>HG995386.1:10000000-15000000 GCA_905333075.3 Atethmia centrago | reverse complement strand
TAATCTAAACGATTAAATTACATCACTTTTAATTTCACTCCGATCATTACAATTATCAATTAATTACATAGTGAATTGATAATTGTCATAATTATTTAGCAGGTCAGTACAAAAACAAGAAAACCTATTGACTATTTCCATCTATCTTATAACATTTGTTGTCAAACCCTCAAGAAAGTTCATTAAGTTTTCAAAACTAGGGGACACTAATACCCAGAATTTAACCAAATGGGCTCGAATGATAGTGCAATTACAAAGCCATGGATTTACACGACAATTCAGGTCAAGTCATTACACTTTTAGTGAAGCCAACTTTAACGGCCCAGTTATGCCCGCGGTGACCTGTGACATTAACACAAGCTTAGGAGGGTAGCTAATATCGAGGCTATTTGCTACTGTTTCGAGCACAATGTATAATGGCACTGCAGTGCCAGAAAATATCACAAAAGCTTGGCAAAACAATGCGGGACCTTGATATTTATTTGCCAATACTTATATTAAATCTGCTGCCTTTATTATAACAAACTTTACATAAACGTGCAGTTTGAGGGTTGTTATCGACCATGAAGCATTTACTAATTGAATAATTTGACTTAATTGATTCCGGTCTTAAGTCATATTTTATACGAATTATGATTAGAAGTGCTTGTCCATCCAAAGGTTGTCTGTAAAAGATCGCTTTTAGCGATAAGACCGCCCATTGTGTCACCCCTTGTGAAATTTCAACATTTGTATCTATAATTTTTATGGTGTACATAATAAAGAGTTTTCTATTCTATTATAATCTTGTCGAGTCCAATTTTATGTTAGCACAGTTTAGACAGAATGTTCCTCAACATTTTATGAAAATTGCATAGTATAAAGCGGTAGTAACGGCAATACGCTATGAAATATCTACGGAATTGCTATTCCCATTTCATTTGACGCGACACCCGATGTACAGACGAGGGAGTAAAGTGAACCAAAATATTCGAGTATGGAAAAGCACGAATCAATCGATGCGGTCACAGCGGTTGTGGTGCAATATTGGGGTTATAAATTATTATTTTATGCAAAGTGGTGGCTTTAAGTCATAAATATTCGATTCATGATTGGAAATGCTATGCCTAGATGGATTGCCTCATTACCTAAGTACAAGATCTACTCAAGACCAACCGTTAACGGCCTAAGATATATTTACGTGGCCTTGGTCAGGAATATCGGCTAGATAATATAATGTATATGCCGAGCACGATTTCAGGTTGGGAATGAAAAATGCAGTGCGGAGCGTCGAGGCACTGAATGAGAGAACGTTGCGCATAGCGATTTTTTTTTCACAGAGCACACAGGAAAGCGGTTACATTGCCAAACAGAAGGAAACGCTTTTCCATAAAGCGGCGTTTTTTTGTATTTTTTACAAACAACAATTCTGTCGTACGTCTGGACGCCTTGAAAATATCGAAATCTACCACGTGTCCAACAAAGCGAATTGCAGCTATAGAATAATTAAAATAAAATGAAAATCTGTAGTATGAAAAGCTACCGTTTCAAGTAACAAATGACGAGCTACGCGCCTGTTAAAGTTTTCTTTCAAAAACGACTTGAAAGTTCTCGAGCACGGTCGGCTCAAGTTTCGCTCTTCTATTACTTGTTCTAAAAGAATGTTAACCAGATATCGGGCAATTCGGAAAAACTGTGACGATTTCATCCGGGCTCGGCTACTATTTGAATTTCAATGGCTGTTTGAAATTCAACGAGACTTTTATGATAATACGCCTCACGGTTTAAGTTTTCCTCACCACATCCCCCTTACCGGTTTTTGACTGTCCCAAAATACCTGTAACAAAATGAGATCACTGGTTAGACACATAACATTTTCACTGTTTTTACAAAGTTGTACAAATAAAATACAGTTGCCGGTTATTACATACATAACACACTCACGCCTTCTTCCCATGGGGGTAGGCAGAAACTATAGAGTATGCTTAGATGGTTTGGTCATGTTGAGAGGATGAATGAAAGGTGACTAACACAAGGCAGATGTGAGTGGAAATGCCGGGAGGGGACGCCCCAGAAAGACATATAGTGACCCCATTAATGATGTTCTTCAAAAAGGTCAGGTAGGAGCGTAGTACTATGACCAGATGTATGAACGTAAACGAAGCAAAAGGAGTATGTAAGGAGCGTAGCAGGTGGCGTTCTATAGTTTCTGCCGGTTATTAAGAACTAGGAATATTTCTTACTCCTTACTTGGTTGTTATTAGATACGTCGTCTAATCCAACAAGTAAACACAAAAACAAAAACAAGACTTAAAAGATGAAAAGACTGCAAATTCAACGGAAAGATGCATCGCAGAAAAAAAGATATTCAAGAGTAATCGCGCGTGAAGAATTAAAGCGGTACCAGGACTGGATGAAGGAGGATATTCAACAATAATATTTTAATCTCCGACTCAAAGCAATCGACAGCACGAGGCGATAAGCTGGGTCTATCCAGATTACTGAAACCGCCAACTATCTCAATACCTTCAACGGCAAGATTGTGATAGCATGGTATATCTTATGTCGTATGCATAATATATACCTAGTCAGAAACTTTATGTTATGATTTGAATGTATTGTAACTAAAATATTTAACATGTTCGGTTATACAATTCAATAGATAATTATAAATTTATTTTGCTAGCAATGCAAGAATCTTAAACTATAAGCACTTTTTATTTCAAACCACTATTTTCATAAATCTCTACAATCTCAGTATCTCCGTTGAGAAAAATTTATGCGGGGACATGAATAAATCGAAGATATGAAGGTGAGGTAGCTTATCTCAAGAGATATTGCCACTATAAAATATCCAAAGCGCGAAATGCTCGCTCTACGAGTACTGTTTCAGAAGATAACCAAGAAAATATTTATATAACCATATTTATAGCTTTCCACGAGAAAATAAAAGGTCTAGATGGGTGGTCTCGGAATTCGATACGATGGTACTTTTCATATCCGCTTTTTTGCGTAGGAAGTAGTTAAGGATAGCCATTAAAATTACTTATTCGTTTTATCAAGGAACATAAACACTTCAAAACTGGCGCCTGACATAACTATCGCATTAATCTTGAAAGTAATGAATAGGTGCTGTTGAACATAAACAACAATTTGAAATAAGAAACATCATAAAACATACACATTGTCCTATCCTCGCCAACTTATGATATAACTTTCCTGGCAGTGATTTTATGAAAATATACTGTTATACAAGTCTAAAATGGGACAATAAATATCGGAAATACGAAAGAGTATATTTGGAACTCGTTCAAAAACTTTTATGACGGTAAAATAGATTTAGAATGCTTTGGAAAGTTCGACATTGGGGCCCACAGGTGCAAGGCTAAGTTTTACGAAGCAATTTTCGCTGTGAAATTAGAAATTCATATTTTATAGACAGGAGCCGTTGATGCAGCACTGGAGAATCGATAGGGATTACACTTGAAAGCATATGAGAGGCACATTAGTTATTCCGTGAGGTAACATACAAAGTTTGCCCCTCCATGCATTTTGAATCAAAGTTTCCACGAAACGTAACCACGTTATCGATTAATTTGTTATTTTGATAAATGGAAGGCACTAAGAGCGAAGATATGGATCTCGTCATGATCTCGTCTTTGAAGTTTTGGTCTTGGTACTTGAATCTGAGACTGTAGTGTAATTATTTCTTGCACTAAGTCTATAAATATTCTCTGGGCTTAAAGTAAACAGTTATTACAGAACCAGTTTTTATACAGCCTTCATGATAGTGTTTAACTCGACATCTAAGTACAGGACTTAGTCTAGATTATTTTATAAACTGTCACAATAATGTTTGCTACAAATATATTGGTT
Source organism: Atethmia centrago (assembly GCA_905333075.3). Classification (NCBI taxonomy): domain Eukaryota; kingdom Metazoa; phylum Arthropoda; class Insecta; order Lepidoptera; family Noctuidae; genus Atethmia; species Atethmia centrago. Next base: position 14,996,145 of record HG995386.1, on the reverse strand, counting down.
GGATACAATATCGTAATTAAACAACACGACATAGTAAATCAAATATTACGAAACTTATTACTGATACGAATGCATTAATTTCTTCGAAGACAGCGAGATAAGTAGTGAATAAACATGGTGTACTATCTTTTCTGTATTAATGTATGTGTTTGTATTGTACCAAGATACTGGACTGTTTAACTTTCTGACCAAATAACTGAATTCATTACCGCCTAATAAAGCCACCAGTGCCATATACCATTTTACAGCACTTGTTACTTTAGTAATTGCTTCACAAATCATTACATTACGTTTATTGCTCGTACATAGCTTGATCAAATGATTTTGGTGAATGTTTGAGCAACAAATCAGCTGATAAGACATTGTCATGTCAGACGTACATGTAGCTCGAGAATTTATTTATAGACTGAAAGTGAAATGTAAACGAACAATGCTCTCAAATATCGATTAGTGTTGGTGAAAGTGACTTTTACATACATGTTTCTTCTCATAATCTAGATATAAACAAACGAACACAAAGTGTCACACAATCCCCGTAGTCTTTTGTCAAAGATAAAACTCAGTTTGCGATAAAATCGATTATTGGCATTAGAATCGCCCCTTGAGGCAAATCAGAGGCTAATCTTTCTGAATACGTTGAAAATGGGACTCCCAATTACCATGATAACATCGCGGAACCTTTTAATATAAATGGAGGGAAAAGATTTCGTTTCAACCAAAAAGAAAGAGAAAAATCTTTTATGACTTTTGATTCAGTAGTTGGTATAGAAAATATTAAAGGTAAAGATGAAAAGAATTTAATATTAATAGGCATTTCTAATAGTGATGATGACCAGAAAGTGAAAGCTTAGCAAAGAAGAATAGGTAAAGAAAGCGATTTATTAGGCACGTTTGTGTTACGACACGAATCACGATCATTGCAGACCGAATGGCGCTTGCTATCCTTGTACGCATAATAAAAACAATTGAAGCCATGTGCCGTGCGATATCAAACGGCAAGCGACCGCCAAATCCGATGACAACGGTCGTGTCGAATAGAAGAACTGAATAAAATACAGTTATTGTTTTCTTTTGCTGCCTCCATATGCAAACTATTGATTTTAGTTCATATTCATTAATTTGAAAATGTTTTCGTTTAATCCAGGTATATGTCTATTTTCAGATTAAAGTTCTGTTTGGTTCATGTTGCCTCTGACTTGAATCAAAACAATGATTTTATAAAATCAATCCTTACGTATGCTTCTTTATAATAGTAATGAACACTCATCCAATAAATCATAACATCAAACGAACAAGAATATAACCACAGTTATTACGATTTAAGAGACCTTTGAACTGTTACGATGTAAAGAGTTGAGACCTAGAAACGAGCGAATTTACGAGCATAATAAAACAAGTTCAGGCAAAAGGTGGCGTGAGCATTGATAAGCATAGTGCTCACGGCAGACGCAGAGGCGCATTCATTAAAGAGTAAGACTGTACTACACACCAATTTGTAGATCCACAAGCGATAAACGGCTTAGAAATTTAATTTTGTTTCAGTACTCCGGCCTAATTAGCTAATGAAGACAGTGGCGCCGATTCCCTTGTTCACAAACTAAACTAAATTTAAGTTCAGTGCATCTTTTTCTTTCCATTTTATTAAGAAAAGGACAGAAGATACATTTTAGTTTAGACCTGTCAAATTAATCAGCGCTTGACGTAAATTGACGTAATTTTAGTAGGCAAGTTTTTAATCACGTCTAAACTTGTACAGAGTAGTGACAGGTGCTGATTAATTTGTCAGGACTAAACTAAAATGTATCTTCTGTCTTTTTCTTAATGAAATAGAAAGAAAAGATGCACTGAACTTAAATTTAGTTTAGTTTGTGAACAAAGGAATCGGCACCAGTAATAACTAGAATTTTTACACAGACTAATAAACTGATGTCTCTTTTGATTCATTACATGAGCGTGTGATTGAAGATGGTTCCACTAGTTTGGCAACGAATCAAATGTATAAATATTGTGTCAGAAATTGTTGTTGCAATAGGTTAATTTCATTGCGAACATCCCAAAATTCATTATACATAGAGTTTGCAATCAATATCCGAATCGATGTCTTCATAATATTCTAAATGGTATCGTTCGCTAAGATGTCACAACTTAGAACATAGTTTACCACGACGACAAGGCCGGCAACGGTCTTTAGAAAAATGGAATCCCATTTTCACAGCGAGTGCACCTGACGACGGAAAATAGGAAAATTCTTTACGGGTTTTACAATAAGCCGACTTATATCCGAACTGCCGTTAGATAAGAACTTTAGTAGTTCCGAATCAAATAGCATGGATTTTTGGGAAACACTCTTATCTCTGCATCATAGAAACCGTGGAGCTAGTAGGTTGGTACATGGACTTTTAAAGCCAATGTGCATACAGTGTAAGTGAGGATAACAAATTTAAGATAGGAGACATGTTTGCGGCCGTTTTTAATTTCGTCGTGCTCCTGTGGTGTAAACTGTACCCATAACTTTGGATTAAACCGTTACAGTTTTTCGTATACTTTAAAGATCAACTTGGAAATTTTCTTCATTTCGGTGTAAGACTACACGCTGTACCTACTGGGCAAGTGAGCAGTGACATATTGTGGCGCAGATATTACAAAACTTCAATCACCAACGGAACCTTAAAAAGTGTTTCATAGAGAATACTTTCGTGTTCGTGAAATATTTGTACATACAGCAATTACAGGCGTGCCATGCCAACATTAAGAGGGCGTAAAACGTTCGGTAGCAGAGGTAAAGGTAGGGAATGCGGAGCATAGGCACACGAGAGCATTCATTAAGGTCGGTGCAATCCCAGCGAACTGTACATTTACTAGTGAAAAACTGCCGGGGACTCGAAATAAAACATAATTTATATTTGCAGTTCTCTGCATCGCGTTTGTTGCTACTGCAACGTTAATTTTGACAAGCATTTCTATTTAGTTGACGCTTTTCATCTGTTTTGTCTATAGCACATTTTGAGACTGTGAGACTGCATCGATTAAAACAAAAGAGAGCTATCGTATTCAAATAAAATACAAGGTGTCATTTTGCATCCTCGTCAAATTTAAGGAGTTAACTATGCTAATGATTCTCGACACGAATCAATAATAAAATATGTAGATCGTTTTTTTTCTAATTTTCGGAAATCGGCATGTGTGGGACACGCATGTTAAAATGCGGTCCATGTGATACCGCACTGTAACTGCCCTTTTACACACACACTACCGCATACGCAACGGGGTGGTTCTGTTCCGTGAAAGTGGTGTATTCTAAAATACTGTCAAACTTAAATAACTAAAAACAATACGTTTATTAATTATTGAGCAGGTATCGTAATTTTATTTAATTATATATGTCTTTCATAGCAGCCTCCTACAAAACTACACCTTGTATATAATCTGTTTATGTTTTAACACGAAAGGTATTTTATTTATGGAAGTATAAACTCCAAACTAAGTACTACGGTTGATATCCAATTAGTTCAATCATTCTATTGAACCGTTTCTAATAAATACCACTCACTGGTCTGGTAAAATAAACCTTACAGACAGATACCTAACAACCATCCTACGACTTGTTTTCCAAAGATTCTTGATAGCCGTGAGCTATGTTAAAAAAATGTCTACCTACCTAAATGTTACTGTATGTTATTATATTCCCATATTATTTGTTTTATGAACTGTTTAGATTTTATGTATTCTATTTTCTCTTCTACTCTTGCACACGGAGTCTACATCTCTTTATCTTGTCTACTATCACAGATGAGCTGGAAGAGATTTCTTTAGAATCACCTTTGAACGTATTTTTCTGTTATTTTCTTCTTTTCAGTTTACATGTGTGTACATAAATGGTTATATATATATATAATAAATTAATTTGGGGAGTCTGTTTACAAGGGATGGAAAGAGTGATGAAGATGTGGAAAGGAGAGTAAATGCGGGAAATAAAGTGAATGATGCTATACATGCGATGGTGACCAACCAGTCAATGCCCAAAGATGCTCGACTGGCTGTTCAGAATGGTGTGCTGGTGCGTAGGCACAACAGTAATTTCCATACATAAGTGTAGACTTATGTATGGAAGTGAATGTTGGGTGTGGCAAAAGAAGCATGAAAGTAGAGTAAATGCTGTGGAAATGCGTTCCTTGAGAAGCATGTGTGGTGTGACTATAAATGATAGACTGAAAAATGATGTGATAAGGCAACGATACGGTTTAAAGGAAGATGTAGTGACAGAAAATTGAAAAGAGTATGCTTAGATGGTTTGGTCATGTTGAGAGGATGAATGAAAGGCGACTAACAAAAGGTATTTACAAGGCAGATGTGAGTGGAAATGCCAGGAGGGGACGCCCCAGAAAGACATACTCGTATAGTGACCTCATTAATTATGTTCTTCAAAAAGGTCAGGTGCGTAGTACTCGCAAACGGCGTGCGTGTATGACCAGATGTATGAACGTAGACGAAGCAAAAGGAGTATGTAAGGAGCGTAGCAGGTGGCGTTCTATAGTTTCTGCCTACCCCCATGGGAAGAAGGCGTGAGTTTATGTATGTATGTATGTATGTATGTAATAAATTAATTAATTTAGATCTAATTGAGTTGAGCGGTATCAACCCCTTGATTGAAACCTTAAACAAGTTGTGTTTCCTTTACCTATCATTCAAAGTTACAGCATTTCATCGACTTACAGAAACATTACACCATTTAGTATCCAGTCCACTCTGTAACAAAAGCAAGCCGTAACTTACTACGTCGCAGTTGAACGATCTCAAATACGCACGTAATTGCTGTAAGACATCGTTTTTTCTGCCTTGTTACATACTTGTTAGGTGTTGTATTGATGGAAAGCCACTAGAACCGCAAACTTTACATTAGATTAGAAACTTTTTCAAGAAAGTTGTAAAAAGATGGATGGTAACTATTACAGCCAAGGACTGCAGAACTTAAGTGGATAGTTTGTAAGTGATTTCGTTTTTGGTTATGGTCGATCAATCAAATGCAACTTAATTTTAAAACACTTTTAGGTGTTTGTTAGCAACAGCAAGACTTTTAAGAAAGTTAAGTGTCGTTTGAGTATTTGAGGGTAATTTTTATTACTTAAGTTGGAGTCGGACAGACTTTGAAATAATGTAATTCGTAAAATGGAAACAGAAGTAGTCACGTACTACTTAGTTTCACGTTTGCCTGATGTGCTATTCCATACATAGCCTATGATTCATACTTTATGATTCAATAAAGAAATTATAGTATAAGAAAAAACAGTTTTCTATTGAATACAAATCTTGCGTTAATTTTGGGACACCCGATATATACTTGTATTGTCATATCGATTGTATTGTATTGTACACCAGCCAACAATATCCGACTTGTGGGTAAACGAAGGCTGAATATTTATGCAGGTAGTTGAAAAAGACGTTGACACCCACCGTTATTCAGCCATTCCATTAATCATGCCATTCAGCACAATCCAACATTATCCGGATAACGAGGTGATCAAAAAAGGTAATTTACTAAATTATTCTGTTCCACTGGTTCTCAATGGCCATGTGATATGTAACTTTAAATAGACTTGGATTGGAAACTGAACGGACACGTCATTCATGTTCAGTCATCCGTAACTTGATTTACAACGTTTTAATCCTATTATGTATTTGAATACAAATCCTGATTAAATCTATGGAAATTGCCACTCGGCTGTGGCCCAAAACACTCGATTTGGACCATGTCTTGGGTCCTGAATGAACTAGCTGTGACCCGGCGTTAGATAAAGCACTGCTTTGTATTCTCTCGGAAGCCATGACACCATTTTCAATACGGAAGTTACTGAAATCCATTTTCATTAAAGTACAAGTAATTAATTTTGTGTTTTGACTAGATTGTATGTACATACATTCATTTGATGAAGATATTTAAACATGTAAAGCAGAATAGTTATTTATTTCTTTTACTATTTGCATTTACTCAAATTAAGCCTATATTGTTCCAACTGCTGGGACACAGGCCTCCTCTCTGAGAGAGGGAGTGGGCCGTAATCCACCACGCGGACTTAGTGCGGGTTGGTAGATGTCGCAAGTCTTCGAATTTTTGGTTCTAGGACATGCCGGTTTCCTCACGATGTTCTCACGAAGGTTTCAACTGTAAATTTAATTGAATAAAATATCCCTTTCCTTATTTGTTATTAGATACACTTATTTATTACTTAGTGGTATCATAGCTTCGGAAGGTTCCTGTGTCGGATAAGGCGGGAGGAAACGCCCGGGTGTCACCACTATTTGGATCGCCCGGAGGACACGGTAGAGGTCTGCCCGGCTTGGGCAGAACACCGCCGCGTTCTCGTAGAGACGATCGCCGGCGGAGATCTCTCGCGTCCGGCCCTGGTTCAGGTCATGGTACGGAGCGAGAGGGCATGGGCAGCCGTCACCTCCTTCTGCGAAGCAGTAATGCTCGCGAAGGAAGAGTCGACGGACGATCCACACGGATGGTTGGCCCCTAGCCGCCGCAGGAGACGCCCTGGGCGTCGGGAATCCCGGGCGGATTTCCGGCCTCCGTAGGCGCGGGCTTGCAATAGGTAGCTCGCCGTCCGACAAGGACCAGGCCCGAGTCGACGGCGCGTTGTATTCCACGCGCGCCTAAAAGAAATGTCATCAGCACAAGTGTAGGGGTCCACAAGGGCCGATGCCTGCCGGGGTCGTGGGGAAGTCTGAAAGGGATACCAAGGCTCCTAGCAAAACTGGCAATGGAAGGAATACGGGTGGGTTTTAGTCAGTAAGAGTCTGACACATCCTCCCACTCCGCCCAGAGCGGTAGAAGTTATTTGATAATTTCCCACCCAAAAAAAAACGTGGTACCATAGTGCGTATGTAACCTTATCCGGAGTTTTTATATAAATTATCATTTATCATCTTTAAATGTATGTTTGAATCTGATGGACGATGAATGATATATAATAGAAACGTTCACACAGACAATGAAAATGGTTTTACTGTAATTATTTTCATCGGTCATGGATCTCATCTAGTTTCATTTTCAGAAACTCAGCAATTATTTATCAATTCATCGCTCGAATGATCGCAGATTGCATGTAGTGATGTCAATCCACTGTACAATGACCGGAATCTTCTGTTCAAAGACTTTTCTAGGAATATTCAACAATATAATCGATGGAGAAAAAAACTTGTGTTAAAAAAAAAGTGCTTCAGAAGTGTCTTGAAGAAAGTCACGTTTTAAATATAAAGCCAGTTTAAAATTGGCTCTTGATAGTAAAAAGATTTCCGATATTATTTTTCCTTGATATTATTATTGGTAGAAGGACGGTATACAAATGTTTGGCAGCTGTGCAGGTAATGACGAAAAGGTAGAGAGATACGTAAATTTCATTCCGTTTTCATCTTGTTAAAAACCAATAAATTATTAAATAAAGAAAAATCAAACTGATTTTTTCGACTGTTTATATTTTTTATAAAAAAAAAAACAATACTGCTTTCTCCTCCATTACCTCGAAGTAAATTATGCAAAACATCATTAAATTATTATCAAGATCAATTTCGCATAACTCGCGAGTGCACTGGAAAGTTTTATGCACAAGGAAAGCAGATTTCACAATAATAGACACGTTTCGTCATAATTGCTATCGACAACCGATATCTATCTATTCCTTTTGTATTCTTTCATTTCGTAACCCACAGACATTCAAACAAACTGCAAACGCAAAGTTTGTTGGTTTATACCAAGTTGATTACTTTATTTATTATAGCTTTGTAAAGTAATCATGTACTTAAACCTAAAAACCACTGTAATAATAATTCAACTCCTATAAAACGTTGATAAACTAGAACAACGGCTGTAGTTATGAGTTTTTCTTTGTTGGGAAATAAAATCCTCGTTCAAACTCCTTCAGTAGGTCACAGCCCGAAAATACTATATTTAGTTCAGTCGCGTCTAATCGTTTGGGTGAATGCAGTTTCCAAAAATATACAGGGTGAAATATGTATATTATAGTCGACGGGCATTTCGTAACTGTATACTGTAATCATTGATTCGTAAACTAGAAAAATAACATAACTTGAAGTTAAACTAGGTGGGGATGACAATACGACAATGAATTAAACTGCGTATATCTAGTGACGTTCCCGTTTGCATGCGAGAATTCAATCAAATATATCCAATAGTTAATAGTTAGTTAGAGAGGCTTGTGGCTAAGTAATAACGGCCGCACGGGTCGATCAATCAGGTTAAGCTACGCTTGCCGCGGTTGGTCCGTGGATAGGTGACCATCTTTACATACCAAGACCCCTCCGTGCCTTGGAAAGCACGTTAAGCCGTTGGTCCCGGCTGTCATTTGTAGATCTTTGACAGTCGTTACGGGTCATCAGAAGCTCGAAAGTCTGACAACCACTCTTACCAAGGGGTCGTATCGTATTACTCAGTAACTGGGTTGTGGAGATCAGATAGGCAGTCGCTCCATGTAAAATACTGGTATTATATATAAGACTGGAAGCCGACCCCAACATAGTTGGGAAAAGGCTAGGCAGATGATGATGATATCCAATAGTTAGTCACTATAGCTAAAGTCGAATTATTAATTCACTGGAGTGAAATGGGGTGAATAGGGATGCAGGGGTGCATCGGGACGAAACTTTAAAATGGATTTTGACGTTGAAATAACATAGTTTATTGCCAAAAAGAACTCTAACGTGTTAACTGTATACTAATTAACGACTATTTTTCCTTGTTGGCAGCAAACTGTATTACGTCAACGTTAAATCCATTTTAAAGTTTCGTCCCGATTCATCCCTGCATCCCTTTTCACCCCGTTTTACGGTAATCAACTAATCACTCATCTAATCTCATACAATAAATGTGACCATTTTATTACATAAAGTAACAGCTAGCACATTCGAGATTACTCCAGTGAATAATAATTCGACTTTAGTCGGCTGATCGGCAAAATCCATAATCGCCCACTAATCGACACATAATCGGCACTACTACCTATCTAAGCAGTTTCTTTGAAAAAATCTTTCTTTTTCAATGCTATGATTTATTTGATATCGTATTGTGGGTCGTCGTAACTTTTGATGACAATTAAAATAAGCAGAAAAACGATTTCAACTTGAACCTTAAATCAATAAAAAAAACGCGGATCGATAAAACAAAATACACTTACTTACATTTGGATCGAGTTGGTCCTGTTTTTCCATTATAATAATAAAAGTTGTATAAGAATAATATCTAATTACAAACACGTTCGCACATAATACACACGAATCATGACTGCTATAATACAAGGAAATGTCGAAAATATAGCGTGTTAGGTTTATTTTAAACGTTATTATATCATTAATAACTCAAATTATAGCAAATGTATTAGAGAAGTTTACTTTGTACTGATTTTGCAACATTTTTTCAGGTTATTATATAAATATTATATTTAACACTGGTAATAATGTTGTAACAAATATATTAATACAAAAATATGTCTGCACTGCGCAAACGTTGATTGTACTGTTATGCCGATTACGTCAATTAATCTAATATACCAACATCGACTGTCACACAAAACCCTGTTCCAGCGTCTACATCATTGTATCCTACTTTTTTTCGGTGATGTAGGTTATCATAGATAACATAATGTAGATTAAGGTATAAATTAATTTATACCTAAATCGAGATTGTAAATCATAATGCCAACAGTTGGTACTTAGGTACCCTTAATAATTATATAAAAAGGTACTTCGTACCCGGTTTTGCAAACACATATAACTCACTTAAATTATAAAGGGCGCTACACACTTGTTCGGGTCGGTATGATTTGACTCGTCATGCCTACCCGGACAAGTGTGTAGCATGGGTTTTTTACCCAAATAGCAATATTTTTATTATGGGTACAAAACAGGTATATAAAATGTTGATGCCACGTGTGTCTGCGGCTAGGAGGCATAATAAATAATAATATTACAAGTGTTCAGTCTGCTCGATTTACACAGGTGCATATTTTAAAACGTGTTTACGTAAACTTTCATTCACGGCTACTACATATTTTAAAATTAATCCACTTAATATTTTCTAGAAAGAATTTAGTTTAACGTAAATATCGTTTGAGGAAACTAGACAATATTGAACAGATGTGGAGTTTTTCAAGAGCAGACATAAGTATTATATAGATATACTCGTACATTACCTACGCTTTTCTCGATCCAAAGTAATTGTCTGCTGCTTTGTTGATAAAGCAGCAGACAATTACTATGAAACATGTTCTTCAACAAGTTTTTGATACCGAAATATGTAGTAAAAAGAAAATGTAACATAACAACTCGTTCAAACTAACAACTTCGTAGCTTTGAATAATACAAAAGGCACTTAATTAATTTGCAAACAATATGAAATGAGACTTCAAAATAATGAGAACTGGTGTTCAGTAGAAATTAACATTGTGTCGAAATGATTTATATTGACAGAACAATCTCCCAGTTCTAGAAAAAACTGACACTATACACGAGACAAATGAACACTTCATTTGCTTACTGATGGGAACAGGAACCAAAGCATTTGTCTAAACTGCAGTCGGACAAACGTGACCAGAAAACTAAGAACCATTTTAGGCTCACAATATTTTAAACTGACAATTATCTCAAATATAAGGAAGCCTATTAAAACGTGCTTAGAAAATGCCAGTAGAAAAAGTATTGCAAAGTCTCATTGCATATTCTATTTGCAAACAACGCCACTGTCTCAGGGTATTACACCATCGTGCGCCGATTTATTCAGACTGCAAGATTATTACGTGGGCTACAAACTTATTAGGCGTTAGATAAACGGGTAGCAAACAAATCTGAACCTAATTGCTATGGAATAAGATAGTGGGTGAGCGGTGGGACCGATAAGATGATTGGTTTGGCCTCTTGGCAATGATACAACGAGACACCTATGAGTCAGAGCCGTGACTGGGGCAGACTTTACCTGCCCCTCGGGCCTCCTGCCATGTTAAAGTTTGTTCTTTACTAATCTCATTGATTTATACTTCAAAACAAACAAAATGTAGTATTTTCTAGTCAGTTCGTAAATTTAAATTGTAGTCTTCAAAAGTTGTTTATTCTATCATAATAAAAAATACCAAAGTTCAATACAGAACTTTAAAGCAACCGATTTGAATTTAAAAATCAAAAGAAATAATCTTTTTGACAAAGCAAAGTTGGTTGAAAGTCTGCACACAACGGACAATTAATGAACAGAGCAGCCTGAAACGAATGGCCCAATAAAAAGCAAAGTTTCTATCGTCTTAACCGCAAAGATCATTTACGTCAAAACTGGACGACAGGACCGTTTTAAGACGCTGACAACACCTAAACCGCGGTCACTGTCAAATTCCATAGAAAAGAAAGAGAAGCGCGATGACACAACGCTTGTAATTTATTGCAAAATATGAAGTAATTATCTATTTACTCAAAACTGGGTTGAGTAATCGAAAATAAAAAACAACCAAGTTCTGCATTCAAATAAGACGTTCTTGTTATTAATTAAATACGTAAAGTATGTTGATATTTGATACAGATATTTTGGATTAGAACTCAAAGTAAGAGGTTAGTTTAACGTTAGTTTGTATCGAGATTTTGATTTCAAAACGTGTTTTGGTAACAACCAAGTTCTGGGAAATATGTTTAAAATTAACATATATTTTTTCCGCTACCCCAAACTATACAGATTTGGCAGTTTTTTTTCTTAAGCGAACCCTATTTTGGTCAATTGGGTCTTGTCAGCGCCTTAACGAAAGCGAAACTTCGTTGAGTCATTATTGACTCACTCCTTTAAATATACAAATGAAATGGGTAAATACAAAATAATAGAAAAGCATTCATTTAGTTCCTTATTTCATAAAATCATAATACCTACATTGTTTGTGCGTGAAGAACCGAAAGATAAAATGTAGAGCATTCGTCGAAGAGAATATTATAATGTATTGTGAAAAGAGCACTGAATTATTTATAGAAAACCGGCTAAGTGCGTGTCGGACCACGCACAATGAACGATTCCGTAGTTGGGATGCATATATCATAAAAAAACTTAACATTGTAGTAGAAAAATATGTTCTCCCATACATCGATATACGTCACGGTCAATTCTCCTACTGTTAGTTTGACTATAACTCGTTAACTTGTAAAGCCTACACAGCTGTGATAGTCTTCTTATTAACTTCGTTATATATACTCGTACTCGCAACCGGATCCCTGAATCGAAAAATGGTTTTCACCGACCAGCAGGCTTAGCATGACACTCTCTATTTCTTCGAAGAAAAGACACGGCTCTTTCTATACAAAGTGACATTTCGTTTCTCCTTTTTTGACATCCCACCGTAGAAATCCTTCTACGTAAAAAAGGACCTAGACAAAGATCGCTAGAAACGGAAGACAAAATGACAGATTGTAGAAGGATTTCTACGGTGAGATGTCAAAAATGGAGAAACGAAATGTCACTGTATATAAAAAGTGCCGTGTATATTCTTCGAAGAAATAAAAAGCGTCATGCTAAGCCTGCTGCAATATATTTGAACGGCCTATCCAACGATACCCCCACAACATTGGATAGACGAGAAAAAAATATCCATCCAAAATATTTTATCACTTTGGCCTCGTGATTAATATTAGCTTCCTAGTACTAAGAGTGTCTGAGCTAAGCCACGGTCAGACAGACGGAGATGGCGAAACTAGAAAGGTTTCTTGTTGCCTAAGGAACTCTAAAAAGTGGCACATCATACATTACAAAATCAGATTAGATTAGATTAAATTAGATTACAGTAATGAACTGCAGTGGACCAAATTATACCATCAATGCAAATCAAATTACACATTACGCCTGCAACATATACATAAAAATACAGCAACAAAAGCGCTTCAATCGCTCGTTAAACAGCGCTTCAAAAAGCTACCATTATAGAATCAAATCAACATACTGATTGGCAGTTGCTGTCCTGATTAGTACATTGCCACCAAATTAATCGGTCCCATTCACGTGCAATGAAAGACTTTATTTATGATGCGGTTTTGCGTGCACAGGACTGTTCAATTATTTATTGATTTATCTGGATTTTGTGTAGAACGGTAGAATGAGACTGGCAGATTGGTTGAGATTTCACTATATTATGATAATTTAACTACAATAGCATAATAGCAGTGGTGGCCCATTGGTAACGTCCGCGACTTACGAGTTGTGGGTCGTAGGTTCGAACCCAGACAGGCGCTTTAGTTTGTGTAAATTAGTTCATCACCACCGCTCTCAAAACGGTGAAGGAAAACATCGCAAGGAAACCGGCATGTCCAAAAATTCGAAGGCATGTGACATCTACCAACCCGCACTGGGCCCGCGTGGTGGATTACGGCCCACCCTCTCTCACAGAGAGGAGGCCTGTGTCCCAGCAGTGGGAACATTATAGGCTGATTATGTATGTTAAGTAACTACAACATAATTAGCTAGCCTAGTATATAACCTCTCTCCTTACTTAGTTCTAAAATTCGACTTTAAGATTGTGTCAAGGTTAGGCTAATAATTAATGATAACGCTATGCTGCTTCTAATGTGCTAATGCCAACAAAGGTACTAAGATCAGAAACACCAAACGTGTCGATTAGAAGTGTCTCCTTCAAGTTGTTTTTAGGGTTCCGTACCTCAAAAGGGAAAAACGAAACCCTTATAGGATCACTCGTGTGTCTGTCTGTCCCGTCTGTCAGAGCCGATTTGCTCTGAATCTACTGGACCGATTAAGTTTAAATTTAGTACACGTATGAATTTCTGTGACCCAGACACAGAGAAATGTAAATAAATGATTTATTTTTTTATTTGTCAGTTTTGGAGAAAAATAAGAGAATTGAAAAAACGTTTTGGCAACTGCACCGTATGACCAATGTATCAAATGAAAGGACTTGTTGTAAGGGTCTCAAATATATGATTAAAAAATAAAATTAAAGTTATTTAAGAAAATTGATGAAAATTGACCATTCCATGGAGATAAGCTCCGAAACAACTGAGCCTAAAATCTGGAAAAATATACATAAAATAGTTTTTTACATAAGTAAAGAACTATTTTCTGTATTTTTTAGTCAATAAAGATTACAGAAAACCTATAAACAGTTTATGGTGTTAAAATAATATGGTAAATCTCTCAATTTTGTGCGTACAACTTACATTTGCAGTTGGAATGTATGGGAGAATAGATTTTTCGACCTATAATGTCAAGTTTGTTCTTGGCAAAAAACATGGTACCTAGTTAGATAAAATATTCATTGTACGGAACCCTCACCACGCGAGTTTAACTCCCACTTGTCCGTTTTTTTTCTAGTAACACATTTTCTTTATTTGTTTGCTTGTTTAATACCAGTATTAAAATACCTTAAAACGGTAAAGAATGATAACTATGAAAGGCACTAAATGATGCGTACTATTGTAAAACTGTGCCATTATTCATGAATTTAAAGTGTTGGTAATTGAGACTTTATTTCCAGTAATATAAAGTCCACGCTTGCTATTTTGTGCCATGATATCATTCATATTTGCACACATTAAGACGTAATGCATGACCTTCTGAGGAAGTCTGAAACGCGGTCGCAAAGTAAATAGAGACGGAAAAGAACATACCTAATATTGTTGTGTATTTAGTGCATCGTAGAGATATATTCATACATTTCATACATGGCCATTTATATAGGTAACATTGAGACGCATCTAGTTACACAATCCTTCAACCGAAACAGGAGAAATACTAGGAAGGTAGGTTTTGTAAAAGACTGCAGACCCAGATTTTCACGATGATTCTAAATAAAGACCAAATAAACCCAAACGAACATTACATGACAGTTTAAAGCTCATTAATTAATTAATACTATGTTCGTTATTCATGAAAATATCCTTAATTAAATAAATTAAATATAGAAGTGACATCAGGATCTGCGGTTAGGTACTCATATTTTTGGTTCACGTGACTAAAAACACGGTCAAAACTAACTGAAACAGTGATGATCACCCATCAGAATCTGCAGTTAAGTACCGATTTTGATTCACGTCTATAAAACCGCAGTCAAAACTAACTAAAACTAGGTGGAAGGTGGCCACCTTCTTAAAAAAACCTGACAGAGCAATTCTAGAACTAGGTATCTCAAACCAAACACAACCGTTCAAAGAATAGAGCTCAAAAACATTCCTTTGCAATTCACCGAAGTGAACAAAACATGGCTATACAATTCAATAATCCGGAAACGCAATACACAGAATTTCTCTTAAATTCCTCTCTCAGACAGAATTCCCTTGGATGCTTAACGGCACCGAACACTATAAGCATGTTGGAAATATCCTTAGGAGAACGCGATATATTCAGACATACTCTGGCTTGCATGTACTCAGATGCAGCATAGAGAAAATCGACTTTTCCAATCCCGTATGAGGCATATGCCGTTTCTTCTAGTTAGAAATGGGAAATAAAAATGCATTGGGTATGGAGCCTATAACAAATAGAACAAAGTTATGGTATTGAAAAGAAATTCATTGGCTGCTATCTTCGGGGAAAATATTCCGAAAAATCAAATGACTATACTCTGGCAAACAGAATCCTCTGTTATAAATGCATAACACAGGACCGAACTGCAACAGGGTATAAATTTCGCAAAATCTCAGTATTATTTTTATATTCCGTAAGTATTTTCCTACCTATTGTTTCACATAATTGTATACCACTCTAAGAAAATAATCCCTAATTATGTTAATGGAAAACCCATGACACGACATTGTTTGATACTAAAAGCGGTACAGTTGTAGAGCTAGGTACATTCCAAAAATAAATGTTGTATGGTGTTGATCTCCCTTTAAATACACTATTATAAATATACTATTATTAATACCACTATTATAAATAATATAATAATTCAGTATGATTTTATGAAACCTAGGTAGGCAAAAATTTGAAATTTAATTACAAATTGGATGTTAGCACTGTAAACATTTATTTAAACGAATTTCAGACGCTCAGGTAATTAATTCAGTTTAATCAAACTATTCCGAGAATAACTGAATAAGCAGATCGTTTAGGTCCAGAAAGAAGTAGGTACTTTATTATTTTTATTCTAAAATAAACGATTACCGTATCCATAAATACAGTCAGGCAAATTAAATTCCTACGGAAATATCTTGAAGTTTTCACCGACTCGTTATTTTCGTATCTCTACCGGAAATCTCTAAGCTGACCCGTGTAGAAATGTATGTAGTTATCTCCCAGCCCTTCAAAAACATGGCTTCCATTATAGCGGTGAGTCAGACCCTGACAGTGTGCCTTAATGTATATATTGTATATGGTAACGGCCGCGACTTACAAATCGTAGTTTCGAACCCTGTCATGCGCTTTACTTTGTGTAAATTATTTCATTTCCACTGCTCTCAAAAACAGTTAAGGAAAACATCGTGAGGAAACCGGCGTGTCCTAGAACCAAAAGTTCGAAGACCTGTGACATCTACCAGCCCGCACTGGGCCCGCGTGGTGGATTGCGGCTCAGGCTCTCTTACAAAGAGGAGGCCTGTGTCCCAGCAGTGGGCGCATTATAGGCTGATTATGTATGTTATGTAGGCAATAAATGCCAACAGCTCTTTGTAAGACTTCCCATTGTGTTCCATGCACATGAAAATAGCTTACCTTAAGAAAAAACTACAGACCCTATTTAAATTCCATTCAATGTAAATACTTTGAATTGTTTATCTACAAACTATTAATATTTCGCAGTGGCGTAGCGTGGGTGGGGCGGAGGGGGCGGCCCGCCCCGGGCGGCAGCCCGCGGGGGCGGCAAAATGTCGCCGTTGAAGCGGGTTGAGATCTGATCTATGATTCATTCATTTCATTACACAGTATAATTTTCCATTTTTATATAAAATTTTGCGCACAAAGGATTTTTTAAAATTTATTTAAAAGAAAAATTGCTAAATTACTGACAGAGCTCTTTATAAGGTTTGTTTGTTTACATACGAACGGCAACATCGCATCACGCCGCGCCGCCCGCCCGCCGCGCCGGCGAGGCAACGCGCGCGAACCGAGTTGATCTGAATCTGAAATCTTTTGTTTTACGAGTCGGCCCGTGTCGATGCCTCTCTTTCGCACTCATTGAATTAGTACTACGCATTCATTTGTAGGTACTTTGTTTGTTTTAGTGCATCGTGAAGTGCCATTACGCAATCACGCATTACTCGTATGTTTGTTTTGCGAGAGTTTTGGATACGGAACGAAAGTCGTTTTGATTGTGTTTCGATCTTTTAAATACTATTGAATCTTCTAAAACTAAACATTTAGATCTTTACCCAATCTTTGAATTAGTTTTTGAAAATGAAAAGAGTCAAAGAAAGCGGTGCGGAATTCCGCAAAAAAAGGGCTAAGAAAGCAGCAGATGCGAAAAAGTCTCAAGGTGCATTACTGAAATATTTCAGTTCTAGTTCTGGTTCGAAAGCCACGTTAACGTCTTCGGTGGCATCCTGCAGCAGCGGAAGTGATTCCAGTGTAAGTAGATATATGATTCCTCCATCTAGAATCGTGTGTGGCCTAGAATTACTCCAGTTATTTTAGACATTTTATTGGCTGGGTCGCTCGCAATAAATTGCAAGGTTCTTTATCTAAAGTAAAAAATCAAAATGTGTATGTATGTGCGTTTGTTTTTAGTTGTCAGCTCTATAGCCTAAGCCGCTAAACAAAATAAGATGAAATTTTGTATTGGGAATGTTTTGTAAATGTCTAGGAATATTTTCTTTGTTTTTTGATCACTTGATTATTTATGGTAGGTAACATAATTTTTCATTTAGCCGCGCCGTCACCAAAACCACTTTTGTTTTGTGATAGTTAAAATACTTATTTGAAATTCGAACGTGTCTTCTAGCCAATATTCATGGGAATACATAACTTATTTTACAGGCACAAGAAGAAGACGTGCCTGGCGTCGCAGTTGGAAGTAGTTCTGGTCCCACCACAGAGCAGGGTCAAGACGAAGTCGACTCACCAGATGTGCCTCAAGCATCTAGTCATAAGCCTGCAGAAAAAGTGAATGTTGCCAAAGAAGACATAATTGAAATCGTGCCTTCTGCTCCTGCCGAAGTCAAAGATGTGAATCTCGACGATGTAGGTTGCTGGCCTTCTCCTATGACCGACGAAGTCAGAACGCTTCTAGTACGTCGCGGGTCTGACTCAGTACAGCACATCGATTCCAAATTTGCCGATGTTGTTCGCTCAGGGACTTCAACGAAAGGCGGTACCCGAAAACTAACCAAAGAGTGGTTCTACAAACCATTATCTAATGGCGAAAAGGTTCTCCGAACATGGCTGGTGTACTCGCCTCTGAAGCAGTCTTTGTATTGTTTTTCTTGCAAGCTGTTTGGCAATTCCGGCTCGAACTTCGCATCTGAAGAAGGATTCAACAAATGGTGGAAGCTAAATCCAAGAATCGGAGACCATGAAAATAACCTGGGCCATGAACAGAGCTTCTTGAAATGGAAGGAGTTGGAAGTTCGCCTGAACTGTAAAGCAACCATCGATCAGAAACAACAAGAAGTTTTCGAAAGTGAGGAGAAGAAATGGAGGGATGTATTGTACAGGTTGCTGAATATTATCCAGTTCTTAGCCAAACAGAATCTGGCCTTCAGAGGACATCGAGAAGACATTCGAGGAGATGATAGTGGCAATCGCGGGAACTTTCTAGAGTTAGTGCACCTCCTAGCTAAATACGATCCTCTTCTAATGGAACACCTGACAAAGATAAAGCTGGGAGCAAGAGTGTCAGTTTCATATCTGTCTCCAGAAACCCAGAATGAATTTATAAATTTACTGGGACAGCAAGTTCGATCCACCATCATCCGTCGTATTCAAAAAGCTAAATATTATTGCGTAATCTTCGACAGTACACCAGACATCTCCCACAATGACCAAATGAGCCAAGTTCTGCGATACGTACATATCGAAGGAGAAAAAGTCGCTGTGGTAGAATCTTTCATTGACTTCTTCCAACCAAAAGGAAAAAATGCAGAAGATCTCAGCAACGATATAATCGCGAAGATAACATCAGACGGACTGGACATACAGAATCTGAGAGGACAGGCTTATGACAATGCTGCCACAATGTCAGGGATCCACAATGGAGTTCAAGCCCGGATTAAAGCGCTAAATCCGAAAGCTCTATTCGTTGCATGCACAAACCACTCACTAAACTTGGCTGGGGTACACGCTGCTTCTGAATCAGTGAATTCGGTGACGTTTTTTGGAATTCTAGAGAAGCTATTTGCCTTCTTTTCTGCATCAACTGTTAGATGGAACGCTTTGGTTGCCGTCACAGGTCAAGCAGTGAAACGAGTCACTGAAACGCGTTGGAGCGCTAGACATGTAGCTGTCAAGATGCTTAAAAATAAGTTTGAGGGAGTTCTTGAGGTACTGGAACAATTAACAGATTCATCTCAAACTTCCGAAACAAGATCGGGAGCCAGTCTTCTCCTGACAGCCATGCAGTCATTTAACTTCCTAACTTTTCTTGGCTTTTGGGCTGCAGTGCTACCTGAAGTAGATGACGCACAGATTTACCTGCAGCAACGAGGACTAAGTGTGGATAAGTGTGCTCAGAAACTCTGCGCTTTGAAAACCCTCTTAGTGGAAAGTAGAGACCGTTTAGTGCAAGAAGCAATTGACTTTGCTAAGACTCTTTGCGAAAAACTCGGAATCGAACTCAAAACGAGAAGAATTTGCAGGAAAAAACGCATGCATGGCGATGAATCTTCTGCAGATGCAGCTTTGTCTCACGAGCAGGAAATCCGTCGAGAGGTGTTCGCATCATTGGACAAGATCATTCAAGAAATGACGACTCGATTCCAGCAAATTCAAGAAATATCGGACAAGTTCGGATTTTTGATGCCAGCAAAACTTTTGGACAGCAAGTTCGAGTGTGATCTTTCCCATGTATTAGAAGACATCGACAAGGACGAGTTTCAGATGGAGCGGAAGCGTCTCCAGCAATTTATTGCCTGTTCTGAATCAGAGGAAGATATAAGTGGTAAAGGACCACTGGAGCTCCTCCAGTTCATTCAAAAACTGAATCTCGGAATTTCGGTTCCAAATATAGTCATCTTGATTCGTATATATTTGACTTTGGCGATTAGTGTGGCAAGCTGTGAGAGAAGTTTTTCGAAGTTGAAGCTAATAAAAAATTACCTCAGATCTACTATGAGCTCCGCTAGATTATCAAACTTGGCTATATTGTCGATTGAACAAGAATTGGCTGCTAATATTGATTTTGACAAAGTTATTTCTGACTTCGCTGCTCATAAGGCTCGTAGAATCCGCTTGTAAAACCGCTCATCCAATTTTTTCTTCAATAAAAAGTATCTCATTGCCTGTGCAATTTAATTTTAATTAAGCACCTATAGAATGGGGGCGGCAAAGTGGGTCTCCCGCCCCAGGCGCCAAAATGGCACGCTACGCCACTGATATTTCGCACATAAAATTTGCTCACAATAAGTCGCCGTTAATGTTATTGATTTATTTTAATCATTTCAATAAACACAATACCAACAACTTTGCATGGGAATAATCGATTAGGTTAATTTGAATTATCGTGATGATATTTCAGGGATATTTAATGAAAGATTTTTTGTAAGACTGACGAGTTCTTATCACGTAAGAAGTAGACGGAACGACGCGACGGTGAAATAAAAACGTCGAAGATTCTCGTTTATTATGTCCTTACTGTTTACATTTAGGTCAAATGTCATGGAGTGGATTTGGATTTGGACTTGAACTTTGGAGAGAGAGAAGAGTCCTCTGAGTTTGTTGCAGCATGTCTTCTTAAGGATCAGTCAGCTAGGAAATGGAAATGCTGGCGCCATCTAGTTTTAAAATATTAACCAAAACTTGACATGTAAAGGTGTCTGAAAAGATACACTACAGAAATAAACACCATTTCATTTAATTTCTGTGAGTGGTGGAAAAATATAAAATTTTCTAAAAGTCACTTGGATATCTACTGACAGAATTGAATACATTGACCTATAATCTATGTATAATAATAATGTATGGTACAGAATGAAGGTTACAGTCCAACCGTCGAGAGAATGCGTTCCTAACACCTGTCAGTTGTTTATTACAATTTCTAGTTGTAATAAAGATCAAATTCGAAAAACACATATTCGTCAGTTTGTAACTGACTACTGTCAGTAACGCGTTCTCTCGACGGCCGGACTGTAGGTTCGTGTATTATTCATACGTAAGTTGTCGTAAAAGTACCTATTGATAAAACCGCTAGTAATTTGTACGATAATTACTCATTATCGTCACGAACACATTGTATTGTCTGTCGTAGGTCATTTTTGACATTCACGACATGCTTATTTTTTATACCTATTAGGTACCTATTTATTAGCTAAAGGTAAGTTGGAATAATTATAATGATAATATTACTTAGTATAAGGGGTTTTTTGTAACAATGTCTGTTTGTCTGTGTTAGTTACATTGTATGGGTGTTATACCAATATATACAAGGCGTCGTTTTGCATCATCGTCAAATTCAAGGAGGTAACTATGCTAACGATTCTCGACACGAATCAATAATAAAATAAGTAGGATTTATTTTTCTGCCCTTTTACACACACACCACCGAACTCGCAACGGGGTGATTCTATTCTGTGAATGTGGTGTATTCTAAAATACTGTCAAACTTAAATAACTAAAAAAACAAGTATGTATAATTATTGAGCAGGTATCTTAATTTTATTTGATTATATATGTCTTTTATAGCAGCCTCCTGAAATTTGACGGGGCTGCAAAACGACACCTTGTATAAATTATATTGATTTTTATTAAATTACATGTCTACAAGAAAAATAAATAAGTTGATAGTTCACATTTCAATTCATTACACTTCCGTAGACAACAACCAGGTAGTCCTCATTTTGCAAAGACCCATTATGCCTTATGGTTGATTAATTTGCCAATGCTAATTAATAAAACATGAATATGTTGTTTACGGTCCTTCTGTGTGATGCTGATAACCTAGTATTAATTGACGTCATTCAAAGTGCTCTAGCAGGATAAATCATAAAAATTCTATACATATCCCTTCCGATGATCCAATTTCGGTACAGGAATATTATGAAGTTTAATTATAATAAATGCAGTAGTCAAGCCAAAAGTCAATCAAATTAATTAATGTTATATTAATTCAATTATTATTTATTATTGTATTATTTCCATTCAAAATAATATATGATAAATTATTTTCAAATTTTCTCATTCGATTTTGAACTTAACCGTCAATATTTCAAGGTTTAACATCATTTGGAGGAATTTGAAGTTTGTGGTAACTTGATGTGCTGGCGACTGTACCACTACCAGTTATACCTAACTTGCTACCACTGAAAACAATATAAACTAGCCAAACTAAAAACGAATTCGTTTATATTATATATATTTATTTTATTTTATTTAAATTATTATATAATATATATTATATTACCAATACTATTTATACCAATCATTTAAAATATTCTATAACAACTTAAAACAAATTGTAACACACGAATTCGAATCATTCATCATTATCAGTTGCAACACGAAACCAAAAAAATAAAATGGGGTGATACCGATAGCAAATAACAGCTGTTTGTTGGCACCTGCGCGTGGGCAACTGTCGTTGTCGTTATAGCAACAATGATCAAGCCATATGGCCGGAACGTTATAGAGAAAGTCTACGGTAAAACCACAAGCAAATGTCAAACTGTTGTATTGTAAGAGGCGAAAACACTAAGAGGATGAAAGTAAAAATACGTAGACGAAAACTGTCTCAACTTAGTTGGTTCTAACAAACTTGGTTCTAACCAACCACCAAATAAACAGTAGAAAAAAGTGTGTAATCGTAAGTACAATTTTCAGGCCCGTATTCCAGAATGAATTTAAAACTAGACTTGAGAGAACAGATGAGCATGATCTCCGTGAATTTTGAATAGAGATTATTCTTATCTTCTTAATCTAAACAATATCAACGATTGATTACCTAGATAAAATAATCAGTAATTGTTGCTGTTGTTAATTATCATCCGTTTTCAAAATAAACAATTCATTCAGTCAACGTCAGGGCTGCCTCCTAATAAAAATGAGTCAGTATTAATTCTGACGCGTCGTTGTGTCTAGTTCAAGACCCGAGAGGATTTGTAATGGTAATAAAATGTCGCTGCTTTGAGTCAAGGTTACTTCAATTCATTTTCAACTAGATTAATGTAGGTAGCTCAATTTTGTTGGACTTAAAATGCTTTGCACACCTTCTGTAATTTGAAGCCGAAATCTTCTGAACATTAATTCTATTAAAGGCCTTATTTTTTTAAGGTCGATTAATTTGACAGGACTAAACTAAAATTTATCTTCTGTCCTTTTCTTAATGAAATAGAAAGAAAAAGATGCACTGAACTTAAATTTAGTTTAGTTTGTGAACAAGGGAATCGGCGCCATTGACTTACGATTATTGACTACGATTTTATTATTCATATTTAAAGATTTTAATAATGATGTCGTGAATGAAGCGTCTAGTTCTTCATTTAATTGCGACCGATATACCTACTCCAAGGTGAACACACATTTCCATTCACATGATGTCATCGTAAATTCGTAACAGTTGTTGTGTTGACAATACCAATAGACATGTTAACGCAAAAGGATTAGAACTCCAGCACCCTTTATCGGTACTACGTACAATCAGAAAAATAAATAAGTATACAGGTAACTTGTGAAGCAACCTCTAATCAAGAGTGTGCGTGTGTGTGGCTGTGGGCTAATTAGTCAAGAATTTGTTATTGCTCTTGTGAGTGTGTCTTAAGTTCTTGCTCTCCTGCTACACTTATCCTATGCAAAAATAATAAATAGTGTGCTGCCTTTTCATAGAGAACGGATTCTATGAGTCTTCATCTCAGTATTTACCCCATTTTTAGCTAGAATCGGGTTAAGAGGGGGTAGTGACAGGATAATGTGGCTATAATATCCTTACATATAATCCATACACGGTTCTTGGTTCTTCCCTATTACAGTTACTACCTACTACACACTCAATAACAATGAATATTGACTGCATTATGGTTCTTGCCTGTAGAGTGTACCCCTAACACTTTAGGCGCCTGTACATTAAAAGCGCGAAGGTTGCCCGACCTTGTAATACATCAGCCGTATCGTATGGCGATGAACTCGACATTTTGACTCAGTGTTTATCGATCGCACCTTAGGATATGCGTGTTACCATCACAGGTACTTCTGATAGCTTCGGTAACTTTTTTCATTATTATTATCATGTATTTCTCTAGATTGTTCACTGAAAATTTGTTTTATTTTATCTGTAGCCAATATTTGAAACAGGAAAGTTTTTGTAGCTGATGTAAAAAGGCTTATCGGTTGGCAATTCAATTTATGGCGCGTGTAAATGTTAGGTACCTACTACTTCCTAGAATGCTTTCCTTCTTCGTGTCGATGGCACGACAATGTATTAGATTTTTAGGCCCAAAACTTCGCCACTTCCACAGCATCGTCGGTGGCAGCCTTCGATCAATTATTGATCGAAGGTGGCAGCGCATATGGTATTAAAAGGGAAAGTCATCGTGTGTTTTACCTTTGATTATTAATTTGATATGATAGATAATAAAATTAATTATTCCAAACTGTTCGATATTCTGATGAAATGAATGAATCCTAATATTAGCTATGATAGTGGCTTGAAAGATAAGTTTATTCATCTACCTGCTGTATCAGACGCAACTGCAACGCACAGTACGTAAGTACCTACGTGCGTCAATAATTAAAATATTAAGGAGTATGTATTGTATTGCCATAGAGAGGCAGGTAAACAGCTTTGTACCATACCTATTGTGACAATAATTGCTTCACATTTACTAATAATGTCACATTTAAGCCAACAAAATATTTTACTTAATTATTTTCCTAATATTAATACGTATGACAAGTCATGTAAAGAACAAGAAGTACAGTACACAAAATACCCGTTAATTAACAATTTTGAAGTTTAATAATATTGTGAGCGTGTTGGCAGTATTTTAAGTTAATTTACGACAGTTTTAAATGTATTGAGAATGCGATAAGCGTCGGAACCTTACTCGTTTTCGCAACAGTTTGCATACAAATACGACAAGTATCCGGTATTTAGGAGATACCTAATTAGATACAATACTCAAGCAAACTTTACAGTACCGTCAGCAGTGGCATCTTTACTTTCCATGAGCAAATTTACCAATGAGTACTGTACTTAAATATACATCGATTACAAAATATCTGTTTCCACCATTTACTATCAGAGATACGAAAGTAGAAAATTGAGTATTTGTAACAGATTTTTAATAATCATGAGATATGTAAGTACAGTACTCATGGGTGAAGCTTCTCATGGAAAGTAAGAATGCCACAGTTGATCGTACGCGACTGAACATCACAAAAAATAATAGATACCTACTAAATCAAATTTGACAGCCCTGCAGCAGTCTAACAGCCAAATCTTAGATGCGCGGGCGCTCCAGTAAATAATGCTCTTGGCAGGTGGCCTCAACATCTGCCAAACCACTTATTGATAAAGAGACTTCTCAATTTAGTCGAGTAGCAGTGAAAACAAATGTAAAACGTTAGGGCACTTAATAATTCTGCAATAGAGACTTTATTAAATACCAATAACAAATGAATTTTATCTCATCAATGCCAATGCAGGCTATTTCGTAACGTGATATTCCAAAGCCCAAATCATGACTGTAATCTGGCGTCGATAACATTGGCGGATTATCAAGGCCAAACGAACGTTTTTAAGCATTATTATTTATTAGCATAATATTAATTATTGAAAACTTTAATAATTAAAATAAATACCTCGTCGGAGAGAGGTGAGGCGAGTGGAGAATCCTTTGAGTCCCTTCTTTTTGATAGAACTTTCTCTACCAAAGTATTTAACGAAAGTCTTCTGCGCGTTGAAAACATTTTTCTCACAAAAACTATCAAACAAAATAAAAATTATTTAAGTCCCATTGCTTTTTAAAGTTCAGTCAAATCACTTTCCTAAAAAAGTTTGTTGTACACTGATAAAATAATAATCGCACTACCGAATTAAAACGTTCCTGAAACAATGCGTACGTTCAGACTGAATTGACAGAGGAAAATGGTGGCGCGTAAACTGTGGCATAGTGTTGACGAGTATATAACGCGACCGATAGCAAGTGCCTACCAGGAAAATAGGTGTGATAACGGGAATATTTACATATAGTACTCACCTAGGTCGCTTCAGATATGTCTATGAAATAATAAAAACTGATGGTTTTTATTAAGTGTAAAAACAGTGTATATAATGCATATATTATGCAAGCATAGACGAATATGGTTTGCACGGATCTCAAATTCCGGCTAAGACTGCAATTATTATTATTTAATATACAAAACACAATAATTGCTTAGCTATTTCCGTAATTGACATCGTTCTTCTTTCGTTAGCAAAAACAAAACACTCAAAAAATTACTTCGTATAAATCTTGTTTATATTAAACTTAAAACAATCTGGTGCCATCTAAATATAACCGGAGTACAATCACAAACATCGTAAAAAGAAACTCCCTCATTATCTGTCCAATTTAAACCATCCTGGAACCGCTTTGAGAATGAACTCGTTGCAAAATAAACCATAGGTGAGTAAAAATTAAGTTCAGATTCAATCTAGGAATTTCGCGTGGAAAAGCTACACACGGATTTCTACTTGTCTCCAGAAAAGTTAATGAATGAAGGAAAGTCCGACCACGAGGTTATTTGATACAAAAGACAAATGTTTCGAGTTGAGAAATAAACAATGGTGTTTCGTTTTGTACCAAATGACCTCTTTGGCGGAATGCGAACAAAAAATGTAAAGAGCAAACTGTTTATGAAGAAGAAAGTATCGGATTTAAAGTAGTAGTCACTACTATGTGAAAAAAATGCGGACAACGCATTTGTAAACAGTAGACACTTAGCAACATAGCAACAACAACGTTTCAAATCTTTCACTGTGAGAAAATTGCTTTAAAAGCGTTTCTTAATCTGTTTGAGTTTATGGAACACCAATGAAAGTGATGAATGATGATATAAAAGCGTAAATATGCGTTAAAATGTGCTATT
Organism: Atethmia centrago; assembly: GCA_905333075.3. Classification (NCBI taxonomy): domain Eukaryota; kingdom Metazoa; phylum Arthropoda; class Insecta; order Lepidoptera; family Noctuidae; genus Atethmia; species Atethmia centrago. The sequence continues at coordinate 14,968,958 of HG995386.1, read as the reverse complement.
GATTTTGTCCTCAATTGGTCGAAGATACATGAGTTGCGAATTAAAACTGGGCAATATGAAAATGTTACGAAAATTCCATTCATATTTAAATATTTTATGGCCGACCTTCTAATAAATGTGCCTCTGCCTTCACAAACTATGCCTGGGAACTGACAAAGCCATGCATACATTAGTCCTATAAAGATCTCATGTTTATAAGGGTCTACATAAAGAATATGAAATAAAGAGGTACATATGGTGGAGTACTTTTATTTTACACCTTTCCCTTTCAATATTACAGGACCGAGACAGGAGAAGTAATGAATAATAAATGGCCACTAAACTTATAGCATTTCATTATTTCCGCCCAAATTATAGTCCCACAGGATCTTGCGGAGGAAGATCGAAGTTACTGTAAGTTGCTAAATATTATATTAGCCACAACACACAACACATATGGGAATTCTATAAATTGTATTATGTGTTACTGGCATTCTCGATACAAAAGACGTTAATTATTACTGGAATTTTGCTCGTTCTTCGAAACACAAATGAAGATTAAACTAAAACACTGCTGAGCGAAGTTTCTTGCGAAATAATTGTGCATATGAAGAATATTCATTCAATTCAAAATGGATTTCAAAGCATTGCACAAAAGTGTGAGAGGTAACTGCCTCCTAGACAACTTAAAAATATTAAAAACCCACCAACGTCTTAAGGGGTCATAGTACTCAAAATTTACTATGGGACTAAACCTAAAATCGCGAAAAAAAATCAGCTGTTCCCAGAAATTCATATTTAAATTACCTACGAGTTTGTAGATATGTTACATACAATGCACATGTCAAAATTAAATTTATTATAGTAACTTTTTACATAAAATATTACTAAATCAGCAGCAAATTTCACAACACTGAGGGTCATTAGCATTATGTGTCCGAAATAGTCCATCAGACGTACTTATTATTAAAGGTACTTGTACCTTTAATAATTGATTTGATTTCAAATGTCCTTAGTTGGCCTGCAAAAAGAGGAGAAATTGCATTGAATTTTAAAGTAGATGTTTTATCAAAATAACAATATCATGTAGAAATATTAAGAGTATAGTTTTGCGCGAAAGTTTTGAAAAAATATTTTAAAGTTCAGATCAAAGCTTTGTTTCTACAGAGTTTGTTATTCGTGCAATTTGGTTACCAAAATAGGGGAGGGAGAGTACAAAGTCTCAAAGGATAAACTTGCCCCACTGTAAAGTGGTCCGATTGAAAAGTTTGCCAAGCGGAAGCCCTTAGCTCAAGTGCTCCGATGCACTTGTTTTTTTTTTTCTTCACAATTTATACTTATTACACTTTATCTTGGGACGAAATAAAATAAAAAGGCTGAGGCAAGTTAAGTTTAAGTTTATTAATTTAGGATTCTTTGTGAATGAAGTCTGGTTAAGTTATTTTGAAAGTTCTTTCGTAAATGTTTTTAGCAATATTTATAATAAGTACAGTTTGTTACATGTTTGTTTTTTATTAGATTAATAATGAAGAGTGTTTCGTGGTACAAGAATTATACGGTTTGAGGTGATTGGTAATTTTACAAAAGGTTGTGACAACAATATTAATTTGTTGATTCTATGCCAAGAAGTGGCGCCAGTAATATTTCGAGTTCTAGTGATTACAATAACTCAATTGGTTTGTTTAAATAACAAGCAAACCGACTGTGTACACTAACAGAAAATAATAAATATCTCTGGAATTATTTATTTGTCATATATAAAATTGGTTTCCAGTTTGGTTGGCTTTAACGTAAACGTTATTATTATTTAAGGCAATATTGAATGATATTGCTTTCTCAGCGTTATGTGATTATATATATGATTGCGGGTGATGGTTGTCCATAAAATAACTATTCGTAAAATAATGATAAGTAATCAATTAGCATGTCATAGGAGACAAGGCATCTTATCTAACAGTCAATATATAATTACCTTCCAAAATGCCTTGTGTTTATTAAGGTAATGGGGAAAAACCTTATAAAATAGCGCATTTAAAAATAATCAGACTCGTACTCGACTATTAACTGTTTACCGAATTTTTGCCATTTGTGTTTTATTGTATTTTTTTATAGAATAAAACACATCTACACCTACATACCTACATTATTATTTTGCTTTCCAAGCATCAAATCAAAATCAAATCAAATCAAAAATATTTATTTGCTAGAATATGGTACATAATGGTGTTACAATAATTTTGTTTCTGCATATCCTGCCAAAACGATGGCGTGCAAATTTATACATACTTATAATGTCAATTATTTTAACTCACAAACTACAGATTATATTGACTTATCTTCTAAATAGTCCTTAATCGTATAATAACTTTTCAGTAGAAGCAGTTTGAAAATATATTTTTTAAACATTGTCAGCGGTAGGTCTTGCACACTATTTGGTAAATGGTTGTATATTATAATGGCCATGCAATATGTATTTTTCTTAAATAATGTTAGTTTTATTGGTGGTAGCTGAAGTCTATCTTTATGGCGTGATGATCGGCAATTTGGTCTGGTAATGGTAGTTTCGAATAAATTATAGTTCCTCTTAACAAAAATACACATTTCAAAGATATACAAGCATGGCAAAGGTAAAATTTTTAGTTTTTGAAATAGTGGCTTACAGCTGTCTAGAAAATGAGCTCCACAAATTGCTCTGACACATTTTTTCTGAGCTTTGAAAACTCTGTCAAACTCTACTGAATTACTTCATATTATAATACCGTATCTAAGTATGGATGATACGTAACCATGATACGCTAACATTGCACTATCATAGTTAATTGTTTGTCTAATTCTTTTCAAGACATATATAAATCGATCTTTTTTAACAATAATTTTATTTATGTGTGGTTTCCAATTACAATTTTTATCGACTGTTATACCCAAAAATACACAATTTTCGACAGTGGTTAAGTGAGAATCTTTATAAAGAATGTTTAGTTTATTTATGTTTGCATTGTATGTCTGAAATTGTATTATATTTGTTTTAGTCATATTTATTTTTAAGTTATTCTTGTTTAGCCAGCCGATTGCGTTATCCATAGCTTCGACGATTTCGTTTTCTAAATCCTTGTAATTATCACTCTTAATAATTATTGTAGTGTCATCAGCGAATAGTATGTGCATACTATCGCTATCCTTCCCTATCGCTTCGGGAAAGTCGTTGATGTATACTTTAAAGAGATCTGGGGATAAGATACTACCCTGGGGCGTGCCATAATTATTTTGTTTATATTCTGACCTAAAGGTGTTTTGTTGATTTTTACAAGTTTTTGTTATTTCCACACATTGTACTCTATCCGAAAGATAACTTTTGATCCAGTCATTGGCTTTACCTCGTATTCCATAGTGCTCAAGCTTTGAAAATAGTGGTTTATGGCAGACAAAATCAAAGGCTTTCGTCATGTCGAGGAATACGCAACATATTTTAGAATTTTTATTTAAGCTTTCAGTTATATGTTTTATTAGCGCAAAGCATGCCAGAGCAGTTGAACTCCCTTTTCTGAAACCATATTGTTCTTTTTTAATTATATCACATGCTGTTAAAAAGTTCTCTAGTTTGATGCACATTATGCATACATCGTGACATGACATTATAGTTTGTAAATCTACGTGGGTGGATGTCGCTAATTTGTAAACCCTTAAAGTTAAATGAACCAAGACCTTTTTGATAGTATGAAGCTCAACCATGTAGATCTAATATTATAATAATAGACCAACACGGTAGAAACTTATCGACCTTTTCTTACTATTCATAAACCCTCTCAATAATTAGTTAATCATAGATACATTCATACATAAATAGATAAAGAGGCGGCTTTCTCGCGCAACACATCAGCATTGCAATTCAGTGAGGAAATGCCGCCAGCATCCTCGGTACGAAGCTCCAAAGGCCTTTTTAGCCTTAACTTAGTTTTAATTTAATTTAGTTAATGTAAATAAATATTTTACGGCTGATTATTTTGTCGCAATTACGATGGCCTATTGGTTAAAGATTCCAATAAATAGGAGAAAAATATTAAGTTAGACACTGTTATCAGATATTAACGATGAGGCTATACACCGAAGTTGGCCCGCGTTCAAAAACTGATCTCAATTTGCTCAGTCTTTACACCCCTTTCCTGAAATATTGAACCGAACGTGCGTCGGTCCATAATTTAGATACTATTTCATAAACAGTCGCTATTCAGTCACTATTATACATACATACACGTAGTCAATGCACGGAGTTATTGAATGGTTATATTTTCAAAAATTGTTAGATATTTGCTATACTTTACATACTGGATCAGTAAGAGAATAGAGGAAAAAAACTGGCTTGAACACTATAGCTCAATTTTGCCTCGAAAGTACATTTCATCGTTTAATTTTGTTGTGCTCATCTGTGTTGAGATGTTGACGCGTAACAAAAAAGTTGTCATATCTATTCAAAGTTGTGTCATCTTAACTGATGTTTGAAGGTTATGTAAACGACGATGTCCAAGGTCCACTATACATTTCATTTTTTTACAAGACACGTTTAAATTATTCACATCAAAATCGTTCAAATTGACATAGAGGTGGACAACATGCAGACGTAATTTTAAACAGATGGGTATAAATAAACAGCTTAATCTTATTTTTGTTGTCTTTTATCACAGTCATAAATAAAAGGGACTGGGGCGCCTCTACCATATTTTTATACCTCAAGAGACGTATGAGGGACTCCAAGATTTATGTAAGGTCTGATGCAAGCTAAAAATGAGTACAACACCATCTATTTTTCGACGGAATCCATTTGCTGACAAGGGTCAGTCATGTTATTGCCATCGGATCGCGGCTCTGGTCCGAATTTCAGCACAATCTTTACTCAAGTCTCATACATATTAATGAGGGTCCAAGAACACAGAAGAATAGGATTGAACATTCCCAGATTTACTAAGATTATCCGAAAGTTACGCACCTTTCGGTGTCGGGTCGATTGTGACGATTGGGGATTTATGTTTATTCTTGTCGGGTTCCATAACTTCGGACGCTCTATGTAATTTGTTTTATTTCGCTTGCAACTGATTTTATTTAGCAGTAGCAGTAGCTTACAATGTCTCAATAGACTCATTAAAAACCAGCCAAGTGCTTGTCGACGACGTACAACGAAGGGTTCCGTAGTTGGGATAAATTTATCCCAAAAAAAAACAAATACAATGTAGTAGAAAAACATGTTACATACATCGATATATATACTTCACGATCAATTCTCCAACTGCAAATGTAAGTTGTTCGACTATTACTAGTTAACGTGTAAAGCCTACTTAGCTGTGATAGTTTTCTTTTTAACTTCGTTATATATACTACTGCCATGAATTTTTTCACATATCCAAAAACCACCATTTAGCTGGCAGGGGGTAGGACACTTAGTTCTATCAAAAATTAGCACTTTAAACATGGATATACCTACTAAAAAATACATCAATGACTTTAAAGCTTAATATTACGCAACCGAATCCCTGAATAGAAAAATGTTTTTTACAGACCTGCAATATTTTTGAACGACCTATCTAACGATACCCCACACCATAGAACAGACGAGAAAAAAAAATATCATTCCCACTTTACGTGCAAGGGAGGGTTCCCTTACAATATTTTTTTTACGAGATGTTGTTTCACCACTTTGTTGGCGTGATTAATATGTATACTCATGCCAAATTACAGCTTTCTAGTATTAAGAGTCTCTGAACTAAGCCGCGGACAGACAGACACATGGCGAAACTATAAGGGTTCCTTGTTGATTACAGAACCCCAAAAAGACAATAATTATGTGTCTTAACAAAAAAAAAAGTGTACAAAGTAGAAAGTGTTTTCTTAATGAGCTACGTACTTTAATAAGAAACGAGTTCGTGGTAAACAGCGGGATACTTATTATCCGCTTTTTTCAAACATAATTATGAGATCAAACGTTTGTATCAGAGCATGGCTAGCGACCGACATACAGTTCATTAGGAAGTCAATACTATTACTAATAGATACAGTTTAATGGTAATCTATTGGTAACTTAGCTGTTTATTCGTAATGAAGTATCGTAAAATACAATCGATTATGGTACCGGTATTGACAATTAGACTAAAATTATTAGGCGCTAATAGAACTATATTTTTTAATAAATATGTCCGAAGATTTTAAGTGTATCTCCAATTTATTAATTAACATCGGCATGCAAAACAAAGTACCTTTTTCTTGAAATTCAATCACGCAAAAGTACAACGCTTGAATGAACTTTTATCGAGCGAGGGGCAAAAAGAAAGATCTCTTTCGCAACCAACTCAATGTTTCGGACAACTGACTTCGTAAAATGAATCCGTATACTTACATGTATTACTTCAGATATCTAATTAATTTACAGATGCCTCATTTAGAATAAGCTTCGAATTAATTGGGGTATTAAAATGTATAAGGCCAAGTCGGAGAGTTTCAAAACTGGAGTATATTCGCTTGAAGAATTTGGAAATGAAGCAAAGATTCAGCAGCAATTCTCTTTGTTCTTGCTCTCCCCTTTGACAGCACCAGTTTCAAGTTCTATGTTTGTATGCATGTAGATAGGTGACCTTTTCATCGTCAGAGACTTTATGGACGTCAAAGGCCGAAACGTCATTCAGCTAACGATGTTCTCAACGTCATCCATTGATAGAGATACAAATATATGTAGTGTCAATTTGCATTAGATAGGCTCCCTTTAGCCGACAAAAAATTTACATTAATTATGAAGTTTTCCGATAGGTACCTAAAATTTTATTCCCCTAACTACTTCTGGAATAGGTAGGTACTACTTAATTCTCAAATAATGATTACTCTTCTCTCTCTACAATGTTATGTGCCACGATTACAGTGTACAAATCCGTAGCAAATGCTTCTGCTCAAACGTCTTCACAGAGTGATTTAGTAATACTTGTAAATCATGCTGATGTTATTGCAAGCCAGTGTTTATAAGCAGATAACAATCCACTTGCTTCGATATTTACAAAGTTTGCTTTCTAATAACTGTTTAAATTGCACTTTCGCTGTTACCAACTGAGAACATAGAAAATGGCGCGTTTTTGTTTGAAAATGGTACGTGACCGTACACATTATGTGTGATTATGTTAGAATGTGACCATGAAGAACGGTTAGACCATAAAGCTTTCTAGTTATTATAATTATAATAAGCGGAGTCGTTATTAAATAAATATAATAAACCTTTTTTACGTTTTCTTTTTTTCCCGCCATTTAATTGGATTGTTTGGCAGCCATGTTGTTTGCCGGTGTCCGGATCAGAGTTTTACAACTCTCACAAGATGATACAATATAGCTGACACGATGTTTACCTGTCTTTCATCCCAATATCAATATTGGCAGGATGGAGAAACGTTGTTGCCTCATAAAAACAAAGTGCTAGATGACGTGTGATATAGGATGTGATGTAAGTTATCTGCCGAATTTACACCAGAAAAAGGCGTGGGAAAATGTCCTTCGGAATGTTAAAAATTTTTGGGTTTCACCTGTCATGATTAGGAAAAACAGCAGTCCGCCTAGATGAATGATGACACAACAAACATTAATTTTGAATTTATCTCTGTACCAAATATGTTTGTATTTTACTTCCACCTTGCATTATCTCTCTGTAGACCCTTCCTTTTATAATAAAAAACCTAATTACCTTTGTCACTAAAACCCTGACAAATAAAATTTCTTACAATCCAACTCAAATAATTAAATAATATCGAAAGCTTTGAAGATTATTCATAAAACCTGCCCGTAATAAGCTGTCATGTGAAAATGAAATGTTTAATTAATAAAATTAATAGCGAAATTGATCGAAAACGACTCGAAGCTCAAACAATATGCTTCACAGCGTTCAGCACTAAATATTTGCGTGAAAGAGAATTTATTACTTCAATAAATCAATGCAGTGATTTCAAATGGTTCAAACAGAAATCTATATCATTAGGAAGTGAAATATTGGGTTTCGTCTTTCGTAGAGGTTGTGTATTTGTGTGTGAGGTTATTATGAAATATCTGTCTGTAGGTTAAATTATAAATATAAATATTTCCTATGCCAATATTAGGTACTGCAGCTACATATTATTGAACGCTGTACTTAAATAGAAAATGTTTTCATAATTTTCTTCTTTCAACTATAAATACTACAACTGAACCTTCTCTCTATGAACTCCAATAATTGCTTGCAGATTATTGCAAAAATCCTAAAATATTATTAAGGTAGGTACTTATATTGCTTTTATAAGTTACTTAACTAATGTCATTCACTCTGAATAGTTGAAGGACGAGATTATGCACTAAATGAAGAGTTTAGATTTTATTAAATCGATTTAATATTTTAAGTAGATATATACCTGTTGGATAACTTGCTTTATTTATACTTTACTAGCGTCCGCCCCTGCCCCGCACGGTTTTTACTAGAGATAACATTGAAATTTCTTTATTTTATGTAAGTTTAATATGAATGTATAATACTCATAAACCTTCCGGACTTGAATTTATAATATTTATAGATTTACAGTCAATAGCCGTGACCAAAATTAAAATACGAAAGGTGAGAACAGAGAGAGAATAGTGCATAAATAAAGTCATTCAGCACACCAATTTGTTAGACAAAGGGGACAGTTTTATGCACCCGTCAGTTAAAATAAGACATAAAACCCACAGACACATCAAGTTGACGCAATAGCTTCGACCTTCACCCAGCGAAGCTACATGACGGAAATAATTGCACGAACATGGCAACATTTTTTGTTTATTTCATAAGTTTTTGTTAAGTTAGACCAGTTGAATTTTTGTTGTGTGCTCTATCAATACGCTGAATCTCAGGAAATATATTTTATTCCTATATTTATGCAAATAATTATGAATAAATAAATCACAATAAAAACGGAATTTACTCCAGCAATTTCTAGTGTTATCTTTATATAAGACACGCACGGAACTTGTAACCATTCAGAACAGTTTGTTCTTTTACTCGTTTTTTGCAGCAATTTATCAAAAACTTATGTGTTTAACAACACTAATAAAGCATAGTTGCCATGAAAATTGCTCAGTAATTTCTAGATTGTAGCATGTAATATGGCTGCTGAAGAAATTGCGTGTTTATATGTGTGCACGTTATATCGCGTGTCTTACTGGCCGGAATATTGGTGTGTTCAGACTTCGACAATATAGCAGCATCTGACGAGAAGCCATGCAATTTTCTACTTTCCTAGCATTGTTTTAAAAGCCATAATAGTACACAGGAAACTAACTACACAGGAACTTTTATATTTAAATAGTTTAGAAAGCAAGTTGTAAGGAAATTTTATCAAAGAAATTATAAATAAATAATTGATTGGATAGTGTTGTATTAAACGATCCCCGCGAAACTCGTGAACTCGCGCTTTTACAATGACAGTATTGGAGAAAAACATGGCAACTAGAAGAGAAATAAGTTTGTTTTTCCCCCTTTTACAATCTTTATGATCATAATTTTTTATGGTAATGTTTTTTTATTCGTGATAAGGGGAGACGGTATCTGTCGGCTTGAAATGGGTTACGACTTCGTAGGAGCAATCTAGATCAGTGAAATATTACTTAAATGTATGGATATATACGGAAGGAACGAATTGACATACCCTGTCTTCGATGATCCAATTTGATTGACGATTGTTGAGAAATGACAGAAACATACCTGAAACAAAAAACAATAAAATTTCAATTTTGTTTGCGTTACAACGTTATTGGTAATAACTAATTTTAATGCTTAATTTGAATGCTAACCTACTTCTTAGTATGACGCACACAGCCTATATCTAATCAGCCTATAATGTTCCCACTGCTGGGACACAGGCCTCCTCTCTGTGAAGGAGTGGGCTGTAATCCACCACGCGGACCCAGTGCGGGTTGGTAGATGTCACATGTCTTGCCATTTTTTTTGGTTCTAGGACATGCCGGTTGCCTCACGATGTTTTCTTTCACCGTTTTGAGAGCAGTGATGATGAAATCATTTACACAAAGTAAATCGCCTGTCAGAGGCTTCGTCGAAACTATGAATTGTAGCTCTTAAGCCGCAGCCGTTACCATTGGGCCTACACTGCTCTCGCATGTCGCAAAATGCCTATTTTAGTATTATGTCTGTCTGTGCCTATAGGTATTCAGGTAAACATAAGCCACAATAACCTATTTGTTACTACGGAAAGAGCCATACATATAACAAAAGGTAGGCACCTATTAATCTACAGCTATACAAAGAGCATACACTCATTTCATAATATAAAATTATGAGAATTATTGCAAATATTTTCCTGTGTAAATCCCAAACGACATTCCTGGAACTTGGAAAGATTTCCTGTGAGATTCTCATGAAAATAGTGTTCACAAATGCAGTTTCAGAATTATTCTAACTGGAATAATTCCTACAAGAAAAAAATCTGTATCGTTGTTTGAAATAAAAGAAATATATGTTTATACATAAATTTTATGTAAGCAGTGTAATCCTAAAATTCTCTGCATCCATATTGTATTGTGAATAAAGAGAAATGGTTAAGCTTTTCGTTATTTATATGGAAATACGTTTAAAGCAAACAGTAAAATAAATCCGAGATAAAACAGAAAGTACAATGACTGTAACAAGAGTAATTTTTGTTTAGGCTCAGTTGCAATTGAAGGATTTACAGATAAACAAGAACGAACGGGTATTACTGAAGTTTTATTAGTTTTTCCGACAGCTTCTACATTGTTAAATTAAAATATAGAAGTTTATCGATATTGTAAACGTTCAATTTCAAATGGATCATTCTAAACATTAAAGAAAAATATATTTATGAATTATAATAATTCATAACTTTGTCTTCGACATATAAACTAAAGATCCCATAGATGAAACATTTTAGTTTCCCACCATAAACTAACACTTGTACGCAAGCCTCATAATCTCGAGTCGTCCCACTTTCGTCATAAAAACAAACACACATCGTAAAGTTACCATAACAATATTATGGGACAATGTGGTGCCGTTGCGAAAGTGGAACTGTACGTACGGAACCACGTATTGTTTGGAGATGCATGACGAAAGTACATCTGTACTGCACTTCTCTATTTTGTACGACATAAAATGTATTATATGGAACTTATGGTTGTGAGCACTAAGTTTTTTTTTTGTGGAGACGTTGGGTGCTTTACTGAGAGATTTGGTAGAGGAAACTATAGAGAGTGAAGAATGGGGTACAAGAGAAGAGATATTTGACCTACTTCTTTCAAAAGAGATTATCTTTAAAGCAATACTAAAATGTAATTATTTTGAATAAGTCTCATGAGACAAACGGCAACATTTAAGTATGTGCTGTCCAAATAGAAATTGTGCTTTTTCTTCGCTGTCACAATAATTATATGTTCCTAGTTTTGATGCAGTTCCCACAATTTCCTCCACATTTTAAACAAAAGATTGGTTGATTAAAACATTATCTTTTTTTATATAATTATAAGTAGACTACTACTTCTATATATAATTATATCAAAAAGATAACGTTTATCCATTGATGTCATAGATTACCAAGAACTTATCTTTCCTTAAAGGAGTACCTAAGTCGACCAGGAGGTAATATTATTGATTCAAGACACGTCCTAAAGATCTTCAGAATCAGAACACACAATAGGCCGTCATGTTTCTCCGTAGTGACGTTTAATTCCGTTTCCACTTGTATTTTTCTAACCAAGTATGTCTTACCTCGCACAGGTATGCGTTTCGCGCCAGTGATCAGCCCTGGCGTACTTTTATCAGCATTAGCTGACTAAGCAGGTTCTACTGAGAACGATGTAAGCTAAGTAGGCAGATTTTGTATCTTCAGTTTATTTGAAATAAAGTGTGTGTATTTTATAATGATCACTACAATGAAAGGTTTCAAAGCGTGATTTGGAGCACAAAAGCTGAAAAGGAAGTGTCAAATAATTAACCACTGCTACTTAGGTCTCTCAAAAACAGACTACCTACCTCATTAAAATAATTGTTATCACCTTGAATTCCAATAAGTATGATGATCATTAAGGTTGTAGATTCTACGCTTTACAAGAAAATATTTATGATAAATTGTCTATTTTTATCAATGACTAAGATTATCACGACGGCATTACAACTACGTCACTTAAACAAGTCTTGAGATCAACTGTAGTATAGGGTTTATTCATAAACGTTGCTTAAAGTTAAGAGACGTTTAAACGTCAATAACGTTATTAAACAGTCGCTATCCATTACATAATTTTAAGCGACGTTTATGAATAAACCCCATAGTACTCATTAATTTAATGGAAACTGAATTGCAAATATCCATTCACCTAGTCAATGAAATGCTGTGTGTTTGCGTCACTAATAACCAAAGTGTTTAGAACAACAGTTCCAAATATGGCCCCACATATTCACAAGTTATTTGCTCGTCATCCAATTGAAGTTTGTTTCGAAATACAAGTAATTTTGAACCCTGCGCCAAACCAAGTGTTTAACCACCGAACACTGTTAAATTGGACGTTTTCCAAAAGGTTTTTGAAGTGAATAGAGAGAGAGCTGTCAAACTTATAATGAGCAACTTGAAACTATGAATGCTGACCCTGGCTTACATGACCTTTTCAGAAGTCAAACATCACTTTGATAGCAGTGTCGTTAGCAGTTTTTGGCATAAAAAAAAACTAAAGATACACTGACCTTGCAAGAAAGATTTAAGCTCTGAGTTTAAAAGCTCGGTTAACGACCAGTCGTATGACCTATTGAATCCTGTCTACTGTATTAGGTATTAGTTTTAAATATAGTGGTAGAAGATGCTCTACAGATCTCAATGTTCAGAGTTCAATGTTCTGATAAATTTCTTAGATATTATTAGCAATTTTGAAGGGCGACGTTTCTTGAACCCTTCAGATAATAATAATATAAATAGACTACAAATGATACACCACATAAATTTATGTATACTATTGCTAAAGGGATTCAATTCTATTGAACTCGATAGTTCTTAGAAATATTATCATTGCGAAAAATAAATAGGGCCAGTACAATATCAGAGAAAATTCAATCAATCATTATGAAAGTAAATAGACATAGAATTTTTGGTCAAGATATCACAAGGTTTTCTATAGGTAAGCTTATGATGAAATTTATTTAACGACTGGTAAATATAATTTATAAAGACTTGATAAAAGATTACTTTCTGATACAATATCATAGACACACGGTGCAATAATGTAAAATGAATCACGTCCAATTTTTAATAATACGTCATGTACTGTACGCCCAGTTAAGTTTATGACGGCCAATTAAAATAGCTCATAAATCTTATACATACTGCGCATGACACTTTAATTACTTAATCAATACAACTTCTAATAAGTATTTTTACGATTTAACAACACTGCATAACAATACTTTTTAGAGCATAACATAAAACATAAGAACGTACAAAAATAAAGCACGCAGAGAATTATATCATGACAAGAGACGATAGCTTCTAAAACCCAATTGTTATTGGAACACAAAAAGCAATAGAACTATTGGAAAACTGAATCCCACGTCGTTTTTCTTTGTCGTGGCAAGACGTTAGCTCTCCAATTAGTTTTGCATGACTAAGGCGGCTATATAAAAACCACTGGGTTTCACATTCGAAAGCGCTGCATATAAAATAGCTGTTTTAAAGGAAAAAATATATTTATAATACTTATTATTATAATAGACCTACATTATTACCACATAATAATTTGTTGGATACTTCTATTATAGGTGTTCTGATATCACATGAGTATTGTTATATTTTGTAATCATTTTTATCGTGCATTGACCTTTTGTCAACGACCCTTTCGATACGCGTATTTGAATAAAAATATTGGAAAAGCAATAAGTGCTGGGAAAATTGTAGTTTACCTACTTAGCAATGACTTATTTAGTAATAAAAAAAAAAATACGTAGAATATGGATCCGTAGTGTGTATAATATTTACCTATTGCATTGATTTTCCCCTGAGTGTTACCTATGCGGCATGCGTGACCAATGAAAAGTGGTACTTACCGTACCTATTCATAGGCATATTGTATACTAAATTACTAATAGTTGCTCGCCCCCTATTACGTGGAACTTAACATAACTGGCGAAATGTGGGTGTACTTTAGGTACACCTCTGCCTATCACTACGAAAAATGCAGGCCTGATCATCATCATCATCTGCCTAGCCTTTTCAAACTATGTTGAAGTAGGCTTCCAGTTTACCTGGATACAGTCAAGTACCAGTATTTTACATGGAGCGACTGCCTATCTGATCTCCACAACCCAGATACTGGGTAACACGATACCTCTAAGTAAAACTGGTTGTCAGACTTTCAGGCTTCTGACGACCCGTAACAACTGTCAAAGATCTACAAATGGCAGCCGGGACCAACGTGCAACGGCTTAATACAGGTGTGATGTTACGTAAATTACTTATAGTTATTTATACGATAACGATCTTGGTAATAATGGTCATAATGTTTTCCTAAAACTTTCAACAGTAGATACTTTTATATGTTTTTTTTTTTATTTTACCCACGTATAAGTCAATTATAACAGCCTTAAAAATCTCATGATAAAGTATACCAATCTTTGGGGCGCGGACAAAAACAACACGTGACTGCACGTTACTTATCGAGAATATTAACAAAAGAAAAATGGTATTGAAACCTTAATTGGGGAGACCATTAAATTCTCAAAGGCTTTTTCTACTTGCGTAACCGTTAACGAGATTTATGTAACATTATAAACTGAAGAGTTTTCACACCCAATTTTGATAAAAAATGGCCGCTGTGCATTTCATTTTATTAAATTCTTGCTCATAATATCGCGGATTTAAGCTTTGTAACTGAAAGAATGTAAATTAAGAGAAAATTGTTTATGCTCCTAAAAATATTTGGAAAATGACAAATTATTCTTTGAATTGGTAGAGGTAGACGAGAGTTAGAGGCACTATTAGCAGGTACCTACCTGAATCTAGATTTTTACCCTAACCGTAAAAATAAAACTATGAAAAAGCTTACGAATAACAATTTTCTCCCCATTCAAATAATCAATGAAAACACGACCTTCAAACGCTTGTCCGCCACCGTTACCAAAGTCTTAAGGAATCAAAAACTTTTCAAACAATCAGGAAACATCAAAAGTTGTGTAATACCATCTGAACGCGTTGCTTTGTGACAGTATTTACAAAGGAGGGAAGACTCGAGTATTCGAGTAGTATTGCTTTTAGTTTAAAGTTTCAGCAAAATATCTCCGATAAGAGTGCTCAGCAAATTTGAGAGGTCCAAACGTCTATTAACGTACTTTAGACATTTTGCTGTTAGTTTTATTTCGTTCATTCTCAGAATTTTGTTGAAGTTGCTCTTTTTAGTATTGTTATACATATTTTGTTGTTGAACCAAAGTTGCTAATATGTCTCACAGAATAAGCAAGCTGAAGTGGCAATGGGCCAGCCATATTAGCCGTAGAACCGATGACCGTTGTGGTGTTATTGAGTGGAAACCACGAATCAGCAAACGTAAGTTAGGACGCCCTCAGACCAGATGAAGCGGCGGTCTTCGCAGGGGGGCTGGTAGCAGCTGGATAAAAGTTGCCGAGAATCGAGCTGGAATTGGAGAGGCCTATGTCCAGCAGTGGACTGCTGTTGGCTGATGATGATTATGATAATCTGTTATTGGAAGTTTATTGGCAGATAGTAAAGGAATTAGACAAATATGTTATGTAGTTATTTTGATGTGCAGAAAGACATCGACAGGGTAAACCACAACTTGGGTACGCCACAATTGCGGCGATAAGTCCCCTCTTTGAGGAGTAGCTAGAGAGGCGCCACGGCGTCCTCTCCTTCCGTTTGACGCAGGTCCTCACCGGCACGGCTACTTCTGGATGTTCCTGTTTCGGATAAGGCGGAAGAAAACGCCCGAGTGTCACCATTGTGTGGATCGCCCGGAGGACACGGTGGAACATACTGTGGGTAGAACTGCCCGGCTTGAGCGCGGCACCGCCGTGTCCTGGTGGAGGCGATCGGCGGTGGCGATCTTTCGTGTCCGGCCCTGGTCCAGGCCATGGTACGGAGCGAGAGGGCATGGGAAGCTGTCACCTCCTTTTGCGAAGCAGTAATGCTCACGAAAGATGAGGCGGAATGGGTGAGGTAGAGGCAAATTTCGCGCCCTCACGCCCCTAGTCGCCGCAGGAGACCCCCTGGGCGTCGGGAATCCCAAGCCGATTTCCGGTCACTGTAGGCGCAGGCTTGCGGACGGTGAGCAATGGGTAAGTCGCCGTCCGATAAGGGCCAGGCCCGGGTTTTCGCCTCAAAGAGGTGTCAGCACAACCGAAGGGCTCCGCTAGGGCCGATGCCTGCCGGGATCGCGAGAAAGTCCGAAAGGGATACCGTGGCCTCTGGCATCGTACAGGCAACGGAAGGAACACGGGTGGGTTTTAGCCAGTAAGAGTCTGACACGTCCTGAGCTCCGCCCAGAGCGGCAGAAAATATTTGATAATTTCCCACCCAAAAGAAATGGGTAAACCACACCTGTTACAGTGTCTAATCTGCTACATACAGACACCATTAAAATTATACAGCCTTGAGTTGACATAATTTAAATTAATTACTTTACTGATAAAACTGGACAAAATACCTATATTTTGCTCTATTTAGAGGAAAACCATCAGGTAATTTATAAAGTGTAAAACGTCAAAACGGAAAACAAACAACTGTAGGATAACCAACCAAAAATAACTTTAAACACCAGGAAAATAATCTCATTAGTTAATTAATATCAAATGTTGACTTTAAAATTGCATCATTAAATAATTCAAAATGTTAGAATTTAATTGAAAACAACTGTATCAGTTACAATTCCTAATTTTAATATTAATATTTGTAGTATTCAATTCAAAGTTAATTATGTATTTTGTTTGAAATTCCAACAAAGAGCACCCAAAAGTATTTATATTAAAACTCATAATAAAACAAGACATCAAAACGTAATTATCAAATGTGTATCATCTGAAGCAATACATGTAAAGAGGACACATTATAAAGAACAGGATACACGTGGTGCCTTACAAGTACAGTTAAGCCGACACGACATGTCCGTATTCAATGATTCAGTGTACCCTCTGCACATAGCACGAAAGTCGTGACGACCAATAAATGCTTTCAGACTACCACATCCCATCCAACACACCAACAAAGCATAGATAAGTACAAAAGCTCAACTCAATACAGGCGCACGCACACATAGACGCGTTCGTACGGAGATCTCAAATGCCTGTCGCAAATGCGCCTGCACTCGCTGTACGTGAATCGTGTCTATGTTTGCGTGCGTTTTTGCTCGTTGTATAGAGCCGAGCCTTCTGTACCTATCTGTTCTGTGACACTGTTGTTGTTACATTCGTTATGGTCCATTTATTTGATATCAAGTGTATGTATGGACTTGCACACATTTTCATACGTAACGGATTTTAATTGTGCGTAGACAATACAATTTGATTGATCGCAAGGAAGTACGATTAGCAATTTAATATTTGGGTAGGTGCCTCAAATGCAGTGTAATGTGAAATTAATTGGCATAGCTGAGTCACTAGGCGTTAGTAACTTCAGTTTATTCTTTGTTATGTAATGGAAACGGAATATCATCCTTAACACTGAGTTTCAGCGTTGTCGGTTTTGTTTCGTTTTATTTCAATTTTCTTTTAATTGCAGCCCGGATGTTCATGCACAAGCGAAAATACCAATCAATATTTTTCTTTACTTCTAATTATTGTTTTAAATTTTATCTAGGGAACATTGCTCGCATTAACATCGATAACCCTATATGATTTGGCCACCTGATTTACAAATACCACAATAGCTAAAGCACGCCTCACGACTCTTAAAACAAAAGCAACAAATGAACATTGATGCTGCGAAACGCGTTTGATTTACTGCCGAAAGATCGTAAAACCGCGTCGTCAACTAAGAACCATTCATCATCTTACTGTCAATGCTATCTAGAGTTTTTATTCCATTTAACGCCCATCCGTTAACCTCCTTGGAGGAACTACGATACGGATGACTGACCACACGTGCGGTACGTGAGGGTCTTCTAGGTAATATGCTTCCATGGCCTCATTATTTACATTGCATGCCAAATGGAGGAGCCGTGACAAATCCAAAAGAAATTCTCTACATTAACGCACCGTGAAAATACATACATACTGTGTCGAAAGCTATTACGATTGTGAGAAACACTTCGATAACATTTCTCTAGTTTGTTAATAATATAATGTAATTTTGTTAGTATTACAAAAATGTGCTGCTAAATATCCGGGGAATTTATTGAGGAAACATAACTCATCAGAAATATGAATATAAAATTTATTAGCACAAACGCAGCGTAACTATAAACGTTGCTGCGTTTAGCAGAATCCTTCTATTTTGACTAATTTCTTCCTAGTTATAAACTTAATGAGGGGAATAAAGTTACTGACCGGGTCGACAACACAGGACAAATACCGCAAAATAGTTGACAACGTGCCAACTAAGGGTTTGGTCACATTACGCAACGATGCGCGGGCGCCGCCGCCGCTCCCTACAATAAATAGAGTTAAATGAACGGTAACGATAAGTGCTAGAGTACACGTACGTAACGAAGTATACGTCATAATGATAATGGTTCTCTTCTGGAGAGCAGTACGTATGGGCAATTTTCATGAGGAGGCTCATGAAAATTGCCTTTACAATACATAGCCTTCAAAATACATACATACACTTCAAAATACATAGCCAATTTACGAAACTTGCAACCGTAATCGACTCTTTTGCCAAAAGAGAAAAGGCTAACCCATCTTTTCCCGTGGGTACACTCCTGTAGTCTAGCAATCAAACCTGCAATTGTGGAGATCATCACGTTATACACTCGTGAACTCGTGTGTTCAACTGAAACCTATATTTTCTAAATTATATCTGTAAAATTGGAACCCACGATTTGACCCACTTTAAAACTGCAGTCGTCATAATGCAGTGTTGGGGCAGTTGGGGCAATAATAAAACGGCCATTAAGCTGGCGTCGTGAACTAACTGAAAATGTCAGACTACCCTCTAACTAACTAACTAACTAACCTGGAGAGATATCAAGAAAATGTTTCACATATCGTTCCTTTGTATCCATTATGAATTATCATAGGCACATATTTCATAGAGTTGGAAATAGCGAGCGGTATATTAGAATATAATGTACTTAAATGTTATGTACTTGACTTTATTGTTGTTGTTATTACATTGTTATGAGGTATTGTCCTGAGTTATTTGTCAATATACTTGTAATTCTTAAAGTAGTCAGACTCGTTTATATTGAACTTAAGCTAAGTATAATGTCAAAACTGTGCACGTTTTATACGAGTATGATTACAGAATACAAATGACTTTCATCCAAGTTTATAACGTCATAACGCGAACTAGCTTTATCAAAGCTAGTTCTAATAATAAATGATAGACAAATGGAATTGTCACTCCAATTTTCAAAACATAACGCTTTATTCATGCACCAGTAACAAACGCTATTTTCGAAGCGGATGAAACAGAATACATAAATGCGACTAAACTGCAGTTTTATACAGGCACTAAAAGCATGCAATTTTTGTAAGAGGATAGAATGGAACGGTGAAAAAGATATTAGAGAGGATTTGTTTAACCAAACTACTACTTCGTGCACATAATATATCAATAGACTTAATCAGAATAGAAGAGAAAACAAAGACAAAGCAAGAGCCAATTGCATAAACACGACACGATTTTATATCCTTGGATACAATCGAACGCACACAAAATATTTACCAAGGACTAGACGAAATCACATCAGGATCTACGCCCTCACTAAATATCATGGTGTTTCTGAGATAAATACACAATAAACGTCAGGCTAACTAATAAAAGGAGACACTTTGTATTATGCAAGCAAATCTCGCCTTGTGCCAAAGGATTTAGTGGAGAAAATCTCTGCTTGTGCTAATATAATTTCATCTCGAATGTGTCAGTCGAGCCTCGTCATATCTATGGTAATAACTTGAGGGTTGACGGGTTTAAGGGAACTAGACAACATACAATATTGTTCGAACAAAATAGAAGAAAGTTTAATGGTTCTCTGTTGAGAGAAATAGTCGGTCATGTAGAAAATATCAGATTCGGTTGTCGAAAAGTCAGCTCGAAGAAATTTACATTTCCCCGAGAGTGTATTCTGTTTATATAATGTACAGCTATTTTTGTAAATCAAACAATAAAATGTAGAACTATCAATTAATTATAGTATATGCAAGTTTTAGCATCTTCTTATACAAATTCTACTGAGACTTGCTAGTCTCGTGCACAAAGGTAAGTGAAAACTAATAGTATCTACTACAGCAATCCTATTGATATTTCATTCATCAATGGAACATTCAATTATCTATGAAACAATCGCATTGTAATAGAAAGTGATGCCTTTATCTAACAAGAAAGTTATCTTGTTGATACAGAAGCGACACTAATTTGTTATCAGACATCGTTACACTTGATTATACATGTTCCGACGAATATTGATTGGAGATTATTAGGTATGTATTTTTTTGTTTATCAGATTCATGTCTGATGACTATCGTGTCTGGCCTACTAATCTGTGACAAACAATTGCCAAGCATAAAATATACCAAATAAAAGTTTGCCTTATTTTCTTATTAAGAAAATACTTAACATAAAATAAATGATTCCTTAGTTACTCTAATTCTAAGTTGAGACACACCGCACGTACACTTGAATGGGCAATATATATTTATTGTATGCGACATTAATGTACTTCTTTAATTGTCTGCTTTAAGAATCTTTTTTATCACTAGATGTACGCGATGATAATGACCCTAGTGATATCCTCAATTCCTCAGTTGGAGTAAGTGGAGTGAGCAGTGAGATATACTTAAAGATATATTATCATAAATATTTGTCAGTATATACGACGAAGTTGGAGCGATTTTTCTTACGACCTCTTTTCGCCAACTGCTGTGATGTCATGAGACTTTGATCATTCAGGATCTGCATAATATATTAAGAAGGTATGTCATGTTTTGTCTTATTACTACAGAAATAGGTCGGACGAAAATAATGTTTCCGAAGTGGTTTCGTACGAAAATGTTTTTTAGGTTATTTATTTGTGTTTAAATAGAATAGTGACACCATCATTTTTCAGTAATGTTTGGGTATTAAGGTCATCAAATTCCGGAACAATTGCAGAACTACGAGCTTATATTTAACCCCTTTCCATACAATTCAACGACATCTTCTTCTAGCAAAACCTTTACACTATTTCGCAATCATTCCTATATTCCAAGAAAATCCTATTCCATGGCTCTCAATAATAATTTTTTTCAGCACTTCATTCGACGAAACATCGAAGATTCTCGATTGCATATTTATAGAACTTAATCCGTATCCCATACATATACATACTGAGATAAAAAACACATATATCGCCACCATTGATTTCGCTCAATGGGTATTGGGAATCCAGTATTTGACTTGCATACTGAACTCAAGACTCAATGAGTTGAAAGACGTGTATAAACAAATGAAGTTAATATACCTACCTACTCTTTTACAAGGCAAGTTATCTCCAATGGTGATTACTTGATTAGTTACGTCTATATTTTAAGTTTCTGAGAATAGAATCGATAAGGAGTCATCGTTTTGTCACGATTAGTTTCGACTAGCATTTGTTTGAATATTTTGAGTAATATTTGACACCTCATTAGTTTGCGACATGTTAGTTTACTAACAGTTTTGTGGCATTTGGTATCTTTTCATTGCGTAGAATTTAGATGACTAGGTATTTAGGTTAACACCAAGTTTATGTAAGTTTTTTTTATGTGTATCAACCTCCCTCTCGATTTCTTTTAGTTATTTCGTGAAAAGGGACGGAAGTGTGTAACAGGAAGAGACAGCTTTTTTTTTTTTTTTGTATGGCATATCATCAAATAACTTCTCCCGCTCTGGGTGGAGCGGGAGGGTGTGTGAGACTCTTACTGACTAAAACCCACCCGTATTCCTTCCTGTTGCCTGTGTTGCGGGGGTCTCGGTGACCCATTAGTACCTTCCCGCGACAGGAAGTGACAGGTTGAGCATGGAATGAATGAGTAAGTACTTTATAATAGCATGGAATTAGTGTAGGTACTCATGGAATTAGTACGTGGGTAAGTGCTTTATAGATTTTAAGTAATTAGGGCCTCAAGTCTGCTATTACAATAGTGTCAGAATGGTCTATCATTGATTTTATAATTGTTGATTTTGACAAGTTTGGTAATCTACTAATATAATGGCGTCATTAATGTGGATCGGGACAGAACATTCTGACACTATTGTAATAGCAGACTTGAGGCCCTGGTCGAATTTCGACCAGTGGTGGACCACTGGTAATGAATAATTATTCGATTAAATATTTCAGTATTTAGCTTTTCAAATTTTGTGGTTAATTTCTGTCGCTGCTCGGTTGCTTATTACCAAGTTGAGATTTCAGATGTTACATATCATATGCGACTTACTGTAAGGCTCTTCATTTTTTTTTTTATTTACTGATCTACTTTATGTAATACATTAGGTTAGGTAGGTACCTCCCACTGATTAACAAAACAGCGTTTTTTTTTTACATTCAAAACGGAATAACTTTTGAAACCAATTACATTTTAGATATTAAGCTTCCACAATCAAGTCAAATTAAAGCCTTAATTTCCCCTCGATTAACTCCCGAACGTAACACAATTTCCCAAAAAAGCAAATTGTTACAACCAAAGTGGTTGTTCCGTTCAATAAATCTTCCCGCGGCCCATTCGCTTATTAAGTCTCAAGGAAAGCTGTAATTTTTCATTAGGAAACCCCGTTTGAGCCGACATCGGAGAAAATGAGGTACTTCTACCTGGCAAACGGTGCGATGTAGGGTCCCACAGACCACGGGTAGGTAAGTATGCGCTTTAATAATAAATACTTCTATTACCGGGTTAAGTTTGCGTTCAGTCTGTTGGGATTAGCCATAGTGGAATGGGAGACAGTTCTATTTGGAAATAACCCCAAAATAGTTTTGCTGTTTCTGGATATAAAAAATGTATTGAACATAATATAATTATTTAATGTTTAATACACTTTTTGTTAGAGCTTATGTAACATACGGCATATGATTCGTTGTATGTTTTGTAGATTATGTTATGATTATTTATCATTTGATTAAAATAATTAGATTCCTACTAAGTATATTTTTATACATATTCAGTTAATAAAAAACTTTAAATCATATGATTAAATACTATTTGTGTGGATGGTTATTTGATATTTAATTATGTTTTATTTAAAGTGAAAAGAAACAATATTTTTATCAATATTTTATTTTAATAGTTGACGTTATCTAGCATACTAGTGGTCGTCAACTAAAAAAGTGGTCTGTATTTGACATTTAAGCTATTTTTGCACTTTTCCCTCATTTTCATAATTTATGAATGGAAGTGTGATATTTTATATTCTGTTTCACAATTTCACTATATTTAGGAACAATTTAAATAGTCGCCAACTATTTTGCGTGGTGTTAACCGGCACAACCACCCTACTTTTGTACTAAAATTATAATTATGTCGTATCTCTATGTATTTTACTGTGTACATAAATAATAAAATAAATAAATAAATAAATCATAAACATACCATTACAACGAGGTTTTATCAAAGCTTATTGCATGAAAGGTGTATGCCCTCAATTGTCGCAAAAACAATAAACAATAAATCATATTAAGCAAATCCTAATTAAAGTAAAGGTCACTGCGTATTACAAATAAGGAAACTTGTTGCAAATTAAAATTGGATTAAAGGATTTACCCGTAGTCTGCCAGACTACAGACACACATACATAAGTACATATTCTATATTTGCTATAGGTGACAAGATTAATTAATTAATATAGGCATTGATTGGAAAAACTGCATAACATGTTTACTGAATAAGGTAATTAAGTGCGTTTTCATTTTAAAATGATTTTCCAAGTATAAAGCATCTGCCGGGGTCGCGGGAAGGTACTAATGGGTCACCGAGGCTCCTGGTAAGACAGGCAACGATGATTTCCCATTTAAAAAAAAAAAAAGTATACAGCATGACAACAAAATCAAAACAAAAACTGTCACAGCTTTAAAAAAAAAAAAAAACCGGCCAAGTCCGTGTGGGATCGTGCATAATGAAGGGTTCCGTAATTGGGATGAAATTATCTCAAAAACAAACTTTACATTGTAGTCTTCGATCAACTGTTATTGAATGAAGATTGTAATTGAAAAACATTTTCTCCTATACATATTAATTTACGTCACGGTCAATTCTCCAACTGAAAATGTAAGTTGGTTGACTATTACTCGATAACTTGTAAAGCCTACTTAGCTGTGATGGTTTTCCTTTTTTTTAAAAATGTTTCAAGATTTTATTTTACCACTTTGTCAGCGTGATCAATATGTATACTCATGTCAAACACACACACACACACAGCTTTCTAGTACTAAGCGTCTCTGAGCTAAAGCGGGGTCAGTCAGACAGACAGACAGACGGTCATGGCGAAACTATAAGGGTCCCTTGTTGACTACCTACGGAACCTTAAAAAAGCTATAGAAGAAACACAAACGCCGTACAATAATTCAATAACCTCAAAAAAAAAAAACATTAATTCTAACCAATTCGACATTCAAAATCTGCTAAACAATGACCTAGTAGTACACTTTGGATTGCGCAACGACACAACCGTTAGCCAAAAACCGATGACACAAAAATACAAAATGGACACTTTTCACAAAGCCGATAATTTGGCAAATAGTATTTTCGGACATGACCCAGACTATATATTTTCACTATTCGTCACCAGTTTACATAATGTGTGAGTGATTCATAAGACAACTTGCCTAACAAGTTAATTCAGTGTTATCATCTTGTAAAAAATAACGTCATCAGCCTGCTGTCAGCGCTAAATAAATTGTAATATGGGAATACACTGTGTATGTTACGGCCTCTTTACCATTAGTCATCTGATTTATTAATGGGGTTTAACAAAACCTAGTAGGTATGTGGGTAGGTATACCTAATCTAATCACTGTGTAAATGTTGTAAGAATACTCTTTCAATCAAAATTTAAATTGATTATACAGGTCAACACACATCATTACCCTAACAAATTATTACGATGATACCTTCTCAAGTACACTCATAGTACACTCTAATTCTACCAACAAAGTTGCTGAATTCAAACACAAGCATCTTCATTATCATAATTGTTTAGTTTCGATACAAAGCCTCATCAAAGCCATGTAAAATTATACGCAACAAGGGGCTAATTACCTCAGAATCAACGATTAAAGTGATTTATTCGTGTAACAATCGAGTTTTACTAAAATATATACATAAAATAGCTCCAAAGCCTACACAAATATATAGTCGTTATCGAATAATTTATTATTTTATTAAAGGTGTACACAATGATCCAAGTATAATTCAAAAAATGTAACCCTATTCAAGATAACATCGGCAATGACGCAATTCTTTGTAATGGAGTGTCTTAACTGCTTAAGTGTAATGTATTCACCTCTTTTTGTTCAGTAGGTGTGGCGGTCCTGACCCCTGTCAGGTCCTTCCACCGAAGCACCCCCATGACGGCGTGACGAACCCACGAGCCGCGTCTACCAGTCCTCCCGTTAGACAGTTCATCCACCACACCGCACAACACTGAGTTCACCACCAACTTCCCAGTTCCATCCTTATCACTCTTAAGCGCCACTTCGCTACTTATCGGCAACGACCTTCTTTCCCTCATAAAGCTTGAGAAATAAATCGCCGCCAAGTCTCTATTCAGGTTTCCCAAAACGCATCCTCACAAGACACTCACTATTAATCATCCTAAGATATCGTACTTCAAAGACGATATAAATCTTCCAGTAAATCGTTTATTTTTATTACAGTTTTCGGGTCACCCAGCTGCGATCTTTCCCATAAGCGCCCGGAAGTTTTTCAATTATTCCTTTAGTTATAAAAGAAAACTCTTAACTGATCTTCTGCTTAACGAAATTTTCCCCAAAATGGCTTTGAGAGTCCAAACACAGTAGTCATGCACGACAACACTGTAGGCTTTAACTTTCTCTTCGGATGCTTCTTCGTCGCCCTGGATGTAGGTTAGACGTCTTTTGCTGCTGGTTATCCACGAAAACGTCAACACTGTCGCAGTTTAGTAAATTCATTCACAAATTCCTCAAGTTGCAGTTCTTAAACTTTCTATACACTTATTACACAGTCCATACTTTTTATATCACGTCCGGTAACAAATAGAATGAATCCAAACACTATTCCAAAATATTTAAAGTTCTGAATTTCGGAGCTGTCAAAACACGATCGTAGCGCGATTATTTAAATAGCGAAGACAGCACAACGTCCACACCGGTTTACGTTCGGAAACCGAATGGAGCGGCGCGTGCCACATGCTTCTACCAACAAAGGCGCGATGAAGAATTCTCGTCTCTTTCTTCACTGCATAATTGCTGTATTGTAGACAGGGACAAGTAGCGAAACCAACCTTCACACTCGATGCAATGGAGACAAGACAGGTGAATGTAACAGCCGGAGAAGACAACAAAAACTTTTCAAACGTTTCTAGTGGGATTTTCTATTGTGCCTATGCGACATTCAACTTGCATAAAAATGGTACAGCACAAGATTAATATGACGGGAGAAAGTTACATAATTATGATTTTTGAAACCAGAATATTCTATCAAAACTTTTCATATTGAAAATGTGGAAACTACTGCGTTTAAGGAAAGTTAAATTACTGGAAAACATTTGACTCACCCTAAATACAGTTTCATTGAGCATTACTAGGAAATTAACATAACACATATTTTTTTGCTATCCTTATAACCAAACAATTATAAACTAATAATTATTGTACTTCTGATTTTTCCATTCCCATGAAAGTGCACGTTGCAAAAGTCCCATCGAATTTAGGCGTGGATGCGTTTGCGTGGGAACATCCGGCACCAACGGTCCACATCGAAACTCCCTCTTCAAACAAAGGACCAACAGGTGCTCCTTACACTTCTACGGTCCTTCGTTCCTTGCTTCCGAAGCTAAAGCAAGGACTTTCGAGACGGAAGCAGATACCATATTAAGATCGGAAGGATGTGGTTTTCAATATTAGGTACTCTAATAAAAATGTTGAAAGAAAAGTAATTGGGAATATAAAAGTTGCGAATTTAGAAATTTTTGTCTATAGATTTTATTGATATTATTTTAATATTGGCTATTCTGATCCTTATAAGCCAAGGACTTTGAGGCGGAAGCAGATACCATATAAATAAAGGAAGGATGTGGTGTTGTCTGTCGAGTGATAGAAGCTCCCAAAATGTATGAATATTGCTTCTAACTACATTACATGTAACTTTTGCAAAGGAAGGGGACTTTTTGCATCACCTTGGTTCACTTGGACAAAAATAAAAGAATCCAATATCTTTGTAACACACGATAGATGTAGGTTAAATCAATTGAAATTCCTATAAAGACGCTGATAAAAAAGTTTTAGTTACTGCGTGGCCTTTAATAAGTAAACTCCCTGCATTCAATGTTAAAAATAACGAATGAATAATAGAAAAAATATTAGTAAATCAAAACCCTTGTGCAACTCTAGAGTTCTATGAAAAATACCCGCGTAAATAATGTTTTATCGCTCCAATTAAATCGCAGATTTTTGCAACGAAAGGTATTTTTTCATGTAACAAAATTTCTACTTTCCGATATGAAAAAAAATATAGACGCAACATAAACAACCCAGTATTTTATAATTCATAGATGTAGGATTCGTTACATCACATAATTAATGTATGCAGTGCATGTAGCGCATTGGAAGACTCGATCATATATCAATCAGTAGAAAAAAAAGGTGAAAGAGTAACACTTATTATCAGTAATTCCAGTGGAACACAATAAATCTGTCTAGAGTTAATAATTGTAACCTCAAATCAAACTGCATGTGCAAATTGCGATTTCATGTCACGTCATGTGGTCCTGTGGTCCTGTTTTAAACATTTGGCTAACCACAGGGCGTCCCAGTCGAGATACAAATATATTTGTCACACAAAAAGGTCAAATTACTATAGCGGGACATGAAAATAAAGTGTTTTTTTGTAAACACGGAGCGAAGTGGGAGGTCGTGACTGGAAACAACCACTTCATTAAGATATTGATAAACAACAGTCCCATGGGATAGGATATTTGAACATTCTTGATCAGTATATAAATACTCTGAATAAACAAAAAGAAAAACAGTGTTTCGTTATTCCCACCAATAACGTTGATGCTCAAAAGAATACTAATTTAGTAATTACAGAAGCTAAATCCCATAACCGAATTTAATGAGTTGACGTACCTAAATATTCAATTAAATAATTCCAGCACCCTAACGATGTCATCAAACGAACTCCCTAGCGAAATCATTAGTGGCCAAACTGCGGCCGTACATGCGTATGTACGGCCGCAGTTTGTTGAGGATGTTTGAAGATATACGCGTGTATATCTTCAAACATCAATTATTATCATTACGCGTGTTTTTCGACCATAAACATCATGTGAATATTCCATATCTGAATATTTTGTAAGCGAACCTAAAGTACTATGAATAGACGTGACTGATTGGGCCAGGGGAATCGGCTAGGGATGCGATTCTGCATACCCATACCGAAGATCACGTTTGAATAGTTCTGAGCTGTAATATTATCGATGAAAAAAAGATTAAAGTGTTACGTTTAACTAGACGTTGTCTTTATCTTTGTTAGCTAACCGCAGTAGTGATAAGACTAATTGAAACAAGAATGTGTGACCTTCTAATAAATGTGTAAAAAATGCAATCTTTATCAGTCGGTGCAATGCCATGTTATAATACTGAAGTACTGTTATGTCATGGTGGTGTGTAATAGTGAAACTACGTAATTTGTTGAAAGAAAAACGACCGAGAGAGAAGGAATTATAACAGGATTTTATGTAATCAACTTCATCCTCATAACTAAAACAATGCCGACATAAAGCCAGCTATAGAATAACTTACAGAAGTCAGTAATGCTTTTTATAAGTTGACTAAACATAAACGCAGCTAACATAAGTCCATCACTACGCTATAGTGATTACGTAAGCAGCGCATCACTTATGCAAGTGCATGCGCCTCATTTGACGGTCGTTAGAGCATAGCCCACGCAGACCTGAAATGTAGCCAGCCCGAAGGCACGGCTAAAACACTGCGATTTGATACACCTCGCGATACTAAGGTACTGTGAAATCGACGAAAATCGTGTGAAGTTTAGTCAAGAGTCTTATAAGGCTCGGACGGTAATTTTAAGTTCTTTAATACGGCAGTAGTATTGGACTTGGTAAATTCGAATTATAGCTGCTGTACATTACAGCAAAAAATCAAGGCAGCATCAAAATCTTTGACGATTGGTTTGATAATATAGAAAAAAAATCAATCATAGAGTGCAAAAAGATCGTTGTCGCAGACTTTTTCAATTTCAGGTAGGTACTTTAGGCATCAATGAACTCCGTCTTTATCTACAGGCTCCTTGAGTTAAGTAGAAAGTGCTTGAAAGAGCTTAATCTCGATAGATAATAAAGATATGGCGAACATGAGTGCTACTAGTTATTTAATCTAATCGTTCAAATCTTGGGAACGTGAATGAATTTCTGATAAATGCGTTTTAAATTGTACATTCTTTACTTTTTGATATGGTCTATACAACATTCTACAATTTTATCTCACCTTCCATCATCACAATCATCAGTTAGAAAACACAACATTGTTTAAAATGTGCGTTTCAAATTCGTGGGAGATTGGTTGTTATCATCGTCACCAGCATTTGACTTAGCAGATGGATTTATTGGTGATTGCATTATGTTCCTTTTTTCAGGAGGAAGCTACTTTCCATTACTACTTCGGTGAATACGTAAAGACTACATATTCGCCTTTTACGACACCTATGGATAGCAAAACAGTATATTTAAGCACGATTCACACAGTAAGAATAAAGTAATCAGATTTTATGATATAATATTTCATTTTTATATCGAATGCATTCCAAATAACTGGTAACCTTACTGGCTTTAGCATTTGTATTTGGCGCACGTACGCTACAAACTAGTTTGCTCACATAACCTTTTTAATCTGATAAACAGATCGCTAGTGGTTGCCAGCAGATAATTCACTACCTTCGTGCAAAAAGTTCGAGTTGCTTCTGCCAACTTTTTAAGGCATAATGTTGGTGGATTTGGGTAAGCCGCATTGTGTTATATTAACTGCAGTTAGACTAGATTTAAAATGTATTGTGAACATTGATTTATTTTATTATTTATTTATGTAAATTGATTCAAGTTGCTGCAGTGTCCCTATGGATATGTTGTGTTACGTATGTTCCTACTCTCTCTACTAATCATCTCTTGGAGAAGAAAATTTCTAGGTTATATATAGACCAAAAAGAATAAAATAGCAAAATGTTTAGAGGCTTATTATCTTATGTTTAGACATTTATTAGCTTAACAGCTAAAAGAATAGCACTGAACAGAATGAAAGCTGCTACAACGACAACCAGGAACCCAGCTCTTAAGTTTTATCTATGGATAAATAATGTATTTTGGGCAAACTGATTGAAGCCTGATAATTTCTCTAAAAATCTATATTCATAGACACCGTAGGTGATAAAACGACAATAACCCGCTATTTTTGAATTTAGTATTTCAACATAATTTACCACATACTAGCATTCATTTTTATTACAACGTGAGACCGAAAATTCTCTAAACAATACAGCCTCATGTCCATTATTAGGTGCCCTTAACCGCGCCGAAAGTAAACATTGCTCCATCGAAATTCACGATTCTTCCATTAGGTATCAGGTCGGCTATAAAGCGGTTTGCTCATTGCTCCAGCATCCAAGGTCGCTCTTTATGTGACCGCAGCCGCTCACAATGCGTAGCCTTGTTACGACAAAGCTCTATGGAACGGTCAAATAATACATGGAAATTCGGCCCCAGATGTATTGTATATAAGATGTACAAAAATTTGGAAATTAGACCTCGTTTTTACGAAGTCTGTAAAGGGAACTGTGTAAAACCTAATTTGGAGGAGACAAAGAGAGTTTTCATATTGTAAAATTAATTTCCAGAAAGTATCGAAATTGAATATGCGTAATTTCACAGTTCTTGCGATTGCCTCTCTAAAGCCCGATATTAAACGTCTGCCGACTCTTTTTTTTGTAATTTTCACTATTGGAGCACTTTGTATACGTTAATTAAACAGTAAAGCCTAAAATTGATGTCTCCAACATCAGAATCGATTTCAGGAATCTCATACACTTGAGTTAACCAAATTAATGTTGTTGCTGGCAAACCCATTTCAAAATGTCAACTAGAGTTTACCTATGTATAACTTTGTTACTCATGTTATAGAAATTCCACGCTACATTCGTTTTACTGTAAGTCAAAGAAATGTCAAAGCAATTTAGGTTAGATATAAAACTGATATTCAGTAATGTTCTAATTTCATAGTTATAATATCATGTGCGTCATAGGTAAGGCATAATTATGATACGTCAATTCTACATTATATTAATCCAA
This sequence comes from Atethmia centrago, assembly GCA_905333075.3. Taxonomy (NCBI): domain Eukaryota; kingdom Metazoa; phylum Arthropoda; class Insecta; order Lepidoptera; family Noctuidae; genus Atethmia; species Atethmia centrago. The sequence goes on along the minus strand of HG995386.1, from coordinate 14,937,264 downwards.
CAATTTTAAAGTAATCGATTACTATTTCCGAAAGAATCGTTAATCGCAAGTAAAATCGAATGAGTTTATTTATGGCTTGCTTTTAACTTGAATAACTACAATCGACAATACTATATATTTCAAACGTGATAGTAGGCAGGCGACGGAAATAGCCCCGACGAAAATAGAACAGCCTACTAATACATTTTGTATGCGGACTTGATAGAAAAAATATCAAAGAAACTTACTTTCGTGTCCAAACTATAGATTGTTTCTTTCGTTTTGAAAATTAAAAGCATAAACTGAAATAAATTTGGTTATCAGCAACCTTGTATCAGACGGTGAGACAAGATATAATGCATTATCTATCTAGCAATGCAAAGCACAATCTTGGATATGTTGCTCTAATCAGCATACTGAGCAGTTAATAATTGAACACTGCAGTCAGATATAATCAGGCTACAGTTGAAAGTTGCTGACCATGCACCTGATATTGGCGTAGGAGAACACACAATCGTCAGTGACAATACCACGGACATTGATGATAGTGCACGAAACCTCGTCAAAAACCTCAGGAATATCAGTATATTCCTGAGGTTTTTGACGAGGTTTCACTTTGAAATGGCATCTTCTTTTTTTTTATGATAGCAATATATCAAATGTAAAAGTAAAATGACAAATTTCAATTTTAAGTCATCTGTTTGTAATGTCCTTTCCGGTAAACAGGGATTCGCAGAATATAATACTTCCATTACGTGAATATAAGCAGCGAAAATACATTCAAAATTCACAGCATCGTCCGTTTAAATTAACTTTAATACAGAATTTTGTATTTCACATTACTTGCTTTTCTTCTGAACTGTATATTCTTTTGCGTGTTTTTTACCTAACTATTTGGACGGTCAAATATTTAACACTTTGAATTCGACCGTCAATGCAAGAGTAATGAGGTCTAACCTTTTATGTTCTATGGGTCTAACTATACTAGTTTCAAACGTTGACTCGATGATTGTTCGATTAAACAGTAGTTCCGAATCAAGCTTGCCCATGAGCCCCTGACATAATTTAACAATTGCATTGAGGTTGCAATACGATCCTAAGAAGTTTTCAATTTAATATGCATGCCTATTTCTGTGGGAAGTAACGGAGACATTGAATATAAATGATCTTAAATGACTTCTACATTATTACATTTGAATTTGAGTGAAAACATATAATATCTCTGGCTAGAAAGTTCGCAGAAATCAAAACTGGAACAACGTATTTTAAGTTGTAGATGTGCAGAAGGCATGCATTTAAGTCATGCATTGGCTTTCTTTCTAGAAGAGCAGTTGTGAATTTGTACGGTGAAGAAGTTGATGTAAATTGTATTTGGGGATAAAAGTTTCAGTTATCTATCATATTGCGCAAGTTTAAAGAATGACCAAATGACGTTGGTATTGTAAGAGCTACTATTGTACTCGAAATCGATCTGTTTGCAGTAGTCACAGCAACACTGCAATCTTTCAACCGCTATTGTTGTTCTTAGCTACGCAAAGTCGATATCTTACAAATGAGTTTATCCTCTTGTCTATGCTCGGCTAGCAGTCTAGAATGCTTATTCATTTCCAGAGGTTTTTCATACTGTTACAAGTCTGCTTGTGTAATGTTCAAGAAATGTTTTATTTATGTACCTATCGCTTTCCTTACATCTCAGTCATCCTGCATCGCATTTGCATGTTTTCTTAATTTAATGTAGTGTATTTGTTGTATGAATGTGTGCCAGGTTATGAGAGTCAAGTTAACGTTTATTTCCGTCATACTTACGTCATTGACCACGCCACTGATTGGAAATTTCTCGGAACTTTGAAGTTTATATCCTACTCATTTGTATTATTAGTAATTTATGGACTACAAAGTATTTGAATCGATGATAATTTCATCTGTTTAATAACTTCAAGTACTTACTACGGCAAATACAGACAATTAAAAATAAAAACGATTGAAGTTAGAAGTCATGTATGACTTAGTAATTGGCGGCTTCATTTATTAATGTAGTTTTTACTAAAAAGTTTTGAACACTAAAACTGACTCTGCAAAAAATAACACCACTACGAACCGACAAGTTAAAAACCGTTGCATTTAAAAACGAATTTCTTATTAACTGCAGTCTCTTCAAGGTAGACTAGAACTTTTACATTTACTTTCTTAAGTTAAAATAAGCATGGGTGTAGTCCAAAAAAAAATATTGAAGCCTTGACAAATCATCTGCCAATTTTTTTGGCAGTATCTTCCTACCTATTGCAACATTTTGCCAGTTATTATTTACAGAATCAGAATTAAAAAATAAAACCATGTTATTAATATAGCGCCTTGCCCGACCTAGGATAAAAACCTAGATCACTATGCTCGGGAGTCGCGCTTGTGACCAACGTGGCAGTCAATTAAGTTGCTATTCTAATTATTGTATTGATATAATGTACAATCTAGTACCTACCTATTACTAATGACAATATCAATTAGTAAACAACAGAGCAATTAACTAATTGCTACTCGAGTAAATGTTTACTTCTCAATTATATTCTCACCGTACACCAGCCTTCCATTACAATTAAACATCAAGTCGTAAATATGATAAAATTGAAACGATAGGTACGTATTACATTAGATTCGTGTGATATTTTAAGATTTGGTCATTCTAATCTTGAGCAATGACTTTTCAGAACGATACTACTTTATCCAAGTAAACAGAACGAGGTGACACTGTTAAACTAGAATAATATTTTGAAATGACCGAATCTGTAAGCATATTCTTTGGTAAGGATCACATCAAAATGTTCAATCAGGAAATTGAAAAGCGTCAACGTCAAAATATGCTCGTTGTCGCTTCATAAACAATCTCAGTTTATTTTATAACTCGATGTTAAAACAATGTTCTCGGAACCAAAGACAAAGGATAGAGCTCATTTCCAACCTAATGCGCATTTCCGCCCCGAAGACATTATTTGAAAGAAACAAACATAAATAAAATATACTAATAATATCACACGAGAATTTCCATTAGTCGAATTAGAAATGTAGACTGAAAAAACTCCTAGGTACTTCCGTTCATTGGCTTTGAAAAAGAGTGAAGTAATTACAGCAAATGAGTTTTAATAAAAAACTTGTGCTAAAGTATAACTGAAAACCGTAATTAATTTGAAACTAATATTAAAAATGATTTGTAATAACATCATAATTCATAACGTAATTCTGATGAAGGGAAACATTACAAAGAGCTGGGTGATAATAATGAATCAGCAAAACGAACGGTGTCGAAGCAACCGAATTGTAGTAGAAGTTTATTTAAAACAGATAAAGGGAATCATCGACACGACGAAGAAGAAGCAAATTGTTTTAATAATCTTAATCATTTTTACGACCATAGGTATGCAAACCTCTATTCCGTAACCTCTAACCGTATTCCACGCGCGCCTCAAAGAGATGTCGTCAGCACAAAGTAGGGGTCCACTAGGGCCGATGCCTGCCGGGGTCGCGGGAAGGTACTTATGGGTCACCGAGGCCCCCGCAACACAGGCACCAGGAAGGAATACGGGTGGGTTTTAGTCAGTAAGAGTCTGACACACCCTCCCGCTCCGCCTAGAGCGGGAGAAGTTATTTGATGATTTCCCACCCTCAAAAAAAAAAAAAAGGTATGCAAAAGCAACGCTATAATTTCGAGGCAATCAAAATATTGTAATTTCTAAAGGGAACAATAAACTGATGATTAGTGTCTGACGGAAAATGGATTTTCAACCGAAAACGAAAAAGTAGTTTCGGCTTTAGTCTTATTTTCGGCTGAAAACGAAAATGATTTAGACATTTAAAAATATTAATATTTTCGCTGTACACTGAAATCTTGTTTGTTTTTTTTTTACACCTAGGGAGAGAAAGAGCAAAATATAGACTGTAAAACAAATAAAACACGATAATTCAGAGATCATTCAATAATCACAAATTTCACAAACCTTTGTCAATTTTAGTGAAAAAGTTCAATACCTACTACATATCTAATGCCCTTTTATGCATGTAGGAAATAAAAACGAAAGTCAAGAACAAATAAAAGTAATTTCTTACCCATTAATTAATGCGCGTGAAAAAAAAAATACAACACAACCACGCTTCACAATTTCACAGCAAAATCTCGTCCGTTTAAAGTGGATCCGCAGCGGTAGCCCGCCAAATTCAAATTAACTTACGTTTTTTGCAATTTTTAGGTCGGTGTCAGGTTGTATCTTGATCAAAATATGATTCGGGACTAAAACAAATATGTATTAACATAATTACATCTCTCACATTAATACATCTTTCTTGATTTGTTCCGTAAGAACAAATTGCAAAAAAGTAGTAATTTTAAATTCGCGGGCTACCACTACCACTGCGAATCCACCATAAGAGGCTGACAACACCTAAAGCGCGGTCACTGTCGGACTGCATAGAAAAGAATGAGAAGCGCGATGACACAACGTTGGTAATTTATTGCAAAATATGAAGCAATTATCGATTTATAAAAATCTATAGATTGTATAAAAAAACAAAACACTATTATGTTAATATGTTGCTTGTAGAATCATCACCTGCCTAGCCTTTTCCCAACTATGTTGGGGTCGGCTTCCAGTCTAACCGGATGCAGCTGAATACCAGTATTTTACATGGAGCAACTGCTTGCTTGCATGGTGCTTGTAGAATAATCTGACAAAAATCAGAATGATTGCATGTATATTAATATGGTTTTTAATAGTTAAAAGAATTTTTTAGAGGTATCTTCGTGTTTGTTTCTATCATATCAAATTAGTTATATTATGTTTTCAACACACTATCTACCTAGCATAATAATCCTTAAGAATATCATATATTTTTCTGATTGTGTTTACTGCAGTGGATCATATACTTTAAGGCGCTGACAAGACCCAATTGACCAAAATTGGCTTCTCTTAAGAAAAAAAATTGCCAAATCTGTATAATTTGTGGTAGTGAAAAAAATATATGTTAATTTTGAACATGTTTCCCAGAACTTGGTTGTTACCAAAACACGTTTTGAAAAAAAAATCTCGATACAAAATTACGTTAAACTAACCTCTTACCTAGAGTTCTAATGCAAAATATATGTATTAAATATCAACATACGTTACGTATTTAATCAATAACAAGAACGTCTTATTTGAATGCAGAACTTGGTTGTTTTTTATTTTCGATTACTCAACTCAATTTTGAGTAAATAGATAATTGCTTCATATTTTGCAATAAATTACAAGCGTTGTGTCATCGCGCTTCTTTTCTATGCAATCTGACAGTGACCGCGGTTTAGGTGTTTTCAGCGTCTTAAGGCATTATAAAACTTATAAAAGTTGCGTTTAGGTCCTGTAGTCCCCTTAACACACCTCTCTTAGTTAGACTTGTTCCGTAAGAACAAATTGCAAAAAAGTAAAAAAAAAAAAAATTCGCGGGCTACCACTACCACTGCGGATCCACCATAAGAGGCTGACAACAGCCAAAGCGCGGTCACTGTCGGACTGCATACAAAAGAAAGAGAAGCGCGATGACACAACGGTGGTAATTAATTGCAATATAAGAAGTGATTGTCTATTTACAAAAATCTATTGATTGGATAAAAAAATTAAAACACTATTATGCTAATCTGTTGCTTCAAAAATCAGAATGATTGCATGTATATTAGTATGGTTTTTAATCGTTACAATTATTTTTTAGAAATCGTGATATTTTTCATGATTTTTCGTGTTTTTTTTTCTATTGTATCAAATTACTTGTATTATGTTTTCAACACACTATCTACCTATCATATATCCTGAAGAATATCATAATATTTTCAGATTTTGTTTACAGCAGTGGATATACTATACTACTACATATACTTTTAGGCATTATAAAACGTATAAAATTTGCGTTTAGCTTCTGTAGTCCCGTCAGCTGATTGAAACCACGAGCCGACCCGATTCAACCCGACGTTAGGCCGAAAGACGCGTGACAATTCACGAACATCTAATTTTCGACTTGGCCGAAGCTTCGCCTGGTTTATGGCGGAAAACGAAAATATGGCCGAATCATTATTTTTTGGCCGTAAATGACCGAAAACGAAAATTAAGCTTCGGTCGTCATTGACAATGTTCCTAGTTTCCGAGACTTTCAGGTATCTTTATGTGACCCTAATTCATTGCACTCGAGGTATGTGTTAAAAGGGTTTATGTAATGTTGAAGTAGAGACAGAATCCATTTTCATTATTCATACTTTTGCGTAAAATATTACATTAAACATTCAGACAAGATGTTTTTAAAAGTATAATTACCAAAAAATATTCAATATAATAGCCAACAGAAACGTTTGCTCTTCATGAATATGCAGTAGATGTTAATGAGAGGGGAAGAAAAATATTGAGAACGCTTTTGTTTTAATATTTCTTGGTTAATTAAAACGTCGTAGCAGATTAGCCTGGCGGCCATGTTGACTGAAACATTTCAGTTAAAGATTAGAATGTTTCGAATAATAATATGTAAATGTGATGGGATACGGGCAAAAACTGTAAAAGCTTAATTTTTTTACCGTGAGCTGAGTGTTTGGTTCCGCGAAGCAGTTGTCAGTAGGAGTATTAGGGGGTAGTAAAAGACCAAGTATAAAAATAAGAATACGAACTACTTTAAAATAAATTCATTTACAAAAAAAAACCCTTTCGGATTATTCATGGATTCAATCTAAGACCCGCTGTTTTAGATTGAATCCATGAACAAACCGATTTTTTTTTTTGTTAATGAATATATTCTGCAAAGTTTTTTTTTATATTCATGAACTCAACCAGTGCGATGAATGACGATGATCTAGCTAGTAGAACCTAAACAAAATACCTAATTTGATTGAACTCGTAACCTTTCTAAAAAAAATACAGTAACTCACTTCCGAATTTCCAAATTGGGTGCTTTACAATAATTATTATTAAATATCCTTTCAGCTTGTAATATAAAATGGCTAGCTTTCAATCACGCAATAAAGTTTCCACAATATTTTCTGTTATGTTACGTCCCAACTATTTTTATAGCACCTCGAGTAGGTAATATAATCAGACCCTTAAAATAATTTAATTTAATTACGATTACGCAATGTTAATTGTACCTACAATTAAAATTATGAATTATGCAACAGATTTATGATTCGTGTTTAATGATTTTTCGAAATGTTTATGATGTCTTTATAAATCTACGCCTGTAGGTACCTACTTAAGTTCCAACATGTATACTTAACATCATAATTAACACGCTATTCTGTGGATACAAAGACCAAAGAACTCCACTTCTTTCCATCCCAAAATCGCTGCACCGCCTGTTTAAAATCTGTCTATTTTGAACTAGTTTGAATACCTACCCACATTCTGTTGGCACATCTGTACAGCGAAACCTTTTGGAGCCCTTCGCCTACATTTATTTAGGTACCTACACCAGAAGTACCAAAAACAAAAGAGAAAACTTTTCGAAAAAAAAAGAACATTATTTCGACAAGTGCAGCTCATATCTTGGAGTCACAATCCGTGACCCCGTGGTTTTTCTCCGACATGGTCTGCTTGCCACCCCAGCAAGGCATCCGGCTGCCCGCCTTCTCTTTATCGCTTCATAGTCTTGCTTCCGTCGATTATTTTCTACGTTGTACGGAGGTAACGAACTGAGTGTCCACTGACCCTTAAAATGTAATGGTCTACGCCTTGTTGGTGTTGCCATGAACTTAAAATTAAAATAAAACTTACATAAAATTCTTAAAATAAAAATAAAATAAAAAATCTTTCAACTAAGTGTTACGAAGTGTGTCTTCCTTTGGGTATATCCTGAAATGCCTATGACCTTTTGACCGCCATAGTCATATATAGATGACAGAGCAAAATGTGCCCAGCACGCCACGGGCACCACGACTACATGACAGATTTTAAGGAATAATTTGTATCTTGGCGCCGAGGGCACGTCTTTGCTTTTTTGATGTGGCGGTCAATGGGTTAATAGAAATGTAAGAACCTACCTACCTACACAGCAGAAAGACTTGATCTTATAATGAAGCAACGTTGTCAGTCTAGTAAATAAATAGGTTCATACTCATTAAGTTAGGTATTCCTATCTAATTTATTTTTAAAACTAGCTGCTGTCCGCCCCGCGGTTTCACTTTTTCTAAAATAAGTAATATAGGTATGTTTTATTTCAAGTTTTTTTTTTATACTATAAATAATTATGTTAGTTTGTACATATAATATGTCTATGGGCCATTGCAGCCTGAAATAAATGTTTTATTATTATTATCAAAATAAAAGTAGCTTTAATTACTCATTATAACAAGTGTTTTATTTCAAGTTTTGTTTATACTTTATATATTATGTTAGTTTGTACGGTATATAGCTATGGGCCATTGTAGCCTGAAATAAGTGTTTTATAATAATAATAAGTATTATTAAAATCAAATGCCTTATTACTCAATATTATAGCATCAGCTATACGCCAGTGAAAGTCCCGTCAAAGTCCAGCCGTTTCGGAGATTAGCCGGAACAAACAAACAGACCGAAAGACACTTTTGTTTTTGTTTTGGTTATAAGTTATACTTTCATATGCATTTAGTAAAAAGCTGTTATTTTGAAATCTAAACAGACACTTCAATTTTATTTATTTGTATAGGTACCTGGATAAAAGAAATTGTAATAACTAGCAATCTAAATAAATGAAAATAAAAGAAGTGATGAATAATTTAAACTTCAGTAAGTAAGTGCAGACCTACCTACCTGAAAAACACGTATTGGTAAGTACGCACATTGTATAGGTAGGTACCTAAATGTCTATGACATAATTATTTGTCATGATATAAAAACCAAACCCTCTTCATAACGGTATTGTTTTACTTGTTTTACGCAATGGCTCATCAACTCGATGAGGATAAAGCAAAGAGAATATAACCAAATAAAGCATGCCACTTACCTGAGAAAAATACGGCGGCAGTACTGCCCTCTGGTCGTCTAACCGAGAACATTGTACTCGTTCCAGCAACTCGAACAACTCGTGTTGAGCGCGAGTGCCCCCTGTCGAAGTTGCTGTGGAGCTCCATGGCGCCGATACGTGCTGCCGCCTGTTGGACAAACGGAGAACTATTACATTAAGTTGACTTTGAATTAGTTCAAGTGGTTTCGATAGATGGCGCTGTAATCATATGATGTGTTGTAATATAGATGGCGCTATATGTTATGTGGATGTTAGTACCAATATTTTTATTATATTAAACTGTCTCTGCAAAGTAACTGCGAAAAGGCAATCACGTACATATTAGAAAAAAAAATTGCTACAAATGCATAATTCAAAAATACCTAATTTGTAGCTCGAAATTATTATTAAGAATATCAGCTACCTACCTAAGTACCTATATCATGTAAAAAAAAACACTTAACAAAAATGAAATTAATTTCATTTAAAATATTGTGACGTATTCAGGGTCAATTTTTGAGATAGGCTAGTTAGGACAGGTACGTTAACCATTGTTGCTACAAGAAAACTTTTGAGTAATTTTGATCTGCATTCACAGATTTCGAAATGACTTACAGTCAGCAAGAAAATGGTCAGTTTTCACAAAACTATTTTTGATGTCAATAGAGCCCGTTTCTTATAAGGATCAAAACGCTCTATCGGAACAAATAAGGTTAGAGTACTAGAAAAGTCAGAAATTACTCAATGTTGTGCGTTAAACCTTACATTTGCAGTTGGAATGTAAACACATGTTTTTCAACTACTAACTATTACTATGTTAAGTTTGTTCTTGGGATAAATTCATCCCAACTACGGCACCGTTCATTGTGCTAGGTCCGGCACGCACTTGACCGGTTTTTTTTATGATGGACAGACTAGCCAAAAATTTAAATTAAATTAAACTTCGAACGAATACGCAATCAAATTTAGATAAATTGTTGCTTGTGATTTCCGATGTTCTGAGAAAAAAAAATACCTCAAATAATTTTGAACTTTCACACTTGTTTGGGAAATGTTAAAAAATACTGTCTGCTACAAAAGTCAGAAATCGCAGAAAAGCTTTCTATGGATTAAGTTTTTTGAAAGTAACAAACTGGATACCTATCAAAATGTTGTTTTCAAAGCAAATATAACACGACGCGTATTCGTTCGGAATTTGAAGTTCAATTTTTTGTTTAGTTTCAGCTAGTCTATCCATCGTAAAAAAGTAAGTAAATTGGAGTCTCATTTCCTACGAAATGTAAGGGAAAAGTTTTTAGCAATTTCTGACTTTTCTAGTACCTACTCAAGCCTCCGCTGGTCCGATAAAGATTTTTGATCCTTATAACAAACAAGACCTATTACTGAACATTTACTTGCCGAATGCGACTTTAATTTATTCAAAATCTGTGAATGCTAATCAAAATTTCTCAAAAAGTTAAGGACAGTCTCCTAAGACCGTTTTCCTGTACTGCCGTGCTAACGAAGAATACAATAACTCGATTTTGGACGATTTTAAGTTATATATATATTCGGAATCAGCTAATTTAGCGAATTCCGAATATATATATAACTCAAAATCATGCAAAAAAGAGTTATTGTAGTCTTCGTTAGCGCGGCAGTGTAGCTACAACGATTCTTCTTATTCATCTTCTTCGTAGCACTCTTGTCAGAGCGGTTGTGGTCTTCATGTAGTTTCTTATCCTGGAGCTGATGTGACGATTTTTCGCCATCTATTCCAATGTTCGGTGTTTTTAGTGCACTCATACAAGGGATCGCCCACTGCCGTTTTTTTGTCAGTCCATCTCATGGGTGAGCGCCCCCTGGTCTAGTGGCCTCCACTCTACCCTGCACAATAAGGCGCTGCACGTTTTTTTTTGTACCTGCCCTTAATATACCGTCTCAACAACTTACCATATAGTATATATTTGAATTAAAATTAATTGACAAGGAAATATTTTTAAATTAAACAGACAAAACTTTTTTAATGTTGTTTTTTGATTTACCATTATTAAAATACAGTAATTCCGCACTGGGCGCACGTGGTAGATTATGGCCCACTGCCTTTCACAGAACGAAGGTCTGTGACCCAGCAGTGGGAACGTTATAGGCTGATTATTAATTGAAGATACGGTGAGGTCGCGGGAAAGTCCGAAAGGGATACCTTGGCCCCCGGCAACACAGACAACGGAAGGAACACGGGTGGGTTTTAGTCAGTAACCGTCTTATTACAAAACAAGGATTATCTTCAGACCCAGGTTTAAATTATTGAGCCGTTTTTTAATTTCGAACTTTATTCCGACTCCGTTAAAGTTCTTAATGCCAAACTGTCAACTTAGTAAACTAAATAATAAGTTACTAAATAGTAAGTTTTGTATAAAGAACTGCATTTCAATCACAATAACGTTCTTATTACACAAACTAGCTCGATGGTTTAAACCATGTCAAAAGAAATCCTTGTTTTGTAATAACACCGTAAGAGTCTGACACACCCTCCCGCTCCGCCCAGAACGGGAGAAGATATTTGATAATTTCCTACCCAGAAAAAAAAAGAAAGGGTACTTGTTTATTTTCTTTACAACAGAGTTTTTTTGTACTTTATGTAAATAAAATTATCAACTCGCTCTGTCTAACATTAATTAGGATTCTGTTTTGCACTATTATAGGTAATTTATTGGCTATTAATGTTATATAAAAAAAGAAGTCGTGAGCAGTGTGTTAGTAATGGACTAACACACTGCTCACGCTGGTTCATTGCTAAGGCAATGACCTACCAACCAAGATGTACCACAGTAAGTAATTGACTAAACGAGCTAATATTAAAGTTAAGTAGTAAATACTTTATTTTTAAACTCAATAATAAAGGCTGATAATGACCGTTCACGTCAAGCGGCTCTTGAAGCTGATTGTTACAATTACTTCGTGTAAAGTGTTAAAAAACACTTGAGTGCTGCCAATTTGAGTGGAACTCGTAACTAACGTGCTTACATTGAGTAGACAAGGAGTTAATATTAATTCCAATAATTTTATCTGACACGCGATAAACTAAAAAAAATAATCAAGCTTCCTTTTTTAAAAGCTTTCGTGTTGACGTCCTCAATCAACATCAATCACTGCCAGCCTTTTTAATTTTTATGCGACGTAGGTTTTACTGCAATAAAGCTTATATATACTGCTATAATAGACTGCTCGACAATAGAGCTCGTTACTGCGGCCTTCCAACTCAGGATTAAGTTATGCAAAGATTTTCCTTTTTCTTTTTACAGAATAAACTTTGCTGAAGCGTGACGGGAAGGTATCATAAATCGCTACACTGGGAACGATGCTCAAATTCTTTTGCTTTTGTTAATAAGAAATAGAACAAATTTGATTACGTCGTAGAGATGTCCTTGAATATTTTTTGTCTTTTCGTAATAAGATTACCAAAAGCCACTGCATAGTAATGTATTTTTTTGTTTACAGAACAATTTTTAACTTTTAATAAAAATGTTATACTTACAATGATAATAAATCGTAACTCATGCTTGGCTATCTGCCTCTCTTATTTAAATTGAATAGTACTCTGATTACAGTCATTCAACGGCACGAGACCAAAAGGAATTTTATTTTAAAAATTCAATAGCGTGTAATATACGATGACAGCAAAACTTAAATTTTCGAGAGAACCGGTTATGCACATTTTACTGCTATCAAAATAATATAAACAAAGGTGCACGCGACAATGACCCCATCTGTTGTCAGACAACGGAACTCTGTGCAAGTAATAATGGATCTAGTCTGTGATTTATGCGTCAATTAACTGACCATTCTCTGCCCCTTCGCGCGGCCCTCGCGTAGCGTTATGACCAAGATAATGGCTTTCCAAATTAAATATCCCCCTACATTAAATCGTTGGTATAACTAGTATTCAGCGACTCAATCAAGGAATGTTTGTTTTTCGACTTAGCCTAATTTCTCTGTGTTGAAGGGTGGCATTGTTGTTCGCGCATGTAATAAATTTGATTGGCAGATGTTTCCGACTGATAATAAATGTTTGTTGTTTTTCGATTTGCTGTCATATGTGACTATTTTTATGGTGCTGTAAGGGTAATGGAATAATACCTTGATCTTAGGTTCGCATCGGGTAAAAGTTCCATTCTGCTGTTATTTTATCAAGGTATGAAAAAAGGAGATCAAGCAAAATCGACCGTTGCAATGATAATAGTAATCTTTACTGATTTTTCTGTTTAAAAGTTCTTAACTAAAACGAATAGGGTAGTAGGCTCAAGCCAACTTAAACCTCAATATTTAATTGTAAGATTCAACTGTAGAATTAACAACAATTTAATTCAATCAATCAATCAACTCTGCCTCTAACACTGCTGGCCATAGGCCTCTCCCAGGCTGCGCCACAACAGCCTGTCCTCCGACTTCCGCATCCAGTCTGTCCCAGCCACCTTTTTAAGGTCGTCGGTGCATCTAGCTGGGGGGCGTCCCACACTACGCTTGCCGACACGCGGTCTCCACTCCAGGACTCGTCTGCTCCACCGGCCATCGGTCCTTCGACAAACATGGCTAGCCCACTGCCACTTCAGCTTGCTTATTCTGCAGGGTATGTCGGTAACTCCGGTTCTCTTCCGGATAACTTCATTTAATACAATTTAATTACCTACATAATAAGTACTTACCTACCAATCCTTACCAAATATTCAACAGGATCGGGCATATTTTTGTCTGTATGATTCATCCTATGGAAACACGTGTTCGCTTACAGCAATTGTATTCAGTCAGGAATATTTTATGCGCGCCCGTTGCAAGCATGTCGCTTATAAATACAATAATATGTATATATATGGTGATCTTGGGGGCGCGTCCGTATACATGTATACATGATATTGCTTGCTTTTTAAATCATAGCAATCGAATTTTGTAAAGGCCTTATTTTCTAGCCGATTGCGGTGAAGCCCAAAAGAAGTTTAATGTTTTATGTAGGTAGGTCGATTTTCGTCTACCAATGGTAGTCTTCTGATAGTAAAATTGATAACAAACAACATTCTGTCTACAGCGTCTTCTATCTTTGCTAGCCTATCCAAGTGGTATATAAGGGTCCGTGCCCGAAAAACCCTCTTTTGTTAAATTCTTATCTAATTGTGAGAAAGCTTGAAAGAATTGAAACATTAAGTCCGTGTGACTTTAAATTACAGTTTTTGTGGTGCTAAACTACTCGTGTCAGTCACAGCACCTGTTAATAGTTTGAGCACTTCTGCGCTCTCGAAAATGTAGTTTATTTCGCCTTTGATTTATTTAATGAAGATATTGTATAATCAAAAAATAAAATTTTGATTTTATTTCAAGGATAGCTGAAGACTAAGTGTGATTTTTAAAGGTGAACGGCAGATTTCGTACAGCTTACTTTTTTGTTGTTTTGTTATAGAATTTGTACCACATATTAAGACAACTAAGCCATTTATTTTCATGTAAGTGTAATATTTTTGGAAGTTTGGATTAATTAATAATTAAAAAAAAAGATTTTAATAACTACACGTAATTTAGTCGTAAACTAAACGCAGTTATGTAGGTATTTTAGCTATGCTCGCCATGATGGTATTTCCCGACCTGCGCCCTACTTATATGAAGTAATATTAACAATCATCATCATCTGCCTGCCTTTTCCCAACTACGTTGGGGTCGGCTTCCAGTCTAACCGGATGCAGCTGAATACCAGTATTTTACATGGAGCGACTGCCTATCTGACCTCCACAACCCAGTTACTGGGTAATACGATGCCGGTCTTGGTATGTAAAGATGTTCACCCATCTACGGATCAACCGCGGCAAGCGTAGCTTAACCTGATCGATTGACCCCTGCGGCTGTTATTATTTAGCCATAAGCCCGTCAACAAAAAATAAAATAAAATAAATGAAATAATAATTAACTATTCATTAAAGAATTATAAATAAAATAAATTTACTTAAAAAAACTATTAACTGTATTGTTTTATTTAAACACTCAAAACCCCATCATTCATTTCATTCATCATTATCAAACTGTTGCAGTCAGCTGCTGGACATAGGTAAATGCACTCCGCTGAGTAGGTACGATCCTCATCTCAATTTACCTACTTGATAGTAAGTAAAACACTACAAAAATAGCGACAAGCAATCTAGAACATGTACTTTATTACCGAAACAATGTTTATGTGCCTATAAGTAACAATCTACATTGGTACACTAGTACATAACCTTAAAAAATAAAACTAGTTATAACTTTTACGTCCCAAGTTCTAAAAATCCAAGAATTTAAAAAGGGCTTGTCTATCGTATTAACTACCAATTAAAACAAACGATATCCCAAAACACGAAATTTTATTAGCTGTACGAAAGTCCCATACAAGCCTGCCGTTCGCCTTTGTTGATATGGTTTGTTAAATAATAGGAAAGAATACATTATTGACTGGGTTTAAAAAAGAAGGATTTTTCTACTATATTTTGTATCGAAGTTGTAAAAAGTGGTTCAGCCACATGCAAGTTGACCATAATTATAATGATATTGATAATATTTTTATCTACTCTCAAATAGTAAAATTCTAATTATAAACTTCGAAACGAGTTTATATTGACATACTTTATAAACACAATACCGAAATTTAAAAATAGAATCATATTATAACACTGTTTCTCTAACAAAATAATGTACGAGATAAAACATTTTTTTTTACCAATACGATACAGGGCAAATCCAAGAAGTTAATATCATCACCAAGGAGTTTCCATCAATGACGTTTTTCTAAAGGAATGCATATGCGGGGCGCGCCATTTTTATAGCATACAAAAAGTTTTGATTCCAATTTTTACTTGTCTGTGGCAGCACCTGCTTCTCCAGACTGGGGCGATATCGCGGTGATGAAACTTGAATAATTATTATAAGCAAATAATTAGGTATTATAAATCTGTTTCATACTTTTTTAACTGTGATATTTTATTTACTAGGTTTAATCCCAATTTATAAGAGTAGATAGAGTAGTGTATGAAATTGCACATAACTATGTATTAAAACACTTGTGTGATACTATAAAAAACTCGCCTACGTCTCAGTTTTCAAACACACACTCGTGTTTTTAATACCCCTAATTATGCAACAGTTTCATAAATGTTCAAAATCAAAGGTAGTTTCTTGTAAAAGATGATCAAACGTCAGTCTTGCCTGCATGGCCCCTCCAAACTAAGTTAGGTATGTACTTTATTACTGCGGTCTACAATTATATATCAAAAGCGTGCAGTCACTCCGTCACCCATTCGTCACTCACAATATTGAATCCGACGTTTCTGTTTACTCGGAATCGCGCCTCGACATCCGCAACAATTAGGGTAACCAGGATTTTGCCGTCAGATCATCTTTATCGCAGTAATTTCTATCTTTCGTCGGCACAGAAACTATCACGCGAAAACAATAAATAACCCAACAGTCGACACGTTGCGTGTTTATAACGACGAAGTTATTGATGTTACTCTGCAAACGGTGCGATACACTGTAAACAACTAAAACAACGCGAGGCTGCCGTAATATAGCGTTCGGTTCCTTCCGAGTCGGACTTTATGGATCCAGGTACTGCTACGCTGCCCAGCTGGTGGTAAAAACGTTTGATAATATGGTTTACTTTGCAATAGTAAGAATCGTTTTCTGTGGGCTAGCCTACTGCCACATAGTTCATATAGCGATTCAATAACAAAAATATACACAATTTAGTTACAGAAAAATCTCGAACTCGGGCTTTTAATTAGTTCAGTAAATTATTTTCCAGGGTTTAAATTGCTAAAAGTAAATTATTTTCCAAGGTTTGCGGATGGTGAGCAATGGGTAGCTCACCGTCCGGTAAGGACCAGGCCCGGGTCGACGGCGCGTTGTATTCCACGCGCGCCTCAAAGAGATGTCGTCAGCACAAGTGTAGGGGTCCACTAGGGCCGATGCCTGGGTCGCGGGAAGGTATTAAGGGTTACCGAGGCCCCTGGCAACACAGGCAGCGGAAGGAATACGGGTGGTTAGTCAGAGTCTGACACACCCTCCCGCTCCGCCCAGAGCGGGAGAAGTTATTTGATGATTTCCCACCCAAAAAAAAAGGGTTTAAATTAAATCCACATGATACACAATATTGTTACCTAGGATATATTTACCAAACAGCCAGTACCTACTGATCCAGTTCAATTAAACCAAACTTTCTCATGCGTGTAAAATAAAAAATAGTAAAAGCAACGAGCGGAGACCGTGAAATAAGCAATATGTCATATCCGTAGTATAAATCAAGTTAATTGTATCAGGCCATACATCTGCCTTCTATGGGGACGCACAGTGGAACGAATGTATGGGAGCGGTTGGACGTAGACATGTCCGAAAAAAAAGAGTAAAATTATGCCAAACTAATGATGCCATCTTATTCGATTACTTAATGCCTTCATAACTTGTGGTGATGAATTTCTTCATAACTCCCATATTTCGGGAGTAATTTGAGAAAATGTGAAATTTTACTATGAAAATGAGTGTATCGAGCTCTCTCCCTCCTGATTCCGGGCTTGTTTCAAGTAGCGGTCTCTAATATCATAATGCTAATACTAAGAGCTATATTTAATACTAAGACACATAGTGCGCCAAATGTGCACTTTCTGGGATAAAGAGTGATGTTTATTTTATAACACAATTTTTTTATTTTTTGTTTATTTTGTTGATTAAAACCGTTTTTCTAAAGGTTTACCTTATTACAATAACATTTCTGAGCAGCCAATTAGAGAAGATATAAGCTAATTAGGATATATAATTAGGGACTTAAGGTTTACATATAAAACTGATGCACTAATGATTACTGATAAGAACATTGCTATTATTTAATTACTAAATGGCTCTTAATACACTAATTTAGCATGCATCATTTACTAATTATCACAATAACTAATTACCTTGCAATATTTAACAAAGGATACCTGGGATACCTGGATTTTATATAAATAGGTCACTATTAGTAACTTTAAAATCAGTGTTGATTTACACCTCGTTGTATCCAAGCTAATCTCGCAATGTATTTTCCAAATTTTAATACAAATCTTGATATTCACGTTGCTTTATGCGCACGCGCACATAAAGATTTACGCGACTTTAACTATTTGTTCAGTGTTTTAAAAGATAACAGTTGTGTTCAGTTATGTGAAAGTGCTGAAACAAGTTTAAAAGACTGGTGTCGTCGATTTTGCTACCGCATTTATGCAAAATGGACACAGTCTGGAAGAAGCACAGATAAGTTTCGGAAGAAACATGAGATTTGGCTACAGGCTGCAATTCAATGGCCGGAATTACAGAATGAAAATATGGAACCTTCTACAGAAAATATAAGTGACGTCATCGAGCCCATAATTTCTCCTGCTAAATCTGATGCTTCAACTTGTACACATCCTAGTCCTCGTAAATCTTTTGAGGACCTTAGTAACCGGCAAAAAAGAAGACGCACTGAAGATAGTCTTTCATGCAGCAGTAGCAGCGCTGAAATTATGTTTTCGGCCGAAAGGGCGCTTCAAAAGGCAGGACAAAGCGATACAGCTTATGTTATGAAATACTTGACGGAGAATCCAGAAGAGGCCTCAAAAATCAAAGCCTTCATTGAAGGTAAATCAATTCAGGTACGGGAAATATCCCCTTTGAAGGCATTGGCTCTTTATGTATCGATGAACTTATCGAAATGGCGCTATAACACTCTTCGGGATTTCAACACTCAAGAAGGAGCTCTTCAATACCCGAGTTACTACATGTTGGTTAAAGAAAAAATTAAGTGCTATCCGGCCAAAGAAGATCTCACAGTTACAGAGAGCTCTGCAAAAATCAAATTACAAGCCTTGATGGATTTAACCTCAAGAAGACTTATTAGGTCGTTAGAAACCCCTGTTGATCCCAATCAACAGCTCGTATTGACCAGCAAATGGGGTTTTGACGGATCATCTAGCCAAAGCATTTATCATCAAAGGACGAGTGAAGATGAGCAAATCGATCTTGCTAGTAATTTTATGATTAGTCTTGTACCACTGCGGCTCGTCTCAAAAGGTGTAACAATTTGGGAAAACAAGCGACCATCTTCCACTTCATTTTGCCGGCCAATATTGTTTAAGTTTATAAAGGAAACCAAAGAAAATGTGCAGAGAGAGATGGCTGAAATCGAAGCAGAGATCGAAGCCTTAACTCCATCCACCATCACTGATGGAATTAGTGTCAAACACCAACTGCTGTTGACAATGATTGATGGTAAAATTCATTCCATTATATCCAATACAGCAGCTTCAGTGTGTGACATATGCAAGGCTTGTCCTAAAGAAATGAATAATTTAGAGTTAATCAAAGATAAACACGCAAACGAGGACATGTATAAATATAGCTTAAGCACCCTTCACGCTTGGATTCGCTCAATGGAATGCTTATTACACATTTCCTACAAATTAGACATAAAATCATGGCAAGTAAGGGGTGATATAGCAAAAAGGCAAGTTGATGACAGGAAGAAAAGAGTTCAAGAGGCTGTAAGAAGAGAAACGGGCTTACTTCTCGATGTTGTGAAACAAGGCAGTGGATCCACCAACAATGGCAACTCGGCAAGGAGATTTTTTGAAAACTACACTAAATCTGCTGAACTGACCGGAATAGATGCTATGCTTTTAAGAAAAATCTGTGTGATCTTGCAGTGTATTTCATCAGGAGAGAAGATCAACGTAACTAAATTCCGAGAGTTCTGCTTTGATACTGCTAAGCTTTACGTGGAGTTATACCCATGGTATTATATGCCTTCTTCACTTCATAAAATTTTAATGCATGGGCCAGACATAGTTCAGAACATGTCAATTGTGCCCATTGGTTTTCTATCCGAAGAGGCATCTGAGGCTAGAAATAAAGATTTTAGAAAATATAGAGAGGGGCATTCTCGAAAGCATAGCAGTATCTCATGCAATGAAGATATTATGCACAATCTTTTACTGTCTTCTGATCCACTTGTTACAAGTATCCGTCCAAAAGGAAATAAGTTTGTAAAAAAATCTTCTTTTAAGGAATTTTATGAGCTTACGGATTCTGAGAAAAGTGATATCGAATTTGTTAACATAAATGATTTAGCGGACATCGATTCTGAATTTGAATTAATTGATGATGATGATGATGACGAAGATAATTAAATGATGTTATTGTTTTAAAATGTGTAACTTAGTAAATTAGAGCTTACATCTTAATTATTTATTGTACTTTTAATGAAACTAGGTAATTTATTATCAACTTACTTAAAAGTCATACTCTCATCAGTTCTTGTGAATATTTTTGTTAATATATATTTCTGTATATATATAATATATTTATAGACCTCTTAATAAGTCTGTCTGCGGTTTAAAGTAAATACAAATGGGGAAAAAACGTTTTTTTTTTTAAATTTTCATTTCCTGTTATCCCAGAAAGTGCACATTTGGCGCACTATGTGTCTTAGTATTAAATATAGCTCTTAGTAATAGCATTACGATATTAGAGACCGCTACTTGAAACAAGCCCGGAATCAGGAGGGAGAGAGCTCGATACACTCATTTTCATAGTAAAATTTCACATTTTCTCAAATTACTCCCGAAATATGGGAGTTATGAAGAAATTCATCACCACAATTTATGAAGGCATTAAGTAATCGAATAAGATGGCATCATTAGTATGGCATAATTTTACTCTTATTTTTCGGACATGTCTACGTCCAACCGCTCCCATACATTCGTTCCACTGTGGGACGTGTGAATACTTGTTTGTAAGTCTTATTGTTTCTTTCAATCGGAAGAATCTATTAAGAGATAGTGTATGGCACTGAACTTTATGGGAACTTGAAAATAGAAAACGATTTTAATGATGTACTGTAAATTATATATCATGTTTTTTTATGGAACATCCTGTATTTAGCCTAACTTTAAATCAATATCGGAATCACATGAATAAGTCATAGCTATAAGTAGATACTTACCTTACTTATTTTTACTTTAAGGTTGTCTTTAAAAGATCACTTTTAGGGATAAGACCGCCCATTTTGTCACCCTGTGTAAAATTTCTTCATTTATGTCTGTAATTGTATGGTGTACATAATAAAGAGTATTCTATCTATCTATCTATCTATCTATCTTACTTATCTGCAGTATTTTACTTGTATAGAATCCAAAATAAAACATTTTGTTTACATAATAAGAAAATATAAATAATACAAAAAATACTTTACTGGCGTTGCTAGCCCTTTCTATCTTCAGCCCGAAGGACCAGATTCCAAGAAAGCTTCCAAGTTGAAACTTGAGAAAGGGTCTTCCCTTTCCAATCATCGGACGAAGTTTTTGTGAGTTAAAAGCTATTTTATGGCATGTCATCTGGAGAGATGAACACATGTTTCATGAAGCCGATGAGTCACGAATGTTTACACACGTAGGTATATAATATTATCGCTATTCGCTATCACCCAGGGGGATTCCTTATGTAAATTACTGATTATGTTCGCTGAATCAATAATATTGGTAAAATAAAGGTACAGTACATACAACATATTTTTTTTTAGAACACTAAGATAAAAAAATTAAACAGGAAGCACTAGTTATTTTTATATAATTATGTAGGAGAAATGTAGAACTTTCATCCACCAAAAAAATATTTTTATATAGTCATGCACCTGATTACTTTTTGTAACGTGTCACAAGTTGTCACACATGCAAGTTGGCAATCAATATTGTAATCAAAGTTGGTACCTATGTAAGTACATGGGGCCTGAGTGCGCGTCTCCTTTTTAACGAAATGTCTCGCCGACTGGTCGACACTTCACGTGACCAGAGGGCTGAATCGTTCTTGGCCAAAGAACTAGCCTTGCCATTCAACGTGGCAGGCAATGCTGCCAGTCTTCTGGGCACGTTACTGTATGACAACGATGCGGACGAATACTTCGACGCCTAAGTGTCCTTTTGTTTAGGTATTTATTTGTATAGTTAATTACTCATTTACTTTAGTACTTAGTGTAAATAGTTAGTTGTATTAAGGCGCTGACAAGACCTAATTGATCAAAATAGGCTTCTCTTGAGACAAGAAATTGCCAAAATCTGTATAGTTTGTGGTAGCGGAAAAAATATATATGTTAATTTTGAACATATTTCCTAGAACTTGGTTGTTACCAAAACACGTTTTCAAAAAAAAATCTCGATACAAACCAACGTTAAACTAACCTCTTACTTTGAGTTCTAATCCAAAATATCTGTATCAAATATCAACATACGTTACGTATTTAATTAATAACAAGAATGTCTTATTTGAATGCAGAACTTGTTTGTTTTTTATTTTCGATTACTTAACTGAATTTTGAGTAAATAGATAATTGCTTCATATTTTGCAATAAATTACAAGCGGTTTGTCATCGCACTTCTCTTTCTTTTCTATGCAATCTGACAGTGACCGCGGTTTAGGTGTTGCCAGCGTCTTAAATATTGTAAACGAAAGAAATAATTTAAACTACAAATAATGTATACTAACTTAACAATGTATGTCATTGACACGGATTCAGGTAAAGCAAAACTTAAACCAAATGACAGCGGGAATATTCAACATGCGTGGGAAGTGACAGAAGCATTATCTCTGGCTATCTTTACAAAGAGGTTTAATCTAAACGAAAATGTCTTAAAGACAGATACAGTCGACGGCACGTTCGTGGAAACACTTTGACCTTGAGCTGGCCTAGCGTAGTATGGTGTTTCAACAGAACATGAGGCTAGCTAATACTGGTTTGAATACCATTGACATGTAAAATAGGGTAATAGAAAGCACGTATTTTCACGAATGCTAATTCTGATACATAGTCCGATGCGCTATTTCTTTAAAGTTTTGTTGTTTTAACGATCGGCGACAGTGGGCACTAAAATTTGTGTTGCCAGCTTTCGGAATGAGCCTCCAACCTCCTTAAATTCTTGGACAAAATACTGTAAGTAAATATATAGCTAAGTATATGCAAGCTTGGTTGAATAGTCTATAAACATACGTTGACCTTGAGGTCATCGATGCGTTGCCGACCTTGCGGGTCATATGTAAAATACTGTGTCTTACATTATATCATTGTTATGTGTACGATGACTATCAAGGTTGACAGAGTTGTCTCATCCCAGACTGTTATTTCGTCGTAACTTCTTAATATGTATGCTGTAATTTGAAAGCTCGCTTGGCTGCGTAAATTGATTTTCTCGCTTTCACAGTGTTACAAGGTATGAAAGTACCTATTTAGATTTTATTCGATTACTATTTATTCGCTATCATAACAAACGTTCGCAAAGATAAAGCTCAAGGAGTCGAAATGTTGATTGAAATATTTAAAGTCATCAAGACACTTCACTTCAGATTAGTTATATATGATTTTAGTGACTTTTAAATCTGCTACTACGCCGTCATATAATGCAAGTAAATGTATGTTCAACTAGAACGCATACACATCAATTCTACATGTGAGTATTTAAGTATTGTAGTAAAATACTTTATGAAATAAATTCAGGGGGGCAACCACCGCATCTTATAGCAGTATTATTTTAATATTGCTTCACGGTGGGAAAGAGATGGAGCTATACCCCTGTATAGCTTTATCTGATTCTCACACTGATGTAATATTAAAATAATACATAATATATTAAGGGGCTGTGGTTGCCTCCCAGGAAATAATATCTACCTAAAGCATAAAAAACGATATTCCTTTCAAACGATTTAAGATATTTTCATGTTTTTTTTTTGTATGAACAGACTATTTTATTAGATACCTATAATTCTATC
Source organism: Atethmia centrago (assembly GCA_905333075.3). Lineage (NCBI taxonomy): Eukaryota > Metazoa > Arthropoda > Insecta > Lepidoptera > Noctuidae > Atethmia > Atethmia centrago. The sequence goes on along the minus strand of HG995386.1, from coordinate 14,913,492 downwards.
TATGTGTTTTTTCCAAATATTCATATTTTCGTTCCTAAAAATAAATATTCCCTATGAAACCGAACGGCGGCGGGGTGTGAACGCGACGCTCATTTGTATGGCCAAGATCAACGGCGATTACCCGACCCTTAGCAACAGTGCTTGTGTAAATAAGGACGCAGATACGTTTAATTGATGTCAATCCTGCGTCTGTAAGTGCGATAAAACCGCCAAGGTGGCATCGGAAACGGATATGTTGACCTAGTATTCTCTTGAGACCAGACTATGAAGCCATATCCAGCCATGGGAAACGGTATAAAAGCCGCTGCCTCGAGCAAATAAAAAACAAGTTGGGATACAGGTGAAGTATCATAACTTCATAAGATTCTACAGGTGCTATTATACTATTAATCCTGATCATGTTTCGCCCTGCAGGCTTAGTATGACGCTTTCTATTTCTTCGAAGAATAGCCACGGCTCTTTCTATACAAAGTGACATTTTGTTTCTCCATTTTTGACATCCCACCGTAGAAATCCTTCTACATAAAAAAGGACCTAAACAAAGATCGTTAGAAATGAAAGACAAAATGACAGATTGTAGAAGGAGAAACGAAATGTCACTTTGTATAGAAAGAGCCGCGTCTATTCTTCGAAGATCGATAGAAAGCGTCATGCTAAGCCTGCTGTTTAACTATTTGTTTCTACAACATAGTACCTAGCTTGTGAACTTGACTTACTTTCGTATTAAATAGCAATTGTACAACACATGTACCTATTACGAAGATAAGAACATTGTTATACACGCCATCCTGACAGATTCAGTTACGAGATCGATGTCGGTCACATGCGTTTGCACATGACAGATTGATGTGTATGTATGTATGTGTGCGTGCCTGCACGATCATGTTGTGTCGCTATGACAGTAATAAACTAGCATCCATTTGCAACGGTGGTTTTATTCGGTATCAGATAGATCACTGGCGACGAGTTACCCACGTTTATAAAAAAAATAAAGTTCGTGAGAAATGTCGAATATCATCGGAAATCTTACAAGTTTCGATCACGACGCCCAAGAGTGGCCTATATTTAAAGGTCGGCTACTACAGTACATAAAATTGAACAGTGTTAAAACCGAAAATAAAAGTGCTTTGTTATTAACCCATCTTTCGGACAACAGCTACCGCCTTGCACGGAACTTACTTCACCCTGATGTGCTCGAGGAAGTTAAGTTCGAGGATCTAGTTGGAAAATTAGACAAGCATTTCACGCCGAGGCGTTGTGTCTTTGCTGATAGAGAGAAGTTTTACGAGGCGAGGAGATCTGATGGCGAGAGCGTCGAAGAATGGGCGGCTCGTGTGAGAGGTTTAGCCGTTAACTGTGAGTTTGGTGAGGCATTGGATATGCTGCTGCGTGACCGTTTCATACTCGGGCTTGTACCGTGCCGGGAACGTGACCGGCTGTTTGAAGAGGATGCCAGCAAACTCACTTTTGCTAAGGCATTGGAGGTAGCTCAACAGGCTGCGTATGCGCGATTAGCTCGATCCGGGGCTGCTGCAGTAGTTGACACCACGGCGACAACCATCAAGGCCACGCAGATCAAGGAGGAACCTGTGTACCGGCTGAGCGGGCAGCGCGCGCGCGCCGATTATGTCGCGGCCACCCGCAGCGCGAACAATAGTTCCGAGGAGATTCGTCGGTGTACAGTGTGCGGTCTCAGAAACCACGACGCTGAAAAGTGTCGTTTTAAAAACTATCGGTGCCAAGTGTGTGGTGTGAAAGGCCATCTAAAGAAAATATGTAATGCTAAAAAGAGTGAATCACGTTTACATAGTTTGAACACGGAGAAAATAATTTCGGATCAAAGTGACTGCGAGGAATGCGAGTTATTTAACGTGAGGTATGTTAGTAACACGCCTATATTAATAAATGTTTTGATTGATTCAGTAGGATTAGATATGGAGTTGGATTCGGGATCGGGGGCTAGTGTAATTTCCGAAACGCTTTACATGAAATATTTTTCTGATCGAATTCTGATAAAATCCAACCTAAAAATGTGTCTTTATAATGGCCATAAAATCACGCCCCAGGGATATTTTCAAGGTCGAATTACGTACATAAATAATACCCATGACATTAAAATATTTGTATTGTCGAACGGAGGTCCTCCGTTACTGGGACGAGATTTTATGTCGAAGTTTAGGATATATTTTACTTCAGATATCAATAACATCCAAACTCAGTCTATAACTGAATCCGACACGAAAGAAGTGCAGCAACTGTTATCTAAATACTCAGACTTGTTTACTGACGAACTAGGTAGGTTCAACAAATTTAAAGTGAAACTTATTTTAAAAGAAGGCACCCAACCAAAAATTTTTAAGCCACGTTCTGTACCCTTCGCTTTAAAGGAAAAGGTGGAAGAGGAGATCGATAGACTTATAGGTTTAGGGATATTAAAACCAGTTAAATTTCCTAAATACGGAACCCCTATTGTCCCAGTACTAAAGGAAAACGGGAAGGTTAAGATAGCCGGTGATTATTCTATAACATTAAATAAAGATTTAGAAATAGATAAATACCCAATGCCTAGAATAGAAGAGGTTTTTGCCAAGTTAGGTGGAGGGGAGTGTTACAGCAAAATAGACCTAAGTAACGCTTATAACCAATTTGTCTTGGAGGAATCGTCGCAAGAGCTGACTGCGATAAGTACATCGAAAGGTTTTTTCAAATATACGCGACTAGTATATGGTTTAGCAAACGCCCCAGCCATTTTTCAAAGAGCGATGGAAGCTTTATTAATTGGCATAGAAGGTGTTAGCATATGGTTGGATGACGTTTGTGTAACTGCGCCGACTAGACAATTACATTTTCACAGGCTAAACCAAGTACTAAATAGATTAAAAGGAGCCGGCTTAAAATTACATAAAGAAAAATGTTGTTTTCTTCAGAATAATGTCACTTATCTAGGCTACATTATAGATAGACATGGATTACGAACCTGTCCCAAAAAAACAGAAGCTATAACAAATGCGCCGCGGCCAACAAATGTCACAGAAGTGAAGCGATTTATAGGATTAATTAACTATTACCGTAGTTTTATACCGAATGCATCCGCTAAGTTGCACCCGCTGCATGAATTACTGTGTAAAGGCGCGCAATGGGAGTGGGGTGAACGTCACGAACGTGCATTAAATAGTGTAAAGATCGAGCTATCTTCAGAAAGAGTGCTAGCTCATTTTGATCCCGCAGCACAGTTGTTATTGACAGTGGACGCCGGGCCGGCCGGTTTAGGCGCGGTGCTGTCGCAGCGCGATAATGAGCGCGCGAATCTCGAGCGACCGCTGGCATTTGCCTCAAGGTCATTGTCCAAAAGTGAAAAAAACTACAGTCAGATTCAGAAGGAGGCGACAGCCATTATTTTTGCTGTGAAATATTTTCACCAATATCTGTATGGACGTCAGGAACCGTTCATTCTCAAGACTGATCATCGTCCTTTACTTTCAATATTCGGGAAGAAAACAGGTATTTCAGTTATGGCAGCATCGAGGCTACAGCGATATGCGATAATATTGTCTGCATATAACTATAACGTCCAATATATTAAAAGTGAAAATAATGTCGCGGCGGATTATTTGTCACGCGCGCCTTTAATAGAATCTGACTGTAGAATGGAAGGACAAAATGATCTGTCTTTCCTCAATTTCTTAGATGCTAACGTCGCCCCGCTAACATTTAACGATATCAAAACAGAAACTAGTAAGGACGAAATTTTACAAATAGTTATTAAATACGTGCAGAACGGCTGGCCGCGTAAAATAAATTGTAAACTGGTTCAGCCCTATTTCAATTGCAAAACAGATTTAGAGGTTGAAAACGGATGTATTTTTCGAGGTCACAGAGTTGTGATACCAGCGGTGTACCGAAATAGGTTATTACAAGAACTACATTCGGGCCATTTCGGCGTGGTAAAAACAAAGAGTGTAGCTCGTGGTAGATTTTGGTGGCCATCGATCGATAAGGACATAGAGGAATGGGTGGGCGCGTGCTACACGTGCGCCGGCACACGCGCTGCGCCGCCGCGCGCGCCCCCCGCGCCCTGGCCGCGCGACTCGACTCCGTGGCGACGCTTGCATATTGACTACATGACTATAAATCAGAATGTATATTTGATCGTCGTAGATTCATATAGCAAATGGTTGGAGTGTTTACATATGAGTTGCGGTACTTCAAGTCGGGCGCTTATATCAAAATTAAAGGAATTGTTTTCTAGGTTCGGTATACCGAGGGTCATAGTTTCCGATAATGATGTAAAAATTAAGTCGAATGAATTTAAACATTTTTGTGAAATGAATGGTATCCGATATATAACGTCCCCAATTTATCACCCTTCCAGTAACGGACAGGCCGAAAATTCTGTAAAGACATGCAAGAAAATGATAAAATGTATTATTAGCGATAACAGTCAGCAAAATGTGATTAACGAAAAACTGTTAGGATTTTTATTTGATTACCGCAACACACCACATTGTGCAACGGGCGAATGCCCAGCAAAGCTTATGTTTAGCCGAAATATAACATCTAGGCTGGACCTGTTACAAGAAAATAGACAAAACAACGAAAAAGATAATAACAATTTAAAAACTAAAAGAACATTAATCATAGGCGATACGGTATGGTTAAAATGGTACATAGCTAGGAAAGAGATATGGATTTTGGGTAAAATAATTAAAATAATAGGTAGTCGCATGTACGAAATATTACTAAAGGATTACAATGTAAACTGCAGAAGGCATATTGACCAGATAAGGAAATATACAGGTACGACGAACGGCGCACGTGCTGATGTTGTGAGCCCCGCGCGGTCAGCGTTGCCGCGCCCGCACTCCCCGCCGGCGGCGGAGGCGCAGCCGCCACAAACATTACCTTCTGTTAATGAACCGCAGGCTATAGAGGGCGAGGAAAATGATGGTGGGGAGGAGGATGAGTGGGCTGAGGCTCAAAGTGAAATTGATGCTAACGATCATAATAATGCTGAGACCAATCAAGGAGTAGCCGAGGATCGTGGCGATCGTTCTTTTGAACCACAGCCTACAAGACCAACTCGTAGTTGTAGACGTAAGATTAATTATAAGGTTTAAATTGTGATTGAATCGCACACCACGCATCTGAATATCTGGATTCAGTAAGTAAAGAACACGCACTTAAACGGTACGCGGTAAATGTGTCTATATTTGATAATAATGAATGAAGTAGGGTGCGCAGTGTGCGACCAGCCGAATGTGTCGGCCTCTTGATGTTTGTAGTTATTTAAGTAAAATTATTATACATACCTACTTAATGTTAAGTTCTTTATTTTTGGAAATAGTGTCAGAGGAGTGATGTGTATGTATGTATGTGTGCGTGCCTGCACGATCATGTTGTGTCGCTATGACAGTAATAAACTAGCATCCATTTGCAACGGTGGTTTTATTCGGTATCAGATAGATCACAGATACATGACACTGATGTCCTCGAATGTACTGGCGCCTAATAAGATGTTCCAGAAGCTTTCATTCTTGTTTCCGACCCGCGCCTCTTTGGTATGGCTTTCGCGACACAACATCGAGTAGTGGTAACCCGCGAAATTCTAAAATTTCTTACATTTTTTGCAATACGATGCAGGTCAGTTTCAGGTTGCATTAAGTTATGATTTACGACCATAAGATATATGTATGTTTTTACAGGATTATAATGATTAGTTATTAGATAATTTGATCAAGATGCAGCCTGACACTAACCTTCAAATTGCAAAAAATTAAAGAAAATTAGAATTTCGCGGGCTATCACTGCGGATCCACCTTAATTGGTCAAGGACCGCAAATGAGACACTATTGATTTTCCATTGTTTGGCTCCGATTGGATACGCGCTGGGGCTTCACAAGCTTGCAAACTTGCATTATACACAAACCTTCCGGAATTAATTCTCTAAATGGTGGTGAAAGCCACATCAAAATCTGTTGCAGAATTTAGAAGAACAACGCGGTCTCACAGACAGACACAAAGAGCGACTTTAATTTATTAAACGTATAGAAAAACGAGGTGTCGGTCGTCCGGCGGCAAGATGGGCCGACGACATAGTTGCCATCGTGGGCAAAATCTGGGTAAGGCTGGCCCAGGAGCGTGGGAATTGGCACAGGAAAAGAGAGGCCTATGCCCAGCAGAATTAAGTCGGGTTGTGATGATGATGATAGATTAACTTATTAAAAACAAAACACAAACGTTTTCGATTTTAGAATTTTCGTTTAGAGTTCGAAACTGTGCATTCTTTTGTTTCTCAACGCGTTTGTTACAAGTGATCCTTTTGCACAGTTTCATTCATTGATCAATCCCAAACTACTTCAAAATGTCCTTCTAACCGTTGATGTGTTAATGATTGCATGAGAATGTCGGTCGCAAACAATTGAATAATCAACTACCCATAATCGATTAAAATACGAAATGACTAGAGATGAATATTTGCTTGTGCTCAGTTAGCAATTAAGTAGTAGGTATGGATGCGTGCAATATTGAAGCCGATTATCGATTTAAGTCCAAGGAAAATCGATTTCTCGCAGATTTTCTGGTTTTGTGGTGATCGTCTAGGCGTGGACGCAGGATGGTTGGTGTTTAACGAGCAACGTGTTGAATTTACACATCTAAGGAAGCTGAATTAAAAAGTTTTACGTTTTGAGATGAAAAAAAAAAAACGCAAACGACCCAAGAGCTAGATTGAACCGACACTACACCGAAGACTTCCCGGACGTCAGCTTGTACGAGATTAGGATGGCTCTGAAGCAGCTCAAAAACAACAAGGCGCCGGGTGATGACGGAATTACGGCTGAACTTCTGAGGGCCGATGGAAAACCCGTTCTCAAGGCCCTCCAGAAGCTGTTTGGTTCCGTCATACTCGAGGGCAAAACGCCACAGGCATGGAACAGAGGTGTGGTGATACTGTTCTTTAAGAAGGGCGACAATACCCTTCTTATGAATTATAGGCCCATCTCACTTCTGAGCCATGTCTACAAGCTGTTTACAAGAGTCATCACGAACCCTCTCGCGCGCAAGTTTGACGACTTCCAGCCTCCCGAACAAGCCGGATTCCATAAAGGCTTTAGCACTGTAGACCACATACATACGCTGCGGCAGGTTATATAGAAGACCGAGGAGTATAACCTGCCTCTCTGCTTAGCGTTTGTGGACTACGAAAAAGCCTTCGATTCGATCGAGACATGGGCTGTACTGCAGTCTCTTCAACGGTGCCAGATCGACTATTGGTACATCGAGGTGCTTAAGTGTCTGTACGAAAACGCCACTATGTCAGTCCGACTCCAGGACCAGACCTCAAAACCTATCCTTCTGCAGCGAGGTGTGAGGCAGGGAGACGTTATCTCTCCGAAACTGTTCACCGCTGCACTGGAAGATGTCATCAAGGCACATACATCAGGTACATCAATCACCTTCGGTTTACCGACGATATAGTTGTCATGGCTGAGACTATGGAGGACCTCAGTACAATGCTCCATGACCTCAGTAGAGCTTCCGAAAGAGTGGGTCTTAAAATGAACATGGACAAGACAAAGATCATGTCAAATGCCCATGTTACACCCACTCTCATGAAAATCGGAGACGCTACGCTCGAAGTTGTGGACGAGTATGTTTATCTAGGACAAACTGTCCAGTTAGGTAGGTCCAACTACGAGAAAGAGGTCAATCGTCAAATCCGACTCGGCTGGGCAGCGTTCGGGAAGCTACGCAATATCTTCTCGTCCCACATACCACAGTGTCTCAAGACGAAAGTCTTTGACCAGTGCGTGTTGCCAGTGCTGACCTATGGCACTGAAACGTGGTCGCTTACAATGGGCCTTATCAAAAGGCTAAAAGTCACTCAAAGGGCAATGGAGAGGGCTATTCTTGGAGTTTCCCTCCGTGATCGAATCAGAAATGAAGAGATCCGCAGGCGAACCAAGGTCACCGACATAGCCCGAAGAATTGCCAAACTTAAGTGGCAGTAGGCAGGGCACATTGCTCGCAGAACAGATGGCCGATGGGGCCGAAAGGTTCTGGAATGGCGATCGCGTACCGGAAGACGTAGCGTTGGAAGGCCTCCTACAAGGTGGACCGATGACCTTGTGAAGGCCGCAGGAATCCGCTGGATGCGGGAAGCACAAAACCGGTCGAAGTAGCGGTGCTTGGGGGAGGCCTATGTCCAGCAGTGGACGTCTTTCGGCTGAAATGATGATGATGATGATGATGAATGACAGACTTAATAAAAAACCGTCTGTAAAACTGATCAGACCATTATCATACTCGTATATAGTTTAACAACCTTAAGACATCGAAGCAATTTTGTGTGACAGAGCTTTTGGAAAAAAAATAACTAGACTAAGCACTACCAACGAACCAACACAAAGAGCAGGCGTGAAGTAAAAAAAAATCTACTTGGCACTGAAAAAAAACCTCTGCCTACCTTCCGTACGCACTATATGCCACAAGTGACAGTAACACTTAAAAGCCTGACAAAAGCCTTTTAAAAAGTGTCTGGCGAACGTGTGAATCACAACAAAGAGCGGTTTCCTGATGCACACACCCCCAACGCCGCGCCGGGGAGAAGCTGTGGGGTATTTTAGGGGAGACGTCTCCGTGAGATAATACATGAGATAATTTACCTTTGAAAGGATTTTCTGCCGCGAAATACTGTGAATCCGTGAATATTCAGTTTGAGGAGAGGCGAAGCTAAGTCTAGCTTAAGTAGGTTTAGAAATATTTTGTACCGTGAAATTGGGTTTAAAAGACGGCTCAATCAAGGCCCTAAAGCCTTCAATTTTCAAAGACGCGAGATCAATCGATGCGCCGTAATTGTTTTTTTTTTTTTTTTGAGAGAATTGAAACTAATTTTTCAGAATAAAATCTTGAATCTAAATCAAATATTGTTGTTACTGTAAGCCTGTATCAACTCACATTAGCCAAGAAAACGCAAGCACTGGAGGTCGTGGTGAGAGGCCTTTGCCCACCAGTGGGAAATAATTTTATGATAATCAGCCTATAATATTCCTACTGCTCACACAAGCCTCCTCTCGGTGGAGAGGGCGTGGCCGCAATCCACCACGCGGGCCCAGTGCAGGTTGGTAGATGTTACATGTATTCGATTTTTTGGTACAAAGGTGCGTTACAAAGTAAAGCACCTGTCAGGGTTCGAACCTATGACCTATAACTCGTAAGTCGCGGTCGTTACCACTAGGCCACCACTGCTCTCTAAATAACTATAACATAGGTAAAAGTAATATCCATCCATCATTGCGTTGACAACAAAGTTTATCAACCTAAATGAAATCCCCAAACAGAAGCTATAATCGAATTCTCACAAAAACATCATAAAACATGGTCATTAGAACCCACGTCTGTATAAACTTTGAATTAAAATAATTACAAATCAAAATTACTGAATAATTTTAGCCAGACTCTTTTCATCTTTGATGTATTCCGAGTTAAGTTTGAACCAATCGTATCTCGATTCTCGCCTCAATGAGAACTTGGGGCTATTTCCGTCGATGACACGAGATGACTACTCAGGATTTCTTGTACGAATTCTTTGAACGACGCGACGCACAGTGGAACGAATGTATGGGAGCGGTTGGACGTAGACATGTCCGAAAAAAAAGAGTAAAATTATGCCAAACTAATGATGCCATCTTATTCGATTACTTAATGCCTTCATAACTTGTGGTGATGAATTTCTTCATAACTCCCATATTTCGGGAGTAATTTGAGAAAATGTGAAATTTTACTATGAAAATGAGTGTATCGAGCTCTCTCCCTCCTGATTCCGGGCTTGTTTCAAGTAGCGGTCTCTAATATCATAATGCTAATACTAAGAGCTATATTTAATACTAAGACACATAGTGCGCCAAATGTGCACTTTCTGGGATAAAGAGTGATGTTTATTTTATAACACAATTTTTTTATTTTTTGTTTATTTTGTTGATTAAAACCGTTTTTCTAAAGGTTTACCTTATTACAATAACATTTCTGAGCAGCCAATTAGAGAAGATATAAGCTAATTAGGATATATAATTAGGGACTTAAGGTTTACATATAAAACTGATGCACTAATGATTACTGATAAGAACATTGCTATTATTTAATTACTAAATGGCTCTTAATACACTAATTTAGCATGCATCATTTACTAATTATCACAATAACTAATTACCTTGCAATATTTAACAAAGGATACCTGGGATACCTGGATTTTATATAAATAGGTCACTATTAGTAACTTTAAAATCAGTGTTGATTTACACCTCGTTGTATCCAAGCTAATCTCGCAATGTATTTTCCAAATTTTAATACAAATCTTTATATTCACGTTGCTTTATGCGCACGCGCACATAAAGATTTACGCGACTTTAACTATTTGTTCAGTGTTTTAAAAGATAACAGTTGTGTTCAGTTATGTGAAAGTGCTGAAACAAGTTTAAAAGACTGGTGTCGTCGATTTTGCTACCGCATTTATGCAAAATGGACACAGTCTGGAAGAAGCACAGATAAGTTTCGGAAGAAACATGAGATTTGGCTACAGGCTGCAATTCAATGGCCGGAATTACAGAATGAAAATATGGAACCTTCTACAGAAAATATAAGTGACGTCATCGAGCCCATAATTTCTCCTGCTAAATCTGATGCTTCAACTTGTACACATCCTAGTCCTCGTAAATCTTTTGAGGACCTTAGTAACCGGCAAAAAAGAAGACGCACTGAAGATAGTCTTTCATGCAGCAGTAGCAGCGCTGAAATTATGTTTTCGGCCGAAAGGGCGCTTCAAAAGGCAGGACAAAGCGATACAGCTTATGTTATGAAATACTTGACGGAGAATCCAGAAGAGGCCTCAAAAATCAAAGCCTTCATTGAAGGTAAATCAATTCAGGTACGGGAAATATCCCCTTTGAAGGCATTGGCTCTTTATGTATCGATGAACTTATCGAAATGGCGCTATAACACTCTTCGGGATTTCAACACTCAAGAAGGAGCTCTTCAATACCCGAGTTACTACATGTTGGTTAAAGAAAAAATTAAGTGCTATCCGGCCAAAGAAGATCTCACAGTTACAGAGAGCTCTGCAAAAATCAAATTACAAGCCTTGATGGATTTAACCTCAAGAAGACTTATTAGGTCGTTAGAAACCCCTGTTGATCCCAATCAACAGCTCGTATTGACCAGCAAATGGGGTTTTGACGGATCATCTAGCCAAAGCATTTATCATCAAAGGACGAGTGAAGATGAGCAAATCGATCTTGCTAGTAATTTTATGATTAGTCTTGTACCACTGCGGCTCGTCTCAAAAGGTGTAACAATTTGGGAAAACGAGCGACCATCTTCCACTTCATTTTGCCGGCCAATATTGTTTAAGTTTATAAAGGAAACCAAAGAAAATGTGCAGAGAGAGATGGCTGAAATCGAAGCAGAGATTGAAGACCATCACTGATGGAATTAGTGTCAAACACCAACTGCTGTTGACAATGATTGATGGTAAAATTCATTCCATTATATCCAATACAGCAGCTTCAGTGTGTGACATATGCAAGGCTTGTCCTAAAGAAATGAATAATTTAGAGTTAATCAAAGATAAACACGCAAACGAGGACATGTATAAATATAGCTTAAGCACCCTTCACGCTTGGATTCGCTCAATGGAATGCTTATTACACATTTCCTACAAATTAGACATAAAATCATGGCAAGTAAGGGGTGATATAGCAAAAAGGCAAGTTGATGACAGGAAGAAAAGAGTTCAAGAGGCTGTAAGAAGAGAAACGGGCTTACTTCTCGATGTTGTGAAACAAGGCAGTGGATCCACCAACAATGGCAACTCGGCAAGGAGATTTTTTGAAAACTACACTAAATCTGCTGAACTGACCGGAATAGATGCTATGCTTTTAAGAAAAATCTGTGTGATCTTGCAGTGTATTTCATCAGGAGAGAAGATCAACGTAACTAAATTCCGAGAGTTCTGCTTTGATACTGCTAAGCTTTACGTGGAGTTATACCCATGGTATTATATGCCTTCTTCACTTCATAAAATTTTAATGCATGGGCCAGACATAGTTCAGAACATGTCAATTGTGCCCATTGGTTTTCTATCCGAAGAGGCATCTGAGGCTAGAAATAAAGATTTTAGAAAATATAGAGAGGGGCATTCTCGAAAGCATAGCAGTATCTCATGCAATGAAGATATTATGCACAATCTTTTACTGTCTTCTGATCCACTTGTTACAAGTATCCGTCCAAAAGGAAATAAGTTTGTAAAAAAATCTTCTTTTAAGGAATTTTATGAGCTTACGGATTCTGAGAAAAGTGATATCGAATTTGTTAACATAAATGATTTAGCGGACATCGATTCTGAATTTGAATTAATTGATGATGATGATGATGACGAAGATAATTAAATGATGTTATTGTTTTAAAATGTGTAACTTAGTAAATTAGAGCTTACATCTTAATTATTTATTGTACTTTTAATGAAACTAGGTAATTTATTATCAACTTACTTAAAAGTCATACTCTCATCAGTTCTTGTGAATATTTTTGTTAATATATATTTCTGTATATATATAATATATTTATAGACCTCTTAATAAGTCTGTCTGCGGTTTAAAGTAAATACAAATGGGGAAAAAACGTTTTTTTTTTTAAATTTTCATTTCCTTTTATCCCAGAAAGTGCACATTTGGCGCACTATGTGTCTTAGTATTAAATATAGCTCTTAGTAATAGCATTACGATATTAGAGACCGCTACTTGAAACAAGCCCGGAATCAGGAGGGAGAGAGCTCGATACACTCATTTTCATAGTAAAATTTCACATTTTCTCAAATTACTCCCGAAATATGGGAGTTATGAAGAAATTCATCACCACAATTTATGAAGGCATTAAGTAATCGAATAAGATGGCATCATTAGTTTGTCATAATTTTACTCTTATTTTTCGGACATGTCTACGTCCAACCGCTCCCATACATTCGTTCCACTGTGCGACGTGCCTATTGTTAAGTAGAGACCTTTATCTCTGCACATAATAAATCCAGTATGTTTTTAAGGTGGTATTGCAGGGCCAAAAGACTGAGAAAATTTATTATAGAAGTTATAATAGTAATATTACCTTATTCCTTTCCTTCCCTCTCACAGAGAGGAGGCCTGTGTCCCAGCAGTGGGAACATTATAGGCTGATTATGTAATCCTTTTGGTAGTGGGACACTAATATACAGGGTGGAATTTTGTAATGCCACCTGGAGGGAAAGTACTCTTAATACTGCAGATAGAAAGTTTTACTCAAAGGAAACATTCCTTTATTTTTAAATAGAAAGCAAACTGCATTCAAAGATTTTCGAAAATTCTCTTCTCCCACACCCGGGAATCGAACCGGCTAAAATCTGAAAAAAATATACCCAGTACTTTTATTGCATCGATCGTTAGGGTCAATTATAAGGATGAAATCTCTCTAACAAACATAAATTAAATAAAAGGAAAACCAGGAAATCTGAAGTTACAAATTCAATGAGTCAAGTTAAAGCTCTTTAACTAACATCCATCTTTTGTAGTGCAGACTCCTTTGCGGCATACTCGTAGCTGCGTGTATGAGGTAATTTAAATATGGAATGTTAGATTAAAATTTGAAAATTAGATTGTCATAGTTAGGATTATGCTCTAACTATATGTTAGAGCATAATCCTCTTCTCATACAGAGATGGTACGACCGTTGATCACCACGCTTGCTCAAGACGGGTTGGTGATTTCAGACTTATGACTTGACTTGGGCCATCAAGGCGATAGGAGTTATGAGCCCGAATATTGGAGAAACTTGAACTGAAGGCTATATTTTAATTTCAGTCAGGAAAAAAGCTGGGTATTCGTGAATATGACTACAAGCTTTCTCTAAGCTCTAATATCGTAATTAATTGCATTGACGACGATATTGATGCCAAAGATAGCTCAAGAAAACAAATGACTGTGCTTAGGTACTTCTCATCATAAAACAAAAGAGGTCCTTCAGAACCTAGGATAGTAAATAGTAGAATTATTATAAATAGACGTTACGTAAACTAGGTCTCAATTGAGACCGATCCTAACTTTCCTGTTGTGTTCGAACTTTGCTGCAGAATTGGGTTAAGTTTCGTCTGCATGACGCTTATTGGGGTAGCACTTGATATTACTAGCAGTAATTTCGGCAAGTTACGAGTACCCGCCGGTATGGGCGCCGGCAAGTTTATTTTCAGAGGGGTGCATCTTCTGCTCCACGAAGCGAGCTTGGATATGTTAAGGTTATCGTTTGTCCATTCATACGGAAAGAGAACTAACTGTGTCGATTTATGCAAAGCAGCCTCAGAATTAAGAAGAGTTTCTACTCTTCTAGCTAGAGCGAGCAAAGAGCAAAGCAAGCTCGATAATGTTAGCTCCCCGCTTAGGCTCGATTAGATTTTCGGAAATGGGAGTTCAGTTATTTGTTGACAGATGCACTGAAGCTTTAAAATTGAGAGGAACATTTTAAGATCTCACCTCGAATAGGTTAAGTTCTCTATTAATGTCTCAGATTATATTAATGTATTAGGTAGGCGTTTTCGATTATTTTTATAGTTCTGAATGTTTTTAAACTTTTATTTTATTTTGGAGCCAGGCAAGTGCACCCTCTTGCACCCCGCTCCCGGCGCCTATGAGTATATAATTTAATTATTATCCTGACGCTACTTTTTTTGGTGATTTATGAGTAAGTAATTAGAGTGGAATTGTATAAGACCGGATGATAATTTAGGATTGCATTCTAAGCATTCATTTCACCTGTCCTTTAGTTCTCAAATTCCAATGAAGAACTCATTGAAATAGTAAAGATAAAACACATTTTAAAAGGTTTGTCTGACCCAATTATTATGTCAACCCAATTCTCTACAAAATTAACTTACGTATTCCAATTTTACTTTCAAGACGAAAAAAACTGCATCGGAATAAGTTACACGCAAAACAATACTAGGCTGCTATTCTGGGTACCTATACGCAGACACGATATTTTATCGAAGACTTAAACAATGAGGCCTAGGCATGAAAGTTAACTGAAACATTACCAGGCAAGTAAATAAGCTATACTCTATGCGGTCTACCTGGAGAAACTTTGTGATGTCGGAAACTAGATTAAACTGCGATATCAGGTGTTTGAGTATAATGATAAAATACAAGGAAATATGAGGTGATACTGAGTACTTTTTATGTGCAATAGCGGAGTTTTAAAATGTTTTAGTTCTTTTTAAGGGTCGCGTAATCGCCGTTAACCTTGCAACACAGGCAACAAGAAGGAATACGGGTGGGTTTTAGTCAGTAAGAGTCTGACACACCCTCCCGCTCCGCCCAGAGCAGGAGAAGTTATTTGATGATTTCCCACGCTAAAAAAAAAAAAAAAAAGCCATACAAATATGAGACGCGCTCACGCCGCGCCGCCGTTTGGTTTCATAGGGAATATTTATTT
This sequence comes from Atethmia centrago, assembly GCA_905333075.3. NCBI lineage: Eukaryota > Metazoa > Arthropoda > Insecta > Lepidoptera > Noctuidae > Atethmia > Atethmia centrago. The sequence goes on along the minus strand of HG995386.1, from coordinate 14,897,988 downwards.
TTAGTAACGAAAATATGCATATATGAAAAAATCACTGATAGAATAGAATAGAATATAATACTCTTTATTATGTAGACCATAAACATTACAGATATAAATATAGAAATTTTACATAGGGTGATACAATGGGCGGTCTTATAGCTAAAAGCGATATTTTAAACACAACCTTTGGATGGATTAGGGGGAAAAGAGAGACAATACTGCAGGTAGTCTGTGGTGTACCATTTTAGATAGAATTATAGATGATAAAACAATCTATTCCTACAAAAATAATTAAAATATCAAGTGGTTTAAAATAAATATCATATGTAGTTTAAAAGTAATATCGTTTTCTATGCTTTGGGTAGACATTACGTCCGGAATTTATTTCATAAAGTATTTTATTACAGTACTTAAACATTCACTTATAGAATTGATGTGTATGCGTTTTAGTTTAATATACATTTTTTTCCTAACTTACTTGCATTATATGAAGGCGTAATAACAGATTTAAAAGTCACTAAAATCATACATCTGCGCCTTAATGGAGTGCGATGTGAAAGCATGAAAGTTAAGGCTAATCGTATAACAAAAGCATTCTGAAACATTTTTCCGACATTCGTTTCGCCGTTGAACGGTTCACCGACAGAACGATTCACTTTTCATTTTTTCACCGATGGAACGTTTTAACGGCGAACGATTCGACGTCAGAACCTTTCATATGCGTCACTTCGACGAGAGTAGTAGAGGGTATCTGTCGTTTGGCGGTCGCTGCCGCGACACGCACGCTTCGCTCGCTCGCCTTCGCGCGTTATTTGTCACTGTTCTAACCTATTGAACCGTTGAACTGTTGGGTTAGGCCCAACAGTTCAACGGCGAAACGAATGTCGGAGAAATGTTTCCGAGCCGACAAAAGCGCAGCAGAACAATATATGTGACTAATCCTAAAATACCATACGTTTATTAAAAAAAAACCTTTTTCCTAGGACAAAAGCGCAAATAAGGCTTTATTGTTGAACTGAAATAAACGGGTAGCTTCTCCGAAATAATTCTACAAATTATGATATCACAAAAGACTGGGCGAAATACAGCTTTAAGTTAAGAGGCCGACAACAGCTAAAGCACGGTCACTGTCGGACTGCATAGAAAAGAAAGAGAAGCGCGATGACACAACGCTGGTAATTTATTGCAAAATATGAAGCAATAATCTATTTACAAAAAATCTATTGATTGGACAAAAAAATTAAAACACTATTATGCTAATATGTTGCCTGTAGAATAACATGACAAAAAATCAGAATGATTGCATGTATATTAGTATGATTTTTAATCGTTAAAATATTTTTTTAGAGGTACTTCATGTTTTTTTTCTATCGTATCAAATTAGTTGTATTATGTTTTCAACACACTATCTACCTAGCATATATCCTGAAGATTATCATAATGTATTTTTCTGATTTTGTTTACTGCAGTGGATCTATGACTTTTAGGAATTATAAAACTTACAAAATTTGCGTTCAGGTCCTGTAGTCCGACGCTGACAACAACTAAACCGCGGTCACTGTCAGATTGCATAGAAAAGAAAGAGCAGCACGATGACACAACGCTTGTAATGTATTGCAAAATATGAAGCAATTATCTATGTATTTACTCAAAATTGAGCTGAGTAATCGAAAATTAAAAACAACCAAGTTCTGCATTCAAATAAGACGTTCTTGTTATTAATTAAATACGTAACGTTGATATTTAATACAGATATTTTAGATTAGAACTCAAGATCAGAGGTTAGTTTAACGTTAGTTTGTGTCGAGATTTTTTTTCAAAACGTGTTTTGGTAACAATCAAGTTCTGGGAAATATATTCAAAATTAACATATATTTTTTTCGCTACCACAAACTATACAGATTCGGCAATTTTTTTTCTTAAGAGTAGCCTATTTTGGTCAATTGGGTCTTGTCAGCGCCTTAAGTTAAAACCGTATCCCACCCAGTGTCAGTTTAATCCGGTAGTGTGAAAACCGTAAGTAGAAAACAAACGAGTTCAACAAAGAGGGCTGTGAGCAAAATGTACCGTACGAAATACGGCTTTACTGGGGGCACATATTTACCCCTTTGATCCCAAACGCAACCATGGCCCCGTAACCGAGTTACCTACATTGTCCCACGTTCATTAGACCATACATACGCCCAAATTCTCGTTTCAGACTTTCGGACGGTCGAGAATTTTCCGAAAGGCTAAAGGCTCCCGCAGACAGGCGCGACGTGACACTAGTATCACAATTTCTATGAAAACTTCATGTTTGTGTTCATGCAAGTGTCACGCTTGCCTGTCGCGCCCTTGATATCGCGCCAGTCTGCACGAGCCTTAATCCGTAGGCTTGTTAGGTAATTATTTTATGAAAAACCCGTTATTGTATTTATAAATTAAACCATAACAAGGGAATAAACGTAACTATGTTTAAGGCAATATGCAAACTTGTAGGTTTTAAATAATAAATATTTCCCGTAAGCGTAAAGTTATGTGGTTTAGGGCAAAACCCTAGGACGATTTGGCTTGAAATAACTAAGTCAAACTTGTTTGAGAGACTACCTAATGTGATCTTAAATTGTATGCCTACTTACAGCTTAATTTTGAATTGAAAACTGAAAGAGACAGGGTTAGTACCTACCTACTCATTAAAATACCTATACAAGCAACTTATCACTTAAATCTTACAAGTGTGAGTACTTATCAATCCCCAACATAAGTATACATATACTCAAATTGAGAAGCGTTGAAAGCAGTATTAAAACATCTTAACATTTTTATGCATTCAACGAGTCTTTTAGTTGAAAATGTTTGAAAAATTGCCACCACTTGGTCCCTTGGCCTTAGAGATATTTTTAAAGGATAATACTGAACTTGCAATATCGTTTAATTTTCTCACTTTATTACTGTTTGAATTCTGTCTTGGATAGGTTCTTTGAACAATATTATCGAAATGTGTTTTGGAGAGAAATAAAAGGGTCTAAACTAGCTTTTGCCCGCGGCTTCGCCTGCGTGGAGGTGGGAAATTATCCCACAGAAACGTACTACTGGGATAAATAGTATCCTATGTCTACTCATCTGCCAAAACTCATCCAAATCCGTTCAGCCATTTTAGCGTGACAGCGTAACAAACAAACAAACTCACTTTTGCATTTATGATGTTACTAGCTGAACCCCGCAATTTCACTCACACAAGTCTCGATCCCGTGGGAATATTGGGATAAAAAGTATCCTATATCCTAATCCAGGTCATGGTCTACCCATTTGCCAAATTTCATTAAAATCCGTTAAGCCGTTTTTAGCGTGAAAGCGTAACAAACAATCAAACACACTTTCGATTAGGATTTAAACACAAGCGAAGAGAAGATCAATCGGTTAATTAAGAGTTAAGAGAAGGGTTAGGATGAAAGAAAATCATGCTAAGCCAACCTCAAATAATTTGGGTTTATAGGCAGGAGGATGAGAAGCTCGTGGCTAAGTAATAACAGCCGCACGGGTCAATCGATCAGGTTAAGCTACGCTTGCCGCGGTTGGTCCGTGGATGGGTGACCATCTTTACATACCAAGACCTCCATGCCTCGGAAAGTACATTAAGCCGCTGGTCCCGGCTGTTATTTGTAGATCTTTGACAGTCGTTACGGATATTCAGAAGCCCGAAAGCCTGACAACCAGTCTTACCAAGGGGTATCGTGTCACCCAGTAACTGGCTTGTGGAGGTCAGATAGGCAGTCGCTTCATGTAAAATACTGGTATTCAGCTGCATCCGATTAGACTGGAAGCCGACCCCAACATAGTTGGGAAAAGTTTAGACAGACGATGAGGCAGGCGGATGATGAATGATCAAATCAGGCATAAGACAATTCACTTAAATACTTTTATGGTGTTTAAAAAAAATAAATTTTGTAAAATAAAAATATTAAGAAATACGTACTAGGTTAAGGCGCTGACAAGACCCAATTGACCAAAATTGGCTTCGCTTAGGAAAAAAAAATTCCAAATCTGTATAGTTTGTGGTAGCGGAAAAAATATATGTTAATTTCGAACATATTTACCAGAACTTGGTTGTTACCAAAACACGTTTTGAGAAAAGATCACGATACAAACTAACGTTAAACTAACCTCTTACCTTGCGTTCTAATCCAAAATATCTGTATTAAATATCAACATACGTTACATATTTAATTAATAACAAGAACGTCTTATTTGAGTGCAGAACTTGGTTGTTTTTTATTTTCGATTACTCAACTCAATTTTGAGTAAATAGATAATTGCTTCATATTTTGCAATAAATTATAAGCTTTGTGTCATCGCGCTTCTCTTTCTTTTCTATGCAATCTGACAGTGACCCAGTTTAGGTGTTGTCAACGTCTTAAGGTTATGGCACCCGAAATAAAGTTCTTATTATTATTAAACTATGTTTGTTTATAACTCATTCCAGTTTCCACTTTTATTCCTCTTCATCCTTTAGAGATCGCAAAACAAAACAAAACAGACAAATGTCTTACAAATTCCAGAAACTAAAATCCTCTGGTATCAGGATCTTAACCCGTACATTTCAAAGTTCACTAGCAAGAGAGAAACGTTTCGTGACCGGATCATAACATAAGTCACCCAGGAGTTGTCATGGTGAAATTTAGTGTAATAGCCCCTTAGATTCCGTACACAGTTCGAAAACGGGATAATGGAAACGGAGAACGAATTGAGAATTAACCCTTATTTGTTGTTATTTAATGTTTGTTTAAGGAACAAGTCCTTAAACAATTCACCTATTCAAGAAAGTGATCTAGTGAACGAGAAGAGCGATAGAATAAAGTATATTCATGGAGTTTTTCCTACAGATTTGAAGTCATACAGACTTGATCCGGATTATCACTTGCAACAATAAAATTATGTTAATTTATCGTGAGATTCATTGTCATCATAAGGAATCGACTTAGAAATCTTCAGACACAAACACAAAACTACAAATACATAAAATATGACAAATTATATTTCAATTTGAAGCTCTTACGTGATATAAAATATTGTATTTCAAATTATTGGGTTCATAACGTCCATTTAGCAGTAAAATCTAATATTGTATTAAAATGATAGTAGATAAAATTATGCATCTGAATAAAATGCCGATTTAAATCGGAATAAGACTGCACTTGAGCTTACATTACCTGTACATTCGAAATGCAATTATGGAAAATTTGTTTTGCACAATAGAAATTACTTACAATAGAGATGATATTGGCCTACAGATTTCAAATTCCTATGAAATATGAATACCTGCTTATATTAATATTTCAAACTGTCATTGTTCAACGCTTTACCACTAAATCATACTCCATAATAGCTATTATTAAGACCCCTATCTTCATTATTCGCTCTAAATACCTCGGCTTATATTAAAGACTAATTACGCATGCGTTAGAAAAAAGCATAATAAAAATTGATCTTAACAACAGGCACGAGAGCATACAAAACATTCTACGCTGTGAGAGCTATAATCATAATATTTCTAACACCATGTATTATGTGTATAATCGGCTATTATCGGATATAATCGGCTGTACGTAATCGCAGGTGCGCCGACGCCGTTACTCGATGGCATTTTGATGTGTGCACGCGTCAGCAACACATTGCAAATTGACGGTTTAAGTCTATCTACAGCAGAAATGGGACTTACGTTTGTTTGTTTGTTTGTTTGGGATAACCTGTGAAACCGCTGCTGGATTGATTGCTATGAGGTTTTTGGTAGGATCTCGTTGATTAAAACAGTAGTTTCTTTGTTCTGTAATATAACTAAGATTGATTGGAATGCATATTGTAGAATTGCCAAATAAAAGGGGTTGACTTTCTAAGTTAGGATACTGATCAATATTACAATATTATCTACAACAGTGGCTGCAAATGGTTAAATAACATAAGATGGCAATCAAAACTTGTTGAATAAAATATTTTTTACAGACAGCTGTTCCTAAGTTCTAGTAAGGTCAGGAATAATGCCATATTTAATAACATAGTGCAAAACAATGGACGCAATCATTATAAAACCTTTCAACAACGCAAGATCACGACAACGCACACCAAACAAAAAAGATCTTTGTTGAAATTGATAGATTTGTTATTTACAAATTGAGATTTATCTATTTTGGATGCTGCGATAATAGTTTTGGTGACAAGGTCAGTTTTAGCGGAATTATAGAAATCAATCAAGGAGGACAGGGTGTTGTGGCGCAGCCTGGGAGAGGCCTATGTCCAGCAGTGGACTGCTATAGGCTGAGTTGATTGATTTAAAGAAATCAATCAGCTAAAAATAAGCGTTAAAATCTTTTTCTTCAAAATGTCTATTTAGTATTTTATATAGCAATTGGTCACGGAGTGGACTCAAATGTTAAGTACTTTGTCCCCCATACACAGAATTAAATATTCCATAAAAGGTGTTAGACCTTGAGAATGTGTGAAGTTTTAACTATTTTGGTGTTTACGAACAAAGCTATTTCTCTACCACTATAAACCACACCTGAATGCTTTACGTCGTTAAGATTAGCGCGCAATTCATTATTTTAATTAGGTTGTCTACGTGTTTACTTCAGTAGTAATAATTAGTAATAAATAATAATATTATTTAGAACAATAACATTACGGTCCAATATTTTCCTGGATGCGCCGACATTGTACATACATTTTAAACGTGGTTTTATATGCGTCATCGAAAATAAGTTAACTTTGATGATGGATGATCTTAACATAAAAGCCACAAACACAAGCCTGTAACTTGCATGTTGCTGCCTCATTGGGCTAGTGGTCTTGAGCGCTACCGCTGAGAATGAGGTCCTGGGTTCGATTCCCAGGTCGAGCAAAGTGTTATTGGGTTTTTCTACCAGGAATTTCTCAGTAGCAGCCCGGAGTCTTGATTTATGGCCGGTTGATGGCAATAGCAATACCGATAATAGGAAACCGGCATGTCCTAGAACCAAAAATACGAAGACATGTGACATCTACCAACCCGCACTGAGCCCGCGTGGTGGATTACGGCTCACTCCCTCTCACAGAGAGGAGGCCTGTGTCCCAGCATCAGTGGGAACATTATAGGCTGATTATGTATGTCATGTATGTATGTGATGGCAATAGGGTCCTATTACATGGGACGTAAACATAGTTGGCGAAATGTTGGTGTTCTATAGGTACACCTCTGCCTAAGGCTTCGGGAATTACAGGCGGTATGTTATGTAACTTGTACATATGTCATTGTGCCGTAACAGCTTCTGATTGGTGAACGTTACAAATTCACAATGCCGTGCAAGCGGCTTGTATACTTTTATGCTAGTTACAGGCATGTGCCTGTAACTAGGGGGGCTTGTGGCTAAGTAATAACAGCCGCACGGGTCAATCGATCAGGTCAAGCTAAGCTTGCGGTTAGTCCGTGGATGGGTCTGTACATACCAAGACCCCTCCGTGACTCGGAAAGCACGTTAAGCCGTTGGTCCCGGCTCTCATCCGTGGATCTTTGACAGTCGTTACGGGTCGTCAGAAGCCCGAAAGTCTGACAACCAGTCTTACCAAGGGGTATCATATTACCCAGTAACTGAGTTGTGGAGGTCAGATAGGCAGTCGCTCCATGTAAAATACTGGTATTCAGCTGCATCCGGTTAAACTGGTAGCCGACCCCAATGTAGTTGGGAAATGGCTAAGCAGATGATGACTATAACTATGTTATATTAACTATGTTATAGTAACTATGTTATAGTATGTTATAGTAACTATGTTATAGTATGTTATAGTAACTATGTTATATAACTATGTTATAGTAACTATGTTATAGTATGTTATAGTAACTATGTTATATAACTATGTTATAGTAACTATGTTATAGTATGTTATAGTAACTATGTTATATAACTATGTTATAGTAACTATGTTATATCACCGTACCATAAATATTTCATAATAGGCTAGGGTAAAATGTATGTTCCGTTTGATAAGGACGTACAAATTGATGAGGAAATGGTTAAAATGGTTAAAAAATACGATAAGCAGATAGGTACTACCTAAAAGTTTAGGTGAGAGGGCATGTATACATAAAATAGCATTCTATAAGAGACGGGTAGGTACATACAGTTACAACAATATATTTTTTATCAGAAAAGAATGATCGAAGTTTACGAATGAATATATACTTTTGTTTTACATTATCTTATTAAACTCCACCACCAAAAATATTCAGTGAAAATGAAATGTTTTGTGTGCTCGAAGTACACTCGCAGTGTTACAAAACTTATACCAGTAGGTACACTTTTGTTCAAAACTATTAAGTACGTCTTTTATCTAAAGTAAAATATTAAAGCAGGCGTCATACGTACATTAGCTTCTTCATGTATCTTCTTCTCGCTGAGAGCAATGTGTAAGTTTCTTTGTGCCCGCCCGTGGGCAAATACTTTCCAACCTTCGACTTCATTCGACAAATTCCCACTCACAGTTCTAAACTATCGGAAAAATCTAATAGTCGATATGTTCACAATTTTCTTTTCACGTGTTTTTCTCGTCTTCGCCAAACCAAACTGCTCCTAAAATAGAGAAAGATGTTTGAAGGAATAATATGTACAGTACAGGGAAGCGACTACTTGGAACTACAGCGAGCAACTAACAGGGAAGCCAACCAACAAAACACAGTTTCAACTGGTTAACAAATGAATCATGCAATAAATAATTTACGTGCCAAAGTAAGGAAAAATAAGCCTGGTAATAAACCCAAATAAGTATTATGAAACCACAGAATATACAACAATATTATAATAATAATTATGATACAAAAAAAAATAGTAATGAACGTTGATAAACTAGAATTATAACTAAGCATGATAATGATAATACATACATATTATTACAAATATTTTTCCTAGTTTAATGCCATACACGCTTCCTTCCCACTTCCTTTTCGACGATCGGTTTATCGCATTACAAAAGGTCAACTGTTAAATAAAATGGCAGTAGGAAATATCGGTATTTGGTAGATATTATCATCGATGTGTTCATTCAAAAGTTGCGATTCTACCAGCAAAGTGTGATGATATTTTATTCACAATAGTAATTGAAAATTTCAGTGAATTTGATTCAATCCGGAACAATTTATAGAATCTAATGGCCAAGCAAGGATTAAGGAGAAATTGCAAATCAAATGTGCAGATAACAGACTTCGCTTTCCTTCATCGGTGCTTGTAGCGGATATAATACAGACGGTAACTTCCTTCACAAGAAGTATTGGTGCTTATGAAGCATTAACGAACGGTAAAGCGATGCTATAATTAAGTATCGTTACAAAGCATAATTCTCCTACTTGTAACGGTATGACTTTGATAATCTTAATCTAATGCAACTTCGTAATTCGGGTTTCATATAAAGATTTCTGATTTAATCTCTCTAGCGAAGTTACTTCGTGTTAATCCTGATTTTATTAGTGGTTATTCTTTATAATGGTTTAACCCATGGTGTGCCGAAACGTATTTCTACGCGAGACACAATAGCTTTTTAATTGTTCCTGTAATTACGACATACGAAAGGTAACTATATTATAATTTCTAACCAACCAACCTTTATAAGTACACGAACCTTATCAAAAATTTGGATAGACCCTCAGTTCAAGCAAATGAATAATTATGGAAGTTTTTGTCGGTAGCTTAAATCGAGAAATTAACATAATAAAGTTCAGATATATTATCTGCTGTTATAAAACATGGTATGAAAAGATAATCTCGTTCAAACAACGGAAGCCTAGGGGCGTTCATTATACATAGATAATTATTTTAATGTCCGTGAAAGATAACACTACAGTTTTATAATAAAGTTTGACTTAACTCTGTCTCAAAACGTAAAACTTGTACACTCTAACATTCAATTTAATTCAGGTTTTAAAGATGCTGAAGTATTATTTAATGAGATGTGTTCCCAAAATGACAATCAAGTCATTGTTTTAATTTTAACGGTCGTTAAAAAATAAGATGATGTAGTTAGAAAAGAAAACGAGTGCAGAACTGTAACATGAAGAGAAAATATGAATAATCTTACCATAGATTTGAATGAATGGGATCAAAACAAAGACTGAGTTAATATGTATGAGAATAAGGCGTGGCCGTAAAATATTACCGTTAGTACATATACAAAAAGAAAACAATATAAAAAGTATATTAAAGCCGTGAGAGGGGAAGCAAGTTGATGTACTTGTTAACTAGATTGATCAAATTTTGATGAAATGAAATATGAAATGGTTCTAAATACCTAGCGTATTTAGAACCATTTCATATTTCAATGAAGTTCATATACATCAGGTGAATGACATCTAAGTCATAATACCTAGTAACACTTCTATCAATATCTAGATGGTAATGCTAGAAATTATTTCCAAGAAGAGTTAATAATAGAAATAGTAACGAAGTAGTTATAAAGTATGTTCGTTACTAAAATATAAAAAAATTGTGAATGCAAAAACTTAACACTACAAGGATACAAAGAATATAACTATAATTAAACAAACAGTGATTGACAGGGGCTGTAATTATTATTTTAATAATAAAGCAGTCGTCTACAGATATACTGCAACAGCCCAAGCCGTATTTCTAATCACATTATGTCTGTTGCAACTGCTAATGCAATTTTGCTACAGGCTACCGATGCTATTTGTTGGCCTAACGACTTTATCAAAAATGGTACCTATTGTTAAGCTTTCGTTAACACCTACACACAATAACTATAGAACATAAAAAAGCTAAGTGATTAATGGCAGATCAAATGTTGGCTATTTGATAGACATTTTGAATTGAGATGTGGGGGTTACACAATTTAATATGAGGTCATCGAGTACACTATTGTTAACAATGGAGCTAAAAAAGAGATTAAAATCAACTGTAATGTTTGATTCGATAAGATGTTAAATGATGAAATTATTGGTATTGACCAACAAAAACCGAACAAGGCAAAGTTGTTTATTTGAAGTTTTCCTGTTTCTGACAAAAGCAATTAAATTACAAACAAAGTAACCGAATCTAATCATATTTTGAAAGAAAACGTTGATGCTAACAACATCAATAAGGAAGTTATTGTCTTTAATATGGTATTATAAACCCATTAGACTACTGACGGTGAGACGTCAAGTTCAGTGTAACAATAAAACGTGGGTAGACCATTCGTAAAGGCAAGATTAATTTGACTTTATAACAAAACTATAAAAGGACATGCTTGCTGATCTCTTACGAAACTGTCTTGTTAGCCTTTTGTTACGATAATATCTAGCAGATTGAGTCAACGAATGTTATCATAGTCATGATAGTTTTACATTCTTGTGCAGATTTACATAAAACATAACTTAACGCCACGTTTCTCCGAAGGGTTGGGCAGAGGTGTTTGTAGAAATCTACACTTGTTGTTTAAACACACATACTCTGCAATCTTTGGGTGATGAAATTGTGGCGTACATTTAGCACCAAATATTTTTTCACTAAGGGCACTAGGCCGCATTTGGTCTGTTGGACGTTGGACTTGTTCTTTATATGTATTTTGCGCGGTCTTGTTCCTGTGCAGGGGGCTTACTCAATAAGCACTAAATCCGTAGTATCGGCCTATGTTACGGGCGTTTCCTACTATGTATCACCTACGGACATAAGATTACTTCGGAGCCCGAACTGAGAATGAATGACAACACGATTTGATAGCTGTCCCTACTCGCAATGTATTTGTGCCCGGTCGAAAAAAATTATTTGTCCGTTGTTTTGACGGATCTACTACTTTCGGAAGGGCCCGTATCTTCGTTGACGGATTTAGAGAGGAACTAAATCTGGGAACCTTTCTAGAAGACAAATTGTATTCCTATGCTAGAGGGACTCGCGGGAAAGTCCGAAAGGGTTACAGACGCCTCTGGCAACACAGGCAATGAGAGGAACACGGGTGGGTTTTGGTCAGTAAGAGTCTGACACACCCTCCTGCTCCGCTCAGAGCGGGAGAAGTTATTTGATAATGTACCACCAACAAAAAAAATGGTAGCCAAGGTTGGTCTTTAATTTTCAAAAAAATAATGACCAACCTTGTCAGCCTCATTAAAATTTGATAAAATGTACTGGCCATGCAAGAGTCGTTGTACATTCTAAAAGTTTATGTTACGTATTTCTTTAGTTTCAAGTAATTAAAAGCTGCCAGTCTCATCGGAATACGTTGCATATTTCATAAGCGTATTTTGTGCAGGCGTTCAGTTCTTACAGAAACTTTAAACACAACAAACACCGCTGATGCAAATTCTGCTCAAACGTTTGCTAAGTGCAACGACTAGAGACTACTTTTAGGTACTGTTTGCTTTTACCTACCAAGTATTTTCTCCTACTTTAGTTTGAATTATTTTACCTGTCGTATTGCACGCTCTTATTGTTTCAAAAACCTATTTGAAATGGTTTTACTATATACCTACTTTCTTACGTTTTAAAGATCAAATTTGAAAACCAAGCTCAGATTTTCTAATAGAATATTATGGAACTTGAAGTTGTTAAGTGCTAATCGTAGGCCTCTAACTACCGACAGCAAATTAACAGTATGGATAGGCGCATTATATTTATTTATTGCGTTTCCCTACGTCAATTATTCAACAAAATGACGCCTGCACAGCTCTCCGTGATAATCGGCCCTGTAACAATAACTTAACTAGTTGTTCAAGTCTGACACACTTCTTGACGCCCCAGGATTAGGTCATTAGAAAGCCCACGAAGGTACCAAAGGGTTACCGAGGCCCCTGGCAACACAGGCAACGGAAGGAATACGGGTGGGTTTTAGTCAGTAAGAGTCACCCTCCCGCTCCGCCCAGAGCGGGAGAAGTTATTTGATGATATCCCAGCCAAAAAAAAAATATAAAAAAGGGTAGCATAACGTGGAAATGCTGTTTTTTTACTTTTACAACGTAATCAGGAATAATTGGCCAAGCACAGTCTACAGCATCTCGCCAATACAAATATTTCTGAACAATATTCGCAATGTGAAATAATTCTCGTTTCGTAAACCCGTGGATTCGCATTTCTGAAATATATTACTCAATTCGTTGGAGTAAATAGATTATATTTTCTGAGATAAAACATTCCCCTATTCCAATATTCCAAACTACGTTTTTGTCGGAAATAAAACTTGCTCGGTAATAAAGATTTGTCTTGTAAGGAATAGTTTCATGAAAGAACCTTATTATGGTAATCGACTTGAAGAATTACGTCGTACGAACACAGCCGATTGCAAATAGTGCTATTAAGTGCATCATAATTCACACAAAGTCATCGCTTCGGCGAAAGTTACGATTTAGAGCCAAGAACGTCTGCTTTGCATTTTATTTGTAGCTTTCTATTCGTACTTTCTTAATAACTGCTCTGCAAAAATTAACTTTATTATAATTGGAGCAATTTTGTAGTAATTAAGGCATCAAAGTAATAATATGTTCATTGCCCAATTTGACATTCATAATATTATCATAATCTAACTCGGGCGTATTATAACACATGTTTCATTATAGTTATAAGTACTCATAGGAATATGCACATAAAATTAGTATGCATAAACCCGAGATGAGATATCTGCAGAATGGTTAAAATATTTAATAATTATTGTAATTAATGACTGAGCAGTAATTAGAACTGCGACGGTCATTAACTGGGCACAGGTTTTTTTAAAGGCAGAGTGCCTGACCGTCCTAATTTGCATATAAACCAATTATCTAGAAAAAAGGCATTAAATTACCCGTAACACCATCACAAACTGATGACAAATATTCCAAGGCATCCGTAAACAAACATAGAAATTCATTACAGTGTACAATATTTAACCGTAGAAATAAATCTATCCCCTTCAAAGTAACGCCCAAGGGTTTGGCCTATAGAAAATTTATATTCAAAATGCTATCCATTATAATTTTCAATATGCCATTCGGTATTGATTACGATAAAAGAGGTAAGCTTACACCTTGTTGAAATTTATTGACAGCATAAATTGAATAACTTAATGCGTTATGAGTTATCTGACACTTACCTCATAAAATACAATTTGGTATGTATGTATGTATACAGGGTGGCCGGTGAAGTGACGTCTAAAGGTAAAATTTAGATGCCTATCATTGCGGGGCATTCGAATCACCCACATTTATGTTCCGCAATTATTAGCAGTTTAGGAGATAGATTTTTTTTAATGAATTTTGTGATAACTTTTACCTGACATCGGTTTTGATTTTTTTTTTCTCTTTTAAATGTACGTTTATCGATGTTTTTTTTTGTGATAATTCTTCACCATAATGTTAAAAACATTTAAATAGCCAGAACTCTATCCGGATTTATTTTCTGTAACTTGTAGATTTCAAAGTAAAAACGAGTAACATTTTATGGAAAACAGAAAAAATATTGTATTAATTTACCTTTAAATTATGATTAACTATGATAAAATAAAAAAAAAAGATTGTTATTGAACTGCCTCGTTGGTCCAGTGGTCGCAGGCGCTACTGCTGAGTACGAGTTCCTGGGTTCGATTCCCGTGTCGGGCAAAGTGTTATTGGGTTTTTAGGATTCCGTAGTAAACAAGGAACCCTTATAGTTTCGCCATGTCCGTCTGTCTGTCTGTATGTCGGTCCCCGCTGTAGCTCAGAGAAGCTTAGTACTAGAAAGCTGTAATTTGGCATAGGTATATACATTAATAACGCGGACAGTGCTAAAAAAAAAATCTTGAAAACAATTTTTTTTTCGGGTATCTTTTTTCGGGTACCTTGTATTTAATGTGGGGATGATATTTTTTTTCTCGTCTAAGGTGGGTGTGGGGTATCGTTGGATAGGCTATTTAAAAATATTGAGGGTCTGTGAACACCACTTTTCGATTCAAGGATTCGCTTGCGTATATTAAACATTAAAGTGCTAATTTTTGTTAGAGTCAAATGTCCCATGCCAGTTAAATGGTAGCATAAGAAGATGTGAAAAAATTCATGGCAGTAGTGTACGACTGCCATGAATTTTAATTTCATAATATTTATATAATGAAATTAAAAGGAAAACTATCACAGCTAATTGGGCTTTATAAGTTAACGAGTAATAGCCAACTTAAAGGCGAACGGCAGGCTTGTATGGGACTTTCGTACATAGCTGTAAATAAAATTTCGTGGGATATTTTTTGTTTTAATTGGTAGTTAATACGATCGACAAGCCCTTTTTAAATTCTTGGATTTTTAGAACTTGGGACGTAAAAGTTTTATTTTTTAAGTTTATGTACTAGTGTACCAACGCAGATTGTTACTGATAGGCACATAAACATTGTTTCGGTAAAAAGTATATGTTCTAGATTGCTTGTCGCTACTTTTATAGTGTTTTACTTACTATCAAGTAGGTAAATTGAGATGAGGATCGTACCCTCGGCGGAGTGCATTAGGAGATACCTATGTCCAGCAGCTGACTGCAACAGTTTGGTAATGATGAAGTCCTGATGTGGTTTTGAGTGTAGGTAAATAAAACAATACAGTTAATAGTTTTTTTAAGTACATTTTTTTTATTTATAATTAATTAATTCTTAATATTACTTCATCTAAGAAGAGGTTAGGTCGGCTAATACCGTCATGGCGAGCATAGCTTAAATATCAACATAATTGCGTTTAGTTTACGACTAAATTACGTGTAGTTATTAAAATCTTTTTTTTAATATTATTAATTAATCCAAACTTCTAAAATTAGTACACTTACATGAAAATAAATGGCTAAGTTGCCTTAATATGTGGTACAAATTCTATAACAAAACAACAAAAAAAGTAAGCGGTACGAAATCTGCCGTGAAAGGTGAACCTTTGCAGTTAGAGAATTGATTGTGGCATATATCGATGTATGGGAGAACATATTTTCCAACTACAATGTTAAGTTTGCTTTTGGGATAAATTCATATCAACTTCCCAAGTACGGAACCCTTCATTGTGCGTGGTCCGACACGCACTTGGCCGGTTTTTCTTTCTGGAATTTCTCAGTAGCTGCCCGGAGTCTGGATCTGTGCCCGGTTGATGGCAATAGGCTCGCTCCCTATTACTTGGGACTTAGACATAACTGGCGAAAGGTGGGTATACTAAACCTCTGCCCAACCCTTCAGGGATACCAGGCGTGATGATATGTTATTGAAGATCCATAGCAGGTTTTAGAAACACTTAGAAACCATTGCCGCCATTTATTTTTACTATGCGTCGAAATTTTGTGGCTATTAAGCTTGAGCAGTACTTTTGAACTCTCTACTCAATTTCAGTCATGTTCCATGAGGCCCAGGTAAACCACAACTTTAAGGTGATATTTCACACTATGGTGATGAATTATCACAAAAAAAATCCACAAATATTTAATAGAAAGAAAAAATAATCAAAACCGAACGTAAAAATTCCGTCAGGTGAAAATTATAACAAAAATCATTTAAATAAGTCTATCTCTTAAACTACATGTCGCGGAACATACTCGTACATGTGGGTGATTCGGATGCCCCGCAATAATAGTGGCGTCTAAATTTTACATTTAGACGTCACTTCACCCTGCCGGGGTCGCGGGAAGGTACTTATGGGTCACCGAGGCCCCCGCAACACAGGCAACAGGAAGGAATACGGGTGGGTTTTAGTCAGTAAGAGTCAGACCCACCCTCCCGCTCCGCCCAGAGCGGGAAAAGTTATTTAATGATTTCCCACCCTCAAAAATAAAAAAAAGACGTCACTTCACCGGCCAACCTGTATTGTATAATATAGGTAGGCAGTATAAATATTTATAGATTTGTTAATATGAACTTTGTAGTCAACAGATTCGACTTGGTGTTCGAAGACCGAGAAACATGCATGACACGGGTATCGTTGAATGGAAAAAAAGCGTGTAGGAATTGCGTTGACAATTCATGCATAAGAACAATTTATAGAGAAATAGGAATTAAATTAAATGCACTAACCTTTGAATACAATCGAACAACCAAAGTTACAAGAACAGTCATCCTTCAGACAGGTACAAGATAATTCTGAATCAGCAGATATTTCATAAGGTACGTAGGATAACTACAATTGTTATAAATTGTTTGTCAAACGTGTCGGTTCATGGTTTTATTGACTAATTTATTATCCAAGTGGAATATATACAGGCACAAGGCTAACGGCTCCTACGCGAAGCGACCATCGTAAATCTAGGACTTGTCTAGACAGTATTCAAAGACCGAACTTAGATAACCGTATTAAGTGCCAAAAACGACCCGTGGGTGCAGCGGCCAAGACACTAATCGAAAATTATGAAACAGTCCAGCTATAAAAAGGATCATATGACTTTGACCTAGGACATAAAAAGGTAGACTTGGAACTTTAAACAATGATGATGTCAATTCTAAAGGGGCAATTGCTATCTAAAATCGAAAAGCTTGGTGCCACTTATTTACAAAGCTTAATTAACTATCATAAGATAGCTGAAACATACATACATTGCATATAGATGCCAATCTTGTTAGACACATACAAGAAACACATCAACAAGATTAGGTTGAATGTTTGACGACACCACTACCTTTATTCTGGCTAGCGTTTTAGCCAAGTGTTTCGCAATAGATCTTGTTTTGATAACACTATAATTAAGATCATCGTCTCACGAAATCTAATTAGGTTATCTTTGGTGTCACGTTTGCTGTCATGGTTCATCGAAACTACTTTAATCGTCCTTGAAATCAACCATCAGATATTCCTCTCACTTCTGGCCATTGCCCAATCTTCCGGGCCAATGCATCTGAAGCAAATGGCGCAAATCAAAATCACACGTATTTGGACAAGACAACGTAACCAAATCAGTGTCACGTTTACCATCGTTCAGAGATCGTTTAGTCACAAACAGATACAGATAATATAGAAGTTCCACTATTAGCGTAGGAAATTTTGCTCCGTTTAGTGTTGTCGCTTCAACGTCGTGAGGTACAACACAGTCATAGAAAAGAGGGGTGTACGCTATTATTTTATAATCAGTCACAGCTTTATTTGCAAGAACTTAGGACTATTTGAAGACATTATTTTCTTACAGTGTCCTGGGCAGATTACAACCTGGAGCCAGCCATCTGATAACATCGTGATAGGTGTTTCCTTTCCGGCTGTAGAATGTTATTGAAACGCATTTGCTGGTTATACCAGAGTCATTAAAGTTTTAATTAAACACAAATGGATGATATAGTGACGCTTCTATCCGTTTCTTAGGGCAATCAGATCATACTGAAACCTGTTCAACGAAACTAGTTGTTCATGTTACCAATTAGCGTCAATCAGATATAATATATACTTATCAGGCGAGAATTTAATGTGATTTCTGTGGCACACACGACGCGTTTCTAAATTGTTATTCTGTTTCAAACAGATTCCTCGTGAATATTTTAATTTATAATCAAGCAGAGCAGAATTAACAACAAAGTAAAAGGTCACATAACCCCTGATGGAAATGCCGTGTACGGCGATGTTAATGTAAGTGAAGACAGACAGAACATGGCAACCGTACAAACTAATTAATGAAACCCACATCAGAAGTTCATATTATGTGGACTTATTTAAGCTCAAAAACAATGATTAATACTTTGCTTTCACAGTAATTAAAATGTAATAGCAATTTAGAGAGCTAGTGATTTGTACGGAAATAATATCACGTTAGTAATAAATGATTCAATTCCAATAAACTTTATCGTTGGTGGACTGAAATTGTATAAATTTGTTGCGTCAATGAAACCACAATTACGACGAGTCATAATAATATAATTAATTAATTAGTGATCTCTGCAATTTAAAGTTTTAGTTGATGAAAAATTTGGTAAAAATGCACTTATTTCATGGAACATGAAGTCTGTTGGATATAACATATTCAAGGTTATGTAAGTCTTTTTCGGTTTAATATATCATTATTAAACGTAGCCTAACGTAACAGATCATAGTGATCACCAAAACTATACATATACACTAAGTATTTCAGGCTCCCGTACCTCTAAGATGTTGCACTTACACAGTTCCCAACTTGTAAGTACAAGTTCACAATGGGAGGCAAGTCAAGTGAAGCATTTCTAACTTGAATAGTTTCACTGTAAATAATAACACTTGTAAATAGTTCCGCCGCGCATGCTTGGACCGACTATTACCTGCCACCATTACGGCTTTTATGTCGGCTATTTAATACTTTCGAAGAACCGCCCAGAACGTGCCACTAAAGACCTCAAATTTGGCTACACTTTTCTTAGTACGTGGTTAAAAATGTATAGGTAAAAACAGAACATTATTTCTAGAAATATTTAATAAAGTAAATGAAAGTAGCCATTAGCAAATTGTGGTATTGAGACATCAAACTGTGGTGCTGATCCTTTATTTTTTATATTTTTAAAATCAATACTGGTTTCACAGGCTATCTAAAGATTTTTTTCTTAAAAACACCTTTCCTTGTCCGTTGCCAACTATTTTCTCCGCCTATAAATCTCACTAAGCACCGACATCTAATCTATAGCCCACCTATATTCTGTAGAATAAAAGCTATTGCTCGTGTTTATGTAGGACCAGGCAATTCGTTCTTGGTTAAGCTACATTTAATTACTATTACACAACTGTTTGTAGTTTTAACGGCAATTAGTTTGAACATAGTGTTGCCGGGGACTGTTTTCGGAATCGGATACAAATTACTAAAACATAATCGCGGGTGAAATGGAATCAACTTTGATATTAGGGTATGGAT
This sequence comes from Atethmia centrago, assembly GCA_905333075.3. NCBI lineage: Eukaryota > Metazoa > Arthropoda > Insecta > Lepidoptera > Noctuidae > Atethmia > Atethmia centrago. The sequence goes on along the minus strand of HG995386.1, from coordinate 14,878,264 downwards.
TTGAAACAATAAGGAAAATCTTAATCTTAATTCCATGATTTAATAATGAAAAGGATGCTACCAAATGCTCCAAATGTATGCCAAAGCTAAAAGTGAAACTACAAAACATATAAAACTAAATTTGTCTCATTAAGTTCCAATTAAAATAGAAAAGAGCTCATTACAGGAGTGTTGATGTGTACATCGTAACTTACTTGCATTACACACGGCAATAAAGCAAAACCAATTTAAAACTTAAATGGAAATAAATCGTTTTACAACTAATAAACGCGTAGGAAATACATTGATTGTATGACAAACGATTTTATGCAAATTTTATTTAGATCATGATGCGGAACTTAGGCGCCTCTGATAAACCGGTCCAGTTCAAAGCGGACCATACAAATGTCATACACCATACATGGACATCAACCATTAGTAATCATATGTAATTGTTTTGACTAAATATGAATGATCACAATTAACTTGATTGATACTTCCTGATCTGATTTTATCAACCAATTTGATTGCTTGACGTAACCGATATACATAGACATAATAAATCTTACAAAAAATATTGATACATTTGCATAATAAAAAGTAGGTAACACGTATTAAAATCAATGGTAGTGATACGTTTGAGATAGTTAGTAAAACGATTGACACGAATGATTCGTGTTGCAAGTTTATAGATTTGCCATTCAAAGATGTTTTAAGAACAGTTGATACGGAAGACAGTGAATCTGTAAGGACAAAGATAATAAAGACCATGATGTGGTGAAACTTGAAAAAAGTCAATGTCTTGAATTGAAAGGCAATTTACAAGCCAAATTTGGAAGAAACCAAAGCCTAGGACTGAACTGCGATTTACCAAGTTGAGTAGATCATAACAACATTACAACTGTGGTCACTTAGGTAATTAATGACGTATAATGTAATGAGGAATCGTTTTTTCGAGAAATGAGAACGAAAGGAGCGAATCGTATGAATATGTATGCGTTCCGCAGTTCACTTTCGTACAATTGCATGTCTTTGCGTTGCTGCTGCACGCTACAGCTACTGTCAATATCTTAGATGAAATTATGAATGCTGTTTTATTGTTTACGACTCTAACCGATGTGGAGTAAACACAACAGTAAGATCCAAAATGAGTTAAGAGAGAGTTGATTAAAAAAGGAATACCCAAGGAATTTATGGTCTCACCAAGCCTTGTTTGTTTCGATAAAGTTAAATAATTACTTGTTGAAGACCGTAACTTGTTGATATCCCCATGATTTTACAAAATGGCGATACGAATAAGAGACATTCAATACTTACATTATGCATTTGCTTTACGAACCGCAAAGTTCGATGATGGTCCGTGAAATCCTATATCCGATTATCCAAATACAAAGGATCCACACTGTAAACAGTGACTGTAAAGTCATAAATTCAAATCGATGAATCGATTAGAAAACACATCGATGACTCATAACGAAATATCGATTAATCGCGTGGGCTATGCTGTGAAATTGCAAAACTGCTTTAGTAAAACCCCGGAACTAATCACTTGTTCTGTACTAATATGACGGATTTGTGGGACCGCTTAGTGAACCGTAAAGGAATTATTTATTTCTATGTAATACAAAATAGAATCCGGATAAAAAGTCTTTACTTAATGCTAAATACAAATTACTCTACACGTAATAACCTCATTAGAAAAACATTTATACGTTCTAATAGGTCTTGTGACCGAACTTTTTGCGTCAGAAGGTACATACAGTTGGACAAGGAAAAAGTAATATGGAACACTTGTGACCATTCGGGCCTCGTCTATTAAATGCTGGTTTCAATATTAATTGCAGACAAATAATGGAAGAGAAATTAGTGGTATTTGAGCTCCCGCAACCACTGTGATACAAGGTCGAACCAATGAATATTGAATGAGCATATTTGTCTACGAAGTATGACGGCACTTTAGCCGCATAATATTTAAGGTCCCTATAACAATAAATTACGTAACAGTGTTCTAGGCAAGTTGCTGTCAACGAAGATTTTATCTGAAATCCATTCAAATTCGCGTTTTGAAAACAATGAAATTTCTATTGTGCTCCTTAAGGGGAGGTGGGCAAGAATAGTTGAAGTGCCAACTGCTGGCTTCATTGCAGATACAATGGTTTATGCTTCGGTAAAATTCTTTGCGAACGAGGATGGTATTTAGATATTTCATGTTTCTCTTACGCCTGTAATAGGTATAGCCAAGAAATAAAATTAGAATTTCTACGAATTCTGCATTGCTTTTATTGTAATGGAATTTTGCTGTTTTTATGGAACATAATCATTGTCTGTCTAGTAAATAGTCATAATAGGTATAAGAGAGACTGTATCAACAGATAAGTGACTATCCAAATAAAGATTCGAGAACAATTAATATTCCAATGCAGTTTTGGTATCAGCTTTAACACATACTACTGAATCTATCGAAATATAAGGAAATGTAGGGGAACAAAACAAGACTGTTAAATAAAAGTTTTATCTACAAATTGTCTATTACGATATAAACTTAGTAGAGAAACAGGACAAAATGCAACAGGCTTTCGTATTATAATAACGATAATTTTCTATGAAAATATATGGGCTAACATCGACTATTACTCGCCCACGTATACGTATCCCACTAAAACTAAGGCCGCCATATTGTTTCGTTTGTAAATAGAAGGTATGACCAACCGACGCAAACATTGTCGGTCATTCATCCAACTAACTTACTGTATACTATATCCGGCCTTTTTGCCGACATTGAAAAACTGTTCTATTCCAAATCCAATTCCAATGCTGTTTATTTTTTCGACCTGCCCAAGCAAACTTTTTACTGGAAACAACGGTATGAATATGAACGTTATTTTTCTAAACTTTTGTGTAAAAAGTTCGTCTACTCGTCTAATATTGTGGCTAAAATATAAATCAAAACTTATCGGACAGCACCGCACCCTTTTTTCAAAACGTTTCCGTTTTTACCGGGATTTAAACAGGTATTGCTGTTTCAATTTCTTTTTAGAAATCGAAAAAGAAGACGAAACAGAAATCCCTGTTTCAAGATGGCTTTGAAAGGAAAAACATAAATCATGGGGGTAATAGTGGCTGATTAGCGATATAAAACCACGGGTAACGCCGCGGGGCGCAGTGTTAGTTACCGATATGTCATTGGGGCCGTAAAACGGTAATACAGCAGAGTTATAGGAGTGCAGATGGTCATCTCGTTTTATTAGATATATTAATGTCGTTAAATGAGTGGCCATTTATTAGTTGCGCATACCAGATATTGCAAGCTTTCCATCATATACATGACTAGCTACTGCCCACGACTTCGTCTGCGTGGACTTCAAATTTGGGTCCAGAGAGAAATGAAAACTGCAGATAGACATATATAGGGTTGCTACCACGGATATCTATGGTTTTTACAGGTTAATAGATATTTTAAAGAGGAATAATTCCGTGATATATTGTTTTCACATAATTCTATTGGTTTACGCGGCGCACGCCTTTAAAGCTCCCAGTCAGCATGATCTTTTCCGACATCTTCAACACTCATCGTCATATTTCAGCCAATTTACACGAAATCTTGATGAATTATAAACCTAAACCCTCCTCATGAATCACTCCGTCCATTGGTGAAAACCGTATGTAAATCTGTTCGGCAGTTTTTGAGTTTATCGCGTTCAGACGACTGACAGCGGCGGCACCCCCACTGCGGCTTTGTTTCATAATATGTAGTCATATTGTATTCGATTTACGATAAAATAAATACAGATAGTTATCTAGTGCCTCAAGCATGTTGGGATTAACTTCAATGGTTAAGCAATTGTTTCAAAGTTAGTTTTTATATGATATTCTTTTGTTCGCATAAGCGTGTCTTTTCTTTTCTAAACGAATCTGTCAATGCTTTTGTCTGTGGAATGATAATGGAGCGACATAATATATTAATAACTAACTGTGCCCGCGACTGCGTCCGCGCGGAATTGAATTTTTTTTATTATTTATATAGATATATTAATAAAAATAAATAAAAGTAGCCTAAGTTACTCCTTATGACATCAGCTATCTGCCAGTGAAAGTCCCGTCAAAATCAGTCCAGCCGTTTCAGAGATTAGCCGGAACAAACCGACAGACAGACAGACAATAATTTAAAAATATGTTATTTTGTATATATTATGTACCATGTATGCATCCATATGCTTTTTTTTATTTTCTTTATTAATGGATCTACTTGCATTAATTTTACGGAGAGCGAGACTGTCTTGTTTCTGACTCTAAACAGATCCAATAATATCTAGCAAGAATAGTCTACAGTTTAACCACATTCCGCCTTCATAGCCATCCATTTGTATTTTACTGGCCTACCACAGTCCTACTGCAATCTAGACTAAAATGTCCATTGCTCTGTTGTGCTTGAAAATATTATTATAAATCAGAATATTTTACGAGGGGCACAATAAATGTAAGGACAGAAAGTCAACTACCACTAACGCACATGAAGAAGCGTAACAACTTCCAAACAAACCTGCATGGTAGTTCTCGGCGAAAATACGATTGCTGAATTATATACTTGGTCAAAGAAACGCTCAATAATGTCAGATGTCCTATGTCACTTCCGCGACTGGGCTTGCGATATCGATAATAGTTCTAACAGGGGCTGCAGTCTCGACATAGATAACGATCGCTATACGACCGAATTCGGTCGCAAATTCCTAATAGTGGAGAGGGACAAAAATTGCTTGACAAGCTCGAAAAATCACCATCTTCTCAAGCAATTTTGACGGTCTAGGGACCCCGTTAGGACTTTGCGACCGAATTCGGTCGTAAAGCGATCGCTATCTATGTCATTCATTTATATTTTACTGGCGACCTTCCAACGTCCCGTTTAAGCCTATCCGAGATCTCTCAATCTAGAGAGTGAACCTTCTTTGTTTGCTTTTGTAAGTACATGGTACGCTCACGCGGTACCACGAGTCTCATACAAAAGCGCGGTAGGTTGGACAGAACTTCACAGGTCGTTCAGATGTCTAATTGATGGGACCATACGCATAGGGACTATACACAAAACTGTTGTACTTCACTAAAATGTCATTTCGCCGTACCTACAGGCAAACCCACACGAGTCTCATACAAAAACACTGTGGGTAGGGCACGACTTACCGGGTCGTACTGATGGACAATAATTATATACACAGGGACAAAATAGAGGTTAGGTGTTGAGCTTCTGTAAAATTTTACATAGCTATTCAGTCAAACCCACATGTTAAGGCATGCGGTTCCCATACAAAAGCACGGCGGGGAGGGCCCAACTTCCCGGGTCGTGGTCAGGGGGTCACCGATGCCTGATGGATGGGACCGTAACTATGCATTACAGATTGTGGAATTTGTGAAGCTGATTTTGTAATAATTTCTGTCAAAGAATCTTTATTGGATTAAAGGTTTTAATATTTTAAGAAAGTGATCGATTTAAATTGCTTCAAAAGACAATTTGAGCTGGGCAAACATTGAAGACAAGTTATTATAATTATGAATGTTTTATATGTTGTATGTTTGTTATATGTTTTAAAGTAACGCATTAATACAGATACCGATGTAATTTTTTTTCATAAGTACATACTTTATTCAGCTAGAATCACAAATATTTCTGTGGAAAGGGAAATGCCCGCCGTCCATAGACACTTCGGCCTCGAGTGCACACATTTTAAAGTATATGGATAGGATAATATACAATTTAAATAATGAACTGGTCAAGGAATTGGTTTTAAAAAAGTTGGGGTTTTTAAGATAAACTAGTTTTTATTCTTCACAAACACAATTGTTTTACAATCATTTCAATGTCACATTTTATGATCTTATACATCATTTGTATCATATACAATTAGTACATCGTCCAAGAATTGAGCAGAAGAAAAAATATTACTCTGATGCCGTGCCCACCCCAGATAGGTACCATATAACTGTCATAACATGAGCGCAGCATCCTACCGTTCGACGGCCGACGACCCGATTTATTGTGTCACACAGGGGGACGTCATTACGTCATTCGACAGGTAGGTAGTTGATGAAGATAAGAGAGCTGTTGACGATAGGTTTGTCCAAAGTCACAGAATTTTGCTGAGCAACGACCTGTTCTTGAGCAGATGTGACGCACTGTTTAATTGTTCTTGATATAGTTGTTTGTTTGTTACAAAATAAGTTATTTTTCCACTCTGCAATCGGCATTTTGTTTTTGTTTTGATTGTTTGTTTGTTGTCATTTGCCAATGTCGCAACACAGCGTAATTATTACGCGATGTAAATTGTCTTTGGCCCTGACATCAAGCAAAGGACAAGATTGTCAAACTTTTATGGCTTGATTATGAGACTTTTGCCTACTTTGTATGTGTGTATTATATGTAATTGTTTTGTAATGTGCGTTTTGTTTATGCAGAATAAACAATTTTTCTTTATTTATTTATTTCTTTCTATATGTATTTCAAATGCTTTAATTGTAGAGGAATCTATAAAAATCCATTTAAATCCCTGATCTAAGATAACAAAGTCGTGCCATTTCATGAGTATCGTAATTGTACTAAGAATCTACATTGTATCCTCCCATTTAGCTCGTGAGCTCCGCAAATGTTCCTATTTGTTGGGTAGACATATCGTTAGGAACTTGTAAGCACTTGCATTACGCACGAGTGATTCAGAGGAGGGGAGGATCATTATAAGATCGTAGCCAGAAACCTTTCCAGAGGGACTCAACGTCGTATAGATCATTAGGTACATCTCTTTGATGAAGCACACCAAGCGCCTAGCCAGATTGATTCATTTCCAAATTGACAGGTATTGTTGGAATTCCCCACTGCATATCTTTGAAGCCCTACTTAAAATTACTAGTTAAAATTTATCATAGATACATTTAACGATTTACCGTTGGGCTAGATACTGAGTGCCAGACATTCTAACTGACTGACACGACCAAGAATTTCTCCGCAGACATAAACTGGTCTCAGGAAATCTTGACGGAAACCTTCAAAGGAATTTCTCGTAATATCTTAACGGCAATACAAGTATTTAAGCATAATTAAAGGACACATGAAAGTCGTTGTTTAGATAGAGTAACTTCAAATCATTATTTATTGTTCGGAAGCTTGACACCCGATTCGCGCTGACCTTTCCGTTTTGATAAGATAGTGGTGTTACACAATTGTTACTTATATTTAAAATAGGTTAGACAAAGTGAAAGAAAATAATTGATAACATGACAGTTTTGTGTTATTGTTCTTCATACTTATTATGCAAGTTTCAAGGCGTCTGTGTGATAATTTGAATGATCCCTGTATTACATCAACCTTTGACCTTGTTCCATATTTCAGTCATTTATTTTTTTCATTTATATCAGATAAATTACAATTGTTCCTAGTTATTATAATCATCCATAATAATATATTCCCACCGCCGTGGTGGGGACACGACGTCAACGAAGAGATACGGCTTGCGCGCTCCGAACTCTAGGTCTGAGCCGATAGAGTTTTCTTTGCCGGAACAAGAGAGAGACAGAAACCAGCTGGGTAGCATGTGGCGAGCTGTTGGGCAGTAGCGACCCCACGGACCCTATCTCCTGGGAGAAGTCTTGTTCTTCATCTCTGGCTTGCTTTTATTGACCGGCTTTTTGTTTTTTTGGGTGGGAAATTATCAAATAACTTCTCCCGCTCTGGACGGAACGGGAGGGTGTGTCAGACTCTTACTGACTAAAACCCACCCGTGTTCCTACCGTTGCCTGTGTTGCCAGGGGCCTTGGTAGCCCTTTTGAAGTTTTCCGCGACCCCGGCAGTTATTGGCCGGCTCCCACCTCATTCTTGTCTTTATTGGCCGGCTTGAGTGGAGATTCGCAAGAGCAAACGTGCTCGGAGGAAGAAAGTATTCCAGTAAGTGCGCGTAGGGATCTTGACCTTTTTCCGGGCTCGTTTATAAACTCACACCTTCTTCCCATGGGGGTAGGCAGAAACTATAGAACGCCACCTGCTACGCTGCTTACATACTCCTTTTGCTTCGTTTACGTTCATACATCATGGCCTCAAGTCTGCTATTACAATAGTGTCAGGATGGTCTGTTCCGATCCTCATTAATGACTCCATTATATTAGTAGATTACCAAACTTGTCAAAATCAACAATTATAAAATCAATGATAGACCATTCTGACACTATTGTAATAGCAGACTTGAGGCCCTGGTCATGCACGCCGGTTGCGAGTACTACGCACTTGACCTTTTTGAAGAACAATCTAGAATTTGAACCATGCGGACACAGTTATTGGCCCTCGACTACTAGCAAGAACTGAACGACTGATCCAGAGGGTGCAAAATGCCTGCGTTCGATTCTGCTTCTCGGTCCCACCAAGAAGTCACGTAACGCCATTCTTAAATAAGCACTCTATCCTCAAGATGAAGTCACGGCGCAAGTTGCACTTGGCATGCCTACTGTTTGGTGTTATAAAGTACAAACAGCCGACTTACTTGTACAATAAACTGAGCTGGATCGCTAGTAGAAGAGAATGCGCAAGTAGACAGTGCTCGCAGCAACTCTCCACTCAATCGCACAAGACAGCTGCTTTCAGGGGAAGTTTTAGATACGCCGCATCCAAATGCTGGAACAATATTCCCCCGCCGATAAGGAATCTTAAATGTCTTGGTACCTTCAGAGTTCGACTGCGGCAGTTTCTTATCGCCTCGCAGAAGAACCTGGGTATGACTATTTCGAACACGTCCATTATATAACTGGATGTCGTGTTCTTCCCAAGTCAATCTGACTATACTACAAGTAGCGTAAATCTGTGGACAGAGGATTACCGTAATTGAATGGGTTTTTGATATGTTGTAATAGTTGTAATTCACATTTTATTTGCCTTTAACTATTTATTGTGAACATATTTTCTTGTTGTCAAGCCAAATCGTTTATTTTATTCACACTGAAGCCACTGTAACTATAATAAGATTATTCATTTAGGTATATAACTTTCTAAATTATCAAGTAATCAAACCACAATCAACACATTCAACATATTCAACAAGAAAGTTTCCCAATACAATACAAAACTTTACTGTAGAATACATCATTTTAAGTTGCGGGTATACTTACACAATTTCACTCCACGCATAACACTTTGTCACAACACCAATGTATCTCGTCTGCTCGACATCCGTATGTCACTGCAGGGATCCAGCAGAATATCAGCGTCAGGTACTCGTATATTTGCCTGACACATACTGAGCTGGACTCCCATTTGGTGCAACCTTGAGACACACACCGCACCTTGTTCGATAATAAATTGAAGTATGTCGTAATGTTACTCTATTTCTTTAAGCATGTTTTTCTTTCTTTTTTTTTTTGTATTTTGGCACCTTGTTTTTATATATATTCCTGTAATTTGTTATCCATGTATTGTGCTATTGTGTGTTGTGCTATGTCTTTTGTGTGCACTGAATAAATGTTTTATCTATCTATCTAACATCATTAATGAGGTCACTATATGTCTTTCTGGGGCGTCCCCTCCCGGAATTTCCGCTCACATCTGTCTTGTAATCATTTCAACCTTATCACATAATTTTTCAGCCTGTCATTTATAGTCACACCACACATGCTTCTCAAGGAACGCATTTCCACAGCATTTACTCTACTTTCATGCTTCTTTTGCCACACCCAACATTTACTTCCATACATAAGTGTAGGCACCAGCACACCATTATGAACAGCCAGTCGAGCCTCTTTGGGTATCGAATGGTTGGTCACCATCGCATGTATAGCACCATTCACTTTATTTCCCGCATTTACTCTCCTTTCCACATCTTCATCAATCTTTCTATCCCAAACAGACTCCCCAAATATACAAATTCACTTACTTGCTCTACACTCTTATCATTTATTTTCATATCACACACCGATATATCTTTCAAACACCATGACCTTCGTCTTATTCATACTTATATTCATCCCTTTCATCTTATATGCTTCATCCATCACAGTGCAGCTGTTCTACTGACGATGCAAGTAAAACTTGATCATCTGCGTAAAGAAGGCATTTGACAGGCAACTCATTCATTCTCAATCCACACTCACCCTCTTTCAAATCTATCAGACAACTATCCATGTACAAGTTAAACAGCCACGGTGACGCTACACAATCCACACCCTTTGAGATGAAGAACCAGTCTGTGTATGCCCCATTTATCCTAACACAAGCACGGGAATCCTTGTATAAAGATTTTAGTGCCCGTAACAAGCGCCAGTCCACACCATACGAGGATAGTGTCGACCACAATCTTCTCTCCACACACTGTCATAAGCCTTCTCCAAGTCCACGAAAGCACAGTAGACTTTTTTGTGCTTTGCCAGATGTTTTCCGACTATGCACCTTAAGGAGAAGATCTGATCCATACAGCCCATTCCCTCTCTAAACCCTGCTTGCACATCCCATATTTTCTCATCGGTCACTCTTATCACTCTCTTTATTAAAACCTTCGCATACAGTTTGCCGACAACACTCAAAAGACTAATACCGCCGTATTTCCAGCACATGGCCGTATCTCCAACACATATTAAAGATCCGGCACAACAGGCTTGCTACCACCCCGTCACCGCCCTTCAGCATTTCAGCAGACACTCTGTCATACCCTGAAGCTTTCCCACTTTTCATCCCTTTCAACGCTCTTACAATTTCATCTCCTTCTATTTCATTCCCTTCACCTGCATCTGAGTGTGGATCTTCCAAACTGGCTTCTGCCCAATTACCCACTCCTTGCACACTATCCTGACAACTAAATAAACTTTCAATTGTTCTGAAAACCGTGGAATACCTCTCCACTCTTCAAGCACCTCAGGAAGTGTTGCCCCCTTGTCACTATGTCACTATGTGCTAGCGGCCGCTTTCGAGGGCCCATTATTGAGCGTACGAGTCACCCCTGCCATTTTATCGGTATATTTTATATAAAAAATTGGTCAGGTAGGGTCCATAGCCTTTCCATAGTCTTAGGAAATCGATCCACTATAGCCTCCCAAACCCATAGCCCAATATGTTTTGTTCCCATGTTCTGCAATAGTCCTGCATCAACCCGGGTCGTCCTTGGGATCACTTGCACAGAGCAAACAGGAATCATCGACGGTTCGTCCCTCATTCCATTACAAGCGTCCAAGAGGCCTCTGCGAGTTGGCTCGGCCCCTGGTACGCCTTCCAAAGGACCGGAACCTCATGGTCCGGATATATGCAAGGACATAATAATAATAATATAATGTTTAGTCCAATGCTCCACGAAGGAGCAATCCATATCCATTCTCCCTACAATAAGCTGCAGGAAGCTGTTGAGGCTGTTCCGTATGCGGCGCATCAGAGACGCTATTCTTTTGCGATGTATCGCTTAAAAGCCATCCACTCGAGCGTTTGCAAACATACCTGATGCGCTACAAAAGCGTGGCAACCCCATGAACACCCTAAACGCGTTATTGTATTGGACACGCAGGGCACTGTGAGTCTTAGACAGCGTATATTTGCCGTATTGAATAAATTTGAATGATCCCTGTATTACATCAACCTTTGACCTTGTGCCATATTTACCGTACTATTAATAAAAAATATTAATCGAAATATGCGACCAAATGTGTGAGCTATTGTGATTTTCAAATAAAATCGAGTTAATTTGACGGAGCGTTTATCCGAAAGTAAATAAGAATTTTAGAGAAATACGTGACTCATTTAACACCAGGGATGTGGAATTGATTACTGATCAATTAAATATCATTAGAGGACAATAAAATGCGTCCGTACATTACAATAAGGTTGAATTAGTATTTAGTGATGCGAAAACCGCTCGTGGCCCACCGTGCGGACAACAAACAAACTCCACGCGAAACACGATTACTTCCGATTAAATTGATTCGAATCGAATGAGACCGACAATGTTTTTTTTCTAAATCGATTTATAACAATCCGATCATCTACCGTTAAAAAGATACCGTAAGCTCGAGGAATTCCGATTTATCGAAAATCTATATTAGGGTTGTTACTGTAAACAATTGCTTCAATTAATGTGCATTGTGCCATGTCAAGGACGGGGTAAATTGTGTTATAGCTGGCAAAATATTGTTATTCTTCATTTGGAAAACTAGCATATTCGACGGTTATTATAAAATATATCTAAGTAGATATTTCGCATTAAAAAACCATGAATTCATATAAATATTTTTATATTTTATTTTAATAATAAAAATACGAATATAAGGTACTTCTTCTTCTTCATGTCACTTTTTTTTTGTTGGAAAATTATCAAATAACTTGAGGACTAACTGCAGGGTGTGTCAGACTCTTACTGACTAAAACCCATCCGTATTCCTTCCGTTACCTGTGTTAGTGTGTTGCCAGGGGCCTCGGTTACCCTTTCAAACTTCCACGCGACCCCGGTTCTTCATGTCGCTGGCACGACATTTCAAATCGTGTTGGCTCAAAACTTTGTAACTTCCACGCCATTTTCAGTAGCAGTGCAGAGGTCAGTTTGACGGCATATTTTGGGCAGGATAGGAGGTGCAGCATGACTTGCGACACAGCTCCACATCCGCACCCTAATGCCGTTCCGTCGAGGTAGCCTCACTGCTGCGCCCCGCGGTTTCACCCACATAAATCTTGAAGCCGAGTGAATATCGCGATAAAAAGTATTATATGCCCTAATCCAGGTCATGGTCTACCCATGTGCCAAATATCATCTAAATCCGTTCAGCCGTTTTAGCGTGAAAGCGTAACAAACAAACAAACTTACTTTCGCATTTATAATATTAGTTACGATGATTTATGCTGTATATTATTATTATATATACTTTAGTAGGTGGGTAATTGGTTACCCATAACAGTCTAAAAAAACAACAAATAAACGAAGACAATCGTTTAAAAATAACAACAAACAAGCGACAACCCTATAGAACTATTACAACAACGCATCGATCTAATCACAACAATAGGGCTGGCTGTCATTCCATATCGCGTCTCTCAATATCGGCCTAAAAACTTACCATTATACAATCAGTATGATTTTAGTTAGTCAGTCATGCAGCACGCGACTTACATCAGTTCTCAATTAAAAATGGAGTAGCTAATTAACGTTAAAAAAAAAAACTTTGGTTTGTAGCACGCTAAGATCAGAAACCACTTCGTTAGTTTAAGTATCTCTCATCGATGTTTTGTTTGTTTCAAATAATTAATTCGTTGAGTCATTTGGGTACGCTCGGGTTTGCGATTGGAACATAATATTTCGATAATTTTAAATAGACTGGAAAGTTTTTAATCATTTTTGTTTACTTAGTGACAAATTAGCAATTTTGTTGAGATTTTTACCATAATAAATTTTGCAAAAATATTGCCAGTCCCATAGGTTTATGTCGCATGTATTTTGTATTATTATTAAGAGAGGAGATTCAATCACCGTAACACCAAAAAAATACTAAAATCATCCTTATTAAAAACTAATGTTACTAATTATACAAGAAAAAAAAATACAAAGCCTCGTAAAAAGACACAATAAACTCAATAATATTTTAATAATGTCCCTTTAGCTTCCGATTCGTCACAAACAAAAGGTTGGCTCGGTCTATCCAGTCTAGATGACCGGAATGATCCGGTAACTCCGGGTGATCACGGTACCCCACGTTATCACAAACAATGACCGCAATCACAAAACAGCGGATTTCGTAAAAATATTCATAATTTTCCGCACAATGAAGTAATACGAGTCCCCCCCTTACCTAATGAATAACAATAATATGATAGGTTTTGTTCATAGCAACTACCCCATAAAAATGTGTTCCATTATGCACGGGTGCTTATGTTTAAATATTAATTGTATGCATAACTTATTGTGCTATCGACTGGACAGTTTGAATGAGAATAAAATGTGAATTTTTGATGTGCTTTAGAAAATATATATCTTATTCAAAGTTTAACCTATAAACACCTGGTTGGTTTATTTAGAATCTAAATAAACCAACCAAACATCTAGATTCTAGATGTTCCTAATATCATTTTTATGCATTAAAAAGTCATAAGAATTGATAATTCACAATGGTCCAAAAGTTGATGAGAAATTGTAGATTTAACAAACTGCGGATTGTTTTTATCAATAATATGAATTTTATTTTAATTGTATGTAAAGTGATGTTATTACACTTTTACTTTCTTTCCAGATTTAATGAAGTGGAGGAGTTTCTGGCCTACTACATCACAGAGATCGGATATTCGGATGCATATTTACCTAAAGTTAAGAAAGTATGGAAGCGGCTTCTTAAAATATTTTTTTTTTAAATCTCGAGATGCAGAAACACCGGGAATGCATAACTAATCGGGTGTATAATATGAAAGAGACTTAAAAAAATATACAAAGACAACCCCGGGATTCTTGAATTGCACATTTATTTAAAATTAATGTTTCTACCTACTTTACATTACAATATTAGGCATGGATGAGCATCCAATTCTATAGTCAGAACAAAACTCAAAATTTGTCGTTTCCGGAATGGCAGGCGGGATTTTTGCGATCTATACAAAACTGCATTACATATAAGCCAACATTCGAAAGTAAGTTAATTCGATTCTATAATCAGAAACCTAAATTGTGTTCCCGGAACCGCGGGATTTTTTCGATACAAAAGCGCATTCTATATTAGCCAACATCTCAACTTTAGGTGAATATGCATCCGAATATCCGATCTCTCATGGTTCTATTTTCGTACAGAAAATGAGAAGCATTACAAAAATTAAGTTTGTGTACAAGGAAATTCTATGTTGCGTACCATCTAAAATTAGTTGGTTAGAATTTTTCGAAAGCATGCATAGAACAAAGTTATTTATTCCAAGAGCTTTTTGAAAATTTAAATGTATTTTATTTATTTAATTTTCTATCCTAAATATAGCGATGTAAGTAATTCAGTGAACATACATGATGATCACTGCTCGTTCAATTTCTGAATGTGATGCATGAGCACCTTACCTACTCTGCAGTGGAATACAGGCTCATATTGTTTAAAAAAAATAAAATATAACTAAGGGCCTTATCACACTAGCGAGTTGCGAGCGAGTGGAAAGCGGGGCGAGTGCGCAGCGAGCTCGCCACGTGTGCGCAACGTATTCACCACGTTTTCACAATTTTTTACACCCGCTTGTCTCGCTCTCTCTTGTACACTCACGTCAACCGCTCTCGTTCGGCAAACGCGGCGAACACGTTGCGCACTCGTGGCGATCACGTTGCGAACTCGCGGCGAGCTTGCTGCGCACTCGCCCCGCTTTCCACTCGCTTGCAACTCCCTAGTGTGATAAGGCCCTAAGTCTCCAATAACAATTTAAATAAATATTACAGAGCCGATCAGATGCGAAACTGTTTAAAAATACCTATCTGATATTTTCCTAAAAGATTCATGTAGTTGTTTTTATAATCATACAGGTAGACACTATATAAATTGCATATTAAAACTCACAGTACTCGGTGCTCGTTTAATAGTGAGTAACTAATAATCGAGCACCGAGATTTTATAGTTTCATATCAGGTTCATTGCACTAGTAGCAATACTTGTTCACATTTATACAGGTTAAACACAGTCATGTAAGGAAATAGCTAGTAATTAATTGCAAATGCTATTCCTATATGTATCATCATCATTAATTAAAAGGAAGTTTCAGTCTGTCTGTCTGTCTGTATGCTAATGTGGACGACCAGCAAAGTAATTGAATCTAATTCCTAAAGAATATTGCTTTAAAATAAAAGCTAACTTAAACGGTAAAATTTTAAGGTCTTCTGGGTGTAGTTAAAAAACAAAACAAAGGGGCAAATGCAGTTTAAAAAAAATAAAAAGCGCTGCTTAAACGTTCTTGCGTAAACTTTCTTGTAGTTAACGAGAAACCCCTAAAGGTCCCGCGAGATTCTTGAAATTGTAAGTGCAGATTTGCCCGCTTAAAGTCTTGTGCTGTTCAGGAATTTCCCAACACTGCAAAGAAGGAGTGTTTGTATGTATTATTTACTTATGAGTACAAACTGCGCCTGTGAAGTTTCGAGCTTCTAAAATAACGTTTCTGAAATATCTTAAATCATTACAAAAGATTTAATGTGTATCTTCGAATAAGAATCTAACAACGACCAATCGTAAAATTGAATCAAAAACACTTATTAAAAGCGAAGTGTAAAAGTTTATTGCAACAAGGCTGGTTAACCGTCTATGAAATAACAAGGAATCGAGACCATAACCAATCTCGCAAATCATCTAAAATATAGAGCAATCAATATTTTGAAGCGAACAAAGTGTAGTTTTTTCAAAGCCAAGAAAAACTCGCTGCTATTAATTTTATCTCGTGCTAGTCATCTTTAGAGCAAAAACATGATCAAAATACAAATCGCCTGATACTTGCAATAAAAACGAAACACGTGGTCATTGTTATTCAATATTTTGTATTAATGAAAACTATATAAGGACATGAAGAGATATGGCACGTTATTGAACCAAGTTTAACAAAAGATGATAGTGATCTTGAAAAATATGGCCCAGAAATAACAAGTGACAATTGCACACTTAAAACAAATTGTTTCGTTTATATACGCATTCTTTTGATTCCTGCTTTTATACGGTTAGTGAAAACTAGTAACTAGTATCAGACTTGATAAAAATATTTGAAGCCATTTTATATTTTATATCTACTTATCTCAATTTATTATTCATTGGTTTTCTCTTAAACTTCATCATCTGCCTAGTCTTTGGTCGGCTTCCAGTCTTACCGGATACAGCTGAATACCAGTATTTTACATGGAGCGACTACCTATCTGACCTCCACAACCCAGTTACTGGGTAACACGATACCCCTTGGTAAGACTGGTTGTCAGACTTTCAAGCTTCTGACGACCCGTAACGACTGTCGAAGATCTACAAATGACAGCCGGGACCAACGGCTTAACGTGCTTTCCGAGGCACGGAGGGGTCTTGGTATGTAAAGATGGTCACCCATCCTTTCTCTTAAACTTCATAAAACATTAATTGTTGATTTTAAGTAACTTTTATTTTCCCCACCTCACGTTGTTGGGACGTTCTGGTGAAGTATTGAAGCATCGAATAAGCTGCATGGTCGGCGCATGCGGACGTCCCAATGAATCACATGTGTGTGATGTGATATATGGCTAGTGAACGTGTTTGGCGATTTTGTCGTTATATTAGACAGCACTTGCACTATATTAAAAATAGATATTACGAAAGATTTTCATTACAACCTTAACTTATTGATTGTCATTGCTATCACAAATATTCTTAAAATCATCAGTTATTCATGTACACTATTTAATTGCCATTCTACTAACATCACTCAGAATCTATGATAGCAAAAATACTATGGAATGCTATTGAAAATGTCAAACTGTTCTTAATGCATTTAATTAACGCAACGAAATTGCTTTCTTTGTATAACTCCATCCACGTATTAAAACTTCGACAACCCTAAGATTAACGAGCAAGTAACAAAGGATACATTGACTGACAACCCGGGGACAGATCCCCTCTCATGACTAAATAAACTTAGTCGTAAACCGAACCCCTTATGGCCGATTTTAGTGCTCGACTAATAAATAAACTTATAGGATTGTGGGGAGAAAGGTTCCACAAAAAAACGCTTTCAATAATAACTATATATTACCATCACGCGTGCGCAAAAATACTATTTATCGGTTCGTATTTCCAATAATAATAGGAGAAATTTGTGCAATTGTGTACGGGAATATCGACTAGGCTAACCTACGATTATTGAGTGTAATGATTGAATCCCTCAATGACAGATGGTAACACAATGGAGCCTGTAGAATGCTTTAGTGTTGGGTTAATTTCGATTGATCCCTGTATAGGGGGTATTTTTGCGTATTCACGCGGCGATTGCGGAAATTTATAATATTTCATTACATAACGATGACAGTTCCGCATTTACTTTGAATATTGTTAATTATGACATGATCAATAAGGGTGTTGATAAAAATCCCAATAAATACGTAGTTGCTAAACAAAAAGACATTCAGAAGGATACAGACAAAAACCAAACAAACGAGGATGTCAAAGCTAACAGTCGTTATGATTTATCAAGCGTATTCGGAATAAGACTATGTAATGAATGTATCAAATAGCGAATTACATTTAATTGCCACGTCTCACTTTACCGCTGCACAAAGAAGGTATAACACAGACGGCGGCTTAAGGTGAAATCAATGAGAATGAAGAAAATACCGACTCCACGGCAGCAGTGTTGCGTGATGGTCTAGTCTAAATGATGGGTTGTAGAGATAAATTGTTGATTAATTGTTCTACTTATAACAATGTAATGAAAAACATTCGAGTGAAAAGAAGCAATAAAGAAATTTTTACTCAATAATTACAGGGATATAACTGAACAATTATCTTACGGTATCCGTTTCGCCTGGCAACGGACGTAAGTAACGGTTCCGATTGTAAAAACAATCGAACTTGTATACATTCAATCTGCTTAGCCTTTTCCCAACTATCTTGGGGTCGGCTTCCAGTCTTACCGTGTGCAGCTGAATACCAGTATTTTACATGGAGCGACTGTCTATCTGACCACAACACAGTATCTGGTCAATACGATACCTATTGGTACGACTGGTTGTCAGACTTGGCTTTCGGGCTTCTGTCGAAGGTCCTCGAATGACAGCCGGGACCAACAATTTAACGTACTCTACGAGGCACGGAGGAGTCTCAGTATGTCATGTAAAGATGGTCACCCATCCACGGATCAACCCCGGCAAGCGTAGTTTAACCTCATGGATCGACCCCTGCGGCCGTTATTACTTAGCTACGAGCTCCTCAATCCTGTATACATTATCAATTTATCACCTATTATCAAATAAATGACCAATTTATATTCATAGTTTGCACCACACAGACAAGTTATCGGCCAATACTAGTAATTACACAAATACAAATATAAAATTTGGTTACATTACATAAAACTAGATGAAAATCAACGAAATAAAATAAACTTAGACAAATCAAATAAATAAAAAAAAATAGACAAAATAATATAAAATTAGACAAAATTAGATAGAATTGGGATAAAATTGGAATTAAATGATTAATACCAAGACATAATTATCTTGCACTAGTACTATTTGAACTTTGAAGAGCAACCGGGACTAAATTCACACGTAATGGAAACGGCCGCATACAACACTGATACATTTTAAACAGAACATGTCCTTGTGATAAAATAATAATACAGTGATAACAAAAATTAAACCAAATACTACGCGTCCGAAGCTGCTGCTTAAATATTACCAATTTCTCATGCTACTGTAAGCAAATTCACATCTAATACCATGTCATGCATGAAAAGGTGATGTCAATAACTCTTGAATTACAAAATCGTTACGAGTAGTTTAGTCACGATTATTCTTCGCTCACAGATCAAATAGCATAACACAAATTTCCATACAGGTAGCGTGATGACGATGCATTACTTTCCCTATAACTTTATGTTGGTAAAATAGTTATTGCATTCGGTACTAATACTTTACAAATACATATTTTCACTGCTTATTCAGGTATGATTGATTTTATGGTTTGAATGGGGATTTTTTATGAACTTATAGATGGTGCGCTGCATATCGTAATCAATATAAATAATTGAAATTAAAAACCGGCCAAGTGCGAGTCGGACTCGCGCACGAAGGGCTCCGTACCATTATCTATTAAAAACTGCAAAAAAAAAAAAAAAAAAACATCCTTGTTGTATGGGAGCCCCTTAAATATTCATTTTATTTTGTTTTTTAGTATTTGTTGTTATAGCGGCAACAGAAATACATCATCTGTGAAAATTTCAGCTGTCTAACTGTCACGGTTCATGAAATACAGCCTGGTGGCAGACGGACATACAGACAGACGGAAAGCGGAGTCTTAGTAATAGGATCCCGTTTTACCCTTTGGTTACGGAATCCTAAAAATAAGCCTACATGCTCCCACTACACGGCAAATTGAAATTACCTACATAAGAAATTTAAATGTCAACAAGAAAATTTAATGAAGATGTTTGGTGAATGGAGCCTCACAACATTTGGAAAAGTTCTACCCCAGGAGCTGTTAACTAGACAATTTGACCAGGAGAGCTACTGAGAGGACCTACAGCGGCCTATTGTTATGAATTTCAATATAAAGCTTTTAGAGCCCCCGCAGACTACAGACTTTCTGTCGGTAGACAGTTTGGTCGAGTTTACGTAACGTCAGACGTTACCGACAGCGTCCGGCGCGGACAGACGACCGACACGCCGCCGGCGCCTATTGCCAAAACGTTCGTTGCCACTGTTGTCAGTTACAACAGTGGCAACGAACGTTTTGGCAATAGGCGTCACAGGCGGTGTAGGAGCGAGACCACGCCCGTGTGTTTACGAACATAGCATTCGGCCATCGTCGGTAATGGACGGTTACACGTCGTCGGTCGCGGTTGGTGGATGTGGTCACATAGACCGCAGCCTTAAGGCTCGTGCAGACTAGTGCGATATTGCGGGCGCGACAGGCAGCAATATGCCTGTCGTGCCCGCGATATCCACCCCAGACCGCACGAGCCTTTTAGGCTACTAGTGCGCACACTGAGCTAACTAAACAGTCGGGATGATGGTGAGTGCGCTTAGTCGGCCGACTGCTCTCAAACAATTTGCTAGTCGGTACGCAGATTTTGAAGAGAGCGATCGCATAATGAAAGTTAATATTATATTATAATTCTCCGGAACGGAGGAGAAACCAAAGCTCGGAGCAAACTGAACTATCGGCTGGGTCGACCGACTGAACAATCGGTAAGTATGTGCGCGTGGAAGGGCGCCTTACTGATTTAGCAGTCGGCCGATAGTTCGCCGACAGTTAAGTTTGAAGGCAGTCGTGTAGCCCATCAAACTTTTGTATCGGCTGATACCGAATCGTTATAATGGCACTGGCATACATCTTCATACTGGTTAAGAAACCGACCAAAATATCGACCGATAGAAAGTCTGAAGTCTGCGGAAGCTCTTACTGGTATAGATACAACATAAACCAGCAACCAGATTCATGAAGAAAATAATAGTAATCAAAATGATCTCGTTAAAAATGATTGATGAATGGCGGAAATACATTTCAACACAAATTACGACGATGACAATCACCATATTTAATGCTGTGGTAAATAAGTGTGAGTGACGGTAACGCGAGTTTCTAAGTATCTTGCGGTAGACCGTGTTAAATTGTCGAAACGACGTCGATTCACTATGAAAGTAAAGTCGGTACTTTCATCACCATCCACTAGTGCGAGCATCTAATTTCGCTCATGTGCGAATTCTTGGATTTTAGTCGTATCGTTTTTAATTGAGAGAGTCATTACAGCGTGCAAAAGAAAACGTAATGGTTGGGGGACTGTCTTTTGTAATTTTGACGTTCGAAAAGTGCTGATTCTCAGCCTAGTTTGGGTCTAAAACGTATCTTTATTCGTTAAACAGACACCTTTTCGGCACTTTGCATAAAAAGGACCAAAGAGAAACAGAAATGTTACACAAGGGACCTATGATAGTGTAAATTGATGACAGGTTACGAAATGCAAATTACCTATGCTAATTGGTGACAATTCTCAAAGTAGGACAGGCAACTTTCACTAGTGCAAAGCAAATCCCTATGGATGCTGAGTGAGAAACTCATTACGTGTGTGACCCAATTCTCGACAATTTTCTAATGCTTAACAGGATAGAGGAACCGGTATCCGTGCTAGCTAAAAACCTGTTGCATGAAGTGGTAACTCATCCTTTTTTATACCATCTTGATGACTTGGATGTCAGTATATTTTAACAGTTAAGGTGATAGTAAAAGTTGTTAGAATTGTAACATAGTTTTTCGTCTTGATTTTTGGAGTGATATTGTCAGTATGAATCACAATAACAAACTAATAAGATTTCATCTCAAATATGCAAATATAAGGACGGTAGAAGATAAATGCCTAGAGCTTGAAGAATATTAGGCTACTTAATCCTTCTTAGAAATGCTAGCGGCAAATTCTGGATTCTACGTGGCAAAACATACGGGAGTGTGAATTTGTATTTCCCATTTAATCAAGTCAAAATTCATCTCAAGTCAAGTAGTTGCAGTGAATGACCTCGGGGTTGAAGACATTCAACAAAGAAGAAATGATTCTTATGCTTAAGATGATAAGGTCTGTAAGGCCAGAAGTCATTTATCGGTAAATGAGTTAGGAGCACTTTGAGAGGTAAATATGCCCGTGGGCGAGGACATGCTACGTGATTCATTGCACACTGACGTCCCACTCTCGAATATCAGTAGGGACAAAAAGCGCAATGATTTATTATTTTCTTAAAGTGGTAATTTTTTTTTGATCACTTTCCTCGCATGAGAACAAGATTTTGGCTTGATTGGAGTCCAGGAAAAAAATAATGTTATGGGAATTTTGACAAATTATACCCCATTTGCTTAAGCTTCAGAAGTTATGTATGTTCATGGCATTATTTCAATGCAACCAGTCATTATGCGTAAGTGGGGTTCGTTTCTAGAAAAAGTAAGACAAGACAACCATAAACAGAAGTTTTTAAATTAAATGCTATATTTTTGATGAGTAATTTTACTCTGTTTTCAGGTTAATGTTCAAACTCGAGAATGTTTTAATGGGCTTTTATTTCATCTGTTCGCATTTCGCCTTGTTGGGTTGTACTGTTTTATTTTTTCCGTTCTCTACTCTTGTTATACCCACTTTTACTAACTTCTGTATTTCGCATATTTAATTTATTTGATATGATAATAGCTTTATTGTTCTACACTTTCGCTGAGAATTAATGGTTGCTTTGACTTAATTTATTAACCAATGTAAAACCAACGATGTACTCAACAACAGGCTATTTACGAATTGTTCAGTTATCTACTGCTGAGCATTTGGGTACTTACATAAACACAGATGGATAGACTAGGTGTTATCAAAATCATTACCTACTTATGTATTGCTTAACGCCTTAGCATAATCTTAATTACAACTAAAATTAACTTAATTTCTTATCTTCAAAGTTATTCCCAAAGTCTTCTAAATGAGCAAAGACATTAGACAAAATCCCACACCGGTTCAGGCTGGCTACGAGCCACGAGTGTCTAATCAATCATCCACTTATTAATGTTTATATTGGAACACTAATGGCTGATATCTATGTCGCCGATACATCGCCGGCTAGGCAAACACTCAGTGACGAGAGGGAACCGCGATTATGCGTGGAAGTGCACAGCTGGCCGGACCATGCACATGCATATTCAAAGATCAGTCAGTTCCCATTTTGCGTGCGTAATCGGAAACGCATCGGAACGTTAGTTTCTCGTCTGCCAATCAAATTGAAGCTTTAAATTCGAACACTGAACTTTAGAAATTGTTTAGCAACGAAACATTGATAATGGTTTATTCATTTCTAAATTACTCTGGTGAGGAAGAGGTACGCCGCAGTGAGGGGAGAAAAAAGGCGCAAATTGAACATAGCACAGTACTGCAGGCGTCAGAGTATGACGGTGATACGGGTAAGCTTTGCGGAAGAACGTGATGGATGCATGTCACACGACACGATACTGTCAGGTGCGCTTACGTAAATGTTGGTTACTGAGCTACCGTGTCGAACCGGGGAACGTTGATGACCCCTGGGAATAACGGGGTAGATTCGTGATATACTCGTACCTACAATACTAACGATATCTACTTACGAGAAGATGGATTGTTTTCTTGGAAGACCACTTTATAGTAGACGCGTACAGAATTGGGAAATATCAAATGAATCATTATTTGAATAGGTAGGAACCTATCTGGTTCTTGTGTGAGGTCATGGTCTTGATTACCAATATTTGAAATTCCAAAAAACCAGTTACGCATGATTGTCACAAAAAGAAAGAAAGAAACAAGTTCCACGCATCCGTCCACTTAATTAATATATGTAACTATTAAGACGCTGACAACACCTAAAACGCGGTCACTGTCAGATTGCATAGAAAAGAAAGAGAAGCGCGATGACACAACGCTTGTAATTTATTGCAAAATATGAAGCAATTATCTATTTACTCAAAATTGAGTTGAGTAATCGAAAATAAAAAACAACCAAGTTCTGCATTCAAATAAGACGTTGTTGTTATTAATTAAATACGTTACGTATGTTGATATTTAATGCAGATATTTTGGATTACAACTCATGGTAAGAGGTTAGTTTGACGTTAGTTTGTATCGAGATTTTTTTTCAAAACATGTTTTGGTAACAACCAAGTTCTGGGAAATACGTTCAAAATTAACATATATTTTTTCCGCTATCACAAACTATACAGATTTGGCAATTTTTTTTCTTAAGAGAAGCCTATTTTGGTCATTTGGATCTTGTCAGCGCCTTAATGTGATTTTTCTCAACGTATTCATCGATTTAACAGCTTATTATGATTCGAATTGCAGTGCGCATCGTTAAAATTAAACCTATTAGTTACGATCGATAGTAGATATTTACAATAATCTTATGTATTGTCTTATCTACGGTATTTCTAAGTAGGTACCTATGCGCTATGGCTACCTATGCGTGGGAGTGGAGAATCGAATTCATTCCACACAACAAAGTGGGTAGTCGTGACTTAATGTTTCTATCAAATTGTTAGCTATTGCCGAGTACATACCAATCAATACATAATAAGATTACAGAGCTGATTGAGCGTGACGAAAAATGCATCGTCTTCCGGTACACATTGCCCATATTAAGACATAAGTACCTAACTACCTACATACTTTATTAGCGTAATTTGTTGTACTTGATTATAATCAAGACAACGCAACCACAACGCTATGATTTGGTATCAAGCAGACATACGAACTTACCTCCCAATATTGAAAGCATACAAATGTAATATAATTAAGTTAAAAAAAAAACAAAACCATGCCACACATAATTTTATCATAATGAAATAAAAACTTTAACTAACCTGTTAAAAACACTGACGATCACCATAGTGAACAATCCAGCAAACTAATATTTTCAACCGCAAATACTTTTAACAGTATTATTGTTTAAATCCATTAACACAAGATAGTCGCAATAGAAATCGAGCACATTTTCACTAAAATGCACGTTATTTTCGAGTCAACATTCGAAATTGGAATTTTAAAACTGAGTTCGATGTTCGAACGGTCACATCACGAGCACCGACACTACCACACACGACGGGTGACGAATAGCAACTGAGGCGCTGATTGGTCGGCGGCCGTCGCATCAAACACTCGGTTGTGTTCGGCTCGCCGGAGATGCAGCGCAGCGCGTGCGCATGCACCGAAACAAATGAAAATGAACACAACCAACTATTTCATTTAGCAAATCTCGTTTGCTTTACGGATTTGATTTATTTTTATTTTTTTATTATGTCGTAAAGTTTTTGGATAGACGAGGATTCTTAATTTACAGGAAGAGAGTGAGAGAAGAGAATCTGAAGTTTACAGGAAGTTACTTATGTACTGGACTGGCTGACAAGTAAATTGAGGTCTGATTAGTTTTTAGTTTCATAATTAATTCTGTTTCACATTTTTCTCACAGCATACAATTTTAATAAGATGTTCTTAGTTAGCTTTTCTCCAGTATTCAAACAAATGTGACAAACACGAAAAGCTTTTACCCAGCCATACTAGATAATGTATTCCAACTGTTCACAGGGGCATCATTTATCAGTGTGTTAGTCACCTGTGTCTTATATGTAGATGCTACAAGCCTCTTCACTCACGGACTGCGACGCATACAAATGTAGCTTATCATTTATCATCTACATAATAAACCAAAATGTCTGTCCCAAAAATATCTAATGAAAATGTAAACAAACGGATCTGCTGAAATTCAAATTTTAAATTACTTGATGTTTTTCATTTAACAATTGAGGAGCATCTGTTCAAAAGGTCGTATTTCACTTTCTAACTTTTCTTTTTTTTTTGAACCCATAGCATAAAAGTCCATCGAATGAGCCTACAAACTTGTTCAAAAGGAGCGTAGTTCCCATATATGTAATAAAAAGCAAAAAAAAAATATTCCAATCAAAATGGATGTATTTCTGCATTAAAATTTTGTCTTAAACAGAACAGGTATATTTTTTCTACAAAAAGCATCTTTTATTTATTGTTCTGTTCAAAAGGTCATATTTTTTTCCATATTTCACAACTTTAATAACAATCGATTCAAAAGATGACGGCTGTACTTTTTATTAGTCTGAGGGCTTTTTTTGTATGGGAAGTTATCAAATAACTTCACCCGTTCTGGGCGGAGCGGGAGGGTGTATCAGACTCTTACTGACTAAAACCATTTGTGACTAAAACCCACCCGTGTTCCTTCCGTTGCCTGTGTTGCCAGAGGCCAAGGTATCCCTGTAGGCCTTTTTTTTGGGTGGGATATCATCAAATAATTTTTTGGAGGGTGTGTTAGACTCTTACTGACTAAAACCCACCCGAATTCCTTCCGTTGCCTGTGTTGCCAGGGGCCTCGGTGACCTTTTAATACCTTCCTGCGACCCCGGCAGGCATCGACCCTAGTGGACCCCTGCATTTGTGCTGACGACATCTCTTTGAGGCGCGCGTGGAATACAACGCGCCGTCGACCCGGGCCTGGTCCTTACCGGACGGTGAGCTACCCATTGCTCACCGTCCGCAAGCCCGCGCCTACGGTTGCCGGAAATCCGCCCGGGATTCCCGACGCCCAGGGCGTCCCTCAACCGTCCCGCCTCCTCCTTCGCGAGCAT
Organism: Atethmia centrago; assembly: GCA_905333075.3. Classification (NCBI taxonomy): domain Eukaryota; kingdom Metazoa; phylum Arthropoda; class Insecta; order Lepidoptera; family Noctuidae; genus Atethmia; species Atethmia centrago. The sequence goes on along the minus strand of HG995386.1, from coordinate 14,851,480 downwards.
TACTGCTTCGCAGAAGGAGATGACGGCTGCCCATGCCCTCTCGCTCCGTACCATGGCCTGAACCAGGGCCGGACGCGAGAGATCTCTGCCGCCGATCGCCTCCACGAGGACACGGCGGTGCTCTGCCCAAGCCGGGCAGACCTCCACCGTATATCCCTGAAGGCCTGAGGTCTGTACATTAAATGTAATTGTCAATAGAAACCCTGGAAAATAAAAATAAAATATAAGTCGTTGTTTCTGCAAGACTAATTTCAGCTCAAAGTAAGTTATCAGGTTATCACAGACTAAGTAGTACTTAAGTTATGGTATAGGTAGTTGGAAACATCAAAGTATTGCTCGGAATAGGATCTTTTCTTTTGACAGTATGCCAAAAACTTCACTGTAATTATTTCTCAATGTGGAAGGATTTATTTTGTATTTCCAAAAAGTCCATTCAAAAAGACAATTAAAAAAAAATGGATTTAGTAGTGTACTCTTAATGTTCACGTGAACTTACGTATAATGTTTTTTTGCATTTTTATAATAGATACATCTATTTTTTTTCTGTTTTTGTAAAGTTTGTTTACCATAGAAATACGAGCTTTTGAACAGAAGTTCCTCAATTGACGTCAGTTTTACAACCTTAATATTTGTCGATTTATTTCAATTACATTTGAATAATGTCGTTCAAACAATAATTGATAAAAAATGGTGAGATATAAGGCTCCTACATACTGGCGCGACTTGTCGCGCGACGCGACGCGACACAAAGACACCGCGTGTAGCGCTACAAGCGGTGCCTTTGTGTCGCGACGCGTCGCGCTACAAGTCGCGCCAGTATGTAGGAGCCTTTAAAGTTGAAACCTTCTAAATGTATATGAATGTGTTACTAATTTCCTTTAGCGGAGTGATTGCGTTAGAATTTAACCTAAACAGGGTTTGTTTACACGTTTATCAGATACTTTTGGAACAGACCATACCCACGAGACGTATATCACAGTGCATTTAGACATACAGCAATACAAATTGCAGGCAATATGTTTAGGTAATGCAAGGGCTTATGACAAAACGTTTGTAATTATTGCCCGAGTGGAAACGTGGTTGGAGTATCTAACTATAAATGTTGCCTAAACTGTTATTACATTCATGACTTTATCATCATTCGTCATTGTGAGTAGTTTTAAACAAAAGAGCAACGACTTTCCAATATCGGTCTTTGTCTCCTCCTATTTCACCTAAACGACAGATTAGATTACCGAAAAGTTCTAATAAATTTCGAGGATCATCTGTCAGTCCTGTAGGCGTCGATATATCAATTACTGGTTCACTGGTTTATTAGATTTTACGACTCACTCAAGAAATGTTGAGAATGTAGGGATTCTGGTGGTATTTTCATCTGCAACTAACGCTTTTGCTTTACTGCAAGACCACACAAGCAACCCTACTTGCAGTAAAGCACAGTATAATTACAAAATTTAATATTTTTTTGTTACAATAAATTGTATTTACATACATACTGATAGTGTTACAGGATACTTAGCATTTAGGCGTAGGTATTTGGCATAGTATCAAGTTTGCCTGATAAATTAGCAATAGACAGTGGGCTCACTAAGAAATTCATCATAACCTAGATTAAACTTTGTTGACAACTAAATATTTATAACTTCATAGCATTAACATCGTTCAATAAGCCAGTAGAACAATCCTATCCCTTTCATTCTTTTGTTCTATGGAATTCTCGCTATGCTTGACAAAAGTTCCCGCAACCTTTATTGCAGCAAGGCTTGTTCACGCCCTTATCGCGATCTCAGCTTCCTAATTTAGGAAAGAGATGGAGAGATTATCGACAATGAACGGGAGGGGACCCCGCAGTGGGAGAAACGGGGTCACTGTGCTAGTATGCAACCACCTGTAATAAACTAGGGAGTGGTTCAGGAACAAGTATTGCTCTACGAGTTAATTAAGCTGTAAGTACTTTAAACCTTCTTTGATTACACAAAATGTGCGAATGCATGAAGACAGCCTCCATGAGACTACGAGTAACGCATAATATCTAATGTGAATTATTTTCTAGCTCACTCTGGACAGTCAGTCCCGCTTCCAACTTACTGACTGGCTTTTTAAATCAGTAACTTACGACGACACGATAAATGATCTCAAACTCAAATAAATATTAGATCTTTCATTGCAACCGGTGCCGCAGGAGACGCCCTGGGCGTCGGGAATCCCGGGCTGATTTCCGGCCACCGTAGGCGCGGGCTTGCGGACGGTGAGCAATGGGTAGCTTACCGTCCGGCAAAGACCAGGCGCGGGTCGACGGCGCGTTGCCTGCCAGGGTCGCGGGAAGGTACTAAAGGGTTACCGAGGCCATTCAATAATAATCATTTCTACCGGTGTTGAAATTAGTCTTTACATAGTTTAATACAGATGTCATAATGCATTACTGCAGTTGATGTAAGGACCGCAAAATCAAACAAGATTTACTACTGAATAAAACAAAGAAAAGATGTATATAAAATATTTGAAAATAGACAAGAAATGTCTACAACCATTTGAATATGTTTAAATAGTATTCGTCATCGATTCACTTTAAAAATGCATAAAACTTAACACGTAAAGTTTTAACAGACTGAAATGATACGATGCCATGCGCGTACGCAAGGCTGACTCAGACGTCATCAGACATGCAACAGCGCGCGTGTCCGTGGAACGAGCCCTATAGGCTAGCTCCGCTCCGGAAGATCACCAACTATGATAAACATGATGATCCATATATATCCGAAGATAATATCGAACGTGACGAACTTGTAAATCAGATCAAAACAATAACAACAGCTGATAAGTATTTTGTATTGTTGCAAGGCAAGTGTTTGTTACGCATGTGTCCAAAGAAGAAGCTTCGAGCCAATAATATAGTAAACTTTACTTTGTGTCAATGGTTATTGTAAATATAAAATGCATATATATTTCCTAGTTCAAGTGCAGGTTTCATAAACGTAAAAAGTTTTACTGCCTTTATTATCTTATCTAAAACACCAACATACTAAAGCGATTCGATAAAGTATATAATGAAGATAAGTGATAAAACTATAAAAGTTAACTACCAAGAATCACTTCGAGTTGCTATAAAAAGCAAATGACAAAAGTATGCACTCAAAGACCATAAAAAATTACTGTACTTCTCGCGACACAAAATTCTCCTGTGAATAATGTTTCATATTCTTTGCCTGTCATTAGCAGGAGTCATCGACCTCGCTATGTTTCTTAAATAACCATTTACAGTACCTTTACAAAAGGTCCATTTCAAAGGGTCATGGTCCAGTCCAACCCATAATTAACTCACCATGGAACTTCAATCGTTTTCAAATACCCATTCGGATGTCGGCAACCGTTTAAAATTACCGTTAGGGGTCCTCTTGACATTCTAATATTAGTAAGGTTATGCCCATAACAAAAATATTTGAAATCAAATATTGTGCACTTACTGACACGAAGTAAGAAGATCTCAATAACAGCTGCTTACCTGAAACGAGAAATGGCAATTAGATCAAGTCTCGGAATGAAGAAAAACTAGATTTGGCAATCTAGATCAAATGCTTATTTGAGCGTGACCGTTCCTAATTCGTTCATTCGGCGTGGTGATCTTAAGTAAGATGGGGCTTATAAAATTGGATGTGCCAGTTTGTATTTTGTGTAGAAGAAAACAAAAATACATAACTACAATAAGGTAAACGAAATCCTTAGACTTGTGTATAACAAACCACTGTTGGCATAAAAAGAAAGACTGCTTCATTTTAAAATGAAGCTAGTATTAGTTAGTATTTAAGTAAAATATATAAATTGGTATAAAATCCTATAAAAATTGTACTGGCTGCAAAAGTGCAAATAATTAGAATTCTCTAACCATTTTATATCCAAACCAGTAATCGTCCTGAGTATGTGAACCTAAATCTTCATAAATCTTCGGTTTATGAGGTAGTAAACTGGTACATGCAAGCATCAACAAGTAATAAAACGATCTCAAAAATTACTATCTCGTAGAGCCAAGCCATATGCAAAGGCATGACAAAGTTCCCAGTCCTTTGAGTTTCTAATGCAGCCGCCAGCATGACAATAATCGTAAGAAATTATTCATACGGTATCAAGGTATGCATCAAGTTGCACGGCCGGTTTTTGCAAGAGGCCATCCCTCCAACACCTGTGATCTTCAATTGTTATCTTTGCAACTAGTTCCAAAATCTCGTTTCAGTTCACGATTCCGATGAGAGCGTGATCGAGTTTGACCTGAACGATTTTAATTTGCATCTGATTGCCATTTGGCGTTCGGAAAGTGGATTAAAAATTTTGGAGCAGGTTTGAGAAATGGAATAAATTGAACGACTGTGTGAAAATTATTAATTTGTTGACATTATAATATTAACTAAAGATGATACAAATAACATTGCACAAACTGGACCTCTTCATGTAACATAGCCGACAGCTACTTCTCGTGCGTGATGTTACAATAGTAATTTTGATTATGTGTTTATATCAAATAAGTGGTTGGCATGGTTCAAAAACGTAAGTTTACAGTTCAACATACTGCATACCGCACAAATAACCACCGAAGCTAATAACAATAAATCACATGATAAACTCTTGCATCGAACTTTCTAAAACCAATTTACGAAGTCACGTAAGTGGGCAATAATTTGGTGTAAGCCCTAAGCTGCCCTGAAGCAAAACAGCAATTTTGTATACGCCTCTCATGGAATGGAATGAGCCAATAAACGCAATAATTATACATTTAAGAAATGCGCAATGGACGATACAGGAGAAAGTAAATGGCCGCAAGTAAGATTGGTAACAAAGAACTAGGAACTGATGTTAAAGATTGTATGGTTGATGCTTTTGATTTTCGGTCAAATTCTAGGGATAAAGTAGGGCAAACATGGTTCGTAAACAATAGCTTATCGACGTTGAACAAATCTACGAGCTATTGATTTGTTTCTATTTTCCCATAGGATATAATCAGGACAGTATAGTGGATGTTATTTTATGAGTGCTTATAAATTATTCAGATTCAGGTCCAAACTGACAATATGATGATGATGATATATTTATATAATGAATGTATACAAAATATTGTAAAACATTTTAAAAGAGTAACAGTAGAGTTTCTTGCCCATTCTTCTCCATAAGAAACTACCTTTTGGAAAGGGCGACTAGAATCAATTCAATTTTTTTGTAAATGTTCTCGTTCAAAAGTGCCATTTATGTGCCTATTTGAAATAAATAATTTAACTTTGACTTTGATTCGTATGACATGTACTCATGTTGCGAGTAATTTGGATTTTAACAATATTTTACTAAAAGCTTTCTAGGTTACTTAGCATTACAAAACCTTATACGTGGGTATAGGTACATATTACAGACTTTGTTACCAGAATTTCAGATTTCATTAGCTATTCTAATATCAATTTCCATTTAAATCACTAACCCCAAACTTTGCTAGGTGCAAAGATTGGGGTTAGTGTTTTATTTCAGGTATAACAACAGTTTAAGCGATTTCCACAGAGTCTCGGCCTACATTTATACCGGGAAATGGGAATAACGTTCCGTCGAATGACTCCTGGGTTACCTCAGAGCTTTGTGGCGGCTCTTAATGCTATCTTGTGACGTTGATTAAAACTAATCTCATTTAGCTGAAGCTTTTAGTTCACTTGGTGATTATACTGACTGCAGACAATCTTTGGTAGATCGAGAACACGTATTCGGGTTTGTAATTTGTAGGAAATATAATGGTGCTGCCGGCAGACGATATTTTTCGGTTACAATATGATAATAAAGAAAAGGGCTGTACATGGTTTTATGTGAAGCATGACTGCATGATGCAATAAACTTGTCTGCAAGTTTATTTCTCTAAGAAAAAGAGAAAGAAGAAGTCTAGCGGAATAAAAACAGAATTGTTCGAAGCGTTGCATACGGATTGAGAAAGTTTACGACTTTACGCATACGATTAGGGACAAAAGAATAAATATTCAGAGAGAAACTGACCGTTTACCTTTTACGATGCAATTCATACTCGTCTAATAAAAAGGGGTGCTTATTTGACTGCTTAATACGGTTTCGGACAATATGACCAACAATAGATCTTTTATTTTCATAAGGTGACCCAGTGCCATCAAGAAAATATTCTCACAAAACTACAATGGGGTACAAAGGATGCTGTTATTCACACAGTTAATTCTTTATATTAGAGATTAGACTATTTTACTGGTTAATCTGTGAATCACTATAATACTGAGGGTACAGTGTGATGTTTTTCTGAAATCATTTTGATTCCATTATTGAGAGAGAGCAGTGGTGGCCCAGTGGTAACGGCCGCGACATAAGAAATGTAGGTCGTAGGTCCTCGAACCTAGACAGGTGCTTTACTTTGTGAAAATAATTTCATCACCACTGCTCTTAAAACGGTGTGGAAGGAAAATATCGTGAGGAAACCGGCATGTCCTAGAACCAAGAATTCGAAGACATGTGACATCTGCCAACTCGCACTGGGCCCGCGTGGTAGATTACAACCCACTCCCTCTCACAGAGGACGCCAGTAGGCCTGAGTGGGAACGCTATAGGCTTATTATGCATTGGGAATTCGAATGGTTGACAAAGTCTTTAACTCAATCAAAATAAACAACGAAGATAAAATTGCAATAAAAATAAATAAAGGTTATCCAATATTCAGCCGATTTGATTGCGAACGCACTCGGGGATTGAATTGGTTTATCCAATAGGAGAAAACAGACCTTGACATTGCACGAATTTTCCCGCATTTGAAATACATATTGCATTAGTTGACAGACGGTCGGTACTCTTCAAGTTAGCGAGAATATGGGAATAGGGCCAAGTCTCAAGTCTATGAATTAAGCATTACACCGTGATATGACATTACCGTCACATAGGTATTATCCTGGAAAGTTGCGGTGGTTTCGTCGATCAATAATTCAGAGTACTTAGTCAACTCTTCAATGAGGCTTAATAGACTCATTGAAGAATTGACTGCACAGTTTATCAAATATGTATAGGTACATACAACAACAGGTGGTATATTCAAGTGACAGAATAAGCAACTGAGAAACAATTTCGAACTTTGTGAAATTGCTACGCATGTAATATAAATGCTGCAATTTTGTTACAATTGTGTCGACTCACACGCAAGACAATAGCTACACAGGACACTGGTTAGAAAATCACCCTGTAGGTAATAAAATCTAGTTCACAAAGCAAGGTGGAACGACTTACAAGTGTGTAACAAAGCTTATAAAGGGACAAAGAGCTAAACAACGACGTGTGGAAACCACCCTTACGTCTCAGGTAGGTCAGTGACCCCGCTCTTATTCACCCCGTTCCTTGCTTCAGATTATTTTCAGAACAATGCCGCTGTGGTTTGAATATTGATGGTGGGGCATCAATCTTGGCTATAGTTTGGTTTATGATAGTTATTTAAACATTTGTCATCGCTTTTTATTTTATGGTAAGCAGGAATATCTGACATCGCTTTGACTACGTTTGACTACGATTCTGTGTCGTTAACTTTTTCTACACGGGATATTTAAACGTCTTTTAGCAGCTGTGAAGTTATTAGGTAGTTTTTATAATTGACAAGTTTGTTATAAGTGCCTACTGCCAATATACACTTGCATAATCAGTCTACGACGTTCCCACTGCTGGGACACAGGCCTCCTCTCTGTGAGAGGGAGTGGGCCATAATCCACCACATAATAATTTTCGTTTTACTGTCTATTCATCTGAGTGAGAACTGTATTCTTCAATAGCCTTTTCTTCCTAAAAACCAAGGTCATGTCAGAAATTATAATGCTAAAGTGACTTATCAATGATATCGATTGCCTCATCCAGTGTTTCCCGTTACACACACACATCTTATGCATACACAAATAAACCTGACCCGCAGTCGTGGCACTAACATCTGCAAGCCATACAAATGTTTATCCTGATGCGGACCCAATCGGCAACTCAAGCACACAAGGCGGACACCCGCCTCTGCGTAAATTGGGTTGTCAAAACATTGTTATCTAACCATAATTAGCTACTCGTATTTGCTAAATATAATGTTTATGTGTGACTGTTCCCGTTTTCGGAGTCAAGACTTTTAGAACGTTAGTAAACAGTTTCTTCTTTCGATATCGCGCTAGTCTGCACGAGCCTTTACGATTTCAGACCTCACTCAATTTTAATACCTTATGTAAGTATGAAAAATAAGTAGAGTTAAAATTGAGAATGAAAAAAGACCTCAATTTTAATACATAAGGTATTTTATATTTAACTAAACTTAAGAACAAAATAAAAGAAATACCTACTGTCTTTCTTTTATTTTATCCTTAAGACGCTGACAACACCTAAACCGCGGTCACTGTCAAATTCCATAGAAAAGAAAGAGAAGCGCGATGACACAACGCTTGTAATTTATTGCAAAATATGAAGTAATTATCTATATACTCAAAATTGAGTAGAGTAATCGAAAATAAAAAAACAACAAAGTTCTGCATTCAAATAAGACGTTCTTGTTATTAATTAAATACGTAACGTATGTTGATATTTGATACAGATATTTTGGATTAGAACTCAAAGTAAGAGGTTAGTTTAACGTTAGTTTGTATCGAGATTTTGTTTTCAAAACGTGTTTTGGTAACAACCAAGTTCTGGGAAATATGTTCAAAATTAACGTATATTTTTTCCGCTATCACAAACTATACAGATTTGGCAATTTTTTTTCTTAAGCGAAGCCTATTTTGGTCAATTGGGTCTTGTCAGCTCCTTAAGTATCGTTAGCAACGTTCATACTTCACAGAACCTAGCTTTCATCATCTGCCTAGCTTTTTCCCATCTATGTTGGGGTCGGCATCCAGTCTTACTGGTTGCTGAATACCAGTATTTTACATGGAACTGTGGAACATCTACATCGCCACATGCGAACAAAGCACTACCTATCTGTCCTCCACAACCCAGTTACTGTGTAATATGATACCCCTTGGCAAGACTGTTTGTCAGACTTTTGGGATTCTGACTACCCGTAAGGACTGTTAAAGACAGCTTCCACGAATGACAGCTTTAAATACCTTCAATGACATCTAATTCACCTACTTAGTCACAATAGCCGATCAAAAAACTTACAAGTTCACACAAAGATACAAGAGCCATTATAACTAAAGCAATTATCTATAGCCTCAACTATCTGGTCCAAAGCGCCTCTTGAAAGACATTCCTCCACCACAAAGAGAGGTGAAAATGGAAGGTATTAAACCAGACCAGACACGCTCCAACAATAGATCTTTTAAAGCCTTTGTGTGATCTGACTGCGCTGAGATGAATAAGGATCTCTTAGGCCACGATATTTATTCGTTTTTCAATGATTTATGGTCATCTTGTTAAGAAAGCCTATGTATTAAGTCTCGTCTACCAATGAATTAGAATAAATCTGAAATTGACGTAGTGAAGGATACCTCTCAAGACTGGATGATCTCTCGGTTTAATGATCGAAATGAAAACGAGACCAGTATTTTTTGTATTAAAATAAACCCGCAAAGCTCCGAAGTAAATACAAATATTCTTGTTTATTTCTGAAAACGTAAGCAAACAAAGTTCTTAGCGATTCGAAGAGGAGTATGTTGATGCCCTGGCCACTTAAAAATATTCCTGGAATAATATAAGGATGACATCATCTTGATATTCAGGAAGGAAAAACATTTCATTGGAAAAATACAGAAACCATATTATTTTTGGCCAAATAGTAAAAGAACTGACGGGAAGTGATGTTCTAAAAATGTTGAAATGTTAAAATAATCCCGAACGCTAATACCATCCGAGACATACTATACGTTTACCTAAGTTATATTCTTGATTAAGTATTATGTTACACTGACCATCGCCAGTACCTACCTACCTTTCGAGGGCTCTTCAGTCACAATAAGCATTAGAATTAGGGTTGCGCCCTATAACGTCCTTCGGTTCCAAACAATGTACCACGTCGCGTAAAACCCGGATTACATGGGTATAAGTGTAAACTTAAAAAAACCCTTTGGTGAAATTATGCAAAATGCAGAAAAAGTATTTGCAATTGTAATGAGGTTTTAAGGTACATAATTCTATTGAGTTATTTCGATCTTCACGTTACACTATTTAATGCTGGGGTGCAGGATGTGATAAATAAGGATAGGAATCTCGATGAAATAGATATAATCAATATTAATAATAGGTGTGTTTCTAAGTACAGATCAGTTATTATCTACCACTCAATAAATATCACCTAATTCAATACTTAACTATTTATTAAGGCGCTGACAAGACCCAATTAACCAAAATAGTTTGTGGTAGCGGAAAAAATAAATGTTAATTTTGAACATATTTCCCAGAACTTGGTTGTTACCAAAACACGTTTTGAAAAAAAATCTCGATATAAACTAACGTTAAACCTTGAGTTCTAATCCAAAATGTCTGTATTAAATATCAACATACGTTACGTATTTAATTAACAAAAAGAACGTCTTATTTGCATGCAGAACTTAGTTGTTTTTTTATTTTGGATTACTCAACTCAATTTTGAGTAAATAGATAATTGCTTCATATTTTGCAATAAATTACAAGCGTTGTGTCATCGCGCTTCTCTTTCTTTTCTATGCAATCTGACAGTGACCGCGGTTGAGGTGTTGTCAGCGTCTTAACAGAAACTTGATTTACAGAACTACTATAAAATTTTCTCGCAATGTCTATTCCAAGCAAGAAGATCGTTTTCAAATACTTCAACACCAAATTCAGGGGGGACTAGTCTCTTAAGTCCGATACGGGCTAGTCGTCCGAAAGTAGTTGATCCGTCAAAACAAGTATCAAATTCATTTTTTCGGACAGGCAAATACATGTCGCACGCTTAATAGAATACTGGCTTAACTCAAAAGTAGATTTCTGGAAATCTGTAAGGGAAATCGCCGTTAAATGTTTTGCAATTGGGTTCTAGTCGGCTTATTAGCCAATATAATAAACGTGCAATTTACTGTTAATTTATTACCTTCTTTTCAAAAACCATTGATTAAATCTGTGCAAAAAAAATTGCAAAAATCCTAACTTTGACTCAAGCTCTAATATGTCAGTATTCTATTAAGGCTCCTACATACTGGCGCGACTAGTCGCGCGACGCGTCGCGACACAAAGGCACCACTTGTAGCGCTACACGCGGCGTCTTTGTGTCGTGTCGCGTCGCGCGACAAGTCGCGCCAGTATGTAGGAGCCTTTAAGCGTGCGATGTATCGGGTGTCTGGACAATTGTCAAATCGTGTTGTCATTCATTCTTAGTTCGGGCCTCGAACTAATCGTATATCCGTGAGTGATACCGAGTAGGAAATGCCCGAAACTTCGGTACAAACTACGGACTTTGTGCTCAGGGAGTAAACCCCAATTTTCATTCTACTCGTAATGATTGACTAGCAAATGAAGCAAAAACGGATGACCCAAGCAAACACTATGGAAGCTTAATATGCAAAAAATCACGCGAAGTAATTAAAATGCTGATTCAAAGGGGAGATAACGTTGATTTCCTAATGCAATTACCATGTCGTTAGTAGGGTTTACAACCAAGAATTTATTATGCGCATGACTGTTGAAAATACATTTGAATTTAGTGGAATCTCGAAAGCTTGCTTTCTAAGATTTATAAAATGTCTATAAAGTGATTAAAAGGTTATGATTTTTAAAAGTATATTGGTGAATATTGATAGTGTTACAGACGTCATGGTTGTTCAACATAATGGTCGTTCAGCATAATCAACTTATAATGTCCCCACTGCTGGGATACAGGCCTCTTCTCTGTGAGAGGGAGTATCGGTATCTGATATCAATTAATAATCATGCATAACCACCCTGTAATGTTACCACTGCTGGGACACAGGCCTCCTCTCTGTGAGAGGGAGAAAAAATATAAAAGGTATAATTAAATTAAAAGGAAAACTATCCCAGCTAAGTAGGCTTTACAAGTTAACAAGTAATAGTCGACCAACTTACATTTTCGGTTGGAGAATTGATCGTGACGTATATAGATGTATAGGAGAACATGTTGTTGTTTAGTTTTGGAATAAATTCATCCCAAGTAATCCCTAATACGGAACCCTTCATTGTGCGTGGTCCGACACGCACTTGGCCGGTTATTTTATAGTTGATTTCTACGCTTACAAACACCATTAAGTTTTCATTACGGCAGCTGACAAAACAACACGCCTAACCCTTTAGCACCTTCTAATGCAACGAAAAGTCAAACCGTCACTGGCAAATTTTGCAACACACATTGTCCGAATAGGGAACATTTGTTAATTCGAGATGTTGGTAAAAAAATTACCATAATCGAAGCAACCAGCCGTAAAGACATTGTGAATGGCCCAAGGGTGGCCGGCAATCAACAATCAGGGTGTTTAGACGAAAACGAAACTACAAATCAATTTTATAACTTATCATAAAGCTGTAAAGTTCAGTTTACGTTTACTACTTTGGGTATTGCAAGTATGCAGAATTTAAAGGGTTAGGTCAATGACCCGATTGAAGTGTCGAGATAACATTTTAAGGTGTTAATTTGTGTTAGTTGCCTTATCACGAGGTTTGATCAATTTTTTGGAGTTTAAAGAGTTCCCCTACTACTACGTAAGCCTCGTTAGACTTGTTTAATATTAGGGAGAGTACCGGATGTTATAATAATTTTCTTAAAATTAAGTTACTAAACTTCATACCTGTAGATTTTTTTGGGTATTTTTTAAAGTAAGTTATTGTATCTGTGATTTAAATTGATCAAAAATTTAAATAAACGAGCGAGAAACTGCCTGAGCTAACTTAAGGCGCAGTTATATGATTTTAATAACTTTTAAATCTGTTATTACGCAATCCTATAATGCAATTAAGTTATGCAAAAATGTATGTTAAACTAGAACGCGTACACATCAATACTATAATATATGTGAATATTTAAGTACTGTATTAAAATATTTTATGAAATAAATTCAGGAAGCTTTCAAACTACTTAACATTATTTCATGACTTTTTTTTTGTTTGAACAGGCTATCTTATTATCTATAATTCTATCAGTGTTTTTTTTTTTTTCAAATATTCATATTTTCGTTATTATAAATAAATATTCCCCTCTCTCCTCTATTATGAAACGGGCGGAGCGGCGGGCGTAAACGCGACGCGCATTTATGTATGGCCAAGGTCAACGGCGATTTCCCGACCCTTAAATAAAGTTATCTATAGCGACGACGCGACGTCGATTTCTGACGATACTACATCATTGCTACATCAAGTAGGTATCTAGTTTGTATACCCGTATTTATTTTATGGGCCGTAAAATAGTTCTTACATAAGCATCGTCCACAACCACGAACAATTTCCGCTTTTGAGTACACTGACATTGCAAAAAACATACTTATTTCTCATCGTAAAATAACGTCCGAAATTGTGCGTGCTCTAGCAATAAAAATGGCAATAATTTTCCTGTACATAATAAAACAACTGAGTCCAAATTGAAAGAGGGCGACATTTTTATAGAGCAATAAAATATGGTCGACGTATTTACATCATAGGGATTCGACCATGCCATTAAGCTTCGCAATTTTAACTTTTTAAAAACCCATGTCATAAAATTAAAAACAGTAGATATTGGCTTAACCGACACTTTACTGACAAGGCAAGGGTGGCAGGGGTGTGGGGTTCTTATATCGAACTGTGGTTCGACGTGTAATTAGTACTCAGTAAGTGTATCCATATCCTCAAACCATATAGCGCACTACTTTTTCATTGCCGAGAAAAAAAATCCTAAAGTAGGTTTTTTTTTTAACTAAAATTTAATAATATGTTATGATTATGGGCTCCCACACAAAACTGCGAATTCGCATCGCATCGCAAAAATCTGCGAGCTCGATGTCAGTTTTTCATAATAAAATGACAACGAGCTCGCAGATTTTTGCGATGCGATGCGAATTCGCAGTTTTGTGTGGGAGCCCTATGATATGAACAATTTCTTTTCAACTTTTATACATTATTGAACCGCGAAATCAATAACTTATAACTCTATAAACATGAAACACATTTAAAAAATTATTGTAATTTAAACTTAAAAAAGTTACATGAAGATACATTAAGTTTAAGAGAATATTGGCTTTTGTATCTCTTCTTTATGCATTCCTCCGTCCTTTATACGTTCTAATTATGAAAAAGTTATAAAGTTAAAATTTTCGTTCGATTTGAGCACCCACCTAAGCCGTCTCCTTGTGAAACAAGAACCATCTATGTATACCAAGTGGTTTTAAATAAAAGCAAGATGGAAATAAACGTTTTAAAAATAAAATCAGAGAAATAGACATAAAACCTGTCACGAAAATAAAAGTTATGAAAGGTGTCGAGAGAAATGAAAGTAAAGAAGATAAAACAAACAACTGAAATGGATTTACCGATAAAATATGCAAAGGACACTATTTATTGTCAGATGATATTCAAATAACGAAAACCGGTAACAAAAAATCTTACACAAACACAAAAAATGTTCCCCATCTCACTAATTTCATTAAAAAAGCAAACCGTTCATTTGTACATAATGTCAACTAAATGTTCGAGTTTATTTGTGTTATAGCATAGCTGACTGGTTTCATGGTTGTCAATGTCCAGGAATACCAGATCTGCACAGAAATTGTTTGCACAAATCTTCATGTTTATTTTGTGTACCTACACAATAATTATAATTTTATTCAAGGGGTTCGGTATTGTAACACGAGTGTCCAACTTTAAATTACGATTCATTGTCATCGTGCCTTTTATTATCCACGACCTTTTTTGCGATATTAGAAAAACAAACTTTTTGTTTGTCCATCGTTAGCGACTTGTCTGTTACACTTCTGTTGCAGCACCATCTTTATTGAGTTGAATTTTCTACCTTACTGCTTTTAAAACAAAGTTTACATTTTTATATTGCTACGGTCTATGACATCGTTAGTAATTCAATATCCTTTGAAACAAAAAATACAGTCGCATTAACACTCGCTATGGGATCATTGGGAACAGATGGTCGTGTTACTATAAGTGGCTTATCTTATCGACTAGACGATTATATCATCGATGTATTACAGCGCTAATTGATTTGTTCGTTAATTACCTATTTATTTAACACAGTAATACCCTAAACCCCATCTGCTTTGTATCTGGGGACAATATACAAAATTTTATTTGGAAACATATTTCTTCCATTAACCCGGTGGTTTCATTTTTTCTTCTTTGGTGATCTGATCGTAATAGAAAAACATTAGTTGTATCAGCTGCTCTCCTGTATGTCGTTAAACAAATAGAAAAGGGTAAGTTGATATTAATCCTATGCTAATAGCAGTAATTTTAAATATATGCACCAATTTTTATTTAATAATCATAAATAAATAACCTTATTTATACCCTACAAATAGAAATAAAAACAAAATAATAGTCAACTGAAATTGCTCTTAAAATACCTTTACGTCAAGCAAAAATTGACCAAACGGTCAGTAGGTATGCAGTAATAGTTTTTAGTAGTGCAGGGTTGCCACTGGACTCTGGACAGCTTATCGATAGCCTTAAGACGCTGACAACACCTTAACCGCGGTCACTGTCAAATTCCATAGAAAAGAAAGAGAAGCGCGATGACACAAAGCTTGTAATTTATTGCAAAATATGAAGTAATTATCTATTTACTCAAAATTGAGTTGAGTAATCGAAAATAAAAAAACAACCAAGTTTTGCATTCAAATAAGACGTTCTTGTTATTAATTAAATACGTAACGTATGTTGATATTTGATACAGATATTTTGGATTAGAACTCAAAGTAAGAGGTTAGTTTAACGTTAATTTGTATCAAGATTTTGTTTTCAAAACGTGTTTTGGTAACAACCAAGTTCTGGGAAATATGTTCAAAATTAATATATATTTTTTCCGCTACCACAAACTATACAGATTTGGCATTTTTTTTTCTTAAGCGAAGCCTATTTTGGTCAATTGGGTCTTGTCAGCGCCTTAAATTGAATTTCTCCGTAGCAGTAAGTATTCCCAGGATTTATCTACTGGAGATTATTGTTTGTGAACGTTTTTATTTTTTTTTTTTCTCAGTTCCTTTTTCGTCTTTCCTATTATGTTTTAAGATCTTTAGTTACAGAGGAATGACAATCGTTTTGCAATTGGGGTGATTGCGTAACACAGTTACAGTAGCAATTGGTTTCATTATGACATACAGTTAAACAACATTCATTGCGTTATTTACGTTGTTGAGCAGAAAAAAATTTCGAACAAGTGAAGCAATGGATTAGCAATATCCTTCAAAATCATAGTGTGTTACGCAATTAGGGTGCTGGTTTTGAATAAATAGCAATACCTAACATAATATTCACAAACATTTGATACTCTCCGTGCCGAATCGGACATCAGTCCATATTATCGAAGAAGTCCTCTGGGGGGTAACCATCACCTCTTATAGCAGTATTATTTCAATATTACTTCAGCGTGAGAAAGAGATGGCGCTATAAGTCCTGTATAGCTCCATCACTTTCCCTCTATGAAGTAATATTATAATAATACTGCTATAAGAGGTGATGGTTACCCCCCTGAACGTTGTTTATAAAAAATCCGAAAATCTTAACAGTTTAAGGCTCGTGCAGACTAGCGCAATATTGCGGGCGCGACAGGCAGTAATATGCCTGTAGCGCCCGCGATATCGCCCCAGTCTGTAAGAGCCTTTAAACCAAACAAACGACCAAAGCTTTGTTCCGACAGCTATTTGCAGTCGTGGACTAGGCAAATCACGTTACCGAAAATGTGTCATTTTCAATTCAGAAGGCCGTCGAATGGTTGTGAATGCGGATGTCTGTTTCTATTATCCGTCAAAGCTCCACCTTTTCTACGATCAGAATATCTTAAAATACCCTAAGTGGATTGAATAACACCAAAACTAGTTTGAACCATTCATTGAATCAAGTCCATTATTAAAAGTTAGACCATACAATTGTTACGATTCTTTCTTTAATTTGGCATAGCCATAAAAAAAAACTGAACATTTTTCTCAATTACATTGGCAACGAAAAAGTGAAATGACACAAATGTTTTTTTTTTTTTTGCCTCATAAATTATGCTTTAGCTAGATTAATAAACTTGGGTTTCACTCTTATTTTCTTAGGATAAATGGGTCGTTTATCATATTACCCTTAAAGAGACTATTACTGAGAAATGAGAAGGCAATAAAACTTTTTCTTAAATCCATATTTATAATATTTCCTCGTTTTAAATTATAATGAGAATAATAATGGGGCGAATAAAATAAACCATGACTTTCTAACGTATTTATCAAACAACTTAATACAATTTACATCTTTAAACATAACACATAAAATATGACACAATTTAAAAGAATTGTACCTAACAGGCACTCCACAGCCAAGGCAAAAGATAATAAAAGGGAGAATGATAAAATGATAAAAGAAAAAAAGAGCTTTTTCGGACGGAAACAATTAAGAAATTATGAAAAATTCGTTACCGTTTAATTAAATCAGAACAAGAGTCAGGCGTAACGAAGCGGAAAGTCACGCGCGGCGCACAAACGAACCTTACTTTGGAGCGTGCGATGACTATGAGTATAAACTAATCAGCTTTGTGACCCATTTGGTTGAACTACATCATCAAAAGCAAGTTAAGCAGACAGGGGTACAAAAAAAAGAGCTAACTGTGTGATGTGACTTAAAAAGTGTTTTTGGAATAAACATACATTCTGCGCATACATGATGACATAGATTTCATAGCTTCAAATCGGATTATAAACGATGGTTGCCGAGTAAAGTTGGCCTATAAAAAGAGCAAGAAGAAGAAGAAAGAGAAGAGCAAGTAGAATAAACTAAAAGACATGCAAATAAAAATCATAAGGTCTTATTGCTAGTGATGATAGAATGTGTAACATCAGTGCTAAAAAAGCACAATAAGTCTAGATCGTTGACCCATTTTATAAAGGCAACGCTAAAAATATCTTAGACGCAGCAACTGACCTTCTATCTAATTCAAGGTGCCACACAGATAATCATGTCACCCTGCTAATCGATTGAAAAATGGAAAACCACTGTAAAATAAAGATGCGACATCTCAGCTAATGAATGTATTGTTATTAGTAATTAGCTGTTTATTTATTTTGCTTCGATGGTTCTAGTTTATCATTTTATTCCGTGACTTTGAGTTACAGCTATAGCTATATGTAAGCGGGCACGCCCTTTATGCCTGGAGGATTTTATTTAGGTATAAGTTCTGTTTACGTTTTTATTTTTGGTTGAGTGTTTTCGATGTTTTTTTGTTGGTTGGTATTCTGGCGTGTGCTAGCTGAATATGGCAAATAATTTTATTTAATGTTTTGTGTTGCGTAAAGTAAATTGTGATGCATTGTATAGAATCAAATTTTTCTAACTGAACAGACAGCTGTGCTGCTGGGGAGTTCTTCTTGTTCCTAAATAAAGCACTAGGAAGTGGTGAATGGCGGGCGTTTTGGGGGACTATCTTAGGTAATTGTGCCGTTCGAAAAGTGCTGATTCTCAGCCTAGTTTGAATAAATGATTTTTGATTTTGAATGACGATAGAAGCTGAAAAATATAATAGACGGAGTGGATAGCAGAATAAAGGTAGCTTCTTACTACTCTCTATTTATTTACTCTCGTCTCAACAATAATAATAACAATAATATTTTTTTTTATTTGCCAAAAAAATACAGATGGGAACCTAGGTGATTAATTATTGACTAAAACCCACCCGTATTTCTTCCGTTGCCTGTGTTACCAGGGGCCTCGTTAAACTAGGTAGTAAACCTGTATCTTAAGAGACAGATTTCTAATTTTTATATAATCTAACCACTAATCAGTCAGAAGAGGGGTTTGGTCTTCGCTTTTTACAAATTTCTCCATATATAATATTTCATGACGCAGTATTTGATAAAATCGTCGATTCCACCCTCTACTTTTCTCATCGTTACTAAGTTAATATCTTCTTGACGACAAATTAAGCCACTTTGTTCACGCACGGGTAACCTTAAGCTACTTAAAAAAAAAGCACTTTCATTTGCTTCCCTCTAAAGATCAAAGTCAAGGTAACGAGGTCGCCGAGCCCGTGGACAGAGTTCAGAGCTTTCAGTGTCGCTTTCATTAAGCCATTCGTAAATACCTACCATAGAATTGACTACAAAAGAGAAATTTTTAAATTCTGGATTGGGCTTGTTTCATTAGAACGAGCATTATGTTAATATCTTACAAACATTTTTAAAATTTATTGGCAATATGATTTACTGTAATGTGGAAGTCGTGAAAATCCTCTACAAGGAGGTAAAAGATAGATATTTTAATTATAATAAGCAAGAAAACAGAATTGTTTTCTATTAGGTAGGTAGGTACGTTCTGCATGGATATGGAAATAAAATTGTAAAACTTCATCCATTGCACCAACGTAGTGTACAATCAGGATGGTTGTAAATTGACATCACTAGAGCGTTCCTAATGCACGTATTCCAGCAACAAACACAGCAATATTTTGAACCCGATTCTAGCTCTGTTGTTGCACAGTGCGACAACTGAGCCGAACGTGTGTGAACTTCAAAACAGCCACTAACAAAGCTACGCGACACTGCGGTCGAAACGTCGCAATTTACGCTGTAGCGTCAGTTCGGTTTATAAAATATGGATGTATTTTTTACAGAGTGCACGATAAACTGCAACAAACGATGTAAATTGACGCCTTTGACGGTGTGAAGTGACTGCTATCACAGTTTCGGTACTTTAGAACGAGCTACGTTTCCCAGCGCCAACTTCATTATTACTGCATGCGTTCGTGTGCCGAAAATCATTAAAAATTCAGGACACTTTAACGAATGCAGCATCCATACAAAATGGGTATCCGATACGAATTCCCGTTATACACGATGTGTGATGTTAATTTCAAATCAGTCACAACGCGAAATTTCAAAGATGAATACATTTTATTGTATTGCAGATCCGAACACGCGTCCCGTAAAAAAGGTTTAAAATTAAAACTCAGACCCTTTGTAACCATTACAATGGAGGTAAAAATTTCGAATTCAAGTATCTAAGTTCATTGACAAACACGCGTACGACAAAATTAATTAGTTCCATCAATCACTGGTTGACTGATGCCAGTCTAACACCGGCCCACTGGTTTGAAAAAGAACAACTATCGAAAAAAAATGTAACGCGATTCGACCATTGTGTTAACCCTTCTATTGCTGGGTTAATAAAAAGTTGTGACGCTTGAGAGGGGCTCGCTAGCGCCTGGGCGGAGATACTCGTATACTGGGACAATATTTTGAATGCGTTGGAGATATGATAAGTAAAGATTTATTTTGGGACAACGTGCTATACCATGCGTGTGATCTGGAATGTTGGTCGTCTATTTACATAATTTTGATAAGTAATTACGACAAATATGAACTTATAGATTAGAGGTTACTACTATTGGCGTTGCTAAGTAATTAAATGTGTAGCAATTAACAGTAGGTAACGTTGTTTATGTCTGGAATTTATAGATTATTATTACATATTTGACTTCCTGTACGTCGCCTTCGTCGTTGAGCTTTGTTTTTCTCACTTCACATCGATCGTCGCGCGTCGCCAAAACTAATAAAATTAACAATGTATTGCATACGTTGGATTTGACATTCCAATCTATCGTCATCAATATTGTTTTAGACCGTAGGTGATGAAAGCATACAAACAAAGCTTTGGCGAAATGACGGGTGCTGACGAAGATTAGTGCAGTGTTATTTGCACATTATTTATTAACCATTAAATAGCTTAGCTTCCACCCCTTTTTAATATCGATTAGTTGTCAATGACCGAGTAAAGGGAGATAACTTCAATCAATCGAGTCTTTGTGATATATTTATTGTTAAAATTACAATATGATATGATACCGAAATTTATAAACTCATACTCTGCAAAAAAATATCGGTAAAAATTCCATTAGGATATGACAAATTGTGTCTAAATAAAACGTTATTTTTTATTATTATTTAGTTCGGTTCGTGCCCCCTGAAATATATTTGTGACAATACGAGTCCGCACAGTGGAACGAATGTATGGGAGCGGTTGGACGTAGACATGTCCGAAAAATAAGAGTAAAATTATGCCAAACTAATGATGCCATCTTATTCGATTACTTAATGCCTTCATAAATTGTGGTGATGAATTTCTTCATAACTCCCATATTTCGGGAGTAATTTGAGAAAATGTGAAATTTTACTATGAAAATGAGTGTATCGAGCTCTCTCCCTCCTGATTCCGGGCTTGTTTCAAGTAGCGGTCTCTAATATCGTAATGCTATTACTAAGAGCTATATTTAATACTAAGACACATAGTGCGCCAAATGTGCACTTTCTGGGATAAAAGGAAATGAAAATTTAAAAAAAAAAACGTTTTTTCCCCATTTGTATTTACTTTAAACCGCAGACAGACTTATTAAGAGGTCTATAAATATATTATATATATACAGAAATATATATTAACAAAAATATTCACAAGAACTGATGAGAGTATGACTTTTAAGTAAGTTGATAATAAATTACCTAGTTTCATTAAAAGTACAATAAATAATTAAGATGTAAGCTCTAATTTACTAAGTTACACATTTTAAAACAATAACATCATTTAATTATCTTCGTCATCATCATCATCATCAATTAATTCAAATTCAGAATCGATGTCCGCTAAATCATTTATGTTAACAAATTCGATATCACTTTTCTCAGAATCCGTAAGCCCATAAAATTCCTTAAAAGAAGATTTTTTTACAAACTTATTTCCTTTTGGACGGATACTTGTAACAAGTGGATCAGAAGACAGTAAAAGATTGTGCATAATATCTTCATTGCATGAGATACTGCTATGCTTTCGAGAATGCCCCTCTCTATATTTTCTAAAATCTAGCCTCAGATGCCTCTTCGGATAGAAAACCAATGGGCACAATTGACATGTTCTGAACTATGTCTGGCCCATGCATTAAAATTTTATGAAGTGAAGAAGGCATATAATACCATGGGTATAACTCCACGTAAAGCTTAGCAGTATCAAAGCAGAACTCTCGGAATTTAGTTACGTTGATCTTCTCTCCTGATGAAATACACTGCAAGATCACACAGATTTTTCTTAAAAGCATAGCATCTATTCCGGTCAGTTCAGCAGATTTAGTGTAGTTTTCAAAAAATCTCCTTGCCGAGTTGCCATTGTTGGTGGATCCACTGCCTTGTTTCACAACATCGAGAAGTAAGCCCGTTTCTCTTCTTACAGCCTCTTGAACTCTTTTCTTCCTGTCATCAACTTGCCTTTTTGCTATATCACCCCTTACTTGCCATGATTTTATGTCTAATTTGTAGGAAATGTGTAATAAGCATTCCATTGAGCGAATCCAAGCGTGAAGGGTGCTTAAGCTATATTTATACATGTCCTCGTTTGCGTGTTTATCTTTGATTAACTCTAAATTATTCATTTCTTTAGGACAAGCCTTGCATATATCACACACTGAAGCTGCTGTATTGGATATAATGGAATGAATTTTACCATCAATCATTGTCAACAGCAGTTGGTGTTTGACACTAATTCCATCAGTGATGGTGGATGGAGTTAAGGCTTCAATCTCTGCTTCGATTTCAGCCATCTCTCTCTGCACATTTTCTTTGGTTTCCTTTATAAACTTAAACAATATTGGCCGGCAAAATGAAGTGGAAGATGGTCGCTCGTTTTCCCAAATTGTTACACCTTTTGAGACGAGCCGCAGTGGTACAAGACTAATCATAAAATTACTAGCAAGATCGATTTGCTCATCTTCACTCGTCCTTTGATGATAAATGCTTTGGCTAGATGATCCGTCAAAACCCCATTTGCTGGTCAATACGAGCTGTTGATTGGGATCAACAGGGGTTTCTAACGACCTAATAAGTCTTCTTGAGGTTAAATCCATCAAGGCTTGTAATTTGATTTTTGCAGAGCTCTCTGTAACTGTGAGATCTTCTTTGGCCGGATAGCACTTAATTTTTTCTTTAACCAACATGTAGTAACTCGGGTATTGAAGAGCTCCTTCTTGAGTGTTGAAATCCCGAAGAGTGTTATAGCGCCATTTCGATAAGTTCATCGATACATAAAGAGCCAATGCCTTCAAAGGGGATATTTCCCGTACCTGAATTGATTTACCTTCAATGAAGGCTTTGATTTTTGAGGCCTCTTCTGGATTCTCCGTCAAGTATTTCATAACATAAGCTGTATCGCTTTGTCCTGCCTTTTGAAGCGCCCTTTCGGCCGAAAACATAATTTCAGCGCTGCTAATGCTGCATGAAAGACTATCTTCAGTGCGTCTTCTTTTTTGCCGGTTACTAAGGTCCTCAAAAGATTTACGAGGACTAGGATGTGTACAAGTTGAAGCATCAGATTTAGCAGGAGAAATTATGGGCTCGATGACGTCACTTATATTTTCTGTAGAAGGTTCCATATTTTCATTCTGTAATTCCGGCCATTGAATTGCAGCCTGTAGCCAAATCTCATGTTTCTTCCGAAACTTATCTGTGCTTCTTCCAGACTGTGTCCATTTTGCATAAATGCGGTAGCAAAATCGACGACACCAGTCTTTTAAACTTGTTTCAGCACTTTCACATAACTGAACACAACTGTTATCTTTTAAAACACTGAACAAATAGTTAAAGTCGCGTAAATCTTTATGTGCGCGTGCGCATAAAGCAACGTGAATATCAAGATTTGTATTAAAATTTGGAAAATACATTGCGAGATTAGCTTGGATACAACGAGGTGTAAATCAACACTGATTTTAAAGTTACTAATAGTGACCTATTTATATAAAATCCAGGTATCCCAGGTATCCTTTGTTAAATATTGCAAGGTAATTAGTTATTGTGATAATTAGTAAATGATGCATGCTAAATTAGTGTATTAAGAGCCATTTAGTAATTAAATAATAGCAATGTTCTTATCAGTAATCATTAGTGCATCAGTTTTATATGTAAACCTTAAGTCCCTAATTATATATCCTAATTAGCTTATATCTTCTCTAATTGGCTGCTCAGAAATGTTATTGTAATAAGGTAAACCTTTAGAAAAACGGTTTTAATCAACAAAATAAACAAAAAATAAAAAAATTGTGTTATAAAATAAACATCACTCTTTATCCCAGAAAGTGCACATTTGGCGCACTATGTGTCTTAGTATTAAATATAGCTCTTAGTATTAGCATTATGATATTAGAGACCGCTACTTGAAACAAGCCCGGAATCAGGAGGGAGAGAGCTCGATACACTCATTTTCATAGTAAAATTTCACATTTTCTCAAATTACTCCCGAAATATGGGAGTTATGAAGAAATTCATCACCACAAGTTATGAAGGCATTAAGTAATCGAATAAGATGGCATCATTAGTTTGGCATAATTTTACTCTTTTTTTTCGGACATGTCTACGTCCAACCGCTCCCATACATTCGTTCCACTGTGGTCCGTCGAGAAGATAATTTACATATCTATAGGTGATACTTTGAATATGACAGCAATCTATCATGGACGGTGACAATGCGCGCGCGCCCTCTGTCGACCTTTCGACGTATTACGGAACAGTTCGGCGAAAACTACAGGGTTGTCACGCAAGTATTATTATTTGCGAAATTATTTAAGAAAATATTTGTAACTGACACCTTTTTTTTTTGGTAAATCATCAAATAACAGATGTCATTTGTGGTGGATGGAGGGTGTGTCAGATTCTTACTGACTAAAACCCAACCGTATTCCTTCCGTTGCCTGTGTTGCCAGGGGCCTCGGTAACCCTTTTGTACCTTCACGCGACCCCGGCAGGCATCGGCCCTAGTGGACCCCTACACTTGTGCTGACGACATCTCTTTGAGGCGCGCGTGGAATACAACGCGCCGTCGACGCCCAGGGCGTGTCCTGCGGCGGCTAGGGGCGAGAGGGCGCGAAATTTGCCTTTTCCTCAACCGTCCCGCCTCCTCCTTCGCGAGCATTACTGCTTCGCAGTCGCAGGTGACGGCTGCCCATGCCCTCTCGCTCCGTACCATGGCCTGAACCAGGGCCGGACGCGAGAGATCTCTGCCACCAATCGCCTCCACGAGGACACGGTGGTGCTCTGCCCAGACCTCCACTCCGGGCGATCCACACAGTGGTGACACCCGGGCGTTTCCTCCCGCCTTATCCGACACAGGAACCTCCCAAAGCTGCCGTGTCAGATGAGGACCTGCGTCAGGCGGAAGGTTAGGATGCCATGACGCCTCTCTAGCCACTCCTCAAAGAGGGGACTTATCGCCGCAATTGTGGCGTGCCCTGCTCTGGGTTGCCGCAACCGCACTCTCCATGTCGCCATGAGATCCCGCCGGAGCTCTGTCCGCTGTGCCGCGATTTCTCGCGGCAGCGAAGTTACGCCCCGGCGTTTCGCCTCCTTGCGCCACTCCCTTACGTACGCAAGGACTTTTACCTGGCGGCAATCCGGCAAGGGGGCTAGCTGCCTAACAGGAGATCGTGCGGTATCTCCGGACCCGGATGGCCATGACCCTTTGGGCCACGCTCAACCAGCGGGCTGGCTGGTAACTGACACCTGAGTTTGATATTTGTGTGGATTTACATGTACTTTTCATGAAATTACCTGAATAATGTCAGTGATTTTACCATTTTATTTTTTTGGTGAATGCTAGCTAAAACATGATTGATGACACCGATTTATTTAGCCATTAGGCAAAAATAATGCCCGGGTGTCACCACTGTGTGCACCGGTGGAGGTCTGCCCAGCTTGGGCAGAGCACCGCCGTGTCCTCGTGGAGGCGATCGGCGGCAGAGATCTCTCGCGTCCGGCCCGGGTTCAGGCCATGGTACGGAGCGAGAGGGCATGGGCAGCCGTCACCTCCTTCTGCGAAGCAGTAATGCTCGCGAAGGAGGAGGCGGGACGGTTGAGGGAAAGGCAAGTTTCGCGCCCTCTCGCCCCTAGCCGCCGCAGGAGACGCCCTGGGCGTCGGGAATCCCGGGCGGATTTCCGGCCACCTTAGGCGCGGGCTTGCGGACGGTGAGCAATGGGTAGCTCACCGGCCGGTAAGGACCAGGCCCGGGCCGACGGCGCGTTGTATTCCACGCACGCCTCAAAGAGATGTCGTCAGCACATATGTAGGGGTCCACTAGGGCCGATGCCTGCCGGGGTCGCGGGATGGGTTGGATGGACTTATGGGTCACCGAGGCCCCGGCAACACAGGCAACGGAAGGAATACGGGTGGGTTTTAGTCATTAAGAGTCTGACACACCCTCCCGCTCCGCACAGAGCAGAAGTTATTTAATGATTTCCCACTCAAAAAAAAAAGGCAAAAATAATCAAAATTTGGCGTCACCCACATAGCCAAAAGTTTTCCTACAAAAATATTCACCCAATCGCAATTGTTTTGGTAGTACATGAATAATAGTGCCATAACGCAGAAATAACACAAATATTTTGTGGGCATCGTTCATTATCATTGTCATTTGGTGCCGCACGGGAACGCAATTGGCATAACAATGCCGAGTCGGCGTATTTTTTCAAATAAAAAAGCTGATTTGCATTATGACATTTGTAGTTGTCAATGACTGACAGCCAGCGTCAAAGTCAAAAGTATTATTTTTGTGTTTTTAAATTAACATTATAAAAGATTCATTGAAGGGTTACCAAAATTATTGATTGTGTATGGTAGGTATTATTTTATTTTAAGGCGCTGACAAGACCCAATTGACCAAAATATGCTTCTCTTAAAAAAAAAATATGCCACATCTGTATAGTTTGTGGTAGCGGAATAAATATATGTTAATTTTGAACATATTTCCCAGAACTTGGTTGTTACCAAAACACGTTTTGAAAATAAATCTCGATACAAACTAACGTTAAACTAACCTCTTACCTTGAGTTCTAATCCAAAATATCTGCATTAAATATAAACATACGTAACGTATTTAATTAATAACAAGAACGTCTTATTTGAATGCAGAACTTGGTTGTTTTTTATTTTCGATTACTCAACTCAATTTTGAGTAAATAGATAATTGCTTCATATTTTGCAATAAATTACAAGCGTTGTGTCATCGCGCATCTCTTTCTTTTCTATGCAATCTGACATTGACCGCGGTTTAGGTGTTGTCAGCGTCTTAAGCATAAGTAATACACTACACTTTTGACAACTAGGGTGTAAAAAAGTTGTTTTCGAGGAACTACGAAATCAGAGCTGTGTTGATTTGTTTGTTCCAAAAAGTAACAATATCTAAACTGCTTATTTTTATCATGCGACTAATTAGTTTAAAAGTCAACGTATTCTTTCATTAATGGGGTGACGATTATGACAATCCGTAGTTTCTTTATGCTTTTATACAAGTTTCAACCAATAGACTAGCAAAAGAATAACTTACTGTCTTACAATTCGCCCATTATTATTCAGCCTTCATTCGTACCAAGTAAAATAAGTGCTAAACAAAAGGCAAGAAACCCTTACAATCGACTTACCAACTTTTGTTTAGATTGTGAGAAAAAATACCCCTAAATTAAAGGTGTTTATTAATTTGTCCTCATTTGCATTATAAGTGAAAGTTTTTGTAACACTGTTTGTAATAGAAAAGTGTTACATGTTTTGTAATTATAAGCTGTGTGTTTTTGAACCACCATGCTGTGTTTTTCAAGCAAACAAATCGGTGAAACTGGTATTTAGCAAGCTTTTATAATTCACATTTTGGTAGTGTGTAAACAATTTAACAAAGTGGATAAATTAAATGCCAGCTTAGTGGTACAGAATCTAAATTTTGTTTTTTTTTTTGCGGCACGTTGATATGCGGTTTTATTTGTCTTACCTATTCAATATTCAATCATTTATTGCATTTTACCTACCACCTACGAAATGACTGCTAAATTCAAGCCTGCTGCTTCTTCACTAACATTCATGCACATTATACCTAAGAATCGGAAATGCACCACAAAGCTACAATTTCATTTCGTTTTTTAAACCAAACGCTCCGGCCGATTTTGATGATTTTTACGTCAATCGATTTGTCTTAATCTTGTTAGTGTCACTTAAGATACGACAGTAGTCAAATTTTAATATGGCAAAAATCAGACGCCGTAATTTTTGTAAAAAAGAAAAAAAAATTAAGTCGACGAAATATGTATTGAATAGGTATTCGAAAATCATCTTTAGGTTTCGATAATAATTCATTATCTAGATCTCTGTAATTGAATTGAAACTTTGGCATTTTAATGGCCGCGAAAGTCAAAACATAAATAACACAATTTTGCAATAAAACAGAAACTAGTTATTCCCTACAAGATACTCAAGCCTCAGGTAAAACCAACAGAACACAATTCTATTGTCTGCGGGCGCTAAATCTATTGATGTTCGCAAAAAACTTTTAAATTCTATTATATCGTTGCCATCGAAAACAAGCCCCTTTTATGAATGGAGTACGTGAGCCGGCAAATCAAACAGAGCTCGGTTTAACATTTATTTGTATTTGTATTGTATTGTTTCGGTCCAAGTATTTCGCAAACGGTGTTCGGATCGGAAAGAAGTTTATTGAAAAAAAAAATGGCAGCGCAAAAGTGTTGTATTAAAACATAACTCATAATATCTACAGTTTGGTACCTGTTGAACTAGACTATGACTTCTCATTAAAAAAGTCGAGCCTATTTCAAATTTTCAGACTAGGTACGTAATATTGTGAATTCGAAATACTCCGAAATTACCTACTCTATGAAAGGCACGTATGGAGTGGTTTTTACTCGACTGCGCGAGGCAAAGGAGGGTAATGTGTTTATCAGCCTACTTATGTATGTATGTTTGTTCCTTTGTGGCACTATAGAGAACAAACGCTTCGGCCGATTTTGATGATTTTTCGTCAATCGATTTGTTTTAATCTTTGCCACTAAAGACACGACAGTAAACAAAATTCAACACGGTGACAACCAATTTGTGAAAAAGAAAAAAATTAGTCGAAGAAATATGTCAAATGGGGTATCATTAAATAGGTAGGTTTCTCTAATAAATTATTTTGAAGGACGATTTAGGATCTATAACGGTTTAAATTCGGTTAGCAACCATTCTCACTTAAATTTGGTCTTTTTAACGCGAAAAAGAACAAAAAAGCAGGTACACCTCTGCCCAACCCTTCGGGGAAACAAGGCGTGGTGTTATGTGTTATGTTTGTAAAGAACAAAAAAGACAATTTTAAAAAGCAAAATACCCGACTGCGTAAAATGTGAACTTTAAAAAAGATGGAAACAAGATGACCTATTTCTATATCTATATAAACTTAATCTCATGCAGTCGGAGGCACCTTCTTAACTAACAATAAAGACATATTTTGTTAGATGGAACAATTTACATAAAATATCGACATATTTTGCACATCCTACATACTTAAAAATCGTAATACCATAAGATGCTGCCATAAATACAGCTTCACATTCGTTAAGTATTCTCAGGCATAAACAAGGATAATGAAAGAAAAACTACCTAGGTACCTCGAGTTACGCTAAGTAACTTGATCCCATTAACTTAGTCCTTTGTTAATCTCACTCCCTTTTGTTCATGTATGGTCCACTAATTAAAAACTCTATGCAAAACATCTCCCTGTTATTTAGGTCCAAAATAATGTTTGCTGTTATTTGGACCGCACCCATGCATCTAATGAATAAATTGGGTTTATTCAATTTGCATACATTGTTACAATGTTTGTTTCGGAACGACAAAGTTTGAATAAAAATGGTTTATGTAATATTACATAAGCTTTCTGTAACACGTTTTTTTTACGTCGCGTCGGTACATAAGTAACGTGCACGTAGCGAAATGAAAATATTAAAACAAACCTTACAGATTTTAGCTTTTTAATTTCGCAACGCTAGCCGAGGTCAGCCCATGGATGTGCTATGCCCTACACGTTAACATACCACACAGTCACGACACTCCACATTAAAGAATTGTTGATCCTGGTTTCCACTAAACATTCATCAGGTGGTCGGATTTGGCTATGAAATAAATCAGTGTTTCACACGGAACAACAGCTGCTGCAGATGTATAATTTTAGTGACTTTTAAATCTGTTATTCCGCCTTCATTTATTGCAAGTAAGTTTATTTCTATATTATATTATTTTATATTATATTATTTCTATTTTATAATATATTATTGTAGTTGTAAAATACATTAAGAAAATAATGTCTACCCAAAGCTTGAAAAAGGTATTAGTTTCAAACTACTTAAGATATTTTCATGATTTTTTTTTGTACGAACAGACTATTTTATTATGTAAATTCTATCTGTGATTTGTTCAAATATTCATATTTTCGTTAGTAAAAATAAATATGTAATATGAAACCAAACGGCACGGCCGGGCGGCGGCGGCGCGGCGGCGCGGCGCGAGCGAGACGCGCATTTGTATGGCCAAGGTCAAAGGCGATTACCCGACCCTTAAACTAGAATACGTAAACATTTCTATATTATATTATTGTAGTAGTAAAATACATTAAGGAAATAATGTCTACCCAAAGCATAAAAAACGATATTACTTTTAAACTACTTAAGATTATTAATTACTTATTTTCATGTTATTTTGTATGAAGAGACTATTGTATTATTTAATTATATGTGTTTTTTCAAATATTCATAGTTTTGTTACTAAAAATAAATATTCCCTTCGAAACCGAACGGCATCGGCAGCATAGTCACGGCGTGAGCGCGACGCGCATGTGTATGGCCAAGGTCAACGGCGTTTATCCGACCCTTAATCCAACTGTACCGTTTTGACTAGAAGTTATCTCAACAATAATAATCATTGTTTCCATGTCCATCTGCTCATGATAATTAAATTATAACGGTTGACCTTTCAGTGCAATTGATATTCAATACGTATGTGCTAATTATAGAAAAAAAACAAGTAAAAACTAACACTTAAATTCACTTTAGGTGAGAGTCCCTTCTGGCCCCACCGAAGTCCGGTGAAGTAGTATAAATCCCCGAGGGATAAATTCTAAATTCACTGTTTAATGGAAACAAAACTAGTAAACGGAATCGACTGTTTACTATATTTATCCAAGATTATTAAAATTTCGAAGCACCAATTATATACTTTCCTACCTATAAAGTTATAGGTACTCTGACAGATTTTTTTGACCAAAATTTGTACCAGCAATTCATAATTACCTACCTGAAAAAACCAAATGGTACTAACAATACTATATACTGTTTGAACCGGAGAACTTTGTGCGCAGGAGCAGTTACGCTAACGCGATATACCGATAGTAAAATATAAATGGTGCGTGAAAATTGTGCATTATCGTAAATAAAGAAATGGAATTGACAACATAGAAGCTCTTCATATAACAATAACATCGTATTTTTTAAACCCTTTTACGCTCTGAATGGAATGTAATAAATCTTGCTCTAAATCTGATATGATTCTGCGGCTCTTCCGATGATAAAACGATAAAAAGTTGTATCGTTAAAGTTGCGATAAATTTTAATAAAAATAAATATAAAACTTTAACTTAACGCATTGCGCATGCTCCATATAATTTTCTAGTTTATGGTGCAATTTCTAAAACTGCTCGGAACTTGTTTATGGTTTTCTGTTTTACGGAATACATTCTGCTTTTGAAACACGGTTTTAAAGTTTTTAACTGTATCGCAAACAACTGCTTCCAATAAAACTTTTCTATGATTGGAAATTTCGAAGCTTTTGTTTCAATCTTTTCTATTCTCTTCAATCTCGGCTTAATTTTTTTTTTAACCTCACCACATCAAGTTTCGTAGCTTGGACATTGGCTGTTATATTTTTACAGTTTTGTATTTTTAAAGTTTACCTACCATTAGTTTGTATCGAGTTTTTTTTTTGCAATACGAAAGAAAAACAAAATATATGTTAATTTTGAACATATTTCCCAGAACTTGGTTGTAACCAAAACACGTTTAAAAAAAAATCTCGATACAAACTAACATTAAACTAACCTCTTACCTTGGGTTCTAATCCAAAATATCTGTATTAAATAGCAACATACGTTACTTAAAAGAACATCGTTGAATGCAAAACTTGGTTGTTTTTTATTTTCGATTACTCAACTCAATTTTGAGTAAATAGGTAATTGCTTCATATTTTGCAATAAATTGCAAGCGTTGTGCCATCGCCCTTCTCTTTCTTTTATATGCAATCTGACAGTGACCGCGGTTTAGGTGGTGTCAGCGTCTTAAACAATTTATATTTTTTGGAAATTTTCAAAACTGGTTCGTATTTCCTTTCCAATAGAAATCATAAGAAATTGGATGCAGTTATAAAAACGCGTTACTTATGAAACTTCAAACATCTGGCAACCAGTTCTTACTAACTTAAACATAATTCACCGGTATACAATATTATTTGAAACAACAAAAACTTGATATAACTACGTCACAGTACCTGAACACACACAATCGGACATCCGACACGCGCATCCTTATTAAATTATAAAGAAAATAAACCGGTAAAGTTGACAACCCTACCGTCTTGAAGAGCCCGCCTTTATCTGTAGTATCTTGTTTTATTGAAGTATTTTTAAAATTGGTCGATTCATAGCTAGGGGAAGCTACCGGAAAGGGCCTGCCACGCGCCTAACCAGGTGGGTGTGATTTTTTTCTTCGCCCTTATTGAAAAAGGAAATGACTTTTTAAGCCAATTTCTTTTAAGGGTCTTGGGAATGAGTAAATACAGGCTGAAATTAAAGGCGTTTTAAATCTTTTGAAAAGTTTAAGCATGAGATAATGGAGTTATTTTTTTAAAACGCTTGTAACCTATATCTATCAGATTTGTAATGTAACTGGCCAGCTATGTTGTATTGTCACAATTTTTGGATTGGTTATAATTGCCTCATATCTAGCTAATTTCATAATGTAAGGAATGATTTATTTGCAAACGCTTGGGTTGTTGACTGGAGCAAAAATAATTTTAATTACAGAACATAAAACGTAATTATCGTTACTCATGAACAAAATCAACATGAAAACTACTTTCACTACTTGTAGGTAATTATTATTTCGTTAAGGCTCCTACATACTGGCGCGACTTGTCGCGCGACGCGTCGCGACACAAAGGCACCGCTTGTAGCGCTACACGCGGTGTCTTTGTGACGCGTCGCGTCGCGCGACAAGTCGCGCCAGTATGTAGGAGCCTTTAATCGAATTTCACGAAACAAAAATTATTTAGGTACAAAGAATATTGAATTAAATATATTAGAATATTAGTAGGTATCTACTTGTACCCATGTTCGTGTTGGTTTCCGTTATTGTATGTTGGTGAAAATATGTAGGTACTTAGTTAAAACATTCAAGAGTTTAGGGAAAAGAAGCTATTATGACAAATTGAGGAAATTTCTTAAAATAATATTATTAATGGCACGGTGGCCATTAATAATATTATTTAAAAAAAAATAAGAAACAGTCGCGCAGATGTCAAATTTCCTTAACAACCCGGGACCGTATCCATTCTCGAACTAAATGAGCCATAACGTGTGAATTTCTTCGTTCCGTTTCGTTGAAGTTAACGACTTAAGAAACACCCGGTCAGTACTTATATGTACATAAAGTACATTATACCTTAAATGTACATAAAGTACATTATACATCTATACATATGTACCATAAAATCGTAGCGAAGTCAAAACTGTAGGTCGACCGTTGTACATTTAAATTTTTGGAAAAAAAAGTTATTGCTACAAAGGTCTGGAAACGATTTTAGTAACAAAAATATAGTTTTCAGAATTTTTATCTGCTTGTCTGTTCTTCTGAATGTATGTTCCAGCATCACAAAAACACTACCTAGATATATTATAATATACCTAATACCTATATATAAGTCTGGTCTGTCTGTAGGCTATAAATTATCACGCTATTTTCTACGGGGTATGAGCAATATTGCATTACCAATTCACCATGCACCAATGTAGCTTATGGGTGAGATCAGTCCTTTTATAAAAATTTTCACAGTTAATAAAATTAAAACTCTGACAAAATTCTGACTTTCATGGGTATGCCAAAACGAAAGGAGCAAAGGGGAAATTAACCTACTTTATGCGTCTGCCACAGAGCCTTTTCCTGTCCTTTCCCTCACAATCTAAACACATACGTTTAGGTTAAAGCTTCATACAATGTACGAAAAACTAATAAGGTTCAAGTCAGGGGTGTATTTAGTAGAGCAGAGGGGAGTCAAGTTAATTAATTAAAACGTTTCCCTCAGTTGACTTTTACGCTTGGGAGACAATACAGAGACAAAGCTTTGAAGAATTGTTGTGTCTATGTTAAATAATATAGCACGTATTTACTTAGATGAGTGAAATTCAATGGGAACTAATTTTTTTTAATAAAAGTTTCCCATTTGGCCGACTTCGAAAAGGTCCATACATTCGACTTCTGCTGATGTTAAGTCCATAGGTACTGTAAGTACCTACCTAAGTGCGATTTTGAAAGTTAAACCCAGTTAAATAGGTAGACGATTTTATCTAACTATCTCGCAAGGTAAATTAGGTACTAAACCGCTGGATTCAAAGCAGCCCAGTAATGTAGCATAAATAACCCCAAGTTACCGCGAGCATGTCGTTTCACGAAAATCCACAAAACTCCCAGACAGAAACAAACTTTTGAGCATTATCCAAGTCCCATGTTGGTAATAAATCCAATGTTAATACGTGATTAAAATGCGATTAAACTACTGTACACAGCTCGGTTAAAGTGGGTTTAAGTTCAGTTTGACGAAGGAAGACTTATTTGCAAGTGTAATTACATAGTTAAAAGTGAATAAATTTACTATCTTTCAAAATAATAAAAAATCCACCGAATATGAAAACTCCAGTAACAATAACTTTATATTAATTTTATAATAGCGCCATCTAGCGGAACGTACTTAAACTTGATGCTCCAACATCGATTCTATTGTAACTACTATCTAAACATGCTACTGTACTAGACGTTACACTTCTTTAGTGTACTACGCTTATCGGTAGATGGCATTGGCAGAATATTACTAGTGCTAAAAACGAAAACAAAAAAACATTTAAAATGTAAAAAAATAAAGTTTGTACAATAATAAAGGATTCCGAATATAATTACTTATTTTAATAGTTCTACTACCTACATATTGACACAAATACTGGCGGCTTATTCCATTTGGGATTTGATAGCCCCTAGTTCTAGCAAGAAACTCCAACGGGGCTAATCTTTGCGGATTTCATGTAATTCACCCGGGAAGTTTTATAATAACTAGGCCAGGCACTGTTATTAGATGGCTGCACCTAATTCGAAGTACGCCAAGCCGAGTTTGTAACATGCTAATTTAATAAGTATTTAATTTTTGAGGCAAAATAATCCATTTCATTTGAGCTGGGTCTAAAGTTAGCTTCGGCTTCTTTCGGACTAATATGTATAATCTTTCGTTTTAAACACTGAACAACGCATTAGTTAGGTTTTGTATGAGTTTCCGAGTAAAAAAAGTTAGTGTTTTCTGCAAAAATCGATGACTGGAGTGCTTTGGGGTAAGTAGGTTGAACGTAGCATTATTGTATTTGTAGGTACTACGGCGTGCTACGGCACGGCGGCGTATCGAAGATAAAGATAGAAAGAAACATATTTTATTACACGCAAAGGACATACAAAAAGTAAAAACCGGCCAAGTGCGCGTCGGACTCGGACACGAAGGGTTCCCCGCACCACTTTACAATATTTTCGCAAAAAAAACGCCGGAAACAAACATGATTCTTGTTCCCTTAAATTTTTAAGTTTATTTTATTTTATTACTAGCTGCCCCGCAGTTTCACCAGCATAAGTCTCGATCCCATGGGAATATCGAAATAAAAGAAGTTCTATGTCCTAATCCAGGTCATAGTCTATCCATGTGTCAAATTTCATCCAAATCCATTCAGCCGTTTTAGCGTGAAAGCGAAACAAAAAACTCACTTTCGCATTTATAATATTACTTAGGATTTGTTGTTACAGCGGCAATAGAAATACACAAACTGAAAATTTCAACTATCTACCTAATACGGTTCATGAGATACAGCTAGCTGACAGACAGAAAGACGGACGGACGGACAGCGGAAGCTAAGTAATAGGGTTCCGTTTGGCACCCTTCGGGTACGGAACCCTAAAAAAGATTATCAGGAAGGAAGGATGTTCGTTTATTTCTCTACAAGGTCCCCGGGATGTCAATATGACAGAAAATGAAACTTTATAGGTATCTAACTAATGAAGTTCTGTCTACAAAAAAAAAAACAATCAATACAAAATGTCCGATTAGTGTCTATTTATTAGCTAGTTGATTGGCAAAACTCATAGTAGTTATAGATAGTTTGATTTTTTTATTTCTGTACGAATTTAAAGATTTGATGGGTTCAAAATTACTATGCATTAATATTGCCAGTGTTTTCCTTTATTGTCGCACCAGCTGCGCCCCGCGGTTTTATAGAAGCATGAGGAACAAGGTGTAAGGTTGACTCATTCTCCACAGAAAAGGGAAGATTGTCCTTCCAGACGAGTGTTGTGTCTCGGGGGCAACTGCCCGACGGTTGATGTCGGGATGTTGTATTAGCGTTGCGCGGTAAACTCTGCTTGCGCGATGCAAGATTTTGCGTGACGTCAGTGTGCTGCTTAGTTCGCAAGTGGCGATGTAGATTCCGCCACAGTTTGAAGGCTCCTACATACTGGCGCGACTTGTCGCGCGACGCGTCGCGACACAAAGACACCGCTTGTAGCGCTACACGCGGTGTCTTTGTGTCGCGTCGCGTCGCGCGACAAGTCGCGCCAGTATGTAGAAGCCTTCACTCGCATAAGTCCCGATCCCGTGTACCCAGGTCATGGCCTATCCGTATACCTATCATTCAAATCAATTCAGCCGTTAAGAGGACGATAAATGCCAGCGACCTTGAGCGAGTGGGAGGACCTTGAGCGAGTGGGAGGAGCTTGCGTCACCCCCCGCGACCCCGCAACCGTTCGCACGTAACGTAGGGTAACCATACGTTTCAGATTGTGTGGACTGTCCTGCCTGATTTTTGATCACAATCCATTTTTTTTTTTATGTAGTGTTCACAAATATGGTAATATTCTGATAATAAAATATGATTGTAATATATTATATTATTTTAATAGTTTGCATTGAATAAGTTGGTTTAAACAGGGTGTAATTTTAAACACCATCAACCTCTCTCGTCATTATAAACAACATTTACTATATTGGACACAACATGAAATAACTTGGACTAAACATAAAATCGCGAAAAAAAAATCTGCTGTTCCCTACATTTTGACGAATTAAGCGAACATAAATGTAGGGAACAGCAGATTTTTTTTTCGGGACTTTACGAGGCACGGATGAGTCTCGGTACGTAAAGATGCTCACTCATCCACGTAACAACCGCGGCAAGAATAGCTTAACCTAATTGATCGGCCCGTGCGGCTGTGATGCGACTAACGAGCTCTTTAGCTATGGAAACAATATAAAGTGAAATGAAAAGCCAAAAATCTAAATAAATAAATTTAATTCCAGAATAAAACAATTAATTTATTTAGTGACAGATGAGAAAATATGAGATGTGCAGGCAAGATTTAGAGAGGGAATGGGCTGTATGGATCAGGGGGCCGATTCTACTAATTTGCAAAGTTATACGCTCTGTACCGTCTCATCAATGGTTCGGTTTCGTTCGGCTCTCGTTCGTCCCCCATAAATTTATTCTACAATTTTTATGACAATAACTGAAACTGTAACTGACTGTAACCAAGTCGAAACCCAACTCAATCACTACGGGAATGAATGGCAATGAGTGTTACCTATAGTTCAATTAGTAAGTTTATAATATTACTATAACAAAAATGGTTAAATAACAAATAAAGTTTATACGAATAATAAACCCATTAAAACTTATTTTCCGTTATATTTACCACGAAAAGTAAATGATTTTTTCCATATATTTTAATAATTGTAAATTAGCAGATTTTCTTAAAGGAAACAGTCTGGGCGGTTCGAATTGCCATTTTAGAACAATGTTGTTAGTAGAATCGCCCCCCAGAGTAAGTTAGTATATTTGGGGAGTCAGTTTACAAGGGATGGAAAGATTGATGAAGATGTGGAAAGGAGAGTGAATGCGGGAAATAAAGTGAATGGTACTATACACGCGACTGTAACCAACTAGTCGATGCCTAAAAAGGCTCGACTGGCTGTTCATAATGGTGTGCTATTGTCTAAGCTTATGCATGGAAGTGAATGAATTTTGGGTGTGGCAAAAGAAGCATAAAAGTAGAAATTCAATCGCCAGATAACTTTTATGTGAAGAATATGTTTGACGTTTTGACAGCTTTTGTATAGAAAATATGTCAAAGCGCCATATTTATTCCTCAGATAGAAGTTAACTGATGATTGAAAAATCGGCCCTAAATGCTGTGGAAATGCCTCCTTGCGAAGCATGTGTGACGTGACTATAAATGATAGGCTGAAAAATTATGTGATAAGGCAACGGTGCGGTTTAAAAGAAGCGTGCAGCTGGCCTTCTATAGTTTTTGCCTTCCCCTTGGGAAGAAGGCGTGAATTTGTTTGTACTAATTATTTATTTACATTTCGTAGAAATGTAGTCATTTTTCGAAATATTCCTCTTGTCGAGTGTCTTGATCTTCCTGTTTCTCTGTCTCTTCTTTGTCTGTATTTTGCCTTCAACCAAAATCATTGATTCTATTCCAGTTGATGGTCCTGGAAATATAAAAAAAAACCTGTGAATCTACATTGTATATAATAAATAACGAACCATTGTCAGTTCTTTCACTATTTTAGTCATTATTTATTTCCGTCGGGTCGCAAAAACCAAAATATTAAAACATAATCTTATTAATGAGCTGCACCTGTTTATTTAAACTAGACAAGTTTCTAACTTAATATAACGGGAATGTCCCCATAAAACCATAATAAATGGTATGCCTAGAATCTACAATTTATTTAATACTCACTTTGTCTCTGCATTTTCATGTTGGGAATCATTGTCAGTTCTTTCATTATTTTTATCATTATTTATTTCCGTCGGGTCGTAACAACTAAAATATTAAAACATAATCTTATTAAAGAGCTGCACCTGTTTATTTAAACTAGACATGTTTCTAACCTACTTATAACGGGATTGTCCCCATAAAACCATAATAAATGGTATGCCTAGAATCTAAAATTTATTTAATACTCACTTTGTCACCGCATTTTCATGTTGGGAATCATTGTCAGTTCTTTCATTATTTTTATCATTATTTATTTCCGTCGGGTCGCAACAACTAAAATATTAAAACATAATCTTATTAATGAGCTGCACCTGTTTATTTAAACTAGACAAGTTTCTAACCTACTATAACGGGATTGTCCCCATAAAACCATAATAAATGGTATGCCTAGAATCTACAATTTAATACTCCGCTTTTTCATGTTGGGAATCATTGTCAGTTCTTTCATTATTTTTATCATTATTTACTTCCGTCGGGTCGCAACAACTAAAATAGTAAAACATAATCTTATTATGTACTACACTTGTTTTTTTTTAATCTAGGTAAGTTTCAAACCTGCTGTAACGGGATTGTCCTCAAAAAACCATAATAAATGGTAGTCTACAATTTATTAGGTAGGTAGGTAGGTACTTGCTCTCCGCATTTTCGTTTCGGGAATCTGTATTATTTTTTATCCTACTAAAAAAAAAATTAGGTACGGATCTAAAGTTATGTTTGAACTTACTCGTAAATAATGGATATACTCGCGCACAAATCATTATCAAAATAACATTTAGCTAACCTCATTATATTATAATAATATATGAGAAACTTACCTCAGTATCCTGTTTCTTTCATGTATACGTCATTTCTCTTTCAGAACTTTAGTTGTTCTACCCATATTGTCGAAAAAATACGTAAGTACAACGGTCGCGCAAAGTGTCAGCGTCTACCCGTGACAGTCAGCGGTACACTGCCGCCCGTCGCCCGCGCAGAGCGCCGCATGCCGTTCCGTTCGATTTTATAGGGAATATTTATTTTTAGTAATAAAAGTATGAATATTTGAAAAAATTCACAGATAGAATTATAGATAACAAAATAGTCTATTCATACAAAAAAAAACCATGAAAATATCTTTAGTAGTTTGGAAGTAATTTCGATTTTTATATTTGGGTAGACCTTACTTCCTGAATTTATTTCAAAGTATTTTACTACAATACTAAAATATTCACAGATACAATTGATGTGTATGCGGTCTAGTTTAACATATATTTTTTGCGTAACTTACTTGCATTAATTGAAGGCGTAATAACAGATTTAAAAGTCACTAAAATCATATATATGCACCTTAAAGCGTGAATGGGTAATAGACAGACAGACAGATAATAAATGCAAATATTCTTCTTTTTTTTAAATTAAACAGGTTTTTATGATTCTGAAGATTTGTTTGTTACGCTTTCACGGTAAAACAACTGCACGGATTTAGATGAAATTTGGCGCATAGGTAGACCATGACCTGGATTAGGACATAGGATACTTTTTAACCCGATATTCCCACGGGATCGAGTGTTTGCGGGTGAAACCGCGGGACGCAGCTAGTTGATAATATTTCTGAAATAACTACGCTACTTTTGACGGTATTTGTTTGTTGCATGATAGCATACAGCTACGTAGGGGGCCAACCATCTCCTCTTATAGCTGTATTATTATAATATTATATTACTTCACAGTGGAGCTGTACAGGACTCATAGCTCCATCTCTTTCTCACACTGAAGTTATATTGAATTAATACTGCTATAAGAGGTGATGGTTGCCCCCACGAGCTGTACATAGGTACAACTCAGAGAATAAGCAAGCTGAAGTGGCATATTAGCCGTAGAACCGATGACTGTTGGGTTAGACGTGTTCTTGAGTGGAGACCGCAAATCGGCAATCGTAAGGAAGGACTAAGATTGTCAACTTTTTGTACAAGAAATACAGTATTTCTGTAAAATAAACAGTATTTCTGTAAAATAAACAATATTTCTGTAAAATAAACAGTATTTCTGTAAAATAAACAGTATTTCTGTAAAATTAACAGTATTTCTGTAAAATAAACAGTATTTCTGTAAAATAAACAGTATGTTATGTATTCTCTATAGGGTCGGGTAATGGCCGTTAAGCTTGGCCATACAAATGTACGTCGTAGTAATATTTGTTTTTAGTAACGAAAATATGAATATTTGAAAAAAAAAAACACAGATAGAACTATAGACAATAAAAAAGTCTGTTCATACAAAAAAAAAAAGAATGAATATATCTTAAGTAGTTTGAAAGTAATATCGTTTTTTATGCTTTGGGTGAACATTAATTCCCGAATTTATTTCATAAGTATGAAGGAGAAGGTACGTCTCTCTCGTTATCATCAGCCATATTTTAACTACTGTGGGCGTACAATGGGAAGTGTTGGTTATTGCATAATAGAAAAACCGTTTACAGTTTAAATCAAATTTTAATTTACGTTCAAATAATCACACTGGCTATTCACACACTGTAGGTACACGACACAACTATACGGAACGCGCGAGTTTCTAAACGTGTTGACTCCTTGACCGCCTCCGACAATACTGAACTCAAAGAGTGGTTATATAGTCTTTGACTGAACTTAACTCTGGTCAGTCCGGTTAAGCGTTATATTGTAGACTCTGTCGAGCGCCGCTTGGTGGCGCTGGCGTCCCGATCAGTCAAACGAGTGACTAACGTATTTCCGACAAGTATTTTACTATAATACTTAAATGGTCACATATAGAATTGATGTGTACGATTATGCGTTCTAGTTTTACATACATTTTTGCATAACTTACTTGCAATATATGAAGGCGTTATAACAGATTTAAAAGTCACTAAAACCATATATCTGCGCCTTAATGTAAGGAAATTACAGTAAAAACTAGAATGAACTATTTATTTGTAGCTCTGGTTAACAGTGAAAACAGCGTATTCGAATATTTTATTTTTGTTGAACAGTAAACAGTATTTTATAGTGAAAAACAATATAATACTATTTTGAACAGTATGGCTGGCAACCCTAGGTAGGACGCCCTTGTCGGGAATCCCAGACGGATTTCCAGCCACCGTAGGCGCGTGCTTGCGGACGGTGAGCAATGGGTAGCTCGCCGTCCGATAAGGACCAGGCTCGGGTCCATGGCGCGTTGTGTTCCACGCGCGCCTCAAAGAGATGTCAGCACAAGTGTAGGGGTCCAATGGGGCCGATGCCTGCCGGGTCGCGGGAAAGTCCAAAAGGGCAACACAGGCAACGGAAGGAACACGGGTGTGTTTTAGTCAGTAAGAGTCTGACACACCCCCCCGGTCCGCCCAGATCGGAAGAAGTTAGTTGATAATTTCCCACCCATAAAAAAAAAGGTAGGACGCCTTTAGGCTAGCTGGAGCGACGATCTTTACAGGGTGGCTGGTAGCAGCTGGATGACAGTCGCTGAGAATTAAGTTGAATGGCGTCCAATTGTGGAGGCCTATGTCCAACAGTAGACTGCTGTAGGCTGATGTTGATGCTATTTTATAGTCAAGGAAATTATTAAGCTAACTGACACTGCCTGCATTCTTTGACAGTTGTATGCCAGCATTTTATTACAACTGTCAAAGAATGACATTGGAAATTTGAATCCCTACGGACAATTTATGTGAATAGTTAATTTTCTTAGTCATTAATTTCCCGACTTTATGACCTAGATTAGGACTGCGAAAATAAATACATGATCATTGAATTACGAAATTTAATTATTTATTTATATATACTTTCTTGTACACTAGATTTACATTACAAAAAGAAAAAAAATATACAATGGGCGGGCTTATCGCTTACTGCGATCTCTTCCAAGCATCCTTGGAATGGACAGTGATTTTCTGGATATAAAATGGGGTAAAGTAATCTTGGGGTCCTGTAAGTAATCTTTCTATAACAAACATTTATTGGTGATATATCTTAATACCCGGGTATTTGTGGTCGGCAAAATTGTTCACAGTGCCTACATTTGTTTGTGAAGTATCCTCGATAGATTTGTGATTGCTGACCCTTACCTCTGCGGTTATGGGTTATCCAAATTAATGAAATTATGTGGGTCGTGGGTAATGTATAGTCGACGTCGTAATTGTTTTGACAGTTTTGACAACAATTCCTAGCAAATTTAAACTTCACTAAGGTTGAAACATACACAGAGAATAGACTGAGCTTCACAAAAGTGACCAGTCTCTAGAAAGAGACAAAGTGAATGTGCGGCCATTACCTGTCTCTATTCTGCAAGCTTGTAAAAGAAAATTAAACTTCGTCATATTCAATAGTCTATTCAAAATCAGAATTCTAGAGAGACAACCGCGGCCAGTAGAAGAGACAACTACCCACTGGCCGCGCATTCCCTTTGTCTTTCTCGTATTTTTCGGTCTCTATTCACTGCACAACTGAACTCTCAGTCCATTCTCTACCCATATTCAACCCATAGGGGTTGACACTATATAAGTGTCACATTGTCAAATACAATTTGTCGTTTTATGACGTCCAAGTGACATTCAACCTTAGGGTGGTAAAGTCAATGATAAGTAAAATAAAGTAATTTGAAAAATCAAAAAACCCGTCTGCTTAAAAATTTAACTTTAAAAAAAATTGGAAACAAGATGACCTACATCCGACAATAGGTCTTTATTGTTATATTTAAGAAGATGCCTCCGACTGCATGAGATGGATATAGAAATAGGTCATCTCGTTTTCATCTTTTTTGGCATGTCGTAATTATCGGTAAGTAGCGTAAAAGAGACAAGATGATACGTAACTAGGCTAATTAGCCAAGTTTTGACGTGCTACTTGCGGAGCGTATATAACCACACATACATATATACATGTACTCTCACGCCTTGTGCCCATGGGGGTAGACAGAAACTATAGAACGCCACTTGCTACGCTCCTTACATACTCCTTTTGCTCCGTTTACGTCCATACATCTGGTCATACACGCACGCCAGTTGCGAGTACTACGCACCTGACCTTTTTGAAGAACATCACCAATGAGGTCACTATATGTCTTCCTGGGGCGTCCTCTCCCGGCGTTTCCACTCACATCTGCCTTGTAAATACCTTTTGTTAGTCGCCTTTAATTCATCCTCTCATCATGACCACCATCCATGACCATCTGAGCACACCCTTTTCAATTTTTGTCACTACATCTTCCTTTAAACCGCACCAAACGTGCAACCAATCTACCTCTTTTTATTTATAATATCATTGGGTAAAGTAATTTCGAAGTCCACCTTACCTACATAACATACATAATCAGCCTAAAATGTTCCCACTGCTGGTACACAGGCCTCCTCTCTGTGAGAGGGAGTGGACCGTTATCCACCACGCGGGCCCAGTGAGGATTGGTAACCATACCTACATACCTATACATGTTAGTACTTATATGTACGTACACTATGTTAGTAGGTTTTTGTGTGAATTCGATTATAGCTTCTGTTTGGAGATTTCCTTTAGGTTGGTAAACTTGGGTCTCAACGCGATGATGGATGGATTTTACTTTTACCTATGTTATAATTATTTAGAGAGCAGTGGTGGCCCAGTGGACACTACCGCGACTTACGAATTGTAGGTCGTAGGTTCG
The DNA here is from genome assembly GCA_905333075.3 of Atethmia centrago. NCBI lineage: Eukaryota > Metazoa > Arthropoda > Insecta > Lepidoptera > Noctuidae > Atethmia > Atethmia centrago. The sequence continues at coordinate 14,806,763 of HG995386.1, read as the reverse complement.
AACCCAGCCAGGCACTTTACTTTGTGTAAATAACTTAATCACCACTGCTCGCAAAACGGTGAAGGAAAACATCGTGAGGAAACCGGCATGTCCTAGAACCAAAGATTCGAAGACATGTGACATCTACCAACCCTCACTGGGCCCGCGTAGTGGATTACGGCACACTCCCTCTCACAGAGAGGAGGCCTGTGTCCCAGCAGTGCGAACATTATAGGCTGATTATGCTATATGTACGTACTCCACATAAGTATGGGTAGGATTTTGTGATATGAACCCCGAACCTTTTGCCTTTATTTTCTGATATTGGAGCAATAATATGTTTTGACAGTGCTTGTAATATCCATGACATGGATATCCTGTGCTGGTTTTATCAATCATACAAAATGTTACTGACAGTATAAGGACTTAGGGTAAGACTTGGTATTACGCCCTACTTTTTTTTAAATCGTAATTTAAAAAAAATCTTACAAGATATAATCAAACTTTTTATTTTGGAACAATATTTAGTCTTTTGACAATAATGGCACAAGTGGTAATCTTAATAGGAACTAAGGATAAAATAATATTAATATTTTTTTTAAATCTAAGGTGGGGCGTTTTGTAATGTGGCTGGTGGCTAATACGACTCATTCTTATTATAAAATGCCCCAGTGTATTAATCATATATTTTTTTATATTTTTAAATATATTAACAATCATTTTGGCACAAACTAACTCTTAAATCGAAATTAAAATAATATGACGCACTTAGTCAGTCTCTTTATCAAATCAGACTTTTTACATAAACATTTGAATAAAACTTAATTTGTACTTATATCAACTTAATAGATTATTAAAAGAAAAACAAAATAATAGGTAAACTACCATCGGTAATCAACACAATAACATAACATAACATTCGGCTTCAGTTTGAGATTCAATCAGTCTTATAAGTTTTCATTTGGCAATCATCTTAAAATTAAACAATAAAAACTTACACTCTATTTTTTTTAACAGCTTCCTTTTTGGCTTTGCGTCCACAACGATTACACATTGGGTTATACATAGTGCAAAACTCATGCAACCATGTTAAACAAGACGGGCATTGAATCCAATCTTCAGTGGATTGTGTGTCATAATAATTTTCCGTGCATTCAACGCATCTGTTAACGTCATCATGTTCGTCTGAGATTTCTTCTTCAGAAGTATCTACCCTAACCTCGTTTTCATCATTGCTTTCAGAAGACGATGACCAGCTTACTTTTTTCTTATTTCTGACAGGACCTTTCTTTGCCTTCTTTCTATTTTGTTTTTGTCCATTTTGTTTCTTTTTTACACCATATTTTTCTTTCACTGCTTTAATTCTTTTTGTGATCTTAGCCTGCTTTAATTTTTCAGCTGCTGGTTTCTTCTTATCAGCAATTACTTTCCGTTTCTGTATATTTTCATCAGAAGTTAAAATAACAGCTGTTTGTTTTCTCTTAGACAATACTACAGGAAGTTTAGGCACTGGATGGATTTCATTCAAAACTTTGGATGGTGTTGCTTCAGACTCAGTAGATCCTATTTGTTTTTCAGGGGTTTGTTCAATCAAGTCAATAAGATTAGACTTCGCAATAGTCAGACACGCCTCACTCTCGATACGACATTGTATCGGATACTTTTGTGGTGTTTTTGGCAATATGATATTCATTTGGTCAAACTCTTCTGCCACAGGTGCATCTTGCACAGGCAATGAATGTTCAGTTACTACTTCCATCAAACTATCTTCGTAATTTGGATTAATTAGATGTAGTCCTGAAGGACCTGGCTCAGATTGGAACTCATTCACAACGACAGGTGGTGATCCTAATGTCCTGGGCTCTAAATCATTTATGACCTGCTGCGGTGATGAATGAATTGTATCAAAGGCAATTAGCTCACTACCGTCATATTCATGAAGTAATGACAGAGACTCTCTTGACGTCCCATCCTCATCTTCAATAACTAAATTTTGGTCTCGCAGCGAATCAGATAGTGAAAAATAGTGATCAGGAATGGCACTCGGATCAAAAGGATAAATTCCACATGATTTTAAAGCTGACACACCATTGGAAACAGTAGCAGCTTTGCCCCAAGCTCGTCCGATTAACTTAGACACGTCATAGCGTGTCAACTTCTTCTCCTTGTTCCTAACCATCCAAGTCTTAGCTTCCTGGGCAAAGTACACCTTCAATGGCCTAAAAAAGGCTCTATCAAGAGGCTGCAGAGCATGCGTAGTGTGACTTGGTAGACACAAAAGAATAACACCATTTTCTTTAGCCACTTCCAGTAGGCGAATATTGTTACTGTGCGAGCTGTGACCATCTAATATTAACAATGTTTTTCGAGGACTCTTGTGACGCAGAAACACTTCTTCAAACCATTGCATGAAGAGATCTGTATTTATGTAAGAAGATTTTTTGTTCATGAAAACCTGTGATCCTGGAGGAAGACCTTCGGAAAATTGTGGTTTGCTGTAAGTACCCTTATAGATTAAAACAGGGGGAAGAAAGTTACCTTGAGCATTACAACAAGCAATCACCGTTACGTTTTCACCCTTTTCAGAGCTAGTGAGCGTGTAGACGTCTTTGGCTCCCTTTGTGGCAATTACTTTTCCTGGCTTGTTGTTCACCTGTATGCCGGACTCGTCCATGTTGAAAATATCTTCGGGGTGATTTGCAAAATCATTTTCTTCGTAGATTTTAGCTAGTAAATCAAAAAAATCCTGTACATCTTTTCTATTAACTCCATAAGCTCGAGCAAGTGACAAGCCTTCTGATTTTCTTTGACTTAATTCTGAGTTACGAGCCATGAACCCCGAAAACCATACATTTCCAGCTGATTCAGAACTTGCTGAAAATGGGTTTTTAATTGTAAGTTTCTTAGCTAATTGAAATGCCATTTCTTTTACATCTTTTCTGTCAGGGGCAAATCCAACTTTTTCCAATTTCTTTATATGGGCAACCAGTTTTTTTTCATGCTCTACCGAAAATACTGGTTTTCGTCCTAGAGGGCTCTTTGATTTTCCTGATAAAATGTGTCTTCTTAAAGTCCGAGACGGTATGCCAAAGTTTCTGGATGCCTCATTAACACCCATTACTTTGCTTAGGACACTATGCATGGCTTTGTCTAAGTCGTCCGCACTCCATGATGCTCGTAGTGTCCTTCTTTCATACTTCCGAGACATTATCTGTAATAATATCACGCAACAAGGTACTTTAACAGAGTTCAAATATTAGGGCGTTTTAAACAACTAGCTTAGGGGCTTATTGTCAAATTCGATTTTTAATATGCCCCACTGAGATCGAAACACAAGATTCAAGGTTATAACGTTCGAAAAAATAAAAAGAGAAAGGTAATTTTATCTATTTTACGATAGTGTGGGTCATTTTAACACAAAATATAAAAGTATCAATATATATGAATTTCTTGGAGACTCACCACAAATTGTTTCACGCCAATAAAACCAGATTTTGCAATATTTTTTAAACGGACATCGCAAACTACGTGCACACGTCGGCCATGTTGTGCGGCTACTAGTGGCTCCCCGCGCGTCTAGTTACGAGCGGCGTGGCTTTGTTAGTGTGAGTGTTTGAGTGGTGGGGCGTTTTGTCACTTAGGGCGTATTACCAAGTTCTACCCTAATGTCGGGCGCATACGAGTACGCGAATCTACGCAGCGTGCAAGACATAAAAATGTTTTCTGGGTAACCGTTTTATATTTGGGTAGTCTTAGTAAGGTTATTGAGATTATTTTTATCAGAACCATGTTTTTTTTTGTTTTTTTTTTTTTGTTTTTTTGGTCACATTATGGTCAGGGTGTTGTCCTTATTGTGACTAATAAGTTTCGTGGATGTAAAGTAAGTACCTATTCTTATTTCTGTAGTACTTATTTGAATAAGTAATATTTTTTTTTTTTTTTAAGTATTTTATTAGCGGCTTCTGTAATCTGCAGTTTCATTCAAAACGTAATGAGTAGTAATGACACATTTAATAGCACTGTAAAAATAATCATGAGTTTCTTCACTATTTTATGATCAGAAACTTTCCAAGAGACAAGGATAAAAACCTTTCAATTTTTACCAAAAAATTGGAGGTTTTCAATCACGAGCTTAAATACCTTACATTTACACAAGATTCAAAAGCGTTTCTTTCCTAAACTATTGAAATAAATGTTATAGTACCTACTTATTATGTATTTCACCCGCGACGTGGGTGGCGAAAATCTCGATAACAGCGCCACCTATCGGGTCCAAAACTGTCTTATCTTTTAAGTTGGAACCAATCATACACATTCACAAAATTTCGGAGATTACGCGTGTACGAACATAATGACATGTGATTTTTCTAAATTAAAATGGAAATTTTTGAGACCATAATAATTATTATGAAATAGCTTTTGTCAAAGTTGTTATCGTTATTTTACGAGAAAATCACTTTTGAATGTTACGTAAGTATAAGTTATAATTACATTGTATTATGTTCGTAACTGTAACTACTAGTTAATTATCATTATGTCTTTAGATTTTAGCAAAATATTTATTTACATGATTTTTCCGCAAAAAAAAAAAGATCCAATCCAATACTTTAGATCCTTGAAAAGCATTCGATATAGGTTAGGGGCTGTCTTTTGTGGGAACTTTTAATTAAATCTCCAAGTGCTGTAGACTTTCAACAAACTTGCGGCCAACATTGCTATTATTCACCAACGCGAAATAGCCGATAGTTTTCAACTCAAAATTTTGGTTCAAAGGTGGAGTGAACATTTTATACACCAGGGTTTTTATATGGGTCCATTTTACGTTTTCTGTAGACGGTAATTTTCTTTTGATAGTTGTCGGAGTAGGATTAGCCATAGCCAAACATAAACTCAACCATTATCATATCATCTCATCGCTGTGCGTTTCGTGCTTTTTTTTTTTTTTGAGGGTGGGAAATCATCAAATAACTTCTCCCGCTCTGGGCGGAGCGGGAGGGTGTGTCAGACTCTTACTGACTAAAACCCACCCCTATTCCTTCCTGTTGCCTGTGTTGCGGGGGCCTCGGTGACCCATAAGTACCTTCCCGCGACCCCGGCAGGCATCGGCCCTAGTGAACCCCTACTTTGTGCTGACGACTTCTCTTTGAGGCGCGCGTGGAATACGACGCGCCGTCGACCCGGGCCTGGTCCTTACTGGACGGTGAGCTACCCATTGCTCACCGTCCGCAAGCCCGCGCCTACGGTGGCCGGAAATCCGCCCGGGATTCCCGACGCCCTGGGCGTCTCCTGCGGCGGCTAGGGGCGAGAGGGCGCGAAACGTGCCTTTCCCTCAACCGTCCCGCCTCCTCCTTCGCGAGCATTACTGCTTCGCAGAAGGAGGTGACGGCTGCCCATGCCCTCTCGCTCCGTACCATGGCCTGAACCAGGGCCGGACGCGAGAGGTCTCTACCGCCGATCGCCTCCACGAGGACACGGCGGTGCTCTGCCCAAGCCGGGCAGACCTCCACCGTATGCTCCACCGTGTCCTCCGGGCGATCCACACAGTGGTGACACCCGGACGTTTCCTCCCGCCTTATCCGACACGTGCGTTTCGTGCTTGGATATAGACAATAATATTTTTAGATTTTGTTTTAAATTTTTGTTGGCGTGACTATGCCAAATTACAGCTTTCTAGTACTAGGCGTCTTAGTACTAGAAAGCTATTATCATATCTTTTTGTATGCACGTGTTTCTGTAACAAATAAACCTATATTGCTTTCTTTCTTTCAATATTATTTCGCTCTGGTTCCTTCACACATTCCACCTACATTTACAGCACACCTGTTTTAAGAACAAGCCAGCTAAGTTATCTCGTGATATCCAATTGATAGGTAAACTTATTTTGGTATAATAGGACCAGTTTTATTTGAGCCATGTTGCCTCTGGAGGCATCGAAAACTGGTAGGAATCAAAGTCCTATTCAGTTGATCAGAGGTCTAGTAAAATTGGTCGATATAAGATATATTTTCTTGTAAGCGATATTTTCGTCGACCTCCGTAGGGGGATGAAGTGACGCTGTAACGAGACGTTGGCTTTGACAGGTTATACCTTTGTCACAGGTGACAAAGGAAATTATAAGCGTGACGCAAAATATAACGCTATAACAGTGTTTATTAAGATGTAAATAGAATGGTAATACCCCTGTTGGCATAAAATTTTAAGGCATACTGTAGTTTGGCATAACATTTTCTCATAACTTTAAAGGCTCCTACATACTGGCGCGACTTGTCGCGCGACGCGACGCGTCACAAAGGCACCGCTTGTAGCGCTACAAGCGGTGCCTTTGTGTCGCGACGCGTCGCGCGACAAGTCGCGCCAGTATGTAGGAGCCTTTATTAGCATAATAATACCTACTGCTGTATAATAATACTTTGGCATAAGTTGGAGTTGCATAAACTTTAAATGCATAATATTTATTCGTCTAATAATCATGAGCTATAAATATAAAAAGTCATAATTGGGTGAGTGTAACCAATAATTTAAAATTAATCTTTAGGTACTTGGTAATTTAATACACTTGTGGCCAATGATATTTTTACCCGACTATGGTGATGCCAATAGGAAGGGTAATAAGCGAGTTCGGGACTTGGGGCACCCCGACTCGGACAGGTTAGGTTCGAAGGGGATGGCAGGGTCTAGTGAGCGAGCGGAGCGAGAGAACTCAGAGCCCGCCATCCCCTTCGAGGTTATATTTTTTTAAACCCATGAGGCCCGCGGGGCGGGCCTCATACTACGCCTTTTAAGCGACTTTAAGTGTTTTGAGGTTAGGTTACAATCATTAGTTTTTCTCAAGAACGGTGCGTTACCTTTCATGGGAGTGGTGCCAGGGGGCAGAGGGCACCACCCCCCAAACTCACACCCCACTCCCACCCCCTTCTCCTGCCAAACGATACTAGATTTTCACCCATTGAAGCTGAGAGTTGGAGCAATAATAATCAATAAGCTGAAATAGTGTCTACAACTTACCGTTTGGAGTTATTTATTAGGGTTTATTAGTTTTATTCCAAGGAATATAATGTGTTTATATCACTACGCGTTTATAACATTATGCTTTATAAAATTATGCTTCATTATTATTATGCTAGTAGTATTTATGGCAACAAGCATTATGGCAAAACATTTATGTCTTATGTAATATTATGCGTAATGATCATTATGCTGAATTTTGTTATGCCAATGTAAATTATGTCAATATATTTTATGTTTATCATTAGTAAACCAAATATAATGATTGGTTACTTGGCTTTTGATATCAATATGTTGTTGATACTACTCTAGGCTTAATTTTGGTTGCAAATTTATAAGTAATACAATTTATGGTGTCAGAGAATTCGATCTTGTTTTATGTCAATAAATATTTTTATTATTTTATTGCTATTTTACCCCACCCATAATCTAGCCTTGATTAATCATTGCTTATGTAATTTCTTTGATTTTTTATTGTAGTACCTATACTTAATTGCCAATGATTGTATTCCATTGGCTGATCTCATAACGTCAAACCTACGAAAATATAAATAACATTATCAAGTCTCCTAAAGTTCCCTTGCCATAGGCTAGTTTATTGTCATTCATATTATCACACAGCTTGCTTTTCTAGATTATTTCTTCTTCAACCATACTAAATAGTTTACGAGAAAGATCTACACAGCACGAAGGATTATAGCGAAGTACTTCCTTGACCCCTCGTCATAGTTATTCAAACTTTCCCAAAACACACCTGCATCATTTCGAAGGATTATGGCCTTATATCTCTGTACCTTTTTTTAAGTGGGGTACCTTTGGGACTACCCAACTTAAAATGAAAATACAGGAGAGCCACCTGTGCCCTTCCCATGTATGTTTTATACAGGGTGGATTTTTGAGAAGACGAGAAAGACATGTTTCGAGAAGGACACATGTCCTTCTCGAAACATGTCTTTCTCGTCATGAAAGGCTTCTACATACTGGCGCGACTTGTCGCGCGACGCGTCGCAACACAAAGGCACCGCTTGGAGCGCTACACGCGGTGTCTTTGTGTCGCGTCGCGTCGCGCGACAAGTCGCGCCAGTATGTAGGAGCCTTAACGGTTAAGGTAGGTACATACCTACCTTAACCGTTGTTGCTACAAGTGATAAATGATAAATGATTTATTTTCTGTAAGTAGGTTTGTACAAACACTTTTACACGTCAATCATATTTTTAAAATAAAGCTAGATGAGCTAGAGTCGGCGTTTCCTATCTGACTACTCTGAGAAGAAAGGCCGAAACAAACTCAGAGGTCACAGTCTCCTTTAACACAGTCACAGGTCCACTATTGACTGGACAGCTCCACTCAATACTGGACCTGTCCAGTCAGTGCACGCATTTGTCAGTAATCGTGCAGCTCAACTCGAGGACGGTAAATACCAGCGACCTTGAGCGGGTGGGAGGAGCTTGCGTCACCCCCCGCGACCCCGCAACCATACGCACGTAACGTAGGGTAACCATACGTTTCAGTTGGTGAGGACTGTCCTGGCTAATTTTTTATCATCATCCAATTTTTTTTTATGTAGTGTTTATAAATGAGGTAATATTCAGATAATAAAATAACATTGTAATATATTATATTATTTTAATAGTTTGCATTGAATAAGTTGGTTTTTACAGGGTGTAATTTTAAACACCATCAACCTCTTAAGGGGTCATTGTACTCATCATTATAAACAACTTTTACTATGGAACTAAACATGAAATCGCGAAAAAAAACAGCTGTTCCCTACATTTTGACGAGTTAAGCGAACATAAGTGTAGGGAACAGCAATTTTTTTTTATGTAGTGTTTATAAATGAGGTAATATTCAGATAATAAAATAACATTGTAATATATTATATTATTTTAATAGTTTGCATTGAATAAGTTGGTTTTTACAGGGTGTAATTTTAAACACCATCAACCTCTTAAGGGGTCATTGCACTCATCATTATAAACAACTTTTACTATGGAACTAAACATGAAATCGCGAAAAAAAAACAGCTGTTCCCTACATTTTGACGAGTTAAGCGAACATAAGTGTAGGGAATAGCAATTTTTTTTTCGCAACTTTACGAGGCACGGAGGAGTCTCGGTACGTAAAGATGGTCACCCATCCACGGAACTACTGCGGCAAGAACAGCTTAACCTAATTTATTGGCCCGTGCGGCTGTGATGCGACTAACGAGCTTCTTAGCTATAGAAACAATATACAGATTTTTGGCTTTTTATTTTACATAAAAAGCCAAAAATCTAAATACACAAAGGCGAACGGCAGGCATGTATGGGAATTTCGTACCGTTAGTAAAATTTCATGTTTTGGGATATTTTTTGTTTTAATTGGTAGTTAATATTATAGACAAGCCCTTTTTAAATTCTTGGATTTTTAGAACGTGGGACGTAAAAGTTATAACCAGTTTTATTTTTTAAGGTTATGTACTAGTGTACCAATTTAGATTGTTACTTAAAGGCACATAAACATTGTTTCCGTAACAAAATATATGTTCTAGATTGGTCATCGCTATTTTTGTAGTGTTTTACCTACTATCAAGTAGGTAAATTGAGATGAGGATCGCACCTACTCAGCGGATTGCATTAGGAGATACCTATGTCCAGCAGCTGACTGCAACAGTTTGATAATCATGAAGTCCTGATGGGGTTTTAAGTGTAGGTAAATAAAACAATACCCTAAATAGTTTTAATAAGTACATTATTTATTTATAATTAATTCTTAATATTACTTCATCTAAGAAGGGGGCAGGTCGGGTAATACCCTCATGGCGAGCATAGCTTAAATACCAACATAACTGCGTTAAGTTTACGACTAAATTACGTGTAGTTATTAAAATCTTTTTTTTTATATTATTAATTAATCAGAACTTCTAAAAATAGTACACTTACATGAAAATAAATGGCTTAGTTGCCTTAATATGTGGTACAAATTCTATAACGAAACAACGAAAAAAGTAAGCGGTACGAAATCTGCCGTTCACCTTTCCAAATAAAACAATTCATTTCTTTAGTGACAGATGAGAAAATATGAGATGTGCAGGCAGGATTTAGAGAGGGAATGGGCTGTATAGACAGATCTTCTCCTTAAGGTGCATAGCCGAAAAACATCTGGCAAAGCACAAGAAAGTCTACTGTACTTTCGTTGATTTAGAAAATGCCTATGACAGTGTGGAGAAAAGAACTGTGGTCAACACTATCCATGTATAGTGTGGACTGGCGCTTGGTACGGGCACTGATATCTTTATCTAAGGATTCCAATGCTTGTGTTAGGATAAATGGGGCATATACAGACTGGTTCTGCATGTTAAGGGGTGTTAGACAAGGTTGTGTGGCGTCAACGTGGCTGTTCAACTTGTATATGGATAGTTGTCTGATAGATTTAGAAGAGGGTGAGTGTGGATAGAGAATTAATGAGTGGGTTGTCAAATGGCTTATTTACGCAGATGATCATGTTCTACTTGCAGCGTCAGCAGAACAGCTGCAAGACATAGTGACTGTGATGGATGACGCATATAAGATGAATGGGATGAATATAAATGTGAATAAGACGAAGGTGGTAGGTGGCAGGAAATGTGAATAAGGTATGTGGAAGGTGACATGGTGTTTGAATAAAAACTTTTTTGGAAGTCGGTGCCTTTGGATTTGTATTTTAGGTTTTTTGCCACCGAATTCCGAAAATTAAAGTTATTTTTCACTTTGTAGTGTTTTTATTTTGAAGTCGGTTGTTTTTTTTTTTTATAGTATTTGCCTGCCCCTTGGGAAGAAGGCGTGAATTTATATACGTTTTTATGTTTGTACTAATTACTTTTTTTACATTTCGTAGAAATGTAGTCGTTTTTCGAAATGTTTCTCTTGTCGAGTGTTTTGATCATCCTGTTTCTCTGTCTCTTCTTTGTCTGTACTTGACTTTTTTTTTTTTTGAGGGTGGGCAATCATCAAATAACTTCTCCCGCTCTGGGCGGAGCGGGAGGGTGTGTCAGACTCTTACTGACTAAAACCCACCCGTATTCCTTCCTGTTGCCTGTGTTGCGGGGGCCTCGGTGACCCATAAGTACCATCCCGCGATCCCGGCAGGCATCGGCCCTAGTGGACCCCTACCTATGTGCTGACGACATCTCTTTGAGGCGCGCGTGGAATACAACGCGCCGTCGACCCAGGCCTGGTCCTTACCGGACGGTGAGCTACCCATTGCTCACCGTCCGCAAGCCCGCGCCTACGGTGGCCGGAAATCCGCCCGGGATTCCCGACGCCCTGGGCGTCTCCTGCGGCGGCTAGGGGCGAGAGGGCGCAAAACTTGCCTTTCCCTCAACCGTCCCGCCTCCTCCTTCGCGAGCATTACTGCTTCGCAGAAGGAGGTGACGGCTGTCCATGCCCTCTCGCTCCGTACCATGGCCTGAACCAGGGCCGGACGCGAGAGGTCTCTGCTGCCGATAGTTGATGGTCCTGGAAATATAAACAAAACCTGTAAATCTAAATTTTATATAATAAATAACGAACCATTGTCAGTTCTTTCACTATTTTCGTCAATATTTATTTCCGGCGGGTCGCTTAAACCAAAATATTAAAACATAATTTTATTAATGACCTGCACCTGTTTATTTAAACTAGACAAGTTTCTAACCTACTATGACGGGATTGTCCCCATAAAACCATAATAAATGGTATGCCTACAATCTGCAAATTCATACTCACTTTGTCTCCGCATTTTCATGTTGGGAATCATTGTCAGTTCTTTCATTATTTTTATCGTTATTTATTTCCGTCGGGTCGCAACAACTAAAATATTAAAACATAATCTTATTAATGTACTACACCTGTTTTTTTTAAGCTAGGTAAGTTTCAAACCTGCTGTAACGGGATTGTCCTCAAAAAACCATAATAAATGGTAATCTACAATTTATTAGGTACTTACTTGCTCTCCGCATTTTCGTTTCGGGAATCTGTATTATTTCCTATCCTACTAAAAAAAAAAAAATTGATACGGATCTGAAGTTATGTTTGTACTTACTCGGAAATAAATAATGGATATACTCGCGCACAAATTATTATTAAAATAACATTTAGCTAACCTCATTATATTATAATAATATATGAGAAACTTACCTCAGTATCATGTTTCTTTCATGTATACGTCATTTCTCTTTCAGAACTTTAGTTGTTTTACCCATATTGTCGAAAAAATACGTAAGTTCAGCGGTCGCGCAAAGTGTCAGCGTCTACCCGTGACAGTGGTCAGCGGTACACTGCCGCCCGTCGCCCGCGCAGAGCGCCGCATGCCGTTCCGTTCGATTTTGTATGGAATATTTATTTTTAGTAATAAAAGTATGAATATTTGAAAAATATCACAGATAGAATTATAGATAACAAAATAGTCTATTCATACAAAAAAAAAAACATGAAAATATCTTTAGTAGTTTGGAAGAAATTTCGATTTTTATATTTGGGTAGACATTACTTCCTGAATTTATTTCATAAAGTATTTTACTACAATACTCAAATATTCACAGATAGAATTGATGTGTATGCGGTCTAGTTTAACATACATTTTTTTCGTAACTTACTTGCATTCATTGAAGGCATAATAACAGATTTAAAAGTCACTAAAATCATATATCTGCGCCTATGCGACGAACAATACCAAAAAAAGAACATTTGGGTAGGCCGCATAAATTACTCAAACTGCCAGACCATGATTAATACTAAATGAGAAAAAAAAAACAATAATGACCCACATAGTCTTCACATTCACAATAATTGAAAACAATATAATACTTTATAAGTACATATTAAATTCCACACAATATATTGAACACCAAGAAAACGGTCTTAGGAGACTATCCTTAAATTTTTGAGACATTTTGATCAGCATTCATACATTTATAAAAAAATATAGTCAGCAAGAAAATCGTCAGTTTTTACAAAAACTTTTTTGATGCCATTCGATCCTGTTTCTTTTAAGGGTCAAAAGCTTCTACTGGACCAACTGAAGTTTGAGTACTAGAAAAGTCAAAAAACTTTTCCCATACATTTCGTAGGAAATGAGACTCCAACCTACTTTTTTAAGATGGACAGACTGGCCAAAAATAAACTCGTTTATTTTCGGCCAGCTTGTCCATAATAAAAAGGTAGGTTGGAGTTTCTTTGGTACCAAAAATATGAAAAACTTTTTGCGATTTCTAATTTTTTTATTACTCACACCTCAGTTAGTCTAATAGAGTTGTTTGATCCTTATAATTATGAAACAGGATCGATTGGCATCAAAAAGTTTTTGTGAAAACTGCCCATTTTCTTGCTAACTGGATTTTTTTTCAAAATCTGTGAATGGCGATCAATTTTTCTCAAAAAGTTAGGACCGTTTTCCTGTAGCTACAACGGTTAAGGTAAGGTACCTTACTGCCCCGTCTCAAAAAGTCATCCTGTATATTATGTACCTGTATGATCTATCCACTCATATAAAGGAACGCTGTGGTTTTTTATTAAGCCTTTGCGGGTTTTACATGGGAAAACAAAGAGTTATGGTTCAGTATTTTCCATCATGGAGTCTTGAAATTGTTTTTCTGGGAGCTAGCCCTCGGGGGTAACCATCACCTCTTATAGCAGTATTATTATAATATTACTTCACAGTGGGAAAGTGATGGAGCTATACAGGACTTATAGCTCACGCTAAGTAATATTATAATAATACTGCTATAAGAGGTGATGGTTACCCCCCTGAAGGATTGTAGCCATGTATTGTTGTGCAGATACTTTCTGTGAATGTTTTAGTACACCTGGCTATGCTGGCTTTTTTTTTTTTTGATGGGGAATCATCAAATAACTTCTCCCGCTCTGGGCGGAGCGGGAGGGTGTGTCAGACTCTTACTGACGAAAACCCACCCGTATTCCTTCCGTTGTCTGTGTTGCCAGAGGCCTCAGTAACCCTTTTGGACTGCCACGCGACCCCGGCAGGCATCGACCCTAGTGGAGCCCTACACTGTGCTGCTCTTTAAGGCGCGCGTGGAATACAACGCGCCGTCGACCCGTGCCTGGTCCTTACCGGACGGTGAGCTACCCATTGCTCACCGTCCGCACCCGCACCTATGGTGGCCAGAAATCCGCCCGGGATTCCCGCCGCCCAGGGCATCTCCTGCGGCGGCTAGGGGCGAGAGGGCGCGAAATTTTCCTTTCCCTCAACCGTCCCGCCTCCTCCTTCGCGAGCATTACTGCTTCGCAGATGGAGGTGACGGCTGCCCATGCCCTCTCGCTCCGTACCATGGCCTGAACCAGGGCTGCACGCGAGAGATCTCTGCCGCCGATCGCCTCCACGAGTATACGGCGGTGCTCTGCCTAAGCCGTGGAAGGGGAGGATGCCATGGCGCCTCTCTAGCCACTCCTCAAAGAGGGGACTTATCGCCGCAATTGTGGCGTGCCCAGCACTGGGTTGCGACAACCGTACTCTCTATGTCGCCATGAGATCCCGCCGGAGCTCCGTCCGCTCTGCCGCGAATTCTCGCGGCAGCGGATTTATGCCTCCTCGTGCCACTCCCATACGTGCGCGAGGTCTTTGGCCTCCAGATCCCATGGCGGCAATCCGGCAAGGAGGCTCGCTGCCTCACAGGACAGGCTATGCTGGCTAAGATGGTGATGTTGAATTCGTAATTAAAATTTTAAAAAGATGTTGATATGGTAGATGGATAGAAATAAAAAACAGATTAATATTGATGTCATATCAACCACCTAACTAGCGAACAACAAAAGATTTTCGCAAAGAGGATTGCAGCTGGCCGCAGATGGTCTTACTCAGCGGAAGGAGAGCACTTGGGAGCTCTGCAGCGCAATAGGGATACAACTGGGTCAAGGGCCGAGGAAGGTACGCTCGTCCGTTTAACTCGTTAACTCTGTATTGAAACGACGAGATTCGGAAAACTAGCTCGGAAATAAACATTGAATACGAATGAAGGTAGCCAACAATGCTACATCTAAACAGTGCACAGTCCCGAAAGAATACAAAGTGGCTGTTTCGTAATGTCCAGAAAAGCGATCTATTAGATAAATTAAAACAAGTTATGGGTATTGTTATTTTAAGAGAATGTTGTAATTAACCTGTTACGCCCCGTACGACACCGATTCGGAGTCAAACAATAGAAAATCAATTGTGTCTCATTAGCTGTCTTTGACCAATTAATAATATTTCTTGACATTCAAATTTGCACGTCACATCATGTGGCAAACATGTCCCCAATAATGTTGTATCCATCTTGCATGCATGTCTTTCATATATGTATGACACCCTGTTAAGCCCCGCGCGACACCGATTCGGAGTGAAACAATAGAACATCAATTGTGTCTCATTAGCTGTCCTTGACCAATTAAGGCTCTTACAGACTGGGACGATATCGCTGCCGCGACAGGCATGTTGCTACCTGTCGCGCCCTCGATATCGCCTCAGTATGTAGGAGCCTTTTAAGCTAATAAATATTATTTTATTTTATCGCTGAAGAAAATTTGTCACTGCAAGACAAGTGTTCAGATACACGTGAAAACGAAACTGGCAAACTGCGATAAATTGCAGTTTATGGTGGCTTGTAAATAAGCGTAGTCACGGTTAAGGCCTTTACATAATACGAAATAATATTTGCTATTCAATTTGGTCCCAGTTTAGGTCCAGTTTGAAATAATTATTGTCAAAAATGAACTGTTTCAGAAACAAAATGGAATTGTTCGATCATGAAGCTTACACACGAAAACGCCTGTTCCTGAAGTTATTCTAGTACATTTCAAAACTGTCAAAACAAAATCTTAAAGCCTTTAGGACCTTGTGAATTATCAAACTCAATACAGCAAACTTCATCTTAGTATAAACTTCTAAATTCAGTGAACATTATGTCAATAAAACCGGCCAAGTGCGTGCGCGCAATGAAGGGTTCTGTAGTTGGGATTACTTGGGATGCATTTATCCCAAAAACAAACTTAACATTGTAGTTGAAAAACATGTTCTCCCATACATCGATATACGCCACGGTCAATTCTCCAACTGCAAAAAGTTGGCCTTGCTAGCTGTGATAGTTTTCCTTTTAATTTTATTATATGTAAGTACTACTGCCAATAATTTTTTCACATCTCCATAAACAACCATTTAGATGGCAGGGGAATCTAATAAAAAATTGCACTTTAAAGCAAATTTTATTAACATTAACATTACGCAAACGAATCCTGGAATCGAAAAATAGTATTGAAAGGCCTACATTTTTGAACGGCCTATTCAACGATAACCCACACCATGGGATAGATGAGAAAAAAAATATCATCCCCACTTTACATGCAAGGGATATTTTTTTTTTTTTCAAAATTTTATTTTACCGCAATGCCAGCGTGATTAATATGTATACCTATGCCAAATTACAGCTTTCTAGTGCTAAGCGACAGACGGACATGGCGAAACTATAAGGGTTCCTTGTTTACTACGGAACCCTAAAAAAGGTATCAAAATAAGGAAGAATGATTGGATAACCTACATAATTCTGGAACGTGTAAAGATTCGGTTCAGTAAATCCTACCCAATAAAATACCTTATCGAGAAAAAATATGTAACCTATATTACCTACTTATTCAATATTTGGCCAGCTTGCATGACTCAGAAATTGTATGTGGCCTTAAACCTTATATAATAAAACCAATAATTTAAAAAACAAAAAACGCTACTGCAAAAACACGTATACCTAACTGAAAAGAGAAAAACAAGCATCATAATCTATAGAATTTCGGTATCGCAGGGGGACAAACAAAAGTACATATACGAGTACACCATATTTCAGGTTATTTTTGGTATTGCAGGGGGACAAACAAAAGTACATATACGAGTACACCATATTTCAGGTTATTGGTTAGTCCCCTCCTGCGATACCAAAATTCTATAGATTATGATTCTTGTTTTTTTCTTTTCAGTTATGTATATATTACGTGTTTTTGCAATAGGGTTTTTTGTTTTTTAAATCATTTGTTTTATTTCAAGCTTTTTAGTTTTTTTATTAATATATTTAGGGAATTGATTAATTACTAGCTTTTATTTGATATCGATATTGTTGTAATTTATTAAAAAAAAAAGGGTCCCTCCCTTTTTTTTGTTGTTATAGATGCAATATATAAAAATGATATAGCCTATGTCACTCCCACAATGAAGACGAATCGAACAACACCACTTTTCTTAAAATCCATGAAGTCGTTTCGGCTACAGAGCGTGCCAAATAAATATACATATATACATACATAAATACATACATACATACATACATACATACATACATACATACATACAGACTCTCGAAAAACATTACCCTCCTTCTGGGGCAGTCGGGTAATAATAGGCAGTCTTGGGGACTGTCGACAGAAATGAAAACTTAAAACTTTGAATAACATTATATACCTACAATAGATAGATAGTATAGATAGAATACTCTTTATTATGTAGGTACACCATAAAAATTACAATGTACCTGTATACGGTGTGCCGAAATTTAAGGATGTGGTACAGACCGTCAAACTGAACCACTTTCTCCCGGGGACCAACATCGGAATCGCGTAAAAATTATCAGTCGTCCCATACATTTGGTCGAGTGAGTAATGAAGTTTTGTATGGGATGACTGATTTTTTTTCACGATTACGATCTTAGTCCCCGGGAAAAAGTTGCTCAGTTTGATGGTCTGCACCTCACCCTTAATCTTCGGACACCGTTACACAGACGCAGTGTATATATACTATACATATATGCGTATACTTGTACACAGGCCGCGGCGCGTCGCCAATCTAGCGCAACTCGTCACGGGACGCGGTTAGCATGTCGGTGACGCAAACCAATAAGTTTTACCCCTACGAAAACTCGCTCAACGCGGCTAATGAAGTTTTCACTTAAATAACAGAAATTGCATTGCAGTTATTATGAATCAGATAAGTTAAGACGCTGACAACACCTAAACCGCGGTCACTGTCAGACTGCATAGAAAAGAATGAGAAGCGCGAAAACACAACGCTTGTAATTTATTGCAAAATATGAAGCAATTATCTGTTTACTCAAAACACAAACAAATTATCACAAATTATCTTTTTACTCAAAACTGAGTTGAGTAATCGAAAATAAAGAACTAAGTACCAAGTTCTGCATTCAAATAAGACGTTCTTGTTATTAATTAAATACGTCACGTACGTTGATATTTAATACAGCTATTTTGCTTTGGAACTCAAGGTAAGAGGTTAGTTTAACTTTAGTTTGTTTCGAGATTTTTTTTCGAAACGTGTTTTGGTAACCACCAAGTTCTGAGAAATGTGTTCAAAATTAACATATATTTTTTCCGCTACTACTACTATACAGATTTGGCAATTTTTTTTTCTCAAGACAAGTTGTTTTTGGTCATTTGCCTCATGTCAGCGCTTTAAACATAACTAATCATAACAAAACTTACAACACCGGTCTAACCAAAACAAAATCAAATCATTCTCAACGTAAGGTACCGTAAAGGTTGTCTGCAAACCACCTTACACTACCTAAGCAGGCTGGTAGAAAAATTACTCTGCTTGCTTTCGATCACTCAAGCGAATAAATAATTACTTTCAAAATTGTGCGGGGATCGTTTTCATAAAACAACAGTTACATTTTGATAAAGGTTACGTAAAAGTGAGAATGATGTCCTCTTGAAATAAATAGTGCAAATTCAAAATTGCTTCTTATTTTCTGCGTCTACCCTTTATAGATTCCGGTACTGTAAGCGCGCGAAGAAGTTTTGAGTCTATGAACAAGCTACATCGTGTTTCCCTTCGACAATAATGTTCTAAGATCTAACTGACTACAGCAGCCAATCTACCCTACATCCGTATGTCAATCCATTCTTATCAAGCCCTGGACCACAGACAACGCCATCTGTCAAGTTAGGTGTTAACTACTACTCCCATATTCAAGCTTAGTGTACAGTCATATTATACTATGGTACAGTATTCGAGATTCTCCGAGATGATTGGCACTGAATTGACAATCTCTGCTAGAATTTGAAATTACGATACGGCTTTATGACCCACATCTTCGTGCAATCCTGATTTATGTGCAGACCGAGTTGGACTCGATATATAAATGTATATAGGTACGCCAGTCAATCGATTTATCAATGTGTGCTTAAATGAGCACCTACTCATTATTATTTATGCTTTGAGCGAAACGTCTTCTAAATACAAAAAAATATCGGCTTTAAATCCGCAGTCTTTTCAATGCTCTTATTACCTTGATTTAGGTAACTACCTAGCTTACCGGTATGAAGCTAATAAGAGCTTATACATTCGTTGTACAGCTAGTCTAGGCGCTGATAAGAAGCAAATGACCAAAGCAGGTTTGTCTTAAGAAAAAATATTGCTAAATCTGTATAGCTTGTGGTAGTGGAAAAAAATATAAGTATGTTAATTTTGGCCGCGACTTACGAGTTGTAGGTCGTAGGTTCGAACCCTGACAGGCGCTTTATTTTGTGTAAATTATTTCATCACCACTGCTCTCAAAACGGTGAAGGAAAACATCGTGAGGAAACCGACATGTCCTAGAACCAAAAATTCGAAGATGTGTGACATCTACCAACCCGCACTGGACCCGCGTGGTGGATTAACGGCCCACACAGGAGGCCAGTGTCCCAGCAGTGGGAAAATTATGGGCTGATTATGTATGTTAATTTTGAACATAATTCTCAGAACTTGGTTGTAAACAAAACACGTTTTGAAAAAATATATCGATACAAACTAACGGTAAACTAACCTTTTACCTTCAGTTCCAATCCAAAACATCTGTATTAAATATCAACGTACGTTACGTATTTTATTAATAACCAGTACGTCTTATTTGAATGCAGAACTTGGTTATTTTTTTATTTTCGATTACTAAACTAAATTTTGAGTAAATAGATAATTGCTTCATATTTTGCAATAAATTACAAGCGTTCTGTGATCGCGCTTCTCTTTCTTTTCTATGCAGTCTGACAGTGACCGCGGTTTAGCTGTTGTCATAAGGCAGGTATAGCATGAACTTAGTTCCACAAAATGTTTGCAAAATGGGTAATCTGTATCCCTGCAACTGCACTACGTTCGTGCTCCCGACTCAGCTTTAGTATGCTGAATCATCTATCACTCTTTATCCCTCGTTCCATGTTGTACAAGTCAGTGGAGAGAAACATGGCCCATCTCAGTGTTTGCAGAGGACAGGTTAGCACACGGTCGTTATTTACACGCCATTGCAAACATGTGCATTGTGCATCCCATATTGAATCCTTAAAAGTGTTTCGACTTTGTGCTACAATAAAATCGTTGTTTGATGTCGTGTACAGCGGGGTAATTGTGTAAAGGCTCCTACATACTAGCGCGACTTGTCGCACGACGCGACGCGACACAAAGACACCGCGTATAGCGCTACAAGCGGTGCCTTTGTGTCGCGACGCGTCGCGCGACAAGTCGCGCCAGTATGTAGGAGCCTTAAGACGCTGACAACACCTAAACCGCGGTCACTGTCAGATTGCATAGAAAAGAAAGAGAAGCGCGATGACACAACGCTTGTAATTTAGAAGCAATTCTCTATTTACTCAAAATTGAGTTGAGTAATTGAAAATAAAAAACAACCAAGTTCTGCATTCAAATAAGACGTTCTTGTTATTAATCAAATACGTAACGTATGTTGATATTTAATGCAGATATTTTGGATTAGAACTCAAGGTAAGAGGTTAGTTTAACGTTAGTTTGTATCGAGGTTTTTACGAGTATTTAAAACGTGTTTTGGTAACAACCAAGTTCTGGGAAATATGTTCAAAATTAACTTAAATATATCAAACAAATAAATTGGTCAGCTATTCTGACGTCAGGTTGGCTGACCACTTCCAAGTTTTCATAGTTTTCGCGTTTTATTAACCGCGTTGTTTATTATTACCTGTTTGCTACCTTAACATATATTTTTTACACAACTTTAAGAAGCTCCTATAAAAATGTATTAATAAGTCATTAAAACGCAGGCGTAGGTACATAAATTATTTAGGTACATCTTTTCTTCTCAGAATAATTGCTAGCAATGTTTCTGCAGGCGCTTAATGGCTTATGTACAACTTGTTTCTAGATATCCTTAGTAAAGTTTTATCCATTTGTAAAATTTTATAAAAAAGTGGTAATATAGTTTTACTTCACTCTTCTTTTAATAACTGCAACAGACATACAATTGATATGCGCGACATTCTCGCACGCTTCCCATCAACTTTCGTCCACCAATTTATCAATTTACCTGTCATGAAGAAAATCTAACCGTAATAAAAACACATAATGTATGACAGTGCCCACTATCTAACAATTTATTATTTAATAGTAACACTTACAATATTACACCGTGAGATAGAAAATGAAATAAAGCCAGAGCCATCAAGACCACGGCTTTTCCTTTCTCAGTTTCTCACCATTAGAAAACAGATTTCCCGCTATACGTATTTACTTTGTGGAAATCATTATGAAGCTTGAGTTTCTCACCATTATTATTAAGGTCCCTAACAATATATTTTGGGGTATAGCTGAACCCCGGGGTTCAGTTTCCAAGGGTCCATGTTTGGGATTAGTGTGGTAGATTTCGACGTTCATAAGCGCTCGGGCTAAATAAATTAAGTTTACTTATGTTTAAACTTTGTGTGGTGTATGTGTTAGTGGTAGTTACTTAGTTGTATCTTTCGGGAAGATATTGTCTATGACTTAGGGTAAAGGAGGGTATCCGCGGTCAGGCGACAATGCCGGTCCCCACACTATCTTCCAAATTACAGCGTTTTGCGCACACACACATTGATTGAGGGTGACGTGAGTGTTCCCCGCGCCGACGCACCGGCCCCCGCTCAGTTCCGAGCACGCTTAAGGGAGAACTGCACGTCAATTTGTTTCGCGCCACTTTCGTAATTTTTTGACCGCGGAACATAAGAGGTGGTGCCAAAACAAAAGCTGGAATAAAAAAGCAACAAAAAGAAGACCAGCTAAATTTACAGATGTCAGAAAGGTAAAAAAGAGAGTTCTCCAAGATGAGAATAAGGACTAGAGTTCATCAGACTCCAAAATTGAAATGACGATGACACTGATGTCGAAGATCTGGAGAACAGATGCATGTTATGCGACGATTATGACCGGAACAACGAGCTTTGGTACAGGTGCGTACAGTGTGGGCTTTGGGCTCATGCTGAGTGCTCGGGTTATGAGTCTCCCGAAGGCTACGTGTGCGACTTGTGCCGCTAAAAGTTTAACCGGTTTTGCCAACCGTCCGACGGCCGAAAGCTATTTTTTTTTAAGAGTTGATTGTTATCATATTTGTTATCATAGTTGAGTGATCTCAATGGTTGTGATTCTGTTAGAATAATACCTTAAGTTACATTTCATAACAGTTTCTTAAATAAATGTTGATTTTTCACTGAATTGTAGTTCTTTTTGCTTAAGTGACTGGCAATACCCTTCCTTACCCTAATGAACTTGGATAGTACGAATAGCAATATGTTTACCCTTCTCCAGTCCCGTTAAATTATGATTCATCACTATTGTGTCTGTTTCGTTAATCATAAGTTTCTTGGAAACCTATTTAAATTAGAGTCAGTACCAATGTCGCAGTGACCTGTTCCATAGCCGGTGTCTCAATAAATATCTAACGATAAAATTACAATATATCAACACCTACTACAGTAAAATAAATATTTGTTCACATTGATACATTTCACATTCACATTGATACAATCATTGATCACAATGCTTACCGAGCGTTTTGTTTATACAACATCACATATTTCTTTTATTTCACAAACGCGACGACACGAATAACCTATTGTTTGCTGACATGGCAACGAAGTAATGTAAATAACAACATTGTTGTTTGGTTGACTTATTCTCAACTGAATCGCGGTCACTATCGGACTGCATAGAAAAGAAAGAGAAGCGCGAAGACACAACACTGGTAATTTATTGCAAAATATGAAGCAATTATCGATTTACAAAAAATCTATAGATTGTACAAAAAAGAAAACACTATTATGCTAATATGTTGCTTGTAGAATAATCTGGCAAACAATCAGAATAATTGTATGTAATATACAATTAAGCTAATATGTTGCTTGTAGAATAATCTGGCAAACAATCAGAATAATTGTATGTATGTTAGTATGGTTTTTAATCGTTAAAAGAAATTTTTAGAGGTATATTCGTGTTTTTTTTCTATCGTATCAAATTAGTTATGTTATAATAGATTTTCAACACACTATCTACCTAGTATACGAGTATCTTATATCCTTAAGAATATCATATATTTTTCTGATTGCGTTTACTGCGGTGGATCATATACTTTAAGGCATTATAAAACTTATAAAACTTGCGTTTAGGTCCTGTAGTCCCCTTAATGAATGCAACAAAGTATTGAAAAACCCTATTAAAATTAACAACAGCAGTAAAGGCAAACGTTAATTACCTACGAGACATTGCTCCTGTTTCTTTTTCAATGCATGTTCGCCTAAATAAAACATGAATTAAGGCTGAGTACACATAATCGCTGTTTCTAGCGTCATATTTCACGGCTCGTTGCCCTGAACGGAATATCGGTGGCACACCGTTGTGTAACAGCGGTAACTGCGAGTTAATTGCACGCTAGTGTACGACCGACTTAATTGTGTGAATGGTATGCCTGGTTTAATGAGTCGTTCATCATTCGCCAATAGAAAATTAAAATCAACAGCCTTCGACCTGAGTTTGACGTAACTGATATTGTGGTTGAGACTTGAGTGTTTCGCTTTAGGTACTCATAATGAGACTTTGCAAGGTCGGAGTGAGGATGGATCTTGAAGGTTAGAACACCGTTTTGCGCGTCGTTCAGTTTAAATATCGGCTAAATTGATATTTGGTGTTCAAATATCGAACACACACACAACCGAAGCACACACTGGCCTAGCAAAATGAAATTAAAGCAAGAATATTGTCCAAACAGGACATAGGAATCAAATATTTAACGGATTTTATATTTTTTACTGACTTCAAATTTTTTAATACGATTCTAGGTACTTAATAATAAACATTGTGTCTTCCTACAAAGATAACTGATAATGTAACTTGAAATTCAAAATCTTTCAACCTTTCAATTTGCAATCCCAAACAAACCCTTTTTGTCCACAACTAGCACATTTTGTTTATAACGCGCTATACACACGAAACAGTCATTATAGCGAATTATTGGATTATTCTAACACTTTTGAACAACACATAAATCACACAACTACTTAGTTATCGTCCACAATAATCAACAACAAAATGATTAAACTGTCAAATATTTCGTCTTCACCAAAAGAGTGAATGACAAATGAAGTTTCCATCCACCCACAACAAAAAATTGTCAATATTTTTTGTCAATGAGTTCTAACTCTCGCAATCAAAGTTTTCTTCCGAGTTGGATACATAACCAACTTTTTTGTTAATACTGCTGCGTGTCCGTGTATACTCAGGAAGCCAGAAGGGGGACCTGGTTAATGTTCCCCTGTGCTGTGTCGATGGGTATATTTAGAAAGGCATTACTTATCAGTAAAAGGTATTCTAAAAGACTTCCCGTCCATAGTACCCTCTTAGCTTGCGAAAGTCTGGCAACATTTATATATATTAGAGCTGTGCGACAGCTGGACGCCTCACTGAGTATATGATTTGACACTTTTTTTTTGCATTTAATTACGCATAATCTTTAAAACATATAAAAAAACTTTTCTTAAAGGAAACAACTAACGGAACTTTGAAAAAAATAATACAAAAAGTAAAACAGATCCTGAGATCCGAACCCAAGACTGCTTGTTTATGCGTTCGCATTAGTAATTTGGCGTTGCATCGTGATCGAATTAGTGGCTTTTATGTAGACATGGGTTCGTTCCAGCATTGATTTTGTTTTCTTTTAACATTTTCAGTATTTTTTGTAAAGCCTTCTTCATTTCTTATACCATCAAATCATCTTACCTGACAATGGAAAAGAACCTTTTGCCACAACAATACGCTACAGGTACACCGGGCCGCAACGAAAGCGGGTCGGTTATAAAAAATGCGATAACTTGTAAAATATTTGAGCAATCCTTTTAAAATAAAAACGAAATTAAAGTTTATTTCTTTACAAATGTAGGAAGAAGTAAATAAATAATATTTCTTTTTGGTTAAAAACCATAAATAAAAATTAAAGACGATTTTTTAAATTTGAACATCTTTGAACCCGTTTGTTTTACTTTTGTTTCTGGCATTTCTTGTGCAGAAATTCATTATTTTGATCAAATTCAATTAGAAACATGCCACTAACCTCTCAAGAGTGTACCAGAATTCTGACAATGCTTGAAGATGGGCGCAGTCAGCGTTATACAACGATTGGTGTGTCGCTATCAACCGTTCAAAGAGTGCTCCAGTGGTTTGAAGAGACTAGATCCAATTTTCGAAGACTAGGAACAGGCCGAACAAGGTGCACGATAGTGCGGGAGCATCGATATATGGTTTCAGCAATCTTGATAAATCGATTTCAAACGGCTGTTGAAGTCAAAAACAACCTTCTACGTGCTGGAGGGAGCAATCCGAGCACGTGTACAGTGAGGCGGCGTCTTGTTGAAGCAAACGCTGAAGCAAACTTGAAGCCATGTAGACCTGCACATGGTCCAAAACTCGAAACACCATCGAAATTCAAGGCTGAGTTACGCTAGAGAACACATGAATTGGACTCTGGAGAAGCACTGATAGAGGAATGGGAGAATATTGAAATATCTGATGGAAAGCATGCCAAACCGTATATCAGCTGTATTAACAGGTCGTGGTGGCAATACAAAATACTAAAATGTGTAAAAATTTCATATTTGATACCGTAGCACATTTTTCGAAATTTAGTGAAAATCAACATTCTTACTTTTATTCAAAATAAACTTCATAATCTCGAACTTTATGACATTGATTTAAGTGCTATAAAATTGTCTATAATACAGTCTTTTCATAAAGCTAGATCTAATATTTTGGAAGTTATTGATGTTTTTGTTACTGACCCACTTTATTTGCGGCCCAGTGTATATAGGTCCTTACCTAAATATTAATATTCGTCTCTTGAAAGTAATTTTGGTCCCTGGTAATGCCTGTGGTTTTCCTTTCGTAGGAAAACACGGTACCAGTACATTTCCGAGTATGTTATAACTTATAATCCCGAGGCCTTTCCCTCATGGTGGAACCATAAAACATGCTGTTGAATTTGTTTTGTCCGACCGACGCGGGCGACACGGCGACGTCGACGCGTCGTCCTGTCGCCCGCCGCTATGTTTTCATTTAGTTTTTACGAGCGCAAACAATGTTCCCCGCTCGCTTCATGCTGTGAGGGCGTGGTTGAATTGAAAATGTGTGGAGTGGAAGGTTAGGTTCCATATTTTGTGACACCTGAAAATGGTCGTGCTAATAGAATATATTGGAATGTATATCGCTTTTTTGACATTTTGTTATGTTCGTGACTGCGACGTGCAAAAAAAAATATCAATAGATTTTGACGAAAAATTGTGTATTAGATACTTGACCAAGTAGCAATAGGAAAGGTGGACTTGGTCTGTATCGGTGATCAAGAGAAAACGTTGGCTATCTTGCTGTTTTTTTTTTTTTTTTGGGTGGGAAATCATCAAATACTCCCGCTCTGGGCGGAGCGGGAGGGTGTGTCAGACTCTTAGCGACTAAAACCCACCCGTATTCCTTCCGTTGCCTGTGTTGCGGGGGCCTCGGTGACCCATAAGTACCTTCCTGCGACCCCGGCAGGCATAGGATAGGCCCTAGTGGACCCCTACATATGTGCTGACGACATCTCTTTAAGGCGCGCGTGGAATACAACGCGTCGTCGACCCGGGCCTGGCCTTACCGGACGGTGAGCTACCCATGGCTCACTGTCCGCAAGCCCGCGCCTACGGTGGCCGGAAATCCGCCCGGGATTCCCGACGCCCAGGGCGTCTCTTGCGGCGGCTAGGGGCGAGAGGGCGCGAAACTTGCCTTTCCCTCAACCGTCCCGCCTCCTCCTTCGCGAGCATTACTGCTTCGCAGAAGGAGGTGACGGCTGCCCATGCCCTCTCGCTCTGTACCATGGCCTGAACCAGGGCCGGACGCGAGAGATCTCTGCCGCCGATCGCCTCCACGAGGATGGTTATCTTGATTGGCGACACGATGGTTGGATGACATTAAGGAGATATCAAAGCGAGTGAAGACTGGCAAAGCACAGGTCAAAGTAGTCATTGTTTAGCAGTGACTTGTTGAAGACTAAATATAATACTCGTAAGTAGCACGTTGTAGATTTATAAATCAAAATAACGTCAGCCTTATATTTGAAGCTTCAAGGTTTTATTTGTTAAGTTTTGGTGCGTTTTAACCCAAGGACTATAGATGTGGTGCTAGCTTTGCGGATGAAACCAACCAACACCCCAGAATTAAACCACCGCACTGAATAATCTAAACTTAACTGTTCCTACGGAAACGCCTCTAATAAAATCGTCTTCCTATTCATAGTACGTAGGTATAATTTTATTAACTTGTTTGTCCGCGACAAATTGTCGTCACTACCTGTCGGATGACCCGGTAGAAAATAACGATCTGTGATGTCCCAATAAAAAGTTATTTGCGAAATTATACCGGCGCCAGCGGGACGCTTATTTGGCTGAAAATCGATATCTTCATACCGTAGAAATAGAATGTAGGTGAATTGTGCTGGACTCACCGTTCAGCTACTCATATTACTTAGTAGCTTGTTTGAGGTTGCTTGTGATTTGGTCGAGTACCTATTTCATTTGAAAAGGTTAGTGATGATCTAACCCTTTTCACCAGTTTACTTGAGAAATACTAGTGTACTAGAATTGATTCCATGAAATAAACTGTTTTGAATCATCCAGCTAATTGTGTAAGTAGACTTAGGGTGAATTTCACCTATAAAACTGATCGCCATCAGCACATCTAAACCGCGTTCAAAGTCAAAGTCAAATGTTCCACAACATTGATGACGCTGACAGCTCATGAACCCAGTTTCGATGTGCTGATCATTTGTGAAATTCACCCTAAGCTGTTAGGCTGGCTATGAGTCAGTATATTGATGTTCCAGGCAATCATTATGATACAGACAAGTCGACGTATATATTTCTACTTTGTATCTTTAGTCTGTCCAGTCATCTCGGGAGACCTTGGGTTGTGCTTCAATTTTTAGCCCGAACAATCCTATCCTGCTACTGTTTCGACCTACTAGGGAATCAGAAACCCCTTTTTTTTGGGTTAGAAATTTTCAAATAACTTCTCCTGCTCTGGGCGGAGCGGGAGGGCGTGTCAGACACTTACTGACCAAACCACACTCGTGTTCCTTCTGTTGCCTGTGTTTTGCCAGGGCCATGGTATCCCTTTCGAACTTTCCCGCGACCCCAGCAGGCATCGGCCCTAGCGGCCTTCAGTTGTGCTGACATCTCTTAGAGCCGCGCGTGGAACACAACGCGCCGTCGACCCGGGCCTGGTCCTTATCGGACGGCGAGCTACCCATTGCTCACCGTCTGCAAGCCCGCGCCTACGGTGGCCGGGAATGCTAATGTTAGGACAACGTAGGACATGGGCAAAAGTTTTATAACCATTCTTCTGCAGCATTGTATAATCGACCTGTCGACCAGACTGCAGACACGTCAGCCTTAGTGGATAAATAGCCTATAAGCACCTTCATCTATTCTGTCACCCAAATTCTTTGCGGAATAAAGGCGTGATGATAAGAAAGTGTTTAATTTATTATGTGTGTACATTGTCGATTCTCGGAAAACAGTAAGTATTTCACATAGTGTTGATATTAACAAACCCTTCTTGTATTGATCACCTTGAAATAACTTTACTGTTCTGTAGATTTTGGATTACTACCTAATCATAAATTTTGTGCTGGCGCCAATGTTAACTTAGTATCATAATTGAATATTAATATTATAATCTACAGATTGTATTGGGATGTCGAGCTATTGTTTCAAATTGGATAATGTTCTTATTATAACTTCGTCCCAGTATAGAATCGTTTCTTAGTTTTTAGTGTCGTCAACTTCTGTAAACCTATCTTGTGTTTCTGCATTACGTTTATGATTATGTACACGTATGATACGTAAATCGAATTATACGTAAATATATTTAAACGCCAGGTAGGCATTCATCCCATTTTCAGTAGCATAATTTATTTCGGGTGATATTTGATTTCGCTTATATGGATTACTAGATTTACGAAGCCGCGGGGCTTTGTCCGCGGGGTGGTCGAAAAGTATCCCACAGGAACGTACTACTTGATTAAAATTTCATCCAAATCTATTCAGCCATTTTAGCGTGAAAGCGTAACAAAAAACAAACTCACATTCACATTGATAATATTATAGTTAAAATTGAATTACACCTGACAGTATATTGACAAAAATCAGAGAGGGACAACACTCAAGCAGGGAGTAGACAGGTGTGCGACTCCACCAATTTGCTATAAGAAGCCTCGTTACAAGTCGAGACCCGAGACTAAGACAAATTTTTAGTCCCGATAGCCGTAAGATATCTGTGACTACGATTACAGGGATTTGACGAAAGCCTGAAAGTCCTTTAGTGTTGTCCAGTAAACGTGGAGGTCCGATACGTCCATCGACCAGTCCTTACCGCATCCAGCGGAATCCAACACCCTTCACTAAGTCATCGGTCCCATATATAAATACCCTTGCGGGTATATATTATAAGACGGACCATTTCCGCAGCATTGCAGGAGCTAGTCAAATAAAACTAATTCAGATAAAACTCACCCATTCTGCTGCGGCTCCTGATTTTCATCAGCATCATTACTCACGATGGACTCTAACATTTGTATCTTCAACATTGTAGTGCATCACATGACAGTGAACTCACTCTTTGGCACTTAAAACACTTAACACTTTGTAACATTCACTAACTTGAATAACATTTAACACTGGTTGGATCTTTTCTGGTGTTGTTTGTTGATGACCTGAAACAAATGAAAAATATTCGTTAATTTTTCAATGGATGGTGTAGAGATAATCACTGCGACTGTCTGTGCTTCATGATGTTTTTGGCATTATACTCCGTTGGTAATTTGCTATATGATTAACTTGCACTACAAACACTATAGACACAGCACCTAAATATGTATGAAACCGAACCTAAGTGTGTTGGGATAAGGGCATGAGTTTAATGACATTTATTTTGACATAGTAAAGATCAAGCAGATTAATAAATAACTGAATATTTGATAAGAAATTCGAAAAATCAACTGACCTATATGTCGTTTTCCATGGAAGTAACTGTTTCTTAATAAACATTTATGATTTATAAGCTTACATTTGCTAAAACATGTAAAAAAACAAATTAATTACAATAACTTGACTGTATTTTAAAGAACAATACTTATCTGTCTAGAAAGAGATTGAACCCTCAACTTATAAGAAATTTAATAAAAGAGTTTTACGATTTATCATTTATTTGAATAAAAAATAAAATACAACACAAATCAACAGCTTTATCATTAGGTTATGATACTTTATATCAATTTTTTTGACCAAGAATTAATACAAAGTAACCATCTGGCTGACTCATCACTTAACCTATTTCTATGTTTTCTAATTACTAATGATGCTTTAGAAAATAACCTCTCAGCAGGTACTGAAGTTGCAGGTATTGAGAGAAAATCACGGGCCATTTTCGATAAAATCGGATACTCTGTCTCATGCGTCCTCCACCAATCTAAAATGTCTTCCGAGCTGGCAGTTCTTGGTTTTCTCAGGTACTCCTCCAACTCGTCTATCACTAAGCCTTGAAGACAAGATCCAGATGACGTCGAGGGACATTCATAGAGTTTATCAAAGTCTTCATCTTCATCACATACTTTATTTTCTTTTTCTGGTAATTCCAGAGATTTGTTCAGTGAGTGTAGACTTTTATATTCTTCATAAAGTTCATTGAACTTGCGCAGACTTTCTGTTTTAAGTTGCTTCCCCCACATTGTCAGGTCAAAAGTCTGAGCCTTATGCCTTGGGTCTAAAATTAAAGAAGTACAATAAATCCAGTTGCTCTTCTTGTAATGTTTAAGCATTTTGTCTCGAGCTGCTTGGAAAGCTAGAATGAGCCTTTCATCCACTTCAGATCGATTAGGTTTCTCATCTAACTGTTTTACCATGGATTCAATTTTATCTAGCAAGAGATTGAATGATACAATGACTAGCGGTAATGTAACATATTTGTCTCCACCAAGTTTTGTACTTAAAAGTTTAAAGTTTATTAGAAATTTATGTAATTTTTCGAGTACCTGCCATTCATTAGCTGTGATTTGAAAATCATTTAATTCGGTGACAGAACTGCACAATATGTCAATGCCCGCTCTCACTTTTAAACCAAATCCAATCATATCATGTGTGGAATTCCATCTCGTTGGACAGTCAAGAATGGCATTTAGATTTGATGGCACGCCAGCTGCTTCACAAGCAGACTGAAACTTCTTCTTCACTATCTCACTTCTTTTTATTTTACTGGAAATACTGCGTAACTTTGTTACAGATGTACGCGAGTCAGCAATATTTGGTGCAGATTCTTCATCTTCCTCATCCTCAGTTTCGTCTGCATAGTCTTCGTACTGCTGATCTTGCGCGTTAGTGTCAGACTCACAGTGTAATGCTAAGGTCTTTAATAAATCTTGTACACCAAGGTTTAAAATGTGAGCAAAGCACCGGAAATGTTGATTGTCTGAATCAAAGTGTGGCGGCAGCTGTTTGCCCAGTTCATACATAAATTTGGTATTTGCAGTTGCGTTGTCGACCGTGATACCTTGTATTTTATCAATTATGCCATATTCCAATAAACATTCATGGAAAATCGTTGCAATATCTTCCCCAGTATGTCGACCGCGTGATGGTATAAAATCAAGAACTACAGATTGATACTTCCATTCGTTGTCTATATAATGAATAGTAACCCCGTAGTAACTCCTACCAGCAATTGACGTCCACCCATCAATGGTAAAAGACATTTTAGATGATAATTGTTGAAGTCGTTCCTTGAGATTCAATTGGAGCTCTTCAAATCGCTCTTTGACTTTCCTTCTAAGTGTAGACCTTTTAGGAAACACCATATTAGGGCAAATACGTCGAAAATATACTTGTGTAGCTTCGTCATCGAAAAATGAGAAGGGAAGATATTTTTTCACCACCCAATCAACTGTAGCTGTCGTGATGTTGTCACTGCTGTTTTCCGACTGAAACAAAACAATAAATCTTGTGTTATTATTTAAAACATACTAGGTTTGAGCGTATAAGAGGAGGAGGTTTGTTGTTGTTAAATCGAGAAAATCGTTAAATTGATATTTGTTATATTAAGGTTGCACTGTACTGTAATTTACCAAAATAAAGTACTTAGTTGTTACTGGCCGATTAAATGAAAATATGGGTGTTTATAAAAAATATTTACGACGATAATTACATACTTAATATGTCGCACCCCTAGATGAAAACACCACTAACTCAAAAATACTTACGTAAGTTAATGGCGTTTTTGAAAGTATCGCATGAATAGCTACGCGGAGTTAAAATTCTTTTAACTGTTAAAAAAATATTCTTACCTGTCCACTTCTTCCAGCGGTTACTAAAAAGCTTGTGATATCTCCACTTAATTTTGGTTTAACAGGAAGAAATATTTCTGATTCCTTTTTGTGGAAAGATATTAGATGTTTCCTTAAGCCTGAAGTGTTTCTGTTTTTCATTTTTATTTCAATCTTTTTATGTTGGCACAATTTACAGAAGGCAGTTTGGGATGCATGAATTATTTCGAAAAACTCCTCAAATTTGCTTTTGGGTCTTTTAGATCTGTGACTCAAACTCTCGTTACTCGGACTAGAATAATTTGAATCTTCGTCACTCATATTAAATTGTACACGTGATACGTTTTTAGAAAACAACGAGAATTAGTAAAAACAATTATTAAGTTAGACTCGAAGCACAGCTCAATTGGAAATGACTGGAATTAAAATAATTCCTTTATTTATAGTACGTTTCCTTGCTTTCTACCGCGCCGCCTCGCCACGTGCCGGCTCTATGAAAAGGATGCCGCCGCAAATCAAACAATGCCGCGTGCGGCGTACAAACACACACTAAATATTACCTACTTGTACAGACGCGACGCGTGAATAAAATAGAATTAGTGCCAATCACTATTCTTTACATATAAGTGAATGTTTTGGCGTACATCTATACTAATATTATAAAGCTGAAGAGTTCGTTTGTATGTTTGATGACAGAAGTTTTAAAATAAATAAATAAGTCCTGAACGTCACTATACCTCCAAAGTTACTATTCCTCGTGGACGAAGTCGCGGGCACAGCTAGTAAATACTTACTCTCATCATCTCTCTCAGAGATATTCGGGCTGGTAAGTAATACAAAACTCTTATCGCAGGCTTTTTATTTTATTAGTAGGTAAGTACCTACGCTTTTTATATTATTTTATTAGTTTTGTAGAATTTTTTTACACGTTTCAAGTATATTTAAAAGTGGCTACAATATTTATTAAACGGGTGATATTTGAACACTTTTTTGCTATTTTTTCTTGTAAAAACTTGAGAAATATAATGACTAAATGTACAATAATAGTACCTAAGTAATTAGTTTAAAACCATATAAGTAATCAATATTATAATATATACTTACTAGAATGAATTAATATGACATCTACTACCTATCCTTACCATTTTATCCTAATCATAATACTACTTGCGTGATCAGTATAATGTATTCATTTTCATTCTAAGCACTCTGAAACATATTTATTCTTTGGAACACCTGTAGGTACTCTTAAAAAAATTCGAAATTATTTTGCATGAGTATACCTACGCCCTATGGCGGCAATCAAATAGTGTCACAAATGTTATCATTTCGGCGTGGTGGCAACGATTGTTTTAGATTTCAAAAGAAGCCGCCGGCGCGTGTATCATAACCATGTACTTCCGAAAAGCGGCAAATTTCTTTGAGAAGTAAGTACAAAACCTTTGATGCCGCATTATCAAAGTGCCGATGGTTAAAACATAACTATGCATGCACTCAGTTTGATTTTAATAGATATTTTTTTATTCGCTATGTTTATGGTATTAGTCGTAATGCGCATAGGTCCAGTTTTTCATATTCTTTGATACAGTTTTTTGCGTCTCATAGAATTCCTAAGCGTACCTACCTATACACCGAACTGTTACACCTAACTACTCAGTGAAATAGCGCTAAGTCCTAGCTGCAAGACGCAAGAGTCTTGCAGGCTATGTCTTGTTCTTGCTCAAGTCTTGCACGGTCAGTCTTGGTCTTGGTCTTGCTAAAAATACGCGGTCTTGTTCTTGGTCTTGGTCTTGCAAAAACGCAAGAACAAGACCAAGACTGCAAGACCAAGACTGAATTTGGGCAACACTACTTGGAGTAGACGAGAAAAAAAAATATCATCCCCACATTACGTGTAACCTTATTTTTTTTTCCAGATTTTATTTTAGTACTTTGTCGGCGTGATTAATATGTATACCTTTGCCAAAATACAGTTTTCTAGTACTAAGCGTCTCTGAGCTACAGTGGGGACAGACAGACAGACAGACGGACATGGCGAAACTATAAGGGTTCCTTGTTTACTACGGAACCCGGGAACGGAAAAAAGGGTGATATTTGTCGTCATCAACCGGTTTTGTGCTTCCCGCATACAGCAGATTCCTGCGGCCTTCACGAGGTCATCGGTCCACCTTGTGGGTGGCCAACGCTACGTCTTCAGGTGCGCGGTCGCCACTCCAGAACCTTTCGGCCCCATCGGCCATCTGTTTTGTGAACAATGAGGCCACTGCCACTTAAGATTGGGAATTCTTCGGGTAGGTGATATTGTACAATTCAAACTCCAATTCTCATCATATACTCGTATTATCTCCACAAGATATTACTCAAATAATCTCGCATTCTTTAAGCCAACCATTTAGTTATGCGAAACTCAGTTCCAACTTGTACTGCCAGCGAGAAACTTCACCAATAACGGCTCAAGGGAGATAATTAAAACCATCCTGTACAATACAGAATTCTAAGGAATGCTTACAACTGTACCTTTAAAAACGTTAAGCTCTTAGCTCTCTTCGACTTATGATATCCTTGATCATTGTAATTAATTAAATTCGTTTAAACTGGCCTTAGTGACAGCGTTTCGAGTTTCGTTTGCAAGGGCTTTTCAATCCTGGAGTTAGACTCCAGTCAGTATAAAAATGTTTGTTCGCTTAGCTACTTATTATGTCCATGATGATGTATGATAAATGATGTTATTTCTGTATGTAGGTTTGTACAAACACTTTTACACGTCAATCATATTTTTTAAACTAGATAAAGTCGGCGTTTTTATCTGACTACTCTGAGAAGAAAGGCCGAAACAAACTCAGAGGTCACAGTTTCTTTTAAAGTCCAGACATTATCTTGGTCAGATGTGTTACATCTTTCCTCAAGTTTTCTGTGGGAATGATTTAGTGAAAAGTCACGGAATTGTGTAACAGAAAGTGACAGCTTGAGCATGGAATAAGTACTTTATATTAGCATAGAATTACCAAGTACTTTATAATAGCTTGGAATTAGTGTACTCATGGAATAAGTAGTACTATATTGATTGTAAATAGAGGGGATGGAATTTCGACGAGTGGGTGACCACTAGTAATGAATAATTATTTGAATAAATATTCCAGTATAAGGCTTTTAAATTTTGAGGTTAATTTCTGTCGCTGCTCGGTTGCTTTTTACCAAGGTGAGATGTCAGATGTTACACATCATAGCGACTACCTATTGTAAGGCTCGCTCGTTTTTTTTTTGTTTTTCGACGTTCTAAAGTGTGGCATTCTTTCAAGCCCCTGACAGGGTACAGACTCAACGCCGTGAAGCGATCCTTTGAGCCAATAGGTCCTCTTTAGCGTAAGGTACCTACATTATGTGAGACAGGAGGCTGACAAAGCCCGAGTACCATATTTATCTAACCTAAAACAATATAAATAGTTTGAATACTTGGTATATATGACAGGTTTCATTATAGTCTACAAATTATCGCAATTACTTACACCGGTAATAGAGCACGTCAAATGGACGATGTTACGCGGAAGCCAACAATTATTTTTCTGACGATACACGTCTTCATTACAGTATCACGTGTTAAAAGTGAAAATGTAATGGTCTTCAAACCAATAATATGCTCACTTGAATGCATATTCAAGTGAGCATATTATTGGTTTGAGCTGGGCTGAATTTAAGAAAAATATTGTAAAGAAATCTGGTCTAATATTGCAAGATTTTACATGCGGCGAGAAAACGTGGTGATCAGAGTTCGTATATTATTTGAATAGAAATAAACCAAAATAAGTCAAAGTCAAAGTCAAATAATTTATTTCAAATAGGCAACTTTTGAACGTCAAAATTTACAAAAAAATAAAATTGATTCTAGTTGCCCCTTCCAAAATGTAGTTTTGTATGGAGAAGAATGGGAAAGAAACTCCACCGTTACTCTTTTAAAATGTTTTACAAAATTTTGAATAGGTACATTATATAATATATGTGAAGACGATGCACCTAGAATAAAATTACTATACCAAAAAAGGTAAATAAGAATTAAAAATGAAGCAATGACTT
Source organism: Atethmia centrago (assembly GCA_905333075.3). Taxonomy (NCBI): domain Eukaryota; kingdom Metazoa; phylum Arthropoda; class Insecta; order Lepidoptera; family Noctuidae; genus Atethmia; species Atethmia centrago. The sequence continues at coordinate 14,770,071 of HG995386.1, read as the reverse complement.
GAAAATGAATTAATTATGTGATATGTACATGATGCTCACATATTTCCAATATTGTAAAAGTATACGTTTTCCTAAAAGAATAAATAAAGTAATAGATCAGTGTGTGAGTTAAAGTTATCACAGAATGTAAATTCAACATTGATTTATTATTTATGTCAAATACTAAATTGTACAATTAATAGCAACCAGTTTGATTTTGATGAAAAGAAGCCTCTGCGGTAGGAGAATCATAGCCTAATAATATCAATATTTAAAATGATGCAGTTACCATTGTTATTCAACCAATAGTAGATTTAAATAACTCAATGGCAGATTGCTGTAGTTCTTGTAATCTCTTGCAATTTACATAAGCTTAGTTTTCCATTGCAAAACTTGATTGCAGGATTGGTTTAAAGTTTCGAGTCTGCAAGCGTTAACCTACCAACATTATCATTCGCTGTAGCTGCCAACCTACTATATTTGCTACCAAGGGCTGTCGTCGAAAGTGACGCATATGAAAAGTTCTGTCGGCAATACGTCCATAGGTGAAACGTTCTATCGACGAATCACTCAAAAACGAAACGTCCTGTCGGTGATCAGTCCAAAGAAGAAATGACTGTCGGAGAACGCTTGCAGACTATAAAGTTTCATAGTTCTTCTTGGGATGTTTCAGAAAGTGCCTAACTAGATTCAACTTATTTTCAGTAAATAGCTGAAGTACACATACACATACATAAACTCGGTGTGAGTTTATGTATGTGTATGTGGGTTCCCATGAGGGTAGGCAGAAACTACAGAACACCTACTACGATCCTTAATTACCTCCTTTTGATTAGTTTACTTTCACACACGCACGCCGGTTGCGAGTATTACGCACTTGACCTTCTGAAGAACATCACCAATAAGGTCTTTATTATATGTCCTGAAGCAAAGAAGAGATAAAACAATAACTTTATTAGTTAACAATGTTACCGATACACACTGATGTAATCAGCTACTTAAAAAAACCGGACAAGTACGTGTCGGACCACGCACAATGGAGTTCCGTAGTTGCGATGAATTTATCCCAAAAACAAACTTAACATTATAGTTGAAAAACATGTTCTCCCATACATCGATACACGTCACGGTCAATTCTCCGACTGAATATTTATGTAAGTTGGTCGACTTTTACTCTTTAACTTGTAAAGCCTACATAGCTGTGATAGTTTTCCTTTTAATTTCGTTATAAGTACTACTGCCATAAATTATTTCAATAAAACAACCATTTAGCTGGCGGGGTGGTGGGGGACACGTGACTCTCACAAAAAATTGAATTTTAAAGCGGACTACAGCCCAGTCCCTCTCAAAGAGAGGAGGCCTGTGTCCCAACAGTGGGAACATTATAGGCTGATTATTACGTAAACGGATTTTTGAATCGAAACATGGTTTTCACGGACCCGCAATATTTTTGACCGACTTATAATACCATCATCCGCACCATGAGATAGGCGAGAAAAAAATGTCAACCCCACTTTACGTGCAAGGGAGGTAATCTACAATATTTTATTTTACCTTTTTGTCGGCGTGATTAATATGTAAGCCCATGCCAAATTACAGCTTTCTAGTACTCTGAGTCTCTGAGCTAAGCCAGGGACAGACAGACAGACGGACATGATGAAACTATAAGGTTCCTTGTTTACTAGGGAACCCTAAAAAGGCCAAGCAATAAAAAAATAAAAAAATAAACAAAGGAACATCTATCTACGTCACTACTTGATTACTCGAGACGTGTACATTGTGTTTAGCGTGTATGCCAATCAAGCTAACACGTTGCAAAGGCAATTAGTACTTCACTCGGGACATACAATAGTTATACCTGTATATTACCTAAGATTCAACGTTGGTCTAACCTAAAATCCAATATTTTAACCACTAGAAAATTCTTATCTATAAGTTTTCTTTTGCATAAAATGTAAACTAGGCTTAATTTGTGAACTTAAAAAGTGGTATTAAAAAAATATAAAATATCTTTATTCTCCATTAAAAGCTCCTGCAGACAGGCGCGACGCGACTCTAGTAGCACAATTTCTATGAAAATGTATTTGCAAGTGTCGCGCTACCTGCCTCGCCCGCGATATCGTGCAATATATTCAGTACGAACCTTAAAACTGAAAATGTCATGTTCATTTTTTGGTACTGAAATAATACCTACCAGTTTCATTGCATAATCTTATTTGTTTCCATTCTAAACAGAAGCAGTTACTGTTATAGTGATGTGTCTAATCGAATTTACGACTTTTTAGTTACGCTTGATCTTCAAGTTAACGTGTTAGTAAGTTGTTGCTTTTGTGACTTTACAAATATTCTACTTTTTGTGTGTCAGTATGGTCTCAGTCAAAACAAATCATCAATGCATATAAAGAGTAAAGTCCTTACCTACTCGTTGACTGGCTCATCAACGCCCAGCCCTTGCAAAACCTAGACCTAGAACGCTGATATTTTGCACAAGGCACAGAGCCGCGGTCACTGTCAGATTGCATAGAAAAGAAAGAGAAGCGCGATGACACAACGCTTGTAATTTATTGCAAAATATGAAGCAATTATCTATTTACTCAAAGGTGAGTTGAGTAGAAAATAAAAAAACAACCAAGTTCTGCATTCAAATAAGACGTTCTTGTTATTAATCAAACACGTAACGTATGTTGATATTTAATACAGATATTTTGGTTTGAAGCTCAAGGTAAGAGGCTAGTTTTTCAAATCGTGTTTTGGTAACAACCAAGTTCTTAGAAATATGTTCAAAATTAACATATATTTTTTCCACTACCACGATCTATACAGATTTGGCAATTTTTTTTCTTAAGAGAAGCCAATTTTGGTCAATTGGGTCTTGTCAGCGCCTTAAAAATTTTTCGAAGGGCGGACGAAGTCGCTGGTAAAGTGCTAGTGAGACAATAAAGTATAACAAAAATTAGTTATTGTTCGTTCAATGTAGGACATCGCGAATTTATTAGATAACAAAAATAACTTCATTAAACTTTTGCTTTGAATAATGATCGTGGAATTTCTGTACTAATTGCTTTAAAACTTTATTTCTTTTCGTCAGAAGAGCTTTAGAAAAGTTTTATTTTTGTGTAAAAACTTTAATTAGAGCCCGAATTTACGCTTTATTTCGCTTTTTTTCAAAAGCAATAAGTTCCTAGTTCGGTAGTGTCGCTATATTTGGTCAATTTTACGATTATTTTGTATCCAATATTATTGTTGTCAGCGACTTCATTGCCATACGTACAGGAGTTTTGGGATATATTTTCAAGTTTGCATTTAATTAAAGATAGAAAATACATTTATTTAGTAGACTAAAAGGCAGACAATATAATATACAGCAGATATATATAATATATTAGCAGGAAAGTGTGCCTCATGGCTGCGCCAAAAAGGATTTTAGATTATTTTTTGATATTTAGATTGGATTGTGTGTCATCTTTTATGTCAGTTAATCTATCAATCAACTTTTCAATCAGTAACGAAACCACTTCTAGCAATTTATAAAAAAAACCAACAGCTCATGGGGTGCGAAATGTGACGTCAGCATCATCCCGGTTGGCGAGCCATTTTTTGTTCCCGAGTACCTGCTCCCGCGCCGGCCTTTGTACACACTATTCCCTGAACATTAGAAATTCTTAGAAATAGATTTTTTTTCTATTAAATCCTACAACTCGCAAGCAAAGTTTTAGGAGATTTGTGGATACATAGAAATTTTGGCTTTACGAGTTGAGGAGTCCGTGTCTACGCGGTGAGTGTGTCCTTGGAAAAGGCACACGACCCATTGGAATGACGTGAAGTACGAGAGTATGGAGCGGTAGCGTCAAACGCTGAACGGCTGTGGCTGTTAGGCTGTAGCTGAAGAGCTGTGACCGATAGGCTGAGACGAATACGCTATGGCTGAAAATCTGAGGCCGAAAGTCTGCGGCTTTAAGGCGGTGGCTGAAAGGCCGCGGCTGGAAGGCATTTGATGTAGAAAGGGATGTGCGTAGCACTCAAACCCACCGATGTAGACAATTTGACTTCTCTTTTGGATAAGAAATAACGAAGAAACTGATGTTGAATTAATAGACTCTGAATACGAACAAAATAGACGAAAGCTAAATACGAAATAGCTAGATTACGGGAATATTTATTGCTGAGAAAACAGTAAATTCTAATTTAATATAATCCTATTAATATTATAAATGCGAAAGTTTGTAAGAATGGATGGATGTTTATTACTCTTTCACGCAAAAAGTATTGAACGGATGTGGATGAAATTTGGCACACAGATAGTTTATGACCAGGAATAACACATAGGATACTTTTTATCCCGATATACCCACGGAGTCAAAACTTATGCGGGTGAAACCGCGGGGCGCATCTAGTCATACATAAAAAAGATCACGCCTGTATTCCCCGAAGGGTTAAGCAGAGGTGTACCTGTAGTACACCCACATTTCGCCAGTTATGTTTAAGTCCCATGTAACAGGGGGCGAGCCTATTGCCATCAACCGACCACAAATCCAGACTCCGGGCTGATAATTCCAGATGGAAAAATCCAATACCTAATACTTTTGCCCAACCCGGGAATTGAAACCAGGACCAGATTTCTATTGTTTGACTCCGAATCGGTGTCGCGCGGGGCTTAACGGGGCTAACTCAAAGCCTCCAGCCAGGGGCGAATTAGAAGCAGTTATTATATTGAGAGCAGTGGTGGCCCAGTGGTAACGGCCGCAACTTACGAGTTGTAGGTCGTAGGTTCGAACCCAGGCAGGCGCTTTACTTTGTGTAAATTATTTCATCACCACTGCTCTCAAAAACGGTGAAAGAAAACATTGTGAGGAAACTGGCATGTCCTAGGACCAAAAATTCGAAGACATGTGACATCTACGAGTACCAACCCGCACTGGGCCCGCGTGGTAGGCTACAGCCCACTCCCTCTCGAAGAGAGGAGGGCAGTGTCCCAGCAGTAGGAACATTATAGGCTGATTATGATGATGATGATTATATTGAATACGTTTTTATACCTACTTACTTAGATGTTAGTATTGTTGGTGACTTGAAGCTTACTTGAAGAAAAAGTAAAAGATAAACTTCCAGACATTTGTTTGTCACAGGTGCGCACTTTAATAACACTTGAATAATACAACCACTCTTTTCTGCGAAAAGTACGAACAAGATAAGGAATGTTTTACACGAAATATCTTTGTTACGTTCCAGACTACAAAACTGAACAGAGAATTAAGTATATAGTACGTACCTATTATACAGGCTGGCTCATCTTGAACTTGCTCACATTTTTTTAATTTTACTTTTAATTTTCATTTATTACAGAAAAAAACAACGAGTTCTTAACTAACTTCGGTAATCACCATAGGTAGCAACATAATGGCTGATTATGCTATAATGTGCCCACTGTTGGGACACAGACCTTCTCTCTGTGAGAGGGAGCGGGCCGTAATCCACCACGCGGGCCCACTGCGGGTTGGTAGATTACACATGTCTTCGAATTTTTGGGTCTAGGACATGCTGGTTTCCTCACGCTGTTTGCTTTCGCCGTTTTGAGAGTAGTGTAATTAAATAACCTACACAAAGTAAAACGCCTGTTAAGGGGTTGAGTCGAACTCGAACCTACGACCTACAACTCGTAAGCCGCGGCCGTTCACCACTGCTCTTATTACTCTTACTCATAGTTAGTAGTTTTACAAAATTTCTATAATTCAGAACACATCTGGACACGTTACAATTCGCCATTTATTATCAGTGATCGGAATAGGTGGATTGATTTGGGGTCATTGAACTGGCACGTAGTATGGTTATACCTCCGGGATTCCGGGATTTTGAAATTATTAAGATTTTTTTTAAGGAAATATAAAAAGATATTTTTATTCATTTATTCAAGAATAGTCACAATTACAAGCAGCAGATAATAAACTTACAAGAAAAACTACACGAAATTAGTCATATTCTGTAAATTTCGAATGGACGCACAACGGTATGATTCACTTTATTACTTGATAAATAAGAAAAAAGCAATGTTGAATGTTTATCTATCGCATTCTTTAAAGTTCTAATGTAGTAGTTAAAATCCTTAAGGCTCCTACATACTGGCACGACTTGTCGCGCGACGCGACGCGACACAAAGACACCGCGTGTGGCGCTACAAGCGGTGCCTTTGTGTCGCGACGCGTCGCGCGACGTGTCGCGCCAGTATGTAGGAGCCTTTACTTTCACAATTCAATCCCGTAAGTACCAAAATGAAATCCCGGAAAAAAAGGCTTATCTATGTTATGATTTCAATGACTAATCATGATGCGAGTACGTAAAATCAATCTACCTACTCTGATCACTGTTTATTATTAATTCTGGTAATATTTTCAGCAAATTCTAAGTACTAATTTCATCAAAGAGAACTTTGCAAAATTATGTATTAAAAATGTACCTACACTTTAAAAATAGGTTCCTACTGTACATAGATACTATTCACCAAAATAATGTATAAAGGCTCCTACATACTAGCGCGACTTGTCGCGCGACGCGACGCGACACAAAGACACCGCGTGTAGCGCTACAAGCGGGGCCTTTGTGTCGCGTCGCGTCGCGCGACAAGTCGCGCCAGTATGTAGGAGCCTTTATCGTTCAGGCAATACATTACAAAACTTGCTCAATTATTTTATGCTACATAAAGTTTTCAAATCATTGATAAAAGTTTTGTGTCCTACACGTTATAGCTATGCCTGGTGTGGTTCCGAAATGAATATACGTCTGTAAGTAAGTCCTTACGATATCAGGTAACACTTTAGATAGAACATGGATCAATAAACATAATATTCTTTTTTGTTTTTTTTTGTCTATTTCTCTGTAGAATGAGCTCCCAGAAAATCAGGATGGCAATCAACCGATTATCCTTTAAAGTTCGCGAGCACATTCGTAAGAAGCTGGCAATATCATCACAACGGTAATGTTTCCCATTGTTTGTCTCGTCTGTTTTAGTATATTTGTGTATTCATGTGTAGTTAGGTCTTATTTATTTGGCCGAATAGTAAATTAATATTTATTTCACAATTTTCTTTATTGCACCTACTGCACTGTTTGTCTCTGCATCACCTCACCGTAGAAAATGCGTATGGCATTAAGTCCGCCTCTGTATATTTGTGTGCATAAAGTATAAAATAAATAATAAATAAAATAGAATAAAATTATCAACAAATAAAAACATCACCTGCCTGGCCTTTTCCCAACTATGTTGATGTCGGCTTCCAGCCTAAACGGATGCATCTGAATACTATTTTACATGGAGCGATAGCTTTCTGACCTCCATAACATAGTAACTGGGTAACCCCTTGGCAGGAATGTTGTCAGACTTTCAGGCATCTGACTACACGTAACGACGGTCAAAAGTCCATCAACAGACCGACCTCAGCAAGCATTGCTTTACCTTGAAGATCTACCCATGCGGCTGTTATAATTAAGCCACGAGCCCCTTGAAAATATAATAAAATAAAAAATAATGATGAAAGTATGTTTATCAAAAAGGTGTCAATGTCACTCTTCTGCGGTGGAGTAGAGAACAGAACACTGAACTCCGACCACTGGGAGGACCATGGGAGAAAGTCCGGCGCATACCTCTCCCACAGCCCCCTTAAATCTGCCGAGGCAGGAAACCACTCAAAGTACAAATTTAGAACTGAGCACAGGCACAGTTTTGGTTCGGGACTTTTCACACATATTTGTCTCATGTCACATTAAATGCAACTTCCCGAGAAGAGCTGGACACCTGACAAACATTAATCTCCTAATCTATTTAAGTATACAAGCACCGAAAATGTTGATATCGCGATTTATAACTTAGCAAAAAAACCAAAAATATCTGAATGGTTCCCTTCCATATACGGTTGAATTCACATTCATTGAAGTTTTTCTTCTTAACTTACATCGATAAATATGGTTTCCAAAGTATCACTATGTGCGATAATGGCAAAATTTATCGAACTTAGAACATAAACGAGCCACGGCGACATCTATTATATATGTTTGAAATCAATTATATTCATATAATGCGGGTAGTTGTATTTTTTTTGACAGTTTGACAGTTTACACTTATCTTGTTTACGGTGTTTGTAGACCGCGATACAATAGGAAACTAATAAAGTTAAATGCTGGAATAATTTTGCTTTTACGCTTTGCAAACAGTGCCACAGTGGACAGCTAAGAAATAATGTTTTTACAACGTAAATGTACTTATGAAAATTGGTTAGAAATATCAAATATTGTGTTACAAAGTGTTATACCTGTCTAATGTGAAGTAGGCAGTGTTTAATTCGTTAATAGCTTCTCTCTCCCGGTAATGATATTGGTGTTTAATGAGAAATATAACCGCATTCGTGCAGGAGCTAAATGTAACGAGAATTAATTTTATTGTGTAAGGCTTTTAGTTCCATCTTTCGTAGAGCATGTAGATGTTTTCTGACTGATATACTCGTAATTTATGACTGGTGCAAATTGAATTTTATTGTCGCCTAATTTGATGTGAAAATGTCAACTGAAATATTATCCTAACTTATATTATAAATGCGAAAATGAGTTTGTTTGTTAGTTACGCTTTCACACCTAAACGGCTGGACCGATTTTGTGTAAATTTGGTGTGGGGATACTTTTTATCGACGCACCACGCGGGCGAAGTCGCGGGCGGATGCTAGGTTGGAATACTATATTGTTTTACAGCTATACAGTATATATAATGTATAGGCTGCTGAGCATGAGGTCCTAGGTTCGATTCCCGGGTCGGGCAAAGTGTTATTGGGTTTTTCTATTTGGAATATCTCAGTAGCAGCCCGGAGTCTGGATGTGTGCCCGTTTGATGGCAATACGCTCGCCCTATTACATGGGACTTAAATATAACTGGCGAAATGTGGGTGTACTACAAGTACACCTACACCACCAAAAGTGAGTTTGTTTGTTTGTTACGCTTTCACACCTAAACGGCCGGACCGATCTGGATGAAAGTTAGCACATGGGTAGACCATGACCTGGATACTTTTTCTCCCGATATTACCATGGGATCGAGGCTCATACGGGTAAAACCGCAGGGCGCAACTAGTTGTAAAATGCTTTATTTAATCTTAGTTTCAACTCAAACAAATCATATTAAAGTTGGATTTTTTTATATTTCACTGAAATGCGTAACCATTCAGCCTTCATAATAAATAATTTCTAACTTGTTTAATTTCAGTTTGAAGCTGGTTAAATGGTGCCTATTAATCGATATCATGCAAAAGATAAGAAATAAATTAGGAATTCATTAAGGGTCCGGTAATCGTCGTTGAACTTGGTCATATAAATGTGCGTAGCGCTAAAGCCGACCGGCCCGGTTGGTTTCTTAGGAAATATTTCTAGACTCGGAAGCCATACGTACTTAAGTCAATTTTTTTTGCATGCAAAATTTTTACAGGAGACTGTTTAATTCGATTGGTATGAAAAAAATGTACTACGGTTATGGTTTTTATTATTTATTTTTACACAATGATGAACTAGTTACATATCAGAATATGGCTATTTAGGCTTTATTTATTATTTACTGAAATATCTGACTTAAGTTTCTTTGAACATCAAGAAATTGAGACTTAGGTGTTTATTAACATACTATAACTACTTGGTTTATTTATTTTATTTTATGATTTTAATAAAAACTATGAATAACTAAGATTATTAATTAAAATTTTATAAAATAATGCATGCATTAAAGTCGAAAACTAACAGTCACTCTCTTCTGAATCTTGTATATCTGGATCAACATCCTTAGTATCGTCAGTGGTTACTAAATTCTGGTAAAAAATATGGAAACATTCCGGTATTAAAGACAAAAGTGATATTATATCACGTTTTTTGTCGACACTTATTGGTACTGGCTTGTCAGTAATCTGCATCAAATTAAATTCCTTATCTCGTCGCGTGTTCCGTTTGAAATTAATACTTTTAAATGATTCGTCTCTAGAAAGAGTGGTTTTGTATTTTATGACGCCGTACTCACGAGTCATAACTCAGCCACTTCACATCATGCCACTTGAAAACATTTCCATCATCATCTTTTTTTCGGGCTACTAATGGACCCTTCAATAAGCTAGCGAAATCAAAGAAATCATTTTGTCGCATTTATCTCACGGTAAATTTTTTGCTACTCGATCGATCGATCGATTTTTTTGTTTACTAACTGCATCCAGTCGTGGGGGTGATAAATTTGTATGTTAGTTTTTTTCTTTTTTTTTTCAATGATTGCGTGGTTTAAGTCAGTACATATGGAAGTTCCATATGTGTATGCCCAGGTATCATAAACTTGCGGTGTATTAACTTCATTGAAGGTTTTACAGTCAACAAGTACGTGAACATTGCAGCTACGTGTGTGTTCTTGTTTTGTCCTCCACAAGTATCAGAGTATAAAATCACTTCTGAGATTTCTTCAACTTTTATCAAGCACTTCAAAAAAACGAGTAAAGTGAGGGTAGATACTTGAAAATAATTTATCGACAGCAAAAACGGATCACTGTTACCAAGTTACTTAAGTCAGTCGGTATAAGGGATGAAGATGTATAAGAGATTGAAATGCTCGAAAAAAAAAACTTAAGTCAACTTAAGTGGTTTGTGTCGCCGCTTGATTTGTTGATACGACTTAAGTTTTATGGTACAGTCGACTATTACGACTGAATGGAGTGACGGTGACTTACGTGCTTTTTCCAGTCAACGGATAATACAAAAACATGGATGCTGTGACTTTTTATAATTTTGAGCTAAAATTGACTTAAGTGCTTTTGGCCGCCGCGTCTAGATTTATTTTTAGTAAAGAAAATATGAATATTTGAAAAGATCACAGATATAATTATAAATAATAAAATAGTCTGTCCATAAAAACAAATCATGGAAATATCTTAAGTAGTTTGAAAGTAATATCGTTTTTTTATGCTTTGCATTATTTCCTGAATTTATTTCATAAAGTATTTTACTACAATACATAATTAAATATTTACATATAGAATATATTTGTATGCGTTTCATACATTTTTTGCATAAGTTACTTGCATCTTATGAAGGAGTAATAACAGATTTAAAAGCCACTAAAATCATATATCTGCGCCTTAAGAATCACAAACACCAGAAGAGTTTTTATAATTCAATAAATATGAAAAAATGGCGATTATATTCAAAAGGTAATGTATAATTTACCTATTTGATTATTATTCGTCCTGTCTACCCGGATGCAGCTGAATACCAGTATTTTACATGGAGCGACTGCCTATCTGACCTCCACAACCCAGTTACTGGGTAACCCCTTGGTAAGACTGGTTGTCAGACTTTCGGGCTTCTGACGACCCGTAACGACTGTCAAAGATCCACGAATGACAGCCGGGACCAACGGTTTAACGTGCTTTCCGAGGCACGGAGGGTAGTGATGGATTATTTAGCATTAGCATTCATTGTTAGCTTGCAAAAGCTCTTTTAGCATTTAGCATATTAAATGTAGTTGCGAAATTCTGTGAAATTAAAAAATTACGAAAAATAATTTCAATTTTCGTAATTTTTAATTTAATCACTATCATACGTCAGACTCGTCAGAGCGTCGGCGCACGCAGCGGTAGCGTGCGCTCTCCGTCGCACCCACGGGAAGTTGGGAATACTAAATATATCGGTTTCACGTGACAGTGACCTTGTTCGCTGCGAACTTACGAATAATGGGTTAAGCAATTGTTATCTTATTATCTTTGATTTGTGCGTACTTAAGGTTGTATATTGAATGAATGCTTGTGCTTGTTTAATGTATTTAAATTATGGATGGTGCGAAGAATGATGTTTAGAAATTATTACCTTATTGTCTTTGATTTGCTCGTACTTAGAGTCGTGTATTGGTTGAATGAATGCGTGATTGTTTAATAATATATTTGCGTGGTACGCGCGTGGCGCGCGTCGTTTTGTGTTCGTTCAGTACGTTTTGGCAAGTGATAGTGAGATTTTGGTTTACGTATTCGTTATACAGTACTTACATTCTTTCGTTTTGTGCATAATATTGTACTTATAGATAATAGCGTGAACTCAATACCTACCTGTAAATAATAGGAGGTAGTGTTGGCGATTGCCGCGCTCTCTTGACAAAGTTAAGAGTGACATCACCGGAGCGGCATGGTGGCCCGCGTCGACGCGAGGTGCATGCGCTGCTGTTTCCCGAGCCGGGTGTAAACATCGATAAGAAGGGTCAAAATTCAGCATGGGAACATAAACAAGAGCAGCGTTGCGACCATTGTTATAATAAGACTATATGAGTGGACTTTTCTGAGACCTTTGTAAGAGGCAGTCGTTTCTTATTTTAAATATAACCATTGTTTTTATTAAATTGTTTAAAGCGATTATATTGCTATAATACTCATATAAAGTTGTTTCAGTCAATAATTAGTGATCTAAGCACATATAAAGTTAATAGTAGTAAGAAGTAGTGTGTAGTGAGAAGTGGCATGTATAAAAGTGTAAATAATAATTTTAAGTTTAGTATATAAATATTTTAGTGTAAATAAACTGTTGAACGGACTTGAACGTGACAATGTCTCACCGAACTAAGACTATATGGGATTATTTTTCTAATATTGTTAGTGAAAATAAAATTGCTAACTGTAATCAGTGCTCTAAATACCTTTCTTACCGAACATCAAACACCAATTTAAAAACCCATCTAAAACTTAAACACATTGGCCATTACAATAACTTTTTGGTCGAATGTGAACCGACTCGGTCCCGTTCGGTACAGGTGCGTCAGGTGCAGAATGCTGATAATTATGTGATCAATCTTAACACATTACATAAGCAAGTGTACCAGCACAAATAAAACGTTATCGGCGAGTAAACTAAACGCACGCTAGGAGACGTCCTAAGGCGAACGCGCTTTTTAATTCGCATAATTTAGCAAAATTCACATACTTCATTATTATCAATTATCGTCATATTATCAATTATCGTCATATTAGCAAATAGCATAGCAATAGCAATTATCATGCTAAGACTCACGAATTAACATGTTAATGAAATTTATTCGAAATCGCATTAATTGCCATTACTAACGAAGGGGTCTTGGTATGTAAAGATGGTCACCCATCTACGGCGTCATCTTTTACTCAATTCTCAATTCTTTATTGCGTACCATAATGTATAAGTAGCTGGTAGGGAAATAATTATATTAGTTACAATTATGGACCCTTTTGGGCACAGTATAGATCAAGGAGGAGAGAGGAGGAAGAACACTGGCTGTTTAATGGGGTACATATTTAAGCATCGAAAATTAAAATACCTACGGGTAAAATGTCACTGTTAAAAACATCGAAAATTTAAATATGAATTGTATCGAAATATCGAAAATTGTCATACCTACACGTAATATGTCTAAGATTAAAATGCCGAGAGAATAAAATATCGACTGATTAAAAATGTCGATAGTCATTTCTAACTACTCGTTACTTCTAATCAATGTTCGTAAAAGATTATGCAAATACAACAAGTCCCAAAATCCAGTTTGGTCTCGGCGGCGGCGGCTCCTCCTCCCTAACCCCAGTATTATTAAAATGAGATTTATGCCCACGTACAGCTTACCTTTACGTAGATAGGTAGGTAGGTACTAAAATAACAATTGTCAGTCTATTCTGTATAAAGGCTCCTACATACTGGCGCGACTTGTCGCGCGACGCGACGCGACACAAAGACACCGCGTGTAGCGCTACAAGCGGTGCCTTTGTGTCGCGACGCGTCGCGCGACAGGTCGCGCCAGTATGTAGGAGCCTTGAATCTCACCGTGAAGACTTAGGTGAAGTGAGCTTGAAGGGAGCTGTCTTTTAACCTGATGACACTTTTGTGTCATCAGGTTAAATTACAGTTCCCTTCAAGCTCACTTCACCTAAGTCTTCACGGTGAGATTTATACAGAATAGACTGGCAATTGTTATTTTAGCGAGCTGTCAAAAGTGTCATCAGGTGGAATGACAGTTCCCTTCAAGCTCACTTCACCTAAGTCTGCACGGTGAGATTTATATAGAATAGACCGGCAATTGTTATTTTAGTGAGCTGTCAAAAGTGTCATCAGGTGGAATGACAGTTCCCTTCAAGCTCACTTCACCTAAGTCTTCACGGTGAGATTTATATAGAATAGACCGGCAATTGTTATTTTAGTGAGCTGTCAAAAGTGTCATCAGGTGGAATGACAGTTCCCTTCAAGCTCACTTCACCTAAGTCTTCACGGTGAGATTTATACAGAATAGACCGGCAATTGTTATTTTAGTGAGCTGTCAAAAGTGTCATCAGGTGAAATTACAGCTCCCTTCAAGCTCACTTCACATAAGTTTTCACGCGGAGATGTTGACAGAATAGATTAGCTGATTTAAGTACAGTCGCCAGCACATCAAGTTACCATAAACTGTGCAATTTCTCCAAATGATTCTAAACCTTAAAATGTTGAAGGTTACGTTCAAAATCGAATGATAAAAATTGACAGTTTTTGGTAACTTGATGTGCTGGCGACTGTACAATAAAGCCTAAGCACATTGACAGGCAAATAAATAATAACCCTCCCGCTCCGCCCAGAGGGAGTTAAGTTATTTGATAATTTTCTATCCAACAAAAAAAAAGCTTGTCCGAAATTATTACGAATATTAGTAATCATTTCTAATACCGAACACACACTTATTCACTTGACACTTTTATTACATTGCTGTTGTAAGGAAACAAAGAGCATTTAGTTCGGATATTTAAATATACCCTTGACCTTGAGGTGAATGGTTTTTTCTTCGTACAGAAATCGAATAAAAATAATTCGTCATGGGTCTAGTGGATGCAAGCACTACTGCTTAGCATGAACGTCTGGGTTCGATTCCCAGGTAGAGCAAAGTTAGAAACTCAATAGCAGTTCAGGGTCTGGATTTGTGAGTGGTTGATGAATGGGCTCGCCCAATTACATGAGACTTAACAAAACTGGCGAAATGCATGTGTATTATAAGTAGGTAATTACATCTCTGTCTAACCCTTTGGAGAATACAGTCGTCATGTTATGTGTATGAAATCTAAAATAATTGCGAAATATATGTACATTCATAACCCATGTTCTGAAACCAAGGTCCATTCATTGGTAAGGGTAGCACATAATCAATTATACTCCGTTGGTTTAGGTAGTTAAATAATGCTAAATAAAAAAACCAGCCAAGTGCGAGTCAGACTCGCGTACGAAGGGTTCCGTACCATTATCTATAAAAACGGCAAAAAAATCATGTCTGTTGTATGGGAGCCCCTTAAATATTCATTTTATTCTGTTTTTTAGTATTTGTTGTTATAGCGGCAACAGAAATACATCATCTGTGAAAATTTATCTGTCACTGTGTCTAACTATCACGGTTCATGAGATACAGCCTGGTGACAGACAGACAGACAGACAGACAAACGGACAGCGGAGTCTTAGCAATCCGTTTTACCCTTTACCTAAAAACCAGGTGACGGAGAGTTGTCAAGAAACCGATTAAACGTAATACCCGGCCCTTCAGTTCTCATGCTACGTCACAGTTGTACTCTTCAATTTAGCATCATTATAATTCGTTGACGTTTAGTGAACCTGTCTTTTTGGGTTCTTTATAATACACAGATTACAAAATATAGTAAAATTATAAATCTAACAAAAACATTGTGCTCAAGCAGGAATAAATTATAAAGTTTAAGATATAGGTACATTAAATGGAAAAGAGTAAACTATCAGAAAATAAAATTGGTTAGGTATATATAACTTTATAAGTTACAACGTATTTTTAAAGAAGAAAGTGTCATCTCTAAAAACCTATTTTACGATTTGTTTACCTTTTAATTACCTAGACCAATGGAGTAATTATAGAGACTTCATCAGATATAATTCAATAAATTGCCATAGTAGCAATATTAATATTGTTATACTCACAAAAGCTCACATAAATGAAACAGACAATGAAGGCTCCTAAAGACTAGCGCGATATCGCGGGCGCTACAGGCAGCAAATATATCGCCCCAGTCTCCACAAGCCAGCCAACAGGACAAAAGCATCTTAAAAACTTTTAAAATTCAATTTAGGGTGACTCAAAAGAATATTTTGTTCCTGACAAATAATCTACCATCTACCGCTCTGGGTGACGTAAAAGGAGAGTTAGGGATTAGCTCACCAGGCGGCACGGCGCGGGCGGGCGCGGCGTGGCATGGCAAAGGATTTTCCTAAGCAGAAATGATTTTGAATCTTATTTTAATACCTTTAGCAATCACATTTCGCTGTTATCGTCACGAGGGGAGCCTGCCGTGGCAGGCACACTGCGGGAAGCTGCGGGAAGCTGCGGTAAGCCGAGGCAAGCTTCGACATGCCGCGCCGCGCGCCGGACCATACAACTGTTAATGTTTTGCCGTGCCATGCCGCGACGTGCGTCCTGCTGAGCCCGGTCTGAAAAGATAGGAGCAGAGGCGTCTCCTGTCTACTAATGAGGTTTGAGATAACTTTATTCTCATAAGAATACAATAATTCACTTACTTGAGAATATTAAAACTAAAACATATGTCAATAATGTTCCCTTTTTTAGCGACATAACATCAGATTTGATATTGTTTTGTTCAATAGTGAGGATTGTCGATAGTGGATTTAATACCGTCGATTCGCTCCTTGATAGTTTTTGTTTTTATATCTTCAGTATTTTTTTTTTGTAAACTCCTTTGTGTAGTGGTAGGTAAAAGTTTTTAACATAGTCATCATTTCAGACATATTTTGTTTACGGATTTCACTAAAAGGTGTTTCTGTATAATATTACGATAGGTTACGGAGTATCCGAGAATTCGGGTTGAGAATCGCCTGATAGTATACATCTGACACCAAGGCCACTTCTAGTTGGTGAGCGCACTGGTAATGTTTGTATTGGTGCGTCTCAGTGCATCGTTCTACTAAGGTGCTGTGACGTCCCCCGATTGCTTATGTGCGAGGGGGTTAAAAAATAGTGAACCTGTCTCTTTCTTGCGGTGGCGAAGAGCTGCTCAGTGCTCTCGCGCCGCGCCGGTGCAACCGCACCGTCAACCGTCGACGACGATAGTTAGTATTCTCAGAAGAATAACGTCGCAAACACACACAGCACAATTTATTTTGAGACTTTTGCAAGTGTAGTTTGGGCAAAAGTTCGACTACCTTTACTTATAAATAAAATATAGGTAAAAATCTTTTAAAGAATAAGCTTGTATTAAACTAAAAAGTAGTGATGCAACGAATACGAATATACGTATATATACATATATACGTATTCGCAGAATACCATCCAATTACCGAATATTCGTATTCGCCGAATACTTTCATGATATTCGTAATTAACTTCCGAGAAATCCCATAATAGATATTGCGTTGCGTTGCGCCCGAGTTGGCAGACACAAATATTAATTTATAAAATCATAAAACTTTCTTAACTTTTGTTTATATCCACAGATGGACAACAATTGTGCCGATCTTTTAGTTTTTGTTTGTAGCTAAGTTGGTAGGACTGGGCACGTATTTAGCTAAGCTATTTTCAACAGCAGGAAAATATACAGACCGAGAAAAAGGAATAGTTTGTCGCCAAAAAACTGGCAACTATTATTTTTTAAAGAAAAAAATACCTACAGTTAATTTTAATAATTAAATTACATGTAAATATTTATATTGCGTAACGTGTTTAATTTCCTTGCACTTTCTTTGACTAATAATTGCGTGCAGCTATAGTAAAATCAGGTATTCGTATTCGTATTCGACAAATAGTACAATCGGTATTCGTATTCGTTAGAGTAGTATTCGTTGCATCACTACTAAAACGTAGGTACTAAATATGGACTTATCTTTAAGTGTAAGAAGGACATTCACGCCTCAAGATTTTAAGAAAATATTAAAGTTCTATGTTTACGTAAGTTTTATTTAGTACTTTTTAGTCCATTAAAAGCTTGTTCTTATAGTTATTTTTACCTATATTTTATTTTATACTATCATTGATATAGCATAAAAATTTGTTTAAATATCTGTTATCACCTTCACTTATAAGGTAATTGTCAAGATAAATCCATGTGCTATCTTGTTTTGTTGCCGAGTTCCTATGGCCAACTTCCGGCTCCATTATTAGACCCTGGACACCACCTAGTTTAATAGCAATTGTCAATGCATAACCAATGAGTCCAAACACGATGGTGCTATGTTGTTTGGTTGGGGTTTTCCTATGGCCACCTTCCGGCTCCATCATTAGACCCTGGACACCATCTTGGGCTATAGTTCTTGTCAAGACAAAACCAGTGACTTCTAACTCAACGACGCTATCTTATTCAGTTGAGGAGGTCGATCTTCTGCTTCCATCATCAGCCCAACTCCATAGTATCACATTTTTGCGTTGTCACCGTATTCACATAACTATGCCAAGTTTCAGCTCAACAGATGCCAGAGAGTGCTTGAAAAATGGATGACAATTGGGAGTAACTGGAAACACGAACGAAGCAAGTTAATATAAAGCTTGTAATTATAGTGGATCCACAGGGGTAGCCAGCGAAATTTAATTTTTTGCAATTTGCAGATCAGTGTCATTGTATCTTGACCAAAATATGATTCGCAACCATAACAAATATGTATTCACAGAATTAAAATCATTAGAATCATTAATACATCTCTCTAAGTTACATTTGTTCCATAAGAACAAATGTTCGTAGGGAACAAATCTAACTTAGAGATATGTATATGAATCCTGTAAATACATATTTGTTAAGTTCGCGAATAATATTTTGCATTTGCATTTACAGCAAAAGTAGGACCTATCGACAAGACAAGACAAGACACTTTTAGCCAACCTATGTATAAGTATTAAGCTAATTATTTCTTTGTGTCTATCAATATCCTATTCCAGCATTTCCTGCTAATATTTACTTTAATACATTTTAATATCAATAAATTCTAAATTGTAAATGGTATTTTGACATTTGTTTAATGTTATTTGCATTTCCTATAGGTATAATTGCCCGTAACAATGCCGTAAAATCGCTCAACGCGCCTAATTCTATCTAAATCTAGGTTCTAGTACCTAAGTATCTTATTTGCTTAAAAAGCATATAATTGTCTAAAGTAAACGATCGTTTTATCTGTTATTTTAAGAATAATGCCAACGGATATTTATTTCTACTTACATTTGTAATCATAAGAAACTTGACTTATTTGCATAAAACAATAATAGTTATGCAAAAATAATAAAGGCTATCAACTCCGATTGTTTTTATGCCGAGATTCCATCCTATGTATAGGTAATTTTTGAGAAATGCAAAAAGTTTCGCGCGTCGTGGGGATCGAACCGGCCCCGCGCGGCCCCTTGCAAAAGCTCTCCGTATTTACGGAGAACTTTTACACAGGTTATGTAACATTGTAGATTTGTGGATTTGTTATATCAAATTAATTAGTAAGCGTTTATGTTAACTCATAGCCGTTATCACTGATGTAGGCAATAAGTAAATATTTGTAAAAAAATAATTGGTCCTTAAAAAAATTCATTCAGATTCCTGCCTATTTTTAAAAATCTATGTTTTTATTGGCAACAGTTATTTAAAATTAACAAAAAAAAAAAGGGAAAACGTTTTGCTGGTCCTGAGAATCGATCCCTGTCGCATGTCGTAGAATCGAAGTCCCCGTAAAACGAGCTACGCAAGCGCTCGCACGGACTGTTCTTAGGAAACAGCGTATGAAACACTCCCACTTCATTGATTATAATTAAGGCGCAGATATATGATTTTAGTGATTTTTAAATCTGTTATTACGCCTTAATATAATGCAAGTACAAAATATATATGTTAAACTAGAACGCAAACACATCAATTTTATATGTGAATATGTAAGTATTGTAGTAAAATACTTTATGAAATAAATTCAGGAAGTAATGTCCACCCAAAGCATAACAACCGATATTACTTTCAAACTACATAAGACATGTTCATGATTTATTTTTGTATAAACAGACTTTTTAGTGTCTATAATTGTATCTGTTTTTTTCTAAATATTCATATTTACGTTACTAAAAATAAATACATATTCCATATGAAAACGAACAGCGGCGCGACGTGAACACGACACGCATTTGTATGGCCAAGGTCAACGGCGATTACCTGACCCTTTAGAGAATTTGAGTTTATAATGAGTCTGAATGATGCCACGTTTTTTAATTTATTATTACCGTAATAAAGCAGGCAACTATTTATAAAAAATCAATTAGCACGAGGGAAAAAAATATTTAAAAAAAAACTACTTTTGTATGTGCAACTACAAATGCTGCTGCACTGAGCTGATATCAAAGCAACACACCATTTGTATGTCAAGAGAGACTGTATGTAGTTCATTTGACAAGCGTTTGTTTTATCACTCCTTGACGAGCGTTTGTTTTATCGCTCTTATTGCAATGACAAGTCAGAAAACTAGCTAACTAGAAAAAGCATGCTTGACAAAGCTTTGCAGTCCTGAAAATCAAACCTACCTCTGAAGTCTAAAGCAAAAGCCTGCGGTTTTATAGAACTTCGTAATCGTAGGCCGATGATATTAATTAAAATACTGTTGGTTGATGAGCCTTATTTGCAGCCAAAGGAACAAAGAACCAATGTTGGATAAAAAACGTACATTATTGCACCAAAATTAATTTAAAAGACTTGATAGCAACTTCTGCTTCAAATGCGTAGATTCGTTGCATACAAAAGCTTGCAAATTGAACCATGATATCAAACACCAAAAAGGCGTCAAAAATTCTTCGTCATTGGTTTCAAGACCGTCTCGTACGCACTTAGTGCCAAGTACTAGACTGACATCTAAGAGGTAGTTCACTGGGAATGGATCAGGAAGGCATTATGCCACACCGAGGTTTAATAACAGGACTTTAGTCAGCTCCTGTCAACTGATTCAATGCGGAGAAACGGACGCCCAAAGAAAGGGCTCTAAAATTTGTATCTATCCCAAATCGTTAGAAAATGTTACTTGTGCGATGCAGTTCTATTACCTGCTAGTTTTTGGGACAATAGAATAGTTTTTGGGTTCACTATTGTGTTACTATCGGCATCGATGCCTAACGGTATTGTCATCCATCACTTGCATTGTCGCTGTGACGTCAGAAACATTAAAAAAATGAAACCAAAAAAGCCGTTAAAGGCTTCTACACACTGGCGCGACTTGTCGCGCGACGCGATTCTGCGACATTATATCCGTAGAACAATCTCTATGAAAACGCGCGCGCCACTACACACAGGGGCGACCTGTCGCGCCGCGACACAGAAATTATGCCTATTTTATGGCGTCGCGCTAGCTACGCGTTTGTCGCGGCGTTGTCGCGTCGCGGCCGCTACAGTCGCGTAGCGGGCGCGACGCGACAAGACAAGATAGTATAAATACCGGTGCAATCCAAGCTGGCCTCAGTAGTAGGCGTTCTTCGTCAGTGGATGAAGGCAGGTCTGTGCGTGTTTGCCGAGCGAGGTTAGGTTCGATTTCCCGGTCGGTCGACATAACCCAACCTAACTTATGTACCTTTTTATCGATTTTCGAGTTTGAAATAAATTTTCAGTAATTATTATTTTTGTTGATTTTCTTATTTTAAACCCCCTACGCAAAAACGACGGGGTGTTATAAGTTTGACGTGTCTGTCTGTCTGTGTGTGTGTGTGTGTGTGTGTGTGTGTGTGTGTGTGTATGTGTATGTGTATGTATGTATGTGTGTGTGTGTGTATGTGTGTCTGTGTGTGTGTGTGTGTATGTATGTATGTATGTATGTATGTATGTATGTAGGTATGTATGTGTGTGTGTGTGTGTGTGTGTGTGTGTGTGTCTGTGGCATCGTAGCTCCCGAATGCATGGACCGATTTTGATTTTGTTTTTTTTGTTTGAAAGGCGACATAATCGAGAGTGTTCTTAGCTATGATTCAAGAAAATCAGTTCAGTCATTTGAAGATTATCAGCTCTTTTCTAGTTGATATTTACCTCACTCACAAACTTACAAAATCAAAATCAAAATATTTTTATTTCTCATAAACCTACATGGGCACTTATGAAACGTCAGAAGCTAGGTGCAGTTACAGCGCAGGTATCGTGTTTGGGCTCATAGTACTGGTCTCAATAAATAGGTTATAGCTAGATGGTGATCAGGGTCTGATGATGGAGAAGAAAAGATAAAATATGAGGGTAAACTAGTAAGTACTACTTTGGGAATTTACCTAAAGAAACAGGCAAACATATGATAAACGTATTGAAGTAAGTATCTACCGACCTATCTACTTACAGTATTAGTGATTATAAACATGTAGGTACGAGTAGATGGCATACGACACGTTTTGGTGCAGTGGCTAAGCGATTCGCTGCTGCGTTAGGAGTCGCAGATGACAAATCTTCATATTATGAAGATTTGTGTTTGTAAACGCA
Source organism: Atethmia centrago (assembly GCA_905333075.3). Lineage (NCBI taxonomy): Eukaryota > Metazoa > Arthropoda > Insecta > Lepidoptera > Noctuidae > Atethmia > Atethmia centrago. The sequence goes on along the minus strand of HG995386.1, from coordinate 14,747,635 downwards.
CCGTCCACGATTCAAGAGAAATCCAGGCAACTTTTATAAAAGATAAAAAGTTAACTAAAGGTTTGTTTTTACAATATACAAAAAATAGGTACTTACTATAGGTAGTACGTAATTGTTTTTTTTTAATAATGTTTACCCACTCCTGAATCGGAGACGATGCGATTACAAACACACATCTTCACATTCACAAACGGCCAGACCCAGCACAACTGTCTGTAGGTCATAAAAATATTTGTTCCGTGCGGGAATCGAACCCGTGATTCGTAGTGTAGCAGTCAAGTTTGAGTAATTTATGCGGCCTACCCAAATGTTCTTTCTTTGGTATTGTTCGTCGAATCGTTGAGCTCCTTAAGTTCTGAGTTGAGCAGCACGATTACTGACAAATGCGTGCACTGACTGGACAGGTCCACTCAATCTGTGTGGTTCTCTCCTCAAAAGGACCATTTCAGACACCAATCTACATGGCCTTCACATGATCTGACCAAGATTATGTCTGGACTTTAAAAGAGACTGTGACCTCTGAGTTTGTTTCGGCCTTTCTTCTCAGAGTAGTCAGATAGGAAACGCCGACCTCATCTAGCTTTATTTTAAAAATATGATTGACGTGTAAAAGTGTTTGTACAAACCTACTTACAGAAAATAAATCATTTATCGTTTATCATTTCATTTATCATTTAAGCGTTTAGAAAGTAAGTAATAAAAAAATATAAGTATGTTCGGTAAGTACCTACCTATACATATAACTACAAGATACAAAACTGTAATTTACTTATCCGACTGTAGTGCTACCTACATATGCTTTATGTAGGTAGGTGACAAAAGTTATGAACCTACTAACGTACCTTGGTCCCTAGTTTAGCTAAATCATTATAATGGTTCTTCCAGAAGACGTCGATTACACAGTACTGGGGGGTAACCATCTCCTTTTATAGCAGTATTATTTCAATATTACTTCAGCGTGAGAAAAAGATGGAGCTATAAGTCCTGTATAGCTCCATCACTTTCCCACTGTGAAGTAATATTATATTATAATAATACTGCTGTAAGAGGTGATGCTTACCCCCCAGAAGACGATGGTGATAAAGAGAATATTCCAGTAAATTTGTGAGTATCTTCTACCTACCTAAACCATGTAACTGATCTGTTATTTACACACGGCTACATAATATCAAGCTATATTTTTCAGTATAAGCTGATCTCACATTGTATAGGCATTCCGTACAATGACAGGTCAGCGACTGGAAAAGTATAGCTTGATATGTAGCCACGTACCTGCACCAAATTTGTATTTCCATAATAAACGTAGGTAAGTTATTTATTGTTTGTTATTCATGCGGCATTTTCATGCGGCGGATTTCTACATCTTTTAAAAAAAAAAAGAAGAAATCGTCCATAAACGCAGACTGCGTTTATGGACGATTTCTTCTTTTTTTTTTTTAGGGTTCCATACCCAAATGATAAATAAAAATATGTAAAGTCTTGGTAGGTAATATTAACTTGCCACGTGTGATTGTTACAGGACCCAAATACATTCAAAAGATGTAGAAATAAATTCGGACGAATTAAATCTTCATAATTACTTATATTACATTTGTAAGTATCATACGTGTTTGATCATCACGAAATTAGCAAGTTCACGATAAGACTTTTTAGGGTTCCGTATTATTTATTCATGTTGTCAAAGTTATGCTTCCAGTGTGTTCTTTAATCGAAAGAATGTTGGATGCGTAATGTTTTTATTAATAATACTATTGATTTTATTAGTAATTAGTTTACTACTACTGTTGCCAGCGACTTCGTCTGCGATCCAGGATGAAAAGTAGTCTATGTCCTTTTCCACGTCAAGGTCTACCCCTGTGCAAATTTCATCCAAATCCGTTCAGCCGTTTTAGTGTGAAAGCGTAACAAACAAACAAACACACTTTTTCATTTATAATATTAGTTAAGAAGTTAGGATTATAATTTCTTACTTCATATAACAAAACTACCTTTTTTCAGATATTCACACAACCCTCCGCAGTACGGAACATCAGATGATGATAGTAATTGGTAATTGCTAGATTTCTATATAAGAAGGTTTTATGAAGTATGTATGCAGGTTTACAAGAATTCATCAAATATCTTTATTCTGGTCATTTCAGGTACGAAGTGAGTTTTAATAATCCTGTAGAAGGGAAAAGCTGTTATTGTATAGAAGGACGAAGAATAATTGACACTGAATATTTTTATAGAAGACTTCAAGAAATATGCAATCATAATAAGGCATTCGGATATACATTGAGCAACGTTCACTTTGTATCAGAAAAACAGGAGAAAAGGCCTTGTGGTCTTTTCATAGATAAGAAGTTGCCTTTTCTAGGTGCAACTCCAGACGGAATAGTTGGAGAAGACACAATCATTGAAACCAAGTGTCTAATTACAGTATTTAAAACCTCTTTGGACGAAGCTATAGATAAGAAAAAAGTGAAGTTTTGGAAGAAAACTAAAAACGGACTTGTCATAAATAAAAACCATCCTTATTATATACAGGTGCAGGGACAACTACATATCACTGGTAGGCAAAAATGTATTTTCGGAGTATGGTCTGGATGCGACATAGACATCAAAGTTGAAATTATAGAGAGACATGACCATTATTGGGAAGAAATGGAACCAAAATTAGAACATTTTTATATAACATGCATGTTGCCTGAGCTATGCGATCCCAGACATGTTCGAAATATACTAATTAGAGATTTAAGTGAATTAAAATAAATGTTGTATAATTTTGACGATGTTTAATTACTTTCCAAAAACTTATGGTTTATACCATACCTACCTACCTACCTACCCTACCCTAGCTACCTACCTTAGGTAGCTAGGGTAGGGTCCCTATCCTACATATCTACCTACGTACGTACCTACCTGCCTACCTACCCTACCTATCTTATATTTATACAAACCTTGTCCTGAGAATCACAAACATGACAAAAAAATAACTATCCAATTTGGTTCAGTCCTTCGGAAGTTATGCGTGTGCATACCTTTCGGCGATTCATTTTTATATGTAGTTGCATAATAAGTAAGAAAGTAGTATTACAAGGCGAAAACTATATTATACGATTGTAAAATGGCAAAGTGTAAACATACTACCAAGCCAAAGTACCTACAGAACCCTCAGCGCAATGGTGACTCGCACTTGACTAGTTTTTTGTAGCAGTAGAATTTATGCAGTGGTGTAGAATCGGTTTGCAAAATTTCTAACATAATTATAGGTATGTATATGTAGGTACTTGCATAGTCCTACTAAAACATAATTACATACGCAAACGACTGTCACATTACAACACGGCGAAAACTATAAAACAAACATACTACTAAACCAATGGGCGGAACCCTCAGCGCAAAGTCGGCTCGCACTTGACTACTATTTTGTAGCAGTAGGTAAAATAGTGTGCACGGCTACACATCAAGCTATAGGTTTCCAGTATAAGCTGATCTCGCATTGTATAGGCTATCCGTACAATGAGAGGTCAGCTTATACTGGAAATTATAGCTTGATGAGTAGCCGTTAGTAGGTACATTGAAATTAAATTTGCGATAAATAATTATATGTTCATAAATGGCATGTCAATACTAAATTGTCATTGATAATTTTATTTCTGAGTAATCGTCCGGTAATAGTGTAGTTTACCTACTCTAACAAAATCGCTTCGACCTCGTGTGCCCGCGTGTCCGCGAGCAGTAGCGTGCGAGCGAGATAAAGAGTGAGGTGGCGCGGGGAAGCGGGGGCGAAATTAGAATTTGAGCTGAGGTTGTATGTATAGGCTCTTAAGTGGTATAACTGTGTAATTATATTCAGTAGCAATAAATCCACTATGGGAATTTTGCTTTGAATATTTTTGAAAATCCTGGTAAGAACCAGGAGAGCTGCCACTCACCATATGCATTGTGAAGAGCATAAATGGCTTAGCAACCATATTAAAGTACCTAATCAAATTGCAACTTGTTAAATACTTCTTATTAAGTAGTTCCGTTGACCATCTGTGGTCTTCATCATCAATTCCACTCCACCAAATGGTGCTTTCCGAGAGCAAATGCACAAGTTACTATAACAATATCTAAATCGCTATAGGTGTGCCTTTAAAATTTGAGAATTTCCCTCGATTTCCATGGGATCCCCTCATCAGATTATGACTTGATGACAATGAGACCACCTCGGGAGCATACCCTTTCAAACAAAAAAAATAATTTTTAAAATCGTTCTACAACTGACGGACAAATCGGCGAAAACACATAAAAATATACGAGTATATATATACGGTCTAATTGAGAAACCTCCTCCTTTTTTGAAGTCGGTTAAAAATGAAATAAAATTATAAGTCATTCGTGTTTTGAGTCAAAAAATCCGTGAATAATACTAGGTACTATAGCCGTGGCAAGTGCGACGCGCGGCGCAGTAGAGCGGCTGGCTTGCGGCAGCTTCAAAAAGGTACCTACTCCTTTGAGCATGCCGCGCGCCGCCAAAAACCATGAGTAAGTCATTGCAATGCTTATCTTATTGTAATAAGGTATAATTTAGGATAATTGACTTTTGCGAGGACTTATAGGTATTGAAATAGAGAAACTATTCATTTATTAGTTAATTTCGTCATACATCCTAATTTATACCTTATCACAATGGGATAAGACTGACATTACGAAGACTTACAATTTTGCTTATGTTTTAATTTACTTTGGAATAAAACCGAGTAAACTCAACTTTTGCAAGAGGGTTTAGAATGCTTCTGAGCATACACTGAAATAGTTTCATTGGTAAAACTTGCTTATGTCAAATTTGAAAACGCAATAGTCAATGAGACCCACTGTAATCTAACACAAAAAGTAGTAAATATATATTAGAATGAATAAAACTAACGGATGTAATGTTTAACATAAAAATATATTTCCAATATTAGAAATCACAAAAATAATAAGATAGGCACACAACACTTGTCATAGGTAAATTAAACTACTTCATTATGAATAGTATAGAACAAAGTCGCTTGTCTTGTCTCTCTATGTGACCGCTTAGATTAAAACTTAATTACACACACACACACACACACACACCACCATTACATCTACATAAGTCACTTAGCGCGTCCGAATTCGTCAGCTTCGCCGTTCGCGCTCGTGTGGTCAAGTCTAGGTACATAAGTTAGGTTGGGTTATGTCGACCGACCGGGAAATCGAACCTAACCTCACTCGGCAAACACGCACAGACCTGCCTTCATCCACTGACGAAGAACGCCTGCTACTGAGGCCAGTTTGGTTTGGACCGCTATTTATACTATCTTGTCTTGTCGCGGCGTTGTCGCGTCGCGCCCGCTACGCGACTGTAGCGGCCGCGACGCGACAACGCCGCGACGCCAGCTGCCTGTCGCGCTAGTGTGAAAGGTATGGCGTGGCGATGTCGCGCTAGAATCGCCACGCGACGCGTCGCGCGACAAGTCGCGCCAGTATGTAGAAGCCTTTATGGACGATTTCTTCTTTTTTATATATTTTTAGGGTTCCATATCCAAATGATAAATAAAAATATGTAAGGTCTAGGTAGGTATTATTAACTTGCCACGTGTGATTGTTACAGGACCCAAATACATTCAAAAGATGTAGAAATAAATTCGGACAAATTAAATCTTCATAATTATAATACAACATTTGTAAGTATCATACGTGTTTGATCATCACGAAATTAGCTGTTCCCCCATGGCAGTAGTGCCATGGGAGAACAGCTAATTTCGTGCTAATTTCGCTTTATACTAATGCGTAACGGTACTATCACGAAATTGGCGAGTTCACGATAAAACTTCATAATGTTAGACTTTTTAGGGTTCCGTATTATTTATTCATGTTGTCAAAGTTATGCTTGTTTTTATTAATAATACTATTGATTTTATTAGTAATTAGTTTACTACTACTGTTGCCAGCGACTTCGTCTGCGATCCAGGATGAAAAGTAGCCTCCTTTTCCAGGTCAAGGTTTACCACTGTGCAAATTTCATCCAAATCCGTTCAGCCGTTTTAGCGTGAAAGCGTAACAAACAAACAAACTCACTTTCGCATTTATAATATTAGTTAGGAAGTTAGGATTATAATTTCTTACTTCATATACCAAAACTACCTTTTTTTCAGATATTCACACAACCCTCCGCAGTACGAAACATCAGATGATGATAGTAATTGGTAATTGCTAGATTTCTATATAAGAAGGTTGTATGAAGTATGTATGCAGTTTTACAAGAATTCATCAAATATTTTTATTCTGGTCATTTCAGGTACGAAGTGAGTTTTAATAATCCTGTAGAAGGGAAAAGCTGTTTTTGTATAGAAGGAGGAAGAATAATTGACACTGAATATTTTTATAGAAGACTTCAAGAAATATGCAATCATAATAAGGCATTCGAATATAAATTGAGCAAACGTTCACTTTGTATCAGAAAAAACAGGAGAAAAGGCCTTGTGGTCTTTTCATAGATAAGAAGTTGCCTTTTCTAGGTGCAACTCCAGACGGAATAGTGGGAGAAGACACAATCATTGAAATCAAGTGTCCAATTACAGCATTTAAAACCTCTTTGGACGAAGCTATAGATAAGAAAAAAGTGAAGTTTTGGAAGAAAACTAAAAACGGACTTGTTATAAATAAAAAACATCCTTAGTTTATACAGGTGCAGGGACAATTACATATCACCGGTAGGCAAAAATGTATTTTCGGAGTATGGTCTGGATGCGACAAAGACATCAAAGTTGAAATTATAGAGAGACATGACCATTATTGGGAAGAAATGGAACCAAAATTAGAACATTTTTATATAACATGCATGTTGCCTGAGCTATGCGATCCCAGACATGTTCGAAATAATATGCTAATTAGAGATTTAAGTGAATTAAAATAAATGTTGTATAATTTTGGCGATGTTTAATTACTTTCCAAAAACTTATGGTATATACAATACCTACCTACCTACCTACCTACCCACCCTACCCTAGCTACCTATCTACCTACCCTACCCTATCCTACCTATCTACCTACGTACCTACCTACCTACCTATGTACGTACTTATCTGCCTACTTACCCTACCTATCTTATATTTATACAAACCTTGTCCTGAGAATCACTAACACGACAAAAAAATAACTATCCAATTTGGTCCAGTCCTTCGGAAGTTATGCTTGTGCATACCTTTCGGCGATTCATTTTTATATAGGTATGTAGTTGCATAATAAGTAAGAAAGTAGTAATACAAGGCGAAAACTATATTATACGATTGTAAAATGGCAGTGTAAACTTACTACCAAGCCAAAGTACCTACAGAATCCTCAGCGCAATGGTGACTCGCACTTGACTAGTTTTTTGTAGCAGTTGAATTTATGCAGTGGTTTAGAATCGGTTTGCAAAATTTCTAACATAATTATAGGTATTTATGTATATGTAGGTACTTGCATAGTCCTACTAAAACATAATTACATACGCAAACGACTGTCACATTACATACCTACATACACGGCGAAAACTATAAAACACAAACTTACTACTAAACCAATGGGCGGAACCCTCAGCGCAAAGTTGGCTCGCACTTGACTACTATTTTGTAGCAGTAGGTAAAATAGTGCGCACGGCTGACTACACATCATGCTATAACTTTCCAGTATAAGCTGATCTCGCATTGTATAGGCTATCCGTACAAAAACACATAAAAATATATATATACGGTCGAATTGAGAAACCTCCTCCTTTTTTGAAGTCGGTTAAAAATGAAATAAAATTATAAGACATTCGTGTTTTGAGTCAAAATCCACGAATAATACTAGGTAAGTACTGTAGCCGTGGCAAGTGCGTCGTGCGGCGCAGTAGAGCAGCTGGCTTGCGGCAGATTCAAATAGGTACCTACTCCTTTGAGCATGCCGCGCGCCGCCAAAAACCATGAGTAAGTCATTGCAATGTAACTCTTATCTTATTGTTATAAGGTATAATTTAGGATAATTGACTTTTGCGAGGACTTATTTATTGAAATTGAGAAATTATTCATTTATTAGTTAATTTCGTCATACATCCTAATTTATACCTTATCACAATGGGATAAGACTCACATTGCGAAGACTTATTTTGCTTATGATTTAATTTACTTTGGAATAAAACCGAGTAAACTCAACTTTTGCAAGAGGGTTTAGAATGCTTCTGAGCATACACTGAAATAGTTTAATTGGTAAAACTTGCTTATGTCAAATTTGAAAACGCAATAGTCAATGAGACCCACTGGAATCTAATACAAAAAGTAGTAAATATATATTAGAATGAATAAAACTAACGGATGTAATGTTTAACATAAAAATATATTTCCAATATTAGATCACAAAAATAATAAGATAGGCACACAACACTTGAACACACACATAGGTAGGTAAATTAATCTACTTCATTACTTCAATCTATGCATAGTATAGAACAAAGTCGCTTAAATTAAAACTTAATTACACACACACCACCGCAAATATCTACATAAGTCACTTAGCGCGTCCGAATTCGTCAGTTTCGCCGTTCCCGCTCGTGTGGTCAAGTCTAGGTACATAAGTTAGGTTGGGTTATGTCGGCCGACCGGGAAATCGAACCTAACCTCACTCGGCAAACACGCACAGACCTGCCTTCATCCACTGACGAAGAACGCCTGCTACTGAGGCCAGTTTGGATTGGACCGCTATTTATACTATCTTGTCTTGTCGCGGCGTTGTCGCGTCGCGCCCGCTACGCGACTGTAGCGGCCGCGACGCGACAACGCCGCGACGCCAGCTGCCTGTCGCGCTAGTGTGAAAGGTATGGCGTGGCGATGTCGCGCCAGAATCGCCACGCGACTTGTCGCGCGACAAGTCGCGCCAGTATGTAGAAGCCTTAACACATTCAACTGAGTATTTTATTTTATTTGAAATGCAATTTGATTTTACCTGAAACATAGGCAGTTAATTTAAATTAAAAGCGAAAATTAAACATGACATTAAACATTGTTTTCGTTACTGGCTGGTGTTAAACAGAACTTTAATTTACAAAACATTCAACGCTTCTAGCAGTTGCAATAAAATTTAGTTTCAACACAAAGTAAGGATGCTCGTTGAAAAATTTATAACTATAATAACCGGGGTTATTGCCGACGTCGGCGTTATTTTACCCGCTAGAACGGGAGCTGAGATATAAGGGAGTTTATGGCCAGAACAAGTAATAACACGGATAACAGGTAAATTGTTATTAACTATGTTTAATCAGCCAGTAAATTTAGCGATAATCGTGATTCTATTTATTTATTTATTTACATAATGTACACTCAGTCACACTAAAACGTATGAGTACATGACCCTGTTAGGGCGCTACAAGTATTATTACATTTAACTTATATCTAGAAGTTAACTTTACATCACAACATTAATTGTTATATAATAATCTCTTTCTAACTTATTATATTTAATTTATATTAATTAGTCATTTGAATTATATAGTAACATTAATAAAATCATTTTATACGCAGATATATAACATTTGTGCTTTATTTTAGCTTCATATCTTCCATAAACTCGTTAATACCTACTATAATAACATTTTTTCTAAAAGTAATGACTTAAGTCTAAATTTAAATATGCACAGTGTTTTTGTGGATCTTTTATGTTCTGGTAACTTATTTTACATATATTTGGATGCTTCGGTATTCTGGGCTATTCTTATACATCTCTAGTCTAGGTGCTGGTAGAATTAATTAAGTTTTGCGGCGCTCATTCTTATCAAAATTAAAGAGTAGTATATTTCTTCTTATCGTGTCGATGAAAAAATAACACCATAAAATATATATTTGGTGATTCTATAATGGGCTAGGACGCTGACGCTTACATGAACTAGGTATATGGATTTCTAAAATTTTCTTTGGAATTATATTTTTACAAAGTAGAAATATACTCACCAGGTATGGCCGCCAGCACTTCAGGTTATACGAAGTTTCTTCAAATGATTTTAAACCTTATAATGTTGATGGTCAAGTTCAAAATCTAATGAGTTTGACAGTTTGTGGTAACTTGATGTGCCAGCGACTGTACAGGGGGGTAACCATCATCTCTTATAGCAGTATTATTATAATATTACTTTACAGTGGGGAAGTGATGGAGCTATACAGGACTTATAGCTCCATCTCCTTCTCACGCTGAAGTAATATTGAAAGAATACTGCTATAAGAGGTGATGGTTACCCCACAGTTGTACCTATACAATATTTTGTACGGTAAGGGCGCTTTCAATTTAGACGTTTCGTGTCGGACCGGCTGCGATGCCGAAGCGGTGCGTTTGTCGTATTGCGTACGGACGGTCGTTTGTTTTCATATAAAGCGCGCGGTGCGATAACAGTGCGGCGTCGGTACCGCGAACGCTCGACAACAGCACTGCAACGTCGCAAACTCCACGTGTTCATTTCGCTGTTGAATAGTGCGATGAATAGACGTGAGAGCTAATTTCATCGAATTTTCATTTATTTATTTGCCTAAAATGGATGAAATAAACGTGGAATAATCTATAAATGAAATTGAAATACGTCCTTGCTATATGGAACTGAAATATAACTTAGATTCGGAATTTTATGAACAACGCGGCTATTTTACGAATCTATCTCAAACACAGACATCTAATAATCAGCTTCAGTCCACATCAGACGAAATTGCAGCAATCTCATCCGTGTCTAATTTGAGTGGAGAGCGATGATGCGTCCTTATATAATGATCTTTTTACAGACGATATTCCTATAAAATAATTTTTAAACATCACTAGCATACAAACGCACGGCAGTCAGATACCTACGCTTTCAATTTAGGTGTTTGGTATCGGACTGCTACCATGCTGCAGTGGTCCGACAGCGGGTTATAACCAGCGGCACGGTAAAAGTGCGGCAGCGGTCCGGCACGAAACGTCTAAATTGAAAGCGCCCTAAGATGTCAGATATAATAGCAGGGCCAATTTTTTACAAAAATCTCGCGTTTTTCTTTACAATACGTGCCACTAAAGATGAGACTTGACACACCACGTGTTTTGACTTGCGACGTGGACGATAACAATATGAATAACTATTTCGAACTAAAATAATATATTACTAACTATTTCGTATAACTATGTCGTATAATAATTATTATATACACGACTATAACTGTGCAGGGGGACACTGCAGACGCTCGTCAAGTCTCATCTTTCGTGGCGCGTATCTTTTACTTCTTTTTTGGTTTTCATTCGACAAGTTTCACTCGAAGTGAAGGTCTGTACACAAAGTGAATCAAAACTTAAAAGATCCAACAATGCACTCGGCATATTTCACTCGCTTACCGAATGATTGAAAAATGAAATGAAAGGAGCAGATGAACGTTCACTTCTTTACAATTTTTTCAGTGTCTTATGAACATGGAATGAAATATAAACGTACCTTCACTCGAATAAAGTGTATGATATAGGTTAAACTGCCGCGGTCTTTGTGCAAAGTGTACTAAAGTCTGTTTTTTAATCACGGATACTAAATTGACACATGCAAATGTCAAACTCCAAAGTGAAAAAACGATCAACAATCATTTGAAATGTCAAATTAGTCTTTGGGATTAAAAACAGACTTTAGTTGTCAATTTGTCATGAGTTGATGTTTATAATCAACGGTTATATATATATACATATCTTTGATTAATTATAGGTCTTGATATAGTGTCGCTGCAAAAGAACTAAAACAAACAGGCCTACTTTCGACCTGCACCTGCACCTGGCTGGTGTGTGTGACAGCTACGTCTTACACTCGCGCCACGTCATACTCGTAGTGCTGTCATTGTGTTACCCTAGTGTGCGTGCATTTTGCGGCCAACGGTTGGACGCAATTTTTTTCGACGAGTTCACAGCTTTGACTGAATCCAGACATATTTATATACATATTTGTTTAATATATAGTTTTGCTTGAGCAGTGGTGGCCCAGTGGTAACGGCCGCGACTTACGAGGTGTAGGTCGTAGGTTCGAACCCAGGCAGGCGCTTTACTTTGTGTAAATTATTTCGTCACAACTGCTCTCAAAACGGTGAAGGAAAACATCGTGAGGAAAGCGCCAGGTCTTAGAACCAAAAAATCGAAGACATGTGACATCTACCAACCCGCACTGGGCCCGCGAGGTAGATTACGGCCCACTCTCTCTCACAGAGAGGAGGCCTTTATCCCAGCAATGGGAATATTATAGGCTGATTATGTATGTAGTTTTGCTGGCCGAATGCCCAATTATGACACTCAAAATACAAGGCAGCCTTTTAAAACCCACTACAATAACAAAGATTACGTGTCATAATCGTTGTTATTGGTCATGGCGAATATATTCACACCCACATGTACATTTGTTCCGGGATGAATAGACATGACATCATCAGAACTAATTAGGATTGAATACGCTTTAGTCTGCTGCTAAGAAATTGGCGCCGATTCCCTTGTTCACAAACTAAACTAAATTTTAGTTCCGTCCATCTTTTTCTTTCTATTTCATTAAGAAAAGGACAGAAGATAAATATTAGTTTAGTCCTGTCAAATGAATCAGTGCCTGTCACTACTCCATACACGTTTAGACGTGATTAAAAACTTGCCTACTAAAATTACGTCAATTTACGTCAAGCGCTGATTAATTTGACAGGACTGAACTAAAATTTATCTTCTGTCCTTTTCTTAATGAAATAGAAAGAAAAAGATGCACGGAACTTAAATTTAATTTAGTTTGTGAACAAGGGAATCGGCGCCATTGTGTCACACAACTAGCCCGATTGTCTTTGATTAAAAGCAACTTCATTATATTGACTCGATTTCTGTTAAAAAAAAATATTCAAAGACAGTAGTAGATAATTGTTCTGTGGGAGTTCGTGGTTCCCAACCAAGATTTATGATGTGAGATGTGATGACAGAATGCTGTCTGCAATCGTGTTCCTATGGGCTTTTGTCCAAAGCATGGACAGTAGCTTCTTTCTGTGACATTCTCCTACTTTAAAATCGGTACCTCAGTGCTGGGGATCGGGATCCCCAGCACTGAGGTCCCAACCTATTCACGTAATTGTGTTTCTATCTTTATTCATTTGTGTATTTCAATTTGCACTATTGCACTACAACGAAGCTCTGGACAAACTGAAGAACTGCTATCGCTTGTATGGAGGTGTTCAAACCGGCGCTAATAGTCGCGCGACTTCCTACTCACCTCGCAGTCGCGTCCCGCGTCCCGCACGGGATTCGCCTCAGTGTTGCCAAAGCTTCATTATAGTGGAAATTGAAATACACAAATAAATAAATGCACCATCAACCAGAACAGCTTTTGAAGAGAGAGAACTGACCTTTTGAACACCAAAGAGTTCTTCGTTATATACCTAATTTCCTATGTGACAGTGCTGAGCCTATTTAGTTAGGTATCCTGAAGATATTTTCTTTATAACTTCAAAGGTTTTACTCCTCGTTTACACATGAGCAAAGTCGTGCATGGAAGCTAACCGCGCAGTCGCGTCCCTCGTCCCGCACGGGATTCGCCTCAGTGTTGCCAGAGCTTCATTATAGTGGAAATTGAAATACACAAATGAATAAATACAGCATCAACCAAAAGAGCTTTTGAAGAGAGAGAACTGACCTTTTGAACACCAAATAGTTCTTCGTGATATACCTAATTTCCTATGTGACAGTGTTGAGCATATTAAGATAGATGTCCTAAAGGTATTTTCTTTATAACTTCAAAGGTTTTACTCCTCGTTTCCACATGAAAAAAGTCGTGCGTGGAAGCTAATATCAGCAACATAAATACATCCAGCACTATACAAGTTTTTCATTAGAGTATCTGAAATGAATAAGAGCTTTATCCAAGGATTAACGCCAGTTGCTTATATGCTTTTCAACCCTTCATGCTAACTAGTACTCGCTATATTTAGAATTGCCAACGGATTTCCTTTTTACGGCCCCGTACCCAAAGGGTGCCAATGGGACCCTGTTATTAGGGATCCACTGTCCGTCCGTCCGTCTGTCACAGGGCTGTATCTTTTGAACCATAATAGGTCATCATCATCATCATCATCATTTCAGCCGTAAGACGTCCACTGCTAGACATAGGCCTCCCCCAAAATACCGTAATAGGTAGACACTTGAGATTTCCACTGAGTGTGTACAATGGCCGAGGGGCTTGTGGCTAATTAATAACAGCCGCACGGGTCCATCGATCAGGTTAAGCTAGGCTTGCCGCGGTTGGTCCGTAGATGGGTGACCATTACATACCAAGACCCTTCCGTGCCTCGGAAAGCACGTAAAGCAGTTGGTCCCGGCTGTCATTCTTGGATGTTTGACAGTCGTTTACGGATCGTCAGAAGCCCGAAAGTCTGACAACCAGTCTTACCAAGGGGTATCGTATTACCTAGTAACTGGGTTGTGGAGGTCAGATAGGCAGTCGCTCCATGTAAAGTACTGGTATTCGGCAGCATCCGGTTAGACTGGAAGCCGACCCCAACGTAGTTGGAAAAAGGCAGGCAGATGATGATGATGATGTGTACTACTATGGCCGTTATAACAACAAATAATAAAAATAATAAAATATTAAATGAAAGCATACAAGAAACGTGTTTTTTTTTAAACTAAAGTATGTAGAACAATATGGTGTTAAATATTGTACGGTGCTACGGAACCCTTCGTGTGCGAGCCCGAATCGCACTTGGCTGCTTTTTCTATAGAAGAAGAGGCATTTGCTTTGCATTGGTACTATCAGGAGGTGAAAGTGGACGTGAGTCACAAAAACAGCCCATCCGATTATGTTAAGGGGACTACAGGGCCTAAACGCAAATTTTATAAGTTTTATAATACCTTAAAGTATATGATCCACCGCAGTAAACAAAATCAGAAAAATATATGATATTCTTAAGAATATATGCTAGGTAGATAGTGTGTTGAAAACATAATATAACTAATTTGATATGATAGAAAAAAATCACGAACATACTTCTAAAAATTTCTTTTAACGATTAAAATCCATACTAATATACATGCATGCAAAATGATTGCATAATATACATGCAATCATTTTGATTTTTTATCAGATTATTCTACAAGCAACATATTAGCATAATAGTGTTTTATTTTTTTTATACAATCTATAGTTTTTTTGGAAGTCGATAATTGCTTCATATTTTGCAATAAATTACCAGCGTTGTGTCATCGCGCTTCTCTTTCTTTTCTATGCAGTCCGACAGTGACCGCGCTTTAGGTGTTGTCGGCCTCATGCGCAGCAGCGGCTATTACTTTTTAACCGACTTAAAAAAGGAGGAGGTTCTATGTACTAAATGGAGAACAGTTGAACCGCGTTTCTCATTATGCCTCTTCCCCTGTCATTGCCCAGAGAGTGGCGCTACACGTTGCCCACTCAGGGGGCATTCTATGTCAGCACAAGTGTAGGGGTCCACTAGGGCCGATGCCTGCCGGGTTCGCGGGAAAGTTCGAAAGGGTTACCGAGGCCCCTGTCAACACAGGCAACGTTGGTTTTAGTCAGTAAGAGTCTGACACACCCTCCCGCTCCGCCCAGAGCGGCAGAAGTTATTTGATGATTAACCACCCAAAAAAAAAGAGGACATTCTACACATTGCCCAGGGGCATATATCTCGAGACGTAAACTCTCACTGTTCTGCATATTCGACAATAGCTTTCAAACAGAACGTATTGCTGAAAACTTGGGGTGGGTTACACAAGGTGTCGTTTTGCATCCTCGTCAAATTCAAGGAGGTAACTAATCTAATGATTGTCGACACGAATCAATAATAAAATAAGTAGGTCATTATTATTATTTATTTTATAATTTTCGGAAATGGGCATGTGTGGGACACGCATGTTAAAACGCAGCCCGTGTGATACCACACACACTACCGCATACGCAACGTGTTTCTGTTCTGTGAAAGTGGTGTATTCTAAAATACTGTCAAACTTAAATAACTAAAAAAACAAGTATGTATTAATTATTGAGCAGGTATCGTAATTTTATTTGATTAAGTATATATGTGTTTCATAGTAGCCTCCTGAAATTTGACGAGGATGCAAAACGACACTTTGTAGAACAGTCCCACCCCTGACACTGTCTTACTAAGTACTAAGTAGACACGGACTCACACAGGATTTTATGGCCTGGACGCGGGTGGTTCGATTTTCAAGCAAATATTACGTGATCATCCGGCAAATAGAGATTTCACATACGGTCAGTAAATTTCGTATAGTGCACAAGCGGCCTAAGGGAAATCAAGCAATTTGTTCTAGGTATAATTGAAGACGCACTAACATAATTAATACTATTATATCTGATTGCTGATTGATTAAGTACCTACGGTTAATAATTAACTGCACCTAATTAACTGCATCTAGTAAATACCACTAATAAGGTACTAACGTTTAAGGCAATCATGACGAAATACCTACCTACAGTAAAATAAAAGAAAGAAAATAAAAATAGATTTATTTGTCACAGAAACATGTGCATATAAAAAGCTATGGTAATTAATTCAAATAAATAATTAAACAAAACAGATTTATGCTTATGAACGCAGACCATGCAAGCAGTAATGCTCGCAAAGGAGGAGGCGGGACGGTTGACGGAAAGGCAAATTTCGCGCCCTCTCGCCCCTAGCCGCCGCAGGAGATACCCTGGACGTCGGGAAGCCACCGTAGGCGCGGGCTTGCGGACGGTGAGCAATGGGTAGCTCACCGTCCGATAAGGACCAGGCTCGAGTCGACGGCGCGTTGTATTCCACGCGCGCCTCCTCAAAGAGATGTCAGCACAAGTGTAGCGGTCCACTAGGGCTGATGCCTGCCGGGATCGCGTGGAAGTTCGAAAGGGTTACCGAGGCCCCTGGCAACACAGGCAACGGAATGAATACGGGTGGGCTTAAGTCAGTAAGAGTCTGACACACCCTCCCGCTCCACCCAGAGCGAGAGAAGTTATTTCATAATTTCCCACCCAAAAAAAAAAATAAGACCATATTATATAGCCGGCAGCTGCACGCCGTGACCGTGAGAAGAAGGCTTCCTCTCAGCATGATCATCTGAGCTATGGGGGGATTCACAGCAGAGCGCTGAGCGCTTTCAGTGGTCACCCGAAAACAGCGTACGGAAATCAAGTCAGGTTGAGTGATTAAACATATTAGACAAAAATAGGTAATAAAGTAAAATAAAATAAAGAGCTTAGGAAATAAGCTTGTAAGCTTGGTGATGCCCGTTTTACCATCTTTCCTTTTTCTAGTGCTTCTCCTCTAGTTAGCAACCAGTTCCAAGAACGTTATCTGAAAACCAATCAAAATATGCAGATATGATTACAAAGGAATTTTCTGTATTATTGCCATTGTGGTCTACGCGGAGCCCAAAGGCCCAAGCTCAGCTGTTGACGTTTTCGGGTTTATATGCATACCCATGTACATTTTAAAATAATAGTGTCGTTCAAATTGTATGTACATCATAACCGTGGAAATAACACCCATACATTGCTCGTAGCAGTGGTCGTCAAAAGCCCGAAAGTCTGACACCCAAGGGGTAGGGTTGTGGAGGTCAGATAGGCAGTCACTATATGTAAAATACTGGTATCCAGCTGCCTAGCCTTTTCCCAACATAGTCGGGGAAAGGCTATGCAGATGATGATGACCCTGTCCCAATCCTCGGCAAAGGCCTCCCTTCACTCCTTCCATGTTTCAACCTTTAATAATACCAGCCCATTGTTGTCCCACTGCAGAATAGAACAGAACAGAATAAGTACTCTTTATTATGTATACTTACTAATATTATAAATGTGAAAGTGAGTTTGTTTGTTACGCTTTCACGCTAAAACTGCTGAACGGATTTGGATGAAATTTGGCACATTACCACGCCACCCCGGCAGGCATCAGCCCTAGTGGACCGCTACACTTGTGCTGACATCTCTTTGAGGAGGCGCGCGTGGAATACAACGCGCCGTCGACTCGAGCCTGGTCCTTATCGGACGGTAGCTGGAAATCCGCCCGGGATTCCCGACGCCCAGGGCAAATTGAGGCGAAAGCAAATTTCGCGCCCTCTCGCCCCTAGCCGCCGCAGCAGACGCGGCGGCTAGGGGCGAGAGGGCGCGAAATTTGCTTTTCCCTCAACCGTCCCCCAACCTCCTCCGCGAGCATTACTGCTTGCATGGTCTGTGTTCATAAGCATAAATCTGTTTTGTTTAATTATTTATTTGAATTAATTACCATAGCTTTTTATATGCACATGTTTCTGTGACAAATAAATCTATTTTTATTTTCTTTCTTTTATTTTACTGTAGGTAGGTATTTCGTCATGATTGCCTTAAACGTTAGTACCTTATTAGTGGTATTTACTCGATGCAGTTAATTAGGTGCAGTTAATTATTAACCGTAGGTACTTAATCAATCAGCAATCAGATATAATAGTATTAATTATGTTAGTGCGTCTTCAATTATACCTAGAACAAATTGCTTGATTTCCCTTAGGCCGCTTGTGCACTATACGAAATTTACTGACCGGATGTGAAATCTCCATTTGTCGGATGATCACGTAATATTTGCTTGAAAATCGAACTACCCGCGTCCAGGCCATAAAATCCTGTGTGAGTCCGTGTCTACTTAGTACTTAGTAAGACAGTGTTAGGGGTGGGACTGTTCTACAAAGTGTCGTTTTGCATCCTCGTCAAATTTCAGGAGGCTACTATGAAACACATATATACTTAATCAAATAAAATTACGATACCAGCTCAATAATTAATACATACTTGTTTTTTTAGTTATTTAAGTTTGACAGTATTTTAGAATACACCACTTTCACAGAACAGAAACACGTTGCGTATGCGGTAGTGTGTGTGGTATCACACGGGCTGCGTTTTAACATGCGTGTCCCACTCATGCCCATTTCCGAAAATTAGATAATAAATAATAATAATGACCTACTTATTTTATTATTGATTCGTGTCGAGAATCATTAGCATAGTTACCTCCTTGAATTTGACGAGGATGCAAAACGACACCTTGTATAACCCACCCCAAGTTGAAGCAATACGTTCTGTTTGAAAGCTATTGTCGAATATGCAGAACAGTGAGAGTTTACGTCTCGAGATGTATGTAATGTGTAGAATGTCTCCTTTTTTTTGTGTGGTTAATTATCGAATAACTTCTGCCGCTCTGGGCGGAGCGGGAGGGTGTGTCAGACTCTTAATGACTAAAACCAACGTTGCCTGTGTTGCCAGGGGTCTCGGTAACCCATTCGAACTTTCCCGCGCCCCCGGCAGGCATCGGCCCTAGTGGACCCCTACACTTGTGCTGACATAGAATGCCCCCTGAGTGGGCAACGTGTAGCGCCACTCTCTGGGCAATGTGTGTTTATATTATAAGACTGCGTGGTGACCAGTGGACAAATTAAATGCCGTGTGGTACACAAGCAGCCTTAGGGAGCATAATACAAATAGGTACAACTCTACTAGGTACTTAGATACTTCTGCCAAATCCAAAATGTCGTATCTATTAATTTGGAAGTACTACAAAGTAGTTACTGAAATATATTATAAAAGCGATTATACTCAATGTCTTAGGAAGGTAACAAAGATTCTCAAGCACAGAAGGACGCCATTTTCGTCACGGAATACGGCAATTAAGACAAGGTTAATTTCACCTTTTCACAAGACAGCTTTCACAGAAGACAGATTACGTTTTATTTTTAGAAAAACGGGTAACGGGTAACGGGTTAACGGGTGGTTAACGGCGATTACCTATGTATATTCTATTGTTTATCTACATGTACCTACGTTATACGTTCTCTTTTCAAGATTTCGAGTTTAAATATTTTCTGGGGCTTGCAGCAACATAAACTGCAATTCAACCTACAGACCTAGCCATTTTATTTAAAAAAAAAACAGGACATATTATTTCGTCTAACGTAACAAAATATTTCGTAGATTTTTGTGTGGAATAACAACAAACATTTTTTTTAAACCACAACAGACATTATCCGTAGATTTCATACCTACAATCTCAGATTTTAAAGACTATAATCTGAGCCTACAATAATGAATGTAAGTTGGAAGATCTAATTAGGACTTCATAACTGTCTAGAGTCTAATAGAATTATACCCATCATACTTGTTCTTTAGTCTCAAAATAATTATAACTAAGTAACAACAATACTCATCATCATGTAACTTTAAGTAACTAGGTCATGTCGTCGTAATAAGTCAATCAACAAACAATCAGTCTAATTGCTTCACCATCTGTGTACACAGGCTTTTCAGCACCAAGTCCTTAACTAGGGCTCTTCTGTTTATTTTCACATTTGAAATAAGCAGATTTATTTACATTGAGAGCGCCTTTGATGTAT
Organism: Atethmia centrago; assembly: GCA_905333075.3. Classification (NCBI taxonomy): domain Eukaryota; kingdom Metazoa; phylum Arthropoda; class Insecta; order Lepidoptera; family Noctuidae; genus Atethmia; species Atethmia centrago. Next base: position 14,727,250 of record HG995386.1, on the reverse strand, counting down.
CTTTTACTTTTTTGTTGTCGTACAATTTAATTTTACGGAATAAAACGGAAAGAATATTTTAGTAATGATATAATGTGATGTATCGAATGTCTAGAACTGGAACTTTTCAAATCAAATCAAAATAATTTATTTCACATAAACTTACATGGGCACTTAAGAAACGTCAGAAGCTAGGTGCACGGTTTCAATTGGTCGGTTTCTATGGAGAAGAGCCGACAAGAAACTCCACGGTCACTCTTTTAAAAATGGCTTTTATGTTTTCAAATTACAGTGTTAATAGGTATGGAAGGACAGTGTAGGCCTGTCAACAAGTACCAGGTAGTTAAAAAAATAGAATATGGTCTACAAATGAAGTCTATTAAGCCTACAAATATTGGATCGAAACTAACGTAGCTAATGATCAAAATAATGCGATGTAGGTACACCTGGGCACAAAAGAACAATTTTTACTATACCCGAAGGGTAATATGTGTGTCACACATAAAATGGCAATCATCGCAATGTCTTTCATTTCAACATCCATTGCTTCATAGGTTTGCAAAATTCGTTTGCTCAGCAATGTCAATACCGCAATGAACGTGGCTGAACTGTAAAAATGCTTTAAGGCACTGCGATCCTGCTGGGGTCGCGGAAAGGTACTAATGGGTCACCGAGGCCCCCACAACACAGGCAACGGAAGGAATACGGGTGGGTTTTAGTCAGTAAGAGTCTGACACACCCTCCCGCTCCACCCAGAGCGGGAGAAGTTATTTGATGATTTCCCATCCAAAAAAAAAAGGCACTGCGATCGATTGTCATTTTAGGTGTATTACCCAATTACCTTGCTGGATGCATCAGCTGTAAAATATCATTTTTTAAGATCAAGCAAGTCACTCAAAGGGAAATAGAGAGGGCTATGCCTGGAGTTTCCCTACGTGATCGAATCAGAAATGAAGAAATCCGCAGGCGAACTAAGGTTACCGACTTAAGGTTCGGGCTATCCGAAGAATTGCTAAATTAAAGTGGCAGTGGGCAGGGCACATTGCTCACAGAACAGATGGCAGATGGGGCCGAAAGGTTCTGGAGTGGTGACCGCGTACCGGAACGTCGTAGCGTTGGAAGGCCTCCAACAAGGTGGACCGATGACCTTGTGAGGGCCGCAGGAATCCGCTGGATGCGGGAAGCATAAAACCGGTTGAAGTGGCGGTGCTTGGGAGAGGCCTATGTCCAGCAGTGAACTCTTTCGGCTGAAATGATGATGAATGATGAAGATCAAGCAAATATTTTGAGTTGCTTTAAATGAGCAAAAGTAGCAGTTGTAAAATGTTTTCTTCCTTTTTTGCCACGTAGTTAGTTTTAATGCGAAAAAGTGACAATTCCTAACACCGCAAGGTTTTCGTGACGCAACAAATTCTAAAGATCCGACATTCGTTATAGGTAGGCCGGCCGAAAGTCCGACGGCTTGTCTAAACTCAAGATACCGCCCTATCAGTAATTGGATTGTGAAATGCAAAGGTCACGTGCCAATCTTTCCATGTAAAATGCTGATTTTCTGTCGGGTTTGGGTAGACTGGTCTCTATTTGATCGATGCAAAGTAGAATCATCAATGTGACTAGCTTTTCCCACGACTTGGTTTTTATGCTATTCCTGTCAGATTTAACTAAGGGGTTGAATATCGAAGATATACCCGAAACAAATCTACCACATTGCATTTTCAGTCGTTTAGGCTTTGCGTTCTCCGTGAGTCATTTATTTAAAACTAGCTTCTGTCCGCGTGAGATTTCTTGTGCCCCACTGCGTCGCATTGCATCGCTCTATTACTTCGTTCTTTCTGACTTTATTTCTTTTTGCTCGGCTCCTAAGGGTCGTAGCGTGATATTAAATAGCCTATAAACTTCCTTAAGAAATGGGCTATCTAATGCAAAAATATTTTTTCAAATCCAACTGGGAGTTCCAGAGATTACCCCCTACACTTAGAAACAAATTTTACCTCTTTATAATATTAAGTGTGGATTAAAATATCATCATCAAAATTTATCTTCTGTCCTTTTCTTAATGTAATAGAAAGAAAAAGATGCACTGAACTTAAATTTAGATTAGTTTGTGAACAAGGGAATCGGCGCCATTGGTTTATAAATATATAGGCATATTTTAAAAGCCTTTATCAAGTTTTCTCTAAATAAAGAACATTAAAAAGTTGTGTTTATTTCCAGTGTTAACTTGCTAACTGACGTAGCTATGTATATAAACCCATGTCCGTTGAGTTATAAATAAATGGTCAGTTTATTTATACCTGAATAAAGTTTCAATTTACTGGGAGTTTTTTTTTAAAGTAGTAAAGCAATATTACAAGGTCTAGTATACGTTGTATTATATACTTGTAGGTACACAGAAACTCAATAAACCACCCATGCACAATTTTACAGCGCCAATCATGTACTTTAAGTGGATAATGGGCAGTTTGTCAGGTTGTAACCACGGGAGCTGTTTAGTACAAGTAAAGTCCATTTAGTATGTTTTAATAAAGCTGCGTTTATATTGCATTACTATGTTATGGCCGGGACCACACAAGTTGAGGATTAGTTTCAATCTACCGTTGGATTTTTAATGATCGTTAACCAGCCTATAATTCTGCATGTAATTTTTTTTTACTATATCAATAATAGATACTAATATAAACCCAAGAAAAGTGTTAAAAGTTAAATTCAACAAAAAAAATATTAAACTCCAACAATTTTCTACTATTATTTCAATATTACTTCAGCGTGAGAAAGAGATGGAGCTATGAGTCCTGTATAGCTCCATCACTTTCCCACTGTGAAGTAATATTATAATAATACTGCTATATGACGTGATGGTTACCCCCCTGTTCAAACGACCGTTTCTGTCGCGAGCATCATGTGACGTCATTTACCATGAATCTTTTTGTTTGCATCTGTTTGTAGCCCCGAATCATATAAATTAAATTATTTTTTGTGCTTTATTCAAGCAGAAATCGTATTTACTTAGTGTACCTTAGTGAGAATTCAAGCACTTTGCTAAGAATAGATTTTATTAACATAAGTAGTTTCTTTCGTCGCTTCCGGCATTGTGGAAGACGATGCTTTTTGAGTTTTCGTTCGGTTCTACGAAAAAAATGCAACATATGTTAATGAATTTCAAAATAAGTAATGCATTAATAATGCATTAATAACGCATAATTATGAGTTAATATGCTGATCCACAGATTTGCACGTTATACGACGCAAGTAAAAATAACCCTTTTCAGAGCATACTGCCAGTCTTTTTACACATGCAGTCTCTGGGTCAGGTATTCGCTGAGGGCATACAACGCCTTGCGTTCCCAGTATAATAATGTATTCAGGATGCTGTTGGGTCTACCACGCTTTTGTAGCGCTTTCGGGGTGTTCACCGAGGCCAGGGTTTTCATGCCATTATACGGAAACGGTGCGCTTCCATTCTCAGTAGAATACGTGCTAGCTCCCACAGCATCCTGAGTGTATTGTGTGATAGGTGGGACAGCTCCATGCTGGCTCACTGGATACACATGTTTCTATATTGTGTATAGTGTGGTTTTACTAACATTAGGTTAAGTTTTACTAACATCATATCGACGGTTAAAAGGTAATAAGGCATAAGCGACATTTTGGCCGAAAATGAGTTATGATTGCCATCCTACTTAAAAATAGAGATTAAGTGGGACGGCATTCATAACTCATTTTTACCAAAATGTCGCTTATGCCTTATTACTAGAGATCGGATATTCGGATGCATATTCACCTAAAGTTGAGGTGTTGGCTAATATGGAATGCGCTTTTGTATCGCAAAATCCCGCGGCTCTGGGAATACAAATTTAGGTTTCTGATTATAGAATCGAATGTATAATAACTTACTTTCAAATGTTAGCATATATGGAATGCACTTTTATATCGATCGTAAAAATCCCGCCCGCCGTTCCCGAATCGACAAATTTTATGTTTTTTTCTGACTACATATGTAATTGGATGCATATGTACCTACTTAATATTATGATGTAAAGTAGGTAGAAACATTAATTTTAAATAAACATGCAATCCAATAATCCCCGGTTTTTTTTAATAAATATTTTTTAGAAGTCTCTTCCATACTATACACAGGACTAGTTATGCATTCCCGTTGTTCGTGGCCTCTGTTAAAAAAAAAAAGATTTTTAAGAAGCCGCTTCCATACTTTCAGAGCTAAAAAATAACTTTAGGTAAATATGCATCCGAATATCCGATCTCTGCTTATTACCTTTTAACCGTCGATATGGATCTTGTCTGAAATAAAATATTTATATATATTAAAACATGTAAAAAAAAAATATTTAAATAACAAAAAAGCCGACTGCAAAAACACAACTGAAAAGGGAAAAACAAGCATTATAATCTATATAATTTTGGTATCGCAGGCCCCCACAATCAAAAGTTACACCATATTTCAGGTTATTCGACTGTCCCCGCCTGCAAGACCAAAATTATATAGATTATAATGCTTGGTTTTCCCCTTTCAGTTGTGTTTTTGCAGTCGGGTTTTTTTGTTTTTTAAATAATTTATTTTATTTCAAGCTTTTTAGTTTTATAAACATATATATTTGAAAAGTACTCATTACTAGCTTTTATTTGATACCAATATTGTTGCAATTAATTAAAAAAAAAACCCTTCCCCTCCTTTTTATTTGTATTTGCAGATGCAATTTATAAATATTATATAGCCTATGTCCCTTCCACAATTAAGACGAATCTAAGGACACCTCATATGTTAAAATCCATCAAGCCGTTTAGGCTACAGAGCGTGCCAAAGAAATAGACATACATACATACATACATACTCTCGAAAAACATTACCCTCCTGAGGCAGTCGGGTAAAAAGAATAGGAATTTGTTTCTTGACTCCTACACAATGTAAGTATATTTAAATAACGGATAAGTTTTGAATTACTTGCATATTCCCTATTGTCCCACTCTAGGCCAAAGCCTTCTTCCCATACAGAGAAGGCACGAGCATTGGTCACCACGCTTGCTCATGATGGGTTGGCGATTTCAGACTTATATTAACTATAGGTCCAGGGGGGTAACCATCACCTCTTATAGCAGTATTATTTCAATATTACTTCAGCGTGAGAAAGAGATGGAGCTACCTATAAGTCCTGTATAGCTCCATCACTTTTCCACTGTGAAGTAATGTTATAATAATACTGCTATAAGAGGTGATGGTTACCCCCCTGGTTTCCGGAAATTAGGTTTAATTAACATTGCATTTGTTTTATTCTATATTATGTATGTAAACGCGTCGTAATCGCCCACGTAAGCCCAATGTAAACTTATTTCCTCGTATATATACTGCCTCGTTGGTCTAGTGGTCGCAAGCGCTACTGCTGAGCATGAGGTCATGGGTTCGATTCCCAGGTCGGGCAAAGTGTTGTATTGGGTTTTTCTACCTGGAATTTCTCAGTAGCAGCCCGTAGTTTGGATTTGTGCCCGGTTGATGGCAATAGGCTCGCCCTCTATTACATGGGAACTAAACATAACTGGCGAAATGTGGGTGTACTACTGGTAGGTACACTGCCCAACCCTTCGGAGAAACAAAGCGTGATGTTATGATATGTAAACATAGCATTAATATTGGAATCCAGAAGGATTTTGAAGGCAATTCATAATCGTGAGTGTTAAGGCTCCTGCAGACAGGCATACTGCTGCCTGTTGCTCACGCGATATCGCGCAAGTCTGTACGAGCCTTCACACAATAAGGTAGGTACAGTACCGACGACTTGCGGCCGACACGTCGTCGGTGGCAACATTTTGACTTAGAGCTGGCCTAGCTTAGCACGAAATTTCAATAAAATGTGAGGCCAGCTTATACTGGTTTTGTTACCACTGACATGCGGCTTAAGCTTTGATCTCTTAAGAAAGCGGTGAACGGTCACACAATAACGGCTGTCCAAATACAGAGCATTTTCGACACCTTAATGTCAAATACTGGTGAAAATGACAGATTTTCATGACGTCCGTTTTAACATAACAGAAACGCTTTCAAAGGAAATCAAAGCTTTACTGTTGTACCTACCCCGCTGTACAACAAGGAGGAGGTTGTATTACAATGTCAACTTACTTTAAAATCGCTTCAATTATTTCGACTAATTTATTCAATGTTAATGTTTATTAAAAATTAATAAATATAAAATTATAATTTATGCAGAATATAATAGATATAAGCTCGTATAGCGTAGATCCGCTGTAACTATAAATAAACAAAAGGGTTACCAATTAAGCCAATAAATAATTAATTTTAAAAATAGTGTTGTTTAACAGCTTGGTTAGTACTTTGGACTATTGCAGCGTGGTATGAAGGCCACATTATGCGACACATTCACTTCGACTGGAAAGGATTCAGAAACGGTTCGTAAGGCACTTGATTTATAGTTCTAGCAGAGTACAGAAAAAACATCTTATATGGATAAATTGACGAAATTTGGCATGACTTCCTTGTCTAATCGAAGAGAATTGTCGGATTGTATATTCATGTACAAAATTTTGAACAATATGACAGACTGTCCTAAGTAGGATTAATCACAATCCCTGCTAGATGTCCCCGCATTTGTATCAAACCTTTCTATCCCCCGCGCCGAAGAGCCGTGTACGGAGAAAATTTCCCACCGCCAAGAATGTGTAGTCTCATGAACGAGTGCAGTAGTGATGGGTAACTCAATTTTATTTGAGGTGGAGGGAATACCTCACTTTACCTCGTGAGGTCCTCACGAGGTACCCCTCATTTGAGGCGAGGAATCGTACAACGACGGCGTATTCACCTCACGACTCGTGTGCCCTAGCCGAACTCAGCCGAAGGTGCGAAGGAGCAAGGCGGGCGGGCGCGACGCGACGGCGCGCAGCGCACGCGGCGACTCACGATTCAAGCAACTCCGTCCAATTACTCACATCTCTCGCACACACTTCTGTGTTGTCAAAATTCGGAGATCAGACCTCACCTCACTCAGTCTCTAATTATCTACATAAACAATTTTTAAGTTGGTTTCCTTCGCTCACTCAAGCCTGTTTTCACCGACAGAATGGTTAGGTTAGAAGGTGGTTTCTGTTTCACCAACAGCAAACGGTCGATTAAACGTTCAAGGTCCCCTAAATTTAGGTGGTCGAAATGTGTGAGACCACATTTCGACCACCTAAATTTAGGGGACCTTACGTAAACCAGAGGTCACTTACGTATGTACTATTGGCAAAACTTAAGCATGCTCACTTTAGAAAATATTTCTGCGGCAAGCGCAGCTAGTGACAAACCACACCCCTTCCTGGTTTCGTCCAATTAGAGACAATATGAATTTGTGTGAGTAGGGCGTGTAACAAAAAATATAAATATGTGTGGTATGTTGGTTACTCACTGCACGAGCCGGTATTATTCGCGCGAGCCGAGGGCGAGCGAGCGCGATAAGGGAGTCGAGTGTGTGCGCGTTTCATACGACGGTTTTCAACTTGAGAGGAAAAAAAGAGACTGGTATTGTTATTAGTTTCGTACGCCGCTAGGTATTTCTCTCTAGATTTTGCAGGCAACAGGCTGTCACTAGCGTTTCGTGCCTAGATTAGTATTTCCGGGGGGTTAAATCTACGCGTTGCTCTTCGCTCTTCTTTCCTAATTGAAGTCAACATTTTTGATAATAATTAACCACACAATGAAAACGTTAACAAGTATTTCTGGAAAATACCGCGCTTGTTTTGTTTATCCCGCGCGCCGCAGGTGTAAATAAAGGCGCTGGAAAAACCGCTAAACAGCCTATATAAAAAATATAATAAACAAAATAATGTTTTGAATAAGCAAATTAAGGTTAATATGTAGTGAAAAATATATAATTTTATGAAATGATAATAATTTTGATGATTGATTTATCTGATGTAACGAATTTTTTTTTCTCAAAAATATTCATTGTTTTTGGACAAAAACTGCGTATATTGAAAAAAGAAATGTAAAGTAAAAATACTTCTATATAATAAGCTGAATTTCTGAGTCACTTTACAAGCAAGTGTGTTGAAGAAATATTTCGTAATTTTTTGCGACCGTATTTTATGGCCGTTCTATAAAGCCGATCTATTGTTTAACCAGATGTTCTGACGTTCCCACTGAATAACAATGGTGCTTAGATAATGAACTTATTTTTATTGCAGTTGCAAAAGTTGCGACAGCAATAATAAAAAAATCTGATAACATTGTATAAACTGCGCCAAGTAATGGTTCAAATACTACTGTAAGTAATTTTGCTATTTTAATCAAAACAGCAATAAAAGAAAGAGATAGCAAATGACAATTTCTAACAAAACTACGTAACTTGCTTCGTTTTAGGGTTCCGTAGTCAACAAGGAACTCTTATAGTTTCGCCATGACCGTCTGTCTGTCTGTCTGTCCCCGGCTTAGCTCACATACTCTTACTAGAAAGCTGTAATTTGGCAAAGTGGTAAACAAAAATGCTAAATAAAGTTTTTTTAGGGTACGCGTATAGCAATACCAATAATACATTTTCTAAACCAAACGGAAGATATTAGTACGAAATTACTTCTTGTCAACAATAACAATTCATAAAGCGCTCTCGCTGGCCGTGCCCATTAAAAAAATGTCTTACAAACAAGTGAGCATAGCACGCGCCTAGTGTGACTGTCACACACACTATACATAATTACATTAATACAAACACGGCTAAAATACGCTTCATGCATCCCATTGGCCAAAACGCTTGCATCGGGCGATCGAGTCGTGAGCCGTGCTATACGATTATCGCCTTAGAGGTGAGCATGCGGAAGATTGGCCGATAGTACGTAAGTGACCTCTCAAGCAACGAAGATGGATGGCGATCTATATGAATTTCTTGAAAATTTAGAAACTGTTCTACTATATTCGACGTAAAAAACAGCCGTAGACCAAAAATATATCGGAAACGACCAAAATACTTCGAAAGTTTTGATGAAACTGACTTTTTTCGGAGATATACATAGGCTATGTACATCTTCAGTGTTGTATTTATCGGAAATGATTGAACACACCTTAGAATTTCCTGATAATAGCCACTTAACATGTTAAAGATTTTTTAAGTAGCACTTAACATTATGAACGTGGTATTTTTTCTTTGTATATTTGACGATACGTCGATACCCAACTAAAAATGTAAAACTCACAGTTGTGAGTCAGGAACCTCTGCCCTTATTGTATTCGCATAAATACAATTTCATACCCGGCCCCCATTTTTTATTTTATATCAGAAATAATTCTATATCGCCGATAAATCAGTTATTATTAATAGCATTGAGGTTTTATGCTACCGGCAATCTTTTGTTGGCTGTGTGCCTGTGGTAGACATGCGTGGGATCAGTGTGGCTACTTACAGTCGGATAATAAAAAGAGTGTGTGCAGCAATTGTAATTCTACCTCACAGTTTGTCAAATTTTCTGAAACAAGTGAGGAACAAGGAAAATTGAAGATGGAATTTTATAATATTGCAAGGTTCCCAAATGTTCTTGGATGCATTGATAGTACACATGTGAAAATACAATCACCAAGTGAAACTTCCACACCTTAAATTAGTTTAAAATATTTGTCAAAACAATTAAATTAAACTGTAGGCACCTGTTTAATTATTACTTACATTTTATAAAATAAAGTTCTGTATGTTCTTTTTAAGGTGGAGATGGTGCAGAGCTATATAGAAACAGGAAGGAATACATGTCCATAAATGTACAAACAGTAGCATCAGCCAATTTATTAATAAGAGATGTTGTGGCACGTTGGCCAGGTTCAACATGAATCTGCTATTTATCAAAATAGCAACACATATAGAAAATTAGAAGGAGGAGACTATAGTGACAGCTATTTACTGGGTGACAGCGGATACCCTTTGAAGGTAAATAGTTAATGCAAAAATATTCTACCTCTTTCTGGACAGTTGGTTAAAAATATAGCTTCAAGTGCTAGTTTCTCCTGTCAGTTTGTTGATTTTACTGTAAAAGTATAGGTATACATTATTATTATGTATAGAATAATAAAAAAGATGTATTATAAGCTCATTCATTTATTTTCAAAAATTACAATTTCTCTTATTTATAATCGCTCTTCGGCACACCAAATAAATTCATCAGATTGAAGTTTCCACCTGTAAAGTAAATTATAAAGTTAAGGAATATTAATTCAAAAGTGATAAAAAAATTTCAGCCTCATCTGTTGACTGCATATTTAAATCCCACAATGAGAGGGCAGCAAAAATAAAATGAGGCTCACATAAAAACTAGAAATGTGGTGGAAAGGCAGTATGGAATCTTAAAATGACATATTTCAGTCTTAGCCATTGGTATAAGATAAGATTAGAATTAAGAAATGCTATCAAAGTTATTATTGCATGCTGTGTCTACATAACATGTGTATTAAAAAAATGAAATTGGTCTTATTAAAGAACTTATTTCAAATGGGCAAATAACTGATGTCACAACAAACATTACATCCCATAATGCATATGGGCTTCGAAGATTACAAATTAGTTTGATAACATGTAATAAAATAATGTAATGTAATGTAATGGGCAATGTATTATTAGTAAGATTATTAATAAATATGTTTTATGTTAGAATTAACAAACCTTTTATTTGATTTAAAACTTCTATTTTTATTTCTAGGTCTTTTCTTGCTGATTCAAGTTGTAAATTATACAAGTTTCTCTTAAATTCAATTTCTTCCAACAATTTATTTTTTAAATCTTCAACTTCAACTTTTTTTTTGTTCATCCCTTGAAATCCTGTACACAAGGTGGCCACAACTTCTGACAGTTGTTGGTTGTGTTTTTTAAGTATAGGCCTACGCCTTTTCCAAAAAGGAGTTGTTTGTATCTTAGAACATGACGGTGTATTTGTTTCCTTATTTTCGCCTGCCTTTACTTCATTTATTGACTTGTCCTAAAAACAAACAAATCGGATTAAAGTACAAGAAAACATTTTGTTGTACATGAAGTTATGGTGTAAATCAGGGATTCCCAAAGTGGTCAATATCGACCCCTTGGGGTCGAAATCGATTTCCCAGGGGTCGACATAAACGAAAACTAATTTTGGGGGTTGACGAGGTCTAGAAATCGACCCCAATTAATTCACACAAGTTCTTATTTAAAACTTTCAAGATACTGTATAAGTTGTGTTATGTGTACCAACTTGTTATAAAAATGACTAATATTTTAGTAGGAAGTATCTTTGTTGTACTTTTAAAAAACCCAACAAGTCGATGAGCGTGCACAAGTTCGTACAAGATGAAAAAAATTTGCTATGGGGGTCTGAGGTATCAGTTCATTTTGGAAAAGGGATCCCTTGCCCAAAATAGTTTGGGAATCCCTGGTGTAAATTAACAAATAGATGGACCTTTCACAATTATTATCTTAGTAAAGTAGTGCAAAAGTTTGTAAATATGTAACATATCTGCCATATAACAATAGTACTTACTGTAGCTAGTTCAGCATCTAAAATTATAGTCTGCAATTCTTCAGCGACTACTTCAAAATCTGTGACCTTCGTATTATTTGGTATAGGAATGACTGAATCCGAATCTAGGACATCAGCAATACCACTGCACTCTCGACCCATTAAATCGCAGACTTGTTCGAGTATTGGTTCTGTTTTTGAAGTATATGGTCCTCCACCCATTCCAGTGGTACAACTCCTGTTTCTTGAGTTGTACATTCTTGCTTCACTTTTCATTTTCTCCCAGACTCTTATGAGAACATCTTTACTTCTAAAATAAAAAATAGATATAGTTTCTCACATGGTATTATTCATATTGATAAAATATGGCATGTTTGTTTGTACCAATGATGCACCTTACCTTACCTACACCTTTGCATGTTTCCCGTTGAATTATATTGGGTACAGAGGTCTATCCAAGCTTCGTTCATGGCTTGATTTGTGGTACCATGTGTTCTTTTATTTAAAATAACGTGTCTGTACGCATACACTAATTGCACCAGCTTGACTTTCTCATCCTTTGTGAAATTTTGGCTACGCTTCCTTTTTTCTGCCATTGTAATACACCGTAACGATAGTTTACAAAGCAAAAGATTGATTACTTAACGTCTAGATTTAGTTGGTAAAAAGTATCACGTAAAAATTGGTAAAACAACACGCAACGCACCCTCACAAGTTACCTACAACAAACAAACAATTATGTCTCACGTTATTTCGTCAAAAAAGTGCCAAATACAAAATATGACCACAGATAACACTCGAGGTTTTGTAATAATAAGCAAGAAAATGAAATATTATTTATTGCTATTAAAATATGATTAATAAATAACTGTATCCATATATGTGTATAATTTAGAGAATTTCACAAATTACTATCTTGTTTCAAAGTTCAAAGACGAATCTGTCACTATTATCGAAAACAAAACTTCACAAAGTTATGTGACCCATAATAGTTTACGTGATGAAAAGGATGGTGAAACTAAATTTAATTTAGGGGCTAGTTTGGGGGAGCTTTTAAGCTAATGCTCCCAGCCGTAGGTGGATGGTGATAGGGGATGTCGGTGAAAACAGGCATGATGCCCGTTTACCGTTTTTTAGAGTACCTACCTCAAAAATGAGGGACACTGACTCATCACTAGAGTGCAGTGATCTAGAAGATGTATATTATTATATCGCCTCTTTGCTTCAATAACGTGATAAGTCCGACAATTATATTTTTTTTTATTTGATAATTGAAACCGCCGTTACCGATTTTATTTTTTCGAAAAACGTGGTATCTTTTGTGCGTGTAATAGCGAATCTATGAGTGAAAGAGACAGCGCAACTGTGTCAGATCGCGATATCACGTTGTCTCTTTCTGCGCGGAGATTTGTTTCGTTGTATATTATATGTAATATAATTGTCGGACTTATCACGTTATTGAAGCAAAGAGGCGATATGGACTCACTTGGTCGGTTCCGATCTAAACTCCGTGATCATTTGTATCGCAGGTTATAATAATATTGGTGCGATATTTATTTTTACTTTTAGTTAATGATTAAGTTATAAGATAGCTGTATCACTTTTTGTTTTGTTTTATACAAATAATATTTACCTAGTAGGCGATAATAAGAAAAATACCGGACAAGTGCGAGTTGAACTCGCGTGGTGAGGGTTCCGTACAATGAATTTGTTATCAAATACGATTTGTAATCTAATTTAGATTAGCAAGATTATGCAATAAAACGGTTATTGTAAAAAGTGTCCCTTACTAGGTTTTGTAATGGGGCAGCCGATGTATTGTAACTATCCCAAGATAATCTATCCGAAGAACAAACATAACATTGTACTTGAAAAACTTGTTAATTTTGCAGTTGGAATGAATGTATGGGACATTCCAATTGCAAAATTAAATGTAAGTAAGTTAGTACTTACAATATTGAGAGATATACTATGTTATTTCAAGACCATAGATTTATTATACTATAATAAGTCTATGGTCTTCCTGTAATCTATTATAGAACTATTTTCAATATTTTTTTTTTATTCAGTATCGGTAGTTTCGGATATTAGAGGGGAAATGGTCAATTTTTATCTATTTTCTTAAATAACTTTAAAGCTATTTATTTTAAAATTATAAAACGAAAACGAAATGTTAAAGACCCTCACAGTCATCCCTTTCATTTAACAGGTACCAACAGTTTGTAAAACTTTTTTTAAATTTTCTAATTTGTCGCTCAACGGTGACCCCCATTCAAAATTCATTTATTTACGTTACACCTCCGTATTTGGGTCACAGAAATGTATATCCCTTTCAACTTAATTGGTCCAGTAGATTCGGAGCAATTCAGCTGTGACAAACTGACAGACAGACTGACACCCAGACAGACAGCCAGATAGACAGAAAGACAGACACACGAGTGATCATATAAGGGTTCCGTTTTTACCTTTTGAGGTACGAAAACCTAAAAAGTAAGTACTTATGTATTATTTATACACATACGTGTTCGTATCTAATGTATGTCTGATTTATATTAGGGTAGGTATTTTGATAAACGATAAAGTGTATAAGATTATTTTTGTATTTGCTCCTTCTGATATTCGAGACCAATTTTTTCCAACTTTGAAACACGATAAGTAGGTGGATACTGACATACTTCCTTTGAGAACAAAACACTAATAAGACCCTGTTATGTTCGGCCCGATATCCGAGGCGGATTTACTAAATTAATGGCTTTTTGCTGCGTTAAGGATCTCGCAGACAGGCGCGACGCGACGGTGCGATCCGATTCTGGTAGAACAATGCTCATGAAGTTTTCAAAGAAATTCTTCTACTAGAGTCGCGTCGCACTGTCGCATCGCGCCTGTCTGCGGGAGCCTCTATGTGTAAATTAGCTAAAGTCAAATTATTAATTCATTGGGGTAATCTGACATGTGTTATCAGAACCAAAAAACGAACGAACGTACTTAAACGAGCACAGCCTACGTGCAACTACTTCAGTGTGATGGCATTATCATCACTTCCTCAAGCTTTCGAGTGGCGAGTCACACAGCTAGCCAGCACCCACGGCTTCAACGGGTATCCTGACTACCAGCGTGCAGCGGACACGCATTCTTGGTCATCACCCTCAGCCTCATCAACAACCTTGGCACAGCACACTGCACTTTCAGCCTGACTCACTGGGTAATCACCGCATAGCCTCGACTGACCGTGAACTATACGGCATCCGGTTTCAACGCACTGGAAACTCACCCTGGCAAGCATCGCATGATGTATCGCCTGAGCCCACGGTCTCCGGAGTGATGTGGCAACATCTACATCGCCGCATGCGAACTACGCATTACACTGACGTCACGCAAAATTCTGCATCGCGCAAGCAAAGTTTACCGCGCAACGACATCAATCGTCGGGCAGTAGCCTACCAGACACAATACCTGGAGGTTCGGAGGATCCTCCCGTTGCTATGGCGGACGAGTGAACTTTCCACCCTGTACTACTATAATAGGACCACTCGAACTTCCAAGACCACCCTTATCGCTACGAAATCGAAGCTAGTATGTGTGGTTGACTGTAAAGCATTGAAAGAATTGGTTGAGTGCATCGACGTAAGTTTATGTGAATTGTCGGTATCCGCATGCTGTAAAATTAATAAAAAAGCCATGATTTGTTTTTGGACTACTAATTATTGGACCATAATCTGATGACCGCACGATTTAGATTTACTCGATATGAAACCGAATTGAAATAAGTATACCTACATTATTTCATATTCATCGTTGGAATCGTCAAAACGCAGTAAAATAGGTGCTTTATTTTCCAGTTGGTATGTTGTATAGCAGAACAGTGGTGGCCCAGTGGTAACGGCCGTAGGTTCGAGCCCAGACGCTTTAGTTTGTGTAAATTATTTCATCACCACTGCTCTCAAAACGGTGAAGGAAAACATCGTGAGGAAACCGGCATGTCCTAGAACCAAAAATTCGAAGACATGTGACATCTACCAACCCGCACTGGGCCCGCGTGGTGGATTACAGAACACTCCTGTGAGAGACAGAGAGGAGGCCTGTGTCCCAGCAGTGGGAACATTATAGGCTAATTATGTATGTTGTATGACCCAAAGGTATGGGGCACTCTATCGATGGCGTCCATATTTAGTAACAAAATATAATATCGTTATTTGATTGGAAATATTGTTTAGTAGTCTTAAAACCGGCTAGATAGGTTTCATCAATATTACATATCTGCCATCAGCCTTCGTGTAACAAAACGAACGAAAATAGTCCTTTTCATTTTGGAAGCCAAAGAATGCGGCGGACTGATATACATTCAAACAGGCGAAAGCTTCAAAGTTAGAAATTAATACACACTCCTCTTTTTCCGTCGGGAGTATGATCCCCTACTGTAATGTCAAAGTAATTAATTAATCATTAACGAAATTAATCTTAGGCTATCCATTGTTAATCAACGTATTCAACATTCACCCCTGCTCCATTTGTGGCCTATTCATTTTGAACTTATCAGAGAGATTGAACAGAACGGTATCTTGTTACCTGCAAAACTTTTATAACTGATGGCATTCGATAAAGTGGAGCCTAAGTAATAACAGCCGCACGGGTCGATCCTTCAGGTTAAGCTACGCTTGCCGGGGTTTGTCCGTGGATGGGTGACCGTCTTTACATACCCCTCCGTGCCTCGGAAAGTACATTAAGCCGTTGGTCCCGGCTGTCATTCGTGGATCTTTGACAGTCGTTAAGGGGGCGTCAGAAGCCCGAAAGTTTGACAAGCAAGCAGTCTTACCAAAGGGCGTCGTATTATCCAGATAGTGGCTTGTGGAGGTCAGATAGGCAGTCACTCCATGTAAAATTTTGGTATTCAGCTGTATCCGGTTGGACTGGAAGCCGACCCCGACATAGTTGGGAAAAGGCTAGGATTGGCATTCGATAAAATGTCAATTTCTAGGACATATTGAAGTTTTCAATCTTACACTTAGAAACACCGGCGAGACGTCAGTGAAGAGAGAATTTCACAAGAGAATTTCACAAAAATGTAACAAACACACATACAACGAAAACCTTGGTTTTTTAAATGCCCAAAATTGTCCAAAAGAACTGTTTCGTCACTTTGTAGACTAAGACTCGGACATTGTTGTAGCCCAGTGTTCCTGAATAAGATCCATGTTCGGGACAATTCACTATACGAGTGTGGTCTTGCGGAGGGTACTTTGGATCATATATTTTTCTCGTGCTCTTTGAACACCACTTCCTGCGACCTCTACAGGAAAATTTCCAAATATAACATTCCTCTCCCAACTAACTTTCATTCCCTTCTATCCCACCTCTCTCCCAAAATCATACAAATTTTAGCCACATTTCTAAATGAAAATAATTTAAAATTCTGACTGGTGCGTAAGATAACTTTGTAATAAATGTATATTTTTGTGTTGTATAAAACCCCTTTTTTAGGTAACCCTGTAAATTAGAATACATGTTTTTTACTAACCCCTGTTTCCGTGTTTTTTCGTCCTTGCAGTACTAACAACCTCGTATGTACAAAGTTCGACGGCCCGCCACTCTGCGCTGCAGTATCAACGTGACGCTGGCAGAATAGTCGACACCGGCTCAATTGCCAAGAGAAAAAAAAAATATGTGCCTTGGAATTTCCAGCTCGTAATAATAATAAATGCTCCTTAGGTGTTGTTTTTCTTTATTGTCATTATCTAAGTATTGATGTCCATTATAGAAGTAACAACACGATAATTTTGGTTGCATTTTAAAATACTTTTTTGTTTGTCAGTTCGTAAAAGGTACTTAATCTCTGGAAATACTGGTCCAATTACAACAATATTTAATTGATAGAAAGCAACACTATCCCGATGGCAAAGGAACTTTTATGCCAGAAACACGGTTTCTGTTGCACGGTTCCTGTGGGAATGCTTGTGAAACCGCGGGCGGCCGCTGGTTATTGAAAAATATTATAATTTTACATTTAAAAAAAACATTCTTGCTGCGATGAGATACCAACTCTGTAGGACAAACTATATTGGCGCTAACAAGACCCACATAATCAGCCTATAATGTTCCCACTGCTGGGACACAGGCCTCCTCTCTGCGAGAGGGAGTGGGCCGTAATCTACCACGCGGGCCCAGTGCGGGTTGGTAGATGTCACATGTCTTCGAATTTTTGGTTCTAGGACATGCCGGTTTCCTCACGATGTTTTCCTTCACCGTTTTGAGAGCAGTGGTGATGAAATAATTTACACAAAGTAAAGCGCCTGTCTGGGTTCGAACCTACGACATACAACTCGTAAGTCGCGGCCGTTACCACTGGGCCACCACTGCTATAACAAGACCCAATTGACCAAAATAGGCTTCTCTTAAGAAAAAAAATTTACCAAATCTGTATAGTTTGTGGTAGCGGAAAAAATATATGTTAATTTTGAACATATTTCCCAGATCTTGGTTGTTATCAAAACACGTTTTGAAAAAAATCTCGATACATAGTACGTTAAACTAACCTCTTAACTTGGGTTCTAATCCAAAATATTCGTATTAAATATCAACATACGTTACGTATAATTTATTAATTATAAATAATAATTAATAAGAAGAACGTCTTATTTGAATGCAGAACTTAGTTGTTTTTTATTTTCGATTACTCAACTCAATTTTGCGTAAATAGATAATTGCTTCATATTTTGCAATACATTACAAGCGTTGTGTCATCGCGCTTCTCTTTCTTTTCTATGCAATCTGACAGTGACCGCGGTTTAGGTGTTGTCAGCGTCTTAAATAGAAAACTTCGGCAGTAAAATGTGGATCATGCTGCTTCAACCCCACAATATCCTGATGATCTAGTCATGGAGATATAACATGGAAGAAAAGTATGAAAGTAGAAAAGTGGAATAAGAACTTTTCCAAGCTTTAGGGTGCTCGCACACGTCAGACTTTTTGTAGAACCGATTATCGGGCCGATTCATATTATATACATATATACGAGCGACTTTTTGTAGGACGTATGCGTTGCACTATTGCCGTCAGAACGTTCTATTTTTATTATCGGACCTGGGCGGGCAGGCCCTGAGTTGACACAAGGTCACAGAAACCTACTACTACAACCAAGTATACTTAATAAAAAAAACATAAAATTACTCCAAAAGAATAAGAGATTCTTCAAATAATATGGCACCGTAGCCATACGACACGTGACGTACTTCACTGATTTGTTCATAAGTATAAAACCGATCTTCCAAGGTCTTTGTAAAGTCTCTCGGAAAACAAGGTGAAACTTTGCTTTTATTATCAAGTTGCAAACTCCAAAATCTTTTATCAGTTTTCGTTCAAAGTATACTTATGTATGTCCTTGTTTGGGCTCAATATAGATTTAATATCAAATCGATTTCTGGAGAAAAGGTATATTACTTTGCTGTCATGTGCACAAAAAGCTTTAGTTCTTTAAACCAAAACGAGTCGTTTTACATCAATGGTTCTAATAATTTAAGATGGCGAACCGGCTACTCGTTTGTCAGCCTAGCGACATTCCACGGCTGGGCAAAGTCTTCCCTTTTGAATTTCAGCTATTTCAATCCCGAGCTGGTGTGGACTATTATGTTTAGGGTTCCGTAGTCAACAAGGAACCCTTATAGTTTCATCTGCATGTTTGCCCGCTGCTTAGCTCAGAGACTCTTAAGAACTAGAAAGCTGTAATTTGGCATGGGTATACGTATTAATCACCGGACAAAGTGGTGAAATAAAATCTTGATAAAAAATGTAGGGTGCCTCCCTTGCACGTAAAGTGGGGATAATATTTTCTCATAGTTGTATAAGGCTGTTTAAAAATTCAGGGATCAGTTTGCGTAATCATCATCTGCCTAGCATTTTCCCAACTATGTTGGGGTCGGCTTACCGGATACAGCTGTATACCAATATTTTACATGGAGCGACTGCCTATCTGACCTCCACAACCCAGTTACTGGGTAACACGATACCCCTTGGTAAGACTGGTTGTCAGACTTTCGAGCTTCTGATGAAAACTTCCTTCAGTTTGCGTAATATTAAGCTTTAAAGTGCTAATTTTTGTTGGAGGTAAGTGTGTCCGAAAACACCCGAAATGGGTGTTTTAAAAAAAATATGGCAGTCGTATATACATATAACGAAGTTAAAAGGAAAACTATCACAGCTAAGTATGCTTTTGCTAAGCAGGCAACGGAAGGAATAGGGGTGGGTTTTAGTCAGTAAGAGTCTGACACACCCTTCCGCTCCGCCCAGAGCGGAAGTTATTTGATGATTTCTCACCAAAAAAAAAGTATGCTTTTCAAGTTACCGAGTAATAGTCGACCAACTTAAATTTGCAGTTGGAGAATTGACTATGACGTATATCGATGCACGTGAGAACATGTTTTTCAACTACAACGTTAAGTTAGTTTTTAGGATAAATAAATCCCAACTACGGACCGCCTTCATTGTGCGTGGTCCGACATATATTTGGCCGTTTTTTTTAGTTCCTACCATCTTCTTTGTGGCCTGTTGCAACAACGCCTTCTGACTGAGTCAGGGATCCACATATTATTTTTTTGACCCACAGCTCATTGGGTATACGGCAGACATGGTAGACAAACACTTCTTATAAAAAAGGTTGAAGTTTTGGTAGGCTACTGGACCATGAGTCTTCGTATTTCATTTTTGAGAGCCGTCTCTTAACTTCGTTACCCGATAAATAACGGTTCGTAAGATCCATGCATCGCGGCCGGCGGGGTCTACTCCTTAAGAAAAATGTGCGTAGTTTCGATCGAAGTTACGGGCATTTCCTACTCCGTATCACTTGCGGATATAAGATTACTTCGGAGCCCGAACTAAGAATTAATGACAACACGATTTGACAATTGTCCCTACACCCGCTAAGTATTTGCTTGTCCGAAAAATTGAATTTCGTACTTGCTTTGACGGATCAACTACTTTCGGACGGTCCCGTATCTTTGTTGACGGACTTAGAGAGAAATGATTTTCCTTTGCATATTAAGACGCTGACAACACCTAAACCGCGGTCACTGTCAGATTGCATAGAAAAGAAAGAGAAGCGCGATGACACAACGCTTGTAATTTATTACCCGACTGCCTCAGGAGGGTAATGTTTTTGCAAAATATGAAGCAATTATCTATTTACTCAAAATTGAGTTGAGTAATCGAAAATAAAAAATCCTTTATCATAAATTCTACCCACTGTCATATCAATAACATTCATACATACACACATACATAAACTCACGCCTTCTTTCCATGGGGGTAGGCAGAAACTATAGAACGCCGCATGCTACGCTCCTTACCTTTGCTTCGTTTACGTTCATACATCTGGTCATACACGCACGCCGGTTGCGAGTACTACGCAACTGACCTTTTTGAAGAACATCACCAATGAGGTCATTATAAATATGTCTTTCTGTGGCGTCCCGCCATTTTTTTTTTACTCAATTACATGTTATAATGTATTCTGGTGTGCATACATAGCATGTATCATTTGTGTCTATAGGGAATCTATTAACATTATCCGTCACGAGTAAATTCCCCTATGGATAGAGTTGTTGATATAATATGTGTATTGTACGTGCGTACAACCACAGTTTGTGCAGTACGTTGATTAAGACTCTGACTTGAATTAAAGCTATTTCAACGTCTCGCTAGTGTTAGAAAATCCCTAAAATTACAATGGAAAACAAGACCAAAAGAAAAACCTAGATCCAGAAGATATTATACATTTTGTGAATCTACCTTAGATATCGGGACGAATATAAAAGTGTAGTCGTCCCGATATCCAAGATGGATTTACAAAATGTATATTTTTTTGCTGCGTTATGTGTAAATTCGCTAGTTTATCTACGAATCGGTAAAATGTGTAATAATTAATTAAGTTTTTTTTTGTAATTATAAACTCGATACCTCATTACTGTGCTTTTTGAAAAAGTGTTTTGTTAATGATCACTATTGACATAACTATCAAAAATAATTAAATTAGTGTTGATTATGGTGTTAATATAAAATAAGTTTAGTCATCATTAGCTTTGCAGCGTTTGATTATAACCATTGCTAGATTGGCTGTGTTAGAACCAACACCTGCTTTGAGTGTTTGGCGGTGCTTTATCTCGACTAATACTTTTAAGTAGGTATTTTAAATTTTAAGGTTCAAAAGTTAATCTATCAAAACTGTGAAGTGACGTTCGGCATGTCTGATAACTATAACACGGAACAGATTGACTCTTCAAAGATTTATTATGACCCTTGGGATTGGATCTTAACATATTCTCCGGGGAAGCTACTAAAGGGTTACCGAGGCCCCTGGCAACACAGGCAACGGAAGGAATACGGGTGGGTTTTAGTCAGTAAGAGTCTGACACACCCTCCCGCTCCGCCCAGAGCGGGAGAATTTATTTGACGATTTCCTACACAAAAAAAAAAGGTTGTCTATTACCTACACTGTGCTTGTGCTGACACTAACTACGTTGATATACGGCGTGATGTCATGGTGCATCCTCAAGAACTTTCGAAATTACAGAAACTATGTGTTTCAACGCAATTTTATCAAACTTCTTTATCTACTCGTATTTAATAGATACAATATTGGAGTTCACTGAAGTAAATTTAATAATTGCTACCTATCTACTTGAGTATGTTGTGACGGCGGAGATCCATTGGTTGATAGTAATAAGTCACATGTTTTACAAAGACATTGGTGCCGATTCCCTTATTCACAAACTAAACTAAATTTAAGTTCAGTGCATCTTTTTCTTTCTATAAGATTAAGAAAAGGACAGAAGATAAATTTTACTTTAGTCCTGTCAAATTAATCAGCGCCTACTCCATACAAGTTTAGACGTGATTAAAAACTTGCCTACTAAAATTACGTCAAGTCAAGCGCTACAGGACTAAACTAAAATGTATCTTCTGTCCTTTTCTTAATGAAATAGAAAGAAAAAGATACACTGAACTTAAATTTAGTTTAGTTTGTGAACAAGGGAATCGGTACCATTTTCTTTCTATTGCACATTATATTTCGAACCAATTTTTTATCTGGGTAAATTTTACGAGCGTAGAGGCAGAGAGAACATTTTCCTCGGAAGCTTGCTCTCGGATAACATTTTGTATGCTCTTTCCTTCATAATAACTCATTTTCTGGAAGAAAGAGCCGAAAGAATTGTGAATTTGTGACAGATTTATGTGATTTTAGTTTAAAAAATATATAATTATTATTGTTGATTTTAAAGATATTACTTACATGATATTACGAGTACTTACTAGCTAAAGATACAACGCCATTAGTAACTGTAGTAAGTCAAGAAGAAAGAGCCTTAATAGCAGCAGCAACATAAAGCTAATCACTAAATTGTAATTACTGAGGTATTGATTATTCAAATTCAAACGTTTTATTTTATCTACTTTTCTCATATTGATGTGTCAGGTTGATCATAAGGTAAGATTTATTTTTGTAAAGAGATTTAAAAAAAAAAATTAAAGTAATAAAAGTATTTTTTTATTTAAAAAACCGGCCAAGTGCGTGTCGGACCACGCACAATGAAGGGTTCCGTAGTTGGGAATGTTGGGATGAATTTATACTAAAACCAAACTTAACATTGTAATTGAAAACATGTTCTCCCATATATCTATATACCTACTGTATGTATTTAGCTGGTAGAGGGGGGGACAATTGACTCTAACAAAAGTTGGCAGTTCAAAGCCAGTGATGGGCGTAACTATAATAGTTACTTAAGTAATATAATTAATAATTGAATTACATAATAATTTGATTAAAATGTAATCTAATTAGATAATATTCAGTTACATTGTAATTAGAAAAGCTTAATCTTACGCAAACGGATCCTTGGATCGAAAAATATTCACAGACCCGCGATATTTTTGAACGGCTTATCTAATGATACCCTACAACATGGTATAGACGAGAAAAAAAAAAATATCCCCACATTGCGTGCAAGGGACTATCCTAAAAAAAATTGTCTTTAAGATTTTATTTTACCTTTTTATCGGCGTGATTAATATGACATGTATACCTATGCCAAATTACAGCTTTCTAGTACCAAGCTACCAAGCGTCTCTCAGCTACAGCGGGGACAGACAGACAGACAGACACAGACAGACGGACATGGTAAAACTATAAGGGTTCTTTGTTTACTACGGAACCTAAAAAAAACGGTGTTTTATTGTTTTGTAGTGAAACTTAGTATTTATACTCGTATAATAATAAAAAAAACTGTATTAAGTAAATTGAGTCTAATAGCGGGATCCCGGTATTGGAAATTTTCTATACAGTATTAATATCGGTATTGAAAAAATCCGGTATTCGAACCCCTAGTTATGTAGATATACTTTATTAAAAATACAAAAAAAAAATATAAGTACTGTAAAAACAGCCTTTTTGAAAACAATGTGTTATTTAAGCATGCCCGTTTCTATATCGTACTTTTGTTACATTTAAGTTAGCCGGGCAGTAGCCACCAGATACAACACCCGTCTAGTCGAAGGATTCTTCCTTTTCCACGGAGGATGAGTGAACTTAACACCCTGTTTCAACACTGCTGGTGACCCCGAGTATAAACGTCAGCGCAGCCTTCATGCAACTATTTCAGCGTGACGTCATCATCATCACTTCCTCAAGCTTTCGAGCGCAAGCGGCGAGTCACACAACCAGCCAGCACCCACGGCTTCAACGGGTATCCTGACCACCAGCGTACAGCGGACGCGCATTCTTGGTCATCACCCTCAGCCTCATCAGCAACCTTGGCACAGCACACTGCACGTTCGGTCGGCCATCAAGAAGAGCCCATAAATCCTCTCCTGACCCACGAAAATGTAACAAACATATTTGTGTTATTAAAGTATTGAAGTGTCGACACAATAATTGTGGTTTAATTGTAATCTACTTTTTTGTTTATCTGTTCGTAAAAGGTAATCTCTGGAAAGTCTGGAAAAATAAAATAAAATTTCACTGATAGAAAGAAACACTATTTTAGAGTGACATAAGATACTTTTCAGGATCAGTTTGACGGCTGATGTATTATACAAATTTGCTTCGTCATGGTCACTTAACCTGCCCGCCACGTCAAAAAAGCAAAAACGTGCCCTCGGCGCCAAGCTTCGAATTATTCCTTAATATCTGTCATGTAGTCGTGACCGTGGCGTGCTGAGCACATTTTATTCTGTCATCTGTACATGACTGTGGCGGTCAAAAGGTTAACTATCTTAATCGAGATATCTTATTGCCACCCATGAAATAATTATCACTGAGGAGTTCTGGTAGCCATCTGTGGTCTTCTTCATCAGTTCCACTTCACCAAATTATACTTTCTGAATGCAAATGCAAAATGCAAATGCTTGACTTGTTGATGAACATACAAAAATCACTGTGTAAGCCTATAAGGAGCTCCGTCAACTCGATCCCCCACCACCACAACTAGATTTTGATAAAAATGGGATGAAACTGGAAGTACCTATATCCTTTCAAAGAAAAAAACAATTTTCCAAATCGGTTAATAAAAGACAGTTCTGAGGTAATAAAAGTAAATGCAACCGAATTGAAAACCTCCTCCTTTTTTGAAGTCGGTCAAAAAGACGAATCTTAACTTCTTTAATTACATAAATATCGGTTCGTAAGATCCACGTATCTGTTTTTATTGACTTTGATAAGTAGCGAACCGAGTAGCCATAATTATTATGAAAAATGTTCAACCGATTACACTAAAGGCTCCTCCTCCTCGACAAGTCGCGCCAGTATGTAGGAGCCTTTAATCAAAGAGGGTTCTCATTTCATATCAAATGATGATGACGATGATGATGTATTACTTGTTTTTTTACCACAAACATGCGAGGCAACGTTACTTCATCAACGTCTTATAAACTACCCAGTGTTGTTTTGACTGATTGTCACATAAATTATACTCATTGTCATATCAATTATATGTTAAAATGTATTCCGATGCACACCGGAATACATTTTAACATGTAATTGTTTTTTTTGCATGTATCATTTATGTTTATAGGGAATCTAATAAGGTGCAGATATATAAGTTTAGTGACCTTTAAATCTGTTATTACGCCTTCATATAATACAAGTAAGATAAGCAAAAAAAAATATGTTAAACTATAACGCATACACATCAATTCTATATGTGAATATTTAAAAATTGTAGTAAAAATACTTTAAGAAACAAATTCAGGAAGTAATGTCTACCCAAAGCATAAAAAACGA
Source organism: Atethmia centrago (assembly GCA_905333075.3). Lineage (NCBI taxonomy): Eukaryota > Metazoa > Arthropoda > Insecta > Lepidoptera > Noctuidae > Atethmia > Atethmia centrago. The sequence continues at coordinate 14,701,539 of HG995386.1, read as the reverse complement.
TATTACTTTCAAACTTCTTAAGACTGACAACACCTAAACCGCGGTCACTATCAGATTGCATAGAAAAGAAAGGGAAGCGCGATGACACAACGCTTGTAAATTATTGCAAAATATGTAGCAATTATCTATTTACTCAAAATTGAGTTGAGTAATCGAAAATTAAAAACAACCAAGTTCTGCATTCAAATAAGACGTTCTTGGTATTAATTAAATACGTAACGTACGTTGATATTTAATGCAGATATTTTGGATAAGAACTCAAGGTAAGAGGTTAGTTTAACGTTAGTTTGTATCAAGATTTTTTTTCGAAACGTGTTTTGGTAACAACCAAGTTCTAGGAAATATGTTCAAAATTAACATATATTTTTTCCGCTACCACAGACTATACAGATTTGGCAATTTTGTTTCATATTAGAAACCTTTTTTGATCACAAATGACCAAAATAGGCTCTTGTCAGCGCCTTAAGATATTTTCATGGTTTTCTTTTTTTATGAACAGACTATTTTATTATCTATAATTCTATCCGTGTTTTTTTCAAATATTCATATTTTCGGTACTTAAAATAAATATTTCCTATGAAACCGTATGACGCGGCGGAACGGTGTGAGTGCGACGCGGATTTGTATGGCCAAGGCCAACGGCGATTACCCGACCCTTAACATCAGTCACGAGTATATTCCTCTATGGACAGAGTTGTTGATACAATACATTTGTAGGTACAATGTCAGTTTGTGCAGTAGGTTAAGAGTTAAAACCCTGAGCTGAACTAAGGTTATTTGAACGTCCCGCTAGTGTAATAGAAAAGTCCCAAAATTACAATCGAAATGGGGACTGCACTTCACAGTACACGTAGAACATTGTTATTCTATTATGTCCACCAAGGAATGATGTATATTTCCTATGAACGCCGGACGTAGACGGTTATACAGCTAATAATGGAAATGAAACGAGTTCTGCTTATTCCATAAGCGTAAAGTAGTTCAAAGATAAAGAATAAACACAATATTTAACCCAACAAACTAAGTTAGCCTAGTTTCAAAGAAAAAACACGGACCATCTGTTAGTAGCCGCGGCACGTAGACAACTAAGTGCTTCGCAAGTCTATGGGCTAGTTTTAATCATAGCCTTCGCTTGGTGGTTTTAAATTCAATTAAGATACACTGTTATACTTTTTCTATTCAATTAAGCGTTCATGGCTTACGTATTTATTTATTTATTAATTTGGTGTTACGGTGACACTACCTAAATCATTATTTATCTATTGTCTTATTCTTGTTCCATAGTGTATTTTCTCTTACAAGTATGAGGAACAGGGTGTAAAGTTCACTCATCCTCCATAGAAAAGGGAGGATCCTCCGACCAGACGGGTGTCGTGTCTGGTGGGCAACTGCCCGACGGTTGATGTCGGGATATTGTACTTATATATGCTAATTTCGCGGTAAACTCTGCTTACGCGATGCAGGATTTTGTGTGACGTCAGTGTAATGCGTAGTTCGCATATGGCGATGTAGATGCCGCCACACAGTCTTATTTGGTATACAACACGGTACGAAATCACAACTTTTTGCACCAATTTAACTTAGGTGAGTTAACTTAGGAGAGTTAACTTGCGGAATGGTGGGATAGGCATTCATGCCCTACTACCGGCCTCGTCACCATTGAGGCGGTCCGGCCGGTACTCCAGCGCTGGCTCGGGCGGAGGCACGGCTCCCTGTCGTTTCGGGTGATACAGGTGCTCTCGGGGCATGCTTGCTTGGGGAAGTAACTTTGTCGCATAAACAGGGAGCCGGACGCCTGGTGTCACCACTGCGTCGACTGCCGTGTCCCCCACGGCGCGGCATACGCTGGCAGAGTGTGCCGCTTGGGTCCTCCCAGCCGCGCCGTGCCCCCATCTCAAGAGTAGGCAGTGACCTGTCGCTACCAGCCGTGGTCGACTCCATGGTCGAAAATCAAACTCATTAGTCATTTATTCAAACTAGGCTGAGAATCAGCACTTTTCGAACGTTCTTTTTTTACACAAGACAGTCCCCCAAAAACGCCCGCCCTTCACCACTTCCTAGTGCTTTAGCTGGGAAGAAGAAGTGGCGCAACAAACTTCCCAGCAACACAGGAGGTCGGCAGCGAGGAGTCCTGGGACGCGGTGGTGTCCTTCTGTGAAACAATCATGTCGCAGAAGGAGGCTGCGGAAAGGGAGCGGAAGATCTTCCATGGGAGTAACGGCCAAACTTCTGCATGCTCACCTCTAAGGCGATAATCGCTTCGCATGACTCACGACCTGATCGCCCGATGCATGCGTATTGACCAATAGGATGCACGAAGCGTATTTTAGTCGTGTTCGTATTAATATAATGATGTATAGAAGTGTGAGCTACTAGGGGCGTGCTATGCTCATTTTTTTTTTGAGAGATTCTTTTTAATGGGCACGGCCAACGTGAGCTGTAATTAGTCATTTCGTACTCATGTCTTCTGTTTGGTTTAGAAAATGTATTATTGGTATATCGCTTTATTAAATTAGTACCAATTTTCCACAAAAATATATCAATTAGGAATAAGAAATGTCAAACAACAATTTATGTCTATTCTATCCACTTTCTATCTCCGACTCACGGCTATGCTCTGTCGGCTCAAAAATTTTGATATTTATAACCACTTTCACTGCCTCCCCGATTTTTACGATGTCCTATGCTATGCGGTCATACAAATCGCAGCGAACGCACTAGGCATTGACCGGCACTGCATATAGGTATAAAATGTTTATAATATTGTCATTTTTTGTATTTTTATGAGAGGGACTTGTTACTTGTGCAATGCTATTGGAAAGTAAATAACTACATTTCATTGTGATTAAACTTGGGAACATATTTATCAAAAAAGAAGCAAGTTACGTAGTTTTGTTAGAATTTTTTTTTTTTTGACATTTGGGTTCTTTTTCTTTTATTGCTCCTATTTTGAATGAAATAGCACAATTACAGTAGTAATTGAACCAATACTTGGCGCAGTTTATACAATGTTATCAGAGCTTTTTGGTTATTGCTGTCGCTTTTGCGACTGCAATAAAAATAATTTGATTATCCAAGTACCATTGTTCAGTATTCAGTGGGAACGGTTGAAAATCTGGTTAAACAATAGGACAGCTTAATAGAAGGGTCATAAAATACGTTCGCAAAAAGATGACAAAATATTTAGGAAGTTTGGCTGATAGTATATTAAGTTGGGTTTTTTTTTAAATAAATTTACCTTGGACATTATTTATACGTTTTTTTTGGGTGGGAAATTATTAAATAACTTCTCTCGGTGTGTCAGACTCTTACTGACTAAAACCCACCCGTATTCCTTCCGTTGCAGACTTTCCCGCGACCCCGACAGAAATTACTGAAACCTGGCCTTATAATTAAAATATAAGTCTGAAATCCCTAACCCGTCTTGAGCAAGCGTGGTGATCAATGCTCGTGCCTTCTATGTATGAGAAGAGGCCTTTGCCCAGTAGTGGTGGATGTTTTGTTTTGTATTGTTAATTACTTTGCATACTATTTGTATAGAATCCAGTTTATGTAACTAAACAGACAGGTGTGCTGCTGGGGAGTTTGATGCGCCAATTCATCCCAGCTAAAGCACTAGGAAGTGGTGAAGGGCGGGCGTTCTTGGGAGACTGTCTTTTGTAATTTTGACGTTCGAAAAGTGCTGATTCTCAGCCTAGTTTGAATAAATGACTTTTGATTTTAAGTGAAACAGGTATGGAAGGTAGGTAGGCCTTTGGTGTGGGATGCCACGTGTGTCGACACCCTTGCGCCATCCCATCTTCCTAGCACGGCGGGCTGTGCTGGGGCGGCTGCTGCAGGTGCGGAAAACCTCAAACGGCGCAAGTACTCAAATCTTTTTGGGACTTATATGTTCGAGCCGTTTGGGGTTGAAACACTAGGGCCATGGGGTCCGAGTGCCCACTTAGTTTTTAGAGACATCGCCAAGCGGTTGGTCGACTCCTCACGTGACCAGAGGGCTGGTTTATTTTTTGGCCAAAGAATCAGCATTGCCATACAACGTGGTAATGCTGCCAGCCTTTTGGGTACTTTTCCTGTTGACAGCGATGCGGACGAATTTTTTGACGCCCTTTGATATTTTGCCCTCCCTTTTTTATAATTGTACATATAATTATTATTATTTTAAGTTTGTTAGTTTTTAAATGATGTAGATGTTACCAATAAAAAGATAATTCAAAAGTTAAGGAAAGTATCTTCTCCTGGTGAAACAGTAATTTGGCTGGTATTAATGTACTTCCAATTCCGTCTGAATTAAATTTATTACCACGTGGAAATGTCCATATTAAGACAGTGCGACGCGATTTTGGTAAAACAATTTCCATGTCGTCTTCATATAAATTGTTCTACTAGAGTCGCGTGGCGCTGTCGTGTCGCACCTGCCTTTACTCGAAGCTCTAATTGGTATTTTAGTAAAGTTGAGTCTCAAATTCTACATTCTTTATTTACCTTTAAGAAGCTACTAATTTAATTCTTAACTTCTAATACCGTATGGTTGAAGCATAAACAAGTAAACAAAGGTAAATACAAATTCAAATTTTATATGCCATTAAAAATCCATGGTTGTTTTATGTAGTGTGAGACGGTGAAACTATGAACTTGGAGCTTAGCGTTTTTAGGGTTCCGTAGTCAACAAGGAACCCTTATAGTTTCGTCCGTCTGTCTGTCTGTCCCCGGTTTACCTCAGAGACTCTTAGTAGGTACTAGAAATCTGTAATTTGGCATTGGCATACATGTTAATCATGCCAACAAAGTCGTAAAATAAAACCTCAACAAAAAATTGTTTAGGGTATGTACCCTATAATCTTTTTCCAAGGTTTTATTTTATGTGTAAGGGATACATACGCTCTTATACGTAAAATAGGGATATTATTTTTTCGTCTCGTCTATTCTACGGTGTGGGGTATCGTTAGATAGGCCATTCAAAAATATTGCGTGTTTATGAAAACCATTTTTCTATTCAGGGATCCGTCTGCGTAATATTAAGCTTTAAAGCGCTAATTTTCGTTAGAGCCAAGTATGGAGGATACTTGGCTCTAATGTAAATTAGCACCAGCTGCCAGCTAAATGGTTGTTTTTGGATATGTGAAAAAATTCACGCCGTTAGTCTACATAACGAAGTTAAAAGTAACACTATCACAGCTAAGTAGGGTTTACAAGTTAACGAGTAATAGCCGTCCAACTTACATTTGCAGTTGCAATGTATGGGAGAACATGTTTTTTCAACTACAGTGTTAACTTTTTTCTTGGGATAAATTAATTTCAACTACGGAACCCTTCATTGTACGTGGTCTGGCATGCACTTGGCCAGTTTTTTAAATTTTAATATGAACACTGCCCCTGAAGCAATAATTCATCACGGTGTTACAAAAGTTGTAAAATTATTACGGGATGATAATAAAAAATTCATGGATGGAACTTTTACACGACTTTCTGATTCAATTTTGTATGATAAATCCATTTTTTAAAACAACTTTTGTTCATATTTTTCTTGAAAAACTTTTAGGATAATTTTCCTAAACTTTCTCTTTCGCTCAGTATCCTAATGATACCGCAATGTTGTCAATGTCTTCCTTCCCGTAATGTTGTCGATGTCTTCCTTCTCTAGGTTTATTTATATAGGGTGACTGATAATTAGTGACCGATACTTAAACACGAGACTTTATACATCATTATGAACAACTATTACTTTGGGACAAACCATGAAACGCGAAAAAATCGGGGTGTGGCTGTGTCGTGGACACGGCCGCATGTTTTACGTGAACACGTGTACGTAACGGGTAATATTTTCTTTGTAACGATTTCTTTGATCCTTTAGCTATTGAGTGGTCAAATTAAAATGTGGCTGTAGATGATACATATGTAGCTGCAACACCAAACTGTATCCCCCGATTTTGTTATCATCAGTTTTCTGAATTGCTTCCCACTATGGAAGCAAATTAACCTTTTGATCGCCACAGTCATGTATAGATCACAGAGCAAAATGTGCCCAGCACGACACGGTCACGACTACTTGACAGAAGGAATAATTCGTAGCTTGGCGCCGAGGGCACGTCTTTGCTTTTTTGACGTGGCGGTCAATAGGTTAAAAGACGTACTCTCGTCAAAATAATGCTGTCCCAGATTTTTATTCGATTTATGTGAACACAAATGTACTGGGCCTCAAGTCTGCTATTACAATAGTGTCAGAATGGTCTATCATTAATTTTATAATTGTTGATTTTGACAAGTTTGGTAATCTACTAATATAATGGCGTCATTAATGAGGATCGGAACAGACTTGAGGCCCTGAACAGCTGGTTTTATTTTGGCGTTTTAAAATTTGGTCCCAAAGTAATAGTTGTTAATAATGATGACTAAAGTCACGTGTTTAAATTACCAATCACCCTATATAATCGGTTGTGGTTGTTTGCGCTGTTTTGCTCATTAGTGAGCGTGGTTCCTTCGTTCGTAAACTGATTGGCGCCTGACCTCCGCAAAGGAAACCTAGGTTTTCTCGTACCAAAGTAGGGTAATAAAATGTACCGGCTAACCTTGCTACTCAACTGTCTAATGCTTTTGTTTTCAGGGTTCCGCACCTCAAAAGGGAAAAAAACGGAACCCTTATAGGAGGTTCACTTCGTTGGCCGTCTGTCTGTCTGTCAGACCCTTTTTCTCAGGAACGCATGGAGGTATCAAGATAATAAAATACGTAGACCTACGGTCGAAAAGCTCTAAAAAATCTAAGCATCATCAAGTGAACACAATAAAAAAATAAGGTAAGTTATGCGACATATTTTGACAGTCGCAAATAAATAAAAACCTATTGGGTACTCTTCGTTGGCCCAGTCCGTCATCACAAGTAAAGGTAAAGTCCGAAAATCGTTAATTTGTGGCTTTGTCACATCAAAAAATTGTTTACAAATAGTTAACATTTGCAGTTGGAGAAACTGTTCTTGGGATACATTCATTCCAACTACCCTGGAACCCTTCATTGTGCGTGGTCCGACACGCACTTAGCTGTTTTTTTTTTACCTTACCTATATTACCTCTTTCGTGGTCACCCATCCACGAAGGTCGATAAATGAGAAAACTCATTTGTCTAGCGTGAATCTAATAGGATTTTAGGTCCACCCTTTTTACCAAATTCCAATACGCAATAAATCGAATACCAGCAATATTTCTCCTGAACAATTAATTAGATAACAACAATTACATATATCCATTTTATTAACCTCGTAAATTAATTCTATGAATTATAGTACCAATAACCTGGTGGTTAGAGTGCCCGCAGGGCAAATATGAGGTAGCAATAACCTGGGTAGGTACCTTAAAGTACCTACCAATATTAATTTATATTGTTTATTATCTGCTTGGGTACCATTTGTATATACGCACGCACCTCAAGGCCCATAAATGGTATCTACAAGTAAATGAGAATTATTATGTTCGTGCTAAGGCGCTATATGATATATGATTTTAGTGACTATTAAATTTGATATTATGCCTTCGTATAATGCAAGTAAGTTATGCAAAAAATGTATGTTAAACTAGAACAAATACACATCAATCCACTAAAGATGTGAATATTTAAGTATTGTAGTAAAATACTTTATGAAATAAATTCACGAAGTACCTAATGTCTACAATCATCTGCCTAGCCTTTTCCCAACTATGTTGGGGTCGGCTTCCAGTCTTACCGGATACAGCTGAATACCAGTATTTTACATGGAACGACTGCCTATCTGACCTCCACAACCCAGTTACTGGGTAACACGATACCCCTTGGTAAGACTGGTTGTCAGACTTTCGGGCTTCTGACGACCCGTTACGCCTGTCAAAGATCCACGAATGACAGCCAAGACCAACGGCTTAACTTGCTTTCCGAGGCACGGGGTCTTGGTATGTAAAGATGGTCACCAATCTAGTTGTGAATATCAAAGTATTTTACTACAATACTTAAATATTCACATCAATTCTATATAGATGTGAATATTAATTTTAGTAGTGTAGTGTAATAATTCAGGAAGTAATGTCTACCAAAATAATAAAAAACGATATTACTTTCAAACTACATAGGTACTAAAGATATTTTCATGTTTTTTTTTTTTGTATGAACAATTATATTATCTATAAATGCCATCTGTGATTTTTTTAAATATTCATATTTTCGTTACTAAAAAAAAGCATTCCCTTTGAAACCGAACGGCAATTACCCGACTCTTAAGGGTGCGGTTCCACTGACGCGGAGCTGGGCGGAAAGGAGAGGAGCGGACCGTGAATTGGCCAATTCATTTCGAGCACTGTGGTTGGCCAATTCACGGTCCGCTCCTCTCCTCTCCGCCCAGCTCCGCGTCAGTGGAACCGCACCCTAAAGCTTAGATTAGGTGCTAAAATTATCTCTGTTATTTTAAGGTAATTAAATTATGGTTCCATTCCTACGTCGTGGAAAGTTTTTAATATAGGTATAATATATATAGGTACCTATAATGTGTGTGGAAGAGTAGGAGAAGAAAAGTAAGAAAAAAACATGGATGATATGGCTAGAAATGGGATGAATACTAAAATGATGACTAATAGAGAAAGTAGTATGGAAGAAATGCTTTTTTTTTTGGGTGGGAAATTATCAAATAATTTCGGATGTCAGACTCTGAAACTGACTAAAACCCACCCGTGTTCCTTCCATTGCCTGTGTTGCCAGGGGCCTCGGTGACCCTTTTGAACTTCCACGCGACTTCGGCAAGAAGAAGACATGCTGCAACCCATAAATTGGAATAAGGGCAGGAGAGTGATGAGTATCATTCCCACATTTACAAAATACACTGTATTCGTGTGTATACGCGAGCATACGTGCGTATTCGCGAGTTAACGTGAATAGTCGTAAGGTTACACGGAACTTGAACTCCATCTGCCGAATTCTGAAAGAACTATTTACCTAAGAAGCACACTATGAAGACACTTTCACTCAAGAATAACACTATCTTACTATGAAAACAAAGATTATAATAAAAATACAAAAACATGCCCATGTTGAGAGGAAGCGAAACCTTTTTAATATGTATGCGGACCCACGGAGTCGTTCCATCCTGTTGTAGCTTCCTCGAAGTGAAAGTTGACCTCGAAATTTTCTACCAGGTCAAGGCCATCAGACGTGAAAATATTTGACTCATAAATTTAATCCGACTGTGGCGAAGTCCAAAAGGAGTAATGTTTTAAACTGTATGTTAGTAGGTATTCAGTTTCAATGAGCTGATGGTGAGATTTTATTAGGTGAAGTGTCGTTTTGACTCCGTTAGTGTATAGCCGATACAGTCTATTAAATTGTATATAAACAGATTGCGGAAATTTGCCGCCGATTATCCAATATTTTTGAAAAAAATATTAGGGCTTTCGGTAAGAAAATATGAAACACGTGTTAAAATACGGGATATTCGAAGATTTTACCCCAAAAATGGTGAAAGTTGGTATGGTTGATTAAAGTCCATTATCTACACAGATCATGTCGCTGATAAAGTTCAAGTTAGTTGAACAATTTTTATGAAAATTTCATGAAAATTCTTCTACCAGAATCGCGTCAGGCCGTCGTCGTCGTCGTCAAAAAAATAAAAATTCGTTCTAGTCTCCCATACTATTAACCAGATACAGTGGGTCCCGACTACAACATTATTTTTTTTTTAATGATCAGTCATCGTTTTGAAAAGCTTTTTGTTTAATGATTTGGTGATTGTTCACATTTCCGAAAAATTGATTTCGGTTTTCGATAAGTTTGAAGTGTGAAGAAACTTTAATAAGCGTTTAAAGAGAATAGCTTAATTAGCTGTAAGTACTCGTAACAAAGGGGTTATTTCTTGATAAAAACTTAACCTAGGCCGCGTTCACACCAAGCGATTGTCGGCCGCCGATAGTGAACATTTATGAAAAACAAAGGACAGTTTGTACTGGATGCTCACAGTCAAGGGCGTCGCCAGCCGATGACCCAGGGGAGGGCAAGTTGATATATAGAGGATGGGAAAAGTATGACTTGTACACGTTGTGCACGGTAGAGCGATCAAAATTTTCAACGTTTTTCCCATTTCCAGAAAGGTTTTTACAATTGCTGCCAAATTTCGATTAAATTTTTTATGTTCGGATAAAAAATTTAATCGAATAAATCATAAAATGGGATGAATTCAAGTGAGCGGGTGCTTCGGTTGCTTTGCATTTGGGTACTTTTTATCTCTAGAGAGGGGGGGGGGGGGCAGCTGCCCCTCCCTGGTCCCCCTTGGCGACGCCCTTGCTCACAGTCACGTTAATTCATCACCACAGACTTCTCTCAAAATGGTGAAGGAATACGTTGTAAGGAAACCGGCATATCCTAGCCAGGGACACGAGCGGGGCGTTGTACAAGTCTATCGGTACCCTATCTTCGACTGCTTCAGCCTGATTAGAAATAATAAAATATTAAAAAATATTTTGCTAGGCGGTGGAAAAATGGTGAAGGAAAATATCGTGAGGAAACTGGCATATCCTGGAACCATAACTTCGAAGATGTGACAGCCACCAACCCGTACTGAGCCCGCGTGGTATAACGGTCCAATCCCTATCATATAGACGATCCTTGTGTCCCAGACTCCCAGCATATTGAGGTCAAAGCTGAGTATGTTTATGCTCACAGTCAGCGGCCGACTATGCCCCACGGCTGTGTGAACACAGCCCATTTTAAAAACAAATTCTAATAAAAATAATGTCAAAAAACAATTACGCAAAAATGAACGCTATTTCGCTTTTCCGGTTTTTCGCTGTATCGGCTTGCTTGTTGTCCAGTAAAGCCTAAATTTTTTATTAAGCCACGAGTTTCGTGATTGCTGTGAAATAGGCAATGAATGTTCAACTAGTCTCTTGTTTATTTAAAGGTTTAGATATTTGTTGTTCGACAAAGTAGTACTTGTTGATGTTAAAAAAATATAAAACGTTGAAAGTGTTATTTTATAAAGGGAACGATCATAATAATATGATGGTCGTTGAATATAACTTACTTCTTTTTCCTCAACGAAGTATACAGACCGATGCAGACATTTCAGGACCGTTTCTGGTAATGTACAAACACGTATGTGTTCACATAACATCACGCCTTATTTCCCCGAAGGGTTGGGCAGAGGTCTGGAGTACACCGACATTTCGCCAGTTATGTTTAAGTCCCATGTAATAGGGGGCGAGCCTGTTGCTGTCAACCGGGCACAAATACAGACTCCGGCCTGCTACTGAGAATTTCCATTTAGAAAAACCCAACAACACTTTGCCCGACCCGGGAATCGAACCCAGGACCTCATGCTCAGCAGTAGCGCTTGCGACCACTAGACCAAATAAGCAGTCGCAAACACATTGTTACAAAAACATTGTAGCGAAAAAACAAAACACGGGTTCATTTTGGCGGGTCATGGAAAGAAGTACGTAAGGTAAGTAAGTATGTATGGGTTTTTAGTAGGTACATCTTCAAAGCGTTCGGCTCGCAAGATACTGATACTCCAGTATCCAGCAGAAAAAGAAGAATGTCTTCTAAAGTGAAAAATCTTTCACTTTAGAAGACATTCTTCTTTTTCTTTCAAAGATTTAGTGCTGCAGGCTTAGCATGACACTCTATTTCTTAGTCTTAGTAGAGATGAAATTAGAAATGATACATACGAAATAAAATTAAACGTGTTCCAATGGTTCCCATATTTCGAGAGAACCAACAACAAGCTCAAATAAGTAATTGAATGGTATTTTTATTGAAGGTTGGTTTACGCGGGTTACCCTTGTTTCATTAAAAAAAAATTGACAAATTATCACTTCCCAAATACTTTTCCGCATAATTTAATTTGCCAAATTATTACTTAGCAAACAAACTATTCACAAATAATTGTAACGCAAACCTAATGTTTGGCAAGTGACACATTTAAACAATAACTTGCTTACCAACTAGTACTTTTACCAATTTTAATGTAGTCACATATTTCAGTTGGTATAACATAAATTTACGCAAAATAAAGTAAGCCAAATATTTAGTATCGTCAGTTTTCAGTTTACAATTTCTATTCAGTCAATTGCTTAGTCAATGACAAAATATTTGCATCTTTGTCATTTGCACAGATACAAATTAAAAATATGTTTTAGTTATTAAAACTGTTCTGTCATAATATAAAGTAGGTACTATACCTACTTGATATTATGACAGAACAGTTTTAGAAGTAAAGATAATTAAACAAAATTTCGAATTTTTGAACATTATGGTTACTGAAGTTCATAACGAACGTGTTATAATAATTTTCGGACAAAAAATTTTAGGAGAATAAAGGGAGCACCGTTTCGGGCATAGTGTGCGGTCACAGTTCTAACCTAACCTAACCTAGCTGTTTTTTGTCATAACAAATCATTTGATTAAATGTTTATTGTCTAGATTGCTGTTGTAAATAATTTGATAACCAAAATGCCTTAATGACATCATCCTTGGTAATATTCTGCCGGGTAAAAATTTGGCGAAATGAAAATATGCGTACTAAAATCATTCCAAATATTGCATTAGTATAAAAAAAGATTGCTAAAATTTGCGTGGATAATGAAATTTTGCCAAAATAATTTTGGCAAAACGGCAGGATCCCGGTTTACGCTCATCTTCATTCCTTAGATTTTACTTATTTAATTTACGAAAAAAGTAAATAGAATATTTACCAATACATGATCCATTGCTCACACAGCCTTAACCCAGAAACGGGTAGCCATTGAAAATATTCTATTAATAAAATTATTGAAACCTATTTCAAACTTCGAAAACCTTAACACGTGCATGGTTAAAGTAGGCCTCTACACGTGAATTAATTATTCCTGAAGGCTGAACGTAATTCCGGGTGGATGACTCTGTAGGGTGTTATGCGAGGTGCCACTTTGATCGTCAGTCGTAAGGTGTCACATGCGTGGTTTTAAAGGGGATAAAACGTAATAACCCACTTAATTTCGTGTGGGATAGTTTAGAAAATGACTATTATTTTTTATTTTTTTTATATTAATTGTAAGATCATAGTGAGTAAGACGCTAAGTAGGTAACTTATTTAATTGGAAAGGTATCACAATTATGTTTCCAATTTATTTAGAAAATATAGCAATTACCTAATGGATATTTGGTACTTTACTACTGTAGAAAAATAAAATGTTTTTACTAAACGTATTTCTGAGCACTCCTCAATTCTCCTCAATTCTTGTTTCTTTTTTTAAGCTTAAATCTAAACAAATAAAATGAAGGAAAATGAAAACAATAAAATTGAATCAAAACAGCGACAACACTTCATCTTATACAAATTATGTAAAGATAAATATACCCTAATTGAAACATCTTTTTACTCCATACCTTTGTAAAGGTACAAAGTTACCTTTACTTTTTAAAAAATCTTCTACGAAAATCCAGGGCTATAACTTTACTTAAGGCGCTGACAAGACCCAATTGACCAAAATAGGCTTCTCTTAAGAAAAAAAAATTGCCAAATCTGTATAGTCTGTGGTAGCGGAAAAAATATATGTTAATTTTGAACATATTTCACAGAACTTGATTGTTACCAAAACACGCTTTTAAAAAAATCTCGATACAAACTAACGTTAAACTAACCTCTTACCTTGAGTTCTAATCCAAAATATCTGCATGAAATATCAACATACGTTACGTATTTAATTAATAACAAGAACGTCTTATTTGAATGCAGAACTTGGTTGTTTTTTATTTTAGATTACCCAACTCAATTTTGAGTAAAAAAAGAATTGCTTCATATTTTGCAATAAATTACAAGCGTTGTGTCATCGCGCTTCTCTTTCTTTTCTATGCAATCTGTCAGTGACCGTGGTTTAGGTGTTGTCAGGGTCTTAACTAAGTTAGCAATAAGTATCGAGACTATTCGAGACCTTTAGCTTTTAGCAAGTTGGTCTGACGGAATTCATCTTACAGTCTCTTAAGTTCACATTGGGGATGTGCTAAGACATTAGCCATGATTTCCCAAAAGGAGCTTTTGTTCTCCGTCAAAGTAGGTATCGTTTACATTCTCTGAGGAAACGTAATTTTCGTTGTACTATTAATTCCACTTAGTTCTGTATACAGGGACGGTTTACTTAAGACCCATGTACTATTTACGTAGTTTTTGGCTGTTCCTTTTATCTACGATATTTTATTCTATTTCAGAAACACTTTTAGTAGGTAAGTAGGTAGCTACAATTAAGGCTCGTGCACACTAGCGCAATATCGCAGGCAATATAGGCAGTAATATGCCTGTCGCACCCGCGATATCACCCCAGTCTGCACAAGCATTAATTTGTAAAAAGTACCGTTTATGCACAAACGGTGAATTTATTTTTAGACGGTAATTACGTCACGAATGGTAAACTTTAGTGGTGACCTAGGATATGACTTACATCCTAGGTCACCGCTAAGTTTACCGTACCGAGCTACGTCAATAGCCTTGTCATATTTAAATAAACCTCTCATTACAAATCCCATCTCGAAAAAGGGGATTCTTCAGATACCATGAATAGCATCAAAGTTACGCATATCATGTATCCTAAAATGCCCAAAATAACGTTAAGTGCCTCGGGGTCATTTACACAACCCCCAAATGTTTCTTGGTTGTGCCTTAAGTGGAACCTTGCTTGAAGGCCGAGGGTTTGAGTGAAGATCGAATAAATATACGTATGTTTTCATGTAGGTATGTCTAAAACTTTTATGTTTATTCGTTTGAGTACATGGACTTCAAAGGAATTATTTGTCGATAATGTTTAGTGATATGTGGAGGAAAAGGCAGGCTTTATGTATGTGTAGATATTTAAATAGTAAGGTTTTAGAAGGTTTACTAATGTTTCGTTTACATCTCTTTATAATCAGGCGAAAAAGTCCAGCTTTGCTTCTATAGAGTACACAGTTCTACCGGAAAGTTATGTTCATGTTAGATACTTATGTGCTCGCTACAGATAAAATTAAGTAAACCTTCACAAAAGTTATACGGGTCTCCCTTGTTTCATCGAAAAGAAATTGCCAAATTATCACTTCCCAAACAGTATTCCGCATAATGTTATACAAACAACCAAACTTCGGTTTGTCTCCTAAAACAAAATGGCTTAAAAATCGCTCGAAATATTTCAAACTTAATTTCTTAGACCATTTTTTCACTGAGACACCATGGTGGCGCAACTACGGTCGCGCTGTCAGAAAAATGTATGATTGGTGAGCAAATTAAGTCATTTATTCAAATTAGGCCGAGAATCAGCACTTTTTGAACTTCAAAATTACATAACTTGACAGTCCCACAAAACGCCCGCCCTTCGCCACTTCCTAGTGTTTTAGCTGGGAAGAAAGTGGCTCAACCTCCCCAGCAACCAATCTGACGTCGGGTGATATACCCACCACAAAACTGTATACCTACATTTCGTTGCCAGTGCGTCCATGGTCGCGCTATCATGGTGTCCTATATGGGAAATATTTAACAAATCCTCTAAAAACTTATCTATTGGCCTTCTAATAAAACTTTTTGCGCTTCTAATGATATTTACACACTTATTTTAATGATTTAGCCTCTTTTTAACTTTCTCACAGTTGGTCGCACTGACTAAGCTAGGGTATCCCAGCCAAACGGGTTAGGTTAAGTTGGAAGTATGACCAACCACGCGCGAGCCAAATTGGTCGCAGTAACTAAGCTTTATGGCACCCCGACCAAATGAGTTACGTTAGGTTAGAACCGTGACCAACCGCACGCGAGCCGAGCAAGCGAAGCGAGCGGGACGTTTCCCGCTCGCTTCGCTTGCTCGGCTTGGATTTAAAGCTCGTTAGCTTTAAATCCAAGTTGGTCGCAGTTACTAGGCTATTTAGTATTTTTATGATCCCAAAATAGAAATTATTTGAGGTTCACAAAAAAGAGGTGCAATCATTATATTAATGTTCTATAATATTTTTAGGAGCGCAAAATGGGAATTATTAGAGGATATTGTCCTTAAACTAACATAATACAATATAAAAAGTTCCGATTATTTAAATAGCTAAAACAAACTCCTGCAATACAATATAACTTGGGAACTATGTTGGTTACTGCCTAAGTTCTTCACGATATTTAAGTACATAAAACTTTAGACTTAACATTAAACATCTTGACTTAATGTCAACGTGTATTGTTAACTTTGCCGGTTGACAAATTTTGTACAAAAGAATACACGGGTTCAATATTCAAAAGTTTTATCTTAGGTCTTTTCAGCATTTTCAAAAAATTCTGTCAATTTTAATCATAAGATTGTTGTGAGTTTGCGCGCACGTATTGTTTTCATAAGTGATTGTTTTCTACACATTTTTTTCTGGTCGGCATGATTCTGTAGATATTGTTCGGGAAAAAGCTGCTTGGCTTAGTTCACCTGAACATGACTCAGTAAGGATAGACGCTGAACGAAGTTTGCTATCGGCATGAGCCGAATGAAAGTCGAATTTGTGTGCTTCAATTCTTCGATTGCTTCGATATTTCGTTCAACAAATACTGCCGAATTGAATGTGCCGACCTGAACAAGTGCGTGTGTAGCATCCTCAAGCGATGGTCTATCTACACAGCCTGCATACATTTTAGCTTTACATTTTTCTACAATATTAGTTCAAGCTACGATTTCAATACAATACAATGTAGTTTGAAACATAATTAATCTTTTTGGGCAATTTTCTATTTGCTGTATTATTTACCATTATGTAAACAGATTGTACGGATAAGGAAAACAACTGGAAAATTGGTCGGAAATATTCAGAATGATTGATGAGATACGAATCGATGATTCATTATGCATTTGGCCTAAATCGAATTAATGGACGACGAACATCGTTCGAATATTTTCTCTTTCCTTTTAAGGCTCCTACATACTGGCGCGACTTGTCGCGCGACGCGACGCGACACGCGACAAGTCGCTCTAGTATGTAGGAGCCTTTAGGACATCTGACATTAATGATTAAGTATCGATTTTCTTTTTTCTTCACAAGAAATGTTTGTTTGCGAATAAGTTCTAACTATTTATTTTTGATCATTAAGCATTGGATAAACTGTGCCGTGATGATAATTACGTGTGTCCTCCCCAATTTTGGGTGTTAATAATATTATTCAGTTTAATCCTGTTTGTCCTAAATCAACAAGCTCTGTTTCAAAGTTTTATGTATAAATTATTGATGACACATTTATTTTTCTGCATACACAATGTAGTATGATGTATTTTGACCTTATTTTTTCCTGTTTTTTATTGATGTACTTCGGAAAGGTCCGGTGCGTAGTACTTGCAACCGGCGTACATGTATGACCAGATGTATGAACATAAACGAAGCAAATGAGTCTGCAAGGATCGTAGCAGATGGCGTCCTATAGTTTTTGCTTACCCCATGGGAAGAAGGCTTGAGTTTATGTTATGTGGACATAAACGGTTACGGTAACGGTTATGGAATGCCTTACCCGTGTCGATAAGGCGTGCTCAAACTTTGTCCACTTTTAAAATTCAGGTAAAAAAACACTTTCTCTGTCCTTAAACAGCATCATTACTTATTATAGTTCTTGATCTTGTTTCTTGTATAATATATGTTATGTTATGTTATGTATAGTATATGCTTTATGTATAATTATATGTATTTATTGTATATGTAACTGGTACACCGCTGACTACCTGCAGTATTGTCTCTCCTCCCCCCTTTAATCTATCCAAAGGTTGTCTGTAAAAGATCGCTTTTAGCGATAAGACCGCCCATTGTGTCACCCTATGTAAAATTTCAACATTTGTATCTGTAATTTTTATGGTGTACATAATAAAGAGTATTCTATTCTATTCTATTCTATTCTATGTGTGTATTTTCGGCAATTCATAACTACATACAAATATCCTGCCTTTTGAAATGATAAGTCACCTGCAATTTGGATTGCTTTATTATTTCCATTATTTCATTGCCAATGTTAATAATTTGAGAGGGATTTTATAGGATGTCCCCATTGTAGGACGGTCATTATTCAATTGTTTCCAAGGTTAAACGTAAAGGTTAAGGTTATTCATTGACTGTAATTTAGAGTTACGAGTGACGATATTTATTTTATTGCTTCATTACGGGTGGTCGGAAGGAAATAGAGCAAAACAAGCTGACTACTCGGGCCATTTATTGTTTCCTTAATTTTATGTTTTTAAGTGGTGTCTCGGGTACTTTTATTGGCAGCTCTATAAATAATTATAATTAGTTTTTGCAGGCAGTAAGTGCGTTTGTCCACCGCAGCCATTACCGGGACGTCATCGTCACCCAGAATAAGATGACGGCGTCGAAGTAGCGATACATACATTTACTTATGGCCGCGAGTTCATCGCACGTTTTAAGCGAAAGATTATCGTTTTCAGGAATCGACAATAACTTTTGAGCAGATCTTTGTCACTGAACATTATTCCTGTACGCTTAGGTAACGCAGATTGCGGAATATGTACCCGGAAATTTCTTATATGACCTTTCTCAAAAAGAAGCTGATATCTCGCCGTTTTTGTCGTATGGTTTTGCGTAAGATTTACCGAATTATGACATTTTGTTCTTAAGGCGCTGATAAGACCCAATTGACCAAAATAGGCTTCGCTTAAGAAAAAATATTGCCAAATCTGTATAGTTTGTGGTAGCGGAAAAAATATATGTTAATTTTGAACATATTTCCCAGAACTTGGTTGTTACCAAAACACGTTTTAAAAACAAAATCTCGATACAAACTAACGTTAAACTAACCTCTTACTTTGAGTTCTAATCCAAAATATCTGTATCAAATATTAACATACGTTACGTATTTAATTATTAAAAAAAACGTCTTATTTGAATGCAGAACTTGGTTGTTTTTATTTTCGATTACTCAACTCAATTTTGAATAAATAGATAATTACTTCATATTTTGCAATAAATTACAAGCGTTGTGTCATCGCGCTTCTCTTTCTTTTCTATGGAATTTGACAGAGACCGCGGTTTAGGTGTTGTCAGCGTCTTAATACTGGCACAAATGGATTGTGAGTAGAAATAGTGAAAATACTTCCTATAAAGGTCTTAATGTACAAAAAAAAAGATTAGGTAAATTAAACAGCTGTTAGATAATAAATTAACCTGCACAATACCTCATTACCACCTACAAACACTAGCTCACCGTGACATTTTTCAATAATTAGTTTCAAAGGCTCGCTTGTTTATTCGTTGACCTAGAAATTTACCATCGATACGTTTGCAAAGGCTTCTTATACCTACATAAACACAAGCCGTATCTGTGAATGTCTCGGGCACAAAATAGATAAGCCCAGAAGGTCAGCTCCATATAACAAACGCAAATGGGCAAACGCACATAGGCGCGTGCTTAGAGCTTGTACACACAAAATGCGATCAGATCTGTAGAGCAAAATGCGATGAACTGTACGAATGCGCTGTCAAAAGCGCACCGTAGTATCGAGATTGTATCGCATTTAGGTGTGCTAACGAAGACCTCAAACTATCTCACATGATGCCAATCGCGAGTGCGCTTACACTCGCTGTACGTGAAGCGAGTCTGTGTGCGTGTATTTTTGGACGTCGTTTAGACCCAACCTTCTGTGTCTATAGATATACTGTGTCTCAAGTCAAGTGTCTATTGAGGGGACGTGAGAAGAGATTTTGCAATTTCTTTAGCGTCCTCAAGGCGTCGCCGTCGGTGGCCGGCAAGAGATTGGCTCTCCTATGAGGGATGAATTTTTCACCCGTCCTTTCTGAGAATTTATTAATATAAATTCTTTGGATGTTCTTTTATTTTGGATTGCGATGTGACCTGAAATGCGACACATTGCTCGTAATGTATAAGATATGCTACAAAGGTATCATTGACTAAATACCAAAAAGTTAGGTACTTCAAAGTATTGTATTGAATTTCTTTGATAGAAAATAACTAAATTATGAATTGACCACTAGTTACCAATGTTATGGTTATAATTTCTATGGGTGGTAACTTTTTTATCAAGTCAAATAAAATCCATATGAAGAACGATATCTGTTCTATTACAAACAGGTGCAAAATTATAGACCCGTTGTGTGCACTGAACATAAAATCTACACTTACACGTTCAAATTAGAAAACCATAAAATGTCGTATTATCCCTTTTATTGGCAACAGCTACCACATGCCATCTTTACTGGCGAATTTATTTTATTTCGCGATTGTTACAATCTGATTTGATCTGGCTGCTGTTTGTGCTGTTTTATGGTCATCGTAAAGGGCATCAATAAATTCCAGACAATCAATTTGGATTTAACTTTCGAACGGAGTTTCACCTTTCACTCAACTTCGGAACTTAGGTTCTGAGCGAGTTTGCGAAAAACAAATGACTGTTTGGTGTCATAAAAATAGATTTTGTGTAAAAGCAGCTTTTATTTTTACACCCTGGCTATATCAAGTCAGCAAACACGACAGTACTTTTAAGTTTTGAAGTATATTTATGATTTACTCTACTCGCCTTTCAGATTGAGAACCTCTGAAAGTAAAAGCAATGATTAAGTTTAAATACCCCAGAATACAGACAAATATTTAAATGATTAAAAATAATTAGGAAATTCTATCACTAGAATCCAAACGAACCAGCCATTGTTTACAGATTCATTGAACATTATCACCGAAGCGTAAAACATTATTGAAAAAGATTGATATCGGCATTCAGCTTAGAGTCTTATTGTCTCCTTTATCGTGCCTTCAAGGAACATTGACGAAGAAGACACTAATAAAAAGTTCCTAGTGTAGTTCCTTTTCTTCGACCTTTCTCGTCCATTTTCCATTATTACGAAATTCCGCAGGCCAAGTCTCCTTTTGAAATGCTCGGAATCCTGATCGGCGCATAGGGCTTTATCATTTTAAAATAGTTATACAGGATGAAATTAAATTCATGGGCATCCTCTTAAGGGGTCATTGTACTCATCATTATGAACAACTTTTACTAAAGACTAAACCAGAAATCGCGAAAAATCAGCTGTTCCCTACATTTTGAAGAAATAAGCGAACATGAATGTAGAGAACAGATGATTTTTTTTTCGCGTCTTAAGTTTTAGTCCCATAGTAAAAGTTGTTCATAATGATGACTACAATGACCCCGTTCACCCTGTATAGGTAAAATTGTTATAGGTATTCTATATTTAGGTCCTGACTTCAGAAACTGAGTCATTCTATAATCACGAAATTTGTCTGTGGTTTTTAAAGACTAAAAACAAAACAGTTACGTACACAATTTATCCTTTTTCACAGGACCCGGAATTTCTGCAGGATCTTGTCTGTACAGGAAACCAAAAGCGATTCTGTGTCGTGACAATAAACAATCAATATTCCATCAACGTGGTACACTACATAATGAAAATAAGTGTCAACACAATAACGTACTGCTCCTAAAATTATAGTTGATCGCCGGCGCATTGTTGATACCGATGAATATTCGAAGCGCGTGCGCATGACGTGTTAAAAGTTAAAATATTTCGTTAGAAAGTCGCCAGGGTATTTATTCTGTGTTCCATTCACGGTGTCAGGGATAGTGGCCTTCACCATTATAGGCTCATTTGTTTTCAAGGTGAGAACTATGATTTGGTAGTAAAATGATGCTTGGATCATTCGGACCACGTACGCAAGTCTCGCTATTACTGGGAAGATTCTGATCGGGAGTTTTGTGTCAGGTCAGGTATTTTTATTTGATGGGACTTTTATTACTGTAATTAAAGGAAAGACAAAAAAAAAAAAACTTTTAGGATTACAGATAAAGATATACTTTTTTTATAACAATGGGTTTGGCCCTAATAATTTACGAGTATTCTACCACAGTTTCATCGAATCTGAGTTACGAGAATAATAAGCGGCTCTTTGTTCCATCAAACGAAGTTTGGCTGAACTCCAGCACTGAGGACGGGCTTGCAATAAAGACAGCCTTTAATATGCCTAATAGATTGTTATTGTCTGGTTTTCAAAGATAATTCAAATTTAAAGCAGTTTCAATCGTCTTCGACGTTTGAATTGGGGGTATTTTCTCCGAATATTATTGATGTTCGCTTTTCTAGAAACTAGTCAACAGCACGATCGGTTTCTGTTTTGTCCAGAAAATCTAGATCAAACAAATTTGTAATTATACATACGAGTACACATACACTATTATTACATTATTATATTTTCTAGAGTAATTTAATTCTGTCCGAAGGAGACCTGATAGAATGTTCTATAGCTTTCCTTCGATTTTTTTCTATCCTGCGATGGAAAGGAATGGCCAAGACGCTTTTGAAATGTTAGCGTTTGTGATCGCACATTGTATGTTCATAATAAACATGACGACAATCAGACAGCAGAGTGTGTCGACGTCGTGTGACGCCGAATAATTTAACCTAAGTATTACGCAAACCACTGCTCTCAAAACGGTGAAGGAAAACATCGTGAGGAAACCGGCATGTCCTAGAACCAAAAATTCAAAGACTGGTGTCATCTACCAACGCGCACTGGGCCCGCGTGGTGGATTACGGCCCACTCCCTCTCACAGAGAGGAGGTCTGTGTCCCAGCAGTGGGAACATTATAGGCTGATTATGTGTATTACGCAAAAAAGAAAAACTGCACGGCCTATAACTTGCTCAAGACTATTTGTTTGGAGTCATCTGACCGTTACACAAGCGATACAGTCACAGTAACATTAACGTTGTGTTAACAAAACACCGGTCGTTAGTTGTTTTTTCACAATTCTCCCCATTGTTTTGTTTAAAATTCGATTGAAATAATCGTTCTCACGTTCCACTAGATATGAGCCATTGTTAGAGTTCCAATGTCTCTGATATGTTGTGACGTTGCTGTAATATTAATTGATACACCTACAGATACTCGCGAATCAACCTTATTTATTATGAGATCCGGGTAAAATGGAGCTATAACGCATTCTATCCTGCCGTTCTTGCCCCATAATCTGTAATGAAAGCGACTTCTGCACTACCACCGATGACGGTGTAGTGGTGGCAAAGGATTCGGTGCCATTCACACGATGAGAAAGAAGAGCGTTGAGAGCAGTGTCGATTGACAGTGTCAACGTTGGCTAAGTAGACTGGAACTGCGCTGAATTTACTAACTGGAAAGGATCTAAGGGCTTCGTAGGCGTTGCAAAATAAAATAATAACTTATTTCAATTATAGGAGCTGGTGATGTGAACAATGTGAGCCAGCGGTAACTGCAACTAGAAACGAGTAAGTAAATAAATCCTCTCATCAATAGATTTTATTTCTCGTTCCCAGTTTGTCGGGAATGGTGAACCCTAAAAATGATGGATCAAGCCATCATTTTAGGGTTCCGTAGTCAACAAGGAACCCTTACGGTTTCGCCATGTCCGTCTGTCTGTCTGTGGGGCGTAACTCAGAGACTCTATTTTTTTTTTTTGTTCGTGGGAAATCATCAAATAACTTCTCCCGCTCTGGGCGTAGCGGGAGGGTGTGTTCCATGTAATACATGTTAATCACGCCGACAAAGTGCTAAAATACATTTTTTTAGGCTTACACGTAAAATGGGGATTTTTCGCCTATCCCATGGTGTGGGATATCGTTGGATAGGCTGCTCAAAAACGTTGCGGGTTTGTCAAATCAATTTTTCGATTCAGGGATCCATTTGCGTTATAAAGTTTTTTTTTTTGGGTGGGATATTATCAATTAAGTTCTACCGCTCTGGGCGGAGCGGGAGGGTGTGTCAGACTCTTACTGACTAAAACCCACCCGTGTTCCTCCCGTTGCCTGTGTTGCCAGTTTGCCAGAGGCCTCAGTAACCCTTTCGGACTTTCCCGCGGCCAGCCCACCCCTGCCAGCTAAATGGTAGTTTTTGGATATGTGAAAAAATACAGTGTGTGTGTGTGGCAGTAATACATATAATGAAATTAAAAGGAAAACGATCACAGCTAAGTAGGCTTTACAAGCTAACGAGTAATAGTAGACCGACTTAAATTTGGAGTTGGAGAATTGACCGTGATGTACTCGTATATCGATGTATGGGAGAACATGTTATTCGGCTATCATTTTAAGGCTCCTACATACTGGCGCGACTTGTCGCGCGACGCGTCGCGACACAAAGGCACCGCTTGTAGCGCTACACGCGGTGTCTTTGTGTCGCGACGCGTCGCGCGACAAGTCGCGCCAGTATGTAGAAGCCTTTAAGTTTGTTTTTGAGATAAATTCATCCCAACTACGGAAGCCTTCATTGTGTGTGGTTCAACACGCACTTGGTCGGTTTATTATCTTATTATTTATCCTCATATACCTACTAGATCATTTGTTTACATCCCATAAACGAGTATGTTTATTGAAACAAATCAAATGTACCTAGCGGAAAGGTTTGTAAACATACAAAAAACATATTTAACATCAAAGAGAGAAATCGTTAAATTGATGGTGTATTTATCTCTGTTCATTTGCCTATTGTTTTCATCGATGAGAATTTCCATGATATCACGTTGTAAATGTCCGTATAATTTACATTCCTAAGGACACTTTTTTTGTTCTATTCACGCGAAAGCAATTTCCTCTTTTTAAAAATATAATTTATTTACATAACCAAATTACAAGATGAACTAAATTAAATTAAAACTAAGTTAAGCTTAAAAAAGGCCCTCGGGGCATTGTACCGAGGATGCTGGCGGCATTTCCTCGCTGAATTGCAATGCTGATGCGTTGCGCGAGAAAGCCGCCAGCTTTTCGGTCACCAGTTACATCAACTAGACGTTTCGCGATTTCCGCAAATAACTTATGCGCACTGGGACCCCACGGACCGAGGGTCTCGACGCCAAAGGCACCGCTTGTAGCGCTACACGCGGTGTCTTTGTGTCGCGTCGCGTGTCGCGCCTGTTTAAAGGAGCCTTTAGTCCATTAGTCCATGCGAGTGGGTGCTGGTGGCCCAGTGGTAACGGCCGCGACTCACGAGTTGTAGATCGTGGGTTCGAACCCAGACAGGCGCTTTACTTTGTGTAAATCATTTCATCAGCACTGCTCTCAAAACGGTGAAGGAAAACATCGTGAGGAAACCGGCATGTCCTAGAACCAAAAATTCAAAGACGTGACATTTACCAACCCGCACTGGGCCCGCGTGGTGGATTACAACAACCCACTCCCTCTCATAGGGAGGAGGCCTGTGGCCAGCAGTGGGAACATTATAGGCTGATTGTGATGAGTCCATGTGAGCGAATGTGCCCCTGGACACATACCCGAGGTAATCATAAAATAGCCCCAATTCATCTTCAATTACTTAGTATGGGTATGTAAATAAATTAGGAGCCCCAAATATATTTAATTACTTACGTATAAAGTACTTCAGAGCCCAATCCAAGCATATTATTATTGAATCAAAATGTACATGTCAGAAGCAGGGCTTGCCTGCGACGCCAGTTAAAACAACTGAATATGTTCGTTACACAACATTCGCTACCGTGCATAAAACGTGTTACGTTTATTTTGTTCTATGATTCATTTAGGAAATGCTGAAGGGGCTTGTGGCTAAGTAACCCGCACGGGTCGATCGATCAGGTTACTACGCTTGCCGCGGTTGATCCGTGGATGGGTCATCTTTACACACCAAGACCCCTCCGTGCCTCGGAAAGCACGTTAAGCCGTTGGTCCCGGCTGTCGTTCATGGATCGTTGACAGTCTTACCAAGGGGTATTGTATAACCCAGTAACTGGGTTATGGAGGTCAGATAGGCAGTCGCTCCATGTAAAATACTGGTATTCAGCTACATCCGGATAGACTGGAAGCCGACCCTATTCAAAGTTGGGAAAAGGCTAGACAGATGATGATGATTTAAGGCTCCTACATACTGGCGCGACTTGTCGTGCGACGCGACGCGACACATAGAGACCCCGTGTGTAGCGCTACAAGCGGTGCCTTTGTGTCGCGACGCGTCGCGCGACAAGTCGCGCCAGTATGTAGGAGTCTTAATTTAGGAAATGCTGGCTGAAAGTTCTAGCTTGTTACGTCATTAGAATTTGGGAAGGGAATTTTATGTTTGTTTATTACGTCAGAATTAGTCTCTGTTACGTATTAGTAGCGATTTAGTTTAAAAAGGAAATAATAAGAATAAAGGCGCAAAATATAATGTAGAACCTTTTTTTATCACTAACTTTATTGTGTGATCGATTTCTTGTTAGAATCGAATACAGCTATATCCATTTCAGCCATAATTAAACGCAGCTAAATCCAAGAATTGGTAACAAATACAGCTAAAAGCAATTTAAAAAATCTTCTAATTATAATTATTGATCGAAGTAAAAAATCAATAAAAAATCAACCCCAACTATGGCCTGTCAGTGGGTTAAACCTAAAGCTCTTGATTCCTACCCTTCGTATAGCGCAATATTGCGGGCGCGACAGGCACCAATATGCCTGTCGCGCCCGCAATATCGCCCAAGTCTGCGGGAGCCTTAACTCTTTAAGTAGTAATAAAAAAGGTGAGGCGTTTATAATCAAAGGCAGCCAAATCCACGTTTGGTTATTTTTCACACGAGAAAACAAACCTTTAGTTTTATTTTAAGCTGGCCACATTGTATGTATAAAGGTAACTCAAGAATACGAAGGGTAGGAATCAAGAGCTTTAGGTTTAACACACAGGCCATAGTTGGGGTTGATTTTTTTATTGATTTTTTACTTCGATCAATAATTATAATTAGAAGATTTTTTTAATTTCTTTTAGCTGTATTTGTTACCAATTCTTGGATTTAGCTGAGTTTAATTATGGCTGAAATGGATATAGCTGTATTCGATTCTAACAAGAAATCGATAACACGATAAAGTTAGTGATAAAAAAGGGTTCTACATTATATTTTGCGAAATAAAAAAATGATAAGATTGAAAGAAGGACAACGGAGCTCTCTGATTGGTCAGTTGCATTTTAACCGTTTTTGATTGTCACAAAGCTAACTTTGCTACCAACCTGACTTCTTGAACGGGATTTGTAAAGGATTGAGCTGCTTTTGATGCCAAATATTTTGCGAAACTGGTAGCAATTTTCTTTGATGCATAGAATAACATTCTCAAGCCATAAATGACCAATAGCCGCCTATGATTTTATATGCCTCAGGTTACCTATATAGTGTAGGGAAGGGTGAACCCAAACTAAAAGCCCATTTTAGGGCAGTTCTTTAGAATCCAACTACAACAGACCCCGATGTCGAAAAAGAAGTAAAATGAAATAAAGATATTTTCAAAATATACCGTAATAAATCTTAGCCTGATTATAATCCACCTTTCCGCGTGCAAATAAACAGATTCGACCCTCTCGACGCGACGTACAATTCGTTCACATTGAAATATTCTTTGCCCTACTTCCTTTATAGCATCGTGTCAAGAATGATGGTAACTCATTGAAATCTCTCTTCAAACAGCCTACCTTTCCCTTTTCATATCATTTTTTGATGCGAATTTTTTGACTTTTGTACATTTCCTGCCAAATAGAGATAAAATATTTAATATTTCCATTCTTTATTGTAATGTGCTACAATAAGAACGTCAAGGAGTCCAAAAAGAAAAAAGTCTTGTGATTAGACAATCACAAGACTCTTTCTGTATAGACTTCTAAAAGCTATACAGAATAGTCTGTCCGCAGCAAGTGTATACAAAAAAAAAAAAAATAGAACACCAAACCGTCTTTGTGGATTTCGTAAAAGTAAAATAAGGAACTCTTTTTTTGTGTGGGATTATCAAATAACTTCTCCCGCTCTGAGCGGAGCGGGAGAGTGTGTCAGACTCTTACTGACTAAAACCGACCCGTGACCCTTCCGTTGTCTGTGTTGCCAGGGGCCTTGGTAGCCTTTTGTACCTTCCCGCAACCCCGGCAGGCATCGGCGCTAGTGGACCGTGGATACTTATGCTGACGACATCTCTTTGAGGGGCGCGTGGATACAACGCGCCGTCGACCCGGGCCTGGTCCTTACCGGACGGTGAGCTACCCATTGCTCACCGTCCGCAAGCCCGCACCTACGGTGGCCGGAAATCCGCTCGGGATCCCCGACGCTCTGGGCGTCTCCTGCGGCGGCTAGGGGCGAGAGGGCACGAAATTTGCCTTTCCCTCAACCGAAATTAAGCAACTCTGTGTCAACATAATCAGTCTATAATGTTCCCACTGCTGGAACACAGGCCTCCTCTCTGTGAGAGGGAGTGGGCTGTAATCCACCACGCGGGCCCAGTGCGGGTTAATAGATGTCACATGTCTTCGAATTTATGATTCTAGGACATACTGGTTTCCTCGCGATGTTTGATTAAATAATTTACACAAAGTAAAGCGCCTACCGGGGTTCGAACCTGCGACCTACAACTCGTAAGTTGCGGCCGTAACCACTGGGCTACCATTGCTCGCGATTATTGCTACTTCTAATGCATTTATGTGTTAAAAAAGTAGTACTTATGTTTTTACCTTAGTCGACTTTTACGTTTGAGTTCTTATTGTTTTGTTTGTTGTTGTATTTTTTTTTAGTATACCTACCTACATAGTAGAATAGAATAGAATAGAATACTCTTTATTATGTACACCATAAAATTTACAGATATAAATGTAGTATTCTATCAATCTAAGCACCAAAAACGTGTTTAACACATCTATCATCCAAATCCACTTGTCCTATTAGTATTTGGCAACCTTTTACAAACATTTGGAATATTGACACAAGAGACTCCAATGTTTTGTGAAGGAAAACAAACAAAAAGTACTTAGATATGCTATAATGGAACTAGACAGAATCTTGTTGGACACTCAGAGAAAAATATACAAAGAGCTTAGGTTTATTTGAACGAAAACAACCTCTTCCCAAAGACCAAACTAGATCAATTTGGACAAACACATTGAAGACCCTAAATGAAAATAAAAAGTAGGTTTATTTGTGGATAATGAAACCTCTTTGAAGTACGATTAGGTACCGAGTCTAAAGGCTCCTACATACTGGCGCGACTGGTCGCGCGACGCGTCGCGACACAAAGGCACCGCTTGTAGCGCTACACGCGGTGTCTTTGTGTCGCGTCGCGCCAGTATGTAGGAGCCTTAACTTCGAAATTCAAACAGCAAGAAGTTCCAAGAATTTTATTCGTAGAAGAAAAACTTACTTGAATTCAAATAATCCTTGATTCCATCTTTAAATATTTGTCAGTAATAAATTACTTGAATTAAAAAATATATTTTCTCGATTTTCATTCCCTTGCGGAATGATTAATGAAGGCAGTTCATTAAAGTATTGTCATCAACGTAATGAACTCGAGGAATATATTTGTATTCTGGATTAATTTCTCCATTTTAAATAATATCAACATTCTCACATATATATTTTTTTTATCTAAATTACGATTGTTATTTTATAGCTACGTTAGCGAATATCCCTGACTGAATAATTACTCCTAATTTGATGGGTGCAGCGCTTATGAAACCTCAAGATTTTTCTGTAAAAAAAACCCATGTACCACCTACATTATAAGAGCATTTCAATGTCAAAGTAATTGACACCGTCTAAGTCTCAGTTAGGTATGCCGTATAGATCTTCGTCTCAACAAGGCACTTGTAATTTCGTCAATCCCTACAGATTTTTGTTCGATATCTACTACGCTTGATTACCAGTCTGGAGACTGTAGTAAGTGGATTCAATTAAAACTCAGAGAACGCTATTCTTCATTCGTTTACCCTGTAAAACTTCACTACCCAATATTATAGAGAGACCATAGCATTTTCTACTTCAATTAATATTAAATTAGAAATATAAAAGTTTGTATGTTTGGATGTTTGTTACTCAAAAACGCAAAAACGACTGAACGAATTTAGATGAAATTTGGCTCACAGATAGTTTATAACGTGGATTAACACATATTATACTTTTCATCCCGGTAAACGCAGACGAAGTCGCGGGCAGAAACTAGTATAAAGTAATTAGTAAAGTGTGGATGTTCCAGTATATTAAATAGCAGAAACAGAAATAAAATAATACAGAAAGAAAGAAAAACACGTAGGTACTACCGATATTTACATAACATAAGTAGGTTCTTTCGAGGACAACACCCAATTTAAATTTCCTGGGTACAACAGTTACAAGTTTTTTGTTTATTCATGATTCATTTCAGAAACGGTGTTGTACCACATTTATAATCTACATGTTGGTTGTTTCAATAAATTAATTGAATTTATTTTCATTTAACATTTTTGGTCGTTGAAATTATCGTAGCTTTAACTCTGTGGTAACAAAAATCAAAATCAAAAGTAATTTATTCAAATTAGGCTGAGAATTAGCACTTATCGAACGTCGAAATTACATAAGACAGTCCCCAAAAAACGCCCGCCCTTCAACACTTCCCAGTGCTTTAGGGAAGAAGAAGGTCCAACAAACTCCCCATGGCAGCAGCACAGCCGTCTGTTCAGTTGGAAACATTTGATTTTACATATAGTATGCAAAATAATTTACATTACGCAACACAAAACATTAAATTATTTGCCATATTTCAGCTAGCACACGGCCACTACACCAACTAAAAAAAACTATACTCAAACAGAAAGAAAATCGTAAAGAGAATTTAGTACCTAAATAAAAGCCTCCAGGCATAACCGTACAGATCTCGCACTGACCAGGGACCATGGCACAATAAGGGGAGGTCTATACTCAGCAGTGGGTGAAGTTGTCAATGATGAGGATGACGATGAACCAAAGACATCAGGGATGTTTGGCATCAGGGTAGAAGATAAATTTTAACCACCAAAGAGTTGTTACAACTTAGGAGAATGATACGTAACCTAAAGGCATATTAAGGAGAGATTAATTCTAACGAAGAAATCAACACCAGTTCGATCTGATAGAAAAGGTACCTACAGACACAAAATGATGAGATCGTTTAGCATTAATTCGTTGGTCCTTGCTGTCATTCGTATGTATATTTGATAGTCGTTACGGGTAGTCAGAAGCCCAAAAGTCTGACAACCAGTCTTACCAAGGGGTATCGTGTTACCCAGTAACTGGGTTGTGGGGGTCAAATAGGCAGTCGCTCCATATAAAATACCAGTATTCAGCTGCATCCGGTTAGACTGGAAGCTGACCCCAGAATAGACAGGAAAAGGTTAGGTGGATTGAGTAATCGTTAAGCGCGAATTTTGACCAGATGAGCCTTAACCTTAACATCCATCGTCTTCACCTGACCTTAACATCCATCGTTTTCACCTGACCTTAACATCCCTTGTCTTCACCTGACCTTAACATCCCTGGTCTTCACCTGACCTTAAAATCCATCGTTTTCACCTGACCTTAAAGTCCATCATCTTCATTTTCATACCAATAGGTTTTAAATTTAAGCACGCAGGAACCTATGCTTTTTAACCTAAATAGCAACATCTTCACCTTATGTTAATTGACCAATTGACCAAAATAGGCTTCGCTTAAGAAAAAAAATTGCCTAATCTGTATAGTTTGTGGTAGCGGAAAAGATATATGTTAATTTTGAACATATTTCCCAGAACCTGGTTGTTACCAAAACACGTTTTGAATACAAAATCTCGATACAAATTAACGTTAAACTAACCACTTACTTTGAGTTCTAATCCAAAATATCTGTATCAAATATAAATACGTAAATAATAATCAAATGTAAATACGTTACGTATTTAATTAATAACAAGAACGTCTTATTTGAATGCAGAACTTGGTTGTTTTTTATTTTCGATTACTCAACTCAATTTTGAGTAAATAGATAATTACTTCATATTTTGCAATAAATTACAAGCGTTGTGTCATCTCGCTTCTCTTTCTTTTCTATGGAATTTGACAGTGACCGCGGTTTAGGTGTTGTCTGCGTCTTTTACCTAATTATTATAAAAACCAAGTAAGACTAACTAATATTATACATGCGAAAGTGAGTTTGTTTGTTTGTAACGCTTTCACGCTAAAACGGCTGAATGGATCGTTATAAAATTTGACAGATAGATAGACCTAGGACAGGACATAGGCTACTTTTTATCCTTTTGGATTGCAGACGAAGTCGCCGGCACCAGGTAGTATTTTTTTAATTTCGTGTTGAATACTGCAGTCGCATAGTGAACTGGTTGTAGATTATTTTCATTGCTTGCGGAGAAGGCTTAGTAGGTTGGGAATTGCGTAGATTTAATATCGAGTTGGGGTGAGTTCAGAATGGCTTACTTATTTACGGTTTGGTAAGCAACTGGAATATCTTCCCCTTTTTGATGGAGGAATACCTTATTTCATTTGCATTGCAATTGCAATACAAATAATGTTTAATTGATTTTATAGAAAGGTCTTTTATAGAAAGGAAATTTATCTTATAGAAAGGTCTGCGTTAGCTTAAGGCTTCTGCAGACTGTGGCGATATCACGGGCGCGACAGGCATATTATAGCCTGTCACGCCCGCGATATCGCGCTAGTCTGCACGAGCCTTTACGCTCGTAACCCTTAATAGGGTATGGGCAAACTGTGGGTGTTTGAAACAAAAACGCAGTCAATTTGGCATTATGGCCGTATAGTGTTGTAGGATTGTAAATCCGTACATCCCCAGGTGTTTTCTGTTTTTCAGGAAAATATGTAGGAAAAGAATTCGTTCGTTCGTTTCGAAAACGAGTCTTTTGGCCCATGCCGTAGGTCAAATCATAAAGAAACAAATGACAGAGACATTTTGTGGGAACAGTTACACATTTGACCTTTTACAACATGGAATTGATCTGGGAATACTCGTAATGTTCATCTTGCCCTATTAAGGGTTAACACAGACGCTCCTAAAAACTCATGTTGAGGTCAAATAGGCAGTAGCTCAATGTAAAATACTGGTATTCAGCTACATTCGTTTAGACTGGAAGCTGACGCCCACGTAACTGGGAAAAGGCTATACATATTGACAGTAGTTTATTAATCGAATCAGCCTTTTCAGGACTACCTACATAAGAAAGAATTGTGGCCTTACTTATTGAAAGAAGAAAGAAAAATAGATGGAAATGGACGGAATGGGTTCAGTACTATGGATACTGAAATCATTCCATCCATTCATTTTCGACATGTTTTTAATACACTCCTTGGATTTCAATAAAGAAGTACGAGTAGAGCAGTTACACAAATATACCCACATACGAGAAAGATAGGCTTGTACACCTTTGCAGCGTTAAAATTGCATGGCGCCTTAGAACCTCCTTGTCGTGTGCGGTGAACATGGTATTTCACCCAAGTTGGTCCGTTATGACTGTTTATAGGGCAGCCTGCCTCAGTAATTAACGTTTTCCAGCTGTCAGGGAAATAATTACTTGTGTTGCACGCTATCTCTACTTACAGAGTCTAGTTTAGTTTCAAAGTTTTGAATCAAGACTTGTCTTGGTGAATAAAGGGGAATTTTGTTTCGCTTCACAGTACCTAGACTAACACGCTTTTTAAATAAATATCAATATCAAATTCCGATAGTAATTGGATCAATAAAGTCCACCATAAAACTTCCACCTTCAGTATATTACAAAGATAAGTACACTGTACACGGACAACAAGGGTCTCTTCAGCGAAGAATATCAATATTTTCAGAAAAAATGTTTCAATCCAAGTAAATATTTTCTTAACGTAAGTAAATGTACTCAGTCCAAGAAAACCTGTTTACTCAAATTAAGAATAATAAATACTTGGTTTTTATTCTTGGCTTAAGCAAATATTTTTGATTCAAGACTATAGTCTTGAATCAAAAATATTTATAATCTTAATTGAAGAAAATATTCTAAGAGAGAAATAATATTATTAAAATTAAACTTAATAATTCCTTATTCAAGTATAATTTCTTCGAAGAAGACAATAAAACTAAGACAAAATTTTACTTCATTCAAGAATATATGAATCAATATTTGTCTTGACCAAAAGGATGTTGTCTTAATTTAAGACATCCTTTTTTTCCGTGTACAAATCATATCATAATGTGTAATTTCAGAAAGTCTATTTCTTCGTTTTCAGAACCTATCCTGAAAATATAGAACATGTCGAGTGATTGGACATTGCAGCAAAACCATGAAAAAGAAAAAGATTCTCCTCATGTAGCTGTAGGTAATATTTTTATAAGCCACTGAATGAACTTCTTATTGCACTAACGTCCAATCTGAACTCGGCTTTGTAAAAATATTAGTGGGCTTACGAACGAATTGCCAATAGCAACAAGCATGGTGGACGTTGGAAAATACTAGTATGGTATACATCTTTGGTTTTATTCTTCACTTAGTTAATAATGTAGTAATTGACCAATTTTAGGTATATGACCTAGTTTTTGTAGTAATTCAATGTCAGTGCGTTTATTTCAAATTACCTACCTACATACTGAACTGTCTTCGTTCCTTTATAAGGTAGGTAGGTACTTAAAAACAACTAAAGATTAGGTACTAAAAGAGGCCCGCCTGGAGGCCTTAATTTATTGAGGCATCCACAGGAATGTCCGGTTAAGCAGCCGACAACCTCCTAGGTTGACCTGCGAGATGCCATTTCCCAAAATAAAAAAAATAAAAACGGTATTAAAAATGTTAACTGATTCATACACATAGGCATTAGTATAGGTTATTAATCATAACAGGAATCATCTACTTACTACTTGTGGGCACGAGCGGAGTATTAAACAATTCCCCTTATATTATTGGCTAGCTGCTGCCCGCGGCTGCGTCCTCGCGTCGTATAAAAATAAAGTAGCTAAGTTACTCCTTATCACATCAGCTATCTGCCAGTAAAGGCCCATCAAAATCGGTCCAGCCGTTTCGGAGATTAGCCGGAATAAACAGACAGACGGAAATTAAAAATGACACAAAAATAAATGATTTTTTGTTATAAGTACCGTATATACTTTCATATGCATTTAGTAAAACCGGCCAAGTGTGTGTCGGACCACGCACAATGAAAGGTTCCGTAGTTGGGAAGTTCGGATGAATTCATCCCAAAAACAAATTTAACATTGTAGTTGAAAAACATTTTCTTCCATACATGTTATGCCACGGTCAATTCTCTAACTACAAATTTAAGTTGGTCGACTATTACTCAGTAACTTGTAAAGCCTACTTAGCTGTGATAGTTTTCCTTTTAATTTCATTATATGTACTACTGCTATGATTTTTTTCACATCTCCGTAAACAACCATTTAGCTGGAAGTGGGGGGAGGACACTTGACTCTAACAATAATTATAACTTTAATGCCTTAATATTACGCAAGCGGATCCTAGAATCGAAAAGTGGTGTTGACACACCCGCAATATTTTTGAACGGCCTATCCAACGATACCCCCCACCATGGGGTAGACGAGAAAAACAATTGTCCCTTGTTTACTACGGAACCCTAAAAAGCTGTTATTTTGACATTACAAACAGACACTACAATTTTATTTATTTGTATGTATGCATGTGTAAAATATAGATTAAACCTAAATTAAACATACAAACTTAATATAATGCGTAATGGATTAATTAAAATGTATCGGTACCATTTATGGACAGGGGTTTACTATATAAGGCACGTTCAATAATTATGATTCACTCATTTTAAGTGGTAAGAGCAGTGGTGGCCCAGTGGTAACGGCCGCGACTTACGAGTTGTAGATCGTAAGTTCGCACCCAGGCAGGCGCTTTACTTTGTGTAAATTATTTCATCACCACTGCTCTCAAAACGGTGAAGGAAAACATCGTGAGGAAACCGGCATGTCCCAGAACCAAAAATTCGAAGACGTGTGACATCTACCAACGCGCACTGGGATTGCAGTGGATTACGGCCAACTCCCTCTCACAGAGAGGAGGCCTGTGTCCCAGCAGTGGGAACATTATAGGCTGATTAGTGTACTCATTTTAACCGGCAAGTAATTTCAAAAATGTTTCAGGACTACCTACTATAACATAATTATGTAGTCCAACAATTTCCTTTACTGAAAGTAACTAAACACTGACTGTTAATCTTATACTTCTTATACTTATCTTATCTCATAGATGCAAGCGCAGCGTTTGTCTATAGTAAGGGTCCCTTACAATACTATAACAATTACCACCTAGAAGGGATCATTTTCAATACAAAAAGAATCCCCGTATTTATAAAACCTATTCGCAGATTAATATCTAACATAAAACCTAAAAAGAGGAGAAAGAGAAATTCTGGAGAGTGTTAAATTAAAAAGTTTTCAACAAAATTTCAATTTAGTGTTGCTACATTATTAAAACATAGCAGCGAGTAAAGTGACCTTTCCAAAAATTCCATATTTTTATTAAAAATTCATAGAAAAGCGTAGAGGCTCTCATTTATTAATCATTTACTAAAAGTATTTTGAAAGCCTGAAACTAAAAACAAAGCTTGGGGTTTTAACACCTCTGGTATATGAATATGAAATTAAATTCTATTAGGGATTCTGAGATTTTTAGGCACAACTAGATTATTTTTTAAATCGCCTTCGACGTCGAAAGCCTTTCAGACTTAGGTACCTACATAGATAGATATCATACACGGAAAAAAGGATCTCTTCAGCAAAGAATATCAATATTCTCAGAAAAATTGTTTCAATCCAAGTAAATATTTTCTTAACGTAAGTAAATGTACTCAGTCAAAGAAGACCTGTTTATTCAAATTAAGAATAATAAATACTTGGTTTTTATTCTTGAGTTAAGTAAATATTTTTGATTCAAGACTATAATAATCTTAAGTGAAGAAAATATGTAGTTTTTTCTGAAGAATTCTTAAAATGAAACTTAATAATTCTTCATTTAAGTACATATAATGTCTTCGAAGAAGACAATAAAACTAAGACCAAATTTTACTTAATTCAAGAATATATTGTTTTCCCCTTAAATTAATCAATATTTGTCTTGACCAAAAGGATATTGTCTTAATTTAAGACATCCTTTTTTTCCGTGTAGGGACCGACCGTACGCACCGGCCGTGACGTCATTTCAGGTCATGTTCTTGCTTTCAAATAGTTCAGTGTAGAATTCATTTTCCTATCCATGTACACGTACCTACTCTGTAGTTGTTCACCCATAACATGTGCACCTACCAATGAAATACTAGATAATATCCTTCAGTAATTTTTCTATATTCCTAGCGTAAATATTAATCTATATATATACAATAA
This sequence comes from Atethmia centrago, assembly GCA_905333075.3. Lineage (NCBI taxonomy): Eukaryota > Metazoa > Arthropoda > Insecta > Lepidoptera > Noctuidae > Atethmia > Atethmia centrago. The sequence goes on along the minus strand of HG995386.1, from coordinate 14,664,442 downwards.
AATCGTAGCGAAGTTCAAACTGTACGCTGTATATTTTTGAAAGAAAATTAATTGATGTGAAGTCTTTTTTTTTGTTTGGGAAATTATCAAATAACTTCTCCCGCTCTGGGCGGAGCGGGAGGGTGTGTTCTTAAACCCTTAATCCCAGGGGCCTCGGTAACCCTTTCGTACTTTCCCGTGTGATATGGGGTTGGAAAGGATTCTAATACCGAGACTATAGTTTCTATATTTTTGTCTGAATGTAAGTTGTAAGCATCACGTAAATACTTCCGGATAGATTCTGTTTAAATTTTGCATTGGTATTTCCTATAAGTCCTGTCAGTCTGTAGGCCATAAATTATCACGTTAATTGCTATGGGAGACGAGCAATATTAAATTATGTTCGTGTTCTTCTATACATAGTTAGCCGAAAATTGAAAAAAATACGAGCCAAAAGATATATTGCAGAAGGATTAAACCTTTAAAATGATTACCATTAGCTAAGAAGCCAATCATGATAATTATATAAAAGAACGCATTTTTTAGCCAACTTTGAACAAAGCAATTAGCTTAACGGTTCAACGACTGCTTCGCAAACCTGTGGTTGTGTTCGATTCTCAACTTATTGGTATTTTTTATGACATTATACTATATTATTGTATGATAGTTCGTAGAATGTACACAGAAAGACATGCAGTATAGGCCTTTTCTGTCATCTATAGATAAAATAAAAATAAATATCTAGGGTAAAGTAGGGTTGATGAGAAATCCCATATGTTCACAATCTACTGTTATATTATTTTAGTGACAGCCATTCGTCAGAAATAATCTGTAAGAATACGTAAGTCACTGTATCAGTGTTTTGCCATTAGGTAGTATATGCAGGAACGCAGGCGTTCATTAATTCACTAAAAACTAAAAACTTCGCAAGCAATGGGAAATTGCTACTGAAGGCTGCGGGATTCGACCTGATGACTTAGTAGACTTGCAAATTTTACTCAATCTATCCGATTCGATCGCCATGTCTGTCCCTAAAATGTATTAAAAATGTAATACATAAACACAGCGGGTAAATTAAAAATGCTGATGAACTATCGTAGCGAATGCGGGCGGGGATATGTCATCGTCTCCTGTCGTGTATGAACTCAACTTATAACACGTATCCAACGCCACCGAGCGTGAGCAAAATTTCAAAACGTTTCAGAGCTTGATTAAAACGAATATGAGCGATGCATGAGAATTTTGAAATTAGAAACGAAATAAATTGGTTTTGTTAAAAATGGAGAACAAAATGAAACATTTGGATGAATAAATATTATATATTCACAGTGATCCTAGGTGATGACCCTAGGTGAAATAAAACCACACAATTTCTTTAACGTTTTCTTCTACCCTACTTACATTCTAATAGAAATTCCCTAAAATAAACAGGGCGTCCCACGGCTTTGCCACATGGAGGGAAAGTACCTTAAATACTATAGATAGAAAAAAATACTGAATGAAGACTTAATTAAAACGAACTGCATTCAAAGAATTTTAAATAATCGCATGTCTAAACCGGGAATTGAACCAGCTAAATGTGAAAAAATACCTGTAATTTTACTGTACGGATCGAAAGACTCAATCACCAACATTTATTTCTTTTAAATAACATAGCATCTAAAATAAAAGGAAGACCATGAAATTTTACATTTATTTAAAATAATAAGGTACGTTTAACTGTAACTTACAATCAATTTAATTTATTAAATGCTGAAATGTCCCCTGTATACAAATTGTAACTATTTTAATAATTTCGCTTCCCGTTGATTTCTTAATATTTTCATAGTGAATGTTTAAAATAATATTTCTAAGTTCAGTTTATAACTAAAATATATAATAATTTTAATTTGATTCTAATTTGATTTAATTTTATAACAATTTTAATTTTTGTGTTTTAATGTTTATTCTAATTTATTTTAATTGTGATGTTAATTTTAATTGTGTTGTTGATTTTAATTGTACACTTTGATCCTAAGTTGGTTGAAATAAATAAATAATAATAATAACTCCTGCACACTCTCATACTGGTTCCTGTAAACTAAATCTATTACATAACTCCATAAAAAAAGCCTAGGCCTAGCCGGCCCTAGTGGATCCCTACACTTGTGCTGACGACATCTCTTTGAGGCGCGCGTGGAATACAACGCGCCGTCGACCCGGGCCTGGTCCTTACCGGACGGTGAGCTACCCATCGCTCACCGCAAGCCCGCGCCTACGGTGGCCGGAAATCCGCCCGGGATTCCCGACGCCCGGGGCGTCTCCTGCGGCGGCTAGGGGCAAGAGGGCGCAAAATTTGCCTTTCCCTCCACCGTCCCGCCTCCTCCTTCGCGAGCATTACTGCTTCGCAGAAGGAGGTAACGGCTGCCCATGCCCTCTCGCTCCATACTATGGCCTGAACCAGGGCCGGACGCGAGAGATCTCTGCCACCGATCGACTCCACGAGGACACGACGGTGCGCTGCCCAAGCCGGGCAAACCTCCACCGTATGCTCCACCGTGTGGTGACACCCGGGCGTTTCCTCCCGCCTTATCCGACACAGGAACCTTCCGAAGCTACCACGTCCAGTGAGGACCTGTGTCAAGCGGAAGGTGAGGACGCCGTGGCGCCTCCCTAGCCACTCCTCAAAGAGAGGACTTATCGCCGCAATCGTGGCGTGCCCAGCACTGGGTTGCGACAACCGTACTCTCCATGTAGCCATGAGATCCCGCCGGAGCTCCGTCCGCTGTGCCGCGAGAAATCGCGGCAGCGGAGTTACGCCCGCGCGTTTCGCCTCCTCGTGCCACTCCACTACGTACGCGAGGACTTTTGCCTCCAGATACCATGGCGGCAATCCGGCAAGGAGGCTCGCTGCCTCACAGGAGACCATGCGGTATCCCCGGACCAGCCGGCCATCTGCAGGCTTAGCATGACGCTTTCTATTTCTACTTTACTGTAGAATAGAAATCGCTTGTCTACATTTCTCGCTAGAAAAACTGTCAACTGTGTGGAACGTCATTTTTGTCTACTCTTCCGTCGACAAAACACTTCTCTACGGTTTTCGTGCTAAGCCTGCTCATGTGTCCATGAGTACCGATCCTATTAATTATTCTGAACAAAATTTTAAATTAAATGTTAAATTTTATGTCATCATCATCATCTTCCTTTTATTTTAGATGCTATGTTTTTTAGAAGAAATAATTGTGTATGATTGAGCCTTTCGATCGGTAGGAACAGTAAAATTACAGGTTTTTTTTACATTTAGCGGCTTTGATTCCCGGTTCAGACAGGCGATTATTAAAAATCCTTTTAAAGCAGTTCGTATAGTATTTAAGGTAAAAATGAAGTCTTCATTCAGTATTTTTTTCTATCTAAAGTATTTAAGGTACTTTCCCTTCATGTGGCAAAGTTGTGGGACGCCCTGTATATGGTTTGGAATGTATCGGGTGTGTGGTTTTGTGTATGCAAAAATTTGTAAGCAACAACACAGTCACCATTCATGCATTTATACCTACTTAGGTCTTATACCGAACCATGCTTTTCAGCGCAGCTATGGTAAGTTTTCGGTGCAACACCCATCTTCATCATCATCTACCTAGCCTTTTCCCAACTATGTTGGGGTCGGCTTCCAGTCTTACCGGATACAGCTGAATACCAGTATTTTACATGGAGCGATTGCCTATCTGACCCCCACAACCCAGCTACTGGGTAACACGATATCCCTTGGTAAGACTGGTTGTCAGACTTTCGAGCTTCTGATGACCCGTAACGACTGTCAAAGATCTACAAATGACAGCCGGGACCAACGGCTTAACGTACTTTCCGAGGCACGGAGGGGTCTTGGTATGTAAAGATGGTCACCCATCCACGGACCAACCGCGGCAAGCGTAGCTTAACGTGATCGATCGACCCGTGCGGCTGTCACTACTTAGCCACAAGCCCCTCCAACAGGGTGCAACACCCATCATCCTTCACAATAGCATCATTGGTTGTCTGCCTAAAACTTCAACGTCATCACTCTTTACTAATGGCCAATGGTAATGCCGTTGGCGTTGAGCATTTAGGCCCAATTACGCCTTTGAAACTGAATGTGATCAGCACATCTCAACCGCGTTTAAGAGCCTGTTACTGTCATTATTGTGGTGGAATATTGACGCTTTTGAACGCGGTATAAATGTGCTGATCGCGTTCAGTTTCAATGGCGTAATTGTGTCTAAATGCTCAACGCCAACGGCATTACCGTCGCATACCGTCAAGTACCGTCACAAACCGTCACATTAGCGCTTACCACCGTAACGCACACAATACAATACAATACAATACAATACAATACAACATAAAGTTCAGATTGTTTTTTACTTCCACAAACGTAATCCGTATAAAACGGAAGTTAAATAATGTAATTATTATTTCTGTTAATTAACTTTCATGTCGGGAACATTTAATTTAATAATTAATATTTTGATTAAATAATTTCTTTGATTAACAGAACAGTTAGTTAGGTACAAAGTCAGAGACAGTAAACGCCCGTAGGCGTTATAACAATAAAGGCCTATTAAGATATAAGCGATAAGGTAAACGTACCAATACTCGTCAGTTTTGAAATTCACTGAATTTTAAGAACTACTGTGTGAAAAGTATTTCATGTTGAAGGAAACTTTTGCATAACTAAATAGAAAATGTATCCATTATTCTAAGTAAGTATTTAATTTTTACAATTTTGAGTGATCCTTAATACTTAAATAAGCAAATGTAAAAAGGGGCGATTTGGACCAATAGTCGTTAGATTTGTACTATTACTCGTCAAAAGTACCCAGTAGTCGTCAATTTTAGATGCTAATATGAACTCTTAGGTCTTGAACATAAAGTTCAAGAAAAATACACATTAATAAAAAATTAAGTGTCGTTGATATGGGCACGCCACGATTGCGGCGATAAGTCCCCTCTTTGAGGAGTGGCTAGAGAGGCGCCACGGCGTCCTCACCTTCCGCCTGACGCAGATCCTCACCGGACACGGCAGTTTCGGGAGGTTCCTGTGTCGGACAAGGCGGGAGGAAACGTCCGGGTGTCACCACTGTGTGGATCGCCCGGAGGACACGGTGGAGCATACGGTGGAGGTCTGCCCGGCTTGGGCAGAGCACCGCCGTGTCCTCGTGGATGCAATCGGCGGCAGAGATCTCTCGCGTTCGGCCCTGGTTCAGGCCATGGTGCGGAGCGAGAGGGCATGGGCAGCCGTCACCTTCTGCGAAGCAGTAATGCTCGCGAAGGAGGAGGCGGGACGGTTGAGGGAAAGGCAAGTTTCGCGCCCTCTCGCCCCTAGCAGCCGCAGGAGACGCCCAGGGCGTCGGGAATCCTTGGCGGATTTCCGGCCACCGTAGGCGCGGGCTTGCGGACGGTGAGCAATGGGTAGCTCACCGTCCGGTAAGGACCAGTCCCGGGTCGACGGCGCGTTGTATTCCACGCGCGCCTCAAAGAGATGTCGTCAGCACATAGGTAGGGGTCCACTAAGGCCGATGCCTGCCGGGGTCGCGGGAAGGTACTTATGGGTCACCGAGGCCCCCGCAACACAGGCAACAGGTAGGTAGTGACCGAGTCCCAATAAATTACTAAAGGTTGTGGAGGCATCTTCATCGCCACATGCGAACTACGCAACACACTGACGTCGCGCAAAATCCTGCATCGCGCAAGCAGAGTTTACCGCGCAACTAGCATACAGATAACATTCCGACATCAACCGTCGTCGGGCAGTTGCCCACCAGACACGACACTCATCTGGTCGGCGGATCCTCCCTGTTCTATGCAAGATGAGTGAACTTTACACCCTGTTCCTCATGTCTCTATACTGGTGACTTCGAACATGCACGTCGTCATTGCGCAGCCTTCGTGCAATTTCGTCAGCATGACGTCATTATCATCACTTCCTCGAAGCTTTCGAGCCGACTCACCAGTCATACAGACAGCCAGCACCCAAGGCTTCAACGGATATCCTGACCACCAGCATGCAGCGACCGCGCATACCTGGTCATCACCTACAGCCTCATTAGTAAGCTTGGCACAGCACACTGCACTTTTGCCGGTCAACAAAGCAGAGCTCTTCAATCCTCTCCTGGACGACGCCAGCAGTCAGCCTCAACCCGGCGCTGTACCACATCCTCATACGCAGCGCCACCCCGACTCACTGGGGAACTACCGCAGACAGTTTCGACTCAGCGTGAACCATTATGCGACAACCGGTTCTGACTCACTGGAACCACATCTGGTCCTGGCAAGCATCACAAGATGCATGACTCAGCCCACTCCGCCTCCGGTCTCTAGAGGGGAGTAATGTAGCGGCATCTACATCGCCACATGTGAACTACGCAACGGAGGAGAATCCATCCTTTTCTATGGAGGATGCGTGAACTTTACACTCTGTTCCTCATGGCTCTATAAGCAGGGCATCAGGCTGAGCATGACGCTTTCTATTTCTAGTCTAGTGTACGGAAACGTCATTTTTGTCTACTCTTCCGACGACACAACGCTTCTCTACGGTTCTCCTGCTGTTAGGTAATTAAAACAGCAAGATAAATTAAGTTCTAAGTAATATATTTTTGCTTAAGAAATTAAGAGACCAGTTTTTATCAGAATCAATTTTGATGTGAAAACGTATTTTCGCTAGTTCAATATTACTGACCGACAAAAACATGTAAGATTTGAACCGCTAGTAACTACAAGAATTGGATAGCTAGAGTAATGGTTGGGCATTCAAAAAGATTAAAGACTCTTACAAACAGGCGCGACACGCGACGCGACACAAAGGCACCGCTTTTAGTGCTACACGCGGTGCCTTTCTGTCGCGTCGCGTGTCGCGCCTGTTTGAAGGAGCCTTTACGGCCGATATGAGACGACATTTTAAACTTTTTTGGTATTTGCTGCAGATTTTCTTTCGGTTTCCGAAACCGTCGTAGCTACTGTATTTGTTTGTATACCCATCATCCCTATATAAGGCTCCCGTAGACAAGCGCGACTTGACAGTGCGACGCACCTCTTGTAGAACAATATCTACGAAAACGTTATGAAAATTGTTCTTACAAAATCGCAGCGCACCGTCCGTCGTCGCCGTCGTCGCGTCGCACAGTGGGCCCATACTGAAAATTAGTGGACTTAGGCAACAAAGTTACCATATCGATGCGATTTTTTTTTATATGACGTGTTATAATATTCCTGACAACTTTTATTCTTATAAAATTTCTTCTAAACTTGATAGTTTGTCTTGAAAAAAATTTATTAGATTTTTTTGTATGGAGCGAATCACGTTTAATTTTTTTTCTTCAATTGTTCTAATATGTTGGGTGTGTGGCGTGAGTATATGATAGCTAGGGTCATTCTCTATCCACGAAAAAAAAAATCAGCGCTGGCCATCTGCGGCAGCGCGAGTAATCATTCGGTAAAAAAAAAATAATTTGGAAGAATTTTTTTGTCTTTTAAAATAAATTCAAAGCATATTTTTTGTCTCATTTGGCTGTTTTCACCTTCTTTTTAGTTAAATAAATAGTTTTAATAGCGCATACGTACTTAGAACTAGTAATTCTGGTAGAGATTTAGTTATTATTGCATGTTATCGGTACAAATGAGTCATCAATCACAATGCAGGTGCTCTGCATTGTGATTGATGACTCATTTGTTTGTGCGCGCATAACTAATGAGTCATCGAAAAATGCTCGTCTCTGATTGGCTGTGTTATTTTTTAACTGCACGTTATCTATTGTTGAATAAATATATCGTAATGTTTCAGGTTATACTAATTTTGTTAATGATAGGTGAAATAATTTAAATTTGTACGGGCAAGTCGTTGATAATTATCTACATAATCAACTGTATGTATATTATTATAGTATAAGTTATCGTACGTATGATCAATATAAAACTGTTAAGTAATTGTAGCCCTGAAAAGGGCTGTTTGTCATATTCCTAACCCTGATGGGCTTTTGTGGGAATAATTTAGAGCCGGATCACATTATTTCTTGTTCCAGAAGTGCTAGTGGGTCCGGCAAATTTTCGGACTCTGCTATGAGGCATTCTTCTTCCTCCATAATTTCACTGTCACAGGGAGGCTCAGTAGTCTGTAACAACTGAGTTGCTTCAGGCAACAACTCATTATGAACCTGTTTCATTATTTTAGGCCTTATGTAGGATATGTGGGGATCAGAGCTTATTAGAAGTCCATGGAGGATGTCTTCGTTTGTTGCTATTCTCCCCGTTTTCCGAGTGTGACGTTTCTGAAGTCCTTATTACGGGCTTCCGAAGCTTCTTCAGATAAGGTACCTAAAACGAATAAGTACATACATTTTAATTTCAAAACGCAATCGAGTCAAATAATACATCAAACTATATTTATTTTTTACTTACCGATTGGCAAAACCCCAAAGTGGTTACAGATGTCTGCACCGTGCATTAGAAGTTTATGTACACTAACTGGCATGTAGTACCACGAATAGTGTTGCACGTACACATCAGCTGTTTCTCTACAGTATCTTCTAAATTTTTCACAGTCAATGTTTTTGCCTGATGATATGGCTTGTAGAATAACGGAAAATCTGAAAATCAGATTTTCGTCAATTCCCGTTATTCTGGAAGATCTTTTGTAATCTTGGAAAAAGCGCCTCGCTGTATTCCCGTCGTTTGTTGTTCCAAAACCCTAAAATGGGAAAACAATACTGTAATATACAATACATAGAGATATAATTCACAAACAACATAAAGAGAGCGAAAATTAAATACATACCTGTTTGACTATATCAATCAGGATTCCAGTTTGCTCACGAAACTCTTGCTGTGTGGTATTTTTTTTAGCTTGTTTCAAAGCCTTATGTTCGCCGCGAGCAGTCCATCGTTGAAAATCCAGATTATAAGATATATGGAGAAGACATTCCATACACCGAATCTTCATATGCAGTGAAAAAATTCCTTGTTTGTAAATTTCTTCACGAAGTGGTTTAGAAGTCAAAGCGTCTAAATTATTCATCTCACTCGGTTTTGCCAAGCAAATGGGACACGTTGCATATGATGGTACTCCAGCAATAATATTGGCCACTTTTCCATCAATCATGGTCATATGCAATTCATGTGATACAATAATATTTCCACACTGTGTAGATATTCGTTCATCAATTTGTTTTTTCATCTCAGACTCTTCAGACTTTATAAAGTCAGCTGTCTCCGAAGTGAAAGTGAACTTCACTGGTCGACAGTACAGAGTTGAGCAAGGTGTGGGGTTCTCCCAAACTAGATTTTCATTCCCAGATGATGGCCTAGTAGACACTAGCCGAAGAGGGACGATGCTTATCATGACTACTGATGAATCATCGAACTCTGAAGCTGTGTTTGACGTTTTCTGTTTATAGTTACTCTGCGTTGAAGAACCATCAAGTCCCCATTTCCAGGTCAACTTGAGTTCTTCATTTTGAGACCTATCAACAGTATTTATATCAAGTAATATCCTCTCCACAGTGTGGTCCAATAGCGCTTGCAATTTAATGTGAACTCCGTTTTCGGTAATCTCCATACTCTCTTGTGGTGGGTAACATCTTTTCTTGGCATTTACAAGCTTTGGATAAGATGGAAAGGCAGCACAGTTTTCTTCTTTCAGAAATTGTCGAAGAGCTAAGTACTTCCATTTCGAGAGCGCAACTGATGTATAAAGAGCTAAACACTTATCTTCAGAGACAGTACTTAAGCTCTGCTTTTTGAATAGTCTCTCTTCTACTTCGGATAGCGCATCTGGATTACTGGAAAGGTATTCGACCACTTTGCCAGATTCGTTTTGCCGTTGCCTTTCAATTTTGTTATGTACCAGTGCTGCAACTCTTCCTCGGAATTTTCTTCTACTATGGAAGTAGAACGTCTTTTCTTTTGCTTATTACTTAACTCTTCGAACGGTTTTCTGTGCTCCTTTTCTGTAGATGTTCCCGCTTCCGCAGTACATACTGCAAGAGTAGGAACATGGCAATCTATATCCACAAGCTCAGATAAGGCTGCGTCCGAAAAGCCCATCACACTTCTCAGATCAACACTGTCACAAACAGGCCAGATGATGTTTTTTTCCAACCACTTGCGATTAATTACACGATTCATAAAAGTTTTTTGATTTCTACTTGACTCTATCCACTTTTTATTCAAATTTACACAAAAAAGTCGACAGAACTCCTTGATTCGGTTCTTGTCTTCTTCAGAAACTTCGGTAGTCAAGACAGAAATGATACTTTCATACAGAAACATATGATTTTTCAGATCACCGCCACTTCTTAATTTCACAAAAAGATCTAGGTTGGTACAAAATCCAGCCATAGTTCTAATGTAAATATAAAAATACAAGTATTTAACTGTGTTCACAAACAAGCGACAAGAGCGAAACTAGATGGACTTAATGAATGTCTTTATATTTATAGTTAGTGTTAATTACCCAAGTAGTGGACATAACAGTGAGTTAAAATTATTCAGCCAATCAGAGACGAGCATTTTTCGATGACTCATTAGTTATGCGCTTAGCCGAGTGCACAAACAAATGAGTCATCAATCACAATGCAGGTGCTACCGATAACATGCAATAATAACTAAATCTCTACCAGAATTACTAGTTATAAGTACGTATGCGCTATTAAAACTATTTATTTAACTAAAAAGAAGGTGAAAACAGCCAAATGAGACAATAAATATGCTTTGAATTTATTTTAAATGACAAAAAAATTCTTTCAAATCATTTTTTTTTTACCGAATGATTACTCGCGCTGCCGCAGATGGCCGGCGCTGATTTTTTTTCATGGATAGAGAATGACCCTAGCTATCATATACTCACGCCACACACTCAACATATTAGTACAATTGAAGAAAAAAAATTAAACGTGATTCGCTCCATACAAAAAAATCTAATTATTTTTTTTCAAGACAAACTATCAACTTTAGAAGAAATTTTATAAGAATAAAAGTTGTCAGGAATAATATAACACGTCATATAAAAAAAAATCGCATCGATATAGGAACTTTGTTGCCTAAGTCCACTAATTTTCAGTATGGGCCCACTGTGCGTCGCGCCTCTCTGTGGGAGCCTTAAATAGGGATGATGGGTGAATCTTCCAATAAACGTTATAATAATTATAATGTTTTAGTACTAAATAAAACTTACCTTCGTTTTATACAGGGTGTTTGGTGCATCGTGTGCCAAATTGAAATGGTCGACTGAAGGGGTCATCCGCTAGCCTTTCAGACCCCTTAACACCCCTCATGCTCTGTGGATTTTTTTTATCGACTTTTTATTGTTTTCCAAAAAAAAAGACCCAAATTTTACATTCAAATACAGATTTAAAAAAAAAATATAAGGCGTAGACTCTGAATTTTAATTTTATTTCGATGTGTATTGTTTAAGAATACTTTTAAATACAAAATTAGTGATATTAGTCACCTAGTTTTTTTTTTAATTCACTCGCAAAGGTAAAACTTAAATTAAAGCTGTACATGTTACAGCTATTTATAAGGCTACAAAAAAAAAACCAAAAGCGACCGGGATCTTCCAACTCCCTCATTAATTCTCCAGTCTATCCTCTTTCTAATGATGTGCCACATGCCATAAAAGTATTTTAACAACTTTGTGAATTCGCTAGAATTGTGAATCAAGTCACATAAAACTACATTCCAAATTCTAATGAAAAAATATTTATTGCGGAACTGTTACTTAAGAAAGAGGTAAAATTTGTTTTCTCACTCTTTCACAGTAAAATCTATCTTCTATCTCTTTCTTGCATACCTTAAATCGGTTTGAACAAATCGCGCCGCCCGACCCGCCATTTTTTTAGTCGAAACATCACTGCCTCTGCTACCTAACGTGTGTGCTAGTTCACCATACTCCGCGATTCTTTTATTACTTTGTTATCGTTAAGTTTTGTTGGTTCTTGTTACATTTGTTTAATTTTTGTTGTTATTGTTAAACTTTGAGTTTTTTGTTATTGCAATGGCGACATTCTCTAACGAAGAATATGCGGACATCATGATGGCTTACGGAGCCACTAATGGCGTCGCTCGTGCAGCGCAACGACTTTACCAGGAACGCTTTCCTGGTAGACGATTACCTGGCCGCAGAGTCTTCCAAGACACATACCGACGCATACGCGAGACTGGCAGTGTTACTTTTAATGAACCAAGGGGCCATATTGTGCGACATAATGTTGAAGTAGACGAGAGAATACTGGCACTTTTTGAGGAAGACCCTACAAGAAGCATTAGAAATGTGGCATCACATCTTGATATTTCAATATGGAAAGTGTGGAAAGTACTTCGTCAAAACAAAAAACATCCATTCCACTACACTCCGGTGCAAGGTACGTAATTTTAAACTAACTTTAAACCCGTGCAAGCTTTGTTTGACCTTGCCTTTGTTTAGCAGGTAATGGGTATGGTATGGCGTCACTTCCAGGTAGTGAATCTATTAGCACGAACAGCGGGTCCTTTTTTGTGCAATTACTTATTGCCCAAGAGAAATTTAAAAGAGTTTTTTGTTTGTTGCAGGTCTTGAGGGTGGCGACTTTGAGAGACGAGTGGCTTTTTGTTGGTTTCTTTTACACACGGATGTGGATGATCCTGATTTTTTAAAAAGAATACTGTGGACGGATGAATCCAAATTTACCAAGGATGGGATCCTCAATTTACACAATTTGCACCACTGGACAACGAAAACGCAAAACCCACGTGTTAAAAGACAGAAATCTTCTCAAAGAAGGTTTATTGTAAACGTTTGCGCAGGAGTGATTGGGAATCAGGTAATTGGACCGCATTACCTGCCCGATAATCTCAATGGCGAAGACTACCTGGAATTCCTACAAAATGACCTGCCCGAATTAGTGACCGATGTGCCCGTATTTAATGAACGTGTGCCCATTGTATTTCAAAATGACGGCTGTCCCGCGCATTGGCTGTGAGGGAATATCTCGACAATGTGTTCCCCAATGCATGGATTGGACGCGATGGCCCTATTCCATGGCCGCCACGTTCCCCAGATCTAACTCCGTTAGACTTTTATGTCTGGGGACGTGCCAAAGAGTTGGTATATGCCACGGAGGATCCAACTAGGGAGGTATTAGTCCAACGCATAGAAGCGGCATTCAATACTATTAAGGAGGAAATACGACTTCGTACAACAACTGTTGAAATACGAAACAGGTGTCGGGCCTGCATTCGCAACAGAGGCCAACAATTTGAGCAAGATTTGTAACAATGATTAAATAAATGTTAAAAATGCAATTTTGTTTTTTTATTTCAAGTAAATCCCACGAAAGATACAGATATGAGACACGAATTTACCTAACCATAAGAATGAGATAGCAGATTTATAGGTTTGACAGGTATCATTTAAGAGATTTTTTTTAAATCATAATTTTGAATATTAGCCTTAGGTGACTCGATTCACAATTCTAGCGAATTTACAAAGTTGTTAAAATACTTTTATGGCATGTGGCACATCATTAGAAAGAGGATAGACTGGAGAATTAATGAGGGAGTTGGAAGATCCCGGTCGCTTTTGATTTTTATTTTGTAGCCTTATAAACAGCTGTAACATGTACAGCTTTAATTTAAGTTTTACCTTTGCGAGTGAATTAAAAAAGAACTACGTGACTAATATCACTAATTTTGTATTTAAAAGTATTCTTAAACAATACACATCGAAATAAAATTAAAATTCAGAGTCTAGGCCTTATATTTTTTTTTAAATCTGTATTTGAATGTAAAATTTGGGTCTTTTTTTTGGAAAACAATAAAAAGTCGATAAAAAAAAATCCACAGAGCATGAGGGGTGTTAAAGGGTCTGAAAGGCTGGCGGATGACTCCTTCAGTCGACCATTTCAATTTGGCACACGATGCACCAAACACCCTGTATAATTATAGGTTTCATAATTGTTGTTACCAGTAGGTTCAGATGGTATAACTGAACTGTTTAAAAACCCACGTTGTTACTATAACTGCTGCCAACAAAAACAGAAATTGAAACCAATTTCTGTTTCTGACCATAAACATGGTCAATCGAACTTAATTTTAACTTATTACTTATTTGAACCTCATTAAGTACAGTTTTGATTATAACATTACTTTTTAGTGTAGGAAAAATAATCATTGTTCTGTTCAACAACATAATTATGTTTAATTAATTTCTTAGTAACGTTTCAGCTTCAATTACCTTGTAGTACATATACTTAGATATATCGTCTACGATACTCTTCGACTACAGACTGCCAGTCTGTGGGTATTGCGCCTCATTTTAAGAGCTTCCATCAACATAATATTATTTATTCAATGAATATTCGAGAATACTGAGCCGACGAAAATAGGCATGAGGAAATGATATAATATTACACATTTATCTTTGTTGTGAAACGTAATTAATGTTCTAAAGCTAACTAAAACATGTTTTTAATTAAACAAATTTATTAAAAGCCTCTTTGCTTTTTTTTTTTGGATGGGAAATCATCAAATAACTTCTCTCGCTCTGGGCGGAGCGGGAGGGTGTGTCAGACTCTTACTGACTAAAACCCACCTGTATTCCTTCCTGTTGCACCGTCCGCAAGCCCGCGCCTGCGGTGGATGGAAATCCACCCGGGATTCCCGACGCGACGCCCAGGGCGCCTAGGGGCGAGAGGGCGCGAAATTTGCCTGTCCCAAGCCTCTTTGCTTGGAAATACTGTTAGTAGTGGTGAAATTAAATCCAATTGGATTCATATGAATATACTTTAATCGTATGTCATGTGTTTATTTAATAATACAGGAGGATGCGCAAACGCAGCACGCGAAAATAAAATTTTCTTACGTTTTTTGCCGATTTGCAGGTCAATGTCAGGATGTATCTTGATCAAAATATGATTATAATTCTGTAAATACATTATTTGTTATGGTCGCGAATCATATTTTGATCAAGATACGACCTGACAGTAAACTACGAAAACGCTCGGGTGTCACCACTGTGTGGAGCGCCTGGAGGACACGGTGGAGCATACGGTCGAGGTCTACCCGGCTTGGGTAGAGCACCACCGTGTCCTCGTGGAGGCGATCGGCGGTGAAGATCTCTCGCGTCCAGCCCTGGTCCAGGCCATGGTACGGAGCGAGATGGCGTGGGAAGCCATCACCTCCTTCTGCGGAGCAGTAATGCTCGCGAAGGAGGAGGCGGAACGGGTGAACGCGAGGCAAAGTTCGCGCCCTCACGCCCTGCAGGAATCGCGCGTCGGGAATCCCAGGCGGATTTCCGGCCACCGTAGGCGCGGGCTTGTGGACGGTGAGCAATGGGTAACTCGCCCTCCGATAAAGACCAGGCCCGGATCGACAGCGCGTTGTGTTCCACGCGCGCTTCACAGAGATGTCAGCACAAGTGTAGGGATCCACTAGGGCCGATGCCTGCCGGGGTCGTGGGAAAGTCCGAAAGGGATACCGAGGCCCCTGGCATCACAGACAACGGAAGGAACACGGGTGGGTTTTTAGTCAGTAAGAGTCTGAGACACCCTCCCGCTCCAACCATAGCGGGAAAAGTCAAGTGAAGCCCGCGAAATCGCACTAGTCTGCTAGAGCCTTAAAAGCTTTCATTTAAGTTGGACCCGCAGTGGTAGCCCGCGAAATTCAAATTTTCTTACGTAATTATTATTATTCTGTAAATACATATTTGTTATGGTCGCGAAACATGTTTTGATCAAGATTCAACCTGACGCCTGCAAACTGCAAAAACATTTAGAAAATTTTAGTTTCCCGGTCTTCCACTGCGGATCCACCTTAAAGAAGTACCTACCCATCGAGTTGGACGTTTCTGATTTTGTTGTTGCGTACAAACATTTTTTTCGTCGTCTTCTGCACATTTTTGCGGTGTTTATGGGCCTCGTCGTGGGATTGTCTTCAAAGATCGTCATTTGTTTATCGTTTCTATTCTGAAAGATTAAATCTTTAAAGACAATCCCATGACGAGGCCCATAAACACCGCAAAAATGTGCAGAAGACGACGAAAAAAATGTTTGCACGCTACAACTAGTGAACGACCTTTGACCATCCCGTGACTATAATAAATCGAGTCAAAACATACTACAAGGCACTAACGAAACAGATGACCACAATCTTGTTAATTGCCTACCTGCACTAGAGCCTAGACTTAGTCTGCCTCCATAAATTAGGCTAACTGCGTTGCTCTATCTTGGCCTTGGGTGCTATTGATATAAATTCTGGAGGTCGTACAGGGCGATTAAAACTTTATATATTTTTGTAACTGAGGGGGGCTTGTGGCTAAGTAATAACAGCCGCATGGGTCAATCGATCAGGTTAAGCTACGCTTGCCACGGTTGGTCCGTGGATGGGTGACCATCTGTACATACCAAGACCCCTCCGTGCCTCGGAAAGCGCGTTAAGCCGTTGGTCCCGGCTCTCATTCATGGATCTTTGACAGTCGTTACGGGTCGTCAGAAGCCCGAAAATCTCTCCGAATTATCCGGAAACTGGGTTGTGGAGGTCAGATAGGCGGTTGCTCCATGTAAAATACTGGTATTCATCTGCATCCGGGTAGACTGGATGCCGACCGCAACGTAGTTGGGAAAAGGCTAGGCAGATGATAATATTTTTGTACCTGGCATAGTTTTAAAAATACTTACACTTACCTACATCTTACAGGAATTATCACGGCCTGCTTTAAAAAAGTGAGCATCGGTGGCCCAGTGATGACGGCCCCAACTTACGAGTTGTGTTCGTAGTCTCGAACCCAGGCAAGCGCTTTACTTTGTGTAAATAATTTCATCACCACTGCTCTCAAAACGGTAAAGAAAAACATCGTGAGGAAACCGGCATATCCTAGGACCAAAAATTTCGAAGATGTTTGACATCTACCAACCCGCACTGGGCCCACGTAGTAGATTACAGTCCACTCCCTCTCGAAGAGAGGAGGCCTGTGCCCCAGCAGTGGGAATATTATGCATAAAAAAACTAGATTATGACAACCCCTAAAATATTTGGTTCCTGTAGTTTTTAAAGAAAGGCTGGTTTCCTTATTGATCCGTAAGGATCGTAGCATGTGGCGTTCTGTAGTTTCTGCCTACCTCCATGGGCAAAAGGCGTGAGTGGTGTATGATTTTCTTATTCACAACCTCCTGAAGTAGACTTCAAACCACTTATAAATTCGAACGCCGCGTCCTAACCAAAAACATTGTTCGAGCGAATACGCGATTGTCGCGTTCATTTGTCACTCGAAATCAAAATCAAAAGTCATTTATTCAAACTAGGCTGAAAATCAGCACTTTTCGAACGTCAAAGATACATAAGACAGCCCCCAAATATGCCCGCCCTTCATCACTTCCTAGTGCTTTAGCTGGGAAGAAGAAGTGGCGGAACAAACTCCCCAGCAGCACATCTGTCTTGACTCGTTTGTTCGGAGCGCCCAGAGTCGACGCGACCATGCGTTGGGGTCCACCAAACAAAATGATCGCGACGATCGCATACTCGCGCGACGTTCGCATTTGTTAGCACGCGGCCTGAATCGAAAATAAATTATTAATTGTATGCGGCAAGCACTCTATGTATCACTAATAGACATTATGAATAAAGGCTCGTGCAGACTAGCGCGATATCGCGGACGCGACAGGCAGCAATATGCCTGTCGCGCCCGCGATATCGCCACAGTCTGCAGGCGTCGTTACGTCTTAACGAGTATTAAAATCGTTTGAATTTATCTACGCCGTATGTATATATTCTGAGCGTTCGCGGGCCCACTGGTACCGGATATCGAATGTATCCGTCCAAAAATGTCCCTGTCTAAGAGTATACCTAGTTATATTTTGATCAAGAGACCTATCTCTTGATCAAATAACTAGGTATACTCCACGTAACTTGTTTCTAATTTTAGATAACATCGAACAGGGTTTATTGATTTAAGCAGGTGGGACATTCTCTAATATTGAGGATAAAACGATTCCGGCCTTAGTATCCTGACTAATAAAACTACAATAGGAGAAAACTAAATGATTTCCGATACTTTTACCACTAGTGCAACTATCCATCGATAAAAAACAAATATAGAAATTATTTTAATTACATTTATATGCAAAATTTTACTCGAATCGTCATTAACTCCTGTGTCCCATACGCCTGTTTCCGGCTATTTGGTCCCATAAAATATTCAAATAGAAATAAAAATATTTTTTTAAAATCCGAAGTTAACTTCAAAGATCTAATATCTTCTATCTCAAAATTTTAAAGTTTTCACTTAATAAACAAATTAAAAAATCAGCCTGTTAAAAATTGTTACAAAAAAATCGTCATTATTAAAACAAAATATGTTTGCAATTTATCTACGTTCCGGAAACTCCAACAAAGTCAGTTCAGTGCCTGTGGGCAACCCCTCGGCGCCCCTCAGTTGAGCCATACACTTTGAACGGACTGCACGTGTGGGATTTCTCTGAAAGGTAAGTTTGAATTTGATTCTCCAAAATGTGTTTTTTTTTTAAGTCATTATCCTTTTTTAGCATATCGTAGCAATTAACTATTGTGCTTATCATAATTTCTGCTTTCATTATATATCGTTAAAGGGTTTAAATCCCTCTTGAGGTGTTTTATGCAAGATTGTTTCATTTTCGACAAGTTACGACATGCTTTCTTGTGATCGTCATTATTGATAATATCATTATCCTGAAAACGTATGTAAAGTATAATGACGGATGGGTTAGATTAATGACGTCGGTGTTTTTAACAATGACAACCTAATGACGCGGGGTATTGATATTATTGTAAACAATACTCTTAATTAAGTATAAACACTTCTTTACCTAAAGACAAATTGGCAGTGTATAATTATTGGGTAGGTATTACTATCTCGTACGTAAATATAGACGTAAAATATCAAAATGTGACCATATTTTACGAATTTTTTACATGACTCGCTTTGAGTACCTACCTGTTTCAGCTGTTCTATACATATTTTTATTATGCTTAATTAAAAATAATTTTATTATTTTTAGATAAGACATCGACATGCTTAAAAATGATCCAGAGCTTTTGGCTATAGAACAGGAAACAAGGCGGAACAAATATAAAAGAAGAAAAGAAGGGGGTAAACTAAAGCCAATTGTCAAATTAACTCCTCGTGCCCAACGCGAACAAAGAAAAAAATGGAAGGAGAATTCTAAGAGGTAGGTACATACATTGTATATCTTATATTATGTTCTTGACATCAAACAAAACATACATTCATATAACATTACATAATCAGTAAACAAATATAGATACATAAGCATTTAAATATAATATATTATGCATTATTTTAGATACAGACTACGTAAAAAGGGAGAAAAAGAGAAGGAACCTACCTTTGATGCTGTAGCTATAGAACCAATAGCAGCAGAAGAGTCTAGTGTTGATGTTACAGAACAGAAAGAAGATCCTTTACATGAATATTCTTCAGCCCTGAAGGAGGCGGTAAGAAAAGTTAGAAACAAAGAACGTAAAAAGAAAAGTCAACTGATTAGCATTATTAAAAAATATAAAAAGAAAATTGAAAATCAAAGGAAAACTATACAAAGATTAAATAAAACTCTCAATAAGCAACAAACAAATGACGACAATTATTGTACGCCAGTTTTATGTAAGTCAAAAACTAAAGTTGTCATGGAAGCGAAAGAGAAATGGTATGTGGAAAAAGTTAGACAATTCTACACTGATGATGCAAACAGCAGTATCGCTGCCGGTAAGAAAGAATTTGTTACGAAAAACAAAATAAAGATGCAAAAACGATATCTTAATGCACCTTTAAAAACACTATATTTCAAATTTCGATCTGAGAGCAACATAAGAATAAGTTACTCCTATTTCTGCAAATTGAGGCCTTTTTGGACAGTGTTTCCAAAACCGATAAATAGGGATACCTGTTTATGTTCTCGTCATTGTAATATAGATTTATTGATAAAAGCTCTTCATAAAGGCTCCTACATACTGGCGCGACTTGACGCGCGACGCGTCGCGACACAAAGGCACCGCTTGTAGCGCTACACGCGGTGTCTTTGTGCCGAGTCGCGTCGCGCGACAAGTCGCGCCAGTATGTAGGAGCCTTAAAGCTGGCATAATAAATATAAAATCTAGTGATGAGGTACTATCCAAGCTATGCTGTGACCCTAGGCGCTCGGCTTGTTTAAATAGAACCTGTAATATTTGCGCCTTAAATAAACTCGAATATTTTAACATTTCTAGTGGCAATGTTACCTTTTACGAATGGAAAAAATCAGTAAAAGAAGTTATACTTAAAAACGGCAGCATAAAACAACAACAGCTAACACAAAAATTTAAAGATACGATTAGTATTTCAGCAGCTATACAGAAACTTGAAGCAGATTTGATACCTTTTTATAATCACGTTTTTAAAATTGTTTCACAATATAATTCTATTAAAACGCTTAAACAGAACCTTACGCTTCAGGATGCTTGTCTTCATGTAGATTTTTCGGAAAATTATTCCTTGAAATTTGCTGCTGAAGTACAGTCGTTCCATTTCGGGGGCAGTCGCCAGCAAGTTTCCCTACACACTTCGGTTATGTATACCCATAATTTTAGTTCAGGCTTTGTAACTCCTATATCAGCATGCACAATCAGTGATTGTTTGCGTCATGACGCACCAGCTATTTGGGCTCATTTGGTGCCCTTATTACAGCACATTCTTAAAGTAAATCCCTTTATAGACACGTTACACTTCTTATCCGATTCTCCGTCGTCCCAATACAGGAACAAATACATGTTTTTTATAATAAGTCAAATACGTAAGGATTTTCCTCAAATCGTTAAAATAACATGGAACTATTCCGAAGCTGGTCATGGAAAGGGTGCTCCGGATGGCGTAGGAGCAGTCCTCAAAAGGACTGCCGACCGCATGGTTCTTTATGGTCAAGATATTGGCACATATGATCAATTCTGTGACATGATAACAAATACAGTTGAAAATATTACTATTAAAAAAGTGGATGAAAGTGAGATCATAACAAAAGAAAGCTTGATTCCAACTAACTTGAAACCATTTAAGGGCACCCTTTCCGTATATCAGGTCCTTTGGGATGTAACAGTCCCACAAACAGTTTTAAGAACACTAAGTTGCTTTGATTGTAATGCTGATAAAAAATGTATTCATGGGTATGATTTAGGTCGTATCACAAATAATAATCATGAATATGTGGAAAATATTGATCCTGATTATGTTGCTCCGATGTCCAAAGCCAATCATTACACTTATAATCCAAAAAAAAAATAAACATCCTTTCTGATGTAACAATAAAACAGGGTAACACAGTTATCGATCCTTTCAAAGATCCTAAACCATCAACATCAAAGATGTTTTGATTTTTTCTCTATTAATTATGTTTCCCTTTTATTAATAATTATGTAAAACTAGCTGTGATTGTTCAGACGCCAACACATCAGCCTGTCCATGGGGGTCCATCTGTCAATTTTCTGTAGCAGATTCACAAGTGATTAGTTGTTTTGTTGTTTTTTTTTTTCATAAAATATGATTTTTATAAAAAAAAAAAACAAGTAATTAATGTTTGTTAGAGAAATAAAGATTGGGGTAGGTTCATGTGAGGGCGTGTGTAACCGAAAATATTATGACTGATAGAAAAGATATGTTTATGAATAAATAATAAGAAAGGCTTTTTTTTTTTTTTTTTTAGGGTGGGAAATCATCAAATAACTTCTCCCGCTCTGGGCGGAGCGGGAGGGTGTGTCAGACTCTTACTGACTAAAACCCACCCGTATTCCTTCCTGTTGCCTGTGTTGCGGGGGCCTCGGTGACCCATAAGTACCTTCCCGCGACCCCGGCAGGCATCGGCCCTAGTGGACCCCTACTTTTGTGCTGACGACATCTCTTTGAGGCGCGCGTGGAATACGACGCGCCGTCGACCCGGGCCTGGTCCTTACCGGACGGTGAGCTACCCATTGCTCACCGTCCGCAAGCCCGCGCCTACGGTGGCCGGAAATCCACCTAATAACTGTTTGTTTTTTGTTAACAATTTATAAAAAGACAGTATATTTATATAATCTTATTAGTGGAAAAAATCCTTAGATATATTATTCGTTGAAATAAACGGAAGAAAATGATTGAAATGTTTGCCACGATTAATATTGTTGTAATTGGTATTGTGTAATGTTTATTTGTATTCGAAGTATAATCTATAATTTTGTATTAGTAGCGGGTGAGAATAATTTATTAATAATGGTTTTTCGACATACGTATCTACGTACAATTTATATCAAACTATCAAAATTTTGACATACTAGGCTGACATATTTCAAACGATCATTGTTCAATCTTGTGCAATAAGTCAAGTATTAATATAGGTTTATGTATAAAAAATCAAGAAGTTATGTGAATCAAACATTGGATGTAATTGAACAAACTGTGATTTTACTATTAAAATTATGTTGATTGTTAATTTTGTGTTTGATTTATTTATTTGGACGTTTTTTACCCCCGCAATTAACATTAGAAGTCATTATTCATAACATTAGTCATTTATCCTCATTGTATTGTCATTTTCATCAACACATGGTCATTATTCTCAACAGGCATTTTTGAAAAACCTTGATATATTCGCAAAATAATAACATTACAATGGTGCTTCTTACATAAATTTCCTTATTATGAATCAAGTAATGATGTTAGAACAAAATAACTGGTTTGCCAAAAGGTTTATTGGCTTTCGTCAAAAACCGGCCAAAATATATTCCGATCAAAGAAGTAGCCAGGTAAAGTACGACATCTTTCAATCAAGCAAGGTCCAATCACCTTTAAAAAACTTTAATAAAATAATTATGTACATAAACGAATAAGCTAAGTTTAAGTAAAACCAAAGAAATACATTCTTAAAGTAAAGTATTCTGTATTAGTTAAGTTTTGCAATTTGAAAGCTATCGATTTCAAGATAATGTCAACTTTGATCTTTATCTGAAATTGAATTAAATCCAGTTTGTTTTCATTCAGATTAAAATTTAAATCTTTTATTCAGATCAGATATCATTATCTAGCCATTTCTACGAATCCGAAGTGCGTCCATCGCTAAGTAATTTATTCTTTAAATAAATATACAAATATTGCAGATAAGCTAGAAGATATTAAAGCCCACTCTATCCTATTTCCGAAATAAGTCATTATTGTTCAGTAAAATTGAAGTATCTATTTCGGGAGACCAAAACAAGTCATGCTTATAATATTAATAAATCTGAAGGCCAAAGGAAACGAACAGACATCTGACGATCACTGAACTGCAAATCTGAACAAGCTTTGTTCGCGTTCCAAGACAAAACCACTCATTGAATACTCACTCCGAATCTTATTCCTCTACTGAGCTCGCTGAACTTGGCAATATGCCCGTTGACTGTGCCTGTGATCACGATACCAGGGGTTACCCAACGACAAACTAACAGCCAATCAGAACGGATTCTGAAGGGTCCTCACTATCTGAAATGGCCCAACTGGTCTCGGCAAACATCCAGACGTAATCAATTCGAAACATGGCTAAACATCATTAACTCGACAAGGCAACGTCATTAATGATAAATAAAGGTTATTTATGTCAGACAATATTTCTGGTCAACACCTGTGTAAACATTTTGAATAATTTGTGAAATATTCGAACTTAATATTCATTATATCATAGTCCACATACATCTAGTGTTGTAGGTACTGAAGTAGATAAAGGAGTTGATTTATTTTTTTATAGAAAATAATCCATACGTTTTACCTTATTACTTATGATTTCTTCATAGATATGTTTCATTTACCTGAAAAAGAAGACAGATTATAAGTAGAGAGAAAACCAGAATTGATAAATTATTCAAACACTTTTCTTACGAGTAGTAGCATCGAAAACAATAAGTATCAAACAAAACAAAACATTTTTCTGAAATTCGAACAAATACCAACACTTTGTAAAAAAATATTGGACTAATATAATTTTAACTTTCTTTGAGTTTTCGCTACCTTGTTTCTCACAAGCTTACCTGCAGTATTTCGTTTGTTTATAATATTGTAAGCTTTAGGTACCTAAAAAGAACATACCGAAACATTTTGCAATTACTTACGTGTATCAGTAAGTTCTCCCAATAGAACACAAAACCATCCAATACAGTAATTCTTTCCCATAATACTCCCCAGAGAACCATAGTCCGCGACATATGAAGATAATACCTACTGAGACATCGAATTCCATAAACAAGGCGTCTTGTAGGTATATTATACTACAATTTAAATTCCGTTATACGGCGAGAACTCTGCGTGTCGCTATCAACCGTTCAAAGATTGCTCCAGTGGTTTGAAGAGACTGGATCCAATATTTGCAGACCAGGGACAGGCCGAACAAAGAGCACGACAGCGCGAGAGGATCGATATATGGTGTCAACAGTGTTGAGAAGCATGGGCAGCTGTCGCCTCCTTCTGCGAAGCACTAATGCTCGCGAAATAGGAGGCGGGACGGTTGAGGTAAAGGCAAATTTCGCGCCTTCTCGTCCCTAGCCGCCGCAGGAGACGCCCTGGGCGTCGGGAATCCCGGGCGGATTTCCGGCCACCGTAGGCGTGGGCTTGCGGACGGTGAGCAATGGGTAGCTCACCGTCCGGTAAGGACCAGGTCTGGGTCGACGGCGCGTTGTGTTCCACGCGCGCCTCAAAGAGGCACAAGTGTAGGGGTCCACTAGGGCTGATGCCTGCCGGGGTCGCGGGAAAGTACGAAAAGGTTACCAAGGCCCCTGGCAAGACAGGCAACGGAAGGAACACGGGTGGGTTTTTAGTCAATAAGAGTCTGAGATACCCTCCCGCTCCACCCAGAGCGGGAGAAGTTATTTGATAATTTCCCACCCAAAAAAAAAAAAACAATGTTGAGAAATCGATTTCAACCGGCTGTTGAAGTCAAAAATCACCTTCAACGTACTAGAGGGAGCAATCCGAGCACGAGTACAGTTGAGTTACGCTAGAGTACACATGAATTGGACTCTGGATGACTGGTCAAGAGTAATGTTTTCGGACGAGTCGAGGAGGACACGCACGATGGGAGGCAAAGAGTCTACAGAAAACCATGTGAGCGCTATAACCAGGCAGAGGCTTCCATACACGTATGGGCTGGAATTTCTTCCGAAAGCCGCATCGTGATAGTGGTGATAGAAAATGGCACTTTAACTGCAGAAAGATTCTTTAATTATATGAGTATGTTAGCCCATTTTTAGTAAATATGGGCGAGATCGCCATCTTTATGCAAGATAACGCTCATCCTCATATAGCTCGGATAGTGTTTGACTACCTTAAAGATGTCGCTATCACACGCGTGGAGTGGCCAGCTCGCAGCCCAGACTTGAACCCTTGCTTGAACATCGAGCAAGTCTGGGACGAATTGGGACGACGTGTACGCCAGCGAAATTCGCCACCAATCACGTTTCGTTAACTGAAAGAAGCACTGATAGAGGAATGGGAGAATATTCCTTAGCATCGGCTCAGAAAGTGAAAAATAACTTTAATTTCGGAAGTCGGTGGCAGAAACTAAAATACAAATCAAAAGACACCGGCTTCCGGAATTAAAAATCACCATCAATTATAATTATAATTATCAGTTATTTTTCACTTTATAGTGTTTTTTTGGAATTCGATTGTATTTTTTCTAAAAAGTAGTTTTTTACTAAATTTACTTTTATTCAATTTGAGGGTTTAGTTACCCACCCGCTTTCTTTGAAGCCCAGTGTAATTATCAAGTTTTGGAACAAAAAATACAATTCAACTGCGACCAAATTTAGACGTCTTATTTAAATATTACATGAGGAAACTTGGACAGTTTATATACAGTTTAAGTCTGAAATCGCCAACACGTCTTGAGCCCTGCCGGGGTCGCGTGGAAGTTCAAAAGGGTTACCGAGGCCCCTGGCAACACAGGCAACGGGAGGAATACGGGTGGGTTTTAGTCAATAAGAGTCCGACGCCCAGAGCGAGAGAAGTTATTTGATGATTTCCAATCCAAAAAAAAAAACACCCGTCTTGAGCAAGCGTGGCGATCACTACTCGTGTCATCTCTGTAGGCCTTTGTCCCTGGAGTAGGACAATCATAGGCTGGTATTATCTATTACAAATTGTCACTCAAAAATCTACTTAAAATACATAACGCTTAAGTAGATAGTAGAGTAAGTGTTGATGGAATGTAAATTATCTGAGATTAAGAATTGATGTATAAGTTAGTAAATCGAGTCACGTCAATGTTTAATGTAAGCAAAACGGTACAGCGCGCAGCGGTGGATTGAAAAGGGACTACATAAATCTCAAGGGTTTTGTAAGGAAACTCCCTTGGTATTGAGCGCGAACAGTTAATCTTCACCTGGCTGTCTTAATATTTTAGACGTGTTTGTTTAATCCGCGCTGAAATATTTTCGTAGATCGTTTTGGAAGATTCTTGTGAGGTGCTAATCTGCTAATGTTAACAAAGTGATATTGCCTACCGGATCTTGGCAGGGATTAGACTGAGACATTACCTAACATTACACTGGGGAATAGCTATTGAATATAGTTGAATTCTTTGGGTACAGTAGGCTGTACGACATTGGTAACAGACTCAGTAAAAACAAGCCACGCTAGGTCTGCTCCAGGTACCTAAGTGACTGACGTGCCGTCAACTGTACATTCTCTGACAAAATTATTAGCATAAAACCTGGGTTAAAGGTCATAGGCTTTTGATCAACTTTATGTGTCTCAATCAATCTACCCAGTCTTTTCCCAACCGGCACCGGCAACAAAATCAAAATCAAAAGTCATTTATTCAAATTAGGCTGAGTATCAGTATCACTTTTCGAACGTCAAAATTACATAAGATAGTCAAAATCAAAATCAAAATATTTCATTTTTCATAAACCTACATGGGCACTTATGAAACGTCAGAAGCTAGGTGCACAGTTCCAATTGCTCGTTTCCTATGGAGAAGAGCCGGGAAGAAACTTCACGGATACTCTTTTAAAAAAAAAATGGGTTTTACAATGTTTTCAAATTACAGTGTTAATAGGTATGGGAGGACAGTGTAGGCCTGTCAAGAAGTACCAGGTACTTAAACAAAGAATAAATGGTCTACAAATCTAGTACTATCAAGCCTACCAGCGTTCTCACATTCACAAAATATAAAATAATCTATGTAAAATATTAATAAAATAATAAAAACCTATTTAAATCAAATGACATGTTTGCCAGTGATCCGGTTGAGCAGTGGTGGCCCAAGTGGTAAATTATTTCATCACCACTGCTCTCAAAACGGTGAAGGAAGACATCGTGAGGAAACCGGCATGTCCTAGAACCAAAAATTCGAAGACGTGTGACATCTACCAACCCGCATGGTGGCCCGCGTGGTGGATTACGGCCCACTCCCTCTCACAGAGAGGAGGCCTGTGTCCCAGCAGTGGGAACATTATAGGCTGATTATGAGTTGTGAGTTGACATGTTTGCCATTACAACTGTAACAAGTCTTAATTAGTATCCTGTCCACAAAAGCCACTAATAAATAGTTTGATATTAAAATTGTAGGTCGGGTGACGGGTCGCTTCTAGTCTAACCGGATACAGCTGAATACCACTATTTTACATGGAGCGACTGCCAATCTGACCTCCATAACCTAGTAACTGGGTAACACGATACCCCTTGGTAAGACTGGTTGGCAGACTTTTGGGCTTCTGACGACCCGTAACGACTGTCAAAGATCCACGAATGACAGCCGGGACCGGAACGGCTTAACGTGCCTTCCGAGGAACTTTATTGTAGGTGCATCGTCTTCACATATACCTAATTTTATAATTACCAAAATATTGTTAAACATTTTAAAGGAGAACGAGGGAGTTTCTTGCCCATTCCTTCCATATGAAACTAACTTTTGGAGGGGCCAATAGAACCACTTCTATTTTTCTGTAAATTTTGACGTTCAAAAGTGTCTTTCATGTGCTTATTTGAAATAAATGATTTGACTTTGAGTTTGAATAATTTGTAACCAGCCGTGTTGATAATGCAAAAATTATCTCTGGCTACAGTGTTGCGGCGTAGTAAACTTATTAATCTATTCTCCAGGCTTTATAACCGACGAAATTCTTGGCAACAAACCCGCAGACTCCATATATTAGCAAATCTTGCGTATTATTTAAATATTACACAGACGCTTTGGTGTTAAATATGAATACAACTTCAAAGAATTTCCTCGTGGTAGAGTAATCTGTGTGTCTGAACGGGATTTTCAGGAGATAGGAACTTTTCAAAAGGGAAATATTTAACTCATCCTCTATAAACTTATTGACCTTCTATTGCTGTACACTTTTTTAAATAAATGAACTTCTAAAAACTTTTTGCGCTTCTAATGCATACTTATTTTAATAATTGATCTTAATATTTTTAATTTTCTATTCTTTTTTCACAGTTGGTCGCAGTAACTAAGCTAGGGCACCCCAAGGTTTAGGTTATGTTGGAACTGAGACCAAACACATACGAGCCGAATTGGTCCAAGTAACTAAACTAAGGTACCCCGACAAAAAGGGTTATGTTAGCCTTCTTCCATAATTAATCTTTGATACAGTCTGTATTTATTGTAAAAACGAAACTATTTATTTAAATTATGAACCAATAAAAAACACAGTAACCACACTCATATTTTATTATGCATTAACAATAGAAGTAAAATCGCAAAAACTTCCGAGGCGGAAAGGATTCAAAAAGGATTTAAGCAATATAAAACTTTTTCCATCTTGGCCTAAATATCATTTCCTCTCTTAAGGCGCCGATATATGATTTTAGTGACTTTTAAATCATTTATTACGCCTTCATATAATGCAAGTAAGTTATGCAAAAAATGTTAAACGAGAATGCATACACATCAATTCTATAAGTGAATATTTAAGTATTGTAGTAAAATACTTTATGAAATAAATTCAGGAAGTAATGTCTACCCAAAGCATAAAACACGGTATTAATTTCAAACTACTTAAGATATTTTCATGTTTTTTTTTTTAATAAACAGACTGTTTTATTATCTATAATTCTGTGTGTTTTTTTCAAATACTCATATTTTCGTTACAAAAAATAAATATTCGCCATACAAAATAGACACGCATTTATTTTGTATGGCCAAGGCCAACGGCGATTACCCGAAACTTAAACCAAGCTGAAGCGGTAACGCCGTGGCAGTAAATAAATTATTTAGAAAAAGTTATCTCGCGCAGATAGGATTATGTAAATCTGGGACGAGGTCACCGGATCACGAGAAACGCTCCAAACGTACGTATCTACTTATTTGAAAATTTTACCATTTCTTTTGATATTAAATACACGTGTCTAATAAATTGTTATTGTGTCATTTGAAGGTTGTGCAGCGATCACCTACGTATTAAGGCGCTGACAAGACCCAATTGACCAAAATAGGCTTCGCTTAAGAAAAAATATTGCCAAGTCTGTATTGTTTGTGGTAGCGGAAAAAACATATGTCAATTTTGAACATATTTCCCAGAACTTGGTTGTTACCAAAACACGTTTTGAACACAAAATCTCGATACAAACTAACGTTAAACTAACTTCTTACTTCGAGTTCTAAACCAAAATATCTGTATCAAATATCAACATACGTTACGTATTTAATTAATAACAAGAACGTCTTATTTCAATGCAGAACTTGGTTGTTTTTTATTTTCGATTACTCAACTCAATTTAGAGTAAATAGATAATTACTTCATATTTTGCAATAAATTACAAGCGTTGTGCCATCGCGCTTCTCTTTCTTTTCTATGGAATTTGACAGTGACCGCGGTTTAGGTGTTGTCAGCGTCTTAAAGAGCTCTATCTATTTTATGTTATAAATCTTTTCCGTTACATTATAATGCAAGTATTGGACATTATGAAGATGAAAGAGCTGTATTACTTACCTAACTTTTACAAAAAATATAGACGGGTGGTGACTTTTTTTTTTTTTTTGGGTGGGAAATCATCAAATAACTTCTCCCGCTCTGGGCGGAGCGGGAGGGTGTGTCAGACTCTTACTGACTAAAACCCACCCGTATTCCTTCTTGTTGCCTGTGTTGCGGGGGCCTCGGTGACCCATAAGTACCTTCCCGCGACCCCGGCAGGCATCGGCCCTAGTGGACCCCTACTATGTGCTGACGACATCTCTTTGAGGCGCGCGTGGAATACAACGCGCCGTCGACCCGGACCTGGTCCTTACCGGACCGTGAGCTACCCATTGCTCACCGTCCGCAAGCCCGCGCCTACGGTGGCCGGAAATCCGCCCGGGAACGGGTGGTGCCTTGAGTCATCACTATCAAATTACTTAATCAAATTATTATTTTGAAAATAGATGGGGTCTCCAGCTAGTTTAAAAAATAAAATAACGTTCAAAAGTCTTTTTTGTATCCAATTTACAGAATAAAATCATTAAATATCGCAGCATTATGCTGAGATAGGAGCCTTTTTGGCATCGCACAAGTCGTTTTTATTGATTTTCTATGTTGTTTTTTGTTTATTCGAAGTTTAGTTTTAAATGCTCCTTTACTTACTTTTATATTTCTTGTGCGTGTCCCAAATAAAATATTTTTCTTTCTTTCTTTCTTTCTTTAAATCTCAATAAATTGCCACTAGGGATTGTTAACGCCAATATTTTGAATCTACTATTACTGTCCACCGCACATCCAACTCCTAACTGGCATTAAGGAACGAACCACTGTCTAAAGATTTTATACATCTAAGTGATTAAACTAAAACAAGAAAAAACTGGTACCTATCTCGAAGCTCATCATTATTCTAAACGGCACCTTGATCTGTATTCAATAACTGAATCGTGAAATATCGGGATACCTAAGAGAATGCATTATCTATAGAAAATATTTTATACAAATCGTTAGGAAAATATTGATTTCTAAGGTAATTGCTGCGGTATAAAGGCTCGTGCAGATTGGCGCGATATCGTGGGCACGACACTTTCCATGATGTTTTCAAAGAATTTGTACTACTAGTGTCGCGTACGCCTGTCTGCCTTAAAGCAAAGGCCTATGTTTGTAGCACCTTTGAACCTCAAGCTACTTAACTGCCGATGCAATAAGACATGATCGGTAAAGTTGTTTCATTAGTTTTGGTCATAAAACCTTGATAACTTCGAAACAAAGTCTGTTTGATTATAACTAAAATGTTTACGGTTCAAGAACTCAAGATTGGTAATACAATGTAACACTACACATACTTAATTACAATAAATATTTCCTTTTTCATCTATACTAATTAATTAATATTGTAAACAGGTAAAATTTGTGAGTTTTTAGTATGTATGGGGTAACCTTTGGAACTACCGATCCGACTCCGAAAATTCATTCACTAATGGGAGGCTACAGAATTGCAGTGTGTGGACATCCTAACTATGCTAACTATTAAATGCTAAAGAGAGTTTGTTTGTTTGTTACGTTTTCACGCTAATACGGCTGATTGGATTTGGATGAAATTTCGCACACGGGTAGACCATGCATGACCTGGATTGGGACATAGGATACTTTTGTGCCGATATTCCCACAGGATCGAGACTTATGCAATGACTATGAAACCGCGGGGCGCAGCTAGTAACATTATAAATGCGAAAGTGAGGGTGTTTGTTTGTTTTTTACGCGTTCACGCCAAAACAGCTGATCGGATATGGATGAAATTTGGCATATGGGTGGACCATGACCTGAATAAGGACATAGGATACTTTTATCCCGATATTCCCACAGGATCGAGACTTATGCAATGACAATGAAACCGCGGGGCGCAGCTAGTAACATTATAAATGCGAAAGTGTGTTTGTTGATTTTTTACGCTTAGGTACACGCTAAAACGGCTGAATGGATTTGGATGAAATTTGACATATCGGTAGCCTGAAACCCGGAGAAGGACAGGGCAAGGAGAAGGACAAGGTTACTTTTCATCCTGGAACGAAGACGAAGTCACCGGCAACAGCTAGTATTTTATAACAAGAAGTTTTACGCGGACAAAGTCGCGCGAAATGTTAATGTCAGTATTTTGAAGTGAAGTAATACATTCACGATTATCATGGACCACCTGTCATCACCTTTCCAAAAAAATATTAAATTAGGCCTAACTTTATTCAAGGCCTTACATTGTACATGGCCTAACAAGTGGCCTTAGTAAGGATTATGAGATATCTAGATCCCATAATCCTTAATAAGGCCACTCTCATACAACAAAACGTCCTTACAACTGACAAGCCCGTTCACATAATGCTGTAATATTTTGTTTTAGATTGCATCAAAGAATGTTTATTAATATTGTGCGTCATCGTAAAGTGGTTTTACTGCATCTGTATAATACATAAAGTAGGCAATATCCCCTACAAAGCAGCCATTCAGCTTCTATCTGGTCATTTATAGCAAGAGATGAAACAAGGCGCTGTAGTGAGGGGCACGCATTCGATCTATCGATAAATTGAGATTAAGAATAAGTAAGCCGATAAGAGAATTATGCGAATTATTTGCGTTGATTGAGGATTTAAATTGCACATTAATTATTCAGAATGGCAATCGACCGTAGTTGTACCTATTGAATGGTGCTTAATGTTATTTAAACATTAGATAAATTAGAAGTGATGTTTCATAAAATTATTAATTGGAAATAGAATTTTATGACTTTTAATGAAAATAAGAGTCAATAGTCTTAATAGACAAGCTTGTACAGATTTTCCAATTCAAATGTTAAAAATAACATTATTAATACGTAACATAAACTAATATGTTACGTATTTACAATGTTATGTGTACCATCTGTACAAGTCTCAGTAGACAAGCTTGTACAGATTTCCCAATTCTAATGTTACCACTCTCAGACAAATAATTGTTTATTTACTTATATCGTTTGCCTACTTATGGCTTATCAAGCTTTCCCTACGTTCATTTTTAATCGAAAGTGTTTAAATTACAAAAATGTTTAAATGACGCCTTACAAGAAGTTCTAGATGAAAAATTCAAAACAGTTTACGAGCGTAAAAAAGACGGAATAATTTATGTCATTACCTTTTTCCACATTTACACACCCACGCGCAGCTAACCGCGTTAAGCCTTAATATGACTGACGACGTGCTTACAACAAAATAAATCCGTTTTATCGATACCTAACGACATTATTCATCGATAAAACGTGCCTAGCGACATCACTCGTCGGTGCCGCAGTGTCGAAAGGGTGCAGTGCTTCAGCAGGCGACGAGCTGACATCTGACTCGAGAGGGGTCAACGACTTTCTTTTATATGTCCGTCGGCTCTAACACTGTGCCTTAAGTCTGTTATCAGATTTGAGCGAAGTGTGAATCGAATAGACCGAAACGACTGTCAAAAGTTTATGTAACGATTTTTATTGTTCAGAATTAGAGTGCTCTTGGGAAAACCTTTCGTGATTTGGTCTAAAGTTTTTTCATTGACAATGACAATATGGACAGTAATGTTGTTTCTTATATGGGTTAAATTAATTTTTGTTATTGATTTACTAAGAACAGAAACAAAATAACTTGATCAGATTAAAATGCGCTTAACCTCAATTCCCCTCAACCTCAAACCGAATCGAATACAGTCATGGATTTCACAATCTTGTTTGTTTCAGGTTTCAGTGTTCGGTCTCAGTCTCAAAGTAATATTTTTATAATTACTTCAGGCCCGTTCATCCATCCGTCTCTGTCAGTCACTGTACGTCATCGCCTCATGGTTTTAATTATACACTGGCTTCCACGAAATTTCATAAGATATTTTGTGCATACTCAAAGACAAAAGTTTATAATAAAAAAAGTTGCGAGCTTCATGCATTAATCATTAAATATACAAGTCATATTGTTTGCGATCTTTTTCCCACACTTTGAGAGACCGGAACGGAAGAAAAATGGTTTCGGTACGGTAGTTCAAAATTTGGTAGAGGAAACTGGAAATTCTGAACGTTGTTACCCCTTTTTTTTCCAATCATCAAATAATTTCTCCCGCTCTGGGCGGAGCGGGAGGGCGTGTCAGACTCTTACTGACTAAAACCCACCCGTATTCCTTCCTGGTGCCTGTGTTTCCAGGGGCCTCGGTGACCCATTAGTACCTTCCCGCGACCCCGGCAGGCATCGGCCCTAGTGGACCCCTACATTTGTGCTGACGACATCTCTTTGAGGCGCGCGTGGAATACAACGCGCCGTCGACCCAACGTTGTTACCCCTAAAGTGACGAGCCTAATGGAATCTTGAGTACCTAAGGAAGAGTGAACTATTAAGAATGCTCAACTGTATTAGCATTATTCTAATTGTATTAGCTTTCTTTGCTTGTTCCATCTTTGTAATTGTATATTAGTTAATCCTGTCACGTAAAATAGGTCAAGTGTTTCCCGTAATGTAAATTTAATTTTCAACTTAACAGCCTTTGAATTATTAAGTTGGAAGTGTACACAAAATTGTATGTATCAATTGGTTTGGGTTCATTGGTTTTTGCCTTTGCGTTATTAAAATTAAATAAACTGAAATTGGTTGTGGGACTTCCGATATTGTTCTTCCTCCTCAAGTTAATTAGTATTTCTTTTGAACCGAATAGGAAAACATACTAAACCTACGTATTTTATTTAACGTAGTTTTTTAATAATTTACTGTGTTAGAGATGTTCAATGTCGAGGTGTCTTATTTATTTATCGATACATATCATAAATTATAACTCGCTTTTCGTGTCTGTATGTATGACTGCATTGTTCTTCTAAACTACGCAACGGATTTTGATGCGGTGGTTAATAATACTTTAATAATAAACTCGTATATATATAGAAATCTCGATGTTTTATCAAGTCGTAAAAACCGTGCGAATTATAGGCGTGTCGCTAGTTTAAATCACCATCATCATCAGCCCATAGCAGTCCACTGCTGGACATAGGCCTCTTCAATGGCACGCCATTCAGCTCGATTCTCGGCAACTCTCATCCAGCTGCCACCACCCACCCTGCGAAGATCGTCGCGCCACCTTTCCTGAGGATGGCCTGCCTTACGTTGCCGATTAGCGGTCTCCACTCAAGAACACGTCTACCCCAACGGTCATCGGTTCTGTGGCTAATATGGCCGGCCCATGCCACTTCAGCTTGCTTATGCTGTGAGCTATGTCGATAACTTATTTCTCGTTACTCTAGTTTAAATATAAAGGCTTTTAAATCCTTACTACTAGTTACTTTCAATGAATTATGTTTAGTAGGTACTCTTTTTTTCTGATCCTTTGTTCAATTTAATGGTTTTAGTTGGGCCTCTGTGTGTTTAACAAATACTATCCAAATTAGACCACACTAATTTCAAATCTCAATTGTGCTACCAGTCCGCAGTACCTACTATATTAAAGTGACATTAACATGAACATAAATAAACAGATCACCAACCAAAATATCACACATAAACAAACCTTTAGTGTAGACATATTTGGCAGCGTAGAAAGTGGCGCCCCATCTAGTTTTGTTACGAAGTTACTGGAATCACCGCAAAGGTCGGTTATGAGTGACACTGGCTGCTGACAGTCACTGCAGCAGAGCGTCGCATCGATACTTGCGTGACGGTTGTCTTCTGATGACAGAAGATGATGGCAGGGGAGCCGATCGGCGGCGGAGATCGCTCGCGTGCGGCCCTGGTCCAGGCCATGATATGGAACGAGAGGGCATGGGCCTGCAATCACTTCCTTCTGCGAAGAAGTAATGCTCGCGAAGGAGGTGGGACGGGTGAGGGAGACGCAAATTTCGCACCCTCACGCCCCTAACCGCCGCAGGAGACGCTCTGGGCGGATTTTCGGCCACCGTAGGCGCGGGCTTGCGGACGGTGAGCAATGGGTAGCTCGCCGTCCGATAAGGACCAGGCCCGGGTCGACGGCGTGTTGAATTCAACGCGCGCCTCAAAGAGATGTCAGCACAACGTGCAGGGGTCCACTAGGGCCGATGCCTGCCGGGGTTGCGGGAAAGTCCGAAAGTTTACCGAGGCCCCTGGCAACACAAGCAACGGAAGGAATACGGGTGGGTTTCCGTCAGTAAGAGTCTGACACACCCTCCCGCAGAGCGGGAGAAGTTATTTGATCATTTCCCACCCAAAAAACTAAAGAAAGGGGAGCCGCTGTCATATCAATCACTCTGATAATATTATATACTAAATATAAAAATCCTCATGATGTTGAAGCTGTTGAACCTACTAATACGTTGATCACTTCTGGTAAAGGCTATCCTGCGCCGTTTTATTTATTGAGTATCAGTCATCGGTACACACTAGAATATTATCCACTTATGATGGATAGGTTAAACAAATATGATGCGTATATGTTACTTAATACAATACATTCAAGGAAGTAGATCGCTTGTGCTTGACAACGTAAGGCTAGGTACAATCGGAAAGTTATTAAACTTCCCCTCTGTAGGTAATATTTTGTTCCAAAGGAAATCGAGTTTGTTTGAAAGACAAAAGTTTGACTTCCTTTATTTTGATAGAGGAAACACGATTTCAAATAGGTACTAATAATAATTTTAAGTTTAATTGGTTCTCTATCAGGCAAGGGGCTTTATTTATTTCGAATAAACAGTACAAAAATGCCATATGAACAATATTAGGTTTAAAGGCTCCTTCAAACAAGCGCGACACGCGACGCGACACAAAGACACCGCATGTAGCGCTACAAGCGGTGCCTTTGTGTCGCGTCGCGCGTCGCGCTTGTTTGTAAGAGTCTTTAAGCCAGACGAGCGTTTCTGCTCAAAATGACTCGAGTATTTTTTGTTGGTTCGATTCAAATTGAGTCATAGCGGGAACCGGAATACTTAATACTCAAACCAATAATACTCGTAACATCAAATCATAATCATCATCATCATCTGCCTGCCTTTTCTCAACTACGTTGGGGTCGGCTTCCAGTCTAACCGGATGCAGCTGAATACCAGAATTTTACATGGAGCAACTGCCTATCTGACCTCCACAACCCAGTTACTGGGTAATACGATACCACTTGGCAAGACTGGTCGTCAGACTTTCGAGCTTCTGACGACCCGTAACGACTGTCAAAGATCTACAAATAACAGCCGGGACCAACGGCTTAACGTGCTTTCCGAGGCACGGAGGGGCTTGGTATGTAAAGATGGTCACCCACCCACGGACCAACCATGGCAAGCGTAGCTTAACCAGATCGATTGACGGGTGCGGCTGTTATTACTTAGACACAAGCCCCTCGACGCAACGTAATTCAGCGACACACTTTAAGCGGCGTAAATTACGCGTAACCCTAAGCTCACTACCCCACGATACTTTCCTTTAAACCATATTATTATGTAGTCGTAACATTTGACCAAAATCAGAAATAGTCAACATTTATAACGAGTATACAGTTTTCATTGTTTTAAAACGACTCTCATTTTAACTGGACTTTTGCCCATATGCGAATTTGCCATTTAGCGAACAAAAGATTCGATCAAACATACATAAAATAAGCACCATTTGCCGAACTACATATGAAAATAACCTCTTCCGGTGATTTCCCGTGGGAAGCGCTTGCTGCTGACGGCAGCGACAGGTTGATTTTAGCTAAGCCCTGAGCTACATTACTGAGGTGACATCTCGCTGGCTCGTATAAACCTCTCCCGAGGCGATAATTTGAAGTGTTACAGGTGAGTGTAAGACGGTAAATTTACAATCTAATTCATTCAGGTTTTGTCGACGATTTTCGGATCCCATTTTATACATTACTGAGTAAATATAGGCCTTGGTACTATTTGTAAGTACCTACTTATGAGTTGCTATCTATGTTTCGAAGTACGAAAAGAAACAATAGAAAATAAAATAAGTCAGACACGGGTCACAGTCACATTATTTGTTATCGGTTGTTAAAAGGTAACATTTCAAGAACATGCAATAGATGGAGTTGAATGAAAAAGAGACTCGCTCAGACACACACGTTGAGTTTATTAAAAAAATAAAAAAAATTGCATAGGTAGGTATTTCAATTTTTAGCAACTTTTTTAGCGAAGTGTTAACCCGTGTCGTATTATGTCCATCATAATAAGTAAATTCAATATTTTTCATGATTCAGCATAAATGTTGCGAACGTCTGCATGCCGAAAATAAAAAGTAATTAACGAGTTCAAGGTGAACTTGTCTTCGATAAAATTCTTTTAGCAACATGAGCTATTGATAGGCATCATTAAAAATCTAGATCGCTTTACTGCGCAAGCTGTCATTTATTGTTGCATAGAATGTATCGGGACCATGCATCTAAAAAAATGTTTTAAAAACATGTCCGCACAAGATTTAAAGATGTGTATTTCAGTTTTGTATTACCATTAGTAAGTTCTGGGAACCCACTACTGCAAGATGTTTTTAAGCTTCGCTGTACTTGAAATACTTGCAGCAAGGGTTAAGGGTTACAAACAGGTCCAGTGGGTTCAGCAAACATAGCTCAAGTTCCTAGCTAATTAGTAACAAGGTACTTTAGCAAGTAATTTATTGAGTTTGGAAAGGTACTGTGCAATTAGGCGATTTACCATCGCAAATAAATAACTTGTTAAGGAAATGTAAATATTTTTCATTTATTAGAAGGACTTCAAAATACATTAAAAATGTACTTCGTAAAAAAACACAGTAAACTCTTCCATGAAGTTTACTCTACGTTAGCTCGCACTATTCAACAATATTAAAACACAAAAACGCACGATATTTTCCTACAAGCACCGAAATTGCACGATAAAAATAGTGGAACGAATACTGGCAGTTATATTACCACCGTTTTGAGTTGCGTACTAAAGGAAAAGTGTGAACAATACTCACCGTTCCACTCACGCAGGTTTTATTTCGCAGTTTCTGAAAATGCACAAAAATACTGGCATTTTCCTCGCTTTTTATGTCTGGTAGTAAAAAATCTTTATTTGACAGAGGTTCCAAAGCTTAAAAGATGCTGGCAGTGTTCAATGCGCGTTTTAGAATAGTGTTCTATATTCTGAAAAACGAATGCTTTTCTTCCTCAACTAAAAATGTATTGGGGTTTTCTGGAATGTCTGGTGGAGGAACCCGGTTTTCATATTGCACCTATTGTTCACAATTCATGGAGATAAGATTTTTGTGTACGTATATTCGAACATTACGTTCATGGGAGGTAGCCTAAAAAAATTATTGTTTTCATTATTTTATTTTAGCACTTAATCGGCGTGATTAATGTGTATACCTATGCCAAATTACAGCTTTCTAGTACTAAGCGTCTCTGAGCTACAGCGGAGACAGTCAGACAGACACTTCAAATTTACCTTAGCTCTCTTTTTAATTATCTTAAAAAAACTTAATTATCTTAACAGACAACCTGTTTCTTAATTAAATAAGTAGACTGCTAATACTGGACTTTAACCCTCTTTGCTAAAATTTTCCTTCGGCTAATAAAATCATCTACCGTCGTTAATTTCTCGTCTGGCAATGCCCGCACCGGACGTGCCGACCTTATTGTAACTATTGTTTCACAGCCCTAATTATAAACTACATTAATTTAAGAACGAGTTTACACAACAATAAACTTTATCACTGAACACAAACGTCGAAATTCAGTTGTGGAATGGTAGTCCTTAGGGTTGAATCACGCGATTCCGTAGTTGACATAGGTCAATTTCGCGTCCGGTCGAAATTAATTAGTGTCCAACATTACATTACGAACAATGTAGAAACATTTTGAGAGACGCGACACATCACGAATAAAATACGTGCAAGACTTCTTAATTCAGATAATCAAATAAAACATTGTGTTAGCAGACGACAATAATAACAGAGAATAAAGGGAATTTATCTATTTGAGAAGAACGATGGAGGAATACTAAAAGTAGTCAGTCGGTATCCGATGTGTCGTGTAAGCGCAGTTACGTAGATACCTACTATTTCATAAAAGGTCAGATTCCGAAATACCTGCCCTGAATTAGAATCAATAATTATATTTTGGCTTGTAGCTATAATTAGTAAAAGGATGAGTCCAAGAAAGTGGGTATCATCATAAGCAACGGTGAGCACGACAATAAAGAAATATACTCGTAAAAGCCTGGAATACCTCCGAATGAATATATTCTAAGTGACGGAGGATGTGTTTAGCAATTACGAAAATTCAGAAAAGTTATATTATTAAGCTCTTGAGAAAATGCCGATAATGTTGAAGCCTTTTTAAATTATTAACCGTTTAAAAAAAATCAATTACATTTATAAAGTAATAATGACATTATAGGGTTTAATTGCCGCACTACGCATTAATAATTACATCAAAGTAAAAGCTGAATACAAATTTAAATATTTTGTCACCACGTGAACTTTTCCATCGTATTTTGTTAGTCTTACGCTAAAATGTCAATCACATTGTTCCCTAAAACGCAACTTGCGTTTTAGCGAACAATGTGATTGACATAACCGACGTTGCTGTTTATGGATGAAAGTTGATTGGAACTTTCATTACGATTGATCGTGATTGACGGATTCGGAAAACTCATGAAAATGAGGGATGATATTTTTTTTCTCGTTTGCCCCATGATGTGGGGTATCGTTGGATAGGCCGCTCAAAAATATTGCGGGTCTGTGAACACCATTTTTCAATTCACGGAGCCGTTTGGGTAATATTAAGTATTAAAGTGCTCATTTTTGTTAGAGTCAAGTGCCCCCCCCCCCCCCCCCCCCCAACCCTGCCAGCTAAATGGTTATTTATGAAGATGTGAAAAAATTCATGGCAGTAGTACATATAATGAAATTAAAAGGAAAACCATCACTGCTAAGTAGGCTTTACAAGTTAACGAGTAATAGTCGACCAACTTAAATTTGCAGTTGGAGAATTGACCGTGACGTGTATCGATGTATGGGAGACCATGTTTTTCAACTACAATGTTATGTTTTTTTTTGGGATAAATTCATCCCTACTTCCCAACTATGTTCGTAACCCTTCATTGTGCGTAGTCCGACACGCACTTGGCCGGTTTTTATTATGATACCGTAGAGAATGAAATCACGAATTTGACGTAGGTAAATACTTCGTAACGTACTGAAGAAAAATTGGTATATCTTCGTAACTCGACAGTGGACAAATGTAAATGTCCAAGCCCATTTGTACTTTCAAAACAGGTCTCAGATCCACGACCAGCAATACATTCGGAATAGCTGATAGAAGCTCATTAATTTCGAGGCTAACCCCAATAAAAGCTAAGTTAATCCTGCTAAGTTTACGGCTCATTATTTATTCCACCTTCGTAAACAATTCGAAATGTAGAGCCTATTCCTTACACATTCAAGTTTAGGAATAGTGACGTTGATATACTGTCATCGAGTGAGTCAGCATGTATACCCAGGGAAATTAATTGTGAAGCAAATTGACACTCTACATGTTGCAGGATACTCCTAAATCAGCCAAGTATGCGAAAAGTTTCCTAGTCATGTGTATACGCATTTATAACAAAATTCCAAAAGATATAAAATTGTTATTATTAACTCATTTAAAAACCAATTATTAAAATGGCTGAAAGGACATATTATGTTTTATGACATTAAAGATTTTTTTAACAATAAAGTATACATTTTTGGACTTTTGTCGTTGGAGATAATGCTAAGATAAAACTATTATATTATTGTATTGACCTTATATCTGTAACATTGAACAACAATTAACTAATAATTATTATTTTGCATGCAATTGATACATATCCTGTATAGCTAAACATGTGGACTTTAGATTAATACCTGACTGTAACAACTTTATACCATGTTTAAGGCAAATAAAGACTTATCTTATCTTATCTTATCTTATCTACGCCAATTTACCGTGTTATAACCAATTCACAGAAGTGTCAAAGAATGACAGTGTTGTGAGTTCTAGAAAACGGATAAATTTTAAGTTGATTGTCAGTTTTCTAAACATTTATTTTTCCGACCTACCTGGTAACCATGACCTTTGAATGGTGCCCTGTGGTGTATCACATTTGTGGCGAATTCATGGCTGATATATATCTTCAGAAGACGGATTGCGGCCGACCCTTGCTCTTTTTACGGCTGATAAGGATAGTGATAAACCAAAACTTGTAACATCACGTTTGTTTGTTAGTCGTCGTAAAAGGAAAGTTGTGCGATAGCCTATCAGGGATGTTACGTAATGACACATATTGAAGTAAACAAAGCTGACTGTATTATGTTAGTTCAGCTTAAACAAACAGATCGGTTGTATAATTTAGGCTTGTAGGTACTAAAATAATTCTATGAAACTTTGGTTATTCAATCCCCAAGCAAAATTCAGCACATCGCTCTCTAGTGAATTTCAGAACTTATCTTCATGAATCTCGATTATATAACTACAACCGTCAAAAAACTTTTTGAAGAGTTGTTATTTCTTTTCCGATACTTCTTGTTCGTTGCCAATTAGTTTCCATTACCCACATATTTTTTTCAGCAAAAAGGTGTTCGTTAATTAATAATATTAAGGGGACGGCGGGTCCAATTAAAGTTGTTCTGTAAAAATTGTTATGGATTCCTATAAGCTTTAATAATAACGCTGTGAGGGTCCTTGATCAATCCGTAACAAGTCTTAAGACGTCAGACAAAACTACAAACGGTTCGATATTTTTTTCTCAAACGTCTCAGTGGTTTGCGTTACAATAATGTGTTCTAGTCAACACTCTTTTATTTTTAAACCTGAACCTGCAATCCGTTGGAGGTTAACCTTAAGGCGCTGACAAGACCCAATTGACCAAAATAGGCCTCTCTTAAGAAAAAAAATTGGCAAATCTGTATAGTTTGTGGTAGCGGAAAAAATATATGTTAATTTTGAACATATTTCCCAGAACTTGGTTGTTACCAAAACACGTTTTTAAAGAAAAATCTCGATACAAACTAACGTTAAACTAACCTCTTACCTTGAGTTCTAATCCAAAATATCTGTATTAAATATCAACATACGTTAAGTATTTAATTAATAACAGGAGCGTCTTATTTGAATACAGAACTTGGTTGTTTTTTATTTTCGATTACTCAACTCAATTTTGAGTAAATATATAATTGCTTCATATTTTGCAGTAAATCGCGCTTCTCTTTATTTTATATGCAAACTGACAGTGACCGCGGTTTAGGTGTTGTCAGCGGCTTAAGGTTCTGTGACTCGCAAGTTTGAACGGAAGTCTAAGGATTACCCCGGGAGCAGTAGTTTCCTTGACCTTCCATTGAGTAGGGGTCTAACGACGACTTAGGACCGCCAATATACGCTAATCTTCTAAGGGTACAGCAGTAAAAATAAATTCTGTACAATAAGTCTTCATGTTTGGACAAGTTTTTGGTACCTGCATGACTTTCATGTTTCGTTCAACCCAGATCAAAGTTCTACGTGCATACGTTGGAAATGCTTCCAAAAATTTAATACCGTTATTACATACATATGTAGATAGCTTAAATACTGGTATTCAGTTGCATCCGGTTAGACTGGAAGCCGACCCCAACATAGTTGGGAAAGGGGTAGGCAAATTGTCATACATAGATAGTTTAGTACAAAAAAATTTTGAACGACTATTACAAAATTCTCCTTTTTCTCACGATATTTAAGTTCATCATTTTCAGAAGTTGGTATTATTTTGTAAGCCGTCATGCTATTTCTAGTGCATGTATATTATGTCTTACTAGCTTCTGCTCGTGACTTCGTCCACATAAAATTTCGGCCCCCGACCCCGCGCATCGCACCCCATCACCGTCCTCCCGCGCTATTATTTAGTTTTCGCTTAGCGTTCTTTCTCTT
Source organism: Atethmia centrago (assembly GCA_905333075.3). Lineage (NCBI taxonomy): Eukaryota > Metazoa > Arthropoda > Insecta > Lepidoptera > Noctuidae > Atethmia > Atethmia centrago. The sequence goes on along the minus strand of HG995386.1, from coordinate 14,620,681 downwards.
TTTTCGTTTAACTCGGTTCCTAAGGTTCGTAGCGTGATGTTAAATAGCCTATAACCTTCCTCAAGAACTAGGTTATAATTTTTTTCTCGAATCAGACTGATAGTTCCAGAGATTAGCGCATTCAAACAACACAAAACAAAAAACTCTTCAGCGTTATTATTAGTAGGTATAGGATTATGGATAGAAGATAAGCATCTAAAATCAAATATTTCAAGAAAAAAAGAGTTTTAACCTAATAGTTCCTAAATTAGGTGATCCTTGTAAAACTACCTACTACATGTAAAATCTTAGTAATTAATATTCATTAGGTTACGCTTTATAATTAACACCCTACGTAGCCTGAAGGCCTTAGCAGTTTATTTGCAGTTCAGTCACGTGGTGGCATTTCTAGTGCTCACGATTAGCTCCTGATGCAACACAGACCTATTAAAAGATTGGATAGCGGCCGACGGAAAATAGATTGTTACTCTAACGGCATTTATAGTAGGTCTGCCTATTATTTGGTTGGGTTCTGCTTTGATCTACAAACAAAAATAAACATAACAACGTTTACAATAAAAAACTTTTTACCAAAAAAAGACAACCGACTTCCAAAAAACACTACTTAGTGAAAAATAACTTTAATTCCGGAAGTCGGTGTCATTGGATGTGTATTTTAGTTTTTTGCATCTGACTTCCGAAATTAAAGTTATTTTTCACTATGTAGCGTTTTTTTGGAAGTCGGTTTTTTTTTTTTGTAAAGTTTTTATTTTTCACTTTTTAGCGGGTCAGTTTGTAATTTATCTAAGTTACAATAGTCTAATGTCAACTGCTCATCACTTTTTACGAAATATTGCTTTTCTTGATGCAGGGACGTTAATTGTTGAGCAGTTCTCCTGGTAAGAACCAGGAGAACTGCCACTCACCATATGCATTGTAAAGAGCATAAATGGCTTGGCAACCATATTAAAGTACCAAATCGAATCGCAACTCGTTAAAAACTTCTTAGTAGTTCCGGTGGCCATTTGTGGTCTTCATCGTCATTACCACTTCACCAAATGGTGCTTTCTGAGAGCAAATGCACAAGTTACTATAAAAAACCTTTAAAAATTGAGGATTTCCCTCGATTTCCATGGGATCCCCTCAACAGATTATGACTTGGTGACAATGGGACCACCTGGGAGCATACGGATATAACAATTGACGGAGCAATCGGCGAAAATACATAAACAAAAATATATATAAACATGTCGAATTGATAAATTGTCGATTTAATCGACTTCAAAAAGGAGGCTTTTTGAAGTCGATTAAAAATATAAAAGATGAATGAAAAGATTATGAACGATATTATTAAATATATAACTGGAAATATAAAAATAATGTCAACATTATTTTCTGAAATACTTGAGTGACTGCACGACCATTCAGTAATTACGCGTACTTACTAGTGATAAATATGTGTTTGACATCATTGCATTTCAGCTGCCAATTGCATGAAATTCAAGCAGACAGAATGACATTTTAATTATGTTTAGCGCTATTTGTATTTTGTTAGTCGTTGTGCAAGCGGGCTTTATGTATTTTATTGTGTGGGCAAACCTACTCGCACATTTTTATTAATGATAAAATAATTCTATAACAACTAAAAATAATTCAGGCAGACATACTCAAAGACCCCTATCTTAAAAATGTAAACCAATAAAAATATGTAGTTAGTATGTATATATGTATCTATGTATCTATTATATTACATTGTATTTATATACTTTTTATTTGCACCAAAGACAACCCCATTTTATGTCCAGAAAATCACTGTCTATTTTATGGTTGCCTGGAAGAGATCGCATTAAGCGATAAGGCCGCCTATTGTATATTATGTAGTGTATATTTTTTTATTTTTGTAATGTGTAATCTGGTGTACAATAGAGTATATATAAAAAAAATATGTATTAGTTCCGTTGTTTCGCAACATCGTAAAATATTAAGTATTTCTTTTTGTAACCTAACATGCATAACATACATCTGTCTGCAGTAATGTACTGTTGTGTGCAAAGGAACAATAAAAAACCCGATTTAATTGCACGTCTCGTCTTGAAAAGCCAATATACTTCATAGTTGTACAATAACACGCTAATGCCACTAAAATATTTGATTATGTTCCGAGGTTTTGGCATTGTTCCTCATTCTTTATAAGGCATTACGTACGTTGAACTCGGATACATGTTTCAAAAGAGATATCGTTTTTAGTGGTTAAATACACAACATAACTTATTATTACAATAATAGATTGGATTTTCTATTTGATTAAGTAACTACTCATATTTCTGAATTAGTACTGTTTAATCATTTATTTTAAGTTGATAATCATTTATTCTGGCAGTAACCTAAATCGCTGCTGTGCAATATACTTACATAATTTTATTTTTGATGCCTTTTCAGAAATAAGTAAAATTCTGCTTGAATCGAATCGAAACATTGCTCACAAAGTGGAACAAACCAGACTCCGCCGCGCTGCCGGAGAAACGGCTGATCTTAGCCCGATGTAATAACACGGGCAATATCGACATAACACTATTGATATAGTTACACAGTCCTCCCTTGAAGTCCCGAGTAATCATATTGGTTTGTAGTCAGCCGAGTGGTTTGGATTGTGGAGGCTCGTATTAGCAGATAGAGTGCACGTGGGCAAGATTTCATTCGATATTGAGGTATTACTCATTTGAGACATAATGAAGTTTCGATGCTTGTTTGGTATTAAACGACATCTTAGGCTCGGGGTTGCGGGAAAGTCCAAAAGGGTTACCCAGGCCCCTAGCAACACACGCAACGGAAGGAACACGGGTGGGTTTTAGTCAGTAAGAGTCTGACACACCCTCCTGCTCCACCCAGGGCGGGGGAAGTTATATGATAATTCCCCAACCAAAAAAAAAGGCTATGTTGAGGTTGAAGTTCATCTACGTACATCATTCTAGAACACTATTAGGCCATTGGAAGCCCATTAAACTATCGGTACCGTGTCATACAAATATGTATGACAGCTGTTGGTAGTTAGTCAAAACGGCCCAGTACTTAAGTTATATAATCAGCCTATAATGTTCCCATTGCACAAACACAGGACACAGGCCTCCTCTCTGTGCGAGGGAGTGGGCCGTAATCCACCACGCGGGCCCAGTGCGGGTTGGTAGATGTCACATGTCTTCGAATTTTTGGTTCTAGGACATGCCGGTTTCCTCACAATGTTTTCCTTCACCGTTTTGAGAGCAGTGGTGAAGAAATAATTTACACAAAGTAAAGCGCCTGTCTTAGGAGAGTAGAGTAAGAATGGTAGTTAGTACAACTCTTAGGTCGTAGGGTCGAACCTACGACCTACAACTCTTAAGTCGCAGCCACTGGGCCACCACTGTTCTCCACCACCGTACTTAAGTTTTAAAGGTCAAAAGATAGTGGTTTAATGTTAAATATTTAGACGCAGCTGGTTAAGAGGCTGAGCATATAAAAGAAAGAGAAGCGCGATGACACAACGCTAGTAATTTAAAATATAAAACAATTATCTATTTACAAAACTCTATTGATTGGATAAAAAAAATAAAACACTATTATGCTACTATGTTGCTTGTAGAATAATCTGATAAAAAATCAGAATGGTTGCATGTATATTAGTATGTTTTTTAATCGTTAAAATATTTTTTAGAGGTGATATTTTTCTATCACACCTAATTAGTTGTATTATGTTTTCAACAAACTATCTACCTAGCCTATATCCTGAAGAATAACATATATTTTCCTCATTTTGTTTACTACGGTGGATTATATACTTTTCAGCATTATAAAACTTGCGTTTAGGTCCTGTAGTCCCCTTAAACTAGGAGCAAACCCCGACATTGTAGGTGAGTTAGGAAAATGCTAGGCAAATGTCAAATGGAGTCCTGAAATAGCACTTTTGTGTATCTTCATTCACAAAAACTCTAGGAATATTTCCCGCGAGTGTTACCGCGGATGTACAAATAATAACTACTGCGTCAAATACCGTTTGTTTATAGTTTACAGCTATTTTAGACATAGATTTACGATGACAGGATGAGTGACGTGGTAATCGTGAATTATGACTTGAATAGTTAACGGCCCACTGTTCAAAATTAAACATCAAACAAAGCAAGGAATTATTTAATAGCTACGGTTGACGGCAGAAAATGCCTGAGATGTTTAAGGCATTTTCTGCCAGTCAACCTTAGTCATTTCATTTTCAATCCTGCGGGCATTTGCATTTTCAATCTCACTGTAGAAATCCTTCTACAATCTGTCATTTTGTCTTCTGTTTCTAACGATATTTGTCTAGGTCCTTTTTTATGTAGAAGGATTTCTACGGTGGGATGTCAAAAAAGAAGAAACGAAATGTCACTTTGTATAGAAAGAGCCGTGTCTTTTTTTTTCGAAGAAATAGTAGGCGTCATGTTAAGCCAAGAAATAGAATGCGTCATGCTAAGCCTGCAGTACTTTGTACTTTCCACTTTTGGATAAAGTTTTAATAAATAAATAAACTCTTCCCCTACCGAAAGGCTGACTGGCAGTTGACAGACGTGTGTAGAAAAGAGAAAGGGAGGCCTTTGCCCAACAGTGGGGTATTACCGGCTAAATAGATAGAAATAAATAAATGTGTAAAAGACACGTGAATTCTGAAATACGGAAACTCATTGCAGGCACAGTGAACCGTAAGTCCATGATAACAATGTCTACCGGGGTCGCGGGAAGGTACAAAAGGGCTACCGAGGCCGATGGCAACACAGGCAATGGAGGGAATACGGGTGGGTTTTAGTCAGTACGGGTCTGATACACCCTCCCGCTCCGCCCAGAGCGGGAGAAGTTATTTGATGATTTCCCAAACAAAAAAAAATGGTAACAATGTGACTTTAACAGTGCCTTAATTTCGTTGCAGTAAGGACAGCTTCTGTAGTTTAGATGTAGCATAAAATATCACAGACATTGTGCGGTTGACTGTCCGTATCAAGAAATTGGTCAAAAACTCCTTTCAATAGTGCAAGATCTCGAAAAACAGATCAAATAAGCCCTTTTCTTCAATGACAATTTTACGATCCGTATCAAAAAAGATACGAAGGTATTTGATCCCAAGAGAAACGATCGTCACGATATTACTATCTATTCTATTCATAGTCGTAGATCTAAATGTAAGCTACGCATGTAACTACGATATTCTGTTACTTTATCGGGTATTGTTCACCTGGATGTATGATTTATTATGAGTAATGGTCTTCTATCTGTAATAAATGTTGTTTCGTTGGAAATACAGCACATATTTCGTTAGGGCGAGGTTATATTGTAGGTAATGTCGAGATTCAGATGCTAGGTCTAAACATCTTTTGTTCTTTTGGAGGAGCTACCATTTCAGCCATCCATTATCGTTATTGTATTGTATCGTTAGCGATATGTAGAGATATAGTCTCTACATATCGGTTTTTGTTTGAAATTACTATAAAACTCCCGTGATCTTTCGTTTTTTTTACTTTTATCGTAATAAGAAATCAATATGAAAACCAAACGCAAACGTAACGTGAACCATTTGACATACAATCAGACTACCTAAATTTCTTATCCACCCAAACTCAACTTCTGTCAAACTTAGGTCCTTATAACGAAACTATTCTGAACAGTTCTGAAGGAAGTGATAGCACCAAGTTTATGTATTCGCTTGAGCGCATCTCATTGAATGTCTTTCAGTACTCAAATGCCCGATAAGAAATAGAAAAATATTTTCCATGGGTCGAGGCGGAACAGGCATCATTATTGCTATTGGAAAACGCCAGTAACCTCATTTATTTCTTCTAGATAGTAGGTACTTATTGTGGGTGGGAAGAGAGATGGTGCAGTTTATTCTCTTTAATATTTTCTTAGGAAATAATCAGACTTCGCCGTTTTAAAAAGTCTGAAATAAATTTAACTTGATGTTGAGTTTTCTATTGTTAAAGTATTTTTTTCGTAACTTACTTCGACGTTGACTTCGTTTTTGTAATTTTAAGACTTCAAAAATATTTGTTCTTATCTCCTTTTCTTTAATTTTTCAATACATGATTTTATACCGTAACACACCCTTTTAACCAACTACTAACCATAGCTACTAACAGTGGAATCCTATGATCGATTAGAGACAACCCACATTACGAAATCCGATGGAGCTGAAATTTTGCACACACGTGTAGTCATGATGACAACACAATGCTATTGTGACATAAAGCTGATCTGATGGTGGTAAGCAACGGTAAATTACACGTAATCAATTTTAAGTAGATCAAAGGCGATAGTGGCGCCGATTCCCTTGTTCACAAACTGAACTAAATTTAAGTTCAGTGCATGTTTTTCTTTCTATTTCAATAAGAAAAGGACAGAAGATACATTTTAGTTTAGTCCTGTCAGATTAATCAGCGCCTGTCACTACTCTATACAAGTTTAGACGCGATTAAAAACTTGCCTACTAAAATTACGTCAATTTACGTCAACCGCTGATTAGTTTGACAGGACTAAACTAAAATGTATCTTCTGTCCTTTTCTTATTGAAATAGAAAGAAAAAGATGCACTGAACTTAAATTTAGTTTGGTTTGTGAACAAGGGAATCGGCACCAATATCCAGAAAAAAACATCTTTAACGAAGCCGAGCGTTACTTGTTCTACCCGCTATTATGGTTTTTTTTTGTACTGATTCTGTACTACGCTTTCCAATTGACCTTCAATATATTTACGTTTTTTTTTCTCATTACTTGTTTTGGGGTTTTTATCTAAACAGATATGTCAACCCCACCGTGCCTTTTACAATATTGTCACATTAACACTTATAATTAACACAGAAACTATAATAAACGGTTAAACAATATATGAATAACGTTATGGTAAAGATAGAAATCACCTATGAAGGACTGTTATTAAATGACATAAGTTTATGGCTTTATGTTGAAAGTGAAAGTTTCAACATTTTTTTTTAATTTTCGTTAACTAGTTTCAAATGTTATAAATTAGCTTGAAATACCCACGATCCCTGTACTGTTGCATGCATTGCGTGCGTTACATTGCGCGCTACCGTAGACTGCGAATTTTCACACTAAAACTTAAAAAGCAAAAAATACTAAAAAAATACTTTAATTTCGGAATTCGGTGTCTTTAGTAATGTAATTTAGTTTTTTGCCACCGACTTCCGAAATTAAAGTTATTATTATATTTAGTGGGTTAGTTTGTAATTTATGTAAGTTACAATAGCCTAATGTCATCTCATCACCTTTTACAAAATATTGCTTTTCTCGATGCAGAGACGTTAGTTGTTGAGGAGTTCTCCTGGTAAGACCCAGGAGAACTGCCACTCTCCATATGCATTGTGACGAGCATAAATTGCTTAGCAACCATATTATATTACCTAATCGAATCGCAACCCATTAAATACATATTATTAAATAGTTCCGGTGGCTATCTGTGGTCTTCATCATCAGTTCCACTTCAACAAATGGTGCTTTCCGAGAGCAAATGCGCTATAAAAAATACCCAAATCGCTATAGATATACCTATAAAATTTGAGGATTTCCCTCGATTGCCATGGGCTCACCTCATCAGATTCTGACTTAGTGACAATGGGACCACATCGGGAGCATACTAAACAAAAAAATATTTTCAAAATTGGCCCATAATTGACGGAGAAATCGGAGATAAAAAAACAGATAAAAAAACCTCCTTTTTGGGAGTCAGTTAAAAATAAAAGTTGTTTCCCATCAATTATGTTTGCACAAAGTTACTTAGTTTTATGGGTACAGAATGCGTAGATGACGGCTTCGTGAACGGTCTTTTAGTATACTAAAAGACCGTTCTTTTAGTATACTAAAAGACCGTTCAGTCTTTGGTCAATGACGTGACGGGTATTGGGTCTCATGATAAAACAAAAAAAAATATTATTTTTAAAGTCAGGAGGAACGTCACTGACATGAACGATAATTAATAGTCTATTTTATTAAATTAGGTGCAGATACTTTTATAACACGGACTAGCTGCATGCCAAAATGAAAATTAAAAGTATTAAGCGACTAATATCATTTAACGCCGCCATCTTCGCCAAACGTCATGTGGTGTCGAAGAAGATTAGGGATGCCCAATCAATTATAATCGATGTTTTGTTGTTTTTTTCTGAACTGTTGCATATTTTTTAAACTGAATCACATTTTGATTTCATTTCGATTATAGTGCAAATAGAAGCTCCAAAAAAAAACATTCAATCACCATTCCATTATATTAAAAATTAAACACTATTATACTAAAAAGTATAGGTAATTTAAAACAATCGGCCAAGTGCGTGTCGGACCTCGCACATTCATTGTGCGAGGTCCGACACGTACTTGGCCGGTTCCGTGGTTAGGAAGTTCGGATGAATTTATCCAAAAAACAAACTTAACATTGTAGTTCAAAAACATGTTCTCCCATACATCGATATATGCCACGGTCATTTCTCCAACGTGGTTTGATTATAACCTCAAAATCTGATACTTTTTAAAATATATCTATTCTGCAGCTAGTCCGTTATAAAAATAACATCATATTATTATAGGAATTTACTAATGATCGACAATACAACACATAATTTTCCGATGCTCTTGGTTCCAGGGCAAACAATGTATGGGTGCAGAGCAATGTCCTTTATCTGGATTAGATAAACCAAACATTATCTATACCTACTGGGCTACTTGCTCGTTCATCGGTTATCCTAAATAACTCGGAGTTAAGAACAAATTTAGGGTTAATCAAATAATTAATCTTGTGCCACCTTGAGTTAGAGGTAAACCTAGGGTAAACTTTTAAATAAAGTCTTAACTCACCCACCGATGTGGGAGAGTTAAGACGCTAAACTCTGGGTTAGTGTTAGTAATGTCAAAATAAATTGACGTGTGAGCTACCGCTGATAACATATTATTTTTTATTTTATATTACTTTATAGTACTCGCAACCGGCGTGCGTGTATGACTAGATGTATGAACGTAAACGAAGCAAAAGGTGTATGTAAGGAGCGTAGCAGGTGGCGTTCTATAGTATCTGCCTACCCCCATGGGAAGAAGGCGCGAGTTTATGTATGTATGTATGTATGTATGTATGTATGTATGTACGAGGTGCATTCAATAAGTACCTAGCCTCATCGCCAGAGGGCGCTGTAGTTTCAAAAGAGTTTTACCACAGTGTAGCACATTCTTTTTTAATTCTTTTTTAAAATTTTCATTCCAATCCCTTCATTTGTTTTAATTTGACAACTTATGGAAGCGAACGTGTCGATCGGTTTTACAAAAATGGAAAAAGAGCAATATCGTTCGGTGATTCGATTCCTATTTTTGGAAGGGAAAACGCGCATCGAAATCAAAGAGCGCTTGGATGCTGTGTACGGTGACTCTTCTCCATCGATGGCCACCGTCAAGAATTGGTTCAACGAGTTTGCACGTGGCCGTACGTCGGTTTTTGATGAACCACGTCCAGGTGCACCGAAAACAGCTGCTACGGAGGAAAACATTAAAAAAATCCATGATTTCGTATTGGCAGATCGCCGATTGAAGGTTCGGGAGCTAGCTGAGACTGTAGGCATTTCAGAAGGAACAGTGCATCATATTCTTCACGAGGAACTCGGCATGAGAAAGCTGTCGGCGCGATGGGTGCCGCGTTTAATCACACCAGAAAACAAGCGCAACCGTGAGACCACATCGGAGACGTGTTTGGCGCTGTTTAAGCGGAATCCAGCGGAGTTTTTGCGTCGTTTTATGACCGTCGATGAAACCTGGATCCACTGGTACACACCAGAGACCAAGGAGCAATCAAAACAATGGATCCAGACCGGGGAACGTGCTCCAAAGAAGGCGAAAACTGTAAAATCGGCCGGAAAAGTTATGGCCACCGTTTTCTGGGATTCACAAGGTGTGATCTACATCGATTACCTCGAGAAGGGTAAAACAATTACAGGGCTTTACTATGCCGATTTATTGGGCCGATTCGACGCCGAATTAAAGAAAAAACGACCCCATCTGGCGAAGAAAAAAGTGCTGTTTCACCACAACAACGCACCGGTTCACACGTCTGCCGTTGCCATGGCCAAATTGGTCGAATTACGCAACGAATTGTTGCCCCATCCACCGTATTCTCCAGATTTGGCCCCTTGTGACTTCTTTCTGTTTCCTAATCTGAAAAAATCACTCGCCGGGAATAGATATGGATCGAATGAGGAGGTCATCGCCGCCACGGAGGCCTATTTTGCAGAGTTTGACAAAAACTATTTTTCGGACGGGTTAAAAAAGTTGGAGCTGGGCTAAGTGTATCGAACTAAAAGGAGACTTTGTTGAAAAATAAATTGCCACTTTTCCAAAATTTTCGTTTACTTTTTGTAGGCTAAGTATTTATTGAATGACCCTCGTATGTATGTATGTATGTTACATATAATAAAGAAATGTCATTGTTTAGGCAACTCGTAAAAACCGTGCGAAGGAACAGGCACCCGCCCCGTGCTAGATCTGTTTTATAACAGAACTAGCGACTTGACAAAGAATAGTATCAAATACCATTTTTGGTACAAAAAGACAGAAAAGAAAGAAAGAAAAAGTATTTATTGGGACTCGCACAGGAGATCACACATTAAACTAAACTAAAAAAACACTCATAGAAACATAAAAAAAACAAAAACAAAGTAAAATTAAGTACTGTAGAGGCTTTAGCCTGCATGGCGTTTCCATGCAACCTCCGCGAGTCTTTTGTAGCTCTTTGACTGCTGTTACGGGTCGTCAGAAGCCCCAAAGTCTGACAACCAGTCTTACCAAGGGATACTGTGTTACCCAGTAACTCGGTTGTGGAGGTCAGATAGGCAGGCGCTTCATGTAAAATACTGGTTTTCAGCTGCATCCGGTGAGACTGGAGCTGACCACAACATCGTTGAGAAAAGGCTAGGTAGATGATGATGAAGATGATGTTGGCATATGGTCAGCTTGGAGAGCTGACAGAGAGCACGTCATCACATAAAATAAGTAGATTGATTTGATTGAAACAATTATAATACGCCTTTCATTGAGCGACCCTGTAACAGTACGTACCACAAAACGTTACACGAGAACAATAAAACCTATTATTTATTCCCACCGTTATGTCCAATAAAACTTTATTTGCGTATTTTCGTTCTTCTTAATGGTCCCTTTTATTTGTCCAAGGAACAATAGCACTTCGTGTTTTGTGGAGTCTTGGTAAACAAAAAAGTTACTGAGTGTCTTCCGCTTACGATCTTTATAGAGATATACTCCATTTTTTGGGTTCGGTACCCAAAAGGTGCCAACGGGTCCCTAAGGTAGGTACTAAGGCTCCGCTGTCCGTCCGGCCGTCTGCCACAGGGTTGTATCATTTGAACCTTAATAGGTAGACACTTAAATCTTACTACTATGGCCGCTGTAACAACAAATAATAAATATGTAGTGTTAAATATTGTAAGTGGTACGGAAACTTTCGTATGAGAGTCCAACTCGCACTTGACCGCTTTTTAAACATCTTTAGGTTTACCCTATATACTTTTCTATTACTGTTCTGTGGTTTTCTCTCAGAGAGGAGGCCTTAAACCCAGCAGAGGGAACATTATAGGCTGATTATGTTATGTTGTATGTTCAAGAACTTAAGCCGAAGGTATATCGTAGACAGTGGCTAATCAGAATTGAGGGGCACTTAATAATAAAGCTGAATTTCGATTATGAATGTCAGGCAAAGTAGGAAAATATGTTCACTCGTGTAGAGCAACAGAGCTAATAGCAGATACAACTAGATCATTTATTTGAAAGTTATAGAATTTATGTGTTGGATAGTACATTATCTGATAAGTTGCGAATCTGGTTAATTGAGAATCTGGTGAATTGCTAACAAGGGAATAAAAAAATATACAAAGTGTCGTTTGGCATCCTCGTCAAATTTCAGGAGGCTGCTATGAAAGACGTATAAAATCGAATAAAATTTTACCCTTTATGGCAGAACTTTTTTGTCATAATATTGTTTTGCTAAACAGCGGACAGCATAAACATCATTTCGCAGAAAATTGTTTGGCAGACACTCATTTATCATACATTCAAAACTCATAAGTTTGTAAGTCAGAATCATCTTTAGGCATACATTTCATATCGACAGCCATTAAAAAGCAGAATTATCATTTCTTAGAAAGTGTACAGTTAGTCATCTTTTGTCTATATATTTTGTTTAATTCATTATTTAATTATCTTTCTGCATGTATTATCTGTTTATCAATCACTCATTAAAACAGTTGATTTTGAACTTCTGTGGTTTTTATTTCCCTATAAGAAGCATGTAAACATGCAAACAAGCATACACCATGCATGCAGCAAGCAAGCATGCAGCATGCAAGCTAGCATGCAACAATTCAGCAAGCTTGGTTTCTGTCACGGCTCCGGCGCTGCGGGGCTCCAGCGGTCCCACGCGAGCTTATCGTCGCAGATGGTTCTTCGCCGGCCAGCCTCAGCCGCGGCGGCGAGCGTTAACACCACCTGCTCCTCAGCTCGCGGGCCGCGTCGCCCCTCCGCGCCTACGCGGGCTTAAATTACACTCTAGGGGTAGGGCAGTCTCGTCCTCACCTTCCGCCTGATGCAGGTCCTCACCGGACACTGCAGTTTCGGGAGGTTCCTGTGTCGGATAAGGCGGGAGGAAACGTCCGAGTGTCACCACTGTGTGGATCGCCCGGAGGACACGGCGGTGCATACGGTGGAGGTCTGCCCGGCTTGGGCAGAGCACCGCCGTGTCCTCGTGGAGGCGATCGGCGGCAGAGAACTCTCGCGTTCGGCCCTGGTTCAGGCCATGGTACGGAGCGAGAGGGCATGGGCAGCCGTCACCTCCTTCTGCGAAGCAGTAATGCTCGCGAAGGAGGAGGCGGGACGGTTGAGGGAAAGGCAAATTTCGCGCCCTCTCGCCCCTAGCCGCCGCAGGAGACGCCCAGGGCGTCGGGAATCCCGGGCGGATTTCCGGCCACCGTAGGCGCGGGCTTGCGGACGGTGAGCAATGGGTAGCTCACCGTCCGGTAAGGACCAGGCCCGGGTCGATGGCGCGTTGTATTCCACGCGCGCCTCAAAGAGATGTCGTCAGCACAAGTGTAGGGGTCCACTAGGGCCGATGCCTGCCGGGGTCGCGGGAAGGTACTTATGGGTCACCGAGGCCCCCGCAACGCAGGCAACAGGAAGGAATACGGGTGGGTTTTAGTCAGTAAGAGTCTGACACACCCTCCCGCTCCGCCCAGAGCGGGAGAAGTTATTTGATGATTACCCACCCTCAAAAAAAAAAAAAAGGGGTAGGGCAGACAAGACTACTTGGAGTCGGTTTTGCAGCGATTCTTTTCTGTCACTAACTTTTGTAGCACAACTTAATGACTTTTTAAGAATATTATTTGAATTTTAATTGAAAGTTAAAAATGCTAAAATAGAAATGGCATAATGCCTAATAAAATTATTTCAAATGAAATTCTGCCATCTTCATAGTATGCCAAGTGAAATTGTACCAAATAATCGTTGTTAAAATAAAAGTTATGCTAAATGAAATTATGCGGAATTTTAACTTTGCCAAAGGTACTTATGCCAGGTAATTATGCCAAATAAAATTCTGCCATCTTAAAGGTATGCCATTGTAAATTCCGACATATAAACATTCGGCCAAACAATAATTAAATTAAATGATGTTTATGCCTTAATAATATTCGTTTAAAGAAAATTATGCCAAGTGTGTTATGCCATGTCCTGTGAGGCAGCGACCCTCCTTGTCGGATTGCCGCCATGGCTTTATACTAGATCAGTTATTGTGGAAAGATCGGAGCTTTCCACAATAAGTGGTCTAGTATAAAGCTTTGATTGTTTTTTGTGAAGTTCGGTGACAGCTCTAGGTGACCCATGTACTCATAAATATAGTGATGCAAAACTCGAATTACATTGTTTCCTTTTCCAAACTGTGTGTACCGAGTAAAACAATGCTTTTGCCAATGCTTTTGTCAATGCTTTTGTCAATGCTTTTGTACCTATTTCTGATGTCAATATCCTGTAAACTTTTTAGTTTACAGGTTACTGACATCAGAAATAGGTACCTTAAATAATACTAGGATAAAATATTACCAGTGGGTAGACTCGTCCAAGTTCTTATTAATAAGTTAGTCATAACAATCTTGGTAATCTAATTGGAGGAGTTGCCCTGAGCAGTTACCCCTAATGGAACGAGCGCTAACTTAAATTAGGACTGCGGAAATTAAAACCACGATTTTGTTATTATTTTCATAGGAAATTGACAAAATCTAAAGAAAAGGGTTGATAACCCTTTTCTCAACTCCACTCACATCTGCAAATCAATTTTGGAGTCAATGTTATGCTCAGAGGTGAATGAAAGGCGACTAACAAAAGGTATTTACAAGGCAGATGTGAGTGGAAACGCCGGGACAACGCCCTAGGAGGACATATGTATAGTGACCTCATTGGTGATGTTCTTCAGAAATGTCAGGTGCATAGTACTCGCAACCGGCGTGCTTGTGTGACCAGATGTACGAACGTAAACGAAGACCAGGAGTATGTAAGGATCGTAGCATGCGGCGTTCTATAGTTTCTGTTTCCACGGGAAGAAGGCGTGAGTATATGTGTGTGTGTGTGTATGTGAATGTGTAATTAAAAATAATTCGATAAATAAAACCACTAATTTCATCAATATGGGAATTATTTTTTAATAATTCCGCTAATAAGTTATTAAATATGGAGGCCTTGGCAGAGAGTACAACTTTGTGCCCTTTGGCGTCGAGACCCTCGGTCCGTGGGGTCCCAGTGCGCATAAGTTATTTGCGGAAATCGCGAAACGTCTAGTTGATGTAACTGGTGACCGAAAAGCTGGCGGCTTTCTCGCGCAACGCATCAGCATTGCAATTCAGCGCGGAAATGCCGCCAGCATCCTCGGTACAATGCCCCGAGGGCCTTTTTTAAGTTTAACTTAGTTTTAATTTAATTTAGTTAATGTAAATAATCATCTTGTAATTTGTCTAAGTAAATAAATAGTTCATTCCGCTGAAAAAACATGTTTACCTACTTATTTAATTTTATTTGACTATAACGACGTTGTTATAAATCTACCTGGTTAAAGTTTCATTACGGTATTTAATATTTTAATTACCACAGCCTCATTCGATTTCATAAAATTAAGGTTGCACTTGGTTACTCAAGCAACCCAACCATGTTTCACGTTACATTTTGTCTAAATATTGCTTTCCCATTCGTGTTGGAAAAAAAATGTTCCAGCGGTAGAAAAATCCATTTTAATGAACGACCCTTTTAAATAAACTCACCGTATTTTGAATGTGTCAATAACATCAATATAACAAGGCACCTACGTTCTACCTTCGTTTGAGACTTTTCAAAAGAAAATCCGTTTATAATAAACCCTTACGCATGTAATACCTTGAGCAGGGGAATAGATAGCGTGCCCGGGGGGTCATGTTGGGTATAAAATATTGACGTGATGTTGATATATTGAGAAGATCAAGGACCAAGGATTGAAAAGGGGATGACTGATGTCAATTCACACTACAGGCATCTAGCCGGTACCAGCAGCTGTTTTCATATTTTTTCGGACCTTTTGTAAAAATTGTACCGTGTTTTCTCCGAAAAATGTTTTATCCGTGTCACCACTGTGTGGATCGCCCGAAGGACACGGTGGAGCATACGGTGGAGGTCTGCCCGGCTTGGGCAGAGCACCGCCGTGTCCTCGTGGAGGCGATCGGCGGCAGAGATCTCTTGCGTCCAGCCCTGGTTCAGGCCATGGTACGGAGCGAGAGGGCATGGGCAGCCGTCACCTCCTTCTGCGAAGCAGTAATGCTCGCGAAGGAGGAGGCAGGACGGTTGAGGGAAAGGCATGTTTCGCGCCCTCTCGCCCCTAGCCGCCGCAGGAGACGCCCTGGGCGTCGGGAATCCCGGGCGGATATCCGGCCACCGTAGGCGCGGGCTTGCGGACGGTGAGCAATGATTACCAAGACTGTTATGACTAACTTAGTAATAAGAACTTGGACGAGTCTACCCACTGGTAATATTTTATCCTAGTATTATTTAAGGTACCTATTTCTGATGTCAGTAACCTGTAAACTTTTTAGTTTACAGGTTATTGACATCAGAAATAGGTACAAAAGCATTGACAAAAGCATTGGCAAAAGCATTGTTTTACTCGGTAAACACAGTTTGGAAAAGGAAACAATGTAATTCGAGTTTTGCATCACTATATTTATGAGTACATGGGTCACCTAGAACTGTCACCGAACTTCACAAAAAACAATCAAAGCTTTATACTAGATCAGTTATTGTGGAAAGACCGGAGCTTTCCACAATAAGTGGTCTAGCTCTGAGCAATGGGCCCGGGTCGACGGCGCGTTGTTTTCCACGCGCGCCTCAAAGAGATGTCGTCAGCACAAGTGTAGGGGTCCACTAGGGCCGATGCCTGCCGGGGTCACGTGGCAGTCCAAAATTGGTTACCGAGGCCTCTGGCAACACAGGCAACGGAAGTAATACGGGTGGGTTTTAGTCAGTAAGAGTCTGACACACCCTCCCACTCCGCCCAGAGCGGGAGAAGTTATTTGATGATTTTCCACCGAAAAAAAAAAAGCTCTATCTCTTTAACTTATGCCCATGGTTCTGATCATTGTATTTTGCATGACATTCATTATTTATTATAATTGATTTACTGGTAGGTTCTAGATTTTGATGTCATGTTTGCTAAGTTGTGTTTTACGAGAATGGTACTTATTTTATTTTCCTTCCTTTGACGATTTTCAGGCCATGTTGAACATTTTACGCATAAATACATATTTTTCGTTCTTCAAGTATGTCAGTATGAAAGAAAACACTTAAAGTCAAACAGTAGCAATATCCTAAATTCAATTTTAACACTATTTCGTTCAACTATTCACAATTTCTTCACGGCTAGGCGTCACGTTCCGCGTTCGTGAATTGCGTCGAAAGTGAACGTTGTATACTACAATTAAGATCTTGCATCTGTTGTTTAGTTACGTGACTACAATTAGTCTCATTGAATGAAGTGATAACTTGCTAAATGTTATCGGAATTAGGTAATGGTGTAAGTTAAATGAAAATGGACCTTAATGCGTTGAGACATAAAAATAAAAATGCGAGTAAAGTTTCAGAGAATATTTTTTTGTTTTATCTCAACAATAAAATTTCAATAAAACCTTTTCTTGAATAGGTAAGTGGTAGTTTCTAAGTAGGCAGTATTTTTATTCCATTTTCTATTTAATACATAACATCACACCTGTCATCCCCAAAGGTTTTGGCAGTGGCTATAATAATATGACATTTAGCCAGTTAGGTTTAAGTGCCATAGAATAAGGGGGGCGAGCCTATTGCCATCTAATAGGGACAAATCAATCATCATTAATTATCAATTAATTCTATTTAGTAGTAAACGATTTATAAGGTACGACAATTGCTCCTAAAAAAATATTAGTATCAGTTGGAAAATCTTGGAAGCCATTTTTCTTTGTAAAAGGTTAGGTAAGTAAGTTTTAATTAAATAATATTCTTAACTTGGATTCCGAGAAAGCAAGCTGTTTTGAGAAACCGCTTAGCTATTGTTAAATGTATAGATAGATGTTTAACCTGTTAAGCCCTGCACGATACCGATTCGGAGTCACACAATAGAAAATCAACTGTGTCTCATTAGCTGTCCTTGACGAAATTAAGTTCTGGAAAATATCTAGACTCATCTTTATAAATCTATACTATACTAATAATAAAGCCGAAGAGTATGTTTGTCTGAACGCGCAAATCTCTGAATCTACCACTCAGATGTCATATTTTTGCTTTTATTGCCCCAATGCAAAAACTAAAAAAAATCAGAAAGAACGCTATGCGAAAACGAAGTAATGGCGCGGGTGGGCTATGCTATGCGATGCAATGGGTCGGGGGCCGAAATTTCACGCGGACGAAATCGGGGGCAGAAGCTAGTTTACTAATATATTCCTACCTACATAGTTATAGGTACTTACTGCGGTCATGTTATGGCGGGTTCGGTTGGTTCCCCTCACATGTTTCAATTAAGAAAATTAGCACGTACGTCCGTATGTTTCGATAGAGTAAATCGAGCAATTTTAAACGTTACTCCGGCATCCACTAAACTTTTACCGTAAAATGCTTGTTCGTGAATTAAACTGCACCTCTTTTGTTGTAGGTAGTGGAAATTATCGTATTATCATACACATACTTAAGTACATAAACTCAAGCCTTTTTCCCATGGGAGTAGGCAAAAGCCACAGAACGCCACCTGCCACCGGCCTAATCTGTAAAAATCTCACTGTGAAAATTTAAGTGAAGTCATTCAAGTCACAACTCATTTCAAGCTCACTTCACCTAAATCTTCACGGTGAGATATTTACAGAATAGCACCGCAGCTTCGATCCTTACATACTCCTTTTGCTTCGTTTACCTTCATATTATATCTACGCACGCTTGTAGTGAGAACTATGCACCATCATCAATATTACATGTATATACTGCATTATATGTATGAAATCTTGGTCCATTACAGGGATGTTGCGGATGCAGTTTTTTTAACATCCGCGGATGCTACGCAGATGCGCATTTTTGGTGGCTCTCATCCGCGGATTCGGATCTCAAGTTTTTTTAAGGGATCCGTCAAAGCGGCAAGGCAAAATTCAACATTTCTAACTTCCTTTTTGTAATTTCCAGCGCTGTTTCGTAGTATGTTGATCATAATTCGATTCGCAGAAATTACCTATAATAAAATAAATACTAAATTATAATTCTTTAAAAATCAATATAGCTCTCGAAATTAAATGTGTTTGATGGATATATGGCTATTTCGTGATTTTACTTATGTTCACCCTTTTCTACCACATCTACATCCGCATGAGTTCCGCATTGATTGATTGATGCGGATGCGAACATCCCTGGTCCATTAGGTACAGGAAGAGCTTACATACAATTTGTGCGCTTCGATTTTCACATGTGGAATGGTTCCTGCATATTGTTTGAATTAACCACGTGTGCCATTCAGAACTTTAGAATGAATATTATCAATTATCATTAGTAATTAATTAATTATGATAAATACGTACCTACCATAAAATTATTACTGTTGGTCATGTATCAAAATTATGGCAGGCCGTAATAGTTAATTCAGAATGTTTGTCAAACATGCACACAGTCCAATATCTTGGATAAATCTCATAATGACCTAAGCATAATACCATACATCCATAATCAGCCTATATTGTTCCCACTGCTGGGACACTCACATAGGCCTCCTTTCTGTGAGAGGGAGTGGGCAGTAATCCACCACGCGGGCCCAGTGCGGGTTGGTAGATGTCACAGGTCTTCGATTTTTTGGTTCTAGGACATGCCGGTTTCCTCACGATGTTTTCCTTCACCGTTTGAGAGCAGTGGTGATGAAATAATTGACACAAAGTAAAGTGAAGAAGAGCCTGTCGGGGTTTGAACCTACGACCTACAACTCGTAAGTCGCGGCCGTTACCACTGGACTACCACTGCTCACAACCTAAGCAATTATAATAATTATTTATATGTACCTACTGAGTAACACCTAAATAACAAACATTTATCATTGAAAATGTAGATTTCTCTGCATTTTGCGGTTAATCATGTACCAACCGAATAGCGCGAAGGTTATGAAGATTACATAAACAATAATAAAATAGATAGGTATGCATCTACACTTAAATGGTTCCTTTGTTCATATGTTCATTATTCCCCCAGAGGCCGACAATTAACATACTACTCCTAAAAGTACATTGTAAGTTTGTAACCAGTTCATTCAAGCTGATTGAGATTTGCAATGGGGCCTTAATAGAGTCCCGTTACAATTTAAACTTTTAAATGACATCGTTCCATTTAATTATTTAAACATTGGCAGAACATTCAGAGTTAATGATAATTCTCAGGATCACCAAACAGAAGGGAACATGCCAGAAATCTGTATAAAAAACTGACTCTTTAAAGATAGAAAAGCAGATTATGAAATTAGTGAACCGAAATATGAAAGTATAAAAAATTTCAATTAGCAAATCAGGTATGCGGAAAGCGCAGCAAATAAAAATTACAGCACATCATTTTTTAAACTTGACGTTTATGAAATCGAACATAAATAAAGTGTTAAAAGTATCAACTATAAAGACAAAAACTAGCCAGAGACATGAACTAGTGTTATAAAGCCTGGAATACACATGCTACTAATAAGCATGCTTGTTTACTAAAAAGTAGCATGCTCATTAGTAGCATACTCTCTGTGCCTGTAATACTCATGCTCATTTCGTATACACATGCTAGTTGAATGCTACTAAGTAGCATTTGCTCGCAAGTAGCATGCTCTTGTACTACTATATGTAGCATGTGTATTCTACGTTTAAATGTATGCCGAGAACAGACCGTGACGGACGAATCATTTTATATAGCTACGGTTTAAGTAGATGCCTGTAATGAGAGGTGAGTAAACTTACGCCGATTACTCAATGTTGTACTAGAATTCCGTAGAAGAATGAAACAATTCATTTTGATTAGATAGGTGTTTTAAAAATAAATCTTGCTTAGAGTAGCACATCGTCTCCAGGTCATGTCCCAAAGTACCGTAGAGGCTGTAAAAGCGGCCTTGGCTGCTTTTTTATTGTCATCGCACAATGAAGGGTTCTGTAGTTGGGATGAATTTATCCCAAGATCAATCTTAATATTATAGTTGAAAAACATGATTGTTCGGGGATACATTGCAATTGCAAATGTAAGTTTATACGCACAAACTGAGTGGGTTACCACGTTATTTTAAGACCATATACTTATTTATTTATTTAATACTTTAAGCACACAAATGTACAGAGGCGGACTTAATGCCGTAGGAATTTTCTACCAGTCAACCTTTGGGTGATGCAGAAACAAACAGTGGTTGGTGCAATAGCGAAAACTGTGGTATAAATATTTATTTAAATATAAGGATATACATACATATACCTATTAACTACTACTTCTACTACTACTATTACTTCTTATAGGTTTACTGGTAACTACGAGTATAAACTGTTTAGAACTATTCTATGTATTTTTTTCAAAATTTTAGGTTCAGCAGTTTGGGAGATATGGTCAATTTTCATATATTTTTTTAATAACTTTAAAACAATTTCATTAAAATTATAAAAAAAAAACATATTTAAAATAGATGGATAGGTTTATCAAGCTACATGTCAGACATGGGTCTTGATAGATCTTCCTCGGTGTAGCTGAATCTGTGTTTTTTTTATTTTTTATTTTTCATTTTGTACTCATGTGTGCCTAAGTGTTACTACTAACATAGTTTTTAAGTGTTTTGTTTAGTAATAATATGGGCCTTTGACGCCTGAAAATAAAGGATTTTTATTTATTTCTTTTTTTTTAATCCTCATAAGAAGTCTTTTCATTTGATATGTCACACGGTACAGTTCGCAAAACGTTTTTTTTAATTTTCTCATTTTCCCCCAAAAGTGAGCCCCATATTCAAAATTAATTTATTTACGTTACACATTCGTGTTTGAGTCACAGAAATTCATAATGTTTACTAAATTCCAACTTAATGGCTCCAGTGGATTCGGAAAAAATCGGCTGTGTGAGACGGACAGACAGACGAGTGATCCTATACGAGTAAGGGTTCCGTTTTTTCCTTTTAAAGTACGGAACCCTAGAAACCGAATAGTTATCTAATACCTATAGACATTAGAAATTCATATGATTTAACGAAAGCTAAGTATTATGTTATTACAGACATCTGAGCGTAAGGCGTGTTAAATACAGCAAAATCAAAGATTTCGTTACGAAACAAATAAATAATAATGGTAACTGACCTATCCTTTAAAGCTTCCAAGCGGCTAAGTGGAATAAATTGAACTGAATTGGTTCACTCAAACACGGCTAATATCTGACTCCCTATACATCTTCAGATGGCATCGTATAATGCAAACAAACTTACGCATGAACCGAACATGTCAACGAACTGTACCACAATTATATAAGTTATAACTGTTACATCTAAACATATAACATTGTACGCGCCGTGAGGCTCGCTCATTCATACACAAATGTAACAAGAGAACTGTTCAACTGGAATACGTGTGGCGAGTGGTCATGACCTGACGTGCAAATGGCACTGGCAATTCGGACATATGCTCCAACAATTCGCTTGTTTACCTCCGCAACCAATTCTATTTGTTCCTACTCTCTGCTTAGTATGCATTGTCCATTACTATAAAAGTTAAAGTGACCACTTCGCCTTTGAGCCAATATGAGAACTAAATTGCTATTATTTCACAAAGGCGCGGCTACATTCGATCGTGTTCGATACGACACAATGGAGCGACAAAATTGACAAAGGAGAATACAATCGTGTTCGATTAAAAATAAAAATGGCAATATGCGAAATGACTTTATGGCGGCGAAGCGGGGTCTGTGGTGTATTCACAATTTGTGGCAGGTAAAACATAAACGAAAATACTGAGGTTGATTTGATTATTCCACCCTGTTCGACGTTGTTTGCGGTCATTTCGCTTGTTTTCGTGCTCAGTTGTGTTTGTTCTAATTTCGAAAGTCAACTCGATAATGCACCTGCGCGATCTAATCGATTAATCGATTCTATCATCACATTATTGCAAATACTAATTCAAAATGATTACTTTATGGATGATGCTTATATTTTAATAGTGATTCATTTAGAAAGATAAAACAAATCAAACGTACTTTAGGTACGTAGGTAATACGATCAGGATTTCAGGACAATGCAACGGCACATACCAATAGAAATCATCATCTTCCTGCCCTTGTCCCATGTTACTTGGGGTCGACGTAACACGTTTTCTCTTTTCATTCTCCCCTGTCAACCGTCACGCTATCATTCACTCTCTTCTCTTTCATATCATTTCTCACACAATCCATCCATCTTTTCTTTGTCCTTCCTCTCCCTCTCCATCCATCTACATTTATATTCATTACTCGTTTAGTCACTCCTAGCTCCAGTACAAAGCCTACACCTGCACCTTTTCTATCACTGGCGCCACTTTCAAACTTCCTCTTACAAACTAATTTCTTACTTTATCCATTTTCGTCACTCCACACGTCCATCTCAACATTTTCATCT
The DNA here is from genome assembly GCA_905333075.3 of Atethmia centrago. Lineage (NCBI taxonomy): Eukaryota > Metazoa > Arthropoda > Insecta > Lepidoptera > Noctuidae > Atethmia > Atethmia centrago. Next base: position 14,597,502 of record HG995386.1, on the reverse strand, counting down.
CCGCTGCATGCAATCTTTCTTCATCCGTCTTTCCACGGCCCAGCATTCCGATCCATACAGTATGAACCGCCCGACGGCGTACGACAGGCCTTATCACGGACTTGTTGATTTTAACTTGAGAGGCATCCGTAGTTCGCAAGTTGTTCCTGTGACCTGTCGCCATTTCATCTACCCTGAGTTGATCAGGTGCGTTACGTTTCGGTCTACTTCGCCATTCCCTTGGACAAGCGACCCGAGGTATCGAATGTCGGAGCAGACCGGTAAGGGCGTTCCGGGTTGAGATATGGGATCAGCACTGGAGAGCCAAAATCACAAAGCAAATACATTTTTTTGGTCCGACTTATTCTCAGGCCAACGGTCATACCTATAGAAAGACGTGGCGTAATATAGGTAATAAATAACATAACGTAACAATTAGCAGATCCACAACAAAGCTCACTGAAAATATGACAATTTAAATGTAACTTTATTTAAACATTGCCATCAGCATTGTAATGTTAACAAGCAAAACTTGTTAAAACGGAACTGCGCAAACTAAAACAGCTCAGTTTATACATAAGTTTCAGCAAAACACGTGTTATTCTGAGCTGAAACCTGGAGGATAGTAGAAATTGTGTGCGAGGACGAAATGCATGAGTCAAACAATGGAAACAGGTATAACAAGGATGTGGAAATGTTCGCACTGCATTGTGTGCTCAGATATTTTTTTTATTGTTTATTCTGTGTATCGTGTAGCCTAGCCAAATGGAAAAGAAAAAATATTTTCCTTTAGTAATAGTGTTATATCGAGGTGTGCTTTGTTCTTCATTTTATGGTTTCCTTCTGTGTTCAAAGCCACTGCTTCATTGAATTGTTCTCACAGATAGGTACGGTACGTTTTCGATACTCGTAATTTTGTCGGTTGGTGACGCTGTTTCTTTTAGCTTCAGTTTTCTTTTTCATGTTAAATTTGATAGAGTAGCACGATTCTATTGTGCAACTAATGCCCCTTTCACTAACAATAGGCATTCATTTTGGTTTAGTGTTAGTGAAAACAGGCGTATAACTTTTAGCGATGGAATCTTACTTTCATTGAAATTAAAAATCGAAGTAGATTACTCGCATATCTATACTAGTGATACAGGATATCTATATCAAGAGGCACTGCAATATCCTTCCGAAGTTGCTAATAAACGCTGAAAATACGAGCTTAGCGCGATGAGTACGACAATTTCCGCTTTGACGACTTCTTGTCGATTCATAGTCAGGCTTATGTTTTTCAGTGGATATTACGAAACTGAAGCGTTATTAGTAAGTAAAATGTCACAGTTCAAAGCTTCGATTTCTTGTCAGACTATAAAAGAGCTTTATATTATTGCCCTGGGGGGCAACCGTCACCTCTTATAGCGGTATTTTTTCAATACTAGATACGCCCCGCGGTTTCACCCGCATAAGTTTTGACCCCGTGGGTATATCGGGATAAAAAGTGTCATATATGTTATTCCTGGTTATAAACTGTCTGTGTGCCAAATTTCATCCAAATCCGTTCAGTACTTTTTGCGTAAAAGAGTAACAAACATCTATCCATCCATTCTTACAAACTTTCGCATTTATAATATTAGTAGGAACTAGGATTACTTAAGCGTGAGAAAGAGATGGAGCTATAAGTCCTGTACAGGTCCATCACTTTCCCACTGTGAAGTAATATGTGAGGTAATATTATAATAATACTGCTATAAGAAGTCACCCAGAACTTAAGTTTACTGACGGTAAACGTTAAAAGTTATATTTTGACATCAAAGAAATTGGTACGCACGTGTAAGATTTCTTAGTATTCTGATCACGTGTTGTGTTAAGAAAAATGATTGTATTGTTTTTCTGATGGAAAATTGATTTTCTGTTAACTTGTTTCTAAGTGAGAAATAAATTGGGGTAGGAAATTATAAATCATTCTTAGTTTTCTTTTACTTTTTTTCTATTTCATTAACTATAATATTAATAGATGTCCTGCTAATTCAGAACTAAATAAAATGTACCATACCTTAGTGCAAGTCTTTGACGGAATTTTAATTTCGATGGGTAGATTTCCTATTCCCTTACAAAATTGTCGTCTTTTAATATTGCTACTTATCAGCATAAAATACTTAATGACTAATCAAATTTAATCGTCGTTCATTATCTCTCCACGAGTTTAAAGAACGGAAGCCCTTCAGATTCAACGAGCAATTTTCATTTGAATAGCTTACGAATATTGTAAGGCATTTTTGTCCTAATTAAGTATTTAGTGCTTCTGATAAGACACGCTCCGACAATTGAGGGGACACGATTTTTTCGAGTGCCCTTAAGCGTACTAAGTGATGGTTGATAAGTACTTCATGATACTTCTGTTTTATTTTTAAAAGAATTACCTTTAAATATTTTTTCCTTTTTTTGTTTAAGGTTATAAATTCGTTTTTTTCGGTGGGGATATACCAAAGCTGCTCTTTAACTCACGCCATTTAAAATCAAGAAACATACGCAAAAAATACTCACAGCTTAGTTGTTGAAATTACCATAAAATGTAAACTACATTTTCGCATAATAATAAACAAGTGACCTGTTAGTTTTTTCCACTCGACCTACTTAATTGAGTGCTTTTTTGGGTGGGAAATAATCAAATAACTGACTCTTACTGACTAAAACCCACCCGTGTTCCTTCCGTTGCCTGTGTTGCCAGAGTCCACGGTATCCGTTTCGGACTTTCCCGCGCTCCCGGCAGACTTAATTAAGTGCTGCGATGTCAAAATACATTGAGAACAAAATAGTAAAGTTTCACACTAGAATAGATGAATAATTAATAGAATTTGAATACGAGCCAATAGGTATTTCCTCAACCCTTCTCTTTATCTATATTAAACTACATGTAACACATTTTGTTTTTTCTACTGTCATTAGCACAATTCATGGACATTGTTAGATTATTAGATACTAATTACGATTCATAAATATTTTGATAGAGATTTTGATTATGAATTATTTAATATTCACACATATTTATTTTATATTTTGTTTAAAAGAAAAAAATATTTTGTTTTGTTTAAATTTTGTGTTAAGAAGGATTTGTTAAGAAGAATTTGTCATGTTTATAAAAAAAAATAAGAAGATTTATTCCTAACTTTTATTTTTATTTTAGTTTGTTTCTTTTCTTTTTGCCCATCTACGGCAAAGCCAAAGGGGGGTTATGATTTTAACAGGCCATGTTTGTATGTTTATCTGTTCCCTCATAACTCCAAAATTACTAGTCGTGTTATGACAATCAAGGTACATGGAAGCATCGTGTTGTTCCGCGGGTTATAGACTATATGACGTCACATTTAATCCAACATGTCGTCTTATAGCGGATGTAGTGTTAAAAAAAATTTACTCAGTTATAAACCTTAATTTAAATACATAAGCTAACACTAAAATATTTTATATAGTATGTACAAGTATAAAATAAAAAAATAAAAAAGGGGGAAGAGCTCATTGGGCATCAAAAAATTCGTCCGCATCGCTGTCAATGGGAAAAGTGCCCAAAAGGCTGGCAGCGTTGCCACGTTGGATGGCAATGCTGATACTTTGGGCAAAGAAATTGGTTATCTACAATTATTGGTACATACATAAATCCAAAATAAGAATAAAACAATTATGTTTCACTCTGTTTTCAATACCACAAAAAATTAAATAAAAAAAAAAGTCCCGACTGCGTAAAATTGAACTTTAAAAAGATGGAAACAAGATTTATATAACTTAATACTATATATTAACAATCTCATGCGGTCGGAGGCAATAGGACTTTTTTGTTAAATAAAGATACCTCCGGCTGCATGAGATTCTTTATAATATTATGTAGTACCTATCCTCAATGATCATAAACCCAAAATAATTGAAATGAAAATGAGAAAACTAAAACCCAACTACGACAAAAACGAGAACTAACCAGGTATAAACAAAAGACATCGACCGTAGCAAAATAATATCGGTTTTCGTACAACCGGAGTCACACGTAATCTTTACGATTTATGCCTTATGGAGCGGGTTATGTTCGGAGTTTCTTTGAACGATAATGTCAGAAATTCAATTATCCGAAAAAGAACATAGTAAGCAAGCTGCAGAAGCAGAAGTGGCAGTGGGCTGGCCATGTTTGTCAAAGGCCCGATGTCCGGTGGAACAAACGACTCCAGCAGGCTTAGCATGACGCTTTATATTTCTTCGAAGAATAGACACGGCTCTTTCTATACAAAGTGACATTTCGTTTCTCCATTTTTGACATCTCACCGTAGAAATGCTTTTACAATCTGTCATTTTGCCTTCCGTTTCTAACGATCTTTTTCTAGGTCCTTTTTTATGTAGAAGGATTTCTACGGTGGGATGTCAAAAAAGGAGAAACGAAATGTCACTTTGTATAGAAAGAGCCGTGTCTTTTCTTCGAAGAAATGCAAAGCGTCATGCTAAGCCTGCTGCACACTAACACACTTTCAATCACAATCCGAGAGTTTTAATAACAATAATCCATCCTAATCCATTGCTTCGTAGGTTTGAAACAAACGTCTGCTCAGTAACATAAATAAAGCAATGAACGTGGGTGAACTGTCAATATGAAACCCATTGCGATCAATTGTCATTTTACGTGTATTACGCAATTACCTCGCTGGAGTGAAGACCGCGTATCGGCAAATACGCGGCGTAGTGTGGGACGCCTTCTGAGCTAGATGGACCGACGACCTTTAAAAGATGGCCGGACAAGACTGGATGCCAAGGGTGGAGGAGAGGGTGTTGAAGCGCAGCCTGGCAGAGGCCTAATGTCCAGCAGTGGTCTGAAACAGATCTTTTTTTCTCCAATACTTTGGTAAAACCTTCGTCTTTACCTACCTATGCTCGTACATCACTTCTGACCTTATCACTCACGACAATAATTAAATTATTGTACGTCCTACTTTCTCACCTCATTTGGACCTACATTTTGATCTCCTTCATACTGTATCTAGTCTGCATTTCAGTCTGAAATTGATTTATGCTCGCAGCTTTAATAATCTCAGAGCTCGACTAGGCAATTTTCGTTGTGTCGGTAGACACCTATCATCAGAAGTTGTGCTGGTGCAACAAAGGCATATAAAATGAAAATTGCGTTTAGTACGTCAGGACTGGGCTGGGTAGTTTAATAGTGAAATTACTTAGAAAGTAATTACTTAGAAAGTATTTTATATTCAGAATTTTTGTCGTGTTTTTATGTTGGTAGTGTAGTGTTTTGAGTTTTGTAGTTTTGACAGTGTTTTGAGTTTTGTAGTTTTGACAGTGTTTTGAGTTGTGTAGTTTTGACAGTGTTTTGAGTTTGTAGTTTTCACTGTGCAGCTTATCAAGTTGTTGGCAATTTACATACATATCTAAAATTACGCCTTCTTCACACGGGGGTAGGTAGAAACTACAGAACACCACTTGCTACAATCCTTACATACTTTTGCCTCTTTTATGGTCATACACGCAAGCTGGTTGCGAGTACTACGCACCTGCCCTTTCTGAAGAACATCACCAATAAGGTCACTTGTATGTCCTCTTAGGACGTCTCAGCGTCCCGGCGTTTCTACTCACAGCAGCCTTGTAAATAGCTTTTGTTGGCATTTGTCATGGTAAATATAAAAACATTTTTACGACAGCAGATGGGTGATAGAATTGATCTATCACCCTTAAACGCATCTTAGACAAATAGATTTAATTCTAAGAACTGTGACAACCACCTGGTTTAACAATTGAGAATTTGGGTTTTTGTCATACTCTACTTTAGAATTACCTAAGAAGATTGCCGAGAAATTCAAAATGTATTTGCAAAACACGTATTTTTGATTCTCGCGGGTTACATTGAAGGAATCACCTTAAATAATGCTAAAGTAGTTTAAAAAATTCTCAATTCAGCAACCGGGTACGAGTCACGCTTGTATGAGTCTGACCCGACTACATATCGCTCTATGACAACAATGATGGCGCGCACTTGCAACAAAACTGTTTTGTTTTAGTAGACCAAAATGTTATGACTACAACAAACAACAATGTTTTTCTTTTGTACACATTGTCTCAAAATCTATCTTCTCACACAGCTGGACATAAAACTGTAATATACAGCGTAAATTTATTAACAATTTAAAAATATTTACAGTACATTTTACTAGTTGCAGCACCTCGTCCTATTTAACAAAGTAACGTATCTTGAATAATTACTTCGTTTACCAGATGTGTTAGATAAACATGTGGTATAAACTGCCGAGCCACACAGAAATCAAAGGATCTACCAACCAATTACCTAGACCGTAATCATCAAATTAAACTGAGATTTGGGTGCTCATTTGCAGAGAAACGTCTCTGAAGTGGCAATAAAACCTTTGTGTGAGATGTCCTGAGCGAAATCTTAAATAGACGAGTTTTCAAACGGTCGTTTGGAAATCCTGGGACAGGGAAATAACAAAGTCATAATGTTTCAGTGCGAAAAAAGATGGCGTTGTGGCGTTGGATCACACTCATTCTTATAATAGCGTTTATTCTATTTTTATTGTAAATATTTTCTTTTATTTTTTTGCTTTGTTTGTTATATACATTTTTTATTTTACCTGTTTTCAATTTTTACCGAACATGTTTTTAATAATTAATTAAACAGTAAACCCTCAAACAAACAGGTTTGCCTAGTTTGGGGCCAATGTTAAACCCTTGTAATATTATTTTAAGAAATAAAGTTTTATCATTATTATTATGCATCCTCTATAGCTCTATCTCTTTATTGCTCCGGAATAATGATGACTTAGACACTTCTCTATACTAATACCCGGTTTCTGAATTGAGAATTTGAATTTGAGAATGTCCTAATCTGTACTTAAGTACCTTTAACTTAAACATTTTTTAGTTTCTGAATTAAGTTTTTTTGAACTCTAATCAAGATTTGAGTATTTACTCAAATTTGACAAAAAGCATGCTTAAGTCGTAAGTTCCGTTTCTGAACTAAAAAAAAACGTATTTGACAATACTCAAAGCATTATCAATATCATTATTATTATCTTCTCTTCTCTTTAGGCCCGTTTTACAGAACCTTACTCAATAATCAAGCATTACTTAAAACTAGTTTCAACCAATAAAATCGCTTTAAACTAGTTTTAACCTGTTAAGCCCGGCGCGACACCGATTTGGAGTCAAACAATAGAAAATCAATTGTGTCTAATTAGCTGTCCTTGACCAATTAAGTAATGCTTGAGTTTTGAGTGAGGTTTATTGAATTGAGGCAGAATTTTCTTACATGAGGTACATACTCGTCGTTGGAACTAATACTGTTTGCTGTTAAAAGTATACGATAACATAAATACGGCCTAAGCTTTTCCCAATATGTTGGGTTTCCCTTCCAGTGTAACCAGATGTGGCTGAATATCAGTATTTTTACACGCAGCATCTGCCATCGAACCTCCGACCTAGATACTGGACAATTTCCCAAATGCTAAGTCCTGTGTTGGGCTTTCTTATAGCTTATAATATCCCAAAGTATTAAAATACCTAAGTATCATAATTATCTTCAGTCATCCGCAGTGTTATGTATCGTGGCTGAAAATTAACACCAGGGGGGCAACCATCACCGCTTATAGCAGTATTATTTCAATATTACTTCAGCGTGAGAAGGGATGGAGCTCTTTAAGTCCTGTACAGGTCCATCACTTTCCCAGTGTGCAGTAATATTATAATAATACTGCTCTCTTATATCAGCTTATAGCAGGGTAAATATTTTATATTTAAATTATTTAATTTTATATAAGTACAATAGTTTAAATAATTACAAAATATTTAATGCTCAACTACATCTACATTAGACTGTAAGCCGACCCCAACGTAATTGAAAAAAGGCTTGGCTGAATTCACGTGACGATGATAATGATAAATATCTTCACTGTATCTCCAGGACTACCTATCATGATAATTTGAAACCACATTAAACATAACCTCAACAGCCCTCCTTATAAAACTACAAATATGAATACGTATAAACGGTAGATTTACAGTTCCAGAGATACAAACGGTTCCGTACCAAATAAAGGTAATTGATGAGCGGGCGCCCGCAGTCTCATGAAATTTAGATGAGGTCCAACCCGCACCACTTGCCGTGACAAATCAGGTACGCTCCGCGATGCATTACAGGTATAATTTAATATAAGCCTGGATCTGTCGCACTGTGAGGCGAAACCCTATTCTCCTAAAGAGAGAAAATAAAAGTTATCTTAACTATTTGTGTGCTCAATGCGTGTTGGGAGTTCATCAGAGATCGTTCAGCGGGGTAATTGCATAACACACATAACAACAATCGATCGCGTTTTGACATTTCAGCCACATTGATTGCATTATTTACGTTGTTGAGCTGACGAAGATTTCAAACTTATGAAGCAATGGATTAGGTAAACCTTCAAAACCCTCGAATTGTCATGTTACCCAAGGAGGCAAGTTAAATAATATTCTAACAATGGTTAATGTCAAACAAGTAAATATGTCAGTGATGTGTGTGCTTTCAAATGGAAACGAAAACGACTTTTGGAGAAATTAATCATGCAAAAAATTAACTAAAATACGTCGAGACCCTCGGTCCATGGGGTCCCAGTGTGCACAATATATTTGCGGAAATCGCGAAACGTCTAGTTGATGTATGTAATTGGTGACCGAAAAGCTGGCGGCTTTCTCGCGCAACGCATCAGCATTGCAATTCAGCGAGGAAATGCCGCCAGCATACTCGGTACAATGCCCCGAGGGCCTTTTTTAAACTTAACTTAGTTTTAATTTAATTTAGTTAATGTTAATATTCATCTTGTAATTTGGTTATGTAAATAAATATTTAAAAAAAAAAACTAAAATACTAAAATTAACTTAAACTAACTAAAATGTTACAACAGTTAAAACAATGATTACAGCATATTAAATCTTTTAATTTATTCGTTGTTAGCTTCAGGCAGTTCCTTCATTTTCCTTAGGAACTGACAGCATAACGTAATTTGCATATAACGAGTGTCCATCAATTGAATGGCAGACGTGACGGGTGGTTGGTCATACTGCAAAACAAACAACGTGACTAGTCTGTGACATCAAATTGACCGGTAGTATTTTGTTTGTTTGTTTCATTAACGAATTAACAGATAAATCCTACGCAGTTCAAATAAACACACGCAGATACAGTAAACTTTAGGTTATTTGCTTTCTGTAAATAAAATGTTTAAACAAAAAATATAGGATATCAATAGAAAAAAAAAACAAAATTAACATAGCGAACATGAATGCGTTTAAAATTTTTACTTTAATTAATAAGCTAACTTTTCGAGAAATCTTAAAAGTCTTAACAGTTTCTATGAACAATATTAAAATCCTTGTAAATTACTAGTCTTAAAAGGTTTCGTTAGCAATGATGTTGACTTCGAGACCCGAACCTTTGAACTTGCACAATTATTTTCATTGGTTCCTGAGAAACTGGGGCCTTTTACTTCAATAAATCCTATTTCTACATCATTAAAATCTTCATTAAAAAGGAAAAGGTTTGCGAACAATTCGTAGGCTAATATTATAAATTTGAAGGTAACTCTGTCTGTCTGCGTCTCTCTGTCTGGGGGCCAACCATTACCTCTTATAGCAGTATTATTTCAATATTACTTCAGCGTGAGAAAGAGATGGAGCTATAAGTCCTGTACAGCTTCATCACTTTCCCACTGTGAAGTAATATTATAATAATACTGCTTTGCTTTGCTTACCGAAGACATCCCGGACGTCAGCTTGTACGAGATTAGGATGGCTCTGAAGCAGCTCAAAAACAACAAGGCGCCGGGTGATGACGGAATTACGGCTGAACTTCTGAGGGCCGGTGGAAAACCCGTTCTCAAGGCCCTCCAGAAGCTGTTTGGTTCCGTCATACTCGAGGGAAAACGCCACAGGCATGGAACAGAGGTGTGGTGATACTGTTCTTTAAGAAGGGCGACAATACCATCCTTAAGAATTATAAGCCCATCTCACTTCTGAGCCATGTCTACAAGCTGTTTACAAGAGTCATCACGAACCGTCTCGCGCGCAGGTTTGACGACTTCCAGCCTCCAACTTGAACAAGCCGGATTCCGTAAAGGCTTTAGCACTGTAGACCACATACATACGCTGCGGCAGGTTATACAGAAGACCGAGGAGTATAACCTGCCTGTCTACTTAGCGTTTGTGGACTACGAGAAAGCCTTCGATTCGATCGAGACATGGGCTGTACTGCAGTCTCTTCAACGGTGCCAGATCGACTATCGGTACATCGAGGTGCTTAAGTGTCTGTACGAAAACGCCACTATGTCAGTCCGACTCCAGGACCAGACCTCGAAACCTATCCTTCTGCAGCGAGGTGTGAGACATGGAGGCGTTATCTCTCCGAAACTGTTCACCGCTGCACTGGAAGATGTCTTCAAGGTTCTGGACTGGAAAGGGCCAGGCATCAACATCAATGGCGAGTACATCAATCACCTTCGGTTTGCCGACGATATAGTTGTCATGGCTGAGACTATGGAGGACCTCAGTACAATGCTCGATGACCTCAGTAGAGCTTCCGAAAGAGTGGGTCTTAAAATGCACATGGACAAGACAAATATCATGTCAAGTGCCTATGTTACACCCACTCTCATGAAAATCGGAGACGCTACGCTCGAAGTTGTGGACGAGTATGTTTATCTAGGACAAACTGTCCAGTTAGGTAGGTCCAACTTCGAGAAAGAGGTCAATCGTCGAATCCGACTCGGCTGGGCAGCGTTCGGGAAGCTGCGCAGTATCTTCTCGTCCCGCATACCACAGTGTCTCAAGACGAGAGTCTTTGACCAGTGCGTGTTGCCAGTGATGACCTATGGCACTGAAACGTGGTCGCTTACAATGGGCCTTATCAAAGGGCAATGGAGAGGGCTATGCTTGGGGTTTCCCTACGTGATCGAATCAGAAATGAAGAGATCCGTAGGCGAACCAAGGTCACCGACATAGCCCGAAGAATTGCCAAACTTAAGTGGCAGTAGGCAGGGCACATTGCTCGCAGAACAGATGGCCGATGGGGCCGAAAGGTTCTGGAATGGCGACCGCGTACCGGAAGACGTAGCGTTGGAAGGCCTCCTACAAGGTGGATCGATGACCTTGTGAAGGCCGCAGGAATCCGCTGGATGCGGGAAGCACAAAACCGGTCAAAGTGGCGGTGCTTGGGGGAGGCCTATGTCCAGCAGTGGACGTCTTTCGGCTGAAATGATGATGATGAATACTGCTTTATGAGGCGATTTTCACGCCTAAACCACTGAACGGATTTTGACAATATTTGACAAGGACATAGATGGTATCCTGCGGAAGGCTAGTTTTTTTTAAACATAATCCTATACGGGGGTGACATAGGGGAAGAAAATTGATATGGAAAACTCGGCATTTGTTAAGCATATACGAGTATGAAAATTCAAATTTATGCTTTTGTCAAGAAATAAGGAATTACGCCTTACAGCGTTTTTGTAAAATTATCCCCCGAGGAGGTAAAATAGGGGTTGATTTTAAAATTCACATGTAATATTGATATTTTTGCGTGCTTATTTTAGAGAGATATCTAAGAGATTTATGGTACTGGAAATATGGTCATAGTCCGTAAATTGAGCTAACATTTTGTCGTTATTTCATTAAAATCGGTTTACGTTTTCAAACGTTAGTATTTAAAGTAATAAAAATAACTTATAGGTACAGTAGGTACGACAACAGCGTGACCAGCATATTTTTAATTTTCGAGGGGTTCATAGTTTGTTTAGGTAACCCAGCATTTCTTAAATTTGGTAAGGGATATTAACATTTTTAAATTAAGAATTACGTGTTACAACGTTTTTGTAAAATCGTCCTCAAAGCGGTAAAATAGGTAATGATTTTTGACCTTTACATTTTTTTGTGTAGGACTTTTTAAGAAATTTAAGAAATCGGAAATATATAATTTCATTAAAATCGGTCCACAGGGTCATAACTCATAACAACAATTTAATACAAACTTACAATTTATTATCTGTCTATCTGTTACCTTTTTACTCCTTAACGGCTGAACGGATTTGGATGAAAGGCTATGGTTTAGGACATAGGATACGTTTATCCCGATAGTAGGTACGTTCCCGTGGGATGATATCCGACATCCACGCAGGCGAAGCCGCGGGCAAAAGCTAGTCTAATTATAAATACACCTAAAAGTCAAAATCTTGACCCAAAAGTTTAAGATGAATTGGTCCCAGTTATGCCAAAACATACCAACTCTTCAATATTTCAGAAGGCTAATAACTTTACTCATAAGTCATAACCAATTTTCCAATATCATACAGCAAAAACGTAAGTTCGTGTATTTATTTGGTCTTATATTTGTGTATAATTAGGTATATGTATTATATAATATGTAATGTTTTTAATAGGTATATTATGTATGTATATACTTATATTTTAATAAATATTTATTCCACAGTTTTCGTTATTGCACCTACCGCTGTCTGTCTCTGCATCACCCAAAGGTTGACTGATAGAAAATGCCTATGGCATTAAGTCCGCCTCTGTACATTTGTGTGCGTAAAGTATTAAATAAATAAATAAAAACAGTTTCATACAGGTACAATCTACACATGTATAATATTATGTGCATGTAAAAAAAGCCTATAGGTAATGTTCCCACTGCTGGGATACAGGCCTCTTCTCGGTGAGAGGTAGTGGGCCGTAATCCACCATGGCGCCCAGTGCGGGTTGTTAGATGTCATATGTCTTCGAATTTTTAGTTCAAGGGCATACCGGTTTCGTCACGATATTTTTGAGAGAAGTGGTGATGGAATAATTTAGGTACACAAAGTAAAGCGCCTGTTTCATCACCACTGCTCTCAAAACTGTGAAGGAAAACATTGTGAGGAAACCGGCATGTCCTAGAACTAAATATTCGAAGACATGTGACATCTACCAACCCGCGTTGGGCCTGCGTGGTAGATTACGGCCCACTCCCTCTCGAAAAGAGGAGGCCTGTGTCCAAGCAGTGGGAACATTATAGTCTGATTATGTAAAGCGCCTGTCTAAGTTCGAACCTACGACCTACAACTTGTAAGTCACGGCCGTTACCACTAGGCTACCACTGCAGTGCCACATAAATGCGAAGAAAGGATATAAACTAATAAAAGCTTTATCAATCCAAAAGTTTTAAAATCACTACGAAAACGGGAGAAAATTTGATGTGGGTCTGTTTATTTTGGCATAAGTGAGTCAGTTATTCCTAACCTTGAATATTAACATAACATCGCGCCTTTTTTCCCCGAAGGGTAGGGCAGAGGTGTAGGTTCCTATAGTAAAACTACATTTCGCCAGTTATGTTTAAGTCCCATGTAACAGGGAGTGAGCCTATTGCCATCAACCGGACAGAAATCCAGACTCCGGGCTGCTACTGAGAAATTCCAGATAGAAAAAACCCAACAATTTCCCGATCCGGGAATCGAATTCATTGAATATTGAATACCTTGAATATTGTGTCTGTACGATGTTATTATGGAGAGTTAGCTCACTTCTAGCTCTCATAGCATGTGTTATTATAACGTGCGTGAGCGCATACAGGTCGTGTGAAGTTGAACACTTTTTAGTACCCTCTTGCAATAACATGACGTATTGCATTATTGTGTGAGGCTATTTTTATACATCATGTGGGACAATGTTAGCAGCGATATAGCGTGCAATCGAACATCTCACGCTTTTAAGTATTAGGAGACAGAGTTTTATCACGAAGAGTTGCTTTGTTTATGTACAAAAACATACATAATCAGCTTATAATGTAGCAGTAGGAACTGCTGGGGCACAGGTGTCCACTCTGTGAGAGGAAGTGGGCCGTAATCCACCACGCGTGCCCAGTGCGGGTTGCTAGATGTCACATGTCTTCGAATTTTTGGTTACAGGACATGCCGGTTTCCTCACAATGTTTTTCTTCACAGTTTTGAGAGCAGTGTTGATGAAATAATTTACTCAAACAACAACTTGTAAGTCGCGGCCGTTACTACTGGACCACCACTGCTCTGTACAAAAACATATTTTCTTTCTTTTTTTAAATCCAGTAAATTATGGCTATTCAATATTTCATACCAATATCATCATCATCATCATCTGCCTAGCCTTTTCCCAACTATGTTGGGGTCGGCTTCCAGTCTTACCAGATACAGCTGAATACCAGTATTTTACCTGGAGCGACTGGCTATCTTACCTCCACAATCCAGTTACTGGGTAACACGATACCCCTTGGTAAGACTGGTTGTCAGATTTTCGAGCTTCTGACGACCCGTAACGACTGTCAAAGATCTACAAATGACAGCCGGGACCAACGGCTTAACGTGCTTTCCGAGGCACGGAGGGTTTGTAAAGATGGTCACCCACCACGGACAAACCGTGGCAAGCGTAGCTTAACCTGATCGATCGACCCGTTCGGCTGTTATTGCTTAGCCACAAGCCCCTCCATTTCATACCAATAAGGACCACTTATTGTGCAAGCCAAGTGAATGTTTATTGGCGAAAATAATTATTGAATAGTTTTTTATTTTATGTATTTTGTTTTCTCTTCTATTCTTTCACACGTTGTCCACAAGAAGGAAGAGGGAAAGTCTGAAAGGGATACCGTGGCCCCTGGCAACAGGCAACTAAAGGAACACGGGTGGCTTTTAGTTAGTAAGAGTCTGACACACACCCACTCCGCCCAGAGCGGGAGAAGTTATTTGATAATTTGCCACCAAAAAAAAAAGTTTGCTGGAAGAGATTTCTTTAGAAATAAGCATCCCCTTTGTTCTTATTTTTCTGTTCCTTTCTTTTTATTGTTTATATGTGTGTACACAAACTGTTAAATAAATAAACGGCAATGTACAAAACTTAATTTAACATCAAAGGCTAACAACAAAAATAAATAAATAGTAGGTATTAGATAAACGACGCAATCAGTCAATCTAAAGAGACTTTTGCCCTTTAGTTCAGCACTATATCACTGCCATCCCGACAGGCTCATGAAATAATAATGAAAGGGTCACTGCTCACTGTGTTCCGAATTGATTACCCTTTAAGTTTGGCTGAATAGTTACGAAAATTAGCTATTAGGGGGCCTTTTGCAGAATTTAGAACTGTCAAATTGACAGGAAGGGGCGTGACATCGTTGACAAGGACCGTATAAACGTCAAAGGGTTTTACAAGATTGATGCCCAAATTCCATTGTGGCTTTCTGCGCTGGCTTGGCTGACAATTTATTAGTTTGACTTTATGGGGTATTGTTGACTGATGTTGATGGGAAATTGTTAAAGATAATTGGTACCTGTTTGTAGGCCATATCTCTACAATTGAATATGAAATGGAAATATCACTTAGATATTTCAGTTTTATTCTATCACATTTGAGACAGTTAAGGCGCAGATGTATGATTTTAGTGACTTTTAAATCTGTTATTACGCCTTCATATTGCAAGTAAGTTATTCAAAAATGTATTTTTAACTAGAACGCACACGCACACTCAATCAGTATATGTGAATATTTAAGTATTGTAGTAAAATGCTTTATGAAATAAAGGAAGTAATGTCTACACAAACCATAAAAAACGACATTACTTTCTTTTATTAAAGGACTTAAGACATTTTGATTGATTTTTTTTTTATGAACAGACTTTTTTATTATCTATAATTCTAGCTATGATTTTTTTCAAATATTCATATGTTCGTTACTAAAAATAAATATTCCCTATAAAACCGAATGGCAGCGAAGCGTGAGCGCGATACACATTTGTATGGCCAAGGTCAACGGCGATTACCCGACCCTTAAGTATACATTATCATTGCACCGAAACATTAATGTATGAAAAAAGGGCTCCTATTAAACGAAGTCTAAGCTCCAGCTACAGTAGATATGTTATTAAAATGTTAAGCCCCGCGCGACACCGATTCGGTGTCAAAAAATAGAAAATCAATTGTGTCTCATTAACCGTCCTTGACCCAGAGAGCAGTGGTGGCCCAGTGGTAACGGCCGCGACTTACGAGTTGTAGGTCGTAGGTTCGAACCCAGACCGGCGCTTTACTTTGTGTAAATTATTTCATCACCACTGCTCTCAAAACGGTGAAGGAAAACATCGTGATGAAACCGGCATGCCCTAGAACCAAAAATTCGAAGACATGTGACATCTACCAATCCGCACTGGGCCCGCGTGGTAGATTACGGCCCACTCACTCTCACAGAGAGGAGGCCTGTGTCCCAGCAGTGGGAACATTATAGGCTGATTATGTAACCGTCCTTGAGTCTTTAAATTACCCTAGAAGACCGATACGAATCAGCTACGAACTATATCTAAAATTAAAAAATCCTTTTCAGGAATCACTTAGTATAAATGAGCTCATTTAACTCACTTCCCACTAGCCCCGTTCACTAACTGCTTATTCAAAACAAATTGACATGCAAATTGATAATTATTACAAAGCGTCGAATCGAATCTGAATATTTCATCAAACTTTTGCATTCATATTTCAAGTTCATTACTGTTTTGGTTTTGTAAAATTAATTATTAATTTATTCAATTTCAGCACTTCAATAATTTATACAAAGAGTCAAAATTGTTTCTGGCGTTCAAGTAGTTTAGGATAAATTCGATGGAAGCTACGTTTGAGATTGATGACTGAACTAAATTGCTTTTAAGTTTCGATTTGACTTCTTAGTAAATAAAATTGTACCTGGTATCTGGACTAAGTTTCCTGAAGTAGTTTAAAGTTGTGTAGTAGGTATGGATTAAGGCGCAAAAGCGTGGTTAGAAGTCTAATTGAAGGCATTTAGGATCTGAATTGAGTAAGTTTTTCGTTTAAACACATTTCATGTACAATGTTGTTTACTTCTAAACTTCAATATAAATTATAATGGTAGGTACGCAGGTATTCATTTTTATTATTGGCGTGTCTATCCATCGATGGGACTTGTCTACGAATACGATGACACACATCATGATAAAGCAAATCGTTAAAGAATCCAAAGATATATTTCTTGCCAACATCTCGCCTAAATAAGAAGCCGTTAGCTATTTTACTAATACATCTAATGTCAAACCAAACAACTATTAACTCACCATAATAGGTTTTAACGAGCTACTTACGAACATCGACTGGTTAATGAGCCGTTATTAAACCGATATTTTTGGAATTTCTAAGCTTTTATACGCTCATTAGGTCCAAAATAATATAACAAAGATTTCTTCTAAATATCGCTGGAATATTTAATGTTTTAGACTGTTATTTATGTGAAAGCAGGCAAATAGAAACGTTATAATAAGCGTGGACGTTAAAGAAGATTTATGTGTTTCAGTAAGCAAATATGAAACTCTTCGGTGAACAAATATATATCTAAATAAAACAAAAGGAAAACAAATGAAGGTTGATAACACAGTCTTGTTGGTCTCTAATGGTACTGCCTCGTTGGCCTATTGGTCGTAAGCGATACTGCTGAGCATGAGGTCCTGGGTTTGATTCCCAGGTCGGGCAAAGTGTCTTTGGGTTTTTCCAGTGGAATTTCTCAGTAGCAGCCCGGAGTCTGGATTTCTGTCCGGTTGATGGCAATAAGCTCGCCTCCTATTACATGGGACTTAAACATAACTGGCGAAACATGGGTGTAGGTACTATAGGTAAACCCCTGCCTAAACCTTCGTGGAATACAGGCGTGATATTATGTATTGATAACAGTTTTAAATAATAAGCCCTATTCTAGAACGATGTCGGATAATCTGTATTTAAAAATGTCAGATTTATTACTATCAACTCAAATCTAATTTTAAGTCGAGTTTCATGACTGAATTGTGCTGTAGAATACGGGCTTAAGACGCTGACAACACCTAAACCGCAGTCACTGTCAGATTGCATAGAAAAGAAAGAGAAGCGCGACGACAAAACGCTTGTAATTTATTGCAAAATATGAAGTAATTATTTATTTACTCAGAATTGAGTTGAGTAATCGAAAATAAAAAACAACTAAGTTCTGCATTAGAATAAGATGTACTTGTTATTAATTAAATACGTAATTTATGTTAATATTTAAAACAGATATTTTGGATTAGAACTCAAGGTAAGAGGTTAGTTTAACGTTAGTTTGTATCGAGATTTTTTTTTCAAAACGTGTTTTGGTGACAACCAAGTTCTGGGAAATATGTTCAGAATTAACATATATTTTTTCCGCTACCACAAACTATACAGATTTGGCAATTTTCTTTCTTAAGAGAAGCCTATTTTGGTCAATTGGGTCTTGTCAGCGCCTTAAGCTATTTAATTTAAAATCTCGGTCTAACAAATGATGATGTTCATTTCTTTACGAGCCTAAAAAGGTTTTATTCATTTCTTTTTTTTCGTCCCTGACACTCGTTACAAGTAAGTATACCTAATATCAGTATACGTAATATAGTAGTACCTAATACCAGGGCACTCAGAAACAATTGCGAAAAAAAGTTTTTACGAATATGTATGAGAGACTGGCCAGTTATAATCTATTTCGAAAATATGATTATTTGTAAGTAAAAATATGTACGTTCCAATTTAAAAAATTCCCTCCACATTGTTTGCGAGCTAATTTAAATTATCGTGTCTCATTTAAAAATGGATCTGCGCCGGGAACATTTTCGCGTTATGATTTTTTACGATTTCAAGTAAAGTCTGAAACCGGACGAATCGTACGATAGACTTCAAATGGCATTCATGGATGAAGGCCCTTCTAAGGCAACCGTGTGTCGTTGGTATAACGAATTCAAGCGCGGTCGACTAACTTTGGGGATGAAGAAAGAAATGGTCGCCCTTTGATAGCTGTTACGGAAGAAAGCTAGCAGTGAAAAAATTCATCCATGACAACAGGCGAGTTACGTATCAAGAGATTCAGCACATACTGCGGGTTGGATCAGGAAGCCTTCACGAAATTCTACACGAAAATCTTCGCGTGACGAGGATAGTTTCACGCTGGGTGCCGCACAACCTCACCGATGCTCAGAAGCAGGCCCGGATAGAATGGTGCCGTGATATGATAAACAAATTTGAAGCAGGCTCGTCTCAGCGTGTTTACGACATCATTACAGGTGATGAGTCTTGGATTTATCAATACGATCCAGAAACCAAGCGCCAGTCGACGGTTTGAGTGTTTCAAAACGAATTAACGCCTACCAAAGTGAAGCGATCTAGAAGCAGGGGAAGATTTTGATCACGAGTTTTGACTGGCTACTTGGTGTCAATTCCTTTACAGAACCAAAGAAGCATCAACGCTGAATGGTATACTACCAAATGCTTGGCAGAAGTTTTCTCTGTTGTGAGCAACAAGCGACCAAACACAGGGCTCCACGGGCTACTACTCCACCAAGACAACGCCTTCGCACACCGTGCTCAAAACGAGGGACTCTCTGGACAGCACGCCCGTCAAACTCCTGGGTCACCCACCTACAGCCCTGGCCTTCTACACCGTGTGACTTCTTTTTATTCCCGAAAATAAAAAATCTTCTCAAAGGGATACAATTTTCGTCGCCGGAATATGCGCTGTCAGCGTTCGAGTAGGCTTTAAACGAGGTGTCTGCGGCGGACTGGTACAAGTGTTTCGAAAACTGGTTCAGACGCATGAAATTTTGTATAGAGGCTAGTGGAGAGTACTTTGAGAAGATTTAATACAAAAAATATTTACCTATAGAACATTTTTTTTAATTTTCGCAGAACATTCTGAGTGTCCCATGTATGTCTACTAAATATAATTAAATTAATTAACCAGTATTACGCAACAGCAATGCATGGTGCAGTCGTGGCCCAGTGGTAACGGACGCAACTTATAAGTTGTAGGTCGTATGATGGAACCCAGGCAGTCGCTTTACTTTGTGTAAATTATTTCAATACACGAACCGCCATGTCCTTGAACCGAAAAATTCGAAGACATGTGACATCCACCCACCCGCACCGGTCCCGCATGTTGAATTACGGCCCACTCCCTCTCACAGAGAGGCGGCCTGTGTCCCAGCAGTGGGTATTATAGGCCGATTATGTATGCATGATACATTATTATGTAGTACTAGCACTTTGCCCACGACTTCGTCCGCGTGGATTTCGTATTTTCTCCTATAAAATTCAACACTAGTAGTTTTGGAAAATTAATGATCAAGATCCTTTTACTTATTATTAATTTATTAATCAAAGGAAAAAAAAAATCCATGTAAACTATTGCTCCTGTCTGAAAAATCGTCAATCGTTTATTTCGTCATTTAATGTTTAGATTACTTTTGACTTAATAAGACACGCAGTGAAATCCTCTCCCAAAAACTTAATTACCTCCTTTGAGCTGGTCGATTTTCGAAAAACCTAAAAACTCGTCTCTATATATACCTATGTCAAAAGTATTCGAGTTAATCGGACAGCGCATTAAAATTATTTCATACTAACTTTATCACCCTCTAAAATCCTTTGAGGGGTAGTTTATAAAAGCGAAATGATAACAAACTTTATTTATTCATTTAAGAAAGTATTCGTGCTAAGTTTCAAGTTTATTAACTTAAGAAATAACATTTTCATACAATAGAGATCCACCCTTTTCACCCCCTTTAAAGGTCGAATTTCCAAAAACCCCTTCTTAGAGCTCGCCTACTTTATAAAAGGGACCCTGTGCTTTCTGATATGTCAATCATTCAGCACTTTGCCCGCGATTTCGTTCGCGTGAATTTTGTAATTTCCCCTTAAAATTTCACAACTCCCTCCACCCCCTTTAATTGGTAGTAATAATGACTAAGATCTTTATTTTTATAACATATTTTCACAACGCTATCTATGGGCAAATGAATAAAAGGTCCGCACAAAGCTTGTTCTAAGCGGTATAAATGAGAATTGTGTTTCCTGAATGCATTTTGCGTTTTAGCAATTTTATATTATCTCCGAAACTATATGACCAATTGACATACTGTAAAGGGCAAATTTTAATCTGTGATCATAGATCAATAATTTATTTGGGTAAGGATTAATATTTTGTTGTTTTGATTATCTAAAAATATGTCGTAAAAATGGTTTTTACAACATAAAAGTAATATAAAAGATAAAGATATGGTGTCGCGACCTTTTTTGTAGAATTATTTAAGGCGGACAGGTTGCCACAAATTGTTTTCAATTATATACAACGGTTTAGACAGTACATGCAAATAATTCTGTTTAGAGAGGTATTATTTTCCAAATCAATTTTTTAACAAAAATTGTGATAGCTTGTGCGTGATATAAATATAAGAAACTGGGTCATTAGTTTCGGAGATTACCCCCTACATACAAACTTACAAACTTGCAAACAAAGTTTTACCTCTTTAAAATATTAGTAAACTTAGATTATTTTACTCAGCCAAGATTAGTCGCGTTATGAATAATAATGAGCCAAGAAACTTAAAGCAATCCTTCATCGCAGGATTACAGTACCTACGACCTTCATTAAAACTTCCATATTAAGTACTTTATTATAATTAATGAAATGGGAACACCGTTTAAAGAATTGTTTGGTATTACCATGCCTGGAAGTCCACAAAAAATGGTGTCAACCGTGGCTCGTCAGCAATTAAATCTGAATATATGGATAAACGTAGAAAAATTATAGATGGTTGAGTAATTGCCGAGCTCAATCTACTTTAGTCATTAGTTTTAATACGGTAATAAAAGCTTACGAGTGTATTTAAAGCCTTCGTAAGGTAATAAAAAGCTACTGTTAATAACCAGAACGAAATGATAGGAACTGATTGACATACATATTATCTTCGCTTTATGGCACAAGTTTTAATTTTGATGAAGAAGGCTTCGAAATTCTGCCGTTAAGGTTCGGGTAATACTCCGCTGCCGCGAGAAATTGCGGCACATCAGGCGGAGCTCCGGCGGGATCTCATGGCGACATGGAGAGTATGGTTGTCGCAACCCAGTGCTGGGCACGCCACAATTGCGGCGATAAGTCCCCTCTTTGAGGAGTGGCTAGAGAGGCGCCACGGCGTCTTCACCTTCCGCCTGACGCAGGTCCTCACCGGACATGGCAGCTTCGGGAGGTTCCTGTGTCGGATAAAGCGGGAAGAAACGCCCGGGTGTCACCACTGTGTGAATCGCCCGGAAGACACGGTGGAGCATACGGTAGAGGTCTGCCCGGCTTGGGCAGAGCACCGCCGTGTCCTCGTGGAGGCGATCGGCGGCAGAGATCTCTCGCGTCCGGCCCTGGTTTAGGCCATGGTACGGAGCGAGAGGGCATGGGCAGCCGTTACCTCCTTCTACGAAGTAGTAATACTCGCGAAGGAGGAGGCGGTATGGTTGAGAGAAAGGCAAATTTCGCGCCCTCTCGCCCCTAGCCGCCGCAGGAGAGGCCCTGGGCGTCGGGAATCCCGGGCGGATTTCCGGCCACCGTAGGCGCGGGCTTGCGGACGGTGAGCCATGGGTAGCTCACCATCCGGTTAGGACCAGGCCTGGGTCGACGGCGCGTTGTAATCCACGCGCGCCTCAAAGAGATGTCGTCAGCAAAAAAGTAGGGGTCCACTAGGGCCGATGCCTGCCGGGGTCGCGGGAAGGTACTTATGGGTCACCGAGGCCCCTGGCAACAAAGGCAACGGAAGGAATACGGGTGGGTTTTAGTCAGCAAGAGTTTGACACACGCTCCCGCTCCGCCCGGAGCGGGAGAAGTTATTTCATGATTTCCCAACCAAAAAAAAAGATTCGGGTAATCGCCGTTGACCTTGGCCATACAAATGTGTTCGTGCTCACGCTGAAAATATCTTAAGTAGTTTGAAAAAAATATCGTTTTTTATGCTTTGGGTAAACATTACTTTCTTAAATTTATTGTAGTATTATATAAAATACCTACATATTCACAGAATTGATATGCGTTCTAGTTTAACATATTTTTTTTTGCATAACTTACTTGCATTTTAATATGAAGGCGTAATAACAGATTTAAGTCACTACAATCATATATCAGCGCCTTAAATAATACTTACATAATCTAAAATAATACGGATAAAATTGAAAGCATTAAACAGTTGCAGTATACTATATTTGCGACTATAAGTCAACCCTTCAATCGACTCAGCCTATAGCAGTCCACTGCTGGACATAAGCCTCTCCCAGACTGCGCCACAACACCCTGTCCTCCGCCTTCCGCGTCCCGTCTGTCCCAGCCACCTTTTTAATGTCATCGGTCCATCTAGCTGGCAAGCAAGTCAACCCTTATGCCAATTTATTTGGGGTTGGCGTATCGTGTCTTCTTCCATCCAGACAAACAACATACCTATCTACTCAAATAGGTATAGTACCTACATATAAGTAATACTAGGTAAAATTATACAAATCCAGTTGTGCCCAACAGAACCAATTTGTACCTATTACGAAAACCAATGTGGCCTGCAATTGTAGGTACGGTTAGCAGATACGGACATCAATCCCTTGGGATTGGATGACAAATTGGGCACGAACTTATTGAGTATATTCGGCGAGTTGCGATAAAATGTATCGCTTTTGATACATTGCTCGAGGGGATGTGAAAATAGTATCGCATTGTATGAAATGTTGCTCATAATTATCATTATCGTGTTATTAAATAGGTAGTGCGTATTGGTTTAAATTGGCGCGGGTTAATTTATTATGCAATATGCATTGGTACCTACGTATGTAAATGTTCCAATAATCGATCGACCGACACTACAGTTATGATCATTATTACTGAACAAACTAATTTTAAGACATTTTGGTGCAAAAATAAATAGATGATGTAAACCCACAACATTCCGATCAAACAGGCTGCGACTAAGAACGGTCATACAGCAATATATTCATAATAGCAAAGGGATAAGTGACCACTGACCCTTGGTTTATATTAAAAATACTGTGTACCTGCTTAAATAAATCCGAAAATGCAATCCAATGTTTCAACACTTATTTGTTAAATAATACATTTTGTAGTTAAATAAAATTACTGCTTCACCACTTAAACACGTCTTTACGATAAAAATTAAAAAAAACAACTTACCTACCGTTAAAAAAATATTTGTTTAGTCGTGGATAGACGTTTACGAGAAAACATACGGAACATCAAAAGGTGAAACGTTTGCTACGTATTAGGTTTTGGATACCGCGGATCGATTTCAGTCGGCCACTAGATCCGTGTTCACTAATTACGTAAAGAACACGTCAAATTGAGTTTAACCTAAGTTCTCTTGATACAAATACCAGACCAGGTTTCTTATTAAAAATTAAACAAAATGAATGCGATATCGCGGGCGCGACAGGCAGCAATATGCCTGTCACGCTCGCGATATCGCTCCAGTCTGCATGAGCCTTAAATCTACAAGCACTGATAACTACGATCATCAATAATAAGCCAATAATTAAGTCAAAGCAGTCAATAATTTGACTTTTGGTTTGGAATAAGCCACTCCTGACGAAATTCATCCTGTGCCTCGACCGACAGGGGACGATACGCCGTACAGTAACCTGGACCCTCAGGCGTAAATCGCCTAAATAGCCTCACAGGCAACACAGCGAGACACACCCGTCGATGTCGAACTCCAATTGCTGCGGAGGGTATATTGAACCGCCTGGTCGGTACACTAGTATCCCAGTCAGGCCGCAAATGGCCTTTTCAACTAGTCTTATACCATCAGACAAAAGAATCTCACGCAATCCTAACGAAACCACACTGCAGAATTCAATAAACGACTGGAGTTAGCTACATTAGCTGTTAATTTCACAAGCACATCAATACACTGCACTGCAGAATTTAATAAGTTAGTGTTACATATCGTATACCAAAAGTATTTGCGACTCCTTCCAAACAGTAATTTTCCATTCGTTTCGATTCGTTGTTTCTATGAAAAAAATGACAACTTTGGAAACCATATTTGAATATTGTCCAAAAATATAAAATAATAAAGCGTTGACCGGCTTGCGAGCAAAAAGTTATCACTGCAGAGTTTCAACGCTGCAATATGCCTACACTACCCTTAAGGCTCCTACATACTGGCGCGACTTGTCGCGCGACGCGACGCGACACAAAGACACCGCGTGTAGCGCTACAAGCGGTGCCTTTGTGTCGCGACGCGTCGCGCGACAAGTCGCGCCAATATGTAGGAGCCTTTACAAGTCAATCAACAAAAACTCACTGACTACAAAACAGAAAACAAATTATGTAAATTAAATAATTTATTCAACAGATTCGGTACGAAAAGTATTCTTCAATTCAACAAATTCACTGAACAAGCGATTTAAGTTTGCATTTTTATTTAATTGTTTATGTCGAAAGAAATTATTAGGAAACGTCCTTGTTTTACCAACCCGCACTGGGCCCGCGTGGTGGATTACGGCCCACTCCCTCACAGAAAGGAGGCCTGTGTCCCAGCAGTGGGAACATTATAGACTGATTATGTGTTCCTGTTTATGTTTTAAGAGGACAGTACCCGTAAAAGGTGTAAGTGTTTCAGGAGCTTAGGACAAACCGTTTAGAAATAACCGTTTGTTTTGATTGTTTGTTTGTTGTCATTTGCCAGTGTCACAGCACAGAGCAATGCTAATTGTCTGTGGTTCCTGGCCCTGACATCAAGCCATGGACAAGATTGTTAAACTTTTATAATTTAAGTACGAGGCTTTTGGCTACTTTAAATGTGTTTATTTTATGTAATCTTTTTTGCAATGTGCGTTTTGTTTGTGCAGAATAAACAATTTTTCTTTCTTTCTTTCTTTCTTTTCTTCAAAATAACTTTAACATTTACTTGAATACTGTAGTAAAATTGTATCTGTATCTGTACTTTCTACGTTAATTGATAACGACTTGTGACCGCGATTCCAATATAAATGGTTGTAGAAGCCAAGGCAATAAAATGTACAATAAGTTGTAACTGTATCCGCATAAAAGTTTTCCTTATCCGAAATGAAATATTTAGAGTTTACTAAAAAGCCATCTTATAATCTTTTATGGAAAATCTTTCGCATAAGTTTTAAAACAATTAAATATTACTTTACTGTCAAAAGAAAATACGTCAAATTCATTAAAATTCATTACGGCCTACCAGAAATTCGGTTCGCTATAAACGTACAACCAATAAGTACCTAACCATAACCAAAAAGGTAAACCCAGAACGAAGGATCATAAAATAATCTACAACGCCACGAAACTGAATCAAATTCATAGCATTTCCTTGGCAACAAACATTTCTACCCTTTCGAAAGCTCTCCCCACGAAATGTACTATCTCGTATCTTAAATAGCAGTAGATGAACCTTAAAAGGAAGAGTATATTCGTTTACCTTAACTCTGTATTCGAAGCACACGCTCTGCATAAAAGGAACGCAGGGTGTGAAGGAAATTCCTTACTTATACTTATAAAAATATAAGGAATTCCCGTAACCTTAGTACGGTTTGAGAACAAGGAATTCATATAAGAAGAATAAGAGAAGAATAAGAATATTTTTCATAGTCAAAATTTTTCGTTAAGATTAAAATAATGTTTTATAACAGTGACATGCGAAGAACAAAATTAAATCTAAAAATAGAAATCTCTATGATTAAAACCGAGTCTCTCACTTACTCTTATTTGAACGACAAAACTGTGCCACGATGTGAATCTATGCTTAGATATATGACTGATCTTTGAACAGAATTTATAGTCCTACTCAGGCACAACCAACCACTCGTTGTTCAAAGTTTTTATACGAATTTCGAACTATTCTATGCCAGAGATGTCGAATAAGGATTTGCCCAACTAGGCATGTTTTGTCACGTCGTATATTCACGACATTCGGCATAAACAGACATGTTCCCGAATCGATCGATACGTATTTTCGCATCCGTACCTTTGCTACTCGATTAAGTTTGCTTTGGTACTCGTAATCGAGAACGCAATCGCAGTTGCGGGTTTTGCCCTAGTTTTACGGAATACCACTTAGCTTGTGCCTGAGGTATTAGTACACAGATGACATCACATCTATTATACGTATAAGTAGGTATGTATGTACTAACAAACAGTAAAGTAGTCCAAATATGTACTATTGGAAAATCTTAAGCATGCTCACTTAAGAAAATATTTCTGCGGCAAGCGTAGCTGAGTAGTGACAGACCACACCCCTTCCTGGTTTCGTCCAATTAGAGACAATTTGCATATGTGTGAGTATAACAAAAAATAACAACAGACATAATAGTACATTATTATTCAAGTGTGCTACGTTGGTCACTCAGTACACTCGAGCCAGTATTATTCGCGCGACAAGGGAGCCGAGTGTGTAATGATCAATACATACGCGTTTCATACGACGGTTTTCAACTTGAGAGGAAAAAAGGGACTTGTATTATTAATAGTTTCGTAGGCCGCTAGGCATTTCTCTATTTCTCTCTAGATTTTGGTGGCAACAGGCTGTCACTCGCGTTTCGTGCTTCGATTAGTATTTCCGGGGAGAGGGGGGGGGGGGGTTCAATTCTACGTGTTGCTCTTCGCTCTTCTTTCCTTCCAATCGTGTTCCTTCCGTTGCCTGTGTTGCCAGGGGCCTCGGTAACTTTCCTGCGACCCCGGCAGGCATCGGCCCCAGTGGACCTCTACACATGTGCTTACTTTGAGACTTTGAGGGGCGGGGCGCGTGGAACACAATGCGCCGTAGACCCGGGCCTGGTCCTTATCGGACGGCAAGCTCCACATTGCTCACCGTCCCTACTTACCGTCCGTCACCTACATTTTTGATAATAATTAACCACACAACGAAAACGTTAACAAGTATTTATGGAAAATGGCAAGCAGGTTTAAATAAAGAGCCTGGCAAAACCGCTAAACAGCCTATAAAAAACAACAGTAATCACAAAATAAACTTTTGAATACGCAAATTAAGGTTAATATGTAGTGAAAAATATATAATTTTATGAAATGATCATCATTTTGATGATTGATATGTTACCTAAAATTTTTTTTACAAAAATATTCATTGTTTTTAGACATAAAAACTCTTTGCGGAGATTGCAAAAAGAAATGTAAAGTAAAAATACTACTGTATAATAAGTTGAATTATGAACCTGAATAGGTTCTAGTAGTATTTTTACTTTACATTTCTTTGCGTTGCCATAAGAGTCCCTTTACAAGCGTGTTGAAGAAATATTTCGTCATTTTTTGCGACCGTATTTTATGGCTGTTCTATTAAGCCATCCTATTGTTTAACCAGATGTTCTGACGTTCCCACTGAAAAACAATGGTACTTACATAATGAACTTATTTTTATTGCCTCTTCTCCATAGGAAACGACCAATTGGAACCGTGCACCTAGCTTCTGACGTTTCATAAGTGCCCATGATAGTTTTATGTGAAATAAAAATATTTTGATTTTGATTGTAGTTGCAAAAGTTGCGACAGCAATAAACAAAAAGCTCTGATAACATTGTTTAAACTGCGCCAAATATTGATTCAAATACTACTGTAATTTTGCTATATCAATCAAAACAGAGTAGAGATACCAAATGTTGTCAATTTCTAACAAAACTACGTAACTTGCTGTAATTTGGCATGGGTATACTTATTAATCAGGCCAACAAAGTGGTAAACTAAAATCTAAAAAATACGTATATTTGGGGTACTTCCCTTGATGATAATTTTTTTCTTGTCTATCCCATAGTGTGGGGTATCGTTGGATAGACCGTTCAAAAATATTGCTAATTTATATAGACGATTTTTCGATTCAGGGGTCCGTATGCTTAATATAAAGCTTTAAAGTGATATTTTTTGTTAGTCGATTGTTCCCATCATTGCCAGATAAATGATTGTTGGATATGTGAAAAAAAAATATGGCGAAAATACGAAGTTAATAGGAAAACTATCACAGCTAAGTATAGGGTTTACAAGTTTCCAACTTACATGATGGTCAATTCTCCAACTGAAAAAGTTGGAGAATTGACCATGACGTATATCGATGTAAGGGAGAACATGTTTTTCAACTACAATGTTAACTTTTTTTTAGATAAATTTATCCCAACTATGAACCCTTCATTGTGTGTGATCCGACTCGCACTTTGCCGGTTTTTTATGTTATTGTTCCCAAGTTTAAACACATTTAAATGTAGTTATTTACTTTCCATTAGCACTGCATTCCTTATTACAAATGATTATATTTTTGTGGACATATTTTATTATTGATACTAATTAAATATACCAATAATACATTTTCTAAACCAAATGGAAGATATGAGAACGAAATGACTTCTTGTCAACAGCAATAATTAGAGCTCTCGCTGGCCGTGCCGATTAAAAAAATATCTCACAAACAAGTGAGCATAGCACACGCCTAGTGTGTGTCACACTCACTATACATAATTATGTAAATACGAACACGACTAAAATGCGCTTCGTGCATCTTATTGGTCAAAACGCTTGCATCGGGGATCGAGTCGTGAGCCGTGCTATACGATTATCGCCTTAGAGGTGGGCATGCGGAAGTTTGGCCGATAGTACTCGTACGTATGAATATTTCAGCATGCTTGCTTTAACAGCTAATACAGGTAAACTTTGAATGAACTTCATAAGTAAACTTTAAAGAATTTCTTAGTTTTTCTCCTGAAAAATATCTCCTTACTTCTGTTGACATCTACTGGTTTAATAATGGAAGCAAACATTGCAAGAGCTGAGATGAGACGTCTTTTAAATAAAAAACAAAATTATTATGTAAGTATACTGAATTTAAAACGCATTGTAATTGTAACATTCAATAAAGCTTCATTGTAATAATTATGTTGTATAAATATCACACAGTCATGTTTAACAAAGCCTTCCATAATTTCGTGAATTGATGAATTTATAACGACACATTAGCTTCGTCTCATGCGATTTCTGTGTCTGAATAATTTAAAGGGAAAATAATTCAGGAGCCTATTTCTTCTTATTCGTTATTCAAGGCAATAAATACACTTTTGTTATTTCATTTCTTGTGAACTGAAATTGTTGTGATTTCGGAGTGTAGACGCTGCCTTAAGTGGTCATATTCCTAGGTATAAGTTATGCTTCTTACATTGTATGTATATGTCGAGGTTATTTTGGCACAGTATTGTTCTTCTATATCAGAAGTTAGAGATCCTCTTATAACAAAACTAGATAGATTAAAAACTTAACCACTAGAAAATAGATGTTATAGCAACAGCCAGTTCTGTAGTATCCCGTAATAATTTCTATAATAAATTTATTTCGTTGAGTTCAGTTATACCCACTGATTTGGATCAGAATTCTACATTCAACATTGAGGATGCACAAATATTCGCTAATGTTATAAAAATTGCATGTGAATGGAATATTATCTACTTCTTAGTGCGATGTGTGGTCCGACAAACGGGTTATATCACGAGATTTCATGGCCGAGAATCAGCTCTGATTCGATCTCCTACATTGGAATATAAAATTAGGCCCAGCAAGCATTAAGCCGGTCATAAAAACGGTACTGCAAATTTTTGAATGGCTGTGCATATACATGACATTTTTGTACAATAATCTTTGTTCTTCGTTCACATTTTATTTCATATAAGCGGAATTTTAATTTACATGCGAAATACAAGTACTTACAAAAGTATTTGAGTTGTTTTTGACAGTGAATTCTGATATAAAAATTCATTACATTCTGGCGCGATACAAACACGGAAAGATGTTCAGACAATTTACAAAAAAAAATGTATACACCTTACCTAGCAACATGAAAATGAGATACTTAACAGAATAAGTAATTCATATATTTATAACAATCTTTCAATAGCGTTGTTACGTATGACGAAGTGAGTGCTAATGACTTTTACAACTGTAATAAAAAAATATAATTATATAGTATGCTTGTTTCAGACGATACACGAGTTAGTCGAATTTAGTATCATCGAAATTGAAACAAAGCTCGATGAGACCTCATTGATGTTGGCTGTAGAGTATAATAAAATGAACGGACAGGCACTAAAATTTGTTTATGGTTCAGGAAGTGGATCTAGATTTGTAGGAGGTGTTATTTCTTCTGAAGTATTGAGACTAGAACCATTTGTTTTTTTTACTACTTGTTAATACTTTATTCTAAATTACTTTCCACGAATCTAGTTGAAGTTCGAATTTCCAAAATTGTTTCAAAACCATCTCTGAAGTTGGATATTATACTTAACAACACAAGAACTAAATAACTTATATTGTTATGTATATAAATGCTATAAGTTCCTTTTAAATCAATATTAATATTCGAAGAATCGGTTCTATAATGAATTCTATTCCTTATTTTATGCCGGAACCTAGCAATATTAGCTTTGTAATAATATACCCGCGTCTTATCAATAGAAAGATACCATAATAAATGAAAACATCTAATATCCGATGAACTAGAGCAATCTCAGAGAATTATTAGGAAAATGGACTTCGGCCGTAACTACGTAACAAAAGTCGAAAAGTTAGATAACTACGCAGAATTTTCTTCTGTACGTAGGTATCATAAAGGGAATAATATATATATATAAAGTCGGAATGCCAAAAGGGCGAAATACGTAGTAAGAAATACGAAGTTTGGCACACGATAAATATTTAATTTAATTAAAGATATGTTGAGATATGAGTATTAGGTTTTTCTATTGAAAATATGTTTTCAAACAACCTTATTGATTGAAGACGCAGAACTAGTAGATAGTAACGATATAGTTACTAGAGCGGCAGTAGCCAAGGAGTAAGTTTGGAACTCGGTTACGCGAGCACATGAAACCGATCGCAACTTTATTGTGGATGAGAAGGCAATGGATGCTTAGTCTAATGCTCTAATGAATTACCACCCCATAGCATGGGAGAATAATGCCACGGGGATGCATTCGCTTTCTAAGGCTAGCTTCCCACGATGCGCGATATTGCAGACGGGTGCAGCCCACACCGACGCACCATGGGAAGAGTATCGTCCGTGGAGCACAGACACGTCCGTCGCGGTGCGTCCGATCCGCGGCGAGTCGGTAACTTCAAAGGTGCAGTGCGAGCTCTCTTTACTAGTTCTCTTTCACTTTGAATTTTGGGATTAAAAGTGCTACGATTCTCAAGACCCACACAGACCAACACGCACCATTGCAAGAGCCTTAATTTGCGGTGCGTGGCCGTGGTCGTCGGCCGTGCGGGCTGGTCCGCGTCCGTCCGCAATATCTTTCACCCGGGGGAAGGTGCCTGAAGCATAGAAATGATTGCGAGTTTGCGACCATTGTTACCTTTTTACACGACCACGACGGATAAAATCATGTTGTAAAATTACCTATGTATTTGTATAGATTTGAGTAAATAGAAAACTATAAAAAAAGTCTTATGAAGATCCTTCAGTCATAAATATATTATCACAAGTAGATCTAGATACCACAATTTTAAGATATAGTTGCTATGTGAAATGGTCTGAATATCAAGATAATTTAAAACGAAGTTATGAAACTTATTTCGTTATTAATAATTGGTTCGAGGAAGTTACTTGAAGTAAATAATTATTATCTGCCAAATGATGTACAATATTGTAGAAATTCCATTTATTTGAACGGGTGAAATCAATTCCTTTATCGGGAGTTCGATATTTAAAACTGTTGAGTGGAATCGTTTTTAATTTAGGTAGAGGATGTCAAGTATTATTTTATAAATTCCATCATTATTAAAGTTTTATAATAAATAAATTGGTGCTGTTATCTCACACTTCAATGAATAATTTTAACTAGTTCGCTAGGGCAGCGGCACCAAGAAAAATATCTTCTATTTGCCCTCTTTGCCCCTGATCCTCCAATATCGAAAATTCTTGTGGTTTTTCTTATTTGACGGTTAAAGTGCTCATAAATTGCGGTTTTGCGATTTTCCTTCACTACTTTGTACTTACCATAATGTATTATCATAAGTGCCGATTACTAGAAATATCAGTTAGCTTTAGGAAAATGTAGGTGGTACGTGTACCTATTCAAAACAGGTTAATAATTTTCGTTTCGTAGTAGGTTCTAAATGAAATGTAACGTTATTATTTAACGTAATTTAGAAACAGGTCTAAAGGTCACTGGTGAAATATTATATTACTAAACTTCATGGCTTCAGCGTTCCTTACAACTGACGCCCACGTGGTACAGATGAATGAAAAAATATTAAAATTCTTATGTATAGAGTTACTTAAATTTTTAGGGTTCCGTAGTCAACAAGGAACCCTTATAGTTTCCCCATGTCCCTCCGTCTGTTACCCCGCTTTAGCTTAGGTACGCTTAGTACTAGAAAGCTGTAATTTGGCATGGGTATACATATAAATCACGCCGAGGTAAAATCATCTTGAAAAAACTTGTTTTTTTTTTCTCGTTTATCCCATGGTGTATCCGTTGGATAGGCCGTTCCAAAATATAGCGGGTCTGTGAACACCATTTTTTTATTTAGGGATCCGTTAGCGTAATATTAAGCTTTAAAGTGCTTGTTTTGGTTAGAGTCAAGTGTCGCCCTGCCAGCTAAATTGTTAGTTTTGGATATGTAAAAAAATACATGGCAGTAGTAATATATAACGAAATTAAAAGGAAAAATATCACTGCTAAGTAGGCTTTACAAGTAACGAGTAATAGTCCACCAACTTAATTTGCAGTTGGAGAATTGACCGTGACGTATATCGATGTATGGGAGAACATGTTTTTCAACTCCAATGTTAGGTTTGGTTTTGGGATAAATTCATCCCAATTACGGAACCCTTCATTGGGCGCGGTCCGACACGCACTTGGCCGGTTTTTCTGTTTTTCAGGTCGTGCCGAGGATTGATGTCACTGAATCAATGAAACCCTTCGAATGAATCAATAGACATTGTTAGACTAAGTACAACATTCTTTGGCAGAGAATCATACAGGCCGTTAGTTTCTGCACGACCGTAAAAACGGAAGAAATGAAAGACAAAATTACAGTTTTTAGAAATATATCTACGACGTCAAAATTAAGTAAATAAATATAGTCTATTAATTCGTAGAGTAGAGATTGAAGTGGTTATGTTACGCTTACTGCAGGCTTAGCATGACGCTTTCTATTTCTTCGAAGAATAGATACGGCTCTTTCTATACGAAGTGACATCTCGTTTCTTCTTTTTCAACATACCACCGTAGAAATCCTCCTACATAAAAAAAGGACCTAGACAAAGACAGGGGGCAACCCCTGATCAAGCTCAAGATATTGGTTGACGAAACTAACAACAGAAAAATAATAAATATACCATGAGATTTGACTGTAGATTAAATTACTTAACATAGCATAGCATCCTGCCTATAATCCCTGAAGGATTACATGGAGACACCTCCATGTAATCCTTCGAGGATTACAGGCAGGATGGGCCTTAAACGTAACTGGCGAAATGTGGGTCTATAGGTACACACCTATAGACCCACATTTCGCCAGTTACATTTAAGTCCCATGTAATAGGGGGCGAGCCCATAGCCATTGACCGGACACAAATCCAGAACCCGTGCTGTTACTGAGAAATTCCTAATAGAAAAACCCAATAACACTTTTACGAGAGCAGTGGTGGCTCAGTGATAACGGCCGCGACTGACAATTTGTAGGGCGTTGTTTCGAACCCGGACAGGCGCTTTACTTTGTGTAAATTATTTCATCACCACTGCTCTCAGAACTGTGAAGGAAAACATCGTGAGGAAACCGGCATTTCACAGAACCAAAAATTCGAAGATATGTGACATCTACCAACCCGTTCTGGGCCCGCGTGATGGATTACGGCCCAATCCTTTTCACAGAGAGAAGGCATGTGTCCCAGCAGTGGGAACATTATATGCTGATTATGTATGTTATGTACCTCAGGGCCTCAGGCTCAGCAGTAACGCTTGCGACCATGAAGTACTTATGTTTATATGTATTAAAGGAATCCAAAGTAAGCAACAGCTGGCAGTCTTCTCGAAGAGGGCATCACAATCAGAACACTATCTCTCCTTAAACATATGTTTTATGTTCTTTGTTCTTTGCACCTGTTTTTGTTCTTTACACTAGTTTTATGATTAGTATTGAATATATTATATAGATAATTTTAATATGTTTTAGTATGTATGTATTTATTGTATATATGTAAATGGTACACCACAGACTACCTGCAGTATTGTCTCTCCTTTCCCCCCTAATCCATCCAAAGGTTTAAAAGATCGCTTTTAGCGATAAGACTGCCCATAGTGTCGCCCTATGTCATTTTTTCCATTTATATCTGTATTTTTTATGGTATACATCATAAAGAGAATTCTATTCTATTCTATGTTAACATCCACCAGAAAACGCCTGAAAAATCTTTCGTCATTGTTTCGTCATTGATTAACAATCATTGGTAATTTAGTAGCAACAATAAAACAGATCGTCTGTATATTGACTTTGATTGCTGTTATTATTTTCATTGGCACGAATACTATTGTTAGAAGTATCACGCAATACTTTGTTCTAGACCTAAATAAATAGCCGCCTTATGATACCGAAACCTTACTACTGCTTACCTAAAGTTCTATTTTATTCACATTGAGGCGCTGACAAGACCCAATTGACCAAAATAGGTTTCTCTTAAGAAAAACAATTATCAAATTTGTATAGTTTGTGGTAGCGGAAAAAATATATGTTAATTTTGAACATATTTCCCAGAACCTGGTTGTTACCAAAACACGTTTTAAAAAAAATCTCGATAAAACTAACGTTAAGGCTCCTACATACCGGCGCGACATGTCGCGCGACGCGTCGCGACACAAAGGCACCGCTTGTAGCGCTACACGCGGTGTCTTTGTGTCGCGTCGCGCCAGTATGTAGGAGTCTTTAAACTAACCTCTTACCTTGGGTTCTAATCCAAAATATCTGTATTAAATATCAACATACGTTACATATTTAATTAATAACAAGAACGTCTTATTTGAATGCAGAACTTGGTTGTTTTTTATTTTCGATTACTCAACTCAATTTTGAGTAAATAGATAATTGCTTCATATTTTGCAATAAATTACAAGCGTTGTGTCGTCGGGCTTCTCTTTCTTTTCTATGCAATCTGACAGTGACCGCGGTTTAGGTGTTGTCAGCGTCTTAAACCTAAAACTGCTAGAAACTAAATATTGATATAACAAAATATGTGATGAGCTTATCCGTATTGTAATTAACATGTAATTAAGAAGGTTCATTTTAAAAATTGTGTGGTTTTATGTAACCTGATGCGAGTGCGCAAGTGAAAGCTGATGCGAGCCATGGGCGCCGCCATATTGGCCTTGGCTGCTCTGCCGAGCACCTTTCACTTTACCCCTACTCCGCGGCCGGCTGTAATGCGACATGCGATAGATGAACGAAAAAAATTGAGGCGATGGAAAAATGTTTCACTTTAAAAGTTAAGAGACGTTTAAGGCTCCTACATACTGGCGCGACTTGTCGCGCGACGCGTCGCGACACAAAGACACCGCGTGTAGCGCTACAAGCGGTGCCTTTGTGTCGCGTCGCGTCGCGCGACAAGTCGCGCCAGTATGTAGGAGCCTTTAAACATCAACAAAATGTAACCGGGCGTTAATCACAATTTAATTTTAAGCAACGTTTATAAATAAACCGAGCAGTGTTCAGTGATACTACCAAGTTACTAGCTCACTGTTTGTGAACCTGTACATCCACCCTTTGATTTAGCCGGCTTTTTGATTAGCGCGAGAATGGAACACATTCCATATCATCAATCAAAATAAAAAAAAATCTAAATCTAAATATTTTACTTCACATAAACCTATACTTTGAAACGTCAGAAGCTAGGTGCACGGTTCCAATTGGTCGTTTCCTATGGAGAAGAGCCGGCAAAAAACTTCACGGTTACTCTTTTAAAAATAATTGGCTTTTACAATGTTTTCAAATGACAGTGTTAATAGGTATTCAGGACAGGATAGGCCTGTAAACAACTAGCAGGTACCAGTACTTAACAAAAAAAGAATAGTCTATAAATCTACAGTATATTATGCCTACAACGTTCTCACATTCACAAATTATAAAATAATTTATGTAAAATATGAATAAAATAATAAAAATAAAAACCTATTTAAACCAAATGACATAATTGCCATTACAACTCAATAACAACATGCATATTTATCTTTCAGTGCTAAATGAGAGCAAAGTATGCATGATAATGATGACAAACCAGCAGGCTGTGCTCGTACCTTAAGGGAGGTAAACGCCGTTGACCTTGGCCATACAAATGCGTGTCGCGTTTACGCCGCGCCGCCGCGCGCCGGCCGCTCGGTTTCATAGTAATAATATTTATTTTAGTAACGAAAATATGAATATTTAAAAAAAAAAAAACACAAAATTGAGTTGTAGATAATAAAAGAGGCATTTTATACAAAAAAAAAATCATGGAAATATCTTATGTAGTTTGAAAGAAATATATCTTTTTATGCTTTGGCTATTTTTTAATACTTTATGAAATAAATTACAAATTTTATTATTGATAATTAGGAAGTAATGTCTACACATTACTTCCTGAATTTATTTCATAAAGTATTTTACTACAATACTTAAATGTTCACATATTGTATAACACCGGCAAACAAAAAAAAAAAAAAAGCGCATGGTTTTTAACATATTCTAATTGTATAAGCAAATATAAAAAAAGTGCGATAACAAATCTAAAATTTTTGCTTTTTAAGAAGATAAAGCGATTTGACCATTTTTATTTTCACGCCCAATGTCGGTCTTTGCGCGCTATCTCTGTCGAAACACTACCCGGGCCAGTGTTTCTTACGTCTTTCGTTGTGTACGACAATGTGTTTGCATATTACAGAGGAAAAATGCGTTTATTTTTTTTTTTCATTGTATCTATCTGTACAAAATGGATCGAGAAGTTGTAAACGAGACGCTGACTCGTTTTGCTATATTTACGGCGAATGTATTAAAGTGAGAGAGAAAAAGTATAATTTAAGCACAAAAAAGATTTGCGAGGCATATCGAGCTTACTCCCTAAATCGACCTAATCGTAATCTACTTGTTAAAAATGTATCGTGTCATGTAACTCTTGCAGATACATTCTGGACGGTATACTGAACATGACAGGAAAAGTAAAACTGCATTTTTAATCATTTGGACTCTATTTTAAAACTTCTATTGTAAGAAAGAATCATAAATGGACGTTCGTTATCTTTTAATAAATCATCTCTATGTCCATTTTTTATGTATTTTCATTGACATTGAATTGAATTTTTCCATTTTTTACACATTTAAGCAAATTAAGAACATTTTTTTTTTCTTATTGTTATGGTATTCTTCAAGGTTTCCCGTGCGCAAAAATGCTGTAGACCGGTGTAATTCATGTGTAAGCGGTTTAGTTAAACATAATTTTTTTGCATAACTTACTTGCATTATTTGAAGGAGTATTAACAGATTTAAAAGTCGCTAAAATCATATATCTGCGCCTTAACCAGCACCCGAATTGCATAAAACACTTTCAGACTCGTTAATAATAATAATTTCTTATTTTCACTTCAAGACAAACATCTGTGCAGCCCTATGTCTTGCTTGTACCAACAGTTCCTGTATCACAAGAGTCATTGCTTCATTATAATATGTATGTCTGAAAAATTCGTTTGCACGAAAATAACGTGGCACATGTGTGAGCACTTGGTACCTACTATAAAGCTACCATTTACTGGGTACGTCTTTAATTGACTTGAATGTGCCCTGGCGGCTGAGAGTATACTTACTCAAATGTCTCGCTGGTGGTGGCGTGTACGTTGGATCATTAAGTTCCCTTCAAAATGGTTGAGCTGAATGGTGCTGATCCATGCGTTATGTTCGTGAACGGGCGCCGTCAGTGCGGACTGGTCATTTCTTAGCTGCCACGGCTTATTTAAATTTTTCAATTTTTTTATCTTTTTATTACGGATACTTTTAACGTGCACGTCTTTCCACATTGTTCTCACATGTATAATTTCAACATGAATGATGTAACCAATATGTAATATAAAGAGTGTCCGTGGAGTTTCTTGCCCGTTCTTCTCCATAGGTACCTACTACGCTTTGGAATAGGCAACTAGATTCATCTTTCTGACTGACCGACCCTTTGACAATTCAAAAGTGCCTGTATTTAGTTTATTTGAAATAAATGCTTTGAGTTTGACTTTCGAGTTTGAATTTTTTTAAAGTGTGTTACGCAACGCCTTCTGCGCCGCTGGCTGAAGGAAAAACTATAACAAATTATTTTTGTTGTAGGAGGGATTGTCAAGAGATCCGATCATCCAGTAATGTGTAACAAACATCCAATCATTCATTTTTAGGGTTCCGTAGTAAGCCAGGAACCTTTATAGTTTCGCCATGTCCGTCTGAACCCACTGTAACTCAGATACACTTACTAGTAGAGTTTTACTTTACTTTAGTACTAGAAAGATGATTTTTTTTTCTCGTTTGCCCCATGATGTGGGGTATCGTTGGATAGGCCGTTCAAAAATATTGCAGGTCTGTAAACACCACATTTCGATTCAAGGATGCACTTGCGTAATATTAAACATTAAAGTGCTAATTTTTGTTAAGGCTTCTATATACTGGCGCGACTTGTCGCGCGACGCGACGCGTACGCGTTGCGACACAAAGGCACCGCTTGTAGCGCTACACGCGGTGTCTTTGTGTCGCGTCGCGTCGCGCGACAAGTCGCGCCAGTATGTAGGAGCCTTAAATACGGACGGAATCGCACTGCGTTGTGTGCGTTCTGAAAATCATGGCAGTAGTACATATAATGGAATTAAATGTAAAACTATCACGGCTAAGTAGGCTTTACAAGTTTTATAGTCAACCAACTTAAATTTGCAGTTGGAGAATTGACCGTGGCATATATCGATGTATGGCAGAACAGGTTTTTCAACTACAATGTTAAGTTTGTTTTTGGAATAAATTCGTCCCCAGTAATCCCAACCACGGAACCCTTCATTGTGCGTGGTCCGACACGCACTTGGCCGGTTTTTAATAGAAGAACACGACAATGCCGCCACTTAATGATCTAATGACTGTGTCAGCGAGCGGAGTTCACGTAGCAGAATTTTGGGCCAAACATGTTTGAACTTTTTGCCATCGATACGCTAAGAAGAAGAATAGAAGAAAGAAGATGATAGATTCTGAGAAAGTTAATTAATCGTGTAGATTCTAAAAACTTCGGTAAAAGACTTTGATGGCGTCAATGACATTACGTCGTCGGCGTCGGCAAGATTTTTATTTCCGTCCTTTCCAGTCCAGAACTAGTATGACAATTCTAGTTAGCAACTGGTACTTTCATCGACGTATTTGGGGAGCGACTCATCTCTGATCCCGACTCGGTCGCTTCCGCTCGCGGACTCGTCAAGTAATTTCCGTCGCCAACATACCAACGGCAGCAAAGTAGAAAGAGTCAACTGCACTTTTTACGAAATTCACTTTTTTTACATAATTCGACTCAAAATTATTTGTTTTATCGCACGACTTTTTTGTACGGCGTAGGTTATAACATCTACCTACCGTATTTTGGGAACAAAAATGGTTACAGTAATTGGCCTTAACCATTTCCTTAGTAATGCCCTATTAACTAAATGTTGTAAAATAGAAGAAGATAGCTTTGTTCTTCTATTAATTATCACTGTTTTGTGTTCAGAACGCTCTCCTGTAGAATCATGATTTTGTAGATCTCCGTACGAGTATATCCTTTGCGACCGTCGATACATACAAACATACGAAAGTAAGTACGAATAAAGGCTCCTATATCCTGGCGCGACTTGTCGCGCGACGCGTCGCGACACAAAGGCACCGCTTGTAGCGCTACACGCGGTGTCTTTGTGTCGCGTCGCGTCGCGCGACAAGTCGCGCCAGTATATAGGAGCCTTAAATACGGACGGAATCGCACTGCGTTGTGTGCGTTCTGCGTTTAAATGGGTGTTTTAACACACATAAATGTAGATGTGGAGGAGGAAAATATTGAAGAAATTAAAAAATATGGGTTAGATTATATTTTCGACAGTTTTGGGGTGAAACTTTATTTTATTTTATTTTATTTGGGAAAATAAACGAAAGACGAAATGACTGCATTTACAGTGTTTTTTAAAGGTTTTTTTGTAGTGTAACTAATTTTGTCGATGTCTTCGTACAATTTTATAAAAAAAAAATCAATACCTGCTTTGTATTCCACCTGTTTTGTTTGTTTTTTAAACAAGGGGGTATCGTGTTACCCAGTAACTGGGTTGTGGAGGTCAGATAGGCAGTCGCTCCATGTAAAATACTGGTATTCAGCTGTATCCGGTAAGACTGGAAGCCGACCCCAACATAGGTGGGAAAAAGGCTAGGCAGATGATGATGACCTGCTTTGTATTAATGACGTACTACCAAAAATTCCATGATAAAGTCAACTCGTACTTACCTAAATCGGAAAATTGCCCTTGCGGTATTAACGGTACACTAAGAAAAAATACCGTTTGGACACTCGTAGTTACATACCACCTTTAGGTATCCATTATTCCTACAATCGCGTAAATCAGTAGTATTTTATTAGTTCTCTTTTTCCCATTTCCAAACTTGGGCATAGCTGTAGCATCGGTCACCACATAGCCTCTTTAAACGCCCGACCAGATAAGGCTCTTATGACCGAGTGAAATCACCATTCGAATAATGCTTAATGCTTACCGTTGCCTAGTAAAACATGCTTGCCTTTACAACTTCTGGCCATTCAATACAAAAACTAGGCTTGTAGAAAAAATATCGATGTATCGTGTATATACATCAATATTTTTTGTTCGATATATCGATATTTTTGGCGATATCTATTATTTCGATATATTGATATAAAATATCAAGTATAGATAATGTCTCATATCCGATATATTACCAATAGCAACACCGTTGTCGCCACTGACTAAAACCGCAGGAACTCAAGGCCGTACGAAGTAGACAAATTTTTCAATGTTTTATTAATTTGTGATTGTACATTATAACATTAGAAATGATGTTCCTTGTTTGGTATTTACACGAATACAACACTAACACAATAAAATTTCATAAAGTGTAAATATGTTTTAGAAAAATTCATCGATACGTGGAAATCGATATCAATATCTTTTTAAATATCGATACGATATATATCGATACTGTTTGTCACTTCTTACATCCTTAACAAAAACCCTTTTATGAAAGACGCGCAATCTCGTCATCGTGGGTTGGGTACTAATTAATTAATTAAATATTTACTTAATGGACACTTAACACATTAGGTTGATCTATGACGTACTGTCTCTAGCTGAAGCATGACTGGATCACACGTGCAAACTTAAAAATCAAATCAGAATCACAATGAATATGATTGACATCTCGGTTATAATATAAGTAACCTACTACATTACGGCTGCAATTAAATATTTATTCAACAGTTAA
This sequence comes from Atethmia centrago, assembly GCA_905333075.3. NCBI lineage: Eukaryota > Metazoa > Arthropoda > Insecta > Lepidoptera > Noctuidae > Atethmia > Atethmia centrago. The sequence continues at coordinate 14,555,139 of HG995386.1, read as the reverse complement.
CCTCGTTATTTTTATATCAAAAGAAAATAATTTAATTAATCTCGTTTCGTAAGCACATTAATTATTACCGTAACACAATATTATATACCATTAAGTGAAACTGTCGAGCATGTCGATCGAAACAATCACGTGAATTCACGTGTCAAAACAAACATTACAGACTAAAACAATACATTTTACAACGAAAACGAACAATTAAAATAAAAACATAGGTACATTACCTGAAAAACTGAAGTCAGTGAACGCAAACAATTTTCACCAGTTTAAAAATCCCACTGAAAACACACACAACAAAAACAATAACTAAAAATACGTTTTTTTCAAAACCACTATTGCTTGCACAACGTCAACGAACACAAGGAATCCATAATTTGAGTCATTTATTTTTTTTGTTTCCAAATTTAAATTTTTATTGCGGTCCGTTTTGTTTACATTTGATTCGTAAATCGAGTGTGAGTGGAGACGGCGCGCACGTGCGGCCCCTCTGCATGAACGTTCGGAACTGGCGAAGCAGTACCGACTGACTACAGTACATAGCGACTACCGAGCGATGAAAATTGTAACTACTGTGGAAAATGCTTTCGTTATGTCCATAGACAAGGTGCCTTTAGGAGTTACGACTCTTTTTTGTCTCTATTTCCTTGTTTCTAGAAGACTAATGATCTATTTGCGTAGAACTATCGATGTATTTGCGTAGTTAATGATTGCGTTTCTTTTTTTAATTATGATCTGAGTCTTAATGGGCCTTATTAGAAAGCTAAAAGTCACCCAAAGGGCAATGGAGAGGGCTATGCGTGGAGTTTCCCTACGTGATTGAATCATAAATGAAGAGATCCCCAGGCGAACCAGAGTTACCGACCTAACCCGAAGAATTGCCAAACTTAGTGGTAGAGGGCAGGACACATTGCTCGCAGAACTGATGGCCGGTGGGGCCGATAGGTTCTGGAGTGGCGACCGCGTACCGGAAGACGTAGCGTTGGAAGGCCTCCTACAAGGTGGACCGATGATCTTGTGAAGGTTGCAGGAATCCGCTGGATGCGGGAAGCACAGAACCGGTTGAAGTAGCGGTGCTTAGTGGAGGCCTATGTCCAGCAGTAGACGTCTTTCGGCTGAAATGATGATGAATGATGATCTAAGTCTGGTAGCTAACTCAACCTACACATCTTTATGAAGAATCGGATAATTCATCTCAGCACTAGCCACCTGTTCTAATTAAACACTGCAATATAGGCGAAGCTAAAATAATACAGTTTTAAGGACCTATAAAATTTTTCGTTTTCACCGTTTTATTTTACCTAATCTCTGCTTTTATTTTCATGACAAAGGCTTGTAATAAAAGTAATGATGTTATTATTGAAGTTTAATAAGCCGTATACTGTCTTGTTAACGGTTTACCGTTTTCGAGTAACTTAATTAATATACTACCAAAGAGAAAGAGATATAGTCTATGAAAACAAAAAGTAGGTAAGTGGACTTTAGAGAATTAGGTTAATGTCATATCCAGTAGACAGTTTTATTGAGTTAATAATTGAATTCAATAGTGAAAATTGGTTTTGCAATCTTTCCATTTGATCTCTGCGCATTTGATTAAGTGACTTTTGTACTCAGCATAAATGACTTATCAAAAACTAAGTACCTTATGAACATTGCTAGATTAATCGAACTTTTGTTTTCACCGAATTAGGGCTGAATTTTAACCGTCAGATAAATTTTATTGATAAAAATATGATTCGCGACGGTAACAAATATGTATTCACAGAATCATATTTTGACTGCCTCTTTTGTCTAGTGGTTGCAAGCGCTACTACTGAGCATGAGGTCCTGGGTTTGATTCCTGGGTCGCGAAACGTGTTATTGTGTTTTTCTATCTGAAATTACTCAGTAGCAGCCCGGAGTCTGGATGTGTGCCCGGTTGATGGCAATAGGCTCGCCCCCTATTACATGGGTCTCATAACTCGCGAAATGTGGGTGTACTACAGGTACACCTCTGCCCAACCCTTCGGCGAAACAAGGCGTGATATTATGTATGTGTATATTTTGATTAAAGTTCAACCTCACACTGACCTTTTGCAAAAAACTTAAGAAATTGGAAATTCGCGGGCTGCCTTGGCTCCCCTGGCTCTCCTGAATAAGAAGATACTGTCAAGCCGCCGTATTTATTCTTCAGATAAAAAACATCTGGTGATTGGAAAATCGGCCTTTTATTGTAGCCCAACTAAAAGTGGACTTAACCGGATTCATTACATCGTATGTACTTAAGTACTTACTACCTAAGTAACTTCACATTTCGGTGGTATTGTTCAATACAGTCTGGCAAGAATAGGGCCTCTCTAAGGCTTCTCTGAAGAAACTCTACCCGTCTAAGTAATGTATCAGCTGATAGCAACGTGTCAGCCGTTGATGAGGCTTCGATGCGAAGGAAAATTACGTTTGAAGAAATTGAATAGAGCAACAAGTAGGTTATCAATTTGTTGCCGCGTAGATTGCGTTGATTGTATGCAGTGTGGAGGGAAATGTATGCACAATGTTTAATTAGGGAAAGGGGAAAAGGAAAGTTACAGCGGCGTTGGAAAGTTCAAGGAAAATGCCTAAGGTTGCGGTCTATCTGACCCACGCCGACCGCGACCGACGACGTGTAGCCGACCGGCACCGACGACGGCCGAATGCTATGTTCGTAAACACACGGGTGCGGTCAGCTCGCACGCCGCCCGCGATGGACAGAGGCAACGGGCGGCGAGTCGGTCGCCTGAGCCTTAAACTGCCTCTTAGGCTAACAACGTGTGATAATGCAACCTTGTTTGATGGTTTGACAAATGACTGTCAAACATTTCAACGATCAGTTTTCGAGAATGAAATAACACGGAAAAATGTTTGCGCTTTATTTACAAAACGTGGTAAGAAAACCAATTAAATTCAGTACCTAATGTAGTTTTAATTTTAGGTAGGTACATTTTCTTATAAAGGTTCCAATATTCCTCGGCTGAATTCAAAGATTAAGGTTAGAAGAAAACCAAGGTTTTGAAGTTCGAATTCGATAATTGGACGAGAATTGAGGGTGAAATTTCAAGGACGCGTCACGTTTAGGCACATTTCGTTACACGAGAGAGAAGAAAGATATAACTCTCTCTGTCTCTCACACTAAATCTCTTATTCTTTATTTTTAAAAGAAGTTTTACTTCTATCACGTGTATGGTGCTGCACACGCAATTGTGTTCTCTCTTTTGTAGTTACGCAAGGACGAGACTAGTTTACGTATCATACATAATCAGCCTATAATGTCCCCACTGCTGGGACACAGGCCTCCTCTCTGTGACAGGGAGTGGGCCGTAATCCACCACGCGGGCCCAGTGCGTGTTGGTAGATGTCACATGTCTTCGAATTTTTGGTTCTAGGACATGCCGGTTTCCTCACGATGTTTTCCTTCACCGTTTTGAGAGCAGTGGTGATGAAATAATTTACACAAAGTAAAGCGCCTGTCTGGGTTCGAACCCACGACCTACAATTCGTAAGTCGCGGCCGTTACCACTGGGCCACCACTGCTCGCACGAGACTAGTTTGCTAGAGGACAAAGAACGAGTCGGTTGCCAAAAGACAGTTTAATGTTTTGACTAACATGGTACTAGGCATTGTTATAAACTGATTAGTGGTACTTTATTTATAGCCTGCAAGCGCAGCAGTCTTTTATTATAGTCCGACAGCATACCTAATGCCTTGCTAAACCACTAAAAGCTTTAATACTGCTAATAACTTATGGTGCTGCATTAAACCCCTTATTCGTTTAAGTAGGTCTTATTATAAATCTCAATCAAATTGTGCTAAAGTGTGAAACACTTTGCATTTAGGTATTGTCGTGAAAGTTAAAGGCAAGTTAAATATTATAGTTTAAAAAACGAAAACACACACTTTAATAAATAACTAAACTAAAAAGTAGAACATAAATTCAAATAAGTTTGAAATAAGAATAGAGTGATTAACAAGAAATTTGTTTTATCGTAAAAAAGCGTGCCACTGTCCTATTATGCCAACCGACAGGCACAAATCCTGATTCCGGGTTACTTCTGAGAATTTCCTTTTGGGAAACACCAATGACACTTGTATTGTAGGTAATTTTAGTGGGCATATACAATTTAATATAATCTCAAATAATTGTCGGCCGCTGCCGCGCCTCCGCGGGACCTCGCTTCGCTCGCTCAGTTCGCGCGCGGTTGGTCACTGTTCTAGCCTAGCCTTGAAATATATTTTTTTCTTTTGTTTTATTATACACTTCACCCGACCAGAGGAATTAATCCAACACCCCATGCTCAGCAGGCTCGCGCTTGCCAACACAAGACCCACAACGCAGTCACCAGTTGGTTTTTGTAGAAGTCAGCCTTTTTATTCCTCTAGGTTTATTTACTGACTTACACTTTAGCATAGTAATAATTTTTAATGTGTCTCTACAGAATAGTCAATCGTCTGCCTAGCCTTTTCCCAACTATATTGAGGTCGGCTTCCAGTCTTACCAGACGCAGCTGAATACCAGTATATACACAACAGTTAGTATTAAATTAAATTATTGATGTGTAACATGTTTCCTCTGTGAGAGTGATTTCGTGAAAAGGGTCGGAAGTGGGAAGTGACAGCTTGAGTATGGAATAAGTAAGTACTTTTTAATAGCATGGAATTAGTGTACTCATGGAATTACTAAGTACTATATAGATTGTAAGTAATTATTATTATTGAATATATTATATAGATAATTTGGTTATGTAAATAAATATATTTATGATTGTAAGTGAGATGTCAGATGTTACACATCATATGCGACTATTGTAAAGACTCTTACAGACTGGGGCGATATCGCGGGCGCGACAGTCATATTTCCCTGTGGCGCCTGCGATATCGCGCTAGTCTACACGAACCTTAAGGCTCGCTCGTTTTTTTTTTCATAATAATTACTTATCAATTACCTGTGTTTATTTTTAAATCTTATCTGCGCGTTCGTGCTTGCTTACGGTATTGACGTGAGTCGGTTACGGTAGCGGTAACCGTGTTCGTATAGGAGGAATAATATGATTATATCGTGCGATCCACAATATACGGTACAGTCAGTTCCAAAAGTACCTATGTGATGAAAATGTAAACCAATGGATCAAAAAACGTACCTGTGGATGCCAATCTGTAGTGCCACTTACAAATTAAGTGCTTTGATTTATAAATATTTGAATATGAAGTATTTTTTTTTATTTTTTTTTAATGCTGGCTTTTATGCAGTGGTCCCTCGGGGGTCCTCGACTGCTTTACCGGGCTTCGGTGGGGCCAGAAGGGCCTCTCATTCACGAACACATTTCTAATTTTAAACCACCTTAAAGATGTTTATAATACTTTAATGTTATCTAAAACAATAATTGTTGGAAAAGTGGTGAGATATAAAGTTGAAACCTTCTAAATACGGATGAATTTGTTACTAATTCCATTCCGCTTCGCATTTAGATCCGCAGTGGTAGCCCTGACCTGCAAATTGCAAAAAACGTAAGAAAATTTGAATTTCACGGACTACCACTGCGGATCAATCTTAAAATGGGTTTATTTACGCTTTTATCAGATACTTTTAGAACTTGTCATGAGAGACAAATTGGTAAGGGCTTCTACTTATTGAAATTTTTTATTTTTTTTTGGGTGGGAAATCATCAAATAACTTCTCCCGCTCTGGGCGGTGCGGGAGGATGTGTCAGACTCTTACTGACTAAAACCCACCCGTATTCGAAGGAATACGGGTGGGTTTTAGTCAGTAAGGCGCGTTGGAATCACAGGCAACGGGAAGCTGTTGCCTGTGATTCCAACGCGCCGCCGACCCGGGCCTGGACCTTACCGGACGGTGAGCTACCCATTGCTCACCGTCCGCAAGCCCGCGCCTACGGTTGCCGGAAATCCGCCCGGGATTCCCGACGCCTAGGGCGTCTCCTGCGGCGGCTAGGGGTGAGAGGGCGCGAAATTTGCTTTTCCCTCAACCATCCCACCTCCTCCTTCGAACTGTAGCTATTTTTATTGGTAAAAATATCAGCTACAGCAAGATCATCTTATACCACCACACTGTTATTGTAAGTACAGCAGTCTTCAGCTCACGTACTTTTTATATATCTACTTAGTACAGACAGCCTCAATCATTATTATGTATATGTCGCAGCCATCTGGTTAAATTAGCCAGCTAATTGGACGCCTAGGCCGTTCATTAAACACTGGCACCCAATTAAATAGCTGAAGGACGACTAGAACTGTGACCAACCACGCGCGAGCTAAAGTGGTAGTAGTAACTAAGCCCTGATCAAATGGGTTAGGTTAGGTTAGAACTGTGCCCGCAAGCCGAGCGAGCGAAGCGAGCGGTGCCGCGGCAGCGGCCGGCGAGCGCTACTTCTAACGGTTAGGCTGTTAACTAAACGGCTAGTTAAGCTAAGTAGTTGGCTGCGACATATACATAAACAAGAAGTTCATGCAGTACGGTTGTGGAATGCCTTACCCGTTGATAAAGCGTGCTCATTATCTGTCAATTTTTAAAATTTTGATAAAAAACACTATCTCTCTCCTTAAACACATTTTTGTGTTCTTTTTTCTTTGCACATGTGTTTATTCTTAACACTTGTTTCATGATTATTATTGAATATATTATATAGATAATTTTAACGAGTTTTATGTATGAATGGATTTATTGTATATAATTGCATTCATACAAGACTACCTGCAGTATTGTCTCTCCTTTCCCCCTAATTCATCCAAAGGTTGTCTTTAAAAGATCGCTTTTAGACCGCCCATTGTGTCACCCTATGTAAAATTTATTTCTGTAATTTTTATGGTGTCCTCTACATAATAAAAAGTATTCTATTCTATTATATTATTTGATTGTCTAAAATTTGTGTTCCTTATTACTGTGTAATATGTTTTGTGGCTACACATTAATACAATATAATGGAACAGACAAAGATTGTAGACAATTAAATGAATTCGTTTGATGTACACAACTTTTTGATGCTGACTGTACCTATGTAAGTAGAATCTATACCTACCTATAGTTTGTGTCGTTGACCCTACATCAGTGTCTTTGATATCATAAGCAATATTAAACCTTACTTAAATAATGATTAAGTAGCGCTCCTGCTTTATTATTTCACCTTACGTACTTAGGTGTCTCGTACACCTAGGCACGCATTTTATTTTAATTATTAATAATTAATTATAAAAGCATCAAGAGGTATCTCTGTGAAATGTAAATAACCTGTCACCCTCGCGTGCATACGTGAGCCGAGGAGTTCACGCTATGAAAATTAAATTACCGAGTCGTGTGGCTTTACTGTCGCAGAGATAGGGTTAACCCACGCTTCAGTGGAAATGTACGAATCTCTTCTAGCTTTAAGTAGGTACTCATTTTATACGGAAATGGAAATCTTTTTGAACTGGTCTCTTTTATTTACCTACAGAACTGTGCCGAAAATATGCACTTCAGAAGCCCAATGTAAGTAAGCGAGATTCAACTAAGAAGAATGGATTTCACAATAAGAACTACTGAAGGCATAATGCATCAAATAAAAAAATACACTAATGTACCTCGTCGATAAAATAAAATACACTAGTGTGATCGTCGGCCTATTCACGTGGGTGGATCAATTGTATTTTAATCGAGTATTTCTTTCTGATTCCAAGGAAAAGGACATTAAAAAAACCTTCCAATATTTTTTGTTCCCTTTTCAGAATGAATATAAAAAGCAATTAAATTAGTATCAATAATCAATTTTACTTTTGAAGTAGTTAATCTACAGTAGTTTAACTAATTTAGATTTAGTAAATCTAAATTAGTTTGCTGCAGGACGTGCAATTTGGTTTTAGAGCCGGTCTGTCGACTGAGAGCGCAATACTCTGCCTGAAACATATTCAAATTCAAAATAAATTCAAATTTATTTATTTGTACACATAGGTATAATGTTGGTACATGATCTAATAAAATAAAAATATTGTGTCAATACGTACATAAGTATAAGTAGTAATAAGAAATACACAGAGAGAAGGTATACGCGTGTTTTCTCGACCTATCAAAAGCTTTTGATCTCGAAGCTTATGACGTGCTATGAGAGAAGCTAGGAAGCGTAGTTACAGAGCCCTGCGCACCCAGTATAATAACGCCTTTGCAGCGCGCCTGGTCTGCTTACTGAAGCGCGCACGGATGGCTTTTAAGCCATCAACGCAAGAAAGAAAACTCATAACGCTGCAGCGCGTCTGCTACGTTTGCTGAAGCGCGCACGGATGGCTTTCAAGCCACCATGCGCAAGAAAGAAAACTCATAAGGCTGCAGCGCGTCTGCTATGTTTGCTGAAGCACGCACGGATGGCTTTCAAGCCATCATGCTCAAGAAAGCAAACTCATTGCTGCACCGTCTACGAAGCAGCAGCAACAGCGTCCTAAATGCTATAGCTATTATATGTTCACTGATTTTGGAAAGGATAGTCAGTAAAAAGTCAGTGTATAAGGACAGCCATAGGTATTAAAAATACTACCATAATTTTAGGTACAATTTTGTTACTGACACACGAACATTTTTGTTGTACGTTGTAACTTTTATGGAGATTCTCCGAAATAAATAATAATAACCCCACCGCCGTATCTCCGCGTTGACGTCGTGGTGGGGCTTGCGCGCGCCGAACTGTGGGTCTGTGCCGGTAGTTTACTTTGCCGGAACAGGTCAAGGGTAAAGGGGCCAGATCAAGAGAAATACAGGAACCCGCAGGGCAGCATGTGGCGCGCTGTTAGGCAGCAGCGACCCCACGGACCTTATCTCCCGGGAGAAGTCTTGTTCCTCATCTCTGGCTTGCCTTTATTGGTCGGCTGGAGTTAACACTAACGAGGAACAGTTCCCATCTCATTCTTGCCTTTATTGGCCGGCTTGAGTTAACACTGACGAGGAACAGTTCCCATCTCATTCTTGCCTTTATTGGCCGGCTTGAGTTAACACTGACGAGGAACAGTTCCCATCTCATTCTTGCCTTTATTGGCCGGCTTGAGTGGAGATTCGCAAGAACAAACATGCTCGGAGGAAGGAAGTAACCAGTAAGGGTAGGGTGACCATCTTCCGGCCTCTGGGATTGTTTTGATAGCCGTGGAATACCTCTCCAGTCTTCAAGCACCTCAGGATATGCCTCCTTGATGCTACATCACTAAGTGCTAGCGAAAGTTTCCGGGGGCCCATTACGGAGTGTGCACGTCCGCCATTTTATCCGTGTATATTATATAACATTGGTCAGGCAGAGGACATAATTATTCCATAATTCAAGGTAACCAATCCACTACACCCACCCATACCCATAGCCCAATGTTTCGTTTCCATGTTCTGCAATAGTCCTGCCCAACCAGGGGTTGTCCTTAGGTGCACTTTCATAATATAAACAGGGATAATCGTCGGTTGGTGCCTCATTCCATTTAACTTTGTCTAAAGCCTCTGCGAGTTGGCTTCGGCTCCTCGTACGCCTTCCAAAGGACCGGGACCCTGTGGTCCCGAGATATGTAAATATATAATAATAATAATAATAACTGTCCCTCATAACGTTCTCGTCATGAGGGACAGTGATTTATTTATGTTAAGAAAGATAAAACAATCAAGTATCTTCACTTAGCACACGAGGTTGTCGACATGTGAGACGTGGGCTCTGCAATCATTGTACCGATAATACAATCGTAACGATTGAACGACATGAAGGCTTCTGCACACTGGGGGGATATCGCGGGCGCGACAGGCAGCAATATGCCTGTCGCGCCCGCGATATCGTCCCAGTCTGCAGAAGCCTTAATAGTAGAGAGCCTCGACCAACACATCAGGAACACATAATCGCGCAGCTGGATCAAGGGCTTGGTTCAGAAAGCAGTACTCCTGGACTGGAGAATCCTGACCACCGGCAGCTTGCACCCTGTTCCTGCTGCCGATGGGCCACTATTTTTATATATTTTGAAATGTTCTTTTTTATAAAAATATTTAAAAATGTAATTAATATGTATGTAAATGTAATAAAGAAAATAATAATAATAATAATAATAATAATAATAATAATAATAATAATAAATCTTTATTGATTATTTAAGTATTGCAGTACATGGGTATATAGTTTATACTTTGTAAAATTACAGTCTTGCTACAATCATAGTGGGTGCAGTTCTGATCTCCTAACTAGGTTATTGTAAAACCTGTGTGAAGGAGTGGCAGTTCCGATTCCCCATGGATTATATTATAATAATATGGAATTTTTACTATTTACGTACATAGGTATTTTACTGCTACAAAATATGATATAAAAATAAAAAAAAATAAAAAACATAGCACAAAAATTTTGAGTAAAAAGAATTTTGAAATAAGATGTGACTAAAAACTATTGTATGTGTGTGGGGGTGGGTGTGTGTGAATGATGAATAATAAAGTAGCATTACATTACAATGATATTGCATTATTTGAATATGTCTATCGTTTGAATTGAAATCCCATTAAAAACATAAATGGCAAAATGGGAGCCAAGTTCTGTATATAATTCTGGAGTTTATTTAAAAGAGCATTCCATATTCCATTATCCATTCTGAAATATTATTTAAACACAATTTCTTGTTTTTTTTTGCTACAACAATATTTGCTAATTGCAACAATATTTAGTCCCGGATTAAAAATATGGCCACCCCATCCCGTCGTGTCGTAGGAGGCTAAGGGAACTGAGACCTAGTGCATATCATCGTAGCACCTTGGGTCACCCGCGTGGTGGTGGGTAAACCACCAGCAAAAGCATTCCCAAGGAGAGTTGGTGTCTGGTAGGCGGCCGACTGTAAAACTTTGCCAAAACCCTAAGCAACATGAGTTAAAATAATATGATGCATGCTAGGGCTAGGGCGTACCCCACAGGCAACGCGCAGGGGCAGCACCCGGCTCCTGAGGGAAATGGATAAGGATTGTCGCACCAAAACGGGCGGGTGCGACGTAAGACGCAAGCTCGGAGAGTGAGAGATGTAACGTAAGACGGTAAAACGGAACAGCCTTCATAGAGTCAAATACTGCAAAGTGCTCCCAGGTGAAGATTTAGTCCCACAACATAGACTCCTAATAATGGAGGTCAAAGTCAGTGTCTCGTCCAGTAGGAACAAGGAACGGCCTCTACCCAAAACCAGATGGCGTATGATAGAAGAAGAGGAATTTGCCAGTATGTTTAAGTGTCAAGTGGTAGATAAAATTATTGAAATGAAGGACATGGAAAGAAAATCTGTGAATGAAGTTGGAAAGAGATGGCGGATTGTATAAGGAGAGTAGCAAAAGATGTGTTTGGAGAATCGAAAGGGAAAGGTTTGATAGAAAGGGATACATGGTGATGTAATGATGATGTGCAAAAGATGATTAAAGAAAAGAAAATTGCGTTTAAAGAATGGCAGGGTGTTGAAAGTGGGAATGACAGTTTGAAAGATGATAAGAAAAAGGTTTATAAAGAATGGAATAAAAAGGCAAAAAAGGCGGTAGCAGTTTCGAGGGCTAAGGCGCAGTAAAAGTTGTATGACTAACTCGACAGCCCTAGAGGCCAGAAGGAGCATGAGAGATATAATTCACATTAAATGCATGAAAGACGACGCCGGTAAGGATCTGTCCGAAGATGGCGAAATAAAAGAACGATGGAAGATTTACTTTATAAAGCTAATGAACGAAGAGAATAAATGGAATGGTGTGCTAAAAGATGTACAGGTAAATATGGGTTTAGTAAGGGGAAATTAGCATGGATGAAGTAAGGCAGGCAGTTCGAAGTATGCTATGCTATGCTATGTATCGTGCTACGTACAGCCAATCTTGTACCTACGTCCGGTCGGCTGCTGGCAATACCAACGGGTTCAGTGTGTCTGTAGGCTTACACCAAGGGTCGGCGTTAAGTCCTTACCACTTCCTGTTGATTATGGACGCTCTAACGTCGGACATACAGGAAGAGGTACCCTGGTGCATGCTGTTCGCCAATGACATTATTCTTGTCGGTGAAGATGGACCTGAGATCCAGAGCAGATTGGAGAAATGGCAACAGAAGCTGGAGAATGTGGGCTTGAAAATAAGCAGAACCAAAACTGAATATATGTTCTGCGATTGCAGCGGTCTCTCCAGTTCTCCAGAACTGGAGAGACCGCTGAACCATAGAGCTTGATGGCGTGATTCTCTCAGCTGTTCTGACTTTCGGTATCTCGGTTCACTCGTGCAAAGCGATGGCAAAGTAGATCGGACGGTTAAGCATAGAGTAAACACTGGATGGATGAAATGGCCGCAGGTCACGGGAAAAATCTGTGACTCCCGCATTCCCCTTAAACTTAAGGGGAAGATATATAAAACAATGATAAGACCTGCTGTCTTGTATGGATCAGAATGTTGGGCTACAAGAGGGATGAATGAAAGGCAATTGCATGCAATTGAGATGAGAATGCTAAGAGGGATGTGTGGTGTGACACGAATTTATAGAATAAGAAATGAGTACATAAAAGGAAGTTTGAAAGTGGCACCGGTGACTGAAAAGTTGTGCGGAAATCGGTTGGCATGGTATGGGCATGTGATGCGGAGGAATAAGGAAAATGTCGTGAGGAAAGTCTTAAGTATGAATGTCGATGGCTATAAGAGTAGGGATGGTAAGGAGACCAAAGAAACGATGGATGGACTGTGTGAAACATGATATAGCTAGAAAGGTTAAGGGGGTGACTACCGAGATGACAACTAATATCACAACGTATAAGTCGGCGCAACATGTCCCTTTCTTCCATACAGCTAGTATACTAGCTGTATGGAAGAAAGGGACATGTTGCGCCGACCCCAAATAAATTGGGATAAGGGCAGGAGAATGATGATGAATATTTGCTATTTAAAAATATAACTTTTTTACATTTTAAAAGTCGAATTATTTACACAAAGCAGATAACTTTGACTTGGCTTGTTTTTACCAACAAACCAAATTTTTAGAAGAGTAAGGTATGTTGACTTTACAATATAAAAAGGTAACTTGCGTACAACATAAAAAAGATAAGTTGATTAGCCAAATAAAAGATAACTTGTATGTTGGTACACATATTTCTGTGACCCAATCACGGACCCGTAAAGTAAATAAAATGCATTTTGAATATGAAGAATACTTTAGGAGGGCAAATTAAAAAAAAGTACTATTCCAAACTGAACCATGTGAAATACGAGTATCAACTGAAAGGGCTAGTTGCGCGGGTCTAATTTTTAAAATATTTTTAAAATAAATAGCTTAAAAGTTATTTAAGAAAATAGATGAAAATTTACCAATACCCCTTACCTCCTAAACTACTGACACTAAAATTTTGAAAAAAAAAACAGATAATAGTTCCTTACCAAGAGGAAGAGCTTCTTGGTTTTTTTGAACCCTCATTCACCAACTTTTTTTTTTTGGTTGGGAAATTATCGCTCTGGGCGGAGCGGCAGGATGTGTTACTCTTACTGATTAAAACCCACCCATATTCCTTCCGTTGCCTGTGTTGCCAGGGGCCTCGGTATCATTCATCAACTTGGGTTTGGATTATACCAGATAAACAAAATTCTTGGGATATGATGTCAATAGCGGACTTATTAAACATATAAAGTTTCAATTGCATAGCTCTTATACTTCAATTATTAGGGCGTGTAGAGTTAAAAGCTTGACTCTACATAAGATTTGATAACTTTTTGACAGTGCGAGCCATGTGGTCTCGTCTTTGCAATATTTTACATGAAAATGTTTTGGTGGGAAGTCTATGGTGTTAAAATAACATGCTAAATCTATCAATATTGTATGTACCCGTACAAACTTAGATTTGCAGTTGGAATGTGTGGAAGAACATGTTTTTCAACTACAATGTTAAGTTTGTTCTTGGAATAAATTATCCTGGGATAAAAATCGTATCGTATCGTACAATGAATCACATGTTCATATGTACATGTGATTCATTGTACGGAACCCTCACTATGCGAGTACAACTCGCACTTGTCCGGTTTTTGTGCTTAACGCCCTTTCTCTGGAACTGCCAGTCGTTTTAAAAAAAACTTTTTTCATTTGATAGCCCATTTTTTTAGGACAGTTAAATGCTATTTAACATCACGCAATGACCTTTAGGAGCCGAGCAAAAAGAGATAAAAGACAGAAAGAAGGCTAAGCGAAAAAGAATTAATAGAGCGGGCGGGCGATGCGACGCGATGGGATTGGTCGGGGATACCAGAATATTTTTATATCAAAATGGTACCTTTTCCAACAGGTACAGTACCTACAGCTGTGTTACCTATTATAATTATTTTGTAGTAGGGCTACGATCACTCACAATGGAATGTTACAGCACATTACAATTTTTATTTCAACCTATAAAACACCTTTACTTGAGTTGAAATTTAAAGCAGACCGTTGTAACCGGCTTCCCATGGCGTTGATTATACGAGTATTCGCCCTTTGACGAAACAAAATTATGTATATTAGATTTTTAAGTACCTACTTCTAACTCTTGGTAACTAGCCGTCCCCTTATCTATACAATGTGTCGTTTTGCATCCTCGTCAAATTTCAGGAGGCTGCTATGAAAGACGTATAATCAATAAAATTACTATACCTGCTCAACAATTCATACATGTTTATTTAGCTATTTAAGTTTGACAGTATTTTAGAATACACCACTTTCATAGAACAGAATCACCCCGTTGCGTACGCGGTAGTCTATGTGTAAAAGGGCGGTTACAGTACGGTATCACACGGGCCGCGTTTTGACATGCGTGTCCCACACATGCCGATTTCCGTAAATTAGAAAAAAAAGAACTACTTGTTTTATTATTGATTCGTGTCGAGAATCATTAGCATAGTTAGCTCCTTGAATTTGACGAGGATGCAAAACGACACCTTGTATATATAGGTACATAACATTTACCTACATAACTTATTATGAATGGAAAGGCAAAGACATTAGCTATCTACACTCTTCACCCACAATCTTCTCACTCTTCAACCTGTACATCGACCAGTTGATTAGAGAGCTGAGTAGTACCAGAGGCGGTTGTTTTATATGATGGCATATGTCACATATGTGTCAACAACATTAGCTATGCAGATGACATGGTGCTGCTCAGTGCCTCAATCTGTGGCCTGTGGAAACTGGTGAGTGTGTGTGAAAGGTACGCTAGTGCTCAAGGCTTGTTCTATAATATGACTGTCGTTATGATGTTTGGGGCCCAGAGACGGTACCTCCAGTAATGATGAATGGTGTACCGTTATCGAGAGTGCACTCATTCAAGTACCTCGGGCATGTTTTGACAGCTAGCCTTATGGACGATGATGATATTAAGAAAGAGCGGAGGGCGCTGTCGGTCAGAGCGAATATGATTGCCGCAGATTAAAGGCTCCTACATACTGGCGCGACTTGTCGCGCGACGCGACGCGACACAAAGACACTTTTTAGAGCCTTCTGTTCCTCGTTTTACTTAAGTGGCTTGTGGGGGGTACATTTCGTACAGTGCCCTTCGCGTGCAGTACAATAATGCTTTCAAGGTGTTGATGGGGCTGCCTCGTTGTTTGTGGCCTTGTGTGTTGATTGCTTTCATGCATTAATGCGTAAAAGATGTGCGTCCTTGGTGCGCAGGGTGCGAGCCAGTTCCGACAGCATCCTGGGAATTATTGCTGACAGGCTGTACAGCCTGTCAGCAATACTGCTGTATTGTGAGTCGTTACTCCATTATCTCAGCTGAAATGCTGAAGCAATGATTGTTTTGTATTTTGTTGTGTGTTTGTGTTTGTTGTTGTGATTGGATTACTAACATAGTTGTAAGTTTATTTTATTTTTATTGTCACTAACACTGTATGAGTCTCATGGTTACTCTCAACAAAGAATTTATTATTATTATTAATTGCATTCTCGCTCCAAAGACTTGAATCGTTCTTTCTGATATTACATAACGAATACTATGTATCATCATTTCAGCCGAAAGACTGCTGCTGGACATAGGCCTCCCCTAAGCACTGCCACTTCGACCGGTTCCGTGCTTCCCGCATCCATCGGATTCCTGCGGCCTTCAGAAGGACATCGGTCCACCTTGTAGGAGGCCTTCCAACGCTACGTCTTACCTACCGCTACATATGTATAGGAATAGTAACATACCAACGTGCCAACCCACAACGCCATATTCGTAGAAATTGCAATTGCAATGATTACAAAATAATTGCACGATTATCGCTGGCTGCAAATTGGTCATTATTATTTATTACTTTTAGTTCCCGTTTTCTACAGGTTACGCTGGTTTTTATCTGCTATATCTAAGAGTGGTGCTTATTATATCATTATCAAAACTGCCAATGGACAGACGGAATCTCTGACCATTGAGATTGCATCCTAGAGACGGAGTATCATCACAGTCAGTAAACAGTAAAGCAGACACTAAACTCGTACCTATTTATAACGTATAGTTTTTGCCCGCGACTTCGCTCGCTTGGTGTCGGGTAATATCCCACGGGAACGTGCTACTGGGATTAGAAGTCCTATGTGTCCACAA
The DNA here is from genome assembly GCA_905333075.3 of Atethmia centrago. NCBI lineage: Eukaryota > Metazoa > Arthropoda > Insecta > Lepidoptera > Noctuidae > Atethmia > Atethmia centrago. The sequence continues at coordinate 14,538,609 of HG995386.1, read as the reverse complement.
AATATAAAATGTGTAGGTAATTAACAGACTAAGCGTAGGGCTGTTCGCTTACACTGCGGCATTTTTCTTACAGCATTTTTATAACCGTCGAAACTTAAAAACGAAAGGTCCGCGAATAACTTAAAGAGTAATTTACATGTTCAATTATATACAACCTGGATTACTAAACTATTTAGTTAGATTAGGATTAATATCATGATACGAATGTCATAATCTTTCGATTCTACCCGTGTTTTGATTGACTGAATGAAAACGGTTATTGTGACTTAAGACGCTGACAACACCTAAACCGCGGTCACTGACAGATTGCATAGAAAAGAAAGAGAAGCGCGATGACACAACGCTTGTAATTTATTGCAAAATATGAAGCAATTATGTATTTACTCAATATTGAGTTGAGTTATCGAAAATAAAAAACAACCAAGTTCTGTATTAAAATATTAAGACGTTCTTGTTTTTAATTAAATACGTAACGCATGTTGATGTTTAATACAGATGTTTTGCATTGGAACTCAAGGTAAGAGGTTAGTTTAACGTTAGTTTATATCGAGATTCTTTTTCAAAACGTGTTTTGGTAACAACCAAGTTCTGGGAAATATGTTCCAAATTAACATATATTTTTTCCAGTACCACAAACTATACAGATTTGGCAATATATATTAAAGGGCTCGTGGCTTAGTAAAAACAGCCACACGGGTCGATCGATCAGATTAAGCTACGCTTGCCGCGGTTGATCCGTGGATGGGTAGCCATCTTTACATCCCAAGACCCCTTCGTGCCCCGAAAAGCACGCTAAGCCGTTGTTCCCATCCGTCATTCGTGGATCGCTGACAGTCGTCTCGGGTCGGCAGAAGCCTGAAAGTCTGACTACTAGTCTTACCAAGGAGAGACTCATTGGTAAGCGACTGCCTATCTGACCCCCACAACCCACCACGGGGTTGTGCAGGTCAAATAGACAGTCGCTCCATGTAAAATACCGGTATTCAGCTCAACCGGTCAGACTGGAAGCCGACCCTAACATAGTTGGGAAAGGGCTAGGCAGATGATGATACGAGTAGATAGATGAAAGGCAGCTTTTAGGTGGAAGGGTTATTATAGTTATAGGTAATTCGAAGAAATGTGACATTGAGTTGACATCCTCCAATCCCCACTGGGCCCATGTGGTGGCTTACAGCGAGGCCTATGTCCCAGCAGTGGGAACATTATAGGCTTATTATTATAAGTATATATACCTACAACGCTAAGTACATGTAATTGTAAATGCATGCAGAGTAGTTGATTTCAGAAAACGATCTTAACCACAGTTCAACCTCACTTGAACCTAAAATCGTTCAAATCAGGTCAAGAACAAATAAGAAAAAGGTTCGCTTCGAAAACTGACAAGACCATCTTCTTAAACGTCTGAAGCTACTGTTTCCAACTCAAGATTCACCTAAGCGTAAAGGAACGTAGCGTCCTAATTGAGTTAACTCTTCACCAATCAAAGGCGTCTTAGTTATGCAAGTAGGTATATACTTATTCACCGGCCAATTTGGGTTGGTAAGCTTATCAACATACATTAGGGCGGAAGCATAGAATATATTAAACAGATTTTAGGGACTTTTCCCGATAGTCGGAAAATTATTATCCGTCATGCCCATCATAGCCTTGATCATATTTAACCTACATGAATATAGTCAAGAAAATGTTCTTGTTACAAAAAACAATTCTGATATCAGAATCACTTTTTGTTTTAAATTAAATCATTAGGTAATCGATGTCCCCATAATGTTCCTCGAAACCTCGTTTAACATCATAATGCGCCCGCGCACTATGAACTGCGAGTATGTAAGTTCCTAAGCAATAGTCAAATAACGGCTGGATCGGAAAAAGTGCCGTTACTGCCACTGCGCCATCAAACTGTTGGGTCTGCGCCCACTCGACCCGCTTAGACTCGACCCGAAGAATAATACCTGGATATTTCTGTTTTGATAGGCCTAAAACTGTCGATGATAGTCAGACAGATAATGTTTGGATAAATAAATCAATAATTAAACAATTAAGTACTTACTTATCCATTTTAGGGTTCCGTTGTAAACCAGGAACCCTTATAGTTTCGCCATGTCCGACAGTCTCTCTGTCTTTCTGTCTGTATTTGTCTGTTTTAGCTTCGAGATGCTTAGTACTAGAAAGCCGACAAAGTGCTAAATTAAAATATTGAAAATATTTTTATCTGGGGTTCCTCCCATGCACGTAATGTAGGAATGATTTTTTTTTCTCGTCTTTCCCATAGTGTGGGGTATTGTTGGAGAGGACGTTCAAAAACATTGCTAGTCTGTGAACACCATTTTTCGTTTCAGGGATCCGTTTGCGTAATATTAAGCTTTAAAGTGCATTTTTTTGTTAGAGTCAAGTGTCCCTCCCCCCCGCCAGCTAAATGGTTGTTTATGGAGATGTGATAAAATTCATGGCAGTAGTACTTACATACAATGAAAATAAAAGGCAAACTATCACAACTAAGTAGGCTTTACAAGTTAACGAGTACCTACCTAATAGTCGACCAACTTAAATTTTCAGTTGGAGAATTGACCGTGACGTATATCGATTTATGGGAGAACATGTTTTTCATCTAAAATGTTAAGTTTGTCTTTGATAAGTTCATCCCAACTACGGAACCCTTCATTGTGCGTGGTCGGAAACGCACTTGGCCGCTTTATTTTAAATATAGTATACGCTTTGTACTTTGTAGTAAAAAACACAGATTATTGTTAATAATTTCTTATAGCTAGTGGCACGGTGGTATTCATTGAATCAGTTTTTATACGTGATTATGATGATTGATTTGATTGATTGATTAGGTTAACAAGTAGGTAATAACTTCTAAAATATAAAAAAAACACGATAAACAAATTTATCTAAAAAAAATGTTGGTATATTTAAAGAATACAGACCTATGTAGGAACAACACAATTAAAATATTACAGTTTTCAGTACAAATCTACAATTTCTTTCTATAAATAATTGACATGAAAAACAAATATAATAATTAAATAGTTTTTTAAATAATCAATTAGGTAAAAAATATCACTTATAAAAAAAGAAACTAAATGTTATTAAAATATCACTTTCCCTGACTGTAGAATGGCACTGAATTGGTAGTAAAACATCTGGTATTATTCTTCGGGTCGAGTCTAAGCGGGTCGATTGAGTGCGGACCCATTTACCATATACCCGGTTACAATAGACACCTGCGAGCGACTGAGTCGTGAATCAAGTAAATTATTATATTCGTAAATAAGTGTGATTCCAATTTTTTAAATACGTCAAAATGTTAAAGTGCGTATTAAGTCGTTTTTTGTTTTTGAGGTTCACATTAGGTAACATTTAAATAAAATGTAGGTATTGTTTGGTACCTAGGTAGGTATATTTGCCTTTCCAAAGCCAGGTTCGAAGTACTTATGAAGGAAAAGTGGATCATACTCCTGAGTCATATTATAACTCAAGGAGAAATGAAAAGTAATTCGGCGGTTGCTTCGTTTACGTAAACAAAGGTCCCTTGTTTCCTCCCAATTACGTAGGCCTGCGTTAATTACTACCCACAGGAAAGTTGACGGAGCTATTTCAATCTTGTTTATGAAGAAAGAGGGACATGTTATTAGGAAGAAAAGGAGGTACGGTACATGAAGTTTGTTTTAACCTTTTGACCGCCACACTCATGTATAGATGACAGAGCAAAATGTGCCCAGCACGCCGCGGTCACGACTACATGACTGATTTTAAGGAATAATTCGTAGCTTGGCGCCGAGGGCACGTCTTTGCTTTTTTGACGTAGCGGTCAATAGGTTAAAGCCTTGAAAGGTGATAAGACAATAATAGGTACCTGCGGCACTTCAGTGAAAACAAAACCAGTAGGTATAAGCTGGCCTTTTAAGGCTCGTACAGACTGACTATTCGGGGTGATATCGCCCCAGTCTTTACGAGCCTTAACATTCACTATATTTTGGGTTATCTTATCTCCTCTTTTAGAAGACGCCAAATGTACCTTAAGGCGCCTAGACGGTCAGTTCTACCTTCTTGTCGAATATTACGACGAAAAGTCGTAAACCTCCTCCATATGTAGGCCCAAAATTGATCGCCTACGACCCCGGCAAGTAGCCGCCGCGCCGCGCCGCGCCCGGCGATTATTTACTACTTAGAATCAATCATATTTAATAATTACTAAACAGTCTCATAGTTATGTGCAGTCAGATTTAACCGGTGCGAAGTGTAAATCTTTCCTATGATAGCTTTTTAGGTAAACTTTATCCACAGAATACTAGATAAGTAAAACGAATCAGAAACGTTCAGCAAATATTATTTAAACAAATACGATCATCAATAGGTGTCATTGCACATTTGCAATTTACACAATTTATTATTAACCGACAGGCAGATAATTGACGCCTTCGAAATGTGGTGCAAAACAGAGTGGACAGTCCACCGCACAAATTTCTCGATCCTTAAACAACTCAAACTAGATAAATCACACCAACTGTCTCCAACTTGGCAACAACGTGTCGTGAGATACCCCGGCCACATTCAGCCTCGGAGGCCGCTGAGGTATCAAATACTTGGAACGTCTAATAGTGACAGGAAAAGAGGGCAAAGTACCTAGAGGCCGAAGCCCAAAACGGTGGTCGGAACATATATCCGACCATTTGGAGATACCTATCAGCACCGCCATCCCCCAGGCCACTGATCGTACCAAATCGAGAAAATCTGTTGACAATTTGAAACAGTGTCATGATTCTCAGCAGGAAGTGAGAGATAATGTGCATCAACGATTAATTTTTTTATATAATACAATGGCTTAACTTGCAAGGGTACAAACCAACGGAATACCATTAGTTCGTAGAAGTTTGTAAATTGATCAAACCTTGAACATTGGCTATACGAAATTAAATGATGCCTTTGTTCTAATGTTTGGTGACCATTTCTACAACAATAAAACAAAAGGGCTTGGTGATAACAGCGTTGATACGGAACACACTTGTAGAAAATGTTAAGGTATAACTGAATTGTGTAAGTTTATAGAGTAGAGGTATGAGGAACAGGGTGTAAAGTTCACTCGCCCTCTATAGAAAAGGATGGATCTTCCGACCAGACGGGGGTTGTCTGGTGGGCTACTGCCCGACGATTGATTTTGGGACATTCCATATTTGCTAGTCGCGTGGTAAACTCTGCTTGCGCGTTGCAGTATTTTGCGTGACGTCAGTGTGATACGTAGTTCGCATGTGGCGATGTAGATGTCGCCACAAGTTCGTCTTCTTCTTTTCGTGTCAACGGTAATATGTTTTTTTATTGTTTGCGCCCAGTAGACGCGCAGGTTGATAGCGGCACCTGTAACTTTCATTAGATAAATATAGGTGCAAGTGAACAGACTTAGGATGGTCCAGCATGTGGGACATGGTCTGATCAGATGCACTGTGTAAGTTGATTTAAGAGTAACCAACTCGACTTTTCTTAATTCAAGTTACCTAATGAATAAGACAACTATAAACTCGTAACTCCTGGATGACAAAACAAGTCTTAAGGTTAAAAATCCAAAGACTACGCTTGAGCTTCGGAAATATGTATCACTGAAATCTACCTCAGGCTTTTTCTTGAAGGAAAGATTACTGGATACCTCATATCTTCATCATCTGCCGAACCTTTTCCCAACAATGTTGGGGATGCAGCTGAATACCAGTATTTTACATCGAGCGACTGCCTATCTGACCTCCAAAACCCAGTTACTGGATAATACGATACCTCATAGTATCATCCACTAATCAAATAGTAGCGGGATGTACTGGCTAAAATTGGAATTGATTATCAGAAAACTAAGTAAGAACATTAGTACCTTACTAGTCGTTTAAAAGACGACCCTTCATACTGAACTGCACCCCAATTGTGTAAAACATTATCTTTCACAATTCGAAGGATTTTGAAAGAAGTTCCTAAACCATTGCTTCATATGATTGAAAAATTTGTCTGCTCGACAACGTAGATAACGCAATGAATGTTGTAGAAATGTCAAAATGAAAGGCATTGCAATTATTAGTGCGGTACGCAATGACCCCTCTGTAAGATGACCCCGATGAACCTGCAAATAATAAAGAACCATTAAATAGTATTCTTAAGAGGCCGACAACACCTAATGCGCGGTCACTGTCGGACTGCATAGAAAAGAAAGAGAAGCGCGATGACACAACGCTGGTAATTTATTGCAAAATATGAAGCAATTATCGATTTACAAAAAAACCTATAGATTGTATAAAACAAATAAAACACTATTATGCTAATATGTTGCTTGTAGAATAATCTGACAAAAGATCAGAATGATTGTATGTATATTAGTATGGTTTTTAATCGTTAAAAGAAATTTTATAGGTGTCTTTATGATTTTTTTCTATCGTATCAAATTAGTTGTATTATGTTTTTAACACACTATCTACCTAGCATATATCCTGAAGAATGACATATATTTTTCTGATTTTGTTTACTGCAGTGGATCATATACTTTTAGGCATTATAAAACATACAAAATTTGCGTTTAGGGTCCTGTAGTCCCCTTAAGTAGTAAGCTCACTTTGGTCTGGGACACGTATCAACTTTACTCAAGAATTCCTTAAGTAATAGGAAAAGTTTCACTATGTGCTTTAGAAGTTTGGAAGTTAGGAACAGAAATATATATCGCTTAAACTTACTAAATGGAAACTTAAGGCTATAAACGGTTAAAAACATTGTCATTAGAGAAAAGCTTGGACGATAAATTATAGTAAAAGCTCTTGTAAAACTTACTTAAAAAAATAACCGTATAGTCTTGATATTCTCTGTAAATTATTAGCTTCTTATAAAAGAACCGTTTTTTGAAACCCGATTTCAAACCCGAAAAAACTGTCGGCTACAAGCAGCACATGATTAAACTAAAACTTCTCTTAAAAAGGTTCTAAGACCCGACCAAGCCGGTCTTCAGCACGTGCGTCTGCGGTGCGTGTAGTGGAAGCCTCAATGTAAACAATCAGTTTCCTCTCTCACACTAAGCCTGGTTTATCTGATGATGCACCACGACCAGATCATCGACCACGTTGACAGCGAACTTACACCAAACACAAGATGGTCTTCAGCACGTGCAGTAGGTACGCATGTGGACAAATACTTTAACGACGAGGAATCACGCTCATCAGTCATCAGCATAGATAAGCCATAGAGTTGTTCTACAAGCAATGCATCACCATCTACTTTCCGCATCCATCCGCCATGACAAAATCTTTCTACTGATCCCTTCGATCAATTATTGATCGAAGACTGATCCTGCCGAAAGTCAGTGTGTTGGGAGCCCTTCATACCTGACTGCAGCGAAGCTCCAAAGGAGGGTATTGTTTTCACAAAATAAATAAAATAGCATACTGACTCAGGAAATTAAGCTGATATTATGATCTTACTAAGAGAAGGCTATAGTGAGTGAAGCGAGCTAGAAAACTCGATATCACTGCCCTCCGCTAGGAGTAATAGTGTTCTGTGTCCCTGACTTGGATCGGTTAAGCTTAATCTGTTTTATTGTGATTTTATTAAGAGAATGCAAGAGCTTGATGATAAGACCGCGCCTGAATCCTTTGCAAGCCAGAAACAAACTACGTTTTGTTTCACATTTTGAATAGATATTCATTAATTCCGGGCCTTTTATCAATAATAGGCTAGGGACCTGTATGATAGATACGTCACGCACGATTTAGATTTTTGGTTTGTTATATCTTTTATAGAATATTGTTTATCCATTTTTTTTTTCTTTTAACTCATTTTTCATTAAGTAAGCCCTGCTATAGTTAACGTTTGCTAACAGCTTGTTTTTATTATATAATATAGAAACTAGTACTACTATGGAAATTGTTGTGGGTTGTATATTTGTTAAGTTTAATTTTACGACAACACTGTTGACAATGCTTAATATACTACTGTTTGTTTTCCCAAAAGTAACAAAATAATTAATTAATTTGAAGTTGTGGATGACATTGTACGAATTTTCGTTCAGGGGCCCCATATTATTGATACAGCTGATATGGTAGTAGCTAACTACTTCCATGCCAAAAGTCGTGAGAAAAAAAATAACTACAAAAACGCGAAACTCTATAATCCGCAGATTTTGTCTCATACGACACTGCTAACCGCAATGGCTAGTTACTTAACCTACGTAATTAACCTGCCACGCACTACTAGAATCTTAGTTTAGAACCTATTCTTCTATAGTTGCACCAATATTTAGCACTGTAGGTACTGCCAACTGGCAACATTTTGTTATAGGTACAGGACATATTATATATCTCCGATTCCTTCGAGAAATTCAGGCGCTATGTTATGTTTACTGCACCCACTGATGCCTGAAGAATACATAAAGAAATTGTGTGAGTGTCTGTTCTTTTTTTCATTACACTCAATCATTCGTATTGAATTGCCAATACCCGGGGGTCGGGCCCCTGCACTGCGGAACCAAATTATCCTATTAACCACAGGAATGGAGTGATCAACGCGCGAAAATGCCTCGCTTCCTCGCTACACGGTTGCTAACAGACAACCATTGTGCAGTAGGTAGCAATTAGCAACTGTAAACGTTTTGTAAGGAAACTGTAGTGGTTTTCGTAGAATTACCTACGTTGTAGTTAACAATAAGGTAGAGCAGTGGTGGCCTAGTGGTAACGGCGGCGGTAGGTTATAACCCAGACAGGCGCTTTACTTCGTGTAAATTATTTTGTCACCATTGCTCTCAAAGGACAACATCGTGAGGAAACCGGCATGTCCTAGAACCAAAAAATCGAAGTCATGTGACATCTGCCAACCCGCACTGGGCCCGCGTGGTGGATTACGGCCCGCTTCCTCTCACAGAGAGGAGGCTTGTGTCCCAGCAGTAGGAACAGTATAGGCTGATTATGGTAACTATACGAGTAATGTATGTATTAGGGCAAAAAGAAAAATTTATAAGGTTCGATCGATCGATCAGTAACATTAGTAACGTTTGCCATTATTTAAAAAGTAAAGAATTCATGATAAAATAGGTACAAGCTTGGGTATAAGAAACGGGCCAAGTGCGTGTCGGACCACGCACAATGAAGGGTTCCGTAGTGGGGATGAATTTATCCGAAGAACAAAATAAACTTTGTAATTAAAAAAAATCTCACGTACATCGATATACGTGAGATTTTAGTCAAATCAATTTTTGTTTTTATTTTTTTTAGTCACTGCAAATGTAAGTTTGTAATCGAAAAAAGAAATGTCATGTGATTATACTACAAATTAACGGTGTTTGGACTATTTCCTTTACTTGTGTTGTGAGACCTTGCTTTTTGCCAAATTTCAAGATTCTAGGTCAACGGTTCTACTTACCCTACAGGTTTTGATTTATTTGCAAGTATCAGAATCAAGGAAAAGGCTAGACAGGTGATGAAAATATTTCGCATAAATTGAGACCTTATTTTTTTATTGCGATGACTTAGAAGCTTGATTTGTATAGCTCCAAAAGACAGTAGATCTAGGTACATATTTGATTTTAATTTCAACTTGATAATTGATGTTTGTGAGAAAAAGGGCATTGAAAGACAGACGGACGGACAACAAACTGAACTTATATGGGTTCCGTTTTTTTCCTCTTATGTACAGAACCCCTGAAAAAACAGTCAGTTTTCGGTAATTTTCACTTAAACAAACTACTAATTATAAGATTCATTATACAACAATTAGGATTACTTATTATGCTAAATTAACCAATAAACTATTTGAATAGTGTTAAAAAATAACAATATAATATCCAACACTAAAACACTACTGATTTTAGTGTTCAACTAAAACAGAAATTCTTCTAAAACTCCCACTTACCTTTAACCCCCATACAAAGCACTTTGATCCTAATTACATTTGTATAAAATAGTTCAGCCTACAAGCTATTTATGGAACCCCTATGTCCGGTCAGAAGTGTGCCGGCCACAACTTTATTGCGCCGCAGTTGCGGACAGGACAGGGCAGGACAACTTGCAGATAGCGGACCCTCGCTGCGGAATTCCGGATCGGGATGCAATTGGCGTATGCCACAAAGTACAGGATTAACGTTTACTGAAGCTGGCGTTAACTGCTTCTACACTGTGATGCGGAAGCGATGCGCATCCCTGGTTAGTAGGGCGCGGGGCAGCAACAGCATCCTGTATGCTTACTAGCAAGCAGGCTTATGCGTTTGTGAGCCACTGCTGCAGGATATCGGCTGAACCTTGCAGCAGTGATGTCACATATTGTTAATTTTAATGTTTTGCTAACATAGTTTGTTAGTATTTTGTTATTAAGAGTCTTGTTACTTGAATTAAGTGATTTTTACTAACGAGGCAAGACCGATACTGGAGAAAATCAATTCGTGAAGCAATTCCTTAGTATTATCTAACTCGCGATGTACACACTCCTAGATACTCCTAGCCAAGACTTAAGACGACCTAGCTCGTCATTCAGTAACACTTATTTTACTGGCAATCATCAGAAGATTTTTAAATTAAATCTTTTATATTATTATGAAGAGTAGATGAAATGGCGTTTCTCAAAACATTCTTTCGAATAAATGTGTTAAAAATAGTCTTTCACATCTTCAAAAGGTTTATGCGCGGACTGCGGAATTAGACTAACTGTGGTGGCAATCTTGTCAGTAACAAATCTCATAATCCATCCCTCTATAGGCCGATAAAGCCCTAAAGCATAAATTCCACTAACTTACACCACACCTGAACAGAAATACAGGAGCCAACTTGGAAATGCCAAATGCAATCTCGAATTCTGTTCACAGTATAAAATTATTTCAACCAGTTTAATGTTAAGTCCAGGCTGCTCCTATCTGATTCAATTAATCGCAGATTCGAAGATTGGAACTATCTCATTGGTATCTAAATGGCATCTGAAGACGTGTGTCAATTCTTAGGTACAAATAATTATGTTTACAACAGAGTAACGTTAAATTATGCGATGATAATGAGCTTTTCCGTAAGTCACAACTTACGGAAAAGCTCATTATCATCACATTATTTATTATTTTACGATTAATTTGCGATTAATTTTGCATCATGTTAGATGCGAGCATTTCTTGTTCAGGCCAGTTCAATTCCTGTCCTCTTATTGGCATTATAAATCAACTCAGCCTAACGCAGTCTAGATATATGCCGCTATCAGGCTGAATCACAACACCCTTTCCTCCACCTTCCGCATCAAGTCTGTCCCTGCCACCTTTTTAAGATCGTCGGTCCATCAAGCTTGGGGGCGTCCCACACTACACTTGCCAATACGCGGTCTCCACTCCAGGACTCGTCTGCTCCACCGGCCATCGGTCCTTCGACAAACATGGCTAGCCCACTGCAACTTCTGCTTGCTTACTCTGCAGGCCTAATACTGTTCCAAAATATGTAGTTCTGTAGGTCGCCATGGCAGGTCAGTGTTTTGTGTTACTTTGTTGGCTTTCAGCACTAAAGTGACAAGGAACTTGATCCACCACACCTCTGCCTAACCTTTCGAGGAAAACAAGTGTGATGTAATGTTATGTTATGTAAATTCGTTTCCTCTCACAACAACAATATGCTGCATTCGCTTATGTGTTTTTATTGTACACACCTCATCTTGATATCACTTCCTCATGATGTTTGGGATATAGTTCTCGTGTAGATTATCATTCTTATATTATTATTGTTCTTGTTTGATTATTATTGTCAGGATACTGTTGAGGCTGCCATGGCGATGTAGCGCGTCAAGGATGTTTGCGGAAAGGCATATATGTACATGGTTTTGCGGCCATCATACGTAAGAGAAGCGCTTCTCTGATTGCTCGTCTTCGTGGCAGTACCAACACTATCTTATGTTTATTCGCAGATAGATGGGAGTCTCCGAAGCTGCGACATTAAATGAAACTCCACACTGAATAAAACTTGTACTATCGGCCCAAGTTAAGCATGCTCACTTAAGAAAATATTCCTGCGAGAGCGCAGCTAGTGAAAAACCACACCCCTTCCTAGTTTCCCCCAATTAGAGACAATATGCATTTGTGTGAGTAATGAGCGAGTAACATAAAATAACAAACATTAGCAGTAGCTAGAGCGCGGCAGTGCCAATTTGCTATCGCTAATTGTTGACGCTTCCCTTAAATTCCTATCGCCATTTCATTTTACGACCTGTTTATTTCTATCGGACTGATTGCCTGCCTAACTGTGACCTCTGCTTGTATACCGGACTGTGATCGAAAGCCTCTTCTTGACCCTAGCTTGTATCCTGGACTGTGTGTGTATTGTGTGTGGGCTGTGACTAACGTGGTGCAACCATGACGACCCGAAACCTGATTCAGGAAGAAAGGAATCAAATTATTGTTTTGCATAGACAAGGGTTAAATATATCCCAAATAGCAGTGGAGTTGAACATGCAAGTAAGTTATGTTTTTGTATTCAGATAGAGGGAGAGATATAGAAATAAATAAAGTGATAGTAATATTATTATTTCATAGTTTGCATTTTTCCTTATATTGCAATTTAAAAACAAATTCCATGAAAAATATTGGTATTCAGCTGCATCCGGTTAGACTGGAAGCCGACCCCAACATAGTTGGGAATAGGCTAGGCAGATTTATATATAAAAATAATAAAATTATTATAACTTTCAGATGGATTCTTTTTAAAAGTCTCATAAGATATTACCTACTTATAGTAATGCATTCAAATAAGATTGTTCTTTTTATTTATTTTTGCTTTCAAAGACGTTGTTGGAGCCTTTTATGACCCGATAATAAATCCTAAACCAAAACAACCTAAACAATGGTGCCTTATCTCACAGCGTCGTTGCCGCATTTTAATTAGAAAAACCAGAGCGCATTCGTCGCATTTCTAGAGGCTTGATCATTATATTTCAAACTACAATTTTTTTTCGCCCAAGCACAAGATAATTGTTTTTTATAATTATTTTTAACATTTATTTTATCATAATACTGCAGATGGAAAGTAATTGACAATAATGTAAATTTTTGTTAGTAGTGCTCGTAAATACTTACCAAAAAAACTTAAAAAAAATTGCACACATAGTTTTAAATACTAACGATTTAGTGCTTGGCTGGCCGATAAAATAGCAAGTACTTACTATTTTTTCGGTCAAGCACTAGATCGTTGGTATTTAACCACGAAAAACCTTTAGAAATGCCACGTTGCCAGCCCGCACGGGATAAACACTTTTAAATAGTAGAGATAAAGCACAAATTTGCTTGGGACAGTTTCATACAATGTTGGAATTTATGCTATGCCATTTTTTTTACTCATAGGTATACGAGGTGTAAATTGCAATATCTGAAAACCTCTTAAGGGGTCATTGTACTAATCATTATGAACAACTTTTACTACGGGACCAAACCTGAAATCGCGAAAAAAAAACAGCTGTTCCCTACATTTATGTTCGCGTAACTCGTCAAAATGTATGGACCAGCTGCTTTTTTATCGCGATTTCAGGTTTGGTTCTCATAGTAAAAGTTGTTTATAATGATGAGTAATGACCCCTCAAGAGATTTTCAGTTATTGCATTTACAACTTGTATTTTAAAATATAGTTATGAATGTTATAACTACTTAAATTAGTTATAGAAAAGTTAAGAGTTTATTTATCATGAAGTCAACCAAAATGCACACCTTAAGTATTTCAATACTTATAATTTTTATTTATAGTGTACTAGTTGTGCCCTTTGAATAAGACTTTTGTAGTGTACTCGTATTATTATACTTAGTTCCTATATTATGTAAAAAATCGATGCTGATTGTTTTTTTTTTTTTTTTTTCGTTAGAGAACAACGGTGCGCCGCTGGGTGCGAAGATATGAAGAAGGAGAAATTACAGAACGCGTTCGTGCACCTCGACCCCGGGCTATAAACGAAAACGAGTTAAATAATATGATAGCCACGTATGAAGAGAACCCGTTCACACCCACTCGCAGTTTCGCACAAGAATACGAAGTTTCGATGCAAACTATTAGAAACGAGTTGCATCGAGCTGGAGTCCATCACAGACGTCCCGCAAAAAAAAATATTTTGACGCAGGAGCAGAAAGCTGCTCGCGTGCGATTCGCTCGTGACTACAGGGACTTCGATTTCTCTTACGCCATATTTTCTGATGAAAAGTGCTTTAGGTCTAGCCAACAAGGTCGTCGGAATTTATGGCGTGTAGATAACACAAGATACGAACCTCGAAATGTGAACCCAAATGCAGAATCGGGAAGAATTGTAGTGAACATGTGGGGCTGGATGAGTGCTGCTGGACCAGGCGAGCTCGCTTTTATACCAGGGAGGGCAAACGGCCAAACGTATTTAGAGGTGCTACAAACCATCATGGTACCCACAGTGCGCACGGTGATCCACAACTGGACGTGCCAGAATTTTATTTTTTCCAGGACAATTGCCCGATACACCGTGCGCGGGTTGTTCAAGAGTGGTTGCGAGGGCAACCACAAATTAAAACAGTGCCATGGCCCTCCCGATCGCCAGACTTAAACCCCATTGAAAATTTGTGGGGTTTAATGGTCCAGAGATGGGATAGTAGAGCAGAAAGAACGAAGGAAGCACTTGTCACACATTGCGAACAAGTTTGGGACACATTCAGAGGTTCGAATTTGTGCGAAGTCCTGGCTAGGTCCATGCGTAGCCGTTGCGATGCTGTGATAGATGCGGGAGGAGCAGCGACGAAATATTAAGTTAATATAATTTTTAACATGCACTATGTTAATTAACGAAAGGCGTTCCCGTTAACCCGCAATAGTCCAAACATGCTACAATTAATATTACCATTTAAAAAATCGCGAAAAAAAATCAGCTGCTCCCTACATTTTGTTAAGCTAGGTATGCGAACATAAATGTAATGAACAGCAGATTTTTTTTCGTGAATTTTCGAATGGTCATATTTTGGTAGCATGTGGACGCTATACTATTGCGGGTTAACGGGAACGCCTTTCGTTAATTAACATACTGTATAATTACATTATACAGGGTTATTTTTCTAACACCTGGTAGGACTATATTAGTACTTTTGATCTATGACTTTTTAGAATACCAAAAGTAAACTTTCAAGTTTTTGTTGTAATATTTGTAATAACACTTTTTAGATCTGTATTTTGTAGTAAGTACCGCTGCGACCCTGCATTCGCAACGCACTGTTTGTTTATTTAACTACTTACATATTTTGGTACCGCGTAGAGTTGTTCAAATTTAGAGCGATCAAAATAAATATTTTTAATTGTATTATGAAATTATTTTTTTATGAATTATTAAAAGTCATACAACAAAAGTTGTTATTTATGATGTTAGTATTATAGTCCTACGAGCTTATTAGTGTTTTATCATCAAATGACTTCTCCCGCTCTGGGCGGAGCGGAAGGTCGTGTCAAACTTTTACTGACTAAAACCCACCCGTGTTCCTTCAGTTGCCTGTGCCAGGGCCATGGTATCTCTTTCGAACAACCCGCGACTCCGGCGGCTTGCAAATAACCCTGTATAGCTATTTTTATTAGGTTTATTTTTATTATTCCAATTTGTATTATATTACTTCGTTGATTAATGTCACAGGGTAGACTGTAGACCGTAATCATAGTTTAAAATATTGCCAACGATTTTGAAGTCTTCTTGTAAAATTATTGATGTCAATTTAGTGTCATGTTGCCTTTATTGGTGGATTTGTTGTTTTATTTACAATCAATGTTGTCATAAGCCCCGATCTCGTTAGTTTGTTATTTTACATATTCAGTAGTGTCATCATATCCGTCCACCTCATAAATAATTGATCTCATTTGCTTGATAAACCTAGTCTGTAGTGTAATGTAATTATTGCAAATTATAAAAATAATTAAGATTCTTAAATTGTACTAATCTTAAAACTTTTCAATTTCATTAGAACTGCACGAGCAATATTCTCCTAATCTTATTTACTGACAGGCTTTTTGCCTGTTGTTGTTGTGTTGTCTGTTTGTCATTGTTGTGTTGATTTCATATTTTGAACTTTACGATATAAGTGTAGATAAATACAGTTTATAAATGATATTATGAGTAAGAATCTTTTCACTTATAATATTTTGCATTTTGATGATAATTTCTGTGTAATTTTTTGTTATAATATGTTAATTTCTGGATGAATCTTTAATGTTTTGAAAAAGTCTATTAAAAATAAATTAAGTTACTTATATTGTTTTTTTTTCTACAACAGCAAATCCTTAAAATTGTTCTCAAGTAGATTTTAACTAACTGTTTATTTTTTCACACTGAGATTACAGCTGATAGTTTCATACAAAAAGCACTTACTATACATCTTTTATTATACAGATAAGATTTAAATATCAACCTAAATAAATCTTTAATCCTGCATAATGTTAAATGAACACAAACTAAAAATATATATTTCACTAGTACCCAACATTTTATTTCAATCCTTTCACTCTCACTGCTGCCAAGGCACAAATTATAGTTCAGTTTAATTACTTGATAAGCTTCTGAATTTTAAAGTGGCGTAGGAACTGAATCATTGTTAGATTTGTCAAAAAAAAACTTGACATGCATAATTTCGCTTAAAATCATGAATTGTCAAACTATGACTAGAGCATGAATTATAAAAGAGTAAAGTGTTGGTTTGATTATAATCCAGTCTTAAAGTGCTCATCCTGCACGGCATGCCTGGGCATTTTAATTGCAACGATACCTTGTTCGTTATACAGGCTGAAATTTAATTCATGGGTATCCTCTTAAGGGGTCATTGTACTCGTCATTATGAACAACTTTGACTATGGGAACAAATATGAAATCGAGAAAAAAAAATTGCTGTTCCCTACATTTTGTCGAGTTATGCAAACATAAATGTAGGGAACAGCTGATTTTTTTTTCGCGATTTCAGGTATGGTCTCATAGTTGAAGTTGTTCATAATGATGAGTACAATGACCCCTTAAAAGGATGCCCATGAATTCAATTTCACCCTGTATTATTTTAATGAATAAAAGGTAATATTACAATTACCTACTGTTAAAAGTATTAAACCAAATACAAGGAACAACTGCAAAACATTTGAGATAATCCTAAGGTAATAAAAAAACGTATGGCCCTTGTATTAAGCCGTCCTCTATTGTTTAACCGAATTTCCAGACATTCCCACTAAATAACAATGGGTCTTAGATAATGAACTTATTTTTATTTCAGTTGCAAGAGTTGTGCGGCTTGCGGCCTTGCGTTAGCTACAAACAAAAAGCTCTGATAACATTGTATGAACTGCGCAGAGTATTGGTTCAAATATTACTGTAATTTTCAAGTATTCCCAAATTGCCCAAGTATAAACAAACACATAGAAATTTAGATAGTTATTTACTTTTAATAAAGTCGATTAAACACAAAAAAATTCAATATAAACATTTGATACCTTCATGCAGTGCCGGTCAACGCACCTATACCTAACGTATTCAGGGAGCCGTGAGATAAAAGGTAAACAAACCATAAATGTCCGTTCAATCGATTTTGAATGCTATTGTGTTGGTGGCATGACAAATGGCAGCTGCAGTAAACAGTTGGTATTGTAACCACTTTTTTGCCTTTAATGCCATCCATAAGCCTACGGAATAGAAGTCAAAATCGGTGGAACGGACTGTAATAAAACGGTTCGTTTCAATGTCTCATCTTATTGTGAAGGGAATATGGTGCGGTTGCTGCGGCATGCGGCATCACATAGGATATGGTGAAAATTGGAGAGGCAGTGAAAGTGTTCATAAATAACCTATATCTATAGACCCGATAGAGAGAGGAAAATATTAAAGTGGATTAATACATATAAATTGTAGTTTATTAGTTATTACAAATTATTTTTGTAAATACTGCAATATCAATAATACATTTTCTAAACCAAACAAACAGAAGATATGAGTACTAAAATTAATTCTTGTCAATAATAAAATAACAATTCAATTCAATAACAAAGAGCTCACGCCGCCGCCGAGCCGCGCTGGCCGTGCCCATTAAAAACTCGTCTCTTAGCAGAAACAAGTGAGCATAGTACGCTCCTAGTGTGAGTGTCACACATTCTATACATGATTATACTAATACGAACACCACTAAAATACGCTTTGTGCATCCTATTGGTCAAAACTCGTGCATTGTGCGATCGAGTCGTGAGTCGTGCTATGCGATTATCGCCTTTAAGGTGAGCATGCGGAACTTTGGCCGATAGTACGTCTACTAACACTAGTATTTAAGACCATTGTTACTAAAACTATGGGCGTAGCCCGAAATAAATGCTATAATAATACCATCGCCGTATCTCCACGTTGACGTTGTGGTAGGGCTTGCGTGCTCCAAACTCCAGGTCTGTGTCGGTAGTTTACTTTGCCGGAACAGGTCTAGAGTAAGGAGCCAGACCAGGAGAGATAAATAAACCCGCAGGGCAGCGTGTGGCGAGCTGTTAGGCAGTAGCACCCTATCGCCCGGCTGGAGTTAACACTGACGAGGAAGAGAGCTCCCACCTCGTTTTTGCCTTTATTGGCCGGCCTGAGTGTCGAATCGCATGAGCTCCGAGGAAGGAAGTATTCCAGTAAGATGCTGGTAGGGATCTTGACCGTACTTCCGGGATTGTCCTGATAGCCGTGGAATACCTCTCCACTCCTCACAAGCACCTCAAGGACATGTTGCTCCTTTGTCACTACGACACTATGTGCTAGCGACCGTTTCCGGGGGCCCATTATTGAGTGCACAAGTCACCCCCTGCCATTTTATCTCATTCACAGATCATTGGCCCGGCAGTGGCCATGATTTTAGATAACCAGCTCACTTTAGCCATCCAAACCCATAATCCAATAACTTTGTTTCCATATTCCGCAATAACCCTACACCAACCGGGGGTTTTCCTTGGCTGCACTTGCATTGTGTAATCAGGGAAAATCATCGGTTGGTGCCTCATTTCTTTAAAAAACGTCGAACGAGAACGTCGAACTTACGAGGCGTACGAAGTGTACGAGGGGCCAAAGCCAACTCGCAGAGGCGAGTAGGCTTCGGCCACTCGTACTCCTTCCACAGGTTCAGGACCCCAGGGTCCCGAGAAATGTCAAGAGACGTAAAAATAATAATACTACAATTCTGTCGAGTGTTCAATAAAACAGGAGTGCTTCTGTTGAAATAATGTATTTTTACATTTTCAATAAATCAATAAAATATCTATTTAATTAATTGTTTTAATCCTAAGGATTACAAAAATAAGTATTCTTATTATAACAATTTAAAAAAATATATTTTAATTACACATAGCTTCAATTGCATCACCCAAACTTTAAAATGTTGTTCAAACTTACACAGCTGAATAATTACGTTTAATTTTTCTAAAAGAATATTTACAAAGACGGGTATTACGTCTATAAATGGAAGACCTAAAATTAAATTGACTATTATAAATGAATTATATGATACGTCTTAAATTATGTCATGTTTAGAGATAGCTACCGATTAAGCCGTAATATTTAGTACATGACAAACTAAACATGGTAAAGTAACTATTAGTGGACTCTTGAATACATTTATTTTTACAATTACACTTAATAAATACAATTCAATTTATTAAAATTTACATATATTTCGGTTTACTTATAAATGTCACTTAATTAGGTAACTACTCTGAGAACCAAAATTATTACGAAATCAAATTTTCAATTTGTTCATTATACCTACAGATTTTCTAAAATGCTGCCGAACTTATTAGTGTCCCGTTACTTACAAAAGCTAGTGATATTAAAACAACATAAAAGCAAATTGTATTTGAATATTACTGTAGTCCGCGCAAACCGGATTGCAATCATTTCGAAAAAAGTTAAACCGGTTTCAAGATGATCACTATAACTTAAAACAACATTCACGAATTACATTTCTTCTGGCAGATGTAAGATTTTTTGCCGACTACCGCAAAAATAAATAAATTACGTATAACTTCACATTTTCGTCGATAATTCCAAGCTTAGACTTGCATGGTCTTTTTTGCTTCGACGAAGAAGTCATTATCACGAATGGGGCAGGAAATTAGCATATTTTAGTGTTTGTTAATAATAAAACTGAAGATAATTAAATATTATGATCCAAGTCCAAGAAAATAAACGTCGAAATTTACCTGGTAACACAATATTTTGGCATTCCGGTCACCCTGAAATAAACTATAATATGGTAATACTACAGAAAAGATATTCGTATGACTTATATAAAGGAGACCAGTAAGATTGGCACAACATGTAGTCAACATAAGTAAATATATTGATTCATCTTTTCTTAGTTTATACTAAGAAAGGGTGAAAGGGTTCTAATAGATATTTTACAATATAAGATCGAGTTAGAATCGCGCTTTGCGTGGAAAAATCCTTACGATTATCCAAAGTGATAATAATGATTATGTCAATAAATCGTATATCGTTTTTAGCACGAATTTTCGGCTTTATTAAAATTATTTATTTCTTATAAACGTTCTGAAGTTTTCTAACATTTCTGCACCATTCAGCATACGAATTAAACTTATACCATTTGTAAAACATACGTACATAGGCAAAAATAAGTACAAAAGTGATAGAACCAAAACTTGCTATTGATATTGCACTATTATTGACATGAATTAATAAGCAACGATGTAAATGAAATAATAATAAATGTAATAGTTAAGACTTTAAAATTATATTATAATTTACGCTATTTACAATCCATAGTGCTATTCAGAGCGTTGATAAAAAATAGTTAAACTAATTTTGATAACGAAACCATTTTAACAATGAGTTTCATAATTGCCGACTCCGAAAATCACTATCAGTTGACGAGCAACTGGCAAGAGCTAACAACTAAGTAATTAATGGCATTATTAACTTTCAACTGTCGTGGAACTAACGTAGCGAAGTGAGAAAACAGTTTACTTGTCTCAATATACTAGCATGATGAATCGCCATACTATCTATTCTTTATAATATTAAGTAAAATAATGGTTGAATGATAAAATTGAAGATTTTATAAACCTTTACGCATATACTGAAACCTATAAAAAAATAAAGGTTCGCGTGCCTCGCTTTGATCATGCAAAAGTTACTGTAGTCGAGACGATAATTACAAATGGAATTAAATCTAGTCTGTATTCTGTACATATAAGTCTGGTGTATGTTACACATGTACTCGTACTAGTCAAGTTTTCTCCTATATTCGTTAACTGGACTAATTTAGAAGTTATTATCCCATCCGGAGAGGTCGTCTGGTGGAGGTTCCTCGCCGTCGGGAGGGTACTGGTCGAAATTGTGGGTGTCGACCGCAGACTTCACTACAGGGGTGATTGGAGGCTCCAGAGAACGTTGTGCCAGGCCCTCCCAGTTGAATCCGTCGAACCACCTGAAAAATGCAAAGAATAAAAAATTACATTTAAAAAAAGCTTATCATCATCATCAGCCTATAGCAGTGCCACTGCTATAGGCTGATAGACATATCATCCAATAGTTTTAAAATATGCTATTCCATTTATTCAATACCATTTCTTCATAATTGTTAAAGTTTCTCATTACTCTAAATCTGTAACTGTTTTATTTTTTCTTTCTATCTGATCTACTAAGACTAGAGATTCAAACTTACTTGTGTTTCTGTATTTCCGTGATGCCACCTCGTTGGTAACCAAGTCGCTCAGCGGGGTTATCTCGACACAGCTTCTTGATGAGGTTAGCAGCATTCCTAGTGATGCAGCGAGGGAACTCCACGGCATCGATACCCTTGAGAATTTTGTTGTAGGTCTTCATAGGATCGGTACCGGTGAAAGGTGGTGAGCCGGTAAGCAATTCGAACATAAGAACACCTGTAAAAATAAATATGTTGATGTTAGCAATGAAGTAAATGAAGATGATGGTAAAATTACCAATTAGAAACGGATTAGAGTATTTGATGTTGATAGTGTAAATAAGGGAAACGATGAAGTAATACATTATTGGGTAACGAATTCTTACAACAATCAAAATTTAAGAATAATCAATGAATGGGTTGATGGTTGTTAATCAAAATTTGATTTGATAGGACCAGTTTGGCTAAAGTTTAAAATTTATTTAAAATAGTTATAGAATATTTTGAGATATAGGTAAAAACGAAATCGTTCAATTCATGCAATTGATATTTATAAGAATATAGCAAAATATCTTACCTAATGACCAATAGTCTGCACTAATATCATGACCTCGGTTCATGATAACTTCAGGAGCGACATACTCTGGCGTGCCGCAGAAGGTCCAGGTCTTACGGCTAGCTTGCAGCTTCTTAGAGAAACCGAAGTCAACTAGTTTCACGTAGCCTTTACCGTCTAATAGTAAATTCTCTGGCTTGAGATCCCTGGAAACAAAATAAAACAAAATGGTCTTAGCTTTTCAAAGAAATTGCCGAATATTCATGTTTAGCAAAGATATCATAGCTTGTCTTTGTAATCATTAATAACTTGGTTGTCATAGATCAGTTCTTACCTGTAAATAATATTCCGCGAATGAAGGTAATGGAAGGCTTCAACCACACAAGCCGTGTAGAATCGCGTAGTGGCATCATCGAATTGGCCTGAAATCAAACCATTAATTTAGTCAGGTTGATGAACAAAACTGTCAACTTGAGAGACTTTAGTTTCTCTAATTACCTCGATCTCTTAAAATTGTCCACAATTCTCCCCCAAGGCAAGTTTCCATCAGCATGTACAAATATTTACGATCCTTGAACGTCTTATACAACTTGACGATGAACTCGCAGTTCATCTCTGACATTATCTCCTTTTCTGACATGATGTGCTGTTGCTGCCTGGTTTCAACGATCTGGGCCTTCTTCATCTGTTTCAAGGCAAAGGATCTGCTGGAGTCGGTCTGAATCTGGACCAGTTCCACTCTGCCAAAGCCTCCAATACCCAGGGTCGCGATGATACGCAAGTCTGAGAGACGCAAATTGGCGAATTCCTCGTTTAATCTGTAAAAGTAGATGGTTTATTAGAAATCTGACCTCGAACTCTTTTTTTAACGGCATCGGAACTAATTTTAAGCTTTTGACAATGAATGGCCTCGAAATACGCGCGGTAAATAATGGACTCTCGAGGTGGTCTTGACCCAACAATAACACGACAATATCTATGTTGAAAATACAATTGCAACTGAATATGTAAAAAAACACGGTTTTTGATTTCTTTTAATATTGTCAAGATAGGGACCTGGCTACTTCCTCTCTCACAGTTTTCATAGCAAAAAGGATACCTACATTATTGATACAAGTGACGTAATCAAACCAGTAAACCAGAAGGCTTATTGATACCGATTATGTAAACATAAACACGTGTTGATACGACGCGAAACTGATAGCTATGAGAAACGATTGGTCATATCAAAATCTACCTAACATTTATAAAACTGTTTTCTTCAAACAACAAAGTATTGGCCCCAAAAAGTCAGTTCATCAACTCAATAATAACTTTCTTAAGGAGTTAATTGACATATCATTTGTTTTTGCAGCAATTCCATTACTAAGTCATCTAGATGCGCTCGCGCCTATTGTTTTCATTCGCACCTCACAATCTGTGCAACAAAAACGCGGGAAAAGTAATTGTTATCGCTCAATGCCGTGGCAGACACATTTTCTACGTCAAAGAGGAAAGTTGATAACCGATCTGCTTCCACTTTTTAATTAAATTCGACATTGATGAGTAGAAAGTTAGGAATTATTCTTAATTTATATAACTTACCGTTCTTTCAAAATCCGTATTGTTTGCATCAAACAAGAAATAAAAATTATTATAGGCGGTGAAATCAAGATACAAATCGCTATCATTTCTAGTCATATTGCAGTACCTATTGTTCGAGAGTCAAAAAAAGATTAATAGCCACACAATGGTATATGCTACATCTGTGTGGTATATTTTGTGATGTTATCGTAGTCGGCTTAGTTTCAGATTGGTGTGAACTTGACATAGGAAGAAATAATGGCCCAGGCATCAATGTCTTCTTAATTAATGTTTAACTACATATAATCACTCCATCAAAATGTAATTTACATTGTTCACCATTACTAACTCGTGAAAAAAAACCTATTCATTATTTTATCTTCAAATATGTACATAACATAATAAATACGTTTTACTTTACTATAACATTTAGTGAATCTTAAGAATAGCTCAGATTATTAATTTGTTACAAACCAAACATAACTTAAGCTGACTGTAACAATTTGTATGAGGACGGTCTCACATTGTATTAAACAGGACGTGACACGTATCATGTGAATTGTAGTAATTATAACAATGACTCATTTGAAAGATCAAACTAGCAGGAGATTCAGATCATAAAGGTACAAATGAAGGTAAAAGTGATGACTTACCGCTGCCTGCTGTCTCCTTCATCCTTGTACTTGGTACGGATCTCGTCAAGAGCCGAGATGAGTTGGTTGAAAGTCTCCCGGTCGATGACGAGGCAAGTCGTGCCCTCCGGCGAGTCGCAGATAATGTTGGCCGTTCGAAGATCGTCCCTAGAATTTTAGAAAATAATTTTGAAATATTTTTCGTGTTTTTCTCTTATAACAAGAAACAAAAGGTTGTCCTAATTCATTAATGTATGTTAAGAAGTGATGATTCATGGCTAAGCACTAAACAACGACATAAATAACAGTGTCTTTAACATAAATTACTTCACATTAAATTAAGCAATCAAACATTCTTCGTTAGCACTATAAGATATTATTGTCAAGTATTTACAATGAAAACTTGCATACATTCTAATTATCAAGTATAGCATACCCTTGCAATGCCTTCTCTCCGAAGAAATCGCCTTTCATGAGAGTTCTTATAAACTTCTCATCGTTACTGTTTGGTGGTTTCTGAGTCACTTTCACCTGAAAATGGAATAATCATGACATAAGCATAATTCGAAATAAAAAAATATAAGTAGTCCAAGCCTTAAGTTCTTAATCTTCCCATTGTTGAAAAATTGCATAATTAGTTTGACGTCAACATTGTCTGACGTTTTTGTAATAGCGTAGATCATGCTGAACATAATAACAGGTTGGGTGAGCTTATTACTGTTATTATAAAAACGTGAAACGGACGTTTAGACAACATCGAAAGTTGTCATTAAACTCCGGATGGACATGAAGTAAGGCACGCAGGGCTAACGGGCATTTATGTCCAATCATCATAATATGCTCTGCAATTTAGTCGCGAGCATGTAATTACCGGTTCCGCTATGTAAATTAGTAATTAGCTTCTGCTACTGATAAGGGAAGCGATAAATTCTTTATGTTTCTCAGGAAAGTTACGTCAGTAGAAATTGGATCAACCAACGGTTACAAGCAATGTAGAATCAGCTTTTATCGAAAAACTAAATCACGTATCTATTTTACAAATAATAAAACATAAGACATAAAATAAAACAGGAACTAAGCTAGTTCAACTTTATAGCGAAACGGTGAATGCTCAATGATGCATCAAAACCATAATAGCCGAAACGTTGACACCTCACGACGAATTAAAACCTTAAAAATAGACCGTTCTATTTTACGAACAGCTATTTCTATTTCTACCTTTTATAATACTTGACGCGTTTACACGTCATGGTAACAGTACAAGACCCTATAAACTGACGAAAGGCAGGAAGGTAAACACTGCCCTATCTATCCAACTTCCATCTATGTAGACAGGAAACTGTTTTACGACCCAGTTAAATCAAATAAGAACCAACTTTGAAAAGAGTGTAAAAACTAAAAACTAACATTGATGAAATAACAACGGAAATAGAAGAGATAATGTAATTGCGAATAACAGACGACGACAATGAAGTCATCCGGATAATTTTACAAGATCAACAAAACGAGAACTGTTGTCACACCTGAGAGGTTTAAGAGGTGCTCGCTTTATTTCTTTCTTGTAAAAACTGATCTATCCAATCATTTGGTGTAACGAATGGTCTGTGGCCATTCAATCTGTTGGTTTGAAACAATCATAACTGGGTGATATTCAATTTTATTCTTTTTCCTGGCGTGTCTGTGGCAATCTAATGTCAGCCCAAAATGTCGCTTAGAGTTAGTTAGAGTTAGTTAATATTAGTACCACCGTTCAGATAAGGTGCATTCACAGCACGCAGAACATAAGTAGGTTTTATCATTGTACACCTTTTCTTCGCAGTTTTACTCATACAAATAATTATAAAGCTGAAAATTATACTCCTTAGCATATTATTATAATAGGAATCTTTTGCTCGCGCTTTGCAATAAGGTATTTGACTACTATCAAAGAAATACACGAATTAATACTTATTTTAAATATTTTACTAAAAAGAGACGTTCTGTAAAAAAAAAAGAAATAAAATCAGTAGAAAAATAGAGCAGTTATACGCTTTTTAAATCATTCTTCTATCCTTGTCACACAAAACGATCATCGTACTGAATGGCGCGAAGTTGTTATGGCTCTCCTGTGTTGTGACCTCAGATGCTAGCTGTTTCTGTCTAGCATAGACTTTGAAACGCAAACAACTTCGCAATTTTTATAGATATTTAAAGATTTTTTTACTGTGGCTTAATTTTATTCTAGGTTTCACAAAATATAATTTTAAAAGAACAGTCAAATACCCTATTATTTAGACCATCATACATGTTACTTTGTCATAGAGTGGTTCAGTTGCTTTACTGTTCATCTAACGAACCGGTATTTAATAGTTTTGCAACACAAATAATCGCCGATCCGTAATGTTTGTTCTAAATAATTTAATTTACATATTGGTACAGACATAGGTACTTTAATCACGTAATGTATCTCATTCACTCGAAGTTACCAAGTTGTATGACTAATAGAGTTATACTTTGTGAATATTCAACAGGTTACCAAACAATATTACTTCAAAAATTGGGAACATTTCGGACATAATAATGAAATCATCAAAGTTTAAGAAGAATAAGAACATTACTTTATTCTTACGAATTTATTGTTAACTTTGGTATTTCGCAGATTTTAGAACAATGCTTTCAATGTTGAGACAACCTTGCGGATTTGCAACGCAGTGATAACAATAATTTCTGTTTGGAAAAAAAGAAAAATTTACTTGTTTTATTTTTTCCTTGTAACATTGTTCTGGTTGGTTTTATAGAAAACAGTATTAGAAGTTTTATAATGGTCTATTTGTCTGCGAATATCTAGAAGCATCTTTGACACAATGTGGAAATGTCATGTACAATCATTCCTTTTATTTTTATCTTTTACAGAATAGATAACAAAAAATCTAAACGAGTTCCATACACAACTAATAGAGTGGTTCCGCAATCAAATATATTCACAGTTTATCTACAAATATTTGTTAATTGAGTTGCGGTAAATTGCTTCGCATTCGCTACGACTTTTTACGTAAATAAACTTATGCACATAAACGGAAAAAGAGTTTTTATAAAATACATTTGCACGAGGCAGTACATGTATGTATTTACACTCACTTCACATTTATGGAAATAACTTTCTGTCATCAAGTCAGATGTAAAATAAATGTATCATTCTAACAAATATCTACTACGCAATATTTAAAATTTAAGTAATCCTATTCATTACCATGTACAGAAAACAAAGACCAAGATTATCCAAACAATAAGTTCGGAGTGCCCAAATATTTCCCACAAAGCATTCAAAAATCTGGCCTCAAAATGCCATACAATCCTCTCGCTTGTCCACAGTGCGCTGACCTTGGGGCCACACTGCCACAATAGCCGGGCTTTTGGCCTTTACCACCTCCGTGTTATATAAAAATTGAGTCACACCGGTGATTGTTTAATGTCCAGTGTTGCGATCGTAATGATTAGTCCTTTATAGATTAAAACAACATCATTACATGCCGATTACAATCTAATTCAGGGAGCTTTTATACGTTACTTGGTAAACTTAGTATTCCTGATTCCATAATTGGCTTCCTGTTCCGGTTATCCGTTCGCTTTTACATGAACCTTTTGTAGATTTGCATCTAATTTGGCATTTTCCTTTACATTTTTAGTTTTATTACTAACAGTCGTAGTGCTCATCTCTGAATATTCTATGTTTGAATGTTTGTACAGTATCCAATATCTTTAACTCTCTGAGCAAAGATATAGATAAAGTGCAGAATCAAAATATTTCTGTATATGCAGCGGTCAGAAATAACAATCAGTGTTTGCGGAGACGTAATGCTAAATACCAAGGTGAACCTCTTGCACAGTCACCGTGTGTACTACACAAAGCTTATACAATTTAGTGTCATGACAATATAAAGGAAATATTATTATGACTTTCGTAACTTTGCATTTTACAAACAAGTCTTCAGATTAAAGTCATTAGGTGGTGTTTCGCAAATGTTGTTTGCGAAACACCACCTAATGATTTTAATTTGAAGACTTGTTCGTAAAATGCAGTTTGTAAAATGCGTCCAATTACTAGATTACATTTTTGGTTCAACGTGCAAAAATCGGTTGACAATGACACCACAGACGAAAAAGCAAAATCAAACATGGCTTCTGTTGACATTAGGTACATGTTTATATTATACTTAACAAACACTTATGTTTTTATATGTAAACAAAAAAAGAATATGACTAACAAAGATCAAAGTACACAAACATAATAATATTATAATAAAACCAGTGTTATGTCATCAGAAGTAATATTTTGAAAGCGAAACGATCATTACAGACAATCGGATTACGTAGTACCAAAGACGGATATGTTTACAAAACACGGAGGCGTGGTCAAAGGTAAAAAAGTCACGTCGCTCCGGGCAGACGCTCGAAAGTTGGTCCAAACAACGAAAGTGAAATTTTCAAGCATAGTGAACATCTTCATTTTATGTATGGAACAGATTTCTTTCCATGTCATCGTAATAAATTACCACTAGACGAAAAATACCCACTTACTCGAAAATATATTATTAGATGACAAAGTGCTTGTCGAACTAATGTTCTTTCTGTGGAATGATGATAAAAAATGTGTAACATATTTCTTTAAACATCGAATTAGAAAGTCGTTAACGAGTCAGTAGCTGAAGAAGACCATTTAAGTAACAACATCATAATTTCCATAAGCCATTTTTGGCAGTGATTAGAATAAAAAATCGATTACTTCTGCAAAAAACAGTATTATTCATCGATTCTTTAAGACTATGTCTAATCGTTTCTATTTATAAACACATGTAACGACAATTAACATGATAATGCGACTGCGATGAAATTACTTCTTGATTGTAAATGATTATAATCATTCCAATTAACATTCTACTAGAATTGTTTAGTTTCTTTAAGTTGCATTTGTTATAAACTTAACTATGTAGATTTGTTATTTAATAAAAAAATGCTGTTAAGCTAGTATAATGAAATTATGTGTAGAGTAGTTAACTAAAAGTAGATAAATTTAATATGATTATGCCAATTGCAACAACTCAATATAAAATACTGTGTTAATCCGAAACATCGAAATATTAATTGGATAACCGAAGTTCCGGGATAACAGAATTAAATAAACTCCAAATGGTGTGAACGTAATTACTCGGCCACGCCTGCCTATGTACCCGAATAACGCTTTGGAACTACTTGATGGATTTGAAGCGATTGCCTCCATAGCTCAGACGTTATAGTTAGTTTCTTTTACATTTATTGTAAAAGAAACTAACTATAAGTCAAATTATATTTAAAACAGCCCAAGTTAAGTCTGTAAAGTCGCTTTTTTATTGATAAACCGGAATCAAGAGGCTTACCTGTCCTTTAGAAATGATGAAGAAGGTGTCACCACGGGCACCCTGTCTAATGATGTAATCGCCATTCTGGTAGTGTGTCTCTTCCAGTACATCAGAGATCTTGATCAGTGTGTCTTCAGGCAAATCTTTGAAGATCGGCACGCTGTTGAAAAAAGAAGCAATACTGTTACAAACTGGACCACAGATTATGTCACCAGATAAAGTAGGCTTACGTGTTACGTTTGAGAATAGAAAGTGTTCGGCCGGTGGCGTATTATGGAATTTGTTCGCCTTAAAATAATCAAGTATGATTTCAATGATAATTATATGGTGTGTTGTAACTTATTATGTTACAGTTTCTATAAAAACTGTTGCTGATATACTGTTTTCTTTAATTTTTGCTATCTATAATTAAAGTAATTTTATTCTAGGTGCATCGTCTTCACATATAATTTTAAAATGTACATATACAAAATTTTGTAAAACATTTTAAAAGAGTAACGGTGGAGTTTCTTGCCCATTCTTCTCCATACGAATCTACCTTTTGGAAGGAGCGACTAGAATCAATTCTATTTTTTTTTGTTAATTTTGACGTTCAAAAGTGCCTTTTATGTGCCTATTTGAAATAAATAATTTGACTTTGACTTTGACTATATTTTTCACAATACTTTGCTTAATTTTTACTTTCTTAATTTCTACTTAATTACTTTTAGTACTTGTTAGACAACTCTTACATTTACAAAACTGGTCGTGTAATATCAATTTTTTAATAATTCTAGTTGGATTGTGGACTTATGTAAGTTTACCAATCAGTAAATTTACTTCCACGTAGTTGTTTGCATATTAAATCAATTCTACAAGCTATTCGGTTGAAAGTGAACGCTAAAAGGTTGCTGGTCAACTCTGCGAGGTTTCCTTGAGTGAGTCATGTAATGTAAACCTATAAGTTGGGTAGGTAAGTCAAATATGGATTTGAGAATTTGATTTTGGTTTGGAATTATTTGCAATGCTACTGCACAAAGACAAATCTAGGGAAGATATTGTATTTATATCTTGGCGATTATACGAGTACCTTTGATATTTTCTTTTGAATGCATTTTATATTTTGTTCAATATTAGATATATTGATCTATCTATATTATTCTTGATCTGTGTACCTACATTATTGTTATTTCGAAGCAATAATAAAATATCTGCTGCTTCAGAATTGATCAAACTAATTCTCTACAGTACTTTTCATCATGAACGGGTTATTGCAACAGAATAAAGATCTCAAACAATTTTATTGATTACAATTTAATCTCTCTCTATACAGCTGCGTAATGGCTGTGCACCACTTATCAGATAATTAAACCCACATAAAAGAGTAGTCAGCAGAACAGTACAATATTATTGTAACTGTGCGACACAGTGAGCGCGAGTGAAAATTGCTTCAATCATATTATCATTTTTCACGTTCCAAAAGTGTCTAGGGATCAAGCATGTTTTTGCTAGCAACTAAAAATCTGTTTTTTTTTTTTTTATTATATTTTTTGTAACTCCTATGGATACTTTTTTTTAAATTTCGTCATTTGAAAAGGGAATAAATAGTTTTTGAATGTCGGTCCAAGGATGAAATCTTCTGTCAAGTCGTATTCCTATATAATCCTGCAACGGATATTGAGGCCAAATCATTAAAATTTCTGTTTTGAGTGGAAAAAAATACAAAAGAAAATTATTATGGATAGAAGACGTCATTTGAGCCGTGCTTGATCTGATCATTTCTGATCAGATTAGGCACGGGTTTGAGGCCAAATCAGTAAAATTGCTGCCATACTTCCGAGTGGAATCAATACAAAAGAACGTTATTATGGAGAGAAGACGTCATTTGAATTGTTGCTGATAGAAAATAGTATACTAACTAGCGCAAGATATGTGGAAGAAATTCATGAACATATCGGCCATATTTAATTAATGTGGTTGAAAAATCAATATTCATGCATGACAACGCCAGGCCACATACAGCTCAAGTTGTAAATGAGTATTTTCAGGACGTTGGCATCCATCGCATGGCCTGCGTGAAACCCGGACCTGAATCCAATTGAACACGCTTGGGACGAGTTTGGGAGGAGTGTAAGAAATCGAAAACCCACCCCAGCTACACTTCGACACCTGAAACATGCGTTAGTGGAAGAATGGACTAATATCCCGCAACATCAGCATGGCCAATCGCTTGGCTGCCAAGCGATTGCGTTTGGCAGCTGTGAAAGGAGCCCGTGGAGGCAATACAAAATATTAATTTTATTTTAAAGTTTATTTTTGTGTTGTATGTGAATCATTATTTTTTCAACGTAAAATTTATCGATTTTTGTTTTTTTTTTAATATAATTTGACAATTAAACTAATAATGTTTCCAACATTTGGTGTTATTTTATTAACTGGTAAATTATGTACAACATACAGTTTCATTCATGCCTCTATTATTTTAAGAGTAATTTTTCGTACGGACCCATAATCTTTGTCCGCGAGTGTATTTAAAAAATACTTTGATCCCTAGACACTTTTGATGGGTGTATTACTCGTATGTTATGTCAAAATGTATTATGCTCGTTGGTAAAACAAAACACAGTTGCGTAAGTTCGAGCTACATTTTAACATTGAGAATAATTTTATCATAGCTAACATATTTCTTAGAGCATGATCCATAAATTAATAAATAAGTTTGTTGGAACTGAAAAAATCAACCAAATTAGTAACCTTATTTAACGTTAGCGTAATAGAACTGATAATAAATCTAAGCTAATATTATAATTTAGATGAAATTTGGCACATGGGTAGACCATGACCTGGGTGAGGACATAAGATACTTTTTATCCAGATATTCCCTCGGGATCGAGTTTTATGCGGGTGAAACCACGGGGCGCAACTAGTATAATATATAAAACAAAAACACAACTTTTTCTTTTAGTCGGCAGTTTCGACCTCAATGCAAGGTTTGACAGTGGCCTCGCTCAATTTGACAGTGAGTTATTCCGCAATGTTAGGCTATATTAAATCAAATTATACCATATTTGAAATGGTTTGACTTTTTGTTAAAGGTCAACAGATATGTAACATTCAACATTAACTTAAGCAAAAATAGGAAGTCGTCGAGACAGCGATTGTCAATATGTTCAGAGGTTCCCTAAACAATGAGCAACAATAAATGAAGTAAATTGATATCTTGTTGCGTTGTTATATTGCAACATCGTGTAACTTGATGCTAATGCACAAGCGGGTAATTAACTAAAGTATGTCGAGGCAGAGGCTACTACTCCACGATCAGTATCTTGGACAGAGGAAAACTCAGTGTCATTAATGATTATCTACACGTATTATTACAAGAGTAACGGAGCATTCAATATTTCATCAAAACGGTTTCCATCGCGTTCCTGGGATAGAGTTTCTAAAACAATTTTCATAATTATTTAATAATCGCGCAACAATGAAAGTTTAGTGACAGAAGACACCACTTAAAAATGTGAAACAAAATAAGATACCGTGAGTTATTCACTTATTATAAATGTGTGTGAACATAAAAGACCCATACTAAATATTTGAGCACTACACGAACAAATAAACACGGTGAACGTTATCGAATGTTTATTAAAGATCGTCACAAAAATCGTACAAATGACGGGTAAATAACAATGATATCAAACTGGTGGCAAACGTTACAGTTACATTTATCATCACTCTGAAACAACAACTGAGTACATACCTATCGCCCGAATTTAATTGTCTGGAAAGATAAACAGGAAATAATCGTTTTAATGTGGCGTTGGGAGATGTTGATAAAGTAGCTGGGGTCCGAATAAAAGAGGCTATTCACAAGAAGAAAGAATATGAAATAGTGTCACAAGAACTTTGAAATCTGAAATCCTATCCTTTGAATTCTAAAACAAAGTGTGCATGGGGATTCATTGTCATACACATACGATAAGCGATGCATTTGAAATCAAAGATCCGCCATCCGCCATATTAGATTTTCAACATTCCTATTTAGTCAATGACAATGCATGGCGCAGCAAAGATAAAAAATCTGCCTAGGGGTTCAGACTAAACTATTGTGCGTGCATTTTGGTTGCGTCTCTCGCAAAAATTATACATGTCTCATGTACCGGCTAGTTCTGCTATCTTAGAATATAGGATTATGACGTCTATGCAGTGAAAGGATTGCAGTCAACTTGCAAACGTGACGGCTAGTAAGTGATTATTTCGTAAATTGCGCGCGAGTGCTTGAGCAATGTTGCGTTGACACTGGTTTCGCCAACAATGGCTTTGTTTTATTGCCGGTTGATAGATAGATGACTATATACAGTCTGTGCGTAGATAATTAATTGCTTTCGTGCGATCAGTGCAAGCCAATCGTTGCGTGTTAGTTTGGCATAGCATCAATCGAAAGAATTGGATCAAACACATCAGCAAAAAAAGCGTTACAAAAATGTGACCCAAAATGCTTGTTCCAAAATAAAACTAGACTACGTTGAACCGGTTGCATCCCAAATTGACAGCAGTAATAATATTTCATGTCTTTTTTTTACTTATGAGTTGAGAGAAATCATCCATATTCTAAACATCAACCTGACAACCTCTAAAATAAAGCAGCAAGCAACAACTTAGATTAACATCGCGATAGAGATATTAATCTTGAAGATGATGGCTGCAACTAAGATGGATCACCGTGCTAAAAGCCTGTACGAGTACTTCGTAGGATATAAAGCAACAGATGCTAAGCATTCTACAACCCGATACCCTTGAGTGTACATAGAAGGCTATCTAGAGTCTGTTACACGATACCCGAGCCAAAAACAAATAAAACTTTTATTATGGCCATGATAGGGAACAGAAATGTTTTAACATTTTAATGCATTTGTCGTCTCTGTAAAAGTTATACGATGTTTTCTATCTATGCATTTCTTAATTTTAGATCCACATAACACACTTTATTTGGGTTTTCTACAACGATTCAAGTATTTGCATGTAGGTTACCAATCAACGTGAATGTTTTGATATTTCTAACTCCTGCGAAGATCTTTCCAATAACATTGTTCACGTTATTAATAAATTAACATTTGTGCGTTGCAATCTGTTCACATACACGGCTCGTGTCAAGGCCCGCTCTGTAGATGGCATTGTAAGAGTGTGAGCCCGTCGAAAGCAGAAGAATGGGCCATTGCACGCCCATTGCATTTGCATAAGTGTCCTGAGGTCAATATCCTTCTCTGTCATCGGTAATGCTCTCAGAGGCAAGTCTGTATTGTTGTACTCGGCTAATACAGATATATGGAAACCATTAAGAAGGTATAATGAAGACTTCCGTGTTGTATGGCATCAGTAGTCTCGGGAACATGAATAATACATCATTGTTAGTCGATTTCATGCTAGTGAACGTAGAACATATATTATTGTCCCTTTTCTTTGTCATTCTTTACGTATGAACTAAGGCGAATGTTTACCGATTCTAATCATTGTAGGTACGAGTATCACTGCGCGTTTTGTTGAAAACATACTTATATAATTTGAAATGTACGTTATGTAATAAAGAACAAATCAAAGTAAGAGGAGTTAAAGAATGGACTAAAATAAAAAGATGCAGTAAACGTAGATTGAAATTTTATACAAGTTTCGCTACGATTTCATTTAAAGAAACTATTAAAGAAGGATTATTTTGAAGCTAGATTTACAAACAACATGTGTTTAAATGGGAAGTAGGGCGAGTACTTGGTATTGAATCGTTGTTAGAACATAATAATGTGAACATATTGAACATTTCGTTTGTCAGTGAAGTCAACACACTGCGGGGTTACTGGCCCCGATATCGTAAATAACAAATCTTTTTAGGAAGGATAAGTCGAAATAGCTCATCTAAATAAAGCACAAGCTTTACAAAAAGAAAAGTTATTATTAATATACAGACTTCTGTGCCAAGTGTGAATGAACCGCCATTTTATTTAAAGATATAGCGCAGGCCTTTCACACAATGGTTCGTATTTCTTTGAAAGTCACAGAAATATTGATGTCGCCATAAAATGAACATCATGGCAATTTTATTGCAATTTATGAAGTGAACACGTCTGTCTAGGTTCTATCTAAATTAAAAACAAATGCACTGGACAGTGAGCTATTTCTATCCCAAGATTTCTACTTCTGATGTTGTTATAAGTAATGTGGATAGTATGAAACACAGTATTGATTCTTTCTCATACGTTTGAAATAAATGATTTCGATTCTAACGAAAAATTAGTTCTGTTTCCAAAGCATTAAAGTCAAGATAAAGTAAACATACCGACATAAATATGTTGCTGTAAAATGACGTCAATTTAGAAACCTGAAGACAGAGACTTATGAGACCAATATGGGCTATAAATGAGTAAGTAACGGCTTACTAGACGCCACCCACAGCTGTACGTCCAAATAAAGATGATTGAACTTTGGTTCAGTATCAGGATGGAATATTAAAGCTATTAATGATGCCTATTATATCATTGAAGCATATAAGGACAATGAAGATGGCTATTACTGATAAGCAGAAAAATATA
This sequence comes from Atethmia centrago, assembly GCA_905333075.3. Lineage (NCBI taxonomy): Eukaryota > Metazoa > Arthropoda > Insecta > Lepidoptera > Noctuidae > Atethmia > Atethmia centrago. The sequence goes on along the minus strand of HG995386.1, from coordinate 14,502,316 downwards.
TTTTGGTTCTTACCTCTTAAGGAAGTCAGTGTATTCGGCCTGGCGTATGAGTCCAGTGCGCATCATGATGGTCTGGAAACACTGGCGTTCGATGGCCCATAGTCTGCAGTCCGTGGCCGCCTTGATGGTGGCCGTTCGTTTGCAGTTGTAGAGGATGGCCAGCTCACCGAACACTTTGCCTGGTGCCATCGTGCTAAGGTATTTGTTCTCCCGGGATACTTCCACGCGGCCCTCTGTAGGAGAAACGGACATTTTGAGCATCGATAGAGAAAATAAAACCACGTCATGTCACTAGTTCATGATTGCTATTAGATTTTATGAAGAAATCTTCTTTTAGCCTAGTTTTGTGTAGCCGGCTGTCATGGCAAAATATTAATACGTAGAGTTTAAATCTAAAAACTCAAAATGCCACGATACCATGATTTGCAGGTGAAAAATATAATACAATTCACCATGGTTTAGTAGCTGGACAGAATAATTCTAATAAGAACTAGTCCAAGAAATTATACTAATAAAGCCGAATAATTAGGTATTTTATTAAAATTCCAGTCGGTAGATTTGACAAGTGCAATTAAACTGGTTGCTAAAACATAAATAAACATAAAGCTGGATAGATATGAGTTATTGAGGCTAATGGCTTAAGACCTTAGGGCTAGTCGCCGCACAATATATCCCGGTTTACAGTCGAATACTCTTTGATACTCGATATTCTACTTTTTTTTGGTTGACCAATCGATAAATTAGTAAAGTCGGTCGTGTATGCATAAATGTTTGAATATTTAACTGCAGTTTTTTTTACCATCGTAAACCAAACTGATTTTGTGCAAATGCACCAAACTAGGCCTGAGTCCTAGTTTAACTTGTTTGCCCACAAAATTTATTCCATTTGAAATATAATTTCGTTATCAAACAAATTAATAAATACTGTCAAGGTTGCCAAGATTGAAATTGTCGGTGGACATTGGTGACTCATTGAAGCGGACTTGATAGTGCAAACATAATTTCTGGTGGTGGTAAAAACGAACAATCAAGTTTTATGACTCTTATCGTCAAGTGTGAAAGATTACAATTGTAAGCAGCTGTTGTTATCGACTATGAGAAGATAAGTGTGAGAATAAATAGAGAGGCATGTGAAAATGCAGCTTGTTTAATTAATAAACGTTAGTGCACGTATGCTCGAAGTATTTTAACAAGATACGAAGACAAACGCATAGGAATATCACATTGTTGAGATTGAGACTAATTTGAGAATGTGAAACGCTAATCACAGCATTATGTTGTTTTAGAATCTAAAGCCTCGAATACACATGCTACTAATAAGCATGCTTGTTTACTACTAGGTAGCATGCTCATTAGTAGCACACTATCTGTGTCTGTAAAATACTGAATGGGCCCTGGCGGCTGAGAGTATGTCATGCTCACTCAGATGTCTCGCTGATAGTGGCGCGTGTGTTGGATCATTTAGCTCCCTTCAAAATGGTTGAGCTGAATGGTGCTGCATCCATGCGTCATGCTCGTGAACGGGCGCCGTCAGTTGGGACTGGTCACCTCTTAGCTTCCTCGGCTTATTTGTAATTATTTTATTTAGAAATTGTTTTTGTTTATTTTGCTACTATGGACGCGTTTTTTTTTTTACATAGTCCTCACATTTAGTTATAATTTCAACATTATTTTTGTACTAATCTTTATGTATCAATATAATTTAAAAGAGTGTCCATGGAGTTTCTTGCCCGTTCTTCTCCATAAGGTACCTACTACGCTTTGGAATGGGCAACTAGCTTCATATTTCTAACTGACCGACTCCTTGACAATTCAAAAGTGCCTGTAAATGGTTTAATTGAAATAAATGCTTTGAGTTTGAGTTTGACCCATGTTCTTTTCGTATACACATGCTAGTTGAATGCTACTAAGTAGCATTTTCTCGAAAGTAGCATGCTCTTGAACCACTAGGTAGCATGTCATGTAACCAATCAAAATCAAAAGTCTTATTTTATCAAATTTATTCAAACTAAGCTGAGAATCAGCATTTTTCGAACGTCAAAATTACATAAGACAGTCCCCCAAAACGCTCACCCTTCACCATTTACCTTAACGACACAAAGTGCTGCTTTTTCCAAATAGCATTACTAAAATAGCATTAAATTACTAGTATTAGTGTTTGTTTTTTCGAAGTTTTGCTGCATTAGTATATATGTTAGCGAATAGTTACATTCAGGTTTTTGTATCTTCGTTTATTTTCACTTGAATTTATTTGAAAATCTAGAAATACTTGCCTGTTTGCAATATGCATAGTCAAAGTCGATCATATTTGATTTCCGTTACAGCGACAACTCATTTCTTATTTATAATTTGAATATAGCCTATTAATATGAGGATAGGTATTTGTTTGATGTATACATCTATTGTTGATTCAAAGCATAGTGTCGCATAGTACGAAACATTAACAGTTACCTATTGACTGATAGTCATAGAAAGATAGTCGTACAATTGTTCATATACACTCGGTGTGTGTTATTGAGCAGTTGTCCTGCGTAGTCCCGTTATAATTGTTCAAAAAACTGAAGTTCATTCTGAACACTATTTGCCACTAAGCCATTTGTATTCGATTGATCCTATTAACAATAAATGGCTTAATCTAATCATTTTTTAGCAATTTAGCTATTCCGTATCATCTATGATACGGAATAACTAAAATGTCTCTGAATATGAAATGAAGTAAAATTGTGGAATAGGTCAGATCAAAGAAACCTTAGATGAAAAGTGTAAATGATGAAATGGCGAGAAAGGGGATGAATATTGAGATGACGGCTGAAAAGATGTAATTATGGAAAAAAAGTATACAACTTGGTTTTTTTTATATCCCATAACTCCCCCAGAGTTATATTTTATTTTACTATATTTTATAAGTAAAAATAAAACAAAAAGTCCTAGAATATGTGGTCCAAATATGCATAATTTCTGATGCATAATGAAGATATCATAATACTAACACTAGACTCTCGATGTGTGTCGGTATCTTAGTTTCATTGATAAATACGAGCAAATAATTTTCATTCAAAGCAATCATTCATATTTAAAGCTGAGAAAATGCGACGTTGTCATATTTCACGTAAGTGTTTTACTTTAATAAAATAAAAATCATTTGTTTATTAATATTATTTATATATTATTATTAATAATCGTGACTTTGTCGAATTATTTTGTATGAAAAATTAAAACAAAAAACAGATAAATGAAAAATAATTCATATGCCAGTTGATTCTTAGATATGGTCTCATTCATAACCCAGAGTTATAGGATATAAAAAAAACACCTTATACGTATACTGTGCCTGTGCCGATCCCGAGAGATAAAATAGGAGGATGAAGACAGATCATTATTGGAGTTGAAAGTCATCAAGTAGCAGAAGCTACAAATAGTTTCAGCTGTTGTACTATCATATCATAAACTAATATTTGCTATGAGCTAACAAAGTCACGCGGCAAGGACATCGGTGTTTAACCTTAATTTAATTACAGTCATGATCAAATCTTTTTATGTAATCGTGATTTTGTAACAATGGTGCCGATTCCCTTGCTCACAAACTAAACTAAATTTAAGTTCAGTGCTTTTTTTTCTTTCTATTTCATTAAGAAAAGGACAGAAGATAAATTTTAGTTTAGTCCTGTCAAATTAATCAGCGCTTGACGTAAATTGACGTAATTTTAGTAGGCAAGTTTTTAATCACGTCTAAACTTGTATGGAATAGTGACAGGCGCTGATTAATTTGACAGGACAAAACTAAAATTGATCTTCTCTTCTTAATGAAATAGAAAGAAAAAGATGCACTGAACTTAACTTTAGTTTAGTTTGTGAACAAGGGAATCGGCACCACTATCTAGTTTAATGAGCTAATATTTAAAATAACATTTAAGAAATAATAATTATGTGCATTCCTCTTAAATTTATTTTATATTTGACTTTGATCGCAATAACTAGTTCTTTATTTGTGTTGTTCTATCATCTTATTTAAAAAAAAAACAATTGAAATCTAATCTTCTATCTCGCATCTCGCCAAAGCTCGAAAATCGCTCGACCGCTTGTGATGAAACTTTGGTAAGTTTTTGAGTTGTGTGCGCGTCGGAAAAGATCCTAACCATTGCAATGCATTTGCTAGTGTTCAATAAAGAAGTACCACGAATTTAGCGAAACAATGCTACTTAGCAGCTTATCAACAACTTTCGTTGGTAAAAATTACAAGTTTCTAAATCATGTGTGAAATTATTACAATGTAAAATGCTTCGGAAGTAATGTACGATAGATTGGGAAGTAACGTTATATTACACTGATTTAAACTTTCTACCTCTAATTGAATATTTTTAACTCCCAACGTAACAACTACACGCTTATTCATATCCGTAACAGCACATTCCGTTGCTTGTACAATTAAGACCACTTTTATAAACACCTTAAATCTAGACTAGAGTAAATCAACAATAGACTATCTTAAACAAAGTAAATGAATTATTTACTTGCAAAAAAGTCAAGTTTCTTGACCGAAAAAGAAGTATAGCACTCAAATTGACTGAAAAATACCACCATAATCGTTGTGTTCTACCTCAAATCATAGAGTTTACATGCTAATGAGGTTTTGACAAGCTAAAATAGTTACAACATGGAACCCTAACGACGGCAATTACAAACAAGCTGCAGAACATTTTGCAAATGTTATAATTATCGCCCAAATGCAAAATACTAGTTCACCAATCGAACATGCGAATTGCTGGTCAAGTCTTAGATGACGTAAATTAAATACTCAAAGAACGAAAGTGTTTCAAGGCGACTAGCAACATAATGCTTGGAATATAATGCCGGGGTCAGGAGTTCGGATACGTGTCCAGGCTTACGGCCGTTTTATTGTTCAACTATCTTACTTTGGTGCATTAAGATTACAACACTGATACCGGCTTTCGTACAGGAGACGTGGTATTATTTTCGGACAAGGATCTTGTTTTTGCAAACAGAAAATATGTCGTTCTTATTTAGTAGTTCATAGTAATGAATATCATTGGTTGTACGAGTATTACTATTCTTTCTTCGGTTGCTTAAGTTTTATGCTTGAAATCCTGAGTTATTTTAAAATTACATACATTCACATTTGTGTCATTCAATACTAGGCTTGGTTCACAAGGAAAAAGTAGGAGCACCTCCCCCATTATGCATACGAGTACTCTTAATAAGAACCTAGTAATTGCCAGGTTCCTGTTATTTCTATTGTCCTTCAACTGCCATTAATGTATTTATGGTAAAATGTCTTTACCATATCCGTTCAAAAAGGTCGGTTTTAAATGACTGTAAACCCGAATACGTTAGTAACAATGTTTGAGAGGGCTGTAATGTTTCTTGCTCGCAATAAGTTCAGCAAAAATCGCCGAATTTAATATTAATTTTCTCAGAAACAAAAATTTAAACACTGCTATTGACAAGACGTGCAGCTTCGAATAAATCGCACTTGACAAGTGCGAGTTGAACTCGCGTGGTGAGGGTTCCACACAATGAATATGTTACCTACCATGTTTATTATCCCAAGATAATTTATCCCAAGAATAAACTTAACATTGTAGTTGAAAAACATGTTCTTCCATACATTTTAACTGCAAATGTACGTTTGTACGCACAACATTGAGAGATATACCATATTAGTTATAACACCATAGACTTCTTATAGATTTTGCTGTAATCTCTTTTCCTGTAAAGAACTATTTTCTATATTTTTTCTAAATTTTAGGCTCAGTAGTTTCGGAGATAAGGGGGGAATGGTCAATTTACATCTATTTTCTTAAATAAATTGAATATTTTTTATTTTAAAATTATAAAAAATATATAATTGAGACCTTCACAACAAATCCATATATTTTATTTATCACATGGAACAGTTTTCAAAACTATTTTTTTTAATTTTCTAATTTGGCCCCAAAATATTTAAAAGTCATTTATTTACATGACACGTCCGTGTTTGGGTCACAGAAATTCATATATACACCTTTCAAGTTAATCGGTCTAGTAGATTCGGAGCATTTCGGCTGTGACAGACGGGCAGACAGACGCACGAGTGATCCCTTTTTTCCTTTTGAGGTATAGACCCTAATAATATAAAAGAATGTACCTACGTAAATGTGATAAATCGATACATGTGGAATTGCAGTTTTGTTTTGATTAAAGAACAGTCGATTGACTGTTCTTTAATCAAAACAAAACTGCTTTCAAGTTTTAAATTCAACCTGTGTATGTATGAAAAAATAACATTAGCAGCAATAATACAACACACCATTAGAATGGAATTAGCATTACTAATGACATTTTACACTTCAGCCCATACCTACCGGTTTTTAGTAATTTAGACAAGTTTACCTTTAATTCTTTGCCGTAGAACTATACTTTGCAATCAATTATTCAAATTGCTGTATTACAAGTAGCTATGTTAATTCTCATATTCGTGCCTGACTTTAACCAAAAGTAGGGCAATACGTAGCCAAGTTTAATTGATATGCCAGTCTCGGTGCGTTTTGCAAACTACCTGTACATATGCCAAGGCGCTAAAAACCTCGATCGTAAATGGAATAAGCGTGGCGCAATTTCCTGTCCCTCTCTAGATTTTGGTTAAATTTTAGACTCTCTTTTATAATCAAAGCCATGATTAAACGGAAAACCCGCCAAAGTCGCTATAAAGGAAATGTATTAATCAATTTGCCGTGTTGTCTCGGCTACCATTATAGACCGTCATTTCCCGTGTGTTGTAAGAGTCGGCTAAGAGATTGTATCAAGAGAGTGGGCAGCAGCATCCAAGGTGTTACACACATCATTGCACTTTGACCAGTAATCCGCTTGTTAAACGTGATTAACGCAATATACTATAAAGTCATCGTATTTTGCAACAGTATTCGGAAGACAACATTCTATGTATAGTAAGTTCTTGCAATTGATTACAAGGATGATTTGTATATGTTTACAGATATTGTTACATTAACAGCTCCAAATCCAAACAAAGAGTAGGCAACTTATACACAAGGAGGTAACAGATCCTTATGATGAAACACTGAGTCATGTGCGTAGGTATTTCAGTATTCATATTACATCATCAGAAATGTCATTCGTGAGACCTCGAAGCTGTCCCGTCGTCGCCATAACATGTTCATACATCGATCAACATCACCACACATGAAATCAAAATAACTTTCCGGTAACAACTACGATAACCGTTTATATTGAAGATAGATACTTATGTAACATAAAACTAAATTATATTATGTAGGTGTGTACTTATTCTATTTAAATTTACCTGTGTCTCCATTGTGGGGGTATTTGTCATCGGACTTGCTGTTCGGGTCCAGACGCGTCACGTCTAACAATATGCCCGCATCCAATGACGATTCAGTAGCAGTACTGTCCCGCTGGCAGAGATTGCCCGTCCTCCTCTTTCTGGTTCCGTAAGTGTGCACTGGTACTATTAACTTAGGTCTAGGTATTGAGAAATCCGAGTCCGACCCACTAGACGAACTTTTAGCACTTCTAGAAAACGCACCATTACTTGTGACACGTTCTTCACTAATACGGTCTTTTTGTGTCCCGAAAGACATAATGTCATTGTACCTGTCATACCTATCATCACTTTTCACTCTCACTGTATTGTATAGCTTTCCATACTTATCACGTTTGATTTGTTTTGCAACACCGTGTATAGTCCGATAGTCACTTTCTTTACTCAGATCAGTAGAGTGTAACCCATTAGCAATCGGCGGGGCGGGTTGAGTTTGACTTCCGTTAAACATTTCGTACTGCATTAACGTCAGCTGTTCGCTCGGTGACAGATTTCTTTTCGGTTGAGTGACAGTGACTCCATTATAAACCTCCTCAGGCTGAGCCACGTCGAGATAAGGTCGAAGAGGCGCTCTGCCTTCGCTTTTTACTCTTAATGATTTAGAACGAAAGCTAGGTTTATTATCTTCGATGCGTCCATTTCGTTCGTTTACCGGTTGCGTTGTGTGCTTAGGAAGTTGATCGCATGTAGATATGGACTGGTTAATAGGCTGCATGTACAAACCCAAATCTTCCGCTTCGCAATCCATATCGAGGTTCTGTTTTCCGTTCCTGGACTTTATTGGACTTAAGTCCAAAGTTGCCATAGAGTTGATCAATTGATACATAGTATTTCCATTTTGTTTTGTAGGGCCACTATGAGTAGGTTTATCCTTTTTCGTGTCCTTCTTCATCTGTTTTATCTTATCACTGTCGGTGTCATTATTCTGTTGACTTACTCTGGAGTAGTACTCGTAGTATGATTCAGATGAGGGGTCAGGTGGTACCGCTCCGGGATCAGGTAACGGATAATAACTTTTTTTAGAGTCAACTTTTCTCTGTCGGTGTGCATATTTTAAGGAATCCTTACGTTGTGGTGGCACAGGTGGCTGTTTGCTGTTAGATGCGAACGCTTCGATATCCCATTCAGTAAAATTCCTACGTTTAACTCTTCTTAATGTCGACGGTCTATATCCATTTGGCATATCCTTAAAACTATAACTATGTTTCAATTTATTCTGTGCGAGAAGATTATTATTTGCTCTCGCCTTCTCCTCTATATTTTGTTGGTACTTAGCTAATTGAGATATATTTTCATTAGGAACATCTTTAGAATAACTATACTCATTGTCTTCCGATGAATATGTTTTGCTATCATAATCTTTATCGTTAGTACGACCAACGTCTCTACACGACTTGCTTCTTGATATTGAATTGAATTTAACGCTGTTTGAATGGTCGTCGTTTTCATTATATGAACTGAGATTCTTTGCACCAACCCAGTTAGCCGCGTACACAAGATCCATAGTCCTGTCCGTGATGGACAGCCACGGGTCCTCCATGACCGCTTTTCCTGGATAATGCTTGATTTTCATAATGTCGTCGAATTTCTTTGTGTCGCTTCATTTAAATCATTGTGGAGCCAAAACATTTGCCTGTGAGGACTCGTACTTAATAGTGTTAATTCCATTTTGCCGTTGGATGGATGTTATAGATCAGCTGTTAAAGGTTGCGACAGTCGGACGTCACTAGACGGGAGATTAATGTGAGGCACTCGCTGTTTTTGTTTCGTAATAATCAGGAACATAAATTACTCGAGTCAATCTGTGGAAGTTTCGATTTGATGATGCAGCAAAATTTTCAATATCCTAAGGCTAATTATGTTTTTGCTCAAGTAAGTGAAAATTTCTCAATTTTCCTTCTTAATTATTGCGTTAAGAATGGCGCGCTCAATTGATTAATGTATAACAATGGAACGATTTTGCAAGCACTATTATACTTATCTGTGTCTAGAAACTCGATTATTTTTCTCGAGATACAAAGCGAGTGCACCTTTTCGACAGCTGCACAATTAACCGCATAGCTAACGAATTACCCATATACCAATCATGTTAAATTAAAAATACATGAGAAAGATCTTTGAAATTTTCAAGCCATTACCGCCAGTTGCTAACTGCTTTTTCTTTTATGAATACTGCTGCTACTTTAAAGTTAAACTATGAAATAAAACAACAGCTGTGAGCTACACTTTGGCCACTGTTTCATAACTCTTTACGGTTATCATCTTTATTCATAAAAAATATATTAGAGGCAACTATATCATAATGCGTGGATCTCAGATTTTAATCAGCAATGAATAGTAGTTGTATTTTACATACGTACTTGAGTTTTAACAATCTGTCTGTATCGACCTTTGCTTAAACTTGATAGGTACATACAGGGATTGCGTTGTAAGTACAACTTCGGCCATTAAGAGAGGCCTTACATTATACGACCTTCAAGCCTGTGCTTCATAGGTATTTCGGCAAAACATTATCATCGACCAGTAAACTTTGCAAGAGCGGACGCGTCACGGGAGGCAAACACGACCATTGCACAAGAAGTAGTTTTGTCCAATACATCAACGAGGAAGCGCTAACTGAGCCTCAAGAGCCTATAAGGCGAATGCAAATGGTATTACATTGCGTAATAATTTGATAATAGGAGCCCCCATTAGGGAGTGAGTGCGAGTGACAGCTGGCGAAGCAACTGCTACACACGGCCAGTTTATTGTTATTAAAACTATCGCACTTTCACTGAGAAACTTGACAACACTACATAAAATTAAAGCAGATGTACATCGTGATATGCAATCGAAAGTCAGCCATGAACTAGAAATACAATTAACATATTGTAAAGATAAACTAATCAATAAAAATAATGTAGGTTAAGAAAACAATAACAACCGATACGTGTAAAATGGTAGCAAATTAGCAGCAATCATTAAACGCCTGATCGAGTTAGTAGGAAACGATTTCTAAGACATCAGCCGATAGGCGAGTTGAAACAAGTTCATTGGTCCACATATCCAGTCGGCTGGTCAACGATGATATGTGAGAAACATATCCAGGAACTTAAGAAATTGTGGCCGATGCATGGGTAACTATTTTTCCATGAATAGATCAATAATATTGCCAAGAAAAGCTAGTGGCACTACTTTCAGCAGTAACACTATCAAAAATCAAAGTAACGACAAAAATATTCCCAACAAATGTGTATGAAAAATGATGTTGTGTGTTACTACAGGTACACCTCTGCCCAACCCTTCGGGGAAACAAGACGTGATGTTATGTCATGTTGTGACCGAAATTTGCAAAGATTTCATAATACATTCTGTGGACATTATGCGATTAAGGCTCCTACATACTGGCGCGACTTGTCGCGCGAAGCGTCGCGACACAAAGGCACCGCTTGTAGCGCTACACGCGGTGTCTTTGTGTCGCGTCGCGTCGCGCGACAAGTCGCGCCAGTATGTAGGAGCATTTAAATTCTTTACAGCTCCGTTTGATCTTTGTGCACTGCTGTCAATACAAAGACCAGTCATCTACCTTAACTATTTGAACGTTTATGTTTTTGTTTATTCATTGTTTGTTACTGTGTCTATTAAATTGCTGTTAGCAGCAGCGCCGTTTACAATAGATAATGGTCAAAACAATGCAAAATATATATATAACATACTGCGTATTTTGCTTTTATGTTGGCAAAAACTACAAAGAAAACAGTAAAAACCGTTGACTCGTCAATGAAGTACAAAGTCATTGATAGAATTACAATACATTAGTCAGATACGCAAATAGCACGCGCTGTATTTATTTAGAACTAACGGTAGGTTACTCGAATCACAAACAATGGTAGCCCTTTCTCCTATTCAGCTGACTTTACTATCCAGTATGACATTCGCGCAGCATTATTCTATATGGATTATATCAAATATTAAACAAATTAAAACAAGTTGAACAGACATTCAGCAGTCAGTTTTGTCTTACTTCAGTTAAGCTATTATTATACGTAAGTCGTAAAATACTACGGTGGTGTATAATCATCAACTGACGTTTCTATTTCGAAATATTTGTATTATACAAACACTTTCTACGGTCTGATGATAATTTTAATAATCGGAATAGTTATTATTATGATAACATCATTTATGTGCAGTATTGTTAACACGCAAGGGAGACAATCCTCTGTATGGATGTTGATGCTATCTATCTATACTTTCTAATCTTTATTTGACTACAAAAACGTGACAATGATTCGTACACGCATATTCAGTCGATTTATATTACTCGTTAAACAAGTTCCAAAGTATGTTAGTGCAACAATGATTTCAATAAGTTAACGAGGCGTGAACTGATTCGTATTGCAATACTTGCAAGGTATATCGTTAATTATGAAACCGGTACTTGATTGTGGAGTTCACAATATCAAACATCACCAATTTATTATTAAATGAGGACGACTCTGAATTAATGGTCAATGTTGCTGATGTCATTAAAAAAGATAAAGTCTAACAAGACAGTGATGTCATACTGTTTGGCCAAACGCAGGCATAGAAAGCTCGAGGTGGCCCGGACATTAATATGCTAAAATATCTACACAGTGAAGACAACGTTCCAAAATACTTTCACGCCATACGGGTAGTGCACGCAAATACGAGAGGCTTGCAATAACCTTGTAGTGCATGAGAGCCTCCGAAACGTTACTTTCAAATCGAGAATCGGACTAAAGGACACGATGTTTATAAAAATGTGCTCATAAAATCCAATGACTACATAGTTTATAACTTTATTAAAGTTGTTTTTGAAATATCCTCAAATATAAAATTTTGCTGCAGCATGATGTGAGTAATATGTTAATTTTAAATCCTTTTCGGTGTACGGATTTGCGTTTATCCACCGAAATCTCTCTGTTACAGCGACAACTGAAGCTTCCGCTACAATACACATTATTTTAACACACCAACACTTCACACTATTTACCATAGTTCAATGGAATACGTCTCTTCAATTCTGTTTAATTCAGAAACAAAAACTATAAACAAATCACATCGCTTGTCTCACAGTGAAGTCGATCGCGACTATTTTAAATTCGGAACGCGAGACATTGGGGACACGGCGACCAATCACGTCAGCGCCGCTCCGCTTACTGCTCTACTCCGATCCGATCAACTCCTGCGCTAACGCAGCCGGCAAACTGCGCGTGTGGTTGAGACAGACTATGCGCCAGACAAAGACAAAACATATACTTACCAGAATAATAAAAGCTCCAAGCTCACAAAAGGTGGACGAGGTGGTGAACCTTTTAATTTTGATCTTAGAGATACTGTAGAGCAGTAAGCTGTGACTAAAAAATTGTTCCTATGTGAATATGTGATGAACACACTTTTCGGACTACTACTTACAAACAACACATTTATTGTGTTTACGCATGTACCGCTAAACACTTGTTAAAACATTGAAACAATCAAAGACCATAAGAAGGTGATCACATTAATGATGAAAGATTCTATGGTATTGCAAATGTTGACACATATTCACATTTATTTATGTGAACCTACTTCGAGCAGTAGCAAGTTTTATGAATGTCAAAAGTTGGAGCAATAACACTTCAGAACCTAAGCATGTATAATAAATAATAATAATGAGTGAATGCAAATGGTTATAATAAGTTGAATCGGCAAGGCATCGCCCGTGACCGGATAGCTATCAAATGTTATGCGTTGAAGGTAGACCTTCAATAGACACCAAAAAGTCATTAGTCTATTTGAATAACGTACAATAAATATCAACGAGTGCAGCAATATTCCTGGGCCTCAAGTCTGCTATTACAATAGTGTCATAACGGTATGTTCCGATCCTCATTAATGACGCTATTATATTAGTAGATTACCAAACTTGTCAAAATCAACAATTATGAAATCAATAATAGACCATTCTGACACTATTGTAATAGCAGACTTGAGGCCCTGTTAAAAACACTGGTACCTTAACGATTATAATTATGGATTTTAAAAAATGAAATAGACTTAAATAGACGGGCAGCGCTGGTATACATTGAAAGAGGGTATAGCAAATTTTTGCACAATTCTGAAGTCAGTGACACTTATTGGGAGAAACTTCATAGTGGACTTGGCTGATACCTCAACCAAAAACATTTTCGATGAAAATACAAAATAATTGAGATGTAAGGTCAAAACATAAGTTTCTGATAATAAATAAGATAAATTATAAGCATACAAATTCAATATCAACACAATTACACAAATAATTTTCTGAATGACTGCGCAAATAATGATGCAAATGAAAAAGAAAAGGTTATCAATATCAATTGCGGAACGAATAAAATCGAAAAGAAATCGGTTAATGGATTAAATTAGTGAAACAAACAGGAACAATTTACAATTACGATCTGCCATAGTGCTAATCAACGAAGCGTAAGAAAACATGAAAACTTTGCAATATAAGAAAATGGAATTTAAAACTTTAATCTTCAAAAACCGACCAATTTCCAGTAAGATGAAAGTTATCACTGGATATAAATCACGTAACTCGTCTTCGAAACCAGTTATTATGATCTAAGATTTCAGAGGAGCAATATTTTTTTAAAGAAATGAATTCTACAGTTAGATTTTCTTGGTATAACGTGCAGTAATGGGTGCAGAACATCACCGCTTCGTTGGATACAAAGATATCATCATAAAATTATTATACCTACATGTGAATTCGTGATCATAAAACCCGTTCGTTAAGACGTATCGAAGTTATAAATTAGGTTTATGCTTTATAATTTGTCTAGTTTATCCGTTTGTTTTGTACCATCCACCACTTACCATATCGGAAAATTTCATAATTATCTGTTATGTATATTACTGAATGATTACTAAACGGTAAAACACCATGTACTCGTAATTATAGTCGGCGTCGACGAATCGAAAGTTCAAGTAAAAGTAGAAATGCTAATCGTGAAGATGTTCAGTCGGATTTCATTTGTGATGCAATTACTCCACGGCCAAGGCTGTGGGCTGTGGATAATGTTATGGTTTCACTTTTAGGTACTGTTACCTTATCAGTTTTATAGGATCACTTCAGGCATTGGATGAATATTTTAAACTGCTGATGGTGCAATAATCTTGACTTCTAATTTATCTGAAGTTGATGTTTTTAAGGAAAATATTGTTTCAATAATCTCGTATCCCTCTCGAAATTACGAGATTTAACGTCTAATCCATCTTTATCCGTTATTAAGATCCCTTGATCGTTTCTCAGAATTACGTGTTAATTTCAAAGGAAATTCCGAAGTTAATTATAAGCCCAGTTCTTGCCTTGTTCATTTACAGCCGTCCAAATGGAACGAGTGAATAGATGCTTGTAGCATTATGTCCATTTGTTGCCTTGTCTAATTGAACAATGAAGACTGGCATGCAGCCAATTCTTTCCCCTCGTTTAAATAACGCACTTTCAATGAGTGACGTCATCGGCCCGTATCTTATATGAAAGGGTGTCCTTAAGGGCACATCAATAAATAAGTTCACATTTTTTTGCATTAGGTATCAGTGTAATAAATGGCACTCAGTTGATTACTGTGTAATGTTTGATATTCCCAATACGAATAATAAAATAGATATATTCGAAAGACTTCTATAATAATTTTATCACGCCTTTAGTGGCATAGCTATCACACCATCTGTGGTTTGTAATTTAGTAAGAAACTAGTATTTTATATAATCCTCAGAGAATATCGTTGAACTTTGCAATATGTGATGATAATTTCGCATCTAAAATCTCGGAAGTGCCATCGTCCCAATACTTTTAATCTTTAAAGCAAATAGAGAATCTTGAAATTGGTAAAAGCAAACTAGATGCGAAATTATAAAAGCGACCACAAACAGTAGTGATGCATATCTCAAGGAAATTGAACTTATTACGCAACTAAATTATGTAGTAAGTAACAAGAGACAGTTGTTACAAGTTTTAATAGAGCCAATATCAGAATTGGGTCACAACAACGAGCCAACGCAAATGTTTCTAACGAGAACTATTCAGATTGTTACGAGAAATCGTCTGATACGGATGGTCACCCAGCTAGAATGCATGCGTAGTGACAAATGACTGGACCCGACAATTCACTTCTTGCTAACTAAATCTTGGAGAGTCTAGTAGGAGACCTTGTTATCTTATGAAACATAGAAATTGTTTTGCAAAAGTATGTTTTGGGATTACCATATACAGGGAAACGTCAAATATAAAATATAACTAAATATTTAAATAACTTAACAACAACACTGGGTTTTTTTAATTCGTATTTTTTATTTAAGGGATTTTTGTACACATATAAGACGATGTTATGCTTATGATAGTCGAATGATAGATAGAATATGCTTCATTGTTGTGAACCTCACTATGATCTCATCATACTTTAGACATAGTATAACGAGGCTTTAGATAACGTGTTTTTTTTTTGCCTTCTTATTGCTTTTTTCCTTATTTTAAGTGTCCGCCCTTTGCTATGTTTTAATTTGTACGTGTATAGATTTGGACATTAGGAAACTGTTAGAAAGCAGTTGGCAATTACATCTTTACCAACCTCACGGATGTTACAAAATATCCTAAACGCCATTTCGTAAGTTGCCTCACAGAATGGTAAAGACAGATAATTTGTCATATCCTAATAAAATTTAGGGACACTATTACTAGGTGCGCGAGTCTGAGGCTATTCGCACAATAGGCTCAAATGTTTCGAGGCATTAAGGTCGTGTTGGCCAACGACCAGGGCTAAGCGACTGGAACTTAAAGGAAAATTGCTTGTTGCATCAGTTTGATGCGAGTAGTGTCGTAAAATTTCGGAATAAGGCAATTTTATACGCACTCAATGTAAGCACATTTGTGATTGTAGTTGAACGTGACAAGCCATTAACTAAAAGTATGTCTACATTATTGCAGATTAGATCAACGTAATCCTGCATTTGGTCATTGGGTAAGTTATTTATATTGGCTTCTTTTCTTGTTTCTTTTTACTTCTTGACTTCTTTAACCAAAGGATTTCATTTTCCATTTGGCATTCAAATGTTATGCTTAAATTATATTTCAAAGGCCAAAACCGTTACATAAGTTATGTCAAACTTGTTTTAAAATAACTAGCTATTTAGCTGTATAGTTTGGAATAAAATGAAATGCAAAAAGTTGCATCAATCGTTTTGTAATATGAAATAAGTATTCCGTTTTGCCAATAATTGAATAAAAAGAAGTGGTATTAAACCATTACTTCGTAACTAATAGACGTAACCGCAGGTAGGCGAAATTTAAAGTGTAACTTAAATCATAACAGAAAATAGTTCCGACGGAAAATTTCGTAATGCTGCAATTACTTAGAAGTAACTTATTACCTACTTAATTCCTATGAAGTTAGGCGTTCACTTTTCGATAATTTGCCTTATATATATATTTTTAGAATGATGAATATGATAAGTCAAGACACGGAATAGTTTAGTAACATTAATGAACTAGATAATGAGAGTCAAATGGTTCCTTATCAGTCCAAAAACTGTGGCGTAATTATTTAAGATAGATGTATTTTACTCAATACTCATTAGTAACGATAGTATCAAAAGACCACTTGCAAAATATCAGCATAATTAGCATGTAATGTTCCCACTGCTGGGACACAGGCCTCCTCTCGGTGAGAGGGAGTGGGCCCCGCGTGGTGGCCCACTCCCTCTCACCGAGAGGAGCCCAGTGCGGGTTGGTACAAAATTTCAGTGTCATTGGGAAATATTATATGTTTTAGTTAGGTCGATTAGGATGATAATAATTTAATTTTGGCCATATCCTTGTCTGACCTAAAATCTCTTTGAATTACTTGACTCAATTATATTAATGTTGCCGATAGGAAGAACTTTAACATATTAATTACATTTATGGTCCATTTGTATGATGCTTTTAAAGTCGTTATGAATTAATATTAAGTTTCGGTTTCATCATTCGCCATAAGCAACCACGGTGATCAATACTCATGCCTTGTCTATATGAGAAGAGGCGTTTGCCCTGCAATGGGGCATCAATGGGCTGGTATTATTATTGTTTGGCTAGGCACTACATTAACGCATCAGTAGAATAGGTGCTGTACCAGCTTCATTATATTTCTACACAAGTGTTCGACGATGGGGCAATAGAATCAAACGTGCTCTATAAACATAATTTATCTCTGGCTGCCAAAGCACGTAGGTACAGCTTAAGAGGCCGACAACACCTAAAGCGCGGTCACTCTCGGCCTGCATAGAAAAGAAAGAGAAGCGCGATGCCACAACGCTGGTAATTATCGATTTACAAAAAAGCTATAGATTGTATAAACAAAAAATAAAACACTATTATGCTAATATGTTGTTGGTAGAATAATTTGACAAAAAAATCAGAATGATTGCATGTATATTAGTATGGTTTTTAATCGTTAGAAGAAATTTTTAGAGGTATCTTCGTGATATTTTTCTATCGTATCAAATTAGATAAATTATGTTTTCAACACACTATCTACATAGCATACATCCTTAAGAATATCATATATTCTGATTTTTTTTTACTGCAGTGGATCATATACTTTGAGACATTATAAAACTTATAAAAGTTGCGTCTAGGTCCTGTAGTCCCCTTAAATCGAATGGGAATCAATTTATTAATTGCTTTTATTCCTTTGTGACTGACACTGCTACCGAAGAATCTCACAGGTCAAATGTTTTTTCTTTAACAATGCTATTATACTCTTTGATAAATCAATCGATGTGTATGAATGGTAGTATGAACGGGGCACAATAGTCTGTGATGTATTTTTCACATAAATATTTTTGCAAAGAAGATGCTGGTGTTAGCTTTATTTTCTTCTTGACTAGGAACGTGTTCTACATTGCCGTAATCTCGATTTAAGTATAGAATTCGGTTTAGATTGAATTGAAACTTAAGGGCCATTCCGTATTCAACTAAACATTCGTAAGCTTTGAGCGTCGTTCTAGAATATAGATAGTTGTAAGATCGCCAGTGTCTTTAATATTGTTTGTTAACGTCAATTCACCTTAAATGGCTACAAGTACTGGTACAGCTTGTCTACAAATACTTACTAAGTCTCACTTCTTCATTTATGGTAAATCATACACGGTACTCTATAATTCAGGGCTGTCAACATATTGTCAACAAAGTTTTCATTAGCTTTTTCAATACCAAATATTTAACATTTACCGTCTTATTACAAAACAAGGATTATCTTTAGACCCAGGTTTAAACTATTGAACCATTTTTTAATTTCGAACTTTATTCCGTCTACGTTAAAGTTCTTAATGCAAAACTGTCAAATTAGTACCGGACTAAGTAGTCAGTTTTGTATAAAGAACTGTATTTCAACCATAGTAACGTACTTATTACAAAAACTGGCTCGATGGATTAAACCATGTCCAAAAGTAATTCTTGTTTTGTAATAACGCCGTTTATGTTTATTTTAAGCTCGTGTTCACAATTTTATTTCATAGTGCACAGCTACACTATCTATCTATTTGGAAAATTTATTTTACTTTCTTGTTTGTACCTTTCAGTAGTGAAGAGTCGAGTCAGTGCGGAGTTTCAATAGAATTTGAGGCCACCTTATACGGGTTTTGTTACCACTGAAATTCACTGTACTTGTCGCATTGTTTTAGTCAGCCAGTAAAGGACCTGTTTTCTGCGATAGTACAATATTGGAAACAACCACCTACTATTCTAGACTCTTACCCATGTCAACAGGAACTTACGTTTCCAACTTAAGAAATCATTATGACACTACAATTGTAACTGTTCAACGCAACACTGAGTGTGAACCCTGCAATCCAGCTATCACCATCAAGTTCTATCAACATCGCACAGCAAATTATACACTGACGCTCTTTACTTTCACTGAAAACACGACCAGTAGCCGGGGGCTCCAACGTCACCCATTATGTCTTACAAAAAGTCGACAAGGTCTCGAATGTCGATCTCCGCCTCCCAAGGCCGTGGTCCGATCACGCATTGTCTGTACCGACAGAACTTTTTGTACATTTCGTCATAGTACCAAGAGTATATGCCTTTTTGCCCTCTTTAACTAGTCTCCGTTCTGGAGTGTTTTCTTTTGTTATTGTTCTTAGAATAGTTTCATTTATTTTAAGATTGACCTTTTTTAGTTTAGTGTGTTTTATTTTTATCTTTACATTATTGAATATTATAATGTGTTGTTTATTCATTTGGCACCTCAAAAGTCTGCTTCGCTAGGTTTTTTTGTAACTACTCCTTCGTGTTCCGACAATAATTAAATATTATAACAAAGTCAATTCTATAATAAAGTTTTATTTTAATTTTATTATGTCACTAACAAAAATATAAATATCTTGCAAAATTATTACTAACTTATTACGTATTCGGTGACATTAATTACGCCAAATCTAATGAATATTTATTACAAGTTACCTTGTTTCGTCCGGCATTCAATAACATTTAAGTGCAAGTAACATTTAAGATGGAGGATAAAATTAAATAAGTTTGACAAATTATATAAATATTTTTTTTATAATGTCAGGGTTCTTATATGGTCACAAAATTACTTACTTAATTTAGAGCATTATCTCTGAACGCGTAGGTATCTTTAATGGTGACAAATGACGATGGTAATTCCCCAGAACTTTATTATGACGCATTTAACTTACTTTGAATGTATCATCGTAAATAATAACAGTCTGTGAAATCAGTAGGTGTCTACAATACATCTTTTCAACGTAAAGACATTAATTTATTAACCATGATAGAATATGTAATTTTATTTCATTGCATGAAATTTATTTGCGAAGCCATCATTCAAGGAATGACTGAAAACTCAATGCGAAGACAATATTCGGAAAAATTTACCACCAATTCATCACCATTAACAATGTTTTATAATCACTAGCGACTTTACAGCTTCACAAAATATCAAGACTTAATTTTAAAATGTAAGTTTAATATAAATGTATTATAAACATAACCTTTCGGAATAAATCCTCTAAATCAGGGATTCCCAAACTATTTTGGCCAAGAGGCCTCTCTTCTAAAATGCACTGATACCTCAGACCCCCATAGCCAAATTTTCACGCTTATCGACTTGTTAAGTTTTTAAAAGTAAATACAACAATGATAGTTCCTACTAAAATATTAGTTATTCTTATAACAAGTTGGTACACGTAACACAACCTATACAGTATCTTGAAAGTTTCAAATAAGAACTTGTGTTAATTAAGGGTAGTATTTAAACGCAAATCAAAAAATATCCTTTTTCTATGCAATAAGATTCCGAATTCCCATCAAAGTTACTGATTGCACAGCAAAATATTCAACTCAAAATATCACTAAACACACTACAATTTATTTTCGCAGCGTACAGCGATTTTTCCTAAAGCAAAAGCTTTTTTATCAATGCACAGCTAATAATCTTAATGCACATTATACATGTTAACTCTTTTTCTTTTAAATATAGCTTCTATTTTTATATTATGTACAGCAGTTTTTCTAAATAAAACAGCATTTTATTAGTCAAAGTCGTTACGGGGACAGCGGGACGTGATTAAATTTATTTCCCGTTGTCCCCATAACGTACATATAAGTAAAATGTAGCAGCTTAATAATCAGTTGTTAGCTTTGTTTTAATTTAAACTGGCATCGAATTTTTGTTTTGGTAATAGACATCTGGCGTTAATGGTCACTGTTCTAACCTAACCTAACCCAACAACTGAAAAATTTGCTGTGCAGTCAGTATTTATGCTATGTATGTAGTATTTTTGTACAAAAATAAATTTAACTGTATTGCATTATGAGGAAAAAAGTAATGTTATATTGATGTATAATTTCGAATTATCTGCAGTTTGAGTTTTGTTAAACATTTAGTTTATTTGTAGTGAAGTAAGTTATTAGATGTAAAAAAGAATATAAATGATGAGTATGTATTGATAGGCGATTATTTATTTGATATGCAATTTATAATATCCCGTTAATTAATAGTGGTCGATTTTAGACCTCGTCGTCCCCCAAAATCAGTTTTCGTTTATGTCGACCCCTGGGAATCCGATTTCAACCCCGAGGGGTCGATATCGATCCCTTTAGGAATACCTGTTCTAAATGATGGTGAAAACCACATCAAAATTCGTAGCGTACCTAGTCTTGAAGTACAACGCGGTCACACAGACGGACACAAACAGCGACTTTAATTTATATTATGCTATACATAATATAAATTAAAGTTAGGTTCCCCTAACTTTTCGAACTTAACGAAAGGATTGTGTAGCCCTGGGTCTTCTATATATAGATATACAATCCTTTCTAAGGTAAATTACATTAGGGATTGACTGTTAAAATTTACAGGTAAACCCTTCCCCTAAAACCGCAAGTGTCAGTCTCAGAGCCATTTATAAAATGATTTAAAATTATAGAATGACGTTGAATATACCGCAGTCCGCAAATATCAGATGCACGGTTGAACACTCTGAGTGGTTTTATGTTTAGGGTGCCTTCGCATTCAGCGTTAGGTGTCGTCCCGGTCCCCGGTAACGCTGCATAGACGCTGTGCAAGCGTCGTTCGTGCAGACGTGATTGCATAGAAACTACAGTCCCCTCACAGTTATTATACCTCTGATATTGCTTCACTGTCTTTAAAGTTATTTTTTTATATAGGGCATCTCGTAGTTGACTTTCAGAGGTCGTGACGACTTAACCGGTCAATCCTGTGGCTGCCATTTTTTTTTTTTTTTTGAGGGTGGGAAATCATCAAATAACTTCTCCCGCTCTGGGCGGAGCGGGAGGGTGTGTCAGACTCTTACTGACTAAAACCCACCCGTATTCCTTCCTGTTGCCTGTGTTGCGGGGGCCTCGGTGACCCATAAGTACCTTCCCGCGACCCCGGCAGGCATCGGCCCTAGTGGACCCCTACTTTGTGCTGACGACATCTCTTTGAGGCGCGCGTGGAATACGACGCGCCGTCGACCTGGGCCTGGTTCTTACCGGACGGTGAGCTACCCATTGCTCACCGTGTGGCTGCCTTAAGCTGCTAACTCAAAGCCTCCGGCCAGAGGCGAATTTCTTATATTACTAAGCGAATGCAAGCTAAGGGCAACCTCTGTGGGACAGGCTGGATCATATCTGGATAGTTATTATTATCTGGGGAATTTAAAGCTCCAGGCTCTGACTACTACGGCGCGGGCTGACACTTCGTCGAGCAAGGGTCGGGGGAGACAATTACGTCCGGGTACATCACTGTCAAAACTATAATGAACTTTATAGTCGTTACTATATGGTTGCTGTTGAGCTGCTGCTGTCTGTGGTAAAACAACTGTGAAAGGACTGTAACGTTTGCTTCGACGCTGCTTTAGCGTTGCGTTTGCGCAGTACAATTCGAACGCTTTGTAAACGTTGCCTTAGATGTCAATAGTCGCTTGATTGTCACGTTGTTGTGTTCTCTCTTGGTGGAGGTGATAATTATGATAAATACCTCGGTTTTTTGCTTGAAAAGACGCATTCATTGCGGGATTCTCGCACGCTTTATAGAATACTGGCAAGTAGATTTCTGGGAAATCGCCGTTAAATATTTTGCAATTGGGGTCTAGTCGACTTATTAGTCAATATAATCAATATGTAATTTATAATTAAATGTAATACCTACTTTTTAAAAACCATTTATTAAATCTGTGCAAAAAAATGCAGAAATCGTAACTTTGACTTAAGCTCTCGATGCGTCCGTCTAGAGTGAGGTACTCGTAAAATGGAATGAAAAAAACAACATAATTATGAACTGTTCAAAACAAGCTTACAGTAGAATTTAAACTAATATTTTTCCTCTAAAACGGTTACTATGGTAAGATTAGCTCTTTTATGTTTAACTAAGCACTTCCTACCTATACTTCTACATATATTCCACTACACGTGCAGGATTTTTTTCTAACTTTTAGCTTGAATTAGCTATCGAAATTTAGTTGAACTTATTACTATTTACTTACTAACTTAAAATTTCTACAATTATATCTGTAATTTGTATGGTGTCGCCAGCACGTCAAGTTACCACAAACTGTCAATATTTCTCATTTGGAGAAATTTGACAGTTTGTAGTAACTTAATGTGTTGGCGATTGTACATAATAAAGAATCATCAACATTCTCCTGCCCTTATCCCAATTTATTTAGGGTCAGCGCAACGTGTCTTTTTCGCCCATACTTCTATTTGTCGTTCATCTCAGTAGATTATATTCTATTTATTTTTATAATTATATAACAAGCCTTAGGTCGTATATTTACATAAATATAATGAACCATCGTAGTTACGTGTTGACACCCGCCCTCATTCATTTGACCTTAAGCTCCTGTTTATAAAGTTTCACTAAGTTATAGAATCGCGTTCCATTTATTTGGCAAAACATTTTTGTTAATAAATGATCTAAAAAAAGATATTGGTGCCGATTCCCTTGTTCACAAACTAAATTAAATTTAAGTTCAGTGCATCTCTTTCTTTCTATTTCATTAAGAAAAGGACAGAAGATAAATTTTAGTTTAGTCCTGTCAAATTAATCAGCGCTTGACGCAAATTGACGTAATTTTAGTAGGCAAGTTTTTAACCTATTGACCGCCACGTCAAAAAAGCAAAGACGTGCCCTCGGCGCCAAGCTACGAATTATTCCTGTATGTAGTCGTGACCGTGGCGTGCTGGGCACATTTTGGTCTGTCATCTATACATGACTGTGGCGGTCAAAAGGTTAATCACGTCTAAACTTGTATGGAGTAGTGACAGACGCTGATTAATTTGACAGGACTAAACTAAAAGTTATCTTCTGTCCTTTTCTTAATGAAATAGAAAGAAAAAGATGCACTGAACTTAAATTTAGTTTAGTTTGTGAACAAGGGAATCGGCACCATTGTGTCGATTACTAAAAGTTTTTTGTTCGTGTCACGTTTTACTCCGAACGAGTTGCAATAAATAAAATACTGTAGTTTAGTGTATTTATGTTTTATTATGGTACAGTTACGTACGGATAATTACTGTTATTAACTTTATGTAACGTAATTGCTAAAATTATATTTTGATTACATAAAATGTTACATATTAACATAATTAAATGTCAAAAATGAACTGTATAGTATTAGGCAAGGCTACAACCATAACTATGTTTTTTGCTTTAATAACTTAGTAGGTGACTAGGTCTTAAGATCCTGTTCCATGTGAATTGTGAACTCTTTGACCGTCAACGGCGTGACGTCACCTGATATCACGTTGCAGTCATTGGTCACCAAAAAACTTACTTCGCTGCAATTTGATATGCCTTTTGTGATTTTGATTAAGTTCCTGTATAAACATAAATAATGGACTGAGCGTTAGCTTCACAAATGTGACCACTCTCAAGAAAGAGACAAAGCGACTGTGCGGCCGATACCTGTCCCTTTTTTGCAAGCCTGTAATATAACAATGGCACAGTGTTCCAATTTTAATTAATAGGAAATACACTGCAAATTACAGTGATAATAATAGTAAAAATAGTTATTTCATTAAGTTACTAATTATTATTTCCAGACTTTACTGGTTTAGGTTCCAGGCTGAAATATTTCTTTTTATCGAAAACTTTTTCTTCACAAGAGAAGTGAGAAAAGAAAGTATATACAAAACATAATTGGACCAATCAGAATCCTAGAAAGAGACAACTTCTGGCCGCACATTCGCTTTGTCTTCCTCGTACTTTTCGGTCTGTATTCACTGCACAACTGAATACGGAACGCTCACTCCATTCTTATGTCTAAGGTTCCTGGATGGTCTAGGAAAAAATATGAATAAAAAATATACATATATATATAAATCATTTATTTTGCCTAAGATAATTTTGTATAATAAATACCTACATTCAAATATTAGTTTTTTACCTAAAGAAATTATTTTAGGTTTAATTTTCTTATCAATCGACAATGAGGCGATAACCATAAAGTTATTTAGTTACCTACGATAAAAACTTAATACAGTAAAGGATAAATATTTTTCACTGCTAAAATAATAATTGAAACGAGTAGATAAATATGTTCTTGTGTTAAAAGTGAGGACTTTAAATTCAGTTAAAATACAGCATCAACGGTATTGTTTTCAATAATAATTCAATAGGCCATCTACATAAATCCTAACTGCATTATAATTATAATTATATTATAAATGTAAAAGTGAGATTGTTTGTTACACTTTCACGCTAAAACGGCTGAACAGATTTGGATGAAATTTGGTTTTATCCCGATAGTACGTTCCAGCGGGATAATTTCCGAACTCCACGCGGGCGAAGCCCCGGGCAAAAGCTAGTACATAGTATAAAACAAAGTCGCTTTTCGTGTCTGTCTGGGTCATTTTCGGCCAGTCTATCCATCATAAAAAGTAAGTTGGAGTCACATTTCCTACAAAATGTATGGGAATTGTTTTTTTTTCAATTTCTGACTTTTCTAGTACTCAAACCTCTGTTGGTCTAATAGAGTTTTTGATTCCTGTAAGAAACAGAATCGATTGGCACCAAAAAACGTTTTTGTGTCAACTGCCCGTTTTCTTGCTGACTGTAATTTTTTATCAAAATCGGTGAATGCAGATCTAAATTTCTCAAAAAGTTAAGGACGGTCTCTTAAGTCCGTTTTCTTGTAGCTACAACGGTTAAGGTAGCTGCCATTACTGCCCCGTCTCAAAAATCCACTCTGTATAATATTTTCAGGAAGGAAAAACGTTTGATTGTTTTTAAAACCACATTGAATAGAAATAATAAGGAAAGCTCAATTCCTTAGTAACTTACTTTGTTACTTAATGAAATAACTATTATGAATGTTTTCCTCATATTTTATTAATAACCATGTAATTTATTTGTACCATACACAAAATACGTGATTTGACGTGTAGTTGCAGACTAGCGCGATATGGCGGGCGCGACCGTGAGCAATATGCCTGTCGTGCCCACTATATCGCCTCTGTCTGCGCGAGCCGTAACAAACAAATAATGAAGTACTATTTTTAATTTCAATTGAAAGCAAATAAATCAATGCCTAACTAAAGCATCTACTTAATCTTTATGGGATGTTATGACTAGAAACACGAGAAAATACATATGTAAGACAGGTGGGTATATTTTACAGTAACTTGTCTAGTTTTTCTATCTTGTTGTGCACTGGCAGAAGTATGCAGTCGTAAGAGTAGGGTACGGCCAGCCGCACACATGAACTATAAAAAACGCCCTTATTGTAATGAAATAAAGACGCTGTTAAAGTTACTGTCGACGTGTGTCTGTTTGACTGTACTAGGCAGGAAAAGTCGCGAGTGTCATGGCAGCTGCTTTTCCGCTTTCTCGCGCGCTTAGGGAAAGTATCCACTTCGCTTGAGCGTAGTATAACTATGAATATGACTATGTTTGTTTCTAAACACTATGAGAGGTTGCTATTTTGCAGATCTCGCCGGATACTCGTTGTAAACGAAGGATACTCGTGAATTAGATACATGCAAGGAAAATTATGATTTGGAAAATTGCCGTCAGGCGAAATCAGTTTGTTGAAGATATCATTCAGATATTTATTTCTTCTGTTATTTGTGTTTGAGGTTAGTAAGGAAACTTGTAAGTTAACTTTTTTTATTTTAGACATTCATAATTTTATTAATAATAATAATCAAGTGATTATTAATAAACGAATAGAAGTAGGTATATTATTAATCATGTTATAATATTATGAGAATCGCCAATAGATTGGTCCGATAGAGTTTTTGATCCTTATGTACAAAAAGGATCGGTTGGCATAACAAAGTGTTAGTGAACATTTATCATTTTTTGCTGACTACATATTTTTCAAAATCTGTGAATGCAGATCAAATTTTTCCAACGAGTTAAGGAAAGTCTCATAAGGCCGTCTTCTTGTAGCGACAACAGTTAAGGTACCTGCCCTTATTGTCTATCTCAAAAATCCATAGTATATGTCTGTTGACTGCTTCGCTCCATAAAGGTATACCGTGATGATAATCTTTTGCAAGGCTAATCTATAACTATCTACAATGTTCTTATCTTTAGGCACGTCTTTTAACAATTGTCGGAAAACTATAGAGGAATACAAACATGATGCAATATTGCTCATGGGGCATAACCAATAGCTTGATAATTTAGACTGACCAAACTTATAGGCAATATCTATGTAAATATATTTGAACATAATCTATCCGGTAGTATTTGCATGACACTGGAACATACATTCAGACAAAGAGACAAAAATTCTAAAAACTATAATTTTGGCATTACAGTCGTTCCCATCCACCCGATCTCGTAGCAATTACTTTTTTAGAAAATATTCAATGTATTGTTTTGACTTCAATACGATTTTATGAATAGAAAAAAACAAGCATTGCTTTGGAATATTTCACTTTTTATCCGCGATTGAGCACTAGGAAAAATAATTTGCGCCCTCTATTGTGCAATAGAATAACTGTAAAACGCCATCTGTTGTCAAATGAAAAACTGTGCAAGTAGCGCCATCTACCTTAATTTTTATGAACCATCAAACAGTTTGTCAAAATGCTTTAGCTATTCATCGCTAGATAGCAGTAGTAATTAATTTTAGTTTGCTGCCGCTACTCGACATTAGATGGCGCTAAATACTTGAATCCGTTTTGCGTTTCCGTATTAATACAAAAAAAGCACTTACCTTCCATAACATATACGATGCTGCCAACATCTCCTTCCTTGATGATAAGGCTGCCAGCTGCATATTCGACAGGATACATGCAGTCTACGATTTCGCGAATCTGCGTCATCTC
Source organism: Atethmia centrago (assembly GCA_905333075.3). NCBI lineage: Eukaryota > Metazoa > Arthropoda > Insecta > Lepidoptera > Noctuidae > Atethmia > Atethmia centrago. The sequence continues at coordinate 14,474,138 of HG995386.1, read as the reverse complement.
AAGATTCTTCATGAAGTCATTGTCCAATATTGCACCTTTGATCAGCTCCCGTGATCTGTAATGAGAAAATTAGAATTTTGTTAGTATGGTTTGAAAACCAAAGAAATTAATGAGGACTTTAAGAATTAAAAATAATACAGTCCAGAGTTTAGGGGTTTTTTCAAACCTAGTTTTACATTGTGTAGGTAAAATAATAGAAGTTTGCCTCCACCTTGTTGCACGAGAAGCTGATACTTTCGTGATACGCGTTATACTTTCGCGATTCCAGAATTATTTTATGACACAGCGAAGTCAAGAGTTGGAAGATAATAAAGAAAGACATGATTGGTCCTTAAAAACGACCAGAAACATCAGCGTGGATCAGATACTAGGTACTGGATCATTTATATTCCGCGTAAAAAAATGTTAGACGTCTTACAATTTATTACGTGTTGTACCTATACCTATTTGACGAAAGTCTAGAACTATTTTCTATCAAGTAAAGTAAAGAAAACATTTTATTTGCATAGATTGTAGGTACAATTAAGCTACAGTTAATAAAATGTGACACTTAAAATATGGGTGATTCTTGTGCAATCTACCTTTTATTCTTATGCAATACATAAATTAAAAATAACTATTATATACTATACCTATACACACAAACCTAATAATATATACATAATCATACAACCAATTAAACACATCTAATAATTTATAATAATATTGAATTGCTTGAATTGCTACTTAGCCCTCTTCATCTCTCCTTATGTTGCTGTGCCCGACAGGGTCCACATTGGTCTTATACTTTTTATTCCATCTATGTAATACACATGGAATGCAATAAAGAATTGAGTATTGAGTATTAGGCATGCAACATTTTATTACAAAATGAGTGAATTAATTTAGAATGAAATGCAATGAAGACATAGTTAAATTATTATTGAGGTATTACAGATGAATAGTAATAAGCATGGTACATTTATATAATAAAAATTAATTTAAATATCTACAATACAATAGGAATAAAATTAAATAAATCAAAACAATGTCTTTAGGTATGTCAAAATTAAATTATTCAGTACATAGGTCAGTGTCATTTAGAACGTCATTCACAGAATAATAGCATCCTGTTAAGCCCCGCCCGACACCGATTCGGAATCAATCAATAGAAAATCAATTGTGTATCATTAGCTGTCCTTGACCAATTAAAATTAATAATGCTCTCTTTTTTAACAGACTTCAAAAAAGGAGGAGGTTTCTCAATTCGACCGTATTATAGTTTTTTATTTGTATTCACCGATTTCTCCATCAATTGTGGACCGATTTAAAAAAATATTATTTTTTTTGTTTGAAAGGTTATGCCCCCGAGGTGGTCCCATTGTCACCAAGTCATAATCTGATGAGGGGATCCCATGGAAATCGAGGGAAAGCCTCAAATTTGAAAGGCACACCTATAGCGATTTAGGTGTTTTTTAAAGTAACTTGTGCATTTGCTCTCGGAAAGCACCATTTGGTGGAGTGGAATTGATGATCAAGACCACAGATGACCACCGAAACTACTCAATAAGTTGTATTTAACGAGTTGCGATTCGATTAGGTACTTTAATATGGTTGCTAAGCCATTTATGCTCTTCACAATGCATTTGGTGAGTGGCAGTTCTCTTGGTTCTTACCAGGAGAACTCCTCAACAATGAACGTCCCTGCATCAAGAAAAGCAATATTTTGTAAAAGGTGATGAGCAGCAGAACGCCTGAATTCGGTGGCAAAAAAACTAAAATACAGATCCAAAGACGCGGACTTCTGAAATTACAGTTATTTTTCACTTTGTAGTGTTTTTTTTTTTGAAGTTGGTTGTTTTTTTTTTTTTGTAAAAAGTTTTTTATAAAGTTTTGCGAGAAGTGTATTAATGTTTGTGTAGGTCTAAGGATAATAATTATTTATTTCCCCTTATTTAAGTCTTCTTTAATACTTACCTAGTGCACGTGCTTACAAGTAGGTATGTTTATTTTCTCTCTCCCTGTATCAAAACATTGTCTCAATTTTCTATATAATAATAGGTATGAAGTACTTCCCGGACCTACACACAAGGCAATTTCAAAGTGCCCTATCAACTTTAATGACAATAGCCTTTAAATTATTACAGTAAATTAGTGTCATAAACCATGGCTAAGACTTGTCTATGATGAAACTAATGCTCTAGAGGAAGGAAGGACATGCATGTTATCATTGTTTATGTTCTTATGCAAAAAAGCACTTCCATGGTAGGTAATAAATTACTTATAATTCTTCGGTAAATATTCTCTTTAAATTATAGGAGCATAATGATTCTATAATTTAAAGAGACTATAATAGTTAAGGTCAACCATCATATGTATATGCCCTGAAAGCAGTGATGTATACCCACATTTTACCATTTAAGTATAAGTCCTAGGTGGAACGAGCTTTCTTTTGGCCATAAATAGGGCACAAACCCTAGACATCATGCTTAATACCCGCGCTTGCAACCACCAGACCAACGAAGTAGTGTAAGTAATTAGGTATAGCTACTAAATAAAAGGCATAATTTACACAAAAGAAAATAATCATTATTTTGTTAGCGAACTAGGTAAATGTATGGCCCGCATGCGGACTTAAAAAATATGATTGAAATGTGAACGGTGAAAAACTTTTTACACGAGTTTTTACACATAACCTTAGATAACTTAACAAAATAATGAAAATAATGTGGTAAGTTTGTATTGTAGGTATATTTATGAGCAAATAACAGAAGCATCTAGTCTTTCAAATATTTTATTAGATTACAATATTATTTTCTCACTGTTATTATTAGTGGCATGTAATTATTTTTGTTGTTACGCGTATCGCTTTATTTATGTAAAGAGGATAAAGCTAGTTGCATAAATTATTGACCTATTTTGTTAATAAATCAGCAACTTTGTATCAGCCTGTTTTAGAAATGATTTATTTATTTTACCATTAATTGACAAAAAATATTTATAACATTATACTGAAACTAAGGGCGTCCTGTTATTTCACCGACGATTAATTTTCATTTGACAAGTAACGGTTGGCAAAACATGATTTGTCATTTCATCATTAGGTATACGTACAACAATAAGTTTGCCAAATACTTCACTTATAAAAATAATTACCCGATAAACTTTTTTTTTAATAACGCATTATTTAACAAACAATTCTGTTTTTATTCATTTTATCTCATAAAACAACGTTTGAAATGAAAACGTACATAACGTACAACGAACGTACGTAACGTACATTATTACCTATTAATTGCGATAATTAATTGAATATCTATAATTATTACGCAACTTCCCTAAAAATGGAACTCATTAAATAGGCAATTTTAACAAAAAACACAAAAACGACTTGTGCTAATAGAATAAAGATATTGTTTTTAGTAGGCTACCCGAAACCGAACTAGTTATATTAGGTTAAATATTTTTATTCGCAAAAAAGGTTAGGTTAGAACTGCGATCCCCTAGGACTAGAATAGAAAAATTAAATACTTTAGTAGGTTTAAAGAACCTCAGTACTTGCCTGGAAATTATTTGACACCTTTGTTAACTGTATAAAATACTGTACGCGTTGATAACAGAATGATTCACATCTACTTTGAATGTCAGTGCAATAATAGATTTAGGTAGGTAGTTCGATAATATTATGCAAAACAATACTGTCATGATCAATTTGTGTCTGGTTTAGAAAATTTATTATAAAATGATATTTATAGTATAAACGTCATTTTTCCACAAGAATCTAAATATTAAATGAAAAATGGGTGCAGTGGGTCGTCTTAGGGGCGGCGTTAAATTATTAAACATCATGTGAAACATTTGTAAAGAGAAGCATTTGCCAAATACATGTTTGTAAAGCAAGTGTTTATAAAATAAAACATTTGCGGAATAAGTTGTTAATGAAATAAATAGTATATGAAACGTTGGTTGTAAACAAAACATTTGTCAACGGTGTTTTGGTGATAAATTTGTAAACGGGAACTAAGATATCATTTTTTAAACATTATTGATCGTCTTTAGAATCAATTTAAGCATAGCTCACACACGCTGTACGCCGTCATTTCTAAACCCGCATGCAGTATCTTAGCACAGAGAACTCATATCACCAAGTAGCAGGAGTTATAAGAAAGACACAGCTTTACGACTTACGAGTTCAAGATGCTAAGTATAGAAGCCACCGACGAAATATTTTCATCCACTTTACAACCATCAACAATTCGTTTGCGAAACGCGAATTTTCCTTGAAATAGCGCGTATCAAGCTTTTACGGTACCCACCCAAAATCTAAACCAGTTTTCGTAAATTTAAGTCTCAAAGATCTAATGTTGACAGAGCCATCGGCGAGGACAGTTGTCACATAAAGTTCGAACGTAATTATACCAAATGTGATCAACGAAGGCACACGAGCTAACACACGTCGACCTCGCCACGGTGCCTTGTGATGCCTGTACTGAGAAGAAATTCAATCACTACCTTGAATGATTGATCGATGACGTTAAGTGTCGATATGCCCCTACAAATTGATCGAAGTTATCGATATACCGAATGATCAGCTTAAAGATCATTATTTCGAAGCACATTTCCATGTTAAGGCGCTGACAAGACCCAATTGACCAAAATAGGCTTCTCTTAAGAAAGAAAATTGCCAAATCTGTATAGTTTGTGGTAGCGGGAAAAATATATGTTAATTTTGAACATATTTCCCAGAACTTGGTTGTCACCAAAACACGTTTTGAAAAAAAAATCTCGATACAAACTAACGTTAAACTAACCTCTTACCTTGAGTTCTAATCCAAAATATCTGTATTAAATATCAACATAAATTACGTATTTAATTAATAAAAAGTACGTCTTATTCTAATGCAGAACTTGGTTGTTTTTTATTTTCGAGTACTCAACTCAATTCTGAGTAAATAGATAATTACTTCATATTTTGCAATAAATTACAAGCGTTTTGTCGTAGCGCTTCTCTTTCTTTTCTATGCAATCTGACAGTGACCGCGGTTTAGGTGTCAGCGTCTTAAGATAAAACCAACACAAGCATTTAAATATAAAAGCTTCCGTATCCATAAATCATATAAAAAATCTGTGGAAACTGTGTGCGTATAAAAATAAGAAACGCTCTTTCGCACTTACCAAATCAAACTGTAAGTACACGAATTCGATGAAAGAGACTTAAATTAAAACATTGAACCAGATGTAGATGATCCTAAAGCTAAGTAAGGTCAGAAACTCACGGTCGATGGTAAGATAAATGAGATTTGTCGACACAAAACGTGAGAGCATTAAGGATGAAGAAACATTGATGTTAAGACACTGTCGTTAAGTACTTATTCGTGACCAATAAACCGCCTTAAATTAAAAAGGCAAATAAAGAATTTACAAAAGAAAACGTGAATGCGATTAGTATTCATGATACGACAATGTTAGATGGTTTGTTACCTAAAAATAATGACGGTGACGTTCTGCAAGTTTATGCTACTTTTTGTTCAAAAGAAAAGTCCCACAAATGTTTTGATTCAAAACGCGACATGATTGTGTACTTATTTTATGTAAATCAGTGCTGTAGTTGGTGCGACTGACCTGCAAGTATTATTCTCTTCACCTTTTTTGCTACTTTGAAAGCCAAGAATATTTTTAGTATCAGTAATATCAATATTTGCGACAGCGTTTCTACAGTAGCAATGAGCAAAAAATATTTAATTTAAACTACCACCGGCTTACCAGCACGCTCATTAGTATTATTACTATATCTATAACAAGTTATTTATTCTAGCACTATATGAGTAGCGTTGGAAACCGCATTTTACTGGTAGCTGTATGAAATTCCATAAAAAACACTCCATCAAGCTTTTTGCAAGAGCACATAATACAGACTGTTGTCAATAATTTCCAAGCTGATGAAAATACCCTTTGAAATTGCACTTACAACCATAACTCTTGTTTTTCTTTATTATTGTTATTTATTTCAAGAAAATGAATAATAAATTGTAAGCATTAGTCACACTAACAGAAAAATATTTATTATGCAACTTGTAAACTAAACTGCTAACGATGACATTGTTTTACAATTTTACATGGTGCAGGTACTCACTTTTGTATTTTCGGTATTTTCACTAATTTCATTTCATAACCCTGTGACAGCGAAGACAGCGGCTCCGCGGAGATAGCTGTCCTCTTCAGCCTCGGTTCACCAACATGGTAGACTCTGGTATTCTCGATGCCCGGTGTCTTCATCGCAAAGCATTCTTCCTCGTTCTCCACGCCATTTCTGCGACTGTCTATCAACTGTTTCGTCAAAGGCTTCACTACTTGTCTAAACTTGTCTATTTCATTTTTGAGGTATCTTATGGTCCCGTCTTTTTCGTCGATTTCATGTTCCAGCAACGCTATTATTTTATCTCTTCGTTTCAATTCTTCTGTCTTCTCCAAAACCAAGCGTTTCATTTCTAAATACTTCTTCTCCAGTTTGTAGTTGTGATCCAGTTGGCATTGTTTCGTGTGTGTTTGCGACATTATTGTCACTTTTTTCTCACTTTATCACTAAAGTCATTTAATAAGTTACTTTATAAAATTCCATATCGTATTATCGAATATTTCCAGTTTCCTATCGCGTTATTTTGAACGTTTATCCGCGTCTATTGACGTGTTATCAATACAAATATCATTGAAAAGATAAAACATTTTATGTACAAGATCTATGACTTGTTTAAATCCACCTTATTTTGTCATTTATTTGATATATTTTTGCTAGCCAGTATCAAACATAAAACTATACAATAACTACTATAGTGACGTCGATTTCAAGTGTTGCCATATAAATTGTAGCGACGAATGATTGTCCGATTCCCAAGTGTGTCAGCCTGTGGGTGAGTCAACCTCTCAATGACTTGCGCCACATATATTGAAATATTTTTCAGTATATAATATGTACATGCCGCCCGTCAGGCAGACTAAGCTTTAATTAGTTTTCATTAAACATGATTAATGTTCAAGAATAAAGACCAAATTGATACACAACACACTGCCTCCAGCAAGGACAATGTGTGATGAAATTTTGTGACTTATATTCGTTATCTACTTAAATGAAATGTATTGTTTCATTAGTACAAGAGAAACAAGTTCGATTAATTGATGTCTGACGCGAATTTTATTTAAATATTCTTGTCAAGAACCTAATTGTGTTGAATTTTCGTACAATCAGCATAGAAGACTTATGTATTCAAAGCAGCTAAATTGGCACGAAATTAATTAGAATTTTATTTATAAATACGAAGCAACAATTCATAGCTATATGCATAGAATATTAAATTATTTCACACATTTCTATGATACTACACAAAATATTCCAGGAATTCCACATAAAAACTTTCAAAACACCAAAGATCTCTTTTGGAAGAAACCTATTACAATTGAAGTCCAAAATATTCTAGACTATTCAGTACTAATTATTCTCCGACCACATAATAATAAGATTGACAAGTTGTTTAGACATGTGTTAGGGCATCTATTAATTTTAATGCCTGACATTTCTCACTCAACCATTGTGTCGGCCTACTCATTAACACTTGAATGACCGAATGATTGAGCAACACAAGTGCACAATAAGGTAGTTGTAACATTGCAACAGTTACTGTGTGTAGGTGATATATTTCATGTATAATTTCGTAGGTAAAGGTCGTTCAACTAATCACGCCTTTCTAAGTACACATAAGGTCAATACAGCAGCAGTGGTACAGTAGTACCACTGCTGCTGTATTGACCTTAAAGTCTTCAAGTATTTGGACCATGACATCGTTGTAGGCGTGTCCCAATCGTGGTACACCTATTAGTATTTTGCCAAATATTGTTGACTAACTCATCGATCAGGATCTCAGGTCATATCGAGCGTGAGTTTATTTCAAGCTTACGTCATTGAGTGAAGAATTCGGAAGTGTTGAAGAAGTAGGGGTTAAAGAACGAACGTATGAGAAATAGAATTTTTGGTCTTGACATCGCTTGTCATCAACTGATATTCTATTGCCAAATACCTAATTAACTAATATTGGTTGCAACAGAATTGAAAAAGAAAACTGAAGTAATACTGAAAGCAGGAACAAAATTGACAAGTGACCATCTGTATCTACAGCTTTCATCGAACAGAAATCGTAATTCCTTTCTTAATGAAACATTTAAACAATTTACTTTTATCTATATATTACTTTAACATCTTTATTGGCTGATAAGATATCGTTATATCATCAATTACATTACTTATCCCACATCAATTGTGTATATCTACTACATAGTTTGTGTTAACATGCGACAGTTTATAATTGTGGACTACAAGAGTTGACCTAGACCCGTTTTCTTTGATTTTGGACCAAAGCCCAGTGCGTTCCGCTACATTAAGCCTAATATCAATAAATATTTTTGTAGCTACTCTTCATTTTAATTGTCCTTTGTCATAACATCGCATGTGGAACCAATATATTCTAAAATTGTTGAATATAATTATATTTTTAGATGTTTGATATTTTGATCCTAATTGGGTATAATATAATCATCCATTTTTATTATTTAAAACAGAATAAATGCACTTTATGGTAATCAGGGCGTAACCCTGGAACGAAGAAATTTTATACATAAACATCTGCCTCAGCTATGTTCGAATAAATAAATTACCTTATAACATTCTTGGCCGAAACTTTTAACATTAATCACTAGTAAAAGCTTGACTGACTGATAAGTAAAGTAATATTTCAGGTTGTTTAGCAAAACACACACTGCGCATGTAATTATACATATATCATGACACGCATTTCTTATAATGAATGAGTTGTTCATACTGATTTACTCATCAATCAATTTAAATACGTTAATGTGCATCAAATACTTCGTTTCTTTGACTGACAGAGCGATAAAAACAGCCCACACATGGAACTGGAAACGGGAAAAACATAGTGTATTCAAAACATATCAAGCATCGATTCTGTTTCAGCAAACGTTTTCCTTGGTCTAATAATAACTAACTTTATGCAAAAATATAGTCGTTAAAGTAATCATTGAAACAAAAATGGGCGGCGAAAATGCAAGACTTTACCTACGACGTCAACAAGAAATTCGTACGAACCTCAGAATGGCAATACTACACTTAGATTTCAAAGTAGATGGAAGGTTGTCTAGATAAGTAGGGCCATTATTAATAGCAGATGTACTACAGTTTTGATTTCAGCTATCATGAGCAAGAGTTATGGTTATTGATGTAACTATTCATATAATGGAAAGTCCGTAACGAGCGTCATTAGGTAAGAGTTATTTAATTTTATCTAAAGGCCGATAATCTTCATCAGAGCATTTACGTCACTACAGTTGGTTAGGGTTTCCTATATTCAGATTTAAACCGCTGGAAGCTCGTTTGTCGTCGAAAATCTGTATGCAGATATATGCATACAGATTTTCGCAATTACCATGTTTTCATTAAATTCGTTGCTTTGATCTTGTTTTTAGCAATCGTTTTATCTTTTACGACAAACGTGCTTTCAGCGGTTTGAATGTTTTCTTGTTTCTTGAAAACCCCGTTGATTGGGATGATCGTGAATTCGTGCTTTCGCCCCAACCGTTTTTTCACCGAAAATAAAATATATAGTGTGCCAAAACCCTTACGCATGTTCAGCTAAAGTTGACAAACTACAGGCTAATGCTATTTACGGTGGTTGACGTTATCGCGACAGAGTTGAAACTACCGAAAGCATTAGATTAAACGTGGCCTGATGGCGTAATTGCATCATGTTTATGGCATAACATCATGCGACATGGCGAACGATTCCTTTGTTGATTTTATGTTTATCATAATCTCATCTAAACTCCTTCAAAATACTTTAAACTTGTTGACAGAGTTTACGTCACTGGTCAAAACCGCGTCCCAAACGTTTGGAAGAATGAATCTCACTATAACAGTTTTGAAAAAGAATGGTACAAACCGTACACACGGTAGCTTTATGGCATGGCTACGTTTGTAAGAACTGGACAGTTTGTAATTGATGCTGATAGTTATTCATGAATTAGTTTTGGAATATTCCAAATAGCGATTATTTTTGTAAAATTAAGGTGACTTATCCTTGGTATTATAAGGGACTTTCAGCAGGTAATTATATCAACAAAGATGAGGACATTAGCCAAACTCACGTTTATGATAGAAATTAATGATTTTTCTGACCTGTTCGTCTTTGCCCAAAGACTAAATTACCGCATGAAATATGGACTAACGTCAAAACTCAAGTTGAATTTAGACAACAAAATATTTCCACGTACAGATCTCGACTAAATCATCAATCATTCGCAAACTCCACTAAATTTCCAAAGAAAACACTAACAAATCTTTATGCTTCCTATATTTGGTTCAGTCTAAACAAATATGAGAGCGATCTAGATGGAGGATCTGTATCCAAAATAATAAAAGGTCAAACATCTAGTGTTTTAGTCACAAATATTTGTGAAGTTTTTAAAATAAATCTTTTAGTTGACCTCTCATTTAGTCAAGCACAATTAAAAGAAATTGTAGAAGGAATTTGCGGGTCCTTGACACACATTGTGCTTTGAGAACTTTTGCATCTGTCCCAATCGTTAAAAGTTACCAGATTTCAGGTTGGTGTCACGGCGGTGGAAAAATAGCTCAACGAGAATACGTGAGCTATTTTCGTATTCCAGACGTACCGACTTCAATGTTGATAGACACTGTCAAGTGACGTTTAGAGAAGTCCATTTTTCCAACACGTTAGCTAAATATAGGGTATATTTAGCTACCATGTTGAAAAAATGGACGTGACGTGACGAGGCATTTCAACTTTCTTTATCGCTAAATACAAGTTTGGTCAGTGATAATTATTATAATGTGAACTTATTTCACACCCTTTGGTAAAATTCAAGATCAACTAACAGTAGTGATCTTACAAGGAAAAAGGAGTCTAGTCAAAGTAATGCTTTAGAGCAGCGGGTACTCACAATTTGTGTGTCCAAATTTCAATAAGTATTCATTTATTTTCAACATTGTTGATAGTCGGAAAACATTGAGGAATTGCGTGGTTTTAGTTTGCATTATCATTTTAGGCAGAACTAAAGGTACATCTGTAGTATTAATCATTTGTATTGTTGATTCTCAGATCAGTTTCACCTGAGAGACTATTATTATCATCACAATAGTATTGAATGCAAATCAACCGGAAACCTTTGTGATTATCCTGTGCTCTTTGGATGGACACGTATACTGCCTTTTAATGACGTATACTAAAATTTTACAACGCGATAAAAATATCATAGGAATGGTAATAAAAGGACTCAAAATAGCCGTGGGAGTACCTCGGGGCTTATTAATAAGAATGGTTCCGTTAGAAAAGTCATAAAACTCGAACAAAAGTACAGATTTAGAGGAAAATCTTTGCGATCAGGAAGACGATACCGAAGGTTGATCTCGTTGCAAATCGACGATGCATAAACGTATTACTCTACTAGATAAAGTAAACATTAAAACAAGTACTGAAATAGAAGTGATCATAGTAACAATAGGTGATAATTGTTCAATTGTATAGCATCATATGACTGGTCTTCAACTCGACGCCTTTGCCTTTGATTTGACATCAGACGAAATATTATTTTCATTTCTGTCTCTAGAAAAAAGCTTTTACCGGAAATGTATTTTACTTTAGGTATTTATTTTCGCTCTCCGCCATTATTATACTCGGGTAAAATTTATATCGCTGTAAATGCTAAAACTGGAGTGTGAAATATTTACAAAAGAGTCTGAATTTTCCAGAAATTCACCATAACCAATGTAACATTTATATTCTTGTTTAACTTCTTTTGCCTTCACTTCAACAAGATAACATACAGCTATTTAGACTAAATTCATGTTCTGAATAGTTTTAGCAACATTTCAAATTGAATTTTTCCTTTCCTTGTTTACTGTAGCTTCAATAGAATTCCTAAGAAAGATTTCGCGTCATTGCTATTGCCGACATGTTTAATGTATATTTTTTTTTCATCCCTGGTTATCAAATACTTAATTTTTATGAATTCAGATTGAAGACTAATATAGGGACCGTATACGTTACATAACACTTAGCTATCGTATCACACAAAATATATTGTACACGATCAAGAATATGACCCTAGATACTCCGCGCCTTATTAGTTGTTACTGGTTTGTTGATGGGTGTCACATTTTTTTTTTTCAAACTAATTAGGTCGTTTCGCGTGAATCACATTTAAATTAAACTTGACTTTGTTTACACTTTTAAAATTAGACCCATTTATTCTCAAAACTTGAATGACACTGGCTAGCGTTTCGTGAAAATTTTAAACTAATTTCATAGAAAATATTTAAAATACGAAAATAAAATTCAAATAACATTTTCTGTTCGATCAGAGTTCGATTTACGAAAATCACAGGCGCGTACTGACAGCTGGTAACGTTATACCGGCTTGAACGTCGCGTGGGTACTAGAGTTGAGACCGACGCGTATTTCCACTTCAGCTTTGCAAAACGTTCACAATCGGTCTTCGCTCACTACATTATCATTTTAAACTTGATTGACGCTGATGAATTCATTGACATAAAAATTGACCAGCTGTTTCGGACAATTAGGCTATTTGTTTGTGTATCTCTAAGGCTCTAAGTACATTATATTTATATATAATCTACTAGGACGAATATATTCAAGTTCGACTGAGCGTGAACGAAGACGACCGCTTTTTCTCAGTACCTAACCGATTTTTTTTGCGTAAATTTTTGTATGACCGATTTTTCTGGGCGTCTACGTTGAAGTACTGTTTTCATCGACTTTTTACGGATCGATTTTGTACGGTTGTGTGTGTACTCCCTTATTTGTAGATACAAGCAAAACAAAGGAATGAATGAACGATATATTCAAACGTTTTTGTTGTTAGTTTTTTTGAAAATGGAAGCAAGCACGTTGAAGCAAAAAATTGTTCTATCTCGATGGTTACGCGATATGCTTCAGAGGCTATTCAACTCTAACTTGGCAAAGAATTCACATTAAAAGATTCTTAACAATTTATGCTTTCATCAGTCGTTATAAATAATATAAAGATGTCAGTCGGTAAGTTTTTGAGTAGCAGAACGTGTTTGCGCTGATTCTGACATTAATCCCATTTTGGATACTTTTAAGTACGAGAGCACCTAACATGCAGTACCTATCATTAGTTCCGGGTCATGTACATATTCGCATGCTAAAAATCATCATGTGAATAGTGCCTAAGTCACAGTAGAGTTAACACTGTGAACAGGCATGGACAATTGGACATGGCTATAATTTATTAAAGTTCCTACCAATATGTACAATGAAACAATGTGTTTTGATTTTATCATGAGGACAAATTGATACATTACACAGAGACGTGACACAGGTCTGAAAATAACCATAGCACCAGAGACAGTTATGTAAAGAAAGTTACAGAAACTGATTGAATTGTGATTGTGACAAATTGAAATTTCAAAACTAGTACCTACATCTTTGTTTCATCGCAAATTAAGTATAAGAATTTACCGAATCGAATTGTTTACTTAGGTTTTATTATTCATGTGAATTATGGATACGGGAGACAGCTATCTTTCAGCTATGTGAACTTTGCGTAGGCGGAAATTCTAACATGATACTTATTTCACTGACAATATACGAGTTTTATTTCTAGAATTATTTCTAGAAATAAAACTCATATATTGTCAGTGAAATAGGAACTGCACTCTTGCCTCGAATCTTTCAGCTATGTGAACTTTGTGTAGGCGGAAATTCTTACATGATACTTATTTCACTGACAATATATGAGTTTTATTCTAAGAAGGTTTTGTTTTGTTTAAGATCGCTTTTAGCGATAAGACCGCCCATTGTGTCACCCCTTGTAAAATTTCAACATTATAATCTGTAATTTTTATGGTGTACATAATAAAGAGTATTCTATTCTATTTATTTCTAGAATCATTTCTAGAAATAAAACTCATATATTGTCAGGGGAATTGGAACTCCACTCTTGCTTCGAATATTCAGTTAAAATTAAATCTACAAACTTCTCAACTTAGACTACGAGTGTAGGTAGAGACTAGATAGATATTACCCTTCATTTTCACACATAGACTATACACTTGTATTTCTCACAGACTGGGACAGAGATATAGGTATGTCTACCTTTATCAAGAAATAATCACTAGGACTAAAGACTTGGCTGCTGTGGACATTCCCAACGTACAAAGTAATACATGCGGAACTACAGACACACCTACTTTGACCAAAGTAGATACAAACGCCATAAAAATATGCTACATTTAAATATTATTTTAGCCAGCTGATTAACATTATTCTAGTCATAACGATACTTCTGGTCACCAAAACTCTGTCAACGACCTTGTCAGAATGAGATCCACTTTAATTGTAATAGGCAAACTAGGTATTTTTCCAGAGAGGTTTTATTCCGCTGGTAATTTAATAAGTACTCATTCCAGCACGCAGTTCCTTGACATCTAGTGAATTCCTCATAGCCAATCCACACTTCCCGACGACTTATCGACACTTTTCAGGAGAACTGCAGGGTTTTCATTTTGACAATTCAACAACATTCATTGCATCTTTTACGTTGTCTAGCAGACGAATTTTTCAATCATAATATGAAGCAATGCATCAGCAATATTAAAGTCCTTCGGATTGTGATCGAAAGTGTGGTGCTGTTTATACTTGTGGGTGTGTCTACAAACAAATTTTCATGGGTATCCAGTATCGTGTAGAAATGGCCGTAGGAGCTCTTACAATTCTGGGTATATCAATATTATTCATTGACATTCATTCTTGCTATTTTTATAAGTTACATTATTCAATGTAAAGACTATTTTAAAATATTTTAGTAATAACGTTGCTTGTGAAGTGAATATGGGTAAAGGCTGCTGCTTCTTCTATATTGTTAGACCATGGGGATATCCAGGCCTGAATGTACCACGATTAAAGGCTAGTGTGCCTTTATGTTTCTGGCCTATAGGTCAGGATAGGAGAAGCGAGCAGAATCTATATAACCGTTGCAATCACGGGTCACAATAGCTAAATACTCGTACATATCAGGTGGGCTATGTGCCAGATCGTCACTTGCCTACGCAGTAAAAAAATTACCATGACAAGAATTTGGCGATGGTTTTATTTATACATAGCTGTATTCCAAAGTAGCATAATACATCAAAGATAATTATTATGCAAAATAGGTAATAGAATCACTGTTAGACACACATTATGCTGTGCAATTTTTATGAACTTGTTGTTCAACCTTCCAAACTGTTTTGACCATAAAATTGTAGGGTCAAAGCATTTTGTGGGAGAGTAGTAATTATGTGTTACGTTATTACTTATTATGCAAATGGTTATTGGCTCATAAAGTCATAATACCTATAATAATCGAAATGATTAATTGTATATGTTGGCATTAAATGCATCACAGTAGGTAATGAGTAAGTACCTAATGTGTTCTCATATATGTTAATGAATGGGCATGTGCAGATTTTTTATTTAAATTCGAGGCTCTTTTACAAATCTAGTGGTAAACTACACTGTTTTGTAAATAGCTATTATGAAGGTTTCATTGTTTTTTAAAAAGCCTGTGTTCTCTCCAACTGTGTTTATCTTCTAAAATTCAAACTACTATTTGGGTTGAGTCATTTTGGCAAGGAAAACTATAAATATCATGGAAATTGTAACGGAAATTATATTGAACTTCAATAAAGATTATCGAAAATTGCCAACGTACTTTCAGTTACCTGCCTTATGTACTTATCTACAAAATGTAGGTAGGTAGGAATTAACGAACACATATGAAGAAACGAATGTATCATTCTAGTTATACCTAGAACAAAAGTTAGGTAATAGATCTGACGTAAGTACCTACATATTATTATTATGGCGGATGTGGAACTAGGTCCAAAAAAATAACCTTGAACTGTGCAGTCAGTGCATAATCTGTGAATCAAATTTGTCATCTTATAGTCGCTATGCGATAATAATGGCTACATATCTGATCTAAAAATAACTTTTTCAGATGACTAAGCAAATGTTCAAGATCACGTAAACAGATTGCCAAGAAAACATGAGCCCAAAGAAATTATACATTTTCGTAAGTGAACCTACTTATAAGATTATTTTAAGAATGACTGATCTATAAATATAATTATCATTCAGTCTTAACCGACCACTACTGCATCCAGCGAAAACTCGTTTTAACGTCAAAAGAACTCGTAAAAAAAACAGCAAAAATTCTGTAAATTTCAATTCAAAGTAATGGCTCAATAAAAGCTTTCACTTTATTTTGTTGCTAATTAGGTGTATTTAGCGCAAAAGATATTGGCTAATGATACATAATTAAGCAAGCAATGAATAAAACCTACTTCAATATCTTCAATGCATAAAAAGGTTGAACGAGTGACTTGTCGTTTTGTGGATTACCACTGTAGTCAATACCAGCTTGAAAATTATTGAAAGATGATTTCATTCATGTTTATTTTGAAACACAATGAAAATAGTTATTGCGAAAGATGGTACCTTCGATAGGTAGGTAGGTACGCATAGTCATAAAATCACAAAAATAAATATAGGTATAAAACCAATGTAAGTGAAATAAACAATGATTATTATTTTCCTGCTTTCGTTTCATAAACAGAATTTTAAAACAGCGCCACCTAGCTTCACAAACACAAACCATAACAGTGCATGCTACTCAACAACAGATGGCGCTGTCAAGTTTTAACGCAATCATAGATGGCGCTAAATAATTATGAGCACAACTCATAGATTACAATGTTAATTTTGCGCATTATTTGCTTAGTTAACTATAGGTAAATAACATCTTAATCCACTCACAACGGCACCCATACTTAATTTATAGACCAACAATGTGAGGAACGGGTCAAATTGATTGCGTAGTCGTTTATGATGAACAGTTCACAGTGAGTGCCTTGTGGCTTGTTGTGTGGTCTAAAAATAAAGTTGCCACTCAATGACAACTTATTGTGCTTTATCATTTGATCATCTTTAGAAGTTTCATGAATATTTCAATTGGAAAAGAGTCATGCGCTTCAATTGCTTTCGTTTAGTCGAGATTTGTGTTTTGTTTGTAATGCGTCAAGGTAAATATAGTAGACCTGTTAATAAAAAAAAACAACAATATTCACGTTTCATGGATTGATGATTCAGATTTCAAGTGCAGCTGTCAAGCAAGTCGTGCTGCGTTCGATTCATGGGTCGAGAAAAGACAAGTAGATATCACCTAATAGGTATTTAGTTACCAATATCAAATGTTCCTGCTAAGGGGGCATGAACTTCACCACAAAACACAAAATAATTCAGTGATTAAGGTCTTAGTATCCTGACGATAATCATAATATAAACAGGAAACAGTTCAAAATTCGCAAAACAACAAACACCAAAATAAAAACTGAATCGTAAATAAACCGAAGTAAATAATAGAACGACATTCTAAATATTTTCGGTTAAGAAAACCAAATCAATTAAGCATTCCTTCCAAAAGCCTATGCATTTAGCAAGCACCTACGTGACGACGGTAATTGAAATTCAATTTGCTCGAGTGCGAGCTTGAAACGTCTCGTCTGAACGTCGACGGCTCGTCACTTCAACGAAACGTTACAGATGTTTTCCATTACATCGTTTACACCCACTGGGCGAACTTAGAGAACCGTTCAGATTTCATTACCTACTTGAATAACTATTTAAAAGGCATTTTATATTACAGCTTTGTAGTGGAATTGATTTCTTTGATTTAGTATACAGGCTCCATTTAAAACATTATTTAGACACTTAGGTAATTACCCGACTGCCTCAGGACGGTAATGTTTTTCGAGAGTATGTCTATTTCTTTGGCACGCTCTGTAGCCTAAACGGCTTGACGGATTTTAACATATGAGGTGTCCTTAGATTCGTCGTAATTGTGGGAGTGACATAGGCTATATAATATTTATAAATTGCATCTGCAAGTACAAAAAAAAGGAGGGCAAGGGTTTTTTTTAATTAATTGCAACAATATTGGTATCAAATAAAAGCTAGTAATGAGTAATTTTCAAATATATATATTAATAAAACTAAAAAGCTTGAAATAAAATAAATTATTTAATAAAACAAAAAACCCGACTGCAAAAACACATCACTGTAAAAGGAACAACAAGCATTATAATCTATATAATTTTGGTCTTGCAGGCGGGGACAGTCCAATAACCTGAAATATGGTGTAACTTTTGATTGTCCCCGCCTGCGATACCAAAATTCGATAGATTATAATGCTTGTTGTCCCTTTTCAGTGATGTGTTTTTGCAATCGGGTGTTTTGTTTTTCTAAATAATTTATTTTATTTTCATCTTGATCTATACCAATCGTGTGAAATTCGGTAAAGAACTGACACAGATCATCATCTGCCTAGCCTTTTCCCAACTATGTTGTCGGCGGCTTCCAGTCTTACCGGTTACAGCTTAATACCAGTATTTTACATGGAGCGACTGCCTATCTGACTTCCACAACCCAGTTACTGGGTAACACTATACCCTTTGGTAAGACTGGTTGTCAGACTTTCGAGCTTCTGACGACCAGTAACGACTGTCCGACTGTCATTTGTAGATCTTTCTACAAATGACAGTCGGGACCAACCGCTTATCGTGCTTTCCGAGGCACGAAGGGGTCTTGTTATGTAAAGATGGTCACCCATCCATGGACCCACTGCGGCAAACGTAGCTTAACCTGATCGATCGACCCGTGCGGCTGTTATTACTTAGCCACGAGCCCCTCGACAAGGACTCGACAAGAACTGACAAAGATATAAGGTCAAATTAAATTAGTTAGTGAAACTGTGTCGACGTGATCAGTAGGTATCGATATTTAGACACGGTAAAACGTAAAAAAAGAGGTCTTTGCCTATTATACTCATACTCAAAGTAAACTACATAGGGTCGTCCAACCCATTTTTTTTTTTTTTTATTAAGTTTAGATATACCACCCATACCATACCCATAAAGTCAGCGGAGTTTCGCTAGCGAATTTAGCCTGTCTATAAACTGTAACCCTGTATATAAATCCTACTAATATTATAAATGCGAAAGTTTGTATGGATGGATGGATGTTTGTTACTCTTTCACGCAAAAAGTACTGAACGTATTTGGATGAAATTTGGCAAACAGATAGTTTATAATCAGGAATAACACATAGGATACTTTTTATCCCGATATACCCACGGGGTCAAAACTTATGCGGGTGAAACCGCGGGCGCATCTAGTAATAAGTATATAAAGATCGAAGGGATGGATGAGATGGATAATGGTGGTATACAATAAACCACGATCACGATGCCATGCATGGCAATATAATTATTATACCTAATATACATAACTTTACTTCATTCTTTAAAGTTATTCTCCACTGCTAAGCGTATAAGTCCTATCTGCCAAATGTATTTTTTACAGGAAAGGCAAAAACGTGTCTAGAATGCCGACTATTTATGTTTTTGTGAAAGTGTTTGAAAGTATAGGTATGATTGTTTAGATAAAAAAAACTGTTTTAGTTTTGCTTATAATGAATGTATTTCCTTTCAATAGAAAATTGTTAGATATGTCTTTAATCCTTTGTAATAGGGTGCTAAACGGCAGATAGGACAAACTGTAAACATGAGTTTGAGTAAGTAAATGCACAGGTAGGACGTTTTTGTTTTGTAGGTACCTCAATAGTGTCGCCATGGTGCCAAATAAGCCAAAAAGTCAAAATACCTAAAAATGACAGATAAGACTTTTATGCTTAGCAAGGCAGTAAGTATTACAGGAAGCCCTTTTGTCTCTAGTTGCTCTGGCTGATATAATTTTATTATTATATCGCTCTAAAATCACAAGCTTACATAAACAATTCCTATCAACTTAGAATATCTCCAGTATACATTTTATTGACACGGCTTACAAGTTTAACTTGCATAAGCTCAAAAGCCCGTTTCAAATTTAAATAAATTCGTATGATAATCTCTAAAGTTCGTTTCAGAGACTAATTTGACATTTCAAATTATTGTTGTTTGGTTTTTCAATATGGAGCTTGACATTTGCACCTGTCAAATTAGTCTCTGAGATTGAAAAACAGACTTTACAAGCTCAAAATATGCCTTGATAACCATCTCGATATATCCTGATAAATCCTATATTAGATTTAAGCATTACATAATATAATTTAATATCACGCCTTGTTTCCTCGAGGGCTTGGGCAGAGGTGCACCTATAGTACACCCACATTTCGCCAGTCATGTTTAAGTCTCATGTAATAGGGGGCGAGCCTATTGCCATCAACCAAGCACAAATCCAGCTGCTAATGAGACATTCCAGATGGAAAAACCCAATAACACTTTGCCTGACCCAAAATATGAACCCAGGACCTCATGCTCAGCAGCAACGCTTCCGACCAACGAGGCAGCAATCCCAATAAAACCTGCCTAAGGCTTAAGGGGACCTAAACGCAAATGTTGTAAGTTTTATAATGCCTAAAAGTATATGATCCACTGCAGTAAACAAAATAGAAAAATATATGATATTCTTAAGGATATATGCTAGGTAGATAGTGTGTTGAAAACATAATGCAACTAATTTATTACGATAGAAAAAAATCACAAAGATACTTCTAAATTTTTTTAACGATTAAAAACCACACTAATACGAGTATACATGCAAACATTCCGATTTTTTGTCAGATTATTCTTCAAGCAACATTAGCATATTATCCAATCAATCGATTTTTTGTAAATAGATAATTGCTTCATATTTTGCAATAAATTACCACCTTTGTGTCATCGCTTTTCTCTTTTTTCTATGCAGTTCGACAACGACAGTGACCGCGCTTTAGCTGTTGTCAGCCTCTTAAGCAATATTGTAACAACTGTAATAAGGCTAACAACTAAGGTACGATAACAATAAACATTGTTGTCACGTGAAATACTTTATAATTGTTTGTACTTGGTACTCGTAGAAGCGACACACACAGTTGGAGACCGTCTTTACGGTGTAGTACAGAAATAAAAAGTAAAAGTAAAAAAACAAATAGATACCCATTCCAAAGTAGGATCTACTGGCTTATGAATAAGTTCCTACTGGACTTAGGCTCACTTGCACCACAAATCACTAAACGCATTTAGCGACAGAGACAGCATGATGTTTATAATTCTGTCTCTGTCATCTTCAAACAATTGAAAGAAACAGAGCGATGTTTTAAATTCGTTTACCGTTAAGGCGCTGACAAGACCCAATTGACCAAAATAGGCTTCGCTTAAGAAAAAAAATTGCCAAATCTGTATAGTTTGTGGTAGCGGAAAAAATATGTTAATTTTTAACATATTTCCCAGAACTTGGTTGTTACCAAAACACGTTTTGAAAAGAAAATCTCGATACAAACTAACGTTAAACTAACCTCTTACTTTGAGTTCTAATTCAAAATATCTGAATCAAATATCAGCATATGTTACGTATTTAATTAATTACAAGAACGTATTATTTGAATGCAGAACTTGGTTGTTTTTTATTTTCGATTACTCAACTCAGTTTTGAGTAAATAGATAATTACTTCATATTTTGCAATAAATTACCAAGCGTTGTGTCATCGCGCTTCTCTTTCTTTTCTATGGAATTTGACAGTGACCGCGGTTTAGGTGTTGTCAGCGTCTTAAACGTATTTAGTCATTTGTGTTGCAAGTGGGCCTTAAAATACTGAAGCCGAGATTCATAAACATTACTTAGCACACGTGCTTTACAGTTTAGATATGTTCCCGTCTCTATCTTTCTTGCGCTTGTAGTTTGGCAGTTGCGCGATAGTGGCAGGAGTAAAGGCTTCCACAGACGGGCGCGATATGACAGCGCGACGCGTCACTACTTGCACAATTTCTATGAAAACTTCATGGAAAGTGTCGCACTACCTGTCGCGCTGCCTGTTGACAAAATGTACGGAAAGTAAGCTTTGACACAAGACAAAACTGTTTTATTGCTAGTGTGTGTACCTAGTGCCTTTTTTTTTTTTTTTGAGGGTGGGAAATCATCAAATAACTTCTCCCGCTCTGGGCGGAGCGGGAGGGTGTGTCAGACTCTTACTGACTAAAACCCACCCGTATTCCTTCCTGTTGCCTGTGTTGCGGGGGCCTCCGTGACCCATAAGTACCTTCCCGCGACCCCGGCAGGCATCGGCCCTAGTGGACCCCTACTTTTGTGCTGACGACATCTCTTTGAGGCGCGCGTGGAATACGACGCGCCGTCGACCCGGGCCTGGTCCTTACCGGACGGTAAGCTACCCATTGCTCACCGTCCGCAAGCCCGCGCCTACGGTGGCTGGAAATCCGCCCGAGATTCCCGACGCCCAGGGCGTCTCCTGCGGCGGCTAGGGGCGAGAGGGCGCGAAACGTGCCTTTCCCTCAACCGTCCCGCCTCCTCCTTCGCGAGCATTACTGCTTCGCAGAAGGAGGTGACGGCTGCCCATGCCCTCTCGCTCCGTACCATGGCCTGAACCAGGGCCGGACGCGAGAGGTCTCTGCCGCCGATCACCTCCACGAGGACACGGCGGTGCTCTGCCCAAGCCGGACAGACCTCCACCGTATGCTCCACCGTGTCCTCCGGGCGATCCACACAGTGGTGACACCCGGACGTTTCCTCCCGCCTGTACCTACTGTCTAATGTATTCAATAGTAAGGAATCGTATGGTACAAATCTAATGAAATAATATGCCCTGAAGCGATCAGAAACTACTTCTTTACCGACTCCCCTTGACTGATTGTCGAATAAGATATAATATAAGATTTATTTCTATCTAACGAAGTGTTAAACTAGGTGTCACACTTGGCATCTTAAGCCTCTGGTAGACGGCTCAGCGATTTATACGAATATTAATGCGAAATAATATAATTTATTTTGCAAACACATAATAGGTATACGCATAGAACACAAATAGGTGGACGTTTTTATTTTTGTCAAATATTTAAGAAAATACATAGAAATTTTTATTTAGGCATCGTCGCAGCCAATCTAACGCAAAAAATATAGTTTGGATAATTATAAGAAAAGGCATACATTATCAGGTATGAGAAAGAAAGATTGTTAATTAAGAATCAACAATGGAAGTGTCACATACATTTGCATATGATGCTAATAAAATACTATGGAAAAAAACGTTAACCATCATGAAAAATATTGAAACGTTAAAATCAGCCGCTACAATAGTCCCAAACGCAATCGCAATCTTAAGCAGTTCAAAGCAGTTAATGCTAAAGGCTCGTGCAGACTATGCCTGTTAAAGACTTCTTACGAGATTCTTTCGTATTCGAAGCTAAATGTTGTTAATGAAAGATATGCATGAGATATAACATTAATGTTACACTCGAATAGCTCATAATAACGTCTTAAACTATTTTTCCTGGCGATATGGGAAAGTATAAAAAGGAACATTTTATTATCACTTGTTGTTCCTTGTAATATGTATAACTTAGGGAATGTCTTTGGATGAAGAAAGACCAAACACCAGTTTTCTTCATTTTGTTTAGAAGACTATTAGCATGCCCTTATAGTTACTGAGAATCATGACGCTATCCTAGGACCATTTTCGATTTCACTATGTCTGTTGTCTAAAGGAATGAATCTATTGTGAATCTCATCTGTTTAGGCGTAATCTTTACTGTTTTGGTGTCAATATTGTTACTATCCCTCCTATTAAACGTGGTGACTACGACTTTCATTGATAATTGCTTCCTTTCTTTAACAGTGAATTTACCTGTAACATTATTACCATTCATCTTATTATCCATAATTAAATTACCTTCATCACTTCCATCCACCACATTAATAGTATCGGAATTCTCATAAATCGTTTAATGTATCCCAGTCCTAACATCGTGTCCAAACTGGCCGGACCAGACACTTTAGGCGCGTCGTAATCCGATTAAAGTATCGATATCGTAACGTTGACACGTATTTATATTTTGTATATCGAGAGCGTACGTAATGTGGGCCTTCAATACATCATTAAAAACGTATGGATCGATTTCTGTGCTCTTTTTTGAGGAAGTAGGTTCATTTATAAGTTTGGTTTTTGCTTGTTTGATGCATGGGCTTTGACATATTCAGAGTTTGTCTTTTAAAATGCTCTTTACTGATTATATTCGGATCTTTTTCGACCAACCATTTCTTGTAAAACCATTTATTTTTATTGCCAGTTTATCTCATAGTTATCGAACAGATTCCGACAAGACGTACTTCCATCGCTACTATATCTACTAAGCCTGCAGTCCTCTTGCCATCTGACATCAAAATCTTTAGGTAGGTACCTACATAAATAACAGCTAACAATAATTCAACATCATTGTCAATACAAGATATCCGCACTGTTTAATTAGGAAGTAATCATATCTGTATGTCGATTGCAATGAAAACGACACGAGATCTGTCACATTCGTCAATTTAATTCGCAAACTAATCAAGTAATGATAATCGGAATTGGTTTCACTTGACATTTGCTTTATTAGTCAATTAAAACAGTTTATAATGCTGTCAAGAACATTAATTTTTAGACCAAGTTTAATAAAACTAATTAAATCTAGCAATGGTAACTTGGAACATGTATTGAATGAGCTTTTAGTGATGACTGATGATTTAATAATATAAAATGTAGGACATGGTAGTCTTCTAATAAAAATCATAATTTATCTTTTGTATGGACACCTCATACTTTTGTAACGAACGAATGGATGCTAGATAAGTTGGTAGGTACTGATAATGCATTACCTACTCGTAGCAAAGTTCTGGGGGCAGAACTATGCCCGTTTTTACAAACACTATGGTCGCCTAGTGTAAGTGAGGTATTGACATTAGCGCTTTTACTTATAAATTAATTTAGGTGTCTTCTAGCGTTAGTGAAAACGGCCATTAGTGATTTTTAAATGCATTATGAAAATCTCTAACTTTTAAATAACTAACAGATCCATAATAATGATTTACAAGATCGCCTTTCCAGACTCACGTAATAACAAAACTAGAAGCCTCCAATCAATTAGATTGACACCTCAAGTTTCCTTGAAAGGAGTCAATAAAATGACTTGAATAATAAGTAACGAAAAAAGTGTGATCTCAAGAATAGTGACGTAATGGACTTGGTGGCATTACCACGGGGACAGTTCATGTTTTGCTTCAACCATGCTGCAACTGATTGTAATTTGTAGTGCAACCCACACCGTGTAGAACGCGGACACTCTTTCTAGCGTAGAGCATCTCTTTTATACAGTTTGTTAGGTTAAACGAGGGACAGACTATATGGTACTATAATATTCCCATACCCATGTGTAGTCATTTGGATGGATAAATTTATTATTATTTGAAGTTTATGTAATAATAATAAATAGGTAAGGTTTATATTTGTACGCCGTTAAAGCAAAATATAATGTTATTGTAACATCTTGCATGACATGTGTGTGTAGCAACGAAAAAGGTGTGATCTCAAGAATAGTGACGTAATGAACTTGGTGACATTACCACGGGGACAGTTCATGTTTTGCTTCAACCATGCTGCAACTGATTGTAATTTGTAGTGCAACCCACACCGTGTAGAACGCGGACACTCTTTCTAGCGTAGAGCATCTCTTTTATACAGTTTGTTAGGTTAAACGAGGGACAGACTAAATGGTAGTGTAATATTCTCACACCCATGGACTGATAAATTGGACCCATTTGGATGGATAAATTTATTATTATTTGATGTTTATGTAATAATAATAAATAGGTAGGGTTTATATTTGTACGCCGTTAAAGCAAAATATCATTTTATTGTAACATCTTGCATGCCATGTGTGTGTATACTCTTTAGACAAATAAATGATCTTTATCTTACACCCTTTTTTTTTTTTTTGAGAGTGGGAAATCATCAAATAACTTCTCCCGCTCTGGGCGGAGCGGGAGGGTGTGTCAGACTCTTACTGACTAAAACCCACCCGTATTCCTTCCTGTTGCCTGTGTTGCGGGGGGCCTCGGTGACCCATAAGTACCTTCCCGCGACCCCAGCAGGATCTTACACCCTAAGTTAAGTATGTCCCTCGTTTGACCTAACACTCCCTGTAGTCAGTTAAAGTTTATACTAGGCTGGCTGCGCTCCGCGGTGTTACCCGCATGTGTTTCGATCCTGTAAGAATATCGGGATAAAAAATATCCTATGTTCTAATTCAGGTCATGGTCTACTCATGTGCCAAATTTTATCAAAATCCGTTCAGCCTTTTTAGTGTGAAAGCGTAACAAAAAAAAAACTCACTTTCGCATTTATAATATTAATTTTATTAGGATAATGTTATCTTTGAGCATTAAACTTCATTCGTAGTCGAGGAGCTTAAAGGCTCGTGCAGACTAGCGCGATATTGCTGGCGCGACAGGCAGCAACATGCCTGTCGCGCCCGCGATATCGCCTCAGTCTGCACGAGCCTTTAGAATAAAATAAGGAACTTAAAGTATTTTGTCGTAAGTTTTACATTTAATCAATATTTTCCATTGAAGGAAGTGCCGCTCTATGCTTCAAGAATAACTGTACACTTTGAAGACAAGTGGCTTGACAAATGTATATAAATAAATCTTGCATTACGAATTACGTTTCTGTTTACCGATTACGTGAAAAGCGGAATAAAACATGTGATCAACTTGAAGTGTTGACGTAACGGTAGCAATTACAATGTAAATAAACTTTGTTTTTTTTTAATGTACCTAGGTATTGTTTATAATAAGGTGACTATCTGTATACAAATAAGAAACAGGGCTTGGGAAAGGCCTATATCCAGCTGTGGACGAAATGATTATGGTGATGAAGCAGGATAATGATATTGATTTGAATATAATTATATTATATATATTAATAGTTAGGTTAGCAGTTCTTATCTAGCTATTACTTTCATTTTCAAACGGGTAATTGCAAGATATTTTTTAACCGAAACGCAAAAGAAATATTCCTGCAATTAGATATGAAAATAATAAAGAAATAATTGAAAAGGTCTTCTTTTAAGACTGGTGCAGTTTGGCGCGACTTATCGCGCGACGTAACACTAGTAGAACAACTTCTATGAAAACTATGAAAACATGGAAGAGTTCTACCGGTGTCACGCGACACGTCGCGCCAGTCTGAACGAGCCTTTATGGTTTGAACAAATTGTTACCTTTTAAGTTTACTTAAGTAAAATCAGGAATTTTTTTCAAACAATCCCGTAATCAATTTAAATAACCTTTTAAAATTCCAAGGTGCACTTATTATTTTGGTTAAATTACCACCAAATAAATGGCCAGTTTTGGGCGTATCACAATAATTAAAGAATTCAATAAACCAGCTCTTAAGATTTGCAACTTCACTCGAGGCTCAACTTGGCATTTTTTCCCGATAATTACATATAATTTTATTTATGCTTGCAGAGTAATCGTCTCACGGGGCACTTATTTGGTGGTCCGAAATTTTTATACGATTTCCGAACAAAGGCCGGTTGACAACTCGATAATTTAACGATGCAATTATTTCTTAAACAATAAGAGCGAGTATTGTGTAACATCGTAAAACTTTGTGAGACCGAAATAAGATTGCCGATCGTAGATTTTATCAGTTTTATAAAGTTGTACAGCTTTGTCAGAAAGTGATTTATTTGTGTACGATACATATCGACCGAGCACGTTTATCTGTCAATGTAGCCGTGAAATTGATGAGGTGCGCAGGAAATCGGACTCAAACACATGTGATACAAGATTTAATTTTACTTGCGGTATTATCTCGCTGAATTATGCCGCCCCCTTTTAAATGAACTTTAATTTGTCTTAACGTATCTTTCCCACTTTTCGGATATGCATTACGTGGGATTTATAAATAGAGTCAATTTATTATTTGTTCAGAATGTTAAAAAAGTTTCTACGCTTTTGTCAACTATCAAAATTAGAACACATGACCTGATTAAATTATTTTTCCGCAGAAACGAGCTGGAATCTTGGAATTGTCAAATAAAAAAATCATATCATATTAGGCGAATCATTAAGACGTCTTGACATTTTTGTAAAGAGGAGTTTTCTAGCAATTTCTACACTGGCTGAAAAATCTGCCCCAAGAATGAAAAAAACTATAATGATTGTTTTCTTGAAATATTACCGATTACTAACGATAAAACATAGGTTTTCGTTTCATCCAAACAGTTGAATATCTATGTAGGTAACAAGTACTCAATGGCAAAATGCATAAAGTACTGCAAATGCATGCAACGTGCCGGAAAGTTATTAGAAATCCATTACAAAGGTCATTGACACCATGATCAATGTTAATACTGACCACAACGTGCAACGGCTAGATTATAAAGACCGCAACATAAGCACATGATGGATACTTCGAATAATCTTTAAATTTCACAAAATGGATATTTCTACTAGCGGTCGTGAGGGAAAATTGTTCCATTTACAATGCTGGGCAAACGGATCGGTGGTTGGAAAGGCTATTGTACGGTTGATATATTCCCCGGATCGCCTTTTACGGGGTAAACGAGCTTATTTCTGCCAGCATCAACGTCTAGAAGGCACCCTAGTTGCTGTCAAATAAACTATTGACTAACAGCCACCGAAGTTGGTCCATTGGGCCATTTTAGACCACTCGTCAGAACTATAAAAAATTGGAAAATCCAAAAGTGCACGCCTCACAGACAGAAACATGTTGACAATAAATTTTAAAATATATTAAATATATATTTAGACATAAAATCTAAGAAAATTCATCGATTTTTGGTAATATCTTTTGAAGAGTTATGAGTTTCATAACGAAAATCAATAAGGCTCATTGGGATAGAGTTGAATGAGAACTTATAGAAGAAGATTAAGATTAATCCACCGTTAATCGTGATGACAAACATACACACTTTCCAACGGAAAGCACTACACGTTATTTTTAATTACAGTTTTGTTATATATATAATTTGTATATCTATCTAAAAAAATATTAATCTTATAAAGGCTCGTGCAGAGTGGCGCGACTTGTCGCGCGACGCGACACCAGTAGAACAATTTCTATGAAAACTTAATTGAAAATGTTCTACCGGTGTCTCGTCGCGCGACAAGTCACGCCTGTTTGCAGGAGCCTTTATGTCAAGTGTTTGAAAGTTCTCTGCGAATATGAAATTGATTTATAATTGAGTGTATAATTGATTGTGTATAGAAATCGATTTTTTGTTGGAAAATTTTGACAAAGCGACATATCGAGAGTAGAGCCCTCTCACGCGCTGAAGCGTTGTAAGGCGTGCAAAAGAAAAATAACAAATGGCATAACATTTCGCCTATAATGAATGCCCAAAGGGATAGGCAGCAGTTTTCAGTGTACCCAGATTTCACCTGTTAAGCTCCATGTAGGTGCAGGAGACGCCCTGGGCATCGGGTATCCCAGGCGGCAACTTCTCCCGCTCCGTCCAGAGCGGGAGAAGTTAATTGATAATTTACCAACAAAAAAAAAAAGCTCCATGTTGTACGTGATAGGAGGTACCTAAGCATATTTCCAAGAAATTCGTAATGGAAAAAACAATAGGAGTTTTGCCTGTCCCGGGGATCAAAGAATCCATGATCAGCAGTCGTACTTCCGACCAATAGTATTACGAGTCTGAAAGAAATATACTTATTTTGTAGGTTTTTTTTTTTTTTTTTATTTGTGATGGGTTTGCTCTTGACCTTAGTCTATGTCAGAGGCGACAGAAACAAAGTCGACGATGGAGCGAGCTTACCCAGAAGAAGCCTGTTCACTCTCACTTTGAAGAGATTAGCTTTCGGAAAGTTTTAGTTCTACCTACATCTGTGCTCTAGTGACGTTGAGAACGATACATGTGCCCAATTGGCCAACAATGCGGAACAGTGAAAGACTCGCCTACGCCTAACAATGGGACAAGTTACAACTAAACATACACGGCAAATGCATTTGTGTGAAAAAGCAAACAAAGCACAGGTAACAATAGCTCCGACATTTACATGACCCAGAGTGACCATGAGGAATGAACTTTTTATAAGAATTTTCGAGCGCACTAAAGGGAATTAGAATCGAGTAGGTATTGATTTGGTCGTCGCGTCCGAATTTCATACTTGCAAGGAATTTTCACGATTACAATACTAGATTAGACACGCCTGAGGCGGAATAGTTTTTGTCAAAAATGATATTAACTACCAGGACCGTCTCTTGTTAATTTTATCTTGCACTTATATAAACACTATCAGGAACAACGCGTGCAAACAAAGTGAAATATTATTTAATAACATTTGACAGAGGAAGCCGACATTGTTTTCAAGACAATGTTTATGTTCTTGTTCCAGAATTAGCTTACCTACTGACAGGTTGTATGAGTTCCTATAATTGTTTACTTTTTATTTGACTGTATAAGTCTAATGTATTTTAATTAAATTAAATTTTTATTTATTAGTGACATAATCTACTCATTACAATGTGTTTTTGTATGAGTTGTTTTGCAGTAAGTGGTTAGCTAGCGTCCTCGACAATTGATTATACTATTCTTGCCTGAGCAACCGGCAGCAAGTTCGTCATGCTCCCTTAGATGTCACTGCCTGCGTTAGCGTCGGGAGTCGGGTCGCCTCCTTCCCTCCAATATGGCGAGGGGGTGATGGCTGATCTTTGCGATATGCTCGTGAACGAATGCTGCTTGTGGTGACTGGTCGTCTTGCTGACCATGGTTTTATTATTGACATTAGTAATTGTTTATTTATTTTACTTCGATGGTGCTAGTTTGTCATTTCTCCCTTCGAGTTACAGCAATAGCCTTATGTAAGCGGGCACGCCCTTTATGCCTGGAGGCTTTTATTTAGATATTAAGTTCTGTTTACGTTTTTATGTTGTAATTTTTATCTGCTTGAGTACAGTTTTCATTGTTTTGTTGTTTTGTGGGTACCTATATTGGCGTGTGCTAGCTAACATATTGCAAGTAATTTAATTAAATGTGTGTTTCGTAATGTTAATTACTTTGCATACGATTTGTATAAAATCAAGTCTATACAACTAAACAGACAGGTGTGCTGCTGGGCAGTTTGTTGCGCCACTTCTTCCCAGCTAAAGCACTAGGAAGTGGTGAAGGGCGGGCGTTTTTGGGGTACTGTCTTACTCTCTGCCGACTGTCGTAACTCTGCCGTTCGAAAAGTGCTGATTCTCAGCCTAGTTTGAATAAATGACTTTTGATTTTGATTATACGTATTTCACAATTTCACAAGCCTGTAGTAATTGCGGAATTTTATAAACAAACATTATTTAAGGCCAGTAAACACGTTAACGAACTGTGTCTAAAATAGTAGTCTTAAGTTTCCAATACCATAAAGGCTCATTCAGACTAACGCGACAGGCAGCGATATGCCTGTCGCGCCCGC
This sequence comes from Atethmia centrago, assembly GCA_905333075.3. NCBI lineage: Eukaryota > Metazoa > Arthropoda > Insecta > Lepidoptera > Noctuidae > Atethmia > Atethmia centrago. The sequence goes on along the minus strand of HG995386.1, from coordinate 14,442,697 downwards.
GATATAGCACCAGTCTGCACGAGACTTGATACAGATACCCATTATATAGACAGATTAGCTTATTAACTACTAAATAATATTAATAAATAATATAGTTGTTAGTCCGTATATGTCGTGCTTTATTAAGATCTTTTGTAAAGCCGTAAAATATGGCTAAGTGGGCACAAGTAGGTGCTAAAGAAGTTTCATAATCAAGTCACGGAAGTTTTTTATATCTGTAAACAGTGATCACAGTAATTTACATTTGATGTAATGACTTACATAATTAGTGATTACAGATACATAATCACAAGCTGTATCTGCGCATGGGCATTTGCGTCGATAAGGGTCGTCACAATGTGCAGTGATTACGAAATGATTACGAATGATTATCGTACGTATAGTCTAACAATGGCAGCAGGTGGTTAAATATCAATATGTAACTAGTCATCATCTTCCTGCACTTGTTCCATGTAACTTGTTCCTGCACTTGTTCCATGAAACTTGGGGTCAGAGCGACACGTTTTCTTCTTCCATTCTCCCCTGTCAACCTTCAAGCTATCATTCACGCCCTTTTCTTTCATATCATTCCTCACCCAATCCATACATCTCTTCTTTGGTATTCCTCTCCCACTCAATCTATCAACATTTATATTGATAACTTCATTAGTTACATCCCTCCTCATCACATGCCCATATCAAGCCAAATGGTACCGATTATGTACTACCTATAGTAAAATGTTCTTCATAGATGTTTATTGTAATCTGTATTAACAAAAGCGCTTAGTTTTAAACTTTATTTAAGGATCGGGTAATCGCCGGTGACCTTGGCCTTACAAATGCGCGTCGCATTTATTTTAAGTAACGAAAATATGCATATTTGAAAAAAATCACAGATGGAATTATAGATAATAATATAATCTGTTCATACAAAAAAAACCCGCACTGGGCCCGCGTGGTGGATTACGGCTCACTCCCTCTCACAGAGAGGAGGCCTGTGTCCCAGCAGTGGGAACATTGTAGGCTGATTATGCTTATACAAAAAAAAAACATGGAAATATCTTAAGTAGTTTGAAAGTAATATCGTTTTTTTATGCTTTGAGTAGACATTACTTCCTGAGTTTATTTCATAAAGTATTTTACTACAATGCTCACTTATGAGTATACGTTCTAGTTTAACATATATAAGTTACTTGCGTTATATGAAGGCGTAATAATAGATTTAAATGTCACAATGTCTGCGCCTTAAATAAAAAAGTTATAATTGTTTTGCATTTTACTTTGGATAAAACGATACAAACTACAAATAAGATCAAACGTTCCAAAATTGGGTGACTTGACCTTATTATTTTTAATTTCAGCATGACTTCATCTTGTTAAGAGTACTCGTATTTTGCTAACGATAAAATCATTAGTTTATTTTTCTGCAGATTATTATCCACATCCGTCCGGTGCATAATTGTATAAATTATCACAGAACATTATAAAACATAATTCACATGAGCTCGACCACAGTAGTTACTGCGTTTTAAGAGATCAATAAAATAAAATAAATTAGTATTATTTTAAGGTCTGTAGGATGTAGGTTATATCTACGCCAGAGTAAGTGGATAACAAATTTTATTTTTGAAAGGTTTACCGATAAATAATAATATTTATTGCAAATGTGACAGTCATTGGTGCTGATTCCCTTGTTCACAAACTAAACTAAATTTAAGTTCAGTGCATCTTTTTCTTTCTATTTCATTAAGAAAAGGACAGAAGATACATTTTAGTTTAGTCCTGTCAAATTAATCAGCGCTGATTAATTTGATAATAATCTGCAGAAAAATAAACTAATGATTTTATCGTTAGCAAAATACGAGTACTCTTAACAAGATGAAGTCATGCTGAAATTAAAAATAATAAGGTCAAGTCACCCAATTTTGGAACGTTTGATCTTATTTGTAGTTTGTATCGTTTTATCCAAAGTAAAATGCAAAACAATTATAACTTTTTTATTTAAGGCGCAGACATTGTGACATTTAAATCTATTATTACGCCTTCATATAACGCAAGTAACTTATATATGTTAAACTAGAACGTATACTCATAAGTGAGCATTGTAGTAAAATACTTTATGAAATAAACTCAGGAAGTAATGTCTACTCAAAGCATAAAAAAACGATATTACTTTCAAACTACTTAAGATATTTCCATGTTTTTTTTTTGTATAAGCATAATCAGCCTACAATGTTCCCACTGCTGGGACACAGGCCTCCTCTCTGTGAGAGGGAGTGAGCCGTAATCCACCACGCGGGCCCAGTGCGGGTTTTTTTTGTATGAACAGATTATATTATTATCTATAATTCCATCTGTGATTTTTTTCAAATATGCATATTTTCGTTACTTAAAATAAATGCGACGCGCATTTGTAAGGCCAAGGTCACCGGCGATTACCCGATCCTTAAATAAAGTTTAAAACTAAGCGCTTTTGTTAATACAGATTACAATAAACATCTATGAAGAACATTTTACTATAGGTAGTACATAATCGGTACCATTTGGCTTGATATGGGCATGTGATGAGGAGGGATGTAACTAATGAAGTTATCAATATAAATGTTGATAGATTGAGTGGGAGAGGAATACCAAAGAAGAGATGTATGGATTGGGTGAGGAATGATATGAAAGAAAAGGGCGTGAATGATAGCTTGAAGGTTGACAGGGGAGAATGGAAGAAGAAAACGTGTCGCTCTGACCCCAAGTTTCATGGAACAAGTGCAGGAACAAGTTACATGGAACAAGTGCAGGAAGATGATGACTAGTTACATATTGATATTTAACCACCTGCTGCCATTGTTAGACTATACGTACGATAATCATTCGTAATCATTTCGTAATCACTGCACATTGTGACGACCCTTATCGACGCAAATGCCCATGCGCAGATACAGCTTGTGATTATGTATCTGTAATCACTAATTATGTAAGTCATTACATCAAATGTAAATTACTGTGATCACTGTTTACAGATATAAAAAACTTCCGTGGCTTGATTATGAAACTTCTTTAGCACCTACTTGTGCCCACTTAGCCATATTTTACGGCTTTACAAAAGATCTTAATAAAGCACGACATATACGGACTAACAACTATATTATTTATTAATATTATTTAGTAGTTAATAAGCTACACTAGAACGCAACAAACCGCTGTAACTCAAGATTTAATGGTCGCATTCCAGCAATCGAATGTTCCATTGAACAAAATATTACTAGAATTATTTTACATATTATTATTTGGTTCATTATGTGTAGGACTATTTCCCGGTTTGACAACGTTATTAATTTTATTAGGAGTTCAGAATAAAATATGGTGGCCTGTTTTTTAAATGTTTTTGGATTATTGGGTTCTTTCCGCTGAAATATTTTGAAGTTTCACGTAAGAATTTCTCTTCTCACAAATGTATGTCAAGTTATTCAACGACTATCTGACTTCGTTTTATTGTTCAAGTAGGTACTGTCTGAGTGTCGAAGAAGGACATCATGGCTGTAACTTTTAATGAAATTGTAAGGATATCAACAGCATTACGAGTTTATTGCAGATGCTTTATTATTGCTAATTGTGGCTAAATTAGGTCGGCGATAAATTAATTGAGTTTTAAAAGTACTCTAATTAGTAAAAAAATCTTCAATTTACTTGACGATTTAAATGTTTTATTAGGTTATTATTACGTTCGCATTGGTATGTTTATTTGGCGTGATATCTGTTTCTCATTGGTTTATTAAGTGTTTTGTATATTTATGGAATTGCGAAGGAACCTTGGTGGTGTCCTCGATCGCATTGTCTAATTTATTCCGAAGTTTAGCAATGTAGTAAAGATCTATCGTCTGGTTGTCATTGATACGTTGTATAAAGTCGAGTCCCTGTATAAGGTTGTTGTACGTAACCGCAACTTTACGAGGTTGCGGATGTCTATTAACTGGTGCTCCGAGTTCAGAAGTTCGCCTTCGTTAAAGTATAACGTAAAATATTCTTGAGCAATATCTTTTCGTTTTTATTCGCTTTTTTCTGACGCGCCCTTATTTAAATGTTGAACATGCTTTTATTGGGTAGTAATACTTTTATTTTCTTCTTATGTATTTAATTCAGCACTTAACTAAATGTCGGGTGAAATTTTATTTTAACTTTATGTCATGATCTACGATTCATCATCAAAGTCACATGTTCAACAGATCCCTTACGATAGACTAGATTCACTGGTTAAGAAAAGAAACACGTAGTCTTTGACCTAACCCTTATCTCTTGTAACAAATGAATCTAATGCACGCTATTTCGTCAAGAACATCGAACAAGTTTTAATTTCTTAGTAGCACCGGTTGCTACCAGTTGTGCACGGGTTGATCTCGTCTCGTGACTACTAGAGGTATGACCCATATTAAATTGTCATACGCTCAGACACGATGCAGCTTGCTGTTTTATTTTTATCTGTCACTTACGTTGTTAGAAATGTTAAGAGAGAGGTAAAAGTTTGCTAATCGAGACTTGTAGATTCAAACTGAATGTTTATTTTTAGATATATACTGCTATAAATATTTCTAAGGATACCTTATAGAAGCAGACATTTCAATTTTATTTTATTCGATAACATTCTTCAATCTTCGTTATTATCGATGACCGATGATATATTTTGGGCATCAAAGATTTATATAATAGATTACCCACATTCAGTAGGACGTTTATCACGAAGACAAAAGAAAGAATGATCATACGGGCCGCCCATTATTTTTTACGACTCCGTATCAGAAAAGAGACCAGTAAACGCAAGGATTTATCGGCACTAAAGCTCTGAAACACTGAATTAACTTACGACCTGATAACAGTAGCCGATAACTGTACAATTATCAAGGCGCATTAATAAAAAAAGAAAATAAAAACGAAAGTTGATTTATTTCTGGAACTGTCACTTTTGTTCCAATTTATTTTATATAATAGATAACACAGCGGTACCTTTTAATTGGTCCATCAATTTTCGGTAAGAACTCACAAGGTACAGATTACATGCTAAGTGACAACTCGGGTCGTTCATGTCTGGTGTTTAAAACTCTTGGCAGAAAGGTACATATACCACATTGGTCGACCAAACAAACCGTGCGCACATTTCTTACCTGCTAAACAACAGGAACTGGTAAAACCATTTTAGGACCTACCTTTGTAATTTTCAAGTTGAAAGAGTGCTGAGTGCTGATATCCTTTAGCCTTTGAATAAAAAATGAAATTTGTAGTTCGTCGCCTTATTAATCCAAATCAGAAGTAAACCTTAGTTCCATTCTGAAACTTATTGTACCATTGAATGTGTTGCTTAAAAACCCATAAAAATATCAATCACCTTTTAAGATATTATAACTACGAGGTTATCGGTAACCGAACTAACAATTGTCAGCATAAAACAAACAAATACATAATTAAGTTTGTTATTTTCGCGTGCTTGACGGTTTATTGGCATGACTACTATTTATTGTAATTTGGCTAGAAATTCGTTCTGAATCTTGAATCTGGTCCAAAGAGATCTAATCGAAGAACTAATTACATTAGCAATCTTTCTACAAATCATTTGTTGGACACGCTGACAATCTGTAAAACGTTTTGTTCTAATGTACCTTAGTAACTTGGCAACGAATTCACAATTCAGTTTTTCACTCTATGCAAATTTCAGCTGATATACAAATAGGCTTTTCCCGGGACGTCCCTAAAGGTGGGATTTATTATATGCAGTGCATACTCCACATCGTCTTTAAAATGCTCAGCTAAGACTAACTACTGGACCAAACCTTGCATCCTCCATTGACTTCCTCAAAGATCTGATCTAGTCCAATCATATCCAATGACTACATGTGCGATTTATAGGTCATTTGTTTTCTGGTGGAAGGCGTCCAATGCTTCTCTTCTCAGTTCCCTTCCAGAACCTGTATGCCTCGTCTCCACCTATACACATGATCATACAAGTTTAGACGAGATTAAATACTTGCCTACTAAAATTACGTCAATTTAAGTCAAGCGCTGATTAATTTGACAGGACAAAACTAAAATGTATCTTCTGTCCTTTTCTTAATGAAATAGAAAGAAAAAGATGCACTGAACTTAAATGTAGTTTAGCTTGTAAACAAGGGAATCGGCACCAATGTTGGATTGGTACGAACTGGCAACAAAACTACTAAGTCAATTTTGAAGAGAAGACATTTCACGCAGTCTAAGCACATTAATTTATAAAATTCTAAATGTGTTAAGGATCTTTGATGTAATTACTGATATCATGAAAAACTTAATAATTAAATACTCTCACAGGAGATTTAAATTATAGTTTAGAGAGGAGAGAGCTTTCAGATAGACCAGTCCAAAATTACATCTAGAAATTGGCTTCGAACTACAAATTAATCTGTTAATCACCTCTTTATTTGGATGTGAAATTGGCACGTGTGTGCCTCGGCACCAACGAATTGATTTCAAAGAATAATGAAACGACGGATAATTTAAATAATTAGGTATTTGCTTTTTGGAAACGTAAAGGGATGACGTCAAGCGGGTATGCGTCACAGTGTCACGAGTATCATAATCAACATCTACGGACGATCCATCTCCCAAGCATGGTCTTCATTACCGATACCCGTTGACTGTCAGTAGTGATAGTCAGGGAGAATGGACGCCGTACACAAATTCACAGGCGCGTGTGCTTGCCCCTGAATTCGATCCAGAGGAAATGATAAGGGACCCAGTTCCCGTAAACAAATACGTAAGGCGTAGTGAAGACGGCCGCTTTCGTTCGTCCCCGCCATTGTCGGAAGTCGCCAGTTCTCGTCCACCGTAGCGCTTCCGTCACTTATTAAAGTTCCATTCGTCACGTTATATAGGGCTGCCCGAAAATCATTATTTAGTAATAATTGTGTTGTTTTCAATTGTATTCAAAATCTTTGTAGGTTCTGTAGAGGTTTTATCTAGATGGGTTTTCCAACTGACCTCCTCGAATGTTTTAAGTTAATGGCATAATTATGCTATGAGATAAATACTATTTCATAAATTTTGAAGAATAGAAAAAACGTAGACAGTCAGCTCGGATACCTGACGGTGCCCGTCGAGATGTAAAAAGTGTATTTCTTTATAGGAATAATAATTATCCTATCCTAACGATTTAATTTAATTCTCTAGCTGGTAGCTTACCATCACGTGTATTAATTTATCGTATCAGTTAGATACTACTTATTACAAAGAAACCTAGGTATAACGTAATATGTAGGTAGGTATACAAGGGTGCTCTTGTGTCGCGTATGACATAATTTATATTGCACTTCAAGTGCACTTATATGTACAATAGTGTCATCTTAAGCTGTGTGGATTCCTTTGAAATGACGTATCTTTAAAAAGACGTTCAGTTCCCAATAATTGTCGATTTCAATATTCGAATATAGAGGTTAAAAAAACGAACGCCCGCAAAACTTATGAATGATGTTTCTATAGGTACACGATTTGAATCTACGTCAAATCCTATTCTCAAAATTCTGAGAAGACGTTTTATAACGTAATCAAAAGTTCTATGCGCTTAAGAAGAAGTTAAATAGCTCTCAATTATTTTTAATTATAAGCTGTTGAGTCGCGCGATTCACTAACAAAAGATGTTAACAAAACAGAACATTATTCCTTTCTTCCCATTGAATTACAAACCTTAAGTACAGGCAATTAAGGATGTAATTTTAGAAGACACGTCTTAAAATATATATGTTGTCATCTTTGAAGAATAGGCGCATTATTAAAAGAAATAATACAATAATGACCAAAAGTCATATGACATAATATTATTATGCTATTTTTAGGACACTTACTTTTGACTTAAATCATTTACTAAGAACGTGTGGTGTGGTAGCATGTGGCGATGTAGATGCCGTACATCGCCACATGCTAACTACGCATCACACTGACGTCACGCAAATTCCTGCATCGTGCAAGCAGAGTTTACCGCGCGACTAGCATAAATGTACAACATCCCGACATCAATCGTTGGACAGTATCTCACCAAACACAACACCCAAACTTTGGAGGATGAGTGAACTTTACACCCTGTTCCTCACACCTTTATAAACTCATTAAAGAAAACAGATATGCTAATTAAACGAAGTAAACAAACTCGGCCTTCAGGCATCTCAGTCCTCATTTTTTCAAGGATTTCCATTAGTAGGTACTTATGTAATATTATTGTGACACATAGAGTGCCGACTATATGCTTCACAATAATAATATATCGTTTTCCTACTTTTCTTGTAATAAGTATATTTTTTATTTAAAGGTCAATGTCATGTCTGATCATTAATATGATGTACGTAAGTAATCATTAAAAAGAAGTGTTTTCTGGAAAATTGGCCGGAATTACTGTTCCAGTTTTCCATTATTGGAAAATATCCTGAGAAAAAGTTTTAAATAATAAACAAATTGCCTTCAAACTAGAATTTATTTTTAATAGGTAAAAACGTAACAGAATCTAGAAGTATGAATATGGAATGGACCAAAAGAACAGAAATAGATAAACTGACGTTCTCATCAAGTACCACACACTACCTTATCAGAACGATATCAATAAAATCCATCCTACAATTTTGTGCATGATAAATATCAAAAACGATTCCTTACGTATGTAAAAGAGAACAAAATACTACCAAGCGATAAACAAAACTACGTAGCCGTAAGGCGCAGCAGGTTGATCACTTTATCATCATTATTGACAAAGAAATTGCCATATTAAAGGTGTAATTCACCTCTTTTCATACACCGATCTCGGCTCCGTATTGGATGATACATTATCAGACATTCTTGAAGAAAACATTCTCTTATTTGCATTTTTCCTTTATGACGTTATTTTATAGGGGGAATACTCCTATATCTTTAGTAGCATGCAATTAACTGTCTACAATTAACTGTATGTTTATAGAAGCTGTATTAAATAAAATTATGCTGTCTTAAAATAGCTACATCGCTATAAATAATATTGTGACAGGGAAAAGGAACTACCATAATAATAGAATTTTACGATTGTGTTTTGTTATTTTCATCCCAAAGTTCTTGAACGAATTTGAAGCTGAATTTAAGTTTACTTGAATAATTTGAATTACCCGTAGTTTAAAGTTTAAAATATGTTTTTAATGATAAAGTCAACTTGGAATAAAAATTATTGTAAGATATTCTACCACTAAATGTAACACCGAGTTGTTTAGAAGAATGTTGTCGTCAAAATAAATAAGATAACTTGTTAATTAATGAAAAAAACTCTCTACCGATAAAGGTTGAGATATGACGCTTAAACGTAACGAGGTGAATTAAAATATACGGAAATGGTATGAAATGAGAAGTTTATACAACGTTTGGCGGTGGTCGAGCGACCAGGAATTGACACACTGCTGAGGAGATAAGCTAACGCAGAATTTACAAATATAAAAACAACATTGGCGCTATCTGAAGGTAAAATAACAGAAACCCTTTTTTGAAGAAATATGACATTAAGATCAATAAGCGGAATAGTAACCCGTAGATGTACGAGTGACCAGGAATTGTCATACTGCTGAGGAGATAAGCCAACGCAGAATTTACAAATCTAAAAACAACATTGGCACAATCTGAAGGTAAAATAACAAAAAACCCTTATTAGAGGAAATATGACATTAAGATCAATAAGCGGAATAGTAACCTGTAGAAGTATAAATGGATATGTGTATAGGTGGAGACGAGGCATACAGGTTCTGGAAGGGAACTGAGAAGAGAAGCATTGGACGCCTTCCACCAGAAAACAAATGACCTATAAATCGCACATGTAGTCATTGGATATGATTGGACTAGATCAGATCTTTGAGGAAGTCAATGGAGGATGCAAGGTTTGGTCCAGTAGTTAGTCTTAGCTGAGCATTTTAAAGACGATGTGGAGTATGCACTGCATATAATAAATCCCACCTTTAGGGACGTCCCGGGAAAAGCCTATTTGTATATCAGCTGAAATTTGCATAGAGTGAAAAACTGAATTGTGAATTCGTTGCCAAGTTACTAAGGTACATTAGAACAAAACGTTTTACAGATTGTCAGCGTGTCCAACAAATGATTTGTAGAAAGATTGCTAATGTAATTAGTTCTTCGATTAGATCTCTTTGGACCAGATTCAAGATTCAGAACGAATTTCTAGCCAAATTACAATAAATAGTAGTCATGCCAATAAACCGTCAAGCACGCGAAAATAACAAACTTAATTATGTATTTGTTTGTTTTATGCTGACAATTGTTAGTTCGGTTACCGATAACCTCGTAGTTATAATATCTTAAAAGGTGATTGATATTTTTATGGGTTTTTAAGCAACACATTCAATGGTACAATAAGTTTCAGAATGGAACTAAGGTTTACTTCTGATTTGGATTAATAAGGCGACGAACTACAAATTTCATTTTTTATTCAAAGGCTAAAGGATATCAGCACTCAGCACTCTTTCAACTTGAAAATTACAAAGGTAGGTCCTAAAATGGTTTTACCAGTTCCTGTTGTTTAGCAGGTAAGAAATGTGCGCACGGTTTGTTTGGTCGACCAATGTGGTATATGTACCTTTCTGCCAAGAGTTTTAAACACCAGACATGAACGACCCGAGTTGTCACTTAGCATGTAATCTGTACCTTGTGAGTTCTTACCGAAAATTGATGGACCAATTAAAAGGTACCGCTGTGTTATCTATTATATAAAATAAATTGGAACAAAAGTGACAGTTCCAGAAATAAATCAACTTTCGTTTTTATTTTCTTTTTTTATTAATGCGCCTTGATAATTGTACAGTTATCGGCTACTGTTATCAGGTCGTAAGTTAATTCAGTGTTTCAGAGCTTTAGTGCCGATAAATCCTTGCGTTTACTGGTCTCTTTTCTGATACGGAGTCGTAAAAAATAATGGGCGGCCCGTATGATCATTCTTTCTTTTGTCTTCGTGATAAACGTCCTACTGAATGTGGGTAATCTATTATATAAATCTTTGATGCCCAAAATATATCATCGGTCATCGATAATAACGAAGATTGAAGAATGTTATCGAATAAAATAAAATTGAAATGTCTGCTTCTATAAGGTATCCTTAGAAATATTTATAGCAGTATATATCTAAAAATAAACATTCAGTTTGAATCTACAAGTCTCGATTAGCAAACTTTTACCTCTCTCTTAACATTTCTAACAACGTAAGTGACAGATAAAAATAAAACAGCAAGCTGCATCGTGTCTGAGCGTATGACAATTTAATATGGGTCATACCTCTAGTAGTCACGAGACGAGATCAACCCGTGCACAACTGGTAGCAACCGGTGCTACTAAGAAATTAAAACTTGTTCGATGTTCTTGACGAAATAGCGTGCATTAGATTCATTTGTTACAAGAGATAAGGGTTAGGTCAAAGACTACGTGTTTCTTTTCTTAACCAGTGAATCTAGTCTATCGTAAGGGATCTGTTGAACATGTGACTTTGATGATGAATCGTAGATCATGACATAAAGTTAAAATAAAATTTCACCCGACATTTAGTTAAGTGCTGAATTAAATACATAAGAAGAAAATAAAAGTATTACTACCCAATAAAAGCATGTTCAACATTTAAATAAGGGCGCGTCAGAAAAAAGCGAATAAAAACGAAAAGATATTGCTCAAGAATATTTTACGTTATACTTTAACGAAGGCGAACTTCTGAACTCGGAGCACCAGTTAATAGACATCCGCAACCTCGTAAAGTTGCGGTTACGTACAACAACCTTATACAGGGACTCGACTTTATACAACGTATCAATGACAACCAGACGATAGATCTTTACTACATTGCTAAACTTCGGAATAAATTAGACAATGCGATCGAGGACACCACCAAGGTTCCTTCGCAATTCCATAAATATACAAAACACTTAATAAACCAATGAGAAACAGATATCACGCCAAATAAACATACCAATGCGAACGTAATAATAACCTAATAAAACATTTAAATCGTCAAGTAAATTGAAGATTTTTTTACTAATTAGAGTACTTTTAAAACTCAATTAATTTATCGCCGACCTAATTTAGCCACAATTAGCAATAATAAAGCATCTGCAATAAACTCGTAATGCTGTTGATATCCTTACAATTTCATTAAAAGTTACAGCCATGATGTCCTTCTTCGACACTCAGACAGTACCTACTTGAACAATAAAACGAAGTCAGATAGTCGTTGAATAACTTGACATACATTTGTGAGAAGAGAAATTCTTACGTGAAACTTCAAAATATTTCAGCGGAAAGAACCCAATAATCCAAAAACATTTAAAAAACAGGCCACCATATTTTATTCTGAACTCCTAATAAAATTAATAACGTTGTCAAACCGGGAAATAGTCCTACACATAATGAACCAAATAATAATATGTAAAATAATTCTAGTAATATTTTGTTCAATGGAACATTCGATTGCTGGAATGCGACCATTAAATCTTGAGTTACAGCGGTTTGTTGCGTTCTAGTGGCCTAAAATATATATGGAGATGTGCTTAGATATTTTTTTCTCAAGTATGTGCAGACAATGGTGCCGATTCCCTTGTTCACAAACAACTAAATTTAAGTTTAGTGCATCTTTTTCTTTCTATTCCATTCAGAAAAGGACAGAAGATAAATTTTAGTTTAGTCCTGTCAAATTAATCAGCGCCTGTCACTACTCCATTCAAGTTTAGACGTGATTAAAAACTTGCCTACTAAAATTACGTCAATTTACGTCAAGCGCTGATTAATTTGACAGGACTAAACTAAAATTGATCTTTCGTCCTTTTCTTAATGAAATAGAAAGAAAAAGATGAACTGAACTTAAATTTAATTTAGTTTGTGAACAAGGGAATCGGCACCATTGTCGTATAAATAACACTAGTTCCTTTGTTTGTGCTGCATTATTGGATGTTCGATAAACTATATGCAACAATATTTTCGATTTTGTTATCGCTACATTCGAGTTGTTATTTTTTATCATATTATATGATGGTCAGAAATAAAATTATTCACTTAGAAAGTAATGATGATGATATCACTAATTGCTAAATGGCACATGATGATAAGAATAAAAATGTCGATAGCATACATAAGTGAGAAGCCAATTATATACACATTAATTAATCTAAAAATAAAGTTGGACATATTGTTTAATTAAAATGCTTTAACAATACAGTAAAGAACGCTTTGGAAAACGAGATTTTTTCATCACCATTTTTGGGTACAATAACTGGTCATATTTCGAGCAGAGTTTCCACTTCGTTGAGTTTATTTGTTCTGGCTTTTCATGGTTCAGTGAAAAAGTTCAAAGGCAGAAATAAGGTCTCCACTTTAGATTCGGTGTAAAAATATCCAATTTTATTGGTTAGCTTGTTTTTGTTACTATATACGAATTCATCTTGTTGTTTGATCTATTTTAAGAAACAGCGTTATAGTTTTGGATATGTATAATAAAAAAAAATGGGTTCTTGATATGTTCAACGTTATTTATAATTTAATTTACTAAGTCAATGTCTCCATTCACCTCTATGACATTTAGCGACAAAGACATTACCTTCTTTATCGCATTTACTTGTACCTATGTCAAGACGATTATAGTTCTCTTCATAAACCAATTTTATCTCTATTCAATCTAATCTGTCGTTATTTCAGACGTATTGCTCTTTAAACAGCCACAAATTATCATGTTTGTATCATTGGACGTCAGATCTAAGTAATTTATTAACTCACTGATTGCATATGGGCGCAAAATTCCAACAATCTGCATAAGACTTGACTGGGACAAGTGATACAGTAACATTATTTAGTATCCAGTGAACCGATAAGTATGTAAATGAAAAGACAGACAGTAGAGATAAATTGTGAGTACATAGACGTTTTAACCCACGTATTTCATCAAAAGAGGGCATAGAACCGTGTGATAATAAATTATTGTTAATAAGCATAGCAAGTTTCTTGTTCAACATTATTAATTGGAATACGTCCTAACTTGGTGCATGAGGGGAACCTTGAATGGCCCAACCTCTTGAACACCATTGACTCAATTATCTAGCACAAACAAAACAAAGGCGTTAGATAAGCCTTGAAATGATATCAATTAGAACGTGGCGATTATTAAAAAATATTTTCAGGCATTTAATGAAGTTCCATGGAAAGTTAAAAGAAGCTTTTTCTTATTTTGGTATCCCATTACCATAGGTCACAATATATGATATGGCAACATAAAATTAATTTTAACCCTACTAGCACATAGGTATAATTATTTTGATTCCTTTGCAGTTTTTCTCAGAATACCAAGTGTCCAATTTATATTCTGTTAGCCCTTGTGGTCAATACAAATCTGTCTCAGTAAATGTCAACAGTCATGGTGACGATTTTACATTGAAAGGTTGAACTTTTGCGTTTCGTTTTAGAAGAGAAGAAATGTCGGTGAATTGAAGAGTTTTATAAAAACAACAGAATGAAGTCAAAACAAAGTAATTTCAATAATGACATTGTGAAACAACGTTTGAAGCATACGAGTGTGATGGGACAATGATAAGGACAATCAGAAAGGTTATCTAGTCTCCTTGAACCGCCACTTTTTGACTGTATTTTTAAACTGCTAATAAATGCTAATGAAAAACCCGTAGCATTTTATCTAGATCGTCTGGCACCTTATTCAAGTACACGGAAATCGTACGAGATTATTAAATATCAAAACCTGTCCGGAGCGGAAAACGATCTAAAAATAGAGCTAGATAACAATTTCCATTTGAAATCAAATAAAACTATAAAGTTATTTGCAACGGCTAAATTAAAAACGGAAGGAGGGCCATAAAATGTCTAATTTATTAAAGTAACCGCGATATTATGCGTAATAGCCATTTAATTCGCGGTATGTTTTTGCAACATGGATGTTGTTAATGAAGGTGTAAACACGAAGGATACACGACACAGGCTTTCGATTCCTTCCCACATGACATCGGAGAGAATACTAATGGCCAAGTTAAAATTCACGCTATCGTTCACACTATTACGTCTCATTTTGTTGCATTATTCAGTTAAACGGTGTCAGATTAAGAATACTGATTTTGAAGTGATACTGATATTGCTGACAACTCAAGTGTGCGTAAAGTAATGAAATTAATGGCGAATGTTATTGTTTATAAAAACACGAAGTTCAAAATCTTGCAATTCTCTGTTAGTAGGTATAATTAATTCAAGTATATGATTATATACGTTTATGAGATTATATATGTTTATGTGATTATATATGTTTTGACACGCTGTATTGTATTCTTGTTCAACCCTTTTCTAAAAACTCGATTTCTAATTAATTGCACATCTAACCTTACATAACTCTTATAAAGTCTCATCAATATTTTTTTAGCAAAATAAGGAAAATGGTCTGAAAGCCTTGGCCGTTCTTTTCTTATCAACATTATTACTATAGTATGGTTCGGTGGTGGTATTATGTGGGGTTAACATAATTCTATTTTTGTATGACAAAGCATTGCGTGAAGAGAACAACAATTAAAATTATTATCACGAGTTATTAAAACGTCAGCTATTACCCAATTTAATCGTAACATTAGTTGGAATTCTTCCATATTTTTCAACCAGACTATTGATTATAATTAACGTATTTTAATGAGTCAAATGACCATGGGGATATTTTATGAGTATGTTTCACCTAATCTTTAAGGTTAAATGCGTATGTAAGGCATTATTTCATCCAATTAAGTCTTTAGCCTTAACGAAGAAAATATCCAATGGCCATTAGACTTCAGGCAATATTTATTTAATAAATATGTCAAAGTATTAACGTACTCGTATAATAAAGGTTGATTTCAGTCTAAATTTTATGTACAAATTTTGTATTGGATTGTCACGATTTGTATATTAACGCCGTCGTCTGTACCTATTGGCGACGGGGCGAAGCGAATTATCTCTTTTTTTATAAGTTGTTTATTGTGATTCGTTTCGAAATCATTGTTGATATTGTCTGCGTCAAATATATGTGACATTATTACGTTAACTTTGGAAGAATGGAAGCTTTATAAAAAAATATGAGAGGCCTCTAGTTTAACATTTGGATTACGCGTTTGGCGTTCTTTATTAGCGGTTGGTATTTTTTCTTCTCTATTATTAGAGCCCTTTTGTTTTCTGCCCCATTTTAGGCGTTATTGACCTAAAACAACAAACTAAAAATGTGTTAAATCAATTGCAAATTTTAATCAATAGTGTTTGTAATTTTGTATAAAATTGACCGTCGTTAACTGATTTTCCTAGAAAGTTATCATATATATTTTTCCTTAGCATGTTCGTCGAAATGATTCCAATTATTTGTATTGACCAAATAAACATGTGTGGATTCAGTGCACTTTCCTGTATTTGGATTATTAAGTGATCCATCTGCGATATAAAATGACTGTTAGCACTGGAATACAATAATGAATTCTAGAATAGATCTGGTGATCTGTCATGAGATTACGCAAGTCTTTACGATTGCGTTGTACTTTATGTGAGGTATTATTTAAAGTATCGCTTTGCACGCAACAGGTGCAAGTTAATTAACACTTAGTATTATCTCCGTTCACTCCCACCCGTCAGAAAAGGTATGTACTATTATCTGCCAACTCAAGAGTTTAACTGACATAAACGACCAGCTGTCTAAAGTTTTCTGCTTCATTTATTTATTAAAAATGCGTTATTAACACATAATACAAGTGTTACAAAAACGTTAACTAATTTATCAGATATCTCATGAATGTGAACTTGTTTATTTTATCGAACATTGATAACATTATAGTTAGTACTTACACTTCGCTCTTGTCGAACGTCGGGAAAGTCTGGTGAGTCAAGTCCTGCAGCGATGAGCTGGTCTGCGGCTCGGCAGAGATACCCTGAGCCCTCTGCTTACGCGGAGCTCTCGATCCTCGGGCATACTGCTGGTATGGGAACACGCTCTGCAACTTATCCAGTTGCGAGCGCAGTTCCAACATCTCCTGGTCCCGTTGCTTGAGCAACGCCTCCAGCTCACGTATCCTCTCTATGAGAGGCTGCATGTCGTTCGTCATTGTCGCATTAGCAACACAATTCTCTGAATCAGCGTTCATTGCGCTTGGAGTCCCCATTATACCATTTAATTCAATCTCTCTATACGTTTCGTTTAAAGCACGCCTATCACCGTTCACTGTGGGCGCCACGGTAAGCGCTCCTCCACCTGTGTTCACTAGGGCCCTCGGCTCATCGTCAGCAGCTGTACGCTGTGACGATCCAAAGCAGAGGGTGTCGAAACACACGCGCATTCACTCGGCTACCGAGCACTAAACGGAATCACTAGAGATTTCACTTGTTTATTGTTGTAATAGTACTTTTACGTCCACTGTCACTATTTGTTCGGTTGGCTGGTCGAGCACGGGTCGGGGAGGTGCAGGATGTGTGTGGGTCGTGCGAGCCGTGCGGCGCGAGCGCGGACGAGCGGAGTAGTGTAGATCAGATACGCGCGCGCCGCCTGTCCGCTACTGTGGAGTCAGCCCCGCGTGTCTCGGCACCGCCCTGAAAATATAGTTTTCTTGCTTTACTACGGTCATTACTTGTCAGTCTTGATCATAACTTAAGTACCAAGAAGCGTAAGAAAACGTTAAAGAAACAAATTTTTGACATATAAATTACAATACAAAAAGAGTAGGTAATTAATTATTGTGGGGAACAACACGAACTTATTTACAATTATTTAACAATTTTATGAATAAAATAATGAATGTCGGTAACAATAATGAAATTAAAATCTAATCAACGATAAGACTTCGTATCATCACTATCTGTTTTTACAAATTTTTACGTAAACCAGTTTTTAGCAAGCGTTTTTATGAATTATTTTTTTTCGGATGCGTCGCATTGTCTTGAAAATCACATATAAACGGCCGCTCATATGAAAAAAAAAAGACAGAAGAAGGAAAATTTTCATCATCTACCCACTTGTAGGATACGAACACCTTGCTTTATCAAAATATATTTTAACTCACTGCTTCTGAAGTGATTTTACAATACAATTGCTTATTGCTGGCTTATCAACATACCTAGTTTAACGGGCGATAAACACTGTATCTGTTTACATCTGGTAGGAAAGATCATTGATCACCTGATTGATACGAAACTATACGACCACATGACAACATTGTATCTTATCGGAAATCTTATTTGACACAACACGAGGACGAGACAATTCTGATATGATATTATTATTTATTATAAGCCCGTTTTTTCCCCATTTAGATGATGAGGGCAAAGGCCTCCCTTCCCTGCTTCTACTGCGATTGCGGGCCAATCTTTTAAGAAAAAATACGAACTCATCCCGCCATCTCTTTCTGGCCCTAGCTCATATTATTCAAATGATTTTTAAATGAAGTACCAAATGACATAGAAGTGTTCATTTTAGCGCGCGACGAAATACTAAACGGATGTTTGATAGGAAACATACGTAGGTAGCGACGTCTGTTAATTGCCTCTTTGATAATATGCAAGAAAATGTCATTGCTAACGCTGGCCTCAAAACTAATGACTATTTACGATACGAAGCACGTGGTATGACACAAATTTTCCATGATGGAAAGTCTTCTGAAGTATTTTAATCAATATCAAGCTTAAATGGTACATAATCCTAAAAATTATAACAGTTCGAAAGGGTTAAGAAACCGGTTTATTAAAATCACAAGTCATAAACAAACATGAGTTTCAAACTAGATAAGTAAATTGAGCCAGTGACTGGACTTCTATATTAAGAAATCAGTTGTAAGCTCGACACATGACATTTAGGAGATTAAAATGTAGTAGTATTCAAGATAAACAAAACTTAGACAGATAGGCGTCGTATCGTATAGAATATGGTGAATGGTTAGATGTTGAATAACAAAAGAATAACATACATTTTTAGTTCTAGTCAAAGAAAGGGAAGCTATATTTAGGCGAGACTTTAAAAAGTAAGGCATACTCTCAACTGTATAAACAATACAGTGTTAGCAAAGAAAATAAGGAGGATGTGACAGACTTGGGGCAAGTCGCCAATATTAATGAATTTATCAAAATATCAAAAGTGAGATAAACATAAATATTGAAAAGCAAATTGTGACCAAGCATATACCAAAGAAGGGAAATTAATTTAAATTGAAAATCTTTACGACATCACAAATAAAAATTATTTATCATCATTTCTCACGCACCATGCAATTCTACCCATTGGTAACAAGGTTGACAAAAAATAGATTTTCTGAAAGTGACATTAATTAAAAATTGTTGGTACCGCATTTTAATCGGCAGACAAAATAAGACCCAAACGTTAACAACAGTCCTGGCAACAACCGAGCTTCAGTGCACACCAGACACAAAAAGAAGCTATCGTATTGTACTTTCGCCATTAATACCAGAACACAGTAACATTTGATTTACTCCCTCGAGAATCAAGACCAATTCATTTCTGTTGGTATTGTCCTTTCCTACATTATTGACTTTTTATAAGTGTCATACTCATCAATGAAACCAGTAATGTAATAGGTGCAATAGAAATTTCCGAAGCAACATTCTCAATATCCTTAAGGACGACCCCAAGGCATTGACGTAATGAAATGTTAATCTTAAACGGCCTTACTCCGGTTTAGTTAGTGGGTGTTCTTGTTCCGTATTTAATTGTTCAGTTCCGGTGGGTGTACATAAAATATCATCATAGGTAAAGGGCGGCTAAT
Organism: Atethmia centrago; assembly: GCA_905333075.3. NCBI lineage: Eukaryota > Metazoa > Arthropoda > Insecta > Lepidoptera > Noctuidae > Atethmia > Atethmia centrago. The sequence goes on along the minus strand of HG995386.1, from coordinate 14,422,946 downwards.
AAGCACACAATGTAGCTATGTTACTGAATATAGTTGGAAATGCCACGCCCGTCATGGCAGCGGTATATATTGAAATGCCGCATGGGTGTTCACTTACCGTAATTTGAATATTTTATTGTCTAGCTTTATGTTTATCTTTACTACTAACTACTGCAATATAATGTGCTGGTTGTCTCGGTTATAATGTCAATCGGTTGTTATAGGAGCAATAGAACATAGAGCTTTGTTGACAAAGATACAACTGAATAATTGTGAAGGCGATCAAAGAAGTTAAAGACGGTGGAATAAATGTATGAGTCGAAGATGTGGACAAAATTACTGAGTGAGCTACAAAAATCTGAACTACGATATAAGCATTGAAACGAATAATTGACACGAGAAACTACAGTCAGACAGTGAAAATTACGCCCCAGACATAGTCATCAATTTAAAGCCTCTAAGGATGTCTAGATAATCTCGTGAGATTGACATGCCCTTCGATATCGTCTTGCGAGACACTTCAGAACCCGTTTTGGCTGGTTACCCAACTCCAAGTAAAGTGTTTATTTGCGTATCTACTCGTTAAAATCTGTTTAACAAGCTTTATGTAAACATACAACAATGTTTATTGAGTTCCACTGTAAGGTATTGCTTATTCGTGTTGCGTGTGTTACTTAAAATGTTATTTATTTTCTTAAGGCGATGACAAGACCCAATTGACCAAAATAGGCTTCTCTTAAGAAAAATAACTGCCAAATCTGTATAGTTTGTGGTAGCGGAAAAAATATATGTTAATTTTAAACATATTTCCCAGAACTTGGTTGTTACAAAAACACGTTTTGAAAAAAAATCTCGATACAAACTAACGTTAAACTAACCTCTTACCTTGAGTTCTAATCCAAAAGATTTGTATTAAATATCAACGTACGTTACGTATTTAATTAATAACAAGATCGTCTTATTTGAATGCAGAACTTGGTTGTTTTTTATTTTCGATTACTCAACTCAATTTTGAGTAAATAGAAAATTGCTTCATATTTTGCAATAAATTACAAGCGTTGTGTCATCGCGCTTCTCTTTCTTTTCTATGCAATCTGACAGTGACCGCGGTTTAGGTGATGTCAGCGTCTTAACCGTTAATTGAACGGGTTTAAAAATAAATGTTCGATTGGTAAATATTAACTTTTCTGTAATTTTCTCAATTAAATTCATTAAAATTTATAATTTATTAATTAAATCAATCTGTTTATGGACGTGAGATTTTCAATTTGCCAGCAAGTTGCCTGCAATCAAAGTCACTGCGTGTGTCTACCATCAGTGATGCTCAAAATTTACCATAACCACAGTTATGTCCCAGCCCTTGATGGTTTTGCTACATAATCAGCCTATAACGTTCCCACTGCTGGGACACAGGCCTCCTCTCAGTGAGAGGGAGTGCGCCGTAATCCACCACGCGCGCCCAGTGCGAGTTGGTAGATGTCACATGTCTTCGAGTTTTTGGTTCTAGGACATGCCGGTTTCCTCACGATGTTATCCTTCACCATTTTGAGAACAGTGGTGATGAAATAATTTACACAAAGTAAAGCGCCTGCCTGGGTTCAAACCTACGACCTACAACTCGTAAGTCACGGACGTTACCACTGGGCCACCACTTTTTTTTTTTTTGTTTGGGAAATCATCAAATAACTTCTCCCGCTCTGGGTGGAGCGGGAGGGTGTGTCAGACTCTTACTAACTAAAACCCACCCGTATTCCTTCCGTTGCCTGTGTTGCGGGGGCCTCGGTGACCCATTAGTACCTTCCCGCGACCCCGGCAGGCATCGGCCCTAGTGGAGCCCCTACATTGTGCTGACGACATCTCTTTGAGGCGCGCGTGGAATACGACGCGCCTTCGACCCGGGCCTGGTCCTTACCGGACGGTGAGTTATCCATTGCACACCGTCCGCAAGCCCGCGCCTACGGTGGCCGGAAATCCGCCCGGGATTCCCGACGCCCAGGGCGTCACCTGCGGCGGCTAGGGGCGAGAGGGCACGAAACTTGCCTTTACCTCAACCGTCCCGCCTCCTCCTTCGCGAGCATTACTGCTTCGCAGAAGGAGGTGACGGCTGCCCATGCCCTCTCGCTCCGTACCATACTGGGCCACCACTGCTGATGGTTTTGCTAACATATAATTAATATTTCAAATCTAGAGAGAGCGTAGCCAAAATGCTCACGCCTGCTGTGCATGTTATGGCTTATTTCAGTTACAGCTCAAGAAAACCGGGAAGTGGTATGATAGTTTATTTTTGGCAATTTCGCTATGATACTCCACCCGAAACTCTTTCTCGGTAACGGTCATCTCTAACAATAAACAATAAGACTGGGAACTCTAGATCTTGTTCAAATCACTATGATAGAATTTCTGCTGACTACAAGGAAAAAAAGGATGTCTTAAATTAAGACAATATCATTTTGGTCAAGACAAAAATATTGATTCATATATGGGGAAAACAATATATTCTTGAATGAAGTAAAATTTTGTCTTAGTGTTATTGTCGTCTTCGAAGACATTATACTTAAATGAAGAATTATTAAGTTTAATTTTAAGAATATTATTTCTAAAACTCGATAAAACTAGATATTTTCTTCAATTAAGACTATTATAGTCTTGAATCAAAAATATTTGCTTAAGTCAAGAATAAAAACCAAGTATGTATTATTCTTAATTTGAGTAAACAGGTTTTCTTGGACTGAGTACATTTACTTACGTTAAGAAAATATTTACTTGGATTGAAACAATTTTTCTGAGAATATTGATATTCTTCGCTGAAGAGGTCCTTTTTTTCCGTGTACCGAGGTTGCAGAACGTAACACGCTCACTTGAGTCAATAAAATCTTTTAAACCTATATTTGTTCAACTATATCTAGTCTACAATCTACAAGTGGCTAGTTTGAAATACCAGTTTCTTACTAAGTTGAAAGCCGAACTAATGTTATAAATGCGAAAGTGAGTTTGTTTGTTTGTTACGCGTTCACGCTAGAACGGCTTAACGGATGAAACTTGGCACAAAGGTAGACCATGACCTGGATTACGACAGCATACTTTTATCCAGATATTCCCACAGGATCGAGACTTATGCGGGAAAAAACACGGGGCACAGCTAGTCTAAACATAAATCACTTTTATATCACGTACAATTATGTAGGCAACCGCTTTCTGAATAATATTTCATTGGTAGAAGTCGAAAGTGGCCTTTGCGGGGCAGTTATTAACGCCCGTCTTACCGCGGACGGTGTAAAAGCGACATTTTTAATAGCATGCGTCAGTGCTGTAGGTAAGCTCACGTATTTTCATGCTACATCCATCGTCGTAATGGTATCAGTCTGTGGGTTTCCTTACATAGGTTTCGAACAGAAATGCCTACAATATCGTTGCGTCAATGTGTGTTCAAAATTAGAATTATCATTACGCTTTTGCATGAATGCACCTATCTTGTCCACACCATTTAAAACTTTAATGGGATCCTGAGTATCATCAAGATTTCTTTTAAACACATTAATATCTATGGTGTAATAATATATATTCTTTATTTCTGAACTGTCATCATAATATACGATTATTACGTTAATATTTTTTTAACTCACATCCAACGGCTTTTTATAAAGTCGTTATAATTAATCAGGCGGCTACGCTTCACTTTTAATTGAACATGGTCTACTCATAATTCTAATACAAACTTACAATATTGTGTTAATTAAAACCAGCAACTGCATAATTGCGAATAATCTAGGTACTGCATGTGGCATACAGTATGATAAACTTATACCTAATATGCACTTACAAACATTTGCATCAACGATTGCATATCCAAGCACTTTGCTATGCAGTGCCTCATATAGATAACTCTACAAGGCAATAGTCAGCTAATCTTCGCCGTATGTTATTTACCCATTGAGATTCATAAATTTCATGATGTATATTGAGTAAAGAATACTAACATAGAAATTATTTGACTGCTTATAAATATTTTATCTTGAACAATTACTGGGAACTTGGGTATAAAAAAACATCTGTACAAGCTTTAACAAACCGTAATTCTTATTTGATCAACGTTTGCATGTAGAGTCAAGAACCAAACAAAAATAAATAAATGCTCTTCCTCAAGACAATGCACTCATAAGAGTCATCACGTTCCATCTACGTGGCAGCCCTGTTAGTTTCAATCCCGAACTATTTTTAGACGGAGTCAATTAAATTCAATTCTCCAGTGCTCGAGGGTTGTCACAAGCACAATTATGTGATTTATGAGTAACGAGGCGGCTGTGTATGTGACGTGGCGTTTAGTGAAATCGCGTTTATTCGAAATTAAGAATAATTGTTCTTCATCGTCTGGCGAGCTATTAAACAAAGTGTTTAATAACAGTTTAGTGGTTTTGTTTTGATCAGTTAATCGACAGGCTTTGTCGTTATGAGGCCTTTTGTCTTCAACGACAGCCAGTTTAACAACTGAAATAACATTATTATTAACATTGTTCCTTAATTTATTTACTACATCATCTTCTATCAAGTGATCTTTAAAGGAAATGTATAGTCAAAATCTGCTCCGTGTTGAATATTTTCTTGATAAACACAAACACTGACAGAGACTCCGTCATAAATATTCTCATATCCACCATTATAATTAATTAAGAAAATTCAGGACAGTCTTTCGTCTAGCACATTTTATTTGAGATACATCGCTGTCCTATTTTTATTTGGACGCTGTCTCAAGTCGGGTCAGCGGCTGTGTGTCAATACGCCTGTTAGATTATATTCTTCAGAATAAGGGACTTCCGTACAAGCTACGTTATTAAATAATTGACTCGCACAGGTTAGTAGGTATGCTGTGAGTTTAGACAGGAATTCAAAACGGGTTAGGTAGGATTGTAATGCGTCTTTCTTTTCTAGTGAGAATGTGTGCTGGATGCTGAGTGACTATTATGTTTTTGAATGAATATTTGAATCTCATGCAAACGAATTACGTCCATCTTCATTGTTAGAATGGTATTCTACTTTCGCAATCATAGTGTCGTATATATTTTTTATACTGATACCTTTACTTTACACAACCTTTAAACGGCACAGGACCAGGCGCATTTTCAACTGTTAATCACAAACAAGAAAACAATTTGTACATTTTATAACCCTTCTTTCCCTTCGCCGTTATCAAGTAAAAGCGTCAGTAAATTAACACCGATATCGAAGTAAAATAAAGCAAGAATCGAGACTGCATCGAGTTGTATCGAGAACGTTGATCGAACATTCAGCGCGCGGGCAGTAATCCATTTTAAATCAATCGTCTCGTTCGTACACGTAGACAAATTAGAAATATATCAACATATTTTGGATTAATTACATCAATCATTTGCGCCTGTTAACTGTTTTGATAACACGTACACAAATTAATGTGCCTATTAATAATTATAGTTTTAAGGTTCGTTAGTAGACAAGGAACCCTTATAGTTTCTTCATGTCCGTCTGTCTGTTTGTCCCCGCTGTAGCTCAGAGACGCTTAGTACTAGAAAGCTGTAATTAGACATAGGTATACATATTAATCACACGGACAAAGTTACCTCTCTTGCACGTAATGTGGGGATGATATTTTTTTTTCTCGTCTATCCCATGGTGTGGAGTATCTTTGGATAGGCCGTAACAAATATTGCGGGTCTGTGAACACCATTTTTCGATTCAAGGATCCGTTTGCGTGTCCTCCCCCTGGCAACTAAATGGTTGTTTATGGAGATGTGTAAAAAATCATGGCAGTAGTATATAATATAATATAATAAAATTTAAAGGAAAACTATCACAGCTAAGTAGGCTTTACAAGTTATCGAGTAATAGTCGACCGACTTAAATTTGCAGTTGGAGAATTGACAGAGACGTATATCGACGTATGGGAGAACATGTTCTTCAACTACAATGTTAAGTTTGTTTTTGGGAAAAATTCATCCCATATAATCTTAACTACGGAACATTGTGCGTGATCCGACACGCACTCGGCCGGTTTATTCAATGGAGTATCTTACCTACTCATCGATTGATACTTACAGAAAGTTCTAACGAACTAAGTCATTAGCGTGAACCATTTAGTAATTGAAACGCGATGTAAGTTAGCATGTGCTCGTGTGCACACACAATGAAAATGTCATTTTACATGTGCTGCATTCTGTTACTGGCAATATATAATATAAATCGTAAATGATGAAGAGATGAGAGGTATATTCCATTTTCCACTTTGATCTTGAATGCAAGTCATAATGTGATTGCTATTTATTATTTTATGCACGTTGGTTACGCTAGACTCAACCACATTACATAAGCATTACTAAGTTTCAATGCTGCTAAGATGTTTAAATTGAACGTGTTAGGAAATGTATTTGATTGATTAATAGATACCTGTTAAGCCCCGCGCGACACCGATTCGGAGTTAAACAATAGAAAATCAATTGTGTCTCATTAGCTGTCCTTGACCAATTAATTATTGTTCTGGTTTCATGCTGTTTTAATCTCTTTTGTGTGATTCTTGCCCGGAATTCTTGGAAGAGATATGAGTGGATTTTATTTAAAAGGCAGCGGCAGGATGCAAAATTGACACAACATCATCTGCCTAGCCTTTTCCTTTTGCCTTTTCTAATCGAATGCATTTGAATACCAGTATTTTACATGTAGCGACTGCCTATCTAACCTCCACAACCCAGTTACTGGGTAATACGATACCCCTTGGTAAGACTGGTTGTCAAACTTTAGGGCTTCTGACGACCCGTAACGACTGTCAAAGATCCACGAATGACAGCCGGGACTAACGGCTTTACATGCTTTACGAAGCACGGCGGGGTCTTGGTATGTAAAAATGGTCATCCATCTACTGTTCAACCGCGGCAAGCGTAGCTTAACCTGATTGATTGACCCGTGCGGCTGTTACTATTTAGCCACAAGCCCCTCTTGTGGCTACACAAGCCACAACATTGTCACAACACCCATCGCATAAAATACAGAAAGAAAATACTTGCCTGGTAGATCACGTATTCACGTATTCATAAAAACTTCTTCACCAAATGCAGATTCCATTTGTAGGTACTTATCTCAAATCTAGTTACGTATATTAAGGTCCTACAGAATTTGATGATTCTTCTTGTATTCAATTGTTTACCCTTATTGTGCTGCCAGAAGACCTTCTTTAATAAAATCAGGCTGTTCCTACATAACATTGATGAAATGCACCCAGTTAATCAAATATTTCAGACAGTAGCCTTCTAATTCACTTCAGGTGGCTTAGCATGATGCATTCTATTACTACGCTACTGTAGAATAGAAATCGCTTGCCTACATTTCTCGTTAGAAAACTGTCAACTTTTCTACACGGAAACGTCATTTTTGTCTACTCTTCCGTCGACAAATCGCTTCTCTACGGGTTTTATGCTAAGCCTGCAGGATGTGCTAAATTCATATAGCTATAGTCACTGACTGGACAGGTCCACTCAATCTGTATGGTTCTTTCCTTAGAAGACCATTTCAGACACCAATCTTCATGGCCTTCACATGATCTGACCAAGATTATGTCTCGACTTTAAAAGAGACTGTGGCCTCTGAGTTTGTTTCGACCTTTCTTCTCAGGGTAGATAGGAAACGCCGACCTCATCTAGCTTTATTTTAAAAATATGTTTGACGTGTAAAAGTGTTTGTACAAACCTACTTACAGAAATAAAAATCATTTATCATTTATACAAATATACAAGCTAAAGTTCGCAATCGCACACATGTCAATATATAAGCTTTGAAGCTCTCGTGTGCGAACAAAACACATTTATCACTGTTATTAAGGGCACATGTCGACTGTTACACAATGGATACAATGCTGCGCTGTCAAAGCAAAGTGCATGAAATTGCGTGACCGCTGTTTAATTGAACTGTTCACTACTGGCTTTTGCCCCGGCTTTGTTATTTTTCTTTAACAATAAAGAAAAATAACAGAGACGTCGTGCGAGACGACGTGCTAAAACACTACGCTATACCAATAGCGTAGTGTTTAAGAAGTGACGTCTCTGTTATGATGTTAAGTAAGTGATGATGCAGTAGACGATGCATGCTTTGAAGTAACCTGCTTAACCTATGCATGCCTTTTTTTTGGGTGGGAAATTATCAAATAACTTCTCCCACTCTGGGCGGAGCGAACTTTCCCACAACCCCGGCAGGCATCGGCCCTATAGGACCCAGGCTGACGACCCAGGCTGACGACATCTCTTTGAGGCGCGCGTGGAACACAACGCTCCGTCGTCGCGGGCCTGGTCCTTATCGGACGGCGAGCTAACCATTGCTCACCGGAAATTCGCTTAGGATTCCCGACGCCCAGGGCGTCTCCTGCGGCGGCTAAGGACGAGAGGGTGCGAAATTTGCCTTTCCCTCAACCGTCCCGCCTCCTTCTTCCCGAGCATTACTGCTTCGCAGGAGGTGACAGCTGGCCATGCCCTCTCGCTCGGTACCATGGCCTAGACCAGGGCCGGACGCGAGAGATCTCCGCCGCCGATCGGCTCCACGAGGACACGGCGGTGCTCTGCCCAAGCCGGGCAGACCTCCTCCGTATGCTCTACCGTGTCCTCCGGGCGATCCACACAGTGGTGACACCCGGGCGTTTCCTCCTGCCTTATCCGACACAGGAACCTCCCGGAGCTGCCGTGTCCGGTGAGGACCTGCGTCAGGCGGAAGGTGAGGACGCCGTGGCGCCTCTGTAGTCACTCCTCAAAGAGGGACTAATCGCCGCAGGTGACCTATGCTTGCTAGTTGATTGAAGTTCGTGTGGGAATACGAACTTCAATACCTAAATACACCGTTGCACTCTTAATTCTTAAAACAATCCATCTATCGTGCACCTCTTCGTAAGAGACATAATTATCTTCTTTTTAACTAACTTCCAAAAAGGAGGAGGTTATTATGTTCGTCTATGTTTTTTTTTTCTTCTTACGTATGTTCATCGATTTCGCCGTCAAATGTGGACCGATTATGAAAGTATTTATTTTTGTTTAAAAGGATATGCTCTCGAGGTGGTCCCATTGCCACCAAGTCAAAATCTGATGAGGGAATCCCGTGAAAATCGAATTTTATAGGCACACCTATAGCGATTTGGGTACTTTTTTTATATCAACTCGTGCAATTGTTCTCGGAAGTCTCCATTTGGTGAAGTGGAACTGATGATGAAGACCGCAGATGGCCACTGGAACTACTTAATAATTATTATTTCACGGGTTGCGATCCGATTAGGTAAGTACTTTAATACGGATGCTAAGTAATTTATGCTCGTCAGAATGCATGGTGAAGTGAAGCTGATGATGACTTAACCATTAGCTCCAGTTCTCCAGGTTTTTACCAGGAGAACTCCTCAACAATGAATGTCCCTGCATAAGGAAAAGCATTTTTTTAAAAAAAAAGGTGATGAGCAGTTGATCTTAGGCTATTGTAACTTAGATAAATTACAAACTGACCCACTAAAAAGTGCAAAGTAAAAAGTATTTACAAAATAACAACTGACTTCCAAAAACAACACTACAAAGTGAAAAATAACTTTAATTTCGGAAGTCGGTGTCTTTGGATCTGTATTTTAGTTTTTTGCCAACGACTTCCGAAGTTAAAGTTATTTTTCACTTTGTAGTGTTTTTTTTTGAAGTCTTGTTTTTTTTTTTTTGTAAAAAGTTTTTTCAAGTAGTCATGAACGTGCGTTGTCTGTCAATCAGTCACTGTTCATAACGAACTATTCACTATAATTATGTATAATCATGGCTTCTTCTGTTTACATTCAATTTGTTGCTTTCAAAAAACTGAATCAATTAATCAAAGTAAATTGCGATTATTAGATTGGTATGTAGTTATAGTTTTGGAGTTCACGGTTAATACTTAACCTTTTGAATAGTATTCGCAATTTACATATATTAAAAGTTTATTGTTTGTTTGAGTATGCGGGTACTTTACGTTTACAAGTCCTAACAATAACAAGCAATAACATTTAATAAGTCATAGCAATAACATTTGCATGCATAATTTGCAAAATGAAACTTAGCTAGCGCAAAGTGCATTTGTAGGATTTTATTCGTGTACGTACGAGTATAAGTACGAGTATGTCTGCTTTTCACAAAATTTTCGAGATTTTGGTATTTTGGTAGACCCTTTTGTAAAACACTGATGCCAGTCCATTGAACGGAAAAAACCATCATCATCTGCCTAGCCTTTTCCCAACTATGTTGGGGTCCCAACATAGTTGGGAAAAGGCTAGGCTAGGCTAGGTTTTTTCCGTTCAATGGACTGGCATCAGTGGCTTCTAGTCTATACAGATGCAGCTGAATACCAGTATTTTACGTGGAGCGACTGCCTATCTGACCTCCACAACCCATTAACTGCGTAATACGATACCGCTTGGTAAGACTGGTTGTCTGACTTTCGGGCCTCTGAGGACCCGTAACGGCTGTCAAAGATCCACGAATGACAGCCGGGACCGACGGCTTAACGTGCTTTCAGAGGCACGGAGGAGTCTCGGTATGTAAAGATGGTCACCCATCCACGGACCAACCTCGGCAAGCGTAGGTTAACCTGATGTATAGACCTATGTGGCTGATAACACTAAGCCACGAGCTATTCCAAAAAAAGTGTGAACGGAAAAACGTGATGACATTTACTTACAAATAAATTTGACTCCCTTTTTTTGTTTTTTTGGGTGGGAAATTATCAAATAAATTCTCCCGCTCTGGGCGGAGCGGGAGGGTGTGTCAAACTCTTGCTAACTAAAACCCACCCGTGTTCCTTCCGTTACCTGTGTGTTGCCAGAGGCCACGGTATCCCTTTCGGACTTTTCCCAGTCCCCAGCAGAAAAGTTGTCTGCCTGGTTGGTCTATTGATCGCAAACGCTAGTGCTGATCGAGTACCTAAGCAGTATTTTAGTTAAACAAATTGAATTAATCCGTATTTTTTCATTCACTTTTTAATATAGGTAATACAGAACCGACAAACAGACATACATTTTATGTTGTGTATAGACGTATTTGCCATGTCAGGTGTCTTGTTTCGTGTCGATCTGATGGCCGTTACATTTGAGCGATTTCAGATACGTATCGATCGGAAGTGTTGGGATAAAAAGAGGTCATGCGCAGAATAAACTCACGCGCACAACTACGGGGAAAAAATATTTGTCATACTTACGAGTACTTCCTAATGTTTTGATAACAAAAAAATGTTACATAGTAACTAGAGCATGTATTTTTTTCCTAAAAAGAAGTCAATACAAATTTACCCAAAGATTGATCCATTTTGTTCAATTCGTAAATCTAGCCAATTAACTTCGAGGGAAAATAAATTAAAAACAAAATTGTTTCATCAAAGTTTTCCGTTCTCTCTTCCAGGATATTGCTCATATTGTTCATAAAAAAATTGTAGATTTTACACTATATTGACAATACAATTAATAACACAGATCCAACTAAGTTTAGATTTTTAACAGTATCTCCGTGCCGCCACAAACATGGACTGCTAAAATCAAATCTTCATATTTGGCAGACTCTCGACTAGCTCAGAAATACTCTGTTAAAAAAAAAAAAACAAAATACCCGACTGCAAAAACACAAAACTGAAAAGAAGGTAAGATATCGGGGCGGGGCAAACCAATAACCTGAATTATTGTGTAACGTTTGTTTGTCTGTAGATAATAATGCTTGTTTTTCACTTTTCAGCTATGCACACATAACTGCAGTCGGGGCTTTTGTTTTTTTTTTTTTTGATAATATGCTTTATTTCACGTTTTTTAGTTTATTTGTGTATTTGGAATTGACTCATTACTAGCTTTTATTTGATACCAATATTGCCATCACTTATTTTTAAAAAAACCTTCCCTTTCCTCTCCCATATTTGCAGATGCAATACATAAATATTATATGTCACTCCTACAATTAAGACGAAACTAACGAATCCTCATATGTTAAAATCCATCAGGTCTTTTAGGATACAGAGCGTGCCAAAGAAATAGACGTACATACATACATAGTCTTGAAAAATATTACCCTCCTTCTGGGGCAGTCGGGTAAACATTCTGTATCAATGCTGTTATTTCTTTTTAGTAAGTAAGCTGACTATAAAATATATTATTTTAACCTAATACGCAATTCGCATGACAAAATTTTATTCGAGATTCCAGTTTTAGATGAAACCCGGTCAAGATATATTTGGATTTCCAGAAGCTATATTTTACTATAAGGTATATAGAGTCTTTCAAAACCAATTTTAAAGCAGTATTATTATATTATTATATAAAATATACCATCGCATTATCATTTTTCATTCATCATCATTCATAGGTAATCAGCCTATAATGTTCCCAGTGCTGGGACACAGGCCTCCTCTCGGTGAGAGGGAGCGGGCCATAATCCAACACGCGGACCTAGTGCGGGTTGGTAGATGTCACATGTCTTCGAATTTTAGGTTCTAGGACATGTCGGTATCCTCTCGATGTTTTCCTTCACCGTTTTGAGAGCAGCGGTGATGACATAATTTACGCAAAGTAAAGCTCCTGTCGGAGTTCGAACCTACGACCTACAACTCGTAAGTCGCGGCCGTTACCACTGGGCCACCACTGCTCTTATTCTTATCCATGATGTTTCATTAGGTTTTCTTGTAAATCAAATCATAAGACCTACAATGGCCTATTTTAACTAAAGATTCAATTTAAAATAATAAAGTGCAAGAACATAGGTATCGTACTCAGTGGCGTACACATTTTGATATATATAGGTATGCATCTATTAACAAATCATAATCAATTTAACACAACAATTTGAGAGCTGTAAGATAATATCAGACATTGAAAGCCCATAGTAAATCACAAAAGGTACAGTAAACCAGATCAATCTTAACTTGTCAAAAATAGACACAGTACAGACTAGACGATTGAAATAATTATAGATAAAATAGGAATATTACCACATTAGAGCCGTATTTATAAAATGTAAATTTTGTGGTTTAACCTGTTCTATAAGAATCTAAACATAGTCTTAAAAGCGTCGATATGTAGACTTCAAATGGCTTCTAATTTTGTCCTATAATACAATAATGTAATAAAGCGAAAATTTGGATACTTAACCAAACACTACAATCCCTATAACCAATGATTGGTTTTAAAGATTATATTACTCGAATGAGACTGAAAAGGCCTCAAGCGATTTGTGAACTTTTCTGACATTTTACGTGAAACTTTAACGATTTAATTAGTAAAATAAAGTTTAAAAATTAAAGTAAACATTCTCTATATTATTAAACTGATACAGATTTTTGACATTTATAGGTAATTTTAATGGCGCATAAAGGCTCGTACAGCCTGGCGCGATATCGCGCGCAATTCCATGAAGTTTTCATAGAAATTGTGCTACTACGTTCTACTGCGGGAGCCTTTATTGCCGCATTTTAATGGCTTTCGCTGGATTAACTTTCATACTTACCTAAATAAATCTTCTCAAGAATTTTTCAGTTTCCGAGCTATTAAAATAGGTGTTAATTTTATAAAATAATAATTGTTTATATTAATCTTTTATCGTTGAAACAACAGGTTTGTATCTGGTTTTTGTCCGCTCATACTATAATTATTATTATTATGGAAAGGTTTCTCGATTGATTGACAGTTTCATTCATCGAGGTGTTGGCAACACAGAGCGCGTGATCAAAAGGCGTGGTCACGGTTTTAAGAACTTGCTCCAACCATACAGGGACGTAAAAATATTTAATTAGGCAAATTGATACGAGACTTTATACTGGAAATGTCATTCTTACAATGTAGACTTTTATCCTTAAAAATATAATTCTCGTTAAAGTTTTAAACAGGTTTAAATAGAATATGTAGTGTCAAGTTGGCGATTGCCGCGCTCCTACAGACTGGGGCGATATCGCGGGCGCGACAGGCAGCAATATGTCTGTCGCGCCCGGCGCCCGCGATATCGCCCCGTCTGCGGAAGCCTTTAAGAGTGACAGCACTGGAGCGGCCGGCATGGTGACCCACGGCGACGCGAGATGCGTGCGCTGCTGTTTCCCGAGCCGGATGTAAACATCGATAAGATGCGTCAAAATTCAGCATGGAAACAAAAGCAAGAGCAGCGTTGCGACCATTGTTATTATGACGAGTGGACTTTTTCTGAGACCTTTATAAGAGGCAGTCGTTTCATATTTTAAATAATATATATTGCCCTCCCTTTTTATATAATTTTACATATAATTATTATTATTTTAAGTTTGTTAGTTTTTAAATGATGTAGATATTTTCAAAATAAATAATTCTTAATATATAAATATGTATATCCTTTGTTCTTATTAAATTGGTTAAAGTGATTATATTAAGCACATTATTAAGTAAAAGGAGATACCTACCTACTCCAAAATAAAAGTTTTCTTATCAATCGATCGAAAATCATTTGTCATCTCTATCTTATAAGAAGCCGAAAACATGTGTATTAAAGTCAGACCTAATTCGGTATTTCATAAGCATATGATAAGACTGGAAAATTTTGATAATATGTCACAGACAACTGAATGTTGGGATATCCCTATATCCCAACATTCAATTGACACTTCCAATTCAGCGAATACATCACTCATCGATTTAAATTCGGGAACAGAATCCAGATGCATCGATCGAGGATGACTCGATTAAAAAGAATCGAGTTCAACAAACGTGAATTGTTTTATTTCAGAAGAGACATGACGTATCAAATGTCGCCGGCCGTTCGTTTAGCGAGTACGTAGTAATTGAAACCTCGTGATACCGATACATTACTTCTATACATAACAATGTACATAAACATGTATACATAATACATATACATAGTACATACATCCTGTATGCTTTAATTTGTGACGGAAAGTAGTATATTATTATTATGCTTATTATTCATAATGCGCACGCGCATGAAGGGAGCATTAGATCGGTACTCTTTGAAGCCCACGCGATTGATAAGAACTTTAATATGGTTATAATTTCATTTTCATATTTATTCATGTGTCTATTCATATGTCAGAGGAAAACATATTGAGTGAATTGTAAAATAAATACATAAATCGATGAGTGATCATAAATAAATACGTTTAATGAGCGATGGTCGAGGAAATGGAATTATCAACTACAAATTCTGTGGTTATGGCAAAGTTTTACGCATTCTACAGGGATAGGTTTTGGAATTGGATATATATGTATATATATATCCAATTCCGATCACAATAATAGCAACTTGTGTTTGTTTCTATAGCCATGGGGTATCCATGGCTATAGAAACAAACACAAGTTGCTATTATTGTGAGCGGCAAACCATATGACGATGGTACAATATTATTCGTTATAAATAATTAGACTTTAAAGTAATAATTATACTTACCCTTTTAGCAATGGCAAGCTATGTATTTAATTAAAAAATATATAAATCAAGAAAAACTACCTACATAAGAAAAAATACATTTTGTAAAATCAAAAACTTGACGTTCAACGATTTTCTTTTTGTCGTGAAATCTGGACATTTAATTACTAATCAGAGAAGTTCAATACACGTTATTTATTCGTTATATTTGTAAATAAGTGTTATCTATGCACTACCCAGCAAAGAAGGTGGACGTGGAGCCCTGGATCTAATCAAAATTATATCGGTCGTTGCATTTAACTTTGAACTATCATGAGGGCTCAAAAATGTGAAGCATGTGACTATACGTTACAAGCAAGTGACTCAACGTCATTCTTCATCGCATTATCTTGAAGGAAACTCGAAAAATTGTGGGAAATTGATGGAAATTATGTTTAAAATTGACTTTTCTTTCAAAAATCTAAGCGTTGCGTGTTGATAATATTTGATACAATAATTTTATTTGTGATTGCATTATAAATAATATAAAAGCAAAAAGCGTTTTTTTTTTCTACGTGCCAGATTAATCCTTTATGTGTCTCATGTGATAGCAGTCATTGTAATTCCACTTTATTAATTAAGTAGGTACATGCTCTAGATCAGGAAATCCCTTGGTGAAAATGAAAATACACCAATCCAATAATACAATCCAATAATCCAATTTAAAATACAATCCAAGAACATTTAAAAATACTCCGTATTCTTACGAAATTTTAACTGAGAAAGCTCTCAAAACTGGAACCTAATACATCAGTCAATATTTCAGCGGCTTAATTACAAAACCGTAGTACCACTTTATCATAGTTAGTTATCACTTATCACAGTGACTAGATGGACTTATCAAGAGCCGCCAGCTGCAGTGCTAGATTCTAGAACAATTAAATGTAACGAGATCAAACTATGTTTGTAATTAATTGTATCTTATCAAAACATTTTAAAGGGCAATGTAATTGAAACTACATCAGGTGGGACAAAAACTGATCCAAACCTGGACTGAGTTATAAGGAGTGTCAAGATATTTATATCTAAACAAAGTTTAGGTCTTCCAAATGGTTTTAATTTTTTGATGAAGCTGAATATTTTAATTAATTCAAAAGGACAAAAAATCTGTATGTCATTTTTGAGATTTCGGCCGTTAGGCTTTTAATAATATAAGAGTAGAAGCTTGGGTATTCTTTGAATGGAATATTTTGCTGTTCATGACCTCATTCTCATTTATTCTACATTAACTACAAAATACCAAATTACTAATATATTCAATTAATATATTCATTAACTAAAGGTCCCAGGAGGCACAATAAGTAAAATTCTCTAATACAATAAAAAGTGTATAGTCTACAAGAATCTGGCCCGAATACCATTTTAAGAAAACAATTTAATTTAATATTTTGTAAAATGAATACTTCTAATATCTAAATACAATTACCTACTCACCATACTTATCTACATGATTTCATAATCACCGTTAGACGTCATAATCACCGTTTTGCAGTTAAAAACAATAAGTTATCAGATGAACGTGTACTTAAGACGCTGACAACACCTAAACCGCGGTCATTGTCAGATTGCATAGAAAAGAAGAGAAGCGCGATGACACAACGCTTGTAATTTATTGCAAAATATGAAGCAATTCTCTATTTACTCAAAACTGAGTTGAGTAATCGAAAATAAAAAACAACCAAGTTCTGCATTCAAATAAGACGTTCTTGTTATTAATTAAATACGTAACGTATGTTGATATTTAATGCAGATATTTTGGATTAGAACTCAAGGTAAGAGGTTAGTTTAACGTTAGTTTGTATCGAGATATTCCTTTCAAAACGTGTTTCGGTAACAACCAAGTTCTGGGAAATATGTTCAAAATTAACATATATTTTTTCCACTACCACAAGCTATACAGATTTTGCAAATTTGTTTCTTAAGAGAAGCCTATTTTGGT
This sequence comes from Atethmia centrago, assembly GCA_905333075.3. Classification (NCBI taxonomy): domain Eukaryota; kingdom Metazoa; phylum Arthropoda; class Insecta; order Lepidoptera; family Noctuidae; genus Atethmia; species Atethmia centrago. The sequence continues at coordinate 14,405,606 of HG995386.1, read as the reverse complement.
CAATTTGGTCTTGTCAGCGCCTTAATTCCGAAAGCTCGTATTTCTTCAATATAAAATCACTTAGTCAATTATACATAATCTATTAATAATTGCAATGACTAAGCTAACACTGTCGTGTTAATATAAACGATTGTTTCTTAAGTGATCGCGTGATTTTATTTCTAATTATAGAATTACGCATAATCGATTTATCACTTCATTAATAGTCCACACTTTTGTGGCAAAGTACACACTTTTGAATCAGTTATCTGTAAAAGATTAGTAGCTCTAGCCGTAATAGAGCTATCAAACCAACGTCCTAAGTCATGATATAAAAAAAAACGTTTTTTAACGTATTTAGGAAAAACAAAAAAAAAAAACATGACACTTTTTAGACGAAAATTGCATTGCGAAAAGTAGAGCACCTTACTCTATAATAAATTATGACAGCGTTACTGTTATCGTTTGTACGTTTTATTTTTTAATTTAAATAGCTGATTTCAATTATTGTTTAATCAATCAACATAAATGAATAGATTTAGGTTTTTAGTACTTTTCCTTTTTTATATTTGCACGTTTTCGCAACACATTTGACATTGGCAGAATTGTCGACATGGCACCATTGCCTTAGTGAAAAATAGAATTGAATACAATTACTGTTCATAGGAATATTTAGCAGCTTTTAGTGAAGAATTTAAAAATATAAAACCTAAGATGACAATCTGACTAGGTACAAAATGAACTGACTAAAATCTTACCAATAAATCTTGATAAACTCAGTCTAAAAATAAAACTTCCGTTTTCACAATGTATCCACGCACTTGTTACAATATTTTCTGACAGTTCAATTTACACAGATTTAAACAAAGATAGCCAAACTTATCTCAAAGTTAAAACTGATTTTAGATCTCAAAACAAACCGATAGAATATTTCGTTGTACGTAAGAGAGAAGCGTGCGCAGCCACGGAGGATAATAAATTTATATTGAGGCAAGTGCAGCCAGTCAGGTTTACTGGTTAGAACTACTCGGGACGCGACGCAAATGTTGGAGGAGCCAGAGTCACTCAAAGGACACCACGCCTACTCGCTCGTCGAAAACGGCAATTGACAACACTATTCCTAGCCTCGCAAACACACAACACTAGTTAGTGATTCGAATAATGTAATGTAACTGGCCTGTCTATAATTTCTCAAGTGATTTGTTTTTATTATCATCTTATGTCATTTGGAGTATTTATGTTTGATAATGAGTGGGTAACCTATTTTTAGAAGAGGTTCAGATTTTTGTAAATGGAATGTATTATTAGAAAGTAATGTTTAGAACTTAAAGGCATTCATGTTTGTATTTAATTTTGTTGTTGAAATAAATAAAAAATACACCTACTTACTAATTTAAAATATAAAAATAGGAAAAATATTATGTTATGAATTCCTAAATACCTATTATAATATTTTGGTATTATTGTAAAACACTTCCGTATTCAGCATGATTTTTGGATTAAAGTTTCAAATAAGTGTAACTTTGCACTATCGCGCCATCTGTCAATAGATTTTTGTAAACAAAAGTTTATCGTATATTACCAGTTCCTCTACAATAGAAAACGCACCTGTGTTTAATCCACTGCTGGTAACAATAATATGAACAAAACATCTTAACAATGTATTCGCTGAAGCGTCGCGGTTTTTCCGGGTCAATATTTAGATGGATGAGCTGGCCAACCGGCGAATAATGAAAAAAATAGAAGAATACTATTAATAATTCTTAATATATCCAAATTCAAATATTAAATTATTATTAACAACTGTTTCTTGCTTGACTGACATTAATCTCAGTCCATTGTTTTTTTTAACAAGTCATTGCAAATCTTATGTTAGCGCCATCTAGTATCGAGTAGTGATACTAAGGAAAAACTTTTTTCAGTAGATAGATGGCGCTATAATAAAGTATAAACATTTAATAAAATTTATTTTTTAACCATAAAATATTCTCTAATATTATTTATTAGGTACCTGTAGTTTGTATCAATATATTTCAACATTATCGTTTCTTCACGGCTACAACATAAATATAAAAAAAATATTGCCTTACTTACCTACCTGTTTTGTTGTTGCTAGATAAAATAATATATTGGCAGGACAAACAAACCCGTTTAATTTAAATAGCTATAGGTCATCATTCATCGCGAGCATTTCAAATTGCTTCTCACGTGATTCTGAATGAAAATGTTTCTGGTTTTGATAGGCACATTCTATTTAACTTATTTTTGTTTGTGGTTCACCGACCCCATTAAATAAAAATATCCAACATTTAAGTAGGTACCTATATAAAATATTTATTAGACAGCGAACGGATTTACCCGGAATTTTGGGTACTCTTGTACCCAAATACACATTAGGTAGGCAATTTGTGCCTACCTAATGTTTATTTTAAAAAAGAAAATGAATTTAACCACCGACCCCGGGTCAATTTTGATCAAAAACGGGTTCTAGATTGATCACAGCAGAAAACGCAATTGGTAAGTACAATAATTCGTTCCTACTGAGACACGCTCCAGATTTTTAATTAATTAACTAATCTTAAATCGTCTGGTTGTAGATCTTATCTTACTGGATGACTTGGCGTGTTTTATATATCTTGTCTCTCTGTTACTGACGGCTCAGAATTTGAGATAACTATTGAAGCTAGTTGGTGTTTTACCGGTTAAGTTAATATGTAATATATTATTATCATTATATTAATTGGTCAGGGACAGCTAATGAGACACAATTGATTTTCTATTGTGTGACACCAAATCGGGGTCGCGCGGAGCTTAACAGGTTAAGCAAAATATCTTTAAGGCATTTATAGATATTTTGCTTATGGCGATCTTTTACCGCTAGTGTCGCGAGATGACACTGATGACGATGATGAAATATTTAGTGAGAATATGCGGTATACGATTTTTTCTACATAGCTGGTTGACACTGTCTAGAAAATATTACTTTTAGGTTTAGGTACGTACCTATCTAAGCCAACATTCACTGTGTATGATTCGTCAACCTACGCTCATCACATTCATTTTATGTTTAATTCACCTACTTCACACCTATCTACAGGTAAAACTAAATCAAAAAGGAAAAAAACTACAAAACATTTTCCTCAATTCTTCCTCTCCATATCAAGCGTCTATTTTTAGTACGATTAAGTAATTATGCAAACATAACTTTAAAACTTGCCATCTTCGATTATATTACCTACGCAATAATATTTATCAATTCTTTCTGATATTAATCTTAAGTGATGTCTACAGCACAACACTATCTTTTACGCTGCAAATAAAATGAGATACTTAACAATAAAATTATTTTCAAAATATAGGAAGTAATATTATTTTTCTTAAATATTTATTCCTAATACTTGGCGACTCCGCCGCCAAGTATTAGGAATAAATATTTCCTTAATAGTCAACCAAGAATGACTACTCTGTCCCGAGTATTACTGCAACTTGGTAATTGCCGGCCATATTGACCATAGAACCAATGACCGTTGGCGAACAGACAAACGTAGTGTAGGACGCACTCAGGCTAGGAGCGACCAGGGCCTCAAGTCTGCTATTACAATAGTGTCAGAATGGTCTGTTCCGATCCTCATTAATGACGCCATTATATTAGTAGATTACCAAACTTGTCAAAATCAACAATTATAAAATCAACGATAGACCATTCTGACACTATTGTACCTAATAGCAGACTTGAGGCCCAGATAGATAGTTGCGAAGACACTCTTCGAAGACTTGCAAAGTGATTTTTAGCAACTGGTTGAATGAAAGTAGCCGAAGATAGAGTTAGATGGCGATTGAAGAAGCCTATGTCCATGGAATTCAATAGGCTTATGATAATGATGACGATAAATAATCAAATAATTTGTCATGTTATACTACGTCATAGGCAAATATTTCTTTAAACTAAAATTAATAACTGATATCGCCCACTGTTATCGTTACGTCACTCTGATTAATGCTCAACAATTTTTTTGTATGTTATTTCGTTTAACATGTTTGTGGACAGTCGTCATCTTCAGTAAATATCCGGTGCATATTTAGCACAGTATGTACGTCAGTCCCCAGCACATCAGGTTATACAAAACTGTCAAATTTCACCAAATGATTTTAAACCTTAAGGCGCTGACAAGACCCAATTACCAAAATAGGCTTCTCTTAAGAAAAAAAATTGCCAAATATGTATAGTTTGCGATAGCGGAAAAAATATATGTTAATTTTGAACATATTTCCCAGAACTTGGTTATTACCAAAACACGTTTTGAAAAAAAATCTCGATACAAACTAACGGTAAACTAACCTCTTATCTTGAGTTCTAATCCAAAATATCTGCATTAAATATCAACATACGTTACGTATTTAATGAATAACAAGAACGACTTATTTGAATGCAGAACTTGGTTGTTTTTTATTTTCGATCACTCAACTCAATTTTGAGCAAGTCGATAATTCTTCATATTTTGCAATCAATTAGAAGCGTTGTGTCATCGCGCTTCTCTTTCTTTTCTATGCAATCTGATAGTGACCGCGGTTTAGGTGTTGTCAGCGTCTTAAAATGTTGATGGTAAAGTTCAAAATCGAATGAGAAAATTTTGACAGTTTGGGTTAACTTGATGTGCTGGCGACTGTACAGTCGATACATATTTACATACCAGTCTTACCAAGGGGTATCGTGTTATCCAGTAACCCGGTTGTGGAGGTCAGCTGCATCCAGTTAGACTGGAAGCCACCCCCAATATAGTTGGGAGAAGGCTAAGCAGATGATGATAATTTAGCATAGTTACTCTGCAAGCGTTCTCCGACAGTAATTTCTCCTTTGGACTGATCACCGACAGGACGTTTTGTTTTTCAGAGTTTCGGCGATAGAACGTTTCACCTATGGACGTATCGCCAACAGAACCTTTCATATGCGTCACTTTTGAAGACATGTGACATCTACAAACCCGCACTAGGCCCGCGTGGTGGATTACGGCCCACTCCATCACACAGAGAGGAAACCCCTCCCAGCAGTGAGAACATTATAAGCTGATTATGCTACGCTATGCTAAATCAGTGTTTAGTTCTTTGCTTTGTCTCGCCACAGCTGATGAAGTAACGTCATTTATGGCTGTTTAATTGGGTTACCTAATTAATTTACGACTGCACATTCCTTCCATAATCTTAGAAGGTTTATGTGGCCATAAATCTGAAGTGAGTTTAACTTTCATAGATGTACGAAAAAGGCGAGAATGAGGGGTAACATCTATCACACTAGCGTACTACTAGTATACTTGGTCAAAAAGAGAAGAAACTAAAACTTGTCAATGTCGTTGATAGAACCACTCGACTTTGAAATTATGGACAAATACGCCAATAAATAAAAAATAAGTCTTCGTTTTTTTTATTATACTATTGATGAGTTTATTTAGAATTAAAATAATATGTACATAAATAACAACTTATGTCTCTGTTATGTTTTTGGATGATCATGCTCACACATTTGTCAGCTGCAAAAAATAGTTGAACACCGAGCCGTTTCTACACGTCGAACAACGTGGACGGTGGACGTCAAACCGTTGTGCGAATACCCCACAAGCCTTGGGCGATGGATGAACGCCAGTGCGGTTTTATGTGTGTCAGTGACATTAAAATCTGATCCAAATTCGTCTGCCAAGTGTATGTATTATTTCCATATGAAATAAACTAAAAACTACTCGTATACATTTAAACATTAAACTAAACTTACGAACGTACGAACCCTTGACAGCTAATCTCCAACGATTTGACGGGTACCAAAACGTAATATCGCAGTATTTTATTAACAGTGCACAGGATAATTTTGCCGCGCCTTACCAACTCGGTTGCCGAGGGTCTTTGCAGTAGCACAAGGGTTGGATAGGTAAGTACCTCAGGTCCTGAGATACATTCGCCTTGCCTGACGTTTCGACGGAAAGTTAGCTATCTAGGGATAAGGAAAATTTATTTAGTGTAACTTTGAGGTCTGATTGTGGAGTGAGGCACTCCAGTGGAGGCAAGGTCGGATTGTACCTAATGATTATAATAAACTTTTTACGCCATTGAATCATGATTCGCCGCTGGCGAGGCTAATAGACTTTATTAACAGATTTTCCTGTAGCACTTGTATCTGTTTAGAAATTCATGGTTTCTTAAGAACGCGTAATTTTAATAAAATATTGAAGTTACTTATGTTACCATACTCTTAATTCTTAATCGTGACTTACATATGAGTACTTAGATACTTACTTAATACGATAATATGTTTACCCTTTTTTTCCTTACAGAAGATGTCATTAGACAAAATCCTTTCGAATGTGGCTTAAAATATAATTGTCATATGGGCCAATGCTTTTCCCACCAAAGATGCCGACAGACTAACCACCGAAAAGATTGATCATGTCTCTGATCAGTAAATCAGTTGTCAAATTTTATTTCAGCTGTTGTAGTTTGTTGACAGAAACAACAAGATTCAATCAAACCACTTGACAAGAGATAGACAATAGATATTGAGTAGGCGTTCAGAATCCGGTAGTGTTGGTTTGTTAAGACTACATACAGATTATTTGTGTTCTAGTGACAATAAATATGGAGAAAGTACGAGATTCTACGAGAAAGTCAGCCATAGTGACCAAGCAAAGCCAAAAGTCAAAGCCAAAGTGGACCAGTCATAGTGACAGTTTCATTGTATGCATACTTCAATACTAGTCTGTCTGTTTGTCTGTCTCCTTTTCACGCCTTATGAACGAACAAAAGTTCGAATCTTCTAACCGATGATATGAACGTTCACCATGTTCTACATAGGAGAGAATGCATAACATAATGATTTGGGTGGAGTAGGCCCCACGGCTACAGAAACCGGTCGCCACGTATCCATTGTTAATGATAACGCAACGGATCATCGGCTAAGCCTTGCCGTCCATCAGCATATGGGAGATATGCATCGGGTTAAACTCTGATAGTACAGGGATTATGGGAATTTAGGAATGGATACATTTTGGTCCAAATATTTTAAGGACTAAATATCGCGATTGATGTGATTGGAAAGGAAATAGCTGTTATCTTAGCTAGTAAATTCAAGTGTACAGTATCAGAGCGATTTTTGATCATTCTCTATATGCTGACCATAAGGCATTATACAGGCTATAAAAAAATATTATACATAAGTAAATCACGGGGAAAGAACTGAGGTATTAAGTAGATTACTTATAATGGCATTACACAGACTGAAGAATTATGGAATCATAATAGTTAAATATATACATAAGTAATTCACGGGGAAAGAATTGAAGATAGTAAGTAGATTACTTATTATGGTATTACACAGACTGAAGAATTATGGAATCATAATAGGTAAATATATAAATAAGTAATTCACGGGGAAAGAATTGAAGATAGTAAGTAGATTACTTATTATGGTATTACACAGACTGAAGAATTACAGAATCATAATAGGTAAATATATAAATAAGTAATTCACGGGGAATGAATTGAAAATAGTAAGTAAATTACTTACTATGTTGTCAATGTACAACATATCACTGCTGCAAATACTGAATACGTTCGTTACGTACGTTCGTTCTCGTTTACGTACGTTCTCTTGATATACGTAACCCCAAAGTTAGTTTATGTTAATACTCTTATATTGCACTTATAATGTGGACTCTAAATGTTGTCTAGAACCACATAAAAACCACACGATTGGTATTACGTCCTCAATTGATAACATTGACTTTTCCAGAGTGTCTAGGGTTATACATGCTATAATTTATGCATTGGCGATAGCGATCGTTCGTAGATTTCATATAGCTTATGTAAATAAATAGATTCAAAGCCACTTGCTGAATAATAGACCATAGTGAGTAAAACATACGTGTTTTAAGAAATTGGCGAAAAAATTGTAGAAGCTCCACAAGCCTTCTTATAAATTTAAAATAATACTTATTGAAACAAATATAAAATTAAGTAGAGAGGGACCAAAACTACCTTCGCTCTACAAATATGGATGGATGGACATTGGTCACGCAACCTAGTTCTAATCTTAAGATCCTCTTATAAAGTAACGGATGTATTAATTAATATCATCTGCTAAGCATTAATTAGCCTCGTCATGACTGCTTCCTACCGGGAGGTAACCCGTCATCATGCAAGCCCTAAATCTTCGCTAAGCAAACGGCTGATGGACGAAGCTGTCGATAAAAATGATATGAGTTACTTTAGGACATCTACGAAGAAATCGTATCAACCTTGAGACATTTATGTCTCAAGATTGATACGAATTTGATTAATCTTTCGGAGACGCAAAGCCTTAATCTATATGTTCTATACATATAATAAAATCGTAGCAAAGTCAAACTGTACATTGGATATTTTAAAAAAGTATTTGCTACGAAGTCTGGGAACGATTCTAATGCTGAAAATACAGTGTTTAGAATCGTTGTCTGTCTGTTTATCTGAATGTATGTTCCAGCAAGACGCAAATACTACTAGATAGATTTTGTTCAAATTGTACATAGATATGACTGCACGTGCACGGACTAATTACGGCAAAAAAACAGTATTAGTGGAGGGAGCACAACTGTTCAATGATTTACCGGAAGACATAAAAATGTGCAATAGTATTAATATATTTAAGAGATAATTAAAAAAACACGTATGTACCCTATAACGTCACCATCGCCCCAGAGGCAAACATTATAGTATAATTATTATTAAGAAGTACTTAGTATCTCATTATAAGTGAACTGTTATTCATAAGTTCTTATGAGAAATAAATATCTTTAAACCTATATTCCCTACAAATCTGGTCAATCTCTATGCTATAAATTATCACACTATTTGCTAGGGGGGTTGAGCAATATAGCATTATGTTCGTATTCTTCTATAGTTTACCGCAAATTGTTGCAGATGAAGAAGAGAGAGATGAAGCCAAACGGTTAGAATATTGCAGATAATTACATATTTAACCTTTTAAATGATTATTGTACCTTTATGTAGCTAAGCAGTCAATCATAACATATGTAGGGTGGATTTTCGAGATGGGGCAACAAGGGAAAACAGTTTTAGGAGACTGTCCTTAACTTTTTCATTTGCATTCACAGATCTTGAAAAAAAATGTACAGTCTGTAACAAAACGGGCAATTTTTAAAAAAAATTGTTTTGTAGCCAATCCATCCTGTTTCTTATAAGGATCAAAAAACTCTATGGGAACAACAGGTTTGAGTACACTAGAAAAGTCAGAAATCGCAAAAAACCTTTCCCATACATTTCGTAGAAATGAGATAAATGAGAGAGAACACAATGTGTATGTCAACAGTCGAATTATTCCATTACTTCACTGGGCTGATTATGAAATATTGGCGCCGATTCCCTTGTTCACAAACTAAACTAAATTTAAGTTCAGTGCATCTTTTTCTTTCTATTTCATTAAGAAAAGGACAGAAGATATATTTTAGTTTAGTCCTGTCAAATTAATCAGCGCTTGACGTAAATTGACGTAATTTTAGTAGGCAAGTTTTTAATCACGTCTAAACTTGTATGGAGTAGTGACAGGCGCTGATTAATTTGACAGAACTAAACTAAAATTTATCTTTTGTCCTTTTCTTAATGAATAGAAAGAAAAAGATGCACTGAACTTAAATTTAGTTTAGTTTGTGAACAAGGGAATCGGCACCAGTATCTGTGTTTCCTATTCAGCCCAGTGAAGTAATGCTACAGATTTAACCTTTTAAATAATTATCATACATTTATGGAGCTAAGCAGGCTATCGTGACATAAAGGTAGGTAAGAACGGCTATTTTATTCAACTTTCAACAAAGCAAATAACTCTGTGGTTCGACGCAATCCTAACTAAGTTATTCCCAACCATTTACATTTTTGAGCATCTTTTTTTTTATTTTTTATACCGTTATGTGATAGCTCGGTTCACATTTTTTTTTCACATTCAGTTCAGGTCTCTTCCTCTTCCATCTAAAAACGAAAAACTTCGCAAGCGCTGGGAAATTGCTACTGAAGGCTGCGGGTGTCGACCTCAGGACAAGCTGCTGTTCACACGGACAACTGTACATCACTTGCTCCCGCGTCACCAGTCCTGACTCTCTCTATGTATATGTTGGTTCCTTAGACCCAAATTATAAACGTAGTAGGTATACATGGAAGTTTTTTCGAAATTGTGGCAGTTATTTTTGTATATTGTGGTGTCTTACGACTTCCATGCGAACAAACGCGGGCAGAAGCTAGTTTAGAATAATTAGCAATAAAGTTGGGATTTAATGAAAATATTTAGCTAACTCAATAGCTATGTCATTCAATTGGGTACTACGCGTATTTTAGCCAGTACGATAAGATGCTATCTCTCTCGCACACTGCATCATGCGTGATCTCATTCCCTCGTAAACCCGCGGTTAAAGTCAAATGAGACTTGATGTAGTGTGAATTCAAAAGGAACATTTTAATGCAATGCAAAAAACTTACTCAGATATTTGGCAAACTGAAGAGATTATTTCAGTTTGCTAAATATCTGAGTAAATTTTCTCCAAAATTACAAGCAAATGTGAATTGAACCGGATTTGGACGATATGATATCGTGAAATTGTTGTGTCGTATTGGTAAGACCCCATATTTAGTCATGTATGAAGCAACGACCAGAAAAAACGTAAATAAAATGTATGCCCAATTTTGGAGTATATAAGATTTTCTAAAGAATAACTGTATCACAGTCTAAATTATTCCCTAATTTCAGTAATCGGAGCCATGACATTTTTTTTTTTGTAGATTAGTGATAAATACAAAATACAGGTTAAAACAACGAAATCAAAGATCAAAAAGGTCAGTAACAAAGTTACAAAAAAATGTATTTTGGTGCATTTGCACGGTAAGTTTGTATTCGTTTTTCTTGTGCATATCCGTCATACCAGGTCCTCATCATGTACGTCACCGTATTGTACGATGTTGCACCGGTGTCGATGGACGCGCGCCTTAAACTATATTGACAGATGACTTTCGTGAAACGCACTTTTAGTGAGTATTTTGAACTTGACGGTACAACCGGTTTCTCATTGCCAAGGGCTTTATACGTGACTTCGTAGGTAAATCTTATTCTTGAAATTGAGACGTTGTCGTAACTGATAATCGTATTGATTATCTTTTGATAAAGATGAATGATATGTCTTCAGATGTTTCTGATGTAATGGCATGTGATACAGAGATATTGTCTACTGTTTTATTTGACTACTTGGCAACTTGATATTTTATTCGTGAAGCAATAAAATAATCAACTATTTAAATCTGACTTGCAATTTAAAATGTAAGTAGGCCAATAATATTTATTCGCCAAAAACATTTCGAGTATGGAATTGGCAGTATTGCAGCTATAAATCTTCTGCAACACCCCGTAATGAAGACATCTAACACTGCAGTTACAAAAAGCATAAACAGTCCCACGTCACGTCCTACAAAACAAAATAAAATTGTATAATAAAACACCTGAGTCGTCAATCACTCTTAAAAAACATTTGGAACACTTTTGGAGTGGTCCGATATCCGCTGAAAACACGCAATAATAGAAATGTGGATATATTCGCGTCATACCCGACAGTTTCGCGAATATTTCTCGCAGAATTTTGTTAATATATGGACCATAAATAAGTAAGTAAATGGTTCTACCCACTTGGAACATGTGCTTGGAAAAGTCACACTAAAGCTAAAAGCACTAAGCTATGCACTTAAAGCTTATTTAGTTGAAATTAAATCTTTGTAATAGAAAGCAGACAGTGTGAAATCAATTGGCACTGGCAGTAATGCAATGCTCTTTGATTTGTACAACGTACAGCCTTGAGTAGCTTCTCGAAAATGTAAAAAAATAATTTTACCGAAAATATCTGCTATATTGACATTTTGAGGCAAGCAGTGGAAGAGCAGCAGTAGTTGTACATTCCCAAAAGGAATCTAAGCGATGGCATTCTTGTTTATCAAGTTTGTAATTTGTCCCAGTGGGCTAAAGATCACATTTGCTTAAAGCATGTATCTGATGCATGCATATAATACTATTTAGTACTGATATGGAAAGTAATGACCGCAAACAGCAACCAATAATAAATCTACAACCTAACGATAATATATTATTACGTACTGACATCGAATGAGCAAAGTCCAATAAAGGATGCGACGATGTTCAAAGAAAAACGAGTACATAGTCAAATGCTTTACTAGTTAGGAAATGATCCTTGAACAATTGTACTTTAGAAGTGCTTTGTAATGTCGAAGTAATGAGATTTTCGTGTCTATCTGATGCCTTAAAGAGCATGTCTTGAAGTAAAGGCATACATGTTTTAGAAATACTAGTTTAGCTTAAGGAGATTTCCAGCGGACTGTTTGATGGTCGGGTCGTTGAGAATTATGGTCAATAGCCTGTTAAATACTCCATCTGAACATGTTATAGAAAAGGAGTAAAGCTAAAATGTCAACGCATCTGCATACCATTATTACAATACCGAAAATTAAAAATTTATTAACAGTACAGTGAACTCTCATATAAACACTGATAAAATCATGGAAGCACTTTCTCTAATAACAGGCATCGTTTTAGAGCAGGAGCACTGAGCGTAGCAAAATATCGAGGTGAATAAAACCAACCAATGAAATCAAAATGCGTCAAGTGATGTGTAGTGATAGTGACGAATCAGTGAAATTAGTTGTCAAGATTTAAAAGGCATATAAGTTTATAATATTTAACGACAGTTAGTGCATTGTTATGACTGCACATTTAAAAGCTGACCTCGGCAGTAAAGCCAAACAGGAGCAAAAACAACACACAATGAGCGAGAATAAAGTGACGAGGTTATAAGACACGACAAAAATATAAGTGTACATGCAATTCGCTCGTTTTCTCGGAACAAATCACCCAACGGAACTCATTCCTCCTACGGTAAGCCTAAAATTCAAACAGATGATCCTCTCATCAGATCAAGTGGGGTGACATTGTACCACAACCTTTATTCGAGTTTAACTGACGGCCATCGTAACGCATCGCAGTGTCTCTATGTAAATGGTCATGCATGACTAAACTGATCTAAAAATAGAACCCCGCCTGGGATGTGTGGCGATAACTGGACTAACTCGACCAAACTGGTCATATTTATGCCATGTCGGTTCCAAATATAGCTCACTCGGTATGGAAATAGTTACGGAATACGCTTAACATGCCTTTATGTTGAAACTCGTTGAAGTGATTATTTATAGCTTCTTGCATTCAAAATGTATGTGAACGAGTATCTTGAAGTTAGTTACGGTCGATTTTATTCTCTTAAACGAGTCAGTGCAAAACTGCGAATGAGTCATTCTACTCAAAGGTAATTTCATCTTTCGGGTTTTGGTTCCCAGTCGGCATGCTTATTACGTCATATAGTGCACTGGCTCTGCAGTTAATAGCTTCAATTAAAAGGGTATTTGCCTCAACTGGCTGCTGAGATATCAAAACAGCTTTTAGTTTTGCAATTCAATTTATTATTTAATTTAATTATTAAAATTATTATTTCTCTGTTTTGCAAGTGCCAACGCCATAAGTACCTGCTACTTATCGCGTTGGCACTTACAAATCAGAGATCAGAGCACAATAACTAAAAGGTTTATTACACAGGTGGCATTTGTATGTTTATAACTACATATATTGCAAATAGACTTAATATATATTCAAGATTTATATCTAAAAATATTGCTTAGTGCAATAACTATAAATTGAATGCGAGTTAATTTATTACAGAGGCTTTATTTAATTGCAACGCGGTAACTAGATTAAAGTGTTATTAATACGAACTCTTTAATTTATTATTTCCTTTAACTACGTCCGATACTAGTAATCCACAAAAAATTGATTACATAAACTCACGCTTTCTTCCCATGGAGAAAGGCATAAACTACAGAACGCTACCTGTTACGATCCCTACACATAGTCAACTTTAATTTCTGCTTCGTCCATGTTCATAATATAAATATAGTAATTAAAAAAGTACAAAAAGATCAAGATCGATAAAAACGCATAGAGGCTAATAAAAAACGACGCTTCGTTGGTCTAGTAGTTGCAAGCGCTACTGCTGAGCATGAGGTCCCGGGTTCGATTCCCTGGTCGGGCAAAATGTTATTCAGTTTTTCAATTAGGAATTTCTCAGTAGCAGCCCGGAGTCTGGATTTGTGCCCTAGGTTGATGGCAATAGGCTCGCCCCCTATTATATGGGACTTAAACGTAACTGGCGAAATGTGGGTGTACCACAGGTACACCTCTGCCCAAACCTACCGGGAAACAAGGCGTGATGTTATGTATGTACAAAAAGCGATGCTAGAAAATAATTATACACAATATTATCATGTGTGGATATTTGCGAAGTAGGACAAAATTTAAATAGTTATTGCTTCGTTGTTGAACTTGTGGCTTCTGCTAACACTATGTGCTTACATGTTAATGTATACTCGTAATAGAATATGCATATTGCATTAACTCGCTTTGTCCGTGCTTATAACTATCTGGTTTTACTGTTGTGTGCACTGGTGCTAAATGTCAACATATTTTAATGCTTAGCAGCACAAATATACCAATAGGAAACTTGTTGGTTTCTAAAATGCATTGTTTTGCATATTTCTTGTCGGTTTACGGAATACACGGGTGTGTTGACGATTGAGATCAATCCTTGAATTACTAGTTATTCGCTAAAAAGAGAAAATATTTCCTTAAACGATACCTTTTGTTTTGATCTAAACATACAATCTTTAACAACAGCTCAAGGCATATTTACCTATGAAAGGTGAGTAAAGTTCAATTTGTAATGTTTTAAAGAAGAAGCTACTTGTCCTCGTTTGATTCATATTTCCTCATTTGAGTAATGCTTGTGTAATGTTTTGAAATTTTTAGTAGTAAGTTGATTTTACAGTAAAATATCGGCCGTATCTAGTTATATTTTAACTATATTTCTTGTTGCCATTAGCACTATTAACATTACAAAACCACAAAGCTATTTATTCCAAATTGGGAAGTAAATAGGTAAGTTTGAATGATATGCTGGGCTACTTGTGGATTTTAATCATGTTTCAGTAAGTTAGATTTTACTAGTTATGTACGATACAATAACAAAATCGTGCCTGAATCAGGGTAAAATACCAGTACATCCACATTTATCTAGTTATGTTTTACCCCCATGTGATCTTATTGCTAGCTATCCTTATTCTTAAGCATGGAATACACATGCTACCTAGGTAGAACTACTAGTGTACAAGAGCATGCTACTTTCGAGCAATTGCTAGTAGCATTCAACTAGCATGTGTATACGAAAAGAGCACGAGTATTTTACAGGCACATAGAGCATAGCAAACTAGCATGCTTATTAGTAGAATGTGTATTCCGGGCTTTAGTGCAGTTTGAATAAAGCAAACCCATTGATATTGCAATTTAATGACGTAACTCTCCATTTCATTCCGTCACAGGCACAGCCAACTATCTATAGGACGGTGCTGATTATAGGAAAAATACCGCCCTGCCTCTAAATAGAATGTATCAGATAAAACTGACGTGGATAAAGTTGGATAAACTTATCGCTACCCAATAATTTGTAGCACACTTTTAAAAATGATATAAGAAGAGCGCCCGCTAAATGTTTATAAGTGTAGAACCATACATTCTCTTATTTGAATGTATGGTTCTACACTTATAAACTCAAAAATGTAGCACTTTTCATCATCATCATCTGCCTAGCCTTTTCCCAACTATGTTGGGGTCGGCTCCCAGTCTTACCGGATACGGCTGAATACCAGTATTTTACATGGAGCGACTGCCTATCTGACCTCCACAACCCAGTTACTGGGTAACACGATACCCCTTGGTAAGACTGGTTGTCAGACTTTCGAGCTTCTGACGACCCGTAACGACTGTCAAAGATCTACAAATGACAGCCGGGACCAACGGCTTAATGTGCTTTCCGAGACACGGAGGGGTCTTGGTATGTAAAGATGGTCACCCATCCACGGACCAACCGCGGCAAGCGTAGCTTAACCTGATCGATCGACCCGTGCGGCTGTAATTACTTAGCCACAAGCCCCCCTAAAATGTAGCACTTTTACTACTAGTTTATTATGTAGTTACATTAAATCTTTTAATATAATGTTGCACATTACCCACTCATCGTAAATCAAGCCGAAATGAGATGGATGGTTATTTACGAGTACAGATAGTAGAGAATTTTATGGGTTTTTAAAAAGTATGATGATTCGTCGAAAAGCTATGCAAAATATACATTCACATCTTCTCTATTATATATACATTAGAAAATGGGAGAATGAATTGAGATTAGGATTACCAAACGGGATAATATAGTGACACCCGTTATCATCGCGCAAAATTATGGAAAACTACGAAAATGTCATGAACCGACGACCATGTTCAGTTTATTCTCGCTTACAATAACATTTTTCACATATAGTAAGGATTATTGAGTTGCTGATAACATCGAACAGTTGGTATTCCATGTCATAACACCGGATTGAGAATGTTTATTCCATATTGTGATTTTTTTTTTTTTTTTGATGACACGTAAGTAAGGAAAAATTATATGGCAAATAAATCTTTCAGGCTTTTATTGCACCTGTTTTAAGAAATGCCGAAAGAAGTTTATTACGATAAACCGTAAAAAGTTTTACCACCGCTCTAAAATTTAATTTAAATTAATGAAGATATGCAATTTTATTATAAAGCTGAGTTGAATGGCCGTCATGGTTTGAAGGTAATTTTTGAATTTTGTGAAAGTAACAATTAATGTTCTTAAAATACAGCAAGTAAACTTTTGAATGGTAGTTTATTTCACTATAAATATTTTATAGGAAAATTTAATAAAGTAAATGAACTTTTCTCTACAGAAGTTGATCACATCAGTGTTGAACAGACAGATGATATTAGTAACGCGACCAATAAGAGAAAAATTCACAATAACTTCGGCTTAATGAACCATGAACAAAACTACAGGATACTGAATGACTACTAAAATTCGCCAATATACGATCCGCTGATTGGCATACAGCTAATGCCACTTCAATTATAGCACACACCGAAACAAAATAACGTCAATATTAATCACGTCCTTGAGATTCTATGCTGGCGTTAAATCTTAGAAATTAATAGGGTGATAGGAAGCGTTTCTGATACTCAGCCAAGAGTAACAGGTAGATAAACTAAGTGTTAATTGGCTTTGTGCCACTGATGCACGTGTATTGAGGCATGGCGATGCAAGACAAAATATGAAATCCATCGATAGATACTGAACTGATGCAAATGATGATATGCCACAAGGAAATGTTTTATTGATAACTGGGTGTAGCTGAGTTTTTGGATGAGACGTAGAAATGAAAGGTGAGAGACGAGTAGTATCAACTTATGAAAGAAATGTTAGGTGTGATATAACTTTGAATTTAATATGTAACACGTAGCTCAGTTTTACTATGAGAATGAAACAAATTTTGGAGTATATTTTTAGGTAGGTATTGCCCTTGTTTATTCTTTTGAACCTTGGGAGTGGTAGGCGTAGTGAAAGACACATTCCTTGTAAATCTTACTCATTTTTTTTTTTTTTGAGCGTGGGAAATCATCAAATAACTTCTCCCGCTCTGGGCGGAGCGTGAGGGTGTGTCAGACTCTAACTGACTAAAACCCACCCGTATTCCTTCCTGTTGCCTGTGTTGCGGGGGCCTCGGTGACCCATAAGTACCTTCCCGCGACCCCAGCAGGAAAATAAAGAAAATAGCGCGTTGTCACTGCACGGGGCTCATCCAGAGCTGCGTCAGTCGCGCTGGCCAGAGGCGCGGGCGGGCGACGTCGGCCCACGTTGTGCGACGTCGGCGACCGCGGCACCGGGCGCGCCGAGCCCTGCCGCGGTTGCCAGGACCGGCTGATGCGGCTCCTGCCATACTGCTACAGGTCACGTTATTTGCGGGTACCCTGGCTCAGTTCCGCTGCAACACTCGAATGCCGTAAATCTTACTCATAAGAGAACAATTTTCTGAGGTCGCCAAGATTCATCTCTTAGTATAAAAATTACAAATCCGTTTTAAGGTTCACAGTTCACACGTTTAATTATGAAGCATAAAAAATCCGAAGAGCAATTTCAGGGATATAAAACCAGTCGAACGATGAATTGAAGCAATATAAAGTTACGATTGCGAAATGTCTGGTTTTGTAGGATGTTAGTGTTACTCGCACATTAAACTACATTTTGGTCAGATATTCCTTTTCCCTCTCAAATAGGTATACATAGTTTCCTTTATGTTTATTTTATTGAGTTTTTTGTACCGTATACCTACTTGAGTTGAGATCGAGCCAAGAACAACAAAAGATAAAATGTTTCCTTAACATTTTAATTGTTTTGTAGTCGTGCAAGTGTTTTATTTTTCGTAAAACTCTCCACTGCAATGAAACTCAATGAATTGTTTTGTTGACCGCGTTATTCAATCGTTCTTTATATTTTTGTTGGGTTGGTATTTCGTCGTTATTTTTACTTTTCGTCTTGTACATTTTCAGTTCAATTAAATTAAGGTAACCTACATCTAAATGCATACTTGTTTAGTCGTATTAAACTAATTTCAATTGGTAGTAAGTAATTTGTATATCACTATGGATGTTAATATCCAATAAAACAAATGTTCAATATTACCTTTTGTCAACCACAGAGTGCCCGTTAGAACTACATTCTATGAAGGCACCATGGATAACAAAAGCAAACTAAGATAAGAAGCTAAACACACTATTAGTCCTAAGAAACTACCCATTCTATTCACATTGACGGTATTTCCAGCGACAGTGGCTACATAGTAAATATTTTCGAATTCAGCGATAGAATGTTAATTTCCCTCTTTAAAATCAACCGTGACTGCGTTGCCATGCGAAATTTGTTAGGGACGTGCACGAAATTTTGTGATTGTGTAATGCTAGACGAAATAGGACTATAAAAGGTCACATCAATGCGTACGTGTAGACACCGTATTCGTGATCGTTACCAATTGAGAAATTGTTTTGATACGTGAGGTGGTTACGTCCCTAAGGTTCAATTTCATTGATCGATAGGGCTCGTAGGTGTGGGAGATTTCTGTAACAGACACACGACATTTCTCGCCTCATTGATATAGAACTGAGAATTTATTACATATCCTGGTTCTGAACATCGTAAGAAAATACATCGCAACGCTGAGCTAAGAACGTTGAAGGACTAAAATGTTTCTTTTACAACAATATCGGAGTTGATCCGGTTCCGTTTCATTATCTATTCATAGATCCTCAGTACTGATAATGCTCCTAAACTTTGTATTGATAATGGGAAAAATAAAAAGTAGCTTCCCATCCATCACGATAAACGAGAAATCTGATTATTCAATAAAGTTCCAAAATTTCCTGTACCTACCTCAAATGGATTTTGAAGATTATAACATGCAAAGTTTCGATATGGAGAAGACTAGACTTCGATCTATTAATAGTTTGGGGAGTAGCTACTTCATAATTGCGAGGAATATCGCGTTGGATTTTTCCACCTAACTCAATAGGTTTCACATTAAAATGACATTGAATTCCAGATGCGACCTTTCTACGACAGTCCTTGCTATATCTGCTACTTATGAACACAGGGACAACAATAAAGTGTTTGGTACAATTACCGAAGCACGTGTGCATACATTTAATTCTTGTTGTTTGCGATTATTCTTCGTTTTTATTATATATTATTAGCTTACTCGTTAGTAATTCACCGATATTACTTTGGTTATCTTTGGGAACTTCAGCTAAAAATAGTCCATTTATCTCTTCCGTGTCATAAATACGATTAGAGCATTTTAAAATTAATTGTGCAGTAGCGGTTACCTGGTCAATAATACCGTATTTTGTTTTGTAATGTACCTACTTCATTTGCGAGTTTCTTTCCTTGCCCAAAGTTATGAGAAACATCATTTTAACCTTCACCATTTTTTTGGATTTTCCTTTAAAATTCCAATTTTTCTCATTACTTCGTTGCTTACTGTTTCTGTCTGTTGTTTTTGTAAATCCACTAGCTACAGTAACGTTTGATTTAAAATCGAAATACACACATGAATCAACTATGAACACTACGATAATCAATTTGCCTCACTCGGTTATAATAACTTGGTGAAACGTCTAGTACCTAACTGTTAATCGCATATTTTTAGAATATTATATACTAATATTGAGGGTGATGTTGTTAACCAAAGCACTGAGCAGTGGTGGCCCAGTGGTAACGGCCGCAACTTACGAGTTGTAGGTCGTAGTAGGTAACATCTACCATCCCGCACTAGGGCCGTGTGGTAAATTACGGCGCACTCCCTCTCACATAGAGGAAGCTTGTGTTCCAGCATTGGGAACATTATAGGCTGATTATGTATGTTATGTAATGTACTGAAGCTGACAATGTATGGTTCTGTGATAATATTATTAATCTATGATCAATGATTCAATCACAATGATCTTAGTCTTCATTCCTTTTCTAGCAATATCATCTTTTACACAATCCATCCTCGTCACACGTCGTCTTCTATAGCCATCTACATTCATCCTTAATACTCCTTAATACTGACATCCTTAATACTTTTCTGGAGACACGACGGTGATTGATAGGTATCAATTACCGTTGTGTCTCCAGAAAAGTACGCAATATAAATCGGAACTGTTTTAATCAACCATACAAATTTCTTACAGTGTACCAGAACCGTCATCAAAAGAAGAGTTGTCAAAGAGGCCGTTGTCAAACACATTCAAAAATATTTTACCAGTCTCGTTTGCTATGCTATCCACGGCCGTACCTCGAACGGCTTATATTTACCCGAGTCACGTGTTTTGACGAAGTAATACATTACATGGTTTGCATGGTTGCATTATTCATTCCGTACCCTGACTTATGGGTACTGCACGATAGAAAAATTAGGTTGGTTTATTGCTTAGTAGACCATAAAAACATTACATTGATGAATACTAAGTAAATGCTCAGTGTTTCTATGTCGTTTACACTCTTTTTAACGTGTAAATTGAATTCTAGACAATTGGAATGCATACTGCGATGCCAATTGCCTCCACCGTTTTACAGTAATTTTCTCAGAAATTTAAGCTTCGTTGGTCTAGTGAAACAAGTATTGCGTCGTGCCTACAAACATGTATTGGATGTACTGCTAAATCAGGAATCTCTGGTTCAATCCTTGGATAGGCTGAAGTGAAATACTATCCAAACGATTTATAAGTGAGGAATACACTATGCCTAGTACGTTACTATTTCTTCTATTTATACACTGTTCAGGGTTCCAGCCCCGCGACACCCCTTTAAAACATTGGATTTCTGACTATTTAAAATACGACTACCTATAGGTAAGTATTGCAGATTTCAAAGCGAATGTCGTCGCGAGCCATAAAATCAAAATCAGAATCAAAAGTCATTTATTCAAACTAGGCTGAGAATCGGCACTTTTCGAACGTCAAAATATCAATAGAATTGCATTCATATCAATGGAATTGCATTACAAAGTGTTAAAAAGCACAAAACTGGCCTGTATACTAGTAAAACTAGTTAGTTAGTCATAGAAACGACATTTCACGACTGTCTGGTTCGTTTATTTCAAAATAGCAACGCCAGTTTTTGTCGGGTGCAGCTTAACTATAATTAAGTATATAGCAACTGATGATTTGAGTTTGTGTTGCGGTCAGATATGGCCGTATGAGACAGTGTACTGACACAGTATAGTATTCATTTCATTGAATATGGTACTATGTATTCCTATTAGTATAATGCCAATGCTGAGACCAGTTTGTAACAAGTATGTGTGTGTAATAGGTATTGGTATCATCGCCCCATCAGCTCTTTTCATAATATTCACTGACCTTTGTCAATAATGTCAGCAATATTCATTATCCATACTAATATTATCCATACTTCCATACTATAACAACGGACTAAATAATCCTAACTTATTTTATACATGCGAAAGTGAGTTGTTTTTTTGTTACGCTTTCACGATAAAACGGCTGAAAGGATTTGGATGAAAATTGGAACATGGGTAAACTACGACCTAAAAAAGGACATAGGCTAGTTTCATCCTGAACGAGACTATGTCGATGTCGTTGGTAAAGTTGACCTTTCAAAATAGAAAAATGATGTGGATATCATCTTGAATGATTGTTTTATGATGCAATTGGTATAGTGCAAGTTTTTCAACCTTCAACGAGTGAAGGTTGGAAGATTTCCGCTGTTTAAGACATTTTAACCTTCCTCTGGGGAATTACAGAAATGACTCAAGTTCGACATTCAACCAAAAATGTACATTATATTATTAAGTTCAAATATTTAATGAGTTCAGTTTATTATTGACATAAGTTATTCAATCATTAATGATGAATTTGCTACTATATGTTTAAGTTATGCCTGTTATTTGTGTCGGTCGTAACACGAGACGTTATCAACGTCCTCAGAATGTTACACATATCTAATTACTTAGTATTTATTATTAACTTGTTGGTTTTCCTCACGATATTTCCCTATACATAATTTTAAATCGGGCGATAATTATATCTGGCTCTGTGTTTATTTTTAGAATGCAATAAAATTGAATGAGATATGCTTTGAAGGAGAAAAGTATTAATAACAATGAATACTTTTTTTTTAAATAAAATTTATGAAATGGCTAGAAAGAGATTGAGCATTGAGATGACGGCAGAGAGATGTACCTATGGAAGGTAAATATATGATGCGCCAATCCTAACTAATATAATAAATGCGAAAGTGAGTTTGTTTGATTATTTCGCTTTCATGCTAAAACGGCTTAACGGATTTGGATGAAATTTGGCACATTGGTAAACCATGACCTGGGTTAGGACATAGGATACTTTCTATCTCGGTAGTACCTTCCCGTGGGTTAATTTTCGACCTGCACGCAGGAGAAGCAATGGGCAAAGCCTAGTCATACATAAATTGAGATGAGCAATAATTGATGATGGCAAAAGGATGATGACAATGAATTTTAAGATCGAATAAATTGCCATAGATCTATTTTCATAACATACATAATCAGCCTATAATGTTCTCACTGCTGGGACACAAGCATCCCAAGCTCTCCCGGGAATGGGCCGTAATCCACCACGCAGGCCCAGTGCGAGTTGGTAGATGTCACATATCTTCGAATTTATGGTTCTAGTAACATGTTGGTTTCCTGACGATGTTTTTCTTCACCGTTTTGAGAGCAGTGGTGATGAAATAATTTACACAAAGCAAAGCGCCTGCCTAGGTTCGGACTTACGACTTACAACTTGTAAGCCGCTGCCGTTACCACTGGGCCACTATTGCTCTTAGATCTATTTACCTATTAGATATTAAACATGAATTTAATTTTACCGCATCACTAACTCGACAACAGACCTTGATATGAGTTGGAAATACTCAACTATTTTTATAACCAGTAGGTATCAGCGGTCAACGCAGTGAAGATGACCTCTAACAACAAATAGATTTATAAGAATTAATTATAATTGGCCTTACATTTAAATAAAATTTGTAAAAATATAGCATGGATTTGATAACAATACCAGAGGAGAGTTTGTCAATGAATATTTTTCTTGGAGACAAGGCCCTGTTGCTCAGGCCTGAGCAACAGGGCCTTGTCTCCTCCATCCTGGTAATTGGTAAACATGTTGATCAAGATATCTGTATATTATCTACCTATCTAACTACTGTTTTAATCATTAACTTTGAACCGGCTGACAGAAATTATCATTGAAATTAATTAAATTCAGAATCCGATTGATATCGTGCAAATTAATTAATAAGATACAGGTTGTTAGATGATTGATTTCAAGATTGGTCCTGTCTCAATTTGACACACACATACACACAGACATTATGTTTGTGACTACACCGTGTACGGATCAATCTAGCTAATCGGTAAGAACAGGTTTTGCTGGGTCACTTCTCGTTGTTTTGTTTTTGTTATTATATTTAATTACAAATTAATTTATGTATAAGTATAAACATTATGTATTAGGTACGTTGAAATTGTTTGTACTCCCGTCATTCATCCCTAAAGTTTCAGAGTAAGAGTCTGACACACCCTCCCGCTCCGCCCAGAGTGGGAGAAGTTATTTGATAATTTCCCACACAAAAAAAAGACAGCATCTGTCTGGCTTTAATGCTGAAATTAGCCTTTTTGGCGCAGCCGTGACTCCGTAAGGCACATACTATTGTTATTAAAAAAACATTTTCGCTTTTTTATTTTGTTATTTGTATTTTGTGTTTCACGAACTGTGTCCAAATAAAAGTTGTTCTTTCTTTCTTTCTTTTACATAAATGGAAAAGTTTCTGTATGGACAGTCGTACATAAGTCACTTTACAAGTGTCAGTAAGTACTTAGGATGAAAATGTCTATTGTACTATTGGCAAAACTTAAGCATGCTCACTTTAGAAAATATTTCTGCGGCAAGCGCAGCTAGTGACAAACCACACCCCTTCCTGGTTTCGTCCAATTAGAGACAATATAAATTTGTGTGAGTATAGGGCGTGTAACAAAAAATATAAATATGTGTGGTATGTTGGTTACTCACTGCACGAGCCGGTATTATTCGCGCGAGCCGAGGGCGAGCGAGCGCGATAAGGGAGTCGAGTGTGTGCGCGTTTCATACGACGGTTTTCAACTTGAGAGGAAAAAAAGAGACTGGTATTGTTATTAGTTTCGTACGCCGCTAGGTATTTCTCTCTAGATTTTGCAGGCAACAGGCTGTCACTAGCGTTTCGTGCCTAGATTAGTATTTCCGGGGGGTTAAATCTACGCGTTGCTCTTCGCTCTTCTTTCCTAATTGAAGTCAACATTTTTGATAATAATTAACCACACAATGAAAACGTTAACAAGTATTTCTGGAAAATACCGCGCTTGTTTTGTTTATCCCGCGCGCCGCAGGTGTAAATAAAGGCGCTGGAAAAACCGCTAAACAGCCTATATAAAAAATATAATAAACAAAATAATGTTTTGAATAAGCAAATTAAGGTTAATATGTAGTGAAAAATATATAATTTTATGAAATGATGATAATTTTGATGATTGATTTATCTGATGTAACGAATTTTTTTTTCTCAAAAATATTCATTGTTTTTGGACAAAAACTGCGTATATTGAAAAAAGAAATGTAAAGTAAAAATACTTCTATATAATAAGCTGAATTTCTGAGTCACTTTACAAGCAAGTGTGTTGAAGAAATATTTCGTAATTTTTTGCGACCGTATTTTATGGCCGTTCTATAAAGCCGATCTATTGTTTAACCAGATGTTCTGACGTTCCCACTGAATAACAATGGTGCTTAGATAATGAACATATTTTTATTGCAGTTGCAAAAGTTGCGACAGCAATAATAAAAAAATCTGATAACATTGTATAAACTGCGCCAAGTAATGGTTCAAATACTACTGTAAGTAATTTTGCTATTTTAATCAAAACAGCAATAAAAGAAAGAGATAGCAAATGACAATTTCTAACAAAACTACGTAACTTGCTTCGTTTTAGGGTTCCGTAGTCAACAAGGAACTCTTATAGTTTCGCCATGACCGTCTGTCTGTCTGTCTGTCCCCGGCTTAGCTCACAGACTCTTACTAGAAAGCTGTAATTTGGCAAAGTGGTAAACAAAAATGCTAAATAAAGTTTTTTAGGGTACGCGTATAGCAATACCAATAATACATTTTCTAAACCAAACGGAAGATATTAGTACGAAATTACTTCTTGTCAACAATAACAATTCATAAAGGCTTCTACATACTGGCGCGACTTGTCGCGCGACGCGTCGCGACACAAAGACACCGCGTGTAGCGCTACAAGCGGTGCCTTTGTGTCGCGTCGCGTCGCGCGACAAGTCGCGCCAGTATGTAGGAGTCTTAAAGCGCTCTCGCTGGCCGTGCCCATTAAAAAAATGTCTTACAAACAAGTGAGCATAGCACGCGCCTAGTGTGACTGTCACACACACTATACATAATTACATTAAAGGCTTCTACATACTGGCGCGACTTGTCGCGCGACGCGTCGCGTGGCGATTCTGGCGCGACATCGCCACGCCATACCTTTCACACTAGCGCGACAGGCAGCTGGCGTCGCGGCGTTGTCGCGTCGCGGCCGCTACAGTCGCGTAGCGGGCGCGACGCGACAACGCCGCGACAAGACAAGATAGTATAAATAGCGGTCCAATCCAAACTGGCCTCAGTAGCAGGCGTTCTTCGTCAGTGGATGAAGGCAGGTCTGTGCGTGTTTGCCGAGTGAGGTTAGGTTCGATTTCCCGGTCGGTCGACATAACCCAACCTAACTTATGTACCTAGACTTGACCACACGAGCGCGAACGGCGAAACTGACGAATTCGGACGCGCTAAGTGACTTAGGTAGATGTAATGGTGGTGTGTGTGTAATTAAGTTTTAATTTAAGCGACTTTGTTCTATACTATGCATAATGAATGAAATAGATTAATTTACCTACCTATGTGTGTGTTCAAGTGTTGTGTGCCTATCTTATTATTTTTGTGATCTAATATTGGAAATATATTTTTATGTTAAACATTACATCCGTTAGTTTTATTCATTCTAATATATATTTACTACTTTTTGTATTAGATTCCAGTGGGTCTCATTGACTATTGCGTTTTCAAATTTGACATAAGCAAGTTTTACCAATTAAACTATTTCAGTGTATGCTGAGAAGCATTCTAAACCCTCTTGCAAAAGTTGAGTTTACTCGGTTTTATTCCAAAGTAAATTAAATCATAAGCAAAATTGTAAGTCTTCGCAATGTGAGTCTTATCCCATTGTGATAAGGTATAAATTAGGATGTATGACGAAATTAACTAATAAATGAATAATTTCTCAATTTCAATATATAAGTCCTCGCAAAAGTTAATTATCCTAAATTATACCTTATAAAAATAACATAGAGTTACATTGCAATGACTTACTCATGGTTTTTGGCGGCGCGCGGCATGCTCAAAGGAGCAGGTACCTTTTTGAATCTGGCGCAAGCCAGCTGCTCTACTGCGCCGCGCGTCGCACTTGCCACGGCTATAGTACTTACCTAGTATTATTCGCGGATTTTGACTCAAAACACGAATGTCTTATAATTTTATTTCATTTTTAACCGACTTCAAAAAAGGAGGAGGTTTCTCAATTCGACCGTATATATATATTTTTATGTGTGTTTGTACGGATAGCCTATACAATGCGAGATCAGCTTATACTGGAAGGTTATAGCATGATGTGTAGCCAGCCGTGCGCACTATTTTACCTACTGCTAAAAAATAGTAGTCAAGTGCGAGCCAACTTTGCGCTGAGGGTTCCGCCCATTGGTTTAGTAGTAAGTTTGTGTTTTATAGTTTTCGCCGTGTATGTAGGTATGTAATGTGACAGTCGTTTGCGTATGTAATTATGTTTTAGTAGGACTATGCAAGTACCTACATATACATAAATACCTATAATTATGTTAGAAATTTTGCAAACCGATTCTAAACCACTGCATAAATTCAACTGCTACAAAAAACTAGTCAAGTGCGAGTCACCATTGCGCTGAGGGTTCTGTAGGTACTTTGGCTTGGTAGTAAGTTTACACTGCCATTTTACAATCGTGTAATATAGTTTTCGCCTTGTATTACTACTTTCTTACTTATTATGCAACTACATACCTTTATAAAAATGAATCGCCGAAAGGTATGCACACGCATAACTTCCGAAGGACTGAACCAAATTGGATAGTTATTTTTTTGTCGTGTTAGTGATTCTCAGGACAAGGTTTGTATAAATATAAGATAGGTAGGGTAGGTAGGCAGATAGGTACGTACGTACATAGGTAGGTAGGTAGGTACGTAGGTAGATAGGTAGGATAGCAGGTTCACTGTCCACAGACCACATACGGTATGTAGAGAGACTTCCATATCAGTCCACAGACCGTATGTGGTATGTTCGCCCGTACAATTTCTAAGCCATCTGATACTGTGGACGTAAGGAGAAAGTCTCATATTTAATGCGGACTTGGCAGGACACATCATAAGGATTATAAAAAGTGCTGGGACATAGGGAAAAAGTCGATATTTTTTTTCTAAAGTAAAAAGTGTCAGCATAATTTTTTTTTTCTAGGTTTTATTGTTTCATTACATATAAATAAGCTAATCAATGGGTAAGTAGATAACAAAATACGGGAAATGAATAGAAAATTTATTATATAGGACAAAAATTATACATGGACTTGAGACTCACGAGGTGATTTTTCCCGTCCTGGAAGCGCTACGAGTCCACAGACTATATGTGGTCTGTGTTAAAAAAACTATTTCAGTAGAGTATAAAAATTTTGTAACACATATATGCATACATTTTAATCACAAATAAACTGACTTTAAATAAAAACATAACTGGACTTATGGACTATTCCCTCTCTGGAGCCTGGACAGTGAACCTGATAGGGTAGGGTAGGTAGATAGGTAGCTAGGGTAGGGTAGGTAGGTAGGTAGGTATGTATGTATGGTATATACCATAAGTTTTTGGAAAGTAATTAAACATCGTCAAAATTATACAACATTTATTTTAATTCACCTAAATCTCTAATTAGCATATTATTTCGAACATGTCTGGGATCGCATAGCTCAGGCAACATGCATGTTATATAAAAATGTTCTAATTTTGGTTCCATTTCTTCCCAATAATGGTCATGTCTCTCTATAATTTCAACTTTGATGTCTTTGTCGCATCCAGACCATACTCCGAAAATACATTTTTGCCTACCGGTGATATGTAATTGTCCCTGCACCTGTATAAACTAAGGATATTTTTTATTTATGACAAGTCCGTTTTTAGTTTTCTTCCAAAACTTCACTTTTTTCTTATCTATAGCTTCGTCCAAAGAGGTTTTAAATGTTGTAATTGGACACTTGATTTCAATCATTGTGTCTTCTCCCACTATTCCGTCTGGAGTTGCACCTAGAAAAGGCAACTTCTTATCTATGAAAAGACCACAAGGCCTTTTCTCCTGTTTTTTCTGATACAAAGTGAACATTGCTCAATTTATATCCGAATGCCTTATTATGATTGCATATTTCTTGAAATCTTCTATAAAATATTCAGTGTCAATTATTCTTCGTCCTTCTATACAAAAACAGCTTTTCCCTTCTACAGGATTATTAAAACTCACTTCGTACCTGAAATGACCAGAATAAAAATATTTGATGAATTCTTGTAAAACTGCATACATACTTCATACAACCTTCTTATATAGAAATCTAGCAATTACCAATTACTATCATCATCTGATGTTTCGTACTGCGGAGGGTTGTGTGAATATCTGAAAAAAGGTAGTTTTGGTATATGAAGTAAGAAATTATAATCCTAACTTCCTAACTAATATTATAAATGCGAAAGTGAGTTTCTTTGTTTGTTACGCTTTCACGCTAAAACGGCTGAACGGATTTGGATGAAATTTGCACAGGGGTAGACCTTGACCTGGAAAAGGACATACGCTACTTTTCATTAGTATAAAGCGGTAGTGCCATGGGGGAACAGCTAATTTCGTGATGATCAAACACGTATGATACTTACAAATGTTGTATTTTAATTATGAAGATTTAATTTATCCGAATTTATTTCTACATCTTTTGAATGTATTTGGGTCCTGTAACAATCACACGTGGCAAGTTAATAATACCTACCTAGACCTTACATATTTTTATTTATCATTTGGATATGGAACCCTAAAAATATATAAAAAAGACGAAATCGTCCATAAACGCAGACTTGCCGCATGAATAACAATAAATAACTTACCTACGTTTATTATGGAAATACAAATTTGGTGCAGGTACGCGTGGCTACATATCAAGCTATGTGAGATCAGCTTAAACTGAAAAATATAGCTTGATAATTATGTAGCCGTGTGTAAATAACAGATCAGATTACATGTTTAGGTAGGTAGAAGATACTCACGAATTTACCGGAATATTCTCTTTATCACCATCGTCTTCTGGGGGGTAATCATCACCTCTTATAGCAGTATTATTATAATATAATGTTACTTCACAGTGTGAAAGTGATGGAGCTATACAGGACTTATAGCTCCATCCTTTTCTCACGCTGAAGTAATATTGAAATAATACTGCTTTATGAGGTGATGGTCACCCCCCAGTACTGTGTAATCTACGTCTTCTGGAAGACACATTATAATGATTTAGCTAAACTAGGTACCAAGGTACGTCAGTGGGTTCATAACTTTTATGTCACCTACATAAAAATTATGAGCTTAAATAAGTAGCACTACAGTCGGTGTAAATTACAGTTTTGTATCTTGTAGTTATATGTACAGGTAGGTACTTACCGAACATACCTAACTACTTATATTTTTTTATTACTTACTTTCTAAACGCTTGGCTGCTACACTACGATTCACGGGTTCGATTCCCGCACGGAACAAATATTTTTATGACCTACAGATAGTTGTGCTGGGTCTGGCCGTTTGTGAATGTGAAGATGTGTGTTTGTAATCGCATCGTCTCCGATTCAGGAGTGGGTAAACATTATTAAAAAAAAAAACAATTACGTACTACATAGATAAGTACCTATTTTTTGTATATTGTAAAAACAAACCTTTAGGTAACTTTTATCTTTTATAAAAGTTACCTGGATTTCTCTTGAATCGTGGACGGTGCGTTTACAAACGCAAATCTTCTTATATGAAGATTTGTGTTTGTAAACGCACCGCAAGATTTGTTGGGTTATGTCGACCGACCGGGAAATCGAACCTAACCTCACTCGGCAAACATGCACAGACCTGCCTTCATCCACTGACGAAGAACGCCTACTACTGAGGCCAGCTTGGATTGCACCGGTATTTATACTATCTTGTCTTGTCGCGGCGTTGTCGCGTAGCGCCCGCTACGCGACTGTAGCGGCCGCGACGCGACAACGCCGCGACAAACGCGTAGCTAGCGCGACGCCATAAAATAGGCATAATTTCTGTGTCGCGGCGCGACAGGTCGCCCCTGTGTGTAGTGGCGCGCGCGTTTTCATAGAGATTGTTCTACGGATATAATGTCGCAGAATCGCGTCGCGCGACAAGTCGCGCCAGTGTGTAGAAGCCTTAATACAAACACGGCTAAAATACGCTTCATGCATCCCATTGGCCAAAACGCTTGCATCGGGCGATCGAGTCGTGAGCCGTGCTATACGATTATCGCCTTAGAGGTGAGCATGCGGAAGATTGGCCGATAGTACCTCTCTTTAAAATAATCTTATTTAGGTAGGTTAGGGGCTTGTGGCTTAGTAATAACAGCCGCACGGGTCGATCGATCAGGTTAATCTACGCTTGCCGCGGTTGGTCCGTGGATGGGTGACCATCTTTACATACCAAGGCTTCTCCTTGCCTCGGAAAGCACGTTAAGCCGTTGGTCCCGCCTGCAATTCGTCTCACAACCAGTCTTACCAAGGGGTATTACCCAATAACTGGGTTGTAGAGGTCAGATACGCAGTCGCTGCATTTAAAATACTGATATCCAGCTGCATCCGGTTAGACTGGAAGCGGACCCTTGGTAAGACTCGAAAAAGGCTAGGCAGATGAAGAGGTAGCTTAAGTACCATAAACTATTATCTTCAATGTTCAGATACAAATATTTCATCTCATAACATAGCCGGTTTTTCAACGGCTATGTGATTTTTTTTATATATGCGTTCTTTCTGAGACACACGTTAGTCTCAGAAAGAACGCATATATCAAAATTTATTTTAATAATAACAGTGTTAACACCGATGAGATTATTATCTAGACGAGCGACATCATATACATTTATTTGATTTGATCTATAAATATCTTATTATTCGACCACCTTGACAATTTGAGAGTCCTCAGAATAGCAGGAAACGAAGAATCAGGCCAATATTAGTAATCAAATAATATTTAAGCTAAAGAAATAGGTGGAACAAATTCTTGTATTCTCCCACAGATTGCAAAGTTACCTAAATTCTCACATTAGAATGCGCAATGCGTTATATTCATACATCACTGACTACTGAGCAACACGACCAGTTCTTATTGAAATCTTACATGTATTCAGTACAAGAAATTAGCACAGTGCATATAATAAGATTTTAATTGAAACATAAACAGTTAATTAGTATCTACTTAATTTATTATTATTAGTTATTATAACATATTAAGTTAACACAATTTAATTGGATTTAATGTTTTGATCCTCTTTAAAGATTAATATCGTGATTCATTCTGATTTCCCGGGAATTAAAACTGACACCAGAAAATGTTTCAACAGAAGTGAATTCGACTTAAATGTTTGACTCTCATATGATTGAATATGATTGATTGAATAATTCGTCTATTAATCCAAAGCTGATCCCATGGAATTTTCAACACTTGAAAATGTTTCTGGTAATTTGTACGAATTCCTAAAGCAGTTGCAAAACGTACAAATTGGCAGTGGTCAGTCGGCCTTGCTTTCATGTTATCTCTGTTTATTCTGCAGAAACTAATTTACAGTCACGTTCAAAACCGACTAATAAATTAAACATATCAAAATTATGATGAAATGATTAATTTTTTAAATGCTATCTTCATTTACATTAATGGTACGTGTTTATGGAGTTTTAACGTCTGTTTATGCGGGTACTTATATTTTTTTTTGGTATGCATAAGATTCATTTATTTTTATAGATCGTGTGAACGGCAGACTAGAAATTATAAGGACGGAAATCTAGATTTTCTACTTCTCTCATATCGGCACACGTTATTATGAAAATAGCTCTTACTGTAGTAAAAATATAAGCTAGCCAGCATGATCGTAGCGTGGTTTTACAGGCCAGGGTCCGCAGTTGAAAAGATTGTAGATGACTTTTTTTTATCTATGTAAAAGTTGATGAAGGCATAGATACAGAAATAAAAGATATACCTACGATTATCGTTTATGTATATAAAGAAATAGGAAACATTGTAAGCGACTGTGAAACGCAAACATTCAAGCGAGAACACACTATGAGAGGAAATAATGATTACAAAATAAGGTCTAAATATGGCCTGGCCATTTGGCCAGGTATCCAATTTAATGACGAGATATATAGGTATAAGAGCGAACTACATAGATTCATCATAACTATCGTCATCAAAAGTATTTTGCCTCCCGCTCCCTCCTCCTCCCGCAGAACTATCACGCTCGATATATTTTCTGTTCTTCTTTTCTCTCGTATGAATACGAATTAGCTATATTGAAATCTTAAGTAAAACGTAAGTGCTTTTCGTTTATGTTTATCACAAATTCAATTAAAAATGACGGCTTTCAAAGAGTCCGCCATCGAGATATACTCGTAATTTTATTCGGAGTTTTTAATGGGATCTTTGAAGGACATAAATGTTAATATCAGTATTTTAACTTGTAATATCAGTGATCTGATTGAAGCAGTGGATTAAAGAGAAAGTTGAAATTACCATCTCTGTAAATTTATCCTTGTAAGAGTTGGTTTCAAAACTAAAGCAGTCATCATTCGTGGATTTGGCGCAGCATTTTATACTTCCACCAACCAAACAACTCTATAACCGTCATCTAAGTATTCACATTCACCCTACCTACATACATATATGTGCTAACCTGTTACATACTTAATAATATGTCATACCTAACGTTTACTATTATTTTTCTTGTCGTTTCATAGGGTTTTATTGCAATAGCCATATAGTTTTGGTCCAGCATTTAGGCTATTTGATGAACTTGTAACCACATCAAGTCCTTCCGCGATTGCTGGGTATTTTTCTATTTATGATTTTCCCATTACTAGCTAGCTTTATCATTGTGGATCTTTATGCTTAGGCATCCTCATTTCATTCCACTTATCTTGTAGCCCAGCCTCCTTCTATTATCTACTGTTTTCTCTACACTCACAAATGGTAATAACCCAACGTTTAAGGCTCGTACAGTCGTTACGACTGTTAAGACTCAAAACGTTTTTTTATTAATACAAGCATCATCACCCATTTTTCTTTAACTTTCATCCAGTTTGGAAGTAGGAATGTAGAAATTGCAAATATTGATGTCCGCAAGGCCCTGACATTCTTGAGCCGCTGCCGGCCATAATAAAAATCATTATATTTTATTAATTTTGATACGCTCTATTATCTAGCGTGTCTTTTATCTATCGGACATATTGATGATTACATAGTCCTTGAATGTGTACGAAAAATTAACTTAAAAAACTTAAAAATAATCACTTTGTATAATAAAATGGTCATATTTATTGTAATGGTGACCGTTTAGTTTAATCGATTTATATAAGTGTAAAATAAATGTATAATAAGAAGTATAAAAGTCTAGAAAACTATAAATATGACAATTTTATTTCACAAAGTGACAGCTAGCACATGTCAGATTACTCCAGTGAATTAATAATTTGACTTTAGTAGCAAACTTCGATACTTTTTGAGTAAAGAAATACCTAACACGATTGTGTCTTCAGAATTTGGTTAAAATTTTTCTAAAGAGGTGTTAGGGTGCTAATTCTTTAAAAAAATATTATGTACCTATCCTGTTCCAGCATTAGATACATTACCTTAGGCCTGGCAGGTGCCAATTTTGTTACAGTAATTGTATCGATCAATCAAAGTCACCGTTTCAAGTTAACTTTTAGAAAGTTACAAATTCAGTTATAACAGTCTCTAAACTAAGCAATCAGTAGAACAAACAATTTGCAAGTTAACAATTGACTCACTTATCGATGTTTATTTTAAAATTAAACTTATTTACATGTTATTATCCGACCTGAGTTTGTTTACGATAACATGACTACCCAAGTTAGCACGGAATTAATGCATGATTGTAGTAGCGAACTACAGTAAACAAGAAACGTAATACCAAACACTAACACTATAGGGTTTGAATCTAAGAGTAAACTGCTGATTAACCGCCATTACAGAACAAGCTATTTTTAGAATCCGCACAGAGATCACGTCTTTGTCTGCGGTAATGTAAATGACTATCAACCATTCCATGTCTCACAGAATCTGTTTGCGCCGCCGATCAAAACAAAACGTTACATAACCTAAAACTGACACAACAAAATGTAACTCACCTAGTTCATCTTTTAGGATCTTCGTCATTCTGCATACCTTCATAATTATTTGCACTAAAAAAAGTAATAAGATTCACAGTGAGGTTATAAACATGATTGTCTGTTAACGTCACGTCATTTTGACAGGTGATGAGGTGACGCGCGCTGTGACCGTCAGCTCGCGCGGCTAGGGACGCACGGGAGAGTTTCCCGAGCGGTGGTGTATTCTGTTGTCGAATGACATAGTTTAGGGAGTGAAGCAGTCGGAGGAGCGTAACTCGTCTTAGCTTCTCGCGGCCAATGAACGGCACGGCCCGATGCGCCAAGGTCACTGGAGGCAAAACCGGCAGCTCCGGCAGAGGGCGGCACGCGGCGCGACCGAGTACGCGAGCAGCTTGGTTGCTGCCCGTATGGCAACTAAACAGAAACACTGTATGTAAGTATGGCCCGCCATGATGCGCCGATAAGCGGTATTATGGAATAAATAAAAACGCGACGCGTTCTGAATGTGAATGAATGTGCAGCCAACTTTACGTCATTTTATTCATTGTCTTTTTATTACCCACTTGGATGTAACATTGAATACTTTCTATCGACATACAATGGCCCATGACAGCGAGTGAGCAAGTTAGGTATTCGTTAAATGCCTTCATTGAATCACAATTTGTTTTCAAACAATGGATGTAGGTACGAAAATAGCCCACAATGTTTGTCGACACTGCTAATTACCGGACGTATGTACCTACTAGTTTAACTAGGTACTTCAAAGAAGTTGTCAGGTGGACTTTGATAATACAATATCTAAAACCGAAGGGTCCATCTCTTCGTCTCATACATATCATGATACTAAACAGGTTATTTCCCTCAAAATAGGTAATCGCTAACCTACTTCAACTTTTTAATGTTGGGTTGAGTTGAGTTGAAGAGTTATTAAATTCAAATTCAAATTTATTTATTTGTACTCATAGGTATAATGTTAGTAGGTACATTATATAATACAATAAAAATATTGTGTCACTATGTGCAAGGCGTACAAACATTTCTTACACAGTAAGTAATAAGTGTACGGGTAGTACTACCTATAAAATAATAAAAATATTGCTAAATAACAGGTTTAAATCTTTAGCAATAATCATTT
Source organism: Atethmia centrago (assembly GCA_905333075.3). Lineage (NCBI taxonomy): Eukaryota > Metazoa > Arthropoda > Insecta > Lepidoptera > Noctuidae > Atethmia > Atethmia centrago. Next base: position 14,369,350 of record HG995386.1, on the reverse strand, counting down.
AACCATTCACAAAATAATAAAAATTAGGGTAACAATCATATTAACTAAAGTAAGTAGGTAATAAATAAGTCTGAGAAGATGATATTACGTTTTTATTTTTCGTACCTGTTCATTTATTTAAGACGCAGATGAAAAAGATATAAATCTTATCAGGGGACCATGGCTCTTATCAGTCTGTATATCGTCGATCTTGGTTAACAAAAGGCTCTTTATGATTTTGTAAATAAAACGTAGTTTAGCAAACCTAATAAAATATAAAAAGAGAACAAGTACCTACCTTATATTTTTGTATAATTTATTTAGAAACGTTCGCTCGCTACTCGGCGCTAGATGGCAGTAGTAGAACTTTAAAAATCCAATTTAAAAGTTGAGGTTCGTTCCGTTCAGCCTAAAAAAAAATATAACTGTAACCCGACTACGGAAAAGTAAAAGTGATCTAAAATGTATGAAACACGTACCTAAATATTTCAGACAAAAATCATCAAGGTAAGCCGTCGTCGTATGCCATTATAATTTTGTAGATGTTCCTGGCACCCACATGGTATACAAGCATGCGACCGCGGCTTTACCATGACCATTTTTGTACCTATGTCTTGATTTCTATCTGAAATATTTTCTTGTTTCATTTTTATTTTTCCGTAGTCAGGTTAGAGTTTTTGAAACAAAGTTTTTTTTTTATTTTATACTTTTCCGTATTTAAGCTTGATAAACGTAACGACAACGTAAATGAGAGTAATACAATAGTTTTGTTATCAATCTATTTACTCTTGACTTGACGACACTTTTTTTCAGTAGTTGTGGGAATGAGAGGAAGATGCCATAGCGCGATTTATTTCGACGCCAACACCACTTATCGGGCTTCGAAGAAATCTAAAATATAAATATTTCGTAGTACTTGTTTTTCTTTTTAAGAGTGGCATTACAAATCGTTACTATCTATTAAGATTTCATACTTTTTATTGTATAATAGGTATTATTTTTTCAACACACTTGCTTGTAAAGTGTCTCTTATGGCAACGCATTTCGGTTCATAATATAGCTTATTATACACTCGTGTTTTTTTACTTTACTGGTTTTGTTTCAATATCCGCAAAGAGTTTTTATGTCTAAAAGCAATTCATATTTTTATGAATAAATAAATTAAGATTTCAGGTTACATATGATAAATCAATCATCAAAATTATCATAATATCATCAAATTATATATTTTTCACTACTTATGAACCTTAATTTGCGTATTCAAAATATTATTTTCTGTTTATTATATTTTTTACAAGAATGTTTAGCGGTTTTGCCAGTGCCTTTATTTACACCAGCGCGCCATTTTCCATAAATATTGGTTAACGTTTTCGTTGTGTGGTTAATTATTATCAGTTGGGTATCATTTTTTGAATTGTACCTTCACTAATTGTTTTAATAATTAAAAGTTAATAACAATACAAGTCTGTTTTGTTCCTCGCAAGTTTGTTGAAAAACGTCGTATGAAACGCGTGTGCATTGATCATTACACACTTGTATCATAATTCTGTACTATTACAGCCGCGCCCTATGTAGCGGAGTCTCGCTTTGGCTTGTTTTAAATAATTTAAACATATTTATTTAGTTAGATAATAATTATGATGTGCTCGTCAAGACCTTTCTTTTGATAACAAACATGTTATAATTAACTCAAACAATTTTTTTTCGAGGTCAGAAATTTACGCATAAAGTCCACCATGTCCCCGGACCATTATTACAAACCTACTGATACGTCATTCATCAAAATCTGTTCAGAAGTGAAGTCGCTACGGTGAAACACACGTAAATATAAACAAACATACATACATAGACTGCTAAAATCATAACCCTTCATTTTGGCAAAACAATTGCAATCTCATCTTAATTAATACAACCACAAACATTAATATCTGTACCAGTATACTACTAGGTAGGATTGCGACCTACGAACAAAGCCGAGATGCTAATGCTAATGTAATATTGTACCATGTGTTGAAAGGCACTTTGTAGCTCCAATTTTAGGACTCCTATTATTAAGGCACTGACAAGAGGCAAATGACCAAAGTAGGCTTGTCTTAAGAAAAAAAAAATTCAAATCTGTATAGTTTGTGGTAGCGATAGCGATAGCGATACGTTTACGTTCCAATCCAAAATATCTGTATTAAATATCAATGGACGTTACGTATTTAATTAATAACAATAACGTCTTATTTTAATGCAGAACTTGGTTGTTTTTTATTTTCGATTTCTCAACTCAATTGTGAGTAAATAGATAAAATTGCTTCATAATTTGCAATAAATCACAATTGTTGTGTCATCGCGCTTCTCTTTCTTTTCTATGCAGTCTGACAGCGACCGCGCTTTAGCTGTTTGTGCTTGTGCTGTCAGCGTCTTAAGGGGACTACAGGACCTATTCGCAAATTTTGTAAGTTTTATAATACTTAAAAGTATATGATCCACTGTAGTAAACAAAATCAGAAAAATATATGATATTCTTAAGGATATAAGCTACGTAGATAGTGTGTTGAAAACATAATATAACTAATTGGATACGATAGAAAAAAATCACGAAGTACATACGTAATATACATGCAATCATTCTGATTTTTTGTCAGATTATTCTACAAGCAACATATTAGCATAATAGTGTTTGTTTTTTTATACAATCTATAACTTTTTTGTAAATCGATAATTGCTTCATATTTTGCAATAAATTATCAGCGTTGTGTCATCGCGCTTCTCTTTCTTTTCTATGCAGTCCGACAGTGACCGCGCTTTAGGTGTTGTCAGCCTCTTAATATTGATATGAGATTTGCAATCGTACAAACTGTGCAACTTGCGTGCTGCACGCCCGGCATTAGCGATGGCTCCACCAACCATAAAATAACTATAGATATACCCATTTATACGGTAGTAGAACAAAGCTGAGAACAAGCCAATAAAATTTACGCAAAGTACCCTCCGCTATATAAAGAATTAGAAACAGTCGTTCGTGTCGGCGGAGTTCAAACGCGCGTAGGTGCGGTTTGAAAATTCTACTAATAGCTAAACGGTATTCTGTCTGACCAAACTATGTTATTGATATAGGATTCGCAAATATCTCGTCTGTCTACGACTGTACATGAAATGTTGGTGGCGGTGTATCTATGTGCTTTGACGGTAAAGTAACACATTGAGACAAAGTAACATTTATCTAGGTAACCAAACGCTGGAATTAGATCGGATGTATGCCAGCAGCTATCTAGAAAATGTTCGCTGCATATATCGGCCTTTTAGCGATGCTAAATAATTAAGTTAATGAACAAAGTCAAAACAAAAACCATCTTTTTCCTCGACATTTTATAATGAGACTAGAAATTGACTTTTTCTCAGTCGAGAAACACCAAAAGAGGTAGGATCAGATACTGCGCTGGCACTTGAGTCTTTGTATAATAAAATTAATTTGGTACAAGGTAAAAGTGCCTGCCTCTTCTCTTTTGGTGCTTTTCGGCTCAAAATTCAATTGCGTCATTGGCCTCGTGGTCTCAAGCGCGACTGCTGAGCGCCACTGCTGAGGTCCTGGGTTCGATTCCCAGGTCAGGCAAAGTGTTTTTGGGTTTTTCCATCAGGATTTTTTTAGTAACAGCCCGGAGTTTGGTAGTTGGTGTTTTGATACATCCGTGCATTGGAAAGCACGTTAAAAGGTCATACAACCTCAGCGCCACCTGACTATCTCGATCACACACTACTGCTTGCCATCACGCGAGCAAGTGCGACAGGGGCGGGCAGGGAGAAGGTTCCAAGGTGCTGATAGTGAAAATAATGGTAATTTAAAAAAAAAACGTAGCCTCTACTTTATCTCTAGTTCAGTTAATATGCAAAGTGTCATGATCTAATTTGAAGTATTTTTTTTCCTGGCAGATTATTATTCGGTTTGGAGTTTGTGAGTTGTTGATTTTTTTTCTGTCGATTTTTTTTATGGAATCGTGTTTTCGACAAACATAGTATCTACTCAACATTAATCCTCAAGTTTACTGCTGCAGAATTTTCGATATAACGGAGGTTCATCCTAAGCAATTGGAGGTATTGTAGAATCTTAAGCCGTCGCGTCAGATCTCTTACGGGTCGTGTCGAATTGCCGTCCCATTGGACTCAGGGAGTGCGGGAAGAGAGTGCACCTGTCTGCGCTCACAGTTATGCACTATAATAAGTCCCGCGTAGATGGCTAGTCTCCGCTGAGATTGACTGCCATGGCGAAATTCGGTCTGAAGGACTAATATTACTATTATTACTGTTGCTGTTTTTAAAAGTAGAGTGAAGGAACACTATCTTTCCACTTTGCCATAGTTGCATATTATATATTTCTTATTTTATACTACATTATAATTATATATAAGTATTTTATTGATATTTATTTTAGAAGTATGCATTTATGTAAGTATATACTCTTATTATTTATATGTGAATAGCTTTTTTATTTTATGTATTTTGTTATCTCTTCTACTCTTACACACGTCTTACATCTCTTTGTCTACTTTCCTATCGCTATGCTGGAAGAGATTTTTATAGAAATAAGCATTACCTTTGTACGTATATTTCTGTTCCTTTCTTCTTGTCTGTTTACACGTGTGTACATAAACAGTTAAATAAATAAATATTACTAAAGAATTTGGTAAACATTGGGATTCAGTAAAAGCTCCACGATAACAACTAAAGCTGAATGAGAATTTTTTTATAGGATTCTTGTGTTACAAAACTGGTTTTTGTTACTTACTGTCTTTGGTTTGGCATTTTTCCTTTATCGATTTGGTCCCAATACGTTCATAAGCAATATTTCTTGACCTGAGACGCATAAGGTCTGATATGGAATTTCACAAGTTTAGAGGCGAGTCAAAAGAAAGTTCTTAATAAAATCATGTCAAAACAATTGTTTATTTTCGATTAGGCTAAGAGAGGAGAGTCAAATCAACTTTCTTTTGACTCTCCTGAAATTTCATATCAGACCTTATGCATGTCATGTCGAGACTTTTTTTATTTTATTGTGTTTGGGTGGCTTAAAGCTATCAATACAGAAGTGATAGTGAGGTTATTCATGGCATTTACAAGCCTCCACATTTAGCAATAGAGAATTGTTGTACAAGTTTTCAAATTGAATAACTATTCATTAAGCATAACACTAACATCCTCATACAAGGTGGACCGATGGCCTTGTGAAGGCCGCAGGAATCCGCTGGATGCGGGAAGCACAGAAGCGGTCGAAGTGGCAGTGCTTACGGGAGGTCTATGTCCAGCTGTGGACGTCTTTCGGCTGAAATGATGATGCTAAACACTAATCTAACTCACTAATATGTAGGATTATCCACGAATAACGGTTCACCTGAAGTACTAAGTTCGGAAACAAAACCCTCTAACATAGAACATATAGGAGTACCTTCTCTACAGCTCATCAGACCCTTTGGAACAAACAAACGTGACGTTTGTGAGTTTCCCGAGAATTATCATTGATCTGAATTTGGTATTTGTGAGCCACGTGTAAAGTACGAGTACGTATCAATGAGAAAATGCAGTGATGCAGGCAGTCACCTATCCACTGACTAGGTACGAGATATGCGTCGAACGGAATACTTCTTGTATTATGATACGTGCAATAATTTCAATCTAAACACGTGTCTACACTGACTTTTTAACAGCCGCAATATAATATAGGATCCACGTGGACATAGGTGCGTGGGCGCTTATTTCCACGTGGATCCTATATTAGCTACCCATAATAACGAATATTAAGTTGGTGTGATGAGACAAAAGAAACTGTGGGTGTAAAAAATGTGGGTTTGGCCGCGACTGACACCATGAGAAAAATTAACTCGATTATATCTTCAGTATAGGCCTCTGCTGCATCAACATGGTATTCAGCGCACCAGAGCGGCCCAAGAACCGGCCCTTGTGGAATCCCAACACGAATCATCGTTCGTTCATGTTGTACGTTCCCGAATCGTATGTGCCTCCTGAATTAATTTTCTAAGAATAATAGCTAAGAAGTTAAAGGTTTGAATAAATCCAATAGATCCGAACAGCTTGATCAGATCAAATAGCTGGGAAAATCTAAGGTCCTGTGTAAAACAGTTGATGAATAGCTTGTCCCCCAGAGCAAATAGAAGTCTGCGTTACTAAATACTGACTGAGTAGAATAAAAAGTACAATATAATTTATTAATATTGGCGGTTATCTTCATAGTACAATACATAATTAATAATCAGCGTATTTTTAGTTCATGGCAACCGTTACGGATTGCGTGAAGCACGAGATTGGCATTCTACAGCCTGATCATTACAATAATCGTTACTTAGGCTACACTGCGTATTGTAGACTGCGACTTGCCAGTTTATTTGTAGCACCTTTCATTCGGCCCTTGGTACTCTGAAGTTAACATAAAGTAATCATCAGTTTCATCAAAACTAATTTTGAATTCTCAGCATCATTTATTATTTCGATCTCATGTGCGGTAGCAAGAAATACAACAACTCAATCCAACACTCACTCACTTACATAATCAGCCTATAATGTTCCCAGTGCTGGGACACAGGCCTCCTATCTGTGAGAGGGAGTGGGCCGTAATCCACCACGCGGGCCCAGTGCGGGTTGGTTTAATAATTACTCATTACTAGCTTTTATTTGGTACCAATATTATAGCAAATTTAAAAAAAAAATCAGCCCCCTTCTTTTTTTGCGGTTGCAGATGCAATATATAAATATTATATAGCCTATAACACTCCCACAATTAAGACAAATCTAACGACATTTCTTATGTTAAAATCCATCAAGCCCTTTAGGCTACAGAGCGTGCCAAAGAAATAGACATACATACATACATACTCTAGAAAAACATACCCTCCTTCTGGGGCAGTCGGGTAAAAAGAACCTGACTTCATTGACGTTGAGTCCAATGCAAATGTGCGCGTGCAAACTGTAGGCGCGTCATTCTGTGAGCTCGTGTCAATTTGGGACAATTTCTTCGACTACTCTAACAGTTCGAGCGTAAACAGTCAGTCCATGAAAGTCTCGAAGCTGTTCTCTGACCTGTTCTGAGGTCAGGTGACGATGACGCAGGCTGGTGGTAAAGATAAACCGATCTTATCGCGCTGTAGTAACCCGCGTCCTGGTCGGCGCACAAAGTCGCCAGTCTCGTCGAAGTATCGATGGTAAATTCTTTGAATGGTAGAACTGCTTACATGAAGTTGGGCACTTACGTTTTTCTGACTAAACCCTGACTGAAGAAGTGCCACAGCTTCTGCGGCTAGTTCAGGTGCAGTATCCATAATGTGAACGTCAGAATGGATGAAAAGGAAAAACAATTTCGATTCTCTTTTTATGCAAAACAAAACAAAAAGCTATTAACTTAGAGAAGCTTTAATCAAAGCTTGTTGCTTCTCAAACTCCGACTTTCTTATCTTTTTCAAAATCTTGAAAAATTTGGAACGATGGTGATACCTAAATGATGACCACTATATCAGCTTTAAAATTACATAAAAATATTTGTCTAACTAATCATTATTTTGATGTTTTACGTCTATATCTAAGTATAATGCACGGTGCATTATATGACACCGTAATAAAATAAACAGCAACTAAAATAAAAGGAAGATCATGAAATTTTACATTTATTAAAAATAATTTAACCGCAACTTACAATCAATTTAATTTATTAAATGACCAAAATGTCTCCCTTCCTGTTGTATACAAATTGTAACTCTTTTAATAATTTCGCTTCCCATTGATTTTATTATTTTTCTTGGTAAATTTTTAAATTAATATTTCTAAGTTCAGTTTATAGCTTCTACACACTCTCATACTGGTTCCCATAAACTGGTTCTGGGGATCTCGGAGGCCATCTGCAGGCTTAGCATGACCTTTATATTTTTAATCTACTCTAGAATAGAAATCGATTGTCTACATTTCTCGGTAGAAAACTGTCAACGGTCTACTCGGAAACGTCATTTTTGTCTACTCTTCCGTCTACAAAACGCTTCTCTACGGTTCTCGTGCTAAGCAGGCTGTATGCATTTGTCTACGAGTACCGATCCTATTCATTATTCTGAACAAAATTTGAAATGAAATGTTAAATTTCATGATCTTCCTTTTATTTTAGATGCACTGTTATTTAAAAGAAATAAATGTGTATGATTGAGCCTCTCAATCGGTACAGTAAGATTACAGGTTTTTTTTTCATATTTAGCGGCTTCGATTCCCGGTTCAGACAGGCGATTATTAAAAAATCTTTGATTGCAATTCGTATTGTTTTTAAAATAAAAATGAAGTCTTCATTCAGTATTTTTTTCTATCTACAGTATTTATGGTACTTCCCCTTCATGTGGCAAAGTCGTGGGACGCCCTGTATATGCCACTTAATAATTTACAATTGTTACTATACATTTTTGAAAAGTGTTGTGTTGTAAGCTTAAGCTACGTTAGATGACGCGATTTACGCACGAGTCGAGTCGCGCATAGACAATAAGTCCATGCTAGTGGTTCATACATTCTGTCCACATACAGTCGCGCGTTTTGCTACTCGCGTGCAGGTCACGACTCTCGACTCGTGCGATTGGCGCGCGTTCCACGCGCGAGGCAACTTACTGGGGACGCCATTGTTCCGTCCAGTACATGCGCGATAGTTGGCGCGGGGGACGTATTTAGCATATTGTTAGAGCCAACAAGAACTGTATAACCACTTTTTAGTTTATTTTTTTCTTCTTCATTTTAAATATTTTACATTTTCTTTCACAAAGACAAGGCCTGTGTCCCAGCTGTGGGAACATTATAGGCTGATTATATTATGTATAAGTGACGTCTCATTTTTACACAAAAACTAATTACCCAAACCGTCCCAGAACACTCGCGCGTACATAGCGCGCTTAAAACGCGCCATCTGGTCGCAATGCAAATTCGCACGAATTTGCACTCACGTCATCTGGTAACGTCATCGTCATCGCACTCTTAGGAAAAGTAAAATGGGATACTAAAAATAACCAAGACGAACACAGTTTTTGAAAATTTTATTTAAAAATAAATTATCGTAGTACAACTTGCACCAATAACAACAAAATTTTGGTTTGAACAACATGAAACCGTAACGTTCGCTCAAAGCATATCAACTTATCAATATTGCGCTCTAGAATTACAAAAATTATACTCTACACGGTGCGATAGTTTGACCTAGGATTAAGTAATTACTTGTATACTATTTCATCGTGTAAAACTCACTATCATTCACAACATAAACGGAGATTCACCCCTCAGACAATGTTGAAGATACACCGACTTATTATAATGACGTCACAAGTCAAGTCATTCTCTGCTTTAATTCAGTGTAGCCCCAACATGAAAGCAACTCTTCACACAAAAGTTAGACAAAACATAAAAAAGAACTTAGCAAGTAACAGAAATAGCATCTCGCAAGAGTAAAACATCGATCGAAGGCACGGTATAATGTACGTGTATTTTCTTACCTCTATCTCGTGTATCTTTTACCTGATTGTACCGAAACTTATATTGGGTCACTATATTACATCACGGTGTGATCAACTTCCTATATTGGCATTTATTTAGAATTCAGAAAAGCGAACTCTTGCAGCAAGATTTGGCTATAAAGCGTATTTTCAATAAACTTGCCTTGACTAACTCACTTCTCTGAATTGGCAAAATTTGTTTCCATTAGTTAAGATATTAGCTTATAATCTCATAACAGACACGCAATATAAAACAACAGTTAAGTATTTCATGTGACCATTCTTCTAAGTTGTCTCATACTTCCTACCATCTTGTGTCTAAGTACAATTGTAAAGTAAATCATATTGCTTACAATTTTACCTTATTCTATTTATTGTTTAAGATATTTCCTATAAAATTGAAATATCCCTGAAGTGATTACCATGCAATGTTTGCTACAGGCAATTCCGTCATTGGTAATACTCGAGGGCTTACATTGTTGTTAAAATCCACTTTGGGAATTAAACATACTCGATAAATAAAAATTTATTGTTACAAGTACCAAGTCAGTGTCATTAGTAAAATTGTCAGTTTTGAGGAATCGATTTTCAAAATCGTATACCGAATAATCGACTAACAGCTCATTCCGCGTAGCGTAGATTTCGCATGTCAGCGTAAAATCACTTATCTAGAAATGAAATATATCATTAGGTGTCCAAACACGTTTTTCTTGAGAATTAATGTTAATTGACCGTAGAGGAAACTAGAGTTCCCGTTAATTTTATTGCCATAACAATAACGCGTATTTTAGACGGGATGGGGCATTCCGGAGTGGTATGATTCGAGATTTTTGATTTTACCGTTACACCTTTTATTTCTAAAATCGGTATTTCTATACATTCTTATCACTACCTCTCCAAACGACCCAACAGCCCGTCTTGCTTTTCAATCTATTCATCTAACACTGCTTTCTGCACAGAACTTTTCCCTACATACCTACTATTATTCAATTTGATTATATACAATGTCAATTCTACAGTTAATAATTTAAAGAATTTTCAAAGAGTATTTTCATTATTAAATGCGTGAAATCAAACAGTATTGTTGAAATTTTGCACAGTGTATATTTTAGCGTTTAGCGAAGTGAAATGACTAAAATTATAGCGAACACATTGTACTGTAATAGTATGCTATATAAACAGTTGTGTGACGTTGTACATCACAGTTAGGAGTGACTTCATTGTTTCAATAAGTGGAACTGCTGTGACTAATATTGCTATTAATCTTTATGATGTAAATATTTTTATTGATTTCCTATTGACGTCAATAGTAGATCTTGGTTTACCACTAGTTGAACTTGAAATGAAAACTGCAAAACATTTTAGAAACAAACTTCATCTTGAAATTCAAACTAACGTTCAAGCAGTTGATCCATTTTTTGGAATTTAAACGTTCAACGCTTCATAGTAATGAATTTCAAACTAAACGGTTTCTTTCTAAAATAATCGTTAAATAGTACGCATTAAACATTGGGTTAAACAAAGAATACAAACAAGATAATAATGGATGACAGGATTTAACTAAAGATTTATGTAACACTGAAAGTGTAGTAAAGCTTTACTCGATTTAAAATTGATTCACGCACACTGTATACAATCGAGTCGAATCGAGTCCAAAGGTATTCCCGTATGGTGTCATCGATTGCGCTAATTGGCACGACCGCCGATGTATTGTTTGGACCTATACCAACTTCCTTCACCTCATAATTCATTGTGTTGTATTTTTTGTTATTGAACTTGGCCGTTATCCAATTGGGAAGTAAAAGCGAACTACACAATATTAGAAAACGAGTTTACATTCTTAGCAACGCTTTGTTAGTCGTCAAAGATGAATTTCGGCGAATTCAGAGGGAACTGGACATTATGGTGTTTATGCGTAAATTTTTTATTTCGTGTAAGATTTGTCTGAAGTTTAAAATGTGTATTTAATCAACCTGGTTAGCCTCTATGAATCCTATTCATTTCAGCAATAAAAAATATTTTTGAAGTGGTCAACCAATGATCAGCTATATCCAAAAGGTTTCAGGGAACTGTTCACATGTTACAAAAAAAAACTGTTAGAACTCATATTATGCCAGTCAACACCATTCAAAATAACCCATAGGTCAACAGCCCCCCATCAAAGTTATTAAAGCAACGAAGTCCTCAAGCCTCAATCACGTCATCGTATAGTCACGCACAAAAGTTTCGTCCATCATTTGAACGTGTTCCCTACATTATAACGTGGGTCACTGTTATTCCAGGTGGTTGTACATGTCCTCTATCTGTGGTTTGAAGTAACTCCTGATTTCTGGCCGTTTCGCCTTCATTGTTGGCGTCAGAAGGCCGTTTTGAACTGAGAAGGGGTCCGGATGTAGGTAGATGTCTTTGATCTGGGAAATATAGAACAACATGGTGTAGATTTGTTTGAGATACTATTTTCTGCTTCACATCGTGGCTCTGAAAGCACGTTAAGCCGTCGGCTGTCATTCGTAGATCTTCGACAGTCGTTACACGTAGTGAGAAGACCGAAAGTCTGACAACTAGTCTTACTAAGAGGTATCGGTTTATCCAGTAACTGGTTTGTGGAAGTCAAGACAGTCGCTCTATGTAAAATCCTGGTATTCACTTGCTTCCGGTAAGACTGGATGCCGACTCCAACATAGTTGGAAATGTAGATGACATTACTATTGCTTTCCGATAAATTTATTTTTCACCAAGAATCAAAAGTTGTTGAAACGTTGTTTCTATTGTTCACTTTTACTATCAGGCATCAATCCATAGACATTAAAGTCTGACTTTATGTGTGATCGGATTTAATTTCCTCTATTCTCGGACATGTGGTATTTTTAAAAACCTTGGCATAGTTACAGCCGATCCTAAATATAATAAAAATCTTGGAACTGTGTCGCAAAATTTATTTCCCATATTGCTGTATTAAATGTTTTATATATAAAATATGGCAAGCCACATCCTAATCCAACCACCGCGCCGCCGCCGGTAAGACGTAATACCACTCAAGTATCGAAAAATCCTTGAACAGTTTATAAACATTTTAATCAATTTTTATTTTAAGAACTAAAAGTCTCTGGATTATGACTGAAATGACCTACTTCCTGGTTTTAAAAATAAATTTGTTACACATTTTTATGCCATTTTCACGGGTGTTACACAATTTAATACAACAATCTGTTTAGGCTTATCTTGTTACCGACTGATAGAATTCAGATAGTGTATTGATAATAAATAATCAGTGATAGTAGTGTTGAAAACAAGACTAGTCTTGTATAGTTGATGACATATTTTGAATTTGTCAATGTCATGGGTACAGTGCTTCTATTTCCTTAATGTCTCTCAGCAATAATCACATTTCCGAATACAAACGAATGCTAATTTCAATGTCCATTAATAGGGATGATGACAATTTGTTTTTTGCCCGTCAGGTAGAAGACAAGATTATTAAAAAAATATTGGACACGTGTTTTTTCATTTTTTACGGAATCAAAAGATTACGGCGATACATTGACATAAAATGTGATATGACGTCACGCCTTGCTAGATTTTATACTGAATTGAGACGTAGCGAGCCCCCACTCCCCAACTTTAATGCGTTTTATCTAAGTCATTTTAATTTATTAATATGATAAAGCAATAAATACGTGTCTAATATTGTTTTATTATCTGGCTGACTTTTTTACCCAGGCATCATCCCTATTATTAGATTTATCGTGTATAATAATTTGAAATCAAAACTAAATACTTCTGAATCCGACGACTGACGAAACACGAAGTTTGCCGAAATTAAGAAAATAGAAGCACTGTATTTAAGTTTTTATCTATAAAATATATCATTAATAGGAAATTCGCTCCAAAAATACTGGTATTTCTAGGGAAAATATTTTTAGCTCATACAAAAATGTCTGCTGATACCATGGTATTTATTCTCCTTGTTAATCTTACAGCATTTTCTTGCCTTCTTTCACGTAACTGAGATTTATCTACATGGTTGGCTGCTTTACGATCGCTAGTGCTAGAAGCATAATCAGCCTATAATGTTTCCACTGCTGGGACACAGGCCTCCTCTCTGTAAGAGGTAGTGGGCCGTAATCCACCACGCGGGCCCAGCGCGGGTTGGTAGATGTCACATGTCTTCGAATTTTGAGAGCAGTGGTAATGAAATAATTTACACAAAGTAAAGCGCTCTGGGTTCGAACCTACGATTTACAACTCGTAAGTTGCAGCCGTTACCACTGGGCCACCACTGCTCTACAGTGGCGGTACCTTCATATAAGCCCAAAAGCCGCCTGCATGCCTTACTAAAATGCTCGACAGAGAATTTATTGTACCTAACCAGTAGTTTATGAGAAAATTGCGACGATGCATACGTAGATACGTAGGTACCTACATACGAGTACTCAGTCGAAAACTGAACTTTCTTTTTTTTAAATCGGTTAAAATTTTATTGGGCTTGCGTTATTTTGAAACCCTAAGCACGCCACTGCTGCTCTAGTGCTAGAAGATTGATATCATAATCATAACATTTAAACCTGAACTCGTGATCTCATTCATCTGCCGCCTTTTCCTAGTATTCTATTATCTGTGCCTTTTCCCAACTATGTTGGAGTCGGCTTCCAGTGTACCCGGATGTATCTGAATACCAGTATTTTAAATGGAGCAACTGCCTATCTGATCTACACAATCCCCCCTTAGTAAGGCTCGTTGTCAGATTTCGGGCTTCTGACTACCCGTAATGACAGTCAAAGATTTACGAACGACAACTGGGACCACCGGTTAAACGTACTTTCCGAGGCACGGAACGGGTCACCCATCCACAAACCGAACGTGGCTAGCTCAGTTTAACCTTGATCGATCGATTCGTATGGCTGTTACTTAAGGTGGCCACACACGTAACTGCAAGCATGACAAGCCTGCACGGAAAAAAAGGATGTCTTAAATTAAGACAATATCCTTTTGGTCAAGACAAATATTGATTCATATATGGGGAAAATAATATATTATTCTTGAATGAAGTAAAATGTTGTCTTAGTTTTGTCTTCTTCGAAGACATTATACTTAAATGAAGAATTATTAAGTTTAATTTTAAGAATATTATTTCTAAAACTAGATAAAAACTAGATATTTTCTTCAATTAAGATTATTATAGTCTTGAATCAAAAATATTTGCTTAAGTCAAGAATAAAAACCAAGTATTTATTATTCTTAATTTGAGTAAACAGGTTTTCTTGGACTGAGCACATTTACTTACGTTAAGAAAATATTTACTTAACAATTTTTCTGAGAATATTGATATTCTTCGCTGAAGAGATCCTTTTTTTACTTGTGCATGAGCAATCGTTTTGGGCAAGCGTGCACAACTTCCCTATAGGCTACACACTGTACAAGGAAGCTGGAGCAGCATCAGTTTTTGTTTATGCTATGGATGACGACGATTTTCTTGCTTTAGCTACTACAACAGAACAAAGACTTATTCACACTGAGTGCGTGTAGCTTAACCTGCATACACACGCTCAAACATGCTTGCACAAGCGTGGCTTATTCAAGCCGCATAATGAAAATTCTATCAATATTTATGCCGCTTGCACAAGCAAGATGCTTGCACAAGGAAGATGCTTGCACAAAATCATCAGACATACGCTCAAGCACGCTTGCTCAAATGATTGTTCATGCTAGCTAATCATGGTTGCAGTTACATGCGTGGTCACCTTTATAACCATGAGCAGGGGCCAAGAGTAGCCAAGCATAGCCACATACATAAACGTCATCATAATATTATTTGTTTATTTTAATGAGCTAATTAATGTTGGAAAATGCTACAACATTTCCATGCTCACCTGTTCAAAAGTCTTAAGTCCAGCGTTCCGTCCCCACTGCAGCATGTCCTCCAGTATGATCTTCTTGACCCGCGCGTCCTCACACAGCGCTGAGAATGTTCCCTTGATGCCGCACTCTAACGCCCAGCACTTCACCACGTCCACGTCTGGGACTACCACTGCTACTATACATGACTAGAAAGAACAAAGAAAGTATTAGGATAAGCTTATTTATTAAGACAACTGCCCCGTTGTCTTGCGGTCGCAAGCGCTACTGCTGAGTATCTCTGGGGCCGGACAAAGGAATATAAAATTTTAAGTCGGTTTCGACTAAGTCTATTTTATTTTAAAGTATATTGTCTCACGCGGACGATACATAAAATTTATTAATTTATCTCAAATACAAAAGAATGAAAATTATACATTCCGTCAGTCAGTAGGGTTTTCGTTCCTTTGCTTGTAGGACGATTTGCTTTTCGGAAGAGTAGCGTTTTGGTTATCGATTTGCTATTAGGATCATTTGCCTTTAGGGGTTTTTGATACGGAGGGGTATTTCGAAGGGTTAACGCTATTGCGTTTACGTTGCGAAAATGAGATGGTGCTATTCGTCCTGTAAAGCTACATCTCTGTCTCACATTGGAACAAGGATGGCTGGACTGTAACGTACTATGTTAACATTATCAACAGCATATCAGTGAAAAGACGTCCACTACTCAACATAGGCCTACAAGAATTTGTTGTTCTGATGAAATGGAGCTGAGATTATATTAGCGAATTAAAACCAGAATAGAATATAATATTTTTATTGAATGCAAATAAAACTATTCTATTTCATTCCCGGCTTCTGACACCCCATTGAATGAGGGTTTTCACGAAAACTCACGCCACCACTTGGTTGGCACCAAGTGGTGGTTTTGACAAGACGTCGTCCATTTCGACAATGAAAAAAAAAAGCTGAGGACGAACATCATTCTTTTGATTCATTCGTTCATCGTTCAGTCAGGACTAAAGAAATATAGGCGGTTTGACACTTTTAACAGGTCCTGGCCGGACGCCTCAATGCTGGCAGAAAACCCGGAAAAGCCTCATTGGCTATGTTGTCAATTCTCACGATAGTGATTAGCGTTGATACCTAAATAATAACAGCCAATAATACTTGAAATGTGATGGTGTCAACAAAACATGGGTTGGGTTGTTTAATTTGTACATTTTTAAAGGGAATTTTGTTGAAATATTTCACAACATTCTTGGCACAACTGTTTTGGTGGTATGTCAAAAACACGTTGATAGACATAAATTAACTGAAGGATGAGAATTTTTGTTCCTTCAAAACAGGAAACTCATTTCCTGTTTTCAAATAACAAAATAGATACCTACTAAAGAATAAATCGAGTAAAATCCTGCTTGGTTTACCTTAAGAGATTCGCCATATACGAAAACTTGTTCGACGTACTGACTTCTAATGTAAATGTTCTCAATTTTTTCAGGAACTATGTATTCGCCTTGTGACAGTTTGAAGATGTGTTTTCTTCTATCGATGATTTTGAGGGTGCCGTTCTAAAAATAGAATAAAAAGATGCTTAAATTGTTACCAAAAACGAATCGAAGGTGTGCGTTTTCCCGAAGGTAAAGTAATAAATAGCAATCACTTGACGTTAAGAAATTCGAGAATCATTACAAAGTTATCTATATAACTAATGTGAATAGGCCTGGGGGGCAGCTATCACCTCTTATAGCAGTATTATTTCAATATTACTTCAGCGTGAGAAAGAGATGGAGCTATAAGTCCTGTACTGCTCCATCACTTTTCCACTGTGAAGTAATATTATAATAAATAAATAAAAAAAATCAAAATGTTTTTATTGACATTAATTAAGGAGTTACATTTTAATTTGAAGCCCTGACTCCTGAGCTAGGTGGTACCTGTGTTACAGGAGTCAGTGTCTTCCCCTGTTTTTGGAACAATAACAATAGTATGCAAAAACAAAAATTAAATTAACGTAAAATTAAAATTATAAATTAATGAATTTAGTGCATGCATGCTCTAAATTCATTAATTTATAATACTGCTTTATGAGGTGATGGTTGGCTCCCTGGTTAGAATTCTTCTGCCATGTTTAATAACCACTTTGGAAAAATCTCCTTTGTAAGGAAGGAACTGCAAAGCCTTTTTCAACGTTCACTTTTCAAGATAACCACATAAGAATAATATCAAGTTTATAAAGAGAATTAAAAAAGTCTTATTTATTTTGGTATATTAAAAATAATTCTTACCGGCAACCACTTGCCAACATCTCCCGTGTGGTGCCACCCGTCCTGGTCGATAACCTCTCTGGTCTTCTCTGGCTCCTTGAAGTATCCCTTGAACACGTTGGCGCCTTGCACGCACACCTCGCCTTGGCCTTGCGACGCGTAGTACTCCATCTCGGGCACGTCCACTAACTGGAAGGAAGGAAAGAAGGTGGAGAATTAAACTTGGTTTGGAGAAAAAGCGGGTCACAGAGAGCTTCTTCTTTTTGTATCGATGGCAAGTATACGTCATGTTGTGTTATATGAGTTGGGCCCAGTAGGTGACGATGAAGCCATTGACGTGGTGACAGGAGTCGTAATATGGAGACTACGGATCGGCAAACGTTGGACTTTCCACCCACAGCTATATGAAAAAGGCGGCTGGCTGGGATACACCTAATTCTTATTTTGTAAGATTAGCTTTATAAGTGATACCTATAAATTTTTTGTACTGCATGTTGACATAATTTATTATTGTATGCATACCAGGCAGGACCTAATGGATCTGTAATTTACCTATCATCGGTCTGTATAACCTAAGCCCACAATAAAAATATTTGATTTGATTTGATTTGATTTGGGACATATTAGATTCGGAAGGCGGAGTAGTAGGTATAGAGTATTGCGGCGTAAAGGCTCGTGTAGACTGGTCCGTTATCATGGACGCGACACTTTCCCTGAACCTTTCATAGAAATTGTGCTACTAGTGTCGCATCGCGGTCGCGTCGCGTCTGTCTGCAGGAGCCTTAACTTGGGAGATGTGTTTGCATTGGGTGATAAAGGGTAATTCATAACAGCATTCCTAAACATGAAAAAAACAAGAAAACCTTATAAAGTGCTTGGTGACTGAAGAAAAGCCTTTCTGGGTCAGCGATTTATGGGCAAAAAGAGAGTACTTATGTTTAATAGCCGCAATAAACTTTATTCACTCAAAAAGAATTTAGGAAGAAATCAAAAATGGCCAACGGACGGCCTAGATAATGGTGCAATCATTACTGCATCATTTCCGGAAATAGCTAAATTAGATCCAAGATAGGTTGATAGTAACGATAAAACTAAATAGCCACATTACATATCACAAAGGCGCCGCTAAGGTATTATAGTAACCGTGACTTATGGTTATAGATGAGGCTAACCTCCCCTAAGGGAGAATCAATTACTATCACGGTCTATCGGCTCAACGAATAATTTTTTTCCTGCATTTTACGATTTTTAACCATTAAAATTTTGTTGAACTATGATTATGATTACGAAATATGATTTTAAAAGAACAGCAATAACTCAGTTGTCTGGAAGGAAGATTACGATTTCAACTACGAATTAAATGTGTATGTCCTCACATTTATCATAGAGCACGAAGGTCGGTGGTAAATTTCCCAGATTTTTTTTATATAGAGATTCACAGACGTACCTTGAATTGCGCAAAGGTATATAAATAATTCGAAACCAGTGAGTAAACAACTAAAATTTCCCAGGGCCACTTACTGAACCCTGGATTTAACGGCTGTTTGGTAAGCGTTTGAGTCATATTGTTTTGGCAGGCAATGTGCGGCGGTGATCTGGGATAGGTGTTTGGTGTATCGGTCGGTTGGTGGAGTGAATCAGCTCGATATATGATAATATATTAACATATTAAATTTTCATAAACTAGATTCTTGTGATACAACCTTTGTATTGTCTATTTATAGTTGCTATAAGTTTCCTACTGATATTCCTTCTCTTCAACAACGATGATAAAATTCACTTGTTGTCCCTTTACACATCTGATTTTATAGACAGATAGATAAATAGAACACTACGTAGTCGGGCCATAAGTTCTGTCACATAGGCAAAATTTCGAATTTAGAATGCAAGCTGAGGAAAATATTATGGGCATTCGAAATCTGAATATTTAAAGTAAATAAAAACAAAGGGTTTCTGGAATTTTGTTCATTTTCTAAAATAGAGTGGACGCGCAAAGAAGACAGAGTCGCAGTAATTGCATTGCATCATTGTGGTCACGCGCCAACTGAGATTTTCAAACTGCTGAAAAATTTGAAAATTCCACTGAGATTTATTTAGCGTACTATCAAACGATTCAGTGAAGATTCAAGATTAGAAGATAAACAAAGGAGCGGTCGACCTCGTACTGTTCGGACTCCAGCGGTCATCAAAGCAGTAAAGGCGCGAATCCAACGAAATCCTGTCCGCAAGCAAAAAATTTTGGCTCTGCAGAACTATTGTTAAAAGGGTGTTAAATGAAGACCTAGGGCTGCGTGTTTATAAAAAACAAAACAGCACACCTTCTTAACGCACGGCTGAAGAAAATCAGACTTGAGAGAAGCCGGGTTTTTGTTAAGGCGGTACGCGGGAAAAAAATTCCGCGAACTACTTTTTCGGACGAAAAAATGTTGTGGAGAGTTTCAACAAACAAAATGATAAAGTGATGAAGCGAGCAGACGTGTGCCACGTGTTCAGCGTGGTCATCACCCTTCGGCATTCATGGTTTGGCTTGGGGTGTCTATTTGGGTCCAACGGAGGTATTTTTTGTGAAAAAGGAGTGAAAACCAGTGCCCTCGTATATCAAAACACAGTCCTAACAAACATTGTGGAACCTCTCAGAAACAATGTTCGAAAACAAGCACTGGGTATTCCAGTAGGATTCTGCGCCGGCAAATAAAGCGAAAAGTACCCAAAACTGGCTCACGACCCCTGGAATCGACTTTATCAGGCATGAGGATTGGCCCTCATCCAGTCCAGACTTGAATCCCTTGGATTACAAAATATGGCAGCACTTAGAGGAGAAGGTCTGCGCTAAACCCCATGGCAACTTGGAGTCACTAAAAGCATCCCTGATTAAAGCAGTCGCCGATATTGACATGAACGTCGTGCGTGCTTCGATTGATGACTGGCCTTGCATATTGAAGGCTTGTATCGAAGCAAGAGGAGGACATTTCGAATAATTTTATTGTGGTTTAAATCTGTATTTTATGCCCTTTCATTTGATATATAATTGGTTGTAGTGCTTAACTCATTGTGTCATTTATTTAACTTTCCATATGTGACAAAACTTATGACCAGACTACGTATTATGTACACCATAAAAATTACAGATATAAATATATATATCGTCTATTTGCCATGAACGTTTTTGTATTAATTAAGCCTCGTATTTTCTCTTCAAAATCTTTGAATATCCAATTAAATGAATTTACCTTCACTTTGCAACAAGCGACGGGAGGTCCGACATGTTCAGGCACGTGGTCGCCCTGAACTGTGAGAGTAACTGGCGCCGTGCACTCCGTCTGACCGTAGCCTTCCACGATCTGAAGAAAAAGGAAAATGATGAGTATAGTGATATAAATATAATAATATAAACATTTTAAAAGTAGTAAAACAATCAAACTTGAAGATAATCGCTTAATAAATAAGGATCAACGAGCTTGTTTGCGTAGGCACTCTTATAAAATAAGAGAAACACTCGACATAAGAACATTTCAAAGTGGATTAAGTATGTGGGTGGACATGAATGGGCGAAGATCACCATTTGAAAGAATGTATAAAAACCATGATTTCCGTGTGACGGTTTTTGTAGTCACGGGCAGTAAAAATAACAACTAGAATAATAAAAAGCACTTAGAAGTCCATACAGCAATGACCGTAGACACTGCTGAGGTCAAAATAAAAAGCGTGACGTAACTCGTCCCGCTACAAAGTAATAAAGCCCGTTTAAATTAATTTCCTTCATTTGAAGAAACAAAACATTTGCAGCAACCTGAAACTGTACGGTCATTCACACTGCAGCTGTAGGCGTGGTTATTAAACCAAATCAAGAAACGCTTCTCACTGTGACTCATATGACAACATTAGATGTGAATGAAATTTTTAAAGACACTCAGATGGTCTTGATAGATAAAGCACAAACAGTTTTGCGTGTAATAAAAATAGAAGTCGATGATATGAACATAATATCGGCGAAAAGAAAACAGCACCGGCGCATAGTATGCCTGTCAAAATAATATATGAAGTACATTGAAATAATATTATTTTGCCCTGTGGCTATCAAAATGTTATGATATAAAATAACAGCAAAACTGCTCCCGAAATAGCTAAGAGGACTGTTGGCGGTATTCCATACGGCTGGATAGTATTTGAGATATGTGCGAAGATGTAATTGATGTCAGAGACATTGTTAGAATGGGCTCTGAAGCGCTTAGACTATAATGTTCTGCTCTAAAATTAAACCGTATTGTTTTAGTGTATTATTTTTATTCTAGAACGTAAAACGTATGCATTACGTACTATCGAGAGTATTCTCCGATGATGTAAGCCAAAGTCGTGAAAACGCATTCGTGAACCTTTTTGATCCGCGTCGGCCGGCTTATTGCCAAGTAGTACTAGGTTTAATCGGAGCTATTAAATGCCCTCATTAGTAACCTGTCAGACCTTCTAGGTATGAGTTGGCTAATTTCTATTATTGTGCGACACGAATACCGTCATACCAATATTTAAAGAATATTGATTGCATTGCTGCAAATAATTGATCTTCGTACGAAAACACGACAACAAGGTGATAGTTGGCGAGTGAAAATGTTGCTTGAAACATGCGAGATATCACTTCCTTGTGGACGAAGCGTTTTTGCCAAGGATACCAAGCAGTAAGAATATTCTGCTTCCTAGTTATGAGAACGTACCAAGCATCCGAGCGCGCATCTCGCGAAGGTGAGCACGTTGCCGGCGAGCGGCGCCGAGCCCACGACCATGATGCGCAGGCGGCCGCCCATGCCTTCACGCACCTTGCGAAACACTAGTTTGTCCCAGACAGAGTCACTGCGCACAATACCCCTGCAAAGATAATTTACACATATTAACTAGAAGAAGACTTTATAGACCTACGGTTCTATCACGCTTAATGCTCCTGTCTTTAACACAAAGGGAAACTCAAAGTAAAGCAACAAATGATCACAATTTTGTAAAATGAAATTACATTACCACGCTTAGCCGAGTACTAACAAGCCAATGAGTACCAAGGCTATAATCATGTCTGTTTAATTAACTCTTAATAAGACCCTCCGTTTCCGGTATATGAATAGCTACGGTCCCATAAGTAACAATTAGGTGAATTGCATAGCTTTATGTTCATACACTATACAAACTAATTTGTATAATTACCTCTTTAACTCAGACTCTTTCGCCGATAGTGCCATATTGAACAGCAGCTTCTTTATCTTGGAGCTAGATATTTCAGACTGAGCTTTGTCGTAGAGTCTGTTCAACAGTCTGGGTACCGCAGGCATCATGGTAGGCTTCAAGGCAGTCAAATCGTCACCTAACCGTCGAATGTCACCGCTGTAAAAACCCACGGCTCCTCCTACCATGTAGAGAGCATTCTGGAAAGAAAAAAATGAATGGATATAAGACCAAACTATAGAATAGTTTAATCATAGTACAGGACCAAACAAAGAAGAATGTGCGTGAGTTAAGTGAGCAGCATCAATTGTACATGATATTATCATTGCACTTGGCAAGCACAAAGATAATTTAATTGCTGAATGATGACATCTTACGATTACACAATTAGATCACTGTATGAAGGGCGGTCTGTATTTGATGGTACTAAAATAACTCGATTCACTTTCGTGTTCATTCGTAGTTAATTGGGATGGTGACTATCATTAAACATGTTTAATCTAATAATGTCATTTTAAAGAAGACTAACTAAATATATGTGCTTATCAATATAATCAATCAAATCGATGGAAATATAAAGGGATATTTCCCATCCATGGAAGGTGCGACGGACAATGTCTGGCGGCAATATGTGTGTGTTATTCATTTGTGAATTAACTGCTTCATAGTGAAGTCTCTGTCTAGCAGATAATTTGTAAACCCATAACTTAAACTGATTATCAAATTACACTAATCATCGTACCATTGTTTAGCTTTTATCAAATCTTTTTTAGAATATATATACTTTTTTAAATCCCTAATTCACATTGAACGTACTTCACAGCACCGCTCCAGCATATGCGCGAGAGGTAGGAAGGAGATCATGACGTCATGTTTCATGGGCCGGTGCTCGCCAAGCTGCATGATGACGCTGCACATGGACGCGACCACGTTCTCGTGCGTCAACATCACGCCTTTGGGCATCCCTGTGGTTCCTGATGTGTAGCAGATCGTACATATACTTTCTGGTTTCGGTGGCTGGAAGAATAGACATGGAAATGTTAATCACTGATGTCAGAGAGAGACCTGTGAACACAATGATCATTCACCAAGAGATTTACAAACATAATTCGAAATATTACTTGAGCCTTATCAAATTGTAAATTACACATTGCATGACTTAAAAATTATGAAGAAAACATAGACCTAGAAACACAAACAACGTCAACGTTGGAAGTATTTTACACAAAATGAGAAACAATGAAAATACTTACATGGCAAGGGTGGTCCCTGTGAGCTCCTTGTACTTCAACATCGCTGAACTTTAGAATTTCAACGCCCCGGCTTCTCGCTCTTTGATGCGTGGAAGGCGAGACCTCCTTAATGGTGATCAGTTTCCTTAAACATCTCGGCGACTGGTCGAGGAGCAAATTGGCTTTTTTGTCGTCTTCACAAATAACTACAGTCATTTCGGCTGGAACGAACAAAGGAAATAGTTTGATTCCAATCTTGGACATTTCTCAAATACTTTGTCTTTTCTAATAGCTTTCTGAGAAACAGAGAGAATAGGAATCTGAATCCAAGTGTCTAGACAAAAAGGAATATAACAAATTCCGTAGACGTTATAGCTTTATCTGTATGTATAATTGTATACTAAAGTTAATAGCTTTAATTATAGCTTTAGGTTTACCTGTACAGAATAAAAATTAATTATCGTCTGTATAATTATAGGTATTATAAAAGCTAGCCTGCTTATACGTACTTTGATTTACAATGAAGGCACATGCATTTGCTCCAAGAGTATCATATAGTGGAACAATGACCATTGAATAACAGTAGGCAGCTTGTTCAGCCATTACCCATTCGGGACAATTCTGTGAATATATACCTGGAAACACAAAGCATGTTTTAATATAAGGAAACTTTTTTACGTCATTTTTGGAAGTTGGTAGGAAACTTACCCACAAATGTGTTTTGGCCAGGGACAAGCCCTTGGCAAATAAGTCCTGAACCGAAGTTTTTCGCTCGTAGTAGAGTTTCATTGTATGTCTGCCACACGTATGGCTTATTTGGTCCCTCGCGCCAACCGAGGCAGTTGCCATTATCTGCAATAAGATAAACGTATTGTCATTTAAAATTTTAGGTATTTATTATAGTCTTGCATTTATCATGTCTTCAATCTCATAAAGCTGTCTCAACTAGACCAGCAGTAAAGTGGCGGAATATTCCATACAATATAAACTCGCTTAATTTTTCCAATGTTTTATTTTTATTCATCCAATGAGTACAAAGCACCCGTGTATTGTGGTATAAAACTAAAACAAACTCACTGTCCTGGCTACTCTAGTGGCACAAATAACGTTTAACTGTATCCTGTAAACCAGTTCGTGAATGATGTTAACAATATTTTGTAATAGTGGGGTATTATCGTATTTATCGTTAACGAGCGGAAATGTTGGAGGGAAATGAGGTGGGTCTTAGATTTGCGCCTTGGGGCACTCCCTACCTTTGCAATTGTATGCGCACCATTCTATTAGGACCGTACATATAATAAAACCAACACAACTTGCAAGTTGCAACTATCTAACTAAATGGAATGAGAATCTTGGATCGTTGAAATCTTTGACGCCCCGTCGGAAAGTTTCGTAAAGTGTACGTGTGTCACTTGCAAGTTGCAACTATCTAACTAAATGGAATGAGAATCTTGGATCGTTGAAAATACTTTGAATACATTGAGCGTAAATAAATGACATCAAAATAACACGTTACTTACTTGATTCTTTGACGCCCCGTCGGAAAGTTTCGTAAAGTGTGCGTGTGTCTTCATGTAGGTAGCGAAGGAAACGACCGTTTTTCGCTTCTTTGTAGAATTTTGATACACGAACCATTTCGGGCCCCTGTTATAAAAGCAGAGATTATATATGTAATTGCTAAACGTACAAAGATTTGGAAGCAACGATGTTGGCGAAACTGAGCATATTTAACAAAACTGTCAACAGTTGGGAAGAAGTAATAAAAAAACAAAACATTGTACTGGATAATGATTTCATAATAAACGAAGTAAACAACTTTAGTGTCATCGCACTGAATCCTTGCAACGTACGGGGAACTAATCAGTTGTAATCTTATTAACAAACTCGCAGCCATTGGATTATTACGACGACCCAGTAAGGGCTAATGAGAAATACATGTTCAAACACACAATTTGATATGACTTCACTGTTCAGGAATTTCTATTGCAATGCAAACTTGAAATTAGAATGAAGATTTAAGAAGCTTTGTTGTGTGTGAATTTATCGTATAAAAGATTTTGTGGGATGTTTTCATTATCATATTCTACACAAAATGCGTTATAGATATCATAAGTAAATAAACCACAGGAAAGTACTGTGTCAAAGTTACTAAAATCATATGCAAATGCTTCTCCGTTAACCTAATGACATAGTTGGCCCACTAACTCCAAATCTCGACTCGCAGCATGGAGCAGTCTTACGCGTTACGGTATATTATTATTACAGTTTGCACAATGATAAATAGAACGATGAACGGGTCAAAGACACTTGTGGGAAAAGAAAAAACAACAATTTGGCGATAGAATCGGCAAACCATAAAATGTTATGTCATTACCGTAATGAACGGTTAAGTACGGTGTGAATTTTTGTAGGATTTTTAGATAATACGACTGGAAATATTAGCCTACAAATCTTATTAAACTTGAACTTCGTTAGTTGATGTTGATGTCGTTTTGTCATTAGTACAAAAAAGTGTATAAATCTTATATATATGTCAAGCAAATCAGAAAGTTGCTACTGAAAGTTCACGAAGTATTAGAATATAATGATATATATTACCTACTGGCTGTTTACAGAATGCATTAAAGCATGAATAAGTTGTAGAAATAAAATTATTGTTATTCGAAAACAAAGTCTATTAAATATGAAGCTGTTTAAAAACCAACAGTAAAAAAATGATTGTAGAAAATGATGATAATGTGCACGAGGCTGAAAAGCAATGACGGATGTCAACTCGTTAAAATAAAATTATGAAAAACAAAATGTGTGAGAGATCAAGCAACCTGATCTTGAATTTAGTAAGCAAGGTCAAAAGGAAATTGGTCACGCGACGCCAACTGAAAAATGTGCCGGTTTTGTGACCGAGTATTTATAACAAAACTACGTGACACATACGACTCTTGTACACGGTATTCTCAGTTCAGACTCGTATGAAAATTTCAGAAATAAAAAATGTCGTAATTCTACGTTAAAAACTCAATAGAACTCGTAAAAAAATATTTGTGTTTCATATAACATTATATCTTCAAAAACAAAATTATTCTTTTCAGCATTGACTTCTAATGTTTGAGATTCCCACAAGTTGTCATGTTTCTTTCATCTTTTTTTTATCAAGAACTTTATCGTTTATGGAAGAGTAGACAAAAATGACGTTCCGTGTAGACATTATAACGACAGCAAAGTAGAAATAGTCAACTGCACTTTTTACGAAATTCACTATTTTACATAATTCGACTTTACTTCAGAATTATTTGTTTTGTCATAGGATTTTTTTTTCTGTTTGATTCTCAATTTTTACTGATATCTTAAGTCACGTATACAAAGACAACTACAACAATTTTTCTCAAAGTGTCAAAGTATCGTATTTTGGAACAAAATAATATTACAATAATATTGGCCCTAACCATTGCCTCGGTAATGCCCTATTAACTAAATGATGTAAAATAGGAGAAGAGCTTTGTTCTTCTATTAATTAACACAGTTTTGCGTTCAAACGCTCTCCTAAAATCATGATTTTATAGATAACCGTATAAACTTGTAGCTGTCGAGTAGAAAGTGCTCTACTGTCTTTAACATGGCGATTACAAAATCAAATTGCCTTACCTGCTACCTTAGACAACTGTCAGCTGTCAGTGTGATTTTGACAGTTTGGGATACAAAACTTTCTTCTGAAATAGTCTACATAAAAAAGGACCTAGACAAAGATCGTTAGAAACGAAAGACAAAATTACAGATTGTAGAAGAATTTCTACGCTGCGATGTCAAAAATGAAGAAACGAAATGTCACTTTGTATAGAAAGAGCTGCGTCTGTTCTTCGTAGAAATAGAAAGAACCCTGCTCAGCCAGCAGCACATTTTCTAGCGTTTCCTACCGAAATTAATGAAAGCAACATTGACAGGAAGTCTTTACTACGGTTTAACTTGAAACTGACCAAAGAAAAGCTTTGCATGGGCCAGAAAATTAATATGACGCAATAAATTTCTATAAATACCATAGGAAAGCCCTGAAGAAGGCGTGACGGGCCAGCTACACGAGTTTTCTTGGCAAGTGGAATTATGATGTCTCCGAAATAGTTGACATTGTCGACGTGTTTAGCTGGCAGTAATTTCCGCGTGAATTCGTTAGTAGTTGTAAAGTTGTTAACACTATATTTAAGTGCAGTAAACTGGAAACCGGACATTGAGTAAAGGCTAATGGATACAGACGGAGATGACTCTATTAACTTTATAACAGACAACAGATTCTAAAGTAGTTTTTCTTATCTATACACATCAGTTACACATACGGACATAGATTACCCCTGTGAGGGTGACTAGGCCATACTGATCAAACCCTCTATAAATTAACAAAAAAAAAAAATTGAAAGAACGAACAAATGGATATACAAAAAGATCTTAAGTTTCCAAAAAGCACTAGAAATTTTAGATTGAATTTGAGCCAAGGCCTTTAAATTCTCGTGTTTCCATCTTCATGATATGATTGTGAAACACAACAACTGCTCTTTAAGCTGCCTCAGTTATATTTATCTACTAATTCACATATTTCAAACTATGTCATCGGGTGTAAAGTAGTAAGTGCTAAATGTTATTGTTTGTAGAATCATGAAAGTAAAACTAACATATTGACTATCTAGTTCATGGAATAGTGAGCAGTTAGCGCTTCACCTACCTAATAATTCAGTACGAAGTATCGAGGTTCCTCAAACAATCGATATGTTGACTGTCATAAGCACACCGCAGAATGCTTGGTTCTGTATTTTCGTTTTTTTAACGCATCAATACGTA
The DNA here is from genome assembly GCA_905333075.3 of Atethmia centrago. Classification (NCBI taxonomy): domain Eukaryota; kingdom Metazoa; phylum Arthropoda; class Insecta; order Lepidoptera; family Noctuidae; genus Atethmia; species Atethmia centrago. The sequence goes on along the minus strand of HG995386.1, from coordinate 14,340,508 downwards.
AACAGCTATATTGGGTGCACATATTTGGCCTTTATTGCAAACAAGTAACTAGGTGTGGTGTTTACCTGATGATAGTGGTTAATGCTTTCTTTTTATAGTTTCTATAGGCTGTTATTGTACAGTCGGGGAAATAACTTGTTTATCAAATTACCACCCTGCGTCAATCTGTCGTGTTATAGCCATCTCATACAACTGTCAAATAATGATGAATGAATGAGTTTTGATTTGACTAAACGGACCGTTTAAGTTGGTATTCAATTTGGTAAACAATTAAATTCTTTGACTTTACGTAAGACTTTGTATAAAATTTTTCTTGTCTTTTAGAAACAGACGCTAAGATCAGCTAAATAATTATCGATCACGAAGAATGTCACTCATTAGCAATTACGAGCGATAGAACAATTTGGCACACGATCAAACATGTCACGGGATAACGCCTTTCTTTGTACAATTACGTTAAAATCTAATTAAAACTAATGGTCAATATTAACGACGAAAACTATACTCTCTGTCCATCTGTATATATCCCTAAATAGTTTGTTTACATTTAGTATTTACAAACAACAGCAATGACTACAAAAGTAGTAAAATGTGAATGATGTTGGACTCAAAGGCTTCCAACAAATCAGTGAGAGATGAAAGCTTAAAATATATACGAGTACTAACAATTTCAGTCATTCGTTCGGCTCTGACTGAGTTAATATCCACAAAACAATTTTTACTAGACCCTTCATTCCAATATTTATTTATATTTAAAATACTTAATACCTTTCTTTTGTTATCTGCTGTCACAAAAAGATTTTTCTCGTAGTGAAGCTTAGATAATAGCGGTTTCAGATTTAAAAAAAATCTGAAATTTGATTTTTCTTTGGTTCAGTGATTATCGTAAAAATAAATTGAAAGTTAAATGAATACAGACATGCTATTTTTCCTATATTAGTGTAGATTACATGTTCATTAGTGGTTCCTGTTTTTCAGCACATTTATAACCGCCGATAATTTATAGTTCATTCAGTTTTGTGATCTCATAGAGAGGTTCTTACTCCTACGCATTGGACATAGTAACGAAATTCTCTCTCGAAATATTAATAATATCGCCATTGATATTTACGAAGCGGAATGGAATGTTCAAATGAACCTCACATTACTGCATATCTTGTCGATGAGTAATAGATGAGTGGTATATGCAATAGGATCTCGATTTGTTGTTTGTTGTTGTTGGATCAAAAGATGAATAGTAAGATAAATCTTAAGCTGGAAATTAAAAAATGGATAGATCGATCAAGGATCTTCTATTTAAAAGTAGTAGAGTGAGCTGAACTGATGATGATGCAACATTCAAAGAAAAATTTGAAATAATCTATTTTCCCTTTCTTTTTACGTCATTTGTCTCTTCGATCAAGCACCTAAATATTTCATGGTAAAAATAGAGCATAATACATTTGCAAATTCCATGCTTTTCAAGTCGTATGTCAATGTCATCATGTCAGTTTACAAAACTGATTGTATGTGGATAAACGTAACAATTGTTCGTCTATATTCTCGATAGTGTCCCGTGACTTGTCTGGATCGTTTGCCAAAAATCTACTCAAAATAGTAGGTAGACTCGTGAGCAAAAGACCTTTCATTAAAAATATTTGTGTTTTGTCACTAGGCAGGCGTAGGCAATAAAATTTTAAAAGTATATTTAGATACAAAGTATTAATAAAAACTTTTTTTATAAAAACCAAACATCCCAATTTAAAAAAAAAACGATACAAAGTGTAAAATAAATTTAATTTCGGAAGTCAATGGTAAAAGGTTTTTATTTTACAGGCTTTTATTTAGTTTCACCTGTCCTATTTTGCATGCATATGTTAATCGGACGACAATGCAATATTTTTTAAAAATGGAGCTGAGGATGGAGCCGGAAGGTGGCCATGGGAACACTGTAATAAAACGACGGAACCCATCAAGTTTGGGCTCGTTTGATTCGTCTTAACAAGGACTCTGGTCCTAGATGATATCCAGGGTCTGACCATGGAGCCTGAAGGTGGTCACGAGTATTCTTCAACTAAACAAGATAGCCCTGTTGTGTTCGGCCATTTAGATTTATCTTGACAACTACCTTATGTACAAGTGAAAGTGATAGAACAGATGTTATAAACAAATTCTAATGCTAAAAACCACGCATAATGAAGTGTTCCGTAGTTGAGAAGGTGGGATGAATTTATCCCAAAAACCAACTTAACATTGTAGTTGAAAAACATGTTCTCCCATACATCGATATATGCCACGGTCAATTCTCCAACTGCAAATTTAAGTTGGTCGACTATTTCTCGTTAACGTGTAAAGCTCACTTAGCTGTCATAGTTTTCCTTTTAATTTCATTATATGTACTACTACCATGAATTTTTTCACATCTCCATAAACAACCATTTAGCAGGCAGGGGACGACGACACTTGACTTTACTAAAAATTTGCACTTTAATGCTTAATATTACGCAAATGGATCCTTGAATCGAAAAGTGATGATCACGCAATATTTTTGAATGCCCTATCCAACGATACCCCACACAATGGGCTAGACGCTGGCTGGCTAGACTAGAAAAAAATATTATCGCCACATTACGTGCAAGGTGATTAATATGTATACCTATGCCAAATTACAGCTTTCTAGTACTAAGCGTCTTTGAGCTACAGCGGGGACAGACAGACAAACAGACGGACATGGCGAAACTATAAGGGTTCCTTGTTAACTACGGAACCCTAAAAAGTACAAAATAAAATAAAGATATAAACAATATTTTTTAAAACAAGCTTTTAATGAATTAAAAAATACTAAATAAAACTTAGGAAAACAACTTTATTATTTTATTAAAAGCTTGAGGCGTAGACGCTTTTAAAAAATATTTTCTTGATCTTGTTTTCGTAAGTTTTATTTAGTACTTCAGAGTTCATTAAAAGCATGTTTGAAAATACATTGTTTTACCTATATTCACTTTTTATTGGTGGTACCTACACACAAATTCACACGATGTCCAAGTTCCTTCGTGAATTGAAGAAAACGTCAAGTCATTACTGTAACCGAACGACTCGGGCATGCTAGATCTTTGAGCAATAATATAAATGGGTATCTATTCATAGTATTCATACATTTGAGCATTAATAACGATGATTTTACACAGATGAATGAAGCAGGAATGATGGATGCACGTAAACAGTAATAAGAGGTAACAATTTGTTTAGTCTTTGCGGATTAACGTGATGTTCTTAACGGGTTGAATATTTAGACGGGGCTGTAAGGGCAGGTATCTTATCCACGAAAACGTTCTTAGAGGACTGATCTTAACTTTCTAAGCAATTGCTAACTGCATTCACAGATTTTGGAAAAATGATACGGTCAGCATGAAAAACTTTCCAAACAAGAATAACCTCAATTTTCACGTGTTTTTTTCTATAGTGCCCGTCGATGCAGTTTCGTATAAGGATTAAAATACTGTTTTGAACCAACTGAGTTTAGATTAAATCTCTGTCTCAAAAATCTACGCTATATGTACAACATAGGATAGTTTCATAAATGTTCAGATAGCATTCGTAATTCTTGAAGAGATTTGTACACACAAAATTTCCCTTTACTATAAATGAATCACTATCTAATTAAACAATTTCCTACATTCGGTCAGCATCAATAGCCTAACAAGATGCGGTAAATGTCAGTATTTGGCACAGCCGTCTCATAATCACCAGCAGGCTTAGCATGACACTCTCTATTTCTTCATAGAATAGACAAGGCTCTTTGCATACAAAGTGACATTTCGTTTCTCCTTTTTTGACATCCCACCGTAGAAATCCTTCTACATAAAAAAGGACCTAGACAAAGATCGTTAGAAACGAAAGACAAGATGACAGATTGTAGAAGGATTTCTACGGTGAGATGTCAAAAACTGAGAAACGAAATGTCACATTGTATAGAAAGAGCCATGTCTATTCTTCGAAGAAATAGAGAGTGTCATGCTAAGCCTCTAGAGATAAACATTTTGTATTTATAACTGTCATTACTCTACATTAAATTCTAACATCTGGTTGATAGAAAACATCACTATTATTTATTCTATCTAGCATAATCAGCCTATAATGTTCCCACTGCTGGGAGACAGGCCTCCTCTCTGTGAGAGGCAGTGGGCTGTAATCCACCACGCGGGCCAAATGCGGGTTGGCGAATGTCACATGTCATCTAATTTTTGGTTCTAGAACATTTTTGTAGTTTCCTTACGGTTTTTACTTCACCGCTTTGAGAGCAGTGGTGATGAAATTAAATACACAATTAGTGAAGTGCTCACGACTTACAACTCGTAAGTCAGGGCCACCACTGCTCATTAAGCATTATGTTATTATGCTTATTCTACCTACATCGTAATAAAAAGTGGTTCTATAGTCTCTATAGATAGTGATCATGGACCTGATAAACAGTTATATATAAGCCTGCTGAAGTTGCATAGTCGAGAAAGGTTTTCCGGCTGCTGGTAATAATGACGAAATATTCACCAACGGATATCCTATATAACACTTCTAAAGTAATAAAAAAGCACCTGGAGTACCATTAAAAATCTCACATCAAAGAACTAGATACGTCGCCACGACTTCCTCAAAATTTATTAAGTACATATTTTATTCAGAACATTAGTAAAGCTATTTTTAACACCTAAGGTCGCCTGTTTTATGTTATGTCTTTACAAATTACTTCTATGTTTACGTTTTACGTTTTATAGCTGCTATTTATTTTAATATTAGAGGCTAAGCTCGTTAATCTACCGTTAAGTATAAATATTTTGAGATAAGTGTTGCTTTTATGTAAATTAACATACTGCTGAATGAACATCTCCGACATTATTACGAACTTCTTGAATAGATAACTAAGGCATATCGATATAGGAGATAGGGTAAAACGATATCTAACAAATTGCTATTCATTACATCTTAAATGCAAAATGTAAATGGATTCATGTTCTGAATAAGAGATTCGATACATTGGCATGTTTCATAAATCAATGATTTAGAAATGAAGATTTAAAATGCTTCAGTCGTGAATCATTGTTTGAGGCAATAACAACAAATGAGATATTCGTTCAACAACTACTATTTTATATTATAACTTCATATCTAAACAATAGTATCCATTAACTCGACCTATTTCAGTATACAGACGACCTACAGTTATAAATAAATTACTATTGGTTTTTAGGGTTCCGTACCCAAAGGGTAAAATGGGACCCTATTACTAAGACTCCGCTGTCCGTCTGTCTGTCTGTCTGTCCGTCTGTCACCAGGCTGTATCTCATGAACCGTGATAGTTAGACAATTGAAATTTTCACAGATGATGTATTTCTGTTGCCGCTATAACAACAAATACTAAAAAACAGAATAAAATAGGGAAGGGGGCTCCCATTCAACAGACATGATTTTTTTTGCCGTTTTTATAGGTAATGGTACGGAACCCTTCGTGCGCGAGTCCGGCTCGCACTTGGCCGATATTTTTCAATCATATTTTTAAATAATGGATTTATCTAAGTACCTACTGGTAACTTTAGGGATACTAAAGAGTTAGGAAATAGGCATAATGGTAAAATTTAAATTAATGGTCATCAATCCAACTTAGCTTCATTAGTATTGATATGTAAAAGTAAGGAACATGGTAGAAAGTGTGGAATTCTGACCAAATTCCAACAAATGACCAAGGAGATCGACTTATTGCAGACTGATTCTGTTTGAGCTGGAATAGTTTTAGTTACTTTAAGATCATCTGAAATGAATAATCTAGAATTAAATGTTGCTTCTATTTCTAATCAGCAGCACCACGTCACATGCATCACCGTGGGACTTTTAAATGATCTGAATCTAAATGTTACGGAGCTTTGCCAACTGTCGGGCCGTGAGCAACATCTAACTATGTTCCTACCTCTACGATACATATCAATTTTACCCAACACTTTGCAAATATGACAATATCATCCCACATATTATCCTAAAATTGTATTCACTTCTTACAAGCATCCGTTTTGCTCCAATATTTTTCTCTTCATCTGAATGAAGAGAAAAATCTTAATCACCATTACGGCGAACATTCTGAATGTTCAACTCTATTTTATTTTATTTTACAATATAAATGTGTTAATTTCTTAACAACTCTATTCATTACAAAATACTCATTAAGTTAATTACAAATCTCATTATTTTAAATTGTTCGGTGTACATTATTTCTTTTATTGCGTCTTCGAAGGTTCCTACGTTTATATCACTCACTCTAAGGGCATCCGATTGTTCGCTGACGCTTATCGGAGGTCGAATCGGAGGGACTCCGATGCAGCAATCACAGCACGCCATTTTTACAATTAAAAGTTATCACAAAACAAAATGCACCGTTTGTTTTTTTTTAATTAAAGCGTTTTATATTGCGCAATCATTGCTGAATTAAACTGAGCGCGTTTAAAGTTTTTCATTAGGTTCACTACACTTTTCTCAGAGTTCACAATCGGTATCCTTGCGTGAATGGTCCGTTCCGTTTAATCGTCTTGACCGAGACACCTTGGCGGAGTTTGCGAGTATCTCGTCACTTTCGCTAAAGACTTTTGGGTACTGTCAGGAGAGCAGCGGGCTGGGCTGCTCGTGGTACAATGAGTTAAAAATATCGCTCGAAGATGCGCTCTGCCAACTCGCGATCGTCGACAGTTGGTATTAGGACAACTCGAACTTTGATACCGCAATAAAGAGGAATACCCTGTCGTCATAATTGTATATGTATTTTTCCGTTGGATTAAGAGAATCTTCTAAACGATATTTATATATATGTATGTTGACATTGAATGTCTCGTACTTAATTTTTATTAATGGGTTATATGTAAATATATTTCGGCTTATTTTTTCATACTACACGCAGGAAGTTATTCATCTATTTGTAGTAAGCCTTGTTTATCGATCATCGACCCCACTAATACGTGCATCGAAACAATGGACCATGATAACAATATTTTGTAATCTCTATTTTTTGTAGTTTCAAGACTATAATTTAAATTAGAATAATATTTTATTTAGTACCCATTATTTGGTTTAATTAATCAGTTTTTGAAAACGGAGCGTGTTTATTACGTGTATATTGTGACACGTGCCCAGGACATTTCTCAAATATTGCATCATTGAAGATGCGTTATTTTAACCTGCTAATCTCTCTGCCTCATCGAGGAATACTGTAATTTTACTGATAATTTTACCCAACAGCTGAGCAAAAAAGGCCTTTTAACTCTTTCGATCTATAGCTTATGGAACCTATAGGATAAGTCTTTTTCGTCCAGTTCGTCCTTTCATTCTTTTATCTTCTGCTTGTGTAACTTGATCGTGATATAATAATTGGTTGGTACGGTTTGTACTTACTGGCTCAAGCAGGCTCTGTTCGTGGAGTGTGACGAGTGGTTTCTCGGGCTTCGGCCTCGTGCTGAGGTAGAAGGCCGAGGCAGCCGCCACGCCGGTGAGCGCCAGCGCGCCAGCTGATCCGCCGACCATCCATAGGTACTGGTCGATCTCGCTTACTGCACAAAAGAAAAGGTGGGATATCAGTTTAAAAAAGTTAAATTGGTGGAAGGCTCTTCTTGATTTACGTTTATTTATTATCCTGGGCCAGTGTAGAAGCAATGTGGTATCTAATTGACAAAGAAAAAAAATGGCCTTTACAGGTGTTTTCAGTTCCTGCTAGTTATTGGTGCCGATTCCCTTGTTCACAAAGTAAACTAAATTTAAGAAAAGGACAGAAGAAAAAATTTAGTTTAGTCCAGTCAAGTTAATCAGCGCTTGGCGTAAATTGACGTAATTTTAGTAGGCAAGTTTTTAATCACGTCTAAACTTCTATGCAGTAGTGACAGGCGCTGATTAATTTGACAGGACTAAACTGAAATTTATCTTCTGTCCTCTTCTTATGTAATACAAAGAAAAAGATGCAGTGAACTTAAATTTAGTTTAGTTTGTGAACAAGGGAATCGGTACCATTATTTTTGTTGACTAGGGTCCGCCTTCCTTATGATATGAATTAAATCCTACCTCTAGTTAAATAATCCGGAGATTCTGTCCTAAAGTCAATATTGCCTTCGAAAATTGATTACTTAGGTATATAGATATACCTACCGTGAAAATCTTAAATTGCTATATAATAACAGATGTTACATCATTATAACAGGCAGGAAGATTATGCTGTCCTAATCACACTCACACTTTCATAAATACAAAGTAGTACTCGTAGTAAGTTAAACAGAATGGAACAAAATCGAATGGTTCTGAAACTTATTGGGATTTAACTTTGCTTAAGATCTGATAAAAATTCGTTCGTCCTAATTACGTGAAACTACAGAGATACACACTGAAACTTACGAAAATAAAGTACCTGCTAGGTAGCTTATTCTTCGAATACTTCGAAATCATTACCTCAAAAACGGACCAGAATTAACATAACGAGGTGAAATACTAAGAAAAAAGGGCTCAAGAATAATAAAGTTATACCGGCTGATAAGTCATAAGAAATAAATTTATAGATGCTCGATACACGAACAAACAATCCGTCAGGGCACCGATTAATAAATCGTTAAAGCCAAATATGGTGATATGATAATGACAACCCAATGAAACTTAACAAAAGAGCTATTTGAGCAATTGGTACTTTCGATAATGGCCTGCAAACGACCTTCCTTGTCAATCTCGACACCGCTAATGAAGATTGAAGAATTCTTTACGAAAAACGACTCATGGCGGAAAAATTATACTAGGAGATCTTTAATTATAATCGTTGGACATTGCAGAAATATTAATAACTTTATAAATTCCGCTGTATATGTGGGAAGATAAATAAGTTGTTCGTTCTTAGATGATTGTTGGTGCAGCGGCTTCTTAGCATACGCCTGCGTCGGCATTATGATCCTCCGCATAAGGAAATGTCAATAAAACAACTTTCATGCGCCCGAGCGACTAGTAGTTCCTGAACTATAAACCGCGCGCGCAGTCTAGCCAGTTTAGAAAGTGGAAACTGGGGAGCGTGCACAGACGACGCATTAGCGCATAGATTTCTCGGGATTCTCTCGCGCTTTCCACTGACATACTTTTACGGTGATATTTACGACATTACTATAAATGCGTATATGTTATCAAGACTTTTCACGTAACTAAAATTGTGAACAAGCGTCGCCGTTGCAGTGTTTAATAATATTCTCTAGGCAACCGATCACGAACGTGATCAAGAATATCAAAATAAAAAAGTGCATATGTTGTTTTTTATACTATTGAAACTATCCCCGAAATAAATCAAGACTAAAACCAAAAGTACAAAATTAGGGACAAGGTTATACAAATCGCAAAAGTCAATGTCGTAATCACCGTTTTAATCATTAGAAGGGCTCAAATAATTTGAAGGCAACGATTAAGGTCACATTGTTGGCCTCGATACCTTGTCGCTTGTACAGCTAAATGTACTAGTCGATTTCAAAAGTTAGAACCTTGGTGATCTAATTTCCCCTCATTGAGCATTCAAAGGGCGTAACAAGCATGACGGCCCTTCGAGAGGCCCTTAATCTTCCATTAATATAAACCGTTAATAACTGATTTCTATTGTTCTATTATATACCTACTTTTTCTTTGTTATATTTCATCACCACTGCTATGCTTTGGTACCGTAAAACGGGGTGAATAGGGATGCACGGGTGAATTGGGACGAAATTTTAAAATGGATTTTAAGGTTGAAATAATATAGTTTGTGGCCAAAAAGGACTCTATGTGTTTACTGTATAATAATTAATGACTAACTTTCCTTGTAGGCAGCAAACTGTAGGATTTCAACGTTAAAATCCATTTTAAAGTTTCGTCCCAATTCACCCGTGCATCCCTATTCACCCCGTTTTACGGTATATATGTATTATGTATATATATATTAATCTTGGGAATCGTTTATAACTAATGTAGTATCGCACCATTTACCTAATTGAATAAATATATACAAGATTAACCCAATAATCGCGATAATTGTCACTTTACATGTCTACACGTACAGCGATTTAATTCGGTAAGAATTGAAGGATTACAATATATTATAATGCCACAAAAAGTTAAAACATCAACTTCAACTTACAACTGTTGCATTGGTTCCACCAGATAGTTTTTTCTCGTGTATTTTCTTCAGTCTTCTTATTTTCAGTCTTCTTTAGTTTTTTCTGTATTTTTTTACACTTTTCCTTAACACTAAACTCAGTCTTTGGGGCTCCCATGTTCACTTTGTCCTTTTTAACTTGAAAACCGAACTTTCCGCTTCCCATCTTGATCAGTTTAGCACATAGCGTTCGATTCACATCAGCACAGTATGCACGTATAGGTACATTATCCTTTCCACTGACGCCTAGGGCATGGTCTGCGTCGGCTGGATTGTTTAAAATGTTAAAATTATGATTGTACTATATAAGTACACGTTCGCCACTCGAGTGTCGTAAAGATATTCGATATCGAATTATTTTGTTGCGGAATGAAACGGAATCCATAAAACTAAAAGGTTTTATAGAGTTATCTCGAGGAGGCTTTGGCCTTGTAGGGTTCATTAACACTATTCAGTCGATAAATGAAATATAATCAAGCACCTGATTCCGTCGGTTGCTTATCTAGTTTGAGTCACTCCCGTTGAACCGATTAGGTGAGTGGTGAAACTGAAATTAGTTGGGAATGCTAATCAGGTGCGTTTAACTTAGTGTTTGCGCATCGGTGATTCTAGATATAGACGAGATAAACATTTATTTAGGAATCCAATAATGAAACTTGGCGATATCTTCCACATCAGTGAAGCGCGACCCTTATGCACGACAGAGGTATTATAAAGTTGTAATATATACATATATCAATCTAGAGCTAGCCATTTAATTCTCTGATTGCAACTTCGTTGTGAGTACCAAATGCTCTGTTGTAGTCGTGATTGGATAGTTAGTGTTACTTCTGAGAACCAACTTAATAGGCACTCAGGCAAAAGTAGGTTTAAAACAGTGCAATATTAACAGCACTGCGGTAATAAACAATGTTTATTTGCATTCACGAGTAATTGCTGAGTGATGCAGGCACACAGAATACGGAAGAGACCACTAAAGACCCTAAGATTGTATCTTTATTACAATAAATTCAACCGTGCACTGTCGAGCAGAATAATTGATAAGCAAAAACAAAGATAAAGCAAACGTCGCCTCGTATAGCATTTATGGGCTCAGTGCGGTTATTAAAAGTGGAAAAATTAAACATCTCACATAATTAAACGTCATCTCTGTGAGTGGGTGCTCTCGGGATACAACCATGAATACTCCCATGGACATTAATGGCTGACGGTTCCATTACACATAAGACAAATGATACATAGGCGGAGTGCTTTTAAAACTTTATGATCATTTAAATTAGGTTGCCGATTACCTCGGAATAGTATAACTGAATAGATTATCGGCGAGATAATTATGGTGTGCACTTAAATGTTTTTAAGTTGAAATTATGTAAACGGACATGTGATTAAGAATCATAAATATTTACCGCTCTAGTTTTATAACGTTAAAATTATGTTAATATTGGAGGGAACTCAATAAAATCAATGATATCTGTTATAAGTCTTTTTTTATGATGATGACAACCCTAAAAGTGTATTTATTGTGATTTTACTCGGCATAAGATTAAGTTTTACAAACTCGTGGAACGATAAATTACATAATCAGCCTATATGTTCCCACTGCTGGGACACAGGCCTCCTCTCTGTGAGAGGGAGTGGGCCGTAATCCACCACGCGGGCCCAGTGCGGGTTGGTAGATGTCACATGTCTTTGAATTTTTGGTTCTAGGACATGACGGTTTCCTCACGATGTTTTCCTTCACCGTTTTGAGAGGAAAACGATAAATTAATAAACCATAAACTGCATTTTTTCGTTACTGCCTTTTTGTGCCTTGGTACTTATTATTTGCCTACAAAAAATCGATCCAATATTTGCCAACAAAAAATCGATCACAATGAGTACCGTAATGTTTCCTTGATAACAGCTTTGGTTATTGAGTGCTGCGATGTTTTGTTCAGGCTACGGGCAAATACTTTGTATTCTGAATCCCATTGACGTTGTAAGATATTATTATAACTATAGTCGACCACATAATTACTTTTCACCTCCCAAGGTTAAATGTCACTTGCACGTCATAAAACGAGAAGGTCTATTTGTCTATTATGATAGCCAGATAATTTCAACTTTACGGATGTTTCAATTTCCTAGGAATTGGTGTGAGAAGTGGTCAAGCAATTACGACTTCGACTATACCTACTTGTAACAGTTCGTGTCCAATCCTCTATCGAACTTCAATTCGCGTGAGACAATAACCTCCTAATCCATGCATTGGATGCTGGGAGCTTGCTGACCTAATAACAGCTTCCATATTCGTACCTAACCTATAGGTTTTTTTACTGAAGACACGTTTTGTTTTATTTGATTTCCTTTACTGTATTGAATGTGAAGAAAGGTTTTCGAATTGTGTATCTCAATCTTGAACTCTTTCTGGCAAATGTGTTAGTCATTAGTTTCATTGTATTTTGTTTGATGCATGCTTTATATGAGTTAATTCTTCTTTATCATTAAAAACAACAATAGGCTCGCCCCTTATTACATGGGACTTAAACATAACTGGCGAAATGTGGGTGTACTATGAGTACGCCTTTGCCTAACCCCCCAGAGAACACAGGTGTGAAGACTTCAATCTGGGATTAGTCACCAAAACGTAAGTGCACAACAAGATTTGATTAGCGCATCTATAAGTCAACAGTTATTTCGTTATTACCCGACTGCGAGACGCTAAGGAGGGTAATGTGTTTATTTGGTTTGTTTTGCATAAAAAGAGTATCGAAATTGTTTTCCCTTATTTCTTCATCCGTTCCGACGTTCTAATTATGGATACTGCACCTGTGCAAGCTTCTTCACAAGCTTCTTCGCTTCTTCAGTCTGGGCTTAGTCAGCGAAACGTAATTGCACAACTTCGTTCTGCCGTTCAAAGAATTTACCATCGATACCTGGCTGGCGGCTTCGTGCACCATCCAGGAGGACCACGAAGCCGGGTCATCACCTGACCTCAGTAACCTGTACTGAGGTCAGGTGATGATTACGCAGGCTGGTGGTAAAGATAAACCGATCTTGTCGTGCTGCTCGTGCTGTAGTGACCCAAGAACAGCTTCGTGAGTTTCATGGACTGACTGTTTGCGGTCAAACTGGTAGAAGGAGATTTGAAGAACGGGGCCTGAAACCTCATAAGCCAGCCAGTGGTCCCAAACTGACACGAGCTCACAGAATAGTGCGCCTACAGTTTGCATGCGACCATTTGCATTGCAATCAACGACTATGGACCCAGATTCTTTTTACTCGACTGCCCCAGAAGGATGTTAATGTTTTTACGGATAAAATTATGATAATGCTGTATGGCACGTAGAAACGATTGACGTAGGATAGTCTACCTGAGATAGGGATAACGTTTTCACCTTCAGCAATGTTACATCGAAAAGAAGGTAAGCTATGGCGGTGGGTCACGGACAGTCTGGGGCGGAATTTCCACCGAAGGAAAAACTGGCCTTGAGGTTGTGACGCCAAAGTTTCCACCACTAAATAGCGACCAACACGTTCGTCAATGCCTAGAGTGCTTGAGTAAGTGGACCAGGATTTCATTTTTATGTTTGATAATACATGGGCTCACACTGCAAGAATTGATCGAGAATGCAGGTACATGACGTTAGTATCGCAGTAATGGAATGGCCAGCGAGAAGCCCTGGTATAAAACCAATAGAGCACTTATTGGATGAGCTAAACAGGCGTGCTCGAACTAACCAACCAGCTCCAAAAACTTTGCAGGAGCTGAAAACTGCCAACTTTGAAGCATGGGAGAACATTCCACAGCACGTCATAGTGGCATTAATAAATTCAAGGCCGAACTGCATGACATCGTAAATGTTCTTGTAGGTACACAAGTTACTAAATAAACGTTTTCTCTATCTAAACCTTTGTTTTCTTCAAAAATTCCACGCTAATTTTGCCCCAGAGAAACGCGAAAAGACGACTCATTGCAATGAAACTGTTTTTTTTTTTTAGTATTCCGATTTGAAATTCGGAACGATGACAAACGGAAATGATAGCGAGTGACTGGCTTCAAAATCATTTCTTTTTTCTTTATACTAACCTTTATTTAAAAAAAGACCGTTAAACAAAAATATGCAGGGTGACTTGATTCAGATGTCCGGGATTGTATTTCATCTCAGCACCTCTCAACACATCGGTCACGAGTTTGGGCACGAGTTCGATCAACACCGATAATACAGGAACAAAGCAGGCATTATAGTTATTAATTGGTCCGTTGTTACGTCCGCCTATAAGCCATATTTCATCTAACAACTGGCACTAACTATTCACACTAAAACTAGAAATAGTGAACGTTTGGTTTATACGCACAGTTTGTCGGTATTATTCTTCGTTTATGACGTGAATGTGACAAGAGTTTGGTAACAGTGCCTTGTTCTTGGTAAATTATTAATTTATATTGTGCTGAAATTATATTTTGATTTTCTTTTTCATTCAAAGCCAAACTAACGTGCCTTTAAATATATGAGACTTTAGGGTGACCTGTCCTGTAAACTGGGGTGCCTTTCTTTACAACGGATTTTTCTTAAATTTTTTATCCACACCTACCTAAAAATTTCATAATCCACATCTCTATCTTTAGGCATCTCACCATACCGTGTGAAAACTGAAATGCTATAAAAATATAGCAGTACTTTTCAAATAATGGTTCATTGTCATTGTATAAAATCATTTTGTTGGGAAATTCGAATCTTCTATCTTTGTTATGACCAGTGATGCACGTATGCCAATAGTTCTCGGAATTGATATCAAATACCTACAACAGATGGTAGCTGTCATAGTGTTATAGTTTTGGAACAAATTAATTTAAATAAACAGTCATGATTGGTTGATTTTAGTTGTGCTTCAAAACTTCAATAGTTCCTTCTTCAAATTTCTATTGAGTTTCTAGTCCCAGTTTCCTCAATATCTGCACAGTCAGCCAGCTACCCTAAATTCCTCATTACAGAAAACCATCAAGCCATTCAATAGGGACTAATCAAACTATCAAGTATTTCCGCTATCGGCGCATTCGCACCTAACGGTGACTCTGACATTTTGATCTGGTTCACGAAACAATAAAATTATATGCCTGTCATCGAGACTTGTTATACCGTAGGCCTATTCAAGTGTCATCACCCTCAATTATTTACAAGCTTAATAATCTGCATCGTTGTCATAACAGTAGTGCCACTGAGGCCAATGAACATAATCGGTATGTAGAATAGCATTGTGGTGTACACAATTGCAGTTCAAATTCAACGACAATAATACAAATACTTCGATAAGAATTCCAAGTACTATTGTAGTATTAGATCGGGCAATAACAAAACGCGGGTTCAACGACCTGAGATCCCAGCGTGTTTTGATAAGGTCGTCAATTCGCCATTCGCGATTTTTTCCGAGAGAACCACAGTTACAGTTAAAAAAGCGCTAAGCGGTCAAACGCGGACCGTTTTAATTACTTCATAGTCACGTACTTGTAGTAAAATTTTACCGTTAATGGAAAGTGATATCACAAACCGGACGCTGTTCGATATTGGACCCACATTTTTTTGAGAATCGCGGTATACCGTAAAGTAGCAATCAGATACGCCATCATGCCCATTGATATACTATTTGTATATCAATGATCATGCCATACTTTTAATTTATATATTTTTTGGGTATTATGAGGCAAGCAGCCTTATTATAAACAGTTGCATGCATTTAGCAAATCAAAACAAACATCCTCGTCATGAAATACGTAATTAAACTGATTAACATTTTTATAGCCGTCCGTATAACTTAATGTGTGTCGATCGGCACTGTTTTAATGCAAATCGAACTATCGCCATTCTATTCGCAGCCGACTATGTACTTTCGAGTACAAAGTGTTTCAATCTTTTATTTAAATCCTATACCTAAATGCGAAAGTGAGTTTGTTTGTTTGTTACCGTTTCACGCTAAAACGGCTCCACAGATTTGGATAAAATTTGGCACATGGGTAGACCATTACCTGGATTAGGACATAAGATATTTTTTATCCCGATATTCCCCCGGGATCGAGACTTATAGACTTATGCGGGTGAAACCGCGGGGCACAGCTAGTTAAAAAAATAAATAACTGGTCAATAACCTTACAAGGAATATTTTTGGTTAATCGGCATTTCAAGTCACATTTTGAAAAAAATATCGGAAAGAAAATTTCAATTTCAAATGATCCAATCTATCAATCCGGAACCATTGAAAAGTCAATGACTGCATTTATTTTTTATGGTTATCAATCATGATTCGTGTTTGGTTAGATTGACCTCTAGCTTAATTGAAATCAAATAAAACACGAAACACTGAATAAGCGCCATTTTTAAATGGCCGCGGTCATTGAAACTTGAGATGCGTTATGTTGATGATATCGTCAATAATTTGAAACAAATTAATATCATCAATAATGATTTCGCACAGAGCATTACGCAAGCAAGTACCAATGTACGTACACGAATGCACTTCCTAGGCGTTGCGCCTGCGCATACGAAATGAGACACCCACGGTAAGTGAGTCACGTCCACACGCGCCTCCGGCCCTACTTTACTATTGTACATACATTATGTACAAGCAAAGACAATAATGTTGTTTATAGTACAGACTTCATCGTTTAAATGACGATATTATATGTCTACAGGATGTCTTTACTGTTTCTTAGAACGTTTAGGGCTAACATTAGCACGGCTAAAAATGTTGTTCCAACTTTGTATGACATGGCTTCTTTATAACGATTCACTCATCATCACTTAGGTTTAAGATAATGTGCAAAACGCTGTCAGAAGTAAAGGCCAATTAGTTATAGATACAGCTGCAGATAAAAAAGGTACCTACAACATTTTGAAGGGCCCATCAAGCGAACAACGTAATTCAACGTTTAAAAGTTTAAGGTCAATAGTTTCTGTCAAGGGCAAGCTTAAACGAGAAAAGGGTTTGATCTTTTTGTTGTGCGTCTACATATAGTAGTTCCCTTCAATTTGAATGAAGTAACCTTCGAATCTCGTACCGACAACAAGGTAACTTTAGATCATTTATCTTCGTTGTACAGGACGTGAGACGTCGTGTTGACTGAATACGTTGCAATTTCTTTGGCAATGCTCAAGGCCTATGACATGAATATAATTAGTAATAATAAGAACGGTTCACTCGCCAAGCCGTATTATTACTGATGGGAACGTGTAAGTCCAATGCTTTGGTTGTGTATAGAGTCGACGCACCATGACAATTTTTTTATTGACATGAAGTTGGACTGAATTGTGACTAATAATAAAAGGGTGCTTGCAATTCGTTGGCTTATTATTAGCCAATTTCGATACATCGAGACTAGCCAAATTCAGATACACTAATAAGCGAGAAATAATAAATCATGTGTAGCTCTGCAAAAGCTAAGTAGAAATTAAAACTTTTCAAACATATTGAAATAAACCAATTACGAAGCAATCTTTAAAATTACGCAAGAATAAACCATAAATTAAAAGAAAATAAGATCTTTCATTCTATACTCGTTTTAAGTAATACAGCAAGACTAATACAGAACTATCAATCAAGAACTCTCATTACTCACATGCCATCTTTAGACCTGAACACATAGGTCAGTTGCATTGTATTTATATTTCCCTTTTCCTCAAATAGAGCAGGAGTTGGTTTTATTCCTCGTTTTCCTCCTCGAGGAAGCAGGTGTGCGCTAACGAGCCGACCTGTATCATTTGACCCAAATGTCGGATCAAACGATCTTTTCGTATCTCGCTCAGACTCACACCCATTTTATAAAGAATCTACATCGACGATAAAAGTTTCGAGAAATCTAGATTGAAAAACAATTTAATCAAACTCAGTGTCATTGTCAAGTGATATAACTATTGCAATCTTTGTAACAATGCCACTCGAATCATGAGTGCAGGCAGTTAAGTTCAAATGACATTTTACGTCATCATCCGTGATGTATTCCTCGAAGAGATAAAAGTTATTCGCGTTACGTCTCGTAAGTGCATGAGGGTATAGTTTATAGCGAGGCAGAACAAAGATTCTCTTCAGAGCGCTGGTGACCCACAAACGCACAATGGCTATCGAATTTCTACCATAGCTAGAGCAAGTCGTGATCGCCTCAGGCAAGACTGCATTAGATCGCTTTTTGTGTATTAAAATTAATCGCCGAAGCCTTATGGGCTTGAGTATTGCCTATTATAAATATTGGGCTCTGAGTTGACTATTTAAGTTAGTAAAGTGAATACGATATCATATTATATAGATTATCATAATATCATATAGATTATTATTTGACGTCCAATGCTTCAAGCATTGGACGTGAAACAATAATTTTGTGGTAAATTCAAAACATTTAATGATTTTATGTACAACACTGTATATGATGGGTAAGATACAATTAATGTTATAATTGTTATTTTTAATAAAAACTATATTAATTATAATAAATGGTACGATGAAGTGAGATTAGATCCGCAATCGAGCATAAGGTCCTTTGTACCCACACGTTTTTCTTGCCGTGAAATACTACGGGTTATTCGCCGTGTGTAGGCACGGTCGTCAAAGTTATATGGATCACTATGGAAGCTTGTTGACAGAAGCGTTTTTCTACGGCGCGGTATATACCTACGCCGTCGCGTCGTACCGTAAAGAAACCGTGCCATACACAAAGGGCCTAACGCAACAAACAAATGTTATAGTCAAAATGTTAAAACTAACGCAGACGCAATCAACCGCTTGACGTCCGTAGTCGCAGTTAAAAACAATGACAAAATTAAGGCAACATGCAAAAAGGAAAACACAAAACAGAAACACGACAACAAACATTGCGACATTCGAGCGGCGACAACATACACTCTCCCGGCAAACTCGTACACTTTACCTATAAAATTTGTAAACACTCAGAGTTTCGGTTATCGCGAGTCGGTAATCGTCACTAGTATCGTATGAGTCGTCAAAGCTACCGGGCCGTTGAGGCGGTATCGCGGTAAGCGCGTGCGCAGGCTTATACGCGCGGCCGTTGCGCCGGCCGTCCGTTGCGACAATGCGCTTCCATGTTGCCGTGTGCTGCCTCCCGCAGTCTCACCAATTGCCTAGCCACCTCTCTCTTTTGAGTTGTCACGGGTCAGGCCAACGGTAAGCAATCGGGCCCGCACTTTGCTATCTTTCATCAGTGTTGAAGGCGATTGATGTATTTGCAAGGGTGTCATATAAATCTGAACATGGCTTTGATTAATATCCGAAATTAATCATGTTATATGAAACGAGAAGTCACGAAACACTTTATAAAGGCTTGTGGATCCTTTGTGTTATAAAACAGCTATTTTTCAAAATAAGTTAACATAAAACTTGAATAAGCAATATTTCAGGCTTCCATTTGATCGCGTGTTTAGAATCATGTGAAATCATAGGTGAAATATAGCGGATATCGTGTGCATAACATTATTGAGATGGATCGATTGAAATGTTAACCATGTTCACAAAAGGTTAATAAAAACTGAATGATCGTCACCATGACATATTGATTATGGATATAATCAAAATCACAAAACAAAACAAAACAAAACAAAACAAAATCAAAAGTCATTTATTCAAACTAGGCTGAACATTTTCGAACGTCAAAACTACATAAGACAGTCCCCCAAAAACGCTCGTTCTTCACCACTCCCTAGTGCTTGACGGGTAAGAAGATGTGGCGCAACAAACTCCCCAGCAACACAGCTGTCTGTTCAGTTAGAAAAACTTGATTCTATACAATAGTATGCAAATATGTCAGATAGCACACGCCACTATACCAATATATAATTATAATGATACCATTTGTTAACTCCCTAATCATAGATTGAACGTTTGGTTCGCTTGAATTGAATTTTCATTATTTCATTCCCCTATATTCATTCACACATGGTTTCCTGGATATAAAACGCCTACGATAGCATTCCCAATTTACCTAGTTTCCTTACTATCAACGATCGAATCGAGTTGTACTATAAAGCCGCTTTACCGCTTCGTTTATTTAATTTAGACTAGCCACAAATCTTTAACCGCTATTCTCTCGTACTTCGTTATACATGACTAGCTTTAGGTATACATAAATAATGTTATATGTTATGAGAAACACTTAAAAATAAACTGAAGTGCAATTTGCCACAATATCAGTGGAGTATAACAAAATCTCATATTGCGCTCATAGGCAGATAAGTTATTTATCAGTAAAATTTCATAGAACGAAGGTCTTTAACGATACTGCTAATAATACAAAGTTTTCGTCACGTGAAACGACCTATAGTTTTTTTTAAAACGAATTGAACTGTAAACTTTTTAAAACCTTCAAGGCTCCTGCATACTGAGGCGATATCGCGGGCGCGACAGGCAGCAATATGCCTGTCGCGCCCGCGATATCGCCTAAGTCTGTAAGAGCCTTAATGTTTTTTTTAAAACCTGAAGTCAATACCAGGCACTATTGACTTCGGCTACAGAATACCTACAAAGGTCGCCTATATCATATTGTATGCTTATATTTAAATTGGTGAATTGTATTTTGATTTATGTATTTTGTTTTCTTCTACTCTTACACACGTGTTGTCTACATCTCTTTGTATATACTTTCCTATCGCAGGTATGCTGGAAGAGATTTCTTTAGAAATAGGCATCACCTTGGTACGTATTTGTCTGTTCCTTCTTGTCTGTTTACATGTGTGTGTATAAATGGTTAAATAAATATATTAAAATGAGGTTTCAATATTGGCTGGGACAGGAGAACATTACTTTTAATCAATTGATGAGACATAGGTATTGAGCAATAAACAATTTAACGCACAATAGAACAAACATGAGTAGGAAGCTAATATCATACTTCATTCAATCATCATCATCATCATCATTGCAATTTGCAATCAGTAATCTGACGTCAACAATTTACCTTGTAATGATTTACGGGAATAGTCAATGTTCAGTAATAGACGGCAATATAACAATGTATACAGAAGAGACAGATTTTGCAATTGTACACTTAAGAATGTTGTCCTTTTAAAGCAAAACATAACTCCAATAAGTATGAAGAAACCGTAGAATGGAGACCGCATAGTCCAGTGGCTCAGACTACAATAGCACATTAAAAAATATGGCTTAGCCCTACCACGCACTGTCACTCAGAATCTTTAAACTGTTGCAGTTGGGAGAGTCAACCTCTCTAAAACGTTTTATACCATTGAAGTAACTATGCTGATGTTAAATATTTCATGACTTATTTTCAATTAAAAAAATACTATCATGACGAAAAATCTTTCATTCAAATAAGGATGAGATAATAAGCTCTTTTAAATCGTCAAAAGTTACAAAAGACAGCCGCCGAAAGACCAACCCTGCACTACTTCATAGCACTTGAGCTGGGTAGATGTTGCCCAAAAATCTCCCCAGCAACACGTCTCTGTCTTTTTCATAACTGAATAGGTATTATTTATTTATCTTTTTTATTAAACCCAAAGGATAGTAGCAGATACGGTAAACATTGTAGCTATCCTATTTTATTCAGGTATGAATTGTGCTTTTTCGAGTTTAATCAACGACAACAGTAAAGCAGATAATCCTTCCCTCATTTACAAAATCATATTTAAAGACAAACATAATACCTAAGGACATCAAAGTTGATAACTGATACTTCCTTTGCGAACATTAACTTATACACGCAACTCTTACGAAATCCGTAATATAAACAATGACATAGGCATTAACCGTGTTAATGCAGTAAAACAAACAGACGGACAGTTTGCAAGGGCGTCGAAATAGACCGAACATATTGGCAGAATCGGTGCTAATTTGTATTTGAAATACATGAAAATGTTTAGACGAATATGTTAGGAACGTGATGTATGTCGCGTTCGGAGAACAGCTAGCATCATCGATGCAAAAGGACCGGCTTGGATCATTGACCCGCTTTTCTACCGTAGTGCCTTAACATTTTATTTCGGAAAGGCCTATGTCCGGTAATGCGGTAGAGCGAATTGAGCAAAGTTGAATTATATTATGAGATTTGCTATGATGAATCCGGAATAGGGCCAGATTTGCCGCTATAATAATATAAGATCCTGAAAGCTCAGGATCAACGGGCTGAAGTGACTGAGGGCCAAGCATATCTACCGAAGGACGACCAGCTTGATAGACTGACGGCCTAGTAAAGTTAACGCGCTTACCTGGATGCATATTGCACAAGGTAGAATCCTGAAGTCCAGTGAGCTGGCCAAAAGAAGTCAACATTGGAAGGATAACAGAGATGATAATAACTCACTGGTTCTTTACCAGGAATCGTGAAACAGACAGATTGTCATGACTAATGGACTGTACTGACTGGTTGAGGTTTTTAACTTGTATCTACATTAATTAGTAAATCTTCTGTTGGAATCATATGTTGTTTCAATCTTACCAAAAATCCTCAATTTACATCACATCCAGGCCTTTACATAAACAGTATATGAATATTATATATGAATTAATGGCTTACAATTTTTTCCAATCACCAGTTAAAACTTATTTGAAAAAACAGAAGAAACTAATATTGCTGCAGTTATTCTTGAGATTAAGCCTGATAAACCAACTCTTGATTCTTTTAAAACAAGCAAGAGATCAAGGTACGCAATAAACTCCTCACAAAGGTGAATCGCCTACTTACATAAAAAAGACATTGCATATTAAAAACATATTGTCTTGGAACTATATAGCGGAACTTCAGTAATTTGCCAACGGTCCGGTACTCGTGGTAGGTGTAATTTGACGCGCAATCTCTGTAGGCAAAATAAAGTAAGGCAAACAGCCAATGATATTGGCGAAAATAGAGAGACAGGCATCATTCAGAATTTTATTGATATAGCTAGTTATCACATAAAGAAAACTAAATACAATTTCGGAAGTGGTTGGTAAAGAAAAGAGAGAAATGGAGAAGGCTTACTATTGAAATGTTATTAATGTAACCAAATTTAAAGACACGTTTACAGCCTTCTGCAATAGATCGCATTCTGAGTAGTATGAAACGACACAGCATATTAACAAGCGTAGATGAATCAGTAAAACCTACTTAGGTATATCTTGGCCAGCAGTGCTACAATTTGAACCTAATATCTGTTGTGCTAATCAGAAAATCTTTAGTTTAAGAAACGCCAGCCCTATTTGGGGTCGGACTAAATCCTGCAAACCTCGTGTTGTATGTAATGTAACCAAAAAAGACACGTTTACAGCCTTCTGCAATAGATCGCATTCTGAGTAGTATGAAACGACACAGCATATCAACAAGCGTAGATGAATCAGTAAAACCTACTTAGGTATATCTTGGCAAGCTTTAGTTTAAGAAACGCCAGCCCTATTTGGGGTCGTGAAGACTAAATCCTGCAAATCTCGTGTTGTATGTAAACAGTTTGGCGCAACGCCTGGACGGTGACTATCTAAATCGCAAGGCGCTGAGCGGCGATCTTCAAAGACTCCACGTAATTGTTGTCTCACGTTTTATAAGTAAATAGAACTGTTTTACATTTAAATTCTACCTTTAACTTTAGGATCTCGATTTGGTTTTATATCTTTGTCACGGATAAATAAAGTTAACTCTCTATAATAGTTTGTTTAGTAATAACGACAAGACTGGATTCAACCCTAGCAAAGTTGAGGAAAGCTTCATAATATTACCATAGTCCCTATTTACAATAAGTATCAAATGTACGTCCCGTCTGTATTCGGAAGAAGCAATTCAGCTTCAGATAATAGGGCGGGAGGGATTTCGGAATTTTAGCTGATAACTTGCAAGGCTACAATTCCAAATTCCGGATTGGTAGGTATAACACAGAAGAGCAGTGGTGGCCTGGTGGTAACGGCCGCGACTTACCGAGTTGTAGGTCGTAGTTTCGAACCCAGGCAGGCGCTTTAATTTGTGTAAATTGTTTCATCACCACTGCTCGCAAAACGGTGAAGGAAAACATCGTGAGGAAACCGGCATGTCCTAGAACCAAAGATTCGAAGACATTTGTGACATGTACCAACCCGCACTGGGCCCGCGCGGTGGATTACGGCCCACTCCCTCTCACAGAGAAGCGGCCTGTGTGCCAGCAGCGGGAACATTATAGGCTGATTATGTATGTAGGTATAACACATAGTTTCCTCAAAGAAAAACGAACCAAATGTGGTATTCAAAGGCAATGCGTCACCTTTAGATCTAGATAGACATTATTCGAGACGCATACGTAGATTTAAGTCACGTCTTTGTTTTTTCAAATTCAGAAACACGGACCTGCCTCAACAACATACCAAAAATAATGCAGAATATTATTATAAACAGGAAGTCTATATAAACATCTAATTGATATGACGACATATCATTTGTATACCCGAGAATATACTCTATCGATACTCGTAAAATTGAGAGCTTCCTTATAGTAAATGGTTTTACTGCAGCTTTTCAATATCGTTAAAACAAATGAAGCTTATAATTAGACCTAAATTAAAAGGACGATATAAATAAGAACAACATAAAAGACAGAAAATATCGAGAAGTCATCATCTGCGTAGCCTTTTCCCAACAACTTTGGGGTCGGCTTCCAGACCGGATGCAGCTGAATACCAGTATTTTACATGGAGCGACTGCCTATCTGACCTCCAGAACCCAGTTACTGGGTAACACGATACCTCTTGGTAAGACTGGTTGTCAGACTTTTCGGCTTCAGAGGACCCGTAACGACTGTCAAAGATCCACGAATGACAGCCGGAACCAACGGCTTAACGTGCTTTCCGAGGCACGGAGGGGTCTTGGTATGTAAAGATGGTCACCCATCCACGGACCAACCGCGGCAAGCGTAGCTTCACCTGATCTATTGACCCGTGCGGCTGTTTTTATTTAACCACAAGCTCCTCCAAGAAAATAGCGAGAAGTATCTGTTAAAATGAAAACATATATTTTTATAAAAACTTCAAATAGACTTCATGACATGAAACGTTTCTTAATTTAGAACTGTTTCTTATCACGAGCAAAAATGCAATTCGATAATTCTATTACTCTTAGTTGCAAAGACTTAAGCCTTTCACACACCAGAGCGGTCAGTCGTCAGTTTACATGTTATTTCAAAATCAATGGACGATAAATTCAGTAGACAAAAAAGTAGTAAAAAAGGAAAATTAAAATACCCCCAGCACAAACTACAAATCCTTTTCAAACAGCAATTTTCCTTAAGCCAAACACGATTTACCTGACGAATCACGATACATCGCAAGGTGTACAGCTTTAAAAAATGGCAATATTAAATTGTATAGAATCGAATTTTATTGGCAGGCTACCCACACACTTAGTTACACTGAAATTACAGTTCAGCAATAAACCCATACCGCGGGAAATAACCATACCCGCAGGTGGTAGCAGAAAAATGAAAGACACGATTATAACTCCCCACAATAGTGTCATTAATCCTTTATGGGTTCCTCGACCCCGGTTCTCGAGTGATAGACAATGGCGGTAGTCGTGTTTGTGAGCTGAATTAATGCGTATGCACATGCAATGGGAAGCGGGACTCGACCAGCCTTGAACTTGTGCATGCACTTCTATGCCAGCGATGAATGCGAAAGCAGTCGCCATTTCTAGTCGGCACGTCATGTAACGCGTACGTAAAAGCCGACACGCGGCATTTTCCAACTAGCTGGACACAGAACGCACCTACGCGTCGTTCTCACTGCATTGAACTGAATGCACTCCGTGCTTTCATCTGTGTAACACTGTGTGCGCCGGCCGATAACACTGAAATATGTTAATTAAGCGTTGACGACGCCGCCGCCGCCGTATCTAAGTGCACTCGTCAGATAAATATAATCCTCTACTACTATTTCAATAACAGGTAGATCATAACTGTATATACCTCGTAAAAATTAATTTAAAATTAAAAAACGTGCATTTTCGCATTTTATGATCATTATCTCATCCGACTGAAATGATACAAAATGTTATAAGCGGTAAAGAGTCACGATAGATTATGAAATATTTATGTTTGAATAAATAGACTTCATATAACACGAGAAGTTAAAAATCTCTAAGCATCTGTACTGTCGATGGCTTGAAGTGAAATGGCGATTACATCTTGTAAGTCGATCTAACAAATGGTAGGAGCCAAGCAGTTAGTAATAATAAAACTTCTACACTTAAATACCCGTATTTTATACTAATCTTAGTAAATACATAAATGTCAAAGTCATGGTAAGCTATAGCTGGTTCCAAAGATATTTTCACTAGTGCTTCTAAAGAAATGTCATTTAGCAATTTATGTTTATGCATTGACATTTTTATATTCGTAAGCTATCGCGGTTTAACTATGAAATGGACCATGTTTATCTATCGGAAGTTCAATATTTACATCATCATTAACATCTATTTACAAGTCGTCGAAGTCGAATAACATTGACAATGCCTAAACTGTTGGCAATATTTTTTTAAGAAACTGCGTATAACGTGCTTATAGGTACTGCATTTAAGCGGCAGCCATTAAATATACGATATCGCGTTGTGAGAGTTGAGTAAAGGATAGTTTAGTAATTTTCCAGCGATCTCGCGAATTGTACGGGGTAAACAGCCAGTAGGTTGCGGGGTCAACGACCCGCCAACCGGTCGGGCTTTAAGCTTTGCCGAGCGGACATAGTATTAGTGAGGCAAACTTGGCCCACATTTCAAAGCTATTACAACTGGTATAATGTGTAAGAGAACGTAAGAGATCCCGGATTAACCATTGTCTGATTTCGGAACATGCTAAGGCTTTGTGCTACTATTTTTTCAGCTCAATGTCAAAGGTGAAAAATTAACGAACAGCATCTCCGCCTTGCTACAATAAATATAATACCTAACGGCCTGTATTTTGGCCCACTACAAGGCACATTTTTTTATATCGGTACGAGATTGTTGTTGCACAGATAGATAATTGATGTAATTAATTCTAAGAAGCATCTCCCAACCTGTCACTAGCTAGCTTTAATCGTTTATGTCATTACACCACATGAAAAGAAAATTAAAAGCCAATCATTTAGCATGCCACACTTGAATCGAAAAAGGATATTGCAAAACATCCAGCTTCTCCAGTACGTACCGTCTATGTCAAAAGTGACATTCAATTAAAATAGACCGCGAGCATCTACCATAAAACTATTTTCTTACTACTAGCAGCCCTATCACATACACTGACATGTGTCACAGTTGGTACGATTTTTAACCGACTTCTTATGAGGTATTTAATAAAGTCTGCCGTCGTGACACATCTCTTGTCGAGGTTTTTTGTATCGTCCTCGAGAAAAACAATAAATTATAATAATAATGGCAGCACTTTCTTCATTATTTCCTTGTTCGCCTCGCCATCGATTTGTATTAATTTACAACATTGAAAAGCTTTCAACCACACTCCATAAAGTATTTTAATAATACTATAACGGATTATGGTACTTCCAACCTTTTACGTGTCATTGGAGAATATATTCTCTTGTTAATAACTTTGTTAAGGATAATACACTCGCGGACTCCTAAATTCAGCCACCGTGCATTTAATGTTTATAGGTCTAAAACATCAAAATAGTGATACGTCAGAGGAAAAACTGTTCATGTATTTTTGAAGCTGACATATTGACCATCAATTTGGTATCACCATTGTTCCAATTTTGAAAAAGAGAAGGAATTCGGAAAATGGTCGTTCTTAAAGAAGCATCAAGCTTTGATTAGAACATCTATAGGTTATGTCTATTGTTCTGTTTTGCATAAAAAGAGTATTGAAATTATTTTTTATTACGTTTTAATCCATTCTGACGTTCAAATTATGGATACTCTGCACCTGAAGTAGCCGCGCAAACGTCATCCAGGGGGACCACGAAACCGGATCACTGCAGCACGAAAAGCCTGCGTAATCATCACCTGACCTCAGTATAGGTCAAAGAACAACTTCGAAACTATAATGGACCGACTGTTTGTGCTCCAACTTATAGAAGGAGACTCGAAGAACGTGGCCTGAACCTCATAAGCCAGCCAATGGTCCCAAGCTGACACGAGCTCACAGAATGGCTTGCCTACAGTTTGCATGTCAACATTTTCGTTAGACTCAACATCAATGGAGACAGTTTCTATGGATGAAACATATTACACATATTACAATATTATGCTGTAAGGCAATGATGGATGTAGGATAGTCTACCGAAGACAGGGAGAACGTTTTCAGCAATGTTACATAGAAGAGAAGGTGGGTCATGGACAGTCTGGGGCGGAGTTTCCACCGAAGGAAAAACTGTCCTTGAGGTTGTGACGGACGGCCCACGGTTGCCACCACTAAATAGCGACCGACACATTCGTCAATGCCTAGAGGCTCATGTGTGAGTTGTGGGCCAGGTTTCATCTTTTACCAACTTCAAAAAAAGGGGGAGGTTCTAAGTTCGACGGAATCTTCTTTTTTATGTATGTTCCCCGATTACTCGAAGACGGCTGGACCGATTTAAAAAATTGGTTATTGTTTGAAAGGATATACTTCATAGGTGGTTCCATTATCATCAGGTCAGGATCTGATAATGGGATCCTGGAGATATCAAGGGAACTCTTCCAATATTATAGGCACACCTACCTATAGCGAATTGGGTATGTTTTATAGTAACTCGTGCATTTGCTCTTGGAAAGCACCATTTGGTGAAGTGGAACTGATGATGAAGACCATTAAGGCATTAAGAGTTCTGCAGCTCCAGGCTCCTCACTTCACCATATGGTGAAGGGGAGCTGATGGTGTAGTACCTGGAGCTGCAGAACTCCTCTACAATTAACGTCGCTGCATCGAGAAAAACAATATTTTGTAAAAGGTGATGAGTAGTTGACATTAGGCTATTGTACTCCTTAGATAAATTACAAACCGAGCCACTAAATACGTAGTTTTCCCACTTAGTCTATGTGTATGATGTTATAACTTCCTGTCACTGTTATTTACATAGCAGCCAGTGGTATTCGAATTTGTGTGGGGTAGGTACAGTCAGCGTTAAAAATATCGGGACGAACCGACTGTTCAAAATGATCTCAACAACTAAGAAAATTAAAGTTTATCTCGATTTGATAAAACTCTTGTCAGAATGACAGTTTTCGTATACTTTCTTCATTTTGAAACAGTTCTTGTGTCATTGAGTTAATATTTAATTTTTATAGTTGTTTAAATCATTTTGAACAGTCTGTTCGTCCCGATATTATTGACGCTGACTGTACCACAACTAAAACACGTTTTTAATTTAAAAAAACTGATTTCGTCTAAAACACCTAAATAACAACTGCAAAAATGCAACTATCAGTACTAAATAACAATTTCGTTTTTCTAGGCATGGCGCAATGGCGCACACTGCAAAAATTGTTCGAGAATACCTGCATGTCGTTAGTATCGTAGTAATGGAATGACCAGCGAGAAGCCCTAAAATGAATTCAATAGAGCACTTATGGGATGAGCTATGAACTAACCAACCAACTTCAGTAACTTTGCAGGAGCTGAAATCTGCTATCTTGGAAGCATGGGAGAACATTCCACAGCAAGTCAGTGGCGTTAATTAATTCCATTCTGAACAGCATGACGGCCGTCGTAAATGCTTTCGGAGGTAACACCAAGTTATTAAATAAACGTTTTCTCTATGTACACCATTGTTTTCTTCAAAAATGCCACGCTAATTTTGCCTTTTTTTTGTACAATCGTAATCAGCCTATAATGTTCCCACTGTTGGGACGCAGGCCTCTCTTCGAGAGGGAGTGGGCTGTAATTTACCACGCGGGCCCAGTGCGGGTTGGTAGATGTCACACTTCTTCGAATTTATGTTTTAATTCCTCCATTACCGTTTTGGGAGCAGTGGTGATGGAATTGTTTACACAAAGTAAAACGCCTGCCTGGGTTCTAGCCCACGACCTACAACTCGTGGGGGCGTTATCACTGGGCGACCACTGCTCTTACAAACAATTCTGCAACATACAAAACAACGCAAAATAATTCACCAACTCTGCTCGCTAACACTGCATTGCGTAATTTTCGTTGCGTATGTTCCCAGCTTTATAACATTTCATGTTACCATAGCCAAATGCACAAAAGATATCACACGATATAATAAAGGTATTAATGTTTTGCTCCAAGAATAAAAGATTTTTAAAACGGTACATAAATAGTTTCTTTTTTATTATCTAATAAATAATATTATATAATTATACTAGACTAGCTTCTGCCTACTCCCTATGAAATTCCTTGTTCCCCGACAATGCATCGCATTGCATCGCCCGCCTGCGCTATTACTTCGTTTTCGCTTAGCGTTCTTTCTTACTTTTTTTTTGCTCGGCTCCTAAAGGTTACGATCCTTAGGAGCCGAGCCACCATTATAACCTTAACCTTCCTCAAGAATTGGGCTATCAAATGCAAAAAAGATTTTTTCAAATCCGACTGGTGGCTGGTTCCAGAGATTACCCCCTACATACAAACTTATAACCAATTACCACCTTTTTATAATATTAATATAGATATAATGACTATTATATCTATATTAATATTATAAACTAATTAAGTTTGATATAAAGCTCGATTAAGACATTTAGACACTTCAAATTAATTTTATAAACCATTAAGGACACCTGTAGGAGACCTGAAAAATAATGTAACGCAAAATATTATGCTAATAGAAGAATGATGACTGCAGGGCATTAGAACTCTTTATTTAGCGGTATCCCTTATTTAGCTGTACATATAGGCTAGGCATTGGCAACACCTCGTGTTTGTGACTGTCGTAAAACCGCTAGGTTATAGTTTTCAGTAAACAATTAATAATAGCTTGCAATAAACCCAATCCAATCCAAATATGTAATAATGCCTACGGCATTAAGTCCGCCTCTGTACATTTGTGTGCGTAAAGTATTAAATAAATAAACCCAAGGATCGGCTACCTGTATCGTCATTTTCAAACAACGCCAACGCCTTCCCAAACCCAAATCCCTAATTTTTGTTATACCGTCAATAGTATGATCACGATGTTAGTTCAAGGGGTCTTGTCCCTGTTATGCCCGTTTTCACTGACGCTAGGCGGCACATAACTGAATGTCTAAATAAAAGCAGTAGACTATCAAATTTGGGCGCAGGAGGCCTCTACTCCCTAAGCTCTAAATCCGTAGTTTCGGCCGAAGTTACAGGCGATTCCTACCCCATATCACCTACGGATATAAGATTACTTCGGAGCCCGAACTGAAAATGAATGTCAACACGATTTGACAGCTGTCCCTACTCGCAATGTGTTTGTGCTCAAATTGAATTTGTCACTTATTTTGACGGATCAACTACTTTCGGACGGGCCCGTATCTTCGTTGACGGACTTAGAGAGTAGTCTCCCTGAGACGAGCGGTGAGAATCCAAATGGAATCTACAGATCTAAGGTTTCTAGAACAAATCTACGTGTATTCTTTAAATTAATCCGATTTATCAATAATTTATTAACGTGGCATATTTTTGTAAATCGGGGCTCCGTATTTTTATTTTTTCCAACGCTACGCAAATCTCGTAGCGCTACGTCGTAGTTTTTGGAAAACACAAAATTCAAATATTGCTACAATTATTCCCTCACATATGTACTTGACACGTAAAAAAACTGTAATTCCGCTCCAATAATTTCCTCACTTAATACTACATACATACATATATAATATGCAGCCTATAATGTGACACAGGCTTCCTCTGTGTGACAGGGAATGAATGGGCCGTAATCCACCACGCAGGCCCAGTGCAGGTTGGTAGATGTCACATGTCTTCGAATTTTTGGTTTTAGGAGATGCCGGTATCCTCACGATATTTTCCTTCACCATTTTGAGAGCAGCGGTGATGAAATAATTTACACAAAGTAAACCGCCTGTCTGGGTTCGAACCTACGACCTACAACTCGTAAGTCGCGGCCGTTACCACTGGGCCACCACTGCTCTCACCTCACTTACTAAAATCGTTAAATAACCAAGCTGAGCAACCAGTTAGAAAACAAATTAGGTACATAACTAACAAAGTTTATTACTTTGTAGTCGGTTCAAAGACTGATATAATATGATACGTACTTCAAGCTTAGTTCGGCCGAAAGAGAAGAGATACCCAATGTGCTAATTTCCCGGCAAAGCGTTTGTGCATCGTAAACAGTTTTATTGTTATTGCATCAGCCTAAAAGCAAGGCTTTGAGAAGCCAGAATGGAAACTATTTTCTACTTTACATGTGGAATTCAGTAAGAATGGATAGAATAAGAAATGAGTACATAAGAGGAAGTCTGTAGGTGGCACCGGTGACTGAAAAATTGTAAAGTTGTGCGGAAATCGGTTGTCATGGTATGAGCATGTGATGCGGAGGAATGAGGAAAATGTCGTGAGGAAAGTCTTGAGTATGAATGTCGATAGCTATAAGAGTAGGGGAAGACCAAACAAACGAGAGATGGACTGTGTGAAGGATGATTTGGCTTGAAAGGAGGTGACTGCACATTGTTATGTGAGTACTATGTACTATAAAGCTGCCATTTACTGGATACGGCTTTCATTGACTTGAATGTGCTCTGGCGGCTGGGAGTATATCGTGGTCACTCTAATGTCTCGCTGATGGTGGCGCGTGTGTTGGATCATTTAGCTCCCTTCAAAATGGTTGAGCTGAATGGTGCTGATCCACGCGTCATGTTCGTGAACGGGCGCCGTCAGTAGAGACTGGTCATATCTTAGCTGCCACGGCTTATTTTAATTTTAATTTTTGAATTGCTTTTTTTTTTGTTGTAATTTTTTTTTTATTACGGACGCTTTTGCATCGTTCTCACATGTATAATTTCAAAATGAATGATGGAAACAATATTTTGTAACCATAATACGTTGATTTAAAAGAGTGTCCGTGGAGTTTCTTGCCCGTTCTTCTCCATAGGTACCTACTACGCTTTGGAATGGGCAACTAGCTTCATCTTTCTGACTGACTGACCGAACCCTTGACAATTCAAAAGTGCCTGTAATTGGTTTATTTGAAATAAATGCTTTGAGTTTGAGTTTGAGTTGAGTTTACTACCGAGATGACAACTAATAGAGAAGTATGGAAAAAAGGGATATGTTGCGCCCACCACAAATAAATTGGGATAAGGGCAGGAGAATGATGATGATGATGATGATGATGATGATGTGGAATTGAGTATGAGGTTATGGGTCGCAATGATTGTTAGAATAGAAATAAAATGCTGTTAGCAAAAATGTAGGCCTCACAGTTTTTATATGGGTTGCACAGTCAGGGAAATTTATGGGATGTTCAATCAGAGAAATTTATTGTTAAGCAAATTATAAATATGGGCACGCCACGATTGCGGCGATAAGTCCCCTCTTTGAGGAGTGGCTAGAGAGGCGCCACGGCGTTCACACCTTCCGCCTGACGCAGGTCCTTACCGGACACGCCAGCCTCGGGAGGTTCCTGTGTCGGATAAGGCGGGAGGAAACGCTCGGGTGTCACCACTGTGTGGATCGCCCGGAGGACACGGTGGAGCATACGGTGGAGGTCTGTCTGGCTTGGGCAGAGCACCGCCGTGTCCTCGTGGAGGCGATCGGCGGCAGAGAGCTCTCGCGTCCGGCCCTGGTTTAGGCCATGGTACAGAGCGAGAGGGCGAGACGGTTGAGGGAAAGGCAAATTTCGCGCCCTCTCGACCCTAGCCGCCGCAGGAGACGCCCTGGGCGTCGGGAATCCCGGGCGGATTTTCGGCCACCGTAGACGCGGGCTTGCGGACGGTGAGCAATGGGTAGCTCACCGTCCGGTAAAGACCAGGCCCGGGTCAACGGCGCGTTGTATTCCACGCGCGCCTCAAAGAGATGTCGTCAGCACAAGTGTAGGGGTCCACTAGTGCCGATGCCTGCCGTGGTCGCGGGAATCTATTAAAGGGTTACCGAGGCCCCTGGCAACACAAGCAACAGGAAGGAATACGGGTGGGTTTTAGTCAGTAAGAGTCTGACACACCCTTCCGCTCCGCCCAGAGCGGGAGAAGTTATTTGATGATTTCCCACACAAAAAGAAAAAAAAATGCGAATTATAAATAAATATTATTATAATTTTTTTCTTTTCCTTACATATCTCGGGACCATGGGGTCCCGGACCTTTGGAAGGCATACGAGGGGCCGAAGCCAACTCGCAGAGGCCCCTTGGACAATTGTAATGGAATGAGGCACCAACCGACGATTATCCCTGTTTGCTCTATGATGGTGCACCCAAGGACAACCCCCGGTTGATGCAGGACTATTGCAGAACATGAGAATAAAACATATTGGGCTATGGGTTTGGGAGGCTATAGTGGATCGGTTTCCTAAGGCTAGTGACGTAGTGGTAAGGGGGCAACACTTCCTGAGGTGCTTGAGGAGTGGAGAGGTATTCCACGGCTATCAGGACAATCCCGGAAGTACGGTCAAGATCCCTACCAGCATCTTACTGGAATACATCCTTCCTCCGAGCACGTTTGCCCTTGCGATATGTACTTTAATATGCATTTAGTAAAAAGCTGTCATTTTGACATTACAAATAGACACTTAAATTTGATTCATTTGTATAATAGGTTGGGGAAAAAGTTTCTTCGCATTTTTAAGAAAATTCAAAACATTTTTTAATATAGTTTATTTACATTTAACTAAAGTATGTAGGTACTATTTTGTTGGATAACTTTTTGCCATCTTGTAGGTAGGGACATGATCCCATTGCTATAGAATTTTTGGGACTTCTTGGTCAATATACCGCGACAAGTGGTATTGGCAGTCCTCTCGTGATGTTGATTAATTCCGGCCGCTTTCTCTCAACTTCATGCTTTAATCTCATCAGTTGTTCTCAGTAGAGTTCAGAATCGATGGTCCTGCCTGGTGGTAACAGCTCATAATGAATAATGCCCTTCCAATCCCACCACACACACAGCATCACCTTGTTGCGAGTTAACCCGGGTTTCGCCACAGTCTGTGAAGCCTGACCGGCCTTTGACCACGACCTTTTTCGCACGTTCTTGTCGTACGTGATCCACTTATCATCACCAGTTATCAGCTTCTTCAAAAATGGTTCGGTTTCATTACGTCCTAATAAACAATCACAAATGAGTACACGGTACATTAGGTTTCTTTCAGTGAGCTCGTGAGGTACCCAAATATCGAGCTTTGTTGTGTACCCAGTTTTTTTCAAATGCGCCAAAACTGTTTTGTGGTCAATTCCCAGTTCTTCAGCTACGTCGTAACTACGGATATGGCGATCTTGCTCCACTTTTTCAAAAATGGCATCCATTTTATCCGTAATAGCCCGGCGATCAGAGCGACGTGCATCTTTGACATCAAAATTTTCGGATTGAAAACGCTTAAACCAAATTTGTGCTACTCTCACAGACACTGCACTAGGTCCATAAACATCGCAAATTTCTTTCGCGGTTTGCGTTGCATTTTTACCTTTTTTGTAGTAAAATTTTGAAATGTATCGAATTTCTTCATTAGATTCACTCATATTGACGGTACGAAAAACAAATGAAAATCACACATTTTCAAAATTTTAATTTGGAATTATGTTCTTTAAAATTTAAACTTTCAATGATACCAAAACCAGCCAGATACAAATAGTATACCCAAAGAGATTTTATTACAAGTTTATACATACTAAAATGCGAAAAGACTTTTTCCCCAACCTAATAGATTTATGACTAATATTAACAATTTTATTAACATTGCACATTAATTGAAACTATACCGTTAGTAGTTTACAGAACAGTTAGTAGACCATGAACCTGAATAGTCTCTTCGCATCAACATCATTTGGTTGATACAGAATTCTATGGAATGTTCCTAAATCAAGTCGGTTCAACCTAACACTAATTTCTATCAGACTCATATTCAACACAATTTAATCCATCAATCAGGGAGTTTGCCACAACTCCACACTCCACACAATTAAGCCAGTTAGTTTTTTTCATCATGAACGCAAACTTATTACATGGAATGTCTCCAGATTTGAGTATTTGGACCTGTACAATCAATTTTCTACTTAAATTACTATTAATAAACCCAGGGCACATGAACAAGCAAGGATATTATTTAAAACATGAAACGACTGCCTCTTACAAAGGTCTCACAAAAAGTCCACTCATATAGTCTTAATATAACAATGGTTACAAAGCTACCCTTGATAAACAAGGGTTCCCATGCTGAATGTTGACCCTATTTTATCGATGCTTGATCGAAAGATGCTTATGAATATGCATAACGCACATCTCTTTATAGATAAAACATAGATCGCCATAACTTTGCATAATGATAGGAGATCCTCCCTGTTTTAAAAGATAAGTCATTTTACTGCTAGAATTAACTTACGTTACGAGTCTCTTTATTTGCCGATACCATATCCTTCTATTAGTAGCTTCAACGATTCGTACGTCGCCGGTACGGGAACCGCGCATAATCATGGCGGCCCTTTGAAACGCGTTTCGTTCGTTTCTTGAACAACAAAGACAAAGAAAGCTAAAGCATGATTACAATCATATAGCTGCACATCTATCTTCGACCTATTTTATGTCGGAATGGAACTATGAACCCTCGCAGCTGCCCTCTATGCGCCAGAGCAGACTGGTTACATTAATCTCCCGGTTTGCGGTTAGTGTGTCGAGTAACGGTACAACAGCAGATGGAGGCAACGAAACATAGATCATCAGCCTTTGTAGAGGCGATGTACTTTGAATATACAGTCATACTTTTTTTTTTGGGTTTGAAATTATCAAATAACTTTTCGCGCTCTTGTGCCAGACTCGTACTGAATAAAACCCACCCGTGTTCCTTCCGTTGCCCGTGTTGCCAGGGGCCTCGGTAACCCTTTCGTACTTTCTCGCGACCCCGGCAGGCATCGGCCCTACCACGGTGGGGTCGTCTTGGCGGTGTCTCTAGACATCGCCAATGCCTTCAATACCCTGCCCTGGAGTTGCATCAGGGAGGCACTCCGGTATCACCGGATGCCGACCTACCTCTGTCGTGTGGTCGAGGCCTATTTGACGGACAGGGCCGTCATCTACCCCGGTCACCAGGGAGTGTGGAACCGGCAAGAGATGTCGTGCGCAATCCCACAGGGATCGGTCCTGGGGCCGCATCTGTGGGACATCGGATACGACTGGGTGCTGCGCGCCGACCTCCCTAGCGGCGTCAGCGTAGTGTGCTACGCTGACGACACGTTGGTCCTGGCGCAGGGGAGGTCGCACCAGGCGGCGGCCGAATTAGCGGCACGCGGGGTTGCGACAATCGTCGAAAGGATCCGGCAACTGGGACTCGAGGTGGCCCTGCACAAGTCCGAGGCCATGTGTTTTCATGGTCCTCGGAACGCGCCACCGTTGGGGTCCCAAATAACGGTAGGAGGGGTTTCTATCGGCGTCGAGTCGACGATGAAGTACCTGGGACTCGTCCTCGACAGCCGGTGGAACTTCGTGGAGCATTTCCGACGTTTGGCTCCCAAACTGGAGCGGGCGGGCGCTGCATTGAAGCGGCTCCTGCCCAATCTAGGGGGTCCAAACGCTTCCTGCCGGAGGCTCTACGCGGGGGTCGTGCGGTCCATGGCCCTCTACGGGGCTCCTGTATGGGCGCGCTCTCTGGCGCTGCGGCCAGCCCGCCGGTTGAGCGCGGCCCAAAGGGTCATGGCCATCCGGATGGTCCGAGGATACCGCACGGTCTCCTATGAGGCAGCGAGCCTCCTTGCCGGATTGCCACCATGGGATCTGGAGGCAAAAGTCCCCGCGCAAGTATGGGAGTGGCGGGAGGAGGCGAAACGCCGGGGCGTAAGTCCGTTGCCGCGAGAAATCGCGGCACAGCGGACGGAGCTCCGGCGGGATCTCATGGCGTCATGGAAAGTACGGTTGTCGCAACCCAGTGCTGGGCACGCCACGATTGCGGCGATAAGTCCCTTCTTTGAGGAGTGGCTAGAGAGGCGCCACGGCGTCCTCACCTTCCGCCTGACGCAGGTCCTCACCGGACACGGCAGTTTCGGGAGGTTCCTGTGTCGGATAAGGCGGGAGGAAACGTCCGGGTATCACTGTGTGGATCGCCCGGAGGACACGGTGGAGCATACGGTGGAGGTCTGCCCGGCTTGGGCAGAGCACCGCCGTGTCCTCGTGGAGGCGATCGGCGGCAGTGACCTCTCGCGTCCGGCCCTGGTTCAGGCCATGGTACGGAGCGAGAGGGCATGGGCAGCCGTCACCTCCTTCTGCGAAGCAGTAATGCTCGCGAAGGAGGAGGCGGGACGGTTGAGGGAAAGGCACGTTTCGCGCCCTCTCGCCCCTAGCCGCCGCAGGAGACGCCCAGGGCGTCGGGAATCCCGGGCGGATTTCCGGCCACCGTAGGCGCGGGCTTGCGGACGGTGACCAATGGGTAGCTCACCGTCCGGTAAGGATCAGGCCCGGGTCGACGGCGCGTCGTATTCCACGCGTGCCTCAAAGAGATGTCGTCAGCACAAAGTAGGGGTCCACTAGGGCCGATGCCTGCCGGGGTCGCTGGAAAGTACTTATGGGTCACCGAGGCCCCCGCAACACAGGCAACAGGAAGGAATACGGGTGGGTTTTAGTCAGTAAGAGTCTGACACACCCTCCCGCTCCGCCCAGAGCGGGAGAAGTTATTTGATGATTTCCCACCCAAAAAAAAAAAAAAAAATGCATCGGCCCTAGTCATACTGTTCTAGGATAAACGAAATTACAGGCTTGAACAATAATTTGGACTAGTAAGAAACAAAGTGTTTAATGAGCTTTAATCGCTTTTAAGCTGTTTTGTTACTTGAAAACATTTTCTGAACGAAACATTCTACAGACTATTTTCAGTTTGTTTTTTCAATTCACACTTCATACCGAAAATAGATTTGTACCTAATTACGTGTCTGCAAAACGTTAATAAAAGTCTATGTGCATACACATTCGCTGCCAAAGTGTTGAACTTGCGCAGGAGTGTTGTGTCATGAGCAGTTATGTGATGCCTGTGACCCACTTCATTGTAAATCACACAAAAACCTTATTGACCATTGTTCACACTGTCAGATTGAACTGACTTATAAATAATATTGCCAGGTAATCTTATTTCTGTTACTGAGCTTCGCTTTTATCTTTTTTGCTAATAATTGTTATCGTCATCAACCAGTATAAGAGGTGTAAAGTTAATGGACGTCGCAACACATTAAGAAAGACAAAGTTAGATGTAAAAACACCTACCTGAAAACACGTTAGGATTCTAAAGTTTCACAAATTGTAAATTATGGAATTAAAATAAATTCTAAAACTTTCTACTGAGAATGTTCGAAAATTATGTTATTTCCTTTCTTTGAAACTATTAAAGTAATTGCACCGATCCGTTAGATGCCATTTCTTTCATTAGTGCTGTATAATGGACACGCAAATTTCTAAAATTGTGGTAAAAAATATTATATTTCCCAGCAAAGTATTCAAGACGAAATTGTTTAAAACCTCAAAACCTACAGTTTGCGCCCAATTCAATAGGATGACGTGTTTTTCTCATTACACTACAAAAAATATCTACTATAAAATTACAATGTCCGACGTCATATATCCAAACAGTTACAAAGTATATGAGACTATTTGCAAAAACAATGATCACGAATCAAATGCATAACCTAGATTTGGAAGCAATAAAAAATCTATACAGTTATCTATCGAATCATATCATCTGTGAGGCAGGACTGGAGAGCCGAGGTCGACGACCGCAACATCTTTCGGTTTGACTCTTTGCTTTATAGAATTAGATAAACTCGAAGTGGCAGAAAATAAATAATTTTGATGAGAAATGATAAACTGGTTTTGTAAGACCAATTTGAATGTGTTAACTTATAAAATGACAAAGAAAAGGAGTCACAATTATGCATAGTTAGATAAAAAAATACGGTTCACAGCGTGGCCGTGGGTAACATTTATCACACTGACAAAGTTTGATTTATAAGATTAGAAAGTGGCACATTGTTCAATATGAGAAACGATGAGATGAAACGATGGACAAATAGTGAGTTATTAAGACAAAGCTAAAGGTGGAACAGTGGAAGTAACTACTCAAATTGAATCACGTAATTATTGTCAGAACATGAGTATACATATTACGAATGATAAATGGATGAATTCTTAAATGACAATCATAGGAAATACATGAGAAAGCTCACGCGTACTTAATAGAATAATAAATCCAATGTCCAAAAAATATCGCAACTTGAAACCTGTTCAGGGCTTTTTTTTTTGATGGGAAATCATCAAATAACTTCTCCCGCTCTGGGCGGAGCGGGAGGGTGTGTCAAACTCTTACTGACTAAAACCCACCCGTATTCCTTCCTGTTGCCTGTGTTACGGGGGCCTCGGTGACCCATTAGTATCTTCCCGCGACCCCGGCAGGCATCGGCCCTAGTGGACCCCTACATATGTGCTGACGACATCTCTTTGAGGCGCGCGTGGAATACGACGCGCCGTTGACCCGGGCCTGGTCCTTACCGGACGGTGAGCTACCCATTGCTCAGAGACCGCAAGCCCGCGCCTACGGTGGCCGGAAATCCGCCCGGGATTCCCGACGCCCGGGGCGTCTCCTGCGGCGGCTAGGGGCGAGAGGGCGCAAAACTTGCCTCTTCCTCAACCATCCCGCCTCCTCTTCGCGAGCATTACTGCTTCGCAAAAGGAGATGCCGGCTGCCCATGCCCTCTCGCTCCGTACCATGGCCTGAACCAGGGCCGGACGCGAGAGATCTCTGCCGCCGATCGCCTCCACGAAGACACGGCAGTGCTCTGCCCAAGCCTCCACCTCCACCGTATGCTCCACCGTGTCCTCCGGGCGATCCACAACCTGTTCAGGGCTGGGATAATAATAGGCCAACAGTATAAACTTTGTAGAAAAGGTAATATTTTATAAAAGGCAAGGGAAAATCTTTTAAGAGATAGATGTTCCA
The DNA here is from genome assembly GCA_905333075.3 of Atethmia centrago. Taxonomy (NCBI): domain Eukaryota; kingdom Metazoa; phylum Arthropoda; class Insecta; order Lepidoptera; family Noctuidae; genus Atethmia; species Atethmia centrago. The sequence continues at coordinate 14,299,402 of HG995386.1, read as the reverse complement.
ACTATATCCTAAAAGATTTTGGATCTTAATATTTTGAAAATAATGAATAGGTAAACTAGCAAGCATACCAGCACTTGGGCAAGCCAGCACAAAAAAAATAAAGATGTATTTTGGCCAGTTTTTCTTTCCAAACATGTACTGAAAATATGACATTTTCATTCGTTATGAAATAGTACGTACATATATGTACGTATATGTACCTGCGACCTCGCAAAATTATACCGTACCCAATTAAAATCACCTGCTACCTCAATACATCGAGCTATTAACAATGATGTAGGTGGTATCGGAGCCCGCCAACTGCAAGTCCGGTTGCGCTGACACAGAAACCTGGTGCACGGCCCGCACTGACCGACAGAGCTCTCACTATAATTGCAGCGAGAGCAACGACCGGCAATCTTCGGCGACGATCGTGAAAACAAACAGTCCCCGAATTACTTCGTGCACGTTACGAAAGGGGGAATTAGCCGGTGCTGAGTCAACTTTTGAGCCGTGGTTTACGTTTAAATGAGGAATTGTATCGGTACTTCTTGCTTCAATTTTTCTTCGTTGCTAAGCGGTTATTCAGTGTGGGTACGGTGCTTTACATATTGGCTCCCGAATTACTTCGTGTACGTTACGAAAGGGGAATTAGCCGGTTCTGAGTCAACTTTTGAGCCGTGGTTTACGTTTTAATGAGGAATTGTATCGGGACTTCTTGCTCGGTACTTTTTATATTGGTTCCCGAATTAATTCATGTACGTTACGAAAGGGGAATCAGCTGGTGCTGAGTCAACTTTTGAGCAGTGGTTGACGGTTAAAAGAGTTGTATCAAGGTTTCTTGCGTTAACTTTTGGCCACCGTTTCGTGATTACAGTAAGTACAGTGTTTTTCTAAATTGTTTCTGCCGTTTTAAGATGTAAACTAAATAGAGCTGTATTCCTTTGCTACAGCCACTATTGTAACATAATTAATGGTTTGAAAGATTCCAAAACTACATTCACGGCAGAAAATGCATGTAAAATTTTGAGAGAAGAGTTATATTTCCTGCAGACATTAACCTTTTCGTAGGGAAAGGTTGTCTGCAGGAAATATTACAATGTTTATTGGAATGCAATATTTTTTTTTAGTGTAAATTTATTTTATGCCTGAACTGCGAGTATCAATAACTAACTAACATCAATTCAGCCATCACAAAGTGACGGTGAGCAATGGATAGCTCACCGTCCGGTAAGGACCAGGCCCGGGTCGACGGTGCGTTGTATTCGACGCGCGCCTCAAAGAGATGTCGTCAGCACAAAAGTAGGGGTCCACTAGGAACGATGCCTGCCAAGGTCGCGAGAAGGTACTAATGGGTCACCGAGGCCCCTGACAACACAAGCAACAAGAAGGAGTATGGGTGGGTTTTAGTCAATAAGAGTCTGACACACCCTCCCGCTCCACCCAGAGCGGGAGAAGTTATTTGATGAAGTACCGAAAATTTCATTCTTAAAAGAACCCACCTTGTTATGCAACTATTGATAACTTCTCCTATTTCTCTAAGGTATAATAAAAAAGTAATACTCCATTGCAATGAAATAAAAATATGTTTTATAGTTATCCTCATACCGAATGTTGAGAAAACAATTTTTGGTACTACGCAAATAACTGTCAGCCCAGCATTCAAAAAAGTCATATATAGTACATTACTGCTGCGGTCGGTAATGACTGCGTTGCTGGCAGCGCTGATGATGGCCGAAAGCGCAGCTCCAGGCCAAGACAGCGCGGTCAGCATTGCAGCCTTTGATGGACAAGCCTTTATATATAGCGCCGACAGCAAGGGCTGCAATGATGACCAAGCTTGAAGGCCGAGGGCATAGCTAAGTTAAGCTCGAGGCCATCATAACTTGACCAGCAACGCAGTCATTGCAGACCAGGGCTTGTATAGTGCTTTACTCAAACAATGCGAGTAAATTAAATAAAACCAGCTATATTTGAAATATCACGAAAATTGAAAAATCTTATATAAAATTTTGTTTTTCTTCCCCGCGCTGTTGTTTTGTTTTTTAATCAGGCAATCTTGTTTGTACTGCCTGTATACAGCTAAATTCTGTGTAAAATCTTTTTGCAACTGACTATTTTTGAAAAAAAACTCTACACTAATGGATTTTCAAAGGAAATTGCTGGTGGCTAAAACTCACCAGCAATGAAATTCCATAGAAATTTGCTGGCGCCTATTCAAGTAGCGTGGAAGGGTCGACTTTGCTGCTCAAAGAAAGTTTTCTATATAATGAGCACATTACAAGCATTTTTGAGTAAAGAATTTTGGTTTTTTTCTGTCAAAATCTATTAATAATCAAAACCTTCAGCTTATTTAAACGTTGCTTAAAGTAAAGCAATGATAAGCGTCTGCTTAAACTTAAGCCACATTTATAAATAAGGGGGAATATGTATACAGTTAAGTACGTATTCAATTTGATAAACGATGTGGTTTTGTCACCCTATACCTAACAAAACGAAGTTAATGTGAGCCATTGTTGGCCCAATGAGACAATTTGCTCTTGGCACGTTTTGTTAACAGAATCTATAGGGTTTGTTTCGTCGATCTATCAATCTCAGTTGCTACGATACACTACACTATAGGTACCTAAGTACCTATCGGTAATGATGATACTAACATAATAGGTGGAAGTCAACGTTTCCCCTTTCTCCATAATCAACGGGGCTGTGCCCCCACTTTCCACACCTAAACATTAACTAAGTGGGGAGGGCGATAAACCACAGAGCGGACCAAACCATGACTCAGCATAGCCTTATTTTTTCTGCTGTATTTTTTTATAATTCCGTTGTTTTGGGGTGAGCAGAAGTCAAAGTGATACATATTGTAAGTTGAATTTATTTTTTGGTCGTAAGGTCTTGTAATGTCTAAATATAGAGGCATGTGGAACAGGGTGTAAAGTTCACTCATCCTCCATAGAAAAGGGAGGATCCACCGACCAGACGGGTGTCGTGTCTGGTGGGCAACTGCCCGACGGTTGATGTCGGGATGTTGTATAGTTGCGCGGTAAACTCTGCTTGCGCGATGCAGGATTTTGCGTGACGTCAGTGTGCTGCTTAGTTTGCATGTGGCGATGTAGATGCCGCCACAAAAATTCCAATTAGTATTCGGGATTGTTATCCTTGTCTATTTTATTACGTTTATCCGACGTAAAAAGGAGAAGGTTCTCAAGTCGATGCGTATATATATTTTTATTTTATTTTTATTTTGTGACCACGCGTAACTATTTACAGAGTAGTACCATTCTGATCATTATTTTTTTATTGGAAATGGCTTTTTGAAGGGAAAACTTTAGGCGCGTTGAGCGATTTTTGGTAGGGGAAAAACTTATGGGTTCGCGTCACCGACATGCTATCCGCGACATGCTAATGTGACGTGTTGCGTCAGACATATATTTTAAGTTTTCACTTCTGTCCCCATAAGATTTACCAGTTTCAGAAAGGGTATTCAATTCAACTAATTGGTTGTTATTATATTGATCAACCAATCACAACAGTTAATTTGATATTAATCAGAGGCCTGATTAGACATTCGGGTACCTGGGGGTTAATTAGGGCCATCGGTATTGCTAGGAACACGACCTCCATAAATAGGTACTTCAGCTTTTTTTTTGCTAGAGAAGTAGCTTAAATTGGTTAAGCTATTCCATTCGCAAAAAGAACTAACTTAGTTCAATAGCTTATTATTTTAAAACTACTGCCCGCGGCTTCACCCGCGTGGCTTTTTCTAAAATAAAAGTAGCCTTAGTTACTCCTTATAGCATCAGCTATCTGCCAGTGAAAGTCCCGTCAAAATCAGTTTAGCCGTTTCGGAGATTAGCCGGAACAAATAGACAGACAAAAATTTACAAAAATATAGTTTTTTTGTTATATATACCGTATCTTATACATCAGCTATCTGCCAGTGAAAGTCCCGTCAAAATCGGTTTAGCCGTTTTGGAGATTAGCCGGAACAAACAGACAGACAAAAATTTACAAAAAATCATTTTTTCGTTATATATATAATAATATAATAATAATTATACTTTTATCATTTAATAAAAAGCTGTTATTTTGACATTACAAACAGGCACTTGACGTATAATCGTCAGAAAATAAACCAATGGTTTTTCTGTTCAGCCTCGTATTATGAATGAAACCGATTGAAATCTCAATTCAAATCCGCAAATAGCCCGTGAGGTTGCCAACCTATCGTTCGCGAATGCCATAATAACCCGTTTCTAGTAGTTGAGTCTCGTAACTTGCGCGGGACAATGAACTACTAATTATGTTATATAGAAAATATTAAATTTATGAGGAATTTATGTAAAACTTTCGAACTGATATAGGCAGCTTAGTGTCCAGATAAAGTTGTCTAAATAAATAAGAATGAAATGCTGTTCGTTTTGTTACCGCATCACTTGAGAACGTCCTGACCGATTTGGCTATATTTGTTTTAAAATGTTCGTAATTGTCCAAATTAGGTTTATTATAAAAAAGAAAAATGGGAAAAGTTTCCAATTTCGGGAAAAACAGAACTTTTCTTTTTTCTTTGGGATTTTTCTATGAATTATTGAAAATTGACAACATCTGTTGGGTCAGCTGGTTATTAATAAATATGTACAATATTAGTATCGGGCCTATAATTAATGAAAGATAACCCATAGATAGTAGAGTAGTTGTGGCCCAGTGGTAGCAACCGCGACTTACGAGTTTTAGGTCGTAGGTTCGAACCCTGACAGGCGCTTTACTTTGTATAAATTATTTCATCACCACTGCTCTCAAAACAGTGAAGGAAAACATCGTGAGGAAACCGGTATATCCTAGAAACAAAAAATTCGAAGGCATGTGACATCTACCAACCCGCACTGGACCCGCATGGTAGGCTACAGTCCACTCCCTCTCGAAGAGAGGAGGCCTGTGTAGCAGCAGTGGGAACATTATAGGCAGATTATGATGAATGTAGAAGATACCTATCGTTTCACACCCACAATCAGCTAATAACGGTATTTAGTTCGACGTACCAACATATTCTTATTAGATGGCTGAACGTTTGCGAACTATTCCAAATTCAAAAGCCAACTTACAGCGCTTTTCTCGAGCATAGAATCGGATTTAAGACCTCTCGCTACTGCAATGCGAGTTTGTCAGTTTGTGAACACACCAGTCACTTAGCAACAAGAACTTAGGACCTTTTCCTGTATTGTTGTTTGTGGCGCTATACGCAAGAGAACTTAAGTACCTACTACTGGAACAAACTCATGAATAAATTGGGGAAAGTGCTGTCTCACCCTACATTAAGTTAAACCTACCTACCTTGAGACAGTGAAGTCTTTTATACCTTCGTCAGTTTTCAAATGGTTTCCGTTATCAAGTCAAGATACATAATAAGTTTTGAATGGCTTGGCCATCATGTTTTTTTTTTCAGCCTCTGTCCGTGTCACATTTTTAATTCGGTTTGACATGTAAAGAAGATACAGGTATTGACATTCGGACGCAACATTAAAATGCTAAGTCGATAAAGTAGGAACAGACAAAAATAGCCCTTAACAGGCTTTTTTTTTTGGGTGGGAAATCATCAAATAACTTCTCCCGCTCTGGGCGAAGCGGAAGGGTGTGTCAGACTCTTACTGACTAAACCCCACCCGTATTCCTTCCGTTGCCTGTGTTGCCAGGGGCCTCGGTAACCCTTTGGTACCTTCCCGCGACCCCGACAGGCATCGGCCCTAGTAGAGCGTACAAGATTATTATAGATTATAACATTACCAATACGAATAACAACAAAATAATTATACAGCGATGATATTTTTTCAAGTGCGGTAATTTCATGCTTCATAAACGTTGACCGTGAAATAATTATAATAATAGTGGGGCAGCGGTAGACAGTCGGTATCGTATAGCCGACCTCGTAATTGTATTACCACTTCTGACAACAATTCCCAGTAAATAGACTGACTGTGCGTTCATTATTACTTGACGAGTGACGTGATTGGTAGCAATGTATTTTGCAGTCTTTGTTTATATTAATAGAGTTCAAAATGGCAACTGATAGAAAAGAACTACCAATTACATGACTGCAAAATACAGTGCTACCAATCGCGTCATGCGTCAAGTTAGCGTCACGCTAGCTTCTAGCTTTTGACGTTTCATAAGTGCCCAACTGTCCATGTACATAATCAGCCTATAATGTTCCCACTGCGGGGACACAGGCTTCCTCTCTGTGAGAGGGAGTGGGCCGTAATCCACCACGCGGGCCCAGTGCGGATTGGTAGATGTCACACGACTTTGAATTTTTGGTTCTAGGACTTGCTGGTTTGCGACTGTCCATGTAGGTTTATGTAAAATAAATATTTTTAATTTGAATTTGACTTCACTAACGTTGAAACTATCTAACTGCCATATTGACAAATAGTCCTTGTCCATTTAAAACATGCAAGTGACATCATGCATGCAGGGTGGTAAAGCGATTTCGAGATCGACTATACATTATCGACATTTTGCCGCAAGTCAGTAGCCCATTTATCATCGATCTGCTACTGTGGTATCCATTTTGTATCTACATTTGTTTCGCCCGAGGTCATCAGTGACTAACGTGTATTATGAATGTTAAATTACAAATACAGGGTCAAATTAAAACAAAACAAAACTCCGCAAACGTGTTGGGTATCGATATCTAAACATGATGAAACAAAAAATAAATAAGTTTGATGAGCTTTTTTTGGGGTCATCAACGGAAAAGTAGGTATTAAGTAAAGACAATATTTTTTTATGATTTACAAATGTATAGTTTTCTGATTTTTCCCTATACGAGTACTTGTAGTATAAGACGATATTACTTGCCAAATTTATAGTTTTAGGTCAACGGAAAGTACCCTATAAATTTTGATTCCCTTGAGAGTGTCGAAATATACTTTTTTGCGACTTAAACGGCTGTATGTTTTTAACTAACTGTTTGTAACTTCTAAGTAGAAGTTTGATTTTTTCACAGCTTCAAGCGATTGTAGACCTGAGATGGTCTTCCCGAGATAAAGGGTCTTGACAGACAGACAGACATACAGACAGACGGACAACAATGGATCCTACAAGAATTCCGTTTTACCCTTTTGAGGTACGGACACCTTAAAAAATCAGGTTTCTACTTCTTCACACACGTGATGGTTATCGACAACTAAATCCGATAAAATAAAAATTAACAGATTTTCTCAACTCATACTTCCAGTAACAACATTACCAGCGGTCGTTGACCCCAAATAAAACATCAAATAGTGTTTAGCTATCGATACCCATCACGTCTGCGGAGTTACGCTAGCTAATTTATTTTGACCCTGTAGATACGCAATAGCGTATTTTACTATATACGAGAAAAAGTATTGAGATAGTTTAAGCAAAAAGGAGTCGGAAAATATTACTTTTAGTTCATAAAATAACAAAATAAATTTTAAAATTCAATTCAACGTTTTCAGTTTTTCTAATCTGTTAAAAAACACCATGAAATATTAGCCGCCATGTTATTACGTCATACGGCTGTATAAACTAAAACGTGTCAACTGTCAACTGATAGTTAAATAATAGATCAGCGCATTTGTTTACATAGCCAACTGACGTCATGACCACAGAGCAACATGGCGTCCACTGCGTCCAGCGTTTTCGTCAAACTAAGCGCGAAATTTGAAAATGTAAAATTTAAATGCATATTTATGGCACTTATCGATTGAATAAAAAAATTGAGATTTTTTTGGGGGCATATTAGCACTATAGAATTCATTAATACACTTTTAAAAAATGGGTGTAAGACCCTATTATAATGGTGCTATAGATGTGTTGTTTGATTAATTTTAAGCTGTCAGTAACAGTTTGAGTTGTTTGAATAATAATGGAAAAATATTTAAAACGATCATCACGTTCAATTAAAGGCATGATTAACTAACTTTTCAGAAATTAAATTAAATTAAATGAAATTGTTTATTCTGTAAATAGGATATTCAGAATCATAGCATATTTTACACGTCATATACAAAAAAAAAATAAGCTAGATGGAGTCGACATTTCCTATCTGACTACCCCTGAGAAGAAATGGCGAAACAAACTCAAGGGTCAAAGTCTCTTTTAAAGTCCAGACATAATCTTGGTCAGATCATGTGAGGACCATGTAGATCCATGTCTGAAATGGTCTTTTGAGGAAAGAACCACACAAATTTGAGTGGACCTGATTTCCAGATAGTCCAACATTTCGGTACATGGGATATGACGAGTGAAGAAGAAAGACATTGCTTGTAGATTGATTTGATTGATTGAAAAATATATAAAACATAACAAAATCACGCCTGTATTCCCCAAAGGGTTAAGCAGAGGAGTACCAGGGGCGCAGCCTTCATACAACCCGATTCCTATCGGCTACGAACGTTTCAAGTTCCTAAAGGACACGTATAATAGATACCTGAGGTCATCGGAAAACTTGAGACTAGAGATGCCGATGCATTCCACCAGTTTCTATGATAAATCTTTTACGGTTCAAGCAGTACGGTTGTGGAATGCCTTGCCCGTGTCGATAAGGCGTGCTCAATCTCTGTCCATTTTAAAATTATGATAAAAAAACACTATCTCTCTCCTAAAACATATTTTTTATTTTCTTTGTTCTTTGCACTTGTTTTGATTCTTAGCGCTAGTTTTATGATTAATTATTATTGAATATATTATATAGATAATTTTAATATATTTTATGTATGTATGTATTTATTGTATATATGTGAATGGTACACCACAGACTACCTGCAGTATTGTCTCCAAAGGTTGTCTTTAAAAAATCGCTTTTAGCGATAAGACCGCCCATTGTGTCACCCTATGTAAAATTTCTACATTTATAGCTGTAATTTTTATGGTGTACATAATAAAGAGTATTCTATCTATCTATCTACCTACCCTGCAGCACAACCAGTCTTTTTACACCAGTGTGTATGACATCACAAATTAATTTCAAACATCATAAGATTAAAAACATTACAAAAACGCCTTTTTTTTGTCTTGGTGTTAAATTTAGAAAAGTAAAGGAATGACTTAAATTTTTGAGTAAATTAATTTTGGTGTAATCTAGAGTTTATGACAACTGAACTACTTTATCTTCGCTTCCCTCTCATAACTTGAGCTTCCTCTAATAAAAATTATAACATCGCTACTGAGGTGTACCTATAGAAGGTACACCCAAATTTCGCCAGTTATGTTTAAATCCCAAGTAATAGGGGGCGAGCCTATCGCCATCAACCGAGCACAAATACTGACTCTGGACTGCTACTGAGAAATTCCAGAATTTAATATACTCATAAAAAAAAAACTAAATCAATGAAAAAAATATTTACTTATTGACCAAATTAATCGAATAACGAGAGATTTATAAGTTTCTATAATACTATCGGCACATTAATACAAACAACAAGATAATAAGTACCTAAAGCAAATTTTACTATCTATGTTCTCGTTGCCTATTTTACCGGATAACTCGCTTTATTATGCATTCAAGAATAATTATAATTATTATTTAAACATGAGACTTACTTACACAGTGATGAGTCCATATGAAAGTTATGTCTTAAGTAAATAAAGTAATTTCTTATATAGTTAAAATTTGTGTCAAAAGGCGGACCTTCGTCTAAGCCGAAGTATTTTACCGGATCGGTCAGTAGAATTTTCAACAAACATCTATTTCTGTTATCCAACGCAAAAATGTTTGGTATCAGAATTGCACAAGCGAACTTGAAAACTATGTAGAAATTCAAACAAAATCTTTCATGAGTTCAATAAAAGCTTTTAAGACAGCTTAAAAAATAGAATAACGATGGTATTTGAAGCTAAATTATAATGAAGTAAAAATAAAACTCACGTTTCGACATCTTGCTGGTTCGGATACAACTTATTCAACACGGAACCTGAAAACAAAAGACAAAAAAATATTAAAACAAATAAATAATATAACAAATGTAATATTTTTCGTGTAATAATTATACTTACGACTGTTACAACGAACTGACCTATTGCGTTTGATAACATTGATATTCAACTAGTGAATACTGGATGGCATGCAGTTAAAATAATTCGTATCTTGTTCAGTTCAAAATATGGATGCCTATTACGTAAACAGATACTACCATCAGTGTTATCGATCAAGATAATTTAGAATTGTGTACCATTAGTTATAGTGCATGAATGTTTTAAACGACTACAGTCAGAGGTAACAAACTGATGTTTTAAATATATTCTGACACAGTTAAACGTTCTGTTTTCCTTATCGGATTGTTATCATTATTTTATTATGCCAAAAAGGTATTTTGGTAACAGCGTCCCGTACTCTTAATGGCCGTTATTTCAAGAGCAGTGTTATTATTTATATGCATCTGGAGTTCCCTTTTTGTAACAGTCTTTAATGCATTTAAATATATTATTTAAATGCTTTAAAGACTGTTAAAAAAGGCAACTCAGCTATGAAAACATCAACGTAGTAAGTAAACTGGCAAGCGTAGAAAAAAAATCCAAGACATGTGACGTCCACCTACCAGCACTGGGCTGCGTGGCGGGTAAGGGACCACTCCCTCTCACAGAGAGGTGGCCAATGTCCCAGCAGTGGGACATTATAGGCTGATTATGCTAAGAAAACTAAGAGTTACTCGACATACTGCAATTATGGCTATGGAAGAAGAAAACATACTGCGGCAATCCCAAACAATATCTGTATTAATATCTGAAGCGCCTAAGTATTTCTTTGTTTCTATTGTTTTTACATTTTTGAAAATCTGTAGACGCTTCCCCCACCAGTGAAAGGGCATTCATCATATAAACTGTTTTTATTTCCAGCATCTAATCTTCACATTCCAAAAGGCCCCACACCGCTCGAGTGAATCTCCATTTAGCCTCTTGGCTAACTAATATTATTTGTAAAATATTATGTCAAAACATGGAGATGCTATATCTGAGTTAATAATAATTTATTATACATAAACACCTTCCGGAATAAATGATTACAATGATTGTAAAAACAGCATCAAATTTATTGTGTATCAAACAAGTTGGGGAGGCGCCAGTAGGATGAGGAGGCTGAGGATGGTGACTCAGTCACGTGAATGCGTAAAAAAATATCTGCAACGTCATAAATAGTTATGACGATTTATGCAGGATTACAAATGTACCCAAATACGATTAGTTCCGTCACAGCAGAAAAAGTTATAATTTATAAAATATTATGTCAAAACATCGAGAAGCTACATCTGAGTTCATAATAATTTATTATACACAAAACCCTTCCGGAATATATGATTTCAATTATTGTAAAAACAGCATCAAATTTATTGTGTACCAAACAAGTTGGGGAAGCGCCAGTAGGATGATGAGGCTGAGGATGGTGACTCAGTCACGTGAATGCGTAAAAAAATATCTGCAACGTCATAAATAGCTATGACCGTTTATGCAGGACTACAAATGTACCCAAATACGAATAGTTCCGTCACAGCAGAAAAAGTTATAATTTATAAAATATTATGTCAAAACATCGAGAAGCTACATCTGAGTTCATAATTATTTATTATACACAAAAACCTTCCGGAATAAATGATTTCAATTATTGTAAAAACAGCATCAAATTTATTGTGTACCAAACAAGTTGGGGAAGCGCCAGTAGGATGATGAGGCTGAGGATGGTGACTCAGTCACGTGAATGCGTAAAAAAATATCTGCAACGTTATAAATAGTTATGACCGTTTATGCAGGACTACAAATGTTCCCAAATACGATTAGTACCGTCACAGCAGAAAAGTTATTTATAAAATTTGATGTCAAAAATTGAGATGCTATATAATATGCTATATAATAATTAATAATAATTTATTATACACAAAAACCTTCCGGAATAAATGCTTTAAATGATGGTAGAAACAGCATCAAATGTATTGTTTACGTACCTAGTTATGAAGAACTTTAAAGCGGTGGCACAGACAGACAGGAAAAGTGACATTGTTTATTCTATGTATCTATACATCAATAATATAATGGTTTATGTTAATATTCTATTTCTGTAATACTTGACAGGAGATAGACCAAAAGATCCGAACTCAAAGGGTAGAACGGTGAAGTTTCTATTCAAACTGTTCCCTCTGTTAGTCAACAATTCCTGTCTACCTTTGTCAAAGTTATGCCGTAAATGAACATTCTAGTAGCTTTAACAGGTATAAGACACATATATACCTACCAAATAGGTATTAACAACAATAAACATAAGTAGTATCTTCATATACAACGAAAATGTATGTCACATCCCATAGACAATGTTTCTTGCTATTGCTATATTTTATTCTTACTGCTGTGAAAATTGTAACCCATGAAAATCATGTAAAAGCATTTAGAACCATGCCTGAGTATGGCTTCTAATTAAAATAATTCCAATGGAAACGTAATTTCATAATTGTTTTCGTGCGTCGTTGATAGACCAATGACGGTCAATTAATATATCAGCAGTATCTATCTTTATCTCTTAACGATATTCCATCAACGTTTACTGCGCTAATGTAGCAATTAATTATAGGTAGGAACACAACGTCTAAATAAGCAGACTATAAAGTAGTACCTACTTCACGTAAAACAATACTATTTTACCTTGAAATAGAAACCGATGTAAGAAAATTTATTGCAGAACCCGCGAATTTTCACATTTATCCAGTCACTATTTTTGTTATAGAAATTAAGTTCAATTATCCATTATTAGAAGCATATTTTACAAATTAAATTATCATCAAACATCGTGAATGCAGACACATATTTTTGACATAGAGTGCAAAAAAATGCAACCAACATTAGTTTTTAAACTTTTAGCACGAAAAAAGGTTTGAACTTTAGTGTAAATATTTTTTGGAGCAAAACTTTATTACTAGGTACATTTTTCACGACACTTTTTTCACGGTCTTTCTTTCTCAACTGAAATCATGGCGTATTTGCGTTACGTGTGTTTATAAAATACGATCTATTTTATCACAATAGTGTTTGTCTACTTTATTGAATGTCATGATTAAAACCTAGTGCCGAAATCATTAAAAAAGCCATGAGGTTACTGTTACACCATAATGTTGTATCACAGTGTTATACAAAATTCATTGATAGCGAACGTATCGATCCGGTCGATTTTATTTAGTCCTGCAGCGTATCGAGATGTGGAACACATGTTTAATACAAAAATAGGTATTCATAATAAACAAAAGCTAAGAAGGTCAGACATATTCCAGCTTCGTACATGATAATGAACTGGTTACACGGGTTATTATTAGGTGCCACATTATTCCATCTGGCACTAAAAAACCAATTGAAGCACAATTTACTCACCTAATTCAAACTTTGTTTTGCTATTTTCAATCACACTGTCCCATTCCGAATAATTAACTCAGATTTAATGCAATTTCAGCTTAATTGATTTATAGCACTAATTTATATGAATAAATACTCACTATTCTTATAAATTTTACCTAGTTACGTACACTACAAGTATTATAATACTAATATTTATTTATAACATCCTAGTAGAATTTACAATAATGTACAATTTCACTGCACTATTTTATACACACAGCATTTCCAGTGATGTGAGTCGCGGAAAACGAAAACGCGCTGTCTAGCCAACATTTTTTCTAAAAGGCTTCTTCCCGCGCATGCGTGTATTCTTGGAGGTTATCTACTTTCTCTCTCGCTTTCCTTATTACGGGAAAGAGACAGGTGTTTACTAGAGCAACATGCGCAAAGTTATTGATGAAAATTTTGGCGGGAAAAACGCCATCTGAGGTGATCCTTTGGCGTCACGTGATTGGCTGAATGTTGGTAAGCAATGCCGTGCATGTAGTTGCCGTCTTTATGGGAGCGCGGTTTCGCTCAAGTAATGTGTATAAAACAAGCAATAAATAAATAATGCTGCACTGTAGACGGATTGTATGGTGGTTAGTTAAAATGGTTTAGGTAAATCGATAAGAAGTGTTTGTTACACATAACATAACAGCACGCTATTACCCCGCAGATTAGGCAGAAGTATATTTTATAAATATACCTTAGTACCTTTTTTATTGTTTTCCGGGAAAAAAATCACCGTTTTTTGAAGTGAAAACTTCTTTAACCTTTTAACCGCCACAGTCATGTATAGATGACAGAGCAAAATGTGTCCAGCACGCCACGGTCACGACTACATGACAGATTTTATGAAATAATTTGTAGCTTGGCGTTGAGGGCACGTCTTTCCTTTTTTGACGTGGCGGTATTGACCGCCACGTCAAAAAAGCAAAGACGCAACGTATTGAGGTTAAGCACATTGGGCACTTTTGCGATGGGGAAGAAGCACTGAACTCACGTGACCGTCACACTTAAATATATATACATATAAATACAGATGTTTACAAGTTTGTGAAGCTAAGGTTTCACTTCTGAAACTTCACTTCAGAAGTTTTTTTTAATCAATAATATTAATTTAACAAATTACTTTTACTACTATTCCTCCTATAAAATTGGTTTTCTGATGCAGTTTCTTTGCTATGACTTTTGTAAGAGCAAGGTTGGTGGCGCAGTGGTGGAACGATTGCCTTCTGCACTGCGTATCGCAAGGTTCGATTGTCGTATGGAGTTGTGTTGCTGGCAGCATGCATTGTTCCGTTTTCATGGTAAAGAATAGAACATTTCGCAACATCAAAATAAGTTGCGTTTCCGGTATATACGTGGCTTTAGGCTGCCTTAACACCAGAGATGTGGTAAGCTCGTTAAGCTGCGTAGCGCTTAGACAATAAGAATGTAGCGAAGGATGTGTAGGTATATGTCGATAGTTAAAAAAATCGAATCTTTCGAAAATCCTAGCATGATCGGTAACTAAAAAAGATTTTTTAATCATACTAGTTATTATCAGAATCATTGCAAAAAACCTAGGCTCTCCGGACGTGACTTGCGACGAATGGAAAATTTAATGCTGATTGACTTCTAAGAGTCACTTCAGAACATCTTTATTCTGGTTGGTCAGAAAATGGCTCGAAAATCGTCGCATCCATCAGTGCATAACGTTCATACTTAAGCCAATCATACTCATCGTCGTTGTTCATGCATAATCAGCCCATAAGGTTCCCTCTGCTGGGACACTCACACAGGCCTCCTCTCTTCGAGAGGGAGTCGGCTGTAGCTTACCACGCGGGCCCAGTGCGAATTCGTAGATGTCACATGTCTTCGAATGTTTTGTTCTAGGATAGGTTTTGTTCACTACGGTTACCTTCACCGTTGTTCGCGGTTACCTAAATCTTGTTTTTGTAATAATAAGCTCGGATAGCTTTGGAAATGTTTCATAGATTCCAATAACGTGGAAGGGACCACAATAATCCTAGGATTTCTGAAAATATATGATTTTCAATTTATCCTGCGACAAACATCATCAATCCACATCAACAATCAACAACAATCAACAGCAGCAATAAGATTGTTTGATTTTCATAGCTTTGCTTAGATTAGCTCTGGTGGAAAAGGTTCAAGGAAGCTAAGTTTTTTACATAGGTACGCGAAAAGTGCAACTCATTTTTACCACTGAGCTCTGGTAACTCTGGGAATAGACAAAGTTTCCTAGCTTGGCCACACCGCTTAGTCCTTTCAGTTATTTTACCCCTGATTTTGGATCACTGTCAAAATCACAGTGACCTTTATTCTATTACAATAAGGTTGCTTTTCGGTTGCTGCTGTCAGAGGTAAAGAACTGTGAAAGGACTGTAGGTACCCCACGCATCTCTGGTAGAAAGGCAGCCCCTGATCCACTGAAGGGCAAAGGTCTATCTCCTCTAATGCTACGGCTATACTGTCGCGATAACGAAAACTACACTTCGCGCGCTCTCTGTTCTGAAGCGAGACGTCGACCGGTGTGCGAGAGAGAGCCCGTGAAGTAGAATTCGCATTATCGCGACAATGTAGCTCCAGCATTACAGTTTCCTGACAGCTGCGCGCACAGATTACAAATAGGCCGGCTGCGCGTACGTCGTTGCCGTCGGTACGTAATGTTGCCATTTTAAATATTTGTATTTATTTTATTATTCTACATATGTCTTATTAAAATCTCACTGTGTGCTGCACCGGTCGACGTCATCACGTCAACGTTTGCTATCGCTGAAAACCAGCTCTGGGGCTCTGTCTCGCATAGGGTCGGAGCATTATGCTGAGCGATGGCCGTTTTGCATGGATGTGACGCATATTTTCTCCCAAATTGTTTCTTTTTTGTATTTGTGTTCCTTCTTTGCGTCATGTTTACCGCAAATAAATGTATTTTCATTATTTTTCTTTATCTTTCACTATTGTTATCCTTAATGTTTAAGATAAATAGACGTGCATCAAATCTTGACGACGTGAAAACGCCCGACTGCAGATCCAAAATTGGTTCTCTGCTAATAATTTAGCAAAGGGAATAAAAAATCAAAGAAGGAAGGAGCAATGTTATTGATTTCAAATCGGGAATCCCTATAATAATCAAAAATTAGTACCGAAACACTTTATTAATTAAAATTACACATTATATTGAAACATTGTATTATTATTATCCACTAAATAAGTACAAACTTAACTGTATATTGAAACTTACAAAAAAAACATACAATAAATTATAATTTACTAAGTAACTGATGATCCTCCATTATATTGAAAACACTGCAGCATTGATTATTAAATAAATATATGGTAAAGTTAAGGATTAATGTGTTTGACGAAAACACGATTACATAAAATCTGTCCAAAAATACTTACAAAGTTACCTCCACACCGAACAACAAACCACTAGTATTAAAAAACTACTTCAAATGATATCATGAAACTTTGCATAATAAATAACTGAATAATATATAAAGCAGATACCATTGTGGTACCATGTTTTGGTGTTTTAATTACCGCGCCTTGGAACCGCTTCCGTGCCGTCTCGCTTGCTCGGGTAACAGCGAGCAGTAGTGTGCGAGCGAAATAGAGTAGGTGGCGCTGAGTTAATATGGACTCTAATACAGCTTACATCTTTCGTAGGCAGTCTGTACGACTGCCCCATAATGACTAAATTCTTTTCCCGTGTCCCGTGCCGGCCCGACACGATTCTGCAAGGTCTTTTGCAAGACCCATTTTCGACCAAAATCGTTCCCCTGTGACATAATACTGTCACACATGCGCCAACCATGTTCCCAACTCCTGCATTCCGGAAAATAGTACCTCTTCTCCGGTATTTGCTTGGCCCTCTCATTTAAATACTTCACCCTACCAAAGTCAGGCTTTGGTAGTAATAATATTCTTTGGGTCTTTGAATCTACGGGGCGCATCAATGGATCAGGTGACAAGTCAGTGTCTGGTCGCGCTAGTCGAGGATCCTCTTTGGCGTCTCCCACACCAAGGTTGATCAGTGTATTATCATGTCGTATGCTCTTAATGTCTGGTAGTGACTTTGCGTCGCGGATTGGTACTTTCTTCCTGTTGTGAGCAGCAACTTCATGGTCTCGAGTGATTGTAGCCATACCTTCAGCCATGGTGTTCCAGATGACATCTTGCTCGAAATAATTAGTCGGTTCTCTAGTGAGTGTAGTCGCCAACAGTATCTTTTCTGTATTTTTGCTAACCCAACATGACCGCAAACGTTTCTCTTTCTCGTACACTTCAGAAAGTAGCAATATAGTTTCCGGGTTGGTGATGTTCATGTTCGGGATTCTGTCGAGAGTGTTTCTATTATATTTTGCTTACTGTAAAGCAGGAACTCCTCAAAAATTGTCGGAAGTAAGAAGTACCTAATTTGCAGTCTTTGATTTATTTTCAAATGTTTCACAGTTTTATATTGTTTGTGTTTCATTGATACCCAAGTTTCAAGTATCACACTGACATAAAAAATGTTTCATTATTCTATTCAAATATTTCAGAGAATCTCACCAAAAAGTTACAAGTCTTATTACTTGGATATATTAGGTTGGGGAAAAAGTCTTTTCGCATTATAATATGTATGAACTTGTAATAAAATCTCTTTGGGTATACTATTTGTATCTGGCTGGTTTTGGTATCATTGAAAGTTTAAATTTTAAAGAACATAATTCCAAATTCAAATTAGGAAAATGTGTGATTTTAATTTGTTTTTCGTACCGTCAAGGTGAATGTAATGAAGAAATACGATGCATTTTAAAATTTTACTACAAAAAATGTAAAAATACAATGCAAGCCGCGAAAAAATTTGAGATGTTTAAGGACCTAGAGCAGTGTCTGTGAGAGTAGCACAAATTTGGTTTAAGCGTCTTCAATCCGGAAATTTTGATGTCAAATATGCATGTCGCTCTGGTCGCCCTATTACGGATAAAATGGATGCCATTTTTGAAAAAGTGGAGCAAGATGTGGGCATATCAGTAGTTACGACGTAGCTGAAGAACTAGGAATTGACCATAAAACAGTTTTGGCGCATTTGAAAAAAACTGGGTACACAAAAAAGCTCGATATTTGGGTACCTCACGAGCTCACTGAAAGAAACCTAATGAACCGTGTACTCATTTGTGATTCTTTATTACGACGTAATGAAACCAAACCATTTTTGAAGAAGCTGATAACTGGTGATGAAAAGTGGATCACGTACGACAAGAATGTGTGAAAAAGGTCGTGGTCAAAGGCCGGTCAGGCTTCACAGACTGTGGCGAAACCCGGGTTAACTCACAACAAGGTGATGATGTGTGTGTGGTGGGATTGGAAGGGCATTAGTCATTATGAGCTGTTACCACCAGGCAGAACCATCGATTTTGAACTCTACTGCGAACAACTGATGAGATTAAAGCAAGAAGTTGAGAGAAAGCGGCCGGAATTAATCAATAGAAGGGGTGTGATTTTTCATCATGATAACGCTAGACCTCACACATCTTTAGCCACTCAGCAAAAATTAAGAGAGTTTGGCTGGGAGGTGTTAATGCATCCGCCGTATAGTCCTGACCTTGTACCTTCAGATTTCCACCTGTTTCGGTCTCTTCAGAATTCTTTAGGCAGTGTCAGGTTAACATCACGAGAGGACTGCCAAAACCACTTGTCGCGGTATTTTGATCAGAAGTCCCAAAATTTCTATAGCAATGGGATCATGTCCCTACCTACAAGATGGCAAAAAGTTATCGAACAAAATGGTACTTACATACTATAGTTAAATGTAAATAAACTATATTAAAAAATGTTTTGAATTTTCTTAAAAAATGCGAAGAAATTTTTTCCCCAACCTATTATTATGTGATTAAACGATTCCTGACAAGTAGCGGGCAGCTAAATAGGTACATATTTATTTATCATTCCAAATCTACATTGTACCCAAGCCAGGAACACGGCTCATTAACGTTTGCATATCTATGAATGGTATCTAACCCAGTGTCAAGCAAGGCAGCAACTCGTGAAGAATCCCTGATTAGATACTTCTTGCGACATTCCTGAAAGCACGATGAAGCACAGAAGGCCCTTGATTTGTTTGGAAAAAAATGGAATTCTTCTGCAGCAGCCAATTCGTGACCTTATAAGCCTAAGCCCTCACCTACACCGTATGTATGTCTTCACGTATGTACAGTAAGCCGCACATCACTAGTAACCAAACCAGTATAAGTTGGCCATTCTATTGAAACTCCGTAATACGCTAGGCCAGTACAATGTCAAAGTGTTATCACTGTCATGCGGCCGATTGGACAAATAGCGGTCGGAGGCGGAAATCTTTAGTTCTTTTGATTATTTTACTACGCCCACGTATTGAAGACCGGGTACAATTGTGGTACAATAGTACCATCGAGAATATCGCTAAATCTACCCTCCGCACACCCGTGCCCGTACCTGTGCCTCTTAGAAAGCTTGCCGACAAACCGTCACGTCAGTCTCACGCGCGTGTGGCTTGACGCGGTCGCTTGTGACGGCGAGAGGAGGTAGTTTTTTTGTTCGGGGATTAAGCATATATGAAAGATACTCTGTCGATTAGGGCCAGGGCCACCAAAAATTGTGACGTCTATTAATGAAACGCATGTTGATTCGTTCCTTATGATGTCTAGATTACAGAGGTAGTAATAATTAAACTTCGCCTAACGGAAAAACTATAATCAAAACCTAAAAATTTACAAAGAACTATTGTTTGTGACTATGTTGGTCTCATCGGTACTATTTAGGAATACAGGGTGTTATGAACAGTTCATGAAATAAAAAAGAACCCCACAAAACATTTACATTACTGTAAATCTAAATCATGCCGCCTGTGATACAGGTTTATCCTAGTACAGGCATGTACGAGATCATAATACCTTTGTAATTTTTTTCGAATTTTTATGTTAATATTTTAAACATTGTAATACTGAATAAATATAACATTATTTATTATTAAGTATGTCATTGTCAACGGCAGATGACTTAGAAGTAGTATTTGATATTTAAAAACAGTCATAGTCAAACCGCTTTACAAAAAGAATTGCAGAGAGTATAGCTAACTATAGACCGATTGCTTTAGTTCCTGTTTTTAAAAGTGGTAGAAAAGATTATAATATGAATTAATCAACAACTTTCTGACAAAATACAACATACAACAAGCAGGCTTTAGGAAAAATAAAAACATGAATACAGCAATATATGATTTTTTACACGAAATAATGATAAATGTAGATATTAAAACACCTATCTGTGCCATTTTTACAGACATGACTAAAGCTTTTGACTGTGTCAATCATGATATTTTACTGAACAAGCTTAATAGCTATGGTCTAAGGGGAAACGTGCTGAATCTCTTAGAATCTCTCATAATATAATGACTCCAAGCACATAATCTTGTATGGGAGTGGCGCGAGAAGGCGAAACGCTGGGGGGTAATTCCACTGTCGCGAGAAATAGCGGCACAGCGGACAGAGCTCCGACGGGATCTCATGGCGACATGGAGAGTGCGATTGTCGCAACCCAGTGCTGGGCACGCCACAATTGCGGCGATAAGTCCCCTCTTTGAGGAGTGGCTAGAGAGGCGCCACGGCGTCTTCATTTTCCGTCTGACGCAGGTCCTCACGGGACACGGCAGCTTCGGGAGGTTCCTGTGTCGGATAAGGCGGGAGGAAACGCCCAGGTGTCACCACTGTGTGGATCGCCCGGAGGACACGATGGAGCTTTCGGTGGAGGTCTGCCCAGCTTGGGCAGAGCACCGCCGTGTTCTTGTGGAGACGCTCAGCTACATAGTTTCAATAACTTTGTATTATAAATAGTTTCAATAACTATGTATTTTTTTTTATTGTATCAGCTGTAGGTAAAGTGATTAACGTGGAAGTCCAAAAGGACAGCTGGCGTGACCTGTACTGCCTACCGGGGACTTCGGCAGCACCCAGACCTATCGTAGCCGAGTTCGACTCGGTTACGAAAAGGAATGAGTTCTTGTCAAATGTTCGTAGCTACAATAAAGAGCGCCCTGTAGTCGACAAGCTGAACACGCACATTATACGGTTGGTTGTAGAGAAAAAGCCAAATCTATGTTGACGAATACCTTATGCCATCAAAGAAAAAGCTCTTCTATGATAATCGGGCATTTGCAAAAGCAATAACAACAATTTCTCTTGCTGAAATTCGTACAGTAGAATTTTCCTAAAAAAGATCCAAACGATCCGATTGAGAAACCGAAGCAAATAAGGTCCGAAAAAGTCTGCACTCTCTAGTTACAAAGCAATGACTTTTATACTGCTCATCAATATTTTTATCTTTTACGTTTTCCTACATAATTACGACTTTTAATATGCATGCTCTCTGTTCATATATTTTATGGGCTAAAACCCTACTTTTGTGTATGAAATATTGTGAAAATTGTTTTACCAGTTTTTATGCTCACACAGTATACAAACTAAATGTTCTTTATATTAGTAATGAGATTAAATACTGCAACCCAATTTTACGCTCTATAAACTACAAAATGACTATTAATTTATTATCAAAATATATTGCTAGACATAATCAGTTACGATTTATTCCCAGAAATTTATTTATATTTTATTTATACTTCTTTTCATATGCAATCTTTTTTACTACTTCCTTAACTTCCAATGGCTAACATTAATTCTATATCCAACGAACTCGAAAATATTTCCATAGCTTCATCATATGAATGTGGCGCCTGACCGATGTTCGGAGTTCATTACACATCCTAGCGAAAACTTAAAAATAATACATATTAATTTTAGGAGTATTAAAAAGAATTTCGAACAATTTATCACTATGTTGTCCATCACTAAAATTGTTTTCGATGTCATTGTGCTCACTGAGTGTTGGCTTAAAGTATCTGGACCGAATCCCTTTATGCAGGGATATAAATAATGGATCACAAAACGACGGAGTCGTTGTATTCACTAAGACGTCCCTACGATGCACAGTGCACGATCCCAATTTTCTTGGAGCTAACTGCCTCGTTTGCACCACAGATAATACCGTTATCATCTGTTTGTATCGCTCCCCCTCAAATGCTTATTTGGATCTATTTTATAATAATAGCCTTAACAGTGTAGCGTGTACTATGAATTCCGTTCACAATGTGGATCTTATTGGACACATAAACGTAGACATTAAACCTAGTCACCATGACCGGAACTCAGATCATTATCTTACACTTACTGCCACTCTTGGGTTGCTTCCAGCGCACCTTCGCCCTACCAGAGCAGGGAGCTGCTTAGATCATGTTCTGTTAAGAACTAAAAATACAGCATGTGTTCTAGTAATTCAGACATACATCACCGACCACCTGCCAGTCATCCTGTCCCTGAGGATCAAGGGTTCCTAGGGATCATCAAAAATAGCCCAATTACATCTTTCCGTTACAAATTCTTAGCAATTCAACAAGACTTAGAAAGTACTGTCATTAAATTTCAGTCTGGTGTTGAAAGAGATGAACCCCAACTTGGCCGCGGAATTGTTAGTTACAATACTTCAAGAGGTTATTGCTACACATACCCAATGTATACGCATCCAAAATAAGATTCGTGTTATAAAGCCTTGGATGACTCCGGGCTTGGTTAGATGTATCCGCAATCGTGATAGGATGCATTACAGATTAAAGAATGATCCTGAAAATACGGTCCTTCAAATTACTTACAAAAGATATCGTAATTACCTTAACACCTTATTAAAAAAACTAAAGCGAGCACAGCACAGCAGAAATAACCCTAATGCCATTTGGAGGGCAATTAAAGATGTTACCAACTCTACTTTTCAACCTAAATCTCCCAAAGAGCTTCTTCAACTCACTGATGATCCTAAAACCTCTGCAAATCGTGTCAATTTCTTTTCCACTGATATAGGTCGTAAACTAGCGTCTCAAGTAACTCCTCTCCCTCTTGGGAGAGGACTATGATGTAGAACTCCTCATACTGCCAGTAGATGAAACACAAGTGGAAAGACTGACCAGCACCTTGCGTTCTGATTGTGCCACTGGCTACGACAATATATCAGCTAAAGTACTGAAACAATCGAGTTCCATTCTATCATTACCCATCACTCACATCTTCAATCGTGCTATTGATACTGGCATCTTTCCCAACGTCCTCAAAAAATCGGTGGTGCACCCCATTTTAAAAAGTGGAGACAGAGCCAATGAAACGAAACTACCGTCCAATCTCCGTACTAAGCTCTTTATCTAAGATACTCGAAAGGATACTTAACAATTGACTCATTGCGTATCTCACTAAACAAAATATCATTGCAAACAATCAGTACGGTTTAAGACCAGGAATCTCAACGGAGGATGCTGTAGCTGACCTTACCAGTTTTACAACATTAATTTAAAACTTGGACAAAGGCATGAAATGCTACGGTATCTTTCTTGACTTATCTAAACCAGAGTCATCACCTTGATCCTGAAAATGGAAAGCATTATGATTCGTGGCCTCACATTGGACATATTTAAAGATTTTCTCTCTAATCGTACCCAACGTGTTAAAATCGACTCTACAATGAGTGATGATAGATTTATCAGTTTCGGTGTTCCGCAGGGTAGCATCCTCAGGCCCTCTCCTTTTTGCTATTGCTTTACATAAATGACCTGTGTCAAATACATATTCCAAATTGCGACATATTTACGTACGCCGATGACACAGCTTTAATAGTTTATGACTCTGACTGGGACAGAGCAAGTAAAAGGGCAGAACAGTCGCTTCGCTTTGTAATGCAGTGGCTCTCAGAGAATTTACTCACCCTTAGCGTAGCAAAGACAAAGATCATTTGATTTTCGAACTACTCCTCCACTGGAATTAGGTCAAATCAAAGCCCACATTTGCTCAGGTGAGGCACCCAATTGCAGCTGACCATTTTTGTCCTCAGTTCCGGACATAAAATATTTAGGAGTCCACATTTATTACAAACTTAGCTGGCAACCCCACATCGAAGCCCTATGTGCAAGGATCAGAAAATTAATTTATGTATTTAAGGAACTTAGGCACTCTGTCGATCCAATTTAGCTTTGCTAGTTTATCGGAGCCTTTGCCAGTCAATTATTTTATACTGTATCCCGGTTTGGGGCGGAACTTACAAAACCTCCTTAATTAAAGTTGAAAGAGCTCAAAGGGCGATCTTGAAAGTCATGCACTTTAAGCGCAGGGACTTTTCAACCACTCAACTTTATTCAGAAGCCGAATTGTTGACTGTGAGGCAACTTTTTGTGCTCCGTGCTGTGCTGCGAAAACACTCCATTTTACATCTAGATAATGATAAGCTGAAAAGACGCCAAGGCACTCCCGTGTGCGATATAGTCCAATGCCGTTCCAAATTTTCCAGCCGACAGTATGCGGCGACTAGCTCTCGACTGTATAATAAAATAAATAAACTTATACCCATATACTCCCTGACTAAACCCGAAGTTAAAATCAGACTAACAAACTGGTTGCAGAAATGAACGTATGACGAAACCGAGACTCTTATTACAATTTACTGTCTCATAACAGAACTAATACTGTATTTAAATTAAGCCACTATTTGTTTAATTTATGTTGTTGTTATCTATAAGTTCTTGCATGGCACTCAATACTAGTTGTATGTTATAATATCTCGAGTAACATTGGCTCCTAAAACAAAGGCTTTAGACCTAGATTAGGAGGCATCAGTTAGCCATTTAATGTGACTGTATTGTACAATATTTGTGTAATCCTTGTGTACTTATGTATGGTTTTCAACTGTACAAATAAACATTTTTATTTTTATGTTATTTTATTATAATTAGTTTCAATAACCATGTATTATAAATAGTTTCAATAACTATGTATTATACACAGTTTCAATAACTATATATTATACATAGTTTCAATAACTATGTATTATAAATAGTTTAAATAACTATGTAATATATAGTTTCAATAACTATGTAACAAATAGTTTCAACAACTATGTAATAAAAAAGTTTTAATAACTATGTATTATTAATAGTTTCAATAACTATGTAATAAAAAGGTTTCATTAACTATGTATTATAAATAGTTTCAATAACTATGCAATAAATAGTTTCAACAACTATGTAATAAAAAAGTTTTAATAACTATGTATTATTAATAGTTTCAATAACTATGTATTATACATAGTTTCAATAACTATGTATTATAAATAGTTTCAATAACTATGTAATATAATTGTTTTAATAACTATGTATTATACATAGTTTCAATAAATATTTATTATAAATAGCTTCAATGACTATGTAATAAAAAAGTTTTAATAACTACAGTCATGTTTTGTGACTTGGAACGGGACGAGGATCTTGGCTTGGTCGCCCGGATCGCAAGGATGATAACCTCTATTAAAAATCCTCTAATATCAAGTTTTGGTGCGCGGCGAGGGTATGAATGGCTGAGGAGTAGTGTCAGGGTACCAGTGGACCCCCTTTTCGGCCCATCGTGCCGCTCGACGAGATGGGCAAGCTCTTTGAAAGAGTCATTGCAGACCGCCTCGTCGGCCAGCTTGTGCGGGTGGGGCCGGATTTGGCGGAAAGCCAGTTTGGTTTTCGCAAGGGGCGCTCTACGGTGGACGCCATCATGCGCGTGCGGGCCCTCAAGATGGGGAATGCTGTTGCCCAGGGTGGGGTCGTCTTGGCGGTGTCACTAGACATCGCCAATCCCTTCAATACCCTGCCCTGGAATTGCATTAGGGAGGCACTCCGGTATTACCAGACCTACCTCTGTCGTGTGGTCGAGGCCTATCAGACGGACAGGGCCGTCATCTACCCCGGTCACCAGGGAGTGTGGAACCGGCTAGAGATGTCCGGTGCGGTGTCCCACAGGGATCAGTTCTAGGGCTGCATCTGTGGGACATCGGATACGACTGGGTGCTGCAGGCCGACCTCCCTGGCGATGTCAGCGTAGTGTGCTACGCTTACGACACATTGGTCCTGGCGCAATGGAGGTCGCACCAGGCGACGCGGCGGCCGAAGTAGCAGCATGCAGGGTTGTGACAATCTTCGAAAGGATCCGGCAATGGGGACTCGAGGTGGTACTGCACAAGTCCGAGGCCTTAAATCTGATCTCACATCGTATAAGATTTCCCTACAACTAATTGTAGTGAAATCTAAAGGTCAGCTTATACTGGAAATGTTTAGCTTGATATGTAGCCGTGTGTACATAAAAGATGAACATTGTTGTAAGACGTTGGCCCATTTTTTTACCATCCCCAGGGGGGCAACCATCGCCTAGACATCGCCACTGCCTTCAATACCCTGCCCTGGAGTTGCATCAGGGAGGCACTCCGGTATCACCGGATGCCGACCTACCTCTGTCGTGTGGTCGAGGCCTATTTGACGGACAGGGCCGTCATCTACCCCGGTCACCAGGGAGTGTGGAACCGGCAAGAGATGTCGTGCGGTGTCCCACAGGGATCGCTCCTGGGGCCGCATCTGTGGGACATCGGATACGACTGGGTGCTGCGCGCCGACCTCCCTAGCGGCGTCAGCGTAGTGTGCTACGCTGACGACACGTTGGTCCTGGCGCAGGTGAGGTCGCACCAGGCGGCGGCCGAATTAGCGGCACGCGGGGTTGCAACAATCGTCGAAAGGATCCGGCAATTGGGACTCGAGGTGGCCCTGCACAAGTCCGAAGCCATGTGTTTTCATGGTCCTCGGAACGCGCCACCGTTGGGGTCCCAAATAACGGTAGGAGGGGTTTCTATCGGCGTCGAGTCGACGATGAAGTACCTGGGACTCGTCCTCGACAGCCGGTGGAACTTCGTGGAGCATTTCCGACGTTTGGCTCCCAAACTGGAGCGGGCGGGCGCCGCATTGAAGCGGCTCCTGCCCAATCTAGGGGGTCCAAACGCCTCCTGCCGGAGGCTCTACGCGGGGGTCGTGCGGTCCATGGCCCTCTACGGGGCTCCTGTATGGGCGCGTTCTCTGGCGATGCGGCCAGCCCGCCGGTTGAGCGCGGCCCAAAGGGTCATGGCCATCCGGATGGTCCGAGGATACCGCACGGTCTCCTGTGAGGCAGCGAGCCTCCTTGCGGGATTGCCGCCATGGGATCTAGAGGCAAACGTCCTCGCGCACGTATGGGAGTGGCGCGAGGAGGCGAAATGCCGGGGCGTATGTCCGCTGCCGCGAGAAATCGCGGCACAGCGGACGGAGCTCCGGCGGGATCTGATGGCGTCATGGAAAGTACGGTTGTCGCAACCCAGTGCTGGGCACGCCACGATTGCGGCGATAAGTCCCCTCTTTGAGGAGTGGCTGGAGAGGCGCCACGGCGTCCTCACCTTCCGCCTGACGCAGGTCCTCACCGGACACGCCAGCTTCGGGAGGTTCCTGTGTCGGATAAGGCGGGAGGAAACGTCCGGGTGTCACCACTGTGTGGATCGCCCGGAGGACACGGTGGAGCATACGGTGGAGGTCTGCCCGGCTTGGGCAGAACACCGCCGCGTCCTCGTGGAGGCGATTGGCGGCAGAGACCTCTCGCGTCCGGCCCTGGTTCAGGCCATGGTACGGAGCGAGAGGGCATGGGCAGCCGTCACCTCCTTCTGCGAAGCAGTAATGCTCGCGAAGGAGGAGGCGGGACGGTTGAGGGAAAGGCAAGTTTCGCGCCCTCTCGCCCCTAGCCGCCGCAGGAGACGCCCAGGGCGTCGGGAATCCCGGGCGGATTTCCGGCCACCGTAGGCGCGGGCTTGCGGACGGTGAGCAATGGGTAGCTCACCGTCCGGTAAGGACCAGGCCCGGGTCGACGGCGCGTTATATTCCACGCGCGCCTCAAAGAGATGTCAGCACAAATGTAGGGGTCCACTAGGGCCGATGCCTGCCGGGGTCGCGGGAAGGTACTTATGGGTCACCAAGTCCCCTGGCAACACAGGCAACAGGAAGGAATACGGGTGGGTTTTAGTCAGTAAGAGTCTGACACACCCTCCCGCTCCGCCCAGAGCGGGAGAAGTTATTTGATGATTTCCCACTCTCAAAAAAAAAAAGTGGGGGCAACCATCACCTCATATAGCAGTATTATTTCAATATTACTTCAGCGTAAGAAAGAGATGAAGCTATAAGTCCTGTATAGCTACATCACTTTTCCACTGTGAAGTAATATTATAATAATACTGCTTTAAGAGATAATAATAATAAAAAGTGTTTATTTCTCACCACAAGCCAAAAAAAATAATTAAATATATTACACACAAGAAATAGCTAACGATTTTTGGTTGTGGATCGCTGGTGCCTGTGGTAGGTAGTAACACCTGTAATACAGGTCACCAGGTCCCCACCCTGTTCATGGTTGCATATTTGATAGCTTACATCTGATATCACAGCAAGTAATAAAATTTACAGACAATCAGTGAGCATTATTAAAGTAAAAATAAATAACTAAAAGCAGTGGTGGCCCAGTGGTAACGGCCGCGACTTACGAGTTGTAGGTCGTAGGTTCGAACCCAGACGGGCGCTTTACTTTGTGTAAATTATTTCATCACCACTGCTCTCAAAACGGTGAAGGAAAACATCGTGAGGAAACCGGCATGTCCTAGAACCAAAAATTCGAAGACATGTGACATCTACCAACACGCACTGGGCCCGCGTGGTGGATTACGGCCCACTCCCTCTCACAGAGAGGAGGCCAGTTTCCCAGCAGTGGGAACATTATAGGCTGATTATGTAAATAACTAAAACGATTAAAAAGTAAAAGTATGTTGGGAGGTTTTTATGAGTGTAAATTTATTGTGTGTGTGTGTGTGTGCATGCGTGTGTGTTGGGGAGTGTTAGTGGGTGAGTCTGATTAAACTAATACGTCAAAGAGAGCTTCTGTGGCAGTATATGTTTGGCTTTGTAGCCAAGCTTGTAGAGCGATTTTAAAATTATGTTTGTTCAAAGAGTGCAGGGAAAGAATTCTGTGTAATTTATTGTAAAGATAGGGCCCAAGGAAAATAAATAATCTATGACTAAAAGAAGTTTTAAGAGGAGTAGCTGAGGCAACAATATGCTTACGGCAATTGGTTTGCTGAGAATAGTTGGAAATAGCATGTTGTTTAATAGCAGTGGCCAGTACAAATAATTGCCTAACCGTAAGGACTTGACAATATTCATAGAGCTTGACGGTGGGATAAAGTCTTGGCTTGAAACAGCACACCTTAAGAACCGCTCTTTGCGCACGTTCGAGCTGAATATAGTGAGATTTTGCTGCCCCGCCCCAGGACGTGACACAATAAACGAAAATTGATTGACACAATGCCAGATAAGTCATTTTCATGACAACAGTATCTGCTGATAGTTGTTTAAAGATGTACGTTAGTTTACGCACTCTATTTTATAGTTGTATTATGTACTCTTTGAATGTAAGGTTGCAATCAATCACTATGCCAAGATACTTTATCGACGTGACTCGTTCAATGTTACAGTGATCATGGGTGCCACTCACGGAGCAAATACAAAGGTGCCACTGCCGTCGCTACCATTAGACTGTGTCAACTGGGCAGCAACGTTTAGTGAGCTTGTAACTGACAAATTTGTATTTCGAATCGAAAAATGTATAGTTTTCGTTTTCGATATGTTCAGGATAAGCAAGTTGTTATTAAGCCACTCACTGACTGTATCGAAACCCTTCTGAGCAAGGCAATATGCCTCTTCCCAGTTGTCCGACGCAAATACAAGTGCTCTATCGTGACGAAGTTCTGTCGGCGAAATGTCCATTGGTGAAACGTTCTATCGATGAATCTCTCAAAAACAAAACTTCCTGTCGGTGATCAGTTCAAAGGAGAAATGACTGTCGGAGAACGCTTGCAGAATCGCATATAATATTTAATATGAATAAATGTTTGACTTTATAAATAAAAACAAACGTTTCTTTTCCATATAAAACTATACATTGTTTTGTCATTATTGGCTACCTACGTAGTTCCGCAGGCCACTAATCAGTGGCCTGTGTGCAACTAATTAGTGGTATTTCATTTTTAATGCATGAATGAATGAATAAAATGTTCATTCGTTTTATTTTCTTGACTTGCCTTAGGCAAGTCATTCATTCATGCATTAAAAATGAAATACCACTCATGGTTTGTATCATACCACTAGCAATTTTGTTCATTTTGTTCTGGAATTCCAGAAAAAAAAAATGCATTATGATTAGTGGCCTGCGGAACTACGTAGGTAGCCAATAATAACATTTTCACACATTCAGTTGACAACAAACACAAAGTGCTAGCACTTTGTGTTTGTTGTCAACATTCATTACAGGACAATTGCATAAATACGCACAAATTTGTCAATCTGTGTGTGTTTTTTATTGTGTGGTTATAGTTTTTGTGAGCGTTTGTAGCAATAGGAAGCATGTATATGTGCGTGATTGTCAAATTTTCGTAGTTTCCTGTTTTTGCTTTCCACGCCTCCCGCAGAAAGTGGCAGAAAAAGTTGTTTGGAGATTCGTTCCTTGCCATCTCCATAGGTTAAGGCTTGAGTTCGTTTTCACTCGACATTCCACTCTATGTAGTCGAGTCTAGATAAATATCACCAACACTGCCACGCTAGTTACCTGTCCTTCTTCATTCTACAGGGTGACATTGAAAACATGCGACAAATCGAAATGGAAGATTGTACTCATCATTATGAACAACTTTTACTAAGGGACCAAAGCTACAATCCCAAAAAAAAACTGCTGTCCCCTACATTTATGTTCGCAATACCTCATCAAAATGTAGGAAAAGCAGATTTTTATTTTGGGATTACAGCTTTGGTCCCTTAGTAAAAGTTGTTAATAATGATGTATACAATGTCTCATTTCAGTTTGTCGCAAGTTTTCAATTTCAACCTGTATATAATTCAATCCGTAAGTAGGTAAGAAACCACGGAATAGATCTATTTCGTGTAATAATCCGTCAAAATACTGTGATGTACAGAGATGTAGGTACTGTGTACAGATATATCGAGTTTTAATCGACAAAATACTTTAGGAATAACAGTGAAAATTAATGTTTTTTGGGTTTGATAAACGTCGGGTTTGAAAAGGACATCGGGACTATATCAGTAGGTACTTATTTAAGAAAAATATCAAGACAGTGGGACAGACCAGTGGAAGTAGTTTAAAATAGAATTGCAAGATTTGACGTCAAGAAAATACATTAGAGTTCCATATATCATGTGAAGTTAAATAAGCTTGTAAAGTATTCAAATGGTTAAACTAAAGTTCTTTTACGCATGTAACCTGGAATTGAACCTCCAAGTCAAATAAGAAGGCACATTTTTTTAAGACGAAAGTAGGGGGATGTTGTCTTATCCCACGAAGACAGTATTCAAAATTGTTTGCCCATTAGATAGAGTAACTGCTGAAGTTCGAGAAAGATTCCAGCGGCTCAGGAATTGGGCAGAAAAATATGCCTTCCCACGGCCTGCAGTATTCTAATAATTATTGGGCGTCGATGACGGCGAATGCAACCTCAACCAAGCTCCTCAAGATATTGACAGATAACAGTTTAAGGTTGAGTGCGCACGTCTAAGGGTGTACGTAGGTACAAAATACTGCAAAAGAGAGCTTATTGATTCCGGCCCATTGGGAAACATCAAGTTTGCAAGCAAATCTAGGATTTGGCCCGGGTGGCATAAATACACGCTACGCTACTGATCCCAACAATATTCAACAACAACAATATTCACCAACAATATTTAACGGTTGCTGTATTTTAGATCCTGATATGATTAATTTCTTTAAGTTTCTTCTTCTGCGTTTGAAACGTGTGAAGCTGCTGGAAACATCCCTCTAGATTCAACTTGAATTGAGTCTGTTATCGAATTACATAATCAGGAAAATTGAGGGCCTGACCGTATGTGACTGAGTAACATCACTAGAGTCAAACTGACAAGCAACCAAAAACTACATTCCGTTTCACGTTATTTTTTAAACCACTTCACGCGAGAATAAGCGAACTTAAAAATATGATTAAACACCTGCTGTAGCGTCAATAGTATATTTTTTACGTATTAATATTGGCAATATTGCCACAATATTAGCAGTAGACTCAGAATTCAACATGAAACCTAAAATGCTACACTTGTCCCCCCCCCCCCGTCCCCCCCGTCTACCGTACATAGTTAGGTAGAGATATGCATATGTATGAAGGGTATCTAATCTAGTGCTCAGCAAGGCAGCAACTCGTGACGAATCCCTGATTAGATACTTCTTGCGACATTCCTGATAGCACGATATAGCACGAAGGCCTTTAATTTGTCTGAAAAAAAACTTAATTCTTCTGCAGCTGGCAATACTCGTTTTAGGGTTACATCACTACTTAAGACCCACACCGTTTGTCTGTCTTCCCGTCCGTCTATCGGTATGTTATTTATGTAAGGCCACAAGTCACTGGTAACCAAACCATCATTTTCTGATACGTGACACCAATATGTCACGTGTCAGAAAATTTATATTTGTGTTTAAGACCTTAGAACCTCGGCAGATTTTCACACGTTAAAAACGACATATTTTGCACTAGCACATTCCGTGATAACTTACTTACTGCATAACCGCGTGGGGATGCTCTGGTAAATGCCTTCTACTTCGTCTAGAAAGAGCACAAAGAGCCGTTCTAAGACACGGCACATAAACCTATTCGATTCCCCACGCACGACTTGTATGTTCTTAGCAAAGTTCCTACTGTAAGACAAGCATTTCTGATAAGCACATTATTACGTAAGCATACCTAATGACATTGAATAAGACCCTGATCTCAATACCTACTGTAGGTACTGTTTTTCATTAAATTTTTGTACAAATCCTCCAACTGTTGTTCATAACGCTCAGCGGTGATTGTTTCATTCGGCTTTAAGAGCCATTTCACGTTTTCGCGCGAATATCGCAGATTTCAGTCGCCTAATTTACCATCTTAGGTAATACTCTGACATTGGTGGATACATGTAAAAAATAGACTAATCCTTCTTTTTGACACTTCATGTAACACATTTACAAAAACTTATTTGTTTACTTTGTGGTGATTAATCTCCCACAACCAGTTTACTGAAATATCATCGCCGAGTCAATTTCAAACTCCTATATCTATCATTAATATTTATAAATTTAACTGAAAAAAATACATAAAGCATCAGAAATATAATTTGATCGACACATACAGTACTAGAATATCGATTCTTAATAACATTAATTAGTAAAAAAATAAAGTCTTATGCCAATTTTTAGGTTTTGTATCGCTAATAAATCGTGATTTTTTGGTTTAAATAAAGCGTAATTACATTTTTTTTTATTGGCGAAATAAACTATGGTTTTTAACAAACCGAAATCTAAAGTTTTATTAAAATCCCTTCATTTAATTAGACATAATATCGTTATTAAAATCACTCTAAATTAGAATAAATTCCGATGCTAAGCGGGCAACCGTTTAGTACGGCGTGAGTGCCGGTCGAGGTAGGACCTGCGCCAAATTTTCCCGCGTCTCGATTTTCGAGCGCACGTATTGTGAACGAATTATTATACTACGACTACAACATTTTGATTCACTTCGTATTTATTTTGCATAAGGTAAGAGTTTAATTTATTATCAAGTTAAGTATTAGTTTAGTAGTTTGAGAATAATTACATATTTTTGTTTTATTAGTTTTAGCAATGGAGCGAAAGGGTTGTGTATACCATTGTGTCAAAAAAAGGAAAAATAAAAATTCTGCAGCCTTAAAGAAAGCAACAGAAGCGAGATATATATAATTTGCGATTCGATTGCGATATTATGTACACAGTAATCGATCAAATAAGTACATATCGACATGAACTATAAAACCGTAATTACAATTTTAAGGATTTGTATACACTGACACTTCGACATATAAAAATATTGATGTTTTTGATAATCATTTATTGATAAAAAAAAATATTTATTCGTAGATATTGAAACTTGACAGCTATTTTGTTTTCATTTCAGAATGAGAAATCGCATGAATCGAGTAGAGGAGGATAGTACCTTTAGAAGACACGCCACCACCGTACCGGGTACAAGTGGAACGTCAGATTCGATAACAGAAATTGTATGTTTGTAACTTGCTACTTCAAAAAGATACAGCTATACCTCTAAACGAACGTAAACTTTTAAATATCGACCGACTGAAAAGGTTTTACCAAAGTTTTACCAAGATTGTGTATTGCTAGAATTTTTTTTTTTAGGGTGGGAAGTCATCAAATAACTTCTCCCGCTCTGGGTGGAGCGGGAGGGTGTGTCAGACTCTTACTGACTAAAACCCACCCGTATTCCTTCCTGTTGCCTGTGTTGCGGGGGCCTCGGTGACCCATAAGTACCTTCCCGCGACCCCGGCAGGCATCGGCCCTAGTGGACCCCTACTTTGTGCTGACGACATCTGTTTGAGGCGCGCGTGGAATACGACGCGCCGTCGACCCGGGCCTGGTCCTTACCGGACGGTGAGCTAGCCATTGCTCACCGTCCGCAAGCCCGCGCCTACGGTGGCCGGAAATCCGCCCGGGATTCCCGACGCCCTGGGCGTCTCCTGCGGCGGCTAGGGGCGAGAGGGCGCGAAACTTGCCTTCCCCTCAACCGTCCCGCCTCCTCCTTCGCGAGCATTACTGCTTCGCAGAAGGAGGTGACGGCTGCCCATGCCCTCTCGCTCCGTACCATGGCCTGAACCAGGGCCGGACGCGAGAGGTCTCTGCCGCCGAAATCATAGACCCTAGAAAGGCAAAATCAATGCTTTTACGAATTCATATAATGTAAATGATATGTGATTTTTCCCAGTTCATTTTTATTACATACTTTACATAACATATATTTGTGTTTTTTTTATTAGTCTAGAAAGCTTTAGTAGACTGAATAAATAAAACAACTTTTTTCATAAATCTCTAACCATGGTGCATTACGATTATAAAGGCTCAAGACCGTTTAGTCCATCTCAACACTCGCGCTACACTGCTTGCATTGTGTATGTGTGGATAGCTGCGCACACATACACAATACTGCCGTCTTTTACCTAAACTCGAGCGCAATAATTTTGTGAAATGGCTCTTAAGACGACTCCTTCCATATCCCACCAAATACAGAGCATTGTCTTATCGTTTTCTTGTCTTCGTTTCGGTTTCTCAAAATAGATCCATTTTCATCTCCGGTCACAACACGCCATAAGAAACTCTTCTTTCTTTGCTTTGCAAGTAATGAAATACAGATGTTTTAGCCGATTCGCAATTGCACTGTCAGTCAATCGATGTGGCAGCCATTTTCATTCTTTTTGTATCTTCCCAATGGCATGCAAACGTGGCGATACAGTTGATTTATCGTCTCGAAATTGTTGAGCTAATTCGGCGGGCGGGATCATCGTCCAATAACGCTTTTAATTCCTCATCTTCATTTTTTTTCGGTTGGCCTGGCCGTTCTTTGTCATAAACATCGCAATCGCTGCTTTTAAACCTTCTAAGCCAATCTCTGCAAACTGTTTCGGATGGAGCATATGTTTCCGCGAGTAATCGGTAAGCTTCAGTCGCACATTTTTACAAATCGAAATAATGCAGAAGTACACATCGGAAAAACAACTTATCACGATCCATTTTTCACTGTATATTCAATATAATTTAGTGAATATAAAAATGCGGGCTGTCAACTGGATTTTATCAACACACCTTCAAACTTCGAAAATGTACATGTCACAGTAATTATAGTTCAGTGTAAAAATTGCTACCCTTACCTATGTGAACAGCGGGAATCGATGCAACCACCCAATATGTTGTACAGAATACGTATTCTATCTTCCTTCGAGACTTTGTAGTAAGTGGTACTTCCACCTCAGTCAGAGCACGGAATCGCCGCCGCGCCGCCCCACCGTGGAGGCTAAAAACTCAAAAAGGTGATTCCAAGTTATCCATTTTCTGCCGGGGTCACGGGAAAGTCCGAAAGGGTTACCGAGGCCCCTGGCAACACAGGCAACGGAAGGAAGACGAGTGGGTTTTAGTCAGTAAGAGTTTGACACACCCTCCCGCTCCGTCCAAAGAGGGAGAAGTTATTTGATAATTTCCCACCCAAAAAACAAAAAGGAAAGTTTTCCATTTTAAGACGCAACTCACGATTACACTTGTCTAAATTCATAGAAAACCAAATTCACCCGAGTGGAATTAACGGTTAGACTCTCATGACATTGTGCAAAGGTCACGGTCAAGGTCAATGAAAGGTCATCCATACTGAAGTATGCCGCCGGGTGGCTAGGGGTGGGGAATTTTTGACGTAGGACGTCTAGTTTTACGATTTGGCGAAAAATTCGAACAAATTCACAGTTGAGATAAAAGATAGTCTAAAAATAAATGATAGTCGTTAACTATTTCAAAATTTGTTTAATCATAAATAAATAACATTTTTGTTTGGAACAAAACAACCTCCATAATTATTCACACACCATACAACTCGTCATTTAGTGAATTACAATTATTAATTTTCTAATTACTTTCTAATAATACTTACAGCAATCTTAAAATTAATGTTGTACATAGTTTTATTACCACAATTAATTTGAGATTTTTTTCATGTAAATATCTAATGCTTATAGAGAGAATTATTCCAATTACAAAATATGTTTTTTTTTTTAAGTTTCGTTATGGAGAATTTGGTCATAATAATGCATGAAAGAAGAGTTCGATCCAAAATGTGAAGCGACTCGAAATTGTTTTGCTTCCAAATTTAAAGCCATACATAGAGTTGAGAGTCATTGCTCAATCTTCAAAGTTTTACAACTTTTTACATTAAAATGTTATCATTTATTATTTTTCAATACTTTAAAAACATTAAAAAGTACAAAAACGAATCCAAATTAAGACATGATCATAGTCAAATTTAATAAAAGACTAGAAGAACAACTACTAGCGAATGTCCATTTATATAAAAATAACGAATGTAAAATATTGCAGTTTAGTAAAAACTTGCGAAACGAATTTAGGAGTTTCTTTATTATTTAAAAAACGGACACGTTACTTAAAACAATATTCTGTTAGCTTTTATAATTGACACGTTTGCTACAAAAACTTGATGGACAACACAAACAAATTCGATGCAAAAAAATCTATTTTAAATCGAAAATAATATTGGAATGGATCAGCGGGTGCCATAACTGTCTTGAGAATAATTAATGCGAGGCCACGGTTCCTTTAAGCAGATATAGAACAAAATTATCCATATATAATTAATAGAGAAAACCCGAATTTATAATAAGTACTTACCAAAATTATAACATGTTAGTATTAGGTACAGTATTTATAACATTGATTAATTATTTACAAATATTACGTTGTGCGAATGAACATTATTAGTTGACATATCTACACAAACTGTCGCAAGTGTTTATCATATTTTCCGCGCACACACATACTCATAATCAGAGGAATAATAGAATTTATAATATTATTTTTTTCCATATGAAATACATGATGTATGAAAAAATTAATGATAAATCCGAATAATAAAAAACAATAAGATTTTTAGTACAACAACTACATAAAAACTTTTTGGTATTTTGGTCATACAACTACGTCACGACAGTTAGGCCCTGTTTTGTTAAACTTACTGCGGTTAGCGTGGGAAGAGTATTTTTTTAAATCGAAATATTTTTGTTTCTATGAGAAATTGAATATTTCGTTAGTTGTAAAATGTATCTTAAATGATACCAAAACTATCGACACACACGAAACAACTTCATGTAATACGTAGTAGGAATAGACGAATGAGGTAAATTAAAACATTACATACCTACTTGTAAATTTTTCTCTTATAGGTACTTAAAATGTAAAGCTACATAATGAAGTGTATAAAAATAGTGCGGCGATGGTCATGATAACTTATCGAATAATTACGCCATGCGTTTAGATAAATTTCAAATTCAACTAAATCATCTATTTACTAAACGAATATCACACAGCTGTCAGTCGAAACTCGCGAACTGCATATTATTCGCGTAATCGTCCAACATTCCAAGCAGACCAATAGGAGAATAATGATGTGACATATAAAAAAATGGACAGACACGCAATGACGAATAAATTCATTTTCTAAAATGCAATACAACTTACGAATCACAATTAAAACTTAGTGAAATTTCATTGTTAGTTGTGCTAGATACTTAGAAACTTAAAGTATTCTAATCCTAACATCCTAAATAGACGATTTGGCTTCGCTATTGGCCTTTGAAACGTAGGAGCACTAACAAGCCGCTTATTCACTTTATCACATTGTCATATTCTATAGAACTTTTAAAAGTCATTGAGTTGACAGAACTTGTTGGGGTCTCTGAGAGTGA
Organism: Atethmia centrago; assembly: GCA_905333075.3. Classification (NCBI taxonomy): domain Eukaryota; kingdom Metazoa; phylum Arthropoda; class Insecta; order Lepidoptera; family Noctuidae; genus Atethmia; species Atethmia centrago. The sequence continues at coordinate 14,260,710 of HG995386.1, read as the reverse complement.
GGACGTTGTTGCACAGGAGTCCTACGACGGGGTTCTCAAGGTTTTCGTATTTGGAGTTGGTTTCAGAGGAGAGGCTGACAGCACCACTGCTGTCTCCCTCATACGTGTTCTCTGTGTCATCTACGTTCTGGGAACTGACGCTTGATTTGTCGTTTCTCTCTGGCAGCTCCTTGTCGAGTTGCCCGTAGTCGAATTTCTCGCCACTGTCGTTGTTGGAGAGGTCGATCCAGTGGCTACGATTGCTCTTCACTCGGTCGAGCATCGGCTGCAAGGCCGGGGACAGGACTGCGAATGCCTGGAAATGAAACAATATTTTTTATAACTTGCTGAAATCTTTAAATCATTTTCTAAGTGACAAATTTGCTATAAACTTAAATAATTTAATGATGATTACCTCATAGATAGGCAGGCAGATAGTATCGATGAATTTGACTTGCATAGCAGGGAGCTCATCTTCCTTATCTCTATTCATTATGTCCTGAAATAAACGATAATCCACTATAAATAAAATTGATCAGATCAATTGAAACAGCACTAAGGCCGTTCTCACTCGGTGTCACTCACCTAAATAAATGCTTAAATAAAAGGGCGCTGTTGGATTTTCAATTTTTGGCGCTAAGCCGAGCGTTGAAAATCCAACAGCATGTTTTTATGTAGGCATTCATTTTGGTGTTGCATAGTGAAAACGGCCAATACTTCAAGAACAGCCAATCGCACATCAGAGGTAACACTTGCACCACGAAAACCGCCCTTATTGCTACCACATAAACGCGCTGTCAATGTCAATTTGACAGATTCAACCAAAGAGTACTTACAATAGGCGTCAAATTCAAGTTCTGCCTCTCCAGATCTCCTTGTCTGAAGAACTCTCCAGCAACCAGGGCTGCCACCCGTCGCTCAACGGGCCAGGGCTTGGTGATCGCGGCCAGATCGCAAGCGGTCATCAACATCGCCCGCAGCAGACCGCGGCGGTCCTCGCACTCGCCCCAGCTGGGGGTCACTTGTCGCTCCTCGCTGACCAGTTCGATGAAGCCTTTGCGTTTGCTGGAAGGTGAGGTAAGCATAGTTGTAATACCTTGTTTTTTTATGAAAACTTTGGAGCGATGATTTATTAAGGATATGCATTCTGCATGGTTTCGAAGGCTGTTATCATTTCAGTTTTGGATACACCGTAGGCTTAGATGTGCCTGTTATTTCAACTCATCCTTTGATATCGGAATAGTTATCAGAAGAGATTAATTAGCATGTACTGTACTTAGATAACCAAAACTAGCACAGAAAGCCGCTGTCTTAAAAATAAATGGCGTCTGTTGAAAAATTTCGTTAAACCGCGAACGTGCGTCATGTGACTTTTACTCCATCAACATAAGGTTTAAATTACAATGACAGAGGCGCGCTGTAACATCATATTGGTAATTAGAAAGGTCATAATCTAAAAAAAAACCTATGCCAGGTTATGTGAAATAAAATCCTACCTGAAATAAACGGCCAAATCGGTGGACAGGATAGCATCTTCGAGCACTTTGACAACTTTCTCGTAGTCATCCGAGGACAGGTTGAGCAGGATCTGGTTCCCGGGTGAGTTGAGGATCATCAGGCACTGGTCGAAGTGGTGGTGCTCCATCGTGGAGGTGGAGTACAGCTGGGCCAGAGGTGATGAGGCCCTGGAATGAAGATATGAAGCAAGTTGAGTAAAACATTCAGAATTATACAGGTTGGTCGGAACTCCTGCCATAAAGAACACATCGTTATGTCGTACTGTTAAAATAATATGTGATAACTAGTATTTTTAAGTGTGCTCCTTTTTTGGGGACCTCTAAAATGTTTTAGCATAGGTCTAGTGACTTTTTAAATTGATGCTAAATTGGCTAAATTGCAGACCCAAACACAAAAGATTAAAATAACGATTTCTTCTTTAGCGGTTTCACCCGCATAGGTCTAGATCCTGTGGGAATACCGAGATAAAAAGTACCCTATGTCTTTATCCAGGTCATGGTCTACCCATGTGCCAAATTAAGTCCAAATCTGTTCAACGTTTTAGCGTGAAAGCGTAACAAACAAACAAAAAAAAACTCACTTTCGCATATAATATAATAGTTACGATAGGATAAGATATCAGGATTATTATTTCTAGCCTATGTTGTCTCACTGCTGGGCATAGGCCTTCCTTTCCACTACTCTCTGTCTTGAGCTAGTGTGGACCAATCCTGTCAGTAGGCGTCAAGACCTTTTCCAATTTTATTCTATCTCTGTTTATACTAAGAAGGTTGCTACTCACTTGATTTGAAAAGAGTTATTGGTCCCCCGGTGGTCGAGGTCGTGGCACAGACAGCCGATGATCAACGCCAGGCACTCCAGTTCCCCGAATATCTTCCACCACTGCGTCTCCTGAAGCAAGGCCAAATATTACTCGAGTTTGAGTTACAGTTACAATTATTGACGAACTTGAAGGGGTTATACATCTTGGCTTAGATTCTTCTAGAAATAATGCAGCCAGCATTCAAAACGTTGTTAAATACGTATTCAGAATCTGAGAAAATTATCAAGTTTTGGAACAACATGCAAGACAAAGTCTAAATTCCATTGCAACCAAAAAAAATAGGACCTTTTTATTATAAATGGTCATTCAAAAATCAACTACGAATACATAACGCTCAAGTTGATAGTAAGTGGTGATGGGACGTAAATTATCTGAGATTATGAATTCAACATCCTATAGGATCTCAGTATTTACATCAGCATCTTGCACAAGACTAAAAACAAGGCGATCTATGTAAGAAATGCAAAAACACAAAAAACCCGACTGCAAAAACACAACTAAAAAGGGACAAACAAGCATTGTAATCTATATAATTTTGGTATCGCAGGCGGGGACAATCAAAAGTTACACCATATTTCAGGTTATTCGACTGTCTCCGCCTGCAAGACCAAAATTATATAGATTATAATGCTTGTTTGTCTCTTTTCAGTTGTGTTTTTGCAGTCGGGTTTTTTGTTTTTTAAATAATTTATTTTATTTCAAGCTTTTTAGTTTTATTAACATATATATTTGAAAATTACTTATTACTAGCTTTTATTTGATACCAATATTGTTGCAATTAATTTAAAAAAAACCATTCCCCTCTTTTTTTTTATTTGCAGATGCAATTTATAAATATTATATAGCCTATGTCACTCCCACAATTAAGACGAATCTAAGGACACCTCATATGTTAAAATCCATCAAGCCGTTTAGGCTACAGAGCGTGCCAAAGAAATAGACATACATACATACATACATACATACATACATACATACATACATACATACATACATACATACATACATACATACATACATACATACATACATACATACATACATAACATACTCTCGAAAAACATTACCCTCCTGAGGCAGTCGGGTAATAAAGCAAACATTTTAAAATTACAAAATCATTTCCTAAAAATCACTCACCGTCAAAATAGCGAACATCATCTGCGCGACATTGAACGCGTGCCTCCAATTATGATACGTTACATTGCGGTAGTTCTTCTTGACGCTCAACAGCCACCGACAGAGCACGCTGTAATCTATGTGAAACCGCTCTACAAAGTCGAGGTCGAGGAACATACGGAGACACGCACGAAGTGTGTCGTCGTCCGTCATTTCGATGTCGTCAAAAGCCAACTCGTGGAGACTGAAGTGGGCGGAGGAAGGTATCCTTAACGTCTGTAGAAGATAATAGAATGAGTCAGTAATAATCTTGAATATTCATTTAGCACCGTGCTATTTAATTGTCTGTGGCATACCATAAGTTTAAGGAATAATTAAAGTTAAACCGTTTAATCCAGGTATTCCTAAACTATTTTGGGCAAGCGACAAAATGAACTGATACCTTAGACCCCCATAGCCAAATTTTATCATCTTGTACAAACTTGTGCATGCTTATCGACTTGTTGAGTTTTTTAAAAGTACAACAACAATGACTTCCTACTAAAATATTAGTCATTCTTATAACAAGTTGGTACACGTAACACAACTTATACAGTATCTTGAAAGTTTCAAATAAGAACATGTGTTAATAGGGTATTTTACTATATAGGAGAAAAAATATATAAATAGATTATTGAGATAGTTTAGGCAAAAAGGAGTCGGAAAATGTTACTTTTAGTTCATAAAATAACAAAATAAATTTTAAAATTCAATTCAACGTTTTCAGTTTTTCTAATCTGTTAAAAAACACCATGAAATAGTAGCCGCCATGTTATTACATCATACCGCTAAGTAAATTAAAACGTGTCAACTGTCAATACTGATAGTTAGATAATAGATCAGCGCATTTGTTACTAGCCAAGTGACGTCATGACCACAGAGCAACATGGCGTCCACTGCGTCCAGCGTTTTGGTCAAACTACGCGCGAAATTTGAAAATGTAAAATTGAAATGCATTTTTATGGCACATCGATTGAATAAAAATTTTGTAATTTTTTTTGGGGCATATTGGCACTATAGAATTTAATTAAAACACTTTTCAAAAATGGGTGTAAGACCCTATTATCGAGGTCGATTTTTAGACCTCGTCGACCCCAAAATTAGTTTTCGTTTATGTCGAACCCTTTTTTTTGGGTGGGAAATCATCAAATAACTTCTCCCGCTCTGGGCGGAGCGGAAGGGTGTGTCAGACTCTTACTGACTAAAACACACCCGTATTCCTTCCGTTGCCTGTGTTGCCAGGGGCCTCGGTGACCCTTTAGTACCTTCCCACGACTATGTCGACCCCTGGGAAACCGATTTCGACCCCAAGGGGTATCGATATCGCCCACTTTGGGAATCTCTAGTCTAAACAGTGTTTAATCGCTGCAAGTCATTTTTTGCTTCATTTTAATTGTAAGTAAGTCATGCAAGAAACGTGCATCTTGTAAACGAGGCTTTATGGTACTTATAATCGTTGCAATTCACAATCGCGCGTCATCGTCATGTGACTTTTATATGATTGATATAAGGTTTAAATTAACGAGCGCGCATTAACATTTTATTATATTAGCATATAATAAAATGTTAATGCGCACTCGTGAAATGCAACAACTGCTTCCTAAACTCAAAAGGGACTAATAATTTGCTTGCATCGAGTGTTTAAAATTTTTTGCCTCCGATATTTACTCAAGTTATGCCACAGCCAGTCGTATCTAAAGTGATTTGATCAATTAAAGACGTTACGTACTACAACTAAGACTACTATTGATAAGACGTAAAACCGTAAGTAGGTACGTTTTTAATTGAAAAACAAAATCAACAACTTTGTAAAAATAAATCAACAGCTTTTAACGGGAAAATTTTCATTAATAAAATATCCACGCAAACGAAATCACAAGCGACGGCTTCTAATTAATTTAAACGCGTTATTTATTAACACGGTAAACATAATTAACATTCACCCATTCAGAAAATTAATAGCCTATATCAATGAATATTGAGTAAATAATATGTGCTTATTGCCGTGCAATATTAAATACGCCACGTGACGTCGCAAGGAATTTAATTACTCGCATATTCAGTCTTCAGGTTATGAATTGAAATGTCTGAAACAATCTGGCTAAGTTGAATTACGAACTTCAAGCCATGCGAACAGGTTCCCTGTGGTTTAATGTTTGATTGATTACATCGTTAAGTTATTTAGCAGAACATTATCGTCGATTGAAACAGTAATATTTTGTCACAAAATTATTTTTTCTGGAGAATAATCCAGAAGGTTGGCAAAACATTTAATTTATTTTCATGGTCTCACCGAGGCTTCTATTTAAATAAGATTATAATCTAATTAAATTCAAGAAAAGACAATAATTGCTTTTGTAGACTAAATAAGATGGTATCATTGTTGAAAAATCGTGAGGCATAATAAAATATTTAATTTATTTTAATGGTCACAGAAACCTTGATTTTAATTATACTGGCTAAAATATCTTATTAAAATTTTCAATTATTCTAACAAATTATAAATTGTCCTCATTTCTTACACCGCCACAGGTAACGAACAGGTACCTACGTAGGTACCAACTTTCTGCGAGCAATCATGAGCCAAGTTTGGTAACAAACCTGTTAACGTAAACATGTTCATCTAATTACACTTTGAGTTTGTTAATGACTGGCTGCGGCGTTTCGCTCGGAGCTACCAACTTTACAAAGTACAACATGCAAGAACATAATAATATAGTGCGTTCACTATAACTTGAAGCGTGTCGCGATTGGTAGCGCTAAAACAGTGAACGCACAGTACATCCAAAACTTCTACAGTAAACACAACTATATACTCTATTACTATAGAGATTAGGTTTATAATTCAGTGTGTATTTAAAACAGATTTACTGCATTCGTGCCCATTGTATTGTGAACTCACCCGTAACCGTTGAGCGTCGTCTAATGAAGCGGACGCGTGGTAACTTAGTACCTGCAATTATACAAATAACATATTTAGATAAAATGAACCTTGTGGCACAAACATAAGAGGAAAGTGACGACTTAACTCAGAAGTTAAATTTCATCACTAAAATTTTAGTGGAGTATTATAATAAGTGAGGAGGTTGAATTTGGAATAGTGCCAGATACATGTAGGCGTTTCAGTATGGCACAATGGGCAATTATATCAATTTGAAGGCTGTTGGCTTAAGTCCTATTTAGCTACGTGGAATAAAAGGCGCGACCTAGCTTAAATTGGGGCACCTTTTTCAATAAGTACTTTTCAAAAGTGTACTGGTGTGGTATTGACAAAAATCCTCGATTTTGACAAATGTCATTCCTCCAAAAATGCCTTTAAAGGTTTTAAGGCATTCTCTGATAACGGGACGTAAAGGCATACGTTCAGATATCTGAGGTAGGTATAGTAGACTACATATCGATATTAAAAAAATGAGACTTTACTGTAGTCTCATTTTCTTTATTATCGATTTATAGTCTTTAGATTTTTACACCCGGGTACTGACCTGGGCGTAAAAATGACACTTCGTACTTTAGGAAGGGACTTTACCTGTGTGACACAGGTATAAGTAACAGGGACGACGCTTCACTAATCTAAAACTCGAAGTGCTAAATTTACGGCTAGGTTAAACGTCAATTGTGGTATTGAAGACAGCGATGTCAATGTTGATGAAGACAATATTAATGAAGATGATACTGTTAATGCTATTGATAAAATAAAACTCACGTCTAAAGTAACGCTCTGTTTCGCCATCGCGGTGATAGCCTTCTCATACATGTGTGTATTGTGGATGCCCATGCCGCAGAATATCGCGAACGCCTCCACGAAGTTCTCGTCGTTCTTCGTGAACAGCAGCTCGTCGAATTTGTTGACTAACTGGAATATTAACATAACATTTAAATAGAAGAAAATATTAAGAAATAACCAGATTCATTTGTTTTATGGTGCTATATAATCTTCACCGAAATGCGTATGTATATGAAAATTCCTTTCAATATGTTTGGTTTTAATGTATGGGAAGCGTTTACATTAGAGAGTCCTTTTTATAGTCCCTTTCAAACCTAGGAGGCTTTTGCATTGGACATAAGTACCTAATAAAAGTACCTACATTTTAAAAAGGTAACATGTGAAAAGATTGTATAGTTCGTTTTTTAATCCCAGACTAATTTGACATTTCAAATGATTGTTGTTCGTTTTTTCAATTTGGAGTTTGACATTTGCATGTGTCAATTTAGTCTCCGAGATTAAAAAACAGACTTTAGTGCATTCGATTCTATTTCGGGTTATGTGTCAGTCAGTTTTGTTTTTCGTTAAATATATTGGGTTTTCTAAACACGCGTCTAAAGAAAGCCAGCATGTTGTCCAGCTGTTCATTAAACTCTTAAAAGTAAGATATTTTATAATAACGATACTCGTGCTGATATAATTCGTTACATCAACAAACTTTTATTAAGAACTGTTGTGTGAACAAAATTAAGAAAACAACTAAGTTCGTTAGCAGACGACACCCTCGAGATGTACCTACTTCTTCGAGCTTCTTATTAATTTTATTTTTAAAGAAGCAGCGTTTGATTTTAAATGCAAGCTACTTTTCTTCATAATTTATTACCGATTTTTACAAGAAAATGTGTATGGAATGCACACATTTTCTGCTTTTATTGTCTGGATAGACATCAATTTTCTTATTATCTTTCATACGATGACGAGTACAAATATATTTCATTAAGGAACCCTTTGCATGTCTAACAAAACAAAATTAACCCATTAGTGCATAACACGAACATGCTTCGAAATTAATTCAAAATGTAACCCATTACCATATCAAACATTGTTCCGTAAAGTACATCTTTGAGTTCGGAGTCTAGGACATGAAAATTTCCTATTTACGTTACAAACTCAAATAAAAAAGTTTACATTAAGCATCTCAATTAGGGTCCGAATGACGAATAAAAGGTAAACACAATTAAAAAGAAAAATATTTGTTCCTACTTTAAGCTTTTCACTGAACTCATTTTACTTCCTACAAGTGAAATGAGTACTCCTTGGCAACTAAATTAAAAACTTTTTAAATGGAATTTTGTGTACCGTATTTATAATTTTTATTGTGAGCGTATAACGTACGTATAATTAAATGTAATCTTTTATTGTGAGGAAAACATTCAAGAATTGTTAGAGGTTTGATTGTCAGTAGGTATCTGAACCATTGCTATATTAAGTACTGAGTAAGCGAAGTTTGTAATAAGTTTGTATTTCTGTAATATGTTTATGTGAAGTATTTTTAATTATGTGTTTTTGTGCCTATGACCCATTGTTAGTCGAAATAAATAATTATTTAAATTATAATTCGGTCGGTTTCCAGTCATACCGAATCGAGCGACTGCCTATCTGACCTCCACAACCCAGTTACTGGGCAACACGATTCCCCTTGGTAAGACTGGTTGTCAGGCTTTCGGACTTCTGACGACCCCGTAACGACTGTCAAAGATCTACAAATGACAGCTGGGACCAACGGGTTAACGTGCTTTCCGAGGCAAGAAGGGGTCTTGGTATGTAAAGATGGTCACCCATCCACGGACCAACCGCGGCAAGCGTAGCTTAACCTGATCGATCGACCCGTGCGGCTGTTATTATTTAGCCACTAGCCCCACCCCCTATTTAAATTATAATTATTATATATTTTTATAAGAAGAAAACACACAAACGTATCAAAAATCCTTGCATGAAAGATTGTTTCCATATCAACAAACAGGACAGATAAAGACATATAAAGAACATTTCCACAAAGGGGAAACTGCACCTACACAAGAAATGAGCCTCTACATGTTCACTAATGATTACTTATGTAAAAATAAATTTAAGAAAACCAACTGCAGTTATAACTCATTTTGACTGTTCTAAAAAAATATTATTTGGCGCATTGCGGAAAATTTTAATGCGTTTCTACAGATTGACATTAACTCTGCAATAAACAGGGTGTTTCCTGCCGCGTTTGCTATACGAGTATATTATCCAGTACGTTTTATGTGTTGTTTCTTATTTCTAGTTCCATCCGTTTACAACAAGTTTAATCTTCAATATTTTAGCTGTCAAGGCTCTTTCTACGGTTGACACGACTGAGTAATTTATGCTTCCCCGTATAAAGTTATTCGAAGCTAATATATTCAGCGGGAGACGCGTAAATCCTAAATCCAACATTTGAAACGAACTGTCTGTGTACTCAATTTACAGGGAGTTAATTGGCAAAATTCATCTCGTTATGTTTTATTCCATCTCTTGTATTATTCAGTGTCGCATATGACCGCAATGCGCTGTTTCTATAACAATTGTTACTTGAGTATTTTTTGAATTTTTCATTAATTCTACGTGGCCAAGTTTTTGAACAGCGCGTTTGACGAATAACGCCGGTCACTTTATGGAACCGTTTGGCTATTTTTATGGATCCAATTACCATATTTTTAAACATTTTTAGCAAACTTTGTAGATAATTAAGCTAATATTTTAACGCTTCCCTTGAGTATTTCCAAACGTAATCTGATCGTGTGACTAGATTAAAATAACACAGAGTTTCTGTGAAATTTTGCCAACTTACCTGAATGACTCCGATAATCCTCCCCTCGGAATTCTTAATGGCCATGCAAAGTATTGTGTTGTGTTTAAATCCAGTGCCTTCGTCGACGGACGGATCAAAACGGGGATCTAAATAGGCATCCGGAATGTTCACCGTCTGAAAATGTACAGAAAATGTTATTTCTACCGACACGATGTTGAAAAGACCATAATGTTCCCGCAAGTTCTCAATTAACCTTCTTCAGAATGAATACGCTCGCGACATTCATGAAAGTACATGTTAAACCCCTCAGCGAGACAATTTTAATGTACCACCGCGAATTAGTTGAAAAGCACTTGGGGAAAACTTGGAAATTGCTGCATATCTTAAAGCCGTGGACTATAAATTCCTTTGCCTTTAACTTTTAGGTGCAAAGAAAAATGAGCATTCTTAATTTGAGTAAATTAAGTTCTTTAGAAATAATTAAGAAAGATGAGCTCTTCTCTTCTTCATAATATAGATAAATTAAGTTCTTTAGCAATATTAATAACTTCCGGCAAGTTTCATAACCCAAGTTCACCTTATCATAAACCCCAAGACGGAAACTTATCCCTTCCTATCCTCATTTAGTCCACACACTAAGCGCTTTAAAGTTTCAACTTTAAGTCCATTAGTTCTATACAGTCGTAGTCCCCTTAATTCTTATCACAGTTATCTATCTATATAGACTTGGCTCTGTGGTCTAACAACCACTGGCGCGCTGAAGTTGGCTATGGTCGCTAGCTGGAGTGCTCTAGGATCTACTAGAAATTTACTACTAGAAATTTAACCGTTTTGTAAGACAAAAAACCGGCCAAGTGCATGTGGGACCACGCACAATGAAGGGTTCCGTATGTGGGATGAATTAATCATAAGAAAAACTTAATATTGTAGTTGAAAAACATTTTTCCTCAAACATTCCAACTGCAATTGTAATTTTGTACGCACAATATTGAGAGATTTACCATGTTGTTTTAAGACCATAGACTTCTTATAGATTTTCCTGTAATCTATACGTAAAGAACTATTTTCTGTATATTTTTCAAAATTTTGGCATTTTGCAGAAGTTTCGGAGATAAGGGGAGGGGTCAATTTTCATCTAAATTCTAAATAATTTTAAAAGTGTATTTAAAATTATTTAAAAATATATCTTTAATCCTTACAACAAGCCCTTTCATTTGATATGTCACACGGTACATTTCGCAAAACTTTTTTTATTAATTTTCCCTCAAAGGTAACCCCTTATTCAAAATTCATTTATTTACGCTACACGTCCGTGTTTGGGTCACAGAAATTCATATGTGTACCAAATTTTAACTTAATCGGTTCAGTAGATTCAGAGCAAATTGGCTGTAACAAACAGACACACGAGTGACCCTATAAGAGTTCCGTTTTTTCCTTTTGTGGTACGGAACCCTAAAAATAGCAACATAACCAAAAGAATTAACAATACTGGCGTCTGACTCTTAAATACTATCTCCAAATATGATATTAACATTATATGCTAATTTCAAAACTGCTCTAGGGCAAAGAGAGTTAAAAGTCACGATTTCATAAATAAAATTACAACAAAGCTTGTTGAAGCAAAATTTAAGTATCTAGTAACCTTTTGCAGCTGAAAAGTTTAACAAAGAAAATAACAGTATGCATCGCACGCGAGACGGGAGTTATAAAAGTCAGCTGACGGATACTGTAACTAGTAATTTTAAGCAAACATTTTATTTTTGACTAAGATTCCTACGACGAGGTAGAAATGTTTTCTTCTAATTACGAGCATTTCATTTCTCTTTTATTTAATGCTGAAAGATATTACTAAGTTTCAGTCTAACCTCCCTCTTTCTCTATTTTCGTTTTCTACAAGATGGTATTCGTTGTTTCCTTGTTTTTGCTTTCTTTCTTTCTTCATTTAATTTAAGACCTTTTTAGGACCTACTACCACTTTGCGTCCCTAGTTTTCAGCAATAGGTAAGTACCTTTATATTTTCCTATACCCTTTCTACTTTCCCGTACCAAGATCCACTACTGCTACACACAAAAAACACAAATTAAATCAGGTCTTACCTCCCCCGTAGTAGCCACATATCCCGTGATGCCAATATTGATAGGGAACCGACTTTCGTAAGGTGAGGTCCTTAGTGCGTTTATGTCGGTGTCATCGCCTGCTTCCAGGTCGAATACTCGTGAGAAACTGCCCTTCGATGCCTCGTGGACTAATAGTACCTGAAAATAGAAAGAGATTGGTCAATTTTATGGTACACTGGAACCTTTTTTTGGGATTTGAATTGGAAAATACTAAAATCAGACTTGTGTCTACGCCAAAATAGGCTAAAAACACGATACTCATGAACTTCATTTAACCATGTCAAAGATTTGAAATATCATATATCGAAAATTCTAAATGTCAAAAATTTGCTACGCGCAAAGCGGCACCCAAAGGTGCAAGAATTGTATGTCATCTTGATTGCCGTGTATTTTACAATAGCTCGTGTGAGCACCAGCCCTACAGTTTCATTCAGTATAAAAAAATATACTATAAGAGGTTTTTCCCATACAAAAAAAAAAACACAAGACTTTTTTCTTTATGCGTGGAGCTTCGAATACCTTCTATTCGTTAATATTACGCAAAGAGTAAAAGTACCAGAGACATTACATTTTTTTTTAATTCCTTACTCAACTTTCTATGAGTACGGAGCTTGATTTTCAAACCACTGTGCGACGGCGCGCGGCGCTTGAGTCATTGCCGACGGGTACTGAATGTTGCCATTTTAAATATTATATTTATATAAACATTTAGACCTAATTATTGTATTTATTTTATTTCTTATTTTTATCTCACTAAATGCTGCACTGGTTGACGTCATCACGTCAACGCCTGCTGTCTCTGAAAACTAGCGCTGAAGCTCTGTTTCGCATACGGAATTATGCCGAGCGATAGCCGTTTTGCGTGGATGTAACGCATTTCTTTACGTTTATAAACGTATTTTCTTTATTTTTTCTAAGTGTAAATCAGTGAGAAAAAAAACTTCTTTAAGCATTCATGTTGGAAGGACCGCTACAAATGATGGCAGCTCCTCGCCTAACTACCGACCGAGCCGATAGAACAGACTCATCGAGTGCTTCAAAAGTCACGATCCTTAGTAATGAGGTAGCTATAGAGAACAGCATTTCTTTATTCTTTTCATCATTAAAACCTTATTTATATACTACATTCAAATAGCCACACAGAATTAATTGTAAAAATTCATTTAAATTACAATGAGAATTTTAATTAAGCAATGTTCTCATAAATTTAATATGAGCAATCGTAGTCGAAACGGCATGCAGCCGCGCAATTCCATATACTAAGCAGATTAAATATTGCAGGTACTCCTCCAAGACTCCTTTATTTAAATGTAAATTAGGTTAACATAATTTGGAACTTGACTATGAACTCAGTAAAACTGCTAAGCAAGAATCTTAAACAGACCTCAAATTTTCACGTTTTATGCTTTGCATTTTTGGCTCTGATTAACATGAAATGATAGCATTTTTAGCAACATTTTCCAAACACAGACTAAGTGTAGCTTTTTGTAATATCCAGTAAGTTTTCAAATGTTTGCAAAGATTTAATCGAAATACGCCGCATGGATGTTCAAATAGTTCTTACAAACAGACAGAGATAGTGACTTCCTCCGAGATTCGTCGTGGACGTACTTACGGACTGGGCCCGAGGGTATTGTACCAATAAAACATTAAAGATGTCTGTCTGGCTTGAGCGACCAGTACGACAAGATAGATAGTTACAGAAGGCTGGCTCCATAAAACGAGGAAAAACAGGCGCACGCACACATAGACGCGTACGTACGGCGGGCGATGCGAGTGCGCTTGCACTTGCTGCGCTCTGTACCGGCTACGTAGCTCCATGCAACGCACGTACACATAGATATGTGTTTACCACGTCTATGTGTGCACGCGTTGCATGGAGCTGACCTTCTGTACCCATCTATCCGTCCATCTGTATTCATCTTTTGTGCCAGTACTCAAGACGCGTAGGAATAGCCACACAAGTGCAATAAGAACACGGCTCCTATGATCGTTCCCGAGCCGACGGAACCGGCCGCGTTATGTGTTATTACTTCTCTAACTGACCATTAACGCTATACGATATTTTTACGACCAGCATGATGACTATTCAATGCCTAGTCTTTATATTATACGAGATTCGAAACGCGAAACATAAAATTCCTGCGTTATTGCAGGTATTTCATGTTTCGTGTTCGCGTTTTTAGATGATATAGATGGTTTATAGAGGGGCTTGTGGCTAAGTAATAACAGCCGCACGGGGCGATCGATCAGGTTAAGCTACGCTTGCCGCGGTTGGTCCGTGGATGGGTGACCATCTTTACATACCAAGACCCCTCCGTGCTTCGGAGAGCACGTTAAGCCGTTGGTCCCGGCTGTCATTTGTAGATCTTTGACAGTCGTTACGGGTCGTCAGAAGCCCGAAAGCCTGACAACCAGTCTTACCAAGGGATATCGTGTTACCCAGTAACTGGGTTGTGGAGGTCAGATAGGCAGTCGCTCCATGTAAAATACTGGTATTCAGCTGCATCCGGTAAGACTGGTAGCCGACCCCAACATAGTTAGGAAAAGGCTAGCCAGATGATGATGATGATGATGATGGTTTATAGATAATATTCGTTTATAATAGAACATTAATCGATTAGTGACTATACACGCTTCCAAACTGTTTACCGTAGAGATTAAGCAAAATGTTTTAATTGGCATTTACCACAAGCGAAGCACAAAGTAACCAAAGCGATAGTAAACTTCAATATTGTCTTGCAAACAGCGGTAATTGGGAGGCCAAAAACAAAATTCGTTTCGGGCAAGTTTACAGTGGCCGGCTGTCCGATATAAAATTATTTTTGGGACTCGATTTGAATGCTAATTTTATTGCAGCCTCTATCGTGGGAAATTGCCTATGTTAATATTGTGTCGAACAGAGCACACCAGGGGGGTAACCATCACCTCTTATAGCAGTATAATTTCAATATTACTTTAGCGTGAGAAAGAGATGGAGCTGGAGAAGTCCTGTATAGCTCCATCACTTTCCCACTGCGATGTAATATTATAATAATACTGCTATAAGAGGTGATGGTTACCCCCCTGTGCATGTTCATTTAATTATGTTTTCAGAAAGCGTAGTTAGTTGGTTATACCTTGATAAGGATTTGCTCAAATTAACACGCTGCTTTGCTAGAGATTAGCTGCTTGAATTCAAAATCCAAAATATAATTAAATATCTCTAACGTAATTCTGTTTAGACTTAATAGCTTTAACTGAAGTATCTTCTCATTACTTTAATGAATTTCCTCTGTCCCTAGATTTCTCTTTGATTCGCTAGGATTACTTTAGTAATATAATTATACAATATAATACAAAAGGGACGTTGGCTGCAATGCGCTTTGTTGTCCTTACTTAGTTAAACTCTGTCTGACACCAGAGCGCTTAGTTCAAGGCAAAATGCCAGCAGATATTGTTTTGGATTTAATAAAACAATAGTAACTGAATAGAGCTTCATAAACGTACAAACAGAGAACGCTGTGGTATATTTGCCTAGTCTGACTCAATTCTCACCTCGCTAGAAATTATCAAGTTCTTCATACATTTACTCTTCCTGTGCGGTCTAATAAAACGCCAGGTATCCAATTGAAGCTAAACCAACGAACAGTTCCCTACTAAGCCTAATAACATCTAGACCAGCATCGGTAAATGCTTGAACGTATTATTTTCATCGTCGTATAATTTCTATCAACGCCATAACGGATCTTTGGGTTCCACTTTCACAAGAACAAACCCCAACTTCCATTAAAGGACTTCGTGTTATTTCTGTACATTGTTCGTTCATAATCGAGTTTTCCTTGGAAACGATCCAATAAAGCATTTGCCCGAGGGATAGTGGGTTGTCGCGTGATATGATCGGACGTAGACGCACGTCATCGGACCCCGATGATCTGCGATAATCTGGTACTAAGCCATTTTGATAGTTATGGCATAAAGCGATGTTTTATCACGGGTTATTTTTGGGGCATGCGTCAAACTTGTTTTGGTTGTTTTTTAAACCAAAGGCTTGATTTTTTTTTTCTCATATTGAGTCATATTCCTACGAGTTCTGTTTCGAGGCATCAATGTGCCAAAACGCTGTCGACATAATGTGTTACTTTAAAAATAATGGCTCCTGGGAGAGAGACCAGTAATAAAAAGTAACATACATTAGCTAAGTAACATTCTTTACACACCTGTACATTGCGAGGTGATCAATTCAAAGGTAATTACAGTTTAAAGCCACCACAAAAACGTTAATCTAAGTGCTGTTAACGTGTCGTATAATCTTGATACTTGTCTGAAACCTTTTGATAGTGGTCCCAAGAGTCAAGATTTTGCTCGCCAGCTTATAGCTTTCCTTTCTCATTAGGGCTCATGACACGCTTATATCTTGATCCTCTGGCCCGACCCGACTCTGGTTAACTTTATTTATTCTAAAGGTTATTTCGTACAAAATGGCGAATGTTTGTGTGCGATAACATTTTTGTTCCATTATCATTGTTCCGGTTAGCATTTGTTTGAAGTCAAATAAATAACAAAAATAAAAAGTAATTCACTTGACGTTCAGCTTTCAAGTTATTCTAGCAACGGAAACTCGGTATTATAGCATTTAATACAAATAATCAAATCCGATGGTTGGCCAATGAGTGATTATAACAGAAATGTTAAGAGCTTTTGTCAATAAATTTCATCACTGAAAATATAGCTGGCAAATACGAGACCCTAATCCATCTATCGATCCCATAAACCTTTAATACACTTCAAATCCTGTGGGTACAACTTTGTTCTTTACATCCATATATTGAAAAATAAAAGTCATCTTTTCCAATAAAAAATGAAAGTTGGCAGACATATTTTTTCTAATATTTCAAGGCACTCGAGGCTATCTCATTATTTGAGTGATGATATCAATCCATCAGTTTTTATAAGACACTTGGGGTACGTGATTATTTCGGGTGGCCTTTTTACAACGCGAAAATGTTCAATAAAGAAAGATATTTTTATCTTTTACAACAAGAAAAAAAGAAACAACTACCTAAGTTGTTTTCAAGGGACCGTAATTCGCTTATTACGTGAAAGGTTTCCTGGTACCTATATTTTTTATGCTATCATAGAAGTTAATGCAGATTATCTTGAAATGAATTGCTTCTCTGTTTATAAGCCCTTTTACGTACAGTGTCTTTATAGTGAATTCGTTCAACATTCAGGCACTCTGAATACGGGCGTCATAGCTGAAGAAGAGTGCTTTTACAATGGACCTTGTGTACCTTTCGCTCATACTCGAGTATTCGTTCAGGAGCGGCATTCGACGCAGTGTGGGAGTGATAAACGACATTCCATTATGCTTCTCCTACCCTGTAATCTAACTATGTGCTAAAGCATTTCGAAACGGAAAAAACAGTAGCGATCTTCCGTCTAACTAAATTAAAGGCCTTTAAGGAGCTGACAAGACTCAATTGACCAAAATAGGCTTCTCTTAAGAAAAAAAAAATTGCCAAATCTGTATAGTTTGTGGTTGCGGAAAAAATATATGTTAATTTTGAACATATTTCCCAGAAATGGTTGTTACCAAAACACGTTTTGAAAATATCTAGGTACAAACTAACGTTAAAGTAACCTCTTACCTTGAGTTCTAATCCAAAATATCTGTATTAAATATCAACATACGTTACGTATTTAATTAATAACAATAACGTCTTATTTGAATGCAGAACTTGGTTGTTTTTTATTTTCGATTACTCAACTCAATTTTGAGTAAATAGATAATTGCTTCATATTTTGCAATAAATTACAAGCGTTGTGTCATCGCTCTTCTCTTTCTTTTCTATGCAATCTGACAGTGACCGCGGTTTAGGTGTTGCCAGCGTCTTAACCTTTAGTTAAGCTTCGAAGGCCTTAAATTAAGGCACAGAGCTAATTTCTAAGAGTAATCTCCATTATTTAGAACACGGCTGTATTGAAACAAAACTTTGCATAACTGCCTCGTCGGTCTAGTGGTAGTTATTACTGAGCAAGAGGTCCTGGGTTCGATTTCCGGATCAGGTAGTGTTATTGGGTTTTTATTTATTTATTAGAACTATGCACAAGTAAAAAAAAAATAACGTACAAAGGCTTAATGCCTGAGTCATTTTCTACCAGTCAAACTTAGGGATCCCATATGTTGCACCTGCCATGTGACTTCTCTGCATCAGCAGAGAAGACACATGGCAGGTGCAACATATGGGATAGATAACACGAAAATAACTATACAATACAAGAATAGATACGTAGATACAAATAACGATCGTGGCTAAATAACGATCAGTAGAAGAGAAAACGAATCCAGCAAAATATCAGCGCTGGGATGTTTCTGCTAACTTCTTACGCATATATTCACGTGCCTTCATGCCTTGTTTTTCCATCTGGAATTTATCAGTAGCAGCCCGGAGTTTGGATGTGTGCCCGGTTCATGGCAATAGACTCAAACTTAACTGGAAAAATTTGGGTGTACTATAGGTACATCTCTGTCTTACCCTTCGAGGAATACTGGCGTGATGTTTATGTTAAAACTTTGCACACAAGTCTGGGAATGACTAACTATTGTTGCTCGTTTTACTGCCTTGTCTATATTTTTACGATAAGTATTGTGCTACATCTCACCACGTTAGGAAACCTTGGCGTTAGTCCAATATACTGATACATTGTTCAATAATACATAGAGTATGCCTAAAACGACTGACAGCCAAACCTGTGTTATTGCTTCTTTACACGATGAGAGTATCAGAGAGAGAGATGTCCAAGCGAAACTCGAAGCCAATTATGTATTTTTCTACAAGTAAGAACAAACGAATCGTCTACGAATCTCAACAGCAGGCTTAACACGAGCACCGTTTTGTCTACGAAAGAATAGACAAAAATTACGTTCCGTGTAGAAAGTACGACGACATAACTTTTTGAATAGAAGTGAGTATTGACAATCATAACTTTTTGAATAGAAGACAACCATCGTTTCCTAGTAATTTGTACATCAAGCGTAGTATTTTTATTTCTGAAGATAATATTTTTTATAAAGAGTAACAAAAATAAAATGTTTGTTTAATGATCTTTGCCAAAGTTTTAGGCATTTTTGAACTTTTAATTACATATTAACAAAGATCTGCTACGGCATCAACTATGATAATAACTGAAATTTCAGTACAGTCGCGCCGTCAATAATTTTCAAATTGGCTTCAAATGATTGAATCTCGGATTTTTTATGAAAAACTAAAAACCGAGTTAACCCAAAAACTCTGCACTTCGGTAGAACATTTAGTGGTTTAATTTGTTCCATTTTAACCCTACTATGACGCAAGGAATACGTCGAATTACCAGTAACCCTGTACAGTATTGAGCACTATCACCACCAACTTTTTTTATTTTAATATGTGTGCAATCAATAGCGCAAACTACATTTCTGAAGCCAGAAATGTTTCTAAATCCAGAAACTATTCTTTGTGGTTCTTCACGGTCCATTTCATCAAAAATATCGAAATAATGCTAATTAATCCATCATTGAGATTTGCCAGGTGTCCAGTTACTACGTTTACGCGCTCACTAAACAAGGGTTGAGGACTGAATAACAGTTGTGTAACTTCTCATACAATAAAAACTCCCGCTATAACATATGTGTACAACTGATCTGTCAAATATCTTCTATTGGTAGAGTAATCGTTATAACTCCGGTATACGTCGTGTGTAAATCTTTTTTAAGTAGTAAGGCTGTCAGTATTTGTATATTTGATAATTTTTCCCGTAAAAGAAAATACTCCTTGATCCATAATTTTCTTTTTTTTTTCTTTAATAGAGGTACGGCAAGTTTCAGGAGCTTTGAAAGCTTGGCCATGACAACCATTAACGCCGTCGTACGCATTGCGCGAATGAGTTAAGGCGCTGACAAGACCCAATGAACCAAAATAGGCTTCGCTTAAGAAAAAATATTGCCAAATCTGTATAGTTTGTGGTAGCGGAAAAAATATATGTCAATTTTGAACATATTTCCCAGAACTTGGTTGTTACCAAAACACGTTTTGAAAACAAAATCTCGATACAAACTAACGTTAAACTAACCTCTTACTTTGAGTTCTAATCCAAAATATCTGTATCAAATATCAACATACGTTACGTATTTATTTAATAACAAGAACGTCTTATTTGAATGCAGAACTTGGTTGTTTTTTATTTTCGATTACTCAACTCAATTTTGAGTAAATAGATAATTACTTCATATTTTGCAATAAATTACAAGCGTTGTGTCATCGCGCTTCTCTTTCTTTTCTATGGAATTTGACAGTGACCGCGGTTTAGGTGTTGTCAGCGTCTTAACGTGCGGTGTTCAGCGCGATGTAATGTAATAACAAGATTGTCTAGTAGCTTTTAAGTCTTAGTGAGACAGACTTGATACCGCGTGGTGTAATTGGTCTAGGTATAAGTAGGTACCTACCCACAAACCTACCCACAATTTACACGAATCAACGCCTTTATCTTCTTTCCATAATGGCGTCTTCGAGGCAAGAAGCTGCCCTCGTGTAAATGAGTCTTTAAGGGGTGAGTGCCAAAACCGTTATGTAAAAACATTAGCTTTTTGTTTTGTATGGAGATATGGATGGAGACACTTGACACGACTACTTTGTGTAAAAGGTTTTTTGTTAAGATGATATCTGTCGAACGCAAATGTTAGTTCTTATGAAGTTTATAAGCAAATATTGCAGACCACGCAGACGACTATACCAATTTCTTGTTTCGGTGGCGCGTCTCTTTTTTGTGAGCACAATACCAGCTTTCTTGTGCGCAATTTAGTTTTAGAACCAACTTTCTCAACTTTTGATTAATTCGAGTCTAATTATTTTTAACACACCCGAGTGATAAAACTGGGCTTTTATATCAAACATAAGCAGCCCATGGCTAAAAGTTCTCACTGGTGAGGACTTAGACAGACCTCTCTGCGAAAGGGAATGGACCGTACCTAATCAACAACGCGGACACAGTGTGGGTTGGTAAATGTCACATGTCTTTTTAATTCATGCTTAAAATTTAATATGTTTATTATTTCTCATATAACAATAAAACTTAAAAAAGGGACCTAATTCCAGGTTATTGCACAATAAAAACTTAAATTACCGTTAACAAAAGTAACTATCCACACAATTATTGTGGTGGACGTAAAATTTAACATTTGGGAAATAGGACCGGGCGGCTGGCAACATTACAGTTATGGCCATAGTAAAACCACAGTATTCGAGCCTTTGACCGTTAGTAGTAAAAACTTGAGGACCATTTAATAGGGCCACCTCTGTCTTTCTAAATACCGTTTTATTCCCGATACTAGTGTTCCCGAAGTTTGTTTTTGAATATCGTAATTTATTTAAATCCATGTTCTGAATAAATGCGCAAGTTTATACATAGGTACTGTAGAGGTTTTAGCCTGCATGACTTACCCGTGTGACCTCCACGAGTATTTTATCAGTCGACTAGCTTCTGCTCACGGCTTCGCCCGCGTATATGTCGGAAATTATCCCACGGGAACGTACAAACGGTATAAAAAGTACCCTATGTCCTAAATCAGATCATGGCCTATCCTTATACCTATCTTCCAAATCCATTCAGCCGTTAAAGCCTGAAAGGTAACAGCTGACAGACCGATAATAAATGCAAATAATATTTTTTTTTTTATTAAACAGGTTTTTATCATTCTAAATGTCTAACTTAAAAATAATAATTATTTATTTCACCATTAATTTGAAAAACTCTAGCGCCGCCATTGACCACGTAATACCTATATAGGAAAGTTATTTTATAACTTTAACGGGTGGACAAATTTTTATGAAATAAATGTTACCTCAAGATACGGAATCTGACTATATTTCCAATTTTTTTAATCTTGTAAAAGGGAGTACACAAAAATTTCAATAATCATGTGAATTTTAAAATCATCTCCTATATTACCCCCTTTTTTTTTGAGGGTGGGAAATCATCAAATAACTTCTCCCGCTCTGGGCTGAGCGGGGGTGTGTCAGACTCTTACTGACTCAAACCCACCCGTATTCCTTCCTGTTGCCTGTGTTGCGGGAGCCTCGGTGACCCATAAGTACCTTCCCGCGAGCCCGGCAGGCTATTTTAGCCCTTAAGGATGTGATTTGACAAAAACGGCGAAATACGTAAGTTTTTATTTCTTACCAAAAGCATATATTTGAATTTTCATATTCCTAACTTAAGAAACGCTAAGTTCCCATACACACTTTCATCCTCTATAATATATATCTCTTTAGGATATTTTTTGAGACAAAAGTAGCACATGTCATTCCCCAGGATGTAATCTATCTCCTTACCAAATTTAACCGAAATCCGTTCAGTGGTTTAGGCGTGCAAAGTTAATATACAGACAGGCGTGAGAGCAGCGAGTTAATATACAGACAGAGTTACTTTTGAATATATGTATAATATTAGTATGGATGGCATGTAGGTACACACTGTTTCATATTTAGAAGGATAAAAAGAGAGGATCAGCTTGAAGAGCTGACAGAGCGCGTCATAATGTAAAATGGGTAGCAAAATTACGAATTTTATTGATTCATCCCGTACCTGTAACCAAAAAGGCTCCTGAGGCGATATCGCGGGCGCGACAGTCACCAATAAGCCTGTCGTGCGCGCGATATCGCCCCAGTCTGTAAGAGCCATTAAAAAAAAACTGCTTACAGCAGGTAGGTATTTATAAAAAAATATGGTGCGCTTTATGTTAGTGGAACGACGCCGACACGACGACGTCCAGAAACTTAATATCACCGAGCTACCGTACAAGAGTTATTAAATGTTTTTGTCTCGTACCCGAGGCATTGCGGTCAAAATTTAATAAACACTACATCACTTGACTTTAGCACTATGCGGCACTGCGTTGTTGTGGCTGCTTCCATACTGCAGTGTACTTGCCAGAGATAATATTAGGCCAACAATGGAAAGGTGAACATCGTAAGGGAAAATATCAGTGGCAAAAAAAAACACATTTTAAGGAAAATAGTAAGCTTGTGTGAAATGCCTCGTAGTATCAAAAAAAGTTCCATAGATTTTATTAGAGATGATGATTTCCATAGATTTATTAAAAAACAATTTGGGGGTCGTCTAATTGAAAATTGCACGCCCCGCCACTGCTTATTGCATACGCATTACAAATGTTTGTATATAAATTTTAGTGGAGGCGTGCAATTTTACATTAGACGATCCCCAATTTTTTTTTGTTTTGAAGAGTTGTAATTCTTTTGCAAGCAGAAGGGATTATGAAAACGCTTTTTTCTGTCGATAAATCTGCAAACAACAAAATAATTGGAACATACATAGACCCTTTAGGGCATTAGGCTACCAACCCGTAATTGATATTCGATCAAGTCGGTTCTATGTTTTTACTGGTACAGTCAAGTGCAAAAATATATAGGTACCTACTTACAAATTATTACATAATCAGTCTATAATGTTCCCACTGCTGGGACACAGGCATCCTCTCAGTGAGAGGGAGTGGGCCGTAATCCACCACGCGGGCCCAGTGCGGGTTGGTAGATGTCACATGTCTTCGAATTTTTGGTTCTAGGACATGCCGGTTTCCTCACGATGTTTGTCTTCACCGTTTTGAGAGTGATGAAATAATTTACACATTCCAGGGGCTTCTTTTTCTGACAAATGTTTTGGAACTTTCGAAACTTTAATTCTAATGCGTTGCGCTCGTAGCTAAATAACAACAGCCGCGCGGGTTGATCGAAGGTTAAGCTACGCTTGCCAAGGTCGCTCTGTGGAGGGTGACCACCCATTACATATCAAGACCCCTCCGTACCTCGGAAAGCAGGTTAAGCCGTTGGTCCCGGCTGTTATTTGTAGATCTTTGACAGTCGTTACGGATAATCAGAGACACGAAAGGCTCCATGTAAAGTACTGGTATTCAGCTGCATTCGGTTAGACTGGAAGCCGACCCCAACATAGTTGGGAAAAGGCCAGGCAGATGATGCGTTGATATACAATGTGTCTGTACACGGTGTGGCGAAAATTAAGGGTGTGGTACAGACCATCCAATTGAACAAGTTTCTCCCGGGGACCAACATCCTAATTATTAATCCTGAACATGATATTTTTTCGTGATTACGACGTTGGTCCCCGGGAGAAAGTTATTCAGTTTGATGGTCTGTACCACACCCTTAATTTTCGCTACACCGTATACAGACACACTGTATAATGCACGTACTTCTACAATATTGCAGTACTACAATAGATACTGAAATGGAATTGGTTATAAAAGCGAGGCCAAGTAGACTGCTGTCGATTTTAGGGGATTATGCTGTTGGTAATAGCATGACTTACGAATAGTGGTACGGACGCCACGTTGTAAAATGTTATCACTGCACTGCACCCGGGATCACTGCAGCAACCGAGTTGAGTCCGTCTTATGAAACACCATTGTAAAATTATTTAATAAATAAATTGTTGAAATAAATAGATAGTGTAACCGCCTGTAACTAGAGAGTAGTTTTCTTTTTGAAGTGAAAATTTATTTCGCGGCGTTGAGCGATTCTTGATAGCCGCGTCACCGACATGCTAATGTGACGTGTTGCGACCTGTGTACTGTACATGTATACGCATATATTTACACTAATAAATTGTATATCCTCGACTGTATCATGTGCTGTTCAAAGTTCTAAGTTTTCATGTGACTTGATACGTCTTATAAATCGATGAACGCCGGCTGCACGCACGAAAAAGCATGACTCATTGTCACGTTCCGCCTGAGCCGAGCGTGCAAGTGAGAGCGCGGAACTAGCATTGAGAGGCACGATCGGCCTAAGCGTTCGGCTTGTGACGCATCTCTCTCTCTCGTTATAACGTAAAATTATCGTCCGTAAACCGACTTTACAGACAACCAATTTTTTGGATTACTATCGCACAAGCCTCTGAAAGGAGAAAGGACCTTTACCAAGCAGACGGACACGTTTCGCGGGAAGGTACTAAAGGGTCACCGAGTACCCTGGCAACAGGAAGGAATACGGGTGGGTTTTAGTCAGTAATTGTCTGACACACCCCCCCGCTCCGACCAGAGCGGGAGAAGTTATTTGATGATTTCCCAGCCAAAAAAAAAAAAAAGATGTTGTAGGCTAGCCATAAAAAGGATTACTATAATACTATAGTAATTGAGCACATAGTAAAACTGGATTGCGCATTGTTAGTATCTAAATTAAATTACCCTACTTAACTATGTTTGTTCTAGAAGTGAGTTTACGTGCAACAGGTGGTGATCTAAATCACGGCTTCTCATTCATAGACCATCAACGGTCGCGGCGGGGTCAGGCGAATGAGGTGCCGCTGGTTGATAATTTAGAATGTTTCCAATTACATATTCCTTAAATCACAATGTCTAAAAAGGAGGAGCTCGTGGCTAATTAATAACAGCCGCACGGGTCGATCCATCAGTTTAAGCTACGCTTACCGGATCCGTGGATGGATGACCATCTTTACATACCGAGATTCCTCCGTGCCTCGAAAAGCACGTTAAGACGTTGGTCCCGGCTATCATTCGTGGATCTTTGACAGTCGTTACGGGTCGTCAGAAGCCCGAGTCTGACAACCGGTTCTACCAAAGGGCAACCCAGTAACTGAGTTGTGGAAGTTGCATAGGCAGTCTTTCCATGTAAAAAAAGTCGACCCCGACATACTTGGGAAAAGGCTAGGCAGATTCATTGTAATCACAATGACTAAAAAGATTTTAATCTAAGATATGTCTCAATTAGTATTCCACCGTTTGCGTAGATGACCGCGATAGCGCCTGGCGCCACCTAGCGGCGACGTTTCAATCATCATTAGGTAGTGCGATTATGTACAGCTTAGCGTATTAATAAGATCAGCTATGACAGGGAGACAGATTATCTAAGCGCTTTGGAAGGGTTACTTGATTACGCTCACGAAATTTGATACGTAGAGGTGCAAGCACTGTTTGATAATTTACAGTGGCTAAATTGTCACTTTCCTATTTGGACCCTTGAGTAAATAATTTTAAAAGCTCGCCAAAGTCTCTGTAACTTAATGTAGTTAGCCTTCAAGCTTCTATTTAAACAATATTGCAAGAGTATGTATTTTTTTTTTTCGGGAATATATTCATGTCTCTCAATTATTATTGAGAGTAAAATATAGTCCGAACAACGCGACAGTAGTTTGCATTAATAACCAAAAAGTAGTAGATATTCTATATCTCATTCATACTCTAAGAAGTCCGCAGAGTTTAGTGGCGACAGACAGGCGGAAGAGTTATGGTGGCCGTGCATAAATCTACCATACTAAATGACGTAACAGTTTTCTACTTTTTAAAACGCTCGCAACAATTTTCGTCATTACCGCAGCCGTCAGTAAACGTCTTGTACACTCGGAGCGAAATGTCTTTCACGAAAAGGAAATTAAACTTCAATTTATTTCTTTAATTTGAATAAGAAATTTTCCTAGATTCAACAAAATTTAGGTTGCTATTTCAGGTTTCGATAACGTAAAATACCCTACCCTACCTACTAATTATTAATTAATTTTGGCCTAATTTAAATCGCGTTACACTAGAGAAAATTTCAAATTTTCTAATGAAAATGAAATACCTATTGACCTAGCATACGTAATTTATTTGCCGCAAACACTATTGAATGTATCACTTGTTAACTCATTCTTAGTATGTACAGTCAGGGAAATTCATTATTAAGCAAATTGACAACCTACGTCAATTTGCTGTGTTTAAGCCAAGGTTCATATAACTGTAAAAGAATGACTGTGCTGTGATTTGAATATAAGGACAATTAAGTTGGTAGTCAACTTGCTTAGCACTGAATCCCCCTAAACCCTCTACTTTTAACATCCAAAATATATGTCCACAGTCATATCATGCTTCACAGTCGGTTTCCGACAGGCACAGGGGCTGCAGTCTCGACATAATGGAATAGGAATGGAAGTCTGGGGTCAAATTGCTTGACAAGCACGAAAAAATCACGTGCTTTTCAAACAATTTTGACCGTTTAGGGACCCCATTCCTTTTCATTATGTCGAGACTGCAGCCCCAGGAAAAGGCTTTTTTCCATGTAGTAATATCCGCAGGATATTTTTAATAATAATTAGTTCATTTATTTTCTCTCACAATGTTTTGTAGCACTTAACAGTTTTGAACTATAAGAATTCACATTGTGAGAGCTGGTGCCTGAAGTAGGTTTTAGAGAAAACCTGTATTACAGGTCACCAGGCCCCACTAAGCGGCATCATACACATAAACAGGCAGGTAACATGTATATCTACAAAAAAATTAAAACAAAAAATAAATAAATTAAAAGAAAAATTAAAATTACATTAAATTAAAATTAAAATAACACAACAAAAGCAGTCAAAGAGTGAATGGTGGAGAATGGAGATGAATGTGTAGGTGAATCTTGGTGAATGTGTTTGTGAATAGAAGTGAATGGTGGTGAATGTGTAGGTGAATGATGGTGAAAGTGTAGGCAATTGTTTGAATACACGTGTTATTTAATTGAGTGGAGCAATTTCTCTGTGTCATCATAGGAAAGAGCTTTCAAGAATTCGGTTACTTTTTGTTTACAACTGGGTTTGTGTAATGGGTAAATATTTAGAGACTTATTGATAACATTATAAAGATAATCCCCTAGGTAACAGAAGAACTTGTGGGAAAGAGTAGAACGGAAAAAAGTAGTACTGCACACAGTACCTTTTCTTCGCTTATCCTTCAATAGATCCGAATCATAAAGCAGCTGCGAGTGCTTTTTGAGGACTGTATGTAGAATGAAAGTCTGTCTTATAGTCAGAATATTCCACTTTTTGTACAGTTCTACGGTAGAAAAGCGGAAGGGAAGACCCGCAGCAACCTTAAGTATGGCACGTTGAGCTCTTTCCGCCTCTATCAAGTGCGTTTTAGCAGCACCTCCCCATGAGATGATGCAGTAATCAACAAGCGACTGACACAAGGCATAATAGACCATTTTGATGGTACGAAGATCGGCTACGTGTTTTAGATTTTTGAATATGTAAATGAGTTTGCGCAATCTCGTTACCAGGACGTCTATATGAGGTTTGAAGCTGAGGAACTGGTCCAATATAACTCCAAGGTATTTAATGCTATCTGTTCTTTGTAGAGATGGACATACGCATGGCTGGCTGGTTGGAATACACGTGTGGACTGTTAACGAACGTGAACGTGAGGGCAGCACACTCGATCGAAGTGCAAATGTCACGTATATGGTTTTTGTGACATTGAGAGTAAGCACATTATTCCGTAACCAAGCAACAACCCCGTTAAGCCCCTCCTGAGCCACACCAAAGACCTCATCCCAACTATCACCACTAAAGAAGAGGGCAGTGTCATCGGCGAATGTAAAAATTTGGCCATTACTAAGGTGAAGCTGACACAGGTCATTGATGTAGATCAAGAAGAGAGTTGGTCCGAGTATACTGCCCTGAGGCACTCCAAACGTCACTGGCTCTTCGTTACTCACCATACCATCAATTTCAACTTGCTGCTTCCGGTTAAATAGATAGTCCTGGAATAATTTTAGGGGAAGACCACGTACTCCCATATTTTCCATTTTGTGCAATAAGTGAGGGACAGAAACTGTGTCGAAGGCTTTTGCCAAGTCCAAAAACACAGTCAGGCATTTTCTTTTCTTATCCAAGGTCGTTACGATCGAGTTTACTAATTCATGTACCGCGTCATTGGTAGATTTTCCTTGCCGGAACCCAAACTGGGAAGATGAAAGAAGGTTGTTAACCTCGAAGAACCTAATCAGACGGTCATTCATTAGGCGCTCCAGAACTTTTGAGAGCGTAGGAAGAATAGAGATGGGTCTAAAGTTGTTGACACAGTCCCTGTCACCAACTTTATGTATGGGTTTTATAATTGCTGATTTAAATGCCTGCGGAAATGTCCCTGGAGATATGGCGAGGTTGCAGATGTGGGTAATCGCGGGGGAGAGAACGAGAGCATATCTTTTCAGTAACCGGCCCGAGATCCGGTCAAATCCGACAGCACAATTATCCCTTAATCCTTGAATGAGTTGTAGGATCTCAGAGTCGTCCGTAGGGAGCATGACCAAGGATCGAAGAGGAGGGTTACCCTCGATATTAACAGGCTTGTTACTGAGAGGGAATGGATGAGCAGTGATTTGCTCAGCCAGGTTACGTCCAACGTTTGCAAAGAAACGATTGACCTGGTTGATACTCTTATCCGGGTTGACGCTTGATATGAGACAAGAGGAGTGATCTGTTGCCCTGTTGGAGCCGCTAATCTGTTTTATTACATCCCATAGCTTCTTTTTGTTGCCACTTGCGTTCTCAATCTCTTGTTTTTCATAATTTCGTTTAGCTTTCCTCAGTAGCGAAGTGCAGAAGTTTCTATAGCGCTTGTATGTCGTCTGAAGTATTCCATTATTTGGATCCCTTTTTAACTTTTTATACAGATTATCCCTGTTGCGCATGCATTTTAAAAGCCCTTTTGAAATCCACGGCTTACCGACCAGTTTCCTCCTAGGTATTTTAACTACCTTGGAGTTATCCTTTATAGCCCTTGAGAGACAACTTACTAGCAAGTCAGTTGCATTATTTACATCACTACAATTTAGGATGAGTTGAAAATCTGTCTTACGTAGCGCTAAGTCTAGATTATCATGATCAATACGGTGACTAATTTTATTTGAATACTCCAGCTGAGACCTGTGAGCAAGGTCAAAGTTAATGGCCACACTCTCGTGATCCGTAATTGAAGATTCGACTACGAGGCAGGTAGCCTTCAATCTGGTCTTAACCATGATGTGATCCAGGCACGTTTTTCCGTGGGTTGGTAGAACATGACCTGGCAGCATGCAGTGACTAGCTAGGACATTAAGGTACTCATGCGAGCGTTTATCTAGGCTGTTCATCACTATATCTAAGTTTATGTCACCGCAAAGTGTTATGTTTTTGTAGCTACTTAAGGAATTGAGGAGTACATCGATGGAGTTAGTAAAATTGCTAGTGTTACGTTGGCCGGGAGGGCGGTAGATTCCAAGAATATATGGATCTGAATTTAATTTTAGTAAAAGACAGTTTGCGTCACTAATTTGTGGTTCTTCAAATGACACTTTAAGTTGTTTTTTGTAAAAAATAACGACTCCTTCGTTTTGTGTCCTATGCAAAGTGGTTGATGCAAAGTTATAATTGTCAAGGATGGGTATATCCTTGGCTGAGCGTAGCCAGCATTCGGTAAGAACCAACACGTCCCATGCTACATTAGACCTATGCAGAAGTGTAATGAAGTTTGGCATATTGCACGAAATACTACGTATATTTTGCGAGAGAATATTGAGATGGCGATTATTATCATTTACATGGGTTTTAATCTCATCTATATCACATCTAATAACCCGAGCCACCGACAAGGAATCCAGATCCGAGTGAATTGCTTCAATGTTTTGCATCATGTTAAAAATATTATTATTGAAAGATGCAGGTCACGCTTATATCGTGACCCGATAAGTACGTTATGAAGTAGGTTGACACTCAGGTCTGGTATGTCGGCGGCTATTGGATGAGAGAATCGTCTTTGATATAGGTCCTGTCCTATTCCAGCAGGTGCAATAAAACCTTGCTATCTACACGCGATTACGTCGCAAATACCCATGACATCGTGTACCTATGTATTTGTGAGACCTTAAGCATTTGCATACGATCATAAAACAATTGATGGTCATAGCCTTACAAAGTAACATACATTAACTAGCTTGGTAGGTAATAAAACAGTTTGATTAAATATATCGTTATATCGTTACTTCGCGCTAGTCTACACGAGCCTTTATTAAGGGATTCATCGAAAATGAAAAAATAACTAGAAACAAAAAAAAACTTTGAATAGATAAGTATTCTTTTTACGAAAAGTTCGATCTAATTCCAGAATTCCAAAATTTTACTAAAGTTATGTGGTCGCCGACTGTACTCAAAAGCCTGGCAACTAAATTGTTTGGATATTAAAATGATATCAACTTCATGAATAATTCTAAAGTTCCGAGCCCTTTGTGTGGAAACCTTGGTCAAGGTTAGCCTGGTATTGGTTCAAGCGTCAACGCTACAATGAATAATGGTCATATAAATATATGAACATTGCGTTTTACTGACATAATTGTGTTTTTTATTAAAAAAAATAACAAAAGCACTAGCCTGTAAATTGTATTTTGTACGCGTTTTGAATTTTAATTACTACGAATTATTATGAAAGTGGTACGTACTCACATTTTTGTTACTATTTTAACCAAACTTAACATTCCAATAATATAAAATTATTGAAATGTTAATGTTGGGTAAACTGGTAACAAAAATGTGAGTACCACTTTCATTCCAATGATCGTAATTTTCACTACCCTATAGTTGAGGCGAAAATAATAAAATCGGTGTGTAAAACATTTTATCTACACTTCCCTAAACCATAGACCAAAGTTTATTATTCATTTTCATGGGAACAATTTCTTTTAGGGTTTAGGGCCACTAAACTTTCAGCGAGGGTACTCATTTACATGATTACAAATAATATTACGTAGGTGTAATTTGTCCGAAAGTTTGACAACCAGTCTTACCAAGGGGTATCGTGTTACCCAGTAACCGGTTTGTAGTCAGATAGGCAGTCGCTCCATGTATAATACTTGTGTTCAGCTGCATCTAGTAAGACTAGAAGCCAACCCCAACAAAGTTGGGATTATGAGGTGTCATCGTTGATGGATGAACAATGAAACTCTATGAACAACGGGAAACTGGAAGTACTCGTACTACAGTAGGCCTACTTGTAACCATATCATGAGATAATTTTGACCTCTCACAAGTAGGACATAGAATAACTAAGGTCGTATCTACCTATACTTACCGTATTCTAAACGTTAGAAAGGATAATATTCTCGTTAAATGTGCAATTAAACAAAGGTAAAGAACAGCTGGTTTTGAAAAAACTTAATGAGGAAATTAAGAAACCAAACAAGTGACAGCGACACTGCAAAATGGATTTGGAAACTGCTGCATGCAGCTTACACCCGGAAAATAAGGAAATAATAAATCTACCGTAACACAAAAAAAACAAAGTGGCCACTATAGCCTAATTCTTGGCCCATAGGTAAAACATGAGGAAACGTCCGGGTGTCACCACTGTGTGGATCGCCCGGAGTACACGGTGCAGCATACGGTGGAGGTCTGCCCGGCTTGGGCAGAGCACCGCCGTGTCCTCGTGGAGGCGATCGGCGGCAGAGACCTCTCGCGTCCGGCCCTGGTTCAGGCCATGGTACGGAGCGAGAGGGCATGGGCAGCCGTCACCTCCTTCTGCGAAGCAGTAATGCTCGCGAAGGAGGAGGCGGGACGGTTGAGGGAAAGGCAAGTTTCGCGCCCTCTCGCCCCTAGCCGCCGCAGGAGACGCCCAGGGCGTCGAGAATCCCGGGCGGATTTCCGGCCACCGTAGGCGCGGGCTTGCGGACGGTGAGCAATGGGTAGCTCACCGTCCGGTAAGGACCAGGCCCGGGTCGACGGCGCGTTGTATTCCACGCGCGCCTCAAAGAGATGTCGTCAGCACATATAGTAGGGGTCCACTAGGGCCGATGCCTGCCGGGGTCGCGGGAAGGTACTTATGGGTCACCGAGGCCGGGCAACACAGGCAACAGGGAAGGAATACGGGTGGGTTTTAGTCAGTAAGAGTCTGACACACCCTCCCGCTCCGCCCAGAGCGGGAGAAGTTATTTGATGAATTCCCACCCTCAAAAAAAAAAAAAAAAAGATAGGTAAAACATAAAAACATAATCAGAACCTCTTACGAAGAAACGACGACGTATTAAAGGGTCACATAACATCTATCCTGTTACGTCACAATGTGAACATAACAGCACATTGTTCTATCACAAATTGATAACATTACGAGCAGTGTTCACCCGCGCTTATTTACTCCCTATATGACAACAATAGCAAGGCCTCCTTTGATACAGTAAATTGATTTACTAAACAAACACAATAGTCTTGGAACAATTGATATCGAGTTAGTTTTGATTGGATTTCCCAGTATGTAATATTGATTAGTCATAGTTCAATATCGAATATTTTGTGTGCCTTATTAGGAACGGTTTATTAACCGTAACGCCCTTAATCCTTGGTTTATAGTCCTTAGAAGCAGATGGCAATACCTTTACCGATGAATATAACATTGAAGAGATCGATAACTTTGTTGTTGTTAACGATAGTTGTTCTAAGACACGATCGTTGCCCTTTAAAGGCCTGAGTTTAAGTTGTAACTTGTGAACAACTTACATAATCAGCCTATAATGTTCCCACTGCTGGGACACAGGTCTCCTCTCTGTCACAGGGAGTGGGTCGTAATCCACCACGCGGGCCCAGTGCGGGTTGGTAGATGTCACATGTCTTCGAATTTTTGGTTCTAGGACATGCCGGTTTCCTCACGATGTTTTCCTTCACCGTTTTGAGAGCAGTGGTGATGAAATAATTTACACAAAGTAAAGCGCCTGTCCGGGTTCGAACCTACGACCTACGACTCATAAGTCGCAGCAATTTTACCACTGGGCCAACACTGCTCTGTGAACAACTTGCAGCTATAATATTCCCATTCAATACACTCAGCCTTGCAGTCCACTGCTAGACAAGGCCTCTCCCAGGTTGTGCCACAACACCCTGTCCTCCGCCTACATACCGCATCCAGTCTGCCCCAGACACCTTTTCAAGGTCGTCGGTCCATCTAGCTAGGGGGCGTCCCACACTACGCTTGCCGATACACGGTTTCGATTCCAGGAGCCATCTGCTCCACCGCCCATCGGTCATTCGACAAACATGGCCAACCCACTGCCACTTCAGCTTGCTTAGAGCTCTACAAGCTATGTTGGTAATTCCGGTTCTTTTCCGGATAATTTCGTTTTCGCTTTTCTCATTAGAAAATCCGAATTACATTTTTCCCGAGCCCGGGAACGATGAAGGATCACTTGTTATTACCACAGACGACGAGCCGTTAATCATTGCTGGGCAGCTTATAAACAACTTGGAAATGATTACAGCTTTTACGTACAATATGTTTTTGATATGATAAACGTGGCTGAGCTGAAAGCAATTTAATATGCCCACAAAGTTGTACACAATACTTAAAAAGCTGTTAATGTATGTAATGTAGGTTAAAAAAGTTCTGATGGTTAGTTAGTACCTACCTACCCAGAAAACCTTTTTTTTTTTTTAGCTGGGAAATCATCAAATAACTTCACCCGCTCTGGGCGGAGCGGGAGGGTGGGTCAGAATCTTACTGACTAAAACCCACCCGTATTCCTTCCGTTGCCTGTGTTGCCAGAGGCCTCGGTACCCCTTTAGTACCTTCCCGCGACCCCGGAGCAAGACTAAACTTGACCCTTGAAGAAACGAAATAAAATATCTCTAAAAGTATTAATTTTCACATGAACAATAATGGCCGTAACATTACATTCCATGACGAGTATTATTCCCTTACCATTCAAACATCAAATCGCAATTCATTAACTAATAAACAAAATTGGAATATTCGACCAACCGGTAAATAATAAACAAACGATATGAATGTTAATTAATTTGATGTAAATTTAACACCTTTCACCCCTTTTTGTCATTTATTCACAAAGCTGCTCAATTCATTGGACCTGAGACCGGGTTATTTCATTCATACAATATATTATTATGATATTTGAACAGAATTTCCAATTAAAACGACTAGACCTAGACTTTGTTAAAGTAAACACGGTTGAATAAACATGCAAGAATATTCGCATAGTTTTGTCAGGTAACTTGATAGTTGGAATTAAATCATTAAGGTGCCCGTTCACACGACACCACAACGCAAAATGTGAGCACCACCACACACCACCAGTTACTACGTGTGAATAGTGTCGTTGTCAGTTGCGTTGTGGTTGCGTTGTCGCTAGTGGTTGCGATGTGGTTACGTTGTGGATAGTGTTTGCAGACAGACAGATCGTTGTGGTTGCGACATCGCCTTGATGTGGTCGGTATCGCCCAATCGGTTGATTTCGACGACCAAATGTGGTCCGTGTGAATAGACTATTCATTTTCATACAAATCAGGGACCGCCCACGTCAACGTCACCACGTGGGCGGGCCCTGTGGTGTGGTTTTGGTACGTGTGATCAGGTCCTAAGGGCCGATATACACTGGAACGGCAGAAGCCGGCAGCGGCCGCTGGCGGCCGCGCGCGGCCTCCCGAAACCGCGCGCTTAGTCACCTCTTGACCAGTTCAGTTTCTACATTCGGCAAGGAGACTCTTATGTATGGAGTGAAAATTATGAAATTGGTTATTATAGCACTTATTTCTGAAGAAGAAGAAGAAGAAAGAAACAACAAAGGTATAAAAAATAGGGATATGTGGGTCCATGACTTATGGAAGGAACGTCGACTATTGGGAGAATTTCCGCGGCGCCACGGGCGGCCTCGTGAAACCGCGTGCGGCCTCTCGTCGCCGCGGACAGCTGTGTGCTGTACCGCTGACAAAGCCGCGAGGCCGCGCGACCTTTTCGAGCTTTTTCACGCTAAAAGTGCTCGCCGCGCCACTGCCAGCCGCTGCTTTCCCGGTGTGAATCGGCCCTTACTCAAAGTTCAATCACAGCAGACGCTTATTAAGAACCCATGTATTAGTTCAAAATAATAACATCTCCAACTTCTAATGCAATATGAAAGTACTTTAACAGTCCTTGGCTATAACACTAATGGTAAACAAAATGCCTCAACTCAAACGTTTCATTAGGAAAACAAGCCAAATTAATTATCTCGACTCGAAGCATTACGAATGAAAATGAAATTGATATTAAAAGGGAGTCGGCCCAAATTGTTCGTTGATTGAATGAATCAATTTATCAAAACTTATTTCGATATTGAAATTCGATTTCAATCATAAAAAGGAGCGCTATGGAAATAATAAATACCAAGAAATTGGTGGGAAAGCTGTCTTCAAAGGGATAATTAAATTCTATATAGGTATTTCAAAGAGCGTTATTGAAATACAAAGGTATGATTTCTTTGAGGGTTTTATTGGAGACAATGAAGATTATGAAGTATTTTAATGGAACCGCTGCACTGTGTACTTTCTGCGTTGGAAGAACGAATACTTGAACGTTTTATATA
This sequence comes from Atethmia centrago, assembly GCA_905333075.3. Classification (NCBI taxonomy): domain Eukaryota; kingdom Metazoa; phylum Arthropoda; class Insecta; order Lepidoptera; family Noctuidae; genus Atethmia; species Atethmia centrago. Next base: position 14,224,405 of record HG995386.1, on the reverse strand, counting down.
AATTTCCTTCAATAAACAAACATCTAAACACTTGCGTTAACTCGAGGATCGCACACCGGCTCGCTTTGCCCAAATTCGTATGGATTACCAACTTTTCCGGATTGCGAGTTATCTACCTCCTCCAAGTTTCTATAGGGCTAACAAGATAAACAACATTTGGAAGTTTCACCATGTATTATCTGGTACGTTACCTGGGGCGTATGCAAGTGAAGTTAACTTCGACTAAGTTGGCGTAGTAACAGATTCGGAAGGAGAAGTTAAGAGATAAGATCTTAAAGACGGAAGGAATGGCAACAAGATTACGTAGATGATACAAAATTACAAACCCAACTTAATCAAGACGAGTGAATGAGTAGGGAAGATTAAGAGAGACTCAAACTCAAAGCATTTATTTCAAATAATAATTACAGACACTTTTGAATTGTCAAGGGGTCGGTCAGTCAGAAAGATGAAACTAGTTGCCCATGCCAAAGCGTAGTAGGTGCCTATGGAGTAGAACGCGCAAGAAACTCCACGGAAACTCTTTTATCAACATATGGTTACAAAATATTGGAAACATCATACATGTTTAAATTATACATGTGAGAACGATCAAAACTTCAAAAGCGTCCGTAAATAAAAGATTTAAAAGAAACCTTAAAAATTAAATTAAAATAAGCGGTGGCAGCTAAGAGATGACCAGTCCCTACTGACGGCGCCCGCGGAGACAGTAATTGGAATAATTTATAAGTTAACAATGTCACATTATAACATTCATAACGACAATTATGTAGATGTTCATGCCGCTATTGCACAAGTATACACGAATGAAGGAACTATTAACTTGCCTAAAGCGTGCCTGTAGTAACCAGTAATAATAACACTATTGAACTAACCTGTACTCGCTGGCATCTGATGAGGCTCTGTGTATGCGTAAGTATCCTTAACACCATGTGTTCTATAGTACTCTGTTCTTCAAACACCATCCTGGCGAGGTCCAAGAGCACCTGGTTCCTCTTGACTTCCAACTGGGATCTCTCGTAAAGCTGTGCGTTCCGAAGACCGATGCCGCAGAACTGGAGGTAGGATGAGAAGACTTTCTCATCATAGGACGTGAAGGGACCGTCGCTCTGTTTGTTTATAACCTGAAAGATATATTGCGATTAGTGATTATAAGTTTTTGTAAGAATAGTTGTCGGGTTGAAGCATTCGATAATGATGGAAATTCTTCAATAATGCGATAAAGATGAAGAATAATTCAATATTGTTCATAAGGAAATTATAGAGAACCCATTTCTACAATCCGAGACAGATTTATAGCTCCAAAACAATAAACAAATTATTTCATTCAATACAAAAGAAAAAGAAAAACGTTACAAAAACAGTTACAATATTTGACGCCCGTTAATCAAAAGAAAATTTATGTGCAAAAGCAAATGTAGATTAAATAAAATATCGTTCTTCGTGTTCCAATATTTGTTCGGAAGTGACGTTCAGATTAACTTTTGCTGGGCCTTTGTTAACAGGCAGATGCCATGAGATAATACAAAGTTAGCCAACATTCGCAAAGCAATTTCATTTCCACGTCGGAATATTTATAACTTAATACGCTTAGGACGTTGGAAACTTTTTGATTTCATTTTTGTCTGAACTCTCATTCCGCCGTTTCCCAGATGTTTTCGAAACAACATTTCAAATGTAAACAGGCCGAAATTTTCTGTTAGCAAACAAGATTTATTTAGGAAATAACATAAAAGAAATCTTGTTATTAAGCGGTGTAATGAAAGTTTAATGGTTAATATAATATTATGGTATTAATTTAATTCAAACCGGCTACATACCTGAGCAACACCGATGACCTCTCCATTAATGTCCTTAATAGGCATGCAGAGAAGTGACCTCGTTTTATAACCCGTCTGTTGGTCAATGTCGTGGTTAAACCTTTCATCCTGGAACAAAGAAAAACAAAATATAAATACACTGATACCTGACAATCCAATAATGTTCTTTTGAGTAGATATCTCGTTCTATCGAATAGACATTGACATGACGACGCTGTTCTTTGAGCGACTTTTTAATTAAACTATGTATTATTTCTCGTGGGGCAGCTTCTAAATGAAGTCTCCTGAATGAAGTGAACTGGGCCGAGTAATCGGAGCCATGGTAGTGACCGCAGACCGCAGCCGACCTTCGAGGCGCAGGCGCCTCTTACTTCTCTCAATATTATTACTTCTTCTGCAAAATACCATACAAACAACAACACAAATAACTCTCATTCATCAGTTAATTCATCGTGGGCGTTTGCATGTTACTATTTTAAAATACAAAACCGAAAATTTAAATGAAATAAATTTGAAAGCTGGGAAAATATTACGGAAAAAAAATAGTACTGTAAATAGCGTAATCCTTAGTTTGAGCTAGTCGAAATTAATTAATTCCTCAATATAGTAACAACCACGTATCTTAAGTTGTAAATACGAGGGGAATGAACGAATGGGAGGGTTGACATTTAACTCAAATATGGCTTCAGTAATTGGCAGAAGAAATATTCGCATTGTCTTTTTGTCGACCTAGATAACGTTACAAGTATGTATCAAATATTCTAATTATACAAAATTGTCTACTACGAATTTTGATATCACAGTAGAGCTCATCTCACAATCATCCAAGTGTTGTGGCTGAGGCAACAAACGATCATTTAATCTTAGAATTGGTTGTCAAAATATCGCAAAAGGCATCATAAGCGCCGATTCGCGGGCGCTACTGTCGTATAATTTATTCGCGCAAACACCGTAAATCTGTCGCCAGTGAAGAATGCGATTTGAGGAATCCGTTGTATCGGCGAATTTACGACTCGAATGACTGCATGTACCGGTACAACAGCGCAGTGCGCACACGAACATTTGTTAAACCACACTCCAACGTATGGGGCCAAGCCAAAAGGGGGGGTATATTGCGAGCCACCGTTCATTACCAACGCCTGTCAGCCAGCCAGATTGGGCTTAAACCATCCATTGAGCATACATATCACACTTTCGGTAAAGCCAAGCGAATATTTTGGTGTTTAAGGCCGTTTATCAAACGTCTGACCGGTATAAATTTGTTTGCGAAATTCGAAATTGAACCAATAAAACCTTTTGGCAACATTCATTCTTGATATGCATATTAACAACTGCCGTTTTCGTCTTTCATTTGAATTTTCAGAGTTGTTAAAACATGAGTTTTAACTTGGAGTTTTGAATTATATATTTAAATTCATTTTAGTAAAGTTGGGAATAGGAAGGCTTGATGCTTCATTTCTTCAGACAATAAACTAAAGAAAGAATAACGTTTATTTGGACACTGTTCGTGAAACACAAAAGACAAATAACAATAAAAAAAGTGATAATAATGTTTTAACTAAATTTTCAAAGTTGACAAAACAAAACTTAAAACGTGAACAGCTAATCTTCGCCAAACATCGCATTCTGGTTGGTCCGTTCGTAATGAGAATGTAATGATAAGCGATACCGAAGTAGTGACTAAGACAGAGTGCGGCATTCGTGTAGCAATTCCGTCCGCCATTACTGTTTGAGACATTCGGTAATTTTATATTGATTCCGACTAAGTACCTACTATGCACGGCTATCGTTAATTTTGAGAGGCACTCAAACTTCCAATCATGTTAATAAATTGGACAATCAGACAAGCAAATCAAACTTACCATTCAATTAATTAAATTATTATGCAGTGTTAGAAATTCTGTCAAATTAGATGCTGAAATATCACTGTGGTATTAATTTTCTTATGGAATATTTGGCACGGGATCAAAAATTCTTTCGCATAATCAGTTTCTCCAAACTTAGAGATATCCTAGCGCAGCATGACCGACTGTAAAATTTTGTTAAAGTAAAAACTCGCTTTTGCCAACTCAATAGCTTTAAATCGGATACGCGAGATTCAATTCGGATACAAGTTTCCCCGAGGAAGGATTTTATATCTTCGTGGGGAAGTATACTATCTCTGGGAGTTTTAAGTCCAAATAAAGAGTTCACAGAAATCAAAACCTGACATAAAAAAGAACGTCAGCGATCGAAGATTCCGTTTACGATTCCGATCTTGGACGGATCGTAAAAGTAATAGGTACCAATTGGACGTTCAGGAATGCTAAATTCTTTCAAGCGGCTGACTGTGACAGTGTTGATATTGAACATCACAAAAATAAAAGCCCTTTGATACGTTTTCATCACAAATTCTATTTGTGCCAGACAAAACATTCATCTTCAATCTCGTGTCACACGTCATATTCACTCACACAATCAGCATATTCAGAAGATTCTTTATATTTATTATTATTTAGTTTATTTTATCATAATATCTACGTGATCAGCAGAACTCTCGGTACGTTATACACACCATTTTGCTGGTAATACGTTCTCAGAAAGTTATTTTGAATTGTATCGAAGGTTTCGAAGCATTGACGATATGGTGTAAATTTCTTTTGTTTCTAATTCTCATTGTCAGCACAGGGGCCAACCATCACCTCTTATAGCAGTATTATTTCAATATTACTTAAGCGTGAGAAAGAGATGGAGCTATAAGTCCTGTACAGACCCATCACTTTCCCACTGTGAAGTAATATTATAATAATACTATAAGAGGCTATAAGAGGTGATGGTTGCCTCCCTTTTTTTTTGGGATGGGAAATTATCAAATAACTTCTACCGCTCTGGGCGGAGCGGGAGGGTGTGTCAGACTCTTACTGACTAAAACCCACTCGTATTCCTTCCTGTTGCCTGTGTTGCCAGGGGCCTCGGTAACCCTTTAGTACCTTCCCGCGACCCCGGCAGGCATCGGCCCTAGTGGACCCCTACATTTGTGCTGACGATATCTCTTTGAGGCGCGCGTGGAATACGACACGCCGTCGACCCGGGCCTGGTCCTTACCGGACGGTGAGCTACCCATTGCTCACCGTCCGCAAGCCCGCGCCTACGGTGGCCGGAAGTCCGCCCGGGATTCCCGACGCCCAGGGCGTCTCCTGCGGCGGCTAGGGGCGAAAGGGCGCGAAATTTGCCTTTCCCTCAACCGTCCCGCCACCTCCTTCGCGAGCATCACTGCTTCGCAGAAGGAGGTGACCGCTGCCCATGCCTTCTCGCTCCGTACCATGGCCTGAACCAGGGCCGGACGCGAGAGGTCTCTGCCGCCGATAGCCTCCACCGTGTCCTCCGGGCGATCCACACAGTGGTGACACCCGGGCGTTTCCTCCCGCCTTATCCGACACAGGAACCTCCCGAAGCTGCCATGTCCGGTGAGGACCATGGGGGGCAACCCCTGGAGTCAAATATCCATACGCTCTTATACAACATTACACAATGAATGTATTTTTTTTTTCAAAACATGGCAAAGCTACTCGTATATGCATGCACAGTAAATATGAAATCAATCAGGTTAATCCATTTAAAGAATTCAAAACTATTTCAAGCTTATAATTGAGGCTGGCTTGAGCAGTTTGTTCACTTCGTTTTCTGTTTCATTAGACCTAAGATCTCGAAAATCCTTAAACCTCGAACAAAGGGTAGAACTTTTTATTTCGCCATGTAACAGATTCGTGGCCGGCTTAGCGTAAAAGTGCTAATGTTAGGCTTTTCTTCTAAAGGCTCCGTTATCCTCTTTGAAAGTTAGGTACACGATTCACACCGCCACTATTGTCTACAAACTACTTGGAGCAACTTCGCCAATAAAAGAACTAACATTTTAGGCTACGTAAATAAACGTTCTAGGTTTTTTAACAAATAGAATTGTTTTATCGAGCTTTCATGTTTTCGGGTTCCGTAGTCAACAAGGCACCCTTATAGTTTAGCCATGTCCGTCTGTACCCGGCTTAGCTCAGATAATCTTAGTACTAGAAAGCTGTAATTTGGCATGGGTATACCTATTAATTAGGCCGACAAAGTGGTAAAATGAAAAGGTTTTTACCTTTTTATTTTACCACTTTAAATAAAAATAAAATAAGGTACCTTAAGTACCCTTGCGCGTAAAGTGGGGATGATATTTTTTTTTCTTCGTCTATTCGTCGTTGGATAGGCCGTTGAAAAATATTGCGGGTCTATGAAAATCATTTTTCGATTCATGGATGCGTTTGCGTGTGCAAATTTTTGTTTGAGTCAAACGGTTGTTTTTGGTTATGTAAAAAAAAAACATGGCAGTAGTACGTATAACAAAATTAAAAGGAAAACTATCACAGCTAAGTAGGCTTTAAAGTTAACGAGTAATAGTCGACCAACTTACATTTGCAGTTGGAGAATTGACCGTGACGTATATCGATGTATGAGAGAACATGTTTAAAAACATGTTCTCTCACTACAATAATAAGTTTGGTTTTAGGATTAATTCATCCCAACTACGGAACCCTTCATTGTGCGTGGTCCGACACGCACTTGACCGGTTTTTTGGATAGCTTTTGACTCGAGGAAGCAAATATTTTATATAAGACCAATTCAATGACGCAATTTCCACATGTAACCTCATCACTATCTCTCTTAAATACGTAGATTTTTCGATTTCAAGGGTTCATATCTCAGCAGCAGACGCCTGAGGGCTGATATATGACCGAAACTCACAAACGGATTAGGCCAAAAAGAACTTTGAAAAGTAATCAGATTAGAGGGGTCAAGCCTGTTCAAAATGCGGACGCGTAGATAAATTCCTACCCAACTAACTTTACGCTAGGGAGAGAGATAGGAACTGCCATCACCTATCTACACTTAACGTATAAAATGAACACAAATATTTAATTTTCATAACAGCACTGTTCAAGTGGTAAGCATTCCTATGTGTAATTTTCCTTGGAGTATTATCGTTGGGAAATAAATACATATTACTGCGGAGCGTAAAAGACAACTTCCTGTAACCTTAGCTTCAATATTGTTATGGTAATTTATGTTTCTTTAACGTGCCTACCTCAAAGTACCATTTGGCATTTAAGGTTATCAGCTGTATTTAACTGTGTATACAAGTGGTTTGAATGTTGTAATATAAATATTTATGTAATTAATCTGTTTCACTGTTCTATAGATTATTCAGGAACTGATTTCATCCTTGAATCTTTTTAACGAGCAAATAAAATTGCAATAAAAACTCAAAGAACATTGAAAGAATTACAAAAGGAAAACTGTTGTTTTACGTCTTCCTAAAATTTTCAAAGATTGTTACGCTGAGAAGTCGCGAGCAAAGGCATGTTTAATTACACAACGAGGACGGGTGTCAAGTAACGAAGAAACCATGACGGCGTTTAATTTTCACAAAATTAATTTACTTTAAGGTCACAATGAGGTAGGAGTACCCGAACGTGTGCTTTCTTGATTATTCAAATTATAAAACTCAAAGGAAATTTAATAATAAGGCTAGGTCTAAGATAATATATCAGAAATGAGAGAGATATGGATATGTTGTGGCAGAAAATTAGGTGTTCTTTGTAAACCAATCACACAATGTAACGGAGCATGTAATAGAAAACGTTGTGACACTGAATGACAATTTTCCAGTCAAGTTGACGAAGATAGCCGCACTTTGTCACAAGATAACGAAGTTTTTCAGCTTCAAACATAATCCTATGACTATCGAAGTAGAACAAAATAAATGTGGTGTAGTCATATTGTACGCAATCTATATAGTGCGATCTTTCAGAGGCATTTGTATGCAAATCGTTTTCATAAACAGTTGATACGTGAGCACGCATGAACTGCCAATCTTGGCAAGGTTAGGAGCTTGGAGGCGGGCCAGGATGGGACGCCATAGTCATCCCGAGATCTAGTCAAGACAAAAAATTAATCTGTAAAAGGATCAGCCTTCAAGAGAACAAAAAGCTCTGAAAAAAACCAAATGCAAATAACAGAAAATAGAAAACGCCTAAAAAGAAAAGTCCTATTCGTTGGATGCCAGTACGCTAAAGATAAATGAATCACGTTCATAATTTAAACGAGCTCAGTGCCTAAAGAAAACATATTCTTCTGCTATAATATTCATGACTGGAGACGTATGTTTCATACACATAATACACCGCATTGTACCGTACTAAACGTACATTTATAAGTCTCACGTTCGAGACACATATATTTTTTTTTAATTAAAAAAAGGAGTAGGTTTCTCAATTCGACCGTATTTATGCTTTTTTATGTTTGTTCGCCGATTTCTCCGTCCATTGTGAACCGATTTTAAAAATTATTTTTTTTAAAGGATACCCTTTAAAAAAAACATTTTTAAAATCGGCTCCCCAGGTGGTCTCATTGTCACCAAGTCATAATCTGATGAGGGGATCCCATGAAAATCGAGGGAAATCCTCAAATTTTAAAGGCACACCTATAGCGATTTAGGCATTTTTTTATAGTAACTTGTACATTTGCTCTCGGAAAGCACCATTTGGTGGAGTGGAATTGATGATGAAGACCACAGATGGCCACCGGAACTACTTAATAATAAGAACTATTTAACGAGTTGCGATTCGATTAGGTACTTTAATATGGTTGCTGAGCCATTTATGCTCTTTACAATGCATATGATGAGTGGCAGTTCTCCTGGTTCGTACCAGGAGAACTCCTCAACAATTAACGCCCCTGCATCAAGAAAAGCAATATTTTCTAAAAGGTGATGAGCAGTTGACATTACACTATTGTAACTTAAATACACTATAATACAGACCCGAAGACACCGACTTCCGAAATTAAACTTACTTTTCACTTTGTAGGGTTTTTTTGGAAGTCAGTTGTTTTATTTTTTGTAAACAGTCTTGAACTGAACTTTTGGTTTTCACTGTCGTGTTTTTTTTTTTAATTTACCTTACAATTGAATAATTTATTTGGCATTTGTGTAAGATATTCATAGACATTTTGCTAGCTGAATCATTTATAAGGTACTATCACCGCACTTTTGTCTTCTATCAGCCGAAACACGTAGGTAACATTATTATTTGTCAAACTATCTTTTAAGAAAACACCCATATATTTATTTCTCTCACCATCTGCAGACGAATGAACGAAATATAGTATTTGGAAGCTTGTTTATGTGAGTCGGTTGGTAAATCCAGCTGGGTCGGCCATCAGCGAATTCATGAAGTGACTAAAGAGGGATAGCATTTTTAAGCGCGCAATTTATCCAGTAGTGGATCGTGTCGCTGGGAATTATTTATGTGCACTCGTCCTGTTCTGACGAATCACAGCGAGGCGGTGTGCCCGCTCCACGGATTTCATGAAACGCTGGAATTTCTTCACAGGGAGAGATATAAATCTGGACGCTTACGTGTTGTCGCTGTTTTGGCCAGAGGGATTTCTTTTTGCAATTTGACTTCAATGTTGCGCTGTTTTAAAATAAAAGAAAGCGGGATGTTAAAAATAAATGTAAAGTGTTCACATTATTGAGAAAATTTCCTAAGCTGGCAATTCTGCCTTGCATATGTAAGCCATCTGATTCGTGTTTTATTTATTTATGGAGATTAATTAAGGCTCCCAAAGACAGGCGCGACGCGACACTAGTAGCACAATTTCTATGAAAACTCCATTGAAAATGTCGCGCTGCCTTTGAGCCCGCGATATTGCGCCAGTCTGCCTTTATACTACTTCAGCTAAAAAACAGCATAACCTCCTGTAAGACAATAAATATATTCAGACTCCAGTACCGCAGTCAGTTTATATATATTCTGCTACATTGCCTAACCTTACGAAGTCCACCACAACAAAAGCTATTGCTACTGTTATCTCTTCCGAAATTAAGAATTCACAAATAAAATCCTGCGGGAGAAAACCGAACAAGAAACACCGCTTACATAAGTAAAATCACCTCTGGAGAGATTCTCCGAAGACCTTGATGAATGAGATACGCTTGATCTTTGCGGGGCAGAATGAAAAATTGACATCGATGAATAAAACTCAAGCTTGAAGGCTCGCAACGTTCTACGACCAAGCCCCATCATCAACCAAGTACAATGGACATTTGTCCCCATAAATCAGGCCATGTCCAACGAAGATATATTACAATACTTGGATTAAGTGATTGTCAATGGATAAGAAACAATCGATGACAGATTTATTGAGAATATTAATAGAGCAACACAAATATAAAAGTGGAGGACATTTATCACGTCACATTTTCTATTCGTTTAAGATTGAATTAAATGCAGTGTGATTAATTTTCGTTACAGATGCATACACATTAATAACACGTTCAACAAGATGTCTAAACTTCAGCTGCTTTCAATAAATTGTAGATTTATTTGTGTATTCTATTTAGAAACATTTATCATTTAGAAGTGACCCCATTACGAGAGTGATGAACCTGTTCATTTGTACCTACTAACCAATTTTTCTGTAGTAAAATTTCAGGCTGGCATATGTAGAACAAGATTACTGTAACCAATACGTAATAGACGTATACATTTTTATTTGGAATGGCATCTAAATTTTACAATAAAATACCTGTAGACCTTTTAAACACCAAGGAACTCCCACTATTCAAATATAAATTCCGTAATTTTTTAATTGACAAACACTACTACACGATCCCAGATTTTCTTAATAATTAGTAGCTGCTACAATCTGTCACCAATATTACAATCCGTCACTAATTATTTTTGTAAGATTTGCTTTATAAGTGATAACTAAATTTTTTATACTGCATGTTGACATAATTTATTATAGTATGCCTACCAGGCAGGACCTAATGGATCTGTAATTTGCCTAACATCTGTATAACCTATGATAAAAAGATTTGATTTGATTTAGAGATTTGAACATAGATCCAGTTGAAAAAGTCCTCTCTGCAACTGCGGGGTAGACAAGATGAATAGGGCACGTAAAAAGAAGCGGTTAACCGTTTTTCAGCATCGGAAAACCACTTACGGAGCGCTGTACATTTCAAAATGCCGTCATCTTGAGCAAGCCAGGAATTCCTCATTGAATGTTTGCACTCGGCAAGTTCCGAAATAAATACCGAGTAAAGCGATATGACTTTAACATCATAAAGCGCTTTAAATCGCAACGAAAATCTGTAAATGGCCTTCTCACATAATATCACAAAATGGTACGAGAAAACTTAAATCAATTTTAAACTATGCTTGTTTTATATTCAAGTTTTCTTTACATAGGTTAGTTTTTAAGTTTCAGGTTTCGTTACGAAAATAAACACGGAAACCCATGCAATATTAACGAAGATCTTAAAGAGCAACAAATAAAAAACCTACGCGTGTGCATAAGGAGTATATTGATTATTTTATATTTTTGTAGCCTTCCAATTCCTCTCTCTTTTCTTTAAGAAAATATCTATAATAACATTCCTATGTAATTATGAAACATTTATGTTTATAAAGCAAAAATAAATGCAGATTCGTCAAAAGGTAGCATTTCCACGACAAATAAAAATAAACCTTATTTTTATTTGTCGGCGAAACGCTACCTTATATGGTTAATTTCTAGTAAGAGCCCATGTGCATTTCGTACTCAGAATACTACACACAGAAGATAATTGAATCGGTACGGTAATTAATGTTACATTTCACGTATACCTACTCATTTTACGGCAGTTTATATTATGACGCCATAATTAAACGTCAAACGCATACATTGTCAGCATCATCTGCTTGAACGAAGTTCTAAAATTAGAAAGTTATTTCGTTTACTAAAACAACGCAATAATTTACGGAACAACCTCCCGTACACTAGTAACAATCCATACGATCCGAAAATAACTCACAGATACTTTGAATCGAAATTCTAATAATAGTTTTAGTTCATTCTCAATAATTATACCGAATTAAACTGATTACCTAAAAGTACACTGGACCTAAAAAGAAAACGCCGAACTCATCTAGTTTAAAAAAAAAATGATTGACGTGAATGAAAGTGTACAAACCTACTTACAGAAATAAAATCATTTATTGTTTCTATGAAGCGGGCGTTTTCGGCGAAATATTCGCAGACTAAAAGTCCGACAGTCGGTAGGAATTATCGGAGTATTTAAGGCGAAACACCGCAAATTACCTACAGTCTGTTAAGGTGAAGTTTTGACAAGTGCGAGACTGAAATTGATCTATGAGAACTCACTTAATTTATACTGCTTAATTTAGCCGCTCACTTAATTTATACTGCGCTAAAAATACAAACGGGCAAATATCCATTGTTATATTTTATTAATATTTGACTTGCTTTTAAGAACCACTTAGGCGCCGTACAAAATAACTTATATGTATAAAGTTATTTTGTGCTAAACATTTTTTGCTTTCACTTTTTGTATTTAATAATAATAATAATAGCTTTGCCCTGCGTTGGCGATCGCATGAAAAGTTTAAATTGCGGAATAAAAAAGTTTCCTATGCAATGCTGCTAGTCTTGAATATGTCCGGTATTCACATCCAGTCGATACGCTTCCGTACCGAATCGAACATCAATCAATGTTAACGAAGGAGTCGTCTAAAACAAATCCAAGGCAAGGGGCAAGGCAGATCGGGTTATCTAAATGTGTCGTTTTCGACACGATAGGTCGATTTATTGTGAAGAGCTATGCAGAACTCACTTCTAAAATGCATCATCATTTGTTAAGAAATTCAGACTTGTATAGGGAAGAAAGAGAGATTAACTTTCGAATTTATAATGTGCATTAGGAAGGATATGCTCCAAGTATCATAAAAAGCCTAGATACATGATAGACAGAATAGCTACAAGACATTAACTGTCGTGATAACATGCCTCGATTAGCAATCACGCGGACATAAAATATATTTAATCGTCTTTTACAAGAACCATGCGATCTTATCCTATTAGATGTTTAATGGATTAAAAATGGTGTTCATTAAATAAAAAGAAATAATAAATGAGAAGACTCATTTCAACAGAATTATTCACTAATTTATTTGCTTAAATTAATGACAGTGATTACGGACCACGTTAATTCCAGAGATCCTCTAAGTTACTTATTAGAAATTTCAAAAATATTGACAGTCCATTTATATTGAAATAGAAAATTGGTAGCAAGTAAATAAATATGAACGAACTTGTAATAAATTAATACGCCCACTGGTCGAAAACACTTTACTTACAATCCACATACACACACAGTACCAGGGCCTTCCTGGAGGACACGGTGGAGCATACGGTGGAGGTCTGCCCGGCTTGGGCAGAGCACCGCCGTGTCCTCGTGGAGCCGATCGGTGGCAGAGATCTCTCGCGTCCGGCCCTGGTTCAGGCCATGGTACGGAGCGAGAGGGCATGGGCAGCCGTCACCTCCTTCTGCGAAGCAGTAATGCTCGCGAAGGAGGAGGCGGGAATGTTAAGGGAAAGGCAAATTTCGCGCCCTCTTGCCGCTAGCCGTCGCTTGAGACGCCCTGGGCGTCGGGAATCCCGGGCGGATTTCCGGCCACCGTAGGCGCGGGCTTGCGGACGGTGAGCAATGGGTAGCTCACCATCCGGTTAGGACCAGACCCGCGTCGACGACGCGTTGTGTTCCACGCGCGCCTCAAAGAGAAGTCTTCATCACAAGTGTAGGAGTCCACTAGGGCTGATGCCTGCCGGGGTCGCGGGAAGGTACAAAAGGGTTACCGAGGCCCCTCGCAACAGACAACGGAAGGGACACGGGTGAGTTTTAGTCAGTAAGAGTCTGACACACCCTCAGAAGTTATTTGATAATTTCCCAACCAAAAAAAAAGAAAAGCTGTCACTTATCTTCAAGTCATAAGGCCCTAGTACTATGTGTGTGTGTCAAACGCATGGTAGTGTGGGTAATGTTTATTTAAATATTTATTCAATTTATTTCTAATGGATATTATATAAAAATATTAACTTAATGCACTCCTCCTCCATATAAAATTTAGCTGTGCCAAATTTCATACTCCTCCGTCCGCGTAATTTTCGTAAAAAGGGGTACAAAGTTTTAGCTACACGAATTAATATAATTATTACATTATAAACGTCAATGAGCATTCTGGGTAAAATAATTTTAATGAAATTTACAGTTACAGGAAATCCCACGACAACCCTTTCTCGGAAAACTGAATAGAGCTTTCATACAGTATGTTTTCCTTTGAACGGCCACTATGGGCGACTACGCCAACAATGTGTCAGGTATAAAAATTGCAACAGTGTCTGAATAATGGAAGTTTGCTACTCCGATGCCTGTGGGGCGTACATCACATGATATTGCATTGAAGCCGTTCTAGTTAACTGTGGGTGGGTATGAATCTTCCAGGAATATATTAAAAGTGTTAAAATGCTATTGAGAATTCGTATATTATTAACCCTTTTAACCTGGCGCCAATGACGCTGGGTCATACTGACCCGGGGCGACTTTAATCAGTCATTATTATTTTTAACGCCGACCGTGCTTTTTAAGCGTTTGTGCGTAGGTATGGCCTTCCTTTACCCGGACCGCGGGAGTGCTAAGTGCGACGCCGCCTACACGCAAGATATACGTGCGTCAACTCAAAACGGGTAAATATGACCCAGCGTCATCACGGGCGTAGTATTTTTGTGACATGCTTTCTTTCGTTTATTTAGTATTTATTGTTAATTCATCTTGGGAGCTCGTGGTGTAAAAACAGACGCACGGGTCGATTCATCAGGTTAAGCTACGTTTTTTGGGGTTGGTCCGTGGATGGGTGACCATCTTTACATACCGAGACTCCTCCGTGCCTCGGAAAGTACGTTAAGCCTTTGATGCCGGTTGTCATTCTTGGATCATCCTTGACAGTCGTTAGGGGTCGTCAGAAGCCCGAAAGTCTGTCAACCAGTCTTACAAAGGAGTATCGTATTACCCAGTTACTGGGTTGTGGAGGTCAGATAAGCAGTCGCTCTATGTAAAATACAGGTATTCAGCTGCATCCAGTTAGACTGGAAGCTGACCCCAAAATAGTTGGGAAAAGGCTAGGCAGATTGATTTTATTGTTAATTCATCTTCTTCTTTTTTGGTTTTTGGCGAATATGGCGCTGAGAAACCACCTTGAGAGAATTTTGGCGGTGTTAAAAGAATCGGTGTCTGACGAAGAAGAATCAGATACAGCTTCGACAGTTGCGTACAAGAATCGCAGAGTTCCCGAATGAACCCACCTAGAAAGGTGGGGGGTGGTCCCCCGAAGGTTTCAGAAACTCGAACTTTCACCTTGAACATTTTCTCTTACATAAATCTTTTGAATGTAAGAGGCTTCCTGTAAGCGTAGGAGCAGCATAAGTGGACTGTACCTACACAAATTCAGTAAGAGGGGTGTTCAAACTAAAATCCTTTTATCCATAACATGTTTGACGGATGAAATAGCTTTACCGGTTTACTTCACGCGTAACGTCGACGACTCAAGTGTTAAGAATAATTTTTACTTTCAGGAGACGTCTCGCATGCCACATTTTAAGACCGATTGATTGGTTGTGTGAATTACCATTTTATGCTTAGTCTCGATATTAACTTATTGAACGCCACGTTAAAAAAGCAAAAACGTGCCCTCGGCGCCAAGCTACGATTTATTCCATAAAATCTCAGTCATGTCAAGTCTTGTAGTCGTGACCGTGGCGTGCTGGGCACATTTTGGTCTGTCATGACTGTGGCGGCCAAAAGGTTAATGCTTGTGAGATTTATGGTGTAATAGCTTTTGCCCCGGCTTCGCCCGCGTGGAGGTCAGAAATTATACCACCGGAACTTACTACCTAAAGTATATTTTGTCCTAATCCAGGTCATGGTCTACCCGTGAGCCAAATTTTATCCAAAACCGTTCAGCCGTTTTAGCGTAAAAGCGTAACAAACAAACCCACGTTCGCATCTATATTATTAGTTAGGATTAATGTACAAGTAAATATATATTTGTTTGTACAATTCCTAAAGTCAGAGTTTAATGCAAGAAAAACTTGGACTAGTCCTTTTTCTGTTCGGAATTTGAGCCCGAAACAAAGTCCTGAAAATTCGTTACGCCTAACTCAATGATCAATGAGACAGTTAAAGAAATGCCACGCTAAAGTAAAATTACGAAAGCCAGCCAGATAAAAATGCCACATTAAATTGAACGCGATCGTTAGACGGAACCCAGCCGTGAGCAAGAAATACGAATGTGCGTAGATAAATGTCCAGGTGATAAAACGCAGACCTAATGACAGTCTGCTGAAAAATGCGCGACTGTAGTTTATATTCGTATATCACGAAGATGGAGAAAATGCGGCTTGTTTTTGTTTTGAAAAGATATTTTTGCTATTTATACTTGCAAAGAGAAATTGCATTTTTTATAGAAGACTAATTCTCCATTACACATCCATTCCATTCTTGTCTCAGTCACGGTATGCAGCTGCCTAAATCTGTTTTGTTTTATTATATATTTAAGTTACCATAGCTTTTTATATGCACGTGTTTCTGTAACAAATAGATCTACTTTCCTTTCTTTTCTTTCTTTTTCATCATGGTTGTAAATAGAAGAAATCATTGCATGTTCGTACATTCCTGTATCTTACCGATCGATTACTATGCACCGATCACAAATAGCATTCACAGTTTAAAACAGCACTTTCAAATTATCGCACAAAGCGAATCCTTAACTAAATAAATGGCTAATTATTTTCCAGGCGACTAACAACTGTAGTACTTCACTGTAGCTGCCAACCAATTTTTGCAACCCATTTTAATTATTTTTAAAACCCTAAATCAGATTAGTTTGTCGCCTCGTTAAATACATGCCAATAAATAAATAACCAAAGTAAATAAAAAGGTTTATTGCAGAAACGGGGGGAGGCCTATGTCCAGCAGTGGACGTCTATCGGCTGAAATGATGATGATGATTGTAGAAAGTTGTACAACTTTTACAATCAATCTTACGTAGGGACCTAAGTAAAAGATATACCTGTACTAGGAGAACGTGTATAAGTCAATATAGAACATTCATCCTTTAGAAGCAAAAGCCAAGTATAGATACACTTCTCAAGTCAGACTAACAGACTTAAACAAATTATGAGCTCTTAGAGATACTTCGTCTCAAGTCGATTAAGCCCATTAGTATCGAGATAAAAACCTACATTGATCTTTTATAAACGATACTCTCTATATACGTGTTTTCATTAATCAAGTAATGAGTATATTCATCATATTCAGCCTATAATGTTCCCACTGCTGGAACACAGGCCTTCTCTCTTCTAGAGGAGTGGGCTGTAATCTACCACGCGGGCCCAGTGCGGTTGGTAGATGTCACAAGTCTTCGAATTTTTGGTTCTAAGCGTCAAAATTAACTTAACTCTGAAGTGCTCAACCCTCTGTGCAGTACCCCACCTCTCACCCCCGCTGACACATGAATTCGTTACTGAGCAGGGACTCGCCTCATGTTCCGAGGCCGCCATAAAGTTTGAATCGAGCTGTACCTCTGGGTATACCAATTCTAGATGTTAGAACACAGGATAGTTAAAAACTATCAAGCACAGATACCTACTATTGAATGACGAATTTGTCAGTTCAGAAGACGAAGCTGTCAGTGTCAATATTCCACAACAATAATGACAATGACAGCTCTTGAACTCCGATAAGACGTGGTGATCGCGTTCAGTTTAATTGGCTAAACTCGCCCTTAGATTAACAAAAATCAAAATATTTTTATTTCACATAAACCTACATACACGGGCACTTATGAAACGTCAGAAGCTAGGTGCACGGTTCCAATAGGTCGTTTCCTATGGAGAAGAGCCGGCAAGAAACTCCACGGTTACTCTTTTAAAAATAATTGGCTTTTCCAATGTTTTTAAATTACATTATTAATAGTTATGGGAGGACAGTGTAGGCCTGTGGAGATGTATCAGGTACTTAACAAAAAAAAGAAAAAGTTCTACAAAATATCTAGTCTCTTAAGCCTACAACGTTCTCACATTCACAAGGTACATAAAAATCTATGTAAAATATTAATAAAATAATTAAAACCTATTTAAACCAAATGACATGTTTGCCATTACAAGTAACCACCACAAGTAACCATTACAAGTAACCACCCTTTTTTTTTTTTTTTTGAGAGTGGGAAATCATCAAATAACTCCTCCCGCTCTGGGCGGAGCGGAAGGGTGTGTCAGACTCTTACTGACTAAAACCCACCCGTATTCCTTCCTGTTGCCTGTGTTGCGGGGGCCTCGGTGACCCATAAGTACCTTCCCGCGACCCCGGCAGGCATCGGCCCTAGTGGACCCCTACTATATTATGTGCTGACGACATCTCTTTGAGGCGCGCGTGGAATACAACGCGCCGTCGACCCGGGCCTGGTCCTAACCGGACGGTGAGCTACCCATTGCTCACCGTCCGCAAGCCCGCGCCTACGGTGGCCGGAAATCCGCCCGGGATTCCCGACGCCCTGGACGTCTCCTGCGGCGGCTAGGGGCGAGAGGGCGCGAAACTTGCCTTTCCCTCAACCGTCCCGCCTCCTCCTTAGCGAGCATTACTGCTTCGCAGAAGGAGGTGACGGCTGCCCATGCCCTCTCGCTCCGTACCATGGCCTGAACCAGGGCCGGACGCGAGAGGTCTCTGCCGCCGATCGCCTCCACGAGGACACGGCGGTGCTCTGCCCAAGCCGGGCAGACCTCCACCGTATGCTCCACCGTGTCCTCCGGGCGATCCACACAGTGGTGACACCCGGGCGTTTTCTCCCGCCTTATCCGACACAGGAACCTCCCGAAGCTGCCGTGTCCGGTGAGGACCTGCGTCAGGCGGAAGGTGAGGACGCCGTGGCGTCTCTCCAGCCACTCCTCAAAGAGGGGACTTATCGCCGCAATCGTGGCGTGCCCAGCACTGGGTTGCGACAACCGTACTTTCCATGACGCTATGAGATCCCGCCGGAGCTCCGTCCGCTGTGCCGCGATTTCTCGCGGCAGCGGACTTACGCCCCGGCGTTTCGCCTCCTCGCGCCACTCCCATACGTGCGCGAGGACTTTTGCCTCCAGATCCCATGGCGGCAATCCGGCAAGGAGGCTCGCTGCCTCACAGGCGGTCTCCTGTAGGCTGTCCTGCGGTATCCTCGGACCATCCGGATGGCCACGACCCTTTGGGCCGCGCTCAACCGGCGGGCTGGCCGCAGCGCCAGAGAGCGCGCCCATACAGGTGCCCCGTAGAGGGCCATGGACCGCACGACCCCCGCGTAGAGCCTCCGGCAGGAGGCGTTTGGACCCCCTAGATTGGGCAGCAGCCGCTTCAATGCAGCGCCCGCCCGCTCCAGTTTGGGAGCCAAACGTCGGAAATGCTCCACGAAGTTCCACCGGCTGTCGAGGACGAGTCCCAGGTACTTCATCGTCGACTCGACGCCGATAGAAACCCCTCCTACCGTTATTTGGGACCCCAACGGTGGCGCGTTCCGAGGACCATGAAAACACATGGCCTCGGACTTGTGCATGGCCACCTCGAGTCCCAATTGCCGGATCCTTTCGACGATTGTCGCAACCCCGCGTGCCGCTAATTCGGCCGCCGCCTGGTGCGACCTCCCCTGCGCCAGGACCAACGTGTCGTCAGCGTAGCACACTACGCTGACGCCGCTAGGGAGGTCGGCGCGCAGCACCCAGTCGTATCCGATGTCTCACAGATGCGGCCCCAGGACCGATCCCTGTCGGACACCGCACGACATCTCTTGCCGGTTCCTCACTCCCTGGTGACCGGGGTAGATGACGGCCCTGTCCGTCAAATAGGCCTCGACCACACGACAGAGGTAGGTCGGCATCCGGTGATACCGGAGTGCCTCCCTGATGCAACTCCAGGGCATGGTATTGAAGGCATTGGCGATGTCTAGGGACACCGCCAAGACGACCCCACCCTGGGCAACAGCATTCCCCGTCGTCAGGGCTCGCACACGCATGATGGCGTCCACCGTAGAGCGCCCTCTGCGGAAACCAAACTGGCTCTCCGCCAAATCCGGCCCCACCCGCACCAGCTGGCCGACGAGGCGGTCTGCAATGAGCTTGCTCTTTCAAAGAGCTTGCCCACCTCGTCGAGCAGCACGATGGGCCGATAAGCGGACGGAGAGTCCGCAGGGCGCCCTGCCTTCTTTATGAGGACCAGTTTTCCCGTCTTCCAACGAAGCGGGAACTGGCCCCTCTCCAAACATGCGCTTAGGAGCCCCCTAAGTCGAGGTCCGAGAGCCTCCAAGGCCAGGACCCAGGCCTTCCTTACCCTGCATTGTAACATCAAACTGAACCTGTAGGTCGAACGGCAAAATAGTTAATAATGCAGACAAAAAAAAAATATCTCCACTGTACATACAAACACTTGGCGTAATATACAGAGGACTATGTAAGTCCTGCTACTGTCAGTGTTTAATGACCAGTCGTAAAATGTTATTACTGTAACATTTGTTTTGTTTTGCGTCTCATATATTTCAAAAGAGGTCCTGAGTTGGGTCGCTGGGAACAAAATATGATTTTGCTTTATCAAGTTATGTCGTTTTAAACGCAGTCATTTGTTTTAGGTGTTTGATACATACTGCGGGGAAGGTGGAGGCCTGTAACATACTTTAAATGGCGATCGATCACAATGCCTTTAATTTTGATAGTTCAGCAACGGTCTTTGCGTTATTAACGTCGTTGAGTAGACGAATTTTTCTTCATAGGTTTGAAAAATTCGTCTACTCATTAAGAATTTCCTTCAAAACCCTCGGCTTGTGATTGCAAGTGTGTTACGCAATAAGGGTATCGATTCCGGTCTTATCATTAAAAGCGATCAAACACAATTGAAGTTGCAGCATTACTGGCTTGGTTAAAGCAGTCGATCGAATCTAAAAAACCGGCCAAGTGCCTGTCGGACCACGCACAATGAAAGGTTCCGGAGTTGGGATTACTTGGGACGAATTTATTCCAAACACAAACTTAAAATTGTAGTTGAAAAACCTGTTCTCCCATACATAGATATATGCCACGGTGAATTCTCCAACCGCAAATTTAAGTTGGTCGACTATAACTCGTTAACTTGAAGCTTATTTAGCCGTGATAGTTTTCCTTTTAATTTCATTATATGTACTACTGCCATGATTTTTTTCACATCTCCAGAAACAACCATTTAGCTGGCAGGGACACACACTTCTCCGCTGCCGCGAAAAATCGCGGTACAGCGGACGGAGCTCCGGCGGGATCTCATGGCGACAAGGAGAGTACGGTTGTCGCAACCCAGTGCTGGGCACGCCACGATTGCGGTGATAAAACCCCTCTTTGAGGAGTGGCTAGAGAGGCGCCACGGCGTCCTCACCTTCCGCCTGACGCAGGTCCTCACCGGACACGGCAGCTTCGGGAGGTTCCTGTGTCGGATAAGGCGGGAGAAAACGCCCGGGTGTCACCACTGTGTGGATCGCCCAGAGGACACGGTGGAGCATACGGTGGAGGTCTGCCCGGCTTGGGCAGAGCACCGCCGTGTCCTCGTGGAGGCGATCGGCGGCAGAGATCTCTCGCGTCCGGCCCTGGTTCAGGCCATGGTACGGAGCGAGAGGGCATGGGCAGCCGTCACCTCCTTCTGCGAAGCAGTAATGTTCGCGAAGGAGAAGAAGGGACGGTTGAAGGAAAGGCATGTTTCGCGCCCTCTCGCCCCTAGCCGCCGCAGGAGACGCCCTGGGCGTCGGGAATCTCGGGCGGATTTCCGGCCACCGTAGGCGCGGGTTTGCGGACGGTGAGCAATGGGTAGCTCACCGTCCGGTAAGGACCAGGCCCGGGTCGACGGCGCGTTGTATTCCACGCGCGCCTCAAAGAGATGTCGTCAGCACATATGTGCGTTGTATTCGACGCGCGCCTCAAAGAGATGTCGTCAGCACAAAAGTAGGGGTCCACTAGGACCGATGCCTGCCGGGGTCGCGGGAAGGTACTATAGGGTCACCGAGGCCCCTGGCAACACAGGCAACAGGAAGGAATACGGGTGGGTTTTAGTCAGTAAGAGTCTGACACACCCTCCCGCTCCGCCCAGAGCGGGAGAAATTATTTGATGATTTCCCATCCAAAAATGTGTGGTGTTCACATACCTGCAATATTTTTAAACGGCCTATCCAACGATACCCCAAACCATGGGGTAGACGAGAAAAAAAAATCATCCCCACACTACGTGCACGGAAGGAGCTCTAAATAATTTTTTTCTCAAGATTTTATTTTAGCACTCTGTCGGCGTGATTAATATGTATGTACCTGTGCCAAATTACAGCTTTCTAGTACTAAGCATCTCTGAGTTACAGTGGCGTCAGACAGACAGACGGACATGGCGAAACTATAAGGGTTCCTTGTTTACTACGGAACCCTAAAAATTACGAGCGGAATATCAATTTCAATCAATATTCGATCAATATTCTAGAATTCTATCGCTTTTACGAGAAAATGTTTTAGAATATTTTCACTTTTGCGAGAAAATGGTTTACAATATTTTCCCTAGCGTGCAATGAAATGAAACTAGGTCTCAAAAGTGAGACCTAATTTCATGATTGACAAAACATTTGAAGGATAATTCTCAGAAACAGGAGCTCTTCTAGGCAGTGAGGTTCTTCTATGAAACTATTATCAACTACTTTACTAGACAAGATCATGTCATTTGTGAATTTATGTCATCGCATACTCTGTCCAATATGTTTGCGAATATCTTTTCCATTGGACTCTCGAGCGTCAATCCCTGTACGAACTCAGTAAATATCTTAATGTGGAGCGAACATTTCTCCTCCGATGAAGTTAATCCAATTAAAAAGACGTCGGCTGACTTATTCGGGAACGTAATAAAGTAAAAAAAAAACGCAAATGTATTATGAGGTGAAATTCCTATTTTGGTAGAGTTCTCCAAACATTCTTAAAATGCGCGTTTTCATCACTGAGGTTATTTTTGGAATCAAGTGGGACGTAAAATGAGGTAGCTTTCAGTCGAGCGGTGTTTACCTCTTTTCATTACAAGTCTTAAGGCGCTGACAAGACCCAATTGACCAAAATAGGCCTTTCTTAAGAAAAAAAAAATGCCAAATCTGTATAGTTTGTGGTAGCGGTAAAAATATATGTTAATTTTAAACATATTTCCCAGAACTTGGTTGTTACCAAAACACATTTTGAAAAAAAAATCTCGATACAAACTAAAGTTAAACTAACCTCTTACCTTGAGTTCTAATCCAAAATATCTGTATTAAATGTCAACATACGTTACGTATTTAATTAATAACAAGAATGTCTTATTTGAATGCAGAACTTGGTTATTTTTTATTTTCGATTACTCAACTCAATTTTGAGTAAATAGATAATTGCTTCATATTTTGCAATAAATTACAAGCGTTATGACATCGCGCTTCTTTTTCTTTTCTATGCAATCTGACAGTGACCGCGGGTTAGGTGTTGTCAGCGTCTTAAGGCATAGATTGTTCGTAAGAAACCTCCTTCCTTCGTGATTTTTTTGTTAATTATCTAAGTGTTCGTTAGGTAAAGTAGTAGGGATTTTCATTTAGAAATCCAATGCTTTTTCTTTAAATCCAATTACCTCACCTTTCTTACTTGATAAGATTAGTTTTACTTCGATTTTTTTGGGCCTATAGTAAGGATCGAATGAAAGGAATGTAATTTTTTTAGGAATTCAGCCTGATATTTTCATTAACAATTTTCCACTCGGCAAAAATTCTGGTGAAATATTTTTTTAATTCTGACAAACAAAATAATTTCGTAAATTTCCCGTAATAAAGAGCGGACAGACGAAAATTGTGGCATTGAGTATTACGAGTACGTAGGTACCTACTCCGAGACATTTCAGTGTCACAGAATAATTTATATCGCAGTTGTCATAAAAATATAATTAGTTCAAAGCTTGGCTGAATTAAAACGTTTTTTTTAAAGTAAAACTCTTTTCACTCGCCTCTCTTGTGTTTGACAAAGGTGTCTGGAGCCCAGTTTCTTCGATACTAATTATGACTCATACCTTCAAAACCGTTATTAAAACATCAATAACAGATATTTCTGTAATCGTGCATGTTTTCACGAACCTTATACGCATCAGGTATGTTGACGGGCTCGCCGCTCTCGGCAACATAGCCGACGATGCCGCTGCCCCACGGTATCCGGATCTCATCGAGCGTTTCCATCTGTTCGGGTGTTGACTTCGAGCAGACATCGAACAACTTCGAGACCAAACACCTGTAAAAAACAACAACAATTAACGACATGTTTGAAAACTTTGATATTGAACAACATTTTTGAAAAGTTGAAAATAAACAACGTACTTGAAAAAAAATAAGCTAGAAATGGTTCTAGCTGTAAAATATTTTAAATAGACACAGACACAAAAATAAAATGTTGAAGTTATCACATATTGACCGTGTATGGCACCAGAATTTTGAAATAGAATAAATACGAGGATTGAACATCGCAATATCAAATTCTGTAGAGATGCAAATATTTTCGCGTTCTATTTGTTCCGAAAAATACGAAGCTCTATTTGTGTTTGAATAAAAACAATTCGCGTCAATTTTTCGATACGTTTATGCTTTATTAGCATTAAGCTGGATTTGAAAATAGTCAATGAAACGAAAAAAAAATTGAACAATGAAACCACTAGATTTCATTACTATCAAACAGACAAGCAAATTAGAGAGGCATACGACAGATATAATCGAATTCCCAGTCCCTCCCTGGGAATTTTCCAATAGGAAGAAGAATCTGTTTAATAAAACCTCGAGAGCCATGTGTCGTTGGCGCATGTGGTCGCCGCCTACGTACCTACAAGTAAAACTCGATACACGTGACATTTCAAACTATTACATTACTCGGTTCTAATTGAAGATTTATTTGCATGAGATTATCTTGTAATGGAATTTTGTATGATATCTACTTCATGATTTATACTCTGATCATCGTTGATATGGCCGCTCCCATGCAAGGTAATTAATGTGATTATGTTAATCAGGTGTAATTATTGTTTGTTTATATACGAGAATAAAACTGACTTCACAATCGTTAATGCATCTAAATTACATAATACTCAAAGACTTCCATCATCATCATCATCTGCCTAGCCTTTTTCCCAGCTATATTGGGGTCGGCTTCCAGTCTTACCGGAAACAGCTGAATACCAGTATTTTACATGGAGCGACTGCCTATCTGACCTCCACAACCCAGTTACTGGGTAACACGATACCCCTTGGTAAGACTGGTTGTCAGACTTCCATACCAGTACTTATATTGTACCAGCTTTGTATAACTTAAATTAAGACTACGAAAAATATTCTACCCCTAATCGCAATGAGAAACAGTCTTCTAATCAATAATTATTGATTTTCAATTTAATTTAATTAAATCAAATTTAAAGATGATTATTTTAATTTAATTGTGATGAATGATTTAATTGGATTTTTGTATTTACTAACGTAGTTTTAGATAACCATTGTTACTAACCCATATATGAGTGCAAACTCGAAATAAATGATATATTATTATTATTAATCACGTTTTCCAAATTTGAAGGTCCCTAACCGTTCTTTCACAGTCGAACAAACTAACACTGATACATACATACATCACACAATGACATTACGTCAGCGAATCTTGGACTCCCCAGGACGCCTCCTCTTTAAGAGCGTACTCAAACTCAATAAACCCTCAGACGGAGGCTTAAGTGGCGACTACACACGTAACTTCATTTTCGTTCAGTCAAATTGAATAATTGGATAAGCTTTATAAGAGAAACACGTTGACGACTGTCGTACGCTTAAATGTGGAAGGATATAGTTTGTATTAAGTTAATGAAGAAAGGATTCGTGCTGAATAGGTAGTGCCAATTAAGTTACACGCCAAAATATATGAAGTTCTTCTAAACGCACTTGAAAGATATTAGGTAATATTATTGTAGAAGAATTACCAAATTAGTTTCTTTTGCCATTGATGTTTATTTTTCCTTTATTGCCTACTAGTTGTTGCCAGCGACTTCGTCTGCTATCCAGGATGAAAAGTGGTATTTTCATATCATTTTCATTTTATTTATTCTTAAACAATTCACATTGCGTTGAATACAGGCAACATGCAATCTACATACAGATACAAAAAAAAAAATCTATAAATTATTAGTTACAGCAAAGTTCAAATAAAGTGTAAACAGTTTCAAATCTAATGTCAAACAGTTTTAAGTATAATGTCACAGATATATTAAATGTCGGCAAATGATTCTAAATTATATAATGTCAAAAGATTAAAAACAGAAAATAAAGTAGTATGTCCTTCTCCGGGTTTACCCGTGTAGCAAATTTCATTCAAATCCGTGCAGCCGTTTTAGCGTGAAAGCGTCGCGTAACAAACAAACTACTCACTTTTTCATATATTATTATAGTTAGGATGCACCACTTTTTTTGTTATCATTACCCTATCATACACGGTCACCAAAACGTGAACCAGCACCAGCTTATTTGTTATCAATTTAATCATTTAGCCAACTGAAAATTGTTCCTTTGAGGCCCCTAAAGGTTTTATTACGAAATTTGATACATCACACAAAGGACCACCAAGGACATTATACCACCGAAAGGTTATAAGTAGAAATAATCCTATTTGGTTGTAAACCATTAAGTTAAATAGTGACATGTTAAAATTAATTAATTTGCCGCATAAATCTAACCAATCTACGCAAGTGCCAAGTAAATATTGCTTGTTTATGGTATTTAAATATATATTTTACGACGTCACTGCAGACTTAGCTTAATGTTAAGCTTAATGTTATTAGAAAAAAAAAAAAAAACCCAAGCTTAAATTTCAAAATCGAAGCAAAGAAGGATCACGTACTTAATGTAATACAACTTAAGTAGGTATGCAAAGTAATATTTATTATCACCAACTGAAGATACCATAAAAGGGTCAATAACATAAGTAAAGCAATAAAATCCTTGTTACGATGACAAATATGAGTAGGTACATACGGGGCAAGATATAACCCCCCAAACTTCATCGGTTGTTTGACTCCGTTATGATTTCCGCGTACGGGTTCCCATTTGACCTTGACGTTTGGAGGGTTAGCAACTGTTTCAACCTACCCGCGACTCTGGGGAACTTTTAAGTGTCACTCTTCATTTATTATTCAGCCGGTGTAGATGTTCGGGATTACGATTTTTTTGTCGCATGCTTTTTGAAATGAGGAAACTATTTGTGTACTTTAAAAAGGATCTTTATCGATAAAATGGCCTTTAAAGATTGTGCTGGACAGTCAAAATCTAATAGATTTATTTGTAGTCTTTTCCGACTGTTGTTAAGACAAAAAAGTTTCTTAAAATAACTTGGCAGAAATAACAATAGTAATTTTTGGTCTTTCCATAGGGCTAGATCGTCAGGAAAATTACTCGTAATTCTATATGAGCAGCTGTATAAAATGAAGTATTATTGCCCAGACACATTATTCAAATAGTTGAAATGTTTAACTATTTTCTCAGTTAAATACTAGACATCTTAAATGACCTTGACCTTGACAATATCCATTGTGATTTGTATCGCGTCTGACCGTTTAACATATTCTCCAAAGGTCAGTTCAGCCATAAATAATATCTACAAAAATGAAAGGGGTCCACCAGATATATCAACAAAAGTCGGATATCTAAGCGTACGTTTTGCTTAGAAATACAATTTTATATGATGTAGGATGCATACTTATATTATAAATGCGAATGTGTTTGTTGGTCCGTTTGTTAAGTTTTCACAGTTGAACCGCTTAACCGATTTTCAAGAAACTAGATTAAGACGCTGACAACACCTTCACCACGGTCACTGTCAGATTGCATAGAAAAGAAAGAGAAGCGCGATGACACAACGCTTGTAATTTATTGCAAAATATGAAGCAATTATCTATTTACTCAAAATTGAGTTGAGTAATCGAAAATAAAAAACAACCAAATTCTGCATTCAAATAAGACGTTCTTGGTATAAATTAAATACGTATGACAACGTATGTTGATATTTAATACAGATATTTTGGATTAGAACTCAAGGTAAGAGGTTAGTTTAACGTTAGTTTGTATCGAGATTTTTTTTTCAAAACGTGTTTTGGTAACCACCAAGTTCTGGGAAATATGTTCAAAATTAACATATATTTTTTTCGCTACTACAAACTATACAGATATGGCATTTTTTTTTCTTAAGAGAAGCCTATTTTGGTCAATTGGGTCTTGTCAGCGCCTTAACTTGAAACCCAACGAAATATAAAAGGATACGTTGAAAGAACAAACAGTATTTCAAGGATGAAACAGACACCCTGTTTGAATGAGATCAAGTCAGCGCGAACTACTACGAGGTTATAAATAATTTTACACCAAGAATTTAGTATCAAGATATGATTTGATTTGAATCTGAGAGGAAGTCGTTTTGCGTTTATCATAATCAATAATGTTATTGTTTGACTTCTGTTTCACATTTCCGATCTTACGTCATTTAGATGTCCACATGATTAGCCACGTTTTTATTAGTAGGTACCTAATAATACCTAATAAAAATGTTTAATATTTTTTCAGTACCTACGACTTCCAATTCGCCTCGAGCAATTTACAGTAAAAATAGATCGACCTACATTCCTTCAAGGACTTAATTAAGTTTTTCCCTCAATATATTCTACAGGTAGCGTGGGATGTTAATCCTGTGAACGGCAGACTTTTACCTTTTTGCTACATACAAATGGGAATGGAAAATAAACTGTTTTACAAAAAAAAAAAAAACCAGCTTCCAAAAAATATGTCAGTGTCTTTGATTCTGTATTTTTGTTTTTTGCCACCGACTTCCGAAATTTAAGTAATTTTTCACATCGTAATGTTTTTTTTTTGGAAGTCGGTTGTTTTTCACTACTTGCTATGTAAACAACAGTGACGGGAAGTTTTACAACATCATCAACATACACCGAGTGGATTAAACACGTATTATTGAAGCTAACTCAAAAACTACTCAAGAAAAGTTAATAAAAGTTTTATGGGACCACCGCGCAAGCTTCCTCTACCATAATTGAGATAATTATAAAAATCGGTTCATAAACAAATAAGTTATGCCCGAACATACTATTGTATAATTATTATGACGGCTCTATAAAAGTACATACAATATTATTTATTCTTGTATAATGTTTCTGTGTCACAGTTAAAACAGGTCAACATTGAAAGTCCTCATCTGAACTTTTGCTGAACGGAACTACAAACCAAAACGTCATCTGTGTATATATATACACAGATGACGTTCTGGTTTGTTTTTCGTTTTTGCTGATTTTTCAAAAAGCGCTGAGTCAATTTCGATAAAATTTATATGGGACCACCTCTGAAGTATGACCTACCAAACAAAAAAGAATTATCAAAAAAAAATCATAATTGGTGAAGTAATCGTGTTACAAACATACCGTCGAATTGAGAACCTCCCGCCTTTTTTAGAATTCGGGTAATAAAATAATTAAAAGGTCAATTTTATTCGTGAAATTCAGGGGAATAATTGTTCGATCGTTAGTACCTACCTTGTAGGTAGACCACTAATTAATTAGCCCCACTACGACTGGCCACAACCACATGTCGGTGAAAGCGAACGTACAGAGCTATTGCCAAATAAGCTTGTATTATATGGCCCTTTATTCAAAATGCGTATATAACATAAATATAAATAACCGTATTGCGTATTGGATTGAGGCCAAAAGCTATATAACCATGAACGCTAAATTTCGCAGCCGGCTTTGTTCTTCTAAATATTCCATTCGATTTATCAAATAGAGAAACTACCGAATATCGTGTAATATAAAAAATCGTATTGTCTTAATTCTGCACCGAAGTCGATGGACGCCATTGTCTTTCCTGATTTCTACAGCAAATGTAAAGTTACGAGTAGTTCACAGTATTTTTTTACAAATTCTCCGATCACGTACAGGAACTCCCGAACGATAACATTTTTAGGACGTATGGTCTTTTTAATCATCTAAGGGCAAATTCGCCCAAAATTTGAACCTAGTAATCTTATCCTGCAATAAAATTTTGAAAAAATAGACAGCTTTTCATACAAAGTCTGTCAAACGTAAATTGTATTCCATAGATTAAATATACTTTGGTAAATTCAGCGTAGCTAAGTATGCCACGCTTTTTAAAGGCTCTGTGGGTACAGCCCTACAGAAAACACGGGCCCTTGAAGGTCTTTGAATATTTAAAGCAGCTTATAGAGTACATATTAATTAAATTGGAAACGTGCGATCTAATATTACCGTTATTGAAATTACATTAAAACGACACCTACAAATCAATTAGGAAAATTACGTGAAACTTTGAAATTACTGTGAACAGTGGTAGTTATTAATGTATCGTTTTCGTTAATTTTTATTTAATTGAATGGAATTATATTTGGATATATTTTTATTAAATTTACTACTATTATTTTATACTTTTATACTTCAAGCACACAAGTATGAAGGGGCGGACTTAATGCCAAGGATATGATAATTCAAATAAAAAAACATAAAACAATACAGATTTATACTTATGAACACAGAACATAAATAGTCAGCAGCCGCACGCCGTGGCTGTGACAAAAAGACTCAGCATGATGCTGTGCTATGGGACCCCTACAGTAGAGCGCTGATTATCAGTGCTCACCCGAAAACGACGTACGGAAACCAAGTCAGGTCAAAAATAGTTAATAAAGTAAAATAAAATAAACAGTAGTTAGAATATAATATATCTATACAACCATTAAAATAAAAACAATACTATAAAATAACTTAAAAAGTATTTAAGTAGGCATCACTATGCATAAATAATTAAATGCCTTACCTACCCTCCCTAGACTGTCCCTAGACGGTCAAAATTGCTTGACAAGATTGTGGTTTTTTCGTGCTTGTCAAGCAATTTTGACTGACTAAAGACCCCATTAGGGCTTTGCGACCGAATTAGGTCGTAAAGTGATCGCTATCTATTGACTATTAGATAGGCATTATCTAATAGTCAAACTCGAAAATGGTTGATATTTATTAGTCCTTATACTTAAGACTAAACTTAATATTGAACATTGATATGTTAAGCTTTAGCCTATACGGCGTCCTCACCTTCCGCCTGACGCAGGTCCTCACCGGAAACGGCAGCTTCGGGAGGTTCCTGGGTCGGATAAGGCGGGAGGAAACGCCCGGGTGTCACCACTGTGTGGATCGCCCGGAGGACACGGTGGAGCATACGGTGGAGGTATGCCCGCCTTGGGCAGAGCACCGCCGTGTCCTCGTGGAGGCGATCGGCGGCAGTGATCTCTCGAGTCCGGCCCTGGTTCAGGCCATGGTACGGAGTGAGAGGGCATGGGCAGCCGCCACCTCCTTCTGCGAAGTAGTAATGCTCGCGAAGGAGGAGGCGGGACGGTTGAGGGAAAGGCAAGTTTCGCGCCCTCTCGCCCCTTGCCGCCGTAGAAGACGCCCAGGGCGTCGGGAATCCCGGGCGGATTTCCGACCACCGACCGTAGGCGCGGGCTTGCGGACGGTGAGCAATGGGTAGCTCACCGTCCGGTAAGGACCAGGCCCGGGTCGACGGCGCGTTGTATTCCACGCGCGCCTCAAAGAGATGTCGTCAGCATATAGGTAGGGGTCCACTAGGGCCGATGCCTGCCAGGGTCGCGGGCAGGTACTTATGGGTCACCGAAGCTCCCGCAACACAGGCAACAGGAAGGAATACGGGTGGGTTTTAGTCAGATAAGGTGTTATTACAAAATAAAGATTTCTTTTGACATGGTTTAAACCATCGAACCAGTTTTCGTAATAAGAACTTTACTATGATTGAAATGCAGTTCTTTATACAAAACTGACTATTTAGTCCGGTACTAAGTTGACAGTTTTTCATTAAGAACTTTAACGTATTAAACGAATAAAGTTCGAAATTCAAAAATGGCTCAATAATTTAAACCTGGGTCTGAAGATAATCCTTGTTTTGTAATAAGACGGTAAGAGTCTGACACACCCTCCCGCTGCTCCCAGAGCGGGAGAAGTTATTTGATGATTTCCCACCCTCAAAAAAAAAAAGCTTTAGCCCGTGCAATATTTTATCATTGTTGCATGATAATATCAGAATGCAATCAGTGAATAAAGGCTCCTGCAGACCAGCGCGATATCGCAGGCGCGACATATTGCTGCATGTTGCGCCCGCGATATAGTCTCAGTCTGCACGAGCCTTAAAGTCCTAATTTACGGATACCACGACATTCATTGCACCACAATGCAACATCTATAATGTTAACCGATGGCAGCATATTATAAATACAATAATAGCACAGAGATCGGTAGCCCAGCAGCCCGTCTCTTTGAACTACAGAAACTTATTTCCCCGAGTTTGTTTTCTTACTTTTACAAGTACCTATCTAGGTACTGTGGTTGACTTGCTTTGTGTATCTTTTGCCCGCAGATAGTAGATTAATTTATATTTTCTAGAGGTTAGCTATGTGAAATTCGTTTCAAATTAAGACATCGTATCGTAACAAAATTTTATTATTTCCGAACGCCGAAATGTTTTACCGCATACCTTCAAGTAAACGATACATATAAAAAATATAATGACTCCCGAGACTTTGAAAATCTTCATTATATAAGAATTTAATCAGATTTCGGTCGCATACCGTTACATAATATTTTAAAACAAGGCGTAGTCGGCACATCGTTAACCTGAACTACATGAAAATCGCGGCGACCGAACATTCCCTCGGGCTCTCGGCTACTTCCGATATCCCGCATTTTAACGGTTATGTCCAAGATCTTAAATATTCACGGGCCGATATTGGCTCAATGGCCTCTAAATTGCCAGGTTTTTTGTTCTACTTTTACGCTTTTACCAGACAGTAGCGCAAAAAAATTGACGTAATTTACTGCCTTTGTGCATCGCTTCATAAAACGACAAAGGTCAGGAACACCATTACTGCTTCAGAAAAATTTAAGAGCTATACGCAGATCGCATTTAAGAATTAAACAGCGGTTGCTCTTCAATCCTTAAATGCGATCTGCGTATAATTCTTAAATTCTTCTGTGATTGATCTGTGAAAAAACAAAGCCATAAGGTAACCACTTTGGCTTTGTTTTTTACTCGTTTGTGCGGAGTGACATTGTCCTTTACACTTATTACTGCTCGATAAACTCCAAAAAGTTTTCACCAAATCTTCCAACAATCAAGGGGCAACGTTCAAACATTGAAACGTTCTATCTCTGCTGTCAAAATAAATTGCACGCCATCGCCAACGCCTCTGAGGGTGTATGAAAACAAAAGCTCCCAGTGGCTTGACGCGTGTCAGCGACTTACATCAGGGATGTTAGGGCTTTAGCAGACAAGCCACTTTTAGCATCGGCGATCAGTGTTTTAGTCACTTTTCTAAAGCTCAAGCTCAACGCTACCGATCGCCAACCGAAGCATTATCTATAAAATTCGCAAAAACTTTGACACTGCACTCAAACGCAGCGACGCCAAAACGCGATGCAGCATCGAAGCAATCCTGATACTTACGCGAGATTTTACCATCGCGACCGATCGCAGAGTTGCCAAAACGCCATGCGGCATTGGTGTAGTCACAAAATCGATGCTTAAAGTTGCACGTCTGATAAAGCCCTTACATACATCCTCCTCGACAGCACACTGGGGAATCGACCAACCACTTTGTTCACGAACCGAGAACGAACAAATGGAACGCCAAGACTGTGACTAAAGCCGAGATATGACGGCAGATGTAAACGTTTTGGGAAATGTGCTTTTCGGGTGGTGGCATCTTATATTCATTGGCTTTGGATGCTTTAGTGCTTGTCTTGTTGAGTTGGTGGTT
Organism: Atethmia centrago; assembly: GCA_905333075.3. Lineage (NCBI taxonomy): Eukaryota > Metazoa > Arthropoda > Insecta > Lepidoptera > Noctuidae > Atethmia > Atethmia centrago. The sequence continues at coordinate 14,190,737 of HG995386.1, read as the reverse complement.
TGAGCCGTTTATGTCGCAGATTTTTTGATACACTCCTTTTGACTGGTGTTACCCAGATATATTAATTGTTAATCAAATTGACTAAGTACCAACTTAAATTGCCCGTATATTCAAATCGCAACTGTTAAGACTCGTCCAGACTAGCCCCAGTCTGCACAAGCTTTTACTCCTTTTTTTTTGTGGATGGGAAATCATCAAATAACTTCTCCCGCTCTGGGCGGAGCGGGAGGGTGTGTCAGACTCTTACTGACTAAAACCCACCCGTATTCCTTCCGTTGCCTGTGTTGCGGAGGCCTTGGTGACCCATAAGTAGGTACCTTCCTGCGACCCCGGCAGGCATCGGCCCAAGTGGACCCCTACATTTGTGCTGACGATATCTCTTCGAGGCGCGCGTAGAATATAACGCGCCGTCGACCCGGGCCTTGTCCTTACCGGACGGTGAGCTACCCATTGCTCATCGCCCGCAAGCCCGCGCCTACGGTGGCCGGAAATCCGCCCGGGATTCCCGACACCCAGGGCATCTCCTGCGGCGGCTAGAGGGCGCGAAACATGCTTTTCCCTCAACCGTCCCGCCTCCTCCTTCGCGAGCATTACTGTCTCGCAGAAGGAGCTTTTACTTCTTGACAGTTGTATCTATAGACGGGCTATAACACGGCAAATTGAATGTGTAAAACTGATAAACAATTAATTTCCCGGATTGTACCTATTTGTCGTAAAGGAATTAATTACTTCAAGATGTTTTGTATGTACATATTTTCAATGTGGCAGATATTTTTAGGGTTCCGTACGTCCGTATGAAAAACGAAACCCTTATAGGATCACTCGCGTGTCTGAGACGTCTGTCCTTCTGTCACAGCCAGCTTCGAATCTAATGGACCGATTAAGTTTAAATTTGATACACATCAATTTTTGTGATCTAAATACGGACGTGTAACATAAATTAATTAATTTTAAATATGGGGCCACTTCTGGGCGGCAAATAAGAACTTTTTTTTAAGTTTTGCAAACTGTATCGAGTAACATATCAAATGAAAGGGCTTACTGTGAGGGTCTAATTTTAAAATAAATGAAAATTCCCCCTTATATTCGAAACTACTAAGCCCAAAATGTAGAAAATAGTTATACACTTATAGATTACAGGAAAACCTATAAAAAGTCTATGGTCTCAAAATAACATAGTAAATTTTTCAATATTGTGCGTACAAACGTGCATTTGCAGTTGGAATGTATGGAAAACATGATTTTCAAATACAATGTTAAGTTTGATCTTGGGATAAATTCATCCCGACTATGGAACTCTTCATTGTGTGTGGTCCGACACGCACTTGGCCGGTTTTTTAATAACTAGGGGATGTTTTTTTAAAAAATGATCTTTGCACAAGCAACTGATCATCTTTTCAATTCGGTACTTTAACATTACCAAAACAAACACTTAGATGCCGAAAGTACCGTTTACAGTTCGTCTTTTATAAAGCTAATATCTTATAATAATATCTTAATCTAGCTAATATCTTATTTTTAGTGACTAATATCTGACAAAATGAAGTCAGTCTGACCGTATAACGGTTGAGTAAACCTAATTGCATCCTAAGCGTGTCTTCGTCATCACTTTTACAGTTACTTGTGCAACTCACTGTACATATAGCTACGTATATTGAACGTGTAAGCCTCGGCACGTGGGTTAAAGGATTGGCTCGCTGGATATGTAAGAGAAAATTAGTCTGTGACCAAGACATAGAAATAGGTATGTGTACCAATAGGTTTTCCTTTTCCTCACGTAGGAGTTGGATTGTTCTCATTTTGTGAGACAACGTTGACTCAAATATAGGTGGACGTGAGAGATTTTGGTATTGGATTGACATGCGTATATTTTATGAAAGCCTTCCACGACGCATCCTACACGAAAATCAGCATAGAAGCGATATGAAAATATAACACACAGGGGCGGATTCTGAACTACACACATGGATAAACTCGCGCTTTCTTCTCATCGGGGTAGGCAGAAACTATAGACCGCCACCTGCTCCGCACCTTACATACTTTGCTTCGCCTACGTTCATACATCTGGTCATATACACCCGCTTGTTGCGAGTACTTCGTACCTAACATGGATCTAAACTAGAAATATGGAATTAAATATGATATGAAACAGTTTACATTTAACCTCAATTCAAAAAGTAAGTAGGCTAGGTAGGTACAAATAAAATACAAAAGAAAAATATTTCTCCAACTAATTACAATTCCAAACGCTTCCTTATGAGATTAAAATTATAATGAAATATTAACATAATTATGATTTATGTTTTCATTAAGGACAAATTACAAATTTCCATCTGATATGCTAATAGGCGCATGTTATTTGAGCTTTGGGCGACTGTTCTCCATAGAACATGGCAAATAATTAGCTCTCGACTTTGTAACGTTAATGAAAACCACGATATTTAATTAAAACTTTCTACGTCACTTATTTGTCGGCGTTTACAATTACAAGGCCGACTAGTTTATTTTTAATGGTGGCTACTGAGTAGAAGAGTTGCATTGAACTCGTGAAAATACGTTTTACTGCGGGGACGAAGTTTAAAAGCCTATTTTTCGTTACAGGGGCCTTTCTGGCAGGTAGTGGACACGTCTCCGCTATCCTTTCCGCCTTTTTCATGATGGCTGCCAAACTGAGTTACGTTTAATTCACTTGAAGTGCTAGTGCGACATTTGGTAGTTGTTATTTTATTTTGTATGGGAAAACAAACAGTACACTGAAAAAAATGAAACGATACTTTTTACTGTTGTTGTACAGTAAAAAAAACGGTTCAGGAAACTTATTTTTATGTTAAAATAATTGTATACTGACAGTGCACTGAAATGGGCAAAAACAGTAAAGAGCTAAACAGTTATTTCAATTGGATGAACATTAAAGTTTACTGAAACAAACAGTTTCTTTTAAGTATTGCTTATTTAGAGCTTAAGAGATGCACAGTAAAATCTACTGTTATATAACTCAACTGTTCTTTTTTTCCAGTTAGTTTTACTTCTTTGGACAATAGGCTCTATTTTTACTGACCAAAGCGGTGAATATTACCGAAAAATCGATTGGGTTTACCGATTTTTTTTTTCAGTGTAGTATAATAAAGATAAACGGTAATAACTTAACAAATATACTACCCACTACATTTTCCATGTTATACCAATACTACATGTCATTTCAGCTTATTTCTCTCGGTTCGTGTCTTTAGAATAAAAACTTTTTCGTTGGTGAGAAAAAACTAAGTACAGTAACATAACATCACGCCTTGTTTTCCCGGAAGGGTTGAGCAGAGGTGTACCTGTAGTACACCCACATTTCGCCAGTTATGTTTAGGTCCCATGTCATAGGGTGCGAGCCTATTGCCATCAACCGGACTCAAATCCAGACTCCGGGCTGCTACTGAGAAATTCCAGATAGAAAAACCCAATAACACGACCCGACCCGGGAATTAAACCCAGAACCTCACGCTCAGCAGTAGCGCTTGCGACTACTAGACCAACGCGAGGCAGGCAGGAGAGGAAACTAAATACAATAAATAACATTTACGGATTACTGCAGCATACTTCGCTGGACTGCGCTGAAATCGTATAAACTCGCCGCTAATGAGATAATAATGATAAAAGCTCGTTGTGTAGGTATGTATTATTTGCTCTTTAAACTTGAATAAATACGTGAAATCCTTTTATTTTGTTGTTAAGTATGTATGGAAATAAAATCATTAATAATTATCGTGTGGTTTGTTTCGTGGAAGTCCTAATAAAATAAAAAGATTTACAGAAATTTCACATCAAAAACTCAAAAAATCAAAGCATTTATTTCAAATAAACCGATTACAGGCACTTTTGAATTGTCAAGGAGTCGGTCGGTCAGTCAGAAGAATGAAGCTAGTTGCCCATTCCAAAGCGTAGTAGGTACCTATGGAGAAGAACGGGCAAGAAACTCCACGGACATTCTTTGAAATCAACGTATTATGGTTACAAAATATCGTCTACATCATTCATTTTGAAATTATACATGTGAGAAAGATGCAAAACGTAAAAGCGTCCGTTATAAAATCGTTTTTCGGATGCTTTTTAATTATTTACTAAGGAACAAACTTACCCGAATTTTTCTAATTATATTTGTTATTATTTTACTCCTGTAGTAGGTAAGTTTTATTTCGGGCGTGTGTATGTAAGAGTAATCATCGGATCCGATTCCGAAAATTCCTTCACTAATGGGAAGTACAGTATTGTCGAGTGTCATAGGATACATCATATAATCAGGCTATAATGTTTCGACTACTGGGAAACAAGCCTCCTATCTGTGAAAGGGAGTGGGCCGTAATCCACGGTAGGGCGGGGTGGTAGATGTCACATGTCTTCGAATTTTTGGTTCAAGGACATGCCGTTTCCCCACGATGTTTTAATGAAATTATTTACACAAAGTAAAGCGCCTAGGCCCGTTACCTCTGCTCTCAAAACTGTCACTCGCCACTGGAATGCTCTTAGAATGTATTTTATGTCAAAACAAGAAATTTCACGCCGACGAAGACACGGGCTGCAGCTAGTGGGAAATAAATATAGCTGAATAAAGGTGTGTGTATACCTACCTACCTTCTACACGCCTCTGCCTAAGCCTTCGCAGAATACAGTCGTGATGTATGAAGCATGGCATATCTATTTGATAGTATTAATTCTCGAATCGAGGACACATTTGCGCCTAGAGAACGGTAATTCACATTAACTCAGGCTTCCCATGGGAGTATGATTTATCTTTCCAGCAGATACCCACGATATGGGCAAAATCCCACAATGTAATTATACTGCGGTGGACATAGCGATAACCCTATGTCCACCGCAGTATAATTACATCCTGCCGGGGTCGCGGGAAGTTACTTATGGGTCACCGAGGCCCCCAAAACACAGGCAACAGGAAGGAATACGGGTGGGTTTTAGTCAGTAAGAGTGTGACACACCCTCCCGCTCCGCCCAGAGCGGGAGAAGTTATTTGATGATTTCACATCCAAAAAAAAAAAGTATAATTACATGATCAGCTTATAATGTTCGCACTGCTGGGACACAGGCCTCCTCTCTGTGAGAGGGAGTGGGCCGTAATCCACCACGCGGGCCCAGTGCGGGTTGGTAGAAGGCACATGACTTCGGTTTTTTGTTTTTAGGACATGCCGGTTTCCTCGTGATGTTTTCCTTCACCGTTTCGAGAGCAGTGGTGATGTAATAATTTACAAAAAGTAAAGCGCCTGTATGGGTACGACATAGAACTCGTAAGTCGCGGCCGTTACCACAGGGCCACCACTGCTCTCTCGCTGTATAATTATATGAAAGAAAGAAATAAAATAAGTTTATTTGCGGTAAACATGACGCAAAGAAGGAACACAAATACAAAAAAGAAACAATTTGGGGGAGAATATGCGTCACGTCCACGCAAAATGGCCAACGCTCAGCATAATGCTGCGACCCTATGCGAGACAGAGGCCCAGCGCTGGTTTTCAGCGATAACCGGCGTTGACGTTAAGACGTCGACCGGTGCAGCACACAGTGAGATTGTAATATGAATAAAATAAATACAAATATTTAAAAGAAAGAATTACATAAATACAAATATTTAAAATGGCAACATTCCGTACCGACGAGAACAACGTACGCACCGCCGGCCTAAATTAATTATATGGTTTTAATTACACTTACATGTATCGTTAGTACTCTAGAACATGCGATGTTGTTGATCCTGGGCATGCCAAAAATCAATGCTTAGGAGTTAAGTAATGCTTTCAGAATAAGCTTGATTGATTTGCTCTGTCAAAGGAATGACTTAAACTGGTGAAAGACGTGGGTATCCGCTGGATGCGGTAAAGACAGGACCGACTGGTGTAGTAGACCTACGTCCAGTTGTGGACATCTTTCGGCTGAATGATAAAATGATGACCAAATAAAATAAAATATTTATTTTGTCATTAATCAGGAGTTTAGGACAGTTACAGCTATCCTCATAAAGCTTATGGTTCAAACTTGACATCACCATAGTTTTGAAACTTACACAAACCATGAAAGACGCAAGTTTTGATACAGATATCCGAACTGTGGACTGTAGTTTATAACAAGGGACAGTTTATAACAAAGTTGAGATCCAGAAACTAGCAGACAACGTTTTTCAAACTTCACTGAGCTTAAAAACATTCATGAAAAATTAAAATGTCTGAGTTGCGTAAGCGCGGGGAAGCGATTCTGTACTTTTGACTACACTCCCGGATTCCTAAATCGAGCCACCGAGCATTTTTATGTTTCTAGGCCTAAAACATCAAAATAATAAGTCAGAGAAAAAGTTTTTACGCAGTTCTGAAGCTGACATACTGGCCATGATTGCGGTATCACCATTCTTCCGGCTCGATTCAGGTGTTCGGGAATGTATTTCTGTGTATATAATTAAATAATATTATTATAACACAACGAAATTGTTAAAAACTCGCGATTAGCTCGAATTCATTCGATCGAATAAAGGCTCGTGCAGACTCGTGCAAACTTCAAGGAAATTGTCGTACGTACGAGTCGGCGCGACTTCACGAGCCAGCCTGCACGAGCCTTAAAACCAAAAATAATAATGATGTTTCATAAAAAAATTTCTACATTATATTAGTCTGACTATTCATAACGCCTTAAATTTCGTAAAGTTTAGTCCTGAGACAATAGTTGGTAAGGAAAGCACCCCATGTCATACAAACGCCACTTGAACGAAATACATTTATTTGCTGTGAAAAAATAAAATCCAATGCGACGAAAGGACGCGAGCGAGGAACGAGACTTCAAGCCTCTAAAACATTAAATGTTTCTAAAAGAAATCAGTGGCAAAGCAAAGCCATTACAGATACTTACCTATCGCAAAGGAAAAATGATAACATGATATTATTTCCTGCCCATTTACTTTATTTTTATTCATTTAAAGGACTGTGACCGCGGTATCTATACATATTATAAATTAAAATCGCTTTTCGTGTCTGTCTGTGTAACTGCGTTGTTCTTCTAAACTCTGCAACGGATTTTAATGCATTTTCACCCTCATTTAGATAACTTATTCCGGAAGGTTTATGTGCAGAACGCATTAATATTCCAGTTAGATATAATAAAGAAATAATTATGTTATGTAATGTCGTAATCACCGTGGAAGCAGGGGCGGGTCGCTAGTAACGAATAAATAAACGATACCTAAGGATAAATTTCTTTCTAAATATTTTTTCTCTTTTTAATTTTGTTCGACGCATAAAACGTCAGAAATTCGGGATAAAGTAAAAAAAGAAAAGACAAGAACAGAAACCACAGCGGTCTCTAAGGGTAAAGCACCTTTAAACCGCGCTACGAAAAAAATATTCCATGCGAAATTCCATTTTAGAGAAACCTCAAAGGGTAAGCCCCTGCTTTCTAGAGAATTTTTCGCTTTTTAATTTTGTTCGACGCATAAAACGTCAGAAATTCGGGATAAAGTAAAAAAAGAACAGACAAAAATAGAAACCACAACGGTCTCTAATGGTAAAGCACCTTTACAACCGCGCTTCCAAATGAATTTCCATGTGAAATTCCATTTTAGAGAAACCTCAAAGGGTAAGTCCCTGCTTTATAGACAATGTTTCGCTTTTTATTTTTGTTAGACGCATAAAACGTCAGAAATTCGGGACGAAGTCAAAAAGAATAGACAAAACAGAAACACAGTAAAGCACCTTTACAATCGCGCTTCCAAATGAATTTCCATGCGAAATACCATTTTAGATAAACCTCAAACGGTTTAGAGCAGTTGAAACTCAGAAAAAAAATTATACGAATGTACAAACCAGGAAAACGCTGAAAATATTTTATGAACGCTTTTGTACTCGGCTCGGCACAGAGGCCGTAGAAGAAAAGTATATGCACCAGGCACGTGTGACGACTTTTTGCTTTTAACGCCTACGATACGCGTAAATGTGGATGAGCACATAAAAATAAGAGTTCGTGTGAGTAATAAAAGCAGCAGGTTCTTATTATACCTTCAATGTTTTAACTGAACCATTTTTTATCTATGAGTAATAGAAAATAAACTAACAAACAAATGAAAATATACAAATACCAGGTTTTGCCCGCGGCTTCCCCAACCTCCAGTTGGAAATTATCCATTAATTTATCCCAAGTGTTAATCCAGGTTTTTTAACTAACTGGTGTGCCAAATTTTACCCAAATCCGTTCAGCCGTTTTTTCTGTCGTAGTAATAGCAGAGGAAGAGTTCATTGACTCCCGCGCCACCGTCAACCATAACCAGGCATTTTTTTATTTAAGTTAAATACGCGATTTAAATATCCTATTTTATTGGGTGAAAAACAATTCACATACACAAACATAAACATAACATCACGCATTGTTTCCCCGAAGGGTCGGGCAGAGGTGTACATGTAGTACACCCACATTTCGCCAGTTATGTTTAAGTCCCAGTAATAGGGGGCGAGCCTATTGCCATCAACCGGGCATAAATCCAGACTCCGGGCTGCTACTGAGAAAAACCCAATAACACTTTGCCAGAACAGGGAATTGAACGCAGGACGTTATGCTCAGCAGTAGCGCAAAAATAATTCGAACTAAGTAAATTACAGTTACACTTCCGCTATATCAAAACAAACCAAAATTGACGAAGTACCTATAAGCTAGACCCTTTTATGTACGTGCGTGCGTACATTTGTTATGTGACCACAATTTTCTCCCGCAATCAGTATAGCTAATTTAAAAACCAGCCAAGTGTGTGTTGGACTACACACAATGAAGGGTTCCGTAGTTGGGATGAATATATCCCAAAAAGAAACTTAACATTGTAGTTGAAAAACATGTTCTCCCATACATTCCAAATTCTCCATTCCATTCAATGTAAGTTTGTACGCACAATATTGGGAGATTTACCGTGTTATTTTAAGACCATAGACCTCTTATAGGTTGTCCTGTAATCTAAAAGTAAAGAACTATTTGCTGTTTTTAATATTTTATTTTAGTCTCAGTTATTTCAGAGATAATGGGGGTAAATTTATATCTTTTACCTTAAATAACTTTTATACTATTTATTTGAGAATTATAAAGAATATACTTAAATTATCAAATAACTTCTCCCGCTCTGGGCGGAGCGGGTATCAAACACTTACCGGTGCGTTACGTTGCCAGAAGCCACGATATCCCTTTCGGACTTTTCCGCGACCCTGGCAGGCATCGGCCCTTGCGGACCCCTACATACACATAAGACCCTAAAAGTAACCCGGGGTTTCATTTGATATGTCACGGTACAGTGTGCAAAAATTTTTTTTCTTATTTGTGCCCCAAAAGTGACCCCCATATTCAAAATTCATTTATTTATATAACACGTCCGTGCTTGGGTCACAGAAATTTAAATGTGTACCAAATTTCTACTTAATCGGTCCACTAGATTCGGAGCAAATTGGCTGTGACAGACAGAGGATCACTCGTGGGTCTGATCACTCATAAGTCTGCCCACGAGTGATCCTATAAATGGTTGAGTTGAATGGTGCTGATCCATGCGTCATGTTCGTGTTTTTTTTTTATTTTGCGCGTTATTTTTTTTTACATCGTCCTCACATTTAATTATAAATTCAACATTATTTACACTAATCTTTATGTAACAATATAATTTAAAAGAGGTCCATGCATCATGTTCGTGAACGGGCGCCGTCAGTTGGGCCTGGTCACCTCTTAGCTGCCTCAGCTTATTTGTAATTATTTTATTTTGAAATTGTTTTTTTTTTTGTTTATTTTGCTACTATGGACGCGTTATTTTGTTTTTACATCGTCCCCACATTTAATTATAAATTCAACATTATTTATACTAATCTTTATGTAACAATATAATTTAAAAGAGGTCCATGCATCATGTTCGTGAACGGGCGCCGTCAGTTGGGCCTGGTCACCTCTTAGCTGCCTCAGCTTATTTGTAATTATTTTATTTTGAAATTGTTTTTTTTTTGTTTATTTTGCTACTATGGACGCGTTATTTTTTTTTACATCGTCCTCACATTTAATTATAAATTCAACATTACGAGTATTTACACTAATCTTTATGTAACAATATAATTTAAAAGAGTGTCCATGGAGTTTCTTGCCCGTTCTTCTCCATAGGTACCTACTACGCCTTGGAATGGGCAACTAGCTTCATATTTCTAAGTGGCCGACTCCTTGACAATTCAAAAGTGCCTTTAAATAGTTTAATTGAAATAAATGCTTTGAGTTTGAGTTTGAAAGGTTCCGTTTTTAATTCGGACATACGGAATTCTAAAAATAAACAATTTTTTTATACATAATAGTAAATATTCAGTGTATGTATTATGATTTATAATAATAATAATAAATCTTTATTTTCAGACCAGAGGTCCATAATACACGAAAACACTAACTAAACTAAACTAAAACACACTTAAAAACATAATATTTTAATTGGGGTGTTTGATGTTGTGCGTTAATTCCGGGACACGTATATACAGTCTAGGTATTGAAAATAAACTGCTTAGGAAATCTTTTATCAAAATGCGCAGTATTTTATACTGTAATAGGAAATTAAATAAAAATCAAACTTAAAAAAAATGGCTTTTATAGTAAAAATAAAAAGTTATGCACAAAAAAACGTACTTTTGTTTTCGGAGATTAAAATAAAGAAGTCAAATTAAATTAAATATTACATTAATTACAAAATAAACATTAAAGGCTCCTTCAAACAGGCGCGACACGCGACGCGACACAAAGACACCGCGTGTAGCGCTACAAGCGGTGCCTCTGTGTCGCGTCGCGTGTCGCGCTTGTTTGTAAGAGTCTTAATAATCTGTAAAAGAACCTCTGATGTTAATAACGCATCTGCAACTATTATTCATACTCAAAATGAGGGTATCGGTATCTCCTTGTGGGATAAGGTTCTAGGTTCGACGAAGATGCATGAAAGTTCACTGTCTGTTTCCAGATTTTCGGGAAAATTTTGTAAAGCCCTTCGTTGGAGCATATCCCACGCGTGCTCAATTCGATTTAAATCCGGGGACTGCGCGAGCCAGTCCAGTGTTGACACATACATATGTTGTTGCAGCCACTGAGTTACCCCTCGAGCTGTATGTGGGCGGGCATTATCATGCATAAGCATAAAATCCTGACCCATTTGCAACCGGCATGGTCGCACTACAGGTCCAGTACCTCGTCACGGTATTTTGCAGCAATTAAGTCGCCCAAACAAGGTCAGTTGTCCCGCCTAGTTAAAATTCCGCCCATACCATTATTGTTCCACCGTGGTATGGATGAACTTCCTGGAGATTTCGCAGGCGACTTCCACGTCCAGGTGTTCGCCTAACACGTATTCTTCATGATCTGGATGAAAGCCGAACCGGGATTTATCAAAGAATGACACTCTAGACCATTGGCGACTGTTCCAAGCCAAATGTCCATTTGCCCATTGTAATCTTCGTCCGCGATTGCCTCGTCGTTGTGCTGGAATCCAGTGGTCTACGAGCATGAAGGTTGATTTCGTGCAGTCCTCCTTACAGTTTGATAGCTGACCAGCACCTGGTGCTTCGACTGTAACTTCAAAATCAATTGCCTAGCTGTAGCGGTAGGTTGTCTTTTCGCCGTTATTTGTAAAAATCGGTCTTATCTAGCTGTGGTATTTCTAATATTCCCAGTGTACCTCTGAACCACCTCACCAGTGTCCCGGCAGCGAGACCACAATCTTGATATGACGCTTTGACTGGTGCCAATGGCATCAGCAACATTACACTGGATCGCACTCCAGTGCAATGTTGCTGATGGCCTGACCAATGCTCTCAACATCTCTTTTCTGGTTAAATGTCGGCATTCCATGATATAGGAAAAACCCTTACAAACTAAAAACTTTTACAGTTATGATACTAAACCTGAAATATAGACAGACAGTGTTGATGTGTGTATATTCCAGATCTGTGAACTAGACTAGACTAGCTGCAAACATCCGTCATCTCTCAGAATAAACAAGATTCCATAATCAATACAAGGATAATACATTTGCAATACATAATGCATTGTATTCATGTTTGTTATGAACTTTGTCAACATGTTAAGTGCATCCGTTGGTTGGAGCCACGCAGAATACAAACTAGTACAAAATTGCGTTAGGTCCCAGACCAAAATGGTATAAGCAAGTGGTTTTCATATGACACAACTATGCACAGTCACGATATTAATTTAACTTTCAGACAGTTGGCAATTCTTTGCGAAGCTTAGTCTTCGTTCAAGAAAGTATGTGAGAACATGCGAATTTAAAAATGCAATTTCGAAGCTGTCTTGTAAAAAAATGTGGAAAATTACAAAACTTTTAACATTTATCTTGTAAAATCAAATATGTATGCTATTATTAAAAGAGTTTGAAAGTCTTTTATGAAGAAACAAAAAAGTCAGGAGGTGTCGTGGGACACCCGGTTGGAACGAAGTTCGTTTTGGTGTATGTTAAGTATTAATATAGGGCCATCTAGTATGGTCTCAAGTTCCAAGTGTCAAAGGGTTTTGTTTCTTTTTGACACTTGGAAACTGACTTTTTGGGACATAACGCTTTTTCGTTTCATGTCGATTTCTACCAGTTACTACTACTGCAAGCCGCGTGTTTTAATATCTTGAATTCCTTAGATAGCAACTGTATCAGAATTTAAAAACACGCTGCCGTCAAAATTGATACAAAAAAACCGGCCAAGTCGTGCGAGTCGGACTCACGTAAGAAGGGTTCCGTACCATTATCTATAAAAAACGCCAAAAAAATCATGTTTGTTGTATGGAAGCTCCGTAAATATTTATTTTATTCTATTTTTAGTATTTATTATTATAGCGGCAACAAAAATACATTATCTGTGAAAATTTCAACTGTCTAACTACCACGGTTCATGAGATACAGCTTGGTGATAGACGGACAGAAAACTTTCGATTTATGACTGCTACAAAACAGCTGACTTAACTAACACTCTATTTATGAACTCTCATCATTAGCACAATCATTAATTTCTGAATATTAAACCTGCCATAAAGTTTACAACACCTACACATTGTGCACTCGATGGTCATCCAAAGGTTCAATTGCTGAAGGTCGTAGACGGGAGACGTGAGGCTATTAATTTTCGTAATTAAATCTGACCCTTCAGACAGCGAAATTCACTTTGACGTCTAGACATAATTATCCCTTAAGCAGTTTCCTTGCAATTTCTTTACCTCAAGATCCTCTTACAATTGCGCAACCACATTAATGAAAGCTATTAGAATTAGCGAAAGGTGAAATGATTAAACATTATAACTAATTTTAATCCTGTGATGTGTACAGAAAATGAAATACAACTAAATGTAGGATTTTTCGGTATGACGTCAAGATGAGATTGTGTGGGCAAATACAAGTAATCCCGACACTGAAATCGGAGCAAGGCTGAGCAGAATAATAGACTTGAAATATGTAGACTTTAATATACATTTTACTATGGCGAATGAAAACGCAAATTCAAACAAGAAGAAATAGCTATTCAATAGTATAAAAAGAGAAAAGAGTGAAGTTATAAGAAATTAAAACATGATGTGTGTTCTTTTTGAGTGCTTGTAAAGGGAAATGCATTCAAAAAAACCATTATAGATTACCAAGACCCACCAGTATAGATTTTATACCCATCTATTCTTCATTAGAAATGGTTTCATTAGCTATGAATCAAGCGCCTCATAAACGTCCACACAGACAGTAAAATCACTCAGGCGGATGGAAATACAGCTGTCGTGGATTTAGAAAGGAACCAAGCAATCAAATATATATTGGCGGATTCATGCAACTGGTCCATGAGAGACGTATTGTGGTTGTACGCCCAAATTACTCTTTTCTTTTTCGTCAACTTCGCTTTTCGTACAAAGAAAAGAGACGCATATATTAATGTATATCAACTTGAAACTGTAGTTAAACAGGCATCCATCTCAGCACTGCAGAGCGGCACAAACTCGTTCTTGAAGCTATAAATTCTGATTACGAACGAGTGACTTGCATTCAAGTGCAAATTCTCATTTCGATTTTCTACTTCTCTTATTGGAAATGTTTTTCAGACCATTGTGGTAAGTACGCCTTTCTAATCAATAGCGTTCCAATTAAGCCTTACAAAAGTCGTACTTATTTACTTGTTTTTTATACGTGTTCAATACATAATTGCATATGTCAATTATGCTGACAACATTGAAAATGAGATTTCAGTGGTTGAGCTTACATCTTCATCGTTGAACATCATCAGAAGCACTTGGTTCACAGTTTGGATCGTGTGATTAGCTGTTTGATCTACCCTTTAACAACAACATTCTGATTATTTAAGCCAGCAATAGGAGCTGTCTGCAACACTGTTGCTAAATCAAAGTTTTTGATTGCTGAAGCAACCGCGTAGCAAGCCCAAGAGACGTATTCTTTATTCAAAATGTCAATCGTTCCCATTGGGTATTCGGATCTAAGTGGCCAGGTAGCGACTGCCCTCAATTTTTAGATCGGTAAGCAAAAGACAATCTCTAGGGACATTTAAGCCAGACAAAAGTGGTCGTATAGGATAACAAGAAGAAATTTTCAAACCCAAATGGATTAGATAACATACCTTTGCATTTAGAAAGAATACGATCTTAGATAAAAGAAAAACATCGCAACAAAGCTATGGTAAGAAAAGAAACTAGATTGTATATTAATAGATAAATACTGTTAGTGCTTATTCGTAACTTAATCTTAGCAAACAAAATTCAAGAGGCACTACAGAATATTTGCAAAGGAAAACCTCTACAAACATTGCCCACTAACTCCAATGTACAGATATAAAAAAAATACAACAGACCATTTGCAGATCTACCATTTCCTGCCGGGGTCGCGGGAAGGTACTAAAGGGTCACCGAGGCCCCCGCAACACAGGCAACGGAAGGAATACGGGTGGGTTTTAGTCAGTAAGAGTCTGACACACCCTCCCGCTCCACCCAGAGCGGGAGAAGTTATTTGATGATTTCCCATCCACAAAAAAAGATCTATCATTTACCGTTCAACTATCATTGTTATTATCATCTGCCTAGCCTTTTCCCAACTACGTTGGGGTCGGTCTCCAGTCTAATCGAATGCAGCTGAATACCAGTATTTTACATGAAGCAACTGCCTCCACAACCCAGTTACTGGTTAATACGATACCCCTTGGTAAGACTGGTTGTCAGACTTTCGTGTTTCTGACGACCCGTAGCGACTGTCAAAGATCCACGAAAGAGAGTCGGGACCAACGGCTTAAGGTGCTTTCCGAGGCACGGAGGGGTCTTGGTATGTAAAGAAGGTCACCCATCCGGACCAACCGCGGTAAGCCACAAGCCCCTCATTACCGTTCAACTATCATCCACTTAAATTCATTCGTCTAAATGGGAGGCACAATTTCTCATAAAGACAATTTCTTTTAGTACTGACCTGCCATTTTGTGGGTTAGGTGACGCCCTCTCTCCTTGTACCAAGAACAAGGACCCTCGATCAGCGTCCAAGAGTATTGATACATTCTGAAGGATCTTGTGACACAGAACCCGTACTTCTAGCTCGTTGCAGATGTCTTTCACCTACGACAAAAAGAAAGGATATTTATTAATATCAATAATTAAATAAAATAAGTCTGTCACAGTAAGCATAATCAGCCTATAATGTTCCCACTGCTGGGACACAGTCCTCCTCTCTGTCAAAGGGAGTAGGCCTAATCCACGACGCGGATCCAGTGCGGGACGGTGGATGTCACATGTCTTCGAAGTTTGGGTTACAGGACTTGCCGATTTCCTCACGATGTTTTCACGGTTTTGAGAGCAGTAGTGATGAAATAATTTACACAAAATAAGGCGCCTGTCTGGGTTCGAAACCACGACCACTAAAACTCGTTAGTCGCGACCGTTACCACTGGGTCACCACTGCTCTGACTGGGCCACCACTGCTCTCACAGCAGTAGCAATAGTAAGATACTCATTCAATTAAATGATAAATGATATATTATTGATTTTCTGTAAGTAGGTTTGTACAAACACTTTTACACGTCAATCATATTTTTAAAATAAAGCTAGATGAGGTCGGCGTTTCCTATCTGACTACTCTGAGAAGAAAGGCCGAAACAAACTCAGATGTCACAGTCTCCTTTAAAGTCCAGACATAATCTTGGTCAGATCATGTGAAGGCCATGTAGATTGGTGTATGAAATGGTCCTCTTGAGGAAAGAACCACACAGATTGAAAGGACCTGCCCAGTCAGTCAATTAACTAGGGTAACCAAAGGGTTGTATAACATGTGGTCGCTGTGGCAGCGAAGGGCAGTATTTTTTTGTCTTTACGAGTAAACATTGTTGGTTAAAAGGTAAAACTCACTAAGTGGCATTTTTGGAAAAATCAAAATCTTCAGTTCTTTTGTTCATGCTGAAAAATGTATTTAATTGACATTATCTCCTAATTATTTAAAAACTCTTAGTGACTTTTACCTTTGAACCAACGATATATAAATACACCTAGCAGTCACTTTGGTGATGATGTTGCTATGAGCATGCAGACAGAAAAACGCGTCTTCATCCATCAGTTAGTATCCTTTTATAACACCTATTTTTGCTGCAACCAAACTTAACTAATCCCATATACTTATAAAGAACATAAACTTCCTCCTTGGATTCGTACCAGGATAAAAGTCAAATAAAACAAGAAACTAGTTTTCAGTGCAAACCCAGTTTCATATCAATGAATAAAACAACACGAACTACCGACTTGGGGCATAAAATTTAGAAATACAACCACTGCTGAAGTCAGTTCGAAGCTTTATCTAGATGTTAGGAGACAGGTCACTCTTTTGTGAAGTCAATAAAGTACTGAAAGTAGAAAAAGTTTAGTCAAGTTTCTACCTTATTACGGTTTATTTGACTTAGTAAGTTAGGCTGTTGTCTAATATGTTGTTAACAATGGAGACGTCGCGAATTTCCAAGACCAAACAAGAAAGAATAAGTAAATGTTGTGACCTCTGAGTTTGTTTCGGCTTTTCTTCTCAGAGTAGTCAGATAGGAAACGCCGACCGCATCTAGCTTTATTTTAAAAATATGATTAACGTGTAAAAGTGTTTGTACAAACCTACTTACAGAAATAAAAAATATTTATCAAATATTTACAATAGACGAATTAGAATTTACGCAGCGGCACCGCACCAGCGACGGTGCCGCTGCCGCTGCGGCGCCATGTGTAACGGTCCTCACTACCATTTCTGTTTGTCATTATACAAATTTGAAATCCGAATACTAAAAAATAACAGTTTAGGTCAGGTGACGATTACGCAGGCTGGTGGTAATGATAAACCGATCTTGTAGTGCTGTAGTGACCCGTGCTCCTGGATGGTGCACGAAGCCGTCAGTCTCTAAGTATCGATGGTAAATTCTTTGAAGCGCAGCAGTTACTTTCGATAAGCCTAGCAGAGCTTTCGCGGCTACTTCAGGTGCAGTATCCATAATAGGGTCTTACACCCATTTTTGAAAAGTGTCTTAATTAAATTCTATAGTACTAATATGCCCCAAAAAAAATCCCAAAATTTTTATTCAATCGATAACTGCCATAAAAATGCATTTAAATTTTACATTTTCAAATTTCGCGCGTAGTTGCACGAAAACGCTGGACGCAGTGGACGCCATGTTGCTCTGTGGTCATGACGTCACTTGGCTATGTTAGCAAATGCGCTGATCTATTAACTAACTATCAGTTGACACGTTGTAGTTTACATAGCCGTATGACGTAATAACATGGCGGCTACTATTTCATGGTGTTTTTTAACAGATTAGAAAAACTGAAAACGTTGAATTGAATTTTTAAATTTATTTTGTTATTTTATGAACTAAAACTAACATTTTCCGACTCCTTTTTGCCTAAACTATCTCAATAATATATTTATAGATTTTTTCTTGTATATAGTAAAGTACCCTATTAAAACCACAAAACGGATGAAAAAATTAAGAAAAACAATTTCGATACTCTTTTTATGCAAAACAAGACCATTGACTTAGAGATGCTCTAATCAAAGCTTGTTGCTACTTTTAAGAGCGACAAAACTCCGATTATCTTTTTCAAATTCGTGAATTCAAATTTGGAACAATACCGAAATGATGGCCAATACGTCAGCTTTAAAACTGCATAAAAACTTGTTCTCTGACTTATTATTATTTTGATGTTAGGCCTAAAAACATAAAAATACTCGGTTTAGAGTGTATTTCAGAAACAACCTCCCAATACAACCAACAAAACGTTCAATACTAACAAGTTTTGAAATCCAAAACTTATATACGATTATTGTATGTCACAAAAAGGATATAAGTTTTCGTCGAGGGTCGTCTGACCGACGTCGGCTGCAATAGAGGGATGTCAACAAACGCTGTCCTCCCACGTAACATCCCAACCCGAGTGTTTCATTAAAACTAGACGTCGAATATGATTTCCGAACTAATTTCCGCCACGTTTCTAACAGCGTCGTCTATTTACTGAATACACTACTTAGTACATTTTGTAAATGTGCTTCATTTATATTACAGTGGATGTTGGTTTTATCAATACATAATGTACTGTAGGTGCTTTGGGGATAATGGATTATAGGTATTGTGGCAAGGTCCTGTTCCCATTGATATCAATAAGTATGGGTAACCTCATTTAAACTTCACCTTGAACAAATTATACTGTAATAAATTGTCTGAGTAAAATGCAGGTCATCTTTTTGATGGGATTTACATTGTTTGATACATGTTTGTTACCTATAATTTAAAAAAAAAAAACTGACTCAGAGAAACACGACCTTGACACGAATCTAATACTCAGAAAACGGCATGAATTTTCCTCCATAACTTAACTGGTTGATTAAATTAGTTACATGTTTTTTCAGAGGTCTCGATCCGTCGCAGTCTCAATTAATACGTACACGAAATGATTAATTATAGTCAATTTGGGTCGAACGTGACGCTCTAGTAATCCGAGACCCCAGCAACCAAACATTTAGGTAGGACAGGAACTTCGTTTAATAACTCAATCGAGAGAGGAGTTCTGAAAGGAAGGTATTTGCACTGTGTAGGCGTACGTTTAGGTTCGAGAAAGCTTATTTTTCTTCGTAAATATACCATTTTTGTTAGAATAAGCTGGTAATAAGATCACACTGTCTGATCTTCGATTCAAGCAGAAAATATTAAGACTTCATTCAAGAAAGATTGTGTATTTTTAGTTAATTTCGTTTGAAGATTCCCTATTTAGATTTTTCGGTAAAAATAAAAGCTTATACACCAAACTTTTCGCTACCGGGACACAATTTAAGGCTCCTGCAGACAGTCGCGACGCGACGGTGCGTCGCGATTCTGGTAGAACAATTTCAATGAAGTTTTCATAGACATTGTTATACTAGAGTCGCGTCGTGCCTGTCTGCCTTCACACTATATCCCGGTACTTATCGAAATAAAGTCCCGAAATACATGGTAGCAAAACTAAGATTTAACCAGTTCGAAACTGCGCGATCCGATCACTGTCGAAGATGAGCCGAACGATGAAAGGTTACGAGATTACCTACTTATCTAAAGCTGGTAGATAAACGGCTCCTGAGTAGACATCAGCCGTCATCAATGAATGAGGTATGAATATTCACGGTCGCCCACGCACACACACGGACTAGTGTAGAGGTGTTTATCTAGCCGACCAATGAACCAACTGATTATTTACGAGCGACGGCAAAAGAATGTAAATCGTAATACAAGGAAGATATTCCCAGGTTATGTTCGAAGCAGTACAGAGGTAAGGAAAGGGTAATTCTTGGAGGTCGAGTTGATATTACGGATTACGAGGATAATGCAAGATTGAGGATAACCGCTATTTCCTCGTTTATGTTGCACTTTAATGGCCGGATTATGATGTCATAATAACACCTTTATTGTGTTTATTGATCTGCCAACGCCATCTAGCGTGGGCGGCGTGAGGCTCCAACTAGCCACACATAGCGGCGCACATGGTGGCACCTCCTCGGTGAACGTTATCGCCGGGGAACAAAAAACGTGTGAATGTAAAGTTAGTGAGAACGATATGAAAAAATCGTGGTAGACGGAACGGTGGTACTATTTAATGGTTTGATCCAAAATATTGTTGAAATTTAGTATTAGACAATAGTAAATTTTATAACTACAGTATAGCTGTTATTAATTTCCATCCACAGCACACACTCGTCGCAAAAATATACGAGTTCAAGAAAAAGGAACGCAAAACAGCCCTCTTAGTTCGTGGAAGTCGCGGGGCTTAGTGAGGCGCCGAAACCTTGTGTGAGAATAAGAATAATTATCATACGCCGATTTGGAACCTCATAGTTTAGTCAGCACCCTAGGCTTATACAGCCATTACAATTAATTCATACAGGATCATTTTTAGTATTCAGTTACATTAAAACGTCTCTCGTTAAAGACGCATTGGGTGCACGTGTACCGGGGCGTATGGCGCCGGTTTATCAAACGAGGAACTGTCGGCAACGCAGCCAGAACACAGAACCAAAGTTACTGGAAGCGAAGCGCGACCGCTTTTACAAAAACCAGACGTGGCCTGCATAATTCAGGGTGGTAACGCGCGCAATAATGTTAACTTGATTGACAAAAGAAAGGTACGTGATGATTTTATTTACGAGTACTCGATAAGACGGTGACAAGACTGCGTGGCGGGGAAGGTGTAATCTTGAGTGGATGCGATAACTCCAATCTCAGTCAAGTATGATTATTATGCTATTGATGCATGTTTTTGCCCGTTTCACGTGTTTGATAAAATTCAATTGAAACAATAATAACAACAAACTGCTAGGTGTTTCGTATTATCCTCCATAATCTACCATCTTATAAATATGAAACACGTGCTTAAAGATAAGCAGCAGATTTATACCGCAATTTTCCGTCTGCACATGAAAAATTCGTTCAAATTAATCGGAATATGATGTCCTTTCCATTAAGCTATGGGTGTGTGGGGGGGTCAAGCGCTGTGTTTACATGTAATTATCAAGCCGGCCCGCTGTTTTATCGAAGCTGACCTCTGTGCTTGTCAGCGGCGAGCCGACAGAGGCCTAATTTAGGTACCTACACATGTAAAACGACACCCGATTGTTTCGTAAATTAACTTTTAATTGACGTCACGCCGGGTTAATGGAGTTCTGAAATTTTGGCTTTACCAACTGCGTATATAATCGTACATATAGGCATTAAGCACCTTATCCCCAGGCTTAGAGAAGTCAAGTCGGTCGGATTTACCCGATTATACTTTCAATTTCAATTATGACCAAGCAAAGTTATCGCACTTGCCCAGGGTGCGATTTACATACCGTAACGTCTTGTATAATAAATAAAATTGTTATTAAGACAAATCATTCTATAAATCACTTTAAGCGTAGAACAAAACGAAACATCTCGATGTTAAAGGGTTATAAATTCTAAGAAAAAGGGTAATCCGGAGACATAAATCAATTTGTACAAAGCGTCCCTTCAAAATAGTACTAACTTATTCTTTTAAGATTTGTGTAAAAAAATAAAAATCAATTTAAAATTAACGACCTAGCTAAGTAAGTAACCTTTTCTAATTTGTTTAAGCGGATTTACGGATGGAAAACACGATTTCCACTAAAAGGTTAACTTGAAAAGTTTAATAGATTATTAGGATATTAAAATTACAGTGTTTGTTATTTCTGTACATTAAATTACCTTTAAAACCTTTAAGGCTCCTACATACTGGCGCGACTTGTCGTGCGACGCGACGCGACACAAAGACACCGCGTGTAGCGCTACAAGCGGTGCCTTTGTGTCGCGACGCGTCGCGCGACAAGTCGCGCCAGTATGTAGGAGCCTTTACAGTTAAATAATCTTTTTTACGGGAAACGGCAAAAAAGGAGGCGGCCCATCTGATGGTGAATTGTGACCGCACCCCGTCCAATAGACATTCTCAATACCAGTGGCATCGTAGGTCCTTGAGACCACACCGATATGTGTCATATGTCTGTAATGATACTGGCACCGATTCCTCTTGTCCCTGTAACCATAGTTATCCCTGCGCACGCAGTATAATAACGCCTTTTGGGGCTGTCATGGCGCTACAGCGCGTCTGGCATGTTTGCTGAAGCGCGCACAGATGGCTTTCTTCAAGCCATCATGCAAGAAAGCAAACTCCTTGCTGCACCGACTACGAAGCAGCAGCAACAGCATCCTCAATGCTATAGATGCCCATTTTGACTGTCCTTTCCAAAATCAGTGGTTAAGGACAGCCTGTCAGTTAGGTATAGGTACTAACAATACTCGCACTAACATAATTTTAGGTACAATTTTGTTACTCACACGCTAACATTTTATGAAGTTATGTTCCAGTATGTTGTAACTTATATGGAGATTCTCCGAAATAAATAACTAATAATAATAGTCCCATACCCTTCAAACCGTAACACAGCAACACTGCTTGGCGGCAGAGCCTTGTCACAAATAAAGGCTCCGTAGACAGGCGCGACGTGACGATGTGACGTGATTTCGGTAGAACAATGTCCATAAATTTTCCATAAAAAATGTTCTATTTGAGTCACGTCAAGCTGTCGCGTCGCGCCTGTCAGCGGGCCTTTAAGCTCTACTACTAATAAATTAAATACCTGCCTGTTTATGCATACGTAAAATGTAAAGCCGGGCAGTTCATTATTTATTTCGAGGAGCCAGACAGAGGCTGTCAAACCGCATATACGAGT
This sequence comes from Atethmia centrago, assembly GCA_905333075.3. NCBI lineage: Eukaryota > Metazoa > Arthropoda > Insecta > Lepidoptera > Noctuidae > Atethmia > Atethmia centrago. Next base: position 14,167,963 of record HG995386.1, on the reverse strand, counting down.
AAGTAGTCTCTGCGAAGAAAATGAGTGAATTTTTCATAGAACGGCGCACGTGTTGCAACTTAACCTTTTGACCGCCACAGTCATGTATAGATGAAAAACCAAAATGTGTCCAGCACGCCACGGCCACGACTACATGACAGATTTATAAGGAATAATACGTAGCTCGGCGCCGAGCGCACGTTTTTGCATTTTTGACGTGGCGGTCAAAGGGTTAATAACGTTTACGTGGCTATTAGGAACGGAAAACCCTACAGTACCAGGGCGTTAACAGACAGATGGAGCCTAAGAAAGATGTTGTCACACAAGTATGAGTAACAGAGATGACGCTTTAAACTGATTTTTATCAGCTAGATCTGTACTTCATCATCTGCCTAGCCTTTTCCCAACTATGCTGGGGTCGGTCTCTAGTCTAACCGGATGCAGCTGAATACCAGTATTTTACATGGAGCGACTCTGACCTCCACAACCCAGTTACTGGGTAATAGTCAGACTTTAGGGCTTGTAACAACCCGTAACGACTATCAAAGATCTACGAATGACAGCCGGGACCAACGGCTTAACGTGCTTTCCGTGGCACGGAGGGGTCTTGGTATATAGATATTGTCACCCATCCACGGACCAACCGCGGCAAGCGTAGCTTAACCTGATCGATCGACCCGTGCGGCTGTTATTACTTAGCCACAAGCCCTTACAGCTAGATGTGTACTTACATAGTTTTATTCTTTGACGCAAGATGATAAAGTATTCAGATATCATAGAAACTTTTCATATTTTATCAGGTTAGTCTTTTTTAGAACTAAAACGTACGCCTGCTGCTGATCATACAGATAGTTGACAGTCCTTTGTCGTCCCCTAACACTTGAGTGGTGAAATTATTCGAAGCTCAGACAACAGGACTATAGCGGCAGATTTTCAGTAATAAAATTATAAGCGGTACTCACTGTGGCGGCTCGTATTGTTAAGTGGCGCCTTTCATAGACACGTGCCTAACTCAGACCAAGGACAAGGTGTGCTTTCATTTGAAATATTTTTAATGTACAGTCGAACAAAGAGTTTGGTATACGGACAAAAAATATTTATATTTCCATTACACCGCCAAACACTGCTTAAAAGCACTTCGCAATCTAAATGAACTCGGCGCAGAGTTCAGCACGTGTTTGGCGCCATCACTAACGTCACACCTATTACTTTTAATATAAACTGAATCCATGATTTAATACAATAATACATTTGTATTCAAACTGGACTAAAACATTAATTTTCAAAGCTTACTTACAGCCACAGACAAGTCATTGGTAGTTATAATTTAAATTCAAAATGCGAGTAAATTAGTATCTGAAATTATTCGACCGTTAAGTTAACTGAGACTAAAATCTTATAAGTTTCAAATTAACTTTGAAACTTAAAGAAAATATTTCTAGTATTCATCTTCCAGCCCTTGTTCCATTCTCCCCTGTCAACCGTCACGCTATCATTCACTCGCTTCTCTTTCATATCATTTCTCACACAATCCATTGTGAAACTAAATTTTAAATATAGTTGTAAATTTAAGTAGATATATAGATAGATAGAATATGCATTATTGGACACAAACAATTTAGCAAAGCTCATTTCAAGAGATCATAGAGAAAATGTTTGCGCAAGCCCGCACCGACGGCGTCTATGCAATTATACGCAAAAAAACTCCGTCGCTACTGAGGAGAGTGAGGGGCAGTCGGAACAGCATCCTGAAAACTGTAGCCGGGACTTTCGGCTCTCCGATTGTACAGCAGTTTGTGCGGAGGTTGATTTTTACTAACACTAAGCAATAAGTTATCTTTTGTATGTTACTGGCACTATATGGATGTTTGGTATCCGAAATAAACTAATTCTATTCTATTCTATTCTATAGAGAGCAAACAACTGGGGACATGGGGGAAAATTTCAGTAGCCCCAAGTTCTCAAGCCTACTAACAGCCTTGTTCGTAACTGCAATTATTTGTTGTATTTTGTGGCACTCGTGAAGTGTGATCAAAAACTGACGTTGCCAAAAAATAAAACGACCCAATTGGCGCATTGGCACAGAATAAATCAATTGGTTGGCATCATGTCTAAGGGGCAGACAACATTTCCACACGGGATAAATACTTCAATAGCTAGTTATGGCCTTCTTATGGGTCATCGTCGATAGCCTGCGCTTTGGAAAGACTTAGGTCTTAGGTTATACACATTAAAACTCCAACAGTGATCTTTAAGCGGGGCCTGGGGTGCTACCGCACCTACGGTCCCGCTTAATTGGTCAAGGACAGCTAATGAGACACAATTGATTGTCTATTGTTTGACTCCGAATCGGCGTCGCGCGGGGCTTAACGGTTAAATTCTCTCTCCAACTCCATCGGACATACAAGTTACCTCCGGCAGGCCTTGGACCTTAACAAATGATTAAATTATCGCTTTCACGTGCTTTTACCGCTAAAGCTTGTGGCGACATCTTTAACGCCACATTCGAACCACATTGACGTGTCCTACATATCAGTTATTCGCGCGATTAACATATATACAGAAAACCTGACAACAACCGTCGGGCAGTAGCCCACCTGACACTAGACCCGTCTGGTCGGAGGATCCTCCCTTTTTCAATGAAGGATGAGAAACTTTCCCCCGTTCCTCATGCCTTTTAAAGCTTAACTGCCTATATGCACCTGTGATACAAATAAACCGAGTGCTGTGTTTTGTCTCCAGTAAATTATAAATTATTCAAGTCCACTCACTAATTCAAATATAAGTTCCTTTTCGTCCAGCTGCCTGAGCTCATGCCGTGACCTCCGCTGCGGCCGCGAAGGAGTGGCGTGAGGGGGCTGGTCTCCGAGGAAGGTGGGTGTGCCGTCGACCGTCGTCACCAACGGCTTCAGGAGACCGCCACGCTCAAATTCGTGCGCTGAGATCTTCCTGTCGAATGAGAAAAATGTTTTAGTTGTTGGCAATTGTGAAATCTAGTGAGTGAAATTTTCAGGACGATAGGCAAGGGCGTGGAAGGGCGCTTAACGATCTCCGGCCACGCTAAGCAAAAACCTGTTATTTCACCATGTTCATTTATTATCTAAATGGAGTGGCTTTTTAGATCCATGTCGGAGTTCGGGCTGTTTATTGGTTTGCTAGAACTACTTTTTAACCATATTGTGGATCAAATCTTTGACATCATTAGTCTGAGGGTGTCTGAACTCGTTTGATAACTGAATTATCGATTTTAACAACTTTTACATTAAATTTTCCGAACACCTACAAACGCATTACAGATTAGTACCTCCATCAGATCAACCAATTTCATCCAGTAGGCTTTTAACAGTATCTAATAGACAAACGTTAGGTACAGCTAAGATAATTCTGAGAACAAACAGCCTTCCACGAATTCATATCCAATTTTCCCTGAAATATGTATTAAGTACCCAGACAGTCAGACCAGGGATGAAACTGGGAGAGATTAGGTATACAAGTAGACAATCATGATTGTTCTCATTTAATAGTTGTTTAGTTCTAAGAAGTGTTGGTTATTTTGGAACCTACTTATTTGCCTTCTTTAGTTATCGTTAAAGAAAAATTATTATGATAGCAATCTCCTTTGTCTATGTATCATGGCAATGCTTTCTGCCAATAGACAGAGATACAAACATAAACTTACGCCATTTTCCCATTGAGAACGCAACCTGTTACGATCCTTACATACCCCTTTTGCTTCGTTTATAATGATAAAATTCTTTAAAAAATTACTAAAATTGATCATTTTAGTATTCAAACAAATAGCGACCTAGATATATTCGGCAATTACTGAACTGGACAAGCGCCAAATGGATTTAGCAGAAATGTAATAAAAATTAAGTCTGATAGATTATTTCAGGAGGGCATTATACTAATATTACTAATTATATTACAAACAAACATACATAAACTCAATTATATGAACACATTAATAATGTAGTTTTAGTCTAATGAATGTCTGATAGACTAGGAAATATTACTATTCTTTTTTCTAAAATATACCTTCTCATTTATGAGATTTTCGAATCTTCAGCTAGAAGTAACTGCGCTTATAGTTTTAAGACTTGTCATTTGTCTGCTACCAACCCCTATTTCTTAGCTGTGAACAAACTTTGAATATAATTCAAAGTTTGAAGATAATGAAGGGAGAAAACTTTAAGTTAGTTCTTCATATTTTTGTCTACTTATGTGATATTTATAATGGCAAACTTCTCAAAGGATTATTTTAAAATTTTAACCACAATATTACGCAAAATCACTAATAAATAAATATTTAATAGTATCACGAAAATATCAACTTATCAATGCAAAAAATAACGACTGGCAACATTTTCTAAATCCTTGATTTACAAATAGACCAGGATTAAGTTATAAGAAGTAGGTATATTCCCATCTCCAAATTCTCTTGTCTTCCACAAAATTTTACTTTAAAAATAGCTCATTGTTATGCAGTAGGTTAGCGTTCAGCAAAGTCCTCCTAATGTACGGAGGGTGGTTTAACACTGGCAGACAAAGACGAGATGACAATGACATAAGATCGATGAAGACCAGTCACAAGGATTTCCAAGACAGGAATTTATTTTCTGTTCTATAATTCTTATGGATATGGTGATTATGGTTAAGCTACTAATATTTATATTCATCTTGTGAATATTACCAGTCACGCCTTTTTCGCAATGGGGAAGGCAGAAACTATAGACAGCTGTTATACGTGTACCGATTAAGTCCTAAATATCAGAGACCTAAGATAAATCATTATCATTACAGTGGAAATGTTGTCTGCAGTATCCTAACTATAATATTATAAAAATGTGAAAGTGAGTTTGTTCGTTTCTTTGTTACGCTTTCACGCTAAAACGGCTCACCGGATTTGGATAAAATTTGGCACATGGGTAGCCCGAGATCTGGGTTAGGACGTAGGATACTTTTTATCCCAAAATTCCCACGGGATCGAGACTCAAGCGGGTGAAACCGCGGGGCGCAGCGGGGCGGTATTTAAATAATTACAGACAGAATTTGTATCTTCGATCCTAGGTATTTTCAACTAGACTTCAATTTGCTTAGCGTTGGTGTAGCTTCTGGTGTGGGTCATTCGTAACATTTAATGAGTTATCATAAGAAATACGGTTTTCACTCACTTAATTTTTTATTATAATTTATTGTTTATTTCATTTATTATCGCTTTTTACCTCTATTTGGATTTATTTTGTGTCCGTATGTGTGTCCGTGGCATCATAGCGGGCCCTATCAGAATACCAGCGCTGCCGTATTTGTTTTTTTTATTAAACATCGCAGCATCATGCTGATATAGGAGCCTTTTTGGCCTCGCACAGGTCTTCTTTTTTGTTTTTGTTTTCACTATTATGTTATTTTTTTATTTTTTATTGTTTTCATGATTTTGTTAGATTTATGTCCTTTTTCTTATTGTTGTATTTCCTGTGCGTGTCCCAAATAAATATTTTTTCTTTCTTACTTTTAATTTTCCGAAATCGATATGTCAAGGAAGCTCTTGACAACTTTTTACATTGAAAACAGAAAATAAGGGGCATCTGAAATGGCAGATATCGAGGAATTATGCAGAAACCAGTAGGAAGATGCTCAAGAACATAAGTGTTATAAGGTTCCTATTCTCTAAGCCAGAATTGATACATTGGACCTTCCTTACTTAGGAGTATATTATGTACCAGCTGTTGCCCACGACTTCGTCTGTGTGTATTTTGTATTTCATTTATTTTTAATACACATATTCAGAATGACAAGTAGCCCATGTATTTGACCAGGTCACCTATCTGTCAAATTGCGTAACGACGGTTAAGTGGCTAAGTCTTGAAAATGGAACAGACTGACAGATCATGTCAATTACTATTAGTAAGGATGTATTATTAAAAAAACGAGCGAGCCTTACAGTAGTCGCATATGATGTACAACATCTGACATCTCACCTTGGTAATAAGCAACTGAACAGCGACAGAAATTACCCTCAAAATTTAAAAAGCTAAATACTGAAATATTTATTCGAATAATTATTAATTACTAGTGGTCGCCCATTGCTCTAAATTCGACACCCTTTTCTTACATTCTATAAAGTACTTACTTATTCCATGCTCAAGCTGTCACTTCCTTACCGAGGCCCCTGGCAACACAGGGAACGGAAGGAATACGGGTGTGTTTTAGTCAGTAAGAGTCTGACACACCCTCCCGCTCCGCCCAGAGCGGGATAAAGTTATTTGAAAATTTCCCACACAAAAAAAAAAAGCTGTCACTTCCTGTTCCACACTTCCGTCCCTTTTACGAAATCACTCACACAGAAAGCGAGAGGAAGCATGTTACACATTAAAAAAATAATGTTTCGTGAACAAGAAATATCTCTAAAAGCTTAAATATTTATTTTCACTTGTCCGAATTGTTTATTTACATCAATTATTTATCTTAACTCGTTAAACCGTTGACTCTGTAGGCGTGTTTGCTTCTCCTAAATCCTAAACCAACGGATCGTATTTTTCCCAGCTGTGAACATATTATATTTATTCAGGACCAGTTAACTCCAAAGTGCTGCCTACACATTCATTAATTAGACTTAAGACATCGTTTATCATGTCATGTATCGAATTGATAGTGTTTGTTTAATTTTCAGTTCGCTACTGATTCTGAATTTCTGATCAATACTATATTTTTAACCGACTTCAAAAAATGAGGTTTCACAATTCGACCGCATATTTTTTTTTATGTTTTCACCGATTTCTCCGTCAATTGTGGACCGATTTAAAAAAATATTTTTTGTTTGAAGCCAAGGTGGTCCCATTGTCACCAAGTCATAATCTGATGAGGGGATCCCATGGAAATCGAGGGAAATCCTCAAAATTTTAAAGGCACACCTATAGAGATTTAGGTATTTTTTATAATAACTTGTGCATTTGCTCTCGAAAAGCACCATTTGGTGGTATGAAATTGATGATGAAGACCACAGATGGCCACCGTAACTTCTTAATAAGATGTATTTATCGAGTTACGATTCGATTAGGTACTTCAATATGGTTGCTAAGCCATTTATGCTTTTCACAGTGCATATGGTGAGTGGCAGTTCTCCTGGTTCTTAGCAGGAGAACTCCTCAACAATTAACGTCCCTGCAACAAGAAAAGCAATATTTTGTAAAAGGTGATGAGCAGTTGACATTAGGCTATTGTAACTTAGATAAATTACAAACTTACCCGCTAAAAAGTGAAAAATAAAAAGATTTTACAAAAAAAAACTAACCGACTTCAATATCTACCTAACCTAACCAACCGAAAAACATAATATCTACCTAACCTTCAAGTAAAAATGTTCTAAGAAAAGTAAGACAATGAAGGACAGCTAATTAATACCAAAAAAATGTTTCAGTCATTTCAGCATTCAAACGAAGCCGGGTCAAGACTTTCGATATCGATCATTGTCATGTAAACATCATAATCCGTTTGGCTTTCTCCTTATTAATTATTATATCCATTACCTTCCACAAGGGTTAGGGGGGTTTCGCAATATTACACAGGCTAAACCAATTTTTTTTTTAATATAATTATATTACATTCTTCGAATTTCCTCAATTAGAAAATAAGATTTAACATATTTGAGAAATTAAATAAATAATACATGGCTTAGACATTAAACTGGGTGTAGCTTACGCCCTGAAACACTAAGCGCACTAAGCTTCTGAACGCGTACGGAACAGTACTGACGCGTCTTTACGAATTAATCTTTAATTGGTATGCCTAAAGCCCCATTTACATTTACACGATGCAAGTTTCTTGCCTGTGACATACAGTATAGTTGAAGCAACAAATGACTTGCATCGTCTCAACATTGTGTTGATGGTGCATCTTTTATTGTTACTTTAACTTAAGACGCTGACAATACCTAAAACGCCGTCACTGTCAGAATGCATAGAAAAGAAAGAGAAGCGCGATGACACAACGCAATTTATTGCAAAATATAAAGGAATTATTTATTTACTCAAAATTGAGTTAAGTAATCGAAAATAAAAAACAACCAAGTTCTGCATTCAAGTAAGACGTTCTTGTTATTAATTAAAACGCTGACAACACCTAAACCGCGGTCACTGTCAGACTGCATAGAAAAGAAAGAGAAGTACGATTACACAACGCTTGTAATTTATTGCAAAATATGAAGCAACTATCTATTTACTCAAAATTGAGTTGAGTAATCGAAAATAAAAAACAACCAAGTTCTGCATTCAAATAAGACGTTCTTTTTATAAATTAAATACGTAACGTATGTTGATATTTAATACAGATATTTTGGATTAGAACTCAAGGTAAGAGGTTAGTTTAACGTTAGTTTATATCGGGACTTTTTTTTCAAAACGTGTTTTGGTAACAACCAAGTTCTGGGAAATATGTTCAAAATTAACATATATTTTTTCCGCTACCACGAACTATACAGATTTGGCAATTTTTTTTCTTAAGAGAAGCCTATTTTGGTCAATTGGGTCTTGTCAGCGCCTTAAATACGTAACGTATGTTGATATTTAATACTGATATTTTGGATTGGAACTCAAGGTAAGAGGTTAGTTTAACGTTAGTTTGTATCGAGATTTTTTTTCAAAACGTGTTTTGGTAAGAACCAAGTTCTGGGAAATATGTTCAAAATTAACATATATTTTTTCCGCTACTACGAACTATACAGATTTGGCAATTTTTTTTCTTAAAACAAGCCTATTTTGCCTCTAGTCAGCGCCTTAAGTATGCCACAGAATCTCAACATAAAAATCAGGTTTTAATGAAACTAGACAAATGTGTCGGTAAATATTTTGCAAAGGCCATATTAACTAGAGTCTGCAAACGAAAGCGGAACCTGAGAAAAACGCGGCAAATTCAAAAAATCTTTTATGTCGTCCCTTGACCGCATAAAAGATTTTTTGAATTTGCCGCGTTTGCGCTCCGTCACACCAAACGGAGCCATTAAAAACAAAAAAATATGTTATAATAAATACAAAAATACTCAAGTACCAAAACATTTAACTAGAGGAATAGTAATACCACATAAAGATTTTTTCACGCTTTCGTTTGCCAGACTCTATTATATCATCATCTTCTTGCCCTTGTTCCATGTTACTTACAGGGGTCGGTGCAACACGTTTTCGTCAACCATTCTCCTCTTTCACCGTCACGCTATCATTCACTCCCTTTTTTTGTCATATAATTTCTCACACAGTTTTTTCTTTGGGCTTATTAACTTTAATAAAGACCCTATAAATATTGTCCATGATATTACCTGACAGGTGTAGTGGCCCCGGAGCCGGAGCCAGCGCGCGACGGCGACGCAAGCTCGGCACTCGGCGGCGTCGCGTGCGACACTAACCACGCGTCCACCACTTGCCGCGTCGCCTTCCTGCCGACAATTGCCGTTTACCTTATTAAATACTTCCAAGACTCCAACAACTTCAAGACTTCCAAGAATAACTGTTTAGTGCGCGTGATTATGAGATTTAAACGTTAAGTCGTCAACAATGCGCTGGCGCATCTTTACAATGTTGGTTCTTTGTGTGCATGAGCAATTGAAACAGTTATGAAGATCAGATTAACAAATAAGTCACAAATCCACATTGGTATGTTTACAAATTATAGCATTATACAAAAGTTAGGTAATCGTAGATATTTAACACAAAACATTCGATGATACAATCCTCGACACATGCATCTGAAACATATTCTATCACTATCTTACATCATAAATTAGAGCAGGACAAAGCTATAATTCTACTAGAAACATAAGTATGAACACAACCGTAATTGTAACGGAAACTTTGATAACAATAGTATTCATATAAACTAGTTGACGCTAACTAGCATCATTGACAATGTTTGTATAGGACGAGAATATCTCTGCACTGGAAACTAAGTGTAAAGTAAATAATTAGGGCTAGTAGAATAATACGAACATTTGCATTCTAATTTGTTACGGAAGTAGACGTTTTGCATTAGGGAGCTGTGACTTTTTTGATAGGTGGTATTCGGTGGCAATCAAGCGACATCACAGGCGCATTGCCATCCGTCAGTCAAAGCTAAAATATCTCATGTGCCAGTTATTACACCTCGAAACCATCACAATTCAACAATTTATATATGACCCTCACTCTTTTAACATAGCTCCATAGTTTATACCCTTGTTCCGACAATAATTCGAAACAGCATTAAACGTAGATTTAAAACAATAATCTTCTTGTTTAAAGTCCCAACAAATGTCGAGCAAGGGTTCAATTAGTGGATCTACATAAAAATTACACGAACTGTGCCCCGTTTCCTTTGTTTTCCAAATTATAATGAGTTAACTTGAAGAGACAAAAGCACTCAGGGATAATAAGGTTAGTCCTAACAGGACTTTCAAGTATTAATGTAATTATAATCATTTCCATATTTATTTAATATCAAGAAAGTCTTTTTGGTGTCGCCTTTATTTGTCAGGATGATAAGTTTGCCAAGGTAGTAAAATTATTAACGGATATTTCGAAAGTTTGAGCACACTATTTGAGCTTCAAACTTCAGCTTTGCACAAACAGTCTAGAAGACTTGGTCTTAGCATACCTGTATAATTAAATATCAATGCACTGCGAACTGCGACCGCAATGAAATCCCGCGAGAAGCTCTAGAAACTCTAGCAGGATGTTGTGAAAGCCGATATCAAAACTTGCAAACTAGGTACTGAAGCTACTTAGTAGGAAGGAAAGCGGATCTTTGCGAAATAATGTAGCAGAAAAGACAAAGACAAAGTAGAAGCAAATTATTTTCGTTACTTTAACAAACTTGTGACAAACACAGACAATAAAGAAAGACAAGCAACAGCAAATGAAGTTGTATACAAAATAAGCACAAAGACGGACATATTAAACTAATAAATATTCAGCATGTTCATTCCATACGGTAGAATGGTACTGACATCCTCCTTCCCATTTTCAGGGCGTCGAACCAAAGGACAAATGGAAATTCTCGAATGTGACGATTTGTATACGGGAGTAGAGTTCAACAATAACATACGGTCCGTATATTTTCAAATTTATTTCAGTGAGTCTGCGAAACTTGAAATGCACTTGAGATAGTTAAGAATTTTATAAGCTGACACTAAAATTCTTATGTAGCGTATCACATTATACATTCAATGAGATTTGATAAACCTACGTTTAACGTATATACTCTGTGGAATTTATATTAGGTTTTATTGCTCACACGTCTCGGTAGTCCGAAACGGAGTGTTCATTTGAGATAAGTGCAATAAAAATCCTGCAGCGAATATTGGTCAGAATAACCTGAAATAGCGCAGTACATTCTACCAAACTTACAGTATCTCGACACCAAAGCACATTATCAACAAGCCCATTTATTTGAATAAGCCCAACTGCCTCATTATAATTCATACTACTGTGTGCCACCCACCATCATCGTAATTATTCAAGCCAATTCATCCATTCATAAAACTAATCAGTGTGTTTCAATCTTAAACGTTTTATGGCCCATTCGGAACCGACAAAAGCATTGTCATTATAAACTTCAATAAAAATAATAACTTCCAGAATAAGTTGGTTTATGTCAGATTTTAGTGCATGGAGTACTTTTACTGGTTGAAAACTGGTGTCACTGCTATATTAGTCGTTAATGTTTAATGGTGAAGATAGAATACTGGAATGCAAGAGTCTTAGAGAAAGCTTATTTTTAAATGGCCTCAAAAAAGGAGAAGGAAGTAGGTTATGACGATGACCGATTTTTACTTATTTACTGCCCTTGGACTAGATACTGCTTGAAACGAAACGAAGAATGTCCTTTAGATAAGGCGAATACAACATCGAAACTTATCGAAACCGTGACAGTGAAGCTTACCCTATAGATGATGTGTACCTAGATTAAAGTTCATGAGTTGAGACATAATCCTGAATAAAGCGACTTTGTAATCATTACCTACAGGTATAATAAATTGCTGCTAAAAGAACACGTCTGGTGCTGTCAGCTCTGACATAATCTCTTTAATGTCTCCAACAACCGTGGGTGGCACTTCCCGTGGGAAGTGGCATAGTGATTTATTCGCACAAAACACAGAAACATGTATGATCCGATAAAATGCGTTTATATTGTTCTTATTAACTTTACAACAGGTCGCGGGAAGGTACTAAAGGGTTACCGAGGCCCCTGGCAACACAGGCAACGGAAGGAATACGGGTGGGTTTTAGTCAGTAAGAGTCTGACACACCCTCCCGCTCCGCTCAGAGTGGAAGAAGTTATTTGATGATTTCCCACACAAAAAAATAAAAAAGGGCATAAGCGACAGGTCAGAAACAAGTATCAGTCAATTTCCTTATATCCAAGTTTCCTTATTGCTCAGTCTCCGTTTATTTGTTTCATCTGTCGGAAGTATTTTTAACCGTAAAACCAGTGAATTTATTACTGAAAAAGCGGCATTAATTTTATGATTTACGATCTCACGTTCCTTGGAGCGTGGAAATGTCTAATTAAAAAAAACATGGCGTCAATTTAAGTAATTGTTTAACGTGACGTCAAAAGAATTAATTTACATAAGATAGCTCTTGATACTTCAAATGATGTTAAAGAAAATTAAATTTCAATTATATATAGTTTTGACAACAAGCCTCAATGGATAACTTATGCAATATGATGCGTTTAGGATAGATATGACAGTTTGTTGTTTGTATGGGTCATGACTCATACAAACAGCAACCTGTCATATACACAGACATACAGTAACATATTTTTAATAAACTGTGATAACTTATTTAATTAAAATATATACACCACTGCGACCTTATTCATTTTGTTATTGAAAATACTCCGATTTTCTTCAAAAATCGTTTCTTGTTTCTAGTCAAGCAATATTTTGCATACATTATAACAGGAACGTTTAGGTAAAATCTATTTGGAAGGCTTGCTATAGGTTGGCTATATTTTACCAAATTAACAAGCCAAGGGATGAATTAACAAATATACATAGGTACTACTAAAAACGTTATTTACATAACCAAATTACAAGATGGTCAAAAGGCCCTCGAGACATTGTACCGAGGATGCTGGCAGCATTTCCTCGCTGAATTGCAATGCTGATGCGTTGCGCGAGAAAGCCGCCAGCTTTTCGGTCACCAGTTATTCAATACGTTTCTATACTACTTAGATATTATACTCAACTGTAAACAAGCAAATAAAGAACATGAATAAAGTGTATACATATCAATGTACAACCGTTTCAAGATTAACAGAATTTCTCCTTCACAGACACAAATCTCATCACTTCAGACACAAAAGGAAACAGTGGTGGTAAAGATCCGAGGCAAGACTATAAACAAAGCTTGTATCCATAAATTAATCTACATAACACTTATTTTAATTAAAGTCAAAATTGTTGAACAGCCTGCACAAACCAAAAGCTAAGTGACAAAGCTAGACGGTTTCAACAACTGGGACACAGTAATTATGAGATCTAAACAAAACTATTAAGACTTGTGGCCTTCTGCTAATAAATTATAATTTATATTACGGTATGTAAAGTCTAGGGCTGTTACTGTTTTAATATTTCCTTTATAAAAATTAATTCGAAAGAAACATTTTGGTACTGTATTCGACCATTTCACCGCTTTGTTTCTCTGAATTTATATAACAATCGAATATGAAAAAAGTTGTTCGCAAATAAATGATTATTATAAAAATAATTGTGTTCAGAATATTGAGCAACTGTACCTATTACTGATACTGGGTAATAGTAAAGTTAATAATTTTACTGAAAAGTTTCAATGAAAAACACTTATCTATAGGTACAAACAATACAAATAAATAAAATTGAAGTGTCTTTCTGTAATGTCACTATAACAGTTATATGAAAGTAAGTACGGTACTTATAATAAAAAGCAAATTTTAACATTTTTGTCTGTCTGTCTGTTTGTTCCGGCTAATCTCCGAAACGGCTGAACCGATTTTGACAAGACTTTCACTGGCCGATAGCTGATGTTATAAGGAGTAACTTTGGCTTTTATTTCAGAAAAAACCACGCGGGCGAATCCGCGAGCAGCAAATAGTCACAGCTATATGGTGAATCCGTGTGATGCCGGACGTAAAGAATAGTACCATCCCATTTTTTCCCGTGGGTGTCGTAAAAGGCGACTAAGGGACTTACTAGAGAATGGGCAGCAGCGTTCTCTATGCATATTAAAACCATACTGCGATCGCCAACCCGCCTGCCAAGCGTGGCGATTATGGCAACCCCCCCCCCCCCAAATGACAAGCACTAAAAAAATACGGCCCCTAGTACCCGGCGGCACGCGTAACCTTGGCTACGGTAGCGGTCAAGGCTAAGGTGAGGCAAGGGGTGCTAAGAATCCCCGGAAGAGATCCAGCTACCAAAGCCACCGAAAACTAGACCTGGCAACAGTGGCAACATATAACACGCGTACACTCCGGACCGACGAGAAGATCATCGAACTCGAGGAAGAATTGAGCAGGTTACGATGGGGTTTAGTAGGATTATCTGAAGTCCGAAGAGAGGGGGAGGACTCGATAATCCTCAAATCCGGAAACTTGCTCTATTTCCGGGAGGGCGACCAACAGTCCCAAGGTGGTGTCGGGTTTATCGTCCACAAGTCCCTTGTGAGCAACGTGTTGAAGATCGAGAGTGTGTCGACAAGGGTGGCGTACCTTATACTCGGAATATCCAAAAGATATTCGCTGAAGGTCGTACAGGTTCACGCCCCGACCTCGTCACACCCCGACGATGAAGTGGAGACCATGTATGAGGATATTTCCAGAGCCATGCATGGCTCTAAAACGCACTTCACCGTTGTCATGGGGGACTTCAACGCGAAACTGGGCAAACGAAACGGTGATGAGCTGCGAGTGGGGCAATTTGGAGTTGGACGTCGGAACCACCGAGGCCACCTACTAGCCAGTTTTATGGAGAAGGAAGGCCTCTTTATGATGAACTCCTTCTTCAGAAAACGTGAGCACAGAAAGTGGACCTGGCAGAGCCCTGATGGTGCAACAAAAAATGAGATTGACTTCATTATGTCGACGAAGAAGCAAGTATTCAATGATGTCTCTGTGATCAACGCGGTGAAAACCGGAAGCGATCACCGAATGGTAAGAGGATCTCGACTGATGATGCCTACGCTCCGCCCAGCACCGATCCAAGTCCAAAACCCCGAGAGCTTTCAGCTCGAACTTCAGAATCGTTTCGAGTGCCTAGGGAGCTCCGTGGACGATTATAACGATGGGTTCGTGGAAACTGTCCATACGGTCGGTCTAAGATCTTCAAGACCCGTCGTACAAATAGAAACATGAAGCTCTCTGATCCTACTATACGGCTCATGGAGGAGAGGCGCGTGATGATCCTGCAGTCTTCAGTTGATGCGCTCAAGTACCGCCAGCTCAATAGACGGATCTCTAAGTCCTTAAAAAGCGACCTTCGCCGCTTTAATACAGAGCGCATTAAGGACGCGATAGAGCGGAATAAAGGCTCCAAGGTCTTTACAAGAGATCTGTCTATTGGGCAGAGCCAGCTTGTGAAACTGAAGACCAACGATGGCAGGATCGTATCCGCCAAACATGAGCTGTTAAGAGAGATCGAGAGTTTCTATGGACAGTTATACACGTCAACAGGTAACCCTGGTATGAATCTGGCAAACGACCCAAGAGCTAGATTGACCCGATACTACACCGAAGACATCCCGGACGTCAGCTTGTACGAGATTAGGATGGCTCTGAAGCAGCTCAAAAACAACAAGGCGCCGGGTGATGACGGAATTACGGCTGAACTTCTGAGGGCCGGTGGAAAACCCGTTCTCAACGTTTGGTTCCGTCATACTCGAGGGCAAAACGCCACAGGCATGGAACAGAGGTGTGGTGATACTGTTCTTTAAGAAGGGCGACAATACCCTCCTTAAGAATTATAGGCCCATCTCACTTCTGTGCCATGTCTACAAGCTGTTTACAAGAGTCGTCAGGAACCGTCTCGCGCGCAGGTTTGACGACTTCCAGCCTCCCGAACAAGCCGGATTCCGTAAAGGCTTTAGCTCTGTAGACCACATACATACGCTGCGGCAGGTTATACAGAAGACCGAGGAGTATAACCTGCCTCTCTGCTTAGCGTTTGTGGACTATGAAAAAGCCTTCGATTCGATCGAGACATGGGCTGTACTGCAGTCTCTTCAACGGTGCCAGATCGACTATCGGTACATCGAGGTGCTTAAGTGTCTGTACGAAAACGCCACTATGTCAGTCCGACTCCAGGACCTGACCTCGAAACCTATCCTTCTGCAGCGAGGTGTGAGGCAGGGAGACGTTATCTCTCCGAAACTGTTCACCGCTGCACTGGAAGATGTCTTCCAGGTTCTGGACTGGAAAGGGCCAGGCTTCAACATCAACGGCGAGTACATCAATCACCTTCGGTTTGCCGACGATATAGTTATCATGGCTGAGACTATGGAGGACCTCAGTACAATGCTCGATGACCTCAGTAGAGCTTCCGAAAGAGTGGGTCTGAAAATGAACATGGACAAGACAAAGATCATGTCAAATGCCCACCCACCCACTCTCATGAAAATCGGAGACGCTACGCTCGAAGTTGTGGACTAGTATGTTTATCTAGGACAAACTGTCCAGTTAGGTAGGTCCAACTTCGAGAAAGAGGTCAATTGTCGAATCCGACTCGGCTGGGCAGCGTTCGGGAAGCTACGCAATATCTTCTCGTCCCACATAGCACAGTGTCGCAAGACGAAAGTCTTTGACCAATGCGTGATGACCTATGGCACTGAAACGTGGTCGTTTACAATGGGCCTTGTCAAAAGGCTAAAAGTCACTCAAAGGGCAATGGAGAGGGCTATGCTTGGAGTTTCGCTACGTGATCGAATCAGAAATGAAGAGATCCGCAGGCGAACTAAGGTCACCGACATAGCCCGAAGATTTGCCAAACTTAAGTGGCAGTGGACAGGGCACATTGCTCGCAAAACAAATGGCCGATGGGGCCGAAAGGTTCTGGAATGGCGACCGCGTACCGGAAGACGTAGCGTTGGAAGGCCTCCTACAAGGTGGACCGATGACCGCAGGAATCCGCTGGATGCGGGAAGCACAAAACCGGTCGCAGTGGCGGTGCTTAGGGGAGGCCTATGTCCAGCAGTGGACGTCTTTCGGCTGAGATGATGATATGGTGAATTCTAAATAAGCATACCACGTGAAGGTATACGCACTTCAATATACACTGAAGGCACTAAATCTATGCCAAAACCCAGACAGACGTGAAAGCCACAACGTTAATTCCTTAAAAGTTTATCTACGAAATAAAAGCAACAATGTTCCAATAAAGCAAAGAAGATTACAAAGAGTCTGACATTAAAGACCTTATACAAAACTAGCAAATCAAGTTGATAAAGTTAATACTTAACGAGTGGGTTGCTAACTTGATGTACTACAGTTGCCAACAGTAACTGAATCAGACAATGGACTTAAAGTTGTGCAATCACTACAAATGATCTGTTAAAAGAGCAGTTGATCTTTTCACTGTTTAAAGGATACTATAAACTTTAGCAAGTTGGACTGGTAAGATCAGATGCAGTCAACAGTGGCTTTGTATAAAATACAAATATTCAGTAGCTTCTCGTTAGGCTGGATGGTGACCCTATCTCAGTTCAGAAGTTTTTGAAGTTCACAAAGTTTCTTGATACACTTTTCGGAAGCCAGCTTAACCCTCAAACAGACGATACCTGTTAGGAAAGTAGATAAGTTGTGATAAGTAAGTCGCATCTCAAAGGATCATCCCATCAAAATGTTACTAAGGTGAACAATGTAAAATAGGCTAAAGATTCGATCGACCTTGCACATCCAAACAAACCGCTTGTTCACATTAACGTCGAAGAATTTCTATTGTTCTACATTTTGGTGACAATTTGATTATGACACAATGGAACAATTAAAACTTCAAAACAAAACATTAATTCGATTGTTTAAAAACAAACAACAAGACATTTGAATACGCCTTGAAAATTAATTGAGTTTCAACGAAAGAGTTCAGAAATTCTATGAAAGCGTCCATTCAGTAATCAAAGATTTACGATTAAGTCAAAGCAAATTAAATTTATGAAGGCTGTAATCTTTCCTGAGAACAATGAACGCTGTAGATGAATTTCTAATTGTTATCGGCAAAGAAAATAAACTTCTGAATACCATAATATTATCTATTAAGATGACTTTTTCAAGATCAAAATATTTTATTTCACATAAACCTTCATGGGCACTTATGAAACGTCAGAAGCTAGGTGCACGGTTCCAATTGGTCGTTTCCTATGGAGAAGAGCCGGCAAGAAACTCCACGTTTATTCTTTAAAAAATAATTGACTTTTACAATGTTTTCAAATTACAGTGTTAATAGGCATGGGAGAACAGTGGACAAGGCTAAGTATAGCAATCAATTGCAGTAGACCATATGAAATGTCGCTATAAATTATAAAGCTAGAGAATTATTTTAATTAGTGCATGGAAAACCCGCTTTTGATAATGATTTACCTCCTGCAGTGTTGCGCTTTGTGATGTGCAATTTTCTGCCAACCTCTTAATAATCTATGAATACCTCTAGCAACTGATAAAGTGTTGATAATATGACAAGTTAACGAGATATGACTTCAATTAAGGTTCATTTGTTCATTTGTTCCATTTTTAGGGTTCCGTAGTAGTAAACAAGGAACCCTTATAGTTTCGCCATGTCTGTCTGAAAACTGTCGACAAAGTGCTAAAATAAAATCATGAAAAAAAATTTTTTTGGCAAAATATAAAAAATATCATCCCCACATTACGTGCAAGGGAGGTATCCCTTGCACGTAATGTGGGGATGATATTTTTTTTTCCCGTTCACACCATAGCGTGGGTATCGTTGGATAGGCCGTTCAAAAATATTGCAGGTCAGTGAACACCACTTTTCGATTCAAGGATCCACTTGCGTAATATTAAGCATTAAAGTGCTAATTTTTGTTAGAGTGTCGCCGGGAGGGGGGCGGCACTACCCTCACCCCCCTGCCAGCTAAATGGTTGTTTATGGAGCTGTGAAAAAGTTCATGGCAGTAGTACATATAATGAAATTAAAAGGAAAACTATCACAGCTAAGTAGGCTTTACAAGTTAACGAGTTATAGTCGACCAACTTAAATTTGCAGTTGGAGAATTGACCGTGGCATATATCGATGTATGGGAGAACAGATTTTTCTTAAGTTTGTTTTTGGAATATATTCGTCCCAAGTAATCCCAACTACGGAACCCTTCATTATGCGTGGTCCGACACGCACTAGGCCGGTTTTCATATTCGCATTTGTACTCTTCTGCTTTTAAAGTATTATATTATTATCTTTCAATATTTAAACTGTTTATCAACCCAATCACCACGACAGAAACTTTAATATTCATTGAAAAGCCACAAAATGTTTTAAAGTTAAAATATCACTGAAAGCCCTTTTGATTTCTCTAAAGCATTCTGTTAAAAGGTTTGAAGTTAATTAAGCCGCTGTCAAGTTTAGTTTCACAATTTTATTTTCTACTAAGAATTTCTCTGTAGCACCCTGGAGTCCGAATTTTGGACCTTTTCATGGCAATAAGCTCGTCTATTTACATTGGACTAACGTATTTGGCAGGTGTATCTACAAAAATCCTCTGTCTACCCTTTCGAGGGTTACAAATTGGGTGATGACGGTTGTCAAAGGCCTCACTGAAATTTTTTCGTCACCTTGTCGAATGAGATGACTTATTAAATGTGTCAGGGATGTAAATCGAGGGTGAAAATGGTGTAAATAAAGCCGTCAAGGAATCATATCAATCGGTGTGTGTTGTCTTCTTCCCGAAACAAATGTCTTTGACCTAATTTGCAGATCTAGTGTTATGTAGGACGTGTCAAGCCTAGACTCATCTGTCATGAGGCTAACTGGGTGTCCTGTCTGGATATTTTCTTGTTAGCATCGCTTTTCGGACTGTCTGCTGCTTTTCACTACACGTCAGCGATTGACGGGAGTCGAACTTGTTGTCTTGCTGAATGATGTTTTGAGAAAAGCTTTTCACTAATTGCATTTCAGTTTTGCTAAAAGAGGACGGTGAGCGTTTTGAAATAGAATTCTGCGAATCTTATTATGGCAGATATAATATGCTCCAGACATTTAAATAGTACGTGAATTGAAGTTCGAAGTCTGCTAAGTTATGTCAAAGATAAATGAAATATTCCTCGAAATATATAAGAAAAGTCCTAAGCCAGTTATCAAATAAACAATCAGGAAACAACCACACGTTACGAACGGTTAGTAACAAATCAGGTACGTACGGTAAGCTTCTTTAATAACATTCCTTTTCCCTTCAGAATAATATTAAATGGTCTGGTCCGATTTCATTACTGACACAAGTTATTGGTCCACAAACGCCCAACGGACATACGGTACGGGATTAACCGAAAGCTTTCGATGATAAACAGAATTATGTCTGTGTTGCACGTACGATGAGATAAGACAGTTTAAAGCCCATGAATACGAGCCGAGCGACGGTTTATTTGTACAGTAAATTAATAGTTTCGATAAAAATCTAAATCGAAAATAGATCGTTCGTACAACTACAGGTCAGGATGCGTGGGTATTCGTCAATGAGTCGAAGATAAAATTTCGAAAGAATTTGTATTCATAGTTCGAACATTTTTACATCGTCGTATTCAGAGGCGTACCACTCTCATTATGGAAAGGGCATCGTGCCAAGATGTCAAGATATGTATGTCATTATCATATTACTGTCACTTGATCGGATTTATATGATAAAGATGTCGATGTCTTGGGAATGACTCAGATATTATGAGAACCAATTTAATGCAGTGTCATTCATATTAGTGTAACTGTAACGAATTAATTTATATTCCACGCAGATAACTCTTGAAATAAGCCCGACTTTTAAATTATTATTTGAAGCAAATCTCTTAAAGTCAGTTTTCAGTGGTAATTCGCATATAACCCGCCTGCAACCGGGCCTTTTGAATTAGCCATTGTATACGAATCCGTATGACCTGAATAGAACACATTCGGGCAACGGTTTCAACAAATGCCCCGCATGTAGAGAGCGCGTAAATTATTGTGGGTGCCTTTTGTAATGATAATGTTTACAATAGGCTTGTGCCTCAATCAAAACAGTGATAGTTGGCGTACAGGATGACTGTATAATGAGGCATTACATCATCCCATTCAAAATTTAAATCAAATTGAATGAGGAATTCAAATAAGAATCAATGAACAGGTTTTCGGGTTGCACTGCGTCCTAATTCTAACTCGAAATTCATATCAGGTTTTCGCCAGATCAATGCAAAGCGCATTGGATTTGTCGAGTCATTGGTTCGATTTCCACATCAAGACACAAATGATACGCCTACAGATTTATGTTTGTTCCTATACTTAGTTGTCCCAACACCATTAAACGCTTGTTTTACTAAATAGGATTAGGACCAACTATTAGGTAACCTGTGGTATTAGTGCCACCGCTAATTGCGTTGGCGCCGCTAAGCTTAGTTCGGTAAGCGGCGCACTTTAGGTCCTAACAGCAACTATGTGCATGATTATTATGTTGCAAGTTGTTACAACATTCGACATTAATTAGAAGACATTTTAGCTCCGTCTAATGGTAAATCGTGCGGAAACCGGCATGTCCTTGAGCCTTAAATTCGACGACATCCACATATAACATACATAAATTCACTCTGGGCGTGCGTGGCATATTACAGTCCAGTCCTTCTCGCAGAGAGGACGTCCGAGTCACAGCAGTGCGTACATTATAAGCTCCTTATAAGTAATGGCAAGTTCTCTTTTAACGAAAAGATTCGTCGGTGATCACAGCGTCTTCAAACGCTGTTCTTGAGTGACGTCGTCTTCCGCTTTCCCGTCGCTATGTTGATCGAATTCGTTTCCTATAGCTGGCACTTACAACTTACGCACGGACATTAGCAGCACGCGTAGGTTGTAAGAGTCGGCTTACAGAGACTTTGGCTCTTTGCCTAAAAAGTTAGTAAGAATTGCCATAGTCTCTAATAAATGACACTCATGAAATAATTAATTTCAAGTTGACAGAAATTTCCGCTGACATACGACACAAAACAGTTCGCCAACATGACTTATCAATACATCTGTTAAACAATGCTTTTTGGAAGAGAAGCTCTTGATTATCATCAGAACATATTCTGTAATTTTCATATCCGCCAAAAACCAGTACGTAAGAAAGAGATGAATATATTTACCTCAAGAAGTAGTCATGCACGAACTCCTGGTTTTCGTCGAGCCAGGCTTCGGTGCGCGCGCATTCAGCATCATAGCAGGAAGGCGCGGGCATGCCGCCGCCCGCGCCTCCCGCCGGCTCTTCTATGCTCCGCAACTGTAGGCCTGCAACAATACAGAACGACATTCAGTTATGGACGTAACGGTACTTAAAATAAGCTTCAGTTTTACACTTAATGCAGCCTTAATATGAGCTACATATTCACATGGAATGAAAATGTCTTGGAGCATCGTCTTAGTGCTAGGTTTTTGCAATGATTCGCTGCTTGAGGTCAGAGATATTTTAGATGGGGACACAATTTTATCTGGTTTGCAACTTTAATTTGCTGAATCGTTTTGCAGATGATTTCGACAAAAAAAAAAGATTACATTTTGAAGACTACTACTGCAAGACAGGAAAAGTTTAGTAGGCATTATTAAGCCAAGCAAAGCATGAATTCGAAACCAAAACCTAATGCAGTACCTACCTACTTTCCTATCATACATACATACATACATACATACATACATACATACATACATACATACATACACTCACGCCTTCTTCCCATGGGTGTCAGCAGAAACTACAGAACGCCACCTGCTACGATCCTAACATACTCCTTTTGCCTCGTTCACGTTCATACATCTGGTCACACACGCCGGTTACGAGTACTACGTACCTGACCATTCTGAAGAACATCAATAAGCTGACTATATGTCCTCCTAGGGCGTCCCCTCCCAGCGTATCCACTCTCATCTGCCTTGTAAATACCTTTTGTTAGCAGAAACCATCTAAGCATACTATTTTAATTTTTTTGTACCTACTTTTTCTTATAACCGCACCGTGGCCTTATCACATCATTCCTCAGCCTATCATACATAATCACACCACACATGCTTCGCAAGGAACGCATATCCAACGCATTTATTCAACCTATCAGATTTATTCAAAATAAATAAATACCATAATACCATACCAAAATTGCGGTGAGACATATCAAATCTAAATTACAGTCTGTTTTCGAACCTATACAATTAGGATTTGGCACGAAAGGTGGGTGTGAGGCAGCCGTCCATGCCTTAAGAACCTACCTTTCGTATGATGATTGCGAAATTGTAGTCAAAATTGACGTCAAAAATGCTTTCAATTCAGTAAACAGGGATGCCATGCTGACAGAAGTTAAGAACAAAATTCCGGAACTCTATCAATACCTGCTTACCTGCTACGCAGAACCTTCAAAATTAATTTACCGTTCCCATGAACTTTCTTCGGAGGTCGGCTGTCAGCAGGGCGATCCCCTCGGGCCAGCAATTTTTAGCTTGGCTATAAATCCGATTATTCAAAATTTAAAATCAAAATTTAACGTTTGGTATTTGGATGACGGAACCCTGGGAGGCGATGTGGACACTGTGCTATCTGACTTATCAGATATTAAAACAAATTTCGAAAATATTGGTTTAGAATTAAATTTTAGCAAATGTGAACTCTTCATTCAAAAAAATTCTTACGGTTTGGATAATTTAAAATCCAAATTAAATTTTCTGGCACCGAATATCAAAATAGTAGACAGAAAGTCACTTTGCCTCCTGGGTTCTCCCATCTTTGAAGAATCTTTTCCTGATTACATTACTAACACTATTTCTAAATTCCAAAGTCACGCAAATTGTTTACTCGAAATCAGTCCTCATTATGCTCTTATAATTCTAAAGTTTTGCCTTTTTTTCCCTAAATTTACTTATGTGCTTCGCTGTAGCCCTTTTTGGAAACATCCAAATTTGCTTTCACCAATAGACGATTTAGTCAAAACTAGTTTAGAAACGATTTTAAATATTCAGCTCAATGAACCATCTTGGTTACAAGCATCCCTCCCTATTCGGTTTGGCGGTTTAGGAATCCGCAAAATTTCGAGTGTTGCTTCCCCAGCCTTTTTGTCGTCCACCCATAGCACGTCACGTCTCATAGGTAATGTCCTAAGGGCTTTGCCCACAAACTATGAGACTGCGGGCTTGGAGGATGCCAAGAATGCTTTTCAAATTGCTTGCCCGGGTAAAGAATTTCCAGACAACCTAAAATCTCAGAGGAGCTGGGACGATATTTATTGCGATTTAACATACAAATCGATTCTGAGCCGCAGTTCAGGTCCGGATCGCGCAAGACTTTTGGCGGTCGGAACCAGAGAGGCCGGTCATTGGCTACATGCCCATCCTTCTCCATATACCGGTACCTTCCTGGATCCGACCTCGCTTCGTCTGGCGACTGGTCTGCGGCTTGGGGTCACGGTATGCACTCCACACACATGCCCTTGTGGCACGGACGTGGACCGACTGGGTCACCACGGACTTTGTTGTCAAAAAAGTGCAGGCCGCTTTTCAAGACATGCAACACTTAATGACATAATCCGCCGGTCTCTTGCCAGCATCAATGTGCCTGCTCTTCTTGAGCCGACTGGCATTGTCAGAGATGATGGCAAAAGACCTGATGGTGTGTCTTTGGTCCCGTGGAGTTTGGGACGGATGCTTGTGTGGGACGCTACCTGTGTAGACACACTGGCACCGTCCCACCTCCAACGGACTACTTCTAAAGCGGGTGCAGCGGCAGAAAATGCCGAAAATCTGAAAGTTATTAAATATGGAGGCCTTGGCAGAGAGTACAACTTTGTGCCCTTTGGCGTCGAGACCCTCGGTCCGTGGGGTCCCAGTGCGCATAAGTTATTTGCGGAAATCGCGAAACGTCTAGTTGATGTAACTGGTGACCGAAAAGCTGGCGGCTTTCTCGCGCAACGCATCAGCATTGCAATTCAGCGAGGAAATGCCGCCAGCATCCTCGGTACAATGCCCCGAGGGCCTTTTTTAAGCCTAACTTAGTTTTAATTTAATTTAGTTAATGTTAATAATGATCTTGTAATTTGGTTATGTAAATAAATGATATTATGTAAATACCATAAACAACGGATCTATTTCTGTATTTTCTGATTGCAACCTTAAAACCATAACATCAACATAATAACCACCTGAAAGCTTTTCTATAAACGTAACTAAACAAGAATAGTTTCAAGTATTCCCGAGCGATGTTAATGAGCCTCTTCTGGAAATAATAATGAAACCAATTCCAAGAGCTTACTGTTTGCATCAAAACATAAAGACGAGGTAAATGTAACAGCCCTCGAGGCTTGTACAGAAAATATAAGATTGGAAAATGAGATTTTGATTACAAAACCGATGCTTGGCAAAGACATGGACAATAATGCTGAATAAACACCGTGGTTGAAAATGCAAACGGTGCAAACAATGTACTAATTTGGCAACAATAATGATAAAAACCGATAAATCAGTTATAAGTTATTTTTTGTACCTGTGATTGAGATACTCTGATGTTTATCCTTCCACGAACATATAAAATTACAACATTTTAAACAAATGGACATTATATAACATGTACAGTGACAAGCAATGCAAATTGTTTCTTTTTTGGATCTTTATTGTAAATATTAGGATATTTTTATGTACATAAACTTTTCAAAATTTACAAATGTAAACACAATTAACGTCAAACTTCCAATATGACATTTTATACGTCATCCTCAATGGAGTTTCGATACCTTATGTTATGACTTTATGAGTTATGACATTCAACCAAAAAGTTCAAACTCATTTCATTTTATCGGAACATAATACAAGTAATATATATTATAAGTATTTTAGTGATATTTATTTTAGAATGTATGTAAGTATATTCTCTTATTGTATGTTTATATTTAAATTAGTGAATAGTTTTTTTTTTGTTTTTATGTATTTTGTTTTGTCTTCTACTCATACACACTGTGTCTACATCTCTTTGTCTACTGTCCTATCGCAGGTATGCTGGAAGAGATTACTTCAAACATAAGCATCACCTTTGTACGTATGTTTCTGTTCCTTTCTTCTTGTCTGTTTATATGTGTATATCTAAACTGTTAAATAAATAAATGCTATTTATTAAAGATATAATTGTCTAACTTAAAATAACACAACAACATAGGCTTAATAAATAATAATAATAAATAACAGAAGACATTTCATTGATTCCTTAAATTCTCTAGCGTCAGAAAGAGAATTCAATTTATTTACTAATAACATACCGCCCACTACTTCAGCTGCTCTCGACAAACATACAGTGGTAATAACATGTCCGATTGAAAAACAACCGAATAAAATAGAAATTGTACAACTAGCATTCTAATTAATTACTTTATCCTACCAGGTACTTCGCCTAGTGGCAAAACGCTTCAGACTAATAAAACATTTTGGAATCCCTATTCCCAAATCAGATCGTAGAAATCGAATTTTAGAGATTTATAGAGATATTAGAAACAGGGTGTAAAGTTCACTCATCCTCCATAGAAAAGGGAGGATCCTCCGATCAGACGGGTGTCGTGTCTAGTGGGCAACTGCCCGACTGTTGATGTCGGGATGTTGTATACAGGGTTACTGGTAACTCGACGTATTCCTTGCAGGACGTCATAGTAGGGTTAAAATGCAACAAATTAAGCCACCAAATGTTCTACCGAAATTCAGTAGTTTTTGAATTAGTTAAGAGTTTTAGTTTTTTAATGAAAAATCCCAGATTAAATCATTTGAAACCAATTTAAAAATGATTTACGGCGCGACTGTACTGAAATTTAAGTTATTATCATAGTTGACGCCGTAGCAGACCTTTGTTAATAATTAAAAGTTCAATAATGCCTAAAACTTTGGCAAATATCACTAACAAAACATTTATTTTTTTGTAATTTTTGCTATTACTTCATAAAAAATGTAGTCTAGTGCAAAAAAAAATACTACACCTGGTGTACAAATTACTAAGAAAATATCCTTGTCTTATCAGCTATCCAAAAAGGTATGAAAGTTAATACAAAATCATGGACTACATTATGAAAATCGTTTTTGATTTAGTACAGGCGTGCGTTTCACAAAAAGGTGATTATTCGAAAAATCAAAAACAAAATCGTGAACATTATTATTCTTTTTAATCAATATTAAAAACTTTAATTACACACATTTCACACGTCTTGTTCGATGTGCTACCCTCGGTTTCGAATACATGTTCTTATTCGCTTCCTTACTTCGGTTTTTGTTATTCTTGAGGTGATTGTTGCCCTCATCTGGATTTTTAATTCTCTCCCTTAGTTCTTCAATTGAATTTACTGGGGTCACATAAACTAGATCTTTCATATGACCCCAGACGTAAAAGTCTAGCGGCGTCAGATCAGGGCTTCGTGCAGGTCACGGAATCGGCCCACCGCGCCCTATCCATCGGTTTGGATAGTTTTCATCCAGCAATTGTCGAATTGTGATTCGGAAGTGGGCTGGACATCCGTCATGTTGGTAAATCATGTTTGCTCTTCTTTCTTCCGGTACATCCGTGAGCAGTGCTGATAAATGATTTCTGAGGAAATCTTCATAAAGTTCCCCATTTAGTGTTCGGGGTAAAAAATGTGGGCCAATTAATTTGTCGTCAATAATACCCATCCAAACATTAAGCGAGAACCTTCGCTGGGATGCGGTTGGTTTCAGTTTTTTAGGGTTTGCTTCTGCTTTCGGTGCCCAGTAATGTAAGTTGTGGTAATTTGTGATACCATCACGATCAAAACATGACTCATCGGTCCACAGAATGTTTTTTAAAAAGTTTTCGCTGTCGGCGTCGGCACTTAGCATAAAACGACAAAATTCAAGCCGTCTCGGCGGATCTCCTTCTTCTAATGACTGGACTGGTTGGTAATGGTATGGATGTCGGCCTGACAAGTGAACTACAGACCAAACTTTCCACTGTGACATACCAAGCTCACGCGCTACGATGTTTGTCGATGTGTTAGGATCGTCAATAAAACGTTGAAGAATAAGCTCCTTGTCCTCAGCCGTGTATCTCCGGGAACGACCAGTGTCAACTTGCCTGCTTCTTTGGACGCTGCCAGTTTCAGATATTCGCCGATAAGTCGATCCGAAGACACTAACGTGGGGGAGTCGGCGGTTGGGAAAGCAAAGTTGATATTCTCGCCGCGCCTCAGCAGCGTTACCGTCACAGAGTCCGTAACAGTACATTATGTCAGCATATTCACGATTAGAATATGCAGCCATAGTCAGCGCTTATGAAGGCACAGCACAGCACAAGAGCAAGATACGCAGCAACAGTTAGGGAAATAGCCAGTAACAAAACACGAGCTTGCACGACGTAGAGTTGAAACTAACTATCGCTGACGCCCAAATTTTGCAAAATCGCACCCCCTGTCATGCCGAGAGAACAATAGCGACCAATCACAAAGCTCCACAAATGGTTGGAGTTCAAGCGCAGGTAAAAACTACGAATAATACGAATACGAAACAATAGGTTGACCGTCTCGCAATTTTACCTGCCCCCCATAAAACTCTTCTCTTCCCTGGCACACATGCAAAAGTATTGACAATCATACCTTTCTGAATAACTGATAAGACAAGGATATTTTCCTAGTAATTTGTACACCAGGTGTAGTATTTTTTTTTTCACTAGACTACATTTTTTATGAAGTAATAGCAAAAATTACAAAAAATTAAATGTTTGGTTAGTGATATTTGCCAAAGTTTTAGGCATTATTGAACTTTTAATTATTAACAAAGGTCTGCTACGGCGTCAACTATGATAATAACTTAAATTTCAGTACAGTCGCGCCGTAAATCATTTTTAAATTGGTTTCAAATGATTTAATCTGGGATTTTTCATAAAAAAACTAAAACTCTTAACTAATTCAAAAACTACTGAATTTCGGTACAACATTTGGTGGCTTAATTTGTTGCATTTTAACCCTACTATGACGTCCTGCAAGGAATACGTCGAGTTACCAGTAACCCTGTATATGCTAGTTGCGCGGTAAACTCTGCTTGCGCGATGCAGGATTTGGCGTGACGTGCGTGCGGCGTAGTTCGCATGTGGCGATGTAGATGCCGCCACAGATTTACTAGAGTGCTAGGGATTTCAAATAAGACATTTACTATATGGGATTAAGGTAAGACTTAATCAAGAACCGTGGATTTCTCTTTAGACATATTTTCGCCACGGATACTAACAATTCGTAGAGATATAAGTATGTAAGTTAACACAGTCTACTTCTAAAATAGAAATCTACTGTTTATAATACCATGGCTTACTTTGTTATTTTTATTCCTTCTTATAAAACAGAGCATTTGCTCTTTCTGTTTCATACTTGCGCCAGCAAATAACAGCTTTTATCTTTATATTTAATTCCAGCAGCGGTAATTATTCTAAGCACACCTAAAACTTAGGTACCTGCACGTTCCTAATTTGTTAGACACCACAATATTTCAGAGAGTAACTTCTCTTCCCAAGCAATAATACATACCCCAATAATTAGTTTAACGTCTCGTACTTCGGTAATAACGTTACCAATTTTATATGTATACTGTGACCTTTACTAGTTTCCTACTGGGAACGAACGTGACATACATTACTTTTGGTGGCTATACCTACGTGCTTCAAAATCACCCTTCCGGTGTTCACCTGTTGATTGTTCATTTAAGGCAAGAAGACCTTCTGCTACTTTATTAAGTGCGAGCTTTTATACTTATTATGAATTCAATTATTATAAAGGTTCTTGGCATTGAAAACAAAATGTGATGTACTTATTATAGTAAATTTATTTGATTGGGAACGAGCGGTAAGTATAATTTTAATAGGTCAGTTCAAGGGTCCAAGTGTGGAATGGAGACAATAATATTTTCAAAAGCATCAAGTCATGAAACAGCTACATCTGTAACAGTACCTATTTCGCATCGCCATTTTTCTTTGGTCACCTAAATAATTTCTGAACTAGCCCGAGGGCCACGCTTACTCGAAACAGCTTCGGCGAAGATTCGTGCCGTTTCAAAACGTATAGCCAACATGTTTGTCAAATATTTTGGCTATATCGATAGTAATAATGCTCACAAAACGTCCAAACATGCGCTATATTATATTACTGATGAATGTACTCCCTATTCCGGGGTAACAGTTGGCCGAAGACATTAATTCCTGACTAAACTAAGTAGTTTTAATAGTCACAATGAATGTATCATTGTGACGATTACCACTACTGCAATAGAATGGGACTCTCGTATAGACTACATCAAACGAGTTGTTAATTGAGCTAGCGAGGATAAACACTTGCTTTTGCCTAATTGAAATTGACACAAGGTAGCATGGGTGATTTGCGTCGTAATTGAAGATGGCAGATATAATTGGATGGTAGGTATTTCGTGTTGCTTTGGTAATACAAAAACTTGTAATTATCTAACGTCGTTTTAAGTTGCAGGAATTATTAATAATATCGTTGTGACAAAAGCCTTCTATTACATGGGACTTACAAACATAACTGGGGAAACGTGGGTTTACCATTTTGCCTACCCTTTGTGGATAACTATTGTGTACCGTGTTAGCACTCACGCCTATGGCCTACGGCTTGGTTTCGCTCACGCTCGTTCCGTAACCCGTAAGACGTAGTGCTTTTGTTTTGAAGGTTATTGTCGAATGTCGCAGCTACGCACGTAGCGTCGCGCTTACACGCCTTTCGCTCTAGTGGTACGATTTTTTTTTTGGAGTAGGTAGCATGCTACGCTTAAAGAATTGATAAGTTACTTATCTCCTTCATGCAATGGCAAAATTGTTCAACATAAAAGTTTTGACTAATTTTTTGTTTTCGTATTTTAGCTTTATAATATGACTTTTCATTAGCCAAAATTTACTTGATTTAGATTTAGTATCATCAGATCAGTACTAGTTTGTTGCAATACCGGCTAGGAAGAATATGGAAAAAAATCCAACATTAAACATACGATTACAAACCGGATGTTTGTTTCAATTTATCACGATGTCAGTCCTAAAGAAATATGGCTTCCAACGATAAACTATGTTTACCCAATAAAATATACTATCCGCTGGCGTGGGAAAATAGTGCACATTTGAATTAATTAATGAATATAATCAGCGTTAATTACTTATGCAGATTACAGCAGATATAGGCAATTTAGATAGCCCGCTTAGCTACGGAGTTAATGTGTTGGCAATTAAATTAGTTTCTAATTAGCTTCAACGTTATTGACAATTCTAATGAGGCTGAAAAGTGTTAAAAATAAAAGTAATTAATAAAAGATCTGTCTATTTCAGTTAATTGTATTAGTGGACGCAATCAAAGAGTTTTTTAGAATGAAAATATCATCTATTGAAACTAAGCTAAAACATTTATAAACCTCGTAGATCCCAAAATGGCTGCCCCGGAAAAAAGACACGGCACAACTATATACAATCTTCATGCACTATCGAAAATAGTCGGAATCAAATCTTATCCTCATTGTACTCAATGAGGAGAAAAGTTGATTCCGTTTATGGTTTCTCTATTTTTGCTCTTGAGATGAATTTCTGTACTTCGATCATGTACTCATGATCGAAATACAGAAATACATCTCAAGAGCCATCCACGTGTACAACACGTTGTTCCTTGTTCCCACCAGAATGGAAATTTTCCTGTTAAACATAACAAAACAAGTTAATATCCACATGATTAATAATGTTATAGTTATGTAGGTATAATATGTAATGCTAATAGCCCCAGAAAATTTTGTAAATTAACATGTCCCGTCTAAGAGAGCCGGGTGATCGGTAACTCAGGACCATCCTACCTCAGACACCTTTCTCTATTTAAGATTGTAGGTACATTTTGATAACCAGTGCCTGTAATATGACGTTGAGATACATAAAGATTTATGATTATGATTATTATGACGTAGTCGTTGTAGAACCTGTCAAGGGATCCAGGAAAGAACAAGCACCTTAAGAAATTCAGCCCACGAACTACATTGATGTCGCGGTTTCTGCTTTGAGCGCTGCATGGCATTCGTCTAGATGAGACAAACGAACTGTGAATATAAACCGAGGCGTTGCCAACCTTCCAAAGTGTGGGAACCCTTTTCTAAGAGATGGGCATCAAGATTGTTTGCCAACAAAAAGGCTTTCAATAGCATATGTTTGTTTAACTAATGTAGAAAACACTACTGCCCTAGAGACATGGATAATAGATGGGTATCGTTACGAATTTCATGAAGGTACTATGTTACTATATCTTCGCCCAAAGGTCCACTTATTTTCTGCAGCCACACCTATAAATCAACGAAACACTATCGCGGTATGATACATAATTTAAAAGCAAATCCCACAGGACTGCGTTTAATATTTATAAAATTTCCATAATCCAAACTATTTTCAAGCTTTTACGGCGTGGCTGTTGTTTGCATATTTATTGAATTTATTTAAAATAGAGCTTTTTCCAATTAATCCCGGATTAATTACTGGCGCCGCAGTATTAAAATATCAATGCAAATAAAAATCTTTCATTTTCATGTTGAGGCGGCTGCCATATGTGACCGCTTTCGGGCTAAACAGATGCGCCTGAATATCAAAATTTTATATTATATATGTAGGGCCATGAGACCGTAGCAACCTAGCTTTCTAGTAATATCAATATCTATAAGCTTCCTTACCTGATTCCAATATAAATTACATGCTTAGGTCGGTGGCATATTATTAATTTCCTAGAATAAGTCAATGCTGGAAAATGAAACTAGAATGACATAATACCTTTGGATGGATGGCAACATGTTTGACATGACTCATCATATTTATATAATATGATATTTCAGTCACCAAGCATGAGGGTGAGACATCATACATAGACAGATATAGGTAGGTATATCGACACAAGTCCCTTGCGAAGGGGAAACAACCCTTCGCAATTTAGCAGACATGTCTGGCACGACTGTGAATTTGACAAACAGGAAATATCGATTATGCATACAGGAACATGAACGACTTTCATTCTTGAACAAGGCCGGATCATCCTTACTAATACGAGTATTATAAATCCGAATATTCCGCGAGTGTATTTGTTTATTTGTTACTTCATGACGCCTCTTGGCACAGAGTACACGATCCGTAGAAGGACAAAGGATACTCTTTATCCGGGTACCTAATAAATAATACATAAAAGCTTAAACTATAATACAAATCACATACATACACAATACAAGAACTACATAGGTATAGTGCGTATGTAAGCAACAACAGCAATATACCCACTTAAGCAATTAATTCTGCTTTAAAAGAAACACACTATGTGCACAAAATTGCATACACAGCTCTGACGTAATCTCGCATCCCGTAACAATCTAACATTGCTTCCATTAGCTTGGTAATGAAAAACGTAGGATACTTCACGCGTTAACAAAGTGTAGCTATCGTGTGTATACTGGGAAACAAAGCAATCTCTGCAGCTTGCGAAGCGAAGATCTTGGTTTCCGAGAAAATGACGGTTTCTCTTAAAAAAATATAAACAAAGGAAAAACCACTCTAATCAACTCTGTTTGTGTTATAGCTCCAGAAGGAGATTCCAGTGATATTTACTATCTTGGGAATTTTATTTATTAAGTGGGCCTTTTATTACCATTACAGCTTCATGATTCATGAGAAATATTAATGATTGAATGAAAATGTTAACGGCGGAGTTTGAGGTAGATATTGTATAACGTTGACAGGAAAACTCAGTTCTCTACTGAAGGGAGATTCCAGTGATCTTTGCAATCTTGGGAATAACTGGGCTTTATGTGTAAGTGGAACTTTTAGTATTGTGGCCTTCTGAAGTAACTAGGATGATTCACGAGCAATCTTAATTAGTAAATGAGAATGTTTGCAGCGAAAACCTGGCTTGGTTTTCCAAAAGGTTGGGGAAGTCAGAAAGCAGTTCGCGATAAACAAGAAATTTGCTAATAAGACTGAAAGCCTGAAAACTAATTGCTAATCACCGAGCGAACGCTTCTTTTGAAGAAAGTAAATTCTTAGGCTCAGAAAAAAGGTAAGAAGGAGTTCTTGAGAAGACTTTTTAAAGATAAGGACTACAGATAGATGTAGGCGATGAAAGTTGTAACCAGCTAATTTAAATTCTGTTTATCTTTTAGTGCCATCGTAGACGCTAAGTCGTAGTTCAAACTCGGCTTTGATAAAGGATATATGTAGTTTGATTAGGACCTATTACACTTAAACATAACTGGAGAAATGTGGGTGTACACCTCTGCCAAACCATTCGGGAATGACAGGCGTGATTTTATATTGTGGTTGAGCGTGAATAGAGGATTGGAAGACGATAGCTCTCCATCCGCCTAAATCGTGTCAATCAATCAACTCAGCCAATAACAGTCCAATGTTGGACATAGGCCTCTCCCAGGCTGCACCACAACACCCTGTCTTCCGGATAAATCGTGTATCGTGGCCAATTTTGAATCGGTCTATTTTTACCGACTTCAAAAAAGGAGGAGGTTTCTCAATTCGACCGTATATATATATATATATTTTTTTGTATGTGTTCGCTGATTTCTCCGACACTTGTGGACCGATTTTTTTTTTTTTTGTTGAAAGTGTATGCTCTCAAAGTGGGCCCATTGTCACCAAGTCATACTCTGATGAGGGGATCCCATGGAAATCGAGGGAAATCGTCAAATTTTAAAGGCACACTTAGATCGATTTGGGTGTATTTTATAGTAACTTATGCATTTGCTCTCGGAAAGCACCCTTTGGTGGAGTGGAATTGATGATGAAGACCACAGATGGCCACCGGAACTACTTAATAAGATGTATTTAACGAGTTGCGATTCGATTAGGTACTTTAATATGGTTGCTAAGCCATTTATGCTCTTCACAATGCATCTGGTGAGTGGCAGTCCTCCTGGTACTCCTCAACAATTAACGTCCCTGCATCAAGAAAAGCAATATTTTGTAAAAGGTGATGAGCAGTTGACATGAGCCTATTGTAACTTAAAAAAAAAATACAAACAGACCCGCTAAAAAGTGAAAAGAAAAAAAACATTTTACAAAAAAAAAACAAACAACTTCCAAAACACTACAAAGTGAAAAATAACTTTAATTTCGGAAGTCGGTGGCAAAAAATTAAAATACAGACCCAAAGACATCGACTTCCGAAATTAAAGTTATTTTTCACTTTGTGGTGTTTTTTTTTGGAAGTCGGTTGTTTTTTTTTGTAAAAAGTTTTTTATAGTGTTATATTATACGTACACACTTTTATGTTATGACTATGATTTTTTACGACTTCTAAGCTTCTTGTATTACAAAAAGATTACAGAATAATTTTACAATTTATTCTCACTTATATCTCTGATCATTTCTGAAATAGCACGCTATGATTTATAATCCCTCAACAATCTCAAGACACTAAAGAAATCACCATTTACATAATCGTTTTAGTTCCAGAGATTACTGATAACCAATATAGACTGAACACGGCTTCTACGAGTATATGTAAGGGCAGTATTATCTTCTTTACACAGAAACAAACTCATACCAGAATAAATTATATGATTATATCTAACAAGATTGCGAAAGTATTTAGTGTTTGATTTTTCGTCCTTCCTTTGTACCTAAATGGAAATATAAATTACTTTTCCTGGCTTACGTGCCCATCTTTGTTATGAACTCTGTAATACGATCTCCGAAGCTCTTACGGTATAGAGTATTCCTCTAACCCGTTAGTCTGTTATTTAGACAGCTGAAAGCCTCCATTCTTCTTTGATCTATCGATATGACTACAGCTTTTTAACCTTTACATTATGAAAAAGTTATAAAGTTGCGGTAATGGCTGCGGTCGATTTTGTTACAGAACTATCAGGGATCGTTTAACATCCATTGTAATATCTTGTTAAGAAATTTACGAAATAAATTTTTAAGGATCTTTAATACTTCTTGTGCCTATAAAGTTCTATTTATAAACAACAGATTAAGATATTTTTTATATAATTGTATTAAGGGGAGCCCAGACAGGCGAGACGCGACAGCGCTAACGACACTATTAGTACAATTTCTATGAAAAATTCATGAAGAGCGTCGCGCTGCGTGCAGCGCTGCCTATCACGCCAGTCTGCACGAGCCTTTAATCCCAGGTTCGTCCCATAAACAAAATAAGTATTAAGTAATGGAGGTAGGTAGGTATGATACGTTCGCAACTATAGTTACTAAGACAAGATAAGTACGAACATAAAGAAAATATAAAATCTAAGAAATAATCCACCTCTTGCTGTAAAGTAGCAAGTCTTGTTGCTAGTGTAGGAGCTAGAAACAACCTGTGGAAATAATGGACTCTGTTTTTACAGTGTTTGAGAGTACTCTCTATTTTTATACTATTTAGCAGAAATATAAAGATCATAAAATGTTAAGGGAGAAGTCGGCATGAACAAAGTTACCACTGCCTGGTCAGAGTCGACTTTGCTCTAAGTCTTTGGGCATTTTGCGAACATTCATCATTCACTGTTCGTTAAGTACAGTATAAAACATTTGTTTATTGTTTCTATGATCAAATGATCAATACCAACAGTGTTTGGGTACTGTTTCGAACATGGTACGTTAAAAATACTATGTTGATACTTTAGTATGTTGGAGGCACCACGAACAAATCAAAGGAACTAAGTATTCGGAGAGAGGAGACAGAGAGTGTCGGTAGGTATATGTAGTTATAACTTTTAAAGTTTAGTAGAACACTACTGGATATTTTGTTGAAAGCTGAAAGCAATTAGGACCTTAAACACAAAGATTCTTTAGTAGTTGATGGAAATAGACAATTTTTTAGAATTCCATTTATTATGTTTGTAGAAGAGTAGGTGCAAAACCTTTTCTCTAAGTGCCACCACAACAGTCATACCACAAAACGAATTACAACGTACGAGTAACATTCTCATGCTTCAAATTCCTTCTTTGACACATCTAACCTCACTCGGTAAAACAAATGAATTGCAAACATTCGAAATTAGAGAGAAGATCAAAGTCACAACAACATTGCTTGCATACACAAAATTGTTGGACCAAGTAACTAGATGTTTGCATAACGCCCCTTGGGGATGAGTAGGGCAATTGTTAACATTTACTTATCTAGCTAGGGAAGGCATTTTAACTGAACTAATGTGGAAATTCTTGCTAACTTACACAGTTTCTGTCAAACTATACTGCGTGTGTAAGCTGTTACAAGTATCCAAACTTATTGGATTGTTGATTGATTTGATTTTATTTTTGTGTGGGATCGAGCTAGTATCCATTCACATTCGACTTTTTCTTACATTTAAAATATCGTAACGATGGATGGAGTTAAGCAAATACCACTGCATAGTGCATAATCAGCCTATAATGTTTCCACTGCTGGGACACAGGCCTCCTCTCGGTGAGAGGATCTGCAAAAGTGTATTTGCAGACCCTCTCACCAAGTCACCGCTCAATAACGGCGGTGACGGAAGAAGCTGGTGCTTATAGCACAGAAGTCCTCCTAGTTTAAGCCCAGTTGCACGTGTCTAGTATCTTGCCACTAAGTTTTAAGGCCTAATTTAAGGTAAAATAATTGTAAGGATTTTTAAGTCTTGAACAAACAAATATTGTTTATTGTTTATAATATATGTTTTTTTATAGATTAATGAATTAAATCTAGCTAAACAACTAACACACGTTACGCGTGTAGTCTGAGTAAGTAAATATTTATTGCGGAAGTTTGAAATAAAAACACAAAATTAAACATGCCTTGGTTATTTTAACATTCAAGGTAAACGGTTCAGCTATAAAAATATATATATCCAATATTCTTTGGGTTTTCCGATATCAGAAAAAATACTGTTCTGAACCAAAATATTTTGCAGCATCCTTGGCACAGCATAGCTGATTTTTAGGGTTCCACAGTCAACAAGGAACCCTAATAGATTCGCTATGTCCGTCGGTCTGTGTGTCTGTCCGCGGCTTTGCTCAGAGACTATTTCTACTAGGAAGCTGTAATTTGGCATGGGTATACATATTAATCACGCCGAGAAAATGAACAAAATCTTAAAAAAAAAATGTTTGTAGGGTAGGTAACTCCCCTTATAGTAGGGATGAATTTTTTTTTTCGTCTATTACATGGTGTGGGGTACCGTTGGCTAGGCCATTTTTTAATTATATATAGGTCAACGTTAAAACACAGTCAATATATATCACAGCTCTTTAGCGTAACTCATGACTCATCATGACTTACTACTCCAGTTCCATCGTCACTCGTAAGCCTGTTTGCCTTGTTAAAATATGTAAGGCTCTTCCACTCAATATTGGATAATGTTCACACGTAGGTATATAAGCCTGTTAACTTACTTATTGTTTGCTCATGTAACACAAGGGGTTCATGTGCGAGGTTTTTACTTTATGGAATGAATAAGGACGATATTTAGCAGTTCTGGGAAAACACGTTGGCATTATTAAAGAATAAGCTATGGTAAACCAAGAAAAAATTGAGTTTTATTTCGTTTTTTTGTGGGTAAAGGATACTAACTTTGCGTTAGCAAAACCACGATAAGCAGCAAAGCACCATAAAGGCAATGAACCACTCAATATACACGAATACAATGTTGCAAATTCAATGCGAAAAACTTTGTCGAAAAGTAACCGACGTTTAAAGGAACATTTACAGAATTAGACCAAGATACGTTTACACGAAAACTTTAGCCGTACCAAAAATTAACAGGAATAAAGTTGCGGGCAAAACCTAGTTAGACAACATCTTAAGTAAACCACAAACTTAGAAGTTGAGCTTTCCAAACCTAACGGGATGCGACGGTCAAAGATGGTCGAAAAGGGAAATTTAACACTGCGTTGAAATTTTTTCGGTTACGGTCATTACACCATATATGTTTAATGCAAGAAAAACTGAAACAAAGTACATGTTCACCCTTTTGATTACCGAAAAGTAGGTAAAGAAAAATTCTAAGATTCCGTAGAGAAATTGAGAAAATTGCTACTGGTTGTGCGTGTGTGTTTGATTTAATCAAGTCT
Organism: Atethmia centrago; assembly: GCA_905333075.3. Taxonomy (NCBI): domain Eukaryota; kingdom Metazoa; phylum Arthropoda; class Insecta; order Lepidoptera; family Noctuidae; genus Atethmia; species Atethmia centrago. Next base: position 14,128,763 of record HG995386.1, on the reverse strand, counting down.
CGTATTCTGGCACCACAGAATACTGAATACTGAATTTAATTATTAAAAGAACAGTCCCTTTTTCCGTGACGAACCACGGCTTTATTTTGACAAAGAAGTAATTATTTCATGAGTCCATATTGACCAAAGTCGCCGAAATAACTGTTTCTTTTCTCATTTTCATTTTGTGTTTACGTTCAGTAATTATTTTGTAACGAAACTTGGTTGGAAAAGAAATTATATTACTTGTTTTGCAAGCATCGAGTCAATATTTGTCCATATTAATGGAAAAAAGAAAAATGTTTTTTTTTTATTTCTAGATCACTGATTAATTTTAAATGAAATGAAAATGTGTAGTCCTTGGTGAACGTGAAGGTGGAAAACTGAGAACCATTCAAAATGCCGCAAATATTTTGCTGTAACATCATCCTTAAATATTATAAAACAGACTCTGTCTGAACGCGATAAACTCAAAAAGTCCTGAACGTATTTTCAAACGGTTTTCACCAATGGACGAAGTGATTCATGAGGATGGTTTATGTGTATAATTCATTAAGGTTTTCGGTACATTGGCTGAAATATGACGATTATTGTTAAATATGTTGGAAAAAATCATGCCGACTGGGAGCTTTACTGGCGTGGGTCGCGTAAACCGTACGAAATACATAAACGTTATGTTCGACAGGATTGTACATCTTAAAAAGTTCAACAAGAAAGTTCGCGATGGCATAATTATGTCTATCATATCTTCTAAGGATGACCCATAGTAACCATTTCTATCTTTTAGAATTTGATAAAAATTTCATTGTTATTTCCGAACCTATTTCCACTGGTATTATATTTCTCCTTACCCAATGAAATATGTTATTTAAATTGGGCATTTAATTTAGATTAAAATATGCCTTGATATCATATCATTTAAATTACTGCTTTAAAGAAATTATCACAGATTCAAAATTACGCCAAACTAAATAATGTTTGTTGACACGGCGCGCGGCGGGCGCAGCGCTCGGCTATGAAATATGCGATCCCTTTCGTTTCCTTTCAATCCCGGTAGTACGTTCCCGTGGGATATCTATGCAGGCGAAGCCGCGGGCAAAAGCTAGTTAATAAGTACTGCTAAAAACATAACTCATTCTTTCAATTATAACAATAAGAACATTAATAGTCTCCAAGTATCAGTTTTCATACACTTGTTCCCTTATCAGATCTTACGGACTTGACATAAATACTGTTAGGACATGACGATGAGGCGAGTCTGACTCCCACATATTGACGTAGTACTTGCTATTTAGGTCCTAATCTTTAGTGTGATCTAGACAACAAGCTTAGTAATAATGGACTTTGCTTATGAGTGTGGGCGAGAAAATGTAAGCAAACGGTAGTTCTTTTTGAAATGAGATCCTAATTCCTTTGTGACAATGATGGACTTTAGTCAAACATTTTTTAGGCTGATATCTAATAAAACCTGCCTTAACCTAAAATGTTTTCTGTTTTATTGACAGTTACAATCGTCTTTTTCAATTGTGAAGTTTAATATTAGGTGGTAAGTTGAGTAAGAAACGTCTGTCAACTTTCTGATCGCAAATATAATGTCAATTTCAATAATACTGAAATAACGAATTCTAATGAGACAAAAGTTAGAAACATTTTAGTCAATTACACTGACCTTGATCCAAGTTGTGGCATAGCATAGCATAATCGGCCTATAATATTCCCACTTCTGGGACAGTCCCTCCACCTCCTTTCGAGAGCGAATGGGATGTAATCCACCACACGGGCATTGTGCGGGTTGGTAGATGACACATGTCCTCAAATTTTAGGTTCTAGGACATGCCGTTTTCCTCACGATGTTTTCTTTCACCGTTTTGAGAGCAGTGGAGATGAAATTATTTACACAAAGTAAAGCGCCTAGCGGAATTCGATCCCACGACCTACAACTTGTAAATCAGGGTCGTTACCACTGGGCCACCACTACTCATTGTGTTGTGGCACATAATGTGAATTAAAACGATATAGAACGAATAAACTTTCTGACTTCAAGTGAACTTTTATTTGTGACAGAAGAAACAAAACGATATGGAACGAATAAACTTTCTAACTTCAAGTGAACTTTTATTTGTGACAGAAGAAACTATAGTTTTTCATTCAATGTCTTAATACATTATATGTTATATACATAGAGACAATTTAAGTCTCTTTTTACATGATTAAATAACAGTTTTAAAAAGTCTACAAACTGCCAAACAGAACATTAGTTTAAATACAAAAACTTTGATACAAGTTTAATATAATACAATCGTGATCTAGATATAATTATAGACTTCATAATAATAGGTGTATATCGCCAATATATTCAAATGGAACTTTTTATTTCGTTAATTACAACTCTACAAGTTGATGTAACTTGTAGAGTTGTAATTTACGAAACAAAAAGTTCCAAGAATTATGGAAAACCCCCAGTAGGTTGTAGTGGAATAATTTCTGTCAGAGAATTAAAACGTTACATAAGAAACGTATAAATAATCTGTATTTCCCTGAGAACCTCGAAGCTTAACGCAGAGCCACACGCATGAGCGACGTCAGTACGTCACAGACAAAGTAGTCGAAAACGTTTTTACATTTGTTTGGCGTCGTTACGAAAGCGTAAACTGTGATAAATTTATCGATCCGAAAAAGGGAATATCGACTGATAACCCCCATGCCGAAATATATGGCATCGTAAAACAAAGCTTGTTTTTATTCATCATAAAACGGCTTCCAATAAAGGAAATTAAGTTGACCATAAAATGCGTATCTCGAGCGATGTACGAGGAGTTCCCTAGTGGGTATTTTTAAGCCTGCTTAAGTTGGTAAGAAAGAAAGATATTGGTGCCGATTCCCTTGTTCACAAACTAAACTAAATTCAAGTTCAGTGCATCTTTTTCTTTCTATTTCATTAAGAAAAGGACAGAAGATAAGTTTTAGTTTAGTCCTGTCAAATTAATCAGCGCTTGACGTAAATTGACGTAATTTTAGTAGGCAAGTTTTTAATCACGTCTAAACTTGTATAGATTAGTGACAGGCGCTGATTAATTTGACAAAACTAAACTAAAATTTATCTTCTGTCCTATTCTTAATTAAATAGAAAGAAAAAGATGCACTGAACTTAAATTTAGTTTAGTTTGTGAACAAGGGAATCGGCACCATTGCCTCGAAAAAATATAGGAGCTGAGCTGTTTTACAATGTGTCGTTAGACGAGTTAGCAGTAATGTTTGTTTAAAATCAATAGTGCAACCAATACGCTTCGTGTTAAGGCCAATGACCACTTTGTATGCGGTGTTACTCGCACTGCCTATATTAGTGCTACGAGTAAGTTAGAGCAGCATTTTCGTTTGCGGCCGATATGTTGCATAACTGCGTACAATTACTATCATAGCGAGCGGTATTGTGTGGTATAGATAGATATCAGTTTATACCATCATTGTTGTTATGAGTATGCTAATCAGATTTTGTGCTATCATACTTATTGGTTTTATCTGATTAAGATTATTTTATCATCTAAGACCCTTTAAATTCTGGTATACAAATACTCTTCGTGTATCCCTAAGTTCTACTTTTACAACCGTCACGTTACTTACGCGATAAGCAGCAGAAATATAACAAATTTTTCGTGTTACATTGTTAGTTACACACTCAACAACGTCTCTATCCAGCACACAGAGATGTATTTATCAGGAGCCGTGCAATCTTAACCGAGCTCGTAATTCAAAGTTAAGGGTGTTCGGAGTACTGCAGTCTTCAGTAATTTAATTCTGTGTGAGTGCACTGTAAAAATGAAGTTTGTTTTACTTGAGTGCAATGGAAACGTCGATCGTGTGGCTTGTAGACCAAATAAAATTTGGTAGCGCCCGAGGAAAATTCCTTAATAAAAGTTTATTAACAAATATGATATGGCGGAATGTTGGAAATGTTTTTGAGGTAATTGGATTTTATTTGAGTTACGTAAAATGTTGCTTTGGTGTTATAGTTAGGTGTAAGTTTTTGAATGAGTTTTTGTTTTGTTTGGAGCTTATCTTTATTACTTTTTTTTAAATATAATGAACTGCTAGGTAAGGATTTACCACCGCTAAAAGGCTTGAATTTTATATTCTCTATTGGTTTTTGGTCCACTACAAATACAATATCATCACGCTTGACTTGCAGATTGGTAGTATCAGCAGCCCTTCATTAACGTTCAATAAATGGACCTTACTGATAATTTTATTAAAGGCTCGTGCAGATTAGCGCGAATCGCGGGCGCGACAGGCAGCAATATGCCTGTCGCGCTTACGATATTGCCCCAGTCTGAGGGAGCCTTAATACGACTTCTTGCCTATTGAATGAACACACTGAATACACTGTATTATATAGGGAGCTTCCCTCTCTTTTCATCGCCGAAACCATACAGCATCGTATAATCGTATTAATTTCATCAATAGGAACATAATTTATGAAAGAGAATTAATATTCGAAAATGTTTCAAAGAAGTCTCATAGTATCAAGTCCTTCATATCCTTCAAGATAATCTATTGATATAACTTCTATAAGTATCTATAAATATTATAAATTAAAGTCGCTTTTCGTGACTGTCTATGCGACCGCGTTGTTCTCCTAAATTACGCAACGGATTTTGATGCGATCTTCACCATCATTTAGAGCATTTATTCCGGAAGAAATTTAACTTACATATAATAAAGAAATCTCAATGTTTATTCAAGTCGTAAAAACCATGCGAAGCAGGGGTGGGTTGCTAGTTATACATATAACCAGAGATCGGATATTCGGATGCATATTTACCTAAAGGAATGCTAGGAACACCGGGAATGCATAACTAGTCGGGTGTATAGTAGGTATGAAAGGGACTTCCAAAAAAATATTTATTTTAATAAAACCCCGGGATTGCATAATTATTTAAAATTAATGTTTCTACATACTTTACAATATTAGGTAAGTAGATATGCATCCAATTCTATAATCAGAAAAAAAACATGAAATTTGTCGATTCCGGAATGGCAGGCGAGATCGATACAAAAGTGCATTATTCCATATAAGCCAACATTTGAAAGTAAGTTAACATACTTTCGATGCTATAATCAGAAACCTAAATTTGTATTCCCGGATATTTGTATTCCCGATATCTAAACTTTAGGTGAATATGCATCCGAATATCCGATCTCTACTTATAACTGAGACCACCTACAGTAGGTTCTCGGTTGTATTCACCGGAATCGTTAACATATCAAGTTAGCAACTAGCAACCAGTATCAAGTTGCTGTCGCTACTTGAAACTGTCGGCGTTATTTCAATTAGTTGACAGTAACAATAACATTATGATTGTGTTATGACTGGCAAGAACAATAACGAATGCTTTTGCGAATATAATACGATACTTTGTTGTAAGGTTAGGAACATTGATAAAGGTTGGTAGTCTAGTATTTTCACATCATTCATTTCATTTTTCAGACAGGCGCGACGCGACAGCGCGCCGCGACAGCGCGACGCGACAGCGCGCCGCGACAGCGCGACGCGACAGCGCGCCGCGACAGCGCGACGCGACACTATAAGCACAATTTCTATCCCGATACGCGTCGCGCTACCTGCCGCGCCCGCGATATCGCACCAGTCTGCACGAGCCTTTACAAATCAAGTGTTATCTCGCAGTTTTTAATGTTTGTATTCAGCATACTCATCTCTGCACAATATTCACCAATTCTAATTGTTACATTTACTTGCCGTTTCGTGATCGTCAATACACAGTTGCACACGTACACAGGTTAAGTTGTAGGTATATTCAGCGGTTTTGACCTAAAATTTCTTAAATGCTAAAAGCTTAATTGTCTTATTAATAATGACCCAATTAGCTTGTTTGTACCTTGGCCTCTACTCAAAAGATAACCAAAAAGCTCATAACTTGTCTAATCTTTTTATCTTTAGTGTTAAAATCTTAAAGTGTCAACGAATCGCCGCCGCTTTTTCTTTAAATAAAGATTTAACAACGACGATTTGTCCCTAAAATAGACTAAGTAATTTGACACAACCTTTTTGTCCCTTCTACTTTTTACGAAAATAGACTCAAGCTTTGTCAAGTTCAAGACACAATTTTCGTCTAAAAAAAAACTGGTCTCAAACACTCTCGCGAATTGAGGCGTAATTTCATCAGAGGACTCTTATCAAAGAACTAGCTTAAGTAATAAAACATCACTTTAATATCTGGTTCAGGTCAATCAGCGGAACAGACAAAATACTTCAAGCATTTTATTCCTTTGTTAAATGTACTAATGAGGACATGAGAGGGCGCAACGCAAACCCAGATTGCCGCATGTTTTCTTAAATTCAAATCACGACTTCGTCGGAAACCAGCGAACCGAACCAGAGCTATTCGTTCTTCGAGTTTAAATTGCTTTGTGGCAACGTAACTAACTATCCTAGGCCAGGTGACGGCCACTCGCATCAACCGTATTCGCTACCCATTATGGCTTTCCAATTCCATTAATTCCACTAATGAGTCACACGGCTTTAATAACCCTCAACTGTTCTAATTGACTCCAGGTTTGTTACAAAGTTAGACCGCTTGTGGCCTTCGACGTTCGTTAGTCAGCGAAGGCCTTAAAACTGCTTTGATAACTTTGTAGCGAACCTCGGGGTTAATAAGATACAAAACTTCGTGATATTAGATAAGTTTTTAGTATGGGTTGTCGGAAATGGGCACAATGTAAATTTAGAAACCAACAAATTAATGAAATTAGGTAAGTTGTTGAAACAATCCCCTTCTTAAAAACCACATTGCTTTCGTGAGTACTAAAATATAAACTTATATCATCAGTTTACAAAAGTTACCTACACAAAGATCTGTAGTAAAATTCCCGCCAACGCGCAACGTGATAAAAGACTTGGCCTTGTATGAATAAGGAGACAAAGGTAAGAATCCAGAAAACTGTATAAGGATTTAGGAGAACTTGATTCTCTTTACAACCACGTCACACATCCTTTCGGAGCGGACAAAGAGACCAGCTGATGTGACTCATGTGAAATGTGGAAAATTCTCTAAATATTTGCACCCATTTTTAGCAACAACATATCAAAATAGACCCGAAGAAAAGTTCGCTGTTTCGGTTGACTTGAGTGGAGAACGCGAACGTTCTGAATACAAATACAGAACAAAAAGAACAGCTATTTTCAGAAAAGGGCGAACTAGAAAAAAAAATGGGATGGAGTAAAATTAAAAGATAAAATATCTTTTAATTTTACTCGTTCTTCTAGTTCATTTCATTTTTCTAGTTCGCCCCTTTTCCGAAAATAACTGTTCATATTGTTCTTCATTCGTATCTTACGAAAGCGGAAAACTGGTGTATTGAAAAAACAGTAAAACAGCCATGTTTCAGCATGGTTCAAATGCTAACGTTTGTAGATAAATGAAACCATAACGGACGTTTTACACATATCAAATGAAATTTCTGATAAATTACTTTTGTTTTATCGCTAATTAAATAAACAGGGATACAAATTGTCATGAAAATCGCCTTCTAAAAATACCTATTAGTATGCCCATGTGTATACAGAAAAATAAACAAAATATCAATGCCAAATTCATATGACAACCGTGAAAGCAAAATCCCACTGAATTCAGTAAAAAATTCAGCATCCAAAAAAGAAATACAAATGAACAAAAACCAATATTTTAAAAGCTCGACGCCTCAATGGAACCAATAAATATTTCCAATTCAGAAACTCAGCCCACTCACAACTAGAGTTGCCGCGAATAGTGTTTATAGCGAATAATCGAATACCGATTAATCGCCATTCACTTTGGCGAATAGTCGAATAACTCGACATTACTATTCGACATAAAAAAAAACATTAAACACATTAAAAATATTTCTAATTTCTTCTAAGGTTGTGAGAAAAGAAAACAAAGTTAAAGAAATCTGTTTCATGTTATACATACCTACATATATGTAGTAAATTTAATTTTCCATTTTTAAATGCTGGCAACCCTTTTCTTGTACAAGTCTTTCTTTACGTTCTAAGTTTAGTTTACGTTACGGGGAATACCCCGTTTTGTATAACCCAGCGATTATTATTGTAGGGGATTTCCCGCTCAATCAATACGCTTGTGTTTAGGATAGGCGGCACGCATTTGTTAATTGATTTTCGACATCGGTTGACGTTTTTTTATTTTTTATTTCTATACTTATTTAAAAATTGCTATTGAATTAAAGACTTGATGAATACTTAATTAGTTAAAGTGTTACTTAATAAAAAAGAACAATCATGCCAAACCCAGGAAAAAAATCTCATGTTTGGCTACATTTTGAAGAGGAAGAGAACAGTGCAAAATGTGTTTTGTGTGGTGTAAAAATAAGTAGAGCAGCAAAAAAAGCAGGAACAACGGCTTTGCAGAATCATTTGAAATTCAAACACCCAGGTTAGTTTTTTTTACCTATATTATTTATTTTACCGTTACTAAGTAATAATAAAATAAGAACGTTATTTAATATAATATTTGTTTCAAAAGTTATTTTCATTTATGAAGTATATAATTGTACTATTGTGAGTTTTGTAGCACATTATTTAAATAATTGCCGCTACCTAAGTTCCTGATTAAAGGTTCTTTTCTTTGTTCGCAGATGAGTATTGTAAAATGTATGGAAGCTCAAGTAGTCATGCTCAACATAATGCTCCCGCAGGAGCATCTTCAAGTACCTCCTCATCCACCCAGTTGCCCAGTCAGCCTTTGGTGCAACAGTCACTGCAACAACTACTTGAAAAAAAAAAGCTTTGGGACATCAACGATAGCCGAGCAAAAAGATATCACTACTTGATTGGTGAAATGATCGCTGTTGACAACGAGCCACTTTCCATCGTCGATCATCATGTAGGCTTTAAACGTCTTCTTAATAATGCTTTGCCGCAATACACCATTCCTGGCAGGACATATTTTACCGAGAAAATAATTCCAGACATGTATGAGAGAGTGGTTAGCAAACTAAAAAACGAGTTAGAAAAGGCTGAAGCTATAGCATTCACTAGCGATCTTTGGACTTCTTCTGTAAATAATGCTGCATTTCTGAGTTTCACCGGACACTGGATATCAGAAAACTTTAAACTGAATCATGCCGTTCTAAACATGGCGCATTTTCCTGAATCACACACATCAGAAAATATCAAAAGAGAACTGTTACAGTGTGTAACGAAATGGGACATACCCATCACTAAAATTCAAGCGATTGTTCACGATAATGGGGCGAATATGGTTAAAGGAGTTAAGGAAACTCTACTTCCTTCACAGCGTTGCTTCATACATACTCTCCAGCTGGTGATAAATAATGCATTAGATAACAGTTCTCCAATAAAAGAAATTCTTACTAGTGCCCGCCGCATAGTGACACATTTTAATCATTCAGGATATACAAAACTTGAAAGTATTCAATCTGAGCTCGGACTTCCTAACCATAAACTGATTCAAGATATTCAAACTCGCTGGAACTCAACATATTACTTACTGGAGCGTCTATCTGAACAAAAAAGAGCAATTTCGGTGTATATTTCAGAATCAAGGAGCGTGAATTTTGAAAATTTGACCAGTGATCAGTGGGAGGTTATAGAACATCTGTTAAAGCTCTTAAAACCTTTCGAAGAGATAACAAAAATCACGAGTTCCACATATGCACCCATATCAGATGTGATACCTAGCACTGTTTCATTAATCAGATACCTAATGAAAGATGCGCTGATTCAACAAACTGCACACGTTGATGATTTTAGAAAGGCGTTGATAGAAAATATGGAAGCCCGTTTTAACTTGGATGATCTATGCTTTACGAAGACATATTACTTGTCGACATTTTTAGACCCCCGCTACAAGAACTTTTACTTTGACGCTACCCAAGTTGAACGGATCCGTAGAGCTGCGCTCAGAGAAGGTCTTAGGCTTTCTTTAGATGACGAAAATGATGATTCGGATCCAGAAACGGCATCCAAAAGGTCTCGTTTAGACAATGTAAATGAGCATGATTCGGAAACTCATAAACTATTTTGGGCATGTTTTGAAGAATCACCTATAGAGCAACCTACTGAAGAGCAACCCAAGAATGCCACTGCTGAAGAAATCGCCAACTACATCGCATTAGCAAAGGCTGACAGAAAAATAAACCCATATGAATGGTGGGCTTTGAGTACCAATAAGAATAGATTTCCTATTTTAAGTAAGCTTGCTAAACGATACTTAATCACACCAGCAAGCTCTGTTTATTCAGAAAGACTATTTTCCGAGGCAGGTTTAATTTACGAGGAAAAACGAAACCGACTTGCTCCAGAACGTGCAGAAAAAATTGTTTTTTTGCACCACAATCTGCCTCTGTTGGATTTTAAATATTAATTAAAAAGCCTTACTAATTTAATTTCATGAATATGATAGGCACAGGCACATATTACAGATAATAATTGATATTGTGTATTGTTTTATTAAGTAAAATAATTTAAAAAATGATTATTTTTTACTCATTAGTTCTTTTGTTCGTTAAAAGTTTATTTTCGACGACTATTCGCCGAATGCCGAATAATACTAGCTATTATTCGGTATTCGACGAATATCAAAAAAATGACGAGTAATGCCGAATACCGAATAATAGCGAGTATTCGCGGCAACTCTACTCACAACTACGGTAGGCAATATATTCTTCCGATTATCGGTTAAGTTTTACAGCGCAGTAAACTATTTGCCCACGAGCTATCATTTCTGTTCATGGTATACCACGCATCTCAACTCGCGGGACAGTAGCAACAGCCTCCTGAAAGTTATTGCTAATGGGCCGGATGAAAGCCCCATAATGAGGCATCTTATAAACGCCACCCTGTCAGTATTAGAATTAAAATACTAACATAGCAAATAAGTCAAATTGATTACCAACGTCTGGAATTGTAAGTTTTTTTTTTGGAGTGTAATTGGATCCAGTTGTCTTTATAAATAAATTAAATATAGTTATACATATTATATTATATTAACTCTTCGACTGAATACAGATCACCTCTGAATCCATCAACTCAGATTATATTCTCCTCTATGGTAACCTACTCTTTCCAAGAACCTCTTTGAAACGTGGCAAGTGACTTCTTGACAACTTTCTGTTGTTCAGTATAAATTACCGTTTGAATACTCGATCTTCCACATCTAGTAGGTATACTGCCCCACCATCACTTTGTCTGAAACGTGATGTATCACCCTCTACCGTCGACCGAACTGACTGACGTTACCAGAAATTTATCATCATCAACCCCTTAACAGCGTTTGTCCACCGTCAACGGGTTGACGGTGGCGTCGAAAATTGCTGTGATAGACAGGGATCGATTTCAGCTTTGAGAACAAATAATATCTTATCTGTGACCAGCAGTCTGGTTACAGATAAACTGATAGCTATTAGCATCAAAGGAGGATACTGTTACCCGTTCTCTATGAGTGACGTATATTTATTCAAAGTAAAATATTCAACTAATGAGACACAACATTTTTCTTTTCGTTCTTTCGAAATCTGTCGGCTCGTCTGCTAATTAGCATTGACAGTGCTTCTCACTACTGTGAAGCGAAAACCACAAAAATCGCGTTAAAATAACACCTGGAAAAGTCGAATCGTATAGAAACAACGAATTTGCGTGTAGGTGTGAACGTTTGTAAAAACATTATCGTCAAAGGTTTGTTGTTAGTTTATGCAAATATGATGAGGCTGAGCCTTGTAAACAGTCGAGTTTAAGCTGATCATAAATTTTATACGGCCATTGTTATTTTAGTAGCCTAGGCATATCGGCAAGAATCCTAAAAGGAGTCACTAACAATAGAAAGTATAATACAAGCTACCATCTGTCTTCAAAAGTCAGCGATAGATAAAGAATCTCAGAGTCTGCAGAGTTGAATCCAACTGGGATTTTCTTGGTTGATATCACAAATTAAGAGTTATTTATAGATGGCATATATTCTTGACCATGAATTAATGGAGACTACACAAAGGATATCAACTATTATATAATCGTATTACTCAGCCATTGATACACACAATGAAAAGGAATCAATTTCTAAAAGTTTAATGCAGTGAAGCAATATTATTTTCTTTAAAAAAGATTTTACATTCAGGCAAAAAGAACCCCATAATTTTGCGTGCTTTGTAAGTAGATTTGTTAATCTTGCAAATCTAGACCTTAAAATAAAGTTCATAATAATAGAATTCCTTTTTTATTAAAACAATCAATCACAGTAGGTGGTCTTACTACAAAAATGATATTTTTATGGAACTAGCAGCACCACGCGTTTTTACCCGCATAATTCTCGATCACGTGGGAATATCGGGATAAAAAGTGTCTTATGTGATAATTAATCCAGGTTATAAACTATATTATGTGGACCAAATAAATATGCAAACTTTCACATTTATTACAGTATATAGTAGGATTTATAACATCAGTGCGATCAATATGATCGTTGTGATTATTTACTTCTATAAGAACCTATTTATACACGTAATATACCTCAAACATATACTCCCACAATTTATTTTTATTAATATCACAAGAGACCGCCGCCTTACATCCTGATAGCTACTCTTCATATACTTCAGGAGTTCCCTACATGATTAATGATACACTACTTACGGTACATCAAACACGAAGAATACATCCCCCTCTCTGGAACCGCTTATGATAAATCAATAGCAGCTTCTTCAGAAACTGTGTGTTGAATAGTTTCTTATCAGTATAAACCTTGGCTACAAAATAATTTTGGGGCTCTTTGAACGGAGCTATGCAATTCTATCTGTGTCCGCTATCTGTCTTGCACTCGACAGCTTGAGACGAAAACATGTTTCCAATTTCGTGTGTTTTCCTTCTGTGGTCTCGTCGTCCACGGCACAACCAATCACAAACTAGTCAATAGCGAGTTCCTCTCACTGTCTCCCAGCAGTGGGAACGTTATAGGCTGATTATGCATGCATTATGGAAGTCGCGACGTGTACGGACTGCTTTTGAAATATAGTGCTTTGACATTCTAGCTTCTCAATCTATTTCATTTGTAATTTAAGTTTGCTACACGTTACTTTTAGGTACAGGCCCGATTCAAACTTTATGGCGGCTCGGAACATGAGGCGAGTCGCTGCGCAATAACCAATTCATGTGTCAGCAGAGTTGAGGAGTGGGGTATAAATTTTGACGCGTAATAAAGCGCCGAGAAATACGGATTTACGCTGTCTATTGTGGGTCAATCTGTCATTATTTAACTCACAGAACTTTAGAAGGTGATAAATGTCTCTTTGTCCTCGATAAAGAAGAAGCGATATCTCTGCTCTCTTTTCAGGCAAAGATGACCAGCAATAAGTATTGAACTATCAATTGTGGTGGCCAGGTACCAACACCCAGTAATAACTACCCTTCAACATTCATCTCAAAGTTTATAAATAGAAAACGGTTCCGCTCTTTGAATAAACACTTTGAACACGAAGCTCATATCGCGTGAGAACAGATGGACTGGTTGGGGTCGGATTCAACACAATATTAAAACGTTATATAGAAATCTATCATTCCAGGGCATATACATACATATTATAGTTTCACAGGATAAAGCCATAACAATTTAGGAACTAGATTTTACAGCTAAAATAGAAATCGAAAAACATGAAAATTAGAAGAAAGAAAAATAGAGTGTGAATTACACAGTCGTATATATGTATAACCACTGCTCTCAAAACGGTGAGGAAAACATCGGGAGGAAACCGGCATGTCCAAGAACCAAAAATTCTTCGAAGACATGTGACATCTACCAACCCGCACTGGGCCCGCGTGGTGGATTACGGCTCTCACAGAGAGGAGGCCTGTGTCCCAGCAGTGGGAACATTAAAGGCTAATTATGTAAATATGTATAAATAAACATGCAATTAATTTAGCAATCTATCATACCAGGGCATATACATACATATATTATAGTTTCTCAGGATAAAGCCATAACAATTTAGGAACTAATTAAAAGAAAACAAAATGGAGTGTGATTATTACACACTCGTATATAATTATGCATAAATAAACATGCAATTAATTATCACTAAGTTAATACTCGTATAACTATGTAAATAAAAATGAATGGCTAAATGTGTTGCTAAGCGCAAAATTCGAGGACGGTTGGACCAATTCGGCAATTTTTTTTTTTCAGAAATTCGTTGAAGTCCGAAGAAGGTTATTAGTTATTACGAAGAGAAAACTTGGGAAAATAAAAAAAAACGTCGGAAAGAACGCTCGAAGTAATAGCACAGGCGGACGATGCGATGCGACGGGGTGGGCCGGGGGAACAAGAAATTTCACGCGGCCCGAAGCTAGTTTAAATGATAATATTTAATAATTACTTATTCATTATTGTCATTGCGGTAAATATACGAGCATTCACAAAAAGTTGGAATTGACTATAAAGGCTGATTTACGATGCATTATTAGTAAAGTAGCTAGTTATTAGAGATGGGTCTAAAATTAATAAGCTACTAAATTTATCATATGCCTGACCAGATGCAGCTGAATACCAGTATTTTACATGGAGCGACTGCCTATCTGACCTCTACAACCCATTTACTGGGTAACACGATACCCCTTAGTAAGACTGGTTGTCAGACTTTCGAGCTTCTGACGACCCGTAACAACTGTCAAACATCTACAAATGATAGCCGGGACCAACGGCTTAACGTGCTTTCCGAGGGACGGAGGGGGTCTTTGTATGTAAAGATGGTCACCTATCCACGGACCAACTGCGACAAGCGTAGCTTAACCTGATCGATCGACCCGTGCGGCTATTATTACTTAGCCACAAGCCCCTCTAAATTGACAGCTGCTAAATTAACAGTGCTATATTTTTTTGTGTCAACACATGTTAAATAAATTCTGAGATACTTGTTAAATTGAACAGTCACATCTCTGTACACAGAGAAAACACCCTAACTAATGAAACAGGCTGTCGACGGCGGCGTCAGGTACTCTGCGCGGCGCTAGCAACTGTTAATTTTGTGTTCAGTCTTTAGTCAAACAGATTGTTATTTAGTCGAGTTGATGTATTTAACTGCTGAGTTCGGAAATGTAACATGTAACTAGTGTTAAATAAAGATTGATCTTCGTTACAATGATTTTTAATCATCCTAACAATCTGTCTGTGTTTAAATTTAGCAGTTGCTAAAAATAACTACTAATTTTATGTGTTAATTAATACTAAAAATTAGTATTAGCATTAGCATTTAGCAGTGTTATTATTTTTTTACGTTTAAGCCCATCTCTACTAGTTATGTCCCCTGACGTTTGACCGTGACACTTCACAATGAAAAATTGTCACTTTTCGTCTGACAATGACGCTTGGGCACAAACTTGCTACTTGAACTTAACTCACTACTTACCCAATGCAAATGTAAATCAGCCATCATCATCTGCCTAGCCTTCTCCCAATTATGTTGGGGTCGGCTTCCAGTCTAACCGGATGCAGCTGAATATCAGTATTTTACATAGAGCGACTGCCTATCTGACCTCCACAACCCAGTTACTGGGTAATACGATACCCCTTGGTAAGACTGGTTGTCAGACTTTCGGGCTTCTGACGACCCGTAACGACTGTCAAAGATGTACGAATGACAACCGGGACCAACGGCTTAACGTGCTTTCCCAGGGGTCTTGGTATGTAAAGATGGTCACCCATCTACGGACTAACCACGGCAAGCGTAGCTTTACCTGATCGGTTGACCCGTGACAAATGTAAATCAGCCATATTCGCCAAAGAAAATAATAAGTCAAGAATCATTTACCTAATTGTCCATGTATCAACGTTGAAGAAATTTTAAAATGTTTTTTAAAACATTGTCAATATTCTATCATTGTTTGAAGGCGAATGTAATCGAGGCAGGACAACTAACACAGATTAGTATACCTATACATAACATACATAATTAGCCTATGATGTTCCCACTGCTGGGACACAGGCCTCCTCTCTGTGACAGGGCCCGTAATCCACCACGCGGGCCCAGAGCGGGTTGGTACGAGATTTTGGTTCTAGGACATGCCGGTTTCCTCACGATGTTTTCTAAGTATACCTATAATTAAAGGCAAAGAAACTTAAGGCTCTCACAGACTGGGGCGCGACAGGCATATTGCTGCCTGTCGCGCCCGCGATATCGCCTCAGTATGCTCCTGCATACTTAAAGCAATAAAATTACCACATAGTCGCGAATAATACTGTCATCTGACTTTAACATATAAACATACACAAATGTAAGTACAGATATAACTGATTGTACTCGTTTTACATTAGGACACAAAATGTTACTGTAAAGGCTCCTACATACTGGCGCGACTTGTCGCGCGACGCGTCGCGACACAAAGGCACCGCTTGTAGCGCTACACGCGGTGTCTTTGTGATGCGTCGCGTCGCGCGACAAGTCGCGCCAGTATGTAGGAGCCTTAATGGTCTTATCAGAGTCAATGACCTTATGCTCAAATGACAATAATATGCGCACAAGGTTTCTCTCGTACGTAACGGCGCGAAAATAAGCAGACGGAAAAGATTGCGAACAATTTGGGAACGCAAAGAGTTGTATAGTGCCACAACCTTATCTGACCCGGTGGCATAAAGTGGAACTATCGCAATCACCGGAAAAAGTGACGAATTCTGTCACATTTTTTTCGCCGACAGCGCCGCTGTTACCGGGTCAGCCGATTTAATCGGTAAAAATCTCACCGTGTCAATAGTGTCAAGTATCAGCATTTCGATTCTGCAAAAATCTCACCGTGAATTCTTGAGTGGAGTGAGCTGTCAGTGTCATCCCACTAATGCTAGGGATTGATCAAGGATTACATTTACAATCATAATCGAGATTTTAATAATATTTTGTATGTTAATTCGATTAATTCTATATTATTTCAAAGCTAGTATTGTATATTGATAAGTGTCTAAACATTTAGTGAATATTTATGTATGTACCTTGAAAAGTATTATATTACTTTAATTATTGTGAATGTGAGCACTATGTGGGTCATCTTTATTTATTTCGTTGTTTTTTTTTTTTTTTTTTTTTCTCTTAGTTTTAGTTATGGTCTGGCATTTTGAGTTCTTTATGCGGCCAAACCAATTGTCCTTTCCTTGGTATTGTTCGTCGAGTCGTTGAGCTCCTTAAGTTTTGAGTTGAGCTACACGATTACTGACAAATGCTTGCACTGACTGGACAGGTCCACTCAAATTTGTGTGGTTCTTTCCTCAAAAGACCATTTCAGACATAGATCTACATGGTCCTCACATGATCTGACCAAGATTATGTCTGGACTTTAAAAGAGACTTTGACCCTTGAGTTTGTTTCGCCATTTCTTCTCAGGGGTAGTCAGATAGGAAATGTCGACTCCATCTAGCTTATTTTTTAATATGACGTGTAAAAGTGATTCTCATATCCTATTTACAGAATAAACAATTTCATTTCATTTCATTTCATTTCATTTCATTTCATTTCATTTCATTTCATTTCATTTCATTTCATTTCATTTCATTTCTATTTAGGGGTTTTTTTTAATAAAATAGCAAAACAGAAATTAAGTCGGAAACTCATTGTTTTATCCCAAAATTCTGGTTAGAAAAAAAAAAGAGCTTCTCACTGAATCTCTGTTTTGTTATTTTATTTAGAAACCCCATAGATATAGTCCTTAATATGTATAAAATTGTCAACAGAATTAGCATAAAAATATTATTAAAATTACGATTATGATTGTAAATGTAATCCTTGGTCCATCCCTAGCATCTGTGGAATGACACTGACAGCTCACTTCACGCAAAAATTCACGGTGAGATTTTTACAGAATCGACATGCAGGTGGAAATGACAGCTCACTTCAAGCTCACTTCAAGCCCACTTCACCTAAGTTTTCACGGTGAAATTTTTACAAAATAGATCGTCGGTTGTCATAGTGAGGCTGTACATTCAATCTGTACATATCACTGTAGAAAACATTAGCACTATTGTGTTGGATGTTGAACATACTGGAACAAAATAAATTACATCAAAAAAATAACTAAATAGTTTTTAACATAAAAAAGAGGCCACAATAATCGTTAGACAACTGTTTAAGGCTGCGTAATAATATAGCCTTGGCCTCAGCTCGAATGGAAGATGCCTTTCAGTGGATTACTTTGCAGTATATGTATATGTATACATTATTTAATAGAACTACTGATCACACCGCCCGATGACAGACAGGTTCAATCCGATTACGTAATATCGTTACGATATCATTTTAAATTGCATATTTATGTTGATTGACGTTTATTCGTGTAAGTGAGGCCGCACACCGGCGCCACACGCTACGTAAGCACCCTACATTTGCGTATTGCCACAATGACTGCTGCGCTACATTTTAGCTTGGAGTAAATATTATGTGTACACGCACATCGGACGCACGTTTGTCTTCGCTGTCACCATCATTGTGCGACGAAACTGGTTGCTTCATGCAATTAATAAAAAAAGAAAAAAGACGTTATTGGGCTCACCCGTTTCATCAAAATGGTACTAGAGTTACTGTTCGATGAAGAAAAGTTTCATTCATATCATTGAATGTCTCAAAACACATACATTGCTGTATAGTATGGGTTTTTTTCAACCTCTGCAATAAACTCAACGTAAAATTCAATGTTGTCTTTCATTTTTGCAAATCACCGCGCCACAAAATATGAACCATGTTCGATCTTGAATTCGTGAAGCGCGGCAAACGTCTCGCTACAAATGTGTCCTTGGTGTGCTTGCACGCAGATACACGGGGGCGTTAAATGTGGCGCCACAATTGTCGTAATACAAGTGTGTCTGGTGTGCGGCCTGCCATACAGTTAGTTGTAATGAATTAAATACCTAGGTACGTAACAATTTTGAATTGTATTGTGGTCTCTTTTCACATTGCGGTCGTGTATCGTTTGGGTGAGTGACATTTGTTACACGAACGAAAAACTGTCTCCGAGTAATCGGAAAAATTACATGCATACCGTAATGACATGAAAAATTACATGCATACCGTAAAAACATAAATTATGCCTATTTGAAAAAAGAAAAAGGAAATAAAAATGGTAACGCGCATCTAGTTTAAAACTGGTATTGCCAGAATTTTGTAAACTCATCATAAATTCATCAAACTTTAAAATGATGAATAATAACAAAAAGACACAAGTTACAATAATCAGTCTTCTAATACAGATTCATATAATATATAATCAGTATACTTCCACTGTAACTATCATTCTAGAACTGTCCACGATTAAACATTGGCCTTGCTTGAACAAGGCCGCAACGAATTATTGTAGTTGTATCCATTATACGGATTATGCCGTATAATCACCACGCTTGGTCTACCGCTTAGTGATAGATTGAGGCTTGAGCTCCAGCAGTAGGAATATCACAGGCTGACTATTAATCAAACTATTGTAGTAGAGTATTATCTCAGTTTTTGTATTAAGGCAGACAGGCGCTACACCATGCGACGATGCGTGCCGGTGTCGCGGGAAGGTACTAAAGGGTTACCGAGGCCCCTGGCAACACAGGCAACGAAAGGAATACGGGTGGGTTTTAGTCAGTAAGAGTCTGACACACCCTCCCGCTCCGCCCAGAGCGGGAGTAGTTATTTGATAATTTCCCACCCAAAAAAAAAGGTTGCAATTTGCATGAAAACTTCACGGAAATTGTTCTACCGGTGTTGCGTCGCGCCTGTCTGCACGAGCCTTTACTCTGCAACAACCGCGGACCTTATCCAAGCCTCTAAGAAATTAAATAGACCAATAAGACCAAGTTATTCCGATCTGCATAGCTATTCACAAAGGTAAGATACGCTTTCGTGCCGTATCGAATGTCAATGTTATCGACGAAGTCCTTTAAACGCTATTCAAAAATCCGAAACCGTACAATTTTGACAGTTCAAATACGGTATGAAAACATCGATTCTTCCGACAGGTTTTTGCTGTCGGAAGTGATGTCGAACAACAAATATTGTTTAAAAACAAACTAATATAACTATAGGCATTATCTGAAGTAAGTATAATGTATGTAAAGTTTTATTATTGTTTTGACCGCTGATTGTTTTGGCCGATCCAAGTTAAGGCTCCCAGACTTGGGCGATACCGCGGGTGCGACAGGTATATTGCTGCCTGACGCGCACGCGATATCGCGCTAGTCTGTACGAGCCTTAAAGTATCCGCTGCTCCAATGACACTCTTTTCTACAAATTTTAATATGCATTACAATTTCGTTTTATAACTTGAAAATGAGCAAATAGCAAGAATTAGTCATTGTTACGTATTGATAAAATACCCACACCCATTATTTTTCCGTAAAAACTTCTTTTTCACAGATAACTATAAAGTAGTTTTTTGTTCAAATTTCAAAATGAAGTCCGGATAAAGAAACAATATTCCTCTATTTAGATTTGACATACTTAAAGTTGAAGTTTACAATGCAAGTTTAATAAAAATCAGGTCAATTTTATTTATTAATGGAGTCATTTGTTTTTTTTTGTGTTAGTAGCTACTCGATGTATGTTCTATAGTTGCGCTTAAGGCGCTGACAAGACCTAATTGACCCTAATAGGCTTCTCTTAAGAAAAAAAATTGCTAAATCTGTATAGTTTGTGGTAGCGGAAAAAATATATGTTAATTTTGAACATATTTTCCAGAACTTGGTTGTTACCAAAACACGTTTTGAAAAAAAATCTCGATGCAAACTAACGTTAAACTAACCTCTTCCCTTGAGTTTCAATCCAAAATATCTGTAATAAATATCAACATAAGTTACGTATTTAATTAATAACAAGTACGTCTTATTTGAATGCAGAACTTGGTTGTTTTTTATTTTCGATTACTCAACTCAATTTTAAGTAAATAGATAATTGCTTCATATTTTGCAATAAATTACAAGCGTTTTGTCATCGCGCAGACAGTCTGTCTGACAGTGACCGCGGTTTAGGTGTTGTCAGCGTCTTAATAAAATACCCAATATTTTTTTTTTATGTATCACTTTAGATTTTTTACCACAATTATCTATTTACTACCATTTTGTAGCGTTTCCCCTAAACACAACTACAATCGGTAAAAAAACCCATTCACACGGATCTGTGAATAAAGTTTTGCCAGTCCTTCGGTTCATAAATCAGGTTATCGAACAAGTGCCATTGTCGATACGATAGCGAATCGTACCTTTGTGAATCGCCTGTGCTTATCCCCAATATCTGATATTGCTGCATCAATTTATTATAGCCACGAGTCGATCAGACGAGAACACAGTGGATCAAGAGCCACATGACAATCAAATATAGATATAGAATAAATCTCGCAGTTTTGACAATTCTACCTTATCTAAATACGTACTTTTCTTGTGGTGCAGACATGATCCGTGGAGGCGGCACATGCTCGCCGTTTGCCCCATGCGGGCGCTACCTTGCTCTAGTCGCCATCCGCGCGTCACCAGACGCTTCCAATCCAGTCTACATCTCGATCCTTATCGACACTCCATAACACTTCACTGGTACAACACTATTCGCCACACCTAACATCTTTTGTACACTAATAACACCGCAGTTGATTTAGTATACTGGCTGTTTTTGTTTACTTTTTTAGGCTGTGGAAATCCCGCGTGTAGTAACAAAATGATGTGAGATGACCTTCTTGCTAAGTGATAATATAATAAAATAATTTGGTGTGTCATCCATCAATTCAGGTTTGAGGCTTTGAGTGTTTGTGGATGGTAAGATTAAAGACGCTCTTTTGTATCGATGATCGATATCGGTAAGCAGTTTATTGTCGTGTTAATATTATAATAAAATGCAGATTATGGTATTCTTATGGTACTTAGAATGTCATGACACAGAAAGATGGCGTCATTGTACAATAAGGACGTTTTAATCAGGCGTAATCCAGCTAATTATTTATTCACTTCGTGCTGAATCTATTTAGCAAACTTCGCTTTAAAACCCACATTTACTAAGAAACTCGACCTAAGGTACGTAACTAGAGGAAAACTACTTCAAAGGCGTTCCTACACTTAGGTCTAAAAATAAACCTAAAAAAATCTATAAATAAGCATGTCTTGAAAAAGGTTTACCACGCTCATGTTTTTAATTTAGTAAAAGCCTTTCAAGCGAAATGTTGTTTTATATTTCTTTGGAAGAAAATATTTAAATAGACGGGAAACCCCAACAAAATTCAGCACAGATTGTTTGCCTACTTCAGTGTCTCGACGAAACAACAAAGACATCAGTTATGCAGATTTTAATCTTGTTAAAAGCGGGACTGTACGGCGCAGTGTATCGTATTTAAGTCTTTAACTTTAATGTTACTGAGCTAGCGAGCTAAACGCCTATTAAGACGGTATTTACCTCAATTTAACATTAAAAAGATTAAACTATTTGTTCAAGACAAAGCTCTGCTTTCACGCCTGCCGAAAAAAAAAGTGTTGCAGTAAAGGCGACTACAGATTTAATTATGCAGTAGGCGTACCCCTTTTTTTTTTGGTTGGGGAATCATCAAATAACTTCTCTCGCTCTGGGCGGAGCGGGAGGGTGTGTCAGACTTTTACTGACTAAAACCCACCCGTATTCCTTCCTGTTGCCTGTGTTGCCAGGGGCCTCGGTGACCCTTTAGTACCTTCCCGCGACAGGCGTACCCCATGTGGTGCCAAACAATTGAAAATCAATTGTGTCTCATTCGCTGTCCTTGACCGATTAATATGTCTTTGCTGATGCTGCTAAACACTACCCAGTTCCTGCTAACATTTTGTTTTGAGAAAATGTTTGCTGTTCTGCTGATGTTCGCTCAAACAGAAAACATCTGTTTACACTACCACGAGAAAACGAACACTAGTTCGTTCTAAACAAAAGCTAGTACTGAACAATCGCTAGCGCAACTTTGTTCTCATTTTCACTCGGTAGATATGGACGCTCATGGCGTGGATTTGCTTTTGACTAGTGCAGCATTTGTATAATTGAAACTTTATAAAAAAAAAAACGAAAAGAAGCGCTTAAAGGCTCGTGCAGACTAACGCAGCAATATGCCTGTCGCGCCCGCGATATCGCACTAGTCTGCACGAGCCTTATTGATTCAATCTTCTTTTTGACTTCTAATGGTGTGCATCTCATAATATCGGCTATGTATTTTAAAGCATCGTTTTATCGCGTTATTTTAGTAATCTTTGGTTTGCAGGTCCCATAAGCATTGATGGGCTTCACAATTTTCAATTATTTGCAAAGTTTTTTCCTGATTTCACTCCATGTTCGCATAAAACACACAGATCAGACAACAAGCGAGCCCGTCCAACGTCGAGCGAATGCACAGAGTAACTGCTCGCTTGCACGTCGTTTTAATTGAATGAATGTGCGAGCGAGCAATCGTTTGCCGAATCCAACCGACCATCACTGAACAAACATGTTCTCTTGCTCAAGTGTTTTCATTTACTGAGGCCCCTGGCAACACAGGCAACGGAAGGAATACGGGTGGGTTTTAGTCAGTAATCTGACACACCCTCCCGTGTTTTTACTTACCGCGCGAACAAATGCTTGCTCGCTCAGAACTGTTCACACCGCTAAGTGAATACGCAACTGAACAGAAGCATAGTTAGCAATACAATACAATAGAAGAACAACAATATAAAACAGGTGCGAATCGGGACAGAGACAAAATACACATCATAAGTTTAGTAAAGTTGAATAACATCGAAAGGAGAGAGTATATCCCGAAAACAAATGACAACAAAAAAACAACAGTTGTCATTGATGAATCGTACACGAGTCGAATGGAATCTCATTCATGAATGTAGGTAGTAGTAGTAAATCATTGTCGATCGATTCCGCCCCCGCCTTACGTTACAAACAGACGGAGAACACACTGGACAATCATACTAAAACAATATGGGGAAAGTTTTGGCTGGTATCATAAGTTTCAGTGTGAAAATGGTTTTTCCGTTGATGACAATGCTTATATATCCTAAGATTTTCGGTGAAATTCTCGTTTATTTTCGGTTAGAAAGAGAAAGAAAGAAAATACGTTTATTTGCGGTAAACATGACGCAAAGAAGGAACACAAATACAAAAAAAGAAACAATTTGGGGGAAAATATGCGTCATATGCGTCATATCCACGCAAACGGCTATGCGAGACAGCCCCAGCGCTGGTTTTCAGCGATAGCCGGCGTTGACGTGATGACGTCGACCGTTGCAGCACACAGTGAGATTGTAATAAGAAAAAAAAATACAAATATTTAAAATGGCAACATTCCATACCGACGGGAACGATGTACGCGCCGCCGGCCTAAAGTAATCTGTGCGAGCAGCTTCGTGCCTTTACTGTTTTTGAATAAATATATTTCTATTAAAACTTCCGTTTGGGATTTATAAGATTTCACGCGCGTGCTTATTCCGGTTTAAACACGTGAATAAAACCGCAAACGTGATCGAATATTTTACAATTATTTGAATAGGTACTCCTATTCAAGTATTCAAATTATTATTCGCATCAATTAGAAAATAAGTAAGTATAACTTTATGAACAATTAAATTATGTTACACAATAACAATAAAAACAATGATATCCAAATGAGTTACACCCTACATTTTATTCAAAGGATAAAATATTAGTGTAAGTACATAATCAGCCTATAATGTTCCCACTGCTGGGACACAGGCCTCCTCTCTGCGAGAGGGAGTGGGCCGTAATCCACCACGCGGGCCCAGTGCGGGTTGGTAGATGTCACATGTCTTCGAATTTTTGGTTCCAGGACATGCCGGTTTCCTCACGATGTTTTCCTTCACCGTTTTTGAGAGCAGTGGTGATGAAATCATTTACACAAAGTAAAGCGCCTGTCCGGATTCGAACCTACGACGTACAACTCGTAAGTCGCGGCCGTTACCACTGGGCCACCGCTGCTCGCACTTAGTGTAAGTACCTACTTATTATTCATTTGGGAATAATAAACTTATCTGAACACCCTAATAATTAAGGCTCCTACATACTGGCGCGACTTGTCGCGCGACGCGACGCTACACAAAGACACCGCGTGTAGCGCTAGAAGCGGTGCCTTTGTGTCGCGACAAGTCGCGCCAGTATGTAGGAGCCTTTAAAGTCTCCCACAGACAGGCGGGACGCGACGGTGCGGCACGATTCTGGTAGAACAAGTTCCGGGGTTACAAAGATGAAAATTAACAAATTTTGTATAGCAAATTAAGGATTTATTTATGGAAATTAAAGTCTTCCCAAGTTGATGATTTTGTTAAAAGTATAGTACCTACACCTAAACCCGAACATTTTATAAATGTCTCTATTTCCAAGATAATGGTCTCTTAATTTAATTTAACTGTTGTTATCATGATACTTTGTAGATTAATGTAATAAATTATATAGAAAATGTAATTATTAAATGCTCTAGATACGGTTATTTTATACAGCTATTGTATTTCTAAAACGAGTGAAATAAAAAACTTTACTTAAGTAATAAAACAATATCAATGTTTTTTGTAGCTGTAAATAATGTTCGTGACAAATAATAATTATTAATATTATGGCATTGGGAAAGTGCAAACCTGGGTCAATGGAAAATAAAATTATGAGTCTTGATATCATGATTTTTTACTTCTTTAGGTTTAAAAGTACTCAAGGTTTAAAATGCTTTAGGCGTTTACAATAACGAATAGAAGAATTTGCTTTAAGTTTAATTTCTTAATAAATAACATCACCTGTATTACCTGATTAGTACTTGGGCAAAGTATACCACCACTTGATAAGTAAACAACAGTGAAAGGAAGTATTATAACATCCAAAGTGGATTAAATACGTATTATCGAAGCTAAATCACAAATTATCCAAGCAAAGTTAATTAAAAAGATTCCTTTACCAAATAGAAAAAGAATTTTCAAAATCGGTCCACAATTGACGAAAATATCGATGAACATACATTTAAAAAAATACATACAGACGAACATACACCCTCCTCTTTTTTTGAAGTAGGTTAATAAGAGAAAGGAAATTAGGAGATCAAGATTAATCGAAGTTTCGGTTACAATTAAGAAATGAATTCATCTGACCGTTTTACCTACACGGAAGAAAAGGATCTCTTCAGCGAAGAATATCAATATTCTCAGAAAAATTGTTTCAATCCAATTCAATATTTTCTTAACGTAAGTAAATGTACTCAGTCCAAGAAAACCTGTTTACTCAAATTAAGAATAATATATACTTGGTTTTTATTCTTGGCTGAAGCAAATATTTTTCATTCAAGACTATAATAATCTTAATTGAAGAAAATATTCTAAGAGAGAAATAATATTCTTAAAATTAAACTTAATAATTCTTCATTTAAGAATAATGTCTTCGAAGAAGACAATAAAACTAAGACAAAATTTTACTTCATTCAAGAATAGGTATATTGTTTTCCCCATATATGAATCAATATTTGTCTTGACAAAAGGATATTGTCTTAATTTAAGACATCCTTTTTTTCCGTGCAGTTGAAAGATATCACAATCGCTTTCATCTGGAGAACGTCACATACATCTAGGTATGTAAGAGAAAGATTATACAAAAATATTCTACACTAGCTGACCCAATAGAGGATGTCCTATCCAAACAATAAACAATAATTCATACAAAAATCCCATAAAAAAGGACGTTCAATTTTTTCGCATTTGAAAATATTCCGGGAAACTTTTCCAAGTTCCACGGACTATTACGAACATTTCAAAAGCAAAAATATCCGAATCGGTTCGCTTACCAACAAACAGAATTTCATTTTTAGTGTTCCGTAGTAAACAAGGAACCCTTATAGTTTCGCCATGTCCGTCTGTCTATCTGTCTGTCTGTCCCCAATGTAGCTTAGTAGGTACTAGAAAGCTGTAATTTGGAAAAAATAGAGAGTCAAGTGACCCCCCCCTCCCTGCCAGCTAAATGGTTGTTCATGGAGATGTGAAAAAAACTATGGCAGCAGTAAATATATTGAGATTAAAAGGAAAACTATAACAGCTAGGTAGGCTTCACAAGTTAAAGAGTAATAGTCGACCAACTTAAATTTGCAGTTGGAGATTGGACCGTGACGTATGTCGATGTATGAGAGAACATGTTTTTCAAGTACAATGTTAAGTTTGTTTTTGGGATAAACATTCCCACCTTCGGAACCCTTCATTGTGCGTGGCCCGACACGCACTTGGCCGGTTTTTGTTTATATAGATTTAGTTACTGAAAAGACATACTCCACTTTACAATTTTCTGGTAACCGCTGACGCCTGTTTTGTTATTTCCCAACGTCTCTGTTCGGAAATTCGAACCCTTAGAGTAAAAATCTATCTGTTATGGTATAGCTTTAATAAATCTTCCCTAATTATGAAAATTTATTAACACCGAGACATTAATTGCCCAGTGGTAACGGCCGCGACTTACCAGTTGTAGATCGTAGGTTCGAACCCAGACAGGCGCTTTACTTTCTGTTAATTATTTCATCACCACTGCTCTCAAAACGGTGAAGGAAAACATCGTGAGTGGTCATCCACGTGTGGATTACGACCCACTCCCTCACACCGAGAGGAGGCCTGCGTGCCAGCAGTGGGAACATTATAGGCTCATTATGCTATACGTAGATATGTACGGGATTTTTTAAACGAATCGGTTAAGAATTCACGTGCAGTTAATAGCATAATCAGCCTAGATTGTTCTCTAGGCTGATTATGCTATTAATTGCTCGGACTTGACATAAATTGTCATCTGTCTTAATTCGTATTTATTCGCCAACGAACCTTCCTTAAAAAACCTGTAATCTTTGCAAAAAATCGGGTGCATCATCATCTGCCTAGCGTTTTCCCAACTATGTTGGGGTCTGCTTCCAGTCTTACCGGATACAGCTGAATACCAGTATTTTACATGGAGCGACTGCCTATCTTCTTCCGACTCCTAAGATACAGGTCTGCGTACCTAGTTTAGGAGCCTGGAAAGCTGACAATAATTTTAAACTTGGTAGTAAAACCCACTCTTTCCATATGCTATGTACTGTGTTGTTGTTTTTATGTTGGTACTAATAAACTTATTATTATTATATCTGACCTACACAACCCAGTTACTGGGTAACACGATACCCCTTGGTAAGACTGGTTGTCAGACTTTCCACCTTCTGACAACCCGTAACGACTGTCAAAAATCGACAAATGACAGCCGGGACCAACGGCTTAACGTGCTTTCCGAGGCACGGAAGGGTCTTGGTATGTAAAGATGGTCCCACCACGGACCAACCGCGGCAAGCGTAGCTTAACCTGATCGATCGACCCGTGCGGCTGTTATTACTTAGCCACAAGCCCCTCCAACAAATCTGGTGCATAGATAATAATAAATTACCTTTCAAAGAAAACAATTTAATTCGCTATTGTTCAAAAAGAATGACGAATGCATGTGTCTGTAAAGAATTTTTACATTAATTACCAGCTGATGTCTGCAATTTAAACTTTAATCAAGTTCTAAATTGCCTGTCCCACATCAGTTTAACATTAAATTACGTTTAACGATGAAATAGTTCGTAACTATTAACTTGAGGGCCTACTAGTTTTAAAGCTTGCAATTTAATGGGAATTTCATCGCGAAATTATACTAGGATTGTAGTAAAGTACGGGAGGTTGAAACTTGAAATATCTGGCTAATCCGTAGCAGTGAGTCTGGTCCATAGTATGGCGGAGGCGGCGCCGGACACTGCAGACTGCGATATAAACGTCGTCAGGTCGGGGATTATGTATTCAGAATACGGCTTACAGTCAGCTCTTTGCGAAAAACCTGGAATAACTTTATAATTCAGGGATATTTATTATTTTTACAAAATGCTTCAGACCGCTTACCGGATTTTATACCTATAACCTGTATTTTAAATAAGTAGTAGAGCTTCAGTGCAGTCACTTGATATCAAATTAAATGTAACCTAACCAAAACAGGGAACTACTTTTTATGCTGCATTGTCGGTACAGATTAACGGTTTTATTTATAACCCGATAATATAATATTATAGAATGATTTTACATATTTCGAAATGAATATGCCCACCCTACATACTAAAATAGATACAAATACAAACATCACTGATACTGATCCTAATATTTTCTTGTATACTAAATATCTTGGCATAAAAACATGGTAGATTACATATTCGTTGTACGGAACCCTCACCACGGGAGTTCAACTCGCACTTGTCCCGTTTTTTTCTATTTTATTAGTTTGAAAACTTTTCCGCCCATACATTCAGCTACCTCATGCCTCGTAAATAGAATAAATACGTGACGCCACTGAAAGCCGCAGACCACAGTTAGCTACTTACGTAAAAATTATTAGAGGCCTGAAACCACCACATAATTTGTTTATCTCATTTCACTCAGGGAAAGAATGGGGATACAGTTTATGTTTTCATAACGACCATCGATAATTGAGAACGTTCTTCCTCTTCTCATAATTAGCTGCTTTAATCATCGTTTCGCACCTATTAAGGGTCGGCTAATCGCCGTTGACCTCGGTTACACATATTTGCGTCGCGCTCACGCCGCGCGTCCGTTCGGTTTCATCATAGGGAATATTTATTTTTAATAACGAAAATATGAATATGAAAAAAATCACAGAGAGATTTATAGACGATTAAATAGTCTGCTCATACAAAAAAAAAACATGAAAATATCTTAAGTAGTTTGAAAGTAATATCGTTTTTTTATGCTTTGGGTAGACATTACTTCCTGATTTTATTTCTCTAATAAAATATTTTACTAGAATACCTACATAAATATTAACATATTGAATTGATGTGTATGCGTTCTAGTTTAACATTCATTTTTGCATTACTTACTTGCATTATATGAAGGCGTAATAAACAGATTTAAAAGTCACTAAAATCATATCTCATCATCTCATCTGCCTAGCCTTTCACCAACTATGATGGGGACAGCTTCCAGTCTTACCGGATGCAGCTGAATATCAGTATTTTACATGGAGCGACTGCCTATCTGACCTCCACAACCCAGTTATTGGGTAACACGGTAAGACCTGGTAAGACTGGTTGTCAGACTTTCAGGCTTCTGACAACCCGTAACGACTGCCAAAGATCCACGAAGACAGCCGGGACCAACGGCTTAACGTGCTTTCCGAAGCACGGAGGGGTCTTGGTATGTAAAGGTGGTCATCCATCCACGGACCAACCGCGGCAAGCTTAGCTTAACCTGATCGATTGACCCGTGCGACTATTAATACTTAGCCACAAGCCCCCACCAGTCACTAAAATCATATATCTGCGCCTTAAAACAGTTAAACCTATAGTAGTTATGACACCTTTTCATAAGACATTCAATGCACTGTCAAGAAGAGAATTATCCTATTTGGTGCTAACAATTCTTATGAACTTACATTATGATTTCTTTTACGCAAATTCGCTTCAAATACTAATATACAAAATAAAAAAAAACACAATCAAATTAAAATTATGAGAGCAGAGAGCATTGGTGGCCCAGTGGAACGCCTCAACTTACGAGAACGATCGGACCCAGGATCCGGATCGTGAGTTCGAACCCAGGCAGGCGCTTTACTTCGTGTAAATAATTTCATCACCACAGGGGGCCAACCACCTCCTCTTATAGCAGTACCTGCTATTTTAATATTACATCAGTGTGTGAATGAGATGAAGTTGTACAGGGGATATAGCTCCATCACTTTCCCCGTGTGAAGCAATATTAAAATAATACTGCTATAGGAGTATTATTTTAATATTGCTTGTGAGGCGGTGAACGGTGAAGAAAAACATCGTGAGGAAACCGCCATGTCCTAGAACCAAAAATTCGAAGACATGTGACATCTACAAATCCGCACTGGGCCCGCGTGGTACATTACAGCCCACTCCCTCTCGAAGAGAGGAGGCCTGTGTCCCAGCAGTGGGAACATTGTAGACTGGTTATATATTTATGTATTGACGAATAGGGCATTTGGGACAATGCACGTTTAGTAAAACGCGTGGGCTAAGCTCTACAGTGCCATTACAATGTCTGTTAGACAATTGTAATTAATGACTTATTTAGAGGTTACGACAGCTACGTCCATTACGACCTACGCTACTGGCCATGTTGTGTTTGGTGGAAAGTTTTCATTCGATTATATAGTCGGAGAAAGTGTTGTGTTTATGCCATAGGATATCAATAATTGTCTATTTGACAGGGCTCGTTTGTATCATTTCATCAAATACTTTCCATGTTCTCTTTGCGGACTATATCTATCTACTCGTATAATACCATTGTTCATTATTTTTATTTCATTACACTTACTTTTGCGGCCGACACAAGGGGTTTATGCCGAAAAAGTAAGTGTTAGCATCTCTATGGTTAATACTATCAGTAACTTAAGCCATATTGATATGTTTAGAAATGTTTTATAAGCCATGAGCTAGGAAAGGGGAGTATCCATTAATCTCGTGAGGTATCGTATCAGTTTGTAAGTGATAGGTACTGTTGCGATAAAGGACCCGTAAAGTTCAACCCAATAGTAAATATTCTTGTTATGTGTTCCTGTCATAGTTAACACATACAACATAAGACATTTGTTTTCCATTAAGTACATAAGTCAGCACCAAAAACGAACTCGGCATCAAAAAGCGTCTGTTTTGGTCCAAACGCGCATCCTCAAATACTTCGGACACGTCTCGAGACGTGAGGGTGACTCTACAGAGCGCCTTGTCGTGCAGGGTGGAGGGCACTAGTCCACAAGGACGCTCACCCATGAGATGGACTGACCAAATTAAGACCGCAGTGGGCGATCTCTTTCGCGGGAAGGTACGAAAAGGTTACCGAGGCCCCTGGCAACAGAGGCAACGGAAGGAACACGGGTGGGTTTTGTGTGTGGGGTCAGTAAGAGTATGACACATCCTCCCGCTCCGCCCAGAGCGGGAAAATATATTTGATAATAAAAAATAAAAGTGGGCGATCTCTTTATGAGTGCGCTAAAAACACGAAAAATCGGCGAGAAATTGTGAAGCGAATCACATCAGCCCTTGGACAAGAAACTACATGACGACAACGACCGCTCTGACAAGAGTGCTACGAAGAAGAAGACATAAGTCAGCGAAACCATAATATTCTTCACTAGATGCGCCCCGCGGTTTCACTCGCATAAGTTTTGACCCCGTGGGTATATCGGGATATAAAGTATCCTATGTGTTCTTCCTGGTTATAAACTATCTGTGTGCCAAATTTCATCCAAATCTGTTCAGTACTTTTTGCGTGAAAGAGTAACAAACATCCATCCCATCCATCCATCCGTCCATCCTTACAAACTTTCGCATAAATATTGGTAGGAAGTAGGATATGTGAGTTTTTATGAAAGGGTACCTAATTTTCGGAACTACTGATTCGATTCCGAAAATTCTTTCATTAATGGGAAGCTACAGTATTAGCGAGTGTCATTGGATATATTAAGTTAAAAGGACGAAGTCACGATACAAAAATACAAAATAGGAATACAAAAATCCAAATAGGAATACGATCCAAATCCAAGGAATCTGTGAAAGTTCAAAACGATTTTTGTACAAGAATTTATTGTCGGACTAACTCTATGAAAATCATGCATAATTCAGAAATCGGATCCAAAACCAGATTCTTATGCATGAGCAGATTGCACGCCCTCACGTTCTTCTGCTTTTGAAAAGTCTTGAAAGATATTCAGGAATTTAATCTCAAACACCATCATGAATGGAATATTGAATGAAAGTTCATGACTAATATAATAATAAGGTTTGACTTCAAAAAGATATAAGGTTAAAGAAGGAATACATAACTTATACGAGTATTTAATTTTCCGACCTTATGTTATTACCTTTAGATAGTATTTTCCTTACAAAAGGGGTCATTAAACGTCCATCTTAAATTCCACATCACAAAACTTGCAATCAATTGAAACAGACCTAACCTGCGTTGATAAATAAATTGATTTATTGTTTGATTGACAGCATGATTGCTCTGGTTCTCAATTCTCTGTCGAGCAAAGGTCTTGAGTAATCAACCTGCATTGTAAACTACTTATTCTGGGGACGGCAAATAATCTTTTTTTAGCATTAGCTTTTGCCCGTGTCATGGTCTACCTGTGCGCCAAATTTCATCGAAATCGGTTCAGCCGTTAAAGTATGGGTAATCGCCGTTGACCTTGGCCATACGTCGTCGGCCAAGTCGGTCGTCGACATCGTCGGCCAAGTCGGTCGTCTACGTCGTCGGTCGTGCGTCGCGCTCACGCCACGCCGCCGCCGTTCGGTTTCATAAGGAATATTTATTTTTAGTAACGAAAATATGAATTTTTGAAAAAATCACAGATAGAAATATAAATAATAAAATAATCTGTTCATATAAAACAAATAATGAAAATATCTTAAGTAGTTTGAAAGTAATATCGTTTTTTTTATGCTTTCGGTAGACATTAGTTTGCTGAATTTATTTCATAAAGTATTTTATTACAAAGTTTTGATATGATTTGATTTTGACATATACGAGTACATGCATGGATGTGTAGGCGTTCTAGTTGTATTAGTAATAACAGATTTAAAAGTCACTAAAATCATACATATATCTGCGCCACTGCAATATCGCGGGCGCGAGAGGTAGCGATATGCCTGTCACGCCCGCGATATCGCTCCAGTCTGCACGAGCCTTTAAGGTGCGAAAAGACATTCAGAGTTAATTTTTCATTTATAATACCTATTAATAAGGACTTTTCCGTATACTTTCGTTTTCTTTTCGAATTTATACTGTTTTGTTATATTGCTTGAGCCAACAGCAGCAGATAGCTTAGTGGTGTGATCGTCGGACTCCAAGTCACAGGTTTTGAATCCAAGACACGCACCTCTCCTGCCGGGGTCGCGGGAAGGTACTAATGGATCACCGAGGCCCCTGGCAATACAGGCAACGGAAAGAATACGGGTGGGTTTTAGTCAGTAAGAATCTGACACACCCTCTCGCTCCGCCCAGAGCGGGAGAAGTTATTTGATAATTCCCCACCCAAAAAAAAAAAGACACGCACCTCTGAATTTTCAGATTCATGTGCGTATTGTATAATTATCACTTGTTAAAAAAACGGTAAAGCAAAACATCACGAGGAAACCGGCCTGCCTGAGCAGGGGCGTGCCGTCCATAGAGGCAATTAGGCCTAGCCTACCCTACCAACAACGCCAAATGCATTTATTTTAACTATGTAATACAATAATACAAAATATAAAAAAAAGTTAAACTCCTGTTAAAACTCTTATAGCAACTTGTCGCAGACGCCACGTGACTCACAGTTCGACGGAGCTTACGTACGCAAGGCAAGGATTCGTTTCGCCTACATTCCGTTCATAAATTTACGCACACTCGTATATTTTCGTGTGTATGCACGGCACACAATAGTTAAATGGTTTAAATTAGGGGCGTAACTCCGGCGGCAGGAGCTTGGTCCTCATTGGTTGTGTGTAAAGTGAAGATTTAATGAATGAAAAATATTGAAGACCAGGGTTCTCAATTTTTGGACAATTCCCCGAATTGCGTGGAAGTTTCCTTCATGACTACCAGACTACTAGAGACAATTAAAAAAAAGGGTGGTATTGTTGAATTTATATCTTCCAAAAAATTATAAATTGTAAGAAATAGCAAAAGCCCTATAAAAGTAATTAAAAACTTCATATTTTTTTATTTTTCTTCTCATATTTGGGAAATTTCGCTTGGTTTGTGGGGAGTTAGGAAAATAAGTTTCGGCAACACAGTCCAGTGTGTCAGTGTTATCCGGCAAAAAATGATAGTCCCTTTTTATGATAGCCAATTTTAATTGGTAGTGTTTGTTTCATGTGACAGTGACACGTAATTTATATGTGATCTTGAATGTTTTGCTGTTTTAGATCTTATTAAGTTATAAGTAATTGGTTTTGAAACGTAAAGTAGTGTAAAGATTATGTGTTGTGTTATTATTTGTTTATTTACCTAAGAATGGTGTTCTGTTGTGAAGTTTGCGCCGATAATGTGTTGGTTAGGTTAGGTTAGTCGCACTTGTCGTTTAATGATAAGATTCAAGTTGTGTCTAAAGGTAGATGTGTGCCCGAATTACGAGAATTAATCCAAAAATATGATAATTCATGACTTCGGATATCTTGCAAGTGACGTGTT
Source organism: Atethmia centrago (assembly GCA_905333075.3). Classification (NCBI taxonomy): domain Eukaryota; kingdom Metazoa; phylum Arthropoda; class Insecta; order Lepidoptera; family Noctuidae; genus Atethmia; species Atethmia centrago. The sequence goes on along the minus strand of HG995386.1, from coordinate 14,093,592 downwards.
CTGTAATTATCACCCACCCACTTGGTTATGATATTTGAGGTGGCCGAATCTTTCTTCTGTTTGCATCGCTAGAAAATCGTGTTTTAAACCTTGAATAATGTAGTGAGTTCTTGTATGTAGAGCCGCGCTGTGATGTTGCGCGAATTGATTTTTTTTTTGGTGTCAGTATGCATGGCCTACCCTCTGTGGAGAACCACTGCACGCCACTGTGCCTGAGAGATATTTCCCGACGGCATGTGAAGGCAAATCAGAGGCCCATTACCGGCATAAAATCTGACACCAGGTTAGACACTAACCACACGAAAAAGAAAGAAAGAAAGAAAGCTTGAGTGCAGTGGTTTTAGTTCCTCAACAGTGTATACATGTGAGGAACTATAGCCATGTCCCATCAATTGACCGTATGTATCTGCAGATATGCAGACACTTGGAACACTAGCAACAAAGACAGTCGAGACGGTCAGGAGCCCCGCACTCGCACCGCGCACCGCACTCGTCGGCTGCTGGACGGGTCCATGATCCTCTATTTTGCCAATAAAGCAATCATTGAGTAAAATTATTAGAACTATACATGGGTACGAAATCAATCTTCTTAGTTTCTTGATCAATATTGGTTTTGGACTGTCGTTTCCACTTCCAACACACATCTATAATCAGACTAACTTCGTTTGAGACCGGCTTCCAGTTCAACTAAGTACGACAGACTTCAGACGGGTTGGTATTGGAAAACTTTTTACTGTAATAATTATTTATCACCAGCAGCTGGGTATTAAAAAGATTAATGATAATAAAATATTCATGGACTTTGAGGAATTTGCAAAACCTTTTATCAATTCGAAAATGCGTCACTCTGTCTCTTGATCTACTAAATCAATTTTGAAGGCCGACTTAGAATTTAGGCAACTTTATTCAGTTACTATACTGAGTAGGTACTCAGTATAGTACCTGAAGAAAGGTTTTTCATCCCAGAAAATAAAAAATCATGTCTAGCAAGAATGTCAAGACAAACAAGCGCGACACGCGACGCGACACAAAGGCACCGCTTGTAGTGCTACACGCGGTGCCTTTGTGTCGCGTCGCGTGTCGCGCCTGTTTGAAGGAGCCTTCACGGTCATCCCAGAAAATAAAAAAATCAAGCAAGAATCTATCTAACCGTGGCAGGAACAACACATATACCACACACACACACAACAACACACATCCTAACCTAATCAACAAACACAATTATTTGTTATCAACTCGGTACTGATAAGCCGAAGTGCATGTTTCAAAGTCGGTAGTATTTCACCGGCAGCGTGCAATATGCCACGAGACAAGGTAACGCCATCTGAGACCACAGAGCTGAATATTAAGCGACTGTAATGTATTCATCTTGGAAAAATCGCGATCGCGAACCCTCCCCTGAATGTAATATCGAAAATATGATATGACACTTATTGTGGATCACTTGTACAACATCTGGGGGACAACCACGGCCTCTTATAGCAGTATTATTTTAATATTGCTTCACAGTGGGAAAGAGTCATCATCTCATTCTCACACTGTAATATTTAAATAATACTGCTATGAGGCCGTGGTTGCCCCCCTGGGGTCTAGAAGTTAAAGGTGGTATTGTGAGAGCAGAATTCCCAGGGTCAAAATATTGTAATACAAATCTCAAAACATCAAGCCTGTAATCCCCGAAGTGTTAGTTAGATAAACACATCAACATTAGGAGTCAACTCCCCATAGAAATAGAACTCAAACTAACACCCAAGTTTTGTTTAACTTGTGCTCAAATTAATATCTCAAAGAAATAATTCGCGAAATTATAACTGGTGCAAGTAAAAAATTACGTGCAATTTATTTAACCGTCCATGTTATTGAATATACCTACATACATGCAGATTATTTCAAATTACAAGATGGGTCACGTCGTGGATGGGTAAACAGTTCTAATGTGACCCGTCCAAACTCCGTTGCCGTGGAGAGAATAGTTCTACCCTCCACCAATATTTCTCTGAGCAAGTATAACTGGTGTTTTTATAATTATGATAGCTGTACATGTCGAGAATACCGGATTGTCTCACTTTTCCGAAGACAGAATGTAAGAATCACTAAAACCGAGAGGCTTTTATAAAAAGACTTGTCCAACTCATTCAAGATAGCACTTGAAATAAAAACGTCAGAATAAAGTCAAACTAAAAAACAACTGGCAACGCCTCTTGGGCATTTATAAAAAGACTTTGTCTTAATCTATCAAGAGCAAACCGCCAGAAAAACTTGAAATAAGAACGTCAATAAAAGTCAAATCATACTCCATGATGACATTTCTCCGAATCGAAAACGCTTTCAGCAAAAATAACCTCGAAGATTGACGTGAAGGACCCAATATCCGTTTGTTTTTACTTGAAGAGTTCTAAAAATATCGATACGCGACTTTTTACGTCTATTTTTAACATCAAGATCAGTTTATGAAAGATTGTACAGTACTAAATCGTTTTTTTAATCAACTACTGCATGTTGGAGCGAGGACACTGCGATTTTAATGTCGCTTATGCTTGTGTGACGTCTTGTACCATCAGAAACGGATGTCGCATTTAACGCACGATTTACTAATTTGCCGACCGTGTGTATCTGCATGGAGGAGAGTAGATAGACTATGCTTCGGTTGAGCGCATTACATACAGAACTAGCGGTCGATAGTTTGCCTTTATCTTTTAAATTAGGAATATAAAACAGATCCTAAATAAATAGCAAAGGAACGAAACTATCAAACTATACTTATTTTAGTTTTATTTTTGTGCAGACCTTGTCTTTGGTTATGTTATGTATGGAGATACATAACATAATTTTGAATACTTACTTAATAACTTAATAGGAGTATCAAGTTATTAAGTAAGTATTCAAAATTATTTATTTCGAAGACATTCGATAAGTCGTGTCCTTCAAAAAACATGAATCCAAAACTGGTTTTATCAGCGATATGAGATTATGGACTTTTTATTTACATAGTTGTTCGAAATTTTGAAAACATAACGTTTTTTGTTTTACCTATAATAGACTATCAGCAGCGGATCTTGCTCCTTAGCATCTTCATTTAATTTCGTTCAGTTCAGCTCATTCAAAAAAATCGCACGCCGCGTATTTTATTTTATAGAGCTCTTAGTAGATATAGTACACACGGCTACAGATCAAGCTATACATTTCCAGTTTACGCTGACCTCGCATTGTAGGGAAATCCTATACAATGCGACATCAGCTTATACTGGAAATGTATAGCTTGATGTGTAGCCGTGTGTACTTAATATTGCATTTGTAAGAGCAACGGTTAATGACGTGATATGTCAACCGTTCTTTGTAAGTAAAAAAAACCCGCCGAATCCACAACGTCTTCCTTTTTTTGAAGTATGTTAAAAACATTTGCTTTTTAGAAAAATAAATGTTTTAAAAATAAACAAACAAAACTCAAATGTTCATAAGTAATTTAAATTCTGTAAAAAATGTTTTACTTTCCAACCACATTCGTTTTCAGGCTAGAGCAGACTGGCGCGATATCGCGGGCGCGACAGGCAGCGCAACACTTTCCATGAAGTTTTCATCGAAATTGTGCTACTAGTTTCACGTCGCGCCTGTCTGCGAGAGCCTTTATAGTCCAACTATAACTTTGAAATTGTGTTTAAAGTTTTTTCATATGTTTTTTATTTTCACAAACTGCATAAAGTTTTTAAAATAGTGGTATTCCTGCATTTTGCTTTGAAGAAATACACAGTGTCGGCAAATTGCGTTCAGTAGTAGTAAATCCCTGGGGATACCACTCTTGGCGCCGAGGGCAATAAATTTTGCAAGCGAAAACATTAAAATCTCGTTAAAATGCTTTCCAGTATTGGCAATGGCACAAGTAGTTACAGACAGTAGCCATATAAGTCAGTTAAAAATACCGGATATATAAATTCGAAAGAAGACGGGGTCATTTTGTTTAATAGTCAAGACACGTAGATTGTAATTGTGTTTGAGAATTAGAGGAGGGAATGAAAAGTTCGTGAAATGTCCTGGTTTTGTTAAAGTCCGGAGTTTGTGAATCCGAGATTAGATTTGATTAAGGCTGTGGTTACGTCTCATCAGGCCTGCGGTGAATGTAATTGAGAACAAGCTGTAGATAGGCTCGCCACACGGTGGCATTATTGGCGAAGCAACAAGTGTGTTCGCTCGACTAATCTCGTGACAACTCAATGAACAACACAGAAATCACATGGGGTTCCGCACAATTTTTTTTTTAATATTTTTGTTGATTCAATAAACTAATCACTAATTTGACTAGGTAATGTTACGTTGCTGAATATTCTGTACGTAACTAATGACTCGGAAAATAGATTTAAATTAGATTGATAATAAAAATGAAACAAAACAGCAAAAAAAATAAAACAATAGTATCACCCACTAATTAAATAAGTATTTTCCAATAAAGAACAAACAATAAGTAAGTACTTACATTTTTTCAGTAACTTCATGTTCACTAGCCAAAATATGAAAAAGGACTGGCGAAAATACAAGACAGTGGATGGATAGAACTTTTAAAAAAATTTAAATGTCAAATGACATTTAAAGAGGTCTAATTACCCCCATCGGTATACCGATCAGGCGTAAAAGTACGAAATGATGTAATAAAAGTTAATTACAAAATGGAACTTATGTGTTAGGTCGTAGCGCGACTGAAATAAATTACAAAATATAATCGACTAGGGAACTGAAGAACATTATGAACATGAAACACAAAAACGCACCTGCGCAGTAACATCGAATGTTTATGACAATCCATTCCCACAATGTGAACATTAGTTAATAACCAAAAGAATTAATGGAATAAATTCTATATCATGTGTCAACAAAGTCCAATTACGTTAAAATACTTTTTATTCGCATGCGGGACTCTAAAAATCGAATGAGTCATGTATGTCACAAACGCAATTCCAGTTTTTGTTTGCGGTGCCGCGGTCGTCGCCTCGTTCCGAAAGGCTGATACATTGCTCGACTAGTCGACATCATACAGACGAACTTGATTCTTGTAATGTTTCCTTGGCACTGAACTTCCTTGAAGAAATAAAACGAACGGTGTACAATCGAAACAATGAGCAATGATTACCGTTTTGAGACTTCGTTCAAATTATGTTCGCGAACACTCTACGATATACATATCGCTAATAGTCTATGTGTGTGTCCTAACTTGAAAAAGTTAATAGCAGTTAGGTTATAGGTCATTAAAACTATAATAAATAATATATTGGAAGCTAAATATGACTGCTGTCAGTAAACAAACGCTTCTCTTATAATGTCACCAAAAGTTTTTACTGGTCATAGAAATTCTGTCCACGTCATGAACGCAAAGAAATTCTCGAAACGAGTACAATCTCTTTGAAAAAAAAAAGTAAATTTACCTACAAATACATGTTGGTAGGTACTTGTGTATTGATAAACAAGGTCAATAATATATTACTTTGATAAAGCCCAGCTTTCACTGAAAAGATGCCAAACTTTTTGCTCCAGTGATTAATAGGAACAAGATTATTTTGAAAGTTATTGAACTAGCGACCGACCGACAACAACTTGACTACGTATATTATACTATATAAATTATTATATGGGATTATACTTTACTCAATAAGTTTTATTGTCAAAACTGAAAAGCTTTTATAGCATTGGTACATAATATTCAGTGAGATTGATCACAATCAGAATAGATACCAGTTCATATAAAAAAAAAGATATTGTAGCAAAATTCTTACTATAGATTTTTTATGTATACCGGTTTTTTGGTTTAAATTAACATACTGGTTTTTGGTTTAAATTAACATATTTTTAGTTTTGCATACAAATAACTAATAAGATTAACCTAGACATCGGTTCGCTTGATTGGAATTGGGATTTTTTATATAACTCAGGTTATAACATTTATAATAAGGATATAAAATTTTAAAATATATGATATAACCTTAGACGGAAACAGCACCTTAATTGCGTAACACACAAATGATTTGGAAGTATATTACACAGAATTTTCCACAAGAGGTTTGTTCACATGGAACTAAACATCTAACTATGCGAGATGTATCAATACATATTTTGTTATGGTCGCGAATCATATTTTGATCAAGATACAAAACCTGACACCGACCTGCAATAATAATTTAATTATTGTGAATGTGAGCACTATGTGGGTCATTTTTATTTATTTCTTGTTGTTTTTTTTTTCTCTTAGTTTTAAGGATGGTCTGGCATTTTGAGTTCTTTATACGGCCAACCCAATTGTCCTTTCCTTGGTATTGTTCGTCGAGTCGTTGAGCTCCTTAAGTTTTGAGTTGAGCTACACGATTACTGACAAATGCTTGCACTGACTGGACAGGTCCACTCAAATTTGTGTGGTTCTTTCCTCAAAAGACCATTTCAGACATAGATCTACATGGTCCTCACATGATCTGACCAAGATTATGTCTGGACTTTAAAAGAGACTTTGACCCTTGAGTTTGTTTCGCCATTTCTTCTCAGGGGTAGTCAGATAGGAAATGTCAACTCCATCTAGCTTATTTTTTAATATGATGTGTAAAAGTGATTCTCATATCCTATTTACAGAATAAACAATTTCATTTCATTTCATTTCATTTCATTGCAAAAAATGTAAGAACATTTTAATTTCGCGGGCTTCGCTGTGGATCAAACTTAAAGGCTCCCGCAGACTGGGGCGATATCGCAGGCGCGACAGGCATATTGCTGCCTGTCGCGCCCGCGATATCACGCTAGTCTGCACGAGCCTTTACCCAGACCTAACTTAATCATCACCTTTTCCCTTGGGTTAGGTTTTGCGGAGCTTGTAGGTGAGGTTTTATTTAATTGCAGACTATGTAAACACCAACCACATCTCACTCTAAGGAATGTTATCATATTCATATAAAGAATGAATTTTTTTTTTCATTATGTTTAGTTATCATTTATTTACATAACCAAATTACAAGATGAATATTAACATTAACTAAATTAAATTAAAACTAAGTTAAGTCTAAAAAAGACCCTCGGGGAATTGTACCGAGTATGCTGGCGGCATTTCCTCGCTGAATTGCAATGCTGATGCGTTGCGCGAGAAAGCCGCCAGCTTTTCGGTCACCCGTTACATCAACTAGACGAATGAAATTAAAAATATTATCTTCATCAGAACTTTCAAACTCCTAATCATTCCACTTTCCTCATTCCCGTCATGACTGAAACCGCACTTAGATTTTCTTTTTTTCATCAGATTAAAAATGCTATAAATCAACAGATACGTTTTCGGTCAAGTCACATTGAAGAATGTTTAAGGAAAATAAGTATGTACTGTGCAGTTTTACGGTTCCTTTTTTTCCACATTCCAGAATACCTTATGTCACATGATGCTTCTACAAAAGGAGATTCGAGTGCTATCGCGAAAAATAATACTTATTGCAGGTCGTAGTACAGCCATAGCAACATATTCAGTTTTCAGCTATTTTGGTTTCTATTCAAGAAAAAGTAGGTTATCTGATGCATAATCCTTTCATCTCCATTTGAACTCGGTAGGCAGAAGGTTGGAAGACAAACTAAAGGAAAATTTATATCGGAATATCGAAGGTCAATTTATAAGAGAATATCGAAGGTCAATTTTACCTACAATTTTCGAAGACAAAGCAAATGGCCCAACAAACTGTAACACGAACACCATTGCAAACTAAGCTCAGCACTGTTATAGCCGCATACGGCCTCCATCTATAGCTAGATTCCTACCTATCCCATAATGAGATATAGCAATACTGCGAGTGGTCTTTAATCGGGTACTTAGTTTAAAGCATGGACTTCAGGTACCAATGTGCCAATACAATACATGCATGTAGTATAAAATGTATTTTTATTATGTCTACATCAAGAAGATGCACTAACAAATTAACAGCAAAAATTCTTGAAATACTAGATCACCAGCAATCCTCATTTCCTCATAGAAACTGAATTTGACGAAATTGTTGAAGGGTCCAATCAGTTACCTCGTCATAATTTTTAGGCATAATTCACTAGGATTTAGATTTGAAGCGCGATCTTTTAGTTCTATTGACGAAGATCAGACATTTTGCTTACAAAGCACTGTCCCTTAACGAATACAGCCTGAAGAAATATCTAGAAATTTTAGATGTAAATCTCTCCTCCTCATATGGTACTTCTCGTAGTTGCGGCAAGTCGAGTTAAACGTCGATCGGGCGGTCGGGACGCGGCGGAATGCCGCCACAAGGTCGAGTACGATCATCGGCCGTAGATCGTCCGAGATTTACGCTACACACATCATTGGACTTTATACATATATAACAGTATGTTGCATGGTTAAATATTGATGCTAAAATGACATAATATATGAAAGATATTATGTATGTCTACGGATTAAAGACCTAAAGACATGCTGACTCGATCAAATTCGGACATTGGAATGGTAACCGAATGAACAGTCGACCTGATTTCCGTAGAGAAAAACTACTGATGCAGTGGTCTTTCACTGCAAAAATCATCCTTACTGCTACGACATAAAGGCGCTGTCAATGTCAAATTGTTACCACTGATGTGCGGTTGACCATGCTGTGGCCATCAAACCTGTGGATTACCGCCGCAAAGTGATAATGCGGAATATTACGATTTCTTACGTAACTATAATATAAAACAATAGGCTAAAGAAACAATTCTTTTTATTGTTGTTTCTTTTGAAGTCTCTAGTAGAATCAAAAGACCATTTCAGACACCAATCGACATGGTCTTCACATGATCTGACCAAGATTATGTCTGGACTTTAAAAGAGACTGTGACCGCTGAGTTTGTTTCGACCTTTTTTCTCAGAGTAGTCAGATAGGAAACGCCGACGTCTTCTAGTTTTAAAAGATATGTTTGACGTGTAAGTGTTTGTAAAAACCTACTTACAAAAATAAAATTATTTATCATTTATCATAAACATTCCTATGAAAACTTCATGGAAATCGTTCTACCAGAATCGCGTCGCACCGTCGCGTCACGCCTGTCTGCGGGAGCCTTGACGCAGCTGAGTTACGTAAAGAAACGCAAGCAAAGCGATAATGGTCATTACAAGTCAGTAGAAACGTAAAATAAAACCATAATTATGGACATTGTTAACCGTAGTTTGTGATGCGAAAAGTGCTGCACAATAATATCATCTGTCGTTATGAAAATACAGTTTTAAGCTAAAGGTATTGACCTCACTGACAGATATCATTCAAGGAAGCTACTTGAAATAAAATATATTGACGTCATTACATAAGAAGTTAGGCGAGAAAAAAAACATTTCTTATACTGAAGTCATTCAATCAACTATTCTGGGGTTGCCTTTCAGTGAGCAGGATGCAGCTGAATACCAATACTTTTCACGGAGCGACTACCTATCTGACCTTTACAACTCAGCTAAAGGTCATGGGAAGGTACTTATGGGTCACCGAGGCCCCTGGCAACACAGGCAACAGGAAGGAATACGGGTGGGTTTTAGTCAGTAAGAGTCTGACACACCTTCCCGCTCCGCCCAGAGCGGGAGAAGTTATTTGATGATTTGCCAGCGAAAAAAAAAAGCTAGCATGATAACAATGGGTAACATGTTATGTGTGACATGTTGTCAGACTTATAGGCTTCTGAATACCCGCAAAGACTGTCAAAAATCAACTAATGACAGCCGTGACCAACGGCTATGGTCACGCATCTACGAACCAACAAGTAGCTTAACCATCTGTCGAACCGTGCGGCTGTTTTCATTTAGCCATGAGCCCCTCTTTTCTCTGAGCCGCATTTCTTATAAACTAATTATCGAAAGAAAATTGAGCACTAAAACTTTTCCCATGAGAAAACTCCAGAACCAAAACGAAATAATTGTTAATGGACGCAAAGCAAATATTGGTTTTGCGTCCATTATGCCATGTCCATGGATGGGTGACCATTTTTACATACCAAGACCTCTCCGTGCCTCGGAAAGAACGTTATGCCGTTGGTCCCGACTGTCATTCGTGGATCTTTGACAGACGTTACGGGTCGTCAGAAGCCCGAAAGTCTGACAACCAGTCTTACCAAGGGGTATCGTCTTACCCAGTAACTGGGTTGTGGAGGTCTGATAGGCAGTCGCTCCATGTAAAATACTGGTATTCAGCTACATCTGGTCAGGCTGGAAGCCGACCCCAATGTAGTTGGGAAAAGGCTAGGCAGATGATGACTGGGCAATGCAGCGATTTTCAAAAGTACAAAAAGTGTTGCCACAAAAATCGTGATAAACAATGAAATCGTGACTGTGTCTATTCTCTCTAAAAAAACAATAATACAATGCTATTTGTTTTTACAGTTCTTTGCACCGAACATACCGACGTATATTGAAAATTGTATAAAACGAATTTCCACTAACATTCGTGTTTCAGCAACTATTTCATTGAATATTTTTTTTCTTTTCTTTTTTTAATGTATTATTACTACACTAAAGTGCTGTCCATGCAATTGTAACACCTAAAACTTTACTTGGACATGTAGTTTAATTGTATTCTCATGAAATCCAACAGTCGATTGACTCTGTTTAAACGACATTTTCATGATAATGAACACAGTGGATGCTTTTAAGGATAATTTTATAATTCCACTACATTGCCTCAGTGTAAGTACGTACATTATTGCAAGATTACACGCAGTGCAACAAAGTACGAGCAATAATAACATTGGGCAAATCAATTTACAGAAAACTCGTAAAATTCAGTGAGAAAAAAACTCAATTTCAAACAATAAATTGTGTGTGTCTAAAATGTTATCATGACACGATGGAGATTTTATCGATAAAGAAGAAAAACTGATTTTAGACCGCATATTTGTGAAATTACCGCTGCCACTCAACATCGGTAAAACTGTAATCAAAGAGATCGGTATCAATCGAACTTTCTAACCCTTAATGGCAGAATCCATCCGCGACGAGGCCAAGCAAAACTTTTACCCATTTAGAGCCAACTTCGAACATTGATCCTTCATCATTGATCATTTTTGATAAAAAGCATTAAACAAGAATTTTATTGAACTTCCAAACTCTCCACCGAACTGTTCAACTGTCGTCAAATTGTATTCCAAGCACTATCAAATCCTGCCGGGGTCGCGGGAAGGTACTTATGGGTCACCGAGGCCCCCGCAACACAGGCAACAAGAAGGAATACGGGTGGATTTTAGTCAGTAAGAGTCTGACACACCCTCCCGCTCCGGCCAGAGCGGGAGAAGTTATTTGATGATTTCCCACCCTAAAAAAAAAAAAAAAAAAAAAAAAAAAAAAAAAAAAAAAAAAAAAAAAAAAAAAAAAAAAAAAAGCACTATCAAATGATCGATTTCTAAACGATAATGTTTATCTCGGACTATCAGAAACACAGATAAAACAGCACTTCTTTACAAATCATTATAGATCCATTACATACCGTTCCATTTTCATAACGTTCGTAGACAAGTTTAGTGCCTGTTCACTGTTTTATTCGTTTTATTATTTGCATTCAAGCTTGTTTTACACCTTGTTATCATAGGTATCAAGTTTACTGAATTCAATCCAGTCAAATTATGTGCACTATAAATTCATCGATTACAATCTTGACCCTATTAAAATGAGTTAGTTCACCTACACCAACGCCAAAGGTTTAATCAGAAAATAAATAAAAATGAAAAATTTAATACCGTACCAAAACATTTTCTAACGAGTGGGCAATTCATCAAGTACTTCCAGGGCGTGTGCGGAGCAGGTTTTTTCTTCTTACAGCCCCTATGCGAGTGGGGATGGTGGCACCGCTCAGCGGGCTTGCCGTGCTTCGTGAACATTCCGAGTCAACCCTGACGCTTCCATAGACTGTCACATCACTGGCACCACTGGCATAACACTAACCACACTGGCCTGGCTTTCGCCGCCGACAGGCACTCTCGCTGCCAATCACTCACTAGCACCAATCACAAAAACAAGCACTAAATCAAGGTCATCCGTAGCCATCACCGCCCGAGTGAAACACTACATGGGAGAGACCCCGCACGAATGTAACTGAAAAGAAAAAAAAAGAAAAAAATGTAGTTTTGAACCCCTCCCATGGGCAGAAAAACAAAAACAAATGACATGAAATTGCATGTGCTCTCCAAAGTGGGACGGAGACATATTTAATAGTTCTATCTGAGTGCTCCATAATGTACGGTTGGTTTCCGCTGTGGCATGTCAAGACAGAGTGAAACAAAAAAGACATTTGAGCAGCGAGTCAGCGTTTTTTGTGCCGTTACATTTTGAAAGTGTAAGTCAGCGTCAAAGTTGTTTGATCATTTCATCGCCAGGACTAGTTTGATTCCTATCTGTCAAATCACAAAGTAATAAAAACTCGAGCAATGGCTGTTCGTAGAAACGAAATCGAGTACATAATGACGTGTACACAACTGGGCCTCAAGTCTGCTATTACAATAGTGTCAGAATGGTCCATTCCGATTCTCTTAAATGAGGCCATTATATTAGTAAATTACCAAACTTGTCAAAATCAACAATAATGAAATCAATGATAGACCATTCTGACACTATTGTAACAGCAGACTTGAGGCCCTGGTCTAACGCGACATTAACTTGTAAAATAATGTACTTTTTGACAATAAAATCGACCGGAAGACGTGAAATTATACGAATTAATTTGAGCGTTTTAATACGAAGCAGATGTTATAAGGGGTCTGAATTCGTGACCTGATGGCAAAGAGAACTGTTTCCAAGTATTTTTTTAATTTCGTTTGTTCGCCAACCCTGGTCACAGATGTCTGAAACAAAAGTCACAAAAATGTTATGTGCTTATTGTTTTATTCATGATGCGTTCATGGTTCTCAAAGAGCTTTGATTTTATTAACGTTTTTTTTTTTCCAAAGAGTTAATAATGTCAGGAATTGTAGTCAAAATATGTAGTTTTGAATATGACATACATACATTAAGCAAACTTCTTTTTTCTATACTTCGCGGTTCACAAAAACTACATTAAATTAACTTTTGATCAACAAAAATACCGGTTTGGTCCTTATCAATTTTAAATAAATAACGTTTGCGTTTAAGCACATAAATTAATATAACACAGGACGTACTATCAAAAAGTCAAGGTTATTGTGTGTTTTAGAAAATGTTACTACGCTACTCGAAGCATTTGTGCCGATATATTTCAATACAATGATGTATACATGTGGAATGGGGATTAAGGTTATTTCTATGGCCAAATGTCAAAAGTTTGAAGTACGGAGGATGTATATGGGAACTACAGTAGTTCCAAAAGAGATTTTGCAAGCAGTGCAGTCTAGCCTATAGTCACAGATATTAAAGATAGAGAGGACTTTTATAACCATACCGAAATCATTGGTCTGTCTCATAATACCCAAAGAGCTGTTAACGAAATCATTCGGTGGGCTCGTTTAGCGTGCGTCCACCGGTCACGGAAGGTCAAAGCGCGCTCTTACATACATACACATGATATAATCTACATATGCATACACAGGCACGTATCTAAACAAGGACAACCTTATCGCTCTTCCGTTTACTTTATAAAAGCAACGTGTGTATTGAAGATGATATTCTCAATACGGGAAAACATACAATAGTTTGCATTGTGCATCAATTATGTCAGTGTTTAACTTAACTTTTGATGCTTTTATTAATAGTGATATACCTAACATATTGCCTCCTCTTTCCTGCCATGTTGTGACTCTGCATAACCCTAAGGTTGCCTCAGGCATTAAGTCCGCCTTTGTACAGTACGTTTATTTATTTGTGCATAAAGTTTTAATAAATAAATAAATAATATACTTCGAATAATTGATCACATAATGTCATATCCGTTGTTACCAAATCGAAGGTAAAGCTAAATATAACATTTCTGCTATTCCCATATTTCTAGGAAACTTATTATCGACCAGTGAAATGCTCATAGAATCTCTAAACAACTAAAGTTATCGATAGCCGGAGAAGTATTATATTTTCTTTGTTACCAACCATTCCTAGTCGAAGAGTTTGTCGTCCGTTTATTTCATAGAATTACATGTTATGCACTAGGTAAGAATCGTCGAGGTACGACTACCACGAACTCGTTTCCATTTTAGGGAGACACCACGTCATCGTGCCCTGAGCGCTAGTGTGGGCAGTTTTTGCTCCAACCTTAGTTAAGACGAAGTTTCTGCTTAATGAACAAACTTATATCCCTGTTATAAAGAAAGATGAATAGGTAGATTTAAGAACATTCTACTCAACAAAACAGAAGCTTCTGTTGTAAGAAACAATAAAGTTCATGGACATGAAAGAAGTATAACGCTTTTTATTTGTTCGCTTTAATGCTTATCCCAAGATAGCTTTTAAATTAATCCCCATAAAAACTTTTAGTAAGCAAAACTGATTGTTAACAACGAAAAAACTGGTAAAAATTAAGAGAACATAAAGGCTGATTTGTATCTGACAAATGGATAAAATATGCGAGGTTGCCGAACGTTAATCTATCAACATTTCTTCTCTTAAGACTATAATATGTATCGATTTAGATTCTCCTTAAAACAGCCTCGATATGGCTAGTTAACGTGAGTCCGTGCACACTCGGATGACTCACCGTAAACCAAATATGGAACTTGACCAAGACCCTTGGGCGTTGTTGCACCGAGGAACGGAGCCGGATTCACCATATTACTCGACTCTACTATTATTTTCCATTCAAGTACATGTTGAACATTTCTTTGTTTAGGTATCGTTGTTTCTAGGACGTGTGCTAGCATAATAGCAGATAATATAACCTTACTAGTAAATGCACTGCACATTTTAAAGGATCGTGGAGATTCTTTAGTTAAAACAACATTTTTATCGATGGCCAGTTTAACTAGTTCTATGACGATAACATTATTTCGTCGAACTAGACTTAATTGATATTAATAAACCATCAACATACCAATATTTAAATACGAGTTTCTGTTAAATACTCGTACCTTTACCCAGTTGAGAACTTACGCAGGGATCTAAAAGCCGACAATATTACGTTCATCTGAATATTATCATGAGAAACGTTCAGTCACAACAATCACGACATTCCCTTTCCCCAATTCTTTCCCAGAATTTTCATATTACGTGAAAAGTGTGGAAACATCGACGGTTTCTACGTAAAGGTCGTTTTGCCTCAACGACAGATGTTTTGACTACAATAACGGTGCTCATCGCTAGCAAGCTGACCGTCGGGCGGTGAGGGGTGGGGGGGGCAATGGGGCTGGGGTGGATGTTCATTCATCTGAGGCGTGACGTCACGCGCGAGGTCGTGCCCTCGCGTGCCCACACCGCCAGGAGAATAAACGACGAAAAAAACTCGCTGAATATCAACATGACCTTTGGCTACACTTTTACATTTCAGAAAATCATCAAATTACCGTCGATCTAGCGTAAACCGACACTTGTCCTTAATTAAAGTTCGTAGACACTGATTGATTACACACGCTTTACTTAATAGATGACCATTTCTTCTTATTAAGGCGAGGAATTTTTAGGATCCTAATTACTCTTGATAGTATGAATCAGTTTCACTTTGGGTCGTATTTCGATTTAAACTAAAAACCGATGTCGTAGGATTTTAAAAAGCTATTCAAAGCGTAAGAGTGTGTGTGGACCAGAAACGTGGTTTGTTAGAGGATTTTATAAGGCTAATGCATTTATAATGTCCTTTGAACGCAGCTGTCGTCTGAGTATTCAAACGCTTCGAAGCTGTGTTGCTCTACGAATATACATTATGATGATACATTTCAGAATGAAATTGAAACAAATAGCTGAGCCTGATGTAAAAGGACTCACGAATTCGATCGAGCACGTTTTATAGACAATAGAATGGACGAAAAACATAAAACTTATCGGCGCGGCGCAGCGATCGCTATTGACAATCATAAAACAAGCTACGCATACGAGAAGCCGGTTCTGGAGTATGGATGTCCACGGTGAGATAAAGCGTCTGAACTCAACCGGTTTGCACAGCAATAAAGAAGTGCTATAGCGTTACTAACATAATGTTTTAGTGAGGGCGTATCGATTGCATTAATGAGATGTGGCCGCACGTGGGGTCCGTATGTAGAATTGTGGATGCGATTGCAAATGGCCGGGTTATCGATATAAGGACGCTTTATGGCCCCTTTATGCTTTAAGAACAATAGTAAGCGATCTTTTGTAACGTTTTATGGGCGCTATTACTGATTGTGTGGCAAAATAGTCATAAAAGTTGTGCAGTTTTGGACAGTCAAATTTTTTAACGTGAGTCATAAGGGTGAATTCAGAGAAAAATAATCGGGCTTCGAGATCCTATGGGTCAGAGACGGGTAGGGTTTAGCCCGACAGCATGTTGATAGGACCGTTGTCCTCGCTGATCCCTCAGGAGATTTAGAGGCGCAGGTAAATAGTGCTGTCAAGGATACAAATCCCTGCCTTGTGAGAAGAATCCTGAATGGTTACCTTATCTTGGGAAAGGTTCTAAGGGTATGAATGAGTTAAGGGAATAATATAACGTTCCTCTCTCAACGATGTTAGTTAAAAGTGGGTAGCCACTTCGATATGCATGAATCTACCTAATAAAACCATCAAAAATTCTGAATTGCTGGATTTAAAATTTAACAAGGAGGTAAGTTAGTTAAAACTAAATTTTGCCAGTTTCGCAGTAATTGAGCGGCAATAAAAGTTGGGAAAAATCACTTTAGGACGGCAGAGCTTAAAATTTTTCATCCATTTGTTATAAACTTTGGCTTAACGCTCCTTTTGCTGGCATTAGGCGTAAATATAAAATGAGAAAAAATTGTCACTACATTTTTAACAGGATTCAGAAAGTTACAATTGTGTTAATCCTGTATTCCTTTCATTTTATTTTTGTTAAAATATTAACTTGGGTAACGAAGTAGTACTTAATTTATGCAGCCAGGGGAATAAGTTAGACAACACTCTTTAAAGTTTTGTGCCAGAAAAAAGTGTAATCTATTTTATGACTTAACTTTGCTTAAAATAAGCAAGACATGGCCATTAGCACCTTGTCCAGTATTCTGTAACAAAATATATCTATGTAAAACAATTCTGGGACCCTTACAGACCATTGCAATTAAAGTCGCCTTTCGCGAAGATAAAGCCAGCCATGTGGGCGTTTTTCGCTTGTTCGAGTCCAAGTACCCTAGAGTTATTTTAATCCGTCGTCCCTGACACTTATACACAACCCAATATTACGAAGGATACAATAACATAATAAATAATAACAAGCCAACAGCTAGCGATACGTCACAGCCAGCGATAAGCGATGACTTGGAAGATGACGGAGGCTTGTCGCGATAACACGAGGTCAGACAGCCAATAAACCGTTCTGTTGTACAATAACGACGCCTGTATTCGTGAATATGATTTACCTACTCGTGCAGACTTTAAAACGACCTCTTTCTTCCATATATACTTGTTTCCTCGTGACATTATTTATGACTGATAAGAACACCTCATGATCGACGTTGGAACTCGAAATGGAACAGATGGTAACGCAGTCTGTAAGGGAGAACGATCCATCGGCCGATATTGCGTCGAAGTTATGAAAAATGATTCTGAATCTTAATAAAACCAGATGTCTTCAACTTTTTGAAGATATTCAATATAGGAAGTTGTTTAATATTGACTGCCTCGTTGGTCTAGTGATCGCAAGCGCTACTGCTGAGCATGAGGTCCTGGGTTCCAGTAGCAGCTCGGGGTCTGGATTTGTGCCCGGTTGATGGCAATAGGCTCGCCCCCTATTACATGGGACTTAAACAAAACTAGCGAAATGTGGGTGTAGGTACTACAGGTACACCTCTGTCCAACCCTTCGGGGAAACCAGGCGTGATGTTATGTTTCAATATTACAAAAACTTTGACATTGGGCGAAACATTATACAGGGTGGCCGGAGAAGTGACGTCTAAAGGTAAAATTTCGATGCCTTTTATTGCGGTGCATCCAAATCACCCTATTAGTAGTATGCTCCGCGATTATTATTAGTTTAGGAGATAGATTTTTTAAAATGATTTTTGTGATAATATTCACCTGACATCGGTATTGTTTTTTTTTTACCTGACTGCGCGATGCAAAGGAGGGTAATGTGTTTATCGGCCTATCTATGTATATATGTTTGTTCTTGTGACGCTCTAGAAACCAAACACGTGGGTCAATTTTGATAATTCTTACGTCCATCGATTTGTCTTTATCTTGTAAGTGTCACTAAAGACATGACAGTAATCAAAATTCAATATGGCGACAACCAGACGCCATATTGTGAAAAACAAACAAAAATAAAGGCGATGAAATATGTCAAGTGGGTTATTTGAAAATCATCTTTAGGTTTCTCTAATCATTTTTCATTTTGATAATTCATCACCATAAAATGTCCACCACCTTCAAAATTGTGGTTTAGCTGGGCTTTATGGGACATGACTGAGTAGAGAAATAAAAATTACTACAATATTATTACATTATTAGTAAGGCCTATATTGTTAGTCAGACAAACGTTTAGACAAACGAGTTTAAAAGGTCCATAGTTTATCTACCTGACGTGATCAGCTAATCTAATCCAAAACCCACAATCAAGAGAAACAGTGGAAAAACAAAAAGCTTATTCAGATGGTAAAAAAACCGCAAGAAAAAGGAATTCTTGCGGATTTTTTTACCATCTGACTAAGCTTGTTGTAAACTACTAGAAATAATGTTGTCTACTACATGTTTTCTTCGATCTCGAGAAACTCGATAGCGGAAAGGCCGAGACAACTTTATATCAACCGGATCACAGGGAAGACTTTATGGCGGTCGCTTTTCGTTCCATCTGCGGGCTCTCCATTACGATATTTGGGCAAAGCTAAAGGAAAAATTGGTAATGGAACTAGACCGAGACCGACCTGACCATAAACAGGAAGATTAGGAACAGGTAAGACAAGATAGGCATTTCGAAGAAATAATGCTTGGAAAAATGTTAAAAATCACCATTTCGGATAATAAATAGCCTCCAGACAATCAAATTTAATTTGTCACTATTGAGGATGAATCATTTCGAATCTGATACATGATTAATGAAACGGATTTTGAAAAATCCCCAGACAAGGATAACATTTTATTCATAATCAGGATGCAATGACTTAAACCTGTGTAATGATTCATAATACTAAGAACTTGCTTTTAAAACCCAGTTAAGCAATGAAGAAACGATACAAGAGCCACTTGATCAAGTTTCCTTGACTACAGCACTTTATTTGGCCGTTGACACGAAGAAGAGTAACATAGTAGTTTTCAAAGCAACAATAATAATTACTATTCCAGACGAGACGTCTTCGAGAACGACGAAGGTTATTCACCCGTTAAAGAATTAATGGCACGACTTACTAATGCCTTAGTGGTACTTAATCTTGGTTTCCTCAAGGGGAGTCGCGTAAACAATATTAAAATATTCACTTTCGTTATAGGTTAGCTGTTTTGTAAATGCGACTTAAAAAAACTGCCGGAGATGGTTGAAGTGTTCTGCAATATGACTAGAAATGTCGATGCAGTATTTTGTTTTGGTCATGAAAATAATGCATATAGAGATGTTTTCAGAGAAGTTGATACGAAAATACGTAATGCAACGTCTTGGCACTGTATCAATGCAATTTCCTGAGCCAAACTCACGCTATCTCATACCCAGACACTAGATTTATGTATAACTTTATTTTATGGACATGTGAAAAGGAAAAAGTATTTTAAAGTTAATAAATTACTAATTACACTTCAGCTAAAGCAGGTGATTTCGAAGAAAATTTACTATATAACTATTATCACTGTAAATTAATTCGCCGCCGCCGCGTTATATTTTTCCGTAAAGGCTCGTGCAGACTGGAGCAATATCGCGGGCGCGACAGTTTAGGCTCCTGCATACTGAGGCGATATAGTTACAGTTACGGTGCTGCCTGTCGAGCCCGCGATATCGCGCTAGTCTGCACGAGCCTTTACAGTGGCAAAACCGTGGCTACCCAGCACGTGTTTAGAGCTGCCTTACGTGTGTGTGCAACGTACATTAGATATTGCGTATCTGAGTAGTCTAGCGGACGGGGGGCGGGGCGCCGCACGCGAACTGATAATAATTATTAGTCTGAAGCAATTAAGAGGCGCCAGATATACGCCATGGATGAGATAGCGGCAGACTTTATAGAGTGAAGAGGCCGGCAGACCCACCTCGACACAGTTCTGGAGGGAAATCCGCTTGATGCGAAGCTAGTATTTCTTTACTGACATCGCAGGTTTGACATATTTGCAAAATCATAACTAAATCGATTCTTCAAAACTATTTTTTATGAGCATCAAAGAATAATTAGTCAGTTTCAGGGCTGTTATTGTTTGACACATTTCAAAGGTATTGTATTTTTTTATAACAAACCGGCCAAGTGTGTGCCGGACCACGCACAATGCAGCGTTCCGTAGTTGGGATGAATTTATCCCAAAAACAAACTTAACATAATAGTTGAAAAACATGTTCTCCCATACATCCATATTCGTCACGGTCAATTCTCCAACTGCAAATGTAAGTTGGTCGACTATTACCGGTTAACTTGTAAAGCCTACTTAGCTGTAATAGTTTTCCTTTTAATTTCGTTATATATACTACCTACTGCCATGAGTTTTTTCACATATCCAAAAACACACCATATAGCTTGCACTGGTGGACACGACTCTAACAAAAATTAGCACTTTAAAGCTTAATATTGCGCATACGGAATCATTCCTGAATCGCAAAATGGTTTTTACAGACCTGCAATATTTTTGAACGGCCTATCCAACGATACTCCCACCATGGGAAAGACAAGAAAAAAAAATATCAATCCCACTTTACGTGCAACGAAGGTTTTCACGATTTTATTTGACCACTTTGTCGGCGTGATTAATATGACGTATATCCATGCCAAATTACAGCTTTCTAGTACTAAGATTCTCTAAGCTAAGCCGCGGACAGACAGACGGACATGGCGAAACTATAAGGGTTCCTTGTTAACTACGGAACCCTACAAACGATGATATTCAACCGATATATTCAAAGTTCACAAATTCCTTCACCCCAACACCCCCACGGAAAATTGTAAGCCAAAATCGAATTCACATGATTTTTATCTACTTCTCCGTCACCCTTCGATCAATATTATTGATCGAAGCCGTCACCACTCCTATTATTCAACATCACATAAATGTTATACAGTAGAATTTTATTACTTGGTGTAACTTATAGCTATCGATTACCGGGTCCTCTTGGGAATTTATCGAAACTGATACGAACATCGATGGATGTACACGGATCCACGTACTACGCATTAAGATCTGTATCATAATACCTCATAGAAACGTGCAATATATCCATAAGGGATCGGATATAACAGAACTTTCTAAGTACTTGTTAAACTTAAACGATAACCGGCTTTGCTCGCGGCTCTACCCAAGTGCAAACTTCTTAATTTTCTGAGATTTGGAGTCCCATGTGTGGTTATTCAGGATATATTTATTTTTCTTCTGTCTCAAGTTTCACCCAAATCCGTGCAGCTATTACAGTGAAATTTCGAACAAATCAACAGGAAATTATAAAATAAGCCTTCGCAATCAGCTTCAGCAAAAGAATCAATAGTGTAAGACTTGCCAGTTCCATATAAAACAAAAAAAAAACACTCTAAAACGGCTCAATTTTGTACGTCTGCCAGTTCTTTTAGATTCATTAGCCCGAGTGCTCGTGAGACTACTGTTTCACGAATAAGTAAACAATTTTCTCACAGTGGAAAATTTACTACGAAGTATTGTTAACAGCTACATGGGTTTGCGTGACTTAGAACATTACATGTGCGATGTTGGTATGTATATCATTTGCGTTTTTCTGTATTATTAAATAGAAAACGCTTTGACAACACATGCCTGCACTAACGAAGGGAAAGTTTTGTAGTCGTTGAAAAATTATTGTTTTCATGTTAATTAAAATCTCTTTCTTGATATCGTGGGTGGCAACTAGGGACTCATTAGTCGAAATGGGATAAAAGACGGTAGTAAACCTTCAATCATCTTCAGAAGATCGGAACTTATTTGTTTCAGAATTACCAGATGTTATTACTCCACGTGTTATGACATCACAGTCTCACATACACTGATAATGGCTTGAATAAAAGCACAAGTCATATACGCCCTATCGTTTAAATTGTCAACATCACGGCAGTACCTTAATAACACAACGCAAACAATAAGTGTGAAGTAAAACTGTAACAAGAGACCATTTAAAGACATTTTCTCAATCAACAGTTTGTTTAACCTAAGCAATATCCTTTAGGTCGCGATTAAACAAATAATCGACGCTTTCAAACGCTATACTGCCATCAAAAATCACTTAGGGCCCAATAGAAAGGTCATCAAGCAACATTTTCCTAGAAACGCGCGAATAATAATATCTTTATCAATATTTACCGAGATGTTCATAGTAATAAAAGTTAATCGTTTAGTCAATTAAACCGAGTCCGAGCCAAATTGTCAATTATCGTTTGCGTTACATTGGCTTGAATGGTTCTAAGACTCACGAGGGGCCTATCCGTCCTTAATTGCTTCTCGACTAAATTCCTATTGGAGTTTCTACGATGACCGTTCATAAAGTGTCACATTGTTTGAATGGACACTTTGTGATGGTCCTTGAATTAATTTGTATTGTTACTGTTTAAGTGCTTCCGCACTAAGAAGCGGCTTTTAGGAACATCTTCTGGTTTAAGGAATTGACTTCATTCAAATCGCAGTGCATTATCTAGTACTTAACAGACTTTGTTCATATTTGGGACAGGCTGTTTCTGTCTCATCTGTAAATTGAACATTCTTAGCATTGACATTAAAGTATTCAGTTACTCCATAAAAATATTCTAAAATTTTGCCAGAAACTGCAATCTTTTAATCTGATACACCAATTTCCATAATGCTTCTGTCTTGTGTAAACTGTAAAGGTCTCATCGATAGCCATTGATTGGTCTGCGGACTCTGCGGTACAGGAGTAAACACAGGCTGAACCAAACCAATTTGAGATTACAATAGCCATACCCAAACACTCAGTCACAGGCCCAGCCAACAATGTAGACCTAATGAAATAGAGTCCTTCATTTCAGGTAACTCCATTTACGTAGTTAAGTACAATCCTACTATCCTCAAGTATATTAATCATTATAATAATGCGATCTTTCATCTTGGTTCCTCGCAAAATCGTCTAGAAATAGAACTGCGAACAATGTTCGTGATTACGATTCTCCTAACCCGACTTCTGATTAATCCTTATTGATATGAAAATGGATCAAGAGACGAATCGAAATTCTTGTAATGTGCCAAATTAGTGAGCATCGAGTTATGGAACATCTCGTTTATATTTTATCTTGGTGTAGCATATGTTTGACGTGTAAAAACGTTTATACAAACCTACTTACTTAAATCATTTTATTTCATTTAATTTAATTTGTCTTATGAATTATTCAGATAGATTAATACGTTAAGGTTACCGTTTTAAATACGTATTCTACGACTTAGGACTTTTAGCTACTACCATATATTTGTGAGGAAATGTGGAATTCGATACGATTTTTTCAAAGATTAGGATGTTAAGGTTGCTTTTCTTCACCGCCTTTCCTATACTGCTAGTCGTTACGTAATTTCAGGACTAGGCTAGCTTGAATGTTTTTCCTACTAAAATCTTCAAAGTTAATCCGTCAACTGTTGTGTGTGCAAAAGCTAGATCACGTGAGAGTGTGCGTGTGTTAGCTACACATTAGTGAAGCTATAATGAAGCTTCCAAGTAGTTTCCGAAATTGTCATATTAATGGTCAGATTAATGAATGATGATAGTCTAAGAGATAGAATCAAAACGTACGGGTTTATTTATAGGAGAACCAACAGCCACAGCAGAGGGATAACAATTGTATATGGAGCACAGAGCCGATTACAGGTTCTCACGGGTAAAAACAGAAAAGTTGTAGAAATCTTAGGATCATTAACAAGCACGGTAGAAAATAATATATATGTAAGGTACAATAAGCACTATGCACTTTTTTAAAAGTCATTCTGCTGAGAGCGTGCAGAATAAGTTTTGGTGGTAAAAAGGTCAAATGAGAACTCTTTACAAAGAATATTAAATTCCTTACTTGCTTGTACTATGTTTTACCTGTAGTTAG
Source organism: Atethmia centrago (assembly GCA_905333075.3). Classification (NCBI taxonomy): domain Eukaryota; kingdom Metazoa; phylum Arthropoda; class Insecta; order Lepidoptera; family Noctuidae; genus Atethmia; species Atethmia centrago. The sequence goes on along the minus strand of HG995386.1, from coordinate 14,069,379 downwards.
AAGAGGAAAAGGAATGGAGATAGGTGGATTAAATTTAACTGATCTCTGGGGCCATTGAAACTCAAACTGCGTTTCAATGCAGGATATCAGGTCAATCAATTTCGTTAGATATAATTTTTAAAAGAAAACTGCAATCTGCTAGTCGACGACTTATAAGTGGCTGTAAATGAAATTTCTTGCAAAGATTTATGTAATTATCAGAATGGTATGGGTACACGGAGCCGAAAACATAGAAAACGAATAAATCTTTTTGTATATTTGCCGTACCACGGGTAACCAACCTTGTAAGATTACGTGTACTCTGTTGTACTCAGAACACGATTTCTCTGAAAGTTACCAGTAAATTCTATTACAATTGCTTCGGATTTGGCAAAGTCGTATAATTTTGTGCTTTGTATGACAATGTCATATTGGGTAGTTGGAATCTCAAGATGCTAGCAATGAAAATCACATAAATCTAAGGCAATTATGTAGATTCAGACGTGTGGAAGTTATCATAAAACTAGCGACCCGCTCCTGCTTCGCACGGTTTTACGACTTGACGAAACATCGAGATTTCTTAATTATATGTAATTTTAATATTAATGTATTATACACATAAACCTGCCGGAATACGACCGTGGAGTTTCTTGCCCGTTCTTCTCCATAGTAACCTACAACGCTCTGGAATGGGCAACTAGGTTCATCTTTCTGACTGACCTACCTCTTGACAATGCCAAAGTGCCTGTATTTGGTCTATTTGAAATAAATGCTTTGAGTTTGATAGATGATGGTGAAAACCGCATCAAAATCTCTTGCGCAGTTTAGAAGAACAACGCGGTCACACAGACAAACACGAAAAGCGACTTTAATTTATAATATGTACGTATAGATACTGTCGTTTTTTTAATCTGTATTATTGATGAAGTTTTTCGGAAGAATCTTAAGATATTAGCGATATAATTTTCATAGTAGAAGTTAATGTGCTCTATAAAAACTGTCGGTAGTTTATACAAGGTGTCGTTTTGCATCCTCGTCAAATTTCAAGAGGCTGCTATGAAAGACATATATAAAAATATATATTATAAAATATTATGATACCTGCTCAATAATTAATACATACTTGTTTTTTTAGTTATTTAATTTTCACAGTATTTTAGAATACACCACTTTCAAATAACATAATCACCCCGTTGCGTATGCGGTAGTGTGTGTGTGTGTGTGTGTAAAAGGGCAGTTACAGTGCGGTACCACACGGGCCACGCTTTATCATGTATGTCCAACACATGCCAATTTTCGAAAATTAGAAAATAAAATAAAAAAAAGATCTACTTATTTTATTATTGATTCATGTCGAGAATCATTAGCATAGTTACCTTCTTGAATTTGACAAGGATGCAAAACGACACCTTGTATATCTTCTTGACGTCTTTTAACTTAGATACTAATTGCATTATTATCTCTATCTCGTGATACTATAGAATGCCAGGCTGATAAACATAATTAATTGAACTTTTTTTAATCATTATCGATAATCGTTAAATTACTTATAAACAAGACAGATATGCTGCGCCGACGCAAGCCAAAGTAGATCCGATGATGATTAATGAACAAAATGTAGATAGGTACCTTAATTATAAATTTACCCTGGCCCCACATGGAAATTATAATTATACAAGGTGAATTTAAAAACATGCTACAAATCGAAATGGGAGATTGTACTCATCATTATGAACAGCTTTTGCTATGGGACCAAACCTGAAATCACGAAAAAAAATCAGCTGTTCGCTACATTTATGTTCGCTTAGCTCGTCAAAATGTAGGGAACAGCTGATTTTTTTCAGCTTTGGTCCCTTTGTAAAAGTTGTTCATAATGATGACTAAAATCTCCTTTTTCGGTTTGTCGCATGTTTTTAATTTCAACCTGTATAATCGAATACATCGGACTATATGATAGATATATCACCGTATGATTATTATGAACATCGTTATCTTACTCGTAATCTATCTAGCGAGATTATAAACTATCGAAAAATTGTGAACTGCAACAAATCATTTACAATTTAACTCATTATTTTTCGATAGTTTATGATCTATCCATGGCGTACCGTGACGGTCCACAGTTTTACGGGTGACAAAATCGGACAGATGACAAATCCTGGCGAAAAGTGCAGGTTCGTTCACAATTTGGCGATTTGAAAGATAGGTTATTTACCGAAAATGAATCCATAATATTTTAACAGTTTATAATCTCGCTAGATAGATTATAAACTAACGGTGCTCACAATCTCAAGGCTCGTGCAGACTAGCGCGATTTCGCGGACGCAACAGGCAGCAATTTGCCTGTCGCGCCCGCGATATCGCGCTAGTCTGCACGAGCCTTTACGATTACTGATATACTCATTAATTATATGCGCATTACTCGGAATTTCAAATGTTATAAAAAATCATGTTTGAACAATATTTTTAAACTTTACATGTCGTACTTTAAATCCCATTATTGCACCTTAACAGTTACCTACATACAATTCATTGAGAAGCATAGACAATATCTTTGACACGTATGACCTCTAAGGGGTGGGAGTGGGAGGGTCCATCCGAGACGTGTAAACGATTGATATGCGTGTGCGCATGCTACGCGTGTGTGAACTTGTGTAATGTACTTACATTGATAAACCGCAAAACACTACGCGTTAGAATGGAATTGTTTGGGTTTGTACATATATACCTACGTATTAGCATAATGTTTAGACAGTATAATGAATAGCGTCGCCCGCTTATACGATAATATACCATGTACAGTCACGAGCACTAATATGTATACAATTAACAACTTTTAAAAGTTATTTTCTCCTACTGTGTTGATTGTAATTGTATGTAGTTACAAACATAGTATTTTGGAACCTGTGCTATTATGAAATAGGTCTTACCTCTAATGTTGCAGTCGTTATTCCACGACAAAATCGTTTTTGTATTTTGCTAAGTGTATACACAATAGTGCTCGTGACTGTACGTACTGTTTATATAATATTATACATATTTTAGTTGTTAGTGCACGTTTCTTGTATATTTGACAAGTGATTTATTGTGAAAGGTTTTGATATAAAATGAATAAGTACAAAACTAAATCTGGAGGAACTTTTGGCTTTGATAAAAGTAACAATTAAAAAAACAGTTTTGTAATACGAAGCCAAATAAGTTTACAATAGGGAAAAGTTCTAAAATATTAATCGCCTGTCTGTGTGCCAATAGCTTCAAAACCACTGAACCTATTCTTGTGATTTTATCAATAATTAGTAATTACATAAGTCTCGTTTTCCTAGATTTATTTATTAGTTTTTCGATGAATGATGTTGATGATGATGTTTTTTGTTCTTGTTTTTCAAAGGGATTGTAGCAGTTGGCGTTATTTAGTTTCTGCCTACCCCCATGGGAAGAAGGCCTGAGTTTATGTATGTGTGTATGTTTTCTATGATTTTTGTTTATATTTCGGAAAACGGAAAGAAAACTAGTGATTAAACCAAGCATGTGTTTTGTTACGTGAATTAAAATAGAATCCTCTTCGAAAAACCTTTTCGTCTATCCTACATAAGGCTATTAGGTTTTATACTCCATAAAAAGGGACATGTTTTAGGACTAAGTTTAGTGCTACACTCACATTGTGAAAAAGTGTAACGTCTTAAAAGATCTACTTACAGAAATAAACATCATTTCGTTTCATTTCATTTGTTAGCAATAGAGATTTCTTTATGTTTCATTTTAAGCGAGTTTTTTAGTGTTTTATTTCAGCCAGTTGTGTTACTCGTCAAATGTTTCTGACAAAAAAAAAAAAATCAATCGTCGTGAAAAGAAAGCACCATTTTATTTTTCTAAAACCTTGGCCTATTGATGAAGAACAAGCTAGAGCAAACGCAAAACAAAAAAGAATGCAGAAGAATATACAAAAAAATGCTAAAGTTTTTAGTATTTTTCAAAAATAATAATTATATTATTTTCGAAAAGAGCTGGTCACTAATACCGGTTTAATTATTTTTGCACGGACAACTACAAAAATAATAACCTATTATTTTTTTTCTTCGAGAATTTTATACAGTAAGTATCATAATAATTTTGAATGTTCTTTGAAAACCGATACAACGAGTTTTTTTGCGATCAGTATATATTCCACGCGTACTCACACGTTTCATAGTCTCTCTAAATAATTAAAAAGTCTGACTTAACTGCCTGACTTTTTGAATTAAAATAACCGTCTAAAGCTTTCCATCAATCGTCCGCAAAAACAGGCTGTATATAATACTCGTATTAGGACTACGTATGTCTCTGGTCCCAAGTCAAATGATTGAAAAAAGTAATCCAACTTCGACCTAAAACGAGAACGTCGTGCGTATCATTGTGCGCAAATCGTAAAAGACGAATAAGGGAAAAGGGTTCCGTTGATGCTCGTAAACATCGGGTTTACAACTGTTGTCACACAATGCATTACATAAAACGCTTTAAACCCTTCCATGTGCCAGTAAATTGTTGCTTCAATCTTTGCTTAGGTGAGCCAGGACTTGCTTGCTACGGTTGCTACCCCAAATTAGCCACCCCACATTACTTTAAGTGTGTTATCTAGCTCACCTTATGGAATAAATGTTGGCTTTTCTTTCACATACCTCCATAATACATACAATTAGTAAGCATATGCTTATCGGTAATTTTATATTAATCACGTTTGTAGGAGACCTGTTTCTACTTTATTTTGAAGTTTTTGCTTTTAATTTTATTCAGAAAAAAACCCGAAACTATTATCATAATGATGTTTATAATATGATTTATTAAACATTAGCGTATTTAACTAATTTAAATATTAACGATTTCACGATTCAATAAATTAAGTAGACACAACACCAATAATAAAAACAAAACGCTGTCGAAGAAGTGTGTTACAAAGATAAACGTCCGTGCAGTGTCAGTCTCGCTTGACCAAACAACTATGAATCATGGATCATAGTGATAGAGGGGAAGCGTAAGTGAACTAGAAGTGGAATCAAACTCGTCAGAATCCTTCCTTACTCCTTTTACACGATTCTAATTGGAAGGAGCCCTTCGCTCCATATGGGCAGTGCATGCAATAATGCATAAAGGTTCACGTAATAAATGCTTTATTATGTTTATGCTAAAATGTACGTAGTGAACGCCGACACTATGGACTGGTGTGTATGTTTGTGTGCACACATACTTGTACCTACTCGCACACCACATGTATGAACATCTATATGAACGGCGCTTGTTTTTTTTTTCTTACAACATTTTACTCAGTTTTGGGTAATTAATAGCTAACTCCATATGAAACTTAATAGGTATTAAATAAACACCATTGCTCTTTTCACGTATTTCTACAGTTTAGAATTAAAACACAGCCAAAGCTAGTATCGTAAATCAACCGGGGTCATACTTACAGATAACGTTTGTCGGATAAAACTGTGGAGGTTAACAACAAAAATCCATCAACAAAAACACAAGAGACGTGATGCAGGCGTGTTGCACACACAGCGGACGTTAACCCGGCTCCGGCGGGCTGCGTTTCGAAAACTTCGCCGTCAAGCGTTTAGAGAATATTCAAAAATAGACCGACCGACTCGTATAAACACGCAACAATGATCGCTCGCACGTTTTACTTTACGACGCGACTCGAAATTCGAAACGAAAGCGATCCGCGGCCATCCGATCCGTCCGGAATCGCTTTGAAAAGTTTCCAGTGCACAAAGTTATTGGGATCGTGAACTAGGGCTCTACGCGACAAGAGCGCGGCAGCCCCGTGGCGCTCAGAAGTGAACTGGCGCCGCCGACCGACCGCGCTCCGCCGTCCGCCGCGCCTCGCGCCGACACAGGAACACCCACACCGACGCCACACCACACACATACGCGGCCGCATCATAAACACAGTCGCACTACTCGCACGGCTTACACACACTCAATCCAAAACTGATAAACAGCATAAAAACACAACATCACTCTGCAACTGCACATATAAATGTTCCACGTTTTCCTGCTTTTGTGTGTTTGACACTGGAGCAGAAACATGCGATATCAAATAGAAATCATCCATTAAACGCGATGAAAACTCATTAGCGGGTGACTAATCTGAGTGCCACAGGCCCGAAGATAAAGATATAGCGACAATTATGTAAAGCTATAAGAGGTTTCCATTGATGATATAATCGCACTGTGCGCAACGGAACATTGTACACAAACGGAGCAGGAAAACACGGACAACAAACAGAGAGGTCGAATAGCGATTGACGAGACGCAACACGCACTCACTCTTTAACACACGAGTAGGTACGTGAGCCGCGTGTCGTATAGAGACAGTTATCAACAGTAGACGCGATAGGAGACGAGCACGGGGACTAATGAATGAAGTCCGGAGATGATGCTGCATTCAACGATACGCAAGGGTTTAATCTATGCGACGATTCGTAGATACTTGCTCCCACTGTAGTACTTCGGAATGACAAGCAGATACCCAACAGAATAAACATCACTCTAAATGCTAATAAACATTTCAAAATTATTTATTCAACGTTTGTCCGGACTCTGAGTTAACTGCGTAATAATTACCTCAATTCTGATAAGAATGATAACAGTAATCGTGATAACGATTTGAAGTTCTTGTGTAACTTATTACTTGTTATGACACCATTCATTAAAAAATAAAAACAAATACAAACCTTTCATTAACAATAACAATGTACTGCGCCTGACAGATGTTAGTGATGTTTTGCATGATGATCAAGATGCAATAAGATTTATAAACAGAAATAATACTTACGGAAATAGAATCCATCTGTTTGGTCGCATGTACGGAAATTACCTGAAATCACAAAATAAACTTTTAGAAAGACAAACACACTCAATTTCTTTTAAATTGCTTTTGGATAGTCTTCATTTATATTTTTCTTTGTTGGCACTGTATCTTTTTTTAACAATAGTCCACATTTGTATTGTAATCCCTGACATGACATGGCGTGTGAATTCTGTATTCGTGAAACTTTTCCACGACAGCCTTTTATAAAATGATCCTATCTTCAACTTGAACGAAGTGAGGTCAACGTATGAGATGCCAATCTTTTCTGTTGTGATCTTTATGTCTACTGATTTCTGGAGGAACTGGTGGTGTAACAACAATAGATGTTTGTACTTATTTCACTTGCCAGTGACAAATGTGAATGCAATTTCCTACTTCTTTATCAAAGAACAATTAAAATTTTCCTTCTAAAGGTCTTTAATCCCTTTCCTATTTCAGTGTTTAAGAAATTCTCTATATTTTTGTTAATTTAAGGGTTATTTCACTAATCCCCATTGACAGTCCTCATCATTGATTTGTGAACTTTTCTTCCGCAAATACCCATTGACTTCTCATAGAGCTCAAAATGTGGATTTGTGGCAAATCAAAATCTATTACATTCACTCAATGAGACATCAAAATACGTAGGTTTTAAGACGCTCATAACAGCTTTATGATAGTTTTTAGATTTTATAATAAGCATCTTTTATTCACGAGATATGGATTTTTATCAAAGTAGCACAACTAGACTTCAATAAAAACTCAACTACCATAGGTACAACTACAATATTTCTAAAATAATCAATCACAAAGTAAAGTAATTTAAAATTTGATCTCTAAAAGATTATTTGTAATAAAGTTTAGGACATATTTTATACTTGGGCTATTCATTTAGCCATTACTTTAATTTGTTTGATCATAAATGAGATTTGATTGATGATGATTAATCAATGAGTCCTTACCTCCATAAGAAATAAATACTTCGTGGTTTTTATTGACCGAGCGAGCGAAGTGTCTCTGCTTCAAGTCTGGCAAAATTTGCTTTCCTCTGTCAGTTTGTTGCTACTCCTCTACAGGTGGTATTTTACAACCGATACGAAACTTGGTATACGGGTTTTACGACTTGGGGGCAAAAGGGTGCTACTGGATATCTCCGAATTATAAATCAAATCAAATCAAATCAAATTATTTATTTGCTTAATACAGGTGCATGTATAAACAGATGTTACAAATAAATATAAAGTACACTGTATCATTACCTAACAAGGTGTGCAAATATTCATATTATTGGCTACGTCATTAAATAATTATAAAAAAAAAAATAAAAAAAAACATTACAAAATTATTATACTCAAAAAGAAAATAAAACAATAATAAAATAAATTCAGAACACTGCAAAAGTCGGTTTAAAAATAAAAATAAAAATTAAAAATTGTCAGATGAATATATACATGTCTCATCATCACTTAAAATCAAATAAAGTAAGTTAAAATTAAAATAATGGTCCAAACTAAAATATAATTATACAGATGTCGATTAAAATTATTAAATCGTGTCACACTATTTATATTGTCATAATATTCAGTGTCAATAAATTACTCTTACTTTATAACTTTCTATCTATATTTTTATCCTGTAAGTACTTCTTGACACTATAATAACATTTAGTCACCAGGAATTTGTGCAGCTTCGACTTGAATTGATGAACAGGTAAATTTTTGACATCATCAGGCAACTTGTTGTAAATCAATGATGCCATACAAATAATACTTTTATTGATTAGTGCTGTTTTCCCGTATGGTATATCAATTTCTAATCTTTTTTTGTCACGTAGTTGTCTATAGTAGCTTTTAAAAGCAGTCTTATGATAATTAGGATTCAATTTAACAAAAACATAACGTCCGTTTTCAATGTTTTAATTTTATTTGAAAGGTTTAATTTGGTCTCAGAAATTTGGTGAAGATCTGATGAGGATCTTTGGCGTGAAGCAGAATAGCTCCTCAAAATACAAAATGAAAAAAATAAACTTTCACTTTAGATTTCTACCAGTGAAATCGGCCCTTTAACTACTAGGTAGGGATTCCATCAATCCCTACCAAGTACTTGCACCTGGGACCACCTTCTCATCACAAAACTAGAGAATTCTGAAAATCATCTAAAACGAGTCTTTAAAACCAATATTAATGTGAGTTTTACAATAAGGTCACTAGATGCTGCTACTGCACCGCTTGATCGCGATGTCGTCGTCGCTCGCCAAATGGTTAGGTCAGGTCGAACATTTTGTGTGACTGAGTTTTATTAGGTGTAAAGGAGCTTCTAAAGTAAAGTTAATAGTCGGTTAGTTGTGGGTTAGTTAATTTCTGTTTAATTATCGTCTTGTCATTTGCCATGATGCCATTTTTTGGCTAAGCGCGGTAACTTCAATTAATTTTAAACTGACATAGTTATTTTTGAAATAAATGTAGTGGTAGATAGATAGATATATAATAGATAAAACATTTATTTAGTCCACACACAAGACATAGCACAACACACAATAGCACAATTCATGGATAACAAATTACAGGAATATATGTATATAAAAAACAAGGTAATATATATACAAAAAAAAAAGAAAAACATGCATATAGAAATAGAGTGACATTATGACATACTTCAATTAATTATCGAACAAGGTGTGCGTCTCAAGGTTGCACCAAATGGGAGTCCAGGTTAGCATGTGTCAGGCAAATATACCTGACGCTGATATTCTGCTGGAACATTAATTGTTGCAAATGTTAGCTTTTCGTTTTATAATGTAATTAAATGTTACTGAGTGCAGATTATTTTGTAAATGTTTGGGTAAATTAATTGAGACTTTTTGTAACTGACTTTCGGTGCACAAAATACCGTCTCCGATTAGTAAACGAAAGTCGTTGCAAACTGGATTAAAATAATATTTAATAATTTATTTCCGGAAGTTGCTTAGCACGCCACCTGGTGGCCGTTTTTTTGTAGAAGGGTATAAAAGCACACGGTAGTGCATTTTAAAAGCTCCCCCCCCGACCCTTGCTCGACGAAGCGCCAGCCCGCGCCGCAGCTGAGCCTGTAGTTTTAAATTCCCCGATTAATAATAATTCTGAACAGATCCAGCCTGTCCCACCTTGCTGTCCTCCCCCCAGCGACGCCCTAAGCCGAGGTCCGTACCCCACAGGGGCTTGCCCTTAGCGTGCAGTCGCTTAGTATTATAAGAAATTCGCCCCTGGCTGGAGGCTTTGAGTTCGCTTAAGGCAGCCACAGGAAAGTCCGGTTAAGTAGTCACGACCTCTCAAGGTCAACTACGAGATGCCATACACAAAAAAAAAATTAAAAGTTAGTTCCGTGTAGAATAAAAGGCTTTAACGTTACGCTGCGCGTTTCCTTGCCCCAATCCATTCTGGTTGCTTATACAAAAAAGTTTGTGCTCGCGAGGTCTAATGTTTGCAGAACTATTAGTATAATATGTTGCTGGTATTTTTTTTTAAACTGATGGGAATTTGTGAACATTTTTCCACAAATCCGCATTATGAGCTCTATGAAACGTCAATAGGAATTTGTGGAAGAAAAAATCAAAAATCCCAATGTCACTGGGGATGATTCACACAAATGTCAATGGGGATTAGTGGAATAACCCTTAAGGCGCTGACAAGACCCAATTGACCAAAATAGGCTTCTCTTAAGAAAAAAAAATGCCAAATCTGTATAGTTTGTGGTAGCGAAAAAAATATATGTTAATTTTGAACATATTTCCCAGAACTTGGTTGTTACCAAAACAGGTTTTGAAAAAAAATGTCGATACAATGTAACGTTAAACTAACCTCTTACCTTGAGTTCTAATCCAAAATATCTGCATTAAAAATCAGCATACGTTACGAATTTAATTAACAATAAGAACGTCTTATTTGAATGCAGAACTTGGTTGTTTTTTTATTTTCGATTACTCAACTCAATTTTGAGTAAATAGATAATTACTTCATATTTTGCAATAAATTACAAGCATTGTGTCATCGAGCTTCTCTTTCTTTTCTATGCAATCTGACAGTGACCGCGGTTTAGGTGTTATCAGCGTCTTAATTTAAATCTACTGCCAGTGTGAACTGAAGGAGTTAAATAAGAACCTAAGAATTAAATAATGGCTCAATTGTATTGCTTGAAACTTGATCTCTGAAAGGATAATCATGTTCGTGTCAATTTCGTCACTTAGTTTCCAAAATAGCTCGAAAACAATTGAAGCATCACCTATTATTTACGAGGCATTTTCTCGAAACAGTCCCATTTACGACATCGCCTTCAGAAATTCAATTTCAGCTTTCGTGAAATTGTATTTGTGTTTCGACACATGTCAAAAAAATAGTTGGTAATTGATTTATCTGTCTGTACTTAGGTCTCATCTTATTGTCACCTGGGGGGTAACCATCACCTCTTATAGCAGTATTATTATAATATTACTTCACAGTGGGAAAGTGATGGAGCTGTACAGGACTTATAGCTCTATAGCTCCATCTCTTTCTCACGCTAAAGTAATATTGAAATAATACTGCTATAAGAGGTGATGGTTACCCCCCAGCACTTCAAATTATAAATAAAAACATTTTGATTCCAATACTTAATTATAACTTCTTTGATGTTGGGCCATTTTTGGCACATTTTTTGGCCATTGGCATTTTTTGGCATTTTTTGGCATCATGTTTTTGGGCATTTTTTGGCACATTTTTGAGTATCATGACAAGAAAAAACTGAATACCATATAATAGTTTATGAATTGACGAATGATATTGATCATCAATGCTTACTCGTAACCGTTGCCATGGCAACCTACACAATAAAAACCTCATAAAACTTCAACCTGCTCAATATTCAATGGATGTACTATGACTGGCATTGAATAGTTGAAACAACGTGACATACGAAAGGGAAAGTCGTGATAAATGATGGTGCCTAATAATAAGTGTGCCGAATTTCTTCAGAACCTCGTAAGTCGTTTATAAAAGGTTGCCAAGTACTAATACTAATATATGACAAGTGGATTTGGATGATAGATGTGTTAAACATGTTTTTGGTGCATAGATTGATAGAATACTCTTTAACTGTGTAGGTAAGAACTTACAAAAAAAAAAATACAACAACACACAAAACAAAAAAAAAATCAAACGTAAAAGTCGCCTAAAGTAAAAAACATACTACTTTTTTAACACAGAAATGCATTAGTAGTAGCAATTAGTAGTGTTCAAAGTTGCTTTATGGCTATCACTTAATAAAAAGCTTAATGCTATATGCTTTTTATTTTAAGCAACCTCTTTTATTTGCGTAGGAACTTGTTGGAATGGGATGGTACTTGTATAGTACCATCCCATTTCTTCCCGTGGGTGTCGTAAAAGGCGACTAAGGGACTTACTAGAGAATGGGCAGCAGCGTTCTCTATGCATATTGCAACCCGCCTGCCAAGCGTGGCGATTACGGCAACCCCCCCCCCCCCCCCCCCCCCTTTTTGGGGGAGGCCTATGTCCAGCAGTGGACGTGTTTCGACATAAATGATGATGATGATGATGATGAAATGAGGTACTTGTTATGTCCAAACGGGCGGGCGCGAATAAAACAAGCGCGGTGTTGTCAGAGCGGAATATTACACTAAAAAAGCACGAAGCAAATCACCATTGTTTATAATATTACGTTACGTGGGCCGCCTGAGATCGCAATATCGCACGCGGTGAGTAAAAAGATTACGCACGCGACCGAAAGCAATCGCTAGCTAATAGCATGCGACAACTAGCCACCCGGCGGCGGCCTGCACCTGCCGCTTTGCCTGGTTGCTTATTGCTTAATTGCTTATTACTACTTGCGCTTGCGACGTGCGACGGACAGAGACAGAGAGTGCAATGTGCGATGTAAAGCAAATAGCAACAAGTGAGAGCCACGATAGCATTTGCTTTATGTTATGTATGATATGCACGGTGCTTTATTTTGCTATAATATGCTTTATTAACCACCACTAGTAGCAATAATAGCGAGTAATGGTGGCCTAGTGGTAACGGCCCCGACTTACGAGTTGTAGCCGTGGGTTCGAACTGAGGCAAAGGCACATTACTTTGTGTAAATCATTTCATCAACACTGCTCTCAAAACGGTTAAGGAAAACATCGTGAGGAAACGGGCATGTCTTAGAACCAAAAATTCGAAGACATGCGGCAGCTACCAACCCGCACTGGGCCCGCGTGGTAGATTACAGCCGTCTCGAAGAGGGGATTTTTTATTTATTTTTTTTGGTGGGAAATCAGCAAGTAACTTCTCCCGCTCTGGGCGGAGCGGGAGGGTATGTCAGACTCTTACTGACTAAAACCCACCCGTATTCCTTCTTGTTGCCTGTGTTGCCAGGGGCCTCGGTGACCCATAAGTACCTTCCCGCGACTCGAAGAGGGGATGCCTGTCTCAGCAGTGGAAAAACACTATAGGCTGATTATGCATTAATAGTATGGAAAAGAGTTGGGGGTTGAAAGGGGCTTGTGGCTAAGTAATAACAGCCGCACGGGTCGATCGATCAGGTTAAGCTACGCTTGCCGTGGTTGATCCGTGGATGGGTGACGATCTTTACATACCAAGACCCCTTCGTGCCTCGGACAGCACGTTAAGCCGTTGGTCCCGGCTGTCGTTTGTAGATCTTTGACAGTTGTTACGGGTCGTCATAAGCCCGAAAGTCTGACAACCAGTCTTACCAAGGAGTATCGTGTTGCCCAGTAACTGGGTTGTGGAGGTTAGATAGGCAGTCGCTCCATGTGGAATACATAGTTGGAAAAAGGCTAGGCAGATGATGATGGTGAGTATGGAAAACAGTTGGACGGCTGTCAAAAAACAGTGCCATTTAATTTAAGCTTTCCAACGATGATTAGGCAGAAGAAGAAACACCGTAACGTGGCCTTGTCATATTTAAAGGTGTAAATATCGTAAGGCCCCTACCTTATAGGACCAGAAATATTACTTTCTCACAATTTCAGTAAATGCAATCTCAAGTCACCCATAAAGTGTCACAAACACCACACAGGTATAGCGAAACGATATTTTGTCAATCAATTTTAGATTTGGAAGATTTCTTGGCATTGGTATAAAATTTGTGGCTCATTATTTGATTACATTTTCGGAATTGAATGTTGCTCAAGTTAGTTTATTTTATTTTACATCGTCCTCACATTTGGTTATAATTTCAACATTATTTTTGTACTAATCTTTATGTATCAATTTAATTTAAAAGAGTGTCCATGGAGTTTCTTGCCCGTTCTTCTCCATAGGTACCTACTACGCTTTGGAATGGGCAACTAGCTTCATATTTCTAACTGACCGACTCCTTGACAATTCAAAAGTGCCTGTAAATGGTTTAATTGAAATAAATGCTTTGAGTTTGAGTTATGAAATTACACGTATCATCCAAGATACTTTCACCGAGGCCCCAGGCAACACAGGCAACAGGAAGGAATACGGGTGGGTGATAGTCAGTAAGAGTCTGACACACCCTCCCGCTCCGCCCAGAGCGGGAGAAGTTATTTGATGATTTCCCACCCTAAAAAAAAAAATCCAAAATACTTTCAAACTCATTCGTATTTAATCACTCAAGGACGACACAATGAGACACAATTGATTTTCTATTGTTGACACCGAATCGGTGTCGCGCGGGGGCCTAACAGGTTAAGTCCTACGTCTTTTTCTTTTTTTTTTAAGACGTAGGACTAGGTAATAAGAATTAATTGAATTAGTAGGGATAGTCAATAATAGTATTGACTCAATTAATTAATCCTTATTAATATTATAAATGCGCAAGTGAGTTTGATTGCTTATTTGTTTGTTACTCTTTCACGCTAATACGGCTGAACGGATTTGGATGAAATTTGGCAAATGGGTAGACCATGACCTGGATTAGGACATAGGATACGTTTTATCCCGATATTCTCACGGGATCGAGACATACGCGGGTGAAAGCGCGGGGCGCAGCTAGTGTTTTATACAAATGTTGTCCACAATTCCTTCTTGGATAGTAGTTCTTTTCGCACTTGTTCAAAGCTCCAGGGCCTCAAGTCTGCTATTACAATAGTTGCAGAATGGTCTGTTCCGATTCCCATTAATGACGCCATTATATTAGTAGATTACCAAACTTGTCAAAATCAAAAATTATAAAATCAATTATAGACCATTCTGACCATTCATTCGTTGACAAATTGCTATATTGTTATTGCTTCTTCTGAAATCACATCGTTTCCCACAGATCTACTAATGTTACAACAGTCAGAATCTAAAATAGACCCAGTTTTGAATAATAATCTATAGGAAAATTAAACAATGAGACCCCTACTAAATAATGTGTTAACAAAATAATAAAGTTAAAGCTAACAGTTTATTTTTAGTTGAGATCCAAGAACAAATGATAATATGTCCAAGTAAATCGGGAATTCAGAACTTTCTGAACTGAAGCGAATACCCTATTCGCTTCAGTCACTAACATTATTATTACATTACCTACTCTGTGAATTGATTTTCATTTAAATAGATTCGTTATAACAAACTTTGATAATTCCCGCTATAATATAGAAATTAGAGTAAATATTAATGAAGAAGTTTAGATCCACCAGCTATTATGACAAATCTTTTACAGTTCAAGCAGTACGGTTATGGAATGCCTTACCCGTGTCGATAAGGCTGCTATAGTATATGCTTTATGTATTATATGTATTTATTGTATATGTAACTGGTACACCACTGACTAGCTGCAGTATTGTCTCTCCTCCCCCCTTTAATCCATCCAAAGGTTGTCTGTTAAAGATCGCTTTTAGCGATAAGACCGCCCATTGTGTCACCCCTTGTAAAATTTCTACATTTGTATCTGTAATTTTTATGGTGTACATAATAAAGAGTATTCTATTCTATTCTATTCTAAGTTATTAATATGATCATTTTCAATGTGTATAAGACCAAAAAAACCGAAAAAGAGTTGAACTCGCGTGGTGAGGTTTCCGTACTATGAATAGGTATGTTAACTGCCATGTTTTTATCCCAAGATAATTTATCCCAAGAACAAACTTAACATCGTAGTTGAAAAACATGTTCTCCCATACCATTCAACTGCAAACGTTAAGTTACGCTAAGTTTGTACGCACAATATTGAGAGATTTACCAAGTTATTTTAACACCATAGACTTCTTATAGGTTTTCCTGTAATCTGTAAGTAAAGAACTATTTTCTGTATTTTTTTCAAAATGTTAAGGTCAGTAGTTTCGGAGATACTGGGGAATGGTCAATTTTCATCTGTTTTCTTAAATATCTTTAAAACGATCTATTTTAAAGTTATAGAAAATATAATATACATTTGGGACCCTCACAACAAGCCCTTTCATTTGATATGCCACACGGTACAGTTTCCAAACTTTTTTTTATTTATTTCTAATTTGCTCCCCAAAAGTGACCCACCCTCATATTCAAAATTCATTTATTTACGTTACACGTCCCATGTTTGGGTCACAAAAATTTATATTTATACCAATTTCAACTCAATCGGTCCAGTAGATTCGAAGCAAATCGGCTGTAACAGACGGACAGACACAAACACACGAGTGATCCTATAAGGGTTACTTTTTTTGTTTGAGGTACGGAACCCCAAAAAAAGGCAAAAACAAACCATATAGACAATTCTAAAGACAAACAGTTACAACATTTTATAGAAAATAATAAGAACATAATATAGTCCATACATTATGTAGATACAAATGCAGAAACGTCCAGTCGTTAGCACACACGATCGATCTCGTCCGTGTGATTAATTTAATCGGGAAAATCCTTTTTATCCAATAGGTACACATGCTTTACACAATTATTCTCAACCATATTTTCCCGGAAACATACATATTTAAGTACAAGTGATAATTTCTTAAATAGCACGAGTGTAGCTGAGATATTAAAAATTAAGAAATGCCAACCTTTTCTAGTTTTCGAAAATGATGAGAGATATCATCATAATCTGTCTATAATGTTCCCACTGCTGGGACACAGGCCTGCTGTCTGTGAGAGGGAGTGGGCCGTAATCCACCACGCGGGCCCAGTGCGGGTTGGTAGATGTCACATGTCGTCGAAATTTTAGTTCTAGGACATGCCGGTTTCCTCACGATGTTTTCCTTCACCGTTTTGAGAGCAGTGGTGATGAAATAATTTACACAAAACAAAAGCGCCTGTCTAGGTTCGAACCTACGCCCTAGAACTCGTAAGTCGCGGCCGTTACCACTAAGCCACCACTGCTCTCAGAGACTCTCATGAGAGATATAGTTCAGTAAATTGGAAATTGGGTTTGTAAACAAAACACTGACAGTTAATGATTCTAATTTAATACGAACATGTAATAAAAATGTTTTGTATCTCTGTCACTACTTTTTAGTACACATAATACTAGACTATTAGCACTAAAAGAAAATATATGCAGTTCTTTCATATTTTCTTTGGTGCTTAGTAGACAATATCTTGGGCGTTTCTGCATATCTCGCAGTCTCAAGAACAGGCACTGTTCTTGAGACTGCAAGATATACACTTTCCAATAAAAACGCGTAAACGGGTGTTTTTCGTTCAATAAAAGCTAATGGTCCTGTAGATGGGAGGTTCTATGAAAAGGACAAAACATTTAATATTTTCTAACGTTTAAAATGATTGTGTATTTCAACAAAAGCTTCACTGAACCCAAAAGAGGGTTCAGAAAAAAGGAATATCAAAACAATTGCAAAGAATTTTTCGTATCGTTTTCACAGTACACCGATTCTCTTCACTGAAATAGAAACAGTTAAAACTAGACAATGCCATCGTGATTATTATTTCGTGGATAAAAAGCAATGAAGCCAATCTGGACCCTTTTCATTTTGTACTCTTAACTAAAAGAATTTTTTCTATACTGACTACAAAGACTGTGACAATGACTCTAAATATTCCAAATTTTTAGGGTTCTGTGCCTCAAAATTAAAAAAACGGAACCCTTATAGGATCACTCGTGTGTGTCAGTGCGTCAGCCGATTTGCTCCGAATCTACTGGACCGATTAAGTTGAATTTTGGTACACATATGAATTTCTGTGACCCAAACACGGACGTGTATCGTAAATAAATGAATTTTTAATATAACTAGAGGGGAGATATTAGAAAAAAAAAGTTTTGCAGACTGTACCGTGTGACATATCAAATGAAAGGGCTTGTTGTGAGGGTCTCAAATTCATCTTTTTTACAATTTTAAAATAATTCGTTTTAAATTATTTAACAAAATAGATAAAAATTGAGCCCCCCTTATCTCCGAAACTACTGACCCTAACATTTGAAACTAATACAGAAAATAATTCTATTTATTACTTATAGATTACAGAAAAACCTATAAGAAGTCTATGGTGTTAAACTTGATAAATATCTTAATATTGTGCTTACATTTGCAGTTGGATTGTATGGGGAACATGCTTTTCAACTACAATTTTAAGTTAGACTTGGGATAAATTCATCCGAACTACGGAACTCTTCATTGTGCGTGGTCCGACACGCATTTGCTCAGTTTTTTGCTATGGCTTCATAAAATATTCTAGTGTATTTTTATTTACATTGTCATATTTTCAATGAGGGGCTTGTGGCTAAGTAAGAACAGCCGCACGGGTCGATCGATCAGCAGGCTTAGCACGAGCACCGTTTTGTCTACGGAAGAATAGACAAAAATGACGTTCCGTGTAGAAATTACGACGACAGCAAAGTAGACAGAGTCAGCTGCACTTTTTACGAAATTCATTCTTTTACATAATTCGACTCAGAATTCGTTGTCGATTTTGTTCTGTTTGATTTTTTTGATTGTTTTTGTTCTTTTTGATTCTCAATTTTTACTGATACTTTAAGTCACGTACTTATATAAAAACAACTACAACAATTTTTCTCAGTGTCGAAGTAGCGTATGTTGGAACAAAAACATATTATAGTAATATTGGCCTTCACCATTTCCTTGGTAATGTCCTATTAACTAAATGATGTAAAATAGGAGAAGATAGCCTTGTTCTTCTATTAATCATCACAGTTTTGCGTTCAAAACGCTCTCCTGTAAAATCATGATTTTGTAGATAACCGTATATACTTTGTGGCCGTCGAGTAGAAAAACGCAAATTGTCTTCACTACCTTAGACAACTGTCAGTTGTCAGTGTGATTTTGACAGTTTGGTATAGAAAGTTTCTTCTGAAATAGTCTACATAGAAAAGGACCTAGACAAAGATCGGTAGAAACGAAAGACAAAATGACAGATTGTAGAAGGATTTCTACGGTGAGATGTCAAAAATGGAGAAACGAAATGTCACTTTGTATAGAAAGAGCCGTGTCTATTCTTTGAAGAAATAGAGAGTATCATGCTAAGCCTGCAGGTTAAGCTACGCTTGCCGCGGTTGTTCCGTGGATGGGTGACCATCTTTAGATACCAAGACCCCTCCGTGCCTCGGAAAGCACGTTAAGCCGTTGGTCCCGGCTGTCATTTGTAGATCTTTGACAGTCGTTACGGGACGTCAGAAGCTCGAAAGTCTGACAACCAGTCTTACCAAGGGGTATCGTGTTACCCAGTAACTGGGTTGTGGAGGTCAGATAGGCAGTCGCTCCATGTAAAATACTGGTATTCAGCTGTATCCGGTAAGACTGGAAGCCGACCCCAACATAGTTGGGAAAAGGCGAGGCACATGATGATATTTTCAATGAAAATACTTTATTTCAATGTCTAAACAATCGTAGGTGTCGTATCGTAAGCTACTCCAAACCATATATGAATCTGATCTTTTTACCCGACTGCCCCAAAAGGAGGGTAATGTATGTATGTATGTAAGTATGTATGTCTATTTCTTTGGCACGCTCTGTAGCCTAAACGGCTTGATGGATTTTAACATAAGAGGTGTCGTTAGATTCGCCTTCATTGTAGGAGTGACATAGGCTATATAATTTTTATATAATGCATCTGCAAATACAAAAAAGGCAGCGAAATTACAACAATATTGATATCAAATAAAAGCTAGTAATGACTCAATTTATATATATATATATATATATATATATATATATATATATATATATATATATAAATAAAACTAAAAAGCTTGAAATAAAACAAATTATTTAAAAAACAAAAACCCCGACTGCAAAAACACATACCTAACTGAAAAGAGAAAAACAAGCATTATTATTTATATATTTATTATTATTAGCAAGCAACAAAAGTTACACCATATTTTAGGTTATTGGTTTATCCCCGCCTGCGATACCAAAATTCTATCATTACAATGCTTGTTTTTCTCTTTTCAGTTAGGTATATGTTTTTGCAGTCGGGTTTTTTGCTTTTTAAATAATTTGTTTTTTAAAGTCATCAAAAACGTTATAAGTGTAACATACAAAATTCATAGAAGCACATTCAGGGAACAACATTAACTGAATGAAATAACAATATAATATTTAAGTTTTGCCAGTTTTTGGCAAGGAACTGACTCAGAATAAGTATTATCGGGTTACACATTTGGGTCAATGCGATATCCAAAAGAAAGTACCTATATAAGTAATAATTTTACTTTTTTTCATAAAATTTTATTGTGCTAAAAGTGCCAGTATTTGTGCCAAGTGCGAAACAAGCGCAGGTTCTTTAGATGTTGGCAATGCTGACGTCATTTATCATTCGCCCGCAGAACAGAGCCAAGCATGCTCCCGATCCTTATCTGAAATAAATTACAGTACGCCACGAATATATAGGTGTAATAAAAATACATACAACCGCGTGATGCGGTGCCTTTTCATGTACAAAACTACCGCACCCAAACCAGAAGTTTATATTGTACGTGAGTACGTGACTATCTTGGGAGCTGTCCCTGAAATCAGAGTCCTTCGTTATCCCATAATAATACTTGACACTTTTCAAAAAGATTCCTTAATAAATTCTCAAGTAGACTCCCAACAAAGATATTTAATAAGGGTCCAAAATAAATAACGACTATCCAGTCTTGTCATTTTACAAAAGGGATCTTGAAAAGAGACGCCTTTGGAAATAATATCGTTTTAATAAATTAGAGTCATTTATCCGAGTTCTAGGACGTGCGTCTCAGTTGGGACTTTAATAAATTATCGACGATATTTTCTCAAGTTACATTATTTAAAGTAAGGGACAGTTTTGATTGACTGCTGAAGTTTCTTCACAGACTGTAATTAGCCAGTGGGATAAAAGCTTCCAAGTTTCCCCTTTAAAATTCTTCGGCTAATTGGATTTATCGCTTTTATTTTGATTACATTCGATCTTTGACAGTTGTTACGGGTCGTCAGAAGCCCGAAGGTCTGACAACCAGTCTTACCAAGGAGTATCTTGTTATCCAGTAAATGGGTTGTGGAGGTCAGATAGGCAGTCGCTCCATGTAAAATACTGATATTCATCTGTTTTCGGTTAGACCGGAAACCGACCCCAACTTAGTTGGGAAAAGGCTAGGCAGATGATGATTTTGATTACATTGAGATAACAATTACATTCGGTTATCTCGGGACGATTCTGAATGATATCCAGCGATATCGTTCATTTGCGAGAACCTTAACATAATTCAAAAAGAGTAGTTTTTGGGTATGATGAATTAAAAGTTTTAAAGCAGCGGTAAGAATGCAACGAAGTATAAAATCGCACCTCTCTAGCTCCCTCAGTTTTAGTGCTCATCTCATATACAGCAACGGTAGAGGCAACTGCAGACGTCGACTCGTCGACGGCAGAGGCAACTGCAGCCAACTCAGAATTGCTGATTTTTTTGTTATGTCACGCTTCTTGCCAATGAGCGATATGTAAAAAGGGTCTATCCTTAAACCGGTTAAGCCCCGCGCGACACCGATTCGGAGTCAAACAGTAGAAAATCAATTGTGTCTCATTAGCCGTCCTTGACAAATTAAACGTTTATTCACATTACCTTAACAAGCCCTGAAAAAAAAACTTTTCATTGCTTGTGTATATTATGTATTTGGGGCTTGTTTGCATGTTGATAAGAGGGTCAAAGAGATGAAAATGTTTTTCCTTTGTACCTAACCTACATGATTGAGATTCACTGAGGTATTCGCCGTGAAAACGCATTCTACAGCTATCACGTCGCCGGGTGTAAAATTAACGTGAAATAAATTTCCGAGCGCTAGGCATCTCGAATTTCACTTCGCATTGTAAAATATTTCACGTAACTAAACTGTCAGGACTGACACTAACACCACGCGAAGTGTTCCGAAAATAGAGTGAGCTTACACGTTATGTGCACACCCTTACGTCTGAGGAACGTGCGACACAAGCTGAAGATTGAGCACCCCATCATGACAGGCTAACGGTTCCGTACAAATTACCTGGATTTGCGGTCTTGCCGACACTGAAATTACTCAGATATACCGAGCTATTTATCACGGTGCGGCGTTTTAAATTTAAAAAGAAACTGGCCAAGTGCGTGTCAAACCACGCACTATGAAGAAATCCGTAGTTGGGATGAATTTATCCCAAGTCAAACTTAACATTGTAGTTGAAAAGCATGTTCCCCATACAATCCAACTGCAAATGTAAGTTGGTACGCACAATATTAAGAGGTGTCATGATTTTATCATATATCCAAAAACGACCATTTAGCTGGAAGGGCTTGTCGTGGGAAAGTCCGGAAGGGATACCGAAGCCCCTGAAAAAAAAGGGAGGTCACTTGACTAACAAAACTTAGCAGTTTAAAGCTTAATATTACGCAGAGATCCCAGAATCGTAAAATGGTTCCGACAGACTCGCAATATTTTTGGACGGCCTATCCAACGATACCCTACACCATGGGATCATGGGATGGGATAGACGAGAATAAAAAATATTTGACTACTTTGTCAGCGTGATTAATAATAGGCTATTTTACTATATACGAGAAAAAATCTATAAATAGATTATGAGATAGTTTAGGCAAAAAGGAGTCGGAAAATGTTACTTTTAGTTCATAAAATAACAAAATAAATTTTAAAATTCAATTCAACGTTTCCAGTTTTTCTTATCTGTTAAAATTCCTGCCGGGGTCGCGGGAAGGTACTTATGGGTCACCGAGGCCCCCGCAACACAGGCAACAGGAAGGAATACGGGTGGGTTTTAGTCAGTAAGAGTCTGACACACCCTCCCGCTCCGCCCAGAGCGGGAGAAGTTATTTGATGATTTCCCACCCTCAAAAAAAAAAAAAAAAAAATCTGTTAAAATTGAATAAAAAAATTGTGATTTTTTTTGGGGCATATTAGCACTATAGAATTTAATTAAGACACTTTTCAAAAATGGTTGTAAGACCCTATTATGTATAGTGTATTGTATACCCATGCCAAATTACAGTTTTCTAGTACTAGAGTCTTGAGCTGCGGACAGACAGACAGAAGGACATGGCGAAACTATAGACTTTCCTTGTAGACTGGAACCCTAAAAAGTTGGTTAAAAAAGGAGAAATGTTGATCGGCTGAAATCGCAAGTGAAGTGACACAAAGAAGAAAAAGTGAAGAAGAAGTGAAGTGGCTTTTCATTTCATTATATTGAATATCAAGCCTTTTGTTATTCACACTTGGCTTATCCAATTTCGAATGCAAGACAGTGAACGCAGACAATTCCTGTCCTACCCTCTATGATATCTAAAACCCTTGTTCCACACGAACAAAGTCCATTTTTGCGTGACGCTGTCGGAAGGTTTCCAGGCGGTCGCCGGATGTGAAATTTTCCACAGCAGCTTCAGGATTGCTCGGAATTGGCGGGATTCGTTCATTCACTAATGTATTTTTGGCTTGCCATTCGTATCGGAATGGTGTCATCGCCACACATGTGATGTGGGATTGTGGGTTGGCGACCCCTGTAGCGCAATGCAAACAAACAGCTGATCGATATCGCTACTGCGATGAAATCGTGTCCCAACAAGTAAAAGAGTAGTCACACGATCATTGACACTGATACACGAACACTGTTGCCAGTGAACCCGACAGCACACGAAAACGTGTCCTAATCTTATACTGCTAAAGCTCACTTTGTGATGAGTATATTTAAGGAACAACGTGAGGCGACCTACGCCAACGATTACACTATCAAAGTTTTCACCCTTTAAAAACTTCGTGTAAACATTGTGATGGTTAATTTACATTTCGGAATATTTGTACAGAACTTTCTTACTCACTACGTTGGATTTAGGTACAAGACCTTGACTACAAAAGTAAGGGCAAAAAAATAAAAAAAAAACACTGTCCAGCCAAAAAACGAAGTTAAAAGTAAAAAACAAGTTGTATTAGTTAATATGTATATACAAAGCGAAAGGTCACTCATTTAGTAGGGAGACCTCTTAAATTAAAAAGTGTTCCACAGAACGATCTACCGACAGCAATGACAATTTTATTTGTCTATTTGATCAGCGAGTAAATGAGTGACCTTTCACTTTGTAATACAGATTAACTAATACAACTTCTTTTTTACTTTTTAGTTTGTTTTTTGGCAGGGCAGTCGTGTTTTTAATGTTATTAATTATTTTATTTTATACATTTTAGTGTTTAAACACGTGCTAATACACACACGTGCTAATAGTAATATTTTCAATTTAAGGTGGTTTCATACTCTCACGGCATGTACGAGTACACCCTACCTGCGTAAAATGTATGCCAATAAATTGTATAGTTTTGGCATGTGCTCGTCAAGGCCTTCAATTTGATACCCATATTGTAATAATTGTTTTTATTTTTTTATTTTCACATTCGAAAATGGAGCCATACTGCCGCCATATTGAATTTTAGCCAAATATTCATAGCCTATGCCACTCTGGATGATGTAAGGATTCTAACGATACCCCATACATCTAAATCTGTTCAGGCATTTAAAAGTTATGGTGGCACAAAGAAACTCACACGGATACATACATACATAAATAAATGAACCCTAAACACATTACACTCCTTTTTGGGCAGTCGCGTAAAAATACACGTGTTTTGATACCTCTAACCCTTACATGAACATCTGTTCACGAATCCATAGGAATACATCCGTAGCCAAGCAGTAGCTACCTATTTATGTAGTCATACAACTTTGAGACGAAGGGGGAACGCAACCCGTGTTTTATATTCAAGGAATTTATCAACAATACACCGACTTAAGGGTCAGGTGATCGCCGTTGACCTTGGCCATACAAATGTGCGTCGCACTCACGCCGCGCTGCCGTTCGGTTTCATAGGGAATTTATTTTTAGTAACGAAATTATGAATATTTGAAAAAATCACAGATAGCTTTATAGATAGTAAATTAGTCTGTTCATCCAAAAAAACATGAAAATGAATCTTAAGTAGTTTGAAATTATTATCGTTTTTTATGCTTTGGGTAGAAATTACTTCCTGAATTTATTTCATAAAGTATTTTACTACAATACTTAAATATTCACATACAGAATTGATGTGTATGCGTTCTAGTTTAACATATATTTTTTGTATAACTTACTTGCATTACATAAAGGCATAATAACAGATTCAAAAGTCACTAAAATCATATATCGGCGCCTTAAATGGATGAAGTTTTTAAATGAACAATATATATTTAATATACAGGTTATACAGGACGTGACAAAGATATTTAACGTGACACGTAAGTATATTCAAATTGTTATGAAAATAACAATAAATAATAGAAAACCACCACTTTGTACATGAACCGAATGATGACAAGGATTCTTTTTGGATTTGGATGAAATTGAAACAAAGCGGGATAAAATGGCGCATAAAGGCTCCAGGCGCCAGGCGAGGCGCGACAGCGCCAGCGCCACGTGATTCTAGTAGAACAATATCTATGAAAACTTCATAGAAATTTTTCTACTAAAACCGGGTCGCACGTCGCGTCGAGAGAAAAAAAATGCTGTGCTTGATGATCACCAGTGATGTTAAACAGTCGAGTAAAAACCTAAGAATATTCAAACCTTTAACATAAGCATTTTACGTAAGCCAATGTCTAAGACTGAGCTTTCAACGGATTAATCACGAAATACCTACCTCTGTATTTTACCTATATAATATACCTCACTCGTAGATGGGTTAGCAACCGAATAGACTTCCCTCCGTGAGATAGGGTTACAGTAATGGCTTTGGCTGGCACTTTGATTGTGCCCGAGTTAAATGTTTGGTCGGTAATTTTAGGAGATAGACACGTTTGCCGATGTTCTGTTTTCCCTATTCGGTATACTAACTAATATTATAAATGCGAAAGTGAGTTTGTTTGTTTGTTTGTTCCGCTAAAACTGCTAAACGGATTTAGATGAAACTTGGCACATGGGTAGACTATAACCTGGATTAGGACATAGGATAATTTTTATCCCAATATTCCTACGGGATCGAGACTTATGCGGGTAAAACCACGAAGCGCAGCTAGTTGTAAATAAAATGAAGTATACTACATAAAAGTGAACAGAATAAAAAACTAAAAAAATACTATAGATTTTCTTTTAAGCAGCCACATGCATACGCATACGCATCAGGAAAAAATCTCCCAATTTTGAAGAAGAGCTTCCTAGAGCTTCCAATATATCGGAACTTACAACGAATCTTTCCAAAAGATCACCAAGTGCGGCTAAACGGTGTATTTACGGTATTTATATACTCATATTAAAGTCTAGAAGCGTATGTTTGGTTTGGATGCGTCGCCGGCCGGTTATTAACCACGTCACTGGAATAAGCCGTAACAAACACAAACAGAGCCCTCCTGTGAGCCATGAGGGCCGCACGTGTTCTTCCTCATATTTCATAACAATTTATGAAAGATAGCTGCTCCCCGTGGTTTCACCGTCACCCAAGTCACAATCCCGTAGAAATATCGGGATAAAAGTTACCCTATGTCCTAACCCAAGTTATGGTCTACTCATGTGACAAATTTCACCAAAATCCGTTTAGCCATTTTAGCGTGAAAGCGTAACAAACAAACTGACAAAAATCAAATCTTTTCTGTTTATATTAGTTTAGATTATGAATCATACAGTATCATTACATTGAGTTTTCTTGCTGATCCATAATCTGGGGGCACGGTAGTACCCCCGCCAAGACGACCCAAGCGCAAACTACGGCACTACCGAGCTTTTCTCGAAGAGCTTCGTCATTTTTTTGAACCCTCATAACTTGGGTTTGGATTATACCAAGATAAACAAAATTCTCGGGATATGATGTCAATAGTGGACTTAATAAACATACAGTTTCAATTGCATAGCTCTTATACGTTAGATTTTATTGATATCTAAAAAACCCCGATTTTGTCATTGACTCAATCACTGATGATCATCAAAATTCTTAGGTACTTCCTGAAGTCCTGAAAAGCTGGAATTTGGTATGTAAGCTAGTATTACGAGTAGTACACAAACAACAAAAAAAACCCTTAAACTAGGGGATGGAAGTTTGTATACTTCCGCAAATTTTGATGATAAAGGTCTGAAAATTGATAGAGGATTAAAAAAATAATTAGATTTTTTTAAACATTTTTCTGTCGATAAAATTAAGCATAGAATCCCTAATTTCGATATGATTATGTGCACATTATAACTCGCACTGAATAAAAAGACACGGGAATGTTAATAACTGGAACTGTTGAAATGTGGCTTACAGCTTTCTGTTACACATTGCCCTTATGCATTGTTTCTGGGCTTTGAACGCCACTTCTGTCTGACGCGTTCCTCCAAAATATAAGTCCGTAGCGTAAGTTAGATGCAACATATCAAGAAGTTCCTACCTTTAATTACGCATACGAAATCGATTCAACAGCATGTGTGGTTTTATTTTGATTTAATTATTGATTTGTGCGATAATAATATCGCACAAATCATTAAACTTTGAATGTTATGCAACATAGTACCTAAGTTTCATCGCAGCTGAATATAATTCCTGTTGAGACTTTCATGTTTTCTTTTACTGGAGTGGATAGTAATGCACTTTGGTGAAGTTTTGCTACTTTGTAGCAAAAAAATATTACGGGAAGCGTTAAAATTCCATTGTGTATTTCGGTAGGTAAGTAATACATAACAATGTAGTACAATAACAAGTTATGGGTATCGTTGAAGGAAATTCGTTACAGTTTTCAGATACACGTGGAAACGAAACTGGCAAAATGCGGTAAATTGCGGTTTATAGTGGCTTGTAAATATGGCCTTTACATAATCTATATATCGACGGCTAAAAGGTAATAAGGCATAGGCGACATTTTGGTCGAAAATGAGTTATGAATGCCATCCCACTTAATCTCTATTTTAAGTAGGATGGCATTCATAACTATTGTAACCGTCGATATATAAAAATAAATCTCATTTCTCTTGGTCACGGCACGCGTGAACGGCTGGGCCCATTTCGCTAATTATTTTTTTGTTGTGTTTGTTATTGTCAGGAGAAGGTTCTTATGTAAGAAAAAAGAAAACCTCCACACGGGCGAAGCCGAAGGCAAAAGCTAGTACGAAATAATGTTTGATATTCTATTAGGTCCCACTTTAGGTCCACTTTGAAACAATGTTTGTCACAAAAATAACAGTTTCAGAAACAAAAATAAGGGATGAAATGGAAATGTGAAATGGAATTGTTCAATTATGAAACCTGCACACGAAAAACCTTTGTTTATAAACGCTTTGAAAAGCCTATTAAACAATTTAAAAATATTAAAAAAAAAACGCCTGTTCCTGAAGTTATTCTAATAAATTTCAAAACTGTCAAAACAAAATCTTAAAGCCTTTATGACCTTGTGAATTATCAAACTCAATACAGCAAACTTCATCTTAGATATTAACTCCTAAATTCTGTGAACATTATGTTAATAAAGAGGTACTTATCAAAATAATTCTATAAGTAAGAATGTTTGTATGTAGGTGATGGTATAACCTACATAATCAGAACGTGTAAAGATTCGGTTCAGTAAATATCAGACGTTATCGAGAGAAAAAAATATGTAACCTATATTAACTACTTATCCAATATTTGGCCAGCTTGCATGACTCAGATATTGTGTGTGGCCTTAACCCTTATATAAAAACAAGTGCGTTCGGACTACGCACAATGAAGGGTGCCGAAGTTGGGTGAATTTAGCCCAAGAACAAACTTAACATTGTAGTTGAAAAATATGTTCTCCCATACATTCCAATTGCAAACGTAAGTTTGTACACACAATATTGAGAGATTTATCACGTTATTTTAAGACCATAGAGTTCTTATAGGTTTTCCTTTAATCTATAAGTATAGAACTATTAACTGTAATTTTTATTTTATTTAGGCGCTGTAGTTTCGGAGATAACGCGGAATGGTCAATATTAATCTATTTTCTTAAATAACTTGCAAACTATAATTTTTTCGTATTAAAAAATATATATTTGAGACCGGGTACAGTGTGTAAAACTTTTTTTTTAATTTTCTAAAGTGTCCCCCACAAGTGACCCCCATATTCAAAATGTATTTATTTACATTATACATCCGTGTAGGCACAATTTGTTTATACAAGGTGTTGTTTTGGATCTGCAAAACATTTTAGGGGGTAATTATGTTAGTGATTCTCGACCCGAATGAACAATAAAATGGGCAGGTATTTTTTTTTCATTTTATTCTTATATACGGAAATCGGTAAGTGTGAACGCCCCTTTTTAAAACGCGAAAAAAAAAAAAAAAAAAAAAATGATAAAATTTAAAATCTAAAATAAAAAGTATTATTGATTATTGACTTGGTATCGTATTGTTATATGATTATTTACGAGTTTCATAACAACCTCCTGAAATGTTTTGCAGGTTCAAAACTGCATCTTGTATAATAACAATAAATAAAGTACTTATTTATATACCAAAGTTAAACTTAATCGGTTCATTAGATTCAGAGCAAATTGGCTGTGACAGACAGACGGACAGACAGACAGACTCTGACTCACGAGTGATCTAAGGGTTCCGTTTTCTCATTCGGACGTTGCGTACATCCGAATGAGAAAACGGAACCCAAAAAACAAACAAATATAGGTCGAGAAACAAGTGCTATCCACGTGAAATATCAAATAACATAGGTCTCACTGGAAATGGGGTAACCTTCGTCAAATCCATGCCACTGTCGCACCTATAATATGACGTGGAATGATGAAAATATCACCAAGTTATGGAAATACTATGCTCATTAATAAGTCGATGTCGATAAGGATTTATCGTCAAACGTCACGGCAAACCAAATATCGTCGGATTTCAACGTGTCTTTCTAATTATTGTTTCACGTACTTACTTCTTTGCTATAGACGCTGTATCATGAGATCATGACACACAGTTATTTCATAGGTTGTGTATAATAATTTGTAGAAGGTACAGTCAGCTTCAAAAATATTTATACATCGACAAGGATTCATTTGATTGTCTACAATCTGTGTTCCATGATATTGTATCAATGCGTAGCTACAAATTAAGTACTCAATGTGTGATATGTATTGTGGCAACACATTGATACAACATTAAGGAACAAAAATTGTACACATTTAAATCAATTCTTGTGTAGGATTCATGTTTTAAATAATTCCATTTCGTCACTGAAATTGTTCGTCTTATGTCTTTGAATCAAATTGAATATCAAACATTATATTGTACTAGATGCGCCACGCGGTTTCACCCGCATAAGTTTTACCCCGTGGGTATATCGGGATAAAAAGTGTGTCGTCCTATGTTTTAATCCAGGTTATAAACTACCTGTGTGCCAAATTTCATCCTAATCCGTTCAGCCGTTTTTGCGTGAAAGAGTAACAAACTACCATACATACATACTCACATACTTTCGCGTTACAATATCAGTTATATCGTATTATGTATGTCAAGGAAATTAAACTAAACATAATTAATCATAGATGATTTCAGGACTGGTATTTTTGAAAATTTCATGCGTAAAAAGAATATTTCACAATACATCTCTTTTTATTTAAAACCAACTTGACAGTCATATCGGCTCAGTAGAAAAGATAAAGTAATGTCAACTGTTTAATGTCTTACAAGAATATAAACAGGAACCCTTCCACTGAAAGTTTAATTGCATTAAACCTTCTCCTGCGTATATCTTCAGTAACATAACTCCACAGTACATAAAGCCACAGTCAGTGGTTAGCTGACGGGAATTACTAGCGTGCCAACCAAACAATAAGTTTGTAACTTTGCTAGTAATTTAAATTTCTCGAGTATGCAAGCATTCCAAGCTAATACTCGTTTGTTCATTGCCCTCGAAATGAATAACTTAAGTGGCAGTAGGCAGGGCACATTGCTCGCAGAACAGATGGCCGATGGGGCCGAAAGGTTCTGGAATGGCGTCCGCGTACCGGAAGACGTAGCGTTGGAAGGCCTCCTACAAGCTGGACCGATGGCCTGGTGAAGGCTGCAGGAATCCGCTGTATGCGGGAAGCATAAAACCGGTCGAAGTGGCGGTGCTTGGGGGAGGCCTAGGTCCAGCAGTGGACATCTTTCGGTTGAAATGATGATGATGATGACATTATAAAGGTTATAATAATACCCATAACGAAGCCGAGAGACACTTGTTCTTGCCGTTATTATGATCATTTTTAGAGTTCCGTACTTCAATAGAAAAAAACGGTACCCTTATAGGATCACTCGTGTGTCTGTCTGTCCGTCTGCCACAGCCGATTTGCTCCGAATGTACTGGACGGATTAAGTTGAAATTTGGTACACATATGATTTTATGTGACCCAAACACGGGCGTGTAACGTAAATAAGTAAATTTTGAATATGATGGTCACTTTTGGGAGCAAATTAAGAAAATAAAATGTTTTGCAAACTGTACCGTGTGACAAATGAAAAGGCTTGTTGTGAGAGTCTCAAATATATTTTTTTTTTAAATTTTAAAATAAATAGTTTTAAAGTTATTTAAGAAAATTGATGAAAATTGATCATTCCCCCCTTATCTCCAAAGCGATTGAGCCTAACATTTTTGAATAAAATACAGAAAATAGTTCTTTACTTATAGATTACAGGAAAACCTATGTCTATGGTGTTAAAATAACCAGGTAAATATCTCAATATTGTGCGCCCAAACTTACATTTGCAGTTGAAATGGAAAACATGTTTCTCAACTATAATGTTAAGTTTGTTCCTTGGATAAACTATCTTGGGACATACCTTTATGGAGCTAAGCAGTCAATTATGACATATGTAAGAACGGCTATTTTAGTCAACTTTCAAAATAAAAGTCCTCCAGACCGAATTATTCTTAATTTATTTTTCACAAGTGGATATTTGCGAAAAATACATACACATTGCTTTATTATTATGTCGTGTATGCAAAGGACAGGCTTCTAGCCGCGGGAGGGCCCTGGTGACCTGTAATACAGGTTTTTATAAACCTACCTCAGGCTCCAGTCTCTCACAAAGTTAGCTCCTCGTGCACTACTGTAAAATTTTAGGATTAAGTTCATAACTTGTGAAGAGAAAATAAACGGTTTATTATTATTATATTATTATTATTATTATTATTTCGGCCATAGCCCCCAATCTCCCTGCCGGGGTCGCGGGAAGGTACTTATGGGTCACCGAGGCCCCCGCAACACAGGCAACAGGAAGGAATACGGGTGGGTTTTAGTCAGTAAGAGTCTGACACACCCTCCCGCTCCGCCCAGAGCGGGAGAAGTTATTTGATGATTTCCCACCCAAAAAAAAAAAAAAAAAACCCCCAATCTCAGCGGAGACCAGCCCTCTTTTCCCTCACTCTCAAGGTCCAATAAGACGGCATTCCAACACGATCGGAGAGAGATCAGGCGCAGGGCCAACGGCTCAACGTGCTTTCCGAGGCACGGGGATATTACACCACCAACTTCCAAACTCCGGGCTGTTACTAAGAAATTCCTTATGGTAAAACCCAATAACACTGCAGGACCCGGGAATAAAACCCAGGAATACACGCTCAGCAGTCGCGCTTGCGACCACGAGACTACCGGGTTGGCAGTCCACGTGGAACTTTTAACAAAGCGATTCAAACCTGAGTTCGACTACCAAACTGAATTTGGAGAAACCGTAATACGACAAGATTTTATTTCGACAGCTGGATCTCCGATACGTCTTCATTTCGACTAGGGAATGCAATGGCGTCTAGATCTTGTCCATATTTTACGAGACTGAGTCTCGTACAATGCTTGTACGTGATCTCGCGAAATTCCTTGGTACGAGGTACTTGGCCTATAAAATCAAGAGTCGTCTGTCAGATGAATCTGATTTTTAAGAAGCCATTTTCAAGAATAACATTTTAACAGCTTAACAAAAGTTTCATCAGACTGACAAATTTAAACCTCCTATTTATTTGATTACTAAAGCAATTCTTATTACTTTTTAACCCCTGACGATAACGAGGGGTACCTGTTGTATCTGTATGTCTGTCAGTTGCATCATAGCTCCTGAACGGATGAACACATTTTGTTTTACTTGAGCGGTGTCTTAATCGTGAGTGTTCCTAGCTACATCGCTAGAAACATTTCAAGAAAATCTGCTCAGCCGTTTGAAGATCATAACCTCTTTTCTAGTTGATGAAGAGATGATAAACTACTTCCACAGGTCTGATCGATTCGAAATTTGAAATCCTGTCATTGGGACAGGTTGTCAATGATATTACAAAAGTATGATAACCTGGACCAGATGCACAGGCATCACCAGGATCCTGCAGGAAACCGCACCCGCCAGAAGAACTTATCAACGGTGTACGGCATCTACCTTGTCTTTGTTCTCATACGATGCGTTTTGGCGAGCACATGCTACGAGTAATACAAGCTAAGCCATTAGGATCTTAATAATGTGCAGGTTATTCTAAATGTATTTTAATTAAATATCGAAGTTCGACAATCGATAAAATTCGACCGCATTTTCGGTGGTCTACAAGTAAGTTTAAAAAAATTGGTTGTCTGTAAAGTCGGTTTACGGACGATAATTTTACGTGACAACGAGAGAGCGATGCGTCGCACACCGAACGCTTAGGCTGATCGTGCCTCTCTATCGTTAATTCCGCGATCTCGCTTGCACGCTCGGCTCAGGCGGAACGTGGCACTTTTTCGTGCGTGCAGCCGGCGTTCATTGATTTATAAGACGTTATCACATCAACAGGAAACAAAAGTTAAATTCAAAATTCAAAAAACCCCAACACAACCAAAAACCTCTAAAAAGTAAAAAAATAATATGTAGGTATTGCCCTTTAAGTTTAAAGGCTCCTACATACTGGCGCGACTTGTCGCGCGACGCGTCGCGACACAAAGACACCGCGTGTAGCGCTACACGCGGTGTCTTTGTGTCGCGTCGCGTCGCGCGACAAGTCGCGCCAGTATGTAGGAGCCTTAATATAGTAGTAGTTGTAGGTAATATTTTGATCCAAGCGTTACAAACCGTCGTCGTCGCGTCGTCGGGGGACGGCTAATTTCCAACTAAAGTATTTTCGAAACGAAGACGTATCGGAGATCCATATTGTCGAAATAAAATCTTGTCGTATTACGGTTTGTCGGAATTCAGGTTTGTACATAGTCAGTTCGAAGAACGTACACAGAAAAATAATTAAGATAGGACTCTTCTGTCATCTATGGTAATAATAAAAATAAATATCTATGGTTAGGTGACTGTCAATGAGAAAGCCCGTGTGTTTTTGTTTCATTATTTTAGTGATAGCTGTTCGTCAGGAATAATCTGTGAATGTATCAGTGTTGTGCCATTAGGCAGTATATGCAGGAACGCAGGCGTATACTTATTCGATTAAAACGAAAAACAGCAAAACCAATAGGAAATTGTTACTGAAGGCAGCGGATGTCGACTTCAGGACCAGCTGCTTCTCACACGGACATCTGTACGTCGCTTGCTCCCGCGTCAACAGTTCTGATTCTCTGTATATTTTGGCTACTGAGAAAAAAACAGACTGCAAATGTAGTATTCAGCGACGTTTAACAAACATGTGGCTGTTATTTTAGTATATTTTGGTGTCTTACGACTTCCACGCGCATGGCATCGCGGGCAGAAGATGGTACCTAATATACCTAAACATAATTTAGGTACTTAAATGTAAGATTTTGAGAATTATAAAACTGCAACATTATTGCAGTTCAAACTACTTCTCAATGTGCGGTAGTAACCACCTTTTACAGCGTAATAAAAATGTTTTCTTCAAGTTAATTAAAATCTCAAATTGCATTTACAGCATAAAAATCATCCAGTTTTATGGTATTTACTCACGGATGTGTGCACTTGAGAAAGGTTTTATTATTTTTAGTTCGTTAAGAAACTGTAGTCTAGACATGTTTTTATTTGAGACACTGTAACATAATAAATTACTTATATTGTTTGGGAAATAACCAATAACATGATAGTTACGGTTGAAGGCAACATAATATACAGTGATCCAAAGAGAATTTACATCACTTTAACGGCATTTTTTTGTTTTTCTTCCTGTTTTGATGTACTTCTAAGGACACTTCTGACACTTTATACACTAAACTTTACAATTTGTAATACCTATATATTTTTCAACAAAATTGCTAAAAAAAAATGCATTTACGAAGCCTGTATATATACATTGGTGCCGATTTCCTTGTTCACAAACTAAACTAAATTTAAGTTCAGTGCATCTTTTTCTTTCTATTTCATTAAGAAAAGGACAGAAGATAAATTTTAGTTTAGTCCTGTCAAATTATTCAGCGCCTGTCACTACTTCATACAAGTTTAGACTTTAGACGTGATTAAAAACTTGCCTACTAAAATTACATCAATTTACGTCAAGCGCTGAATAATTTGACAGGACTAAACTAAAATTTACCTTCTGTCCTTTTTCTAATGAGATATAAAGAAAAAGATGCGCTGAACTTAAAGGAGAAACCCGTTTCTGGGCCTAACCGTTACACGAATCAGATATATACTAAAAAAAATTGTCTATTTTTCTTAATTAACCCATTTAAATCTTAGCCTCAATTACAATGGCAAAGTGTAGAAAATAAGTAGATTTAATTTTTTTTCTTTTAAGTATCTATGTGATAAGCAACATAAATCGACGTAGGGCGCAGTTCCAAGCAATAGATGTAGGAAGCGAGTTTCCTGAATTAACGTACAGCGAGCTAATGCTTGTCTCCTTGGGCACATAAAGCAAGCCCGGTAGCAAGCATTAATCAGGCTCGTTCTTACTGAGAGAAAATAGCTCATATGCCATAGAATTGTGTAGAAAGGTGGACGTTGACCTACAGCAAGAGCTGTCAACATCTGACTCAACCTGGATGTTAAGAGGAAGAATAAAATCCAGGTAATAGGATGTATTTCGTTGATATATTAGTTGACAGCTCTCTAAGTGGAAGGGATGCTATAATCCAATATTATTGCACCCGTATCGCTGGCAAAATAACAGTTGGTCGCTGTGCCCACACCACACTATGAGCATAATATGTATGGTATATTGGTTGCGCACAGCACCAGGGCAGTCAGTTATCTCTTCCACAATTTCTGGATACTGTATTATTATATTATGATAATCCTAATGAAGAAGGTGATCAATAAAACCATTTATCACAATT
Source organism: Atethmia centrago (assembly GCA_905333075.3). Lineage (NCBI taxonomy): Eukaryota > Metazoa > Arthropoda > Insecta > Lepidoptera > Noctuidae > Atethmia > Atethmia centrago. The sequence continues at coordinate 14,033,021 of HG995386.1, read as the reverse complement.
ATGTTTTTTATTTTAATATTTTATTACAATCTCAGATAACTGTAATCGAGATTGCATCAAATCCCCTAGTAACAAAACATTAACAATGCAACCCAGTGATGTAAGTGGACGTTGTCTAATAAGTTGAGGATTTCAGTAAGATAAATCTGAAGTCACCCTCTAAGCGATTTTTATGTACCTAAAACGACACCGTGATAGGCTGCAGGCGCTGCAGCACAACGCATGTGCGTTCCAGATTTCCTACGTCAATCTAGAACGCACATGCGCTGTGCTACAAGGCTTAAAAAATAATATTTTTATTTAAATACATAATAAAAATAACCTAAAATATAAACATTGCCTGATTTTACCGATTTGGCCATTGCTGGGAGTCGTGAAAGTTGGGCTCGTGGAACCTTCCTAAATAATCTAATTTATGGCCAAATTCCAGCCATGTAACGCCAGGCCCAACTTTCTATGGAGTTTGGGTTTCTCCTTTAGTTAACTATAAACATTTATTTACATAACCAAATTACAAGATGATTATTAACATTAACTAAATTAAATTAAAACTAAGTTAAGCTTAAAAAAAACTTTAGTTTAGTTTGTGAACAAGGGAATCGGCACCATTGTTCGAAAGTTAAAAATTACGCACCATACAACGGAATGTGCAGTAAAATAGGTAGGTACTCTTGTTTTACCGCATACTCCGTTGTACAGCGCCTATCCTTTACGGTTTTATTTTATTTCCATATGAAATATTAGGATAGGATTCGGAAAAATATAGATAGAAGAATATAAGATTCCATATAAGAATTTCACCAAGTAATTTCACATTATGTGAATAAATAAGCTAAATGATCGGAACCTCCTTAGAAGCGCTTTTGCTCGATACGTTGGTCTCACTTTAATTCTAAAAAGGAAATGAGACGAAAGGCGTAGTTCTCATTTTCACCACGCGCACGTAGCGCCATTTGCAAATTCGCACAATTATCATATTAGAAACGTTAAAGATTGTTGCGACTGATATTTTTATAAACAGAATAATAATATGAGTTCAAGCGAGGAATCCGATAATAATATGGAATCTACTCCACCTGGTTGATATCTTGAATGAAGCGCAAATTACAGAAAATGATCTCTTGTCGCCAAAATCGCGAGAGCGCTTTTTAATGATTTACAATGATTTTAGACCACGGAAGATTTGAAGAAATACTCAATCATCCTGTGAAAATGTTTTGTTGGTTTATTTCAATGAATTACGTGTGAAGTATAAAGCCGTCCTCAATATGGTCAATATATTCAATGTTAAAAAGCACTCTAAAAACCAATAATGTCATAAATTTAACAAATTATATAAAATTACATGTATTTTTTAAACAACAGTCAGATGGCTATATAAGCAAGAAATCAAAAGTATTCACTGCAGCTAACGTAGAAAAAATCAAAAGTATTCACTGCAGCTAACGTAGAAAAAATCAAAAGTATTCACTGCAGCTAACGTAGAAAAAATCAAAAGTATTCACTGCAGCTAACGTAGAAAAAATCAAAAGTATTCACTGCAGCTAACGTAGAAAAAATCCTTAATGACGCACCAGACGATAACTATTTAGTAACTAAGGTACTTTATTCAAACCTTTCTTTACTTTGAAAAGGCCACGTTCTTGAAATTGGAATATCCGGCTAGTTATACCGGTCACAGCTTTAAAAGAACCTCTGCAACATTACTAGCGCATTCCGGAGCCGATATCATTACACTGAAACGCCACAGAGGATGGCCGCTCGGGTCCGTCTGGTGATATGTATGTTCCGGATTTGCTCAAAAATGGCTGAACGGATTTGGATTAAATGTGACACACAGTTAGTTTATAACTTGGAATAACACATAGGGTACTTTTAATCCCGGTAGTATGTTCCCGTGGGATATTTTCTGAAATCCACGCGGGCGAAGCCGCGGGCAATACCTAGTAATATTTATGCTCTTCAGTAAAATTAATAAAATAAATAACCTCTTCAGACAACTGCACTGATGGCTACGTACTGTGTTCTGACAACTGCACTGATAGGTATATACCTATCAACAATTTCCAATATACTCGACTCGCTTTCAAATTGCTAAAGAGTTTTTTTTTAGTATCCACATAATTGCTTTTCCGCCAACAACATCCCGTAAAGCCATCGATGACTGTGACACACGCTGTGATAAAATTTTATAGCTTTATCTGATAATAGCTATTGCAAGTAGGTATGTCTGTACTTATTTGTATTTCCATATACCTACTTACGAGTTGAGTGGCACGTGGTTGAATGATAACAGCTGCACAGGTCGATCGATGCGGTCGGTTCGAGGAAGGGTGAGCATTCAATACATACCGAGACCCCTCCTTGCCTCGAAAAGCACGACAAGCCGTTGGTTCCAGCTGACATTCGTAGACCTTTGACAGTCGTTACGGATAGTCAGAAACCAAAAAGCCTGACAACGAGTCTTAACATAGGGGGTGTTGTTGCCCAGTTACTGGGTTATGGAGGTAAGATGGCAGTCGCTCCATTTAAAATACTGATATTTAGCTGTATCCGGTTAGACTGGAAGCCGACCACAACAGAGTTGGGAAAAGGCTAGGCAGATTAATTGATATATACTTACGAGTAAGGGCTCGTGCAGACTAGCGAGATATCGCGGGCACGACAGGCAGCAATATGCCTGTCGCGCCCGCGATATCGCCCCAGTCTGCGCGAGCCTTTACGGAGTAGCTGCATTTGCGCGGATCAAACTATTAGTGCTTTAACTTAAGACGCTGACAACACCTAAACCGCGGTCACTGTCAGACTGCATAGAAAAGAAAGAGAAGCGCGATGACACAACTCTTGTAATTTATTGCAAAATATGAAGCAAACTAAATTTTGAGTAAATAGATAATCTATTTACTCAAAATTTAGTTGAATAATCGAAAATAAAAAACAACCAAGGTCATTCAAATAAGACGTTCTTGTTATTAATATTTTGTAAGAGGTTAGTTTGTATCGAGATTTCTTTTCAAAACATGTTTTGGTAACAACCAAGTTCTCAGAAATATGTTCAAAATGAACATTTATTTTTCCGCTACGAGACAACTATACAGATTTGGCATTTTTTTTTTCTTAGGACAAGCCTATTTTGATCATTTGCCTATTGTCAGCGCCTTAATGAGATGGTACTTCCTTTAGATGGTAATATTTACCACCAACTACCGAATGACGGGTTATGAAATTCACAGGCCACATATATAAGAAAATATTTAGTAACCTTGCTCAGCCTAAAATACTGAACGTATTGGTGTCCTGGGATTTGCCTCGAACCAGAATATGTCTACATGGTGTCACAAGAAATTCAGTGGAGCCGAAGTTCCAGCGTCCGCCATATTGGATTTCCATCATGATGCGAAACTTCATCCCTTTCATTTTATTATTCGTAGTTGGGGTGAAGGTTTTTTTTGTAAATACTGAGTTTATTCGTCAATCCTAAAATAGCAAATCAATAATGTAATGTAATATATGAAATAATATAATAAATAATTGCGCTATACTTACAGATAGGACCATCCACTATAATATACCAGACATAACCCTACAGGATAAAATAAGAAAAATCACTTACTTCATAGACATTGCAGTTCCTAACTGCCCGAGCTTAAAGAAGAAGTTAAAAGAATTTGGAGACAAGATAAAGTTCATGTTATTCCTGTAGTTCTCGCCACGACAGGTGTTATTCCCAACCATCTCGGAAATTAATAGATCTAGAAGAACCCCTTTACATCAATATGCAGAAAGCTTCTCTTCTCTATCTTAAACACATGCAGAATCGTTAGGAAATGTATGCAGTTAGACGAAAGTTAACTCTCACCATAAAATTCACCACACCCTGCATTTACTTGACTCTGCCCGTGAGTAAATGTAGAGTCTGTCTCACGAAAGAAGTCCCGCGGCAAAAATTGGAACTAATTTTGACAGCTCGGGCATGTTGTCGTTGTCAGGTGGTGTTATTGTGTGTGGGTGCTAGTGAGATTTTTGTTAATTTGCTGAGCTTAAGTGTTGTTTATAATGCCTAAAGTTGTAAAAAGTGGTGGCCGAGAAATGATACTGAAGGTAAAGGAGTTTTGTGAAGCAGAACAACGGAATCATGGTGTTTTGATACCAATAAACAATGTTCGCAAGAGAGTTGCCGCCATGACAGGTACTTACGTAGGGATACCAGCAATGTGGTTTTTACCATTTTATTTGTGATTTTATGTTCAATATTTCATGCATATTTTATTTTGTGTTTTGTTATTACTTTACAATATTTGCATACCCATGTGACGGTTAAACATGGAGAATTTTATTACTTATAAAAAACATCAATGTACATTTTCACCCATGTTTGTAAATAAATAAATGAAACAAAAAAAAAATAAAATTCAATGCATTTGTTATCAACATTATGTATTCAGGTTGAGAATATTTTTCAGGTGTCTCTGAGAAAACCGTCTCAAAAATAACACAGGAAGGAAAAACAGCTGCAAGTACTTCAAAAAAGATTGTAGGTAACACCAGGGAAGAGTCGTCCACGTCCAAAAAATTTCAACTGGATAGTTTCAATCTCTGCGCTATTCGCCTAAAAATTTACCAATTTTATATTGTAAAAAAGAACTGCCTAATCTTAACAAATTACTTGCAGTCTTGAAAGAAAATATTAATTTTGAAGGAAGCCGGGCCACACTTCATAGGATATTGCAAAGTATTGGATTTAAATAAAAACGATGGCAATCTAAAAGGAAAATACTAATGGAGCTATTATGGCGCTATCATATATTACTGCTTGGCGCGCTGGATATATCGAAAAACTGCGAAAAAATCGAACCGTTGAAAAAAGACCTGTGGTGTTTTTAGATGAAACGTATATCCACGACACATACCATGCCAAAAATTGTTGGCAAAGTAAAGAAGAGCCAGGACTTTTCACTTCAGAGTCTGTTGGGAGTAAATGGATAATCGCTCATGCTGGATCTGAGAATGGTTTTATAAATAATGCTTTACTTATATTAAAATCACAGTCAAAGTCGTCTGATTATCATGACGACATGAATTCCACAAATTTTTTGAAGTGGGTGAATATAAAATTGATACCAAATCTGCCAGAAAGGTCTCTTGTGGTTATGGACAATGCTCCATACCACTGCGCTCAAATAAATAAAGCACCAAAACAACCATGTCAAACTTAAAAGCTGATATGCAAAAGTGGTTGCAAGAAAAAGGAGAAGAGAGAAGAGAAGAGAGCTGGGCAAAAGCCGTTTTGTTCGGTATAATTAAACAAAATAAAGGACAACCAACTTACGTCGTAGATGAATTACTAAAAAGTCACAACCATGAAGTTTTAAGACTCCCACCTTATCATTGCGATTTGAACCCGATCCAAAAAATAAGGAGCCTTGGAAAAAGACGCGTGGCAGAAAAGAATGTTGATCAAGACAAGAAAAAAGTTGTGAAATTGACGGAAGATTCGTTTGCAAGCGTGACAGCAGAAGATTGGTTCAAACAATGCAAACATGTAGAGCATCTAGAAGATGAATATTTTAGAAACGACGGGCTGATAGATGAAGAAATGGACCGCTTCATAATATCTACAGCAAGCGATAGCGAAACCGAGTCTGATACCGACAGTGACATTCATGTAGATGATTCGGATAGTGACTGTAGTATATCAGGAATAAACCCAATCGATGACCATAATTATACAATTAAAATTTAAAATGTTTTTTTTTTACAATATTTACTCTAATATTATAAATATTTTATGGTTCGACCGCTCTATATTGTGGTTATCAAAACAAACAAAGTTTGCAAAATATAAGTATTATGTCAATATAATTTTCTATGTTAATGAATATTAATTTAATTATTAAAAATAATAAAATCGGTTTGACCCAAAAATTCAATTTGAAATCATCATTTATATGAAATCAGATGCCAAGTTGAATTTTTGGGGAGTCTTATACAGTGGAGTTTGGTAACATTCCGTGACATGACAGTAGCGCCGCGTCTGCGAGACTTCTATCGTGAGACGGACTTTAGCTAAAAACGAGCCTAACAGCTGAGAAAAAGAAATATTCCCGATAATAATAAATAATATCTATGCCTAATATATGAAAATAGTTACCGTGGCTAGTATGAAGTATTTCCCCGAAATTCTTTTTTCTAAACATAATCAACTAATCATTCGCGCTATTAACAAAGTTAAAAGTTTGCCCGCACCAAACTTTTTAAATTAATTGAATTTGTGACCGTCTCACATGAGTTAGTGAAACAATGTATTGCCTAATTCACATAGTTCGTTCGATACGGGCGATTAACGAAACCGCGAATTATAGCACCCACAACAAATAAAACATAGTATAACAAAAATCTAAACAGGATCGCTGAATCTCTTTTTCAGCAAATCAATAAAATTAGAGATAAACTCAATGAAGTACAGTTCGTGCCGGGGAATCAGCACGAGTATCTCCAATTTATGAATGCATGAACTACGAATCTGAAAGTTTCGGATTCTTCATCGCTCTAGTTTCTAAATTTTGTAAAATTTGGTTTTTGGGGTTGTTGTCATTGCTTCGGGAGCGAGGGGGCATGGAAAGCCGTCACCTCCTTTTGCGAAGCAGTAATTCTCGCGAAAGAGGAGGCGGAACGGGTGAGGGAGAGGCAAACTTCGCGCCCTCACGCCCCTAGCCGCCGCAGGAGACGCCCAAGGCGTCGGGAATCCCAGGCGGATTTCCGGCCACCGTAGGCGCGGGCTTGCGGTCGGTGAGCAATGGATAGCTCGCCGTCCGATAAGGACCAGGCCCGGGTCGACGGCGCGTTGTGTTCCACGCGCTCCTCAAAGATATGTCAGCACCAGTGTAGGGGTCCACTAGAGCCGATGCTTGCCGGGGTCGCGGGAAAGTCCGCAAGGGATACCATGGACCCTGGCAACACAGGCAACGGTAGGAACACGGGTGGGTTTTAGTCAGTAAGAGTCTGACACACCCTCATACTTATTTGATCATTCCCCACCCAAAAAAAAAAGAAAAGGTTGTTGTCATATATAAGTCGAGGTATAGACCAGCACGAAATGCTACCACTCATATAGGTGGCCCAGTCAGAAGAGATGGTGTTATCGAATGACAACAGAAATCGACAGAAGTCTCAGAAACAGAAAACAGTTTTGTGTAAGATCAGGTTTATACAAAAGCAAAAGATCAGACTGTTAGAAAGAAAAAATGGGGTTTATCTTAAATAGTATTTTAAATAAAACATGGGGTCTATCCTAGATTCAAAATTAAAAACCTTTCTCTTTTCATCGTTAAACAATACAAATATCAGTGTTATTAATTCACATAAAGCCATATTAGAGACATTCTATAGGCTCTGCAACATTTCAAGCAATTTTGAATTTGTTACAAAAAGTTCACACTTCCACGACTATTTTACTTTCGTGCCACCATTATATGGTATGGTAACTAATGATGAAATATGGTTTAATTCAGTCCAAAAAGCCAGTATTTCCACTGAGCGAGGTTTCTACCGAATTAATTTATAGTCCTTTGCTGCAGTGGCGGGTAGTTGCCAGTAAAAACGACATAAACCTGAAATTTTCTAGTCTGATCTCGCTGTGCCCGATTAGATGAAGAGGTGCTATTAAACCATCCTCCGCATAACCCAAATATTCTGTCCCCCAATGTAGTTTGAAGAAAACTTGAATACCTAAAGTGTACCGTAGAATAATCAATGTCTTGTCTTTAGATGAATTAATATTTAAACATCACTTCGAACGAACGGTGTTGAGTTGTGTGTGAATCCGCGATAATTCTCTTTGTTTTGCATTTTTATGATTAATGGTTGAAGTCAACTTGAAATACAGGATATAGCACCTAACGGTAGGTGTCTCGACAGAAGAGGGTTTCAATGAATCTAGAAAAAAAACACAAGAATCCGAGAAAAGTAATCTTGCTCCCAAAAAATATGAGCTAACTTATCTAACCTGTGAACATGAAAATTGACTTACAACAACTTACAAAGAATAAACTATGTTAGTTTTAAATTCAACGCGGTCTGGCGTAATATTCTTGAAGAGGGCAAGACGGCTACACCATAGTCCTTAGTTGAAGCATAGAATATGACCATACAGAAGCGAAACTTGCGTTTCTTCCAGTGACTGTGAGCCAATTCTGCCGAATTAACCACCCACTTTCCTATCACCTACCTATGAGCCACGCTTAATCGATGAATCAATTAATTCAGCCCGGTGCCCTACCTTCCTCACCCAGTTTATCCCACAGTGCTATCCACTCTTGCCGATACGCTGTCTCCACTCGGGGCCTCTCCCTGCTCCGTGTTTTTATGATCCGTGTCTGCTCCAATGGCCATCCCACAGGGCCATCCCTCCTTCAGCTGACACAGATATAGTACTTAGTTGCTACCGGTGCTGATAATCAGCCCATGTCCACTGTTGGGACACAGCCCGCCTTTCTATGAGAAGGAGCCGGCGCTCAAACTAAAATTTCAACATTGTCGATTTGCAGATTATATTATAGAGGTATAGGAATTAAAGTTCGCTCATCCTCCATAAAAATAGGGAGGATTATCCGATCAAACGGCTGTGGTGTCTGGTAGGCTACTGTCCGACGATTGATGACGGGACGATGTAGCATATAGCTAGTCGCGCGCTAAACTTTGCTTGCACGATGCAGGATTTTACCTGACGTCAGTGTGATGAAAAGTTCGCATGTGGCGATGTAGATACTGCCACATCACTACCCTCCGGAGACCGGTGGTTGATAGTGGGCTGAGTCACGCGTCTTGCGGCGCTTGCCAGGGGCAGTTGAGGTCCCACTGAGTCAGAAACGGGTGCCACATGGTTCACCGTGGGTCGAAACTGTCTGCGGTGATTCCCCAGTGAGTCGGGGTCGCGCTGCGTTATGCTCCAGTGAGTCAGATGTGGTACAGCGCCGGGTTGAGGCTGCTGGCGTCGACCAGGAGAGGGTTTAAGGGCTCTGCTTGTGGACCGGCCGAAAGTGCAGTCTGCTATGCTAAGGTTGCTGATGAGGCTGAGGGTAATGACCGGGTATGCGCTCGCGCTGCATGCTTGTGGTCAGGATACCCGTTAAAGTCGTGAGTGCTGGCTGGCTGTGTGACTCGCCGCTCGAAAGCTTGAGGAAGTGACGATGATGACGTCACTTTGAACTAGCTGCTTGAAGGCTGCCCTAATGTTCATGTGCGTGGTCACCAGTGTGGAGGTATGAGGAACAGGGTGTAAAATTCACCCATCTTCCACAGAAAAGGGAGGATCCTCCGACCAGACGGCTGTTGTGTCTGGTGGGCAACTGCCCGACGATTGATGTCGGGACATCGTATATGCTATGTTGCGCGCTTAAATCTGCTTGCGCGTTACAGGATTTTGCGTGACGTCAGTGTGATGCGAAGTTGGCATGTGGCGATGTAGATGCCGCTTCAATATCTTGTGCAGGATTTTTGCTTCACTTTCTTATTCTATGGCTAAAGTCAGTGCCGCCTGTCACATTACCACCAGAAGTACCGGCGCGGTACGTGCCTATGTCAAGGGGCTAGTTTTATGAGGTATCTGAATATACCAGCAAAATGGTCAGACAATGTGTTTGAGACTTGATTCAAGTATAGTGATAGACGAAATCGGCAAAGTCGTTTTTGGCACGAAATAAAAAGATCTTGGCTCGATCTTAGTCTTGGCCATTGAAACTCAAGCCAAACCGCAGATATAAAGGTAATATTTAATGTAGGTTACCTAATGAGATTTTTATAGAGCAAACCTTAGGTTAGTTAAAGAGGAATAATTATTTAAGATTTAAGCACCACACGTCAGGTTTACAGCCAGAAAAGATCTAAATTAAATCAATTTGTTAAAAAACAATAGTTTGTTGACAAATTCCGGGAATGGCAAAGCTATGATTATAAAATCCAACGGTGTCATGTAAACCATCAAACTACTCCGAATGTTTAATACTTACATTATCTTTAAATGCTACTTATCTATGAGCAGATGAGTTATAGACACAATAAAAGCTTGTAATAATGTCAAAATATATTATAGCCTTGTCACATGATACTTAACTATAATAATGAAGACATAACACTAACTTTTATTAACCACATAACAACGACCAAAGATGATATGATGCTACCATTTTCATAAAAATGTGTTGACATTTAGCTAACTATATTTTTAAAATTCAAGGTTAAAATATAGTTTTAAAAAGCACCAATTTTTTTGTGTACATACATTTTGTTTTAATTCGCTAAAACATCTCAAGTTTTATTAAAAAAAACTAAGTACATAATATGAGTTCTTCAAAGTTAGTGCCTTTAGAGCATTCATGGCGAAGCCTTTCAAGTTTCTGATATGTTATTTAATCTCATGTTAGCTGTTATAGTTCTTTAAGGGTCGAGTAATCGCTGTTGACCTTGGCCATACAAATGTGCGTCGCGCTCACGCTGCGCAGCCGCCGCCGCCGCCGTTCAGTTTCTTCATCATCATCATCATCATTTTCCTGCCCTTGTCCCATGTTATTTGGGGTCGTTCAGTTTATTTTATTTATTTCATTCATTTTACTTCCGCCGTTCAGTTTCTTATGGAATATTTATTTTTAGTAACGAAAATATGAATATGCGCCCCGCTGTTTCACACGCATAAGTCTCGAGCCTGTGGGAATATCGGAAATAAAAAGTATCATATGTCCTAATCCAGGTCATGTTCTACTTATGTGCCAAATTTCATCCAAATCAGTTCTGCCGTTTTAGCGTGACAGCGCAACAAACAAACAAACTCACTTTCGCATTTATAATATTAGTTAGGATGAAAAACTCAAAGTCACTAAAATCATATATCTGCGCCTTAAGTGGGTAAATCATTTCTTCCATCTAAGAATTATTGATCGAATAGGTCAGTTATTATTTAAGTGGAGGCACAACTAAATCCTCCTTTCAACATATTTCAATGAAGAAAGGAAACTGAAAAAAATCGGACCTCTCCTTCGCCATTATATGTTAGTTGCTATTCTGTTTGTTTTGTTTAACAAATGAATTTCATTATTTGAATTTAGCAGTTCTAATTTAAATGTGCTATGTTATGTAAGGATACCAATGTATCTATAGATTAGACTGCTCTACATAAAAAGCCTAGCAAGCTTCTTTTGAGGTAAGATCATTATTCATTACATGACATCCCTCCAGACATCACTAACTTGACCTTCAAGGCAACCTTGACCCGTACGAAAATAGGAAAATCCACAGATGATGAATTGGAGCGAGATTATCATAATTCCGTCGCACTCAATTCTCCAAGGAACAAAACGCCGCCCGGTCCATTGTGCGTGCGATATGGATAATTTATTATCCCAGCTAGTTTTCCTCCCCGCCTTGTGGCGGACGATTAATCATAACAACCTAAGAAATTAATTATAAACGTTTTTCTGAACAAAAATGTTTGATGCTTTGCATTTGTGAAATTAGGTTCAAGGAAAATCTAGGATTGTGGGTGGATACAAACGTAAATGTTACGCATTGCTTCCAATTACTGTAATGTAAAAATATCGTATTGGAAAAGTATTGTAAACATTATTGCGCAAAAATAAATGGAACACTTGGCAAGGCGTCGGCACATAGCGTTCCAGAAATCTAAAGTACCCTGCAGTACCGACATAGTATGGTCTAATTGAATTCAATAATGTTTGTTCATGCATAAGAAAATACTAACATTATTTCTATTTTAGCTTAACATTGGATCGGTAGTGCTAAAAAGTAATTTTAAACTTAGTTTAGGAAAACAAAAACACAATTCGGATTCACTACAGCAAAAATAAAATTCTGAAATTAGTTTCCCTACGCTTTGAAACGTTGTCGGTACAGAAATAATGCATTAACCTAAATGTAACGGCTTAAATGACTGTCCTTTAGTGTATTTACAGTGCCTATATATTTTCAGTAAAACAATTAAAGAAAATGCTTCTTTAAATTAAATTCCCAAAGCAAACGATCTGAAGAAAGGGCTTCATTTACTTATCCAGTGTTCCGCTAAGATTTGTAGACCTTACGCCTGCCTGAGTTTTTATTTCTCTGTCTTCCTTCAAGTTTTGTCTTGCGTCTCGCAGTAAGTAAATCATCACATTTATTTGATTGTTAAATCTACTAATCGTTTAAATTCCATCAGGTGGAGCGTTTGTTTTTTTCAGTAAGTTGCCTAACTTTACCGCAAAAAAAAAAGTTTTTTGACCGTTTGTAGCTAACGTTTAAGCCCCATTTACGCGGTGCAAGTTTATTGCTTGTGCCATACCATACTATAATAATTGAACAATTAACTGGCACCGTCTAAAGAAAACGTACAATTGTTGCACGATACGGGCAAGTTAGTTGCCGTTAAAAACTGGTATAGGCGTAAACAGCGCGTACAAAAAAATCGCATTCAATTCTAGCATAAAAAAATTCTATCATTCACACATGAGTGCGGTGAGTGACCTTATATAATTGATCAAGTATTGCCCGTATTTGCACTGCCAAATATTTCATTAAATTTTAAATAAAATTAAATAAATTTCAATAACGATTAACACACTCTGTGTCAATCGTTATTGCTTGCTGTTAAAAAAAACCTTGAGGAGACGTTCAATAAAACATAATGAAATATTTGACAGTGCAAATACGGGCAATACTTGATCAATTGTACAAGGTCGTGCAACTCTGTAATTAGACGAGGCAAAACTTGCATGCAATAATCGCCTTGCGATTTTATTGCCTTGGTGTATGTCGCATGTTATTTTATTGAATGGCAAAACATGCATTAAGTTACTGTTTGCCATTTTATGAAAACCGCACGTGTGAACACTTGCATGCAATTTTTGAATGGCAATAATTGAACGTGCTATATGTCTTGCGATTATTGCTGTTGAGCGTTCCAGAAACTTGCGCCGTATAAATGGGGTTTAGTATTGCGACAGAAAATTAAACAACAACAATTGCGCCTTTTATAAAATTAATCTCCACTTTGTGGTGTTCCCATTTAGTTTAAATCGTTTTCCACAAACTTAGTACCGCTTATTTTCATTTCAGCTTTCACGGCCAAATCTTCCGCATCGTTTAATACAGGGCACTCTCGCCCAGACTATAAACAATCTTGCTACTATTTAAAAATTAAACCTGCGCAGTGTACAGGGAACTTTGGCGTCGGAATTAAAAATTAATTTCAATTTCAGCTTCCAGCAATCCTAATAATTCAAGTGACTTACAATATTAAGTGGAGCGACAAGTAATTAAATTGCGTCGGCGTCGAGGGCCTCCTAAGCGTGTTGGACAACAAATTTATCGGGACACCCGTCAAGCTTCCTGTTACGCCACACAAATTAGGAATATCGAAAACAAACAAAAGGAAAATTACTATCACGCAATGGTTTCTCGTATCGCCACATAATGACCTCAGGGAAAACTTTACCAACACTCAAATATAATTACGAGATGTTATCTCGAAGATGGAAGACCATTTACGTTTATTAGAGATTAAAAGGGTACATTTACGTAGGGTGGATGGCAATTAATAACACCATCAATTTAACTAGTTTACCCTGTTGATTACTAGTATAATAAGCATAGCGTTTGTATGAAAATAATTGGTTAGACAATTGTATCTAGAAATAGCTTAGGGGAATCACACGTGACTGTTTTGGATACTCACTAGATGCGACTAAAGAGCTTGGTCAACAACATATTTTGCACCTGAACTGTCAGATGTTTCTAACCTATTCTATTCGAATTAACACTCATTATTATAGTCATAATTTGATACATAACGTTTTCTGATTCAGCTCAATATTTGCCAAAATAAAATATGTAGTATTGTCTAGGAATCAGATGGCATGCGGAAAGTTGAATATGTTTGGAAGCTCTCGTGATTTGACATATATAGTAAACACGCGAATTAATTATTTACATCTAATGGTAGCATTATGTATGTTATGTAATGGTAGCATTTAGCCGCATCGCACTAAACCGCAGCCAACACGTGAGAAAAGCTAGAATGATTCATAGCCAATGGTCCATACCAACAGTCTGACAAGAGGTGTAACTCTCGTTAAAATTTTAGAGGTTGCATAAAACTCAAGTTTTCTAGACTAACAATAAACATATTTACACCACCTCTCCGATGCATTCCCAGTCATCAAATCGCATAATAATCTTGTACGATAAATAAAGGATTTTATGAATCATGAAACAGTTCTCGAGGAAATCGTTTGTGGGTTTTATGAGCATATTTATCACATCATCGTTTCACGGGAATCGTAAAACGAATCAGTTTTACAACATGGGAAAGGTTAAAATAATTGTTGTAAAAGAAAAATGTAAACTTTCCGTCGTTTTCTATCTCTACGATGCCCTTAATATGCAATATGAGTACTTTCCAAGTGTCTTTGACATTTGTTACAGACTAAATAAAAGCACTACGATGAAAGTTTGTTCGAGATTCATCTTCGTTATGCTTGAAACAGAGATGGACATATAACATTCTGCATATATGTAGGCCCAGCAATGCCGAGTATGATTCATCTAGGTGCCAAGTTTCATTAAATCAGTACAGGTGTATGGCCTACCATGTAGTAAACGCATATAAACAAACAAAGTTTATGTATTTCAAAACTTATTTTTTTTTAAATGCTCTAAATATGTTTAGTCGGATTCTATGTTTAGTTCACCGATACTTTTATATTTGGGTTTCGATATCTACTAGTTCAGTTGGATATCTCTCTTCAGATACGTCGATATAATAAACGATGCCAGAAAAATAGGTCAACAGAGATTTATCATTGACGCGATCGAGAAATATTGCAGTGTTATAATCTAATACATACAAATTGTAGTGTAGTCGTATAGGTTTTATTGCTTTTGGAGTGTTATTTAAACATCTATCATCAGTTGTTTATACCTGTCTGCATACTTGGGTAATGTCTGTAGATGTTGGATGTTCGTTTGATCTACAAAGTTTGTAAACTGTGTAACTGAGAGTGGGAACTGCCTGACATAGATTTTCGTTCATTGATCAAGTACATTGATGAATCGAGTTCATTACTTTCGTTCTAAAATTCAAGTCACAGTTTGAATTAGAGTAGACTTTAAAAAATATTTTTCTCGTTATTTTCAGGTTTGTTAATGACTGAAAAGTAACTTAATTTTTATGGTTTTCTGGGATTATATTTAATCCGGAGCGTTAGTAATTTAATGCCCATGCCTGGCTTTTACAGACCTACTCCATGTTTGTTGAATCGTAAAGCTCCGATTTTCGGGGCAGTCTAATGGGTTAATGGTTTCTGTTTTGAACTGTCGGCTGTCAGGGTATTAATAATGTCTATAGTAATGAACTTCATGTTACCTGGCTTTCTCCGCATTCGCCACTGCACCGGCGGCGGCGCCGGGCTGCCCGAGCCCGACGATGCCAGCTTGATGCCGTCACCTGAAAACGAAACACCTTTCTTTAGTACGGTATTATGACTATTAAGAGAAGAATGTATTATTGTTATGGCTATGTCGTTATCTTGCGGGGTAATTCCGTAACATACTCGTACTTACAGTAGCAATGAGTTTCATTTTGACACTTCAACAACATTCATTTCGTTATTTAAAAATATGAAGCAATGAATTAGCGTCCTTCAAAATCATCCAGATTGTTATTGATAGTATGTTGAATAATTTTGAAAAAAACACAATAAGCTGTCAACAGCTTCACTTGCTTTTTGGATCAATCCCGGCTGTCATTCGTAGATCATTGACAGTCGTTACGGGTAGTCAGAAGCCAAAAAGTCTGACAACCAGTCTCACCAAGGGGTATTATGTTACCCAGTAACTGGGTTGTGGAGGTCAGTTAGGTAGTCGCTAGACTGGAAGCCGACCCCAACATTGTTGGGAAAAGGCTAGGCAGATTGTTTGATAGTGATTGATAGTTACGCAATTAGGGTTCTGGACGATGATAAAAAATGGTGGTGTTTATGTTGGGTTTACAAGAAGAATCTATCTTGATATGATTGAGATATTAAGCAGACATTTATTCAACTACATCACTGAGAGTTGCTCAGCTCAGCCGAGCTAGTGAAAAGCGGGAAATTCGCATTCGTCCTGACGACTAAAGTAATTGAAGTTGTGGGCATCATCATAATATCTGATTACCTATATTTACCGCTAAACATGGCCCATATAATGACACTGCATAATTATATAAAATGACTAAGGTCAGTCTGTTTCAAATTCTGCTTCGTGAAATATTTTCGAGCTATGGATTAATCATCATAGGCGAAAGGAGAGAGGACGCATAATAAACGGGATTATTTCAATTTTTCTTTCCATCTAACGACATCTATTGCCAACAGGTCTAACTAAGCAAGCGCAGAGCTGGCGACCCGACGACGTGACGGTGGACAGCTGAACTAGTTCCAAGCTTGGCTGCCACTGCTTTAAAGTAGTGAACACAGGCACCGCTAGATGGCGCCAGTAAAACCTCTACGAGAACAAAGGCAACTTACTAGGTAGTTTCTTGAACAATTTTTTTTAGTGACTATTTTGTAAATTCGTTAACATTCAAATGTCCTGACTTTTATTGTTCAATGTTTAATTTGTTTCAAGAGGATTCTCATCAGCTTTAAAACGAACGTGTTTTGTATAGTAAATTATTGGACACACTTTCAGCTGCCATGAACATAAATGAAAACATAAAGACGTAAGAATGGCGGGCTGAAACAGCCATATTAAAATTTCTTGCACGCCAAGACGTAAAATGCGTAAACAATAAAGATGATGAAAAGGCCCGTTTTTCCCTATAGTTGATACAGTGAAATGCTTCAAATGTAATATTATAAAAAGAAAAGATTTGTTTTTTGGTAAGTTTATTTGTAATGAATAAACTAAAAAAATACTGAGCCGATTTTAAAAATTCTTTCACCTACAGAAAGCTACATTATCAGCGAGTAACATGGGCTATATTTTATTTAAAAAAAAGAGAGATTCCTACGAAAATTGCAATAAAGTAACCCGAGGTATCAAAAAATTGCCTATAAAAGTCATTATTTGGCGTGCGCTGCAAAAACGATTGATGATACCTTCGATGATGCATAAAATGCTTATAGTAAACGCATCATCATTACCCACAAAAAAGACCGCGAGGCTACATGTTTAACTATTATACATATACATACATCAAGTCACAATACGCGTTTTTGTTCGGTCAACCTGGATTTAACACATAGGATTTACTACTTGTAATCCAGGTAGTACGTTCGGATCGTACTACCGACAACCACGTGAGCGAAGCCGCGGGCAAAAGATAGTGCAGTTAGATAAATTGCAAATATATAGGATGAATTTGAAATTCAAATAGGCTCTGTACCACTTGCCGCGGTATCCAATACGAAACAGGTTTATCTGGAACAGGTAGGTGCTCTGATTCATCTTTACTGTTAGGTCCAATTCGTTAGAAACCCTCTCGTGTAATAAGTTGTAATTCTGGTTTTAAACTTTTCAATAAATAAATTAACTAACTTTTTTTTTTCTCTAGTCTAATTTGGGCTTCGATTTTTGATAAGTTTGATTATTTCAATAAATACAATTGAATACCGTCAAAAAATTAGTTTAGTATGTACCTACCTAATATGAAAGATCAAACAAACAAAATACTCGATTATGTTGTTTGTTGTATTTATTCATGCTAAGTACTAGCTTTTGCCCGCGGCTTTGCCCGCGTGGATGTCAGAAAATATCCGACGGGAACATACTACCGGGCTTAAAAGTATCCTATGTGTTAATCCACACACTATTATTGTTAAAACATTATTTCAATTATTTATTCTATTATTTGTATTTTGTGTTTTTCGAACTGTGTCCAAATAAACGTTATTCTTTCTTTTAATCCAGGCTATAAACTATCTGTGTGTCAAATTTCATCCAAAACCGTTCAGCCGTTTTTGCGTGATTGAGTAACAAAAATCCAAACGTACAAACTTTCACATTTATAATATTAGTTAGGATACCTACTCTACGACCTTTTCATTTAAGGCGCTGACAAGACCCAATTGACCAAAATAGGCTTCTATTAAGAAAGAAAATTGCCGAATCTGTATAGTTTGTGGTAGCGGAAAAAATACATGTTAATTTTGAACATATTTTCCAGTACTTGGTTGTCACCAAAACACGTTTTGAAAAAAAAATCTCGATACAAACTATCGTTAAACTAACCTCTTACCTTGAGTTCTAATCCAAAATATCTGTATTAAATATCAACATAAATTACGTATTTAATTAATAACAAGTACGTCTTATTCTAATGCAGAACTTGGTTGTTTTTTATTTTCGATTACTCAACTCAATTCTGAGTAAATAGATAATTACTTCATATTTTGCAATAAATTACAAGCGTTTTGTCGTCGCGCTTCTCTTTCTTTTCTATGCAATCTGACAGTGACCGCGGCTTAGGTGTTGTCAGCGTCTTAATGTTAGTTTTTTTAAAAGCTCCCGCAGATTGGCACGATGCGACTGCAGTAGAACAATTTCCATAAAAACTTCCTGGAAATTGTTCTACTAGAATCTCGTCGCACCGTCGCGTCACGTCTGTCTGTGGGAGCATTAAATCGAACTAAAAATTCTGTATAACTAAAAAAATGCCTACAGTATGAAACATTGTACTTCCTAATACAATATGACGTCAACATGTCCATACTTATACATGGTACAGAAAACCAATTCGCTATTCAGGCACAGGATGACATCAGAACATGTGTCAATATGACAAAAATGCTATTCACGTGGTTAATGCAATTAACTGATCGTTATCATAACGAACGTTAGAAACCAACTAGCTCTTGCCCGCGGCTTCGTCCGCGTGGAGGTCAGGAATTATTCCACGAGAATGTACTACCGCCCTTAAAAGTATAATATGTGTTAATTAAGGTTATAAACTATCTGTGTGCCGAATTTCATCCAAATCCGTTGAGCCGTTTCTACGTGATGATTGAGTAACAAACATCCAAAGATAAAACTTTTCACACTTACAATTTAACTAACTGCGCCCGCGGTTTCACCCGCATAAGTCTCGAACCCGTGGGAATATCGGGATAAAAAGTATCCTATGTCCTAATCCAGGTCATGGTCTACCTATGTGCAATATTTCATCTAAATCCATTCAGCCGTTTTAGCGTGAAAGCGAACCAAACAAACAAACACACTTTCGCATTTATAATATTAGCTAGGATAGTAGGTTCACATTATTTTGGGGTATTCGGTCTATCTCAATACCGTTATCTGATGGCATCGACGGCAGCCATTTTTGATGTAAAAATACGTTCGTAATTAAGTGTCATGAAGTATTACATTTTGTGACATTTTCGTTTATGTCTGTAAGCCATTATAAGAATAGAGTGTATATTTATAATTAATATTTGCTTGTTCTTGTGCTCTTTCGCAGTGATCAGTTGGATCACAGTCTGTAAACTGTTGACTATCACTGGTTAACATAAGCAGGACTGCCGACAGAAGTGAAAACTTATCGCTCAAAGTGCGTAAAGAAGTTTTTTTTCACTTCAATAAAATAATGATTATCTAAATCACAATTTAAACAACGCACAGTATACGTATTTTTCTGTTCCTTTCTTCTTGTCTGTTTATATGTGTGTACATAAACTGTTCAATAACTTAACCCAGCCGCACGGGACGATCGATCAGGTTAAGCTACGCTTGCCGCGGTTGGTCCGTGGATGGGTGACCATCTTTACATACCAAGACCCCTTCGTGCCTCGGAAAGTACGTTAAGCCGTTGGTCCCGGCTGTCATTTGTAGGTCTTTGACAGTCGTTACGGGTTGTCAGAAGCCCGAAAGTCTGACAACCAGTCTTACCAAGGGGTATCGTGTTGTAACTGGGTTGTGGAGGTCAGATAGGCAGTCGCTCCATGTAAAATAACTGGTATTCAGCTGGATCTGGTTAGACTGGAAGCCGACCCCAACATAGTTGAGAAAAAGGCTAGGCAGATGATGATGTCGCGGGAAGGTACTAATGGGTCACCGAGGCCCCCGCAACACAGGCAACAAGAAGGAATACGGGTGGGTTTTAGTCAGTAAGAGTCTGACACACCCTCCCGCTCCGCCCAGAGCGGGAGAAGTTATTTGGTAATTTCCCACCCAAAAAAGAAAAAGGCAGATGATTATAAACTGTTAAATAAATAAATTATAAATATACACAAATTAATTTAAACATGGTCCACTTACTACAACTACAGCATGTCGGCGCGGGCAAGCCGGTGACGAGAATCCATAAGTTTTTCCCCTACCAAAAATCGCTCAACGCGCCTAAAGAACTTTACACTTCAAAAACTACTTAGTGGCTGGCCACATTTTCTTTATTATATTTGTTCATTTCCATAACACTTTACGAAATCAATTCAAAGTTTCCACAACGAGGAAACTTTGTGGGAAGATCTTGACCTTTTTTTTTTCAAACTAAATTGTCTTGACAAACGATTTTCATTCGTTTTGCTCAAATGATAATTTGTACAGGGTCCCCATCGAGGCGCAAACTGTCACCATGAATTCAGCTGTTCCAGACATTTTATCAAAATCAAAACTCCTTTATTTTAAACTAGGCTGATAATCAGCACTTTTCGAACGTCAAAATTAAATAAGACAGTTCCCTAAAAACGCCCGCCCTTCACCACTTCCTAGTGCTTTAGCTGGGAAGAAGAAGTGGCGCAACAAACTCCCCAGCAGCACACCTGTCTATCCTGTTTAGTTATATAAACTTGATTCTACACAAATCGTATGCAAAGTAATTAACACTACGAAACACAAAACTTTAAATTATGATACTTGCCATATATTAGCTAGCACCCGCCAATATACCAACAATGTAGGTATTATATACATGTATATATATTATATACATGTATATCCGTGTAAGTATTACACTTTTGTAGGAACCAGTTGCTTTTTTTTTTAAATTAACCGACGAAAAATTTCTAGAGGTCTAGAATCATGTGCTGAATTCATGATAGATAACTCTTGCGCGTCGGTGTCTCTGACAATGACAACATGTGTAGTGTCTCATTTTGAGGAACGCCACAATTCCGACGAATTCTCTCCCCGCTCTGGGATGTTTTAACGAAAAATATAAAACGGCACTTCGGAATCATAAAGAAAAAATTGGCCATTCGCAACTCCCCAATTATTATACCTGACATCTGAGTAGATTATATATTTTAATCCACGTAAAAGCATCGCTCCGTTTAATTGTGTTAAGTCGACCTTAATAAGGGACTAACCGTAGATTAAACGCAGATTAAATAAGTGATGTCCAATATTCGTCTGTGGGGCGAGAGATACGAGGGTCTATTAATTGGGGCACTACGACCAATTACGGTTAGAACAAAATTAACTGGAGATATTGCTTCCAAATATTTGATTAGGTATCCATTAAAGGCACCCGCAGACAGGCGCGACGCGACGGTGCGACGCAATTCTGATAGAACAATTTCCATGAAGTTTTCATAGAAATTGTTCTACTAAGGTCGCGTCGCGCTGTCGAGTCGCGCCTGTCTGCTCCCAGCCTTAACATGTTGATCTATGTATATCTATCTATCTATATTATACTAAAATAGTAAAGCTGAAGAGTTTGTTTGTTTAAGCGCGCTAATCTGGAACTACCAGTCGGGTTCGAAAAATCCTTTTTACATTTCCCAAGTCTTGAGGAAGGCTATTCAAAATCACGCTGCGACCTTAGGAGCTGAGCGAAAGGAAAAATGTTAGAAAATCGCTAAGCGAAAACGAAGTAATTAATAAAAAATCGATTTCTTTTCAATTAAACAGCAGGTGAAACCGCGGGGCACAGCGAGTTTGTAATAAAATACGGGTTTTATGAGTTATCCGATTCGGCAATGGCACTGGCAAGTGGCAAAAACCCGAGTAATGACACCCGTAGCCCGGAGTAAATGCATTAGAAGTTTTAATTAATTTCTGAAGACAGAAAATAAAGATAATACAGGGTGGATTTTTGAGACGGGGAGTAAGGCCAGACCTTAAACGATGTAGCTACAGGAAAACGGTCTTAGGAGACCGTCCTTAACTTTTTGAAACATTTAGATCTGCATTCACAAATTTTGATAAAATTGTACAGTCAGCAAGAAAATAAGTAGTTTTTACAAACATTTTGTGTGATTGCCAATCCATCCTGTTTCTTACAGGGATCAAAAAACTCTATTAGACCAACAGAGGTTTGAGTACTAGAAAACTCAGAAATCGCAAAAAAACGTTTTCCATGCATTTTGTAGGAAATGAGACTACAGCTTACTTTTTTTATGATGGACAGATTAGATTGGCACCAAAAAAAGTTTTTGAGAAAACTGCCCATTTTCTTGCTGATTGTACAATTTTTTCAAAATCTGTGAACGCAGATCGATATGTCTCAAAAAGATAAGGACGTCTCCTAAGACCGTGTTCCTGTAGCTACAACGGTTAAGGTAGCAGCCCCGTCTCAAATATCCACCCTGTATATATAATATATATATATAATATACAGGGTGTGGCGTAAGTAGTGGCCCACCGTTCAGGATTCGATGAACCAGATAATTAACTATAACAATTAAAAATTTTAACCATTTTTACTCAAGGGTTACGAAAATATTTCCTTTCTGTCTTTTATTTACGAAATTTCTAGCTTTTATTACAAATTTGTTTGTAGTTTCAACAAAAACCATTATTTTTCATTTTGATTTCTGCTAATTACTGCTGAATACTAGAGCTATCATGATAAATAATGATTTTTTATGTAAATTTAGCTCTTTTGAAGAAAAAGTTGGTTCTTCTCTAATTTTAACCCTAATTTTTACATACCATCGAAGTTCAAGGGCGATTTTTGTAAAAAAAACGTACTACACTGTCAGTGCCCATTTATTTAACAATATGTCTACTAAATACCGATTTCAAAATGGTATCACTATAACAAATCCTATTATTTATCAAAAAGATATTCAATTTTAATTGAAGAAAAGAAGATTTTCTTTAAACTACTTTTTTAAACTTTACTGCGTTAATACTTACGATATTTGCAAAAAAATACACTACAGTGTCAGTGCCCATTTGTATAAAAACTACTATTGCAGAGTTATCTAGATCTAACTTGTTACTTTAGGTATTTGAACAAAGAATAAAAAAAAAAACAAATCACTTTATTTATCATATATTATTAATCTTTGTCATGATTACAATCATTAAAATTAAACAAAATGTTCAAAATGGCCACCATTCGCAGCTATACACGCTCTGCAACGTCGAATAAACGACCGTTTAATTCGTCGGGCAAACCCGCTTTCGCTGATTTCTCTAGCTGCTGCCTGGATTCTAGTCCTCAATTGGTCAATGCTAGTGATTTCTTTGCTATAGACTTTTTCTTTTAGGCAACCCCAACAAAAGAAATCTAGGGGATTTAGATCTAGCGAGCGTGGTGGCCACAATATTGGACCTAAGCGCCCTATCCACCTATTTGGATACGCTGTATCAAGGTGCTCTCGTACTCTAACAGCGTAGTGAGCGGGACAGCCATCGTTCTGCAGCCACATGTCTTCTTGGACTTCAGGAACGACACCTTCCAGAAGCAAGGGCAAGTCAATTTGCAAAAAACTTAAATATCTTTCTGCATTTAATGTTTCTGGCAGCTCGTGTGGACCGATTATTTGTCCGTTAATGATTCCGGTCCAAAGGTTTATTTTAAATTGATACTGTGATCTGTCTTGCCTTATGAGATGCGGGTTTTCTAGCTGCCAGTTATGCAAATTATGTAGATTTAAATATCCATCTTTTTTGCAGGATGACTCGTCGCTCCATAGTATTTTATTACAAAACTGCGGGTCTTCTCTTATTCTGCGTAGCATTACTCTACAAAATGTTACTCTCAATTGATAATCTCTTGGTAGCAATGACTGTACCCTTTGATAGTGGTATGGGTACAGTTCATGTCTTTTGAGTATTCGATGTACAGATCTAGTTGATATACCAGTTCTGCGACTTAAGACACGGACCGATGTTGAAGGATCTTCTGTAACTAAATTCATTACCTCTTCATCGTTGTGTCGTCGCGGTCGTCCTTCACCTGCACCGCCTACGCCTGTGCCAGGTATCCTTCCCTCGGTGTATGCGTTATGCACTCTTCCAAAAACTCGGTGGTCTGGATGTCTTCGATCGGGATATCTCTCCCGATAAAGTCGAGCTGCTTCTCTACCGACACCTCTGCATTCGCCATAAATAAAATGCATGTCAGCATATTCGCGCGGTGTGTACCGAGACATTTTTTAATTGTCACTGCACTGCACGTTTGTCCAAATCGTTGAGCAAGCCAAAGTCACCAGTACACGTAGCCAATATCGCAGAAATCACCAAAACAACAAGTCCAATCAGTAGGCAAATTAAACAGAGTCCGGGGGCAGGCAGGGGTAAAAAAATGGCGGAGGTAAACACAGGCAGAATAAAAACGAAACGCATACGACGCACGACACGAGTGACGAGATCGTACTAAATCATTTCGAGATTTCTGAAGATTTCAACGTTAGTAATGAAAGAGATAGCAATACCCTACCATATCTCTTCCTTATCACTCCTATTGTGCGTAACTCGATTGCGAGAGCTTCAACCGGTTTTTGTTAACATCACAAACATGTCTCAGGTAATAAAAGGGTCAGGGTTTTTTTACCTGACTTGTTTGTGCTTTAACAAAAATCACATTTGAATTGTAAAAATTTACATTGTATCCGTTTTTTGAGTTTTTATACGTTTTGTAATAGTATTAACGCAACAAAGTTTAAAAAAGTAGTTTCATGAAAATCTTCTTTTCTTCAATTAAAATTGAATATCTTTTTGTTAAATTATTGGATCTGTTATAGTGATATCATTTTGAAATCGGTATTTAGTAGGCATATTATTAAATGCATGGGCACTGACAATGTAGTACGTTTTTTTTACAAAAATCGCTCTTAAACTTGAAGGTGTTTTAAAAATTAGGGTTAAAATTAGAGAAGAACCAACTTTTTCTTCAAAAGAGGTGAATTTACATAAAAAATCATAATTTATCATGATAGCTCTAGTATTCAGCAGTAATTAACAGAAATCAAAATGAAAAAATAATGGTTTTTGTTGAAACTACAAACAAATTTGTAAAAAAAGATAGAAATTTCGTAAATAAAAGACAAAAGGAAATATTTTCGTAACCCTTGGGTAAAAATGGTTAAAGTTTTTAATTGTTATAGTTAATTATCTGGTTCATCGAATCCTGAACGGTGGACCACTACTTACGCCACACCCTGTATACATAATTACAAACACAGGGCAAATTAAACATACACACACACGTTATTTTAATTACAGCAGCATGGCTTCAAGCCTCAAGAAACACAAATTAATAACACATTAACACTACAAAACAGAATTATAATTGAGTGTATATCGACGCTTGAAAGGCAAAATTTACTAAGCGACATAGGGCAAATTTGACTTTACATTATTAAAGTCATTTTTTTAGAAAAAAAAATCGTATAAATTCTGATTCAGATGATTAGATAAATAAGATTTCCAAAACAGTAAGATTTACGCCTGTAGGATGATTACATGAATTTATATGATTTTTTTTCTGAATATTGACTTTAATAATGTAAAGCCAAATTTGTCCTATGTCGCTTAGTAAATTTTGCCTTTCAAGCGTCGATATGTACTTAAGTAATTGGTATCGTATTACCCAGTAATTCGGTTGTGTAGGTCAGATAGGCAGTCGCTTCATGTAGAATGCTAGTATTCAGCTGCATCCGGTTAGACTGGAAGCCGACCCCAACTGGGTTGGGAAAATTCTATGCAGATATAATATGTACTTAAGTAATTACTTATTACCTGAAGAAAAATGATTTTTTTTTTTATGTATTTGACATATCTCGAGACCCCAGGGGGGCAACCATCACCTCTTATAACAGTATTATTTCAATATTAATTCAGCTTGTGAAAGAGATGGAGCTATACGCTGCGAGCTAAAGCGATGGAGCTGTACAGCTCCATCACTTCCCACTGTGAAGTAATATTGTAATAATATTGCTATAAGAGATGATGGTTGGCCCCCTGGGGTCCCAGACCTTTGGAAGGCGTACGAGGGGCCAAAGCCAACTCGCAGAGGCCCGTTAGACGTTTTTAATAAAAATGAGGCACCAACCGACGATTGACCCTGTTCGCATTATGCAAGTGCACCCAAGGATAAACCCCGGTTGGTGTCTATTGAACGTCAGTCATGAGTAGTCATGACGAATTCCGATTTTAAACTAGATTAAAGGCTTCTACATACTGGCGCGACTTGTCGCGCGACGCGTCGCGACATAAAGGCATCGCTTGTAGCGCTACACGCGGTGTCTTTGTGTCGCGTCGCGTCGCGCGACAAGTCGCGCCAGTATGTAGAAGCCTTTAAAGTCGAGATTATTATCAAATCTGTCAGTTCTAAATCTAATCCAATCGCTCTTGAGACTTCTAAGACTAATCAGACAATTGATCGCTTCTCTCCCAAATGACTCGAAAAATGAAAATCATAAAAAAAATCATAAAGAGGGACAGTCCCTCGGATTGTAGGTAGTTAATGCCTGATTGATTCAGTCACTATCAATCTCGATTATTTCTAACATTTTCTTATCAATCCTTAAGTTGATTGTAGTTCCATCTTCTTTCGCACTAAATTCATAAATCTGATTGGAACAACCGCAGCAAAAAGGTCTAGATGGTCTAATGAAGTGGTGCTACGTAGGAGGGCTACGTATCTGTAGAGCGTTTCCATTTAGGAAAATTAAAACAACTTAAGCGAGAGCTAGAACAGCCAGGGGTGCAGTTAATTTTAAATGATAAAATTACTACATTGCGCCAGACTTTAGCTCAGTGTTGCCAACTGGGTGTCAGGTTTTCGGGCTAGACTAGCCCAAAAAAAAATAAATAGGGTAAACTGCTAAATAATAGGTAATAAAAAAATTGCGCTGACGACTTTGATGGTCCAAGCCATCAGTGTCGTCAGTGAAGCCAAACTATTATCATTCAATATAAATTTATATTTTTCTTTGGATCAAATTTTTTGTTTACAAAATTTGTTTCGTTCTCAGCACAGAGCACAAACAAAGATGTTTCTCAGTATAATGTCTATGGTTTTGGCAGAGAATAACTAGAGGGCTAGATTTCGGGCCAAGGGCTAAAAAAATCATTATATTCGGGGCTGCAAAAGAAGAAAAAGGACTAAATCTAGCCCCGAAGGGGCTAAATTCTCATCCCTACTTTAGTTTGGCTGTAGTAGTTTGTTAGTTCATAAGCGGTAACAGTCACGCTATAGGCGAGCACATTCGTAAGAAGCTGGCAGTATCATCACAACGTTAATGTTTTCCCATTTTTGTCTTATTTGTTTTAGTATATTCGTGTATTAGTATGTATTTATTTGTGCTTATATTACTAATTAGGTATATAAATTATATTTAGAGTTTGTTATAGGTATATGTGTATCTTTGTATTCAAATAAATATTTATTCCTCAATTTTTCGTGATTGCACCTACCACTGTTTGTCTCTGCATCACCCAAAGGTTGACTGGTAGAAAATGCCTATGGCATTAAGTCCGCCTATGTAAATCTGTGTGCTTAAAGTAATAAATAAATATATCGCATGCCCCATGAATGAAGTGGTTACTATAGATACAAAGAGATTCCTAGCCTACGGGTCAGATATAATCCCAGTACCCGGTTCCGACAATTAAATCGATATGTGATGGCGTAAGTGTGCACACAGAGTGGTAGCAGAGCGGAAAGCGAGGCAAAATATGCTTATGCGTGGTTTTCCATTATTTGAGCGGATAGAACATGTCGCAATTAAAGACAGGAGAGAGAAAAACTAAGAACTTAGCCCATCCCAGTTAAGTGCACTGGGTTGGGCTAAGTTCTCATTAGTTTTTCTCTCTCCTGTCTTTATGACGCTATGATGAAGGAAGATATGTAGATTTAAAAAAGCGGCCAAGTACGTGTCGGACCACGTACAATGAAGCGATGCACGTAGTTGGGATGAATTTATCCCAAAAACAAACTTAACATTGTAGTTGAAAAACATGTTCAACATGTATACACTCCAACTGCAAAATTTAATTTAATTTAGTTTTTACGCACAATATTGGTGCCGATTCCCTTGTTTACAAACTAAACTAAATTTAAGTTCAGTGCATCTTTTTCTTTCTATTTCATTAAGAAAAGGACAGAAGATAAATTTTAGTTTAGTCCTGTCAAATTAATCAGCGCCTGTCACTACTCTATACAAGTTTAGACGTGATTAAAAACTTGCCTACTAAAATTACGTCAATTTACGTCAAGCGCTGATTAATTTGACAGGACTAAACTAAAATGTATCTTCTGTCCTTTTCTTAATGAAATAGAAAGAAAAAGATGCACTGAACTTAAATTTAGATTAGTTTGTGAACAAGGGAATCGGCGCCATTGAGTGACTTACCATGTTATTTTAAGACCATAGACTTCTTATAAGTTTTTCTGTAATCTATAAATATAGAACTATTCCCCGTTTTTTTTTTCAAAATTTTAGGTTCTGCTGTTTCAGAAATAAGGGATGGTCAATTTTCATATATTTTCTTTAATAACTTTAAAATGAATTATTTTAAAATTATAAAACGAAGCAAAAGGAGTATGTACGGAGCGTAGCAGGTGGCGTTCTATAGTTTCTGCCTAACCCCAAAAGAAGGCGTGAGTTTATGTATGTGTAAAAAAAAAAATATTTTTTTCCCCAAAACCTCACATAAAAATTCATCTATTTACGTTACACGTTCAGGTTTGGGCCACAGAAATTCATGTGCGTGCACCAAATTTTAACTTAATCGGTCCAGTAGATTCGGAGTAAATCAGCTGTGACATACGTACAGACAGACATACACGAGTGATCCTATAAGGGCTCCGTTTTTTCCTTGTGAGGTACGAAACCCTAAACATACAATAATACACCACTTCTTATCCTCAGGGTCTGGCGTAGTAACGTCGATCGATATGAACTCAGGCGGTTTTTTTCCTCATCCCCACCTCAACATCCTCCCTCCGCTGTCACTATGCTCTCACGTTCAAGGAATTACGGGCGATTTGAGCTCTCTACCCTGAGATGCAGATACTAGATAGGTAGGTAGTTTAAGGCGGCGCTTATATTGCCCTGCTATTTTGGTTCCGTAAATTGCACGAACGAAGCACAAGGCTTCAACTTTTGCCGTCCGATAAGGACCAGGCCCGGGTCGACGGCGCGTTGTATTCCACGCGCGCCGCAAAGAGATATCAGCACAAGTGTAGGGGTCCACTAGGGCCGATGCCTACCGGGGTCGCGTGGAAGTTCGAAAGGGTTACCGAGGCCCCTGGCAACACAGGCAACGGAAGGAATACGGGTGGGTTTTAGTCAGTAAGAGTCTGACACACCCTCCCGCTCCGCCCAGAGCGGGAGAAGTTATTTGATAATTTCCCATCCAAAAATAAGGCTTCATCTTCAGTTTCGAATCTTACGATAGGTTTGTGTTTGATGTAGCGATCGAGACGGTTCATCAAAAACAATTTCAATATGTAAATAGAGCTTTAGGTTCTACTGGGAAGGGGAAAATAGTAGGTTCCAAACATCTGTGAAACAAAGTCGACGCCGAGTTTAATTAGGTTAAGTACTCAGAAGCTAACTTTACTTTATTAGAGTTGACCGAAACAGTTCTTTAGACCGTTCCGTTAATTACGAAGTTAGTTTCAAAGCAAACGGATGGCTGCTAAATATCCCGAAACAGCGGTTTTAGAAACGAACTCTCCCGACCTCATAAGTTATTTCTTTGTGTATAAATTGAAAGCTGTTTTTGTCCTGTTTTAATGAACTTGTATTTAGGCTGTTGCAGACTAGCGCGACATCGCGGGCGAGATCGCCCCAGTCTGCACGAATCTTTTTGATAACAGATTTATGAAATGTCACACAAAGAGTCTTTGTAATCTTCGTCTCTTCATCCAAGCGTTTCCTGGCTTTGAACGGTCGTCCGCTCCCGCAAGAACTGCCCCTTTAGACTAGATGAAAATATTATTTCACCAAGGAGTAGGCAATCTGCCGGGGTCGCGGGAAGGTACTAAAGGGTCACCGAGGCCTCTGGCAACACAGGCAACAGGAAGGAATACGGGTGGGTTTTAGTCAGTAAGAGTCTGACACATCCTCCCGCTCTGTCCAGAGCGGGAAAAGTTATTTGATGATTTCCCATCCAAAAAAAAAAATTAAAATAAAAAGGAGTAGGCAATGAGGAAGGAGCTGTGCAGTAGTGATATATTAATCTTTGAGTGTCACTGACATAGTAGACCAGGATTAAAAAGCTTTCTGGGGACAGGACAAGATAACAAGTGGGATATACTTCGTTTTCGTGAAGTCTCCAGAATCTGGATGAGTAAATCTATCTTTGCGGACGAGCTGTTTCTAACATGGGACAACTGTACGTAGCTTACTCCCGCGTCACTAGTCCTGACTCTTTTCATATTTTGGCTGCTGAGACCAAAACTACAAACGTAAGTTTTATATAAATGTGGCTGTGTTTTAGTATCTTGTGGTGTCTTACGACTTCATTGCGAACGAAGTCGCGGGCAGAGGCCATTCTCCAAATAAAAGACTTATCCAGCAACCTGATTAGGTCCATGGTTATCCAAATTGCACAATCTGTCTAGGACATTGTTAGTGCCAATCCATATAATTGAAATTCTTTGGCGATTGAAATCATCGCCTTATCAAGGAGACCTCGTATGCCCTTTTCACAAGCAAGATCCGACCCCCTGTGTGAAATGTTTTTTATTCTGACTTGCTTTTATTAATTAAATAAAACATAGAGATAGGTACTGCCGTCTGACATACACGGCCTGAAAGTAATCAGATACTTTACCATACACATATTTGAAAAGTGATTTCGTATGACAATAATGAGAGATATGGAGCATGAGATAATAAGAGAACAACATGGAGGAAGTAAAAGAGGGTGTTTAATAAAAGGATGATCATTGATGCGAGCATACGAGACACTTCTCCAAATTTCCCAGGTGTAATATATATCTACCTCATACCGTTTTCACGTCATGAAAGTCGTTACATTTTATTAAAAACGTGAAATTTCACGGTGTTTTTCTTTCCGTTTGAATATGGTGACAAAAATTTGTATGGCTGTAATACTTATGATATTTGATTGAATCTGGCCAGATCTACCTCAAGGTTATTATTCCTTTTCATAATTCTAAAAATTATAACTCACACTCTGATCTATTGCTTTATTTTTTTAGGAAAACGTATACTTTTACAATATTTGTAAATATGTGAGAACCATGTATCTATCACATAATTAATTTACCTATCATTGCTTCATTTTTAATTATTTTTACCTATTGTGATATAGTAATTTTATTCTAGATGCATCATCTTCTTAAAGGTACCTATAATTATATAATTCATGTGTACAAAATATTGTAAAACATTTTAAAAGACTAACGGTGGAGTTTCTTGCTCATTCTACTCCATACGAAATAACCTTTTAGAACGGGCGACTAGAATCATTTTTTTTTTTTTTTGTAAATGTTGCTGTTCAAAAGTGCCTATTTGAAATAAATAATTTGACTTAGACTTAAATTCAAGATTTTAAAATACAAGAAGAAATATGTAGATTAAGTAGAACATAATGTTCAACCTTTAGTCAAGAGTGTAAATAAATACAAAAATATAATTATGTATTTCTATTTACTTCGGCACGATCTCAGTACTATTTCAAATTAGATGCATGAAGGATTTGAAGACAGACAATCTCCTTCCTCCTTGTAAACTTACGACATTGTCGTTTATTTAGTGAGAATTCGAACAATTCCGACATCGGGACTGTCGACGAACGGGAAATTAAACGGTACGCAAATGTGAACACCGAATTGACGGGGAACCGGCAAAATATTTGTTTTGCTCGTGCAAGTTCGGGGAAGCTCGGAGTTGTTCCGAAAACCGGAATGTTCCCGATAGTTGACTTTTAAATGGTATGCTTGAATGTTTGAATAAGCAATTTATAGGTCCAGTGGGTAGGGAATTGGTGGATTTTATTGTGGCAGTGATTTGGAGGACCATATTTACACTACAAAATAATAGCATTAACACATAATGTAAAACAAAGAGCATAGAGCAAATGTGTATATTACTCTCAAAACATACTGTAACAATTAATAGTAAATAGCATCTCTATCTACAAGTAATAAGATGAATAAAAAAATAGTGTCTCCATAAGCAGATCAAAGACCATAAAACGTTCTATAATTTTTACCTTTCTCATCTGTCAAATAACCATTTAGCTAATCCTAATTAGCTATAAGCCTATTTATGTTGCCTTCCCGCAACAAAACACTCCATAAAAGACAGACAGATTCCATAGAAATATTGTCCCTACAATATCGTCTTGAGTATCCCCATATACTACCAAGTATATAAGAGAATAAAGACGAAAAATGTATGTACCAACATCTCGCAAACCTTACATTCTACGCAGACATTGTAGTAAAAATAACATTGTCATGTGCTTGCTTCCGTAAAACAAAATGGTCCTATGTACATACATCCCACAGCAAAATTGAAATAGCACAAGTATTGCATTATTCATAAGATCCTATGAATATGTTATTAGGTAAAATTTGTCTGGCTTCTAAACTAAAAACTAACTTACAGGTTTAACAAGTAACTTATGTTCCTAATATAGGAATATATCTTGTTGTGTTGGTTAACATGAACAAAACAAGTGTAGATCTTTAAATATTGATATTTTATGCATTCAGTAGGCCACGTAGATTAAACCAGATTATTATTAAATAAAGACCGAGTAGGACATAAATTAATATTGGTTGTGTTATATTATAGCGAGTATTATTATTTCACATTTTTTACGATCGAATTGTTAAAGTATTGTATTGTACATTGTTTCGTTTCACAAAAACGAAACAACGTACAAGTTTAAAATTTTGAAACTACCAATGTCATCGTTTCGTTAGAAAAACAAACATCGTACTTTAGTTTTCTAAAAGCGTCGTGTGGAACTGCAAAAACTTGACAACCTAACCAGTGGCACTAATGACTAAGAGAAATAACCGTAGTCCTATAATATTATAAGTTTTATAACATATCATGACGCCTGTAATCTCCGAAGGGGTGGGGGAGGTGGAGGTGATCTATAGTATATATATCATTAGTGAAATGTAAATTGAGGGTGAACAGCAAACCAAACGAAGACCTATTTGTTGGATAAGATAGATTTGGTAGTTTTCGGATAAAATCCTATCCATAGTAGCGTCAACCGGTGAATAGTTTTTGCAAAATAGAAGAATGATATGTATCCGTCACAGATATAATGGTTTGTAAATTGTAACATGTCAAACTAACCAAAATATACGCCCCAGAAACATAAAGGTTTGTGGTGGAGAGCACGAGCGGCGAGCGCACGCAGTCTACCGGCTGGCTGCCTCACTCAAATTCATATTTCATGGTTTTAATTAAACCGTACTTTGACGGGAATGTAAGCGTACACAAATAGTATATATAGTAGGTATAGCTCCGCGCTACTTTAATACAAGAATTAACAATGATGCAAATGGAAAACCATTATACTCTAGTTTCATAGCTTCGCTGGTGGATTTTATGTGAAACCACTCACAATGCTATTTGTAGGCCCATATTATAAGTATAACAGATACATCATAAACGTCTGCTATATAGGTCATGTGGATTAAAAAAATATAAAGATTTAAAACGTTGAAGAAACTCTTGGCAATTCTAAGCCTACAGTAGAGTTCATACGGTGGAGGTCTGCCCGGCTTGGGCAGAGCACCGCCGTGTCCTCGTGGAGGCGATCGGCGGCAGAGATCTCTCGCGTCCGGCCCTGGTTCAGGCCATAGTACGGAGCGAGAGGGCATGGACAGCCGTCACCTCCTTCTGCGAAGCAGTAATGGTGCGGGACGGTTGAAGGAAAGGCAAGTTTCGCGCCCTCTCGCCCATAGCCGCCGCAGGAGACGCCCTGGGCGTCGGGAATCCCGGGCGGATTTCCGGAATCCGTAGGCGTGGGCTTGCGGACGGTGAGCGACGGGTAGCTCACCGTCCGGTAAGGACCAGGCCCGGGTCGACGGCGCGTCGTATTCCGCGCGCGCCTCAAAGAGATGTCGTCAGCACAATGTAGGGGTCCACTAGGGCCGATGCCTGCCGGGGTCGCGGGAAGGTACTAATGGGTCACCGAGGCCCCCGCAACACAGGCAACGGAAGGAATACGGGTGGGTTTTAGTCAATAAGAGTCTGACACACCCTCCCGCTTCGCCCAGAGCGGGAGATTTGAAGATTTCCAACCCAAAAAAAGAAGCCTACAGTAGAGTTACGCTTAGAATTGCCATTAGGTTCTTCAAAGGTAATTTCAAGATAGTGAATATCTTTGAAACATTTGCATAGAGCAGTTAAAATAAACAAAAAGTGATATGGACTATGTAGATAGTATTGCGTCCAGACATTAGTCTAAGCATTAAAGAACATACACATTAAAGAATTAAACACACACTTGCACATGAAAAAATGGCATCTTTTGTCTTTATTGTTTACCAATACTGGTGGATGGGGGCCATGTTGAATATTCAGTCTGTGGCAACGTAACCATTGTACTACACAATGTTGGGAACCTATGGTGAGGTGCGCTCGTCAGATTTTTAAACAGATAATTTTCTTTCAAGAGTGTCTTTTAGGTGTTTTATTTTTACAATTCTAAGTCTTTTTATTTGTTCAATAAGACTTTCGAAAGCAATTTTGATACAGGGTTTACTTTCTTCTTAGTTAACTGTTTTAAGGACAATGATTTCAGTGAAACAACGTATGAAAAGTATATCTTATTGAGATGTAACACTCCTAAAGAAAACATTGCACAAATCATTTCCGTGCGATTGATCTTGTTCACTACGGGTGACTTGCTTATCGAAAGGATCCGTTTGGTTATTTCCAGATTTGTTTGTGACGAAAATAGTGTCAACCTTACAACAAGTATTACGACTTGCGATAACTTCCAACCTTCTCGTCGCGAAAAGTTCAAAATGATATCATTTGTTTGTTGTCATGCAGAACTGAAATGAAAGGAAAAACAAAGTAACATCTGTCCCACGCCGTATCTGCCGGAGAAGAAATTAAGAGAAATGGGTCGCTTTTTCTACTCGACACGGGTTTTGTCCCTATGTGTTCGCCTTTGAGCGCTTAGGGATTATTTTGATCCCAAAAACTTTGTGGTGTTTTTCTCGACCGAATAGAAAAAAGGCATGAAAGGTAACCGAACCACCTGTAATTCCCATTGGAGTTTTTCGAAAGGGTTCGGCAAACGTTTTATATCGTACGCCCGTAGTTTCACCCACATTTCTAAATATAACATTATTTTTACGTATAAAGGATTAGCGTTTTATTATGCTAATCCATTATATTCAAGGGCAGGTCCTCAGGTTTAAATAAAATAAGAGTAAAATGAGAGGGCCTTCAACATTATTTCACATTACCGTCAGTGGATTAGACTTAGCAGCGCGATTCTAATTAAGTTTTCAACGAATAGGTCTAGCGACTAACTTCCGTTGGCAAGCACTAATCGCGGCAAAATTGTTTGTCAGCACGTGCTCACTTCAAGCAAGTTTGGGACGTGATGTAATGAGGCAGATGGGCTAGAATGGGTCAACTTTCAACCTTAAGACACTTCCGCTTGACATCTTATCCCGACAGGTTCGACAGACGGATACTGAAATTCTGAATTGACGCTCAAATTATTTACAGCTGAGATTTGCAAACAATGCAAACACAGATGTATAAATTGAACAGTTGAATCATCGAAATAATAACGTTACAGCGTTTAAATTTCGTGAACATAGCTTTTACCAACGTCGTCATCGACGGACTACTATACGAGACGCACGCGCGAACGCTAAGCAAACTTATACGAATACCCCCAGCCCTAATAAAAATGTCTAAGTGTGATATTTGTAAAAAAAATATAACAAAAACTTCACCGGGGTTAGAGTGCAGTAAGTGCGAGCGGATAGTACACCTGAATCCAAAATGCACAGGATTAACTAGCAAACAGATCGCTGCATTAAAAGCTGCATCCAGTCTGGAGTGGACATGCCCCGAATGCCACCAAGAATCCCCGAGACGTAACTCATCCATCATTTCACCTGAAGATGACGATGAAGAGGAGGATACGCCCGTCCAAATAAATTCAAAAACTTTATTAAGCAATATCACTAAAGAGGTTGAAAAAGCCATTAAAAGTGAAATGGCACAACTAAGCGATTCCTTGCAGTTCCATAGCGACAAACTTGATGAAGCAATGGAGTCCATGGAAGCTTTTAAGCAGACTATAAAGGCTCTCGAACGTAAGAATGCGGAACTAATTAATAAAAATAATAACATGGAAACCCGTGTAGGTGCCTTAGAACAACGGCTGCATGAAATTGAACAAGAGAAGCTTGCAAAATACGTGGAAATCGCAAATGTCCCAACCCAAAATAATGAAGATGTCAGACTTCTAGTGGATAAAATTGCAATTAAACTGAACCAGTCGAAAGAAACGATCAAAAGTGCACGAAGACTCCATGGATGGAAAGATCAGTCGGCCAACATACTAGTGGAGCTCAAAGACGAAGAAGTCCAAGAAAACTGGATTATTGCCGCCAAAAGTGTAAAGCCAACTGTTTCCGATGTAATTCCTAGCGAAGAAAATAACAAATCTGTCGTATATTTGAGAGAAGCCATGACTAAACATCACAAGCAACTATTCTGGAATGCCAAGCAGGAGCTGAAAGTCAATCACAACTACAAGTACGTTTGGTTCAAAAGAGGACTGGTCAAAGCTCGCAAGGAAGACGGCGAAAAAGTGTGTATCCTACGCACCATGAATGATATACGCGGATTAGCTATCAACAAGGAGTAAGACGGCACGACATCGCAAGTAAATATAAATAAAATCATTATACGAATGTCATAAATATCCAAAAATGGCGAATTCCTTTAATGATATTAATGAGATGAATGACTGTATAAATGTAAATGATTTCATAAACTGTACCCCTAACAATCAACTTAATCTATTGTGTATGCATATTAATATTCGCTCAATAATCAAAAACTTCTCCGCATTAGAACAAATGATTCTTATCTCAAAAAAATGTATTGATGTCATTATTCTAACTGAAAGTAATATATCAGAAAACTTAAGTGTTTTGTATCAAATAACCGGGTACCGAATGTACACAGCCTTACGTAAGTCTCGAAGAGGTGGTGGCATTATAGTGTATGTGAATAATAAACATAAATGTAACATCATTAATATAAAAACTATACACTTTGAAAGTGTATTCTGCACAATCACCACACATTCTAACTATACTGCGAACCTGTGTGCGGTATACCGACCACCAAGTTCTAGTAAAATTCTATTTATTGACGAACTACAAACTACGCTGCAACAATTCACTAAAAACACAGAACTATACTTGTTGGGAGACACTAACATAGATTTAAAAACGGATAACCCTGTAAGGCATAAATACAATAACATGTTATGTAGCATGGGCCTTTTGTGCGGGATCACTGAACACACTAGAATAGCAACATGTAACGAAAAAATAAGTAAATCTTGTATTGATCATATTTATGCTCGATCCCGTACACAAGACCTATTTACGGCAACACTCGGTACCACACTGGCTGACCATCGCGCTGTGATGCTCGCATGTTCTGGCGTGCAAATACAGGATGTCCTTAAATACAAGACCTGCATAAATAACCAGCAACTCATTAAATGTTTCGATGAAATCCAGTGGGAAAAATCACAGGATATAAAATGCCCAATAACCCTATATAACTTCATGCATACACAGTTCAATGAATGTTATAAAAAATCTGAATATAAAATCAAAGTCAAAAGCAGATCATCACGTAGTAAAAATGAATGGATAAATAAAAAAATAATCAACGCCTGCGAACATCGGGACAAGTTATTCATGAAATGGATAAAAGACTCTAATAACGTAATCTTAAAACAAACATATAATAAATCAAGAAACTATGCAAATATTTTAATACACAAAACTAAAAACAATAATATAAAATCTGAAATTTCATCAAATAAGAACAATATTAGACAGCTGTGGCAAATTCTTAATCGAATAACAGGTAGAATAAAAAACTCCATTGATGATGCTATTGAGAATTCATTTAATAAAACAAGTTTATCTTCTAAGGATATTGCTAATAATTTTGCACACACTTTTGATAAAAGCGTGAAACAAATTATTCCTAAATGCTCAAAACCACTGTTAAATAAAACAGAGTACACAACTCCAGCTAACGTTACTATGCGTGTAAAGCCTGCAGAGCCTGACTCAGTTAAAAAAATTATTATGTCTTTGAACAATAATAAAGCCCCAGGAATAGATGGAATTAGAGCCATAGATATCAAAATGTTGTGTACGAAAATCACCTCAGTGATTTCTAACTTAATTAATTTATGCATACAAACATGCAAGTATCCATCTACACTTAAAACAGGGATTGTCAGACCGATTCATAAAAAAGGAAGCAGGCTAGATTACAAAAACTACAGACCTATTACTATATTGCCTACAATTGATAAAATAATAGAAAAATTTATTTGTAAACAAATACACGAATTTTATGAAAAACATAAAATACTAACAGACAAACAATATGGCTTCCAACCAAAAAAGAATACCACTCAGCTGCTATCAAGGTTCACAGATAGTATTCATAAACACTTAGATGAAAAAAAGCACATTCTAGTTGTATTTATAGACTACAGCAAGGCATTTGATACACTCAGACATGACCGACTACTAGAGTGTCTTCAGGACAGCGGAATTAGAGGCAAACTACTTGATTGGTGCGGAAACTATCTTGATGACAGAAAATACATGGTCAGAGTCAGTGACGCGACTAGTGAACCAGTCATCGTAACGGAAGGAACGGCGCAAGGCTCGGTCCTTGGGCCACTGCACTACCTCACTTATGTTAATAGCCTAGTTAATGTGATAAAAATGTGCGTAATGTATCAATTCGCCGACGACACCTGCCTTATAGCCGCTGGACATAGTGTTAGTGATGCCCAAAAGCAACTACAAGAGGACTTTGATTTGCTAACTAAATGGTCCCATGACTCTGGCTTAGCATTAAACGCTAGTAAGACCAAATTAATGTACATCAGTTCGAGTCAAAATAGAAGCTCTGTCTTGCCTAAACTAACAGCACACTGCCATGAGTGTTTGCATGACAACTGCCGTAATAAAGTAGCCAAGCCTTGCAGTTGTGACGCCATAGATCTCGTGGAGACCCAAACATACCTAGGGCTTACCATTGATAGCCGACTTAATTGGAAGGAACACATTAATGGGGTGTGTGATAAACTGAGATGTATGTTAGCAAAATTCGCTATTATAAGATGCAAAATTCCATATCAAACACTGTTAACGCTTTACAAAGCCCTGGCTGAATCAACGATATCCTATGGCCTGTCGAGCTATGGTAGGACATATAAAACTCACCTAGATCAAATTTACGCACTTCAACTACGTATATTAAAAGCAATTGTCCCGCAAAACATTAAGAAGAAGTACAAGAATGACTACGGTAAATTATTTGAATTCTGTAAAATAATACAAATACATGAAAAAATAAAATTTACATTATTAAAAGAAGAATTTTTTAATGAAAATCTTAAGAAAACAAAAATCATAAATAATAATGAAATTAATACCCGTAGTGTCATCAATGCTAAGTTGTTGCTTCCTAAGTACAACAATTTACACGGCAAGAGATCGTTAAAGTATATAATACCATATCTTATTAATCAACTACCTATATCATTGAGGGACAAAATAACTGCTAAAAACATAAAGTACAAATTAAAGGAACATTTCTTACAAAATATAAATATCTAATGTATATTAAGTGAATAAATGTTATAAATGAATATAGTTAAATAGTAAATAAATAAACATAATAGCCAACGATACCATTGGAAAATTAACTATTACTAATAATAATATACTTTTAGGAACAACCTGTATCAAACTAAATCACATTCCTCCACCACTTTTTGTCTTAGGGACGGTCAGATTGGTCATCGATGTTCGCTCGTAAGTAATAGATAAATATTTCGCTAATTACCCACGATGTTGTTTTTGTTACTGTATCATTTTATGATTATGAACTTAAGTTTGTTTTGATTGTTTAAATTATGTGGTCGATGATTTTGGTGCACGGTAAAACTCTAATGAGTTTATGTTTGCATCAACTTATTATGTATAAAGATGTAAGTACTGAATGAATGAATAAATAAATAAATAAATAAATAAAAACACCTGCAACCCATTTAATAAGGGCCGCAAACATGAAAAATTCACTTCCATTTTCCACAAATGCTTTTCGGTGTTCTTCTTAGCGTTTCGATGGCAAATATCCTACCCTAACTAATATTAGGTATAAATCCGAAAGTGAGTTCGTTTGTTTGTTACGCTTTCACACTAAAACGGCAGAACAGATTTGGATGAAGCCACATGGGTAGACCATAACTTGGATTAGGACATTGGATACTTTTAACTAGATATTCCCATGGGATTGAGACTTATGTGGGTGAAACCGCAGGGCGCAGCTTAATTTATACACGTGGCTGTTACTATTTTGACATGAAACGGAATTCATGCTGAAAAGTAACTGATATTTTATAAGATGTCTAATACTACTGTGAGAAAATAAAGCGATTGATTACCCATTTTCCAAACAGAAAAAGCAATACAACCTGTTTGAAAAGCGTGTGTACTAACCAGTAAAGAGGCATGAATTAGCGGTCAATAAAGCGGGAGAAGGATATCAGCAGTGCTATTCTGTAACAATAACACCGTGAAAACTTAAGTGAAATGAGCTTAAAGTGAGCTGTCAATAGTGTCATCCCTAGCATAAGGCGGAATTAGAGCTCACTTCACGTTCACGTCACGGTGGCCGGTAAGGTTTCACGGTGATATTTGTACAGAATAAACCGGCTGGTCGATAGGTAGAAGTAGATAGGAAAACAGAGGCAGGCAATTTGCCGCCGGCGCGGTGTATGAAATTGTGCATCTGCACGAAAACGCTTTTACATCGGCCCGTATTTTCCTTTCCCTCTGTAAACTGAAGGCACAATCTAATTGAAATTTAATTAGAAGTTCATCTTCCCAGTTTATTAAGGTTCGATGGATACGAAATGTCTTAGTGGAAATTACTTTCAAGTCTTGCTTATTAGATAAGCGATTTTAGAGCAGAAAATAACTAAATCTTTTGAGAGTTTTAACTCCCTGTAATTCAGTGGAATAGTACAGTAAAACGGGGTGAATAGAAATGCAGGGGTGAATCGGGGTGGAGCATACGGTGGAGGTCTGCCCGGCTTGGGCAGAGCACCGCCGTGTCCTCGTGGAGGCGATTGGCGGCAGAGACCTCTCGCGTCCGGCCCTGGTTCAGGCCATGGTACGGAGCGAGAGGGCATGGGCAGCCGTCACCTCCTTCTGCGAAGCAGTAATGCTCGCAAAGGAGGAGGCGGGACGGTTGAGGGAAAGGCAAGTTTCGCGCCCTCTCGCCCCTAGCCGCCGCAGGAGACGCCCAGGGCGTCGGGAATCCCGGGCGGATTTCCGGCCACCGTAGGCGCGGGCTTGCGGACGGTGAGCAATGGGTAGCTCACCGTCCGGTAAGGACCAGGCCCGGGTCGACGGCGCGTCGTATTCCACGCGCGCCTCAAAGAGATGTCGTCAGCACAAAAGTAGGGGTCCACTAGGGCCGATGCCTGCCGGGGTCGCGGGAAGGTACTTATGGGTCACCGAGGCCCCCGCAACACAGGCAACAGGAAGGAATACGGGTGGGTTTTAGTCAGTAAGAGTCTGACACACCCTCCCGCTCCGCCCAGAGCGGGAGAAGTTATTTGATGATTTCCCACCCTAAAAAAAAAAAAAAAAAGGGGGTGAATCGGGACGAAACTTTAAAATAGATTTTAACGTTGAAATAATATAATTTGTTGCCAAAAAGGGCTCTAATGTGTTTATTGTATAATAATTAACGACTAACTTTCCTTGTTGGTAGCAAACTTTATTATTTCAACGTTAAAATCCATTTTAAAGTTTCGTCCCGATTCACCCCTGCATTTCTATTCACCACGTTTTACGGTATATCAGAAATCACATTAAGGCTCGTGCAGACTAGCGCGATATCACAGGCGCGACAGGCAGCAATATGCGTGTGGCACCCGCGATATCGCCCCAGTCTGTAAAAGCTTTTAAAGCGCTGACAAGACTCAATTGATCAAAATAGTCTTCTCTTTAGAAAAAAAATTGCCAAATCTGTATAGTTTGTGGTAGCGGAAAAAATATATGTTAATTTTGAACATATTTCCCAGAACTTGATTGTCGCCAAAACACGTTTTGAAAAAAAATCACGATACAAACTAACGTTAAACTAACCTCTTACCTTGAGTTCTAATCTAAAATATCTGTATTAAATATAAACATACGTTACCTATTGAATTAATAACAAGAACGTCTTATTTGAATGCAGAACTTGGTTGTTTTTTATGTTCGATTACTCAACCCAATTTTGAGTAAATGGATAATTGCTTCATATTTTGCAATAAATTACAAGCGTTGTGTCATCGCGCTTCTCTTTCTTTTCTATGCAATCTGACAGTAACCGCGGTTTAGATGTTCTCAGCGTCTTAAGGCTATGCTAATCGAATTTAAGATCTTTTAAGAAATCGATATCCCCAATAATTGGGTGTCAGAGGTCAGGTGACAGTAGATCGTAAAGGTTCGTGCAGACTAGCGCGATATCACAGAGTCCGTGATATCGCCCCAGTCTGCACAAGCCTTGAAAGTAGGCCAGTAATAATCCCGAACTCATAAAGTCGTTTGAGGAAATATACAACAGAAGTTTAACCCGTGTAACCTGGGGGTTACCATCACCTCATAGGTATAGCAGTATTATTATAATATTACTTCACAGTGGAAAAGTGATGGAGCTATACAGGACTTATAGCTCCATCTCTTTCTCACGCTAAGTAATGTTGAAATAATACTGCTATAAGAAGTGATGGTTACCCCCCTGATCGTTACTTTACAATGTCCTGTCCTAGATTAGAAGGAGACAGAACGAGTCCCTCTGACCTAATTAAAGAATTCGTTGTGACAACTTAAAGTCGATTCCACGACTCAGTTCTTTATGAACTGATAGTTGTGCAAAGACTTTATAAATAGCAAAGTAAAATAAAATCCATTGACGGACTTCGTCAAGTCTTCTCGTCGCCAATCCCGCAGTTTTTGAATACTAAGGTCTTCAAGCAGTGCGTCCTGCCCGTTATTACATACGGTGCCGAAACGTGGACACTGACAGTCGGGCTGGTCCACAAATTAAAGTTCGCTCAGCGCGCCATGGAGCGGGCTATGCTCGGAGTTTCTTTGAAGGATAAGATCAGAAATGAAGTTATCCGGAAGAGAACCGGAGTTACCGACATAGCCTGCAGAGTCAGCAAGCTGAAGTGGCAGTGGGCTGGCCATGTGTGTCGAAGGACCGATGGCCGGTGGAGCAGACGAGTCCTGAAGTGGAGACCGCGTATCGGAAAGCGTAGTGTGGGACGCCCCCCAGCTAGATGGACCGATGACCTTAAAAAGGTGGCTTGGACAGACTGGATGCGGAAGGCGGAGGACAGGGTGTTGTGGCGCAGCCTGGGAGAGGCCTATGTCCAGCAGTGGACTGTTATAGGCTGCGTTGGTTGATTTGTTGATTAACGGAAATTCAGTAACACATTTACTTGGTAATAAATAGTCCATTGTTGAATCTATTATACTTAAGGAAAACTTACTTCAATATGTTAAGTACCTGTTTTGTACTGTCTCAAGGACATTGTATTGTTTTAAATACATTACCAACAATCTGTAACATAAAATC
This sequence comes from Atethmia centrago, assembly GCA_905333075.3. Classification (NCBI taxonomy): domain Eukaryota; kingdom Metazoa; phylum Arthropoda; class Insecta; order Lepidoptera; family Noctuidae; genus Atethmia; species Atethmia centrago. Next base: position 13,988,919 of record HG995386.1, on the reverse strand, counting down.
GCTTCGTCGGTCTAGTGGTCGCAAGCGCTACTGCTGAGCATGAGGTCCTGAGTTCGATTCGCGGATCAGGCAAAGTGTTAGTGGGTTTCTATATCAGGAATTTCCCAGTAGCAGCCCGGAGTCTGGATTTGTGCCCGATTGATGGTAATAGGCTCGCCCCCTATTACATGGGACTTAAACGTAACTGGCGAAATGTGGGTGTACTACAGGTACACCTCTGCCCAACCCTTCGGGGAAACAAGGCGTGATGTTATGTGTAAGTATGTGATTTAAAATAATAGTAGTACAGACGTTATTTCTAAAATTAGTAGGTACAAGGGTTTCAAGAATCAGCGAAAGGTTGATTTCGGAATTCCAAACCTATAGATATGGATGCTGTACAAATGAAAAAAACCGGTCCCACTTGACCGGTTTTTTTGAAGGACCACGCACAATAAAGGCTCCTTCAAACAGGCGCGACACGCGACGCGACACAAAGGCACCGCGTGTAGCGCTACAAGCGGTGCCTTTGTGTCGCGTCGCGTGTCGCGCTTGTTTGTAAGAGTCTTAAAGGGTTCCGTAGTTGGGATGAATTTATCCCAAGGACAAAGTTAACATTGTAGTTTTTTTTTTTCATATCAAATCAAATTTATTCGTAAATGTAGGTTTCAATACAATAGGATGTCGTAATAAGATGGTCAGTTCGCTAGATTTTACTCGAAGGCATACAAATCATCATCTGCCTAGCCTTTTCCCAACTATGTTGGGGTCGGCTTCCAGTCTTACCGGATACAGCTGAATACCAGTATTTTACATGGAGCGACTGCCTATCTGACCTCCACAACCCAGTTACTGGGTAATACGATGCCCCTTGGTAAGACTGGTTCTCAGACTTTCGAGCTTCTGACGACCCGTAACAACTGTCAAAGATCTAGAAATGACAGCCGGGACCAACGGCTTAACGTGCTTTCCGAGGCACGGAGGGGTCTTGGTATGTAAAGATGGTCACCCATCCACGGACATAAGGCATACAAATCATAATAAAATTAGTGGTGCCGAAATTACAGACACACAATTAAAATGAAATAACTCAATTACTTACATACTAACACACAGTTCCTGACGTACTAACACTCAATTACCAATGTCAAAATAATAATCAACTAAATGTAAGATTGTGATAAGCTAAATGTCAGTGGTGTCCTCCATAAACTCAGTTGTGGAATAGTAACATATATGAATTTAAAATGGTTTCAGTTTCTTTTTAAACATCATATTATTAAGATTCATCATAATAATTATCAATATTATTGTTTCAGGCTACGGAGAGTTCAGAGTTCAGAGAGAAATTGCTTCCTTGATAATGCAGTAACCGAAGACGTAAAACTAATAAATTAAATATAATCATTTAATCAAAAACATGTTCCCCCATACATTCAAACTGCAAATGTAAGTTTGTATGCACAATATTTAGTGATTTATCATGTTATTTTAAGACCATATTCTTATGGATTTTTTTTTTCCTGTAATCTATAAGTATAGAACTATTCTCTGTATTTTATTTTTATTTTTTAAATTGGGCTCTGCATTTTCGGAGATAATGGGGAAACCATTTTCTTTAAGAGCTTTAAAATGAATCATCCTTTCATTTAATCTGTCACACGGTACAGTTTCCTAAAATTTTGTTTAATTTTCTATTTTTTTCCCCCAAAACCCCACATTCAAAATTCATTTATTTACGTTACACGTTCGTACATATTTGGGTCACAGAAATTCATGTTTACCTTTCTCCTTAATCGGTCCAGTAGATTCACAGCAAGTCGGCTGTGACAGACACACAGACAGACAGACACACGAGTGATCCTTTATGGGTTCCGTTTTGTCCTTTTGATGTACGGAACCCTAAAACAACAGCAAGCTCTTCATGAAGGCTTTAATGCAGATGTTCTTTTTAAAATTCAGTTAGCGTCACTGGCGGCTCAGTCGAATGCAAATAACAATGCTTTTAAGCCCAAACGTCTGCCCCACTCATCACATTTTCACTAGTCTCATAATGTTATGCCACATTATGAAAGAATGAACAAGGAAAAGCATTTTATCATCATTTTGCGGGCGTTCTTTTATTATTTTTTAGGGTTCCGTACCCAAAGGGTGCCAACGAACGGGACCTTACAGATAATAATACGGCTCCGCTGCCCGTCCGTCCATCTGCCACAGGGCTGTATCTTTTGAACCGTAATCGTTATACTACTATGGCCACTATAACAACAAATACTTAATAAAAAATAAAAGGGGTCCCCATTTTTTTTCGGCGTTTTTTTTTTTTTTTTTTTACCAAAGTATTATAAACAAAATGTAGTGGTAAATATTGTACGATGGTACGGAACCCTTCGTGTGCGAGTCCAAAAGTGGAGTTCCGTTTTTTATTATAGAAAATCTGCGTGAGCTATTCCCTTACCATTGGAGTCGATACGAAAGGGAATTTTGCTCCTTGCTCCGTAGAGTGCCATGTAAATTGCGTCAACTTTAGCCTCGTTGAAACCGTCTTTGATGCAGGTGAACGAGCATTAGTAGCATTCGAGCAGAAAATAACGGAAATCAGAATGAGATTATACCTACTTTGATTATTAATATTGGTACCTCTAATATAATTATTCAGAATTCAAAAGGTTCGATGTTCAAATAGAAAGAACTCTCTTTTTTTGGGTGGGAAATTATCAAATAACTTCTCCCGCTCTGGGCGGAGCGGGAGGGTGTGTTAGCTTCTCCCTGACTAAAACCCACCCGTGTTCCTTCCGTTGCCCGCGCTGCCAGGGGCCTCGGTATCCCTTTCGGACTTTCCCGCGAAGAACTCTCGTGCAGAGACGAGTTTTAGTAACAAGAGCGGCACCGTAATTGCTCCAATGAATTTGAAGTATATTGCTAATCATTGCTTCATAGGTTCGAAAAATTTGCTCTACAACGTAAATAATGCAATTAATGTCGTTGAACTATAAAAATGAAACACATTGCTACTGTAAGGGTAATACGCAACTACCCCGCAGATCATAGAGTGGTAAATGCTTTCCCTCCGTATCGAGAAGCCCTAAACGCAAATGGTCCTATTAGCAAAACGACCCATAAACAAAATAACACTTTAGCAAAATGTCCTATGAGCAGTTTGTCCTATTAGCAGAACGTCCTATGAGCAAAATGGTCATATTAGCAGAACGTAGCCAGTCGCCACGATCTGTAGTCAAGCTCACTGCCCAGAGGCGTCACTCGTTAGGGATGAAAAATAAGACATATATTTCCATTAGCACTCAGGGTTTTTTCCGTTCTAGAAAACCTGCCTGCAAACTTGAAAGTCACGTGTGGATTTGTCAACTACGTAGTTTCAACACTTAAGCTAAGTCGCGTGCAAAACTTAGTTGTTCAGTACGTAAACAATATTATTACTGAAACTACACGAGGCTTCAGTGGTGGATCACACTTTAGGTATTTACCATCTGGATTTGTTAGCATGACTTATTTTGTATGAAGGCCATCTGTTTTTTTACAGATCTCGCACTTATCACAATGGTAATACATGCTGAAGTGGGAGTTATTCTAGATGAAGTTCTAGTATGTAAACAAACCGGTATTTTGGTTCATAGAAAAACATATTCTTCATTATGTACACCATAAAACTAAAACGTATAATAATAAAAATAATGAGCTTGAATATACAAGCAGATAATTGCCGTCAATTTAATTGAAACCGAAGCTCTCAATTTCGTTGGTAAGATTGTCTACCGACACAAGTCTCTTCAAATTCGATTTAGACGGAAAATTTATTCAAAAGGATTGAAAATGTGTCTTCGAAAAAGGAAGGAACAAAAGATAACGAAAATATCGAAGACTTTTAATTATTAATCAAGAGACAAACTTCCGCCCTTTTCTTTTAAATTAAGGGTCGGGTAATCGCCGTTGTCCTTGGCCATACAAATGCGCGTCGCACTTACGCCGCACCGACGCACAGTGGGCCCATACTGAAAATTAGTGGACTTAGGCAACAAAGTTACCATATCAATGCGATTTTTTTTTATATGACGTGTTATAATATTCCTGACAACTTTTATTCTTATAAAATTTCTTCTAAACTTGATAGTTTGTCTTGAAAAAAATGTATTAGATTTTTTTGTATGGAGCGAATCACGTTTAATTTTTTTTCTTCAATTGTACTAATATGTTGGGTGTGTGGCGTGAGTATATGATAGCTAGGGTCATTCTCTATCCACGAAAAAAAAATCAGCGCCGGCCATCTGCGGCAGCGCGAGTAATCATTCGGTAAAAAAATAATTTGGAGGAATTTTTTTGTCATTTAAAATAAATTCAAAGCATATATTTTGTCTCATTTGGCTGTTTTCACCTTCTTTTTAGTTAAATAAATAGTTTTAATAGCGCATACGTACTTAGAACTAGTAATTCTGGTAGAGATTTAGTTATTATTGCATGTTATCGGTACAAATGAGTCATCAATCACAATGCAGGTGCTCTGCATTGTGATTGATGACTCATTTGTTTGTGCGCGCATAACTAATGAGTCATCGAAAAATGCTCGTCTCTGATTGGCTGTGTTATTTTTTAACTGCACGTTATCTATTGTTGAATAAATATATCGTAATGTTTCAGGTTATACTAATTTTGTTAATGATAGGTGAAATAATTTAAATTTGTACGGGCAAGTCGTTGATAATTATCTACATAATTAACTGTATGTATATTATTAAAGTATAAGTTATCGTACGTATGATCAATATGAAACTGTGAAGTAATTGTAGCCCTGAAAAGGGCTGTTTGTAATATTCCTAACCCTGATGGGCTTTTGTGGGAATAATTTAGAGCCGGATTACATTATTTCTTGTTCCAGAAGTGCTAGTGGGTCCGGCAAATTTTCGGACTCTGCTATGAGGCATTCTTCTTCCTCCATAATTTCACTGTCACAGGGAGGCTCAGTAGTCTGTAACAACTGAGTTGCTTCAGGCAACAACTCATTATGAACCTGTTTCATTATTTTAGGCCTTATGTAGGATATGTGGGGATCAGAGCTTATTAGAAGTCCATGGAGGATGTCTTCGTTTGTTGCTATTCTCCCCGTTATCCGAGTGTGCCTCTCCCTGACGTTTCTGAAGTCCTTATTACGGGCTTCCGAAGCTTCTCCAGATAAGGTACCTAAAACGAATAAGTACATACATTTTAATTTCAAAACGCAATCGAGTCAAATAATACATCAAACTATATTTATTTTTTACTTACCGATTGGCAAAACACCAAAGTGGTTACAGATGTCTGCACCGTGCATTAGAAGTTTATGTACACTAACTGGCATGTAGTACCACGAATAGTGTTGCACGTACACATCAGCTGTTTCTCTACAGTATCTTCTAAATTTTTCACAGTCAATGTTTTTGCCTGATGATATGGCTTGTAGAATAACGGAAAATCTGAAAATCAGATTTTCGTCAATTCCCGTTATTCTGGAAGATCTTTTGTAATCTTGGAAAAAGCGCCTCGCTGTATTCCCGTCGTTTGTAGTTCCAAAACCCTAAAATGGGAAAACAATACTGTAATATACAATACATAGAGATATAATTCACAAACAACATAAAGAGAGCGAAAATTAAATACATACCTGTTTGACTATATCAATCAGCATTCCAGTTTGCTCACGAAACTCTTGCTGTGTGGTATTTTTTTTAGCTTGTTTCAAAGCCTTGTGTTCGCCGCGAGCAGTCCATCGTTGAAAATCCAGATTAGAAGATATATGGAGAAGACATTCCATACACCGAATCTTCATATGCAGTGAAGAAATTCCTTGTTTGTAAATTTCTTCACGAAGTGGTTTAGAAGTCAAAGCGTCTAAATTATTCATCTCACTCGGTTTTGCCAAGCAAATGGGACACGTTGCATATGATGGTACTCCAGCAATAACATTGGCCACTTTTCCATCAATCATGGTCATATGCAATTCATGTGATACAATAATATTTCCACACTGTGTAGATATTCGTTCATCAATTTGTTTTTTCATCTCAGACTCTTCAGACTTTATAAAGTCAGCTGTCTCCGAAGTGAAAGTGAACTTCACTGGTCGACAGTACAGAGTTGAGCAAGGTGTGGGGTTCTCCCAAACTAGATTTTCATTCCCAGATGATGGCCTAGTAGACACTAGCCGAAGAGGGACGATGCTTATCATGACTACTGATGAATCATCGAACTCTGTAGCTGTGTTTGACGTTTTCTGTTTATAGTTACTCTGCGACGAAGAACCATCAAGTCCCCATTTCCAGGTCAACTTGAGTTCTTCATTTTGAGACCTATCAACAGTATTTATATCAAGTAATATCCTCTCCACAGTGTGGTTCAATAGCGCTTGCAATTTAATGTGAGCTCCGTTTTCGGTAATCTCCATACTCTCTTGTGGTGGGTAACATCTTTTCTTGCCATTTACAAGCTTTGGATAAGATGGAAAGGCAGCACAGTTTTCTTCTTTCAGAAATTGTCGAAGAGCTAAGTACTTCCATTTCAAGAGCGCAACTGATGTATAAAGAGCTAAACACTTATCTTCAGAGACAGTACTTAAGCTCTGCTTTTTGAATAGTCTCTCTTCTACTTCGGATAGCGCATCTGGATTACTGGAAAGGTATTCGACCACTTTTGCCAGATTCGTTTTGCCGTTGTCTTTCAATTTTGTTATGTACCAGTGCTGCAACTCTTCCTCGGAATTTTCTTCTACTATGGAAGTAGAACGTCTTTTCTTTTGCTTATTACTTAACTCTTCGAACGGTTTTCTGTGCTCCTTTTCTGTAGATGTTCCCGCTTCCGCAGTACATACTGCAAGAGTAGGAACATGGCAATCTATATCCACAAGCTCAGATAAGGCTGCGTCCGAAAAGCCCATCACACTTCTCAGATCAACACTGTCACAAACAGGCCAGTTGATGTTTTTTTCCAACCACTTGCGATTAATTACACGATTCATAAAAGTTTTTTGATTTCTACTTGACTCTATCCACTTTTTATTTAAATTTACACAAAAATGTCGACAGAACTCCTTGATTCGGTTCTTGTCTTCTTCAGAAACTTCGGTAGTCAAGACAGAAATGATACTTTCATACAGAAACATATGATTTTTCAGATCACCGCCACTTCTTAATTTCACAAAAAGATCTAGGTTGGTACAAAATCCAGCCATAGTTCTAATGTAAATATAAAAATACGAGTATTTCACTGTGTTCACAAACAAGCGACAAGAGCGAAACTAGATGGACTTAATGAATGTCTTTATATTTATAGTTAGTGTTAATTACTCAAGTAGTGGACATAACAGTGAGTGAAAATTATTCAGCCAATCAGAGACGAGCATTTTTCGATGACTCATTAGTTATGCGCTTAGCCGAGTGCACAAACAAATGAGTCATCAATCACAATGCAGGTGCTACCGATAACATGCAATAATAACTAAATCTCTACCAGAATTACTAGTTATAAGTACGTATGCGCTATTAAAACTATTTATTTAACTAAAAAGGTGAAAACAGTCAAATGAGACAAAAAATATGCTTTGAATTTATTTTAAATGACAAAAAAATTCTTCCAAATCATTTTTTTTTTACCGAATGATTACTCGCGCTGCCGCAGATGGCCGGCGCTGATTTTTTTTTCATGGATAGAGAATGACCCTAGCTATCATATACTCACGCCACACACTCAACATATTAGTACAATTGAAGAAAAAAAATTAAACGTGATTCGCTCCATACAAAAAAATCTAATTAATTTTTTTCAAGACAAACTATCAACTTTAGAAGAAATTTTATAAGAATAAAAGTTGTCAGGAATAATATAACACGTCATATAAAAAAAAATCGCATCGATATAGGAACTTTGTTGCCTAAGTCCACTAATTTTCAGTATGGGCCCACTGTGCGACGACTCGACGTTCGGTTTCTCAGGGAATATTTATTTTTAGTAACGAAAATGAATATTTAAAAAAAACACAGATAGAATAATTATAGTTAATAAAATAGTCTGCTCATACAAAACAAAAACATGTAAATATCTTAAGTAGTTTGAAAGTAATATCATTTTTTAGGCTTTGGGTAGACTTTAAAGTATTTTACTACATTATTTCAATATTCACTTATGGATTTGATTTGTATGCGTTCTAGTTTTACATACCTTTTTTGCATAACTTACTTTCATTATATGAAGGCGTAATAACAGATTTAAAAGTCACTAAAATCATATATCTGCGCCTTAAGTATGCAAATCGAGCCGGGGTCGCGGGAAGGTACTTATGGGTCACCGAGGCCCCTGGCAACACAGGCAACAGGAAGGAATACGGGTGGGTTTTAGTCAGTAAGAGTCTGACACACCCTCCCGCTCCGTCCAGAGCGGGAGAAGTTATTTGATGATTTCCCACCCTCAAAAAAAAAAAAAAGTATGCAAATCGAAGTATCAGCAATTACGTTTCCTAAGATAGAAGAAACAATAAAGGCTCATAGAAACTGGGGCGATATCGCGGGTTCAACAGGCATTATCGCGACCGCGATATCGCGCTAGTCTGCACGAGCCTTAACTAAAAAAGTTGGGTTTTCCTTACGTAATTTCAACGTTGAAGTGCCTTAAGGCTCTGCAGACAGGCGCGACTCCGCTCTACAATTTCTAAGAAAACTTCATGGAAATTCTTCTACCACACTCGCGTCGCACCGTCTCATCGCGCCTGTCTGCGCGACCCTTTAATAAATAAAGACTTACAATCTCAGTAGAATTTAACAAAATATCGTTTAAATACATCATTCAATACCGGGTGCCCGCCTAGTGGACTTCTTTGTGTACATTCTAAAGTAGGCAGTTTAAATACATGTACATTTTTATTCTGTAGGTTCTGTAAGGGCCGATTTTTCAATCCTCTAAATCGGCCCTAAGTACAATGCCTATGTCTATGTCCCAAATAAAATCTAAATTGCAAATGCAATGTAATGCAATCCCGGGAGTCATGAGTCAAAGTCAAATCATTTATTTCAAGTAAACTATTGAAATGCACTTCTGAGCGTCAAAATGTACAAGGAAATAGAAGTGATTCTAGTCGCCCCGTCCAAAATATTTTGTGAACATTAGTTACCTATAATTAGTATGAACACGATGTGAAATGGTCAATAAATGAGACAATAAAAGCCTCCAAAAAAATAATAATTTCATGAAATGTTTTTACGCTTGAATTACTGTAGTTCTAATGCTACGGCTACACTGTCGCGATAGAACGAACTACACTTCGCGCGCTCTCTCTAATGTACTTTTAATTTCTGGTAGCATAAAGGCTCGTGCAGAGTGGCGCGAACATTTTCTAGGAAATTTTCATTGAAATTGTTCTAGCGGTGTCACGTCGCACGAGAAGTCGCGCCAGTTTGCAGGAGCCTTTAAGCCTTTTTTATTTGATTTATTTTATAAAAGCCTCCGGAATGAATAGTTGCAGGAGAGGACATATTCTGACATTACGCTCACAAACACTAAACACATATTGTTCTAATTACTCTTCATAATGACCAATTTATCATGACACTTAGTCCAGCTGACATTTGTAATCAAGCACCCAGGGAATAAAGGGTGATGGATTGGGAACAAAATTGGATTTATACTAAGATTAGGTACATTATTATCAATAATGGTTTTGACATAAAGGCTCCTACATACTGGCGCGACTTGTCGCGAGACGCGTCGCGACACAAAGGCACCGCTTGTAGCGCTACACGCGGTGTCTTTGTGTCGCGTCGCGTCGCGCGACAAGTCGCGCCAGTATGTAGGATCCTTAATTCTCTCAGCTGCAGATTGAATTGATAAATAAATATTCTGACATACTTAATAATAATTTATTAACCAATATCTGTCGACTAGTGTTAGATTATTATTCTCGATTAATTAAAACCGTATTCGTAATATTTGCTCAAAGTCGCGAATAACAAATAGTCAAGATGTCAATATTTAGTAGAAAAGCAAGGTCACCGACGGTTAAGCTACGCTTGCTGAGGTCGGTCCGCGGATGGGTGAACAATTGACCAATCACAACATATCGAGACCCCTTCTTGCCTCGGAAAGCACGATAAGCCGTTGGTCCCGGCTGTCATTCGTGGATCTTTGACAGTCGTTACGGGTCGTCAGAAGCTCGAAAGTCTGACAACCAGTCCTACCAAGGGGTATCGTGTTACCCAGTATCTGGGTTGTGCAGGTCAGATAGGCAGTCGCTCTATGTCAAATACCTACTGGTATTCAGTTGCATCTAGTTAAACCGGTTTGGGTCCGGGTCCGGGATCCGGTTGCTCAATTAAAAAAATACAAAGAATATAACGTAAAATCACGCCTTGTTTCCCCGAAGGGTTAGGCAGAGGTGTACCCACAGTAGGTACACCCACATTTCGCCAGTTATGCTTAAGTCCCATGTAATTGAGAGCGAGCCTATCAACTGGGCACAAATCCAGACTCTGGGCTGCTACTGAGAAATTTCTAATGGAAAAACCTTTAAATAACACTTTGAGAATCGAAACCAGGACCTCATGCTCAGCAGTAGAGCTTGCGGCCACTAAACCAACGAGGCAGTTATAAGAAAGAACAAAGAATAAATGCTTAGAATAGAATACTCTTTATTATATACATCATAAAAATTACAGATATTAATGTAGAAATTTTACGTAGGGTGACACAATAGGCGATCTCATCGCTAAAAGCGATAATTTAAAGATAACCTTTAGATGTATTAGGGGGGAAAGGAGAGACAATACTGCAGGAGTAGTCTGTGGTGTACCATTTACATATATACAAGAAATAAAACATATTAAAATTGTCTATAAAGCATATTCAATAATAATTATGAAACAAGTGGCTTAATATGTCAGAAAAATATGTGTAAACATATGAAAACAGGAAAATGACGTTATTGCACAATCCTCGGAATAGTAAATCGAAGTGACGATAATCGGAAATTTTAAGTCACGTCTCTTTGTAAATAAGCAGTCAGAATATACCTAAATCCCGTACCAACTGGGGCAACTGCGTAACACACGTGAAATGGAAATCGATCTCAATGCCTTTCATTATGTTATGATAGTTCAGCCACATTCATAGCGTTAATATTAACAATCTTTATTTACATAACCAAATTACAAGATGATTATTAACATTAACTAAATTAAATTAAAACTAAGTTAAGCTTAAAAAAGGCCCTCGGGGCATTGTACCGAGGATGCTGGCGGCATTTCCTCGCTGAATTGCAATGCTGATGCGTTGCGCGAGAAAGCCGCCAGCTTTTCGGTCACCAGTTAATTAAGTTGTTGTGAAGACGAATTTTTCAAAGCAATGTATGTATATCTTATAGTAACATAAGTAAGCTAACGGTCAAAGTAGCAAAACATATGCATTAAAAAAATATATTTTTGAAACATAACTACTATATTTTATTCGAGAGGGGCTTGTGGCTAAGTAATAACAGCCGCACGGGTCAATCGATCAGGTCAAGCTACGCTTACCGCGGTTGGTCCGTAGATGGGTGACAATCTTTACATACCAAGACCCCTCCGTGCCTCGGAAAGCACGTTAAGCCGTTGGTCCCGGCTGTCATTCGTGGATCTTTGACAGTCGTTACGGGTCGTCAGAAGCCCGAAAGTCTGACAACCAGTCTTACCAAGGGGTATCGTATTACCCAGTCGCTCCATGTAAAATACTGGCATTCAGCTGCATCCGATAAGGCTGGAAGCCGACCCCAACGTAGTTGGCAAAAGGCTCGGCAGATGATGAACTACTATATTTTTTTCGCTGTTTACTATATTTTCAGGCAATGGCTTCGAAAATACTATATTTGATATAAAAAAGTCTGCAGCCCTAACCCGACCACAAAAGGGTTATCTACCAAAGGCAAAAGATTCCTTACAACAGCAAAAAAAAAAACCGTTCAACTGCAAAACATACAAAATAACAAGTGGGTAATCTCTGAAGGGAAACTCTCAGAAAATCAATTAGCAATTAAGAGGCTGACAACAGCTAAAGCGTGGTCACTGTCGGACTGCAAAGAAAAGAAAGAGAAGCGCGATGACACAACGCTTGTAATTTAATGCAAAATATGAAGCAATTCTCTGTTTACAAAAAATCTATTGATTGGACAAAAAAAATAAAACTATTATGCTAATATGTTGCTTGTTGACTAATCTGACAAAAAATCTGAATGATTTCATGTGTAAGTAAGTATTAGAATGGTTTTTAATCGTTAATACATTTTTTTAGAGGTATTTTCGTGATTTTTTCTATTGTATCAAATTAGTTATATTATGTTTTCAACCCACTATCTACCTAGAATATATCCTGAAGAATATCATATATTTTTTTATTTATTTTGAGTACTGCAGTGGATCATATACTTTTAGGTATTATAAAACACAAAATTTGCGTTTAGGTTTTGTATTCCCTTAATTACAGGAATCCCATGATCTCCATGACGGGCACCATCTACAGGGCCACCTGCCTTGTAGTATTGTTGTTGGATAACTGGAAATAACGCTGAACTTACCTACCACCACTATCTTTCTCCTTAAACATATTTTTTATTTTCTTTGTTCTTTGCACCTGTTTTGATTCTTAGCGCTAGTTTTATGATTAATTATTATTGAATATATATATAGATAATTTTAATATATTTTATGTATGTATGTATTTATTGTTTATATGTGAATGGTACACCACAGACTACCTGCAGTACTATCTCTCCTTTCCCCCCTAATCCATCCAAAGGTTGTCTTTAAAAGATCGCTTTTAGCGATAAGACCGCCCATTGTGTCACCCCATGTAAAATTTCTACATTTATAGCTGTAATTTTTATGGTGTACATAATAAAGAGTATTCTATCTATCTATCTACCCCAACAATGTTTTTTGGTTGAACAGAAGAATCTTTTTGGGACAGCAAAAGGACTTTGTTCTTGAATTCAGAGATTATAAACAATGTGTGAGAGATTTTTTTAAAATGACTTGTGATCAAATTTAGATTATAAAAGTCTGTGAAATGATCAATTTCAGTCTTCTCGTTAGTTATATTTTGTTAAATTATCCGAGAAAGGTCAGGCAGTCGCTCTATGCATAACTTTTGCATAAGATTTATATTTGGCTTGCGCAAGTATGATCACATTTCTGAATATCATACAAAACTCAACTGGCTTCCCATACGTCTTCGCCGGAATGCTCATATCTTATTTCAGCTCTACAGTATTCTGTTCAATCCTACAACCCCCTCTTATCTTAAAGAACGTTTCAAGTTCCTTCATGACATACATAATAGATACCTGAGGTCATCGGAAAACTCAAGACTAGAGATGCCAATGCATTCCACCAGCTTTTATGACAAATCTTTTACAGTTCAAGCAGTACGGTTATGGAATGCCCAGCCCGTGTCGATAAGGTGTTCTCAATCTTTGTCCACTTTTAAAATTCAGGTAAAAAAAAACACTTCCTCTCTCCATAAACATCATCATTACTTATCATAGTTCTTGCTCTTGTTCCATGTTATATATATATATATATATATATATATATATATATATGTATATGCTTTATGTATGTATTTATTTATTGTATATGTAACTGGTACACCACTGACTTCCTGCAGTATTGTCTCTCTTTCCCCCTTTAATCCATCCAAAGGTTGTCTTTCATCCAAAAAATCGCTTTTAGCGATAAGACCGCCCATTGTGTCACCCTATGTAAAATTTCAATATTTGTATCTGTAATTTTTATGGTGTACATAATAAAGAATTATATTCTATTATATGTAAAATACTGGTATTCTGCTGCGTCCAGTTACACTGGAAGCCGTCAACAACATAGTTAGGAAAAGGCAAATTGATCTCGGAAAGGTTGAATTTAAATGAATGTTCGGAAAACATGTCTAACTACTATTATTTTTCCACAACACATTCATCAACATTTTAACCTTGATCAAGATAATAATCTTGATCAAGGTTGAAATTATGTTAGCATATCAAAAACGCCTAGTACATAACCAGTGTTACCTACTGCATGTGCCAACCGAATATTATTGGTTTTTAACCGACTTCAATTATTTTATGTTTGTTCGCCGATGTCTCTGTCAATTGTGGACCGATTTTAAAAATTCTTTTTTAGTTTGAAAGGGTATGCTCCAGAGGTGGTCCCATTGTCACCACGTCATAATCTGATGAGGGGAATCGAGTCCGAATCCCATGGAAATCGGGGGAAATCCTCAAATTTTAAAGGCACATGTATAGCGATTTGGGTATTTTTTATAGTAACTTGTGCAATTGCTCTTGGAAAGCACCATTTGTTGGAGTGGAATTGATGATGAAGACCACAGATGGCCACCGCAACTACTTAATAAAAAGTATTTAATGAGTTGCGATTCGATTAGGTATATGGTTGCTAAGCCATTTATGCTCTTCACAGTGCTTATGGTGAGTGGCAGTTCTCTCCTAAACAATTAACGTCCCTGCATCAAGAAAAGTAATATTTTGTAAAAGGTGTTGAGCAGTTGACATTAGGCTATTGTAACTTTGATGAATTACAAACTGACCCACTAAAAAGTGAAAAATGAAAACTTTTTACAAAAAAAAAACAACCGACTTCCAAAAAAACACTACAAAGTGAAAAATAACTTTAATTTCGGAAGTCGGTGGCAAAAACTATAATACAGACCCAAAGACACCGACTTCCGAAATTAAAGTTATTTTTCACTTAGTATTGTTTTTTTGGAAGTCGGTTGTTTTTTTTGTAAAAAGTTTTTATAACAAAAACATCGAGATTTATTTAATACTAGCTGCTGCCTGCGGCTTTACCTACGTGGCTTTTTCTAAACTAAAGTACCAAGTTACTCCTACAACATCAGTTATATGCCAGTGAAAGTACTGTCAAAATCGGTTCACCGTTTCGGAGATTAGTCGGAACAAACAGATAGGCAGACAAAAATTTTAAATATTGTTTTTTTTGGAATAAGTACCGTATATACTTTCATATGCATTTAGTAAAGAACTGTGTGTTATTTTGACATTACAAACAGACACTTCAATTGTATTTATTTGTATAGAAGATTTATATCATATATATTTACAAAATTTCTAAAATAAAACTTGCCTAAGTTACTCCTTATTAAATCAGCTATCTGCCAGTGAAAGTCCCGTCCAAATCGGTCCAGCCAGCCGTTTCAAAGATTAGCCGGAACAAACAGACTGACAGACAAAAATTGTAAAAAAAGTGCGTGTCCCACCACGCACAATGAAGGATTCCGTAGTTGGGATTACTTGGGACGAATTTATTTCAAAAACAAACATAACATTGTAGTTGAAAACCTGTTCTCCCATACATCGATATATGCCACGGTCAATTCTCCAACAGCAAATTTAAATTGGTCGACTCTAACTCGTTAACTTGTAAGGCCTACTTAGCCGTGATAGTTTTACTTTTTATTTCATTAAATGTACTACTACCATGAATTTCCTTACATCTCCATAAGCAACCATTTAGTTGGCAGGGAGGGGGGACACTTGACTAACAAAAATTAGCATTTTAATGCTTAATATTACGCAAATGGATCCTTGAATCGAAAAGTGGTGTTCACAGACAATATTTTTGAACGGCCTATCCAACGATACCCCACACCATGGGGTAGACGAGAAAAAAAAATATCATTACGTGCGGTACGTTAAAAAAAAACACTTTTCAAGTTTTTAGTTTAGCACTTTGTCGGCGTGATTAATATTTATACCTATGCCAAATTACAGCTTTCTAGTACTAAGCGTCTCTGAGCTACAGTGGGGTCACACAGACGGAGAGACGGACATGGCGAAACTATAAGGGTTCCTTGTTTACTACGAAACCCTAAAAATGTTATTTTGGTATATGAACCGTGTATACATCCATATGCATTTAGTAAAAAGCAGTTATTTTAATATTACAAACAGATACTCCAATTTTATTTATCTGTATAGATATGTAAGTTTCTTATAAATGTAATACAGGGTGACATTGAAAACATGCGACAAATCGAAATGGGAGATTGTACTCATCATTATGAACAACTTTTACTAAGGGACCAAAGCTACAATCCCAAAAAAAAAACTGCTGTCCCCTACATTTATGTTCGCAATACCTCATCAAAATGTAGGAAAATAAGATTTTTTTTTTTGGGATTACAGCTTTGGTCCCTTAGTAAAAGTTGTTAATAATGATGTATACAATGTCCCATTTCAGTTTGTCTCAAGTTTTCAATTTCAACCTGTATATATTCCATAGGATAAATTGTCTAAATGACAGTGAAAACGGCAACAAAATCCATTGCGTAGTTTAGATGAACAACGCGGTCACACAGACAGACAGACACGAGAAGCGTTTTTTATTTTTTGTATGGCATGTTTGGGTTTGTATACTGTACTGGTGGACCTACTTCTTTCCTGAAGGAGGGTAATGGGGTCGTCGGGATGGGGCCGACGTTCCTGACTTTAGAGGGCCTGGGTGTGCTCAGAGAAGGAAAGGTGCTCGTTGAGGGTCACACCTAGATATTTGGCTCACTACTCCCAAGGGATCGGCTGGGATGTCGCTGGTGAACAGCTTAACCAAACTGTTAGTTGGGGATGAGGCCCTTTGTCTCGTCATAATCTCTTAAGACGGTGACAATACCTAAACCACGGTCACTGTCAGATTGCATAGGAAAGAAAGAGAAGCGCGATGACACAACGCTTGTAATTTATTGCAAAAAATGAAGCAATTATCTATTTGCTCAAAATTAAGTTGAGTAATCGAAAATAAAAAACAACCAAGTTCTGCATTCAAATAAGACGTTCTTGTTATTAATTAAATACGTAACGTATTTTGATATTCAATACAGATATTTTGGATTAAAACTCAAGGTAAGAGGTTAGTTTAACGTTAGTTTGTACCGAGATTTTCTTTCAAAGCGTGTTTTGGTAACAACCAAGTTCTGGGATATATGTTCAAAATTAACATATATTTTTTTCGCTACCACAAACTATACAGGTTTGGCAATTTTTTTTCTTAAGAGAAGCCTATTTTCGTCAATTGGGTCTTGTCAGCGCCTTAAAGCGCTTATAAATAAGCCTCTCCAACTTTGCCAAGAACATTGAGCAGACTGACGGGGACGAAAAGCGATTTTAATTTATAATATTATATAGCTACATAAAGAGGTAACATAATATTATGAATTTATGACATCATTATTCAGGTATCGAATAACAAATGTGTACTATCCTCCTTTAAAATTAATCCGAGATAGCGAATCTAAACTGGCGATCAATACATGATGTAACATAAACCTGTTTTTCGCCGAAGGGTGAGGCAGAGGTGCACCTCTAGGTAGTACACTCACATTTCGCCAGGGCCTCAAGTCTGCTATTACAATAGTGTCAGAATGGTCTATTATTGATTTCATAATTGTTGATTTTGACAAGTTTGGTAATCTACTAATATAATGGCGTCATTAATGAGGATCGGAACAGACCATTCTGAAACTATTGTAATAGCCGACTATTTTTTTTGGGTGGGAAATCATCAAATAACTTCTCCCGCTCTGGGCGGAGCGGGAGGGTATGTCAGACTCTTACTGACTAAAACCTACTGACCCATAAGTACCTTCCCGCGACGTAATAGCAGACTTGAGGCCCAGTTATGTTTTACTACAATGTAATTTTGCCATCAACCAAGCACAAATCTAAATAAATCATGTGTTGCGTGTAAAAACGCATTAAATATACATATAAACCATCGGTTGAATTTATAGTAATCATAAAAGATCTAAGATTAGTAACGCGTTTCTTCAAATCACAAACAAGCGCATGTGGCGTATTGTAAATGTTGACTTTATTATTTTAGTTTGACTAAAATATTTTGATTAGGTACAAGTAAAACGTATTCAATCAATCTGCCTAGCCTTTTCCCGACTATGTTGGGGTCGCCTTCCAGCCTTACCGGATGCAGCTGAATACCAGTAGGTATTTTACATAGAGCGACTACCTGTCTGACCTCCACAACCCAGTAACTGAATAATACGATACCTCTTGGTAAGACTGGTTGCCCGACTTTTGGGATCCTGACGACCTACAACGACTGTTAAAGATCCACGAATGACAGCCGGGACCAACGGCTTAACATGCTTTCCGAGGCACGGAGGGGTCTTGGTATGTAAAGATGGTCACCCATCCACAGACCAACCCCGGCAAGCGTAGCTTAACCTGACGGATCGACCGGTGCGGCTGTTATTACTTAGCCACGAGCTCCTCTCGTATATGTATGTGTATGCTTTAATGCTGACATGGTTAGAAGAGATAGACGATAATTTGGCTTATACTGAGGTGACGGCTGATTGGAGAAGACATACTGCGACGACCTAAAAATTACTACAACGCACAAGTTAAACGTAGTAATCGTATGTTTACATTACGAAAACGCTAATCACTTTTGGAATTTGCCACATTTAACTCGCTATTTGTCAATTGATGTACAATCAGGGAAATTAATTGCTTAGCAAACTGACACTACGTCAATTCTCCATGTTATAGCCATATCATACACCTGTCAAACACGTTGTGTTTTGAATATACGGGCTAAGTAAGTAGTAAATTTGGTTAATAAATTAATTTCCCTGACTTTATTTGCATCGTATGTATACTATGAAGAGGTTCTAAATAAAGTTTAGGCGCTGACAAGACCAATTGACCAAATTAGGCTTCACTTAAGAAAAAAAATTGCCAAATCTGTATAGTTTGTGGAAGCGAAAACAATATATGTTCATTTTGAACATATTTCCCAGAACTTGGTTGTTACCAAAAACGTTTTGAAAAAAAAATCTCGATACAAAACTAACGTTTAACTAACCTCTTACATTGAGTTCTAAACCAAAATATCTGTATTAAATATCAATATACGTTACGTATTTAATTAATAACAAGATCGTCTTATTTGAATGCAGAACTTGGTTGTTTTTTATTTACGATTACTCAACTCAATTTTGAGTAAATAGATAATTGCTTCATATTTTGCA
Organism: Atethmia centrago; assembly: GCA_905333075.3. Taxonomy (NCBI): domain Eukaryota; kingdom Metazoa; phylum Arthropoda; class Insecta; order Lepidoptera; family Noctuidae; genus Atethmia; species Atethmia centrago. The sequence goes on along the minus strand of HG995386.1, from coordinate 13,969,857 downwards.
ATAAATTACAAGCGTTGAGTCATCGCGCTTCTCTTTCTTTTCTATGCAATCTGACAGAGACCACGGTTTAGGTGTTGTCAGCGTCTTAAGGTTTTCGTAAGTCGACCGTACACTACAAGATTCGACTTTATTAGACAGATAGCTAACACAGCTGAAGATTTAACTATCTGATAATACAAAAGATAATTAAGTATGTTAATATTGATTCTGACGTAACCGAGTTCAAGCGCCAGATGTTTTCCTATACCTGTTGCTAAAAAAATACCTACTCCGAAATCGATAACAATCTAGATCTACGTAAATGATCATTATAATTATAATCTATACATATAATAAGATAGTAAAGAAAAAATTATTGTCCGTTTGTCTCGATGTATGTTCCGGATTGGCGCAAAAACGGCTGAACGGATATGGATGAAATTTGGCACACAGATAGTTTATATCCTGGATTACCACATAGGGAACTTTTAATCTGGTAGTGCGTTCCCGTGGGATATTTTCCGACATCCACACGAGCGTAGCCGCGGGAAAAGCTAGTCTCTAAAGAAATTAATGAAGCCACAAGTTATAGATAGTTTATGAATTCAATGAATCGAAGACACTAACTTGCAGCAAACTTAAATTCAAATTTCCTTGTATTCAAAACTTTAGTCTAAATCCTAGACACTCATGATAATGAGCCTTGTAATGGTGAACATTTGCGTTGTGGTATTTTCAGTAGTTTTCAGTGTGCTTCTTGCACTTCCACTGTCTCCTATTTCTCGCAACTCTTACCGCTGTGAGCTTTAATTCCTCTTTCCATGTTTTGTATTGTATTCCCCTGTTCCTTTCCAAATTCCAAACACATAACTTACAATCAAGTGCAAAAAAGTAGTAACATTAGTAAATAGGTTGACAAAGACAAACCACGCAGTTCACAAACACTGAAAACTGGAACAAAAATGTGAGAAAATTTCTCCCACACTTTTACCGCCCTTAAAAACCCCCATCAACCTCCTTTCCTGTCCTAAAAAAGGACATTTATAACCACCAAATAGTTATTAAGGGCGGATGGCGGTGAATTTCCTACATTTTTGGGTCATTACGCTAAAACACGATCCTGTCCCACTCTGACGTCATCCCCGAAGGAGACCGAAGTGGTTAATATTGAGTTTGTGTAAATATACGTACAGATAGGGCCAAAATTATGTTACACTTAGTGAAATTCAACAATGATTTTCTCTTTATGTTCCTATTGAAAGAAAGAAAGAAATATTTTATTAGGGACAGGCACAAGAAATAAAAAAAGTAAAAAAAGAGCATTTAAAACAAAAAAAAAAAATCTGAGATTGATTGAATTTATGAGATATTCTGCATTATGTGTAGCATCTTCGCACAAATCCTTTTACGAATTTTATCACTGTATAATTGAATCAAATCAACGACTAGCTGGTTGTATTTTGGTAGAGATAGAAATATGTTTGCATTCGTCTGTACAACGGTGCTAACGTATACACCTACTGTTATAGTTTGCATAAACTTTACAACTGGTAGAACAGATTGTGCCCCGTTTATATGCAACAGTAGCTTATGCCCGCGTCTTAACCCGCGTGAAATTACTTGTTTTAATACCATACAATATGACACTCGACAATACTGTAGCTTCCCATTAGTGAAAGAATTGTCGGAATCGGATCAGCAGTTCCGAAGATTACCCCTAGATACAAACTTACAAACAAACAAATTTTACCTCTTTATAATATTACTCGAACAGGGTTCTCGTCCGTGATGTGTGAGGGTGTTGTTAGGTATCATGCCTATTAATGTGGTAATTTGCAGAAAACAGAGAAAAAAAAATACACCACCATTTTTTTAAATGCAGAAATTTACCTGGTTATACATGGGTCGCGGGCGGCCGTCGTGTAGCGCGTCATAAACAAGTCATATAACTTAGGACCTCTGTTGGAAATATCGTCGGTGATATTCTGAAACCGCGGAACTAACAGTGTTTAAAACCGCGTAAGGTAGGTGCAGCGAATTTTACAGGAACGAGGAAAAACGTAATATTTACTAAACCACTTGACTTTCTATTGTTTAAACTTTTAAATTGTCAAATTCCTCTGAATATTGTAGGCATTAGTTATGTAAAATATGAATTCATGAATTAGAAAATCCGAAATCTCGATTTTGCTACTTTTGTTAATACGCGGTTTTAAACACTGTTAGATCCGCGGTTTCAGAATATCACTGACGATATGCATTTTTTTTATTTACTTAATTTTCGTACAATAAACGTGCTTTTAAATAGCAATAAGGTTTTTATTTTCAATAATAATAATAAATTTTCTTACTTTTTGGTAAAGTTATTGTTAATTAGCACATACGTAATGTTAATATACAGTAGGTACCTATGCGCCTCTTTCGGATGGGACAGAGTTTTTGTTGCATGCTGTATATGCGTCACTTATGTAAAATTTTGCGAATTTGTATTAACGCGATTACAGAAATGATTAGAAAATATGTGCCCGGTTGATGGCAATAGGCTCGCCCCCTATTACATAGGACTTAAACATAACTGGCGAAATTTGGGTGTACCACAGGTACACCTCTGCTCAACCCTTCGGGGAAACAAGGCGTTATGTTATGGTTAGAAAATTTTTTCGTAAGAATTTATGAATGTAGCAGATTTCTGCGCATTGTGCTGATTTCAGCAGGAACGTTGTACCTACCTATAGCTAGTATTATCGATACTCGTTCGACAGTTCGAGACTTCGAGTTTCCCGCTTGCTTTTGTCATTTTCTAATATGAAGCCAAGCATGAAAATACAAAGTGAAGTCACGACTCATGAATATTGAAAATACGTCTTCCTTTTCAGAATTTTCTTTAGCACAAACAACGCTAGTCAGTTCCATTTACTTTAACAAAATTATTATTGATTTAAAGTATCTTGTGACATGTAGATAGTTTTAATGAATGACAAACACCACCCTAATTGCGTAAGACACTATCAATCACAATCCGAATGATAAAGGATATGCTAATCCATTGCTTCATATGTTCGAAAAATTTGTTTGCCCAACAACGTAAAAAACGCAATGAATGTTGTTTAACTGTCAAAATGAAACATTGCTACTATAAGTGTGTTACGCAATTGCCCCGCTAATTTACATACATACATCTACATGTATGTACTTCAGAGCTCTGAAGTGCGCTACTCGCTGCGCAGTACCGCACCCCTCACCCCCGCTGCGCTGACACATGAATTTGTTACTGCGCAGTGAATCGCCTCATGTTCCGAGCCGCCATTAAGGCGCTGACAAGACCCAATTGATCAAAATAGGCTTTGCTTAAGAAAACAAATTGCCAAATCTGTACAGTTTGTGGTTAATTTTGAACATATTTCCCAGAATCTGGTTGTTACCAAAACACGTTTTGAAAACAAAATCTCGATACAAACTAACGTTAAACTAACCTCTTACTTTGAGTTCTAATCCAAAATATCTGTATCAAATATCAACATACGTTACGTATTTAATTAATAACAAGAACGTCTTATTTGAATGCAGAACTTGGTTGTTTTTTATTTTCGATTACTCAACTCAATTTTGAGTAAATAGATAATTACTTCATATTTTGCAATAAATTACAAGCGTGTCGTCGCGCTTCTCTTTCTTTTATATGGAATTTGACAGTGACCGCGGTTTTGGTGTTGTCAGGTCTTAAGTTTGAATCGGGCTGTACCTGTGTAGATCAGTTGTAGATAACGATAGCGCTCGTTTTCACGTGATTATTTACTAAAGGTACTCTTATACGAGTAGGTGGTATGTTAGTGGTGGTGAACTATGGGTGTGACTGTGTGAAAAATGATATGGCTAGAAAGGGATTGACTACCGCGATGACAACTAATAGAGGAGTGTGGAAGAAAGGGACACATTACGCCGACCACAAATAAATTGGGATAAGGGCAGGAGAATGATGAGGTACTCTCATAGGTTTAAAGTACAATGTAATTACTCATTTTTTTATTTATTATGCGTTTTGTTTCCGAAAAAAGTAGATTAAACATTCATTACATAGAATCGATCATTTGTTTCTAATAAAAACTATATAGTTAAGTAATTCATTCATAACAATTTAAAAATGCATTCTATCAATAATTCGATGAACAAAAATAGATTTTATAGATAAATTAATTCATTGAATAAAATAAAATAAATAACGTCTTGTTCAGTTAAATTTAAGGAAAAACGCCTACTCCATCTTCCGCCATTCCTCTCTTGGGCTAATTCTAGTCCAGGTGGGGCCGGTCGCGTTCACAATATCGTCGCAACACCGTCGCCTGGGTCTGCCTCCGGTGCGTGGTGCATCGCGAGATGAGAACCAAAAATGATTACTCTTACAGTCTAGTAAATATTTCTAGAGGTGTTTAGACATATATCAACTCATTATCAAGGCTTTGCAAGGAAAGCAGGACGAATAATTGCAACTGCGACTGTGTTTATGGTTTAGGCTTCACCAAAGTTTACGGTTGTCGCAACCCAGTGCTGGGCACGCCACGATTGCGGCGATAAGTCCCCTCTTTGTGGAGTGGCTAGAGAGGCGCCACGGCGTCCTCACTTTCCGCCTGACGCAGGTCCTCACCGGACACGGCAGCTTCGGGAGGTTCCAGTGTCGGATAAGGCGGGATGAAACGCCCGGGTGTCACCACTGTGTGGATCGCCCGCAGGACACGGTGGAGTATATGGTGGAGGTCTGCCCGGCTTGGGCAGAGCACCGCCGTGTCCTCGTGGAGGCGATCGGCTGCAGAGATCTCTCGCGTCCGGCCCTGGTTCAGGCCATGGTACGGAGCGAGAGGGCATGGGCAGCCGTCACCTCCTTTTGCAAAGCAGTAATGCTCGCGAAGGAGGAGGCGGGACGGTTGAGGGAAAGGCAAATTTCGCGCCCTCTCGCCCCTAGCCGCCGCAGGAGACGCCCTGGGCGTCGGGAATCCCGGGCGGATTTCCGAGTGTCGCGCTTGTTTGAAGGAGCCTTAAACCTGGAACGGGTCGACGGCGCGTTGTATTCCACGCGCGCCTCAAAGAGATGTCGTCAGCACAAGTGTAGGGGTCCTCTAGGGCCGATGCCTGCCGGGGTCGCGGGAAGGTACTAAAGGGTCACCGAGGCCCCTGACAACACAGGCAACAGGAAGGAATACGGGTGGGCTTTAGTCAGTAAGAGTCTGACACACCCTCCCGCTCCGCCCAGAGCGGGAAAAGTTAATTGATGATTTCCCATCCAAAAAAAAAAAAACTTCACCAAAGTTGAGCTATACCCGAATTTCTGCTTTCAGTATCCATTCTAACCCAGTTTTAACTTTATCGAGAGCGTCATAAGACCGAGAATCCGAAAACAAAGTGGAACTCCTACACTATGCAGCAATTTACGTCTCTCAAGGATTAACATAACATTTTCATTATATGACATTTTATACCTACAATTTTAATTTTAACTGTTTTTAAGTGGCTTTTGTCAGGATATTCATTCAGATTTGTTACAGTTGTAATGGAAATCATGTCATTTGGTTTAAATAGGTTTTTATTTTATTAATATTTCATATAGATTATTTTAAATTTTGTGAATATGAGAACGTTGTCAGGCTTAATAGACCATAGGTTTGTAGACCATTTTATATTTTCTTAACTACCTGGTACTTTTCGACAAGCCTACACTGTCCTCTCATACCTATTAACACTGTAATTACAAAACATTGTAAAAGCCAATTATTATTAAAATAATTAAGAAGAAGATATCATAGGAAACGACCAATTGGAACCGTGCACCTAGCTTCTGACGTTTCATAAGTGTCCATGTAGGTTTAAATTATTATACATATGAATTAAAATATTTTGATTAGGTTGTTTAATTGGTCAAGGAAAGCTAATGAGAAAATTGGTTTTCTATTGTTTGACTCCGAATCGGTGTCGTGCGGGGCTTAACAGGTTAAACAGTCATCGACGCTTGGATACACCTTATACCGCGATTATTCTGAGTTTCTTTTGCTGTTAACAGTTTTGATTTGTAGGTATTCAGTCTTAGCTAAGTACATACATATTGTAGAGAAATAAAACAGCAGCTTCTCCACTAACAAACACGTATATTGATTTGGCCATATAAAACACAAAATGGTATCAAAATATAAAAATACAGCCATGCGATAAAATATATAAGTCGTGGTTTTATTTCGTTTTTTTTTTTTTTTGAATGGATATCGATAAAGCTCTCGGTACATCAATAAATTGGTGGAAATTTAGTCACGTTTTAGTCGTAGGATGTCGCGGAGCGATTTCAATCGGCCACAATATCCGCGTTCGCTATTTACGTGAAGGTCACGTGAAAATATGATGTCCTCTCGGTATAAATGACCATGTTTTATTTTAGCACTTTGTCGGCGTGATTATTATGTATACCTAGGAATAATTACAGCTTTCTAGTACTAAACGTCTCTGGCCTAAAGCGGGGACAAACAGACAGACGGACAAGGGTTTCTTAATGACTACGGAACCCTAAAAATCTCCGTGAAATCGTTTGTATCGGTGGATATTTCTAGTTTAGTCTAGTATAGTTCATGTTTCTAACAGTTCTAACAAATGACCACCCATCCTAAATTAATATTTATCGAGGACGCCCATACAAAACTGATAGGACATCGTCGAAAGTGACACGATAGTCCAAATTAGTCGCCCTGATTTTCCCTAAACAGCGTGTTATTTATTTTATTTTTAGGAAAACTTACAGCTAAATAGATACAGTAAGTAACATTTAATACAAAATATGGCCAATTACAAGTTTACACATATAGTATATAAATATGAACAAATCAGAAATTTGATAATAAGTATATATAACACAAAACAAAAATTACTATTTAAGGCTCCTTCAAACAGGCGCGACACGCGATGCGACACAAAGGCACCGCGTGTAGCACTACAAGCGGTGCCTTTGTGTCGCGTCGCGTGTCGCGCTTGTTTGTAAGAGTCTTTACGCTCGAAGAAGCCATTGGATAAAATTTTCTTCAACAATCTTCGTATACAATCAATCTGCCTAGCCTTTTCGCAACTGTGTTGAGGTCGGCATCCAATCTAACCAGATGCAGCTAAATACCAGTATTTTAAATGAAGCGACTGCCTATCTGAACTCCACAACCACAGTAACTGGGTAACACCATACCTTGTGGTAAGACTGGTTGTCAGACTTTCGGGCTTCTGACTGCTCGTAACGACTGTCAAAGATCTACGAATGACAGCCGGGACCAACGGCTATATGTTCTGAATGGTCACCTAGCCACGGACTGACCTCGGCGAGCGTAGCTTTACCTTCGATCGACCCACCATGAACACAAATACTATTAAAGTTTATCTTACATCAACAAAGTATTAATTGTAATCATGGTTTAACCACCACAGATAAATACAGCACACATGAGTTACATCATATTTCAGGTTATTGGTTTGTCCCCCGCCTGCGATACCAAAATTCTATAGATTATTTATAATAATGCTTGTTTTTCTCTTTTCAGTTGTGTTTTTGCAGTCGGGTTTTTTTTTTGTTTTTTAAATAATTTGTTTTATTTCAAGCTTTTTAGTATTATTAATATATATATATATATATGGAATTGACTCATTACTAGCTTTTATTTGATATCAATATTGTTGTAATTTATTTTAAAAAAACCTTCCCTTCCGTTTTTTTTAATTGCAATGTAATATTATATAAATATTATATACTCTCACAATGAAGACGAATCTAACGACACCTCTTACGTTAAAATCCATCAAGCCGTTTAGGCTACAGAGCGTGCCAAAGAAATAGACATACATACATACTCTCGAAAAACATTACCCTCCTGGGGCAGTCGGGTAAAAGGACTGTTATGTGTCTTCAGTCTGTTATGTGGCTTCTTTCATAAGATCACGTAACTTTCGTTACTTTTACAGTGACGAAAAATCCATTAACTTCATACCTCGCAGAAGGTTTAACTCCAAACTTCATGATTGAAAACCAGTCTTATCTTAATTAAGATACCACCACTACCGTTTACTCCGTCGTTTAGCAAATTAGCATACGAATTTAGGCTGTGTAGAACAATGCACATCTCAAGTCAAAAAGACAGTAGGAGGAGCACTGTGTGCAGACCAACAGCCTGATGTATGTCTGTCCTACAAAGGACCGCGGTTAAGACCTGGATGAGACTCGCCAGGAAAGCATGACACAAAAGGGAGGACGCCTATCTTCACCATTTTGTGAAACAAAGCTACCACTGATAACGACGATGAAACACACAAACGAATCTTACTCTTGAGTATGTCAGGAGATGCTCGGCTACTTTTGAACTCTACCAAAACCGTTTCAAGATCTCCACTCCTAGATATGGCTAGATCTACACAAGAACATGAAAGTTCTACAAAGTTATTTAACACCGTTTAAAATGTTTCGCACGGTCAGTTCGTCTTCGAAACTGGTGATAAAATTAACTCCTGCAACTAATGTTTACTAAACACATTGGTAGTTTGTTACGGCCATGGAACTGCGAACATCGGAGCTCTGTTTAATGTCGGTGATGCAGTGTTTGAAATGGACGACTTTTACGAACTGTTTCGCGTGTTATATCAGTTTGTCAGTTCCTTACTGAAAGATAAAACGAAACTGTAAGGCAATTTTTAGGGTTGGATATAAGAACCAAAGTCAAATTATTTATTTCAAATAGGCACATAAAAGGCACTTTTGAACGTCAAAATTTACAAAAAAATAGAATTGATTCTAGTTGCCTCTTCCAAAATGTAGTTTCGTATGAAGAAGAATGGGCAAGAAACTCCACCGTAAAGGCTCCTTCAAACAGGCGCGACACGCGACGCGACACAAAGACACCGCGTGTAGCACTACAAGCGGTGCCTTTGTGTCGCGTCGCGTGTCCCGCTTATTTGTAAGAGTCTTTACTCTTTTAAAATGTTTAACAAAATTTTGAATAGGTACATTATATAATATATGTGATGACGATGCACCTAAAATAAATTACTATACCAAAATAGGTAAAAAAGAATTTAAAATGTAGCAATGACAGATAAATTAATTATGTGATAGATACATGATGCTCACATATTTACAAACATTGTAAAAGTATAAGTTTTCCTAAAAAGAATAAATGAAGTAATAGGTCAGTGTGTGAGTTAAAGTTATCACAGAATGTAAATTCAACATTGATTTATTATTTGTATCAAATAATAAATTGTACAATTAAAATAGCAACCAGTTTGATTTTGTCTAGACTCTAGATCGTCCTATGTAGCTGGACCAGCATGTTTCCGAGCATTCTTATCATGGATATAATCCTCTAATTTGTAATATGCTTGTTTACAAAGTGTACTTTTATTATGAGTTTTAAATTTTCTTTCATTTAATTGCAATATATCACAAAGTATTTTGTTGTAACATTTGACATATTACCCCATAAAAGATGTATGTACTTTAGATAATATAACCGTCAATGTTGTCCGTGGACTATTGCCATACATACATTTCAACCTTTGCGTTGTATTTTGAAAATATTGTATTACCATTCTTTGGGCCGACGTTCTTGACGCACCGAGCAGACTGAAATTCACATGAAATGGAGGTAACCTGGTAGATATGATTGCGGTATGCAAATAGGGTAACGTAAAACTCACGGATCCACAGAAATTGCTGGACCAGACATACGGACGAGTTGTAGATAACATTTGAAAAGTAGGTAGGTCTTTAGGATATTTAGTTGCGAAATGTTAAAAACATTTTCATTCATTTAAAAACGAAACATAGTAAAATAATGTTGCGTATAAAACGAAACAAATATGGTCTTAATGAGAGTAATCTGGATTTTCTCGAAATAAATCAAACTATTTCGAGACTAAAATTTGACAATAAAATTTCTTACGATCGCTATTCTAGCGATCGCAACCTCATCAGTGCAGTAATTAAGAGCGTTAACGAGACAAACTAACTTTGATAAAAATAAACAAGACACAAGAGCCTATAAGGAAAACCCGTCAGCTTTTGTAATTGTTTGTTTGCGTTTTAATTAGATTGTATAAGCGGCTTTCGACTCATGAAATACTTACTCATTAGTATCGAGACAATTAAAAAAATTGTGTGGTTTTATGAAACCATGCAAGTGAAACTTTAGCGAAGCTGATGCGAGCCATGGGCGCCGCCATATTGACCTTGGCTGCTCTGACGAACGCCTTTCACTTTACCCCTACTCCGCGGGCGGCTGTAATGCGACATGCGATAGACGAACGAAAAAATTTGAGACAATGGAATAAGTTTTACTTTAATAATAATATAAAGGAGATTTTTGGAAAACCAGCCTCAAATGAGTACTTTTTATACAACACAATATTACAGCAACCGTAAATGGTACCGGAAGCAAACCGAAAACGCACACAGGAGAAATTACATCATAGTAGCAGGACGGGTATTGTGTTACCCTTAATTGAAAAACAGCCATGGCATATTGTCCGAGCTCCCGCCAATAAAAGGAGGCTTTTCAAACTGCCAACCCGACCAATCATTAAATCCCTTGACACTGTGGTATTCCAATTTCCTCAATATGTACACATTGGCTTTTTGAATAAAACAGGAACACCCGAGGGAGTTTCAACAAAGATAATTTCGTATGCATAGTAGAGTTTGCTCTGATCAATAGAACGGGAAAAATGTAAATTTTATCGATAGCTGTAGTCATAGAATGCAGTTAATTTGAAGGTATTGAAATTCTAACAGTTTTTCTATCGTATTTTGAATAGCATTTATTTTTGCTTCAAGGTAACTACGGATGTGAAAGTATTTTTATAAGTCACTAGCTTCTGCCCGCGACTTCGTCCGCGTGATTCTCCGTCCCAACCCGTTGCATCGCATCGCCCGCCCTTGCTATTTCTTCGTTTTCGCTTAGCGTTCGTTCTGACTTTTTTTTCTTTTTGCCCGGCTCCTAAGGCTCGTAGTATGATGTTAAATAGCCTATAACCTGTAGTTCCAAAGATTAGCACGTTCAAACAAACTTAAAAATAAACTATTCAGCGTTATTATTAGTGTAGAGAATTGGACCAAAAACAGTTCCTTGTAGCATTCCATGAGAAATGCGAGCCTCTTTTCGACTGAAGATATTCTATTGTTCCATAACCCCAACAAAATTAAACAAAAGGAAAAACGACTTATCTACTGACAGGACTCGATTCATCTGATCTCATTAAAGAGGTTTAGATAACAGAGCAGCACATTAGGCTTTGTTTGTGAAACCTAGGAAAAGCCCATGCTTTAAGTAAATAATATTATTTATTAACACGATCCTTGCTTATAATCAAAGGTTGGTGTACCAAAAACGTGTGACCTTTAGGCCTAAGGAAAAGGCTGGGGTCGAAACCTGTTTCTGAATAAACGAAGCGCACAATTGCTGCTGACGTAGAGACCTTTGTACCTACTTTAGCAGGCTCACCATACTCCCGCTCCAGTAATATGGTACCTAAAAGTCAAAGCCACAATGCTTTCACTTTTAGGTACCATATTACTCTGCAGCCAGCTATCAAGCGTGTACCTTTGCTTTTCTGCCTCCGCATTTCGAAGGTTATCTCGGCAGTACTTTCGCCAGAGCTCAAAAACGAAGTACTTAAATCAATAAAAATTGTACGCCATTTTCCCTCTTATTATGATCAAACTTGAGGAACCTTCCGCTTATAAATTATTAAAGGCTCCTACATACTGGCGCGACTTGTCGCGCGACGCGACGCGACACAAAGACACCGCGTGTAGCGCTACAAGCGGTGCCTTTGTGTCGCGACGCGTCGCGCGACAAGTCGCGCCAGTATGTAGGAGCCTTAAAACAAATTTTCTTCATTCAAGTTTTTAATAGGTCATTTATAATCAGGTATTTAATGTATTAAATTACCTACCTACTTTATAGAACCAAATATTTATATGTCACGTCGACTGGCAATGTACGAGTAAGAATTATCGATTTGTAATGAAAGTTAAAAAAATGTTACGAAATGTGTAAATAATCAAGACGTGACATTTAAAATCTCTATCGATCGGCTATTAAGTTGCATTAATTAAATGACTTGTCATGCTGACATCGCTAATTAAGTAACACAGTATTCATCATCCACGGCTTTTTGATTTTCTCAATTTAAACGTGTGACTCTCCGAAGACTCATAGAAACTATCAACTATGGTGGAGTCAATGAAGCGAACGGGATAAGTTGAATTAAACAAAGTTCACCGATGACAGATCACGGCTAAGCTATTCAAAGTAAAATCTCTCTATAGAAGTCAGTTATGTATCCGCTCTGTCTACTGTCACAGGTAAGGCCAAAGAAAGTAACAATAGCATTGAAAAGGCTGAACTGAAATCAAAGTCTAGTCTACCACTAAAACTATCTTTAAGCGGCCTTACGACTAGTTTTCAGGAATCGTCAATGGGTTTCATAGGAAAGGTTGTTCAGTATGATGAGTAGAATCATCCCTCGGATACGGGTGACTAAATCAACAGCCTCTTTAATCAGAGGTTCATATAGAAAACATTGTTCGGAAATTTAATTCAAATTGTAAGGCACAACAAGCATCAGTCCGCCATAATACGGTAAACATACACTCGTTAATGCATGCCTACACTGTTGTCTGCGGTTGATCAGACCATTATTACATGCCAAAAACATCTCACCGGGGAATATAAGTATGTCTATAACTGCCTTATTCCCGCGAGCTAGCTTGCCCACAGTTTTGTTGTAGTTTCCGCCTATCCGATGAAAATTCGTGTTTGCATCCGTAACTTTTCGCTGGCAAAGTTAAATGAAAATGTTTTTCTGTATATTATTTAGCCGAAAGGCACGGTAACTTTTCGTGATATTGGTAACTATATATAATAACTATTATAATAGACGAAACGCTGTACTAAATGGTAGTCAAGAAACATGACGTTAGCCATGCTAACGCAGTACATATCAAGGACGGTAAAATAATCAAAATGAGTAAGCACCCAGATTCGCAAACTGCGTCTTTATCACCCGGAAAAATCAAATAATAAATTATGTTATCATACTTATCACTCACGCCTACGTATCATAGTAACACCTCAGATTAGATTTGAGTACATCTACGAGTACAAACAAGTTAATCTGACATCGCAATTTAGATTATAAGCGCTTAATCGAGGGCTCGACGTTTTGACGCAGAGGCTTTATCTAAAAAGCCTTTTTACAAAATCGACGTAACGTCCGACTGAGAGAGTAAAGTATGAAATTAGTGGAACGTTGATTAAACTGTCAGTGGCCATTAAGTCGCTAATTGATTCTTGACAGGCCACTGTTTTATCGAAGAGTTTGTTGCGTCAATTTACATTAATTAAATCATTGTGGCGATAACGATTGAACGCTGTTCACAGTAGTGACCACTGACCACCTACAAATTGAAGAAAAACTACAGGAAGATATCTTGAAAGGTGACACTAGTGACATATATTTGCTCTGATCCATACCCTCTAACAAGAAACGAGGACCAACTAATACCAAACCTGTTTCAACCAAAAGGAAATATAAGAAGCTGTTTGGACGCGAGACGATAAAAGTGACCCTTGTTTCAACTCGGCTTTGACGTGGATTGATATTACGAGTATGTGGATTGTTTGCCGTAGGTCTGAGTCTGAAACTTGATATCCATTACTAAATAAATATTAATATTGCCTTTTCTCTAATATTCGCTAACCGTAGTATCACCAAATATGTATGAACGTGCCAGGAAACCGAAGAAGGGTAAGGAAATGATAAAAAACAAATTATTTAAAAAACAAAAAACCCGACTGCTAAAACACATAACTGAATTTAAATAATTAGTTTTATTTCAACCTTTTTAGTTTTATTAATATGGAATTGACTCATTACTAGCTATTATTTGATATCAATACATATTGTTGTAATTTAATTTAAAAATAAACCTTCCCCTCCCTTTTTTTGTATTTTTAGATGCAATATATAAATATTATATAGCCTATGTCACTCCCACAATTAAGACGAATCTAACGATTCATCTTAAGTTAAAATCCATCAAGCCGTTTAGGCTACAGAGCGTGCCAAAGAAATAGACATACATACATACATACCTACATACATACATAATCTCGAAAAACATTACCCTCCTTCTGGGGCAGTCGAGTAAAAAAGTGAGGTTCTGTAGTTTTTGCCTACCAACATAAGAAAGTACATTTGTGTACGAATCGTATATATAGGTACTACACAGGATATAGAAATGGCTTTCAATCAGTGCATCGTAAGGTTTCAATTTAACCCCGAGTTAGAAAGACAGAAAGAAAAAATATTTTATTTGGGACACGCACAAGAAATACAAAAGTAAAAAAAAAGAAGCCTTTAAAACTAAACTTCGAATAAACAAAAGCAACAAAGAATATACAATAAGAACGACTTGTGCGATGCCAAAAAGGCTCCTATCTCAGCATAATGCTGCGATATTTAAAAAATAAATACCGCAGCGCTGGTATTCTGATAGGGCCCGCTGTGATGCCACGGACACATCTACGGACACAATATATAATATATCCCACCAGGGGAATAAAAATTAAATAAAAAGACAATTTATAATGAATAAATTATCAGTCTTATCATAATGAATAAATTACGAGTTATCAGTCTTAGCTTAATAAACTGAAAGGAATCCACCACCACCAATCAAAAATTAAATCAATCTAAATTTATTTTTTTTGTGCTGAATACCATGAGTTCATGACTACAGTTAGCGTCTGATGTCTTCGTATTCCAAAGTCACATTTATTAAGTAGTTATGAAAATAAGTTCCACCATGTTCCTGTCTATCTTCCGACAGATATCGGATTCTGTAAGTCTGACACCAGTACACCACCTATACCATATTGACAGGAAGACGCCGCAGTTGCTTCCGCAGCTCACCTCCTTTAATTAGTCTTCACCGACATAAATCGATCCTTCAGCAGGATCTTAATTTCCTATGTCCCTTCAAAAACGATGAATACTGTTCTTCACGTGCAATCCCAAGCGACAAGACACCGTTAAGCAAACAACTAACCGTAGAAGGTCAAGAAAACTTAGAGCGCAGAGGCGGCTAGATGAAAACAAATGTCTGCAGGAAAAAGCTGGGATCACTTAAAGTATTTACGCCCACATTGGGTCCGTACGCCGTGAAAAAAGACCACACTTGTTTATTACCGACAGAGTCCCAGCTACATGTGGCGAATATCGTGTTTTTTTTTGTGGTAGGATTGTGGGAAGTATGGTACCTTCTGTAAAAGTTTGGGCCTTTTAAGCAACATATTCTTTATCTGACGATGTTGCTGAGTGATGGTAAAATAATTGTTGTCAGACTAACAGCTTATGTGGATGACTTACAAAGGACCGAGGGCAAGACCTGGATGAGACTTGCCTTGCTTGACTTGACTGACCTGGGAATCATTGCACAAAAGGGGGAAGCATATACTTAGCAGTGGGTGGACCAAGGCTATTAGCAAAAAAAAAAAGAACTCGTTGCATCCACGTTTGTAAACAAAGTTTAAACCAATGTAACATGTAACAAATCATGACCCGAGTCAAAACAAGACCTCAATTATTTAAGGAAAATAAAATAATAAATAAATTAAAATTGTTTATTCTGCACAAACAAAACGCACATTACAAAAAAATACATTAAATACACACACGCACAAAGTAGCCAAAAACCTCGTATTCAAGCAATAAAAGGAAAAACACTAAAATCACTGATACAGTTCCGTAATTTGGGAAAAAAATCGTTTGCAACCGTACTAGCGAAGCTGAAAGAAACAAAAACAGAAACAAAAACATCGTGCACCGAATACAAATGAAGTTTTTGAATGGAACCAAGTGATCAATATGGTGTGCTGAATAAAAATCACTAGACGAATTTCCTGAGTACCTTAATCGAATGCTAAACATTCGACGTAGGGAGGCGGTACCGGATGGGTGACCGCTGTACCGCAGATGGCTGTTTTAGGGGTCTGGTAGACGTAAACAAAACATCGGTATGCCTGCTATAGGTAGGTATTGAAGAAAATCAGAATTCACATCAACGTCACTACAGAAAATGCATATTACATTTTTCTGCTTATTAGGTACAGGAAAAATCTCGGCAGAACTTGGTAAACGGAAGGTAATTCATTATTTATCAGAAAAAAATGCACTTAAGAAAAGGATTGTAAGCCGTGAACGATATTCAATGAATGTGACCTCATTAATTGAGTATCGATGGTACGATTTGTCGTAGACACGGTGGATCGTGTCTACGACTAATCGTACCATCCATACTCAGCTGTACACCGCTGTTTAGTATTCCTCGCATGCCTGAGTCATATCATAATAAAGTTTTTATAACGGGCTGTCTACTTATGACTTAGTGCATCATTCATAATGAACCACAGTGTTCACTATAGACATTCGTGTGACCTAATCTCTTGATAAAATATTTTGTTTGGATACCTATATCGGACATTCTTTTCGTTTCGTCCTTCATTTGTTAAAGCCCCGACTGTACCGACAGCAAGTAAACCGAATAGAAACATTGGGAAGGCAGTGAATTACAGAAATAATTAAATATGTTATAGTTTTATTTAATCTCAAAATCAGCAACGTGTAACACAGCGTAGCAGTGACAGAAAAGAGTCGAGAAAGCAGCTGGATCTGAGCCAACCTGGCGGCGACGCTGTTTAAAGATACCCTCCCATAGATAAATATCACCCGTCTCTCCACTATTTCATTGCTTACTCAAGGATGCATAATTCGGTACGGCTCTAATAAGCCTTCCATATCCCAAGGGCACGTCTTGCCTACCATTATCACGCCCCCCGGTTTACTCTTTGATGTGCAATGGTCTCTGTATTCCCATGAAACATGAGGCTCCAGGGGCTAGTGTGAATCTTTGGGTTCATTCCAGTAATCGAATCTGGTTTAACCACGCTGGGGTCGGTGCAATTCATTCATTCAAGCACTTAACCTCTCAACATCCACCAGTCAACAAGCTAGTCACGTACTAGTTTATCTAAATGAAGTATAGGGGTATTCCCCTATACTTCATTTAGATAAACTTGTACGTGAAGCCTGTCAAATGGCTAGATGCAGCCGTGATAAGAAGTTTGCCGACACATATTTTTCGTAAATTTCGAGTCTCAAAGACAAAGCGTTTCAGCAGCTGCAGAAACGTAGTGTTTCAAGTACCTACGTGCCTAATTCGTCGTACGTGAACTAGAAACTCGATGCAGAAACAATGATTATTACAGTAGCTTTCCTACTTGGTTTTAACTTGAGATAGTGTTGCATCGCATCGTAACCTGACACGATGCAACACTATCTCATGTTAGGTTGTGTTTTGTTGATGTTTTTAGTGAAAAGCTGGCGGCTTTCTCGCGCAACGCATCAGCATTGCAATTCAGCGAGGAAATGCCGCCAGCATCCTCGGTACAATGCCCCGAGTGTCTTTTTTAGGCTTAACTTAGTTTTAATTTAATTTAGTTAATGTTAATAATCATCTTGTAATTTGGTTATGTAAATAAATAAATTCCAGGTTTGATGTCGAATTGTATATCTTGTACCTATACCTTACTAAGGACAAAAGTTCCAAAGACGCGTGACTGTGCATACTTATCAAGTGCAGTTGTTTGGTTTTGTTTGAACGATGCGTTTGCTCTTCTAAGATGCACATTTGCTATATTATATTATATCCATAAGGATATTGACGCAAACAGTATGACAGGACTTGAAATGTCGCAATATTACCCTTTATTATCTGTATTCATCTGCTTAGTCTTTTCCCAACTATGTTGGGGTCGGTTTCCAGTCTAACCGGATGCAGCTGAATATCAGTATTTTACATGGAGCGACTGCCTATCTGACCTCGACCTCCATTTACTGGGTAACACGATACCCCTTGGTAATACTGGTTGTCTGACTTTCGGGCTTATGACGACCCGTAACAACTGTCAAAGATCTACAAATGACAGCCGGGACCAACGGCTTAACGTGCTTTCCGAGGCACGGAAGGGTCTTGTTATGTAAAGATGGTCACCCATCCACGGACCAACCGCGGCAAGCGTAGCTTAAGACACGGTGGATCGTGTCTACGACTAATCGTACCATCCATACTCAGCTGTACACCGCTGTTTAGTATTCCTCGCATGCCTGAGTCATATCATAATAAAGTTTTTATAACGGGCTGTCTACTTATGACTTAGTGCATCATTCATAATGAACCACAGTGTTCACTATAGACATTCGTGTGACCTAATCTCTTGATAAAATATTTTGTTTGGATACCTATATCGGACATTCTTTTCGTTTCGTCCTTCATTTGTTAAAGCCTCGACTGTACCGACAGCAAGTAAACCGAATAGAAACATTGGGAAGGCAGTGAATTACAGAAATAATTAAATATGTTATAGTTTTATTTAATCTCGGGAAGAAAATTCTTTTTTTTTTTTTCAGATATAACAGGTATCGATTGTCGTTTATGGGTATTTCATTTTAAAATCATGATAGCGAATTATCCACCAAAAATAACCCGAATAACGTAGAAACTAAAGGATTCCATAATGGCTTTTCATACTTGGATAGGGTCTACTGTTCCGTAAAAGTTTCATTCACGACGTGATACAGCTAACGAAACGTCCCCAAATAATAATAACAAGAGTTTTAATTTGAACTTCGCTGTTCTGAATTTTTATCACCACTTATTTCAGCGTTCCTTTGTTCTAAGCTTACTTTGAATGATTTTTCCTAAGATGTATCGGCCTACCAGTGACTTGCCATCGGCATAGCACAGGAGTCACACGAATAAGCCCTTCTGCACGTGTTGAGGACAGCTAACATGTAGTTTTATTAGAAGAGGGATATCCATAAGGATTTAAAAAAAGCAAATAATAGCCGTAGCTACTACGCCAAGTAAGCAGCCGGAGGCAATACTGCAACTGCTGACATAAGGCTTCAAGCGTTTTTGATAAGTCAGATTGTAAGATACTGGTTTACTCCGCCATCTAGATATAAATGGGATTTGACTGTCCAATAACGTCTAGACAATTTTGTACGTGATAGGTGAAAATGTACATGGACAAACGCTCTGTTATCACAGCAAATTAAACATAACGGCAAAATGAGATCATCTGCGTTGGGTAAATACCAAACATTGAGATGAAACCATGTGACTCTAATATTATCCGATTACATGGCTGACCTTCGAAGCTTTATTGCAATATGTACCTAAGTGTGCAAATGACTCATTTTAGTGAAGACCTACGTAATTGTTTACGTACTCGTAAAATATTCATTACATGTCACATCATTTTCACCAACCATTTAGCATTGAGTTGGTTGCCAGCGTAATATAATTCTTAGGACCTTATAACAATTGGGGAGCAGCTTAAAAGATCAGTCAAAATAGTTAATAGTTAAGAGTTGAGATTTTCGACCAAGTTAAGTTTTGGGCTGATGGGCCAACTACATTATACAATTTTTTACGAAATTTACAAGAAATCTGAAACGGATAGTAGTGAGACCTCAGACGAAGACTGGAATCAGCAACGTGTAACACAGCGTAGCAGTGACAGAAAAGAGTCGAGAAAGCAGCTGGATCTGAGCCAACCTGGCGGCGACGCTGTTTAAAGATACCCTCCCATAGATAAATATCACCCGTCTCTCCACTATTTCATTGCTTACTCAAGGATGCATAATTCGGTACGGCTCTAATAAGCCTTCCATATCCCAAGGGCACGTCTTGCCTACCATTATCACGCCCCCCGGTTTACTCTTTGATGTGCAATGGTCTCTGTATTCCCATGAAACATGAGGCTCCAGGGGCTAGTGTGAATCTTTGGGTTCATTCCAGTAATCGAATCTGGTTTAACCACGCTGGGGTCGGTGCAATTCATTCATTCAAGCACTTAACCTCTCAACATCCACCAGTCAACAAGCTAGTCACGTACTAGTTTATCTAAATGAAGTATAGGGGAATACCCCTATACTTCATTTAGATAAACTTGTACGTGAAGCCTGTCAAATGGCTAGATGCAGCCGTGATAAGAAGTTTGCCGACACATATTTTTCGTAAATTTCGAGTCTCAAAGACAAAGCGTTTCAGCAGCTGCAGAAACGTAGTGTTTCAAGTACCTACGTGCCTAATTCGTCGTACGTGAACTAGAAACTCGATGCAGAAACAATGATTATTACAGTAGCTTTCCTACTTGGTTTTAACTTGAGATAGTGTTGCATCGCATCGTAACCTGACACGATGCAACACTATCTCATGTTAGGTTGTGTTTTGTTGATGTTTTTAGTGAAAAGCTGGCGGCTTTCTCGCGCAACGCATCAGCATTGCAATTCAGCGAGGAAATGCCGCCAGCATCCTCGGTACAATGCCCCGAGTGTCTTTTTTAGGCTTAACTTAGTTTTAATTTAATTTAGTTAATGTTAATAATCATCTTGTAATTTGGTTATGTAAATAAATAAATTCCAGGTTTGATGTCGAATTGTATATCTTGTACCTATACCTTACTAAGGA
Source organism: Atethmia centrago (assembly GCA_905333075.3). NCBI lineage: Eukaryota > Metazoa > Arthropoda > Insecta > Lepidoptera > Noctuidae > Atethmia > Atethmia centrago. The sequence continues at coordinate 13,949,273 of HG995386.1, read as the reverse complement.
CAAAAGTTCCAAAGACGCGTGACTGTGCATATTTATCAAGTGCAGTTGTTTGGTTTTGTTTGAACGATGCGTTTGCTCTTCTAAGATGCACATTTGCTATATTATATTATATCCATAAGGATATTGACGCAAACAGTATGACAGGACTTGAAATGTCGCAATATTACCCTTTATTATCTGTATTCATCTGCTTAGTCTTTTCCCAACTATGTTGGGGTCGGTTTCCAGTCTAACCGGATGCAGCTGAATATCAGTATTTTACATGGAGCGACTGCCTATCTGACCTCGACCTCCATTTACTGGGTAACACGATACCCCTTGGTAATACTGGTTGTCTGACTTTCGGGCTTATGACGACCCGTAACAACTGTCAAAGATCTACAAATGACAGCCGGGACCAACGGCTTAACGTGCTTTCCGAGGCACGGAAGGGTCTTGTTATGTAAAGATGGTCACCCATCCACGGACCAACCGCGGCAAGCGTAGCTTAACCTGACGGATCGACCCGTGCGGCTGTTATTACTTGGCCACAAGCCCCTGTATCTGTATTATGAAATGAAAAAGATCTAGATCTACTGTCGGATAAATGTGACGGAGTTTTTGATGTGTTACATCTGGCATGCCTTCTTTTCGCATAATATTCTTTTTCCTAATATATTAGGCATAACGATTTTGGTATAATTTGTTTTGCCATAATAATACTTTGCCATATTTTTTTTGGCATATAGTTTATTTTGGCATAATTATCTTGAAGGCTAATTTGTTTTGGCATTACGTTACTTACTAGGCCTAATGACTATTAGCATAATAATATTTAGGCATACAATTAATAGAAATAATTGTCTAGGTATATTTTATTTTTTTAGTTGATATGTACTCCAGACTTTGGGTGGAAATTGTGGTGGTGAACGTGCAGTGCCCCATACATAATTCTGATCAAACCATTTTGCAATAGTTTCTGTAACAATTAAATAATATTGTTGGTTAAAAATTCAATATGTTGTGCTACAAAAGTTAGTGACAGAACGGAATTGCTGCAAACGACTCTACCTAGTCTTGTCTGCCCTACCCCTAGAGTGTAATTTAAAATCGCGTAGGCGCGTAGGGGCGAGGCACCCCGCGGGCTGAGGAGCAGGCGGCTGCGAGCTAGCCGACGCGTCTGAGGCTGGCCGGCGAAGCCGGCCAGCAAGCCGAGGCTGCGGTGGTGAGCTAAAGCCGTCTGCGATGATTAGCACGTGTGGGGCCGACGGAGGCTCGCAGCGCCGGAGCCGTGACAGAAACCATGCCTGCTGCATGTTGCATGCTATGCTTTAGAATGTTATGCTTAATCATTATTATGATTAATGAAATTATGCTTAAAAAAATATGCGTAAGCTGTTATGCGTAAATAATATTATGCGAAAATATAATTAGGACAAACAAAAGTATGCCAAGTTATATTAGGTCTTAAAATTTTATGCATATGGATAGGGAACCGTTACATCTTTCCTTTCGCTTTCTGTGGGCGTGATTTTGTGAAAAGGGACGGAAGTGTGTAATAGGAAGCGACAGCTGGAGGATGGAATAAGTAAGCACTTTGTAATGGCATGGAATTAGTAATGAAAAAAGATCTAGATAAACTGTCGGATAAACGGCGACCACTAGTAATGAACAATTACTCGAATAAATATTTCAGTATTTAACTTTTTTAAATTTTGAGGTTAATTTCTGTCGCTGCTCAGTTGCTTATTACCAAGGTGAGATGTCAGATGTTACACATCATATACGACTACCTACTGTAAGGCTCGCTCGTTTTTTTTTATTATTAATAACAGCTATCTTAGCGGAAAATACTAAACCTAATTGCGTGTACAATCAATACTATGTGATACGATCTCAATTAAAAACTAATTCTTTGATAATATTTTGACAACTTAATTAATATGGATAACACTTATGTGCATATCCGTGTATTTAAAATGGCGAACTGTTTTTCATACACTGTATTATTGCAAAATATAGATAAACACTATCTACCGACATCTTTTAGGAATATATAAAAAATGTGACCAGCAGAAATTACGTGAAAGCTTTTTTAACAATTTATTTAAATAACCCAAAAGATGTCTCACCAATTTCAAAGTGTACATAAATCGCGAATAGGCGAAAAAACATCGATTCCAAATCGAAACTAAAAATCTGGTAGTAAAGCTAGACCTACCAATCAATCTCTCTTAGAGCAACCTCCATCTTAGGCAAAGCAACAAGCGAACACAAAAGTAGCATGCTCGCGATGCAAACAAGGATTACCATTGATGACATTAAAAATCGTGTACGAACTCCCAAACACCGTGTACAAATCGTTATGGACAGACGGAAGAACGGTCAAGGAGGTGCACCTTGTTGGAAAGCATATCGCTTATCAACTTCAAGGCGAAACCTTTGTTTTTGGAATAGGTATTCTGAAGATCCAAAAACAATAAGGACATTATACATCTCGCACCTCGCTGGTTACTAAAGTCTGATTTATTTGCCTGTCGCATACATATATAGGTTGCATCGTCTAAACAGTATTTAGACGATGCCAGTCCTTAGTTGCTTACATTTTGTAGCCTGTAGGTATGCTACAGGTAAGAAACTTGCATCGTATAAACGGGGCTTAAAAGGTTTTGAGATTTGACTTAAAGGTTCGGAAGACATGTCTCACAGACACAGTATCTGTTCCTGATGTAAAGGCCTTAGATGTGATAACTGTGACTTGGTGTAGCGAAGTCAACATAACAACCAGAATGTGGATAAAACATAAAACTGTGCCTTTAAAGCACGAAGGAGATATGTATTTGAACGCAGAATATATTCTCTTGAACTAAATTTTCAACTAAATCCGTTGAGACTTTACGAATTTACTTCTCTGTAATAGCCTCTGTGGCTCAGGCATTTACTTGTTTACATTAATAATATAATAACAACTAGCAGCACAAATAATAAGTCTTGGCTAGGTAGTCTGTCTACTCCATTCATTTAAAACCGCAAAAAATACAATTATTCATGGTATAAGAATGTGTTAAACATGTGTGTAACGTAAGCACATTACAGTCGCCTCGTGTTACAAGTTGCAGAAACTTGTTGTTTTTCGGTAGGTTGTTTACCTCATTACCAGACACGTGGATTGTGTAATTATTTTCGAACTTGTCAAGTTGTTAGCCTCGTGTACCGTGCGTTCACTATAACTTGATGCGTGACGAGATAGGTAGCACTGAATTTTGCAATCTTAGGGTGTATTCATGTAGAACGCCGGTAACCAGCACCGATATCAGCGCTTCTCGGCGCCGACAAGAGCTGGTGGTCAACTCTGCAGGCTTAGCATGACACCCTCTTTTTCTTCGAAGAATAGACTAGGCTCTTTCCATACAAAGTGACATTTCGTTTCTCCTTTTTTGACATCCCACCGTAGAAATCCTTCTACATAAAACAGGACCTAGATAAAGAGCGTTAGAAACGAAAGACAAGATGACAGATTGTAGAAGGATTTCTACGGTGAGATGTCAAAAACTGAGAAGCGAAATGTCACTTTCTATAGAAAGAGCCGTGTCTATTCTTCTAAGAAATAGAGTATCATGCTAAGCCTGCTCGTCGGCGCAGGCAGTTTTCATACTTTTCGCCGACCGTCGCCGATAAGCGCCGACAAGTTCCTATCTTACAAGTCGCGCTGGTTCGTGCTGACAAAAAGTATGAAAACTGCCTGCCGGGACCAGCGTTCATAACCAGCGCTTGTCGGCGCCGAGAAGCGCTGGCATATCGGCGCCTGTTACCGGCGTTCTACATGAATACACCCTTAGTTTCAATACCAATAGAGTTCAAAATGGAGACTGACAGAACAGAACTACCAATCACATGACTGCAAAATTCAGTGCTACTAATCGCGTAACGCGTCAAGTTATAATGAACGCACAGTAAGCACTAATTTGGCGTTCTGTTGCGGCGTGTTGTGTGTGCACTAGTTTCGGAGTTTGGCCATTCTGGAAATTTGTACCAGAATGGCCAGACTCCGAAGCCACTACTGAGAAATTTCTAATGGATAAATCCAATAAAACTGCCCGACCCGGGGATCGAACCCAGGACCAACGAGACAGTCAATAACTAATGACTTTGTAAATAATACTACCTGTGTTAAAGAATTGATTCAATTCTCAATATAATCTCGAGTTGAGATGTTAGATTAATTTCCGATTATAATCTGGAACCTATCTTAATGAGTTTACCACTGGCGAATTTGTCACACTAGTAAACTCGTAAACTAGTTTGTGTAAACCAAGCGACAGAAATATACTCATAGATAGTCATAGTGTAGATTAAAATAGACGTGAAAATTAAAACATATTTTTAACTTTGCCTCTCCGTTTTGCAATGCAGTAGTTTTCAAACAAATGTTAAAATGTTTAGAGCATTGCCTGTCGATTGTGTGTCTATAGTATTGTACACATCTCTGTCAATCACTTTTGTGAATAAGGCCGTAGTACACGTGTTCACTCACATCAAAGTAGAAATCCGTGCTTACATCATCGCCGGCGCGCCGTTGATACAATGCCATCTTTCGGACACGTAAGCAAATATCAACAAGAGTTGGAAGTTCCTTTCCTTTTAAATCGGTTTCTAGGCAACATTCACATCTAGTAAATGTTGTAGACGCAAGGTCTTTTACTTAGGAGGAAATCAGGTTTAGTGTCCATCTCATAGTACAGCATTGGACGGATATCAGCTGAAATGATTGATATTTTGTTCGATTTTCTGACCTCCATCATCATCAACCCTCCATTTTTTTAAATTAGCTTTTTAGCATAACTTCTGTATGTTTCAATTTGCATAGCATTGTTCGTCACTATCGCGAATACGACCGTTGTAACTTTGTAAGGAGTATTTTGTTACAATTCCGAATACGTAGCTTAATTAATAGGCTCACAGGCCTAATTTGCATAATATCGCCGTCTGCCATTGGCACGGTCTTTCGTACGTTTGCATTAAATTTGCATTATAATTAGCGAACAAAATTAATTTACCTAAGACATTGTAGTTTAATGAAATGCTCTTTTCTTTTGTATATTACATAGTAATTTCTAATTTTTAACCAATGAATGTTTAATTATATATCATAATCATCAATCTCGCTGAGCTCGCAAGTCTATTCAAGCGACATACATGAAATCCTTTCCGAAGATGTCATTCTGACAACCGGAAGTCAGTAGGTAGTTTGTGTATTTAATCCAGATAATATCAACAGGAAGTCAATGCACGTTGACAGCTATATATACGTAATGAAACATTCGCATTCATTGGTTAAATTAGAAACTACATATATTTATTAAGCAAAAGAAAAGAGCATTTCTACAAACGCGACAGTCGGATTTCGACCAGTGGGCGACCACTAGTCCTACTTACATATACATATATATAATATTATAAATGCGAAAGTTTGTAAGGATGGATGGATGGATGGATGGATGGATGTTTGTTACTCTTTCACGCAAAAAGTACTGAACGGATTTGGATAAAATTTGGCATACAGATAATTTATAACCAGGAATAACACATAGGATACTTTTTATCCCGATATACCCACGGGGTCAAAACTTATGCGGGTGAGACCGCGGGGCGCATCTAGTAATGAATAATTATGCGAATAAATATTTCAGTATTAAGCTTTTTTTTAAATTCTGAAGCTGTCACTGGTCAGTTGCTTATTACCAAGATGAGATGTCAAAAGTTATGTATCATATGCGACTACTATAACTCAAATCGTTTTTTTTTTAACTGTCATAGTAAGACAGAGTTACAAAGAAGGCTAAATGGTTAAACCCTGGCAATAACAATAAATTAATTATATGGCCAGTCATTATCGAACAACAAAGGAGGAACACACACAGAGTCTAGCCTTAAGAGCCCGCAGGTGGTCGTCTTCTAATATAATTTTCCTTTATATCTGAAATAATGAAATTGTACCGGCAAGATCTTGTATTACCTTATCAGAGTATAATACTAACTTACATAGAATGTAATATTGAAATACAAATAGTTTTATTATCTATTCTATGTACTGGCTTCTTTTGTGAACATGGCGCTTCGGTGTCCCAAAATAATAGGTATGTGTATACATGCACAAAATTTGGAAGAATTTAGTTATGAAAACTTCGTCCTTCGTCACTGGTTGTCGTTATGAATGATATCCTAGCATATACGTACATAACATCGTAATGCAACCACAAGACCAACAAGGCAGTCCAAATAAGTAGTTAATTAAATTCAGCCGCTCCATTTGGTGAATGATATGAATCGATCTCTCGTTCAATCACCGCAATAATTGGGGAAACGATACATTATTCAATACTACCCCATAACTTCGTTCGCGTGAAAGTCGTAAGACACCACAACACAAATACTAAAATAACAACCATATTTTTATAAAACTTCCCTGTACACTACTTTTGTGGTTTTGGTCTCAACAGCCAAAATATGAAGAGGGTCAGGGCTGGTGACGCGGGAGCAAGCGACGTACGGATGTCCGTGTGAGAACTGTGAGAGGCGGCTAGTCAAAGGTCAACCCTCAGCCTTCAGTAGAAATTTTCCATTGCTTGCGAAGTTATTCGTTTTTTGTGAATTAGGTAACGAACGCCTGCGTTCCTGCATATACTACCTGGTGGTATAACACTGTTACGCTGACTGATGCATTCTTCAGGATTATTCCTGACGAACAACTATCACTAAAATAATATTACAGTAGACTGTAAACACACGGAATTTCTCATTAACAGTTACGTACCTAACCATAGGAATTTCTTTCTATTATATATAACCAAAGATTACAGAAGAAGCCTAAACTTTATTTTTTTCTGTGTACCTACGTTCTATTCTACTAACCATCAATTATTAGTACCTATCCTACCTATAACAGATAAAACAAAAAAAAAACAATTGATGGGAATCGAACTTAGGTTTGCAAAGCAGTCGTCGAACCTTTAAGCTATTCGCTTTGTGGAAGGTTGACTAAAATAGCCGTTCTTGTATCATGTCAGGATTGTCTGATTGGCTCCTAGGAGGTTTAGCGGGATGATAATCATTTACATGGTTTATTTTTGTGTCTGTAACTCCTGCTATATTCGTTCCCTGTTCAGCCCAGTGAAGGCGAGGGATTCGACTGTTGTCATGCACTGGTAATATTGTGTTCTCTCTCACGAAATGTAAGGTAAGTTTTTCCTGTTCGTAGATGGGTGACCATCCATTAAATATCGAGAGCTCTCCATGGCCCGGAAAGCACGTTAAGCCGTTGGTCCCGGCTGTCATTCGTAGATCTTTGATAGTCGTTATGGGTAGTCAGAAGCCCAAAAGTCTGAAAACCAGTCATACTAAGGGGTTGCCCAGTAACTGGGTTGTGGTGGTCAGATAGTGACTGCAATACTGGTGTTCAGCTGCATCGGGTTAGACTGGAAGCCGACCCCAAGCATTGATTTGATTTGGTGATAAATTATTCCACAGGAACGTACTGCCCGGATTCATAATACCCTAAAGGCTCCTACATACTGGCGCGACTTGTCGCGCGACGCGACGCGACACAAAGACTATTGAATTTGATTGGCACGGCGAGACTATCGCCACAATTATGTCGCCCGTGGAGATAGAAAGAAAGACACGTCATGTCGTTTACTTAACCGCTCCTCATCCCCACATCGCAACTCCTTAGAGTACTAATGAAACCCGGTAGTACGTTCTTGTGGAATAATTTCCGTACCTTACGCGGGCTTAGCCGCAAGCAAAAGCTAGCAATATTATAAATGTTAAAGGTCGTAGGTTTGTTACTCAATCACGCAAAAACAGCTGAACGGATCGTTATGAGATTTGACAGATAGGTAGCCTGGGGCCTGGAGAAGGACATAGGCTAGCTTTTTAACCTGGATCGCAAACGAAGTCTCGCAAGGATCGCCCGGAGGAGACGGTGGAGCATACGGTGGAGGTCTGCCCGGCTTGTGCAGAGCACCGCCGTGTCCTCGTGGAGGTGATAGCCGGCAGAGATCTCTCGCGTCCGGCCCTGGTTCAGGCCATGGTACGGAGCGAGAGGACATGGGCAGCCGTCACCTCCTTCTGCGAAGCATTAATGCTCGCGAAGGAGGATGCGGGACGATTGAGGGAAAGGCAAATTTCGCGCCCTCTCACCCCTAGCCGCCGCAGGAGACGCCCTGGGCATCGGGAATCCCGGGCGGTTTTCCAGCCACCGTAGGCGCGGGCTTGCGGACGGTAAGCAATGGGTAGCTCACCGTCCGGTAAGGACCAGGCCCGGGTCGATGGCACGTTGTATTCCACGCGCGCCTCAAAGAGATGTCTCCCTCCCGCTCCGCCCAGAGCGGGAGAAGTTATTTGATGATTTTCCAAAAGAAAAAGCTACAGTTACAATACCATATAATACTCTTTATTATGTAGACCATAACAATTACAGATATAAATGTTGAAATTTTACATAGGGACACAATAGTCCGGGTAAGTAGTCCCGACTATAGTTGCAAAACTTCTGAAAAATTCTGAATAATTCCGGAATACTTCTGGGAAAGTTTCTTTAAATCAGAATTATTCAAAATGAATTTTATTGAAATTTTTATTTTTTTTGCTGAAATATCGTATTTTGCATCGATACTAGCATACAGATGCCTCATCCCATACCTACAAAGAAATGTCCCGACGTAAAGAGCAGATTTCATCTGGCAATTCTAGCTATTTTTGTACATCAATCGCGTTCGTTCCCAATAGATGGTGTTAGTAGCGACTTTGAAGGAAGGGTTACATTATACTTTTATTCCGAATAGATGACGTTAAAAGCACACTGTACTTTTGTACTGCTGCTACGTACTCCTTACTCCTATTATCAGTGATATTATTAAACAAAACAAAATTTAAAAAATCGAGATGTTAACCTTTGAAATTTAATACAGCGCCATCTACTGGTATAAATATTAATTGTGCATTCCAATCATCTTTGAAATTTGTACTAAGAGCTTATTGTTACATAATTTGGTGTGATTATGATTATTATTTGTTGATTATGTATGAATAAACCTTATAAAAGTCAACAAAAACTTTGAAATTACACTTCAATCATAGATCAATAAATGTCGTGCCATCTAGTGACATTTATTTGAAACTCTTTGTTAGCGGTGATGCAGGCGATGGCGGTGCGGGGTGCGGTAAGAGGGGAGATGCTCCCCGGAAGTTTTCGCCCCCGGAGAAAGATTCATACCCCGCAATCGAATGTTTCCGCGGAATATTTCGACCGAATTATTCAGGAATACCTAAACGTGTTTATTTTGTTGTGTGGTGGGTGAATTTATTTTTCAGTGGCACATAAGTAAGTAAAATATAAATGTTTATTTTAATATAAATATGATTGATTAAGTATAATATATTATGTTGATATTTTTATAGGTAAATATGTTATCCTGCGATTAACAGGATTTTTATTTCTTTGTGCTATTTTTGCAAATGCTCTTTTTCTAAATGTTAGGTACTTAGTTGTGGAATAAAAAACCACCGAGCATATTTGATTTGTTTTTTGAAAAAGGGATACCTATGTTTTTGATTAGTTTGTATATAGCTCTTCTGTTCGCATCCCGAGTATTCGCGAGTCACATAGATATGTATTAATCATTACCTACTTATCTACATATCGCGTATAAAAGTCAATAAAAACAAATAAAGGCAAACCTTGCAAGCAAACACGTTTTGATGCGGTTTTCAGAAAAGTACCTATTTGCTATACTTAGGAGTAGGTTTTGATATATATTAACTGACTTCAATAAAAAGGAGGTTATGAGTTTGAACCGTATGTAGGTGTGTATGTTTGTCCGCGATTATCTCGCGTTAAACCGCTTTTGATGCAGTTTTTAGAACAATATTACTAGGGTGCGTCTAATGAAAGCGCGACATGGAGTTTTTTTTTTTAATTTAATTGGCAACATTATTCAGCCGCAATTGTAGGAAACAAAAAAAAATTAAGTGTCAAGAAATAATTCTCCTACTAGTTAGTAATACCACATACAAAATTTTTGTTTTTAACCTCTTTTTCTCAGGTCGCGCTTTCATAAGACGGACTATAGTCACTATATGTATACGTGACATAAACAAATGTTGAGATAAAAATATTTAAGTAAAAAGATAGAACCAACTTCAATGAAGCCGGAGCACCTCAAACCAACCTCTTCAATAAAATCTTAGAACATAGAACCAACTTCAATAAAGACGGAACTTTATTGAAATCCGTTCTGTTTTTATTACTGTTAACCCATTAAAGTATGTTGTACTCAATTGAGTACAGCCTTATCCCGAAGTGTAAATTACAGATCTTGTAAATTTTAAGTGATACACCTTATTATTTTACTTCGTTACGCTGTACTCAATCGAGTACAGTGACTTTTAATAGGTTAATACAATTTTCCCGGTTTTTTTTTGACAATTGAAATATTCCCAAAGTTTCAGAATATTTCGGAATACTTCCGAAGTATTCGACGGGAATGATTCGGAATTTTTCCCGCCAGCATCTATAGTCCCGACCTCTCAAGGTGAACTACGAAGTGCCATTCACAAAAAAAAAATAGGGCGACACATCGGGCGGTCTTATAGCTAAAAGCGATCTTTTAAAGACCACCTTTGGATGTATTAAACGGAGGAGAGACAATACTGCAGGTAGTCAGTGGTTGTTTTTCCTGTTTGTGTTTCTTCGTAAGTGTGCAATGAACTTTAATATTACCATGAACTGTCATTAAATATCCAGTCGATTGGATAAAATAAATTGTTAAATATTTTTAGTGACGAACTTCGTTTTCAACCATAAACGCACATGTCAAACAATTCAATTATGAAGCAACATACGACTGTGAAACAAATCAACAATCGCTAATTGTGCCTAATTGATTAAATCGAGCCAATCATATATCCTACAGAAGTACATTAACGAGTTAATAAATGTGTTCATTTTAGAACAAAGTCCAAGTCCACTTAGGTATTCATTATTTACTTACTACAACAGAGGCGTAGCGCGCTAACAACTCCATTCCTACCGGCGTCCCTTGGGACGATCGGAAGAGCAACTTCCCCACCATTGAAAATAGCACATTCAGTAGTGTCTACGATTGCCAAATAATATAGATATACCTACTACAGCAGGCTTAGCATGACACTCTCTATTTCTTCGAAGAATAGACACGGCTTTTTCTATACAAAGTGACATTTCGTTTCTCAGTTTTTGACATCTCACCGTAGAAATCCTTCTACAATCTGTCATCTTGTCTTTCGTTTCTAACGATCTTTGTCTAGGTCCTTTTTTATGTAGAAAGGATCTCTACGGTGGGATGTCAAAAAAGGAGAAACGAAATGTCACTTTGTATGGAACGAGCCGTGTCTATTCTTCGAAGAAATAGAGAGTGTCATGCTAAGCCTGCAGGTATAACACCATCATATTCAAACAACAAAAACGACTATTCTTAGTTTTAAATTCCAACAACAACACAAATCGTTCTAAACAAGCCGGCGCCACGACGTGATAATCGCGAACTAAAAATTCATACAACAGCGATGTTCACGTCTTGACGTTACTTAAGGTCACATGGCACGGCTTGATAATGGACGACAGTAACTATCGGGTTATGACCGAGACAGACAGAAACTTGCGTCGGCGAGAACGAGATAGATAAATATTACGCATTTTATTTAACTTTTACCTGTTCAATTGCATTTTATTCGATCCGTTATATTCCAATAATAATTTTAAAATTATTAGTAACGTTAGAAGTTGAGTTTATTTTATAAAATATTGAAAGTTTTTTTGTGTATTGATAGCGTCTCTTTGGTTCTGCTTCTTGACGACAGATGATGTTAAATTCAGTAAAGTAAAGAAATGATTTTATTTCTGCGTAAATAAATAAATTTTGACGTAATTGTATGATTATTTATATAAATGAACTATTTCTTCTTCGGCTTACCTCCTACGAAATTGGAAGCCTCGCCACTGCTACATGATTCATTTAAACATTACAGTTGTTGCACAATACTTAGTACGAGGGTGACACTGAAAGTTTTTAGAAAATCAAAAACTGAACAAACTGGCAAGTTATTAGTTTTATTATATCTTTTCAAAATAGTGTCCATTTACATCAATACATCGCTGCATCGGATGGAACCACTGAGAAAAGCACTTTACCCACTCGTCCTTAGGGGTCTCTTCGACGGCATTTTGAAACGCAGCCATTGCTTCCTCGGCGTCCATAAAACGTTTTCCTCAAAGTTTTTCTTTTATTTTTATTTTCGGAAATAAATCTAAATCGCAAGGTGCGAGGTCGGGGCTATAGGGCGGGTGACCCAGTAACTCCACGTCTGACGTCGCCAAGTAGTCGATTGTTTGCTTGGCGGAGTGCGACGAGGTGTTGTCGTGTCGGTGAAGGAGGATGCTACTGCGAGGTCGTTTCCCCCGAACTTTTTCCAAGTCAAGTGGCAAACAATTGTTAGTGTATCACTCTGCAGTAACTGTTTTTCGATTCTCTAAAATAATTGTTGCGTAATGACCTGTCCTTCCAAACAACGAGGCCACCATCTGTTTTCCCACGCTTCGACCTCTCTTCACTTTAGTTGGCAACTCCTCGGAAGGAAACACCCAGACAGCAGACTGTCTCTTAGTTTCAGGATCATAACAATAAATCCAGCTTTCGTCACCCGTAAGTATGTCAAACACAGCATTTGAGTCACCTCCGTTAAATCTTTGAACCATTTCACGACACCAATCAACACGACGGAGTTTTTGGGCCTCTGTCAAATTAAGAAGTATCCACTGGGCAGAAAGCTTCCTGACCGCTAAATGTTCATGGAGGATTTTGTGCACTTGACTCATACCGATGGCTAAGTTTGTCCGAATCTGCAGATAAGTCAATCTTTTGTCAGTCTCTATCATACGCCGCACAACACTGATGTTATATTCAGTCGTTGGCGTAGAAGGCCGTCCCTCACGCAGATGATCGCTGAGGTTAGTGCGACCACGTTTAAACTCATTAAAACAGTTGTAAATAGTGGCACGAGATGGGGCTTCATCGTAAAAGGCCAATCGAAGTCTATCATAACCTTCTTGTTGACTTAAATGACATCGAAAGTCATAAAAAATCATTGTACGAAAATTTTCTCGCGTTAAATTCCTGACATGACACAGACAATTTTCAATGTGCCGCCAAATAGTAAAAAAATTACAAATCAATAAAATACATACACAATAATATTGGCAAAGAGTTCTATTTTCAAAATTTGAACAGTTTTTTTTATTATATCGTTTACAAGTGGCCAGTTCTAAAAACTTTCAGTATCGCCCTCGTATACCTAATTGTTATTAATATTGGAAGCTACCCAATGCAAATTCTAAAAGAACATAATCGTTACATGCATACAGTAGGAAAAAGTAGGTAGATGTATGCCTACCTAGGTGTATACCTATATTATCAAAATATCCTTGTTTTATCCAGTAGGTAAGTATTACTATGGTTTTATCATCAGTACCTATAACAGTTCCTAATTAAAATACAATATTTATCATTGTAAATTATTTAAGTTTCCAAGCTCTTTTGAAATTTTTGGAACATTCTTTGGTATCACTGAGTTGTTTCATGAAAATAACAAGGTTCTCTTCGAAATCATAATTTAATGATAAAACTAAAATGAATCCAGCCGGCAATACAGCGTATAACTACATACTATACGGATATAAACAGGATTTATAAATCAGATAGTGCAATGATCTCTTCAGTATTAATCTTATGAAACCTTCAGTTCGAACATCACAATCCAATTTCCTGCTGAAGTGCAGTGCACTCTTCCACCTTAAGAAATTTATCTTTCAAGGCATCCCTCGAATAAACATTACGTGACTTTGTACATTGCTTTGAGAAAACAAAATACAGTATTTTTTGTTACAGTGTTAAGAGTCCAATACCTCAACGCCACCACACTCTATCTCGCTCGCAACACGCGAGCAAGCGAGACTGCTGGGCGGCAGGGAGAAGGCTCCAACGCGCCGATGGTTTAGGTAATTTCTTTTTACGGTGAAAATAATAATAGTTTAAAAAAAGATACAGCAGATACTACGGTTTTTTTTTTAGTTATATTTTATTCAGTTTTTATGCAGTTTCATTATATAAATTGAAGTATATTTAAATACTAGCGGTTTATTGTTCGGGTTTGGAGGTTTGTTATATTTTTTCTGTTGAGAAAATTTTATGGAATCGTGTTTTCGTAAAACATAGTCCTACTTAAGGCGCTGACAAGACCCAATTGACCAAAATAGGCTCCTCTTAAGAAAAAAAATTGCCAAATCTGTATAGTTTGTGGTAGCGGAAAATATATGTTAATTTTGAACTTGGTTGTTACCAAAACACGTTTTGAAAAAGTATTTAATTAATAACAAGAACGTCTTATTTGAATGCAGAACTTGGTGGTTTTTTATTTTCGATTCCTCAACTCAATTTTGAGCAAATAGAAAATTGCTTCATATTTTGCAATAAATTACAAGCGTTGTGTCATCGCGCTTCTCTTTCTTTTCTATGCAATCTGACAGTGACCGCGGTTTAGGTGTTGTCAGCGTCTTAACGTTAACCCCTCATCTTTAACATTATATTTATTGTAAAATTAACGCTGCAGTGTTTTCGATATAACGGAGAATCATGCTAAGCAATTTGAGGTATTGTAGACTCGTTAAGAGTTTCAGACAAGATTTGTTGTACTTAATTCATTAAATGAAGGTTATCGTCTCTCATAGTAAATTATGCCTCAGTGATCGATTAATAATCACGTTAAAAGTTACTAAATAAACAAGTATTGGTGTTCCCCGAACAGGGTATTTTCTAGAATGTAACACAAACAAAGCCGTATCCATATTTGACAATATGCACGATAGCCCGCAACTTCGTCCGCGTGATTTTGTTGTTTTGTATAACACTCGACAATACTGTAGCTTACCATTGTAGTAAAAGAATTTTTGGAATCGGATTAGCAGTTCCGAAGATTACCCCTACATACAAACTCACAAATTTTATCTCTTTAAGGCTCGTGCAGACTGGTCCGACATCGTGGAGCGCGACACTTTCCATTAAGTTTTCATAGAAATTGTGCTACTAGCAGGGCCGAATTTAGGGCAGGGCAACAGGGGCACTGGCCCCGGGCCTCCACAAAGAAGGGGCCTCCACAATTGTTTTTTTTTTTTTAAGATAGGATAAAAATATATCTTTTGTGTAGGTACTTCAAAGAAAAAAAGTTGACAATCATCAAAGAAAAAGTTGACAATCGCAAGATACCTTTTTAAATTGTTTTTTTTTTTTTCTTCTATTCCACAAATTTTTCGGGGCCTCCACTTCTTGGTTGCCCCAGGGCCTCCACACCTGTAAATCCGGCCCTGGCTACTAGTATCGCGTCGCGCCTGTCTGTGGGAGCCTTTATAATATTAAATGTACTAGCTGGTACCCTGCGCGTGTTGCTGCCGCAGAAAAAATAAAATATATTTACTGGTACGACCGCGACACGCGCGCCACCTACTGTAAGTTAATTGTACTATGCCTATAACCTTCGCCGCAAGTGCAAGCCATAAGTTGACAAAGTTTTAACGCAGTGTCATTAACGGTAAAAGCTCTTGCATACTGGAGTGATATAGCGGGCGCGACAAGCATATTGCTGCCTGTCGCGCCCGTGATATCGCGCTGGTCTGCACGAGCCTTAAGGCATACATTACGAACAAACAAACATTGAATTTTATATATAAGAAAAGATAAGAAAAAAAGATAGATTAACAACAACAACAACACCTGATGCAATTTCTATTGACTATAATTCTTTAACCTT
This sequence comes from Atethmia centrago, assembly GCA_905333075.3. Taxonomy (NCBI): domain Eukaryota; kingdom Metazoa; phylum Arthropoda; class Insecta; order Lepidoptera; family Noctuidae; genus Atethmia; species Atethmia centrago. The sequence continues at coordinate 13,933,394 of HG995386.1, read as the reverse complement.
TTTACCGCCACAGTCATGTATAGATGACAGACCAAAATGTGCCCAGCACGCCACGGTCACGACTACATAACATATTTAATGGAATAATTCGTAGCTTGGCGTCGAGGGCACGTTTTTGCTTTTTTTACGTGGCGGTCAATAGGTCAAACATATTTCACAATATTGTGATCTTTGATCAAAGCGTTCTTAGAAACAAAGAAAATTCCTTACCAAGTAAGTTAAGTATTTTTTATTTATCTCTAGTAGATTACCTCGACGAAAAATCGAGGAAAGTATGTTGCCATCTATGTGTGCGTGATAGAGAACAACAATGGAGTTAGTTCGTTTTAAGCTACTGTAATTAGTTACGGTAGCTTAAAACAAACTAACTCCAAAAGGGTTAGCCCCTTCACTGCGTTGGTTCATACCAACGCAGTCCAAAATAGTTATAAATAAATATATATGGCCATTAATTAAATTATCAAAATTATTCTTTACACGAGTTTCAACGCGTGTACCTAAACTGTAAACTAAGCCATAGTTTGTTTACAATTGATAATGAACTGATGACACAAAATATTATCATTCATAAGTAGCTATCAACCAGGAACTGATTGCGAGCGTAATTTACGAACCCAATGTTTATTATGAACTTGACGATAGCCAAAACAAACTACTCCATTCCATTAAAGGCTTCCGCAGATAGGCGCGACTCAAGTAGAACAATTTTCATGAAGTTTGCATATAAATTATTGTTCTACTAGAATTGCGTCGCGCCTGTCTGCGGAAGCCTGAACTCCGTTGTATTGTTTTTATCTAAACGATTTGATTGCTTTGGCGTAGGCGCAAGATATTTTAAAGCGCCTTATCTTCGGTCATTTAATTCTCTTTATCGGACTCACATGATATGCTCGTGGACCCGAAAGAGAATATAAACTGCTATAAAGGCTTTTGAGGACCAAATGATAAAAAAATCGAAAACTTTTAACGTAAAATGTTTAACAATTTGTAATGTAAAAGGAATATTATATCTTGACAATAAAAACAACGTATGAAACACTGGTATCATCAAGGCTGTTTGATTTTAATCTCACGGATCGATTTACAAGATTACATTACGAACGATTCGATAATTGTATTGAAGTTGGTGTTTTAATAAAAACACGTGACCGTATCACACATGTTTTTACAAAGAACCAAACTACCTACAAGTGGAACCTAAAGGCTCCCACAGACAGGAGCAACGTAACGGTGTGATGCGATTCTGGTAGAAGAATTTCCATGATTTTTTATAGAAATTGCTCTACTAGTCGCGTCGCACTGTCGCGTCGCGCCTGTCCACGGGACCCTTTCAGCTATGGTTTCCTTAGAAAGCAGTGAACAGCCATACAATAACGTCTGTCCAAATAAAGAGCGTTTTCTGACACCTTAGGGCCAGTGCTCACCACGTTTTTTAAGCGCGCCGTTGACGCGCGTTTGTAGCGATACAGACGCGATACGCACGCGAGTCAGGCGCAGCCTTTAGACCTTCTGTAGGATAAAAGTGCGCCGTCGACGCGCGTTTCTAAAACGCGCGTCGACGGCGCGTTTAAAAAACGTGGTGTGCACAGTCCCTTAATGTCAAATACTGGTCAAAATGTTAGATTTCATGACGGCCGTTATAATATGACATAACCGCTTTCATAAGAAATCAAAACTTTACTGCTACTTGCAAAAGCGGTGTGTATGCGTTTGTTGATGAATACATTCAACGGAAACGTAACTGAAACCATTTCAATAATCATCATTTATGAATAATCATCCATTTTAGTAATCTGTGTAACTGTAGAAGCTTTAGCTTGAAAACCCAGTTAAAAGTCTAAAAGTCTAACTATATTGTCGTTAGTACGACGGATAAGCAGCTCCAGTATTGTACTTGAACTCTTGAAGTGCGTTCGTTATGTGCAATTGTAGAAACTTTGCATCCTTGAGATGCAAAATTTGCACTCCAATAACTTCCGGGCTTCTAGGAAAATGGTTTATTTTTGTTTAACTTACAGCATAATACATAATATTATGTATAATGAACAGATTCGTTTTTCACATAACATAACCTTGGCCAAGCCTGACTGAGTAAGTCAGTGTTAGATTTATTTTAGCCCCAATTTTCACTTGAAACCTATCAATAGTATCGATAAAATCAGTAGCTATGAAAATATATATTGGGCTGGGAATGCAAACCAACTGTTTGGTATATATTTTCCCTACCAAGTTTGCGAAATTAATTGGTCAAGGACAACTAATGAGACACAATTGATTTTCTATTGTTTGACTCCGCATCGGTGTCACGCGGGGCTTAACAGGTTAAATACCAGTCTTCGTTTATTTTTATATTCCTTTTGTTTTGATTCCCAATATTATTTCATGATAACTATGATAAGTTTTATTGTTCACTCAATCGACACGATAATGAGTTTCTCGACATTTATGATATCCTAAATATTAGTACCTAGATATGATAAAGAACAATACCACCAATCGTTTTATACGATATAGGCCTGAATGACCTAATAATTATAAATCAAAATCAAAATCAAAAGTCATTTATTCAAACTAGGCTGAGAATCAGCACTTTTCGAACGTCAAAATTACATAAGACAGTCCCCCAAAACGCCCACCCTTCACCACTTCCTAGTGCTTTAGCTGGGAAGAAGAAGTGGTCAACAAACTCCCCAGCAGCACAGCTGTCTGTTCAGTTAGACGGAAAAAAAATGGATTCTATACAACAGTATGCAAAACAATTTACATTACGTGCAACATAAAAAATTAAATTATTAGCCATATGTCAGCTAGCACACCACTATACCAACAAAAAAAAAAGAAAAGCAAAACACCGAAAACTATTAATTCTCAAGCAGAGATAAAAACGTTATTCGGCAGGGAATGGAGTATTTTATTCCATTCTCCGACATCCCACTCGGCCATAAATCCCGGCCTTGGTATAATGCAGAGTGCGCCCACGCTGAGGCCCGAAAAGAGTCTGCCTACCAAGCCTGGGTCAAGGCCCGCGACCGTAAAGTTAGAGCTCGTAGGGTTCGCGCGAAGAAGAGAGCCTTTAACACTGCCGCTAAGTCCTGCAAGCGGGTTTTACGTGAGGCACGTTTTGGCCATGTCAGACGTATTGGGGCCAAGCTGGCATCGCACCCTCCGGGTAGTAAACAGTTTTGGTCCCTGTCTAAGGCGGCCGAAGCGAATTTCTGTCGTCCCACTTTACCTCCAATGCTGAAACCTGATGGGTCGCTGGCCCACTCCGCAAGAGAGAAAGCAAATTTATTTGCATCTCTCTTTGCAAGCAATTCACGTCTGCACGCTGGCTCCAAGCAACCACCTACAGTACCTCATTGTGACTCCACGATGCCGGAGATCGCAGTTCACATTAGAGAGGTCCGAAGAGTATTGTGCAGTCTAGACGTGAATAAGGCCAGCGGGCCTGACGGCATTCCGGCGAGAGTGTTGAGGCAGTGTGCGCCTGAACTGTCTCCTGTGTTGACACGTTTGTTCCGCCTCTCTCTTAAAAAAGGCACGGTACCAAAATCCTGGAAGCTTGCTAATGTACAACCAGTGCCCAAAAAGGGCGACCGTGCTGACCCTGCCCATTACCGTCCGATCGCCATTACCTCCATTCTATGCAAAGTTATGGAAAGGGTACTGAACAGTAAGTTGCTGACCTACCTCGAAGACAATGATCTCCTCAGTGACCGTCAATATGGCTTTCGCCGGGGACGGTCAACTGGTGATCTTCTTGTGTATGTCACGCACCGCTGGGGCGAAGCCATCGAGAAACATGGCGAAGCACTTGCTGTATCGCTTGATATCTCGAAGGCTTTCGACAGGGTCTGGCACGCTGGTCTGCTCAGCAAGCTTCCTGCTTATGGCATCCCAGCTGATTTTTGTAGCTGGATATCAGACTTCCTTAGTGAACGGTCGATCAGAGTAGTCGTTGACGGCTGCTCCTCTGACCTTATGGCTATTGATGCCGGAGTTCCTCAGGGGTCTGTTCTCTCTGCAACTCTTTTCCTGCTGCACATCAATGACCTACTACAGACTGGTATTGTTGGGTACGCGGACGACAGTACTGTTTCAGAGAGATACTTGTCCAGCGCAAAAACCAACGGAGCCGCAGTTCGTTCCTTGAGAGAGGCCTTGGTAGAGCGGACAGAGTTGACGTTAAGCCTTGTCTCCCAGTGGGGTGATGATAATTTGGTCACTTTTAACGCCACCAAAACACAAGCGTGTCTTTTTACCGCAAAAAGGAGTCGTTTCGACCTGACTCCTACTTTTCGGGGTACATCGGTTCCTGTAACTGATCGGCTCGAGCTCCTAGGCATGGAGTTGACATCTAACCTCAACTTCGGCGCCACCATCGAGTACAAAGCCCAGACTGCGGCCAAGAAACTGGGCATCCTAAATAAGGTGAAGCGATACTTTACGCCTGGACAGCTTTTGACCCTTTATAAAGCGCAGGTCCGATCCTGCATGGAGTATTGTAGCCACCTTTGGGATGGCTCGGCTAAATACCAACTTGCCGCGCTTGACTCGGTGGAACGCAGAGCTAAGAGGCTCATTGGCGACGTAAATCTGGTGGATGCCAAGCTTCACAGTTTGGCCCATCGTCGCAAGGTTGCCTGCTTGTCGGTCTTCTATAGATTGTACTTCGGAGAGTGTGCTCAGGAACTCCACGACCTCATTCCACCGGCCCCCTTCTATTATCGGTCATCTAGGCGCACTTCAGGTTACCATCCCTTCCTGGTGGCTATCCCACCAACTCGCACTAAGCGTTTCCAAACTTCTTTTATAATGCGCACAGCAAAGGAATGGAACTCTCTGCCTGCGTCTGTGTTTCCGAACGCATATAACCCTAATCTCTTCAAAGTGAGAGTGAACAGGCTTCTTCTGGGTAAGCTCGCTCCATCGTCGACTTTGTTTCTGTCGCCTCTGGCATAGACTAAGGTCAAGAGCAAACCCATCACAAATAAAAAAAAAAAAAAAATGTAAACAGAACTTAATGCCCAAATAAAAGCCTCCAAGCATAAAAGGCGTGCCCGCTTACATATAGCTATAGCTGTAACAGTCACAAATGATGAACTAGGACCATCAAAGTAAAATAAATAAACAATTAATTACTAATAACAAAACAAAACAATGGTCAGCAAGACGACCAGTCTCCACAAGCAGCACCCGTTCACGAGCATAACGCAAAAATCAGCCATTACCCCCCTCGCCATATTAGAGGGAAGGAGGTATATTGAAGTATATTGAAGAAAGTGACCATGAATTGCTCAGTGCTTAGTCTTAAACAAAGACTTACTACAAGACCCAGGCAGCAAATCTCCCTTTCATCCATACATAAGATTAGATACATTATACAGTGTGTACCCTAACCACGAAGGAGTTTGCTGAAACGGGACACCACCTGCCTAAAACTACGTAGATTTATGTAGTCTACGGAGCGGGTAACCTAAAGTCGAATTATTCATTCACTGGAGTAATACATGTGCTAGCTGTCACTGTGTAACAAATGGTCATATTTATTGTATTCTAGACTTTACACTTATTATTATTATACATTTATTTTACACTTATACAAATCGATTAAACTAACGATCACCATTACAATAAATATGACCATTTTATTACACAAACTGACAGCTAGCACATAGCAGATTCCTCCAGCAAATTAATAATTCGTCAAGTCTGCTATTACAGCCCAGGGCGTCGGGAATCCCGGGCGGATTTCCGGCCACCGTAGGCGCGGGCTTGCGGACGGTGAGCAATGGGTAGCTCACCGTCTGGTAAGGACCAGGCCCGGGTCGACGGCGCGTCGTATTCCACGCGCGCCTCAAAGAGATGTCGTCAGCACAATGTAGGGGTCCACTAGGGCCGATGCCTGCCGGGGTCGCGGGAAGGTACTTATGGGTCACCGAGGCCCCCGCAACACAGGCAACAAGAAGGAATACGGGTGGGTTTTAGTCAGTAAGAGTCTGACACACCCTCCCGCTCCGCCCAGAGCGGGAGAAGTTATTTGATGATTTCCCACCCAAAAAAAAAAAAAAAGTCTGCTACTACAATAGTTTCAAAATGGTCTGTTCCGATCCTCATTAATGACACCATTATATTAGTAGATTACCAAACTTGTCAAAATCAACAATTATGAAATCAATAATTAGACCATTCTGACACTATTGTAATAGCAGACTTGAGGCCCAGGTGGTCTGTAACCTCGCGCTGCGGAGGAAGCTCCTTTACTACATTGATCCTTCCACATTCGTGGTTCTCATTCATGTGCACGGATATCAACACGGTTAAGGCTCCTACATACTGGCGCGTGTTGTCGCGCGACGCGACGCGACACAAAGACACCGCGTGTAGCGCTACAAGCGGTGCCTTTGTGTCGCGACAAGTCGCGCCAGTATGTAGGAGCCTTTATACTATTTCTGCGAATCAGAATTCTGAGTATCCTATGCAATTGAATCCTTTTACTTCAATGTCTGGTGTATTGTCGTCAATGTGCCATTCTTCCGTTCACACTATCACAATATGTTTTCAAAATATTTTGTAATCCAAAGATCATCTTGGACAGCACCGGCGACAATAATTTAAATTATAATAAAATATGAACTGAGATTTTTTATAGAAAAATAACACACTATAATCGTGAATTAAAATGTTCAATTCAAATGTTTTGCTGATTATAATCGGTATGGGAGGCGTAGTAGACGATAAGGTTGATTATGATTACATGCATGTGTACATCGAGTTTATAATCCACGACGGCAAGCCATTAAAATAACTATTATATAATATGATAATTATCTTACGTATTGATGAGTAATTCATTATGTAAGGAAGCATCATAGAAAATTCCACATTTTCCTTGATTAGTAAGATCGGTAGTAATCAAGGAACGATAAGATCATAAAATTCTTAGCATCTCTGTTGTGACCATATTCCCAAATTGATTTCACGACCTTCAATTCAATACAAAATGTAGGTAGACGGCACCCAAAGGATATGTAATAAATTATAAAACCCAAGACTTCGATTCGAAGCACATCGCATTAAACCTTTTATAATGTAGATTTAGGGAAAAGACCTTAATGGAAAAATAACCTCGGCTTGGTTACCTACTGGTCCAAACTACATAAAATAAGCAATATATGAAACCTAAATGTACGTGAAAAAACGGTCCAAAACCAGCTTCGTGCCAAATACAATAATTTTAAAGAATTTTCAAGAAAAGTCGTGCTGAAAATTTCTAGACTACGGTCATTGATTCATAAAAAAATATATATCAATGACTACGGTGAGCTAAAAGGAATATCCAATACGGCTTGAAATTCTTACTATTTGATCTAAATGTGAATTATATCCAAATAGCAACAGATAGCCAAAGCTTCCACAAAGCCTGCGTTATTTTCGAAGTAGTTCGTGAGTGGACTTAAGTAGCGTTAGATCATAGTAAAATTTGGCCTAGAATGGCAGTCGGGTGGACAAAAAACTTTAATGTTAGATGAGATGTAATGCTCTTTAACAATGGTACCGATTCCCCTGTTCACAAACGAAACTAAATTTAAGTTCAGTGCATCTTTTTCTTTGTATTTCATTAAGAAGAGGACAGAAAATAAATTTCAGTTTAGTCCTGTCAAATTAATCAGCGCCTGTCACTACTCCATACAAGTTTAGACGTGATTAAAAACTTGCCTACTAAAATTACGTCAATTCACGTCAAGCGCTGATTAATTTGACAGGACTAAACTAAAAATTATTCTGTCCTTTTCTTAATGAAATATAAAGAAAAAGATGCACTGAACTTAAATTTAGTTTTGTTTGTGAACAAGGGAATAGGCACCATTGTCTATCTGCCTAGCCTTTTCCCAACTATGTTAGAGTCGGCTTCAAGTCTAACCGGATGCAGCTGAATACCAGTATTTTACATGGAGCGACCGCCTATCTGACCTCCACAACTCAGTAACTGTAACTGTATAATACGATACCCCTTGGTAAGACTAGTTGTCAGACTTTCGAGCTTCTGACGACCCCTAACGACTGTCGAAAGATCCACGAATGACAGCCGATACCAAGGGATTAACGTGCTTTCTGAGGCACGGAGGAGTCTCGGTATGTAAAGGTGGTCACCCATTCACGGAGCAACCCCGGCAAGGATCGACCGGTGCGGCTGTTATTACTTACCCACGAGCTCCTCTCGTATATGTATGTGTATGCTTTAATGCTGACATGGTTAGAAGAGATAGACGATATATGGCTGAGGTGACGGCTGATTGGGACAATGGTTTAATTGGAGACATACTGCGGCGACCTAAAAATTACTTTTGAATTCTTATTCTCTGATCTAAATGTTGACAACTTGTACATTCATATTCCTTTGATTTCTAATTAAGACGCTGACAACACCTTAACCGCGGTCACTGTCAAATTGCATAGAAAAGAAAGAGAAGCGCAATAAATTACAAGCGTTGTGCGCTTGTAATTTATTGCAAAATATCTATTTACACAAAATTGAGTTGAGTAATCGAAAATAAAAAACAACAAAGTTCTGCATTCAAATAAGACGTTCTTGTTATTAATTAAATACGTAACGTATGCTGATATTTAATACAGATATTTTGGATTAGAACTCAAGGTAAGAGGTTAGTTTAACGTTAGTTTGTATCGAGTTTTATTTTTCAAAACGTGTTTTGGTAACAACCAAGTTCTGGGAAATATGTTCAAAATTAACATATATTTTTACCGCTACCACAAACTATACAGATTTGCCAATTTTTTTCTTAAAATAAGCCTACTTTGGACATTTGCGTCTTGTCAGCGCCTTAAACGATGTGTTAGTCCGAAGTCGGACAGACTGCGCCAACGAAACAGGTTTGATTTGTTATCGGACGTTCACCTGCTATGCTTGAAAACATGCCAATAAATTGAAGATCCGGTCAGGTGTTTACCCAGGAACAGCAATAGCACTAGCCGAACCTTACACAAAACATTTAAAAGAAATCATAGATGTTTTTAAAACTTTAATTGTAAAGGTTGTGAAAACTGACATGACGTCAGAAAGAAATGCATGGAAGAAAAAGACGTATTGCACCGACTCCGAACAATTTGAATACGTGAGGATTATGAAGATGATGACGAAATTAGCTTTCAATGATTATCGTAATGACTCAATCTGCAGGACCATTCAGAAAACACATTAGGAACAGATAAACATAAAGAGGGGTAAGGCCCCATAACCGATACTGTCGCAGTAAGTAACAAAAGACGTTTTATTATCTAAGCAAGGCGTTGGCGACCATTACGAAGGACCATAACTAGTTAAGGGGTGGTCTGGACTATTTGTAGAAGGTTATTGACGTGGAGGTCGATGGATTACAGAACAAGAACTGTTATTCAAGGGTAGTAAACCCTTGTTCTGCTGTGTGCTTATGTCCGGGTTTCGTGAATATATGTAAATATGTTTCTGAAATCAAATGCATCTAGTATAGACTTAATTAAATAAGTCCTCAAGTTATTTCATCTTGCTAAATTCACAGGCTGAAAATGGTCCTCCTGCTTGATAGATGGTTACTGGTGAAGATACTAGGGTTTTTTGCAATGATGTTCACTAGGTGGCAGCACTGAGATCTCAGTTCCGGGTCAAAAGTGTCAAAGCGCCTATATTTTCGTTAATCGTGGCTGAATGATAAATTAATGAAACGAATGATGAACGTCATCATATATTTTATATTCATTGTCGAAATGGAAGACCTCTTTTCAAAGTGGCACCAACTTGTGGCGTGAATTGTTAAGAAAACCCTCATTCATCATGGCTGAGCATATCGCTGGCAACCGTGATTTTAGCTGGAAATTTTCCGTGTTCCTAGTCCAATTGAATGTATTCATCCTGTAAGCAACGAAGCTAAAAGTAAGTAGACCCCTCATATTATTGGTTTTCTATTCATTGTGAATGTGAGGACTATGTGGGTATATCTTTTTTCTCAGTTATTTTTAATGATGGTCTGGCAGTTTGAGTACGTTATACGGCCTACTCAAATGTCATTTCTTTGGTATTGTTCGTGGAATCGTTGAGCTCCTTAAGTTCTTTATTTATTATTTATTTAGGATCTCGAACAAAAGATATATACAATACATGACACAATTATAAAGGGTTCAACATAATAAGTACATTTAAGTAGGTCTACTCCTTCACTTATAGGAGACCACAGCATCCATAATAAAGCTAACAACCAAGCTAACAAAATTAAAATATTTATATTCTGAGTTGAGCTACTCGATTACTAACAAATGCTTGCACTGACTGGACAAATCCAATCATAAAAGTAAGCAAAAGAAAAATTAAAATTGATTATTCTGCACAAATAAAACACACATTACAAAAATACACACATACAGAGTAGCCAAAAGCCTCGCAATCAAGCCCATCAAACAATCAATCAATCTGTGTGGTTCTTTCCTCCAAAGACCATTTAAGACACTAATCCACATGGTCTTCACGTGATCTGACCCAGATTATGTATGGACTTTAAAAGAGACTTTGATCCCGAAGATTGTTTCGCCATTTCGTCTCAGGGGTAGTCAGATAATAAAATGTCGACTCGTAACTAGCTTATTTTTTTTATATGACGTGTAAAAGTGATTCCGATATCCTATTTACAGATTAAACAATTTAATTTCAGTGCAAAACATGTTTCTGTCAATTCTCCGATTACTATAGCTTCGTATACCAAGTTTGTGTTGGCTCGCATCCAACATCGAATTCTTGTACAATCATGCGTACCATTTGTCAGGATTCTCCTGTAGTTACTATAAGTTGTTTAACTTCTAACAAGGTTCGACGACGTACTAATAATTAATCGATTAACTTTAATAGAAGGGCACAATGAAGGGTTCCGTAGTTGGGATAAATTAATCCCAAAAACAAACTTAACATTGTAGTTGAAAAACCGTCACGGTCAATTCTCCAACTGCAAATGTAAGTTGGTCGACTATTAGACGGTACAGACAGATGGACATGGCGAAACCTCAAGGATTCCTTGTTGACTACCTGCTGAGATGAAGTGAGTAGCAGAAATTTATGTGCTAGCAAAGATCCCAGAAACACTAAGACAAGTATATACCAATCAGAACCCCAAACAGAACAAGCCTTACCATATAATTTGAGGTAATAAATAACACCAAAGAAGGTTGCAGGCGGAAGACAGGTAGAACGATGTGGGCTGATGAGGAAAAAACTACGAATCAAGAGCTAGATTCATCTAAATGTTCAAAACTCCGTCATCATTATTACATTCAAACATACATTTATGATTACAGAGCAAATGTTAATACTTCATCTAATAAAAGAATACATAAAAAATGTTGATAGTGCATCACGTGGCGATGAAAATGACCTCGTAAACAAGCTAACATAATATTTTGATCTGCAACTTTATGACCGGTTATTAGTCAGTCAGTTATTATTACGCTTGCCGCGGTTGGTCCGTAGATAGGTGACCATCTTTACATTCCAAGACCCTCCGTGCCTCGGAAAGCACGTTAAGCCGTTGGTTAGGATATTTGACAGTCGTTACGGGTCGTCAGAAGCCCGAATGTCTGACAACCAGTCTTACCAAGGGGTACCGTATTACCCAGTAACTGGGTTATGGTGGTCAGATAAGCAGTCACTCCATGTAAAATACTGGTATTCAGCTTTATCTAGTTAGACTGGAAGCCGAACCCAACTTAGTTGGGAAAAGGCTAGGCAGATGATGATTAGTCAGTCGAGTCTCGACAATGTTAATTTGTATTCTTAGATTACAATTTATCATATTATCTCTTTAGTTTATACTCGTAGCATAGCAGTAGCACAGAATGATAAAACACTGCAGGATTGCGGTTTTGTACAACTCATCCTGATACGTGATCGCCTTCATCTGGATGTTGAACAGCAAATGCAAAGATTCTTCCTCAAAGAGTCAAAACTACTTCGATTTATCTCGTCAAAGTGATTAGTCATTCTTCCTCAAAATCACATCAATGTATCAATCTACATTGTCGAACTTTCAAGCTGAACGGTGTTGAAATTGCTAGAGTCTTATGCAATTGCGATGCAGAGCTCCGGTACAAATTGGACCGAAGCTGCATCGAACTTGAAGACGAAACACGACCACACAGTCCTAGCCTGTGTCACCAGTAGATATTCCAAAAATATGAATATGTCGTACACGTGCAGACAACTAGAAATAGTTTTGTCGTGTGTTCATTTGCATTACAAATGCCAATTCGGCAAGCAAATACTGAGCCAAACGGAACTCAATTATTGCCGTCGATTTTGACTTTTTTATTGTTTTTTAATTAGGTTCTTTTTAAGACGGCGCAATAAAATTTTGATGTTGAATTAAGTCGGTATAGTTAATTATTTTTTTGAGTTAGGGACAGCAGTGACCCGAGAGAGTTATGAGTTGTAAGTCGTAGGTTAGAACCCAGACAGGCGCTTTACTTTGTGGAAATTATTTCATCACGGTGAAGGAAAACATCGTGAGGAAACCGGCATGTCCTAGAACCAAGAATTCTCTATTCATCTACCCACTACGCGTGCCCAGTGCGGGTGCACTGGACACGCATGGTGGATTACGGCCCACTCCCTCTCACCGAGAGGAGGCTTGTGTCATAGCAGTGGGAACATTATAAGCTGATTATGTTTATGCTAGTTAATTATAGAGTATTAAAATTTCAACGATTATACAGTACAAGCGTGTTGGATCATTTAGTCAAAATGGTTGAGTTGAATGGTTCTGATCCATGCGTCATGCTCGTGAACGGGCGCCGTCAATTGGGACTGGTCACCTCTTAGCTTCCTCGGCTTATTTGTAATTAATTTATTTTGAAATAGTTTTTTTTTTTGTTTATTTTGCTACTATGGACGCGTTTTTTTTTTTACATCATCCTCACATTTAGTCATAAATTCAACATAACGAGTATTTATACTAATCTTTATGTAACAATATAATATTTTAAAAGAGTGTCCATGTAGTTTCTTGCCTGTTTTTCTCCATAGGTACCTACTACGTTTTGGAATGGGCAACTAGCTTCATATTTCTAACTGACCGACTCCTTGACAATTCAAAATGCCTGTAAATGGTTTAATTGAAATAAATGCTTTGAGTTTGAGCAAGAACAAAAATTCTAAATGTCGCAGAGACTACTGATGCCTACAATTACAAATGGAATAAAATCAAACATCTAGAAACTATTGGCAACTTGACAGCAAATCACTCAGGTGTAACTTTACGTGAGAACATACTAATTGCATTACATAGTCCGTAAGTAGAAATACTAGTTCCAGAATAATTGGACCTTGATCGTGAACTCAGACCAGGAGGACGAGGTAAGTTTGGTATAAAATGAATCATGTTACAGACCGGTTTCGAAGCTAGATGGACAACATGACGACGAACAGTGAAGCAACGGCAGGATGTTATGGCGTCATCACTTTCTATTCGTGTTGCAATATACGATAAGGCGACCTGTCATGTAACTGAAACGATTTCCTTGCTCTATTTAACCCTTTTACCGCCACGGCCAAAACGCAAAAAAGTGCCCATGGCGCCAAGCTACGAGTTATTCCTTAAAATCTGTCATGTAGTCGTGACCGTGGCGTGCTGGGCATATTTTGGTCTGTCGTCTATACATGACTGTGGCGGTCAAAAGGTTAAGGCGCTGACAAGACCCAATTGACCAAAATAGGCTTCGCTTAAGAAAAAAAATTGCCAAATCTGTAAAGTTTGTGGTAGCGGAAAAAATATATGTTAATTTTGAACATATTTCTCAGAACTTGGTTGTTACCAAAACACGTTTTGAAAACAAAATCTCGATACAAACTAACGTTAAACTAACCTCTTACTTTGAGTTCTAATCCAAAATATCTGTATCAAATATCAACATACGTTACGTATTTAATTAATAACAAGAACGTCTTATTTGAATGCAGAACTTGGTTGTTTTTTATTTTCGATTACTCAACTCAGTTTGAGTAAATAGATAATTACTTCATATTTTGCAATAAATTACAAGCGTTGTGTCATCGCGCTTCTCTTTCTTTACTATGGAATTTGACAGTGACCGCGGTTTAGGTGTTGTCAGCGTCTTAAACAAATTTTCTTTAGCCATTTTTATGTACTTAATGTGGTGGATACACAAGTGCTTCGTAAGATGATATACAATAAGCTGCATCCTAATATTACAAAGGGCAGGATCGCAAACTTGCAAGTAGCTGGGCTATTGTCGGTTAATGTAGGACAGTCGTTGCATTAATTTAGTTGTTTATAGTTTGCCACAGAAAGTGATGGTTCTGCATACTGCATATCCATAGGGCACAGTGGAACGCTGAAAATAAACAATATGGTCTGAATGTTGGCGAGTAACTGAAGTATTGCCCATAACAATCTCATTATTACGGTGCCCCCGTATTATGTAGTTAGAACGTTGTTCTACCAAAATAAACTTTTTTAGTTCAACAGTAACAAAAGTTACTGTGTTTATTACGAGGGCAGAAATAATTTTAGTCTTTCTACGCGACAGAAACATGATCACATATCCTCGATAACAATAGTTTTTTTTAATAACTACACGTAATTTAGTCGTAAACTAAACGCAGTTATGTTGGTATTTTAGCTATGCTCGCCATGATGGTATTCCCCGACCTGCGCCCACTTAGATGAAGTAATATTAACTATTAATTAATTATAAATAAAAACATCATCATCTGCCTAGCCTTTTCCCCAACTACGTTGGGGTCGGCTTCCAGTCTAACCGGATGCAGCTGAATACCAGTATTTTACATGGAGCGACAGCCTATCTGACCTCCACAACCCAGTTACTGGGTAATACGATACCCCTTGGTAAGACTGGTTGTCAGACTTTCGGGCTACTGACGACCCGTAACGACTGTCAAAGATTTACGAATGACAGCCGGGACCAACGGCTTAACGTGCTTTCCGAGGCACGGAGGGTCTTGGTATGTAAAGATGGTCACCCATCTACGGACCAACCGCGGCAAGCTTAGCTTAACCTGATCGATTGACCCGTGCGGCTGTTATTATTTAGCCCCTCAACAAAAATTTAAATAAAATAAATGAAATAATAATTAATTAATTATAAATTAAAAAAAATGTACTTAAAAACAACTATTAACTGTATTGTTTTATTTAACTACACTCAAAACCCCATCAGGACTTCATCATTATCAAACTGTTGCAGTCAGCTGCTGGACATAGGTAACTGCTAATGCTCTCCGCTGAGTAGGTACGATCCTCGTCTCAATTTACCTACTTGATAGTAAGTAAAACACTACAAAAATAGCGACAAGCAATCTAGAACATGTACTTTATTACCGAAACAATGTTTATGTGCCTATAAGTAACAATCTACATTGGTACACTAGTACATAACCTTAAAAAATAAAACTAGTTATAACTTTTACGTCCCAAGTTCTAAAAATCCACGAATTTAAAAAGGGCTTGTCTATAGTATTAACTACCAATTAAAACAAAAAATATCCCAAAACACGAAGTTTTATTAGCTGTACGAAAGTCCCATACAAGCCTGCCGTTCGCCTTTATCCAACGTTAAGTGTAACGGACGAGGATTAGTACAAATTGTTCGGACGGCGTGGAAAAGCAATCAGGGAAGTGGTCGAGAAGGACGTAATGAGGGGGGCTTCGCGTTTCTAAGCTCTATGAACTGGGCCTTCACTTAATGTCAATAATCGAGATTAAAATATTTAGGTACTTCGTTTTACACGAAACGGAATAATTTGTACTTCTTCTACATTGCTTTCTTTTGCTTAGTGGGCGAAAGTCGTAAAAGTGTCTACAGTCTACCCAAAGTGGGTAGACTGTAGACACTCCTACGACTTACATCGTATATACATGAAAAATGTTATTATGGTAGCGTAAAGGCTCCTACATACTGGCGCGACTTGTCGCGCGACGCGTCGCGACACAAAGGCACCGCTTGTAGCGCTACACGCGGTGTCTTTGTGTCGCGTAGTATGTAGGAGCCTTAACGGTTTTGTAGTCACCAACCCTGCCATGTGTTGTCATGTGTTGACGGATTGGTTTTCATTCAACCACGAACAATTGATTTGAAGTCATTTCTTCGGGTCTTTTCACTTTTCAGTGTTTTTGCCAACTTCTCTAATTTTCGATACTTCGCAAATTTACTTCTCTCCGCCGTCTTCCATTACAATACTACTAACTAATAGACCAATCATTCGTCCTAAATGTTTCTTTAAGCGTAACGTTTATTCATTTTATAATTCCATTACAGTAATTTCCATTAATTCGGCTCGTTTAATTTCTACGCGGCACGGCTGTGACTATTATCTTAATCAATTTCCTTCAGTTGCCCCTTTCAGCTTGTATGTACAAGATGATAAGCAGAGCGCGTGACTTTGTTTATAATGGATCATGGTTTTCTGTATTTCGCCATTATTATTGAGTAATATGCATCATATATAGATTACTGAGTTGTCCTACACGATGACTGATAATTGCGTGCACTGACTGGACATTTCCACTCAAATCAATGTGGTTCTTTCCTCAAAAGACCATCTCAGACACTAATCTGCATGGTTCTGCACGATTTTAAGAAACTGTGGCCTCTGAGTTTAAATCTGTCTTTCTTTCTCAGAGTAGTCAGTTAGGAAACACCGAACTCATCTAGTTTTAAATCCTAATAAAAAAAATAGACATATGACTCTTTACTTTTGACGTGTAATAGTATTTTTGTATCAATTTACAGATATAAATATCCTTTACTAGCCAATTACAGTGTTACAACCAGTCTCCTTACGTTTGGTCCTCATAATTAGAGAGTCATGGTACAAGGACAGTAGGTACTTAATTATGAAGATTAAAGGCTTAAGAGCATTTTATGATAAGCCTAAAGGCTCCTGCAGACAGGCGCGACGCAACAGCGCGACGTGACAATAGTATAGAACAATTTATATGAAACCTTCACGGAAATTGTTCTACAAGTCGTGTCGCGCCTGTCTGCGGAAGCCTCCAAAGGAAAACATCGTGCGCTCGTGATGATCCACGTGATCGCTATAATATCTAGCATGTGTGGCATGCGGTACGATTTTATAGCCGTAGGTGCCATTACCTACCTGCCACCTACCTAGCAGTTTCAGATCATTAGAATTTTCATACGCTTAAGTAAGCGCGTATCTTTCGGACATTTTGGTATGTTTTTTTAATAGTAATAAGTACTTCAAAGTCTTCTTAAGTCTTTAGAAATGATGGCTCTGTGAATTTTACTTCAACCTAACTAGCTAGAACTACATTACTATCTTCGGTTGGATTTCGGCGCTTCTTTACCGAATCCTTTTGTGGAATGGTCGGGCCATTTAGCCGAAGCTCTACAACGGCTATCTTCTCAAGTTCTCAACCCCAAGGGGACTTATAGTTGTAAAGTACGCAGTTCATAATTCCGCTATCTTCACAGTTTGAACCTTTAAATATTAAAAATATTTTTATCTCCATGTCAATGACATTGTGGAACTGGTGCTATGACCTTTTAGTATAAAAAAATCTTGATTCATCATTGGCCAAGACTGCATCACGTCACACGATGCAGTGATAAGGAGTGCAAAGTCCGCAATGGTGCACTCGTGGCATTGATAACTCTCAGATTACTCTCGAGATGACCAACCATTCCTTCGGGAAAAGCACAAAGCGGTTTCATTATGATGATACAATATTGGGAGTCGTGACATTTTTAATCTATGCGAAGCACTGGTTCAAAATTTCCCCGTGCTCAACTTGTTCAGATACTAATACCTACTTGACGTTTTTAATAAGCAAGTTGTGACAAAAGCTTTCGCGAACCGGTTTAATTAGTTTTGTAATGAACGTTTTTGTAAGAATCAGTTTGTCACCTTGGTTGAGAATGTTTGTGGAATGAAAATTGAGGCCCGTAAGTTGCGACTTTGCAAGTAAAAAGGCATAAAAGGTAATATGAGGAATCATAAACCCATGGCAGGTTTATGATGGGTGTATGATAACTCGTATTAGGTTTGCCAGTGCCTAAAGGCTCCTACATACTGGCGCGACTTGTCACACGACGCGACGCGACGCAAAGACACCGCGTGTAGCGCTACAAGCGGTGCCTTTGTGTCGCGACGCGTCTCGCGACAAGTCGCGCCAGTATGTAGGAGCCTTTATACGAGTTATCATGTTGTGTTGACTAAAAATAAAGAATACATAAAAAAAAAAACAAAAAACCCGACTGCAACACATAACTGAAAAGAGAAAAACAAGTACCTACTTGTTTTTCTCTTTTCAGTTATGTGTTGCAGTCGGGTATTTGTTTTTTTAAATAATTTGCTTTATTTCACGGCTTTGCTTTATTTTCTGTGGTTTTATTAATATATATGCATCTATATATATTTGGAATCCAGCGTGCCCAAGAAATATACATACACACTTAATGGAAGGTAACGTTTTTCGAAAATAGGTACTCTCGAAAAACATTACGCTCCTTCTGGGGCAGTTGAATAAAAAATGGTTCGACATTTCATCGCTATACTAGATAGATAGATAAAACATTTATTCAGTGCACACAAAAGACACAGCACAACACACAATAGCACAATACATGGATAACAAATTACAGGAATATATATAAAACAAGGTGCCAATATACAGAAAAAAAAATAAAAACATGCTTAAAGAAATACAAGTAACATTACGACATACTTCAATTAGTTATCGAACAAGGTGCGGTGTGTGTCTCAAGGTTGCACCAAATGGGAGTCCAGCTCAGCATGTGTCAGGCAAATATACCTGACGCTGATATTCTGCTGGATCCCTGCAGTGACATACGGACGTCGAGCAGACGAGATACATTGGTGTTGTGACAGTGTTATGCGTGGAGTGAAATTGTGTAAGTATACCCGCAACTTAAAATTATGTATTCTACAGTAAAGTTTTGTATTGTATTGGGAAACTTTCTTGTTGAATGTGTTGATTGTGGTTGGATTACTTGATAATTTAGAAAGTTATATACCTAAATGAATAATCTTATTATAGTTACAGTGGCTTCAGTGTGAATAAAATAAACGATTTGGCTTGACAACAAGAAAATATGTTCACAATAAATAGTTAAAGGCAAATAAAATGTGAATTACAACTATTACAACATATCAAAAACCCATTCAATTACGGTAATCCTCTGTCCACAGATTTACGCTACTTGTAGTATAGTCAGATTGACTTGGGAAGAACACGACATCCAGTTATATAATGGACGTGTTCGAAATAGTCATACCCAGGTTCTTCTGCGAGGCGATAAGAAACTGCCGCAGTCGAACTCTGAAGGTACCAAGACATTTAAGATTCCTTATCGGCGGGGGAATATTGTTCCAGCATTTGGATGCGGCGTATCTAAAACTTCCCCTGAAAGCAGCTGTCTTGTGCGATTGAGTGGAGAGTTGCTGCGAGCACTGTCTACTTGCGCATTCTCTTCTACTAGCGATCCAGCTCAGTTTATTGTACAAGTAAGTCGGCTGTTTGTACTTTATAACACCAAACAGTAGGCATGCCAAGTGCAACTTGCGCCGTGACTTCATCTTGAGGATAGAGTGCTTATTTAAGAATGGCGTTACGTGACTTCTTGGTGGGACCGAGAAGCAGAATCGAACGCAGGCATTTTGCACCCTCTGGATCAGTCGTTCAGTTCTTGCTAGTAGTCGAGGGCCAATAACTGTGTCCGCATGGTTCAAATTGGATAGCACAAGTGACTCAACGAGCTGGATCCGCAGCTCCTCTGATATAAAAGGCCTTATTTTATAAAGGACCTTAAGCCGGTAGAAACAAGTGCGCACTGACTCGGACACGTGCGCTTCGTATCTCAACCCAACGTCCATGTTCAGACCCAGATTCCGTGCCTCACTGACTCGACTGACCGACTCACCCAGCAGGGTAACGTCGAGTGTTGCCGGCACTGCACTGATTTGGTTCCTAGTTCCGAACAACATGTATTTGGTTTTAGAGGGGTTAAGTACTAAACCGTTATTTTCAGCCCAACATGCTATCCTGTCAAGATCATCGTTTAGATCCTTTATCGCGATGTCATAGTCACTTGGCTTAAAGGAGATATAGACTTGCACGTCATCAGCATAAATATGGTACCTACATCGCTTCAGGGAATTTGTAATATCCGCACAATACAAGATAAAGATGATAGGGCCCAGTATTGAACCTTGCGGGACTCCCCTGTAAACAGAAGTAAGTGAAGAAACAAGAGATGAGCCATTGCTCAGTCGTATTTCCACACGCTGCCGACGGTTGGTGAGATAGCTTTGGAACCAGTGTATGGTGTTTTGGTCAAATCCATAGTAATGAAGCTTTGATAGGAACAAATCTATATTTATGCAGTCAAAAGCTCGTGAAAAATCAAGTAGTACAAGAAGTGTGCATAGGCCCTTATCCTGTGCTGACAGAATGTTATCTGTCACGTCCAAAAGAGCCGTAGAGGTACCACGCTGTTTCCGAAAGCCTGACTGTAGCTCAGGCAGAATGTTTTTATCTTCTACATATTTTGACAGCTGCTGGCATACCGCCTTTTCAGCAATTTTAGAAAGGCAAGGCAGAATACTAATAGGCCTAAGGTCCTTTAAGTCAGTGGGATTGGTCTTTTTAGGCAATGGTCTAACTATAGCAATTTTCCAGATGTCAGGGAATGTTGCTGATACGATTGAGCTGTTCACAATGTTAGTGATGACTTTTAGTGTATACTCGTACCTAACTGAGAAACCTGGAGGAAACTTGGACTTCTAGTTAATACTAATTTTAGAAAAAACATATGAGAGCAGTGGTGGCCCAGCCCAGAACCCAGACAGGCGCTTTACTTTGTGTAAGTTATTTCATCACCACTGCTCTCTAAACGGTGAAGGAAAACATCGTGAGGAAACCGGCATGTCCTAGAACAAAAAATTCGAAGACTTGTGACATCTACCAACCCGCGCTGGGCCCGCGTGGTGGATTACGGCCCACTCCCTCTCACAGAGAGAAGGCCTGTGTCCCAGCAGTGGGAACATTATAGGCTGATTATGTATTGAAAATTCACCAACCCGTCTTGAGCAAGCGTGGTGAGGAACTGGTGATAAATACTCGTGCCTTCTGTGTATGAGAAGAGGCCTTTGTCTTGCAATGGGACAATAATAGGCTGGTATAATTTTTTATTAATTATATATACTTAAATACCTACATATTTTGATAATATCTAACATCGAAACTCACATATAGCAAACGAAAGAATAACAAAAAAAAACCTCGAAGCTCAAGGCCGTATCGGCAATGATCTGGATTTGTAACTTGCATTTTTTAAGACTTAACTTGTCCTCATTTAATTCAGGTAGATAAAACCATTTTAATATTAAAATTAAGTGTAATTCTCGGCTTTCAAAACCGTTTTATTATTAAATCAATGACCTCTTGCTCTACCCAAGTTATTGAGCAATGGTCGCGGTTATTTTATTTTATCAATAACATATTTATGTGTGTGTCATAGGTGTGTGTGCATATGTTGATAAACTACTGTACTTACGTAAGATTTCTACAGCACGCGTCAAACTTAATGGCGGCTCTGAAGTGCGCTACTCGTTGCGCAGTACCTGATCCCTCACCCCCGCTGACACATGAATTTGTTTACTGCGCAGTGACTCGCCTCATGTTCCGAATCGCCTTAAAACGTTTATGACACCAGGATCATAGACGTTAAAGTTTGAATCGGGCTTAACTAGTGGTGGATTTAGTAAATGTTTCGGTAAAAGGAATAATAAGACTGTACGTAGAGTTGATGGAAAGTGGTATGAACCATTATTGGTTAGTATTTTTGAAGTGAAAAGTTCTTTAGACGTGTTGAGGGATTTTTGGTAGTGGAAATCTTATGGGTTCGCGACACATCGCAACATGCTAATGTTAACAGTATATCTGTAGCTATGAGTATGACGTGTTGCGCTTTGGCAGCAGTGAAAGCATATAGCAGAGTCGCTCAGCATCGAGTGCGACTGAAGGCGATGTGATGGACCACAAACAGCAGGGTCCACCGAAGATCACATAGGATGGGATGGCTTCATCAGGGTGGAGAGAAAGAAGAGGAAGTCTACTTATCGCAACCAGTGTGGGACAGCGCCTCCAGGTACTAAAATGCTGCTACGTCCTGCAGTACCGGCAACGCAGCTGTACCTGTCCCGTTTGCACCACTCTACGAAGACTGAGGACATCGTAGAGTACATACGGGTGAAGACCAATTTGGACCTTAAGGGTGGAGAAGTTGGAGGCGCGCCATAACACTAATTTCAAGTCGGCTGTGGTGCGTGTTCCGACTCATCATTTGGTGACCTTTCTCAAGGAAGAGTTTTGGCCGAAAGATGTGCTGTATCGGCGTTCCCGCGGTCGGCTACGCGACACCTCGCAGCGTAACACGACGCCGTCACTTCTTGTGCAGTAGTTTTTAAGTTTATTGTAAGAAATATGTATTAGTTTATAGCTATTGTTTTTATACTTGTTTATGTATTGTGTTTTTAAAGGGCCTCAGTTGCCTGAAATAAAGGATATTATTATTATTATTATTATATATTTTAATAAATAATCTATAGTACTACCTAATTTACAAATGAAGACATTTGAATTTTTAGGTAATGAATTATTTTAAAATAAAATAAAAAAAACTATTATTCAATATTTTTAAGTTTTCACTTCAGTCGGCAGTCCCCATGACTGCCCGTTTTTTTTTTTGTTTTTAAATAAGTGCACTCTTAACTTCGTGCGAATCGCCTACAGAAAAATCATATTATTTAAAATTGTCGAGTCGCCCGTTTCGGGTGAGTAAATTTGTGCGAATCGACCAATAAGCCATTTTTGTGATTCAAGTGGTTTAATTTATGGACTGGCTGTTTTAATACTTCCATGTTTAGGTAGGTACCTAGGTCGTATTTGTCCAAAATACCTAAAAAATGTTCTTTCTTCCTTCCATTGTTTCATGTGTAACATCTTTCCTCTCGCTTTCCTCCAATCTGTGAGAGTGATTTCGTGAAAAGGGACGGAAGTGTGTAACAGGAAGCCGAGGAAGAGCTATTTCATTTGACCAATGAGCGCGCGCGGTGGTAGATGGTTTGGCCGTCATATGGTATACACGGCCACATATCACCATTAATTTCCAGCATAAGCTAACCTCTCATTGTAGGGAAGTCCTATACAATGCGAGTTCACCTTATACTGGAAATGTATAGCTTGATTATGTAGCCGTGTGTACCAAACCAACCCATTTTCTGAGAGGCTGGTACTATCAGTCAACAGTGTTTTGTGACGTATGTGTTTGGGTGAAGAAATAAATAGGTAGGTAAAAAAATAAATAAATAGGTACCTACCTAATTTTTTTTTTTTTTAATGGAGAATGCATCAGCCAGAGTTGTGTACAAAGTATGCTGTTTATAAACTAATTTGATGTGTAGGTAAGTGTTGATAGTAAATAAGTGTCTGAAAAAAGTGCAGATCATTGATAATGATAAGAAATGCAAGTGAGTAATTTAATAATGAATAATTATTCGAATAAATATTTTAGTATTTAGCTTTTTTTTTAATTTTGAGGTTAATTTGTGTCGCTGCTCGATTGATATTTTTAGTTTTGATTAAAACAAAAGAAATGAATAAATTGCACGGATAGTTTCTTTGATATTAATAATTTTAATATTTAAATAAAAATCTTATCTAGTTTTCATTAAAAGTAAATATTCTTCGTTAAGGCTCCTGCATACACATACAGAGGCGATATCGCGAGCGCGGCAGACAGCAACATGCCTGTCGCGCCCGCGATGTCGCCTCAG
Organism: Atethmia centrago; assembly: GCA_905333075.3. NCBI lineage: Eukaryota > Metazoa > Arthropoda > Insecta > Lepidoptera > Noctuidae > Atethmia > Atethmia centrago. Next base: position 13,909,495 of record HG995386.1, on the reverse strand, counting down.
TAGGTACCTTTACGATCATTTCAAATAATACCTGAATATTATTTTGCAGGATATAATGTTAATGTTATTACCAAGGTGAGATGTCAGATGTTTACACATAATAATTTGCGACTGCTGTAAGGCTCGCTCGTTTTTTTGTACTACTTCCCTAGGTCACCAATCATAAATTTTCAGAAAGTAGCAGACAGGCGCGACGCGAATAGTAGGTATAAAAAATTATATGAAAACTTCATGGGAATTTGTTCTACTAGAATAGCGTCGCGCAGTTCCGTCGCGCCGGTCTGCGGGGGCACCAAGCATATGGATGGACCTCGTCGAATTGCAACAGACGAAGATTATTGCCAAAAACCACATGCTTGGCAAGCCGATTTATGATCGCTGAATGTTATTTTAGTGCAAACTGCAAAGTGAAATAAGTACCTAGGTATTTGTACATAATAATTGCCTGGCTATAACATAATAGGCATAATGTGGCGTAGAGCGGATGAGTATTTTTTTGGTGGTTCAGTAATATTTTAACCGAGGTAGGACCTAGGATCATATTAGGTTTAGTGATGTAGAACAGTAGACAGTTTGAAAGCCTGAAAGGTCGCAAAGGTGCCTATTCCGTCAAATTTCGGTCGGAGCTTAGTCGGTAGTAACACTATCGCTTCACTAACACGATAAACTTTTTTTTTTTTTTGGTGGGAAATTATCAAATAACTTCTTCCGCTCTGGGCGGAGCGAGAGTGTGTCAGACTCTTATTGACTACCCGTATTCCTTCCGTTGCCTGTGTTGCCAGGGGCCTCGGTAACCCTTTCGAACTTCTACGCGACCCCGGCAGGCATCGGCCCTTGTGGACCCCTACACTTGTGCTGACATCTCTTTGAAGCATGCGTGAAATACAACGCGCCGTAAACCCGGGCCTGGTCCTTCTCGGACGGCGAGCTACCCATTGCTCACAGTCAGCAAGCCCGCGCCTACGGTGGCCGGAAATCCGCCCGGGATTCCCGACGCCTAGGGCGTCTCCTAACACGATTACTTGTGCATGGTACCTACACAATCATGGTACCATTAGAAAAATAAAAAATAGGACACGGAACCTACTAACAACTAGTTAGTAGGTTCCGTGTCCTATTTTTTTATTTGTAAAGGGTCCCGCAGACTAGGGCGACATCGCGCGCGCGGTAGTCTTTGTCGCACCCGCAATAACGCGCTAGTCTGCAGGAGCCTTAACGTAACGAAACGGATTCTTTACTCTGTTGTAGTTGCGTGGACGCAGACCATGCATGTACCTAATCAAACGAGTAGCAAATACGTTTTAAACTGGTACCTACCTAGTTGCACAATGCACATTTCTTCTATCATTTCAATTTTAATAATACTTAACTAAGTACTAGACAGAAATTCATAGGTACCTACGTGTAAAATCTTCGAATTAAATTAGAAATTAGACTCCACGTTCAATTCCTATTAGCCTACATTTGAGCCAATAGCATCTAAAATATTCCAACAGGTAGAAAACCGCAAACAATAGGTATGAATGAACTTACAGCCACTTCGAAACGAGTTTCACGACCCTATGTGTAACGCGTACAGTATGGTACAAAAAATGTACAATATTGTAGAAAAAAACTATCGGTTTTTCATTACTTCCTAGTTAGGTACTACGCATTACCACATACATGTGCCATTACTTTACATTGTCATATAAACAGGCGTTAAATCTAAAGTAAACATTACATACAAGTTACAAATAACAAACTTTAACGTGTCGTCTGTCGATAGATACATCAATCGTCAATAAATAGCTAAAATAATTACATACTACGATTCTTACCACAAAGACGGGCTCAAAGCAACAAGTTCACGGCCAAAACACAAAAACTGAAAACTGAACACAACACCAAGAAAAGAATAACTTTGTAAACACTGGCTGCACACGCGGTAGAACAATAACAAAAAGTTTTAATTAAACTCTTGTTCACCCTTACAACGAATAATAGAAGTTCAAAACTAATGAGAAACTCATTCGAAAACTATCGAGTGAAAGTTATCGCGATAACCACGAAGAGGTTATGTTATTGTTGTGACGTAACGGAAGCGTCGACACAGTACGAACTCCGGGCTATTACTGAACGACGAACTGACTGAACTGAAGTGTATTGCGAACCGCAAAACGGTTGGCGAGAGAATGGAATGACGCAATTGACTGTACTCATTCCTGGTACGCGGTTTTGTTAATTTTGTTTGTTTGCACTTTGCCAAGACTGTAATATTATTGTAGGAAGAACGTAGATTAAAGTAAACAATAGATCGATATTGTAACGAACAGATAAATAAATGGAAACCTACTTATCAAAAACAAACAACTAGTCCTAATTATAAAAGAAAATATTGATTGAAGATAGAAAGAAGTTTATTTCGTTTAGTATCCCGAAAAGAACAAGAATATTTTTAATTTTAGGGGGACCCATTTTTTTATTATTATTTCCAACAGAATACGGAAATTAAAAAATCGGCCAAGTGCGTGTCAGACCAAGCACAGTGAAAGGTTCTGTAGTTGGAATGAATACTTATTTAAGTACACACGGCTAGACATCAAGCTGTACATTTCCAGTGTAAGCTGATATCGCATTGTATAGGATTTCCAGTGAGAGATCAGCGTAAACTGGAAATGTATAGCTTGATGTGTAGTCGTGTGTACGCATGCACAGTGTTGATTTTATCAACCTCAGAAAAAAAAAACTATGAACAACAAAGTTATTTCTGTGGTTGTAATTAAAATATCGAAAAAAATTAATTTTGAGTTAAATAGCAAAGTCACATAGAAACATCATAATCTCTTTCATTACGGGATCAAACAATACCCCGCACACACCGCACACGCTTATGAGTCGGTCAATCCTCTCTACCGCAAAGGAAAGCGTAAAGTTATAGTCATTTTCATAATAAAATGTTATTTTTTTACCTTTTACAATAACAAATTACAAAATTATAATGCACCAAACACCAATGCACCTTGATTTAACTTATTGGCTAAAAGCCATCTTAGTCATTTTCTATGGAATGTTTACACAATTTTTACTTATCCAAGTACATCTCTTAAGTAAGTTGCTCGACTATTATTCGTAAACTTGTAGAGCCTACTCAGCTGTGATAGTTAACCTTTTCAATTCGTTATAAATATTACTATCGTGAGTACATTTCACATATCCAAAAACAACGGTTTAGTAGCTGAAGGAAGGAAAACTTGCCTCTAACAAAAATGACCACTTAAATGCTTATATTTCTCAAACGGATCCCTGACTTGAAAAAGTGTTCAGCACATACATCCAATATTTTTGTAAGACCTAACCAACGACTACCCATCCCGTCCCCGCTTTACCTACGTGTACGGGAGTCACAACTTTGTAGACGTGATTAATATCTATGTATTGTGATGATATAATACCCATGCCAAATTACAAATTTCTAGTACCAAGAGTCTCTCAGTTACAGACAGACAGATAGACGGAATTTGCGAAGCTACATGTATTATGGGTTTTGGCTTTACTACGGAATCCTACCAAAACACTGTTATTGAGAATTTAAAAGAAAGCATTCGCGGTAAGCCAGTATTTTTTTATGAATGGCATCTCGTAGTTGACCTTGAGAGGTCATGACTACTCAACCGGACTATCCTGTGGCTGCCTTAAGCGGACTGAAAGCCTCCAGCCAGGGGCGAATTTCTTACGTTACTAAGCGACTGCACGCTAAGGGCACCCCCTGTGGGGTACGAACCTCGGCTTAGGGCGTCGCTGGGGGGAGGACAGCAAGGTGGGACAGGCTGGATCAGAACTGGATAATTATTCTTATTCGGGGAATTTAACACGTTGCGGGACGCACTGCATTAGCATAATTTGAAAAAGTCAGTACCGTCCCGCAACGTGTTAAAGCTAGGCGCTCAGCTGCGGCGCGGGCTGGCACTTCGTCGAGCGAGGGTCGGGGGGACAATTACGTCGGGGTCTTCGCGAGGGAACTCGGCGGCGAGGTCGGATGGTCGGTCTGTGAATTTTGTGCACTGCTTTCGTGGCCCTACTGCTTTCCTGGAGGAGGGTAATGGGGTCATCGGTGTCGGTGAGCGTATGCCTTGGACGGCGAATAGAGCTAATAGAGGAGGGCCTATAACTGGCGGCCTTCACAACCAGAGGGTTGTGGTGGGTGACGGCAGAGTCAAAGAATCGCTTCACGGTGCGTTTCATGAAATGCTGGATGGTGGAGATTTTAAAATCGAGATGGAGGATCTCGTTTCGGACGAACCAGGTGGATCCCAATGCCTTTCGGAGGAAACGGTTTTGGAGGCACTGCATCCTGTGGATGTGGTGGGGCTTAGCTTGTGCGAAGACTGCACAGACATATGTCATCATGGGACGGATGCACGCTGTGTAAATACGCAATTTACTGCGTGCATTTAAAACCGAATGGAGTCTACCGAGCGCGAAAGCGGCACGCGAACGCACCTGCTTTATGTGCTCTGAGAAGGAGAGATGATGGTCGAGGGTCACGCCCAGGTATTTGGCTCGCTTCTCCCAGGCTTGCCGAACATAGTGAGCGGTCGGAATAGTTTTTATGAGCATTATTTTGGAAGAATGATAAAGGTGGTTGTAGATGCACCACTATATCTAAGGGGAACCGTAGATGATCAATCTTGCATTAGTTCAATTCGTGATCTTGGTTCAGGTCAAATTGATCGTGTAATCCGAGATTGGCGCAAAATAACAAACACATTTTAATATGGCTCTGTGGGATTTAAATTGAACCATGTAATTAGTATGTACTATATAGTACACCAGGAATGCTTACATGTACCGAAAATTCGGCCTTGAAAGAGAAAACTGAACTGTACTGGTCTACCGGAATCTCATGGCATAAAAAAAAATTCTTAAGGCAATGTCAATTGTCACCTGTCAAATCAAATTACAAGATCTGTCAACCGCCTTCTTGACAATTTGTAGTTTTTGTGAAGATGTCTCAAGCGAGAAATATTGTTTTCAATGTGTATCGTAAAATAAGGAAAGAAGAAGGCGTAAATCAAACTCAATCTTTGATTTTAAAGCGCGTCGTAGAGTTGACCGGTAAGTTGGACTGAGTAGTTTTGATACTTTTGGTTTATTTTATATTTTTATTACTTAAAACAAATTGGAACATTATGGTCACGCTTTCGGGTTTCGTACCTTTACAAATTAATGTGAATACTATTAGTCTGTCTCACGAAAGAAGTCCCGCGGCACCAAGTAGAACTAATTAATATTTTTATTTAGTTCATTCCTACAGCCTTTCTAAAATTCTTTTGTGTTTAATTCGGCACGATTACCTGTCAGACAGTTGTGAATAGCTATGCTGATTTTTATGCTCCTTGCCATATTGATTGTCTACACTCCCCCAAGCGCTTCCGAAAACCGGTAATTAGTATTTCTCGCAGATTTCCGAACGTACATGTTTTTCTCCTGGCAATTATAACCATATCAGTCAGTGTCAACTAGAGTTGCGAATAATAGTTCAATGAGAAGAAAAGAGAGATACGTATCTTTCCGGTACGATGAACTATATCTTTCATCTAGTTCACTAGTTCACTTAGTTCACTATTGACCAGTATAAACTGACCTATCACTGTTGGGTACGCTTATATGATTCGAGGTCAACAGATATTGGTTTCTATACTTTTTAAAGATACATTACATCAACATGATATCTTATCTATTCTACTAATTAACTAAGTTCTACTGTATTTTTTCACATATACACAACTTATATATTAAAGTTAGTAGAAAAAGCAACAAATTGATTTTCCTTCATACTTGTCAGGCTTAGGACTGTCAACCTCCATACACAATAAATTTAGTTAAAATGGGTTCTATGTATTGTTTTGCTTTTAGCTATATTAAATTATTAAGTTTCATAATGAGGTTGGCGTATTTAAAAATCAATTACACGATTACGAACTATGAACTAAATAAGTGCATTTCAATTTTCAATATAAAATAATACCCAAAATTGCGGATGAAATTATAGTCTATTGACAAAATTCTGGAAAACTGTATCGTATTATTAAGTGCGTAATGTATATTATTGCTCGTTCGGCAAAGCGAGCGATGCATATCAACTGTCTCACATTATTACGTAAATAAAAACGAGACAGCCGATAGGCGATACTTCGCGCTCTCAACTCGGCACACGCTCGTGCACGATCGGTTCTTGTCGCGATTCATTTAGTTCCGCGAAACGAGCGATCGTCGTTAGTAGTTCCCGAGTCAAAATGAGCGGTGAATCGCGAAGCGAACTAGTGAACTAGAGATACAGTCTGTACGGAACTGAACGAAATATTTGTTACTGCTTTCATAATGAACTAGTTCATTATTGTCTTTCGTTCGCGAACTACCCAAGTCTAGTGTCAACGCATACAGTTGAAAATTCAAAACATTGTGAAAATACGGAACGGAGATTCATACAAAAATAGATAAAAATTTGCTCTATCACTATCTAATTGCTTGTGAGAGAGATTTTAACTAATTTAAATCAATATGATTAAAACCAAGCCATGGGCTGGTGGTACTGACGAAGAATATGAAACTCAACATTTCGGTTTTGGGGCCCAACGCCTGAAAATAGCGGTGCGACAAATGGTTGACCAAAAAATAACAAACGGTGTCAAAGATATGGAATCTTATTTGCAAGAATCGTTGGATCTCAATGAAACTGATAAAGTGACATTAACAAGATCTTGTGATAAGTTGATTCGTTTGTATTGTGAGCGTGCAGGACCGTCTTTGGAGGCTATTGATGAAGAAATAGAACGAATGTTGAAAATCCCACAGGATGTTTTGTTGCCTGAAGATGAAGTTCAACTTGACCAAACATCGGATTCGGATTTTAAAAAGTTAAAAGAGGAAGTGGCTTCACTAAGAAGGAGAGTAGAAAGAGGTGCGTTAATGGAATCTTTACTGTCAGCTGAAGAAGAGGAGCTTGCTTCAGTGGAAAAAGTATGTGAAACAGCAAAGAAGGACATGGAAGCAATCGATTTACTTTGTAAGAGTGCTGATAATGGGGACAGTTTGAAAGTGGTGCAAAGTGAAACACAGTTCTTGTGCGCAAGTGCTTCATTTATACAGAAGCAAAATAACATATTTGATGTATGAATGTTTTAGTGGACTTTTATCTTGCTGGACACAAGAATCTTCTATTTACTTGTAATTAAAGTGTCATGAAATCATTATGAATGTGTTCTGATGTTTTCTAGATAGTAATATAAATGAACTTATTAGTTTAAATGTAACATTATTTTAAGTAACTACTATCCGAAGAAAAGTTCTGGTGTTTCCTTTTTCTGTGATAGAAAGCTAAATGGTTTTTATTGTCTGGTGAGAGTTATCAGCTCATTTTGTTGACCAAAAGCACCTCACTGTCCATTTTTTTTTTATACAAAGCTGCTGTGATGTTAGCAGCGAAACTTGTGAAAGTGATCTGTAGAATTTTCCATGTTTAAAGTATTTGTAAATCAAAATCATTTAACCAAATAAATACTCACACCTAGCTATTGTGTTATTGTTTAGTACATTAACCCAAGAGACTAGTGTTGCCTTCTGGCATTGGTAAGTTTTGGATTTAATTTCCAAATGATAAAAAAAAACTATAGACTGTAAGCCATCCTACATTATTGAAAACCCATAGCGAGATATACTTGGTTTTCCAGATTGCTGGTAGCCAGGTAGCTGGCTAGCAGCTACACCACTACCAGTAGTGGTGTTAGAATGTTTTGATGTCATAAATTCCACAGAAATTGAGAATAGAAAATTGGAAGTCCCATTTGTTTTTATTTTGCGTGTTTTTTCCTTTTTTCTATGTAAAGTACATGTTCAGACACTTGCATGTTCAGGTTTTTGTGTGTTCCCAAATGGCAACACTAGGCCGATATTGTTAAATTATTTTCCAAAGGAGACCTATTATTTTTAGTCGGAAGTTGCATAGTTGCAAGTTACCGTAACAAGAGGTTGTTGGTGACTTACTAGATAAATATTTGTAATGAGCCTTCTGAAGTGGCAGAGCATACTCGTGAGGAGTATGGCGGGTTGATTGTAAAATTGCCACCTTGACAACTTCAGGTGGGTGCAAAAATAGTTTCTCGAAGTATAAATGAAGAAGCTGATAAATGTCGAAGCGTGCCAGGCCCGATACAGACAAGTAAGAGACGTAAGATGACTTGCAAGCGAAAAAATTCTGATCTTCCTTCACCAGAGGGTCTGCTGCTAGGGAGTTTGTTGTGCCACTTCTTCCCTGCTAAACTACGAGGAAGTGTTGAAGGGCGGGCTTTTTGGGGACTGTCTCATGTAATTTTGACATTCAAAAGTGCCGATTCTCAGCCTAATTTGAATAAATGGCTTGATTTTGGGAAATTTTAGAAGAACTCCATAGTTCTAAGAATATGTAACTATGTCTATACCACCATAATTAGGAGCGATTCCACCACCCAACAATCTATTCTTGGATCCAGGTTTTTTAGGGTTCCGTGGTAAACAAGGAACCCTTATAGTTTCGCCATGACCGCCTGTCTGTTTGTCCCCGGTGTAGCTCAGAGACGCTTAGTACTAGAAAGCTTTAATTTGGCATAGGTATACTAATCATGTCGACAAAGTAGTAAAATAAAATCTCGCAAAATATTTTTTTAGGGTACCTTATGTGGGGATGATCATTTTTATTCTCGTCTATGGTCATTATATATATTATATTAGTCTATGGTCTATGCCATGGTGTGGGGTATCGTCAGATAGGCCGTACAAAAATATTGCGGTTCTGTAAACACCACTTTTCGATCAAGGAACCGTTTGCCAAAGGAATATTAAGCTTTACAGTGCTAATTTTTGTTAAGAGTCAAGTGTCGTCCCGCCTTTTTTTTGGGTGGGAAATCATCAAATAGCTTCTCCCGCTCTGGGCGGAGCGGGAGGGTGTGTCAGACTCTTACTAAAACCAACCCGCATTCCTTCCGTTGCCTGTGGCCTCGGTGACCCTTTAGTACCTTCCCGCGACCCCGACAGGGTGGGGCCCCCCTGCCAGCTAAATGGTTGTCTATGGAGATGTGAAAAAAATCATGGCAATAGTACATAAAATGCAATTAAAAGGAAAACTATCACAGCCACCAACTTAAATTTGCAGTTGGAGTATTGACAGTGACGTATAACGACGTATGGGAGAACATGTTTTTCAACCACAATTCCAAGTTTGTTTTTTCTATAATTTCATCCCAACTACGGAACCCTTCATTGTGCGTGGTCCGACGTGCATCTGGCCTGTTTTTTTTGGAAATATAGACAAAAATCATAATGTAAAAAATAATTTAATTTTTTTTCTTCACCGTTACCGTTTTATCTGGACATCATTATACCAATTTATAAAGAAAATAAAACTCAATCCTTAGTGGGTTAATAAAACATCACAAACAGTCATTTTTATTTTAATGTAAAAACAGAAACTTACATAAAATTCACCTAGAAACGAGTATCATAGATTAACAATACTTATTACATCAATTCTAATATAACACCCATGTTACATCATGATTACTATTTAATGTTTTTAATCTCCAAAAAACTATACAAAAATTGATACATTTAATTTTTATATTCACTTTAAAAATGTATAACTTGGCACATAGAACACGAAATAGTTAAGTCTAAAGAGATTCAAAGAGTAAAATTATATTTAAGTAAATAAAATTAAATGTAATATTGTACTAGTTTTAGTTGTATCACATTTAAAACTTAAGCTACTGGGCACACGTACAAATGAAGAGTTTAACTCTGCCAAATAACAGCTAAAATGATTTTGATTTTCTGACTAAACAGGTAAATAAAATTGCCATTGCTGTCTGGGGACCGTTCTGTGGAACACTTTAAATGTTATAGGCCCCCCGACTGCAATGATAATTATTTATTTTTTGATTTATAAATTTTAGTGACGTTTTATTTTAAAACACGTAATGCTATGTGGTGGTATTTTTTGATGGCCGGGGCGGCCTATCTAACATTTATGCCCGTAAATGAGTGACATTTCTGTTTGTATATACCTACAGATTAACCAATACAGCTTGTTTTGGGGTTCCGTACCTCAAAGGGTAAAAAGGAAACCCTTATAGGATCACTGGTGTGTCTGTCTGTACGTCAGTCGCAGCCGATTTGCTCCGAATTTACTGGCCCGATTAAGTTGAAATTTGATATACCTACAAATGAATTTCTGTGAGCCAAACAAGGACGGGTAAGGTACATAAATAAATTTTGAATATGGGGGTCATTTTTGGGGGACAAATTAGAAAATTTCAAAGTTTTCCAAACTGTACCGTGTAACATTAAATGAAAGGGCTTACTGTGAGGGTTTCCAATATTTTTCTTTAATAATTTTAAAATAATCAGTTTTAAAGTTATTTAAGAAAATAGATGAAAATTGTCCCTCCCCCTCCGAAACTACTGAGCCTAAAGTTAAAAAAAATCAGAAAATAGTTCTATCCATAATTATAGAACTATTTTCTGTATTTTTTATCGTTTTTCCTCCTGTAATCTATAAAGATTACAGGAAAACTGTTAAGAAGTCGAACTGATATGGTCTTATAATACCATGGTAAATAACATGGTCCACGCACAACGGTTCACCTGATGGACTAGTGCGGAAACTAAACCCTCTAACATAGAACATAGATAACATGGTAAATATCTCTTAATGTTGCAGTTGGAATGTATGGCAAACATGTTTTTCAACTACAATGTTAAGTTTGTTCTTGGGATAAATTCATCCCAACTACGGAACTCTTCATTTTGCGTAGTCCGACACGCACTTGGCCGGTTTTCTTTTTACTTTTTAGTTTGTTTTTTGGCAGGGCAGTGTTTTTTTTTTAATTTTTTATTATTCTCTCATGTAATTGTCATATAGGTTCTGTGATATAACAAGTTTTACAGTATATTATTACCTATACACAATTCATGCGTAAAAAAAATAATTTGTGTCGTTGAGAATTACAGTTGATTTTCTCGATTTATGCGTTCATCAAAACAAATATAGTACTTACGCGTCAAACTTTATGGCGGCTCCGAAGTGCGCTACTCGCTGCGTTCCGAGCCGCCATACAGGTTGAATTGGGCTGTAACAGATTTTAAAATGAATAAACAATTGTATAGTCGGTATACAAGACCTAAATATTTGTTTACAAAATTGTTTAAAAATACTTCAAAAAACGTGAAGAATTATTAAACTAATCATGCCAAACATTATTGTAACACATTCTATTACTTTTATAAAATGTATACATATAATTTATATTTATATATATAATTGATTTTACTGATTTTACTCTTACACTTTCCTATTTGGTTGACTCGCTATTTTACGTTATCTTTCAAATTTATTCTATACACATTGAACACAGTAACAGTTATTACCTACATCAAAATAATGATAGGATAGACAACTAGCGTCAAAAAAAAATAAACATTAACTATTCTATGTATTATTAGAAAGTGAAGACGAAAGAGTATGCTCTGCCCAGGCGAAGTAGGAGTATGGAGCAAAAGATTTTCTGACCACTTTGAATAATACACTTTATTTTAAGTGGTATAATGTGCAAAATTGTATGAGAGCAGACAAGACAGGGCTTCTTTGAAGTTTTACGTGGTTTTGTTTGTATTTACTACACTTGAAATAAGGTCCATTATTCAAATTGTAAAAAATACTCTGCTGCACTCCTCTTAGGTCTAAAAGCCGAGCCATAGAAATCAATAGGTAGACATTTTCTTTATATAGTACTACATTTTATCTCATGCAATAAATCTATAAAATTATAATATGTTGTATGAATCTTTATAACACCGTTTATAAGTGAAAGAACTTTGATTTTGTGTATAAGGTAACGAGTATCTCTTTTTTTAATTGCACTAACTTGTAAAGATTAACTTTGTACACAAGAACTCAAATCTAACACTTGTTATAAAGATTCTTACAACCTCAGTAACATGACACAACATTCATAATTGATTAATACTGCTTATCACAGATGGTAAATAAAAAAAAACAATAATTAATCATATCTAGTGAGTTTATGTACAACACTTTAGAATTTATGCTTTATCTTGAGTCATATTTACAATTTGTTTTACGACTACAACTATACAAATGGATTATGATGTATGTACGTACCTAGTTTATAACACATAATTGATAACAGGTGTTATGTTTTTAAATTCAAACTTAATAATTAAGTTTCAATCTAAATTAAATAAGACTTTCTTTATTTTTTAATTCCGTATGACTTATGAAATTAATTTTTTTCAAACTTTTATTTCTTATTGTCTGTCCTAAGGATGAACACCCAGTGCCCAACATTTATATATGTATAACTACGAATATATTACAAATAATAAATCATTTTATGTTCACTTTTCTCATACATTTACTTGACTTAATCGATTTGGTAACATTACCACAGAAATAACATTTAAAAAATAACACTTTAGATATTATTACTAATTCATAGCATAAATCTTCTAAATTAATATTTGGAATGTTTACAATATTACAATATATGGAAGATATAACTAGAATAAGCGATATAAATAATAACAAGTCTTACAAGAACACAGTTTTTTGTAGTTGTCAACAACTACATAATTCTGTCTTTTGGTGGCACACATTGTACTAAAGACGTTAAATTGATTATTACAAACATTTCTTTGGTATACATTACAAATAGTATATCTACCTGAGCTGAGTAATGACTAATGAGTATTTAACGGTAATCAGTATTGACCACTAGCCTTTTCTACAGCGATGTACTAAATACAAATGTTTCATCAAGAACACAAGGATTGCTATTTCGATATTAATTCATGAGGTATCCTATCTAAGAATTAACAGTAACGATTCATCGTCGCCAGAAAATTATTTAAGATTTACAGACTATGAACCAACTTGATTAGACACAATGCAGAGAAATATATTTTGAGATAAATACACAGTTTAACTACTCGATACGGTGTTCCATTTTCTTTGATGTTTACAGATTTAAATATGACCTCTCGCCCCTTTATATCCCGAGTTAATGTATGGTAACTTGGGAAATCGTAACGTCAAAAGCCGCGTCTATTTCCGACTGTACCAAGTAAAGAGATGTGGATAAACTGTATAATAAAAAAGTCTTAGCCACTAAAACATGCAAATAAAAGTCTGATCACTGAACTGAGCGTGTGTATAACAAAGCATCGGATTGTGTGACGTCACACGTAGGCGGGCGGGCGCCCGTCGACGGAAGTGGTGACGCGCCTGGCCGCCGGCCCGGGCCACGCCCACCCGCTGTCGCTCAGTGCCACCAGTCACACCGGTCCACTCCATTCTGTGTTGTCCTGGAACGAAGTTGACGATTAGTGTATGTATAGTGTTTCTTTCCTTATCGATACGAACTGTATGTGAATAGCTCATGTAGTAAAATTATTAGCCAGACAGATGTGCGCCGCACGTATATTTACGTATTGTCAATCGTGAAGGCTACTTTAACACACCCCAAAATATGAAGTACTTCTAGATGCTCCAGCTCCATAGATATAGCTTTTCTAAAAAAATTATGAATGCTCCTTGCATTCATAGAATTTCCATTCCCCTTAGGACTCGTGAAACAAAAAATAAGGTAAAGATCTGGCTACTGGCTACTGACACAGGACTACATTGCAACTGAAAATTTACTGCAATCAACCTAAATTTATATGAACACGAATCATTGTTATTTACACACATATGCACCCCCAAACACTAACACGCACACATATATACATATATACACACACACGCATACCGGCACACCCCCTATTTTTATTTGTTTTTGATCTAATTTAATTTTAATATTGTTCTCAATTTTTAATCTAATTTTGTTTTAATCCACATTTTTATTCTAATTTTGTTTTTGATTTAATGAGATTATTTTATTTCTATATACTTTTTACCAATCCGGTTGATGAAAATGAAAACTTGGCCTTTTGTTAGCCTCGTGGGAGAAAATAGGGTATTTAACTGTTATTTATTAATTTGATTTTTCGAAACCTAGAAAAAAGTTAAGCCACAGTAAAAAAAAAATTGTTTGAACATTTAAAAAATGGCAAAGTTGTTTGCGGTTTAAAATCTATGCTAGACAGAAATAGCGCTACTAGCATCTGACGTCACAACACAGGAGAGCCATAGCCATTTCGCGCCATTCAGTACAATGATAGTTTTGTGACTTGAAGGATAGAAGAATAATTTCAAAAGCGTATAACTTCTCAATTTTTCCATTGATTTTATTTGTTTTTCACAAAACGTCTCTTTTTAGTAACATATTTAAAATAAGTATTAATTCATGATTTCTTTGATAGTAGTTGAAAATACCCTATTGTTTAAGGCTGCGCTAGTCGACGGTTCGAACTCAGTCGTGGGCGTGGTTTGATCGCATACTGTCTCACCTTTTAATTTTAGTTATTACTTCTATCGGGATTAATTTTGTGTCCGTGGACATGTCCAGATCACAATAACAGTGCTGCGGTATAAGTTTTTTTTATGAAATATCGCAGCATCATGCTGAGCTGAGCCTGTGATGGGCTTGTGGCTAAGTAATAACAGCCGCACGGGTCGATCGATCAGGTTAAGCTACGCTTGCCGCGTTTGGTCCGTGGATGGGTGAGCATCTCTACATACCAAGACCCCTCCGTGCCTCGGAAAGCACGTTAAGCCGTTGGTCCCGGCTGTCATTTGTGGATCTTTGACAGTCGTTACGGGTCTTCAGAAGCTCGAAAGTCTGACAACCAGTCTTACCTAGGGGTATCGTGTTACCCAGTAGTTGGGTTGTGGAGGTCAGATTGGCAGTCGCTCCATGTAAAATACTGGTATTCAGCTGTATCCGATAAGACTGGAAGCCGACCCCAACATAGTTGGGAAAAAGGCTAGGCAGATGAAGATGCTGAACTGACCCTTTTTGGCCTTGCAGGTCAAAAATGGTCAGGTTCTTTTTTGTTTTCACTATTGTGTTATTTTTTTCATGATTTTGTTAGTTTTATGTCCTTTTTTATTGTTGTATCTCCTGTGCGTGTCCCAAATAAATATTTTTTCTTTCTAGTTTACCTGTGAAATATTAACAGTCTTAGGGTGTATAGGGCTCTGCGGCACGTTGGAGTTGGCGTTGGTGGTGAAGTAGCCGCCCGGCCGCGGCCGCAGGTGGCGGTTGTGCATCTCCATCTGCACTATCTTCATGAACTCGATCTGGGCAGCTAGCTTTTGAACTTCTTCCTGTAATTTTGGGAAACAAAATGTAAGAAGGGGTAGGTACAACAAAGTTATGTCTGTACTGCTTTGGCTTTTGGCGATGTCTAGTCCAACTTTTCATGGATCCATGGAAAGTTGGAAAGATGGAGTTCATGGATTTTTTTGGATGGATGTTTCCTGTTGTATGAACCATGTTGAAATCAAGATTCCGGAGACATATTCTTCGGCGAGCAAGCGATTTTAATAGCAATATCTTTCATAACCGTTAGGCTGAGGCTACAGTAGGCAGCGATTTGCGATGCGACTGAAAGAGCGAAACGAGATAAACATGGAATGGCTACATTATAAGCGAAAATCCGGCGTATATTCGGCGATGACGTGACTACAGTACACATGCTACACAACGAATTAGCATGTGCGATTCATGCGGCTAATTTCACTGATATGTTGATGTAGCCGATGCCGTGATTACAGTAATGTTGTTCCGATCGCTTAAAGAAATCAAAGATCGCTAGTAATATTTGATGTACGGTGTAGCCATATATGTGAGCATTTATTTATTTGTTTTAATCGCTCATGTGTCGCAGGTCGCGTCGCGATCTAATGTAGCCTCAGCTTTAGTGTTTATACGTAGTCGGGCTATAAGTTCAGTCACATAGGTAAAATTTCGAATTTAGGATGCAAACCGAGGAAAATATTATGAGCATTCGAAATTTGAATATTTAAAGAAAATAAAAACAAAGGGTTTTTGGAATTTAGTTCATTTTCTAAAATGGAGTGGTCGCGCAAAGAAGACAGAGTCGCAGTAATTGCATTGCATCGTTGCGGTCACGCGCCAACTGAGATTTTCAAACTGCTGAAAAATTTGAAAATTCCATTGAGATTTATTTATCGTACTATCAAACGATTCAGGGAAGATTCAAGATTAGAAGATAAACAAAGGAGCGGTCGACCGTGAAGGCGTGAATCTAACGAAATCCTGTCCGCAAGCAAAAAATGCTCTGCAGATGGGACTAAGCAGAACCACTGTTAAAAGGGTGTTAAATGAAGACCTAGGACTGCGTGCTTATAGAAAAAACAGCATATCTTAACGCACGGCTTAAGAAAATTAAATTCGAAAGAAGCTGGGTTTTGTTAAGGCGGTACGCGGGAAAAAAATACCGCGAAATACTTTTTTCGGACGAAAAAAAAATTTTGAGGAGAGTTTCAACAAACAAAATGATAAAGTGTATGCAGACTCTAGTGAAGAAGCGAGCAGACGTGTGCCACGTGTTCAGCGTGGTCACCACCCTTCGGCATTTATGGTTTGGCTTGGGGTGTCCTATTTGGGTCCAACGGAGGTGTTTTTTTTTGTGAAAAGGGAATGAAAACCAGTGCCCTCGTATATCATAAACAGGCACTGGGTATTCCAGCAGGATTCTGTGCCGGCTCATAAGACGAAAAGTACCCAAACTAGCTCACGACCCGTGGAATCGACTTTATCAGGCATGAGGATTGGTCCTCATCCAGTCCAGACTTGAATCCTTTGGATTACAAAATATGGCAGCACTTAGAAGAGAAGGTCTGCGCTAAACCCCATCGCAACTTGAGTCACTAAAAGCATCCCTGATTACAGCAGTCGCCGATATTGACATGAACGTCGTGCGTGCTTCGATTGATGACTGGCCTTGCAGATTAAGGCTTGTATGTCGTTGTGCAAGAGGAGGACATTTCAAATCATTTAAATCTGTGTTTTATACCCTTTCATTTGATATATAATTGGTTGTAGTGCGTAACTTATTGTGTCATTTATTTAACTTTCCATATGTGACAAAACTTATGACCAGACTACGTTTATTCTGAAATCCAGTCTGGAATCCTGACTTACTTTCCCCTCAAGTTAAATAACGATTAACCTATTGACCGCTACGTCAAAAAAAGCAAAAACGTGCCCTCGGAGCCAAGCTACGAATTATTCCTTAAAACCTATCATGTAGTCGTGACTGTGGCTGTGGCGTGCTGGGCATATTTGGGTTTGCCATCTATACTTGACTGTGGCGGTCAAATGGTTAAGAGACTGCAGCAGGATATGTATAAAGGTGACGTCATCCTACTTAACCCTCTACTGCATGGATAGACTAGCGACCGTTTAAAAAAAACCTAATAATATAAAAAAATAATGTTCCTTGTTTACCCATTTCCCTCAAAATATTAATATTCCAACAAAATAACAATGTTAGCAAAACGAATTTTTCATTTTCAGAAGAAATGTTACAGAAAAACTGTGTATCTATCTCAGTGACGTTATCTATATAGCGTCCCGTAATTTTATTACAATATTTATATTGTTAAATTACGGATTATAGTACCTACTTTGCCCCACCACTAGTGGGACAAAGTCGAATGTTCACGTCGGTGTCCATTGTGTCCCACTAAAGTCTCGTGCAGACTGGCGCGACAGCGCGAGACTTTCCATGAAGTTTTGATAGAAATTGTGCGACTAATTTCGCGTCGCAGCTGTCTGTGGGAGCCTTCATTTGATTTTGGTGGGGAAAATTACACTCGTAAGAAATAAGTTGACTTTGTTTCCACTGGGGAACTACTGTTTGAATTTGGTGTTAAAATAAAACAAAAAATAAAAAAACATTTTAATTAAATAAAATATCAAGTTTTCATGTCAATGTCAAGAATATATTTCCTGCCAAAGTCATTCAGGCGCTAAAAGATCCTTTAAGATCCGATTTTCTGAATAATCACCTTTTTATGAGATGCACTCCTTCCTGTACTAAATCATAATGTAGTCCATGACTTTGTATTAACTTTCATACCTTTTTGAATAGCTGCTGAGACAAAGATATTTTCATAGTAATTTGTACATCAGGCGTGGTATTTATTTTTTTTGTACTAGACATATTTTTTTATGAAACAAAGGAAAAATTACAAAAAATAAAATGTTTGGTTAGTGATCTTTTCGTTTTAGGCATATTTGAGCTTTTAATTATTAACAAAGACCTGCTATGGCATCAACTATACATAATAACTTAAATTTCAGTACAGTCGCGCCGTAAATCATTTTTAAACCGATTTCAAATGATTTAACCTGGGATTTTTCGTAAAAAACTAAAAATCTAACTAACTCAAAACTACTGAACTTCGGTTGAACATTTGGTGGGTTAGTCTGTTGCATTTTAACCCTACTATAACGTCCTGCAAGGAATACGTCGAGTTACCAGTAACCCTGTATATTGATACCGTCGACATAATAATTATCGTTAATAAATAATGCGTACATAATACGCATTTATTGAAAAAAAAAATAATGTGGTAGGTGTATACCGAAAGACTTTTTAGCGTTTGAAAAAAAGTTAGGGTATAATAGAAGAAAGAAAAAGTAGCCCATGGCGTGAAAATTTTGCAATTTGATTTCTACAAAAAAAAAAAAAAAAACACGTATTTATCTAACTATCTGTCTAACTAACTACATACTTAGTATTTTTAGGTAAACTTTCATCATAAAATAATAAAAAACAAACGGAAATTTTATTTATTTAATACTTTAAGCACACAAATGTACAGAGGCGGACTTAATGCCGTAGGCATTTTCTACCAGTCAACCTTTGGGTGATGCAGAGACAAACAGTGGTAGGTGCAATAGCGAAAACTGTGGAATAAATATTTATAATTATAATTGTTGCATCGATATCACCTGAACATAAAATTCATACTACCGCACCAGTTCGCATCACTACTAAACCATAGACAATTTAGAGCGCCGATTGTCGTTTAAATCTTCGGAATTTTTGAAAAAAAAAAAAATACTTTAGAACGCTTAGTATGTACCTTTAGCTCCTCGTTCTCCTGGTAGAGGTCGGGCGGCTCGTCCGGCACGAGGCCGATGCCGTTGAGCGAGGACGAGGCCGGCACGCCGCGCGCGCGGGCGCGGCTGTCCCACGTGTCGCCCGTGCCGCGCACCACGCGTAACACCTGAAGATAACAACAATATTACACATTGTAACGGTCACCCGATTGCCAGCCATGCCAAAGCCATGCCATGCCGTGTCGGCTTGATGCAGCCAAAGCCACAGCCACAGCCTCAGCCAAAGCCATAGCCATGACAACCAAGTACGCCACGGCAGCCACAGCAAAGAGGAAGTCAATTGACTAGCACGTCACGTGCGCTTGTCAACTTAACGCGATGGGCGTTACTGAGCGGCGATCCCCTCCTCGATTTAGAGTGGGGGGTAAACTTTTAAATAGGTCGCGCAGCGCATTTGGTGGGAGTATTCTGATCTAGAACCTAGCCTAAGCCGAAACTCTGTTCGATTATAATTTATACAATAAATACCTACAATTGAGAAAATTGTTTTTTCGCTATCTCGTGTTTCAACATACATAAACTCACGCCCTCTTCCCATGGGGGTAGGCAGAAACTATAGAACGCCACCTGCTACGCTCCTTACATACTCCTTTTGCTTCGTTTACGTTCATACATCTGGTCATACACGCACGCCGGTTGCGAGTACTACGCACCTGACCTTTTTGAAGAACATCATTAATGAGGTCACTATATGTCTGTCTGGGGCGTCCCTCCCGGTATACCACAACAACAATATCAGCAACAACAGCAACGACAATATTATTGTATTTTTTTCAACTTATTGTTTCCATTTTGTACGTCCTGAGATGAACGACGAGAGGCCAGAATAGACATTGCAACATGTTCGTCAAAAATTCAAAACCGGCACATTTTCAAGTGATGTTTGAGTAAAGCACTAAAACTTTGAAAAAACATTTATAAAATTGTCTAATTGTGACATTGTCGCCTGTCGGTGTAATTAAATAGGCCCAGGGGCTGCAGTCTCAACTTAGATAGGAATCGCTTTACGACTAAATTCGGTCGCAAAGTCCTAATTAGACAGTCAATTCTTTGACAAGCACGAGAAAATCACAATCTTGTCGTATAGCAATCGCTATCTAAGTCGAGACTGCAGTCCCTGGGGCCTATTTAATTACACTGACAGGCCACAATCTCACAATTCGTCAATCTAAGGACCCCATTAGGACTTTGCGAACGAATACGGTCGTAAAGCGATCGCTATCCATGTCAAGACTGCAGCCCCTGGCCTGCCCGCCTGTACTAAAATACCGACATTTACTTTTAGGCAGTGAGCAGTAGCTCAGTAGTTGTGGAACATCATGGATGGGGTTTTAGTCAGTAGGAGTAGAACATAACATCGCCTTCCCCAGGTCATCCTTAGATTTTACCATTGCCTATACTTATATGAATGGATATATTTTAATTATTATTTGATTGATATCATCCAATTTCACTTTTATTTACTGTTATTTAAAAATGCTTAAAATAATCCTCACCTTGGGTAAAAACACCAGCAGTACAGTTGTTGACGTAGACAACTGAGTTCTTATAAACCCAAGAAGATATTTGATATCCGGTCCTGCCTGAGGCAATATTAGTAAACTGTAAAAAAAATACAATGTTTAATAAGCGGTAATTTATGTTGACAGGATTGCAGCATTTGTAGCTTTTCTGGGACACGGAGTAATCAACAAATGGAAGAAAAAGTCAGTTTAGACTTAACCAAACGACTAAACCAGCAGCATTGCATGATGGCACCAGTGACAGCTTCAAAATTATATAAATATAGCAATTATACCTAAATAAAGTAATACTTTCTTTGCTTACTTAATTTGACAAGATATTATAATACTTACTGGAAAGCTATCATGAGGGAGTTGACGGTGAATATGTTGTAGATGGCTATGGAGATAAGTCGCGCTTCGTTATACAGACTCTCTGCATGACGGACACGGTAGCATACGCGCACGCCCCATAGTAGGAACAGGATTTCACCTGGAAAACATAATTAGTTGCTGAGCTAACTGAAAAATTTAACAAATTAGCGGCGGGCAAGCGGTTAATCTAAAACATCTTAAATTTCGAACTAAGACATATGTCTTAGTTCAAAACTTAAGATAAAGAAATAGAAAAATATTTTGAAATTTAAGATATTTCTATATTAATTTGTTTTTGTTTTATATTAGATCACCATATGGTTATAAAAGCCATAGTTTAATAAACATAACATGACGTCACGTCTGTTTTATCCAAAGGTTTAGAGAGAGGTGTACCTATATCTAAACGCTATTATTTTAATGAAATCATTGAGAGGCATGTGTTCAGCAGTGGATACGTACTAGGCTCATAATGATGAAATTATGAACAAACTTTAGCAATTATGATTAAGTAATTACAGTTTAAAATATTTTAATTTCAATTACCTATAGCTAAACTGTGATCCCACCAATTGTAAGTACACTGCTTGAATTTCAGTCCTATGTTATCCGTTATCTGTAAACACGTAATAATATCAATTTAATATCTTCAAATCCCAGTTGAATTGAAAAGAAACAAAAAGCAAAACTTGTATCATTTCTTGATGTGTAACATCTATCCTCTCGTTTTCTGTGGGAGTGATAAAGTGTGTAGACAGGAAGCGACAGTTTGAGCATGGAATAAGTAACTGCTTTATAATAGCATTGAATTAGTGTACTCATGAAATTAGTAAGTACTATACAGATTGTAAACAGAGGGGGTTGAATTTCGCCCAGTGGGCGACCACTTGTAATGAATAATTATTTTAATAAATATTTCAGTATTTAGCTTTTAAATTCTGAGGTTAATTTCTATCGCTGCTCATTTGCTTATTATCCAGGTGAGATTTCAGATATTTCACATCATATGCGACTACTGTAAGGCTCGCTTGTTAATTTTTTATATCTTAGGATTAACAGAACAAAAAAACTGGCAGGAATTGATGTTCTATGACAACGTTTTGTACTGGTTTACTTGAATACTTACAACTTCAGCATCGGGTGGTGCAGACAAAGTCCAGGTTCCTAAGTAGACTAGCATGATGAGTAGTATGGGTGCCATCCACTGAAGCAACTGCTTGTCTGTCAGCTTCAGTTTGTGAGCTGACTTCACTCGGTATGTTAGAGATACTCTGTAAGTTTAGGTAATAGGTTGTAGCCAATGGTATTATAAGTAAAAAGGGGAGCTATGTTTTACGCGCCCCGCAAGAGACACTATAAAACTTAGCTAATTAGACAAGTTTTCTTCATCTTGTTTCTTTTTCGCTACCGATAATTAAGACGTGCCTTCCTACTTCCATGTGTCTTCTAATAGTATGACATTGTGCAGTTTCTGAAGATAGAATATTGGGTACCTACCCAACATTCGATCTTCAAAAACTGCACAATGTCCCATCTACCTCTTTTTACTTGTAATTTATTGGTTGTAGCAATTTTTCCTAGAAGGTATAAAACTGAACAACTATCAATATTTTATATGCAACTCCCTAACAACCACCCTGACCGTTATACTCGTGAAGCAGTTTGGTAAATGACAGGTTTCTTGCTCTGGTGATGCTTTTACTGACAGTGTTCATTATATATATTTTTTGTAGATGAGGTTAATATTTAGGAAAGTATGACATAACTTCACCCTAGGTTCTGTTTGCAAAAAGATATGATATATATTTTTTTATTAACATAATCATATTATTTAATATTTTGCCTTTATTTTTATTGAGTATAATTACTATGATATTAAGCACAAATTATTACCTCCATGTTTTCATTAGAAGTGCTGTATAAGTGATACAGAATCCCATGTGACGAGTCCATTTGGTAGCAATACATGAATATCTATCCAACACCGGGAATATAGCTGCCATCTGGAAATAAAACAACCATAGTTTTAGTTTATTAAATTCATTTAGCACAATGGCTAAGCACTTGCCTTGTTTTATTAACCAATGAAGGAAAGATTTGTGTCTAAAATGATATAGTTTACTACATTATGAAAGTACTAAACATGGAAGTTTTAGTCTATATTTATATTATGATCTCCAACCAAAGATATTCAAAACACATGACACATACTACTTCACTTTTAGGAGACCACAGCATGCACAATAAGGTTAACAACTAAGCTAAAAATATTAACTTAGTTAAAATGTTTAAAGGGAAATTGATAGGTAAACTTATGGCAAAATTTGGAAAAAGTTAATAAATTTATAAAAGACAAAAGAAAATATAAATAACATTATTTTATTAATAACATCGTATATTGGATAGGGTTGTTTTTGTCTACAAAAAAATTAAGTAACAAAAAACAAATCCAGGATATAAAGAAAAATAAACTTGCTAACAAACACAAACAACATACTCACTTCCATATACATGATAGCGCATCCGAGGAGTGTGATGGAGAGGAACACGGGACTGGCTACACGGAACACCTTCACTCTGCGGTGGTGGCGAGTGTAGATGGTCAGACAGACTGTCATCACCGCACAGCTCACTGATATCACCAGTAAAGATATCCTGAACAGTTAAAAAAGATTAATAAAGTGTAGTAGTAGTCATAACATAGTTGGTCGCTTTTGTTTTGAGTCATACACAGACACCATCCCAGGAAATATCCATGACTAACATTTTCTGGCTTCGCTTGTGTGTATGTTGGAAATTATCCCATGGGTACGTACTACCGGGATAAAAAGTATCCTATGTCCTAACCCAGGTCAACCCATGTTCTAAGTATAATCCAAATCCGTTTAGCCATATTAGAGTGCACTTTCGCATTTATAATATTACGTAGGACCTAAGATGAAGCCATTTTAGTAATTAACATACTACATGATTCAGATTCATGATGACACACAAATCAGTTTATAATCAATATCAGATAACTTGTTGGATAGTAATAAATATACTTAGTACCAAGTGAGTTTACTTATTGAATCTCAGTCTCATGAGACTGAACCAGCACATCGCCAATACTTTTAATTAAACTTGAACAAAGGAGTCCCTCTTGGCATAAAAAAAATCATTCAACTTTACTATGGTAGGTACTAGGTAGAATGGCAGCATCCTGATAGTGAACAGCTAGGAGTAATATTGTTCTGTGCAGTGAACCAATGAACAGCCCACAACCAAGACTAGGACCTATTAGCGGATATTCTTACCGGAATGGCCAGTTGTAGGTGGCAAGGCATGGCTCCGGTCCCTGACACGATTCGCAGCCCGGCTGACATTTCAAACACTCGTATGGCTCGCTCCAGTTTTCTAAATCGTTTTCTTCGTATTCTTGGTATGCAACTGGAAGAGAACAAACATGAAAATAAGTTTTAGAACGTCATTAAAATGTTGACAACTTGAGTAAATTATTTTCATTCACCGGCGCCAACTTACACAGTCAGTACCTTCATTCGGACAGAGGCTCGTCTTCCACATAAAATTTTATGATAAACAATTTTAATATTTTAAAGGTATCAAAACAAAAAAAAACAGCGGAAAAGGGGGTTCTATTTCTAATTGACAACAAAGTGACAAATTGTGACAGTGTCACAGTGACAAATCAATCATTTGTCAATTTCTCATTTGTTTCGACTTTCTCTATGCTGCCACAAACGTCAAATTATATAAAAAAAAAAATGGCCTACTACCTATTTTTTATATTATGTCGAACCACGAAAATTCTATTCATCATACTAATAAAATACACATTAATTATGTGTTTTTTGTTGCACACGCCAACGGCGTGTTTCTGAACGTATGAAAGTACGAAAGTAGGTATTGTCTATTTTCATGAAAATAAAGAAAAAACGCAGTGTCTTATCAGCAAGGAACATGTTTACTCTAGGGAGACTTATCAGTATTACCTTCAACAAGGGATCCATTATATCCTTCACGATGAAGTAACGAGTAGTAGCCGGGACGGCATCGGCAAATATACGATCCTCTCGCCCAACCAGCGTGTCGCACACTCATCTCTCTGTTTGGCCTGTATTCACACTAGACAAATAAAACAGTCACAAACGATTTAATGCTATAGATAGATATTCTGTTTAAAATAAATAAATTTAATTCAAGGTCTAGGTATACTTACGTAAGTGGTATCGTTAGGGCATTTGTGTGTCCCGTGAAAGGAATATATTTGGTTATCATTTTCATCTTCAGTATCCGACTCGCACTGGTTTATTTCCAAGCTAGATATGTCTATGTCGAGCGAGACGATACCTTTCAATCTGTAAGGGGGAAATGTAATCTATTACGGCCATGTTATGATGTTAGGTATATTGAGATAGGTGTAGATACTAAAATATTAAGGCTCGTACAGACCGGGGCGACATCGCGGGCGCGTCAGGCATATTGCTGTCTGTCGTCCCCGCGATATCCCGCTGGTCTGCACGAGCCTTTATTCTAATGCGGGCCAAATAGGGTGGGCCAAACTAATGTAAGTCAGGATTTTGTTTTATTATCTCACGGCCTTCCTATTTCCCGCTACTCGGGTTCTAGAAGTTATACGGTAGTCGATTTATGTTAATTAATGATGTTCAGGAAGATTTTGTAAGATTGGAAGTCGACCTTATAGATTCCAGTTTCTGGGTATCCTAACATTCTAGGTAGATACTCGAAAGTTAGCTGGTACAATGTGCTTTTAGAGGATATAGGGGGTGGGCCATCAGTAACCTAAGGTAGTTTTGGGATGTGTGTTACTCTGAAGGCAGTGAATTGAAGTAAGGAACATGGAGTTTACAGCTCCGAAATCCTAGACGCAAAGAAAATAAGCAAGCTAAAACAAATTATATCTAGATTTTTAGATAGGTACTTACCCACGGATAGTAGAGACAGGCACGGTGTAAGATAAAAGCCATCGTTTTGCTTCGCAGCTGTAGTAGGGGTACGTCCACCAGCCTTCCATAGTCGCACCAGGCGGAGATGGCATAAACTTTGGCGACCGAAGCGTTTCACTTTCATGTGCGGACACATACCTGGAATCGAAGATATTTTACAATAGATTACTAATAAACCTAACTTCAAATTCAAATTTTTTTATTTTACTTGATGATCATTATGGTGAAGGGCCAAATGACATAACACAGTATGTAATTTTGTCGTTTGAAAAGTGCTGATTTTCAGCCTAGTTTGAATAAATGAATTTTGATTAATAGTCTTCATAGCTTGGATGCAAAGTCATCCATAATTACAACGTATTTAATTCATTGTTTTTTAAGTCTCTAACTTCAAAATCCCTTTTCTTCCGAAATTCTCATCTACCTATTTACTTCAACAGATCAAGTAATGTACTGTCCTACCATGGATATTCAGGATCAGGCGGTTTCTCCAGTTGAGGCGAAACAACGGCGACGGGATCTGCTGTGCCGTATCTCTCCCAGGCTACGGCACTGTTGACTACGCCGTCTGCCCGCAAGGCCATCGCTCGTGCCCCCACCGCCCGCTCCGAGGGACTTGCGCCTAACACCAGGCCTTGGGACACCGCCATTAGGACTTCTGTGGTTAAGAGATAGAAAGTAATAATTAAATTATTTTCGTAAAAAACTAAAAAAACTCATTTCCTGGGTTGACAGTAGCTTCTTCATATCGATTAAAGGCAGGTTGGTTAAAGGCAGGCTATTAAAAAATGTTGTGGTTAATCTTGCAAGGCAATTACGTATATTTAGTCACGTATGAGAAAAAATATTCAATCGCAGTTAGGGTTACCAGATGAAAAATACAAAAGTCCGGAGAAAAGGCCTGATTTCCATTGAAAAATCCTGAGATTTTTTACAGTTTGAGAATTTTCTTTCAAACGTACTTTTAACAATTTAAAAAAGGTCGTAATATTATCGTTTTTATACACTGCGGATCTCGCTCACGCGTGGCACATCGCACTCAAAGCAGCGGGGGGACACCCCCGCACGAGCGAACGCAACCTTCATGTCACTAAAAGTGCGAGAATGGATGGCTAAGTGCACTGCGTAAAACCAAGAAGTTTTGGAAACAAGACCTTAAGAGCCATTTCACAAAATTATTGCGCTCGAGTTTAGGTAAAAGACGGCAGTATTGTGTATGTGTGCGTAGCTATCCACACATACAAAATGCAAGCAGTGTAGCGCGAGTGTTGAGATGGACTAAACAGTCTTGAACCTTTATAATCGTAATGCACCATGGTTAGAGATTTATGAAAAAAGTTATTTTATTTATTCAGTCTACTAAAGCTTTCTAGACTAATAAAAAAACACAAATATATGTTATGTAAAGTATGTAATAAGAATTAACAGGGAAAAATCACATATCATTACATTATATGAATATTTGTCGTAAAGGCATTGATTTTGCCTTTCTAGGGTCTATGATTTCTAGCGATACACAATCTTGGTAAAACTTTGATAAAACCTTTTCAGTCGGTCCATATTTAAAAGTTTACGTTCGTTTAGAGGTATAGCTGTATCTTTTTGAAGTAGCAAGTTACAAACATACAATTTCTGTTATCGAATCTGACGTTCCACTTGTACCCGGTACGGTGGTGGCGTGTCTTCTAAAGGTACTATCCTCCTCTACTCGATTCATGCGATTTCTCATTCTGAAATGAAAACAAAATAGCTATCAAGTTTCAATATCTACGAATAAATATTTTTTTTATCAATAAATGATTATTAAAAACATCAATATTTTTATATGTCTAAGTGTCAGTGTATTCAAATCCTTAAAATTGTAATTACGGTTTTATAATTCATGTCGATATATGTACTTATTTGATCGATTACTGTGTACATAATATGAATCGCAAATTATATATATCTCGCTTCTGTTGCTTTCTTTAAGGCTGCAGAATTTTTATTTTTCCTTTTTTTGACACAATGGTATACACAACCCTTACGCTCCATTGCTAAAACTAATAATACAAAAATATGTAATTATTTTCAAACTACTAAACTAATACTTTACTTAGTTTACTTGATAATAAATTAAACTCTTACCTTATGCAAAAAAAATACGAAGTGAATCAAAATGTTGTAGTCGTAGTATAATAATTCGTTCACAATACGTGCGCTCGAAAATCGAGACGCGGGAAAATTTGGCACAGGTCCTACCTCGATCGGCGCTCACGCCGTACTAAACGGTGCCCGCTTAGCATCGGAATTTATTCTAATTTAGAGTGATTTTAATAACGATATTATGTCTAATTACATGAGGGGATTTTAATAAAACTTTAGAATTCGATTTGTTAAAAACCATAGTTTATTTCGCCAATAAAAAAAATGTAATTACGCTTTATTTAAACCAAAAAATCACGATTTATTAGCGATATAAAACCTAAAACTTGGCTTAAGACTTTTTTTTTTTACTAATTAATGTTATTAATAATCGATATTCTAGTACTGTATGTGTCGATCAAATTATATTTCTGATGCTTTATGTATTTTTTTCAGTTAAATTTATAAATATTAATGATAGATAAAGGAGTTTGAAATTGACTCTGCGATGATATTTCAGTAAACTGGTTGTGGGAGATTAATCACCACAAAGTAAACAAATAAGTTTTTGTAAATGTGTTACATGAAGTGTCAAAACGAAGGATTAGTCTATTTTTTACATGTATTCACCAATGTCAGAGTATTACCTAAGATGGTAAATTAGGCGACTGAAATCTTCGATATTCGCGCGAAAACGTGAAATGGCTCTTAAAAATATGTATAAGACTTGCATAGAATATCTGATCAAGTGGATGAAGCCTTTAGATGATTTTAGTCTTTAATTGGTTGAAGCTGAAAAAGGGCGAAATGATCGACTTTGATTGCTTTATCAATTCATTATCTGAATGGAAAAGGAGTACACATCGATGATGTGACATTATTCGATGAAATTGGAGCTCTGAATAGTTCATTAACAAAACAAGAAGAAGCATTTTTGGACGTAATGCGTCATGTGTTGTGGACAACCATTTTCAAGACAATAGGTATTTCCAGATTACTAGAGATAATGCGTATTAGTCAATATTATATGATTACAGCCCAGAATGCAAACGCAGAAAGAGTTTTTCTATCATTGGGGCTCAATGGTCGAAAGAAAGAAACCGACTAACGGTTTCATCAGTTCGTGCTATACTTTTAATTCTATAGTTTGAAGAGTTTAACATGTGGGGCATTTTATAAATCAATAATTAAATAAAAACCTTACTTAAGAGGTATCTTCACATATTAAGTATGATAAAACTGATTAAGTACCTAAATAAATATTGATTTTAATTGTGCAATTATTACCAAAGGAAGAATATTTTTATTTTGTTTAACTTTTTATTAAAGAGATCTTTAAAATGTAAGCTTTATTTATTGAAAATTCTAAATATCCTGAGATTTCATGATATTTCCAAAATCCAGCCGCAATCCTGAGAAGAGTCCAAAAATCCTGAAATCTCAGGACAAATCCTGAGATATGGTAACCCTAATCGCAGTGATTGTTTTCAAATTGGTAATAAGAGCCAATCAAGCCCCAAGTTTGTTTGTGACCCATCAATTTTTTTGTTCAAAAATGGAGCACGGACCCAATAGCTTCTCTGATTTTGGGTACCAGGCAGGACTAAGGTTTTTGTTCGGTAAAAGTCCGACACTGTTCAGGCTACCCCATCTTGTTCTTCCAGAAGAAATTCCCGCTTCTGCCAAAAATAAAAAACAAACAGAAATTGAGAAGGCCTCTTAGAATATTTAGGTTTGAATTTCGCCTAAAACGTTTAAAATTTTGATTCGTTTGTTTGATTTCTGGGGTCGTCAATTCATTAAACGGCGGCGCAGAATCAAATCAAATAAAATTATTTAAGATCGGGGCGCCGCGTGCCGACGGGTCCCTTTCGCCCTTCGTTGAACGATTGTTTATCGAGACTTGTTCGTACCCCAAATTCTGACTTTATTGAGAATATCGACGGCAGTTAAAACAGCCTGAAAACCTTTTGATTTTGGCATTAATTAGTAGGTAAGTACCTCCTGATGCTTTAATAAACCACCATTATTATTATTTATTCTCTCTGCAGTACGACAATTAGAGTTCAAGTCCAGGAAGGCAACGTATTCTTAGACTCAAGGTCATCCTTACTGCAAGAATTTTACTCTCATCTCGCACGGTGCACGGGTCCATCTCGATGTTGACCAAAACATGGCGCATAACGGCACCACGCTCCGGTTGCACCAGTGGCTACTGCGTGCACCAGACCAAGTGATGATTCTAGATGTATTGTAAGTATTACCCGCATTTTCAAGTCCCAGCTGGTGGAGCAGGTTAGCGGCGAGATCTGCTCTGGCTCTCGCAGTGTCCCATCGCGCGGCGTGTAGCGGTGCCTTTAGTCGCCCATACCGATGTAGGACACACAACGCGCCTGTTGCACCAGTGGCTACTGCGTGCACCAGACGAAGTGACGATTCTACTTCTTCCTGTAAAAGAAATCTATGGTAAAACAACAGCAGCGTGGTCGTGACTTTTATTCAATTAAAAGAGTTAACAATTATTTTTTTCTTTCGTATGTTCTACAAGATGTAACATAAATAACGTACAACCTCTTAAGGGGTCATTGTACACATCATTATGAACAACTTTTACTATGGGACCAAACCGGAAAACACGAAAATAAAATCTGCCTACAATTTATGTTGAAAATGTAGGGAACAGCTGACTTTGGTATACTAGATTTCTACCTGTAGTGTGATGTTAAATATTTTTAAGCTTTCTCAAAAATT
The DNA here is from genome assembly GCA_905333075.3 of Atethmia centrago. NCBI lineage: Eukaryota > Metazoa > Arthropoda > Insecta > Lepidoptera > Noctuidae > Atethmia > Atethmia centrago. The sequence continues at coordinate 13,878,640 of HG995386.1, read as the reverse complement.
GGGCTATCAATTGCAACATCCGACTGAAGTTCCAGAGATGAGCACGTTCAAACAAACAAACAAACTATTCAGCTTTATTATTAGTATATATTAGGTAGTGACTCCCTAACCAACCTGACCCCAATTCAGTTGCCAGTCATGAAATAAAAATTGTAGGTAATAGGTAGGTAGGTACTTGAATTACAACTTGAATTTCCCTAGGACGTAAAAATCTAAATTCGGTTCAAGGAAACTGCAAAATAAAGATGCAGTCAAATCGTGAGTTTACCTGTATTTGAACTACATACATTGACCAGCGTGTGGTGTGATCGGTGCGATTGTCAAAAAATTATTTTCCTAACCTCCAGTTGGAAAATCGCACAAAGACGAGAAACGGCTGGAAATGCCCTCGTATTATTGTAATAGACATTTTAAGTAAATTTAACAAGTATTGATTAGTTACAAAATGCTCCTCTTGAAATATTGAGCCTGAAAAATAACAAGGGTAAAAATCTAGTATCGTTTGGCAGGAGAAGGGGGGTGGGAGTGGGAGAGGAGGTTGGGGGGTGGTGCACCTTGCCCCCTGGCACCACTCCCATGAAAAGGTAACGCACCGTTCTTGAGAAAAACAAATTATTGTAACCTAACCTCAAAACTCTTAGTCGCTTAAAAAGCCGTAGTATGAGCCCAGCTTCGCGGGGGAGATTGGGGGAGGGGTGCTCCCTGCCCCCTGGCACCACTCCCATGAAAAGGTAACGCACCGTTCTTGAGAAAAACAAATTATTGTAACCTAACCTCAAAACACTTAAAGTCGATTAAAAGGCGTAAGTAGTATGGGGTTTAAAAAAAAATAACCTCGAAGGGGATAGCGGGGTCTAAATTCGCTCGCTCCGCTCGCTCACTAGACCCCGCCATCCCCTTCGAACCTAACCTGTCCGAGTCGGGGTGCCCCAAGTACCGAGCTCGCTTCGCTCGCTCTTGCATCCTAAGTTCTCCTAGTAACAGTAGTAACATTGCCTTTTGTACACATATACGATCAGTGGAAGTACAAACACAGAGAAAAAATTCACGCAACTCGAGGAGAAACGGAACGATCGAAAACAAATGACAGTGACACATGACGCAAATGGCATACCTGTTTTATTGTTCACGTTCCGTGTTATCGAATTTGCCCGACATTTTATACCATGGACAGACTACAAATACTGATACTGGATATTGGATACTGACTACAGATGCTGGGGCAGATTTGGTTGTCAATCGCCCATTTTAAACGTTTCGTTTTTCGCTTCTTATCGGATTTGAGGTTAGAAACATTTTTTTATTAATTTCTCGAAAAATATGCATTACCTTTTAATAAGAGTGGTAACGTTATAATCGGGGACCCAAACCCTACCAACTTTAGCCCCTTTTACCCCCCAACTCCTGCCAAACGATACTAGATCCAACCCATAACAAGAACTGTTGCCACGCCGAACAAATAATTCTCGGCCAGAATTTGTACCTACTTTTGAAGTGAATTGTTGAAGAACCAAGAGTAGGGTCGTGAGGTCGTAAAGTATAAGTACATTTACTTTAAACTCCTATTTTCGACATGCTACAAATGAGGGTGTGAAGGAGACATAAAACAAACTTTCTGGAAGCTTAAGAACAGGCACTTGCATAGGTACTGTGAGAAAGAGAGAGTTAGAAAGAAGCGATCTATAGGACAGATTCGATGCAAGCCGATCAGTCAAAATAAGTAAATCACAAATTGATTAGTAGTTTAGTATAGATTTGCTTTAGTGAAAGCAAATTTATTTTAATTAAACAATTTATAATTTACAAACGATGAAATTTTAATTTTTGAAACTACAATAAAATTGAAAATTAAGAAAATAAACCACTGCAGATATTTCAAAGTCCCCATGCAGGCGTGTTTTACTTGACGTGTTGCGGTTGGCAACCGCAACACGTCATAGTCATAGCTACAGCTGGCTTAGCATGACGCTTTTTATTTCTTCAAAGAATAGACATGGCTCTTTCTATACAAAGTGACATTTCGTTTCTCCTTTTTTGACATCCCACCGCAGAAATCCTTCTTCATAAAAAAGGACCTAGACAAAGATCGTTAGAAACGAAAGACAAAATGACAGATTGTAGAATGATTTCTACGGTAAGATGTCAAAAATGGAGAAACGAAATGTAACTTTGTATAGAAAGAGCCGTGTCTATTCTTCGAAGAAATAGAGAGCGTCATGCTAAGCCTGCAGGTATACTGTTAGCATGTCAGTGAGGCCAACCCATAAGATTTCTTCTACCAAAAATCGCTCAACACGCCTAAAGATATTTTCACTTCAAAGATCTAAAATACTTAGTTGCCATAACTTCACAATCACAAGTGATACAGAAGGCAATTTATGTATCAAAAACGCTTTGAATCACCATCATCCCACAAACAGAACATTCGCAAGAATACTAATCCCGCTTTCATTCAAATTCTATTGTAAACATGTTTAACATATCCTGAAACATGAGCACGAAATCCGTTTACAAAACTGAATTCAACTTGTTGAATGTTTTTGTGGGAAGCGCTTGTTTTAATAACACATAGCACAGTATTAATGTCGCCGGCAGCAGAAAGCGTTACATTTGCAACAGCGGGACTTGTAATATTAAGGAACGAGATGGGACAGGTGCGACAAAATTTATATCCGTTGTAATTTCAACAATAACACACGAGACGAACTTATCTTCCCGTTTTCCGCCTTGCCGTAACACAGGATTAGGTCGTCATGACGCTAATCTCATTTCGGGATCACCCATAACCTGATTGGAAGTACGGAGGAACAAATAATATAATTATTTTTCTATTACTGAGATCAGAGGTTTTGTACTGCCACATCGAATAAAACTTCAATATGTATAATGTCGAGTATTTTTAGGATTACGCTCATTGACTTCGACGTAGGAAAGTTAATTAATGCTGAAAGACGAAGAAAATAATGAAAGAAAATCTATAAAAAGGTAGGCATATATTGTAGTAAATATGTATTATACGTTTGTAACCTATTTCCTATGTACCTACTTCTGTACCTATTTTATTTATCATCTATTATGTTATCTTTTAATATTTTTCATTATTATTATTTTCTCTTAGAGCGCCTGCCATGTTATCTCTTCATCAGCATCACCCTTGGTTGACTGGTAGAGAATGCCTAAGGCATGAAGTCCGCCTTTGTACCTAATTGTGTGTTAGTTTAAATAAATAAAAATAATACTCTTTTCTTATCATAAAACAAATGGATTCCATAAACTTGTATTAGAGTAGGAAATACTGACCCTTCTTCACGTTGGTCTGAGCTGGCTTGAGCAAAGCCTTTGTTAGGAAAATATCCAATTAGTGGGCAGAATCATATCAGCTCTCGCCAGCCAGATGCAACCGAATTGACACTTAGGTAGGTTTCTACCTATTTGTGGATAAATATATAAGTACCTACTAAGTTTATGGTCGAAGGACATGCGACGTTATCTATCTATAGCCACCTCTGTTCACCTCTTCAAAGATATGAAAAATGACGGCAATATGGAAGATAAACATCAATAATAATGCTTTCCAACTAATTAAACAGAGTAAGTATCACTAATCAATTTAGAAGGTTCTCAGCTACACATAGAACACTGTTTCATTAGTGTTGTTATAACGATAAAGCCACTAAGAAACTACAAGATAGAATTTCCTGAAGGTAAGCAATTGCTTTCTACTTACTACGTCACTGTTCTATTAAAGGCACGTGTCTAGTTAATTAGTATGACACTAAGTAAGTGTTAGTTTAAATTCGGATTCTAACGAGTTTTCAACAAGCCACAGTCTTCGCTTCCTACTTAATTATCCCCAATTTTGACGGAATATTGTTACTTGTAGAATCGAAATAATTTTAGGACTGAATTTGAAGCTTTCAATGTATTACGGATTGTTTTGTTTCATTTGTATTTTTGAGGGGTACCTGAAATTAGAAACTACCTACAAAATGTTTGAAATGTTAGCTCTCTCTAGAGACCTCATTAAAAATGATATTGACGTGTAGTACATACACATATGTACCTACTATTATAATGAACTTAGAAAATTCTTAGATTTCAGGCTAACCTTTTTGTTTATTATTTTGTTTATTTATTATATTATATTTATACATTGATTAGGTAATAATAATACTTTAGTCATAGTCCTTCCACAGTTTTAGGTAACCAGTCCACTTTAGTCACCCAAATGCATAGTTCAATATCTTTGTTTTCATATCCTGCAACAGTACCTACACCAACCGAAGATTGTCCTTGGGTGCACTTGCATAGTGCGTACAGGGATAATCGTCGGTTGGTGCCTCATTTCATTGAAAGCGTCTAACGCGCCTCTGCGAGTTGGTTCGGCCCCTCGAACGCCTTCCAAAGGTCCGGGACTCCAGGGACCAGGTTACCGAGATATGTAAAATACAATAATAATAATACTTTCACCAATTTGTTTGTACACGGATTTGGTTGAGATGTTATTAACCAGCAACTATGTTTATAAAAGGTATCACATTTTTGTTTAACAATTTAATTTTACCTAATAAAACCTACCTAATAAAATTGCAAAATTTCGTGTCGTAAATGTTTTAAGGCAGTTCGTTCTTTCCCCTAATCTCTAAGCAAAACATGTTAAGAATTTAATTTGAAACGGTCGGTCGTCATGTTCTCAATTTAATTTAAAACCGTCTACGAAGGAAGCTGCTATCGGGCGAGAAAGCCATTGAGAAGACGTAAATACTTTATATAGAGAGGAAGATTGCAGCGCTGCAGCGCTTCAACTGTTTTTCTGCAATATTTTATACTTACTTAGTCACCTTACATTGCTACAGTTACTACTGGTATTACTTTGCTAAAAACTTTTTTTAATTATGAATAGTACATAATAGTTTACTCTTGGTAGTAGTAATCAAGTAAAATCAATTTAAAACATACATTTTTTCTCGTACTATACCAGAGGGCTTGCAGCAGGCTTAGCATGACGCTTTCTATTTCTTCGAAGAAAAGACACGGCTCTTTCTATACAAACTATACAAAGTGACATTTCGTTTCTCCTTTTTTGACATCCCACCGTAGAAATCCTTCTACATAAAAAAGGACCTAGACAAAGATCGTTAGAAACGAAAGACAAAATGGCAGATTTTAGAAGGATTTCTACAGTGAGATGTCAAAAATGGAGAAACGAAATGTCACTTTGTATAGAAAGAGCCGTGTCTTGTCTTCGAAGAAATAGAAAGCGTCGTGCTAAGCCTGCATGACGCTTTCTATTTCTACTCTACTGTAGAATAGAAATTACTTGTCTACATTTCTCGGTAGAAAACTCTCAACTGTTACCAGCAGGGCTAACATGACAAGCGCGAGAACGCTCTCTATCTCGATTTGTCGAAATTTGTCTGCGATTCTGATTTCATCCTAATGCCTAACATGACCGTTATGCTCGAGTAAACTCGAGAAAGGCACTTTGACAGTTCTTTATCTCGCGACGAGAAACCGATGTAGCAAATTATTAAAAAAAAAACATTTTTATATTAGGAACATCGGCTCATTCATTAAATTTTACGCATGGAATTAGTATGTACTATATAATGATTTTATATCCACCTCTTTTAATTTAGGTTGTAATTTTTTGTACATCCGACTTTTTTTTATTAAAACTTAATATTTTTCTTTGGCATGCCGAAATTAAAATACAAAATGACGGAAATGAAAATGAGTGAGCCGTCACCTATATGTTAACCGCGTCACCGACATTCAAACCGCGTCACCGACATACGAACAGCATCCCTTGAATATGCAATCTGCGTCACCAACATGCTAACCGAGTCACCGACATGCTCAATGCGTCATCAACATACTCAATGCGTCACCAACACACTAACCGAGTCACTGACATGCTAACAGCGTGCCCAACCTGCTAGCAGCGTGCCCGACCTGCTAGTAGCGTCACCGACGTGCTAACAGCGAGCCCGACCTGCTAGCAACGTCACCGATATGCTAACAGTGAGCCCGACCTACTAACAGCGTCACCGACATTCTAACCACGTCACCGAAATGCTAGCAGATTTACAACATGCCAATCAACTTACGCCGTGATAACCGCGTCACCGACATTCTGAAAGCACCCGTTGACATGCAATCTGCGTCACCAACATGAAAACCACGTCACCAACATCCTAACCACGTCACCGACATGCAGACTGCGTCACCAACACGCTACCCAAGTCACCGACATGCTTACTGCGTCACCAACACGCTAATGTAACGTGTGCATCAGACTGGCGTCGCGCAGCGGCCTGTGTACGTACATGTATACGCATATATATACATATATATGTTATTCCAAAGTTTTATGTTTTCACTTCTGTCACCAGTCTCCATGAATGCCATATTTTTTTGGATTATAATTTTGTCTACTCTTCTCGTCGTCGAAATCGAGGACGACTAAATGACAGAAGAATCGAAGATTATCTCGTGTTGAATTGTCAAAATTCGAGATAACTTGACTTAAACTTCTAAGGTGCCATGTTAGGGTTTGTCGAGAAAACATCAAGTTGACAGTACGGGTCGAGTATTTTGTATGGCAGCGCTGTCAGAAAACGAGAAAATTGACAGAAATAGACAAGAATTACTCACGTGAGAGTGAGTGATTGTCGCGTGTGTCATGTTAGCCCTGCTGGAAATGTAATTTTAGTCTACTCTTCCGTCGATAAAATGCTTCTCTGCGGTTCTCGTGCTAAGCCTGTAGGTAATATTGTCGGGTCTGCAAAAAACAACTTCACCTGCTGAAGTTATGAATGTGGATAAAACGCTTGGGAAAATCAGTTTCTTTGAGATGTTGTAAAAACTTTTAAAAACTATTATATTTAGACTACAATCGTCAAGTAAAAGAAACTCTTTAAAATGCTGCATTCATTTTTCTTTAGTTTATAAGTGCGTGGTAAAACCATGGATAAAAACTTTCCGTTTCACCTACCTTACATCAAAATACCTGTGTACCTACTATATGTATACCTAATACATATGGATGCTTCCACCGAATATTTGGGTACTCAACAAACCTCAGGGAAGTCAGATAATGGTAAGCTAATAACGTCTCGCATTCAGTGGCATAATTATATCTGCCGTTCACACAAAGACCCAACAAAAAAAATGTTGTAACTCGTTCAAAAATTTAAAATTTTAGGTTGTCTGAATGACAAACATGGAGCACCTACCTGTGTCTTTTGGTGGAGCAAGAAGATTGTTATTGGTGCAAAATATCATAGGAAGTTACCGCAATATTCCCCCAGACTAAAGCCGAGATCGAAAACACTTACTCTATCCTTAAACATCATCATTACTTATCATAGTTCTTGCTCTTGTTTCATGTTTTTGTTATATATATGTATATGTAGATAAGTATATGCTTTATGTGTTTATGTATTTATTGAATATATAACTGGTACACAACTGACTACCTGCAGTATTGTCTCTCCTTCCCCCTTTAATCCATCCAAAGGTTGTCTATAAAAGATCGCTTTTAGCGATAAGACCGCCCATTGTGTCACCCCTTGTAAAATTTCAACATTTGTAACTGTAATTTTTATGGTGTACATAATAAAGAGTATTCTATTCTATAAACGTTTCTTAACTCAGACAGTGACAGGAATAACGCTTAGCCAATGTACGATTGGCTAAGCGTTAACGTTAACTGCAAGTGCAAGATGAGACGGAAAATGACAAAGACATATAATAGCACGATAACGGATTTCCGGCCACCGTAGGCGCGGGCTTGCGGACGGTGAGCAATGGGTAGCTCACCGTCCGGTAAGGACCAGGCCCGGGTCGACGGCGCGTTGTATTCCACGCGCGCCTCAAAGAGATGTCGTCAGCACATAGGTAGGGGTCCACTAGGGCCGATGCCTGCCGGGGTCGCGGGAAGGTACTTATGGGTCACCGAGGCCCCCGCAACACAGGCAACAGGAAGGAATACGGGTGGGTTTTAGTCAGTAAGAGTCTGACACACCCTCCCGCTCCGCCCAGAGCGGGAGAAGTTATATGATGATTTCCCACCCTCAAAAAAAAAAAAAACCCGCATAGAGTGCTAAGTAACGTGTATAGATCCTGGCCTGGAACTATTACAAGAGCTTGCCTCTGGTAGATGAGACTTGCCGGAGTCCTGACATTTGTCCATACATAACGGGAGTGGTTGTTGTAAGATGTTTTTGCTAGAAACTACTGTAGCTATAGTTTCTGCTTCCTAGAAGATAGTAATAGCAATCTGTTGAAAACTTCAAGCTAAAGTCAGAGAAATTAATTGTTAAGCTAACACACAAAACAAACATATTTTTGCTGTGTTATAACTTATAACACAGCAAATTGACGTAGGCTATAAATTTGTTTCAATTTATTTCCCTGCCTGTACCTACGTGAAGTGGTCTTGCGACGATTGTTTTAGTTAGACATTGGTGCCGATTCCCTTGTTCACAAACTAAACTAAATTTAAGTTCAGTGCATCTTTTTCTTTCTATGTCATTAAGAAAGGACAGAAGATAAATTTTAGTTTAGTCCTGTCAAATTAATCAGCGCTTAACGTAAATTGACGTAATTTTAGTAGGCAAGTTTTTAATCACGTCTAAACTTGTATGGAGTAGTGACAGGCGCTGATTAATTTGACAGGACTAAACTAAAATTTATCTTCTGTCCTTTTCTTAATGAAATAGAAAGAAAAAGATGCACTGAACTTAAATTTAATTTAGTTTGTGAACAAGGGAATCGGCGCCATTTGATCATTAGAGTTTGCTATTTGAGTTCTGTCTGTCCCGCTGAGATCGCACTAGCTTAAGCTTACCCAGAAAAGTGAAGCAGAGAATGTTAAAAAGCAATAATTTCTAAAAATGATGACTGTCAATTTAGTGATCCTTCAGATCACCATAATACTAGTACAAGGATCCCTGACAAGATACCAGCGTATTTTTATCTCCTAAAACAAATGGTAGCACTGTTCTGTTTTAGAATTTACATAAAACGTACTCAAGAAATATGTTGACACAAAAAATAACCCAGCTCTCCGCAAGGGTTTCAAGGAGCTATATAAAAACATCCCTTTAATGCCTATTTTGATGTACCTACGCAGACGCACCACTCGGGCGGTCATAATTATTGACGTAAACCCGATGAACCATTGGAGGTTGGAGATATATAATTATACCTACGCAACACCAGCCTCATTGGGGAAGGGGCGATCGTTTGCATTTCAGAGTCACAAGGGTTTGCGTTAGTATGTAATATCTGTTGCATTTTTATGAATTTTGCTGTTACCGTCCGTGTGATTAATTGTTCAACTGATTGGGTTCGTTTATTTACATTTTAGGCACGCAAGTAATGAATTGTTATGTAATTTACGCTTTAACTAAATAATACTAGATGGACCGACGAACTTAAAAAGGTGGCTGAGACGGACTGGATGCGGAAGGCGGATAGGGTGTTGTGGCGCAGCCTAGGAGAGGCCAATGTCCAGCAGTGAACTGCGATAGGCTGAGTTGATTGATTGAATGACTGAATTGAAGATTTAAAAAACGCAAACTTTCTTGCTAGGAATAATTTTTTTGGTGACCTTACAACCTACAATCAGTTTTACATACATAAACTCACGCCTTCTTCTCATGGGGGTAGGCAGAAACTATAGCACGCCACCTTCTACGCTCCTTACGTACTCCTTTTGCTTCGTTTACGTTCATACATCTGGCCATACACACACGCCGCCGGTTGCGAGTACTACGCACCTGACCCTTCTAAAAAACATCACCAATTAGGTCACTAATGTCCTTCTAGGGCGTCCCCACCCGACGTTTCCACTCACATCTGCCTTGTAAATACCTTTTGTTAGTAGCCTTTCATTCATCCTCTCAACATGACCAAACCATCCAAACATACTCTTTTCAATCTTTGTCACTACATCTTCTTTTAAACCACACTGTTGCCTTATAACATCATGTGTCATTTTAGTCACACACATGCTTCGCAAGGAACGCATTTCCACAGCATTTATTCTACTTTCATGCTTCTTTTGCCACACCCAACATTCACTTCCATACATAAGCGTAGGCACCAGCACACCATTATGAACAGCCAGTCGAGCCTTTTTGGGCATCGACTGGCTGTTGTCGATGTTTGTTGCCATGTTTTAAATCCAAAAAAAAAAAACTAACTTGATGTTAAGTCGAAAAATATCCAATATAATACCGATTTTAATCGAATTAATTCCCTGTCACATTATTTAAAAATCAAAATAGTTTGTTATACTTTCGCATCTATATTCTAACCCTTTCAGTCAATATGATAGCTTTATAATTAAAACGAGGCTGCGATGCAGGCGGCTTGGCACGTATGGCCGTAACCCAATTTTAAGCTTTTACGATTGAACACGGCTTTAACTACGATGCAGGTGTGAAAATGGGCCCAAATACTTTATCAGTTTCATGCAGAATTTCGCACTGAAATAAACAGGGTCAAATTAAATTGGCTAAACTCCGCAGACGTGTCGATCGATATCTAAACACGATAAAACAAAATAAAACAGAATTTGTCAAGTCACACTTCAAGTAACATCACCAGCGGCGGCGCTGACAATAGCCAATTGACCAAAATAGGTTTCTCTTAAGAAAAAAAAATGGCAAATCTGTAAGGTTTGTGGTAGCGGAAAACGTATATGTTAATTTTGAACATATTTCCCAGAACTTGGTTGTTACAAAAATACGTTTTGAAAAAAAATCTCGATACAAACTAACGTTAAACTAACCTCATACCTTGAGTTCTAATCCAAAATATCTGCATTAAATATCAACATAAGTTACGTATTTAATTAATAACAAGAACGTCTTATTTGAATGCAGTACTTGGTTGTGTTTTATTTTCGATTACTCAACTCAATTTTTAGTAAATAAATAATTGCTTCATATTTTGCCATACATTTCAAGCGTTGTGTCATCGCGCTTCTCTTTCTTTTCTATGCAATCTGACAGTGACCGTGGTTTAGGTGTTGTCAGCGTCTTAATACCAAAAAATACATCAAATATTTTAATTTTTCCCTGTTTAGATATGGAGATCACATCTGCAGTTTCGCTAGCTAATCTAATTTGATGCTGTATATCGCAATTCAGGCCGTAAATATGGCACATCGAGGACAACACTAAGACACTTTTCGGCTTTATAGAGCGTCGTCTCTGTCACTCATACTTGTGTGATAGTCTTTATCTAAAGCTCGAGTGTGTCATATTTAGGTACGCCAGGGTAATGTACCCACTAGTCTTGCGCATAGTCTGCGACCTAGAGGTCTACTTCTTCTGTACGAAATCCGTAGCTTCGGGCGAAGTTACGGGCGATTCCCACTCAGAATCACCTAACACGGACATACGATTAGTTTAGGGCCCGACCTAAGAATGAATCACACCAAGATTTGACAGTTGTCCCTAGTCCCGATGTGTTTTGGTCCGTCCAAAAAGTTAATTAAACAGGTGTAGGCTTCACTCAGACTACACACAGATTCGAACTATTTTTACACGGGCCCGTATATTTGTTGACGAACTTAGAGGGTAACTGCCGGGGTCGCTGAAAAGTTCGAAAGGGTGACCGAGGCCCCTGGCAACACAGGCAACGGAAGGAACACAGGTGGGTTTTAGTCAGTAAGAGTCTGACACACCCTCCGCCCAAAGCGGAAGAAGTTATTTGATAATTTCCCACCAAAAAAAAAAAAGGGGGTAAGCCTCCTGGAGCGCTCAGTTTAGTTCGCAGCTCTTTAGCGAACTAGGTCGTTATTTTAGTTCGTCAGCTCAAAACCAGAGCAAGGCAGATCATTCGTTCGTTTTGCTACTGCTCCTGCATGTGTTCTTTTATTTGTTAAAGTAGCTATTTTGCTGTAATATTTTACTTTATATTGTACTCGAATTATTTTAAATTTTTTCGAGACGCGCACCGCGAGGCCAGGCTTGGTTTCCAATCCTGGATTTTGGCTGATCGATCAAGCTCTGGTACTGTTTACGATCAAATGTACGAGACGCGAAAAAATTTCAAAAGTTGGCTAAAGTACTGCCAAAATAGGCAAGATCAAATTAAAATGGACGTATTAGCAGAACAACAAGCAAATAATAATTTCGCTGCATTTTGGAAATCCACAGGTAAATTGGAGGATAGGCCTGGATGTCTGGGTTACTGAGCATGGGGACATTGCTAATTTATTTAGAGACCATTTCAAAGTCAGTTCTTCACTTGGCCCCTCAGTGTAGGGAATCGGCTTTGGGTATCATGACCTCAAACTCAAACTCAAACTCAAAGCATTTATTTCAATTAAACCATTTACAGGCACTTTTGAATTGTCAAGGAGTCGGTCAGTTAGAAATATGAAGCTAGTTGCCCATTCCAAAGCGTAGTAGGTACCTATGGAGAAGAACGGGCAAGAAACTCCATGGACACTCTTTTAAATTAAATTGATACATAAAGATTAGTACAAAAATAATGTTGAAATTATAACTAAATGTGAGGACGATGTAAAATAAAAAAACGCGCCCATAGTAAAAAGAGAAGAAAAAATAACAATTTCTAAATAAAATAATTACAAATAAGCCGAGGACGCCAAGAGGTGACCAGTCCCAACTAACGGCGCCCGTTCACGAGCATGACGCATGGATTAGCACCATTCAGCTCAACCATTTTGAAGGGAGCTAAATGATCCAACACACGCGCCACCATCAGCGAGACATCTGAGTGAGCATGACATACTCTCAGCCGCCAGGACCCATTCAAGTCAATTACATAACCGGCAAATGGTAGCTCTATTATACATAGTACTCACACCTGTGCAATGCAATTATACAATACAACGTAGGTTGAATTTATACAATGCAAAGATAGTCTTACAATGTTCAGCTGCTCCAACAGTATTTTCAAATGTTAATTATTCAATTGGTTGTGGTTGTGGAGCGGGACCAGCATTGAGCCAAGCATTTTTATCAGCGATGTAATCACCCAACTTATAATATGCCTGCCTGCATAGTGTGCGTTTGATACAAGATTTGAATTTCATTTCATTCAGTTGAAGTATGTGGGGTGGAATTTTATTGTAACATTTTAAACAGTACCCCATGAAAGATGAGTCTACTTTAGCCAGTCTGAAACCTGGCTGAGATAATAGGTCCCTATTTCTAGTACAATAATTATGTCTTTCACCTCTTTTACTAAAATGATGTAAATTTTTTCTTACGTACATGATGTTTTCGTAGATATATTGACAAGGTACCGTCATGATGTTAATGTCCTTAAACCGGTCCCTTAGAGAATCGCGCCTGCGGAGATTATAAATGGCTCTGATAGCTCTTTTCTGCAGAATAAAAATTGACTCGATGTCTGCAGCCCGTCCCCAAAGTAAAATACCGTAAGACATGATACTATGAAAGTAACTAAAATAGACTAGCCTCGCGGTATCTACATCAGTAAATTGACGGATTTTTCTGACAGCATATGCCGCTGAACTTAGCCGTCCTGCAAGAGATGTTAAATGAGGACCCCATTGTAGCCTTGAGTCGAGCGTGATCCCCAGGAAAACAGTTTTATCGACGAATTCTAGTTTCTCTTGATTCAATACTACCGGGGGGAGGATCCGCTACTGCACTTCACCACGGAGCAAGTAAGATCGGTGATAAATAGTATGAGTAGGGGCAAATCCCCTGGGCATGATGGGCTGAGCATAGAACATCTGAAATATGCAGGCATGCATATGCCGAGGGTCCTGCCCTTGTTCTATACGATGTGTCTCAACCATTCGTATTTACCAGACTTAATCAAGACCATCGTAAAGAATAGGACAGGAGACATCTCGGACATCGGCAATTATCGCCCGATCTCCCTTGCAACTGTTGCGGTTAAGGTGTTGGACAGTATGCTTGACTTTTATTTGGCAAAATATGTAAAGTTGTACGATACACAGTTTGGATTTTGTCCTGGACTATCTACCGAATGTGCTATCTGTCTAGTATCTGTCAAGCATACTGTCAAGTACTACACTGACCGTAGGACGCCGGTGTAGGCCTGCTTTCTTGATCTCTCCAAAGCTTTCGATCTCGTTTCTTATGATCTGCTTTGGAGTAAATTGAGGAGCGGGGGTATACCGGAGGAATTGCTCAGTGTATTAGAGTTTTGGTACCGCAACCAGACAAACAGTGTTAGATGATCTAATGCGCTCTCGGAATCATATGGGTTGGAGTGCGGGGTGAGGCAGGGTGGTCTGTCGTCTCCCCAGCTCTTCAATATATATGTTAATTACCTCATTGCCGAGCTCAGCGGCATGCGTGTCGGATGCAGGGTAAATGGTGTTAGTTGTAACAACATCAGTTACGCGGATAACATGGCGCTGTTGGGCCCGTCGCCGGGGGCGATCGTGGAGTTGCTAAAAGTATGTGAGACCTACGCTGCTGCACATGGACTGGTCTATAATGCCAAAAAAAGTGAATATATGGTCTTTGGGGTGGCAGGTGAGTGCCTGGAAGATGCCCTCGAACTGCCGTAAACGGTCGGAGTCACAAAGTTTAAATATCTTGGGTATTTTCTTACCGACGACCTCAGGGACCATAGTGACATTGAGAGGGAGCGTAGGGCTCTGGCGGTCAGGGGTAATATGTTGGCTCGAAGATTTGCTCGGTGTACTGACCAAATAAAGATTACGCTTTTTTAAGCTTATTGTCAGAGTTTTTACACCGGTTTTTAATCTTTGGGTACTACTCCAAAAGGTCGCTGTCCTACGCGTCCAATACAATAATGTTTATAGGATGCTGTTGCGACTGCCTAGTTTTTGCAGTGCCTCAGAAATGTTTGCGGTAACCCATACCGATGGATTTCATGCCATTAACCTCAAAAAAACGGCCTCACCCCTGAGCAGAATAATAGGCAGTCACAATAGCATTCCGAATGCTGTGGCGGCAGATACTTCCTCGGCCAGTCATGATTTCCAAATATTAATAAGATTTGTAGTGATTTTAAACAGTAAATATAAAATTGAAAGTATGTGATTTGCTTCAAATGATTTTTGTATCATAGTCATGAAGTTTAAAAGTATCTAATTTGACATTTACCGTAAAATAACTGGTTTTTTTTTAACACGACCGAATGGAAAACATGATATATTTGGTGTGCCGCGTAGTTGCTAAGTTAGTTCTCTTCGAGCCTCGGAATCTGAAGGTTGTCTTCAACAAGTCTAAAGTCTATACTGATATTATATTGAGTACCTGATTAAATAGTTTATTAAATATTGCTAAATACCAAGTTTATATGTGTGCAAGAATATAAATACAGACAAGGCATACATATTCTTACTGACAAGGCGTGTTCATTTCACGCCATTATAAGGCAATTTGTGCGAAGACTTATACCATAGTTTTACATTTCTCGTTGTCTAGTCGTTTGGTGGTCTTCTCACTAATTCGTCTTTAGTTTAAGTTACTAACAATAGTATTTTAAGTGCAAACCTGTTACGAACATTTTATGGATCTTTTAGTTGTCCGAATTAAAATGATTTTATTTATTTATTTTATTTATTACAAAGAAGTCGGTCTTATCGAACGAACTAATGAACTAAGTAGCGAGGTATGTGGAAACTAGTCCGCGTTGTTCGCCTGTGGGAGCGCTCTTACGACCTAGTTCGTTCGCGAACTACAAAAAACTGGTATGTACCCACACATGCAGACACGGTTTTTTGGCTGATCTTAATTCAAATTCAAAATATTTAATTTCACACAAACCTAACTCTAGGGGCACTTATGAAACGTCAGAAGCTATGTGCACGGTTCCAATTGGTCGTTTCCTATAGAGAAGAGCCGGCAAGAAACTCCACGGTGCAATTCAAGTTTGATAGTCCCGTATAATTAATTGTATTTTAAGGTGTTTGTACTCCCTGTCATCGTGATATTGTTTTTTGTACTGGAACCTGTACCTGGGAACCTTCTGGTTATATTGAAGATAGGTACATCGAACGTATTCTTACTTTTCTCACGAAAAAAAGTTTGAAATAAACTTTAAATACTCACTACTCCAGTACCATTGCATGCACTCATAAGCACAATGTTTTGCGTGCGTTAATTGCACATTGCCGTAAACAGCGATTTTTCACACCAAAAAAGTCTTTTCCCTGCAATAATTTTTGCTCAATGTTGTAGAGGTGTAGCTATAGTACACCCACATTTCGCCAGTTATGTTTTAAGTCCCATGAAATAGAGGGCGAGCCTATTGCCATCGACCGGGCACAAAACCAGAGACCGGGCTGCTACTGAGAAATTCCAGATGGGAAAACCCAATAACTCTGCCCGACCCGGGTATCGAACCTAGGATCTTATGCTCTGCGATAGCGCTTGCAATCACTAGACCAACGAGAAAGTACAGTTCGGGGTCTTTTTACACTTTATATAGTTCTATATAACTTACTTTCCTGCTCTGGACTGATGAAATGTGACCTTACAGCATACACACACAACACATGACATATTTGACAATAGGGCCCAACTTCGGTATTATTTACACGATGATTGAAATACGAAGAGTTTCTAGGCTACTAATAGAATTCAAAGGCTAGGCCGAAACGTACGTTAACCTGACAAATGTTGTATGAACCGGCAACTGTTCATAAGAGAAATACACTCGAAACGACAATAAATATAATCGTGAAAATCGTGATCGATTGACGGGTTAAGGTTCGTGCAGATTGGGGCGATATCGCAGGCGCGACAGGCATATTGCTGCCTGTCGCGCGTTGTTCGCATATTGTGTGGCAAATGGTAGCTGTAACTTACACCCGTAAGGCTCGTGCAGACTAGCGCGATATCGCGGGCGCGCGCAACGGCTTGAATACATCCAGCCGTCGCGTTGGTCGCATATTGTGTTGGTTTCACATAATTGCCGTCACTGATTAGGTGCGTTATTGTTGAAACGCCTAAGAGTAATTCCGTGTGCCCTCTCCCCAAACGCCATTTACTCACTGACGTGCCTTTGGTAACTCCGGCTACCAACACAATTGCGCTAGAATTGCTTCTGGTAACTGTAGCTACCAAGTGGACCACGTTTCAAATTTCGGCTCTATTTCGATTGCGGTAAAGTCCGGCCGTTTGTGAAGAAGCTCGTTCGAGGAAGTAGTTACTACTTACAACAATACATATTTCTGTTTCCAAGCAGTGTTTCTGTTTTCCGGTTTGAAGGGTATGGATGCGTGGCACATAAGACCTTTCAGCACTGTCCCTGAGATGGCCCTGGTGATGGGTCTTATTGCAAATATCATAATAAAAGTATTAATGTACCCGGTAGGTGGTAGTGTTGGCAGCTTCCGTGGGTGGTAGGGACAACAGCGCGAAGGGCAGCAGCAGCGCACTGGACATGCGCCGCGGCCCCCCCATCACTGCCCACCATTCGCGCGCGCACGCGCCGTCCTGTAACAAAGCATTGAGGTTTGAGGTGGTATACAAGTAGAGTGCTGCAAGGATGACATTGACAGGGGAGCGTTATTGGTAAACATTTAGGAGATTGTCACTGTCGTTGTGTATTGAAAAAACAAGATGGCGACGATAGTTCCGATATAATACAAAAAGAAAAACAAAAGACTATTATTCGCCTTGCCAGTAAATTCAGGACTGTTCGATGAGTCGGTATAATCCATGTTCAACCACCGCAATCTTTACCCCCGACCATGTTGAACCCCAAAATGTTGGCCTATGTTCAACCCCTGGGGGGTTGAAGACCGAATCGATTACCTACTTACGATGAACTCGTGTTTTATCAGTTTTACCAACTACTTGTATCATCAACGTTTGCGCCTAAGACACATCTCTCAAATATCCCTCTGCAGATCAAAATAACAAACCTAGGTCGGAAAAACAAAACGAGAAACGTCTAGTTCATATAAACATTATTTCGTTACCTTTTAATTTACCTCGATTTTCATGAAATATTCTTCTAAAAAAGAGAGTCACGGTATGCTAGTACACTTATACCGTTATGGTTTAGAACCTACCACGGAACAGATAACCTTTTCCTTGGGACCTACTATGCACATCATAATCAGAGGTTATCAACATAATATACTTCGGTCACAAACATTATACCTATCAAATAAACAACCTCCCTTTTCGGCTTTTTGTGTAATGGTACGATCATCAACAGTTTGCGTTGTTGAAAGATACATTTCATCAGCGCTATTTATCAAGGTGACGGTTGGCACAGAAGCTATAGAATAAATTGTCGCTGCGACGCATTTCAGGTTGCGAAATACGCGATGTCGAAATTTTTAATGTAGATTAAGACAATTTGTTTCTTGTAATATTTACTTTTATTGTTAAAATAATTTAAGAAATTAGAAAGGGCCTACTGCTTTGGCTACCAGTGACTTAAACTGACTATAGTAGTATGTAATGCTTGCAACGGTAAACTTAAGATTTTTCATTTATCATTCCAAATAAATATCATACTATTTATCATTTAACCAAAAGCAGGTGCTGTTGAACGCACAAGATTACAGTTGTGAATGAAAAGGAAAGAAAGAATCCGCCCGTAACGTTCAAAACATACCGACGTCACAGCGACAAAGATATTCCATTATTCTCATATATTTGTTATTATTTCACAGAAAATGTGTCAATCACACGATAAATATCTTATTCTCCAACAAAATAACGTGGGTGTTGTTTCCCAAATAAAGGTCTCAGTTTTGTTACGAGTGGCTCCATTTCACTTTTGTGACAGCCGATGAAGTTTTGATCGGGACTTGTTTACTACTTCGTTATAGGTGTGTGGGTTTGACTATAGTCGCGTATAATTATTTATGGTATTTTTTAGCTTAAATATAGCATGGCACATTTTGCAATATAATCACATTTTGACCTTTCGACAATATCACTTTGTTTTGAAACAAGGACTGCTGAAAACGTGGAAACCCCAGGGAGAAAACAAGTACAACCAATGGAGAATTCAAGCTTGAGAACTTGGGAACTAATTTGACATAGACTTGAACAGACTAAAGAGATAGTAGAGTATATCTCTCTGGTATAGTTATATAGAGTAATAAGTTTGAAATCACAACTATTAATAAAAACTTTATCAGACGTTCACCTACATTACCCTAATCTCTATAGTTAATCTATCATGAATCAAAGCACTTAAATGTTATGTTAGGTACACACACAAGTTTGTTTTCTAACTTCGAGATTCGGTCATTAGACTAGGCTGATGTTGTATCAAATTACCCAAATCAACAATTCTTGAACCCCTAAATCCTTAATGGGATCAGATTTATCGCTATCCTAAAATATTAAGCTACATTTCGCAGTAAACCGCTCTAAAGGGCGCATTTTGTATCATAATTAATGTACATAAAACTTTTACATATTTTCATTATTTTAATAATCACCAACCGTGGTGCATTATTTTAATAATACGTATTGTATAACGGCCTATTGTCCGTAACTCCACGTCCAAGCGAGTATTTTGCGTACGTAAGTTAATGAGGAATTTACTGTTACTGTTAGCCTGTATCATCCCACTCTTGGGGAAAGGCCTCTCCACATGAATTCCAGTGTTTGCGATCCAGAACTAATGTGGGCCACTGATCGTTTGTTTTGTCCAGCTCGTCCCGCCATCTTCTACGGGGTCTGCCGGGACGCCTTCTAGCTGTCTCAGGGTTCCACATAGTGATTATTTTGGTCCACAGCTCATTGGGAATGCGGCAGACGTGGCCAGCCCAGTCCCACTTCATGTCGTAATATGTCGTACACTCACATTATTATTTTGTATCAAAATTGAATCATCATCATTCACTGCCCAACTGCACCCACTGGTGGGCATAGGTCTCTCCCTGCTTGTGCAAACTTCATTCCTGCGTTGGCCTCATCCAAATAACGATTGAAATCCAAATGTATTGCTTATATCAGTGAGAAAATTGAAAGCAAGCCTACATGAGCACAAACATAGACTGAAATCTTCCATGGTACATATCCACTTATTTAGCTGGTACATTGTGTTTCATCAAGCCAGCCAATACACACGTTACTTGGAAAATCGCCACCACAAGTTGTTCTATAAAACGCGCCATTAGATAACATTGTAGGAGGTGCTGTGGTCAATTAAAAAGTGGAAATAGCTCCAGGTGATCGTCGGGTGGCTTGGTATCCAGGTCAGCTGTGTTACGGCCGACCACTGCCTCGGGCGCTTCCGTTTAAAGCCGACCTCTCTTCATGACAGTGTGTGAGAATCAATTTTGAGGCGCTTAGACCTCGTTATTTATATCGCAGCGGAAAGGTTGGTTTTTGGCGTAAATGAGTTGGTAGTATATACATTTTATTTCTGGAAATTATCTTTTATATTGTTACTTCTCGAGGTCAATGAATTCAAGTGGGATTCGTAATTTCGTAATTCGGTGTGCTTAGCACTACATTTTAAACCACGTACCTACCTGCTACGTAAACGCTATTTAGAAGTAATGTATTCTATTATATGCCTTTGTATTCTTTATACTTTGATATTTTATGTAAAAACTTTATATAAAAAATATAATCACATTTTGACCTTTCGACAATATCACTTTGTTTTTAAATTGCCAACTGAACCGTCCGTAAACAAAAGTAAAGTGTGCCTCTAGGCGTAGATAAATGGGAAACCCCAATTTGCCAGTTTCCTGGCAATATCATTGTCACCCAAACCACACGGTATTTGCAGTAACATTATTCAAAAGTTGAATCTCGTATGAAACGGAATGCGTTGATACTGAGCCAAGTCACATGACAGAAATAATAATTGCCCTACTCGATACATTCATGACTGTACTAAGGCAATTATTACATTACAGTCCTTGAAAATCTATTATGCATATACAAAAAAAAAAAAACTAAAAAACTTAATTCGCGTAGTGTGCAAAAGTTGGAGCGTAGTCTTCGTAGCATATCGTAGCGTAGTGCTACGCCGCCGGTTACGCCTATATTTTTCTTTTTTCTTCCATCCTCATTTATCGATACCCGCGAGTGTTATTGGCTTATGAATATTTTTTTTTATAGTAACTGTTTGGTATTACAGACAACTGCAAATATTTACTACAATTTTATAGCAAAATGATTCATATTGAAGTATCATGTACTCTAAAGGACATAATTCGAACAATAGATAGAGAAAAACTGACGTCTAAGCTAGTTTTATATTAATATCAAGCGAGTCTCTAGTTTTTAACTAAATTAGGATTTGTGTTGCAATTTGTGTCACTTTCTGCATTGAGCTTGAAACTGCTTCTCAGAAGCTCAGGGTTATTGTTAAATAAAACAAACAACAAGGAATTCTTTGAAGGAATTATCTTGCGTACAAAGATACAACTAGTATTAGATCGTAAATCTTTTTAAAAAGACAGAGACATATGTCTGCCCAAAAATGCAATAAACGAAGATTGATCTGTAGTCTGTACTAATCTTTATTCCGGAACGTGGGCCTCTTCACCAAAGAATCAGTTATAGAGGCATGAGGAACGGGGTGTAAAGTTCACTCATCCTCCATAGAAAAGGGAGGATCCTCCGACCAGACGGGTGTCGTGTCTGGTGGCCAACTGCGCAACGGTTGATGTCGGGATGTTGTATATATGCTAGTTGCGCGGTAAACTCTGCTTGCGCGATGCAGGATTTTGCGTGACGTCAGTGTGCTGCGTAGTTCGCATGTGGCGACATAGATGGCCGCCGCACAATCATACCAAACAATTGAGAAGAGGCATACAAGAAGAGATGATACAAAGATAAATAAGACCATTAAAGAATGGGCGAGACGACAACATTGACGAGTCTGTCAATATTGTCGTCTCCCATTGTATACATTACTTCTATTCTTATGGGAAATAGCGCAAGAACAATATTTTTCATCTAGGTATTGTTTACTTATCAGAACGAAAACCAGCTAAGGTCAATGAAAATCAAACATGTTGTAACCCCCAGAGACATAAATAACGGCAATAAAAGAGGAGCCACAAAGCGTATTTTTATTTACTTTTCGTAATTGGTAAACACATAATGGCGTGTGTTCTGAGATAACTTTTTCATTTTGGGAGTTTTTTTTCACTTAAAATTGATAAACTGAAGTGGATTCAATTAAATATAACGCATCGTAGGTAGGTACATAAAATACGCGCTTTGGACGTGGAGCCATATATTTAATAAAATATAAATACATATAACGTATTACCGTGTGTATATTTTCTTGCAAACATCATAAGACTCAAGTATGATTGATGCGAAGAACTTTGACGATTTCGTTTGTTTCTCGTACTGTGTTTCTTAACAAAATACGACATAAAAAAAAATAGAGTGTAGACCCAAAGTCAGGCATCAATTTTTATTTACTACACACTGACTGAAAAGTCCTAAAATTGATTCCGGCCTTAAATTCCGAAGTAGGTCGAATATATTCTGAATTATTATCATTGAAAGGTGGAAGTATGAATTATTCAATAACATTTTCCTGTTATTGAATTTTGCCCTTGCAAAAGGCGTCATAATGTTCAGCGTTACAAAGGTAATGTAATTTTACTCGGTAATCATCTGATCTACCCAGTAAACAAGAACCACTTTACTGTGACATACGTCACTGATTTTGCAGAATTTGTTTCTAATACCCGTCGACAAGTTCACACTACGTGCAATTTTTGATGTTCCTTTGGATTTTTCCCTTCACACGTTTATTCATATCGCATTTAACATTGGCAGAATTGGCGAAATCGGCACAATTGCCATCAATTAAAATAGAATAGAAGGGATATTCCTCCGCTAGTACCTTATGTTTTGTCAGAGTTTTGACAATGCTACATCAATGAAAAGTTTGGAACTTCCGACAAACTGCTTAGCGAATTGGAGGATGTTGACGAAATAGAGGAGCAACATAATAATTTTAAAAGTGATATCTTTACATTGCCCTGGTTATTTTATCGTGGTTGATAAAACTTAAGTACTAAAAACCATCTATTAGGCACACTACAAATCGAACTATAAAATCAGTACCTAATCGAATAATCGACTTTCAATATTATGAAAGAAAGAAAGAAATAAATTTATGTACCTAATTGTCACAGAAACAAGTGCATACAAAAACATAAGTTAACTCGAATAATAAAGAAAAAAAAAATAGATTTACAAGCACAACAGAAATAGCAAACCACGCCGTGCCGTAGTGCATATACAACTTGTATCAATAGTGTTACGAGTAGCTTGCACAAGCTCACACGATTGATACAAGTTGTTTTTTCTACGGCGCACAGTGGGCCCATACTGAAAATTAGTGGACTCTTAGGCAACAAAGTTCCTATATCGATGCGATTTTTTTTTATATGACGTGTTATATTATTCCTGACAACTTTTATTCTTATAAAATTTCTTCTAAAGTTGATAGTTTGTCTTGAAAAAAATTTATTACATTTTTTTGTATGGAGCGAATCACGTTTAATTTTTTTTCTTCAATTGTACTAATATGTTGGGTGTGTGGCGTGAGTATATGATAGCTAGGGTCATTCTCTATCCACGAAAAAAAAATCAGCGCCGGCCATCTGCGGCAGCGCGAGTAATCATTCGGTAAAAAAAAAAAATGATTTGGAAGAATTTTTTTGTCATTTAAAATAAATTCAAAGCATATTTTTTGTCTCATTTGGCTGTTTTCACCTTCTTTTTAGTTAAATAAATAGTTTTAATAGCGCATACGTACTTATAACTAGTAATTCTGGTAGAGATTTAGTTATTATTGCATGTTATCGGTAGCACCTGCATTGTGATTGATGACTCATTTGTTTGTGCACTCGGCTAAGCGCATAACTAATGAGTCATCGAAAAATGCTCGTCTCTGATTGGCTGAATAATTTTCACTCACTGTTAAGTCCACTACTTGAGTAATTAACACTAACTATAAATATAAAGACATTCATTAAGTCCATCTAGTTTCGCTCTTGTCGCTTGTTTGTGAACACAGTGAAATACTTGTATTTTTATATTTACATTAGAACTATGGCTGGATTTTGTACCAACCTAGATCTTTTTGTGAAATTAAGAAGCGGCGGTGATCTGAAAAATCATATGTTTCTGTATGAAAGTATCATTTCTGTCTTGACTACCGAAGTTTCTGAAGAAGACAAGAACCGAATCAAGGAGTTCTGTCGACTTTTTTGTGTAAATTTAAATAAAAAGTGGATAGAGTCAAGTAGAAATCAAAAAACTTTTATGAATCGTGTAATTAATCGCAAGTGGTTGGAAAAAAACATCAACTGGCCTGTTTGTGACAGTGTTGATCTGAGAAGTGTGATGGGCTTTTCGGACGCAGCCTTATCTGAGCTTGTGGATATAGATTGCCATGTTCCTACTCTTGCAGTATGTACTGCGGAAGCGGGAACATCTACAGAAAAGGAGCACAGAAAACCGTTCGAAGAGTTAAGTAATAAGCAAAAGAAAAGACGTTCTACTTCCATAGTAGAAGAAAATTCCGAGGAAGAGTTGCAGCACTGGTAAATAACAAAATTGAAAGACAACGGCAAAACGAATCTGGCAAAAGTGGTCGAATACCTTTCCAGTAATCCAGATGCGCTATCCGAAGTAGAAGAGAGACTATTCAAAAAGCAGAGCTTAAGTACTGTCTCTGAAGATAAGTGTTTAGCTCTTTATACATCAGTTGCGCTCTCGAAATGGAAGTACTTAGCTCTTCGACAATTTCTGAAAGAAGAAAACTGTGCTGCCTTTCCATCTTATCCAAAGCTTGTAAATGCCAAGAAAAGATGTTACCCACCACAAGAGAGTATGGAGATTACCGAAAACGGAGCTCACATTAAATTGCAAGCGCTATTGGACCACACTGTGGAGAGGATATTACTTGATATAAATACTGTTGATAGGTCTCAAAATGAAGAACTCAAGTTGACCTGGAAATGGGGACTTGATGGTTCTTCGTCGCAGAGTAACTATAAACAGAAAACGTCAAAAACAGCTACAGAGTTCGATGATTCATCAGTAGTCATGATAAGCATCGTCCCTCTTCGGCTAGTGTCTACTAGGCCATCATCTGGGAATAAAAATCTAGTTTGGGAGAACCCCACACCTTGCTCAACTCTGTACTGTCGACCAGTGAAGTTCACTTTCACTTCGGAGACAGCTGACTTTATAAAGTCTGAAGAGTCTGAGATGAAAAAACAAATTGATGAACGAATATCTACACAGTGTGGAAATATTATTGTATCACATGAATTGCATATGACCATGATTGATGGAAAAGTGGCCAATATTATTGCTGGAGTACCATCATATGCAACGTGTCCCATTTGCTTGGCAAAACCGAGTGAGATGAATAATTTAGACGCTTTGACTTCTATACCACTTCGTGAAGAAATTTACAAACAAGGAATTTCTTCACTGCATATGAAGATTCGGTGTATGGAATGTCTTCTCCATATATCTAATAATCTGGATTTTCAACGATGGACTGCTCGCGGCGAACATAAGGCTTTGAAACAAGCTAAAAAAAATACCACACAGCAAGAGTTTCGTGAGCAAATTGGAATGCTGATTGATATAGTCAAACAGGTATGTATTTAATTTTCGCTCTCTTTATGTTGTTTGTGAATTATATCTCTATGTATTGTATATTACAGTATTGTTTTCCCATTTTAGGGTTTTGGAACTACAAACGACGGGAATACAGCGAGGCGCTTTTTCCAAGATTACAAAAGATCTTCCAGAATAACGGGAATTGACGAAAATCTGATTTTCAGATTTTCCGTTATTCTACAAGCCATATCATCAGGCAAAAACATTGACTGTGAAAAATTTAGAAGATACTGTAGAGAAACAGCTGATGTGTACGTGCAACACTATTCGTGGTACTACATGCCAGTTAGTGTACATAAACTTCTAATGCACGGTGCAGACATCTGTAACCACTTTGGTGTTTTGCCAATCGGTAAGTAAAAAATAAATATAGTTTGATGTATTATTTGACTCGATTGCGTTTTGAAATGAAAATGTATGTTCTTATTCGTTTTAGGTACCTTATCTGAAGAAGCTTCGAAAGCCCGTAATAAGGACTTCAGAAACGTCAGGGAGAGGCACACTCGGAAAACGGGGAGAATAGCAACAAACGAAGACATCCTCCATGGACTTCTAATAAGCTCTGATCCCCACATATCCTACATAAGGCCTAAAATAATGAAACAGGTTCATAATGAGTTGTTGCCTGAAGCAACTCAGTTGTTACAGACTACTGAGCCTCCCTGTGACAGTGAAATTATGGAGGAAGAAGAATGCCTCATAGCAGAGTCCGAAAATTTGCCGGACCCACTAGCACTTCTGGAACAAGAAATAATGTGATCCAGCTCTAAATTATTCCCACAAAAGCCCATCAGGGTTAGGAATATGACAAACAGCCCTTTTCAGGGCTACAATTACTTCACAGTTTCATATTGATCGTACGTACGATAACTTATACTATAATAATATACATACAGTTGATTATGTAGATAATTATCAACGACTTACCCGTACAAATTTAAATTATTTCACCTATCATTAACAAAATTAGTATAACCTGAAACATTACGATATATTTATTCAACAATAGATAACGTGCAGTTAAAAAATAACACAGCCAATCAGAGACGAGCATTTTTCGATGACTCATTAGTTATGCGCGCACAAACAAATGAGTCATCAATCACAATGCAGAGCACCTGCATTGTGATTGATGACTCATTTGTACCGATAACATGCAATAATAACTAAATCTCTACCAGAATTACTAGTTCTAAGTACGTATGCGCTATTAAAACTATTTATTTAACTAAAAAGAAGGTGAAAACAGCCAAATGAGACAAAAAATATGCTTTGAATTTATTTTAAATGACAAAAAAATTCTTCCAAATTATTTTTTTTTTACCGAATGATTACTCGCGCTGCCGCAGATGGCCGGCGCTGAAGAAATTTACAAACAAGGAATTTCTTCACTGCATATGAAGATTCGGTGTATGGAATGTCTTCTCCATATATCTAATAATCTGGATTTTCAACGATGGACTGCTCGCGGCGAACATAAGGCTTTGAAACAAGCTAAAAAAAATACCACACAGCAAGAGTTTCGTGAGCAAACTGGAATGCTGATTGATATAGTCAAACAGGTATGTATTTAATTTTCGCTCTCTTTATGTTGTTTGTGAATTATATCTCTATGTATTGTATATTACAGTATTGTTTTCCCATTTTAGGGTTTTGGAACTACAAACGACGGGAATACAGCGAGGCGCTTTTTCCAAGATTACAAAAGATCTTCCAGAATAACGGGAATTGACGAAAATCTGATTTTCAGATTTTCCGTTATTCTACAAGCCATATCATCAGGCAAAAACATTGACTGTGAAAAATTTAGAAGATACTGTAGAGAAACAGCTGATGTGTACGTGCAACACTATTCGTGGTACTACATGCCAGTTAGTGTACATAAACTTCTAATGCACGGTGCAGACATCTGTAACCACTTTGGTGTTTTGCCAATCGGTAAGTAAAAAATAAATATAGTTTGATGTATTATTTGACTCGATTGCGTTTTGAAATGAAAATGTATGTTCTTATTCGTTTTAGGTACCTTATCTGAAGAAGCTTCGGAAGCCCGTAATAAGGACTTCAGAAACGTCAGGGAGAGGCACACTCGGAAAACGGGGAGAATAGCAACAAACGAAGACATCCTCCATGGACTTCTAATAAGCTCTGATCCCCACATATCCTACATAAGGCCTAAAATAATGAAACAGGTTCATAATGAGTTGTTGCCTGAAGCAACTCAGTTGTTACAGACTACTGAGCCTCCCTGTGACAGTGAAATTATGGAGGAAGAAGAATGCCTCATAGCAGAGTCCGAAAATTTGCCGGACCCACTAGCACTTCTGGAACAAGAAATAATGTGATCCAGCTCTAAATTATTCCCACAAAAGCCCATCAGGGTTAGGAATATGACAAACAGCCCTTTTCAGGGCTACAATTACTTCACAGTTTCATATTGATCGTACGTACGATAACTTATACTATAATAATATACATACAGTTGATTATGTAGATAATTATCAACGACTTACCCGTACAAATTTAAATTATTTCACCTATCATTAACAAAATTAGTATAACCTGAAACATTACGATATATTTATTCAACAATAGATAACGTGCAGTTAAAAAATAACACAGCCAATCAGAGACGAGCATTTTTCGATGACTCATTAGTTATGCGCGCACAAACAAATGAGTCATCAATCACAATGCAGAGCACCTGCATTGTGATTGATGACTCATTTGTACCGATAACATGCAATAATAACTAAATCTCTACCAGAATTACTAGTTCTAAGTACGTATGCGCTATTAAAACTATTTATTTAACTAAAAAGAAGGTGAAAACAGCCAAATGAGACAAAAAATATGCTTTGAATTTATTTTAAATGACAAAAAAATTCTTCCAAATTATTATTTTTTTACCGAATGATTACTCGCGCTGCCGCAGATGGCCGGCGCTGATTTTTTTTTCGTGGATAGAGAATGACCCTAGCTATCATATACTCACGCCACACACCCAACATGTTAGTACAATTGAAGAAAAAAAATTAAACGTGATTCGCTCCATACAAAAAAATCTAATTAATTTTTTTCAAGACAAACTATCAAGTTTAGAAGAAATTTTATAAGAATAAAAGTTGTCAGGAATATTATAACACGTCATATAAAAAAAAAATCGCATCGATATGGTAACTTTGTTGCCTAAGTCCACTAATTTTCAGTATGGGCCCACTGTGCGGCGCAGTTAACTCGCCGTACCGTAAAGAAACCGTGTCGTGTACAACAGGCCTTATGCTTCAAGAAGTAATGTAAATAAATCACTATACAAAAAGTAAAACAAAAAAAAATCTTTGGGGTCACAGTATGTAATTATGATTCGCGACCTTAAAACTAATTGAAATATATAAATAAAATTGTTAATCACATCAAGTTTAGTAGTGAAACGCATTTATTGTATATACTTATTTATTTATTGTATGAAGTAGTGACATAAATTGTTATTCTACATTAAAAACATATTTTTTTGGATTTTTTTTATTAATGGCTTCTCATAGTTGACCTTGAGAGGTCGTGACTACTCAACTGGACTTTCCTGTGGCTGCCTTAGGCGGACTCAAAGCCTCCAGCCAGGGGCGAATAACTTACATTACTAAGCGACTGCACGCTAAGGGTACCCCCTGTGGGGTACGGACCTCGGCTTAGGGCGTAGCTGGGGGGAAGACAGCAAGGTGGGACAGGCTGGATCTGATCAGAATTATTATTATTAGGGGAATTTAAAACTACAGGCTCAGCTGCGGCGCGGGCTGGCGCTTCGTCGAGCAAGGGTCGGGGGGGATTTTTTTTGGAACGATTGGCTTTCCTCTTATAGTCAGTAGTGGCAGTATCCCTCTGGAGGCGCCAAGAAGAGACAGCAAACAAGGCTGGCTCCATCTACCCTGATAACGCTTCTCATACTCTGCAATTTCTTGATGAAATCTTTCACCGTGTTCATCACATACAAACTTAATTAAGAGTGTAAGACATGGATTTTCAACGACTTATTGCATCCTAGTTTGTGATACGCATCCAGCATCAGTTGAATTTTTGCAGGAGTGAATTGACCGCAAACATAACAAAATAAGTTTGGAGAATTAACACAAACACGCGACACTTTGTAGATTTATGAGTAATTTAAGTGTTTTGAGGTCTTTTGTACAGAGGGGCTTGTGGCTAAGTAATAACAGCCGCACGGATCTATCGATCAGGTTAAGCTACGCTTGCCGCATTTGGTCCGTGGATGGGTGACCATCTTTACATACCAAGACCCTTCCGTGCCTCGGAAAGCACGTTAAGTCGTTGGTCCCGGCTGTCATTTGTAGATCTTTGACAGTCGTTACGGGTCGTCAGAAGCTCGAAAGTCTGACAACCAGTCTTACCAAGGGGTATCGTGTTACCCAGTAACTGGGTTCTGGAGGTCAGATAGGCAGTCGCTCCATGTAAAATACTGGTATTCAGCTATATCCGGTAAGACTGGAAGCCGACCCTAACATGGTTGGAAAAAGGCTAGGCAGATGATGATGAGGACTTTTGTACACATCAATGATATAATTTTATAACTACTCTCGAACAAGTGTTGCGGAAAGTAAACAAAGTAAGATTTACAATATTTCTATTTTGGGACGTGTTATCTAAATATAAATATGTTTTCTGTCGTTTACTAAGTATACCTAATACGAATCACCACTCGGGATATCGGTGATTTTTTTGGTGTTGCATAGTGAATCAAAGTATAAACCGAGTTTGTTGGAGGTAACATTTTAACTCATCAAACTGTAAACATCGATTGCTAATCATGAATTAATTGTTCAAGGACAGCTGCTAATGAGACACAATTGATATTCTATTGTTTTACACCGAATCGGTGTCGCGCGGGGCTTAACAGGACGATTATTCTAAAAGGACGATTATTCTAAGGTATGCAACCATCCATTATTTTTATAAGAACCACGTTGAATGTGCCAGGGATACAGAATCCGCAGTAACCGAGGTGAGGGCAGATGAAATCAATTGAACAGGCGCACATTAGGTAATTACACAGCATAGTATTGATCGTCGGTAGTGAGAATGGAACAAAGAATTAATACTGGTTTGGTTATTGAATATTTGTAGATATCGTTTGCTTTATTAGGACTACATTAGTTTTAACTTATAACAAATTAATATATTCGCCTGTTTTTCTTTATTTTTTGAGTGGGAAATTATTAAGTAGCTTTTCCCGCTCTTGGCGGAGCGGGAGGGTGTGTCAGACTCTTACTGACTAAAACCCACCCGTATTCCTTCCGTTGCCTGTGTTGCCAGGGGCTACGGTATCCCTTTCGGACTTTCCCGCGACCTCGGCAGGAATAATATATTAGCCTGTAATTGGCGAACTTAAGGGCTAAACCATTAGATTCGGCCTCTTTTCAGACAGAGAAGGCATTGATCTGATTTTAGACTTTTTTGGTATGCTATGCTATTTTAAGTCTAGGTTTCGTTACCATTATTTTGTTCTTGCAATAGAGAGAGCTATGCTTGGAATTTCCTTACGAGATCGAATCAGAAATAAAGAGATCCGCGGGAGAACCAAGGTAACTGACGTATCCTGAAGAATTACCAAATTTAAGTGGCAATGGGCAGAGCACATTGCTCGCAGGACAGTTGGCCGAGATCGAATCAGAAATAAAGAGATCCGCGGGAGAACCAAGGTAACTGACGTATCCTGAAGAATTACCAAACTTAAGTGGCAATGGGCAGAGCACATTGCTCGCAGGACAGTTGGCCGATGGGGCTGAAAGGTTCTGGATTGGCCGCCGCGTACCGGAAGACGTAGCGTTTGAAGGCCTCCCACTAGGTGGACCGATGACCTTGTGAAGGCCACAGGAATCAGTTTGATGCGGGCAGTACAGAACCGGTTGAAGTGGCGGTGCTTGGGGGAGACCTATGTCTAGCAGTGGACGTCTTTTGGCTGAAATGATGATGTTGATGATTTTGTTCTTAACCATCAATCAGTCAATGATAAAATTGGAAAACGAAAACAATGTTAAATCTTATACATTTGGAGATTTGTGGTATATTAATGTCACTGCGTAATAACTAATCAGAAAAAGCGAAGAAATTATTATAGTGTAGAATAATTAAGAATTTATTATAGAATGAAGAATTTATTATAGTCTACACTATAATAAATTCTTCATTCTATAATAAATTCTTCTTCTACTTAATTCTTAATCTTAATTCTTTACTGTGGATGATATTCATTAAAAAAAATATCGAATGTTACCCACAGTAAAAGCTAGATTTGCATTGCTTTCCAAAATCTAAACTAATTGTGTTGTAAAACCATTTAAATCCGTACAAACTTTTAATTTCATTGCAAACCCGCTCATGAATAACTTAGCTCTCAAACAGTTAGGCATTGTGAGCAAAATCGTTAAATCCTCAGTTTAAGTGCCCCAGACTACACAATATGCGCACGGGACTTTCTAATTACCTACTCAATTTTAGTGTTAATACTATAAAATGGTTGTGGCATTCGCAACTTTGGTATCGCGCCGCGGGCAGCGTTCCAACGAACTTCTGTAAGTGCTGGATATATCATATCTGACGTTATGTCCCACTAACTAAATGCAGCACTTTCGCGCTTTCGTTGGACTGTCCAAAGTTATAACGGTACTTTTGTGATTTACTTTTAATGAATATGTTTAATCTTCTTGGGAAACTTCCTGACTTTTCAGTTGCTAACTTTTTTGCAGCAAATCTAAGCAATTTATGGAAATTCTTTGCCGGAGATGTTCAAGGATTTGTAGACTATACTGATATTTAAATACGGCTACAGACTCAACAGTTATCTCGTCACATAATATTAAAAATCAAACTCAAAAAATAAAGCATTTATTTCAAATAAACCCATTACGACCTTGACAAATCACTTTTGAATTGTCAAGGTCGCCAGAAAGATGAAGCTAGTTGCCCATTCCACAGCGTAGTAGGTTCCTATGGAAAAGAACGGACAAGAAACTCCACGGACACTCTTTTAAAACAAAATATTCGTTACATCATTCATGTTGAAATTTTACATGTGAGAATAATGTAAAAATACGTGCATGTAAAAAACGTCCGTAATAAAAAGATAAAAACTTAAAAAAACAAAAATTAAAATAAATTAAAATGAGCCGTGACAGCTAGGAGATGACCAGTCCCAGCATGACGCATGGATTAGCACTATTCAGCTCAACCATTTTGAAGGGAACTTAATGATCCAACACACACGCCACCACCAGCGAGACATTTGAGTGAGCATGAGCATGATGGTAGCTTTATGGTAGGTACACATGTGCTTTGCAATTATACAAAACCGAGAGATTGAATTTATAAAATGCAAAGATAGTTTTACAATCTTCAGCAGCTCCAACAATATTTTCGAATTCTAATCAATTAGTTTATGTGCCCTTGTGGAGCAGGACCAGCGTTGAGGCAAGCATCTTTGTCAGCGATGTAATCCCCCAACTTATAACATGCTTGGCTGCATAGTCTGTGTTATATATAAGATTTAAACTTCGTTTCATTCAGGGAGTATGTTGGGAGGTATTTTATTGTAATATTGTAAACAGGAATGAAGGATGAGTCTAGTTCAGACAGTCTGAAACCTGGTTGAACCAACTGGTCCCTATGTCTAGTCCAATAATTGTGTCTTTCACCTCTTTTACTGAAAATATTTAGCTTTTCCTTACGTACATGATGTTTTCATAGATATAATGACAAGGTACCGACGTGATGTTAATAATACTTATCTTTAAGGGAACTGTTATTATTTATTGCTCCGATGGCCCGTCCCCATAGTAAAATACCATAAAACATGATTCTATAAAAGTAACTGAAATACACTAGCCTCGCGGTATCTACATAAGTAAATTGACGGATTTTTCTCACAGCATATGCTGCTGAACTTAGCCGTCTTGCGAGAGTTAAGGTCCGTTAAGGTTCTTGGAGATATCATTGACACAATAGCCCCTGTCCTAACAGGCATATTTAATCAAGGTTTAGACAGCGGTACGTTTCCTGATTTAATGAAACATAGTAAAGTAGTACCAATTTTCAAATCGGGTAGTAAGAGTGATCCCTCTAATTATAGACCTATATCTGTGCTACCAGCATTGAGTAAAATATATGAAAAAATCATGCTAGACCAGATGCTGTCACATTTCAATTCTAATGGGATTTTACATAGTCGCCAGTTTGGTATCACGAAAGGTAGGTCGACGACTGACGCAGGAGTAAAACTCATCAGTCACATTTTGGAATCCTGGGAGAAATCCCAGGATGCCATTGGCATTTTCTGTGACCTCTCAAAAGCGTTTGACTGCGTTGACCACAATACACTGACCTGTAAATTACACCACTACGGAATTCGTGGACAAGCTGCTGATCTTGTTCTGTCCTATCTATCAAACAGGCAGCAAAAAGTAAACGTTAACGGGGCGACGTCCTCGGGGTCTCTAGTAAAGATGGGCGTGCCCCAAGGTTCAATTCTTGGCCCTTTCCTATTTCTAGTTTATATTAATGATCTTCCTTACATGACGGCAAACTTATCGGATATAATTCTATTCGCTGACGATACTTCTCTCATTTTTAAAATAGATAGAAAAAAGTCCGGATGTCTTACACGTCAATGATAGTCTGGATATTCTTTCGAAATGGTTCGCAGCTAATAATCTCTTACTTAATGCGAACAAAACAAAATGTATAAAGTTCTCACTACCAAATGTACCCCAAGTGGCTCTAAATTTAAAACTTGATGGCAAGAGACTAGATGCTATTACAGAAACTATATTTCTAGGAATTACTCTAGATTCAAAATTACAATGGGGAGCCCACATTAGAGCTCTTTCAGGTAGATTAAGTTCAGCTGCATATGCAGTAAGAAAAATTAGACAGTTGACTGATATAGCCACAGCTAGGTTAGTATACTTTGCTTATTTCCACAGTATTATGTCTTATGGCGTTCTGCTGTGGGGATCGGCAGCTGATGTAGATTCAATTTTTATCTTACAAAAGAGGGCAATCCGCGCATTATATAGAATGGGTCCTCGTGAGTCCCTTAGAAACAAATTCAAAGAAATTAATGTACTAACTCTGCCTTCTCTTTATATCTTAGAAAGTATTTTGTATGTTCGCAAGAACTTATGTCTTTTCAAAACAAGAAGTGATTTCCATAATATAAATACACGTAGTAAACATGAAATTGTGATACCCAAATTTAGATTAACAAAAACAAGCAAATCATTTGTTATCAACAGTATCCGCTTTTATAACAAGTTGCCAAAGTCAGTTACAGAACTTAGCGATGGAAAGTTCAAAACCCACATCAAACGTGTCCTTATCAAAAACGCATATTACAAGATTAAAGACTACGTTGAAGACAAGGAAGTTTGGCAAAAAATCATGCTAGACCAGATGCTGTCACATTTCAATTCTAATGGGATTTTACATAGTCGCCAGTTTGGTATCACGAAAGGTAGGTCGACGACTGACGCAGGAGTAAAACTCATCAGTCACATTTTGGAATCCTGGGAGAAATCCCAGGATGCCATTGGCATTTTCTGTGACCTCTCAAAAGCGTTTGACTGCGTTGACCACAATACACTGACCTGTAAATTACACCACTACGGAATTCGTGGACAAGCTGCTGATCTTGTTCTGTCCTATCTATCAAACAGGCAGCAAAAAGTAAACGTTAACGGGGCGACGTCCTCGGGGTCTCTAGTAAAGATGGGCGTGCCCCAAGGTTCAATTCTTGGCCCTTTCCTATTTCTAGTTTATATTAATGATCTTCCTTACATGACGGCAAACTTATCGGATATAATTCTATTCGCTGACGATACTTCTCTCATTTTTAAAATAGATAGAAAAAAGTCCGGATGTCTTACACGTCAATGATAGTCTGGATATTCTTTCGAAATGGTTCGCAGCTAATAATCTCTTACTTAATGCGAACAAAACAAAATGTATAAAGTTCTCACTACCAAATGTACCCCAAGTGGCTCTAAATTTAAAACTTGATGGCAAGAGACTAGATGCTATTACAGAAACTATATTTCTAGGAATTACTCTAGATTCAAAATTACAATGGGGAGCCCACATTAGAGCTCTTTCAGGTAGATTAAGTTCAGCTGCATATGCAGTAAGAAAAATTAGACAGTTGACTGATATAGCCACAGCTAGGTTAGTATACTTTGCTTATTTCCACAGTATTATGTCTTATGGCGTTCTGCTGTGGGGATCGGCAGCTGATGTAGATTCAATTTTTATCTTACAAAAGAGGGCAATCCGCGCATTATATAGAATGGGTCCTCGTGAGTCCCTTAGAAACAAATTCAAAGAAATTAATGTACTAACTCTGCCTTCTCTTTATATCTTAGAAAGTATTTTGTATGTTCGCAAGAACTTATGTCTTTTCAAAACAAGAAGTGATTTCCATAATATAAATACACGTAGTAAACATGAAATTGTGATACCCAAATTTAGATTAACAAAAACAAGCAAATCATTTGTTATCAACAGTATCCGCTTTTATAACAAGTTGCCAAAGTCAGTTACAGAACTTAGCGATGGAAAGTTCAAAACCCACATCAAACGTGTCCTTATCAAAAACGCATATTACAAGATTAAAGACTACGTTGAAGACAAGGAAGTTTGGCAATAATTCCTTCTGCACCTGTGGCTTCCCTGGTACACCAGAAACGGCATAACCATGGAAATATCTATTAACTGCTCCCAAATTACGATGTTTATTATTATTATTTTTTAGACATACATTTTTGACATTATATTTTCACTATTTGACATTATATACCTACAATTTATATTTCAGACTTAATATTATTTTACATGGATTCTTGTGTACGTTGTGAATGTGAGAACGTTGTAGGCTTAATAGACTAGATCTTTTTTTCTTTAGACCGTTTCCTTTTTTCCGTTTCCTCTTTTTTTTTGTTAAGTACTTCTCGACAGGCCTACGCTGTTCTCCCATACCTAATTTGTGTAATTTGAAAACATTGTAAAAGCCAATTATTTTTAAAAGAGTAACCGTGGAGTTTCTTGCCGGCTCTTCTCCATCAGAAACGACCAATTGAAACCGTGCACCTAGCTTCTGACGTTTCATAAGTGCCCATGTAGGTTTATGTGAAATAAGAATATTTTGATTTGATTTGATTTGAGAGATATTCATTCATTTAAAACATTAACTCGACCATAATGGGTAACAGACTGGTCAGTTCCACTTGTTTTTTTGTTAAGTATCTGGTACTTCTTGACAGGCCTACACTGTCCTCCCATACCTATTAACACTGTAATTTGAAAACATTGTAAAAGCTAATTATTTTTCAAAG
The DNA here is from genome assembly GCA_905333075.3 of Atethmia centrago. NCBI lineage: Eukaryota > Metazoa > Arthropoda > Insecta > Lepidoptera > Noctuidae > Atethmia > Atethmia centrago. The sequence goes on along the minus strand of HG995386.1, from coordinate 13,841,616 downwards.
AGTAACCGTGGAGTTTTTTGCCGGCTCTTCTCCATAGGTAACGACCAATTGGAACCGTGCACCTAGGTTCTGACGTTTCATAAATGCCCATGTAGGTTTATGTGAAATAAAATATTTTGATTTTTGATTTAGAGAGATACATATTATTTAGAGAGATAGACTTTGATCTTACTTTACCCGCTGATTTCCGCTGCTGGGCCATCCGCCACTAATCGACATTTCATTCGCACTATTTGAATAGCTTGCGGTCCAAAACTGCACGTTTTAAACGCCATTTTTGCCGCGTACTACTAAATCTTGGAGCGAGCTTACATCAGCTGTTTTTCCCGAACAACAACAGATGGAAGTCTTATAAATCAGCTTTCTAACCTTGTCTTTTGGGGTTTAAAGCTTGATCTGCAAGTCGATAAATAGTAAGCTTCATTTCAAGTACCGATGAGGTTTATGATCGGTGAACCTGAATGATGTGCCTTTTTTTCTTTTATTACCCAAAAAAATCGATTTTTAATGGAATTGGTTAAAGCCTGCGCAAAATCCGACGACCGTGGTAGTAAAACGAAGATTTCTTCTAAAAAACTGCGAAAACAAATTAAAGAACAAAAGCAAGGACCTGATCCGTTCCCAAATTAATATTTCAATCTGTTGAGGTTATCTAACCCTAATCACCCGCGTATTACGCATAGCCTCGAAAAATGATGAGATGCTCGTGTCATTCAAGCTCCATATCACATAATCTTGTTAATACAAATAAGATCTGGGAATACATAATAGTGTTACGTATATTTGCTACCGTATTTCCTCTTGTTTCGTTTATTCTTGACGCGTTCATTTTCATGATGTGCGACGGGAATGGATTCCATAAGAGTGTCAAATGATACTGAGATCGTGTTGGTCTCCGATTTTCTGCACGTTTTGATATTTTGCTGTTGGGATAAGCCTAAGTTTTATTTTGTTGGGCGTCACATACTTATTATTATTATAATACTGGCTGTGACCGGGTTCTGCGTGCGGGTAACGTTTTTATTTTTTCGGGAGGAATGTATTAAAGTACCATATGACCTCTTTCGGGAAGCAATATTACTTTGTGTAGGTACTTAAATTAAATACCAGCTGCGAAAACGTAACAAGCTGAGAAGGCTTTACGCAGCTATTATGGCAAGTATAAAGAAATTGAGAATATTCTCATGAAAATTGCCCGTACCGTAATATTCGTACTTATTTGATGATAATATCCCACTGTACATACGTCAAAGGCACATACATACCTACGTAGGTACTGTAGCGAAATAAAAAAGCTACTTCATCACTTTCACGTATATATATTTTTTAAATTATATTAAAAGCATCATATCAAAAAAATATTAAACACTGCAGTAATAAAATATGATTAGATTAGTCGCGGAATAGGCAGGTAATTTGTCTTAAAATGAACAAAAGATTTACGAGAAAATTTACGGAACTTCGGGTGGTAAATTTTAGTTACTTATTTGGTTTCGGAGCCCGTGAAACGATTGCAATCAGCCTCTAGGTCCGCGTCCACTAATCACGTAAACAACACGTTTAATAAAGATGAACTTTAGTTATCCAGGTATAAAAAGTCATAGTTTATTTAGAAAAAAAACAACATGTATACAAAGCATGTATGTAAGAATATCAATACGCGAGTGTTAAGGTATAAAATAAGCCAGTCCTGGTGGATAACATCCTGAGCAACGACTGCACCGTGGGTGGTAGGTGGTAGGTGACACCCTTATTTTCCTGTGTACCCTTGGCTGTTCCCTTGAGGTTACAGTCAAGACGTTCAGAGCGCCTGCATAACACCACACGCAAAACAGCGGAACGAGCCCACCGGTGTCGAAATTCACGTTATGCGGCTGGTAAAAAAAAATGTCTGATGGGTATTCTAATACCCCAGTAGTAAAAGCCGTAGCCTCTTCAAGTAGTTTTACACCATTAGACATAAGAATCTCGCACCAAATAAAAGCATAAAGCAAAGCAATTCTGGCATGACTATGAATAATAGGCTAAAAAATGATGTGATAAAGCAACGGTGCAATTTAAAAGAAGTTGTAGTGACAAAAATTGAAAAGAGCATGCTTAGATGGTTTAGTCATATTGAGAGGATGAATGAAAGGCGACTAACAAAAAGTATTTACAAGGCAGAGGTGAGTGGAAACGCCGGGAGGGTCCCTAGGAGGACTATTATAATAGGTAACAATAGTGACCTAATTGATGATGTTCTTCAGAAAGGTCAGGTGCGTAGTACTCGCAAGCGGCGTGCGTGTATGAACAAATGTATGAACGTAGGCGAAGCAAAAGGAGTATGTAAGGAACGGAGCAGGTAGCGGTTCTATAGTTTCTGCCTACTCCCATGGGAAGAAGGCGTGAGTTTATGTATGTAATTTCACACGATTTGTAACAGCAATACGTAATTGTAACAGCACTACGTAATTGTAACAGCACTACGGAATTGTAACAGCACTACGGAATTGTAATAGCACTACGGAATTGTAACAGCACTACGGAATTGTAATAGCACTACGGAATTCAATAAACGATTATAGGATATAGATAACTATATCCTATAATCGTTTATAATATAGTATAGTATACTAGTTTGTAATATCACATTGTATACCTAAATATTTTCCACGACTGACTTATTTCTATTTGTGAAAAAATTGTCAAATTTTATTCACTGATTCAAAAAAATTAAGAAAAATTGAAGGCCAGCTAGAAGAAGTAAACTAAAAGGTTCCAAACCGCAGAGGTTAACGCTGCACTACCTATTAACTAGATAGGACATAATATATACGAGTATATAGATTAGAAAAAAATAATGATTTTTATAAAAAAAAATGTCTGTGTAAGTAAGTTATACATTTCCCCTTCAAGTCTGTTAATTACCATCTAAATGAATTACCACATTTTCAGGTTACTGTAAAAAAGATGGGTGTTTTTTTTGTCGTAAGGGAAAAGGTTCTGGGAAGGCAAATCAATCATTCTGAAGTACTGTGAAAGAGTACGGTGAAATAACAAACGATTTTAATTACTGAAGGGCGAGCTTATTAGGGGCATAACAAGGAAGATACTAATTAGTTATTAAATCATGAAGCATATAATTATTAACAAAGTATGAACGGGTGTTTTGAGCAGTCAAAGTAAGAATCTAAATAATTGAAAATCGACGTGGAATTATCCATTTTCCATGTTTATAAAACATATTTCGGAAAATGCCTGTAGGCGCACGCAATCGCTAAAAAAAAATATTGCTAAATGGAAAACTGTTGGTATTCAATAATAACAAAAAAAAAAACAGGGATTTTAATTTCAAGGAATTTAATCCAAGGGTAGAGCATTATTATTCGGGCCTTATTAAAAATGTATTAAATAAATAATATAAAAGTGGTTGACCTACTTCGTTACGTATTCATTCTTTCAAATGAATTTAAAAAAAAGTAAAATTCTCGTCAGCGAAATCACAGCTTCTGGGCCGTCGACTTTTTGTTCTGACATTTATTTTTCACTAAAAGAGTAAAATGTGTGAAAACTGTAGATTTTACTGTTCATTCATGTCCTTAATTCTGGAACTTAATTACTCTTTCCAGAATAGCTTGGTTGATGTGATACCTAATCAACAGTCACTCATTAAACTTTTTTCGGAATCATTTTATTGTCAGCAGTAATGATAATGTTTTTTAAATTTGTATGCTGCATGTTTGCTCGGATCATTTATTGCTAAAGTTTTAAAGAATTAAGCTTTATTTTAAACGATACAAAGTTCCATTGGCGCGTGGCCAAAATCAGAACTAACACCGCCATCTTGTTTGTTCAAAACAATTTCTGTGGCAATTTCACAAATGTTTACCAATAACGCCCCTCTGTCAATGTCATGCAGGCGCCAAAACATTCTAGTGGCACTCTACATATTTGTAGTTTAAGTTTAGTCAAAGTCCAATAAACTCGGCGCCATAAAGTCTGCAACTTCATAATGTTTAAAATGGCGATTTACCGAGTCTCATTGTAAGATTAAATATTTGCGGTTTTAGTATGAGCTTTGAGCAAACCGCTCGATCAAAGTCAAGCAAATGTATTTTATATTTGTGCAGTAGAATCAATAGTTAACCAATGAATAAGGCGCTTATCGCTTCGCAGCTCCCGCGCGAGAATTTTAGATTCAATTGAAGAGTCGGATAAAATGTAGTTAGTTTTAAATTGATATTGACTTATGGGTTTAGTCTCTCTGGTAGATACTCGTATCTTTATTTCGTCTGAACATAAATGAATAGCATGACCACTTCTATATTTTCTACTCTACGAAGACAAAGTCACATTTCTTTTCTTCATTTTTGACATTGCGCCGTAGAAGTCTTTCTACAATCTGTCATTCTGTGTTTCTGTTTCTTTTTTTGTGTCATGTTTACCGCAAATAAACGTATTTTCTTCTTTTTTTTTTCATTTTCATAGATTTAATATACCGATTTAATATATAGGTACTAATATAATTATTAGATCAAACTTTTCGTTACAAATTGATTTCCCTGTACTCCTTCTTCAATGTGAATTGAGAACGACAGCTAATAAGAATTCGAAGGGAATCGCGGAGATAACTGAATCAGGAAGTAACTCCAATATCGTAAGGCCCGGCTGTGGTGTTGTCTGCAAAATTATGTATGTAGGTAGGTATGTGTTGAACTCTGTACGACGATGTCGCACGGAATAACCTCTCGTCGCTTGCCCCATAGCAGTGTTGACGATATTATTGTATACTGACTACAATAATATTATCAAATGTGTTACATGTTAAATGTAAACGTCGACGTATATTTTACTAACCGAATATGCTTTGGCAGGTAATATGAAACACAGGCCCGGATTTCCCCCTAGGCCTGCAAGGCCCCGGCCTAGGGGCCCCACTCACCCAGCTATCCGACCAGGTACCTTGCCTGCCTGACGGGGAATGCTCAAAATTATAGTGCATCATATATTTTATCTTATTTCCGATGCTTTTCTGCATAAGTCGACAAAGCAACTCCTATTTCATAGTCATATTCATATTTTTAATTGCATTCCATAATGCAAATATCATCATCATAAGTCATCATTTCTGTTTTAAACTGTCAAAAGCAATCAAAAATTTCCGAGGCGCGGTTCACGATTTTCACGACCTCATGTCGCTTTCTATTGCACCTTAGTTGCTCTTAATTCTTAAACCTTTTTGCATAGGTCGACAAAGTAAGTTCCACTGTATGAATAGTCAAAAGAAACCTAACCTATCGGAGGTGCTAAATTTTTCGAGCTCGTTTCGCTCGCTCGTCTACCCAAAGGAGCTATAAGCGATGAAAGTTCGTGTGAGAAACCGTTCATTTATTAAGTCAGGGATATGAAAATTTTAATTTATGCTTTTGGTAACAAATAAAGATTTACGTGTTTCAACGTTTTCCTAAAATCATCCTTCAAGCGGGTAAAATACTTATGGGTCACCGAGGCCCCTGCAACACAGGCAACAGGAAGGAATACGGGTGGGTTTTAGTCAGTAAGAGTCTGACACACCCTCCCGCTCCGCCCAGAGCGGGAGAAGTTATTTGATGATTTCCCACCCTCAAAAAAAAAAAAGCGGGTAAAATAGGGGATTATTGTAAAATTCACGTGTAATATTGTCATTTTTCAGGGCTCAAATGTCGAAGTGCCTAGGGGCCCTGGGTCTCTAAGTCCGGGCCTGATGAAACATGAAAAATATTAACATGAGCAGCCTTATGGCTGCGTAGTTATTTATGTTAATATTTTCCGACACGTTATTAGTTTCTACAAACATGTAGTGTTATTTTAGTAATAATATTATATAATAGCCATCTATGCCGCCAAGCAGCGTCATCATCTGCCTAGCCTTTCCCCAACTATGTTGAGGTCAGCTTCCAGTCTAACCGGATGCAGCTGAATACCAGTATTTTACATGGAGTGACTGCCTATCTGATCTCTATAACCCAGTTACTATGGGTAACACGATTTCCCTTGGTAAGATTGGTTATCAGATTTTCGGACTTCTCACGACTAGTAACAACTGTCAAAGATTGTTTCCGAGGCATGGAGGGGGCCGCCAAGCAGCGTAAGTAGCTATACTTAGTTTTGAAGAGTAACCGTGTAAATGATAACATAAAAGACAATACGCATAGGAGACATATTTTTTGCTCTGTCCCTGCGATGCCTCTGGTGTTGCAGAATATCCAACGGTTTTTTTTTTTTTTTGAGGGTGGGAAATCATCAAATAACTTCTCCCGCTCTGGGCGGAGCGGGAGGGTGTGTCAGACTCTTACTGACTAAAACCCACCCGTATTCCTTCCTGTTGCCTGTGTTGCGGGGGCCTCGGTGACCCATAAGTACCTTCCCGCGACCCTGGCAGGCATCGGCCCTAGTGGACCCCTACTATATGTGCTGACGACAATATCCAACGGTGAAGACCACTTACCATCAGCTGAGCTGCCAAAGCTGACAGCTCAGCTGATGCATAATAACGAGATAAACACAATTTCATGTTTAAAACAGGAAATAGGTTAAAGAGTCAACCCCGTTGATTGACAAGTAGTGAATTTTAATATAAAAAGGTGCTTATTTTAAATAATCATCTGATTTACGATTATTTATCGTTTTATCTATTAGCTTAGAGCACCACGATCCCAAGAAAACTCCTAAAGTCTCCTACAGGACCATCATCATCAGTCAATAGCAGTCCCTAGGGTGGTTTGTGTCTTAGTGGCGTAGAATTGACGAGGGCTTTGTGGACATAACCTCGGTGAATCTCATCCATTCATTACCAGGAAGCAATAACACATTTAAAGACACATTCTCCTATGTCCCATAACTCCCAAACAAACTAATGTGATTTCATTACCCCCTCACACGATGGATAGAAACCTCGTTAATTAAGGACTTTGTTCCATCAGATTTGTATTTAGTGAGTGTGGAATTAATGGCTCTCCTGATTCTACCCCAGCGATAGTGTGGTCGCAAAAGGGGTATTTAATTTATTGGGTGTGACAGTGCAGTAATGGTTTCTCTTATCTGGTTTTGGTTTCCGTTGTTTGAGTTGAGGGCAGATCTATGGGCATAAATGGGTTTTTGTGTGCGTGTATATAATGTCTTTGGGTTGTGTGTACGGAGAGAAATGAAATGCTGCGAAAACTCTGTGGTAACTTTACTTATTAAACTTGTTACGAAATATTACAAAGGAGTAGCTTATCAGTTTAAGAGCGCGTCTATAGTTTACGGCGGTTACGGGCGAACTGGTGTCGCCGGGCGCTGCACGAATCTAGAATACAAAACGATGTGTCAGCGCTCCTACACTATTCCTTCCTTTAAAAAAAAAAAAAACAAATGGTTTTTTACATAATAATTTATATGAACAAAAATAACATGCCTAAAACTAAGTACAACTTTATCAGAACTACGAGTTACAAAGTATTTGCTTATACATCATTTCATTACAATGAACAATGTTGTAACCGGATATCTAGCAGGTGTGCGATTGCGCTACTTACAATGTACGCTTTAAACAATGTTATGAATTTAAAATTTTTTAGTTATATTATCACGCTGTTATTACTAGAGGAACAAGCAGTTTGTTTCACATTTTCTTTTTTTGTTTACATTCCACAGTCCGGGGGTAGCTGTCTCGCTCGCGCGTGCACTGGAGTGATTGTTGTTTCTACAAAGCCATCACATGATGGCAACCGCCATATTTAGGTCTCTCCTTATATGAACAGGCTTGGTTAATTGAGGGAACTTACACAATAATTCCTGATAGTGGCAATTATCCGTGATTTCCATGGTTTTCAAAGTGGGCTCGGTGGAACTGGAGAGATTTCCTCTCGTACCTAAATTAGTACCCTGATCCACTTGCCTGCGTCCGTTCAAGTTAGTTAATAATATATGTCTAGCTGAAAAGTCAGCACCTAATATGGGCTGCTGTACGTCCGCTATCGTAAATAACCAACGGAAACGCTCGTCTTTGATTAAAGTCTTATTCTACAATATGTTTACCGTACGTATCGCTCTCGGTACCGTTCGCAGCATACCACTTATAACAGGCACTATGTGCGTTATCTTTCTTAAAAACAACTTTGCGAGGTAGAACAGACACAGTTGCACCACTATCCACTAAAAAGTTCAAACCTGAATTCCTGTCCCTAGCATAGACGGTGATTGTCATGCACGCGGTCACAGCCTCCCGTTGCTGACTACATCGACTCTAGTTTTCCGATGGCTTGGCGTCCTTCCTCTTCCAATTGCATGGTTGAACGCACTCATCCACTTTGCTGCGGTATTATAAATTAACTTTTGTTTCAAGGCTTCATATTTCTTTTCCTGTGGCGGGTCTAAAAGGATATCCGCGACTTGCTCTGTGACTTCGAGGTTTAATTTGCGACAATATTATCCGATACTTAGAATCGTCGGACATCTTCCGGCAATTAATTATCGCCTCTGCCTTGGTGAACCACAATTCTGGTGATCTCGGCCAAAAATCTTCTAACTTATCGGTGATGGAGACCGGTGAAAGGGATTATTCGTCGGCTGCTACTTTGTCTTCCATGATGTTAACTACTCACGCAGATTATTTTTTAAAAGAGATTCCGCACTATAGACACTGATGTTGAGTGAGTTGCCCGTTCTCGATCACGTACACACAATATCTTTAAATATCACTGATGGTAAAGTCACGTTGCTAGTTTTTATATCACGACACCACTTTTCGATCACGTCGGGTGCTATTTTTAGATCACGTCGGGGTCACCAATTTTGTGTGCGTGTATATAATGTATTTGGGTTGTGTGTACGGAGAGAAATGAAATGCTGCGAATACTTTGTGGTAACTTTACTTATTAAACTTGTTACGAAATATTACAAAGGAGTAGCTTATCAGTTTAAGATCGCGTCTATAGTTTACGGCGCTTACGGGCGAACTGGTGTCGCCGGGCGCTGCAAGAATCTAGAATACAAAACGATGTGTTACAGCTACAGCGTTATGTTTAAAGCCATAATTATGTAGACTATAGCATAGCTGCTGGTGAAGTAAGTAGTAAGTAACAGGTGAACTGTCTGTGGAGAACAAAACACTTTCTTATTTAAGTAGTAGTGGCGTAAAATATTAAATAATTAATTTTCTATCTACACTTGAAGATATTCATCTGAAGCAGAACGAGCAAAGAAATTGTTGGTCTTGGTCAGAAGAAATTCAAATAGACATACTGTGCACAATAAGTATAACAAAACTGGTCAAAGAAACACTCGCAAGTGCAATTTCCTTAATTTTGCAGGTTTAGGCGGCAGTAACCATAACATGTGCGACCAAATTGTGTTACATTCGAGACCAAAGAGATCTACGATTGCGATTTCTAGCAAAGGTCGTGTCGTAACGGGATTTCGAAGTCACAGCCAATGTTTAAAAGTGAATAGGTTCACTAACAAAGCTTTGTTTTGTTTGGGTTGAAAACAATGTTCTCCGAACTAGAGTTGCCTTCAAAAGACCCCCAACAGGAAGGTTTTAGTAGGTCACGTCACTCAACAACGTCAGAATTTTGGTTGAATGCCGTAATGTTATAGTGATTACAATCTACGCCCGAAAGAAGCTATTGAGCTTCTTAAAAATAAATTGCAATCCGGGCAGCGAACCAACCAATAGTACGAGAGGAATGGCGACGAATTGCGAAGCTTGCCACCACCCCTGTCATGACGACCTCGACCACTCTGGCAAGAGCATGACGACATAGAAGATGATCATTTTCATGCCCGTATTCCAATTTATTCGGGGTCGGCGTATCATATCTTCTTCATCCATAGTCGTCGACGTCGTTTTGACTAAAAATAATGCCTATTAGATTGCCCTCCGTCCGTCCGTTTAAGACTTTAAGGCTCTAACAGACTGGGGCGATATCGCTGGCGCGACAGGCATATATCTACCTGTCGCGCCAGCGATATCGCACCAGTCTGTAAGAGCTTTTAAGTGCTATCTCCACGGGCGAAGAGAGAATCGCGGAATAGTCTCGCCGTGCCATCAAATTCTCGCCGCGTGGAGATTGCTCTATGATACAGTTTCCATAGAACTCGATGCTATCGCCGCAATACTCTCAATCTTGTAGATGGCGCCTAAGTGTTCCGGATGAAAATTACACTAAAGGTAGTTTATTTACCCAGTAATTTTTTGACATCTTTAATTGAATTAGAATCGATTAATTGCGTAGTTTTCATCATAATATCAATCTTGGAGCAATGATTTACAGTTGAACACTAAGAAAATACTTTGCAAGGACAAAACGCAAATCCCTTTAAACAGCAAACAATTATTATTTGCGTATAGAGTTGATTTACGAATCGATTCTCGAGTATTTGATCGTCCTTGTATCGATGCTTAGTATACGACGACGTTTATTGCAAATAACTGAGGTGCCAAGATGATTATTCCCTACGGGGACGATCAAACAATTCAGTGAACTTCAGTCTCATTTCAATAGAACGAGTGATTCGAACTATTTACTTATTTACTCGCGTCCCAGCCCGGCTTTGCTCGGAAAGCTTATAAGAACCTATACTTCTATTTATTGTTGCAATAACAATCTTCTTATACGAAATGTTTTTACCATAGGCCCAGTTATTTTTTGTTTATCACTTTATCACTTTACATGTATTATCGTTTTCAGTATATTGTATCAACTTATTATTTTGTTTGACATTCGGTTGATTTTCATGGTTGTCATTATAATTCTAAATACGACTTAACTATCCATTTCCTTTATTTTTCTTCATTCATTCTTTGGAATCGTTCTCAAATTGAATAGCACTTTTTTTCGTAGCTGCGTAGTGTTATCGTAGCGTACTGCTACAGGCTGCCGTGCTTATGTGAATCAACTGGTGAGTTGACTCACACGAAATACATCTTAAAACACCGAACTAACCGTACAATCAGCTTCAGGTCACGATAAAAGGAAAAGTTTGCCCTCTCGCCTAAGTCTCACTATAGCCTGCTTAAGAGCGTATAAATCTGCCAGTACAATGCTCTTTAACAAAGTTTTAGTGCACTTATTAAACAGTGGCTTGGGCGGCGAAATTCGAAGTTTAAATTATAATTGTTGCAAATCTTTAATCTTCAGTCCTTGCTCTAAGGCTTAATCTGCTATGATTGACGCGCGCTCCTGAAATACAAGAAAAGTCGTGACTTTGATGACTGCACCTCCACAATTTAACTACCTGAAAGAAAGAAAGAAAGAAGAAAGTTAATACATTTATTTGCGGTAAACATGACGCAAAGAAAGAACACACATACAAAAAGAACAAACTGGCGGAAAATATGCGTTACATCCACGCAAAACCCTATTATCGATTATGGTGATGTGTGCTACTACGACCTGAATGCGGATCTCCTCGACAAACTTGACCGTCTTCTCAATAACTGCATTCGATTCATTTTCAATCTGCGTAAATATGATCATGTCTCTGCGCATCGGTTGCTTCTAAAGTGGTTGCCCATACGTCAGCGCAGAGAGCAAAGGGCGATGACCACATTGTTTTCATTTCTTGACTCGCCCTCTTCCCCTAGTTATCTGGCCCCCCACTTTCAGTACATTTGCGCGAACCACAGTAGAAACCTACGTTCATCACACAATCGTCTTCTTCAATGTCCCACTCACCGCACTGACTTCATTCACTCTTCCTTCTTCGTTCAGTCTATCTCTCTGTGGAATGCGCTCCCCCAGGAAATCAGGATGGCAACCAACCGATTATCCTTTAAAGTCAAAGTTCGCGAGCATATTCGTAAGAAGCTGGCAGTATCATCACAATGGTAATGTTTTCACATTGTTTGTCTCATCTGTTTTAGTATATTCGTGTATTTATGTGTATTTATTAGGTCTTATATTTATGTATAATTAGCTATATATTTAAAGTTTTTAATAGGTATATGTATGTATATCCTTATATTTAAATAAATATTTATTCCATAGTTTTCGCTATTGCACCTACCACTGTTTGTCTCTGCATCACCCAAAGGTTGACTGGTAGAAAATGCCTACGGCATTAAGTCCGCCTCTGTACATTTGTGTGCTTAAAGTATTAAATAAATAAATAAATAAAACGCCAATGCGAGACAGAGCCCCAGCGCTGGTATTCAGCGACAGCCGGCGTTGACGTCTTGACGTCGACTGGTGCAGCATACAGTGAGATAATACCTGATAATTGCAGTTCCCAGTAATTGCTCTAAGGAAACTGCACGGTAACTGTGATTGTCAAACTTCATGGAGCGACTACATGCTCATTGTTTTCCAACCTAAGTCGCAATGGTATAATGTTCCTACTTGCGTTACCATGCCAATCAGGGTTTCTACTCATAAGTAATGATTCAGCGATATACCAAAACCGTACAAGTTAATTAGCTATTATTAATGACTAAACTATAACCAAAGAAACCTCAAAAACCACAATCCTCCTTTCATTTAGTGTATGCCATGTATAATATAAGAGATATACTCATATTACATTTATTTAAACTTCTCTCACACAATTAGGTACAAAGGCGGACTTAAAGCCTAAGGCATTCTCTACCAGTCAACCAAGGCTGGTGAAAGATAAGATGGCAGGTGCTCTGAAAGGAAATAATAATAATGAAAACTATTAAAAGATAACATAATAGATTATTAATAAAATAGGAACAGAAGTACATAAATAGGTTACAAACTTATAATAGAAATACATACATATTTACTGCAATGATATACCTACATTAAGTATATATTTACATACATACAAATTCAAGGAAAAGAGGTACATAATTGAGATGACTCCACGCCATTTGTTTAGAAAATAACTTTGCAATTTCCGCTAAAATGCATACCGACTGGTGGCTGTCCTGATAACAAGAGGAAGCGCATTCCAGAGAAGAATGGACTGAATATGACAGGAAGAATGAACAAAGTCAGAAGTATGAGAAGGACAGTAGAAGAAAGAAGTATTGGAAGTGAGACATAAGATAAGAAGGACGGTGGGAGAGTTGACAAGGGAGAAAAGAGTGGTCAGAGTGCGCAAGCTTCTTTGTTGGTGAATGGACATCCATTTGAGCTCAGACCTGTAGCTCGACACATGGTCATATTTCCTTAGATTGAATGTGAACCGAATACCATTGTTGAGTAGTCTGTCGAGCTTATCCAAGAAAACAGCATTTAAGTCAAAGTAGCACAGGTCACCATAGTCGACGATAGGTTAAATCAAAGCCTGCACAAGCATAGTCTTAGTCTTAGTGGCAAAAAGCTTCCTAGACGATACAGGGATCGCGGAGTACCGTTGACCCTTTGACTAACACTAAACACCTGGCGTTGCCAGCCCAGCGTTGAGTCAAGATGCAAACCGAGATCTTTAACCGTAGGTAATGGGTATGATGGTGCCATTAAAAATAAGAGAACGAAGAGAGCTAAGTGCCACCCTACCCATCATGCACGAGCTTCCAATTACAATGGCCTGGCAATTCGAGGGGTTTACTGACACCCCAAAACTAACAGACCACTTTTTGATAGTCTAATTCTCGGTTTACATCTGTTATACCCCGATAAACCTTCTACCAGCTCAGCTGTATACAACTGAATATTATCAGCATAATTATACATATACGTTTACATATTGTACATATTATTCATATTCGTTTTATACATATTACACATATGTCTTTCACAGCCATATCTGGTAGGCTTATCCCCTTCTAAAGATTTGAAAAGATTGGTTCAGTGTCCGATGATGCCTTTTGATAGACGACGGTATCTCGTTTTGATTGATTCACACAACGTGTATGGGCTTTATTTGGCAATGGCCTTTGCTTCTTCAAAGGACAATGCCAAATAAAAGATCCTTTTTCAGGTTTTCCACTATTTATGCTGCATGAATATGCCTGTGCGCACTTATATCCACATCGTTAACGAAAAAAAACTGTAACATCTATTTTTAGTCGTCATTGCTCGACTATTTTCCCATGAATTCATTGAATATAAACCCTTTGAGCTGCGAAAGCATCCGCTATGGGCAAAGGTATTCAATCAACTCAGCCTATAGCAGTCCACTGCTGGACATAGGCCTCTCCCAGACTGCGCCACAACACCCTGTCCTCCGCCTTCCGCATCCAGTCTGTCCCAGCCACCTTTTTAAGGTCATCGGTCCATCTAGCTGGGGGGCGTCCCACACTACGCTTGCCGATACGCGGTCTCCACTCCAGGACTCGTCTGCTCCACCGGCCATCGGTCCTTCGACACACATGGCCAGCCCACTGCCACTTCAGCTTGCTGACTCTGCAGGCTATGTCGGTAACTCCGGTTCTCTTCCGGATAACTTCATTTCTGATCTTATCCTTCAAAGAAACTCCGAGCATAGCCCGCTCCATGGCGCGCTGAGCGCCAACCTTTAATTTGTGGACCAGCCCGACTGTCAGTGTCCACGTTTCGGCACCGTATGTAATAACGGTATTCGATTACACGTAATTGAGTCTCCGAAGAGACCTACAATTCTGCTTACGCCGCTGGGCTTGCGTGAACTGATTACAGACTTTCTTTGTTTAGTAATTGTTTTAGCTTTTGCTATTTATTCTAATAAATTCGTGGCTCTCAGCTTTTGTTTTAGTTAAGTAAGTTAGTAGTACCTAACCTCTCTGCGAGCTTTTCAGGAATTGTTGTCAATACTTAACCATGTCCACTCGACTGAATAAAAATATCAAATAGTAAAATATACATAAAACATCAAAAGATTTAATGTTCTAATTTTTCATACCTAATTGAAACCGTGTTAACCGTGACTATATGTCACAGCAGGTAAAGGCATCATTTGCACAAATAAGTTCGCACAACAAGTTTTTCGCAGAAAATGATATCAGAGTCAACTATTTTTCATATTCTAAGAAAGTAATATGATAATATTAGTATTATAAATAATATTTTGAGTGACGATCTACCTAATCTACGTACGATCATTTCGTACAAACAATAAAAAGGCCCTAACATCATTCAGAATTCCGAAACGATAACAATCTGCCTCTGCCTAGCCTTTTCCCAACTATGTTGGGTTCGGCTTCCAGTTTAACTGGATGCAGCTGGATACCAGTATTCTACATGGAGCGACTGCCTATCTGACCTCCACAACCCAGTAACTGGATAATACGGGCTTCTGACGACCCGTAACGACTGTCAAAGATCCATGAATTACAGCCGGGACCAACGGCTTAACGTGCTTTCCGAGGCACGGAGGAGTCTCGGTATGTAAAGATGGTCACCCATCTACCTACCAACCCCGGCAAGCGTAACTTAACCTGATGGATCGACCCGTGCGGATGTTATTACTGAGCTACGAGCTCCTCAATTCTGAAATGATAACATACCTTTGAAATAGTTAACTCCTTAGGACGCTGGCTGTACTCAGTCATTTCTTTTTTTTACAGTTCAGTTTACGCAACAGAATGTTACCTGAAACTAGCCCTAACCTCTTTTATATCTGCTTAACGACTGTTTTGACTAGCTCTACGCCTTGTTATGTGACTTTCACGACGCAAAAACTGCTAGTCGACTATTTACGACATTTGCACACACGTTCGTTTTTATGGGAAAGCAAAATTTCGTGTAAAATGTGGACAGTCTTGGGCTCTTGGTTACAAGAGTATCCTTCTAATGCTCTGATACACGAGGCTAGTTTTTGAAGCTAGGATAGTAAGCTAGCAAGCTAGTAACTCTGGCTTCGTGTATACAGAACTAGCTTCAATTTTAGGCTAGAAGCTAGTGAGAAAGCTAGTAAGCTAGAGCCTCTAGCCAGCATAGTTTAAGGTGGTACGTAAAAATAAATCATAGCGATCTGGGCGGGCATGAGAAAGTGACAGAGTCAAACTTCCACATGCGTAAAAAGAGGGCGCAACAATGCGCGGGATTCAAAATAAAACAACATCAGAACGCCAAAGCAAATAATATATCTTTTTACCCGACTGCCCCAGAAGGAGGGTAATGTTTTTCGAGAGTATGTATGTATGTATGTCTATTTCTTTGGCACGCTCTGTAGCCTAAACGGCTTGATGGATTTTAACATAAAAGGTGTCGTTAGATTCGTCTTCATTGTGGGAGAGACATAGGCTATATAATATTTATATATTGCATCTACAAATACAAAAAAACAGGGGGAAGGTTTTTTTTTAAATAACTTATACCAATATTGATATCAAATCAAAGCTAGTGTAATTTATTTCTTTAATAATGAGTCAATTCCATATGTATATATTAATATAACTAAAAAGCTTGAAATAAAACAAATTATTTAAAACAAAAAACCCGACTGCAAAAACAGCAGGCGGGTAGAAACCAATAACCTGAAATATGGTGTAACTTTTGTTTGTTGAGCCTGTGATAAAAAAATTCTATAGATTATAATGCTTGTTTTTCTCTTTTCAGTTATGTTTTTGCAGTCGGGTTTTTGTTAAATAAATTAAGCTATGTATCAAAAATATTTTCAGGCAGAGTTTTTAATTAACTAATACGCAGAATTTGATGCAATGAAATTACTTAGGATTTTAGAATTACAGAAAATAATATAAAAAAGTAGAGGTCTTTTCGGAAATTTAACACAATTGCGTTTTTCTTTAGTCAGAGTATTAATCAAATAGCCAATAAACATATATCCAAAAATTAAATCCATACACGCTGTAATAGTGAAATAAATGGTTACGAAAAAGCCCCCAATTTATTTTGGTTGTTGATTCAATAGCGCCCCTCACCATTGATGTACTATTGTATTATCCTGGCGTCCACACGAAGCTAGTTCACAAGAACTAATTTCATGTCGGATCAATCGGATCATTTTACTCTCAAAATCAAAGTCAAATTATTTATTTCAAATAGGCACATAAAAGGCACTAAGGTCAAAATTTACAAAAAAAATAGAATTGATTCTAGTTGCCCCTTCCAAAAGCAGTTGCGTATGGAGAAGAATGGCCAAGAAACTCTACCGGACTAAGTCACCGCAATGCTGTTAGCTTATTTACTAACATCGTGTAAACAGCCTTGTGCCAAGCTTGTGCCAAGCCAGGACAGCAAGCCAGGATAGAATACTAGCTTGCTATCCCAGCTTTTAAAAACTAGCCTCGTGTATCCTGGCCATAATTGGATCACGGAAAACACGTAACGGCTAGAAATAAACAAGTTGTTGCTACAACCGAGCGATTTGGTTCGGAGGAAGCCTGCAAAATTTGTTGCTAGAATTTAACAAGTGCTTGCTTGTTTAATATTAACAAAGCTGTATAGGACGTTTTAAATAAGTCTTGGTTATTTGTAGCCGTATAAATTTTGCGAAGCCAAATCGGTACTTTGCTAAAGCTAGATTTTACCGTGATGGATGACTCTTAGGTGAGTCAGGACCAAATTTTTGACGTGTTGCACAACGGAAATCACAACGGAAATTGTGTCACACTGGAAAATAAATGCAGCGCAATATAGCTATTAGGGTTGTGTGAATATTTTAGGCAGGTGTAATCAAATTAATTACACTTGCCTAAAATATTCCGACGATTTACACACACCCTAATAATTATATTGCGCGCAATTATTTTCCAGTGTGACACATTTCCGTTGTGATTTTCGATGTGCAACACGTCAAAAATTTGGTCCTGACCCAGGTATTAAGATGAAGGCTAGTTATCGGGTTGGTTCCTAGATGCTAAGCAGAAGAAAGAAACTTTGTTTATAGGGCTTTTAGTAATGAATGGTGCAGTAAAGATGATAAAAACGCCATTTCACCCAAATGCGTTTTTTTTTTTTTGCGGAATTTTTCTATAAAAACGGGGCACCCGTTTTTATCCTTTCACCATAACCTTCCATGAAATATTCTTGTGCGTCGGTTTGTAGGGGTCGTAGGTACCTACTATTTGTTTTATGATCATTTTTATCTTTATGTGACAAAACTAATGGTTAATATAAAAATAACATAACATCACACTTGTATTCTCCGAAGGTTAGGCGGAGGTGTACCTATAGTAACCCCTCATTTCGCCAGATATGTTTAGGTTCCATGTAATAGGGGAGGAGTCTATTGACATTAACCGGGCACAAATCTAGGCTTTGGACTGTAACTGAGATATTCCAGATGGAAAAAGAATAACACTACCAAACTGTTGCAGTATTTAAAAGAAGAGTGAAAGAAAACTATCTTTCCACTTCGTCATAGTTGCGTATGTATTTATTATTTGAAATTATACTGTATTTTTATTTTATTCTAGTGATATTTATTTTAGAAGTAAGTATGTATGTATGTTAGTAGGTATATTCCCATATTATTTATCTTGTAAATTGTTTCGATTTTATGTATTCTTATTTTTCTTCTACACATACGGTGTCTACATCTCTTTATCTAATTTCCTATCGCAGGTATGCTGGAAGAGATTTCTTTAGAAATAAGCATTACCTTTGTACGTATTTTTCTGTTCTGTTCTTCTTTTCTGTTTTATATGTGTGTACATAAATGGTTGAATAAATAAATAAACACTGCCTGTCCCGGGAATCAAATCCAGGACCTCATGCTCAACAGTGGTGCCGATTCCCTTGTTCACAAATTAAACTAAATTTAAGTACAGTGCATCTTTTTCTTTCTATTCCATTAAGAAAAGGATAGAAGATAAATTTTAGTTTAGTCCTGTCAAATTAATCAGCGCCTGTCACTACTCCATACAAGTTTAGACGTGATTAAAAACTTGTCTACTAAAATTACGTCAATTTACGTGAAGCGCTAGTTTAGTTTGTGAACAAGGGGATCGGCACCAGTAGCGCTTGCGACCACTAGACCTAAGTATTTTAATATATTGTGGTGTCTTACGACTTCCACGCCGGTCTACGCGTACGAAGTCGCGGGTAGAAGTTTATGGTTAATATTGTATATAAATAACGGTAATTATCACTAGGCCAGTTAAGAGTATGTACCCGAGCTCCCCCCTACTATCAAAACAATAATCGAAATAAACCGAACGTGTTCAATGCACGCTTATTTACTTCAACAGCATTGATATTATTTACACAGTCAACTTGAAATTAAACCTGTCAATTTGGTGTAAAGATAAATACGAACTGACTACGAGCGAGACAGTTCATCTGATAACGAGTTTTGACGGCGGTTGATACAAGTACCTACCGCATCCCGACAGTGTCAGACTGTATCTAGGATCGTAGACTAGTTTCAACAGGCATCGGTAACTAAGTCTAGATGTTTGTCGTAGAAGTTTGGAAAATCATAATATCATATTCATAAAAAAGAAATATTATTGGTATTTTTATTTCAAGCACGGTGAGGTGAGGCGTGGATGGCGTGGGGATAAAATGTTTGTTTTGCATGTACCTACACCCTACCAAGCGAAGCGTGCCAAGCGAAGCCTTCCAAGCGTGGCGATTATGGCAACCCGCCCCCCCTCCATTGGGGGAGGCCTATGTCCAGCAGTGGACGTCTTTCGGCTGGAATGATAACACCCTCCCTATGTTAAATGTATGCTAATAAATGTTTGTTTTGGCATGTGCTCATCAAGGCCTTCAATTTGTTACCCATATTGTAAGAATTGATGATTTTTTTTTACATTTGAAAATGGAGCCATACTGCCACCATATTCTTTTTTAACAACTTTTCCATAACAGATTTGTTCTTATGGAACAAATCTTACTATTTAAGAGAGATGTATTAATCATTCTAATAATTATATTTCTGTAAATACATATTTGTTATGGTCGCGAATTATAATATCCTAAGGTTTTTTGCAAAACTTAAGACAATTTTGAGATTCGCAGGCTTTTTTTACTCTTACTGACTAAAACCCACCCGTATTCTTTCCGTTGCCTGTGTTGCCAGGAGCCTCGGTAACCCTTTCGAACCTCCACGTGAGCTCGGCAGGCATCGGCCCTAGTGGAACCCTACACTTGTGCTGACATCTCCATGAGGCGCACCAGCGATTCGCAGGCTACCACTGCGGATCCACAACAAAGTCGAGATTTTTCTTAAACACGATGTCATGTGCCATTTTTATGGCCAGGTAGGCACATGTATGTATAGTAGGTACAATGTTTTTGGATACCTTGTGTCGGTAAATCAATTTAACGTCTTTCTAGGTACACAGATGCTGTCCGAGTGAGAGCTTGTAACTCGAGAATCGGCACTTACTATTTTAATACAGCTGGAGCTGGAGCTGGGTTTCGGTATCTATTACAGCTACTTTAGAGATAAAAAGAAGCTTCAGGCGGATTCATGTTTAAGCTTTCAGTAGTTGAGCACTTAAACATGCCTAAAAGTACGGTTTTTGAAAATTTCATTATTTGAAAAATGTAGATTACCCACTACAGCCACTACAGGCTCGGAGTCGCGTGTTCATGTATTTTATTTGAAAGTCCGCTCAGCTCCGCTCCGTTGCACTTACACTGTTTTCACTGTTGCGGAGTGGAGATTTCGAGCACTGTGATTGGCCAACGCACGGTCCGCCTCCAACTCAGAATGTTTTTCATCCATGCGGAGCGAAGCGGAGTTTAGATTCTATTGGCGTTTGCACTGACGCGGAGCTGGGCGGAGTGGAGAGGTCCGCTTCGCATGGATGAAAAACATTCTATTGGTTAATATTGGCAGAGCTCCGCTCCTATCCTCTCTTCTCCACTCCAGGGAACAGGCAGCCCAATTTTGAGAACGTTCTACATTACATTATAAGAAGTTTTTGGAATTGATTTACGCTCTTTTATTTTTTGTCAAGTATCTGGTACTACTTGACAGGCCTACACTGTCCTCCCATACCTATTAACACTGTAACTTGTAAAAGCCATTTATTTTTAAAAGAGTAACCGTGGAAAGGAGAGTAAATGCGGGAAATAAAGTGAATGGTCCAATACATGCGATCGTGACCAACCAGTCGATGCCCAAAGAGGCTCGACTGGCTGTTCATAATGGTGTGTTGGTGCATGGATGCTTATGTATGGAAGTGAATGTTGGGTGTTACAAAAGAAGCATGAAAGTAGAGTAAATGCTGTGGAAATTCGTTCCTTGCGAAGCATGAGTGGTGTGACTATAAATGATAAGCTAAAAATGATGTGATAAGGCAACGGTGCGGTTTAAAAAAGACGTAGGTAGTGACAAAAATTGAAAAGAGCATGCTTGGATGGTTTAGTCATATTGAGAGGATGAATGAAAGATAGTGACCTCATTGGTGATGTTCTTCAAAAAGATCAGGTGCGTAGGACTCGCAACCGGCGCACATACTGGTATTTGCACGATCTACGCGGCCAAAAGTCCCAATATCCAAATAATAAAAACATTAACAAAAACGAGTTCCACGAACAGAGGACGAACCAGGGAACAATACCCATCCTTGATCTACCTGCCAGAGCACATCCCGCGCGCGTAGTGTCAGTCGGAACTCGACCATTTCACCTAGTGTACGTATCTGTTCTCGGCGCTTTTCTAAACCTTAACTTCGAAAGTGTATTTTTATATTTTCAAGTTGATCTTACGAATTGAAAGTGATGGATTCTGACAGAGCAGGTAAGAGACTTACAAAGTACATTAATAAAGTTATGATCAACTAATATACAACATTGTTTTTTTATAATGTATGAACTCATTTTCATAGCGTGATTTTCTATAATATTTTTTCTTTGCTAGCGTGTTTGTTTGTGTATCGGGATAGATCGGGCTATGGTTATAATTATAGGTTATTATTTGAACATTTTTCTTAAAAGTACTATCAAAAACATCTCCGGAAACGTCCGGATAGATTCACTTTTAGGGGATTAAAGATATTTAGCAATAAAATGTACAAAATGCGATTTTTGTTAGCGACTTTTTTACATAGTGTACGTTTGTTTTAGGATCACAGGGTGCGTCAGGAGTAAGGATTGTGACCCGACAACACTTGTTTGACCGCATGAAGAAAGAAAATTTGCCTAATTTAGATGCAAAATTAAATCATCTAAAACATCAACTCTTGCCTTGTGAAGATTACAATGAACACCAAATTGTTAATTTGAAACGTAGTTTTGCCCATTTCAAATCAGACCTCAAACAAAGATGGACCACGGCTCATTTTAAAGCAGAAAATTTTCTAAAATATAATCGGTCATGGCTGGAAGGTCGTTTGAAGTCCCTGTTGTTGAGACCTCACAAAAAATAACCAGTTCGACCACCGCTCACTAGCTCCTCGCACTTGCCTCTTCGAACGATTTGTCGTTCAAAGAGGCAAGTGAGATGAGCAAAAGGCGAAAGACTAAGGAACTTCGTTCTGGTTTCGAAAAGGAGATCATAATACACGCTGCGCAAGTGGAGCTGGGAAAATCTGGTAAAAGAGATACATCAAATGACCTTAAAGATATCACCAGTACTCCAACACGAGCAACTACATATAAGAAGGCATTTTCTCTTACGAAATCAAGTAAAGAGCAACCCTCTTTGACACCAATGCAAGCGTTGCAAATGTTTTTAGATGCAGATTTGACACAAGGATAATACGAAATTATAAGAAAGACCAATAAGGCATTATTACCAATCGGGCAGCTTTCAGAGGAAGCAGCTGAGGCTCGTAACAAACATTTTAGATGTTACTGCCAAGATTTTGCGAGGTAATTTTCCAGAGAAAGTTGCAACCAAAATATTTTTAACCGCCTTCTTCTTAGTTCAGATCCTCTGCTAAGTAGTAAGTGAGCTGTAAAAAAAAGGAAAGCAAACACATTTTTGCCTGAAACCATGTTCGTATCTGTGGAACCAAATATAATTGAAAATTCATCAGAGAGCGATGAAGAAAGTATTACAGAAACTTAGCATTTTTTTTCCTGTAATCTTTGTAACCTACCTAAAGTTTTGTGAATATAATATTTTTTTTTTCTTATTTTCGTTGTTTAGATAACAAATAAGCATTAAAACAATTTTAGCCCCATAGATCGTGCAAATACCAGTATGTGCGGCGTGCGTATATGCCCAGATGAATAAACGTAAACGAAGCAAAAGGAGTACCTATGTAAGGAGCGTAGCTGGTGGCATTCTATAGTTTCTGCCTACCCTAATGGGAAGAAGGCGTGAGTTTATGTATGTAGTAACCGTGGAGTTTCTTGCCGGCTCTTCTCCATAGGAAACGACCAATTGGAACCGTACACCTAGCTTCTTACGTTTCATAAGTGGCCATGTAGGTTTGTGTGAAATAAAATACGTTGATTTTGATTTTTGATTTTCGTTGAAAAAGATTGCGATTGCGATTAGATTTTGAACGTTTTTAATTTAGACGGGAATCGGCCTTCTGTTATATGTATAAATGTCACGACAAGTGATGATTTGATTTAATTTTGTCAATGTTATCAACATTATACCAAACATTTTTAATATTATCGAGGAGCTCGTGGCTAAGTAATAACAGACGTACAGGTCGATCCGTCCGGTTCAGCTACGCTTGCCGAGGTTGGTCCGTGGATGGGACCATCTTTACATACCGAGACTCGTCTGTGCCTCGGAAAGCACGTTAAGCCGTTGGTTCCAGCTGTTATTCATGGATTTTTGACAGTCGTTAGGGGTCGTCAAAGTGTGGATCGCCCGGAGGACACGGTGGAGCATACGGTGGAGGTCTCCCCGGCTTGGGCAGAGCACCGCCGTGTCCTCGTGGAGGCGATCGCCGGCAGAGATCTGTCGCGTCTGGCCCTGGCAGGAGACGCCCTGGGCGTCGGGAATCCCGGGCGGACTTCCGGCCACCGCAGGCGCGGGCTTGCGGACGGTGAGCAATGGGTAGCTCACCGTCCGGTAAGAACCAGGCCCGGGTCGACGGCGCGTTGTATTCCACGCGCGCCTCAAAGAGATGTCGTCAGCAGAAGTGTAGCGGTCCACTAGGGCCGATGCTTGCCGGGGTCGCGGGAAGGTACTAATGGGTTACCGAGGCCCCTGGCAACGCAGGCAACGGTAGGAATACGGGTGGGTTTTAGTCAGTAAGAGTCTGACACACCCTCTCGCTCCGCCCAGAGCGGGAGAAGTTATTCGATGATTACCCACCCAAAAAAAAATGGGTCGTCAAAAGCCTGAAAGTCTGATAACCAGTCTTACCAAGGGGTATTAGCCAGTTACTGGGTTGTGGAGGTCAGATAGGCAGTCGCTCCATGTAAAATACAGATATTCAGCTGCATCCAATTAGACTGGACGACACCAACAAATTATCAACCCATACAAAACTTCAATACCTACTCGACCCAAATGTTTAAGATAGCTGATATTTTTTTTCGCGATTACGATATTGGTCCCATGGAGAAAGATGTTCAGTTTGGTGGTCTGTACCGCACCCTTAAATTTGACCACACCCTTCTGGAACACCCTGTATAAACTCCGTAATAAACCATTAAAGTTACGTGACCACTTTACAAACACCTTAGGACGTTATACGGTTTTATTACGGACCCAATTCGACTTCAGTAACAACTTTACGACGGAATTGTGGATAGAGTGCTATTGGTTACGGGTCGTAGCCACGGCATTTAATAAATGATTTTTTTGCACTGGCTCTCGGACTATTGAGGAATTATGTTCTCCTGGTATTTTTAGTCTTTTGATCCCCTTACAGACAGGCAGTGGGTAAAATCCGGCCATAAATAGATAAGTATGGGCATCGGGTTATAGAAAAAGTTTGGCTTCGTAATGAAACATTGTCAGACAGAGAATTCTGTGTCATAGCTGTGTGACAGTGTTTTTCTAAGTCCAGATGTGTGTCATTACACACATCGTGTAATGTAATGCGAATGGTCTGGACGGTATACAAACTCAACGCGAATCCTCTATGTTGGACTGCAAGAGCCTTTGTGTTCGCGCTGTGGATCAGCACAAGCGCCAGCCCGAACGTTACTTTTAATGCTCGTAGTGTTGTCCACATCCACACACAGAATTCGCGTTTCATTACACGATACATTACATTGCACTATACACACGCCTGGACCCGGCTTAAAGCTTGATGTGTGGACATTCTTTTGTTTTAGAAATCTACCGTTTCTGTGCATTGTACCTATTGTACTGGCTATGTCTGATACATACAATACACAGGGTGAAAACAGTTGGGTCAAAGTGTCAACGGCGCCCCTATTGGACGTCGCGGGGGGGTTTTATACCTCATTCCCCCACGAGCCTGAGGTGGCCCGCATGCTCGCGGATCGCGGAAGTCCAACTAGATCCCATGATCCCCGGTGCAAGTGTGGGAGAGGAACACCGGGGTGGTTTATAGTCAGTAAGAGTCTGACAGGAGGATAAGGATGATCCATGAGGATTTTCCATCCCGGAAAAAAAAAGTGTCAACGGGTTAGATACTAAGTACAATGCTGTCATCGTAGATATTGGAAAACTGATAATTTAGTATCGGGAATTGGTTGCCCGAGGAATAAAATTAATTAAAAAATATTTGCTTAATTATGATACTGAGCCATTATCACTTAATGAGAGCACCTAAAGGCAGTTTTCAATCATCTTCCAAGCCCATACAAACAGTATTTACGACCTTCAAGGAGAATGAAAGAGTGTCCATCCAATCAGGTGGGATATCAATAAATTTCATCAAACCTAGTCATTATATAAGAAGGAGAAAACTTTCCTACTTGTTTGTTGCACGGGACTGCTTATCTGATTACATGACGTCTTCCTTAAAGGAAAATCCTGTAGCAAAAATTCACTTTCTGAGGAAAAACTTACTCAAGTTCTTCATGCATTATTGCGGTCCTTCTAATACTGACTTCTTTATTTTGTTTTCGGGAAAGAGATAATTTTTTAAGGAAGAAGTTTCAAAGTGTAATTTATACGAGTACATGAGGAAGCTTTTCTTCGAAATATTTTTTGTGTAGAAATGTAATCACATTTTTGTATGGTACAGTTCAAAGTTTACAGGATCTGGTAAACGCGTCCTGTGTCCTTTGACTGTAAAGTCAAAGGACTTTCAATTTGAAAGCATAAGAAATTACTGATCATCACGTCTGCATGGTGTGTTGACAAATTCAGACATAATTAAAAAAAAACCTAGTTTCGGCACGATAAACGATATTTTCCATTAATATCAAGGACCATAATCCTATGAAAACGTTGTAGGTTTTCGAAGTAAAAGATCCACGTGCTAGTCCCAGAAACGTGTTACATATTACGTTGGAATTCTGTGCCAAGTTCCATCCAAATTCCTTTAGCGGTTGGGCGTGATGGAGTTAAAATATATCTCCACATTTGAATTCAAACATCTGAACTTTCACATTTAAATTCTAGGAACATGTGACACTCGTAGCAATTAATTTTGACTATCTACGTTTCTGTGGTCCTATTTATGATTGATACTCGTATATATGTTTTTTTGTTATGGAAAACATACAGTAGTATATTAAAAATAAACAGAAATAACTTAACAATAAACTTACAAATACCTATACTGTCCACTACATTTTCCACAGATTACAACTTAGATAATTACAAACTGATGGCAAATGTAACTTTATTATAGGCAAAATTAATAATAATTATGAACAAAAACAAAAAAAAAACGTCTTTTATTTCTAAAAACAAAAGAAATTAAAAATAATAGAACTCTTGTTATGTATTGTGTCCCACGAGTCCTATAATGATAATAATAATATGCTAAGCATACGGAATCTACTGCTGATCCTTCAGAATTTTAGGTATATTATTTTTAAAAGTATTTCGGTTATCATACCTATGAAACACCTTTCTCTAATTTTTTATATCACTAACGGTTTGGCAGTTTAAAGAAAAAAAGAAACAAAGATGGTTTTAACATTTACCCATTACATTAGTGTGAATAATGTTATTCATTGTGAAAATAAATGTTCTATTTTTTACAAAAATTACCACTTCTCAAAGCGCCTACTGTGTAAAAAAAATATTATTATTAATAATAATAATTCATTTATTTCAGTCATAGTCCATACATTATATAAAAATAAAATCATAAAAAACACATTACGTTAAAATAATCAACAACAATAATTAAATGAAATTTCAAAATTACACATACACATTAGAAAACAATGTCTAGCAATACATTAAACATTAATTCACTAGTTTCCCGGAAATATTTTATTATAAAACTAAGTATTTTCTTAATTATAATGCAAATAATTTTCTTTACCCTTCCGTATTTTCCTGCATTCCAGTACAAAGATAAAATTAAACAAATTCCACGCATGAAGCGGGGCCACAATAAAGTGAGGAATTTATTTCATCGCTATGAAAACGGTTGAATATGATAAAACATGGTCTCCTTAACTTAAGACCTTCGGATTCAAGGTTACACTTTAGTGTTAAAATATCACTAAAACATTATCATGCATCACGATACGTATTCGCATGATTGTATGAAATATTAATGTTTGAAATATCGTTGCAAGTTTCTAACAGTTTTCATCCGTATGTTTGTCCGTCTATGTCTTTTCAATGTGTTCTCTTTTAGATTTCAAAAAAAAGTGTTTAAATTGTGTTATTTTATTAATAACAGGTTCAACAATAATCCTTTTATGCACTATAACAATCGCTGGAATAGTAATAAATACTATCAGCGTTGGCAGACCAACGGCCGGGTCGACAGCCTACAGAAAAAGTCGCAGGGAAGACTTGGATGAGATTCGCACAGACTGGAGGAAGCATGGCATAAAAGGAGGAGGACCCACTTCTGAGTATAGCTCAGCAGTGGGTGGAACAAAGATGCCAATGACAAAGAAAAAGAAAAGAAAGAAAATACGTTCATTTGCGATAAACATGACACAAAGAAGGAACACAAATACAAAAAAGAACAAGTTGCGGGAGAATATACGTCACATCCGCAATGCGTGCGTGATGAGGATGATGGTCATCCTCTAGCACCTCAGATGCGACGATATTCTTGACACAACTCTATGCAGCGTTTATAATAGGGATTAAAAAAGCTTGTAAGTATTTTTACTTACAAGCTTTCAAGCCCGCAAAGGAAAAGAAACAATATTAATAAGGAAAATGGACAAGAAAGAGCTATCCAATAAATTGCTCGTTACTCGCAGGCCCAACCGGGGCTTCTTCTAGTAACGAGACATAAATTGCTCGGTTCAAAGTCAGAGTGCATATTAATAGCTCGGATACAACATATTAATCTATATTCTGAGTATGTCATATCCGTAAATGTTAGTCTTATGCGATTTGCATCGTTTAAATAGTATGGTACGAATATGATTAAAGGCGTCCCATTGTCATTACTGTTGGAGCAGCTGAACATTGTAAGACTATCTTTGCATTGTATAAATTCAATCTACTTTGTATTGTATAATTGCATTGCACAGGTGTGAGTACCATGTATAATAGAGCTACCATTTACCGGTTATGTAATTGACTTGAATGGGCCCTGGCAGCTGAGAGTATGTCATGCTCACTCAGATGTCTCGCTGATGGTGGCGCGTGTGTTGGATCATTTAGCTCCCTTCATAATGGTTGAGCTGAGTGGTGCTGATCCATGCGTCATGCTCGTGAACGGGCGCCGTCAGTTGGGACTGGTCACCTCTTAGTTTCCTCTTATTTGTAATTATTCTATTTTGATTGTTTTTTTTTTGTTTATTTTGCTACTATGGACGCGTTTTTTATTTTAAATCGTCCTCACATTTAGTTATAATTTCAACATTATTTTTGTACTAATCTTTATGTATCAATTTAATTTAAAAGAGTGTCCATGGAGTTTCTTGACCGTTCTTCTCCATAGGTACCTACTACGCTTTGGAATGGGCAACTAGCTTCATATTTCTAACTGACCGACTCCTTGACAATTCAAAAGTGCCTGTAAATGGTTTAATTGAAATAAATGCTTTGAGTTTGAGTTTGAGTTCAACATAGAAATAAAAAGAAGTAAAGTACCTACTACTTTAAAATATTATAAATCCTCAAAGAGAGAGGATTTTATTTCATTGATAAAAATATATACAAGTAAATTAAAAATGACTTTTTGAAAATTGCCTCCCTGTATTTTAAATATTTTTGTGCTATTTGTTTTGTGATTAATTGTAATTATGGTAAAAAAACACTATCTCTCGCCTTAAACATATTTTTATTTTTTTGTTCTTTGAACTTGTTTTTGTTCTTAACACTTGTTTAATTTTTATTATTGAATATATTATATAGATAAGTTTAATATGTTTTATGTATGTATTTTTGTAAATGGAAGGCTACCTGCAGTATTGACTCTCCTTCCCCAAAGGTTGTCTTTAAAAGACCGCTTTTAGCGATAAGACCGCCCATTGTGTCACCTTATGTAAAATTTCAACATTAATGTCTGTACTTTTTATAGTGTACATAATAAAGACTATTATTCTATGTGTTTTTTCTAAATTTGTGTTGAACATTATTGACATCGGTGAAGGAAAACATTGTGAGGAAAATTGCACCCTAATTGTGTAACACACTATCAATCACAATCTGAATGATTTTGAAGTATATTGCTAATCCATTGCTGCATATGTTCGAAAAATTGTCTGCTCAACAACGTAAGTAACGCAATGAATGTTGTTGAACTGTCAAAATGATACCCGTTGCTAATGGTAGTGTGTTACGCAACTACCCCGCTTTTTTTTTTGTGTGGGAAATCATCAAATAACTTCTCCCG
The DNA here is from genome assembly GCA_905333075.3 of Atethmia centrago. Lineage (NCBI taxonomy): Eukaryota > Metazoa > Arthropoda > Insecta > Lepidoptera > Noctuidae > Atethmia > Atethmia centrago. The sequence goes on along the minus strand of HG995386.1, from coordinate 13,811,984 downwards.
CTCTGGGCGGAGCGGGAGGGTGTGTCAGACTCTTATTGACTAAAACCGACCCGTATTCCTTCCGTTGCCTGTGTTGCTAGGGGCCTCGGTAACCTTTTAGTACCTTCCCGCGACTCCGGCAGGCATCGGCCCTAGTGGACCCCTACACTTGTGCTGACGACATCTCTTTGAGGCACGCGTGGAATTCAACGCGCGTCGACCCGGGCCTGGTCCTTATACCGGACGGTGAGCTACCCATTGCTCACCGTCCGCAAGCCCGCGTCTACGGTGGCCGGAAATCCGCCCGGGATTCCCGACGCCCAGTGCGTTTCCTGCGGCGACTAGGGGCGAGAGGGCGCAAAATTGGCCTTTCCTTCAACCGTCCCGCCTCCTCCTTTGCGAGCATTACTGCTTCGCAGAAGGAGGTGACGGCTGTCCATGCCCTCTCACTCCATACCATGGTCTGAACCAGGGCCGGACGCAAGAGATCTCTGCCGCCGATCGCCTCCACGAGGACACGGCGGTGCTCTGCCCAAGCCGGGCAGACCTCCATCGTATGCTTCACCGTGTCCTTCGGGCGATCCATACAGTGGTGACACCCAGGCGTTTCCTCCCGCCTTATCCGACACAGGAACCTTCCGAAGCTGCCGTGTCCGGTGAGGCCCTGCGTCAAGCGGAAGGTGAGGACGCCGTGGCGCCTCTCAAGCCACTCCTCAAAGAGGGGACTTATCGCCGCAATCGTGGCGTGCCCAGCACTGGGTTGCAACAACCGTATTCTCCATGTTGCCATGAGATCCCTCCGGAGCTCCGTCCGCTGTGCCGCGATTTCTTGCGACAGCGGAGTTACGCCCCGGCGTTTCGCCTCCTCGCGCCACTCCCATACGTGCGCGAGGTCTTTTGCCTCCAGATCCCATGGCGGCAATCCGGCAAGGAGGCTCGCTGCCTCACAAGAGACCGTGCGGTATCCCCGGACCAGCCGCCAGATGGCCATGACCCTTTGGGCCGCGCTCATCCGGCAGGCTGGCCGCAGCGCCGAGCTGAACGCGCCGCCCACACAGGAGCCCCGTAAAGGGCCATGGACCGCATGACCCCCGAGTAGAGCCTCCGGCAGGAGGCGTTTGGACCCCCTAGATTGGGCAGGAGCCGCTTCAAAGCAGACCCTACCCGCTCCAGTTTGGGAGCCAAACGTCGGAAATGCTCCACGAAGTTCCACCGGCTGTCGAAGACGTAGGTCCCAGGTACTTCATCGTAGACTCGATGCCGATGTAAACCCCTCCTACCGTGAAAACCCCTGGCCTCGGACTTGTGCAGGGCCACCTCGACGATTGTCGCAACCCCGCGTGCCGCTACTTCGGCCGCCGCCTGGTGCGACCTCCCCTGAGCCAGGACCGTGTCGTCAGCGTAACACACTACGCTGACGCCGCTAGGGAGGTAGGCGTGCAGCACCCAGTCGTATCCGATGTCTCACAGATACGGCCCCAGGACCGATCCCTGTCGCCTACCCCGCTGGACTATTCTTCTATATACGAGTATATAAAAATCAATTGCCGTGCGTTAGTCTCCCTGTTATGATCCAGCCTGTCCGACCTAGCTGTCCTCCCCGCAGGGACGCCCTAAGCCGAGGTTCGTACCCCACAGGGACCCGCCTTTAGCGTGCAGTCGCTTAGTAATTTAAGAAATTCGCCCCTGGCCTCCAGGGCTTTGAGTTCGCTTAAGGCAGCCACAGTATAGTCCGGTTAAGTCACGGAACAGATGTTCCGTGGGTTAAGTAGTCACGACCTCTCAAGGTCAACAACGAGATGCCATACATAAAAAAAGAGTTTGTCTCGCAAAAACTCGAAAATGGTTCGACCGATTTGAACATATTTATTTCTGTTTTGTTGACCTCAATACTGGGGTGGTTTAGGAAAAAAATAAAATTAGGAAACACCCAAAGGAACAGCCGAAAAATCGAAATTATGTTCACGCGTAGTACGAAGTTCACCGGGTCATTTAGTAGTTAATATAAGTCTGAAATCGCCAACCCTCCTTGAGCTAGCGTGGTGATCATTGTTCGTGCCTTCACTGTATGAGATTTCATCTCCTTTGCCCAGCTCTGGGACAATAATAGGCTGGTATTATTATTATATGTATCTATAACAATACCAGAAACGTGTATATACAAGATGCAGTTTTGAACCTGCAAAACCTTTCAGGAGGTTGTTATGAAACTCGTAAATAATCATATAACAATACGATACCAAGTCAATAATCAATAATACTTGATATTTTAGATTTTTAAATTTTATTGGTTTTCGGAATACTCTCTTATTAACCCTCTTCAAAAAAACAGAATCACCCATTGCGATTTATCGCGCGTCATGTCACTGTGTGCGTGAATGCGATGACCAGTGACGACAGGCTGTACGAGGCTCCGCCCACATTTCTACGTAAGAAAACGCGGCACGTAAGTTGAACTAAAATGGCGCGGGCGGTCTAGCAAATAATTTAACCTTGAGATGTAGTTCGAATTTGAAAATAACAATCTAGTTTCTACATTATTGTTTTTAAAATTTCGCTAAATAATAACTCATTTTGAAGCATCATTACAATGCGAAAATGTTCATCATCTGCAAAGCTTGTTCCCAACTATGTTAGTGTCGGCTTTCAGTCTAACTGTATGCAGCTCATTACATGGAGTGCCAGTGAATCACGTAGGGCGACTGCGTATCAGACCTCAACAAACCAGTTACTAGATAACACGATACCCATTTGTTAGACTAATTGTCAGACTTTCTGGCATTTGATTACCTGTACCAATGACCCTACGGCAGGGCTGTAATGTCGTTGACCCGTGTGGTACCTAACGACTGTCCGAGAGCTACAAATCTATTGGAACCAAAGGCTTTAAGTGCTTTCCGAAACACATGATTTCAATGATGTCCAAGTTTTAGAAAGTACTTACATCATTATGAATTAAAAATAACAGTGGTACTTGCTCAGTTGCGAACCCGCGACCTCATGCATGAGAGAGGAGAACGCCTTAACCACTGGGCTATTACGATAAATAATAATAGTAGGAAGTAGATACTACTAGTCCAAAAAAAAGTTCACGTTAGCGTCGTTAGTTACCTATCCTGTGAAACTAATCGCGAGCGCGTGCGCGCCTAATAGTAATAATAATAAGGTTATGTAGGTAAATTCAGCCCAAGGACGGTTTTCGTTTTTATTTGTAGATTAAATTGTTGATTTAAGATTTTCTTTTCTGCTTTTTAACGGTGTGAGGACCGACAAAAATACCTCAAGATAATTTGTGCTAGTTAAGTAGGTACCTAGGTACCCATGTGTTAGGGATTTTAAGTGATTTATTTTGTCTGATAGGTATTTTTGGCGTAGTTAAAAATTTTAAATCAACTTATTTACACTTATCAAGTTGATTTAGCTAACATCGTATTTACAAATTATTGTCTATGTACAAATAAATAAATTACCTACTTATGTTACCTGGAGGTATTGTTCAAAGTTTCAACCGTCACACTCTAGCACGACGTTGCACCACACCAACACATTCGTTTTTATTGTGTCGAAAGCACTGATCACTTTTTGTTTGTTATGAACATTGTAGACGCCAACTCGAGTAAATAAACACTGGTCCGTCTACAGGATGTTGGTGTCTTGGTGTTCCGGCAACCAGCGACAAAATGTAACTCGCGCAGCGTTATCAAGTTGGTGGAGATCCTGTACCTTGCGGTAGTGAAAAGGATGCTGCACTTATTTGTGCAGCAGCCGCCACACTGTGAAGTGGTGCACTCCAAACCGTCGACCAGCCTCCCGTTTGCTTGCCCGTGGCTTTCGCCGGAAGAATTCCAGAATATCTTCCTGCAAGGAGACAGGCAGGCCTTCGTTGCCGCGACCTTAAGCATGCTGGGGAACGTCGAACTGCCGATGATCGAGTCTCTGCGTAGCAGCCAGCATTACCCTGTGTAAGGGACGATGCCGATTGGGGAATAACTCCGCGAACATTTCGATGGCACGAGATACATTGTCTCCGCTGATGGCATACAAGCGTACCATCTCCGCCAACTACATTGGAGTATTGGTTTGTCATTTTTACAACTAGGTAGTAGGTACCTATCGCGACCGTTAATCGAAGGCGCACTTGACGGGCGGAATTTGCAAGCGTATGCACGCGTCGGCGCCATCAATCACACTAATAAATTGACCCGATTTATGTGCTTGTGATGGCCGCGGGGGCGTGGCTAGTGGTAGTGGGAGCGTGCGCTGGTTGGTGCTTTGGATCTATGAAAGAAATGTCGGTTGCGTTTGTTTGTGTGTGTGAAAGTGCAGTTTAAGGACACGTACAGACTGGCCGCGTTTTAAAAAGGGGAGTTCACACATACCGATTTCCGTAAATAAGAATAAAATTAAAAAAAAATACCTGCCCATTTTATTGTTGATTCGGGTCGAGAATCACTAACATAATTACCTCCTAAAATGTTTTGCAGGTCCAAAGCAACACCTTGTATAACAATAACAAATCTATGTATTACACTTAAGTTATGTTATTGGAAAATAATTTTTAGTTTTATGTTTTTTTTTTATAGAACTCTATATAAATTAAATAAATAAACCAAAACTAAAAATTCTTTATAATAAAAAAGAAGTCTTGTTGTTCGATATAAAGATATTAGGTATAGTAATTATATTCCCCCTCCATGTGGCACGGCATACGCCCTGTGTAGTTCCGAATTCTAATATTTCTGTCCCAACACTTCACTAGGAGTTCGTTCAAACATTCGGCCATTTTACTTCTTCTAAGTACTTACGTAAGTTCAAATTGGAAGCAATTTCCGAGGGCCAGGCTGTTTTAATTAACTTCAAAAAGAATGAGCTTCGTAAATTTTCGTAGTTTTTAGGATTCTATGAAGTTGGCGAGTTATTAAATTAAATGGATAAACATATTTTTTTTTACTAGCTGACCCGTGACCCGACAGACTTGTCCTGTCAACATTACTATATGGCCTTGAGTTCATACAACAATCCCATAGAAAAAAAGTACAGCTAATTCAGTTTTTCCCGAATTTTTCAGCTGACCTTTTCCAATTTTCCTTTCTCTAAAAACCTTGTTGGGACTAGTAAGAAAATTCGAAAAAATAATAAATTTGTCCAGCTGTTCTCAAGTGATGTGCTTATCAACGAACAGCATTTATTTTTTATTTATATACATAGATTAGTCTCAAAGATCCACAAATATCCTCAAAATATAAATATCCACACACCAAGACCATTTAAGGAGGCATGTATACCTAAGGACCATTATGAAAAGCCACAATTTAGTTACTGTTTTATGTCGAAAAATCGGCAAGCAATAATTAATTCGATTTAAAAATCTCAATATTCAGTATCGTTTTTTTGTATCCGTCTCCCGCACTAAAATGTTCAAGAAATCCGTTGAATAAATACTCTATACTTAGCAACGTTAGCCCTTCCCTGGTACAATAGGCCCGGAGGTAGCAATAACCTTATTTCCTTTGTCTGTCTTTACTCCGAAGGCTGTTTTTGCTATCTGTATACAAAGCTATTTATTATTCTGGTATCGAATTTCTATTTGATTCTTGAATAATTTGAGAACCTTTCCTCTAATGAGATTTTGGTCTATAAAGAGAGTGGTGAATTTTTAAGTGAGTTATTTATAAATGAAAATGTTTAAATTCTGGTAATTTTTAGGGTTCCGTAACTCAAAAGGAAAAAAACGGAACCCTTATAGGATCACTTTGTTGTCCGTCTGTCTGTCTGTCAAGACCCCTTATCTTTGGAACGCGTGGAGGTATAGAGTTGAAATTAAAACCATATATATACTCAGGTCTACAGTCTCTTGAACCTGGGAAAAAATAAAATTTTCTAAGTTAACGCAAAAAACGTATATTTCGACACTTTCAAGGGAATCAAAAATAGGGTAGGTACTTTCGTTGACCTAGAACTATGAAATTTGGCAAGTAATATTTTCTTATACTACAAGTACAGGGAAAAATCTGAAAACTATACATTAGTAATTAAATCATAAAAAATATAGTGTTTATTTAATACCTACAAATTTGTACGGAACACCCCACAAATCCCACATCCTTATTACGTAACACACTTTCCATCGCAATCTGAGGGTTTTTGAAGGATATTGTTAATCCATTGCTTCATAAGTTTGAAAACATCGTCTGCTCCACAACGTAAAAAACGCAATGAACGTGTCTGCATTGTCTAAATCAAAGCCATTGCGATCACTCGTCATTTTACGTGCGTTACGGAGTTACCCCGCTGGTATCTATTTCGGTATTTTTCTAAAGCTAACTTAGTTATTAACATTATCTACAAACAAGGCAAGCAGCCACGGGGGTGTGTTTATGCCCTTTCCGATGATTACGAGTAAAAATAATTAACCAAAACCAGCCACTTAATTACAGAAATCAACTAATTATAGACAAAAAAAATGTAATCCCGTTTTTAATCTATCAACTCATTAATTTAAGAAAGATTCATTTTACAAAAGAGGCGGAATCTAGTTAGCAAAAAACGAAGTAGCTACCTACTTCTCAGTTCTCAATATCACAGAACAATGGAATGGTAGGTGATTTTCTCTCAAAGAGGGAACGATCTCAAAGTGGTTTTACTTACCCTCACATTGAGGGCCTTCGACGGCTAGAATCTCGTTTAATGCTAAACAAAAAAAATCGTTATCAACTTCTTGCGAACCAGCAGCTTTATTTTTATGAGATACTCAATTTGAAAGTCGTTATTGTGCGGGTTTATTTTCACTTTGAGTGTGCATAATATTATTATTATAATGTTTAAGTTACCTGTAACGCTACTTGAATTTCAGTAGATCTGTTTCCAAGGAAATCAATCGAGCGTGTTAACATAGGTTATAATATAACTTATGTCTGTTTACCTATTTAATTATAGTATCTTAAAGGTAAAGATAATTATTGTAATTATATCAATTTTCCATCAAATGATAACAGAAATTTCGACTCACCTCGATTGTTCAAATCATGCCTGAATCTGAAAAAAAAAGAAACAGCTCGTTAGTTTAAATTTTGCAATGCAATGCAGAATAAAATACGCTATTTTGATTTGTTGCAGATGGAGTTGCATTTCTTCCAGCAAAGTGGTCCCCGATAATTCATGAAGCAATTTAGCAAATTGCAATTTGCATAATGGTGACCATCGCCATGGAAAATTAATAGTGTCTTTTATTAACAGTGGCTGAGCTACGAGGCGCCGCCGGATTTATTTCAGGGAATTAATTAATAAAACATTTCGTGTGAAGCCGGTTTCGTGTCTTTAAGGTGCGTTTACACTGATAGATTTTTAAAACCGATAACCACTCTATTTTTCTAAAATCTAAATCAAAATCAAAATATTTTACTTCACATAAACCATGGACCATGGGCACTTATTAAACGTCAGAAGCTAGGTGCACGGTTCAAATTGGTCGTTTCCTATCGAGAAGAGCCGGCAAGAAACTCCACGGTTACTTTTTTATTCAAAATAAATGGCTTTTACAATGTTTTCAAATTACAGTGTTAATAGATATGGGAGGACAGTGTAGGCCTGTCAAGAAGTACCAGGTACTTAACAAAAAATAAAAAATAAATGGTCTACAAATCTAGTCTATTAAGCCTACAACTATCTGAATAATACAGTCAGTAGTGTACCTGAGATGTCAGACGATGAGGATGACGAACTAAAAAAGGTAAAAGAACAAGTTATAAAACTTACGATAGAGCTTCAAAGTGCTCATTCAGAAATCGAAACATTGTCATTAGAAAACAATGAACTGAAACAAATAAATGATAATTTGAGTAAACAAAATGATTTACTTAAGAAAGTGACGAACAGCCCAGCTAAATTAAGGCCATCTAGTGCCAAAAAACAGAAAAACAAACGATTAACTAGCAATAAACAAACCCAATTCGAAACACCAGATAACAAAAAAAGTCACGAGACTACAGAAATTACCAGAAATTGTCCTAATATTAAAAATAACCAATACGCAAGTCCAAACCCTAATATTAAGAAAAGATGTAAAATATGTATTTTGAGTACAGATAACAAAAACAAAATTCTGAGCATTGCAGAGGACTCCCTTACTCGATCAGAAATCTGTCACCACATAACACCTCATGGAAATGTAAGCTTATTGCTAAAAGGGTTAAAAGACAAAGTATCCGACTTTACGTTAGAGGACTACTGCATAATCATGTTAGGTGAAGAAGACTTCAGAACAACAAATAGTTACTTTGACATTATTATGCATATTAGACAAGTACTACAGGAAATCAACCATACTAACTTTATTTTGTGCGCTCCACCATATAAATGCGAGAAGTACAGTAATTTATACAATTCAAGAGTGGAAACATTTAATAACTTGCTTTTCTTGGACATACTGACGCACGAATACGCTTATCTAATAGACAGCAATAAAAATCTCACCTACGGCTACACTGAGTATAACAGACGGACTGGCGCAATAAATAATACTGGAATACGATTAATTTTTAAGGATATAATTAATTTAATTGATGACATAAAATATAATAACCAGATGATAATGACTGACATGAACTATATTAAGGATAATCTGTCACACGGTGAACTTTTTCGTCACTAAACATCTTCATGTATTGCACCAGAACATAGCAGGTTTGTTGAACAAGGCGGATGCGCTCACAGTTTGTCTGACTGAACTTACAGAAAAAAACGTACAAGTGGATGTAATATGTGTTACAGAACATTTTATGATGGAAGGCTACGAAAACCAGCTGAGCATACCAAACTACTGCTTAGCCGCTCACTATAGTAGAAAAGAAGTTAAGAGAGGTGGATCATGCATCCTAATTAGAAATGGTCATGAATGGAAGGAGTTATTTAAAATCTCAAAAATGTCAATAACAGGGACATTTGAATGCTGTGCTATTGAGCTCACCAAGTCCAAGACTGCCGTTGTATGTGTGTACCGTATCCCAAATAGTAATAATCTCAATAGTTTCTTTAATCAATTCGAAACAGTTTTATATGAATTATCAAATAATGCTTATAAAAATATTGTCATAGCTGGCGATTTCAATATAGACATGTTAAAAAGGAATTATCAGTCGATGGAGTTTGAGTGCCTTCTACTTAGTTTCAACCTAAAACTAGCGATAAATCAACCAACTCGAACGGAAAGTCAGACATGTATCGATAATTTTGCGCATAATTTTAACAAACGGTGTAAATCAGAAGTGTTAGAGTTAGCCCTTTCAGACCACACAGCCCAGATTTTAAAATGCCCGGTAAACAAAATATGTACGATCGACAAATACGGTGCTATTAGACGTAATTACAGCAAGGAAAATACATCTAAATTTAAATATTGTATGAGCAAAATGTATTTCTCCGAAGTATATGAAACGGAAGACCCGAACATCGCGTACAATAAATTTCATGAAATATTTTCTTTTTTCTACAACCTCTGTTTTCCTAAGACTATGATTACAATAAATGTAATAACAAAGCCAAGGTGGATATCTAAAGGTATTAAATCCTGTAGTAAGAAAAAACGACAACTTCTGTGGACCTACAGACTAAAATCAAATGAACTAAATAGAAATCGCTTTAAAGAATACTCTAAGCTTTTTAGAAAAATTATGACTCTGACACAGCGTTCACAAAATAACCATAAAATCAAAACATCACACAATAAATGTAAAACCGCCTGGCAAATAATAAATCAAGGTAAATTTAATGTACCTAAAAATTATATTTTAAAAATTAAAATCAATGATGACAAAATTACGGATGCGAAACAAATTGCTAATCAATTTAATGACTATTTTATTAATAAAATACAACCCCTCCAGTCCAGTGATAAAACTACACGGCCCATCTTAAACAGCATAAACTCGATGTTTATGGCACCCTGTACACCACAACAGGCACAGAAAATTACTATGGCCTTAAAAAACACAAATAGCGTGGGTTACGATGGCATATCAACCAAAGTAATAAAAGCTGTAGCATCTGAAATATGTGACCATTTGTCTCATATTATAAATCTATGTGTTGTAGCTGGTACGTTTCCGGAGGCACTAAAGATAGCGATCGTTAAACCATTATTTAAAAAAGAAGATAGAGAGCTCATGGAATTCTACAGGCCTATTTCTCTGATACCTATCTTCTCGAAAATATTTGAGAAATTCATTCAAAAGGAATTAAACGGTTACGTAGAAAAAAAAAAAAATATTATGTAATGAGCAAAAGGGATTTCGCGAAAATAAGACTATAAATATGGCGATTTACGACTTTTTATACACTGTATTGATAAAAATGGACAAAAAAACACCTGTATGTGCTATCTTCTGCGATATGACTCAAGCATTTGACTACGTAAATCATGACATTTTAATAAAAAAACTTGACGCTTATGGTATAAGAGGTAATGTTCTGAATTTAATTAAATCATATTTAGACAATAGAAAGCAGAAGACAGAAATCACTAGAATTAATATAACTACTAAAAAGGAAGAGATATACTTATCAGATGAACGTCAAACTACTTTTGGTGTTCCACAAGGTAGTGTATTGGGACCTCCACTTTTTACACTATATATTAATGACTTGCCAAAATTAATTCCACACCCTATGACTTTATTTGCAGATGATAGCACGGTGACAATTTCTAGTAATAGCAATGACATGATCCAATATAAACTTGACATTCACAATACCTTGACATCGATAATAGAATGGTTAAATAATAATAATTTATTGATTAATTTAGATAAAACTAAAATCATACATTTTAGCCAACGCTTGACTATAGAAAATATGGACATAAATATAGATAGTAAAATTGTTGAAATCGTAAATACTACAAAATTCCTTGGACTAATAATTGACAAAAGACTTGACTGGAAATCACAAATCAAGAAACTCTGCAAAAAAATTTGTAGTTCCGCATTTGCATTGCACTCTCTAGCTGCAGTTGTGAATGTAGATACCCTGATTGTGGCCTACCATGGCTTAGTTGCGTCTCACCTAAGATACGGCATTATATTTTGGGGAAATTCTACCGACGCTAACACGGCATTTAAGGCTCAAAAGAGATGCATTAGATCTATGTTTGGGCTAAAAACGGTTGACACATGTAAACCATATTTTAAAAGGTACAATATATTAACTCTTCCTTGTATGTATATCCTCGAAACCGCAATGTTTGTTAAAACAAACCCCAATTTGTTTCCACGTCTACAGGACGTTGTACCGCGTAACAGACGGGATATGACCATTCTTCGAGTCTATCCAGCAAAAACGGCACTCATGCGCAAAAGTATCGTCTGCATGGCGCCTACTATATATAACATATTGCCTAAACGTTGGAAGGAGCTAAATGCATTCAAGCGACAATTAAAAATGTTCCTTTCGCAAAAAGCATATTATAGTGTCTCCGAATTTTTGTCCGAAAAGGATTTTATTTTGAGTGATAAATTTTAGCTTTTTCCTGACACTAATAATACTAATAATTTATATGACACTAATATTAAATTTATATAAATATGGAATTTTGACATTATAACATAAAATAATTTCTAATTTATTAAGTTTCTAATTATAAACTTTATTAGTGCCTATTCTAGGTAAATTTTCGATTTTGTTAATTATTTTCAATGCTAAGGAAATATTTGTACGCCGATACTCACGGCTAAACATGATTGGACTCAAACGATGACTGTAATATCTTGCATGCTCTTGTATGTATACAATGTTTAACAAATAAAGAAATCTTATCTTATCTTATCTTATCAACGTTCTCGCTTTCTCAAAATATAAAAGAATCTATGTAAAATATAATAAAATAATAAAAATAAAAACCTATTTTAAACCAAATGGACATGTTTGCCATTACAACTTTAACAAGTCTGAATTAATATCCTGATCACAAAAGCACACTAATAAATAGTTTGAAATCAAAATTGTAGGTATATAATGTCAAATATTGAAAATAATATGTTATGTCAGGGAAGTATGTATAAAAATAAAAATAAAATAAACATCGTAATTTGGGAGCAGTTAATAGACATTTATATACATAGTTATGCCGTTTAAGAGTTACCAGGGAAGCCACATGTGCAGAAGGAATTATTGCCAAACTTCCTTGTCTTCAACGTAGTCTTTAATCTTGTAATATGCTTTTTTGATAAGGACACGTTTGATGTGGGTTTAGAACTTTATATCGCTAAGTTCTGTATTTGTCTGAGTGTGTACATTAGACACTTTGTTTAGATACATTCTGGGGCGAAAATGTGTGACGGAAATAATCAACGTCAAATTTTATTTTCGTACCGTACCTTGGACAGCCATTTTTGTCTAATGTTATAATAAATAAAGAAACATATTTTATTTGGGACACCCACAAGAAATACAAAAGTAAAAAAAGGAGCATTTAAAACTGACAATTTTTTTTTTCGAACAAATGTTTCACTTTTGTTCGAAAAAACAAAATACAAAAACAATCAAGACTTATGCGACGCAAAAAGGCTCCTATTTCGGCATAGTGCTGCGTTATTTCAAAAATAAATACCGCAGCGCTATAGAAGTGCTAAAAAAAAAGCTTAGTCTAGTCACGTGACTACAAAGTTTTCAAAGCATATTATTACACTAGACGGTAGTGAATATCTGTCACGTCTTCAAAAAATTTACGAAATATCAAAAAGCCTATAAATTGGAGCATCTTATATGCTCCAATTTATAGGCTTTTTGATATTTCGTAAATTTTTTTGAAGACGTGTCTTCTAGTCATTCCTAATTTCAAAAGCCTTTATAGAGATATTCTTCCTTTATAGTTTATACAAATATTTGCTCGAAGTTGGTTCGTTTTCTGCGGAACATGTTATGTTATTACTCTGAGGTTGGATTATACCCCTGTTCGTTAACTAAACCAACCTTTGGATCATTAAAGTTCCACGAAGTTCTTAATGGGTGTACCGTAGCATACACTAATATGAAATTATCGGCACTGAGAGGGTTGATAGAGTTTCGAGGAAATACTTCCCTATAAGGTTTTCTGCAGTTTTATTTCCTCTCCTTTAAATTTAACCATCCATAAGTTATACTTCTGACCCTCCAATAGTAATTTTACTGGCTTCCGGTGATCATTACGGGGTGGGTTGGATGATTTAGCCTTTTTTCTGAAGGAACATTTTCAGCAATACATTTAATTATACGCACGTATAGGTTTTAGATCAAAATCAAAAGCCATTTATTCAAACTAGGCTGAGAATCAGCACTTTTCGAACGTCAAAATTACTTATGACAGTCCCTCAAAAAAGCCCGCCCTTCACCACTTCCTAGTGCTTTAGTTGGGTAGAAGTGGCGCAACAAACTCCCCAGCAGCACAGCTGTCTGTTCAGTTAAAATAACTTGATTCTATGCAATATAGTATGCGAAATAATTTACATTACAAAACATATAGGTAACATTAAATTAAATTATTTGCCATATGTCAGCTAGCACACGCCACTATACCAACTAAAAAAAACTATACTCAAGCAGATATATAATCATAAATAGAATGTTTTACCTAAATAAAAGCCTCCAGGCATAAAGGCCGTGCCCACTTACATAAAGCTATAGCTGTAACTCGAAGTCACAAATGATAAACTAGCACCATCGAAGTAAAGTAAATAAACAGTTAATTACTAATAACAATAACAAAACCATGGTCAGCAAGACGACCAGTCAACACAAGCAGTGCTCACGAGCATAACGCAAAGATAAGCCATCAGCCCCTATCGCCATACTTGAGGGAAGGAGGCAACCCGACCCCCGACGCTACCACAAGCAGTGACATCTGAGGAACCATGACGAACTTGCTGCCGGTTGCTCCGGCAAGGATAGTATGATCAATTGTCGAGGTCGCTAGCTAACCACTCAAAAAAAACCATTGTAATGAGTAGATCACGTCACTAATAAATAAAAATTAAATGAACATAAATTGACTTATACAGTCAAATAAAATAAACAGTTATATGAACTCATACAACCTGTCAGTTGGTAAGCTAATTCTGGAGAAAGAACATAAGCATTGTCTTGAGTTAAATTGCAAGGCCCAAGAAGGTCTCTAGGGGCTGGTTCTGGTGTGCATGTCTAAAGACAAAGCTTAATATTGTTTGATGCACCTTTTTTTTTTTTTTGTGGGTGGGAAATCATCAAATAACTTCTCCCGCTCTGGGCGAAGCGGGAGGGTGTGTCAGACTCTTACTGACTAAAACCCACCCGTATTCCGTCCTGTTGCCTGTGTTGCCAGGGGACTCAGTGACCCATAAGTACCTTCCCGCGACCCCGGCAGGCATCGGCCCTAGTGGACCCTACATTTGTGCTGACATCTCTTTGAGGCGCGCGTGGAATACGACGCGTCGTCGACCCGGGCCTGGTCCTTGCCGGACGGTAAGCTACCCATTGCTCACCGTCCGCAAGCCCGCGCCTACGGTGGCCGGAAATCCGCCCGGGATTCCCGACGCCCAGGGCGTCTCCTGCGGCGGCTAGGGGCGAGAGGGCGCGAAACATGCCTTTCCCTCGACCGTCCCGCCTCCTCCTTCACGAGCATTACTGCTTCGCAGAAGGAGGTGACGGCTGCCCATGCCCTCTCGCTCCGTACCATGGCCTGAACCAGGGCCGGACGCGAGAGATCTCTGCCGCCGATCGCCTCCACGAGGACACGGCGGTGCCCGCCGTGTCCTCGTGGACTCGACTCTGCCCAGGCCGGGCAGACCTCCACCGTATGCTCCACCGTGTCCTCCGGGCGATCCACACAGTGGTGACACCCGGACGTTTCCTCCCGCCTTATCCGACACAGGAACCTCCCGAAACTGCCGTGTCCGGTGAGGACCTGCGTCAGGCGGAAGGTGAGGACGCCGTGGCGCCTCCCTAGCCACTCCTCAAAGAGGGGACTTATCGCCGCAATCGTTTAGTGCCCAGCACTGGGTTGCGATAACCGTACTTTCCATGTTTGATGCACCTGTGCTGGTATATGCAAAGCGGCTGTTTGTCTAATATACTACACTATTTAGGCTTACGGCTACAGTACCGCCACACGTTGAGGCTTTTTAAATCCACAATAAAAAATGGGAGTGCGAGTTGCAAGTGCGAGTTGAACTCGCGTGGTGAGGGTTCCGTACAATGAATATTCAATATTGAGAGACTTACCATGTTATTTTAACATCATAGACTTCTTATAGGTTTTCCTGTCACTTATAAGTAAAGAAGCATTTATTGTATTTTTTTTTCAACATTATAGGCTCAGTAGTTTCAGAGAAGTTAGATTGAAATTGACCATTTCCCTTTTGGGAATGGTCAATTTTCATCTAATTTTTTAAATATCTTTAAACCTGTTTATTTTAAAATTATAAAAAAATATACTTCATTCCCTTAATATATACCCTTCCATTTGATATGTCATACAGTACATATCGCAAAACTTTATTTAATTTTCTAATTTGCCCCCCAAAAGTGACCCTCATATTCATCACATTGTTAATTCCACCTAAAATAAAATGTAAATCATTATTATATTCCTGTTTCATTACAAACGTAGGGTCGGCCATCCCGCTGTTTTTGACATCCGTGTCGGAAACATTGGCAACAAGTTAAATATTAAATTCATTGAATTAACCCGGTAAGCGAGCAGGCTTCCCTTTTAGACACATTTATATTTAACTTTATACTTCTATCTGAAGTGATAATCTTGTTCGATAGACCAAAAAAGTATTATTTTTAAGGTTCCGTACCTCAAAAGGAAAAAAGGGAACCCTTATAGGATCACTCGTGTGTCTGTCTGTCTGTTTGTCTGTCTGTTTGTCTGTCCGTCTCTCACAGCCGAATTGCTCCGAATCTACTGGCCCGATTAAGTTGGAATTTGATACACATATGAATTTATGTGACCCAAACACAAATGTGTAACGTAAATAAATAAAATTTGATTATGAAGGTCACTTTTGGCAGGCAAATTAAAAAAATTATAAAAATTTTTGCAAAATACTGTATGACATATCAAATGAATGCAAGCCCATTCATTTGATATGTCATACAGTATTTTGCAAAACTTTTTATAATTTTTTTAATTTTCTGAGGGTCTCGAGTACGTTTTTTCATAGTTTTAAAATACATTGTTTTAAAGCTATATAAGAAATTAGATGAAAGTTTTCCATTCCCTCCTTATCTCCGAAACTACGAGTACTGAGCCAAACATTTTGGAAAAAATGAAGAAAATGCTTCTTTACTTACAAAATAGAGGAAAATCTATAAGAAGTCTGTGGTGTTAAAATAACATGGTAAATCTCTCAATATTGTACGTACAAACTTCCATTTGAAGTTGGAATGCATGGGAGAACATGTGTTTCAACTAAAATGTTAATTTGTTCTTGGGATAAATTATCTTGGGTTAAAAAACGTGGTAGATAACATATTCATTGTATGGAATCCTCACCACGCGAGTTGAACTCGCACTTGTCCGTTTTTTTATTGTGGATTTAAAAAGGCTCTACGCGTGGCGGTGCTATAGCCGTAAGCCAAACACTCGCTTTGCATATAATATCAGCAAAGGGTAAGTTGTGCATAAAACAATATAAAGCTTTGTTTTTAGACATGAAAACCGAACCAGCCCCAAGAGACCTTCTTGAGCCTCGAAATTTATACTAAACTCTTCTAAAATCTAAGAACGCAAAATATCCTTTTAAAATACACAATATTCTTTCTGCTGACTTTTTTAAATACACTTCATAACATTAAAGTGAATTTACTGCGTGTTTCTGCTTACAAATTGCGATCACGAGTCGCTGGTCCACCCTGTGGAGTAACATCTGTTTAATATTTCTGCAGCAATTTATTTCCAATGACAAATTGGCTTTTACAGCCCTTCCTCTATTTTTAACAGGCATTTTTTTTTCAAAAGTAAATACTTTCATAGAGATAAATTTTTATTTTATTAACTTTTCCCGTCGGTATTATTTTTACTTTTAGTAGGGTGTTTTGTATATTTAAATACATAAAAAGGTCGAGTAGTGACGTGGGCTACCCGGTAGGAACGAAGTTCCAAAAGGACATTTTTGTTTAAATTTGATGTGTAATATATAATATTTATTTATTTAAACTTTTTACACACAAAAACGGCATAAAGGCGGACTTAATGCCTTAGGCATTCTCTACCAGTCAACCAAGGGTGGTGAAGAGATTTGATGGCAGTTGCTCTGTTTGAAAGGAACAATTTGAATTATTAATTAATAAGATAATTATTATTTAATAAATTATTATACAGGGTTACTGGTAACTCGACGTATTCCTTGCAGGACGTCATAGTAGGGTTAAAATGCAACAAATTAAGCCACCAAATGTTCTACCGAAATTCAGTAGTTTTTGAATTAGTTAAGAGTTTTAGTTTTTTAATGAAAAATCCCAGATTAAACCATTTGAAACCAATTTAAAAATGATTTACGGTGCGACTGTACTGAAATTTAAGTTATTATCATAGTTGACGCCGTAGCAGACCTTTGTTAATAATTAAAAGTTCAATAATGCCTAAAACTTTGGCAAATATCACTAACAAAACATTTAATTTTTTGTAATTTTTGCTATTACTTCATAAAAAAATGTAGTCTAGTGCAAAAAAAATACTACACCTGGTGTACAAATTACTAAGAAAATATCCTTGTCTTATCAGCTATCCAAAAAGGTATGAAAGTTAATACAAAATCATGGACTACATTATGAAAATCGTTTTTGATTTAGTACAGGCGTGCGTTTCACAAAAAGGTGATTATTCGAAAAATCAAAAACAAAATCGTGAACATTATTATTCTTTTTAATCAATATTAAAAACTTTAATTACACACATTTCACACGTCTTGTTCGATGTGCTGCCCTCGGTTTCGAATACATGTTCTTATTCGCTCCCTTACTTCGGTTTTTGTTATTCTTGAGGTGATTGTTGCCCTCATCTGGTCCGCCGCATTTGTAATTCTCTCCCTTAGTTCTTCAATTGAATTTACTGGGGTCACATAAACTAGATCTTTCATATGACCCCAGACGTAAAAGTCTAGCGGCGTCAGATCAGGGCTTCGTGCAGGCCACGGAATCGGCCCACCGCGCCCTATCCATCGGTTTGGATAGTTTTCATCCAGCAATTGTCGAATTGTGATTCGGAAGTGGGCTGGACATCCGTCATGTTGGTAAATCATGTTTGCTCTTCTTTCTTCCGGTACATCCGTGAGCAGTGCTGATAAAGGATTTCTGAGGAAATCTTCATAAAGTTCCCCATTTAGTGTTCGGGGTAAAAAATGTGGGCCAATTAATTTGTCGTCAATAATACCCATCCAAACATTAAGCGAGAACCTTCGCTGGGATGCGGTTGGTTTCAGTTTTTTAGGGTTTGCTTCTGCTTTCGGTGCCCAGTAATGTAAGTTGTGGTAATTTGTGATACCATCACGATCAAAACATGACTCATCGGTCCACAGAATGTTTTTTAAAAAGTTTTCGCTGTCGGCGTCGGCACTTAGCATAAAACGATAAAATTCAAGCCGTCTCGGCGGATCTCCTTCTTCTAATGACTGGACTGGTTGGTAATGGTATGGATGTCGGCCTGACAAGTGAACTACAGACCAGACTTTCCACTGTGACATACCAAGCTCACGCGCTACGATGTTTGTCGATGTGTTAGGATCGTCAATAAAACGTTGAAGAATAAGCTCCTCGTCCTCAGCCGTGTATCTCCGGGAACGACCAGTGTCAACTTGCCTGCTTCTTTGGACGCTGCCAGTTTCAGATATTCGCCGATAAGTCGATCCGAAGACACTAACGTGGGGGAGTCGGCGGTTGGGAAAGCGAAGTTGATATTCTCACCGCGCCTCAGCAGCGTTACCGTCACAAAGTCCGTAACAGTACATTATGTCAGCGTATTCAGGATTAGAATATGCAGCCATAGTCAGCGCTTATGAAGGCACAGCACAGCACAAGAGCAAGATACGCAGCAACAGTTAGGGAAATAGCCAGTAACAAAACACGAGCTTGCGCGACGTAGAGTTGAAACTAACTAACGCTGACGACCAAATTTTGCAAAATCGCACCCCCTGTCATGCCGCGAGAACAATAGCGACCAATCACAAAGCTCCCCGAGTGGTTGGAGTTCAAGCGCAGCTAAAAACTACGAATAATACGAATACGAAACAATAGGTTGACCGTCTCGCAATTTTACCTGCCCCCCATAAAACTCTTCTCTTCCCTGGCACACATGCAAAAGTATTGACAATCATACCTTTCTGAATAACTGATAAGACAAGGATATTTTCCTAGTAATTTGTACACCAGATGTAGTATTTTTTTTTGCACTAGACTACATTTTTTATGAAGTAATAGCAAAAATTACAAAAAATTAAATGTTTGGTTAGTGATATTTGCCAAAGTTTTAGGCATTATTGAACTTTTAATTATTAACAAAGGTCTGCTACGGTGTCAACTATGATAATAACTTGAATTTCAGTACAGTCGCGCCGTAAATCATTTTTAAATTGGTTTCAAATGATTTAATCTGGGATTTTTCATAAAAAAACTAAAACTCTTAACTAATTCAAAAACTACTGAATTTCGGTAGAACATTTGGTGGCTTAATTTGTTGCATTTTAACCCTACTATGACGTCCTGCAAGGAATACGTCGAGTTACCAGTAACCCTGTATATTAAAGTCTTTTCGCATTATTAGTATGTATGAACTGGTAATAAAATCTCTGTGGGTATATTATTTGTATCTGGCTGGTTTTGGTATCATTGAAAGTTTAAATTTTAAAGAACTTAATTCCAAATTCAAATTAGGAAGATGTGTGATTTTCATTTGTTTTTCGTACCGTCAAGATTAGTGAATCTAATGAAGAAATTCGATACATTTTAAAATTTTACTACAAAAAAGGTAAAAATGCAACGCAAGCCGCGAAAAAAAATTGCGATGTTTATGGACCTAGTGCAGTGTCTGTGAGAGTAGCACAAATTTGGTTTAAGCATTTTCAATCCGGAAATTTTGATGTCAAAGATGCAATTCGCTCTGGTCGCCCTATTACGGATAAAATGGATGCCATTTTTGAAAAAGTGGAGCAAGATCGGCATATCAGTAGTTACGACGTAGCTGAAGAACTGGGAATTGACCACAAAAAGTTTTGGCGCATTTGAAAAAAACTGGGTACACAAAAAAGCTCGATATTTGGGTACCTCACGAGCTCACTGAAAGAAACCTAATGAACCGTGTACTCATTTGTGATTCTTTATTACGACGTAATGAAACCGAACCATTTTTGAAGAAGCTGATAACTGGTGATGAAAAGTGGATCACGTATGACAAGAACGTGCGAAAAAGGTCGTGGTCAAAGGCCGGTCAGGCTTCACAGACTGTGGCGAAACCCGGGTTAACTCGCAACAAGGTGATGCTGTGATTGGAAGGGCATTATTCATTATGAGCTGTTACCACCAGGCAGGACCATCGATTCTGAACTCTACTGCGAACAACTGATGATATTAAAGCATGAAGTTGAGAGAAAGCGGCCGGAATTAATCCACAGAAGGGGTGTGGTTTTTCATCATGATAACGCTGGACCTCACACATCTTTAGCCACTCAGCAAAAATTAAGAGAGTTTGGCTGGGAGGTGTTAATGCATCCGCCGTATAGTCCTGACCTTGCACCTTCAGATTTCCACCTGTTTCGGTCTCTTCAGAATTCTTTAGGCAGTGTCAGGTTAACATCACGAGAGGACTGCCAAAACCACTGGTCGCGGTATTTTTATCAGAAGTCCCAAAATTTCTATAGCAAATGGGATCATGTCCCTTCCTACAAGATGGCAAAAAGTTATCGAACAAAATGGTACCTACAAACTTTAGTTAAATGTAAATAAAGTATATTAAAAAATGTTTTGAATTTTCTTAAAAAATGCGATGAAACTTTTTCTCCAACCTATTATAATGAAAAAAATATGCAGAATAAATACAGCTGAGTGCATACGCGCATCCCGTGCGTCTATACTACAGTAATATGCCCATACATAGACATACGCTTGTAAACACACATACTATAGCCAAAGTGTCGTGATGGTAAAATGTTACACTTTTTAGGTCTGCTCTCATTCGCCAAGTGTGCAGAGTATAACGTAAGTTAAGGAACTCGTTCCATCATCGTCCTGCCCTTGTCCCATGTTACTTGGGGTCGGCGCTGTCATTCTCCCCTGTGAACCGTCACGTTTTTTTTTTTGGGTGGGAAATCATCATATAACTTCTCCCGCTCTGGGCGGAGCGGGAGGGTGAGTCAGACTCTTACTGACTAAAACCAACCCGTATTCCTTCCGTTGCCTGTGTTGCCAGGGACCTCGGTAACCCTTTAGAATCTTCCCGCGACCCCGACAGGCATCGGCCCTAGTGGGCCTGACCGTCACGCTACCATTCACTCCCTTCTCTTTCATATCATTCCTCACACAATCCATCCATCTTTCCTTTGGCCTTCCTCTCCCTTCCATCCATTAACATTTATATTCATTATTCCTTTAGTCACATGCGTTTCTTCCCTTCTCATAACATACCCATACCAAGCAAAACGATTTCTGTCACTGGCTTCAGTTTCAAACTTCCTCTTATATACTCATTTCAAGCCGCTCTCGGCAACCAGCACATTGTCATCGGCGAACAGTATACACCAGGGAGCCTCTTCCTGGATATTCGACATTAGAGCGTCCAGTATCACCACGAATAGGTAAGGGCTGAGTGCCGACCCTTGGTACAAGCCGACAGCCACATTGAAACTGTGTGCACTGTAGACTGGACTTGAGTACTGCAGCGACTCTACATCGCTCGAATCAACTGCACTTACTTCTCAGGCACAGATTTCTTCTTAAATACCTACCACAAAACTTCACGAGGCACTCGGTCGCATGCCTTTTCGAGGTCAACGTATACCATGTGCAAGTTTTTATCATCCTCTATATTTCTCGCAGAGTTGGCGGATAGCAAAGATGGCATCTGTTGTTCCCCGACCAGGCGTAAAAGCGAATTGGTTTTGCGAAATTTTACTCTCTTCTCTCAGTCGTCTTTCAATAACCTTCTTAAATTAAGGAACTTCGTCCGAAAAGATCGAATACCAAGTCACTTATTTATTCAATTTTGCATCCACCTACCTTCGTTCCATAGTATCTTTAACAGCTTGTAAAATAAAGGCAAACATTTAGCCAAATAAGTTCAAGCTGCTAACATTACCTATAGTTCCAGAGCATTTGCCTTATAAACACAATTCTCCGACGATAGCAGTAGGTCTGTTTGCAAAGCGAACTAACCGTAACGTAACTAGGACAGTAAAAAAAAAAAAAAAAAAAAAAAAAAAAAAAAAAAAAAAAAAAAAAAAAAAAAAAAAAAAAAAAAAAAACTAAGAACAAGTGTGGTATGTAAATGAACTTATGACTCGTCTGTACAGCGCCGACATTTTAGGATTGACCCAGACTTTCCCGCATTCCCCTTTGTTCCGTTATGAAATATGAATGTTTTGCCCAGATTTTGAAAGGGTTATTTGTTTGAATGCGTATCACAATTATGTACATCTTCATTCATAAAGGGAATTGCTGTGATTTAAGAACTAGTTAAGGGAAATGTACAGCCACGTGCATAAATACCTTACACTTACTCAACATTTAAAAGCGGTTTCCTCCTAAAATACCGATTGCAACTTAAAAAAAAAGACCTATTACATAATAGTATCGTTTTGAAAATATTATGTTCGTAACATTTCTATCAATACTTTAGGAGAAAATCGCTTTTGAATCTTACATAAATGTAAGGTATTTATGCTCGTAATTGCAGTGCCTGATTTAGACTTCTGACAGCCTTAGGCTAACTATAAATATGCGCCCCCGGCCTGTCCTGTGTTTGTCCAGCCCACGAATATAATTAGCTACTAAATTTCATATTTTACTAGCTTTCTACCTTTTATTAAATATATAAATCATATATTACATAATATATGATTTATATATTTAATAAAAGGTAGAAAGCTTCAGAACAGAACAGGGTGTAAAGTTCACTCATCCTCTGTAGAAAAGGGAGGATCTTCCGTCCAGACGGGTGTTGTAAGTAGGGCCGATGCCTGCCGGGGTCGCGGGAAGGTACTTATGGGTCACCGAGGCCCCTGGCAACACAGGCAACAGGAAGGAATACGGGTGGGTTTTAGTCAGTAAGAGTCTGACACACCCTCCCGCTCCGCCCAGAGCGGGAGAAGTTATTTGATGATTTCCCACCCAAAAAAAAAAAAAAAGACGTGTGTTGTGTCTGTAGATCTACTCTCTAAGCACGAAATCCCTAATTTCGGCGGAAGTTACGTGTGATTCCTACTCCGTATCACCTACGGACATAATATAAGTTTGGAGCCCGACCTAAGAATGAATGACACCAAGATTTGACAGTTGTCTAATACTCCCGATGTGTTTTTGCTCGTGCGAAAAAGTTAGTTAACCGGGTGTAGGGTTTACTCCGAAGTTTCAAACTACTTTGGGACGGGCTCGTATTTTCGCTGACGACTTAAAGTGTAGGCTCGGGGTCCCGACTTGATGTCGGGATATTGTATACAGTGTGGCGATTAGGTTAATATATTTATTGAAATCACGTATTCTACATTACGTATTTTAAACATACGCAATTAAAATAATTAATAACAATTAACATTGTAGCCGTAGGACCTTATTTTCGTTTTAGTATTTAACAACATTAAACTTAATTTGTGATTAATTGGTAACAATACTTAAGTTTGTGTTGAATTGTTGACACCATCGCCCCGCGCGTGTCTAGTGCCTCATTATCAAGGGTGGTTTATTTCGTGCCAATTTTTACGCTGTTTATTTTGTTTGAAAAATTATGTTTTAGTAATATTGTTTATTTTATTATTTTAACAGCCTGTTAACAACTTGTAATAACCGTTATACTATTTAATGTGATAACCTAATCGCCACTCTGTATATGTCAGTCACGCGCTCAACTCTGTTTGCGCGATGCAGGATTTGACGTTGCCGAATGATTCAACTGTAAATGTTCATATTATTGGTGCTTTTATAAACCCCCCGACCCTTGCTCAACGAAGCGCCGTAGCTGAGCCTGCAGCTTTACATTCCCCCGATAATAATAATTATCCAGTTCTGATTCAGCCTGTCCCACCTTGCTGTTCCCCAGCGACACCCTAAGCCGAGGTTCGTACCCCACAGAGGGTGCCTTTAGCGTGCAGTCGCTTAGTAGGTAATGTAAGAAATTCGCCCCTGCCTCGAGGCTTTGAGTTCGCAGGATAGTCCGGTTAAGTACTCACAAACTCTCAAGGTCAACTACGAGATGCCACACACAAAAACAAAAATGCTTTTACAAGTTTAGTAATACTTTGATTTCCAAAATGTATTTTTCTGTTTTAGCAGTGTATTGATGAAAATACGGTTGTACAAAATGAGCCTCGAGCATTAAATTGGTAGGTATGTACTTAATTAGGTGAAGAGATCACGCAAGCTAAGAAGGTATTCTTTAGAAAATATTGCACGTTAACCTATACCTGCCCACCTAGGGTTGCCAGGTCTTATAACCGAAAAGCCGGACAGACCAGCTAGTTAAGCCGGACATTTGGGTATTAGATCGGACACCCTTAATATTTTAGTCTTAGTATAACGACAATATAAAAGTGATAACAAGGCTTTTTTATCATTTACCATAAAATCTTCTTAAATTCTAATGAAACAACAATAAAATTGAACGAATCAGTCTTCTTTCACAATTCTTTCGAATCATTAAATATTAATTATAATATTAATTTCAACAATTGCAATAGTAGTTAAGTTAGCAGTACTATTGCAATTTGCAAAGGAAAACATATTATGGTAAAAATAAAAGGTCAAATTTAAAAAGCCTAACAAAAGCCGAACAGGCCGAACTCCGTCTAATTTTGCCGCACACGCAACCAAAAAGCCTGACTGTGTCCGGCTTTATCCGGATACCTGGCAACGCTATGCATGCCCACCTATGTTTAAACTTTGATATGAGTACACCAATACACAAATAGATAGACTACATGTGGTACCTAATCCCTGGAGTTTCTCAATTTGCCAGAGATGTAAAAGGGAATTTGTTAAAGTGAAATAAAACATTTAGAATTTGAATTTGAACTTATACAAGGATTCGTTTTGCATACTCGTCAAATTTCAGGAGGCTGCTATTAGAGACGTATAATCAAATAAAATTACGATACCTGCTCAATAATTAATACATACTTGTTTTTTAGTTATTTAAGTTTGACAGAATTTTAGAATACACCACTTTCACAGAACGGAATCCCACCGTTGGGTATGCGGTAGTGTTTGTGTAAAAGGGCAGTTACAGTGCGGTATCACACGGACTGCGTTTTAACATGCGTCTCCCACACATGCCGATTTCCGAAAATTATAAAAAAAAACCTACTTATTTTATTATTGATTCGTGTCGAGAATCATTAGCAAAGGTACCTCCTTGAATTTGACGAGGATGCAAAACGACACCTTGTATACGGGTTACTGGTAACTCGACGTATTCCTTGCAGGACGTCATAGTAGGGTTAAAATGCAACAAATTAAGCCACCAAATGTTCTACCGAAATTCAGTAGTTTTTGAATTAGTTAAGAGTTTTAGTTTTTTAATGAAAAATCCCAGATTAAACCATTTGAAACCAATTTAAAAATGATTTACGGCGCGACTGTACTGAAATTTAAGTTATTATCATAGTTGACGCTAGGATATTTTCCTAGTAATTTGTACACCAGGTGTAGTATTTTTTTTGCACTAGACTACATTTTTTATGAAGTAATAGCAAAAATTACAAAAAATTAAATGTTTGGTTAGTGATATTTTCCAAAGTTTTAGGCATTATTGAACTTTTAATTATTAACAAAGGTCTGCTACGGCGTCAACTATGATAATAACTTAAATTTCAGTACAGTCGCGCCGTAAATCATTTTTAAATTGGTTTCAAATAATTTAATCTGGGATTTTTCATAAAAAAACTAAAACTCTTAACTAATTCAAAAACTACTGAATTTCGGTAGAACATTTGGTGGCTTAATTTGTTGCATTTTAACCCTACTATGACGTCCTGCAAGGAATACGTCGAGTTACCAGTAACCCTGTATACATATAGATACATATAGAAATAAATTAAATAGATGTAATAAAATAAAGTGTCAAAATAACAGCTGTTTACTAAATGGATATGAAAGTATATATATTTGTACCGTAGTCATTACAAAAAAAACAATTTTTTAAAATTTTTGTCTGACTCTTTGTTCCGGCTAATCTCCAAAACGGCTGGACTGATTTTAACGGGACTACCACTGGCGGATAGCTGATGTTATAACAACTTAGGCTACTTATTTTAGAAAAAGCCACGCAGACGAAACCGCGGGCAGCAGTTCGTAATACATATATGCAAGCTTATAGTAGGTACGTATTACTTTACTTACACTTAACTTAAAGAATAGGTACTGTCATCACTATAGGTACATTCAAAACTATACGACCCATAAAATCTTCTAAACCTACCTACAACGTGCTCTGAAATACCTATTCAATGTACTTACGTTATAGTGAAGTGACAGGATGTAAGACGTACCGTGAGAGCATTTCAATTTATTCAATATCCTATTTACCCTGTGCCTGTACAATAAAGAGCTCTTCAGACGAACGAGAATTGCCTAGAAGTACCTATATGTTGACAGTGCGTCGGGTTTGAGACACGTCGAAGTTTTGGAAACGCAGAATTATTTTCTGTTTACATTTTAATTGTTTCACATGTTCTTTTCCGCGTAAGTATGTAGATATTGGTGCCGATTCCCTTGTTCACAAACTAAACTAAATTTAAGTTCAGTGCATCTTTTTCTTTCTATTTCATTAAGAAAGGGACAGAAGATAAATTTTAGTTTAGTCCTGTCAAATTAATCAGCGCTTGACGTAAAGTGACGTAATTTTAGTAGGCAAGTTTTTAATCACGTCTAAACTTGTATGTAATAGTGACAGGCGCTGATTAATTTGACAGGACTAAACTAAAAGTTATCTTCTCTCTTCTTCCGATATTTTGTAAACAAGGGAATCGGCACCATTGTTTCAAAATATCGGCCTTATTTATTGCTTTTAGGGCTGATTTTTCAATAGTCAGATAACATTTATCTGAGGAATAAAAATGACGGTTTGACAGCTTATCTATAGAAAATACATATGTCAAACCGATATTTTTATTCCTCAGATAAAAGGTATCTGACTATCGAAAAATCAGCCCTTAATATTTTTTTAAATACTACTACCTCGTTGGTCTAATGATCGGAGCGCTACTGCTGAGCATGTGGTCCTGGGTTTGATTCCCGGGCAGTGTTAATGGGATTTCCGTTTTAGAATTTCTCAGTAGCAACCCGGAGTCCGGATTTGTGTCCGGTTGATGGCAATTGGCTCGCCCCCTGTTAGATGGGACTTAAACATAACTGGCGAAATGTGGGTACACTTCTGCCTTACCCTTCGGAGAATTCAGGCGGGATATTATGTTATGTTATGTAATCTCAATCTGCCTACTCCTTTCCCAAAGTAACTAGTATTTTAAGGTCAGTTTTCAGTCTAATCGAATGCAGCTGAAAACCAGTATTTTACATGGAGCGACTGCCTGCCTATCTGACCTCCAGAACGCATTTACTGGGTAACACGGTACCCCTTATCCGTAACAGGTGTCAAAGACCAACGAATGACAGCCGGGATCAACGGCCTTAACGTGCTTTCCGAGGCACGGCGGGGCCTCGATATGTAATGGATCCCACCCATCCACGAACCAACCGCGGCAAGCATAGCTTAACCTTCGATCGACACGTGCGGCTGTTATCATTTAACCACGAGCCCCTCCTCCTCCTATTTTATGTAAATTGCAATAGTACAAATCAGAAATTTTTGGGTTGGCAGAAACTTTAAAACGCCACCTGCTACGCTTCTTACATTCTCCTTTTGCTTCGTTTACGTCCATACATCTATAGTTTCTGCCTACCCCCATGGGAAGAAGGCGTGAGTTTATGTATGTATTGTATGTATGTATGTATGTATGTATGTGTACAACAATTCTCTAATACTCTACTGTGGAGGTTTGTAAATGGATTTTCGTGAACTACCTCACTGTTATTTCTGTATATTCATAACTGTAAGCCACCCAAACACAATAAAATAAAATAATAATAAAACACCGTAACGGATCCCACTGTTTTCGTTACGCATACACATAATCAGCCTATAATGCTCCCACTGCTGGGACACAGGCCTCCTCTCTGTGAGAGGGAGTGGGCCGTAATACACCACGCGGGCCCAGTGCGGGTTGGTAGATGTCACATGTCTTCGAATTTCGCCAGTTTCCTCACGATGTTTCCCGAAGTTTCCCACTCTCTCAAAACGGTGAAGGAAACTTCACCGTTTTGAGAGAGTGGTGATGAAATATTATGTTTTCGATAACTAAGATGAACGAAGAATAAAAACAAACTAATAAGCGCGTATTTTTTTTTTTTAATATAATAACATTATATTTTAAGGGATAAGCTTTAATTTAAATTTATTCAAATACTAGATGCACCCCGCGGTTTCACCCGCATAAGTTTTAACCCCGTGGGTATATCTGGATAAAAAGTATTATATGTGTTATTCCTGGTTATACACTATCTGTGTGCCAAATTTCATCCAAATCCGTTCAGTACTTTTTGCGTGAAAGAGTAACAAACATCCATCCATCCATCCATCCATCCATCCTTACAAACTTTCGCATTTATAATATTAGTAGGATTTCATTGAAATTTTTATGATTTATGTTGTTATGTTGTAAACCGGTGAACGGTCACAAAATAACGGCCGTCCAAATACAGAGCGTTTTTTTGGCAACCTAATTTCAAATACTGGGGAAAATGACAGATTTTTGTGACGGCCGATAAAATATGACTGAACTGCTTTCCTAGGAAGCCAAAGCAAGGGTATTCAAGGGTACTTTGGACCGCATCTTCTTTGAATGATCGAACAACGTTCCACCTTTAGATTTATATAGGCGCCTCCCAAAATTTAAGATCCCTCTTCCGACTAATTTCCCCTCCTTACGAACATTATTCCTCTTCAGAACTGCTTGTGGCGCTGATGACCTTTATCCGTCACAATAACGTAAAGTTGTGAATATTCTGTCTGTGTGGGTGTGGTATGCGTTTATTTTATGTTTTAACAAATATAATAATTATATATTTATATTTTTCGTTTGTTTCAGCGCCGCACTATGTTCAACTGTATCGAAGAATCTTACTTATTTTTTTAAATTCAAATCCAAAATCATTTATAGATTTTTAAAATTTTAATTATTTATTCATTATTTCTTCTCCTGCACGCTTGCTTTTCCAACTCACTTTAGACATTGGCAGAATAGTCGACATCGGCTTTGCTTGCCATTTATAAAAAAATTTAATAGAATCATCATCATAACTTTAGCCGAAAGACGTCCACTGCTGGACACAGGCTACCCCAAGCACCGCCTCTTCGACCGGTTCTGTGCTTCCCGCATCCAGCGGATTCCTGCGGCCTTCACAAAGGCCTTCCACCTTGTAGAAGGAATCCAACGCTACGTCTACCGGTACTCGGTCGCCACTCCAGAACCTTTCGGCCCCATCGGCCATCTTCTGCGAGCAATGTGCCTTGCCCACAGCCACTTAAGTTCGGCAATTCTTCGGACTAAGTAATTTGCAGTAACTTTGGTTCTCCTGCGGATCTCTTCATTTCTGATTCGATCACGTAGGGAAACACCAAGCATAGCCCTTTCCATTGCCCTTTAGGTTACTTTTAGCCTTCTAATAAGGCCCATTGTTAGCGACCACGTTTCAGTGCCATAGGTCATCACTGGCAACACGCACTGGTCAAAGACTTTCGTCTTGAGAACTGCGATATGTGGGACGAGAAGATATTGCGTAGCTTCCCGAACGCTGCCCAGCCGAGTCGGTTTAGAATAGTAGTTTTTAAATAGATTGCTTTTTTCCTTGTTTGGTTCGTGATGGCAGTTGTCATGCCTCTGCGCATGCTGCGATAAATCAATAATTGTTGGTTGTTACCAATGCACGGTTTGAAAAAAAAACCGGATATAAACTAACATTAAGGCGCTGACAAGACCCAATTGACCAAAATAGGCTTCGCTTAAGAAAAAAAATTGCCAAATCTGTATATTTTGTGGTAGCGGAAAAAATATATGTTAAGTTTGATTATATTTCCCACAATTTGGTTGTTACCAAAACACGTTTTGAAAACAAAATCTCGATACAAACTAATGTTAAACTAACCTCTTACTTTGAGTTCTAATCAAAAATATCTGTATCAAATATCAACATACGTTACGTATTTAATTAATAACAAGAACGTCTTATTTGATTGCAGAACTTGGTTGTTTTTTATTTTCGATCACTCAACTCATTTTTCATTAAATAGATAATTACTTCATATTTTGCAATAAATTACAAGCGTTGTGTCATCGCGCTTCTCTTTCTTTTCTACGCAATCTGACAATGACCGCGGTTTAGGTGTTGTCAGCGTCTTAAACTAACCTCTTACCATGAGTTCTAATCCAAAGTATCTGTATTAAATATCAACATACGTTACGTATTTAATTAATAACAAGATCGTCTTATTTGAATGCAGAACATGGTTGTTTTTTATTTTCGATTACTCAACTCAATTTTAAGTAAATAGATAATTGCTTCATATTTTGCAATAAATTACAAGCGTTGTGTCATCGCGCTTCTCTTTCTTTTCTATGCAATATGACAGTGACCGCGGTTTAGGTGTTGTTAGCGTCTTAAGAAAATATTATTGGTGGAGAAACGAGAATATTGTTGAATAAAGTTATCTGTAAGATAAATTGTACCTACGTACACAGAAGCTGTTAGTAAACTTTTTTTTAAATAAATAAGTAAATACACATTATCAGCTGATTGAGCTTTGAACTTTGTGTACCTCATCGTTGATGTAATATTTAATTTGTGGTTAAAACAGTAATCGACTTAGAGAGAAGCTCATTTACAAAACGTCCAATTCCACCACAAGCCACAACTACCGGACCCCATTTCACGCAAACCGATTTGTTCACTCCACTGCCTAAAATAACGTACCTAATTATACAAGGTGGGCCTCGAAACGACACGACGACGTCCAAAGTAAAAATTTAGAAGCTTCTCTCCAAGGGCTTCCACACCCATGTAAGTATGTTCAGCGAGTATTTATAGTTTAGAAGCTAGACGGTTTTTATTTATTATTTGGGTAATTCTCACTTGACTTAGGAATTTTTTATTTTGTTCTTTTTATGTCGCATTTTTTGAAAATATTTTAAGGTTATTTTATGCATATACATAAATTATGGACTACGATACATACAAATTATGTCTAAACATCACCCAGTAACTAAAACTTAGCTCAAAGAGAAAACGTATTTCAAACGTTTAGGTAGGTAGGTACCTATGTGACAGTTGGCAGTCATTTCCTACCACACATTGTGATCTCAGAGAATACACCCCCAAAACTATCCACCGACGTATGTCAGCGATACATAATATAAAACACAAAGAGCCATTGGACAAAGGATGGAAAAGCTGTACAAAGGACTTCTACGCAAGATCAGACAAACGGCCCATCCATATATTAACTGATTTGAAAGCCAATTGGAATGTGTGACGCATTAATTGGACTTTGTGTGAAGTGTGTGGTTATGTGTGGAATTTCCTTATTACGGTATTTCTTTTAATTCTTATGATTTAACTAGGTTTTTACTACAATGAGTGAGTTTTAGTTATTGTTTCTATTGAATTAGTTTGTTCACAAGAATGTATTGCGGTATAAGCGGTTTTAATTTTTGATAATTTGAAATAATTCGACGTTCAACTTAATATAGTAATACTGGCTGACCGGATAGACGTTGTCCTGTTTCCTAAAACTCGATCGCAGCGGTACCTGCCAGGTCCAATTATGAATCTAAACTATCCAAGGACCCACTCATACACACACAAAAATTTCATCAAAATCGGTCCAACCAGAGTTTAGTGACAAACACACGTACAAGAGAATGATAAAGACTGCAGTTTAGTTTTAGGTATAACTATATTTGAGAAAGGAGATGGGCAATCCTGGGCCCAGCAGTTAACTAGTTGAAATGTTTATTAAAAAAACCGTTATATTTTTCCAAAGGAAATCACAAAATACAGTACCATGTTTCTATCTAGAAAGCGAGAAAAGTTAAATTAAGTTATGAAACTAAATAATCGATTAAATAAATGCCTGATTTCTTGGTAATCGATATCAATAATCGGTAAAATCTCAGAATATGTATGAAAATCGAGTGACAATTGCTTATCAATCTTTTCGTGGAATCGATCTTATCATAGAATCGAGTTCCTTTAATTTTTCTTCAGTTGGCAACACTGCTCACTGACTGACAGATGACAGACAGAAATAACCGGCAAGCGTTTGTTTACTTTCATTCTGAGTGCTCACGTATTTTCCATGTTTTATTGTATAACTCCACGACCTCGGCATATTAAAAAGGACTATTCGATGGATCTTGCTACTTTGAATTACCTGGCTCTCTATTTTGGACAACTGATTACGCATATCGATCGGATATTGACGACATGGATCGCTGTGTGAATTGTACCTTTGCGACTGGTCGCAGTAACTCTATTAGCAGAAGAGTCTTGGACGTTGAGGCGATTTTATCAGTTATTCGTCAGTGGCGTGCATCTCAGCCTGTAAGTACCTATTAAAATCGAGCTATTAGCCTATCAAGCGAACAAAACCAGACTCATGTACCTACTGTTTACGGTCTCCGGTGGCATGTATGTCCGCTGTCTCTTTGTTGGATAGCATATATTAAAACAATACTTACTTAATACCTAATTAGTTGATTAATTAGCCATACGAATCTATGGAATGTGCCGTTTGACCACACTCTTCATTTTCAAGTCCCGATGGGACCGATTCGGTCCCAGACTTTACTGCTTTGAGGTGTTGACAATTATAGGAACCATTTAGGTCTTGGCCGGGACGTAGCGATTTGGTTGAACATGCATTAGAATTAGGTACATGTAATGAAGCTTGTTTATGGTTGAACATGATTTAAATAGTTAACTTATTTCAGGTAACCAGCGAGAACTATGTATGCCCAGCATGTTAGAATGTGGCCCAAGATGTGGTTCTTGGGAGACGTCCGATTCAAGCACCAACCCAAGCTGGCCATTCCAGTGTGTATGTCCCCTGCCGCAACCACCTTGTTTGCAATGAGTCTGCTCGTGATTCATTCCATGTTAGGCTGTTATTGTAATTGTATTGTAGGTAGAAGGACTGTAGGCTGCTGTGCCCATGTGATGTGCATAATATGTTAGGCAAGATAACAAGAACAAAACTTAGATGACATTCTCATAATTATTGAAGATGAATAATGAATATGTTACATTGGTGTTTTATTTTACTTCCTCTTCTCCCTTTTTAAAAGGTACCTACTACTTCTAAGTTCAGGATATTGGACTTGTCTTCGACTGTAGCGACTGTCCAGGGCGTGCCAAACATGTAAGATCTTCGACACGTCACACTTGGAGACTCTCTTCTTGAACACCATGCATAAAACCATTACACAAGCGAAGCCGTTCAAAAATATTTCGCAAACAACACCAAAAAACTACAATGTTATTAATGTAACCTCACTTTTACTATACTTCATATAACTTGATTCCTGGATAGCCAAATTTCACCAAATTTTCAGTGAGGCCTTTTTATTATATCCTCTTACTAATAAGGCTAGTTTGGTTGAGTTAACACCTGGGCCCAGAAACCTATGGAGTCTTTCCCTTCTCCTTTAAAATCAAAACAGTCTTTACAAAGATAACGTAAAATGATCAACTTGAACTTTTGTTACGAGATGAAAGGATGATCAAACTATTTAATAGTATAAATAAGATATTAGGATACCTAATGAAAGTATACGTATAATGAACTTAAGTCACATGGTTATAAGATAACAGTGATCTGAGTAAGATGTAACATAATAAGCTCATGATCAGAGAGAAAAGGGAATTTCGAGCCGAAGGTAACCCGACTACTTAGGTATACTTGTAGGTACTAATGGAGACTTGTACGTCAATGTAGACTATGAATAAGCATATCCAGAAAGCTGAGCCTGAAAATGCAAATTGTATATGTATACAATTGTGAAATGATACCTACCGAGTCCTGTGTAGGTACTTATTGAAAATGTTCTTTCAGAAGACATAAGCCGATCTTCCATCCCATTGGTACCTCTAATTAAATCAATATAGACTCTATCTCTAGTTAAGAGTGCACGTTTAGAGATTCAATTCCCAGGTGGATCCAAATGTTTATTTTCATGACAGGCTGTGATGGAAATAAACAAACATAAACATGTTATAGGTTCAAATGTCACAGGTGCAGCAACTTTCCCTTCGATATGACCTAAATTTCTTGTAGATAAGTCAACAAGTCCAGAGATAGTGGGTGACATGTTCGAAGTTCAGTCGAAGACTCCGGTCGTTAGGACATGTCAGTGAAGTATGACGTCTACGACATTTGCAAATTGGATAGGAGACCTCATTCTTCACTCGGGATCATTAAAATTGGCCTTACATTCTACAAATATGTCTTTGCTTTCAAAGGAAAGTTCTTTAAAAAAACAATTGTTTACTAACAAGATATTAGGTAGGCGTAGTCATTTTTCCCTGGCCCTTGTCCTAATTTATTTGGGGTTGGCGCAAAATATCTTATTCCATACTTTTCTATATCGTCATCTCGGTGGTCCTACCCTTTCTAGCCATATCACCAATCACACAGTCCATCCATCGTTTCTTTGGTCTTCCCCTACTCTTATAGCCTAGCTGGCCATGTTGAGGAAGACCAACCATACTCAAAACTTTCCTTAAGACATTTTCCTGGCAGTGTTTTATGTAAAAGGAATGGGATCAGCAATGTCATTAGCGCGTTTTCGTTTTCGGGAGGTGAGTGGTCCTTTTACCCCGAAAATCTTCGGCATTCCCACTGACGACCGCAGCAGATATTAAGGTAAAAAAAAAAAACAAGCTGTGTCTATTCTAGTTGGATTGCTGTAGCCAACTTCTATCTTATGTTTGTAATAATAATGTTTTTAAAACAAGCTTTGGAGGTCAAGGCATAAGCTACTTCTGCTTAGTTTTGGATGTGTGTAAGCAAGTGCCTGCTAAGCAAAACCTCCATTCACGATTTCTGTTAGATTCTGAATATAAACTGATGAAGTACTCCAGTTTGCAGTTTGCTTTTATGTGTCTTTAGTTATTGTAATTGGTTTAACCGTTTTAATTAAAGTAAATAAATCTGAAATGGTACACCAAACTTCTAAACGTTTCTGTTAATAAAATGCCCTTTTTCAGTCTAGCACGGTAACTAAGTAGGTATTTACATAATAATGGCCATTGAATTATGCATACAGGGAGATGAGGTTCAAGAGTACTATGATGGTACAAGTAAAGAGGACTTGTCAAAAAGTTTGTATATTTAAAAGTTAAAGTGATTTTGAAATGAAAACTTGAAATGAAACAGTAATTTTATTGTTTGTTTGTGTTGATTTATATTTATAGAAACTAAGCCACCTTGCTCTGATGCGTTTGAAATTTTATAGGTATGTTATCCACCTGGGCTCGTCGCTTGCCACGGTGGTTCGTGGACCATCCATTACATATGGAGACAACTGCGAGCCTTGGAAAGCACGTTAAGCCGTTGGTCCCGGCTGTCATTCGTAGATCTTCGACAGTCGTTACAGGTAGTCAGAAGACCAAAAGTCTGACAACCAGTCTAACTAAGGGATATCGTGTTACCCAGTAACTGGGTTGTGGAGGATAGATAGGCAGTAAAATACTGGCGGTTAGACGGGAAGCCGTGCCCAACATAGTTGGGAAAAAGCTAGGCAGATTGATTGTTATCCCATATGCAGATATATGGGTTTTCTGTACCTATAACCTACTGCAAGTCAAGCGGGATTGATGACGCCATGTTGGTATTGTTTTTCTTTTTCTTTTTTACCTGTCTTTCCTGAAGCTTGAACGATGTGAACGTATGTTCTGTTCCAAAAGTATCTGATATAGATTTAAACATGTCAATAATGGATCAGAAAATATGCCTGTGGATGCAAATTTATAGTGTCACTTACAAATTGATTGTTTTCGTTTGATTATTTGAATAATTAAATCTTAAATTCTAATTTTAAATCACCTAAAATATGTTTTTTCATTTGACAATTAAGGTTAATTTTATAACCTAAATTTTCGATTTTTTTTTTTCAATAACAGTTTAATCATGTTCAAACAATAGTTGTTGCAAAAAGAGATATAAATTTAAAACTTTCTAAATTAAAATAAAATATGAAAAAAGAACTTAACCTGAGCAGGGTTTGTTTACATTTTATCACATACTTTTGGAACAGACTATAGTTCAATCAATAAATTAATTCTCAACACCTATCTACATTTTCCAAGAACGTATACGAAGAGGTTTTATTCTCTCTAAATTAAATAAGAAAATAATTACGCCGTGTGAAAATAGCATTCATTCAGCAAAACAAAAGTTCCAAGCTAACTAATTAGAGCTTAGCAAAAAAAACATCAGAAATGGACTGCAAATCACATTTTCCAATTTTACGTTTCGAGAACCGTAGCGTAGTGTAGCGATTTGATGTCGTATTCGATTTCAGTTACCAGTACCAATGCATCGAGTCAGTGCGACTAGAATACTCGAGTATGAAATGGAGCTTGTATTGTATCTCTTGTCTGTTTTGTATTCCGCTCGAATTCTTTAAGAACGTTTCAACTTTATTCTGTAGTGCTGGAACAGCGTTTACGTAGAAATCGAATGAAAATGTTCTACTGATAGGTAGTAGTCGTGTCTTTCATGTTAGATCTGAGAAGTCCCTATCATTTAAATATTCGGCATAGTTTAAAAGTATCTGCTTGGCTACTTTCGAGAATACATTATATGTAGGTACCCGCACAAACTCAGTAAATCTTACGAGTACCTTATCCAGTATTCTCTAAACTTTTTTTCTTTCAAGGATGCTGTATTCCGCTTTCGATAAAATATCTCTTAGTTACATATCCATAATTATTGTTAATTAGGCAGTTATAGGCAATGATTGTACTATTAGTACTTGTATCTATTATATTATACTAGATGCGCCCCGCGGTTGCCCCCGCATAAGTCTCGATCTCGTGGGAATATCGGGATAAAAGTACCCTATGTACTAATCCAGGTCATGGTCTACCCATGGGCCAAGTTTCATGCCAATCCGTTCAGCCGTGTTAGCGTGAAAGCGTAACTAACAAATAAACAAACACATTTATAATATTAGGATTAGGATTTTCGCCTTGTCAAACTTAATCTGCCTCTATCTGCCTAGCCTTTTCCCAACTATGTTAGGGTCGGCTTCCATTCTTACCGGAAGCAGCTGAATACCAGTATTTTACATGGAGCGACGGCCTATCAGAGCTCCACAACCCAGTTACTGGATAATACGATATCCCTTGGCCCAGATAATATAATACTACGCCCTTGGTTATACTGGTCGTCAGACTTTTGGGCTTCTGACTACTGTCAAAGATCTATGATTGACAGCCGGCACCAGTGTTGCTAGATTTTTTTTCGGGCAAAGCGGGATTTCGAAACCTTTTGAGTAAAAAATGCATCCCGCATTTTTTTCTTTCATCGAAAGCGGGACATAGTAAAAAAAACGTTTGTAAAATTGTAAATTTCATTTATCGTACTTATCCTTATAATTGTGTTTCAAATTACGTTTACAATTATATTAGAGCCATAAAAAATAAATAATCAGTAGTATTTCATTTATTGTATACGTATTTATCCTTATAATTGAGTTTCAAATTAAGTTTACAGTGTTCACCGGGCCGCGTGGTGGATTACGGCCCACTCTATATAGCCATAAAAAATATTTTTATGACATTAAGTTACTTTACTGTAGAACCTAATAACAATAATTGTCTGGTTTGCTCTGTAAGGCAGTTAAGTCTTCAGAGAGATATAATATAAATAAGTAATACACTTAATTACGAATTACTCTTTTTATGATCCCCGAAAAGCGGAATTGAGTCTGTCCCGCGCGGGTCATTTAATTTTGGGGTAAAAACCGGGACGTGTTGCCAAAGTCGGGACGTCTGGTAACCCCGGCCGGTACCAATAGCTTAGCGTGCTTTCCGAGGCACGGAGGGGTCCCGGTATGTATTGGATGGTCACCCATTCATGAACCAACCGCGGTAAGCGTAGCTTAACCATCCATTGACCCGTGCGACATTTATTATTTAGCCACCAGCCCCTCTTAAACTTATCGTACCTACCTAGATTATAAGTGAATGATGTGGTCTCCTACAATTTGAGGCGCACTCTAGTATTTGTCCCCGTTCTTGTAAACATGCATATAATAGGGACTTACACCCATTTTTGAAAAGT
This sequence comes from Atethmia centrago, assembly GCA_905333075.3. NCBI lineage: Eukaryota > Metazoa > Arthropoda > Insecta > Lepidoptera > Noctuidae > Atethmia > Atethmia centrago. Next base: position 13,773,397 of record HG995386.1, on the reverse strand, counting down.
GTCTTATTTAAATTCTATAGGGCTAATATGCCCAAAAAAAAAATCACAAAATTTTTATTCAATCGATAAGTGCCTTAGAAATGCATTTAAAATTATACATTTTCAAATTTTGCGCGTAGGTTGACGAAAACGCTGGACGCAGTGGACGCCATGTTGCTCTGTGATCATGATGTCACTGGGTTATGAAAACAAACGCGCTGATCTTTGTATGATAATTGACACGTTTTTGTTAACATAGCCGTATGACTTAATAACATGGCGGCTACTATTTCATGGTGTTTTTTAACAGATTAGAAAAACTGAAAACGTTGAATTGAATTTTAAAATTTATTTTGTTATTTTATGAACGAAAACTAACATTTTCCGACTCCTTTTTGCCTAAACTATCTCAATAATATATTTATAGAATTTTTCTCGTATATAGTAAAATACCATAATGTGTGCCACTGTTGGAGATCCAATAAATAAATTACAAGAAATTCATGGTCAAAGATGAAGATGAGATGAAGATGTTGAAACATTTCCATACGAAATCCTCATTTAAAGTTTCTACTTACATAATTTGTATTTCCAACATAACTTAAATGCATACCTACAGTGTAGGTATTTATTTTATTTTTTTGAGGGTGGGAAATCATCAAATAACTTCTCCCGCTCTGGGCGGAGCGGGAGGGTGCGTCAGACTCTTACTGACTAAAACCCACCCGTATTCCTTCCTGTTGCCTGTGTTGCGGGGGCCTCGGTGACCCATAAGTACCTTCCCGCGACCCCGGCAGGCATCGGCCCTAGTGGACCCCTACTATATGTGCTGACGACATCTCTTTGAGGCGCGCGTGGAATACAACGCGCCGACGACCCGGGCCTGGTCCTTACCGGACGGTGAGCTACCCATTGCTCACCGTCCGCAAGCATAATATAGAGTGTAGGTATGCAGTGTGTGAATTATTTCATCACCCCTGCTCTCAAAACTGTGAAATTATTGTCTTTTATCACGTATGTGAATTGTTGCTGTAAATTGTTGTTGACATGAGTGGATGAAAATAATTAATTTATTATAGATAGCTATTGTGCAGTAACTACACTTACGTCCAGATGCTGTTTCAAAATTTAAATATTAAATACACTATATTTGTAAAATAATCCGCCAATCAGGGGACCGGCACTGTCTCTCCTTAACACAGGCTAAATGCTAGCCTATCTAGGAGAACAGTACTTCACCCGTCTTTATTTTATAGTTGAACCTGTAAATTATATATATGCAACATTTGTAAACTTTGCAATCCCATTTTGAAATAAACTATTTATTATTATTAAAACGATAAAGGAAAACATCGTGAGAAAACCGGCATGTCCTAGAACCAAAAAATCGAAGTCATGTGACATCTACCAATCCGTACTGGGCCCGCGTCGTGGATTACTACCCACTCCCTCTCACCGAGAGGAGGCCTGTGTCCAAGCAGTGGGAAAATTATAGGCTGATTATGCTATACCTACAGTGTCGTAAAAAAGTTCTTATTACTTCGAAAGAACTTGAACGATGAACTTTAAAGGTTAAGAGCTCCCGGCTTCCGACCCGTATTTCATAGCGCAAAAATAAACATAAGTATTAACTAGTACTAGTAATAAAGAAAATTTGAATTTAGAATTTGAAAGTAGGTATATTTATATAATTTTAGGTGGTTACATTCGTACGTAACACTTAAATTCTTTCTAGGCTTTGATTGAAATTATTTGAGTACGTGATTCTATTTTGATGGCGTGATTCTATTTTTACGTGGTTAGTCTCGCATATTTTTTTGTGTTGGCTGCGTCCGGTCCTGCGACATGGCCCCGGGCATGGTCCTGATGCATGAATGGAACGAGCATCTGCCGCTACTCCACTGATACTTTTTTCTGCAAATATGCATTTTCAACTAAGTACTTACCTACATTATAAAACATGAAAATGAGCAATTAACAAGAACTAGTCATTGTTACACACTGATAAAATACCTGAACCCATTTTTCTGTAAAAATAATTTCTTTTTGTTCATAGTTATTCAAATTTCAAAATAAGAAAGAAAATAATTTAGATAAATGTTATTAATTTAATTTAGATGATTAATTTATTTTAGATAATTATTATTTATTTAATTTAGATGATTAGATAGAAAATACATTTATTTGCGGTAAACATGACGGAAGGAAGGAACACAAATACAAAAAAGAAACAATTTTGGGGAGAATATGCGTCACGTCCACGCAAAACGGCCAACGCTCAGCATAATGCTGCGACCCTATGCGAGACAGAAATGAAGTCGAAGTTGAAGTTTACAAAGCATGTTTAATATAAATCAGATACATTTTATTTATTAATAAAATCATTGTTTACTGTTTCTTTTTTGGTTAATAGTTACTCGATGTATTCTATAGTTGCACTTAATGAAATACCCAATAAAAATCTTTTATGTACCACTTTTAATTGTCTACCACAATTATCAATTTAGGTACTACAATTTTCGAGCCCCCTTAGCCTTCAATCGGTTATAAAAAACGTCTCTTCCACAGGGATCTGTGAATAGCATTGTGCCAGTCCAGAAATCAGTCGGTTCAGACATCAGGTTATTGAACGAGTGTCAATGTCGATACGGTAGCGAATCGTACCTTTGTGAATAGCTATGCGGGCCTTCAATAATTATACAAAAAAGTCCGCGACACCATATATTTGTATCTTTTATATTTTATGTTATAAAAAACTATTTATTTTTCGTATTACATACATAAGTTTATAATTCATTCTGTATGAAGTTTAAACCAGAGTCCAGCCAAACAGCCTTGCCATTGCGTGAGCGCAGGTCAGGCATGACTCAACTTGTGTGATCTGTAATCGGATCCGGCTCCGTTCTTACTTCGATATGTAAATTTATATTAATCAATCTGACGATCATCAGTCTCGATTTTCCCCACATATAATAAATTATCAGCACTTATACATATAATTGAGTTCGTCGAAACGCTTCGCAGAAAATGCACAGATGTTGCTGCCGAAAACTGAATAATTGCCGTCTGATAATTATTTTTAATGATATATGTGCAAAACGTGCTAATAAATGTAAAATGTGATTGATAGGATTATCTTATGAGTAAATGTACAAGAGATAACTCATTTAGCTACGTATTCATATTATATAAACGAACACAAATGGCGAAATTTGGGTGTACTACAGGTACACCTCTGCCCAACCCTTGGGGAAAACAAGGCGTCATGTTATGTATGTGTGTATTCATATTATATTTAAAAGTACCCTATGTGTTTCATAGGGTACTTTTAATGCCGGCAGTACGTTCCCGTGGCATATTTTCCGACACCCACGCGGGCGAAGCCCTAACTATGATAAATATAATGAGTACCTAAACTCGGTAGTACATCCAGGTTATGAACTGTGCCAAATTTCATCCAAATCCGTTAAACCGTTATTGCGCCAATCCGGATCATACATCCAGACAAACAGGCAAACGGACAAAAATTCCAAAGACTATATTTTCGGCATAAGACTTGTTCCCACGGTTCGTAGCAATTACTTTAAAAAAAAAATGAAATGTACAGTTGTGACTGCTTTACTATTTTATTATAAGTATACTTTGTTTTTTCCGCGTGAAAATCCTCATGGATGGACCCTCCAGGGGGTTATATCGGACTCCTACCGTTTAAAACCTCAGTTTTAATTGTAGTACCACTACCCGGGCCCGGGAGATACTTGTGCATTCGCCGCACCCCCGACGGGTCTGTATATATCTATGTATACTAACTACCTAAATAGATATAGATTTTCAAAAACTGTAAGAAATCCATAATTAAAGGTAAGGCGGAAGGGCGCATCAAAAATAATCTGTAGGTACTTATACGTTAGAAATACTTTAATTATGTATGTGCCTACAAGACAGATTACGATGACACAGACTTAAAAGACGTCTCTAAATTAAACAGAAATAAAAAAGTAATACAGAAACAATATCCTATTACATAAATTCTAACATTTATGGTCTCCTCTGATAAAAGTTTTCGTTCAAGAATGTGCTCTGCTTTAATTCCACGGAAAAGGCACATTAAAACTTGGCAGAATTTAAGAGTATACAATAAATAAGTTTACCGGAAGCTAATGGTGATTTAATTCAATTGCTTTTTAGAGTTTTTGTGTTTAAAAGGGATGACAAAGAGCAAATTTCATTTGGAGTTATGTTTGTGTATTTTCTTATAGTGAATGGAATGTTGATACAGCGTGATTTGAATACACGTGTTCGTTATTATTTCTATACGTTACATTTTTTTCAACGCAACGGTTCACTTTTTTAGGGGCCAAACAAAAGTTACACCATATTTCGGGTTATTGGTTTGTCCCCCCGCCTGCGATACCAAAATTCTATAGATTATAATGCTTGCTTTTCTCTTTTCAGTTATGTATGTGCTTTTGCAGTCGGGTTTCTTGTTTTTTAAATAATTTGTTTTATTTCAAACTTTTGAGTTAATGTATTTATGGAATTGAGTCATTACTAGCTTTTATTTGATATCAATATTGTTGTAATTTATTTAAAAAAAAAACGTTTCTCTACCTTTTTTTTGTATTTGCAGATGCAATATATAAAAATTATATAGCCTATGTCACTCCCACAATGAAGAAGAATCTAACGACACTTCTTATGTTGAAATCCATCAAGCCGTTTAGGCTACAGAGCGAGCCAAAGAAATAGACATACATACATACATACACACTCTCGAAAAACATTACCCTCCTTCTGGGGCAGCCGGGTAAATAGAATAATTGTACAATGGTTCGGAACTCTTTTTTTCTAAATAAAAAGTCAGAAAATTATGTAGAAAAGTTTACGTGTATAAAACTAACGAACGACAGATAAGGAAAGCTTGGAGTGAAAGTAATTGCAAGTTATGTATAGAACTTCAGAAAGTTCAACAATAGCTTGATCTGAGATAGTAGAAGGAAAGCCAGGACTCTGGAGGACATTTTAAAAATTACATCAAGTGAAGTGCGCTTCCTGAAGTAAGCTCCTGCTGGGTTCTCAGACCATTACTGAAACAGTTGACCCAAATAAAGGTTAGTGGAATTCAAGTTAATAATAAAAGAGAAATTGCTTAACTGGACTGGGTTTTTGTATTTGATTCGGTATTATCCTCCTCTTTATCCTAATTTATTTGGGATCGGCGCCGCGTCCGATATTATTTTTAGTTTTGAACCTACATCGTCAAACAGAGAAGTAATCACCACATTACGTTTGTATGGAGAATGACCAACTAGTGTCACCTTAAGAAGCAGCAACCTAAGTGCGTAACGCAGTTTGAATGAATTTGAAGTATATGATGCTAATTTAACTGTTGAAAACCACATTCAATCTCTATCAAGAAGAATACGTAAGCTCTAATATTGATTTTAAATTTTATATGCACATGTATTTATCTAATTGTATTATGTGTTTATGAAATATTGTAATTACAAAAAATGTAGGCAAACACACACACACACACACACACACACACACACCATCAATTACTCGCAATTGTACCACGTTGACAACCTCTACTATGTGATTTAATGGGTGCCTGGAGTTCTAAAATACAGGATCAGATCTCCCACAAATTATAGAATGTTCTCAAAATACCTGTCAACTAAATATAACTAGTATAAGAATGTAATTTGTGAGACCTCTCGCGTCCGGCCCTGGTTCAGGCCATGGTACGGAGCGAGATTGCATGGGCAGCCGTCACCTCCTTCTGCGAAGCAGTAATGCTCGCGAAGGAGGAGGCGGGACGGTTGAGGGAAAGGCAAGTTTCGCGCCCTCTTGCACCTAGCCGCCGCAGGAGACGCCCTGGGCGTCGGGAATCCCGGGCGGATTTCCGGCCACCGTAGGCGCGGGCTTGCGGACGGTGAGCAATGGGTAGCTCACCGTCCGGTAAGGACCAGGCCCGCGTCGACGGCGCGTCGTATTCCACGCGCGCCTCAAAGAGATGTCAGCACAAATGTAGGGGTCCACTAGTGCCGATGCCTGCCGGGGTCGCGGGAAGGTACTTATGGGACACCGAGTCCCCTGGCAACACAGGCAACAGGAAGGAATACGGGTGGGTTTTAGTCAGTAAGAGTTTGACACACCCTCCCGCTCCGCCCAGAGCGGGAGAAGTTATTTCATGATTTCTCACCCTCAAAAAAAAAAAAATCGCTTCATATGCTCGAAAAATTCGTTTGCCCAACATAGTAAATAACGCAATGAGTGTTGTTGAACTGTCAAAATTAAACCTATTGCTACTGAGAGGTATTCCTCGAAGCGCCACCGTTTTGAGGCGCACCTAATGAGGCGCACCTTTATTATTCCTCAGAGCGCACCTTTTAGTAGCGCTCCCGATAACAATTAAAAATATTACCTTTTTTTTCCTCGAAGCGCTCCTATGATTAACTTTCAAATAGAGATAGGATCAGTTAGGATCAGTTAGTATCCTATCTCTATTTGAAAGTTAATCATAGGAGCGCTTTGAGGAAAAAAAAATTAATAGTTTTAATTGTTATCGGGAGCGCTACTAAAAGGTGCGCTCTGAGGAATAATAAAGGTGCGCCTCATTAGGTGCGCCTCAAAACGGTGGCGCTTCGAGGAATACCTCTCCAGAATAGTGTGTTACGCAATTACCCTCAGGTATACGATTTTAGTGACTTTAAAATCTGTTATTACGCCATCAAATAATTTAACTAAGTTATGCAAAAAAAAATATGTTAAACTAGAACAAATACACATCAATTCTATAAAGAAGTAAATATTTAAGTACGAGTATTGTAGTAAAATACTTAATAATATAAAATAAATTAACTACAGAAAGTAATGTCTACCCAAAGCATAATAAACGATATTACTTTAAAACTACTTAAGATATTTTCATGTTTTTTTTTTGTATGAACAGACTATTTTATTATCTATAGTTCTATCTGTGATTTTTTCAAATATACAATATTCGTTACTAAAAATAAATTTTCCTTATGAAACCAAGAGGCGCGCGGCGGCGTGGGCGGCGTGAGAGCGACGCACGTTTATATGGCCAAGGTCAACGGCGATTACCCGACCCTTAATTTTTGTATTTCTTTTTCCTCATGGAAATGCCAACGTAATTACTGTCAGAACAGCTTTATTTCTGACTTTCACAGAGATAAGCACTTCTAACCAAGTACAGTACCTACCTACAAATGTGATATTAATATCTCGCTGACGTATCTTGCTTCCAGTATTTTCATAATGTTCTTCTGCCTTCTTTGATCGCGTTATGTTACCCTGATCCCCGGCCTCTTTCCATATCCTATTCGCATCGTACCTACATTTGTTTTGTTAGATACTCCTTCCTCTGGTATTTTTTAAACATGTACGAACCAACGGAGCGTGTCTTTTCTCATTTTTTCGATGTACAATTTATGACCCCATACCTTAAAGCTTTTGGAAATTAAATAGGGGACGTTATAATATTCTTGTCTCTTTCACGAAGTTTGATCTATGAATTTCCGAGCTTATTATTGACACAGCTTAAATCTCAACAGAAATATGACACCGAAAGCAGCTACTTAAGACATAATGACGATGTTTCTACCATCCTAGAGTCATTATGATTTTCTTCTGGTTATGTAAGAGACCTAGGGGCAACTGGGCTAACCTTATAATGCGGTTTTTCGTCTGGTCTTCTTCACTTCTTTTCCGACAACCTGCGGGATCGCAAGAAATTTGTAAGCCATGACTGCTTCGAGTCCAACCCTGTGTTCCGTGTTAGGGCAGCCTCTGTTCCTGGGGGCCAACCATCACCTCTTCTAGCAGTATTATTTCAATATTAATTCAGCATGAGAAAGAGATGGAGCTATAAGTCCTGTACAGCTCCATCACTTTCCCACTGTGAAGTAATATTATAATAATACTGCTATAAGAGGTGATGGTTGCCTCCCTGATCGTGATCAATGATCTCATAGCAAATGTTAAGTTTGCTAAATACCTTCTATATGCCGACGACCACATTTCAAACTCCTACAAATGGATATTGACGCCGTCTTTGAATGTAGCATTGTGAACAAACTATTTTTCAATACTAACAAATGCTACATCATGACGTACGGTAGAGGGCTGCGACCAATCCATTATGACTATAGTTTGGGTGGTGAAGTAATTTCTCGTGTCACCAACATAAAGGACTTGGGAGTGACCTTCGACCGCTGCCTTAATTTTAGAGATCACTTCTCTACTCTTGCGAAAGATTCTTTCACGCGCCTGGCATTTATTTTACTAAATGCTCGTGACTTCCGCAAACCCAATGCTATTAGGCTCCTGTACACCACTCTAGTTTGATGCAAACTCAAGTCCAGTGCCTGTGTTTGGCACACCGCGACCCAAACACTGATGCTTGAAAAGGCCCAGAAAATCCTTCTAAGATTCCTCTTTCAAAGGTTATACAATTTCATTCCCTATATGAACCATACCAACTATATTTTAGGGATGTTGGGCTTTAACTCGTTGGAGGTGAGAAGAGGCCTTGATCAGCTCACCGCTGGCCGCCCAGAGCTCCATGGCCTTTTTTGCTGACTATTTGTGCCCGACAAATACATACATTGGACACCCTCCGAGACGCTGGCACAATCCGTTTACGCAACCGTCATCTAAAACTGTCACCAGAGCTGAATCCCCCCAGTGCATGTGTCGTACTTTGAGACGCTCAACGCCCTTCTGACTGGCAAACCTGAATGTGATGTGTTTGCGGATGAATAGAGTAAAATTTTGCGTATATGTCTGGTGTTCTGTGAGAGAAAGGGTACAAGGAACATGGAACAGTGGTCACTGTTCCATGTTAGTTTTAATTAAATGTTGTATATAAAAATATGTCAATATTAATCTTTTTTATGCTTCTATTAATGTAATTGGGCCCTATCAGAATACCAGCGCTGCGGTATTTATTTTTGAAATATTGAAGCATTATGCTGAGATAGGAGCCTTTTTGGCGTCGCAAAAGTCGTTTATATTTATTTTCTTTGTTGGTTTTTGTTTTTAATCGAAGTAATAAGTGAATTTTGTTGGTTTTAAATGCTCCTTTTTTTACTTTTTGTATTTCTTGTGCGTGTCCCAAATAAAATATTTTTCTTTCTTTAATTGGTGTTGTACCGTTTTAATCACTATAAATAAATAATTTTAAATAATTTCCTTTATTGATCCTTTTATACTCTTCCATAGTACATCGTCCTCTGAATTCTGCCTCAATCAGTACAAAGCTAAAACAGCTTATAAGACAAGGATATTTTCCTAGTAATTTGTACATCAGGCGTAGTAATTTTTTTTTGCACTAGACCAACATTTTTGTGAAGTGTTTGATTAGTGATCCTTGTCAAAGTTTTATAGGCAATTTTGAACTTTTAATTATTAACAATCATCTGCTATGGTATCAACTATAATAATAACTTAAATTTTAGTACAGTCGCACCGTAAATCATTTTTAAATTGGCTTCAAATGATTTAATCTGGGATTTTTCATAAAAAACAAATAAATCTAACCAACTCTAAAACTACTAACTTCGGTAGAACATTTGGTGGCTTAATTCGTTGCATTTTACCCTACTATGACGTCCTTCAAGGAATACGTCAAAGTTACCAGTTACTGTAGAAATAACCCACCAGCTCGCACTAAGCGTTTCCAAACTTCTTTTATAATGCGCACAGCAAAGGAATGGAACTCTCTGCCTGCGTCTGTGTTTCCGAACGCATACAACCCTAATCTCTTCAAAGTGAGAGTGAACAGGCTTCTTCTGGGTAAGCTCGCTCCATCGTCGACTTTGTTTCTGTCACCTCTGACATAGACTAAGGTCAAGAGCAAACCCATCACAAATAAAAAAAAAAAAAAATATCCCGAGACTACGCTCGATCTATGGCAGCAAAACAAAAACGAAGTCTAAATGCCAATGCATCGCGTATTCGCTCGGAGACAGGCTCTGGAATGCTCGGAGCTAACAGCGACAGTTCGACCGTGAAATTGCCGTATTCGACAAAACTTTCATCCAACTCAATCCCATGCTTGAATTGATGCAATGATTAGATAGCTTGAAGATACTAATCGTGTTCAAATCGCTTGTTTTGATTGCTTCTAACTAAACGGCGCTTTTCAAAGCCTTTGGATGAGAAGTGGAGAATTCATCAGATTCAACAGTCAATGTAGTAAATTAGCTGTTCGTCGATAATGGCGTCGATTCCCTTGTTCACAAACTAAAGTAAATTTAAGTTCAGTGCATCTTTTTCTTTCTATTTCATTAAGAAAAGGACAGAAGATACATTTTAGTTTAGTCCTGTCAAATTAGGCAGCGCTTGACGTAAATTGACGTAATTTTAGTAGGCAAGTTTTTAATCACGTCTAAACTTGTATAGAGTAGTGACAGGCGCTGATTAATTTGACAGGACTAAACTAAAATTTATCTTCTGTCCTTTTCTTAATGAAATAGAAAGAAAAAGATGCACTGAACTTAAATTTAGTTTAGTTTGTGAACAAGGCAATCGGCGCCTTTGTCCTTCCAAAAAAATGCGAAGAACTTGCAGCCGGCGCAACATTAACGACCAGATTTATGAACGTGGATGAAGCAAAAGCTGTATGGAAGAATCGAAGCATGTGGCGTTCTTTAGTTTCTTCATCCCCAAGGGAAAAGGGCGTAAGTTTATGTATTATGGCTTATAGTCGGCGAGTTCATTTTAGCTATTCTAAAATATGCAGGTGAATAAATCGTACACAAACCCAAACATAATAAAAATTGCGCAATTGCGATTCGTGTGACTGTGTGGTACACTTAAATCGAAAACAATGCGGCCACGTATGCAATTTCAAGCGCTTACCAACAACAATTACAATATCTGTACAGTGTTTTTTGCTGCAAAGCAAAGGGTTAAGGGATTTTAAACATAAGTCCCGTCAAACGTAGGTCGTGGCTTATTGCTCGTTGAATCGTTAGCCTCCTTAAGTTCTGGGTTGAGCTGCACAACTACACGACAAATGAAATATTAAATTAAGACTTTGTAGGTACGAGTAGACTACTCGTACCTACAAAGTCTTAATTTAATGTTTATTTTTGTTTTTATTATAAGCAAACTTCAAGCATCATACAATATACATGAGATAGACACGCTAAGAAGAAAAAGATACAATATAGTGATTTAGTTAAGGATTAATCACTCGCTCACCTATTTCATAACAAGTTAAGCCTCAGTGACATAGGAACTATTGGAAGTCTTAACCCCTTGGTTGCTTAAATATTACAAGCGGCTACTGTTTTCATCTCCAAAAGATCAACAAAAAATTAAAGCCTCTTTTCAAATAACACTCTATCTTTGAAACTAGGTTAATAGAGCAACCCGTACAGTTCGTGGCACGGCCGTCAGTAGCGGCGTAATGTTTTTAAACGGTGTTTCTACAGCATTCAAATACGAGCCACACGATCAAAATAATGCAGTGGTTTATCTTGAGGTATTTTCGATAATGAAGGGCAAATAAATTATGATTTGAACCTTAAAATATTCACGTAATACATTGCATTATTATCCTAACTAAGTAAACTACGTGTGCATAAATGTATTTCAATTTTATTTTTAATCTATATTCCCACTGCTGGGCAAAGGTCTCCCCGATAGCTTTCCATTGTTCTTTTTGCGTTGTCTTCTCTGAACAATCTCCCGTAAACGTATCATACATACTGACAAACACAAACAAAATAAAAAAGAATAACAGTACCCACAAATTAAAACTTCATACAAAAACGCACTTAAGCAGTAAAGGACTCCTCCACATCGCCGTCATCTGGAATAATTAACTTAAATCCGTAGATTTATATTCATCCGTTTTCTCTTTTATTCCCATCTCAAATCAGTGTACAGGAAAAGTGCAGTTCAATAAAAAATAATCAAGTTTTGTATCATATTTATTATTGATCATAGACATATTCATTTCAATAACGCACCATTATCTATAACATAAGAAGATCCTGTAATACTCTTTGCTTTATCACTAACTAAAAACAGCACAAGTTCTGCAACTTCTTCCGATTTGGCAATTTTACTAAGCGCAGTATTTTTCTCTATGTCTGCCCAGATTTTTTCTTGCTCTCCTTTGTCCATTGTCACCTTTTCTATGAAATCAGTTTTGACTGGACCCGGATTTATACAGTTCACGCGAACACCTTTTGGTGCGAGTTCCAATGCAACACTTCGTGTGAAATGATCTAAGCCGGCTTTTGACGTACAATAAGCGAAATTTTCCGGACAGAATATTCCCGTAGCGGCGGCGCTAGATATGTTTACTATATTCCCTTTTCTTTCAATTAGATGGGGTGCCGCTAGATGGGTTAAGTATACACCTGATCGAAGATTGGTTGCTAAGATTTGATCAAACTTTTCTATAGCATGTGGATCGAGGATACTCACTAGGTTAAACATTCCCGCGTTGTTCACTAACACATCCAAATGTCCAAAGTGTTCTATTGTGTCACTAATTATTTTCTTCGCGTTTTCGTCATTGGTCACATCGGCTATGATCATTAACGGTTTACTTCCATTTTGTTCACATATTTTCGAAACGTTTTTAAGTTTGGTCTCGTTTCTGCCGACTATTGTTATTTTCGCTCGTTGTTTCGACAATTTTATCGCGGTGGCAGCTCCTATACCAGAACTGCTGCCGGTAACTATAATGACTTTGTTCTCAAAATCCATTGTTTCTTTTTATGTTAATAATTTAATACAAGACACGCTTTTAGATTTTAAAAAGAGGCAAGTGAATTATAAGTAATGTATGCAAACGAGTACAGTTGATATTAAACTGTACGTAACACGGAGGTCTGTTAAGTAGGAAGGTAGGTACGTACGGCTAAGTGAGATAGCAATAAAACCAGTTTTGTAAGTAAGTAATGGATACAGTCTCACATTTATCATAAAGTTGTTTATAATTGCAACAATTACAATGTACATTTTTTTAAATAGTTCAGTTGTGTAACTATTTTAATAAAAAAACCGGTCGACTTCTCTTACAAAAAGCTGCATGCCATTTTGTGATGTTTTTATTTAAGAGGACGATAAATGCCAGCGACCTTGAGCGAGTGGGAGGAGCTTGCGTCACCCCCCGCGACCCCGCAACCGTTCGCACGTAACGTAGGGTAACCATACGTTATAGATTGTGTGGACTGTCCTGCCTGATTTTTTTATCACAATCCAATTTTTTTTTATGTAGTGTTCACAAATAAGGTAATATTCTGATAATAAAATAAGATTGTAATATATTATATTATTTTAATAGTTTGCATTGAATAAGTTGGTTTAAACAGGGTGTAATTTTAAACACCATCAACCTATCTCGTCATTGTACTCATCATTATAAACAACTTTTACTATATTGGACACAACATGAAATAACTTGGACTAAACATGAAATCGCGAAAAAAAAAATCAGCTGTTCCCTACATTTTGTCGAATTAAGCGAACATAAATGTAGGGAACAGCTGATTTTTTTTCGTGACTTTGCGAGGCACAGATGAGTCTCGGTACGTAAAGATGCTCACCCATCCACGGAACAACCGCGGCAAGAATAGCTTAACTTAATTGATCGGCCTGTGCGGCTGTGATGCGACTAATGAGCTCTTTAGCTATGGAAACAATATAAAGTGAAATAAAAAGCCAAAAATCTAAATAAATAAATTTAATTCCAAAATAAAACAATTAATTTCTTTAGTGACAGATGAGAAAATATGAGATGTGCAGGCAAGATTTAGAGAGGGAATGGGCTGTATGGATCAGGGGGCCGATTCTACTAATTTGCAAAGTTATACGCTCTGTACCGTCTCATCAATGGTTCGGTTTCGTTCGGCTCTCGTTCGTCCCCCATAAATCTATTCTACAATTTTTATGACAATAACTGAAACTGTAACTGACTGTAACCAAGTCGAAACCCAACTCAATCACTACGGGAATGAATGGCAATGAGTGTTACCTATAGTTCAATTAGTAAGTTTATAATATTACTATAACAAAAATGGTTAAATAACAAATAAATTTTATACGAATAATAAACCCATTAAAACTTATTTTCCGTTATATTTACCACGAAAAGTAAATGATTTTTTCCATATATTTTAATAATTGTAAATTAGCAGATTTTCTTAAAGGAAACAGTCTGGGCGGTTCGAATTGCCATTTTAGAACAATGTTGTTAGTAGAATCGCCTCCCAGAGTAAGTTAGTATATTTGGGGAGTCAGTTTACAAGGGATGGAAAGATTGATGAAGATGTGGAAAGGAGAGTGAATGCGGGAAATAAAATGAATGGTACTATACATGCGACTGTAACCAACTAGTCGATGCCTAAAAAGGCTCGACTGGCTGTTCATAATGGTGTGCTGGTGTCTAAGCTTATGCATGGAAGTAAATGAATTTTGGGTGTGGCAAAAGAAGCATAAAATATTTTTTTTACATTTCGTAGAAATGTAGTCATTTTTCGAAATATTCCTCTTGTCGAGTGTCTTGATCTACCTGTTTCTCTGTCTCTTCTTTGTCTGTATTTTGCCTTCAACCAAAATCATTGATTCCATTCCAGTTGATGGTCCTGGAAATATAAAAAAAAAACCTGTGAATCTACATTGTATATAATAAATAACGAACCATTGTCAGTTCTTTCACTATTTTCGTCATTATTTATTTCCATCGGGTCGCAAAAACCAAAATATTAAAACATAATCTTATTAATGAGCTGCACCTGTTTATTTAAACTAGACAAGTTTCTAACCTAATATAACGGGATTGTCCCCATAAAACCATAATAAATGGTATGTCTAGAATCTACAATTTATTTAATACTCACTTTGTCTCTGCATTTTCATGTTGGGAATCATTGTCAGTTCTTTCATTATTTTTATCATTATTTATTTCCGTCGGGTCGCAACAACTAAAATATTAAAACATAATCTTATTAATGAGCTGCACCTGTTTATTTAAACTAGACAAGTTTCTAACCTACTATAATGGGATTGTCCCCATAAAACCATAATAAATGGTATGCCTAGAATCTACAATTAAATACTCCGCTTTTTCATGTTGGGAATCATTGTCAGTTCTTTCATTATTTTTATCATTATTTACTTCCGTCGGGTCGCAACAACTAAAATAGTAAAACATAATCTTATTATGTACACCTGTTTTTTTTTAAGCTAGGTAAGTTTCAAACCTGCTGTAACGGGATTGTCCTCAAAAAACCATAATAAATGGTAGTCTACAATTTATTAGGTAGGTACTTACTTGCTCTCCACATTTTCGTTTCGGGAATCTGTATTATTTTTTTAGCCTACTAAAAAAAAAAAAATTGATGCGGATCTAAAGTTATGTTTGAACTTACTCGTAAATAATGGACATACTCGCGCACAAATTATTATCAAACTAACATTTAGCTAACCTCATTATATTATAATAATATATGAGAAACTTACCTCAGTATCCTGTTTCTTTCATGTATACGTCATTTCTCTTTCAGAACTTTAGTTGTTCTACCCATATTGTCGAAAAAATACGTAAGTACAGCGGTCGCGCAAAGTGTCAGCGTCTACCCGTGACAGTGGTCAGCGGTACACTGCCGCCCGTCGCCCGCGCAGAGCGCCGCATGCCGTTCCGTTCGATTTTATAGGGAATATTTATTTTTAGTAATAAAAGTATGAATATTCGAAAAAATTCACAGATAGAATTATAGATAACAAAATAGTCTATTCATACAAAAAAAAAAACATGAAAATATCTTTAGTAGTTTGGAAGTAATTTCGATTTTTATATTTGGGTAGACCTAACTTCCTGAATTTATTTCATAAAGTATTTTACTACTATACTAAAATATTCACAGATACAATTGATGTGTATGCGGTCTAGTTTAACATACATTTTTTGTGTAACTTACTTGCATTAATTGAAGGCGTAATAACAGATTTAAAAGTCACTAAAATCATATATCTGCACCTTAATTTCAGAAACAATTTCTCACGTTTCTTATATAATTTTTTTGTAGGTATACGAAAAACTATTCCGTCAAAACAAGATCTTCCGGTCAAAATTGGACATGTTGATGAAAGAAAATGACTTCTATTTGGTCCTTCAATATTATATCAAGTTCTTCACTTGCCCAATGTCTTTCCTTTTTATTACCGTCGTGAGTTTAACAAATGTGCTAAATAAACCAATGAGGGTCATGGCTTTAATAGAAGTATAAGTGATTGACGATGGCCGATGAACAATTTACTGGTAATCCCCATGGAGACATGGTGCCACTTTGCTAACGAATATTACCAACGTGCATACCTTCAAACAAACATAGTACAATACAATGATATTAGAACGCATGCGTTCTAATATCATTGTATTGTTTTGTTCGTTTCCATGTTTTTCATTTTCTAAGAATAATATAAAGATCTCTACTAATAATTTCACGATGTACATCGATATAACCGTATTACAATAATGTGTGTGTCTCTCTTATTGTTTATATACCTATAATAATAATAAAAAACTTTATTGCTCAAGAGAGAAATTACATATTTTAAATGGCACTAGTGTGGAGGCACTAGGATTCCTTGTGTCGTGGAGACTAGTCTCCTTCGTCTTACGAAATTATAAGATAGTGGGTATGCACATACATATTATCATAGGTAAGTAAGATTTCTGAGGCGACAATAATCTAATTTTTTCACAACATAATATGAAAAAACTTGTAATTAGTAGTAGTTTTGTAAATTAAGCGTGTGTAGTGTGTGTAGTGCGTGTGTAGTGTGGTGTGGTGTGGATATGTCATGAATGAATGCATTAAAGGTGGTACCTATTGGCGTTTCTCCAGTTACTCTGCCACAGACACATTCTATATACAGAGCTTCAAGAGGTACCTCTGTAACCGTAACATTATTCAAACAAGGATCCAAACATCCTGTTAGTTTAATACGCCTTTGATCAAAGCTTAAATTTCTTGATCTCGGTCCAAGTGTTTAGTTGAAGTTTCCGAAATTGAATTAGTCCGTTGTTATACTGTGAGATGTATTATTCTGCAATAATTTAGTTTGTAATGGTAACTGTGAAGTTGTCCGAAAGGTCCGAAAACTTTTGTAATTACCCTCGCAGTTGGGTGGTCTAATGATCGTCGTTTTACTTTGTGTAGTTTTGATACACTGATACGGATCTTATTAGCTCGATTCCGTTCTGATGAATAATTTATTTTATAGCAACCTCGCTTGATAGTTAGTCAATACTCGATGGCGCAGATTCAATTAATATTTCGCACTTGTCCTGGTTATCCTTGTGTAATGTTTTAGTTCCTCTATTCCATTTCATTTCTCCTCTGCCCAATCCTTCCGGGAAACAAGGCGTGATGTTTTTGTTATGATTTTTCACTTTGAATCGCTGCACGCTGTCTACTCTAGCCGTGAATCCTTTTCAATGTAAAACATTAAAAGGTT
This sequence comes from Atethmia centrago, assembly GCA_905333075.3. Taxonomy (NCBI): domain Eukaryota; kingdom Metazoa; phylum Arthropoda; class Insecta; order Lepidoptera; family Noctuidae; genus Atethmia; species Atethmia centrago. The sequence continues at coordinate 13,755,901 of HG995386.1, read as the reverse complement.
TCTGTCGCCTCAGTCTGCAGAAGTCTTAATATGGGGTAGTTACGAAGTTGTGTTATATTATTCAATCACGCCATAACGGGCTCGGAAGACGTGGTGTTATTTTTTTATGGAAATTCGTGTATTACCTACTGTTTAGCCCGCAGTAACTTTTCTTTTAGGCGAAGTATATTGAGCATCATTAACTTCAATTGCTTTCTTACTTCATATATGCAATGTTTATTCTCTATATCGCCATTATTATTACGTCACACGCCTATCATAACGAAATGATTGTTTATCTTGAAACTAACGCGTAAGTTAGGTAGATAATGGACTGGGTGGACATCCATTGTGGAAGTTTAGGAACACATCCCTCATCTTAAATGACATATCGTCTTTAGAAATTATGCTTTGAAGAGACCGTCTAGTTTTGGATGCTTTGTACTGAGATTGAGAGATGTACCTATCAAAGATTCTGAGTTAAATATAGCAACTGCAATGGTACTGAGCTACAATCTGATCAACTGTCAAACATGATGATCAGCGAGGAACCGTTTGCCGTGGTTGTCAAACTGGATGGACAAGCGTAGGTACCTATTATAATTCACCTTTGTAGCATGAAAATGTACTCACCTATGTATGTTTCTAGGTGCAAGTATGTATCGCCATCGATGCTTCATATAATATGATGGGGTTCTTTAAACTAAGGTTGCGTCTCTTGCCAGGAAAATTTCACGTACCTACCTATCGAAGATCTCTATCTACGATACGACCGGGAACATGTTAAATTCGCCGGTTTCTTATTTAATGTCGACATCGTATTGATTTTAGCGTTCGGTGTATACATATGTCACTGTATGATTATGAACATCGTTAGTTTATAATCTATATAGCGGGATTATAAACCATCGAAAAATTGTGAACTGCAACAGACCATTCACAATTTAACACATTATTTTTGGATCGTTTAAATGTTTTTTATCCATGTCAAACCGACAAATTGTAAACTGGTATCAAATTTGCATGCGACGAACGTACCTTGCGCTAATACTAAATAGCGAAGTAACTGCGACCGACTTGAAAGAAGCGCTCCGCTCGCACGGCTCGCGCGCGGTTTGTCACAGTTCTAACCTAACCTAAACCATTTGGTCAGGGTGCCCTGACTTGGTTTTTTTTTTTTGGGTTGGTAGATTATTAAATAACTTCTCCCGCTCTGGGCGGTGCGGGAAATATTGTTAGAGTTCACAATTTTTCTATAGTTTACTATCTCGGTAGATAGATTATAAACTAACGGTGCTCACAATGTACGGTTACATATTACGAAGGTATGCTGGTGGTGACTGGTGGCGCTGTTGTTTATTTTGGACCCCAAAACGAAACAGCAACAAAACTACTCGATTAAAGCAACAAACGGTTAATTCTGTTCTCTGTTTATTTATCCGACCCTTCTCCCAGGAATTTTTTGAAACCTTATTTGGCGTATCCTTAATAGCGTAGCTGTGTATTGTGGGGCGAAAGAAAAACAAAATGAAAATGTATTTACCTATCTAGCTCTTGGTAAAAACAACATGATTAATAGCTTTATGATATTGTAATTTTTTGATAAGGTAAAATTAGTATACTGTTGCGCCAGCTATGACTGACTGGCAACGTACAGTCTAAACTGCTGAATGAATGAATGAAGAATGAATGAATGAATGAGAATATAGAAACATGGAATAGTATGTTCTTAATTTGTCACCATGCTACTCGTACGAACGGAACTATATCCCAAGAACTTTATTTTAAGCGAAAAATTTCTTTATTCATCTGGGTAAACCCCATAATCAAATTAAGATGCCGACAACACCTAAAGCGCGGTCACTGTCGGACTGCATAGAAAAGAAAGAGAAGCGCGATGACACAAAGCTGGTAATTTATTGCAAAATATGAAGCAATTATCGATTTACAAAAAAGCTATAGATTGTATAAAAAAAATAAAACACTATTATGCTAATATGTTGCTTGTAGAATAATCTGACAAAAAGTCAGAATGATTGCATGTATATTTAGTATGGTTTTTAATCGTTAAAAGAAATTTTTAGAGGTATCTTCGTGATTTTTTTCTATCGTATTAAATTAGTTGTATTATGTTTTCAACACACTATCTACCTAGCTTATTTATATCCTTAAGAATATCATATATTTTTCTGATTTTGTTTACTGCAGTGGATCATATACTGGCATTAGGCCTTATAAAAGTTGCGTTTAGGTTCTGTAGTCCCCTTAAATCTAATAAGTCAAACTGGATTGTGAATAAGGTGAAAATTAGATCGCAATCTTTTGAAGCGAGTTTGCAGTGAAATTGTAGAAAATTTATTTCGTTATAGCATGCCTGCGGGTTCCCTGGAAATGGACCAATCGGAACTTGACTCGAATCAATTTTCTGTTTGCTTCGTAAATCTTGGTTAAGTTCGTAATTTTTCTAGTATTTTTATAATAGGCAGAGATTAGGTGTATCTGTTAATGTTTTGCTTGCTGACCAAACAAACCACAAACAATATGTTAATGTATATAAAGTAAGTATATAGCATGAAGGGATGTGGTCAGAAACATATTGCACCGACTGAGCCAACCACATTTTTTTTGACATAAACTGTAGAAAAAAAAATTGGCTTTTGAAACAGATTTAAAGCAGGTAAGTAACCTAACCTAACCTACCCTCTGTTTTCAAAAAGCTTCAAACTCTGCTTAGACTGAACAGACTTTACAGACTATTCTGTTATGACTGAATTGAGCTTTTATTAACCTAGGAAGAAAATATAAAAAAAAACCGGGCAGGTGCGTGTCGGACCACGCACAATGAAGGGTTCCGTAATTGGGATAACTTATTTGTGCTGTGAGACCCTGCTTCATGCCAAATTTCGTGATTTTGGGTCAACGGGAAGTACCCTATAGGTTTTTATTTGTTTTGTTGACATAGACGCTTGATTTTTTTCGAGCTCCAAGGGATTGTAGACATGTGTTTGCTATTAATTTCTACTTGATACCTCTACGCGTACCTGAGAAAAGGGGTCTTGACAGACAAACAGACGGACGAACTGACAGCTAAATGGTCCTATAAGGGTTTCGTTTTCCAATCCAAAAAATATAAGAGCAATGTTTTTTAGATTTTTGGTAGGTACCGAAACGTGCAAAATCATTTCTGTAACATACGAAATAACGGACCAACATACATAACAAAATGGTTTACACGTGTAACAACGGAATCTTAAAAACCGATATATTATCAAAACAAAAAACGCTTCTCCATTACCTTGGGGGAATTTAATCAGTTTGCTTACTTTGGACTGGAAGCTCAAATTGTGCTCACGGTAAATAAAATCATTCCTCGGAAAACAATTACTGGATAGTCCGTTAGATAAGGATAAAGTGTAGCGCGCTTTAGCAGTAGCGTTAATAGATATTAGCTTTTATCTTATCTATGATCTTGTTTTGTTTTTTTAGCGAGCTTGGTTGTGTGCAGACTGAGTCATGTATTTCTATTGGACGGATCATCGCTCTATGAAACGCAATTACGCAATCCACATAACATTCTCACAGAAAATCCTGTTTTATCGTAAAAGCTCCTGCATACTGGGGCGAAATCGCAAGCGCGACAGGCATATTGCTGCCTGTCGCGCGCGCCCGCGATATGCCTTAAGACGCTGACAACACCTAAACCGCGGTCACTGTCAAATTCCATAGAAAAGAAAGAGAAGCACGATGACAAAAAGCTTGTAATTTATTGCAAAATATGAAGTAATTATCTATTTACTCAAAATTGAGTTGAGTAATCAAAAATAAAAAACAACCAAGTTCTGCATTCAAATAAGATGTTCTTGTTATTAATTAAATACGTAACGTATGATGATATTTCATACAGATATTTTGGATTAGAACTCAAAGTAAGAGGTTAGTTTAACGTTAGTTTGTATCGAGATTTTGTTTACAAAACGTGTTTTGGTAGCAACCAAGTTCTGGGAAATATGTTCAAAATTGACGTATATTTTTTCCGCTACCACAAACTATACAGATTTGGCATTTTTGTTTCTTAAGCGAAACCTATTTTGGTCAATTGGGTCTTGTCAGCGCCTTAAGGCAAAACAGTTTTGTACGTGATTGACAAAACTTTTTCTTCTTAACTTTTTTTTTTCTATTGTGCGCACTGCCTTAGGTACTTTAACCATAACCTAACGAAAATGGCGATGTTTACAGTTGCTTATCACCATTTCTTTCGTATTCGCACGAACTCCTACATAGCTTAGAATACTTTGCTAGTAAAAATCCGGCCAAGTGCGAGTTGAACTCGCGTGGTGAGCGTTCGGTACAAAGAATGTTACCTTCCATCTTTTTTATCCCAGTATAATTAATCCCAAAAAAAAAACTTAACATTGTAGTTGAAAAAGTGTTCTTAAACTTACATTTGCAGTTGGAATGTATGGGATACATTCCAACTGCAAATGTAAGTTTATACACACAATATTGAGAAATTGACCATGTTATTTTAACACTATAGACTTCTTATAGGTTTTCCTGTAATCAATAAGTAAAGAACTCAACATTTCTTAAATAACTTTAAAACTATTTATTTTAAAATAATAAAATAAATATATTTGTGACCCTCACAAAAAGCCCTTTAATTTAATATGTCATCACACTCTCAATCTGTCTGCATTTTTTTTTTAAATTTTCTAATTGGCTCCTCAAAAGTGACCTACATAAAATTATTCAAAATTCATTTATTTAAGTCATAATTTATTTACATAATCAAATTACAAGATGGTTATTAACATTAACTAAATGAAATTAAAACTAAGTTAAACCTAAAAAAGGCCCTCGAGGCATTGTACCGAGGATGCTGACGATGATTCCTCGCTGAATTGCAATGCTGATGCGCTGCACGAGAAAGCCGCCAGCTTTTCGGTCACCAGTTACATCAACTAGTCGTTTCGCGAATACCGCAAATAAGTTATGCCCACTGGGACCCCACGGACCGAGGGTCTCGACGCCAAAGGGCACAAAGTTGTACTATCTGCCAAGGCCTCTATATTTAATAATTTTCAGGTTTTCGGCATTTTCTGCCGCTGCACCCGCTTTAGAAGTAGTGGGATGGTGCCAGTGTGTATACACAGGTAGCGTCCCACACAAGCATCCGTCCCAAACTTCACGGAACCAAAGACACACCATCAGGTCTTTTGCCATCATCTCTGACAATGCCAGTCGGCTCAAGAATAGCAGGCACATTGATGATGGCAAGAGACCGGCAGATTATGTCATTAAGTGTCGCATGTCTTGAAAAGCGGCCTGCAGTCGGTCCACGTCCGTGACCCCAAGCCGCAGACCAGTCGCCAGAAGAAGCGAGGTCGGATCCAGGAAGGTACCGATATATGGAGAAGGATGGGCATGTAGCCAATGACCGGCCTCTCTGGCTCCGACCGCCAAAAGTCTTGCGCGATCCGTGTACCATGTGTACCAACTTTCTACTTAATCGGTCCAGTCGATTAGGAGCAAACTGGCTGTGACAGACGGGCAGACGGGCAGACAGACAGACAGACGGACAGCCAGACAGCCAGACAGACAGACAGACAGCCAGCCAGACAGACAGCCAGCCAGACAGGCAGCCAGACAGACAGACAGCCAGCCAGACAGACAGACAGGCACACGAGTGATCCTATAAGGGTTACGTATTTTCCTTTTGAGGTACGGAACCCTAAAAAATTGCCTGTCAACAAGGTGGTTGCAAGCAATCCACCAACCCGCACTGGGTCCGCATGGTGGTTTGCGGCCCATTCCCTCCCCCGGAGGGAAGGCCTGTGTCCTAATAGTGGGAACAGGCTGATTGTGCTAAGTTGGTTGCTGGGTTTACTAATGAGATAGATACATCGAACATATATTTAAGTTTCTCCACTTGTAGAGGCTACTTAAAAGCACTCACCATCAAAATTACCCTCATATTTCTAATTAGGATAGGGGTAAGCTTTTGGGGTAGGACAAAATTTCACACGAAGCAATGACTGCAATCTTTCTAAATTAAGACATAAAGAAATACAGAAGAAATAAAGAAAATACGTTTATTTGTGGCAAACATGACGCAAAGAAGCAACATAAATACAAAAAAGAAACAATTTGAGGGAGAAAATGCGTCACATCCACGCAAAACGGCCAACGCTCAGCATAATGCTGCGACCCGGACACCTTGACCTTTGTTGCGAGACAGAGCCCCAGCGCTGGTTTTCAGCGATAGCCGGTGTTGACGTGTACGTCGATCGGTGCAGCACACAGTAACATTGTAATATGAAAAAAAATAAAAATACATACAACCGCTACCGCAACCGCTTTTTTTCCGTGCCAAAGTTCGAAGTACGTAACTGAAAGTACCAGTACGCATTACTGGAAGCTACGAAACATGAAGTATTAAAACAAATGGTGCAATGAACTTTGTTAAACTAATTGTCGAAATTAAAGCTAATAAATAATACGATTGCATAGTGACTTGTGTTACACAATAGAGAGGGCATCAATCTACATTTGCGGTCACATGCATTGAGTCAAGCCATCAAGCCATTAAGGTTCAATGTATGATGCTGTTGAATGCCTCATCCAAGATCTCATTGGGATCTGTTCTGTTAACAGATGAAAGGATGGAGATATTGTATGTTACAACTTAGAACATTAGAATTACTTAAGAAGTATTGTGAGGTTTTTCAACGTGAAAGTTTTTCAGCTTTATCTAGATTTGATACGTACATAAAAATTATCATAATTACTCGTAATGCTGTTTTTCCCTTATAATAATAAACCTTTATTTTCAGAACACAGAGAATCCGTACAGTAATGTTAGTAAAGAAAACATAAAACGAATGTTTGCTATTACGTAGAGCGTTTAAATCAAATTGGAAATCAGATAATTAAATATTAAATATACTTGATGAATGATCTTGAGGTATTTAATCTGTAGAGGGGCTTGCGGCTAAGTAATAACAGCCGCACGGGTCAATCGATCAGGTTAAGCTACGCTTACCGCGGTTGGTCCGTAGATGGGTGACCACCTTTACATACCAAGACCCCTCCGTGCCTCGGAAAGCACGTTAAGCCGTTGGTCCCGGCTGTCATTCGTGGATTTTGGACAGTCGTTACGGGTCGTCAGAAGCCCGAAAGTCTGCCAACCAGTCTTACCTAGGAGTATCGTAATACCCAGTAACTGGGTTGTGGAGGTCAGATAGGCAGTCGCTCCATGTAAAATACTGGTATTTAGCTGCATCCAGTTAGACTGGAAGCCGACCCCAACGTAGTTGGGAAAAGGTTAGGCAGATGATTTAATGAATGATCAATTATGAAAAAAAAATATTGTGCGGAAACCTAATAATTAATAACCTTGAAATATTGTAATTCACTTTGTTTCCTTTGTATGATTTTCGTGTTAAGTATTTTGATTTATTTTAATATGTTTACCTTGTCAAACTTACTTTTATATTATATTATTTTTTGGTGCAGCCGTGAGGCACACACTATTTATGTAAAACATTATTTTCACTTTTTTATTATTTTTTTTTTATTTTGTGTTTCACGAACTGTATCCAAATAAACGTTATTCTTTCTTTCTATATGTTAATTATGTGGTCTCCTATAATTGGAAGCGCACACTTGTACTTGTCCCTATTCTATGTAAACTTGCATGTAATTGTGTAGCCTCTATTGGAGATCCAATAAATCTTCTTGTATACATACATACAGATAAATAAAATTGGAGTATCTGTTTGTTATATGTATTAAAATAACCGCTTTTTACTAAATGCATATGGATTGTATACACGGTACATATACCAAAATATATTTTTTTTACTATTTTTGTCTGTCTGTCTGTTTGTTCCGGTTAATCTTTGAAACGACTGGACTGATTTTGACGGGACTTTCACTGGCAGATAGCTAATGTTATAAGGAGTAATATGAGTATTTTTAGAAAAAGCCACGCGGGCGAAACCGCGGGCAACAGCTAGTAAATAAATAAAACCTAGACCAGTACATTGAAAAAAAGTATTATATGCCCTAACTCGGGTCATAGTCTACCCATATGGATGCCAATTTTCATCCAAATCCGTTCAGACGTTTAACTTTCGCATTTATAATATTAGTTAGGATTATTTTTAATATATTCTGAAACTGTATATCACGAGGTTCATACCGTTCTCGACTACAAATGGATCATCAATCCGCTATAAGAGGATTACTCGTCGAGATTCGGTAACAATCAATTCACTAAGCTCAGATTATATCGTTGCGTTGTTGTGTGCGATTTATAGAAGATTATCTAGATAATCAACACCTTTGTGATATGACTTTAATTGGTATATATAAGTAATTTATAATACGATACCCATTTAACTTAGGCCATGTAGGGTCTGAATATTAACAGAGGTATTTAATTGTCAGACACAACTAGGATTGCCAGGTGTCCGGCTTTTTGAAATCGTCTGCGGTCAAATCCGGCTTTTGTTAGGCTTTTGGTCAACCCCGCCCCACCAAAAGATGCGGAACGAAAGAACAAATTAGGTACTTTAGTAAGAACAAAATGTGATTCATAATAACATAATTATATAATTAAGAGTGGAGTAAGTCTCAAATGAATAACAGTAATAAATACACAAATAAAAGTATCAATGTTCTTTTTTTCTTTTAGAAACCAGTGTGTCGGGCTTTCAGGTCAAAACGTCCGGCTAAATATGAATCTGTGTCCGGCTTTTCTATTTTTGGGCCTAGCAACCTTATACACAACGCTCAAAAAAGAGCTTTTACTGTCTGAGCAGTTGCCTACTGATTTAATGAACAAAACAGTAGGTATCTGTCTGGTAAAATGGCGGCTAAGCCTTGTGATAAAACTTGACATTTTAATTATCAAGCAAAATCATCATTAGACACAATTTTATATAGATATTGACATTACTGAATATTACATACAAAATTAGATGAATATTTACTTTCAAAAGTATTATATTACTTTAATTATTGTAAATGTGAGCACTATGTGGGTCATTTTATTTTTTCTGTCTCAGTTAATTTTAATGATGGTCTCATATTGAGTACTTTATGCGGCTTACTCAAATGTCCTTTCCTTGGTATTGTTCGTCGACTCGTTGAGCTCCTTTCGAGCTACATGATTACTGACAAATGCTTGCACTGACTGGACAGATCCACTCAAATTTGTGTGGTTCTTTCCTCAAAAGACCATTTCAGACATGGATCTACATGGTCCTCACAAGATCTGACCAAGACTATGTCTGAACTTTAAAAGAGACTTTGACCCTTGAGTTGGTTTCACCATTTCTTCTCAGGGGTAGACAGATAGGAAATGTCGACTCCATCTAGAATATTTGTTTTTTTTTTAATATGACATGTAAAAGTGATTCCATTATCCTATTTACAGAATAAACAATTTCATTTCATAAAACCGAATGTGCGCTGTTATAATTTCTAACGTGACGATATTATCGAAGACGTCCATGTTCACGTCACGGCGTCACGACAAACACAGGGAAGTAGAGTGTATGGAAATAACGAAGACACTTTTCCATCCACGATAACGTTACAACGTACACGTATTTTCACACATTTGATGGACGTGGACGTGGATCTCCACGATGGTATTCTCGTGGAGATCCACGTCCACGCTAGAAATTAGGAAAACGCACATTCGAAAATGATTTGGTGTTTTGTCAAAAGAAAGATTATACGAATACCAAGTTAAATTAATAGTTTGAAATACAAAATTATCTTCATATAATCTGAACATTTCACTGCTAATGTTAGGTGATGAAGGAATGATGGATCTTCCTGAAGATTTGTACTCGTAGATTCGCGTAGTCACTTTAATCTTGCTTGTATACAGTGTCTGTATACGGTATGGCGATCTGTCCCTTACAAAACTTCAATACCTACTCGACTAAATGTATGGGATGACTGATTTTTTTTTTCAGGTCTACGGTGTTGGTCCCTGGAAAAACGTTGTTCAGTTTGATGGTCTGACCACACCCTTAATTGTCGCCACACCGTATACAAACACATTATATAATAAACGCCATACAAATAATCAAAGATCCATATAGATAGTACTTACTGTACTTAGGTAGAGTAGGTACTCTAATCTAGGACCCCACATCGTCTTGGATAAAGAGGTTCTTGGAACTGTAGACTCGGCAGTTTTTCTGGGCATAACAGTAGATGCCAAACTTCAGTGGGGCCCTCATATATCAAGCCTAGCGGGAAGGCTCAGTTCGGCCGCTTACGCCGTCAGGAAATTAAGACAATACACTGACGTTAATACAGCTCGGTTAGTATATTTTAGTTATTTTCATAGCGTTATGTCCTACGGTATTCTGGTGTGGGGCAAAGCCGCTGACATTCAAAATATATTTGTTCTTCAAAAACGAGCTGTTCGAGCAATTTACCAGCTAGGTGCCAGAGTTTCTCTGAGAGATTTTTTTAAAGATATTGGTTTTCTCACGGTGGCGTCACAATTCATCTTCGCCAACATCTTATATATTAGGCAAAATATACACTTATACATTAAAAACAGTGATATTCACAATATTAACACCAGAAATAAGGACAAATTACGTGCTCCATTTCACCGGCTTCACAAGGTTCATAACTCGTTTGTTGGGCTTGGTATTACTTTTTATAACAAGTTACCCTCTTCTTTGCTAGATTTGCCTTTTAATGCGTTTAAAACTAATGTAAAATCCAAACTTTGTTCAAGGGCATACTATTCTATCAACGACTACTTAAATGATAAGAATTGTTGGTCGCTGTGATTAACTCAAGACAATGTTTATGTTCTTTCTCCAGAATTAGCCTACCTAGTGACAGGTTATATGAGTTCATATAATTGTTTATTTTATTTGACTGTATAAGTCAATTTATTTTAAATTTTATTTCCGTTTATTATTGACATAATCTTCTCATTACAATGTTTTTTTGTTGAGTTGTATTGCAATATGTGGTTAGCTAGCGACCTCGATAACTGATTATATTATTCTTACAACCGGCAGCAAGTTCGTCATGCTCCCTTAGTTGTCACTGCTTGCGGTAGCGTCGGGGGTCGGGTTACCTCCTTCCCTCTAATATAGCGAGGGGGGTAATGGCTGATTTTTGCGTTATGCTCGTGAACGGGTGCTGCTTGTGGTGACTGGTCGTCTTGCTGACCATTGTTTTGTTTTGTTATTAGTAATTAATTGTTTATTTATTTTACTTTGATGGTCCTAGTTCATCATTTGTGACTGTTACAGCTATAGCTATATGTAAGCGGGCACGCCTTTTATGCTTCGAGGCTTTTATTTGGGCATTAAGTTCTGTTTACGTTTTTATCTCTGCTTGAGAATTAATAGTTTTCGGTGTTTTCCTTTTCTTTTTTTTTTGTTGGTATAGTGGTGTGCTAGCTGACATATGGCTAATAATTTAATGTTTTATGTTGCACGTAATGTAAATTGTTTTGCATACTGTTGTATAGAATCCATTTTTTTTCCCTCTAACTGAACAGACAGCTGTGCTGCTGGGGAGTTTGTTGACCACTTCTTCTTCCCAGCTAAAGCACTAGGAAGTGGTGAAGGGTGGGCGTTTTGGGGGACTGTCTTATGTAATTTTGACGTTCGAAAAGTGCTGATTCTCAGCCTAGTTTGAATAAATGACTTTTGATTTGATTTGATTTGATTTAATGCCTGTGGCATATCTACCATTAGGTGAAGCAACTATAAAAGTTGCATCGTCTAATCAGTGTTTAGACGATGCAAATTATTTGTTGCTTCAATGTTATTGCATGCAACAGGCAAAAAATTGCAGTGTCTAAATAGGGTTTCAGTGTACGTAGGTACACTTACGACCAAATTGTGTTCTAAAGCGCCCCGAGAGCAAGAACAACGAGGAAAAACAATGTAATTTAGGAATGTAACCTCTCTTGCCGCTTCATGGAATTTTAATCCCGTTCTAATAATATTCTTTCACTGAACACTTGTTTGCTCACTTATGGGTAGATGAGAAAAGCATTTCGTAACATATTTTGTGGGGATAAACTACTGAAATCCATCGGAGGTAGACAAAAGTTCGTGGGAAATACATTGTTTTGTTTGGGTGGTCGGTTTTTTTATCACTGGGCACACGACATGACAAGTTTCTTACCTGTGGCATACTCGTACAATAAAATTGAAACAAATGACTTGTATCGTCTAAAGACTGCTTATACGGTGCAACATTTATTGTTGCTTCAATTTATGGCATATTTATATACACAAGCAATTAAATCGCACCGCGTATATCACGGGGTTTACAAGTGACATTCTTTAAACTCCAAGGGCCGGCGCCCACTGGCGGTACGGCATGGCAAGAGATTTTTATGCGACGAATAGAAATATAACTTAACAATATGACAACAAAATTGAAATTTCAACGGCAACGATGTCGCGGTATCCTTAGGCATGCCGCGACGTCCTTAGGCATCATCATTGGAATTAAAATTTTATTGTTATACATAAAAGTTATATTTCTATTCGTCGCATAAAAATCCTTTGCCATGTCATGCCACCAGTGGGCGCCGGCCCTAAGGTATGTAACCGACGACCTTAATGACCCAGTGGATATTGACAGGGAACGTAGGGCGTTTTCTTTTCTTTTTTGGGGTGGGAAATTGGCAAATAACTTCTCCCGCTGTGTGCGGAGCGGGATGGTGACTCAGACTCTTACTGACTAAAACCCATCCGTGTTCCTTCCATTGCCTGTGTTGCCAATGGCCTCGGTAACCCTTTTGGACTTTCCCGCGACCCCGGCAGGCATCGGCCCTAGTGGACCCCTACACTTGTGCTGACATCTCTTTGAGGCGCGCGTGGAACACAACGTGCCGTCGACCCGGGTCTGGTCCTTATCGGACGGCGAGCTACCTATTGCTCACCGTCCGCAAGCCCGCGCCTACGGTGGCCAGAAATCCGCCCGGGATTCCCGACACCGAGGGCGTCTCTTGTGGTGGCTAGGGGCGAGAGGGGGCGAAATTTGCCTTTCCCTCAACCGTCCCGCCTCCTACTTCGCCGCGAGCATTACTGCTTCGCAGAAGGAGGTAACGGCTGCCCATGCCCTCCCGCTCCGTACCATGGCCTGGACCAAGGCCGACCGCGAGAGATCTTCGCCGCCGATCGCCTGCACGAGGACACAGCGGTGCCTCAGCCGGGCAGACCTCCACCGTATGCTCCACCGTGTCCTCCGGGCGATCCACACAGTGGTGACACCCGGGGGTTTCCTCCCGCCTTATCCGACACAGGGACCTCCCGAAGCTGCCATATCCGGTGAGGACCTGCGTCAGGCGGAAGGTGAGGACGCCGTGGCGCCTCTTTAGCCACTCCTCAAAGAGGCTCTCTAGACTTATCACCGCAATTCTGGCGTGCCCAGCACTGAGCTGCGACAATGGCACTCTCCATGTCGCCATGAGATCCGCCGGAGCACGGTCCACTGTGCCGTGATTTCTCACGGCAGCGGAGTTACGCCCCGGCGTTTCGCCTCCTCGCACCACTCCCATACTTGCGCGAGGGCTTTTGCCTCCAGATCTCATGGCGGCAATCCGGCAAGGAGGCTCGCCGCCTCACCGGAGACCGTGCGGTATCCACGGAACGAAGGGCGCTGGCAATCCGATGTAACATGTCGGCTCGCAGGTTTGCACGCTGTAACATGGCAGTCAAAATAACGCTTTTTAAAGCTTATTGCCAAGTGGTTTACACGCGCAGCCTTTTTTTTTTTGGGCGTAAATTATCAAATAACTTCTCCCGCTCTGGGCGGAGCGGGAGGGTGTGTCAGAACACATCCTCCCGCTCCGCCCAGAGCGGGAGAAGTTATTTGATAATTTGCTCTTACTGACTAAAACGCATCCGTGTCCCTTCCGTTACCTGTGTTGCCAGGGGCCTCGGTAACCCTTTTGTACCTTCTCGCGACCCCGGCAGCTACACGTGCAGCCTGTGGACCAACTACACTCAGCGTGCTACTGATAGCACGCTGAGTGTAGTTGGTAGAAACGGGGCAGCCCCATCAACATCCTGAACCCTAGCTAGGTTCAGTTTCTAGACGCAGCTGTTTAGACTGCGTTGTCACTAGTAGTCAGTGAATTAATTAATTTAATATTTTCATTAAGTAGATTTAAGTAGAGATAGGTGAATCAATGAATGGATGATGGCTCAATGAATCTGCCTACCCTTTTCCCAACTATGCTGGGGTTGGCTTCCAGCTTAACCAGATGTAGCTGAATACCTGAATTTAACATAGAGCAACTGCCTATCTGACCTCCACAAGCCAGGAACTGGGTAACACGATGCCCCTTGTAAAGACGAACGACTGTTGTCAGACTTTTGGGCTTCTGCCTACCCGTAACAACTGTCAAAGATCTACAAATTCCAGCCACCAACGGCTGAACATGCTTTCCAAGACATGGAAGTGTCTCGATATGTAATGGATGGTCACCTATCCACGAACCAACCCCGCCGAGCATAGCTTAACCTTCGATCGACCCGTGCTGCTTATTATTTAGCTTCGAGCACCTCACGTATGTGGCGGCATCTACAAACCGTACATGTGAACTATCCAAATCACACTGACGTCACGCAAAATCCTGCATCGCGCCAGCAAAGTTTACCGCGACAAGCATACATACAACGTCCTGACGTTAGACAGTAGCCCACCAGACACGACACCCGTTTGGTCGGACCCTTTTCTATGGAGGATGAGTGAAACATGTCATTTGGTTTAAATAGGTTTTTATTTTTATTATTTTAATATTATTTTACATGGATTCTTGTGTGCGTTGTGAATGTGAGAACGTTGTAGGCTTAATAGACTAGATCTTTTATAGACCTTTTTCTTTCTTTTTTTTTGTTAAGTACCTACTTCACGACAGGCCTCCCATACCTATTAACACTGTAATCTGACAACATTGTAAAAGCCAATTATTTTTAAAAGAGTAACCGTGGAGTGTCTTGCCAGCTATTCTCCATAGGAAACGACCAATTGGAACCGTACACCTAGCTTCTGACGTTTCATAAGTGCCCATGTAGGTTTATGTGAAATAAAAATATTTTGATTTGATTTGATTTGCACTTTACTCCCTGTTCCACATAACGTATAAGTAAGAAATCTGTCAGTATTCGATCGAGGATCATACTCGAGTTGTAGAAATACTACATTTACGTTCCAAAGCCCTTATTATTCATTTAGAACCATGTTATTTGCGGTTTTCCTCATTATTCGCTTGTTTTAGTCACACACTTGCTCATGCTTTATTTTGCCCAAGCTTAGATGTTCGTTGGAGCGTGTCTTATCTAATTAGTAGGTCGGTTAGCTCTTCTACCTGACTATAAAACATTGCTCAGGGAAGCATGTATTGGTCCCGCTACGGATTTAGGACCATGGACGCAGTTGCCAGTATTATTGGTTTTAGGGCAGAACTCAAAAAGGTGTGATGTGATGATTCATCTCCCATCAATGAGATTAATGCCTAAATATTAATAGTGGTCATAGTGTCAGTGGGAAGGTTCGCTGAATAAAGAGGTACACATAATCAGCCTATAATGTTTCCACTGCTGCGACACAGGCCTGCGAGAGGGAATAAAGAGGTGTGAAGGTATTTTTTTTTTGCCCCACACTAGGAATTTCTTGCTGTATCGTGGGTGCGTTTAAAAACATAGAAACTCACAAACACAAACACCCAGACCCGGAACAATTACTTGCAGATCATACAAATATTTGACACGCTGCGGAGCAGTCGTTCGCTCAGCCATTACGCCAACCGCGTCGTCAAAATTAAACTACTACTGCTTTAAAGTCTTGAAGTATATCTTGTATGCGCAACAATGAAGGGGATTTCTTTATCTTGCAACTTAGTTGATAGCATAATATCCATCAAATAAGCTCATACTTGCGTTATCTTTTTTTCGTCATTAAATAATGCGCCCCAAATCTGTAGGTCACAGAAATATTTGTTGCATACAAAAAGTCCGCAACCCGTAGTGAAAAAAAAAACAATGTCTTAACCACACTGAACTAATCAACAGTCGTACTGCAAAACTCATGTATTCAAAAGATTTGCAAAATCAGCTCTTTTTGAATATCAAATTAGTAAAGAGAGAAAGAAAATATAGAATGAGAGAGATTTAGCTTAAGAGACAGAGAAAGTTACATCTATCTGCTCTCTCATGTAACGAAATGTACTTCAACGTGACGCGTTCTTAAAATTTCACTCTCAAGTCTCGCCCTCTCGCCCCTAGCCGCCGCAGGAGACGCCCTGGGCGTCGGGAATCTCGGGCGGATTTCCAGCCACCGTAGGCGCGGGCTTGCGGACGGTGAGCAATGGGTAGCTCACCGTCCGGTAAGGACCAGGCCCGGGTCGACGGCGCGTCGTATTCCACGCGCGCCTCAAAGAGATGTCGTCAGCACAAAGTAGGGGTCCACTAGGGCCGATGCCTGCCGGGGTCGCGGGAAGGTACTTATGGGTCACCGAGGCCCCCGCAACACAGGCAACAGGAAGGAATACGGGTGGGTTTTAGTCAGTAAGAGTCTGACACACCCTCCCGCTCCGACCAGAGCGGGAGAAGTTATTTGATGATTTCCCAACCAAAAAAAAAAGTCTCGTCCAGTTATCGAATCCACCAGAAGTTTCACTTCAAAAATATAGTTTACATTCATGTTATTTTCATACATAAAAGTGGATGAGAAGACGCGATGCAAAAAATTCCAAGCCACACATTTTCGTTTGTTTTCCTTAATAATTGAGAAGCTTCCAATTCATTTTCGGGTTTCAGAAACCGATTACATGAGCCCCAAATCCTTAGTTAAGACCAGAACAGACATGACAGCCGGTAATGCTATATTCGTCTCGGCTGTATTCACATTCTGTCACGAATATCAATGAGAAGGATTTCATCGACAGACGGCTTCCGCTGACAGAGATGAACGACTGGTCACGTTTTAGAATTGTTGCTATTCAATTCTAAAACGGAATTCGGAAACGGATCTGTCATTGGTACTTATACATTGTTTCGTTACGACAACTAAGCTAACCGAGCTTTAAGAACATTTTATTTTATTTTTTTTGGAAATTAAATATCAGAGGAAGCAAGACAGGTACCTCTCTTGCTTCCTCTGATTTTATGGATATAAAATTAACAAAATTCAGGAAAGTCGTTTATTTTTAGTCTTTTACGTTCATTCGTAAAGGTGTTTGTTATTCAATTAATGTCGTTTCATGTTACCACGAGGTATGTTCATCTCCACGACAGATTGTCACCTGACCCAGCCAAAGTGGAATGGTTCGAATGATTTATACTTCATTTATTATATCAATATAATATTTGTATGCCAGTCCATGGTGAACAGAAGCATAATCAACGTATAATGTTCCCACTGCTGGGATACATGAATGACAATTATGTATGGCTAACATGTAAGATCATAATTCTACTACGTTTTTAAGAAAATTTAATTATTCTATTCTATAACATAAGACAAATAACGAAGGTAAGGCATAGGTATTTCGATATAGGTAATTATGTAAGCTCCGTTATTTTACGACCAAAAGCAAAAAAATCAAAGAAAACAGACAAATAAATAAAATCTCTGAAATGCAGTCGTTTAAAAATATATCTATCGTTTTTTCACCGTTATTTGTCTAATGCAGTAATTATTAATTTTATTCGTACAATTATAAACGAGCTGACCCGACAGACGTTTCCTCTCCTTTCAATAATTCATACAAAAATCCCA
This sequence comes from Atethmia centrago, assembly GCA_905333075.3. Taxonomy (NCBI): domain Eukaryota; kingdom Metazoa; phylum Arthropoda; class Insecta; order Lepidoptera; family Noctuidae; genus Atethmia; species Atethmia centrago. Next base: position 13,738,123 of record HG995386.1, on the reverse strand, counting down.
TAAAAAAGGAGATTCAGTTCTCTTACCGAATATGAAATTTTTCCGCGAAACTTTTCCAATGTTTCTTTCCATAAAAACCTAATTCGGACTATAACGAACATTTTAAAATAAAACGTAGCCAAATGGGTCCAGCCGTTCTCAAGTGATGCGCTTACCAACGAACAGCATTTCATTTTTATCAAATAGGATAGTTAACACGCCATTTATCTAATGTCAAAGACAGTGACATGACTAACGTTGTAGACACGTTTTACTAAGAGCCCGTAGCTAGCTACCATCGATTATATATCGTAAAGCAGCACACGTTCGGTCCGTACCTGTTTGGTCCAGATTAAATAAGAAAATTGAAAACTTCCTGTGAAACGTTAAACAGTAAAAATAGGCATTCATGGGGACTGCCCACAGATTCAATATAATAATGATTACCTATTTAAAACAATTTAACAATGCACGAAGTGAAAATTTACAAAAGGAGCCGAGTAGGTACACGAGAATCGCGATTCAGCGACACCGACCGACTGGAGCCGAGTATACCCGATACAGCGTCACCGACCCGAGCGTGACGCTTCAGTTTCGTTCACTGTTCAAAAGAGCACAAAGTGCGCCTAAATAAATGTTCACTTCAAAAATTGCGGGTGTGCTCGTACTTACATAATTTCACTCCGCACATAACACTTATTCACAACGCCAATAATTAGCGTATTTTAACTCAAACTCAAACCCTTTATTTCAATTAAACCATTTACATTTACTTTTGAATTTTCAAGGAGTCGGTCAATTAGCCACCGTAGGCGCGGGCTTGCGGACGGTGAGCAATGGGTAGCTCACCGTCCGGTAAGGACCAGGCCTGGGTCGACGGCGCGTTGTATTTCACGCGCGCCTCAAAGAGATGTCGTCAGCACAAGTGTAGGGGTCTACTAGGGCCGATGCCTGCCGGGGTCGCGGGAAGGTACAAAAGGGTTACCGAGGCCACTGGCAACACAGGCAACGGAAGGAATACGGGTAGGTTTTAGTCAGTAAGAGTCTGACACACCCTCCCGCTCCGCCCAGAGCGGGAGAAGTTATGTATTTGATAATTTCCAACCCAAAAAAAAGGAGTCGGTCAGTTAGAAATATGAAGTTAGTTGTCCATTCCAAAGCGTAGTAGTTACATAAGGAGAAGAACGGGCAAGAAACTCCACGGACAGTCTTTTAAATTATAATGTTATAAAAATACTTATTGTTACATCTTTAACGTTGAATTTATAACTAAATGTGAGGACGATGTAAAAAAAGGCATCCATAGCGCAAACAAAAACAAACAAAAAAAAAACAATTCAAAAATAAAATCATTAAAATAAACCGTGGCAGCTAAGCGATGACCAGTCCCATCTGACGGCGCCCGTTCACGAACATAACGCATGGATCAGCACCATTCAACTCAACCATTTTGAAGCGAACTAAATGATCCAACACACGCGCCTCCATCAGCGAGACATCTGAGTGAGCATGACATAATCTCAGCCGCCAGGGCACATTCAATTCAATTTAAGATATATTAACCGGAAAATTATAGCTCTATTGTATATAGTACTCACACCTGTGCTATGCAATTATATAATTCAAAGGAGATTGAGTTTATACAATGCAAAGATAGTCTTACAATCTTCAGCAGCTACAACAGTATTTTCAAATGTTAATCAATTAGTTGTGGTTGTGGAGCAGGACCAGCATTGAGCCAAGCATTTTTATCGGCGACATAATCCCCAAACTTATAATATGCCTCCCTACATAGTGTGCGTTTTATACATGATTTGAGTTTCGTCTCATTCAGGTTTTTGTCTTTTATATTTCTATTAATTTATCTCGACTGCTCGACGTCCGTATGTCACTGCAGGGACCCAGCGGAAAATCAGCGTCAGGTATATTTACCTGACACATGCTAAGCTGGGGGGCAACCACGGCCTCTTATAGCAGTTACAGTGGGAAAGAGATGGAGCTAAACCCACTGTATAGCTTCATCTCATTCTCACACTGATGTAATATTAAAATAATACTGCTACAAGAGGCCGTGGTTGCACCCGTGTTCCTGTCGTTGCCTGTGTAACCAGGGGCCTCGGTATCCCTTCCGGATTTTCCCACGACCCCGGCAGGCATCATTCCTAGTGGACCCCTACACTAAGACTTGTGCTGACGACATCTCTTTGAGGCGCGCGTGGTAGTTGCCCCCCCTGGACTCCCATTTGGTTCAACCTTGAGACGCACATCGCACTTTGTATGTTCGTCAAAGTAAAAAAAAAACATATTTTAATGACGTAAAGTGACGCTATCACTTTATGTCATTAAAATATGTTTTATATCATATCGGCACCTTGTATTTTCTTTATATGCATGTACCGTAAAACGTGGTGAATAGAAATGCAGGGGTGAATCGGGACGAAACTTTAAAATGGATTTTAACGTTGAAATAATACAGTTTGCTGCCAACAAGGAAAGTTAGTCGTTAATTATTAGACAACAAACACATTAGAGCCCTTTTTGACAACAAATTATATTATTTCAACGTTAAAGACCATTTTAAAGTTTCGTCCCGATTCACCCCTGCATTTCTATTCACCCCGTTTTACATTTGTTATCATTTAATTGTGCTTTTGTGTGCTGTGCTAGGTATTTCTTTTGTGCGCACTAAATAACTGATTTATCTTTCTATATAATTAACAACTGCTCTAAATAGATATGTACCGACTCTGTGACTATGTTGTGCACTCCCAGAGACAAATATTTAATGTAGATTCAAAGTATATATTTGTGTAATCTGCGAGTCCTTTGGGAAATTCGCTAAGCAAACACAAAATTATAACATGAGCACAGAACTGTTATTCTCAATATTTTTATCCTCTTTCGTTAAAGGTCTTTCCTGCTTGGGTCTTGTTATAACGGGAAATGACGTCAACATGTAGTCATCATATTAATGATCATGAAATAGTTATTGCTCGGCAAAGTGACGTCATTATAGAGATACCTAAGGCCGGAAACCTATAAACAAAGGATTTCATCGTGGGTTATGGTTACTCTGAGATATTGGAATACTAAGCAGATTTAACAAACGAATCACTTACGTCGATATATGGTATCACGCACCATACATTGCATTGCATTGCATTGGTGGTCGCATTGGGTTGTATGGTATGGTGGTGGGTATGGTATGGTATGGTTGGTGTGGTGGTGGTGGTTTCTCCTGAAAAGGAGAATTTAGCCAATGTATTCACATGCTGGGCTACGTGATGCGTTTTCATCAGAAGACAGCAACAACTAAACAACCAATGACACTAAATTGAGCTCGTTCCTCGACCTCTCCTATCCATATATTTTCATTCGCCTTACTCTAGGTACTACGGTCCCAGACGCTAAGCAAGATTGGCTCGAACATGGATATTATAATACCGTAAAAAGCCCAAAATACACGAAATTTTGTTCAAATATATATTGTTCTACCTTTTCATAGCTTACAAGCGCGCACAGCAGCTATTTCACAATTAATACAAACACCAATAATGAAGTCACTCGACGAAGCACACATGTACAATATAACTAGTGAAGTAGTGATTCATTCATTCAATCTTGCAAATTGATTTGAACTTGGCAGTTGTAATATTAATTGGCATCAATAACTGGAATGCACTTGTATGCCATGCAGTCTATACGATCAATAGTTTGTATGTATGTATAGAAGACGAATTTGTCGTATCTACTACATCTCCTGTATATCATCACTGTTACTTTTCTTTTTCTTCTTTATCAGTCTTTTTTATCCAATTCTTGGTGTAGGCCTCCTCTACACACCCAGTGGCGGTACCTTCATATAAGCCCAAATGCCTTACTAAAATGCTCGATAGAGAATTTATTGTACCTAACCAGTAGTTTATGAGAAAATTGCGATGATACATACGTAGATACGTAGGTACCTACATACTCAGTCGAAAACTGAACTTTCTTTTTTTGAAATCGGTTAAAATTTTATTGGGCTTGCGTTATTTTGAAACCCTAGGCACGCCACTGTACACCATTCCTTTTGGTCCTAAGCCTTCCTTATCCAACGGCGTCAGTGTATCTAGGTGGCTGACGATTGGTGCTTCGCCACTGGATCTCCACTTTAGTACAGCACCCGACTGTTAATATAGTTCGTCGAGTTTAACAAAGGTCAGGTTTTTAAAGTATCGTCTCACATATTTGTCTAATAGTCTATTTCTAAAGCTTGATGGCAATAGGTCTTATGGCAATAGGCTCGCCCCCTATTACATGGGATTTAAACATAACTGGCGAAATGTGGGTGTACACCACTGTCTTCTATGTGTTTTATTAACGCCCGGGTACTGATCTTTCCTGACCCACCTGTCATCGATTATGTGATTTAAAAACCCAGTTGACTGCCAAGGGTATTCCAAACTTAGCATCGTCGCTGGTCGATTTATATAAACTTCAAGCACACGGATCTCCCTATAGATCTTCAGTCTTCTCCCTATCTTTGAATTTATTTCGATAGCGTATTGTTGAAGCTTATTTCTTTATTTTATTTCTTTCAAACTTCGAATTCCTACAGTTCGTTGCATACGTTGAGTGCCTTTGCCTCCGAGTTTTCATACAAGGAGGTAATATATACTTATGTAAATTCAAATCTTCACAAAGTTTTTGAGCCCTTTTTAAAATCAATACCCACTGTTAAACTTCGGCACTTAGAATTGGACAAGATTTCCATTGCCACGATTTAAAGTATATTCCTTATTTGTATCTGTTACATTTTGTGTGGCTGCTGTGGGATGCTCTGCTCCCATAGCAGTGGTGGAGTTTTAGGTCGTATGTTCGAACCCAGACAGGCGCTTTACTGTGTGTAAATTATTTCATGACTACCCCCTCCCCCTCTCAACCCCTCTCACCGAGAGGAGGCCTGTGTCCCAGCAGTGGGAACATTATAGGCTGATTATGCTGGGGGATGGTTTAACGGTGTGATGGTTCAGTAGCATTAGAAAAATCTGTGGTAAGAGGTATCAGTAGAGTCACACAAACTGATTCTAATCATTATTGAGTAGGTTTATGTGTATCATCATTTTAATTGACACCATTATCTCAAGCTATTTGCGTAGGTAGGTAAATATCTACCATTGCTGAGGTAAACATTATCGAGAGAAGGTATTGAACATAGCGATACATTTGTCGCAATTTATGAGGAATTTACAATATTATTGTCTGGTTTTCCGACACAAATGATATATAATATGATTTGTAATTTTTGTTTCTTAGTTTAATATGGAATTCGTTTAATTGTAAACAGGTAGGTGTACATGTTGTATAACATGGGTCTGATTAAAGTATTCAGAATAATAACGTGTTAATTAATTGAAATTCTAATTTCATTACGTATATATCAGTTCTAATTAAATCACGCTTAATGAAGTTAAGTCGGAGTGAGCGTTTTTAGGGTTCCCTAGTCAACATGGAACCCTTATAGTTCCACCATGTCCGTCTGTCTGTCTGTCAGTCAGACCGCGGCTTAGCTCAGATACTGTTAGTACTAGAAAGCTGTAATTTGGCATGGGTATGTACATATTAATAATTAAAGTGGGGATGATATATTTTTGTTTTCGTCTATCCCATGGTGTGCAGGTCTGTGTAAACCATTTTTAGATTCAAGAATCGTTTGTATAATATTAAGCTTTCAAATCCTATTTTTTGTTAAACTAAAGTGTGCCCCCCTCCCCCCCTGCCAGCTAAATGGTTATTTTTATGTGAAAAACGTCACAGAAGTACTATATAATTATAACGAAGTTAAAAGGAAAACTATCACAGCTAAGTAGACTTTACAAGTTAACGAGTAATAGTCGACCAACTTACGTTTGCAGTTGGAATGTATGGAAGAACATGTTTTTCAACTACAATGTTAAGCTTTTTCTTGGAATTAATTCATCCCAATGACGGACCCCTTTGTTGTGCGTGGTTCGACATGAACTTGGCCGGTTTTTTTTCTTTTATTTCCTACGTTTTATAGTCAACCCTAATAACTTATAGGCGTATCAAAATCACTGAAAGTGCTATATATACTTACGAAGGAAAGTCTTCAGAAAAAATGTCCCGACGGTTTACCCCTAGAGGCTCCTTGTTTACCGAATAGATGCTTCAAAGTGGATCGATTTTATTAACGGACCTTCAGCCTTGGGCGTATCTTAAAGACAATAAAGTTCTAAACTCTTGGAAGAGTGTTGCTCTAATGCGAAAAGAATAGAGAATGTGTGGTTTCCTATCTACTTAGATTATGTGTTCTCCACTTTAATCGTAGGTTCGCTTTTTAATCAAATCGTTGTACTGCCATTAATCTTCTTCTTCCATAGGTACATGTCTATCAACCCTAATCTCTGTATTTACTCCCGTTCTAGCCACATACATAAGCTTTCACACAATCCATCCATCATCGTTTTAACTGACATAGGTACGCTGAAGAAAAACACGTAAGGAATCCTGGACTTATATTGATAAACGTGAAGACTTGTTATTGGCTTACCGTTTATTGTGTTTTTATTTGTTCAGTTTTTTTCCGCTGCACCTAAGTCTTCCATGATCTAATACAGTACATAATCCGCCAGTCTATTGTCAGCATCAATGTGCCTGCTCTTCTTGAGCCGACTGGCTTTGTCAGAGATGATGGCAAAAGACCTGATGGTGTGTCTTTGGTTCCGTGGAGTTTGGGACGGATGCTTGTGTGGGACGCTAGCTGTGTAGACACACTGCCACCGTCCTACCAGCAACGAACTACTTCTAAAGCGGGTGCAGCGGCAGAAAATACTGAAAATCTGAAAATGATTAAATATAGAGGCCTTGGCAGAGAGTACAACTTTGTGCCCTTTGGCGTCGAGACCCTCGGTCCGTGGGGTCCCAGTGCGCATAAGTTATTTGTGGAAATCGCGAAAAGCTGGCGGCTTTCTGGCGCAACGCATCAGCATTGCAATTCAGCGAGGAAATGCGGCCAGCATCCTCGGTCAGTGCCTCGAGGGCCTTTTTTATGTTTAACTTAGTTTTAATTTAATTTATTTAATGTTTAATAACCATCTTGTAATTTGATTACGTAAATAAATGAAATACATTCATAAATATAGCATAATCAGCCTATAATGTTCCCACTGCTGGGATACATGCTTTCTCTCGGTGAGAGGGAGTGGGTCGTAATTACCACGCGGGCACTGTGCGGGTTGGTAGATGACATGCCAGTTTCCTCACGATGTTTTCCTTCACTGTTTTGAGAGCAGTGCTGATGAAATAATTTACACAAAGTAAAGCTGTAGGAAGTAGTGGTGGTCCAGTGGTAACGGCCCCGACTTACGAGTTGTAGGTTGTGGGTTCGAACCCAGGCAGGCGCTTTACTTTGTGTAAATAATATCATCACCACTGCTTTCAAAACGGTGAAGGAAAACATCGTGAGGAAACCGGCATGTCCTTGAATAAAAAAATCGAAGACATGTGACATCTACTAACCCGCACTGGCCTTCGATTACAGCCCACTCCTTCTCGAAGAGAGGAGGCCTGAGTCCCAGTAGTGGGAACATTATAGGGTGATTATGCGAAAGCGCCTGTCTGGGTTCAAACACTACGAAACTATGGCCTACAACTCTTAAGAGGCTGACAACACCTAAAGCGCGGTCACAGTCGGACTGCATAGAAAAGAAAGAGAAGCGCGATGACACAACGCTGGTAATTTATTGCAAAATATAAAGCAATTATCGATTTACAAAAAAGCTATAGATTTTATAAAAAAAGTAAAACACTATTACGCTAATATGTTGCTTGTAGAATAATCTAACAAAAAATCAGAATGATTGCATGTAAATATATTAGTATGGTTTTTAATCATTAAAATATTTTTTAGAGGTATCTTCGTGATTTTTTTCTATAGTATCAAATTAGTTATATTATGTTTTCAACACACTATCTACCTAGCATATTTCCTTAAGAATATCATATATTTTTCTGATTTTGTTTACTGCAGTGGATCATATACTTTAAGGCATTATAGAACTTATAAAAGTTGCGTTTAGGTCCTGTAGTCCCCTTAAGTCACGGCCGTTACTACTGGACTATCACGGCTGCCCCAAATAAATACAGGTAAGTCTCAAATCGCTAATCTGCCTTGAGCAAACGTGATGATTAATGCTCATCATGCCTTCTCTGTATAAGAAGAAATCTTTTCCACTTTGTTTGCAATCCACTTGTAAACAAAGGATTGTCTCAACTGTTACCAGCTGCTTTATCATGATTGAAGTCTTTCTTCATCACTTCTTCAGTCTTTCACCGGCTGTGACAAGTCACTTCACTGTCTTGTGAATGTCGAGGCAAACCAGCTGCTAGACAACACGGACGGGAACTAAACCATTTGAGTTAGTGTAGTGTATAAAACAAATTATTTAAAAAATAAAAAACCCGAGTCAGTTCAGTTACCTATGTGTTTTTGCAGTCGGGTTTTTGTTTTTTAAATATGTAATTTGTTTTATTTCAAGCTTTTTAGTTACATATATATGGAATTGACTCATTAATAGTTTTTCTTTTATATCAATAATGTTGTAACTTATTTAAAAAAAAACCTTCCCCTGCCTATTTTTTATTTGTAGATGTAACATATTATTATATACCTAGTCTATATCACTCCCACAATTAAAACGAATCTAACGACACCTCTTATGTTAAAATCCATCAAGCCGTTTAGGCTGCAGAGAGTGCTAAAGAAATAGACATACATACATATATACGTACATACATACATACATACATACTCTCGAAAAACATTACCCTCCTTCTTGGGCAGTCGGGTAATAAATAGTGAATAAATGGAACAATGTTGTGCTATACATGCAACACATGAACAGTGTTTTTTTTAATAATCACTAAAAATGTGTTACGAAATTGTGTAAAAGTGCAAATTGACACTACTTATTCTTAGTTTTAACATAGGTTATCTATCACGTATAATAAATAATAAGTTAGAGTTAAATTGTTTAAAGTAAGTCTGTTAGGCTAGATTGTAATCAATTATTAAGAACTTTATTTACTAGGTAATAACAGCCGCACGGGTCGATCCATCAGGTTAAGTTACGCTTGCCAGTCCGTGGATGGGTGACAATCTTTACATACCGAGACTCCTCCGTGCCTCGGAAAGCACGTTAAACCGTTCGTGCTGTCATACGTGGATCTTTGACGGTCGTTATGGGTCGTTACAAGCCCGAAAGCCTGAGATCCAGTCTTACTAAGAGGTATCGTATTACCAAGTTACTGGATTGTGGACGTCAGATAGGCAGTCGCTCCATGTAAAATACTGGTATTCAGCTGCATCCGGTTAGACTATAAGCCGACCCCAATATAGTTGGGAAAAGGCTAGGCAGATTGGTTTCTTATTAATATAGGAAAAAAAAACATTTCTTCAGTGATAAGTGCCGTGAAAGTTGTATGATGATGAGTGGTTATACAGTTTAATATAATATGCACGAGTGCTATAAAGGTGCCTACGATAGCGTTGGGTAATGTTAAGTTTAGTAATAGTAAAGATTCACGTCTAAAGAGGTCACCAGTGTAGTACTTTTTATTTATTCTTTTATGGCAACACTTTTTTTTTTTTTTTTTGAGGGTGGGAAATCATCAAATAACTTCTCCCGCTCTGGGCGGAGCGGGAGGGTGTGTCAGACTCTTACTGACTAAAACCCACCCGTATTCCTTCCTGTTGCCTGTGTTGCGGGGGCCTCGGTGACCCATAAGTACCTTCCCGCGACCCCGGCAGGCATCGGCCCTAGTGGACCCCTACTTTGTGCTGACGACATCTCTTTGAGGCGCGCGTGGAATACGACGCGCCGTCGACCCGGGCCTGGTCCTTACCGGACGGTGAGCTACCCATTGCTCACCGTCCGCAAGCCCGCGCCTACGGTGGCCGGAAATCCGCCCGGGATTCCCGACGCCCTGGGCGTCTCCTGTGGCGGCTAGGGGCGAGAGGGCGCGAAACTTTCCTTTCCCTCAACCGTCCCGCCTCCTCCTTCGCGAGCATTACTGCTTCGCAGAAGGAGGTGACGGCTGCCCATGCCCTCTCGCTCCGTTTATGGCAACACTGAGGTAAACACCTATAGGTAGGTAGGTTATAGGTGCTGCTATTTCTTGCCTCAACCTTATTGAGTCTTCCAGTTTAAAACCAGTGTAACTCACATTAGTTTTAGGTAAACTTGAAGACTCCAGCAGGCTTATCACGAGCACCGTTTTGTCGACGGAAGAGTAGACAAATATGATGTGTAGGCAGTACGACGGCAGCAAAGTAGAAAGAGTCAACTGCACTTTTTACGAAATTCACTCTTTTACATAATTCGACTCAGAATTCTTTGTTTAGTCATAAGACTTTTTTTTTATTTTGACATAAAATGTCACGAGAAGTGTCGAAGTACCGTATTTTGGAAAAAAAATATATTACAGTATTATTGGCTTTAAACATTTCCTTGGTAATGCTCTATTGACTAAATGATGTAAAATAGGAGAAGATAGCCTTGTTTCTCTATTAATTATCACAGTTTTGCATTCAAAACGCTCTCCTGTAAAATCATGCTATGCAGATAACCGTATATACTTTGTGGCCGTCGAGTAGAACGTTTTCTACTGTCTTTAGCATGGCGATTACACAATCAAATTGTCTTCACTACCTTAAACAACTGTCAGTTGTCAAATCAAAAAAATCAAATGAAAGACAAATTGAAGAATCACAAATTGTAGAAGGATTTCTGCGGTGCGATGTCAAAAATGGAGAAACGAAATGTCATTTTGTATAATAGGAAGAGCTGTGTCTATTCTTCGTAGAAATAGAAAGCGTCATGCTAAGCCTGCTGGTATGTGTGACTTCCATAAAAGCGCAGCTAAAACTGTGTACCCACACACAGTACGGATTTATGCGGTAGGTAGGTAAATACGTTGATTCTGTACCAATTTTTTCATACATTTCCTCCTAAAACGTTTCCTTATGTTAAATTTTTAACACGGTTGGTTTTCGATAGCTTAATTATGGTACTTAACTAAAAATTAACAAATTCACGATAATATGGCCGATTAATTAGCTAAGTTCCCGCCCTTGCCCCAAATTGGTTCTTGTGACAAAAATAAAAAAAAAACAAAGGAGCAAAGTAAATTCCATTAACATAATTAACTTTAGGCAAAAATTGCTAGAACTTTTTTGATGTATGCGGTTTTTTTTAATTCGCCGACCTTCAGGTAATGTGGTATGACAGCTCTTTATAAAAAGCGGGTCCATGTAATTCAGCGATTCTCTAAGGGTTCCTAAGGGGCGAAAAGAACTGTTGGTTCTGTGAAGTACCTATACGTAATAAAATAAATATTGGAAAAACCTTTTTGAAAATAGGTACTTATGTATTATGTATACTTATGTACTTATTATATTATAAAACTCTATTATATGTAGATATTTTATGTTGTCAAAAATCTTGCTTCTGTAATGTTATCAGGTATCATTATAGTCAAATTATTAATTCATTGGAGTAATATGACATGTGCTAGCTGTCACTCTGTGTAATGGTCAAATTTATTGTAATGGTGATCGTTTAGTTTAATCGATGTATATAAGCGTAAAATAAATGTATAATATATTAAGGCGCTGACAAGACCCAATTGATCAAAATAGGCTATACTTAAGAAAAAAAATTGCCAAATCTGTATAGCTTGTGGCAGCGGAAAAAATATATGTTAATTTTGAACATATTTCCCAGAACTTTGTTGTTACCGAAACACGTTTTGAAAAAAAAAAAATATCGATACAAACTAACGTTAAACTAACCTCTTACGTTGAGTTCTAATCCAAAATATCTGCATTAAATATCAACACACGTTAAGTATTTCATTAATAACAAGAACGTCTTATTTGAATGCAGAACTTGGTTGGTTTTTATTTTCGATTACTCAACTCAATTTTTAGTAAATAGAGAATTGCTTCATGTTTTGCAATAAATTACAAGCGCTGTGTCATCGCGCTTCTCTTTCTTTTCTATGCTATCTGACAATGACCGCGGTTTAGGTGTTGTCAGCGTCTTAAGTATAAAAGTCCAGAATACAATAAATACTTATGACCAATTTATTACAGAAAGTGACAGCTAGCACATATCAGATTACTCCAATAATACTAAGGTTCGTATTACAGAACGTCACTCAATTCTCAAGCATTACTTAAAACTAGTTTTAACCAATCAAATGGCTTGAATCTAGTTTTAAGTAGTGCTTGAGTATTCAGTGACGTTCTATAATACGGGCCTTAGAAACAAATAAAATATCTCGACTTAACACACGAAGCGGTTGACATGTGGAATGTGAACTCGGCTGTCATTGTGCCGATTGTCGTAACGGCCAATGGCCTGATGGACGAAAGCCTCAACCAACATCTCTCGAGGCTCTCGTTAGGCGGCTGGATCAAAGGCCTGTGGCATTGTGAGGAGGTTTCTGTCTCTGGGGCCCTAACCACCGGTAGCTTGGACCCTGCTCCCGACACTGGTAGACCACTATTTTTTTTATATTTTTAAATGTTTTTATTATATCTTTTTTAAGAAATATTTAAAAAAGGATTTTGTATGTAAAAAAATAAATAAACGAAATAATAATAATAATAATAATTTTATTGATACAAATAACCGTTGTTACAAAAGTACTTAACGATTCGGTTTAATAGGACTTTAGATACATCATTATGTTTTTCCTCAGATTAATTGTATAGGTACTTCATTATATACCAGATTAATAAGGACAATATATTAAATTAGTTGTTCCTGTGTTTTGTTCTTGTCGTGTACTTATTGTACGTGTCTCATATTATTTATTAAAACTTTATGCACAAGTAAAAAAATAATACCGTACAAAGGCGGACTTAATGCCTGAGGTATATTCTATTATAGCAAACTTTGATTATTGCCTAATTACTGTAGCCAGCTTTATCAAATATAATATTCAATTAGTACTGAGATTAGACTAAGTTAAGCCCGCATTTGAATACAAAGGTCATGAATAAAACCTATTTAAATGTAACATAAAGAGGTATGATAAACCCCTATTTTTCCTAAGGGGTAGTTAGATAACGTCACAGGCTCCCTCCCTCCAGCCTCCACGGAGCAGGGGTCGTAACCTTTAGCATGCTTACGTCCTTCGTCAAAACAAATCAAACGCAGATCAATATATGTGCAACAATAAAAACAAAAAACTATATACTTACGGCGCCTAAATTCACAAGGACGGTAATACGAGCTCGTTCTGTCACCAGCAATTGTTCCCTCCGAGCCCTCCAACAATTTTGTCAAATAATCAACACTTAAAACACAACAATTCACGTATTATCATTAGCATCACTCAGTTTCACAAAGTATCGCAATGGTTACTTAATCATTCCACATAAAACTGTTGTACCGGTTTGAAGTTCGGGGGAAATGTGGAAGTCCCACCGCGACTTTCAGAGGACTGAAGGTTCGGGCCTACGGGAAAATATCAAGCCTCGACCGGGATTCGAATGAAAATATACAAGTTGGGGAGAGGCGGCGCACGTGTGCTTGCTCACTCTGAGCGCTGACACAGCTATGAGTCAGACAAGGCAGGGCGTATAGCGATGGATTCGTCACAAAGCTTTGTGGGCTGCCCGATGTTCGCCGAAGAGAGGCGAGGACAGCCGAGAGACGAACCGCTGAAAGCTCAATGAGCAACCATAATTCATTATGAAAAGGACATTTTCCACTTTCCTTTACCTCATTCGTTTGATGTAAGGGCCAAGGGTTTCTTTGAAATTTGGAATACGTGGGAATAGATTTATTGAATGAACCATAGTCTTAATTTGGTTATAATGAGCTCAAAGCTCTAAATTAAAAAAAATATAGAAAGCTGCAGGCTATTTCGAATGTTACCTTTGGGGTAATTCCGTAACACACCTCAGTAGCAATGTCTTTCATTTTGACAGTACAACAACATTCATTGAATCATTTACGTTGTTGAGTAGACAAAAAGAATATGCAGCAATGGATTAGCAATATCCTTCAGAATCATTCACATTGTGATTGAAAGACTGTTGCGCAATAAGGGTGCTGGGCGGTTCTCGTTCAAGACAAAGACAAGTCTTAGTGTAATAAACAGAATTAAAAAAGGAGGTTATTTTAACAACATATATCGACAAACAATCCATTTGCCTGGCGGCGTGGTAATTAGGTACCTATATTATGTTTGTAAGGCTTTTATGTAGGTACCTATATTCCCTAACGGCTTATTAATTATTTGTTATTAATTTATATTATGAGGCTATTCAACACTGCGGTGATTCTAACAACTAAGTAGATTTCTTAGTACCTATTAGGTCTTCTTATATGTGTTAATTAAGTATGTTTTAACATGAAGGATAGGCAGTAGGTATGTTCCTATATTCCATATTAAAAATGCGGCCAAGTGCTAGTTGGAATCGCGGACTAAGGGTTTCGTAGGTACTATTGTTTGTCATGACAGAGGCCATAGTAAACAGGTAGACAACGCGACGTAGGCTTACAAATCGGGTCCCGTTTTCACCCTTTTGGGTACGGAACCCTACAAATGAAGAGTGAGAAACTGAGAATCTTACCTCGTCGTTAACTACTTTTCCTTGTGTCTAGTTTCTACGCGTCATAATTGTCATGAGATGCCATAACTAATCTTCTTGTAGGACTTCTAAACTCCATTTAAGAAATCAATTAATCTTACTTAGCAGTAATTTAGTTTGTTTGAGTGACGGTATCATTGTAGGTACGTACATAGCACTGTCCCAACTCCCATTGTAGTCTCAGTTACGAACGAACGGAATGAACGAATCCCAGACGATACTGTGACATTAAGGTGGATTTGTAGTGGTAAATTCAAATTTTCTTACGTTTTCTGCAATTTTCAGGTCAGTGTCAGGTTGTATCTTGATCAAAATATGATTCGTGACCATAATAAATATGTATTTACAGAATTATAATCATTAGAATTAGGAATACAATCGCTCTTAGTTATATTTGTTCCATAAGAACAAATATTAAAATAATTTCGCGGGCTACCACTGCGGATGCACCTTAATTTGTCATCTTAATGGAAGACTTTTTCGGCTATAGGTATAGCTTAGCTTTAACGGATACTTAGCACATGCTTTGGATTTTGACATGTTCGCATCTCTATCTTGCACTTGTGATTTGAAAGTTGTGCGATAGTGACAGAAATAACGCTAAGCCACAGTGGTAGGTAGTGTGGCTTAGCGTTATTTCTACCTACCTACGTGCTAAGTAATAAAGTAACGTTTAAAGCTCTCGGCACTAATGCCGAATGATGTTCTCGGCACTCAAAGTCTAAGGCACTAAAACTCGAAACTCATAACATGTGTGTTCGTTCGATAACAAAATTCATGTGCGTTCCCATTGAGGGACCACATTTGAATTTTGAGCTTTTGAATGCGTCAGCCTTTAGTAAAAATTCTCTAACAAATGTAAATTCAGCCTTTAGTTTGTAAAAGTAGCCACTCAAAAGTTACAATCGGTTAAAGGTAGGCATCCATATCTCAAAACCTAGTTAAAATTTAAAATTGCTATAAATGACTACTCTTAGTAAAATATTTGTAAAACGAATTTATTGAATATCAACCCTTCCTGTTCACAGAATCAAAAGATTTGCGTTCCCATTGGGACCACATAGGAATTTTAAGCTTTTGAATGCGTCAGCCTTTAGTAAAAGTTCTCTAACAAATGTAAATTCAGCCTTTAGTTTGTAAAAGTAGCCACTCAAAAGTTACAATCGGTTAAAGGTAGGCATCCATATCTCAAAACCTAGTTAATATTTACAATTGCTATAAATGACTACTCTTAGTAAAATATTTGTAAAACGAATTTATTGAATATCAACCCTTCCTGTTCACAGAATCAAAAGATTTGCGTTCCCATTGGGACCACATAGGAATTTTAAGCTTTTGAATGCGTCAGCCTTTAGTAAAAGTTCTCTAACAAATGTAAATTCAGCCTTTAGTTTGTAAAAGTAGCCACTCAAAAGTTACAATCGGTTAAAGGTAGGCATCCATATCTCAAAACCTAGTTAATATTTACAATTGCTATAAATGACTACTCTTAGTAAAATATTTGTAAAACGAATTTATTGAATATCAACCCTTCCTGTTCACAGAATCAAAAGATTTGCGTTCCCATTGGGACCACATAGGAATTTGAAGCTTTTGAATGCGTCAGCCTTTAGTAAAAGTTCTCAAACAATTGTAAATTTAGCCTCTAATTTGTAAAAGTGGCCACCGAAAAGTTACAATCGGTTAAAGGCGGTCCCTCAGTCGTGACTGATCAGGCATCC
The DNA here is from genome assembly GCA_905333075.3 of Atethmia centrago. NCBI lineage: Eukaryota > Metazoa > Arthropoda > Insecta > Lepidoptera > Noctuidae > Atethmia > Atethmia centrago. The sequence goes on along the minus strand of HG995386.1, from coordinate 13,721,752 downwards.
ATATCTCAAAACCTAGTTAAAATTAACAACTGCTATAAATGATTAGATACTCTTAGTAAAAGATTTGTAAAACGAATTTATTTTATTTGTAAAACGATTACTTTACTAAAGTAAAGTAATCGCTAGTAAAAAAAATATACTAAATGATAGACTCTAGCATTCGTCTATTTAACTTCCTAATGCTATGTACATTGATTTTTCTTATGATAAACGTTTCAATTGAATGGCCAACGTAAATCGATTGTAACTTTTAAATGGCTTCTTTTACAAACTAGAGGTTGAATTTACAATAGTTCTAGTACTTTTACTAACGCTAGATACGCAAATTTCAAATTTCATTGTGGTCTCCACTCAAGGTGAACTTATGGGGATCGGTTGACGGACCACCACACACTAGTTCTTTTTATTCTGTGAACAGGGAGGGTTAATATTCAATAAATTAGTTTTACAAATCTTTTACTAACAGTAGTCATTTATAGCAGTTGTAAATTTTTACTAGGTTTTGAGATATGGATGCCTGATCACTTGATCAGTCACGACTGAGGGACCACCTTTAACCGATTGTAACTTTTGAGTGTCTACTTTTACAAACTAAAGGCTGAATTTACAATTGCTTGAGAACTTTTACTAAAGGCTGACGCATTCAAAAGCTCAAAATTCATATGTGGTCCCTCAATGGGAACGCACATACAAAATTCGGCCTCAATTATAGCGAGAATCCGAAGTAAGTGAGAAGTATAAAACTGCGGGGTAATTGCCTAACACACTATTAGTAGCAATGAGTTTCATTTTGACAGTTCAACAACGTTCATTGCGTTATTTACGTTGTTGAGTAAATTTTTCAAACATTTGAAGCAATGGATTAGCAATATACTTCAAAATCATTCTGATTGTGATTGATACTACGCATTTAGGGTGCCGACTGATGAGCGTATGCCCATAGAATAGAGAATAGGGCCTAATGGCCAGGGGCCAAACATCACCTCTTATAGCTGTATTATTTCAAATACAGGACAATTTCAAGTACAGGACTTATAGCTCCATCTCTTTCTCACGCTGAAGTAATATTGAAATAATACTGCTATAAGAGGTGGTACAGGACTTATAGCTCCATCTCTTTCTCACGCTGAAGTAATATTGAAATAATACTGCTATAAGAGGTGGTACAGGACTTATAGCTCCATCTCTTTCTCACGCTGAAGTAATATTGAAATAATAATGCTATGGAGGTTGCAGAAAACGTAAGAAAATTTGAATTTACCACTACAAATCCACCTTAATGTCACAGTATCGTCTGGGATTCGTTCATTCCGTTCGTTCGTAACCGAGACTACAATGTGAGTTGGGACAGTGCTATGTACGTACCTACAATGATGCCGTCACTCAAACAAACTAAATTACTGCTAAGTAAGATTAATTGCACATACCAAATTCGGCCTCAATTATAGCGAGAATCCGAAGTAAGTGAGAAGTATAAAACTGCGGGGTAATTGCCTAACACACTATCAGTAGCAATGAGTTTCATTTTGACAGTTCAACAACGTTAATTGCGTTATTTACGTTGTTGAGTAAATTTTTCAAACATTTGAAGCAATGGATTAGCAATATACTTCAAAATCATTCTGATTGTGATTGATACTACGCATTTAGGGTGCCGACTGATGAGCGTATGCCCATAGAATAGAGAATAGGGTCTAATGGCCAGGGGCCAACCATCACCTCTTATAGCAGTATTATTTCAATATTACTTCAGCGTGAGAAAGAGATGGAGCTATAAGTCCTGTACAGCTCCATCACTTTTCCACTGTGAAGTGGGAAAGTGATGGACCGATGACAATCATGGTGGACCGATGACCTCGTGAAGGCCGCAGGAATCCGCTGGATGCGAGAAACACAAAGCCAGTCGAAGTGGCGGTGCTTGGGCCTATGTCCAGCAGTGGACGTCTTTCGGCTGAAATGATGATGATGACTGCTCTAAGAGGTGATGGTTGGCCCCCAGTACTTTAAACGATTTAAAAGCTGTATTATAACCAAACTTTGTAAAAAAGGGTACCATAGAATTTCTGATTATTTAGAATACAAAAAGCTTGGGATTGAGCTACTCGCTCTGCTAAGCCTTGTGATAAAACCGTTAAACGTGACATTTTAATTATTATGCAAAATCATCATTAAATATAATTTTATATACATATTGACATTGATGAATATTATAATATACAAAATTACATGAATATTTACCTTGAAAAGTATTGTATTACTTTAATTATTGTGAATGTAAGCACTATGTGGGTCATTTTTATTTATTTTTATTTTATTTTTCTGAGTTTTAATGAAGGTCTGCCATTTTGAGTAGTTTATGCGGCCTACCTAAATGTCCTTTTCTTGGTATTGTTGTTCGAGTCGTTGAGCTCCTTACGTTTTGACTTGAGCTACACGATTACTGACAAATGCTTGCACTGATTGGACAGGCTTGCCTCAAAAGACCATTTAATTTCAGACATGGATCTACATGGTCCTCAAATTATATGACCAAGATTACGTCTGGACTTTAAAAGAGACTTTGACCCTTGAGTTTCTTTCGTCATTTCTTCTCAGGGGTAGTATAGGAAATGTCGACTCCACCTAGCTTAGTTTTTTTTAATATGACGCGTAAAAGTGATGCTGATATCCTATTTACAGAATAAACAATTTCATTTCATTTTATTTCACTTGACGTTTTTCGGCTGAATGATGATGATGTTGATATGCGGCTGCCGAAAACCTGTCGCGCTATATTTACAAGAGTTTCCCAGTACCTACGAACTTCAGGTAATATAATAGGTAGGTATCTGGTACGTACCTGATGCCTCAACTTAACAAACAAACAAACAAAGAAACTCGATCGCCGCCGTAACTCGGGTACAGAAATAATAGGGACACCCGGAAACAAACAAATTAATTAACGGTTGATCCGAAGTAGTAGCCCGCGAAATTGAAGTTTTCTTACGTTTTGTGTCAGGTTATATGTAGTAATTTGTTATTATTACTCATAAAGTCCATGGATTGGGACTTGAACATAACTGGCGAAAATGTAGGTCATGGCCTACTATAAATAAGTTCCTACTGCACTGTCCAAGTGCTCAGCCCTTCGAAAAACACTGGCGTGATTAAACATCAACCATAACGTTACAAATAACACATGTGTTAACAATAACACATGTGCTAAGGATACTGAATGAACATGACCGCAACAATGAACGGTCACAGATATATTTGCACAATACGCCTACACGCCACGCTTGACAAACGAATTGTTACTCCTCTATGATTCCCTTATATGAGACCTATCTGCTGAAGCGAGACATGTTGAGAAATACAGGAGGAGGATGTTTGTTTTGACCAATAATATTTAAAACTATAGATACGTTGTCCGCACTCTAAAATGACAACATGAAATGAAGCCAATTGGCCACATCGCGCTTAGTTACGCACCAACCTGTCGCGCGAGGGGATCCCATGGAAATCAAGGGAAATCCTCAAATTTCATAGGCACATCTATAGCGCTTTGGGTATTTTTTATAGTAACTCGTGCATTTGCTCTCGGAAAGCACCATTGATGAAGTGAAACTGATGATGAAGACCACAGATGGCCACCGGAACTATTAAAAATAAGTATTTAACGGGTTCGATTAGTACCTACTTTAATATGGTTGCTATGCAATTTATGCTCGTCACCATGAACATGGTGAGTGACAGTTCTCCTGGTTCTTACCAGAACTCCTCAACAATTATAATCACTGCATCGGGAAAAGCAATATTTTGTAAAAGGTGATGAGCAGTTGGCATTAGGTTATTGTAACTTACATAAATTACAAACTGACCCACTAAAACCAGCTGTCGCTGAAAACCGCTGGGGCTCTGTCTCGCGTATGGTCGCAGCATTATGCTGAGCGAAGGTCGTTTTGCGTGGATGTGACGTATATTTTCCCCCACTTGTTACTACGTGTTTGTGTTCTTTTCTTGCGTCATTTTACCGCAAATAAAGTATCCTTCACCACACAATCCTCACCTTTGAAAACTTCATGAAAATCAATTTGGAGAACACCAAAAAATAGTCAAGAAATGGTCATAAATAGTCACCAAAGTTAAAAAAAATAGTCGCTTATAGCTAGCTATAAGTTAGTGAGGATTGTGGGGTGAACGTCTCCACACAATCCTCACCTCACTGCAAGTTAACGGCTGGGATTATCAGCTTGGGATCAATTCCAAAAAACAGTCAAGAAATAGTCGTAACGCTATGCCAAATCTCGAAAATAGTCATTAAGGGATTAGAGAGATTATGTGATATAGAGTAGACATTCCGGAGTAAGTATAAACTAATAAGCCTTGTCACACGGATAACCTCTACAGCTATACATAGGCCCCTCTAATCGCAACGCCATTTAACTCACTCCTCAAATAATCTTAAGGCTCCCGCAGACAGGCGCGAAGCGACGCAATTCTGGTAGAACAATTTCCACGAAGTTTTCATAGACTAGAAATTGTTATGTGTGACAAGGCTTATAAAAGTCTACAGCTATACATAGGCCCCTCTAATCGCAACGCCATTTAACTCACTCCTCAAATAATCTTAAGGCTCCCGCAGACAGGCGCGAAGCGACGCAATTCTGGTAGAACAATTTCCACGAAGTTTTCATAGACTAGAAATTGTTATGTGTGACAAGGCTTATAAAAGTCTACAGCTATACATAGGCCCCTCTAATCGCAACGCCATTTAACTCACTCCTCAAATAATCTTAAGGCTCCCGCAGACAGGCGCGAAGCGACGCAATTCTGGTAGAACAATTTCCACGAAGTTTTCATAGATTAGAAATTGTTATGTGTGACAAGGCTTATAAAAGTCTACAGCTATACATAGGCCCCTCTAATCGCAACGCCATTTAACTCACTCCTCAAATAATCTTAAGGCTCCCGCAGACAGGCTCGAAGCAACGCAATTCTGGTAGAACAATTTCCACGAAGTTTTCATAGATTAGAAATTGTTATACTAGTCGCGTCGCGCCTGTCTGCCTGGTAGCCTTCATTTAGCTACTAGAATTTCTCGTTCCACCGAAATGATTTGCAGCAACGGCCATAGATACATACAGTCTAGGTAGATACTATACTTACGTAGTTTGCAATTTGTATGATGGCTGGAACCGCTCCATGTTTATGGTCATGGACGAGACAAGAAGTTTTAACTATTAAAATACCAACTCTTGATATGGTAAGTATGTAAAGTACTGGTACCCATCATGACTCATTCATTATACGTAGAGATGTAGTACCTACCTAAGGCGTTGATAGTCAAATCATTTTAAAATTAAACAAACAATATTTAAACAATCTTAAAGATTTTACTAAATCGAATAAAAACATCTTGTAGGTAGGTACAAAAAAAAGGTAATTAATGATTTTCAAAGTTGCACTGCATTATGTTGCAACATTTTTTTTCAACAGTGCACCATTATCGGTAACAAATGCCGATCCCGTAATAGCCCTCGCTTTGTCGCTAGCCAGGAACAGTACCAAATCGCCAATTTCTGCAGGATCTGAAATCCTGCCTAGAGCAGTCATGTTTTCCATCTTTTTCCAGAAGCTGCCCAAGTCGGATTTTTCCACACCAAAACTTTGTACAATATCAGTTTGTACAGGCCCAGGATTCACATTGTTAACCCTGACGCCTTTGGTCGCAAAGTCAAGAGCTATGGACCTCATGAAATGGTCCATTCCAGCCTTCGAAGTGCAGTAAGCGAAGTGTTCAGGTGAAATAACACCTATGGCGGCAATACTAGAAATGTTGATAATGTTACCTCTAGATTTGATCAGGTGAGGAGCAGCAAGGTTGGTCAAGTAGACTACGGAGCGAAGATTAGTCGACATGACTTTGTCGTAGACATCCATCGCATTCTCATCCCAGATTGCCGCCTTCCCAGCTATTCCAGCATTGTTCACCAACACGTCGATTTTTCCAAACTGAGCGATGGTGCTCGATATTATTTTCTTGACATCTTCGTTTTTAGTGACGTCAGCAATAATCATGAAGGATTTCGCGTTGTGTCCTTGACATTTTACGGAAACTTCTTTCAGCTTGGCTTGGTTTCGCGCCACTAGAACAACGTTAGCACCTTCTTCCGCGAATTTGATGGCTGTTGCAGCACCGATGCCCGAACTGGCCCCCGTCACGATAACCACTTTGTTGTTAAAACTCATTTTTATTATGGTAGACCAGTTATATCAAACAGTGAACAGAAAATGCGGTGATGATAATGTGTTTACAAGTTATATATATATATGCGTTTGTTTATCAAATATCGTACCTCGTATTTATTTTATCATTAGTGCCCACTTGTATAATACCATAGTAGACAACGTGTGATATCACGACAACTCGGACGACTGTCTTCCGGGGTGTTCAGTTGGAGTACTTACTGAAGTATTATTTCCATGCAGACTGTAATGTTTGTACTTAGGTACACCACTTATTGCATACAAAACAGCAGTTTTATTGCGCGACTATGAATTATTTTCATGGTTGGAGAGTTCCTAATTGATATCTTAACAAGGCCGGATTTAAAGTTGTGGCAGCCCTGGTGATTCAGAGACACAACATGGCAGGTGCAACTTATGGGATAGATAACTCGAAAGTCAAAAATATTTACTTATACATAATACATATAAACAAAATAAAAGTGTCAAGAGAAATAACGAGAAAACGAATCAGCGCTGGGATGATTCGTTTTCTCTGATTTTTTTGATAGACTGGTTGCCATCCTGATGTTCAGAGGGAGCGCATTTCAAAGAAAAACCGCTTGTACAAAGAAAGAAGAGTGAATGAAACTAGAGCGGTAAGGACATCGTAGGTGACGATTGTTGGTGGAACGAAGATTTTTACAAATAAATATCGTGAGTAAATCTGGATTTATCTATACAGATAAATAAAATTGGAGTGTCTGTTTGTAATACTAAAATAACCGCTTTTTAGGGTTCCGTAGTAAACAAGGAACCCTTATAGTTTCGCCATGTCCGGTGTCCGTCTGTCTGTCTGTCTGTCAGACCCCACTGTAGCTCAGAGACGCTTAGTACTAGAACGCTGTAATTTGGGATAGATATACATATTAATCACGCCGACAGTGCTAAAATAAAATTTTGAAAACAATTTTTTTTAGCGTATCTCCCTTGCACGTAATGTGGGGGATGATATTTTTTTTCTCTTCTACCCCAGTGTGTGGGGTATCGTTGGATAGCCCGTTCAAAAATGATATTGCAGGTCTGTGAACACCTCTTTTCGATCCAAAGATCCACTTGTGTAATATTAAGCATTAAAGTGCTAATTTCCCCCCTCCCCCCCCCTGCCAGAAAAACGGTTGTTTATGGAGATGTGAAAAAATTCATGGCTAATTTCATTATATGTAGCTAAAATTAAATTAAAAGGAAAACTATCACGGCTAAGTCGGCTTTACAAGTTAACGAGTTATAGTCGACCAACTTAAATTTGCAGTTGGAGAATTGACCGTGGCATATATCGATGTATGGGAGAACAGGTTTTTCAACTACAATGTTAAGTTTGTTTTTGGAATAAATTCGTCCCAAGTAATCCCAACTACGGAACCTTTCATTGTGCGCGGTTCGACACGCACTTGGCCGGTTTTTTTACTAAACGCATATGGATGTATACTACACGGTACCTACATATACCAAAATAACATTTTTTACAATTTTTGTCTGTCTGTCTGTTTGTTCCGGCAAATATCTGAAACGGCTGGACGGATTTTGTTTTAGAAATTCTACATATATATACTTGATAAATACATATATATACTTGAAGTGTCTGTTTGTAATGTCAAAATGACAGCTCTACTAAATGTATATGAAAGTATATACGGTACCTACATATTACAAAAAAAACAATATTTAAAATTTTTGCTGTCTGTCTGTCTGTTTGTTCCGATTAATCTCCGAAACGGCAGAACCGATTTTGACAGGACTTTCACTGGCATATAACTGATGTTGTAGGAGTAACTTAGTACCTACTTTTATTTTAGAAAAAGCCGCGAGCAGCAGCTAGTAAATTAATATAAGTCTGAAATCGATCAACCCGTCTTGAGCAAGCACGGCGATCAATGCTCGTACCTTCTGTATATGAGAAGAGGCCTTTGAGGGCAAAGGCCTCTGCCTCTGTGTTTGTGGGCAGTGGGACAATAATTAGGCATCTGTTATTTAAGCTCGTTAGTAACAAACAGACGTGCGTGTATGACCAGATGTATGAACGTAAACGAAGCAAGAGTAGTATGTAAGGAGCGTAGCAGGTGGCGTTCTATAGTTTCTGTCTACCCCCATGGGAAGAAGGTGTAAGTTTATGTATGTATGTAGTAACAAACAGCGGACGTGCAAAGCTGCACGCAACTGCATATCAATTCACTAATGTGTCGTCGTTGCTCTGTAGGGCAGTATCAAATAGATATGGATTGCTCTACTTAGGTGTAAGGACCTTCTACATTTTGCGTAGTAATCGCTGACAACGATTAATTCAGGATCCTTGGAGGTAATAATGGCACTAAGTATTATCTGGCACAATTCCTCGAATAATTGCCGACTGAGTCTGTAATTTCACTAATATTAAGTTGATTGCGCAGGCGACGCCGGTTCCTTCTACGCTCTAAACGTTCTTCACGTAGAGCAGCCTCGATTAAGAGCATTCTCATAGCCATTTCAAACAAATATATAACAAAATCCACACTACCGAATGATTAACGAAAATCAAAAGGTAACACTTTTGGTTTCGTCAATTTGAGGTTAAAATTCCGAACAATCATCTGTCAAATTCAAGTTTTCGTTCGCAACATTTATGAATTAGAGTAGGTTTAGAGAATCTAAATGTCAAATAATGTTCGTTCGAATTAAACTTCGGAACTAATAGAACCGGTAGGAAACACGCGAAATTCGAAACTTCGTTTTTCGTTGAAAGAGAGTAGACCCCCTGGAGATTTTTATAGCTGAACACTACTAGCTGTGTGACCAACTTCGAACGCATGCACTTGTATAAAGGAAGGGTGAATGAGGTATTACGACATTAGACGATAGTTATATCTAACTAAAGTATTTTTGTAACATTATTATAAGTGTTTACAATTGTTGGTGAGCAAATAAATAAATACATTTTTGACATGTGATTTCAAGACAACGGAGATAAATCTGCCGTTATCCAAGGATGAAGGTATAATTATCTCATCTGGGTTGTTTTAAGGGCCGAATTGTGGCATATTTGTCGGAAACCTTATTAAAGATTTTGAATATTAGAATCTTAAGGTGTTTGTTCACCGCAGCCGTCACTGGGACGTCACCGAGAACAACATGACGGCGCCGAAGTAGCGAAACTTATACATTTACTATGAGCCCACGGCACCTCCAACCCGAGCGCCGTCATCCCGGCCGCCGAAGTTTCGAATAGTTCGGCGCGACCACTAGAATTCGGCTCGAAATTGTGACGGGCCGATGTGCTAGCAATACAAAACATGTTTTATCGTGTCCACACATTGCCGTCGCACCGGCGATTGTTTTGTCTATCATAAGATCATAACACACTATTCGGTCGCGGTGGACAACCCATCGCCGTCACCAGGACGCGCGGACGTCACGTTCGGTTCGAATAATCTCGTTTCTTGGTGAAGTCCTGGGGGGCAACCATGACCTATATAGCAGTATTATTTCAATATTACTTCAGCGTGAGAAAGAGATGGAGCTATAAGTCCTGTACAGCTCCGTCACTTTCCCACTGTGAAGTAATATTATAATAATACTGCTATAAGAGGTGATGGTTGGCCCCCTGGTGACGGTTGCGGTGGACAAACGCCCTTAGGGTTTTTATCTCAAAAGATAATTACAGTAGCCTTGGTAGGTACTTCCTAAAAAAACAAACTAATCAATGTATAACAATATTTATTGTTATCAGTCAGTTGAAGTGGTGTTGAACACAAAATTATCATTCAATTAGATTCACAAGTATACCTATGTTTCAAGTTTTCAATGAGGTAACAAGGTCGTTCAACATTTCAATCTAAATTGTTCTTTGTTCAAGACCAATTTTTGAAACTTAACACTGTATTAGCATAAATTTAGTAATTGTATTCATTTAACATTCATCTCTTAATTTCTAGTCTACAAAAACTATGAGATTCACATAAATATAAATCTTGTAGAATTCTTATAATCAAAGTACAGTTTGGACGGATATTCTAGGTCTTAGATTAAAATTATATTGTGCTTTCAAGCACAGAATGTACAAAGCAAAAAAAAATCTATTTAAAAAAATATACATTTACTTAAAAATCAGTTTGTTTGCTTAAAAAAGGTAATTTAGGCCATGCATTGAATGACTTTATGTAGCAATTTAGATTTGAGCTGCCTTTTCTAAAATGATATGAAAACAAATGAATAGCTGATATGCAGTTGTATCAATACATGGTATAGATTCAGATGTGATAAGTATTAAGTTAAACGCTAGCTGCCATTTTGCACTCATATATTGTTTGTATGTGAGTCTATAAATACTTTACTTTTACATAAATGCTTGTACATAAGTATACAACTGCCCAATTATTTTACCAAACCTTAAGTAGGGAAAGCTTTGAAGCAATTCTTGTAGTCGCAAATTCGTAAAATAAAAAACTATATTGCTACAAAAGTTACCATGTGCATAAGGTCATAAAGTTTGTCATAGGGACAAGATTAGATCAAATTACTTTAATATAAGCTTGTTGCTATTTCTATGTACAGTCAGCGTCAAAAATATCGGGAGGAACCGGCTTCAAAATGATCTCAAAAGCTAAGAAAATTAAACTTTACCTCAATATGATAAAATTCTTGTCAGAATGGCGGTTGTCCTGTACTTTCTTCATTTTGAAACAGTTCTTGTGTCATTGAGTTAATAGTTAATTTTCATAGTTGTTTAGATAATTTTGAATAGTCTGTTCGTCCCGATATTATTGACGCTGACTGTACCTATTCCATAGCAAGAAATAGTAGTAATATATATATATATATTTTGTGTTAATTTTTGTTTTTCGTTAAGGCACATGATTAAAAATATTTAGTTGTACTACCTATAATAATTTGTGCATGTAGAAAACAGTTCCTATAGCAGTCAGAATAAGTGTGACAGAAGATGTGACAAATGAGGAACCGTTGCATTCGTCAGCAGAACAGTAACACTCCTCCCAGTAGACACCATTCTCATACACACCCCAGTTGCAAACACCAGTGACTCCAGTCTCAGCCACTGATGCACAGCGTCTGATAACTTGCCGCCATCTACCATCCCCTGGAAATGTGTTAAAGTATTTGCATTAGATTATAAACAGGTTAATACATATGGGCTTTTAAAAATAAATTGTTTTATCTATTATTGAAAGAGATGGTGAGACGTGCGGGGAAAGAGTTCCTGGAAGGACTTGGGGAAGGCCTTTGCCACACAGTGGGGCGTAAAGGTTAAAAAAAATATATATCAATGTTCTATCATGTTTGTAAGACACACCTGGATATGGGGTATATGGAACCGGGAAGTGTGGTGGAAAAAAAACGAGGGATTACAGACTGAAATGATGGTGACAATAATAAGCAGAGATCGGAATAGGTAGAGTTTATTTACTTAAACTTTGAGGTAGTAAGTAACATAGAATGGATAATATCTGTTCTAAAATCTCGGTATGATGATAATGTTGTTATAATCCCAATAATCAAATAATTTAAAAATCAATTATCAATAAAGAAATAATTTAAAAATCACAATTTATTGATTCACACAAACATTAAATTTTTAGGGTTTTAAGGCACATCGTGACAACTTTATAAAAAGTGATTTAAAGGTGGAAGAAATCTCTTTTATATAAAACTTATACAGTGCACACGTTATATCACATGCAACCTATTTACACAATGTTACAATGTTTCCCAATTCACACAGGTATATTGTATTAAGAATTTAAAGAACAATACACGTACCTAATTGGTATGTTTTACAAGGAGCATAACATTTTAGAAAATTGAACTCACAAATAAATCCTTTGGGTCCCTGTTGAGTCAGCTTCATGCAGAAAGATCCAGGCATATGAGATTCATCACTGAAACACTCCACTGCAATGTGGCTTTCTTTATTGAACTTCTTGTAGGCGCCACAGTTATCTTCACCCTTATTATCTTGAGAAGATGCACATTGGTAGCATCTTACACAAAATACTGAAATAAAATGAGAAAACTACATTCAAACACTGTACAAAAACATTTCAAAAGTTGTTTCAAATAATAAAATTTAATACTTACCGGCTGGCAAGATGCACAGAAACGTAATTATGAGCGCCTTTAATAACATTTTGATGTTATTCAGTCATAAAAAACGATTAAAATAATAAAAATCACAAAATAACGAACTGCACACACCCAACCCAAACTTTGTTTAGAGTTGAGCCTGTAAAACCGGTAGCTTGTAACGTCATTTGTGAATCGGTTTAAATAATGACCGCTCAAATAAAATAACCGTAAACTGCTACTTGTCATTTTTTTTCAATGGGTTTTATAGCTGAAATTCCGTCCGAGCACTGGCAACACTATTGTAATGTGCTTTCTGATATAAACCAACATATATTTTTCCGTTTGTATTTATTTTTATTATAATTTAAGTGTCTGCCATTGGTAAATGAGCAGGCATACATGGATTCCCATATTTATGCAATTAATAATACAAAATCCCGTAATAAATAACAGTTCTTATAGGAAGTAGCTTTTATAAAAAAAAATATGGATAGTGACCACTAACAGTCACTTGCATTGACTAAATTTAATGATAGTAACGCCATCTGAAGTAAGTTAGTGGCTGTTTTGTCTTCCCATAGTAAAAATAAAATTAACACATATAAGCTGTGCAACAGGCGATAGCCTACGCAGTCAGCATTCAAGGCATGGCAAACGTAATTCTAGTAATTATATATACAGGGTGTGGCGTAAGTAGTGGTCCACCGTTCAGGATTCGATGAACCAGATAATTAACTATAACAATTAAAAATTTTAACCATTTTTACCCAAGGGTTACGAAAATATTACCTTTTTGTCTTTTATTTACGAAATTTCTATCTTTTTTTACAAATTTGTTTGTAGTTTCAACAAAAACCATTTTTTTTTCATTTTGATTTCTGTTAATTACTGCTGAATACTAGAGCTATCATGATAAATTATGATTTTTTATGTAAATTCAGCTCTTTTGAGGAAAAAATTGGTTCTTGTCTAATTTTAACCCTAATTTCTAAAACACCTTCAAGTTCAAGAGCGATTTTTGTAAAAAAAACGTACTACATTGTCAGCGCCCATGCATTTAATAATATGCCTACTAAATACCGATTTCAAAATGATATCACTATAACAGATCCAATAACACAGGTCTGCAATGGTTTTCCTCTCTGAGATCTGATTAACGTTTTCTATAGTTTCTGATGTGCTGATTACGAGAAAAATAATAAAAAAATTCTATCACGTCAGGATTCTTTGATATTGAATATTTAAGATTTTAACTAAAAATGTCTGAGCGCATACATTTTAAAATCTATAAAACGTCACTTAATTACTTCAGCTTAATTTTTATTGCATTTAATTAGTTTAAGACGACATAGAAATGAATGCAAATCAGTAATTTGTTAATTACTACATAATAAGTGTAAGTAATTCGCATTAACCATTTCGAAAACGGGTCATTTTGGCTTCATTTAGTAATGAGCTCATTAATACACGATGTTTAGGTGATATTGCCTAATTGTTGTTAATGTTGTTCAAAAAGGGTATAATGAAGAAAACAAAAGGTTTTTTTTGTATAAGTACCTACTCTGAATTAGAAAACTAACAGTCGAAGTGCGCATCTTGCAACCTAAACTTTAAAATGTCGTCGCGAAGTTGTTTAAACTCTTCGAATTGTTTTTGTTATATTTGCGGGAAATTCATGGTGATAAAACAACGAAACAACATTACAGACTATGTGAAAAATATTTACAAAAGTTATTTTGGACATTCTATAAGTAACCAAGACAAAACTTGGACACCTCAAAAAGTTTGTTCGACTTGTTTACTTGAACTTCGCAAGTGGTCAAAAGGACAGAAAAATAGCTTCAAAATCGTTTCGCCCATGCTATGGAGAGAGCCTAACAACCATGTTGAAGATTGCTACTTTTGTTGTTGTGACATAACTGGATACAATTCTAAAAATAAAAGTGACATAAGCTATCCAAATGTGTCATCAGTTACGCCTGCAGTTTTCGGAGATTCAGAAATGGTGCAGCCCCCGTATCCAGCTATACAAATTGAAGATTCTGCTAATGATACAAATGAACAGAATGCATCCCAATCTGATCCTGTATTTCAAGTAGATTCTAACGAGTGTCAGCTCTTTTCACAGTCAGATTTAAACGACTTGACAAGAGATTTGAATCTCCCCAAAGATGCAGCTGAGCTCCTCGGATCACGATTAAAAGAAAGAAATATGCTTGCACCTGGTACTTCATTTTCATGGTACCGTCACAGAGAAAAAGATTTCCTTCCATTCTTCGCTGAAGATCATGATTTGGTGTACTGTAAAGATATTCCTGGCTTGATGAAAATGTTCGACATTGAATACAATCCTAAGGAGTGGAGATTGTTTATTGACTCCTCAAAAAGAAGTTTAAAAGCAGTCCTTCTACATAATGGGAATACATATGCCTCACTACCTGTTGCACATTCTGTCCATTTAAAGGAATGTTATGAAAATTTGGAAAAGCTTTTAGCTACTATAGCTTACGAACATCACGGCTGGATGGTGTGTGGAGACTTGAAAATCATAAGCATGCTACTCGGCCAACAAGGTGGTTATACAAAATACCCGTGCTTTCTTTGCGAATGGGATAGCCGGGATAAACAACATCATTGGACCAAAAAGGAATGGCCTCCAAGAACTGAACTAACCCCAGGAATCAAAAACGTGCTTAAACAGAGTTTGGTTCCCAGAGAAAAAGTTTTACTGCCGCCTTTACACATCAAATTGGGTATAATGAAACAGTTTGTGAAGGCTTTAAATAAAGATGGGGAAGGTTTCAAATATCTGCATTCAGTTTTTCCATCTTTATCAGATGCTAAGTTAAAAGAAGGAATTTTTGTCGGCCCTGATATAAGAAAATTGATGTCGGAGGAAAAATTTGATCAAAAACTCAATGATGTCGAGTTACAAGCGTGGAAATCATTTAAGGAAGTGGTAAAAAACTTTTTGGGGAACAATAAAAGCTCGGACTATAAAGAAATAGTAGCCAAAATGATAACGAATTTTGGTGTAATGGGTTGTAATATGAGCGTTAAACTTCATTTTCTGAATTCGCACATTGATTACTTCCCAGAAAATCTAGGAGCCGTTAGCGAAGAACAAGGTGAAAGATTTCACCAAGATTTAAAAGAGCTTGAAGTCCGGTATCAAGGAAGATGGAATGTCAGCATGATGGCGGACTATTGTTGGTTGTTGAAGCGTGATGATCCAAACCGGAAATATAAGCGAAAATCGCACAACAGAAGCTTCCAGGAAAAAAGGACCAGGTTCCACAAATAAAATTTAAGTGTATTTTAACCCAGCAATAAGTTGTTATTACGTGTTAATAGTTTTTTAAGTTAAAAATTAAGTACTTTTTTAAATATATAATTTTTTAAGTGAAAACTTGTCTTTTTTCTCAATTTTCTATCTGTAGCTTTTTTGAAAAATCAGGAGGTGATGGAGAAAAACTAAGTACATATTCGTAATCAGCGCATCAAAATACTCCAGAATCAGCTATCAAATTCCAGAGAGGAAGTTATGACCTTCATTTTGCAGGCCTGTGTAATTTAACAAAAAGATATTCAATTTTAATTGAAGAAAAGAAGATTTTTATGAAACTACTTTTTTAAACTTTGTTGCGTTAATACTATTACAAAACGTATAAAAACTCAAAAAACGGATACAATGTAACTTTTTACAATTCAAATGTGATTTGTGTTAAAGCACAAACATGTCAGGTAAAAAACCCTTACCCTTTTTTTACCTGAGACATGTTTGTTTTGTTAACAAAAACCGGTTGAAGCTCTCGCAATCGAGTTACGCACGTTAGGAGTGATAAGGAAGAGATATGGTAGGGTATTGCTATCTCTTTCATTACTAACGTTGAAATCTTCAGAAATATCGAAATGATTTAGTACGATCTCGTCACTCGTGTCGTGCGTCGTATGCGTTTCGTTTTTATTCTGCCTGTGTTTACCTCCGCCATTTTTTTACCCCTGCCTGCCCCCGGACTCTGTTTAATTTGCCTACTGATTGTACTTGTTGTTTTGGTGATCTCTGCGATATTGGCTACGTGTACTGGTGACTTTGGCTTGCTCAACGATTTGGACAAACGTGCAGTGCAGTGACAATTAAAAAATGTCTCGGTACACACCGCGCGAATATGCTGACATGCATTTTATTTATGGCGAATGCAGAGGTGTCTGTAGAGAAGCAGCTCGACTTTATCGGGAGAGATATCCCGATCGAAGACATCCAGACCACCGAGTTTTTTGAAGAGTGCATAACGCATACACCGAGGGAAGGATACCTGGCACAGGCGTAGGCGGTGCAGGTGAAGGACGACCGCGACGACACAACGATGAAGAGGTAATGAATTTAGTTACAGAAGATCCTTCAACATCGATCCGTGTCTTAAGTCGCAGAACTGGCATATCAACTAGATCTGTACATCGAATACTCAAAAGACATGAACTGTACCCATACCACTATCAAAGGGTACAGTCATTGCTACCAAGAGATTATCAATTGAGAGTAACATTTTGTAGAGTAATGCTACGCAGAATAAGAGAAGACCCGCAGTTTTTTAATAAAATAATATGGAGCGACGAGTCATCCTGCAAAAAGATGGATGAATGGTGGCTGCTGAACGATGGCTGTCCCGCTCACTACGCTGTTAGAGTACGAGAGCTCCTTGATACAGCGTATCCAAATAGGTGGATAGGGCGCTTAGGTCCAATATTGTGGCCACCACGCTCGCCAGATCTAAATCCCCTAGATTTCTTTTATTGGGGTTGCCTAAAAGAAAAAGTCTATAGCAAAGAAATTACTAGCATTGACCAATTGAGGACTAGAATCCAGGCAGCAGCTAGAGAAATCAGCGAAAGCGGGTTTGCCCGACGAATTAAACGGTCGTTTATTCGACGTTGCAGAGCGTTTATAGTTGCGAATGGTGGCCATTTTGAACATTTTGTTTAATTTTAATGATTGTAATCATGACAAATATTAATAATAAATGATAAATAAAGTGATTTGTTTTTTTTTAATTCTTTGTTCAAATACCTAAAGTAACAAGTTAGGTCTAGATAACTCTGCAATAGTAGTTTTTTTTATACAAATGGGCACTGACACTGTAGTGTATTTTTTTGCAAATATCGTAAGTATTAACGCAGTAAAGTTTAAAAAAGTAGTTTAATGAAAATCTTCTTTTCTTCAATTAAAATTGAATATCTTTTTGATAAATAATAGGATCTTTTATAGTGATACCATTTTGAAATCGGTATTTAGTAGGCATATTATTAAATAAATGGGCACTGACTGTGTAGTACGTTTTTTTTTACAAAAATCGCCCTTGAACTTCGATGGTATGTAAAAATTAGGGTTAAAATTAGAGAAGAACCAACTTTCTCTTCAAAAGAGCTAAATTTACATAAAAAATTATTATTTATCATGATAGCTCTAGTGTTATCAAAATGAAAAAATAATGGTTTTTGTTGAAACTACAAACAAATTTGTAATAAAAGGTAGAAATTTCGTAAATAAAAGACAGAAAGGAAATATTTTCGTAACCCTTGTGTAAAAATGGTTAAAATTTTTAATTGTTCTAGTTAATTATCTGGTTCATCGAATCCTGAACGGTGGACCACTACTTACGCCACACCCCGTCTATTGCCACTTTTTAAAATTCTGAGCAGTCTGTATCTGTATTAGAAAACCGTTATCACTAAAATCGAAATAGCACGGCAACGTTTCCTTCCTCTATTGTTAACTGTCAAATTGAATGTTACACTTGTTTTAAGTTCGGTCGTCGTGAATCTAGCTAACTGTTAATTTTTTTTTGTTTATTGCGGCGATTTTGACATATTTTATCAATAAAGGATACAATTAATTATCGACATGTGTACCAATGTAAGATATTTCATATATATTTGCATCGTACTTAACGTCGTGCCTTACGGTAAGTGATGTTTTTCATTCATAAACAATGGTCACGCCCTAGCTGTACCGAAATAACATTTGTTTGTTGATGTTAGTTTTCAGTATCAAATGCTGGAATTGCCGGTCGAGTAATGACCCGAAATGCGCCGATCCTTTCGACAACAGTACGGTGCCGATAACGGACTGTAAACAAGAGAAGGGGTTATCTCATTTACCGGGAGTTCGACCATCCATGTGCCGCAAGATCAGACAAAAAGGTTTGTACTCCTAAGAACTTCCGTAATATAATCAGCCGTTTACATGCCTGTGTTATCAGTGAGTAGTAATTTAGCATACTACGTGTTACATCTCATAAGTTGCCTGTCAAATCAGCTAAGCTATTTGTTTGGTCAGTGGGCCGTCTTAGGGGCATTTCCATAAATAACGAAAAAAATATTTAATCAATATTCTTCTTCAAGGTTTTTTGAGTTCCAATATATAATGTAAACTAGCTGCTGCCCGCGGCTTCGCCCGCGTGGCTTTTTCCAAAATAAAAGTAGTCTAAGTTACTCCTTATAACATCAGCTATCTGCCAATGCAAGTCCCGTCCAAAATCGGTCCAGCCGTTTCGGAGATTAGCCAGAACTAACTGACACAAAAATTAAAAAAATGGCTTTTTTCATAAGAGTACCATAATTATATACTTTCATATGCATTTAGTAAAAAGCTGTTAGTTTGACATTACAAATAGAGTGGGGAATGCTGGGGAGTTTGTTCCACCACTTCTTCTTCCCAGCTAAAGCACTAGGAAGTGGTGACGGGCGGGCATTTTTGGGGGACTGTCTTATGTAACTTTGACGTTCGAAAAGTGCTGATTTTCAGCCTAGTTTGAATAAATGACTTTTGATTTTGATTTTTTGAGACACTTCAATTTTATTTATTTGTATGTATAGATAAAGCATAGATACCACCTGACCTTCCTGACCTGACCTTATTACCATATTTTTTATAACCCATTGCAAGCATGTTAACCCGGAAAGGGTTAACATGCTTGCAATGGTTCCTTATGGTACTTAAAAGTACCTCCACAATTTTCGTCTAATAACTTAAGTACGAAAACACTTTATGTTAACTAAAACTGACGATCCTTTAGAGTACCGTTTCCGTAAGCCAATTACAGCGCATTATTTGAATTACCGCGTGATGTAGCCGTAAAATTCGAAGAGCGAGTTACAACCTGTCATACATTTCGTCACTTCGCTGTGCAGTGTAATTGGATTTTTTTTATAAATAGAATATCATAGGTAAGTGCTATGTTTTTTTACTATTTACGTTGTTTATATCACTAATAACATTTATAAAAGCTGTTATAATGTATTATCAGTTTATTTTATTTGAATATTTGATAAAAACTGATGCGGACTTAAAAGTACCGTCAGGTGATTCTAGTTTCAAAAAGTGTGGGTTTTCATAATACACATACTCGATGAAGCAGGTATTTTGTTTTGTCATAAACGAATGTTATTGTATTTTTATCATTGCTCTGACCTGTATTCTTACTGTTAGCCAATGAGATGAATACTAAAAACAATTCTGCTCTTATTGAAGCCCTATTATTAGAAGATCTTCCGGAATGCGACGAAGAGTCTGATGCAGGCGTGTCCGATGATGAAGTGGAAAATCTTCAACTACCCTCACCAAGAGGCTTTGATGAGATTTTTGAACCAGCTCTAGACAGTGTGTTAGCCGAAGTTTCACCATCCTCGCCGTCAAATGAAGATGTATTGGAGGGCCCTATAAATCAGGTACCCACATCTCCAATACCTGGTACCTAGTATTCAGCCTGATCTACCATCTGCAAATACGTCTTCACATAGAACTAACCAGCGATTACCCGAACCAAACCGTAAATGGAAAAAGAGGGACCTAATTACCATTTTACCGGAATACACTGCAGATACTGGAGTAGTAGAAGACTGTTTTGCTCACTGTGCTACACCGACTGATGTATTTTTAGTATTGATTGAAGATATTATTGACAATATTATATACCAAAGTAATCATTATGCTACTCAGAAAGGCAAGGTATTGAACCTAAAAAAGGTGGAACTCCTAACATTTATAGGTATGAATTTTTTTATGGGTTATAATACTCATCCGGCGTGGAGAGACCATTACTCTTCGTCACCTGATCTCAACAATACACTTATTTGCAAAACAATCACCGCAAATCACCGAAATGGTGGCACAGGTTGTTTTGGGGTCTTCTGGACATCGCATTTGTCAATGCATATGTCATTTATGGACTTATAATGGAACAGACTACCGTAAAAGATTTTCGACGCTCTGTTTCTCAAGGCTTGATGACAAAGAAAGATGCAGGTCAGAAAAGGAAGACTTCTACTGATAATACTGCGCAAGGCGGTCCTTCCAAAAGGCGCAAATCTGACTATTCCACTATAAAAGACGTACGCCTGGGTAACAGAGGCATCCATTGGCCTACATTCGTAGAGAACAGGGGAAGGTGTGAGGTTTGTAGTTTGAAGAAGATTCAGTCGAAACCTCATAGTAAATGTTCACATTGCAACGTGTTTTTGTGTGTAAATGAGAAGAAAAATTGTTTTGTTGAATACCACGAGATTAATCTGTAATTAAAAACCTATCAATACTTAGTTAATATTGGATGTCATTACTTTTGTAGTTTCTATCAAAGTTCCTAACATTGTGATAACACGAAGTTCCTGATGGTACTTTTAAGTCTAGGTCTTGGAAATAGTACTTCTAGGTATAATAAAAATCTGAAAAAAATCTGTGTGTTTCCTTTTACCTACCTTATTATAATAATAAAGTCCAAAAGCAGAATTTCGTTAAAAATCACTACCCCGGGGGGAAAGGGTTAAACCCTCAGGCTTGTTGAGGGTTCTGGGGTTGCTCGCTCACCTTGCGAGCTGGTACGTGCTGCTAAATGGTAGGTCATATGAACCCTTGGGCTTTGTGAGTGGTCACAGCAACGCTATCTGATGTTCCCTACGTTCATTAAGGCCGACTCCAAAAATAAAACATTGGGTACCATTAACCAAATATTTTAATTACCTTTGTTGGTTACATTAATAAATTTTTTTAAATCAAAATTTTCTACAGTACTTTAAGTTATCAAAACAAAAATGTTTTACTCATAATACACATAAACTCACACCTACTACTGAAGAACATCACCAATAAGGTCACTAAATGTCCTAGGGCATCCCTCTTGGTGTTTTCACTCACATCTGCTTTGTAACAACCATTTGTTAGTCGCCTTTCATTCATCCTGTCAACATGCCCAAACCATCTAAGCATACGCTTAAATTTTTGTCACTATGTACTTAATTTTAATAACACTGCTTATGATTTACTTTCAGTTAATGGAGAATGGCGCTACTTCAGAGACTGTGCTTATTTGGGAGACGTTGGAATCCAAGGAGACGAGAGATTCTGTCTCATGAGAACCGGTACATACAACATCTTCATAGAATACTGCACGTGCAACAGTAAAGATGGATGTAATTCATCTTCAATGTTTAGCCCGTTACCTTTATTCGTTTTTGTACTGGCGTCTGGTCTTATTAAGTGGTTATCATAATTTGATATTATTGCACGTTGAAAGAAATTTGACCGTATGTCTTCAATTTATATATTTTTACCTACTTAATATTTTCTCTATCAAAAAGTTTAACACAAAATGAAGAATAAATAATTGAAATATCACCCCACTTCTGGGGCAGTCTGTTAAAAAGAAAATAATTAGTTGTATCGATAAAACCAGTGGGTAGTATTAAATGAATATTTTCATATTATTCTGTTAAACGAGACAATAGATCATTGTTATTATGACTGGGGCGTTTAGTGTCCCGAAAAGTGTATTTAATACATAAAATATTCACTTACTGCTTCAAAACTGTTGCATTTTGATGCATTAACATTAGTGGTAGCTATAATTTAAACAAATAGAAAGACTTGGAGGATTTTAATCTCTAATTAAATATAAGAAATATGTGTAATGAATTGGTCTATTGTGTAATTGCACAAAATGCTATGATTAATTCCATTCAAGAAAAGAAATAAAAGTGTTCTTGGTAGGTAGGGATGTATTTTATATTTATATACAGGGTGACGATCTAGTCACCTGCATCAGTCTAGGGGCTGATTCTACCCATCATACTCAACAACTTTCGCCATGAAACGCATATCGGCCTCGGGGGGAAAACAGTACAAATTCCTATATAACAGTAGACAGACTATTTCAGTGCATCTAAGAAAATATTTTTTTTACGAATTTGATACGAGTTTCATAACGAAAGTTGTTCAGCATGACAGGTAGAATCACCCCCTTGACGGATGCAGGTGACGAAATCGCCACCCTGCATATAAATATATAATAGTATCTATAATAAAATGTTGCGCAGCTTTTAAGAATAAGACTTGGAGGATTTTAACCTCTAATTAAATATAAGAAATATGTATAATTAATTAATCTATTGTGTAATTGCAGAAAATGCTTTAATTTATTCTGTTCAAGAAAATAAATAAAAGTGTTCTAGGTATACAGGATGCTGATTTAGTCACCTCCATCAGTCAAGGGGGTGATTCTACCCATACCCTTAATACTAAACAACTTTCGTATGAAACTTATCTCTCACTCAGGAGAAAAAAGAACAAATTCCTATAAAACAGGATACAGACTATTTCAGTGCATAGATGTTTTATTTTTTCACGAATCAGGGTGTCTACTCCGTAAGCACTAAATCCGTAGTTTTCGGCCCAAGTGACGGGCGATCCCTATTCTTGTTACATATCACCTACGGACATAAGATTAGTTTAGGGCCCGACCGAAGAATGAATGACACTATTATTGCCCGAATAAAAAAAATAATTAATCGGGTAGACTTCACTCCAAAGATTCAAACTACTTTTGGACGGGGCCCGTATCTTTGACGGAATTAGAGAGTAGGTCCCAGATATAGTTTTATTGCGAAAGTTCTTCAGTATGACAGGTAAAATTATCCCCTTGAGGGATGCTATTGACTAAATCGCCACCCTGTATATGCATATAAAATAGTATCTAAAATAAATAAAATGTTGCTCAGATTTTAAGAATGAATTAGGCAAACTGTTAAATAGTGCACAATAGGGAATATGCATGTAATTTTTTTTCACTATATCGCTCATTTGGAGCGACAGTGACACAACTGCAAAAAAATGCGAAACTGACCTAATTACATTAAAATTATCTGCTTTATTAGGCAGATAATTTTGATGTAATTAGGTCAGTTTCGCATTTTTTTGCAGTTGTGTCACTGTCGCTCCAAATGAGCGATATCAATAATAGACAGGAATATAAACCCAAGAAAAGTATTTGTAGTTAAATTCAACTACTGCTTGTTGCTCAAAAAAAAAATGAAACTTCAACAATTTTCTACTACAGTTCAAACAACTGTTTCTGTCGCGGGCATGATGTGACGTCATTTGCCACAAAATTTCTTTGTTTACATCTGTTTATAGTCTCAAATCATATAAATTAAATTATTTGTTGTGGTTTATTCAAGCAGAAATCTCACTTACTTACTTTTACCTTAGTGAGATTTCAAGCACTTTGCTAAGAATAGATTTTTATTAATATAGTTTCTTTCGTCACTACCAGCATTGTCGAATTCGACGCGTTTTGGGTTTGCCTTCTGTTCCACCAAAAAAACGCAACATAAATGAATGAATTGTATAATAATTAATGCATTAAAAATGTAACAAGAATAGGAATTTGTTTCTTGACTCCTACACAATGGCGTCGATTCCCTTGTTCACAAACTAAAGTAAATTTAAGTTCAGTGCATCTTTTTCTTTCTATTTCATTAGGAAAAGGACAGAAGATACATTTTAGTTTAGTCCTGTCAAATTAGTCAGCGCTTGACGTAAATTGACGTAATTTTAGTAGGCATGTTTTTAATCACGTCTAAACTTGTATAGAGTAGTGACAGGCGCTGATTAATTTGACAGGACTAAACTAAAATTTATCTTCTGTCCTTTTCTTAATGAAATAGAAAGAAAAAGATGCACTGAACTTAAATTTAGTTTAGTTTGTGAACAAGGGAATCGGCGCCAATGTATATTTAAATAATGGATAAGTTTTGAATTACTTATTATATTCCCTATTGAAGCATTTGTATGACTTACATAAAGTTTTTCCTCTTAGAGCCTTTTCAATAAGTAATTTTGTAAAATGATTTGAATTTGCCTTGTTTGTGCCAGCAGCCAAGGGGCATAGATATTAGTTCGCAAGTTAACATGTTTTCACTTTATCAGCCCATACTCATTACTTAATGTGTTAACGGTTAAAGGTTATAATCATAACTATAGGCCTACTGTTTAATTCCAAGTTCGCACAGGCTTTTGTTTAACGCGACGATTTTATGTCGTGCAATGGATTTTCAACTCCCGGTGTTGAGCCGAGCATTGAGAATCCATCCCAGCGCGTCAAAAAACACACGGTTAGATTTTCAACTCTCGGCGCTAACCAGTGCGCTGGAAATCCAGGGCGCGATCATACCGTGGGTACGAAGGCCTAATGTGATGATGCCTGAGGTAGGTGCGGGAGGGGAGTTACCTCCCGCACCGCGCAGCTAGTAGTATAAACAGCTGGTAGAGTAGGATAAGGTTAAGTGCTCACAGCGCTATACAAATTAACCTTTAACTCCCACACTGCGTGCGTTGACTCGATTAAATGAAAGCTACGTTTGAGCTAAATATTATGCTTATATTATGTTTGGTGAAAGTTGTTTATGCCGATAAAATCAATATGTGGGTTTACTTTGAATGTTTATAAACAACATGGTTATGTAATAGTGAAAACAATCATGTATTCTATGACATACTTGATAAATATATATTTTTATACACCATTGCTTGTATTGGAGCTTGTTTTGTAAGTTGCATACAAATAATTTAGATGTATAAGACTGAATCCCGTCCATGTATTGTATAAAAATAAATCGTCCTTTTTATAATGTTGACATAAATATACAATTATCTTTAATAGTTAATGGTTTAATTTGACATTTTGAATCGGAACGACACTTATTCGGCTTTTCAGCAGCTATTGTCCAAGCCCAGTTTTGAAAAAAAAACAATTCTTATTTACGATAAAATTTATTAAAACAACATTAGCATTTACTTCGTGGTCTGCATAGATTTTGAGATTTAATGTTCTTAATCTTAAATGCTTATCGATAATATTTTAATTAAATGTAATTTTTCACAAATAAGGCACCTCTCGGAATTAGGGCTACAGAAACAGAAAATTATGTTAGATACATTATTTCGTAAACTTATAATAATTAATGTACTGTAGACATTGTAAGTTAGAGGCGAACCTAAAATATTTACAGATAAAATAACTCCTTAACCAGCAAGTGAGAACAAACTGTTAGTGTGGTGACAATTACAAATTACATTTTATCGCAAGATCTAAGTGAAAAAAAAAAAGAAATGGTATTTAGTCATTTTAAAGCTTTCTACAGACATTATTGCTTAATTATTCACAAAACAGTAAAGAAAGTATTCGTATTCGTACATTATAATAAAAATAAAAACAATTTACAACATTTCGATGTGAGACAAACAAGTTTTAAAACTGTTGCGGTGGGTACCTGGGTACACTGGGAATTATCTCGGCATGGTCCCATGGTAGACTATAAAACAAATCTATATATTTGTACTATGTATATGGTATGGTATGTTTGTTATGTTGTTTACTTGAAGATGAGGAGGGTGAGTGGTGCGGCTAAGAGAGCGATTGTTTTGCTGATGGTGGCAGCACCGTTGCAGCCATCATATTCACAGGTTTCGCAGAAGGAGGTAACTTCATTAGGTCCATTGGAGGAACTGGGGCATGAAGTACTATAGTCGTCCTGACGCTTCCACGTGCAACCACGGCTGACAATCAGCTGGCTGTTGACTGTAAACAAGAAGAAAACAAATTATTATTCACTGTGTTGATACTTTGGCTAACATTACATCATGCCTCGAAGAAGTGTTTGTGTGTATTTTACCCGTATTTTTCACGCCCAGTGATGCTTAGGTTCAGCGCAGACAGACTGTGCGAGGGAGTGATTAATGAGAGCTTGTGAGCTAACAAAATGTAATCACATTGGTGTGTGCCGTAGATTCCTTCGCACAAGTCTGTCGTCTGCGCTGCACCTTAATAAACTGTACCTACTAATAAATTCTTAATGAAAACATCCAATAACACTTCACCCGAATCGAACTCGGGACCCCATGCTTAGCAGTCGCGTTTGCGACCATTAAACCAACTAGGCAGTCTGGCTGATCCTTAGAAGAAGAAGAAGAATAACATTTATTTGCATAAAAACATGGTATATAAGATGGTACAAGAATTTCATTACATATTATAAAACACATTCCCCGCCGCGTCTATCTGTGTGTCTGAACGCGATGAACTCAAAAACTAGGTACCAAACGGATTTTAATACGGTTTTCACCAATGGACGGAGTGATTCATTAAGGTTTTCAAATTGGCTGAAATATGATGACGATCGTTGAAGATGTCGGAAAAAATCATGGGATGCTAGGAGCTTTACTGGCGTGTGCCGCGTAAACCGTGTAGATGTACAATCCTTAGAAAATAGACATAGGCAAGCTATCGCAAACTTTTAAGATGGACAATCCTGTAGAAAATTAATTTTATGTATCTCTTAAACAAAATTAATTTTCTACAGGTTTGTACATCTTAAAAAGTTAGCGATAGCATACCTATGTCTATTTTCTAAGGATTTCATTGTTATTTCTGAAGCTATTTTGACCGGTATGTTATTAATCCATACCCAGTGAAATGTTATTTAGATTGGGCATTTAATTTAGATTACCTTGCCTTGACATCATATTATTTAAATGAATACTTTAAAAGATATCGCAGGTTCAAAATTACGCGTAACAAAATAATTATGGTTGACGGTGCGGCGCTAGCCCGGGAGTCAATGACCTTTTCCTCGGCTATTGCTACGACAGAAAACACGGCTGAACCTGGATTAACACATAGGATACTTTAATCCCGTAGTAGGTACGTTTCCGCGGGCAAGGAGATCAATAAAATCAATTCGATGAATGTCGAATTGAATTGACAGTCCTACCGAAATGTCATTCATAGTAATCACAGTTGTCATTCATCGCCATTTTATTCGACATCACAAAGGTTATAACGACTGCTGTATACAACATTGTAAAAGTACCTACATACTTCGCTCATAAAGTTCTAAAATAACCTTTGGCATTGAAATTAGTCTGATTTGTCTATGAAGTGGGTAACTACGGTCGTGCGTGACCTAATTTGTAGAGGTCTTAATACCCGGAGTAATTAAAATTACCCTTTGTATCTATTAATTACACGAAGCGTAGGATAACGATGTTCATTCCTTGGAATTTATTTGTAGTTTGTAGGTACTGTAGGCACAGAGGAAGTGTATTGTGGACCGTTAACACTGTGTGTAGGCAGGTATGTGCTTAGTAGAGCGGCACCTATGTTCCTACTTTGGACTGTTGTGATTATTAACTTCATGGTTCGACAGTTCGACAGAACTTGGTATTTTACGAGTAGGTACTTAGGTATTACTATTACTTATTGTATCGCCTTAAATGTATGCCTGAAATACACGCAGGATAAATAATAAAAAATTGGCAGTCAGGGGACTGCCGACAAAAGTGAAAACTTAATACTTTGGAATAACTACACATGTCAAATTAGCATGTCGCGGATACCATGTCGGTGACGCGAAACCATAAGTTTTGCCCTTCCAAAAATCCCTCAACACGGCTAAAGAAGTTGTTACTTCAAAAATTGAGAGAGTTGTGGCTGGCAAACCGCCGGATTATATCTGATACCTACCAAGTTCTTAATTTTGAAATAGGTGGTTAGGTACGTCGTTATGTAGGTAAGTACCTAAATCTAGCTTAACATAAACTAATTAGGTGGGTACACCATGTAGGTCGGTAATATGTAATATTTTAATAAATATGGCTCACATATGGCCTTGTCACGCCCGTTTTCCAGAAGGTAGAGAATTAGAACCAAAACAAATGACATCAGAAATTAGCGCCGATTACAATGAACAATAGAAGTGGCAGGTATTCACACAGGTAGTAGGTATAATTAACAGGCACTTGACATTGAAATGAGAAAATGTCACAAATTGCCTTCCTGCCTACATAACCAGCGTATGAGCCGTGTGTGACCGAAGCTGACTATTTTAGACAAGACAAATGAGCCAATTTGTTTTCTTAAGAGTCATCAGCTAAATAGTTTGAGATACTTACATATTTTTAAGATAAGATGGACTACATGCGTTTTGCCGTAGGTGTGAGTTTCCCGGTGTCAGATCCAAACCTTGCATAGAGAAATAGCACACGAAAGCCTATCCTGTACGGCTGCGAAGTCATTACCTAAATTAATTAATCTTCCCAGTCCAATGAACAAAATGCCATAGGTAATACCTATAAACCTATAAAACATAGCATAATCTGTCTATAATGTTCCCACTGCTGGGGCACAGGCCTCCTCTCTTCGAGAGGGAGTGGCCTGTAATCTACCACGCGGGACCAGTTATGGTAGATGTTAGATGTCACATGTCTACGAATTTTTGGTCATTTTTGGTTATGACATGCCGGTTTCCTCGCGGATAATACGTCTATAATGCACAGCAACTGCTTACCTATTGTGTCTGCTTTGCGGACAATGATAAAAAATGATAAATGATAAATGATTTTATTTCTGTAAGTAGGTTTTTACAAACACTTTTACACGTCAAAACATATTTTTTTTAAACTAGATGAGGCCGGCGTTTCCTATCTGACTACTCTGAGAAGAAAGGCCGAAACAAACTCAGAGGTCACCGTCTCTTTTAAAGTCCAGACATAATCTTGGTCAGATCATGTGAAGACCATGTCGATTGGTGTCTGAAATGGTCTTTTGATGAAAGAACCACACAGATTGAGTGGACCTGTCCAGTCAGTGCACGCATTTGTCAGTCGTTGTGCAGCTCAACTCATAACTAAAGGAGCTCAACGATTCAACGAACAATACCAAAGAAAGGACATTTGGCTAGGCCGCAAAAAATACTCAAAACTGCCAGACCATATTAAAAACTAACTGAGAATAAAACAAAATTAAACAATGATCCACATAGTCTTCACATTTACAATAATTAAAACAATATAATACTACACAGAGTAAATATTCATGTCATTGCATAAATAAAATTCATCAATGTCAATGTGTATATTCGGACATAATCTTGGTCAGATCATTTGAGGACCATGTAGGTTTGTGTCCGAAATGGTCTTTTGAGGAAAGACCACACAGATTTGAGTGGACCTGTCCAGTCAGTGCACGCATTTGTCAGTTGTCATGCAGCTCAACTCAAAACTTAAGGAGCTCAATGATTTGACGAACAATACCAAAGAAAAGACATTTGGGTAGGCCGCATAAAGTACTCAAACTGCCAGACCATCATTAAAAGTAAGAGACAAAAAAAAAAAAAAAACAAACAATGACCCACATAGTCCTCACATTCCTAATAATTAAAATAATATAATATAATATACTATACAAAGTAAATATTCATGTCATTGTTTATATAGAATGTTATATAGAATAAGAAAATATAAATAACTAGCAAAATAAAAAGAGTAAAAAAAACAACATTCACTGTAAGTTTATTGGAGCAGCTCAATCAGCCTTTTTGTCCTCAATATAATCTTTAACAGTATAAATGAAAGTGTTTAGGTACTGGGTAGGTGTACCTATTGATGGCTATGACGAGGAAAGCAGGCGTACAAGACTAACACAATATTATTTTTATGCCATGTGTTGTGATCATTCATATCAAAGATTATAACATCTCGCTCGTGTTTTCCATATTTGTGTAAATGTGTGTGGATTTGCGCATCCTATGCACAAATCCAGACAGGCTGCGACTCAGAAATTTTAGTGGAAAAACCCAGCAGCTACCTACTTCACACTTTGTCCAACAGAAGATAGGACCTCTGGATGGGAACCCTACGATCAGCAGTCGCGTTTGTGACCACTGAACCAACAAGGCAGTATTCACCCATCTTTTTGAATAGGTAATTTTGATGTGTAAAGGCTCGTGCAGACTGCAACATGCCGGTCGCGCCCCTCGATATCGCCCCAGTTTGTACGAGCCATAACACTGCGGGACACGCCCCCAGACGTAATAACAATAAAACTTCTATTGTGTCTTGTTCAGTGTCCTTCAACCGATGAAAAACACAAAATTCTGCATTAAGTATTTAAACACCTAATGCTGAATTTATACATTTTAGAATTTAATGTACCTATTGCACACGGCAAAGCTTTTATATGCAGGTACAATGATTATGTCCATTTTGTTATTGCAATGGGGTCAGCTAACGGTAGTAATGGTTATCAAATGTAAACTGGTCGCGAGTTAGGGCCCGCTTTAAAACGTTACCAACCGTAATACTGCTTGGCTCTTCTCTAGGGAATATACCTAAATCACTTGTCTACATTTCTTGGTAGAAAACTGTCAACTGTCTACACGGAAACGTCATTTTTGTCTACTCTTCCGTCGTACTCTGGGTCGATTTCAAATTTAGGACCAAAAAGCATTATATTTGATTTAAGTAGTAGGAGTACCTAGACGTTAACGTTGCTTTAAAACAACTACTTCTTTGAGACGTCTAAGGACTTATTACAACGAAGAACAGGGGGGCCAACCATCATCTCATAAAGCAGTATTATTATAATATTACCTAACAGTGGGAAAGTGATGGAGCTGTACAGGACTTATAGCTCCATCTCTTTCTCACGCTGAAGTAATATTGAAATGCGGTGATGGTTGGCCCCCAGGTACTAAGTGTAGTACCTGGGGGCCAACCATCCAAAAGTTTCGTCGAAACTTTTCTCATTTAAACGATGTCGGTTTTTGGGTGCTCTGTGATTCGGGTTGCCAACTTATTTTTATATTAGTATTTTCGAAGCCATTGCGTGTACCAATCTATAGGATGGCAAAAAAAAAAATGTACTTAAGTAGGTATGTTTCAATAAAATGTTTGTTCTATAAAGGCATATTTTTTGCTACTGTGAACCTTTATTAACAGCATTTTTTTATGTCTCGTGGTAACTTGTAACCTTAATTTGGAGTGTATAAATATCTATTTTTTACACTCTAAATTAAGGTTACAAAAATCATCATCCATCCTAACCAGTTCCGTCCTCCTTCGCTTTAATGCTCGCGCCAGTCTGCACGAGCCTTTAGTACCGAACTTCATTCGTAGGTGCCTAAAACGCTGCGGGCAGATTTCATTAATATACCTATTTTTGAAAACTTTCTTCCGCATTGTGTATCAATGTCCCGAATTCTATTAGTAAACGTCGCCAGCTTTATTTCTGTTTAAATATTTAGAAATGCGCATTGGCCGCTATGCCTACTATCGGAATGCACGACCGGCATAACAATCTCAGTTTTGTTACAAAATGGGTCATTTCTTTCTAGAATAGTCACACGTTTATAACTGCATTGAATGCGTGACTTCACATGGCCTACATAATTTGACTGGGAAAACATTCGTATCTCTTCATGCTCAAATGGGACACATAAAGCCTCTGCAAAGCACTAGAGGCAAGTGCATCGACTCAACTCAAACTCAAACTCAAAGCATTTATTTCAAATAAACCAATTACAGGCACTTTTGAATTGTCAAGGGTTGTGTCAGTCAGTCAGAAAGATGAAGCTAGTTGCCCATTCCAAAGCGTAGTAGGTACCTATGGAGAAGAACGGGCAACAAAACTCCAAGGACACTCTTTTAAATCAACGTATTATGGTTACAAAATATTGTTTACATCATTCATTTTGAAATTATACATGTGAGAACGATGCAAAACGTAAAAGCGTCCGTAATAAAAAGATTACAACAAAAACAAAAGCAATTCAAAAATTAAGGTTAAAATAAGCCGTGGCAGCTAAGAGATGACCAGTCTCTACTGACGGCGCCCATTCACGAACATGACGCGTGGATCAGCACCATTCAGCTCAACCATTTTGAAGGGAGCTAAATGATCCAACACACGCGCCACCATCAGCGAGACATTAGAGTGAGCACGACATACTCCCAGCCACCAGGGCACATTCAAGTCAATGAAAGACGTATCCAGTAAATGGCAGCTTTATAGTACATAGTACTCACATAACAATGTGCTGTGCAGCTATACAATACTAAGAGATTGAATTTATACAATGCAAAGAGTTTTTAAAATCTTCAGCAGCTCCAACACTATTTTCAATACCTGATCAATTAGTTTTTGCGCCCTTGTGGAGCAGGACCAGCGTTGAGCCAAACATTTTTATCAGCAATGTAATCCCCCAATTTATAATATGCTTGGCTAAATAGCGTGCGTTTTATACAAGATTTAAATTTCATCTCTTTCAGTTGAAGTATGTGGGGAGGTACTTTATTGTAACATTTTAAACAGTACCCCATGAAAGATGAGTCTACTTTAGCCAGCCTGAAACCTGGTTGAACTAATTGGTCCCTATTTCTAGTGATATAATTGTGTCTTTCACCTCTTTTACTAAAAAGATGTAGATTTTTCCTTACGTACATGATGTTTTCATAGATATATTGACAAGGTACCGTCATGATGTTAATTTCTTTAAACAGTTCCCTTAGAGAGTCGCACCTGCGGAGGCCATATATGGCTCTGATGGCTCTTTTTTGCAGAATAAA
The DNA here is from genome assembly GCA_905333075.3 of Atethmia centrago. Lineage (NCBI taxonomy): Eukaryota > Metazoa > Arthropoda > Insecta > Lepidoptera > Noctuidae > Atethmia > Atethmia centrago. The sequence continues at coordinate 13,688,694 of HG995386.1, read as the reverse complement.
AATAGACTCGATGTCTGCAGCCCGTCCCCATAGTAAAATACCGTACGACATAATACTATGAAAGTAACTAAAATATACTAGCCGTGCGGTATCTACATCAGTAAATTGACGGATTTTTCTCACAGCATATGCTGCTGAACTTAGCCGTCCTGCAAGGGAAGTTAAATGAGGCCCCCATTGAAGCCTTGAGTCGAGCGTAATCCCCAGGAAAACAGTTTTATCGACGAATTCTAATTTCTCTTGATTCAATACTATCTCACAAATACTACTTTTGACATTTGGTAAAGAAAATCTTATGCACTTAGTTTTTTTCCCATTTAATACTAAATTATTAGCAGTGAACCAATTTTGGACCTGCAATAGGGCGTTATTTACGTCGTCAAAATTTGAGGCACGTCTATTAATTTTAAAAATTAAGGAAGTATCGTCAGCAAATAACACCATTTGTGGTTGGGTTTTTAACAAGTGGGGTAGATCATTAATATATACTAAAAAGAGGAAAGGACCCAATATCGAGCCTTGTGGTACACCCATTTCTACTTTTAAGCCGAGTGAATTGACACCATTTATTTGAACTTGCTGCTGTCTATCATATAAATAAGATTTTACTAAACTGAGCGCAAGGTCTCCAAGTCCGTAATGCTTAAGTTTCAAGAGTAATGTTTCGTGGTCGACGCAATCAAATGCCTTGGAGAGGTCACAAAATATTCCTATTGCGTCTTGGGCCTCTTCCCACGCCGTAAATATGTGTTTTAATAAGGTGATACCGGCGTCAGTCGTACAACGTCCCTTGGTGAAGCCATACTGTTGATCGTGTAAGATTCTATTGGTGTTAAAATGATTGAGCATTTGATTAAGCATTACCTTTTCAAACACCTTGCTGAAAACCGGCAACACGGATACGGGTCTATAATTATTCGCGTCTCTACTATCCCCGGATTTGAAAAGTGGTATTACCTTACTATATTTCATTAGATCCGGGAAGACTCCTTGATCAACACACAAATTAAATAGTAATGCTAAGTACGGCGCTATAGTCTCAATAATGGAGGTACAAACTTTGATTGACATTCCCCATAGATCTTCTGTTAATTTGATCTTGATTTGCTTGAAAGCTTTTGTTACTGTTATGGGGTTTATATGCTTGAATTTAAATTCAGTCAGGCAGGATGAAACGTTTGCTCTTAATAAATCAATAGAAGAGACTAGAGGCGAGAGACTAGGGCAAGTGTCAAGGTGTTCATTGAACCGTGAGTCGTGACAACCGCTATGTTTGACAAATAAAGTCTTCCAGTTTTGGCCTAATAAGTCATTATTTATACCTACGTTGTGTCGTTAACATTACTATATCAGGTCAAGTCAAGAAACCTTCTTTTTCCATTTTCGTCTTGGTTTGTAGCTGCTATCTTTATAGCAGCTTCCACGAACCACTACGAAAATCTATTAAATGTTTATTTATTTACTTATTTATTTATTTAAGGATCTCCAACAAAAGTTAAATTTAGTAAACCTAAATAATGGGCAACATCGGGTATTAAGTATGACCTCTGATACTGAGGCGGCAAAATAGAAAACAAATGCAGATCAGGGGGATTGATCGAAAATCCGGCATTGATTTATTGTGATTGTGATATTAGTAATCATTGTGAATACCCTTTTTTTTTTGGGTGTAAAATAATCAAATAACTGCTCTCGGTCTGGGCGGAGCGGAAGGGTGTGTCAGACTCTTACTGACTAAAACCCACCCGTATTCCTTCCGTTGCCTGTGTTGCCAGGGGCCTCGGTAACCCTTTGGTGCCTTCCCGCGACCCCGGCAAGCATCGGCCCGGAAATACATTGTGACTACCCTTGCAGTGCAATGAGTTGATTGATTTGCGCTCGCGCCCCACGTACTCGGTGGAACGTCGTTTACTTATTTATAGTACAGCTCGATTCAAACTTGATAGCGACTCTGAAGTGTGCTACCAGACCCGCTGCGCAGTACCGCATCCCTCACCCCCGTTAGCACGTGAATTAGTTGCTGCTACAATAGAAAGCTAAATTATCAAGAACTAACATAAGCCATATTTTATTTTAAAAAAAATAGAGATCCATACGCAAATTACACGTTACCCAAGGTATCAAAAATTTTCATATAAAACTCACTATTTAGCGTGCGCTGCGAAAACTATTAATAATACATAAAATAATGCACTACAGGTTTATAGTAGGTACTCATCATTACCCACAAAAAATCAGCAGGGTATGTATCTAACCTTTATAATTAAGTCACAATAACCGTTTCTGTTCAAATTAGTCTAACAAAACACGGGTAAAATCGAAAGATAATGCGCGATGATCTCTGGAACTGCCAGTCGGATTTGAAAGATTTTTGCATTTTATAGCCCAATTCTTGAGAAAGACCCTTGGGAGCCGAGCAAAAAGAAAAATAGTCAGAAAGAACGCTAAGCGAAAACGAAGTTATAGCGCGGGCGGGCGATGCGATGCGACGCTCGGTGGCCGACATTTTACGCGGACGAAGTCGCGAGCTAAAGCTAGTATATTATAATGTGATCAGAAACTTGTGATTATTCAGAATAATAATGACTCTCATTAAGTTAACATCTCCTCGCCCACATTCCCACGCACAAGAGATAGTAAGACCTCTTCAGCAGGCTTAGCATGACGCTTTCTATTTCTACTCTACTGTAGAATAGAAATCGCTTGTCTACCGAAAATGTCCTACTGTTTACACGGAAACGTCATTTTTGTCTACTCTTCCGTCGACAAAACGCTACTCTACGGTTTTCGTGCTAAGCCTGCTGATAAAAGTCCCTATTATATTTGCCATAGCGTTAACGAGTATTCGCAAAATTCTCTTTTGTATCCGTGATTGTTATTAGTTTGGATACTACCTAGGTGCTGATAATTCTTTGCGGCAAATTTGGGACTAAAACGCGTCATATCTATTTTTACTTTTCACCGCAATAATGTCGCGTTGTACTACCGTTACTTTTAAAAACACTTTGGTATGTGAATGAGCAGGTAAGTCGTAGTTTAGACCAGCACCCTAATTGCGTAACACGGTTTGAATCACAATCTGTACGATTTTGAATTATATTGCTAGTCCATTGCTTCATATGTTCGAAAACATTGTCTCCTCAACAACGTAAATAACGCAATGAATGTTGTTGCACGGTAAAAATGAAACATTACTTCTAGATAGTGTGTTACGCAATTACCCCGCAGAAACAGCTCGGTCAAATTATTCGGGCCAAAATACTGTTTATGTTTTGTTTTAAACAAAACACTGTTGAACTGCGATCTTGCCAGTATCCTGCCATGCCTTTGAACCACTTCCATCCCATTTAAGGAATGTAAGAAGTTGTGGTTGATAACTTGATACCAGTATCTACCAGGCAGTTACCTACTCAGGAAAGCACTTCCTGAGCAACTTTCTATCCAACCAATAAAATAGAAAATGCTGGAGACATTCTTTGAACCATATTTAGAGCCTGTCGAATAGATGCCCGAATACTGCGGGACAGTATAAAGATGTACAAAGGTACTTCAACTAGGCCCTTTTTGTGAAAACAAGAGCTACGCTGCAACGGGTGTTAGGGTTGTCAATCAAACTTTTTAATTAAAATGTGTCGAACTACGATCAATATGATTGATCGAAGGTATCAAACTTAATGGCGGCTCGGGACATGAGGCTAGTCCCTGAGCAGTAACAAATTCACGTGTCAGCGGGGATGAGGGGTGCGGTACTGCACAGCGAGTAGCGTGCTTCAGAGTTGCCATCAAGTTTGAATCGAGCTGTGCCTACCTGAAGTAACCTTAGATTTCGTGCGTAAACGTTTGCATGTGTAAGTGAGTCGATTCTACTTGTTCCTTGTTGAAATACTGTATAGTTACCTGCTGATATGTCTACTGTGACGATATGTTAACCTACCTATATAATATAGTATCCAACATATAACGTCCGTAGCTCTTATCCTCTAACATAGCAATTTTAGAGGCCTAAATACTATATTTCTAAAGAAAAAATATAGCAGGCGAAACTACTATGTTTTTATTTATAAAGGCTTACCAACCAAAGTATCTGTCATAATATCATCAATACAAAATGGCGAGATGATAGCAATGGGGCCAGTATTATAAAGTATCTCATAAAAGCTGAATTAATGGTATTTTTTTAATCTGAATTTATAGGTAGTGGAAAAACAGTTATGAGACATAAATAAATCTTGTTAATAAAGGTTCTAGCTAAAGCTAAATATAAGCCTTTTAAAAACACAAATGTTTTTGAAAAATACCTACTTTATTTTTTTTTATTTTTCCGCCAGCTACATTTTCTATATTTTTACAGGCAAGTGCTTCGAAAATACTATCAATCAGCTGAATACCAGTATTTTCTACTTTATTTGACATAAAAAAGTTGGCAACACTAACTGTAACTTTGGCTTTAAAAATGACTCACATATTTACATACTCGTGTGAGGATGATGACGTGTGTTTGTAAACAGACAATGTCATAAGGCATTCAAGTTTAGCTTGAGGGCCTAAACATGATGACAGTTTCAGCCATAGAATACAAATGATGTTAGCTGTCGACCGGTCATTATAGGTATCGGGCGTCACTATAATTTGACGATAAGTCACCTTGTCATTCAACCACAGGCGGATATTCAGTCATAAAACGTTTGCCGAAATTTTCTCATTAGTCATGGATTGTAGGTACCTGGGTTTGATCCCTCTGGGTCGAGTAGTGTTATTGGGTTTTCCTTTAGGAAATTATTTTTAGCATCTCCGATCTGGGATTTATGCCCTGTGCAATAAGGCTCCCTTTCCTCCCGCTTTTATGAGACTTGTAAAAAAAAAGACTTACTGTATTTTTTCATTTTCTTGCAAGCAGACTTGGATGACGTCAAGTATGGGTAAGTGGCCCCAGCATTGGAGTCGCAGTTCTCCAGACGGAACAGGTATGAGTTGTCTGATCTTCCGGCGAGGAAGGGATCGTTGCACAGCGGGTTCAGGTCAGAGGAACACGTCCAGCAGCGTACAGGCTCTCCTGAAATTGAAAAGAGAAAAGAAGAATTATGATTGTGTTTTGTTTTATAAAAAAAAACACTGGCATACGAATATACGGTCACAGTATTATGGAAAAGTGCAATAACTGAAGCGTCGACTTATTAATAACACGCAATTATTATCTTTAGGTGCAAGACTCCCAGGAGTCCTGCGTGGCTCTGTCCATTTCTTCTTTAAATCTTCTTTAGGCGCGATGAGATTAGTTTACGTCACCGACATGCCCGTGCCGACATGCTGTAGTAACAGTAAGTGAAGTTAAATTGACCACGTGAAAAGTTCAATTTCTGTATACTGTGCATTGTTTATATAGTGTTTTAGATAATCATTATTTGATTAAAGTGAAAACTTCTTTAGGCACGTTGAGCGATAAGTTTTCACTTCTGTCGGCAGCTTATGTTTATAAGCAGTCACGGGGACTGCCGACAGAAGTCGGAAGAAGATCACTTTACGTAGGAAACAACTTTCCTACGTAAAGTGATCTTCTTTGCATAACTAATTAAAAATCTTTATCAAACTAGTTATGGTAGGTATGTGGGTGCTAATTATGCCATCCTTGGCATGTCCTCTAAAGAAAAACCTTGCTGACTCTGGAAATGAGAACCAGCGAAGATAACCGACAAAAGTTGGGATTCAAAACCAACTAACCAACAACCAACCAAGGTCTACCTATACTACGATATATTCTCCAGAAGAATTATTTGGATTAGGGGAGTATTGTCATTATAATAACACTGTATGTAGGTAGGTAAATATTTTTGAAGAAGGTGACTGCTGGTCTGTTTTTATGAACCTATCAAAAAGAATCACTAATCTTTTGGTTAACCTAATGTCGCGAACTCACGCGAACGAAGCCAAGCCTAGCTTAGCTGGGTACATTAAATAAATTTTGTAAGAATAATAAATTTAATTTCGACATTGTAATTATTAATATCGATTTGTACATAAAAAAAAAACAAACAAATATATCTAATTAATTAATACAAATAACTAAAACTATACACAAACTTGCGTTTATGTTTTAGATTTATTTATAATATTTATTAACTGTACACAAATTTTGTAAGTATCTTAAATCTCTTTAGCTGGGTAATATAATATTTGAATATTTCATATTGATTGAATATCTAGTACTACAGTTGTCTACCTTACCGGGTTAGTTATTCTAGAACTGCAGTCGTGACCTGTAAGCTCATTGCGCCACCATAAAAACAGTATCAATGAATGCTCAATACATTTTCTCCCATTGTTATAGTCGCAACGGGACATAATTATGTTATTTTCTGCATCATTATTAAGTAAGTAGTTTCTTAGTAAACGAGCTAAATACATCTAAGTATTCGTATTATAAAAGCCAAAGTTGAGATCTTGGTGTATGTCTCTTGAACCTCGAGAATTCGTTGAACAATGGCATTAATGGATGTCGCTACTGATAAAATATGTACCCAATCTGGTCATAATGCAATATTCCCCATCGATGGACATCCGTCCACGTCCAATCGTAACGCTAAGTCGTTCAAGTTTCTATAAGGCACTTAACTATTTATTTAAGGCGCTGACAAGAGGCAAATGAATAAAATAGGCTTGTCTTAAGAAAAAAAAAATAATTTTGAACATATTTCCCAGAACTTGGTTGTTACCAAAACACGTTTTGAAAAAAAATATCGATATAAACTAACGTTAAACTTACCTCTTATCTTGAGTTCCAATCCAAAATATCTGTATTAAATATCAACATACATACGTTACGTATTTAATTAATAACAAGAACATCTTATTTGAATGCAGAACTTGGTTGTTTTTTATTTTCGATTACTCAACTCAATTTTGAGTAAATAGATAATTGCTGCATATTTTACAATAAAATACAAGCGTTGTGTTTTCGCGCTTCTCATTCTTTCTATGCAGTCTGACAGTGACGGCGGTTTAAATGTTGCCAGCGTCTTAATGGAAAAGGAACCATTTCGGTTTTAGATAACGTTTCTAGGTTAACTTCAACACGTTCCTCTATTATCGTTATTTTTATAGGGCAAGCGAAATTCCGAGTTATTATTTAAGTTAAAAGTCGTCACTCAGTCGTTTTGTTTGACAATTATGATTGTAGCTAAGTTAAGATTGTCTTTGCGTGCAAGTAATTTATCAAAACAAGTTATACGGTGGTTGTACACGCAAGACTCCTATAGTTAGGTACTTAACTGACTGCAAAATCCTTAACTTTAACGTCTTTGCAAGCCAAACTGATGTAACGGATACGAAAAATTGGCGAAAGTGGCTTAAGGGATCATCTAAACCGCGTTCAAGAGTCAGTCAGTGTCATCATTGTTGTGGAATATTAACACTGACAGTTCTTGAACGCGGTTCAGATGTTAGAAATCGAACTGTTGTTGAAACACAATTGTAACGTTGCAAATTAGTAGAATCGGCCCCTGATCGCGTTCAGTTTCATTGTTGAAATTTGCGCTAAGTAAGTCTAAAAACCCCTTTGAATTGACTTGTGGAATATTGTAGTGGGTCTATTATTTGCACTATTGCAGGTTTATTTTTAATTTTACTATTTCGGTCATTGCGGGGGAGAATTAGAGACACCTTTTGTTTGCTTCGCTTCGGTCAGTGTGGGTACATTCTTCAGTCGCGACCTTCCTAAACAATGGCTGTTCAGAGTCGTGTAATTGAAACATTTTCTGTATAGGTAGGTTACCTTACCTACAAGTTAAGACAATATGTCCAGCGGAAAATACATAAAAGCTCCCGCAGACGGCGCGACGCGACAACGCGACGAAACTCATCTTCAGCCTAGCCTTTTCCCAACAACGTTGGGGTTGTCTTCCAGTCTAACCGAATGCAGCTGAATACCAGTATTTTACATGGAGCGACTGCCTATCTGACCTCCACAAACCAGTTCCTGGGTAATACCCCTCGTTAAGACTGGTTGTCAAACTTTCGGGCTTCTGACGACCCGTAACGACTGTCACAGATCCGCGAATGACAGCTAGGACCAACGGCTTAACCTGCTTTCCGAGCCACGGAGGGGTCTGGGGGGTAACCATCACCTCTTATAGCAGTATTATTATAATATTACTTCACAGTGGGAAAGTGATGGAGCTGTACCGGACGTATAGCTCCAACTCTATCTCACGCAGAAGTAATATTGAAATAATACTGCTATAAGAGGTGATGGTTACCCCCTGGTATGTAAAGATGGTCACCCACCTACGGACCAACCGCGGTAAGCGTAGCTTAACCTGATCGATTGACCCGTGCGGCTGTTATTACTTACCCACAAGCCCCTCTCAAGCCAGCACGACGAGACTCTAGTAGAACAATTTCACAATGAAAACTGCATGGAAATTGATCTACCAGAATCGCGTCGCACGAGGCGACACGAGGAAAATTAGCAACCTATTTACTGACCATATAATCATACAAAATCTTTTATAATTTTTCGTTGGACAAAGCAAAGCAATTGCAAATTATGTTGCAATTGCTTTTCTTTTTCCGATTTAATCACTAATTCTCTGATGTAAATACCCACAGGCTTAGCATGACGCTTTCTATTTCTACCCTACCGTAGAATAGAAACCGCATGTCTACCGAAAATGTTCTACTGTCTACACGAAAACGTCATTTTTGTCTACTCTTCCATCGACAAAAGCTTCTCTACGGTTCTCGTGCTAAGCTTGCTGCAGTAGTGCAGACACTGCGTCATCAAACCTATTCTACAAAAAAAGGAATGTCATCTCATTTAGTTCGTAAATTGAAAAATATGCATTCAAATCTGTGATTTAAATAGATCGTTGGATTCTTCAAGTTTTTATCTGTTTTTACAGTTTCTTTCATTGTGTTTTGCACAAAAACTGTAACCGTGAAAGAGATTATTTTTTCGATGCTTCTGATCGTGTCAACCTTCGAGTTAAATGTTAATAAAAAAATAATGATCACCTCTCAAGGCTTCCGCGGTCTGTGAATCAGTTTTTATTATATATTTTTTTCCTTGAGTAACGCTATCATGACCAAGAAAATAATAAGTAGGTACTTTGTGCACTTATTTCCATGTTTTTTTTTATTTATTCTCGTCATTCTTTAAGGCTCCTGCAGACTGAAGCTCTCTCAACTCCGGTAGAACAATTTGCAATTTGCATGAAGTGTTCATAGAACTTGTTCCACCGGAGTCGCGTCGCGCCTATTTTTTTAACCACTTGTAGGTTTTTCTAAATATCAAATAAACGAGATATTTTTGTCTTATTAAGTCTTAATTGTCTTTATCTTGACTTTCATTTATATAATTTGATATTTTGTTTATTGCGATCAACCAATTCAATGACGCAACAAATGCGTCAACGAATAATTATTTTTAATGTTAGGTTTTAATAATATTCGATTCGAATAAACAAGCTTGGACAAGGCAATCGTATGTTTATTCATCAAAACGACTTTTAGATGACAATCTCTATCGTATCTTATTACAATATCTTAATCATAATTATATATACATATATTATACGTGAAGCAAAAACTTTGAACCCCTTTTTACGAAAATTATGCGGACGGAAGTATGAAATTTGGTTAATATGGAGAAGGAGTACAGAAAGCTAATATTTTTATTTAAACATGAATTAGAAAAATAAATAAAATTTACTGTCTGGTATTTTTTGTTCACGACACGTACACAATTTCTGAGCAGTAACCTAAACAAGTAGGTACTAGGCATGCTTGAATTCAAGATATTATTTTAATCAATTAGTATTATCCCACTAATAATAGGATTTTAATGAAATTTGGCACAAAAAGTATACCTACTAGGCTTGCATGAATTCAAATTCAAATTCAAATTCAAATTCTTTATTGCTAACTATGTGTACATAAATAAAGTTCTTAACAGAGGATATCAGTTCTTAGAACATAGTGGCCCTGTTAGGGCATTGCAATAATTATCATCATGCATATATGCTTATAATTGTAACAGTAACCGTTGAACATGCATTATTTACATTCATTAATTAAAAAGAAAAAAGTTATAAATATTAAATTTTATATAGGACATCGTTTTAATTACATTATATAATTTTATCATTTACATCATATTAATTATAAATTATTAAAGTCATACCTAAATAAAAATACACATGTCATGAGTTACCTGATTTAAAGTTTATCATTATTCATTAATTCAATTATGTCACAGTATTGTAATCATTTAATATTAATTATCATAATCCTTTTAAAAATATTTTACTGAATTATATTTACTTTAGTGATAGGTACTTTATTGAACAAAATTATTTTTCCTCAAGAAATTCTGCTATTGAGTAATAGGCCTTTTTAATTAAGAAAATTTTCAGCATTCTTTTAAAAATAATAATTGAATTTATAATCTTAATGTCCATAGGTAGCTTGTTATACATCCTTGTGCTCATACAGAAAACACTATTACTGTACGCTCTAGTGTGGGACGTTTTATCTCTTAAGGTATGTTTAAGTCTTCTGCTTTTTAACGTATCATAGCTTGTAATGTTTGATTTAACTAAAATTGAGGCCAGGTAGATAAATAGAGCAGGGAGTGTTAAAATCTTGAGATTTACGAAATGTGGTTTACATGAATCCGTTTGGCGTAACCCACATATAGACCTAATACACTTTTTTTGGGCTTTGAACGCAATTTCTTTATCAGTCGAGTTTCCCCAATATAGTAACCCATACGACAGAGTGGATCCCACATACGCATGGTAAGCAGTAAGAAGAGCAGTCTGGTTAGATACTTTTTTAAGCATGTATAGAGCGTAAGAAAATTGATTCAATTTGGTACATACACTATTTACATGTGTTTTCCATGACATATTCGAATCTATATGGATTCCTAAAAATTTTGTATTTGCTACTTCAGCTACTGTTTCATTATTGTATGCAATACTTAAGAATATCTAAGTCTTTTACAGACTGGAGAGATATCGCGGGCGCGACAGGCAGCAATATGCCTGTATGCAGGAGCCTTTATTTGTATAGATATAGATAATACGTGGTTAATGGCGGCGCTAGAGTAGGTATCTCATACATATTTAATTAGTCGGCGACCACAAGTAATTATAATTACATAAATATGCGATATTATTACAGAACATTATTGAAAGTTCGTGGGGATCACCCTGATTAGGATATATTTATTGGATGGAATCAAACACGGCAGATGCTACATGATGACGGACCTTTTTATTGTTGACAGATGTCACAGATAGACCACAGATTACACAGTTCATTTTGACACGGAGTACACTACTGTTACATTTTAATGAATATGCCACAGGCTGAGTTATATATACATTAGATGATTACAGAGCAAATATTATGTTCCTTTACATTCGGACTTCGGGGAGGGAAAATATTCAAATGCGATTTTTTCTGATAATGATTCTATCTCAATACGTCTAGCGCCACACACTTTTCTGTGTCAAAAACAGGAACTAATGAATGTTGCCACGTAATTTTTGTTTTTGATCAGTAAGAGACTGACAGACGCAGACCCCTCCGCCCGCCCCAGGGCGGAGGACGTCCACGAGGATTTTCTACCCCAGAACAAAAGAAAAAGGTTAGAGCTTAGTTAAGTTAAGCGTACCGGTAGGTATACCTACCAACCCTTTATACAGGGTTTTAACTTATGTAGCCCGGTGCGTACTCCATGTGGTGCCAAACAATGGAAAATCAATTGTGTCTCATTAGCTGTCCTTGACCGATTACAGCTTGTGAAGATCTAAAACACGTTCGATCGCTTTTCTTTCATCTCTTCTACAATCTATACCTACTAATATTATAATGCAAAAGTAAAAACTCTGTTTGTCTGTCTGCTACCTTTTCACCCCTTAACGGCTACTAATGGCTATGAGAGGAAAGCCAATATTCCAAAAAAAAAGTTTTATCATGTAGAATAACAATTTATGTCACTACTTCATACAATTTTAAGTAAAATCAATAAATGCGTTTCACTACTAAACTTGATTGAATTATTTTTTTACATCACAAAAATAATTTATATATTTCAAATAGTTTTAAGGTCGCAAATCATAATAATTACATACTGTGAACGCAGTGAAAACATTTTTTTACTTTGTTTCATAGTGATTTTTTACAACCTTGAAATAAGTCATGGTTTTGACTTGATAGGGAACAGCGAAGCGTAGCTTGATAGGGAAGCGAAAATTCAAGTTAATTAAAGAAATCTACCACAATAAGAGTATTGTGGTAGATTTCTTTAATTAACTTGAATTTTCGCTTTTATCTATAGTTAGATGTTCAGATTTCATATCATCGTTAGACGCAGAGTCCAACAACGTAAGGATTCTTTAAATATTTGGCCAATGCAAAAATTAACAACACTTTTTATTCGTAATTAAGTAAATGTTTAATGAAGTTCTATTAACAAGATTGAAATAATCAAGCCTGTCGATGATTCCGTATTTAGAAAAAAAACAATTGTCAGATTTTCCGATTTAGGATGGTACTTAATTGAGCAGTAAAAAAATACCATTATCTGAAGGACAATTAAAAGAAACAGCAAGCAAAATCGCTCGATTTGATTTGCCGCTCAGATAGTAACACGATAAGTAAATAGATCATGTAAACAAAACATGCATGCAGATCGCGACGTTTATGGACCTACATAATTATAAGACAATGCCTTCGTGGTACTATTGTATATTATTATGGCGTTTCAATTGTCAATGCAACTGCGTAAGAGGAAAATTACTCTGATGTGACGATCAATCTAGAACAAAATCGTGTTGTATGACAAGTTAGTAGTCTCTTAGTTAAGTAACAGTTATTGTATTAAATCAAAATGCCACAGTTACTGTTTAATATTACAGTATTAATTCAACATGAATCTTTTAATAAAAAAATACAAAGGTTTATAATGCAAAGGTGTATAAGGTTTATATTATAATGCTAGATTTTCATTTTGAGTAACCTAGCCTGAAGGTTTCTATCAGACAATCGTGATTTCTCTCTGAAGCAACAGCTACACATAAAGGAGGATAATCTTTTCAACCTAAGCGATTGTGTATCGTTTGAGTAATATACATGGTCGCTCGGTGGAAGGGTATTTGTTGAAACAGGTTTTTAAAATACTTATTTAAATAAATGCGAAGCTTTCGGTAACGCCATAATATGAGCAATGACCTCATTCGGAATTCCAGACACGATAAAAAAACAGCCACCACTTTCGAATGTGAAAAACAAAAAATAATGGGCATTATTAGTTTTGAATTTGACGATTTGACTGTCTGTACTTTGATGGAAACCCTGCTAGAATTATCCCGAAGTGAAGTGGTTGAGACAGGCGAATTGTCATGTATTATATTGGCATTCTTTGGCGGCGTTAATCAGCTACATTTAGTAACACTTTTCTTAAGTATCTTGGCATCATTTTCCAGTCAAGTATAACTTAACGGCCCCGAATTACGAGTTGTAGGTCGGTTCGAACCCAGGCAGGCTTTATTTTGAGTAAATAATTTCATCACCACTGCCAGCTCTCAGACAGTGACGAAAAACATCGTGAGGCCCAGTGCGGGTTGGTAGATGTCACGTCTTCGAATTTTTAGCTCTAGGACATGCCGGTTTCCTCACGATGGCTTCTTTCACGATAAGTACCTTTAGGTAGGTACTGATCGCAGTTCAATCTTCTTATTTTTTATGAATTTGCTTAATGTTATTAATTTATCCATTTTTAATTTAAATTTTATAATTTAATAATTTATAAAATTTTATAAACTTTTACTATTTTATTTTTATTTAATTCTACCAATTTTACCAATGTTATAATGTCAAATAATATTCAATTTTATCTTTTCTAATTTTATATTTTTTAATTAGAATTTCATAAAAAATCTTTTATGTAACTTTATACTCATTTTACTAATTTGTCAATGTTAGCTCTTATTAATATGGAAGTTAATACCTTATCTCTCTGATTTTTGTTTATGCGTGCGGTGTTTACCTATACTAACTGACGCTTTATTATTTTAGTTTAAAAATTATGAGTTTGTATCAGTGTTAATCAATTGTTGGTGAACCTAATAAAATAAATAATCTTCAAATATATATGACGTGATCTACATATAAGTTCCACAGGTAAATATTTGATCATTAACTACTATGTAAGCGTGACATTCGGAAACCCCATGTAAGTGGTGCCTCATTGATTAGCACGGCTTTAACAAAAAGATACCTCAACCGGTTCAGAACTGCGAAGCCTAAACGTACTATAGGTATGTGCCCTTCTAACTAGTGATGGGCAAATGTCATAAATATTAACAGAACTATTCGAATGATTTGTTCGAAAGCTTTCGAAGAATTTTGTTTTTAAATCCGTTAAGCGAATAAACCCATTTAGTTTTCGAATCTTTGTACGAATATTTTGTTATACCACCAATTAATGTTAGAATTTAGAGACTGTTATGTCAATGTTCTTATCGAATACTACAATGTTAGCTTTTTGCTCATTTTTATCAGTAGGTCAAACATACTGATACTCTTAGACAAAAACATGTGATAGATAAACATTAACTTGCAAATATTTTATTTATTAAGTAATAACTTTGTATGAAGTCTTTTATATTAAAATAATTTCGTTCCTAAAGTCGAACTATTAATTCTCTGAAGTAATCTGACATGTGCTAGCTGACACTTTGTGTAATAAAATTATTGTATTTATTGTATTCTAGGCTTTTACACTTAATAGCATACATTTTTGTTACATTTATATAAATCGACTAAACCGTTTAGGTCACCATTACAATAAATATGACCATTATATTACACAAAGTGTCAGCTAGCACACGTCAGATTACTTCAGTGAATATTAATAATGCGAGTTTAAGGCCCTGTTTGGTATAAGTAATGCGCCTGTGCTTTAACAATCTACTCATAAGTACCAGAAACTAAAAATTATGGCTAGTCACCTATAAAACTTACAAGCTATGGCTTCTGATCGAATAACTATTCAAAGGGAACATTCGATGAAGCCCATCTCTACATCTAACGCAATTCCCTTGACTCAAATAGTTTGCACCTACCTACGCTACGTTTCGCTGTACAGCCTCCGATTTGCTGCCCTTGTCTATCATACGCTAAAAGATGAGATGGAGCATTGTATTTATAAACAAGAGTTTCGCCATCGAAAAACCTGTTGGCTGTTACGTCGTTTTAAAGAGAATTGGTCACGCATTCTTGTATTGTTAAAAGAAAAGTTTTAGAGGTTATTTTCTTAGTGCTTTTTAAAAGGCTAGCTGTAACAAATTGATATATCTGAATTTCTTTTCGAGGCTAGCCTAGAGATTTTCATTGTAATTTTTATCAACCTCGAAATAAGGCATGGTTTTGACTTTAAAGGTATTTATGGTGATGGTAGACAAATTGGTTTAGCAACTGACGAAGGCTCCCAAATGCTTCAAACAAATTTGAACTTTAGATTATGTCCTTAAGGAGAAGTTCAGATTCCAGATGGTCATGGCAGGCAGGTAGCATTGAAAGGCGAAAACTAAGAAACCACCTTCAGACGTAAAGCCCAACATAAGGATTCTTTAATTATTTGGCTAATTAAATTATTGCATAGTCATCCATTATACTTTTTATTCGTAACTAAGTAAATGTTTAATTAAGTACACGATTGAAATTATCAAGCCTGTCAATGATTCCGTATTTAGAAAAAAACTGTCCAAGTGCGTGTCCACGTACAAATAAGGGTTCTGTAGTTGGGATGAATGTGTCCCAAGAACAAACTTAACTTTATAGTTGAAAAACTGTCCTCCCATACATCGATATGTCACGGTCAATTCTCCAACTGCAAATTAAGTTTGTAATCGTAAAAAAAATATTTTTGTATGTGATAAAACTACAAATTAACGATTTTCTGACTTTTTCTTTATTGTGCAGTGAGACCTTGCTTCTTGTCAAATTGCATGATTCTAGGTCAACGCGAAGTACTATAGGTTTTGATGTATTTGCGAGTACCAAAATATGTCGCATTTAATGGGCGTATATTTTTATTGCGTTGACTTGGAAGCTTGTTTTTTAGAGCCCCATGGGACCGCAGACCTACGTATTATTGATATTAATTTCAACTTGATACCTCCACGCGTTCCTGAGAAAAAGAGCACAAAAAAAAACATCCTATAAAAACAATTTTCTGTGAGGTTTTCCGATTACTAATAACTTTTTTAAAGGACGAATAAAAGATTATCTTGCGCCAATTTTTTAAATAAATAGTGTTGTTCGTGTATTTTATGTCACTCACTCACTAATTAACTGACATACCTACATGGATAGTGCGAAAATTCTCGAATATTGTTTCCCAACACTTTTCTGGGTCAAAGTTAGTACCGTGGAGTACCGATTGCCCCATTGTTGTTTAGATTGGGCTCGAGTTCGAATTATTAATGACTTGCACACAATAAGGCTTCGTGTATTTTAAACACTATTGATATTTTTTGTATAAGGATCCGTGAACTACGTATTTGGGTCACTGACACACTTCTAGGTACTTACATTTCGTTATGCCATTATGTTTGACAAGTCTCTAACCTATATGTATGGAATCTTGATAAAATTTTACATACCTACTGTAACACGTTTGTTAGATGTTTGATCGTGCTTCAATAAAAATCAGAAAAAAATATGTATTAAAAATACCTACAATAGAACGTTATGGATTTTTTCGATTTAAATCAAATATATTAACGAAATTCAAACATTAATCTACGTCAGTACATAAAAGGTTGACTTTAGCTTAAGGGTCGGGTAATCACCGTTGACCTAGGCCATACAAATCCGCGTCGCGATCACGCCGCGCCCCCGCCGCCATTTTGTTTCATAAGGAATATTTTATTTTTAGTAACGAAAATATTAATATTTGAAAAAATCACAGATACAATTATAGATAATAAAATAGTCTGTTCATACAAAAGAAAATCATGAAAACATCTTAAGTAGTTTGAAAGTAATATCGTTTATTATGCTTTGAAAATAAATGTATTACTGTAAGATTTAAGTACCATACATATATAGTTACTTGATATGTATGCGTGCTAGTTTAACATAATTTTTTTGCATAACTTCATATAATACAATTACCATTATATGACGGCGCGGCGTAATGACAGATTAAAAAGTCACTAAAATCATATATCTGCGCCTTATGAAAACGCGCAGAATAATACTTTCATATTTATATTATGTAACGTAGAAAATTAGAAACAGCAGCTCAATGATTGCGTTGCATCATTTCATCGTAGATTCTCATTCGTATCTACCGATATGAGGTATCTTTGTGATCTGTGCCACCATTGTCATTATGAAGTTGTAGCTAAACAGCGCGCGACTTCATCCGCGGATAATTTCTTGTTTTCATTTTAACAGAAAATACATCTATGACACTCGGCAATATGCTTCTCATTAGTGGAAGAATTTTCGGGATCGAATCGGTAGTTCCGAAGATTACACCCTTCATACAAACTCACAAGATTGATCTCTTTATATTTATTATAATACTAGCTGATCCGACAGATGTCATCCTGTCCAATTGTCAATAATGCATACAAACATCTCATAGAAAAAAGGACGTTCAGTTTTTCCCGAATTTGTACATTTTCCGGGAGACTTTTCAAATTTTTCTTTCCATAAAAATCTATTTCGGATTATTTCGAATATTTTTAAAATAAAAATTTGCAAAATTGATTCGGCTGTTCTCAAGAGATGTGCTTACCAACGAACAGCATTTCTTTTTTTAATATATAATATATTTTTACTAGCTGACCCACCAGACGTTATCCTGTCAAAAAGTTCATACAAAAATTTTGTTTTCACGAATTTGAAAATTTTCACATTTTTCATTTCCTAATCAACGAACAGCATTTCAATTCTATTTATATAAATTAGTATAGCATTAATTATTCAATGTTCAAGCTCATTAGTCCTACTGGTGTTATAAATGCATGTGTATTTATATTTACACTAGAATTATTCCGACTGCTGACAGAATAATATTTCCACCACAGCAGAATCAAAAAGTTTGTTATAATCAATGAGTGTCAATATAACAGATAATACAGAAGTTAGAAGAAATTTATTAAATAAAAAATTGTGACGTCACGTTTTCTAGTCAGTCAGCAGCTGCAGCGCTTACGAAGCGTCGATCGATAATATTATTTTAAAGCAAGGCTCCCAATGTTGCGACCCGGTATTTTATTTTGATGGACCGGTACAGGGTCGCGACCCACCTAATGGGAAACGCTGCTATACTCGTAGTTCATAAACTCAAACTCAAATAAACCAAATACAGGCACTTTTGAAATGTCAAGGGGTCGCTCAGTCAGAAAGATGAAGCTTGTTGCCCATTCCAAAACGTAGTATTTAATAGCATAATATTATGTAGGTACCTAAGTGTTAGTCCTATCCCGAGTGAAACTTGAGGCCGGTATTAACAAGGATGGGAAGCGACTTAAGGGGCTTCATCGTCTTTCGATTGAGTACGTTCGCCCTATTTTAACTTATCCTCACGATCGGGGGTCATTAATGTGATTATGGATTATCCTACATATTACAGAAAGGACTGAGTTTCAGCCTTGAGGCTGAAAAGCTGTTTATAACATCGTTATTTCAGCTTTAGAGTATTCCTGTGACATTTAATTTTAAAAGAGACTACGTATAGGGTAAGGGTTCCGTTTAATAATCGAAAAGAAGGTGGGTCACTGAAATGCAGATGGCCCAAACTTGGGCAGAAGTTTAGAATTATGGAAGTCGACCCAAACCTAACACCTATGCCAAAAGATACTAATTATACCTATATAAGTTTATTGCCTTTATGATGCAAACGAGTTTAGCTTAGCCCATCGTATGAAGGTTCAAATGTTCTTTTTACATGAAGAGGTGCGACGAGGTACGAAAATTGATCTTTAGTAAAAGTATGCAAGACTGTACCAAGTGTAAGTAAGAAACAATAAAAACGTCATGCTTTGTTGGTTACATAAACATATTTTTCGAATGACTGAAGCAATGTATTTTTTTATTGCTGTCGACATACATGACATACAAGCCAAAAAAAGAAATACATGTTGGTAGGTATTATGAAATCTTTGTGGTCATAACTTTCTTAGTAAATAGACTTACTTAAAGTAAATAGTGCCACCTCATAAAACTGAACAAAATATTTTCTTTTTAAAACGCAAAATTATTGTCTCTTCGTCCTCAAATAAACTCTCAAAAGGTCCTCATGGGACACGGCAACTTCGGGAGGTTCCTGTGTCGGATAAGGCGGGAGGAAATGCGTGGGTATTACCACTGTGTGGATCGCCCGGAGGACACGGTGGAACATACGGTGGAGGTCTGCCCGGCTTGGGCAGAGCACCGCCGTGTCCTCATGGAGGCGATTGGCGGCAGAGATCGCGTCCGGTCCTGGTTTAGGCCACGGTACGTTGCGAGAGGGCATGGGCAGCCGTCACCTCCTTCTGCGAAGCAGTAATGCTCGCGAAGGAGGAGGCGGGATGGTTGAGGGAAGGGCAAATTTCGCGCCCTCTCGCCCCTAGCCACCGCAGGAGACGTCCTGGGTCCGGAATCCAATCGGCCCGCGACGGGAATCCCGGGTGGATTTCCGACCACCGTAGGTGCGGGCTTGCGGATGGTGAGCAATGGGTAGCTCACTGTACGATAAAGACCAGGCCCGGGTCGACGGCGTGTTGTGTTCCACGCGCGCCTCAAAGAGATTTCAGCAGAAGTGTAAGGGTCCACTAGGGCCGATGCCTGCCGGGGTCGCGTGGAAGTTCAAAAGGGTTACCGAGGCCCCTGGCAACACAGGCAACAGATGGGTGTTAGTCAGTAAGAGCCTGACACACCCTCCCGCTCCGCCCAGAGCGGGAGAAGTTATTTGATATTTGAAGATTCTTTTTTTGTTTGTGAGAACAAACAAAAAAAATGTAAAGATATCGAAGCAATAACTATCTATTATCCAATAAATAAACTCTGTTTGAGAATATACCTTAGAAAGTATATGGCATCGCTGAAAGGAAATTGAGGTCATGTCATTATTAGTATTGGCTTTACCCCAATGTTACACGACTTTTAACCTATAATTACATTAATTACTCGTGAGCCATGGGCAATCTGGCAATGAGAAAATGTATGAATCCGTCATTATACGCTTTTAGATTACCTACGCGTAAACACCCTTCTTTAAATGTTATTAATTTAATTTATTTTTATTAGACAACGGCCAGATCCTCTGCAAGTATCCTAATGGATAATGTGCTTTAAAATACCATGGTATTCACTAACCTAACAAGGTGAAAAGGGCGAAGTAAATAATTAAACCTTTCTGTTGCCCTCGGGATCCATAGAGTAATAAAACCCGTGGTTTTCCACTCGCTTATAAGATAAGGGTTACTTCTTGCAACCTCTGTGAAGAAAAATATTAATTTATAATTACTATCGTCATACGTACACACGGCTACTTATCGAGCTATACATTTCCAGTACAAGCTAATCTCTCATTGTATAGGATTTCCCTACAATTAGAAGTCAGCTTAAACATTAAAAAAGTTTGGTAAGTTGGTGAAGTTGAATAGACTATTTATGAAAGAAAACAATGATTTATAACTTAAGTAGGATGTGTTTAAAATACGCAAGTATCATATTCCATTTACGCATTCTTGATGGTACCCATTAGTTGATATAATTTCATTGTCCATTGAAATGTAACTACGACATAGGTACATCATAGGTTATCATACATTATAGGTTATAATTATTTTTTATAAACGTACAGGAATAAATGCTTCATTCTTTTTTTAAATGACTAAGTACGTCTTCATCATCTATTTTACCACAACAAGAAAAAAAAAACGCATTTTCAAAATTAAAATTAAACTTTATAAGGACGAGTTCACAGACGTTGTCTTGTCAGAAATTCAATAATTCATAGAAAATGAATTTCCAGTTTTCCCCTTTACTTTCAGCTTTAAATTTTTTTCTTAATGTGGGGATGATATTTTTATATTCTCGGCTATCCCGGTGTTATGGTGTCGTTGGAAAGGTAGTTCAAAAATATTGCGAAGGTAAAATTTTTCGATTCAGGGATCCCTTTGTGTAAATTTCTGTTAGAGTCAAGTGTCCCCCCTCCCCCTGCCAGCTAAATTGGTGTTTATGGAGATATGAAACAAATCGTAGTACATATAATTAAATTAAAAGGAAAACTATCACAGCTAAGTAGGCTTTACAAGATAACGGGTAATAGTCGACCAACTTAAATTAGCGGTTGGAGAATTGACCATGACGTATATCGATGTATGGGAGAACATGTTTTTCAACTACAATGTTAAGTTTGTGTTTGGGATAAATTTATCCCAACTTCCCAACTACGGAACCATTCATTGTGCGTAGTCCGACACGCACTTGGCCGGTTTTTTATTATATATTGTAGCATACTAGCTGACCCGTCAGACGTTGTCCTGTTAAAAAAACACACAAAAATTAAATTTTCCCGAATTTGAAAATTTGCGGGAATCTTTGAAAATTTTGCTTTTCCTAAAAATCTAATTCGGACTATTACGAGCATTATAAAACAGAAATAGCCAAATCGGTGGCATGTCATTTTTATTTATGTAGTTAAATATATAAGTACAATCATGACAAAATTTCTTGGTTAATAAAAATTACATTTTTATTTATATAGGTAAACAGATAAGTATCGTCATGACAGAATTTCTTGGTTTAATGTGGTCTATGTTATACAAAAAAAGAAAGTTATTATTTAATTTTAAAACATGATTTGGCCCTACGAGTTACGAGTGTAGTGGATCGAGCCAACTTTCACTTAACCCATTAAGCAGGTTTACTGTCGAAAAATATTTGCTCAGGGCTGGCACAATACCATTAGTAGGCCCTTAAACGACAACACACAATACATGTGTTTTAGTCGACAACCTCACCTAGTGACCTTGTTACTCATACATATAAATATATTTCTATGTCGTTACTTAGGAACGTGGTGCGTAGGAGTGCCCGCCTTTGCGACCGCGAGTTATTATATTATAATAGGTACCTACATATAATATTTTTTTGTTATTTTCTCATCAAACTATATAAAATAATAACAAAAAACAATATTGTCCAGTGATGGGCTTAAAGAAAAATAATCTGGGAGACTGGTGCCAAAGCTAAGCCGAAGACTGTGTTTCAGACCACCAGGGGGGTAACCATCACCTCTTAAAGCAGTATTATTATAATATTACTTCACAGTAGGAAAGTGATGCAGCTATACAGGACTTATAGCTCCATCTCTTTCTCACTCTGAAGTAATATTGAAATAATACTGCTATAAGAGGTGATGGTTATCCCCCAGGTCTCCGCCCTTAGCATATTTGTAGTACCTACCTATATTTTATAACTAGCTGAGCCCCGCGGTTTCACCCTCATAAGTCACGATTCTGTAGCAATATCGGGATAAAAATAATCCTATGTTCTAACCCAGATCATGGTCTACCTACGTGCCAAATTGTATCCAAATGCATTCCGCCGTTTTAGCGTGAAAGCGTAACAAACAAACATACTAACATACAAAAAATCAAATCTTTTCTCTTTATAATATTAGCTTAGATTATGACGGGCTCGGGAACAATGATTAGGTAAAATGCATATTGCGTATTTTGTTATACATGTGATTTATTAAGGGTGATTTAAAAGCCTGTTTTGTGTAGGGTACTAAAATGCAGCTGATGCTAAGAATTTCGTTACTTTTGTTGGCACTGAAAAAAGCCTACGCTTTTTTTTTCAGTTATTAGCTTATTTATAAATTATACATATCTTATAAGGCCCTTAAATGTTAGAGACGTAAAGCTAATGATCCCAAATTACAACTAAAACTTGTGTCAATTTAAGTAATTTCTTCTGCAAAGCCTATAAAAACAAAATTTGTTGCCCAAACTACAGCACATAATTCTCTTTGTTTACTTTCCTATGGTAGGTAGGTACATATGCTGGAAGAGATTTCTTTAGAAATAAACATCACCTTTGTACGTATTTTTCTGTTCCTTTCTTCTTGTCTGTTTATTTGTGTGTACATAAACTATTAAATAAATAAATAAAAATAGCGATGAAATAGTTGTGACAAACAGCCGTCATCGCGTCACCTTGTTTTTTTTTTATTTTAATCGTCAATTACAACGTGATTCATGTCCAAGAGAACAATAATAGGCCCTCTTATTGTTAAGAGTCCCCCATCTATTTGATTCTATTATGACGTCACGTTATAAGAATGGGAATAATAATAAAATTAAAATAACTGCCCCTGACAATGCGGAAAGTCACATAATAACCACGATCAAATAAATCAAATCATGATGTTAATCTAATCTTGATAGGTTACCACAGATAATAATAATGAAATGTATGAATGAATTTAATGTTTTTTATTTGATTTTATAACAAGTAAAAAGTCCTGTTACATCACATACCTACTTAACGCTGTTTTAAATTAATAATAAAATAAATAAGAAGTAGATAACCATGTAGGTATACTGTGATACTGGGTAATTTCACATATTTGATGCATATTGAAAAACTACTTTTATAGTCCTATTTGGTTTTTTTTTGTTTATACTTAAATTTACAAATAGATCATATCTTGGAAATAAAGAATATAATAATAATAATAATAAATTCATTTATTTCAGGTAAATAACACCCATTGCCAAACATAGCTGACTAATTTGACGTTCGAAAAGTGCTGATTGTCAGCTTATTTTGAATAAATGACTATTGATTTTGATTTTAATAAATAAATTAAAAGAAATAATATTGTTAAAAATATCGCTCATGTGGAATATTTTTCATCTTTGAATTTACTCTAATAAAAATACATTCGAAAATACCATGTGGAAAAAATTAACTATTTCATATCTATGTACCATTATTCCCACGGCTCGAAACAGTAGTATCTACAAGAGGTCTAGTGACCCATGCCCTGACTTTATTGCCCTCATATCATATCTTAAGGTCGGGGCTCTTAATGTGACTAACGACTACTTGTGTTTAATTCCAAGCGGTTGGTGTTTCATCTTTAACAACATTTAGTTACAGATAAATTATACAAGGTCAAATTGAATTAGCTAACAAAACACCACAGATGCAATGGGTATCGATATTTAACCTATTGACAGCCCGTCAAAAAAGCAAAAACGTGCCCTCGACGCCAAGCTACGAATTATTCCTTAAAATCTGTCATGGAGTCGACACCGTGGCGTGCTGGGCACATTTTGGTCTGTTATCTATACATGACTGTGGCGGCAAAAAGGTTAAACACGATAAAACAAAAATAACTTAATTTGATAAGTATTTTTTGAGGTCTTCAACCGTTGGTAGTGTAGTCACTTGAAATATCAGTTTTAAAAAACCGGCCAAGTGCGAGTCGGACTCGCGAATACGGTGAATCCCCGAACCATTTTCTATAAAAACAGCAAAAAATCATGTCTGTTGTATGGAAGCCCCCTTAAATATTTATTTTATTCTGTTTTTAGTATTTGTTGTTATAGCGGCAACAGAAATACACCATCTGTGAAAGTTTCAACTGTCTAACTATCACGGTTCATGAGATACATCCTGGTGACAGACGGATAGCGAAGTCTTAGTAATAGGGTTCCGTTTTACCCTTTGGATACGGAACCCCGAAAAATCTGTTGTGTTTTGTGTAAGCTTCACAAACGTGATGGGTATCGATAAAATAAAATAAAAAACTGATTTTCTCAACTCATAGTTACCACTACCACTACCAGACCCACTACCGCTACCAGGTCGTTGTCCCCAAAAAAAAATCAAATCTTTTAATATTTTTATTTTGACAGCACAGTCTAAACCGCTGGAAAATGAATGTATGAGCGAATTTAAGATTTTCTACTCTACCTGTTAATTGGTCAAGGCCAGCTAATGAGACACAATTGATTTTCTATTATTTGACTCCGAATCGGTGTCAAAGGCTTAACGTGCTTTCCAAAGCACGGAGGGGTCTTGGTATGTAAAGATGGTCGACCATCAAAGGACCAACCGCGGCAAGCGTAGCTTAACCTAATAGGTCGACCCGTGCGGCTGTTATTACTTTGCCACAAGTCCCACTGTTAAAAATGACCAATTCGATGACCAATTAAAGCAGATTTTATATTTTACACTATGTTGTAAAAAAACTAAACGCTTATTTATATATAACAATCCGCGGCTAAAGGTACCTTGTGGTCGATATGGAGTTATGCATACGCTAGTAATCTGCGATTAATACGCTGTAGATATCAAAAAAGATCAACCTCCTACGATGTTTTGTTACGGAGATATAATTTTTTTTAAATTATATTCGAAATTGTGCAATTTCGAGAAACAGACATTTTAAGTTCAGTCACCTCGAACAAAGCAATAAAAAAAAATCTATATTTCTTGCAAAATTTACAAAACATTCAATATCTTCGAAACTATAAACGTCCATAAGGTACCTTTAGCCGCGGATTGTCACATATTTTCCACGTAACAGAAATAACAGATTTTACTAAGTAGGTATGTGGGACAAAAAACAAGTGCTAGATTTTTTGCGACGCAGATTCTTACAAAAATGTGTTCAGCAATATTTATAATAACATTGTCTACTGTCAGTATTTTGTACACTGTCGAGAGTGTGTACATTAAGTACTTAAAGGTGCTAATAATCGGTCTATAATGTCCCCACTGCTAGGATACAGGCGAACTCTCGGTGAGAGGGAGTGGGCCGTAATCCACCACACGGGCTCAGTGCGGGTTGGTAGATGTCACATATCTTCAAAGAATTTCTTTTGGTTCTAGGACATGCCGGTTTCCTCAAGATATCTTCCTTCAACGTAAACGGGGTCAAAACTTATGCGTGTGAAACCGCGGGGCGCATGCATGCATGCATCACTTTCGACGACAGTAATAGAGGGGATCTGGCGTTAATGGTCACTGTTCTAACCTAACCTAACCCAAAATTATCCTTCACTCATATGAAAGGTTCTGTCGGCGAAACGTCCATAGGTGAAACGTTCTATCGACGAATCTCTCAAAAACGAAACGTCCTGTCGGTGATCAGTCCAAAGGAGAAATGACTGTCGGAGAACGGTTGCAGACCCACAAACATCCATCCATCCATCCATCCACCCTTACAAACTTTCGCATTTATAATATTAGTAGGATAGGATGTACCTAGATATAGAAGAATGGAAAAATAAGATACTTAATCAAGATGATATGTCATCATCATCTGCCTAGCCTTTTCCCAACTATGTTGGATCGGCTTCCAGTCTTACCGCAGCAGCTCATACCAGTATTTTACATTGCGCGACTGTCTATCTGACCTCCACAACCCAGTTACTGGGTAACACGATACCCTTTCGTAAGACTGGTTGTCAGACTTTCGGGCTTCTGACTACCCGTAAAAACTGTCAAAGATCTACAAATAACAGCCGGGACCAACTGCTTAACGTGCTTTCCGAGGCACGGAGGGGTCTTGGTATGTAAAGATGGTCACCCATCCACGGACCAACCGCGGCAAGCGTAACTTAACCCGATCGATCGGCCCGTGCGGCTGTTATTACTTTGCCAGAAGCCCCTCTGTTATTAAATGACATGTTATTGGGCCAGGTTTTGTTATAATAACTATTTCATATTGCTCCAATTTGTTTTGTTATCAAATTCAAGCGGATGTAGGTACATACTTATTTTGTTAATATGATAATTTGTTAGATTGCCTACATAAAATTGCCATTGTGAAACTAGGGGTTTAAAAACCTAATTGAAACATTTCGATATGCAAAATAGCGGGCGAGCATTGAGATAAAACCCGTTCATAGGTGCCGATTCCCTTGTTCACAAACTAAACTACTCCATACAAGTTTAGACGTGATTAAGAACTTGCCTACTAAAATTACGTCAATTTACCTACGTGAAGCGCTGATTAATTTGACAGGAATAAACTAAAATTTATCTTCTGTCCTTTTCTTAATGAAATAGAAAGAAAAAGATGCACTGAACTTAAATTTAGTTTGGTTTGTGAACAAGGGAATCGGCACCATTGTGTTGTGTTACTAATAAGGGTGCCGACCACTCTTACAAAGAAGAGAGGAAGAGGGGTCGAGTTATGCAGAGTACTGACTAGCCCAATATCTTACAGACAGAGATACATGTTACTTGTATTATATTTTATGTAAGAACGATTCAAACAAAAGCTAACGAAATCATGAGGGTTAACGTCAAACGAAGGGATAATTTGCACTTAAATACAATAATTGACAATTTCTTACAACTTCAATAGGAAATTAATTGTCAATAGCGTCTATTAATTCCGACCAATGGTGTGATTTGCCGCTATTGTGATCACAATGGACGGTCACGCTTGGTGGTGAGGTCATGGCTTTTTTATTGAATGAATCCCATTTTGGGATTATGCGGGCAGGGTCATAAATGTAACGGATATAAATTATTTTACAAAACAGCTATTCCTTTTTGTTATTTCCTTGTTTCGTGTATTTTGTTTACCTTTACTAGGATTATTTTCTTTACAATAGGGTATTTTACTATATACGAGAAAAAATCTACAAATATATTATTGAGATAGTTTAGGCAAAAAGGAGTCGGAAAATGTTAATTTTAGTTCATAAAAAACAAAATAAATTTTAAAATTCAATTCAACGTTTTCAGTTTTTCTAATCTGTTAAAAACACCATGAAATAGTAGCCGCCATGTTATTACGTCATACGGCTATGTAAACTAAAACCTGTCAACTATCAACTGATAGTTAGTTAATAGATCAGCGCATTTGTTTACATAGCCAAGTGACGTCATGACCACAGAGCAACATGGCGTCCACTGCATCCAGCGTTTTCGTCAAACTACGCGCGAAATTTGAAAATGCATAAATACAAAAATAAATGCATTTTTATGGCACTTGTCGATTGAATAAAAATTTTGTGATTTTTTGGGGCATATTAGCACTATAGAATTTAATTAAGACACTTTTAAAAATGGGTGTAAGACCCTACTAGCTAGCGAAACTCCGCAGACGTGATGGTATCGATATCAAAATGTAATTGCAACAATGTTAAGTTTGTTTTTGGGATAAATTCATCGAAACTTCTTAGGAAGCTGGAATGTCACACACAATGAAGGGTTTGGCTACGGAACCCTTCAGTGTGCGTGGTCTGACACGCACTTGGCCGGTTTTTGTTTATAAAACAAGTCAATGGTGCCGATTCCATTGTTCACAAACTAAACTAAATTTAAGTTAAGTGCATCTTTTTCTTTCTATTTCATTAAGAAAAGGATAGAAGATAAATTTTAGTTTAGTCCTGTCAAATCTTCGATCAATAATTTTATTGATCGAAGTGTCAAATTAATCAGTACTTGACGTAAATTGGCGTAATTTTAGTAGGCAAGTTTTTAATCACGTCTAAACTTGTATGGAGTAGTGACAGGTGCAGGTAATCTCTGGTGCCTCTAATACCTCAGATTGCAGAAGCCCATAGACGGCGGTGACCATTAAACCATCAGCTTGGTCGTCGGCTTGTTTGCAATCCAATAACATAATCAAAACGACATAACTGTGCCCGTGTAATAAAAATAAATTATTTTGATATTCATACATACATATGTATACATACATAAACTCACGCCTTCTTCCCATGGCTGTAACTACAAAACGTCGCCTGCTACGATCCTTACAAACTCCTTTTGCTTCGTTTACGTTCGCACGTTTCGTTACGTGATCGAATCCGAAATGAAGAGATCCGCAGCCGAACCAAGGTAACCGACATAGCCCAAAGAATTGCCAAACTTACATTTCGAATGTAAGTTAGTAATTAAATGAGTATGCCCACCGAGGATCCACACTGGAACACGTAGTTTCCGCGTGTAAAAAAACATAATACATAACATCACACGTTGTTTCCCCGAAGGGTTAGGCAGAGGTGCACATTTCGCCAGTTACGTTTAAGGCCCATGTAATAGGGGCGAGCCTATTGCCATCAACCGGGCACAAATCCAGACTCCGGGTTGCTACTGAGAAATTCCATATAGAATAACCCAATAACACTTCGCCCGACCCGGGAATCGAACCCAGGACCTGATGCTCAGCAGTAGCGCTTGCGACGACTAGACCAACAAGGCAGTCCAAAAAAAAAAGTTGTAAAAAAAAGAATTAATTATATTAATTGATTTAATAATTTAATTTTTGGAAAAATAAATCGTATTATAAAGTATTGATCAAGAAGTCACGTGCAATAATTCTGATATATTAATGGACATATGCGATTTACGAGAAGACGTCATTTACATCCGATGAACCAGTGCAGAGACTATATGAAAATATAGTAGTAGAATTACATAATAAATCTGTCAACAATGACCAGAAATTTCCAGCATACGCGGGGTTGATGCATTTTCTTTATTCTGCCAAAAACAAGTTTGCAGTGCAGGAGTGGCGAAGACTGTATTCAATAAAGCAAATTAAGTACCATTGAAATTTCAGGAATTTCTGCTGGCAGATTATCAAAATCCGGCAGATAATACACGTATAATAGTTATTTGTTCAAAAGTATTTCGAAAGATAATTCCGTACATTAAAGAATATTTCGCTGATGGTACATTTCACAGTTGTATAGTTTTCACGGAGATATGTACAGATTTGAGCCATACACTAAGCCCTTAATTTTCGCTTTGATGATAGACCGCAAGGAGCACAGCTATTAATTACATCCTGTTAAGCCTAGTAAAGTCGCATATACCACAATGGGAACCCATCACAGTATATTTTGACTACAAAAAAGGAGCAATTAACGCTTTTTTTTTAAGTTTTTCCAAACATCACCGTAAAAGTATGCTACTATCATTGGACGCGAAATATATGGCGAAAAAGTCTTTGGGGTACACTTAAACAAAGGCTGAAAGAAGAATTTATTGTGGGCCTAATAGCAGTTTTACCACTTCTTCTCGAGGCTTTTGAATTTATCAGATCCGAATGTATTGTCGATATGGAAGAATTCATCAATTACATAGAAAGATTTTTGGCTCAGCGTACATTCAACAGAGATTTCTAGCGTCTTTGGAGAGCGTCATAGGACGAATGACATTATAGAAGGTTACCTCTGCAAATTAAATAAATTGATAAATAAAAATACGGTTTCTGGGATGCGTTTACTAAACGTATTACAGAATATTCACAATTTGAATCCAGTGTCTAAAAAACGAAAGCAAGCAGACATCGATAATGACGATTTAATAGTGCATATTCAATTGCAACTTCTGAACAGAGAAATAACATTAGGCCACGCATTGAAGATATAAATATTAAAATCAGACCAATGAAACTATTTAATTTAATTGAATGTGTGTTTCGTAATGTTAATTACTTTGCATACGATTTGTATAGAATCAAGTCTATATAACT
The DNA here is from genome assembly GCA_905333075.3 of Atethmia centrago. NCBI lineage: Eukaryota > Metazoa > Arthropoda > Insecta > Lepidoptera > Noctuidae > Atethmia > Atethmia centrago. The sequence continues at coordinate 13,658,159 of HG995386.1, read as the reverse complement.
AAACAGACAGGTGTGCTGCTGGGGATTTTGTTGCGCCACTTCTTCCCAGCTAAAGCACTAGGAAGTGGTGAAGGGCGGGCGTTTTTGGGGGACTGTCTTATGTAAATTTGATGTTCGAGAAGTGCTGATTCTCAGCCTAGTTTGAATAAATTACTATTGATTTTGATTTTACCTTACCTTTCTGAAGAACATTACCAATAAAAAAAATACCTCTTTTTAGTCGTCTTTCATTCATCTTCTCAACATGACCAAAACATATAAGCATACTCTTTACAATTTTTGTCACTACATCTTCTTTAAAACCGCACCGTTGCGTTGCCTTGCATCTAATAAGACTCTATTGACAGAAGGCTAAATGGATGACTGTGCTCGTGTAATAAAATATCTCTTATCAGATGAATCATACTGATTATCTAGTATAAAATTAATATAGCTTAAGTCCTTGGACTATTATCCAATTATGACACAATGCTTCATTGAGGCGGTTTTTAGTTTATAAAACAAGCCAGTGTCTTTTGAAAAGAACCGAAGACTTGTATGAAAGATTCTGAATAAACGTACTGAAGTATAATTTAGTTGAGAATATCGAAATTAATTAATTTAATAAGAGTATTAAACCATTAAAATGATAATGTTGATATGGAAACTGAATATAAAGGACACGGCATGGCATGGTTTTTCTAAAAGAAAAAATATGTCACAGGTGTATGACATGTGTATTCTACATCCATACTAATATTATAAATGTGGAAGTAATTCTGTCTCATCTCTTATACACAAACATACTTAATATCTCCCCTACCATTACACCATACTATACACATATACCACACACACACCCACCCAAAAATACACAACCGATTCATACCTCCGTTTTTTAGTTTTTCCTTTTATTTTTATTTATGTACGTTCTCAGGTACCACGTCGTCGCTGGTGTCACTAAAGTTGTTGTTCTCTTTAAATAAATATAATTTAGTCCAACACAATGGCTTTTTTTTTTTTTTTTGATGGAAATCATCAAATAACTTCTCCCGCTCTGGGCGGAGCGGGAGGGTGTGTCAGACTCTTACTGACTAAAACCCACCCGTATTCCTTCCTGTTGCCTGTGTTGCGGGGGCCTCGGTGACCTATAAGTACCTTCCCGCAACACAATTGCTGAACCCTATCTCTTAAGATGCATACCAGACCTAGTTTAAGGGATACAGTTTAAAATTATGGTACTTCTATGTTAAAGTTATATTGATTTATGTCAACTGAATGTATGTAGTGCAAGGTGATTTTTGTTTATGCAATAAATTGCTTTATTTTTATCTATCTGTCTGTTAACCTTTTCACGCTTGAACCACCTAACGGATCGTCATGACAGATAGGTAGCCTGAGATCTGAAGAAGGACATAGGCTACTTTCATCCCGGATAGTTTAAAACGTAGACGAAGTTACTAGCTACTTACTTATAATTTCGACTTCACAGGAAGTCATAGGGTAGTAAATAGTAAATATAGCCGTTGGGGTCGGCTTCCAGTTTATGCGAATATAGCTGAATACCAGTATTTTACATGGAGTGACTGTCTGACCTCCACAATTGACCTCCCAATTACTGGGCAATACGATGATACTCCTTGTTAAGACTGGTTGTCAGACTTTCGGGATTCTGCGGACCCGTAACGACTGTCAAAGATCCACGAATGATAGCCGGAACTTACAGCTTAACGTGCTTTCCGAGGCACGGAGGAGTCTCGGTTTGTAAAGATGGTCACCCATCCACGGATCAACCCCGGTAAGCGTAGCTTAACCTGATGGATCGACCCGTACGGCTGTAATTACTTAGCCACGAGCGCCTCAGTAGTAACTCCCTCTAGCTATTTATATTCCCTTGACCTTCGACTATCCAAGTTATTGTTAGCTTCACTACTGTTATGAGGGCAACAGTGATGTCATTTATCCCTATCACCTCATATTGGTGGAACTACGCCAGTAAACTGCGTTTTATGATTTAGTTTCAAATAACTAACTGTCCATCTAGACATATTTATATCTTTAACCGACAAGACTTACGTTTAGCGGAAACACGCATGGTAAAAATATTAAACGCGTTAAATATGCGTTTAATATCTTTACCATGCGTGTTTCCGCTAAACGTAAGTCTTGTCGGTTAAAGATATAAATATGTCTAGATGGACAGTCAAAGCTGTGAACTCGTCGAAAAAAATTGCGTCCAACTGTTGGCCGCAAAATGTACGCACACTAGAATAACACAATGGCGCGGCGCGAGTGCAAGACGTAGCTGTCATGAACACCAGCATAACAAAGTTAGCCTGTTTGTTGACCGGCTGTTTTGATTATTATTTATATAAATAATAATCAAAACAGCCGGTCGATTATGTAAAATTCTCACTGCAAAGGCTTAGGTGAGCTTGAAGTGAGTTGTCTATGGTGTAAATCCCTAGCGTAAGAGGCCGACAACACCTATAGCGTGGTTACTATCGGACTGCATAGAAAAGAAAGAGAAGCACGATGTCACAACGCTGGTAATTTATTGCAATTTATGAAGCAATTATCGATTTATAAAAAAACTATGGATTGTATAAAAAAAAAAAAACACTATTATGCTATTATGTTGCTTGTAGAATAATCTGACAAAAAATCAGAATGATTGCATGTATATTAGTATGGTTTTTAATCGTTAAAAGAATTTTTTAGAGGTATCTTCGTGATTTTTTTCTATCGTATCAAATTAGTTATATTATGTTTTCAACACACTATCTACCTAGAATATATTCTTAAGAATATCATATATTTTTCTGATTTTGTTTACTGCAGTGGATCATATACTTTAAGGCATCATAAAAGTTATAAAATTTGCGTTTAGGTCCTTGGAATGACAACTAAGATTTCACGGTGAGATTTTTACAGAATATTTCAGCTGATGATAGGGATTAACATTATTGACAGCTCACTTCAAATTCACTTCACACAAAAGTTTTCACGGTGAGATTTTTACAGAATATTTCAGCTGATGGTAGGGATTGATATTATTGACAGCTCACTTCAAATTCACTTCACACAAAAGTTTTCACGATGAGATTTTTTCAGAATAGCTTATCTATTCTGTACTCACTCGATAGAATTACTCCATAAATGAAGCTCTCGCTAGGTGACCGGATCAAGAGCCCCCTCAGAGGCCCCTTCTCATACAGAGATATCTTATCTAATCGCTTTCAACAAATCGAAATCAATGAGCAGACCAAACCATATTTATCTATATGTTTCTAAACCAAGCTCTGCAATTACTACCAAAACGTAGTACAGTAGGCAGCACGTCAGTGGTAACCTTGACCTTGATCTGGCCTACCGTAGTAGAATAAGAGGCCAGCTTTTGTTCCCACTACTTATATATTTTTTTATAAATATAGTATTTAGGCCTCAAATATAGCAGAATACTATATGTATAGTAAGGTTGGCAACCCTAGTTACCATTGCGGCCTACCGTAGGTATCTACCTATCTACCAGTCCTCCGCAGATATGCGCGATGCGACGCGCGACGGTGCGATGCGATTCTGATAGAACAATTTCCATGAAGTTTGAATAGAAATTGATCTACTAGTTTTGCGTCGTGCCTGTCTACGGGAGCCATTAATTTGCAAAAGAAACTCGAAACCTAAAACGTCATTAACAAATTATAAGTAGGATAGAGTCACGCTACGGGGAACGCTTATTATGTCAATTCCGTTTAGTACCGGAAATGATGATTAAATGTCAATGGTTAATGATTAAATTGTATGAATACCTACTATGAAAATATGGCAACCAGAGTTTATTTTATTTTTGTCTAGCTACGCTTGACGCGGTTGGTCCGTGGATGGATGACCATCTTCACATACCAAGACCCCTCCGTGCCTCGGAAAGCACGTTAAGACGTCGGCAACCCGGCTGTCATTGGTGAAACTTTGACAGTCGTTATGGGTCGTCAGAAGACGGAAAGTCTTACAACCAGTCTTACCAAGGGCGAAGTATTATATTATCTGTGCCAAGTGGTATCGTATTACCCAGTAATTGGATGTGTAATTGTGTCAGATAGGTGTATTTGTTGTGTAATTGGTTCAGATAGGCAGTCGCTCCATGTAAAATACTTGTATTCAGCTGCATCCGATTAGACTGGAAGTCGACCTCAAGGTAGTTCGAGCTAGGCAGGTGAGAGATTATAGTGCTGTAGGTACTTTGGATTTATTAGTTGTTGGTATTTATTCAGCAGTAATATCTGTTTGTACCTATTACCTTATTAAATAATTCGATGAATAAAAGAACTTTTGCAATGGAAACATCGAAACAACAAAAGCCTTTGACAAGCAAAGATAAACATTATTGTTTTAGGAAACTCATTTTCATCAATAACTCTTAGGCAATTATTTTGGAACAAACGGGATGAAACTAGATACATAGTAGGTACAATTATTATAGTTTTGTATAATAACTAAAATAATAAATAGGTGCACACACTAACATGTTCACTAACAAAATCATAGAATATACTCGTAATATATAGATACAGTGTGTCTGTATACGGTGTAGCGAAAATTAAGGGCGTGGTCCAGACCATCACACTGAATAAATTTCTCCCGGGGACCAACATCTTAATCATGAACAAAAAATCTGTCGTCCCATACAAAACTTTAATACCTTAATACAAAACTTTAGTACACAATTGTACTAAGGTTAGAATGAAGTTATTAAGTTGTTGATATTTAGCTTGTGAACTAGACAACTTGTATTCTTATATACAGTGTCACTGTATACGGAGTAGCGGAAATTAAGGGCGTGGTACAGACCATCAAACTGAACAAATTTCTCCCGGGGACCAACGTCGTAATCGCGAAAAAAATACATTTACAAAAAAAAAGTTTTTTTAAAAATACATTTGGTCGAGTAGGTATTAGTTTACAACAGACAGAAAACAATTCTCCCACGTTTTCACTAATTCCGGGCCACAAAACATAAAAAAAAAACATCACGATAAAATCATGAATACATTAATCTTGTAGCTGTAGAAAGTCCCTTCACTGCATATTTTTCCACCGCGCACCGGTGTGAAGGGCTAAGTGTGTCAAACAAATGGCGATGTGATAACACAAGTGAAAGCGACCATAACCATGGTACATTGAAATGTACTATTAAGTGTACTACTGGTACCTATAGGAAGTACTGGTACGTATAGTACCTTGGGTGTTGCGTCGTTTAAGCGTGGTGTTAAATATTTATGGAATGCGTAACAAACTTGGTACTTTTCTCACTATTGGGTCGTCACCATAATGCCTATTCTATATTTTAATGGAAGTAGGTATAGTGTGTTTCAAAAGTATCTGATGAAAGTGTAAACAAACTCTGCTCAGGTTAAATTCTTAAGTACAGGGTCTCCCAAAGTGATAATGCGCATAGAAATCTTCGTCACTGTTCGGCAACGGTCGTATTCCCCGAGCGTCGGAAGACGATATGTGTATAGAGTGGTTAAGTGCATTTTCTTCATGCATAATTTAGTAGAATTACTTACTCTTACGATTCAATGATTCGGGTGTTTCCGGGAATACCACAATTAGCGAAGATCTGCATGCGCATTATTAATTTGGGAATACTGTAATCACTCGCTAAAGGTATTTAGTAAGACATTCATCTGTATTTAGATGTCAACTTTATGTCTATGTCTAACCACCTTTTTCCAGCAATAATTTTCTGAATAACATTATTAAATTGCAATTGAATTATCATCGACGAAAATTGAGATTATAAAATTCACAAATGAAAATTATTCTTAGGATGTTTTAAAGTTAGAATTTCTGGTTTAAATTTTATAATAATCAAATTAGAATACTCAATTTATAGTGGCACTAAAAATTGACATCCACAGGTACTTTTTCTGATCAATTTGTTTAAATTTTCATTAATTACTTTTGGAGCCGACCGGCACGACGTACCTACATAGTAAGCTTGAAGGTATATGTTTCCATGGTCTACTGTGTGTCTACTAAGGTACTAAAATAAAGATGAGGATCTTGGTTATATAAACACCCTATGTTATGCTATGCTATGTTTGTGTCACCCTATGTAAAATTTCCACTTTTATAGCTGTAATTTTTATGGTGTACATAATAAAGAGTATTCTATCTAGCTATCTATATAAAATAACAATGGAAAAATGAAAACCTTATAACATCAGTTTTCCCTCTATCTGGTTGACTAAACCATATTTTTTTCTTGTGCTGCCTGCTATTTTTAACCGACAAAAAATAGAAGGACGTTCTTGATTAAACTTTTGATAACATCTGAGCAGGTACCTAGTACAGCTAAGGTAAATTCATTGAAATCATTCATTAGAATAACATTAAAAAAAGAACAGACTTGTTTCTAAAAGGTATCCTAGCTGATTCAAGCTCATTATCTATGAGACAAAGTACCTACTGATGTCATATTTCCATTTTGATCTCTTTAATATCTCGTGTGGGTGTAAGTTGCATTAAGTCATATTTGTAAATTGCTCAAGTGCATCATCTTTAGCACAGATCTCAGATTTCAGTCGGTAACCTTGATAGAAATGATATTATAACATTACATATAATCATCCTACAATGTACCAACTGGGACTCAGACCTCTGTAGATCAATAAATTCAATTAGCTTTTAAGATAAAAAATAATGTTTTATTTAGTTGCTTCATGTTCGGTAAAACAAAAAAATGTGTTAATTCATGAAAACTAGTACCTTGTTACAATATTCGTAAATGAACTCAACGAAAGTCCTAATACAAATTATAGTTCAACCATAAAACATAAAGTACAAATTAAAGCAACATTTCTTACAAATATCTCTAATAAATAAATAATATGTGAATGAAATAAATGTTATAAATATAGTGAAATAGTAAAAATCATAATAAGTAACAATATCATAACAAACAAAAACATAGGAAAATTAATTATTAAAAATATACTTTTAGGAACTACCTGTATAACATCTAAGTCGCATTCCTCCACCATTTTTTTTTATTGGCGGTCACATCGGTCACCGTTGTTCGCTTAAATAATTCGCTAAACTCTCGTTGTTATTTTTGCTGTTGTTTTTGTTGTTTTTGGTGTTGTTGTTTTCGTTGTTGTTTTGTTGTAAGAACTTAAGTTTGTTTTAATTACCTGCATAATTATATGTTCAATGATATTGGTGCACGTTAAAACTCTAATGAGTTTATGTTTACACCAACTTATACGTATAAAATCGTAAATAAATAAAATATGATTCATTTAATTGCAACGCAATAGCATTTGTAATTGCATAAAGCTGAGTAATGTAATTAATTACTAAAGGATTACCTATTGGTTCTTACAAAGAACCCTCTTTTGCAGATTTTGTAAGTCTATGTTAAAAATATTACATATAAGGTTGTTTTTTGGATTGGAAAAGCTATTTTATGATTTCATTAATGTATAAAACACACTTTCTATAGACACAGAAAATGTAAAATAACATAAAACCATTCAAGTCCTACGTAACAGAATGAAATAAGTATTTACTTTAAACGAGTATAAAAAAAAAGTTTCATTTCGATCCGGTGTAACCGGTTGTAAGTGGACTCGTCCACGTCGTTTTATGTAACATACGAGTAGTAAATAACATCCGTTAAATCTGCACACATTGTAGTTTTAGTAAAAAAAATATTTGCATTGTCGTCAACTTATAATATAGAATAGAATAGAATAGAATGCATTTATTTGGCAGAATATTGTACAAAGTTGTTATGTATGTATTACGATCATAATAATCTGCTGTTTCCGGCGTACAAATATGGTTTGTAAAATTATGGGTCATCATTACATTAAAATTAGCTTATTAATCATTAGAATTAGAATTACAAAAAATGTAAATAAACTGAAAGTTGTAAAAGAGATTAATAATATAAGTCATAATTCAATAAGGTCATGGATATAAAATATGGTCAAATATTTAGGTAAATTTTTAATTCATAAAATCTTCAGTCGAGTAATAAAATTTGCTTAAAAGAAAGTTAAATAATTTACATTTAAATGTTCTGAGGCTGAGAGTTTTGAATTATAGGAAAACATATTTTATAACTTTTATCGTCATAATTGATAATCAAATTAAACTCTGATTTTTAATTTGCGATCGACCTTTTTTAAAAATAACACGGTAAATAATTATTATTACAGAGACAACACGACAACAGTGTAGGTTCTACTGCAGAGGATGATTCAGTGGTCCTTGTTGACTTGGTGAGTCACTCGGTAACTAGATTATTAACTAGGTTATTTTTATGTCAACATCAAATGTCATTTTAGTCTAGCAAATTAAATTTTTAATTTGCTAGACTAAAATGGTGAAGAAACTAAAATGACAGAGTAGAACTAAAGAACTATCTTTATAAAAAAGTCAATAGTAAATTAAGTAGTTACCATTATAATTCGAATGAACTACCCCGTCTATAGTACGCGCTACGCACCCTTTGCTACGTCCCCTTTGCTACGCACCCTTTGCTACGCAACGGATATTCTGCCTCCTTAGTCCATTTAGCCGCTACGGCGTAGGCAAAAAAGAAATATTTTAAAATTTCGCTTGTATTATTCTGCGACTAATTTTCCTGTACTGTCCGAGGTACTAGGTACTTCTAACCGCAATTATTCGATAGTTCTAATTGGTCGCTATTGGTTCGATATCATTCATGACCAAGTCACTGTATTTATTTGCGTAATAGTTCTGTAATAATTGTTTTAGGATAATCAACCTATAATGTTCCCACTGCTGGAACACACACAGGCCTCCTCTCTGTGAGAGGGAGTGAGCCGTAATCCACCAGGCGGGCCCAGTGTGGGTTGGTGGTCGTCACATATCTTCGAATTTTTAGTTCTAGGTTTGTTTTCTCACAATGCTTTCCTTTACAGGTTTGAGAGCAGTGGTGATCAAATAATTTATACAAAGTGCTTGCCTTGTTTCGAACCTACGACCTGAAACTCATAAATCGCGGTCGGTTCTATTGGGCCACCACTGCTCTTAATAATTGTGTACAGACTTTAATTCTTTATCTCTATAAATTAAAAGGTTTTCTTTCTATATGACTGATTTAAAAAAATAACACATTTTTTACCTTTTAAATTAACCTACGAAAAAAGGATGTTACAAGTTTCTTGAACAGTCCTATTCCGATGTTATTGGTAAAATTCGATAGTAGGTACTAGTTCTCAGTTCTCAAGGCAGCCAGAACATCGCTAGTAAATGTGTTTATAAATAACGGGTGACGCGGTTAGCTAGTGTCGTCTTTATCGTAGGTAAACATACGTTGAATAAACACCATACGGTGGTAATCAGTGATATAAGTTTCCAAGTAATCTACCTAGTTCATTTCTGTTCGGGAAATGGTATTAAAGAAGCGAGGTAAAATTAGCCCTGAATGAAATGATCGGCAGAAATTAAGGAAGCTGGAATTGTGAATTATCGTTCATCAGAATTTCGAAAGTCGAAAGTTTTCTTATGCCAAACTTTATTGAAAAGCTACTAACTACTTCATTAGTAGTTTAATAACTACCTACCAATTAAGTAGATAAATATAACAAATTAGGGACTATCTACTCGACCTACCATTATCCTGCACAGAACCTACCTAATTTTACTAGACTGGAGGTACCTATCTTTAAATCTAATTATTCATAAGTTTCTTGAGTGAGTGCAACTTTAGCAGTATGGTAGGTACCTACAAATTTATAAAACTCTGCTAAAGACCCTTCAATTGTCCTCTCATGAGTCAGTGTATTGTCCCCCTAGAGATTTTTTTAAGAAATTATTTTTGTGTCCAGCAAATAGGTACCTAATTTTAGCAACGGGACGTGAGTCAAAGTCAATACCCAACCTAATTTACATAAAAGCCATAAACACAACGAATAAAAAAAAAACATGTTTTTACATCTAAACATCTACCGCAGATAAAAAAGAAAAATGAAATTACGCGATTTAAAAAGCTTCTGAATTAAAAATAAACTTACCTTCTTTTATGAATAAGGCCAGGAGTAGTACGGGCACAAATACGCTGAAGTTTGCCATTGTTATGGTAGAAAGTCACGCGGCACTACTTACGAAATAACAACACAAAAAAACGAATAATTACGTTCGTCTCGTTTCTCATTCGGCGAGCGAATGGCGCGGGAACACGAGAATGAAACTGCAGTGGCCATTCTGCGGCTTCCAAACTGCCGTTTGAAACGTAGCGTGTGAAACGCTGTACTCGATTCAAATTCTGGTGAACCTTTTGTACAGGTTAACCTTTTATTTTTCTCCTAATTATGTGCTTTTAATTAACTATATTTAGAATATTCGCATCTTGTCAAGTAATACTCGTACCGTAACCCGTCTTACCTGAATAAAGTGTAAGAAACATACAAAGAAGAGTGAAAGAACACTATCTTTCCACGTTGCCATAGTTGCATATTATGTATTTATTATTTTATACTGTTAATTATAATTATTTTAGTGATATTTATTTTAGAAGTATGTATTTATGTAAGTATATTCTCTTATTGTATATTTAAATTAGTGAATAGTGTTTTTTGGTTTCTCTTTTACTTCTTACACACGGTGTCTACATCTCTATGTCTACTGTCCTATTGCAGGTATGCTGGAAGAGATTTCTTTAGAAATAAGCATCACCTTTGTACATATTTTTCTGTTCCTTTCTTGTCTGTTTAAATGTGTGTACATAAACTGTTAAATAAATAAATAAAATACATTATCGTCTGTAATCTAGTTTAAATAGCTTTAATTTTAGCTTTCTTTTCATTCCTGGGGGGTAACCATCACCTCTTATAGCAGTATTATTATTATATTATTTCACAGTGGGAAAGTGATGGAATCTCTTTCTCACGCTGAAGTAATATTGAAATAATACTGCTTTATGAGGTGATGGTTACCCCCCTGATTATTGTTTCTATAGGGTTGTCATGCGGTACACGCAGCGTTTGGAACGCTCTTGTGAAGCAATACTAAAGCCGGTTTATAAGGCGCGGTAGTTGGCGCGAATACGTTATGTACTGCGTACTACGTGTCCAAAGACCAAGGAGCGTATAGATCGGACACCGACACTGAACTGCATCTTATTAGACTATCTGTCACTGTGACGCACCCAAAATACTTCCATAGTACATATTAATTACATGGACGCACCAGTTTCAAAATAGTTCTAGGTTTTCGCTCAATGGCCTAGAGAGTCGTGGTGGCCAGAGAGCAGCGGTGGCCCAGTGGTAACGGCCCCGACTTACGCGTAGTAATTCGTGGGTTTAACTTAAGTGAACCCAGACAGACGCTTTACTTTGTGTAAATAATTTCATCACCACTGCTCTCAAAACGGTGAAGGAAAACATTGTGAGGAACGCCATGTCCTAGAACCAAAAATGCGAAGACATGTGACATCTACCAACCCGCACTGGGCCCGCGTGGTAGATTACAGGCCACTCCCTCTCGAAGGGAGGAGGCCTGTGTCCCAGCAGTGGGAACATGCACAGCATATAGGCTGATTATGGTCAAAGGCCGGGGGGAATTTGTCTAGCCTTGAAAGCCCTTTTAAAAAATCCTTGGCAACTATTTTCCTCTTGTCGAGGATGACGACAACTTATCTATATTTTAGTAATATATTGTATACTAGCTGTTGCCCGCGACTTCATCCGCGTGGCTTTTCTAAAATGAAAGTAGCCTAAGTTACTCCTTATATCATCAGCTATCTGCCAGTGAAGTCCTGTCAAAATTGGTCGAGCCGTTTCCGAGATAGACCGGAACAAACAAACAGACAGACAGACAAAAATTGTAAAAAATGATTTTTTATTATAATTACTATATATTATTTTCATAACATCATTCTGGACTCGATAGCCGCCCGGGCAGATAGTCCGCTTGTGTGGGCGTTAGCAGAGCGGACAAGATCTGCTTTAGTTATTAAGTAGGTACTAACATAGGCTAAGTAAGATTGTTACTAACACAATTGACCTCATTTGTTGTCTGATCAAATAAATGATTATTATTACATTTTATTATAAACATTTAGTAAAAAGCAACTTAAGGGTTGAGTAATCGCCGTTGACCTTGGCCATACGCGTTGCACTCATGCCGCGCCGCCTCGCGCCGTTCGGTTTCACAGGGAATATTTATTTTTTGTTAACGAAAATAAGAATATTTGAAAAACCACAGATCGAATTACAGTTACCTCCTTCCCTCAAATATGGTAATGGCTGATTTTTGCGCTAAGCTCGTGAACGGGTGCTGCTTGTGGTGAGTGGTCGTCTTGCTGACCATTGTTTTGTTTTGTTATTAGTAATTAACTGTTTATTTATTTTACTTCGATGGTCCTAGTTTATCATTTGTGACTGAGTTACAGCTATAGATATATGTAAGCGGGCACGCCCTTTATGCCTGGAGGCTTTTATTTACGTATTAAGTTCTGTTCGGGTTCTGGTTCTGTTCTATGTTGTTGGTGTGCTAGCTGACATATGGCTAATAATTTAATTATTTAATATTTTGTGTTGCGCGTAATGTAAATTATTTTGTATGATACCATGTAATCCATTTTTTTTGTTACTGTACAGACAGCTGTGATGCTTGGTAGTTTGTTGTGCCACTTCTTCTTCCCAGCTGAAGCACTAGGAAGTGGTGAAGGGTAGGCGTTTTGGGGGACTGTCTTATGTAATTTTGATGGTTGAAAAGTTCTGATACTCGTACTCAGCCTAGTTTGAGTAAATGACTTTGGATTTTGATAGTATAATTGTCTGTTCGTACAAAAAACTCATGAAAATCCTAAGTAGTTTGAAAGTAATATCGTTTTAAGCATAAGCTTTAAATATTTGTATGCGTGCTAGTTTAACATACATTTTTATACTTGCATTATATGAAGGTGTAATAACAGATTTTAAAATCACTAAAATCTGTATCAATATAATATCTGCAGCTGCACCAAGTGACCATTCTGTTAAACGTTGTTTCATCTAGTCTTTGGTGCGTTTGTCGCAAACGTATGTTGTGAAACAGTGTCGCTGACTTGGATGGGATATTTTCGTTTCGTAACGCGTTTTAATTTCTACGGGCCGACTTCGGATGTTACAACATGTCTTATAATCTCACGGAGACCGTAGAACTGCATCTACGGCCATTATTAATTAACTTTAGCTTCTACTTAGACTTCCTTGGCGTGAATTTTAACCATCACTTCTTCTCTTCTAGTAACGGCACTGAAATCTTGTTATGGTTCCGTACCCAAATGGTGCAATCGGGTCCATATTCTCCGCTATCCGTCTATCACAGGGCTGGTCTTTTAAAGGCTCCTTCAAACAGGCGCGATACGCGACGCGACAGAAAGGCACCGCCTGTAGCACTACAAGCGGTGCCTTTGTGTCGCGTCGCGTGTCGCGCTTGTTTGTAAGAGTCTTAAACCGTAATAGGTAGAGACATGATATTTGCACAGAGTGTGAACTACTATAGCCGCTATAACAACAAATACTTAATAAAAAATAACACTTACATACATAACAGGTACAGGAGGAGGAGGAGGTTACAGGTATGCTGGAAGAGATTTCATTAGAAATAAGCATCACCTTGTTATCCATCACCAGTTTATGTGTGTACATAAACTGTTAAATAAATAAATAAATAAATAAATAAATAAACTCACGCCCTCTTCCCATGGGGGTAGGCAGAAACTATAGAACGCCACCTGCTACGCTCCTTACATACTCCTTTTGCTTCGTTTACGTTCATATATCTGGTCATACACGGACGCCGTTTTATTTTTTTATAAAAAATAAATAAAGTAAAAAATTAAAGGGGGTAATACAGCAACGTGTTTGTTTACTAAATAAAGTATTTAAAAAACATACCTTTGTAATACCTACTGCATTTTAGGGTTCCGTAGTCAACAAGGAACCCTTATAGTTTCACCATGTCCGTCTGTTTGTCTGTCTGTCCGCGGCATAGCTCAGAGACTCTTAGTACAAGAAAGCTGTAATTTGGCATGGGTATACTTAATAATCACGCCGACAATGTGATAAAATAAAACCCAGATTTTTTTGGACTTAAAATGGGGATGATATTTTTTTCTCGTCTATCTCATGTAAGATTGAATCTGAATGATTTTGAAGGATATTGCTAATGCAATATCTTGATCTTCAAGATTGATAGTGTGTTACGCAGTTAGTGTGCAGGTTCGCTCAGGCGACTTTTTTTCGCCCACTGGATTTTCTGCTCTCGGTATTGAGCCGACCATTGAGAATCCGACAGAGCGCGTCAAAAAACACGCAGTTAGATTTGCAACCTCGGCGCAAATTCAGTGCGCAAAAAAAAACCGCGATAAAAATCGCCCGTAGGTAGAAGTTTCTTAAATTAGACGACATTCGGACACAGAATTCGAAAAATAACCATTCCTTGTTTTATCAATGAGTCTTTGGATGACTTACAAAATCTATTTTAATCGCAGAATGTTTGTCACTCAAGAACTTCCCACATTCTTCAGAACAGTTTTGGACACAATCGCAACTACATACCTATGTATATTGTATAGCCGCATGTGTACCAAAATAGATGAAGACAGTCATTTAAAAAAATTGTTCGTTTCCTACCTCACTTACCTACTTATACTTTTTTTAGTGTAAGACAATTGTTTGTTATAGTTTTCAAATTTATTACTTGATGTATCTAGTATTTTTAAGATTTCAAATAGATACGAAACCCTAATAACCAATGTTTTTATAATTATATTTTTAATCAAAATATGTATTTTTATAATATATATTATTATTAAATTAAATTCAAATTAATATTTTTTTCAAATGAATGTGTTGTAAGTACCTATATCATTTAACATACAAACATATAAACTTATAAGTACCTATTTGTATGTCCTAAATAAATGTATTATTAACCAAATAAATGTATTATATTCTAAACCTCCCTATTCTAGGTATATTTTGAGCCATTTTCGACACAACTACTAACGAACACTAACCTAAAATAATAAATGGATTTTTCCTGTTTATTGAAGTAGCTTTATAATCACAAAAAAAATAAAGGTAGGTAGAATCTTCAATGCGTTAACGATGGCCACCTAACATCCACGTCATCGACTATTTTCCTTAGCCTATAGGCTAAGCTGTAGGCTTATTTATTTATTCTTCAGAAAGGTTACAGTCCAAAATGTATAAAGTAAAGTAATGTACAATAGCGCTTACAATTGCCATTTACAAGCTTCCATAAATTAAAAACTAAGTAGGTACGGTACCTACAATTAAAAAAAGAAAAGAAACAAAAAAAATCTCTTTAAACTATGTAGCATAACTTAACAAATTCTTCTTTAGTCGGTCAAGGACAGCTAATGAGACACAATTGATTTTGTATTGTTTGACACCGAATCGGTGTCGCGCGGGGCTTAACAAGACAAAACAAAATAAGTTAATGCTTCTTTAAAACCAAACATAAAAAAAGATCTTGAAATGAATAGTATCTTTATGAATAGTAATGATTATAAGTAGTAGGTATCTAATAATCGTGACCCAGTTTATTAATTGTGCTAAAACAGTAAAAAATACAAAATGTAGGTATCTTACATGGCATGTACTTTAATCTACACTAATATTATAAAGAGGAAAGATTTGTATTTTTGTGTGTGTGTCTGTTTGTAATGAATAAACTCAAAAACTACTGCGCCGATTTCAAAAAATCTTCTTTTTTTTCACGATTAGAAAGCTACATTCACCCTGAGTAACATAGGCTACATTCATTGCTAGAAAATGTTAGGGATCCTTACTAAAACTTTAGTAACGTAACCCAAGGTGTAAAAAAAATGCCATAAAACATCTTTCGTCGCATGTGCTGCGGAAACTATTGATGATAGAACAAAAGTATGTTCACACTCAATAACTACAAAAAACTTCGCGATACTATATGTCCAACTATTATCGTTATGTCACAATAACCACTTCTTACATTTTAAAAGTTGATAGAAATACCGAACAAAATTAAACCATGTTATTCATACTTCTGATTAAATCCTTATTCAAATAAATCATATTGATTTCAAGACTTTTTCAATTCATGTAGATTACTTTTTGAATTGTTCAAATCGGCTATTCCATTCAATAGATATTACGAATTTAAAAAGTCATAGATATAGAAAAGGCGCTGCCGCGCCGTTGTGACGGATTTGCTAAAACACTACTCTATCACGAAGTCCCTCATTACTATACATGGGCTAACAATAAATTTTCTAGAAGGAAACGCGGCCAAGACGTAGTTGGACACCCCGGCATAAAAAAGATGTGGCATTGGGAAGAGTGTACAGCATTCATCCTACCCAGTCAGAATGTTTTTATCTCAGGATACTACTTCATCATGTACGTGGCCCAACATCGTTTCAGGACTTAAAAACAGTTGATGGAATTGTTAAAGAAATATACAAAGCCGCTTGCCAAGATAGAGGTTTGCTGGCAAATGAAAACCAATGGGAAATAATTTTGAGAGAAGCTTCGATTTCCCAATGTCCGTTAAAGCTTTTCTTGCCAATTTAATATCAGCCCAAGTACGACAATCTGGAAGAAAAGCACAGCCATTTTCGTCTTCCGGAATTGCTGCAACTCTATTAAATGGTGGGAAAACTGCACACTCAACCTTTAAATTACCGTTGGCTGTGTCTTTAGAACAACAATCTGTATGCTCAATCCGCAAAAATGGACCACTGGGCAGCTCTTACAGGACACGTCGCTGATTATTTGGGAAGATTGCACCATGAGCCATAGAGCTCATGTAGAAGCTGTGGACCGCACATTAAAAGACATCAGAAACTCAGGCAATTTGATGGGGGGCGTAACCATTGTGTTGGCTGGAGACTTTCGCCAAACACTACCGGTTATAACAAAAGGTACACGTGCCACCGTTATTAAAGCGTGCCTCAAATCATCACCTTTATGGCAATCAATTGAAACTCTTAATTTGCGCACAAATATGAGAGCACATTTAAGTAATACCACATACAATAAACCACAATGTAAATTTCTCACAAAAATTACTTCAACTTGGAGATGGAAAATTACCATCGACAGTTGCAAATAGCTCCCAAGTATTGTTGGACAATGAATGGCTCAAACTATTAACAGTCTAGAAATTCTTATAGACACAACCTATCCCGACATCGAAAATCTCACAGAAAGAAATTTCAATTGGCTTTGTTCAAGGGCGATAGCGTCACTGAGAAACGACTCAGTAAATGAGATAAATAGAATGATTATGGAAAAACTACCGAGTGGTTTTAAATGTTAGAAATCTATTGACACCGTATGCAACATCGAAGATACAGTGCACTACCCACAAGAATTTTGAAATTGCCTCAATCCCGCCGGCTTGCCACCCCACGAACTAAAATTAACCCTCCCAGTATGTGTAATGGCACAAGAGATTTGATAAGGAATTACGAGACAATGTGATTGTAGCAACAATCATCACTGGGCCCGCGGCTGGACAGCTCGCTCACATTCCGCGAATCTCGATGATTCCGACGGATTTGCCTATATCCTTTAAAAGGTTACAGTTTCCTGTGAAGATATCGTTTGCTCTTACGATAAATAAATCACAGGGACAAACTTTTTCGATTGTTGGCATCGACCTAAGAAAAGAGTGCTTCTCTCATGGGCAATTATATGTTGCCCTTTCTTGAGATCCTACTCAAAATCAATACGTTTTATCACCTACCACTGCCAACATAGTGCACAGTGAAGTTTCAAGGTAAAAGTTTTGTAAAATAAAAGTAACAACCAATAGAATTCAATAAAGCTTTAAAATAAAAATGTAAATACAGAAATGTAAAAATCACAATGGCTTAGAAAAACTCTTAAAAATAAATACACACACCAAAAACAACAAAAAAAGTAAAAATATAAAAAAAAAAACAGAAAAATATAAATAAAAAGTGTTATTATATAAAAACTTAGGAAATTTAATTAGATAGGATCAAATAAAAATGTAAAATGTTGTAAAAATGTAAATAAAAATAAACTAAGTAATGTCTCATTTAAGATTAAATAAGTTACTTAAATAAAAAAAGATTAACAAATTCGGATTGTAAGTAAGTATACATAGATAATGTGATACTGAGTTTAAAAATATATAAAATAAAACTACAAAAAAATATAAATAAAAGGTAAAAATATAAAAAAATCTTATGTCCACCCGTGCGAAGCCGGGACGGGCCGCTAGTTATGAATAAAGCTAGATACTCATTTGTGGTCTTCTAACAAAGTAGGTAACCATTCTTTATTTACAGTTCTTCATAGATCAACGAGATTATTTAAACTTATAAGTCTGCTGTACGTACTGTGCTGTGACTGTAATAAAACACCGTAATAGGTATAGGTCTGGGGCATGTCCCAAATGAGAACCGTTAGTATTCAAGCGGGAGAGAGATCCCGAAACCCAGATACGCGGTACAAATCCATCGCTTATCGGAGAATTTCAAAACAGTCAAGCAAACTTCTAAATAAATTCTGCACACATTACCTTTATTATGTATATTATTTTATTATAATCTGTTTGTAATGTACGAATTATACGAAGCGTTCGCTGTTAATAGTAGTGACATCTATCTCTAAATAATTTGTTAGTTTAGTACCTTTTCCTTTTCTGAAACTAGATGGCAGTCTGTCTAGCTAAAGCATAAAATGATAGATGTCGCTAATGTTCATGATGTTTTTGAAATCTATTTACTTTGAATGTTATTTTGTTACGCACACATATTTTAGTATTGTTTTCGTGTTTAAGATCATTTATAGTACATATTTATGCGTGTTATGCATGTCTTTTGGGCTATTTTGACTTTGAGGGGTCTGATGCTGTATGCCGGGTACCTACAGGCTTCGTCCAAGTTCGGCTACAGATGCTCCTATGTTGTATACTCCTAAAGTTATAATACTGGCCTATAATTACGTGTCATCCGTTGTATCATTTTTGGTGAAATATACGATTATTATATTAAATCACTCATTGAAAGTACGGCAGCCACCATGGGTTACTTCGTTTACCTTTCCTGGGTGCATTCGATCTAGCTCTAGCTTCGATCTGCATTCCATGGAAGATTCCAAAGCCCCCATTAAATGGTACTAAAGTTATTGTGTTTTAGGTAAGTAGTGTAAGTCTGGCATGACTCTTTGCTTTTTTGGAAGTCATACGGAATAACAATAAAAGAAGTTCCGGATGGGAAACTCAGTAATACCCATTGAGTTTTTCCCATCCCAAATTTCTCGCGATCGCTTTACGACCGCATTCGGTCGCAAAGTCCTAATGGGGTCTCTAGACTGTCAAAATTGCTTGACAAGATTGCGATTGTTTTGTGCTTGTCAAGCAATTTTGACTGTCTGTAGAGACTGCAGCCCCTGAAGTCTGAATTTTGTGCCCGGTTGATGACAATAGGCACGCCCCCTAATACTTATTTAACCTAGGTACATCTTCAAAAAGGTAAAAATAATATCAAACTGCTATTGATATTGAACATCGCTTTAATTGATAATACAAACGGGATATTCTAAGCAAACGGACTTGAGACCTGTGCTGTCATAATTTACAAAAATTCTTCCGTACTTGATCCAATAACCAATATGTATTATGAGAGAGCATATTTTCCAAATAAAGGTGTTATTATTACGAAGAGTATTGCAGCCGCGAAGTTCGGGAGCGATCGGTAAACTCCGTTGGTGTTGCACTTGTCTCCGTCGCATTCCGAACAGTACAACATTTTGACTAATCTCGCGTTCGCGTTTTCATGAGCTCTTGTTATGTCAGCACATGATCCTCGCTCCGAAGCGCAGCCGCGAATGTACCATGACTTGTCCATTTCTGTAAGTTTATAAGAAAACCTTTAATAGGTAATTAAGTTGTGTCCGTATGGATTGAGGAGCTGTCTTAGATTTAAACACTTATACTAACAATATTTAGTAGTACCTAAATTAACCAATTTTGTAGGCCCGATCCTGGAACTTGTAATAAAACCCTTAAATAGTAACAGGGCGTTAAAGATGGCTCCTCAATTAAAAATGGTTGGTTCTATCTTCAGATCTTCTGATCTGTACAAATTCCGCACCACCTGTGTGTTAAAACTTCAGGGTCAGTAACGACGTCAGATTAAAAATTTATGAGAAGCAAGTCGTTAAATAGTCCTATGATTTCGTGTATATGCACGCATTCGCTCTGAATGATAGAATCAGCAAGCGTAGTGTGGGTCGCCCCCCAGTTAGATGGAGCGATGACCTTAAAAAGGTGGCTAGGACAGACTGGATGCGGAAGGCGGAGGGCAGGGTGTTGTGGTGCAGCCTGGGAGAGGCCTATGTCCAGCAGTGCAAAATAGGCTGAGTTGATCGAATGAATCAAATCAGATTCGTCTGTTCAGATTGATACTCAATCACGCCTCAATGGCTGAACAAGAGGAATGTGTAACACAAGTAGATTATGTCCTAGATTTGTTTATCTAAGGTATCTACATGAACTACGTAGTTCCTCTAGAAAGCTAGTGAATTATCAGGCAGCCGCTAGTGCAATAATAAAAATAAAATAACGAACATCGACGTGACGTCGCTTATGTTAGTCTGAGTATGATTTTTAGATATTGTGGTGGTTGTTTCTTTGCGGGTAGAACGTGGATGAGGCTGAAGAACAATGAGAGGTATATGCGTAGCAATGGGCTGTTGATGATTTGTAAAGTCATTGTTTGTAGGTCGAATCCAACATTTTTAAACTCATTTTACGATGCTCTTGGAATAGTGTAAACGTGTCGGAATTCGTTTCTGGTCACGTGATATTACAATTTTCGAATGCCATCCGTATCGTGAAAGTGGGACTGCCCCGAATACACGAGAATACGGAGGAATACGAGTACTCATTACTTTCAATTGACTCTTGAGTCTTGAGGCTTACATGTGTGATAACGGTGAATGGAAGAATGTATCAAATAACATTTTTGCGAAAGTATCGAAGCACATTTATATCATTTAAGTCTTCTAAGTCCACTTGAATTATATTAATCATGCTGATAACTCGGTATACAGATATTACTAAAGAACTGATACCCGAACTGTAAAGAGCAATATAACTAATCGCGACCTACAGAGAATATATTTTCATAGTGTGTATTAGAGCCTGTAAACTAGAAAGTAATAGCCTGCTTACTGCACGTCCCCTATTTACGTAACACACTGGGAATGGCAATCGTTTCATTATGGCAGTAACAATAATCTAAGACGGTGATGTTGTTATTGGCACTGTAATACTCACGATTGTATTTTTCAGCGTAGACAACACACTTGTTATTTTTAGTATGGTCATTGGTGTACGGGCAGTACTTAGAGGTGGTGTTAGCTAAGACATTAGGGCAATCTGTACAGGCGTAACATTCGACAAGCCGCATCTGGGTTGGTGGGTAGGGTGCCTTAAACCGGTTACTGACAGACGCATATGCCTGCGCTGACGCTGACCGATCAACTTCTTCTGGATCTGATTCCAAGTTATCTGTATCGTCTCTTCGACTCAGCTGTGATTCTGATTCGTCTGTAAAATAAAAAAAAACGAAGTCATTGATTTGAAATTGACGTCAAGATTTAGAAATAATTTTCGTCTCTAGTTTGGCGGAACTTTGGTAACTGAACCCACACAGCGACAAACTTTAGAGAGTAATGATTGGACTCCGGGGTGGATGGCTCGCGTGCAGTAGGTACACCGGTGCCTCACATATTCCCATCCCTAATTTCCCAAAATATCCTGGCTGTGCACGGCAAGGCCTGGTCACTTCGTGCTAATCCAATAAAGAAAAAAAAAGAATTACCCAATGGTTCTGCAAGACATCTGACACTAATTGTTACAGTAAATACTGCTAAAACTATCACAGCTAGTCCGGACATTTTCCTTTGTAAATGAATAAAGTGAGAAGTGACCCTTTCAATTAATCCTTTTATAGAACACATTATCATTTTCATTACAATGGGTGGATTCTGTACGCGCCAATGAGCTTGAAGGTACGCAATAGTTGAAGCAAATCAACATGATTATGATACAAGTTCAGATTGGAGGAGAATAGAAATTAAACGAGCGAAATGGAATAACTTACTTTATATCTATCTTTCGAGTTTATGGTTAAAATGTGGGCATCTGAACACTATGTGGTGTGACCACATCATTCTTCCACTGTTGAGGTCATCCCACAAACATCGCATAAGTCTGTCTTTTGGTTTTCGGATCCAGTGAGTTCCCGCCACTTTTAT
Source organism: Atethmia centrago (assembly GCA_905333075.3). Lineage (NCBI taxonomy): Eukaryota > Metazoa > Arthropoda > Insecta > Lepidoptera > Noctuidae > Atethmia > Atethmia centrago. The sequence continues at coordinate 13,635,849 of HG995386.1, read as the reverse complement.
GCACCAAGTCCGAAAATGACAACGTGTCTTACCTAGAGGTTACCCAGTAACTGGGCTACGAAGGTCATATAGACAGTCGTTCCATATAAAATAGTTTACCTTTTAGTTAGGTACACTAAGCTCCTAAATGAATGTAAATTACTAATTTGAGAGGGCCTTGTGGCTAAGTAATAACAGCCGCTCGGGTCGATCGATCAGGTTAAGCTACGTTTGCTGCGGTTGGTCCGTGGATGGGTGACCATCTTTACATACCAAGAACCCTCCGTGCTTCGGAAAGCACGTTGAGCCGTTGGTCCCGGCTGTCATTTGTAGATCTTTGACAGTCGTTACGGGTCGTCAGAAGCTCGAAAGTCTGAGAACCAGTCTTACCAAGGGGTATCGTGTTACCCAGTAACTGGGTTGTGGAGGTCAAATAGGCAGTCGCTCCATGTAAAATACTGGTATTCAGCTGTATCCGGTTAGACTGGAAGCCGACCCCAACATCACCTTCCGCCACATCCTCACCTTCCGCCTGACGCAGGTCCTCACCGGACACGGCAGCTTCGGGAGGTTCCTGTGTCGGATAAGGCGGGAGGAAACGCCCGGGTGTCACCACTGTGTGGATCGCCCGGAGGACATGGTGGAGCATACGGTGGAGGTCTGCCCGGCTTGGGCAGAGCACCGCCGTGTCCTCGTGGAGGCGATCGGCGGCAGAGATCTCTCGCGTCCGGCCCTGGTTCAGGCCGTGGTACGGAGCGAGAGGGCATGGCAGCCGTCACCTCCTTCTGCGAAGCAATAATGCCGCCGCAGGAGACGCCCTGGGCATCTGGAATCCCGGGCGGATTTCCGGCCACCGTAGGCGCGGGCTTGCGGACGATGGGCAATGGGTAGCTCACCGTCCGGTAAGGACCAGGCCCGGGTTGACGGCGCGTCGTATTCCACGCGCGCATCAAAGAGATGTCGTCAGCACAAATGTAGGGGTCCACTAGGGCCGATGCCTGCCGGGGACGCGGGAAGGTAATAATGGGTCACCGAGGCCCCTGGCAACACAGGCAACAGGAAGGAATACGGGTGGGTTTTAGTCAGTAAGAGTCTGACACACCCTCCCGCTCCGCCCAGAGCAGGAGAAGTTATTTGATGATTTCCCATCCAAAAAAAAAAAAAGATGATGACTAATTATGAGTTGGCGCCAAAAAAACAAAAAGGCACCAATAAAATGGTGGCAACTTGATTGAGTTTCGTTCATTGTTTGTTTAGCGACTTGATTGATCCTCGTTGATTGTTGGTTTGGCGACTTGATTGATCCTCGTTGATTGTTGGTTTGGCGACTTGATTGATCCTCGTTGATTTTTGGTTTAGCGACCCTGATTGATCCTCGTTGATTGTTTGTTTGGTGTCGACTCAAAATTTGTAATTTATTAAATTTAAGAGCTTAGTTAAACTAAAAGGTTTATTTTCCGCTTTTAAGTTTCATTTTTCTTTGACAAAGTCCAGGTATTACCATTGACGTGCAGTTAACCCTACATTAATTTAATAGGTGCGTGGTGTGTGGTGTGTGATATTAGCCACTAAGTGTCGTTATCTATAATTAATGATACGAAAGATTGCAATAGATAAGGCTGCGAACGAAGTGAGTACATAGTAAGAGTGATCGCCATGTTTTTGACGTCATAAGCCAAGTACCTAGTCGATTTGTTAGTAAAAGGTATCGTCCGGGCATTTAGTGAGGTACAGCTACGAAGTATTCCTATTTCAGTTTTTTGATCCTGTTAATATCTCTGCTCCGCTTTGATTAGTAGACTTGAGACTTTATTTTGTCTCCGGGATATACATTACAAATTATGTTTTTAAACGAAGTTATGTTAAAAATTATCCCCTTTAGCTATTTGGGCCTTTTTACCCAATTAGTTCTAAAGGAGGGTTTTGTTTTTTTACAAAATAAATAAAACAGCATTCTGAGTTTCTGACCCGGAAGTTTAAGCTGTCATTGTGATCTTACTAGGAGCGAGCTAAGCAAGAGCGAGCTAAGCGAGCTAGAAAACTGGAGAATACTGAATTTGAGAGGTTTAGGTGTTATTGTGATTTAAGTAAGAGAATGCTAGAGCGAGCTCGAAAAATGGAGCCTCCTGACTCGGATAGGTTGGATTTTTCTTGGAGAATAAGACCGCGCCTTTGTAAGCCATAAATAAATTACCTTATCCTACTAATATTATAAATGCGAAAGTTTGTAAGGATGGATGGATGGATGGATGGATGGATGGATGGATGTTTGTTACTCTTTCACGCAAAAACACCTGCATGGATTTGGATGAACTTTGACACACAGATAGTTTATAACCAGGAATAACACATAGGATACTTTTTATCCCGATATACTCACGGAGTCAAAACTTATGTAGGTGAAACCGCGGGGCGCATCTAGTTTTTCAAATTTTCAATAGGTATTCATCAATTCCGGGACTTTTGTCAATAAAAAATTGAGGTTGTGGATACAAGTTTTCATTCGGGGGACCCTGTGGTCGTATCATTGATAAGGCTGATACGAAGGTAGATACGTCCCTGGAAAATTGCTGAAAATGTAACAATAAAAGATGCTACGGCTTCATGATTACATGATGGAAACCAGTACAAAGTTTCTTATCAAATATAACTGGCTCACTCACCGACAGTCCTTAGCGGAAGCCATCTCAGTATGAATCAGTCATGATTGTCATCAATAAGATACGTGTCAGTGGTCATTAAAAACGATCAATAAATATTTTGCATACCTAATTAATTAATCGTTATAAATAAATACACATAACATCACGCCTTGTTTCCTCGACGGGTTGGGCAGGGGTGTACCTGTAATAAACCCACATTTCGCCAGTTATGTTTTAGTCCTATGTAATAAGGGGTCTAGATTTGTGCCCGGTTGATAGCAATAGGCTCGCTATTACCATCAACCGGGCACAAATCTAGACTTCGGGTTGCTACTGAGAAATTCCAGATAGAAAAACTCAATAACAATTGCCCGACCCGGGAATCGAACCCAGGACCTCATACTCAGCAGTAGCGACCACTAGACTAATGAGATAGTATAAATAAATAACTATACAATACTAGTTTTACCCGTGGCTTTGCCTGCGTGGAGATCGGAAATTATCCCACGGGAACATACTACCAGGATAAAAGTATCCTATGTGTTAATCTAGGTTATAAACTATCTGTATGCCTACGTTCATCACAATCCGTTTAGCCGTTTTTGCGTTATTAAGTAACAAACAGCCAAACACAAACTTTTTCGTTTATGTAATACTAGCTGCGCCCTGCGGTTTTACCCGCGTAAGTCTCGATCCAGTGGGAATATCGGGATAAAAAGTATCCTATGTCTTAATACAGGTCATGGTCTACCCATGTGCCACATTTCATACAAATCCGTTTAGCCGTTTTACCGTGAAAGCGTACAAACTCATTTTCGCATTTATAATATTAAGTAAGGATTAGTGGATAGTAGGTAGATAGTATAAGTATAATAAAATTCTACTATCTATCTACTATTTCTACTTTCCAGTAGAAGTAGATTAGTAGATATGTCGTAGATGGATTGTCGAAATCCTCTAATCGTTGACCCGTAGCATTGGTAAATACAAAACGTTTATACAATTCAAGTTCAGTAATGGAAAATCGTTAAACATAACGGAGCTGTTTTGTAAAAACAACAGCGGATTCGACAATCCATCTCCTTGGATCCTTGTTGGGACCTCTCTTATTTAATATTTGTCTAAATGACGTTGACTCTTGGTTCCTTAGCTCTAAAGTCTTATTGTATGCGGATGATATGGATCAAGTGGCAACTGTTGAGGACGTACGCCTATTACAGGATGATCTGGACCGGTTCCACGAATACTGCGCTAGAAATAGGTTGGATTTAAATGTATCCAAATGCTATGTATGTACATTTACGCGTAAGCCAAACCCTGTTATATTTGATTATGGGCTTTCGAATACCTTGGTAGCGAGAGTGAGTGTCATCAGGGATCTTGGAGTTATTTTTGACTCTAAGCTTCTGTTTGATGCACATACGAGTACACTCGCGAGAAAAAGTGTGGAATCACTTACTTGGAATTGATTCCGCGCAATCTTTTTTTTTTTTTTTGGGTGGGAAATCATCAAATAACTTCTCCCGCTCTGGGCGGAGCGGGAGGGTGTGTCAGACTCTTACTGACAAAAACCCACCCGTATTCCTTCCTGTTGCCTGTGTTGCCAGGGGCCTCGGTGACCCATAAGTACATTCCCGCGACCCCGGCAGGCATCGGCCCTAGTGGACCCCTACTTTTGTGCTGACGACATCTCTTTGAGGCGCGCGTGGAATACGACGCGCCGTCGACCCGGGCCTGGTCCTTACCGGACGGTGAGCTACCCATTGCTCACCGTCCGCAAGCCCGCGCCTACGGTGGTTGGAAATCCGCCCGAGATTCCCGACGCCCAGGGCGTCTCCTGCGGCGGCTAGGGGCGAGAGGTCGCGAAACGTGCCTTTCCCTCAACCGTCCCGCCTCCTCCTTCGCGAGTATTACTGCTTCGCAGAAGGAGGTGACGGCTGCCCATGCCCTCTCGCTCCGTACCATGGCCTGAACCAGGGCCGGACGCGAGAGGTCTCTGCCGCCGATCGCCTCCACTAGGACACGGCGGTGCTCTGCCCAAGCCGGGCAGACCTCCACCGTATGCTCCACCGTGTCCTCCGGGCGATCCACACAGTGGTGACACCCGGACGTTTCCTCCCGCCTTATCCGACACAGGAACCTCCCGAAGCTGCCGTGTCCGGTGAGGACCTGCGTCAGGCGGAAGGTGAGGACGCCGTGGCGTCTCTCCAGCCACTCCTCAAAGAGTGGACTTATCGCCGCAATCGTGGCGTGCCCAGCACTGGGTTGCGACAACCGTACTTTCCATGACGCCATGAGATCCCGCCGGAGCTCCGTCCGTTGTGCCGCGATTTCTCGCGGCAACGGACTTACGCCCCGGCGTTTCGCCTCCTCGCGCCACTCCCATACGTGCGCGAGGACTTTTGCCTCCACATCCCATGGCGGCAATTCCGCGCAATCTTGAGTACTTAATAACTAGTTAAGAAAAATAAAAATGGAACCATTTCAAAGGTTAAACTGTTAACTTTAAATTGATACCAAACTCAAATGACACCAGTATTTAAGGAGCTATCCCGGATTACGTGAAGAAGTAAGGGAGATATATGTTTCAATTGTTAGATACGTCGCCAGTTGCGGCCTATTGACCCCCTATAAAAGCACGTGTTATCGGATTTTCTTTATATCGATACCAGAAGTATCAATTAACGTAAGCGACAAAACACGGTTTTTCAGGAGAGCCAAAAAACTTTTTTTTTTTAATCTGTCTATAACTTTTTGCTGTCTGCTCCAATTTTAATTGTGTCTAGAGCAAAGTTTCTTAGAATTTTGTATTGTTTTAAGCTATAAACGAAAGATTTACGAATGCCCAGTGGTTTAGAATATAGCATGTCCCTTACATTAAAAAAATATGTTCAGTTGTCTCTTACGTTACTGATATTTTATGTGTAAACCGTCGAAGATAGTGTAAGCAGCAAGAGAAATAAAAAAATATACTTAGTTCTAATGTAAAGGACTTTTATAGTGTTGCATTTTGATGTAGGTACCTATAGATTATCTACTAAAATTGATGGTATTTTAATAGGTTCTTTGCGTGATTAATGTTGGATTAATGTTAGTATGAATCAACATTAATCATTCAAAGCAAATGTATGCGTTAGTTTCAGGTTTTACAGCTTAGCTATCACAGATTTAAATGAAATTTAGGGATAAATACAAAAATAAAATAATTGTTATTATTTCAATAGTCTTATTTATTAAGTACATATTTGAATCAATGTACTGGAAATGAAAGACTAGATGAATAAATGGAACATGAATTGTGTGAAAGATGGTAGCAGTGAAAGTTGAAATGACGAATAGAAGGTAAGAATGGATGTAAGGGAAGAAGATCGAATAAGAGGTGAATGAATTGTGTGAAAGATGAATGAATAATAAATGATAATTATGAATATTAATTAAGAAAAATAATTATTATTGTTGCGCCGATTACAATACTAATTAGAGCGATGCCACACTGCTCCGTTGCGTTGCGTCGTCGCATTGCAATGACGCTTGCTCGGTTCTAAAAGACTTGAGGATTTAATGTATTTTAGAATCGAGCAAGCGTCATTGCAATGCGACGATGCAATTTTCTATTTGGTATTTTATCTAATCATACTCATTTTCAGTAATCACGTCATCTTCATCGTCGTCTGTTTCGTCACCAGTTTCTAACATTGTATATTTAACTTAAATTTTCGTCAAGGCATTTTTTTTTAATGCGCACACTCTTATATTTTCTACGTATGAAGTTAAATATACAATGTTATAGACTTGTGATACTTGCGACATAGAACTCTCCAAAGAATTACCTCCAAAGACCAACGCAAGAGGAAAGGGTAAAGGGGTTGGGAAAAGAAGTACTGTTAGAGGTAAAAAGACGAAAAATATAGACAACGCAAATTGATCTGCAGCTGAAGAAAGTACTAGGCAATTAAATAAGTTAAGGGAACACAGAAAACTTGCCATCTCTATATAAAGAGAGGCTGCCAATTTCCATTCCAAAATACAATGATCTCAAAAAATTGTGTGACACCGGTATAATACCAAAAAGATATCATGGTGAATATTTGAAACTTTCAAACAAAGTGCCCGTTAAAGATACTCTCAACGAAACAGACGACGATGAAGATGACGTGATTACTGAAAATGAGTATGGTTAGATAAAATACCAAATAGAAAATTGCGTCGTCGCATTGCAATGACGCTTGCTCGATTCTAAAATACATTAAATCCTCAAGTCTTTTAGAACCGAGCAAGCGTCATTGAAATGCGACAACGCAACGCAACGAAGCAGTGTGGCATCGCTCTAATTAGTATTGTAATCGGCGCAACAATAATAATTATTTTTCTTAATTAATATTCATAATTATCATTTATTATTCATTCATATTTCCCACAATTCATTCACCTCTTATTCGATCTTCTTCCCGTACATCCATTCTTACCTTCTATTCGTTATTTCAACTTTCACTGCTATCATCTTTCACACAATTCATATTCTTTTTATTCATCCAGTCTTTCATTTTCAGTACATTGATTTAATTAGGTACTTAATAAATAAGACTGTTGAAATAATAACAATTGTTTTATTTTTGTATTTATCCCTAAATTTCATTTAAATCTGTGATAGCTTTTTTTTTTTTTTTTTTTGAGGGTGGGAAATCATCAAATAACCTCTCCCGCTCTGGGCGGAGCAGGAGGGTGTGTCAGACTCTTACTGACTAAAACCCACCCGTATTCCTTCCTGTTGCCTGTGTTGCGGGGGCCTCGGTGACCCATAAGTACCTTCCCGCGACCCCGGCAGGCATCGGCCCTAGTGGACCCCTACTATATGTGCTGACGACATCTCTTTGAGGCGCGCGTGGAATACAACGCGCCGTCGACCCGGGCCTGGTCCTTACCGGACGGTGAGCTACCCATTGCTCACCGTCCGCAAGCCCGCGCCTACGGTGGCCGGAAATCCGCCCGGGATTCCCGACGCCCTGGGCGTCTCCTGCGGCGGCTAGGGGCGAGAGGGCGCGAAACTTGCTTTTCCCTCAACCGTCCCGCCTCCTCCTTCGCGAGTATTACTGCTTCGCAGAAGGAGGTGACGGCTGCCCATGCCCTCTTGCTCCGTACCATGGCCTGAACCAGGGAAATCTGTGATAGCTAAGCTGTAAAACCTGAAACTAACGCATAGATTTGCTTTGAATGATTAATGTTGGTTCATACCAACATTAATCCAAAATTAATCACGCAAAGAACCTACTTCCATGGTGTTAAAATACCATCAATTTTAGTAGATAATCTCTAGGTACATCAAAATGCAACACTATAAAAGTTCTTTACATTAGAACTAAGTATAATTTTTTATTTCTCTTGCTGCTTACACTATCTTCGACGGTTTACACATAAAATATCGGTAACGTAAGAGACAACTAAACATATTTTTTTAATGTAAGGGACATGCTATATTCTAAACCACTGGGCATTCGTAAATCTTTCGTTTATAGCTTAGAAGAATACGAAATTCAAAGAAACTTTGCTCTAGACACAATTAAAATTGGAGCAAACAGCAAAAACCGTGTTTTGTCCCTTACGTTAATTGATACTTCTGGTATCGTATACATACAATTGCACGCAAGCGGCCGTCGCTACTAAGTCTTACCCCTTCCCCGCATAGACACCCGCAACACCTTACGTTCATCGCGCGCGCCCGAGAAATAAATATTGAAAGAATCAAATTAAATGTAAGACTCGGTATTTTATGAACAATCTTTTAAACAAATAAAGTAAAGCAAATACGAATTTGATTTCTACTTGTTAAGTAATAGGCATATAGTAAGGAGCATATAATAAAGATAGTTTTGTGACATATTAATGTAAGGGAATAACTCTTAAAAACTCATATCATGAATTAAGTAAGGAACATGTTAGTTAAATTGACTGATTTGAGGTTTAAGGTAAGGGTGTAAATTGTTTAATAAGATGACTTACTTTATTTTTCTAAGAATAAAAAATGATAGTGTCCGTTAAATATTTTTTTTTGTCATAAATCGTTTTACGCAGTCCATAATTTGTACTGTAAGGGACATTTTTTCAACGATAGAGAAATTTTAATAATACCAATCGATAGAGCAGGAAATTCTGAATCCAATGATATAATATAACTCATTTTCGCCAAAATATCCCTTACGTTAATTGATACTTCTGGTATCGATATAGTCCGGTTGAGTAGTGACGACCACTCAAGGTCAACTACGAGATGCCATATCAAAAAAAAAAATCTTTATTAGTCGGCTTTTACACGTTGACCGGTACACATCTCCGCTACTTTTGACCCTTGAACTTGGACGACAATGGATACTACACCTACAGAAGCAACACAAATCGTCGCCCTATTGCAAGAAGGGCTCAGCCAGCGGGCTGTCGCACATAAGCCAGTCCTGTGTTTTGAAAGTCTATAAACGCTTTCGGGAGACTGATGGCTTTATCCCGAGACCAAGCAAGCAAGCAAGGTCGGGTAAGCAGGCGGTTTGGGGAGCGATATGCGCAGTGCTGTTTCGCTGAGACAGTGGCTTATGGTTTCGGTTGGCGGTTCTTGTATGATGTGGGCCGGCATTTCCTTCAAAGGTAAAACGGAGCTTGTTTTCGTGCTGATTAGGTCAGTGAAGAACCGTCTTCGAGCAGTTATTAGGGCGAGGGGAGGGAACACAAAATATTGAAACTTAATTTTAAGGCCAAATAAAATTAATATTAATTATTTTTTGTTGTTTTCTTCATTTATTGTTTTTCCATTATCCTTATGTTTTCCTAACTGCTTCACTCAATCTGAGATAGCTCCTTAAATACTGGTGTGATTTAAATAATTTGGTATCAATTTAAAGTTAACAGTATAACCTTTACCGGTACCATTTTTATTATTCTTAACTAGTTATTAAGTACTTAAGACCGCGCGGAATCAATTCCAAGTAAGTGATTCCATACTAACCCATGAGTTTTATTTTTAGGGTTTCTTCAGGTTTTATGAATGTTAAAAAAATGAAAATTATTGTTTGTTTGTCCGTAGCGGCTTTATCGCGCAACGCATCAGCATTGCAATTCAGCGAGGAAATGCCGCCAGCATCCTCGGTACAATGCCCAAGGGCCTTTTTTAAGCTTAACTTAGTTTTAATTTAATTTAGTTAATGTTAATAATCATCTTGTAATTTGGTTATGTAAATAAAAATTTAAATAACTTTTTATTAATGCGATTTTTGGTGATAAAACAGGGTCTTAAAAATATTTTATAGTACCTCAAAAATCTATCCATTAAGGCATGCATTGTTAAATTACAATATTAAAAATTAAGTTAAATATTACATGAAAAAATATAAATACATAAAGTGTCAGTCACATGAAATTTTGTCAACTAGGAATTCGTCAATGGTATAATAGCATTTGTCTATTAAAAAATTATTTAGTTTACGTTTAAATTGTGTCAAGTTTAAATTTTTTATGTCATTTGGTAGCTTATTAAAAAAATTTGGAGCCATGCAAAGTGTGCTCTTGTGCATAAGGGCGGTTTTTGAACTTCACTCATGTATAAATATACAGACAAGGTAACGTTAGTATTTTTAAGGCGATAAAATGAGGTTTGCAAGTTTCTGTTTATTTAAGATTGCACTGATTACTGAGTTCTTTAATAACTTTTAAATTGTACAACTAACAAATGACAATACCTCTACGTCTTATACAATATAAAATAACTAAGTAAAAAAAATATATTGTATAACTTAAAATCTATTCCTTATCTTTATCATAACAATCACCCGTTATCCCCCATTCTTACTGGGCCCGCGTGGTGGGTGACCCACTCCTTTTCAAACAGAGTTAAATCTCTCTCCCAGCAGTAGGAGCTTACGTGCCAATTATGCTAAAGATGACGATCAAGTAGGGTGCGGTCAGTGAAATGGTCGACAACACACATTTGCACAGGACCTTGATACACACGTTATATTTCATGATGGTTCCACTGTACCCAACTATGTTGCAACATTGATTTGTAGAGAATTCTCAAACTTCTGTTTGTTCTGAATGGTAGAAGAAGTTAATGTGCAAACAGTGACAGTTGTTGTGCAAATAGTTATTGTGGCATTAGTTCTAGCTGCATTTGTTGTTAGATCATCAGTTGTTGTTGCATCAGTGGTAGTGGTTGTGCCATCTATGACCGTTCCGTCAGTGGTTGTGGTGGGGCCACCTGTGACTGTTGTTGATCCATCTGTTATTGTTCCATCAGCGGTTGTTGTGGTGCCATTAGTTATTGTTGTTGTGCCATCTGTGACTATTTTTGTGCCATCTGTCACAATTGCATCAGTGGTAATGGTGGTGACATCTGTGACTGTTGTTGTTCCATCTGTAACTGTTGCATCAGTGGTAATGGTGGTGACATCTGTGACTGTTGTTGTTCCATCTGTAACTGTTGCATCAGTGGTAGTTGTGGTGCCATCAGTAATTAGTGTTGTGCCATCTGTGACTGTTGCATTAGTGAAAGTGGTGGTGCCACCTGTGACTGCTGTTGTTCCATCTGTTATTGTTGCATCAGTGGTTGTTGTGGTGCCATCAGTTATTCTTGTTGGGCCATCTGTGACTGTTCCTTCAGTGGTAGTGGTAGTGCCATCAGTACTTGGTGTTGTGCCATCTGTGACTGTTGCATTAGTAAAAGTGGTGGTGTCACCAGTGATTGTTGTTGTTCCATCTGTGACTGTTGTTGAGCCATCTGTCACGGTTGCATCTGTGGTAGTAGTTGTGCCATCTTTGACTGTTGCGTCAGAGTGGTAGTGGTAGTGCCATCAGTTATTGTTGTTCCATCTGTTATGGTTGCATCAGGGGTAGTTGAAATACCATCAGTTATTGTTGTTGTGCCATCTGTCACGATTGCATTAGTGGTAATGGTGGTGCCATTTGTGACTGTTGTTGTGCCATATGTAACTATTGCATCAGTGGTTCTTATTGTCCATCAGTTAATGACGCTGTTCAATCTGTCGCTGTTGCATCAGTGGTAGTGGTGATGCCATCTGTGACTTTTAATGTTCCATCTGTAACTGTTGCATCAGTGGTAATGGTGGTGCGATCTGTGACTGTTGTTGTTTCATCTGTAAATGTTGCATCAGTGGTAGTGGTAGTGACATCAGTTATTGTTGTTGTGCCATCTGTGACTGTTTTTGTGCCATCTGTGCCTGTTGTTGTTCCGTCAGTCACAGTTGCATCAGTGGTAGTGGGAGTGCCATCAGTTATTGTTGTTGGTCCATCTGTAACTGTTGCATTAGTGGTAGTGGTGGTGCCACCTGTGACTGTTGATGCTCTATCTCTTGCTGTTTCATCAGTTGTAGTTTTGCTGCCATCAGTTATCGTTGTTGTTCCATCGATCGCTGTTACTTCAGTGTTAGTGGTGGTGTCTTCTGTGACTGTTGTTGTTCCATCTGCAACTGTTGCATCAGTGGTAATGGTGGTGCCATCTGTGACTTTTGTTGTTCCATCTGTAACTATTGCATCATTGCTAGTTGTGGCGCCATCAGTTACTGTTGTTGTGCCATCTGTGACTGTTGTTATGCCTTCTGTTACAGTAGCATCAGTGAAAGTGGTAGTGCCATCAGTTATTGTTGTTGTTCCATCTGTAACTGTTGCATCAGTGGTAGTTGTGGTTCCATCAGTTATTGTTGTTGTTCCATCTGTAACTGTTGCATCAGTGGTAGTTGTGGTTCCATCAATTATTGTTGTTGTTCCATCTGTAACTGTTGCATCAGTGGTAATAGTGGTGCCATCTGTGGCTGTTATTGTTCCATCTGTAACTGTTGCATCAGTGGTAGTTGTGGTTCCATCAATTATTGTTGTTGTTCCATCTGTCACTGTTGCTTCAGTGGTAGTGGTGGTACCATCTGTGACTGTTGTTGTTCCATCTGTCACAGTTGCATCAGTGGTAGTAGTGGTGCCATCAGTTATTGTTGTTGTTCCATCTGTAACTGTTGCATCAGTGGTTGTTGTGGTGCCATCAGTTATTGTTGTTGTTTCATCTGTAACTGTTGTTGTGCCATCTGTTACTGTTGTTGTTCTAACTATAACTGTTGCTTCAGTGGTAGTGGTGGTACCATCTGTGACTGTTGTTGTTCCATCTGTCACAGTTACATCAGTGTCAGTAGTGGTGCCATCAGATATTGTTGTTTTTCCATCTGTAACTATTGCATCAGTGGTTGTTGTGGTGCCATCAGTTATTGTTGTTGTTCCATCTGTAACTATTGCATCAGTGGTAGTTGTGGTTCCATCAGTTATTGTTGTTGTTCCATCTGTAACTATTGCATCAGTGGTAATTGTGGTGCCATCAGTCATTGTTGTTGTTCCATCTGTTACTGGTAGTGGTGTAACTGTTGCATCAGTGGTAGTTGTGGTTCCATCAATTATTGTTGTTGTTCCATCTGTCACTATTGCTTCAGTGGTAGTGGTGGTACCATCTGTGACTGTTGTTGTTCTATCTGTCACAGTTGCATCAGTGGTAGTAGTAGTGCCATCAGTTGTTGTTGTTGTTCCATCTGTAACTGTTGCATCAGTGGTAGTTGTGGTTCCATCAATTATTGTTGTAGTTCCATCTGTCACTGTTGCTTCAGTGGTAGTGGTGGTACCATCTGTGACTGCTGTTGTTCTATCTGTCACAGTTGCATCAGTGGTAGTAGTAGTGCCATCAGTTGTTGTTGTTGTTCCATCTGTAACTGTTGCATCAGTGGTAGTTGTGGTTCCATCAATTATTGTTGTTGTTCCATCTGTCACTATTGCTTCAGTGGTAGTGGAAGTGCCATCAGTTATTGTTGTTGTTCCATCTGTAACTGTTGCATCAGTGGTAGTAGTAGTGCCATCAGTTATTGTTGTTGTTCCATCTGTAACTATTGCATCAGTGGTAATTGTGGTGCCATCAGTTATTGTTGTTGTTCCATCTGTTACTGGTAGTGGTGTAACTGTTGCATCAGTGGTAGTTGTGGTTCCATCAATTATTGTTGTTGTTCCATCTGTCACTATTGCTTCAGTGGTAGTGGTGGTGCCATCAGTGATTGTTGTTGTTCCATCTGTAACTGTTGCATCAGTGGTAGTAGTAGTGCCATCAGTTATTGTTGTTGTTCCATCTGTAACTGTTGCATCAGTGGTAGTTGTGGTTCCATCAATTATTGTTGTTGTTCCATCTGTAACTATTGCATCATTGCTAGTTGTGGTGCCATCAGTTACTGTTGTTGTGCCATCTGTGACTGTTGCATCAGTGGTAGTTGTGGTGCCATAGGTTATTGTTGTTGGTCCATCTGTAACTGTTGCATCAGTGGTAGTTGTGGTTCCATCAATTATTGTTGTTGTTCCATCTGTCACTATTGCTTCAGTGGTAGTGGTGGTGCCATCAGTTATTGTTGTTGTTCCATCTGTAACTGTTGCATCAGTGGTAGTAGTAGTGCCATCAGTTATTGTTGTTGTTCCATCTGTAACTGTTGCATCAGTGGTAGTTGTGGTTCCATCAATTATTGTTGTTGTTCCATCTGTCACTATTGCTTCAGTGGTAGTGGTGGTACCATCTGTGACTGTTGTTGTTCCATCTGTCACAGTTGCATCAGTGGTAGTAGTAGTGCCATCAGTTATTGTTGTTGTTTTATCTGTAACTGTTGCATCAGTGGTAGTTGTGGTTCCATCAATTATTGTTGTTGTTCCATCTGTCACTATTGCTTCAGTGGTAGTGGTGGTGCCATCAGTTATTGTTGTTGTTCCATCTGTAACTGTTGCATCAGTGGTAGTAGTAGTGCCATCAGTTATTGTTGTTGTTGCATCTGTAACTGTTGCATCAGTGGTAGTTGTGGTTCCATCAATGATTGTTGTTTTTCCATCTGTCATTGTTGCTTCAGTGGTAGTAGTAGTGCCATCAGTTATTGTTGTTGTTCCATCTGTAACTGTTGCATCAGTGGTAGATGTGGTTCCATCTGTAATTGTTGCATCAGTGGTAGCTGTGGTTCCATCAATGATTGTTGTTGTTCCATCTGTCACTGTTGCTTCAGTGGTAGTGGTGGTACCATCTGTGACTGTTGTTGTTCCATCTGTCACAGTTGCATCAGTGGTAGTAGTGGTGCCATCAGTTATTGTTGTTGTTCCATCTGTAACTGTTGCATCAGTGGTTGTTGTGGTGCCATCAGTTATTGTTGTTGTTTCATCTGTAACTGTTGTTGTGCCATCTGTTACTGTTGTTGTTCTAACTATAACTGTTGCTTCAGTGGTAGTGGTGGTACCATCTGTGACTGTTGTTGTTCCATCTGTCACAGTTACATCAGTGTCATTAGTGGTGCCATCAGATATTGTTGTTTTTCCATCTGTAACTATTGCATCAGTGGTTGTTGTGGTGCCATCAGTTATTGTTGTTGTTCCATCTGTAACTATTGCATCAGTGGTAGTTGTGGTTCCATCAGTTATTGTTGTTGTTCCATCTGTAACTATTGCATCAGTGGTAATTGTGGTGCCATCAGTCATTGTTGTTGTTCCATCTGTTACTGGTAGTGGTGTAACTGTTGCATCAGTGGTAGTTGTGGTTCCATCAATTATTGTTGTTGTTCTATCTGTCACTATTGCTTCAGTGGTAGTGGTGGTACCATCTGTGACTGTTGTTGTTCTATCTGTAACTGTTGCATCAGTGGTAGTTGTGGTGCCATCAGTAATTAGTGTTGTGCCATCTGTGACTGTTGCATTAGTGAAAGTGGTGGTGCCACCTGTGACTGCTGTTGTTCCATCTGTTATTGTTGCATCAGTGGTTGTTGTGTGTTATCTTGAACTTGGACGACAATGGATACTACACCTACAGAAGCAACACAAATCGTCGCCCTATTGCAGGAAGGGTCAGCCAGCGGGCTGTCGCACATAAGCCAGTCCTGTGTTTTGAAAGTCTATAAACGCTTTCGGGAGACTGATGGCTTTATCCCGAGACCAAGATCTGGACGGCGCCGGTGCACCGTGTCCGTGACCGGTGACCGTTTTAGTCCAGCAGGAGCTCAGAAATGTTCGTGGGGTAGCTGCCAGCGAGTGGACAGTTCGTCGAAGACTTAACCAAGCTAATTTGACTCCAAAAGGCCTGCCACGGGCCCGAAACTGATTGCAGGTCACCGTCAAGCACGCCTTCAATTTGCTCGCTCCCATCTTGATTAGGAGGTTGAGCAATGGAGGCGAGTCCTGTTCTCCGACGAGTGCAAAATGTGTTTGCACGGCAGTGACCGAAGGGGTCGGGTAAGCAGGCGGTTTGGGGAGCGATATGCGCAGTGCTGTTTCGCTAAGACAGTGGCTTATGGTTTCGGTTGGCGGTTCTTGTATGATGTGGGCCGGCATTTCCTTCAAAGGTAAAACGGAGCTTGTTTTCGTGCTGATTAGGTCAGTGAAGAACCGTCTTCGAGCAGTTATTAGGGCGAGGGGAGGGAACACAAAATATTGAAACTTAATTTTAAGGCCAAATAAAATTAATATTAATTATTTTTTGTTGTTTTCTTCATTTATTATTTTTCCATTATCCTTATGTTTTCCTAACTGCTTCACTCAATCTGAGATAGCTCCTTAAATACTGGTGTGATTTAAATAATTTGGTATCAATTTAAAGTTAACAGTATAACCTTTACCGGTACCATTTTTATTATTCTTAACTAGTTATTAAGTACTTAAGACCGCGCGGAATCAATTCCAAGTAAGTGATTCCATACTAACCCATGAGTTTTATTTTTAGGGTTTCTTCAGGTTTTATGAATGTTAAAAAAATGAAAATTATTGTTTGTTTGTCCGTAGCGGCTTTATCGCGCAACGCATCAGCATTGCAATTCAGCGAGGAAATGCCGCCAGCATCCTCGGTACAATGCCCAAGGGCCTTTTTTAAGCTTAACTTAGTTTTAATTTAATTTAGTTAATGTTAATAATCATCTTGTAATTTGGTTATGTAAATAAAAATTTAAATAACTTTTTATTAATGCGATTTTTGGTGATAAAACAGGGTCTTAAAAATATTTTATAGTACCTCAAAAATCTATCCATTAAGGCATGCATTGTTAAATTACAATATTAAAAATTAAGTTAAATATTACATGAAAAAATATAAATACATAAAGTGTCAGTCACATGAAATTTTGTCAACTAGGAATTCGTCAATGGTATAATAGCATTTGTCTATTAAAAAATTATTTAGTTTACGTTTAAATTGTGTCAAGTTTAAATTTTTTATGTCATTTGGTAGCTTATTAAAAAAATTTGGAGCCATGCAAAGTGTGCTCTTGTGCATAAGGGCGGTTTTTGAACTTCACTCATGTATAAATATACAGACAAGGTAACGTTAGTATTTTTAAGGCGATAAAATGAGGTTTGCAAGTTTCTGTTTATTTAAGATTGCACTGATTACTGAGTTCTTTAATAACTTTTAAATTGTACAACTAACAAATGACAATACCTCTACGTCTTATACAATATAAAATAACTAAGTAAAAAAAATATATTGTATAACTTAAAATCTATTCCTTATCTTTATCATAACAATCACCCGTTATCCCCCATTCTTACTGGGCCCGCGTGGTGGGTGACCCACTCCTTTTCAAACAGAGTTAAATCTCTCTCCCAGCAGTAGGAGCTTACGTGCCAATTATGCTAAAGATGACGATCAAGTAGGGTGCGGTCAGTGAAATGGTCGACAACACACATTTGCACAGGACCTTGATACACACGTTATATTTCATGATGGTTCCACTGTACCCAACTATGTTGCAACATTGATTTGTAGAGAATTCTCAAACTTCTGTTTGTTCTGAATGGTAGAAGAAGTTAATGTGCAAACAGTGACAGTTGTTGTGCAAATAGTTATTGTGGCATTAGTTCTAGCTGCATTTGTTGTTAGATCATCAGTTGTTGTTGCATCAGTGGTAGTGGTTGTGCCATCTATGACCGTTCCGTCAGTGGTTGTGGTGGGGCCACCTGTGACTGTTGTTGATCCATCTGTTATTGTTCCATCAGCGGTTGTTGTGGTGCCATTAGTTATTGTTGTTGTGCCATCTGTGACTATTTTTGTGCCATCTGTCACAATTGCATCAGTGGTAATGGTGGTGACATCTGTGACTGTTGTTGTTCCATCTGTAACTGTTGCATCAGTGGTAATGGTGGTGACATCTGTGACTGTTGTTGTTCCATCTGTAACTGTTGCATCAGTGGTAGTTGTGGTGCCATCAGTAATTAGTGTTGTGCCATCTGTGACTGTTGCATTAGTGAAAGTGGTGGTGCCACCTGTGACTGCTGTTGTTCCATCTGTTATTGTTGCATCAGTGGTTGTTGTGGTGCCATCAGTTATTCTTGTTGGGCCATCTGTGACTGTTCCTTCAGTGGTAGTGGTAGTGCCATCAGTACTTGGTGTTGTGCCATCTGTGACTGTTGCATTAGTAAAAGTGGTGGTGTCACCAGTGATTGTTGTTGTTCCATCTGTGACTGTTGTTGAGCCATCTGTCACGGTTGCATCTGTGGTAGTAGTTGTGCCATCTTTGACTGTTGCGTCAGAGTGGTAGTGGTAGTGCCATCAGTTATTGTTGTTCCATCTGTTATGGTTGCATCAGGGGTAGTTGAAATACCATCAGTTATTGTTGTTGTGCCATCTGTCACGATTGCATTAGTGGTAATGGTGGTGCCATTTGTGACTGTTGTTGTGCCATATGTAACTATTGCATCAGTGGTTCTTATTGTCCATCAGTTAATGACGCTGTTCAATCTGTCGCTGTTGCATCAGTGGTAGTGGTGATGCCATCTGTGACTTTTAATGTTCCATCTGTAACTGTTGCATCAGTGGTAATGGTGGTGCGATCTGTGACTGTTGTTGTTTCATCTGTAAATGTTGCATCAGTGGTAGTGGTAGTGACATCAGTTATTGTTGTTGTGCCATCTGTGACTGTTTTTGTGCCATCTGTGCCTGTTGTTGTTCCGTCAGTCACAGTTGCATCAGTGGTAGTGGGAGTGCCATCAGTTATTGTTGTTGGTCCATCTGTAACTGTTGCATTAGTGGTAGTGGTGGTGCCACCTGTGACTGTTGATGCTCTATCTCTTGCTGTTTCATCAGTTGTAGTTTTGCTGCCATCAGTTATCGTTGTTGTTCCATCGATCGCTGTTACTTCAGTGTTAGTGGTGGTGTCTTCTGTGACTGTTGTTGTTCCATCTGCAACTGTTGCATCAGTGGTAATGGTGGTGCCATCTGTGACTTTTGTTGTTCCATCTGTAACTATTGCATCATTGCTAGTTGTGGCGCCATCAGTTACTGTTGTTGTGCCATCTGTGACTGTTGTTATGCCTTCTGTTACAGTAGCATCAGTGAAAGTGGTAGTGCCATCAGTTATTGTTGTTGTTCCATCTGTAACTGTTGCATCAGTGGTAGTTGTGGTTCCATCAGTTATTGTTGTTGTTCCATCTGTAACTGTTGCATCAGTGGTAGTTGTGGTTCCATCAATTATTGTTGTTGTTCCATCTGTAACTGTTGCATCAGTGGTAATAGTGGTGCCATCTGTGGCTGTTATTGTTCCATCTGTAACTGTTGCATCAGTGGTAGTTGTGGTTCCATCAATTATTGTTGTTGTTCCATCTGTCACTGTTGCTTCAGTGGTAGTGGTGGTACCATCTGTGACTGTTGTTGTTCCATCTGTCACAGTTGCATCAGTGGTAGTAGTGGTGCCATCAGTTATTGTTGTTGTTCCATCTGTAACTGTTGCATCAGTGGTTGTTGTGGTGCCATCAGTTATTGTTGTTGTTTCATCTGTAACTGTTGTTGTGCCATCTGTTACTGTTGTTGTTCTAACTATAACTGTTGCTTCAGTGGTAGTGGTGGTACCATCTGTGACTGTTGTTGTTCCATCTGTCACAGTTACATAAGTGTCAGTAGTGGTGCCATCAGATATTGTTGTTTTTCCATCTGTAACTATTGCATCAGTGGTTGTTGTGGTGCCATCAGTTATTGTTGTTGTTCCATCTGTAACTATTGCATCAGTGGTAGTTGTGGTTCCATCAGTTATTGTTGTTGTTCCATCTGTAACTATTGCATCAGTGGTAATTGTGGTGCCATCAGTCATTGTTGTTGTTCCATCTGTTACTGGTAGTGGTGTAACTGTTGCATCAGTGGTAGTTGTGGTTCCATCAATTATTGTTGTTGTTCCATCTGTCACTATTGCTTCAGTGGTAGTGGTGGTACCATCTGTGACTGTTGTTGTTCTATCTGTCACAGTTGCATCAGTGGTAGTAGTAGTGCCATCAGTTGTTGTTGTTGTTCCATCTGTAACTGTTGCATCAGTGGTAGTTGTGGTTCCATCAATTATTGTTGTAGTTCCATCTGTCACTGTTGCTTCAGTGGTAGTGGTGGTACCATCTGTGACTGCTGTTGTTCTATCTGTCACAGTTGCATCAGTGGTAGTAGTAGTGCCATCAGTTGTTGTTGTTGTTCCATCTGTAACTGTTGCATCAGTGGTAGTTGTGGTTCCATCAATTATTGTTGTTGTTCCATCTGTCACTATTGCTTCAGTGGTAGTGGAAGTGCCATCAGTTATTGTTGTTGTTCCATCTGTAACTGTTGCATCAGTGGTAGTAGTAGTGCCATCAGTTATTGTTGTTGTTCCATCTGTAACTATTGCATCAGTGGTAATTGTGGTGCCATCAGTTATTGTTGTTGTTCCATCTGTTACTGGTAGTGGTGTAACTGTTGCATCAGTGGTAGTTGTGGTTCCATCAATTATTGTTGTTGTTCCATCTGTCACTATTGCTTCAGTGGTAGTGGTGGTGCCATCAGTGATTGTTGTTGTTCCATCTGTAACTGTTGCATCAGTGGTAGTAGTAGTGCCATCAGTTATTGTTGTTGTTCCATCTGTAACTGTTGCATCAGTGGTAGTTGTGGTTCCATCAATTATTGTTGTTGTTCCATCTGTAACTATTGCATCATTGCTAGTTGTGGTGCCATCAGTTACTGTTGTTGTGCCATCTGTGACTGTTGCATCAGTGGTAGTTGTGGTGCCATAGGTTATTGTTGTTGGTCCATCTGTAACTGTTGCATCAGTGGTAGTTGTGGTTCCATCAATTATTGTTGTTGTTCCATCTGTCACTATTGCTTCAGTGGTAGTGGTGGTGCCATCAGTTATTGTTGTTGTTCCATCTGTAACTGTTGCATCAGTGGTAGTAGTAGTGCCATCAGTTATTGTTGTTGTTCCATCTGTAACTGTTGCATCAGTGGTAGTTGTGGTTCCATCAATTATTGTTGTTGTTCCATCTGTCACTATTGCTTCAGTGGTAGTGGTGGTACCATCTGTGACTGTTGTTGTTCCATCTGTCACAGTTGCATCAGTGGTAGTAGTAGTGCCATCAGTTATTGTTGTTGTTTTATCTGTAACTGTTGCATCAGTGGTAGTTGTGGTTCCATCAATTATTGTTGTTGTTCCATCTGTCACTATTGCTTCAGTGGTAGTGGTGGTGCCATCAGTTATTGTTGTTGTTCCATCTGTAACTGTTGCATCAGTGGTAGTAGTAGTGCCATCAGTTATTGTTGTTGTTGCATCTGTAACTGTTGCATCAGTGGTAGTTGTGGTTCCATCAATGATTGTTGTTTTTCCATCTGTCATTGTTGCTTCAGTGGTAGTAGTAGTGCCATCAGTTATTGTTGTTGTTCCATCTGTAACTGTTGCATCAGTGGTAGATGTGGTTCCATCTGTAATTGTTGCATCAGTGGTAGTTGTGGTTCCATCAATGATTGTTGTTGTTCCATCTGTCACTGTTGCTTCAGTGGTAGTGGTGGTACCATCTGTGACTGTTGTTGTTCCATCTGTCACAGTTGCATCAGTGGTAGTAGTGGTGCCATCAGTTATTGTTGTTGTTCCATCTGTAACTGTTGCATCAGTGGTTGTTGTGGTGCCATCAGTTATTGTTGTTGTTTCATCTGTAACTGTTGTTGTGCCATCTGTTACTGTTGTTGTTCTAACTATAACTGTTGCTTCAGTGGTAGTGGTGGTACCATCTGTGACTGTTGTTGTTCCATCTGTCACAGTTGCATCAGTGTCAGTAGTGGTGCCATCAGATATTGTTGTTTTTCCATCTGTAACTATTGCATCAGTGGTTGTTGTGGTGCCATCAGTTATTGTTGTTGTTCCATCTGTAACTGTTGCATCAGTGGTAGTTGTGGTTCCATCAATGATTGTTGTTTTTCCATCTGTCACTGTTGCTTCAGTGGTAGTGGTGGTACCATCTGTGACTGTTGTTGTTCCATCTGTAATTGTTGCATCAGTGGTAGTTGTGGTTCCATCAATGATTGTTGTTGTTCCATCTGTCACTGTTGCTTCAGTGGTAGTGGTGGTACCATTTGTGACTGTTGTTGTTCCATCTGTCACAGTTGCATCAGTGGTAGTAGTGGTGCCATCAGTTATTGTTGTTGTTCCATCTGTAACTGTTGCATCAGTGGTTGTTGTGGTGCCATCAGTTATTGTTGTTGTTTCATCTGTAACTGTTGTTGTGCCATCTGTTACTGTTGTTGTTCTAACTATAACTGTTGCTTCAGTGGTAGTGGTGGTACCATCTGTGACTGTTGTTGTTCCATCTGTCACAGTTACGTCAGTGTCAGTAGTGGTGCCATCAGATATTGTTGTTTTTCCATCTGTAACTATTGCATCAGTGGTTGTTGTGGTGCCATCAGTTATTGTTGTTGTTCCATCTGTAACTATTGCATCAGTGGTAGTTGTGGTTCCATCAGTTATTGTTGTTGTTCCATCTGTAACTATTGCATCAGTGGTAATTGTGGTGCCATCAGTCATTGTTGTTGTTCCATCTGTTACTGGTAGTGGTGTAACTGTTGCATCAGTGGTAGTTGTGGTTCCATCAATTATTGTTGTTGTTCCATCTGTCACTATTGCTTCAGTGGTAGTGGTGGTACCATCTGTGACTGTTGTTGTTCTATCTGTCACAGTTGCATCAGTGGTAGTAGTAGTGCCATCAGTTGTTGTTGTTGTTCCATCTGTAACTGTTGCATCAGTGGTAGTTGTGGTTCCATCAATTATTGTTGTAGTTCCATCTGTCACTGTTGCTTCAGTGTTAGTGGTGGTACCATCTGTGACTGTTGTTGTTCTATCTGTCACAGTTGCATCAGTGGTAGTAGTAGTTTATTATTTTTTATTTTTACAATCTTAAAGAAAGCTTACAGACTAATACATGTAAATGGTAAACAGAATAGTAACAACTGACAATTGCTAATAACAAGCTTCCACATTTATATTTCAATGTTACAAAAAAGAAGATCAGAGAAAAGCAACAAAGTAATAAAGGTATGGAAAATAGGTAGGTTAGTGCCATAATGAAACGCCAAACATTCACCCATTAAAATATTCATTACTCAATATTTTCCTGATTCTAACTGGACTCGTGCAAAATAGATCGACTTCTAAATATGATGGTAGGTTGTTGAATAATATTGCACTGCGTATACAAAAAGCGTTACGCCTGTAATTTGTTTTTGTAAACGGTACCTGTAATAACGGTCGTAATCTTAGATTGTTTTGATTGGTGCGAAGATATATTTTACTAAGTAAATCAGGACAATCGATTGATCCATTTGCAATGCTGATAAGAAAACAGATGTCATTAATATTACGCCTTAATTCTAATGGTAGAAAGTGATAACGCTTACACCGGTGTGCATAGCCGTCTGAAAACTGCTGTGCCTTGAAATCTAGGTACCTCATAAATTTCCTCTGAACCAATTCAATACGAGATTTATACAACTCATACTGGGGGTTCCATACTTGGGAAGCATACTCAAGGGTACTGCGCACGTAAGAACAGTAAAGTACCTTTATTGGTTTTAGAGAATGAAAGTTAGAACAAGTTCGCATTATGAATCCCATGGCTTTGGAGGCTTTCTTTATGATAGATTCTATATGTTCGTCAAAAATTAGTTTACTGTCATGTAACACGCCAAGATCTCTAACAGTATGCAGTTTATTTATGTAGTTACCATCCAATTTATACGCAGAATCAATTAAACGTCTTTGCCGTGTAAACGGCACATGAAAACATTTAGATACATTAAGCTGCAGTTTATTGTACCTGCAATATTCGACAAACCTGTCCAGATCCGACTGGAGTTGCTCCGCATCAGATAACGTACGCACCAATTTAAGGATCTTCATATCGTCTGCGTATAAAAGGATATGTGCGTTTCTGAAACAGGTTTTAATGTCATAAATAAATATAATAAATAATAAAGGACCCAATATCGAACCTTGAGGAACTCCTGATGGGATAGCTTTCCATTGAGACGTATATCCCCGTAACACGACCGCCTGTGATCTATTTTCTATATACGACGAAAACCATCGAAACAAATCACCGTGTATTCCTGCAGACAATAGCTTCTGTTGAAGCACACGATGATCTATCCTGTCAAAACATTTACTATAGTCGGTGTAAATCACGTCTAGCTGGTGACCTCCCTCCATTCCATCCGTTATGATGTCGTTGGACAATACTAAGTTGGTGGTAGTAGACCGTTTTTTGAGAAATCCATGCTGTTCATCACTAAAGTGACTTTTCATAGCAGAGTAAATTTCTGTGTACACTAGTCTCTCTAAAACTTTGGAAAAAAGACACAGTTTAGATATAGGCCGATAGTTTTGTACGTCAGATTTGTCTCCTTTTTTGAAGATAGGTGTGACAAAGGCAGACTTCCATACATTAGGCACGACACCACATCTCAATGACCAATCAAACAAAAAACAGATAGGTGCCACCAGGCTCTTTGCACAGTGTATTATGAAAATAGGAGGGATCATGTCTGGTCCACCCGATTTCGACGGATCCAGATTTTTAAGTAGCTTTAATATTCGATCCGGAGAGACTTTGACCGAGCTCAAACATACTGTTGTAGTAGAATGGGTATCAAAATTCTCATTGAAATCACTTGACGGAGTGTCCTGAAAGGTTGACTGGAAGTAAGAGGCAAAAAGTTCAGTGACACTCTCACCTGTGTCTGCGGTCTCATCCATATAGTGAAATATTTTAGGCAAGGTGTTATTACGCCTTTTACCCTTTACGTACGACCAGAATAATTTAGGGTTAGTGACGATTGAGGCTTCTATTTTTGTCATATAAGCAGAAAAACATTCTGCCTCCAGCTGCTTGGCGCGGCTTCGCAAGAGAACGAAGGAGTGATAATCTGATATGTTACCGTATATTTTATATTTGCGATGATGTTTATATTTTTCATTTAAAACCTTAATCAATGCACGAGTGAACCATGGGGGATGAGCCGCTTTTTTTGTCGTTTTAACCGGAATGTGTAAGTCCCTGAGTTCGTAAAGTTTATTATAAAAGAGGCAAACAGCTTGGTCCAGAGATTCAGTAGATAAGAACCCGCTCCAATCTACCCGATCCAATGCAGCAATTATAGCAGGATAATCGGCTTGGTAGTAAAGGTACTTTGCGCTGCGTTTTTCAAAACATTTGTGTATCTCAATAAAGTCAGAGTGTATAACTAATGGTTTGTGGTGCGAATCCACTGGAGTGGCTAATGGGTCATAACATTCCTTTACTTTTAGCAATCCGTTTGAAAAAACAAGATCTAATAATCTTCCATTGATGTTACGCACGTTATTGTATTGAGATAAGTTACAAGTGTTTATAGTATCAAAGAAATGTATAATGTGTTGGGAAGTCATACCTGAGGGGTTCAGTTCGGCACTATCACTCCGGCTGAGCCATTCTACATCCTTACTGAAGTTAAAATCACCAGTTACAATAAAAATGTCCATTGGGTGGGTGGTTATCAAATTATTTAGGTTTTGATAAAAAGATTTTAATTGAGTTGTGTACGAGTTTCCCGTATTTTCTTTACATAAATACAGCGAACAGATATGAATATTATAACTAACAGTAGGTCTGGACTTCTTAAAAGTGATGGTTACCCATAAATCTTCAGCAGTAGTACGCCAGTCATAACTTTCGCTAGCGGTTAAATCATTCCTCACTGCTATTAACACCCCGCCACCCCGTGTTTGTGCTGTTCTACAATAATCACGGTCGCGCCGCCATACAAGATACCGGTCATCCAAAAACTCACTATCGTCAATATTATCTGTTAACCAGGTCTCCGTAAATATAATAACGTCGTACGAATTTAATAAAATGTTACGATATAAACTATTTGTCTTCGTGCGCAGGCCTCGAACATTTTGGTAATATATGTTAAGCATTTTTGAACCACACAATACCTAAATAACCGATTTTTATAATAAGTATAAATATGATAAACAAATTCAGAGAAAACCAATAATAACCCAGTTGAATGCAGGTAGAAAGTGAAAACGTATAGCAATGTTCTAAGCACAGCAGGGCACAGCGACTTATGACACACAAGTTAGAAAAGACTACGACTAATGAGTTGCGATAAGGAACAATAGAAATGTTGTACGGCCGAATAGGCTTATCTAAACAAGAAAGGCGCTTAAAAATGTATCCTAAGGACAATGCAATTAGATCCATAATGGCAAACCTGTAAACAACCACATCATAATTCCATTTACGAATGAATATTGAGTTTAACACGGAGCGACACATTAACTTTTGGAATACACTAGAAGCACTCCCGATGATATGGTTCTCAATCTTTTTCACATAATTTGGTTTGACACGCACCGAAACCGACTTAATGATATTAGGAACACTATTTATTTTATTTTTATGAGATCCTTTTCTGTTTTCAACACCATTGGCGGTGACGTATCGGTTTTCCTCACATGAATTTTCGAGTGCTTCACCCAGGTATATTGAAAATTAGCTTCAGCTGCTGCCTTTTTAACCTTAGCCAATAAAGCTTTATTTTGCATTGTCAGGTGGTCGTTCACGTAAATACGTTGATTTCCCGGCAGATTGATTTGCCCTGTGAAAAGTGCAGAAGCTTTAAACGCCAGTCTAGCAGCTGCAATAAAGTTATCCTTTACGTAGCGATTCAGGAAAGACACAATTATGGGCTTTGTATGGTCTTTTTCACGTGTTGGAACTCTCGTAATAAAGTTTATCTGAGCTTTCGAGACTGGGTAATCAATTTTTGTGCCGATTTTTCCAATGAGCTCGAAAAGGTTCTCGTGGTCGGTTTGAGGAATGCCTTTAATTTCAATGTTATTTAATCTAGTCCACTGGTCCTTAGCATTGGACTCCGCTTCTAATTTTTCTAAACGAGTCTGGATGAGATCTACTTGCTCCTGTACCTTCTCCACACGCATAAGGCGAGTTTCTATGTTTTTAATTCTTCCATTAAACTCCTTCAGCTCCCGGTTAGTGTCGCAGAGGGATGACTTGAAGCCAGCCAACTCAGTGCGCAGTTCAGCAATCTCATCTTTTAGGCATTCCAGTGGGGCTAGTTTGTCCGCCAGAGATCTTATTTCTTTCAGTATGAGTGATTCTGTCTCGGGCCTTGGAGATGCTGGGGCTTGGGTGGAGCTTGATAACGCTGGGGCTTGAGTGGAGCTAGATAATTTGCATTTGCTGCAGCGCCATGTTAGTTTTCTATCACCCAGTTTTCTGTGGCCGGCTTCTGTTATGCCTGCACAATGAAAGTGTAGCTCCCGGTTGCAAACAGTGCAGTGGGCTCCGTCATATAGTGGCTCGTCACATTCTCCACATTTAAGGGCGTCCATGACTATGAACGACGTAGATATGACGAACTGCAACGCGTAATAGAAAAAGTTTGGTAATCGCTGGAATTCTATAGTTAACGCAGTATACACAGGTAACGAAAGCAACCGTGTGACTTCGCGACAGAAGCGAGACTTGTAACTGTTGCATCAGTGGTAGTTGTGGTTCCATCAATTATTGTTGTTGTTCCATCTGTCACTATTGCTTCAGTGGTAGTGGAAGTGCCATCAGTTATTGTTGTTGTTCCATCTGTAACTGTTGCATCAGTGGTAGTAGTAGTGCCATCAGTTATTGTTGTTGTTCCATCTGTAACTATTGCATCAGTGGTAATTGTGGTGCCATCAGTTATTGTTGTTGTTCCATCTGTTACTGGTAGTGGTGTAACTGTTGCATCAGTGGTAGTTGTGGTTCCATCAATTATTGTTGTTTTTCCATCTGTCACTATTGCTTCAGTGGTAGTGGTGGTGCCATCAGTGATTGTTGTTGTTCCATCTGTAACTGTTGCATCAGTGGTAGTAGTAGTGCCATCAGTTATTGTTGTTGTTCCATCTGTAACTGTTGCATCAGTGGTAGTTGTGGTTCCATCAATTATTGTTGTTGTTCCATCTGTAACTATTGCATCATTGCTAGTTGTGGTGCCATCAGTTACTGTTGTTGTGCCATCTGTGACTGTTGCATCAGTGGTAGTTGTGGTGCCATAGGTTATTGTTGTTGGTCCATCTGTAACTGTTGCATCAGTGGTAGTTGTGGTTCCATCAATTATTGTTGTTGTTCCATCTGTCACTATTGCTTCAGTGGTAGTGGTGGTGCCATCAGTTATTGTTGTTGTTCCATCTGTAACTGTTGCATCAGTGGTAGTAGTAGTGCCATCAGTTATTGTTGTTGTTCCATCTGTAACTGTTGCATCAGTGTGCATCAGTGGTAGTTGTGGTTCCATCAATGATTGTTGTTGTTCCATCTGTCACTGTTGCTTCAGTGGTAGTGGTGGTACCATCTGTGACTGTTGTTGTTCCATCTGTCACAGTTGCATCAGTGGTAGTAGTGGTGCCATCAGTTATTGTTGTTGTTCCATCTGTAACTGTTGCATCAGTGGTTGTTGTGGTGCCATCAGTTATTGTTGTTGTTTCATCTGTAACTGTTGTTGTGCCATCTGTTACTGTTGTTGTTCTAACTATAACTGTTGCTTCAGTGGTAGTGGTGGTACCATCTGTGACTGTTGTTGTTCCATCTGTCACAGTTGCATCAGTGTCAGTAGTGGTGCCATCAGATATTGTTGTTTTTCCATCTGTAACTATTGCATCAGTGGTTGTTGTGGTGCCATCAGTTATTGTTGTTGTTCCATCTGTAACTGTTGCATCAGTGGTAGTTGTGGTTCCATCAATTATTGTTGTTGTTCCATCTGTCACTATTGCTTCAGTGGTAGTGGTGGTACCATCTGTGACTGTTGTTGTTCCATCTGTCACAGTTGCATCAGTGGTAGTAGTAGTGCCATCAGTTATTGTTGTTGTTTTATCTGTAACTGTTGCATCAGTGGTAGTTGTGGTTCCATCAATTATTGTTGTTGTTCCATCTGTCACTATTGCTTCAGTGGTAGTGGTGGTGCCATCAGTTATTGTTGTTGTTCCATCTGTAACTGTTGCATCAGTGGTAGTTGTGGTTCCATCAATTATTGTTGTTGTTCCATCTGTCACTATTGCATCAGTGGTAATTGTGGTGCCATCAGTTATTGTTGTTGTTCCATCTGTTACTGGTAGTGGTGTAACTGTTGCATCAGTGGTAGTTGTGGTTCCATCAATTATTGTTGTTTTTCCATCTGTCACTATTGCTTCAGTGGTAGTGGTGGTGCCATCAGTGATTGTTGTTGTTCCATCTGTAACTGTTGCATCAGTGGTAGTAGTAGTGCCATCAGTTATTGTTGTTGTTCCATCTGTAACTGTTGCATCAGTGGTAGTTGTGGTTCCATCAATTATTGTTGTTGTTCCATCTGTAACTATTGCATCATTGCTAGTTGTGGTGCCATCAGTTACTGTTGTTGTGCCATCTGTGACTGTTGCATCAGTGGTAGTTGTGGTGCCATAGGTTATTGTTGTTGGTCCATCTGTAACTGTTGCATCAGTGGTAGTTGTGGTTCCATCAATTATTGTTGTTGTTCCATCTGTCACTATTGCTTCAGTGGTAGTGGTGGTGCCATCAGTTATTGTTGTTGTTCCATCTGTAACTGTTGCATCAGTGGTAGTAGTAGTGCCATCAGTTATTGTTGTTGTTCCATCTGTAACTGTTGCATCAGTGTGCATCAGTGGTAGTTGTGGTTCCATCAATGATTGTTGTTGTTCCATCTGTCACTGTTGCTTCAGTGGTAGTGGTGGTACCATCTGTGACTGTTGTTGTTCTATCTGTCACAGTTGCATCAGTGGTAGTAGTAGTGCCATCAGTTGTTGTTGTTGTTCCATCTGTAACTGTTGCATCAGTGGTAGTTGTGGTTCCATCAATTATTGTTGTTGTTCCATCTGTCACTATTGCTTCAGTGGTAGTGGTGGTACCATCTGTGACTGTTGTTGTTCTATCTGTCACAGTTGCATCAGTGGTAGTAGTAGTGCCATCAGTTGTTGTTGTTGTTCCATCTGTAACTGTTGCATCAGTGGTAGTTGTGGTTCCATCAATTATTGTTGTAGTTCCATCTGTCACTGTTGCTTCAGTGGTAGTGGTGGTACCATCTGTGACTGTTGTTGTTCTATCTGTCACAGTTGCATCAGTGGTAGTAGTAGTGCCATCAGTTGTTGTTGTTGTTCCATCTGTAACTGTTGCATCAGTGGTAGTTGTGGTTCCATCAATTATTGTTGTTGTTCCATCTGTAACTATTGCATCATTGCTAGTTGTGGTGCCATCAGTTACTGTTGTTGTGCCATCTGTGACTGTTGCATCAGTGGTAGTTGTGGTGCCATAGGTTATTGTTGTTGGTCCATCTGTAACTGTTGCATCAGTGGTAGTTGTGGTTCCATCAATTATTGTTGTTGTTCCATCTGTCACTATTGCTTCAGTGGTAGTGGTGGTGCCATCAGTTATTGTTGTTGTTCCATCTGTAACTGTTGCATCAGTGGTAGTAGTAGTGCCATCAGTTATTGTTGTTGTTCCATCTGTAACTGTTGCATCAGTGTGCATCAGTGGTAGTTGTGGTTCCATCAATGATTGTTGTTGTTCCATCTGTCACTGTTGCTTCAGTGGTAGTGGTGGTACCATCTGTGACTGTTGTTGTTCTATCTGTCACAGTTGCATCAGTGGTAGTAGTAGTGCCATCAGTTGTTGTTGTTGTTCCATCTGTAACTGTTGCATCAGTGGTAGTTGTGGTTCCATCAATTATTGTTGTTGTTCCATCTGTCACTATTGCTTCAGTGGTAGTGGTGGTACCATCTGTGACTGTTGTTGTTCTATCTGTCACAGTTGCATCAGTGGTAGTAGTAGTGCCATCAGTTGTTGTTGTTGTTCCATCTGTAACTGTTGCATCAGTGGTAGTTGTGGTTCCATCAATTATTGTTGTAGTTCCATCTGTCACTGTTGCTTCAGTGGTAGTGGTGGTACCATCTGTGACTGTTGTTGTTCTATCTGTCACAGTTGCATCAGTGGTAGTAGTAGTGCCATCAGTTGTTGTTGTTGTTCCATCTGTAACTGTTGCATCAGTGGTAGTTGTGGTTCCATCAATTATTGTTGTTGTTCCATCTGTCACTATTGCTTCAGTGGTAGTGGAAGTGCCATCAGTTATTGTTGTTGTTCCATCTGTAACTGTTGCATCAGTGGTAATTGTGGTGCCATCAGTTATTGTTGTTGTTCCATCTGTTACTGGTAGTGGTGTAACTGTTGCATCAGTGGTAGTTGTGGTTCCATCAATAATTGTTGTTGTTCCATCTGTCACTATTGCTTCAGTGGTAGTGGTGGTGCCATCAGTGATTGTTGTTGTTCCATCTGTAACTGTTGCATCAGTGGTAGTAGTAGTGCCATCAGTTATTGTTGTTGTTCCATCTGTAACTGTTGCATCAGTGGTAGTTGTGGTTCCATCAATTATTGTTGTTGTTCCATCTGTAACTATTGCATCATTGCTAGTTGTGGTGCCATCAGTTACTGTTGTTGTGCCATCTGTGACTGTTGCATCAGTGGTAGTTGTGGTGCCATAGGTTATTGTTGTTGGTCCATCTGTAACTGTTGCATCAGTGGTAGTTGTGGTTCCATCAATTATTGTTGTTGTTCCATCTGTCACTATTGCTTCAGTGGTAGTGGTGGTGCCATCAGTTATTGTTGTTGTTCCATCTGTAACTGTTGCATCAGTGGTAGTAGTAGTGCCATCAGTTATTGTTGTTGTTCCATCTGTAACTGTTGCATCAGTGGTAGTTGTGGTTCCATCAATTATTGTTGTTGTTCCATCTGTCACAATTGCTTCAGTGGTAGTAGTGGTACCATCTGTGACTGTTGTTGTTCCATCTGTCACAGTTGCATCAGTGGTAGTAGTAGTGCCATCAGTTATTGTTGTTGTTGCATCTGTAACTGTTGCATCAGTGGTAGTTGTGGTTCCATCAATGATTGTTGTTGTTCCATCTGTAACTGTTGCATCAGTGGTAGTAGTAGTGCCATCAGTTTTTGTTGTTGTTCCATCTGTAACTGTTGCATCAGTGGTAGTTGTGGTTCCATCAATTATTGTTGTTGTTCCATCTGTAACTATTGCATCATTGCTAGTTGTGGTGCCATCAGTTACTGTTGTTGTGCCATCTGTGACTGTTGCATCAGTGGTAGTTGTGGTGCCATAGGTTATTGTTGTTGTTTTATCTGTAACTGTTGCATCAGTGGTAGTTGTGGTTCCATCAGTTATTGTTGTTGTTCCATCTGTAACTATTGCATCAGTGATAATTGTGGTGCCATCAGTCATTGTTGTTGTTCCATCTGTTACTGGTAGTGGTGTAACTGTTGCATCAGTGGTAGTTGTGGTTCCATCAATTATTGTTGTTGTTCCATCTGTCACTATTGCTTTAGTGGTAGTGGTGGTGCCATCAGTGATTGTTGTTGTTCCATCTGTAACTGTTGCATCAGTGGTAGTAGTAGTGCCATCAGTTATTGTTGTTGTTCCATCTGTAACTGTTGCATCAGTGGTAACTGTGGTTCCATCAATTATTGTTGTTGTTCCATCTGTCACTGTTGCTTCAGTGGTAGTGGTGGTACCATCTGTGACTGTTGTTGTTCCATCTGTAATTGTTGCATCAGTGGTAGTTGTGGTTCCATCAATGATTGTTGTTGTTCCATCTGTCACTGTTGCTTCAGTGGTAGTGGTGGTACCATCTGTGACTGTTGTTGTTCCATCTGTCACAGTTGCATCAGTGGTAGTAGTGGTGCCATCAGTTATTGTTGTTGTTCCATCTGTAACTGTTGCATCAGTGGTTGTTGTGGTGCCATCAGTTATTGTTGTTGTTTCATCTGTAACTGTTGTTGTGCCATCTGTTACTGTTGTTGTTCTAACTATAACTGTTGCTTCAGTGGTAGTGGTGGTACCATCTGTGACTGTTGTTGTTCCATCTGTCACAGTTACATCAGTGTCAGTAGTGGTGCCATCAGATATTGTTGTTTTTCCATCTGTAACTATTGCATCAGTGGTTGTTGTGGTGCCATCAGTTATTGTTGTTGTTCCATCTGTAACTATTGCATCAGTGGTACTTGTGGTTCCATCAGTTATTGTTGTTGTTCCATCTGTAACAGTTGCATCAGTGGTAATTGTGGTGCCATCAGTCATTGTTGTTGTTCCATCTGTTACTGGTAGTGGTGTAACTGTTGCATCAGTGGTAGTTGTGGTTCCATCAATTATTGTTGTTGTTCCATCTGTCACTATTGCTTCAGTGGTAGTGGTGGTACCATCTGTGACTGTTGTTGTTCTATCTGTCACAGTTGCATCAGTGGTAGTAGTAGTGCCATCAGTTGTTGTTGTTGTTCCATCTGTAACTGTTGCATCAGTGGTAGTTGTGGTTCCATCAATTATTGTTGTAGTTCCATCTGTCACTGTTGCTTCAGTGGTAGTGGTGGTACCATCTGTGACTGTTGTTGTTCTATCTGTCACAGTTGCATCAGTGGTAGTAGTAGTGCCATCAGTTGTTGTTGTTGTTCCATCTGTAACTGTTGCATCAGTGGTAGTTGTGGTTCCATCAATTATTGTTGTTGTTCCATCTGTCACTATTGCTTCAGTGGTAGTGGAAGTGCCATCAGTTATTGTTGTTGTTCCATCTGTAATTGTTGCATCAGTGGTAGTAGTAGTGCCATCAGTTATTGTTGTTGTTCCATCTGTAACTATTGCATCAGTGGTAATTGTGGTGCCATCAGTTATTGTTGTTGTTCCATCTGTTACTGGTAGTGGTGTAACTAATGCATCAGTGGTAGTTGTGGTTCCATCAATTATTGTTGTTGTTCCATCTGTCACTATTGCTTCAGTGGTAGTGGTGGTGCCATCAGTGATTGTTGTTGTTCCATCTGTAACTGTTGCATCAGTGGTAGTAGTAGTGCCATCAGTTATTGTTGTTGTTCCATCTGTAACTGTTGCATCAGTGGTAGTTGTGGTTCCATCAATTATTGTTGTTGTTCCATCTGTAACTATTGCATCATTGCTAGTTGTGGTGCCATCAGTTACTGTTGTTGTGCCATCTGTGACTGTTGCATCAGTGGTAGTTGTGGTGCCATAGGTTATTGTTGTTGGTCCATCTGTAACTGTTGCATCAGTGGTAGTTGTGGTTCCATCAATTATTGTTGTTGTTCCATCTGTCACTATTGCTTCAGTGGTAGTGGTGGTGCCATCAGTTATTGTTGTTGTTCCATCTGTAACTGTTGCATCAGTGGTAGTAGTAGTGCCATCAGTTATTGTTGTTGTTCCATCTGTAACTGTTGCATCAGTGGTAGTTGTGGTGCCATCAATTATTGTTGTTGTTCCATCTGTCACTATTGCTTCAGTGGTAGTGGTGGTACCATCTGTGACTGTTGTTGTTCCATCTGTCACAGTTGCATCAGTGGTAGTAGTAGTGCCATCAGTTATTGTTGTTGTTTTATCTGTAACTGTTGCATCAGTGGTAGTTGTGGTTCCATCAATTATTGTTGTTGTTCCATCTGTCACTATTGCTTCAGTGGTAGTGGTGGTGCCATCAGTTATTGTTGTTGTTCCATCTGTAACTGTTGCATCAGTGGTAGTAGTAGTGCCATCAGTTATTGTTGTTGTTGCATCTGTAACTGTTGCATCAGTGGTAGTTGTGGTTCCATCAATGATTGTTGTTTTTCCATCTGTCACTGTTGCTTCAGTGGTAGTAGTAGTGCCATCAGTTATTGTTGTTGTTCCATCTGTAACTGTTGCATCAGTGGTAGATGTGGTTCCATCAATTATTATTGTTGTTCCATCTGTCACTGTTGCTTCAGTGGTAGTGGTGGTACCATCTGTGACTGTTGTTGTTCCATCTGTAATTGTTGCATCAGTAGTAGTTGTGGTTCCATCAATGATTGTTGTTGTTCCATCTATCACTGTTGCTTCAGTGGTAGTGGTGGTACCATCTGTGACTGTTGTTGTTCCATCTGTCACAGTTGCATCAGTGGTAGTAGTGGTGCCATCAGTTATTGTTGTTGTTCCATCTGTAACTGTTGCATCAGTGGTAGTTGTGGTTCCATCAATTATTGTTGTTGTTCCATCTGTCACTATTGCTTCAGTGGTAGTGGTGGTACCATCTGTGACTGTTGTTGTTCTATCTGTCACAGTTGCATCAGTGGTAGTAGTAGTGCCATCAGTTGTTGTTGTTGTTCCATCTGTAACTGTTGCATCAGTGGTAGTTGTGGTTCCATCAATTATTGTTGTAGTTCCATCTGTCACTGTTGCTTCAGTGGTAGTGGTGGTACCATCTGTGACTGTTGTTGTTCTATCTGTCACAGTTGCATCAGTGGTAGTAGTAGTGCCATCAGTTGTTGTTGTTGTTCCATCTGTAACTGTTGCATCAGTGGTAGTTGTGGTTCCATCAATTATTGTTGTTGTTCCATCTGTCACTATTGCTTCAGTGGTAGTGGAAGTGCCATCAGTTATTGTTGTTGTTCCATCTGTAACTGTTGCATCAGTGGTAGTAGTAGTGCCATCAGTTATTGTTGTTGTTCCATCTGTAACTATTGCATCAGTGGTAATTGTGGTGCCATCAGTTATTGTTGTTGTTCCATCTGTTACTGGTAGTGGTGTAACTGTTGCATCAGTGGTAGTTGTGGTTCCATCAATTATTGTTGTTTTTCCATCTGTCACTATTGCTTCAGTGGTAGTGGTGGTGCCATCAGTGATTGTTGTTGTTCCATCTGTAACTGTTGCATCAGTGGTAGTAGTAGTGCCATCAGTTATTGTTGTTGTTCCATCTGTAACTGTTGCATCAGTGGTAGTTGTGGTTCCATCAATTATTGTTGTTGTTCCATCTGTAACTATTGCATCATTGCTAGTTGTGGTGCCATCAGTTACTGTTGTTGTGCCATCTGTGACTGTTGCATCAGTGGTAGTTGTGGTGCCATAGGTTATTGTTGTTGGTCCATCTGTAACTGTTGCATCAGTGGTAGTTGTGGTTCCATCAATTATTGTTGTTGTTCCATCTGTCACTATTGCTTCAGTGGTAGTGGTGGTGCCATCAGTTATTGTTGTTGTTCCATCTGTAACTGTTGCATCAGTGGTAGTAGTAGTGCCATCAGTTATTGTTGTTGTTCCATCTGTAACTGTTGCATCAGTGGTAGTTGTGGTTCCATCAATTATTGTTGTTGTTCCATCTGTCACTATTGCTTCAGTGGTAGTGGTGGTACCATCTGTGACTGTTGTTGTTCCATCTGT
Source organism: Atethmia centrago (assembly GCA_905333075.3). NCBI lineage: Eukaryota > Metazoa > Arthropoda > Insecta > Lepidoptera > Noctuidae > Atethmia > Atethmia centrago. Next base: position 13,599,675 of record HG995386.1, on the reverse strand, counting down.
CACAGTTGCATCAGTGGTAGTAGTAGTGCCATCAGTTATTGTTGTTGTTTTATCTGTAACTGTTGCATCAGTGGTAGTTGTGGTTCCATCAATTATTGTTGTTGTTCCATCTGTAACTATTGCATCAGTGATAATTGTGGTGCCATCAGTCATTGTTGTTGTTCCATCTGTTACTGGTAGTGGTGTAACTGTTGCATCAGTGGTAGTTGTGGTTCCATCAATTATTGTTGTTGTTCCATCTGTCACTATTGCTTTAGTGGTAGTGGTGGTGCCATCAGTGATTGTTGTTGTTCCATCTGTAACTGTTGCATCAGTGGTAGTAGTAGTGCCATCAGTTATTGTTGTTGTTCCATCTGTAACTGTTGCATCAGTGGTAACTGTGGTTCCATCAATTATTGTTGTTGTTCCATCTGTCACTGTTGCTTCAGTGGTAGTGGTGGTACCATCTGTGACTGTTGTTGTTCCATCTGTAATTGTTGCATCAGTGGTAGTTGTGGTTCCATCAATGATTGTTGTTGTTCCATCTGTCACTGTTGCTTCAGTGGTAGTGGTGGTACCATCTGTGACTGTTGTTGTTCCATCTGTCACAGTTGCATCAGTGGTAGTAGTGGTGCCATCAGTTATTGTTGTTGTTCCATCTGTAACTGTTGCATCAGTGGTTGTTGTGGTGCCATCAGTTATTGTTGTTGTTTCATCTGTAACTGTTGTTGTGCCATCTGTTACTGTTGTTGTTCTAACTATAACTGTTGCTTCAGTGGTAGTGGTGGTACCATCTGTGACTGTTGTTGTTCCATCTGTCACAGTTACATCAGTGTCAGTAGTGGTGCCATCAGATATTGTTGTTTTTCCATCTGTAACTATTGCATCAGTGGTTGTTGTGGTGCCATCAGTTATTGTTGTTGTTCCATCTGTAACTATTGCATCAGTGGTAGTTGTGGTTCCATCAGTTATTGTTGTTGTTCCATCTGTAACAGTTGCATCAGTGGTAATTGTGGTGCCATCAGTCATTGTTGTTGTTCCATCTGTTACTGGTAGTGGTGTAACTGTTGCATCAGTGGTAGTTGTGGTTCCATCAATTATTGTTGTTGTTCCATCTGTCACTATTGCTTCAGTGGTAGTGGTGGTACCATCTGTGACTGTTGTTGTTCTATCTGTCACAGTTGCATCAGTGGTAGTAGTAGTGCCATCAGTTGTTGTTGTTGTTCCATCTGTAACTGTTGCATCAGTGGTAGTTGTGGTTCCATCAATTATTGTTGTAGTTCCATCTGTCACTGTTGCTTCAGTGGTAGTGGTGGTACCATCTGTGACTGTTGTTGTTCTATCTGTCACAGTTGCATCAGTGGTAGTAGTAGTGCCATCAGTTGTTGTTGTTGTTCCATCTGTAACTGTTGCATCAGTGGTAGTTGTGGTTCCATCAATTATTGTTGTTGTTCCATCTGTCACTATTGCTTCAGTGGTAGTGGAAGTGCCATCAGTTATTGTTGTTGTTCCATCTGTAATTGTTGCATCAGTGGTAGTAGTAGTGCCATCAGTTATTGTTGTTGTTCCATCTGTAACTATTGCATCAGTGGTAATTGTGGTGCCATCAGTTATTGTTGTTGTTCCATCTGTTACTGGTAGTGGTGTAACTAATGCATCAGTGGTAGTTGTGGTTCCATCAATTATTGTTGTTGTTCCATCTGTCACTATTGCTTCAGTGGTAGTGGTGGTGCCATCAGTGATTGTTGTTGTTCCATCTGTAACTGTTGCATCAGTGGTAGTAGTAGTGCCATCAGTTATTGTTGTTGTTCCATCTGTAACTGTTGCATCAGTGGTAGTTGTGGTTCCATCAATTATTGTTGTTGTTCCATCTGTAACTATTGCATCATTGCTAGTTGTGGTGCCATCAGTTACTGTTGTTGTGCCATCTGTGACTGTTGCATCAGTGGTAGTTGTGGTGCCATAGGTTATTGTTGTTGGTCCATCTGTAACTGTTGCATCAGTGGTAGTTGTGGTTCCATCAATTATTGTTGTTGTTCCATCTGTCACTATTGCTTCAGTGGTAGTGGTGGTGCCATCAGTTATTGTTGTTGTTCCATCTGTAACTGTTGCATCAGTGGTAGTAGTAGTGCCATCAGTTATTGTTGTTGTTCCATCTGTAACTGTTGCATCAGTGGTAGTTGTGGTTCCATCAATTATTGTTGTTGTTCCATCTGTCACTATTGCTTCAGTGGTAGTGGTGGTACCATCTGTGACTGTTGTTGTTCCATCTGTCACAGTTGCATCAGTGGTAGTAGTAGTGCCATCAGTTATTGTTGTTGTTTTATCTGTAACTGTTGCATCAGTGGTAGTTGTGGTTCCATCAATTATTGTTGTTGTTCCATCTGTCACTATTGCTTCAGTGGTAGTGGTGGTGCCATCAGTTATTGTTGTTGTTCCATCTGTAACTGTTGCATCAGTGGTAGTAGTAGTGCCATCAGTTATTGTTGTTGTTGCATCTGTAACTGTTGCATCAGTGGTAGTTGTGGTTCCATCAATGATTGTTGTTTTTCCATCTGTCACTGTTGCTTCAGTGGTAGTAGTAGTGCCATCAGTTATTGTTGTTGTTCCATCTGTAACTGTTGCATCAGTGGTAGATGTGGTTCCATCAATTATTATTGTTGTTCCATCTGTCACTGTTGCTTCAGTGGTAGTGGTGGTACCATCTGTGACTGTTGTTGTTCCATCTGTAATTGTTGCATCAGTAGTAGTTGTGGTTCCATCAATGATTGTTGTTGTTCCATCTATCACTGTTGCTTCAGTGGTAGTGGTGGTACCATCTGTGACTGTTGTTGTTCCATCTGTCACAGTTGCATCAGTGGTAGTAGTGGTGCCATCAGTTATTGTTGTTGTTCCATCTGTAACTGTTGCATCAGTGGTAGTTGTGGTTCCATCAATTATTGTTGTTGTTCCATCTGTCACTATTGCTTCAGTGGTAGTGGTGGTACCATCTGTGACTGTTGTTGTTCTATCTGTCACAGTTGCATCAGTGGTAGTAGTAGTGCCATCAGTTGTTGTTGTTGTTCCATCTGTAACTGTTGCATCAGTGGTAGTTGTGGTTCCATCAATTATTGTTGTAGTTCCATCTGTCACTGTTGCTTCAGTGGTAGTGGTGGTACCATCTGTGACTGTTGTTGTTCTATCTGTCACAGTTGCATCAGTGGTAGTAGTAGTGCCATCAGTTGTTGTTGTTGTTCCATCTGTAACTGTTGCATCAGTGGTAGTTGTGGTTCCATCAATTATTGTTGTTGTTCCATCTGTCACTATTGCTTCAGTGGTAGTGGAAGTGCCATCAGTTATTGTTGTTGTTCCATCTGTAACTGTTGCATCAGTGGTAGTAGTAGTGCCATCAGTTATTGTTGTTGTTCCATCTGTAACTATTGCATCAGTGGTAATTGTGGTGCCATCAGTTATTGTTGTTGTTCCATCTGTTACTGGTAGTGGTGTAACTGTTGCATCAGTGGTAGTTGTGGTTCCATCAATTATTGTTGTTTTTCCATCTGTCACTATTGCTTCAGTGGTAGTGGTGGTGCCATCAGTGATTGTTGTTGTTCCATCTGTAACTGTTGCATCAGTGGTAGTAGTAGTGCCATCAGTTATTGTTGTTGTTCCATCTGTAACTGTTGCATCAGTGGTAGTTGTGGTTCCATCAATTATTGTTGTTGTTCCATCTGTAACTATTGCATCATTGCTAGTTGTGGTGCCATCAGTTACTGTTGTTGTGCCATCTGTGACTGTTGCATCAGTGGTAGTTGTGGTGCCATAGGTTATTGTTGTTGGTCCATCTGTAACTGTTGCATCAGTGGTAGTTGTGGTTCCATCAATTATTGTTGTTGTTCCATCTGTCACTGTTGCTTCAGTGGTAGTGGTGGTGCCATCAGTTATTGTTGTTGTTCCATCTGTAACTGTTGCATCAGTGGTAGTAGTAGTGCCATCAGTTATTGTTGTTGTTCCATCTGTAACTGTTGCATCAGTGGTAGTTGTGGTTCCATCAATTATTGTTGTTGTTCCATCTGTCACTATTGCTTCAGTGGTAGTGGTGGTACCATCTGTGACTGTTGTTGTTCCATCTGTCACAGTTGCATCAGTGGTAGTAGTAGTGCCATCAGTTATTGTTGTTGTTTTATCTGTAACTGTTGCATCAGTGGTAGTTGTGGTTCCATCAATTATTGTTGTTGTTCCATCTGTCACTATTGCTTCAGTGGTAGTGGTGGTGCCATCAGTTATTGTTGTTGTTCCATCTGTAACTGTTGCATCAGTGGTAGTTGTGGTTCCATCAATGATTGTTGTTTTTCCATCTGTCACTGTTGCTTCAGTGGTAGTAGTAGTGCCATCAGTTATTGTTGTTGTTCCATCTGTAACTGTTGCATCAGTGGTAGATGTGGTTCCATCAATTATTATTGTTGTTCCATCTGTCACTGTTGCTTCAGTGGTAGTGGTGGTACCATCTGTGACTGTTGTTGTTCCATCTGTAATTGTTGCATCAGTGGTAGTTGTGGTTCCATCAATGATTGTTGTTGTTCCATCTGTCACTGTTGCTTCAGTGGTAGTGGTGGTACCATGTGTGACTGTTGTTGTTCCATATGTCACAGTTGCATCAGTGGTAGTAGTGGTGCCATCAGTTATTGTTGTTGTTCCATCTGTAACTGTTGCATCAGTGGTTGTTGTGGTGCCATCAGTTATTGTTGTTGTTTCATCTGTAACTGTTGTTGTGCCATCTGTTACTGTTGTTGTTCTAACTATAACTGTTGCTTCAGTGGTAGTGGTGGTACCATCTGTGACTGTTGTTGTTCCATCTGTCACAGTTGCATCAGTGTCAGTAGTGGTGCCATCAGATATTGTTGTTTTTCCATCTGTAACTATTGCATCAGTGGTTGTTGTGGTGCCATCAGTTATTGTTGTTGTTCCATCTGTAACTGTTGCATCAGTGGTAGTTGTGGTTCCATCAATGATTGTTGTTTTTCCATCTGTCACTGTTGCTTCAGTGGTAGTGGTGGTACCATCTGTGACTGTTGTTGTTCCATCTGTAATTGTTGCATCAGTGGTAGTTGTGGTTCCATCAATGATTGTTGTTGTTCCATCTGTCACTGTTGCTTCAGTGGTAGTGGTGGTACCATCTGTGACTGTTGTTGTTCCATCTGTCACAGTTGCATCAGTGGTAGTAGTGGTGCCATCAGTTATTGTTGTTGTTCCATCTATAACTGTTGCATCAGTGGTTGTTGTGGTGCCATCAGTTATTGTTGTTGTTTCATCTGTAACTGTTGTTGTGCCATCTGTTACTGTTGTTGTTCTAACTATAACTGTTGCTTCAGTGGTAGTGGTGGTACCATCTGTGACTGTTGTTGTTCCATCTGTCACAGTTGCATCAGTGTCAGTAGTGGTGCCATCAGATATTGTTGTTTTTCCATCTGTAACTATTGCATCAGTGGTTGTTGTGGTGCCATCAGTTATTGTTGTTGTTCCATCTGTAACTGTTGCATCAGTGGTAGTTGTGGTTCCATCAGTTATTGTTGTTGTTCCATCTGTAACTATTGCATCAGTGGTAATTGTGGTGCCATCAGTCATTGTTGTTGTTCCATCTGTTACTGGTAGTGGTGTAACTGTTGCATCAGTGGTAGTTGTGGTTCCATCAATTATTGTTGTTGTTCCATCTGTCACTATTGCTTTAGTGGTAGTGGTGGTGCCATCAGTGATTGTTGTTGTTCCATCTGTAACTGTTGCATCAGTGGTAGTAGTAGTGCCATCAGTTATTGTTGTTGTTCCATCTGTAACTGTTGCATCAGTGGTAACTGTGGTTCCATCAATTATTGTTGTTGTTCCATCTGTCACTGTTGCTTCAGTGGTAGTTGTGGTACCATCTGTGACTGTTGTTGTTCCATCTGTCACAGTCGCATCAGTGGTAGTAGTAGTGTCATCAGTTATTGTTATTGTTCCATCTGTAACTGTTGCATTATTGGTAGTTGTGGTTTCATCAGTTATTGTTGTTGTTCCATCTGTAGCTGTTGCATCAGTGGTAGTTGTGGTGCCATCAGTTATTGTTGTTGTTCCATCTGTAACTGTTGCATCAGTGGTACTAGTAGTGCCGTCAGTTATTGTTGTTGTTCCATCTGTAACTGTTGCATCAGTGGTAGTTGTGGTTCCATCAATTATTGTTGTTGTTCCATCTGTCACTATTGCTTCAGTGGTAGTGGTGGTGCCATCAGTTATTGTTGTTGTTCCATCTGTAACTGTTGCATCAGTGGTAATAGTGGTGCCATCTGTGACTGTCATTGTTCCATCTGTCACTGTTGCTTCAGTGGTAGCGGTGGTGCCATCAGTTATTGTTGTTGTTCCATCTGTAACTGTTGCATCAGTGGTAGTTGTGGTGCCATCAGTTATTGTTGTTGTTCCATCTATAACTGTTGCATCAGTGGTAGTTGTGGTTCCATCAATTACTGTTGTTGTGCCATCTGTGACTGTTGCATCAGTGGTTGTTGTGGTGCCATCAGTTATTGTTGTTGTTTCATCTGTAACTGTTGTTGTGCCATCTGTTACTGTTGTTGTTCTAACTATAACTGTTGCTTCAGTGGTAGTGGTGGTACCATCTGTGACTGTTGTTGTTCCATCTGTCACAGTTACATCAGTGTCAGTAGTGGTGCCATCAGATATTGTTGTTTTTCCATCTGTAACTATTGCATCAGTGGTTGTTGTGGTGCCATCAGTTATTGTTGTTGTTCCATCTGTAACTGTTGCATCAGTGGTAGTTGTGGTTCCATCAGTTATTGTTGTTGTTCCATCTGTAACTATTGCATCAGTGGTAATTGTGGTGCCATCAGTCATTGTTGTTGTTCCATCTGTTACTGGTAGTGGTGTAACTGTTGCATCAGTGGTAGTTGTGGTTCCATCAATTATTGTTGTTGTTCCATCTGTCACTATTGCTTCAGTGGTAGTGGTGGTACCATCTGTGACTGTTGTTGTTCTATCTGTCACAGTTGCATCAGTGGTAGTAGTAGTGCCATCAGTTGTTGTTGTTGTTCCATCTGTAACTGTTGCATCAGTGGTAGTTGTGGTTCCATCAATTATTGTTGTAGTTCCATCTGTCACTGTTGCTTCAGTGGTAGTGGTGGTACCATCTGTGACTGTTGTTGTTCTATCTGTCACAGTTGCATCAGTGGTAGTAGTAGTGCCATCAGTTGTTGTTGTTGTTCCATCTGTAACTGTTGCATCAGTGGTAGTTGTGGTTCCATCAATTATTGTTGTTGTTCCATCTGTCACTATTGCTTCAGTGGTAGTGGAAGTGCCATCAGTTATTGTTGTTGTTCCATCTGTAACTGTTGCATCAGTGGTAGTAGTAGTGCCATCAGTTATTGTTGTTGTTCCATCTGTAACTATTGCATCAGTGGTAATTGTGGTGCCATCAGTTATTGTTGTTGTTCCATCTGTTACTGGTAGTGGTGTAACTGTTGCATCAGTGGTAGTTGTGGTTCCATCAATTATTGTTGTTGTTCCATCTGTCACTATTGCTTCAGTGGTAGTGGTGGTGCCATCAGTGATTGTTGTTGTTCCATCTGTAACTGTTGCATCAGTGGTAGTAGTAGTGCCATCAGTTATTGTTGTTGTTCCATCTGTAACTGTTGCATCAGTGGTAGTTGTGGTTCCATCAATTAATGTTGTTGTTCCATCTGTAACTATTGCATCATTGCTAGTTGTGGTGCCATCAGTTACTGTTGTTGTGCCATCTGTGACTGTTGCATCAGTGGTAGTTGTGGTGCCATAGGTTATTGTTGTTGGTCCATCTGTAACTGTTGCATCAGTGGTAGTTGTGGTTCCATCAATTATTGTTGTTGTTCCATCTGTCACTATTGCTTCAGTGGTAGTGGTGGTGCCATCAGTTATTGTTGTTGTTCCATCTGTAACTGTTGCATCAGTGGTAGTTGTGGTTCCATCAATTATTGTTGTTGTTCCATCTGTCACTATTGCTTCAGTGGTAGTGGTGGTACCATCTGTGACTGTTGTTGTTCCATCTGTCACAGTTGCATCAGTGGTAGTAGTAGTGCCATCAGTTATTGTTGTTGTTTTATCTGTAACTGTTGCATCAGTGGTAGTTGTGGTTCCATCAATTATTGTTGTTGTTCCATCTGTCACTATTGCTTCAGTGGTAGTGGTGGTGCCATCAGTTATTGTTGTTGTTCCATCTGTAACTGTTGCATCAGTGGTAGTAGTAGTGCCATCAGTTATTGTTGTTGTTCCATCTGTAACTGTTGCATCAGTGGTAGATGTGGTTCCATCAATTATTATTGTTGTTCCATCTGTCACTGTTGCTTCAGTGGTAGTGGTGGTACCATCTGTGACTGTTGTTGTTCCATCTGTAATTGTTGCATCAGTGGTAGTTGTGGTTCCATCAATGATTGTTGTTGTTCCATCTGTCACTGTTGCTTCAGTGGTAGTGGTGGTACCATCTGTGACTGTTGTTGTTCCATCTGTCACAGTTGCATCAGTGGTAGTAGTGGTGCCATCAGTTATTGTTGTTGTTCCATCTGTAACTGTTGCATCAGTGGTTGTTGTGGTGCCATCAGTTATTGTTGTTGTTTCATCTGTAACTGTTGTTGTGCCATCTGTTACTGTTGTTGTTCTAACTATAACTGTTGCTTCAGTGGTAGTGGTGGTACCATCTGTGACTGTTGTTGTTCCATCTGTCACAGTTGCATCAGTGTCAGTAGTGGTGCCATCAGATATTGTTGTTTTTCCATCTGTAACTATTGCATCAGTGGTTGTTGTGGTGCCATCAGTTATTGTTGTTGTTCCATCTGTAACTGTTGCATCAGTGGTAGTTGTGGTTCCATCAATGATTGTTGTTTTTCCATCTGTCACTGTTGCTTCAGTGGTAGTGGTGGTACCATCTGTGACTGTTGTTGTTCCATCTGTAATTGTTGCATCAGTGGTAGTTGTGGTTCCATCAATGATTGTTGTTGTTCCATCTGTCACTGTTGCTTCAGTGGTAGTGGTGGTACCATCTGTGACTGTTGTTGTTCCATCTGTCACAGTTGCATCAGTGGTAGTAGTGGTGCCATCAGTTATTGTTGTTGTTCCATCTGTAACTGTTGCATCAGTGGTTGTTGTGGTGCCATCAGTTATTGTTGTTGTTTCATCTGTAACTGTTGTTGTGCCATCTGTTACTGTTGTTGTTCTAACTATAACTGTTGCTTCAGTGGTAGTGGTGGTACCATCTGTGACTGTTGTTGTTCCATCTGTCACAGTTGCATCAGTGTCAGTAGTGGTGCCATCAGATATTGTTGTTTTTCCATCTGTAACTATTGCATCAGTGGTAGTTGTGGTGCCATCAGTTATTGTTGTTGTTCCATCTGTAACTGTTGCATCAGTGGTAGTTGTGGTTCCATCAGTTATTGTTGTTGTTCCATCTGTAACTATTGCATCAGTGGTAATTGTGGTGCCATCAGTCATTGTTGTTGTTCCATCTGTTACTGGTAGTGGTGTAACTGTTGCATCAGTGGTAGTTGTGGTTCCATCAATTATTGTTGTTGTTCCATCTGTCACTATTGCTTCAGTGGTAGTGGTGGTACCATCTGTGACTGTTGTTGTTCTATCTGTCACAGTTGCATCAGTGGTAGTAGTAGTGCCATCAGTTGTTGTTGTTGTTCCATCTGTAACTGTTGCATCAGTGGTAGTTGTGGTTCCATCAATTATTGTTGTAGTTCCATCTGTCACTGTTGCTTCAGTGGTAGTGGTGGTACCATCTGTGACTGTTGTTGTTCTATCTGTAACTGTTGCATCAGTGGTAGTTGTGGTTCCATCAGTTGTTGTTGTTGTTCCATCTGTAACTATTGCATCAGTGGTAGTAGTAGTGCCATCAGTTATTGTTGTTGTTCCATCTGTAACTATTGCATCAGTGGTATTTGTGGTCCCATCAGTTATTGTTGTTGTTCCATCTGTTACTGGTAGTGGTGTAACTGTTGCATCAGTGGTAGTTGTGGTTCCATCAATTATTGTTGTTGTTCCATCTGTCACTATTGCTTCAGTGGTAGTGGTGGTGCCATCAGTGATTGTTGTTGTTCCATCTGTAACTGTTGCATCAGTGGTAGTAGTAGTGCCATCAGTTATTGTTGTTGTTCCATCTGTAACTGTTGCATCAGTGGTAGTTGTGGTTCCATCAATTATTGTTGTTGTTCCATCTGTAACTATTGCATCATTGCTAGTTGTGGTGCCATCAGTTACTGTTGTTGTGCCATCTGTGACTGTTGCATCAGTGGTAGTTGTGGTGCCATAGGTTATTGTTGTTGGTCCATTTGTAACTGTTGCATCAGTGGTAGTTGTGGTTCCATCAATTATTGTTGTTGTTCCATCTGTCACTATTGCTTCAGTGGTAGTGGTGGTGCCATCAGTTATTGTTGTTGTTCCATCTGTAACTGTTGCATCAGTGGTAGTAGTAGTGCCATCAGTTATTGTTGTTGTTCCATCTGTAACTGTTGCATCAGTGGTAGTTGTGTTTCCATCAATTATTGTTGTTGTTCCATCTGTCACTATTTCTTCAGTGGTAGTGGTGGTACCATCTGTGACTGTTGTTGTTCCATCTGTCACAGTTGCATCAGTGGTAGTAGTAGTGCCATCAGTTATTGTTGTTGTTTTATCTGTAACTGTTGCATCAGTGGTAGTTGTGGTTCCATCAATTATTGTTGTTGTTCCATCTGTCACTATTGCTTCAGTGGTAGTGGTGGTGCCATCAGTTATTGTTGTTGTTCCATCTGTAACTGTTGCATCAGTGGTAGTAGTAGTGCCATCAGTTATTGTTGTTGTTGCATCTGTAACTGTTGCATCAGTGGTAGTTGTGGTTCCATCAATGATTGTTGTTTTTCCATCTGTCACTGTTGCTTCAGTGGTAGTAGTAGTGCCATCAGTTATTGTTGTTGTTCCATCTGTAACTGTTGCATCAGTGGTAGATGTGGTTCCATCAATTATTATTGTTGTTCCATCTGTCACTGTTGCTTCAGTGGTAGTGGTGGTACCATCTGTGACTGTTGTTGTTCCATCTGTAATTGTTGCATCAGTGGTAGTTGTGGTTCCATCAATGATTGTTGTTGTTCCATCTGCAACTGTTGCATCAGTGGTAATGGTGGTGCCATCTGTGACTTTTGTTGTTTTATCTGTAACTGTTGCATCAGTGGTAGTAATAGTGCCATCAGTTATTGTTGTTAATCCATCTGTAACTGTTGCATCATTGGTAGTTGTGGTTCCATCAATTATTGTTGTTGTTCCATCGGTCGCTGTTACTTCAGTGTTAGTGGTGGTGTCATCTGTGACTGTTGTTGTTCCATCTGCAACTGTTGCATCAGTGGTAATGGTGGTGCCATCTGTGACTTTTGTTGTTCCATCTGTAACTATTGCATCATTGCTAGTTGTGGTGCCATCAGTTACTGTTGTCATGCCATCTGTGACTGTTGCATCAGTGGTAGTTGTGGTGCCATAGGTTATTGTTGTTGTTCCATCTGTAACTGTTGCATCAGTGGTAGTTGTGGTTCCATCAATTATTGTTGTTGTTCCATCTGTCACTGTTGCTTCAGTGGTAGTGGTGGTACCATCTGTGACTGTTGTTGTTCCATCTGTAACTGTTGCATCAGTGGTAGTTGTGGTGCCATCAGTTATTGTTGTTGTTCCATCTATAACTGTTGCATCAGTGGTAGTTGTGGTTCCATCAATTACTGTTGTTGTGCCATCTGTGACTGTTGCATCAGTGGTTGTTGTGGTGCCATCAGTTATTGTTGTTGTTTCATCTGTAACTGTTGTTGTGCCATCTGTTACTGTTGTTGTTCTAACTATAACTGTTGCTTCAGTGGTAGTGGTGGTACCATCTGTGACTGTTGTTGTTCCATCTGTCACAGTTACATCAGTGTCAGTAGTGGTGCCATCAGATATTGTTGTTTTTCCATCTGTAACTATTGCATCAGTGGTTGTTGTGGTGCCATCAGTTATTGTTGTTGTTCCATCTGTAACTATTGCATCAGTGGTAGTTGTGGTTCCATCAGTTATTGTTGTTGTTCCATCTGTAACTATTGCATCAGTGGTAATTGTGGTGCCATCAGTCATTGTTGTTGTTCCATCTGTTACTGGTAGTGGTGTAACTGTTGCATCAGTGGTAGTTGTGGTTCCATCAATTATTGTTGTTGTTCCATCTGTCACTATTGCTTCAGTGGTAGTGGTGGTACCATCTGTGACTGTTGTTGTTCTATCTGTCACAGTTGCATCAGTGGTAGTAGTAGTGCCATCAGTTGTTGTTGTTGTTCCATCTGTAACTGTTGCATCAGTGGTAGTTGTGGTTCCATCAATTATTGTTGTAGTTCCATCTGTCACTGTTGCTTCAGTGGTAGTGGTGGTACCATCTGTGACTGTTGTTGTTCTATCTGTCACAGTTGCATCAGTGGTAGTAGTAGTGCCATCAGTTGTTGTTGTTGTTCCATCTGTAACTGTTGCATCAGTGGTAGTTGTGGTTCCATCAATTATTGTTGTTGTTCCATCTGTCACTATTGCTTCAGTGGTAGTGGAAGTGCCATCAGTTATTGTTGTTGTTCCATCTGTAACTGTTGCATCAGTGGTAGTAGTAGTGCCATCAGTTATTGTTGTTGTTCCATCTGTAACTATTGCATCAGTGGTAATTGTGGTGCCATCAGTTATTGTTGTTGTTCCATCTGTTACTGGTAGTGGTGTAACTGTTGCATCAGTGGTAGTTGTGGTTCCATCAATTATTGTTGTTGTTCCAGCTGTCACTATTGCTTCAGTGGTAGTGGTGGTGCCATCAGTGATTGTTGTTGTTCCATCTGTAACTGTTGCATCAGTGGTAGTAGTAGTGCCATCAGTTATTGTTGTTGTTCCATCTGTAACTGTTGCATCAGTGGTAGTTGTGGTTCCATCAATTAATGTTGTTGTTCCATCTGTCACTATTGCTTCAGTGGTAGTGGTGGTGCCATCAGTTATTGTTGTTGGTCCATCTGTAACTGTTGCATCAGTGGTAGTTGTGGTTCCATCAATTATTGTTGTTGTTCCATCTGTCACTATTGCTTCAGTGGTAGTGGTGGTGCCATCAGTTATTGTTGTTGTTCCATCTGTAACTGTTGCATCAGTGGTAGTTGTGGTTCCATCAATTATTGTTGTTGTTCCATCTGTCACTATTGCTTCAGTGGTAGTGGTGGTACCATCTGTGACTGTTGTTGTTCCATCTGTCACAGTTGCATCAGTGGTAGTAGTAGTGCCATCAGTTATTGTTGTTGTTTTATCTGTAACTGTTGCATCAGTGGTAGTTGTGGTTCCATCAATTATTGTTGTTGTTCCATCTGTCACTATTGCTTCAGTGGTAGTGGTGGTGCCATCAGTTATTGTTGTTGTTCCATCTGTAACTGTTGCATCAGTGGTAGTAGTAGTGCCATCAGTTATTGTTGTTGTTCCATCTGTAACTGTTGCATCAGTGGTAGATGTGGTTCCATCAATTATTATTGTTGTTCCATCTGTCACTGTTGCTTCAGTGGTAGTGGTGGTACCATCTGTGACTGTTGTTGTTCCATCTGTCACAGTTGCATCAGTGGTAGTAGTGGTGCCATCAGTTATTGTTGTTGTTCCATCTGTAACTGTTGCATCAGTGGTTGTTGTGGTGCCATCAGTTATTGTTGTTGTTTCATCTGTAACTGTTGTTGTGCCATCTGTTACTGTTGTTGTTCTAACTATAACTGTTGCTTCAGTGGTAGTGGTGGTACCATCTGTCACTGTTGTTGTTCCATCTGTCACAGTTGCATCAGTGTCAGTAGTGGTGCCATCAGATATTGTTGTTTTTCCATCTGTAACTATTGCATCAGTGGTTGTTGTGGTGCCATCAGTTATTGTTGTTGTTCCATCTGTAACTGTTGCATCAGTGGTAGTTGTGGTTCCATCAATGATTGTTGTTTTTCCATCTGTCACTGTTGCTTCAGTGGTAGTGGTGGTACCATCTGTGACTGTTGTTGTTCCATCTGTAATTGTTGCATCAGTGGTAGTTGTGGTTCCATCAATGATTGTTGTTGTTCCATCTGTCACTGTTGCTTCAGTGGTAGTGGTGGTACCATCTGTGACTGTTGTTGTTCCATCTGTCACAGTTGCATCAGTGGTAGTAGTGGTGCCATCAGTTATTGTTGTTGTTCCATCTGTAACTGTTGCATCAGTGGTTGTTGTGGTGCCATCAGTTATTGTTGTTGTTTCATCTGTAACTGTTGTTGTGCCATCTGTTACTGTTGTTGTTCTAACTATAACTGTTGCTTCAGTGGTAGTGGTGGTACCATCTGTGACTGTTGTTGTTCCATCTGTCACAGTTGCATCAGTGTCAGTAGTGGTGCCATCAGATATTGTTGTTTTTCCATCTGTAACTATTGCATCAGTGGTTGTTGTGGTGCCATCAGTTATTGTTGTTGTTCCATCTGTAACTGTTGCATCAGTGGTAGTTGTGGTTCCATCAGTTATTGTTGTTGTTCCATCTGTAACTATTGCATCAGTGGTAATTGTGGTGCCATCAGTCATTGTTGTTGTTCCATCTGTTACTGGTAGTGGTGTAACTGTTGCATCAGTGGTAGTTGTGGTTCCATCAATTATTGTTGTTGTTCCATCTGTCACTATTGCTTCAGTGGTAGTGGTGGTACCATCTGTGACTGTTGTTGTTCTATCTGTCACAGTTGCATCAGTGGTAGTAGTAGTGCCATCAGTTGTTGTTGTTGTTCCATCTGTAACTGTTGCATCAGTGGTAGTTGTGGTTCCATCAATTATTGTTGTAGTTCCATCTGTCACTGTTGCTTCAGTGGTAGTGGTGGTACCATCTGTGACTGTTGTTGTTCTATCTGTAACTGTTGCATCAGTGGTAGTTGTGGTTCCATCAGTTGTTGTTGTTGTTCCATCTGTAACTATTGCATCAGTGGTAGTAGTAGTGCCATCAGTTATTGTTGTTGTTCCATCTGTAACTATTGCATCAGTGGTATTTGTGGTCCCATCAGTTATTGTTGTTGTTCCATCTGTTACTGGTAGTGGTGTAACTGTTGCATCAGTGGTAGTTGTGGTTCCATCAATTATTGTTGTTGTTCCATCTGTCACTATTGCTTCAGTGGTAGTGGTGGTGCCATCAGTGATTGTTGTTGTTCCATCTGTAACTGTTGCATCAGTGGTAGTAGTAGTGCCATCAGTTATTGTTGTTGTTCCATCTGTAACTGTTGCATCAGTGGTAGTTGTGGTTCCATCAATTATTGTTGTTGTTCCATCTGTAACTATTGCATCATTGCTAGTTGTGGTGCCATCAGTTACTGTTGTTGTGCCATCTGTGACTGTTGCATCAGTGGTAGTTGTGGTGCCATAGGTTATTGTTGTTGGTCCATTTGTAACTGTTGCATCAGTGGTAGTTGTGGTTCCATCAATTATTGTTGTTGTTCCATCTGTCACTGTTGCTTCAGTGGTAGTGGTGGTGCCATCAGTTATTGTTGTTGTTCCATCTGTAACTGTTGCATCAGTGGTAGTAGTAGTGCCATCAGTTATTGTTGTTGTTCCATCTGTAACTGTTGCATCAGTGGTAGTTGTGTTTCCATCAATTATTGTTGTTGTTCCATCTGTCACTATTTCTTCAGTGGTAGTGGTGGTACCATCTGTGACTGTTGTTGTTCCATCTGTCACAGTTGCATCAGTGGTAGTAGTAGTGCCATCAGTTATTGTTGTTGTTTTATCTGTAACTGTTGCATCAGTGGTAGTTGTGGTTCCATCAATTATTGTTGTTGTTCCATCTGTCACTATTGCTTCAGTGGTAGTGGTGGTGCCATCAGTTATTGTTGTTGTTCCATCTGTAACTGTTGCATCAGTGGTAGTAGTAGTGCCATCAGTTATTGTTGTTGTTGCATCTGTAACTGTTGCATCAGTGGTAGTTGTGGTTCCATCAATGATTGTTGTTTTTCCATCTGTCACTGTTGCTTCAGTGGTAGTAGTAGTGCCATCAGTTATTGTTGTTGTTCCATCTGTAACTGTTGCATCAGTGGTAGATGTGGTTCCATCAATTATTATTGTTGTTCCATCTGTCACTGTTGCTTCAGTGGTAGTGGTGGTACCATCTGTGACTGTTGTTGTTCCATCTGTAATTGTTGCATCAGTGGTAGTTGTGGTTCCATCAATGATTGTTGTTGTTCCATCTGTCACTGTTGCTTCAGTGGTAGTGGTGGTACCATCTGTGACTGTTGTTGTTCCATCTGTCACAGTTGCATCAGTGGTAGTTGTGGTTCCATCAATTATTGTTGTTGTTCCATCTGTAACTATTGCATCATTGCTAGTTGTGGTGCCATCAGTTACTGTTGTTGTGCCATCTGTGACTGTTGCATCAGTGGTAGTTGTGGTGCCATAGGTTATTGTTGTTGGTCCATCTGTAACTGTTGCATCAGTGGTAGTTGTGGTTCCATCAATTATTGTTGTTGTTCCATCTGTCACTATTGCTTCAGTGGTAGTGGTGGTGCCATCAGTTATTGTTGTTGTTCCATCTGTAACTGTTGCATCAGTGGTAGTAGTAGTGCCATCAGTTATTGTTGTTGTTCCATCTGTAACTGTTGCATCAGTGGTAGTTGTGGTTCCATCAATTATTGTTGTTGTTCCATCTGTCACTATTGCTTCAGTGGTAGTGGTGGTACCATCTGTGACTGTTGTTGTTCCATCTGTCACAGTTGCATCAGTGGTAGTAGTAGTGCCATCAGGTATTGTTGTTGTTTTATCTGTAACTGTTGCATCAGTGGTAGTTGTGGTTCCATCAATTATTGTTGTTGTTCCATCTGTCACTATTGCTTCAGTGGTAGTGGTGGTGCCATCAGTTATTGTTGTTGTTCCATCTGTAACTGTTGCATCAGTGGTAGTTGTGGTTCCATCAATGATTGTTGTTTTTCCATCTGTCACTGTTGCTTCAGTGGTAGTAGTAGTGCCATCAGTTATTGTTGTTGTTCCATCTGTAACTGTTGCATCAGTGGTAGATGTGGTTCCATCAATTATTATTGTTGTTCCATCTGTCACTGTTGCTTCAGTGGTAGTGGTGGTACCATCTGTGACTGTTGTTGTTCCATCTGTAATTGTTGCATCAGTGGTAGTTGTGGTTCCATCAATGATTGTTGTTGTTCCATCTGTCACTGTTGCTTCAGTGGTAGTGGTGGTACCATCTGTGACTGTTGTTGATCCATCTGTCACAGTTGCATCAGTGGTAGTAGTGGTGCCATCAGTTATTGTTGTTGTTCCATCTGTAACTGTTGCATCAGTGGTTGTTGTGGTGCCATCAGTTATTGTTGTTGTTTCATCTGTAACTGTTGTTGTGCCATCTGTTACTGTTGTTGTTCTAACTATAACTGTTGCTTCAGTGGTAGTGGTGGTACCATCTGTGACTGTTGTTGTTCCATCTGTAACTGTTGCATCAGTGTCAGTAGTGGTGCCATCAGATATTGTTGTTTTTCCATCTGTAACTATTGCATCAGTGGTTGTTGTGGTGCCATCAGTTATTGTTGTTGTTCCATCTGTAACTGTTGCATCAGTGGTAGTTGTGGTTCCATCAATGATTGTTGTTTTTCCATCTGTCACTGTTGCTTCAGTGGTAGTGGTGGTACCATCTGTGACTGTTGTTGTTCCATCTGTAATTGTTGCATCAGTGGTAGTTGTGGTTCCATCAATGATTGTTGTTGTTCCATCTGTCACTGTTGCTTCAGTGGTAGTGGTGGTACCATCTGTGACTGTTGTTGTTCCATCTGTCACAGTTGCATCAGTGGTAGTAGTGGTGCCATCAGTTATTGTTGTTGTTCCATCTGTAACTGTTGCATCAGTGGTTGTTGTGGTGCCATCAGTTATTGTTGTTGTTTCATCTGTAACTGTTGTTGTGCCATCTGTTACTGTTGTTGTTCTAACTATAACTGTTGCTTCAGTGGTAGTGGTGGTACCATCTGTGACTGTTGTTGTTCCATCTGTCACAGTTGCATCAGTGTCAGTAGTGGTGCCATCAGATATTGTTGTTTTTCCATCTGTAACTATTGCATCAGTGGTTGTTGTGGTGCCATCAGTTATTGTTGTTGTTCCATCTGTAACTGTTGCATCAGTGGTAGTTGTGGTTCCATCAGTTATTGTTGTTGTTCCATCTGTAACTATTGCATCAGTGGTAATTGTGGTGCCATCAGTCATTGTTGTTGTTCCATCTGTTACTGGTAGTGGTGTAACTGTTGCATCAGTGGTAGTTGTGGTTCCATCAATTATTGTTGTTGTTCCATCTGTCACTATTGCTTCAGTGGTAGTGGTGGTACCATCTGTGACTGTTGTTGTTCTATCTGTCACAGTTGCATCAGTGGTAGTAGTAGTGCCATCAGTTGTTGTTGTTGTTCCATCTGTAACTGTTGCATCAGTGGTAGTTGTGGTTCCATCAATTATTGTTGTAGTTCCATCTGTCACTGTTGCTTCAGTGGTAGTGGTGGTACCATCTGTGACTGTTGTTGTTCTATCTGTAACTGTTGCATCAGTGGTAGTTGTGGTTCCATCAGTTGTTGTTGTTGTTCCATCTGTAACTATTGCATCAGTGGTAGTAGTAGTGCCATCAGTTATTGTTGTTGTTCCATCTGTAACTATTGCATCAGTGGTATTTGTGGTCCCATCAGTTATTGTTGTTGTTCCATCTGTTACTGGTAGTGGTGTAACTGTTGCATCAGTGGTAGTTGTGGTTCCATCAATTATTGTTGTTGTTCCATCTGTCACTATTGCTTCAGTGGTAGTGGTGGTGCCATCAGTTATTGTTGTTGTTCCATCTGTAACTGTTGCATCAGTGGTAGTAGTAGTGCCATCAGTTATTGTTGTTGTTCCATCTGTAACTGTTGCATCAGTGGTAGTTGTGGTTCCATCAATTATTGTTGTTGTTCCATCTGTAACTGTTGCATCATTGCTAGTTGTGGTGCCATCAGTTACTGTTGTTGTTCCATCTGTGACTGTTGCATCAGTGGTAGTTGTGGTGCCATAGGTTATTGTTGTTGGTCCATTTGTAACTGTTGCATCAGTGGTAGTTGTGGTTCCATCAATTATTGTTGTTGTTCCATCTGTCACTATTGCTTCAGTGGTAGTGGTGGTGCCATCAGTTATTGTTGTTGTTCCATCTGTAACTGTTGCATCAGTGGTAGTAGTAGTGCCATCAGTTATTGTTGTTGTTCCATCTGTAACTGTTGCATCAGTGGTAGTTGTGTTTCCATCAATTATTGTTGTTGTTCCATCTGTCACTATTTCTTCAGTGGTAGTGGTGGTACCATCTGTGACTGTTGTTGTTCCATCTGTCACAGTTGCATCAGTGGTAGTAGTAGTGCCATCAGTTATTGTTGTTGTTTTATCTGTAACTGTTGCATCAGTGGTAGTTGTGGTTCCATCAATTATTGTTGTTGTTCCATCTGTCACTATTGCTTCAGTGGTAGTGGTGGTGCTATCAGTTATTGTTGTTGTTCCATCTGTAACTGTTGCATCAGTGGTAGTAGTAGTGCCATCAGTTATTGTTGTTGTTGCATCTGTAACTGTTGCATCAGTGGTAGTTGTGGTTCCATCAATGATTGTTGTTTTTCCATCTGTCACTGTTGCTTCAGTGGTAGTAGTAGTGCCATCAGTTATTGTTGTTGTTCCATCTGTAACTGTTGCATCAGTGGTAGATGTGGTTCCATCAATTATTATTGTTGTTCCATCTGTCACTGTTGCTTCAGTGGTAGTGGTGGTACCATCTGTGACTGTTGTTGTTCCATCTGTAATTGTTGCATCAGTGGTAGTTGTGGTTCCATCAATGATTGTTGTTGTTCCATCTGTCACTGTTGCTTCAGTGGTAGTGGTGGTACCATCTGTGACTGTTGTTGTTCCATCTGTCACAGTTGCATCAGTGGTAGTTGTGGTTCCATCAATTATTGTTGTTGTTCCATCTGTAACTATTGCATCATTGCTAGTTGTGGTGCCATCAGTTACTGTTGTTGTGCCATCTGTGACTGTTGCATCAGTGGTAGTTGTGGTGCCATAGGTTATTGTTGTTGGTCCATCTGTAACTGTTGCATCAGTGGTAGTTGTGGTTCCATCAATTATTGTTGTTGTTCCATCTGTCACTGTTGCTTCAGTGGTAGTGGTGGTGCCATCAGTTATTGTTGTTGTTCCATCTGTAACTGTTGCATCAGTGGTAGTAGTAGTGCCATCAGTTATTGTTGTTGTTCCATCTGTAACTGTTGCATCAGTGGTAGTTGTGGTTCCATCAATTATTGTTGTTGTTCCATCTGTCACTATTGCTTCAGTGGTAGTGGTGGTACCATCTGTGACTGTTGTTGTTCCATCTGTCACAGTTGCATCAGTGGTAGTAGTAGTGCCATCAGTTATTGTTGTTGTTTTATCTGTAACTGTTGCATCAGTGGTAGTTGTGGTTCCATCAATTATTGTTGTTGTTCCATCTGTCACTATTGCTTCAGTGGTAGTGGTGGTGCCATCAGTTATTGTTGTTGTTCCATCTGTAACTGTTGCATCAGTGGTAGTTGTGGTTCCATCAATGATTGTTGTTTTTCCATCTGTCACTGTTGCTTCAGTGGTAGTAGTAGTGCCATCAGTTATTGTTGTTGTTCCATCTGTAACTGTTGCATCAGTGGTAGATGTGGTTCCATCAATTATTATTGTTGTTCCATCTGTCACTGTTGCTTCAGTGGTAGTGGTGGTACCATCTGTGACTGTTGTTGTTCCATCTGTAATTGTTGCATCAGTGGTAGTTGTGGTTCCATCAATGATTGTTGTTGTTCCATCTGTCACTGTTGCTTCAGTGGTAGTGGTGGTACCATCTGTGACTGTTGTTGTTCCATCTGTCACAGTTGCATCAGTGGTAGTAGTGGTGCCATCAGTTATTGTTGTTGTTCCATCTGTAACTGTTGCATCAGTGGTTGTTGTGGTGCCATCAGTTATTGTTGTTGTTTCATCTGTAACTGTTGTTGTGCCATCTGTTACTGTTGTTGTTCTAACTATAACTGTTGCTTCAGTGGTAGTGGTGGTACCATCTGTGACTGTTGTTGTTCCATCTGTCACAGTTGCATCAGTGTCAGTAGTGGTGCCATCAGATATTGTTGTTTTTCCATCTGTAACTATTGCATCAGTGGTTGTTGTGGTGCCATCAGTTATTGTTGTTGTTCCATCTGTAACTGTTGCATCAGTGGTAGTTGTGGTTCCATCAGTTATTGTTGTTGTTCCATCTGTAACTATTGCATCAGTGGTAATTGTGGTGCCATCAGTCATTGTTGTTGTTCCATCTGTTACTGGTAGTGGTGTAACTGTTGCATCAGTGGTAGTTGTGGTTCCATCAATTATTGTTGTTGTTCCATCTGTCACTATTGCTTTAGTGGTAGTGGTGTTGCCATCAGTGATTGTTGTTGTTCCATCTGTAACTGTTGCATCAGTGGTAGTAGTGGTGCCATCAGTTATTGTTATTGTTCCATCTGTAACTGTTGCATCAGTGGTAACTGTGGTTCCATCAATTATTGTTGTTGTTCCATCTGTCACTGTTGCTTCAGTGGTAGTTGTGGTACCATCTGTGACTGTTGTTGTTCCATCTGTCACAGTCGCATCAGTGGTAGTAGTAGTGTCATCAGTTATTGTTATTGTTCCATCTGTAACTGTTGCATTAGTGGTAGTTGTGGTTTCATCAGTTATTGTTGTTGTTCCATCTGTAGCTGTTGCATCAGTGGTGGTTGTGGTGCCATCAGTTATTGTTGTTGTTCCATCTGTAACTGTTGCATCAGTGGTAGTAGTAGTGCCATCAGTTATTGTTGTTGTTCCATCTGTAACTGTTGCATCAGTGGTAGTTGTGGTTCCATCAATTATTGTTGTTGTTCCATCTGTCACTATTGCTTCAGTGGTAGTGGTGGTGCCATCAGTTATTGTTGTTGTTCCATCTGTAACTGTTGCATCAGTGGTAATAGTGGTGCCATCTGTGACTGTCATTGTTCCATCTGTCACTGTTGCTTCAGTGGTAGGGGTGGTGCCATCAGTTATTGTTGTTGTTCCATCTGTAACTGTTGCATCAGTGGTAGTTGTGGTGCCATCAGTTGTTGTTCTTGTTCCATCTATAACTGTTGCATCAGTGGTAGTTGTGGTTCCATCAATTACTGTTGTTGTGCCATCTGTGACTGTTGCATCAGTGGTTGTTGTGGTGCCATAAGTTATTGTTGTTGTTTCATCTGTAACTGTTGTTGTGCCATCTGTTACTGTTGTTGTTCTAACTATAACTGTTGCTTCAGTGGTAGTGGTGGTACCATCTGTGACTGTTGTTGTTCCATCTGTCACAGTTACATCAGTGTCAGTAGTGGTGCCATCAGATATTGTTGTTTTTCCATCTGTAACTATTGCATCAGTGGTTGTTGTGGTGCCATCAGTTATTGTTGTTGTTCCATCTGTAACTATTGCATCAGTGGTAGTTGTGGTTCCATCAGTTATTGTTGTTGTTCCATCTGTAACTATTGCATCAGTGGTAATTGTTGTGCCATCAGTCATTGTTGTTGTTCCATCTGTTACTGGTAGTGGTGTAACTGTTGCATCAGTGGTAGTTGTGGTTCCATCAATTATTGTTGTTGTTCCATCTGTCACTATTGCTTCAGTGGTAGTGGTGGTACCATCTGTGACTGTTGTTGTTCTATCTGTCACAGTTGCATCAGTGGTAGTAGTAGTGCCATCAGTTGTTGTTGTTGTTCCATCTGTAACTGTTGCATCAGTGGTAGTTGTGGTTCCATCAATTATTGTTGTAGTTCCATCTGTCACTGTTGCTTCAGTGGTAGTGGTGGTACCATCTGTGACTGTTGTTGTTCTATCTGTCACAGTTGCATCAGTGGTAGTAGTAGTGCCATCAGTTGTTGTTGTTGTTCCATCTGTAACTGTTGCATCAGTGGTAGTTGTGGTTCCATCAATTATTGTTGTTGTTCCATCTGTCACTATTGCTTCAGTGGTAGTGGAAGTGCCATCAGTTATTGTTGTTGTTCCATCTGTAACTGTTGCATCAGTGGTAGTTGTGGTGCCATCAGTTATTGTTGTTGTTCCATCTGTAACTGTTGCATCGGTGGTAGTTGTGGTGCCATCTGTGACTGTTATTGTTCCATCTGTAACTGTTGCATCAGTGGTAGTTGTGGTTCCATCAATTATTGTTGTTGTTCCATCTGTCACTGTTGCTTCAGTGGTAGTGTTGGTACCATCTGTGACTGTTGTTGTTCCATCTGTCACAGTTGCAACAGTGGTAGTTGTGGTGCCATCAGTAATTGTTGTTGTTCCATCTGTAGCTGTTGCATCAGTGGTAGTTGTGGTTCCATCAATTATTGTTGTTGTTCCATCTGTAACTGTTGCATCAGTGGTAACAGTGGTGCCATCTGTGACTGTTATTGTTCCATCTGTAACTGTTGCATCAGTTGTAGTTTTGCTGCCATCAGTTATCGTTGTTGTTCCATCGGCCGCTGTTACTTCAGTGTTAGTGGTGGTGTCTTCTGTGACTGTTGTTGTTCTATCTGCAACTGTTGCATCAGTGGTAATGGTGGTGCCATCTGTGACTTTTGTTGTTCCATCTGTGACTATTGCATCATTGCTAGTTGTGGTGCCATCAGTTACTGTTGTTGTGCCATCTGTGACTGTTGCATCAGTTGTAGTTGTGGTGCCATCAGTTATTGTCGTTGTTCCATCTGTAACTGTTGCATCGGTGGTAGTTGTGGTTCCATCATTTATTGTTGTTGTTCCATCTGTCACTGTTGCTTCAGTGGTAGTGGTGGTACCATCTGTGACTGTTGTTGTTCCATCTGTAACAGTTGCATCAGTGGTAGTAGTAGTGCCATCAGTTATTGTTGTTGTTCCATCTGTAACTGTTGCATCAGTGGTAATAGTGGTGCCATCTGTGACTGTTATTGTTCCATCTGTAACTGTTGCATCAATGGTAGTAGTAGTGCCATCTGTAACTGTTATTGTTGCATCTGTAACTGTTGCATCAGTAGTAGTTGTGGTGCCATCAGTTGTTGTTGTTGTTCCATCTATAACTGTTGCATCAGTGGTAGTTGTGGTGCCATCAGTTATTGTTGTTGTTCCATCTGTAACTGTTGCATCGGTGGTAGTTGTGGTTCCATCAATTATTGTTGTTGTTCCATCTGTCACTGTTGCTTCAGTGGTAGTGGTGGTACCATTTGTGACTGTTGTTGTTCCATCTGTAACAGTTGCATCAGTGGTAGTAGTAGTGCCATCAGTTATTTTTGTTGTTCTATCTGTAACTGTTGCATCAGTGGTAATAGTGGTGCCATCTGTGACTGTTATTGTTCCATCTGTAACTGTTGCATCAATGGTAGTAGTAGTGCCATCTGTGACTGTTATTGTTGCATCTGTAACTGTTGCATCAGTAGTAGTTGTGGTGCCATCAGTTATCGTTGTTGTTCCATCGGTCGCTGTTACTTCAGTGTTAGTGGTGGTGTCTTCTGTGACTGTTGTTGTTCCATCTGCAACTGTTGCATCAGTGGTAATGGTGGTGCCATCTGTGACTTGTGTTGTTCCATCTGTAACTATTGCATCATTGCTAGTTGTGGTGCCATCAGTTACTGTTGTCATGCCATCTGTGACTGTTGCATCAGTGGTAGTTGTGGTGCCATAGGTTATTGTTGTTGTTCCATCTGTAACTGTTGCATCAGTGGTAGTTGTGGTTCCATCAATTATTGTTGTTGTTCCATCTGTCACTGTTGCTTCAGTGGTAGTGGTGGTACCATCTGTGACTGTTGTTGTTCCATCTGTCACAGTTGCATCAGTGGTAGTAGTAGTGCCATCAGTTATTGTTGTTGTTCCATCTGTAACTGTTGCATCAGTGGTAGTGGTGGTGCCATCAGTTATTGTTGTTGTTCCATCTGTAACTGTTGCATCAGTTGTAATAGTGATGCCATCTGTGATTGTTATTGTTCCATCTGTAACTGTTGCATCAGTGGTAGTTGTGGTTTCATCAGTTATTGTTTTTGTTCCATCTGTAGCTGTTGCATCAGTGGTAGTTGTGGTGCCATCAGTTATTGTTGTTGTTCCATCTGTAACTGTTGAATCAGTGGTAGTAGTAGTGCCATCAGTTATTGTTGTTGTTCCATCTGTAACTGTTACATCAGTGGTAGTTGTGGTTCCATCAATTATTGTTGTTGTTCCATCTGTCACTATTGCTTCAGTGGTAGTGGTGGTGCCATCAGTTATTGTTGTTGTTCCATCTGTAACTGTTGCATCAGTGGTAGTTGTGGTTCCATCAATGATTGTTGTTGTTCCATCTGTCACTGTTGCTTCAGTGGTAGTGGTGGTACCATCTGTGACTGTTGTTGTTCCATCTGTCACAGTTGCATCAGTGGTAGTAGTAGTGCCATCAGTTATTGTTGTTGTTCCATCTGTAACTGTTGCATCAGTGGTAGTTGTGGTGCCATCTGTGACTGTCATTGTTCCATCTGTCACTGTTGCTTCACTGGTAGCGGTGGTGCCATCAGTTATTGTTGTTGTTCCATCTGTAACTGTTGCATCAGTGGTAGTTGTGGTGCCATCAGTTATTGTTGTTGTTCCATCTATAACTGTTGCATCAGTGGTAGTTGTGGTTCCATCAATTATTGTTGTTGTTCCATCTGTCACTGTTGCTTCAGTGGTAGTGGTGGTACCATCTGTGACTGTTGTTGTTCCATCTGTAACAGTTGCATCAGTGGTAGTAGTAGTGCCATCAGTTATTGTTGTTGTTCCATCTGTAACTGTTGCATCAGTGGTAATAGTGGTGCCATCTGTGACTGTTATTGTTCCATCTGTAACTGTTGCATCAGTTGTAGTTTTGCTGCCATCAGTTATCGTTGTTGTTCTATCGGCCGCTGTTACTTCAGTGTTAGTGGTGATGTCTTCTGTGACTGTTGTTGTTCCATCTGCAACTGTTGCATCTGTGGTAATGGTGGTGCCATCTGTGACTTTTGTTGTTTTATCTGTAACTGTTGCATCAGTGGTAGTTGTGGTTCCATCACTTATTGTTGTTGTTCCATCTGTCACTGTTGCTTCAGTGGTAGTGGTGGTACCATCTGTGACTTTTGTTGTTCCATCTGTAACTATTGCATCATTGCTAGTTGTGGCGCCATCAGTTACTGTTGTTGGGCCATCTGTGACTGTTGTTGAGCCTTCTGTCACAGTTGCATCAGTGAAAGTGGTAGTGCCATCAGTTGTTGTTGTTGTTCCATCTGTCACAGTTGCATCAGTGGTAGTAGTAGTGCCATCAGTTATTGTTGTTGTTCCATCTGTAACTGTTGCATCAGTGGTAGTTGTGGTTCCATCACTTATTGTTGTTGTTCCATCTGTCACTGTTGCTTCAGTGGTAGTGGTGGTACCATCTGTGACTTTTGTTGTTCCATCTGTAACTATTGCATCATTGCTAGTTGTGGCGCCATCAGTTACTGTTGTTGGGCCATCTGTGACTGTTGTTGAGCCTTCTGTCACAGTTGCATCAGTGAAAGTGGTAGTGCCATCAGTTGTTGTTGTTGTTCCATCTGTCACAGTTGCATCAGTGGTAGTAGTAGTGCCATCAGTTATTGTTGTTGTTCCATCTGTCACTGTTGCTTCAGTGGTAGTTGTGGTACCATCTGTGACTGTTGTTGTTCCATCTGTCACAGTCGCATCAGTGGTAGTAGTAGTGTCATCAGTTATTGTTATTGTTCCATCTGTAACTGTTGCATTAGTGGTAGTTGTGGTTTCATCAGTTATTGTTGTTGTTCCATCTGTAGCTGTTGCATCAGTGGTGGTTGTGGTGCCATCAGTTATTGTTGTTGTTCCATCTGTAACTGTTGCATCAGTGGTAGTAGTAGTGCCATCAGTTATTGTTGTTGTTCCATCTGTAACTGTTGCATCAGTGGTAGTTGTGGTTCCATCAATTATTGTTGTTGTTCCATCTGTCACTATTGCTTCAGTGGTAGTGGTGGTGCCATCAGTTATTGTTGTTGTTCCATCTGTAACTGTTGCATCAGTGGTAATAGTGGTGCCATCTGTGACTGTCATTGTTCCATCTGTCACTGTTGCTTCAGTGGTAGGGGTGGTGCCATCAGTTATTGTTGTTGTTCCATCTGTAACTGTTGCATCAGTGGTAGTTGTGGTGCCATCAGTTGTTGTTCTTGTTCCATCTATAACTGTTGCATCAGTGGTAGTTGTGGTTCCATCAATTACTGTTGTTGTGCCATCTGTGACTGTTGCATCAGTGGTTGTTGTGGTGCCATAAGTTATTGTTGTTGTTTCATCTGTAACTGTTGTTGTGCCATCTGTTACTGTTGTTGTTCTAACTATAACTGTTGCTTCAGTGGTAGTGGTGGTACCATCTGTGACTGTTGTTGTTCCATCTGTCACAGTTACATCAGTGTCAGTAGTGGTGCCATCAGATATTGTTGTTTTTCCATCTGTAACTATTGCATCAGTGGTTGTTGTGGTGCCATCAGTTATTGTTGTTGTTCCATCTGTAACTATTGCATCAGTGGTAGTTGTGGTTCCATCAGTTATTGTTGTTGTTCCATCTGTAACTATTGCATCAGTGGTAATTGTTGTGCCATCAGTCATTGTTGTTGTTCCATCTGTTACTGGTAGTGGTGTAACTGTTGCATCAGTGGTAGTTGTGGTTCCATCAATTATTGTTGTTGTTCCATCTGTCACTATTGCTTCAGTGGTAGTGGTGGTACCATCTGTGACTGTTGTTGTTCTATCTGTCACAGTTGCATCAGTGGTAGTAGTAGTGCCATCAGTTGTTGTTGTTGTTCCATCTGTAACTGTTGCATCAGTGGTAGTTGTGGTTCCATCAATTATTGTTGTTGTTCCATCTGTCACTGTTGCTTCAGTGGTAGTGGTGGTACCATCTGTGACTGTTGTTGTTCTATCTGTCACAGTTGCATCAGTGGTAGTAGTAGTGCCATCAGTTGTTGTTGTTGTTCCATCTGTAACTGTTGCATCAGTGGTAGTTGTGGTTCCATCAATTATTGTTGTTGTTCCATCTGTCACTATTGCTTCAGTGGTAGTGGTGGTGCCATCAGTTATTGTTGTTGTTCCATCTGTAACTGTTGCATCAGTGGTAGTTGTGGTGCCATCAGTTATTGTTGTTGTTCCATCTGTAACTGTTGCATCGGTGGTAGTTGTGGTGCCATCTGTGACTGTTATTGTTCCATCTGTAACTGTTGCATCAGTGGTAGTTGTGGTTCCATCAATTATTGTTGTTGTTCCATCTGTCACTGTTGCTTCAGTGGTAGTGTTGGTACCATCTGTGACTGTTGTTGTTCCATCTGTCACAGTTGCAACAGTGGTAGTTGTGGTGCCATCAGTAATTGTTGTTGTTCCATCTGTAGCTGTTGCATCAGTGGTAGTTGTGGTTCCATCAATTATTGTTGTTGTTCCATCTGTAACTGTTGCATCAGTGGTAACAGTGGTGCCATCTGTGACTGTTATTGTTCCATCTGTAACTGTTGCATCAGTTGTAGTTTTGCTGCCATCAGTTATCGTTGTTGTTCCATCGGCCGCTGTTACTTCAGTGTTAGTGGTGGTGTCTTCTGTGACTGTTGTTGTTCTATCTGCAACTGTTGCATCAGTGGTAATGGTGGTGCCATCTGTGACTTTTGTTGTTCCATCTGTGACTATTGCATCATTGCTAGTTGTGGTGCCATCAGTTACTGTTGTTGTGCCATCTGTGACTGTTGCATCAGTTGTAGTTGTGGTGCCATCAGTTATTGTCGTTGTTCCATCTGTAACTGTTGCATCGGTGGTAGTTGTGGTTCCATCATTTATTGTTGTTGTTCCATCTGTCACTGTTGCTTCAGTGGTAGTGGTGGTACCATCTGTGACTGTTGTTGTTCCATCTGTAACAGTTGCATCAGTGGTAGTAGTAGTGCCATCAGTTATTGTTGTTGTTCCATCTGTAACTGTTGCATCAGTGGTAATAGTGGTGCCATCTGTGACTGTTATTGTTCCATCTGTAACTGTTGCATCAATGGTAGTAGTAGTGCCATCTGTAACTGTTATTGTTGCATCTGTAACTGTTGCATCAGTAGTAGTTGTGGTGCCATCAGTTGTTGTTGTTGTTCCATCTATAACTGTTGCATCAGTGGTAGTTGTGGTGCCATCAGTTATTGTTGTTGTTCCATCTGTAACTGTTGCATCGGTGGTAGTTGTGGTTCCATCAATTATTGTTGTTGTTCCATCTGTCACTGTTGCTTCAGTGGTAGTGGTGGTACCATTTGTGACTGTTGTTGTTCCATCTGTAACAGTTGCATCAGTGGTAGTAGTAGTGCCATCAGTTATTTTTGTTGTTCTATCTGTAACTGTTGCATCAGTGGTAATAGTGGTGCCATCTGTGACTGTTATTGTTCCATCTGTAACTGTTGCATCAATGGTAGTAGTAGTGCCATCTGTGACTGTTATTGTTGCATCTGTAACTGTTGCATCAGTAGTAGTTGTGGTGCCATCAGTTATCGTTGTTGTTCCATCGGTCGCTGTTACTTCAGTGTTAGTGGTGGTGTCTTCTGTGACTGTTGTTGTTCCATCTGCAACTGTTGCATCAGTGGTAATGGTGGTGCCATCTGTGACTTGTGTTGTTCCATCTGTAACTATTGCATCATTGCTAGTTGTGGTGCCATCAGTTACTGTTGTCATGCCATCTGTGACTGTTGCATCAGTGGTAGTTGTGGTGCCATAGGTTATTGTTGTTGTTCCATCTGTAACTGTTGCATCAGTGGTAGTTGTGGTTCCATCAATTATTGTTGTTGTTCCATCTGTCACTGTTGCTTCAGTGGTAGTGGTGGTACCATCTGTGACTGTTGTTGTTCCATCTGTCACAGTTGCATCAGTGGTAGTAGTAGTGCCATCAGTTATTGTTGTTGTTCCATCTGTAACTGTTGCATCAGTGGTAGTGGTGGTGCCATCAGTTATTGTTGTTGTTCCATCTGTAACTGTTGCATCAGTTGTAATAGTGATGCCATCTGTGATTGTTATTGTTCCATCTGTAACTGTTGCATCAGTGGTAGTTGTGGTTTCATCAGTTATTGTTTTTGTTCCATCTGTAGCTGTTGCATCAGTGGTAGTTGTGGTGCCATCAGTTATTGTTGTTGTTCCATCTGTAACTGTTGAATCAGTGGTAGTAGTAGTGCCATCAGTTATTGTTGTTGTTCCATCTGTAACTGTTACATCAGTGGTAGTTGTGGTTCCATCAATTATTGTTGTTGTTCCATCTGTCACTATTGCTTCAGTGGTAGTGGTGGTGCCATCAGTTATTGTTGTTGTTCCATCTGTAACTGTTGCATCAGTGGTAGTTGTGGTTCCATCAATGATTGTTGTTGTTCCATCTGTCACTGTTGCTTCAGTGGTAGTGGTGGTACCATCTGTGACTGTTGTTGTTCCATCTGTCACAGTTGCATCAGTGGTAGTAGTAGTGCCATCAGTTATTGTTGTTGTTCCATCTGTAACTGTTGCATCAGTGGTAGTTGTGGTGCCATCTGTGACTGTCATTGTTCCATCTGTCACTGTTGCTTCACTGGTAGCGGTGGTGCCATCAGTTATTGTTGTTGTTCCATCTGTAACTGTTGCATCAGTGGTAGTTGTGGTGCCATCAGTTATTGTTGTTGTTCCATCTATAACTGTTGCATCAGTGGTAGTTGTGGTTCCATCAATTATTGTTGTTGTTCCATCTGTCACTGTTGCTTCAGTGGTAGTGGTGGTACCATCTGTGACTGTTGTTGTTCCATCTGTAACAGTTGCATCAGTGGTAGTAGTAGTGCCATCAGTTATTGTTGTTGTTCCATCTGTAACTGTTGCATCAGTGGTAATAGTGGTGCCATCTGTGACTGTTATTGTTCCATCTGTAACTGTTGCATCAGTTGTAGTTTTGCTGCCATCAGTTATCGTTGTTGTTCTATCGGCCGCTGTTACTTCAGTGTTAGTGGTGATGTCTTCTGTGACTGTTGTTGTTCCATCTGCAACTGTTGCATCTGTGGTAATGGTGGTGCCATCTGTGACTTTTGTTGTTTTATCTGTAACTGTTGCATCAGTGGTAGTTGTGGTTCCATCACTTATTGTTGTTGTTCCATCTGTCACTGTTGCTTCAGTGGTAGTGGTGGTACCATCTGTGACTTTTGTTGTTCCATCTGTAACTATTGCATCATTGCTAGTTGTGGCGCCATCAGTTACTGTTGTTGGGCCATCTGTGACTGTTGTTGAGCCTTCTGTCACAGTTGCATCAGTGAAAGTGGTAGTGCCATCAGTTGTTGTTGTTGTTCCATCTGTCACAGTTGCATCAGTGGTAGTAGTAGTGCCATCAGTTATTGTTGTTGTTCCATCTGTAACTGTTGCATCAGTGGTAGTTGTGGTTCCATCAATTATTATTGTTGTTCCATCTGTCACTGTTGCTTCAGTGTTAGTGGTGGTGTCTTCTGTGACTGTTGTTGTTCCATCTGCAACTGTTGCATCAGTGGTAATGGTGGTGCCATCTGTGACTTTTGTTGTTCCATCTGTAACTATTGCATCATTGCTAGTTGTGGTGCCATCAGTTACTGTTGTTGTGCCATCTGTAACTGTTGCATCAGTTGTAGTTTTGCTGCCATCAGTTATCGTTGTTGTTCCATCGGTCGCTGTTACTTCAGTGTTAGTGGTGGTGTCTTCTGTGACTGTTGTTGTTCTATCTGTAACTGTTGCATCAGTGGTAATGGTGGTGCCATCTGTGACTTTTGTTGTTCCATCTGTAACTATTGCATCATTGCTAGTTGTGGCGCCATCAGTTACTGTTGTTGGGCCATCTGTGACTATTGTTATGCCTTCTGTCACAGTTGCATCAGTGAAAGTGGTAGTGCCATCAGTTGTTGTTGTTGTTCCATCTGTCACAGTTGCATCAGTGGTAGTAGTAGTGCCATCAGTTTTTGTTTTTGTTCCATCTGTAACTGTTGCATCAGTGGTAGTTGTGGTTCCATCAATTATTGTTGTTGTTCCATCTGTCACTATTGCTTCAGTGGTAGTGGTGGTGCCATCAGTGATTGTTGTTGTTCCATCTGTAACTGTTGCATCAGTGGTAGTAGTAGTGCCATCAGTTATTGTTGTTGTTCCATCTGTAACTGTTGCATCAGTGTTAGTTGTGGTTCCATCAATTATTGTTGTTGTTCCATCTGTCACTATTGCTTCAGTGGTTGTGGTGGTTCCATCACTTATTGTTGTTGTTCCATCTGTCACTATTGCTTCAGTGGTAGTGGTGGTGCCATCAGTTATTGTTGTTGTTCCATCTGTAACTGTTGCATCAGTGGTAATAGTGGTGCCATCTGTGACTGTTATTGTTCCATCTGTAACTGTTGCATCAGTTGTAGTTTTGCTGCCATCAGTTATCGTTATTGTTCTATCGGCCGCTGTTACTTCAGTGTTAGTGGTGATGTCTTCTGTGACTGTTGTTGTTCCATCTGCAACTGTTGCATCAGTGGTAATGGTGGTGCCATCTGTGACTTTTGTTGTTTTATCTGTAACTGTTGCATCAGTGGTAGTAATAGTGCCATCAGTTATTGTTGTTAATCCATCTGTAACTGTTGCATCATTGGTAGTTGTGGTTCCATCAATTATTGTTGTTGTTCCATCGGTCGCTGTTACTTCAGTGTTAGTGGTGGTGTCATCTGTGACTGTTGTTGTTCCATCTGTCACAGTTGCATCAGTGGTAGTAGTAGTGCCAACAGTTATTGTTGTTGTTCCATCTGTAACTGTTGCATCAGTGGTAGTGGTGGTGCCATCAGTTATTGTTGTTGTTCCATCTGTAACTGTTGCATCAGTTGTAATAGTGGTGCCATCTGTGATTGTTATTGTTCCATCTGTAACTGTTGCATCAGTGGTAGTGGTGGTACCATCTGTGACTGTTGTTGTTCCATCTGTCACAGTTGCATCAGTGGTAGTAGTAGTGCCAACAGTTATTGTTGTTGTTCCATCTGTAACTGTTGCATCAGTGGTAGTGGTGGTGCCATCAGTTATTGTTGTTGTTCCATCTGTAACTGTTGCATCAGTTGTAATAGTGGTGCCATCTGTGATTGTTATTGTTCCATCTGTAACTGTTGCATCAGTGGTAGTTGTGGTTCCATCAATTATTGTTGTTGTTCCATCTGTCACTATTGCTTCAGTGGTAGTGGTGGTGCCATCAGTTATTGTTGTTGTTCCATCTGTAACTGTTGCATCAGTGGTAAAAGTGGTGCCATCTGTGACTGTCATTGTTCCATCTGTCACTGTTGCTTCACTGGTAGCGGTGGTGCCATCAGTTATTGTTGTTGTTCCATCTGTAACTGTTGCATCAGTGGTAGTAGTGGTGCCATCAGTTATTGTTGTTGTTCCATCTGTAACTGTTGCATCAGTGGTAGTTGTGGTTCCATCAATTATTGTTGTTGTTCCATCTGTCACTGTTGCTTCAGTGGTAGTGGTGGTACCATCTGTGACTGTTGTTGTTCCATCTGTCACAGTTGCATCAGTGGTAGTAGTAGTGCCATCAGTTATTGTTGTTGTTCCATCTGTAACTGTTGCATCAGTGTTAGTTGTGGTTCCATCAATTATTGTTGTTGTTCCATCTGTCACTATTGCTTCAGTGGTAGTGGTGGTTCCATCACTTATTGTTGTTGTTCCATCTGTCACTATTGCTTCAGTGGTAGTGGTGGTGCCATCAGTTATTGTTGTTGTTCCATCTGTAACTGTTGCATCAGTGGTAATAGTGGTGCCATCTGTGACTGTTATTGTTCCATCTGTAACTGTTGCATCAGTTGTAGTTTTGCTGCCATCAGTTATCGTTATTGTTCTATCGGCCGCTGTTACTTCAGTGTTAGTGGTGATGTCTTCTGTGACTGTTGTTGTTCCATCTGCAACTGTTGCATCAGTGGTAATGGTGGTGCCATCTGTGACTTTTGTTGTTTTATCTGTAACTGTTGCATCAGTGGTAGTAATAGTGCCATCAGTTATTGTTGTTAATCCATCTGTAACTGTTGCATCATTGGTAGTTGTGGTTCCATCAATTATTGTTGTTGTTCCATCGGTCGCTGTTACTTCAGTGTTAGTGGTGGTGTCATCTGTGACTGTTGTTGTTCCATCTGCAACTGTTGCATCAGTGGTAATGGTGGTGCCATCTGTGACTTTTGTTGTTCCATCTGTAACTATTGCATCATTGCTAGTTGTGGTGCCATCAGTTACTGTTGTCATGCCATCTGTGACTGTTGCATCAGTGGTAGTTGTGGTGCCATAGGTTATTGTTGTTGTTCCATCTGTAACTGTTGCATCAGTGGTAGTTGTGGTTCCATCAATTATTGTTGTTGTTCCATCTGTCACTGTTGCTTCAGTGGTAGTGGTGGTACCATCTGTGACTGTTGTTGTTCCATCTGTCACAGTTGCATCAGTGGTAGTGGTGGTGCGATCAGTTATTGTTTTTGTTCCATCTGTAACTGTTGCATCAGTTGTAATAGTGGTGCCATCTGTGATTGTTATTGTTCCATCTGTAACTGTTGCATCAGTGGTAGTTGTGGTTTCATCAGTTATTGTTGTTGTTCCATCTGTGGCTGTTGCATCAGTGGTAGTTGTGGTGCCATCAGTTATTGTTGTTGTTCCATCTGTAACTGTTGCATCAGTGGTAGTAGTAGTGCCATCAGTTATTGTTGTTGTTCCATCTGTAACTGTTGCATCAGTGGTAGTTGTGGTTCCATCAATTATTGTTGTTGTTCCATCTGTCACTATTGCTTCAGTGGTAGTGGTGGTGCCATCAGTAATTGTTGTTGTTCCATCTGTAACTGTTGCATCAGTGGTAATAGTGGTGCCATCTGTGACTGTCATTGTTCCATCTATCACTGTTGCTTCAGTGGTAGCGGTGGTGCCATCAGTTATTGTTGTTGTTCCATCTGTAACTGTTGCATCAGTGGTAGTTGTGGTGCCATCAGTTATTGTTGTTGTTCCATCTATAACTGTTGCATCAGTGGTAGTTGTGGTTCCATCAATTATTGTTGTTGTTTCATCTGTAACTGTTGATTCAGTGGTAGTTGTGGTTCCATCAATTATTATAATAGAGGTGCCATCTGTGACTGTTATTGTTCCATCTGTAACTGTTGCATCAGTGGTAGTTGTGGTTCCATCAATTATTGTTGTTGTTCCATCTGTCACTGTTGCTTCAGTGGTAGTGGTGGTACCAACTGTGACTGTTGTTGTTCCATCTGTCACAGTTGCAACAGTGGTAGTTGTGGTGCCATCAGTTATTGTTGTTGTTCCATCTGTAGCTGTTGCATCAGTGGTAGTTGTGGTTCCATCAATTATTGTTGTTGTTCCATCTGTAACTGTTGCATCAGTGGTAACAGTGGTGCCATCTGTTACTGTTATTGTTCCATCTGTAACTGTTGTATCAGTGGTAGTTGTGGTGCCATCAGTTATTGTTGTTGTTCCATCTGTAACTGTTGCATCAGTGGTAGTTGTGGTTCCATCAATGATTGTTGTTGTTCCATCTGTCACTGTTGCTTCAGTGGTAGTGGTGGTACCATCTGTGACTGTTGTTGTTCCATCTGTCACAGTTGCATCAGTGGTAGTAGTAGTGCCATCAGTTATTGTTGTTGTTCCATCTGTAACTGTTGCATCAGTGGTAGTTGTGGTTCCATCAATTATTGTTGTTGTTCCATCTGTCACTGTTGCTTCAGTGGTAGTGGTGGTACCATCTGTGACTGTTGTTGTTCCATCTGTCACAGTTGCATCAGTGGTAGTAGTAGTGCCAACAGTTATTGTTGTTGTTCCATCTGTAACTGTTGCATCAGTGGTAGTGGTGGTGCCATCAGTTATTGTTGTTGTTCCATCTGTAACTGTTGCATCAGTTGTAATAGTGGTGCCATCTGTGATTGTTATTGTTCCATCTGTAACTGTTGCATCAGTGGTAGTTGTGGTTCCATCAATTATTGTTGTTGTTCCATCTGTCACTATTGCTTCAGTGGTAGTGGTGGTGCCATCAGTTATTGTTGTTGTTCCATCTGTAACTGTTGCATCAGTGGTAAAAGTGGTGCCATCTGTGACTGTCATTGTTCCATCTGTCACTGTTGCTTCACTGGTAGCGGTGGTGCCATCAGTTATTGTTGTTGTTCCATCTGTAACTGTTGCATCAGTGGTAGTAGTGGTGCCATCAGTTATTGTTGTTGTTCCATCTGTAACTGTTGCATCAGTGGTAGTTGTGGTTCCATCAATTATTGTTGTTGTTCCATCTGTCACTGTTGCTTCAGTGGTAGTGGTGGTACCATCTGTGACTGTTGTTGTTCCATCTGTCACAGTTGCATCAGTGGTAGTAGTAGTGCCATCAGTTATTGTTGTTGTTCCATCTGTAACTGTTGCATCAGTGTTAGTTGTGGTTCCATCAATTATTGTTGTTGTTCCATCTGTCACTATTGCTTCAGTGGTAGTGGTGGTTCCATCACTTATTGTTGTTGTTCCATCTGTCACTATTGCTTCAGTGGTAGTGGTGGTGCCATCAGTTATTGTTGTTGTTCCATCTGTAACTGTTGCATCAGTGGTAATAGTGGTGCCATCTGTGACTGTTATTGTTCCATCTGTAACTGTTGCATCAGTTGTAGTTTTGCTGCCATCAGTTATCGTTATTGTTCTATCGGCCGCTGTTACTTCAGTGTTAGTGGTGATGTCTTCTGTGACTGTTGTTGTTCCATCTGCAACTGTTGCATCAGTGGTAATGGTGGTGCCATCTGTGACTTTTGTTGTTTTATCTGTAACTGTTGCATCAGTGGTAGTAATAGTGCCATCAGTTATTGTTGTTAATCCATCTGTAACTGTTGCATCATTGGTAGTTGTGGTTCCATCAATTATTGTTGTTGTTCCATCGGTCGCTGTTACTTCAGTGTTAGTGGTGGTGTCATCTGTGACTGTTGTTGTTCCATCTGCAACTGTTGCATCAGTGGTAATGGTGGTGCCATCTGTGACTTTTGTTGTTCCATCTGTAACTATTGCATCATTGCTAGTTGTGGTGCCATCAGTTACTGTTGTCATGCCATCTGTGACTGTTGCATCAGTGGTAGTTGTGGTGCCATAGGTTATTGTTGTTGTTCCATCTGTAACTGTTGCATCAGTGGTAGTTGTGGTTCCATCAATTATTGTTGTTGTTCCATCTGTCACTGTTGCTTCAGTGGTAGTGGTGGTACCATCTGTGACTGTTGTTGTTCCATCTGTCACAGTTGCATCAGTGGTAGTGGTGGTGCGATCAGTTATTGTTTTTGTTCCATCTGTAACTGTTGCATCAGTTGTAATAGTGGTGCCATCTGTGATTGTTATTGTTCCATCTGTAACTGTTGCATCAGTGGTAGTTGTGGTTTCATCAGTTATTGTTGTTGTTCCATCTGTGGCTGTTGCATCAGTGGTAGTTGTGGTGCCATCAGTTATTGTTGTTGTTCCATCTGTAACTGTTGCATCAGTGGTAGTAGTAGTGCCATCAGTTATTGTTGTTGTTCCATCTGTAACTGTTGCATCAGTGGTAGTTGTGGTTCCATCAATTATTGTTGTTGTTCCATCTGTCACTATTGCTTCAGTGGTAGTGGTGGTGCCATCAGTAATTGTTGTTGTTCCATCTGTAACTGTTGCATCAGTGGTAATAGTGGTGCCATCTGTGACTGTCATTGTTCCATCTATCACTGTTGCTTCAGTGGTAGCGGTGGTGCCATCAGTTATTGTTGTTGTTCCATCTGTAACTGTTGCATCAGTGGTAGTTGTGGTGCCATCAGTTATTGTTGTTGTTCCATCTATAACTGTTGCATCAGTGGTAGTTGTGGTTCCATCAATTATTGTTGTTGTTCCATCTGTAACTGTTGATTCAGTGGTAGTTGTGGTTCCATCAATTATTATAATAGAGGTGCCATCTGTGACTGTTATTGTTCCATCTGTAACTGTTACATCAGTGGTAGTTGTGGTTCCATCAATTATTGTTGTTGTTCCATCTGTAGCTGTTGCATCAGTGGTAGTTGTGGTTCCATCAATTATTGTTGTTGTTCCATCTGTAACTGTTGCATCAGTGGTAACAGTGGTGCCATCTGTTACTGTTATTGTTCCATCTGTAACTGTTGCATCAGTGGTAGTTGTGGTGCCATCAGTTATTGTTGTTGTTCCATCTGTAACTGTTGCATCAGTGGTAGTTGTGGTTCCATCAATGATTGTTGTTGTTCCATCTGTCACTGTTGCTTCAGTGGTAGTGGTGGTACCATCTGTGACTGTTGTTGTTCCATCTGTCACAGTTGCATCAGTGGTAGTAGTAGTGCCATCAGTTATTGTTGTTGTTCCATCTGTAACTGTTGCATCAGTGGTAGTAGTAGTGCCATCAGTTATTGTTGTTGTTCCATCTGTAACTGTTGCATCAGTGGTAGTTGTGGTTCCATCAATTATTGTTGTTGTTCCATCTGTCACTATTGCTTCAGTGGTAGTGGTGGTGCCATCAGTTATTGTTGTTGTTCCATCTGTAACTGTTGCATCAGTGGTAATAGTGGTGCCATCTGTGACTGTCATTGTTCCATCTGTCACTGTTGCTTCAGTGGTAGCGGTGGTGCCATCAGTTATTGTTGTTGTTCCATCTGTAACTGTTGCATCAGTGGTAGTTGTGGTGCCATCAGTTGTTGTTGTTGTTCCATCTATAACTGTTGCATCAGTGGTAGTTGTGGTTCCATCAATTACTGTTGTTGTGCCATCTGTGACTGTTGCATCAGTGGTTGTTGTGGTGCCATCAGTTATTGTTGTTGTTTCATCTGTAACTGTTGTTGTGCCATCTGTTACTGTTGTTGTTCTAACTATAACTGTTGCTTCAGTGGTAGTGGTGGTACCATCTGTGACTGTTGTTGTTCCATCTGTCACAGTTACATCAGTGTCAGTAGTGGTGCCATCAGATATTGTTGTTTTTCCATCTGTGACTATTGCATCAGTGGTTGTTGTGGTGCCATCAGTTATTGTTGTTGTTCCATCTGTAACTATTGCATCAGTGGTAGTTGTGGTTCCATCAGTTATTGTTGTTGTTCCATCTGTCACTGTTGCTTCAGTGGTAGTGGTGGTACCATCTGTGACTGTTGTTGTTCCATCTGTCACAGTTGCATCAGTAGTAGTAGTAGTGCCATCAGTTATTGTTGCTGTTCCATCTGTAACTGTTGCATCAGTGGTAGTAGTAGTGCCATCAGTTATTGTTGTTGTTCCATCTGTAACTGTTGCATCAGTGGTAGTTGTAGTTCCATCAATGATTGTTGTTGTTCCATCTGTCACTGTTGCTTCAGTGGTAGTGGTGGTACCATCTGTGACTGTTGTTGTTCCATCTGTCACAGTTGCATCAGTAGTAGTAGTAGTGCCATCAGTTATTGTTATTGTTCCATCTGTAACTGTTGCATCAGTGGTAGTAGTAGTGCCATCAGTTATTGTTGTTGTTCCATCTGTAACTGTTGCATCAGTGGTAGTTGTGGTTCCATCAATTATTGTTGTTGTTCCATCTGTCACTATTGCTTCAGTGGTACTGGTGGTGCCACCAGTTATTGTTGTTGTTCCATCTGTAACTGTTGCATCAGTGGTAGTAGTAGTGCCATCAGTTATTGTTGTTGTTCCATCTGTAACTGTTGCATCAGTGGTAGTTGTGGTTCCATCAATTATTGTTGTTGTTCCATCTGTCACTGTTGCTTCAGTGGTAGTGGTGGTACCATCTGTGACTGTTGTTGTTCCATCTGTCACAGTTGCATCAGTGGTAGTAGTAGTGCCATCAGTTATTGTTGTTGTTCCATCTGTAACTGTTGCATCAGTGGTAGTTGTGAATCCATCAATTATTGTTGTTGTTCCATCTGTCACTATTGCTTCAGTGGTAGTGGTGGTGCCATCAGTTATTGTTATTGTTCCATCTGTAACTGTTGCATCAGTGGTAATAGTGGTGCCATCTGTGACTGTTATTGTTCCATCTGTAACTGTTGCATCAGTGGCAGTTGTGGTTCCATCAGTTATTGTTGTTGTTCCATCTGTAGCTGTTGCATCAGTGGTAGTTGTGGTGCCATCAGTTATTGTTGTTGTTCCATCTGTCACTGTTGCTTCAGTGGTAGTGGAGGTACCATCTGTGACCGTTGTTGTTCCATCTGTCACAGTTGCATCAGTGGTAGTAGTAGTGCCATCTGTGACTGTTATTGTTGCATCTGTAACTGTTGCATCAGTAGTAGTTGTGGTGCCATCAGTTGTTGTTGTTGTTCCATCTGTAACTGTTGCATCAGTTGTAGTTTTGCTGCCATCAGTTATCGTTGTTGTTCCATCGGTCGCTGTTACTTCAGTGTTAGTGGTGGTGTCTTCTGTGACTGTTGTTGTTCTATCTGCAACTGTTGCATCAGTGGTAATGGTGGTGCCATCTGTGACTTTTGTTGTTCCATCTGTAACTATTGCATCATTGCTAGTTGTGGTGCCATCAGTTACTGTTGTTGTGCCATCTGTGACTGTTGCATCAGTGGTAGTTGTGGTGCCATAGGTTATTGTTGTTGTTCCGTCTGTAACTGTTGCATCAGTGGTAGTTGTGGTTCCATCAATTATTGTTGTTGTTCCATCTGTCACTGTTGCTTCAGTGGTAGTTGTGGTTCCATAAATTATTGTTGTTGTTCTATCTGTCACTATTGCTTCAGTGGTAGTGGTGGTGCCATCAGTTATTGTTATTGTTGCATCTGTAACTGTTGCATCGGTAGTAGTTGTGGTGCCATCAGTTGTTGTTGTTGTTCCATCTGTAACTGTTGCATCAGTTGTAGTTTTGCTGCCATCAGTTATCGTTGTTGTTCCATCGGTCGCTGTTACTTCAGTGTTAGTGGTGGTGTCTTCTGTGACTGTTGTTGTTCTATCTGCAACTGTTGCATCAGTGGTAATGGTGGTGCCATCTGTGACTTTTGTTGTTCCATCTGTAACTATTGCATCATTGCTAGTTGTGGCGCCATCAGTTACTGTTGTTGGGCC
Source organism: Atethmia centrago (assembly GCA_905333075.3). NCBI lineage: Eukaryota > Metazoa > Arthropoda > Insecta > Lepidoptera > Noctuidae > Atethmia > Atethmia centrago. The sequence continues at coordinate 13,558,692 of HG995386.1, read as the reverse complement.
ATCTGTGACTGTTGTTATGCCTTCTGTCACAGTTGCATCAGTGAAAGTGGTAGTGCCATCAGTTGTTGTTGTAGTTCCATCTGTAACTGTTGCATCTGTGGTAGTTGTGGTGCCATCAGTTATTGTTGTTGTTCCATCTGTAACTGTTGCATAAGTGGTAGTTGTGGTTCCATCTATTATTGTTGTTGTTCCATCTGTAACTGTTGCATCAGTGGTAATAGTGGTGCCATCTGTGACTGTTATTGTTCCATCTGTAACTGTTGCATCAGTGGTAGTTGTGGTTCCATCAATTATTGTTGTTGTTCCATCTGTCACTGTTGCTTCAGTGGTAGTGGTGGTACCATCTGTGACTGTTGTTGTTCCGTCTGTCACAGTTGCAACAGTGGTAGTTGTGGTGCCATCAGTTATTGTTGTTGTTCCATCTGTAACTGTTGCATCAGTGGTAGTTGTGGTTCCATCACTTATTGTTGTTGTTCCATCTGTCACTGTTGCTTCAGTGGTAGTGGTGGTACCATCTGTGACTGTTGTTGTTCCATCTGTAGCTGTTGCATCAGTGGTAGTTGTGGTTCCATCAATTATTGTTGTTGTTCCATCTGTAACTGTTACATCAGTGGTAACAGTGGTGCCATCTGTGACTGTTATTGTTCCATCTGTAACTGTTGCATCAGTTGTAGTTTTGCTGCCATCAGTTATCGTTGTTGTTCCATCGGCCGCTGTTACTTCAGTGTTAGTGGTGGTGTCTTCTGTGACTGTTGTTGTTCCATCTGCAACTGTTGCATCAGTGGTAATGGTGGTGCCATCTGTGACTTTTGTTGTTCCATCTGTAACTATTGCATCATTGCTAGTTGTGGTGCCATCAGTTACTGTTGTTGTGCCATCTGTGACTGTTGCATCAGTGGTAGTTGTGGTGCCATCAGTTATTGTTGTTGTTCCATCTGTAACTGTTGCATCAGTGGTAGTTGTGGTTCCATCACTTATTGTTGTTGTTCCATCTGTCACTGTTGCTTCAGTGGTAGTGGTGGTACCATCTGTGACTGTTGTTGTTCCATCTGTCACAGTTGCATCAGTGGTAGCAGTAGTGCCATCAGTTATTGTTGTTGTTCCATCTGTAACTGTTGCATCAGTGGTAGTTGTGGTTCCATCAATTATTGTTGTTGTTCCATCTGTCACTGTTGCTTCAGTGGTAGTGGTGGTACCATCTGTGACTGTTGTTGTTCCATCTGTCACAGTTGCATCAGTGGTAGTAGTAGTGCCATCAGTTATTGTTGTTGTTCCATCTGTAACTGTTGCATCAGTGGTAGTGGTGGTGCCATCAGTTATGGTTGTTGTTCCATCTGTAACTGTTGCATCAGTTGTAATAGTGGTGCCATCTGTGATTGTTATTGTTCCATCTGTAACTGTTGCATCAGTGGTAGTTGTGGTTTCATCAGTTATTGTTGTTGTTCCATCTGTAGCTGTTGCATCAGTGGTAGTTGTGGTGCCATCAGTTATTGTTGTTGTTCCATCTGTAACTGTTGCATCAGTGGTAGTTGTGGTTCCATCACTTATTGTTGTTGTTCCATCTGTCACTGTTGCTTCAGTGGTAGTGGTGGTACCATCTGTGACTGTTGTTGTTCCATCTGTAACAGTTGCATCAGTGGTAGTAGTAGTGCCATCAGTTATTGTTGTTGTTCCATCTGTAACTGTTGCATCAGTGGTAGTTGTGGTTCCATCACTTTTTGTTGTTGTTCCATCTGTCACTGTTGCTTCAGTGGTAGTGGTGGTACCATCTGTGACTGTTGTTGTTCCATCTGTCACAGTTGCATCAGTGGTAGTAGTAGTGCCATCAGTCATTGTTGTTGTTCCATCTGTAACTGTTGCATCAGTGGTAGTTGTAATTCCATCACTTATTGTTGTTGTTCCATCTGTCACTGTTGCTTCAGTGGTAGTGGTGGTACCATCTGTGACTGTTGTTGTTCCATCTGTAACAGTTGCATCAGTGGTAGTAGTAGTGCCATCAGTTATTGTTGTTGTTCCATCTGTAACTGTTGCATCAGTGGTAGTTGTGGTTCCATCAATTATTGTTGTTGTTCCATCTGTCACTGTTGCTTCAGTGGTAGTGGTGGTACCATCTGTGACTGTTTTTGTTCCATCTGTCACAGTTGCATCAGTGGTAGTAGTAGTGCCATCAGTTATTGTTGTTGTTCCATCTGTAACTGTTGCATCAGTGGTAGTGGTGGTGCCATCAGTTATTGTTGTTGTTCCATCTGTAACTGTTGCATCAGTTGTAATAGTGGTGCCATCTGTGATTGTTATTGTTCCATCTGTAACTGTTGCATCAGTGGTAGTTGTGGTTTCATCAGTTATTGTTGTTGTTCCATCTGTAGCTGTTGCATCAGTGGTAGTTGTGGTGCCATCAGTTATTGTTGTTGTTCCATCTGTCACTGTTGCTTCAGTGGTAGTGGAGGTACCATCTGTGACCGTTGTTGTTCCATCTGTCACAGTTGCATCAGTGGTAGTAGTAGTGCCATCTGTGACTGTTATTGTTGCATCTGTAACTGTTGCATCAGTAGTAGTTGTGGTGCCATCAGTTGTTGTTGTTGTTTCATCTGTAACTGTTGCATCAGTTGTAGTTTTGCTGCCATCAGTTATCGTTGTTGTTCCATCGGTCGCTGTTGCTTCAGTGTTAGTGGTGGTGTCTTCTGTGACTGTTGTTGTTCTATCTGCAACTGTTGCATCAGTGGTAATGGTGGTGCCATCTGTGACTTTTGTTGTTCCATCTGTAACTATTGCATCATTGCTAGTTGTGGCGCCATCAGTTACTGTTGTTGGGCCATCTGTGACTGTTGTTATGCCTTCTGTCACAGTTGCATCAGTGAAAGTGGTAGTGCCATCAGTTGTTGTTGTTGTTCCATCTGTAACTGTTGCATCAGTGGTAGTTGTGGTGCCATCAGTTATTGTTGTTGTTCCATCTGTAACTGTTGCATAAGTGGTAGTTGTGGTTCCATCTATTATTGTTGTTGTTCCATCTGTAACTGTTGCATCAGTGGTAATAGTGGTGCCATCTGTGACTGTTATTGTTCCATCTGTAACTGTTGCATCAGTGGTAGTTGTGGTTCCATCAATTATTGTTGTTGTTCCATCTGTCACTGTTGCTTCAGTGGTAGTGGTGGTACCATCTGTGACTGTTGTTGTTCCATCTGTCACAGTTGCAACAGTGGTAGTTGTGGTGCCATCAGTAATTGTTGTTGTTCCATCTGTAGCTGTTGCATCAGTGGTAGTTGTGGTTCCATCTATTATTGTTGTTGTTCCATCTGTAACTGTTGCATCAGTGGTAATAGTGGTGCCATCTGTGACTGTTATTGTTCCATCTGTAACTGTTGCATCAGTGGTAGTTGTGGTTCCATCAATTATTGTTGTTGTTCCATCTGTCACTGTTGCTTCAGTGAACGTGGTAGTGCCATCAGTTGTTGTTGTTGTTCCATCTGTCACAGTTGCAACAGTGGTAGTTGTGGTGCCATCAGTAATTGTTGTTGTTCCATCTGTAACTGTTGCATCAGTGGTAGTTGTGGTGCCATCAGTTATTGTTGTTGTTCCATCTGTAACTGTTGCATCAGTGGTAGTTGTGGTTCCATCAATGATTGTTGTTGTTCCATCTGTCACTGTTGCTTCAGTGGTAGTGGTGGTACCATCTGTGACTGTTGTTGTTCCATCTGTCACAGTTGCATCAGTGGTAGTTGTGGTTCCATCAATTATTGTTGTTGTTCCATCTGTCACTGTTGCTTCAGTGAACGTGGTAGTGCCATCAGTTGTTGTTGTTGTTCCATCTGTCACAGTTGCAACAGTGGTAGTTGTGGTGCCATCAGTAATTGTTGTTGTTCCATCTGTAACTGTTGCATCAGTGGTAGTTGTGGTGCCATCAGTTATTGTTGTTGTTCCATCTGTAACTGTTGCATCAGTGGTAGTTGTGGTTCCATCAATTATTGTTGTTGTTCCATCTGTCAATATTGCTTCAGTGGTAGTGGTGATGCCATCAGTTATTGTTGTTGTTCCATCTGTAACTGTTGCATCAGTGGTAGTAGTAGTGCCATCAGTGATTGTTGTTGTTCCATCTGTAACTGTTGCATCAGTGGTAATGGTGGTGCCATCTGTGACTTTTGTTGTTCCATCTGTAACTATTGCATCATTGCTAGTTGTGGTGCCATCAGTTACTGTTGTTGTGCCATCTGTGACTGTTGCATCAGTGGTAGTTGTGGTGCCATAGGTTATTGTTGTTGTTCCGTCTGTAACTGTTGCATCAGTGGTAGTTGTGGTTCCATCACTTATTGTTGTTGTTCCATCTGTCACTGTTGCTTCAGTGGTAGTGGTGGTACCATCTGTGACTGTTGTTGTTCCATCTGTAACAGTTGCATCAGTGGTAGTAGTAGTGCCATCAGTTATTGTTGTTGTTCCATCTGTAACTGTTGCATCAGTGGTAGTTGTGGTTCCATCAATTATTGTTGTTGTTCCATCTGTCACTGTTGCTTCAGTGGTAGTGGTGGTACCATCTGTGACTGTTGTTGTTCCATCTGTAACTATTGCATCATTGCTAGTTGTGGCGCCATCAGTTACTGTTGTTGGGCCATCTGTGACTGTTGTTATGCCTTCTGTCACAGTTGCATCAGTGAAAGTGGTAGTGCCATCAGTTGTTGTTGTTGTTCCATCTGTAACTGTTGCATCAGTGGTAGTTGTGGTGCCATCAGTTATTGTTGTTGTTCCATCTGTAACTGTTGCATAAGTGGTAGTTGTGGTTCCATCTATTATTGTTGTTGTTCCATCTGTAACTGTTGCATCAGTGGTAATAGTGGTGCCATCTGTGACTGTTATTGTTCCATCTGTAACTGTTGCATCAGTGGTAGTTGTGGTTCCATCAATTATTGTTGTTGTTCCATCTGTCACTGTTGCTTCAGTGGTAGTGGTGGTACCATCTGTGACTGTTGTTGTTCCATCTGTCACAGTTGCAACAGTGGTAGTTGTGGTGCCATCAGTAATTGTTGTTGTTCCATCTGTAGCTGTTGCATCAGTGGTAGTTGTGGTTCCATCTATTATTGTTGTTGTTCCATCTGTAACTGTTGCATCAGTGGTAATAGTGGTGCCATCTGTGACTGTTATTGTTCTATCTGTAACTGTTGCATCAGTGGTAGTTGTGGTTCCATCAATTATTGTTGTTGTTCCATCTGTCACTGTTGCTTCAGTGAACGTGGTAGTGCCATCAGTTGTTGTTGTTGTTCCATCTGTCACAGTTGCAACAGTGGTAGTTGTGGTGCCATCAGTAATTGTTGTTGTTCCATCTGTAACTGTTGCATCAGTGGTAGTTGTGGTGCCATCAGTTATTGTTGTTGTTCCATCTGTAACTGTTGCATCAGTGGTAGTTGTGGTTCCATCAATGATTGTTGTTGTTCCATCTGTCACTGTTGCTTCAGTGGTAGTGGTGGTACCATCTGTGACTGTTGTTGTTCCATCTGTCACAGTTGCATCAGTGGTAGTAGTAGTGCCATCAGTTATTGTTGTTGTTCCATCTGTAACTGTTGCATCAGTGGTAGTTGTGGTTCCATCAATTATTGTTGTTGTTCCATCTGTCAATATTGCTTCAGTGGTAGTGGTGATGCCATCAGTTATTGTTGTTGTTCCATCTGTAACTGTTGCATCAGTGGTAGTAGTAGTGCCATCAGTGATTGTTGTTGTTCCATCTGTAACTGTTGCTTCAGTGGTAGTGGTGGTACCATCTGTGACTGTTGTTGTTCCATCTGTCACAGTTGCATCAGTGGTAGTAGTAGTGCCATCAGTTATTGTTGTTGTTCCATCTGTAACTGTTGCATCAGTGGTAGTGGTGGTGCCATCAGTTATGGTTGTTGTTCCATCTGTAACTGTTGCATCAGTTGTAATAGTGGTGCCATCTGTGATTGTTGTTGTTCCATCTGTAACTGTTGCATCAGTGGTAGTTGTGGTTCCATCACTTATTGTTGTTGTTCCATCTGTCACTGTTGCTTCAGTGGTAGTGGTGGTACCATCTGTGACTGTTGTTGTTCCATCTGTAACAGTTGCATCAGTGGTAGTAGTAGTGCCATCAGTTATTGTTGTTGTTCCATCTGTAACTGTTGCATCAGTGGTAGTTGTGGTTCCATCACTTTTTGTTGTTGTTCCATCTGTCACTGTTGCTTCAGTGGTAGTGGTGGTACCATCTGTGACTGTTGTTGTTCCATCTGTCACAGTTGCATCAGTGGTAGTAGTAGTGCCATCAGTTATTGTTGTTGTTCCATCTGTAACTGTTGCATCAGTGGTAGTTGTAATTCCATCACTTATTGTTGTTGTTCCATCTGTCACTGTTGCTTCAGTGGTAGTGGTGGTACCATCTGTGACTGTTGTTGTTCCATCTGTAACAGTTGCATCAGTGGTAGTAGTAGTGCCATCAGTTATTGTTGTTGTTCCATCTGTAACTGTTGCATCAGTGGTAGTTGTGGTTCCATCAATTATTGTTGTTGTTCCATCTGTCACTGTTGCTTCAGTGGTAGTGGTGGTACCATCTGTGACTGTTTTTGTTCCATCTGTCACAGTTGCATCAGTGGTAGTAGTAGTGCCATCAGTTATTGTTGTTGTTCCATCTGTAACTGTTGCATCAGTGGTAGTGGTGGTGCCATCAGTTATTGTTGTTGTTCCATCTGTAACTGTTGCATCAGTTGTAATAGTGGTGCCATCTGTGATTGTTATTGTTCCATCTGTAACTGTTGCATCAGTGGTAGTTGTGGTTTCATCAGTTATTGTTGTTGTTCCATCTGTGGCTGTTGCATCAGTGGTAGTTGTGGTGCCATCAGTTATTGTTGTTGTTCCATCTGTAACTGTTGCATCAGTGGTAGTAGTAGTGCCATCAGTTATTGTTGTTGTTCCATCTGTAACTGTTGCATCAGTGGTAGTTGTGGTTCCATCAATTATTGTTGTTGTTCCATCTGTCACTATTGCTTCAGTGGTAGTGGTGGTGCCATCAGTAATTGTTGTTGTTCCATCTGTAACTGTTGCATCAGTGGTAATAGTGGTGCCATCTGTGACTGTCATTGTTCCATCTATCACTGTTGCTTCAGTGGTAGCGGTGGTGCCATCAGTTATTGTTGTTGTTCCATCTGTAACTGTTGCATCAGTGGTAGTTGTGGTGCCATCAGTTATTGTTGTTGTTCCATCTATAACTGTTGCATCAGTGGTAGTTGTGGTTCCATCAATTATTGTTGTTGTTCCATCTGTAACTGTTGATTCAGTGGTAGTTGTGGTTCCATCAATTATTATAATAGAGGTGCCATCTGTGACTGTTATTGTTCCATCTGTAACTGTTACATCAGTGGTAGTTGTGGTTCCATCAATTATTGTTGTTGTTCCATCTGTCACTGTTGCTTCAGTGGTAGTGGTGGTACCAACTGTGACTGTTGTTGTTCCATCTGTCACAGTTGCAACAGTGGTAGTTGTGGTGCCATCAGTTATTGTTGTTGTTCCATCTGTAGCTGTTGCATCAGTGGTAGTTGTGGTTCCATCAATTATTGTTGTTGTTCCATCTGTAACTGTTGCATCAGTGGTAACAGTGGTGCCATCTGTTACTGTTATTGTTCCATCTGTAACTGTTGCATCAGTGGTAGTTGTGGTGCCATCAGTTATTGTTGTTGTTCCATCTGTAACTGTTGCATCAGTGGTAGTTGTGGTTCCATCAATGATTGTTGTTGTTCCATCTGTCACTGTTGCTTCAGTGGTAGTGGTGGTACCATCTGTGACTGTTGTTGTTCCATCTGTCACAGTTGCATCAGTGGTAGTAGTAGTGCCATCAGTTATTGTTGTTGTTCCATCTGTAACTGTTGCATCAGTGGTAGTAGTAGTGCCATCAGTTATTGTTGTTGTTCCATCTGTAACTGTTGCATCAGTGGTAGTTGTGGTTCCATCAATTATTGTTGTTGTTCCATCTGTCACTATTGCTTCAGTGGTAGTGGTGGTGCCATCAGTTATTGTTGTTGTTCCATCTGTAACTGTTGCATCAGTGGTAATAGTGGTGCCATCTGTGACTGTCATTGTTCCATCTGTCACTGTTGCTTCAGTGGTAGCGGTGGTGCCATCAGTTATTGTTGTTGTTCCATCTGTAACTGTTGCATCAGTGGTAGTTGTGGTGCCATCAGTTGTTGTTGTTGTTCCATCTATAACTGTTGCATCAGTGGTAGTTGTGGTTCCATCAATTACTGTTGTTGTGCCATCTGTGACTGTTGCATCAGTGGTTGTTGTGGTGCCATCAGTTATTGTTGTTGTTTCATCTGTAACTGTTGTTGTGCCATCTGTTACTGTTGTTGTTCTAACTATAACTGTTGCTTCAGTGGTAGTGGTGGTACCATCTGTGACTGTTGTTGTTCCATCTGTCACAGTTACATCAGTGTCAGTAGTGGTGCCATCAGATATTGTTGTTTTTCCATCTGTGACTATTGCATCAGTGGTTGTTGTGGTGCCATCAGTTATTGTTGTTGTTCCATCTGTAACTATTGCATCAGTGGTAGTTGTGGTTCCATCAGTTATTGTTGTTGTTCCATCTGTCACTGTTGCTTCAGTGGTAGTGGTGGTACCATCTGTGACTGTTGTTGTTCCATCTGTCACAGTTGCATCAGTAGTAGTAGTAGTGCCATCAGTTATTGTTGCTGTTCCATCTGTAACTGTTGCATCAGTGGTAGTAGTAGTGCCATCAGTTATTGTTGTTGTTCCATCTGTAACTGTTGCATCAGTGGTAGTTGTAGTTCCATCAATGATTGTTGTTGTTCCATCTGTCACTGTTGCTTCAGTGGTAGTGGTGGTACCATCTGTGACTGTTGTTGTTCCATCTGTCACAGTTGCATCAGTAGTAGTAGTAGTGCCATCAGTTATTGTTATTGTTCCATCTGTAACTGTTGCATCAGTGGTAGTAGTAGTGCCATCAGTTATTGTTGTTGTTCCATCTGTAACTGTTGCATCAGTGGTAGTTGTGGTTCCATCAATTATTGTTGTTGTTCCATCTGTCACTATTGCTTCAGTGGTACTGGTGGTGCCACCAGTTATTGTTGTTGTTCCATCTGTAACTGTTGCATCAGTGGTAGTAGTAGTGCCATCAGTTATTGTTGTTGTTCCATCTGTAACTGTTGCATCAGTGGTAGTTGTGGTTCCATCAATTATTGTTGTTGTTCCATCTGTCACTGTTGCTTCAGTGGTAGTGGTGGTACCATCTGTGACTGTTGTTGTTCCATCTGTCACAGTTGCATCAGTGGTAGTAGTAGTGCCATCAGTTATTGTTGTTGTTCCATCTGTAACTGTTGCATCAGTGGTAGTTGTGAATCCATCAATTATTGTTGTTGTTCCATCTGTCACTATTGCTTCAGTGGTAGTGGTGGTGCCATCAGTTATTGTTATTGTTCCATCTGTAACTGTTGCATCAGTGGTAATAGTGGTGCCATCTGTGACTGTTATTGTTCCATCTGTAACTGTTGCATCAGTGGCAGTTGTGGTTCCATCAGTTATTGTTGTTGTTCCATCTGTAGCTGTTGCATCAGTGGTAGTTGTGGTGCCATCAGTTATTGTTGTTGTTCCATCTGTCACTGTTGCTTCAGTGGTAGTGGAGGTACCATCTGTGACCGTTGTTGTTCCATCTGTCACAGTTGCATCAGTGGTAGTAGTAGTGCCATCTGTGACTGTTATTGTTGCATCTGTAACTGTTGCATCAGTAGTAGTTGTGGTGCCATCAGTTGTTGTTGTTGTTCCATCTGTAACTGTTGCATCAGTTGTAGTTTTGCTGCCATCAGTTATCGTTGTTGTTCCATCGGTCGCTGTTACTTCAGTGTTAGTGGTGGTGTCTTCTGTGACTGTTGTTGTTCTATCTGCAACTGTTGCATCAGTGGTAATGGTGGTGCCATCTGTGACTTTTGTTGTTCCATCTGTAACTATTGCATCATTGCTAGCTGTGGTGCCATCAGTTACTGTTGTTGTGCCATCTGTGACTGTTGCATCAGTGGTAGTTGTGGTGCCATAGGTTATTGTTGTTGTTCCGTCTGTAACTGTTGCATCAGTGGTAGTTGTGGTTCCATCAATTATTGTTGTTGTTCCATCTGTCACTGTTGCTTCAGTGGTAGTTGTGGTTCCATAAATTATTGTTGTTGTTCTATCTGTCACTATTGCTTCAGTGGTAGTGGTGGTGCCATCAGTTATTGTTATTGTTGCATCTGTAACTGTTGCATCGGTAGTAGTTGTGGTGCCATCAGTTGTTGTTGTTGTTCCATCTGTAACTGTTGCATCAGTTGTAGTTTTGCTGCCATCAGTTATCGTTGTTGTTCCATCGGTCGCTGTTACTTCAGTGTTAGTGGTGGTGTCTTCTGTGACTGTTGTTGTTCTATCTGCAACTGTTGCATCAGTGGTAATGGTGGTGCCATCTGTGACTTTTGTTGTTCCATCTGTAACTATTGCATCATTGCTAGTTGTGGCGCCATCAGTTACTGTTGTTGGGCCATCTGTGACTGTTGTTATGCCTTCTGTCACAGTTGCATCAGTGAAAGTGGTAGTGCCATCAGTTGTTGTTGTAGTTCCATCTGTAACTGTTGCATCTGTGGTAGTTGTGGTGCCATCAGTTATTGTTGTTGTTCCATCTGTAACTGTTGCATAAGTGGTAGTTGTGGTTCCATCTATTATTGTTGTTGTTCCATCTGTAACTGTTGCATCAGTGGTAATAGTGGTGCCATCTGTGACTGTTATTGTTCCATCTGTAACTGTTGCATCAGTGGTAGTTGTGGTTCCATCAATTATTGTTGTTGTTCCATCTGTCACTGTTGCTTCAGTGGTAGTGGTGGTACCATCTGTGACTGTTGTTGTTCCGTCTGTCACAGTTGCAACAGTGGTAGTTGTGGTGCCATCAGTTATTGTTGTTGTTCCATCTGTAACTGTTGCATCAGTGGTAGTTGTGGTTCCATCACTTATTGTTGTTGTTCCATCTGTCACTGTTGCTTCAGTGGTAGTGGTGGTACCATCTGTGACTGTTGTTGTTCCATCTGTAGCTGTTGCATCAGTGGTAGTTGTGGTTCCATCAATTATTGTTGTTGTTCCATCTGTAACTGTTACATCAGTGGTAACAGTGGTGCCATCTGTGACTGTTATTGTTCCATCTGTAACTGTTGCATCAGTTGTAGTTTTGCTGCCATCAGTTATCGTTGTTGTTCCATCGGCCGCTGTTACTTCAGTGTTAGTGGTGGTGTCTTCTGTGACTGTTGTTGTTCCATCTGCAACTGTTGCATCAGTGGTAATGGTGGTGCCATCTGTGACTTTTGTTGTTCCATCTGTAACTATTGCATCATTGCTAGTTGTGGTGCCATCAGTTACTGTTGTTGTGCCATCTGTGACTGTTGCATCAGTGGTAGTTGTGGTGCCATCAGTTATTGTTGTTGTTCCATCTGTAACTGTTGCATCAGTGGTAGTTGTGGTTCCATCACTTATTGTTGTTGTTCCATCTGTCACTGTTGCTTCAGTGGTAGTGGTGGTACCATCTGTGACTGTTGTTGTTCCATCTGTCACAGTTGCATCAGTGGTAGCAGTAGTGCCATCAGTTATTGTTGTTGTTCCATCTGTAACTGTTGCATCAGTGGTAGTTGTGGTTCCATCAATTATTGTTGTTGTTCCATCTGTCACTGTTGCTTCAGTGGTAGTGGTGGTACCATCTGTGACTGTTGTTGTTCCATCTGTCACAGTTGCATCAGTGGTAGTAGTAGTGCCATCAGTTATTGTTGTTGTTCCATCTGTAACTGTTGCATCAGTGGTAGTGGTGGTGCCATCAGTTATGGTTGTTGTTCCATCTGTAGCTGTTGCATCAGTGGTAGTTGTGGTGCCATCAGTTATTGTTGTTGTTCCATCTGTAACTGTTGCATCAGTGGTAGTTGTGGTTTCATCAGTTATTGTTGTTGTTCCATCTGTAGCTGTTGCATCAGTGGTAGTTGTGGTGCCATCAGTTATTGTTGTTGTTCCATCTGTAACTGTTGCATCAGTGGTAGTTGTGGTTCCATCACTTATTGTTGTTGTTCCATCTGTCACTGTTGCTTCAGTGGTAGTGGTGGTACCATCTGTGACTGTTGTTGTTCCATCTGTAACAGTTGCATCAGTGGTAGTAGTAGTGCCATCAGTTATTGTTGTTGTTCCATCTGTAACTGTTGCATCAGTGGTAGTTGTGGTTCCATCAATTATTGTTGTTGTTCCATCTGTCACTGTTGCTTCAGTGGTAGTGGTGGTACCATCTGTGACTGTTGTTGTTCCATCTGTCACAGTTGCATCAGTGGTAGTAGTAGTGCCATCAGTTATTGTTGTTGTTCCATCTGTAACTGTTGCATCAGTGGTAGTGGTGGTGCCATCAGTTATGGTTGTTGTTCCATCTGTAACTGTTGCATCAGTTGTAATAGTGGTGCCATCTGTGACTGTTGTTGTTCCATCTGTCACAGTTGCATCAGTGGTAGTAGTAGTGCCATCAGTTATTGTTGTTGTTCCATCTGTAACTGTTGCATCAGTGGTAGTGGTGGTGCCATCAGTTATGGTTGTTGTTCCATCTGTAACTGTTGCATCAGTTGTAATAGTGGTGCCATCTGTGATTGTTGTTGTTCCATCTGTAACTGTTGCATCAGTGGTAGTTGTGGTTCCATCACTTATTGTTGTTGTTCCATCTGTCACTGTTGCTTCAGTGGTAGTGGTGGTACCATCTGTGACTGTTGTTGTTCCATCTGTAACAGTTGCATCAGTGGTAGTAGTAGTGCCATCAGTTATTGTTGTTGTTCCATCTGTAACTGTTGCATCAGTGGTAGTTGTGGTTCCATCACTTTTTGTTGTTGTTCCATCTGTCACTGTTGCTTCAGTGGTAGTGGTGGTACCATCTGTGACTGTTGTTGTTCCATCTGTCACAGTTGCATCAGTGGTAGTAGTAGTGCCATCAGTTATTGTTGTTGTTCCATCTGTAACTGTTGCATCAGTGGTAGTTGTAATTCCATCACTTATTGTTGTTGTTCCATCTGTCACTGTTGCTTCAGTGGTAGTGGTGGTACCATCTGTGACTGTTGTTGTTCCATCTGTAACAGTTGCATCAGTGGTAGTAGTAGTGCCATCAGTTATTGTTGTTGTTCCATCTGTAACTGTTGCATCAGTGGTAGTTGTGGTTCCATCAATTATTGTTGTTGTTCCATCTGTCACTGTTGCTTCAGTGGTAGTGGTGGTACCATCTGTGACTGTTTTTGTTCCATCTGTCACAGTTGCATCAGTGGTAGTAGTAGTGCCATCAGTTATTGTTGTTGTTCCATCTGTAACTGTTGCATCAGTGGTAGTGGTGGTGCCATCAGTTATTGTTGTTGTTCCATCTGTAACTGTTGCATCAGTTGTAATAGTGGTGCCATCTGTGATTGTTATTGTTCCATCTGTAACTGTTGCATCAGTGGTAGTTATGGTTTCATCAGTTATTGTTGTTGTTCCATCTGTAGCTGTTGCATCAGTGGTAGTTGTGGTGCCATCAGTTATTGTTGTTGTTCCATCTGTCACTGTTGCTTCAGTGGTAGTGGAGGTACCATCTGTGACCGTTGTTGTTCCATCTGTCACAGTTGCATCAGTGGTAGTAGTAGTGCCATCTGTGACTGTTATTGTTGCATCTGTAACTGTTGCATCAGTAGTAGTTGTGGTGCCATCAGTTGTTGTTGTTGTTTCATCTGTAACTGTTGCATCAGTTGTAGTTTTGCTGCCATCAGTTATCGTTGTTGTTCCATCGGTCGCTGTTACTTCAGTGTTAGTGGTGGTGTCTTCTGTGACTGTTGTTGTTCTATCTGCAACTGTTGCATCAGTGGTAATGGTGGTGCCATCTGTGACTTTTGTTGTTCCATCTGTAACTATTGCATCATTGCTAGTTGTGGCGCCATCAGTTACTGTTGTTGGGCCATCTGTGACTGTTGTTATGCCTTCTGTCACAGTTGCATCAGTGAAAGTGGTAGTGCCATCAGTTGTTGTTGTTGTTCCATCTGTAACTGTTGCATCAGTGGTAGTTGTGGTGCCATCTGTTATTGTTGTTGTTCCATCTGTAACTGTTGCATAAGTGGTAGTTGTGGTTCCATCTATTATTGTTGTTGTTCCATCTGTAACTGTTGCATCAGTGGTAATAGTGGTGCCATCTGTGACTGTTATTGTTCCATCTGTAACTGTTGCATCAGTGGTAGTTGTGGTTCCATCAATTATTGTTGTTGTTCCATCTGTCACTGTTGCTTCAGTGGTAGTGGTGGTACCATCTGTGACTGTTGTTGTTCCATCTGTCACAGTTGCAACAGTGGTAGTTGTGGTGCCATCAGTAATTGTTGTTGTTCCATCTGTAACTGTTGCATCAGTGGTAGTTGTGGTTCCATCTATTATTGTTGTTGTTCCATCTGTAACTGTTGCATCAGTGGTAATAGTGGTGCCATCTGTGACTGTTATTGTTCCATCTGTAACTGTTGCATCAGTGGTAGTTGTGGTTCCATCAATTATTGTTGTTGTTCCATCTGTCACTGTTGCTTCAGTGAACGTGGTAGTGCCATCAGTTGTTGTTGTTGTTCCATCTGTCACAGTTGCAACAGTGGTAGTTGTGGTGCCATCAGTTATTGTTGTTGTTCCATCTGTAACTGTTGCATCAGTGGTAGTTGTGGTGCCATCAGTTATTGTTGTTGTTCCATCTGTAACTGTTGCATCAGTGGTAGTTGTGGTTCCATCAATGATTGTTGTTGTTCCATCTGTCACTGTTGCTTCAGTGGTAGTGGTGGTACCATCTGTGACTGTTGTTGTTCCATCTGTCACAGTTGCATCAGTGGTAGTAGTAGTGCCATCAGTTATTGTTGTTGTTCCATCTGTAACTGTTGCATCAGTGGTAGTTGTGGTTCCATCAATTATTGTTGTTGTTCCATCTGTCAATATTGCTTCAGTGGTAGTGGTGATGCCATCAGTTATTGTTGTTGTTCCATCTGTAACTGTTGCATCAGTGGTAGTAGTAGTGCCATCAGTGATTGTTGTTGTTCCATCTGTAACTGTTGCATCAGTGGTAATGGTGGTGCCATCTGTGACTTTTGTTGTTCCATCTGTAACTATTGCATCATTGCTAGTTGTGGTGCCATCAGTTACTGTTGTTGTGCCATCTGTGACTGTTGCATCAGTGGTAGTAGTAGTGCCATCAGTTATTGTTGTTGTTCCATCTGTAACTGTTGCATCAGTGGTAGTTGTGGTTCCATCAATTATTGTTGTTGTTCCATCTGTCACTGTTGCTTCAGTGGTAGTGGTGGTACCATCTGTGACTGTTGTTGTTCCATCTGTCACAGTTGCATCAGTGGTTGTAGTAGTGCCATCAGTTATTGTTGTTGTTCCATCTATAACTGTTGCATCAGTGGTAGTGGTGGTGCCATCAGTTATGGTTGTTGTTCCATCTGTAACTGTTGCATCAGTTGTAATAGTGGTGCCATCTGTGATTGTTGTTGTTCCATCTGTAACTGTTGCATCAGTGGTAGTTGTGGTTCCATCACTTATTGTTGTTGTTCCATCTGTCACTGTTGCTTCAGTGGTAGTGGTGGTACCATCTGTGACTGTTGTTGTTCCATCTGTAACAGTTGCATCAGTGGTAGTAGTAGTGCCATCAGTTATTGTTGTTGTTCCATCTGTAACTGTTGCATCAGTGGTAGTTGTGGTTCCATCACTTTTTGTTGTTGTTCCATCTGTCACTGTTGCTTCAGTGGTAGTGGTGGTACCATCTGTGACTGTTGTTGTTCCATCTGTCACAGTTGCATCAGTGGTAGTAGTAGTGCCATCAGTTATTGTTGTTGTTCCATCTGTAACTGTTGCATCAGTGGTAGTTGTAATTCCATCACTTATTGTTGTTGTTCCATCTGTCACTGTTGCTTCAGTGGTAGTGGTGGTACCATCTGTGACTGTTGTTGTTCCATCTGTAACAGTTGCATCAGTGGTAGTAGTAGTGCCATCAGTTATTTTTGTTGTTCCATCTGTAACTGTTGCATCAGTGGTAGTTGTGGTTCCATCAATTATTGTTGTTGTTCCATCTGTCACTGTTGCTTCAGTGGTAGTGGTGGTACCATCTGTGACTGTTTTTGTTCCATCTGTCACAGTTGCATCAGTGGTAGTAGTAGTGCCATCAGTTATTGTTGTTGTTCCATCTGTAACTGTTGCATCAGTGGTAGTGGTGGTGCCATCAGTTATTGTTGTTGTTCCATCTGTAACTGTTGCATCAGTTGTAATAGTGGTGCCATCTGTGATTGTTATTGTTCCATCTGTAACTGTTGCATCAGTGGTAGTTGTGGTTTCATCAGTTATTGTTGTTGTTCCATCTGTAGCTGTTGCATCAGTGGTAGTTGTGGTGCCATCAGTTATTGTTGTTGTTCCATCTGTCACTGTTGCTTCAGTGGTAGTGGAGGTACCATCTGTGACCGTTGTTGTTCCATCTGTCACAGTTGCATCAGTGGTAGTAGTAGTGCCATCTGTGACTGTTATTGTTGCATCTGTAACTGTTGCATCAGTAGTAGTTGTGGTGCCATCAGTTGTTGTTGTTGTTTCATCTGTAACTGTTGCATCAGTTGTAGTTTTGCTGCCATCAGTTATCGTTGTTGTTCCATCGGTCACTGTTACTTCAGTGTTAGTGGTGGTGTCTTCTGTGACTGTTGTTGTTCTATCTGCAACTGTTGCATCAGTGGTAATGGTGGTGCCATCTGTGACTTTTGTTGTTCCATCTGTAACTATTGCATCATTGCTAGTTGTGGCGCCATCAGTTACTGTTGTTGGGCCATCTGTGACTGTTGTTATGCCTTCTGTCACAGTTGCATCAGTGAAAGTGGTAGTGCCATCAGTTGTTGTTGTTGTTCCATCTGTAACTGTTGCATCAGTGGTAGTTGTGGTGCCATCAGTTATTGTTGTTGTTCCATCTGTAACTGTTGCATAAGTGGTAGTTGTGGTTCCATCTATTATTGTTGTTGTTCCATCTGTAACTGTTGCATCAGTGGTAATAGTGGTGCCATCTGTGACTGTTATTGTTCCATCTGTAACTGTTGCATCAGTGGTAGTTGTGGTTCCATCAATTATTGTTGTTGTTCCATCTGTCACTGTTGCTTCAGTGGTAGTGGTGGTACCATCTGTGACTGTTGTTGTTCCATCTGTCACAGTTGCAACAGTGGTAGTTGTGGTGCCATCAGTAATTGTTGTTGTTCCATCTGTAGCTGTTGCATCAGTGGTAGTTGTGGTTCCATCTATTATTGTTGTTGTTCCATCTGTAACTGTTGCATCAGTGGTAATAGTGGTGCCATCTGTGACTGTTATTGTTCCATCTGTAACTGTTGCATCAGTGGTAGTTGTGGTTCCATCAATTATTGTTGTTGTTCCATCTGTAACTGTTGCATCAGTGGTAGTTGTAATTCCATCACTTATTGTTGTTGTTCCATCTGTCACTGTTGCTTCAGTGGTAGTGGTGGTACCATCTGTGACTGTTGTTGTTCCATCTGTCACAGTTGCATCAGTGGTAGTAGTAGTGCCATCTGTGACTGTTATTGTTGCATCTGTAACTGTTGCATCAGTAGTAGTTGTGGTGCCATCAGTTGTTGTTGTTGTTTCATCTGTAACTGTTGCATCAGTTGTAGTTTTGCTGCCATCAGTTATTGTTGTTGTTCCATCGGTCACTGTTACTTCAGTGTTAGTGGTGGTGTCTTCTGTGACTGTTGTTGTTCTATCTGCAACTGTTGCATCAGTGGTAATGGTGGTGCCATCTGTGACTTTTGTTGTTCCATCTGTAACTATTGCATCATTGCTAGTTGTGGCGCCATCAGTTACTGTTGTTGGGCCATCTGTGACTGTTGTTATGCCTTCTGTCACAGTTGCATCAGTGAAAGTGGTAGTGCCATCAGTTGTTGTTGTTGTTCCATCTGCAACTGTTGCATCAGTGGTAATGGTGGTGCCATCTGTGACTTTTGTTGTTCCATCTGTAACTATTGCATCATTGCTAGTTGTGGTGCCATCAGTTACTGTTGTTGTGCCATCTGTGACTGTTGCATCAGTGGTAGTTGTGGTGCCATCAGTTATTGTTGTTGTTCCATCTGTAACTGTTGCATCAGTGGTAGTTGTGGTGCCATCAGTTATTGTTGTTGTTCCATCTGTAACTGTTGCATAAGTGGTAGTTGTGGTTCCATCTATTATTGTTGTTGTTCCATCTGTAACTGTTGCATCAGTGGTAATAGTGGTGCCATCTGTGACTGTTATTGTTCCATCTGTAACTGTTGCATCAGTGGTAGTTGTGGTTCCATCAATTATTGTTGTTGTTCCATCTGTCACTGTTGCTTCAGTGGTAGTGGTGGTACCATCTGTGACTGTTGTTGTTCCATCTGTCACAGTTGCAACAGTGGTAGTTGTGGTGCCATCAGTAATTGTTGTTGTTCCATCTGTAGCTGTTGCATCAGTGGTAGTTGTGGTTCCATCTATTATTGTTGTTGTTCCATCTGTAACTGTTGCATCAGTGGTAATAGTGGTGCCATCTGTGACTGTTATTGTTCCATCTGTAACTGTTGCATCAGTGGTAGTTGTGGTTCCATCAATTATTGTTGTTGTTCCATCTGTCACTGTTGCTTCAGTGAACGTGGTAGTGCCATCAGTTGTTGTTGTTGTTCCATCTGTCACAGTTGCAACAGTGGTAGTTGTGGTGCCATCAGTAATTGTTGTTGTTCCATCTGTAACTGTTGCATCAGTGGTAGTTGTGGTGCCATCAGTTATTGTTGTTGTTCCATCTGTAACTGTTGCATCAGTGGTAGTTGTGGTTCCATCAATGATTGTTGTTGTTCCATCTGTCACTGTTGCTTCAGTGGTAGTGGTGGTACCATCTGTGACTGTTGTTGTTCCATCTGTCACAGTTGCATCAGTGGTAGTAGTAGTGCCATCAGTTATTGTTGTTGTTCCATCTGTAACTGTTGCATCAGTGGTAGTTGTGGTTCCATCAATTATTGTTGTTGTTCCATCTGTCAATATTGCTTCAGTGGTAGTGGTGATGCCATCAGTTATTGTTGTTGTTCCATCTGTAACTGTTGCATCAGTGGTAGTAGTAGTGCCATCAGTGATTGTTGTTGTTCCATCTGTAACTGTTGCATCAGTGGTAATGGTGGTGCCATCTGTGACTTTTGTTGTTCCATCTGTAACTATTGCATCATTGCTAGTTGTGGTGCCATCAGTTACTGTTGTTGTGCCATCTGTGACTGTTGCATCAGTGGTAGTTGTGGTGCCATAGGTTATTGTTGTTGTTCCGTCTGTAACTGTTGCATCAGTGGTAGTTGTGGTTCCATCAATTTTTGTTGTTGTTCCATCTGTCACTGTTGCTTCAGTGGTAGTTGTGGTTCCATAAATTATTGTTGTTGTTCTATCTGTCACTATTGCTTCAGTGGTAGTGGTGGTGCCATCAGTTATTGTTATTGTTGCATCTGTAACTGTTGCATCAGTAGTAGTTGTGGTGCCATCAGTTGTTGTTGTTGTTCCATCTGTAACTGTTGCATCAGTTGTAGTTTTGCTGCCATCAGTTATCGTTGTTGTTCCATCGGCCGCTGTTACTTCAGTGTTAGTGGTGGTGTCTTCTGTGACTGTTGTTGTTCCATCTGCAACTGTTGCATCAGTGGTAATGGTGGTGCCATCTGTGACTTTTGTTGTTCCATCTGTAACTATTGCATCATTGCTAGTTGTGGTGCCATCAGTTACTGTTGTTGTGCCATCTGTGACTGTTGCATCAGTGGTAGTTGTGGTGCCATCAGTTATTGTTGTTGTTCCATCTGTAACTGTTGCATCAGTGGTAGTTGTGGTTCCATCACTTATTGTTGTTGTTCCATCTGTCACTGTTGCTTCAGTGGTAGTGGTGGTACCATCTGTGACTGTTGTTGTTCCATCTGTAACAGTTGCATCAGTGGTAGTAGTAGTGCCATCAGTTATTGTTGTTGTTCCATCTGTAACTGTTGCATCAGTGGTAGTTGTGGTTCCATCACTTATTGTTGTTGTTCCATCTGTCACTGTTGCTTCAGTGGTAGTGGTGGTACCATCTGTGACTGTTGTTGTTCCATCTGTCACAGTTGCATCAGTGGTAGTAGTAGTGCCATCAGTTATTGTTGTTGTTCCATCTGTAACTGTTGCATCAGTGGTAGTTGTAATTCCATCACTTATTGTTGTTGTTCCATCTGTCACTGTTGCTTCAGTGGTAGTGGTGGTACCATCTGTGACTGTTGTTGTTCCATCTGTAACAGTTGCATCAGTGGTAGTAGTAGTGCCATCAGTTATTGTTGTTGTTCCATCTGTAACTGTTGCATCAGTGGTAGTTGTGGTTCCATCAATTATTGTTGTTGTTCCATCTGTCACTGTTGCTTCAGTGGTAGTGGTGGTACCATCTGTGACTGTTGTTGTTCCATCTGTAACAGTTGCATCAGTGGTAGTAGTAGTGCCATCAGTTATTGTTGTTGTTCCATCTGTAACTGTTGCATCAGTGGTAGTTGTGGTTCCATCAATTATTGTTGTTGTTCCATCTGTCACTGTTGCTTCAGTGGTAGTGGTGGTACCATCTGTGACTGTTGTTGTTCCATCTGTCACAGTTGCATCAGTGGTAGTAGTAGTGCCATCAGTTATTGTTGTTGTTCCATCTGTAACTGTTGCATCAGTGGTAGTGGTGGTGCCATCAGTTATGGTTGTTGTTCCACCTGTAACTGTTGCATCAGTTGTAATAGTGGTGCCATCTGTGATTGTTATTGTTCCATCTGTAACTGTTGCATCAGTGGTAGTTGTGGTTTCATCAGTTATTGTTGTTGTTCCATCTGTAGCTGTTGCATCAGTGGTAGTAGTAGTGCCATCAGTTATTGTTGTTGTTCCATCTGTAACTGTTGCATCAGTGGTAGTTGTGGTTCCATCACTTTTTGTTGTTGTTCCATCTGTCACTGTTGCTTCAGTGGTAGTGGTGGTACCATCTGTGACTGTTGTTGTTCCATCTGTCACAGTTGCATCAGTGGTAGTAGTAGTGCCATCAGTAATTGTTGTTGTTCCATCTGTAACTGTTGCATCAGTGGTAGTTGTGGTGCCATCAGTTATTGTTGTTGTTCCATCTGTAACTGTTGCATCAGTGGTAGTTGTGGTTCCATCAATTATTGTTGTTGTTCCATCTGTCACTGTTGCTTCAGTGGTAGTGGTGGTACCATCTGTGACTGTTGTTGTTCCATCTGTCACAGTTGCATCAGTGGTAGTAGTAGTGCCATCAGTTATTGTTGTTGTTCCATCTGTAACTGTTGCATCAGTGGTAGTTGTGGTTCCATCAATTATTGTTGTTGTTCCATCTGTCACTGTTGCTTCAGTGGTAGTGGTGATGCCATCAGTTATTGTTGTTGTTCCATCTGTAACTGTTGCATCAGTGGTAGTAGTAGTGCCATCAGTGATTGTTGTTGTTCCATCTGTAACTGTTGCATCAGTGGTAGTTGTGGTTCCATCAAATATTGTTGTTGTTCCATCTGTCACTGTTGCTTCAGTGGTAGTGGTGGTACCATCTGTGACTGATGTTGTTCCATCTGTCACAGTTGCATCTGTGGTAGTAGTAGTGCCATCAGTTATTGTTGTTGTTCCATCTGTAACTGTTGCATCAGTGGTAGTGGTGGTGCCATCAGTTATTGTTGTTGTTCCATCTGTAACTGTTGCATCAGTTGTAATAGTGGTGCCATCTGTGATTGTTATTGTTCCATCTGTAACTGTTGCATCAGTGGTAGTTGTGGTTTCATCAGTTATTGTTGTTGTTCCATCTGTAGCTGTTGCATCAGTGGTAGTTGTGGTGCCATCAGTTATTGTTGTTGTTCCATCTGTCACTGTTGCTTCAGTGGTAGTGGAGGTACCATCTGTGACCGTTGTTGTTCCATCTGTCACAGTTGCATCAGTGGTAGTAGTAGTGCCATCTGTGACTGTTATTGTTGCATCTGTAACTGTTGCATCAGTAGTAGTTGTGGTGCCATCAGTTGTTGTTGTTGTTTCATTTGTAACTGTTGCATTAGTTGTAGTTTTGCTGCCATCAGTTATCGTTGTTGTTCCATCGGTCGCTGTTACTTCAGTGTTAGTGGTGGTACCATCTGTGACTGTTGTTGTTCCATCTGTAACTGTTGCATCAGTGGTAGTTGTGGTTCCATCAATGATTGTTGTTGTTCCATCTGTCACTGTTGCTTTAGTGAACGTGGTAGTGCCATCAGTTGTTGTTGTTGTTCCATCTGTCACAGTTGCAACAGTGGTAGTGGTGGTACCATCTGTGACTGTTGTTGTTCCATCTGTAGCTGTTGCATCAGTGGTAGTTGTGGTTCCATCAATTATTGTTGTTGTTCCATCTGTAACTGTTACATCAGTGGTAACAGTGGTGCCATCTGTGACTGTTATTGTTCCATCTGTAACTGTTGCATCAGTTGTAGTTTTGCTGCCATCAGTTATCGTTGTTGTTCCATCGGCCGCTGTTACTTCAGTGTTAGTGGTGGTGTCTTCTGTGACTGTTGTTGTTCCATCTGCAACTGTTGCATCAGTGGTAATGGTGGTGCCATCTGTGACTTTTGTTGTTCCATCTGTAACTATTGCATCATTGCTAGTTGTGGTGCCATCAGTTACTGTTGTTGTGCCATCTGTGACTGTTGCATCAGTGGTAGTTGTGGTGCCATCAGTTATTGTTGTTGTTCCATCTGTAACTGTTGCATCAGTGGTAGTTGTGGTTCCATCACTTATTGTTGTTGTTCCATCTGTCACTGTTGCTTCAGTGGTAGTGGTGGTACCATCTGTGACTGTTGTTGTTCCATCTGTAACAGTTGCATCAGTGGTAGTAGTAGTGCCATCAGTTATTGTTGTTGTTCCATCTGTAACTGTTGCATCAGTGGTAGTTGTGGTTCCATCACTTATTGTTGTTGTTCCATCTGTCACTGTTGCTTCAGTGGTAGTGGTGGTACCATCTGTGACTGTTGTTGTTCCATCTGTCACAGTTGCATCAGTGGTAGTAGTAGTGCCATCAGTTATTGTTGTTGTTCCATCTGTAACTGTTGCATCAGTGGTAGTTGTAATTCCATCACTTATTGTTGTTGTTCCATCTGTCACTGTTGCTTCAGTGGTAGTGGTGGTACCATCTGTGACTGTTGTTGTTCCATCTGTAACAGTTGCATCAGTGGTAGTAGTAGTGCCATCAGTTATTGTTGTTGTTCCATCTGTAACTGTTGCATCAGTGGTAGTTGTGGTTCCATCAATTATTGTTGTTGTTCCATCTGTAACTGTTGCATCAGTGGTAGTGGTGGTACCATCTGTGACTGTTGTTGTTCCATCTGTCACAGTTGCATCAGTGGTAGTAGTAGTGCCATCAGTTATTGTTGTTGTTCCATCTGTAACTGTTGCATCAGTGGTAGTGGTGGTGCCATCAGTTATGGTTGTTGTTCCACCTGTAACTGTTGCATCAGTTGTAATAGTGGTGCCATCTGTGATTGTTATTGTTCCATCTGTAACTGTTGCATCAGTGGTAGTTGTGGTTCCATCAGTTATTGTTGTTGTTCCATCTGTAACTGTTGCATCAGTGGTAGTAGTAGTGCCATCAGTTATTGTTGTTGTTCCATCTGTAACTGTTGCATCAGTGGTAGTTGTGGTTCCATCACTTTTTGTTGTTGTTCCATCTGTCACTGTTGCTTCAGTGGTAGTGGTGGTACCATCTGTGACTGTTGTTGTTCCATCTGTCACAGTTGCATCAGTGGTAGTAGTAGTGCCATCAGTTATTGTTGTTGTTCCATCTGTAACTGTTGCATCAGTGGTAGTTGTGGTGCCATCAGTTATTGTTGTTGTTCCATCTGTAACTGTTGCATCAGTGGTAGTTGTGGTTCCATCAATGATTGTTGTTGTTCCATCTGTCACTGTTGCTTCAGTGGTAGTGGTGGTACCATCTGTGACTGTTGTTGTTCCATCTGTCACAGTTGCATCAGTGGTAGTAGTAGTGCCATCAGTTATTGTTGTTGTTCCATCTGTAACTGTTGCATCAGTGGTAGTTGTGGTTCCATCAATTATTGTTGTTGTTCCATCTGTCAATATTGCTTCAGTGGTAGTGGTGATGCCATCAGTTATTGTTGTTGTTCCATCTGTAACTGTTGCATCAGTGGTAGTAGTAGTGCCATCAGTGATTGTTGTTGTTCCATCTGTAACTGTTGCATCAGTGGTAGTTGTGGTTCCATCAAATATTGTTGTTGTTCCATCTGTCACTGTTGCTTCAGTGGTAGTGGTGGTACCATCTGTGACTGATGTTGTTCCATCTGTCACAGTTGCATCTGTGGTAGTAGTAGTGCCATCAGTTATTGTTGTTGTTCCATCTGTAACTGTTGCATCAGTGGTAGTGGTGGTGCCATCAGTTATTGTTGTTGTTCCATCTGTAACTGTTGCATCAGTTGTAATAGTGGTGCCATCTGTGATTGTTATTGTTCCATCTGTAACTGTTGCATCAGTGGTAGTTGTGGTGCCATCAGTTATTGTTGTTGTTCCATCTGTCACTGTTGCTTCAGTGGTAGTGGAGGTACCATCTGTGACCGTTGTTGTTCCATCTGTCACAGTTGCATCAGTGGTAGTAGTAGTGCCATCTGTGACTGTTATTGTTGCATCTGTAACTGTTGCATCAGTAGTAGTTGTGGTGCCATCAGTTGTTGTTGTTGTTTCATTTGTAACTGTTGCATTAGTTGTAGTTTTGCTGCCATCAGTTATCGTTGTTGTTCCATCGGTCGCTGTTACTTCAGTGTTAGTGGTGGTGTCTTCTGTGACTGTTGTTGTTCTATCTGCAACTGTTGCATCAGTGGTAGTAGTAGTGCCATCAGTTACTGTTGTTGTTCCATCTGTCACAGTTGCAACAGTGGTAGTTGTGGTGCCATCAGTAATTGTTGTTGTTCCATCTGTAGCTGTTGCATCAGTGGTAGTTGTGGTTCCATCTATTATTGTTGTTGTTCCATCTGTAACTGTTGCATCAGTGGTAATAGTGGTGCCATCTGTGACTGTTATTGTTCCATCTGTAACTGTTGCATCAGTGGTAGTTGTGGTTCCATCAATTATTGTTGTTGTTCCATCTGTCACTGTTGCTTTAGTGAACGTGGTAGTGCCATCAGTTGTTGTTGTTGTTCCATCTGTCACAGTTGCAACAGTGGTAGTTGTGGTGCCATCAGTAATTGTTGTTGTTCCATCTGTAACTGTTGCATCAGTGGTAGTTGTTGTTCCATCAATGATTGTTGTTGTTCCATCTGTCACTGTTGCTTCAGTGTTAGTGGTGGTACCATCTGTGACTGTTGTTGTTCCATCTGTAACTGTTGCATCAGTGGTAGTTGTGGTTCCATCAATGATTGTTGTTGTTCCATCTGTCACTGTTGCTTTAGTGAACGTGGTAGTGCCATCAGTTGTTGTTGTTGTTCCATCTGTCACAGTTGCAACAGTGGTAGTGGTGGTACCATCTGTGACTGTTGTTGTTCCATCTGTAGCTGTTGCATCAGTGGTAGTTGTGGTTCCATCAATTATTGTTGTTGTTCCATCTGTAACTGTTACATCAGTGGTAACAGTGGTGCCATCTGTGACTGTTATTGTTCCATCTGTAACTGTTGCATCAGTTGTAGTTTTGCTGCCATCAGTTATCGTTGTTGTTCCATCGGCCGCTGTTACTTCAGTGTTAGTGGTGGTGTCTTCTGTGACTGTTGTTGTTCCATCTGCAACTGTTGCATCAGTGGTAATGGTGGTGCCATCTGTGACTTTTGTTGTTCCATCTGTAACTATTGCATCATTGCTAGTTGTGGTGCCATCAGTTACTGTTGTTGTGCCATCTGTGACTGTTGCATCAGTGGTAGTTGTGGTGCCATCAGTTATTGTTGTTGTTCCATCTGTAACTGTTGCATCAGTGGTAGTTGTGGTTCCATCACTTATTGTTGTTGTTCCATCTGTCACTGTTGCTTCAGTGGTAGTGGTGGTACCATCTGTGACTGTTGTTGTTCCATCTGTAACAGTTGCATCAGTGGTAGTAGTAGTGCCATCAGTTATTGTTGTTGTTCCATCTGTAACTGTTGCATCAGTTGTAGTTGTGGTTCCATCACTTATTGTTGTTGTTCCATCTGTCACTGTTGCTTCAGTGGTAGTGGTGGTACCATCTGTGACTGTTGTTGTTCCATCTGTCACAGTTGCATCAGTGGTAGTAGTAGTGCCATCAGTTATTGTTGTTGTTCCATCTGTAACTGTTGCATCAGTGGTAGTTGTAATTCCATCACTTATTGTTGTTGTTCCATCTGTCACTGTTGCTTCAGTGGTAGTGGTGGTACCATCTGTGACTGTTGTTGTTCCATCTGTAACAGTTGCATCAGTGGTAGTAGTAGTGCCATCAGTTATTGTTGTTGTTCCATCTGTAACTGTTGCATCAGTGGTAGTTGTGGTTCCATCAATTATTGTTGTTGTTCCATCTGTCACTGTTGCTTCAGTGGTAGTGGTGGTACCATCTGTGACTGTTGTTGTTCCATCTGTCACAGTTGCATCAGTGGTAGTAGTAGTGCCATCAGTTATTGTTGTTGTTCCATCTGTAACTGTTGCATCAGTGGTAGTGGTGGTGCCATCAGTTATGGTTGTTGTTCCATCTGTAACTGTTGCATCAGTTGTAATAGTGGTGCCATCTGTGATTGTTATTGTTCCATCTGTAACTGTTGCATCAGTGGTAGTTGTGGTTTCATCAGTTATTGTTGTTGTTCCATCTGTAGCTGTTGCATCAGTGGTAGTTGTGGTGCCATCAGTTATTGTTGTTGTTCCATCTGTAACTGTTGCATCAGTGGTAGTTGTGGTTCCATCACTTATTGTTGTTGTTCCATCTGTCACTGTTGCTTCAGTGGTAGTGGTGGTACCATCTGTGACTGTTGTTGTTCCATCTGTAACAGTTGCATCAGTGGTAGTAGTAGTGCCATCAGTTATTGTTGTTGTTCCATCTGTAACTGTTGCATCAGTGGTAGTGGTGGTGCCATCAGTTATTGTTGTTGTTCCATCTGTAACTGTTGCATCAGTTGTAATAGTGGTGCCATCTGTGATTGTTATTGTTCCATCTGTAACTGTTGCATCAGTGGTAGTTGTGGTTCCATCAATTATTGTTGTTGTTCCATCTGTCACTGTTGCTTCAGTGAACGTGGTAGTGCCATCAGTTGTTGTTGTTGTTCCATCTGTCACAGTTGCAACAGTGGTAGTTGTGGTGCCATCAGTTATTGTTGTTGTTCCATCTGTAACTGTTGCATCAGTGGTAGTTGTGGTGCCATCAGTTATTGTTGTTGTTCCATCTGTAACTGTTGCATCAGTGGTAGTTGTGGTTCCATCAATGATTGTTGTTGTTCCATCTGTCACTGTTGCTTCAGTGGTAGTGGTGGTACCATCTGTGACTGTTGTTGTTCCATCTGTCACAGTTGCATCAGTGGTAGTAGTAGTGCCATCAGTTATTGTTGTTGTTCCATCTGTAACTGTTGCATCAGTGGTAGTTGTGGTTCCATCAATTATTGTTGTTGTTCCATCTGTCAATATTGCTTCAGTGGTAGTGGTGGTGCCATCAGTTATTGTTGTTGTTCCATCTGTAACTGTTGCATCAGTGGTAGTAGTAGTGCCATCAGTGATTGTTGTTGTTCCATCTGTAACTGTTGCATCAGTGGTAGTTGTGGTTCCATCAAATATTGTTGTTGTTCCATCTGTCACTGTTGCTTCAGTGGTAGTGGTGGTACCATCTGTGACTGATGTTGTTCCATCTGTCACAGTTGCATCAGTGGTAGTAGTAGTGCCATCAGTTATTGTTGTTGTTCCATCTGTAACTGTTGCATCAGTGGTAGTGGTGGTGCCATCAGTTATTGTTGTTGTTCCATCTGTAACTGTTGCATCAGTTGTAATAGTGGTGCCATCTGTGATTGTTATTGTTCCATCTGTAACTGTTGCATCAGTGGTAGTTGTGGTTTCATCAGTTATTGTTGTTGTTCCATCTGTAGCTGTTGCATCAGTGGTAGTTGTGGTGCCATCAGTTATTGTTGTTGTTCCATCTGTCACTGTTGCTTCAGTGGTAGTGGAGGTACCATCTGTGACCGTTGTTGTTCCATCTGTTACAGTTGCATCAGTGGTAGTAGTAGTGCCATCTGTGACTGTTATTGTTGCATCTGTAACTGTTGCATCAGTAGTAGTTGTGGTGCCATCAGTTGTTGTTGTTATTTCATTTGTAACTGTTGCATTAGTTGTAGTTTTGCTGCCATCAGTTATCGTTGTTGTTCCATCGGTCGCTGTTACTTCAGTGTTAGTGGTGGTGTCTTCTGTGACTGTTGTTGTTCTATCTGCAACTGTTGCATCAGTGGTAATGGTGGTGCCATCTGTGACTGTTGTTGTTCCATCTGTCACAGTTGCAACAGTGGTAGTTGTGGTGCCATCAGTAATTGTTGTTGTTCCATCTGTAGCTGTTGCATCAGTGGTAGTTGTGGTTCCATCTATTATTGTTGTTGTTCCATCTGTAACTGTTGCATCAGTGGTAATAGTGGTGCCATCTGTGACTGTTATTGTTCCATCTGTAACTGTTGCATCAGTGGTAGTTGTGGTTCCATCAATTATTGTTGTTGTTCCATCTGTCACTGTTGCTTTAGTGAACGTGGTAGTGCCATCAGTTGTTGTTGTTGTTCCATCTGTCACAGTTGCAACAGTGGTAGTTGTGGTGCCATCAGTAATTGTTGTTGTTCCATCTGTAACTGTTGCATCAGTGGTAGTTGTGGTTCCATCAATGATTGTTGTTGTTCCATCTGTCACTGTTGCTTCAGTGTTAGTGGTGGTACCATCTGTGACTGTTGTTGTTCCATCTGTAACTGTTGCATCAGTGGTAGTTGTGGTTCCATCAATGATTGTTGTTGTTTCATCTGTCACTGTTGCTTTAGTGAACGTGGTAGTGCCATCAGTTGTTGTTGTTGTTCCATCTGTCACAGTTGCAACAGTGGTAGTGGTGGTACCATCTGTGACTGTTGTTGTTCCATCTGTAGCTGTTGCATCAGTGGTAGTTGTGGTTCCATCAATTATTGTTGTTGTTCCATCTGTAACTGTTACATCAGTGGTAACAGTGGTGCCATCTGTGACTGTTATTGTTCCATCTGTAACTGTTGCATCAGTTGTAGTTTTGCTGCCATCAGTTATCGTTGTTGTTCCATCGGCCGCTGTTACTTCAGTGTTAGTGGTGGTGTCTTCTGTGACTGTTGTTGTTCCATCTGCAACTGTTGCATCAGTGGTAATGGTGGTGCCATCTGTGACTTTTGTTGTTCCATCTGTAACTATTGCATCATTGCTAGTTGTGGTGCCATCAGTTACTGTTGTTGTGCCATCTGTGACTGTTGCATCAGTGGTAGTTGTGGTGCCATCAGTTATTGTTGTTGTTCCATCTGTAACTGTTGCATCAGTGGTAGTTGTGGTTCCATCACTTATTGTTGTTGTTCCATCTGTCACTGTTGCTTCAGTGGTAGTGGTGGTACCATCTGTGACTGTTGTTGTTCCATCTGTAACAGTTGCATCAGTGGTAGTAGTAGTGCCATCAGTTATTGTTGTTGTTCCATCTGTAACTGTTGCATCAGTGGTAGTTGTGGTTCCATCACTTATTGTTGTTGTTCCATCTGTCACTGTTGCTTCAGTGGTAGTGGTGGTACCATCTGTTATGGTTGTTGTTCCACCTGTAACTGTTGCATCAGTTGTAATAGTGGTGCCATCTGTGATTGTTATTGTTCCATCTGTAACTGTTGCATCAGTGGTAGTTGTGGTTTCATCAGTTATTGTTGTTGTTCCATCTGTAGCTGTTGCATCAGTGGTAGTAGTAGTGCCATCAGTTATTGTTGTTGTTCCATCTGTAACTGTTGCATCAGTGGTAGTTGTGGTTCCATCACTTTTTGTTGTTGTTCCATCTGTCACTGTTGCTTCAGTGGTAGTGGTGGTACCATCTGTGACTGTTGTTGTTCCATCTGTCACAGTTGCATCAGTGGTAGTAGTAGTGCCATCAGTAATTGTTGTTGTTCCATCTGTAACTGTTGCATCAGTGGTAGTTGTGGTGCCATCAGTTATTGTTGTTGTTCCATCTGTAACTGTTGCATCAGTGGTAGTTGTGGTTCCATCAATGATTGTTGTTGTTCCATCTGTCACTGTTGCTTCAGTGGTAGTGGTGGTACCATCTGTGACTGTTGTTGTTCCATCTGTCACAGTTGCATCAGTGGTAGTAGTAGTGCCATCAGTTATTGTTGTTGTTCCATCTGTAACTGTTGCATCAGTGGTAGTTGTGGTTCCATCAATTATTGTTGTTGTTCCATCTGTCAATATTGCTTCAGTGGTAGTGGTGATGCCATCAGTTATTGTTGTTGTTCCATCTGTAACTGTTGCATCAGTGGTAGTAGTAGTGCCATCAGTGATTGTTGTTGTTCCATCTGTAACTGTTGCATCAGTGGTAGTTGTGGTTCCATCAAATATTGTTGTTGTTCCATCTGTCACTGTTGCTTCAGTGGTAGTGGTGGTACCATCTGTGACTGATGTTGTTCCATCTGTCACAGTTGCATCTGTGGTAGTAGTAGTGCCATCAGTTATTGTTGTTGTTCCATCTGTAACTGTTGCATCAGTGGTAGTGGTGGTGCCATCAGTTATTGTTGTTGTTCCATCTGTAACTGTTGCATCAGTTGTAATAGTGGTGCCATCTGTGATTGTTATTGTTCCATCTGTAACTGTTGCATCAGTGGTAGTTGTGGTGCCATCAGTTATTGTTGTTGTTCCATCTGTCACTGTTGCTTCAGTGGTAGTGGAGGTACCATCTGTGACCGTTGTTGTTCCATCTGTCACAGTTGCATCAGTGGTAGTAGTAGTGCCATCTGTGACTGTTATTGTTGCATCTGTAACTGTTGCATCAGTAGTAGTTGTGGTGCCATCAGTTGTTGTTGTTGTTTCATTTGTAACTGTTGCATTAGTTGTAGTTTTGCTGCCATCAGTTATCGTTGTTGTTCCATCGGTCGCTGTTACTTCAGTGTTAGTGGTGGTGTCTTCTGTGACTGTTGTTGTTCTATCTGCAACTGTTGCATCAGTGGTAATGGTGGTGCCATCTGTGACTGTTGTTGTTCCATCTGTCACAGTTGCAACAGTGGTAGTTGTGGTGCCATCAGTAATTGTTGTTGTTCCATCTGTAACTGTTGCATCAGTGGTAGTTGTGGTTCCATCTATTATTGTTGTTGTTCCATCTGTAACTGTTGCATCAGTGGTAGTAGTGGTGCCATCTGTGACTGTTATTGTTCCATCTGTAACTGTTGCATCAGTGGTAGTTGTGGTTCCATCAATGATTGTTGTTGTTCCATCTGTCACTGTTGCTTTAGTGAACGTGGTAGTGCCATCAGTTGTTGTTGTTGTTCCATCTGTCACAGTTGCAACAGTGGTAGTTGTGGTGCCATCAGTAATTGTTGTTGTTCCATCTGTAACTGTTGCATCAGTGGTAGTTGTTGTTCCATCAATGATTGTTGTTGTTCCATCTGTCACTGTTGCTTCAGTGTTAGTGGTGGTACCATCTGTGACTGTTGTTGTTCCATCTGTAACTGTTGCATCAGTGGTAGTTGTGGTTCCATCAATGATTGTTGTTGTTCCATCTGTCACTGTTGCTTTAGTGAACGTGGTAGTGCCATCAGTTGTTGTTGTTGTTCCATCTGTCACAGTTGCAACAGTGGTAGTGGTGGTACCATCTGTGACTGTTGTTGTTCCATCTGTAGCTGTTGCATCAGTGGTAGTTGTGGTTCCATCAATTATTGTTGTTGTTCCATCTGTAACTGTTACATCAGTGGTAACAGTGGTGCCATCTGTGACTGTTATTGTTCCATCTGTAACTGTTGCATCAGTTGTAGTTTTGCTGCCATCAGTTATCGTTGTTGTTCCATCGGCCGCTGTTACTTCAGTGTTAGTGGTGGTGTCTTCTGTGACTGTTGTTGTTCCATCTGCAACTGTTGCATCAGTGGTAATGGTGGTGCCATCTGTGACTTTTGTTGTTCCATCTGTAACTATTGCATCATTGCTAGTTGTGGTGCCATCAGTTACTGTTGTTGTGCCATCTGTGACTGTTGCATCAGTGGTAGTTGTGGTGCCATCAGTTATTGTTGTTGTTCCATCTGTAACTGTTGCATCAGTGGTAGTTGTGGTTCCATCACTTATTGTTGTTGTTCCATCTGTCACTGTTGCTTCAGTGGTAGTGGTGGTACCATCTGTGACTGTTGTTGTTCCATCTGTAACAGTTGCATCAGTGGTAGTAGTAGTGCCATCAGTTATTGTTGTTGTTCCATCTGTAACTGTTGCATCAGTTGTAGTTGTGGTTCCATCACTTATTGTTGTTGTTCCATCTGTCACTGTTGCTTCAGTGGTAGTGGTGGTACCATCTGTGACTGTTGTTGTTCCATCTGTCACAGTTGCATCAGTGGTAGTAGTAGTGCCATCAGTTATTGTTGTTGTTCCATCTGTAACTGTTGCATCAGTGGTAGTTGTAATTCCATCACTTATTGTTGTTGTTCCATCTGTCACTGTTGCTTCAGTGGTAGTGGTGGTACCATCTGTGACTGTTGTTGTTCCATCTGTAACAGTTGCATCAGTGGTAGTAGTAGTGCCATCAGTTAT
Source organism: Atethmia centrago (assembly GCA_905333075.3). Taxonomy (NCBI): domain Eukaryota; kingdom Metazoa; phylum Arthropoda; class Insecta; order Lepidoptera; family Noctuidae; genus Atethmia; species Atethmia centrago. The sequence continues at coordinate 13,526,001 of HG995386.1, read as the reverse complement.
TGTTGTTGTTCCATCTGTAACTGTTGCATCAGTGGTAGTTGTGGTTCCATCAATTATTGTTGTTGTTCCATCTGTCACTGTTGCTTCAGTGGTAGTGGTGGTACCATCTGTGACTGTTGTTGTTCCATCTGTCACAGTTGCATCAGTGGTAGTAGTAGTGCCATCAGTTATTGTTGTTGTTCCATCTGTAACTGTTGCATCAGTGGTAGTGGTGGTGCCATCAGTTATGGTTGTTGTTCCATCTGTAACTGTTGCATCAGTTGTAATAGTGGTGCCATCTGTGATTGTTATTGTTCCATCTGTAACTGTTGCATCAGTGGTAGTTGTGGTTTCATCAGTTATTGTTGTTGTTCCATCTGTAGCTGTTGCATCAGTGGTAGTTGTGGTGCCATCAGTTATTGTTGTTGTTCCATCTGTAACTGTTGCATCAGTGGTAGTTGTGGTTCCATCACTTATTGTTGTTGTTCCATCTGTCACTGTTGCTTCAGTGGTAGTGGTGGTACCATCTGTGACTGTTGTTGTTCCATCTGTAACAGTTGCATCAGTGGTAGTAGTAGTGCCATCAGTTATTGTTGTTGTTCCATCTGTAACTGTTGCATCAGTGGTAGTGGTGGTGCCATCAGTTATTGTTGTTGTTCCATCTGTAACTGTTGCATCAGTTGTAATAGTGGTGCCATCTGTGATTGTTATTGTTCCATCTGTAACTGTTGCATCAGTGGTAGTTGTGGTTCCATCAATTATTGTTGTTGTTCCATCTGTCACTGTTGCTTCAGTGAACGTGGTAGTGCCATCAGTTGTTGTTGTTGTTCCATCTGTCACAGTTGCAACAGTGGTAGTTGTGGTGCCATCAGTAATTGTTGTTGTTCCATCTGTAACTGTTGCATCAGTGGTAGTTGTGGTGCCATCAGTTATTGTTGTTGTTCCATCTGTAACTGTTGCATCAGTGGTAGTTGTGGTTCCATCAATGATTGTTGTTGTTCCATCTGTCACTGTTGCTTCAGTGGTAGTGGTGGTACCATCTGTGACTGTTGTTGTTCCATCTGTCACAGTTGCATCAGTGGTAGTAGTAGTGCCATCAGTTATTGTTGTTGTTCCATCTGTAACTGTTGCATCAGTGGTAGTTGTGGTTCCATCAATTATTGTTGTTGTTCCATCTGTCAATATTGCTTCAGTGGTAGTGGTGATGCCATCAGTTATTGTTGTTGTTCCATCTGTAACTGTTGCATCAGTGGTAGTAGTAGTGCCATCAGTGATTGTTGTTGTTCCATCTGTAACTGTTGCATCAGTGGTAGTTGTGGTTCCATCAAATATTGTTGTTGTTCCATCTGTCACTGTTGCTTCAGTGGTAGTGGTGGTACCATCTGTGACTGATGTTGTTCCATCTGTCACAGTTGCATCTGTGGTAGTAGTAGTGCCATCAGTTATTGTTGTTGTTCCATCTGTAACTGTTGCATCAGTGGTAGTGGTGGTGCCATCAGTTATTGTTGTTGTTCCATCTGTAACTGTTGCATCAGTTGTAATAGTGGTGCCATCTGTGATTGTTATTGTTCCATCTGTAACTGTTGCATCAGTGGTAGTTGTGGTTTCATCAGTTATTGTTGTTGTTCCATCTGTAGCTGTTGCATCAGTGGTAGTTGTGGTGCCATCAGTTATTGTTGTTGTTCCATCTGTCACTGTTGCTTCAGTGGTAGTGGAGGTACCATCTGTGACCGTTGTTGTTCCATCTGTTACAGTTGCATCAGTGGTAGTAGTAGTGCCATCTGTGACTGTTATTGTTGCATCTGTAACTGTTGCATCAGTAGTAGTTGTGGTGCCATCAGTTGTTGTTGTTATTTCATTTGTAACTGTTGCATTAGTTGTAGTTTTGCTGCCATCAGTTATCGTTGTTGTTCCATCGGTCGCTGTTACTTCAGTGTTAGTGGTGGTGTCTTCTGTGACTGTTGTTGTTCTATCTGCAACTGTTGCATCAGTGGTAATGGTGGTGCCATCTGTGACTGTTGTTGTTCCATCTGTCACAGTTGCAACAGTGGTAGTTGTGGTGCCATCAGTAATTGTTGTTGTTCCATCTGTAGCTGTTGCATCAGTGGTAGTTGTGGTTCCATCTATTATTGTTGTTGTTCCATCTGTAACTGTTGCATCAGTGGTAATAGTGGTGCCATCTGTGACTGTTATTGTTCCATCTGTAACTGTTGCATCAGTGGTAGTTGTGGTTCCATCAATTATTGTTGTTGTTCCATCTGTCACTGTTGCTTTAGTGAACGTGGTAGTGCCATCAGTTGTTGTTGTTGTTCCATCTGTCACAGTTGCAACAGTGGTAGTTGTGGTGCCATCAGTAATTGTTGTTGTTCCATCTGTAACTGTTGCATCAGTGGTAGTTGTGGTTCCATCAATGATTGTTGTTGTTCCATCTGTCACTGTTGCTTCAGTGTTAGTGGTGGTACCATCTGTGACTGTTGTTGTTCCATCTGTAACTGTTGCATCAGTGGTAGTTGTGGTTCCATCAATGATTGTTGTTGTTTCATCTGTCACTGTTGCTTTAGTGAACGTGGTAGTGCCATCAGTTGTTGTTGTTGTTCCATCTGTCACAGTTGCAACAGTGGTAGTGGTGGTACCATCTGTGACTGTTGTTGTTCCATCTGTAGCTGTTGCATCAGTGGTAGTTGTGGTTCCATCAATTATTGTTGTTGTTCCATCTGTAACTGTTACATCAGTGGTAACAGTGGTGCCATCTGTGACTGTTATTGTTCCATCTGTAACTGTTGCATCAGTTGTAGTTTTGCTGCCATCAGTTATCGTTGTTGTTCCATCGGCCGCTGTTACTTCAGTGTTAGTGGTGGTGTCTTCTGTGACTGTTGTTGTTCCATCTGCAACTGTTGCATCAGTGGTAATGGTGGTGCCATCTGTGACTTTTGTTGTTCCATCTGTAACTATTGCATCATTGCTAGTTGTGGTGCCATCAGTTACTGTTGTTGTGCCATCTGTGACTGTTGCATCAGTGGTAGTTGTGGTGCCATCAGTTATTGTTGTTGTTCCATCTGTAACTGTTGCATCAGTGGTAGTTGTGGTTCCATCACTTATTGTTGTTGTTCCATCTGTCACTGTTGCTTCAGTGGTAGTGGTGGTACCATCTGTGACTGTTGTTGTTCCATCTGTAACAGTTGCATCAGTGGTAGTAGTAGTGCCATCAGTTATTGTTGTTGTTCCATCTGTAACTGTTGCATCAGTGGTAGTTGTGGTTCCATCACTTATTGTTGTTGTTCCATCTGTCACTGTTGCTTCAGTGGTAGTGGTGGTACCATCTGTGACTGTTGTTGTTCCATCTGTCACAGTTGCATCAGTGGTAGTAGTAGTGCCATCAGTTATTGTTGTTGTTCCATCTGTAACTGTTGCATCAGTGGTAGTTGTAATTCCATCACTTATTGTTGTTGTTCCATCTGTCACTGTTGCTTCAGTGGTAGTGGTGGTACCATCTGTGACTGTTGTTGTTCCATCTGTAACAGTTGCATCAGTGGTAGTAGTAGTGCCATCAGTTATTGTTGTTGTTCCATCTGTAACTGTTGCATCAGTGGTAGTTGTGGTTCCATCAATTATTGTTGTTGTTCCATCTGTCACTGTTGCTTCAGTGGTAGTGGTGGTACCATCTGTGACTGTTGTTGTTCCATCTGTAACAGTTGCATCAGTGGTAGTAGTAGTGCCATCAGTTATTGTTGTTGTTCCATCTGTAACTGTTGCATCAGTGGTAGTTGTGGTTCCATCAATTATTGTTGTTGTTCCATCTGTCACTGTTGCTTCAGTGGTAGTGGTGGTACCATCTGTGACTGTTGTTGTTCCATCTGTCACAGTTGCATCAGTGGTAGTAGTAGTGCCATCAGTTATTGTTGTTGTTCCATCTGTAACTGTTGCATCAGTGGTAGTGGTGGTGCCATCAGTTATGGTTGTTGTTCCACCTGTAACTGTTGCATCAGTTGTAATAGTGGTGCCATCTGTGATTGTTATTGTTCCATCTGTAACTGTTGCATCAGTGGTAGTTGTGGTTTCATCAGTTATTGTTGTTGTTCCATCTGTAGCTGTTGCATCAGTGGTAGTAGTAGTGCCATCAGTTATTGTTGTTGTTCCATCTGTAACTGTTGCATCAGTGGTAGTTGTGGTTCCATCACTTTTTGTTGTTGTTCCATCTGTCACTGTTGCTTCAGTGGTAGTGGTGGTACCATCTGTGACTGTTGTTGTTCCATCTGTCACAGTTGCATCAGTGGTAGTAGTAGTGCCATCAGTAATTGTTGTTGTTCCATCTGTAACTGTTGCATCAGTGGTAGTTGTGGTGCCATCAGTTATTGTTGTTGTTCCATCTGTAACTGTTGCATCAGTGGTAGTTGTGGTTCCATCAATGATTGTTGTTGTTCCATCTGTCACTGTTGCTTCAGTGGTAGTGGTGGTACCATCTGTGACTGTTGTTGTTCCATCTGTCACAGTTGCATCAGTGGTAGTAGTAGTGCCATCAGTTATTGTTGTTGTTCCATCTGTAACTGTTGCATCAGTGGTAGTTGTGGTTCCATCAATTATTGTTGTTGTTCCATCTGTCAATATTGCTTCAGTGGTAGTGGTGATGCCATCAGTTATTGTTGTTGTTCCATCTGTAACTGTTGCATCAGTGGTAGTAGTAGTGCCATCAGTGATTGTTGTTGTTCCATCTGTAACTGTTGCATCAGTGGTAGTTGTGGTTCCATCAAATATTGTTGTTGTTCCATCTGTCACTGTTGCTTCAGTGGTAGTGGTGGTACCATCTGTGACTGTTGTTGTTCCATCTGTCACAGTTGCATCTGTGGTAGTAGTAGTGCCATCAGTTATTGTTGTTGTTCCATCTGTAACTGTTGCATCAGTGGTAGTGGTGGTGCCATCAGTTATTGTTGTTGTTCCATCTGTAACTGTTGCATCAGTTGTAATAGTGGTGCCATCTGTGATTGTTATTGTTCCATCTGTAACTGTTGCATCAGTGGTAGTTGTGGTTTCATCAGTTATTGTTGTTGTTCCATCTGTAGCTGTTGCATCAGTGGTAGTTGTGGTGCCATCAGTTATTGTTGTTGTTCCATCTGTCACTGTTGCTTCAGTGGTAGTGGAGGTACCATCTGTGACCGTTGTTGTTCCATCTGTCACAGTTGCATCAGTGGTAGTAGTAGTGCCATCTGTGACTGTTATTGTTGCATCTGTAACTGTTGCATCAGTAGTAGTTGTGGTGCCATCAGTTGTTGTTGTTGTTTCATTTGTAACTGTTGCATTAGTTGTAGTTTTGCTGCCATCAGTTATCGTTGTTGTTCCATCGGTCGCTGTTACTTCAGTGTTAGTGGTGGTACCATCTGTGACTGTTGTTGTTCCATCTGTAACTGTTGCATCAGTGGTAGTTGTGGTTCCATCAATGATTGTTGTTGTTCCATCTGTCACTGTTGCTTTAGTGAACGTGGTAGTGCCATCAGTTGTTGTTGTTGTTCCATCTGTCACAGTTGCAACAGTGGTAGTGGTGGTACCATCTGTGACTGTTGTTGTTCCATCTGTAGCTGTTGCATCAGTGGTAGTTGTGGTTCCATCAATTATTGTTGTTGTTCCATCTGTAACTGTTACATCAGTGGTAACAGTGGTGCCATCTGTGACTGTTATTGTTCCATCTGTAACTGTTGCATCAGTTGTAGTTTTGCTGCCATCAGTTATCGTTGTTGTTCCATCGGCCGCTGTTACTTCAGTGTTAGTGGTGGTGTCTTCTGTGACTGTTGTTGTTCCATCTGCAACTGTTGCATCAGTGGTAATGGTGGTGCCATCTGTGACTTTTGTTGTTCCATCTGTAACTATTGCATCATTGCTAGTTGTGGTGCCATCAGTTACTGTTGTTGTGCCATCTGTAACTGTTGCATCAGTGGTAGTTGTGGTGCCATCAGTTATTGTTGTTGTTCCATCTGTAACTGTTGCATCAGTGGTAGTTGTGGTTCCATCACTTATTGTTGTTGTTCCATCTGTCACTGTTGCTTCAGTGGTAGTGGTGGTACCATCTGTGACTGTTGTTGTTCCATCTGTAACAGTTGCATCAGTGGTAGTAGTAGTGCCATCAGTTATTGTTGTTGTTCCATCTGTAACTGTTGCATCAGTGGTAGTTGTGGTTCCATCACTTATTGTTGTTGTTCCATCTGTCACTGTTGCTTCAGTGGTAGTGGTGGTACCATCTGTGACTGTTGTTGTTCCATCTGTCACAGTTGCATCAGTGGTAGTAGTAGTGCCATCAGTTATTGTTGTTGTTCCATCTGTAACTGTTGCATCAGTGGTAGTTGTAATTCCATCACTTATTGTTGTTGTTCCATCTGTCACTGTTGCTTCAGTGGTAGTGGTGGTACCATCTGTGACTGTTGTTGTTCCATCTGTAACAGTTGCATCAGTGGTAGTAGTAGTGCCATCAGTTATTGTTGTTGTTCCATCTGTAACTGTTGCATCAGTGGTAGTTGTGGTTCCATCAATTATTGTTGTTGTTCCATCTGTCACTGTTGCTTCAGTGGTAGTGGTGGTACCATCTGTGACTGTTGTTGTTCCATCTGTAACAGTTGCATCAGTGGTAGTAGTAGTGCCATCAGTTATTGTTGTTGTTCCATCTGTAACTGTTGCATCAGTGGTAGTTGTGGTTCCATCAATTATTGTTGTTGTTCCATCTGTCACTGTTGCTTCAGTGGTAGTGGTGGTACCATCTGTGACTGTTGTTGTTCCATCTGTCACAGTTGCATCAGTGGTAGTAGTAGTGCCATCAGTTATTGTTGTTGTTCCATCTGTAACTGTTGCATCAGTGGTAGTGGTGGTGCCATCAGTTATGGTTGTTGTTCCACCTGTAACTGTTGCATCAGTTATAATAGTGGTGCCATCTGTGATTGTTATTGTTCCATCTGTAACTGTTGCATCAGTGGTAGTTGTGGTTTCATCAGTTATTGTTGTTGTTCCATCTGTAGCTGTTGCATCAGTGGTAGTAGTAGTGCCATCAGTTATTGTTGTTGTTCCATCTGTAACTGTTGCATCAGTGGTAGTTGTGGTTCCATCACTTTTTGTTGTTGTTCCATCTGTCACTGTTGCTTCAGTGGTAGTGGTGGTACCATCTGTGACTGTTGTTGTTCCATCTGTCACAGTTGCATCAGTGGTAGTAGTAGTGCCATCAGTAATTGTTGTTGTTCCATCTGTAACTGTTGCATCAGTGGTAGTTGTGGTGCCATCAGTTATTGTTGTTGTTCCATCTGTAACTGTTGCATCAGTGGTAGTTGTGGTTCCATCAATGATTGTTGTTGTTCCATCTGTCACTGTTGCTTCAGTGGTAGTGGTGGTACCATCTGTGACTGTTGTTGTTCCATCTGTCACAGTTGCATCAGTGGTAGTAGTAGTGCCATCAGTTATTGTTGTTGTTCCATCTGTAACTGTTGCATCAGTGGTAGTTGTGGTTCCATCAATTATTGTTGTTGTTCCATCTGTCAATATTGCTTCAGTGGTAGTGGTGATGCCATCAGTTATTGTTGTTGTTCCATCTGTAACTGTTGCATCAGTGGTAGTAGTAGTGCCATCAGTGATTGTTGTTGTTCCATCTGTAACTGTTGCATCAGTGGTAGTTGTGGTTCCATCAAATATTGTTGTTGTTCCATCTGTCACTGTTGCTTCAGTGGTAGTGGTGGTACCATCTGTGACTGTTGTTGTTCCATCTGTCACAGTTGCATCTGTGGTAGTAGTAGTGCCATCAGTTATTGTTGTTGTTCCATCTGTAACTGTTGCATCAGTGGTAGTGGTGGTGCCATCAGTTATTGTTGTTGTTCCATCTGTAACTGTTGCATCAGTTGTAATAGTGGTGCCATCTGTGATTGTTGTTGTTCCATCTGTAACTGTTGCATCAGTGGTAGTGGTGGTGCCATCAGTTATTGTTGTTGTTCCATCTGTCACTGTTGCTTCAGTGGTAGTGGAGGTACCATCTGTGACTGTTGTTGTTCCATCTGTCACAGTTGCATCAGTGGTAGTAGTAGTGCCATCTGTGACTGTTATTGTTGCATCTGTAACTGTTGCATCAGTAGTAGTTGTGGTGCCATCAGTTGTTGTTGTTGTTTCATTTGTAACTGTTGCATTAGTTGTAGTTTTGCTGCCATCAGTTATCGTTGTTGTTCCATCGGTCGCTGTTACTTCAGTGTTAGTGGTGGTGTCTTCTGTGACTGTTGTTGTTCTATCTGCAACTGTTGCATCAGTGGTAATGGTGGTGCCATCTGTGACTGTTGTTGTTCCATCTGTAACTGTTGCAACAGTGGTAGTTGTGGTGCCATCAGTAATTGTTGTTGTTCCATCTGTAGCTGTTGCATCAGTGGTAGTTGTGGTTCCATCAATTATTGTTGTTGTTCCATCTGTAACTGTTGCATCAGTGGTAATAGTGGTGCCATCTGTGACTGTTATTGTTCCATCTGTAACTGTTGCATCAGTGGTAGTTGTGGTTCCATCACTTTTTGTTGTTGTTCCATCTGTCACTGTTGCTTTAGTGAACGTGGTAGTGCCATCAGTTGTTGTTGTTGTTCCATCTGTCACAGTTGCAACAGTGGTAGTTGTGGTGCCATCAGTAATTGTTGTTGTTCCATCTGTAACTGTTGCATCAGTGGTAGTTGTTGTTCCATCAATGATTGTTGTTGTTCCATCTGTCACTGTTGCTTCAGTGTTAGTGGTGGTACCATCTGTGACTGTTGTTGTTCCATCTGTAACTGTTGCATCAGTGGTAGTTGTGGTTCCATCAATGATTGTTGTTGTTCCATCTGTCACTGTTGCTTTAGTGAACGTGGTAGTGCCATCAGTTGTTGTTGTTGTTCCATCTGTCACAGTTGCAACAGTGGTAGTGGTGGTACCATCTGTGACTGTTGTTGTTCCATCTGTAACTGTTGCATCAGTGGTAGTTGTGGTTCCATCAATTATTGTTGTTGTTCCATCTGTAACTGTTACATCAGTGGTAACAGTGGTGCCATCTGTGACTGTTATTGTTCCATCTGTAACTGTTGCATCAGTTGTAGTTTTGGTGCCATCAGTTATCGTTGTTGTTCCATCGGCCGCTGTTACTTCAGTGTTAGTGGTGGTGTCTTCTGTGACTGTTGTTGTTCCATCTGCAACTGTTGCATCAGTGGTAATGGTGGTGCCATCTGTGACTTTTGTTGTTCCATCTGTAACTATTGCATCATTGCTAGTTGTGGTGCCATCAGTTACTGTTGTTGTGCCATCTGTGACTGTTGCATCAGTGGTAGTTGTGGTGCCATCAGTTATTGTTGTTGTTCCATCTGTAACTGTTGCATCAGTGGTAGTTGTGGTTCCATCACTTATTGTTGTTGTTCCATCTGTCACTGTTGCTTCAGTGGTAGTGGTGGTACCATCTGTGACTGTTGTTGTTCCATCTGTAACAGTTGCATCAGTGGTAGTAGTAGTGCCATCAGTTATTGTTGTTGTTCCATCTGTAACTGTTGCATCAGTTGTAGTTGTGGTTCCATCACTTATTGTTGTTGTTCCATCTGTCACTGTTGCTTCAGTGGTAGTGGTGGTACCATCTGTGACTGTTGTTGTTCCATCTGTCACAGTTGCATCAGTGGTAGTAGTAGTGCCATCAGTTATTGTTGTTGTTCCATCTGTAACTGTTGCATCAGTGGTAGTTGTAATTCCATCACTTATTGTTGTTGTTCCATCTGTCACTGTTGCTTCAGTGGTAGTGGTGGTACCATCTGTGACTGTTGTTGTTCCATCTGTAACAGTTGCATCAGTGGTAGTAGTAGTGCCATCAGTTATTGTTGTTGTTCCATCTGTAACTGTTGCATCAGTGGTAGTTGTGGTTCCATCAATTATTGTTGTTGTTCCATCTGTCACTGTTGCTTCAGTGGTAGTGGTGGTACCATCTGTGACTGTTGTTGTTCCATCTGTCACAGTTGCATCAGTGGTAGTAGTAGTGCCATCAGTTATTGTTGTTGTTCCATCTGTCACTGTTGCATCAGTGGTAGTGGTGGTGCCATCAGTTATGGTTGTTGTTCCATCTGTAACTGTTGCATCAGTTGTAATAGTGGTGCCATCTGTGATTGTTATTGTTCCATCTGTAACTGTTGCATCAGTGGTAGTTGTGGTTCCATCAGTTATTGTTGTTGTTCCATCTGTAACTGTTGCATCAGTGGTAGTTGTGGTGCCATCAGTTATTGTTGTTGTTCCATCTGTAACTGTTGCATCAGTGGTAGTTGTGGTTCCATCACTTATTGTTGTTGTTCCATCTGTCACTGTTGCTTCAGTGGTAGTGGTGGTACCATCTGTGACTGTTGTTGTTCCATCTGTAACAGTTGCATCAGTGGTAGTAGTAGTGCCATCAGTTATTGTTGTTGTTCCATCTGTAACTGTTGCATCAGTGGTAGTTGTGGTTCCATCACTTTTTGTTGTTGTTCCATCTGTCACTGTTGCTTCAGTGGTAGTGGTGGTACCATCTGTGACTGTTGTTGTTCCATCTGTCACAGTTGCATCAGTGGTAGTAGTAGTGCCATCAGTTATTGTTGTTGTTCCATCTGTAACTGTTGCATCAGTGGTAGTTGTAATTCCATCACTTATTGTTGTTGTTCCATCTGTCACTGTTGCTTCAGTGGTAGTGGTGGTACCATCTGTGACTGTTGTTGTTCCATCTGTAACAGTTGCATCAGTGGTAGTAGTAGTGCCATCAGTTATTGTTGTTGTTCCATCTGTAACTGTTGCATCAGTGGTAGTTGTGGTTTCATCAATTATTGTTGTTGTTCCATCTGTCACTGTTGCTTCAGTGGTAGTGGTGGTACCATCTGTGACTGTTTTTGTTCCATCTGTCACAGTTGCATCAGTGGTAGTAGTAGTGCCATCAGTTATTGTTGTTGTTCCATCTGTAACTGTTGCATCAGTGGTAGTGGTGGTGCCATCAGTTATTGTTGTTGTTCCATCTGTAACTGTTGCATCAGTTGTAATAGTGGTGCCATCTGTGATTGTTATTGTTCCATCTGTAACTGTTGCATCAGTGGTAGTTGTGGTTTCATCAGTTATTGTTGTTGTTCCATCTGTAGCTGTTGCATCAGTGGTAGTTGTGGTGCCATCAGTTATTGTTGTTGTTCCATCTGTCACTGTTGCTTCAGTGGTAGTGGAGGTACCATCTGTGACCGTTGTTGTTCCATCTGTCACAGTTGCATCAGTGGTAGTAGTAGTGCCATCTGTGACTGTTATTGTTGCATCTGTAACTGTTGCATCAGTAGTAGTTGTGGTGCCATCAGTTGTTGTTGTTGTTTCATCTGTAACTGTTGCATCAGTTGTAGTTTTGCTGCCATCAGTTATCGTTGTTGTTCCATCGGTCGCTGTTACTTCAGTGTTAGTGGTGGTGTCTTCTGTGACTGTTGTTGTTCTATCTGCAACTGTTGCATCAGTGGTAATGGTGGTGCCATCTGTGACTTTTGTTGTTCCATCTGTAACTATTGCATCATTGCTAGTTGTGGCGCCATCAGTTACTGTTGTTGGGCCATCTGTGACTGTTGTTATGCCTTCTGTCACAGTTGCATCAGTGAAAGTGGTAGTGCCATCAGTTGTTGTTGTTGTTCCATCTGTAACTGTTGCATCAGTGGTAGTTGTGGTGCCATCAGTTATTGTTGTTGTTCCATCTGTAACTGTTGCATAAGTGGTAGTTGTGGTTCCATCTATTATTGTTGTTGTTCCATCTGTAACTGTTGCATCAGTGGTAATAGTGGTGCCATCTGTCACTGTAATTGTTCCATCTGTAACTGTTGCATCAGTGGTAGTTGTGGTTCCATCAATTATTGTTGTTGTTCCATCTGTCACTGTTGCTTCAGTGGTAGTGGTGGTACCATCTGTGACTGTTGTTGTTCCATCTGTCACAGTTGCAACAGTGGTAGTTGTGGTGCCATCAGTAATTGTTGTTGTTCCATCTGTAACTGTTGCATCAGTGGTAGTTGTGGTGCCATCAGTTATTGTTGTTGTTCCATCTGTAACTGTTGCATCAGTGGTAGTTGTGGTTCCATCAATGATTGTTGTTGTTCCATCTGTCACTGTTGCTTCAGTGGTAGTGGTGGTACCATCTGTGACTGTTGTTGTTCCATCTGTCACAGTTGCATCAGTGGTAGTAGTAGTGCCATCAGTTATTGTTGTTGTTCCATCTGTAACTGTTGCATCAGTGGTAGTTGTGGTTCCATCAATTATTGTTGTTGTTCCATCTGTCACTATTGCTTCAGTGGTAGTGGTGGTGCCATCAGTTATTGTTGTTGTTCCATCTGTAACTGTTGCATCAGTGGTAGTAGTAGTGCCATCAGTGATTGTTGTTGTTCCATCTGTAACTGTTGCATCAGTGGTAGTTGTGGTGCCATCAGTTATTGTTGTTGTTCCATCTGTAACTGTTGCATAAGTGGTAGTTGTGGTTCCATCTATTATTGTTGTTGTTCCATCTGTAACTGTTGCATCAGTGGTAATAGTGGTGCCATCTGTCACTGTTATTGTTCCATCTGTAACTGTTGCATCAGTGGTAGTTGTGGTTCCATCAATTATTGTTGTTGTTCCATCTGTCACTGTTGCTTCAGTGGTAGTGGTGGTACCATCTGTGACTGTTGTTGTTCCATCTGTCACAGTTGCAACAGTGGTAGTTGTGGTGCCATCAGTAATTGTTGTTGTTCCATCTGTAACTGTTGCATCAGTGGTAGTTGTGGTGCCATCAGTTATTGTTGTTGTTCCATCTGTAACTGTTGCATCAGTGGTAGTTGTGGTTCCATCAATGATTGTTGTTGTTCCATCTGTCACTGTTGCTTCAGTGGTAGTGGTGGTACCATCTGTGACTGTTGTTGTTCCATCTGTCACAGTTGCATCAGTGGTAGTAGTAGTGCCATCAGTTATTGTTGTTGTTCCATCTGTAACTGTTGCATCAGTGGTAGTTGTGGTTCCATCAATTATTGTTGTTGTTCCATCTGTCACTATTGCTTCAGTGGTAGTGGTGGTGCCATCAGTTATTGTTGTTGTTCCATCTGTAACTGTTGCATCAGTGGTAGTAGTAGTGCCATCAGTGATTGTTGTTGTTCCATCTGTAACTGTTGCATCAGTGGTAGTTGTGGTTCCATCAAATATTGTTGTTGTTCCATCTGTCACTGTTGCTTCAGTGGTAGTGGTGGTACCATCTGTGACTGATGTTGTTCCATCTGTCACAGTTGCATCTGTGGTAGTAGTAGTGCCATCAGTTATTGTTGTTGTTCCATCTGTAACTGTTGCATCAGTGGTAGTGGTGGTGCCATCAGTTATTGTTGTTGTTCCATCTGTAACTGTTGCATCAGTTGTAATAGTGGTGCCATCTGTGATTGTTATTGTTCCATCTGTAACTGTTGCATCAGTGGTAGTTGTGGTTTCATCAGTTATTGTTGTTGTTCCATCTGTAGCTGTTGCATCAGTGGTAGTTGTGGTGCCATCAGTTATTGTTGTTGTTCCATCTGTCACTGTTGCTTCAGTGGTAGTGGAGGTACCATCTGTGACCGTTGTTGTTCCATCTGTCACAGTTGCATCAGTGGTAGTAGTAGTGCCATCTGTGACTGTTATTGTTGCATCTGTAACTGTTGCATCAGTAGTAGTTGTGGTGCCATCAGTTGTTGTTTTTGTTTCATTTGTAACTGTTGCATCAGTTGTAGTTTTGCTGCCATCAGTTATCGTTGTTGTTCCATCGGTCGCTGTTACTTCAGTGTTAGTGGTGGTGTCTTCTGTGACTGTTGTTGTTCTATCTGCAACTGTTGCATCAGTGGTAATGGTGGTGCCATCTGTGACTGTTGTTGTTCCATCTGTCACAGTTGCAACAGTGGTAGTTGTGGTGCCATCAGTAATTGTTGTTGTTCCATCTGTAGCTGTTGCATCAGTGGTAGTTGTGGTTCCATCTATTATTGTTGTTGTTCCATCTGTAACTGTTGCATCAGTGGTAATATTGGTGCCATCTGTGACTGTTATTGTTCCATCTGTAACTGTTGCATCAGTGGTAGTTGTGGTTCCATCAATTATTGTTGTTGTTCCATCTGTCACTGTTGCTTTAGTGAACGTGGTAGTGCCATCAGTTGTTGTTGTTGTTCCATCTGTCACAGTTGCAACAGTGGTAGTTGTGGTGCCATCAGTTGTTGTTTTTGTTTCATTTGTAACTGTTGCATCAGTTGTAGTTTTGCTGCCATCAGTTATCGTTGTTGTTCCATCGGTCGCTGTTACTTCAGTGTTAGTGGTGGTGTCTTCTGTGACTGTTGTTGTTCTATCTGCAACTGTTGCATCAGTGGTAATGGTGGTGCCATCTGTGACTGTTGTTGTTCCATCTGTCACAGTTGCAACAGTGTTAGTGGTGGTACCATCTGTGACTGTTGTTGTTCTATCTGTAACTGTTGTATCAGTGGTAGTTGTGGTTCCATTAATTATTGTTGTTGTTTCATCTGTAACTGTTGCATCAGTGGTAATAGTGGTGCCATCTGTGACTGTTATTGTTGCATCTGTAACTGTTGCATCAGTTGTAGTTTTGCTGCCATCAGTTATCGTTGTTGTTCCATCGGTTGCTGTTACGTCAGTGTTAGTGGTGGTGTCTTCTGTGACTGTTGTTGTTCCATCTGCAACTGTTGCATCAGTGGTAATGGTGGTGCCATCTGTGACTTTTGTTGTTCCATCTGTAACTATTGTATCATTGCTAGTTGTGGTGCCATCAGTTACTGTTGTTGTGCCATCTGTGTTTGTTGTTATGCCATCTGTCACAGTTGCATCAGTAATAGTGATAGTGCCATCAGTTATTGTTGTTGTTCCATCTGTAACTGTTGCATCAGTGGTATTTGTGGTGCCATCAGTTATTGTTGTTGTTCCATCTGTAACTGTTGCATCAGTGGTATTTGTGGTGCCATCAGTTATTGTTGTTGTTCCATCTGTAACTGTTGCATCAGTGGTAATGGTGGTGCCATCTGTTACTTTTGTTGTTCCATCTGTAACTATTGCATCATTGCTAGTTGTGGTGCCATCAGTTATTGTTATTGTGCCATCTGTGACTGTTGTTGTTCCATCTGTCACAGTTGCATCAGAGGTAGTGATAGTGCCATCTGTTATTGTTGTTGTTCCATCTGTAACTGTTGCATCAGTGGTAGTTGTGGTGCCATCAGTTGTTTTTGTTGTTCCTTCAGTTGCTTTTGCTTCAGTGGTAGTGGTGGTACCATCTGTGACTTTTGTTGTTTCAACTGTACCTGTTTTATCACTGGTAATTGTGGTACCGTCAGTTATTGTTGTTGTGCCATCTGTGACTTTTGCTGTTCCATCTGTCACTGTTGCTTTAGTGTTAGTGGTGTTACCATCTGTGACTGTTGTAATGCCATCTGTCACAGTTGCATCAGTGATAGTGGCAGTGCCATCAGTTATTGTTGTTGTTCCATCTGTAACTGTTGCATCAGTGGTAGTTGTGGTGCCATCAGTTGTTTTTGTTGTTCCATCTGTTGCTTTTGCATCGGTGGTAGTGGTGGTGCTATCTGTGACTGTTGTTATTCTATCTGTCGCTGTTGCATCAGTGGTATTGGTGGTACCATCTGTGACTATTGTTGTTCCATTTGTAACTGTTGCATCAGTGGTAGTTGTGGTTCCGTCAGTTATTGTTGTTGTTCCATCTGTAACTGTTGCATCAGTGGTAGTTGTGGTGCCATCAGTTGTTTTTGTTGTTCCATCTGTTGCTTTTGCATCGGTAGTAGTGTTTGTGCTATCTGTGACTGTTGTTATTCTATCTGTCGCTGTTGCATCAGTGGTAGTAGTTGTGCCATCTGTGACTGTTGTTATTCTATCTGTAACTGTTGCATCAGTGGTAGTGGTGGTGCCATTTATGACTGTTGTTGTTCTGTCTGTCGCTGTTGTATCAGCGGTAGTAGTTGTTCCATCTGTGACTGTTGCATCAGTGGTAATGGTGGTGCCATCAGTTATTGTTGTTTTTCCATTTGTAACTGTTGCATCAGTGGTAGTTGTGGTTCCATCAATTATTGTTGTTGTTCCATCTGTCACTGTTGCTTTAGTTGTAGTAGTTGTGCTATCTTTGACTGTTGCATCAGTGGTAGTGGTGGTCCCATCAGTTATTGTATTTCTTCCATCTGTAACTGTTGCGCTTGTGGATAGTTCAGTGCTTAAACTTGTCGATGGTTCAGTGTTTGAGGTTGTCAATTGTTCAGTTCTTGAGCTTGTCGATGGTTCAGTGCTGGAGCTTGTCGACGGTTCAATGCTGGAGCTTGCTGATAATTGAGTACTTGAGCTTGTCGATGTTTCCGTACTGGAACTTGATGATGGTTCTGTGTTGGGGCTTGTTAAAGGTTCAGTGCTTGAGCTGGACGTAATCGGTTTCATACTTGAGCTTGTGGATTGTTCAGTGCTTGTGCTGGACGTTATCTTCGTTATAGTACTTGCGGTTGTCGGAGTTCTTATACTTGTAGTTGTTGTTGTTGTTGGGAAAGGTGAGGTTGTATTTGGTTTTCTTGTGGGACATGTTTCTACGTTGCTTGAGTTTACGGTTCGACAACCCCGACACACAAAACATTTTAGTGCGTTAGCTAAAAGTAATGATAAATTTCAAATAAACATTGACCACAAGTTTAAATATCAGTGGTGTGTAAATGTACGATGGTGCGATTCGAATAATTTTAATAAGGCTTATTTTGCAAAGCGAGCTCTTAGGGGGTACTCATAATTATGAACAACTTTTACTATGGGACCAAACCTGAAGTCGCGCATAGAAATCAGCTGTTCCCTACATTTATATTCGCTTAACTCGTCAAAATAGTCCCATAGTAAAAATTGTGCCGATCTAGTTTAGCGGCAGCCACTTTCACCGGCGGGATTATTGCGCAATTCCTAGCAATTATAGTTGTGTACTCGAGTTCACTTCAACACCTAGCAAATTACTGTTATGCCATGATATTATCTGATATTATTATTTGATATTGATATCGCCCAAAGATATGATGTGAGCGATATTGAGCAACATTCATTTAGATCGCTCCGTTGATTTCTTCACTACCTCCAGCAATATCAATATGCAAGTAATTCGAAACTTTTTCATCATTTAAATTTATACTGTATTAGAATCAAAAAACAAATTGCTAGGGTAAAGGCTCCTGCATACAGAGGCGATATCGCGGGCGCGACAGGCAGCAATATTCCTGTCGCGCCCGAGTTATCGCCTCAGTATGTAGGAGCCTTAAGGTCTTATATCAATTCTCCTTAATAAGGTGTTAGGGGTATGTGGGGGTAAAGGGGGGAGGTGTAGGATTGCCCCCCACCTTTCTCCACCGTCGGAGGTGCGTTGTTTTTTTATAGTAAATGTTTAAGGTTAAAATTTTTATTGAATGATTTCTGAGAAAATGGCGAACCTAATCTGTACGAGTCGGGGTGCCCCTAGTCCCGGGCTCACTTCGCTCGCTCTTGCACCCAGTAAAACACCAAAATGCTAACTTTTATAATTACTTCAATATATAATCATATAATTGGCTTCCGCCATTTCCAGAAAAGGATCTCTTCTATATTTTATAATGTTCTGCCGCCACAAGTACTCCACTATCGCATCACCTAAATTCTCGGGGTTGTTTCGGTTCATTTTACGCATTTTGACAAATGCAACTTAAAAACGTAAGAATTTAGTAAAATTTAAGTTCCGTTTCAAGCTTACTTAGTGATTTACCAATATATTTACATTTTTCTTTTTAATATTTTGACGCAGCTCTGGCAATTAAAATTGCTTTGGATAAACTCTTGAGATAAACCCTCTTAACTAAAAAATAACTTCCTAATGCTAATGATCTCTCTCTCAACTGTTTCGTATGGTTCAGTATAACTACTTGTTACGCGAAAATTTATGTCACTATACCTATATTTAAACTAGAAAAGATGGGCAGATTATTTTCCAGTGCATTTAAAATAAAATAAAATTTGATGAGCCAAGTTAGAACAAATAAACAAAAAAAAAGATGGTCAATTTATTTTCTTTCAATTTTTTTCCTGTGTTATTTTGCTTTCCCTTTTTTACATAATAGTACATATAATAATTATTATTTTAAGTTTTTTAGTTTTTAAATGATGTAAATATTTACAAAATATTAGGTATTTGATTAGATTGCTCTGATAATTTTTACTGGCATTGGACGACCGCGCGTGGCTCCAAGCCACACTACCCATTCCTTTTGGTGGGCTCGGCGTCCTCAAAATTGTTAGTGTAAGCCTACCGGCGTTCCTGTCCTCGGTCTACAGCACCGAAAAGTTAACCACAAAAATCTTAGCTCCTTCTCAGGTTGACTCTGAAGTGCCGTGTTTGACCGATGCGGTAAACGCCTGGAAAATGGCTTGCCCGGATACGGTTCAGCCCGAGAACCCATCTTCCCAGAGACAGTGGGATGAGCCGCTCTGCAGGTTGGTACAGAAGAAACTCATTAATTCGTCCACCAATACTGCTGAGCGTGCCCGCCTGCTGGCTGTGGGTGAATGGGGCCTTTGGCTTCAGGCGCTACCGTCACCCAACATAGGCACCATGCTGGGTGACACCACATTCCGGCTCGCTACATGTTTGCGTCTGGGCGCTCCTTGCGGGGCTCCACATCGCTGTCAATGCGGTGAAGGAGTCGACTGCCTCGGACATCATGGCCTATCCTGCAGTAAGAGTGCTGATCGGATAGCACGGCACGCCAGCATTAACAACATCATCCGTCGGGTTCTTGTCACCACCGGGGTGCCAGCTGTTTTAGAACCCAATGGCACGTGATGATGGGAAGAGGCCAGACGGAATGACCATAATGCCGTGGAAGTTGGGTAGGCCTTTGGTGTGGGATGCAACCTGTGTCGACACTCTCACGCCTTCCCATCTTCCTAGCACGGCGGGCTGTGCTGGGGCGGCTGCTGCAGGAGCAGAAAACCTCAAACGGCGCAAATATAACAACCTTATTGGGAGCTATATGTTTGAGCCGTTTGGGGTTGAAACACTAGGGCCTTGGGGTCCGAGTGCCCATCGAGTATTTCGGGATAACGCCAAAAGGTTGGTAGAGTCTTCACGTGACCAGAAGGCTGGCCTTTTTCTAGCCCAAAGAATCAGCATTGCCATCCAGCGTGGCAATGCTGCCAGCCTTTTGGGCACTTTTCCCATTGACAGTGATGCGGACGAATTTTTTGATGCCCAATGAGCTCTTCCGCCATTTTGTTTGTGTATAGTTTTAGTTAAGATAGGATATCATTTTGTTATTTTGATTAATTAATTATATAATTTTATAGATCCTAAATGGTAATTAGGAAACAAAATATTTAATTTTAATTTTAAATAATATTAAAATTTATTTTGAATAAAAGACAGTTGCAAAAATGATATAAAACTAAAGACATCGACTTCTAAAACGTTATTATTTACTTTGAGATGGTATTTTTTTTTTAAGTAATTCCATCATCATCTAAAAATAAGTGTAAACAAATTCTAGCTATTACGATTCAGGAATTCTGATGTTTGTGTCTTGAAGTAAACATAAATAAACTATTATTATTTCGTTCATTTAATCTTTTGCCATATAAAATACATTTTTAACTACTCGTATTTCTTTAAATAGTTGAAAAACATTTAAAAATATAAACAATAGTGGTGCGCCAGTTTCGGGAGCAGGGTCCAAGCTACCGGTGGTTAGGGCTCTAGAGACAGGCACCTCCTCACGACGCGAGCCATATCGCGAAATACTGCCTACCGAATTAAGTTCTTGATCCAACCGCCTAACGAGAGTATCGAGAGATTTTGGTCGAGGCTTTCGGCCATCAGGCCATTGGCCGATACGACAATCGGCATAATGACAGCTGAGCTCACATTCCACATGTGTAACCTCGTGTGCTAAGTCGTGATAGTTTCTCTTTCTCAGCTTTCACGAGGTTCTCGTCATGTGGAATGGTAACATTGACTATCATTGCGCGGCGCGCTAATCGATCTATCACCACTATATCAGGTTTATTAGCGACAAAATAGTCCTGTGTAATAATAGACTGATCCCAGTATAACGTGACATGGTCATTTTCGAGAACCGGGTCGGGCAAATACTTGTAATACGGTACCCCAGAGTCCACAAGTTTATATTTCAAAGCAACTTGCTGGTGAATAATCCTGGCCAGTTAATTACGCTTGTGCAAGTACTCGCCGTTACCCACACGAGAACAACCTGAGATAATATGTCTAATGGACATACTCCGAAAGGTGGCATGCCCGACACACGTCAACCGTCCTGTCTTTCATAATATATCTGCGGTAGTTATTCGTCAAGATAACTTCGTCCATAATTGCACAGATGAATCTCTTAGTTTCTCCGAAGAGGTTCCCAAAACGTAGCTAGGATTCGGATGCCGAGAAATCTACACCGGGCTCATGAAGAGCTCGACAGAAGCGTCCGTGCAGGTTTGCGCCAGTTTTCTTGAGCCATGGAGAGCGGGGTGAACCCCTTGTCCACTGCGACCACATCACGGTTCATACCCACTTCGGCTTAAAAATATTCCCTTATATTCCCTGAGATTGCACACCTCGCGGTTGTGGAGGGAGAAATGCGAAGACATTTAAAAAACCTCGACCCCCGTACTTCCGTGGGATGTACAGTCTAATCACCGGTGTGGGTGATACATCCGGTTTGCAGTCAGCAGTGTACGGACCCTCCTATCCAAAGCTTCAAGATCGGTCTGAGTCCATTTCAGTATGCCGAAAGAGTACATCCGTTAAAGGTAGGGATCTTGTTTCCGCCTCAAAGAAGATTAATTAATATCTTCTTCAGGCGACCAAAGAAGCCCTCCTTTAACGATTGTTTCATGGCAGCAACTTTGATGCCAAACACTTCCTATGTCGGAAATGTCCAAATACTTTCGGATGAGGAGAGGGATCTAAGGTGTATGGAATCCGAAAGTTGAATCCCCTCGGATTCCATAATCTCACCTCGCTTTACATGCATGATTGCATACACGACTCAAGAAAGCTGCATAGAGTTGCATCTATCTATTATTATTAAAAAAAAATGCATTAAAAAAGAAACTTACCCTTGAATACTGCACAAAATGTCACAAGCACTACAACGAACAAAATCTTCCCCATTCGTATCTTTTTGTATATCTTTTTTTATTATAAATATATGGACAATGATGTGGTGTTTTCTTATGTTTAGGTAACTGTTTTTTGACCCCAAGAAATAAAATAAAATAAAATTGTTGTTAATGATGTGAGCACTGCTAATGAAATGACGATCTTTGTGTTTGCTTACTTGTAATGCGCGTAATTATTATGAATAATAGATTTCCATAATAATTATATAGCATGTTGTTTCCAATCAGATTTTTCATGTACTTAAAGATTAGAACTTATAGATTAGGCCAACCAGGTGGTATGAGTCCGACTACATAAAAATAGGAGAAATAAATAAATAACCTTTCACCATTTCCAGCGTGGTAATTATCCATGGATAATTTTCTGCGATAAAAGAAGATTCTTTAACCTCCTAAGAGGTTCGAGATTTATGAATAGGCTGAATAGGTTGAAAGGATAGTAAAAATGGTAGGACAAGTTAGAAATACACCTAAGTTGCTAAAAATTAGAATTATACAACATAATGTAGGTATGTTAGGGCAGGGGGACAAACATCGGACTTCCGGCCACCGTAGGCGCGGGGTTGCGGACGGTGAGCAATGGGTAACTCGGCGTCCGATAAGAACCAGGCCCGGGTCGACGCCGCGTTGTGTTTCACGTAAGCCTCAAAGAGATGTCAGCACAAGTGTAGGGGTCTACTAGGGCCGATGCCTGCCGGGGTCGCGGGAAAGTACAGATGTGTTACCGAGGCCCCTGGCAACACAGGCAATGGAAGGAACACGGGTGGGTTTTAGTCAGTAAGAGTCTGACACACCCTTCCGCTCCGCCCAGAGCGGGAGAAGTATTTGATTATTTCCCATCCAAAAAAAAATAAAGGGGACAAAGATTTAATTTCTCACTGTATAAACACCATGTGTGCAATAAACGTATCGAACCTAACACTCGAAAATTTATCTTCGAGTGCATAGGTACCGCTCTACATCATTATATTATGTTGATAGAGTAAAAACCCTCCATAGATAAACAGGATAAGGAAACACCTAAAGTAAAGGTTCAGTCCTTAACGCCCGTTTTTACTAATACTAGGCGACACTTAAAAAAAACCTAAATAAACATACACCGTTGGATTTTCAACACTCGGTTCAGCGCCGAGAGTTGAAAATGATAATATACATGACATAACCAAATTGTGTTGTGACTTTTCAGGGGTTTTGTATAGATTGCAACAGAATTAAATTAATTTATTAATAAACATTTCACATTCTGGTCGAATATTACTTATCGAATATTAAGTATTATTATTGCATGTACTATCGGCCCAAGTTAAGCATGCTCACTTAAGAAAATATTCCTGCGAGAGCGCAGCTAGTGAAAAACCACACCCCTTCCTAGTTTCCCCCAATTAGAGACAATATGCATTTGTGTGAGTAATGAGCGAGTAACATAAAATAACAAACATTAGCTAGAGCGCGGCAGTGCCAATTTGCTCTCGCTAATTGTTGACGCTTCCCTTAAATTCCTATCGCCATTTCATTTTACGACCTGTTTATTTCTATCGGACTGATTGCCTGCCTAACTGTGACCTCTGCTTGTATACCGGACTGTGATCGAAAGCCTCTTCTTGACCCTAGCTTGTATCCTGGACTGTGTGTGTATTGTGTGTGGGCTGTGACTAACGTGGTGCAACCATGACGACCCGAAACCTGATTCAGGAAGAAAGGAATCAAATTATTGTTTTGCATAGACAAGGGTTAAATATATCCCAAATAGCAGTGGAGTTGAACATGCAAGTAAGTTATGTTTTTGTATTCAGATAGAGGGAGAGATATAGAAATAAATAAAGTGATAGTAATATTATTATTTCATAGTTTGCATTTTTCCTTATATTACAATTTAAAAACAAATTCCATGAAAAATATTGGTATTCAGCTGCATCCGGTTAGACTGGAAGCCGACCCCAACATAGTTGGGAAAAGGCTAGGCAGATTTATATATAAAAATAATAACATTATTATAACTTTCAGATGGATTCTTTTTAAAAGTCTCATAAGATATTACCTACTTATAGTAATGCATTCAAATAAGATTGTTCTTTTTATTTATTTTTGCTTTCAAAGACGTTGTTGGAGCCTTTTATGACCCGATAATAAATCCTAAACCAAAACAACCTAAACAATGGTGCCTTATCTCACAGCGTCGTTGCCGCATTTTAATTAGAAAAACCAGAGCGCATTCGTCGCATTTCTAGAGGCTTGATCATTATATTTCAAACTACAATTTTTTTTCGCCCAAGCACAAGATAATTGTTTTTTATAATTATTTTTAACATTTATTTTATCATAATACTGCAGATGGAAAGTAATTGACAATAATGTAAATTTTTGTTAGTAGTGCTCGTAAATACTTACCAAAAAAACTTTAAAAAAATTGCACACATAGTTTTAAATACTAACGATTTAGTGCTTGGCTGGCCGATAAAATAGCAAGTACTTACTATTTTTTCGGCCAAGCACTAGATCGTTGGTATTTAACCACGAAAAACCTTTAGAAATGCCACGTTGCCAGCCCGCACGGGATAAACACTTTTAAATAGTAGAGATAAAGCACAAATTTGCTTGGGACAGTTTCATACAATGTTGGAATTTACGCTATGCCATTTTTCTTACTCATAGGTATACGAGGTGTAAATTGCAATATCTGAAAACCTCTTAAGGGGTCATTGTACTAATCATTATGAACAACTTTTACTACGGGACCAAACCCGAAATCGCGAAAAAAAAACAGCTGTTCCCTACATTTATGTTCGCGTAACTCGTCAAAATGTATGGACCAGCTGCTTTTTTATCGCGATTTCAGGTTTGGTTCTCATAGTAAAAGTTGTTTATAATGATGAGTAATGACCCCTTAAGAGATTTTCAGTTATTGCATTTACAACTTGTATTTTAAAATATAGTTATGAATGTTATAACTACTTAAATTAGTTATAGAAAAGTTAAGAGTTTATTTATCATGAAGTCAACCAAAATGCACACCTTAAGTATTTCAATACTTATAATTTTTATTTATAGTGTACTAGTTGTGCCCTTTGAATAAGACTTTTGTAGTGTACTCGTGTTATTATACTTAGTTCCTATATTATGTAAAAAATCGATGCTGATTGTTTTTTTTTTTTTTTTTTCGTTAGAGAACAACGGTGCGCCGCTGGGTGCGAAGATATGAAGACGGAGAAATTACAGAACGCGTTCGTGCACCTCGACCCCGGGCTATAAACGAAAACGAGTTAAATAATATGATAGCCACATATGAAGAGAACCCGTTCACACCCACTCGCAGTTTCGCACAAGAATACGAAGTTTCGATGCAAACTATTAGAAACGAGTTGCATCGAGCTGGAGTCCATCACAGACGTCCCGCAAAAAAAAATATTTTGACGCAGGAGCAGAAAGCTGCTCGCGTGCGATTCGCTCGTGACTACAGGGACTTCGATTTCTCTTACGCCATATTTTCTGATGAAAAGTGCTTTAGGTCTAGCCAACAAGGTCGTCGGAATTTATGGCGTGTAGATAACACAAGATACGAACCTCGAAATGTGAACCCAAATGCAGAATCGGGAAGAATTGTAGTGATCATGTGGGGCTGGATGAGTGCTGCTGGACCAGGCGAGCTCGCTTTTATACCAGGGAGGGCAAACGGCCAAACGTATTTAGGTGCTACAAACCATCATGGTACCCACAGTGCGCACGGTGTATCCACAACTGGACGTGCCAGAATTTTATTTTTTCCAGGACAATTGCCCGATACACCGTGCGCGGGTTGTTCAAGAGTGGTTGCGAGGGCAACCACAAATTAAAACAGTGCCATGGCCCTCCCGATCGCCAGACTTAAACCCCATTGAAAATTTGTGGGGTTTAATGGTCCAGAGATGGGATAGTAGAGCAGAAAGAACGAAGGAAGCACTTGTCACACATTGCGAACAAGTTTGGGACACATTCAGAGGTTCGAATTTGTGCGAAGTCCTGGCTAGGTCCATGCGTAGCCGTTGCGATGCTGTGATAGATGCGGGAGGAGCAGCGACGAAATATTAAGTTAATATAATTTTTAACATGCACTATGTTAATTAACGAAAGGCGTTCCCGTTAACCCGCAATAGTCCAAACATGCTACAATTAATATTACCATTTAAAAATTCGCGAAAAAAAATCAGCTGCTCCCTACATTTTGTTAAGCTAGGTATGCGAACATAAATGTAATGAACAGCAGATTTTTTTCGTGAATTTTCGAATGGTCATATTTTGGTAGCATGTGGACGCTATACTATTGCGGGTTAACGGGAACGCCTTTCGTTAATTAACATACTGTATAATTACATTATACAGGGTTATTTTTCTAACACCTGGTAGGACTATATTAGTACAACCACTTTTGATCTATGACTTTTTAGAATACCAAAAGTAAACTTTCAAGTTTTTGTTGTAATATTTGTAATAACACTTTTAGATCTGTATTTTGTAGTAAGTACCGCTGCGACCCTGCATTCGCAACGCACTGTTTGTTTATTTAACTACTTACATATTTTGGTACCGCGTAGAGTTGTTCAAATTTAGAGCGATCAAAATAAATATTTTTAATTGTATTATGAAATTATTTTTTTATGAATTATTAAAAGTCATAAGTCAAAAGTTGTTATTTATGATGTTAGTATTATAGTCCTACGAGCTTATAAGTGTTTTATCATCAAATGACTTCTCCCGCTCTGGGCGGAGCGGAAGGTCGTGTCAAACTTTTACTGACTAAAACCCACCCGTGTTCCTTCAGTTGCCTGTGCCAGGGCCATGGTATCTCTTTCGAACAACCCGCGACTCCGGCGGCTTGCAAATAACCCTGTATAGCTATTTTTATTAGGTTTATTTTTATTATTCCAATTTGTATTATATTACTTCGTTGATTAATGTCACAGGGTAGACTGTAGACCGTAATCATAGTTTAAAATATTGCCAACGATTTTGAAGTCTTCTTGTAAAATTATTGATGTCAATTTAGTGTCATGTTGCCTTTATTGGTGGATTTGTTGTTTTATTTACAATCAATGTTGTCATAAGCCCCGATCTCGTTAGTTTGTTATTTTACATATTCAGTAGTGTCATCATATCCGTCCACCTCATAAATAATTGATCTCATTTGCTTGATAAACCTAGTCTGTAGTGTAATGTAATTATTGCAAATTATAAAAATTATTAAGATTCTTAAATTGTACTAATCTTAAAACTTTTCAATTTCATTAGAACTGCACCAGCAATATTCTCCTAATCTTATTTACTGACAGGCTTTTTGCCTGTTGTTG
Source organism: Atethmia centrago (assembly GCA_905333075.3). NCBI lineage: Eukaryota > Metazoa > Arthropoda > Insecta > Lepidoptera > Noctuidae > Atethmia > Atethmia centrago. The sequence continues at coordinate 13,499,551 of HG995386.1, read as the reverse complement.
TTGTGTTGTCTGTTTGTCATTGTTGTGTTGATTTCATATTTTGAACTTTACGATATAAGTGTAGATAAATACAGTTTATAAATGATATTATGAGTAAGAATCTTTTCACTTATAATATTTTGCATTTTGATGATAATTTCTGTGTAATTTTTTGTTATAATATGTTAATTTCTGGATGAATCTTTAATGTTTTGAAAAAGTCTATTAAAAATAAATTAAGTTACTTATATTGTTTTTTTTTCTACAACAGCAAATCCTTAAAATTGTTCTCAAGTAGATTTTAACTAACTGTTTATTTTTTCACACTGAGATTACAGCCGATAGTTTCATACAAAAAGCACTTACTATACATCTTTTATTATACAGATAAGATTTAAATATCAACCTAAATAAATCTTTAATCCTGCATAATGTTAAATGAACACAAACTAAAAATATATATTTCACTAGTACCCAACATTTTATTTCAATCCTTTCACTCTCACTGCTGCCAAGGCACAAATTATAGTTCAGTTTAATTACTTGATAAGCTTCTGAATTTTAAAGTGGCGTAGGAACTGAATCATTGTTAGATTTGTCAAAAAAAAACTTGACATGCATGATTTCGCTTAAAATCATGAATTGTCAAACTATGACTAGAGCATGAATTATAAAAGAGTAAAGTGTTGGTTTGATTATAATCCAGTCTTAAAGTGCTCATCCTGCACGGCATGCCTGGGCATTTTAATTGCAACGATACCTTGTTCGTTATACAGGCTGAAATTTAATTCATGGGTATCCTCTTAAGGGGTCATTGTACTCGTCATTATGAACAACTTTGACTATGGGAACAAATATGAAATCGAGAAAAAAAAATTGCTGTTCCCTACATTTTGTCGAGTTATGCAAACATAAATGTAGGGAACAGCTGATTTTTTTTTCGCGATTTCAGGTATGGTCTCATAGTTGAAGTTGTTCATAATGATGAGTACAATGACCCCTTAAAAGGATGCCCATGAATTCAATTTCACCCTGTATTATTTTAATGAATAAAAGGTAATATTACAATTACCTACTGTTAAAAGTATTAAACCAAATACAAGGAACAACTGCAAAACATTTGAGATAATCCTAAGGTAATAAAAAAACGTATGGCCCTTGTATTAAGCCGTCCTCTATTGTTTAACCGAATTTCCAGACATTCCCACTAAATAACAATGGGTCTTAGATAATGAACTTATTTTTATTTCAGTTGCAAGAGTTGTGCGGCTTGCGGCCTTGCGTTAGCTACAAACAAAAAGCTCTGATAACATTGTATGAACTGCGCAGAGTATTGGTTCAAATATTACTGTAATTTTCAAGTATTCCCAAATTGCCCAAGTATAAACAAACACATAGAAATTTAGATAGTTATTTACTTTTAATAAAGTCGATTAAACACAAAAAATTTCAATATAAACATTTGATACCTTCATGCAGTGCCGGTCAACGCACCTATACCTAACGTATTCAGGGAGCCGTGAGATTAAAGGTAAACAAACCATAAATGTCCGTTCAATCGATTTTGAATGCTATTGTGTTGGTGGCATGACAAATGGCAGCTGCAGTAAACAGTTGGTATTGTAACCACTTTTTTGCCTTTAATGCCATCCATAAGCCTACGGAATAGAAGTCAAAATCGGTGGAACGGACTGTAATAAAACGGTTCGTTTCAATGTCTCATCTTATTGTGAAGGGAATATGGTGCGGTTGCTGCGGCATGCGGCATCACATAGGATATGGTGAAAATTGGAGAGGCAGTGAAAGTGTTCATAAATAACCTATATCTATAGACCCGATAGAGAGAGGAAAATATTAAAGTGGATTAATACATATAAATTGTAGTTTATTAGTTATTACAAATTATTTTTGTAAATACTGCAATATCAATAATACATTTTCTAAACCAAACAAACAGAAGATATGAGTACTAAAATTAATTCTTGTCAATAATAAAATAACAATTCAATTCAATAACAAAGAGCTCACGCCGCCGCCGAGCCGCGCTGGCCGTGCCCATTAAAAACTCGTCTCTTAGCAGAAACAAGTGAGCATAGTACGCTCCTAGTGTGAGTGTCACACATTCTATACATGATTATACTAATACGAACACCACTAAAATACGCTTTGTGCATCCTATTGTTCAAAACTCGTGCATTGTGCGATCGAGTCGTGAGTCGTGCTATGCGATTATCGCCTTTAAGGTGAGCATGCGGAACTTTGGCCGATAGTACAGATAGTGCTATCCAGGAAGACGGGCCCCACTCTTTTCCTCATCTTACCGTGCAAGTGTAGGATGAACACTGTCTTGCACTGTGAACGATTAGTTTAGTTTCACTAGTGTTGTAGTGCTGTTGATACGTACGTATTGCCTATGAGTGCGCACGCACACTACGATTAATAAATCAGCTCGGAATGCTCGGATCAAATATCCCACACCCCGCGGTCCTCTCGACCAAAAATAGTGGGGCGCGTCTTTGTTGATGGCACTATCTATAGTATCCTACTGTCTATACCAGGCTTACTTACGGTTGAAATCTATTGGTAAGTAAGCATTCGATTTTAATCAGAATTATATTTATTTAGTCGTTTTTTCTCTTGTTCAGTTTTAAAATTCTTTTCTTTAGCATACATCTTTGATTAATATCGTGTTGACATCGACCTAAACCTTTGAATGGCCTGGCCATTTTATGAAATATATGTATATATGTGTCTGTTTTTTTTTTAATTTAATTGTCAGAGTTGTTATGCTACGGCTACATTGTCGCGAAAACGCTAATAGTTCGCGCGCTCTCTGTTATACAGCGAGCTGCAAGCGGTGTGCGAGAGAGAGCGCGCGAAGTGTAATTCGCGTTATCGCGACAATTATAATTTTAGATAGATATTATATTTTTTATATTATAACCATAGATGATAGAAGAGGCCTAAACATCAAGTTTTTCTGTTATACGTTCTACGAACTATCATACATGTAATGTATAATGGTAATGGATCCAACAAGATTGTTCCCGGATTTTTTATACACATTGACATTGATAAATCTAATCTGACTTGAATACTACTTTGAAAGTATTATATTATTTTAATTGTTGTGAATTTCTTCACATTCACAACAATTAAAATAATATAGGGGGAAGTCCCCTAGTGGCGGACACTTAAGGTTTTTTAGAAATAAAATTAAAAATATTTTAAGGAATGTTTATTTATTTATGACATACAATAGATAACAAAGTTAGAAATCAAATTAAACTAAAAAAAACACAACCTCTGCTTAAAAATAATTAACACCATTAATCAGACTTTGGTAACAAAAAATGTAATTTATAAAAGTGGCACCTAGTACCGGACGGATATTTGTGCCATACCAAAAGCACTGGACGTCTCAGAATAGCCTGCATCGATCACATATGTAGCCATCTCCAGACTCTGGGACGTCTGCACATGCTTCATGTGCCCACCCAAGACAGCATGAGCACTAGATCCAGCCTTCCTCAGTGTCTTCTAAGCAAACCACGCAAATTGTTGTGTTAGTGTTAGATGTTTCAGTTAATGGTTCCACTTTATTTCCATTTTTTTCTTTGGGCTCCACGTCTTTCGCTTCTTTTCTATGCTCTTTCCTTTGGTTTGCTTTCCTTTGCCTCCAATTGCTGCTTTAAACTTAGATCCTAATTCCGTCTTTGAGCGGCATACACCTGTTAGATAAATCTTTGACGTGATCCACCAAAACTTGTTCATACTCTGCTGAGAAGGTGCTAGTGAACCTACCCACCTTTGGTTTCATCGTTACTTCTTCTCCTCGATTTAGCGCCTTTATTTTGTTATGTACAGTGCTTTTAGGAATACTGTATCGCATTGCAGCTTGTCTTAACACTCAGTTCTTTGGACAAAATTTTATCGATAGCAGTTTGTAAGCTCTGTGGCTCCCACGATCCTTTCTTTTTCTTCTCTTCCATTTCAATTCTATTCATTCTTCTGTGTTCTAAAACAAAATTAAACAATTAGAATAAGTAACGTTAATTTTCACGAAAAATATCATTATGTTTACTGTCCGGTGCTAAGAGATGACTTAGTGTCCGGTACTAAGGGACAGATGATTTCGTACATTAGGTGGTACCTACCAAAATTAGTTAAAAAATCTAATAATATTCTATCAGTTTACGGTTAACAATCAAGTACTACTTTTATTTTTGAATACCATTAAAATGTAAATGCATAAATGTGCCAGAATTACTTACATCGATTTTTACGTGACGCCGTAAATTCCGGCAAAAGCAGCAAACTCCCGCTTCCGCCGTGGCCTTGCGCGTCGCTGGCGAGCCACGGCGCGTGATCCTGTTGCTGTGTGTCCCCCGCACCCCTTTCACTTGTACTTTGAATCGAACCGGTTTATACTTGCTTGAATAGTACGAGTGTCCGGCGGTAGGTGCCGTCCGGCGCTACGGGACTTCCCCCTAATACTTTTATTATACTACCATATGTGTTTTTTTTCTCTCACTTATTTTTAGTCATGATCTGGCAGTTTGAGTAATATATGCAGCCTACCCAAATGTCCACTCCATGTGTGCCTGGACAGGTCCACTCAATCTGTGTAGTTATGTGAAAGACCATTTTAGACACCAATCTACATGGTCTTCACATGATCTAACCAAGATTATGTCTGGACTTAAAAAGAGACTGTGACGGTGAACTCTGAATTTATTTCGGCTTTTCTTCTCAGAGTAGTCAGATAAAAAAACCCATCTAGTTTTTAAAATATCATTGACGTGGAAAAGTGTTTGTACAAACCTGCTTACAGAAATAAAATATTTATAATAAAAAAATCACAAAATAAAAATAATAATATTTGGGTATCGAACTTACTAATTCACAGGTTTGCAAAGCAGTCGTCACGACCACTAACTAAGCTATTTGCTTTGGTAAATTTGACTAAAATAGCCGTTCTTATATATTATAAAATGTCATGATAAATTGCTTAGTTCCCTAAAGATAAAACGTGATAATAATCATTAAGACGCTGACAAGACCCAATTGACCAAAATAGGCTTCTCTTAAGAAAATTTTGAACATATTTTCCAGAACTTGGTTGTTACCAAAACACGTTTTGAGAAAAAAAATTCGATACAAACTAACGTTATACTAACCTCTTACCTTGAGTTCTAATCCAAAATATCTGCATTAAATATCAACATACGTTACGTATTTAATTAATAACAAGAACGTCTTATTTGAATGCAGAACTTGGTTGTTATTTATTTTCGATTACTCAACTCAATTTTGAGTAAATAGATAATTGCTTCATATTTTGCAATAAATTACAAGCGTTGTGTCACAGCATTTCTGTTTCTTTTCTATGCAATCTGACTGTGACCGCGGTTCAGGTGTTGTCAGCGTCTTAAAATGTTAAACCTGTAACTCTTTGCTACATATTATTTTATTTATTTATTTATTAAGTTAAATTAAAAAGTTATTTCTAATTTATACAAGTTCAAATCAAATTAGTTAGCAAAACTCCGCAGATGTTTCTATATCTAAACATGAAAAAATAAACATGAAAAAGATTTGTTTTTTTTTGGGTCAGCGAGCGTTGGTAATGTCACTTTTTTTTTTTTTTTTGAGGGTGGGAAATCATGAAATATCTTCTCCGTGTGTCAGACTCTTACTGACTAAAACCCACCCGTATTCCTTCCTGTTGCCTGTGTTGCGGGGCCCTCGGTGACCCAGAAGTACCTTCCCGCGACCCCGGCAGGGATCGGCATCTCTTTGAGGCGCGCGTGGAATACAACGCGCCGTCGACCCGGGCCTGGTCCTTACAGGACGGTGAGCTACCCATTGCTCACCGTCCGCAAGCCCGCGCCTACGGTGGCCGGAAATCCGCCCGGGATTCCCGACGCCCTGGGCGTCTCCTGCGGCGTGGTAATGTCACTGGAAGTATGAGTTGAGAAAGTCTGTTTTTTCGGGTTCCGTAGAAAACAAAGAACCCTTATAGTTTCGCCATGTCCGTCTGTCTGTCTGTCTGACCCCGCTGTAGCTCAGAGACGCTTAGTAGTAGAAAATTGTAATTTGGTGTACATATTAATCACACTGATAAAGTGCTAAAATCAAAATCAAAAGTCGTTTATTCAAACTAGGCTGAGGATCAGCACTTTTCGAACGTCAAAATTACATAAGACAGTCTCTCAAAACGCCCACCCTTCGCTTTTATCATTTTATTTTTATCATTTTTGGATGTCCATCCACCCATCACGACCGTGAAGTTTCGAAAGCTAATTTAATTTCACCCTGTATCGTCCAAATTTTCATGATGTAAAAAAAGATATAGAGGATAGGTAAAATGATAGAGGAGTGGGAAGGTATCCCGCAAGAATCGATTCTGAAGCTGATTAGCTCAATGAAGAACCGTCTTCAAGCAGTTATTAGGGCGAGAGGAGGGAACACATAATATTGAAACTTAATTTTAAGGCCAAATACATCGTTCATTAATTATTTTTTGTTGTTTTCTTCCTTTATTATTTTTCCATTATCCTTATGTTTTCCATACTCCTTCACTCAATCCGGGATAGCTCCTTAAATTCTGGTGTGACTTAAATGAATTTGGTATCAATTTAAAGTTAACAGTTTAACCTTTAACACGGTACTATTTTTATTATTCTTACTTTTGCTCGCGAGTGTAGTATAACAAAACGTAAACAAAAAGGAATCACAAAAATACCTATCAGTAGTTGGGGATCGAACTTCAACGAACTACTTAAAATAGGCGTTCTTTGATTTACTGCTTAAGTAAATCAAAGAACGCCTATTTAAAAACTAAACTGAAGAGGTAAACTGTAGAGGAATATGAACATAATATAATATTACTCATCCCCTATAGTAAATAGCGTGATAATTTTATTTATAGACTGACCAGATTTATAGGGAATTTCTATGCAAAATTTGACAAAATTTATCCGGTAGTACCAATCTGCGTGATGCTAGAACATACATTCAGACAGACAGAAAAAAATCTAAAAACTATATTTTCCAGACCTCGTATAATTTACTTATAAATGATAAAATATTCAATGTACAGTTTTGTCTCCGCTATTTTATTACAGGTTTTTGGAAAACTACAAAAAGTTGATGCAGCTATGTCGGATTTTTGAACTTGCGTGTGTTTTGCTTGTACCTAGTTGAGTATTTGTGTTAAGGCACACGCTCGCGTCCCTTCAACGCCCGTCGTTACAGTTTCTGAGCCTTAAATCGACGCCAGACTCAGATATTACCTACATAGTAGTGATGGGTGGCACGAGTATGGGAAGTGTGTGTGCAAAGTTTGAACACCTTATTTTGCATTTTGTTATTCCCACATGCAAAGTCTACTTGAAACAAAAATGACGTGTTCAAACCTTGAAGCATTGACACTATGTTGGGGTCAAACATATTAAAAGTAGAATAGGCAGAGAATACAGAACGCCTCCTGCTACGATCCTTACATACTCCTTTTGTTTCGTCTATGTTCATACACGCATGGCAGTTGCGAGTACTACGAACCTGACCTTTCTGAAGAACATCAGCAATAAGGTATACATATACCTTATTGGTGCCCTAGGAGGGAAACATGTCCCTCCTAGGACGTCGGGGTTCCGGCGTTTCCACTCACATCTGCCTTGTAAATACCTTTTATTAGTCGCCTTTCATTCATCTTCTCCACATGACCAAACCATCTAAGTATACTCTTTTCAGTTGTTGTCACTACATGTTCTTTTAAACCGCACCGTTGCCTTATCAGACTTACTACATCATTCCTCAGCCTATCATTTATAGTCACACATGCTTCGCAAGGAACATTTTCACAGCATTTATTCTACTTTCATGCTTCTTTTGCCACACCCAACATTCACAAGCCATTCCATACATAAGCGTTGTCACCATTTTGTTTAACATACTGAAGAATGAAAACGTTGAAAGAAAAGAAAGAATAACCTTAAGTATATTTATTTACATAGCCAAATTACAAGATGATTATTAACATTAACTAAATTAAATTAAAACTAAGTTAAGCTTAAAAAAGGCCCTCGGGGCATTGTACCGAGGATGCTGGCGGCATTTCCTCGCTGAATTGCAATGCTGAAGCGTTGCGCGAGAAAGCCGCCAGCTTTTCGGTCACCAGTTACATCAACTAGACGTTTCGCGATTTCCGCAAATAACTTATGCGCACTGGGACTCCACGGACCGAGGGTCTCGACGCCAAAGGGCACAAAGTTGTATAATAAATATAGAATAACCTTTATTTGGTAACAATTCATGTAACAGTACACAGAAATAAAAATAAAAAGTTTAATGATTTAAAAAACAGTGTGTCTCACTGCTGCGCTAAAAAGGTCTATTTCAGCAGTAATGCCTGACAGATGCTTTGATTTTGAATGTACAGAAAGATCTCAATTTAAATCTGAGCTGTTTCACAATTTCTAAACAAGGCTAATACTACTTCTACTTGTATAAAAATACTTTGACCTACTTTATATAAAAATAAAAAGTAAGTCTAACTTAAAAATATATACCTACCAGCCTATTTAATAAATTCACTCAAATAAAATAAAAACAAACGCTAAAGGTAATTTAAGTCGTTTCATTTGTTTGAAAAGATGTAATTTACCTATTCTTTTCAAACATTCTGAAAAGGTTATTCGATTACGTAGCTTTGTTTCTAATCTTAAAAAGCCAGCTGGTTTGATAGCCAAATTACTGTGTCAAGTAGAAAAAAGTTGATATCAAGCTGACTGTGATCAGAGAAATGGTCGTTGATGCTTTCGCTGAGGCATTGCATAGGTCCTTGGTACACACGTTACATTTCATGATAGTTCCACTGGAACCAACTATCTCGCGACATTGGTCTGTAGATTCTTCTGGGTTTTCTGTTTCGTCTGGTGGGTAGTAGCAGTCCCGGATAAAGTTCGTTACACCATTTTCTAAAAACCAAAAAATACATCAGTGATAGGTATTATGTTGACAGTAATTGCTAGGGTTATTAAATGTCAGTATGCTTGGTCACAGGACTGATGCATAACATGCCATTCTCCTAGATGCTACTGCAAAAAAAGGTCTCGTAATGAACAACTCTTTTGTAAAAATCACAGATTTTGAAAGATTACCTTCATAAGCTGCTTCGATACACTGAGGTTCTGATTCTGAAACCTCATCTTCTCTAAACTGCAGCAATGATCTTGTTCCACGGTAAGAACTCTGAAAAGATACATAAAAGAATATCAATTTAAATAAACTTTTTAGTTTCTAAGTACTTCTCAATGACTACAAAAAAATGTAGGGTTTAGGGTTTTGTATCAAAATAGTACAATATGGTGCAACTTCGTTTGCCTTTCAGTCACAGCAGTTTATTTCAGGATTTACTAACTAATATTATATACTATGAACTTGTAATTGGGAATAGTTTCAATTAATGCTTGTCCACCAAATGTTGCATATTTGTAACTGGGAAATTCAATACGTAGTATTTAACACAAAGTCGCTCTTCGTGGTTGTCTGTGTGATCGCTTAGTTTTTTTCGTTAGTTTGACATGACTCAACACGCCCTTGTTTGGCACAAGTGCAGTGTTGCACTTGTGCCAAACAAGGGCGGGTTCCTAGTATTAAATAATATCTATTGTAATGGGCTACCTTGATAAGCTACTAGGTTAAATGGGTTATAATTTGAAAGGGCTTCATTTCCACATTTTAAAATATATTTCAATTTCATGTATACCTCCCCTTGTGCTAGCTTGAGTACAGCACTCAAGCTAGACGTCGATGGTTCATTGCTTGAGCTTGTCGATGGATCAGTGCTGGAGCTTGTCGATGGTTCATTGCTTGAGCTTGTCGATGGTTCAGTGCTGGAGCTTGTCGATGGTTCAAAACTTGAGCTTGTCGATGGTTCAGTGCTGGAGCTTGTCGATGATTCAGTGCTAGAGCTTGTCGATGGTTCAGTGCTGGAGCTTGTCGATGGTTCAGTGCTTGAGCTGGATGTCGATGGTTCAGTACTTGAGCTTGTGGATTCTTCAGTGCTTGAACTTGTGGATTGTTCAGTACTTGAGCTTGTTGATGGTACAGTACTTGAGCTTGTCGATGGTTCAGTACTTAAGCTTGTCGATGATTCAGTACTAGAGCTTGTTGATGGTTCAGTGCTAGACCTTGTCGATGGTTCAGTGCTGGAGCTTGTCGATGGTTCAGTGCTTGAGCTGGACGTCGATGCTTCAGTACTTGAGCTGGACGTCGATGGTTCAGTACTTGAGCTTGTGGATTGTTCAGTGCTTGAGCTTGTCGATGGTACAGTACTTGAGCTTGTCGATAGTTCAGTGCTGGAGCTTGTTGATGGTTCAGTACTGGAGCTTGTCGATGGTTCAGTGCTCGAGCTGGAAGTCGATGGTTCAGTACTTGAGCTTGTGGATTGTTCTGTACTTGAGCTTGTCGATGGTACAGTACTTGAGCTTGTCGATTGTTCAGTACTTGAGCTGGACGTCGATGGTTCAGTGCTGAAGCTTGTCGATGGTTCAGTACTTGAGCTGGATGTCGATGGTTTAGTGCTGGAGCTTGTCGATGGTTCTGTACTTAAGCTTGTCGATGGTTCAGTGCTGGAGCTTGTCGATGGTTTAGTGCTGGAGCTTGTCGATGGTATAGTACTTGAGCTTGTCGATGGTTCAGTGCTTGAGCTTGTCGATGGTTCAGTACTTGAGCTTGTCGATGGTTCAGTACTGGAGCTCGTCAATGGTTCAGTACTGGAGCTGGTCGGTGTCGTCGGTCCTGTGCCTGTACTACTTGGTGTTACACTTGCAGTGTCGGGTGGGTCAGTAGTTATATCACTTGTTGGATCAGCAGTTAGGTCATCAGTACTTGTGCTGCTCTGTGACTCAGTAGTTGAGCTGCTTGGTAAAGGAGAACTCGGTTCAGATTGTGTTGAACTAGAACTTGAACTGGTCGGGACAGCTGTTGTTTCAATTGGGGTTGTGCTTGGACATGTTTGTATGTGGCTTGAGTTCACTTCAGGACAGCCGCGGCACACATAACATTTTCGAGCGTTAGCTGAAAATAATTAAAAGTTGAAAATGAATATTTTTTCCGCTATCGTCATCTGAATCTATTATTTAAATTGTAAATAGTGTAGTCGTTACTAAAATATACAAATAATCATTAAAAATTCTGGGATTTACAATCTATGGACATGTTTAGAGTTTGACATTCTTTATGGGTAGTCCGAAGCCTGAACAACCAGTTTTATCAAGGGGTATCGTGTAACTGGGTAGTGGAGGTCAGATAGGCAGTCGTTGCATCCAGTTAGATAGAAAGTTGATCCTAATATAGTTGGCAAAAGTTTGGGCAGATGATGGACATGTTTAGAGTTAACAAACTATCAAGCGATTGCCTGTGTCCCAGCAATGGGAATATTATAGGCTGATTATGTAAGCGATTGCTCTAAGATTTATATTTTTCAAAACTTGATGCAATGCAATAAGGATAATAAATAGGGATGAGCGATAATCATAATCTTATTCCTACTTATGAGAGATAATGATTCCTGTAATGCATTGCACGTTATCTGTTAAGTACCCATGTACTGTACGTAGATATAAAAAAAAACTGACAATAGGTGCCTGCGAATGGATAACAAAACATCACGCCTACATTCCCCGAAGGGTAAGGCAGAGAAGGTATAGTACACCCATATTTCGCAAGTTATATGAATGTTTAAGTCTTAGCTAGGGAGGTGGCAGCCAGAGTACAAGACCAGACTACGATGTGCTACTGAAAAATTGCTAACAAGAATATTAGGTACCTACATAATTGGGTGTATTCAAAATATGTTATTTTTTTTGTGTGATAACGTCTACGTGAATATTGTACAGGAATAGCACATTGAAGCGATCAAAAAAATATTGTTCAAGGATAATCAATAGGGATGGCGATCTGAGATCGATTAATCGAAGAATCCATTTCTTTGACCAAAAATTGATATTTTTAATCGATATCCAGTACGGAATCAATCCAGTGAATCGATAATTCACCCTAGAAAATCGAGATTCGATTTTTCTGTTTTGATAAGTACCTGAACCGTAAATTATTTACAATTAGTTGAATGTGTTGTTCACTTAATTACTCAAAAACTCGCTAGATGACTGTACTTAGTTTAGTTCGTCGCTCGTAAATACATAAAAGAAATAAATAAACGTTTTACACGTTTGTACAAACGTATTTTTTAAAATTAGCAAAGAAAAGCAAATCGAAATAAGATTTTTTCGATTTCTGGAAAATCGAAAAAAATATATGTTTACTTCTTTAGTGTGTATTTCGATTTATCAAACCCGTGTCTCTAAGCACGAGCGCTTAAGACGTTGACAACAACTAAACCGCGGTCACTGTCAGACTACATAGAAAAGAAAGAGAAACGCGATGACACAACGCTTGTAATTTGTTGCAAAATATGAAGCAATTATCTATTTACTCAAAATAGAGTTGAGTAATCGAAAATAAAAAACAACCAAGTTCTGCATTAAAATAAGACGTTCTTGTTGTTAATAGCATACGTAACGTACGTTGATATTTATTACAGATATTTTGAATTGTAATTCAAGGTAAAAGGTTAGTTTACCAGTTTGTTTCGAGATTTTTTTTTCAAAATGTGTCTTGGTAACAGCCAAATTCTGAGAAATACGTTCAAAATTATCATTATTATGCTTTTCCGCTACCACAAACTACCTATACAGATTTAACAATTTTTATTTCAAAAGACAAGCCTACTTTGTCCATTTGCCTCTTGTCAGCGCCTTAAGAAAAAGTTTCCTATAGAAGAAACTACTCACATTTTTCCATGTTCTCATTACGCAATATATTTTTGAGTATAATTATAATGTAAATGCTTAAAAATATAATTTTCTTAAATTTTCTTTAATAATTTAGTAACCTAAAGAATAATCATAATAACATACTTTCAATATATGTCTTCCATTTCGTCCATCAAAACACGACTGTCAAAAAAAAGTGAGTGTTATGTTTTCAGGGTTAATGTATGTTTGTGAGTTTCTTTATTCCACCATAACTTCTAAACGGCTTAACCGATGTCAATGTATGTGGTATCGTTGGAAGCGTTGTGTTATCCCGGGTAACATAGGCTGGTGAAAATGTAAGCAATATAATGGGGGAGCCATGGTTTATGATTTTTTTTATTACTTTTATTATCATCGCCTAGAACTTGCTTAGTACATAACAAAAATATATAACAGTACCTAGGTACTATTCAATATCCCATAGAAAAGCTTATAAAAAAATTTCGTTTTATCACTAAAAGGCATAAAATAAAAAATAAATAAGTAAAATATAAAAAAAACACACCCCACCATTTTTTTTTGTTTGTTTATTCTTTATTGTAAAAACAATATTAGTAGATATTTGAGGTAGTCAACTGGCAACATTCTCCATTTAAAACCGTCCTATCAGACCGACAAAGTATAGTGTGTTTGTTCATGTGCAGTGTTTTTTCATCAATAAACCTATCATTTTGGTTGTTCAGCTATAAAAACACGGCAAGTTTACGCAAAAATAATAAGAGAGAGCCTCTTATTATTATTGCGTAAATTTAAAGAATAACTTTGACCAACTCCGTGCCTCGGAAAGCACGTTAAGCCGTTGGTCCCGGCTGTCATTTGTAGATCTTTGACAGTCGTTACGGGTAGTCAGAAGCTCGAAAGTCTGACAACCAGTCTTACCAAGGGGTATCGTGTTACCCAGTAACTAGGTTGTAGAGGTCAGATAAGCAGTCGCTCCATGTAAAATACTGGTATTCAGCTGTATCCGCTAAGACTAGAAGCCGACCCCAACATAGTTGGGAAAAGGCTAGGCAGATGATGATGAACTTTGACCAACTTCGAAAAAGAAGCTAGATAAATCCAATAAGATTATACCTAATCTTCAAATGTTTGAGGTTGTAATTCAACTCATGAAGGATTAAATTTTTGAAACGATTAGTTCCGTTACAAACAATCCTAAAAAAAAAATATAAGTAAAACTGATTTCATACAGTTTTTAATGTTTTTAAAATAAATGTTGTATTATTATGAAAGTATGTATTTAGAATAAATAAATAAGTATATATAGTAAATACACAATTTTGAAACTGATTTTAGAACTGTAATTCAACAAGTTGATTGTATTTTATTAATAAATGATTAACATGCGATTTCGTTGTTTTAATTACTTCTGTGTAGCCCTAATACCTATTTCTTTTTTTTTACTTTGGTAATATTTGTAACGGTATGAGTTTTTTTTTCAGTTTTGTAATTGTCCAAAATGTTTGAAAATCACCTTATTGAAAAATTATACAACGTACAATTTTCATCGATTTCTTTCTACCTATGGTACAGTTTTATAAATTGTAAAATTTGCAAATTCTATGGAGTGGCCCGTTTGAGCGCATCTTAACTGATTCTCTTCCGGTTCTTCAAAATGCAAATGCAAGATGCATTTGCATTGCAGTACGTTTTAATAACTATAATATAAGAAATGTGATAAGTTGATACTTATGTAACTACTACTACTGGTTGCACTCTAAGCTATATTTCGTGTGGTACCTACAGCCAAGTCTTTACTAATAACGCCAGTAACCAATATTTTATAACAATCTGCGCCCCGCGGTTTCACCCGCATAAGTCTCGATCACGTGTGAATGTCGGGATAAAAATCATTCTATGTCCTATTCCAGGTAATGGTTTACCCATGTGCAAAATTTCATCCAAATCTGTTCAATCGTTTTAGCGTGAAAGCGTAACCAACAAACAAACAAACTCACTTTCGCATTTATTATAATATAAGGAAGGATATATTTATCTATAAGTTAAGTATTATCCGACCATCAGTGTTTGAACTAGAAAATATGAGTGTCTTAGTCAGCAGAAAATTGGGCGATCACTATCTAAGGATTCAAAAGAGACTTATGAATGAAATCTTGCAAATTATTACTTGTTTCTGACAAATAATTAATATTTACTTTAAATATTTTGCCTAAGTGAATCAGTTTTTTTATTTCAGATTTATACCATATTAAAATTAACAAAATTTTTAATATACATGGTGTCGTTTTGCATCCTCGTCAAATTTCAGGAGGCTGCTATGAAAGACATATAAATAATCAAATAAAATTACGATACCTGCTCAATAATTAATACATACTTATTTTTTAGTTATTTAAGTTGGACAGTATTTTAGATAACCCACTTTCACAGAACAGAATCACGCCGTTGCGTATGCGGTAGTGTGTGGGTAAAAAAGCTGTTACAATGCGGTATCATACGGGCCGCGTTTTAACATGCGTGTCCCACACATACCGATTTTCGAAAATTAGAAAAAAAGAAGACTTACTTATTTTATTATTGATTCGTGTCGAGAATCATTAGCATAGTTACCTCCTTGAATTTGACGAGGATGCAAAACGACACCTTGTATAGATGGAAATGAAACTAGGTCCGATAGACCTAAAATTATAGTTTCAAACTAACTAGCACCACAGGAACCGGGCGTAAATGACATATCGAGCTCTATCAAAAACAACACTAAAGTTTAAAATATAAATTGATTTATCAACACAAACGTAAAATTAATTGACACAACAACAATTGTGACTTCCAACCGCAAATGTTGTTTTTTTTTTACTATTTGTGTCATAGAAAAGCACTAACATTCAATCAAATCAACAACGTTTATTTTAACAACAAATATAGATCATTAAATAAAAGAAACCATACCTGTGATAACAACATAAACAATCACCAACGAGAACATATATAATAACTTAGCCATTTTTATAATATTCTGGTTATAATGTTCTGTAACGTCTACTACAAGTGCGGACTATCAGTGTATTGTGATTACTTTTATATCAAATGAGAAACTCAATGATAATACTCGTAATATACAGGTGGTTGTGGCAAGGAACAGGGCTAAACTTGTGCTTACGGGACTCCCCAGATTACCTAGTTAAAACCTCATTATCTACCTCACTAATAGCTCCAAAACTTTACAAGATAAGACTAAATGTTTACTCAGTCATGTCTAGTTTTAGGTAATTTTGTCGTGCGTGCTTCTTAGCCATCATAGAATACAATAGAACAGAATAAATTTTATTTCCAAATATAAAATTTACACAAAAGCGATAGGTTAATATTATAACAATATTGTTTTTTTAAATTGCATAAATCACTGATTATTACCTCCGGCACCCAAGCTAAGATTCACTGAACTTGTGTTATGGATGCCAGGGCTCTCTCTATACCACTGTGTGGATCGCCCGGAGGACACGGTGGAGCACACGGTGGAGGTCTGCCAGGCATTATTTACACATACACCACACACATACGAAACATACACATGACACATACACTTATAGACCCAAATTCACACTAGAGAGAGGCAATTATTTTTTATTTATTATTTTATTCTGTTGCTTTAATTCACGTTAACTTAATAACTTTATTTTCTTTTTGTATTCAAACGATAGTTACTAACGCGTACTAGTTTGTATAAAGTGGAAAATTTGATTAATAGAAAGAGCCCGTTTTTTTTTGGGTGGGAAATCATCAAATAACTTCTCCCGCTCTGGGTGGAGCGGGAGGGTGAGTCAGACTCTTACTGACTAAAACCCACCCGTATTCCTTCCGTTGCCTGTGTGGCGGGGGCCTCGGTGACTCATTAGTACCTTCCCGCGACCCCGGCAGGAGGTGTGCCCGGCTTGGGCAGAGCACCGCCGTGTTCTCGTGGAGGCGATCGGCGGCGGAGATCTCTCGCGTCCGGCCCTGGTCCCGGCCATGGTACGGAGCGAGAGGGCATGGGATGCCGACATCTCCTTCTCGAAGCAGTAATGCTCGCAAAGGAGGAGGCGGAACGGGTGAGGGAGAGGCAAAATTCGCACCCTCAAGCTGCCCAGGTCTTCGGGAATCCCAAGCGGATCTCTGGCCACCGTAGGTGCGGGCTTACGGACGGTGAGCAACGGGTAGCTCGCCGTCCGATAAGGACCAGGCCCGGGTCGACAGCGCGTTGTGTTCCACGCGCGCCTCAAAGAGATGTCAGCACAAGTGTTGGGATCCACTAGGGCTGATGCCTGCCAGGGTCGCGGGAAAGTCCGAAAGGGATACCGAGGCCTCTGGCAACACAGGCAACGGAAGGAACACGGGTGGGGTTTAGTCTGTAAGATTCTGACACACCCTCCCGCTCCGCTCAGAGCGAGAGAAGTTATTTGATAATTTCCCACCCAAAAAAAAACGGGCTCTTTCTATTAATCAAATTTTCCACTTTATACAAACTAGTACGCGTTAGTAACTATCGTTTGAATACAAAAAGAAAATAAAGTTATTAAGTTAACGTGAATTAAAGCAACAGAATAAAATAATAAATAAAAAATAATTGCCTCTCTCTAGTGTGAATTTGGGTCTATAAGTGTATGTGTCATGTGTATGTTTCGTATGTGTGTGGTGTATGTTTGAGTTGTCTAAAATATGCTCCAGGAACTGTTAAAAAAGTTTTCCGAGCAAGTTTTCTATCTCCTGGTAGGTAAGAGTCGTGAGCCATTGACTCACTTTCCTCTTATATACGAATGTATTTAATCGATAAATGTTGTATTGCTTGTTAACTGTATTAAAAATTCTACTAACTAGTACTCGAAAGTGTCTTTCAGCCATTTTAGTTCTACAGGACAGTCATATTTTGATCTTCTATTTGCCAGACGACCAGTACTGCATTTCAAAGAACCATGTCTGTGCAAAATGGTATTGAGCACAAAAAGCTGTCTAACGGTCATAACATTGCAGTCTTTATATAATTGTATGGTGCTATACCGGAAATATATCGATGTTATGTCTTTAAGATCAGCTCGTTGCACGCTCTTTCCAGTTGAAGAATGTAGATATTTGGAGCATCACTACCTACATTCTAACGAGAGTACTGACGTATGAGCCAATTTTTACACATTGTGTCCGCTCAGAGAGGTAGCTCTTAAAGATTGCCAGTGTTGGACCCTCACTCCTATCCTCTCTAATTTAGACATCAGGAGAGTGACAGAGACAGTGTTGTGGCGGCATCTACATCGCCACATGTGAACTACGCAACTCACTGACGTCTCGCAAAATCCTGCATCGCGCAAGCAGAGTTTACCGCGCAACTAGCATATAAAGCGTCGTAATCGCGAAAAAAATTTCAGTTGTCCCATACATTTGGTCGAGTAGGTTAAGTTTTGTATGGGACGACAGATTTTTTGTTCAGGATGTTGGTCCCCGGGAGACATTCGTTCAATTTGATGGTCTGTACCAAACCCTTAATTTTCGCCACACCGTGTACAGACACATTGTATACAACATCCCGACATCAACCGTTGGGCAGTTGCCCACCAGACACTACACCCGTCTGGTCGGAGGATCGTCCCTTTTCTATGGAGGATGAGTGAACTTTACACCCTGTTCCTCATATATAGTATCAAATGCCTTAGACAAGTCTAAGAAGCACTGTGAACAAAGGCAGCATCATTCATAATTGTAATCCGGAATCACCCTCTGCTGGGTATACGGCCTCGTTTCATCTCTGCCATACTTACTGCCTCGTTGGTTCAGTGACTGCAAGTGCGACTGGTGAGAGTAGGGTCCTGGGTTCTAAGCCTAGATGTTATTTGAATTTTCACTAACAACTTGGAGTCTGAAATCTAATGCCCCGGTCGATGGCAAAATTATCACTCCCATGCTTTTTTTTTGGCAAATACCTGCTTGTTGATATGTTTCTTTCTTTATTATGAACTAGCTGCTGCCCACTGCTTCACCCGCGTAACCTTTTCTAAAATAAAGGTAACTGAGGCTAAGTTACTTCTTATAACATCAGGTATCTGCCAGTGAAAGTCCCGTCAAAATCAGTCCTGCCATTTCGGAGATAAGCCGGAACAACCAGACAGACACGCAGACAAAAAAAAAAAAATTTGTTTTTTTCATTGTATTTAGTAAAAAATGTATTTTGACATTACAAACAGACACTTAATTTATTTATTTGTATACATTATTTGTCCACAGCTGGTATTCAATGGTTCTGGTTAATCTGGAAGCCGACCCCAACTCCGTTGGGAAAAGGCAAGGCTATCTGTATGTATATATGTATAAATTGGGATTTAAATCAAATCGAAAACTTTTCAAACACCATATACACAATTACAAGTGCCCAACATAAACTTTATCATTGAGTTATTGATGTTGGTGATTCACAACAGCGATAAACGTGATCTATAAATCAGAATAAGAATCATTTACTTGAAGAAAAATTAAAATTACCAGTTGTAAAAGTTGGCGGTTTAATGCACAGTCCCTATTTTGCCTGTATTGGGCATGCAAATAAATTTTACATTAATTACCTAATAGTACTTAATACTAGTAATTATTTTAGTAAAATATACAGAATATACAAATATGTTCTAATATAAACTTTAAGTTAAAATAAATATAAACACATTACAAAACCATAGGTATCTTTTAAAAATATATTTTTCTCTAATTTGCATAAAGAAAGAAAATACGTTTATTTGCGGTAAACATGACGCAAAGAAGGAACACAAATACAAAAAAGAAACAATTTGGAGAATATGCGTCATATCCACGCAAAACGGCCAACGCTCATCATACCGCTGCGACCCTATGCGAGACAGAGCCAAAAACAAATAATTCTTGTAAAGTATAAAACAATTTTCTATCTACGTAGTTTTATAGTAAGTAGATTATTCACCAAGGGGACAAAGGAGTGTCTTCTCTTGAATTGCTCTATATTATTAGTTCGTAGTTTCAGCTTCACAAGCTTGGGGCTAGTGATTTTAGTTGAAACTTCGGTGGGCGCGTATGGTATGGATGGATGGGAATCACTGGTTCACCATCCCGGTGGACTGTTGCGGGTACAACTTAATCCAGGACCACATTATTGTATCGAGTGCGTCGTAATGCTCCAGAATTATGGTTAGATTCACACTTTGCCTGATCTGGGGATCGAACCCAGGACCGCACTTGCAACCACTAGACTAACGAGGTTTATGTTTATGTTCTGTAGAATTTCCTTTGATGAGCAGTATCTTGTTGCGTTGAGGTGTGTTGGTATGGGCCTAATATTTTATTGTGCCCTTTCATCAAATGGATGTACTCGTATCATAATCTTTACCAGCATAGTAATAGTTCATTTATTTGTCAGAATATTGTTTCAAATTTGTTACATAAGTAGTTATATAAGTTCATAATTTTCTGCCGTTTCCGGCGTACACATATATTGTCAGGATTTTGGTAAGTTTGTTAGATACAACATTGCACTTAAATTAGGATGACATTTAAATTGCAAATTAGTCAAATATTAGGTATGCAAATGTCAAAAAGATTAAATAAAGTCAAAAAGATAATAAAAAGAGACTATAATTATTTTTTTTATTATTTAAGTCAACTTTTCATTCATAACATCATTACTCATTAGTCGAGTAGTAACATTTACTTAAGAGATAATTGAATAATTTATATTTAAATCTCGTAAAGTTAAGAGTTTTAAAACAATATGGTAGTTTATTAGAAACTTTGGTCGCCATATAAACTACAGTATGCATTTGAACTTTGCGGCTAGGTCTGGATACAGCATCATTATGCAAATCACATTCATGCTTATCTTGGTACACAAAAATACAAATTTCAAAAATACGAGGTGGTGATATATTTTTTTTAATAATGGGACTCCATGGAGTGAGTGAAGAATTTATTGAGGAAGGCAGTGTCGCAACCTATTTTTTATAAAAATATCTACTAATTTTAATAAAAGTAGTATAATGTTTCACCTCTTATTTCACAGAAAAAATGTGGTACAAAGAATATTAACGCCTAAGTAATAAGGCTTATAGCTATTTCAAAGTGGTATACATGAACATATTTAATGAATGTAATTATTTAACTATTATAGTGAGGGGCCAATTTTGATAAATCACCTATCGTAATTAATGGACGTCTCCATAGAACGAATAAGAATCTATCTACTTATGTGTAGAGTTCGTCAAGATAAGCTTTCCAGAACGTTATAGTGTTTGTCTATTGTTATCCCTAGGAACATTGTACTCTCAATCTATTAAATAGTGTCAATAAAATGCTGTATTTTTAACTGTGGCCGCTTAGTGTTGTATGTTTGAAACTGTATCATTTTGGTATTGCTAATATTAATGTGGAGATTATTTTGTTTAAGCCACGTTATAATTTTATTTAGTGTCTCGTTAATTTCGGTCTGGTTACCTACATCATAATTTCGTTTAGAATGCTGAGCCGCATCATCAGCATATATTATACAGTTGTGAGAGGTTATACTAGTGTAACCTCTCACAACTGCTAACTAACTTAGCTTAGTCTACGTGACTTAGCTAGCTAAGTCATTAGCATACAGCAAAAACAAAAGTGGTCCCAGTATGGTTTCTTGGGGAACACCATAATTATTTTTCCGATAGGGAAGCTCTGATTTTTTGGTGCCCAGCAACGTAATTGCGTAACACACGATCAATTACAATCTGAATGATTTTGAAGGATATTACTAATCCATTGCTTTATATGGTTGAAAAATGTATGTGCTCAACGACAACGCAATGAATGTTGTGGAACTGTCAAAATGAAAGCCTTAGCTAGTGTGTGTTACGCAATTACCCCGTCGTTTGTCTCGAGATCTCAACATATTGCTGTCGATAGGTGAGATAGCTTTCAAGCTATTTCAACGCGTTTCCTCTAATACCGTATCGATCTAATTTGAAAAGAAGTAATATATGGTTGATAAAATTGAAAGCCTTGGACATGTCTAGGAAAACAGGTGTAATTGGTATTTTATCATTAATAATTTTGGTTTATAGCAATCCACTGCTGCACATAGACCTCTCCAATCATACGCTATTGAAATCAATCCTTAGCAGATGATGCAGATGATGGAATGACTCATGTAATAATATCTTCTGTTGGTCAAGGATAACCACAATACCAGGTAGAGTAATTATACTAAGATGGTTTCTTGTCTGTATAAGAAAAGTCCACCACATCTGGGTCCAATTTCCGACCCAAAGAAAATGCAGTTAGGATAGAAAATTCAATAATGGAGAAGGCAAATGATGATACCTAAAACATGTATTTAATGACGAAATCTGGTTGTTGAATAACAGAAAAACATTTTTTTTCTTTAATTTTATTAAAAATACATACATACACATTAAAAGGACGGCCTTTAACTATACATAAATACATAAATGCTTATTCAATGTCTCGTTAACAATTTGTGAATTAATCACATACAACTTTAAGCTATACATGTAATAACCGTTGCAGCTTCATGATTTTATTAATAATGTGTGTCATGCAATAAGTTATTTTTTCCACAATAGTGTTCACGTGTGTTTTTTTGTGTGTTTTAATATACATAGTGAACTTTATGAATAAATACACCTTTTAAAAACATGTGTCTTATTTTATAGTTTCTTTTAAAATTTGTTAATCTACTTAAGAATTCCCAGGTACAGATTATTTTATTGCTATCAATACTAACAATATATTGGTTACATATTTACTTTTGGTACTCAACGGTGTCAGTATTAATTCATAAGACACAACGTGTTTCAACCACGTTATTTACCCTATCTTAGATACAACACTAAATAAACAAACAAAGCAAATAAACAATCGATTGGACGGTCCGATGTTAATTTAAAAGGCATTTTTGGCTTGAAAAATGAATCGACACTGTCTATGGTATTTAACAAATACTGTGAACGTTGAAATCGAGATTTTTTGGCACCCCATTTTTAACAATTGCAAGCGTTACACTCAAGGCGCCTAAGCTAGACCAAATTGTTCACTTGCTTTGAAGTCTTATAGGTATTATTGCTTGCAGAACAAGTATGAAGCGATGAGAGCTAAAGTGGCGAGTGGGACAGAGAAGGACAGTGAAGTGGCTGCGTTGCAGCTGTCCTTGTCGCACACGCTGCAGTGCTTGATCTTCCTGCCGGGGTCGGAGTTGGGCAGTTTGGAAGAGCTGTTCTCCAGAGAGCGACATGTGTGGTTGATGTCGGCGGGGTTGGCATCCAAGCACGTGCGGACTACGGCTCCAGTCTCTGTAATAGAACATAAGACACCGCATTAGTCGCTAGACACCACACTGACGCCAAATTTAAGGTATTCCTAAATGGAAGCTTAACAAAATTCCTAATGGATGTGAATGGACCTAACGGTGTACCGTCACCTGGCACGGCACTTTCGTTGGCCCATTTCACAAGTTTAGTTTGCTGGCACGTACGGGTAACCGTCACAGTTAGCGAGAACGTGTAAATAGCCATGACCATTCACTAAGGCAAGTGGCGCGATTTCTCTGGAGCCAACTGCCGCGTTATATTTTGTCACCTACTCGTATTCAATACCATGACTTTAGTGGCGTTAAAACAACTAAGGAAAGTAGGTAATATTATAAAATACTTACGCATCACAATTTTGTGACAATATCTGGGTGCTCCGACCACGCTGCCGAACACTTCACCGGGCAGCACGCTGCGTAGGTACAGCGTGTTGTAATTGATCGAGTCTTGCGTCATGCAGTCCTAGAACAGATACAATGGAAGCGGTTAATCAAACAACACAGACACAATATACTTAGAAAGGATAACTTACTATGTAAATTTTACCGCCATTGTACAGTCGAACAAAGAGTTTGCTAGACAGGCATAAATATTGATGTTTCCATTACACTGGAAATATACATTTTTATTATAAACGAGTGATGTCAAAGACTCGACTTCTTAGCACACTCCAGTATAGATCAAGTATTTGGAAGTTACCTGCCTGTGTACCAATCTCTATGTTCGACTGTACACACTTGCATAACTTCAACATCAGAAAATATCTATTTATAATCTACTAGAAGTGGCCCACCCAGGTATGAATTTTTATGTGTAATAAATATATTATATGTGTAATAATTTTTATGTGTAATAAATATATTATATGTGTAATAATTTTTATGTGTATTTCCTCTCGCTCTCTGTGGGAGTGATTTCGTGAACAGGGACGGAAGTGTGTAGACAGGAAGTGATAGCTTGAGCATGGAATAAGTACTTTTTAATAGCATGGAATTAGTGTACTGATGGAATTAGTAAATACTATATAGATATTAAGTAGAGGGGGTCCAATTTCGACCAGTGCGCGACCACTACTGATGCATATTTATTCGAATAAACATTTCAATATTTAGCTTTTTTCAATTTTGAGGTTAATTTCTGTCGCTGATGGTACCAAGGTGAGATGCCAGGTGTTACACATCATATGCGACTACTGTAAGGCTTATTCGTCATTTTTTTAACCATTCCTTCAAGGTGTGGCTCATCTTGATTGACCGTTAAGGCTCAGATTAGCGCGATATCGCGGGCGCAACAGGCAACAATAGACCTGTCGCGTCCGCGATATCGCCTCAGTCTGCACGAGCGTTTAAGATTCGTAAAGCATTAGGTATATTTTTTGAGCCCTGAAAACACCCTGTTTATATCTGCGCATTGTCTTGCTAGAAAGGGTTTTATTTGTATAATGTAGTAATGATATAAACGAAGCACTTAGGATTTTCTATAAAATCATTTGACTTGCTACAAATCTATATTGAAGATCGCCCAAGATATAAAAATGTTCTTTAGGCAAAGATTGAGTTTGGTAGCCCCCGCCGCCGCGCCGTCTCGCCTGACTAGCTTACACTTATTATAACTTAGATCATCTCTCCAAGTCTCGCCCAATTGAATCACGTCTATTCATAGTTCTGCTCGATACTGTCTAATTTAAGAGTATAGTAATCGTTTTGGATTTGATTATCTTGTATTTGCTAAGTCCTGTATGTTCCTTTGCCAAATAAAACACTATTTTTTATAAATAAATTATATAACATCACGCCAGTATTCTCCGAATGTGTACATTTTATTGCGGTGTAGTCCTCATTACGCCAGTTTTGTAGCTAAAAGACCTCTTTTAGAGTCAACTGACATAGATGGGCACAAGCCCAACTCTGGCCTGCTACAAATTATTGATGCAAAACCTAGTAACACTTCGCCAGGCTTTTTTTTTTGGGTTTGAATTCATCAAAGAACTTCTCCCGCTCTGGGCGGAGCGGGAGGGTGTCAGACTCTTACTGACTAAAACCCACCCGTATTCCTTCCGTTGCCTGTGTTGCCAGGGGCCTCGGTAACCCTTTTGTACCTTCCCGCGACACTTCGCCAGGCTTAGGAATAGAACTCAGGTCCAACATTCAGCAGTAGCGCTTGCAAACGCTAGATCAACTAGATCGGCTACATTATTTATCACGCTCGGGGACGCCAAAAGCCCATAGACGTCATAACAATAACACTTTTATTGTGTCTCGTTCGGTGTCCTTGAATGTAAACTTACCACCAAATGCCTTGTGCTTTTGAAGGGATCGCCACAAGCCGGGTCTTGCTCGGAATTACATTGGTAACAATGTAAGCAGGATCCTGAAAAGAAAAGAAAAAATAATGTTAAAATAACAGTGATTATGAAGAGACTAATTAGGATGTCGGTTTAGGGAGAACTAGCCGGAATTTATCTATTAGATAATTCTATTGGTTCCACATTGCGTTTCTAAACCTTCAGTAGCTTGAATAGATAACTTTCGTCTTTCTAGAATCAATAAATATATAAGATATTTAGATTTTATCTTAGAACTAAAAAACCCGGTAATACCGTTTTAGTTACCCTTTACTCTCAAATATCTTTTTCTTGAAAATCTTTGTCTTTCAGGAAAATATCTTGTACCTAACTCAATTACGCAGGTACCGTTTGTTGTTTAATATTGGCAATTACAAATTATTATGAAACAATACAAAGTATGAGTAGTTCCTCAGAAATAATTGTTATCTACTAATGCTGAATCGTAAAACCACTAGTCGACGATAATAAACAAAGATTCTCATCGTCCCCGCCCGATGCGGCAGTCATAAAATGCGTTATATCACGTGGATGTGCACACTGAAAAAAATCAAACGATACTGTTTACTGTTGTTGTGCAGTAAAAAAAAAAACGGTTCAGGAAACTTATTTTTATGTTAAAATAATTGATTACTGACAGTGCACTAAAATGGGCAAAAACAGTAAAGAGCTAAACAGTTATTTCAATTGGATGCACATTGAAGTTTACTGAAACAAACAGTTTCTTTTAAGTATTGCCGCTTTCAGAGCTTAAGAGATGCACAGTAAAATTTACTGTTATAATTCAACTGTTTATTCAGTTAGTTTTACTTCTTTGAACAATAGACTCTATTTTTACTGACCAAAGCGGTGAATATTACCAAAAAATCGATTGGGTTTACCGATTTTTTTTTTCAGTGCAGCAAATGTCCTCCAAGGTGCTAATATTAAGCCAAGAATAACAACAATCTGCGAAGATCAAGTGGCCATTTTCCTCTATAGCTGACATAGGCCCATATTTAGCATTACCAATACCATGTGTATCTGTTCCTGTCTCAAGACAGATCAACTGTGACGACCAGAGCGATTAATAATTAATTGGTCTAAGACAGCTATTGAGACACAATTGATTTTCTATTGTTTGACTCCGAATCGGTGTCGCGCGGGGCTTCACAGGTTAAAATCGTTAAGACTAAACAATCCCATTGTTTCGTATCAGAAGAATAGAGAGACGCATCCAAGTCTAAGAACCAATCTCCAATTCTCAAACAAAAGTAACACTACAATTACTCCATCTACCAACTGTGATGATTATGCCAGAAGTCACTGTAGTGGAACAACGACCTAAGTACAAGATTCGACATTCACAGACATCTATGGGGCTCATAAAATTGATTTAGTAGCACAAAACAAGGGAGCGAAGGGAAACTTTTTATTGCTGTGATGTGAAAACTTATCTATTCTATTGAGCAAAACAAACAGACCAATAAGTTAGCGATAGTTTAATATTATTTGGTATCTACATATACTATTTCGTTCATCTATAATCTACTTACTCCCAAATATATTGAGGTCAGCTTCTAGACTATCTGAACTAACTAGATGCGGCTAAATGTCAGCGTTTTCGGCGAAGTGGCTGACAATTCAGACGTAACCCAATTTCTAGGAGATGGCCAATATCCTTTTATTCTGTTTCACGAGATGACTTATGGAAAGGTGTTATGACATACATACAATGAATGGCAAATAAACACAATAGAAGCATTATACACTGATCAGCTGTTTGAGGTCTATTGTGAGATATTGACGATGTACAAAACTGCCTCTAAATATTAAGGCAGTTTTGTACATCGTAAAATTTTCTTAAAATAATAATAACTCTACATCAGAGAATTTTTCACTCCTTGCTGTAATCGCAGCACTGGCAGTAAAAAAATGAGTAGGTGCATATCAGACCCCGTTATCGATTTCAATATCGGCCACCTAACAAATTACTTCCTTTCGTGTGCCAATTATAATTAGCAGATATTAAAGAATTGCTTCACTATCGTGCTGTGAGTAGAACGCCGATAATTCGGGCGGGGCTCCTATTAATAGTCGTTCTATTTAACAAAGCATACGTAACGGCTATTTTGGTAAGTTTATGTCAAGCAAATGTATGCGGTTGCTGTACAAAATCATTGAAAATGATTTCGATTCTAATTTGCGTGTCCTAAAATCTTTGAAAAAAGAAACAGTTTTTTTTAAGCATTATGAAGTAATAAATATTTACCTTTTTCTCAATAATGGACAGTGTTCTATTATCAAAAAAAAAAATGGATGTTGCAAATTAAAATCAAGCATGTACATAATATTACTGAAACAAGTCATTGGTTTTAATAGGTGTAGAAGTATTTCAAAACATGTGCAGAAAACCTATAGTCACATAGGTTTGTTTGATGGGTTTTGTATGCTTCTATGTTACCACGAAATTCCTTTGTGTACTCTTACATTATTTACTATTCAGCAGGCTTAGCATGACGCTTTCTATTCTACTGTAGAATAGAAATCGCTTGTCTACATTTCAAAACACATGACAAAACTGTCAACTGTCTACACGGAAACGTCATTTTTGTCTACTCCCTCCGTCGACAAAACGCTTCTCTACGGTTCTCGTGCTAAGCCTGCTGGAATATTTTGATTATGAGACTTCACGGTGCAATTTCATTTATGCACGCAAATTCGATGAGAAGTAAAAAACAACCTATGGTCTATCCCAACTGCAGCTGTTCTATAAAAACAGTAATGCGTCAGGCATGTTTAAACTTTTTAGAGCCCCGCAGACTACATACTTTCTATCAACCAATAGTTTTGTCGGGTTAGGCTACCAGCGAGCACACTGGGCCAACTAAACAGTCGGGTTGGTGCAATACCAGACATATATAACAGTCGGCCGACTGCTTTCGAACGATTTGCTGGTTGATAAGTGGCTTTTGAAGTCAGCGGTCGCATAACGTAAATTAATACAAAATTCTGCAGAAATGTTATTATTGCTTTGGTCGGCTGACCCGACCGAATAAACGGTGAGTGTGCGCGCGTAGAAGTGCGCCATACTGGGGGGTAACCATGACCTCATATAGCAGTATTACTTCAATATTACTTCAGCGTGAGAAAGAGATGGAGCTATACGTCTTGTATAGCTCCATCACTTTCCCACTGGAAGTAATATTATAATAATACTGCTATAAGAGGTGATGGTTACCCCCCAGATTTAGCTGTCGGCCGATAGTTCGCCGACAGTTCAGTTTGAAGGCAGTCGTGTAGCCCATCCAACTTTTTATCGGCTGATACCAAATCGAATTTGAAAAGAAGTAATTTATGGTTGACAAAATTGAAAGCCTTGGACATGTCCACGAAAACAGAGGTAATTGGTATTTTATCATTAATAATTTTGGTTTATAGCAATCCACTGCTGGCACATAGACCTATAAGTTATAATGAGCTCACTTGCATACATCTTCATACTGATTAAGAAACCGACCAAACTATGGGCCGGTAGAAAGTCTGTAGTCCGCCAACTGTCAAATTGCAGTTTCTGTAAGAGCCCCTTTACAAAAATTGCATTTTGACAGTTGCGGTTTGGCGATCCAGGATTCATTCGAATCATTCAGTCAACAATGTACAGACAAGCGCTACTAAGATATTTTGGAGCGTGTTCAAAATAGGAACTAACGCCGCCATCTTGTTTTTTGAATACATTTCATGTGACATTTCATAAAACAATTGCACAAATATTTACTAACAGCGTCTCCCTGGTCAACGTCATTCAAGCGCCTAAAGAACTGGCACCCTAATTGCGTAACGAACTATCACTCACAATCTGAATGATTTTGAAGTATATTGCAAATCCATCGCTTCATATGTTCGAAAAATATGTCTGCTGAACAACGTAAATTACGCAATGAATGTTGTTGAACTGTCAAAATGAAACCCATTGCTCGTGTATTACGCAATTATTCCGCTGGTAGCAGTGGTACACTGCAATCGGGATCTTTTGGCGCTCTTCTTCGCTTTTCATTTTAGACCTGATAGGGGGCGCTGTTGGTAAATATTTGTGCAATTGTTTTGTGAAATGTATGGAAATAACAAGATAGCGACGTCAGTTCCGATTTTGGGCACGTGCCAAAAAAATCTTGTACAGGTATACTAGTTTCGGGCGTCCAATAGGGTATTTCACTATATACCTACGAGAAAAAAATCTATATTATTATTGAGATAGTTTAGGCGAAAAGGAGCCGTAAAATGTTACTTTTAGTTCATAAAATAACAAAATAAATTTTAAAATTCAATTCAACGTTTCCAGTTTTTCTAATCTGTTAAAAAACACTATGAAATAGTAGCCGCCATGTTATTACGTCATACCGCTGTGTTAACTAAAACGTGTCAACTTTCATCTCATAGCTAATACATCAGCGCATTTGTTTACATAGCCAAGTGACGTCGAAATGGGTGTAAGACCCTATGGTTCAAACTCGAGGATCAAAATTGCTCCATCTACGCAGCACCTTACAGGATTCAATACATTCGACCAACAATACACAATTAAGAGTAAGTATAGCCTGTGCGAAAACTATGTGCGACAGTTTTAAACTATTCAATTCAGTGGCTGGAATTATATCGTCGCCATTGTCCGAGGTTAAGAGGGCATCCGTTAGTCACCACTCACGTCCAAGAGATTAGTTAAACAGCAAATTGGATTCATTTACGTTGGTTAGTGCGTTCACACCCACCTAGAGTATAAAGGACTTGCTGGACATATTGGACAGTAACCTATACATTTTGTACTCCTGCCTGCCACTTCTGTCACTGCCCTATGACCTTTGTAGTACATTAATTTTATCACAAAAGCTAACAAATGACAGGTTTCTGGATTACAATTATTCTCTACCTGCGAATACTGCCAATAAATTAATTTCAATTATTTTATAATAAACTTATCGAAGCAGTAAATACAATACCTTGATCAACGGTCGTGAAGATCATATAAAACTTATAGAACGTTTTCATTATTTATAAGGTAAGACTAATAATAGTGAAATGTCAAATTGTGAACACTGTATTTTTTTTTCAAACAAACCGTAAGTAGTTTCGAGAATCACGGGTTTTTGCATCAGTCACTTTTGGGTATACAATTGGTATTGCCGTAAAATACACTATAGGTAATTAATTACTTATCGTAAATACCAATATCTAGGTAAACGGTCGTAAAGATCATATAAAACTTATACAACGTTTTCATTATATATGAGGTAAGACTAATAATAATGGCATGTGAAATTGTGAACGCAGTACCTATTTTTTTTTCAAACAAACTCTGTAAGTAGCTTCGAGAATCACGGGTTTTGCATCAAAGTCACTTTTGGGTATACAATAATTGGTATTGCCGTAAAAAACACTATAATTACTTATCGTAGCAGTAAATACCAATATTTAGGTAAAGGGTCGTAAAGATCATATAAAACTTAAACAACGTTTTCATTATATGTATATGAGGTAAGACTAATAATAATGGCATGTGTAGTTGTGAACGCTGTATTTTTTTTTCAAACTATCTCTGTAAGTAGCTTCGAGAATCACGGGTTTTTGCATCAAAGTCACTTTTGGGTATACAATTGGTATTGCCGTAAAAACACACAGGGTATGAATTATGTCAAAATCTGCATCGAATTAACCTAATACACTCAATATTGCAAACTCAGTAAGTCAGTAACTGTAGTACGCAATATATGTTTACCAAAAAAGATAAATAAAGAATTAATTACACTTTGCAGTGTAATATTATAATATATCGACGCCCCCAAGCAATAAGTCGGTAATCGAAAAACTCAAATTTTACAGGAGAAATAATTTTTTGTTTTTGTTGAATATCTTTTTAAATAGTCAGACTATTTAGTCATCGATACATTAAACGTTTATTTTTTTTGTAATTAAATTACGATGTCAATATTAAACTGTGTGTGAAAAACCTTGCAATTTAAGAAAATACATATTACATAAAATATGATAGATAAATTGTTTCATTAATAAACACTTCGCCATGATTGCATTAAAACTTTTAAATATATTGATACGTAACATTACAATACGGAATTTTCCAACGTTATTTCATATCTTGAAAATGATATGTAATTTGTTATTACGGGGTTATTGTGGTTATTTTAGATTGACACTGTAACAGTATCGTTATAAAACATTGTTTTTATCGAAAACGGAACTAGACGTGTTCAAATTTAATGCGTATTGCAATTTTACAAATATTTATTAATCAATTATGTACTTTAAAAACTTTGTTAGTTCGCATTACGATTTGAGCTTACTCAAAATAATTCAACAACAACAACGTGCTAGCGGTTACCAAGAACTGCCCGAAATTCGTTATTTACGGCATTAAGTCGGTAATAGCCACTTACCAAAATTAAATACGCAAAACATTTTTGTATTGATACGTAAAGATACTTTTCTCGTCACAATTTCGTTTTAGAATTTCCCTACAATAAAGGTGTTCTTCATGATATCTTCGAATAAATCACGAAAAATGTGAAATAAATTACTAAGTATCCCAACCGATAGGTGCCGAATTTGACATACCTAAATAATAATAAGTCCAACCCGCACTGGGCCCGCGTTGGTTGATTACGGCCCACTCCCTCTCACAAAGAGGAGGCCTGTGACCCAGCAGTGGGAACATAGGCTGATTATGTAATAATATCGAAGTCCATAATAGTACATTACCGATTTATTGTTTGGGGGCATCGAAATACTTTTTCTTTGTTTTTTACAAGCAAACTAGAGAATATTGTAACTACATATAATAGGTACCCACATACTAGGTACCCACAAGTCACTTCCAAACTGGTGATGTCATGCAACGCCATTTATATAATAAGGCCATGAGCACACGGTTCACCTTGGGAAAAACGAGTTTTTTGTTCTCGAAGGCATAACGATACTTTTTAAACATTTGTTTGCAAACAATGATTTTAATTGATGAAAATTGGAAGTTATATATACCTGTGAGTGGGAGTAGTACTTTACAAAGAAAAAATATCAAATTCTTGCTCATATTATTATTTTCAACTTTAAAGTATGCGTAGCTTTAAAAAGGTGAATGTCACATTTACAATAATCTATTTGTAAGCACATCGGGTTTCAAAAATAGTTCGGATTTGTACAAAAGCGTCATCTCTGTCACCAAAACATGTGTGAACAAATGCTGTCTCTTTTAAACGTTTGATGTGTCACATGGTACCTTCTGTAACTTTATAGTTTACATACATAGTATATAAACTCACACTTTCTTCCCATGGGGGTAAGCAAAAAAAACGCTCCTTACATACCTATCTTTTGCTTCGTTTACTTCGTTGACTTTTCTAATTAACATCACCAATTAGGTCACTATGTCCTCCAAGGCGTTTCCACTCATATCTGCCTTGTAAATACCTTTTAATAGTCACCTTTCATTCATCCTCTCAAACCATCTAAGAATACGCTTACTCTCTTCTCTTCCTCTTTCTTTATAGTTTAATTCTGTGGAAATTGAGCTTTTAATATTGTGTTTGAAAAGTGAACGAAACATGTCAATAGTTCTAGCATTAATTAGGGCGCAGATATATGATTTTAGTGACGTTTAAATCTGTTATTCCGCCTTCAAATAATGGAAGTAAGTTACGCGAAAAATCTAAGTTAAACTTACACATCAATTCTATAATGTGAACATTTAAGTATATTAATACTTTATCAAATAAATTCAGGAACTATTACAATAATTATGGTCCTTATGTGCTGATACTTATTTTAAAGTTAAAGTTACTTTGGTCACAAAGTCATAGGAATTGGCATTAAAAATAAAGCAGGTCCAGTTGTCCACAAAACAAAGCAAAAATCTTTACAGTCTCAAAACAACAAGTCTCAAGTCGTAATAACTTATTTTGTTTTTAATATTCTGTTTGATTTTTTGTTATTTATATTACAATATTATTATATTTCTTTAATTAATTAATTTATTGTTATTTTAAGAGAATGTTTTAATTAATAATATTTCTTGACATTGCACGTCAGATCATGTGGCACTAGGTGGCTCTGGCACAAGTCCGAGGCCATGTGTTTTCACGGTCCTCGGAATGCGCCACCGTCAGGGTCCCAAATAACACATCGGCGTCGAGTCGACGATGAAGTACCTGGGACTTGTCCTCGACAGCCGGTGTAACTTCGTGGAGCATTTCCGACGGTTGGCTCCCAAACTGGAGCGGGCCAATCTAGGGGGTCCAAACGCCTCCTACCGGAGGCTCTACCCGGGGTTCGTGCGGTCTATGGCCCTTTACGGGGCACCTGTGTGGGTGCTTTCCCTGGCGCGGCGGCCAGCCCACCGGTTGAGAGTGGCCCAAAGGGTCATAGCTTTCCGGCTGATACCGCACGGCCTCCGGTGAGGCGGCGAGCCTCCTTGTCGGACTGCCGCCATGGGATCTGGAGGCAAAAGTCCTCGCACGCGTATGGGAGTGGCGAACGCGCCGTGGCGTAACTCCGCTGCCGCGAGATATCACCGAGCACCGGCGGGATCTCATGGCGACATGGAGAGTGCGACTGTCGCAACCCATTGCTGAGCACGCCACAATAGCGGCGATAAGTTCCCTCTTTGAAGAGTAGCTAGAAAGGCGCCACGGCGTCCTCACCTTCCGCCTGACGCAGGTCGTCACCGGACACGGCAGTTTCAGGAGGTTCCTGTGTTGGATAAGGCAGGAGGAAACGCCCGGGTCTCACCACTGTGTGGATGGCCCGGAGGACTCCTGTGGAGCATATGGTGGAGGTCTGCTCGGCTTGGGCAGAGCACCGCCGTGTCCTTGTGGAGGCGATCGGCGGTGGAGATCTCTCGTGTCCGGCCCTGGTCCAGGCTATGGTACGGAGCGAGAGGGCATGGGCAACCTCCTCCTACGAAGCCGTAATGCTCGCGAAGGAGGAGGCGGGACGGTTGAGGGAAAGGCAAATTTCGCACTCTTTCGCCCCTAGCCGCCGCAGGAGACGCCCTGGGCGTCGGGAATACGTTTAAGCAAATAAATATTATCTTATCTTATCTTAAAATAAAGTTGTGATTCATCTGTATGGAGTTACATTATTCTTAAATTAGCAGTTACTAGTGAGTATACATTGCGCGTTTTCACGACATTTTGGAGGCTGTCCAAATTTTTAAGTGCATTAATATGTTTATCACTAGACACGGTGATAATAATGACACTTTATGGCTACCAACTTATCGAAGCAAATTTTCAAGTCAGTGGACGATGGCCTTTTTAATATGATGGATGTTCATTTGGTCCAGGGTCAATGGGTCAACCAGGGATAGTAAACTAGACATATTTAACAAGCGTCTGGTTGCCTTATACGACGTAATGATTGAAGTAGTTGGTTGATATACTGGCCAATAAATGGTTTGATAACCATGCACGCAGCTCCAACATGTAATAGAAAACTCCTTGATGAATTAATGATTCGTATAAGGAATGAATAGAACTTGTAGCTTTTATGCTTAGCAATACCAAACTGCAGGCATAGCACGAGAATCGTAGAGAAGCGGGTTGTCGACGGAAGAGTAGACTATAATGATGTTTCCGTGTTGACAGTTTTCTACCGAGAAATGTAGATAAGCGATCTCTATTCAACAGTAGAGTAGAATAAAAGCGTCATGCCAAGCCTGCTGCTGTGTTTTATAGTAGGATCAAATTGGTACGTAAATGTCTCACTTTCCACCAGCGTTGTAAAAATGCACAACAAACCTTTAGAATAATGTAAGAAAACACCACACAAGTGGCAATAATTCAGGAGCTCTCTTATTGAGGACAATCAAAGCATAATGCAGCAAATACCGCTTATTCATAAGTCATATAATAAATAATCCATCCTCAAAACATAAAGCAAAAAAATTAATAAATGGTTCTCTGCAACGTTTCAGCTAGATATTCTTTTTTATTTTCAAAAAGAAGGATTATATTTTACTTATGAAACATTTCAATATTAAGTTGGGTGCGGCTTCAAGCTTAACCAGATGTTTCATTGCAAATCATAGGTGCATCTATTATAATACTCGTATTAAAGTATAATATTAGTAGTATATTTTTGGACAAGTGGTGTGGTTTAGTTTCCCAACGGTGCAGATGGCACTAACCAGATGCGACAGGACATATTATGTAATTGTAAAATAACATTTGTCATTAGATGGGAATGGAATCCTATTGGTACAAAGTTTAACTGATGTTTAGGTACATATTAATCTATTTGTGCCGGTGACTATTTGAGTCACAACACATTCCAAGGCCATGCCATTAACTAAGAATCCATGTGCAAGTACTTACTAGTAAACGTCTTTACGAAAAACGTTTCTATACACAATACCAAGATACTAAGAGCAGTTTTACTATTTCCAATAAAATAATTTTCGTAGTAGATTCTTTATGAGTCACAAGCACTTGTGTCATTTTAGTCTCTGGGAAGGCAACGCAGCCATCTTGCGATACCTCTGTGACCACTTACGTTCAAGTGGTCCACCTAGTATCTTACAAAACGGATTAGCAATTTTGGCTCAAACTACATATTACCTACCAACTACCTACAACTATAACATTTTAGTAGACACAATCAACGTAGGTAGATGATTTTTCAGTGAGACTGGACACACGACATAGAGGATTGTCTTTTTAGCAGGGCCTAGAATTGTACCACATAGCATGTAGCAGCTAAATTCAGAAGCAAATCTCTTCATACCTACATTGGGTACAGTACAAGTCCCGGCGGGAAAATTGGACCCTCTAACCGGAAAAACAAAATAAACTGGAGCCAACTGGCTGGAATTGGTAAAAAAAAAACAAACATACGGTCACGGCTATATACTATTTTATTTGTCGAAATCGAATCTTGGATTTAAAATACTTGCTATTTCACTTTGTTGTTATTTTATAGTAGCTTACATCTGCTTAAATTAATAACGGATTGAAAAAGCCACTGTTCATAAAAGAATTCCAAGTGGAGTTGCTAATCTAAATTAGTAATATCTTTTTCCCTAATGAAAAAGATATTACTGCTGTAACATTGTATTTGATTTTTGTTTTGAGTCGTGTTGTAATTCATAGCCCTTAGCTTGTACGAACATATTGGGTATTGTTTCAGCTAGCTAGCTGCTAGCTAGCTGAAACAATGGGGACAAATCTACAGTACGTAAGCATTATTCGGTAATAATTTTGGTCATGTTTGCTGAACGTGAATATGATGCAGAAATATTTTTCAATCTTATTCCCCACGTAATCTCGGCTCACTGTTTTCTGGTTTATGTTGTATGCAACGTCAACAACCATAAAAGACTATCACATGTAACTATTTTATTATATCCCAGATTCAGATCAAAAGAGTAAGATAAATCAAAGAAGGTCGTAAAAATGCACTATAAAGTATAATCGAAAAATACCAATGACAATATGTGATTATATGGTCACGTTTGCTTTTTTATATATTAGTGGCAGAATGTAAAGGTAAAACCGCTAAACAAAGTTGGTAACATTGACAAGGTTAATAATAAATGTGATTATTTTCGATGACGACATACTACGAGTATCATATACTCGTTGTATGCCGTCATCGAAATTAAATATATCGACGTGTTTACGTCTAGATCGAGATACAAGTAAATATAAAGATTGGTCTCAGCTTTTTGAATTGTTTTAGACAGACTTGAACTTTTTTGAAAGAGACGAATGTATTTCAACGATTAGTTTGCAGATAACTAACTTGAATTACTTTGGAACCCATGCTGTGCGTGCACAGAGTAGTTAAGTGTTTTGTATTTATGTAGCATGTCTCTTGTTTAAAAAGTCTCACCTACGTAATTAGCAAAAAAGAGCTTGTAAATACATCATCCTGAAATAGATCTTAGTACTAGTACAAAGATGTATCTCTTGCATGCATACGAGTACCAAACTCTTACGCTGTACAAAGAAGTAACGTCATCTAACTTAGCAATTTTATACCCAAACACAAGTATAGTTGTAAGCCTGCAGTTCCTGGGAACGACTAACTGTAACGCCTAGAATAGTAAAAAGACATTGTAGACATTCTATTGTTGTTGTGTTTGTATCTCTATATGTTGTGATGTTAATGTTTCCACAGGTGTTGGTTAAAACTGCAAGAACTAAAGATGCCATTCCTCGTTTTACTTCAGAATTACAGTTTGCGAAGAACTGGATATAAATGTGAGTACTAGTTCGAAGTTTTATTTTGTTCGCTTTACAGGGGGTTTACCATGCAATACATTTTACGACGGTGATGTTCCTCAGAAAGGTCAGGTGCGTAGTACTCGCAATCGGCGTGCGTGTATGACCAGGTATGAACGTAAACGAAGCAAAAGGAGTATGTTAGGATCGTAGCAGATGGCGTACTGTAGTTTCTGCATATCCTCATGGGAAGAATACATACATACATAAACTCACGCCATTTTATGTATGTCTGTACTTATGTAAATTTTGAAAAGACTAAATTTCATTAGAAGTGTCAAGCGATTTTGTACCATATGCGGTGCAACTAGTAACTATCACCTTGACCTGCCCTGCCATTAAACTGCAAACGATTATGGTCGGAGACACCTAGAAGGTTCTATTCTGATGCAATATTGCCATAATAATCACGCTCGGTAGGCGGAAAGATTAATGTTTAGAGATTATCTACTAATATTTAGATTCGTGGTTGACAGTAGGTTGTTGGCAATGATTGTTGTTACCTACGTTCGTTTGTGCATGTCTAAAAGATGAAGTGAGGAAGACCTTATTGACTTTTCCCAATCGCAATGCCTTTCCTTTGAAAATCGAACAACATTAATTGTTTTATTTACGTTGTCAAGCAAACGAATTTTTCAAACATGTGAAGCAATGGATTACAGATTTCCTTCAAAATACTTAGGTGTTTGATTGTAAGTGTGTTAAGCAAATGTGTTTTATAAACATCCGATTAGT
Source organism: Atethmia centrago (assembly GCA_905333075.3). Lineage (NCBI taxonomy): Eukaryota > Metazoa > Arthropoda > Insecta > Lepidoptera > Noctuidae > Atethmia > Atethmia centrago. The sequence continues at coordinate 13,461,033 of HG995386.1, read as the reverse complement.
AATCTATCCTTTTTGGATGTTCTAAAAAAATATAGTGGTGGTTAAAATATTAATTCATTCCTTCTTCACGGAAAAATATTACACAAATTCTGAATACAATCTAAGCTAAGAAACTTTTCTTGCCGTATGAGAAGACACCATACTTGGATATTTTATTTCTGTGACAGTATCAGGTCGTAAAATGGGAACACAGGCGTATTAGAAGATGTCTACGAAACATTTTACTTACATAGCTTTCTAGTATGGTATAGGTATATTGCGCAAAATCGTAAAAAATCTGGAAAACTTCCAGCAATATTCCGTTCATCTATATTATAAACACGTTTGTAGAACGAATTTAATTTCATAATTCGACGATTTTGGGTCAGCGAAGGTTGGCGTTTTAATTGATGAATGAACTTTTTATCGAAAGTCCAGCAAGGTCAGCTGAAGAACGTAATACGTAGACCAAAGGTCAATAATGTTGGGGATAGCAAAGATACATAAAAAAAAATTTTTTTCAATACCTATTCAATGTAGTCGACTGCACCAGCACCCCCTGATTACGTAACGCATTTTCAATCAAGATCCTAGAGTTTTGAAGGATTGAACAAGTTCACTTTTAACGCAGTCGGGTGTTTTGATTTTTGAAATTAACTTTTTGGACTTGCTCTTTTGTATTTTTAGTAGCTTTTAGTTAGTCTGTGAGTCTGTCTGTATCTGCAAGCTAATCCATTGCTTCACAGATTTGAAAAATTCGTCTGCTCAACAACATATATAACGCAATGAACTATCGAAATGGACAATGCAATTGAAATTGATTGCGATCAATTGGCGTTTTCTGTGTATTACGAAATTAACCCGTAGGTAATTTTACTCTTCATATTATAGATAATTATTTCACAGAAATTGACGTTTTGCTTCAAAAAGTGGACTATCAAAGCGATATTAGAAGCACCCTGCAGTGGATGAATGAATGATTTTATTTGATTTTCCAGAATGTAGGTATGTATGTCATGGTAACAATAACAGAATACCAGATAGACTTTATTTAATTTATTAAATGATACGAGCTTTTGTGGCGACATTTGGGGGAGGCCAGTAAGTATTGGACGTCGTTTGGCTGAAATGATGATGATACCACTGACGTTTACGTGACTGCCATCTTGAAGGTTGACTCACGCTAATCGTTTATCATCCAACATTGTATCTCTATTAGAAGTGCTTAATGTTAAGCAATTGGCATCAACAGGTGGTTATTGTATATATTGTTATATTCATGGATGTGCCTGTTGTGGCTTATAAGTTGTTATCCATGACCATTATAACGATATTGTAAATGCTGAAGTCCCCTTTTTGTTTTTTGTAACGTCTTCACGTCTAAACCGCTGAGATGATTTTAATAAAAAGTTGTATGGAAAATAGCTTGATCTCAGAGTAATTAAATACACACATACTGCTTTTTAACAAAATAATTCTTAACGGGGTGAAGTGAGACTGTATGGGAATATCAAAAATCTACGAGAAGTCGCGGCCAAACCCCTAGATTATTATAAGTTTTCGGGGAAAAAAATCTGTCCAACTTGCTATATAAGAGAAAAATACTTTTATTATCTTCATCTAGTATTAGGGTAAAAAAGTATCTTCGTTCGTAATACCTAGGTATATCTCTTTATTCACGTTCTGTAGCAACGTCTTACAACATTCGCAGGGTCAATGTGATTAAATTAAAATAAATTTCATAACAAAAACTGTGATATCATCTTTTTTTCTAACCACACTTATTTCACCGATATTAAAACTCAGTTTTTGAATTCACGCGTCATGTAGTTTATTTATGGCTTTGAATTGTTATTTTTTTCTACAATAGGCAAGTTATTTTGTCTATTACTTCTATGGTACTGATGACACTCTAAAATCCTAAATATTATAAATGCGAAAGTGAGTTTAATTGTTTGTTATGCTTCACGATAAAACGGCTCAACGGATTTGGATGAAATTTGGCACATGGGTAGACCATGACCTGTTGAAGGACATATGCTACTTTTCATCCTGGATTGCAGACGAAGTCGTGGGCAACAGCCAATAGTAATATGAGTGTGTTGGCTCTGTATGTTTTTGTTTTGTTGTTGTTATCACCAGTCCCTATATAAATAACGGATGAACAGTTTATAATATCCAATATCTGTTTGATATTGCCAAAGACTGTTACTTTAAATAATAAAGCCGAAGAGGTTTTTTTTTGTTTGAGCGCGCTAATCTGTGGAACAACCCGTCGGATCTGAAAAAATATTTTTTCATTTGATGCCCCAATTCTTGAGGAAGTTTATAGCGTATTTAAACGTACTAACATCTTGCTACGACCCTTACGAACCGAGGAGAAATAAAAATCAAGTCAGAAAGAACAGTAGCGAAAACGAAGGGATAGCGCGGGTAAATGATGCGAGGGGTCGTAGAATATACAAGAAATTTCACGCGGCAGATGCTAGTTGGTCAATAAAATTATACTTAGTAATTATACTTAGTTCTCTGAAATGTCGCGTGATACACCATTGGTGCATAAGAACTTAGGAATCCGGAGTCTGGCGTTCAAAGGGAATCAGGATATAGCTAGCCTAGGTATTACTAAACTGCCGGTATATTATGTTTAGATCACGTCGTGAAACCTTAGATGAAGTGAGCGTGAAGTGAGCTGTAATTCCACCTTGTGCTAGGGATGACACCATTGACATCTCACTTCACCTAAGTTTTCACGGTTATATTTTTTACAGAATAGCACTGCTGATCCTGTGATCAGTAAGTATCAAACTTAATGGCACCTCTGAAGTGCGCTGCTCGCTATGCAGTATCCCACCCTTCACCCCCGCTGACACATGAATTCGTTACTGCGCAGCAACTCGCCTCATGTTCTGAGCCGCCATAAAGTTTGAATCGATCTGTATCTACTGTTATTTTTTCGCACATATCTGCAGCTTTCCCTATCTTATGAGCTCATTAACATTTATACACTTATTTTGACATTTTGATACTATGAACGATTAGAATTATAATGACCACGGTAGACAGATTGGTAATCGCATTATTTTATTATTAGCTCACCGCTGTCTGGGGGAATGGGGAGGCTTTTGTCCAGCACTGCATGTCATCGGGCTGTTAAGATGAAGAGACGATGATGGTGATGAACGCTGTTGCGCATCCTTCGAATAATAACTATGTCATATGCTCATACTTCAGTAGGTAATGCTATTCTGTAAAATATCTCATCGTGAAAACTGAGTTGAAGTAAGCTTGAAGTGAGCTGTCAACAGTGTCAATCCCTAGCGTCAGATGGGATGACAGTTTATAAGAAGCTCACTTCACCTAAGTTTCACTAGAAGGTCACTTCACCTAAGTTTCTCTAGACGGTCACTTCACCTAAGTTTTACTAATTGGTCACTTCACATAAGTTTTCACGATGACATTGTTATAGAATAAGTACTGGTTTCATATGTGGACCATATTTAGCAAAGGACATAATTAAAGTCTCATGGGGCAATGTAGCGTTTTTTTAGTATTGACCGAAAACTGCTGTAGTTCCTTTGAAAAATTAAAACAAAAAGATCATAATTATCATTAAAAAAAAATCAAAATCATAATCATTATCTTTCTGTCCTTGTCCCATGTTACTTGGGGTCGGCGCAACACGTTTTCTCTTTCTATTCTCTCCTCTCAACCGTCACGCTATCATTCACTGCCTTCACTTTCATATCATTCCTCACACAATCCATTCATCATAGGTCATATTACTTATTGAAAACAAAGAGAAAGTAGGTGTGTAATGTCATTATTACTAACCACCTCCTCAAATAGTGTGCCTTTTCTGAACTTTGTGTTTGTTTAAGCAGGGTGGGAAACAAAAGAGATAAGCAGTTACATATTATCTGAAACTGATTTGCAGCTTTACTTCTTACAGGTCTGTCCTTTTTTACATAATATAGGTACCTACATCGATCACATCTGTTGTTGTAGATCGTAGTTTCGAACCCTGAAAAGCATTTTACCTTGTGTAAAATATTACATCACCACTGCTCTCAAAACGGTGAAGGAAAACATCGTGAGGACACCGGCATGTCCTAGAACTAATAATTCGAAGACATGTGATATCCAATCCGTACTGAGCCCGCGTGGTCGATTACGGCCCGCTCCCCCTCACAGAAAGAGAGGCCTGTGTCCCAGCAGTGGGAACATTATATGCTGATTATGATCACACCTGCTGAGGAAACTGTTCATAGATTTCAGTGTGAACATAGCATACCTATGTAATTAAATGTTCGAAGACGAAAAGCGTTACATAAATAAAATACATATTTTAAAAAACCTGACCCAAGCACGCTCGCTATAACGACAATCATGAATGACATCATGATTTCAAATAAAAAAATAAGTGATCCGTGTTCTCAATGATAATTTAGCTTTAAAAAGAAAACTACTACCCACGTAGATATTATTATCATCTGAGTTTTATTATTACATACAAAAAAAAAACGAAACACAATGTTGATAGCCGACAGTCATTTGTTTTTTGTCATTCATCGCTTGCCAAATAGTTTCATTTCGTTTTCGGTTGATTGAACACAGTTGTTGACTAGGTACTGTAGGTAAGTTTAAGTTTGGGTTTACAAATCTTATCAATCTTATCAAGCAGCCAGGATGCTGTACAGGCTCGTAATCATTGGGATTAATCGTAGAGGTAGATAATGGTGCCGATTCCCTTGTTCACAGACTAAATTAAATTTAAGTTCAGTGCATCCCTTTCTTTCTATTTCATTAAGAAAAGGACAGAAGATAAATTTTAGTTTAGTCCTGTCAAATTAATCAGCGCTTGACGCAAATTGACGTAATTTTAGTTGGCAAGTTTTTAATCACGTCTAAACTTGTATGGAGTAGTGACAGACGCTGATTAATTTGACAGGACTAAACTAAAATTTATCTTCTGTCCTTTTCTTAATGAAATAGAAAGAAAAAGATGCACTGAACTTAAATTTAGTTTAGTTTGTGAACAAGGGAATCGGCACCAGTGTAAGATAATTTTTAGTTGTGTATGAAACGTCGATTTGTAACGATTAGAGTGGCATAATCTGTCTAAATTAAAACCCTCTTTAAATAAATAAAGAAAAAAAATCCTATTATAATATTTAAAAAAAAATAAGGAACTTCGTTCCAATACTTTTGAATTATGTTAATATAGAATTTGCTTTTCAATAAGATGGCCCACTATTAAGGCACAGATATATGAGTTTATTGACTTTTAAATCTGTTATTACTCCTTCACATAATGCAAGTAAGTTATGCAAAAAAAATGTTAAACTAGAACGCATACACATCAAATCTACATGTGAATATTTAAGTATTGTAGTAAAATACTTTACGAAATAAATTAAGGAAGTAATGTCTACCCTAAGCATAAAAAAACGATATTACTTTCAAACTACTTAAGATATTTTCATATTTTTTTTCCATGAACAGATTATTTTATGATCTAAAATTCTATTTGTGTTTTTTCAATTATTCATAATTCCGTTACTTAAATAAATATTCCCTACGAAACGCATGTATGGCCAAAGTCAACGGCGATTACTCGACCCTTAAATGGCACTTCTTATTTTTGAGTCGATGGTAAATGTAAACACATATTATATTATTATGTTAAAACATAATATTATGTTGGGCCCAGTAGACCCATGTCAATCGCGGCATCAGTGGCGTCGTTACACGACTACGACAAAGCCAAATGAGGATATGATTTAAAGAGGCTATGTCTGTTCATCTGTTCCTTCATAACTCTTAGGAGTTACGATTGAAATGGTATGGTATGCTATTGTATTGGGATACGTGGGATGGTATTTGACAAACGAGGTGTCGTTGAAAGTGGCATACATACGAAAATCGATTAAATAATACATCGATATCTTGTTTCGCACACAATACCTTTTTAGTTGGCGTTTTGTCGTAGTTGAGTTTTAGTTTTAAGAGTGCACCGAGCTTCTGGCGCTCATTAGGATACCGGGGAAGCGTGGTGGCTCTGAGGGTCTACTCCCTAAGTCCGCCAACGAAGATATGGGCCCGTCCGAAAGTAAATGATCCGTCAGAACAAGATAAAAATTCAATCTTTATAACGGGCAAATACACATTGGGATTAGGGACAACTGTCAAATCGTGTTGTCATTCATTCTTAGTTCAGGCCTCAAATCAATCTTATGCCCATAAGTGATACGAAGTAGGAATCTTCGGCCGAAACTACGGATTTCGAACACTTACTGAATGGGGAGTAGACCTGCTGGCTAGAATGGGCGTTTCGCGCGCTAGTTTAGGGATTTCCTTCGTATTTTTAAAACAAATACAAAGAAAAAATACAAAATAGTTTATTGTGACAAATAGAAAATTACATTTCGCTTAAACGTGTTTGGAGCCTCCTTTTAAGCAAAAAATGCCTGTATTAGAAGGCTCCGCTCTTTCACATCGTTGTAGTACACTTATACTAACTAGAGCTAATAAAGTGTGCTATGACCTTAAGGGTAAATATGGAATGTACGTACATTTTTCTGTATTTAGCTTACATTTACTAATCATAAGAAAAAATAAAAACAAATAAAAGTAAAATATATAAGTAAAGTTGAAAGTTTAAATATATAATAAAGTTTACAGTATTAACAGTAAGAACAATACTTATTCCCAGTTAGTGCATGTGATGTAGTGTATATGTGTGGTGTGGTGTGGTGTGGTGTGTGTGATGAGGTGTGTGGTGAGGTTTGGTGTGTGATGTTTTAATTTATGGTATATATATATGATATATTTCGGCTACTCAACATGTTCCAGAAGTGCCTCTGTTTCCTCATAGGTAAGTGGTTTTATCCAGTCTATTATACTTTTTTTACAGTCGTGGTAACTTTTATTATATACATAAATATGTTTGTTAATTTTGTTATAGAGCTGAGCAGAGCGTTTATTGAATTGCTTGTACGCAAATCTCGTTTTAGTTTGGGGAACTTGGACCACTAAATCTTTTCTCCTTTTAGATTTTTTGTTATCATTATATGGTAGGGTTTTATGTTTTTTTAGTATAGTTTGTGTTACATACAGTTTCCTAACAGAGAGTAAATCACTCATTTGGTATAAGCTTGCAGTGGCAAATCTTTTATTTTTAAAATACATTATTTTTATTAATGCACGCTGCGCTCGTTCTATGTCTATAAATTTTGTTTTTGCTGCACCGCCCCAAATTGGGATACAATATAATAGTACAGACTGGGCCAGTGCTACATATATTTCATTTAGGAGATTTCTGGGACGTTTCTTACAGCTCTCCATTTTAGTTGGAACAATATGTCTGAGAGTTTTAAAGATCGAACTGAGTTTCCTTATTCTCGCAGAAATTTGCTCAAGTTGAGGGTACCAGGATAGTGCTTGATCTACCACAACTCCAAGATATTTAGCTTTAGCGACCTTCTCAATGCATGGACAGTTACAGCTTATAGTAGGCATGTCTCCACATATGTGTACCTTTAAATCTAAACAATTAATAGGCTGTGTTCGGTTACTGATACTAAAGCATACGTAGTTTGTTTTATTAGTGTTCAGGGAAAGTAAGTTACCTTTCAGCCATTTAGCTACCTGAACCAGTCCTGCCTCTGCACTCAGTTTAACTTCGTGCCAGGATGAACCAGAGAACAGAATAGACGTATCATCGGCGTATGAGAATACTTTAGCATTTTTTATTTCCATATTACAAAGATCATTAATGTACAGGAGAAAGAGCGTAGGTCCTAAAACACTACCCTGTGGGACGCCGTATGACACAACTACCTCGTCACTGGAGTACTGTCCCATTTTTACTCTTTGTGTCCTGTTGGAGAGGTAGTCTTTGAGTAAACTGAGTGCATTCCCTCTTAGTCCGGCTTTTTCCAGCTTGTTCACAAGGATTGGAACAGAGACGGTGTCGAATGCTTTTTTGAGATCTAAGAAAACAGACAGGCATCTGTTTCCTTTGTCAAGGTGTTCAGCTACAAGTGAACTTAACGCAGTTACTGCATCTTCAGTACATACACCTTGCCTAAAGCCAAACTGTGAATTAGATAAAATATTGAATTTTTTTAAATAATTAGTTAGTCTGATATTTATAATTTTTTCAAGCACTTTTGATATCGACGGTAAAACGGAAATAGGCCTGTGTTTGCTGACATCGTCGCTGCCCCCTCCCTTGTAAACTGGAGTAATAACGGACTGTTTTAATGGTGCTGGGAAGACCCCCTTTTGAAAACAGAGATTGGCAAGGTGAGCCATAATGGGAACAGCTTCCTTTCTTATATATTTTAAGAATTTTGTCGAGACATTGTCCCAACCAGGGGCACTGTCGGACTTAAGATTCATCAGAATACCATCCACTTCAGTATTGTCCGTATCTAGTAGTACGAAGGTATTAAGCTGTGATCCCAATGTATTTGTTTGGTTATTAGAAATATTGTTTAATTCAGCATTAGTTTTTTGAGCAAGTTGTTTTCCAATATTAGCAAAATAATCATTCACGTAGTTTATTGACTCTATGGGGGTTGTTTTTAGGTTTAATAATTTTAAGTTTTGACTTTTTAATCTATTTGAGTATGTGATGGTTTTTATATTTTTCCAGAGTAATTTGTTGTTAGATACTGATTGTGCAAGTAAATTTCTTTCATATTTTCTTTTCAATTTTTTTATTAGATTATTACAGTAGTTCCTGTATCTAGTATAAGTTATTTTTAATATTTCATTATGAGGGTCATTGCGATTTTGCTTTTGCAATTTATTTCAGTTTTTGATACAGCGAAGGATGCCCAAGGTAATCCACGGTTTTATGATGCGTTGATTGCTTGGAATATTTTTTATATTAGTGTTTTTGTTTATAACGTTGGTTAGCATTTTAATAAAACTCTCGATTAATAAATTTGGATCATTACAAAATAACAAGTTTGATAAATGTTCATAATTTAGTGTAGTGGTGGTTCTATTTACGATTTGAATATTTTTTAACTTTGTTATAGAGATAAAAGTTGTATAGTGATCAGTCACCGTAGTGTGCAGGATAGCGATAGATGCAGAGAACCTTTTGTGTATTTTAAGCATAAAATGATCAAGACAGTTTTGATCTCTAGTGGGTAAAGTGTGTCCAGGAAGTATACCGAAAAAGGATAACATATTTAGGTAATTAACTCTACTCTTGTGCTCTTGGGATGACTCGCTCTCTTTGTGTTTGATGTTAATATTTATGTCACCAGCTATTATAATGTTTTTTTGTGATGTTAAAATACACATTTTGAAAATGTAAATTGTACACGTTATAGAAAACATGTAGTTTTGTTATTATTAAAAAATCTGACGACCTTCTGTGAAGTATTTACCCCGTACTAATCATTTTGTTTTTTAGAGATTCATTGGATTATTTTTCTATCAAGGAAACTACAAGTAATAGTATTTCTAAAGTGCACGATTTATAGAGCCTTTAAATATCTTACATATTAATTGCTTAACTAAAGGTTAATCGGTCAAGGACAGCTAATGAGACACAATTGATTTTCTATTGTTTTACACCGAATCGGTGTCGCGCGGGGCTTAACAGTAAACGATACAGCAAGGGATCAAACGAACGCAATTATTCCACAAAGTCCTCGTAAACCCTTTAAATTTTCATTTTTTTTAGGTCCCCTGAAGTGCAGGTGGACACTTTGGACTCTCCAACAATATATGGGACATGGTTTGATCAGAAGTATATGACACAAATATTTTAATTGAAGGGTCGGGAAAGGCTTCTACATACTGGCGCGACTTGTCACGCGACGCGTCGCGACACAAAGGCACCGCTTGTAGCGCTACACGCCGTGTCTTTGTGCCGCGTCGCGTCTCGCGACAAGTCGCGCCAGTATGTAAGAGCCTTTAAGCGCCGTTGACCTTCTACTAATGCTCGTCGCGACCATGCCGCGCCGCCGGCTGCGGCGGCGCGGGCGGCGCTGTTTGCTTTCATAGGGAATATTTATTTTTAGTAACGTAAATACGAATATTTGAAAAAAATCACAGATAGAATTATAGATAATAAAATAGTCTGTTCATACAAAAAAAGTTTTAAAGTAGTTTCAAAGTAATATTTTTTTTTATGCTTTGGGTAGACATTATTTCCTGAATGTATTTCATAAAGTATTTTACTACAATACTTATATATTCACTTAGAGAATTGATGTGTATGCGTTCTAGTTTTACTACATATTTTGCATAACTTACTTGCATTATAAAAAACACGAAATAACAGATTTAAAAGTCACTAAAATCTGCGCCTTAAATGTATGTCAGCTAAATATTTTTTTGCATTTTAATAACTGAACGTTTAGAAAAAAATATATCGTGCTGTGTTTCAAATAAAGGGCAACTGAATCTCCACATTTTATAATTACTATCGTCTACAAAAGCTGACCCAATTTCTTGGCACTGAGTGTATAAATATAACATACATTTCATATACTTCAGTCTAGCATGGAAGCGATAACGAGAACTTTTACAATCTTAGGAAATAAGTATAATATGCAAAGCAATTTTTTATTTTTTTATTTATTTTTTTAAAAATTAAGGAAAGTTAAATAGTTAATATATATAAAGTATAAAAAATGTTAATAAAAGTTTTCAACAGTTGTTGAAAACTTTTATTAACATTTTTTTTGTTGAATCGAATCTAATGTAATCTTAACTTCACTATCTGACGTGTTTATGAAAACCTGCTTTTCTGTATAACCGACTTTATCTAGTTCAAGACTAACAAGATCTCAGAATAAAAGTTAGGTACTTAACAGTTCCAATATTTTGCGACCAACCAAATGATTACATAGTAAAATTAAGATGAAGAAAAATCAAAAGTGATAATGAGATAACTGATAACTATAATAATCTAATCTTAAAAGCTTTGAAGTGCATAGATAATCAGCTGTGCTAAACTTATGAAAGTACACGTACGAACAAAAGTATGTTTAGAAACACAAAATAATTTTTGTAAAAAAAAAAAATACTTACCAATTTCAAATAAAGCCAGTAGAACGGCTAGGTTCAATGCGGTGAATCCGTATCTTGCCATTTTCTCTTGTATATTTGTTTAAATCACGACAAACGACTGAGCTCGGGGCACGGATGAACGATACTGAGACGACGAACGCCGCACCCGCCCGCCAGTTCGACGCCGACCAACGCATTTACACGTAACGTAGGGTATACCCGTCTCCGATGTTATTGAGGACAGTCTGCGTATTTCATACATTTCCCAGCATCTTCCTTAATACATTCAACACCCTTTGCGTGACACTTGTTTTGAATGACAATCCTTCATTAATTTGATATTACAAGTTTTATTGTAATATCAAATGAAAGCTTCATGTGTTTGAAAAACTCGTCTGGTTGATGGCAAAAAAAACACGGTGCATATTGTGCGTTGGTATAAATGCAAGGAATTATCAGTTGGAGAAGGTTACGCCATTAGGGAACCAACTTCCTAGCCTCGGTTTCTGAAAGCTTATTCTAAGTAACCTGATGAAATCTTATTTCTAGTGATTTGATTGGCTGTTGTTATTTATAACAGCAGTTATCATGAGTTTGCGTGGTTCGGGGTATTTAAGGTGGGTGCGCAGCTGTAGCCTGCGAAATTCTTACGTTTTTTGCTATTTGCAGGTCAGTGTCAGGTTGTTTCTTAACCAAAATATGATTCGCGACTATAACATGATATATATATGAAGATATGTATTTACAGAATTATAATCATTATAAACATGAAAAAGTAATTCAATGGAAGATAGGACGTAAGAAAATTTGAATTTCGCGGGCTACAGCTGCGGATTCACCTTAACGATTTTTTTATGACCTTCCTGATTTTCGAAAGTCCTTTGTGTTACTAACATTTCCAACTTCAAAACTTTTCAGTAATTTTTGCTAAGCACACCAAATTAAAGTGCTTGGATGTTCCTCCTCTAAACGGTCGTCATGATAAACGTCATTAGCTTGTGGCGGCATCTATAACGCCACATACGAACTACGTATTACATTTGACGTCACAAAAAATCCGCATCGCGCAATTATAGTTATCCTTGCAATTAACAAATATACAAAAACCTGACAACACCAGACCAGACCAGTCTGGACGGAAGATGCTCCCTTTTCAAAGGAGATACTAAGCTTTTTGACGTATACGTCTAAAAGCTTAGTAGATAAAACTGAATTTCGAAACATGATGACTGTGACTGTACCATGGCAACTAGCAAGGACGACACGTAATCTGTGGAAACGAATCTATAACTTATGTATGATATTACTAGTGACATCACATGCAACCATGAGTACAGTGTCCATGGTTGACCTTCCTACCAAGTATGGCCTGAGTCTAAAATAATCCAGTGAACATCCTAATAGGTACACACGGCTACATATCAAGATAAAGATTCCAGTTTATGCTGATCTCGCATTGTATAGGATTGCCGTACAATGAGAGGTCAGCTTATACTGGATATGTATAGCTTGATATGTAGCCGTGTGTACATTTGACTTCTTATCGTACTTGGATATGACTTCGTTCCAACAGTTATTAGTGGTAAAAATGGTAGAGATATTGATAGAAAATGTTTAATGAGATCAGCATCAGCTCAAGGGAATAGGAGCGCGGGAAGGTACTAAAGGGTCATTGAAGCCCCTGGCAACACAGGCAACAGGAATGAATACGGGTGGGTTTTAGCCAGTAAGAGTCTGACACATCCTCCCGCTCCGCCCAGACCGGGAGAAGTTATTTGATGATTTCCCACCCAAAAAAAAAAATAAGGGAATAGGAGAGAACTCCGTCAGTTTCTAGTGGCGGAATGAAAGGAATAGCATTTTCTGAAAATATGTTTTTGTTTAGAAAAATATATTTATAAACAAAAAAAATCAACGCACATCAACAGTACAGCGACCAAACGTTTTGGAAGACGGGATATGAAGAATCTGTCTCGATCTCCTCTTATGCAAGGTCAAACACCAAAAACTAAAAATTAAAAAGATTTGATGAGGTTTTATTTGGGGCATCAGTCTTGAGTGAAAATATTAGTTTAAGAAATCAGTTTTATTTGTGTAAACTTCACAGACGTGATGGGTAAGTATAGATAACTAAACTCGATAAAATTAAAAATAAAGATTTGCTTAAGGGGACTACAGGACCTAAACGCAAATTTTGTAAGTTTTATAATGCCTAAAAGTATATGATCCACTGCAGTAAACAAATTCAGAAAAATATATGATATTCTTCAGGATATTTGCTAGGTAGATAGTGTGTTGAAAACATAATACAACTAATTTGATACGATAGAAAAAAATCACGAAGATACCTCTAAAAAATTCTTTTAACGATTTAAACCATACATACATGCCATCATTCTGATTTTTTTGTCAGATTATTCTACAAGCAACGTATTAGCTTAATAGTGTTTTATTTTTTTTGTACAATCTATAGCTTTTTTGTCAATCGATAATTGCTTCATATTTTTTGCAATAAATTACCAGCGTTGAGTCATCGCGCTTCTTTTCTTTTCTATGCAGTGACAGTGACCGCGCTTTAGGTGTTGTCGGCCTAAAGTTGCCCACTCATACTTCCAGTAGTAACAACAATACCAGCAATCGTAGACCCAAAAAAAAAATCCTCAAATCTTTTTCATTTTTATTTTTTTGCGTTTAGACATCGATACCCATCACGTCTGCGGAGTTTCTCTAGCTAATTTAACTTGACATTGTATAAGAGGAGGTCGAAACAAATTCTTAAGATCCCGCCTTTCAAAACTTATGGTCACTATACTGTCCGACTAAAGAAATATACTTGTACTAAAGCTCTGGGCAGGACATCAACGGAAAATATTCAAGGTTACCTATATGGTATTGTTTTTTTACTGGGCACTGATCCCATCGTTTTTTATTACCACATTTCTTGGAAATAACAAGTCTTTTTTGCTTAAATAATAGTCCCCTAGGTACGCCGAGTAGGTACGAGAACCAATCAGAAATCATTAGGTAACCTAAAAGTTTGACAATTTGTCCTAGAGCATACATAAAAGTTTTATTCCGGATACTATAATGCCAATTTATTCAGATGAAAGTTCAATGTTAGACGTGAGAGATGACTTGGGAAAGCCTTGAACTCTCTAAAACTGCTGTTTCCATTGATCCGACTTCATGATATTCAGTAATTCCTTTGCAAATCTCATAAGGTACTCCAAATATAGATATCAATAGAGTTTGGGTATGATTCAATGCTGCATCTTAGAGAATAAAACCTGTATTGATGAAGCAGTAGCATTTTCGTAATGGTAACGATACAAAACAAATGCGCATCGATGGTTTTATATCATCATCCAAAGTCAACCCTGAATTTTGTTGGATAGCGCTAATCTCAAACGTACCGAACGGATTTTGTTTAAATTTTCACCAATACATAGCTTTTGTCTCGGAGGAAGTTTATTATAAATATGATCAAAGCATATGTGTTATGTCTTAACTCAGTCAAGGCTAGCAATTCGAAGCCGGGGCAAGTCAGCTAGATACAAATGTTTTGAGCGTCTGAGTCCTGACGTAATGCACCAAAACAAAATGTGTTTTCGAATATCACGTTTTAAGAATACGTGCTCTCTCATACTGGATTCGACAAGCTCCAAATATCTTGTCAGTTAGGATAAGCACGTAATGAAAGGAGAGACATTTAGTTCCCAATCCATTAAAATTTTGATTCGTGCTTACTTTACAGGGTAACTGGTGAGAGCAGTGGTGGCCCAGTGGCAACGGCCGCGACTTACGAGTTGTAGGTCGTAGGTTCGAACGAAGACAGGTGCTTTACTTTGTGTAAATTATTTCATTATTACTGCTCTCAAAATAGTGAAGGAAAACATCGTGAGGAAACCGGCATATACAAGAACCAAAAATTAAAAGACGTTTGACATCTACCAACCCGCACTGGGCCCGCGTGGTGTATTACGGCCCAATCCCTCTTACAGAGTGGAGGCCTGTGTTCCAGCAGTGGGAACATTAGCTGGTTATGCTAACCAAGACTTGTCAGTTTACAATGATTCGTTTTGATACTGTGGTAAAAGTGATCTCCAACAAAAGATGTACACAATACATGACACATAAATAAAGGGCAACATCAGGTATTAAGTAGGTGTACTCCTTCACTTATAGGACACCACAACTAAGCTAAAAAAGTTAAAATATTAATGAAAGGTAAAATTAGGAAACAGTTAAAACATATTTAAAGGACATAAAAAAAGAAAATACAACATTTAGAGATACTTAAATTAAATTAAATCTTTTAAACAATTCTTACCTATATTTAGACAGACTCGCAGATGTCTAAATTTGTAGCTTTGGCTAACATATTATATTGCCTACAACGTCTTGGGTCTTAATGATTTACCTATACCTATGAATGAATGAATGAATTAAATGCACCGAACCCATCGTGGCTTGACCAGACTCGATTACTCGAAGGAATCCACAGATTTGCACTAGACCCTGGAGCCTCACGTTTTATGGGGTTACAGAGACCATTGCATATCGAGGAGTAGATAATATAGTTGAAAAACTCCGTCTGTACAATAAATAGCAAAGTAATAACCATGATGACAGATATATGAATCTGCAGTAATAAGCTCTGCTTTTTACAAAATAATATCCATAGAATTTAAAGTTTCCAAAGTCTCTGGCTCAGGAAAATATATTGGCTTAACGAGTCGTAATGTAATTAAATTTAGATTCGTTGCCAACCTTATGCTTGACCAAACTTATATTTATATAAAAAGATTTACTACCCACACTGCACTGGCTAAAAAAGATAATATTAGGTGTGATAAGACACTCATGGTAGGTAGATGCCGTGCATCATTTTATTCAGGGTGAAATTGAAAACATACGACAAATCGGAATGGGAGATTTTACTCATCATTATGAACAACTTTTACAATGGGACCAAACCGAAAATCGCCAAAAAAAATCTGTTGTTCCCTTCATTTATGTTCGCTGTCCTCGTCAAAATGTAGGGAACAGCTGTTTTTTTTTCTCGATTGCAGCTTTGGTCCCTCAGTAAAAGTTGTTCTTATTGATGAATACAATCTCCCATTTCGGTTTGTCGCATGTTTTCAATTTCAACCTGTATGGTTCTGCAAGTAGTTCATTTATACTTAAAGCTTAAGTAAGTCATAGGCTCGTGCTTATACCTACATAACTAGCGCCCGCCCCTGCTTCGGACGGTTTTTACGACTTGACAGAACATCGGGATTTATTATATGTTCATTTAATATTAATGTATTATACATATGCTTTCAAGAATAAATTCTCTCAATTATGGTGGAAACCGTATCAAAATCCGTTTCAGAAGAAGAAGAAGAACAACTTAATAATCATACTGACAAACAAGAAAAGCGACTTTAATCCTATCTTCTTACCCTATCCTGTCCTACCCTAACTATTATAAATGCGAAAGTGAGTTTTTTTTGTTTGTTTGTTACGCTTTCACGCTAAAACGGCTGAACGGATTTAGATGAAATTTGACACATGGGTAAACCATGACCTGGATTAGGACATAGAATAGATTAGATAGATTTTTATCCCGATATACCCACGGGATCGAGTGCCTACAATACAATGTGCCTATGTGAAATGTATTGGTATTGTATACAAAGTTATTTTGTGTCAATAAACTATTTTTTTTAATTTATTAATCCGGGTTATGGTCTACACGTGCCCAATATCATCCAAATCCGTTCAGCCATTTTAGCGTGAAAGCATATATTTCTATTTAATTAATTAATTATTTTGATTTTTTATTTTAGCCTAATCTGTGAACCTATTAAATTCGACTATGGCTAATAATAAACGTAATAGCTGTATCTATATTACTACTGATTCAAACCTAATATTTTGCATGCCGTAAGGTAAAATATATCGGGACACTTAATAAATATTCCAACTTATATGTATACCTACATTATCAGCAAACAAATGATTTCTTTCTTTATTTCTTTCTTTCATAACAAATTATAAACAAACTGACTTTCGCATTTATAATATTAATAAATATTATATAGTAAGGATGTAGGTATACAGATGGATATAGAAGTAGTTCAAACGTGGATTGATCTATGTCTGGCAGTGAACTGCTATATATGCTGATCAGGATGATGAGTTTAAATTTGGAATAAACGTAATTGAAAAGAGTATGCTTAGACGGTTTAGTCCTGTTGAGAGGATGAATGAAAAGCGACTAACAAAAGGTATTTACAAGGCAGATGTGAGTGGAAACACCGGGAGGGGACGCCCCAGGAAGACATTATTAGTGACCTTATTGGTGATGTTCTTCAAAAAGGTCAGGTGTGTAGTACTCGCAACCGGCGTGCGTGTATGACCAGCAGGCTTAGCATGACGCTTTGTATTTCTTTGAAGAATAGACACGGCTATTTCTATACAAAGTGACATTTCGTTTCTGCATTTTTGACATCTCACCGTAGAAATCCTTCTATTCCGTGTCTATTCTTCGAAGAAATACAAAGCGTCATGCTAAGCCTGCTGGTCATACACGCACGCCGGTTGCGAGTACTACACACCTGACCTTTTTAATAGAAAATAGAAAGCGTCATGCTAAGCCTGCTGATGTATGAACGTAAACGAAGCAAAAGGAGTATGTAAGCAGGTGGCGTTCTATAGTTTCTGCCTACCCCCATGGGAAGAAGGCGTGAGTTTATGTATGTATGTAAACGTATCTACTGTTGGGTTCAATTTCCAAGTTTGCACATGTCTATACCGAGTATTCTTGACTTTTGCGCTACAGGTTGCGAATTAAATTCCCGCTCCGAACTAATATTTCTATGACCGACAGACAGTCTGTTAGGTACGTATATTGGTTTTTTTGTTTAAGGGGCTTATGGCTAAATAATAACAGCCGCACGGGTCAATCGATAAGGTTAAGCTACGCTTGCCGCGGTTGGTCCGTTGGGTAACCAATAACCATATTTACATACCAAGCCCTCCGTGCCTCGGAAAGCACGTTAAGCCGTTGGTCTCGGCTGTCATTCGTGAATGTCAGTCGTTACGGGTCATCAGAAGCCCGAAAGTCTGACAACCAGTCTTACCGTATCGTATTACCGAGTAACTGGGATATCAGATAGGCAGTCGCTCCATGTAAAATACTGACAATCAGCTACATCCGGTTAGACTGGAAGCCAACCCCAACGTTGTTGGGAAAAGGCTGGGCAGATGATGATTATGATTGATTTGTATGCATGTGTCTGTAATCGTACCTACAATAGAAAGAAACAGGAGAAATGGCGTCAAGATTTTTTGATATGCTATGCTTAGTTACAGAGTCTACAAGAATATGGAAAAAAAGAAATTTAGACTTGAATTTCGGAAAATGTCATGGGATAATTACCTTCATCCTTGTTTATGTTTTTATATATACTTTATTGTACACTACATAAATAAATAAATAACAATAAATAAATCAAACACTAC
This sequence comes from Atethmia centrago, assembly GCA_905333075.3. NCBI lineage: Eukaryota > Metazoa > Arthropoda > Insecta > Lepidoptera > Noctuidae > Atethmia > Atethmia centrago. Next base: position 13,442,499 of record HG995386.1, on the reverse strand, counting down.
AAAATATACAATGCCCAATTCAATTGGGGTCGGCGCAACATGTCCATTTCTTCCATACTTCTCTATTAATTGTCATCTCGGTAGTCACCCCTTTTCTAGCCATATCATCTTTCACACAGTTCATCCATCGTTTCTTTGGTCTTCCCCTACTCTTATAGACCATTCATACTCAAGACTTTTCTCACGACATTTTCCTCATTCCTCCGCATCACATACCATGACAACCGATTTCCGCACAGCTTTTCAGTCACCGGTGCCACTTTCAGACTCCTCTTATGTACTAATTTCTTATTCAGTCGGGATAATTACTTACATCCCTAAATATTTCTCGTGGAAAAAATTACTTAGTGCAAGATATGAAACAATGCCAGAGAATGCAGTAATTTATGAAAGTAAATTCTAGAAGCATTAACTCTTGGCACTCTCTTTAAAATGTTTGAATTTAGTTTATTGCGTTGCATTAAGGTGGCTGGAATAAACTGGATGCGGAAGACGGAGGACAGGATGTTATGGCGCAGCTTGGGAGAGGCCTGTGTCCAGCAGTAGGCTGAGTCGACTGTTGATTGGGTTGCGAGCCTCCACTAGTAACAGCACTTCAGGATCTACGTCCTGGTCAGTCAGCTCGTCTACCTACTTTGGCTGACTATCTTTCTAATAATTTCTCCACGGCTGACCTATTCATGTAAAGTTAGTGCTCAATTGCTCATAGCTATTCTCAAGTCCCAGGGACACTCTTAGATATTACACTTCGATCAATAATGGCACTAATGATCGAAGATATTACAGTACCATACATATGTATACACGGACAAAGAACCATTTCATTGTTAAGGGGACTACATGACCTAAATGCAAATTGTATAAGTTTTATAATGTCTTAAAGTATATGATCCACTGCAGTAAATAAAATCAGAAAAATATATGATATTCTTAAGGACATATGCTAGGTAGATAATGTGTTGAAAACATAATATAACTAATTTGATACGATAGAAAAAAATCACGAAGATACCTCTAAAAATTTCTTTTAACGATTAAAAATCATACTAATATACATACATGCAATCATTCTGATTTTTTGTCAGATTATTTTACAAGCAACATATTGGCATAATAGTGTTTTATTTTGTTATACAATCTATAGATTTTTTGTAAATCGATAATTGCTTCATATTTTGCTATAAATTACCAGCGTTGTGTCATCGCGCTTCTCTTTCTTTTCTATGCAGTCCGACAGTGACCGCGCTTAAATAGGTGTTGCCGGCCTCTCAACCCTTTTTCCGTAACATTGTATCCACCGTATGAAATGAAAAGGACAAAAATAAAATTTTTGTTCTTCTATAAAACGAAGTTTGTATATTGCCTCCATTGAAAGAATGACTTAAAACAATGTTATAAATCCGTAAGTTTTCATTTGCATTCATGCTGAATAAACGATGAATTTTGGCTCATCTGTACTAATATTATACCATAATCAGCCTATAACCTTCCCACTGCTGGGACACAGGCCTCCTCTCTGTGGGAGGGGTGGGCCTTCATCCACCACGCGGGCCTAGTGCGGGATGATAGATGTCACATGGTCTTCGAATTTTTGGTTCTAGGACATGCCGGTTTCCTCACAATGTTTTCCTTCACCGTTTTGTGAGTAGTGGTGATAAAGTAATTTACACAAAGTAAAGTGCCTAGCTGGGTTTTGAGCCTACGACCTATAATTCGTAAGTCGTGGTCGTTTCCACTGGGCCACCACTGCTCCTAATATTATAAAGAGGTAAGTTTGTAGGTTTGTATGTAGGGGGTAAGTTCTGAAACTACCAGTTGGATTTGAAAAAATCTTTTTGCATTTGATAGTACAATAAAATTCTCGAGCATTCGCATACCTTGCGAGGTAAGGGAGGCTATTTAACATCACGACCCTTAGGAGCCGAAAAAAAGAAAAAAAAGTCAGAAAGAACGCTAAGTGAAAACGAAGTAATAGCGCTGGCGGGCGATGCAATGCGACGCAGTGGGTAGTGGGAACAAGAAACTTCACGCAGACGAAGTGTCGGGCAGAAGCTAGTAGATAATAAAGGGCTTTGCACGAGAACCGTAGAGAAGCGTTTTGTCGACGGAAGAGTAGACAAAAATGACGTTTCCGTGTAGACAGTTGACAGTTTTCTACCAAGAAATGTAGACAAGCGATTTCTATTCTACTCTTCTAAGCCTGCAGATAAAAATCCAATGCAAAAGCTAGTACTTATTGATGTAATACGATATCTTTTGCGTAGTATCTTTTGCGATATCCGTAATAAGACGAAGTGGGATTGTTACGTTTCGGAAATCTCATGCACAGTGTAATAATAAAATTATGATTAGTTGAGCAATGTTTTCAAACATGACTCAGGTAGGTAGGTAGTAAAACAGGAAAATTTTCTTGTTGATGATTCTCATTCAATGCCACGTAAGATAATTGCCTCTTCGCACGGTCGGTCGGCGTACTGTTATTTATTTAAAATACAAAATATACAAATGTACAGTATATGAACACAAAATCGCTTTTATGCTAATATTTTTGCTTTTTTGAACTGCGATAGTTGTTGATGATACTCGTGTAAACATGCTTTAAATAAAGTCATGGTCTGGTGTGAAATGTTCTTTACTCCCATCAGCCCTTTTCTAGGTACTTATATGAATACGTTGGTGGTAATACCCTACCCCTGGACTATGTTTGTTTTTGTATGTGTCATACATAATATCAATCATCACAAAACATATCGAAAGAGGCACCTAACTCCTCATCCATATTAGAAACGAAAATTAAGTTTATTTGTCACAAAAACACGTGCAAAAAAAAAGATCTCGAGTAGGTAAACAGAAAAATCAAACTCAAACTCAAAGCATTTATTTCAAATAAAACAATTACAGGCACTTTTGAATTGTCAAGGGGTCGGTCGGTCACTCAGAAAGATGAAGCTAGTTGCCCATTCCAAACAAAACGGTGTCCTGTCATTGGAAGAAAAAACGATGATTTTTTGTCATTCGTTTTTTGTCAAACACTAGGGAACCAAATAAAACAAAATAGATCTACATATAATCACGAGAACAAAACACAAATAGTCGGCAGCTGCACGTCACGACTCTGACAAGAAAGCTTCCATTCAGCATGATGCTGTGCTATAGGGGCCCACAGCACAAAGCTGATTTCCTTATGCAACAAAGTAAAAAAAAAATACCCTGATAACGCTTCTCATACTCTGCATAAACTAATATTTCTTGATGAAATCATTCACTGTGGTCATCACTTACTAAACCCATTATCCGTAAAGAAACTTAAATGGGAGTGTAAGAAATGAATTTTCAACGACAAATTGCATCCTAGTTTGTGATCCAGCATCTGTTAATTTTTTTCAGGAGTGAATAGACCACAATCATAATTAAATTCGCGGGAAGGTACTAAAGGGTCACCGAGGCCCCCGCAACACAGGCAACGGAAGGAATACGGGTGGGTTTTAGTCAGTGAGAGTCTGACGCACCCTCCCGCTCCGCCCAGAGCGGGAGAAGTTATCTGATGATTTCCGAACCAAAAAAAAAAATCATAATTAAATAAGATAGGAGAATTAACACAAATACGCGGCATTTTGTAGATTTATCAGTAATCTAAGTGTACCGGAACACCCTCGAACAAGTGTAGCGGAAAGTAGACAAAGTAGGATATCTGTTATTTATGTTTTGGGACGTGATATCTAAATATAAATATGTTTTCTGTTGTTTACTAAGTATACCTAATACGAATCACCGCTCGGAATATCGGTGATTTTTTGTTGTTGCATAGTGTTTTCAGTGGTTACCCTATTACATCTTGGCATCTATGATTATTGATTAACAACTAGCAGTGAACATTCACTTGTTTTGAGGAACTATCTTAAACAGCTCAGTTAGCGTAACAAACTGTCAATCCCAATCCAAGGGTTTTGAAGGATAATCTTCATCCATTGCTTCATAGGTTTGAAAAATTCCTCTGCTCAACAACGTAAATAACGCGATGAACGTGGTTGAACTGTCAGAATGAAATTGCGATCAATTGTCATTATATGTGTGTTACGTAATAACCCCACAGAAAAGAAAAGATCAGTGTCTCCGGACTTCTACAACTAACGATCTTCGATTAATCTTGGCAGGTTATTGCAATAAAAACTTTATGTTCTCGTCATAATACTTCAATATACTAAAATATGGCACAATTGGTTACTGGATTAGGTATATCTATCTTTGGAAATCGCAATCAACAGACCAGCACCAAATGCAAGTACTATTCTTAGCCATTGTTATTGATATTGTAACAAACCAGCAGCTTTTTTTATTTGGTTTACGAGCTGTTTATTTAGAAACTGCAAACTTTAATGATAGAGTTTCCATTTTTATCTTCATAACCGCCGAATGAGTCCATAAATAACGCCTTGTTTCCTCGAAGGGTTGGGCAGAGGTGTACCTATAGTGCACCCACATTTCACCAGAACCTATGGCCATCAACCAGGCAGAAATCCCGGACAGCTACTTAGAAATTCCAAATGGAATGCCCAATAACACTTTGCTCGACCTGGGAATGGAACTCAGGACCTAATGCTCAGCAGTAGTGCTTGCGGCCAATAGACCAACGAGGTAGTCAGACCAATGAGTCCATTAATCGCTATTTTCGTTCCTTCGCCTTTTTTAAATCAGTAATAGCTTTTGCCTATTGCATCCACAGGTACAGTCATGGTGGCCATTTTCTGTACCACATCACGGTCTATGCGCTCACCGACCACAGTAAAAGGACCGTAATTCCGTGATGCTGTAACACCTGCTATGTATGGACCTCAAAACCGGCATGTAACAACCTCATAACGAATTCAACAAACGTTGTCTTTCGTCATGGTTACGTGACCCTATCAATAGGCTATGCGTACCTACTTACTGACATAGAATAGTACCTACCGAAGGTCGGCTCCTTACACGAGCGAAAACTGGTGCATGCACACATAGCTGCATATGTACTGCGATCTCGTACTATCTTTAAGGCGCTGACAAGACGCCCATGACCAAATTACACTTGTCTTAGGAAAAAAAATTGCCAAATCTGTTCAGTCTAGGGTAGCGGGAAAAATATATGTTAATTTTGAACATATTTCCCAGAACTTGGTTGTTACCAAAAACGTTTTCAAAAATAAAATATCGATACAAATTAATAGTAAACTAACCTCTTACCTTGAGTTCTCATCCAAAATATCTGTTATAAATATCAACGTACGTTACGTATTTAATTAATAACAAGGACATCTTATTTGAATGCAGAACTTGGTTGTTTTATTTTCGATTACTCAACTCAATTTTGAGTAAATAGATAATTGCTTCATATATTGCAATAAGTTACAAGCGTTGTGTCATCACGCTTCTCTTTCTTTTGTATGCAGTGCGACAGTGACCGTGATTTAGCTGTTGCCAGCGTCTTAATGTCAGTTGCGAGTGCACTCACTGTACGTCAAGCGTGTCTAAGTGTGCGTGCGTTTTCGATTACCATACAGAGCAGACCTTCTGTCTTATTCTGTGCTACTGGCTCTTGTGTACCTATTCAGTAATGGATGCCCGATGTGCTATTGTTACTTCAATAATTATGTCTGCTCGTTATGCATCCGTGATTAGTGTAATGTTTACGTTTTAGTATCGTTCTGTGGTCCATGGGCTTTATCACGATTATGGACTTCCAAATCTCGTAATTTCGAGGTTGAATGTAGATTAAGACAAATTTTTTTTTTTTTGTTTTTTTTCCTTCGATCAATGTTTTTAGCTCTAATAATGGACTTTTGTCGAGAACTTCAACACATCATTTTGGCTACATAAACTAGCAAAGTCGTTTACACGTTTTAAATTAACTAGTCGACATGCGACTACACTCCCCAAACCTAACTTGTTTGTGACCCATGCATACGAAGAGCCTCTAAAAACCGCTCCAAGTTATTCATAGATAACAAGAAAAACGTCTTCGACACAAATTTCTTCATAGATACGACAAAGATCTAAGTAAACGGCACACCTAGTTGACGACATGCCTGTGACAAAAATACATAATACATATACAATAATACTTATACAAAAATATATTTCGTCTAATTGAAGGTCTCACTAATTCACCTCGCAGGTTTTGACTCTGATGATGTCATATGCAATTTAAATAGTACTCTAAGAGAGATATAATGTGTAATCAAGATAAGTTAACATCACGGTTGTATTGCCAAAGGGTCAAGCAGCAGATTGTAGCTACATTATATGCACCCCATTGGTAATTTGGTACATCATCTTATTGAGCCATGTAGACATTATGTCTATATTTATACGTGGCAATCTGTTGAATTCGCCACCAATTTAAATAGAATAACGTAAATAATTCCCTTATTCACCTTCAGTAATATACGAGAAACGGTATAACAGAAATGAGTAGGACATATATCTACCATTGTAACACAAGTTGTTGTATCTCGGTAAGAATTTCCCAGTAAAACATTATTCATTTACATTTACAGGAATACATGGATTAATACACTTTTTAGGAGGAAACAAACGACTAACAAGTCAATAATTAACTAACTAATTAGCTGCGGTAACGAAGGGATTTACTGAATCACCTTACAACTGCGGAAATACATTTTAACAATAACAAGCAATTATTATAATATGCGATGGTATATAGGTAGTATATGTACAAAGTCACAAGCCAACAAAAAAGCTGTATGCCAACGAGCCATAGAAAAAAGATGATGGGAGTCAAGAGAAAGGACCGGATTAAAAACAAAGGCGTCACGCGGAAAAGCAGGTACATATAATACAATTGGGCTGGTTACACCCTCAGAGGCTCAGATAAAAGGAACAAAAGAATAACAGTCTGGTATCCGAGAAATGGCCAACGAAATAGAGGAAGGCAGCGAAAACGCTGGAGCGACGTGCTGGAAATTACAGGAGGACATTTAGGGACTCGAATAGCAGTCGATAGGGAAAAATGGAAGGAAATGGAGGAGGCCTTCGGTGCCTTCGCCAATGGGCACACAGACCAAGACAGCCGGTGTCAATTATAGAATAACTTTTATTGACACCGGCTTTTTTACAACTTGTAGTATACCTACAAGTTGTACATCTTTATTTTAGTGCCATAATTTAAAAATGGTCTGCATAAATAGCTATATACATAAACATAATCAGCCTATAATGTTCCCACTGCTGGGACACAGGCCTCCTCTCTGTGAGAGGGCGTGGGGCGTAATCCACCACGCGGGCCCAGTGCGGGTTGGTAGATGTCACATGTCTTCGAATTTTTGGTTCTAGGACATGCCGGTTTCCTCACGATGTTTTCATTCACCGTTTTGAGAGCAGTGGTGGTGAAATAATTTACACAAAGTAAAGCGCCTGTCTGGGTTTGAACCTACGACGTACAACTCGTAAGTCGCGGCCGTTACCACTGGGCCACCACTACTCTCTAATAAATAGATAATTTATTATTATGATATCAGTAGTACTACTATCAGTAATACAGGGCCAACATAAAAATAATGGCAAGGTTGACCAGGGTGCCCCTGCCCCATTTACGTATCGCCAATCGCGGAGATTTGATGCTCCACATTTTTTCACTAAAATTTCAACAAGACAATTTGATCAGTGTATCATACATAACTTGTATTATTAATAAACAAGGCTCTTTAAGAGATTTATATGTAACCCTAGAATTATATTTATGGACCTGTTATTCGTTTTTTCCATTCGTACCCAGACAATGTGACGTCATCAACCACAGACGTCACAAATTTGACCTTTTTAAACACCGTCTCGGATAAAACTAATATAATGATTAATTGGCTATCTGATACAAGGACAGTGGATGTATTTGAGGGAAATAATACTCGTACGTGGGTTTGTTTTCCCGGAAAATTGCTTTCCCATTCACCTATTCAAGTGTAAAATGTACATATATAATAAAGAAATCTCGATGTTTTGTTAAGTCCTAAAAACTGTGTGAAGCACGGTATGGGTGAAACGGAGGAGGCCGCAATCGTTAATATTATACAAACTGCTTCAAAAAACGATAAGAAAAAGTTTGTTATATTCATAACTGAGAACCCTGAAGATGTTATACCTTTTTCAAAGGAAGAAGCACTACGGACATTTATTGACTTAGACCTTAACAAAGAACAGTATGGGAAACTTCGACTTTGTTTGGCGGACAAAAACTGCTCAGTGTTTCCTTCTTATCCAACTTTAGTCGAAGCGAAGAAGATGTGTAACCCACCAGGTTCGAGCATAACCATTACTAACATAAGTGTAAAAGTCAATCTGCAGGACTTGTTGGATCATACTGTGGCACGTATATTACTAATTGGTTCAGTTTACAAAAACGGTTTAAGAAAGTTGAAACTATTCTGTAAATGGGGTTGTGACGGGTCATCAGGGCAGAGTGAGTTCAAGCAAGTTTTGCCCGAAGAAAGCGATTTTATATCAGATGCAAACCTTTTTATTGCTTCACTTGTACCCATTAGACTCCTAGATGAGACAACTAATACTGTTGTTTGGAAGAATGAAACTTGCTCATCTGTAAGATATTGCAGACCTATATTGTTAAAATTTGCAAAGAAACTCCTGAAAAAAACGCGTCTGTTGTGGCTGATATAAATAATCAAATACAAAATCTGTCTCCTTCCCTGATAAATAAGAATAGCGAGGTAATCGAAATTACTCATCATGACCTATTTTTAACCATGATTGATGGTAAAGTGGCACAAGTTTTAACTGAAACTCGTTCGAGCGCTTCTTGTACAGTTTGTGGTGCTATTCCTCGGCAAATTAATAACTTAGAAGCAGTTAGGACACGAGATGTGAACGAAAGTTCATTTCGATACGGACTGTCAACAAAACATGCTTGGATTAGGAGTATGGAGATGATCTAACATATTTCTTATAACTTGTCTTTTGAAAAGTGGTCAGCTACTACACCGGAAAATAAAAAAAAACAAAGACGAAAATAAAAAATTGGTACAAAAGCGGTTTAGGGAGGAAATGGGACTGCATGTCGATAAACCTCGACAAGGCACTGGAAATAGTAATGACGGAAACACAGCTCGGAGATTTTTTCAGAATTACTCTTGCTCTGCAGACATTGCAGGTGTAGACGTAGAACTTATAAAACGAATGTACATAATACTACAAACTATGTCATCTGGAATGGCTATTAATTCAAAAAAGTTTGGTGAATACGCATATAGTACAGCCCAACTGTACGTAAATATTTATAATTGGTATTATATGCCTTCCTCCGTGCATAAAATACTTATTCACGGAGAAAAAAATCATTGAGTACTATGCTATTTTACCTATCGGACAATTGTCCGAAGACGCGCAAGAATCCCGAAATAAGGATTACAAAAAGTTTAGACTTCATCATTCTAGAAAGTGTTCAAGAGCGGCTACCAATGAAGACGTGTTCCATACCTTATTGTACACCTGATCCATATATATCAAGTTTGAAAAATACCTCAGAAACAATATCGAAAGAACTTTTAAATGAAGCCAAGGCCCTGCTTGCTATCAACGAAAATCTGTAGGAACTTCCTGAATTTTGTATTTTATTTTTCTCGTTTGTTTTAATTATTCCATTTTAAGTAAATTTACACAACTATTTTAAGTAAATTTAAAATTAAGACCATTTTTGTTTTTTTTTTTCTTATAAAATGCATGTATTTTTTTAAGTTTTATTTTTTAAATTAATTAATAAACAGAATTTTCAAAATTAAAATTATTTACACTAAACTTTATACATCCAAGAATATGTGTGCAAAATCACAGCTCAATTAGTTTTAAAACAAATGAGATACGGAGTTTTGAGACGAAACATACGCGATTTTCACATAGTGCGGCGGCTAGAGGCGAGAGGGCGCGAAATTTTCATTTCCCTCAACCGTCCCGCCTCACAGTGGGCCCATACTGAAAATTAGTGGACTTAGGCAACAAAGTTCCTATATCGATGCGATTTTTTTTTATATGACGTGTTATATTATTCCTGACAACTTTTATTCTGATAAAATTTCTTCTAAAGTTGATAGTTTGTCTTGAAAAAAATTTATTAGATTTTTTTGTATGGAGCGAATCACGTTTATTTTTTTTTCTTCAATTGTACTAATATGTTGAGTGTGTCGCGTGAGTATATGATAGCTAGGGTCATTCTCTATCCATGAAAAAAAAATCAGCGCCGGCCATCTGCGGCAGCGCGAGTAATCATTCGGTAAAAAAAAAATGATTTGGAAGAATTTTTTTGTCATTTAAAATAAATTCAAAGCATATTTTTTGTCTCATTTGGCTGTTTTCACCTTCTTTTTAGTTAAATAAATAGTTTTAATAGCGCATACGTACTTATAACTAGTAATTCTGGTAGAGATTTAGTTATTATTGCATGTTATCGGTAGCACCTGCATTGTGATTGATGACTCATTTGTTTGTGCACTCGGCTAAGCGCATAACTAATGAGCCATCGAAAAATGCTCGTCTCTGATTGGCTGAATAATTTTCACTCACTGTTATGTCCACTACTTGAGTAATTAACACTAACTATAAATATAAAGACATTCATTAAGTCCATCTAGTTTCGCTCTTGTCGCTTGTTAGTGAACACAGTGAAATACTTGTATTTTTATATTTACATTAGAACTATGGCAGGATTTTGTACCAACCTAGATCTTTTTGTGAAATTAAGAAGTGGCGGTGATCTGAAAAATCATATGTTTCTGTATGAAAGTATCATTTCTGTCTTGACTACCGAAGTTTCAGCCTTATCTGAGCTTGTGGATATAGATTGCCATGTTCCTACTCTTGCCTTTACCTATGTACTGCGGAAGCGGGAACATCTACAGAAAAGGAGCACAGAAAACCGTTCGAAGAGTTAAGTAATAAGCAAAAGAAAAGACGTTCTACTTCCATAGTAGAAGAAAATTCCGAGGAAGAGTTGCAGCACTGGTACATAACAAAATTGAAAGACAACGGCAAAACGAATCTGGCAAAAGTGGTCGAATACCTTTCCAGTAATCCAGATGCGCTATCCGAAGTAGAAGAGAGACTATTCAAAAAGCAGAGCTTAAGTACTGTCTCTGGGGGTGCGTGCAGAAAACCTCCTCGTGTGCCTGATTGCTGCTGGTTCCCTTCGAATACGTTCGGGGGAAAGAGCAGTCGTCGGGCCGGTGCATCCTGGGCACGGCCAATAGTCTCTCCATGTTTCGGAGAGGGTATTGACCGTGGCGAATTTCTGCGTGGCGGGGAGCTTCATGCTCGATCGTCGGTCGTCCACTCCCCTCTCTGCTTACAGAGGGCAGGTCGAGTGGGCGAAGAGTGGCGGTGCTTGCTGTGCACTTACCCTGCCAGCGAGCAAGCAGCGGGAGAATGATTCTTCTGTCTGCAACCGTCGAAATCGTAATCCGTAAAGAGACCACAGTCATGTTTTGTGGCTTGGAACGGGACGAGGATCTTGGCTTGATCGCCCGGATCGCGAGGAAGATAACCTCTATAAAAATTCCTCTAATGTCAAGTTTTGGTGCGCGGCGAGGATATGAATGGCTGAGGAGTAGTGTCATCTGCAACTTCCGAGTTGTAGGTGGCGCATCAGTCGTTAGCGCACCCCCAGCCAGGGTACCAGTGGACCCCCTGGTTGAGTTACAAATTTACACTTACCTAGGGACAGGGGGTGAACCTAGGTGGACGATTTAGGTCCCCCACACTCGTGGGAACAGAAATGGTTAAACAAATTAAAAAAAACGAAAGTCAAGTGGAGGAGAGTGATGCGGGGTCGGAGTCCGACGCCGCATCTAGCGCAAAGAGCTCAGGTCGGAGCTCGGAGTACAAACAGGTGGACGGGAGAAGCCGAGAGTTCAGACGAACCTCGAAGCGCCCCAACTCGGGGTCGTCCTCCGACGAGGTTGTCGGTCGGAGGAAAAAAATCCACTGCAGCCGGCGGGGTGGGGCCCGAGGAGGAAAAGGGGTGGATAGAGGGCCCTTCACCAGGGAGGTCGGCGAGCCGAGCCGAGCCTGCCCAGCCGAGAAGGCCCAGCGAGCCGAGAGGCTCGCAAAGGCAGTGCAGGGCTCAGAGGCTCCTGGTGGTGGGCCGGACGCCGTTGGCGGCCCCAATTCGGAGCGTGTGGCCGGGTTCGCAGAGGTGGTGCTAGCCCTGATCAAGGGGGTGGCCGTGAAGAGGCTCAAATCCTCTAAGGACCAGGCCATATCCGCGGCCACGGCCTCGATTGTGGCAGCAGCGGAGGCCCTTCACCTAGGGCCTCCTTCAGACGGCATGTCGGAGATGCGGGCGGAGGTCGCCCGTCTGACAGCCGCCATGGAGCTTCTCAAAAAGGAGAATGAGGAGCTCCGAGCGGACCTGGCTGGGCTCAGATGAGCCGACTCCCAAGTGGAGCAGAAGGGGGGGCAGCAGCATGGGCAGGGGCAGCCCGTGCCTGCTGAAGACCGGGTTTTGGCCCTGGTGCGGCAGGAGATGGCTTCCTTGCGGAGTCGTTTCTCCGCTCTAGAGGCCATAGTCCTGCGCCCCCCGTTAGCGGCGAGCCAGCCGGCCTCGGGCCAGCGCAAAGCCCCGTCGCCGTCGTATTCTGCCGCCACAGCTGCCACGGCCAAACCGGGGTCGTCGGGGCAGCCAAAGGGCGGGGCGAATGCGCGGGCCGCGAAAGCTCCAGCCCCAGAGGCGAAGACTCCGGCCCCGGCGGCGAGGGCCCCAGCCCTGGCGGCGAGGGCTCCGGTGGCGAGACGGCCGCCCCCGCCTCCTAAATCTCTTCCGGCCGATGCCGAATGGCAGGTAGCCGGAGAGAAGAGGAAGGCGGCTAAGGCGAAAAGGGCGGCCAAAAAGAGGGAGAGGCGGCAGCGGCGCAAGGAGCGAACCGCCGCGGCTAGGCTCCGCGCCCCGAATTCCGCAGCTGTAGTGATCACACTACAGCCGGATGCGGAGAAGAAGGGCGTGTCCTATAGGACGGTAATGGCGAAGGTGGGTGAGGCGGTGCGCCTGGAGGAGCTCGGCGCAGCAAAAGGCCTCAGAATGAAGGTGACGGCGACTGGGGCCCGTATGGTGGAGGTCCCCGGTAGGGCCAGTGGCCCGGCCGCTGACGCCCTGGCCGAAAGGCTTAGGGCGTCACTAAATGCGGACGAGGTCCGAGTGTCCAGGCCCACCAAATGCGCTAGCATGCGCATCACGGGCCTGGACGACTCCGCGACGGAAGAAAAGGTGGTCGCCGCAGTGGTTAGGACCGGGGGGTGCTCTGCCGAGCAGGTGAAGGCAGGCATCATCCGTCCTGACTCCACGGGGCTGCAAACCGTTATGGTGAGCTGCCCCGTGTCGGCGGCCAAAAAAGTTACCGGGGAGGGCCAACGGCTATTGGTGGGCTGGGTTTCCGCGCAGGTGAAACTGCTGGAACCCAGACCTCTGAGGTGCTTCCGCTGCCAGGTGGGCAACCACGTGCAAGCGAATTGCACCTCGGAGGTGGACCGCAGCGGTCTTTGCTACCGCTGCGGTCTGCCCGGGCACAAGGCCGGCTCGTGCAATGCCGCGCCGCACTGTGCCGTATGTGCGGCGGCTGGCAAGCCGGCCGAGCACCGGATGGGGGGCAAAGCCTGCGCCCCACCCACCAAAGCCAGGGCCAGAGGCAAGCCCTCCGCCAACGCCGTCACCGCCGCAGCCGCCACCACTGCCACCGCCGCTGCCGCCTCCAACACCACCGTCGTCGCCGTCGCCACCGTGGCCGCTGCGGCAGGCCCTTCTCAGGGGGCTGGGAAGGAGGCCCAAGAGGGGGCTGATATGGAGTGCCATTAATGGCCCCATTACGCCTCCTCCAGGCGAACATCAACCACTGCGCCGCCGCTCAGGATCTGTTGCTCCAGAGCATGGCGCAGTGGTCGATTAACATCGCCGTGGTCGCTGAGCCGTACTTTGTCCCGCCCAGGGATGACTGGGTGGAGGACCTGAGCGGCTCAGTGACCCTAATTTCGTCGGCCGCCGCCGGTACCCCGTCCCTCGAGGCCGTCAAGAGAGGACGGGGCTGCGTAGCAGCACGGTTCGGGGAGATTGTCGTGGTGGGGGTCTACCTCTCTCCGAACCGAACTCTTGCCGAGTTCCACAACTCCCTTGCGGAGTTGAGAGACGTCGTCGTCGGGTTTGGTTCCCTCCCCGTGTTCGTCCTCGGGGACTTCAATGCCAAGAATTTGGCTTGGGGTTCCCGGTTAACGGACACACGGGGCAGGATGGTGGAGGACTGGGCTCTGGAGACAGGCCTGGTCGTCCTAAACCGGGGTGTGTGTAATCCCCACGTGTGTGCGGATGCGGGGTGAATCAGTGGTGGACATCTCGTTCGCCAGCCCCGCTCTGTCGCCGCGTGTAGTTGACTGGCGTGTCATGGAGGGGGTGGAGACCTATTCCGATCACCGGTATATCCGGTTCGACGTCTCCGCCCAGACCTCGGACGCGCCGGTCCGACGGGCCCCGAGTGGTCCGCGGTGGGCGCTGAAGCAGCTGGACCGGGAGCTCCTCCTGGAAGCCTCGATCGTGCAGGCCTGGGTGTCACCACCGGACAGGCCTGCCGACATCAACGACGAGGCGGAGTGGTTCCGGGAGGCCATGTCCGACATATGTGACGTGGCAATGCCCCGGGTCCAGCCTGGACGTGCCTCGCGCCAGGTGTACTGGTGGTCGCAGGAGCTGATGGCTCTGCGCACTGCGTGCGTGGCTGCGCGACGCCGGTACACCAGGCACCGCAGGCTCCGTATCAAACCTCCGGATACGGAAGCCATTCAGGCGGAGCTATACGAGGGGTACAGAGCAGCGAAGACCGCCCTCCAAGCGGAGATCCTGCGGGCCAGGGGGTTGGCCCGCGAGGAGTCGCTGGGGACTCTAGACAGGGACCCGTGGGGACGCCCGTACAAGGTGGTGCGGGATAAACTCCGCCCATGGGCTCCCCCGCTAACGCAGAGTCTCCGGCCCCAGCTTATGGAGGACGTGGTGAGCGCTCTGTTCCCTTCGCGAGGGGAACACTCCTCCCCGCCTATGGCTCCGCCTACTGCGGTGCCTGATGTGGACCACACCGCCGACGACGACGACGATACTCTGGAGGTGACCGAGGGAGAAATGAGAGCGGCGGTACGCAGGCTTAATGCCAAAAATACCGCCCCAGGACCCGACGGCCTACCTGGGAAGGCCTGGGTCCTGGCCTTGGAGGCTCTCGGGCCTCGACTTAGGGGGCTTCTAAGCGCATGCATGGAGAGGGGCCAGTTCCCGCTTCGCTGGAAGACGGGGAAACTGGTCCTCATAAGGAAGGCAGGGCGCCCTGCGGACTCTCCGTCCGCTTATCGGCCCATCGTGCTACTCGACGAGGTGGGCAAGCTCTTTGAAAGAGTAATTGCAGACCGCCTCGTCGGCCAGCTGGTGCGGGTGGGGCCGGATTTGGCGGAGAGTCAGTTTGGTTTCCGCAGAGGGCGCTCTACGGTGGACGCCATCATGCGTGTGCGAGCCCTGACGACGGGGAATGCTGTTGCCCAGGGTGGGGTCGTCTTGGCGGTGTCCCTAGACATCGCCAATGCCTTCAATACCCTGCCCTGGAGTTGCATCAGGGAGGCACTCCGGTATCACCGGATGCCGACCTACCTCTGTCGTGTGGTCGAGGCCTATTTGACGGACAGGGCCGTCATCTACCCCGGTCACCAGGGAGTGTGGAACCGGCAAGAGATGTCGTGCGGTGTCCCACAGGGATCGGTCCTGGGGCCGCATCTGTGGGACATCGGATACGACTGGGTGCTGCGCGCCGACCTCCCTAGCGGCATCAGCGGAGTGTGCTACGCTGACGACACGTTGGTCCTGGCGCAGGGGAGGTCACACCAGGCGGCGGCCGAATTAGCGGCACGCGGGGTTGCGACAATCGTCGAAAGGATCCGGCAATTGGGACTCGAGGTGGCCCTGCACAAGTCCGAGGCCATGTGTTTTCATGGTCCTCGGAACGCGCCACCGTTGGGGTCCCAAATAACGGTAGGAGGGGTTTCTATCGGCGTCGAGTCGACGATGAAGTACCTGGGACTCGTCCTCGACAGCCGGTGGAACTTCGTGGAGCTTTTCCGACGTTTGACTCCCAAACTGGAGCGGGCGGGCGCTGCATTGAAGCGGCTCCTGCCCAATCTAGGGGGTCCAAACGCCTCCTGCCGGAGGCTCTACGCGGGGGTCGTGCGGTCCATGGCCCTCTACGGGGCTCCTGTATGGGCGCGCTCTCTGGCGCTGCGGCCAGCCCGCCGGTTGAGCGCGGCCCAAAGGGTCATGGCCATCCGGATGGTCCGAGGATACCGCACGGTCTCCTGTGAGGCAGCGAGCCTCCTTGCCGGATTGCCGCCATGGGATCTGGAGGCAAAAGTCCTCGCGCACGTATGGGAGTGGCGCGAGGAGGCGAAACGCCGGGGCGTAAGTCCGCTGCCGCGAGAAATCGCGGCACAGCGGACGGAGCTCCGGCGGGATCTCATGGCGTCATGGAAAGTACGGTTGTCGCAACCCAGTGCTGGGCACGCCACAATTGCGGCGATAAGTCCCCTCTTTGAGGAGTGGCTGGAGAGGCGCCACGGCGTCCTCACCTTCCGCCTGACGCAGGTCCTCACCGGACACGGCAGTTTCAGGAGGTTCCTGTGTCGGATAAGGCGGGAGGAAACGTCCGGGTGTCACCACTGTGTGGATCGCCCGGAGGACACGGTGGAGCATACGGTGGAGATCTGCCCGGCTTGGGCAGAGCACCGCCGTGTCCTCGTGGAGGCGATCGGCGGCAGAGACCTCTCGCGTCCGGCCCTGGTTCAGGCCATGGTACGGAGCGAGAGGGCATGGGCAGCCGTCACCTCCTTCTGCGAAGCAGTAATGCTCGCGAAGGAGGAGGCGGGACGGTTGAGGGAAAGGCACGTTTCGCGCCCTCTCGCACCTAGCCGCCGCAGGAGACGCCCAGGGCGTCGGGAATCCCGGGCGGATTTCCGGCCACCGTAGGCGCGGGCTTGCGGACGGTGAGCAATGGGTAGCTCACCGTCCGGTAAGGACCAGGCCCGGGTCGACGGCGCGACGTATTCCACGCGCGCCTCAAAGAGATGTCGTCAGCACAAAGTAGGGGTCCACTAGGGCCGATGCCTGCCGGGGTCGCGGGAAGGTACTTATGGGTCACCGAGGCCCCCGCAACACAGGCAACAGGAAGGAATACGGGTGGGTTTTAGTCAGTAAGAGTCTGACACACCCTCCCGCTCCGCCCAGAGCGGGAGAAGTTATTTGATGATTTCCCACCCTCAAAAAAAAAAAAAAAAAGTACTGTCTCTGAAGATAAGTGTTTAGCTCTTTATACATCAGTTGCGCTCTCGAAATGGAAGTACTTAGCTCTTCGACAATTTCTGAAAGAAGAAAACTGTGCTGCCTTTCCATCTTATCCAAAGCTTGTAATTGCCAAGAAAAGATGTTACCCACCACAAGAGAGTATGGAGATTACCGAAAACGGAGCTCACATTAAATTGCAAGCGCTATTGGACCACACTGTGGAGAGGATATTACTTGATATAAATACTGTTGATAGGTCTCAAAATGAAGAACTCAAGTTGACCTGGAAATGGGGACTTGATGGTTCTTCGTCGCAGAGTAACTATAAACAGAAAACGTCAAACACAGCTACAGAGTTCGATGATTCATCAGTAGTCATGATAAGCATCGTCCCTCTTCGGCTAGTGTCTACTAGGCCATCATCTGGGAATGAAAATCTAGTTTGGGAGAACCCCACACCTTGCTCAACTCTGTACTGTTGACCAGTGAAGTTCACTTTCACTTCGGAGACAGCTGACTTTATAAAGTCTGAAGAGTCTGAGATGAAAAAACAAATTGATGAACGAATATCTACACAGTGTGGAAATATTATTGTATCACATGAATTGCATATGACCATGATTGATGGAAAAGTGGCCAATATTATTGCTGGAGTACCATCATATGCAACGTGTCCCATTTGCTTGGCGAAACCGAGTGAGATGAATAATTTAGACGCTTTGACTTCCAAACCACTTCGTGAAGAAATTTACAAACAAGGAATTTCTTCACTGCATATGAAGATTCGGTGTATGGAATGTCTTCTCCATATATCTTACAATCTGGATTTTCAACGATGGACTGGTCGCGGCGAACATAAGGCTTTGAAACAAGCTAAAAAAAATACCACACAGCAAGAGTTTCGTGAGCAAACTGGAATGCTGATTGATATAGTCAAACAGGTATGTATTTAATTTTCGCTCTCTTTATGTTGTTTGTGAATTATATCTCTATGTATTGTATATTACAGTATTGTTTTCCCATTTTAGGGTTTTGGAACTACAAACGACGGGAATACAGCGAGGCGCTTTTTCCAAGATTACAAAAGATCTTCCAGAATATCGGGAATTGACGAAAATCTGATTTTCAGATTTTCCGTTTGACTGTGAAAAATTTAGAAGATACTGTAGAGAAACAGCTGATGTGTACGTGCAACACTATTCGTGGTACTACATGCCAGTTAGTGTACATAAACTTCTAATGCACGGTGCAGACATCTGTAACCACTTTGGTGTTTTGCCAATCGGTAAGTAAAAAATAAATATAGTTTGATGTATTATTTGACTCGATTGCGTTTTGAAATTAAAATGTATGTACTTATTCGTTTTAGGTACCTTATCTGAAGAAGCTTCGGAAGCCCGTAATAAGGACTTCAGAAACGTCAGGGAGAGGCACACTCGGAAAACGGGGAGAATAGCAACAAACGAAGACATCCTCCATGGACTTCTAATAAGCTCTGATCCCCACATATCGTACATAAGGCCTAAAATAATGAAACAGGTTCATAATGAGTTGTTGCCTGAAGCAACTCAGTTGTTACAGACTACTGAGCCTCCCTGTGACAGTGAAATTATGGAGGAAGAAGAATGCCTCATAGCAGAGTCCGAAAATTTGCCGGACCCACTAGCACTTCTGGAACAAGAAATAATGTGATCCGGCTCTAAATTATTCCCACAAAAGCCCATCAGGGTTAGGAATATGACAAACAGCCCTTTTCAGGGCTACAATTACTTCACAGTTTCATATTGATCATACGTACGATAACTTATACTATAATAATATACATACAGTTGATTATGTAGATAATTATCAACGACTTGCCCGTACAAATTTAAATTATTTCACCTATCATTAACAAAATTAGTATAACCTGAAACATTACGATATATTTATTCAACAATAGATAACGTGCAGTTAAAAAATAACACAGCCAATCAGAGACGAGCATTTTTCGATGACTCATTAGTTATGCGCGCACAAACAAATGAGTCATCAATCACAATGCAGAGCACCTGCATTGTGATTGATGACTCATTTGTACCGATGACATGCAATAATAACTAAATCTCTACCAGAATTACTAGTTCTAAGTACGTATGCGCTATTAAAACTATTTATTTAACTAAAAAGAAGGTGAAAACAGCCAAATGAGACAAAAAATATGCTTTGAATTTATTTTAAATGACAAAAAAATTCTTCCAAATTATTATTTTTTTACCGAATGATTACTCGCGCTGCCGCAGATGGCCGGCGCTGATTTTTTTTTCGTGGATAGAGAATGACCCTAGCTATCATATACTCACGCCACACATTCAACATATTAGTACAATTGAAGAAAAAAAAATTAAACGTGATTCGCTCCATACAAAAAAACCTAATAAATTTTTTTCAAGACAAACTATCAAGTTTAGAAGAAATTTTATAAGAATAAAAGTTGTCAGGAATATTATAACACGTCATATAAAAAAAAATCGCATCGATATGGTAACTTTGTTGCCTAAGTCCACTAATTTTCAGTATGGGCCCACTGTGCGCCTCCTCCTACGCGAGCATTACTGCTTCGCAGAAGGAGGCGCCGGCTGCCCATGCCCTCTCGCTCCGTACCATGGCCTGAACCAGGGCCGGACGCGAGAGATCTCTGCCACCGATCGCCTCCACGAGGACACGGCGGTACTCTACCCAAGCAGAGCAGACCTCCACCGTATGTTCGACTGTGTCCTCCGGGCGATCCACACAGTGGTGAAACCCGGGCCTTTTCTTCCCGCCTTATCCGACACAGGAACCTCCTGAAGCTGCCGTGTCCGGTAAGGACTTGATACCTGAACCTTGACTTGAACCTAGAAATAAAATTTGAAAAGATTGAAATAATACAACATTGTTTACTATGTATTTATGACCAATACATAGGAAAACACAGCAGATATATTACCAGGACAGAAGCTACGGTAATTTGAAACAAACAACACAATATTCATATTATTCTTAACGAACTTGCAAGACGGAGTTCATGTATTATATTTTTTATGTTTATTGTTATTTTATTTACACGATTTTCCTTTTATTATAGTAGTTAATTACTTGTTATTTACTACAGTCCTCATAATAATGCGTATAATATTATATTTAATAACGATAGTGTTATTAATCATCCTTTAATTTATATACTACTTTCAACAAAATAGGTAACTCTATGACATGAAAAATCCATGGCATTACGCCCATATTGAAACGATTCTAATAAAAAAACTAATCCCTATCTTTGACTTCAAAAATATCAAACCACGTTGGTACAGTCAGCGACATAACTTCTGTTTTTAATGTCTTAATAATAATTGTTTCCCCGAAGGGTTGGGCAGAGTTGTACCTGTAGTACACCCACATTTCACCAATTATGTTTAAGTCCCATGTAATAGGGGGCGAGCCTATTGCCATCAACCGGGCAAAAATCCGAGCTGCTACTAAGAAATTTTAGACAGAAAAACCCAATAACGCTTTGGCCAACCCGGGAAACGAACCCAGGACCTCAAGCTCAGCAGTAATGCTTGCAACCAGTAGACCAACCATGCAGACAAGACGAGGTTTAAGTAAAATCGGAACAGAAGTAGAATTTAAGTAATATTAACTTTTAGCTGCTTAGGTTAGATTTGTTAGAAATTGACACACAATTATTCGGTATATTTCGCTTGAAACACTACTACTATCCTACTAATATTATAAATGCGAAAGTTTGTAAGGATGGATGGATGGATGTTTGTTACTCTTTCACGCAAAAAGTACTGAACGGATTTGGATGAAATTAGGCACACAGATAGTTTATAACCAGGAATAACACATAGGATACTTTTTATTCCGATATACCCACGGGGTCAAAACTTATGCGGGTGAAACCGCGGGGCGCATCTAGTATCGAATAATTGTGTGTCAATTTAGATGATGTGTAAAAGTAGCAGTACGGTCACCAACTACAGTCGATTAAAAGTACAGATCGACTTTTGTCGGTGACCGTGTCAATTACTTTTTATTGGATATCTTTGAATGCATTTTATTTCAGTTTTCCGTACCATAATTGGAAAAACGCAATTCGTATTTAGTTTTGCCGTCCGTTTGCCAAAAGATTTTCTTCGAAACTTAGTTAAACATTGTGACCGTTTTTACGGTGTATATTGAAGTACAACGCAGTTGAACTGTGGTCGTGAGACTACGCAAGATTTTATAATTGAAAATACTCGTTTCGCACTATTATTTATTTATTTCTTAGACTTTATTATTATCTATGGATACTAATTTAGCCTTCCCAAACCAAATAGTTAAAACCAAGAATATTTGTATTTTCGATTCAATTAACGTTCAAGTTACGTTTACGTCACGCGTTGTATTTGTTTTTGTTAATGATAAATTATTTTATTTCTATAAGTAGGTTTGTACAAGCACTTTTATACGTCAATCATATTTTAAAAACTAGATGAGGTCGGCGTTTCCTATCTGACTACTCTGAGAAGACAGGACGACACAAACTCAGAGGTCACAGTCTCTTGTAAAGTCCAGACATGCTCTTGGTCAGATCATGTGAAGACCATGTAAGTTGGTGTCTGAAATGGCCTTTTGAGGAAAGAACTACACAGCTTGAGGGGACGTGTCTTACTGGACAGGTCCACTCAATCTGCGTGGTTATTTGTACGCATTTGTCAGTGATCGTGCAGCGCAACTCAAAACTTAAGCAGCTCAACGACCCGACGAACAATACCAAAGAAAGGACCTTTGGGTAAGCCGCATAAAGTACTCAAACTCTCAGATTATCATTAAAGCTAACTAAGAAAGAGAAAAAAATATGACCCACATACTCCTCACATTCACAATAATTAATATAATAATATTAATAATAATATTATACTCCACAAAGTAAATATCCATGTCATAATAATTATCAAATATGAAAGTGTATATTAAAAAAAAAACCGACCAAGTGCGTGTCGGACCACGCACAATGAAGAGTTCCGTAGTTGGGAAGTTGGGATGAATTGATCCCAAAAACAAACTTAACATTGTAGTTGAAAAACATGTTCTCCCGTACATCGATATATGCCACGGTCAATTCTCCAACTGCAAATTTAAGTAGGTCGACTGTAACTCGTTAGATTGTAAAGCTTACTTAGCCGTGATCCGGGGTCGCGGGAAGGCCGGCGTCGCGGGAAGGTACTAAAGGGTCACCGAGGCCCCTGGCAACACAGGCAACAGGAAGGAATACGGGTGGGTTTTAGTCGGTAAGAGTCTGACATATCCTCCCGCTCCGCCCAAAACGGGAGAAGTTATTTGATGATTTCCCATCCAAAAAAAAAAAGCCGTAATTCTCCTTCTCTCCTATTTCCTTTCAATTTCATTATATTTACTACGGCTATGATTTTTTTCACATCTCCATGGACGACCATTTAGCTGGAAGGGGGGGACACTTGACTCTAATAAATATTAGCACTTTAATGCTTAATATTACGCAAGTGGGGGGTCCTTGAATCGAAAAGTGGTGTTCACAGACCCACAATATTTTTGAACAGCCTATTCCACGATACCCCACACCATGGGGTAGACGAAAAAAAAAATATCATCACCACATTACGTGTAAGGAAGGTACCCTAAAAAAAATATTTTTTCAAGATTTTATTTTAGCACTTTGTCGGCGTGATTTATATGTATACTTATACCAAATGACAGCTTTCTAGTACTAAGTGTCTCTGAGCTACATTGGGGACAGACATACAGACAGACAGACAGACGCACATGGCGAAACTATAAGGGTTCCTTGTTTACTACGGAACCCTAAAAAATTAGCAAAAGTCAAAGACAACATTCAATATGTAAAAATTGGAGCAGCTCAATCCCAAGCCTTTTTGTCCTAAATATTATCTTTAACGGAATACAAGGCTTTCTGGCACAACTTACGTTTAATGAATGATTTCAATTTATTAAGGCTTAGATCTTGAGCGTTAGCATTTATACTGCGGTCACATTCTTATCAGTCTTATTTCATTAGAGTTATACATTTGCAATGGTCGGATTATGACAATAGGAACATTGATCGCAAAACCGGCACTATCAGCTGAGTAGGAAACTGATAAACGATACGAACTTATTTACAAATAATAACAGATACAAACTATAACAGGATTTTTTTGTTAGGAATCCACTAGCTTCTGCCTGCGACCTCGTCGGTGTAATATAATCTTGTTTTAACATAAAGTATATCCTGTGACACTCGGCAATACTGTAGCTTTCTATTAGTGAAAGAATTTTCGGAATCGGATCAGTAGTTTCTAAGAATAAACCATTTCCCCATTTACACGTTGAAAGTTTCTGGAACGTTCAAGAGCAAAGCACGTTCAAGAATTGCACGCAAACACGCATACGATTTCCATAAAATGCCATACAATAATTGAATGCAAGTTTTGTCGTACAATAAAATTGCATGCGATTTACACCAAAGCAATTTTAATACAGAGTTGCACGTCTTTGTACAATTGACTCAAGTATTGCGCGTATTTGCGCTGCCAAATATTTAATCAGAATTTTGCTGTACGTCTTCTCAAGATATTTTTACTTGTTTCATTCGTTCGTACTTGTAAAGTTGAATGCGAATTTTATTGCACTTGCAATTTTATTGTATGTGCAATTATTGTACGTGCTGCTTACATCTATACCAACTTTGTACGGCAACTAACTTGATGTATCGTGCAACAATTGTACGTGTTCTTTAGACGGTGCAAGTCAATTATTGTTGCCTTATTTTTATGACTTTGGCCCCTACATACAAACTCACAAATAGCTCTCTTTAACATTGACTGTCCCGAAGGGAAGCATGGAGAGCATCAAGGCTGACAGACTGCATCCCGTTAAAAGCAATTTTATTAAATCATGTCAGTCAATCAACTCAGGCTATCGCAGTCCACCGCTGGAAACAGGCCTCTCCCAGGCTGCGCCATAATACCCTGTCCTTGTCCTCCGGTCGTCGGCTCCATCTGAAACTCAAATAATTTCCGTTTTGGGGTCCTAAAAATAAGAACGCGCGCAGTTAGTCTGGTTCTAACGTTCTAACATTAACCCTTTTCCTAAAAAAAAGAACAATAAATAATTAACTTAAAAAAATCGGCCAAGTGCGTGTCGGACCCTGCACAATGAAGGGTTCCGTAGTTGGGATGAATTTATCCTAAGAACAATCGTAACGTTGTAGTTGAAAGACATGTTCCCCATCATACATTGTAGCTGCAAATGGAAGTTTGTACGTACAATATTGAGAGAATTACCATGTCATTTTAATACCGTAAACTTCTTATAGGTTTTATTGTAACCTTTAGGTAGAGAACAATTTTATTTATTTTGTTCAAAATTTTAGGCTCAGTAGTTTTGGAGATAAGGTTATGTAGGTCGAATGGTATTTTTTTTATTACTTAAAAAAGTATTTATTTTAAAATTATTAAAAAAATATATCTGAAATCCTTACAACAAGCCCTTTCATTTGACTTTTTATTTCACACGGTTTTTAATTTTCAAATTTTTAGACTGAACCCCGTATTCAAAATTCATTAATTTACGTTACGTATCAAATGTAAACATAATTGGTCCAATAGATCCGGAGCAAACCGGCTGTGACAAACGGACAGACAGACATACGAGTGATCCTATAAGGGTTCCATTTTTTCTTTTGGTGGTTCGCAACCCTAAAAAATAGTCGGATAACTAATGTTCATTTAAAATACACAATGAATTAACCGACTCAAAACCTATAAACGAAAAACTTAAATAAAATATCTACATTACGTCGTCATATTCGACAATGTTATACAATAAATAGCAGTTGAGCGGGACATCACTTCGGTGGTGTCGCGGGGAATAGTAATTTCTGTCATTCCCGGTGACACTACCAATGCACAGTGTTATGAAGTTTAGTGGTGTCATGGGGAATGTACGGACTACGCTTGCCAACACGCGGACTTGTCTTTTCACACCGGCCATCAATCCTTCGACAAACCTGGCATGGAATACATATACTTATACTGCATGCACTATTTGGAAGTTCATTTAAGTAGTTCGGGGGTTCGGAATCTTTTGAGATTATTCAGAATGCAGCCCGACTGTCTCGATTCTGAGACTGGATAAAAATAAATGAAAACTTCACTGAACTTCAGACTTAAAACTAAACAAGAAAACTAATCAGTTGAATCTGGTTCAAACAATGAGTGTTTACAGTTTTATTTCAATCAATTATTTTATTGTACATATAGTAATTTCATAACCCTGATTCACTTTTTCTGATATATTGGTTATATGACTTATTAATTATGTAAACTTATTATGCACCACATACCGCAGTGTCTCAAGACGAAAGTCTTTAACCAGTGCGTGTTGCCAGTGATGACCTATGGCACTGAAACGTGGTCGCTCATACCATTGTGAGCGACCACGTCTAGAAGTCACTCAAAGGGCAATGGAGAGGGCTATGCTTAAAGTTTCCCTACGTGATCGAATCAGAAATGAAGAGATCCGTAGGCGAACCAAGGTTACCGACATAGCCCGAAGAATTGCCAAACTTAAGTGGCAGTGGGTAGGGCAAATTGCTCGCAGAACAGGTGGCCGATGGGGCCGAAAGGGTCTGGAATGGCGACCGCAAACCGGAAGACGTAGCGTTGGAAGGCCTCCTACAAGGTGGACCGATTACCTTGTAAAGGCCGCAGGAATACGCTGGATGCGGGAAGCACAAAACCGGTCGAAGTGGCAGTGCTTGGGGGAGGCCTATGTCCAGCAGTGGACGTCTTTCGGCTGAAATGATGATGATGATTATGCACCATTGAAATAAAAAATGGGTCCTTTATAATATCTTCGCTTCATATATTAAAGTACCTAAGTACTGTTAAAAATTTCGTTGCAGCTGTAACTTAATCTTCTAAGCACTACAATTAAAGTTCATAAATATTTGTCCAGTTTTTGCTGAAAGCTTTTCAGCATTAAATTCCTTTAAGCCAAATAATTAAATTTCAAGAGTTCCTTATCAAGACCCGATTATGCATACTTAATTATGAAAATAGGGATGGTGACAATTTTTTTTTTGCCCGTCAAGTATCAAGATTATTTAAAAATATTGGCCACGTGTTTTTTTTTTTACGTAATTAAAAGATTACGGCAATACATTGAGTTAAAATGTGATAAGACGTCACGCCTTGCTAGATTGTATAATATACTGAATTGTAACGTAGCGAGCCCCCAATCCCCAACTTTGATGCGTATTATATAAGTCATTTTTAATTAATATGATAAAGTAAAAAATACGTGTCTAATATTTTTTTATTATCTGACTGATGGACTAAATAGAATTTCTTTTTTTTTCCCTATTCCCTATACAATATATATCAAACAATCTATGAAAATCTAACGAAAATAACCTTAAAGTAACAATGCATTTATTTTTAAGTAGATGTTTCTGTGGTAGCAACTTACTTCGGATACTTTTCGGAGCTACTATTTAGATTACAACAAACTAAACCTTTGTAAGATCAAAGTCTCTAAACGGCACCCTAATTGCGTATCACACTATCAATCACAACCTGAATGGTTTTGAAGTATATTGCTAATCCATTGCTTCATATGTTTGAAAAATGTGTCTGCTCAACAAGGTAAATAACGCAATGAATTAGTTTTTGAACTGTCTAAATGAAACCCATAGACAGTTACCCCGCTGTTCCGATTCATTGGCGACTTACCTGTTACTCTGCAGTCAGGCACACTAATAAATCAGGTAGGAATGGGCCTGAAAACTTGGTTCAATCTTGATATGGTGCCTTTTAAGATTTCCCATGTATTTTCGATATCTTCAAGTCTGCGAAAGATAGCATAGATATCTAACTCGACGTTTTCCTCAATACAACTGAGATATTGTGAAAAAAACTCATCGTTTCTGTGGTCTGGTTCATACCAATCATCATGATAATCAGCCCGTTACACATTATGGCACAACAACCCAATGAAAAAGTGGCAGTTTTATGTAAACTATACCCCTAATTCAGTCCCCGGAATTTTTCCGTCTAACAATGCGACAGTCGTCCTAACTTCGCAAACGGGAAGGGAGGCGCCTCGGATCCTATCTAAGTAGGCCAATGGCTTGTTTATTAAATCCCCCTGTTTGACCCTGTTTATAACAACAAAGTCACGACAGGTCAGGTACTCAGGGCAGCTTTGACTGTCAGTTTTCAAGATAGGTATCATTATTTCACCCGTCAATTGTTTTGCTTTTCTTAACCACGCGTTTATGCCAACGTTTGCATTTCTACATGATGTGTCTACTGTTTTCAGTTATCGTTTTCATAACAAGTTGTGAAAACCAGTTATTGTATAAGCCTGTTCAAAAACCGGTCAAGTGCGTGTCGGGCAGAGCACAATGTAGGGTTCCGTAGTTGGAATAACTTGGGACGAAATTATTTCAAAAACAAATTTCTTGACGGTATCCTAGTACTAACTAATTTTTATAATATTAGTTAGTACTAGGATGCCGTCTTCTTGCGCTGGCCCTTGATTCTCATGCCAGCATCCTAATTACCTCACACACTTTCAATTACAATTCCAGTATTCAAAAAACGGCCAAGTGCGTGTCGGACCACGCACAATGAAGGTTTCTGTAGTGGGGAAGTTGGGATGAATATATCCCAAAAACAAACTTAACAATGTAGTTGAAAAAACCTGTTCTCCCATACATCGATATAGGCCACAGTCAATTCTCCAACTGCAAATTTAAGTTGGTCGACTATAACTCGTTAACCTGTAAAGCCTACTTAGCCGTGGTAGTTTTCCTTTTAATTTCATTATATGTACTACTGCCATGAATTTTTTCACATCTCCATAAACAACCATTTAGCTGGCGGGGGACGACGACGACGACGACACTCTACTTCAACAAAAATTAGCACTTTAATGCTTAATATTACGCAAGTGGATCTTTGAATCGAATGGTGTTCACAGACCTGAAATATTTTTTAAGATTAATATGTATACCTATGCCAAATTACAGCTTTCTAGTACTAAGCGTCTCTGAGCTACAGTGGGGTCAGAAAGACAGACAAACAGACGGACATGGTGAAACTATAAGGGTTCCTTGTTTAGTACGGAACCTTAAAAAGGTGTACAAAATAGTAAGTAAAACAGTTCTGAAATAACGTACATACTCGTACATGTTATACACGACAATTTTTTGACAAGGCTTGTTAAAACAAGTATAGGTGTAAAAAAAAACTTTTCAACGGCGAACGATTCGCCGACAGAACCTTTCATATGCGTAACTTCGACGAGAGTAATAGAGAGACCTGGCCTGGGTCTGGTTAATGGTCACTGTTCTAACCTAACCTAACCCAACATTATCCTTCGCTATATGAAAATTTCTGTCGGCGAATCGTTCGCCGTTGAAACGTTCTATCGGTGAAAAAATTAAAAGTGAATCGCTCTGTCAGTGAACCGTTCGACGGCGAAACGAATGTCGGAGAAATGTTTCAGAATGAAAATAGCAGCAGCTTCCACTTGTACTGAAATACCACTTACCTAATTATAAGAAAAACCCGCTGTCGAACGTAATAAGTTAACAATCTAACTAAAGATAACATAACATGAAGCTTTGTTTCCCCGAAGGGTTTGGGCAGAAGTGTACCTGTAGTACACCCACATTTCAGCAGTTATGTTTAAGTCCCATGTAATAGCGCGAGCCTATTGCCATCAACCGGGCACAAATCCAGACTCCGGGATGCTATTGACAAATTCCAGTAAAAAAAAACCTACCCAGGACCTCAAGCTCAGCATTAGCGCTTGCGACCACTAGACCAACGAGGCAGTTTACTAAAGATAAGACTATCAGATTAGAATAGTACCTACCAGTCTATTGTTTTACTGTCTGCATCATCCAGAAAGTAAACAAGCATTGCCGCCACATTTTGGCAATTTCAGACTTGTCCGGTCATTATCCGGAAAAGAACCGGAGTTACTGACGTAGCTTGCAGAGTAAGAAAACTGAAGTGGCAATGGGTTGGCCATGTTTATCGAAGGACCGATTGCCGTGGAGCAGACGAGTCCTGGAGTGGAGACCGCGTATCGGCATGCGTAGTGTCGCCCCCTGCTACATGGACTGATTACCTTAAGGCACTGACAAGACCCAACTGACCAAAATTGGCTTCTCTTAAGAAAATAAATTGCCAAATCTGTATAGTTTGTGGTAGCGGAAAAAATATATGTTAATTTTGAACATATTTCCCAGAACTTGGTTGTTACCAAAACACGTTTTGAAAAAAGATCTTGATACAAACTAACGTCTAACCTCTTACCTTGAGTTCTAATCCAAAAAATCTGTATTAAATATCAACACACGTTACGTATTTACTTAATAACAAGAACGTCTTATTTGATTGCAGACCTTGGTTGTTTTTTATTTTCGATTACCCAACTCAATATTGAGTAAATAGATTATTGCTTCATATTTTGCAATAAATTACAAGCGTTGTGTCATCGCGCTTCTCTTTCTATTCTATGCAATCTGACAGTGACCGCGGTTTAGGTGTTGTCAGCGTCTTAAGAAGGTGGCTGGGTCATATTAGATATGGAAGTCGGAGGACAGGGTGTTGTGGCGCAGCCTGGGAGAGGCATGACAGTAGCAGTAGACTGCGATATTCTGAGTTGATTGGCACAGGTTCCTTCTGCTTTACTTACTACTTTGACAGCTTACATCACAGAAGCACACACTGTTAACATCTTTTGGCGCTCGAATGACGTTGACAGGGGGGCGCTGTTGGTAAACATTTGTACAATTGTTTTGTGAACAGTCACTTAACATGTATTCAAAAGACTAGTTCCAATTTTGGTCACGCGCCAAACTAACCTTGTAGTGCTTTAACTAAATGTTTCCTCTGTCAGTAGGTACCTACTAATGAAGATGAAAACTTTAGATTTCCTTGTTATTACTAATATCGCAGGTGTGTCAATTATGACGTTATTTAAAGATATCATCATCTGCTTAGCCTTTTCCCAACTACGTTGGGGTCGGCTTCCAGTCTAACCGGATGCAGCTGAATACCAGTCTGCCTATCTGAGTGGAGCGACTGCCTATCTGACCTCCACAACCCAGTAATTGGGTAATACGTGTCAGACTTTCCGGCTTCTGACGACCCGTAACGACTGTCAAAGACCCACAAATGACAGCCGGGTCCAACGGCTAAACATGCTTTCCAAGGCACGGAGGCGTCTTGGTATGTAAAGATGGTCACCCATCCACGGACCAACCGCGGCAAGCGTAGCTTAACCTGATCGATTGAGCCGTGCAGCTGTTATTACTTAGTCACAAGCCCCTCGCGTTATTTAAAGATATACTCGTATAGTATATTTTTGCCATGTTGATTTAAAAAGTGATGGTATTTCGTATTCTTCTAGAATTTGTCGTGTAAAAAGTGGGTCGATGAGATAACAAAGTTCCTTCTATGTGGCACCCACGTTCCCACGACATAATTGTCGAACTTTTGTCATTATTTACAAGGACTTCATCTATTCACTTCACGGGAACAGTCGCTTTTACGATTATTAGTTGTTATTACAACGAATTAGAGCACATTTCAGCTATCGCTGACGTAGGTATATAATCTGAAGTGCTCTTCATAATTTTGTTTACTACAGCTAAAGCGCGGTCACAGTCCGATTGCATAGAAAAGAAAGAGAAGCGCGATGACACAACGCTGGTAATTTATTGCAACATGTGAAGCAATTCTCTATTTACAAAAGATCTATTGATTGGATAAAAAAAATTAAAACAGTATTATGCTAATATGCTGCTTGTAGAATAATCTGCCAAAAAATCAGAATGATTGCATGTATTATATACTAGTATGTTTTTTAATCGTTAAAGGACATTTTTAGGGGTATCATCTTGATATTTTTGTAGTGTATCAAATTAGTGGTATTATGTTTTCAACACACTCTAAAGCTAGCATATATCCTGAAGAATATCATTTTTTTTTATTTTGTTTTCTGCAGTGGATCATATACTTTTAGGCATTATAAAACTTTCAAAATTTGCGTTTAGGTCCTGTAGTCCCCTTAAGGATCTTATCAATTGGATATTGTAGCACTGCGTCGCACGTACTTCAAAACAAACTAGTAGTTTTCCTGCTTTTAAAAGACCTGCATTCAAACTGCAATTCATCGTCATGCCCTTATCTCTATATAAATAGTATAAAACAAAGTCGCTTTTTCTTTGTGTACACAGACACAAAAAAAAGCGACTTTGTTGTTCCGGGACCGCGTTGTTCTTCTAAACTACGCAATGGATTTTGATTCGGTTTTTAACATTATTTAAAGCTTTATTCCGAAACGTTCATGTTATACTAATCAGCCTATAATGTTCTCACTGCTGGGACACAGGCCTCCTCTCTGTGAGAGGGAGTGGGCCGTAATCCACCACGCGGGCCCAGTGCGGGTTGGTAGATGTCATATGTCTTCGAATTTTTGGTTCTAGGACATGCCGGTTTCCTCACGATTTTTTCCTTCACCGTTTTCAGAGCAGTGGTGATGAAATAATTTACACAAAGTAAAGCGCCTGTCTGGGTTCGAACCTACGACCTACAACTCGTAAGTCACCACTCGTAGACCACCACTGCTATCATGCACCACTCTCATGTTTATAATAGATTAATATTACACTTAGATATAGAATACATCTACAAATCGCATTTACATGTAACCATATAGTACTAGTCCCAATGTAAACGGGGTTCGTGGAACGTATTTTCTTCTTCCGTACATCGCTATTAGCCGTCAACTCAGTAGTCTCCCCCTTTCTAGCCATATCATCTACATAAAAACTACACATAGACTGTAATTTCAATTTGGCAGTGGCATTGTGTTTCGAGTTACGACTAAGTGCGCCCGGCGGTTTCACCCGCATGAGTCTCGATCCCGTGGGAATATCGGGTTAAGGGGACTACAGGACCTAAACGCAATTTATGTAAGTTTTATAATGCCTAAAACTATATGATCCACTGCAGTAAACAAAATCAGAAATATATATGATATTCTTCAGGATATATGCTAGGTAGATAGTGTGTTGAAATCTTGTTACAAATAATTTGTTACGATAGAAAAAAATCACGAAGATACCTCTAAAGAAATCTTTTAACGATTAAAAACCATAAAAATATACATGCAATCATTCTGATTTTTTGTCAGATTATTCTACAAGCAACATATTGGCATTATAGTGTTTTAATTTTTTCATCCAACCAAAAGATTTTTTGTAAATAGATAATTACTTCATATTTTGGAATAAATTACCAGCGTTGTCTCATCGCGATTCTCTTTCTTTTCTATGCAGTCCGACAGTGACCGCGCTTTAGCTGTTGTCAGCCTCTTAATCCGTTCAGCCGTTTCAGCGTGAAAGTGTAACAAACAAAAAAAAAAAACTTACTTTCGCATTTATAATATTAGTTAGTACTAGGATACCGTCTTCTTGCGCTGGCCCTTGATTCTCATGCCAGCATCCTAATTACCTCACACACTTTCAATTACAATTCCAGTATTCAAAAAACGGCCAAGTGCGTGTCGGACCACGCACAATGAAGGGTTCTGTAGTTGGGAAGTTGGGATGAATATATCCCAAAAACAAACTTAACATTGTAGTTGAAAAACATGTTCTCCCATACATCGATACTCGTATAATGCCCCGGTCAATTCTCCAACTGCAAATTTAAGTTGGTCAACTATAACTCGTTAACTTGTAAAGCCTACTTAGTCGTGATAGTTTTCCTTTTAATTTAATTATATATACTACTGCCGTGAATTTTTTCACATCTCCACTTGACTCTAACAAACATTTGCACTTTAATGCTTAATATTAATTACGCAAGTGGATCCTTGAATCGAAAATGGTGTCTGCGGACCCGCAATATTTTTGAACGGCCTATCTAACGACACCATGGGGTAGACGAGAAAAAAAATATCATCCCGACATTACGTGCAAGGTGCCTCCCTTGCACGTAATGTCGGGATGATATTTTTTTTCTACCTAGCATATATCCTAAAAAAAATGTTTTTCAAGATTTTATTTTAGTACTTTGTCGTCGTGATTAATATGTATTTGTACACCTATGCCAAATTACAGCTTTCTAGTACTACGCGTCTCTGAGCTACAGTGAGCTACATTCAGACAGACAGACAGACAGACAGACGGACATGGCGAAACTATAAGGGTTCCTTACTATAAGGAACCCTAAAAACTAAGTGGGCACTCGGACCCCATGGCCCTAGTGTTTCAACCCTAAACGGCTCGAACATATATAAGTCCCAATAAGATTGGAGTACTTGCACTGTTTGAAGATTTCCGCACTTGGAGCAGCCGCCCCAGCACAGCCCGCCGCCGCGCCGTGCTAGGAAGATGGGATAGCGCAAGGGTGTCGACACAGGTTGCATCACACACCAAAGGCCTACCTACCTTCCAAAGCATCATGGTCATTCCGTCTGGTCTCTTCCCATCGTCGCGTGCCCAGCCATTATTTTGAAGGAAATCCCTAATCCATTACTACATTTTTTTTTTAAATTCCCCTGCCAAATAACGTAAATAATGAAATGAACGTGACTGAACTGTCAAAATGGCATGGCATTCATGGCAATGAAAAGTAGGTACTTGTATCTTCTATTATGTGTTCATCATACGACACACTTCATTGTGTCTGAGTCACAATGTTTAATGTTATTTCCTATTTGTCACTCTGACTTAAAGGTACCTTAGTACCTGTATACCTACTTTTAGGCAGGTACCTATATCCTACGCTGGCATTTTCCTTTCCCTATAACTGTAAGGAAATTATTCAAACAAAATCCACAGAAAGACTTGTATTATTACGGTGAAATAAATGACTCTATAAAACCAGAGCTAGATCGGGAATAACAAGTCACAGTGGCTCTTCATACTAAAGTGAATTTTACTCGGTTAAGTTAGAGTTCAATTTGTAGTCAAGCCCTGCTTATAAACAAAATAGTGGGTCACAGGATATTTTTCAACGTGAATTATTACCGTATCATTACTTTTGTACCTAACTAGGTTTATGGTTTAAATAACAGTATTTTATTTCAAAGAAAAATATTCGAACTTAAACTGAGTTCCTTCATCGGCTACAACTTTAGCACAAACAAGTAGATACCCGCTGGGTGGAAATCACAACATATTATAAAACAAAGTCCCCCGCCGCGTCTGTCTGTCTGAACGCGATAAACTCCAAAACTGCCGAACAGATTTTCATACGGTTTTTAACTAATGGACGGAGTGATTCATAAGGAAGTTTTAATTGTGTAAATTGGCCGAAATATGTATGACGATGATTGTTGAAGATGTCGGAAATCATGCCGACTTCCCAGCTTTACCTACAGGTATGCGAGGCGTAAACCAAAGAGTTATATGGAAACAATGTATTACGAAATTAACACATTGTTTACCTGGATTAACACATAGCGTACTTTTAATCCTGGTCCTACATTCCCGTGGGATATTTTCCGCCATCCACACGGACGAAGCCGCGGGTAAAAGCTAGTTATACTAATAAACCACATTTGCATCCATCATGTCATGCTCATTTTTGGGAACCAAAAGCCTCCGCAAGGCATGGCGCAATATGGAGGAAGCCTGTGTACTTAACAGTGAGTGAAACAAGGCTACCAATATTATGATAAATAATGATGATGACTAAAGTCCGTCAAAAAATATTTCGGCAGTACCGAATATGAAACGAATAGATTTGTCTCTCTGAGGGATTGAATCTGGAACTAGGTGATCTGACAGAGAATCAAAGTTGTCGACATAGCTTACAGAATAAGCAAGCTAAAGTGGCAATAGGCCGACCTTATTAGCCGTAGAATTGATGACCGTTGGGGTAGACTTGTTCTTGAGTGGAGACCGCGAATCGGCAAACGTAAGGTAGGACGCCCTCAGGCTAGGTGGAGCGACGGTCTTCGCAGGGTCTGGCTGGTAGCAGCTGGATGAGAGTTGCCGAGAATCGAGCTGAATGGCGGGGAATTGGAGAAGCCTATGTCCAGCAGTGGACTGCTAAGAGCTGATGATGATGATGATGAGATGTATGATTCATAAAAGGAAAATACTGCAGGCTATGAAAGTTGTTCGTCTATTTGCGACCGACGTTGTCACAGATACGCACATGCACAGATACACAAAAAGAACGCAATAACATTTGGATTTAGCTCCCATAGAAAGCAAGAAAATAAATTTATTGGACCCAGGTTATGGCACACAATATTCACACAAAAACAAAAAACACAAAATACTTAAAATAGTGATGTGTGCCTCGCGGCTGCGCCAAATAGGCTCAGTCCAGCATAAATGCCAGACAACTAGTGCCTGACGCTGGTTTTCAACTGGACTTTATGTGACAAGGACGTCTTACGGATATAAATCAATTTTATAGTGTGTGTAAATATTTAAATAAAACATTGATAGATATGTGTAGCAAATAATATTAAAAACGATTAGATATTTGTTTAAAAAATAATTATATAGTGGTGTTTAAGAAAATAAACAAAATGGTATGGTTGCACAAGAAACAATGGACTGTCGTCGATAAAATATAGATACGAGTAACTATATCATAATTCAATTAAATGAAACATTCAAATTGATCATAGCTAGCTTCCGTTGATCATCCATGCGGAACTGCTGTGGGCGTCTTATGTGTCGATCGTTTTAATTGCTCGAATAGGTGGTGGCAGATTATTCCACACTATAGAAGCCGCATAACGGAAGCTACCTCTAAAAGCTGTACTATGTGACTGGGTCGAGAGTTTCTGCGATTCTGAGATCTATGAGAAGAAAGGTCTGACCTCAGACCTTTCTTCTCATAGATCTCTTAGAGAGACACGTACAGACACGTGACAGGGATCTCCAATAGGTTTTCTTCCATTCGTACCCACCACAATACAAACCATATAATCAAACTTGGTAATGATGTCATACTTCACCACCAAACAGCATGCCCAGCATACAGATTACGACATTATCTTCCAAGATTAGCTGAGTTCCATTTTCAATTGTGAACATGTAGTCTTTGATTTGCTATGACAAAGAAAATAAACGTAATAGCGCTCCTGTATTCAGCGACAGGACAGGCAGAGGTGACATGCACCCACATTTCTCCAGTTTTATGTTCTGTATAAGAAAAAGAAGCTATTGCCATTCATCTAGCACAAATCTAGACTGTGCTGCTATTAAAAAAATAATATAATGGAAAAACACTTTTCCTTACCAACGAGTCGAACCCAGCAGATTGCAATCACTACCACAGTGATGATAAGTCTGCCGGGATCGCGGGAAAGTTCGAAAGGGATACCGAGGCCCCTGGCAACACAGGCAACGGAAGGAACACGGGTGGGTTTTAGTCAGTAAGAGTCTGACACACCCTCCCACTCCGCCCAGAGCGGGAGAAGTTATTTGATAATTTCCCACACAAAAAAAAAGGAGGACTGTTATGATTGTTAACCTTTTTTTTATCGACATAAATTGATGATAAGTGAGCATATTTACTTATGTATGTTTTGATGAATCATAATAATTATAGTAAATACACGCGATGTATAAATGATAGATGATACAATTACAAAAGAATGACACTAATTATTACACGTAATTAAGGATCTACCTACTTGAATTAATCTAAGCAAATAGGTATGCACAATAAAGGGGAAAAACATTCAAGGTTTCAGCCATCCATTACAAGCTATCTTCGACCTTGTTCCAACGCCATATGGAATAAAATAGATTCATTAATGGTTACGTGAGTCATTACCAGTTTCGAATTGACAGTTCCTAGGAAGTCGAAAAAGACTTTAGTCACATTATTTTTCAGCTTGAGTGAAAGTAAAGATTTAAAAAATACTGGCAACAGAGAACCAGCAGTGGTGGCTCAGTGGTAACAGCCCCGACTTACGAGTTGTAGGTCGTGGGTTCGAACCGAGGCAGGCGCTTTACTTTATGTAAATAATTTCATCACCACTGCAAAAACGGTGAAGGAAAATATCGTGAGGATACCGGCATGTCCTAGAACCAAACATTCGAAGATATGTGACATCCACCAACCCGCACTGGGCCCACGTTGTAGATTACAGCCCACTCCGTCTCGAAGAGAGGAGGCCTGTGTCCCAGCAGTGGGAATATTATAGGCCGATTATACTGGCAACAGATCAGATGATAGCAATCTATTGATTATCTTCATTATCAGCCTGAAAGTCCCAGAGCAAGGCAAGAGGCGTTCAAATAGCTACCACTGACAATTCATAAAAGTAACTATTCCCCGTTACCTAAGTCAGCCAAGCTACCAACATACTGAATGGCTTTTTTGTTTTTGGGTGGGAAATCATCAAATAACTTCTCCCGCTCTGGCCGGAGCGGGAGGGTGTGTCAGACTCTTACTGACTAAAACCCACCCGTATTCCTTCCGTTGCCTGTGTTGCGGGGGCCTCGGTGACCCATAAGTACCTTCCCGCGACCCCGTCAGGCATCGGCCCTAGTGGACCCCTACATTTGTGCTGACGACATCTTTTTGAGGCACGCGTGGAATACAACGCGCCGTCGACCCGGGTCTGGTCCTTACCCGACGGTGAGCTACCCATTGCACACCGTCCGCAAGCCCGCGCCTACGGTGGCCGGAAATCCGCCCGGGATTCCCGACGCCCAGGGCGTCTCCTGCAGCGGGACGAGAGGGCGTGAAATTTGCCTTTCCCTCAACCGTCCGGCTCCTCCTTCGCGAGCATTATGGCTTCGCAGAAAGAGGTGACGGCTGCCCATGCCCTCTCGCTCCGTACCATGGCCTGAACCAGGGCCGGACGCGAGAGATCTCTGCCGCCGATCACCTCCACGAGGACACGGCGGTGCTCTGCCCAAGATGGGCAGACCTCCACCGTATGCTCCACCGTGTCCTCCGTGTGATCCACACAGTGGTGACACCCGGGCGTTTCCTCCCGCATTATCCGACACAGGAACCTCCCGAAGCTGCCGTGTCAGGTGAGGACCTGCGTCAGGCGGAAGGTGAAGACGCCGTGGCGCCTCTCTAGCCACTCCTCAAAGAGGGGACTTATCGCCGCAATCGTGGCGTGCCCACTGAATGCTGAATACTGAATGGCTAACATTTTAACAATGGCCTGAACTTGTCTTATAACAGCAGAAACTAGAGATTTAGCGACCTGATTTGCTTTTAAAAAAACAATGTATCCTATGGGTTCAGAATAGAAGCATTATTTTAAAAAGAAGGATAATTTTAATTCGTTTGCATCAATCACATTGGAACAGCCACCTCAAAGAGATGTCGTCAGCACAAGCGTAGGGTTCCACTAGGGCCGATGCCTGCCGAAGTCGCGGGGAGTTACTAAAGGGTTACCGAGGCCCCTGGCAACACAGGCAATGGAAGGAATACGGGTGGGTTTTAGTCAGTAAGAGTCTGACACACCCTCCGTTATTTGATGAATTCACACCCAAAAAAAAAAAACTGCACAAAATGCTTTTATTTGAAACTAGTGGCTTACGGAGCGTAGTTATTTGTTAGCTTTTGTGACAAAAAAGATAATTTAAACTACGATTCAGGGTTATTAGGAAACAAAAATAAAAAAAAAAACGGAGTGTGAGGTCCTTGGTTTGATTCCCATGTCGGGCAAAGTTTTATTGGATTTTTCCATCAGGAATTTCTCAGTAGCAGGCCGTAGTCTAGATTTGTGCCCAGTTGACAATAGGCTCGCCCCCTATTACATGGGATTTAAACATAACTGGCGAAATGTATACCTCTGCCTAATCTTTCGGGGAATACACTCTCCATAACAATATGTTATATTATTATGGAAATCACTCGGAGAATTACTTCACTCAGGGGATTACAGCAAGGTGCAAATATAAAACAACTCTCGAGTCATTGAAAGTACCTGATTCATCTAATCTAAGCTTAGACCTAAGACATAATTATAAATAATAGAATGTGGCAATGTGGCTGATTCAGTTTATATTCAACAATCGTATAAACACTCCACAGGCTAAACTAGTAACGCCATCTAGTTTACATTTTCAACAACTCAGAACTCTAGTAAATCGTAAACAGTACAACAAATTGCCACCATAGAATCTTGCTACAGCTAGTTCTTGATGCATTGGATAGGTGGCGATACCTCAGTATTACAAAACAAAAAACCTAGGTATTTTTACCCGACTGCACGCTCTGTAGCCTAACGCCTTGATGGATTTTAACATAAATGTCGTTAGATTCGTCTTCATTGTGGGAATGACATAGGCTATATAATTTTTATATAATTATTGCATCTGCAAATACAAAAAAAGGTAGGGAAACGTTTTTTTTTTAAATAAATTACAACAGTATTGATATCAAATAAAAGCTAGTAATGATTCAATTCCATATATACTATATAAATAAAATTAAAAAGCTTGAAATAAAACAAATTATTTAAAAAACAAGAATCCCGACTGCAAAAACACGTACCTAACTGAAAAGAGAAAAAAAAGCATTATAATCTATAGAATTTTGGTATCGCAAGCGGGGGACAAACCAATAACCCGAAATATAGTGTAACATTTGTTTGTCCCCCGCCTGCGATACCAACATTCTATAGATTATAATGCTTGTTTTACCCTTTTCAGATATGTATGTACGTGTTTTTGCAGTCGGGGTTTTTGTTTTTAAATAATTTGTTTTATTTATGGTGTCATTAAAAATAAAAATAAGTGTCCTAAGAACTTGGAATAACCACTTCCGTTAAGCAAAGGTTTCAATATGATATACGTGAACCGCGATGTTATGTATGCTTAATGCAGAATATTAGCGTTTGATAACACACCAACGAATTAAGACAAAGTTTGACAAAAATATAGTTTATGTCCTAGATTAGCATACGGAATAGCAGAAAAAAAAAATCATATAAAATTTGTAATGTGGGCAATAGTTTTGATATTTAAACATCTATTTAAAATAAACGAAACTGGATCATTATAGCCGGTGTGAGTTCTTTGTTTAGATAATGTCAGCACGTGTTATTCACGCTTGTCCAACGCATTTCAATGTCTCAGTGCGTCGTCTAAGTAAATGTCACCACTGCGTGTAGAGGGACCATGATATCCAATACTCGTATACATTTTACCTACACGGAAAAAAGGATGTCTTAAATTAAGACAATATCCTTTTGGTCAAGACAAATATTGATCCATATATGGGGAAAACAATATATTCTTGAATGTAGTAAAATTTTGTCTTAGTTTTATTGTCTTCTTCGAAGACATTATACTTAAATGAAGAATTATTAAGTTTAATTTAAGAATTCTTCAGTAAACACTAGATATTTTCTTCAATTAAGATTATTATAGTCTTGAATCAAAAATATTTGCTCAAGAATAAAAACTAAGTATTTATTATTCTTAATTTGAGTAAACAGGTTTTCTTGGACTGGGTACATTTACTTACGTTAAGAAAATATTTACTTGGATTGAAACAATTATTCTGAGAATATTGATATTCTTCGCTGAAGAGATCCTTTTTTTTCGTCTATAGTTACTATATCTAGAGAAGTTTCAATTCTAAATTGTTATAGACAGCCTATTTGCATACCAGCTGTTTAGGTCTAGAGACTTTTTCCAAAAGATGTATTTGGGATTATTATTGATAATTGGGAATTATATTATATATAATAAATTAATAAATTGGGATTATTATAAAGCCGTTGGGTCTCAGTAGCATGCATAATAGGGTCTTACACCCATTTTTGAAAAGTGTCTTTTTTAAATTCTATAGTGCTCTAATATGCCCCAAAAAAAATCACAAAATTTTTATTCAATCGATAAGTGCCATAAAAATACATTAAAATTTTACATTTTCAAATTTCGCGCGTAGTTTGACGAAAACGCTGGACGCAGTGGACGCCATGTTGCTCTGTGGTTATGACGTCACTTGGCTATGTAAACAAATGCGCTTATTTATTAGCTTATCAGTTGACAGTTGACACGTTTTAGTTTACATAGCGGTATGACGTAGTAACATGGCGGCTACTATTTCATGGTGTTTTTTAACAGATTGAAAAGTTGAATTGAATTTTAAAATTTATTTTGTTATTTTATGAACTAAAAGTAACATTTTCCGGCTCCTTTTTGCCTAAACTATCTCAATAATCTATTTGTAGATTTTTTCTAGTATATAGTAAAATACCCTATTATATGGGTATGGTAGGTACTTGAAGTCATATCGACAGACTAATAATATGTAACTAATATGTAACTAAGACTAATGGTATGTAATGATGGAATCATCATCATCTACGAGTACCTAGCGTTTTCCCAATTATGTTGGGGTCGGCTTCTAGTCTAA
Source organism: Atethmia centrago (assembly GCA_905333075.3). Classification (NCBI taxonomy): domain Eukaryota; kingdom Metazoa; phylum Arthropoda; class Insecta; order Lepidoptera; family Noctuidae; genus Atethmia; species Atethmia centrago. The sequence goes on along the minus strand of HG995386.1, from coordinate 13,400,703 downwards.
CTAGATGCAGCTGAATACCAGTATTTTTCATGGAGCGACTGCCTATCCGACCTCCTCAACCCAGTTAATGGGTAATGCGATACCCCTTAGTAAGACTGGTTGTCAGACATTCGGGCTTCTGACTAGCCTTAACGACTGTCAAAGATCTACGAATGACAGCCGGGACTAACCGCTTGACGAGCTTTTCCGAGACATGGAGGGGTCTTGGTATGATATATACAAAATTTTAATAAGAAGGTACTGTCCCGTTCCTACGTTTACCATGGTGACCCAGAGCGCATGACATTTCATCAATCCAAACACTCGTTGAGGAAGTGGCGTGGTGAGTTTAAGAAGGACAAGTCTGATTGATCATTTCACTGGCTTCCTGTTACCCGAGGCCACCTGCCATTGTTGGACGAGAAAAGCCGAAACTAATTAGCCGCCATCTTGAAACGGTAAAGAGTTCATTGCTGCACGTGACGGAATATTTACGAATGGTAAAACATCCAGGGGTCTACCACCACATCTTATAGCAGTCCAGTATTATTTAATATTACTTCAGTATGGAAAAGAGATGTAGCTATTATATCGATTTGTAAGGAACATGAGGCTTACCCATGTTCCTTACAAATTGGGAAGTTCATCAGGCCACCCTTCCTCCATCTATGGATGATGTCAAAAGTAACATGTACCGCGAACATACCTAAATCCGTTTTTCTAGTGTTGCGCTTAAAATGGCAATTTCTCCTTTGACCAAGTATTGAAGCCACTTCTTACATAATAATTTATGTATCACCTTTAACTTCGAACCAATATTCATTCAGTTTAATTAGAATCATGATTTCTGTTGCAGCACTTCCTGCGTGTTTTATTTTTCTGTTACCTTTAACTTATTTTCTTTCTTACCGACTTCAAAAAAAGGAGGTTACTTTTTTTTTCAGATAGAAAGCTATTTAATTAGAAATAATTAACATTGATTTGTACATAAAAAAAACAAATATATCTAATTAATTAATAAACATAACTAAAACTATACAGAAATAAAACTATACAGTAACTAAAATAGGGCTTCGAAAACTTCATCCACATCGCTGTCGACTGGTAATGTACCCAAGAGACTGGCGGCATTGCCACGTTGTATGGCAATGCTTAGCCTCTGGCCAGGTTAAAACCCAGCCCTTGGGTCACGGGAAGTGTCAACCAGCCGTCTGGAAATTACCTTAAAAAGGCCATGAGCACTCGGACCGGTTATAAATTTGATACATATGTATGTAATATTATTGGAACGGCAATATATTCACATAAGATAGAATTAGGGCTTCCAAAAAATATACAATTTTTTTATAGGTATAGGTACGTATGTATGTTCGTCCACGCATTTCTCTGAAACTATAAATCGGATTATGGTCATTTTTTTAATGGCTTACATATATTTCAACTTAGGGAACAGTGTAAGTTTCATCAAAATCGGTGCACGAGTTTTCAAGATATGGACTAATATAAGTGTGACGGCCTGGCTTATTGATACGAGCTACGGGTGTGGTGGCAACGGACAAACATCTCAAAACCTTGGTCAAATTCTAGTACAGTCGTTAGCACATCAAGTCATTCACAAACTGTCAAATTTTCTCATTCGATTTTGAACTTAACGTCAACATTTTAAGGATTAAAATCATTTGGAGAAATTTGACAGTTTGAGGTAACTTTACGTGCTAACGACTGTACACGTAAGAAAAATCATAAGGAAAATATATACTACTTATTACTAACAAATATTCCAGTTTTAACTTAAAACTAAAAATTACGAAACAAAAAAAATCGCCTTAATAAAAAAATTTACTCAAAATTATGAAATAATATGTTTAAATAGATAAACGTGAAATTAACCAACAAATCGAATCCAAAGTAGCTACGAAACAAATTAGGGGCCTACAATTTTTTTTGAGGTGCCAGCAAAGCCATTTTTTATATTTAGGGGAAGTCCCATAGCGCCGGACGGCACCTACCGCCGGACACTCGTACTATTCAAGCAAGTATAAACCGGTTCGATTCAAAGTACAAGTAAAAGGGGTGCGGGGGACACATAGCAACAGGATCACGCGCCGTGGCTCGCCGGCGACGCGCAAGGCCACGGCGGGAGCGGGCGTTTGCTGCTTTTGCCGGGAATTACGGCGTCACGTAAAAATCAATGTAAGTAATTCTGGCACATTTATGCACTTACATTTTAATGGTATTCAAAAATAAAAGTAGTACTTGGTTGTTATCCGTAAACTGATAGAATATTATTAGATTTTTTAACTAATTTTGGTAGGTACCACCTAATGTACGAAATCATCTGTCCCTTAGTACCGGACACTAAGTTATCTCTTAGCACCGGACAGTAAACATATTGATATTTTTCGTGAAAATTAACGTTACTTATTCTAATTGTTTAATTTTGTTTTAGAACATAGAAGAATGAATAGAATTGAAATGGAAGAGAAAAAAAAGAAAGGACTGTGGGAGCCACAGAGCTTACAAACTGCTATTGATAAAATTTTGTCCAAAGAACTGAGTGTTAAGACAAGCTGCAATGCGATACAGTATTCCTAAAAGCACTGTACATAACAAAATAAAGGCACTAAATCGAGGAGAAGAAGTAACGATGAAACCAAAGGTGGGTAGGTTCACTAGCACCTTCTCAGCAGAGTATGAACAAGTTTTGGTGGATCACGACAAAGATTTATCTAACAGGTGTATGCCGCTCAAAGACAGAATTAGGATCTAAGTTTAAAGCAGCAATTGGAGGCAAAGGAAAGCAAACCAAAGGAAAGAGCGTAGACAAAGGAAAAGAAGCGAAAGACGTGGAGCCCAAAGAAAAAAATGGAAATAAAGTGGAACCATTAACTGAAACATCTAACACTAACACAACAATTTGCGTGGTTTGCTTAGAAGACACTGAGGAAGGCTGGATCCAGTGCTCATCCTGTCTTGGGTGGGCACATGAAGCATGTGCAGACGTCCCAGAGTCTGGAGATGGCTACATATGTGATCGATGCAGGCTATTCTGAGACGTCCAGTGCTTTTGGTATGGCACAAATATCCGTCCGGTACTAGGTGCCACTTTTATAAATTACATTTTTTGTTACCAAAGTCTGATTAATGGTGTTAATTATTTTTAAGCAGAGGTTGTGTTTTTTTTAGTTTAATTTGATTTCTAACTTTATTATCTATTGTAAGTCATAAATAAATAAACATTCCTTAAAATATTTTTAATTTTATTTCTAAAAAACCTTAAGTGTCCGCCACTAGGGGACTTCCCCCTAATAGGTAATTTTAACTGCTGTCACCGACCTCAAAAAAAAATTGTAGGCCCCTAATTTGTTTCGTACCTACTTTTGATTTCATTTTGTTGGTTAATTTCATGTATATTTATTTAAACATATTATTTCATAATTTTGAGTAAATAAATAAATTTACTCAAAATTATGAAATAATATGTATGATGTATGAAGGCGATTTTTTTTTTAAATTACTTTTATGTGTCATTAATCATAATCATTTAATCATTTGTTGTTTTAAAACAATCAATAAGAACTACAGTGTAAGTGATATCTGGGCAAGTGGATCATTATTTTCTGGATATCTGGTATGTTTGTCATATAAAAGTTCACGATTTGTGCCAGTAGAATGTGTCTCGGTATTGCGCTGTATGACCTTTTGGCGACGAGGTGCCAGCGACATTCCTTTTCAGTCAAACCCTTTGGGAATAATTTGAAACGTATTAGGTAGGCATATTTTGTGATTGTTATAAAGGAAATCCTCTACTCTTTCAACCCACGTTTTTGTTCTATGAAAGGTTTTAATTCGCCTTACCAATTCCTTTAACTGGGCTTTTCTTGCCACCAGTTTTCAATCCTAGTAATTTGTCAGGCCAGACGATCAGTTAAGTGACAAATACATCTTGACTAGTCCAATTTCAGCTTTCCAATCCCCAATTTGCATAAATCGCAGTACGATATTGCTCATAAAAATATAGGAAGTGCCCCGTCATCGACTCTTAGGTATGTTGGCGTGGCCCTGAGTACTAAATAACAGATTTTTACCAAGCATTGTGAGGCTTTATTCTGAGAACAAGTAGTGCCAAATTCATAATGTCATGGAGTGAAAGGATTCGGTTCAGAATACGACTGGAATGTCGGTGTCTGGGTCTAGCTATTGTCTGTGTAGAACATAGATACAAATGTTTTGTGGTATTTGTACAGTGGCATTTGTATAGTAAATAAGAATATCGTACTAACATAAATCACATAGCGTGAGGAGGCTTGTGGCTTTACAAGAAACTTTGATACCGACGTCCTGAATGCACTATAGCCGTGGCCTCCGCAGATGTGGAATTTTTTGTGATACAATTCATTCATCGACATTATTTAAAGGGTTTCTTTAAATAATGTCGCTGAATGAATTGTGATCACAGTGACCGGGCGTGCCTTAAGTAGGAATTGTGATAACCAGATGTATAAATATGTTTGAAGCAGGAGTGTGTAGGATCGTAGCACATATCGTTCTATAATAACTGCCAACCGGTATCCTGCCTTTTCGCCGAAAATTGTTTGGCAGATTATCACTTGCCAACCAACGTTTCGCCAATGTTTCACTTTGACAACTAACGATTAGCAAATTTTTGTACGACAACGTTTCATTTGGTAGAATTATTGTTAAGCTGATTATTATAATGACACAAAACGTTTGGGTTAGGGTCACACATTTCACTCTTTTGGCGAAACCCTGGTCTTGAACTTGCCTAAAACAAATACGTTTTTTTTTAATAAGTGTAGCAACAGAAATTTAAGGTTATGATAGGTTAGGTTAGGTAAGAGTATAACAAACAACGCACGAGCCGAGCGAGCGAATCGAGCGTGTCGCGGCAGCGGCCGGCAATGTACCAGAAGCGAATCGCTTTTGTAAAAGGAAACAGTTAATTGGTCAAGGACAGCTAATGAGACATAAAGTACATAGTAAAGTTAGGTAACATTAAAGATAAACTAAAAAAAAAATTACAATAACTACCTGTATATAATTTGTCCCGAATGAAAATGACGTCCTTGTAAATAAAGTTGGCATTTTAAAAAGTGTCATTATGAAAAGCAGACCAAACGTACAGTTGGTAACTGTGAGGTTGGGAAATAAAACAAAATTATATGATAAGTTGGCAAATGATTATTCGGCGAAATAAAATTCTGCGAAATGTTAATTGGCAAGTGAAAATCTGGCAAACAATTTTCGGCCAAAGGGCAGAAAACCCTGCCAACCACCGTGAGAAAAAGACGTAACTTTATGCATAATTATGATTGGAATTATCATTAGTCACAATTCCCCTACCTCTTAACAATCAGAACTAGTCCTTCACATCTTCAGCTCAACTAAAGCAGTAACAATAGAGATTGCGTAAACAAATCTAAGTAACCCAGTCTCGATGGACCGGTCTGACCACTCTTTATTTCATGGCAGTGGTTTCCTCCGTATACTCGGAACAATAGCAATTAATATCATTTACTCGTCTCTTTGTCACGCATTTTAAAACTAGTTTTATAACAATTTTCACTTGACAACCTGCGTATGCACCGATCATGATACTTAATAGAAGCATTGAATGAATCACATTAAACTAACAGAGATTTTGAAAGCCCAAAAACGCTGTATTCGGTCTATGTTAGGTCTGAAAACTACAGACAGTTGCGAGTCTGTGTTTAAGTCACTGAAAATACTGACCTTCACGTCGTTGTACATTTTGGAAGTTGCAATTTTTGTTAAAAAAAATTGATACCAGTTTCCGTCACTAGCGGATATTAGAACTCGTTCAGGTCCTACGAGTCAACAATATAAAAATATATTACATACAGGCAAATACAAAACGGCACTGCTAAGAAAAAATATTATGTCAATGGGGCCTACCATATACAATACAATTCCGAGCAGTATTAAAGAAAACCCCTTACGAATATTTAAATCAGGATTGACCTCATTATTATTAGAAAAATGTTATTATTGTATAAAAGACTTTTTAAATGATAAATATATATATATATAACTTTATAACACAGAATAATGCTAATTATTTACATTTTTCATTAATTTGGCTGACATGTTAGTTATGATTTGTACTTATATTGTATCTGGTATAAAAAATATTGTAAGACTTTTGCATGCCGTAAGGTAGAATGTAGCGGAAACACTTTTTGTACCATATTCTACTTGTACCTACATTGTTGGCAAATAATATCTAATCTAATTATATTATACGGAATATTTACCATCAGTTTTTGGCAGAAGTGTACAGAATATCCATGAAACAGCCTGCGAGCCGACCATCTAAAAATTTAGACTCCGGGCTGTTAAGAAAATACTGACGAAACAAACTCCTGCAGGCTTAGCATGACACTCTCTATTTCTTCGAAGAATAGAAACGGCTCTTTCTATACAAAGTGACATTTCGTTTCTCAGTTTTTGACATCTCACCGTAGAAGAAATAGAGAGTGTCATGCTAAGCCTGCTGCATGCTGCTGATGGCAACAGGAAGGAATACGGGTGGGTTTTAGTCAGTAAGAGTCTGACACACCCTCACGCTCCGCCCAGAGCGGGAGAACTTATTTGATGATTTCCCACCCTCAAAAAAAAAAAAAAAGCCTGCTGGCCAGGGAATCGATCCCGTGACCCTAGCAGCCCGTGACCCAAGCAGCTCAGCAGTATTGAGAGATCCACATTAAATAATTAGTCATCTTTTATAACACCCATTGACGTAACATTTACTACCTATAATACTTTCGTCAGTTTCATTTCATATTATTTCTGCGAGGTCAAAGGTGTACGTACTATCAGATTTTATCATGAGAATCGAGCACGATCCAATGGCATACCTTAGCGTGACGTTGCTATTGTATAGTTTTCTCAAGCTTATCGGGAGCATTAAATTATGCATCTGGTTCGCACTAGTGACAAATGCTCTGCGGGCCACCGTCCAAGTGTTCCGTCTCGAGAAGTCGAGATCTCGACCTATGAATAACAAATGTAATCTAATATTTATATCAACACGCTAAAGAAACTATTTTGATCCGGTAGCGAATTGATCGGAATAGCTTGAGGCCTATTTGTGCGTAATTCTTTATTAGGTTTGACAGCCAGCCCAAGAGCTGGTAATGTATTATGGGAAGGTATTTTTAACGCTCAAGGCATGGCTCTATTACTACCCAATGGTAATGAGAAGCCTGGCTGGTCTATACAAGATTTTAAATACCCACTACCTATTGTAGAGAAATAAAACTATTTCTTCAATACGAAAACACGTAGGTATATTACTGAAGCTAATTAGCATAATCAGCCTACAATGTTCCCACTGCTGGGACACAGGCCTCCTCTCTGTAAGAGGGAGTGGGCCGTAATTTACTATGCGGGCCCAGTGCGGATTGGTAGATGTCACATGTCTTCGAATTTTTGATTCTAGGACATGCCGGTTTCCTCACGATGTTTTCCTTCACCGTTTTGAGAGCAGTGGTGATGAAATAATTTACACAAAGTACCTGTTTAACTGTCTGGGTTCGAACCTACGACCTACAACTCGTAAGTCGCGGCCGTTACCACTGGGACACTGCTTTAGCTAATTCATTTGTCAAAAACATACAAATATAAATTTAAAATAATAGTGCGATAAACAATATAAGATTCCTTATCGTAAGATAAGTGTAGTCGTGGATTAGAAAGAGTTAACAAGAAAACTTGCGGTGCATCAATAGGTGGACTTTGGTAACGTTTCTTTAGCTTTTAGAAGCCGCGGTACGATTTCAATCTGTCATTTAGTTCGTGTCGCTGGTTACGTAAAGGACACGTCAAAAATAACAAGTTTGGAAGAAACCTGGAGCCTCAGCCGTAAATTGCCTGGATTACCTCACAGGCAATCAGTGTGACACACACGGTGTTGTCGAACAGCAATCGACGCGGTCGGCCTGGTTAGTACCCTAGTACCCCACTGGATTGGGCCAAAAATCGGCCTTTTAAACTGGTCTTATACCTACGACAAACAAGAAGGGTTTTAGACTAGAGAAAACGACAAAAAGTTACGTTGAAAGAAAGGATAACGGGCCGTTGTATAGAATACATGTTATTGGACGAATAGATATCGCACGTAAGGTTGCACACATTGCAGACTTCAATAAGTTACTGGAAACGGCTACATGGATTAAAAGAAGCATATACTGACTGGCTGATTGTATGATTCATCTGGGGAATATCCAATTTGCAGAATTTCAATAAAATAGCAATTTAGGAGCTTGACGTATAATTTACACGATGTAGATATCCTCAACTGTTGGACTGGCAACGTTGGACTCTTTTGTTATTGCACCATGATGAATACAATGCCCCGTTTAAGTGATACCTAATTCTACAGGGGTCGCGGGAAGGTACAAAAGGGTCAAGGCTTCTACATACTGGCGCGACTTGTCGCGCGACGCGTCGCGACACAAAGGCACCGCTTGTAGCGCTACACGCGGTGTCTTTGTGTCGCGTCACGTCGCGCGACAAGTCGCGCCAGTATGTAGGAGCCTTTACCGAGGCCCCTGGCAACACAGGCAACGGTAGGGACACGGGTGGGTTTTAGTCAGTAAGAGTCTGACACACCCTCCCGTTCCGCCCAGAGTGGGAGAAGTTATTTGGGATTTTCCCAAAAAAAAAAAGTAGTACCTAATTAGTACTTAATTGGTTTCGTTATTTGAATCGCCATGTAGTAACGAGAGATCTAGCAGTTTAAATCAAATCAACTCAGCCTTTCGCAGTCCACTGCTGGATAAAGGTCTCTCCCAGGCTGCAACATCCTCCGTCTTCCACATCCAAAATCTGTCCCAGCCACCTTTTAAGGTCGTCGGTCCATCTAGCGAGGAGGCGTCAACTACGATATAGGTTTGCCATATGGCCAGGAAATCCAGGAATGTCCCGGGATTTTGCGTCTGGTCCGTAATTAACCTTTACTGTCCGGGATCCGGACAAGTAGACCTACCTACTAGCATTTTTCACAAAGTAGCGAACTGCAGACTTGTATCAATTTTTCGTACGATACGATTTAGCAGTTAGCTCTGCATTTGTTGCAGTTAGTCGCCTCGCGGTATAAAAGATTGTTACAAGCTTTCTACTTGGCTAGAAATACCCTTCAGAAAAACTGAGTTCACTTGCTTTTTTAAATTCCACACCAGACATTAACACAGTTACTAAACGTGTTAGCAAAGCCTCTGAATTCGCTTTGTTCGTGTCACCTTTCGATTCAGGTGTCACCCAGCAGGTGACCGAACTAAAATGGCTCGTAATTGTTATTTAATCTTGATCTAAACGTTATTTATTGGTTCAATTCGCGTGCAATACTCGTATAGGGTTGACTTCATTTATTGAGTTCATTTTGCCAGCTATGATGTTTGGATTAGAAGGATACCTGTGCGAACCATTTGGATACAACTGGCGAGTGCACGTTGTTTCAAAAAGGTAATCAGATATTTTAAAAAAACTCTGGAAGTAAACAAAATCTGCAAACGCGAAGGATGAAAAATACAGAGCTACGCTTTGATCTTCGTCTACATGGTAAAATAGGAAAATATCAGATTCTTTTTAGGGTTCCGTAGTAAACAAGGAACCCTTAAGTATAGTTTCGCTATGTCCGTCTGTCTGACTGTCTGTCTGTCTGTCCCCATTGTAGCTCAGAGACGCTTAGTTCTAGAAAGCTGTAATTTGGCATAGGTACCTATACATATTAATCACGCCGACAAACTGCTAAAACAAATGTTGAAAAACATTTGTTTTAGCTTAGGATAGGCCGTTCAAAAATACTGCGGGTCTGTGAACACCACTTTTCGATTCAATGATCCGCTTGCGTAATATTAAGCATTAAAGTGCAAATTTTTGTTAGAGTCAAGTGCCACCACCCCCGCTGCCACCTAAATGATTGTTTATGGAGATGTGAATACAATTCATGGCAGTAGTAGGTACATATAATGAAATTAAAAGAAAAACTATCACAGCTAAGCGGGCTTTACAAGTTAACGAGTAATAGTCGACCATCTTAAATTTGTAGTTGGAGAATTGACCGTGGCATATTTTGATGTATGGGAGAACATGTTTTTCAACTACAATGTTATGTTTGTTTTTGGGATGAATTCATCCCTACTTCCCAATTACGAAACCCTTCATTGTGCCTGGTCCGACACGCACTTGGCCGGTTTTTAATTATAGGAATCAGACAATTAATTTTCTTGGTATCAATAAGCTGTTATTTATTACTCTAAAGCTAGATTTTCTTCATCAACTTATTACCCTCAAGGTCTAGAATAAACTAATCATCTTTATATCAATGAGGCTGGAAAATGATTTTAAAATTGATTCGAGGCAGCCCTGGTTTGCTGCCGGTCAGTAACGAAACAGTCATGATCACGACATTAGGCCAACGTTAATTATGACAGATAGGAGCTGCATTCACCACTGACTATTTCCAATTCTGCAGGCCTTGTATGGATACGCGTTTCAACTTGGAAGCTGAGGTCTGGGGTCCATAGAAGCTAAAGGTACTGCCGACTAAGTTAAGGACAACCTGCCTTGTTATACATATCACCCGTTGTATATACAGGGTGACATTGAAAACATGCGACAAATCGAAATGGGAGATTGTACTCATCATTATGAACAACTTTTACTAAGGGACCAAAGCTACAATCCCAAAAAAAAAAAACTGCTGTCCCCTACATTTATGTTCGCAATACCTCATCAAAATGTAGGAAAAGCAGATTTTTTTTTGGGATTACAGCTTTGGTCCCTTAGTAAAAGTTGTTAATAATGATGTATACAATGTCCCATTTCAGTTTGTCGCAAGTTTTCAATTTCAACCTGTATAGCACAGACGGGTTAGCATACCTAAAGACCACGCCAATGTATTCCTAGAAGCCATAAGGATGAACTATGGTTCTTATAGACAGGTACATGAGCTGGGAGTAAAAATATGAACCTTACAGAAGTCGCATATGATGTGTTGTTACACATCATATGCGACTTCTAACCTTGGTAATAAGCAACAACCTCGAAGCGCACCAACTTAGAAACGCACCAAATGAAGAGCACCAACATCTATGTTTCATCGTTAGTACGTTTCAAGGAATAAAAATATAATATTTTTAATTTGATTTGTTAGCACACCTAAACGGTGCGTTTCGAGGAATACTTTTGGTGCGCTTCATTTGGTGCGATTCTAAGTTGGTGCGCTTCAAGGAATAGACGCTCACTGGTCGACATTCGGCAATTAGGTATTTTTCGAGTCGGGCATAGAGGGACCAAAAAGGGACTAATTGAATTACATGTGTTGTCAAATCCTATGTAGCTAGCTAACATGGGATCCGAATTTACTGATCAAGCTTTCAGAAACAAGAGGAAAGTCTCGCTAAGGTAAACCTTGAAGGAGTAGGTATCTTGCCAAAGTGCAAATAAATGGTGCCAGTTCCACAGACCACGCGTGTCGATGTGTCAAACTTACATCAATACGCTTTGATCTTCGTCTACATGGTAAAATAGGAAAATATCAAATTCTTTTTAGGGTTCCGTAGTAAACAATGGACCCTTATAGTTTCGCCATGTCCGTCTGACTGTCTGTCTGTCCCCATTGTAGCTCAGAGACGCTTAGCCCTAGAAAGCTGTAATTTGGTGTAGGTAATACATATTAATCACGCCGACAAAGTGCTAAAACAAATGTCGAAAAACATTTTTTTTAGCGTAGGATAGGCCGTTCAAAAATATACTGGTAAATGTGCCAGTTCCACAGACCACGCGTGTCGATGTGTCAAACTTAGATCAATGTGTGTGTGTGTCTGCGTGCGCGTGAGCACTTAATCAAACATAATTGCATACAAATGAACGTCTTAAACCGGCAGTGAAAATACCCTTACGTATAATTAATTACAATTTATATTGACATACCACAGTGAGTTGTATTGTTAAAGGATATTATAATGTTAACTAACCGACAGTTTATCATAGAATCGTGACTATAACATTTATGTCTAACCCTACCTCCAAAACTTGACCACTCAACACTAATTAAGAATTAATTGTTGACTTACTTTTAATTTTCTATGCATAGACTAGCCTGTGGTAGTTTGCTCGGTCACGGAACTTATGTACGGAACTCCGTGATTGACAGACAATACACAGCCTAGAGATAGAAACATGAAATGTGTTGCAGTACGAAAACCTTTGTCGAAGCTAAAATACCGTGTTTTTCTTGAATGACACGGTATTTTAGCATCGACACCCCTTGTAACCCTTGGGTTACATAGATAGCTAAACCATTTATTTAACATAATCAGCCTATAATGTTCCCACTGCTGAGACACAGGCCTCCTCATTGTAAGAGGGAGTGGGCCGTAATCCACTTCGTGGGCTCATTGCGGGTTGGTAGATGTCACATGTCTTCGAATTTTTGGTTCTAGGACATGTCGGTTTCCTCACGATGTTTTCCTTCACCGTTTTGAGAGCAGTAGTGATGAAATAATTTACACAAAGTAAAGCGCCTGTCCGGGTTCGAACCTACGACCTACAACTCGTAAGTCGCTGCTGTTACCACTGGGCCACCACTGCTCTCAACCATTTATTTGGTGCACAAAAAAGAAGAAAGAAGAAGAAGTGGGGGTTGAAGTTTCAATGCTTTCAACAAAGTTGCGGGCAGCTTGCAACATCAAATGCCTTCGTTTTTGTGTATGCAGAAGCACTTACAGTAACGAGGCACAATATAGATTTTTTTTTCAGATAAACATTAAGGCATCTAGCTCTTGTGCCTCCAAACCGGTAGTGTACATTTAGGTAGTTGAGTACATTCCAACTGAGACAGGCGGCAGGCGAATGAATGTACGGCGAACGTGCCCCGCCCTCACAATAAGGCGCTACCGACTTCTGTTAAGGCATAGTTTTCATATCATGCAAGAAAATACACTGGCCTGAAAAACTAAGTATCACACTTTTAAAATTGAAATAACTTTTTAACCTGCTACACAAGATATACTTTCTAAACAAAAAGGATTAGAAAAATAGTTTAATTTTATACATAAAAACTTCTTAGATCTTCTTTTAAGAAGTGGCTGAAAAAAACTTTAAAATCAAAAATAACCCTTTTCGAATTACAACTTTACCATTCATTTTTGTTTCCATTTTGTTTTCAATTTTTTTCTTGATCGATGAGTCTTTTTACAAAAGCTAAGTTAGACAACAGCACATAAACTTATTTATCATACCTCTTTCACCTGAATAATGTGCTAGGATCATGACTTTTCTGGAACTAGGCATCAGTATGCGTCGTACTGCAAGAATGGTGGGTGTGACGTTACGAACGGTTCAGAAGGTGAAACGAAGGAACGAAGAGACTGAAAACCATTTGAGGAGACCTGGTAATGGCAGACCCAGGTGTACTAGTGCCCGAGAAGACCGTAATATTGTTTCCACTGTGTTGAGAAATCGCCACCTAAATGTAGTTGAAGTCCAGCAACAGCTTCTTCAGACCCGAAGGGACTACGTTAGTGACAATACAGTAAGAAGAAGACTGGCTGAAATAAACCTGAAACCCCGAAGACCAGCGAGTGGCCCCAAACTCGAGAGAGAGTATCGAGTAGCGAGACTGCGTTATGCCCGTGAACACATACAGTATCAAGAAGAATGGTCAAGAATTTTGTTTACAGATGAGTCTCGATTCTCACTTTACACTTCTGATGGAAGGCGAAGTGTCTACAGGCGACCTGGTGAGCGATACCTTCAAGCCTGCTTCTCAGAAAGAGTCCAGTACGGTGGAGGCAGTGTACATGTATGGGCTGGCATATCTTCAGAAGGTCGCACAGAGTTAGTGGCCATAGAAAATGGCACCCTGACTGGGGAAAGATATGCCCAGGAGATTCTCAATGAGTATGCAGGGCCGTATTTAGTAAATATGGGTGATAGATAGATGCTGATGCATGATAATGCCCGGCCACACACGGCTCGGGTCGTGCAAGAGTACTCGTATATTCAGGAGGTTGGTATCAGCGTGATGGCTTGGCCATCTAGAAATCCTGATCTCAACCCGATTGAGCACGCCTGGGATGAGCTAGGGAGGCTAGTCAGAAGCCGCAGACTACCACCAACCACCCTCAGGGCACTAAAACAGGCCCTGATAGAAGAATGGGAGAATATTTCCCAACATCGGCTCCGAAACTTCGTGTTCAGTATGCCCAATCAACTCGAAGCTGTAAGCAGAGCCCGAGGAGGCAATACCAGTTATTAAAAAAATAAATAACATGTAAAACATACTTGTAAATGTTAATCGAGTTTTATGACACTAAGCTAAAAATTGTCATTTTTATTGTTTTATCTTGTTTTATATTTAAAATGGTACTAATGTATAATTTACTATAGTTTCAAAGAAAGCTGATAAAAATTGCTATAAAACATTTGTTATTTTAAATCTCTAACTTCTACAAATAGAAAAAAAAAATTAAAAGTGTAGTACTTAGTTTTGCAGGCCAGTGTAGATCGTGAAAGAATCATTGGCTGTTATGACCAGTGATAGGAATAGGTAGTGCCTATTAGCCTAAACTTCGAAGAACAGAGACAAGAAACGGAGACTTCCTTAGGACTAAATTATTTCCGGCACATCTGTCTCGAAATTTCGAGACAACACTTAAATACATTTAAAAAAATGTGTTATTTGGAATAAGTAATTCGTCTATATTTATCTAAAGTTTGTCTATAAATGTGATAGTTTGTATGGATGTCCATTACTCAATGCCACTGAAAATGCTGATTTTGGTAGTGATATAGATTAAGGTGTGGAATAGCACATATGCTACTTCCTATTAAAAAAAAAAAGTATAGTTTCCATGGGATACAAAAACAATAGTACACGCGGGAAAAGCCGCGGGAATTAACTAGTTAAAAAAAAAAACGTAAGGGTCCTTTCACACCACCGATATTGTCTGGCGAATTTTGGAGATTTCTATGCAAAAAAAAACGAAAGAAAAAATGCTCAAAAATCGCCGGTCGATATCGCTCTAGGTTCATTAAATAATTAATGGGCTCTAAAGGAAAAATAAAACACATAGAATATTGTTGTAACAAATATATGTATATTTATATTATTTTAAAATATGACGTAATTGGAAACCATGAAACAAAATGTACAGAAGGAAAGATTTAAGAAACAAATTTATGTTTATCTATCTTTAAATATCTATGTCATATTTATTTTACTGACGTTGAGGGATGCAATTTTTACTCAAATCAAAGTACAAATGAACCTTTGAAGTTTACAAATTAATATTTGAAGCATTGATGACAATCAGTTTTAATACTGAACTACTAACTGTTCGGTTTTGATAAAGAACTTGATGCATCAAAAATTGCTAAGAATTTGAAAATCTTTATTTGTGTTACAAATACCATAAAAAATAAAGAACGATTTTAATTTAATCATCGTGATTCGATTCATCAAGTTCAGTATCAGAACCGAAATTTTCTTTGTCATCTAAGTTAAAATACACAATCATAATTTTTTCTATATTTTCAACTGTCAGGCGATTTCTTTTTATGTTAAGAATCCATTTATAAGTTGAAAATGACCTTTCAACATCAACTGAGGTTAAAGGCGCGTACATATAGTATGCTCGCTCATCCTTTCCTGCTGTTATCGCTTCACATATGTCTCTAATTTTATCTAAACCGGGATTTCTGTCCATGACATTTACGAGTTTATTTTTTATAAGCTCAGATGAACACCAGCTAAGCACAGTTCTCACGTAATCAAATATTTCAAAGGCTTCCGTTAGAGTTAAATTCCATTTTTGTAATTTCTTTAATCCAATTTGTATATCTTTAAAATATTCCTCAATGTAGTCCAAGTCCGATATCAAGTTTTCCTTTTGAAGAACATTTTTGGCATACCTAATAGATAGCGCGTCGGAACTTCTTAAAAGATTTACAATTGTTTTAATTTGATCATAATATTTTGCATAATATGACACTGCCTCCAACCAAGTACCCCATTTTGTAATAACGGGTTCTGGAGGAAGCGGCATGTGGGGAAAGGTGTTTTTTAACAAGCGCACTCTATTAGGTGATTTAAAAATATTTTTTTTACGTTTGAAATTTTCATCTACATCTGAGTATTCGTATCGTATTTTTTCTGCCACGAGATTCAGTACATGTGCTAAGCAAGTGACGTGTATCATGTTGAGCAAATAATTTTTCAGCACACGTCCCGCTTTTAGCATATATGCTACACTATCAGTGCATAATACAGCAACGTCTCCTACTTTGGATTCATACAAATCGCACCACATATTTTCAAAGCAGTCTATTACAAATTGGGCAATTGTGCTCCCATTAACAATTTCTAGTACTTTGCAAGCAACTAAAAATGGTTTTTGTGTGATCGCATTTAAAGGTTTTACAAGTAAATGTACCATGTATCTGCCTAAAAAATCAGTTGTCTCGTCTAAAGATACCCACAGCTTTTGATTTGCAATTTGTTCATAAATCGAGTCAATTTTAGTTTTAAAAATCTTATCTAAATAAATTTTTCTCAGCAATGATTGCTCAGGAAGCTTTTGTCGATTTGTAAAATTGCAGCAAATATATTTATGGAAGAATTTTTTGAAAGCGGGGTTGTTTACTTGAATCCAAGGTTACATAATATGAGAAATTGTACTAGGTCCAAATAAAATTCTTCATTTGGTTTTTTACTTGTCCCTTTGTGTTTCGGACCTTTAACGTGCCTCTTGATACTACTAAGTTTAGCTGTTATACTGCTCTCGCACTTAGAACAGTAAATCAAATTACTGGCCGGGTCGTAATATAATTCAGGATGAAGTCCAATCCGACTTTGTACTGTTGCTTTCTTAGGCTTGTTCGCCATCTCCAATCTTACCGGTCTCCAAAAAGATGTACGATGGCAAGTACCTAAAATAAAATAAAATTTTAAGTTTTCCATGCCTCAAAAGGAATAACGAACCTTTATAGATACAGGGAGGTGGAAAGGAAAGCGGGAGAGGTGCGCGCATTCCAGCTAGGTGCATCGATTGTATCGATTTAAAGATTTTATTCTTTCATTTTACGCTCTAATAAAGAAAAACGGTTAGATAATATGAACACGCGTAACATCATTGTTATTGAAATTTTTTTTTCGCATTTTAGTCAATGCGCAAAAGACATATTCCTTTTTGGTTCAAATATTAAAAGAACCGGCCAGAAAAATAATATATTTTGATAGAATTCGTCCACCTTAGCAATTCTTTATGACACCAAAGATATAACATTACTATGCTTGGTAGTATTGAAGTTCACTTTTATATTTGAACCAAAAGTTAAATGCGTATGTTTTTTTTCTTTAACTACGTTTCATACACAATAATTATCTTAAAAACTCCACTAAAAAATATCAAGTTCATACAATTGCATATCAATCTAGACTGTCAAATTGCTAGTTTAAGATAAAATAATATATACATTAATGTTCTTCTTTATATCTAACTTACTGTTTGTTTCCCTACAAGAAATAAAATAAATAACTTTAGCCAAAACATTAAAAAGTAATAGATGTTGACTTACCGTATTATTTGATGTAGACAGACAGGAACAATGTTATTGCAGCAAATCGTAATCCATAAATTCAAGCCAAAGTAGTCGTATTAAGAAGATCCAATGAACCAAAAGACGAGCGAGGGTGAGAAACAATATTCACAAAAACAATACAGGAAGATGCGCACTTAACAAACCGAAGTACAGGATTGAAGTGAAGGTAACCTGCGCGCACGCGGGGCGGTAAGGAGTAGGGGGGGAGGGGGTATGTAGACCCTCCCCGCGCCGCACAGGTATGCGACCATGGCGGTTACCTTTTGTAATTTCTAAGAATAGATAACGAAACGCGCTGCCGTAAAATGTGATAATGTGATACCATTATTATGCAATTATTTTAATATCATGCACATTTTTAAATATACTTTAGAAATATATTTCATTAAGATGAAAGAAAAAAAGGTATTTGTATTTTCATTTGTAACTAAATATTTGCACATCATGTATAACGGTAGAATGTAAAGGGACCTCATTAATATTAAGATCATACCACTTTGTATACCTACATTCTGGCAAATAAATGAATTATTTATTTATTTTAAATACCGATAAAATCAAAATCAAAGCATTTATTTCAAATAGACCATTTACGGGCACTTTTGAATAGTCAAATGTCGGTCAGTCCAAGAAAAGTGAAGCTAAATTGCACGTTCCAAAGAGTAGGTCTCTATGGAGAAGAACGTGCAAGAAACTCCATGGACACTCTTTTAAATCATATTATGTGTTACATATAATGCCTTTTTTACACTTGAACTTTAGAAATCTCATTAAACGTAGCCGAGAGTGAGCTAGAAAGAAGATATTTACTTCGAAACGTGTACGGCTTCTTATTCAAACATTGTGATTCATTGTGTATTACGATCAACAAGTCATTTACAAAATGTTCTCCAAAAAAAAAATCAGAAAATTTTATGGTTGTAACGACTGTGTATGTTATTTATTATGATATAACTAGTCGCAAACTTTAGGTAAATATAGACGAATTACTTGTTCCAAATAACATTTTTTTAAAATGTATTTATGTGTTGTCTCGAAATTTCGGGACAGATGTCTCGGAAAAAAAGTTAGTCCTAAGGAAGTCTCCGTTTCTTGTCTCTGTTCTTCGAAGTTTAGGCAAATAGGCACTACCTATTCCTATCACTGGTTATGGCTGTATATGAGATCAGTATTTAAAATAAAATCAAATTGAACAATTTTGTTTCATATTCTCCGGCAAATTGAAGTTTCAATTTACTATTAAAATTAAATGGGTATGATTGCAAATGATTTTCCTGCCTGTGATGTTTTCCAACAAACTAAATAGCAGTGATGGGCTGAATATGGGTGTTGCCAATCTTTGACAAGCTGTAGTGAATAAACTATTGGACATATGTGATTTTTTTTTTTGTGGGCAGACTCGGAACGTCAAACTCAAACTCAAAGCATTTATTTCAAATAAACCAATTACAGGCACTTTTGAATTGTCAAGGGTTCGGTCAGTCAGTCAGAAAGATGAAGCTAGTTGCCCATTCCAAAGCGTAGTAGGTACCTATGGAGAAGAACGGGCAAGAAACTCCAAGGACACTCTTTTAAATCAACGTATTATGGTTACAAAATATTGTTTACATCATTCATTTTGAAATTATACATGTGAGAACGATGCAAAACGTAAAAGCGTCCGTAATAAAAAGATTACAACAAAAACAAAAGCAATTCAAAAATTAAAGTTAAAATAAGCCGTGGCAGCTAAGAGATGACCAGTCTCTACTGACGGCGCCCGTTCACGAACATGACGCGTGGATCAGCACCATTCAGCTCAACCATTTTGAAGGGAGCTAAATGATCCAACACACGCGCCACCATCAGCGAGACATTAGAGTGAGCACGACATATTCCCAGCCACCAGGGCACATTCCAGTCAATGAAAGACGTATCCAGTAAATGGCAGCTTTATAGTACATAGTACTCACATAACAATGTGCTGTGCAGCTATACAATACTAAGAGATTGAATTTATACAATGCAAAGAGAGTTTTTAAAATCTTCAGCAGCTCCAGCGTCATTATCTATATAAGATGTTTAATTTAAGGTCGTATTGTTGTCTCCATCTTAAAGTCAAAGTCACATCATTTATTTCAAATAGGCACATAAAAATTCACTTTTAAACGATAAAATTTAAGTACAGAAAAAAATAGAATTGATTCTATAGTTGCCCCTTACAAAAGGTAGTTTCATATGGAGAATAATGGGGAAGAAACTCCACCGTTACTCTTTTAAAATAATTTACAATATTTTGTATACATTAATTTTATAATTATATGTACATGATGCATCTTGTATATGGTAGGCTTGGTATCAGTGACGGTGAGCATTGGGTAGCTCGCCGTCCGATAAGGACCAGGCTCGGGTCGACAGCGCGTTGTGTTCCACGCGCGCCTCAAAGAGATTTCAGCGCAAGTGTAAGGGTCCACTAGGGCCGATGCCTGCCGGGGTCGCGGCAAAGTCCGAAAGGGATACCGAGGCCAGAACACAGGTGGGTTTTAGTCAGTAAGAGTCTGACACACCCGCTCCACCTAGAGCGGGAGAAGTTATTTGATAATTTTCCAAAAAATAGCAGCATAGACTTTTAGGAGAAAATTTAAATTCTAAGACACTATGCCTTAACACTGGCCGGCCAGTAATACAGGCGACAACCGTGACATATTGCCGTCACTAAGTTTTATTGAGCTCTTATTATAAACCAATAATAAAATAATTACCATAATCACAGCCGGATACGACACATTGTCGTGGATACAAGCTCAAAGTACTTAAAAAGTTTTTATAACTTACTTAGTTCAGCCGTCGCAAGCGTAGGTCTTGGTAAGTGTCGGGTCGGATTTTTCATTGGAAAATGTGTTTTCTCGTAAGTCTCGATATAAAAAGAGACTGCATTGAAAATATGACTGGAAAGTTGCTTTATATGGCCCCAGGCTAAAAAGGTCTACAATTCTAAAAAAAATATATTTTAAAATAAAGAACTTAAAAGGTGGCTGGGACAGACTGGATGCGGAAGGCGGAGGACAGGGTGTTGTGGAGTAGCTTGGGAGAGGCCTATGTCCAGCAGTGGACTGTTATAGGCTGAGTTGATTGATTGATTGATTGAAATAAAGAACTGAAAACTATAGTCGTATGGTCGATGTGATGCCCGAGTACCACAAAGAAAAACTATAAAAACTATTACTTCATTTATTGTGTTGAAACTTTTAAAATATGACATAAAATGTTTATGGCGACAGTAAGCAATCAATGTTTATGAATAGTCACCAACACTCCCTACACATTCTAAGTTCCGCGTGGAAATATCGTGGGATCGGAATTAATTATTTACATTATGTATATGGGTTTTCTTACTCTATTTTCCATAACCGTGTCTGTCAACTACTTATTGCTTATGTCTTAAGAAATTTCTTCCAGCAGACCTTTCGTTATTTTTAGGCTAGTAAGCTAGTGAGATAGTTTAATAGGATGATGTTCTATTTTTGAGCTAGTAGCGTCCGCTCCGCTGACTTTACCATCCTGACTTGTGGACTGGCCATGAGGCCACATGAGTGGCCGACAAAGCTAATGCCCTATCGGATCATTTTATTCCACGGAATCAGTCACCGCAATGCTAGTAGCATAAAATTTACTAGGGTCATGTCAACGGAACTAGCATTTGCCAAGCCAGGATAGTATACCGAGGTTCCAGCTTGCTATTCTAGCTTTGAAAAACGAGCCTCGTGTATAGAATCACAAGCATTACAAGTATATCCAAGGTGGATTTTTGAGATGGGTCAAGGGCAAGTAATAACCTTGTAGTTACAGAAAAACGGTTTTCGGACTCTTTTGACACTTTTGAGGTCATAATTAGGACAGTTTCCTAAGGTGAAGTGACTTGAGGCTGCATCGTTTGGAATCATTAAAATATATCACGTGAAAATTGATGATTTCGTAGCTGACTATACCAATTTTCAAAAATCTGTCAAGTAATTTTGACCGTCAGTTTTTTTTTTGGTGGGAAACCCTCAAATAACTTCTCCCGCTCTGGGCGGAGCGTGAAGGTATGTCAGACTCTTACTGACTAAAACCTACCCGTATTCCTTCCGTTGCCTGTGTTGCCAGGGGCCTCGGTAACCCTTATAGACTGCCACGCGACCCCGGCAAGCATCGGCCCTAGTAGACCCCTATACTTGTGCTGACGACATCTCTTTGAGGCGCGCGTGGAATACAACGCGCCGTCGACCCGGGCCTTACCAGACGGTGAGCTTCCCATTGCTCATCGTCCGCAAGCCCGCGCCAACGGTGGGCGGAAATCCGTCCGGGATTCCCGACGCCCAGGGCGTCTCCTGCGGCGGCTAGTGGCGAGAGAGCGCGAAATTTGCCTTTCCCTCAACCGTCCCGCCTCCTCCTTCGCGAGCATTACTGCTTCACAGAAGGAGGTGACGGCTGCCCATGCCCTCTCGCTCCGTACCATGGCCTGAACCAGGGCCGGACGCGAGAGATCTCTGCCGCCGATCGCCTCTACGAGGACACGGCGGTGCTCTGCCCAAGCCGGGCAGACCTCCACCGTGCTCCACCGTGTCCTCCGGGCGATCCACACAGTGGTGACACCCGGGCGTTTCTTCCCGCCTTATCCGACACAGGAACATCCCGAAGCTGCCATGTCCGTTGAGGACCTGCTTCAGGCGGAAGGTGAGAACGCCGTGGCGCCTCTCTAGCCACTCCTCAAAGACTTACGCCGCAATTGTGGCATGCCCAAATTTTGGCCGTCCGGGACCCCATTAGGACTTTGCAACCGAATTCGGTCGTAACGCGATCGCTAACTATGGCGAGACTGCAGCCCCTGGCCTGGATATCAACTAAAGAAAAAAGAAAACAAAAAAGGTAGAAACAAGATAATGTGAACTAAAAAGAAAATACAATAGATACAGGAATATTTTTTGTCCTTTTCATTCATGGGCTTGCTTGCATTACCTTGTTCCTACCTCTTTTGTAATGAGTGGCCAGTTACTATAGCGTGGCCAATTACTATACAGCATACAGCTATAGCTATATGTAAGCGGGCACGCCCTTTATACTTGGAGGCTTTTATTTAGGTTTTAGGTTCTGTTTACGTTTTTATCTCTGCTTGAGAATAATTTTCGGTCTTTTTTTTTGTTTTTTTTTTGTTGGTATAGTGGTGCACTAGCTGACATGTGGCTAATATATTAATGTTTTGTGTGATATAAATTGTTTTGCATACTGTTGTATAGATTTTTTCTTCTCTTACTGAACAGACAGCTGTGCTGCAGGGAAGTTTGTTGGTCACTTCTTCTTCCCAGCTAAAGCACTAGAAAGTGGTGAAGGGTGGGCGTTTTGGGGGACTGTCTTATGTAATTTTGACGTTCGAAAAGTGCTGATTCTCAGCCTGGTTTGAATAAATTACTTTTGATTTTGATTTTATAGCAGTTACCCTACATAAATAATAAAATAAATAAATCGTTCTCTATACACGAGGTCAGAGTGTCTAGCTTGCTAGCTTACTAGCCCTGTCTTACTATCCTAGCTTTAAAAACTAGCATTGTGTAAAGGCTCCTACATACTGGCGCGACTTGTCGCGCGACGCGTCGCGACACAAAGGCACCGCTTGTAGCGCTATACGCGGTGTCTTTGTGTCGCGTCGCGTCGCGCGACAAGTCGCGCCAGTATGTAGGAGCCTTAAAACGGGTAATATAGGAGTATTCAAATCTCGAATGAATCAGTTACATTGTCTAGGCAAGCATGCATCACGGTCAATCCTAAACTCGCTTATAATGAGGTGAGTAAGCGGTGGCAAGCCCATTAAATGTGAATAGTGTAAAAGAATATTTGGTTCATATTTTTTAGGGTTTCGTAGACAACAAGGAATGGAATGAACTGTAATTCGGCATGGGTATCTATTAATCAAGCAGTCTGGCGGGTCTGTGAAAACCATTTTTTGATTCAGGGCTCCGTTTGCGTAATAGTGCAAATTTTTTAAAAGTATGTCCCCCCCCTCCCGCCCTGCCAGCTAAATGGTTGTTTTTGGAAATGTGAAAAAAATCACGGCTGTCGTATATATAACAAAGTTAAAAGCCAAACTATCACAGCTAAGTAGGCTTTACAAGTTAACGAGTTTAGTTTGTTATTGAGATAAATTCATCCCAACTACCCTTCATTAGGCGTGGTCCGACACGCACTTGGCCGGCTTTCAATTTTCTTCCACGGACCTATCCTTCGGCTACATGACCAGCCCACTGCCAAAAAGTTCATTCAACTGACTTTGCAACTACGTCTACGTCGGTGACTCCGGTTCTCTTCGAATAAAATCTCCTTGATGACTACCAGCACTGGTAAAACCTGCATTAAAAGAATGAAGGATCAATGAAAATCCACTCACGTGACAGTTTATGTGAAACCATGGTACGTGTCCGGTTCGGTAAAAACGGACGTGCAAAGAGAAAACCCCATAGACGGAAGTAAGGAATTCCCAACTACAAATCTTTTGTACTCACTAGGAACAAAGGACCTACAAAGTACTACAAACAAATAATACAAATCTGGTTTGCGTCATTGCTATGACGTGCCAAGCCATTTTTTATTCGTAGGTATAAGTACATACATAAACGTTTGTTTAATATCATACCTGATGCAAAGATAAGGATCTACCTTATCTTCGCTTAACTTGACGCAGCACCAGTGCCTATTTATTTATTTAAACTTTTTACACACAAAAAAAGGTACAAAGGCGGACTTAATGCCTTAGGCATTCTCTACCAGTCAACCAAGGGTGGTGAACAAATGAGATGGCAGGTGCTCAGTTTGAGAGAAACAATGAGAATTCTTTATTAAAATTATATCACAATCCATTATAAATAAAATAGGTACACAAGTACATAAATAGGTTTTAAACTCATAATATACAGACTCGTATATACAAATTCAAGGGAGAGAGGTGTTGAGATAAGTCTACTCTATTTATTTTGAAAAAAACTGCAATTTCCGCTTAAATTCATACCGATATCAAGATGAAGCGCATTCAAAAGAAGAATGGACTGAATATGAAAGGAAGAATGAACAAAGCCAGAAGTATGAGACGGACAGAGTAGGAGAAGATTGTTAGAAGAACGCAGATTCTTAGTGTTTGAAGAACATAGATATTGGAAGTGAGACACAAGATAAGAAGGAGGAGTGGGAGAGAAGAAAAGCGTGGTCAAAGCACGCAATTTCTTCTTTGGCGAATCCATTTGACTGATACGGACAGATTTAGACATTTAATTGAATTAATTCATAAGCATAAGGAAGTTGTCCCACCGCCGGCAAGTAAACGAGTAGCGAGTAGAGCTAGCAACTGAAAACGAGTTGGCGAGCAGCGAGCAACGAGTGTGTAGTTCTGATAGTTTTGTCGCTGAGCTATCAGCAAGTGTCCGAGGGCGACGAGTGATTACTCGGACCACTCGTTCGACCGCTGGTTGGTCTCTCGGCGTGAGTTCTGATCGCCAAGTGAGCATCGCTGAGCAAGTATCGCTGAGCGAGTATTATCTTTGATAGCGCTTGTCGCTTAGCGAAAAACTAGTGGAGCGAGTACTCGCTGGCGGTGTAAACAGTCAGCAATGAGCTATTAATATATGCATCTCTTTTGTTTACACGGAATATATGTATATCTATTGTACGTTTCTTGAGCGAGAAAATTGCCGATAGTTAGACGCTTTCTCGCCGGCGGTGGAACGACTGTCTTACACAACCAGGAGAAGATTTGCTTTTGCACAGCTGGTATGATAAATATGACAGCAGAAGATATGTGCACAGTTCTCGATATCAGATTAATGAAATAGGGACATGGAGACTTCTTCAACCTTTATTGCAAGACCCAATCCTTCGTTCCCATAATAATGAGAAGTACAGTTAAGTCAATATTTGAAAAACCAGCCAAGTGCATGTCGGACCACGCACAATGAAGGGCTCCGTAGTTGGGATTAATTTATCCCAAGAACAAACTTAATATTGTAGTTGAAAAGCATGTTCCCGCATACAATCCAACTGCAAATGTAAGTTTGTACGCACAAAATTGAAAGATTTGCCAAGTTATTTTAACCACATAGACTTCTTATAGGATTTCCTGTAATCTATTATAATCTATGTATAAGTAAAGAAATATTTTCTGTATTATTAAATAAAAATAGGGTCTGTAGTTTTGGAAATAAGGGATGGTCAATTTTCATCTATCTTCTTAAACAAGTTTAAAACTATTTATTTTAAAATAAAAATAAAATATGGGACCCTCACAATAATATGTTTGATATGTCACATGATACAGTTTGCAAAACTTTTTTTTTCTATTTTCCCCCCAAAAGTTACCCACATATTAAAAATTTATTTATCGACGATACACGTCCGTGTTTGGGACACAAAAATTCATATGTGTACTTTGGTACACATATGAATTATGATCACTCGTGTGTCTGTGACCGATTAAGATGAAATTTGTTTCATCTTTAGTCATCTTAGTCGGTCCAGTAGATCAGGTGCAAATCGGCTATGACAGACGGATAGACAGACAGACACACGAGTGATCCTATAAGGGCTCCGTTTTTTTTTTGAGGTATGGAACCCTAAAAAATAATAAATAAGAAAGTAAACATTTTTTATCTCTTATCCTTTTTACACATAGTTATTTGCGATACAGTTTGTAGAAGACAGAGAAGAGAAGACACATGTGCCAAAATGTATTCAATTACATAAAACTAAAACATAACATTACGCCTGTATTCCTGCAGGGCTAACATGACAAGCGCGAGAACGCTCTCTTTCTCGATTTGTCGAAATTTGTCTACGATTCTGACGTCATCCGAATGCCTAACATGACCGCTAAGCGTGAGTAAACTCGAGAAAGGCACTTTGACAGTTCTTTATCTCGCGACGAGAAACCGATGTAGCAAATTATTAAAAACAAATCATTTTTATTTTAGCAACATCGGCTCATTCGATAAATTTTACGCATGGAATTAGTATGTACTATAATGATTTTACATCCACCTCTATTAATTTATGTTGTAATTTTTTGTGTAACCGACCTTTTTTATTAAAATTTAATATTTTTCTATGGCATGCCGAAATTAAAATACAAAATGACGGAAACGAAAATGCGTGAGTCATTTTTGTTAGGGGAAAAACCTGTGGGTTCGCGTCACCAATATGTTAACCGCGTCACCGACATACTAACCACGTCACCGACATCCTAGCCGCGTCACCGACATATGAACAGCATCCCTTGAATATGCAATCTGCGTCACCAACATGCTAACTGAGTCACCGACATGCTCAATGCGTCATCAATATGCTGAACGCGTCACCAACACGCTAACCGAGGAACCGACATACTAACCGAGTCACCGACATGCTCAATGCGTCATCAATATGCTCAATGCATCACCAACACGCTAACCGAGTCACCGACATGCTAACCGAGTCACCGACATGCTCAATGCGTCATCAATATGCTCAATGCGTCACCAACACGCTAACCGAGTCACCGACATGCTAACAGCGTGCCCTACCTGCTAGCAGAGTCAACGACATGCTAACAGCGTCACCGAAATGCTAGCAGATTTACGAAATGCCAATCGACTTACGCCGTGATAATCGCGTCACCGACATTCTGAAAGCACTTATTGTCATGCAATTTGCGTCACCAACATGCACACCGCGTCACCGACATCCTAACCACGTCACCGACATGCAGACTGCGGCACCAACATGCTACTCAAGTCACCGACATGCTAATGTAACGTGTGCATCAGACTGGCGTCGCGGACCGGCCTGTGTACGTACATGTATACGCATATATATACTTATATATGTATTATATAAGTATATATATGCGTATACATGTACGTACACAGGCCACGTATTTTTTTGTATTATAATTTTGTCTACTCTTCTCGTCGTCAAAATCGAGGATATCTCGTGTTGAATTGTCAAAATACGAGATAACTTAGGTGCCATGTTAGGGTTTGTCGAGAAAATATCGAGTTTGACAGAACGAGTCGAGTATTTTGTATGGCAGCGCTGTCAGAAAACGAGAAAATTGACAGAAATAGACAAAAATTACTCACGCGAGAGTGAGTAATTGTCGCGTGTGTCATGTTAGCCCTGCTGGAAGGGTTAGGCAGACATGCACCAGTACACCCACATTTCGCCAGTTATGTGTTATATGTATTAAATTAAAACCCGATAAAACATTCAATTCTGCAGCTATGCTCAAGTCTCTGAAAACAAGGTGTAACAGATTTAATGACTACTTAACACAAGATAAAACTTTACTGCATTCTTTAAGACGCTGACAACACCTAAACCGCGGTCACTGTCAAATTCCATAGAAAAGAAAGAGAAGCGTGATGACACAATTGCAATTGTAATTTATTGCAAAATATGAAGTAATTATCTATTTACTCAAAATTGAGTTGAGTAATCGAAAATATAAAACAACCAAGTTCTGCATTCAAATAAGACGTTTTTGTTATTAATTAAATACGTAACGTATGTTGATATTTGATACAGATATTTTGGATTAGAACTCAAAGTATGAGGTTAGTTTAACGTTAGTTTGTATGGAGATTTTGTTTTCAAAACGTGTTTTGGTAACAACCAAGTTCTGGGAAATATGTTCAAAATTAATATATATTTTTTCCGCTACCACAAACTATACAGATTTAACATTTTCTTTTCTTAAGCGAAGCCTATTTTGGTCAATTAGGTCTTGTCAGCGCCTTAAGCAGAAACCTTGGTAGGTACACCTATGCATTTGTGAGTCAACTTGTCTTACTCAACTGATTCGTTTGAAAAGAAAAGTTTGAACTCCCTTGTCACAAGGAAGGTCGTTCTTTTATGAATCATTTGGTTTTGCAATGTTGTATAAGTTATTGAAGTTACTAATAAACTAAATATGTCACTTTAACATTCACGCAAATAGAACAAAAATAAAACTGATAGGTCCTAACACGATCTTAGGACTGGTCCTATGGATAGTTGGAATAATTATTTCTCGAGACATAAGTATCAGCAAATAATTAGCAAATTACTGCTATATTTAACTAGCAAACTAATGAAAGACAGTTAATCATAAACTAATTTTTGGAGCAAATTTCTGATGCAGTCTATTCTATTCTATTTTTATTAAATGGCAAGCAAAGCCGATGTCGACTATTCTGCCAATGTCTAGAGTGCATTGGAAAAACAAGTGTGCATGAAGTAAAATAAAAAAAAAAAAAAAACAATAACTGAAGACAAGTAAAATTCTTTGATTGATACAGTTGAACACAATGTAGATCTTGTTGGGTTAGTACGGGACTGAAACAAACAAAAAAAAATATAAAATAAATACATATTATAATTGTTAAAACATAAAATGTACGCATACCACACACACATAATTTACAGTTTTATGTTATTGTGGCGGATGAAAGTCATCAGCGCCACGAGCAGTTCAGGAGAGGAATGTGTTAACAAAGCGGGAAAGTTAGTCGGAAGAGGGATTTTAAATTTAGGAAGACGGCTATAGAGATCTAGAGGTGGAACGTTGTTTGAGCATTCAAAGAAGATGTGATCCAGAGTGCCCTCCTCCAACCCGCACTCGCAGAGGGAGGAGTCCCTAACCCGGATTTTTTCCAAGAACACAGGGGTACAACAAAACCCCAGGCGAATACGACAAAGGACGGATATAACAGTTTTGGAAACTTTTTTGTAGCCGTAGAACCAAGGTTTTGACTTTATGGTTGGTTGAACTGCATAATAAAACCTGCCCTTTATTCTACCAGAGTTATTCCACTGTTCCTGCCATGAAGATTGGAGATTAACTTGTGGAAGGCTTAGCAAGTCATACCCCTGATGAGTATTGTGGGTGAGATCAGCTACTGCTGATGAGCAAGCATCTTTGGCCAGAGCATCAGCGCACTCATTGCCCTTAATGCCACAATGACCAGGTATCCAAACTAACTGAACCTCTTTTTGATTGCTAGTACAAGATAATAGAGATTTTTTAATTTTAAAAACTAGGGAGCTGTGCAATTTACTTTTGAAGGGGTTCTGTACTAGAGCTTGCAAACAGCTAAGAGAATCTGTGAAGATTACGGCTTTGTCAATATTGTGGTGAGACTTTATAAAAAGACAAGCTTCCAATAAAGCCACACACTCGCCCGTGAACACAGAAGACTCTTTAGGACATTTAAATTGCAAAATAATACTGGAGCTTTGGTAGTAAACTGCAGCACCAGTGCTACTGAGGTCATTAAATTTTGAAGCATCTGTAAAAAACCGTTGAAAGCCAATCCATCGTTCTCCCACCACCGCATTGAAAGCCGAATTTGCTGAAGGGGACTTTTTGGAAATACCAATGTCAAAGGAAATTTTTGGAGTGAAACATAATACTTCATAGGAGAAGTTAAAAAGTGGTAATCTGGGAAACTGTTCTATTGGACAAACTAAATTTTGAAATTGACGAAATGCTTTTAAAATTAAGGGTATTTCTTTGTTTT
Organism: Atethmia centrago; assembly: GCA_905333075.3. Classification (NCBI taxonomy): domain Eukaryota; kingdom Metazoa; phylum Arthropoda; class Insecta; order Lepidoptera; family Noctuidae; genus Atethmia; species Atethmia centrago. The sequence continues at coordinate 13,370,539 of HG995386.1, read as the reverse complement.
TCCAGAAATTTGAGCTTCTACAAATGGCATCTAGCTCGGTCAGTTTTGCTACAAGAGGATGAGAAGATCTAGATATCAGCCTAGACACAAAACGTGAGGCCAGATACTGCCGTCTTAGGGACAAGGGAGGTTCAGCACACTCAACCTGCAACGCGTTAATGGGAGAAGACTTCATACAACCAGAGATGATCCGAAGGCATTTTGACTGAACTCTATCCAGGCCAGCCAAAGCACCCTTGTTGCATGGAACTAGATGGAACGTACCATAGTCTAAAACACTACGAATTAAAGCATTATATACCAATTTCATTGTATACGGGTGGGCACCCCACCAAACACCCGCGAGAGCTTTTAAAATTGAAATAACTTTTTCACATTTTTTAATCAATAAATTTACATGTTGTTTGCCATTTAATTTTGAATCTAGAAAGACGCCTAAAAATTTTACTTTATTAACTAACGGGATATTATGACCCAAAATGTCTATTGAGATATGCGGGATCAGTCTTTTGCGAGAGAAAATTACTGCCGAACTTTTTGATGCGGATAACGACAAACCGTGGCTTAAAAGCCACTGATTCAAAGAGTCCAGAGAGAGGCATAGAGATGACGCAGCGTCTACGATGGATAAATCTGTCACATACAAGACTAAGTCATCGGCATACTGGAGGATGTGACAGTTATTATTTAGGCAGGTGCCAATGTCCACTGTATATAAATTATAAAGAAGGGGGCTCAGAACGGAGCCTTGTGGGAGACCCTTCCAAGTCTGCCTTTCATCGAAATCCTCGCCCTGGACCCTCAGAACCAAGGAGCGAGACAAAAGAAGTCCACAGGTGCTTTCGATCATCTTAACCGGGAGACTCAGCTGATGCAGTTTCTGCCTGAGTACGGGAAGAAGAACGTTGTCGTATGCAGAGGAGATATCTAGGAAAGCGGCTACAACGGATTCGTTTCTGGAAAACGCTAAGCGAATATCCGCAATTAAAACACCAACACTATCCATGGTGCCGAGCCCCTTCCTGAAACCAAATTGAAAATTCGGCAGTAAATCTCTCGATTCGACTATCCATTCAAGACGATTTTTAATCAAGTGTTCCATTAGTTTGACTAAGACAGAGGACAAAGCAATTGGTCTAAAGCCATTCGGATCATCTACATGTTTGCCTGGCTTCAATAGAGGAATAATTATCTGTAACTTCCACTGATCTGGAACCCAACCATGGCTGTAACAAAAATTAATGATTTCAAGGAAGTAGAATTTAGCTTTGTCTCCAGAATTAACTATAAAAGAATATGGTACACCGTCAATACCAGGGGCTGAGTCCCGGACATGTCTGAGTACCACACTCAGTTCTTCCAAAGTAAATGGCACATCAGAAGGATCCTCCGAAACATTTTGCAAGGGGATATTGGAACATTCAGAAGAAAGAGGAACGTATGGCGGAGCAATTTTGTCAAAAAAAAGGTCAGCTGTTTCCCTGGTGATTAGTGAAGAGACTGATGAGGAGCACCCGCGTCTAAACCTGTTGATGCTTTTCCAGACCACCGAGACTGGAGTAGAGGGAGATAAGGAGGTACAGAACTTAACCCAACCAGTACGTTTCTTCTTGCATGGAGGGGAAGGAATTTTATCACGAGCACTGTTTTTCAGCGGAAAGCAGGAATCCGCGCTGGAGGTGATGGCTGTAACAAATCCCTCATAACAGCCTTTGGCATGGTAGTGACCAGAAGGATCTGATAAACATGAATTTAAATTTGGAAGAGCATCAATTTTATCCTCCAGTAATGATCGAAATTTTGCCCAATCTGGTTTAGACAAGTTATATTTCAGAAGTGGAGGGGAAGTTTTCTCTAAATATGTCTTATTAACCAAAGATATGACAATAGGGTAATGGTCACTACCATGCGACAAGGACGTACATTCCCAATGGGTCGAAGCTGCCAACTCAACCGAACAAAATGTTAAATCAACACAACTTTTTTGTTGACCGGGAGGAGATCTACGTGTTGGGCAACCATTATTGAGAATGCAGAGATCCAAGTCATCCAAGATCTCAACCAAAGCTGCACCAAAGGCATCACAGCGTTCTGACCCCCACCTGTAATGGTGGCAGTTGAAATCACCCATGACCAAAATTGGTCCATGTATATTAGAAAATAGGTTTTTTAAAACAGCAAAAAAATCATGATGAGGGTGAGCAATGTATATTGAGAACACTGTAATACCTTCCACACGTCCCGCTACAATACTCATGTCACCTGTGAGCGAAGGTAAAGGGAAGGGCAAAAGAGGGACCCGATTGTTGACTAGGAGAGCCGATCCTCCATAGCCATCAGATCTGTCACATCTGAGAATGTTAAAGTGTGGCATACGAAAGCTAAGACTTGGGGTGAGCCAAGTCTCAGCTATGGAACAAGCCAGTGGCTTGTATTTATTTAAAAGGGATATGAGGTCGTGCTTTTTATGCCACACGCTCCTCACATTCCACTGAAGGAATACTTGGCGAGACGCCATTTTTAATTTGAAGAAGTAAAGAAATAAGTTGATCGGCAACGTTGGACGGTGTTTGGGAATTGGAAGAAGAAGAAGAAATAACAGTAGGTAAAAGTTTTATAAGGAGTTCGATAATAGAACCGGTATTATTTGAAGGGACATTGTTGTACTTAAGAGCGCAGCCATTATGCTGTGAAGGTTGAGGAGAACTAACTATCTGCTGATGAGCAGCATTGTCATAAGATGGGGAAAGGGGGGTATGGGTCCTGGGTTTAAGTGTCACAGTTTTGCGATATGACTGAGAGATTGGAGTCTTGGTGACATTGGCATAGTTACGGGAAGCTGTAGGAATAATTTTGCTAGCCTCAACATAAGGAATGCATTTTTCAGCCATTACAGTTTTAATGGCTTTCTGTCTACCATGCTCGGGGCATGACTTGCTGTTAGCGAAATGATTACCCGAGCAAAGCACACAGAAGGCCTCGCCCTCAGAAATGTTGCAACCATCACCAGGGTGATCGTGGCCACATTTACTGCAGCGTGGTGTTGACCTGCAAACGTTAGCCACATGTCCAAATCTGCAACACTTGCGGCATTGAATTGTCGGGTATATGTACTGCTCAACAGGGAGGGATGTGTAACAGCAGTAGATCCTATTTGGTAGAACTTGTCCGTCAAAAGTCAGAACACATGTTTCAGTGGGTTTCCACTCATTAATCCCGTCTCTTTGAATTTTTCTATTAATACGGCGGACTTTCAGTATTTTCCCGCAGCCTGAAGGCACAGTTAAGTATGTAATAGCTTCTTCTTCCGTAATATCTGAGGGAACACCGGTAACAACGCCCATACGTGTGATATTAAATGTAGGGATTGATGCAGTATAACTGTATTTGGATAACAAACTGTTTACTAAGAAGGAGTTAGCATCCTGAGGGGAGGCAAACTCTACAGACACACGGTTTCTACCAACTCTGTTAACACCACCACGAACAATGTTCGCAATGTTGTTGTTCATAAGGAACTTACCAAAATTAACAGGATGTAGGGTGGTACCAGCATTTGGTTGAGTCTCTATACGAGAAACGTGGACAACATAAGGGGCCTTATCCAAAACGGAGTATTTAATACGTCCGATTTGGCTTTTTTGTTGCTTACTCGGAAGGGAAGGTGTCAAGGTTTCTTCATCACTCGGACGTTTACGTGAGCTCTGTTGGGATTGTGTAACATCCATCTCTGTAACGCTGCAGACAACATCCGCAAATACAGCTAGAGGATTCGGAGAAAACAGAGTTAAGGAACCTGGAATATCTGGGGGATCAGGGTCAGGGGGTTTATTCTCATCCATCTTGGATGAAACGAGACTTCAAACAAGACAATCACAATACAAACCGTAACAAACACAAGAACAACACACTTAAAAAGAAACAAGTCAATAAGAGTATCAACAATCAATCAAGAAACAGCTAAAAATTCTAAACACACGTGCTATCCAAGGACACCGTGGCGAGAATCCATTCTTCTGATGCAGTCATAATAATAATAAGTTCTTTATTTCTCCTCACAATGACAAGCTTATTCCAGGTTTCACATATTATTTGGTTTTATTTAGCAATGTAAGGAGCTGGTGTCTGAGTTAGGCATAAAATGCCTGTATTACAAATCACCAGGTCCCCCCCAACCCCACGGAATAACAGAAAGTTTTACTTAAAAGAAAAAATATGATATTACAATAAAACGTTATAGATAATTAAGGAGATTTAAGAAACTTTAGTTATTATAATTTTGGGGGTAGAAGTTAAAAATAAACTATATTGTTTGTGCAGTGTTTAAAAAGTTTAGCATTTGAATCCAAATACTATTAAAATAGATTGCAATACCGAATGATTAATTTAATCGTGAGGGTCTAGTGTGTCCGCGACACCGTGTGTCTAGCAAACAATGAATTTTTATTTAGACGTGGTTTTTCCAAAGTCGTTCCACTGCTACAGTTTACGGATGTTACAACTGGTCACTTCGCAGTCAGGGTTGTCGATCCAAGGTACTTTAAGTAGGTACTTTTGTTTTGTACAACAGAGATTTTACGGCACTATGTCAAAAATATAGTAAAGAAAAGAAAAGGCACTTTGTATAGAAAGTATGTAGCTATTGATTTGTTTTTGATACTTTTGTTTTCGTTTTTTAAGTGAAAAATTCTTTATCCGCGATTTTTTGTAGGGGCAAACCTAATGGGCTCGCATCACCGAAATTAAAACGGCGTCACGTGACGTGTTGGGCCAGACTGGCAGCGGCCTGTGTAGATGTATACGCATATATACATGTTGGAAATACGTTAGTCACTCGACTAACAGGGACGCCAGCGCCACGAAGCGGCGCTCGAAAACTTAACGCTTGACCGGAGATAAGTTGAGTTGGTCAGAGGCGGTCAAGAAGTGAACACGTTTAGAAACTGTCGCGCGTTCCGTATAGTTGTGTCGTGTACCTACAGTGTGTGAATAGCTAGTGTGATTAGTTGATAGTAAATTATAATTTGATTTAAACTGCAAATGGTCTTTCTATTGTGCAGTAACCAACACTTCCCATTGTACGCCCACAGTAGTTAAAATATGGCTGACTAGATGCGCCCCGCGGTTTCAGCCTCATAAGTTTTGACCCCGTGGGTATATCGGGATAAAAAGTATCATATGTGTTATTCCTGGTTATAAACTATCTGTGTGCCAAATTTCATCCAAATCCGTTCAGTACTTTTTGCGTGAAAGAGTAACAAACATCCATCCATCCATTCTTACAAACTTTCGCATTTATAATATTAGTAGGATGATAACGAGAGAGACATACCTTCTCCGTCATACAATATATATATTGAGCGATTTTTTGTAGGGGCAAACCTTATAGGCTCGCGTCACCGAAATTATGGCGGTGTCACGTGACGTTTTGGGCCAGACTGGCAGCGGCCCGTGCGTATGCATCTAGCATTAAGTTATCACTTCTGTCGGCAGTCCCCATGACCGCCATTTTTTTGAATTTGTTACGGGAAGGTACAAAAGGGTTACCGAGGCCCCTGGCAACACAGGCAACGGAAGGGACATGGGTGGGTTTTAGTCAGTAAGAGTCTGACACACCCAGAGCGGGAGAAGTTATTTGATAAATTCCCATCCAAAAAAAAACCCCTTCTTCATATGCTAAATTATGACAATGACTTCTCCCGGAACGGTACGAACTAATAGCCCACAAGTACCGTGATGTAAACGCTAGCCAGCCAGCAATGTACTCGTAGTAGCAAATTAGAATCTATATTCTATACATAGTGTAAAACATAATTGCTTTACATGTCTGTCTATGTGACCGATTAGATCTTATAAACTGCACAATAGATTGTCACCATCATTCAGAGCTTTCATTCCGGAAGGTGTATGTGCTTAATACATTGATATTTACTATTGCATCCGTGCGAAACAGGGGCAGGCCGATAATTGATAGTAAATTGATTATAGGTTTTTTTGAGATTTAAGGGTCGGGCAAACACCGTTGACCTTGGCCATACAAATATGCGCCGCGCTCACGACGCGCTGCCGATGCCGTTCGGTTTCAAAGGGAATATTTATTTATAGTTACAAATCATAATAATTTGTTTTCATAATTCAAATTAAAAAAAAAACCATAGATATAATTATAGATAGTAAAATAGTCTGTGCATACAAAAAAAAAACAAGAAAATATCTTAAGTAGTTTGAAAGTAATATCGTTTTTTTATGCTTTGGGTAGACATTAATTACTTCCTGAATTTATTTCATAAAGTATTTTACTACAACACTCACATTAAAGAATTTATGTGTTCTAGTTTAACATATTTTTTTTTGCATAAGGCATAATAACAGATTTTAAATTTATTATTACACCTCACTAAAATCATATAACAGCGCCTTAATGTTTTGGGCTCGCCACGATTGCGGCGATAAGTCCCCTCTTTGAGGAGTGGCTAGAGAAGTGCCATGGCGTCCTCACCTTCCGCCTGACGCAGGTCCTCACCGGACACGGCAGTTTCGGGACGTTCCTGTGTCGGATAAGGCGGGAACAAACGTCCGTGTGTCACCACTGTGTGGATCGCCCGGAGGACACGGTGGAGCATACGGTGGAGGTCTGCCCGGCTTGGGCAGAGCATCGCCGTGTCCTCGTGGAGGCGATCGGTGGCAAAGATCTCTCGCGTCCGGCCCTGGTTCAGGCCATGGTACGGAGCGAGAGGGCATGGGCAGCCGTCACCTCTTTCTGCGAAGCAGTAATGCTTGCGAAGGAGGAGGCGGGACGGTTGAGGGAAAGGCATGTTTCGCGCCCTCTCGCCCTTAGCCGCCGCAGGAGACGCCCTGGGCGTCGGGAATCCCGGGCGGATTTCCGGCCACCGTAGGTGCGGGCTTGTGGACGGTAAGCAATGGGTAACTCACCGTCCGGTAAGGACCAGGCCCGGGTCGACGGCGCGTCGTATTCCACGCGCGCCTCAAAGAGATGTCAGCACAAATGTAGGGGTCCACTAGGGCCGATGCCTGCCGGGGTCGCGGGAAAGTACTTATGGGTCACCGAGGCCCCTGGCAACACAGGCAACAGGAAGGAGTACGGGTAGGTTTTAGTCAGTAAGAGTCTGACACACCCTCCCGCTCCGCCCAGAGCGGGAGAAGTTATTTGATGATTTCCCCCCCGGGAGAAGTTATTTGATGATTTCACCCAAAAAAAAAAAAACCTTTAATGTTTGGATCTAATTTACAACCAGATATGTATTTACATGGTTACTTTAACTATGAGTTTTGCTAAAAAAACACAATTTTTATGAATGACCTGACTATTTTTACAGGTGATTCATTTGATTCATGTCTATTACATAAAAAGTAATTATCGGTAATTACTATAAAGCCAGATCAATGGTGGCCCAGTGGTTACGGCCGCGACTTGCGAGTTGTATGTCATGGGTACGAACCCAAGCAGGCACTTTACTTTGTGTAAATTATTTCATCACCACTACCCCCAAAACGGTGACGGAAAACATCGTGAGGTAACCGGCATGTCCTAGAACCAAAAATTCGAAGACATGTGACATCCGCCAACCCGCACTGGGCCCGCGTGGTGGATTAAGGCCCACTCTCTCTCATAGAGAGTAGGCCTGTGTCCCAGCAACACACACAATTAATCTTAATTTAGGACTACATTGGCTTTATAGTTAGTAATCATACTATAAAGACAATATAGTCATAAATTAAGATTAAATCGAGGTTAAAATTATATATGTAAGGTAATTATCTATCAAAAGTTATCGATTTGATAAAGTTATCTATTAAAGCTATTAATATAAAATCTATTAATTTATTATATTGTGTTTCTGAACACTCAGTTAAGGAAGAAATCCTTAACTGAGTGGTCAGAAACACAATATGTCAAGAAATCGAAGCAAAAGCACTTTCGAATAAACAAACTCCGCAGGAACAACCCTACAGCAACCACTAAAGATTTTAATGAAATGTATTGCCGTGTCCAAACTCATTACACGGTCTTCTTTTTTGGGTTCCGTACCCAAAGGGTATTACTAAGACTCCGCTGTCCGTCTGTAACCAAGTCGCATCTCATGAACCGTAATAGTTAGACAGTTGAAATTTTCACAGATGATGTATATTTTGTTGTCGCTATAACAACAAATACAAAAATAAACAGAATAAAATAAATATTTAAGGGGGCTCCCATACAACAGACATGATTTTTTTTGCCGTTTTTATAGATAATGGTACGGAACCCTTCGTGCGCGAGTCCGACTCGCAGTTGGCTGGTATTTCTTTTCCTCTAATAAACTAGCCTCATCTGTAGCGAAATTGAAACGACTACTGCATACGTATCGGTTGGTAAAATTAAAAACACCACTCTTACTGCTACTTCATAGAGTCGCTGTCTATGTCAAATTATTACCACCATGTGCGTTCGACTATACAAAAAAAATGGAACAGAAAAAAATAAATACAGTTACTAATGCTAACAAAAGTAGTTAAGACGCTAACAACACCTTAACCGCGGTCACTGTCAGATTGCATAGAAAAGAAAGAGAAGCGCGATGACACAACGCTTGTAATTTATTGCAAAATATGACATAATTATCTATTTACTCAAAATTGAGTTGAGTAATCGAAAATAAAAAACAACCAAGTTCTGCATTCAAATAAGACGTTCTTGTTATTAATTAAATACGTAACGTATGTTGATATTTAATACAGATATTTTGGATTAGAACTCAAGGTAAGAGGTTAGTTTAACGTTAGTTTGTATCGAGATTTTTTTTCAAAACGTGTTTTGATAACAACCAAGTTCTGGGAAATATGTTCAAAATTAACATATATTTTTTCCGCTACCACAAACTATACAGATTTGGCAATTTTTCTGTTTAAGAGAAGCTTATTTTGGTCAATTGGGTCTTGTCAGCGCCTTAAGAAAGCTTAGACTGTGTTTTATATGTATTTCTAGGTTTGAATTGGCAGTGTTGTAGATTTCTCTTAGGAGATTTCCTCATTGATGTTTTCTGGCAAGTTTTTGGATGAGACTGGCCTATAGGATCGTGGAGAAAGGCAGAAGCAATGAGGATAATGGATTTTCTTGTTGCCATGCTGGCTATGGCAGCAAATCTGCTTCTAAACTGAAAAGAAAAGCTTCTTTCTTGAATAAAATTGAAATGACTCAAAATATTATTCAAGAAACTTTTAAAGGAGCCAATATTACTTGGCTGGTTGTGCCGCGAAAGTAACAGGTTGGATTCTATACATAAATGTCCCAGAATCAGCCAGTGACACTTCATCTCTTTCAGTGTTATTTCATGGATCATATGCGTTGGAGCTTCTGCTTCTGCTTAAAATACCGAAAAGTTTCTTGAAAGATTTCGATTTGAAGAAACTTTTCGGTATTTTATCTGCATAGGTATGTAAAGTCGCCAGCGGGGCACTAGTTATTATTACTATAAACGATTCACCGTTTAAACAAAAACAAGGGAAATACAGAAGGTCCACACTCCATTTCCACAATAATTATAACCCTTTTTCAACATTTTTATTGTGAAGCACTGCTCTACTTAAGGCTGCGCACTGCTAACGGAACATTGCCGAAGACGAGTTGCAGAAGTTGACAAATTTGACATGGTGATAAAGCTTTCGATGCTGCATCTGACAACACATCTCATGTGCTAAAGAGCTGAGAACTGTGCAGATAAAGTCTTACTCACTTGATATGTGGTTTAACAAAAAGGGAGCAGAGAAAGAAAGAAAGAAAAAATAAAATACATTTATATAACACAAACTAAAAGGAACACAATATTACGTAATATACAACAGATATTTTTTTTTATAAAAATCTAATAAAAAATGTAAATGTACAATGTACTCGTAAGAAAGTAGCTGGAAAGTGTGCCTCACGGCTGCGCCGAATATGCCCAGATCAGCAAAAATGCCAGACAACTAGTGCCTGAAGCTGGTTTTCAACTGGATGCCTGGAGCCCTCAAGAATGCCAGAAGTCCTGGCTGGTGTGACTAATTTAGGACAAACTTTCAACAGAACAACGACTACTTACCAGTAGGAAAAAGAAACGGTACGAACTAGGTAAGAACCGTGGCATCACCATCATCATTGTCATTGGCAGCCTTGTTCCACTCACTGGCCTATAGGCCTCCTATCCATGCCAAGAACGGTGGCATAGTCGTCACTTGTTATTTTTTGTATCAGTGTTCCTTTTTTGCATCATGTTTACCGCAAATAAACGTATTTTTTTCTTTCTTTTCTTTTACTTATTAGGAGCTCCGGAATATTCCAGAATGCTCCAAAATGAGTCAGTGAGACTTCATCTCCTGTGTAACTTTTAAAGGTGTCAATGTAACTTGGCTGGTTGTGCCGCGAAAGTAATAGGTTGGATTCTATATATAAATGTCCCAGAATCAGCCAGCGACACTTCATCTCCTTCAGTGTTATTTCATGGGTCATGTGCGTTGGGCCTTCTGCTCTATACATTATCATTTTATCTAACTACTATACCATAACATGCACGGAAACTCAATTAGTTCACATTAGCAATAAAACGGCGCATCTAAGTATGTTTTAAACACACAAATGACTCGTAATCGTCTTTGTAATGATTATATCGTTTCTGTTATTTGATAACGTAATAAAGTTTAATAAAATATACACTTTTGGATTATGTAAAATGTGTAAGTTGTTTTCTTTTTTGTTTGTGTAGAAAATGTATATTTAAGACTAGCACTTTCCCGAGGCTTTCCCCGCTAGAATTTTGGAAATTATCCCACGGGAACATACTACCGGGATAAAAAGTATTCTATGTGTTAATCCTGGTAATAAACTGTCTGTGTGACTTTCATCCAAATCCGGTCAGCCGTTTTTGCGTGATTGAGTAACAAACAAACTAACTTTCAAATTTATTAGTAGGATCGGATTGAGTTACAAGCATACAAACTTTCAAATTTATAATTTAGTAGGATAGGATTGAGTAACTAACATCCAAACATACAAACCTTCACATGTATAATAATAAAGGATACCGATGAATATGATAATTTAACTAATTCTTTACCACTGGATCTTCGATTTAAGCGATAAATTAAGAGATCGTGTTTGCGAGCTTATGATTTAAGTAGCCTATCCTATAGTATATTTCCAGAGAAATTCTAGAGTTAATTATTTAGACAAATTTTTAGTTTTATTAAATTTATAGGCCGATTTTTCTTAATCAAAATATTAGATGTTTTATTTTAGGTTACACGATTTCGTTGATGTCTTTTCTATGGAAAGTAAGTAATTTTGCAGAGCTTCAAATTGTTTAAATCAAATATTTAACATGTTTCACTCTACATAATTATTTTTTTTTTTATCACCGTAAAATATATACCCTCTTTCCTAATATTTAAGGCGTTATCTTCTACTCCTAAATTAATGATGCAGTTGAATCAGCTTTTACTCTCTTCATATTAGACAGGCTGTCATAAAACCTACAACCCAACCAACAGTGGGAGATACCAATATCCTTTAAATCAAACCACATAATTCCTTAAAAAAAACAGGGGTATTTCAAACTCAGTAATTTCCATATCCTATTACAAATGGATCGCGACTAACCACAATTCCCAACCGGAACATGCATACATCATCGGAAGTCGAACGCTGATCTATTCTACTGACCAGTGTCACTGCAGACAGAGGTCTCGAAGTAAAAGGAAAGGAGGTTCGATCAGTACCCGCGAGATCGCCCGCGCAAACGCACGCGCGACGCTAGCGCCATCTTGCACAACACCCGCCAAAACTTCACTTTTCCAAGTGTGTTCTTAAATTGAAAAATCGAACGTGACAGTTGATTGAAAGTGGACTGGTTAGCTAAGTTTTTTTTTTTCGTGATCATTCGGAGGCGTCGGACAATTAAGGTAAAGCTTATCAGAATTTATTATCGGTCAACTTTGTATAAGTACTTAGTATTTTTATTTTGTAATACCGTCTATGAATAATTTTATTGTCACTGTACTACCGCGTGTTTCTGCTTTGATTTAAACAAATGCAAAATAGTATGTATAACATAGCACTGTATGAGGGCCACTCATACATAAATCAATTACTTGAAGTTCTGTTTCTAAGTTTCAATGAAATCCATGAACAACTTAATTTTCAATGTGCTTTAAAGCGTCAGTGATAAAGTACAAAATTGGTCGCATCGATTTTTAAACCTTATTCGCTTAGTTTCACAATAAAACGGTGTTATTACTTAAGCTACGTAATGCCTCAATTGATAAGAATTTACTTTTTCTCACGAATGCACTGCGTGGCTATAAAATTGTCCTTTTGAGTGCATCGGGTGACCGAGCTTGTCAATTAAATAAGCACAGTTTGAACAGGGTACTCGCGAACAAAAGTTCATGGATAAAAAAATATTTCGATTGGCAATTATCATTACCATTGCCGACGTAATGGGCCGATCACTATTATTTGTGTTCGTGTAATGATTATTTTAAGCATTTTATTTTTAGCCAGGCCCATAGTTTAATTGGAACAGCCTTGAGGCTCTGTCGCCAATATTTACACAAACGCGTCGTCTGCGCTTCGGTTACAAAGTTAACTAATGACATAACGTAACACAATTACATAGTCAGCGATTATTGAATAATATAAAATTATAAATGAGTAAAGTTTTTATGCAAATAGCCAAATACCCGTCTTTGCATAATTTTGCCAATTTTTGGCTGCTCCTGACAAACTCGAAGCATTTATTTCATTTAAGTTTCATTCAAGAAATTGTATGGTAACTATTCGATGGTACATGATCTTTCGCAACCCTTCTTTTTGGTCTAGCTCTATTATTTTCAGCTATCATCCTGGGATATTTTGTTTTTTCTAGGAACGTCTTGTAAGTAGATACAATACTTTGATTGATGCCATGATTTTTATTATGCACACACACATAATCAGCCTATAATGTTCCCACAGCTGGGAAACAGGCCTCCTCTCTGTGAGAGGGAGTGGGCCGTAATCGACCACGCGGGCTCATTGCGGGTTGGTAGATGTCACATGTCTTCGAATTTTTGGTTCTAGGGCATGCCGGTTTCCTCACGATGTTTTCCTTCACCGTTTTGAGAGCAGTGGTGATGAAATAATTTATACAAAGAAAAGCGCCTGTCCGGGCTCGAGCCTTACGACCTACAACTCGTAAATCGCGGCCGTTACCAGTGGACCACCACTGCTCCTACCACCTACTACTTTTATTAAGCTATGGCTTACTTATGTTTTACTTGACTTTTCATACTACTTTCATCACCGCAGTTTCAGTTTTATGGTTGGTCAATTCAGCATTTTTGCTTCAGATTTGCACATACTCGTGAATTCATGAATATTGTACTTACACATATTGTTCAAATTCAAATTCAAATTCAAAATATCTTTATTGTGGGCATATGTTTGTTATAGGTCTTAAAAATAAATTAGTGTTACAATATGTATACAATGTATGCCTAATAGGCATACAATAATTATGTATTGGCATTAAATTTAAAATTATTTTACATGTAAAATTTAGTTATTATAAATGTCAAAATATGAAAATACAGTGAAATTATTATATGGTCAACAAAAATTAAAATCAATAAATCAAGAAATCTTGGATTGTGTAATAAGCTTTATCAATTAAAAAGTTTCCTAATTTATTTTAAATACTGGAAGTTCCTTAGTGCTCAGAATGTCAATAGGTACTTTGTTGTAAATTTTTGATGCAATGCCAAAGAAGCTTTTGTTAAATAGAGCCGTTTTATGTGGTACATTAGAAAATTTAAACATATATCTTTTCGATTTGAGCTTATCAAATAGATGTTCATGGGTTATAATAAATACAGCTACTTCTTAAATGTAAATTGCAGGAAATGTCAATATTTTAAATTCTTTGAAATATGGTTCACATGAATCAGGAACACGAATACCAGCAATCGCACGTACATATCGTTTTTGCGCTTTACACACTAAATCCCTATTAGTGGCATTTCCCCAATATATGACTGCATATCTCAGTGGCGACGAAACATAAGCATGATATGCGGTCAAAAGAACTGATTGATCAACAATTTTAGATAATTTATATAAAGCATATGAGTACTGATTAAGTTTATTGCATATTGTGTCAATTTGTTTATGTGTGTTTGCCAAGTCAAATCGTTATCTATCCAAAGCCCTAGAAATTTAACGCAGGTGACTTGTTCAATGTTCGTCCCATTATAATGAATATTGATGTTGTTATGTTTATTGTTACGCCCAAAATTTACTAATTTAGTTTTTTCTAAATTGATAATTAAGTTATTATCCGTCAGCCAGTTAATTATATTGCGAAGAGTGGAATTTGTGTCATTTTCAAAAGTATCAGTATTTTGACCTGTAAAGATGGCTGTGCTGTCATCAGCAAAAAGTACATAAGTACATACATAAGTATTAATTGCTTACACTGGTCAAAGAAGCTTTTTCACCCCAAGTGTTTTATTTTCTTAGATTTCAACAGTTTTTATGCTATTTAATTATTCGTTTTAAAAAAGGTTGTCGCTTCTTTTTATTTTCAATAGTAGTGCAATTTGTTAATTTGAGCTTGTGGATTATGTTGGTACTCACTGAAAAAAAACGTCATACTTCCGATTTACGCTTTTCTCTCAACTTTTTATTGCAGGTAATTAAGTAAAATCAATAAAAACATAAATGCTTAAACTGACATACCTACCTTCCTACATGTTTTTTGCGTTACTTAAAGTAATTTAATTATGTGAATCGGCTTTTTATTGGTGCCGTTTTTAGCACAGTATATAGATACACGTGTATATCTTTATCTTCAGTATCAATAAAATTACGACCTTGACGAAATGTGATGATGAGTGGCTTTACTGGTTCAATGTTAATAATTTACTTCTTAATAAAAAAAAACAAATGCATTAAGTTTACGCAACCACACGATAGGCAGGTGAAAACGAATGTGTTAATGAAGGGCGAAGAATTTAATCCTGAAGATAGCACAGTATTCTTGGGCTTAACTTTGGATGCTAAGCTGCTATATTGATAAATTTTCCAAAAGCCTAAGCTCCGCAGCATACGCTGTTAGAAAAATCGTAATTTAACTGACATAGAGACAGCCCGTTTAGTGTACTTTAGCAATTTTCATAGTGTAATTTCGTACTGCATTCTGTTGTGGGGAAATGCCGCTGACATTCAGACTATCTTTGTTTTGCATAAAAGAGCTGTTCGATTAATTTTTAAATAAAGTCTGAGACACCCTCATAAAGAGAAATAAAAATATGTTTTTGAAAATATTTTATAAAAATATACAATATGTGTTGTACCTACAACAAGGCTCAAGAAAATAGGTGGGTCGTTCAGATGTCAATGTCATACGCTTTTATAATAATAAACTTCCAAGTCACGTTCAAGATCTAAGCCTTAATAAATTCAAATCATTCATTAAACGTGTGGTGTACCAGAAAGCCTTTTATACCGTTAGAGATTATATTGAGCACAAAAAGGCATACTGAATGTTGTATTTTTAGCAAACTTTTTTTTTAATACACTTTGACATTTGTTGATTAATTATTAATTACACAATGGCATGAATGTTTACTTTGTGTAAAGTATAATATTATTATTTGAATATAATGGTGAATGTGGGTATTTTTTTTATAATTACTCAAACTACCTGAGATGAATGATAATCTGGCATTTTGAGTAATTTATGCGGCCTACCCAAATGTCCTTAATATTGTTCGTAGAGTCGTTGAGCTCCTTAAGTTCTGAGTTGAGCTACACGATTACTGACAAATGCGTACACTGATCTACATGGTCTTTGATCTGACCAAGATTATGTCTGGACTTTAAAAGAGACTGTGACCTCTGAGTTGAGCTACACGATTACTGACAAACGCGTGTACCGATCTACATGGTCTTTGATCTGACCAAGATTATGTCTGGACTTTAAAAGAGACTGTGACCTCTGAGTTGAGCTACACGATTACTGACAAATGCGTGTACCGATCTACATGGTCTTTGATCTGACCAACATTATGTCTGGACTTTAAAGGAGACTGTGACCTCTGAGTTGAGCTACACGATTACTGACAAACGCGTGTACCGATCTACATGGTCTTTGATCTGACCAAGATTATGTCTGGACTTTAAAAGAGACTGTGACCTCTGAGTTGAGCTACACGATTACTGACAAATGCGTGTACCGATCTACATGGTCTTTGATCTGACCAACATTATGTCTGGACTTTAAAGGAGACTGTGACCTCTGAGTTTGTTGCGGCCTTTCTTCTCAGAGTAGTCAGATAGGAAACGCCTACCACATCTAGTTTTAGGGTTCCGTAGTAAACAAGAAACCCTTATAGTTTCGCCATGTCCGTCTATCTGTCTGTCTGTCTGACGCTCAATGGAGCTCACAGACGCTTCGTGCTAGAAAGCTGCAATTTGGCATAGGTATACATATTAATCACGCCGACAAAGTGCTAAAATAAAAACATGAAAAAAACAATGTATAGGCTATATCCCTTGCACGTAATGTGGGGATGATATTTTTTTTTCTAGTCTATCCCATGGTGTAGGGTATCGTTTGGATATTATAAATATTGCGGGTCTGTGAGCATCACTTAGATTCAAGGATCCGCTTGCGTAATAATTTTAATGTGCTAATTTTTGTTAGAGTCAAGGGTCCCCCCCCCCCCTGCCTGCTAAATGGTTATTTATAGAGAAATGAAAAAAATCATGGCAGTAGCATGGCATATAATGAAATTAAAAGGAAAACAATCACAGGTAAGTAGGCTTTACAGGTTTAACCTGTTAAGCCCCGCGCGACACCGATTCGGATTCAAACAATAGAAAATCAATTGTGTTTTATTAGCAGCTGTGCTTGACCAATTAACACTCTGACTGAAGGAAAACGCAATTAGGTTAAATTTTCTCGATAGAATTTAATTTCAAAAATACATCTACTTTCTATATTTTTTTCTGTAATTCTAAAATCCTATGTAATTTCACTGCCTAATTGCATTCAAAATATTTAACAAACTTATTTTATTTTAAACGATTTTTATTTAGTTTGGCGCTCTTACGTCGTTTTATTTTGGTTCCAGCGCATTTTGCGCTCTCTTTTTCACATGTGGAAGTAATTGACTCTGTTTTCTTATGCCCGCCCAGTTTGCTATGATTTATTTTTTACGTATCACCTTAAATTGATAGAAACAATAATAGGAATGCTGTATGAGCAAAAGAACAGAAAAACCTCCTTATTACAGCACCCACACATACATAGCACAGCACACACACACAAAGCACAGCACAGCACACAGCACACACACAGGACAGTACAGGCAGGCATAGGTTATGCTGAGCGATGGCCGTTTTTCGTGGATGGGATTCTTTATTCAAGACATTCCAAATAATAAAAACTAAACTCCTTTCTTTCCTGTTTAAAAACATTGTTCCCTTATTATTTCCACGAAAACGCAAGCGTGTCACCTTCATACAAGGCTATAAACCCGGAATAAATAAAAACGATGTATGTTTAAATTCTCACTCATTAAAACATGTTTTAATTGCTTACGGACTTTCGATTTAAGGTCGGAAGATAAGAAAAAAAAAACCGGCTAAGTGCGTGTCGGACCACGTACAATGAAGGGTCTCATAGTTGGGATGACTTTATCCCAAGAATAAAATTAACATTGTAGTTGAAAAACATATTCCCCATACATTCCAACTGCAGATTGTAAGTTTGTACGCACAATATTGAGTGATTTACCATGTTATTTAAAGACCATTAACTTCTTATAGGTTTTCCCGTAATCTAGAACTATTATCGTATAAAACTATTATATGTATTAAAAAAAAAGAATGGTCGGCAGTTTCGGAAATAAGGGATAATGGTCAATTATCATCTATTTTCTTTATTAACTTTAAAATGAATAGTTTTAAAATTATATAAAAAAAATATATTTAAAATTCTCATAACAAGCTCTTTTGGGGGAAAAATTTGGAAAAAAAAACTAGTTTTCCCCGCAAAGTGAACCCCATATCTAAATTAATTTATATACGTTACACGTTCGTGTTTGGGTCACAGAAATTCATATGTGTACCAAATTTCAACTTTATTGGTCCAGTAGATTCGGAGCCAATCGGCTGTGACAGACGAACAGACAGACACGCGAGTGATCCTATAAGAGTTCCGTTTTTTTCCTTTTTAGGTACGGAACCCTAGAAATCTGTATTATTTCCTGGTTGAAACAAAAACTATCAAAACGCATGTTGATATTCAAGTACTCCAAATCGCCTGTGGACATTATGTTGATAATAATGATTTAATCAATCTGTAATTATCATTATTAATAGTGAGATATGACTTTTTACCATGTAATGTCAAAGTCTCGACATTTATGTGCATTTAAAGATAATTGATTGTTCTTAACTTTCTTTGGTGTTGTGACTTATTAAGTGGCTTAATAGCCTTTTGATTTATTGTCAGAAACGAGAACAAAGAAATACTTTTAGATTTAGCAGTCGCCATAAAAATTAAGTCTATATTGTTTCAAGTTTCAATATTGGTTTATAAATAAAAAGAGCCATTTTGCTATCCCATGGTACCTAAACATGTTTTTCATTTTCCTAGCCCGCGCTTTCCCACTCATGGGCAAGGGCCTCCCACCCCTCCTTCCATCCTAGACATTATTGTACATGGTGGCAGGGACATCGACGCCCAAACTGTAACCATGAATTCAGCACATGATTCTAGACCCCCCTAGCGTAGAATTTTTTCATAGGTTATCAAAAAAACTGCTGTTACATAGAAAAGACCTACGCGGTCAAAATGTATGGAACAGCTATTATATTTAATTATCATCTGCCTAGCCTTTTTCCTAACTATGTTGGGGTCGGCTTCCAGTCTAACCGGATGCAGTTGAATACCAGTATTTTATATGGAGCGACTGCCTATCTGACCTCCACAACCCCAGTTACTGTGTAACACGATACCCCTTGGTAAGACTGGTTGTCACACTTTCAAGCTTCTGACGACCCGTAACGACTGTCAAAGATCTACAAATGGCAGCCGGGACCAACGGCTTAACGTGCTTTCGGAGGCACGGAGGGGTCTTGGTATGTAAA
Source organism: Atethmia centrago (assembly GCA_905333075.3). Lineage (NCBI taxonomy): Eukaryota > Metazoa > Arthropoda > Insecta > Lepidoptera > Noctuidae > Atethmia > Atethmia centrago. The sequence goes on along the minus strand of HG995386.1, from coordinate 13,351,368 downwards.
GATGGTCACCCATCCACGGACCAACCGCGGCAAGCGTAGCTTAACCTGATCGATCTACCCGTGCGGCTGTTTATTATTACTTAGCCACAAGCCCCTCTATTTTTTTTTAATAAACGACGAAAATTTCAACGGAGTAGTATTCAGAATCATGGACTGAATCCATGGTAACAAGTTGCGTGTAGATGTCCCTGCCACCCTGTATAACGTCTAGGATGAAAGGAGTGCTGGGAGGACTAACCCAGGAGTGGGACCGAGCAGGCTAGGACAGTGAAAAAAAAGGCTAGGTAACCCATGTAACATTAATGAAGACGGTTAATGTCACCATTATTACTCGTATTCTATACGGGATGCATAAGACCATTTCTATCTCTATTCTACGAAGAATATATAATTAGGCTTATCTTTTTAGGCTTTTATTTTTTTCATTACTAAGACTCCGCTGTCCGTCTGTCACCAGGCTGTATCTCATGAACCGTAATAGTTAGACAGTTGAAATTTTCACAGATGATGTATTTCTGCTGCCGTTATTATTGCTATAACAACAAATACTAGAAAACAATAAAATAAATATTTAAGGGGCACCCATACAACAGACATGATATTTTTGCCGTTTTTATAGATATGGTACGGAACCCTTCGTGCGCGAATCCGACTCGCACTTGGCCGGTTTAAATTTTTATTTTAGAAATCTCACCGTAGAAAATAAAATACTGCGATGACAGCAGAAGATTTTTTTTCTACGGCGTGGGACGCTACGCTTGCTGGAAAAACACTTTTCATATGAATTCATTTCGCATAGCTGAAAAACGTAAACATAATTACTATCTTGATGGTAATTGTACCTTTTTACAAATATCAACACGTCGTGGAGGAGTTAACAGTGAGTGATACTTATTGCACATTAATTAACAAAAACCATTAAGAGTGACGCAACATTGATTGATTGAATCGGGCCATCTCGGATCTCAGCCTCCTTACCGCAAATGCTTCACAATCATTGGTTAAAGTAGCCCATTCACTAACCTACATGGTAGTCGAATGATGCAGGTCATGCAGTATTGTGAATGTGATTGTGGCCTGCGTAGCGTCTTTCGACATCTCTTGTTAGCTGTGTTGCCATAAAATTTAAAAAAGCTGTAGGGTTTTTCATGAAAGTATGTGTCAGTCTTCCCATGGGGGTAGGCAAAAACTATGGAACGCCACCTGCTACGCTCCTTACATACTCCTTTTGCTTCGTTTACGTCCATACATCTGGTCGCCCGCCGGTTGCGAGAGTACTCGCAACCGGTGTGCGTAGAACATCACCAACGAGGTCACTATACATATGTCTTCCTGGGGCGTCCCCTCCCAGCGTTTCCACTCTCATCTGCCTTGTAAATACCTTTTGTTAATAGCCTTTCATTCATCCTCTCAACTTGACCCAGCCGTCTATGCATACTCTTTTCAATGACTTCCTACCTTCTTCTCTTTTGAATGATTTTCTTTTTCTTTTCTTGTCTCAGTAGTCTGAATATGTATGTATTAATTATATTATGTATGTATTAATGTATGTATCAATTTATTTTGGCTGATTGAATACTTAAGTGATAATTTTTTTAAATAGTTATCACTGTTTAAGTGACCACTGGTGGACACAGTCAGCTGCTCAGGAAACAATAAGCTATTTATTTCCTGAGCTTTAAGATTAAGACATTAAAAACTCAGAAAAATTTAAGGTCAGCTAGAAAAAGTAAACTAAAAGGTTTGAACCGCAGCGGTCAACGCTGCAATATATACATAGATACGCGCGAAAAACATAACCCTGTCTTTGCTGTCGCGCAGCCGGGTACGTAGGTCAACTTTGGACAGTAACCATTAAAAGTCACAACGGAATATTACCACAATGCTACTTCATGATCGGTAGATGGTATTTGTTGAGATTTTATACTAAGGCTAGCATATTGTTAAATACAGTGAGTGTTTAACTACTATTGTGAACGGACGTACCGATCGCGCGCGCGTGCTCTAGTTAAGAGTATTTTGCAGACGCATCACAACATCGTCGTCGCAGTGTACGTCGATCTATCGGGGCCACCGCGATGACCCAGTTACAAGTGCGGAAATCGTCATGAAGTATTTATTATAATTGTTTAGGTATCGCGCTCGCCTTAAAACTAAATAATGGCTGCAACACAGTCTGTTAAAATAAAAACTGATCTGGAGAAACAGTTGTATGACTGTTACATCCAGGAGAAAACGGACAGAGAAAACCTGCAACAAATGGTGCGTCAACTGAACGGCCACATACAAACCTTGCAGGAACAGGTACAAGATCTTCAAGGTCAATTAAAATTCCTAAAGGCAAAGGAACAAGAAGAACCCTCAGATAAACAGGTCAGTGAGACCATAACTCCTGCTCAGCCTACTAAAAGTGACGTTGAGTACTGCACGGATGAGGATGAACTGGCCAAAGAGACTGGGTGGATTAGGGCGAAAAACAGGAAGAAAAGGAAGTTAAACACCTCCCTCACTCCTCCACCACCACTACAACAAGCTACAACTAGCGCTCAGCAGCGGCAACTCAACAACAAAGAGAAGGCAACCATTAAAAAAATCATAGCACCGCCTCCAATCGTAGTGGACGGTGTTAAGAATTATCAAACATTCTACGACTTTTTGACTGAATCCCAGTCAGTAGAAACATTTACCGCCAAAATGTTAAGCGGTAATAGTGTCAAAATAAATGCCAAAACCGAAGAGTCCTACAGAGTGATTGCTCGACGCTTAACAGAAAATAACTGTTTATGGCACTCATACGAGGATAAGCAGACCAGGCCAATAAGAGTAGTGGCGAAAAAATTGCATTCTTCCTGTCTACCGGATCGGATTAAAGATGATTTAACGTCACAGGGATTCCAGATAGAAACTGCAATTAACAAGTTAAGCTGGAGAACAAAAGAGCCGCTGAACATGTTTATATTATCGTTCAAGAATGACGAAGATGTTAGTAAAATTTACGGCATTAAACATATCCTAGGGTGTAAAGTTGAAATAAACCCGCTTAAAACGTCAAAAATAATACCGCAGTGTAAGAGATGCCAGGCTTATGGTCATACCCAAAAGTATTGCTCAAAAGAGCGAAGGTGTGTTAAATGTACAGGTAAACACCTCACAGCTGATTGCAACAAACCTGCACAAGATAAACCTAAGTGTGTCCACTGTGGCTTACCTCACCCAGCTAATTACAGAGGGTGTTTAGTCGCCAAGGAGATGCAAATGATGAAGAACAAAAATTCTAAACATAATTTACCCAATAACCTTGCCATTAAGCAAATCGTTAGTAACACCGACACACAGACAACAAAACAAAGAGCACCGTCTGCACAGACAACCGCGAAAATTACAACATCTAAAAGTGCCTCATATGCACAAGTGGTAAAACCAAGCATACAACCATCAACTCTTGAGGACAAGCTTAACCAGATCCTGAAGTGCATCTCTTCATTTGACAAGAGACTAGAAAAATTAGAATCAAGCACTACAAAAATCAATCATGAATAACACACTAAAAATAATGGCGTGGAATTCCAACGGACTGCTGCAACACCAACATGAGTTGCAAGTGGTCCTAGATACAGAAAATATTGATGTGTGTTTGATCTCTGAAACGCACTTTACTAAACAGTCTTTCGTAAAGTTTAGAGGCTATAAGGTTTATCACTCGCTGCACCCCAACAACACGGCCCGAGGAGGTAGCGCGGTTATCATAAGAGAAAATATCTGTCATTACGAACAGTGTAAATATGAGGAGACACGCAAGCTGTGGCGATATCAGTTAAAACAAATAAATTTAATGTTACAGTAGCGGCCGTATACTGTCCCCCAAGACACATGATAAACAAAGAACAATATGTACACTTCTTCAGACTCCTTGGACAGAGATTTATATTAGGCGGTGACTTTAACGCTAAGAACACTCATTGGGGATCAAGATTAACTTCAACAAAGGGAAGACAGCTTCTAAGTGCAGTGAAAGACATGCGCTGTGAGGTCATAAGTACTGGAAAACCTACTTACTGGCCGACTGACCACCAGAAACTACCAGATCTTATCGACTTTTTCATAGTCAAAAATATATCGACCAATTATCTGAGTGTGGAAGAGGGGTACCACATGAACTCCGATCACTCTCCGATATTATTACAATTAAGTCACAAAATATTACTAAGAGAAAACCACCTGACATTAGTAAACAAGTTTACGGATTGGGAACGTTTTAGCTTAGACCTACAAAATATTATTGACCTAAAAACTACGTTAAAAAACAAAGATCAGCTTGATTCTGAAGTAAACAAGTTTAGCAACAATATTCAACAATGTGCATGGAACAACACACCACAGCTATTAAAAAAATTCAAAGGAAATACCTACCCAAAGGAAATAATAGACTTATTATATGAAAAAAGGACTCAAAGAAAAAGATGGCAGCAAACTAGATTCCCGCAAGATAAAACTCTTTTGAATAACCTTACGAAAAGACTGAAAAGAAAAATACAAACCTTTCAAGATGAGGTTTTGAATACTAACCTACGTCAGTTAACCAGCGATTATACAACGCAATACTCTCTTTGGAAAGCGACAAAGTCACTTAAAAGGCCAATTACACCAATGCCCCCTATCAGAGATGTTAACGGAAAGTGGGCCATAAGCAATGAGCAAAAAGCTCTAAAATTTGCACATTACTTAGAAGAAACCTTTCAGCCAAATGACGGATCTGTAGACAACCTACAGTTTGACAACATTCTGCAAGATCAAAGAATTAAGCTTGTGACCCCGAAAGAAGTTGCAAAGGAAATTCAAATCACTAGCCTAAAAAAATCCCCAGGGTATGACCTTATCACGGGAGAAATCCTAAAACATCTGCCGCGTAAAGCCATCGTTAAGCTTACTAGACTCATCAATGCTGCATTCATGCTAAAGCATGTTCCAGAGCCATGGAAAGTTGCTGAAGTGATTATGATTGCAAAGCCCGGTAAACCACCTCACGAAGCATCATCATACAGGCCCATTTCCCTGCTGCCTATATTATCAAAGCTGTTTGAAAAATTGTTTTTAAAACGCTTAAAACCTATCATAACCGAGAGAAACCTGATCCCTGACCATCAGTTTGGTTTCAGAGAGAAACACTCAACAGTAGATCAAGTACATAGAATTACCAACATCATTGAAAGAACGCTTGAAGATAAAGGAGTCTGCTCCACAGTATTTTTAGATGTGGCACAAGCTTTTGATAGAGTTTGGCATAAGGGTTTGATATACAAGCTAAGACTTATACTGCCCAATGATTTTGCCGATATCATGCAATCATACATTACAGATAGAATGTTTCGAGTAAGGCACGAGGATGCTTTCTCCACGTTAAAAATTATTAAAGCTGGCGTGCCCCAAGGTAGTGTGCTGGGCCCAGTCCTCTACCTGTTGTACACGTATGATATACCAGAGCTGGAAAATAATACTATTGCAACCTTTGCGGACGACACTGCCATTATGGCTACAGGGTCATGCCATATGGAAGCAATAACAAAGGTACAAATCGCTGTAAATAAAGTTCACGACTGGGCACAAAAATGGAGAATCAAATTGAATGAATCGAAGTCACTTCACATTGATTTCACCAACAGGAATTGTCATTACCACCCAATCTTCATAAATGGCCAGCAAGTGCCATACGCAAATACAGCTAAATACCTTGGCATAACGCTTGACGCAAAACTGCGCTGGAAAGCGCACGTTAAAAAGAAAAGACAGGAACTAGACATGCGTTTTAAAAACATGTATTGGTTGATTGGACGGGGTTCCTGCCTATCGATATATAACAAAATGTTATTATATAAGCATATTCTTATGCCAATATGGACCTATGGAATCCAACTGTGGGGCTGTACTAAACCGACCAACATCAAAATTATTCAAACATTCCAGAATAAGGTACTCAGGAGTATTGTTAATGCTCCCTGGTATATACGAAATGACGACCTCCATCGTGACCTAAAAATGGAATCCGTCACCAACATAATCCAAAAATTTGCTGAGGCCCATGAACACCGACTCCACCAACATGTGAACATCGAGGCAATCCAGCTGTTAGACCAAACAAATATAGTGCGAAGACTAAAACGAACAAAACCTTTTGAGTTAGTGTAGTGTAAACAGTGTAGACATATTAGTGACAATGACACACATATAACACATGAACAAAGTGTTTATATTATTATATGAGACTCTAAGAAAGTGGAACGAACTTGTGTAAAGTACAAACAACACTATTCTAAGTTTTAAAATAATTATCACGTTAAAAAATTAAGTTAGATTTAAATTACTTATTAGTCTTATAGGCTAGATTGTAATTAATTATTAAGAACCTGGTTCTTTTTAATAAAGGATAAAAAAAAAAAAAAAAAAAAATATTGTTAAATGCAGGCAATTTATCAGTATTGATCATTTATTCGTTTTAAATGATTTAAAATTTAATGAAAAAAATACGGTATTGATAAATTATATATTTAATTATACATATTCGTTCGGAAACGGGGAGGGGACGCCCCAGAAAGACATAATTATAGTGACCTCATTAGTGATGTTCTTCAAAAAGGTCAGGTGCGTAGCAACCGCAACCGGCGTGCGTATATATCGAGATGTATGAACGTAAACGAAGCAAAAGGACGGACGGGTACAGAGCGTAGCAGGTGGCGTTCTATAGTTTCTGCCGACCCCCATGGGAAGAAGGTGTGAATGTTATGTTATGTTACGTATTTGTAATTTATTAATACCGTAATTCCTTCCAGTAAAATCTGACAGAGTACATAAAATACGTACTTGTTACAAGACATTTACATACATAAGTAATTGTAATCGACGTTGCAAGCAATGTGTATGTAAATTGAATCGTCCGATATGACAAGACATGAGATTCATCTGCCGATAAATCCGAAGATAAATTCTCGAGGGTCTGACAACTTGCTCCGGAAGACAAACAACTGATAATCGCCTCTTTTTGGAATATCGTATCGACATCAGAAAATTAAGTTACTATAAAAATTTAAAAAGTGGCGAGAAACTGACTCAGTTTTGCTTTGTTTTTTTTTGTGTCGAAAATACTTATCATTTCTCTAGTCACTCCACCAGGGACGACCTAATACCAACGATGGTTTATGGCATCAGAACATAAAATATAAGTTAAAATCTTTTTAAAACAAGCTTTTATTGAACTAAATACTAAATCGATACTAAATCGTAGGAACTGAACCAACATGCAATATGTCAACTCCGTAGGTTAAGAGACAGAGGTTTTAGTTCAGCTTGCAAGATTCGACCTAAACAACCTCACTAACAAACAAACATTGCAAGTTAAAGGCTTGTAAAAAGTTAGGGGTAACGTTATAAGGTCTACATACGTCTTGCTTTAAGTCTGAAATGGTTGAGCTGAATGGTGCTAATCCATGCGTCATGTTCGTGAACGGGCGCCGTTAGCTAAATCTTAGCTGCCACGGCTTATTAAAGCTAAATCTTAGCTGCCACGGCTTATTTTAATTTAATTTAATTTTTGCATTGTATTTTCTATTAATTCTTTTATTACGGACGCTTTTGACGTTTTGCATCGTTCTCACATGTATAATTTCAAAATGAATGATGTAAACATGCCCGTTCTTCTCCATAGGTACCTACTACGCTTTGGAAGGGGCAATCTAATCGAATAGCTTCATCTTTCTGACTGACCGAAACCTTGACAATTCAAAAGTGCCTGTAATTGGTTGATTTGAAGTAAATGCTTTGAGTTTTAGTTTGAAAACGTAGACACAAATGGAACTCAAGTTAGCATTTATAATTTGTGTACGAGTTTTATACACTTTTTTTATCAAGCACAGCTTTCCAAAATTATACGCAATGTCAGTTGAAAACCAGAAGAGAACTATACCTAATACCTACAGTCCGGCCGTTGAGAGAATGTGTTCCTGACACCTGTCGGTTGGACAATTTCTAGTAACTATAAGGATCAAATTCGCAAAACAAAAAGTCGTTAGTATGAAACTGATGGTATTGTGTAAGTAGTCAAGAAAGCATTCACTCGATGGCCAGACTATACTGATGCGAGAATAAAGTTAAATAAATAAAGTGCTAAATCAAGTTACATGAACTTTTCTTGACATCAAAATTGTATTTATACAAATGTGTGATGAAAATGATTGGTAGAAAGTTCTGAGGAAATTTCAACCCTTACTGACTTTTGCCCAGTGGTTGGACAATATCTAAAGGTTAGGTCGTGTATTGAATATGAAATGTGAATTTACTTTAAGCTAGAATGTTATAACTACTGTTTTGTTTTCTCTCCGTCTTTTTTAGCTGTGTTGTACTCTTCATACTCTTTCTTTCCAATCTGTTTTTAGAAGTCAAGACTTTTAATTGGCTGTCAGTCTCACATACTATTTTTTATTCTGTTTGTTTTAACTGTAAGTCATCCATAGTTAATAAATTAATTAAATATTAAAAAGGACCAAAATTATTGTCACATGCCTGTCTTTTCTGCCCATTTTATTTATTTTCAAAAGCATAAGACAGGCTAGGATGTTGATATAGAAGATGGAGCTTCCTATCTTCGTGATATAATCCAATAAACTAGCCTGTTCTTTGCTGGAAACCTTCTACCTACCTACACCGTACAAAAAGCCACACGACTGATTTCGCAGTAAAGTTGAACGAACGACGCGAACTAGCCTTGGCCTTTCTGACGACTGACTCTTATGAAAGGAAGGGAGGTCCATGAAAGACAAATATAACAAAATAAAAGTCAAAAGATTGTCACAAATCGCTCCTGTGTACTCTCTTATATACGTTCTAATAATGTTGTTATAGTTTTTAAAGACAAGGAAATAATAAGACCGTTGAACTATCAAAAGCTACGGAACCGCTTTCATAGGAAACCGACTATGAAAGCGGTTCCGTCATATTGTATCGGCCGTCATGAAAATCTGTAATTTTTACTAGTATTTGACTTATATAGAGCGTTTTTTGATACCATAATCAAATATACAGATTCACTTTTCATTTTTTCACCGATAGAACGTTTCAACGGCAAACGATTCGCCGACAGAACCTTTCATATGCACCACTTGTGACGAGAGTAAAAGGGGGGACCTGGCGCTCCGCGGTCGCTGCCGCGACACGCTCGCTTCGCTCGCTCGCCTTCGCGCGTTAATGATCACTGTTCTAACCTAACCTGACCCAACATTATACTTCGCTATATGAAAGGTTCTGTCGACAAATCGTTCGCCGTTGAAACGTTCTATCGGTGAAAAAATAAAAAGTGAATCGTTCTGTCGGTGAACTGTTCAACGGCGAAACGAATGTCGGAGAAATGTTTCAGAATGAAATATCTAGATATAAAAACCCATCACGTCTGTAAACACAAAAAACTGTTTTTTTTTAACTGATTTTTTAAGTGACTGCGGTTGATGACCCCGAAAAAAAACTCATCTAATTAACTTCTTTTTCATTGTAAGTATCATTTTTAGATACCGATTCCCATCACTTCTGGGGATTTTCGTTTAATTAATTTGGCTCTGTATATTTGATTATGGTATCAAAAACGCTCCGCATATGAACAGCCGTTATTGTGTAACCATTCACCACCATTGGCATAGCTAGGGATTTTGTCTAGGGGGGCAGCCGTCCAGCTGAACTAACCACAGCCATTTAAGGTGGATCCGCAAAGGTATCCCGCGAAATTCAAATTTTCTTACGTTTTTTGCCTAAGGTGCAAATAGACCATGGTCTATTGACGATCAGTCGAAATTGATCGCTTCAAACCATATAAATTGCTGGGCCATTGATAAAAAAAAACGACCATGGATCGATGAACGCACGGAAATCGATCGAAATGAACGATGGTTTTTTAGTCAACGTCTGCCCCGCCTTTCGCCCTGTTTATTTTACTTTTGTCATGGTTGACCTTGTGTTTGCTTTCTCTTCTCTTTTTATATCCTCGTTTTTCGACTAACCCAATGCAATAATGACCTATGTCTGGTCTTTTGTGTGCATATACAAGATTAACATAACCGGCGCTGTAATTGATCATTCGATCAACAATCTGAGCAACGACGACTGCTCGACAAAAACTCAGCTCATGTTACAGATTTTTATTTTAAAATTAGTTGGCCCAACAGACGTTGTCCTGTCCAAATTTCAATAAACCAAACAAAAATTCCTTTAAAATAACCATGTTCGGTTTTTCAATAATTTACAACTTTTCCAATATTTATTTTCCTTAAAACCTTGAGTCTACTCCCTATGCACGAAGTCCGTAGTTTCGGCCGAAGTTACGGGCGATTCCTACTCTGTATCACCTGCGGACATAGGATTTGTTTGGAGCCCGACCTAAGAATGAATGTCACCACGATTTGACAGATGTACCTACTACCTATGTGTTTTTGCCCGTCCAAAAAAGTTAATTAATCTGGTGTAGGGTTCACTTCGTAGTTTGGAACTACTTTCGGACGGGCCCGAATCTTCGTTGACGGACTTAGAGAGTAGGCCCCCCTTATTTGGACTACAATGAACATAAAAAAGTTATCCGAATCACATGCGCTTACCAACGATCAACAATTCATATTATTTATATAGACAATAAAATCGCCAACTTTTTTAGCATAGCAATAACATTATTCATAAACTGCTCCACTTAGGTATGTAACAAACACAAAATTAAAGATACATCTCTTAAAATATTGTAATCTGAACGCGTGGGCAGCCATTTTTTATTAACCATCGTTAACGTTTATAAAACTGATATAGAAGTGATATAAAACTCTTGTAACTTTTAGATGTTTTATAAAAATATTATTCTTTATCTGTGTTTGATCTAGATAGTGACAAGGTCTGCCATTAATGTTTTTCTAAAATGGGTGTGAATGTTATAAATAATTTAAATACTAAACACTACTGCTGAGCATGAAGTCCTTTTTTTTTCGGGTGGGAAATCATCAAATAACTTCTCCCGCTCTGGGCGGAGCGGGAGGGTGTGTCAGACTCTTACTGACTAAAACCCACCCGTATTCCTTCCATTGCCTGTGTTGCGGGGGCCTCGGTGACCCATTAGTACCTTCCCGCAACCCCGGCAGGCATCGACCCAAGTGGACCCCTACATTTGTGCTGACGACATCTCTTTGAGGCGCGCGTGGAATACAGCGCGCCGTCGACCCGGGCCTGGTCCTTACCGGACTGTGAGCTACCCATTGCTCACGTGAGCATGAGGAGCGTGAGCATTGAGGTCCTGCGTTCGATTTCCAGGTCGGGCAAAGTGTTATTGGGTTTTACATCTGGAAATTCTCAGTAGCATCCCGGAGTCTGGATTTGTGCTCGGTTGGTGGCAATAGGCTCGCCCCCTATTACATGGGACTTAAACAGAACTGGCGAAATGTGGGTGTACTATAGATTCACCGCTCCCTAACTCTTCAAGGAATACGCCTGTATTCCGTGATGAATGAGTGATATTATGTTATGTTATTTGTCCAGAGGGAATTCGTGCCATTTATTTCAATGTCTTTTCTCTAAATTCTTCTTTCTTTACGAGGAAAGTGACATCGTACCAATACTTACGAGTATCAACACGACATTCTAATATCCTACAACTAAAACCTCAGCCCATCCTTTTTAGAGCTATCAATGTTTATTCATCGGTGGAGCAGTGGTGGCCCAGTGGTAACGGCCGCGACTTGCGAGTAGGTCGTAGGTTCGAACCCGGGCAGGCGCTTTACTTTGTGAAAATTGTTTCATCACCACTCCGCTCTCAAAACGGTGAAAGAAAATATCATGAGGAGATCGGCATGTCCTAGAACCAAAAATTCGAAGACATGTGACATCTACCAACCCGCACGGGGCCCGCGTGGTGGATTACGGCCCACTCCCTCTCACAGAGTAGAGGCCTGTGTCCCAGCAGTGGGAACATTATAGGTTGATTATGTGTGATGTTCATTGCAATTTTTATTACATAACATAATATAATATCGGTCCTGTATTTCCCGAAGGGTTTGGTTAGTTTCGGGTTCATGGCTAAATAATAACAGCCGCATGGATCAATACAAGGTTAAGCTATACTCGCCACGGTTTGTTCGGGGATGGTTTACCATCCATAACATATCGAGACCCCTCCGTGCCTCGGAAAGAACATTAAGCCGTTGGTCCCGGCTGTCATTCGTAGATCGACAGTAGTTACGGGTAGTTAGAAGCCCGTAAAGTCTGATAACCAGTCTTATTAATGGTACCTATCGTGTTAACCAGTAACTAGTTAGTGGAGGTCAGATAGGCAGTCGCTCCATGTAAAATACTGGTATTCAGCTTAATCCGGTTAGACTGGAATACAACCCCAACAAAGTTGGAAAAAACCTAGGGAGACAGATTTCCCGTAGGTTAGGCAGAGGAGTAGATACAGTAGGTACAGACGCATATTACACTTTGTTCGCTTATTTTCCTTCCGTTTTCGTAGTTTCAGAGATAACTCAGTCTGCCTCGCCATTTTCCAACTATGATGGGGTCCAGTCTAATCGGATGCAGCTGAATACCAATATTTTATATGGAGCGACTGCCTTTCTGACCTTCACAAACCCGTACCCCCACAACCCGTTTCGGGTTTCTGACGACCTTTAACGACTGTCAAAGATCCACAAATGACAGCAGGGACCAACGGCTTAACGTGCTTACCGAAGCGCGAAGGAGTCCCGGTATGTAAAGATGGTCACCCATCCATGGACCAACCCCAGCAAGTGTAGCTTAACCTGATGGATCGACCGTGCGGCTGTTATTACTTAGCCACGAGCTCCTCAGTTTCAGCGTTTCTACTAAACATACTCAAAACATGTGCCCAGTTCTTTTACTGTTAACAAAAATACACTTTAAAAAAACACAAATAATCTGCATTGAATTTGTATCCTTCACACAACAAGTTCGTTAAGTAGTTCCATCTTCAATTGCTAACTAACTATTGACTTAAAATGTCAGTGTAAGCCGTCAATATGGAGTATTTAATTTAAATATATTAGTTCCTTTGACAACCTTTGCTTGATGCTTCATTACATAACCGCGTTTAACAAAGGATAATACGTAATTAAGAGTTTGTACAAACGATTCAATAATTACATCTACTTGAAAGTCAATTATTACTTAGCATTGTCACACTTCCGTGCTTTTAAACGCTATTTTTTGTAAATATTCATGTTATAGGGATGTGTGTATTAGTACTGTAGAAGTTCAATGATAATGTATCATCCTAGCCGCTAGTTGACACTGGCAACTTGATAAGTATAAATAAATATTGAAATCGGAAGATAGAATTGAAATGATGTATTGTCACAGAGACAGTCTTGAATTAACTTACAAACGAAAATGTATTGAATTTTAAAAGAATATCATTAATTTTTATCAAAAAGGAATATTATTTATTAATGTAGCACGTCCCGCATACTACAGTATCTTTTATATTCTTATAGTGCTCCACATCTAGGTAGGTAGATTTACTAATAAAACTACACCTATTTCTGCCGAGAAAAAGGGTGGTTGTATTCTGGGTTCTCAGGCACATCAATCGCAAGGCAACCGCAATGCCTCTCGATCGGGCTGCTGGCTTAGCACAAGAACCGTAGAGAAGCGTTTTGTCGACGGAAGAGTGGCCAAAAATTGACGCGTCCGTGTAGACAGTTGACAGTTTACTATCGAGAAATGTAGACAAGCGATTCCTATTCTACAGTAGAATAGAAATTGAAAGCGATATGCTAAGCCTGCAGAAGTTCCTAGGTGGCATGATGGTGTATGCTTGTTTATTTAACCGTCCCAAAAATGTGAAATGAAATATTTGTTCAATACAAATTCAAATTCAAATAATTTATTTTCTCTTCACAAACAATGACGTAACAAATATACATATAAAACAAGCTTAAAAACTACGTGATAAAGTTTGTGAGAGACTGGTGTCTGCACTAGGAAAACCTGTATAGCAGATCACCAGGGTCCCACCAGACGGAGTTTAAATATGATTATACAAAAAAAAAATATATATATATATAAACAGTAATAGTGAAGGAGCTGCGTGCATAACAAAATAAATCAAACGTACATAATAATAAAAACCTAAAAACTAAATCAAAGTGAAAAACTATACAACACAATAAAAGAGAAATGGAAAAATGTGAGAAATATTATGAGTAAATTAGAGGGACGGACTATTTCGGATGAGTCAGTAACTCCTCAGTTGCTTTATAATCTAAGTTAAGGAGCCATTCAATTAGAGCACTCTTACATGACTTTTTTGATAGGTGATATATCGTGGTAATGCGATTAATTTTATTGTATAGATGGGAACCTTGGAATGTATAAAATCTTTGAGAGAAGCACGTTCTTAGACCCTTAACTGTATTGCAAACAGAGTATTTTCTGCGTTTTCCTGAGATAGAGACGGGATCAAATATGATGGAGGAGTGTTTCTTGAGTACAGTGTACAGAATAAAAAGTTGCCTCACTGACAAGACTTTAAAGCGTTTGAAGAGATCAACAGTAGGATAGAAATGTGGCAGAAAACAGGCCACCTTTAGTACCACCCGCTGGGCTCTTTCCAATTTCAAAATGTTAGATTTAGGAGCACCCCCCCATGATGTTATGCAGTAAGTAAGAAGACACTGACACATCGCAAAATATACATACCTTATAACCTCAGTGTCCGCTGCATGACGAAGACTTTTAAACAGAAAGATTAATTTGCGAATTCTAGAAGTTAGACTGTCTATTTGTGGCTGGAAGTTTAAATTATTATCTATTTTAATTCCAAGGTACTTAATAGAGGTAATCTTTTGGAGAACGGGACAGGAGCAAGTGTTAGAATTTGAGTTTATGCAAGAGTGCGCTTTAATCTGGAAATGGGATAACAGTTCATTGCGTTTGTTAGTGAGGGAGAAAGCTAAACACTTGGTTTTATCGACATTAAGGGTAAGGACATTATTTTTTAACCAAGCTAGAATCGTATCAAAACCCTTCTGTGCATAATCGTAGACACCAGCCCATGAGTCTGCTGTAAAAAGTAGTGCCGTATCATCAGCAAAAGATATGATTTTACCATGGGGTAGCTGTAGGTTACAGAGATCATTAATGTAGGCAAGGAAGAGGGAGGGCCCGATCACGCTTCCTTGTGGTATACCAAAAGTAACAGGATGGTCATCACTAACATAGTTACCTAATTTAACCCTCTGGAACCGATCAGATAGGTAGTCCCGGAAGAGTTGAAGTAGGAGACCCCTGATTCCCATGTTTTCCAGCTTGTTTAGTAGGTTGGGTACAGATACTGTGTCAAACGCTTTGGCCAGGTCAAGGAATATGACAAGCGCCTTATTTTTACCATCAAGACTGGTATCAAGATGATCTGTCAGCTCATGAACAGCGT
Organism: Atethmia centrago; assembly: GCA_905333075.3. NCBI lineage: Eukaryota > Metazoa > Arthropoda > Insecta > Lepidoptera > Noctuidae > Atethmia > Atethmia centrago. The sequence continues at coordinate 13,335,911 of HG995386.1, read as the reverse complement.
CGGCACAGGATTTTCCAGCCCTGAATCCAAATTGACCTTGTGATAAGAGGTTATTGCGTTCAAGGTATTTGGTAAGTCTGCAGTTCATGAGCCGTTCCAATAATTTGGAGAGAGTGGGTAGAATAGAGATTGGCCTATAATTGTTGACACAGCCTCTGTCCCCAGCCTTCTGGATAGGATGTACAAGTGATTTTTTTAAGGGTAAGGGAAAGATGCCTGTGTAAAGTGCAAGATTAAATAAATGGGTAAGTGTGGGAACCAAGTAGTTCTTGTAATGCTTAAGAAACCGAGCAGAAATGGGGTCAACACTTTCAGAGCAGGTGTTTTTTAGGCTACAAATGAGGGAGTCTACCTCCTTCTCATCAGTGGGAAGAAAAGCCATTGAATGTGGATGAGTGACGGGAACACTGGTAGGGATAGGAACTTGATGACTTAATATCTTTTCGGCGAGGGATTTACCAATATTAGAAAAGAAGTAATTTACCTCATTGACAGACTCTTGAGGGTTTTCAACATTTATGAGTTCCTGGGCGGGCGGTTTAGGTTTGACTGTGTCAGTAATTTTCCTAATGACCTTCCAAAGCTCTTTGCTACTTGTATTATGTTTTGCATTACGAATCTCCTCTTTCTCGTATTCTTGTCTGACTTTTTTCAATAGGTCATTACAAAAGTTGCGGTATCTTTTGTATGTGATTAGCAATGCTTCATCATTCGGATACTTTAATTAATACAAAACTCAAACATCATGATCACTTTTTGTTTTGGGTCTTTGCTACACTTCCAGCACCAGATTGCTGAAAGAAGCAGAAGGGCATGCTTTACGTCAAATCATTTTATAAAGATTATCAAGATTATGTCATCATCCCTTGTTACCTCAGGTCAACGCAACAGGTTTTCTCTTTCCATTCTCCCCTGTCAACCGTCACGCTATCATTCACTCCCTTCCCTTTCATATCATTCGTCACACAATCTATCCATCTTTTCTTTGGCCTTCTTCTCCCTCTCCATCCATCAACATTTATATTTATCACTCTTTTAGTTACATGCGTTCCCTCCCTCCTAATCACATACCCATACCAAGCCATAACGATTTCCTTTCAACGTTTCTGTCACTGGCGCCACTTTCAAACTTATATACTCATTTCTTACAATAATAGGTAGGCTCTATTTGCATTTAATTCTCGCTCTCTCTCTCTCTCTCTCTGAATGTGATGAGGGGGGAGGAAAACGCATGTGAAAAACATGCGTTTTTCCTCCCTCCTCAACACATTTTCTGTCACTGGCGCCACTTTCAAACTTCCACTCAAGATAGATAGATTATTAAGATTAAGTTCGAGCATTTAACTGACGTGCAATCTTTTGCGTTTATGGTGCTTATACTCGTATGTATGTAGGTATTGTGTTCAGCAGTCAGTCACGATAACAAAATACTGACTAACTTTTATTTTTACCACTGCTGAGCTAATATTTTCAATACACTGAAAAAGAACAAACGCCTTATTTTCGCGTTATTTTTAGTTAGTAAAGATGTTACTACCTCGTAAGCGCTACTGCTCAGCATGAGGTCCTGGGCTCGATTTCCGGGTTGGGAAAAGTGTTAGTGGGTTTTTCATCTGGAATTTATCAATATCAGCCAAGAGTCGGATTTGTGGCAGGTTGATTGCAGTATGCTCGCCCCTTGGTAAATGAGACTTAAGGGGTGTAGTCCCCTAAACGCAAATTTTGTAAGTTTTATAATGCGTAAAAGTATATGATCCAGTGCAGTAAACAAAATCAGAAAAATATATGATATTCTTCAGGATATATGCTATGTAGGTAGTGTGTTGAAAACATAATGTAATTAATTTGATACAATAAAAAAAAATCAATAAGATATCTCTAAAAACATATTTTAATGATTACAAACCATACATGCAATTATTCTGATTTTATGTCAGATAATTCTACAAGCAACATATTAGCATAATAGTGTTTTAATTTTTTTCTCCAATCAATGGATTTTTTTGTAAATAGATAATTGCTTCATATTTTGCAAGAAATTACCAGCGTTGTGTCATCGCGCTTCTCTTTCTTTTTTATGCAGTCTGACAGTGACCGCGCTTTAGGTGTACGTAACTGGCGAAATGTGGGTGTACTAATAGGTGCTCTGCCTAACCCTTCGGCTTGATGTTATGTTATGTAAAGATGTTTGTGTTAGCCTTAGTTTTTTTACTAAATAAATCTGTATACATCAGAGAGGCTAGCCTTTAATAGTAAACGATATAAAATCATGTGTTTGTGCTAATTCTATGTCGGTAACAATCTGTGACCTTGCCGCCGTAATTCGAACAGACCAAAGGAATGCAAGTGACCCTGAATGTGTAACAGCCAGATTTTTTTCTGATTTAGGTACCAGCGTATCTGCGACAGTATTCGCAAATATTTTTTTGTAATGCATTAAGTACATGTGCGTATAAGGTTTAAATTACTACCTGATATAATGGATGGAACATGGATGGAACATCTTTAATACTCCGAACGGGGACATATACCCTGTTCCAAAAGTATTTGATGATAATGTAAATAAATGGGTAAAAAATGTAATTGTAGAGTGTGGGTGTGTATTTGTAGTGCCATTAGCAGTGTATTTCTTGAGTGATTTGATTATTTGATAACTCGAAATTCTAATTTTAAATTACCTTTTTTTATTTCTTGTCATTTGATTAAATAGTTAATAAATATATATAATAAATTGAGGGTATTTTTGTAACCTCAATTCCCATCGACAATTTTTCAATTACAATTTAATATTGTTATTAATATGTACTTATTTATTTGTCACAATCACTCAAAACCCTTTTTGCAATTACTAAAATTTGTTTAGATTTCTTTTTTTGCGTTGGTTTTTTTTGTTTTCTTAAATTGCCTGCCGTTTTAAGACTAAATCGGTTCGACTTCCAGTCTAACCAGCAGGCTTAGCATGACACTCTCTATTTCTTCGAAGAATAGACACGGCTCTTTCTATACAAAGTGAAATTTCGTTTCCCCATTTTCGACATCTCATCGTAGAAATCCCTCTACAATTTGTCATTTTGTCTTTCGTTTCTAACGATCTTTGTCTAGGTCCTTTTCTATGTAGAAGGATTTCTACGGTGGGATGTCAAAAAAGGAGAAACGAAATGTCACTTTTTATAGAAAGAGCCCTGTCTATTCTTCGAAGAAATAGAAAGCGTCATGCTAAGGCTGCAGATGCAGCTGAATACAAGTATTTTACATAAAGCGAGCTTTTCCGATCTTCTCAACCCTGATACTGGTTAACTCGACACCCCTTGTTAAGATGTGGTGTTAGACTTTCGGGCTTCTGAGTACCTGTAACGACTGTCAAAGATCTACAAATGGCGACCAGTAAATGTGGTGATGTTCCACAAACAATGGGACACTTAATATCGTGTCTAGCATGTCCTGTTGTGTGCACGTTACAGGAGCTGATGGTCGCTATTGAAAGCCCGCAAACTCGTTACCAAAACCTGGACTGACCCTACAGGATTTTTTTTATTGGCTAGCTAAACTCCGCAGACTGATGGGTATCGGTATTTGAACATGATAAAACAATAAAAATAAAATTTGATGATTTCTGTGGGGTCATCGACCCTCATAATTGTGGTTGAATTTAATTTTTCTATTGTTTTTATCTTTATATTACGGACACTTTTAACGTGCACGTCTTTCTACATTGTTCTCACATGTATAATTTCAACATGAATGATGTAACCAACATTTTTGTAACAATATTTTAATGAGTGTCCGTGGAGTTTCTTGCCCGTTCTTCTCCATAGGAACCTACTACGCTTTGGAATGGGCAACTAGCTTCATCTTTCTAAATGACCGACTATTCAAAAGTGCCTGTATTTGGTTTATTTGAAATAAATGCTTTGAGTTTGAGTTTGAGTCACTTGAAATATCAGTTTAAATTTTTTTTTTTTTTGAAAACTTCACAGACGTGACGGGGATCAGTATCTAAACACGATAAAAGATAAGAAAACAGCTGCCGGGGTCGCGGGAAGGTACTTATGGGTCACCGAGGCCCCCGCAACACAGGCAACAGGAAAGAATACGGGTGGGTTTTAGTCAGTAAGAGTCTGATACACCCTCCCGCTCCACCCAGAGCGGGAGAAGTTATTTGATGATTTCCCACCCAAAAAAAAAAAATACTTGAAGTAACAACACTAACAACGGTCGTTGACCTCCCATAAAAAAAACATAATATCTTTTTATTTACTATTTTATCGTGTTTAGATATCGATACGCGTCGCGTCTGCGGAGTTTAGCTAGCCAATTTAAGATAACCCTGTATTTAGATTGCCACCGTCGCGCTAAGAAGGAGAACCTATACAAAATATTGTAAAACATTTTAATAATATATTTATTTTTTATTTAATAACAAAAAAAGACATTTACAAAAAGTATATAACTTTAAAAGAGTAAAGGCTCGTGCAGACTAGCGCGGTATCGCAGGCGCGACAGGCAGCAATATGCTTGTCGCGCCCGCGACCCCAGTCTGCAAAAGCCTTTACGGTGGAGTTTCTTCCCCATACTTCTCCATACGTAACTACCTTTTGGAAGGGGCGAATAAAATGAATTCGATTTTTTTTTTTTGTAAATTTTGACGTTCAAAAGTGCCATAAACGTGCCTATTTAAAATAAATAATTTGACTTTGAAGTAGATAGGTATAAACATGTGCCGAACCGGGATCAAATCGCGTCTCACTTCACGTGTCCAATTCGACACACCCCAAGGCGAATTAGACACACGACTTCCTCCTATTGTTTTAACAACGCGACCACGCGTATAAAGCTATGGGCGCCCAAACACCTACTACAACCAGTTTTGTCAGGAAGTGCTCTATATTATATTATTCTGTAACGACTTGCGTCATTGTTCAAAATCTTTGTAGGTTCTTTAATATCACAGTTATTATGTATAGCTTATAATTAATTGCCGAATTTTCATTGGTCTAGCTTACCTTCATGGTTATTTTTATTTTAACAAGCATAAAGTTAAAGAATGCATTATATTTTTCCAGCACAAAAGCGATAAGAACACTTGTCCTACTTTAATAAGGTGTATATCACTAATAAATAACATTGTAGTATCTGTTTGTAATTTCAAAATAACAGCTTTTTACGAAATGCATATGAAAGCATAATACTAAGTATATACAAAACATTTTTTTGTCTGTCTGTTTGTTCCGGCTAATCGCCGAAACGGCTGGACCGCTTTTGACGGGACTTTCACTGGATAGCTGATGTTATAAGGAGTAACTAAGGCTACTTTTATTTTATAAAAAACCACGCGGGCAAAGCCGTGGGCAGCAGCTAGTAATCTAATAAAATAACGTATCACATAAAGCTGTGTCCGCGCGCGTTCAATTTAGTGCAAGTCAAAAACTGCGCGATCTATCAAATGGCTCACACTGCGACACACTACAATGGTTTCTCTGTGTGCGTGAGCGCTTAACCGCTTGCACGAATCATTTTGATACTTTTATTTATTTATGATTTAATTTTTTTTTTCTAATTGTTGAAATAAATTTTAACAAGCGAAGTTTAAAGTAAGTATTTAATTTTAAAATCGCACATATCTATTAAGATTGGCATTAAGCGACTTTTTCTTGGGTCGATCATCTCTGGCAACAAGGGTGGATCCAGGATTTATTTCTGCCCCTTGTGCCCCACAAGGAGCAGACAGGCAAAAATAATCAATCAATTCTGTTAAAAATAAACTTATGGTATTTATATAAAGATTTATTAAAATATGAAAACAATAAAAAAAAACATGATTAATACAGTTAGTTTTATGTTGTTTCCTGCTAAAGATGTCCAGCACTTCATTAGCGTTCATTTTTGTCGCAGTCTTGATGGATATGCATTAAAGCCAGTCCATTCAAATACTTTTCTGTCATCCTGCTGCGAAGATATGACTTGAATCGGCGTAAGGTGGAGAGAGATTACTTGGCAGTGCTAGTAGTCATAGGAAACGTGCAGAGCAATTGACAAAGTGTTCTAATATTCGGCAGCACCGATTCTGTCTGTTACAATTTTTAGCTCTCCCTTTAAAGCTAAAAAACAAAGAAGGTTTTGATTATATACTTCAGCGCCTTGCAAACATTTTTTTAATATTGAAAATAAATTTGATTTTATCTGAAAAAAATAAATGCCAAAATTAAAATCTACCTAATAAGCATGGTCAACCGAACGTCAGTTACATGACCTGTATCATCGTATTCATCTTAGTTTAATGCATCATAGGATTTACTCGACTGTTCTTCAATTTAATTCTTTTGTGGTCTGACAAAACCTACTCGTAAATTTGCTTTTAAATAGTCGAAATTTCAAGTACATTTCACCCGGGCGAAAGCCGCGAGTGGAAGTTCATCATCATCTGCCTAGCCTTTTCCCAACTATGTTGGGGTCGGCTTCCAGTATTATCGGATACAGCTGAATACCAGTATTTTACATGGAGCGACTGCCTATCTGACCTCCACAACCCAGTTACTGGGTAACACGATACCCCTTGGTAAGTCTGGTTGTCAGACTTTCGAACTTCTGACGACCCGTTACGACTGTCAAAGATCTACAAATGACAGCCGGGACCAACGGCTTAACGTGCTTTCCGAGGCACGAAGGGGTCTTGGTATGTAAAGATGGTCACCCATCCACGGGCCAACCGCGGCAAGCGTAGCTTAACCTGATCGATCGACCCGTGCGGCTGTTATCACTTAGCCACAACCCCCTCGCGAGTGGAAGTTCATATAAAATAAATATCCCAACCTTTTAGCCCTTACCTAAGCCATATTTTCAAATTTTTAGCGTTTTTTTTTTTCCTAAAAATCCCTTCGTTTTGTTTCCCATTCCGTCTGTAACATAAATTTGTTTCTGTTAAAATAATGTCGTTCATCAAAAAAATATAGGCCACCAATAACCATGAAAACGATACCCATGATGAAATATTTGAACATTTTCGCAGCCGTCATCTTAGATTTACATTTTGAACTCACTATCGGCTTTAGCACCTTCGAAAACTACGAAAACGATACCCATGACGCAAAATGTGAATATTTTTGCTGCCGCCATCTTGGATTTTTATTTTGAATTCACTATCGGCTTTAGCACCTTCGAAAACTATGAAAACGATACCCATGACGAATAATGTGAATATTTTCGCTGCCGCCATCTTGGATTTTCATTTTGACAAATTAAATGATAATAAAATCAAATTTTCGAAATTAAAACTTCAATTAATCCTACGACAGCATGTCGGCAGGGCATGTCGGTGACATGAACCCATAAGTTATTCCTCTACCAAAAATTGCTCAACGCGCCTAAAGAAATTTTCAATTCCGAAAATACTTACCAGGGTACTTACGATCTCACTATAAAATATTATCGGTCATCAAAAATAAAATATTTTACTTTCCAAAGTATTAAGATTTGACGATCACACTATAAGCTTGCACTATCCTTGTACACGCACGACAAAGGTCAACAAGGGTCAGGCAGAGCGCTCAGCGACGTGTCCTCTCTCTGGAAGAGCTCGCGGCCGACTGATTTGAATCGATTCGCACGCAGAGTTTTATAGTAGTTTTAAAATATTTATAGAAAAATAATAGAGATAATTTAGTTAAAATTTTAAAGTGTATATTATAAAGAAGAAGTTCTTGTATTATAGTAAATATTAATTATATTCAATAAAGTAAGATATATTGGTAAAAATAATCATTTTCTAGACTATAATTTCAGAAAAAAATCACATTGTTTGGATTTTAATTTCATAAGTATGTAGTCGAAAACAAAAAATCTGTTTAACTAACTATTTACCTAAGAATCTTTGCAGTTAGTTAAAAAATATTTTTTGCTTCGAAATTGACACTGAAAGTGAAATCAAGAAAACCCCTGTTCAGTTATCTTGATGGCATTCCCAAACACTTTATTAATCGAAAAAAGTGTTTAACTAACAAACTAGACAACAATATTTCCTAAGTACCAGTAATTGGTATGTTTGTAAGATAAGTAGTCGTTGGACAATCTGGTTAGAAAAATCACGTTTTTGAGCCAAACAGCGCTCGGACCGCGTGTAGGTACGCTCTTAATGTGTTTCAGTTAGATGAGGGATTATAAAATTGAATTATTGGAGCTAATAAATGTCATAATAATTCTGAAACGACAAATTGTCGCCGAGTTCTCTTAGGAATTGGACTTATTTATACGTATATTTAATAAATTTAATTTTAACATAAAACGGCCAAGGCCAAATAAATTCATTAAAGACACAAACATATTATTTAACTACGAGTGTAGTTTAACGGAGCAAAAAATGAGACAGTTCGTCATGCAGCTCATGAGCATCTGTTTTTCCGTATAGCCTTTTTTTTTGGGTGGGAAATTATCAAATTACTTCTCCCGCTCTGGGCGAAGCAAAAGGGTGTGTCAGACTCTTGCTGACTAAAATCCACCCATGTTCCTTCCGTTGCCTGTGTTGCCAGAGGCCATGGTATCCCTTTCAGACTTTCCCGCGACCCGGGCAGGCATCGGCCCTAGCGGACCCCTACACTTGTGCTGACATCTCTTTGAGGCACAAGTGGAACCCAACGTGCCGGGCACCTGGGCCTTGTCCTTATCAGACGGCGGGCTACCCATTGCTCACCGTCCGCAAGCCCGCGCCTACGGTGGCTGGGAATCTGCCTGGGATTCCCGACGCCCAGGGCGTCTCCTGTGGCGGTTAGGGGCGTGAGGGCGCGAATTTCACATCTACCGCACTCGTTCCGCCTCCTCCATCGCGAGCATTACTGCTTCTTTCCGTATAGCCTATTAAATCGATTATAGTCTGTAACGATACGATTGGCCGGAGGGCCAGTCGTAGTAAGTAAGTATGAATCCCATGATCTGTGATCTTCTCCCACTAATTGTGCTAGTGCAGTAATTATTGTTCTGTTATATCTTTCTGTGGGGTTAACTTGAGGGCAATATTTAGGTGAATAAGCTATAAACGGAACTTTATATTTGTCAAGAAATGTTTGGAATTCATTTGATTGAAATTGGGATCCATTATCCATGATAATACATTGGGGAACACCATGTAACAAGAATACTGAATTCTCCACATGTAGTATAATATTAGAAGTTGTAGCGCGTTTTATTGGGAAAATTAAACAGTACTTAGTAAAGCAGCAAGTAACCACAAGGATGTATTGGTTACGCCGTCTTGTCATTGGGAGAGGACCCATTAAATCTAATGAAATAGTCTGAAATGGTCTTGAGCATATTTTAGGTTTGCCCATAGGACCGTAAGGTGAGTGGTTTGAGTGTTTGAAAGCGAGACATGTGTCACATGTTGAACAAAACTTTGATACATCTTTGAACATGCCAGACCAATAATAGCCAAGAGATAGTTTTTTATATGTTTTAAAAATTCCTAAGTGAGGATTATCTGTACCCCCATGGCAAGATTTTATTAGGTCCTGTCTCCTAGATGGAGAAGGAACTTCTTTCCAAATAAAATCTTCATTAGGATAGCCAGGCGAGTTAGAGTAACGATATAATTTAGAATTGAGAATTCTATAATTTGGATATTCGTCTGGATTATCGTTGCAATTGGTAAAGAGTCTGTTATAAATTTCTAACTGTGACTCGATATTCCTAGTAATAGGTTCTGACATGCCTATTACAACAACGTTAGGGGTTTTATTACGAAAGAGTAGGTCTGGAACAACATTATCTTTACCCTTTTTATGTTTCAGGATAAGATTAAAACAAGACAATCGTAAAGTCCATCTTGCAAGCCTCCCCGAAGGGTTTGAAAGATTTTGAAACCACTTTAAGGCTGCATGATCAGTGTAAACTGTAAATTGTTTACCATTATCAAGGTAACAATGCCAATGTTCGAGAGCAGTAATAACCGCCAACGTCGCGCTCAGTAGTAGAGTAGTTTTGTTCATGTTTATTAAAGGATTTACTCATATAGGCTATTACTACTTCTTTGTCATTTTGAATCTGAGTAAGCATGGCACCAATGCCGAAATTGGAAGCATCGCAGTGAACTGAAAAAGGAAGATTATAATCGGGACAGGTTAGAATTGGAGTTGAAATTAAACATTCTTTTAGTTTAGAAAAAGCAGATTCAGCATCTTCATTCCATAGAAATTTTGGAGTATTTTTCCCCGTGGAGGTTAATTTACTAAGAGGGGAAGCAATAGAGCTAAAGTTTGGTATAAAACGACGGAACCAGCTACAAGTACCTAAGAATTTCCGAACTTCTTTCTTTGAAGTTGGGGTTGGATATTCTAATATAGCTTGTATTTTATTTGGATCTGCTCGTAAGCCTTCTTCGTCAACTATGTAACCGAGGTATTTGAGTTCTTTGCGGAAGAATTGACTTTTTTCAAAGCTTATAGTAAGAGCAGCGTAAGACAACTTTTGAAGGACTTTAAGAAGGAGTGAAATATGTTCGTCAAAAGTGTCACTGATTACGATAATGTCATCTAAATAACAAAAGACTTTGTTATCGAACTCTGGGGTAAATAAGGTGTCCATCAATCTTTGCTGAGTTGCAGGTGCATTAGTAAGACCAAAAGGCATGACTTTGAATCTATACATCCATCTGCCCGGGACATAAAATGCTGTTTTATCTCTGTCATCAGGATTTAAAGGAATTTCCCAAAAAGCTTTGGCAATATCTATGCTTGACAAGTATTTAGCATTTTTAAGATTGTCTAAAATTTCAGATACAAAAGGCAGGCTATAAGCGTCTTTACGTGTGACTGCGTTAAGCTTTCTACTATCGATACAGAAACGCCATTCACCATTTTTTTAGGGGTTATGAGTACAGGAGATAACCAAGGGCTTTCACATTTCTCTATTACGTCTAACTTTAACATTTTGTCAACTTCATTAATAAGAGCTTTTTGTTTTATTGGGGACAGTCGATAGCAACGTTGTTTTATAGGTAATGAATCGCCAGTATCGATTCGGTGATTTATTAGATTAGTACGACCTAGTACACCCCTGTCCTCAAAAGAAATTTTCTTAAAACGTTGGATTAAATCCTGTGCAATATTTTTTTGATTTAGTGAAAAATTTTCAAATGATTGAACTTTATTTTCGACGGCACAGACTGCCTGGTCATTGGTATCGAATTTTAGCTCAGGAGAAAGTATTTTAGGGCATAATTTGAAAACTTTCCAAAAATCCCATCCAAGGATTAGTGAAGGAATTATTTCAGGAAAGACATGAGCCTTGACAATATAAGTTTGGTTATTGAATGTCATTGGCAAATGAAAGTAACCAGAAGATATGGACTTCTGTTTATTAGCAACCATAATTTGATCAGATGACTTGAATAACTTATAACCTAGCTTTTGGAAGATTTGGTGTGAATTGTTTCCCAGGATAGTGATACAACTACCACTGTCTAGTAATCCCGAAAAATGTAAGTTGTTTACCGATACATTAATAAAAGGTCGGTTATAATCTTTCTCTTCGTCATATACGAGTAACACGGAAGTTGTTTTATAATAATGCATAATTTTTTTAATAGTTAATAACCACTTCATCCAATCGCATAGGTCAAAATAGTCTTTTTTTGTTTGAAGAGAGTTATTCAAGTCGATAGTTAGTTTTTTTTATTTGGTTTAGATGGAGAACATTTAGGACAATTAGTAATTTTTACACCTTTCTCACCACATTTAAAGCAAATCAGGTATCTTGGTTTAGTACAAGATATTAAAGTATGACCCGTTATGCGACACCGAAGGCAAAAATCATCTTTGCTTTTAGAACGCGATTGTTTGTTAATAGTATTGTATTTACGTTTTGAGATTTTTTAGAGGTTGAGGGTCTTTAAGCAAATTCATTAGCACATGAGTTTGTTTCGCATAGAGGTTCATGAAAGCTTCGGTCTTTTTCAGAAAATTGTTCATATGTTTGACAAGTTGATATTAATTCGTCTATCGATTTTACGTCTTTAAGAGCAATAAAAACTGAGTAGCAAGGTCGTACATTGTGAAGTAAGATTTCAAGTTGTTCAGTTTCGTTGAGTTTTTTTGATAGACGAGCAAACATTCCAAACATTTTTTTTTTTTTTTTTTATTTTATTTTATTATCTTCCATTGTACATAAACACTTAGGTAAACACTAAACACTATGCAGCGTAACAACTAAAATAAAGAGTGTTTTCGATGAACTCTGGCACCCAGAGTAAGATTTAACTTGTGTTTAGGGTGCCAGCGTCCTCGCCTATAATTTGAACATATAACAGTAGTTGTATGATGAGCACAGTATATTATAATTAAGAAACACTACTTACTACTTTTTAATTTAATTTAATTTAACATAATTGAGACATAAACGATTATTGTTTCTGTCGCACCTTGAGTTCTATTTCTTATAGCCTCAAGAAGTCTGTAGTCATAGTCATGAGCTCCGAAGTCTTTGATTAGTAAATCATGAATTTTTTTCCAAGTTAAGTTAGGGTTTCGATTATATTGGAATCGGAACCAGTGGAGCGCATCTCCAGAGAAGATCTCGAAAGCATGTTTACAAAGTTTTTCTTCTGAAATATTTCGAGATATTCTAAATTCTTCAAGTTTTTGTAAGAATGACCTAGGGCAGGAATTGCCATTGTATGAGTATGTTTTTAATTCTTTAGCTAGGTTATAGGTGATTGAAGAGTCCTGAGTTATAGACATAGTTTGAGAGTACTATTCAAGTTAAATTTTTAAAGGGAAATCAATTGATCGTCCAGAGGTCCCCTTGGGAGAAAAATACTCCAAAGAAAAAGTAAGCAAAGGTAGTAAAAAGGTTTACTACAAGGTTACAAATTAAAAAGCTCAAGGGTAGATGATCGTCTAGGATTCCATTAAGAGAAAGGTACTCTTAAAAGTTTATATAGAGGTAGTATGTTATTAGAATTTTGAAAAAAATATCTAACACAGAGGGAGAGGGGCAGAGAGGGAGAGGGAGACAGGCTGAGAGGGAGAGGGAATATATTAAATTTATTTAATCAATAGGTTGTTCAAATGTTTTGTACTAGAGGTAGTACTTTTTTAGAATTTTGAAAAAGGTCGAGCCCACGCTACATATAATGTGAGGTCTGACGATAAAGAGTAAGAGAGAGGGTTTAAGAAGGGTGTAGGTTCTAGAAAGGGGTGCTAAACTGTAACTTTAGGGCTCCTTTCTATAGAAAGGAGCCCTAAAGTTACAGTTCATAGTTAGTAATCGTATCGTTACAGTTTGGCGCCCTAACGTTATAACGTTAGGGCGCCAAACTGTAACGATACGATTGGCCGGAGGGCCAGTCATAAGTCACGTTAAAAAAAAGAAAACTAAAGTAATAGTACTTACAACTAAATATTTAAAAGATTAGACTAAATATTAAAATTATTCTATGCTTCCGGTCCGAGTGCACGGGACGCTTGGACGGCAGGATGTAGCATCGGCTAGCAGCTGCTAGACAGGGTCGGCAGGTAGTTGGTCTGGATCGGCAGGCAGCAGTGGCACAGGGCTGACAGACGAGGCGGAGCACGAAGATGAGGATCCCGCCTTCGCAGTCAGTCGGCAACTCTGTCCCAAGGAGTAAAACGTCCCTTGTTAAACAAGAGGTTTTGTTTTATAGTACCTAAATTAGTGGTATTGTTGATGTAGTTGGTGGTATGATGTGTAATCGGTGTTAGTGTCCAACGCCACGTTGATAGAATGCCCTAATAATGGTAGAGCTCTCAGTCCTGGAGTGGGCTAGTAAGACGGTGGCGTAGTCCGAATCTCGCCGATACGGCTGATTGCGAAGGCACTCTACAGCACCTCACGCTCCACGAGACGAGTGTCTGGACCTCCTAAGACACACAGTAGTGGTCGGCTATGGCGTCCTAAGCCACGCAACTATAACGCCTTCGGCCTTAGAAATCTCCCAAAGGCGGAAGTGAGAGGGCCGGCGGCTATGTAAGGTGAATCACAAATCACACACACTATGAGATTCTTTAGAGATTATACTTTTACACGTTACAATTATTAGTACAAGAAATAAAGTAATCTATAAAACTGAACTGACTGAGTCGAACTGAACTGAACTGAACTGAACTGACTGAACCCTTGTCAGGTCCGATCACCGCTTTTATAGATCCTGGCAAAGGTTCTAGAAGTTTCTGTGAAACATAATTCAAATGATTAGTTTGAATGCCTGCCAGGATCAATGAAAACGGTTTACATGAGTACATAGCGAAGTAAGTCTGAAACTAGCTTTATCAAGGCCGGTACGATTCATAGAGAAAGAAAATATTAGACAGATGACAATTTATGATTGAAGATGTCAATGGATAAAAATATGCTATTTTACAACAAGATAAAATTAATAATATAAAATACAGTCTTCAGTGTTAGAAACAGTTCATTGTGGTGTTGCTTTTCAGCTGTGGTGTCCAAACATATGTAAGAAAGTTAGAGAAATAATATGATTTCATATGCTTGAAGCAAGGAAAGTAGTACAAGAATTATAAAAAAGGTAAATTTATAATTATTATAGCATAAATATGTGGCTTTGTATAGCAAAATAGCACAAGTCTTAGGTCTACTGTTGTCGCGGGAAGGTACTAAAGGGTCACCGAGGCCCCTGGCAACACAAGCAACGGAAGGAATACGGGTGGGTTTTAGTCAGTAAGAGTCTGGCACACCCTCCCGCTCCGCCCAGAGCGGGAGAAGTTATTTGATGATTTCCCACCAAAAAAAAAAGTCTACTATTGCATCAGTAAAAATTATATTGCCTTCGTAAATAGGTACATACCAAATAGATACTCAGTCAACGCACTTAGTGCCTAAATGCTTTATAATGACATCGAAAAAATCTAGTTGACATTGGTGCGAGCTGGTGAGGTGCTTGACCTATCTCTGAGATTATACGATCGCTCAACTGAAACAATAAAAACATGCAAGCTTATTAAAATAAATATTAAGTCATTATCATTATTGACATGTAAAAGTGTTTGTACAAACCTACTTACAAAAAATAAAATCATTTCATCATCATTTCATTTCATTTCATTTCTACCTAGCCTTTTCCCAATTATATTGGGGTCGGCTTCCAGTCTAACCGGATGCAGCTGAATACCAGTACTTTACAATGAGCGACTGCCTATCTGACCTCCACAACCCAGTTACTGGGTAATACAATGTCCCTTGTAAGAAGATTGGTTGTCGGACTTTCGGGTTTCTAGCGACCCGTAACGACTGCCAAAGATCCACGAATGACAGCCGGGAGTTCCCGAGTCACGGGGGGTCTTGGGTATGTAAATATTGTCTCAAATTCACGGACCAACTAATAAGGGCTCGAATTTAGCCTTTTCCATCTACTCAATATTTCTTGTTGAGGTCGCGAAACAGTTTAAGAATATGAAAACAATATGGGTATTAATATATGTCAAAGACACTTAACTAACAATAATATATTAATAATACCAGCCTGGACACTAGATGTATACTAGATGTGGACACTGACAGTCAGGCTGGTCCATTTTAAGGTCGCTCAGCGCGCTACCCATTGCGCTCCATATGGAGCGGGCCCGGCTCGCAGTTTCTTTGAAGGCCAAAATCAGACACAAAGTTATCCGGAAAAGGACTGAAGTTGCCGACATAGCTTGCAGAGTAAGCAAGCTGAAGTGGCAGAGGGTAGCAGACGAGTCCTAAAGTGGAGACCGCGTATCAAGCAAGCAAGCGTAGTGTGGGACACCCCTTAGCTAGGTGGACCGACAGCCGCAAAAAGGAGGTAGGGAGAGACCGGATGCGGAAGGCGGAGAACAGGGTGTTGTAGCACAACCTGGGAGTAGCCTATGTCCAGCAGTGGCCTGCGATAGGCTGAATTGATTGATTGATTGACCAGCCTATTATTGTCCACTACAGGGCAAAAGCCTCTTCTCATACAGAGACGGGTTTCAAGCTTACCTATATTAAGTAGGTAAACGTCCTGGTTTCCTCACGATGTTTTTAAACATCACCAATATCAGTTATGTCCAAGATATACTCAGAAAATACATATGAATTGAAAGCGTCACATTGGTACTTGCCCGGATTTGAACCCACAACCTCTTCCTTGAAAGGTGAAGCCTTAACCACTGGGCTATCACGTCGTAGCCCCATGATCCAAGCAAAATGTATGTTCATCATTATTTATCTCGTTCCATGGCCACTCGTTTGTATTTTGTTTACCTTTGTTTGGTGTGCAATCAAGGGTAGGTATTCTATCTGTATATTTATTTATCCAGTTGCAGCCAAGAACATCACTACGAAGCAGCGTTGCCAGGTTTTTTTGGGCAAAGAGGGATTTTGAAAAAAGAAACGTAAATAATCAGTAGTATTTCATTTATTGTACTTATCCTTATAATTGAGTTTCAAATTAAGTTTACACTGTTATTAGATGATAATGAAAATACGTTACTTTACTATAGTAATAACAATAATTGTCTGGTTTGCTCTGTAAGGCAGTTAAGTCTTCAGAGGGATATAATATAAATAAGTAAAAATAGGTATTGGAGAATTTATTTACATAACCAAATTACAAGATGATTATTAAATTAAATTAAATTACATTTACTAAATTAAATTAAATTAAAACTAAGTTAAGCCTAAAAAAGGCCCTCGGGGCATTCTACCGAGGATGCTTGCGGCATTTCCTCGCTGAATTGCAATGCTGATGCGTTGCGCGAGAAAGCCAGCTTTTCAGTCACCAGTAACATCAACTAGACGTTTCGCGATTTCCGCAAATAACTTATGCGCACTGGGTCCTCACGGGCCGAGGGTCTCGACGCCAAAGGGCACATTGTAGTCTCTGCCAGTTGTACTCTCTGCCAAGGCCTCCATATTTAATAACTTTCAGATTTTCGGCATTTTCTGCCGCTGCACCCGCTTTAGAAGTAGTCCGTTGGAGGTGGGACGGTACCAGTGTGTCTAAACAGGTAGTGTCCCACACAAGCATCCGTCCCAAACTCCACGGGACCAAAGACACACCATCAGGTCTTTTCCATCAATAAGTAATACATTACTTACAACTTACATTAATTACTTTTGTTTTATCCTCAAAAAACGCGACCGAGTCTGTTCCACGCGGGTCATTTATCTTTGGAGAAAAAAGCCCACATACTACAATATAATAGGTTGGGGAAAAAGTTTCTTCGCATTTTTTAAGAAAATTCAAAACATTTTTTAGTATAGTTTATTTACATATAACTAAAGTATGTAGGTACCATTTTGTTCGATAACTTTTTGTCATCTTGTAGGTAGGGTCCCAAAATACCGCGACAAGTGGTTTTGGCAGTCCTCTCGTGATGTTAACCTGACACTGCCTAAATAACTCTGAAGAGACCGAAACAGGTGGAAATCTGAAGGTGCAAAGTCAGGACTATACGGCGAATGCATTAACACCTCCCAACCAAACTCTCTTAATTTTTGCTGAGTGGCTAAAGATGTGTGAGGTCTAGCGTTATCATGATGAAAAACCACACCCCTTCTGTTGATTAATTCCGGCCGCTTTCTCTCAACTTCTTGCTTTAATCTGATCAGTTGTTCGCAGTAGAGTTCAAAATCGATGGTCCTGCCTGGTGGTAACAGCTCATAATGAATAATACCCTTCCAATCCCACCACACACACAGCATCACCTTGTTGCGAGTTAACCCGGGTTTCGCCCTGACCGGCCTTTGACCACGACCTTTTTCGCACGTTCTTGTCGTACGTTATCCACTTTTCATCACCAGTTATCAGCTTCTTCAAATATGGTTCGGTTTCATTACGTCGTAATAAAGAATCACAAATGAATACACGGTTCATTAGGTTTCTTTCAGTGAGCTCGTGAGGTACCCAAATATCGAGCTTTTTTGTGTACCCAGTTTTTTTCAAATGCGCCAAAACTGTTTTGTGGTCAATTCCCAGTTCTTCAGCTACGTCGTAACTACTGAAATGCCGATCTTGCTCCACTTTTTCAAAAATGGCATCCATTTTATCCGTAATAGGGCGACTAGAGCGACGTGCATCTTTGACATCAAAATTTCCGGAAAACGCTTAAAACAAATTTGTGCTACTCTCACAGACACTGCACTAGGTCCATAAACATCGCAAATTTTTTTCGCGGCTTGCGTTGCATTTTTACCTTTTTTGTAGTAAAATTTTAAAATGTATCGAATTTCTTCATTAGATTCACTCATCTTGACGGTACGAAAAACAAATGAAAATCACACATTTTCCTAATTTGAATTTGGAATTATGTTTTTTAAAATTTAAACTTTCAATGATACCAAAACCAGCCAGATACAAATAGTATACCCAAAGAGATTTTATTACAAGTTCATACATACTATGTATAATGCGAAAAGACTTTTTCCTCAAGCTATATAACAGATTTTCTAAAAGCTAATTAGTACAATTGTACAATGTTTCCCATAATGCGCAGACGTCGTTCCCACGGTTCCCGCGCGCGCAAGCGTGATCTAGATGCTCTTCGGCGATAGCAGAGTGTCAAACGTGCCTTTACGGGGTCATGCCAAATTTGTGCATACTCAAGTGAGCTTCAAAATTTGCAACGTAATCCGTCTGTTAATGAAAAATGTCAAGTACTTTTTGTCACGATTTCTTGGTTGTTTTATGATCCATTTGAATTTCTACTTGTTTTTACATCTACATAGCATCGTACCGTTTCTATATCTGTATCATGTTATTAGTATCAAATCATACTGCTTTTTGTTAACACATCTTTACAACATCCTTTAAAAGGTGAACGGCAGATTTCGTACAGCTTACTTTTTTTATTGTTTTGTTATACATATAATTTGTACTACATATTAAGGCAATTAAGCCATTTATTTGTATGTAAGTATAATATTTTTAGAAGTTTGGATTAATTAATAATATTTAAAAAAAAAATAATAACTACTCGTAATTTAGTCGTTAACTAAACGCAGTTATGTTGGTATTTTAGTTATGCTCGCCATGATGGTATTACCCGACCTGCGCCCACTTAGATAAAGTAATATTAACTATTAATTAATTATAAATAAAATCATCATCATCTGCCTAGCCTTTTCCCAACTACGTTGGGGTCGGCTTCCAGTCTAACCGGATGCAGCTGAATACCAGTATTTTACATGGAGCGACTGCCTATCTGACCTCCACAACCCAGTTACTGGGTATTACGATACCCCTTCGTAAGACTGGTTGTCAGACTTTCGGGCTTCTGACGACCCGTAACGACTGTCAAAGATGTACGAATGACAGCCGGGACCAACGGCTTAACTGGCTCAATTTAGCTTGGTATGTAAAGATGGTCATCCATCTACGGACCAACCGCGGCAAGCGTAGCTTAACCTGATCGATTGACCCGTGCGGCTGTTATTATTTAGCCACAAGCCCCTCAACAAAAAAATAAATGAAACAATAATTCATTAATTCATTATTTAATTATAAATAAAATAAATGCACTTAAAAAAAACTATTAACTGTATTGTTTTATTAAACTACACTCAAAACCCCATCAGGACTTCATCATTATCAAACTGTTGCAGTCAGCTGCTGGACATAGGTATCTCCTAATGCACTCTACTCATGCTGAGTAGGTACGATCCTCATCTCAATTTACCTACTTGATAGTAAGTAAAACACTACAAAAATAGCGAAAAGCAATCTAGAACATGTACTTTATTACCGAAACAATGTTTATGTGCCTATAAGTAACAATCTACATTGGTACACTAGTACATAACCTTAAAAAAATAAAACTAGTTATAACTTTTACGTCCCAAGTTCTAAAAATCCAAGAATTTAAAAAGGGCTTGTCTATCGTATTAACTACCAATTAAAATATATATATATAAAAATATCCTAAAACACGAAATTGTATTAGATGTACGAAAGTCCCATACAAGCCTGCCGTTCGCCTTTGAAGTACATGATATTTTTCAATTTTGTTTCCAATATTGGTACCGGATAGGATTTGCTCTTACATGCTGCAGGTCCATAGCGTAGTGGTAACAACTTTTTATCAGATGTAAATCGGCTTTTTAGCATCTCTTTTAAAAAACCGATCAAGTGCGTCTTGGACCACGCACAATGAAGGGTTCCGTAGTTGGGATGAATTTATCCCAAGAACAAAACTAACATCGTAGTTGACAATCATGTTCCCGCATACATTCCCACCGCAGATAAAAGTTTGTACACACAGTATTGAGAGATGTTCCATGTTATTTTAAGACCATATACTTCTTATAGGTTCTTTTGTAATCTATAAGTAAAGAATAATTTTCTGTATTTTTTTATAAATTTAAATAGGCGGAATAATTTCACAGATACTGCGAGAATGGTAAATTTTCATCTATTTTGTTAAATAACTTTCTAAAATATTTATTACAAAATTTAAAAAAAATTGTAATCCTTACAACAAGCCATTTTATTTGATATGTCACACGGTACAGTTTGCAAAACAGTTTATTTTTATTTTTTAATTTGCCCCCCAAAAGTGACTCCCATATTCAAAATTCATTTATTTACGTTACACATCCGTATTTGGGTCACAGAAATTCATAAAATGTGTAACAAATTTCAACTTAATCGGTCCAATAGGTTCGGAGCAAATTGACTGTGACAGACGAACAGACAGACACGAGTGATCCTTTAAGGGTTCCGTGTTTTCCTTTTGAGTACGGAACCCAAAATAAAGTAGAATTAAAAAACAAAAAACAAGATGACAATATTTAATTGAAGAACAGAAAAATAAATATTTTCTATAAGTATATTCAGAGACACACCGAACCCAAAAAAAATATCCGAAATATTTTTTTGGATTTAATTGGATGAAGCCCAAAAGTACAAATAGGTTCCCTTGTAATAAGCACAGACCACCATACAGTTAACAGCCAATTAATAGCCTAACATTTGGCAGTCGTTCAATCATCATAATCAACCTAAAATGTTCCCATTGCCTAGGACATATATTATATGCCTTCTCTCTGTGAGAGGGAGTGGGCCGTAATCCACCACGCGGGCCCAGTGCGGGTTGGTAGATGTCACATGTCTTTAAATTTTTGGTTCAAGGACATGCCGGTTTCCTCACGATGATTTCCTTCACCCTTTTGAGAGCAGTGGTGATGAAATAATTTACACAAAGTAAAGTGCCTGGCTGGATTCGAACTTATGACCTACTTTTAAGGCGGTCGTTTCCTCTGAGCCTCCTCTTCATTCTTCATTATTTTATCAATCAATTTGATAAAATGATGTAAGTACCGATGCCTCTGAACAAACGTAGCTATCTGCTCTTACTTAATATTTTCTTAATAAACACGTGTGCTAGTGTGCCAAGGTTTCATAGATACAACTTTTAAGATTATGGTCAAGAGCTGAACTAGATTTAGACGCAATAGCTGATCGAAATATGTACATAAAATTATATGCGAAAATTGTGTTTGAATGCACCAATTAAACTCTGGAGTTGTGTGACTCATTTATTTTAAACATAAACCTCTTAGTTTAATTTTTCTAGGTGGCCTTCAATTTTTCTTATTTTTTCTTTCAGTATTTTTTTTAAATTCAGTCAGTTTTTGAAAAAAAAATCTGTTGCTGATAAATAGGAAGCTAAATCAAAAATAAAAAAATGGTCCATTACAATGTGAAATTGTATCAGATAAAAAAGCTATTATACGAGTATATACATATTCTATTGTTTATTGACTTCTGCAATGCTGTTACAAACGGCATAAGATTTCTTCGGATTTGGTATGTATTTGCACTTTTTAGGTCACCCAACGTATCCTTTTCTCTGGTGTAAAACCCTATTTTATTTGTCGTAGGTGTAGAACCAGTTGAAAAGGCCGATCCTTTTTTTGACTACCCTTATATATCCATCTTTCTACCTATGCGGATGGTCGATCCTTTATTACCAGCTGCTCAGAATTTACATGCACTCGATTAGTCACTACCAGCCTCTCAGAATTATTGGACACGTGCTGTTCATTTGAGGTGCGCTACGCCTTGCAATTGGAGACCGTCAGAATATATTTTTCTTTTATTTAATTACTATAATTATTAGTATTTTCTGCGGGAACTCTTTAATTCTATTTGATATTTTTAGCTCTGTTTCGGTCGAAATAACTTAGGTTCATCTTTAGAAGATAATGGTGCCGATTCCCTTGTTCACAAACTAAACTAAATTTAAGTTCAGTGCATCTTTTTCTTTCTATTTCATTAAGAAAAGGACAGAATATAAATTTTAGTTTAGTCCTGTCAAATTAATCAGCGTCTGTCACTACTCCATACAAGTTTAGACGTGATTAAAAACTTGCCTACTTACTAAAATTACGGCAATTTACGTCAAGCGCTGATTAATTTGACAGAACTGAACTAAAATTTATCTTGTGTCCTTTTCTTAGTGAAATAGAAAGAAAAAGATGCACTGAACTTAAATTTAGTTTAGTTTGTGAACAAGGGAATCGGCACCAATATTCATTTGACAGGTTACGTAATTTAGGAGCCGCCAGCTTGAAACCGATTGCAAACGATCCCTTCGTTCGTTAACCAAGTGCGTGACAAAGATTTACCATCTGATGTTCCTTAAGTTTTCTCGTAATCTCACTTATTTTTATGCCAAAGCCACAGCAACTGTTTTTACTCATTTTACCCGACTGCCGTGGAAGGGATTATGTATTTTTACTTAAGTTTTTTTTTTTCAATATTTAGCTTGTTCAATATTTTTTTATTAAATTAATATACGTGTCACAGTGGTGAATTCTCCTTTTATTTTTCGCTACAGTAGGTAATGTATGTAATGTATGTAACTAAACTAATCTATTTTGTAACTGACTGGTTGAAGACTTAAAGCTATGACGATATTGAGTCCATGGTTTCAACGATTCAGTGACCGTTATAATAATAATAATAGCGCTCCAGACCGTATTTCGGGCATGGTGACCTATCTTGCTTGTAGCGCTACACGCGGTGTCTTTGTGTCGCGTCGCGTCGCGCGACAAGTCGCGCCAGTATGTAGGAGCCTTTACGCAAACCAGCTTCCGGCGCGAAAGACATTATAGTGCACAATTTTGGGCGCAGACACAGGTGCAATATCTCTTCCCTCACTCTCATGGTCTGATTGGGCGGCAATCCGACACGACCAGAGACACGCGCAGGGCCAACGGCTTTTTTTTTTGTTTTTTGGGTGGGAAATCATCAAATAACTTCTCCCGCTCTGGGCGGAGCGGGAGGGTGTGTCAGACTCTTACTGACTAAAACCCACCCGTATTCCTTCCGTTGCCTGTGTTGCCAGGGGCCTCGGTAACCCTTTCGAACTTTCACGCGACCCCGGCAGGAGAGCCAACGGCTTAACGTGCTTTTCGAGGCACGGGGCACGCCAACTTCCAAACTCCGGGCTGTTACTAAGAAATTCCGACTGACTGATGACCGTTATAATTGCGTTGTGGCGATCATGGTTAGTGCAAAGAGGCTGTTTTAGGCCCCTTCCGATTCCAAAACAATGTCGCAAGGCTAACTACAACAACTAATATGATCTAGTAGAAGTACAGCACCACATGTTGCAATACTTCACACATCCACACACACTCATACCTACACATACACTACACACACTAGTGCACCGATTTACCTTCAAGTTTTATAACCATTTTTAACCAAGTTCAAAAATTTAGGAGATTATATTTTCGTCTGTATGTATTTTTTAAATGTGTCTTCATTGACATTTTCGTCAATTGTGGACCGATTATTAGTGAGCAGTGGTGGCCCAGTGGTAACGGCCGCGACTTACGATGTAGGTCGTAGGTTCGAACCCGGACAGGCGCATTACTTTGTGTAAATTATTTCATCACCACTGCTCTCAAAACGGTGAAGGAAAACATCGTGAGGAAACCGAGATGTCCTAGAACCAAAAATTCGAAGACATGTGACATCTACCAACCCGCACTGGGCCCGCGTGGTGGATTACGGCCCACTCCCTCTCACAGAGAGGAGGCCTGTGTCCCAGCAGTGGGAACATTATAGGCTGATTATGTATGTGGACCGATTTTGAAAATTTACTTTCAAATTTTACTTTTAAATTTACTTCATTTGGTTTATTAACTTGGATTGGATAAAATATTACCAAGAACTATAGGTACATACCATACATATTTTAGCCTTTCTTTGACTTGAACATAACTGGCGAAATGTGGGTGTACATATCCACCTATGCATAATAAAAGCGTGATAAAAATAAAAGGTAGGTACCTAATTCCTAATGACTTTCCCTGCAATCACGTGATTTGAAACACAGCTTTACTATTCATAAAACTTAGTAGGCATAAATAAAGCGTGAGAAAACTATTTGCACATACCGTTTTGCTTAATGTTCAGATATAATTGACAGTTAAGCGAATAACGAAATCAATTAAATGTCAGCATCTTTGTTGATCACTGCAAATTTACAAATATATAGTCTAAATCAATCGAAACGTTTATATAAAAGTGAACTAGTTACATATTTCTGAATATCTTGATCTAAATGCGCATACGTTGATATGCATACTGTTTATTATAGTCACGCTGTAGATTGTCATCAGAATAATACATATTAGAATTTATTTTTAATTTTATATAATGAGCAATAAATTATTACCTTTTTCTTCAAGGAGTGATCGAAGCTTTCGATTTGACAAGACAAGTAATTATAATTATCTGCAATATCATAGTAGGGAAGGTATCTTTCCTCATTATTTTTCCTTCTTCTTTATATTACCTACTTGACATGGCACAGAGCCTTTTACCAAACATAATTATTAGACACAATAAATAAAATATGGACTTTATTAACCAAAATTCTGTAATGACCTGAACCTGAGTCACTACCTCGCCTTATATGTGCGTTATTATGGCTGCATTCTTTTGTATTGACGGTGCATTTATTAAAAGTATCTTTGGTTATATCAAAATGTGAGTTTATATTTAAATCACGATTTGCCCTATTATAACGAATCTTTTATCACGAAGACAAATTCGTTCTCTCACGTTTGTAGGTACTGCTTTCAGGTTTCTATTTGGTGCAATTAAATCTGTAACTGACAGTAATTTTCATAACACCTAAATGATGCTGGGTTTCTACTTTAAGTTTCTCAAATACAGTGCTTTTGGGCACGCCACAATTGCGGCGATAAGTCCCCTCTTGGTCGACGACGCGTTGTGTTCCACGCGCGCCTCAAAGAAATGTCGTCAGCACAAGTGTAAGGGTCCACTAGGGCCGATGCCTGCCGGGGTCGCGGGAAGGTACAAAAGGGTTACCGAGGCCCCTGGCAAAACAGGCAACGGAAGGAATACGGGTGGCTTTTAGTCAAGTAAGAGTCTGACACAACCTCCCGCTCCACCCAAAGCGGGAGAATTTATTTAATGATTTCCCAACCAAAAAAGTCCCCTCTCTGATGAGTGGCTAGAGAGGCACCACGGCGGCCTCACCTTCCGTCTGACCCAGGTCCTCACCGGACAGGTCCGGCTGCTTCGAGAGATTCCTGTTCCGGATTAGGCGGGAGGAAACGCCCGGGTGTCACATTATGTGGATCGCCCGGAGAACACGGTGGAGCATACGGTGGAGGTCTGCCCGGCTTGGGCGGGACATCGCCGTGTCCTCGTGGAGGTGATCTCTCGCGGCTGGCCCTGGTCCAGGCCATGGTACGGAGCAAGAGGGCATGGGAAGCCGTCACCTTCTTTTGGGAAGCAGTAATGCTCGCGAAGGAGGAGGTGGAATGGGTGAGGGAGAGACAAATTTCGCGCCCTCACGCTCCTAGTCGCCGCAGGAGATGCCCTGGGCGTCGGGAATCCCAAGCCGATTCTCGGCCACCGTAGGCGCGGGGTTGCGGACGGTGAGCAATGGGTAGCTCGTCGTCCGATAAGGACCAGGCCCAGGTCGACGGCGCGTTATGTTCCACGCGCGCCTCAAATAGATGTCAGCACAAGTGTAGGGGTCCGCTATGGCCGATGCCTGCCGGTGTCGCGGGAAAGTCCGAAAGAGATACCGTGGCCTCTAGCAACGCACAGGCAACGGAAGGAATACGAGTGGGTTTTAGTCAGTAAGAGTCTGACACACCCTCCCGCTCCGCCCAGAGCGGGGAAATTATTTGATAATTTACCACCCAAAAAAAAAAAAGATGCAGTGCTTTCGTATTTAATTTGAATATTAATATTAAGTTCCAAGGCACATGATGCATTTCTTTTAAAATAATCATGGATAGCAAAAAAATATTAAAACTGTTTTCTTTGTTCGTACCATGGTAAAGTTTGTTTTTTAATTCCATAAATAGTAATTTGACATTTCAAAGTTTCATTGTTTTTTTTTTCAATTTGGAGTTTGACATTTGCACCTGTCAAATTGATATCGCGGATTAAAAAACAAACTTTAGGTAATACATATTTATGTCATCGACATTAAAAATTGAGCTCCATAAGCGAATCCTTGTGAATTAGATTTTAATGTTTGAGATGAAGATGCAAACAATTTGCGATGTAATGGAATCCGTTGTCACTAAGGAGCAGAAATGTGGAGCTACACAATAAAGGCTCCTTCATACAGGCGCGACACGCGACGCGACACAAAGACACCGCGTGTAGCACTACAAGCGGTGCCTTTGTGTCGCGTCGCGTGTCGCGCTTGTTTGTAAAAGTCTTAATGTTCTAGTTAAGCCCAGTCTTTCCAAATGTTAAGTGAAGGGACGACTCGGTTTATATAAATCATTATGTACTTAAGGTAGAACGGTCGCGTTGTTCTGTTAACGCGAACAATTCTGATTTAACAGGAAAATCGCGTTGGGTGTAATTAATATTTGAGTATGACAACGATAATACATCAAATGTACAGGGTTAATTGTCGAAATTAACAGACGTGATAGATTAATTAGATATTAATCTAGATGTAATGTAGATGATAGATTAATTAGATATTAATCTATCACGTCTGTTAAT
The DNA here is from genome assembly GCA_905333075.3 of Atethmia centrago. Classification (NCBI taxonomy): domain Eukaryota; kingdom Metazoa; phylum Arthropoda; class Insecta; order Lepidoptera; family Noctuidae; genus Atethmia; species Atethmia centrago. Next base: position 13,308,925 of record HG995386.1, on the reverse strand, counting down.
TGAAATCTAAATCATGATAAAACATAACAAAAAGGATTTTCCACTCACAACGACACAATTAGAACTAGGTTATTAAGCAGGAATATTGTTGTTCATCATTACCATCACCAAATTTAGCCCCACTTTCCCATTACTAAGTATTTGCGTGTGCCTATCTTTAGGCGTCATCCATCCGGAGGTAGTCGCACTCATGGGTTGGTTACGATTTGTCTGATGTCGTCAACTTGTCATGTTGCAAGGTGTACCATTTCTTAATTCATTAGTTCGACAATTTTTGCCCCATCTTCTTTTCTAGCGAAGTCTATAACTTAATAATCTATATAAATAAAAATCAATTGCCGCCTGTTTGAAAGATCATCACTTGAGAACGGCTCGAGAGATTTGGCTGATTTTTTTGAATACTTGTCAGGACAAGGTTTGTATGTTTTTTTATTGGTGAATCCACCGGGAAATTCGGAAAGTTCACCCGGGCAACGCCGGGCACATACAGCTTCTAATAAATAAAAGACTGTTTGACTGCATCTTATCACGACTTTAATTACCACGATTAAGGCGCCGATATATTATTTTTGTGACTTTTAAATCTGTTATTACGCCTTCATATAATGCATGTTTCACAAAAAGAATATGTTAAACTAGAATGCATACACATCAATTATATATGTGAATATTTAAGTATTGTTGTAAAATACTTTATGAAATAAATTCAGGAAGTAATGTCTACCCAATACGATATTACTTTCAAACCTTTCTTTTTGTCTGTTTATATGTGTGTACATTAACTGTTAAATAAAATAAAAAATAAAATAAATAAATATTCATATTTTAATTACTAAAAATAAATATTCCATAAGAAACCAAATGGCGCGACGGCGGCGGCGCACATTTGTATGGCCAAGGTCAACGACGATTACCCGACCCTTAACGTATTACTTATTTTTTTTACTCAATGTTTCAAGTCAATACAGCTAATAGTATTTTAATTATAATAAATAGTTTCATTATTTTAGAGATCAAGTTTGGGTTTCCCCTTGTTTCAATTCCAAAATCGTGTTCATCAATGAAATCACGATTCGCCTTTCAAATCGATGACATTTGTAAAGTGGCAAGGATATCACGAAACTTGGGGGGAAATCCAGCCATAAAAGTTAACAACAATGCACGATATACAGTTTCGACAATTGATTTGACAGTTTAATACCTGATCAAATATACCTACTTATTACCAGTAGTTCATGTGGTGTTATCGAACTGACTTTCACATTGTTTATATATTCATTTTGTATAAACGAATAATTAAAAACTCGATTCTAATCACAACAATGTTTTCTTGTTACAGATCAACAGTGGATGAGTTACGGCAGTGAATTGTGTCAGTGCATTTGTGTTCTGTTCCTAAAATGAGAAGACGTTGGTTTTAACTATCAAACCATTCACGTCATGCGAGTTAGTAACAGCTCCGGGGCTGTTGACTTTGTGAGTCGACATTTGGTGTCAATGCCGCGTGAGTAGGCAATGGCTTTGACAAACTTTACGCTCGCGGGCGTCGGCGCAGCCACGCCGGCGTTCGTGCCCACCTCCTCGACACCCCTCCGAGTTGGCCTCGACGACCTACTCTACTCTCCCGCCGAATACCAACAAGACACACTCTCCGCACAACCACCAGAGAATGAGCCCTTTACTCCACCAAATCAGCGCAGGCCCAAAGTGAGAAAACGTGCCGGCACAGCCTATCTACCCCCAGCCAACCAATATATGCATTACCAAAATGAGGCTCCACAAAACCCCTACGGTGCACCCCTTCAAACACAGGTCTACCAACAAAACTCAAGACTTAATATACAGATAGAGAACCAGCGCGTCAAAGAAGTGAACTCACCGTACGATGTCGCTGGACAGTACGATAACACAGGACAATACGTTCACGATCCTACTGGTGACTATGATTATGAACAGAAGAGAATGAACCAGGGCCCGCCAGGTCCAGGGTATAGCCCTGGGTACGCGGATGCGCCATATCCGCCGGTAACAAAGCCAAACCCTTCATCTAGTCGACGGTTCGATGAAAACTCGAATCAAAATGTGAATAACTTCAATTTTAACAGGCCACCTAGTAGTAGTACGGCAGCTCCGGCCAGGCCGCCTAGTAATCAGGGTAGCAAAACTGGTGGTAGTGAGAATGGACAAAATCCTCCGGAAAGACCGCGAGGGTTTACTAAAGTGGAATCAGGTGGAACTGGTGGCAAAACGCAGTTACATGCGGTACTTGATTATGACGATGATGAATATTACGACGATCCAAGTCTAGGTAAGAATTATTTCTATGATTTGCTGTGTGCTATGGTTTTTATTACTTTTGCAGGGTCAAATAATCTATAGGTATCGCTCATTTATTTCTTTCGCCGTGTTATTACTACTGTGAAAGTTATAACAGCTTTAAAGTACTTATTAGAGTCGGGGTAGATCATGATAATTATAATCAACGTAGACTCTTTAACCTTCCTTAAAGTAGAATCTTTTACCTTGATTTATCTCTCGCTTTTGTTTATTCGTCGATATAGGAAATCCTTGCGGTTCTATATTGTCAACAGTCGAGCAATTGTCAAACAAATAAACGACCATTTGTTGATCACGGCTTCTTTTGCCACCTAAATGTTTGATAGCAATCATTAATCACGACTCGACTTGAAAATATTGGCGAATGATTAAAAAAAACAGATTTTCGGTCAAAAGCAATTTAAATAATAGCCTTCGAAATATTAGTCTACCATAATACTAAGAGTAAAATTTAAGAAACTGTTTGGAATTCTTAAAGGGCCAAGTAGTGACTTGTACTGCTGGCAATGCCTCCCAAGCGTCGTCACATCGACGGTCCGATCTATCACCAATAAATATAGGTGTACAACTAAATATGAATAAAATCATGATGTCTTTTAGCATCTATCGTCACAGCTGCAGAACGTGACCGCGTTCTGCAGATGTGACGATAGACACTCGGTGGAGTGTGTGGTAGCGTGGTGACGCTAGACAATAATATATGTATACTTGTATAGGTCAAAGTAATTGGAGTACCAACGTACTAACAGCTAACTCGTTTGACTTATCTAAGTTAAAGACCTTCGATCGTTTAACCGGTCTCCAATGCCATATATACAATGGATAGTCTACTGCAGTACAATGCTTGCATTGTCGCCTTCAGGCTTATATTCCATTTCCTTGTTATCGAGTAAGTGAAGAAACATGGTTAAATTAGATCTGTCTGTAATTTCTTTTGACAAATTGGTACGTGAAATTATCACTTCATCTTTCGTCTAAGCGGTAAATATAATGCCGGAAACATCCCGGCATTATATTTAAAACCCTTTTAGTATACTCATAAATCTTATAAGATTAATAAAACACCACCTTTCCTTTATATAAATTTCTATTGCATAAAAATATTTGTAGGTAACCCTTTTCTTAACAAAAACACGGATTTGTTATATGCGTAATGCTACACTGAAGCTATTGAATTTGAGTTCACAATCAAAATTGGGCCTACCTATTATGACACGACAGCAACGAGTTTCCTTAAAAGCTACATAATACGAACCATAATATCATCCATTTTTGTGCAAAACGTGATCTGATGTAATAATAAAGATAATCTTAGTTTATGATACGTTACAATGTTATTTTTCAATGTCAAGGTAGTAGAATAATATGAACGTAGAATAGCAACTTATTTGATATTGCAAATCGCAACATTGAACTTGTAACTAGACCTTTAATATTCTTTTAAATTTACACCGAAAGGACAAACTACTTAGTTCATTTATACCGGCTGTTTTTTTTTTATCGTCTCGAAAAACATAGGGTATAGCAGGTGAACGGAGTAGAAGCCTATGGCATAGTCAATTTTGTTGTTTTTTTTTTTCTTCAACCAGTAAAGAAATTGATTTATCAATAAATACTACCCATTTGAAGTAAACTTTTCATACTAAAACAATTAAAACAGAAAAAAAAAAGAATAAATCGATGAAAAAATATCGAAATTCAAATCATACGCATCCCTGTATGATTTGAATTTCGATATTTTTTCATCGATTTTTTTTTCTGTTTTTATTGTTTGTTTTAATCAGAAACATTCGTTTTGTATTCACATCATCAACATCGGTACTACCGGTGTCACTGTCAATCTTCCTTCCATTTCACACAGCATTATTTTAATCATGTTCGTACTTCATTCTATACCTGTTACTTATTTTCTATGTATCTTTGAGTTGTTTTCGACCATTTTTAGGGTTCCGTAGTCAACAAGGAACCCTGTCCGTCCATCTGTCTGTCTATCTGTCCATGGCTTGGCTTAAGCTGGCTTAACCTGTAATTTGGCGTGGGTATACATATTAATCACGTCGACAAATTGGTAAAATAAAATCCTAAACGTGCAGTGGGGATGATGTATTTTCTCGTCTATCCCATGACGTGGGGAGTCATTGGATAGGCCATCCAAAAATATTGCGGGTGTGTAGGACCATTTTTAGATTCAGGAATCCGCTTGTGAAATATTAAATAATAAGCGCTATTTTTTGTAAGAGTCAAGACACTGTTAGGGACACTGTCTTCACTCCCAGCTAAATGGCTATTTTTGGACATGCTGAAAAAATCACAAGCAGTAGTATATACAAGGTGTCATTTGCATCCTCGTCAAATTTCAGGAGGCTGCTATGAAAGACATAATTATATAATAACCTGCTCAATAATGAATACATACTCGTACTTGTTTTTTTTTAGTTATTTTAGTTTGACAGTATTTTAGAATACAACAGTTTCTCAGAACAGAATCATCCCGTTGCGTATGCGGTAGTGTGTCGCACGGGTCGCGTTGTAACATGCGTGTCCCACACATGCCGTATTCCGAAAAAAAAAATAAAAAGAAGACTTACTTATTTTATTATTGATTCGTGTCGAGAATCATTAGCATATTTACCTCCTTGAATTTGACGAGGATGCAAAACGACACCTGTATAACAAAGTTAAAAGGATAACTATCACAGGTAAGTAGGCTTTACAAGTTAACGCGTAATAGTCAACCAAGTTACATTTGCAGTTGGAATGTATGGGAAAACATGGTTTTCAACTACCATATGTTTTTAGGATAAATATCATCCCAACTACGGAACTCATCTTTGTGCGTGGTCCAACACGCACTTGGCCGGTTTTTTTTTCTTTAAGCAGGATACCGGCAATTTTAGCGTATTGTGGTATTATACAAGTTTACCCATGTTACGCTAAGACTCCACCTTTTAAAAGTACAAGTGGTATTTATACGCGAGACGTTAATTTGGTCTGCGTTATTCCTTTCACTTTTGAATTGAATATCTTTTTCTTTTTTTCCTTAAGTGGCATTCCAATTAGGTGCTTGGTTTCCTACGTCCTTATTTGTTCAATGTTATCATGTGATTTGTTTTATATAAACCATTTTATTTGATCGCTCAAGGATTTCTTTTCCTAAATAACTATTCCTTTTTTAGTAACTGCCATGTAGTTTTTTTGGGGTTTTCACGATATTCTTAAAAGTTATTAGTATTCAACAAGTTTGTGCTTTGATTATTATTGAAGGTATTTTGCTATTTTGTCATCGTTATTAATTATTATTAACGAATTCATAGTTCATCAAGCAAATGATGTATGGCAAAGCCGTAAGTTAGTTTTGCTTTAGCATAATCAGCCTAAAATATTCCCACTGCTGGGACATAGGCCTTCTCTCGGTGAGAGCGAGTGGGTCGTAATCCACCACGCCCAGTGCGGGTTGGTAGCTGTCATAAGTCTTTGAATTTTTTATTCCAGGACATGCTGGTTTCCTCACGAGCAGTCACCGTTTTGAGAGCAGTGGTGATTAAATAATTTACACAAAGTAAAGTACCTGTTTTCGGGTGTTTCGAACCTACGACTTACAACTCGTACAACATTTTGCTTTATTAAACTCCAATCCCAGATATGCAAGTGTTTAGTGTAACCTAGAATAGAAATTACATCATCCTCTACCATTGGTACTTTTATGGTGTAGGTACTTGTTCTCGTTCCTTTCAAAAGCATTGGTTTTATAGGTCAAACACAAATTATTGTTATACCTGACCTCTGCTTTGCCCTGAGATATACAATAGTAATAGGCTCTTAGCATTATCTTCCTGCCCTTGTCCCATGTTACTTGGGGTCGGCGCACCACGTTTTCTCTTTCCATTCTCCCCTGTCAACCGTCACGCTATCATTCACTCCCTTCTCTTTCATATCATTCACATAATCCATCCATCTTTTCTTTAGCCTTCCTCTCCCTCTGCATCCATTAACATTTATGTTCATCACTCTTTTAGTTACATGCGTTCCCTCCCTCCTCATCACATACCCATACCAAGCCATAAAGATTTCCTTTCAACGTCACTGGCGCCACTTTCAAACTTCTATACTCATTTCTTACAATAATAGGTAGGCTCAATTTGTATTTAATTCTCGCTCTCTCTCTCTCTCTTTCTCTCTCTCTCTGAAGATGTTTTTCCAGGCTCATTTGACTTGAATCCCTGCCTGGAAACACACTATAGATTATAACTATACGTTTTTAGGTATTGACAATAGTTTCGCATTGTAAGTTCAGTAATTTTATTTTCCTCAATTTTTATTCAGAACCCTGAATCTTACCAAACTGTGCGTGTCCATAATGTCAATTATTGCCATAATGTCAGAATTGTCATTGACATAAAAATCATCCGGAATCGTCTGGGACGAAAAATACATTTTATTTTAACTGGCACATGCTTTTTTTTTCCTAATTTATTCTTTGTTTCAAGAACGTCATAAAAATATGGCCCTGAAGGATTCCCATTCTCATAACAATAGTATAATTAATTGATATGCAGCCAGTATCAGTTGAAAACACAGTTATTATCTCCAATCCCAGAAAGAACTGGTTTAAATGCACTAACGCCTACTGCTACATAAAACGTCACTTCACAATTAAGTATTCGCTGATATCTTGTAACGAGTTACTTGTTTACTATATTCCAAATATAGAAATCACTGTTCCGAAAAAGAACTGTAAAGGCTCCTTCAAACAGGCGCGACACACGACGCGACACAAAGACACCGCGTGTAGCGCTACAAGCGGTGCCTTTGTGTCGCGTCACGTGTCGCGCTTGTCTGTAAGAGTCTTTAAGGTGACATGAAAAAATAAATCATAGCGAACTGGGCGGGCTTAAGAAAGTAACACAGTCAATTACTTCCACATGCGAAAAAAGAGAGCGCAACAATGCGCTGGAACCAAAATAAAACAACATAAGAGCACCACAGCAAATAAATTTTGTTTAAAATTAAATTGAGCTATGTGTCCAAAATATTTTCAGCGAAAGTTTTCAGTTACCTAATACGCACATTTTTTATGCAATTTTGCAATTAAATTACTTAGGATTTTAGGATAACAGAAAAAGATATATAAAAGTAGAGGACTTTTCGGAATTAAATTATGTTGAGGAAATTTAAACCAATTGCGTTTTTCTTCAGTCAGAGTATTAATAAAATAGTGAATAAACATATATCCAAAAATAAAATCCATACACGCTGTAATAGTGAAATAAATGGTTACGAAAAAGCCCCCAATTTATTTTGGTATCGCCTTAAAAAACACCAGCCCATTCATTAACAAAAAATCCACTTAATCATGTCAACGTTACGTGATGATCAAAAACGAGGTAATATCTAGATTAAAATATTTTATAAAGTTACCTAACTCTGATGAACGCTTCCGTATGACACCGGTGACTATTCACATAACTTGTAAGACGTGCATGTTGCAGCCATGTCTGCAACCTAAACGTAACGAACACAAAAACTTGGAACAACGACCTTGGTTTCACTTTCGAACTCATAACATCATCTCAAGAGGTCGGGGCACTCGCCACATCGGAATTAAGCGAAAAACCTCACTGTTCATGTTACATTTCACACGCGGAATTATGACTTTATTTTTTAACGGAATTTTAATATGTTGTTGTGTAATTCTGTTGCCGCTAAAACAAAAGCAATACGGTTATAGACAATGATGTCATTACGTAAATGTTATCTCTGTGCCGAATTTGTTCGTTTTGTGCTTTTATAAAAGAATGGGGTTTTCGCATGTTTCTTAATTTAACTCTGTAATCTTTTATGTGATAGTCAGCAAAAGGTTTTTATTATATTACTTTGGTTAATTAAGGATTTTGTAATCGTCTTATTTGTTTAAAAATGTTTGTTAGATTTGCATGTCAAATAGTTTTTTCGAACCTTTAATAACAATTTCTAAATTAATATACATTTGAAAGACTTTTAAAAAACCGCGAAAATTTACTTACTTTTTTGAACGTCAAAATGTTTCTCTTTTTAAGTTTTTTAGCACCGAATCATTGACATTTTTTATGTAAGTGTATGGTAAGTTTGGCGTGTTGTAATGATGAGTAGCATCACGTAACATTCACAGGAGGGGCGCGTGAATACGCGGTGGCATCAGTTTCGCAGATAGAATTTTACGATTTATATTTTTGATGGCCAGTCATTAAATACGACAAAGTAGGCTCTATTCTTCTCCAAAGAATATCTGTAAAAGTTTTAAATCTCAGTTTTGAAAATTTCAGTGCGTGGAAAGTAACAGTGATTTTTTTTGTGTCGTTGTTGTGCCGCTGTCGGTTTTTCCGGAATTATGGCAGCCGTAAACTGCTGTGATTGCTGTGAGTATTTAAACTGTTCATACACAGGTACAGTCAGGGAAATTAACAGCTAACATGCGATCATTCGAAAAAAAATCGCATCATTAGTAACTAGAACACGTGCCAGTAACAATGCATTCTGAAAACCAGTGACATAGAGTTTCTATTCTCCCATTTTGTGGTGTTTTGTGGAGAGGATGGCCAAGTGAGAAACTTGTACCTTACTTTCTCTGCAAAATGCTACAAACTCAAATAATAATAATATTTTCTTACTTAGGTAGGTACTACCATTAGCTACGAGTATAAGGCTTTATAAATAAATTTTGATTTGATTTTTTATTTGATAGCCATTTCATACAACTGTCAAAATATGATATACAATGTCGCCCATGCGCATGTGACCGCCCGTAATATTCTGAATATTCGTGAAAAATGTCGAAAATAAACTTCAAAAGGGGGTCTATCTATAAAATGTTTCATGTTATTCAATTTTTAATTTTTTAAGTAGAGTTTGTAGATTTGCTTTCTATTTTTTGACACATCTCCGAAGTTTATGGGTCGATTTGGATTCTGTTTATTATTTACAAAAGCTTATGAGTTATATTAAGAGGTTAATTAACATTTTTAGCTTTTAGTATTTTTTTAGCTTTTACTCTAATTAGAATTTTTAGCTGTTATGTAGTAAATTACAAATAATGATTAAAAAAGTCGTCCTATGGGGATAATTTATGGACTTACACTAGTTTTTTTTTAAATAAATACACAATTTTTTACCGAAAAAATGACTTCGATTCCGTCTTTTTTTTCGTAGTCGATAATTTTTAGTAAAAATGTAATAGATATATATATATATATATAACGAATGGATGATACTTACATCTTTATTGTGCTAAAGTTTGAAACAAAATGATTCAGTTAACAACATTTGAACAATCCCTTCACTTCTTTGCCTTTTCCTTATGCTACTTAGGTTTTATTAGGTTCCGTACCTCAAAAGCAAACGGAACATTTATAGGATCACTCGTCTGTCTATCTGCCCGTGTTTGTGCGTGGACCGACACGCACTTGGCCGGTTTTTATTGCAATTACGCGATACAAGTTGCAACCGACTTCCAAATCACATCTAGATTATTCAATCGATGAAGAGCCTAGTAGCAACCAAGACAAGTGACCCGACCAATCGCACAACAGTGCTTCGTCGTGGAAGGTTTAAACTAATTGGTAGATATGGATAAATTCTGATATTATAGTTTGTGGAAGCTCGTTTATATCAAAATGATTTTGATACAAATATGATACCTAATTGATATTGATAATTTTACACTTGTCATGTAAAAACTCAAATTTTATCATTTTAAATGTTTGGTCAAAAAGTACTTAGGTACTCGTACCACTTAGGTATATGGTATTTATCATATCCTTGGTACATATTTGGTGTTGCTAAGTCATGTTAATTTATTTTAACATAAATTTATCAAACAAGATTTTTTTTTTGACCTATCAATTGTTGATCAAACTGTTAAATGTACTTACATAACGGAGCAGGAGACTTAAAAAGAAAATACACTAAAAAGGGAAAAATAACTTTAATTTCGGAAGTAGGTATCTTTTGTGCTGTATTTTCGTTTTTTTGCCACCGACTCCCGAAATTAAACTTATTTTTTCCCTTTTTAGTGTATGTTTTGGAAGTCGGTTGTTTTTTTTTTTGTTAAAATATTTTTATTTTATATTTTTTTGTTGTGGTACCTACCCTACACGAATTCGTATACCAAAATTTCCCATGTAAACAGCAGTGACAGGAAGTTTTAACACCATCAACATATAAATATTCATTATTGAAGCTAACTCAAAAACTACCCAAGCACAGTTAATCAAATTTACGAGTATGTGGGACCACCGCGCAAGCTTCCTCTGCCAAATGAAAGAATTATAAAAATCGGTTCATAAACAAATAGGTTATGCTCGAACATATATAATATACAATATATAAATATAGATGAATTAAGAACCTCCTCCTTTTTTTTAAGTCGGTTAAAAATCATTTATAGCCAGAGTGCATCTCATGACAATTCCAATAAGCCCAAACATGGCTAGGATGTGTGGTTTTATTACGGAGTTCCGGTGCCTACCTTCGGGCTTCATCATCAGATCAGTTTGGTGGTACCATTTTGATCAGAACCATATATTTAAATTTGCTTCGACATAATCGCTTAACTATATTAATCGAGGTACCTTACCGCCACCCGTGAAATACTTATCATTCCGGAGTTCCGATGGTCATCTGCGGTCTTCTTCATCAGTTTCACTTTACCAAATTATACTTTTTGAATGCAAATGATTGACTTGTTGATGAAAATACAAAAATTGCTATATGTATGTGTAAAATAATTGAGGTGTTCCCTCAATTCCTCATCATCAGAACTACATTTTGATAAAAATGGGACCAATCTGGATATCCTTTCAAATAAAAAAATAATTTTCCTAATCGGTTTATAAACGACGGAGTTCTGAGGTAACAAACATAAAAAAAAAACATACTGTCGAATTGAGAACCTCCTCCTTTTTTTGAAGTCGGTTAAAAATAACAAACGAAAGTAAAAAAAAATGAGCTCATTTTTTTTCTAAAAGCAGAAAATGACCAATTACAGACATACAAACACCACATTAATATGTACGGACAATTTTAGTTAGTCACTTTGATAAACAATTAATTTCCCTGACTTTACCTACTTACGATACTGTGTAAAGTTTCAAAATTAAAAACATTACAATATATTATAAACGTAACATTTGGACAAAAACTGCATCTAAGTACAAAGTTTCTCACATAATTTAACCACATTTCGTGTATTATGTCGCACATAAATCAGTGCCGTATCTAGAATTATCCTTAGGCGAAACCCACCAGCTTTAAGCTATGTTTCGTCTATTTTATGTTAACTTAACCCAAAGTCCTCGGTGCTAACGAAAATTAAACGCATAAATATCCCAGACAGCCCTTTCAAATACCGACCTTACATTCGGTAGGTGCTGGACCAGTTTCTTTGTGTATTAACACTGACTTTGTAGGTACTGAATTGTGTGTTAAGGTCTGAATAAAGCCGTTCCATGTATTAGGATAAAATCTTCGCTTGTATTAGGTAAAATATTTAGCGTATTTCTATATTGTGATAATAGAAATTGGTGTCTCAAAAAAGCTACTGGATTATATTCAAATATTTGTGCTGCATTCCCAGGCCTAATGGAAGCCTTTGCCCCACAGTGGACTAGCTGAGGTGTTTTTTTTTTTGTTTTTATGTTCTCCAAAACTTTTGTCTATGGGTCATCCATCTGTCAGACAGACAGCAGTAAAAAAACTTTTAAATATCAAAAGTAATTCTTTTAGTACCTTTTTACGTTACTCTATTTTATTGTAATTTTGATTAATATTAAATACCGTTTATCTATACATTGATAAAAGTCAACATAAAAAAAATCTGTTCGGTCATCGACAAAAGTTCCATATTTAAACATTACTTATTTCCTAGCATTTGGACAAATACGTACGTATATATAATATTTATAATGGGTTGATGACCTAATTCAGTAACAAAAAATACAGACGGAATAATGAAACTCGAGTAATTATTTAAACGTTATGGTGATGCGTTTTATCTCTAATTGATGCTGCAAATAAATATTTAAGCGAAATAAACATAAAACTTATTGATTTTTGTTCTACTCTTTAGAATGAGATCACTTTGGTAGCTTAGGTATTTATTTATATAATAGTATGGCAACTTAGGCTATCTAGTAGGTATCTACATAAAATACACTCGGCGCGCGGCGCAAGCGTCCCAAATTCGCACCTCTTAATGAACCCCCTTCAAATGACTTTTAACCCTAATCAACGGTAAAGGTATTATAACTGTGAGGTACCTCATGAAAGGCAATTTATTCAGGATTCAGAAAACATCTAGAAATTTAATTTATGTACTAGCTGCACCTCACCATTTCACCCGCATAGGTCTCGATCCCGTTGGAATATCGGGATAAAACGTATCATATATCCTAGTTCAGGTCATGGTCTCCACGCCATGGTCGCCACGGCGTCCTAACCTTCCGCCTGACGCAGGTCCTCACCGGACACGGCAGCTTCGGGAGATTCCTGTGTCGGATAAGGCGGGAGGAAACGCCCGGTTGTGACCACTGTGTGGATCGCCCGGAGGACACAGTGGAGCATACGGTGGAGGTCTGCCCGGCTTGGGCAGAGCACCGCCGTGTCCTCGTGGAGGCGATCGGCGGCAGCGATCTCTCGCGTCCGGCCCTGGTTCAGGCCATGGTATGGAGCGAGAGGGCATGGGCAGCCGTCACCTCCTTCTGCGAAGCAGTAATGCTCGCGAAGGAGGATGCGGGACGGTTGAGGGCAAAGGCAAATTTCGCACCCTTTCGCCCCTAGCCGCCGCAGGAGACGCTCTGGGCGTCGGGAATCCCGGGCGGATTTCCGGCCACCGTAGGCGCGGGCTTGCGGGCGGTGAGCAATGGGTAGCTCACCGTCCGGTAAGGACCAGGCCCGGGTCGACGGCGCGTTGTTTTCCACGCGCGCCTCAAAGAGATGTCGTCAGCACAAGTGTAGGGGTCCACTAGGGCCGATGCCTGCCGGGGTCGCGGGAAGGTATTAAAGGGTTACCGAGGCCCCTGGCAACACAGGCAGCAGAAGGAATACGGGTGGGTTTTAGCCAGTAAGAGTCTGACACACCCTCCCGCTCCGCCCAGAGCGGGAAACAAAATTCGCATAATGGACCGCTTAGTTTTACAGGATCTCTGTTATGTACCGACGAGCACTCAACGACCCTTGTCCGCGAGCATTTCGAACCGGAGATGCTCGCTCAAAAACAAACACAAGGTTCGTTTTGCCGTCGATAGACATACCACCCCAGTGCATGCACGAACCATCCCCATACAGGAATCAGGAATGTGCGAACGGAGACCCTTGCCCCCATACACTCTTCTACGACTGTCGTTGCAGAAAAGACTCAACCTCGTCTTATTCGAGAAGAGCATAGCCTTCCATTGGTCTATTGTCCAATCTACATGGTCGCGTCCAAATTGCAACTGGTCGCAATTTGGACGCGACCCAAAATTGTGGCCAAAGCCAAAATCTGCACAGCATAGGTGAGACCAGTACCTAGGCTGTGTATTCAATTTTGGGCCTGTAGCAGCTGAGCTGGAATTTTTCACTCGTAATCTTCTCCTAACCGTGGAGAAGCTCATGGAAGTTCCAGAGAGCTGATCGGAACTGTCATTGTTACATTGGAGAAATGTTTGCCTTATAACGTCGACACAATGAAGCGATCGTCACTTTCGGATGTGCGTTGTTTCCCAGATTCACGTCTTCGGATATATCCAGCAGTCTCCTGGAACCATTGCAATACTCGTCGAACAGAAAAATAGCCAATGTCCAGTTGCCGTGCAAAATCAAACGGCTGCATCCCTGATTGCAGTAGTGCAAACACACGAGCGGTTTCGTCTGCAGTAGTATCCATCCAGGGTTTTTATTTTTTTTGCTGGAACACACGTGAGTTGATCACCTGTGTTCTCTTCGAAGTCTGAATGACGCATAACCCAAATTTGATTTTTTGTTTTTTTTTTTTTATGATTGGCATCTCGTAGTTGACCTTGAGAGGTCGTGACTACTCAACCGAACTATCCTGTGGCTGCCTTAAGCGGACTCAAAGCCTCCAGCCAGGGGCGAATTTCTTACGCTACTAAGCGACTGCACGCTAAGGGCACCCCCTGTGGGGTACGGACTTCGGCTTAGGGCGTCGCTGGGGGGAGGACAGAAAGGTGGGGCAAGCTGGATCAGAACTGAATTATTATTATTCGAGGAATTTAAAGCTACGGGCTCAGCTACGACGCGGGGTGGCATTTCGTCGAGCAAGGGTCGGGGGGGACAATTACGTCGGGGTCTTCGCGAGGGACCTCGGCGGTGAAGTCGAAAGGTCGGTCTGTGTGTTTTGTGCACTGTACTCGTGGCCTTACAGCTTTCCTGGAGGAGCGTAATGTAATGGGGTCATCGGGCCGATGACCCCATTACCCTCCTCAGCATTATCAGGTCTGTTCACCGTCCAAGGCAGAGCTGATAGAGAAGGGCCTATAACTGGCGGCCTTCACAACCAGAGGTTGCGGTGGGTGACGGCAGAGTCAAAGAATCCCTTCGCGGATCGTTTCATGAACTGCTGGATGGTGGGGATTTTAAGATTGAGATGGAGAATCTCGTTTCGAACAAACCAGGGGGATCCCGTTGCCTTTCGGAGGAAACGGTTTCCAAGGCACTGCATCCTGTGGATGTGGTGGGGCCTAGCTTGTGCGAAGACTGCACAGGCATATTACCATATGCCCGTGCAGTCTTCTTTTAAGTGCAAATTGCATATTTACACAGCGTGCATCCGTCCCATCAGGTATGATGGGACGGATGCACGCTGTGCTAAGGGACAATTTGCTGAGTGCATTTAAAACTGAATGGAGTCTACGCCTGCTTTATGTACTCTGAGAAGGAGAGATGGTGGTCGAGGGTCACGCCTAGGTATTTCGCTCGCTATTCCCAAGGGATAGGCTTGCCGAACATGGTGAGCGGTCGGGGGGGGACTGGGTTTTGTAGCGGTTTAAAAAAAAAACCGCCTGGCTCTTGTCGGGATTGACTTCGATTCTTTCTAAACCATGCGCCAAGCTTGTTGACTTCGGTTTGGAGAGTGCGAGATATCTGGTCATGCCCTAAGCCGGTGTAGTAAATGACCCTGTCGTCTGCAAACAGAGCCAACTGCGCCTTTCTACTTTTTGGGATATCGCTAGTGAAGAGAGTGAAAATGAGAGGGACTAGCACGGAGCCCTGAGGGACACCTGTGCAGATATGATGGGGGGAGGATGGCGCTCCTTCGATGCGATAGCGGAAGGTGCGGTTTGACAAGAAGTCTCGTAAGATGAGCACGAGTCGATCGGGCACACCGAGTTTGTAGAACTTATATAATAAGCCGTTGTGCCAGACCTTGTCGAACGCTTTCGCTATGTCGAAGAATACAGCACCGGTCGTAAGACCACGTTGGAAACCAACGCTTATATTTGCCTTTTTTTATTTTTAACCAGCCCTTTTATACCATTGTAGGGTGGCGCAATTAGTGGACCCTGTTAAGAATAAGAATCATTTATTTGCAGAAAATAAGCGTATTATAACAACAGTTTTTGTAGACGTCTCATGCTCGGAAGATTTTTTTTGTTTTTGAAATGTAACTATTTTAATTAAAGGTCGTTAACTATACTTTCAATACATACCAATATTAACTATAAGCATGCGTGGACGGCTGGAAATGCTTAAAACTTATTTTTGGAGAGGTGCGATTATTGTGACGCCGTCGAGTGTATATTGATAATTTATTCAGCCTCCCGATTCAGAAGCTCTTTTAATAACTATTGCTGGTAGTGGCCACGATACCTGGTTTGATAAAAAAAAACAACAATTTAGGTAAGTAGATTCCTACTTACCTAAATTACGACGTTATGGTTGTCAATCGATACATTTTTCAAAGATATAAAGCTATTAATTAACCCTGCGTCGTTGGCCTAGTAGTCGCAAGCGCTTCTGCTGAGCATGAGGTCCTGGGTTTGATTCCCGGGTTGGGCAAAGTGGTATTGGGTTTTTCTATCTGGAATTTCTCAGTAGCAGCCCGGAGTCTGCAATTGTGCCCGTATGATGGCAATAGGCTCGCCCCCTATTACATGGGACTTAATCATAACTAGCGAAACGTAGGTGTACTACAGATACACCTCTGCCCAACCCTTCCGGGAAACAAGTCGTGATATTATGTTTATGTTATTTAACCCTATGTTAATAGATTTTATATATTTTTTTATCCTTCTTTAGTGTTCCTATGTCTTCTACTAATCTATTTGTTCGGATTATTCTCATAGTTTTAGTTTTCGTCCTGAAGTCCTGTCTTAAAAAGTCATTATATTACTTTCCGCACTTTTGATTTCTGAAATTATCATCATCTGCCTAGCCTTTTCCCAACTATGTTAGGGTCGGCTTCCAGTCTAACTGGATGCAGCTGAATACCAGTGTTTTACATGGAGCGACTGCCTATCTGACCTCCACAACCCAGTTACTGGGTAATACGATACCCCTTGGTAAGACTGGTTGTCAGACTTTCGGGCTTCTGACGACCCGTAACGACTGTCAAAGATCCACGAATGACAGCCGGGACCAACGGGTATTGGTATGTAAAGATGGTCACCCATCCACGGACCAACCGTGGCAAGCGTAGCTTAACCTGATCGATTGATCCGTGCGGCTGTTATTACTTAGCCACAAGCCCCTCCTAATTTCTGAAACTATCTAAACAAATATTTATACTTTAACAAATATTTTGGTACAAGCGATGCAATACTTTTTACCTGAGTACGGCAAAGCCTAAGGAAGGATATGATTTTAATAGGCTACGTAGGTATGTACGTGTGCATGTTCATCTGTTTCCTCATAACTCCTAAACTACTCATCGTATTTTGACGAACGAGGTATCGGTGTAAGCGTCATGTTGCTGTCGTCATCACACTGATCGGAACAAGTGTTGCAATTCTTTTTTCCTATCAGTGTATATTATATTGAGGCCTAATAATCAATCGTGTTCCGACCTTGCTTTAGTTAACGATCAGTTTCTCAATGTCATAGAGTTTCCACACGAAAATAAATTTACATTTTAAAGATTGCCAAGACACGATCGGAAGTGGTAGAAGCCGTCCACATAAATTATGTCAATCAAAGGAGTGCTCGCTCACTGCTTAGAATAAACACTTCCATATTAATATTATAAATGCAAAAGTAACTGTCTGTCTGTCCGTCTGTCCATCTGTCTGTTTGTTACCTTTTCACGCCTTAATAGCTAAACGGATTTCAATGAAATTTGGCACACAGGTCTATCACCTCCAAGTGGGCGAAGCCGTGAGCAAAAGCTAGTAGAAACATAAATAAGTACCGTACCTACCAGTTCTCCAGTTCAGTTTCTTGAAATAGATTTTTAAGGTTAGCCAGTTAACGAATCAGTCAAATCTTCTTTCGATTTTTTTCTATCCAACAATGATGCTAAAGGATAAATAAATGACAGATGATAAATGATTTTATTTCTGTAAGTAGGTTGTACAAACACTTTTACACAATCATATTAATATATGTCAATCATATTTTTTTAAACTAGATGAGGTCGGCGTTTCCTATCTGACTACTCTGAGAAGAAAGGCCGAAACAAACTCAGAGGTCACAGTCTCTTTTAAAGTCCAGACATAATCTTGGTCAGATCAAGTGCTGACCATGTCGATTGGTGTCTGAAATGGTCTTTTGATGAAATAACCACACAGATTGAGTGGACCTGTCCAGTCAGTGCATGCATTTGTCAGTAGTTATGCAGCTCAACTCAGAACTTAAGGAGCTCAATGAATCAACGAAAAATACCAAAGAAAGGACATTTGGCTAGGCCACAAAACATACTCAAACTGCCAGACCATGTTAAAAACTAACTGAGAATAAAACAAAATTAAACTATGACCCACATAGTCTTCACATTTACAATAATTAAAATAATATAATACTTCACAGAGTAAATATTCATGTCATTGCATAAATAAAATTCATCAATGTCAATGTGTATATCCGGACATAATCTTGGTCAGATCATTTGAGGACCATGTAGGTCGGTGTCCGAAATGGTCTTTTGAGGAAAGAACCACACAGATTTGAGTGGACCTGTCCAGGCAGTGCACGCATTTGTCAGTTATCATGCAGCTCAACTTAAAAACTTAAGGAGCTCAATGATTTGACGAACAATACCAAAGAAAAGGCATTTGGGTAGGCCGCATAAAGTACTCAAACTGCCAGACCATCATTAAAACTAAGAGACAAAATAAAAACAACAATGACCCACATAGTCCTCACATTCCTAATAATTAAAATAATATAATACTATACAAAGTAAATATTCATGTCATTGTTTATATAAAATGTTATATAGAATAAGAAAATATAAATAGCTAGCAAAATAAAAAGAGAGTCAACATTCACTGTAAATTTATTGGAGCAGCTCAATCCCAAGCCTTTTTGTCCTCAAAATAATCTTTAACAGTATAAAAGGCTTTCAGGCACAGTTTCTGTTTTATAAAAAATTGAATTTATTAAGGCTTAGTTCTTGAATGTGGCTAGGAAGTTTATTATAAAAACGTATACATTGGCATCCAAACAAGCTGCCTATTTTTTTGAGCTTGGTTGTAGGAACAACGAATTTGTTTGTTCCTAGTATTTACATTATGCATGTCACTGTATTTTATAAACAAATTAATATTTTTAAGTGCGTACAAAAGATTTTCATAAATATGCTGAGAAGCTACAGTTATTATATTAACCTGTTAAGCCCCGCGCGAGTCCGATTCGGAGTCAAACAATAGAAAATCAATTGTGTCTCATTAGCTGTCCTTGACCAATTAATCTCTTTAAATTTGTCTCCGAGGGAGTGTCTCTTTTTTTTTGGGTGGGAAATCATCAAATAACTTTTCCCGCTCTGGGCGGAGCGGGAGGGTGTGTCAGACTCTTACTGACTAAAACCCACCCATATTCCTTCCGTTGCCTGTGTTGCCAGGGGCCTCGGTAACCCTTTAGTACCTTTCCGCGAACCCGGCAGGCATCGGCCCTAGTAGACCCCTACACTTGTGCTGACGACATATTTGAGGCGCGCGTGGAATACAACGCGCCGTCGACCCGGGCCTGGTCCTTACCGGACGGTGAGCTACCCATTGCTCACCGTCCGCAAGCCCGCGCCTACGGGGGCCGGAAATCCGCCCGGGATTCCCGACGCCCAGGGCATCTCCTGCGGCGGCTAGGGGCGAGAGGGCGCGAAAATTACCTTTCCCTTAACCGTCCCGCCTCCTCCTTCGCGAGCATTACTGCTTCGCAGAAGGAGGTGACGGCTGCCCATGCCCTCTCGCTCCGTACCATGGCCTGAACCAGGGCTGGATGCGAGAGATCTCTGCCGCCGATCGCCTCCACGAAGACACGGCGGTGCTCTGCCCAAACCGGGCAGACCTCCACCTTATGCTCCACCGTGTCCTCCGGGCGATCCACACAGTGGTGACACCCGGACGTTTCCTCCCGCCGTATCCGACACAAGAACCTCCCGAAGCTGGCGTGTCCGGTGAGGACCTGCGTCAGGCAAAAGATGAGGACGCTGTGGCGCCTCTCTAGCCACTCCTCAAAGAGGGGATCTTATCGCCGCAATGTGGCGTGCCCAGCACTTGGTTGCGACAACCGTACCCTCCATGTCGCCATGAGATCCCGCCGGAGCTCCGTCCGCTGTGCCGCGATTTCTTGCGGCAGCGGAGTTTCGCCCCGGCGTTTCGCCTCCTCGCGCCACTCCCATACGTGCGCTAGGACTTTTGCCGCCAGACCCCATAGCGGTGAGGGAGTGTCTGGGACTTAATTTATAAATTGAACGAATTGCCCTTTTTTGTAAAACAAAAATTGTCCGAATATCGGCGGCATTTCCCCATAACAGAATACCGTACGACATTACGCTATGAAAATAACTAAAGTATACTAAACGGGCTGTTTCTAAATCAGTTAAATCACGAATTTGTCTAACGGCGTATGCTGCAGAGCTAAGCTTTTTTGACAATTTATCTATATGGGGGCCCCATTGAAGCTTGGCATCCAAAGTTATGCCTAAGAACACAGTAGTATCTTCGAAATAAGAAACAAAAATGGGCCAAGAATTGAGCCCTGGGGGACCCCCATTCTTACTACAGATCCGTGTGATCTTTTTCCGTTAACATCAACTCTCTGAATCCTATCACTCAAATATGAAGTAAGAAGATCCAGAGAGGCGTTTCGGATTCCATAATGGTGCAGTTTCCTGATCAAAGTTTCATGAAGAACGCAATCGAATGCCTTGGACAAATCGCAAAAATGCCCAAAGCATCGCATTTATCCTCCCATGCATTATAAACATGTCCTAAAAGTTCAACACCAGGCATCAGTAGTCGAACGACCCCTTGTAAAACCGAACTGTTTGTTATGCATTAATTTATGTTTATGTAAAAATCTTTGGATTTGATCTAAAATAAGTTTCTCGAAAATTTTAGTAAAGGTGTGTGTGAGTGCTGAAATAGGTCTATAATTAGTAGGGTCTGATGTACTACCCGATTTAAACAACGGTATTATTTTACTGTTTTTCATAAGATCAGGAAACTCACCACGGTCGATAAATTATTAAAAATAACAGCTAAAGTAGGTGCTATAATGTTTATAATCGACTTAGCAACGTCCACAGAATTACCCTATGGAGTAATCCTGTGGACGTTGCATGTTTACAGGTGACATATTTGAAACTAAATTCTGAATCACAAACTGGACTTGGCCATACAACAAACAAGCTGTGAGGAATTAGCTTAAAAGGAAATGGGTGTGTTAAATTTTCAGCATCCTCACTAATCCTCCTCCAGGTGAGTAGTAGGGCCACGAGTACCTACTGTTCGCAAGTACAAAATCAGACGACCGTCCTTTCGTCCTCGTCGCCGAGGCCTGCCGCAACGCTCCAGTTCAATCCCGCCCCAACCCTTGCTCGAGCCAGAGCGCGCTGCCGAGCCTGTGGCTTTAAATTCGTCTCAAATTAAGGCGCAGATATATCATTTTAGGTCAACAGTGTTTACCCGACCCTTTATCTAAATCCGAATCCCCGGCGACGCCCTAAACTGAAGTCCGTACCCCACAAGGGGTGTCCTCAGCCGTCAGTGTAGTCGCTTAGTTTTTAAGTTTTATGCTTAGGCCGAGCCCGACTAAGCAGCCGACAACGAGATGCCATAAAAAAATCATTGTTTCCAGCCATAGGTAATAGGCAACCTACTCATACCTAAATAGTGTCGGGT
This sequence comes from Atethmia centrago, assembly GCA_905333075.3. Classification (NCBI taxonomy): domain Eukaryota; kingdom Metazoa; phylum Arthropoda; class Insecta; order Lepidoptera; family Noctuidae; genus Atethmia; species Atethmia centrago. The sequence continues at coordinate 13,287,278 of HG995386.1, read as the reverse complement.
AAAGGCTTCCAGGCAGACAGGCACGACGCAACTCTAGTAGAACAATGCCTATGAATACTTGATGTAAATTGATCTACCAGAATCGCGTCGTAATTAAAGTCGCGTTTCGCAATCTTAAAAAATATACATTTTAAAAATCAAAAATCCGACTGCAAAAAAGATAATTTAAAAGTAATTCACTAAAAAGACCGAAACAATCGATTGAGAATAGAAAACAAAATTAAAATAAACTATGAACAAAGTAAACTCTACTTCAGTTTAACAGAAGTACATTATGTGCTGAAAGCCTAAGTTAAATACCCGCATTAAGTTTAGTAGCAAGCGGAACCCATTTATTTTCTTTTGGTTTTGGATACCTTAACTGTCGAAATCCATCCAGCTGTTTTGAAGATACAAGGTAATAAAAAAAAAGAAAAAGAAATTTACAAACAAACAAACAAACAAATATACATACAAGATACGCGAAAAAAAACATAACCCTTCCTTGGCGGTCGGGTAATAAGGTAAACCCTTAAATTCTTATTCAACTAACAATTGTGATAAAGAAAGAGGTAGGTAGAAATAAAACAAAACACCTGCACAATGGTTCAGTTTTTGCGAGTTAATTACCGATCTCTAACCAAGAAGTCGTTTGACCACGCACAGCAGTAATTCATGTCATGAATAGCACGTAATTTGCTTAAATAGAGTTCAATTAATATTAATTGATCAATCATTAGGAAGGAAAATAAGTCCGGAAGTTTGCCTACACGTGCTTATTACTTTTTTATGTTTGTTTGTTGTAATGCCAAGCATAAAGAGCCCTTTTTACTGTCAAGTTCAATACGAAGGTCAAAAATTTCACATTTTATTGCATATTTTTTTGTTTATGATACATACTTATCATGGATGTTATTTACGGTGACACGATAGTAATGTGTTTTCTGTAATTAAATAATGACAACAAAAGTGTCATCAACAAAAGTGACAACAAAAGTACATGCGAACTTAACACTTTTGTTGTTTATCGTAATAATTAAAAAAAATAAAAACCCGACTGCAAAAAAGAAATTTTAAAATTAATGCACTAAAGAGAGCGAAACAAGATTGAGAATAGAAAACAAAATTAAAATAAACTATAAACAAAGGAAAATATAATTCGGTTTAACGGACTATATTATGAGCTGAAAGCCTGTTAGTACGCATGGATGTGGCTACAAGAGAAGAGGCAGATCAAAGAAAAGAGGGATGGCTAGGAAGGAAGTGAACTCTAAGATAAATGCTAATAAAAATCATCTATTACCCGACATCTAGACGAGATACGGAAGAACATTCTCTAAAATATAATTTATTTTTGACATGTAGGTAAAATTTTTGTACAAGTTTACTTAAAGAAATAAAATCATTTATCATTTAGAGTCAGTTTCAGTTTAAATTTTCGCCCTCTTCTTCTACATCTCCCTTTTTCTTAAAGGTATAATTCTGATGATTTATACTTATTATGGTGCCATATACCTATTTAGCAGAGCTTTTGTTTGAGATCCGTAACTGCAACTCTTTCATGAACAGTAAAAAAAATATTACTAAAAAAGTTTTTTCTGATGAAAAACTGGAAATCAAGGACCCAAAATGGAATTTGTGTATAGAACTTTACATTTATACGCTTAATTATGTGACATGTTCTAAATATTTCAAGTTGCTACAACAATAGAACGAAATTACCTACGCGCACGAAGATCCGCGCGTTATCCGCTCAGATTTATTGTGCCTATTCTAAATTGTATCTACAAAAATCTATAACATTAGACTTAATTGTAACATGAGCAAAACCAAAGCCCACAGCTAGTCTAACAGCGACAGTCACGACTGTAGGCGCATTCACAATAAATAAGTTCAATGGCAATAACATTCTAAAATCCTGTTATGTTCTTTGTTCTCCACCGCTGAATAGTTAAATAAACTATTAACTGGAGCTATACAGGGTAATAAGCTTAACCGATTATTCCCGCTTGCCACCACTTAAGGTCATAGCACACATCAACTCGGAAAGTGATCGTCACCTTATCGCCTTTCGCCTCGCCGTCAAACAGGCGTCAACCTAGCTTATCCCGAGGCGAGGTTATTACGTTACAATTCCAATTAGTGCACCTTGTAGGGGGTTTCATACAAAGAATACTGAAGGGCTCGAGTTGATACGGTGACGATCGCTTTCCGATTTGATATGTGTGCTTCAACCTTTATATTGCCACCAGTAGTGGACCCTGAGACAGCATGGTCTCGGCTCTCCCATTAACTACCACTGGTAGTCTTGGTAGATAGTTAAACATCCCATCATTACATGAAAGGTAGGTACATACCTACCTTTCTTGTAATGGACATGTAAGGTAGCTGCGCCCCGCAGTTTCCAACGCATAAGTGTCGATCCCGTAAGAATATCAGGATAAAAAAAATCCTATGTTAGGACATAGGATATTTTTTAACCTTTTTTAACTTATCTATAATAATATTTAGGCTATTTAATAAAAGTTCTGTCATTTTATGCCTTTTAATTAATCACAACACGGATTAGAGGGCAGGGTGTTATGTCGCAGCTAGAGATGCTGTAGCCCTAGTCATGCCCATGCCCAGTGAGGACTCAATCAGCTGAGTCGATTGATTGCCGGATATAGTTAACTCACTTTACATTGGTCAAGTTTTTGAAAAAAGAGTTTTACTCTCGATTGGAAACGTAGAAACAGCCAATTTATAGTTATACAGGGTGTCCAAGAACCTGGCGTCCAACTGGATTCCCACGATGCCCCAAGTTCTAACAGTACTCAGAAAAATATTTTAAAAAATCCACCCCATGTACTTACAGAATTATACTGATTTCAAAAAAAAAGGGGAAATGAGCACCCTGTGACATACTTTTGAATGCTGTGACTGCTAATGCTGATAATTTCGATATTTCTTGGAGGTTTTGTAATCTAGGGTATTGCTGTGTCTAAATAGAATGTAAAAATAATGTACTTATTGTACCATTTTAAAATAAAATATTATTTTAACTAAAGGTGATATGGAAAACTATTGAATTTCGCAACTTTGACCGACTGTAGTGTAAAAAAAATGTACCAAAATAGTATGGCAAGTGACGTCAAATTTTGACGCGTTTATTCCTCTTTTTAAAAAGGTATAATACTTACACATTAATTTGAAAAAAAAAATTTTGATAATATTTTTACTCAACAACCCAATTTTTACGAAGTGCCTACCTACTAACGGTAACTGTCGGACCCTTTCTTATCTTAGAAACTGTTATGTTACTACTATTATTTACTTCGGTTCCAAGAGTGAGCAAGAAGGAAATACACACAGGTAGATGGGTTCCCAGTAGAATAAAAGCAAAGAATGTTAGTTTAAAGATATTTTATTACAATAAATGTTCAAAATGTTGACCACCCGCGGCAATACAAGCTCTCACTCTCCTTAAAAAGGACCGCTTTATGTTTCGCGAGTAACTTTTTTGACGTATCACCTGCACTGCTTGTGTTATCTTCTCACGAAGGTCAGCGATGTCATTAATGGGCTTCGCATAAACGAGCTCCTTCATAGTTCCCCAGAAAAAAAAATCCAGCGGATTTAAGTCAGGTGAGCGGGCTGGCCACGGGATTGTTCCTGATCGCCCAATCCACCTGTTCGGGTATTGCTCGTCCAAAAACTCTCTAACGGATACGCGAAAATGTGCTGGACAGCCGTCGTGTTGGAACCACATATCTGGTGGGGTCTCTTCTAGTAAGTTTGGCAAATCATTTTGAAGAAAATTTAAATATGATTCGCCAGTCAAATTCTCGGGCATCTCAAATGGACCAATAATATTCCCACAGAGAATACCGGTCCACATGTTCACTTTGAACCGGTACTGGGATCTATCTTCTCGCATCAAGTGCGGATTTTCCACATGCCACTCGTGCAAGTTGTGTAGGTTCATGTAGCCATCCTTCTTAAATGTTGATTCATCTGACCACAAAATTTTGTCGATAAAGTTTTCGTCTTCTCGATGTTTTTGCAGGATTGTTTCACAAAACGCGACTCGGCTCGGATAGTCTCGAGGTAAAAGACTTTGCACTCGCTGTACGTGGTACGGATGATATTCTTCTTTTTGGAGAATACTGTGTGCTATGCTCTTCGGTATCCCCGTATCAGCTTCTATTCCTCGCACAGAGATGCTTGGATTTGCCGACACCGCCTCTAAAACTTCATCGCGTATGAAGTCATTTACGGGTCGTCCTTCACCAGCTACTTGATTGGGGAACCGCCCGTCACATAGTGATCTGTGCACATTAATGAAAACTCGATGGTCGGGATATCGCGTAGCCCTCGGATACCTTTCTCTGTAAAGTCTCGCTGCAGCTCGTCCATTACCTCTACATTCTCCATAAATGTAGTGCATATTTGCGTATTCTTGCGGAGTGTAGGTCGCCATGGTAGCACACACAAAACACAAACTGTCCAAACACAGGCAAAGGTCGTCGTAAAGAGTTCGTTTCAAAGTCCAGAGCACAAAGAGTAATCGAGTCCAATAAACAAAGCTTTAAATCGTAGTACGTGATCAATGGTAACAATAAGAGAGAGGTGCGTAGTAACGGCAGGAGGCAGTGACGCGTACTGACCGTACTGTTATCCTAAATAGCACGATCCCAGATAGCGTCACTATCTATCTCACTCGCACCTCTAACCTTTTTCTCCCTCACTCTTACCTGAATAATGGGGTACCATAAAGAAGAACCAGCAAATCGCAAAGATAGTTTCTGTCTTGCTCCCTCCTGTTGTAATAACGAATCACTATGGTGAGATGCATGCACATACCGTCCCTTACGGTCTAACCTGTTTTTTGAGAGGCCTGTTGTTATTTTTATGAGCATACAATAGTAATTCTTTAGAGGTTAGATTCAATTCGTCGTAAATTTTTCTTTCTAAGAATTCTGTAAGACATCGTAAAAATTGGGTTGTTGAGTAAAAATATTATCAAAAATTTTTTTTTTCAAATTAATGTGTAAGTATTATACCTTTTTAAAAAGAGGAATAAACGCGTCAAAATTTGACGTCACTTGCCATACTATTTTGGTACATTTTTTTTACACTACAGTCGGTCAAAGTTGCGAAATTCAATAGTTTTCCATATCACCTTTAGTTAAAATAATATTTTATTTTAAAATGGTACAATAAGTACTTTATTTTTACATTCTATTTAGACACAGCAATACCCTAGATTACAAAACCTCCAAGAAATATCGAAATTATCAGCATTAGCAGTCACAGCATTCAAAAGTATGTCACAGGGTGCTCATTTCCCCTTTTTTTTTTTAAATCAGTATAATTCTGTAAGTACATGGGGTGGATTTTTTAAAATATTTTTCTGAGTACTGTTAGAACTTGGGGCATCGTGGGAATCCAGTTGGACGCCAGGTTCTTGGACACCCTGTATAATCTTGACTGACAAGAGGGCAAGATATTGCCACTTATGGAAGAGCCGGTTCTTCATAAACACGATCACAAGATCATAATATCACGAGCCGTACTTTCACTGTTTATGTTCCATAATTGAGTCTTCATTCCTTAATTGAGGACTCTTTGTAGTTTTCAATTTATTTTGTCGGCAATTACAGCCACAGCCACGTGGCTATCAGTAATTACCGAGGCCAGCCTTTAATACCATTATAGATTTTTTTAAAGCGATTTCTCGAATATTTGTGACTGTCCTACCAAAATATTTCTTATTTTCTTAAAAACCCTTCTAGGTAGCATGTTGAATCTGGTATATTATAAAATCTTGTAAGATAAATCGCTTCCAAATGGAGTCTTCTATCAGAAATCCACTTTATTACACCTAGAATCCTTAAAATACGTTAAAATCTGAAGCCTTGTATTTAATATTATTTACTGTAATATTATATTCACGATGCGCTTACTTCTTATTTAGATCAGTTCATTGTACGAAACTGACATTGAAGATGATTAATATAGGAAGACCTTGCTGATTACATAATTAAATCAATATGTTTTAATTAGTAACTATTATTTCTATATTTTAAAGCTTTTATATTTCGTGATTAGTAACACTTAAAATGTAAGCTCGTTAGCTTTTATTTAATTAACACTTGCAACGAAGCACGTTTTAATGATATTCTTGTTAACCTCTACAAGTAAACTGAGTTAAGGATGGTTGCAATCATGATTTGATCCCATGCCCTATCAGCATTAGAAACTAACTTTTGACTTTTGCGGCCAAATACTCGAACACGACTCAAACGCAGGTCGTCGTGAAATCTCAGACTGTCACTTTGACATGTATCTTTCACATGTACAAACAAAAAACTACTTAAGAATGTCTCGAGTGTCGTTGGAGAATTCGGGGGTGGGCTCCACCCATATCCATACTTAACCTTTTGAGCGCCACAGTCAGACAGAGCTAAATGTGCCCAGCACGCCACGGTCATGACTACATGACAAGTTTTAAGGAATAATTTGTAGCTTGGCGCCGAAGACACGTGTTTGCTTTTTTGACGTGGCGGTCCATAGTTTAATATTATAAATGCGAAAGTCTGTGTGTCTATACCTTTTTACACCTTAACGGCTGAACTAATTTAGATTAACACAGGTAGACCATAACCTGGGTTAGGTCATAGGATACTTTTATCCCGGTAGCACGTTTCCGGGGGATTAATTTCCGACCTCCACGTGGGTAATGGCGCGAGCAGAATCTAGTTATTTATAAGGGCCAACTACAAATGATTTAGTCACTAGAAAGAACAATTAAGTTCCTCGATATCGAGCCGGCTCTCAATTCAACGTAGATTTTGCTAAAGCGTTTGATAATGGCGAGCACCAAACCCTTATTCATGAACTGCATAATATTACTCATAATGCGATAAAACAGTAAACTGGTTTGTATCGTATCTAGTTTACAAGTCGTGAGTAAACTGTGGTCCTTAATGGGAATGATTTTAAGAAATATGTATTTCGAATTAATTCCATTGAATTGAAAACCAACTGCTTAATTAACCTAATACGAGTATGAATAAGAGTAGCTGCTACTATTTAGAAGGTCTTATTCGTGTATTTTATGAAATAATTTTTATTTGGGAGGAAAACATTTTGCCCATTCCTACGGGGAATATATTAACGTAACCCTAGATGTTTATCATTTTAATTGAACTTGGGAGTACCACAGGGTTCTAATATTGGAATTCAATGCATGTCTGTTATTTATGTTACCATTAGACTTAGTTATTTGAAGTTAGTGTTGAGTCTTTGTGCTTGTATAGTTGACATCTAAAATGTGCCTATAAATAATTTAACAGATCGAACGTGCTTAGCGTCATGTGACTGATGATTAGAAACGGAAAGCTTTATACATACAGTGATGACCTTATATAATTGCGTGAATCTCGTGACCTTAGAAAGATAGTTTGTCTCAGATGCACTGTCGTGTCGCAGATAAAACGAGTAGTCTGCAAGTACATATAGAGCGATGATTCTTCGACACTGAAGGTTGAACCTTCAAACCTTTATAATTAAACCAAAAAATTTATAATTAAAAAAAAGAGTAAAGTTACACCAGTACCTAATAACTCCGGTCTAACCAAATGTTTGTCGACATTTTAGTTTGGCTGGGCATGTTTATAAATAAATTAAAGTAACTAAACCAGCCTATTAAATTGACTGAACATACTCCAGGTTTATTCATGTTTTGTGGTTCTGTCTAAGACCAAACAATCGAATCCAAGTTCCCTTTCTATCCAAGCAAAAGAAAAGAGCCCTGTCTATTTGCACTGGAGTTCTTAAGCTACTAACGAATCTTGCTCATATCCACTAGGCCATTGAAGCATGGCCTTAACATGTGGAAGATTAGTCGTTTCGTAACATGACCTGGATCTGGTGACGCACCTTCGAGACAGCGAGTGATGAAATTATGTTGTTTTACAACTAATAGGTAGTATGCGTATGAGCACGTCGGCGGTGTCAGTCGGATGATGCGATACAAATTGCTCTATAATTTCTTAATTTCTCATGCTGTCTGAAGTTTGTAGTTATTTGTTAGGTAAGTTTTAGTATCTTTATCTTAGATTATGAGGAGTTTTGGTAGAATGTTTGGTGTTTGAGCATCAGCAATTTTGATTCCGATTTGTAACTTGTATATCATGAAATTACAGGTAACTGATTCCAATCTTGCTGCATGTACTTAGGTCTCCCAGTTTTGGTTCGGACAATTCATATCTTCATCTAGTGATATTAACACTTCAAGCCTACGTTTCCTCAAAAGGTTGAATGACCAGCGTCACATTTTTTCCACTTTATTTGCAGTTAATGTACGAGTAGTTCCTCCACACTTTCATATCTAAAACCATTAACTTGCCTTTTCCAGATTCAGGCCAGCCTTCAGTGACTCCTCTTCAGGGTCCAATTCTGCTACGCAACGGATCAGTTCCCGTGGTGCCTCTAACGTCATACCGGACGATCAACAATGGCTCCTTCTACCAAATACCTGTAAGACTTTTTAATAATAACAATAGCTTCTGCACGCGGCTTTGTCCATGTAAATTTACTTGTAAAAACGAAATTTACGTGGACATATCTTATGACACTCGGCAATACTGTAGCTTTCCATTAGTGAAAGAGTTTTCGGAATCGCGTCAGTAGTTTCGACGTTTACGGGACTGGTAAAATTTGTGAGTTTGTAACTCATAAATTTTACTTCTTTTAATATTAGTATAAATGAGTTATCTGCATGGGAGTCTTCATATCTAGAATTTACTTCTAGTCAAGCGCGCATCTTCGTCGAATCTATCATTGCCTTACCATGACGTGAGATACATACGTAGATAGACCAAAATTACCGAAACTGAGATTATCGCTTAATGAGATGCTAGTAGACCACGCTTACAAACTAAAACATGCTCTATCATCCATTAGCCCAGGATCACACGAGCGGTTTTTTCCCGCGGCGATTTATTTTCGCGCACCGGATTGTTAACGCTCTGCTTAGCAACCAACAGTGTGTTTTCTCGACGCACTGGGAAACACTGTTAGATTCTTAATGCTCGACTCAACACCGAGAGTTGAAAATCTAGTGCACGATAAAATCCCGCCGCGATATTTTTACGTCCATGCGAACGTGGGCTTAGTAGGTATCTGCACTGACTAGCATTCGCGGGTAAAGATTACAGAATCAGATTGGCGCTAGAATTTTAATCATTGACTAAGCACTTTGTTATTACGGCGCGTTGTGTTCCACGCGCGCCTCAAAGAGATGTCAGCACAAGTGTAGGAGTCCACTAGGGCCGATGTCTGCCGGGGTCGCGGGATAGTCCGAAAGGGTTACCGAGGCCCCTGGCAACACAGGCAACGGAAGAAACACGGGTGGGTTTTAGTCAGTAAGAGTCTGACACACCCTCCCGCTCCGCCCAGAGCAGGAGAAGTTATTTGATAATTTCACAGCAAAAAAAAAAAAACACTTTTGTATTATAAGTAAAAATTGTTTACACACTGCGTTTACACAAAGGAATAATCACTGCGTATATTTTATGGCATACGCAAATACGTAGTACGAACATAACTACCATGTCGCTGAATGATTTGAGCAAATGAAAATTGTCATAGCTGGGTTAAGCAAACCTGCATTATTTGAGTTAAGACAAAACAAATGATTGTTCGTCACGTTTCCGAAGGCTTGAGTTAAACAAAATATTGCTTAATGCATAATGTCCATGGTGGGCGATTTGTGCCTAACGGTATATTTAAAAGTCGTAGGTGTCAAGTTTCCTGGGTTTCCTACTATATTTATACTGAATAATTAAAACCGATTATAAACTTTATAGTCTGTCTTAATAGTTCAAGTACTTCTAGATAGAAGGATCCTCTAGGTACCGAGTCTTTAGGCGTATCAAAACTATTGCTCAATAGGTCTGACAGTAGTAGTTTATTAGCGACCCTGAAATAGGACAGCCTCCATATGCATCTTATATATGATACCGTACCTACAATGTAGAAATAAGAATTGTAGACTGCGTTGCACCGGTTGCAGGTTGGTCCAATTCCTAAGCTACATTCATGACCTACATAATTATCCGTTCATTGAAACTATGCCTATAAAAACAAAGGCAAATACCGAACAACATACAATACCTTTATTTGCTGAGGCAAAATTGTTAAGTAATTACGTACATTTCACAAATATCAATCTTAGCGGGCAACTCAGACGGAATGGCGTCAAAGATTGCATTGTTTTTTTTCTTTTTAATAAATAAATCTGCATAAATGAATTTCTATGACGTTATTATAGTTTCAAAATGTTGAATAATGAAGACGTTTCAGTCAGATTAGTTTACTTGGAAATCACGGCTCTTAATGATGCATTGTTTGGATTTGCATTTGTTTACGCAGACCCCGAGAAAGGTCAGATTTGTATTAAAGATGAGACTAAATAGTAGTAATAGATATTACATAGCACTTAACATTAAAAAAGACAAGAAAATGTTAAGTATAAAATAATGTAGATGACTAAAGGAAAAGAGACACCGAAAGAAAATATGGATTTTAATTGTGTAAAAAATGATGTGTAGCCACATCATCTTTGAACATTAATAAGGAAGGAAGGAAGTGAACATTGAGAGATAACGGCTACCTAATAGATATATGGAAGAAAATTGCCTCCTGCGCTGGCCCTAAGGCCCTAATCCCCAAATAAATTGGGACAAGGGCGGAAGCATCATGATGCATACAGCCTTAGCTGTACCGGGAATGCATTCGAGGTCATCTCTGCGCCCCCGAAAGGGGCGCGAAGAATCGGTGTTGGGTCTTTATGGCCCCTTGCCAAAGGCGTTGTTCTTTCGGTCCCCAAAATTGGGGACCGGTCATTGGGTTCCCCACACCCCCCCGCAAGAGGGGGTGGGAGTGCTCTATTGCACACCTAGTCGCTTAGGGGTTTAACCTCAGCACTCTGAAGTGTGTTTCTGGGGTGTAACTATAGGAGCACCCGAAGTGCTTCACGACGCCCGTACGACCAGGCCCCTGTTAGGTGAGATCCCTAGTTCCCTAGGGAAGGACCGGCAAGGGCCGATCCAGCAACGAGGGCGTCGGTCGGTTTTGGTTGGCGCTCACCTACAGTGGATGCTGTCCCCGACCCCAACAACGTTAACCGTTCGAACCCAGGCAGGCGCTTTACTTTGTGTATTTAATTTCATCGCGGCTGCTCTCAAAATGGTGAAAAAAAACATTGTGAGGACACCGGCATGTCCTAGAACCCGCACTGGGCCCGCGTGGTGGATTATGACCATTTATGCCCCCTTCCTCTCACTGAGAGGAGGTGTGTGTCCCAGCAGTGGGAACGTTATAGGCTGATTATGCTTATTATTATACCTACCCAGTTTTACTATATTTCATATTAAATACTCGTAAAGTTCCCCAAAATATTTGGTCAAACATTCGGACATTTTGTTTCTAGGGTATTGTGATATCGTTTACTAAACAAAGTTTGTGACTACGTAATGTAAAGGTGCTAATTGCGTGTAGAAACGCCGTCATAAGAGCAGAGTCAACACCAGAAGTGTGGTACAGTAATGCATTGCAATGCACACAGCACTTTGACCCTTATGGACTAATCACACTTGTCACAAATAATTCACAACTTTGTGAGTTTTCTAATTTCCATAATTTAAATTTGATGCAAGTGGGACGTCTTGCTAAGGTTTCATTGGCAATGAATATTCATGCGGGCTGCACAGATTGAAATCCAAAGTTGTTTTGTTGCCAAATAAACTGTTTAATCGGTCTTCAACACCCAACTATTCCAGTACAATACTCAGGTTTTTGAATGTCAACGTTCAATGTTGTGGGCTTTACCCAAAACGTTGAACATTGCCACTGACAGAACATATTTTCAAGATTTTCAAAACATTCACGTCCCAACAGCAATATCATCCGCACTACATTTCCGATAATGCCATTATATACAATGCCTGATTAAAATTGCGACAGCGTAGGTTCACTAGAAGCGTCCGACACTTCGGTCTAAGTTACTGTGACTCACTGGCGTGGGCTCCTCTATCTCTGCGATAAAATATAAATCGTGACGGATTTATATGATACACGACATGCTGTCGCCATTATTTATAACCTTATTAGACTGCCATTACGGCTTGGAGCGTTCACCTTTTCTTTAAAACTTAGGTACCTATGCTTTGTATTGGACTAAAAAAAATGTGCGAAATAAAATAAACTTGTTAGACATAAACTTTTAATGAAATGATGATTTTGATGAGATGATAAGGCCAGAAAGGGAATACCGAGTACCGACTAATAGAGTAGTAGGTATGGAAGAAAACGAAATGTTACGCCGACCCAAAACAAATTGGGATATCTAAGGGAAGGAGAATGAGAATGAGAAACTTTTGATCAAAACCAACGATTGTCAACAATACTATACTATATGCTTTACGTTTTTTAGTGCCGAGGTTTTTCTCAACTGACGCTACTTTTCCCTAATAAAAAATAAAAATAAAAGTCTTATTATCAGGCAGGGTAGACCCATAACGTGTTAGTATTACAAGTAACTTAAAACTATGTAAGTAACAAATTAGGCACACATCAAAAACAAAAACAAAGCCTCCAATTACAGGAAGGTTTATCAAGCCCCATGTCTGACATGTAGCTTGGTAAACCTATACATTGTAGGTCCTTCTATTCTTTCAGAAAATACCGCATGATCGCGAATTAATCATCGGAGATGTTTGCTGATGTGCACACCACATCAGCAAACATCTAATGCCGTGCTCAATTTCTTCTTCTCTTCTGTATAAGAATTTTGAATCCCATCATGATTCCATCAATTTAAATAGATACGTCGACCCCTAGGTTTCCGACACTGAAAGTTGTACATAAAAGCTTTACCACGTGGCAATCCTTGCCTTGATCTGCTATTGCAGTGGCATTGTGACAGATTTTTATTTCAGTCGGCAGTAGCAATGCTTTGTTCTCTCACTTTCGGTTATTATAATCAACTAATGAAATAGTATAGGTACTTAGGCAGACTACGCTACAAACGCCATCGAGACACGGCAACCTAATGCTTGCATTAAACTGTTGTTTTCATTTTCTTTCTATTCAAGTTTTCACCCTTTGCTGGTAAAGCCGATTTACACGACGCAAGTTTCTTACCTGTGGCATACAATAAAATTAAAGCTACAAATTCCTTGCATAGTCTAAACATTGTTTAGACGATGCCACTTTTATTGTTGGTTCAACTTACTTGGTATGCTACAGGAGATTAAATTCACCGTGTAAATCAAGCTCAAAGGGTGGGAATTGCCTTGAAATTAAATCTCAATGATATCATTGATATCATTTCAAGCAATAGTTTTTAGTATTTTACTCCTTTGCACGTCCATGGGTTATCCTAAATAACTTTCGAGTTAACAGCTGACTTAGGGTTAATTAAATAATAAATGAATTTTGCGCCACCAAGACTTGCACGTTCATAGGTTAGGTAAATAGCTCGGAGTTAACTTTGTTCGATTGACCTGCAATGTTCTCAACTCAAAAAACACAACTGTCAGATTAACTAAACCGGTGTTACTTTTTCCGAGTTTAACCCGACTAAACGTGCAAGTGGGCCTTATAATTTATTAGTATAGGCATTTATTGAATTCATCACGTACCTCACACTTTTATTTTTCACACAATGTACGCCTTTAGCAAAGTTCGTTTATCATAAACCAGTAATTTACCTACGAATGACCGTTATGAAGTCATGGTTTATAAGCATTGTTGAAAAACTAAAGTTATTTTATTTTAACGAATCAGTACTTTGTACCTTTTCTGAATGTTCCTATGATATTAGGTAATCAACTGATATCGCCCGTCGATGATCGATTAATAAACTGCAGATATTGGCACGTATTCCACAGAACCTACAGACGAGTCTTCAATCAGTGCGTCCTGCCTGCAGGCTTACCACAAGCACTGTTTTGTCTACGGAAGAATAGACATAAATGACGTTCCGTGTAGAAAGTACGACGGCAGCAAAATCGAAAGAGTCAACTGCACTTTTTACGCAATTGACTCTTTTACATAATTCGACTCAGAATTCTGTCATACGATTTTTTTTTCTATTTGATTCTCAAATTTTACTGATATTAAGTAACATAAATAAAGACAACTCCAAAAAATATTCTAAAAAGTGTCCAAGTACCGTATTTTGGAACAAATATAATAGTAATATTGGCCTTCACCATTTCCTTGGTAATGCCCTATTAACAAAATGATGTAAAATAAGAGAAGATAGCCTTGTTCTTCTATTAATTACCATAGTTTTGCGTTCAAAACGCTCTCCTGTAAAATCATGATTTTGTAGATAACCGTATATACCCTGTGGCCGTCGAATAGAAAAATGCAAATTGTCTTCACTACCTTAGACAGTATTCCGCAAACTTTTTGTGTTCAAGGTACACCTACGAAAGCGGGCAATTTCAGAGGAACACCATTAATAAAAAATCTAATTTTAATCATATAATTATCGTTTTAATCAATTTAGAAACTTACACTTCATTTTAAAGCATACGTTGTATTTAAAGCGAAACATGACCTTGTTTTATTGAGCATAGGCGATTCAAATTTAGAGTAATCGTCGACAGGGCTGCTCTCATTTCTTCATCGATCGTCCTCAGGCGTTCTCTTTTTTTGTTTTTATGGTGGTAAGAGTCGAAAATCCCAATTCACACAAATACGAGTACGTTGTAGAAAATGGCAACAGTATTGCAATAGCACGCTTATGGAGCAGAGGATATTAAAATTTTATATGTAGCCAAAAGTGTGCTAGTTCGGTTTCGTCAAATTTTAATTTTAACGTGCGGTCTGTTTTTAGCTCTATAAGTTCTTCCTGCTCTTTTACTGGTAAATGTCTAAGGGGAATGGTATGTGAGAATGGATTTCGGGACTTCGCCGCCACCGCGTCGCCTTACCAATATAAAATAAAACTACTCTCGCTCGTTCGCGTGGCGCGTGAATACCTACATTATTTCCGACTGCCATTATAATTTTATAAGAAATAGATTTTTTCCACGGCACACAATTAATGACCACGGGACACCAGTGTGCCGCAGCCATATATAAAAAAGTACTCTGTGGCCGCGGCACACACTTTGCGGAACACTGCCTTAGACAACTGTCAGTTGTCAGTGTGATTTTGACAGTTTGGTATAGAAACTTTCTTCTGAAATAGTCTACATAGAAAAGGATGTAGACAAAGATCGTTAGAAACGAAAGACAAAATGACAGATTGCATAAGGATTTCTACAGTGCGATGTCAAAAATGGAGTAACGAAATGTCACTTTGTTTAAAAAGAGCTGTCTATTCTTCAAAGAAATAGAAAACGTCATGCTAAGCCTGCTGTTATGACTTACGAAGCCTAAACGTGGACAATCGCGGTACGGCTGGTCATAAATTCAAGGTCGCTCAGCGAGTTATGGAACGGGCTATGCTTGGATTCCCTCAGAGGGGTCGAATCCGGAACTAGGTGATCCGGCAGAAAACCAAAGTTGTCGACATAGCTCACAGAATAATAAAGCTGAAGTGACAATGGGCCGGCCATATTAGCCGTAGAACGTGATGACCGTTGGAGTAGACGTGTTCTTGAGTGAAAACCGCGAATCGGCAAACGTAAGGTAGGCCCTCAGGCTAGGTTGAGCGACGATCTTCGCGGGGTGGCTGGTAGCAGCTGGATGAGAGTTGCCGAGGATCGAGCTGAATGGCCTGCAATTGGAGAGGCCTATGTGCAGCAGTGGACTGCTATGGGCTGATCATGATGATGATATTGGAGCCAGTTTAACCTTTTGACCGCCACAGTCATGTATAGATGACAGAGCAAAATGTGCCCAGCACGCCACGGTCAAGACTACATGACAGATTTTAAGGAATAATTCGTAGCTTGGTGCCGAGGGCACGTCTTTGCTTTTTTGACGTGGCGGTCAATAGATTAATTTGTACGTAGGTATGTTCTATGGGGTAATTGCGTAACACACACATAATGACAATGTCTTTCATTTTGACAGTTCAGCCTAGTTTATTGCGTTGATTACGTTGTTGAGTAGACGAAGTTTTCAAACCTATGAAGCAATGGATTAGGAATGTCCTTTAAAACCCTTGGATTATGATTGAAAGTGTGTTGTGTAATGAGGGTGCTGGATCTTATAAATGCCTCCATCACAGAATGGCACTACCGATAAAAAAAAACGTGTTTACCATTGGCGATTTGTGGTCGCACGATACTTAAAATGTCTGCCTACATTTCTTAGGCGTGACAATGATATTGTACGACAATCAAAATGCAAAACCTGACTACACCTTCGTCATACAGACGCGTATAAGCGAATAAAATTTCTGAGTTTCAAGTAAACTGCGTGAGTCACATCAAAATGTCATTGGTGAACGTGAACGGAATAGACGCGAGTTACAAGACGAACGAGTTGCTGTCAATATGGCCGCATGTCGCCGTTGCGTCGTCGCGTGCATTCGAAATATTCAATTAAACGTAAACTGCCTCATTAAAATAATGTGTTACTTTGTAATTAAGTAAGACAGGCCATTAGTTTGTTGTGTCACAGAATTTGTGCACGGTACTTGTAAGTGCCTACACATTTTTGGTTTAAGGTGGATCCGCAGTGGTAGCCCGCAAAATTCAAGTTTTTTGGAATTTTCAGGTCAGTGTCAGGTTGTATCTTGATCAAAATATGATTCGCGATCATAACAAATATGTATTTACAGAATTATAATCATTAAATCATAACACATCTCTCTGTAAGTTAGATTTGTTCCATTAGAACTTTTCCATAAGAGATTTGTTACATCTTATGGAACAAATGTATTCTAGTGATTATAATTCTGTAAATACATATTACCTTACCATTATACATAATATATACCTTAATGCAGGTAAGTACGGTCAACCGCAATTCAGCCAAGTACAAAAACCACATTTGCTGCTACGAAAAAAGAGGGTGTGTTCCTTACGACCACACGATAGAAGTGACTTACGACTGGAGCCGAGTATACGTGATTCAGCGTCACCGACCGACTAGAGCCGAGTAAACCCGATTCAGCATCACCTACTGTTCAGAAAGAACGCCAAGTGTGCCTAAAGAAGTTGTCACTTCAAAAGACGCTTTCAAAGTTAAACTGTTGCCATTGATGTACCCTGACCTACATTATCGTGCACTTGGTGCGTACTACATTATCGTGCACTTGGTGCGTACTACGTTATCGTGCACTTGGTGCGTACAACGTTATCGTGCACTTGGTGCGTACAACGTTATCGTGCATGTGGTGCGTACTACGTTATCGTGCACTTGGTGCGTACTACGTTATCGTGCACTTGGTGCGTACTGCGTTATCGTGCACTAATATATACGATGATTTGGAACTGTTAACTCTTTCTCTCTCTCTTGGACTGGTTCTAATTTCCGAATAGCATCTATTTCGGTCGTTAATTATTTTCGAAGGCCACATTCTAACCAAAACGATTGCCGCGCGAACACGCGATCATCGCGTTCATTTTGTTCGGTGAACACGGACGCGTGGTCTCGTTGACAGGTCGCCTTCTGGTTTTCCGTACACTTAGTAGCATATGAACGCGAGTATCGCGATATCGCGCGAACGATATTTTTGGTTAGGACGCAGAGTTTAACAACCTTCTGTCAAAACCAACCTTTAGAATAGACCTCATTAGCACAAATAAAGAAATAAAAATAACTATTTATTATCTCTTTATTGATTAGCAACTAACATAAGGCTTATTTGATGATTAAATAGGAAGTTGTTTGAATAATTATTTACATGTAGATTAAGTGCACACCAAAACAGGCCAATCGATTATCAAATATCAATAAATTACGAATAATAAACGTGACTCGAATTATCTCAAGGGATTATCTTGCAGGTGTCAACTGGCGCCAAGGAGGCAAAAAATAAAACAATTGAACCGCCGTTATTTTATTCTAAATGCCTAAATACTATTAGAAATAATTTAATGTAGGTAGGTTTAGGACAAGACGGGTGTTTTGGTGGAATTCTAATTTTTTTTTTTACCGCAGAATGATTTTATAAAAAATATAAAACAATAAATAATAATTAAAATAAAGAATAGCCCCAAATTTCGTTCCAGCTTCCGCAATCCCAGCAATTTAGTTCCAGCTTTCGGCGTAGGAGATACGGACGGAGGAGGAGACACACACGCACATACTTGTGCACTATAATATCTCCCGCCCCGAAAAAATAATAAAAGAACAACCAAGCAGTGACGCTAACTTAAATCTCGAAAAGTCTAAACTTAAAACACAAAAGACTAAAAATAAGTTGTATACAATAAAATGTAAGAAAAAATGCGCTCAATCTCTATACCTAAATGTAGCGCAAAGTAACATGGCAAATCGATTACCCGTACCTACTTGCTACCAAGAATCAAGTATTTTAATTTTAAATGAAATGCTCTACTCGGCACTAACAACTTACTGAGTTACACAGCGGGAAAAACCATCTAATATATCTTAAGATATATTGAACAACATCTAATGCACTTACATTACAAAAATTAATTAGCATTTTTTTCAATTCGTTTGATTTTGACCTTTGTACGGTCGTTAACAGACATTAAAATTTAAATGATGGATCTGGGAATATTTCTTACAATTAAACAAGTCAATAAAGTTTAAGTTAAGTTAGTAAGTTAAGACTTTTTTTCGTAACATCGTAAACCTTCAGCGATTTTAAGTGCTATCTACACCTGTGAACTTTACAATTGGTAATGAAACAGTTTACAGTCGTACAAAGTGAACTATTAAATGTAATAAATCATCATCATTTTCAATTGCAAACTTAGGGCGCCATAAGACGGGCGCCTCGCTTCTCAGATTTTTTGCTTGTAAATAAGTATGTAAATTTATTTCATTCCATGCAAGGTTATTGACACAGTTGCGTCTAAAATATGCTGGATAACTTGAGAATTGCTAAATAACGAGCGCTTGCTAAATTAATGACACGATCCAGTTTCCCATTAACATTGCGCAATCTAAATTCGCTGTATATCACTGCAATAAATACATGCATACAACTTTTTTTGTATTTAAATATGATAAAGTAGATATTCTTGCACGAGAAGTTCAATATTCTGAGCGGGTACGTGCTTTGTGTCGCTGGCTATTTTGAATCTCAATGAGTGTTTTATGTCAGACACATTTTATGTATAAACTGGAATAACAATAGAGGATTGCAAAACTAAAATTATTTTTTTTATACTTTGCTAGGCCGCACAGTGGAACGAATGTATGGGAGCGGTTGGACGTAGACATGTCCGAAAAAAAAGAGTAAAATTATGCCAAACTAATGATGCCATCTTATTCGATTACTTAATGCCTTCATAACTTGTGGTGATGAATTTCTTCATAACTCCCATATTTCGGGAGTAATTTGAGAAAATGTGAAATTTTACTATGAAAATGAGTGTATCGAGCTCTCTCCCTCCTGATTCCGGGCTTGTTTCAAGTAGCGGTCTCTAATATCATAATGCTAATACTAAGAGCTATATTTAATACTAAGACACATAGTGCGCCAAATGTGCACTTTCTGGGATAAAGAGTGATGTTTATTTTATAACACAATTTTTTTATTTTTTGTTTATTTTGTTGATTAAAACCGTTTTTCTAAAGGTTTACCTTATTACAATAACATTTCTGAGCAGCCAATTAGAGAAGATATAAGCTAATTAGGATATATAATTAGGGACTTAAGGTTTACATATAAAACTGATGCACTAATGATTACTGATAAGAACATTGCTATTATTTAATTACTAAATGGCTCTTAATACACTAATTTAGCATGCATCATTTACTAATTATCACAATAACTAATTACCTTGCAATATTTAACAAAGGATACCTGGGATACCTGGATTTTATATAAATAGGTCACTATTAGTAACTTTAAAATCAGTGTTGATTTACACCTCGTTGTATCCAAGCTAATCTCGCAATGTATTTTCCAAATTTTAATACAAATCTTGATATTCACGTTGCTTTATGCGCACGCGCACATAAAGATTTACGCGACTTTAACTATTTGTTCAGTGTTTTAAAAGATAACAGTTGTGTTCAGTTATGTGAAAGTGCTGAAACAAGTTTAAAAGACTGGTGTCGTCGATTTTGCTACCGCATTTATGCAAAATGGACACAGTCTGGAAGAAGCACAGATAAGTTTCGGAAGAAACATGAGATTTGGCTACAGGCTGCAATTCAATGGCCGGAATTACAGAATGAAAATATGGAACCTTCTACAGAAAATATAAGTGACGTCATCGAGCCCATAATTTCTCCTGCTAAATCTGATGCTTCAACTTGTACACATCCTAGTCCTCGTAAATCTTTTGAGGACCTTAGTAACCGGCAAAAAAGAAGACGCACTGAAGATAGTCTTTCATGCAGCAGTAGCAGCGCTGAAATTATGTTTTCGGCCGAAAGGGCGCTTCAAAAGGCAGGACAAAGCGATACAGCTTATGTTATGAAATACTTGACGGAGAATCCAGAAGAGGCCTCAAAAATCAAAGCCTTCATTGAAGGTAAATCAATTCAGGTACGGGAAATATCCCCTTTGAAGGCATTGGCTCTTTATGTATCGATGAACTTATCGAAATGGCGCTATAACACTCTTCGGGATTTCAACACTCAAGAAGGAGCTCTTCAATACCCGAGTTACTACATGTTGGTTAAAGAAAAAATTAAGTGCTATCCGGCCAAAGAAGATCTCACAGTTACAGAGAGCTCTGCAAAAATCAAATTACAAGCCTTGATGGATTTAACCTCAAGAAGACTTATTAGGTCGTTAGAAACCCCTGTTGATCCCAATCAACAGCTCGTATTGACCAGCAAATGGGGTTTTGACGGATCATCTAGCCAAAGCATTTATCATCAAAGGACGAGTGAAGATGAGCAAATCGATCTTGCTAGTAATTTTATGATTAGTCTTGTACCACTGCGGCTCGTCTCAAAAGGTGTAACAATTTGGGAAAACGAGCGACCATCTTCCACTTCATTTTGCCGGCCAATATTGTTTAAGTTTATAAAGGAAACCAAAGAAAATGTGCAGAGAGAGATGGCTGAAATCGAAGCAGAGATTGAAGCCTTAACTCCATCCACCATCACTGATGGAATTAGTGTCAAACACCAACTGCTGTTGACAATGATTGATGGTAAAATTCATTCCATTATATCCAATACAGCAGCTTCAGTGTGTGACATATGCAAGGCTTGTCCTAAAGAAATGAATAATTTAGAGTTAATCAAAGATAAACACGCAAACGAGGACATGTATAAATATAGCTTAAGCACCCTTCACGCTTGGATTCGCTCAATGGAATGCTTATTACACATTTCCTACAAATTAGACATAAAATCATGGCAAGTAAGGGGTGATATAGCAAAAAGGCAAGTTGATGACAGGAAGAAAAGAGTTCAAGAGGCTGTAAGAAGAGAAACGGGCTTACTTCTCGATGTTGTGAAACAAGGCAGTGGATCCACCAACAATGGCAACTCGGCAAGGAGATTTTTTGAAAACTACACTAAATCTGCTGAACTGACCGGAATAGATGCTATGCTTTTAAGAAAAATCTGTGTGATCTTGCAGTGTATTTCATCAGGAGAGAAGATCAACGTAACTAAATTCCGAGAGTTCTGCTTTGATACTGCTAAGCTTTACGTGGAGTTATACCCATGGTATTATATGCCTTCTTCACTTCATAAAATTTTAATGCATGGGCCAGACATAGTTCAGAACATGTCAATTGTGCCCATTGGTTTTCTATCCGAAGAGGCATCTGAGGCTAGAAATAAAGATTTTAGAAAATATAGAGAGGGGCATTCTCGAAAGCATAGCAGTATCTCATGCAATGAAGATATTATGCACAATATTTTACTGTCTTCTGATCCACTTGTTACAAGTATCCGTCCAAAAGGAAATAAGTTTGTAAAAAAATCTTCTTTTAAGGAATTTTATGAGCTTACGGATTCTGAGAAAAGTGATATCGAATTTGTTAACATAAATGATTTAGCGGACATCGATTCTGAATTTGAATTAATTGATGATGATGATGATGACGAAGATAATTAAATGATGTTATTGTTTTAAAATGTGTAACTTAGTAAATTAGAGCTTACATCTTAATTATTTATTGTACTTTTAATGAAACTAGGTAATTTATTATCAACTTACTTAAAAGTCATACTCTCATCAGTTCTTGTGAATATTTTTGTTAATATATATTTCTGTATATATATAATATATTTATAGACCTCTTAATAAGTCTGTCTGCGGTTTAAAGTAAATACAAATGGGGAAAAAACGTTTTTTTTTTTAAATTTTCATTTCCTTTTATCCCAGAAAGTGCACATTTGGCGCACTATGTGTCTTAGTATTAAATATAGCTCTTAGTAATAGCATTACGATATTAGAGACCGCTACTTGAAACAAGCCCGGAATCAGGAGGGAGAGAGCTCGATACACTCATTTTTATAGTAAAATTTCACATTTTCTCAAATTACTCCCGAAATATGGGAGTTATGAAGAAATTCATCACCACAATTTATGAAGGCATTAAGTAATCGAATAAGATGGCATCATTAGTTTGGCATAATTTTACTCTTATTTTTCGGACATGTCTACGTCCAACCGCTCCCATACATTCGTTCCACTGTGGGCCGTAAGGTTTATAGTTCTGTAAAATCGAATATATGCGGCGGAAAATGTGGATTTTTTACATCGTATATCACCGGACGTATCTTGAGAACATGATCCAGTGTTGTAAGGTCGAGCTGAGTTAAACGTGATTTTTTCTGTTTATTGTTTTTTATTTGGAATCCGTTCAGTTAATTAGTACACTCTGCAGTGGCAGGACGTATTAATTAAAACATTTAATCCGGTACCGGACATGGATTTGTTCTGCTCGAGCGTGAGTTTATTTATATTTGTTTAGTTGTAAGTAGGAAGATAAATTTGCAGTTATTAGTGCGCAGTTCACGCATTATAGTGAGGACGTATTGGCAAGGAGTGATTGTAAAAGCTTCACATACTTTGTGTGTAGTAAATATAATATTTTTTTTCCTTAAACATATTAAAAGTTGCGCGGTGTTTACTTAAATCGTGGTAATATCGATAACATGTGGGTACTGCAATTTTACCATAATATTTTGAATAATTTAGGTAGATGTGTACCTAGTTATTGCATTAATTTGAAGTCACTCCCAAAATAAATGCATAAAATAAAGACTCATTAAATCATTTTCCTTTTGATTCAAACCGCTGATAGCAGTACAATTACGCAGGTAGCTGATTCTTATTTTATAAGTTACTTTTTTGTTTTTATTTTTTTTTTGTCGTTGGTTGTTACAACAACTTCAGTCTGTCACTGCGTCACTACATCGCTTGTCTTCAAGTTGTTATACATTGAACCACCAAACAATGTTCAAATAACTTCCGCCTAGTTCATAAATACAGTACGGTCTACGTTTAATTATTTATAAGCAGATTATACGTTTAATTATAATCTGCATATAAATAATTTTGGTACAGAATGTAAAACGTAAATACACTTGCACGTGTATCTATCTACATAGAATCGACGGATGGACTGTGTGAAAGATGATATGGGTAGACAGGGAGTGACTAGCGTGATGACAACTAAAATAGAGAATTAAGTGAGAAAAAGACATGTTGTGCCGACCCCAAATAAATTGGGATAAATGTTTGGAAGCAGATGACGTGTAACTACCTGACTACGAGGTAAGAGTATAACCTACGTCTAGACGTTTTGACAGTATAGCGACGACGAAAAAATGCTAACACTTCTCAGGTCACAGTTTGCACGAATATAGGACCTATCGTCCGTGTAGGAGTAGTCGGCCTAGTACTTAATTGTTTAACTTCTGCTTTTGATAAAAAATCCCAGTAAATTGACCCTCATTATGTTTGCAAGTTTGTAACTACCTTGTTGTTTAATGGCTTGCAAATGACATTCTACCTTAGGGTGGAGAAGCATAACGAGGCCGACTATACAAGGTGGCAAGGACATCGAAGCGCAACCTGTTACCAGGGATTCAGTACAAGATTCTGGACCCGCCTGCTTTGGAATTTTACGTCGGTTATTTTTTTTTTATCTGCTGTTGTTTCCTACAAAAGTGGTTGGTGGGGTATTTTTTTTTTAAATAACCGACGATTACAACGCTGCGGGATCCAGAATCATGTACTGAATCCATAGTAACAGGTTGCA
Organism: Atethmia centrago; assembly: GCA_905333075.3. NCBI lineage: Eukaryota > Metazoa > Arthropoda > Insecta > Lepidoptera > Noctuidae > Atethmia > Atethmia centrago. Next base: position 13,262,955 of record HG995386.1, on the reverse strand, counting down.
CGTCGACTTCCTGCCAGCCAACCTGTTTAGAGAGAAAATTCCTCAATTTTCTCTTTTCAGAAAACCTGCGGCTTCGACATGCGACATACGATACTCGACCGTCAGAGTCATTTGACCATTGTAAATCTTGGTAGTAGAGGGGACCAACAAGCTTACTTATCACAAAAAAAAATACATACGTAAATAACAGGCCAACAAAATATTTCCACTGATTAAATCGGAATGGAAGAGTGAGCACGGAATTTGATATTAGCTACTAAGATAAAGAAACATTATTACGTAGGTATAGCTCGCAAGTACTTACCTAATTACTTTTGTAATTATTTCCAGATACTATGGACTGCGCTGTCTTTAGCACTGGGCTACGAGCTGCAAGGTCAAATCATCAGAGGGGTTCCGTGCGTGAAGCGTAACTTCCAGCTGTATTGTCCAACGGCTGGCAATACCTATCCTTTGTGAGTATAAAAACTTGTATTTACTTTTCTGTTGTCAGGGTGACGGTGGAGGGTGTTCTGACAATTCAAGCAGGCATTAATAATGTGACAATAATTATTAAGAATGTGAATGTCTTCTCGTTTTTCAATTGATTGGAACCCAGCCTAGGCTAGTGCAAATCCAAAAATAAATAACTAGGTATAAGATCATACCTTTAGAGAGAGGGGCTTGTGGCTAAGTAATAAGCACGGGCAGCCCGCACGGGTCGATCGATCACGTTAAGCTACGCTTGCCGCGGTTGGTCCGTGGACCGCAAGCGTAGCGTGTCCGTGGACATACCAAGACCCCTCCGTACCTCGGAAAGCACGTTAAGCCGTTGGTCCCGGCTGTTATTTGTAGATCTTTGATAGTTGTTACGGGTAGGTAGCCCGGAAGTCTGACGACCAGTCATACCAAGGCGTATTGTGTTATCCAGTAATTGGGTTGTGGAGGTCAGATAGGCAGTCGCTCCATGTCAAATACTGGTATTCAGCTGCATCCGGTTAGACGGGAAGCCAAACCCAACATAGTTGAGAAAAGGCTAGGCAGATGATGATGATGAAGATAATGACATTTAGAAAACTGTTCCCGATGTTAAGAAAACTAAGTATTTTAACAAGATTGTGAGAGCTACCAAGCATTTTCGAAAGCCCTAGTAAGTACCTAAACTTCTAGTGCTCTGGTAACAGTAGGTTCCGGAAATATAAACCAAATCACCGAACCCAGATTTTACATTTGCCAGTTTTCTGCTTTAAATGATTAAGGATAGTACCTAGCGGTAGGTTCTGGAAATATAGACTCACAGAACACAGATTTTAAATTTTCCAGTTTTCTGCCTTAAATGATTAAGGATACTAGCAGTAGGTTCTCGAAATATAGACCAAATCACAGAACCCAGATTTTACATTTGCCAGTTTTCTGCCTTAAATGTTTAAGGATAGGATCTACTCTGCTCAGATTTTATAAAAGCGAAGAACATTAATTAATTTACTTTCCAACATGTTACAGAGACAAAATCGAGAACTTCATAGACGAGAACAAAGCTTTAATAAAGCGCATGTACGGTTCGTTTACAACGCCGGCGGGGAACCGAGTGCGGCGGGCGCCCGGAGTTCCGGACATGCATGATGCGACCGGCGACTCCTACTTCAGACATGTGCGACAGGCTGCACCTCATACACCGCTGCCTGACGCACAGACGGTCAACAATACTGGCAGGTGAGTTTTAGAGGCATATGATCTGTTTTTCGTATGATGGCGAAATTCAAGTGGGCATGATTGAGCACTTGGCTAGTTAGATTGAGTGATCCCTGGCTCAAGGAGCGTAGGAAGACCGATGGCGAAATGGGGGGAAGGTATAGTTAAGTTCATCGGAAAGACCTGGAAGTTGGGCACAAAACAGTGAATAGCGTAAAAGGGCTCGTCAAGAACTGCCGCGGCGGTACTTAATGATAATGATGAAGATGATTAGTTTTCCTGTAGGGATAGGACGAGGTTGGTTTTATGAACCTACATAGTTAAGTATATCAACTCACATAACAGTAGCACCTATGATTCAGGAGCGTTTGCTCCGAATCATAGGTGCTACGTAGATAGGTATGTATTATACAATGTGGTACCATCAATACGACATTCAATAAAAACACTGGCAATACCCGTGCATAGGAGGGTTAGAACTGGTACAAACCGCGCGCGAGCCGAGCGAGCGATCCGAGCGGCGCCGCGACAACGGCCGGCGAGAGCTACATCCCAAGTTAGTCGCAGTTTCTTGGCTATTTAGTATTTTTAGGACCCTAAAATTTGAATTATTCGAGTAGGAATAGGTGGAATATGAATTATTACCCAACTGCGCGACAGCAAAGACAAGGTTATTTTTTTTACGCGTATCTGGGTTAATATGCCCAAGCAGCGCTGGGCAGATCATCGAACGCTGAGCGTTGAAATAAAGGATAGGGGGTTAGATGGTCAAATCATGAAATGGCGGCGTATCGGCGGATTAGATAGAGGAAGTTTAAATTATTGTCATATCATCGTCTCCACACGTTATAGGTACGCAAACGAAGTGGTGATCGCAGTAGGTATACTTATATCCTTTTCTAACGAACTCCTAGTGTCATCAATTTTAAAAACGCTTAATTATTCACAAACTCGTAATTCCAGAGTAGACGCATGCGAGAGCAAGACGGAGATAATGACACCGTATTGGGCACTCAACTCGGCGAGAAAGCTGCGTGCCATCGTCAACACTATGCATTTTGAGCAGGCGATACATCAGGAGACGTGCAGGTAGGTTGCATTGCATTTAAATGTGCAGCTGTGCATCCGCCTTACGTAATCTGACGACAATCTTAACACCTCATTTTAAAATAGGTACTTTCAAAGTAGTAGGTATGTACTTTATGATTGGGAAATATTTTTTCGGTCATGTTTACGTTGTCAAGACTACGTAAACATGACTGAAAAAATATTTCAACGCTCGTTCCATAGAGCTCATCATCTACCAGTTTAATGCGTACTGATTTACAGCGGGGTCATAGTGTGCTACATGATATCTAAGTATAAAAGTAATTTTTCTTCCGAAACCCAAGGATAGGCTGTTTAAAGCTGGGAAGCCTTGGTGTACAGCTGAAGAATACGTATCCATTCAGCCCACTTTTCCAAAGAGTCCACTGTTTACTATCCAATTAGCATTTTTTTTTTCAATCAATAAGAAGTCTTTATATTTTTCAGTAAAACAACAACTGCGAGATGTACACGCGACTGCGGCTGCGAACAGAAGTACAAATGGCACAGACTGCTGGCGTACGACCCAAATGACGACTGCGCAGGCATTTTTATGGATTGGTTCTTATTTCCCTCCTGTTGTGTGTGTAGGTGCAATCCTTGATGCACACACCTAAAACTTATCTTTATATTCATACTTGGTCCTAGTGTCTTCTCACTGAGCGTATGTCCAGTCTAGTCGTTGACGTCGCGTAGATGCTGCGTAAATGCATACGATGCGCAGCGTCGCGTAGATGTAACTGATTAGATCGAAAATGCGTTGCATTGACGCGGCGTTAACGTCGACTTTGAGCAGCGGGCGGCGTCTATGCGACGCATACGTTCGACGTTTATTCTGGACCAGCGCCAGGTGCGAAGGCACCCTAAAATGTATTTAAGAAATTAGCATTTACGAGTTTAATTTCACGCACTAAGTAGATAATATTGGAAGTACGATTGCTAGAAATGCAGCATGGGATTGGATTTATTTGTGACCGTGGCCCAACGTCCAGTATTTGTGATTCTTTTGATACCATGATCAGTTAGGAAATTATGATAGAATTGTAATTTAAGTGTAGATTCGGACGTCAGATCTTTGTACGAAATGGTTGACAAAGCATCAATATTTTTAGATCAAGAAAAACAGAAACATTTTAATGTCACTAGTTTCAAGTGTCCCATGAGCCAACTATAGATTTATTACCTAGATCACCAGTACAGTATTGTACCAACTATCTTTTTAAATACTATCCTTTCTTTTAAATTTGCCAGCTGATTGGTATTGACTTTTTGCAAAGCTCTGTTTTATAATCAATGTTTGAATAAAAATGTTGACTTTATTTCTATTAGACTATCAATCCTATTTATGAATTTGCCTCTAATAAATATCTATTTTAAATTTGGTACAGTCAAAAGCAAAAATAAATTGATAACAAACTCCCGACTATTTTTTGTAAATTCTTATTCGACATCATGACTTTTGCTGTTGATTGTACTCATTATAATAAAATTTTAATATAGTTTATGTTGAAAAATTCATTTAGTTTCAAAATATGAAATGGAACACTGCCATTGTATAGTTTATTAAGTACTTCATCTATTTAAAAGACGTAGAAAATTATAGATTTTGTAATCGATATTACTGGTTTTGCAAACAAATTTAGCTGTAGATTTTTGTTTAGGAGCTAGTATAGTACCTAATAACTTTTAGTTTAAGAAACAACTACTAATATATCATATAACTAGGCTACATTATTTGTATTTATAATTCTATGTGTGACGGTTTTCCAACTAAGAATGTGTAATTTAAAGTCGATCTCTATTTTATAGTAAAAATTATAACGAAAACATTATGCAATGTTGATTTATCAAATTCGTTGGAAAGCAGCCTAAGATACTCAGATATAATAAAAAAAAACTTTTACCTTTGAATAATAAAAGTGCAATAGACTATAATAATGACTTTTTTTTAAACGTATTTACAAACACATAAACATCACCCCTTGTTTCCTCGAAGGGTTAGGCAGAGGTGTACTCATAGTAGGTAAACGTGTTTAAATAGTATAATATTGGTTTCAGCCGTCATATACAGGGTCAAATTTAATTAGCTAGTGTCGGCAGACGTGATGGGTATCGATATCTAAACACGATAAAATACAAAAAATAAAAGAATTAATGTTTTTTTTTTGGGTCCAAACCATTGATAGTGTTGTTACTTGAAGTACGAGTTGTTTGGGCGCGCCACAATTGCGGCGATAAGTCCCCTCTTTGAGGAAGTGGCTAGAGAGGCGCCACGGCGTCCTCACCTTACGCCCGACGCAGGTCCTCACCGGACACGGCAGCTTCGGGAGGTTCCTGTGTCGGATAAGGCGGGAGGAAACGCCCGGGTGTCACCACTGTGTGGATCGCTCGGAGGACACGGGGGAGCATACGGTGGAGGTCTGCCCGCCTTGGGCAGAGCACCGCCGTGTCATCGTTGAAGCTATCGGCGGCGGAGATCTCTCGCGTCCGGCCCTGGTCCAGGCAATGGTACGGAGCGAGAGCGAGAGCGGAGTTGCCCCTGGCAACACAGGCGACGGAAGGAACACGAATGGGTTTTAGGCAGTAAAAGTTTGACACACCCTTCCGCTCCGCGAGGAGCGGAAGAAGTTATTTGATAACTTCCCACCCAAAAAAAAAGTTTTGAGTTGTTAACAAAATCTGTTTTAATTTGTTTTATCGTGTTTAGGTATCGATATCAATCACGTCTCTGAATCTGTATCGATATCGTTCACGCAAAAAATAAAGAATTAACTGATTATTCAAACTGATATTTCAAGCGACTACACTAACTGCTAGATGACCTGAGTAGAGCTTCCGAAAGAGTGGGTCTTAAAATGAACATGGACAAGACAAAGGTCATGTCAAATACCCATGTTACACCAATTCTCGTGAAGATCGAAGACGCTACGCTCGAAATTGTGGACGAGTATGTTTAGCTAGGACTAACTGTCCAGTTAGATAGGTCCAACTTCGAGAAAGAGGTCAATCGTCGAATCCGACTCGGCTGGGCAGCGTTTAGGAAGCTACGCAATATCTTCTCGTCCCACATACCGCAGTGTCTCAAGACGAAAGTCTTTGACCAGTGCGTGTTGCCAGTGATGACCTATGGCACTGAAACGTGGTCGCTCACAATGGACCTTATTAAAAGTCACTCAAAGGGCAATGGAGATGGCTATGCTTGGAGTTTCCCTACGTGATCGAATCAGAAATGAAGAGATCCGCAGGCGAAACAAGGTTACCGACTTAGCCCGAAGAATTGCCAAACTTAAGTGGCAGTGGGCAGGGCACATTGCTCGCAGAACAGATGGCCGATGGAGCCGAAAGGTTCTGGAGTGGCGACCGCGTACCGGATGACGTATCGTTACAAGGCCTCCTACTACCTAGATGGACCGATGACCTTGTGAAGGCCGCAGGATCCGCTGAATGCGGGAAGCACAAAACCGGTCGAAGTGGCGGTGCTTGGGGGAGGCCTATGTCCAGCAGTGGACGTCTTTCGGCTGAAATGATGATGATGACATTAACTGTGATCAAAAAAAAAAAAACAAAAAAAATCATCTTATTTCTTTTATGTTTAGACTTCGATACCCATCACGCCTGCGGAGTTTCGCTAGGTAATTTAATTTGACCATGTATAAATCCAAATAAATGAACAGACCTTGATGTGGAATAAAAAATATAGAAATAATTTCAACATGACTATCATCAATTCATCCATGTCGGATCATAAGCAAATATATCTACTAATAAACAAATTGAAATCTCCTCCCAAAATACGCCTAAACTACGAAATGATAGATTAGAAGAAACTATATATACTTCGATGGAATAGCGGCTTCATGCGGAATAGAAGACATCATGCCAAACAACTACAAGTGAACTACAGTGAACTAGAATCAAAAATAAAGCAGTGCGTAGAAGACAATAAAGAGTATTGAGATCAAAGACCCCAAGAAGATTGGGTTAATAACGATATAATAACCGGAGACAGCCCAAGAAACCATCGTTGGATACGACACAGGAATTATCAGAAAAATGAGTTATTAGAAAAGAATTATAAATAAATGAAAGAAGAATCGCTAACTTAATACAAAATACAAAAAATAAACATGGTCACTTAGAAATAAATAATTGAGCTAAAAATAAAATAAAACAAAGTGGTGCTACTTGCTAAAGCTTTTAGTTTATACTAACTTAGTTACTTACACAAATGAAATTTGCGAGGTTTTTAACAAGTACTTTTCTATAATAGAATCCATACTGGCAGAATACCGAAAAATATCATGACACCTCACGGGTTGATGTGTCATGATATTGTGTGTTGTAAGTGTTTTCAAATCCCAAAAATAATAAACAAGTACTTTTGACATGGTCCATGTAGTGCTGATGAAATTACTAAAATTACAAAATAATGTTCTCTGAAAATAAATAAATAATACATAGTCGTCTGCTAAACTATTTGAACTCTTTTAATTTTATATCGTAACGTCAATATGTTTTTAGGACTAAAAATAATACCACTCCACTGCAGCCACTATTGATCTGATAACAAAAATCAGAAAAATATACTACTGATAATATAAATAAGAATAATATTATTTTAGGTGTGTTTATCGATTTCAAAAAAATCCTTTGATTCCGTTAGTCGCAAACTGCTATTAGAAAAACTAGAAAACTTTGGTATCAAAGGCAATGCACTTAAAATGTTCAAATCTTACCTAACAAATAGTTCGTCCTATTCAAAGTGGTCAAAATAGATACTGGTGACACCAATGTTGAAAGTAATGCTTTACCTATCACACATGGAGTCCCACAAGGAACCATATTGCGACCGTTATTATTTTTAATATACTCGTACATCTATACTAATATTATAAAGAGAAAAGATTTGACTTTTTGTTTGTAATTGATTAACTCAAAAACTACTTTGTTAAGTAGTTTAAATCTGTTGATTTAAAAAATCTTTCACCTATAGAAAGCTACATTAGCAGCAAGTGACATGAGCTGTATTTGATTTTCAAATAATTAGAGAGCCCTACGAAAACTACAATAATGTAACCCAAGGTATCAAAAAGTTGCCTACAACTTTGTTGTTGTTATTTGGCGTGCGCTGCGAAAACTAGTAACGATACATAAAATAATGTACTACATGTTTATAGTACTCATCATGACCTACAAAAAAGTCCGCGAGGCTATATGTCTAACCATTATAGTTAAGTCACATTAACCGTGTTTTGTTCGAATTATCAAAAGTACCAAAAAAGTACTAATCTATGGTTTAATAACCTGGATTAACACATATGATTTACTGCCTTCAATCCCTGAAAGCTCTTTCAGCGGTTTTAAATCAAATCTATCAAATAAAATCATGGAAACCACTCTAGCCTACTAGTTGAGAATAAAACCGTTGAACATGTAACGCAACCAATTTAAAAACAAAATAATGTTAAGCCTTTTGTATTAAATTGGTGACCTTTACCTAGAATAAGTTTATTAAATTACCTGTTATCTTATGTTCTCATGTAAGTGGCTGTTTTTGTCTTTTTGAGAATAAAGTATTTAAACCCACCTTGATTAATAAAAAATAGAAGCATCGAAGTCATATGTAAACGAAACTTCTTTCCAAACCCGATTTAAGTCGCGTTAAAGGCTTCGGGGCGTACGATACGCCCAGCTTCGGTTGTATACAATTTTGATTCTTTGATTGTAGTTTTGACATCTGCTTGCTTTAAATTCTAAGTATGTTCTGACCATAAATTGTGCTTTAACAGGAAAGTTAAAAAAATCATACAATAATTTCAACATAGGCAATTTATTTTCTATTCATAAATTAACAAAAAAACAGGACTATAATATACATATTGCTTTCTACTTACATATTATTCACAGATTCATTTATTTCGGTTCCACATTCTCTTTGGTTTTAAGCTGCTCAAATTCTTTAAACACTTTCTCACTAAGTTTGTCTCCTTCATCGTCAATTTGTTCAACAGCTACCACCTCTGGGATGTAGAATTGCATCATGTTTTGAACCTGTAAAAGAAGAGGACTCAATATGAAAACTGTAAAGTATTTTTTAGTCTGGGATTTTATTAGACCTTGTTGGTCTAGTGAAGTCTAGTCATCTAGTGGTCGGAAATGCAAATGCTAAGCGTGGGCTCCTCGGGTTCGATTCCCGAGTCAGACAGTTATTGTGTTTTTCCACTAGGAATTTTTGAACAGAAGCCCAGATCTGGATAATCATCTGCCTAGCCTTTTCCCAACTATGTTGGGGTCGGCTTCCAGTCTTACCGGATACAGCTGAATACCAGTATTTTACATGGAGTGACTGCCTATCTGACCTCCACAACCCAGTTACTGGGTAATACGAAACCCCTTGGTGAGACTGGTTGTCAGACTTTCGAGCTTCTGACGACCCGTAACGACTGTCAAAGATCTACAATTGACAGCCGGGACCAACGGCTTAACGTGCATTCCGAGGCACGGAGGGTTCTTGGTATGTAAAGATGGTCACCCATCCACGGACCAACCGCGGCAAGCGTAGCTTAACCTGATCGATCAACCCGTGCGGCTGTTATTACTTAGCGACAAGCCCCTGAACAAGTCCCAGACACCACCAGTCCTAGACAAAGCTCAGATCTGGATATGAAATGATTTTTATTTCTGTAAGTAGGTTTGTACAAACACTTTTACATGTTAATCAAATTAAAAAAAAACTAGTTGAGCTCGGCGTTTCCCATCTGACTACTCTGAGAAGAAAGTCTAAAACAAAGTCAGAGGTCACAGTCTCTTTTAAAGTCCAGACATAATCTTGGTCAGATCATGTGAAGACCATGTAGATTGGTGTCTGAAGTGGTCTTTTGAGGAAAGAACCACACAGATTGAGTGGACCTATCCAGTCAGTGCACGCATTTGTCAGTCAGCTCAACGATTCGACAAACAATACCAAAGAAAGGACATTTGGGTAAGCCGCTTAAATGGCTCAAACTGCCAGACCAAGATTAAAACTAACTGAGAAAAAATAAAAACAACAACCCACATAGTCTCCATAGTCTTCATAGGCCATGTTAACAGCAGTAAGCTGGAGCCCTACTATTTTTAATTGCCGAAATGTGGGTGTCGTACTATACACACTTTCACCTACCCCTTTGAAGATTAGTAGAAAATTAGAGTACAAAGCAGAAAAAAACCAGCATCAACAAAATATAAGTTCAACTCACTCCATTCTTCAGAGTAACAATCGAGCTAGGACATGAAGAACATGACCCCTGCATCTTAAGCCTCAGTATACCATCTTTGAAGTCCACAAACAGAACATCACCACCATCCTCCTGGACTGTAGGCCTGATACGCGTGTCTAGAAGCTCCTTTATCATCTGGACTACCTCATCGTCATCTTCATTTATTTCTGGGAATTATATTTAAGTCACAAATTATATAACAGCAGTCATGTTTAGAGATGTAACAAAATTATGAGTGGCCTGTCTGTGGCATTAGCCAATCAGTGGAGAAAAGCAGATATGAAAACAAAGGTAACATATCTGCTGGATAAGTTGCATACTCAAAATATATTTTTGGCTTTTTGTTTTTGGCTTACGTGTATCTCCTGAAGGTTTAGCGTCAATGATAACTGGTAAGCCACTGGCGAAGAAGTCCATAATAGTTGCATATATATCAGGTTTCAGAAGTCTCCAATCAACATCGTCATCTTGTTTGGTAACTGTCACAAACTCAGGGCCAAAGAAAACTGATTTCACACCATCAATGCGAAAGATCATTTTTGCTGAAATTTTAAAAATTATGTACTGTTAGTGGTCATTCTAGTAGGCAAAACTTCAAACTATCTTACAAGAGAATATAAAACGATTTTTATCAATTATCTTCTCTTTTTCTTAATTTTCTCGTGTCAACTAAAGTTTGATTGAATACTTTTTATTGTTTATGTCCCACAATTAGGTATGTAATTAATTATGTAGGTCTGACAATTACCTTGAATACATTCACTCATTAAAGATTTTGAAATTATGATTTTAGGGGTCAAAACCTTTCCTATTGGTTGGTAAATATATTTGTTCTATTTCTTCAGCTTCCCTATATGTATGACGATAATATTAATAACATTACATTCCTTACATTCTTTACAACACTCATATACGGAAAATATACAATAGTTGTGTATTTTTTTTTAAGTAGAAACGTCTTTATGCATGTTGAGCGATTTCTTGGTAGGAGAAAAACTTATGGGTTCACGTCACCAACATGCTAATGTTAACACTTTAACAGAATACCTATAGCTATGCACAGTTTTATTTTTTCACTTCTGTTGGCAAGCTCCATGACTGTAATTTTTTTTCATTTATTTTACTCAAAAACTCATTAGTGAATAACTTACCGAAAGGACTGCACTGTGCTGCTCCAATATTAGGAAAGTCCATTGTCTGTCCCGTCTCCAGTACTTTAACTCCTGGTAGAAACTTCAAACTGTTTGGATTTGGAGTGTCCTGTGTCTGTATGAACATTGTTCTGCAGACACAGGTATTGATAATAGGAGCCTTCTTGTTGACATTATTTTGTATAGCTTGTGACAGTGCACTGAATTGCTTGATGCTGTTTTGGCTGAAAATTCGAATAAATTCTGTAAGTACTTGTGTAATTCTGCAACAGTGTGTAATGTGAATAATGTAAATTATAGATCAGATCTAGCCTTCTACAAATATTTTGAGGTGATTGCTGTTTCGCTTTACATCATCCCAGTAGTATGTATAGCACGGTTGTTACATAATGTGTGAAATACGTATTTATTCCTACAGGTAAATAATATTTTACTAGGTGGAAAAAATTTACACTTCTATCGGCACCAGTTACTGTGCTTAGTTCGTGGTTAAAAAGTAAGCCAGTCATTGTGGATGGTAGCTTAACTGACCGCCCCGGGTGAACCAGACGTAATTATTCAAAGCCATTAGTTCTGGAGACTCATAAAATGCACGCCCTGATGATGTTATGTTTACCTGAGCAAAGTTGCCGCGCAAAAACGTCCACATTGACGACTCGTTTTATGAATTCTAAATAAACTTCTCAACATCGTTTGTGTATTTACAGTAATGCCGTTTACAAATTTACAGCGCGTTTTAGAATACTTTATTATTCAGTTGCGATTTGCACAAAAATTCACAAGCTAAAAAGAAAACGTAAACACTTTGACAGTGACGTTGAGAGTGTATGACAGTGTCATTGACACTGTCATACACTCTCAACGTAGTTATCTGTGCTGTCACACAGTGTCATAATGACACTGTGTGACAGCACAGATAACTATAATACTAGTCAGCACCATTGAGATAGGAAAAAGAGTCTCGCCACGGTGTCCTTGGGTAGCACGTGTGTTTAGAATTTTTAGCTGTTTCTTGAGTGATTGTTGATACTCTTATTGACTTGTTACTTTTTAAGTGTGTTGTTCTTGTGTTTGTTACGGTTTGTATTGTGATTGTCTTGTTTGAAGTCTCGTTTCATCCAAGATGGATGAGAATAAACCCCCTGACCCTGATCCCCCAGATATTCCAGGTTCCTTAACTCTCTTTTCTCCGAATCCTCTAGCTGAATTTGCGGATGTTGCTACACGTTACAGAGATGGATGTTACACAATCCCAACAGAGCTCACGCAAACGTCCGAGTGATGAAGAAACCTTGACACCTTCCCTTCCGAGTAAGCAACAAAAAAGCCAAATCGGACGTATTAAATACTCCGTTTTGGATAAGGCCCCTTACGTTGTCCACGTTTCTCGTATAGAGACTCAACCAAATGCTGGTACCACCCTACATCCTGTTAATTTTGGTAAGTTCCTTATGAACAACAACATTGCGAACATTGTTCGTGGTGGTGTTAACAGAGTTGGTAGAAACCGTGTGTCTGTAGAGTTTGCCTCCCCTCAGGATGCTAACTCCTTCTTAGTAAACAGTTTGTTATCCAAATACAGTTATACTGCATCAATCCCTACATTTAATATCACACGTATGGGCGTTGTTACCGGTGTTCCCTCAGATATTACGGAAGAAGAAGCTATTACATACTTAACTGTGCCTTCAGGCTGCGGGAAAATACTGAAAGTCCGCCGTATTAATAGAAAAATTCAAAGAGACGGGATTAATGAGTGGAAACCCACTGAAACATGTGTTCTGACTTTTGACGGACAAGTTCTACCAAATAGGATCTACTGCTGTTACACATCCCTCCCTGTTGAGCAGTACATATACCCGACAATTCAATGCCGCAAGTGTTGCAGATTTGGACATGTGGCTAACGTTTGCAGGTCAACACCACGCTGCAGTAAATGTGGCCACGATCACCCTGGTGATGGTTGCAACATTTCTGAGGGCGAGGCCTTCTGTGTGCTTTGCTCGGGTAATCATTTCGCTAACAGCAAGTCATGCCCCGAGCATGGTAGACAGAAAGCCATTAAAACTGTAATGGCTGAAAAATGCATTCCTTATGTTGAGGCTAGCAAAATTATTCCTACAGCTTCCCGTAACTATGCCAATGTCACCAAGACTCCAATCTCTCAGTCATATCGCAAAACTGTGACACTTAAACCCAGGACCCATGCTCCCCTTTCCCCATCTTATGACAAAGCTGCTCATCAGCAGATAGTTAGTTCTCCTCAACCTTCACAGCATAATGGCTGCGCTCTTAAGTACAACAATGTCCCTTCAAATAATACCGGTTCTATTATCGAACTCCTTATAAAACTTTTACCTACTGTTATTTCTTCTTCTTCTTCCAATTCCCAAACACCGTCCAACGTTGCCGATCAACTTATTTCTTTACTTCTTCAAATTAAAAATGGCGTCTCGCCAAGTATTCCTTCAGTGGAATGTGAGGAGCGTGTGGCATAAAAAGCACGACCTCATATCCCTTTTAAATAAATACAAGCCACTGGCTTGTTCCATAGCTGAGACTTGGCTCACCCCAAGTCTTAGCTTTCGTATGCCACACTTTAACATTCTCAGATGTGACAGATCTGATGGCTATGGAGGATCGGCTCTCCTAGTCAACAATCGGGTCCCTCTTTTGCCCTTCCCTTTACCTTCGCTCACAGGTGACATGAGTATTGTAGCGGGACGTGTGGAAGGTATTACAGTGTTCTCAATATACATTGCTCACCCTCATCATGATTTTTTTGCTGTTTTAAAAAACCTATTTTCTAATATACATGGACCAATTTTGGTCATGGGTGATTTCAACTGCCACCATTACAGGTGGGGGTCAGAACGCTGTGATGCCTTTGGTGCAGCTTTGGTTGAGATCTTGGATGACTTGGATCTCTGCATTCTCAATAATGGTTGCCCAACACGTAGATCTCCTCCCGGTCAACAAAAAAGTTGTGTTGATTTAACATTTTGTTCGGTTGAGTTGGCAGCTTCGACCCATTGGGAATGTACGTCCTTGTCGCATGGTAGTGACCATTACCCTATTGTCATATCTTTGGTTAATAAGACATATTTAGAGAAAACTTTCCCTCCACTTCTGAAATATAACTTGTCTAAACCAGATTGGGCAAAATTTCGATCATTACTGGAGGATAAAATTGATGCTCTTCCAAATTTAAATTCATGTTTATCAGATCCTTCTGGTCACTACCATGCCAAAGGCTGTTATGAGGGATTTGTTACAGCCATCACCTCCAGCGCGGATTCCTGCTTTCCGCTGAAAAACAGTGCTCATGATAAAATTCCTTCCCCTCCATGGTGGGATCCAGAGTGCACTTCTGCAATCAGGGATAGAGATGAGGCCGAGGAGTGCTACAATGCAAATATGAGCACCGAAAATTTATTAACATATTTACGACTTAATGCCAGAACTAAACGTCACCTTCGCAAGAAGAAACGTACTGGTTGGGTTAAGTTCTGTACCTCCTTATCTCCCTCTACTCCAGTCTCGGTGGTCTGGAAAAGCATCAACAGGTTTAGACGCGGGTGCTCCTCATCAGTCTCTTCACCAATCACCAGGGAAACAGCTGACCTTTTTTTTGACAAAATTGCTCCGCCATACGTTCCTCTTTCTTCTGAATGTTCCAATATCCCCTTGCAAAATGTTTCGGAGGATCCTTCTGATGTGCCATTTACTTTGGAAGAACTGAGTGTGGTACTCAGACATGTCCGGGACTCAGCCCCTGGTATTGACGGTGTACCATATTCTTTTATAGTTAATTCTGGAGACAAAGCTAAATTCTACTTCCTTGAAATCATTAATTTTTGTTACAGCCATGGTTGGGTTCCAGATCAGTGGAAGTTACAGATAATTATTCCTCTATTGAAGCCAGGCAAACATGTAGATGATCCGAATGGCTTTAGACCAATTGCTTTGTCCTCTGTCTTAGTCAAACTAATGGAACACTTGATTAAAAATCGTCTTGAATGGATAGTCGAATCGAGAGATTTACTGCCGAATTTTCAATTTGGTTTCAGGAAAGGGCTCGGCACCATGGATAGTGTTGGTGTTTTAATTGCGGATATTCGCTTAGCGTTTTCCAGAAACGAATCCGTTGTAGTCGCTTTCCTAGATATCTCCTCTGCATACGACAACGTTCTTCTTCCCGTACTCAGGCAGAAACTGCATCAGCTGAGTCTCCCGGTTAAGATGATCGAAAGCACCTGTGGACTTCTTTTGTCTCGCTCCTTGGTTCTGAGGGTCCAGGGCGAGGATTTCGATGAAAGGCAGACTTGGAAGGGTCTCCCACAAGGCTCCGTTCTGAGCCCCCTTCTTTATAATTTATATACAGTGGACATTGGCACCTGCCTAAATAATAACTGTCACATCCTCCAGTATGCCGATGACTTAGGTCCGTATTACAGCAGGCTTAGCATGACACTCTCTATTTCTTCGAAGAATAGACACGGCTCTTTCTATACAAAGTGACATTTCGTTTCTCAGTTTTTGACATCTCACCGTAGAAATCCCTCTACAATCTGTCATCTTGTCTTTCGTTTCTAACGATCTTTGTTTAGGTCCTTTTTTATGTAGAAAGATTTCTACGGCGGGATGTCAAAAAAGAAGAAACGAAATGTCACTTTGTATGGAAAGAGCCGTGTCTATTCTTCGAAGAAATAGAGAGTGTCATGCTAAGCCTGCAGAACGTCACTCAATTCTCAAGCATTACTTAAAACTAGTTTTAACCAATCAAATGGCTTGAATCTAGTTTTAAGTAGTGCTTGAGTATTGAGTGACGTTCTATAATACGGGCCTTAGTCTTGTATGTGACAGATTTATCCATCGTAGACGCTGCGTCATCTCTATGCCTCTCTCTGGACTCTTTGAATCAGTGGCTTTTAAGCCACGGTTTGTCGTTATCCGCATCAAAAAGTTCGGCAGTAATTTTCTCTCGCCAAAGACTGATCCCGCATATCTCAATAGACATTTTGGGTCATAATATCCCGTTAGTTAATAAAGTAAAATTTTTAGGCGTCTTTCTAGATTCAAAATTAAATGGCAAACAACATGTAAATTTATTGATTAAAAAATGTGAAAAAGTTATTTCAATTCTAAAAACAGTCTCGCGGGTGTTTGGTGGGGTGCCCACCCGTATACAATGAAATTGGTATATAATGCTTTAATTCGTAGTGTTTTAGACTATGGTACGTTCCATCTAGTTCCATGCAACAAGGGTGCTTTGGCTGGCCTGGATAGAGTTCAGTCAAAATGCCTTCGGATCATCTCTGGTTGTATGAAGTCTTCTCCCATTAACGCATTGCAGGTTGAGTGTGCTGAACCTCCCTTGTCCCTAAGACGGCAGTATCTGGCCTCACGTTTTGTGGCTAGGCTGATATCTAGATCTTCTCATCCTCTTGTAGCAAAACCGACCGAGCTAGATGCCATTTGTAGAAGCTCAAATTTCTGGAAAAACAAAGAAATACCCTTAATTTTAAAAGCATTTCGTCAATTTCAAAATTTAGTTTGTCCAATAGAACAGTTTCCCAGATTACCACTTTTTAACTTCTCCTATGAAGTATTATGTTTCACTCCAAAAATTTCCTTTGACATTGGTATTTCCAAAAAGTCCCCTTCAGCAAATTCGGCTTTCAATGCGGTGGTGGGAGAACGATGGATTGGCTTTCAACGGTTTTTTACAGATGCTTCAAAATTTAATGACCTCAGTAGCACTGGTGCTGCAGTTTACTACCAAAGCTCCAGTATTATTTTGCAATTTAAATGTCCTAAAGAGTCTTCTGTGTTCACGGGCGAGTGTGTGGCTTTATTGGAAGCTTGTCTTTTTATAGAGTCTCACCACAATATTGACAAAGCCGTAATCTTCACAGATTCTCTTAGCTGTTTGCAAGCTCTAGTACAGAACCCCTTCAAAAGTAAATTGCACAGCTCCCTAGTTTTAAAAATTAAAAAATCCCTATTATCTTGTACTAGCAATCAAAAAGAGGTTCAGTTAGTTTGGATACCTAGTCATTGTGGCATTAAGGGCAATGAGTGCGCTGATGCTCTGGCCAAAGATGCTTGCTCATCAGCAGTAGCTGATCTCACCTACAATACTCATCAGGGGTATGACTTGCTAAGCCTTCCACAAGTTAATCTCCAATCTTCATGGCAGGAACAGTGGAATAACTCTGGTAGAATAAAGGGCAGGTTTTATTATGCAGTTCAACCAACCATAAAGTCAAAACCTTGGTTCTACGGCTACAAAAAAGTTTCCAAAACTGTTATATCCGTCCTTTGTCGTATTCGCCTGGGGTTTTGTTGTACCCCTGTGTTCTTGGAAAAAATCCGGGTTAGGGACTCCTCCCTCTGCGAGTGCGGGTTGGAGGAGGGCACTCTGGATCACATCTTCTTTGAATGCTCAAACAACGTTCCACCTCTAGATCTCTATAGCCGTCTTCCTAAATTTAAAATCCCTCTTCCGACTAACTTTCCCGCTTTGTTAACACATTCCTCTCCTGAAATGCTCGTGGCGCTGATGACTTTCATCCGTCACAATAACATAAAACTGTAAATTATGTGTGTGTGGTATGCGTACATTTTATGTTTTAACAATTATAATATGTATTTATTTTATATTTTTTTGTTTGTTTCAGTCCCGTACTAACCCAACAAGATCTACATTGTGTTCAACTGTATCAATCAAAGAATTTTACTTGTCTTCAGTTATTGTTTTTTTTTTTTTTTTTTATCTTCATGCACACTTGTTTTTCCAATGCACTCTAGACATTGGCAGAATAGTCGACATCGGCTTTGCTTGCCATTTAATAAAAATAGAATAGAATAGAGATAGGAAAAACATGGAGGCGCCGCGTTATTCTATAGATTGCTCATACAAATATGAGTGAAATACGATACAGAATGTGAAATATCGTTTTGTCTCGTTCTTTCTAATAAAATAATCGTATTTGATGAAAGAGACAACAATATTTAAGTTGTTGCTCATTATGGTAACATTTTGTCGTGACGTAGTGACTGTTGTAGGTAGGTGGCATATCGGCCATTTTATGCGCCAAGTTTCGTGGTAGCTTTGCTGTCAAATGGTTGTTTACTTTTTGTATTATTGAGATTTGCGAGAAAATTACGAGGAGTTTACCTTTAAAGGACTCTTCTGACGCTCGGGCAGGTATGCGCGAGTTTTGCCCCAAAATTATCGATTTGCACTTCTTTACTCATGACCTTGTCAATATATACGATAGTTTTCTTTTGCTTTGTATATAATCTGTTGTAAAATGTAGTAGACAAGCGATAATTTTCGTCATGTAGTAGTCTAGTATTTTAATTGGTTTTTGTAAAATATTCATCGATCATTAATTTATAGTGTCCGAAGAAAATATTTCATAAATTTGGTATCATAATTTTATTGCTTTCTTTACTCATCACTAGCTGACGTCACTTCACGTCCGCGGTCCGTGGCGTGGATTTGCACGCCAAATGAAATTATACATTTTGTATAATGTTCTTACATTGTGATCTTTTCCCATTACAGTGGGAAACTGTGTCTAAGAATTAATAATAGGAAAAAAGAAACACTACAAACATATTTTTGTATGTTTATATTAAATTTTAAAAAAGTAGTTTTTTCGACGTGCTATGCCGTCGGTGGCGTCCGGGCGTCGTGAGCACGTTTTGATTTGATGTCCATAGATGTCATGTCCGTGGCGGTCAACAGGTTAATAATTCAAATAATATATATAATCTATCCACAGACTACATAGAGTAACTATATCTAGTCTTTGATTGAACAATTGACTTTGTCTGTGGTATGTGTTTATTGTCGTTGATTCTAGCTTGCTACATATTATATTAGTAATCTGTGGTTGATTCGAAGAGGAATACGACACAATTTGAGCTTTGATAGTTTCATGTTTTGGAAAAATAAAACAGAAAGAGAATAAAACAAAAAAGGTAAATAATATACTTAAAATTAATTATTTTATCATCACATTGATGTTAATGGTGCTTAACATATCAATTGCATCAAAATGTGTAGATCTATGTCCTGTTGACAATCATGTTGAGGCAATCATTTTTGCTGAATATTGAAATTCCTGCTAACTTTACGTAATTAAAAGGCTTACTTTTTGCTTCGTTGAAATGTTAAATACGCTTGTTAACTTGTTCTGTGATGAATAACTGAAAAATCAAAACTTGTGCTTAGTTTGTTTCAGTTTACCGTTTTATTCCTTTGGGTTTTTCTGTGATACCTATTCAGTACTGCATTTTGCCCTTGTCTAACTATATAATAGGTGTGTTGAAAAATACATTTATTTCAACTATTTAGTGCCTACAGTTATCTACTAGGTTTAGGAAATTATGAATATAGGTATGTAAAGTAGGTACTTACTGGTACCTACCCTCAGGTTTTGTATTACAACGTGTCGTCGAAATGTTAGCCTTCGTATGCGCAATACACTTACCGCCGAGAGCTGAAATTCAACCAGAGCGGTTTTTTTGACGCCCTGGGATGTGCTCTGTTGGATTCTCAATGCTCGGCCCAGGGGCTGCAGTCTCGACATAGATAGTGATCGCTTTACGACTGAATTCGGTTTCGACTGAATTTCAATTTTGACCGTCTAGGGACCACATTAGCATTTTGCGTTCGAATTCGGCTTTCTAGCGATCGTTATCTTTGTCGAGACTGCAAGGCCAGAGTTGAAAATCGCCCATGCTTGCAGAGGCTAACATTACAATGACAATTTTTTGCTGACTGCCTAAAATATCTAGACAGTTTTAATATCTATGTAATCTGCCTATACCTAAACTAATATTATAAAGAGTAATAAAGAAATAGAAATTATTGTTCACTAAATGCTATAGATTCTTAATGAACTTAATACTTTCAAGGAGCATTGATGGCTGTAGACTTGATAACAATACTTCTTTTGAGTTTCATCATGTGTCTTGCAAAATATTATTATCAACCTATTCTGATTGTCTTTGATAGCAGGACAATATGGCAGACCCAATGAGAGGCCGTGGCAGGGGCTTGGCCCTTCTCCAAGCTTTGAAAAAGACCCAAACGGGCATGTCATCTGATGAAACCACTCCGGAGTCTACACCAGATACCAGTGCAGCCCCAAGCGTTTCTCCGAGTGTTGCTGGCACAGTGAACCCAAGTATTCCGCCTAGTGTAAGTTATTGTACTCTTATTATTCCATAGTCCTTAGTAGTCCATTCAGTCATAGTCCTTTTTTCCTTAGTTTTGTGTGCTGCAATTGTGACTTGTTATTTTAATGATGTTTCTGTAAGAAAAAAAACAAGGCGAACTGGTGACCTGCTGAAGGTTGCGGGAATCCTCTGAATGCAGGAAGCACAGGAGCAGTTGATGTGGCGACGCTTGAGGGAGGCCTATGTCCAGTAGTAGATGATTATGAAAATCAATATTAATCTAGTTCTTCATGTTCTTACTAAATACTATTTTTTCCATTGCTGTCAGGTTTTAAGGACTACCACCTTCCTATCTTTGTAAAACCAGAAGAATGAATGTAAGAAAACATTCAAGCATAATATTTGTCTTGTTTTTTCAATTAACAACAATAATTTGCTATTGATTTTCTGTTTTGTTTTTTATTGTGGAACCATTTTTATCAGTTTAATAAAAATTTAAATACTTTGGCAGAGCAATTATAATGTATAACACAGTCGTTTAAAGAAAATAATAAGCTATTTTATTTTTATTTAAACTAAACTGATTATTGACCGGTTTATATATTTAAATACAATAATGACACTGCATTGGTTTCTGATATGATAAAAGAAACCGCATGTGATAAGAACAAAATTAAACTGTAACCTTGATAGAACATTTATTTTGTATTATCACCATTTTGCCTAAAAATTAAAAAAGTTGATAAAAAGAGTTCCCTAATAAAACATACACAATAATCCATATTATCAGTGGTTTTCCTCAAAAAGTTCCTAGATTCCCATTAGCACTTGAAGCTCGAAGCTTCTCACACAGAAGTAATTGTCAAACCATCTTCCAATTCAAGAAATTTTTGGTAATTTTTCTCTGAACAATGTTGACAACAAAACAACAATTTATTTTTTCTTTGAGAAAAACATTTAGATAATTTAAGCGAATGATGAATTGATGATGAATGATATTTAAGTTATAATAAAAATTGTAGGTATGTTCGTCCACCATATCTGGATCCACTTCAATTGGTGGACGGGGCAAAATGGCAGCCATGCTCCTTGCAAAGGCACAACAAAAACCAGGTTTGTAAACTTTCCCCTTTTGTCTGTCACTAAAACAGCTGCCTTCCTGATTCAAGTTCACTACCATTACATGGGACTTCATTAAATAACTGGCGAAATGTGGGTGTATTCAACTCTGCCTAACCCTCCCAAATCACGCCTGTAGTCTCCACAGGCGTGATATGATGATATTTATTGTAGGCTACTAAAACCTCTGTGTGTCAAGACTATCCACAGGTAATAAAAAAAATAATGCGAAAGTAGTCCGTCTATCTGTTACTTTTACACGCCATAACGGCTGAACGGATTTGGACGAAATTTGACACACAGGTAACCATGACCTAGGATACTTTTAATCGCGGTAGTACTTTCCCGTGGCATGATTTCCAACCTAAACGCGGGCGAAGCCGCGGGCAAATGCTAGTATTATTATTTAAGTTGTACTTTCTTGTAGGACCACCGCTCTTTTCTCCTGCTGCTGACGTCAGTCCAGTTCTTTCCCCGATGAGAGGCGCCGGAAGAGGATTGAAGCTGTTACAATCTTTGTAAGTCAATAAGTAAAATAGTACCTATGATGTAATTATTGTATTGCGATATTTAGAGGCTCACAACACCTAAAGCGCGGTCACTGTCGGACTGCATAGAAAAGAAAGAGAAGCGAGATGACACAACGCTGCTAATTTATTGCAAAATATGAAGCAATTATCTATTAACAAAAATCTATTAATTGGATAAAAAAATTAAAACATTATTATGCTAATATGTTGCTTGTAGAATAATCTGACAAAAAATTAAAATGATTGCATTAGTATGGTTATTAATCGACAAGACATTTTTAGAGGAACTTTCGTGATTTTTTTCTATCATATCTTTCTTGGATTATTTTTTCAACACTATGGTGCCGATTCCCTTGTTCACAAACTAAACTCTCCTTAGAGTAGGTTTTTTCAAAAACACGTATGATTAAACATTGTAGATCTCATCACGCTGATTCTGAATTACCTAAGTATTCACTTATTTTTCATAAAAATACTGGTTACGGTTGTCTTATTTTGAAGAGCAGGGGGGTAACCATCACTTCTTATAACAGTATTATTATAATATTACTTCACAGTGGGAAAGTGATGGAGCTATACAGGACCTATAGCTCCATCTCTTCACGCTGAAGTAATATTGAAATAATACTGCTATACGAGGTGATGGTTACCCCCCTGTATAAGCTCTCGCAACCTATAAAGTGTATGTATGAGAGGCGATCTCTTCTAATCCAAATAGTATGAAACGAAGTTAACAGCCGCATTTCTATTTGCTTTCGGTTATGGCTTTGTAACTAATTAATGGCGTTGCAGTTATCTCTCTAATTCAATAAGAACATATTCCGAAAAAGTTATATTGATATTTTATTATCTCAAGCGAAACGGGCCGGGGCGCTAAGACGTGTTATTGTTTTTATATTTCACTAACAGAAGTTTCTTTGTTCAGACAAGCTACTAAAGCGGCGGGCGATAGCTCGAAGTCAGATGTCCAGCAGATAACGGAGAAAATGGCTGAAACTTCTGTGGCCATATCCAAGCCGCCTGGAGACGAGCCTAGGAAGAGAGCCTATGTAAGTTGACAATATTGTCTTCTTATTATAACTTTTTAATGTAAGCACTGGTAAAATAAAAAGGCGTAAAGCGATTGCTATCTATGTCGAGACTGCAACCCCAGGACTATAGCATAATTCTATGAGTTCTCACTCAGGAAACTATTATATTACACTTACTAAAACCTGTTGCAACCCCGTTACTATTGAACTGTAGTCCAGGGCTCCAAGCTTCGATTTTGGGTTTGTTCGAAGTGTTGTTGAGTTTTTCAGCAGTCTGGAGTCTGAATTTGTGTCTGGTTAATACACGCCCTTATAATATGCGACTTAAGACGCTGACAACACCTAAACCGCGGTCACTGTCAGATTGCATAGAAAAGAAAGAGAAGCGCGATGACACAACCCTTGTAATTTATTGCAAAATATAAAGCAATTATCTATTTACTCAAAATTTAGTTGAGTAATCGAAAATAAAAACAAGTTCTGCATTCAAAGAAGATGTTCTTGTTATTAAATAAATATGTAACGTATGTTGATATTTAATGCAGATATTTTGGATTAGAACAAGGTAAGAGGTTAGTTTAACGTTAATTTGTATCGAGATTTTTTTTCAAAACGTGTTGTAACAACCAAGTTTTGGGAAATATGTTCAAAATTAACATGTATTTTTTCTGCTACCACAAACAATACAGATTTGGCAATATTTTTTCTTAAGAGAAGCCTATATTGATCAATTGAGTCTTGTCAGGGCCTTAAGGCAAAGCGTTGCGAATCATATTTTAATCAACATACAACCTGACACTGATTTGCAAAAAAAACGTAAGAAAGTTTGGATTTCGCGGGTTACCTTAGTGCTTCCCCATAACTGGCGAAATGTTACTTTTCAACAAAGCTCAACCTAATTTTTCAGAGACTAAACGTGTAATTCAATGTTATGATAAACCTCTTTGCAGCGAGAAGTAAAGGACACACCACCCGTTACAATGAAAGGTACCAGCGGCACACCCGTCCAAGTGACTGCGAACTACATTCACCTGAACTTTGAAGAGAACAATGTGTATGAGTACGAAGTGAGATACGATCCGGATCAAGATTATAGGAACTTACGCTTTAAACTCTTGGCTGGTAAGTTTATTATGCTCTGGAGTAAAAGAAGGGTCGAAATAGTTGAATTATTTTCCAAATAAATGATAGCAATGTGGTCTTTCTAACAATAGGCTAGTAGAAAATATGAAAAAAAAAAAAAAACGACTGCTCTGCCAAAAAACGAACAGTTTGTATTAGTTCATCTGCATATACAAAGTCAAAGTCAAATTATTTATTTCAAATAGGCACATAAAAGGCATTTTTGAACGTCAAAATTAACAAAAAAAAAAAAAAATATTGAATTGATTCTACTTGCCCCTTCCAAAAGGTAGTTTCGTATGGAGAAGAATGGGCAAGAAACTCCACTGTTACTCTTTAAAAATGTTTTACAAAATTTTGTATATGTACATTTTAAAATTATATGTGAAGACGATGCACCTAGAATAAAATTACTATACCAAAATAGGTAAAAAAAGAATGAAAAATAAAGCAATGACAGATAAATGAATTATGTGATAAGTACATGATGCTCACATATTTACAAACGTTGTAAAAGTATACGTTTTCCTAAAAATAATAAATAAAGTCAGTGTGTGAGTTAAAGTAATCACAGAATAAAAATTCAACATTGATTTATTATTTGTATCAAATAATAAATTGTACAATTAAAACAGCAACCAGTTTGATTTTGTCTAGACTCTAGATTGTCATATGGAGCTGGACCAGCATGTTTCCAAGCATTCTTATCTTGGATATAATCCTCTAATTTGTAATATGCTTGTTTACAAAGTGTACTTTTAACATGAGTTTTAAATTTTCTTTCATTTAATTGCAGTATATCACAAGGTATTTTGTTGTAACATTTGACACAGTACCCCATAAAAGATGTATGTACTTTAGATAATCTGAAAAATGGTTGATCTATTTTATCTTATATTTCTAGTATTAAAATTATGTCTATCACTTATTTTATTAAAAAGATGTCGATTTTTTCTTACACACATAATATTTTCATAAATGCATTGGCAAGGTACTGTCATAATATTAATCTTTTTAAATTGTTCCCTAAGAGATTCACGGCGACGTAGATTATAAATGGCTCTGACAGCTCGCTTTTGCAAAATAAAGATGGAATCAATGTCAGCAGCCCGACCCCGCAATACGAGGGCGGCAATGAAAATTTCGGGAATCAAGGAACACGTGACACAACATTACTATTTAAAAATGTATTTATTGCTTTTCGAAGTATTCTCCG
This sequence comes from Atethmia centrago, assembly GCA_905333075.3. Taxonomy (NCBI): domain Eukaryota; kingdom Metazoa; phylum Arthropoda; class Insecta; order Lepidoptera; family Noctuidae; genus Atethmia; species Atethmia centrago. The sequence continues at coordinate 13,237,572 of HG995386.1, read as the reverse complement.
CGAAATTTGACACATTTTTCCATACGATGGAACCAATCATTGAAGCAACCATTCCATTCGGAAGTTGGGGTCTCCAAAACGACCGTTTTGTAGCAGTCCACAGCTTCTTCAGGTGATGAAAATCTCTGTCCACGCAATTTATTCTTTATTTTAGGGAAGTATAGAAATCATTAGGGCTTAGGTCGGAGCTCTACGGCGGATGGTCTAATAATTCTATGTTTTCTTGCTCTAAAAACTCTTTTGTTCTGTGCGCGGTGTGAGAACTCGCATTGTCGTGATGGAGGATGATGCGGCGGTTGCAGTTCTCTTTACGGAGTTCAGAAACGACCTGTGGCAAACAAATGCTAGCATACCATTCTGCATTAACCGTTATCTGTCCCTCAAGAGGAATAGTCGTAACATGGCCGGTTTTGGAGACAAACGTGGCCACCATTTTTTTTGCAACACTCCGTGAACGAACAATTTTTGGCTTTAACTCATTTTCGAACACCCAAACTCGTGACTGGTTTTTTGTTTCGGGTTCGTACGCGTATATCCAGGATTCGTCACCTGATACGATGTACAGCATTTGAGGATCCTGCGTGGAATCTTTCGAGAGTTCTGCCGCACCAAGTAACGCGAGCATCTTTTTGCTCTTCACAGAGCGAATGCGGTATCTATCGGGAAAACAACTTTTTTACACCTAATTGTTCATGCAAGATTTTTTGTATTTGACTCATGCCAATGTCTAAAGTTGCCTAAATTTCGCGTTATGTCACATGTCGATCTTCCTCAATCAGCTTACGCACAGCATCAACGTTTTCTTGGGTGACTGCAGTTTTTGGACGACCTTGACGGGGATCATCACTGAACTTGACACGTCCACGTTGAAATTCAGCAAACCAGCGATAAATTGTGGTTTTGGATGGGGCTCACCAAATGCAGAAATCATCCGGTCAACACACTGTTTTTGTGTTAAACCACTTCGAAAGTCATAATAAATCATCGCTCTTGAATTTTCTCGAGTCAATTCCATTTTCTCAACGACTAAACAAGTTTGACAAAACCTTGTGACAAGACCGAGAATCTTTTTTTAAATAAATAAAAGGTATTCGATTTTTAAAACCAAGGAGTTTTCAATTAAAAAGATTTTAATATGACAGGAACAGTGGAAATATTGCATTCCCGATACTTTTAGTGCAGCCTTCGTAAAATGCCGTACGACATAATGCTGTGGAAGTAGCTAAAATAGACCGAACGCGCGGTTTCTACATCTATCAACTGTCTTATCTTTCTAACAGCATAAGCGGCCGAGCTTAGCCGCCCCGCAAGAGATGTTATATGTGGTCCCCATTGTAGTTTCTCGTCTAGAGTGATTCGTAGGAAAACCGTTTGATTAATAAATTCCAGTTTTTCTCCATTCAATATGAGATCACATTCGCTACTTCTAACATTAGGTAATTTAAATCTAATGCATTTGGTTTTTTTTTTATTTAGTACCAGATTATTTACCGTAAACCAATCATGGACCTGAAGAATAGAGTTATTCACGTCGTCGTGATTTTGTGATCGTAGACCGACGATCTTAATGATCAATGATGTGTCATCTGCGAATAACACAATCTTCGGTTGATTTTGAAGTAATTGGGGTAAATCATTAATGTAAACTAAAAAGAGGAATAGACCCAATATTGAACCTTGAGGAACGCCCATTGCCATTTCAGACCCCAATGAGTTTACGCCGTTTACTTGAACTTTAACCTTTCTATCTTTTAGGTATGAACTTAGTAAATCAAGAGCTGTATTTCTAAGTCCATAGTGCTCTAGTTTCAGCAGAAGTGTCTCATGGTTCACGCAATCGAACGCCTTAGAGACGTCGCAAAAGATACCAATAGCATCCTGAGCTTCTTCCCAGGCGTTAAAAATGTTCTTTATTAGGGTGACACCGGCGTCAGTCGTACAACGCCCTATGGTGAAACCCTACTGTTGTTCATAAAAGATAGAATTTTTATTAAAGTGGCGTAACATTTGATTGAGCATCAACTTTTCAAACACCTTACTGAGAACTGGCAGAACTGACACAGCCCTATTATTGTTGGGTTCTTTACTATCACCGGATTGGAACAAAGGAACTACTTTACTGTGTTTCATGAGATCTGGAAAGACTCCTTGGTCAACACTGGTGTTAAATATGAAAGCTAAATAGGGCGCAATGGTTTCGATGATAGATCTACAGACTATTACAGACATTCCCCAGAGATCTTCTGTTGATTTAATTTTAAGATGTTTAAAAACTTTTATAACAGCCTGGGGGTTTGTATGCTGAAACCTAAACTCTAAAGGGCATGCCTTTACATTTTTTTTAAGTAAGGCAGCAGAAAGCGCGGGTGAGGAATTTAAAGTTTCATTAGTTTTAAGGGGAATATTAGCAAAAAAGTTTTAAAATTCTTGAGCTATCTCTACATCTGAAGTGTGCATGGTCCATGTGCAGTCTCTAAATTAAATTCAGTATTACGCGGTTTTTTCCTATCTGTTTCATTATTTATTATTTGCCAGGTAGTTTTTATTTTATCATCAGGTTTTATTTTATTGCTAATATAAAGAGCTTTAGCAATTTTGCATACACTTTTAAAAGTTTTAGAATATTTTGCAACATACTCATGAAAGTTTTTGTTTTTCATAAGTTGCTTTAGGCCATAAAGTTCAAAATGTTTTTCCCTGCTTTTACGAATACCTGGAGTCGCCCAATCACTAAATAAGAACTTTGTGTAAATACTTTTAGTCTTTAGTGGAAAAGTGTCATTAAATTGCTTTTTTAATAGTAAAAAGAACGCGGCGTAGAACTCATTTGGGTCACATATATTATTAAAACTCTGAACACATAGTTGACTGGCCAAAGAATTATTTAATTTTTCTAAATTTTTACATGTAATTGGCCTAAACCTTATTTGAATTTTTTGCAAAGGTATATAGGGACAAAATGTTATTTTTTGTCCACTGTGATCAGATGGCAACTTATTTACAATTTCTTTGTGTAAGTAATCACAATTACAAAAATATATTATCTATACAAGTGGCAGAAGAAGCTGTCACTCGGGTTGGTTCATTAAAAACATTTGACAAATCAAATGACCTAAACAGGGTTAACAATCTAACAGTATTTGAGTTATTTTCTATTAAATTAATATTAAAATCACCACATATGAATATTGACTTACTACAAGCACTAAGTTTCTTTAGCACATCTTCCATTACAGAATCAAACATTGATAGATTCTGGTAACTTGGAGGTCTGTATACGCATACTATAACATGCTTATCAAGCTCAACATAGGACAATTCAATGGTGTGTTCAACAGACAGTCCGACGATGTCTTTTCGTTCTTTCGATTTAATATAATTTTTAACAAGTGTTAATGACCCGCCATGTATCATTCGTTTTCGGCTGAAATGGCTAACTACACAATAATTTTCATAGTTAATTGAAATTACTTGATAATCTTTTAGCCAATGTTCTGTTAAACAAATGACATCAAACTTGGTATTTTCCAGAAACAATTCTATTTCCAGTAATTTGGAAGAAGAACCTTGGATATTTTGATTAAACAATTTTAAAGTATGATTTTATTAAATTTTTTGATTTTTTTGATTTTTTTAAATTATGAGTAATTTTGCCAGAAGGTACCTTTTTATTGTTCTCAAATAATAATAGGTTATTTGAAGGGGTAGCTTCTGTTGTCTTACTAACTAGTTTAAGTTGTTATCCGGAGTGACCTCCACAACTATAACTGAAGAGTCTAGAATGCCTGTATGAGTTCCACCAGACCACCAAAATAACTTCATGTTATTTGTTTGTTCTTTCTATCTGAAAATTGTAAAAACAAATTGTCGGTTTTCGGACACCTGAGGGCGACACTGGTATCATAACCGTTAAAGTGTTCATGAACTTCGTGTTATTTGTTTGTTTGTTGTATCTGAAAATTGTAAAAAGAACGCTCTTTTGACGCGCTTGTCTTTTATAGTATTTTTCCTAACTGCAAAAGAATGCAAGTTAGTACGTCCATATTGGTATTTAGTGCAACAACTGAGTTTCGAATTCACAATTGCACCTTCTTTTTCAGAACACCGTCAATACTTCAAAGAGAAGACATTTGATGGTACTACCTTGTATGTGCCCCATAAACTGCCCGAAGAAGCTCTTAACCTGGTGTCCACCAATCCATTTGATAACAGCAAAGTCAGAATCACTGTAAGTACCTTGTTAATTCTCTTGAAACAAAAATATTTTTAGTAGCTCTTTGTAGCAGAGAAAGTAATATAAGTTTAATTAATTAATATTTTGCATCCAAAAATGAGAAGAATGACAGCAGTGGTGGCCCAGTGGTAACCGCCGTGATTTACGAGTTGTAGGTCGTAGGTTCGAACCCTGACAGGCGCTTTACTTTGTGTAAATTATTTCATCACCACTCCTCTAAAAACGGTGAAGGAAAACATTGTGAGGAAACCGGCATGTCCTAGAACTAAAAATTCGAAGACATGTGACATCTACCAACCCGCACTGGGCCCGCGTGTGAATTACAGCCCAGACCCTCTCGATGAGAGGAGGCCTGTGTCCCACCAGTGGGAACATTATAGGCTGATTATGCATTTAGCTAAGCCTTTTTTAAATAGTGTGAATTCGAAATCGTAACTCTTCTCACGTTATTATTACAGATTGTATTCCGTAGAACCCGCCGTCTTAGCGAAATGATACATATCTACAATGTCATATTCAAATGTATAATGAAAGATTTACAACTTGTAAGGATCAATCGCGATCATTTCAATGATAAAGCTGGTATACAGATTCCACAGCATAAACTGGAAGTTTGGCCTGGGTATGTTTTTGTATTAAATAGTTACCAATATATTAACTAAAGTGCTGGTGCTTGGGGGAGGCCTATGTCCAGCAGTGGACGTCTTTCGACTGAAATGATGATGATGATGATGATACTAACTAATATTATAAGGCAAATTATTTTCCAGGCGACTAACAACATAAAGGGCGACTAACTATTTGCTACTAAAAAAATTAAATGGTAGCATTAAGTATAAAATCATTTGGGTTAGGTTAGGTTAGAACAGTGACCACTAAAGATCCCCTCGGTTGTTGGTGACTCTCAGTTACCAAAACAAAAACTCGATGCTAGTTTAAACTAAAACAAAGCTAACAATTGATAAGCTGCTACTTTATACTTAAAATGCTACTTCACTGTAGCTGCCAACCTATTATTTTTAAAACCTTCAATCAGATTAGTTTGTCGCCGCTTAAAATACATGCCATATTATAAATGCGAAAGTAAGTTTGTTTGTTACGCTTTCAAGCTAAAACAGCTGAACGGATTTGGATGAAATTTGGCACATGGGTAGACCATGACTTGGAATATGACATAGGGTATTAGCCCGATATTGATATATATGATATTTTTATCCCGATATTCCCACGGGATCGAGACTTATGCGGGTGAAATCGCGGGGCGCAGCTATCTCATTATCTTGATAAAATTGAAAGTTTAACAGTTGAATGTTTTGTTAAAAAAATTGTCATAAAAGCTAAAAGTCAAAAAGGATTTGACTGCAAATTGAGACATATTTATCACTTGAGCAAAGTTGATTGTTGTCATCGATCATTAGAAAATGAGATCAGTCGACGTCGATTGACCGTTTCTAATTCCCGATCCCATAAGAAACACCCTTAATGCGTGCGAGAGTAAGACTTTCCAAGGACAGCAAGTAACAAATATACTCGTAAAATTCACAATCCTTTATCACTTCACCAGTAGGTTGCTTAATTATCTCGATAAGTGAGCAAAAACCAACAACAAACACATAGATTATATCACATATTTTTCCACGTTCAGTTACGTGACTGCGGTCGACGAGTACGAAGGAGGTCTCATGTTGACGCTGGACTCTACGCACAAGGTACTCCGTACACAGTCAGTGCTGTCATTTATAAAAGAGACCGTTGAAGCAGAAGGAACTGGCTGGAAGAAAGCAATGGCCGAACGATTGGTCGGCTGTTCAGTCATGACTATGTATAACAAGAAAATGTTTAGGTAAGTACTCCCCCAATTCTTCGAGTGGAATGAGATAACTCGAGAAAGTAGTAATATGTGGCTGTGCTTCTCAATAGATAGAACCTCGACTATAAGTTAATAGATCACTTCTAGACAAGCATGTATCTTTATCGACAGAATCTTCGCGTACGATTGCGATATTTGTAATACAATTAGTTGTTTTAACGAATATATCAGTATTATTTTCAAGAAAAAAATTGACCCAGAAATAACCCTTTTTTGGGTGCTAACAACAATATGTATAAGGCCAAGGCCTGTTGTACACACACGTTTTTCTTGGTGCGGCTAGTGCCGTGTACAACGGGCCTAAGGCTACCAATTACCTATACATACAATCATACATTATTCATATACTTTGTCCCCTTTAGCTCTTAAATGTTCTAAATTCTGACTTTGCCTTTTACAGGGTAGACAGTATTGATGATACACAGACACCAAAATCAACATTTGAGAAGATGGTGGATGGTCAACCAAAGCAGATTTCCTTCGTCGATTACTATAAGGACAATTATGGCATAGAAATTAAAGATTGGGATCAGCCACTGCTAATATCCAGGTAATTAACTTTTACACATGGCGCCCGAAGATCTCAATTCACGATACACTGTAAAGAGCCTGTTTTACCACCTAAAATTAAATGCTGTTCCATTTTGGAATTCATTTGGTGAGTAGTGACTATTTGGACATCGTAAAACAGGCCCTAAGTTGTTGTAATAGAACGCAATTACGCGAACTTCAATGTATTATGAATTAGGACACCTGTATGTTTGTTTACGAGCTCCTACAAACTAAGTTCTCGCCACCTTGCGATGATCGCGTAATCGCGTTCAATTAGCTGTAATCGCAAAATAAGATGTGATATTAATAAATCAACATTATTCTTCTAGGGATTCAAAACGTATGCCAGGCCAGGAAAAACCGACTGACTTCATGATATGCTTGATTCCTGAGCTCTGTCAGTTGACCGGCCTCACGGATGATCAACGAAGTAACTTTAGGTTGATGAAGGATGTCGCTACTTACACCAAAATCACGCCAAACCAACGTCATGCAGCATTCAAAAAGGTAAGAATTATCATTCACTGTTTTATTAGCATCTTAATCTATCTATTTGTCTGTTCCTCATCTACAGAAAATTGCTTAAAATAATATAAACTCGTAACAGCATCCAGGAATACAGTGTGTGAAAATACCCATCATAAAGCCCATTACCTTCATAATATTCTGCTCATCAAACTAAGTAACATTGAGCAAAAACTCATGCTTAAGAACAACCTTTATTTTTAGGGTTCCGTACCTCAAAAGGTAAAACGGAAACCTAATAGGATCACTCGTGTGTCTGTCTGGCTGAGTGTCAGTCTTTCACAGCCGAAATCGCCTGTGAAAGACTGACAGTCAGCCAGACAATCCAGTAGATTCAGTAGTAATCCAGTCCAGTAGATTCGGAGCAAATGCTCCGAATCTACTGGACTGATTAAGTTGAAATTTGTTACACATGGCTACACATCAAGCTATACATTTCCAGTTTACGCTGACCCCGCATTGTACGGAAATCCTATACAATGCTAGATCACCTTATACTGGAAATGTGTGTGTGCTTGATGTGTAGCCGTGTGTACACATAATAATATGAATTACAGTGACCTCAAACACGGAAATGTAAAAGTAAATAAATGATTTTTGAATATGATGGGGATCACTTGGGGTGCCAATAAAAAATAAAGTTTTGCAAACTACCGTGTGACATATCAAATGAAAGGGCTTGTTGAGAGGGTCCTAAACTTTGTTTATATTTTTAAAATAAGTAGTTTTATAAATATTTAAGAAAATATGCTTCAAAATTGACCATTTCCCCCTTTATCTCCGAAACTACTGAGCCTAAAATATTGAAAAAAAAAAACCGTGAAAATAGTTCTTTAGTTATAGATTACAGGAAAACCTATAAAAAGACAATGGTGTTAAAATAGCATGGTAAATCTCTCAATTTTGTGCATACAAACTTAAATTTGCAGTTGGAATGTATGGGAGAAAATGATTTTCATCTACAATGTAAAGTTAATTCTTGGGATAAAAAACATGGTGGATAACATATTCATTGTACGAAACCCTCAACACGCGTGTTCAACTCGCACTTGTCCGGTTATTTGGTGTGAAAAATTGCAGTTTACGGCAGCGCGCAATATAACGCACGCACGACATTGTGCTTATGGGTGGGTGCAACCGTACAGGAGTCGTGGGGTATTTCAACTAAAATTTAGATTTAAAACTGTTTATGAAAAAAAGTTGAAAATGTTTCCTAAAAAAAAGTAAGAACATGTTGGAACTTTGACCATCAATATCTCCGTAACCAGAAGGTTCCTGGGTATGGTCCAGTAAAAAAAGCCGAGTCACTTGTACACAAATGACTCTCGGCTACGTTAAGAGTCTTACACCAGAAGCCGTAGCATGACGCTTTCTATTTCTATGAAGAATAGACACAGCTCTTTCTATACAAAGTGACATTTCGTTTCTCCATTTTTGACATCCTGTAGAAATCCTGGTACAATCTGTCATTTTGGCTTTCGTTTCTAACGATCTTTGTCTAGGTCCTTTTTTATGTAGAAGTGTTTCTACAGTGCGATGTCAAAAATGGAGAAACGAAATGTCACTTTGTATAGAAAGAGCTTTGTCTTTTCTTCGTAGATATAGAAAGCGTCATGCTAAGTCTGCTGTATGCATACGCATATGATTTCTTTGTATGTTGACTTGAATAGTATCAACATGAGGTTTTATGTTGTTACCAATAAATCGAGCCCTTACCGCCGACTTATCGTAAGCGACATTTTTACGAAAATGTGATTTATATCCTAAGCGATGATTAAAACAATATGGTTTGTGATAAAAATTGCCTTTTCGTAAAAATGGCGCCTACAATAAGTCGGCGGTAAGGGCTCGAAATGTTCATTGCCATAAAAAAAAAGTATACATGATACTATATTTTTCAATATAAATTAATTCTGAGCTATATTGTATTTGTTCATCTTTTTATATTACTGTTCATCCAATCTTATTACAGTACATAGAAACCGTGATGAAAAACGAAACTGCAAGGAATCGCCTGGCGGGTTGGGGCCTTAGCATAGCGCCAGAGACAATCAACCTTACTGCTCGCACATTGCAACCTGAAACGCTATACTTCGGTAACAACGTCAGGGTGCCAGGCAAACCTAATGCAGATTGGAATGGTGAAGTCACAAGGCAACATGTGATGCAAGCCGTGGATATCATCAAATGGGTCATTTTGCACACTGATAAGGATAAGAAGGTTGCTAATGTAAGTAATTTGATATTATGTGGATTGAAACAATAGATTATGACCATTGAAGTTGTTAAAGGATGGGTCAAATTGAAAAAAAAAATACGTAGAATTTATTGTGTTTTGGTTTGGCAAAGGACGTGTTGGAATTGTTTTTTTAATACTTTTAGAGTTGTTTTACAATAATGTAGCGTTTTTTTAATCATTTAATCGTTTTTTTTTTTCATTCTCACGGAATTGAATGATAATGGATCACGAAATAAATTAGGAATATTAGTTGAGTCAAGTCCTTAGCATCAGAAAAACATGACCTCAAACTCAAAGCATTTATTTCAACACAGGCACTTTTGAATTTTCAAGGAGTTAGTCAGTTAGAAAACATGAAGCTAGTTGCCCTTTTCAAAGCGTAATAGGTATCTATGAAGAAGAATAGGCAAGCAACTCCTATCTCACTAATAATAAAACATTCCACAGGACTTCCTAGAAACAGTGAAGCGCTCCTGTCGTCCTATGGGCATGAACGTGGCCGAACCCCAATTGATTCGAATGCCGAACGACCGCACTGACTCTTACGTCCTCACCCTGAAGAAGGTCATAACATCCAGCATGCAGATCGTGGTGGTTATCTGTCCCTCGGCTCGAGATGACCGTTACGGCGCTATCAAGAAGATATGCTGCGCTGATAATCCTGTTCCCTCACAGGTATATAATTTATTTATTCAGTGAAACCTGGGAAGAGCGGAGTGCAGAAGATTTTCTGATTACGTTGAATAATAGACTTTTTTATTAGTGCAAAGTTGTACGCCTTCATCAAACGGCTCCTATTCAACTGAATGCGTTTTTAAGATGTAAAAAATAATGTATCGACGGCTGGTTTTACGTATACCATGAGTGTTATGGAAGAGAATGGCTTAAATGTTAAAAAAATATATATCACTCAAGAATAAACGAGGGAAACAATAACCCTATTGTCTATGCGAACTTATTAGTTGAACTTGGGCGAAAAGTCTATATAAAATCAACGATTTAAAAAACACTATAATATCAACATTATTCATTTCAGGTAATAAATGCCCGCACGCTTATGAACCAGACCAAAATACGCGCTATAACACAAAAGATTCTCCTTCAAATGAACTGCAAGCTCGGCGGTACTTTATGGAGCATCAGTATACCTTTCAAGAGTGCTATGGTTATAGGCATTGACAGCCATCATGACGCTACTAGAAAGAAGCAGAGTGTTTGCGGTAAGTTAAAGTTTTACCAAACTCATTGCTTATCGTGTTCTCTGGTGTTAGTGTGAAGAAATGGAGCTACACAGTATCAGTCTGTTCTACTTTATTCTCGGACAAGTACAGGTCAACGTTTAACACGTGGGTATCGTAGAAGGCGATTAAAGGTAAACGCAGACCATTCGAGTGACAGGCAAAGTGACCGGGAGTTGACATGCTATGGCAGCAACAACCTTCTGTCTAAAAAACTTTTTACAGTTTAACAAGTCTGTTGTTTTTTTTTGTAAAAAGTTTTTTCACTTTTTAGTGGGTCAGTTTGTAATTTATCTAAGTTACAATAGCCTAATGTCAACTGCTCAACACCTTTTACAAAATAGTGCTTTTCTTGATGCAGGGACGTTAATTGAGGATTGAGGAGTTCTCCTGGTAAGAACCAGGAGAACTGCTACTCACCATAAATGATAAATGATAGTTCCGGTGGCCATCTGTGGTCTTCATCATCCGAGTGTAAATGCACAAGTTACTATAAAAAATACCTAAATCGCTATAGCTGTGCCTTTAAAATTTGAGGATTTCCCTCGATTACCATGGGATCCCCTCATCAGAATATGAATTGGTGACAATGGGACCACCTCGAGAGCATACCCTTTTCAACAAAAAATAAATTTTGAAATCGGTCCACTATTGAGGGAGAAATCGGCGAACATACATAAAAAAAATATAAACATGTCGAATTGATAACCTCCTCCTTTTTGAAGTCGGTTAACAAAAAACTACAATCAATGATCTGCTGAATACATAATAAGTGTTCTGGCAACTTGTCTTTTCGCTGTCTATAGTAGATGTGAGATGCTGAGACTGGATATAATATAACATCACACCTGGATATCTGGTTAGTTACCATGTAATAGGGGACAAGTCTGTGGACGAGTTAAGGCGCTGACAAGACCCAATCGACAAAATAGGCTTCTCTTAAGAAAAAAAAATTGCCAAATCTGTATAGTTTGTGGTAGCGGAAAAAATATATGTTAATTTTGAACATATTTCCCAAAACTTGGTTGTTTCCAAAACACGTTTTGAAAACAAATCTCGATACAAACTAACGTTAAACTAACCTCTTACCTTGAGTTCTAATTCAAAATATCAGCATTAAATATCAACATACGTTACGTATTTAATTAAATAACAAGAACGTCTTATTTGAATGCAGAACTTGGCTGTTTTTTATTTTCGATTACTCAACTCAATTCTGAGTAAATAGAGAATTGCTTCATATTTTGCAATAAATTACAAGTGTTGTGTCATCGTGCTTCTCTTTCTTTTCTATGCAATCTGACAGTGACCGCGGTTTAGTTGTTGTCAGCGTCTTAAGGGATGCTTACTGGCTTATCAATTTTAGTTTTGATGCATATAAAAGTACTAGTAGTGAAGGCACGTGAACATATACGTAAGAAGTTGGCAGAAATATTCCAGCGCTGATATTTTGCTGGATTCGTTTTCTCGTCTACTGATCGTTATTTCCCCACTACTGATCATTATTTCTCCTGACAAAGTTTATTCTGTTTATATGTATGTATCTACGTCATCATCATCTGCCTAGCCTTTTTCCAACTAAGTTGGGGTCGGCTTCCAGTCTATCCGGATGTCGCTGAATACCAGTATTTTACATGGAGCGACTGCCTATCAGACCTCCACAACCCAGTTACTGGGTACGATACCCCTTGGTAAGACTGGTTGTCAGACTTTCGGGCTTCTGACTACCCGTAATGCTTTAGTAAGGAGCCAATTAGAATGTAATGCAGCTATCTGGGCTCCGCATGAAACTAAATATAGTCTCATGTTGGAGCGCGTACAAAATAAATTTATTAGATATAAATATATATCTTCATTGTATGATATGCGAGAGATTTATATTTAATTAATTAAATATTTTGATTTATTTATTGTAGTCTGATTCGTAACAACCTATTAAATTCGACTATGGCTAATGATAAACATAATAGCTGTATTTTTATTACTACTGATTCAAACCTAATATTTTGCATGCCGTAAGGTAAAATATATCGGGACACTTAATAAATATTCCAACTTATATGTATACCTACATTATCAGCAAATAAATGATTTCTTTATTTCTATGAGGGGGGAATACGGAGTGTATGCATTTTATCCGTTGATGTATCCAACACTTATCTTATCCATCATGTATCTTAGGTACGGTCGGATACAATGAACTGAGGGTCAGGAGGCACTGCTTATATCTTTAAGATAATTAGAGGGAAGATACACAATGCGGATATATTGCGAAGGGTGGCACTAGTCGTGCCAGACGGGTATGTGGGTCGTCGCGCGCACGAACTTCTGCGTGCGGTGACGCTGACACGCGCTCCGCACTCTCAGCCTCATAGCTGATGACGTCGACATATTCTGTTACGCTTTGGGTGAATTTGAAAGAATAGCTACCTATAGAATTTGTTATGGTACAAGCAGTGGAACTATTTAATTAGGGTTCCATACCCAAAGGATAAAACGGGACCCTATTACTAAGACTCCGCTGTCCGTCTGTCACCAGGCTGTATCTCATGAACCGTGATAGTTAAACAGTTGAAATTTTCACAAATGTATTTCTGTTGCCGCTATAACAACAAATACTAAAAACCAGAATAAAATAAATATTTAAGGGAGCTGAATGGTACGGACCCTTCGTGCGCGAGTCTGACTCGCATTTGACCGGTTTTTTTTAATTTTTAGGTATACCTTCTACAATATCGCATTGGGTCTAGCCTGTAAGGATATTTGTATGTTTGGAGTGAATAAATAAAATAAATCCTTATGTTTTCAGCCTTCGTAGCGTCATACAATCAGGCGATGACGCATTGGTACTCAAGGGTGGTGTTCCAGTCGAAAGGGCAGGAGATAATCGATAATCTTAAGGACTGCCTGGTGGAGTCACTCAAACATTTCCTTAGTGTTAATGGAACCTTGCCTGAAAGGATTATTATATACAGGTATGTCGCAGAACTATCTATTAATTTAAATACGCTTTTCGTGTATCGTCTGTGTGACCGCGTTGTTCTTCTAAACTACACAATGGTTTTAGATGCGGGTTTCACCCTCATTTAGAGAATTTATTCCGGAAGGTTTATTTGTATAATAAATAACTTATATTAAACTTAAATATATAGCTTAGCTGAAGTGGCAGTGGACTAGCTATATTTGTAGAAGGACCAATGGGCGGTGGAGCAGACGAGTCCTGGAGTGGAGACCGGGTATCGGCAGGCGTAGTGTGGGACCCCCCCCAGCTAGATGAACCGACGACTTTAAAAAGGTGGCTGGGACAGACTGGATGCGGAAGGCGGAGAACAGGGTGTTGTGGCGCAGCCTGGGGAGGCCTATGTCCAGCAGTGGACTGTTATAGGCTGAGTTGATTGATATTATAATAAAGAAATCTCGATGTTTTTTCAACATGTAAAAGCCGTGGGAAGCGGGGGCGGTTCGCTATTTTATTATCGCCGAAGTATTGCTATACTTAAGTAGCAGTAGGCGGGGCACATAGCTCGCAGTACGGATGACCGATAGGGACGGAAGGTTCGGGACTGGCGACAAGTAACGGGAGGCGCAGCGTTGGAAAGTCTCCCACAAGGTGGACGGATGAGCACAGGACTGATGGTCGATGTGGCGACACTTAGGGGAGAACTATGTCCAGCTACGTGTACAAAATACAGATAACATATCAGATAATATATTAAAAGGAACAAACAATAATAAACTACTTTTTCTTTATTTAAACAGGGACGGCGTCGGTGACGGCGAATTGAAAGTGGTCCAACAGTACGAAATACCACAAATGATGATCTGTCTGTCTGTACTAGGCGCTCAGTACAAGCCGGCACTTACCTACATAGTGGTACAGAAACGCATCAATACCAGGATATTTATGAAGGGTGGTGGTGGTTTCGAAAACCCGAACCCTGGGACTGTTTTAGATCATGGCGTTACTAGACGTGATTGGTAAGTAAATTCTGATATTTTTTAATAAACGAAAGATTTTTTTTTTAAATTGAGACGCTCAGAAAATACAACAATAAAAAAAACATTCAAACTATCAAAATCATGAAAACAATAATAATAAAAAGATTACATTAAAACTAACATAGTGAAAACATAAACAAAAAGAAGACCTGTGCAAAGCCAAAACGCTCCTATCTCAGAATAGAATAGAACACTATTATGCTCACCATAAAAATTACAGATCTAAATGTGGAAATTTACATAAGGCGACACAATGGACGGTCTTAATAGACGATCTTGATTTCTATATTATTATTATTATTAATTGACCGTGGACACGGGTATCGCTCGCGTGAACTTACTGTAAAAGGCTTACATAGTCGTTGCGTTTTATAATAATATGCCCTTTTATTTATAACGTAGCTTAAAGTTAAGACACGTTTAAACGTCAAAAATGTATGGTTAAACAGACGCTAATAAGACGTTTATAAATAACAGGGTGTTACTACGTCATGCAGTACCTGATAATACCTATCTAGAGCCTAATCTACACGGGAGGTGAAGCGCGCAATCATCTGTGACAGTTGTCTTGCCTCATCCTTTGATTCCCATGGATTGCCTGTTGCTTTTTTAAGTCATCTAATTAAAACAGGCAATGGCGCCGATTCCCTTGTTCACAAACTAAAGTAAATTTAAGTTCAGTGCATCTTTTTCTTTCTATTTCATTAAGAAAAGGACAGAAGATACATTTTAGTTTAGTCCTGTCAAATTAATCAGCGCTTGACGTAAATTGACGTAATTTTAATATGCAAGTTTTTAATCACGTCTAAACTTGTATAGAGCAGTGACAGGCACTGATTAATTTGACAGGACTAAACTAAAATTTATCTTCTGTCCTTTTCTTAATGAAATAGGAAGAAAAAGATGCACTGAACTTACATTTAGTTTAGTTTGTGAACAAGGGAATCGGCACTAATGTCAGTTGTAATAGCAGTTATTGCACAGAGACATGATCAAGTTTCAGGATAATGAGTTGTTTGGAAGTTATGTGGAAAGTTAGAAGTTAGTCTTAATCAAAACGCGAATACCTTCAAGATACATTCGTAAAATTAAACAACAATATCATCATCTATCTAGCCTTTTTCCCAGCTATGTTAGGTCGGTTTCCAGTAACTAGATGCAGCTGAATACCAGGATTTTACATGGAGCGACTGCCTATCTGACCTCCACAACCCAATAAAATAACTGAGTAACACAATAACCCTTGGTTCATAAAATTAAACGTTCCCCTTTAATTCCAGGTACGACTTTCTAATAGTCTCTCAAAAGGTGAACCAAGGTACAGTAACACCAACTCACTACGTAGTTATCCACGACAGTAGCGACATGACGCCGGACCAGTGCCAAAGAATTACCTACAAATTGTGCCATTTATACTACAACTGGCCCGGCACGGTCCGAGTGCCGGCGCCGTGTCAGTACGCACATAAGTTGGCGTATCTAGTAGGCCAGAGCGTACATTCAATTCCTGCTTCAACCTTATCTAACAAGTTGTTCTTCTTGTAGATTAGTTTATACGTAGAATAACGTGATTTTTTGTAAGATCTTTTTTTCTGTTTGGTTAAATTGTTTTTTTTTTTGTTATTAATATGCGCGGTGTTTCTAAGTTTCTGCGAGTATAAAGTTTTATTGTAAACTAGCTGTTTTGAGAGCAAAGTATTTTTGTTTGTATTTCCGAGTCTATGGTTAATTTCATCAAAATTGGTTGAGCAGTTTAGTTCAACTAATTTTGACAAATAAACAAACTTACGCATTTACAATTTTGTGTGCATGTGTGTGATTATGAAGAGTTTCATTTCATTACGCATTTTTTACAGTCTCTTCCCACCGCTAGAATATAATTGGACTGATTTCGACATAATTCGTATGTGTGATTGAATGAGAAAATGTAAAATAAAATGAAGAAAAGTGATGACTTTAATTGAATGAATGCCCAAAAGTTTCAGGTAAAGTTGGAAAAAATGTTAAGGGTGGGTTGCCATCATAAAGGCAGTGTACCAAAGCTGCCCACGAAAATGTAGGCGGGATGTTCGCGCCGTGGACGACCCACGGCCACACTACGTACGGATGCGTGGCTGGCATACAAATGAACCGCGCAGCTAACGTGCGTAACCCCTCCGTACACATGCTATTCAGCAGTGGCATTCCGCTTTTATCCACGTTTGTCAAATCAACAATATTTAATTATTAGACTTGATTACTCTGATCCATTGACGTAACCCACTCTTAATATTGGTACAAAAATACCGCGCACATTACAAGTATTCGTATTACGTTAATTTGTAATTAATCGTAGTTTTATTTTATTTTTGTATTTAGTAGGTACTTAAATTTAAGTACATAGTTTTAAGAGTCCGCCTATCCTGTGTGTTTAGGTATGAAATTATTTTAAGGAATATCGGATTATTACCGATAATTTAATTCTAATCTTCGGCTGTTAGTTACTACGATTTCAATAAGATAAAATATTTCAGCCTGAGCGTTGATTAAATTGATTAAAGGTAGACAAAACTAATTAATAAGTTTAAAATACGATTAGTGCCTTTTTACCTGACTGCCCCAGAAGGAGGGTAATGTTTTTCGAGAGTTTGTATGTATGTATGTATGTATGTATGTATGTATGTATTTATTTATGTATGTCTATTTCTTTGGCACGCTCTGTAGCCTAAACGGCCTGATTGATTTTAACGTTAATGTTAGTGTCGTTCGATTCGTCTTCATTGTGGGAGTGACAGGCTATATAATTTTTATATATTGCATCTGCGAATAAAAAACGGATTAAAAAAAATAAATTACAACAATATTGATATCATATAAAAGCTAGTAATTAGTCAATTCCATATGTATATATATATATTAACAAAACTAAAAAGCTTGAAATAAAACAAATTATTTAAAAAACAAAAAAGCCGACTGCAAAAACACAACTGAAAAGAAAAACAAGCATTACAATCTTTAGAATTTTGGTATCGCAAGTTACACCATATTTCAGGTCACCATTTTTGCAGTCGGGTTTTTTGTTTTTTAAATAATTTGGTTTTTTTTTCAGTTTTCTTTATAAGATAAAATTGTAAAATCCGATTCATATTTCCTGCCAAAGTAAAAATCAATATATTTTATTTCACATAAACCTATGACACTTACCACTTACTCACTGACCTTTGAGCACATATGAAACGTCAGAAGCTAGTTGCACGATTCCAATCGGTCGTTTCGTATGTAGAAGAGCCGGCAAGAACCTTCACAGTTACTCTTTTTAAAATAATTGGGTTTTACAATGTTTTCAAATTTTAGTGTTAATAGGTATGGCAGGATGGTGTAGGCCTGTAATGAAGTTCCAGGTATTCAACAAAAAATAAATGGTCTACAAATCTACAGTCTATTAAGCCTACAAGCCAGTCTTCTTGTCTACTTTACACTTGTTGGCAAATGCACTAATAAGTTTAGATTAGATAATATTGTCCATTTCTGTGGAATTCGGGAACTCCCAAATACTCCAAAATATTTTATTCCGGATTTTGATGTTCCGACCTAAGAATTATAATTTGTATTATTAAAAATAACGAAATTTATTTTATCGAAAGTCTTAAATGCGATTTGTTTGTTTCCGACTTTCATACGTTCAAAGAATCAAATGCTCGATGGGTTCTCGGTCGGAAAAACGACATTCTGATTTTCAATACTTCGAATAAACTGCTAAAATTAAGATTCTGATTAAATTAGTATATTATTCAGTTACGCATATAAATACAAACTCTTTAGGTAACGTTTAATGTAATTGAAAAACGTCTACTTCGTTATTAATATTTGTGTATTAATATTTTTTTTTTGTGTTTTCTTCTTCTGGAGGATTTCTACGGTGCGATGTCAAAAATGGAGAAACAAAATATTACTTTGTATAGTAAGGGCTGTATCTATTCTTCGTAGCAATAGAAAGCGTCATGCTAAGCCTGTAGGAAGTGTACTGTAAGTATGCCCAATGTGTATTGCTCAGAATAAAGCATAAAGTATTTTACTTCCTACAAGTTTTGGTCAAAATAATACCACCCTACATTCTGCTTACAATGAGGGATGCTGCATCAGGAAGTGACATATTGCTGTATTTATTAGCAAAGATAGCAGGCAAGGTGCAGACTAAATACATTTATATACATCTGTTAACTATTGTACCTACTAATAAATTGCATAGTTTAAAAAGGGTATCCATGGAGATTCATGCCGGTTCTTTTTACAGGAAAAATCTATTCAGAGGGAACTTCTATTCGAATATCTTACGCAATTTCATACGCAAGATGCGTAAAATATCTTTGGAGAGCTCTTTTTCAAGATGCTCATCCTGTTCACTGCCTTCCGTATCCAGTCTGTCCCAGCCGCCCTTTTAAATTCTTCGGTCATTTGTCTAGCTGGAGGGTGTTCCAGGCTACGATTGCTGACTCACTCTCTTCAAGGTTTCGACTTCTCCAATGGCCAGTCGTCCTTTGCTAATCATGGCCAGGCCCCCGCCACTTCAGCTTACTAACCCTGTAACGAGCTTAAATAAGCTGAGTTACAACAGCAAAGAAATCCTTCTCAACTCCCTGTACTTTCTTCTAGCACTCTACTTCAGCAAAGTTTCTTGTGCATTTAATGAAAATGTTAAGAAGTTTATATTTAGCATAGATTACTGTTTTTGTTTCTTTTTTTATAATAGTTTTGTGATCTGCTTGATTACCTCGAGATAATTTAAATGATAACCAATAATATTCCTAATCCCATTTTTTACTACAGTTCCTATGTTTTAATACTCACATGTTTCGTGCTCAAGTCGGTATTACTTTTAAAAAGATTTTCCAATTTTTTTCTTTATTATTATTTTCAAATGTTGTTTAATGGTCATTGCACATAGGTGGAAAATGGTGGAGTCGTTTTTATTTACCTAAATATCTGCTTAAATATAAACAGGGTCCGTGTTTCTTTAAAAACTGTGGAATGTTAAGTGTAATGTTAAATTCTATGATACCGGTTTTAATAAAATAATCATTCCATCATTTTGTAAATAAGCATTCTAAGAGATTTATATCGATGTTAAAAGCTAGTCTTTGTCTTTAATATTCATGAATATACTTAGAATGAACCCTATTTTTAAGAGATTTAAAAATGTTAATATTGTGAGATTTCTGGTTCCTATCCTTCACTTGCAAAAGTGTCTTAGAAGATCAACTAACAGAAATAAATATCATTTAATTTCTTATAATTAAAAACTCCCTGAATGCACAACCGTCGGTTAAAAACAAAGTTGATTTAATTAAATACTTTTATTGTTGTTCCAATTTGTTCCGGAGCTCTAAATACGAACAATTGTTGACTACTTGTAAGTGAGTAACAAAGCTAATTACGTTATTATTTTTCATTGCCTAATATCTAAGGAAATTTATTGTATTAGGTTTGGTTGAGCACTTCTCGACATTCGCAGAAGCTGAGATACCGATAAGAATAGTTAGATCTGAGTCGGTCATGTAGGTATTAAGTCATACCTTAGTGTAGATTTAACTGAGTTTTTTTTATAAAACCGTTAACACTAATAATAGATTATTTTGTAAGAGAACACGCAGTTCTATTTTTTGTAATAAATCATTTTGTACAAACACTGTTTTTATTTTCTGTCCCAAATCCAATCCAATCCCATTATCTTCTTCGCCACAGATAGCGCAAGCACAATGTGCCCATAAATATGAAAATCTGGACAATGCATAAAACAAAGTCAAAGTCAAATTTATTTATTTCAAGCACATGATTGAACGTCAAAATATACAAAAAAAAATTGAATTGATTCTAGTCGCTTCTTTCAAAAGGTAGTTGTGTATGAAGAAGAATGGGCAAGAAACTACACCGTTACTCTTTTGAAATGTTAAGACAATATTTTGTTTAGGTATGTACATACATTAATTATCTATATAATTATATTTAAAGACTGCACCTAGAATAAAATTACTGTACTACAATAGGTAAAAATTATTGAAAACCGGCCAAGTGCGTGTCGGATCACGCACAATGAAGGGTCTCGTAGTTGGGATTACTTGGGACGAATTTGTTCCAAAAACAAACTTAACATTGTAGTTGAAAAACCTGTTCTCACATACACATATATATGCCACGGTCAATTCTCGCAACTGCAAATTTTAGTTGGTCGACTATAACTCGTTAAGGCGCTGACAAGACCCAATTGACAAAAAAAAGGCTTCTCTTAAGAAAAAATATTGCCAAATCTGTTTAGTTTATGGTAGCGGAAAAAATATATGTTAATGTTGAACATATTTCCCAAAACTTGGTTGTTACCAAAACACGTTTTGAAGAAAAAATCTCAATACAAACTAACGTTAAACTAACCTCTTACCTTGAGTTCTAATCCAAAATGTCTGTATTAACACGTTCACTGTCCCAGTACAAAGTTATAAAAAATATTCGTACGTCCATCTACAAACTCGCCCCTAACTTGACAATAATACGTCCATGAGAATCTTTTTCCTCTTATTCATACGTCCAGTCAAATAAAAAACATCAAATTTACTTTTGTATTATGACTCCAACTGGAGTCATGGACATGTGAGTTTGGTACAAATGTGACTCCATTTGGAGTCATTGGACAGTGAACGTGTTAAATATCAATATACGTTACATATTTTATTAATAACAAGAACGTCTTATTTGAATGCAGAACTTGGTTGTCTTTTATTTTCGATTACTTATCTCAATTTTGAGTAAATCGATAATTGCTTCATATTTTGCAATAAATTACAAGCGTTGTGTCATCGCGTTTCTCTTTCATTTCTATGCAATCTGACAGTGACCGCGGTTTAGGTGTTGTCAGCGTCTTAACTTGTAAAGCCTATTTAGCGGCGGCAGAGATCTTGCGTCCGGCCCTGGTTCAGGCCAAGGTACGGAGCGAGAGGACATGGTCAGCCGTCACCTCCTTCTGCGAAGCAGTAATGCTCGCGAAGGAGGAGGCGGGACGGTTGAGGGAAAGGCAAATTTTGCGCCCTTTCGCCCCTAGCCGCCGCAGGAGATGCCCTGGGCGTCGGGAATCCCGGGCGGATTTCCGGCCACCGTAGGCGCGGGCTTGCAAACGGTGAGCAATGGGTAGCTCACCGTCCGGTAAGGACCAGGCCCGGGTCGATGGCGCGTTTTATTCCACGCGCGCCTCAAAGAGATGTCAGCACAAGTGTAGGGGTTCACTAGGGCCGATGCCTGCCGGGGTCGTGGGAAGGTACTAAAGGGTTATCGAGGCCCCTGGCTACACAGGCAACGGAAGGAATACGGGAGGGTTTTAGTCAGTAAGAGTCTGACACACCTTCCCGCTCCACCCAGAGCGGGAGAAGTTATTTGATGATTACCAACCCAAAAAAAAGCCGTGATAGTTTTCATTTTAATTTCATTATATGTACTACTGAATTTTTTCACATCTGTAAACAACCGTTTAGCTGGCAGGGGGACACTCGACTCTAAAGCACTTTAGTGCTTAATATTACGCAATTGTATCGTTGAATCGAAAAGTCGTGTTCACAGACCTGCAATATTTTTGAACGGCCTATCCAACGATACCCCACACCATGGGGTAGATGAGAAAAAAAATATCATCCCCACATTACGTGCAAGAAGGGAGGCACGCTAAAAATTTTTTTTTTTAATGTTTTTATTTTAGCACTGTCGGCGTGATTCATATGTATACCTATGCCAAATTACAGCTTTCTAGTACTAAACGTCTCTGACCGCCACGCAAAAGCAAAAAACGTGCCCTCGGCGCCAAGCTACGAATTATTCCTTAAAATCTGTCATGTAGTGGCGACAAAAGGCATCCATGACTGTGGCGGTCAAAAGGTTAAAGTGCTAATTCTTGTTGAAGTCAAGTGGGGGGCACTTGACTTCAACAAGAATTAGCCCCCCCCCCCCTGCCAGCTAAATGGTTGTCTAAGGAGATGTGAAAAATTCATGGCAGTAGTACTTAATATAATGAAATTAAAAGGAAAACTATCACGGCTAAGTAGGCTTTACAAGTTAACGAGTTATAGTCGTACCAACTTAAATGTGCAGTTGGAGAATTGACCGTGGCATACATCGATGTATGGGAGAACAGGTTTTTCAACTACAATGTTAAGTTTTTTTTTGGAATAAATTCGTCCCAAGTAATCCCAATTACTGAACCCTTCATTGTGCGTGGTCCGACACGCACTTGGCCGGTTTTATGGTTTACTGATGTCGCTTAGTAGTGAACAATATTTTATTCTTTCTTTTAAATCTTCTTATTCATCCGGGGTATTCATGGGTATTACAATCATCCACAAATTTTGATATTAGTTCAATCATAACTCACTTTGCGTACAGAGACCGCCAGAACATAATTAATTATCAAAAGCCAAAGCAAACTGGTCGATTGAAATTCGCCAATCAGATTATCAGAACATGATTTGAAAGCAAACTTTCCTAGGTAAACAGTGCAAACAGGCTCATGTGGACTGGTAGCGTTGAGTACGCTGACCGAGAGGGTGAGCATGAAGAGCTTCCTCATGACACCACTCAGAGATGGCGTTATTCCTTTTAAATTACCGTGGACCGTTGTACCTGCAGGGTCCGTTTTACCTTCTTTTCCTCTACCTACTAAATGTCGCGGCGTTTAAAACCTCTATGATCTTTTTCCTACTTGAAATTACAAACTATATTACCTATATCTAGCTTCTGCCCGCGACTTCGCCCGCGTAAAATTTCAGCCCCTGAACCACCGCGTCACATCCCATCGCCCGCCCGCGCTATTAGGTACTTCGTTATCGTTTAGCATTCGTTCTGACTTTTTTTTCTTTTTGCTCGGCTCCTAAGGGTTGTAGCGTGATGTTAAAAACAATTTATTGTTATATAGATAGAAGAAGTTAAGATGTCACTGTACAATTATGTTATAATCTATCGGTACCTATTATTTCCGTTAGATTATAAACTGTTGGAAAATTGTGATCTGCAACAAACCATTCAATTTAACGCGCTATTTTTTGTAGTTTATAATGTATCCATGGGGAACCAAAAAATTGTGAACTGGTATCAAACTTGCTTGCGACGCATCTTGTGCTAATACTAATAATAGTCTGCCTAGCTGTGAGCAACTTAGAAATGGCGCTGTTCTGTTGGTCACCGTTCTATCCTAACCTAACCCGTTTTACCGACAGTTTTTAACCGAACGGAAATAATACCGAAAGATTATAAATAAAAATAAAATAAATAAAGATTTATCGAACAAAAATGGTTGAACAATCAAACACACCGACACCATGCGTAAGCAGTGGCGGATTTGCCCTAAGGCTCAGGCCTAGGGCGGCCAGATATTAGGGGCGGCCAATCGTGACAAAAATTCAATGATGTTAACAAGAAATAATTCGTAAATATTCTAAAGGGCGAGCCTTTAGAATATTTAGGTACTTTCGAGTTATTTCTTGTTATTATCATTTAATTTTTATTTATACACATTATGCAGATTATGATGGGCCGTACTGCACCACATCGTATAACAATAATTATAATTTGTATGTATAAATTATAGATATGTATAATGTAATGTACAATAAATAATTATTTCGTACTTAAAACTGATTTAGGAAGAAAAATGTTATACGCGCGAGCCTTAAAACACTCGCGCTCGTGCTCGGGAGTTTCGTGAACGCTCTTAAACGATCTTGCTTTGATTTTGCTAACATAGAGGCTGATTTTTTAAGGAAATTGGATTGCGAAGATTTAATCAATGATTTTGCTGCGCTTAAGTGCCGACGAGTTTTATAACACATTGTAAAACACTTATTATGTCTTACCTTGTATGAGAATAAACCTGTAGTTACTGTATAAATAGAACCTAAAACCATTTAAAATGTGGAATTATCCCTGAAACCTTGGAAAATATAGCACGGCAACTAGCAGATATTATAGTTAAACAAATTTCTGAATCGATTTCGATAAAAGTTGGCAATAAAGTAAAATTCATTAAGTAGTCTATAAGATGGGTGCTGAGAAAGGGGCATCTGGTATTTATTACATGGCCTGGGGCATAGGGCGGCCAAGACTGCAAATCCGGCACTGTGCGTAAGTACCTATACAATAATAGCGTATTACAATAATAATTATATCCACCAACCCGCACTGGGCCCGCGTGGTTGATTACGGCCCACTCCCTCTCCCCGAGAGGAGACCTGTGTCCCAGCAGTGCGAACATTATAGGCTGAAAAGAATAATAATTCAACCTCGTGTTATCAGCAGTCTTTGTATGACCTCTGGTATCCAAACAAAGATTTAACTTTTGTTATGGATACCAGTATTCACATCAAGCATCATTTATTTTTTTTATTCTGCGTCGGTTCTCACAATCTTACGGTGACATAAATATAGTTATATAGTTTTTATTATAATGAAAAAATATTAAGCAAAATCAATAGGTAGGTATATTGCATATTTCATAGGCATTCGCTCCATTTAAAATACTGGTATTCAGCTGTAGACTGGAAGCCGACCCCAACGTTATTGGGAAAAGGCTAGGCAGATGATGATGATGATGATGATGATGATTGCAGATGGTGTTTTGACATAATTATCAAAAATATCCCTGTTTGATAACAATGAAACGGATATTTTTGATAATTATGTTTTATGTGCTGGCTGGCAACACTTGTGTTTGCACAAGAGTGCCTGATCAGCGATCACTCATCACCAGGCGAATTGATTGCGCGGGTAAGTACCTATCAAATTTTCTTTTTTATCTGTTATCAAGATGAATTCCATTTCCGGGACCTCTATTATATCTAAAAGCAACTGCACAGTAAACAGATAACTCGGACAGCGCATCCATTCCACAAGTCTTGAAAAATAATATCTACACGTGGAATACCTACGGCTTAACTAAGCATTAAAATTGTATCGACAAAAAATGCTCCAAAATTATCCCTTTATCGTATCACTCATTGATTCACGAATGGTCTTTAGTTTCCTAAATATTTTCGCCCTAATTAGTTACAATGAAGTCTTGCCCCGCGGCTTTGCTTGACAGGAGACGCCGAATGCACGCTCTCTAGACTGATGTGAATTAAACAACTTAATACCACGATACTTTGTTGTCAATTTCTCTGAATGATGATCCCCTATTCTTCCATATACATTGCCGGTTTTGATAGCCATGTAAGAGACGATGATCCTCCAGATACAGCAATGTATTGGAAACTGGTTGAATGTGTGAAAAACACTATTCAGCGTTATCACCCGCTAGTATTTCAACTGTTGCAATTTGTGATTGGCGGAATTCTTCAGCTAATTTCCGAGTATAAAATTATTGCCAATTTAGATGATTTTAGAAAATCGTAACGTTTACTAAAACCTATACTGACAGAAAGATTAGAGGGAAGATTATTTTTTGTAGAAAAAGTGCCAAAACTTTTTGAATTATTAAGTTTTTTTTAACGAAGAAACTGATTTTACCTATTTTTTAAAATACCTTTTGGCCCTCAAACGCAAGTCTTCAACCATCAACATATTCTACTAAATTGGAGGAGCAGGATTTAATAAATAGCGTATCTGATTGAATGTCACGTTGTATAATTTCTAAATATTGAGACAAGTTAAAGCAGTGTCGGGTAGGGCGAGTAAAGCATAGTGTTACACCGATAACAAACTTCTAGCAGCTAAGCTGTGGGCTGACGTAATGTATGTCGGTCTCCACCTCAGAACAATCTGAAATACCGACGGCGTGTGTGGGAGTGCTTCGTTTAACGAAAGAGCGGCAGTCCATCAGGAGCGAGCGAGACAACGCTATACAGAGTAAGGAGCACGGCACAATACGCTGCCCGTGGGAAATGCACAGTAGTGGTCAGATCAGAGTGCGCGCGCGCCGGCCCAGTGCACGTATTATTGTATTGGAATCTCTACTGCTCACAACGGCTTATGAGATTATGTTTCAAGAATGGACACCGGTTTTATATCAACGCCGCAAGATTCAATTTTGTATTCACTTTTTTTTGAACTTCAGATAACATTATTGTATCGAAAGTTATATAGGTAGTTCCGTCGGGTACCTATAATGCGATGAATTTTTTTTGCGATCGATTGAGGTTTCTGCGGCGGGCTTTCGGTCGGGATGCAAATGTGTTTACGGAGTTTGTCGGCACACGCCTCTATTAAAAGAAATACATGCTTTAATAAACACGTTTTCATGATGCTGCACGTAATGAACAGATTTACTCGGATGCCCGGCAGTTTTATAATCATATCTGATGATAATGTTAAGCTCAATTAATTAAGGCTTTGACGTTGGAATTTTTGATAAAGTACGCTACGGTACATAACTTAGCATGTAGGTACCTAAATTGCAAATATTTTTTTCCACGCGGTTTAAATAAACACATTCATATGCAGATAGCCACCTCAAACACCTGATTGGCACCGAAACTTTCTAAGAAAAGTGGTTTAATCGTTTTCTACGTCTCATTAGAGACGGGACTATCAACCTACACAAAAATCTATCGGACTAACTGCAAAATGTGATTTTTATATTTCAATTTACAGTCGTAAACTTAATAATACTGTCGAGAATTTCCCCCGCCCATCACTATCAATCAGTATCGCCTGTAATTCGAAGTTTACACCTACGCAAGCATTAAAACAAAAACTTTAATAGAACATAAAGATCTCGCGTTTATTCCTCACTTCCGAACGAAATTTATCGTAAATACAATCAATTATTTGTTACATAATTAAGTATGCTATATAAATAAGGGTCATTTCCGTTTAAGCTGTTGGTTGGTGGTTCTTTTATGTAGTGAGGGACAATAGTGCTTGAAACAGGGGTGGGTTGGCCATCGATACATATCTTAATTAGGCCGCACAAGGCGATCATCGATTATTTTTTTCTTGTATCCGGCCGATTCCGGCCCGCCTGACCGTGACTAATATTTGTAGAGACGGATGGAAATACTAATTTCTTATTGGGGACGTCTGTCTTTTTGTGTAGAGTGTGATTTGGTTAAATAGGGAATTCTGCTTCGTTGAGTTTCGGATTTACATCCAGAATGATCGACATCCAGAGATATTTTTTTCAGTGCGCTAGACATTGAGGCACAAACTGGCATTGTGCTGCCAGTAAGACCTACCTTTGAT
Organism: Atethmia centrago; assembly: GCA_905333075.3. Classification (NCBI taxonomy): domain Eukaryota; kingdom Metazoa; phylum Arthropoda; class Insecta; order Lepidoptera; family Noctuidae; genus Atethmia; species Atethmia centrago. The sequence continues at coordinate 13,209,727 of HG995386.1, read as the reverse complement.
TTCAACCGCCCTTTCGGCAGAGGGACATTGGGTGGTAGGAACCACGTCGCCTACAGCACGTTTAGCTACCTGCAGATAAAACTGGAATGAAGATTATTGGAAGAACGTGCTCCCATTCATTACAGACAAAATATTCTTAGTCATAGCTTTATTTGTTTGTATACACGTATATGTACCTAAATACTTAGGTACTTGCCTCGGTATCTATCTAAAATATCCATCTATATTCACTGAAACCCTTTTATTACGTAAAAATAAACTGTCGAACAAATACAAATTCAGTAGTGGTTTGCTATTACCATTTCAATTAATACAACGCAAATAGACATTGAATTCTCCTGCCAAATCACCTCCTTATCTCGTTGGAATAAGGTTTATTATAGCATTAACTTTCTTGAATGCTAACCAGGGCAGTTGGAGTAATAAAATAGTAAAAACGTGAGAATCCCTGCAGAGAGCGCGGCATACTATGCTTCTGCGAATATCTCGTTTTGCATAGTTATTTGATGGTTTTATCGATCGAAATATGATCTGAAATGCTTAGGTAGTGACTGCTGAGTGTTTCGCCTACATATTAATTAGGCATTACCGTGCACAATATACCCGCATTTAATATTGTGGACCTTACCTGCTGGATGAGTCAATTGATTGCAGTTTAAGCCGAAATCATTATGCAATCTCTGAAGATTGGTTCTAAAATCAAAGTTTAAAAAAAAAACAGCAAAAATAAAAAGCAAATCAGTTGGCGGACCCGATCGTCAATCTAACCAGAGTGTCTCATAACTACGGTTAAGCTTTTACCAGGTTTCAGAGAGGTAATGCTCCATCGTGTTTCAGTCGGACATAGCCTGCGGCACTTTGCCGTGGGAACAGTCGAGCCTCGTTGGATTTACTCCCGTCAATGGACGAGGTTTAACTCCCTTTAATCCGAATTTAGTGCCGTTATTAATGTTTGGTTTTGATGGAAGAATATCGGTTTTGTTATTTAGGTACCTACAATTATTTTTGTGTCAGTTGAAAATGTTTTGAAGATATCCTTAGGTTGTTTGTCGAATAGAAGGATTACTTACCTGTTTGTCTTGAAAATTATCGAAAGATTTAGAAAATCGTTTTGTATTTGAAAGGCTTTACATCGCGACAGTAGGTATAATATAGTTCACATACAACAGTTGTAATAGGTACCTACCTATAGGCAATAATTCCGTAGAATTTTCAGCTGGAAGGTCCAATTCAGACTCTTGTTTCTTTGTAAGAGACAATCCTTTAAATTGTGTAAGTGGGGTGGTGTTTTCTTTGCATCTGAAATAGCTTGTTTTGTTTTTAGAGTTCCGTAGTAAACAAAGAACCCTTATAGTTTTGCCATGTCCGTTTGTCTGTCTGTCTGTCCCTGTCATTTGACATAGGCCGACAAAGTGGTAAAATTAAATATTGAAAAATATTTTTTTTACGGTACCTCCCTTGCACGTAATGCGGGGATGATATATTTTTTCTCGTCTGTCCCATGGGATATCGTTGGATAGGCCGTTCAAAAATATTGCGGGTCTGTGAACACTATTTTTCGATTCAGGGATCCGTTTGCCCAAATGTTTAATAGTGTGTCCCCCCCCCCCCTGCTAGCTAAATGGTTGTTTATGGAGATGTGAAAAAATCATGGCAGTAGTACATATAATAAAATTAAAAGGAAAACTATCACAGCTATGTCGGCTTTACAAGTTAATGAATAATAGTCGACCAACTTAAATTTGCAGTTGGCGAATGGACCATGACGTACAGCGATGTATGGGAGGACATGTTTTTCAACTACAATGTTAAGTTTGTTTTTAGGATAAATACATCCCAACATTCCCAACTATGGGATCCTTCATTGTGCGTGGTCCGACACGCGCTTGATCGGTTTTTTTCGAGATTTTGATCAACCGCGAAAAATCTATCAATAACGTCAGCCTCGCTTAAATTTAGAACACTGACGAAATCATTAAAAAGTTACTCGACAACCTTAATTTCATCAAATCAATCAGTCCGAATGAATCAATAGAAAAAAACTTCTCATTTACATCCAAACTGCCGATTATAATAAACTGGACAAACACCAAAATGATTTTGGATGTCCAATCAATTGGTGTTGACAGATATGCCCATTATTTGCCAAATTTTGACCATAAAAATGTAAAAAGCATTAACTACGACTCATGCATTGCTATTTCTCAATCAATCTGAGAGTTGATTGTGTATTTCATTATGTTGATTTGGAAATCAGATTTCGCTGACGAAATGATTCGGTGAGATATTGTGTTTGCTGATTAGTCTCAGAAAAAAGTTATAAAGTCATTTAATTGTCTATGATTTTTGGGTTAAAATGTCTGTGTTGTTACGGTGTTTGTTACAGACATTCCAACCTCATAGGTGGTTGGTCTGTAAGTATAGATTTCATCCTTATAATTGACCCTAACGATCGATGCAATAAAAGTACAGGGTATATTTTTTCAGATTTTAGCCGGTTCGATTCCCGGGTGTGGGAGAAGAGAATTTTCGAAAATCTTTGAATGCAGTTTGCTTTCTATTCAAACATAAAGCAATGTTTCCTTTGAGTAAAATTTTCTATCTGCAGTATTAAGAGTACTTTCCCACCAGGTGGCATTACAAAATTCCACCCTGTATATGACTTTACAAAACGTGGACATCTTTATGACATATACAATATAATATATAACATCACGCCTTGTTCCCCTGAAGGGTTGGGCAGAGGTGTACTTATACTACACACACATATCGCCAGTTATGTTTTTAAGTCTCATGCAATAGGGGGCGAGCCTATACAAATCCAAACCCCGGGCTACTATTGAAAAATTCCAGATAGAAAAACCCAATAACACTTGCCCGACCCGGGAATCGACCCCAGGACCTCATGCTTAGCAGTAGCGCTTGCGACCACTAGACCAACGAGGCAATTTCTTTTTATCTTTTTTCTTTCTTTATGTTTAAGTTTAATATTAATGTAGGTACTCGTATTGTACCTACACATAAACCTTCTGAAATAAATTCTCTAAATGATAGCGAAAACCTCATCCAAGAACAACGCGGTTACACAGACAGACACGAAATGCGACTTTATTATTTGTACCTATATTATATTATATATTATATATATTTATATTCATCGCTCCGTTGGCTTCGTCTCTTTTTTTGCTCTGGAGAAGACCTTATTTATTTCGTATCAGCTTTTTTTTTTTGGGTGGGAAATTATCAAATAACTTCTCCCGCTCTGGGCGGAGCGAGAGGTTGTATCAGACTCTTACTGACTAAAACCCACCCGTATTCCTTCCGTTGCCTGTGTTGCCAGGGGCATCAGTAACCCTTTCGAACTTCCACGTGACCCCGGCTTCGTTTCAGCATGCGGTGATTTTCTTCAGTAAAAGTAGAACTACCTTCTGAATTTCAAGTTTCTTTTGTTTTCAGTTGTTGTCAGTCGGTGAACCTTCTTGTCTTATAACGTCTTGCTGTGTGTTTGTAGGTATGTTAAAATAATTTGTAATTTAACTATTCCTATAAATCAAGATTATATTATTATATATCATTGGCCCTCTACATTACAAAGCTTTTTCATGTTACCTATAATCAAATGCGTAAGTGCCTACGTACCTAGGTAATCTAATGTATTCACTATAGAAATATTAAAAAGTATAAAATGTTTAAGAAAAGACAATAATTCAATGAATAAATAATGCACATAATTGTAGCTTCGTTTATATGTATAGTATGGTTTATTAAATTAATTGTAAAATAAATAACAAACTAAAAGAAAGTCTTAAATTAAAGATACTGATTTTTATGATGATTACGATGATTTAAGGAAAAACATCAAGCAGACTTGTCTTTTTTAAAGATTTATTTATAATATCTAGTGATCGCTGCATAGACACCTGTTGACTTTGTAAAAGTGTCATTGAAATACTAAATGTTGTATTAAAGTGTTTTATTTATTATATTAGTTCCATGTGATAACAGTCGATTTTGTATATTTCGCACTAACGATCCGCCCTTGCTTCGTACGGGTGCAGTGGTGAAATGTCAAACCATCAAGATTTTTGTACTTTGGCTAAGTTAAATATACACTAGCTTCTGCCCGCGACTTGGTCTGCATGGACAAAAATGCAGATAGACATATAGCGTTGCTACAGTTTAATGGATCTTTTTAAGACGAATAATTCCGTAATACCTACATTGTTTTCATATTGTTTACGGGGTGCAGTAAAGCTCCCAATCGGCATGATTTTTTCCGAAATCATCAACAGTCATCGTCATATATTTCAGCCAATTTACACAAAACTGTAATTAATTATACATGTAAATCTTCCTCATGAACCACTCCGTCCATGGGTGATAAAGAAAATCCTTTCAGTAGTTTTTGAGTTTATCGCGTTCAGACAGACAGACGTGGCGGGGGATTTTGTTTTATAATATGTAGTGATACTTTTGACTTCCTGGAGTACATAATGCTCTAAATGATGGTGAAAACTGCATCAAAATCCATTGTGTAGTTTAGAAAATCTAAGCGGTCACATGGACAGACACGAACAGCGACTTTGTTTGAAATGGATTAGCATAGAATTGTGGTTTACTTTAATGAACCTCTTGGTTTCTTCCAATTTGGTGGTAATAAAGTTGACTTCACTTCTTTTTTTATTTATTTTTTATTGCTGAATGGGCCTACTCTTGACCTTGATCACGCCTGACGGAAAGCGCTGGATGTGTTATATGATGGAATAAACGTGCCCAGAAGATCCCTGTTCACTCTTGCTTTGAAGCCGGATAGGTTATATGTGGAAGGGAACACAGACGCTAGCAGAGAGTTCCACATTTTGGCTGTGCGCATAATAAATGTGGAGGAGAAGCGATGACGTAGACGATGACGGAGTACGACTGGTCGGGATATCAACCTAGTGCGGATAGAGTATGTCTGCAGTACGTCTGGTATTCCGGTAGTAAAAGAGCGATAGTGGGATCAGGTCGTGGAGTTTCTGCGCACACTCTCCGAAGTACAGTCTGTAGAAGACCAAAGGCAAGCAATATTACGCCGATGACCCAAGCTGTGAAGGTTAGCCACCAACATCTCGTCACCTATAAGCCTTTTTGCTCTGCGTTCTACCTTGTCAAGTGCAGCAAGCTGGTACGAGGCAAGCGTTTTAAGCGTTGTCGTTTGAAGAAAAAAAAAATAACTAGAAACTTATTGGACTTTGTTTGTCACTAAGACATACCGTCTTAGTGACAAATATCGTGAAGGACGTCACGTATCGTGACGCGATCCACGCTGGAGTTCTAAATACCAGCGATCGACAGTCCGCAGACACGGGACTTCATCAAGGAATACAGATGTTAGCACTTTGAAACACTGAAGCCCTGTGAGGCCTCTTCGGAAGTTATAGAAAATTATTGCACGGACATTTTCCTTAGTAAAATTCATTTTCGTACGTAACCTGACAGATTCAAAACAACGCTGTGTCTAAACAATTGCATTAATCCTAATTGTTATTCTAAGTTCCAACAAATTTGAATATTGAACAGTTCTAAATTCAAAATTGGCGTCAAATATGTAAACGACAGAACTTAAAAGGCATGCCTGGTATACTTTCTTTCTTTGAAAACGTTTATTTAATTGATAATTAAATTGTACCTACTTTTTTTTTGTGTGGAAAATCGTCAAATAACTTCTCCCGCTCTGGGCGTAGCGGGAGGGTATGTCAGACTCTTACTGACTAAAACCCACCTGTATTCCTTCCGTTGCCTGTGTTGCCAGGGGCCTCGGTAACCCTTTTGGACTGCCACGCGACCCCGGCAGGCATCGGCCCTAATGGAACCCTACATTTGTGCTGACGACATCTCTTTGAGGTGCGCGTGGAATACAACTCGCCGTCCATACAGGCAATGCTTGGGCTGCCGCCTCTGCATCTCATTGTGCGAGAGGAGGCGGCCCTGGCTGCCTTTAGGCTTAGCATAATAGGAACTCTGAGTAAAGACTCCAGAGTCAAGCACATACGAATAAGGGAGGATGTGATCAAACGACGACCAATGATGGCATCACCCTGCGACAGAACCCCTAAACTATACTGCTTCTAAAAGCACTACAACATAGTACTCACAGAGGAACGGTGTGACTATTCAGGCCCGAATGAGGTAAGAGTATACACCGATGGTTCAAAGACCAACTCCGGAACTGGAGCCGGCGTCTTCTTACACGACCTTAACATAAACATATCCAGCCCGCTGGGAAGGTTCAACACCGTCTACCAGGCAGAGTGGGTGGGCATCATACAAGCGGCGTATGCCATAGAAGCCAGGAGAGTCACGGATACTCATATACGTATACTCTCAGACAGCGCGTCAGTTCTCCAATCCTTAGGAAAGAAACATAGCACTTCAAGACTAACACAAGAATGTCACAACGCGCTAGAACGCTTAACAGTTTTCAATCGCAATACAGTGACATTGCAATGGATAAAAGAACACAGCGGATCGCTGGGTAACGACGCAGCTGACGAACTAGCCAGGAGAGCATCCGGCACGTGGGTCTGCGGACCGGAACCGATGGTACGATCGGTCCCCCCTTCGGTCGGATCGGTCATCCCCTTCAACCAACTACGCAAGTGGCTACAGGAGCTCACCCACACACAAGCGGAGAACTGGTGGTCTTCGACACCTGGGTGCAGACAGTCCAAGGAGGCTATGCCATCCTTGGATAGTAAGTTAACCAGGCGGTTATTACGCCTGGACAGGACAGGCCTGCGCCTGCTGACAGGGACCATCACGGGCCACACTGCTCACTAAACAAAACACTTTCACACAATAGGCATAACAGACAGCCCCCTGTGCAGGGCTTGCATGGAAGCAGAGGAAACCGTTGCGCACGTGCTCTTCGAATGCACAGGCGTCGCCCATATCAGAACAAAAACCCTCGGGGCACCCAGAACCTACACAGAGATTTTAAACAGACCAGGAGATGTGATCAACTTCTGGAGGGAGGTGGGCTGGTTGGAATAACCACCAAACGGCCGCCATGGCCCACGCACAATGGTCCACCTAAAGGACTAAGTGCGGAAACCAAACCCTCTAACATAGAACATAGAACAACTCGCCGTCGACCCAGGCCTGGTCCTTACCGGACGGTGAGCTACCCATTGCTCACCGTCCGCAAGCCCGCGCTTACGATGGCCGGAAATCCGAACGGGATTCCCGCTGCCCATGCCCTCTTGCTCCGTACCATGGCCTGAACCAGGGCCAGAGGCGAGAGATCTCTGCCGCCGATCGCCTCCACGAGGACACGGCGGTGCTCTGCCCAAGCCGGGCAGACCTCCACCGTATGCTCCAACGTGTCCTCCGGGCGATCCATACAGTGGTGACACCCGGGCGTTTCCTCCCGCCTTATCCGGCACAGTAACCTCCCGAAGCTGCCGTGTCCGATGAGGACCTGCGTCAGGCGGAAGGTGAGGACGCCGTGGCGTGCCCAGCACTTGCGCATATGCGATTTCTCGCGGCAGCGGAGTTACGCCCCAGCGTTTCGCCTCCTCGCGCCACTCCCATACGTGGGCGAGGACTTTTGCCTCCAGATCCCATGGTGGCAATCCGGCAAGGAGGCTAAATTGTACCTACTTAAACTTTATGCTTTGTAGGCTCCTTGTTTGGTCAACATAAATATCGTCACTATTGTTTAAGTATAGGTTACGAGTATACCTATTCTGCGTTATGATTTGGACGTTGTAAGCGCTAAAGACGAAATAAAAACACACGTTAAACACCTAATAAATCCATATTTGGACAAGTCGAGAACACTCTGCAGTCACATTTAAAATGTTTGCACTTCAAACAATGTAAAGGCAGGGTCCAAGAACATTAAAACGTAAAAAGATACTTTTGTCATCATTTAAATAATGTATCGATATAGTGTAATCCGATGAGGGACATCAACCGTGTGATATTTCACAACACAACCTTATTGATATAATTTAGTTATAATAAGAAACTTTGTGGGTTGTTGCACTAGTTAGCGAACGCGACTTCGTTTGATAATGGGAACCAGTGGTAGGTACCTACCCAGTTTAGAAAAATCTGTTGGAGGAATTTACAGCTGAAAATAGCTGTGTACTTATATCACAACTCTAGATTTTATTGACTGAAATTGCTACCATTTGGTGAGACAGCTACGTGACAAATCCTTCCCCAAATGAGAATAAGTAGATACCTATATTTGCAGCAGAGGGAGAGGAACAGGCTGCCATTTACTGGACTTTCAGAAGCAAAAACGTACACTGAAAAATATATTGTAAAACTAATGATATTCTGCAGTTAAACGTAACCTATAATAAAATGAATGGACATAGGTATATTCCACCTTCTGCATAAACACTTCATAAATAAACCATTCCCATACGCCAAGTTATTTTCTCATATCAGTGAAAACCCTGTTATTCAGCGGATGTGTAGTACCACACAGGAAGTCTTTGTTTGGGGCCGACAAAGTTTCCACGTCGCCTCGACATACAGACAAACAAGTAACCAAAATACGAACATAATACGCGTTCTGAGAACAACGCGGAAAACCGATAGGGTGCATTTATAGCCTTTACTTAATGTAACACCAACTTATATTTGCTGCTGAAAATTCGCATAGCCATTCAAAATTAAACTCTGTTTCTTCGACAATAAGTGTGGCGGTTTTCAGGGCAGGGTTTTCTGGGTGCGATTTTTTTATTGTCCGAATGTTATTGTCGCTCATCGTTGGTGGTGACATTTCGCAAATAATGTCGCAAGTTGCCGCGACCACCGACATAAGTCGGAACTTTTGTGGCAGTCGCGATGGGAGGCCGTTGACTTGTTAAGATTAATTAATTGTTTTTTTTAATGGTCGCTCGTAAATACGTTTTGTAGATCAAATACTTACTGAGTGTTTGTGACTGACTTAATGATGAATCGTTAGTGGGGAAGCTGCTTAATTGTTTACTTTTTGCCCCACAATTTTTTCAGCGTGTCCCCGAGTCGGCCATAAGTATATTGGTGGTTTGTGAAGAAATCTGCCGCTATTAATTTGCAAAGAGTGGCTACATCTACAAACGAAGAAATTGACATATGAACCACAGGTGGTGGTAATGGCAAATCGATGTTGCACAAGTATGATGAACATTACCAACTTAGCAAGCAATGTAGGAAGAGAAAAAGCTACATATAGAGGAGCAAAGTAATAATCTACTGTAATGCTAGGTTGTAATGGTAGGAACTAAATATTTATACATAGTGAGTCTACGAAAGACAGTTGATCCTCAAATCCAGGACACCACCTACCAACAAACCCAACAGTTAAAAATCATCACGGACCCGATAAATCCCGAACGACACACGAACGATGATTCATAACGCTACAATCACTAGTCGCCACGTTACATGACATGCGCAAGCGCTTATTTATACCCCTTTATCGGATGACGTCCGCATAAAGGCAGCCGCTCGAAATAATAGGGGGACAGGCAAGCCATTGTACGGAACATGTTCAACCATTCATACGATGAGTAAAGAAGAGTAATGCCTCGCAATAGTCATAATTTTAGTACACGTAGTACAAAGTAACGCCGTCTTTACCGACTTGCAGTGTAATTGGGTTTTTTTATTGGCGGTATGTCTTTACTGGAGTGTTTTGGGGTGTGCCTAAAAGTCGAGTAAAGGTGTATTCTTTAGCTCCACCGGCATCATAATATCGATACTGCCACAGATAACTGCGATTTCAATGATCGATCTCCGGTAGTTTAGCTAAATCCCTTAGAGATTTAGCAACTAACACTATTGACAGCTCACTTCAAAACTGTCGATAGTGTCAATTCCTAGCATCAGGTGGAATAACAGCTCACTTCAAGCTCACTGTAACTAAGGTTCCACGGTGAGATTTTAGAAAATAGACCGGATTTGAATCTCTGAAGATGAGTTCCGAAACAATGTGATGAATATTTTCAACATGATGAACTTTTCCAAAATATTCTGTCGAAGTTATAACAAAGACGTTTTTAGAAATTCAAAGCTGATAGTATAATATTATGGTGAATGAGTTCAACTTATTACAACATTGTGTGTTGCTAATTCGTGTAACCGTCGCAGCAAATAGTATTAAATGTCAACCGCAGTGAACGGATGACATTTAGAGTATCAAAACATTTAGTTTTTTGCTAGTCACTCAAAGTTCAAATTACCAGAAACCTAGGGACTATTCAGAAAAGTCATAAATCTAAAAAGAGCAGAATCCTTAATTATACTAATAGTGCTTCTCGACACGAAATCGTAAATAGTATATATCATAGGAGAAGCCCTTTGGTGTCTCATTAAATATCTCGGAGTCCTCAACATTATGTTCTGAATAAAGATTGCAAGTTTGCATTAAAATAATTAAAACCATCCATTTGAGATTTCGGGAAAAACCGGTGTAAGAGTCAGTAGTCGACATGTCAGACCTAGTTTCTGCGCAGAAATGTCGAAATGAATGATGGATTCCGTTGATCGCCACTTTGTCTAGGAAGGTTGGTCTTAAATGATTTCGATTTACATAAATGGCAATTAGAAACAGTTTCGATTAATCTTGCAATTAAGAACAATTCAGAAGCTGAAGGGCTTGAAAAGTGAATATACAAGATATTTCAGGTTTTGGATTACCTACTTATTGGAAAGGTCTTAAATGATTTCCATTTGCATAAATGGATATAAGGCAGTTTTGATTAATCTTGCAATTAAGAATACTACTTGTTCTTTTTCATTGGAAATCTGGACACTTAGTACTTAGTTGTGAGTTCTGAGCAGCTGGACGTAGTACCTACCTAGTACCTGGTGGACCATGCCTTATATTAAGTTTAATGTCATTTAAGTTCCAATCTAGACTTTTTCAAACCGTATGACAAAAGCAGCGTAGTCTAGTATTTTTTACTAACGATGTATTCTAGTGAATTAAAGTTTTTTTATTCGAAAACTTGTCAATTCTTGTTTCGATATGTGCAAAAAAAAGAATATAATCTGGCCTTGTCCTTACCCCCGGTCCAATGTTATGACTTATTTGTCTCGCCCGTACAGATTTATCGATATTCGAAGAATAAAATTGACTAAATCTGCATAATACATTCATTAAATAACATGTAAATTGATTTTTTGGCGTGGCCGCCTGTTCTGATGACGAAATAGAAGCATATGGACAATAAAATGATAAGGAAGGAAATGAGATGTAAAAAACTTAGTTGAAAATGTCATTAGTATAATGATTTGTGTAGACAAGTGTAGATAGACATTAATATAGTGTTAATTGTCGATGACGATTCGTCGGTTCGGTGCCTTTTTGAGATAATATAAATACTACAAACTGCAGACTTGACTTCTCGCAGAATGGTTTTATTTTAGTTGAGATGTATAAATAGCAACAATTAAGTTAAATATGTTCTAATTCCTAAACAACAAATTATTGTACCTATTCTGTTATTAAACAGAATGTAGATTTCAGTCAGAAGGCAGAATTACTGAAAGTGCTTTTCTATTCCTTAAATAAAGATTGAGTCTCGAAAAATTCAATAATGAGGTGAATCTACTAGGTACTTATCGCGTCATTTGTGAATGATTGGAGGCAATATAGGTTAATTTGGTGATGATTAGCTTTTGTTTAGAATTACTTTTACGGAACCCTACAATTACACAATATGTGTATCATAATAAAAGTGTTTCTACGATTGTGGACTGCACCCACCTAAGATAATACGTCGCTTGATTGTTTTTTGTTATTTTTATTAAACTAGAGTTGCAATACTTAACGATAGCCTAATCTAATGTAAATATTTTGTAGTAGTTCACACACAATTAATTTTAGTTTTTTTTTTGCTTTATTTTGTAATAAACAAATAACAATCCTAATTTAAGGAGCCATCAAGAACATAATAACAAGCTAATTAACAAAATAACATTAATTTAGAAGTTCGCAGCGCTAATGATGAGAATCATTAATGGCTTCACATCGACCATTTTACGAACGAGAAAAGAATCGAATTCTTTGACGGTCACCTTATTATATTCGGATATATTGTCTTATATTTGGTGTCGTAAATTACACCATCGTTGGTCAGTATTAGCATTTTTATTGTCGCATACAGAATGGGCGAACGATCGTAATTTAATCTTCGGACCGCAAAATTGAATTATTTATTATGTTGGACGGATTGTATAAAAGGTAATTGGGGATTTTAATGCACGCATGGTTAGTCTGGTGGTAAGTAATCATAGTTATTAAGTTATTGGGGTAATAAGTAGGAAGATTTGCTTGGTTTCTTTAGAAGGTTTTTTGTAAAAATTGCAATAACTTGTGGCGGCATCTACAGCGCCACATACGAACTACGCATCACACTGACGTCACGCAAAAATCCTGCATCGCGCAAGCAGAGTTTACCGCGCAACTAGCATATATACAACATCCCGACATCAACCGTCGGGCAGTTGCCCACCAGACACGACACCCGTCTGGTCGGAGGATCCTCCCTTTTCTATGGAGGATGAGTGAACTTTACACCCTGTTCCTCATGCCTCTATAAACTTTTATGTCGTACTGCAAGAATGGTGGGTGCGTTACGAACGGTCCAGAAGGTGAAGCGAAGGTACGAAGAGACTGGAAACCATTTGAGGAGACCTGGTAATGGCAGACCCAGGTGTACTAGTGCCCGAGAAGACCGTTATATTGTTTCCACTGTGTTGAGAAATCGCCACCTAAATGCAGTTTAAGTCTAGCAACAGCTTCTTCAGACCCGAAGGGACTACATTAGTAACAGTACAGGCCGTATTTAGTACGGAGTATGCAGGGCCGTATTTAGTAAATATGGGTTATGGATCGATGCTGATGCATGATAATGCCCGGCCACACACGGCTCGGGTCGTGCAAGAGTATATTTAGGAGGTTGGTATCAGCGTGAAGGCTTAGCCATCAAGAAATCCTGATCTCAACCCGATTGAGCACGCCTGGGATGAGCTAGGGAAGCTAGTCAGAAGCCGTAGACTACCACCAACCACCCTCAGGGCACTAAAACAGGCCCTGATAGAATAATGGGAGAATAATCCCCAAAATCGGCCTTGAAACCTCGTGTTCAGCATGCCAAATCGATTCGAAGAGGTAAGCAGAGCCCGAGGAGGCAATACCAGTTATTAAAAAGTAAATAACATGTAAAACATACTTGTAAATGTTAATTGAGTTTTATGACACTAAGCTAAAAATTGCCATTTTTATTGTTTTATCTTGTTTTAGATTTAAAAATGTTACTAATGTATAATTTACTATAGTTTCAAATAAAGCTGATAAAAATTGCTATAACACGTTTTTTTATTTTAAATCTCTAACTTCTACAGTTAAAAAAAAAAAATTAAAGTGTAGTACTTAGTTTTGCAGGCCAGTATATACCTATCCTGCCGGGGTCGCGGGAAGGTACTTATGGGTCACCGAGGCCCCCGCAACACAGGCAACAGGAAGGAATACGGGTGGGTTTTAGTCAGTAAGAGTCTGACACACCCTCCCGCTCCGCCTAGAGCGGGAGAAGTTATTTGATGATTTCCTACCCTCAAAAAAAAAAGAAGTATATACCTATATTTCTTTATTACAACTCTGCCGATTTTAAAGACATTCACAATTGTATCTTAATGTTTAGATTATGTTATGTTGTATTTAGATACCTACGTTCTATTTTCTTAAAGTATCTAGCCTAATTTGTAGCGGTACCTATGTATAAACTTATTCAAAATATTTGGGTATGCATCGCCACTTTCATGAATTTTACACCAGGCACCCTGTTTTTCTATTGAAATCCTTCAGCTAACTTCATTTAGTTTTTCATGGATACCTTCACATTACAGTTTAATTCAATTGTGGATGTCTTAACTCCAAGACACCCCTTTTTTTTTGGGTGGGAAATTATCAAATAACTTTTCCCACTCTGGGCGGAGCGGGAGGGTGTGTCAGACTGCTACTGACTAAAACCCACCAGTGTCCCTTCCATTGCCTGTGTTGCCAGGGGCCACGGGTAACCCTTTTGTATCTTCCCGCGACCCCGGCAGGAAGACACCCCTTGACTTCTGAATCAGGAGCGAGAGCACTGAAAATTTTATATAGTTTATGTTTTTCTCAATTTCATTTCCCTGGCGTGAATGGAAATGGTGACGAACAGATAGGTAGGTAAGATATATGTAGATAAAGAGGTATAGGAGGTCTCTTTCGTATATGACTGTGCATTAAAATTGCAGGAAAATAAAGTCACAAAGACAGACGCATAATTTATACCGGGTCACCCCACATAAATTACCTTAATACATATAATTATATATAAAATGCAACTGTTCCCTTCTATTGATTAATCTTTAGGCACTGACTAAGACCTTCGCAAATGAGTTTATCATAATATCAAAAGCTATAAAAATACCGGCGGCTTAATAAAAAAAAATATTTAAGACATTAAAAAATTAACAAAACTATAATTTAATGCGAAGACGCGACTACCTGTACAGCAGTGGAATTCAGTGGCAGATTGCAGATCAAAATTATTAATCATTCGGAAACTCCATATCGAATACCGTACATTTTTAATCGATTTCTCGTGAATGCGAACCGATACCGCAATCAATAATAAAATATTATTGTTTTAGTTTTGTCAACCGTTACGTTTTCGATAAAATTTTCTTGAATTTCACGAATTAAGATTTGTGAGATTTTATTGTGAATGGTATTCGCTTTGTTACCTTGTTAGGGTAATGTTAATATTTTATTGTTGTTACTGGCTAAAGAACCACCTAAACTGACAGATTGTCAACTAAGAATTAAAGATTCTAGAAAAGTCTTACTTAAGAAGTGATCGTTTTCAGGGACTTAGGTTTTTAGGGTGTTGACTACTTAGCCAATTTTTTTTTTTGTTTTTTTTTTTTTGGTTTGGTAATCATCAATTAACTTCTCCCGCTCTGGGCTAAGCGGAAGGGTGTGTCAGACTCTTACTGACTAAAACCCACCCTTATTCCTTCCGATGCCTGTGTTGCGGGGGCCGCGGTAACCCATTAGTACCTTCCAGCGACCCCAGCAGGCTACTTAGCCAACTTGGCATTGTATCCGTAGGAAAATAGGTACTTACTATACTTACTATACTTACTATACTTACTATGCAATATATACTAGATAGTTTCTTACAGTAGGTAACATAGCTAAGTGTGTCATTCGAATTACTTTGGGCAGGTAAGTACCAACCTTGTGGATTGTTTAATCGTTTCACCACGACCTGAGCTGATACTAGAATATAGTAGAATAGGTAACTTAGCTGTTATCAACGCTCTTTACAAATGGATTAGTGATTGTACCATGATTTTATCAGCGCGTGAATCAGAGGGGATGGCTTATGGACGTACAAGTTATTTTTAATTGTAAGTCACTGTTGTATTTTTTTTTGGGTGGGTAATTATCTAATAACTTCTCCCGCTCTGGGTGGAGCGGGAGGGTGTGTCAGACTCTTACTGACTAAAACCCACCCGTGTTCCTTCCGTTGATTGTGTTGCCAGGGGCCTCAGTATCTCTTTCGGACTCCTACGACACCGGCAGGCATCGGCCCAAGTGTAGGGGTCCTACACTTGTGCCGACGACATCTCTTTGAGGCGCGCGTGGGACACAAGCCGCCGTCGGCCTGGCCTCGTCCTTATCGGACGAGGAGCTGTCCATTGCTCACCGTCCGCAAGCCCGCGCCTACGGTGGAAAAACGCCGGAAAATCGCCAGGGCGTCTCCTGCGGCGGCTAGGGGCGAGAGGGCGCGAAATTAGCCTTTTCCTCTACCGTCCCGCCTCCTCCTTCGCGAGAATTACTGCTTCGCAGAAGGAGGTGACGCCGGCCCATGCCGTTTCGCTCCGTACCATGGTCTGGATCAGGGCCGGACTCGAGAGATCTCCGCCGCCGATCGCCTCCACGAGGATACGGCGGTGCTCTGCCCAAGCTGGGCAGACCTCCACCGTATGCTCCACCATGTTCTCCGGGCGATCCACACAGTGGTGACACCCGAGCGATTCCTCCCACCTTATCCGACACAGGAACCTCCTGAAGCTGCCATGTCCGGTAAGGACCTGCGTCAGGCGGAAATTAATGATGTACTATACCCAATATCTTAGGCAAATAATGTTTGTTTTTTATAGAATGATATAGTCAGTTATGGCTCGGGCTTCTATTCCACCAATGCTAATGCTATAATGTAATGCTACTCCACCAACAGTGGGACACTTAACATCGTGTCCAGCGAGTCCTGTTTCCTGCACGTTACAGGAACAGATGGATGCTACTTCATAAGTAATCAGTCTATAATGTTCCCAATGCTGGGACAGAAGCCTCCTCTCTATGAGAGGGAGTGGGCCGTAACCCAACACGCGGTCCCAGTGCGGGTTGGTAGATGTCACATGTCTTCGAATTTTTGGTTCTAGGACATTATATATCATTATAGGCCGGTTTCCTCACGATGTTTTCCTTCACCGTTTTGAGAGTAGTGGTGATGAAATAATTTACACAAAGTAAAGCGCCTGTCTTGGTTCTAAACAACAACTCGTAAGTCGCAGCCGTTACCACTGTGTCACCACTGTTCTCCCCATGGACGCTAATGAAGGTGCCAAATTCTGGGCCGGGTCTATTTAGGTTGTCATCGACACGCTAAGAAAAAGAGGCTGATATTCCCTTGAAGTGCCTAATGAACAACATTTGCATTGAACTTCTTTGAGGGTGATGACGCAATTTTCCTATCAATTTAGGTATTGGGAATGCCCATTAATCAATACCCTATTTTATACTTATTCAAGACCACTCCCTTGATTAAAGTATGAACTTCTACTTAGCAGATAAGTCAACATAATTATTCATAAGTATAATAAAATATTTCGTATCAAACAAATAAAGAACTAATAATATATTCAATGGTCGATAGATGCCTATGCGATCAGGTATTCAATTTTTTACGAGTTTTTAATAAAGCCGTTAAATCTGTAGGTAATCGATAAGTTAGATCAAATGACGTCATCAATCAAAATATTTTCCTTTAGCTGCATTATTGCGTAACGGTTGATTGGCTTTTAAGTTTAATCATACATTTTTTTATAAGCTTGTATTAAATGTAGGGCTAGGATGAAAATTCGGAACTTGAGTGCCTAATTTATATATGGGAAGCTAGTAGTAGTTTATGGTAAAGTCTATCATTTATTTCAATGAGACATTCTCGAAAATTAATAATTTAAATAATTACACGAAGGTGACGGAATAAGTTTCCTTATCCCGTTCCGAAATCTATTTATCATTCACGACCCAACTTCGGACTGCTACTAAAAAAAATTCCTTACAGAAATTCATAAGAAAAACACTTCACCTTACCTAGGAAACAGAGCATAGCACAGATCTTGAACAGAGCTTCACACGGCGTCTGAAATCAAGCACAAGTCTATAAGAGAGGGTAGTCGCTAAAAAATGAAACATCCACTAAATACCTTGTCACTTGCACACTCGTCTAGAAATACCCGATCACAATCGTTTTACCGACCGCTGTATCATCACGCACAAAACTGTCTTCGATCCCCGACAATGAGCATTAACAAAGACACGATGAATAGAAAAGAATTTAAGCCGCGACTGTACATTTTGAAAGTTCTCACAGCCCATGAGAATGCTCTTTACAATCGATATTCAAAAAAAGAACAGCATCGATGTCTCTGTTGTCAACGGACAATTCTTTTGGAGATCAACAACGACGCCACACATTTAATTTTCAACCTTGATGGAATGGAGATAGGGTTTAGTTTTCTATGGTGTTTTTAAGAATTTTATTGTTCCGTTTCGGTATGAATTGCGTCACCGACTAAAAAGACAAAGCACGAACCGATCGCGTCGCATTGTCGGGCTAATGATGAGCCAAAACATTATTTTTAGAAGGCGTTCGGCTAGCCGGCCGCTTTATAAGGTATACGGCGATTGAAGTGCAGATACAATTCGCTTTTATAGGGCCGGTAGCGTCCTTAGTTGTTAACACGGTCGAGTTTTCCGATACCATGTTAACAGTGATTGTTTGACGATCGATACAGACGATTCGTTGTACAATCGGTACTGTTATCGAATGTACTTATTCGATTTACCGGACAACTACATAACTATTTCATATTCAATATAATAATATAATGCTTCTGTCAAAATATAAACGATGGGTCTTTGTTCTTTGAATAAAATAAAAATTTGTAATGTTTGTTTTTTACAAAAAATGCCAAAATTAAACTACTAAGAAAAGACGCGCGCAATATACTCAGATGAGCAAAAAAAATCTAAACCCATAGATTTGCTCAGAACATAATCAGACATAGGTTTTTTCTTTTGACACGGGATCTAAGTAATATTGACGTGGGATTAATTATTAACCATTTTTCAATTCCTCGTCAATACGAACAAAAAAAAAAATAACTGAAAAACTGTCAAGATTTAAAACACATTCAAATCCTTATAACATTAAACAGTCCCGTAAATTAGAAAATTAGCAACGCACCAACCCTCAATGTGGTCGCAGTGACCATTCAATACCCCAACAAAAGTCGGACAATCACACTTTTTCCGTCACCATAAAAGGTTTGTTTCTTAATAATTGTAAGCAAACATTCTGGGACACTTTGCAGTTTATAATGCAACAATAGGTCTATGAGCCCCCGTCGTCACATATAATAGATGCCAATTTCAAAAACAATTCATCCCCTAATATGTTTTGATGTTTTCGGTCATTGTAGCCGCTTGTTCGCTTGATTGCTTGTTTATAGCCGTGACGGTGTTGTAAGGAATGTCCGTTTAGTCACAATGCTTTTGTTTCTATTGTAGTTTCGCGCGTGTCTTCCAAATGTCCGTTATAATAATTGTGTTTGTGACAATATGGCTTGTATGGAGGTGTGACTAGAGTAGTGTTAGTGTCCGTGTGGTCTGGGGAAGAACGGGTCATCTCTCTTTTTTCTTGAGTTACGGGACTTTCATTTATACATTTAAGCAGATAGGTATCGATTTCATCTTTGGAATAAATAACCCGTCATGGTAGTGAGCTACTCGATGCCCACTACAGTGAACAGTTGCTGATATAGTTAGCACATTACAGTGCAATCGTACAGCTTGTTCATCCTACATATGAATGTAGGATGAAAAAGCTGTAGATATGATTAACATGGTTTCTTTTTTCAAATTCTGTTCTGTTCATTTTCTTTTTATTTTGTTTTACTTTATTACCTGTTTTGTCTAATATGTTAAAATCTCTTAAACTGACTTGGTTTCCGTACGTCGTTTTCGGGTGACCACTGAAAATGAGCGCTTTGTTGTGGGTCCCCCATAGCACAGCATCATGCTGAGTGGAACCCTACTTGTCACAGTCACGGCGTGCAGTTGCCGACTATATGTACATGTTCTGTGTTCATAACCATAAATCTGTTTTGTTTTATTATTTATAAGAATTCCATAGCTTTTATGTGCACGTGTTTCTGTGACTAATAAATCTATTTTTCTTTCTTTTTTCTTTCAAATTCATCAAATTGTTAATGGAAAATAATGATCGCGTTTTAATCGAAATATTATTCATAATGATCCGAATTTCATAGTCAATAGAGTCTGTATCCTAAAGATCGACCAAACAATACCCAGGAAAATTTGCTTGCGTGCGTGTGTTTTATTTTGGAATCTAAGATAAAATTGCGCTTTTGCAAATAATTGCAAGACAGTGAATGGTCTGCTTTTCGGTCAAATTGAATCACTTGTCTAAGTAATCAATAGAATTTGGTCACTCTCGCAAAACTTTATTGTAGGTGAAGCACTACAATTCAGTCGATTTGTTGTTATTTATATAGGTATAATTGTTAAAATTATCTTCTCATCCCTTTATTTAATCCATGGTTTAGGTAATATTAATAAGGTAGGTTCATGGTTGTATTGATTGTTATTCTCAACAAGTAAGTTATCGAAGCATAATGTAATATTAAAAAGCAGTTTTGAAACTAAAGATAAAAAAAATATATTTTTTCCGTTTGCTAAACTTTTAATCCACCTTAATTGTTGCGTATTGAAATAGGTAGGTATTAAAAAAAATACATAATAGGAAAATTACATTAGTCAGTCAATACGCAGATAAGATTTTGTATGTGTAGTTTGGAAAAACCCATAAATTGTCCTTATAAAAGTTAGAACATTACCTATAGGAGATGCATTATACATCTGAGTTCCGTGTTAGGAATTTGAATGAAAAAGATCTATGATAGCTTCCTAAATTTTAACCGTTTTTGATAATTTATTACATAACAACCGAATATGTCTCCCACGCCTAGTTAAATATTTGGCAATGTCTACAGAAATGTTATCTAACTGAAGAGTATGCACATATTCTTCATTTAGATAATATTTCGATATGAAAATTGGCGTTAGGTATATCGAATAAGTTAGTCTTTCATAATCATGCAATACGAATGTACAAAAATATGAATTTGTTATCCCATTTTAGAATCTGCTAAGTCTAATAGAAAAAAGTGCAGTCATTTTATTTAGGACAAGTCCGTGAATGTGAATAGTTCTAACATAAATACTACTTGCTACATTAAAATATAATATGACATCAATATTGTGTATCGATTGTGTAATGTGAAAACATAGGAGGCGGCGCGTACTACGGTAGCCGCGCGCACCGAACATAAATAACCGACCACGCCGCAAACAAGTCGTATTTACGACAATATTATATTTTATACTTGCGCAGTACATGGAGGCTCTAATACGTGGCCAACCTACATAATAACGAGAACGCGCGGAAGGCGTAACCCGGTGGCAATACACCGTCTCGCTCGACGACGCCCCGGGCGCGCGCCTAAGCGAGACGAACAACCACAAATTTATTGAAACGAAAAAAAAAAACTTAGCTACTGCACTCCGCGTCGCCTCTACAGAACTAGATACATTTTTCCACGTCTCCGCGTGAGAAAGAGAGGCATACGTCTGCCAATAAGTGCGAGCAGGACAGCTATAGGTTCGCGGGTAGGCGCGCAGCTAAACGGCCGGTCATGTGGGCGCTGCCGGTGTTGCGCACGCGCTGCTACCTCGCCGCGGTTGAGTTCCACGCTCACGCTGCGTCGCTCGGCTCGCTTAGCCCGTGTGACCTTTACTTGGTGAACTTAGGAAGCGTCGTTCGCTGTGAAACTTCCATTAGAACCCCTCCGTCCCGCGCGACAGTGATTCTTCAGACCTCCAGCGCAGCAGCACCAGCATTGGAGCGAAAGAGATGGCTGGTGGTCGTCGGCGCCGTAGCTAAAGGTATTCGTAGAATGCGTGATCTGTATCGGGCGGGTGGAGGCGGCGCGGGGTGCGGGGACGTTCGGAAGCGGTGGCAGCTCCCATCGACTCCTGGGGTTATTCTTCCTCAGGCCACTGCTGCTCGAGCTACGTACCAAGCGAGCCAGTTTTTTCTGTCCACCGCACCGCACGCCACACACTCGTTAAGCCCGTGCCAACACGAGAAGTCGCCACTAATAAATTACTGTTTTTTACTGCAAACGCAACAGTCACCGCCGCGCAGCCGAGTAATTTATACGTAAAAATAAACATTAATCAACAATATCGCAGTTACTATCGCCCAAATACAGTGAGTACTCTGACATTTGTTCTTATATTTGTTGATTCAATCTTTGCTTTCTTAAATTTATACATTGAGTTCTTCATTTGGAAAATCTGAGCAACACTTCTTGCACATTTTTCTTTGCTTCAAAGTAAATTAATTTAAATAAAAGTGTAACATTCTAAGATAATACGATTGAATCAATAATATAATTTTATTTATGTGTTATTCTAAGTCCTTTTTAGATAAAATATTATAAAACTTTAGTTATCATTCATTAATTCATTATCATTCATAATTAGCATTTTCATCACATTCTGCTTGATCGTAATATTCATACACCCTCACACACATACGCGATTCTTGTTTGGACATCACACATTCACAGTTCTGAGTCTTTAGGTCAGTATTATAAATGTTGATACATTCGCGATAAACATCGCGAGTATTTTAATTATAGTTCGAACGGAGCAGGGCTTTAAAAATAGTAATTCATACAGACCACAATTATAGTCTCACATTTAAGAAATGAATGCAATAAACTTTATAGAGGAATCTCAAACAATTATAGAAAAAAATGTTCCTATCCTTTTATAAAAACACACAGAAATATTATTTGAATAATCGAGGCTATTATCATGTAAATGTCACCTTAGCGCCTCTCGGCGCTAGCACCACAAAGGACATCCAAAAATATTGTCCTTATTATAAACATTTTTTTTTACTGAAATCATGTGCACCCACCGGCCGATCCATTCAACGTAAGATAGTGACCATTTTATAACGATTTATGGTTTATTTAACAATAAAAGAATAACGGCTATAGAAAAAAAAACATTGAGAGATATTTTAAGGTAACACTTGAGGCTTTTGTGATTTCCAAAAGTTTCGTGAGGCACGCATCATTAGACACACATTTTGACACCTTTAAGATATATTCCCGTGAGACTGTTATGCGAATATCCGTAATTGATGCAACTAGAAAAAGTTTTCAATGTAAAACCTCCCAAAGATATTCTATTGTCATTCCCTATTCTTTTACAAAATCTATTCAGATGATTGATTTGCTTGGTAAAGTTAACATAAGGTGAAATTTGAGACCTAAAAAGACGAAAGTCTTTGAGAATTCTTTGTCTTGCGTTTCATTTAGCATCACCTAAAATATCAGCATCATAAAATATTTTAAAAAGTTGTTTTCACTAAACAATAATTTAAAAATAATAATCGTCAAAAGTAATGTTTTAACACGGAAACGCACTTTTATAGTCACAATAATAATTGCAGATTAATTTATGTATGGTCAACCATTGTACTCGAACTGAGATGAATCTTTGATATTTGCAGTTGATAATTAAACTCCATAAGACGAACAGTTATAAATAACGATAAAACCGGTGTTTAACTATGACCTTAAGTTACAATACTGTAAGTTATTTCTTGTACTTAAGGCTAGGTTCTCTTTTTGTGGCTATTTATTTCACTGACAGGGTTTAAATATAAAGTACTTACCTACCCATTATTATAATTTTTAAAGGAGTTCTGATAAACGTTTATAGAATTTTATTATACGTGTACGGAAACAGTTTTTATCGTTTAAATAAAAACGTATAATTTCTCTTAATTTTCATGGAAACATGTTCTAAAATATCAATTTATAAATTGTCTAAATTCAAAAGCTAGTTAAAACCAAAATGTTTTAGTTAAATTCTACGTTGTTATAACATCTGTTTATTAAAAGCAATCTCAAACAAAACTTGCGTGTTTCTAAATGCATTATAATATAATTATAAGTTGAGTGATCCTTATCGAGCTGCAAAAAAGCTAAATAACTTATTTATGTGTCAAGTCGAGCCAATTTCTGTAGCTCGAAGCGCCTCGATTTACATCCATAATTACTTACAATGTGGGCTTTGTAGGCTAAGAGATGGAGAATCAGAAAATAAATTTTGCAAGCTGTTTGTGAAATAACTAGCGATTAAGTCAAAGACTTGGTAATGAGAAATTTGGTCCTAGGTAATCCTTGTATTTTGGATATACGTAGACGGGTCAAGTTTTCTTAATACATAAATATCTCGCTAAAACTGACTCACCATAAAATCTATGTTGTATTTGGAAATTTGTAATTCAGTTCATAAGATGTACCTAAAATGTTAGAGAATAACCAGAATTGACATTGGTATTTATAGAAAAAAAAACTGAATTTAGGGTTTTTTCTTATGCACACGAATTCTGTCAAAATTAACAAGCCACTAATAATCAAGACCATTCCAATTCCCCTGTATTCGCACTACAAATTAAAGTGCTACTAGATTAAATTGTTGAAATCATAAACCTTTGCAGCAGTCGCGCGATAAATGTTATAAACGTATTATATAAAATGATCGAGCTCCCGGTCTATAGCGTATCACGGTGGCACGGAAACACGCGCTTGCGCACCTTGCAAATTGTGGACTTGTGGAGATCACACTCAATTATAGCTGATGATAATCGTAGCCTTTTTAGGGTTCTGTAGTAAACAGGGAACCCTTATAGTTTCACCATGTCGGTCTGTCAGTCTGTCTGTCTGTCTGTCTGTCTGTCTGTATGGCTTAGAGACGCTTGGTAAAGCTGTATTTTGGCATAAGTATTGATCACGCCGACAAAGTGCTAAAATATTTTTTTTTCTCGTCTATCCCATGGTGTGTGGTATTGCTGGATAGGTCGTTCAAAAATATTGCGGGTTTGTCAACACCATTTTTCGATTCAAGGATCCGTTTGCGTAATATTAAGCTTTAAAGTGCAATTTTTTGTTGGAGTCAAGTGGAGGACACTGCCAGTTAAATAGTTGTTTATGTAAATATGAAAAAAAATCATGGCAGTAGTAAGTAGTACATATAATGAAATTAAAAAAAAAAACTATCACAGCTAAGTAGGCTTTACAAGTTAACGAGTAATAGTCGACCAACATAAAATTGCAGTTGGAGAATTGACCGTGACGTATGTCGATGTATTGGCGAAAATGTTTTTCAACTACAATGTTAAGTTTGGTGTTGGGAAAAATTCATTCCAACTTCTCAACTACGGAACCCTTCGTTGTGCCTGGTCTGACACGCACTTGGGCAGTTTTTTTAATGAATATTTAGATTTAATGAACCCAAATATTTCCGGAAAATTATAGAGGAATTTTCAAAATAAGGATGAATAAATTTTCCCGTTGGGAGTGAATGAGAAGTTTGCTGAGCTTTCATTTTAATTCCATTTTAAGTTCTACGTGTTGATACATTTTAGTACCTTGATAAATTTTGTGATTAGAAAAATGGTCTAAGAATGTGTTCTTGAATAGGAAAAGGTTACCTGGTCTATTTGCCAACTATCGTATCTTTTGAATTTTGTAGGTCTGTTTTGCAATTTATCGTCTTCATCACTAAATAACAATGCTCCTAAAAGTTATTTTTCATAAAGTCATAAACTCATAATGTAGTTAAACTCAACAGCATTTTATAATATTCATTTCAATCGAATATGTCCGTCCCGCTGACATTAAAAAGTGGCCTTTAAATTCGCTACTTGTAGGTGCCTATAGGTATTTAAATTTTCAAATATCAAATCCGTAGAACGTTTCGGGAATGTCGAGGACTCACGACGGGGCGCCTGCGCATCGCCACTTTCTTTCAACTTCGCCGAACCACACCGCGTTCGGTTTTTAGTAGTGATGGACGGTTTTAATCGATTTATAGATATGTATAATCGATTATTCTTGATGGTTTGAATTAGTATAATATGTAGGATAATTTGTTGTATTTTTTTGTGAGGGTTGTATATTGTCAAACGAAGGGTTGGACGTTATTTATCGTATTGTTTCCTAGAAAATAATTATTCTTGCATTTCTTTCTTATTAATATTTAAGACGATGAAGTTTTTCTGCAAGTTCATCGTTTTATTGTTATACGGTATCGTTTAATTGCATAAAATACATATAACTGAGCGACATTCATCTGATTCTGAATGCAAATTATAATTACCATGCTGAACTAGTAATCACATTGACGATCCACAAATAATGGGATACTAAACAATCGATTTAGTCGATTTGCATTAGTCGATTCTATATTAATGAACGCCCATCACTATCTTGTTTCACCACAAATAAAAGGCATACTGTCACATATATACGGGCACGTATTAACACATTGCCCTGTGTTTACGACCAATGGGGAGGAATAATCTGAAGACAATGATTATTTATTATCAGAAAAGCTTTTGTCATGACACCGCCGAACGAACGTTGTAACCATTTATAACCTTATGGTACTTAAATATTGATCGAGAACACAGGTTGTTATGGTTGTTGGTTTTGAAGTTATGCTTATAACTGATATTATTTGATTAAGTCTAATAAACAGTTTAGATGATATGGCTAGAAAGGGGGTGACCGAGATGACGACTAATAGAGAAGTGTGGAAGAAAAGACGTTGCACCGAACCCAAATAAATTGGAATAAGGAATTATGATAATATAGTTTAAATATTGTAATTCTAATTTCGCATTTACTGAGAAAATGCAATATTTTCGAGGTTGACTAAAGGATCATGTCATGAAGATAGACAATAGGTAGCATCTTTCTGTAACTCACTGCGCCAATTATTAAAACGGTTGCCAACTTACTGTGACGACTCATCACGATGAGAGTATCGTATATTAGCTTTTGTATAGCCTTTTTTTTTTTTTTTTGAAGGTGGGAAATCATCAAATAACTTCTCCCGCTCTGGGCGCAGCGGGAGGGTGTGTCAGACTCTTACTGACTAAAACCCACCCGTATTCCTTCCTGTTGCCTGTGTTGCCAGGGGACTTGGTGACCCATAAGTACCTTCCTGCGACCCCGGCAGGCATCGGCCCTAGTGGACCCCTACATTTGTGCTGACATCTCTTTGAGGCGCGTGTGGAATACGACGCGCCGTCGACCCGGGCCTGGTCCTTGCCGGACGGTGAGCTACCCGTTGCTCACCGTCCGCAAGCCCGCGCCTACGGTGGCCGGAAATCTGCTCTGGATTCCCGACGCCCAGGGCGTCTCCTGCGGCGGCTAGGGGCGAGAGGGCGCGAAACATTCCTTTTCCTCAACCGTCCCGCCTCCTCCTTCGCGAGCATTACTGCTTCGCAGAAGGAGGTGACGGCTGCCCATGCCCTCTCGCTCCGTATCATGGCCTGAACCAGGGCCGGACGCGAGAGGTCTCTGCCGCCGATCGCCTCCACGAGGACATGGCGGTGCTCTGCCCAAGCCGGGCAGACCTCCACCGTATGCTCCACCGTGTCCTCCGGGAGATTTGTATAGCCTTAGTCAGTATTGGACGCTTTTGAGTTGAGATTACAAGCTAAAAAGTCGAGATGTAAAGTTCCTGTAGCCGGAAAGCAATCCCCGGAACCGCAAAATGTAAAGTACTGTGGAAAGTACTGTGGAAAGTTGCGAATTACACTGTCAACGGTTCCGGTTGCTTAACATTCTTCATTCAGTCGATTCTTTCTAAGCATTTCAACAAAACATATGTATAGTAAGATATCCTTGTTTGAAACTTAAACTCACTGATAGTATTTCATGTAAGCTTTTCGTTTACAGCACCAGCTTTCGGATTATCATCATTATCATCTGTCGGATATCGAGTCTTATTAATTTACCGAATACCGTTCTTGGCTTTAAAACTATGCCTCTCATATTAGCGTCCAGTAGCTTACTTTTCACCCGATGGTTACTAGCAGGATAGTGGAACTTCAAATTCAACCTTCTCAGCCACCAAATTGTTGACCGTAGCCGACACTGCTATCACCAAAACTATACAAACGAAGGTGTCACAGAAAATCCAACAAAAGCCGATATATTTATTTATACATAACGAAACTTCTAAGTTTTAACATAATTTGTTCACAAAGCAAACTGGCGCTCAGGCAGGATACCTTTGTTTGAACGAGATAAAATACAAAAGTTCGTGGGTTCCGGCTATGGCTTATCTCTGAATCTCGGCTATAGATAAACGAATTCCAAGTTTAGACGTGTTAAATATTAACATATAGTTTCATAATAGGTTATGAAATATAACGTAGAGATGTTCATAAGTATATTAGAACATGCAGAACATTTTTAGTAGTGGATGAATTCGAATTGATTTGATCACGATCGTCTAAAAGCAAATGCTATGTGGAATGTGGCTAAGTAATAACAGCCGCACGGGTCGATCGATCAGGTTAAGCTACGCTTGCCGCGGTTGGTCCGTGGATGGGTAACCATCTTTACATACCAAGACCCCTCCGTGCCTCGGAAAGCACGTTAAGCCGTTGGTCCCGGCTGTCATTTGTAGATCTTTGACAGTCGTTACGGGTCGTCAGAAGCTCGAAAGTCTGACAACCAGTCTTACCAAGGGTTTCGTGTTGCCCAGTAACTTGGTTGTGGAGGTCAGATTGGCAGTCGCTCCATGTAAAATACTGGTATTCAGCTGTATCCTATAGGCATGGAAGCCGACCCCAACGTAGTTGGGAAAAGGCTAGGCAGATGATGATGATCGTCTAAAAGCAAACCTTTCCCCAATGATAGCAATATCATTTTCTTTTCGTCATCTTCTTTAGCGTTTTTTGATCAACCGTCATTGTCTGCGATGAGAATTTGTCCTTTTGCAGTTAAGATCGTTAATTTTCTCGTCCACCACTTGCCTTATGTTGGCAAACTCTACTCATTGAATTCCTGACGAATCAGAGCTTTTTCAACAGAATTATAGCTAACATGGAGATGCCGGTTATCTATTCGTTTTCATTCCTTAGTCACCAATTACGATATCTTAAGGGTGTGCTCATTACCAATAACTGAAATCACATCTGATTACGTTGGTTAAAATGAAAGTTTCAAAAACAAAGGAAGTAATTTTATCCAACTCTAAAGGAAATAATATTGCAGGCATATCTACAAACAGGACTTAAACTTATCGGCAACATAAATACATTGATAGTAATTGCTAAGATTACCGTCAATGCCAATTAAAGGAGGTGTTATGTTAAAGAATTGATATATTCTTTTGTGTCTTATCTTAGTTTAAATAGTGGGTGAGGCGAGTAGATAAGTTATCGTCTGTTTGTGCACGAGTTGGTTTTTGTACGCTTTGAAGAAACTCCGACAAGATAACATTGTGGGTAGGTATTGATTCCATTTGTTGCTGATATTGGTAGGATGATTGAAACGTTATTATTGGCCATTATTGATTTGGTGTTATCTTGAACACTTCTTGTTTGGCGAAAACTTTGAATCGAATTGCCGCTTTGACCAAAGATGAATCACAAACAGTAAGTCGAATACAGTTTCGGTAGCTATTAAACATTGTATCAGTTTAATGCTATTGACGATTTTATAATAGCAATTATTATGAAATAGATAATAATATATATTTAAATTTTTTCGACTTTTCTTGATCTCTGAACAAA
The DNA here is from genome assembly GCA_905333075.3 of Atethmia centrago. Lineage (NCBI taxonomy): Eukaryota > Metazoa > Arthropoda > Insecta > Lepidoptera > Noctuidae > Atethmia > Atethmia centrago. The sequence goes on along the minus strand of HG995386.1, from coordinate 13,180,637 downwards.
TATTTTGTCTTCACGTTTGCTCTGTTTAATCACGAAATTGTTGAGCTTTGTTTAACTTTTTTTACGTCAAAGTATTTGACACTTCAAGGTATATTACGATACCATATAGGCACTTAGCACGTTCATTCATAAGCGACACATCCATTGAGTTCGGTTTGTTTGTAAAGGTGGGTTCGCATGGCGCTATTTGCGCGGCTTGACCGCAAACATCCCGCCGCTTAGCGCCACAGGTGACGTTCTACCTGACCGCTTTTTGTATTGTGTGCATAGCCTTAATGTTACAGTTCGCCTTTGTCCGGCCGATATCAAGTGTTTGTCTCGCGTTTTTGAGTTTTTTTTTTATATATCACTGCTATCAAGAAATATTTTATTTTAACAAAGCGTGCTTTTGTTTGACCCCTCTTGCTGGCATAGTCTGTTTTTTTGAAGTACCACTTTAAGTACTGGAGGTGGAAAACAAACGTTTTATATTACCTAAAACCATCCACCGTTTAATTCTAAGCAGTGAATAAAATAGCCATCTAAAACTTCCACATAAACGCGAGACGTCCACGTAAAATCGCGTAGATACGGACCTCTATAAAAAGGCAATTCGACTCTCCCATATAAATTTAACTGACGATACCCGTTCGGTATTATAATGTGTATAGTCTGTATAGGCAAGATCGTTTGCATCCCACGAGAAAAACGCTGCGGGCTATAGAAAGTCCCACCCACACTGATCACAACTCACGCGCCGACGAAGCGGTGAAAAAAATGAATAATCTTTTTTTTAAACGCGGTTCAACAATTCGCTGCTGTATTACGCGCTCCGCCTCCCGCCTCCTGATTGGTGAACAGTAGCCGGATTTCATTTTTTTCCATGTGCACACGCACGCACGACGATGCGTATCGAATTGGTTAGGTCATGTGAGTGACGTCAATATAGCATTTTTTGTGCGGTAATTGTGCAAATATTCATTGTTCTGGTGTTTAGCTGTTGCCCAAGCATTTTATCATATATAAACTCAATTAATTAATTTCTGTTGTAGGTACGAAAGGAATTTTGTCAATAAATGACGGTACGATTACTTACGACATTAGGTTTTATATTTTAATAAACAGGTAATCCACAGATTATTTGCAGTTATTACGACTGCTATACAAAGCCACAGTAAAAAAATACGGGTTAGAAATTGGCGTAAAAATGGTACAGGAAAGCAAAGTATTTAAAATAACTTTTACCTAACACCTTTAAAAGAATCTTCTGCACAAGAAAGGAGAGCGTTTAGATCACATATCGGCATTTAAAAGATTCTCACACGAATCTTAAATGTTATATTAACATAAAATATATTGCGCGATCGATCAGACATCTTAATTTAAAGGTTGGTAGTTCCCGAGGCAATACAATCACTTAATTGATAGATTTAATGTGTGAGAAACTGAGAACAAACATTTTAGATCAAGAATATCCAACAATCTTTTTTTTTAATGTTTTATACACTCATAATATGTAATGTAATAAAATATCGTGCAATAAATACCTATCGTTCCAATAAATACCTACTTTGCAAAAAAAAACTAAGTCGATAGGTACGCTTAGAACTGTTATCCTTGTTCTCCAGTAGATAAGTTTTCTGGCTAAATTAGACAGGGCTTATCTTTTGTCTGTAGTATAGTTTTCCCACCTCAAATTGTGCCCTAAAGTAAGACTGGTTCGTAGAGAGGGTTCTATGTTTTGTCTTGATTTTAAAATTCAAAGATGTTGGAGATCTTTAACCTTTTGACCGCCACAGTCATGTATGTCATTCTTTATTTTTCAGACAACAGTGATCCATCACAGATCCAGTATAGATGACAGACCAAAATGTGCCCAGCACGCCACGGTCACGACAGATTAAGAAAGACATGACAGAGTTTAAGGAATAATTCGTAGCTTGGCGCCGAGGGCACGTTTTTGCTTTTTTGACGTGGCTGTCAATAGGTTAAATCTAGGATTTATACCTACTCAAATTCTTACGTGTGATGCTCTAGGTAGAGAGATCTTAAAAGCTTCGTAGACAAGGAAGATTGATATAAAACCAGTCTGACATCCATGAGACACCTAAATATTTTTATTTTGGGAAACAAAGTTATTCAAAACGAGTCTTCTCCAGATTAGGAAAACAAAAATACACATCTAGCTAAACAGCAAAAACAATTTCAATAAATACTAATTTAATTACCATGAAAATTTATCAAAGAATAAAATTACACTTAAATACTGCCCACACGTTTCACGTTCCTATAAGCTACAGCATTTTTACCTACACTCATTGATTGGCTACCGCGTAAACCAGTAGCCGACTGCGGCATATACTCGTACATTATGTGTATCGTACGCGTGTATTTATTTAGCTACCGGGCACGCCCTCTGTGAGGGTTTGAGAGGACCGTGGGAACTGTAGGATCTTTTATGTATTAGTCTATGGTTTGAACCGGAGCAAAGGCGAGTAGAGTATATTTTTACCGCCTGGTTGGTTGTCGAACACTTTTTAATACCTATGGGGAAGAAGAATAATTTTAGATATTAGTGTAACAAAAACAAAACTAATTCTACATTTAAATTGTTTTGTGAATGACTGACAAGGCACAGCCTCAACAGTGACCATAGTCAAATAAAATTCGGAATATAAGTTCCACAAAGGTTTCAGAAGCGCAATAAAAAGGGTTTTTCAAAACTCAAGCCTCACTGAGCAGGCCTAATAGAACACGAAGTATGCAAAAAAAGTGGCACAGCATGTGAGTAAAAATAGAATTAATTAACGACCTCAATCAACTGACACGACTATACATAAAAATAGTTATACAACAAGTTAATCCGCTAACTACATGGTCAGTGGAGTATCCAAAGACGTAGGGGATATAGCCCGGGCAGCCGCCGGGGGCTATCCGACCGAAGCCCAATATATCAGCGCGCATACTTCGTTGCACCGACACAGAGGATTGAGTGGAGATGTGTTAGTGTTACATTTTGTTAAAAAAAAAGAATACTTAAATCATTTGAGTGATAAATTAATCAGATTAAATTAAACATATTTTGCATGTTCCCCAAAAGTACTTATTTAGTTCAAGTAAAGTAGTAAAGTTCAAGTCTGAGGGTATTTTCTTCTTACGTCGTTTTCATTGTACCCAAAAAGCACCACGTGTTTTCCATTTTCAATGGCATCAATCAATAATTTCCAGATTAACATCATGTGATGCAGACAATTTTCTCTGGACATTATTATTTTGGTATATCTTAATTCTTTATTACACGTCATTTTCGAAGCGTCCTTTGGGTAAATTACTTATACTAAATTGTTTAAGATCTTCTTACTTAGGAATACTTTCTTTCAGAGATTTTTATAAAAATAAAATAACTCTGATTTCTAAAACAACTTATATTGCAGTTTAACCTATACAATATACTTATAACAGCGAAGACGGAAAATAAATCTAAATCACTTAAAAATAATATAACCGATTACTGTCTCCACGGCCGGCTCTGTTCCCATCCAAGCGCATACCTTTCCTGTGGGAACGTGCGGGACATAAACTGTTTCGTTATTTCTGCTTACACTCTCATTTGTATATTATAATTTGGCCGCAGTGGGGTTGAATTTCAATGCTTATTATTACTATTATTTTGTATATTAATATTTATATAATTTGATGTTGCGAAGATACACTTCCAAAGAAAAAGAGATTCATTTGATCAGTGTTTGTTTTTATTTCTGAAAGGTAGATACAATATAAGTTTTCGAAGGGTTCAAATAGAACAACTAGTTGTTGAAATATAATGGAACATCTTTTGTATTTCTCTTAATTATAAAACCATTTATTACTTACCTTGCATTTTTTATCAAATGAATAAAATGTAAGGACATTTTATTCATAATTTAAACATTCCAGCTACCCTTACTAATTGTATAATTTTCTCCAGATACATTCTGAATTATTCATGAAACAAACGTGGTAATTATAACAGCGTGATTCAGCTCATGTTTGGAATTCTTTCAAAATGTAAAGAGCGAGTTGATAATCGCATTCCATCCCTTTCATTCTTACTACCATGGATCTACGTGGGAGTGAGATAGGCATTGCATTGTTCGTAAAAATGTCAAATAGAATGATAAACATAAAATTTCGTGTTGAAACGATGCGCTCGCGCACGCGCCGAACAATGAGATGGTAATAATTTTATTCAAATGTGGGTGATCATCAGCTTTTATGTTCCCTTGGTATTTGTTAAAAGACCGATTAATTTATGAGCGAGTTTTGTTAACATTTCTTATTTTATAAAATATGGGGTTTTTAACAAGGTGGTTTAAAAAAATATAGGAGCTGGTGTTTTTTGAGAAATGTTTAGAAGTTGTCAAGTTTTCAAGAATGTTTTCAAGTTTTTTTTTAAATGGATGCTAATGTTTAATGATTATTTTAAATCATTGTTGAAATCTGCAAAAAAGGTTTTCTCATAAGTTTCAGTCTTTGTTTTAAATCTCTTTGCATCCTATTGTTTTTCCACTTCGTCTGTCTTCTGAATATCGGAATACCTGTTTACCAAGTTTCGTGGTCAATTTATTCAGAAATTGCAGCACACCTAATGTGTAAATAATAATAATACCAGCTTATGATTGTCCCATTGCAGGGAAAAGGAGAAGGCACGACGAGCACAGTTCGCCAACCCGTCTTGAGCAAGCGTGGTGATCAACGCTTGTTCAAGACGGGTTGGCGATTTCAGACTTATATTAAGGCGCTGACAAGAGCCAAATGACCAAAATAGGCTTGGTTTAAGAAAAAAAATTGCCAAATCTGTATACTTTGTGGTAGCGGAAAAAATATACGTTAATTTTGAATATATTTCTAAGAACTAGGTTGTTACCAAAACACGATTTGAAAAAAAATCTCGATACAAACTAACGTTAAACTAACCTCTTACCTTGAGTTTCAAACCAAAATATCTGTATTAAATATCAACATACGTTACGTATTTAATTAATAACAAGAACGTCTTATTTGAATGCAGAACTTGGTTGTTTTTTTTTATTTTCGATTACTCAACTCAATTTTGAGTAAATAGATAATTGCTTCATATTTTGCAATAAATTACAAGCGTTATGTCATCGCGCTTCTCTTTCTTTTCTATGCAATCTGACAGTGACCGCGGTTTAGGTGTTGTCAGCGTCTTAACTGTAACTCCAGGTTTCCTCACGATGTTTTCCTACACTGATGTCAGTATTATCCAAGATAAACTCAGAAAGTACTATAATGAATATAGATATGAATTGAAAAACTCACATTGGTACTTCCCCGGATTTGAACCCACAACCTCGTAATATACCTACATACAATTAAAAAGTAATGCAATCCCAAGTAATAATAAAATTAATAATTGTACAACAAAACACTCGTTACACATTCCCAACAATAGTTCCACATAGAATTCCTAAAAAGTCAAAAGCCGAATGCCGAAAGACGAAAGCCGATCGAACTCACGCTGACTCGGCAACGTGGCCTCATTGAAAGCTGCACAATAGAGCCAATGCCCATAATAGACCGTATGAAATGTTACCATAAAGGCATTGACACAATAACTTGATAAATATTGGATTCGTAGTTCTGTCTATTGCGTTAAATTATCTAAAAATATCATGCATCGCATCTTTTTGGCGTATCCTTTGAGGTTCGCAAAAGTAGGTACCTACCTAATCGAATTCAAATGAGTAACTACAGAGCTGAATGGATTCTGAATAGTCACGTTATTCAGAATCCACTCAGCTCGGTAGTTATTGGGTCTGTCAATCTATAACTATTAGCAATAGTTAAAATCTGTTTAAAATGTTTCTTTTAGGGTAGTTTTAGGAATAAGTACAATAATTACTTAAAACACTACGCTCGACCACAATTACTCCAATACCTGAAAATTGACAATCACCTATTTAGTTATTTCAAAGTTTTAAATCGTTTAACAGAACTTTTGCTCTATTTGTTGTCTATCAATCATAAGCAAGCCATAATGTAGGCAACCGTACACATAACATTGTTTCAAAACTCAGTCATAACTACTGCAGATCGAATAAAAACCAGGCAAAGTTTACGATGCACTCAGCATTTTATTATGTTGTGATGAATTTTAATTACTGACCTTAAAGCCTGGCAGTACCTACCACTGGCAATGTTTTATGAACATCATTTGATCCATGGTTCAAATAGTTCAATGTTTCCACGGAGCATTAAATATTCTGTGTACCACGAACCGAATAGCTACAACTTTTTCGCATAAAACCTTATTTCATCATACACAGCGTTTTTTGCTCTAATTGGATGAAACATTACTATAGGAGAACAGTAATGTATGGCAACATACTCAAATTGATCGATTGCCACAACAATGTAGTTAAGTGTTTAAACGTATTCTGGAATTTTAAGTAATTAAAGCTCATAGTGGCAGTTTTTGTTGATAATTATTAAGGTGCAATGTTTATGGCTCGCGAGATTCCATACAATGGTATTAATGAACTGCGTTCAGTAATCTGTTGTGGAATAATTTATTTTCTTGTCTTGCGTTGTTGCTATTATTCATAAAGGTTCGATGAGTTCACTTAAGTTCAACTTGTAAGAAGGAAAAAGTATTGTTACTGGTTAATCTGTTGATATTAGTTATTATCTGCTCAGATTCAAGAACAATATAGGAAACCATAAGTAAACTAGACGATGCTTGCATTCGTTTCGGCGAATCGTAATTATCAATTAATTAAAATGATTTTCCCACAGCCTCTCAGTTGAAGAATGAATAAATGTTTCGTCTCGGTAACTTGTGCTAAATACTTAGCTTGATAATCATCTTGCAAGTTTTAGGGTGTTCTAAGTAGGATGCTGAGACCGTGTCACCGACATTCTTTTGGATTTCTCAATCAATCTCTGCTAATTAATCACTGTTTTGACTCAACACTTTTGAAAAGAACCGCAAACTACTTATGACGCATCGCTTATAAGTATCTAATATTGTTCGTACATCGTCATCATCTGCCAGATCGCCCTGAATGACAGTTTATTTTCAATATTTATCGCCCTGATTTTTACTTTTGAGAAATTTTGTTAATGATTGATCCCTTATCTTCATATTGTCATCGATGTACTGATGATCTTTTACAAAATGTTGTTGTGATCCAAAGCCAAAAAACCGTTTTAACAAAATCAACCCGGACTTTGATCTAGATTTATTTAGGTATTCATTAAAAGTTGCTAAGTCATTATGAATAGTCAGACTGCCTGTCTCATACAGTCAGGATGTCTTTGTCACGTAGTTCTTCGTACTACAATACATGATACATGTAAAATGCGTAAAGCGTGTCGTTTGACGTCATCACTTCATCAGACATTACGAGAATTTCCTTGAATATGCTTTATGTTTCAAGGTATGTGTGAATTTCTTATGATTTGTTGGTAAATCGTAGTTAAGTTTCCGTACGTGTTGGGTTTTTAGAAGTGGGTTTTGTTATGATTTGGTTCATACCTGGGCATCTTACAGAATAACTATTGGTACTAGCTCACAACTGAACATCCATTACGGCGGTACTCTCCTAAATTGTTCTTGTAACATTCATCTGTCTTGTATCCAGTTTAATATGGCTTCTATTCTTTATTTGACCAAGTCAAATTCCTAATAGTACGGTGTGACTTGCGTATTACTTACCAATATTCCTTTCATCCATTTAGCCTATGACGTAAGTGTTAGATCTCTGCATACAATTTTTTTTTTAAAGATTCACATTATTTATTGCAAATATTTCAGAAGCCATAACCTATAATTATACCAAGGAAAACGTTTACTTATCAATCACTCACATAATTTCAAAACACCAAGTAATTAACGGTAAACTCAGTAATTAAAATCGATCCCCGTAACAAAATGTCAACAGTTCAAGGGACAACGATGTGAATCATCGGACACGTTTTAAGATAAATCCGAGGCCTATAGCCCATGTGGTGAATGACTCATTGCTAGATCCGCTTGGGCGCATTAAATATGTAAGTAGGTATAAATATGATGGCATCAATTCATTTTGTGGTTTTGATGTGATGAAATAATATTGTTAAAATCTTTGCATGACTATCTATTGAAGTAAAGTATGACTCTTAATACCACTGAACTTTTAAAGCGTCCAGTTTGAGGGAAAGTGCTTCAAATCTCACAAGAGAATTAAACTTATGTGTGAAGCCTTAGTTAATGTGACATTTTAGCTTTGTACAATAATCATATGAACTAGAGCTCTAAGAGTAACTCTATGTCAAATTCTAATAAACGAGGCACAGTTTACTTTGACGCCGTTGATTTTACTGCTAAGACCCTAAAATAGCTAATTAGCTAAAAACAAAAAGAATGAGATATAAGCTAAAACAATGCCTTCACATAAAGGACCTTATTGGCAGTGACTGTAATTGTGACCAACTGGACAAAAGCATCTCTAAAGCACTGCAGGCTTTTCCAGTAGACCCCTTGACCCGTTGGAAATGTCACGCACACTTCAACACATAATAAAATAAGATTAATATTAATAATGAAACAACAGTAAAATTATATTCACGCCATAACCATTTGGTGATGAATGAGCGGTACTTAATGCAATGTCAGGCATGCTGAATCTGAATGATATTCCTAATATTCAAATTGCACTTTAGATGATTGTAGTGCGAACTTATAATTCCAAATCATAAATAACCTTCGATTTGCTACGGTATTAGCGATTCGGTATTGAGTGCCGTGATCTACTAGTAAGAATCCTATTATTTTAATTGCGCATTAATGGTTGATTGTGGTCTTGCGTAATACTTGCAAATTGGACTAATTGAACCTTTGGTAAACGTTAAATAATATAATCCAAGGTGCTATACCTTACAGGGGCCAACAAGTTAAAAATAAAAGTTCACTAAGAAATATGTTTACAATAGGTATTTCCTACCCCCTTCTTGGCTTAAAAATCTTAAGTTTTCAATCCAATTTATTTTCCCGAAGCTTCTGAAAGGTATCACCGCATACCATCGCACTATAGGCCTTCTGCTGACCTCAAAGCGAATAGCGTAAAGCTCCATAAATCGTTTGGAACAAAGAAAACCTCTTTGCAGTCCGTATGTAGCCAAGTACCTATTTACCCTCCGTGACCGGGACTTTTAACTCCTGACCGACAATGGTTTTTATGACCACCATATCTCACTGGCCGTGACCATCCGATGGTTATCAAACGTTAACCGTGTGTGTACCCATTTAGGGACTAAAATATGTGTACCAAATGTAAAGATCTGTATGATTGGTGATTTTTTTCGCGGGCGCCTTGGTCTTCGTCTTTGTCGTGACTTCGAGATGTGATACGACTTGTATCGACAATCAAGTCGGCAGAGGGTTATGTAATGGCGGAGTGTTTTATGCAACCTTTTTTCGCATGATATGGTGGAATAGACAAGGTTTTTTGTGCGTAATGTTGGTATTACGTCTTTTTATTAGTTTTTCTGTAGGCAAGCGGGTTCTATTTTTAACCGACTTCAAAAAACGAGGAGGTCATATGTTCGTCTGTACGTTTTTTTTATGTATGTTCATCGATATTTTCGTCAGTCATGGACCGATTTTGAAAATTCGCGGTAGTTCCATGTACATTTTATTCACTTTGCTTGGGTAGTTTTTGAGTTAGCTTCGATAATACCTATTTAATCCACTATATGTATTTTGATGATGTTATAATACTTCATGTCACTGTTGTTACATAGCAAGTAGTGGTATGTGAATTGGTGTGGGGTAAGTACCTACCATAATTTAAAGATAAAAAAACGTTTTTCCAAAAAAAAAAACACTACAAAGTGCAAAATAACTTCGGAAAGAATTTCGGAAGTCGGTGCCAAAAAACTTAAATGCAGATCCAAAGACACTGACTTTCGAAATGAAAGCTATTTTTCACTTTGTAGTGTTTTTTTGGAAGCCAGTTGTTTTCTTTTTTAATTTAAGATGTTGTTGATAGTTTTCATAACATAGGGCACAATCACTAAAATACTTTTACCTTTTTTTAAATAGCACATTCCCTTGCTTTTCGCAATGGGTGCCATAAAATGGGTTGCATTGCATGCCATTGTTTTAACTTAGCCTTAATAAAGCCAAAGCTGTGCAGATTTCCGAGTTACCGATTTCTATGATGCATTGAATAGGAACCAATAGATATTTATGACAGGCACTAAACACACCTACCCTCCATTTTAGTTTTTGGTCGAAAGCTTTCCATCAGACCATTCACCAGTAGGAAGACACCTAAATATTCTACGAATTATACAGACAAACCTATTTGTGTAACATATTGGAAGCTCAAGAATAAGTTCCCACAATTAGGTACAAGTTACACAATACTCCATAACAATACGAGTCAATATAAAGCCATTCAACACTGCTAATCAGCAGACACTTATGTCCAGTCATACTAAGAAATTTAACTATGAATACTCATTAAAGTTGAGTTTTAAAGTCAGACGCGTAGGTATACGAGGGTTAAGATAATTTGAATGGAGTTACGTGGCTATAAAGCAAGTCATAAGTGCCGCTTCACGCCCGTACCAAGAATTAACTTTTATAGCTTCTTTAACACGCGAAATTTGAATATTGTGTGAAAATCAGCGAGTATTTTGAATGAGTTTTCATGTCTAATGCTTGAAGTGGCTAAGGTTGTAAGTAGGAATATTAATGTTCAGTGCTATCTTGTGTTTATGATGTTTTATCTCGAAATTGAGTGCACTCAATATTTCAGTCTAGAATTTCCCTAGATAGTCTAATAAGGGAATTGTTACTTTAATACTAAATAAATAGCCCATTTATTAATTTAAAGAAGTCTTCTAAAACGCGTATAAGCGTATTCTTCACACTACTCTTGTATGAATAATGGGTAAACACCATAACTAAAACAAAACGCAATCGTTCACGCACTTGCAATTACAACGATTTTTACCGCACTTAATTACACAGAACTACAACAGCTAGAAAGTACACTAGAACGCTCGAGGGCGCGGTAATGACAAGCCGAAAATCATCACCAATTTACCGATAAACCGTATACCCGTAAACAGTACAGTGCCCAAATAACCGGGGTCATGTGTCGTGAGTGAAATACACGGTAGCGCTGCGAGCCCCCGGGCGCTTTCCCACCGTTTTATAATGCCATATGTATGTAATCGGTACTGACATTATTACAAATCACATGAAAAAATGTAATACGGTAATACAGACTGGGTCCTCAAGTTTACAGACAATTAAATCTAATGAAAATTAATGTTAAAGTATGCCACTGCATGCTAATCACACGGTTGTAGCCGTGAGCGTAAGTAAAATGAATGAAAAGAGAACCAGCAGAATAAAAACAAACAAGTACTATGGTGTAAATTTATCTTATGGTGTAAATTTTCTATTTTTACACCATAGTACTTGTTTGTTTTGATTCTGCTGGTTCTCTTTTCATTCTAACAACTTAAGAAAAACAAGTTAAAAGAACGAAACATGTAACAAGAGAAAACGCAACTTTCAATAAAAAATAAGTGTGTTAGCGTCGTGAGAATAAAATTTATAGCACACAATAATAAACGTAGTTTGTTCACCACAAGCTGATAAATCTGCAGTGGAGTTTTCCCAGTATGAGCCGTCAGGTTACCGTCGTGCTACCTGTTCATTGACGGCGCAGGCGCACGTGGTGGGGGCTGCGCGCGCCTTCCGCGTAACGCTATCAGTAGTTTCCGCACCCTCGCGCCGCCGCAGTTGCTAAACACGCCCGCTCTTGGTCGCACGTACTGTCACATTGACACATCTAGTCACTATAAATCCGCGCTCAAATAATGACACTCTCCTTTCAGTCTTAATTGCATACACATAAGTTCGAATTTTAATTTAACAAAGTTTTGGTGAAAGTGTTAAGATAAGCTTGTGAAGCTTAATATCTTCTTCGTGGGCAATCGATTTTAAAGGTGCGTATTTTAATAATTCATAAAGTGTTATTATGACCAATATAATAAATTATTCTTGGAGTTTACCTATAAAAATTACTTTGTTAGGAAATAATGTTATAATATCTTCATCATAAAGGTCGTTTAGCTTGAAATTACTTTGTATATTTAAATATTTGATGTGGATTGCAGGCGTGAAATACTATTAAGGTATTGAAGTACTTATTAAATATTTACATACCGATTAGCTTCTTCTAATATTGCCTCAATTAATTAATGACACAGTGAACACCACTTGCTATACTTTAAATATGATTTAATAAGGTGTTAATGAACACATTAAAAAATAGGTGTTGACTCTATCATTATCATAATCAATTGCGACGGTTAATGACGGGACTTAGACATTAGGTATTCCATCCTCCTCACACACCACAAACAGAGAGAGACAGAACACAAATTCGACAACATTTCCAAATACTCTACACACAACGTTATCACTGCACACTTACTAACAAGACAGCCACCGGAACATGAACTCTATACTTAACACATACAGTCACATATCGAACGCACACGACATTTGATAACTTATCATTGTACAGGCGCTCAAGCCCCGCCCGTCGTAAGCATCACATCTTAGTCCAGACAAAATGTTCGCCGTGATGCAAATTGACGAGGACCACACACGGGATTTCAGACGCAAACTGCGCCCAAAATGCGAGTTCGTCTGCAAGTACTGCCAGCGTCGGTTCACCAAGTCTTACAACCTGATGATACACGAACGGACCCATAAGAGCCCGGAGCTCTCCTTCAGCTGCGAGGTTTGCGGGAAGAGTTTCAAGCGACAGGACAATCTGCGCCAGCACAGGTGAGTAACGCTCATCTTTTACTTTTCTCCTTTCTTCATCATCGTTCTGTATTTAACCCAGAGGACTGTCAATATCGAAAGTAGGTGATAATTATTGAATTTTCAAAAGTGTTTTGTGGTGAAAACTTGTCCATACATATTTGTTAATAATAATTAATTTCATAGCCATAAATTATCATCGACTTTTGAGGTTGAATGGTTATCAATAATTATGTCTACTGTCAAATGTTCTGTTCTGATTTAGAAGCTGGTTTCACTATAGTATCTTAGGTGTGTTAAAGCATTTATTTTAAATCCAGAAACCAAAAACCCTTCTTCCAAAATTGTACCTACCTGATTCCAAGCCGTCAGAAACTACATCTCATTAATTTTCTTTGTTTAACAGGTGACTGTTAAATTACATAATTATTGACCGACTCTACTACCTTTTTAACCTAGTTTTACGGTATAAGTAAATAATTAATAACATTAGATTAATGTGTAAGCGGATTCAGATTCTAAGAGCAATTAATTACATCAAATGTTGTTGCTTCATTATTTAAGAAATTAATTATAAGAGATAACTCAGTGTTCTCATTTGAAGGTGTGCCTAGAATATGTTGTCATCATTATAATTATTTCAAATTATCTGGATAGTTTACTTAATTAGCTGCGTTATTAAAATATTTCTGATCTGTTTAAATTTCTAATTCATCGAATTTTTAATTCATCGAAGAGAGTTTTTAGAGTATGAACTCTTTTGTTTTCTCCTCCAGAATATCGTCCATCAAGAGCATATTATAGCATTATTTCAGCATTCTTCAGTTAACGTTTCAAACGAATTAGAAGCCAATTACAGCATACTGTAATTTAAAGCATACTTCTGCAATTGTTTCTATATTTATGTCTTATTGTAACATCAGCAGTTTTTCATCTTCATCGATGTTGCTTTATGTATTGGATGTTTGAAGTGCCATCAGACCAACGTTACCGTTAAATTTTATGCGAAGTTAGATGACTGACCTCTTGTTACAACTTTAAATTAAACCGTAAAAGAAGTTAAAAACTTACAACTGTGAAAACACTGTGAAGAAATTAGAGAAAAATAATATTCATTTACCTAAAAACGATGTTGAACAATTTATCTACAAAAACTTTGAAACAGATGATCTCGTATCTGTACTAACTGCAACAGCAGAAGAATTCTTTCCCGTTGTAATCCTCTTATCTAATCCCTTTAAGGATTAAGTATGAACTTAGTACTAGCTAGCCTACAAAGTCCGCGGTTAGCTGTCCATTCACCAGTCAGGTGTGACAAGGTTGTGGTTACTATAGTCACCATATATTAGGGTCCGAAGCTTCAGGAAGGCAGTCGAGTATCCAATGTAATATACTACCGCTACACCATTACCGCAGATTGAGGTGTTCATGCACAAAATTGAGGAGGGCTTTATGGTAAAATGAGGCTGTAAATTTTGTGATGTAATCATCAGCTTTTGCCTTTGATGTCATCAAAGGCAACAAAGGCAAAATTAAAATTAAGGCAACATTATTGGCTGATTATGCTTATGAATTGATTATGCTTGAAATGTTGCAGCATAATCAGCCTATATTGTTTTCACTGCTGGAACACAGGCCTCTTCTCTGTGAGAAAGTGTGGGCAATAATCCACCACGTAGGCCCAGTCGGCGCGTTGTATTCCAAGCGCGCCTCAAGAGATGTCATCTGCACATGTGTAGGGGTCCACTAGGGCCGAAAAAAAGGCCCAGTGCAGGTTGGTGGATGTCCCATGTCTTCGAATTTGCGGGTCTAGGACATGTCATTTTGTTATAGTTGAAAGTCAATTGAGTCCTACTGGATTCTTGGAATAAAGTTGATAGAACTTATTGCCTATTTTTAGATTTATTTTCGTTATACATTGACTTCCAAATTATGTCGCATTACTTGTATGCTAATAAGGTTTACAAATTTAATACTATTAGTGACCTTTGTGGTGTTTACATGCAATGTCGTGAACTCCATCACAGCTAGTAGTATTTTTTCATTCGCAAAGTGTGTTGTAATCGTCACAGGTTTGTAAGTAATTATTTAATAGCCTTTCTCTGTTTTTATTATATTGCGTCGGAGATATACCAACTGGCATCATTATGCCTTCTTTTTCCTTTTACCCCTCCAAGATTGATAGTCCAAAACAAAAAGATCGGCTCAAAAGTCTATAAACTAGTAAAAGATAAAATTTAATTAGAGCATCATTAAGGTTTCAGTCAAGGGACGGTCATAAACCTAGTGACATTGACTCATTGCGTTCTTAAACGGAGGCAATTAAACATATTTACTTTGCGTTTATCAGCGCTGGAAGATTTTACTATTGTTGCGTATAGACGTTTAGTATGACGGATTGATGTTTCTTTCAGTACTAGTACCTAGTTAAGAAATAAATAGAGAATTTAATTTCGTCGTGGGTTTCTCTTTTATCTCTAATGTCAGTCTTTCTTTTTGAAACAGTAAATAAATGAAGCTTTTGTTTGCTGTTGTAACTTCTCTATAACTTATGCCCCTTTCCCTAAATGTCGAGAGCCTTAGTGCTCCAAAGCAGGTACTCGATATAATTAAGAATGTGCTTTTTTTGCAAAACGGACTTCGTTAGTGGATACAACCAAATGTTAGTGTAAGCACACGGTATCTAAGTTAATAACCCTGATGTGGCACTATCCATATCTTCATTTTATTCCACGCTAAAGTTTCTTGTAAACATATGTTGTTCCTCACGATTCCTTCATCGCAACTGATGATAGGTGCATGTAAGAAATTGTGCACAGATGTTTTTGAAATATACACAGTTTTAGAAATACACATGAGGAATATACCTATGGGGTTGTAATATTACTTCACGTTAGTATTATATCTATTCAATGTTTTATGAGACCGCTTCTTCAAAAAGTATCAATATCAACTCTACAATCAAAATATATCTTCTGACTATTACACACCACTGCTGGAAAATTTATATCATCTGCTTCATTTATAATTCCCACTGTTATCCATTGCCCTTCCAAGATAATTAGAAAATCTTCTCCAACTGAAGTCCATTATTAGAAAAAGTTAACATTCTTTCTTGAACAGTTGAACTTGATTCATCAATAATAAGATATCTATCTAATAGCCAACAAAAACAAAATCCTCTTAACTCATCATCTGTCAATACGATTTCAATGCGGGTTCAGTAAACTTCTTATACATTCGCATGTCATTTGGAGCGACATTCCGTGGTTGTCACTCGTAATTATCATACAATGTGACGGTAGCTTTAAGTTGATAGGGTCGCGACCTGATGCAAATATCTTGAGACAATGTGCTGTGAACAAAGGAATCTTGTCTTCGGCCTCGGCCGCGTTTTCTTGGGGAAAAATTGGCCAGGGTCTTTGAAGTGGGAATTTCCCGCTTTCCCTGTAGTTAGTGGAAAAAACGGGATTTAGTTAGTCAGCTTCTTAATTTGAAAATTATTGTTTTTTAGGGTTCCGTACACAAAGGGTAAAACTGGATACTATTACTAAGACTCCGCTGTCCGTCTGTCACCAGGTTGTATCTCATGAACCGTGATAGTTAGACATTTTCACAGATGATGTATTTCTGTTGCCGCTATAACAGCAAATACTAAAAACAGAACAAAATAAATATTTAAGGGGGCTCCCATACAATAGACATGATTTTTTGCCGTTTTTATAGATAATGGTATGGAACCCTTTTTTACGCGAGTCCGACTCACACTTAGCCGATTTTTAAAGGTAGTTGTTTAGTCTAGTAATTGATGTCACCAACATCTAGTCTTGCCTCAAATGTTAAACTGAGAATGACTCAATTTTCTTTTTTTATTTATTCTTTACTACGATTACATAGTAAAGAAGATCCAGTCCTTCAAAATAACAGTTTCACGTCTTCCACATAAAGCCATATTTGAACATGTGCGATATTCGGTCTTCCGTCAATAACAAACGGCTGTAAAACTATAATACCGCGGTATTACGCCGTTACTACACTGTTGTGACCTTTCCCGGCTCAGGATCTAAGTGGGAAGATCGTGAACGGTATCATGAAGGTACCTTTGGAAATACAGAATAAAAAAAGTATTATTTTCCAAAGCTTGGGTATGATTTTTGAGCAAAGCACCCACCACGGCCTAGTGATAATGGCCGCGACTTACGAGTTGTAGGTCGTAGGTTCGAACCCAGACAGACGCTTTTCTTTGTGTAAATTATTTCATCACCACTGCTCTCAAAACGGTGAAGAAAACATCGTGAGGAAACTGCCATGTCCTAGGACCAAACTATTCGAAGACATTTGGCATCTACCAACCCGCAGTGGGCCCGCGTGTGGTAGATCACAGCGCGCTACCTCTCACCGAGAGGAGGCCTGTGTCCCAGCAGTGGGAGCATTATAGACTGATTATTGAGTATGATTTATTGAGATTAGACTATTCATCCCTACTTTAAAGGATAATCCTTTAGAGTAGGGATGAGTCATAGATTCTATTGGGCACCTATGGCCTAAGTGTATTAGAAATCTAAAGACAACGGTACATGAGCGATAGAGACCTTACACTCTCATTTAAACAGCCATCCCACTCCTCCCTTTTGTCAACAATATCCGCGACTTTCATTCTAGGATTGCGGTACAAAAACACGAATTGTCGTGTGTAATAAAATTCTAGAACACACTGGCTCAGTGCACGCGTACCCCCGTGTGAAACGACACAAGCCAGCACAGGGCTACCGCGAGATCGCCGATAGATCGCTCATGCTGCGTGAATCGTGAGCTCGTGACGGGACCGTGTGTTAACGGTGCTTAATGGGCCCTAATGCTTCCGAAACTGTGCGAACGCTGACGGTAGCCCTCAACAGGGAAACACACGTGACCCAAGCGGTATAATTTGCAGTTTATGCCTCGCCGTACAAGGCACAACAATGTGTACCACGCTTAACAGTAAGATGATTACGGCAATTTGTCGGTAGGGAAGTGGAGTGTCGATGGCATATTTGGATTATTGGTAAGTGATCGATGTGTTGTGAAGGCACGACGTGGATGTAGACTTAGATAAAATAAAACAAATGAAGAACTCTCCTGATTTGTCTAAGTTACCTTTCTACGTCTTTAGAAAGGAACAACAGAATAACAGATTTTTTAATACGGTTCGTCTGTCTAGTCTACCAAAATGACTAAACCGAAACATACGATTTGTCAATCACTTTACCAAATTCATTTAAACAATTCACTTCAGTGATCAAAAACCTTCTCTATACCACCACTTTTCTATTCTGGCATCTTAACATCGTAGACTTCCTCCACGTATCGCTGTATGTAAGGATAATGAGGCATCGTGTGAAACTCCGGAAACTCGGAAGGCGGCGTGAGTGCCCCGGGCTTAGAGTACCGCTACTGATTGTTTTGCTAAATGTTACCCGTTCGTATGGTTCATAAAATTTATGAAGATCATGCCTTTGAATTGACGAGTTGTGTTGTATGAATCGATCGTGTTTATTACCATAGAGGCGTGGGTACCAAAGACCTTATTCTCAGTTTCGCACGTCGATGAATGGGGATTTTAAAAGTGAGGATACGATTTTTCATTTTTATCTTTATATATGCTGGAATTAAATATTGATGGCACGTCCTCTGATTGAAAGAAATGTATTCAGTTTCGGTTGTGTTATTTTCAATTTTATTCTCGTTGTGGCTACCATATGCTCGTTGGAATTAATATTGAATATTGATAGATTGATTGGCTTTTTTATTGAAAGAATTTGATGCTACAAAAGCAGTCCAGTCGCTCCTTACAAATAAGTGTCTAAATTCGAAACGGTCTTGATAAAATTAAATTGCACCTATAATTTAACCCAAATACAAAACACAAACCTTGTATAAATCGAGTATTGCCATTAATTATTCCTGTGCTTTCCCAATTAAACACGCTACTATCGATACATCGTTCATTAATCTAGCTAAAACAATACATCTTGCTTAATTACGATTCTAAGCAGAATCGAGAGTGCGATGTCCCATATAGTTAGTGCATTAGGTCATCGGTGCACGCCCAGTCTCTGGCGTAGTACTTATCTGTTGCATCGCTCGATAGGTCGATCCATTCGATTCACGACTCGAGAGAATCAAGTTGACATATCGATTATTTTCAGGTACATGGCCAGTTAATCTTCTTTTTTCTTCGTTCTGGGTTTTACTATAGAGGATTTTGGTCAAAATTATATTTTGGGGGTAAGGTTTATAGTCGTCACGTCAAATTTCCCATTCAATTTAAATAAATGATCGGCTTATTGTACTTAAAAGCAATTGGGTACCATCTGTCACATCAATGATGGTTATGTCGAATGAGATTAAATACAAAACAAAATGGCGCAACATTTTCAAACACAGGTACATCACATAACACAGGTCTTATTAAAAGCTCAACTCCAACCTAACTAAAACTGAACAATACAATAAAACAAAACAATACAGTAACAAAATTAACTCTTTAAAGAAAACTCATTCACATCTTCGACCGTTAAAAGGTCCGTATTTAGATACAGTTGATACAGCCAGTACCTATAGTTCAGTATAGTTCTATTTCTATTGGTTCCAGTTCTATTGGCCCTAGTTCAGTTCATAGTACACAATAGTTCGCGCGTCCGTCGCGCCACAGAGGTGGCAATGCGGTTAATTAGGCACCCTTTGAGAAATGTTTCCGTGTATACAGGATGTTTTAGTGGTCATTTAAATGAATACTTTAGGCATGTTATTTTATGTTAGGTTCGATAGACATTTAATTTTTGAATAATGGCCGAAAGTTAAAGCCAATTTATGTTTTCTGATAGCATGAAAATTATGTTATTTTGGCGATACGGTCGTTTCTCAACCAAGACTGACTGGAACTAGAACCATCAAATACAGAGCTTGTTTGTTTCTGATGGAATTCTTTTATTTATTTAATACTTGCACACAAATATACAGACGCGGACTACAGTAGTTTATAGTTGGTAGTTATTTATTTAATACTTTAAGCACACAAATGTACAGATGCGGACTTAATGCCATAGACATTTTATACCCGTCAACCTTTGGGTGATGCAGAGACAAACAGTGGTAGATCTTTTATAGATATTCATGTTGTTCTTAATTCACTGAACAAATCTACGATTTGATTCCTTTCAACAACACTGATAATTTAATTTCCACCTCAGTAGACGATAAAACTGAATCGAACAAATGATTTAATCCGACTCCCTACCATTTCTACAGTTAGACTCCTTACACAAGACAATGTCTCATCTAATGGTTGAATTACGTAACACAACAGCCTGTATACGGGAACAAAGCCGCTTAGTTCCCACAGTCGCACATACAGGGTGTGCGCTCACGAACTAACCTAGTGTATCGTACGGAAGTGGATAATGCCGCGTCGGCCGTCACCCGCGCCCTTTACTGCACTGTATCGAGATCTAGACACTTGGGTTTGAAACACGTGGAGAACTATTAGCCTGGATTGCGATCAGGATGTACCTTTTGCTTTTAAAGGCTTTTTGTAGAACTGAACTGTTTAAATCGCCTTTGTAAAGTTGTTCTACATTTCGATTGAGTCGGAATGCCAAATATTATATTTTTTTTTCGTAATCAATATTGTATTAGTTACGCAAAGGCCTCAATGAAACTCGTATTCAACGGTTTCGAAACTTCTATTCATGACCGTGACTTCATTTTTATAATAAACCTAAAAATAAATTTCAGATTCGTTCGTGTATTTTTGCCAATTTTTTTGCCACGAACCCAGGTGATCAAGGATCTTAAATTTAATGACAAATAATTTGTTTCCGCGTCTGTTTCGGGTGTTTATTAAATCAAAAAACAATGTTAAGGTTGTTACGTACGAAAAGGAAAAAAATCTTTTAACACCTGATACGAGTTCACGGACATTTTAATATCTCCATCACGATTTCGCATAATTAAACTGATGAATTGATGACACTTACACGCTTGGAAACTTTTTTATCACCGTTGATTGTTTTGCGGACGCAAATGTTGCCTGGGTAAATATTGTGAAACTAAATTGACGAAAACAATAAAAATCTATTAGGCGAACCAACAGTTTTCTTTTTGTTTCTTTGTTTTGATTAAATCTACCTTGTGATTTCCGATCTTTTTTTTTGTACAAAAATGATTCTTCTCCATATTTTCAAGTTTATTTTTGTAAAAAAAACGTATCAATCCTAGATGATTACTTGTACATTTATTTTTTTCAAACATGTGTATTGTTGTTGTTTCAGCAGCTTTCTTTTAGTTTTAGCAATCTTTTGCAGTAAGACGTTTACTTAAATAAGTCCTCTGAAGTTTGACGTTAATCCTTTTAAAAAGTTAACCCCTTCTTAGTTGCGGTCGGTACAGAAAATTTTTAAAAAGGGATTCTGAGCTCAACGCAGGGATTTTGAGATCAATTTTTAATCTTATTTTGAGCTTTAAAATTATTATTTTTGATAATTTCTAAGAAAGTCAAAGCTGAGGCAAATCTGTCTTCATTTAAAAGTTATATATTGTTAATGTTTTGTTAACTGTTTTCTGAAGGTAATTTTAAGGAAATAATTTTTAATATTTTAGGATTTTGGTTTGTAATATTAGTTTATTAGATTTTGGCTCTAAATAAACAGAACAGTGCACTTTGAAATTTTTACGTCTCCATTCAAATTCAATGAACTAATAAATTTTCGTTTTTAAAGTCTCCTACATACTGGCGCGACTTGTCGCGCGACGCGTCGCGACACAAAGGCACCGCTTGTAGCGCTACAAGCGGTGCCTTTGTGTCGCGACGCGTCGCGCGACAAGTCGCGCCAGTATGTAGGAGCCTTTATGCACTTATTGTTAATTTTTGTACTGTGGACTCATTCTTTTAACTTTTTATGGCAGCATGCACATTAATTTTCTGATTTTTAAAGTGACATTTATTTTGTATTAGGTACATACCTAATTGACGGCGAAATTAACTTATTTCTGTTTTTTTTTATTCTAATATTTTGTTTTTGGAGACTATTTTTGATTTATGAATGGGGAGTTGGTGTTTTAAACAACAGGTTGTTATTTTTTTTTTACTTTTAATAACATGTTTTTTTCTTAATTGTTGTAGATGTAGTCAATGCTTGTGGCGGTGAAGGTGATGGAAGCACGATCCTACTACAGCGGTCTCTCTTACACAAATATAGTAAGAATCGATTTAATCCATACATTTGTATCTGTTTATCTTACCAAACATCATCATTGATCTTAATAATACAACCAAGTACGATCATGAAGGAGGACCGCAATGAATTGATGATGGAAAAAAATCTCTTGGTCGTGCACTTTATAAATGCCCTACAAGCATTATACTATTAACAGTTAACGGTGTTAAAAGAATGGGATAAGGTTTAAACAAAAAATACGTTTTTCTAACATAATACTTTTTGTTACAGAGAAATCCATTACAACCCTAACAAGGAGACCATGTACTTACGATGGTGATTAAATACGTCACGAAGATTAATGACGTCATCAACGCCTGTAACACCTGTGGGCTTCAACTTTACATAACAGTATTCGTGCTTCGTCAGTAACACCGCCAGAATGGGATATTGCAATGTTTTGGATATTTTATTTTGTAAATTTTCGGCCTCCGTGTGAACCTTCGCACTTTTTATTTTTATTATTTTGACAACATTTTTGTGATATTTGGACCAGTGGGGTTGCTCTTGTTTATGTTTTACTTTTTATCTTTCTTGTTTTATTTTTGGTAGTTTTAAATAAAATATTGTGATAAAATGTTAATTGATTGGGACAAAAGCTAATTGAGAATGATGTTTGAGGTATTTTTTCATTCAGAATTTCTAATGATAAAACTAATAAGAGTGACCCTATTGAAAAATTACTTTTTTTAAATTCAAAATTAAAGAAACAAAAACATTCTGGTGATTTTGTAAATAGTATTTATTAGGATAAGTGATGGTAGCATTTACAGCTTAACTGCTTAGAAATATTTTAATGTAAAATAATATTTATATTATATTTAAAAAATATTGTTATTAAACTTTCTAATACGTAGGACGTATATTCATATATTATTTTAAAGTTATAGAAAATCTAAAACTGTTGGATAATAACTTTCAAATAATATTTCAGTTCTAAAATCATGACCTCTCAATTTTTTTTTGCGAACGGTTGATTTATTTGACAAAACGGTTCAAGGCTCATGCAGACTGGCGTAATATCGCGGGCGCGACAGGCAGCGCGACATTTTGCATGAAGTTTTCATAGAAATTGTGCTACCTACTAGTGACGCGTCGCGCCTGTCTGCGGGAGCCTTCATTCCGTATATGTTTTATTTATTTTAATTAATTTTAGTTTAAGTATAACATTCCATTTATTGCTTAAAATAATGTATATTATGAGGGTTGTTCCTAATACCTACCTAGAAAACGTATGGGTAGTAAAGAAATTAATGATGGATAAATAAATTATAAGTTCATGGTTTATTTATGAAAATCCTAAAAAGTAAAAATAAATATGATCCTAGTGAAAATAATTTATATCCGCAGACTTTCTATAAGAATTATAAAACACAGTATTTTTTTCAAAGAAAATGCAAACCACATTTTTTTAAATATCCCAAATTAACCATGAATGAGGTAATGGAAATGATGATTCGGTATATTTTTAATTATCATTATTAACGCTTTTTATATCCACGCACTTTTGAATCGTTCACTAAGACAGCGATTATGTTTAGTTATAGTTTATTATACCTAAGTTTATTTAATTTTGATTTAGCGATCTCAATTCTTAATTCAATAAAAGTCTGTTTTGAAATTATGATCTTCCGATCGGAACAATTTCAATTATAATCGCAGCTAATTATATAATCTAATATGTTATAATTATTGAGATAATTAAATCAACAAACACTTGAAACCTGGCTTCCACAAAACTTTACAATATTTCGACATTTGTGCGAAATAAATGTAAGGTGTTAAAAAATATTTTTGTTTTCACAAGTTTCTTGAAGCGCTGTCTTTATACACGATATATAAATATATTATATATTAATGGTCATACAAGACACCCACTAAAATTGCTTAATTAATTGTTATGCTTTAATAAAATTAAAAATGTATCTAGATTTGGTAAATAATATTCCATGTGCCAATAAATAGATGGGGTTAAAGCTCTGTCATTAGCCATATTTTTGATATAGATTTAGTTGTAAAAAATATAATATTTTTGAATATATTTTTATGTATGTATGTATTCCATTACATTGTGTAGATCAATGATAATAAATGATTGATTAATAAGACATTGTCGTTATTTTATTGGAATTGATAATTTTAGGCAGCATCACAATTGAGTTACGACTGTACGCTTATCTGAGTCAAGACTGTTTTAATTTAAGATATTATAGTTATGCTTGCCATCATTAGTGTTAGGATACTAATGATGACAAGCATATTCGCAACAATAGTTTCTTAGGTAAATTTGACCAATATCTCCAAAAAAAACAACATATTTACTTTGGCATGCGTACTGTCTAATACAGAGTATGTTTGGACTCTCTGTCAGCTAAGTATAGTGGTGATGTTAAGAGAGAAACAAAACAAGTCAGGTACGAAAGTATTGAGAAACGTATAGATATTCAAAACAATTATACAAAGCATGCATATATAAAAAAAACAATCAATACAGAATTTGCACATGGCTTATCAAACAGGATAAAGATGAGACTGCTAATACTACGAAGTAAATAAGCGATACCGTAGGCAATACAGAAACCGGTTTAATTGAGAGTAACACAGAAGCTAGGGAAGCCCAATTTAGTCATGCACTATCATCATAATGTGGTGAAATATATATTAACAATAACGATCCGACGACTGATGATGCCAATCTTTACTAAGAAACCGAGTTCGGTATTAGAACTACAGTTAAAAAAAAAATGAATGACGTTGATGATTAGCTTTATCGTAAAGCGTAAGTGCGAAGCAGAAGTATAGATGTAGATGGTTTCTGTCCAATTGATGTTAGAAAGATTTGACATGACTTCGGAACTGAGAGAACTTCGGATCTTCGGAACTTTTGCTTAGATCTGTATAGTCATATATGTTATATATACAGATGAAGCTGCTGTGCCACTGATATATAATATAATATCAAATAACACGAGGGTCGGCCGTACTACTTATACATACCGAAAAGACAAAACAGCTTCCTCATTGCATTTTCTAGTCTTTTTGACGAGCAACATTTCAAAGGTCGACTGCAATAGGCTGTTAATGGAATCATTAACAGCCTACTGCAGTCGACGAGAGAAAAAACAAAACCAGACCTTTCTTATAGGTCTTAAAGGTCTGTATTTTGACATTGATATAGAGATATATTGCAATAGAGATGACTTACATAGTTACGAAGCTCATAGAGAAAACTGCTCTTTACTTATAAGAGTTCTAAAGAATACAATAATTAATTTGGCAATATTGAAGACTTTTTTAAAACTCCTAGTCACTTTATCACTTCTAAGTAGATTGTCTTAGGTTCTATTATTTCTTAACTCTGCCATTTTATGTGGCATTCCTTTTGTCTCATTAATTCCTGGAGGCTCTTTAGCTTTTCGTTTGTCCCATCCATTTCTGTAGACAAATCACATCATAGGTTATAAAGAGCGTTTGAAAGTGGGTCTTAATCGAAAACCAAGAGCTTGGGCTACTATGCTATAAATCCACCAGTAAGTATTATCTTCATTTTCGTTTACTACAGTGCCCCCAGCACTGTGCATGTAATCATCACTTTAAAAATTTACGCTATTTTGCCAATTACTTACTGCTGCTTACTGACAATTACTTACCTAGATTTTTGTCTCCACAGAAAAATATCCTAAGACTAGTTTAAAACAAAGTGGCTCGTATAGCTAGTGCGTAAATTCCCCACAAGTTACATCGGACTTGTCTGGACAGGTTCGCGCGCGTAACGCGGTGGCGGCCAGACGGCGGGGCACCGCTTACTCATAGCTGTCTCAATGTATACGTAATGATACGGACACGAGCTAATATGATACGGAAAATGAATCAAGCGTTGATTAATAAATACAGAGTAAACATTTCGATGATAAAATGTAAGACACTGTAGAAGTAAATGTTGTTTCTGCAGATACAGGTTCAAGTGGACATGGTATCGATAGACGATAGAAATGATGGGATGAAGCATTTAATATATTATTTGATTTTATGTTTATAACAGAAGGGTGCTAGAAGCCTAACTAAATGATATAAACATATTTATCATAATTGGAGTAGATGATGAAGGCATTCATGAGGAAATAATTAAATGGCCGGCTTATGTCTACTAAGCTCAAAGAAAATGGACGTTAAACAAGCAAAAAATCGCACACATGTAAGCCAAGTCCCTAACAAAAAAACTCCAATTTATAATAATGCTGAGCAAACATATTCAACAACTTGACATGAATAATCATACACGTTTAAAGAAACATTACAAACAACAGGATCCTCAATTGAGCAATACGCAGCATCCGTCTAGCATGAAACATAACGTGAGTCAGCCTCTCGTTTCGCGACTCATATCGGTCATCTCTGATCGTATCTCAGTTCACCCAACGGAAGCAAAGCAAGCGAGAAAGCTGAATTTTTATATTGTAAGTCACTATAAGTTCCCACGGCACAGTTTTAAATGTTCTAATAATGAGTGTTGAGATGTTATAATGTTTTGTTTTAAATATTCATCAAAGTGAATTAGGATTTGAAGTTATAAAAAGCAGTGTAGGTGTTTCGTCATTAGTTCGTGTTTCATATGGATTCTTGGCAGGCTCTTCTTTCAACTTTCATTGCTGGGATTACTATTTGACCCTTCTTCTGTACAATCAATGGAATCATAGCCAACCCTACGATTCCATTGGTTATAGAGAAGTAGGGGAAGGGAGAAAGGGTGTAGGGGAAAGATGGCGTTATGATGGTGCAAAAAATATGATTTCAACAATCAGATTTTAATGATCGTTATTATAGAAATCAAGATTATCGTCATCATTATTTACTATCGTACATATTTTTATGTGCCCTTAGCGAGCAGTCGCTTAGTAATATAAGAAATTCTGGAGGCTTTGAGTTCGCTCAAGGCAGCCACAGGATTGACCGGCTAAGTAGTCACGACCTATCAAGGTCAACTACGAGATATACTGCCATACACAAAAAAAAACAGAGGCCAAGCCTAATCAAAATTAGACTCAAGGTTGCTACTGAAAATCTTGTACCTTGTAATCTTGTGCTATTTTGCTCAAACCGGAACCGAGTGCAGAACTCCAAGCTCCAAGTTACTAACTCCAAGCTAGCAATTTCGTTTTCAACCACTGGATCAACAAGGCTTTAACCTTTTGACAGTCATGCATGGACTATTAACCAAAATGTGCCCAGCACGCCACCGGTAACGACTACATGACAGATTTTAAGGAATTCGTAGCTTGGCGCCGAGGGCATGTTTTTGCTTTTTTGACGTGGCGGTCAATAGGTTAGTAGATAATAAAGTAGCAAATGAAAGTGTAACATTAGATACCTATACCTATTTAGATATTAGATATAAGGTAAACATTATCTCAGAACAACGGTAGTGAAGACGGTGGGGTTCAGCCATGGTCCTTGTTGTCACGAGTTCACACTTCACCTCGATGGAGTTACATGGAACTACCTGCTGAAGCAAAATAATATTTTATTTCAAACTCTATATTGGGAATAATGATGGTGAATTCTCAATCATTGTCATGAGGTGGAAGTAACTTGAACTTACATTAAAATAAAATGTATTGTTTGAGATAGTAGTGCAAAGAATGAATAAGTAGTTAAAAAACTGCTGAAAATCAAATAGCAAATGGAACGTGGCCTTGTAGTAGATACCGACAAGATTAAATAGATCTAATATACAGGGTGTGTAGTAATAGTAATGTTAAGGGGTCAATACACCGTATATTTAGATACCACATAGTTTTTGGAAAATTGATTTATTTCTTTACTAATTTGGCTGTAATTTCTAGAAATGACATTATATTTTAATTTTGTTTTTGTTTATGACTATGGAATCCATGTGCTAACTGCTAGCGAAATTAGTAAAACAAGGTGCAAATAATATAAAAAAAAAAACAAATATTTTATTCAGAGACCTATGGAAAAAGTGGTTCAGATTGCGGTATGTGATAGCTGAATATACGGTATATCGACCCCTTAACGTTGGTCCACTATTTACGATACACCCTGTATAAAAATCTCGTGTCACGGTGGTTGTGGTCGGACTCCTCCGAAACGCTCCGAAAGCTCAACCGATTGTTATGATTTTTTTAATGTATATTTGGTAGGTATGAGAATAGGCCGTAAAGTATATGTCATACCGCTAATACTTCGGGATCGAGACTTACGTGGGTGAAACCCCGGGGCGCAGGTCGTAGTAGTATAAAATTGCCTCCACGCGTGGAGATGCTTACCCTGGGCATTCAATAGGACTTTGCCGTCTAGCTAATATTATTAGTTTGCACCGATTTGAAAGAAGAAGTATTAAAGATTTCCTATGAAATTTTTATGAATGCTCAATTCACTTTCAAGAACGGAACTTAGAATACTTAAAGATCACTAAGATGGTTGGTTGGTGTCTATAACCATGTATTAATAACTTAGGTGCTTCAGCTTATCTCACTAAAGTTGTAACATGTGCTTTGAGTAAAGTGCCTGTAGGCGGGTAAAGTGCTTGAGATTGTGAATTGCAAAATTTGTCATTGAATACCTACTTATGTGGTACATTTTCGATCAGCATTTCCTTGGCTAATAATACGTCTTCCAATAATTTCTAAGAAATAATTGTATTTGTTTGGAATTTTATGAATTTGAATTGAATGAATTCTACTGCCCTTATTTCAGGAGAAAGATTGCCTTGCAGTTTTTTATAATTAATTAGATGATTGTCAACTTGTCTCCTCTCATAATTATTTCTGTAAAAAATTGAACTCTCCACCAGTAACAGTCGTTTCCTAGCTTTCGCTCTCTTGTTATTTCTGTCATGGTAGTCCTTAATGCAATTGAGTTAATTCCCAATCCACACTATTTCTATCGCCAATCGGACTTCCCAAGACGTTTGAACCGAACAAAAACAAACACACGAAGAGGCGGTATCGCGCTAATTTTGCTCACGGCACAATCACACAATACGCGGAAGGCAGCTTTGTACTGTTGCAGGATTGTGGCAGTACAAATAGTTTATTTTATTTTGTTGGTACTTTGTAGTGATATGATCACGATCATCGTTGTGTAGATAGGTAGGACCTAAAACAGAGAGAATCCGATCACGGTACGCAATCAAGTTAGTTACCTCACTGTAGCCCCAAAGTATGACTGCATGACATTCTTACTCATAGTTTGTGTTTGTCTGATGCGCTGCACACTTCCACCGGAAGCAGGGCAGTGGTGAGCTTCGGAGTCTTAAGCTGGCTGGTGGCCGGCCTCTTCCACGCCGACGTACTACTGGTGGTGGTGTCATCAGCGGCGAGAAGTATTCGTCGCTCAAGTTCGACGCAACTGCAACGGCTGATATCACTGGATTCACGTCTGGAGCAGGTTCCGGCAGCTGTGAGCCGGAGCTGAGCGACGATGCCGAAAATGTTGGGTGTGTGTCTTGAAGTCGTGCTCGAATTCTAGTCAGCATTTCGTGACAATTATTGTTGGTATCGTAGTATTCTCCATGTCATAATATTGTTTCAAATCACATCTAATTAATTATTATTGTAATGATGGTAAGTTCATGGCGATGATCAAGGTGCTTTGTCTGAAAATTAAAGAAGCCTGTTAAAATAAGGAAGAAAGAATGACGTAAAAGGTAAAAGTGGGATGAAAATAGTTGTGGAAGATGATGATGATGAAGTTAAATATGAGTATGCAATAATAAAGAAAATGACGGCATTCATGAAAAAAAAAATAAGGATTCTACACTTACACGAACTGGTCAATGGTACCGATTCTCTTGTTCACAAACTAAACTAAATTTAAGTTCAGTGCAACTTTTTCTTTGTATTTCATTAAGAAGAGGACAGAAGATAAATTTTAGTTTAGTCCTGTCAAATTAATCAGCGCCTGTCACTACTCCATACAAGTTTAGACGTGATTAAAAACTTGCCGACTAAAATTACGTCAATTTACATCAAGCGCTGATTAATTTGACAGGACTAAACTAAAATTTAGCTTCTGTCCTTTTCTTAATGAAATAGAAAGAAAAAGATGCACTGAACTTAAATTTAGTTTAGGTTGAGAACAAGGGAATCGGCACCAATATTTAATTTAACATGCATTCCAAATTAACTCGAAGGAAAAATTCCCAATCGGCAGTATTTATAATGCTCAGTATACGGCTCAGTAGCCATTACAATGTTAAACAAACACACAAACTTGTAATCGAATGTGTCCAATCAAGCGACCAATGAAGATTGTCCTATGATCCTGTAGAATGTACGTTAAAATGAAAGGTCATCTTAAAATTGTGATGCTACAGTGGAAGCGAAGCGAGAGATTTAAAGGAGCTTATAGTTACACAAAACAACATCATGCTTGTAATCCCCGACCGCTAGGCAGAGGTGTACCTATACACCTACGTTTCGTCATTTATATTTACGTCTCATGTAAAAGCGGCTCGTAGTTTTCTGGTAACTAGTCAGCCTATGTTAGTGTCAGCATATCTTTCTAAGATTTAGTAAAAGGTATTCACTGTTATGTTATTTCATTGCAGTTGTATCGAAACCTGAACTTTAAATGATAAATGATTTTATTTCTGTAAGTAGGTTTGTACAAACACTTTTACACGTTAATCATAGTTTTTAAAACTAGATGAGGTCGGCGTTTCCTATCTGACTACTCTGAGAAGAAAGGCCGAAACAAACTCAGAGGTCACAGTCTCTTTTAAAAGTCCAGACATAATCTTCTGCCGGGGTCGCGTGGAAGTTCAAAAGGGTTGGAAGGAATACGGGTGGGTTTTAGTCAGTAAGTGTCCTCCCGCTCCGCCCAGAGCGGGAGAAGTTATTAGATAATTTCCCACCCAAAACAAAAATAACGACATAATCTTGGTCAGATCATGTGAAGACCATGTAGATTGGTGTCTGAAATGGCCTTTTGATGAAAGAACTGCGCAGATTGAGTCGACCTGTCCAGTCAATGCACGCATTTGTCAGTAGTTGTGCAGCTCAACTCAGAATTTAAGGAGCTCAACGATTCAACGAACAATACCAAAGAAAGGACATTTGGCTAGGCCGTAAAAAATACTCAGACTGCCAGACCATGTTAAAAACTAACTGAGAATAAAACAAAATTAAACACACAACATAGTCTTCACATTTACAATAATTAAAATAACATAATGCTTCACAGAGTAAATGTCATTGCATAAATAAAATTAATCAATGTCAATGTGTATATCCGGACATAATCTTGGTCAGATCATTTGAGGATCACGTAGGTTGGTGTCCGAATTGATCTTTTGAGCTGTCTCCAACACTTCCAGAAGGAAGAGTTAGGAGTGTGTAGATAGTTCCTAAATATTTTAACAATATTCTTTTCTACGTTAAGTAAATCCGCGCCTATTTTCTCGCTATACGTACTGGTTATACGAGTATGTAGCCGGTGTGTGCTTTATCGTATTAAAAATACCCTGGCCTGCAAAACTAAGTATCACACTTTTAAAACTGCAATAACTTTTTAAGTACACAAGATATACTTTGGAAACAAAAAGGATTCGAAAAATAGTTTAATTTTGTACATACAAATTTCATAGTCGGTAACCTTCTTTTAAGAAATGGCTGAAAAAAACTTTAAAATCAAAAATAATCCTTTTCGAATTACAATTTTATCATTAATTTTTTGTTTCCATTTTTGTTTTCATATTTTTTCTTGATCGATGAGTCTTTTTACAAAAGCTAAGTTACAGAACAGCACATAAACTTATTTATCATGCCTCTTTCACCTGAAGAATGTGCTAGGATCATGACTTTTCTGGAACTAGGCACAAGTGTGCGTCGTACTGCAAGAATGGTGGGTGTGACGTTACGAACGGTCCAGAAGGTGAAGCGAAGGTACGAAGAGACTGGAAACCATTTGAGGAGACCTGGTAATGGCAGACCCAGGTGTACTAGTGCCCGAGAAGACCGTTATATTGTTTCCACTGAGTTGAGAAATCGCCACCTAAATGTAGTTGAAGTCCAGCAACAGCTTCGTCAGACCCGAAGGGACTACATTAGTGACAGTACAGTGAGAAGAAGACTGGCGGAAGCAAACCTGAAGCCCCGAAGACCAGCGAGTGGCCCCAAACTCGAGAGAGAGCATCGAGTAGCGAGACTGCGATACGCCCGTGAACACATACAGTGGGATCAAGAAGAATGGTCAAGAATTTTGTTTAAGTCTCGATTCTCACTTTACACTTCTGATGGAAGGCGAAGTGTCTACAGGCGACCTGGTGAGCGATACCTTCAAGCCTGCTTCTCAGAAAAAGTCCAGTACGTTGGAGGCAGTGTACACGTATGGGCTGGCATATCTTCAGAAGCTCGCACAGAGTTAGTGGCCATAGAAAATGACACTCTGACTAGGGAAAGATATGCCCAGGAGATTCTCAATGAGTATGCAGGGCCGTATTTAGTAAATATGGGTGATGGATCTATGCTGATGCATGATAATGCCCGGCCACACACGGCTCGGGTCGTGCAAGAGTATATTCAGGAGGTTGGTATCAGTGTGAGGGCTTGGCCATCAAGAATTCCTGATCTCAACCCGATTGAGCACGCCTGGGATGAGCTAGGGAGGATAGTCAGAAGCCGCAGACCACCACCAACCACCCTCAGGGCACTAAAACAGGCCCTGATAGAAGTATGGGAGAATATTCCCCAACATCGGCACTCTCAGTATGTCAAATCGACTCGAAGCTGTAAGCAGAGCCCGAGGAGGCAATACCAGTTATTAAAAAATAAATAACATGTATTAATGTTAATTGAGTTTTATGACACTAAGCTAAAAATTGACATTTTTATTGTTTTATCTTGTTTTAGATTTCAAAATGTTACTAATGTATAATTTACTATAGTTTCAAAGAAAGCTGATAAAAATTGCTTTATTACGTTTTTTATTTTAAATCTCTAACTTCTACAATTTAGAAAAAAAAAAAAATTAAAAGTGTAGTACCTACTTAGTTTTGCAGGCCAGTGTAGTTCGGCTAAGCCACAATATATAACATCCCTCAGTGGATCGCTCCCTAATATGATAATATGATTTAGATGGGTTATAAATATAAAATTTATTTTATATGGCGTTCCTCATTAGGTTAAAATGTCACTAAAATATGTGTGGAGACTCCCGTGATCATTCACGTTATGGTCTCTAGTGATTGCTTCGGTTTTATGGATTTGATCGTAATTAGGATTACATAATGATTGATATAATATAGTTCGTAGTTTATTTCTGTGTGTCCATTTGTATTTTGTTATTGTTTGACATAAATACAGTTATTTCTTTAAAAATACTTTCCTAAACTACAGTTCCTCCTAACTTTGTGTTTTTGCTTGGCAATCTAGCAATTAGAAAGAATACCTTAGTAATATTTTACTTTGTTAGCATGAAGGTTTAAGACTTCTTTTTCATCTTATCATTACACGTTTTTTGGGTTTTTAAGTTGGATAAAATATAGATCTTTTGTAACATTGGGGTTATAAGTTTCAGCTTTTTAATTTTGGTGCACGTTTTGCAAATTTTTTTATATCAACTGCAAGTGACGCCGCATTTTGCCCCTATACTACGTGATTGGCCACATTTTATAGTCGAAGAACCTTTAGTATAATATCATAATAAGTGGCGAGCATTGGCCAAGGCGTGGGCGAGTGTGGGCGAGCCAATACTAATGAGGCTAGTTCACACACATTGTCTTCTACAAGTTGGTACAATTACATGTTTATGTCCTAAGCTTTATAGGCACGCGTAACTTTCGCGAGGTGACGCTGTTAATTGCATCGTAATTGGAGTGGATCTCTAGCTCCTTACCTATAGGGGAAGCCCGGGCAAAAAGCATAGTGTGGGTAAGAAGAATAAATGATTTTTCCAAAAATATTTAATAGATAGCGTTATTATACTTTCTCAAGTCATGACACGTGCGACCGGCGATGCCATGATAGTTCAACCAAAACAATACGCGACTGTATCAGTTGTGGAGATTAAAAAAAAGGATTTTCATTGTTTTCTTACAATTTATGTGAAGGTTTGTATACCAATTTATTATATTACCAATCAGTTACCCATGAATAAGTTCTGTTTATTCAATTGCATGTTTATTTAAGTATAATTAGTGATTGCTACCTTTTATTTACCTACTAATAACAATTAACGTCTCGACCTTCTTTCTAAAAGTGACGCATTGGGCAAAACGGATATGGGCAAAATGGATAGGTATCCGTTTTGCCCGTTTAGCTATTTGATTTATTTCTTCTTAAGTATAATATTTAATATATAAACGCAAAATTAATCAGACAGCCTGGTCAGAAGCCACATTAAACAGAGCAGTAGGAGATCTAAGAGATAATGGGCAATCAATTAATTACCGCAAAGAAGTTTACAACTTTACAGAGACACGTGAAGACCGGAAATAAGTAAAAGAAATTAGGGAGGTTTACAGTTGTTTTTAGTCCAGAACAAGAAGAAGATCTGTGTTTAAAAAAAATAGATAGCAAAGCTAAAAATAAAAGATCTCTTGGAAAACCGCAAAACAAAAACCCTAAGATTTTTATTGTTTACTGTGCGCTGACAAATACACTAAACCACACCAACGGAAGATAGAATTCAGTGTAATCAGTGCAAAAGTTGGGTGCATGAAAAATGCACTTCTTATGCGAAGTGTGATCTAAACTAAATCAAGATATCATTTTTGCCCTTGGTGCGTATCCGTTTTGCCCGACCCCTCCGGGCAAAACGGATAATTGATACTTTATGTTAATGCTCATAATTATTACAGAAATTGTTAATTTTTTTTAATTTAAAATAGTGTTTTCGAAAGATGATTAAACATAGTACAAATTAAAAGTACAAGGGGTTCTATTGATTATCAGTTTGTGGTTTTATTTAAACTTTTCTTTAACATATGCGTCTTGCCCGGGCTTCCCCTACTATGTATGAGTGTTGTAACTTATGTATAAAAAATAACAAAATAACAAATTGGGGCTGAAGAGTTTCCTTTATTTTTTCCGACATTATGTCGAAGTTTTCCTTAATAACATTTTTACCATACATCCTAAACTTCCTATCATATTTGCAGATCTTTAAAATGCACTTCACAAATTGGAAAGAATATGTGGTGCATAAAATTGTGGACGTCAAAGGAAACTAACTGGGGATACAGTTTTACATATATAACAGTTTCCCCAGTTAGTTTTCTTTGACGTCCACAATTTCCGAGTAATTGCAATTATCCACCCTATATGTGTACAGAAAAGTGTCTAAAGTTTTCCCTAATTAAATTTCAAAGACACCAAGATACGAGTACATATCAAGTTTTATTATGATGCTTCTACTCGCTCATGAAAACCACAATAAAAACACAGGTACCTAAATCTATAATTAATGATTTCTTAGAAGCAATATTTATTGTTATAAATTTTATATCGATTCGATATACAATTAATAGAATACAATTCATTGGTTCCGACGATTTTGTGTTCGAATCTTGAATCCAGATTTCTGTTGAACTTATTCGTTCCACAGGTAACCGCAAACTAATTAGTCTATGAATTTATGTCAATGGAAAACTATGAATGACAATATGTTTTGTAGGTGAATGATGGAGCAGTCAATGAAGTCAATATTTTGTTTAATAATCGTGTGCAAAAAGTTTACTGTTTGGGTTTTTTTGAGAAATTTCGATTATAAACTGCCGTTGTTTAACTATTTTTGAGGTTTCACAATTAGGCATATCACAGTTTACTAACTTAAGTTTCATTTAATAAAACCTGAGAGGCCTTTGCCCTAACTTTGCTGTAAAGTGGCCTCGATTTTGCCTTTTTCATTAAAGTAGGTAATTTAAGTGGTTTGCAAATGCCATGGCATTGCACTCATCTGTTTGAAATTTTACTTCTTTTGCAGCTTATTCTTCTTTTATGAAGAGAAGATGGATAACGGATATAATTAACAGTCATTTATTGCTCTGAATTATTTTTTCAAAAATTTGTGGTACAAGTGTTAGTTGCCTGTGGGGGAAAAGAGGGAGATATTATAATTATTTCTATAATAAGCTTCCTGCACTAAAAAATAAAAAAAAATAACTAACCGCAAACTAATAACTTCGTGTCAATAGTTAATAATGAATGAATGAATGAAGAAGAATGACGAACTTCAAGTTTTAAGAACGATTCGCGTGTGGCATGGTAGTTTATGGAAACTGTATTGAATTAATTAATTCATTTGCGGTTTTAGCAATTGCGTTCTTTTCATTCATCAGTGGTTTTGGCAATTTTTTCTATTGATTCAGTGATTTTTTGGGTTTTTAGTTAATTAACCATAGGTAATTCTAAGAAATTTAAAATATCTGTTCAGAGTAAACAATTTAATAATTATATAGAGTGTGTTGTAGTGCAGTAATATTGTAACAGACACCAGCAGAGTAATGTAAATTGTTTTTGGTGCCTGGCCCTGATATCAAGCAATTGACAATATTGTCAAAATTTGTTTTGCTTGAATACGAGACTTTTGGCTTTGGTGTATTTTATGTATTTTTTTTTGTATTCAAAACAAACAATTTTCTTTCTTTCGTTTTTTCTTTCTTTTTCTTTCTTTCAATGTTTTTAGTAACATGAATGTTTCATGAACACTTTTCATACACTACTCTATTATTTCTCATTCTCACTGTTGACTCTCTTTTTGTTTGTCTAAAATAAACTATTGTGTTTAAGAAGGCGTTACAGAGTCTTTATTATTTAACCTGCTGTAAAAAGAGTTATACTGTAACTGTAAACCTGTAACTGTATTGTTACAGGTTTACAGTTACACTTATAGGTCACATTCTAGATGCTTTAGAACAATCTGAGTGAACTGAAACCACGTTATATTCAGGTCTTCGGCCACATGTCACCTAATAACTTATGTAGCTATATTTGTATATGAAATAAGTGGGATCCCATATCGATAGAAGAAATTCTATGCTCAGTAAATCAGTTTGTGTAACATTGTGTGGGTTGACACATCTGCTATACGTGGAGCTACGAAGATTTTTGATTGAACTGGGGTTTTATCTTCACAATGAATGAGGCTGAATGGTTCTCTTTCTATACGTAAGAAATTACGTCAAGTGGATAGGAAGTGTCTGAATGCCTGCTGAATAATTGCTAGAAACAAAGAAAATCTGGAAACGGCTGGTTGACACTTCCTGTGACCCAAGGGCTGCCTTTAACCTTGACCAGAGGTTAGGCATTGCCATACAACGTGGCAATGCCACCAGTCTCTTGGGTTCTAATGTCCTACCCATGAATTTCTCTATGCCAAATTTTAGTTTGTGTATAGTTTTAGATAAGTTAGGATATAATTTTGTTATTTTTATTAATTCATTCGGTATATTTGTTTTTGATGTACATTTAATTTTAATTCTGAATAACTTAAGAAACCCTCATTAGTGCTAGGGGTAGTGTCTGAATGTCTGCTAATGAAAACATCCTGGAAGAATTATGAACAAATTGAAATGATGTAAGTTTACCTACATTACGATTATGATCGTCTGTATCAGAGATTTGTAGGATTTTGATAATAGAATTTATCAAAATCCTCTAAATCTCTGAAATGAATGATGTAATCAAAAAAAAGTCAGGTATGGCATCGGAATTATCAGGCATTCATGTGGTCCTTTAATTTGTGTTAGAAATAAGTAAAAAAACTATGGTGACAATACTTCTTTTTGTTTAAAATATCTTGTTTTATCTAAATTAAACCCTGTAAATATTTCCCTTTCAATACTAAAAACAAACACTCCAAAATCCTCAGAAAAGTATTCCGAACCACATTATAGTTCTGTGTGCATGTGAGTGATGTGGACGATCATTTGTCATGAGATCATAACATGTCGTCAGTGGTTGCGGGTTGCGGTCCAGTAAAACGCCGTGAAATTGACTTTCGGAGAAACTTTTTGACTCACAATGTTGACGCGACCTAATTTTTCTGTTGACTGATTTGAGTTTTAAGTTCTTAGCTGATATTATAAGTATTTGGAAAATCGATTTATTCTTCGTTTGGCCCACTGAGTTTTGTCCTACATAAAAAAATCCTGGTTCGTCCCAAACAATATGCTTCCTTCGTCCCAAAATATAATTTTATTCCCGCTTCGTCCTATTATATATTCCTTCTTCGGCCCATATTTTTTTTGTATATGCCAAACTTACTTTTTTGTACAATCGGCAAAAAAGGGTTACTTAATATTAAATATTTAACATCAACTTTTTAAAACAACCGCTCCTCTCTAATATCTCCGCGAGAGAAAATTTGCCCGTATTATTTTATAATAACACTCTTTAGCCGCTTTTAGTGAGCAAGTTATTTGTAAACAACTGACGTCACTGGAATTTTTTCAAAAGAGCAGGTAAAAAAATGACCACCCCTTCTTTATTGCGTCCTTTGTTTGTTTGCTTGTATTGACTCATTTGGCCAATAGCATTAGTTTTCGTTATCTGCAAAATGGGATTCACGCTAGCTCCCGTGATGCACACTGCATTCGGACACTCATTCGTCACCTGGTTAAAGTGTGTGTAAAGTGAGATTGAGAATTGATCGAATTTGTTATAGGTAAGTTATTATTTTTATCTGAAGTGTTATTGATAATTTAGAAGTTAAATATCAAATATTTGTTCTTATATTTAAATAATACTAATTAAGGTAACAATAATGTAAAGCTAATATGTAATTGCTAATAAAGAATAATAACAATAAACAAATAAGAACTAAAAAGCTTATAACTAAATCATTTATGCTTTAATTTCAGTTGTTCTACAATGGAATCAAATCTTAGTTTACTATCTACCTCACGGGAGCCGATCAGATTTATAGAATCCAGAAGAGGTAAACCTGTTCTGCTATATGGTGGTTCTGAACACACACAAAAACGAAAGAACAAAAATGGCTCAATAATTTGGAGATGTGTGAACAGAAAGTGCCGTGGTGGTATGGTAACAGTGAATAATAGTGTTCAAAAGATTTTAAATCATAACGTTTGCACACCTAGTCAATCAAAAAATGACATTAAAGAGGAATTACATCGCTGCAAGAAAGAAGCAAGAGCTGCGGATGGGAAATCGATCCCATCTATCTTTAATGCCGGTTTAAGAAGATTAAAGGACAGAGGAACCGACATTGTAGAAGAAAAATTACCAAACTTATGTAATGTTAAGGGCAGTCTCTACAGTGCACGTAACAAATCGCAGCAAATCCAGAAATCTTCATTTCGAAAACCGTCTGAAGTTCAAATTCCAGTAAGCTACAAATCTTTTCTATTTTTTGATTATTATTATAAGAAAACAAGAATAATAGCATTTGCTGAAGAAGAAAGCAGAAGACTTCTCCAAAACGTCAAACATTATCTAGCGGATGGTACATTTAAATGTGTGGTGAAGCCATTTAAACAATTGTATGTCATTTACGGTGATCTCGGGAGTACCAGTGAACAAATTAATGTTGTGCCATTATTATATGTACTATTAATAAACAAAAAGGAATCCACATATGAACATCCATACTCTGTTCTCTCTTATTAAATCGCAAATTCCTGATTGGAATCCCATTTCATTCAGAACTGATTATGAAAAGGCGGCCATGAATGGTATCTGTAAAATATTTCCAAACGTCACATGCAAAGGCTGTTACTTCCATTTCTCTCAAGCTCTTTGGAAAAGAGCTAAGGCATTGAAACTAAATAAAAACAGAATGTTCAAGAAGCATATTGCTCTGTGTTCATCTTTAGCTTTGCTTCCATCAGAACTCAAATGTGATGGCTGGCTTTACATTATGAAAGATTGTCCCAGAACAGATAATATCGATAAATTTAATAATTATTTTGTGTCAGCGTGGCTTGATAATGAATATTTAAATGGAAAATGGGATTTTTATGGTGACACATACAGAACGAATAACCCAGTAGAAGGCGGTAATGCTAGATTAAATAGAACATTTTTTGGAAAACTGAACATGATTAGTTTTTTGAATGTAATAAAAAATGACGCTCAATCTCGAGTGTTAAGTCAAGGGAGACCACGACATAAAGACGTTATTATGTATGACAAAATCATTAATGATTCAATAGCAGCTTTATTAAATGGTTCTATTTCCTTGGGACATTGTTTGGAAAAAATAAGCCCGTTTGTATTTTAATTGCAGTGAGTTAGACGTTGATTTTTACGTAGTTATTTGTTTTTTGAAATTTATCTCTTAGTTTACTGTTGATCCAATTTTTATATAAATGAATGTTGATTTTAAAATGTTTGTTTTATCCATGATTGTGTAATAATCACAATTTTTGATGATTTAATTTTAAATTGGGCATGGTGTTTTTGAAATTTTAAAATTATGAAAATGATTGCTTTTTTAAACACTTGTTTTGATACTCTCATTTAATTACTGGTCGGTAAAATTTTTGGTAATTAAAATTATAATTGTCTTAAATATTGTTTATTACAGATCTGACTATTCTGTATACCTATTTACACTGTAGTAATGATAAGATGATTGTTATACCATTTCTGTGATTTTGATTGTGATACTGGATAATAAAGATGATTTATACCTAAATGTTTAAAATTGTGTTATTATTGAATTATTTTTGTTTCAAAAATTTCAAATAAGTACATTATTTTTTTGTTGACTGTACCTTTAATGTACTTGTTATTTGGGACGAAGCACAACTTTAATTGTGCTATGGGACAAACTAAGATTTTTTTGGAATGTGGGACAAAACTTCAGGACGAACGAAGAATAAATCGGAAAATCGTCACCCGACCCTATAGAAACATATTTTGTAACTTAAAATTATTTATTTCTGTCAATCAGAAATTAATCGAACATTTTCCCAGCATTTATGCCATTTAAGACAAGTAGCTTCTTCCGCGAACAGTAAACCTCGCGTTTTTTGCAACAATTAATTGGTCAAGGACAGCTAATGAGACACAATTGATTTTCTATTGTTTGACTCCGAATTGGTGTCGCGCGGGGCTTAACAGGTTAATATACCACTAAAGTTATTTAAAACGCGAAATTTGAAGCTACTTTACACCTAACAAAACTTAGTAACACAAGATGTTCGACGGGACCTAACTACATTTGGCGAGCGACAATGACAGCGCGATCTAGCGGAGTAGCGCCATCTAGTGTAAAACAAACATTAATGTTAGACAATTTTTTTCAGAATTCTCTAGTTTTGTGATGAGGTGGTCCCAGGTGCTCCATCAATCCCTACCTAGTAGTTAAATAGCCGATTCCACAGGTAGAAATCTAAAAGTGAGCAATTTACTGCGTTTTGAGGAGCTA
Source organism: Atethmia centrago (assembly GCA_905333075.3). Taxonomy (NCBI): domain Eukaryota; kingdom Metazoa; phylum Arthropoda; class Insecta; order Lepidoptera; family Noctuidae; genus Atethmia; species Atethmia centrago. The sequence continues at coordinate 13,139,201 of HG995386.1, read as the reverse complement.
TTCTGCTTATCACGCCGAAGATCCTCATCAGATCTTCACCAAATTTTTATGACACCAACTTAACTTATCCAGTAGTCCCCTTTTTGGAGGAAGTACCCCTCCAATCAAAAATCCCCGACGACAAAAAAAAATATAAAGTCGTAAAATCTGTATACCAAGTTTTGTCCAGGTCGGTTGTAAAATACGACCTGTAGAGGAGGATTACCAACAAACTGACAGAGTAACGCAAATTTTACCAGACTTGAAGAAGAGACGCGCTCGGTCAATAAACTTAAGATCGACGTTTCGTGGGATTATGACAACTATACTGAAATGATCATTTCATTGCAGGAAAATACAGGAATCACGCCTATGAAAAACAAAAATCTCGTTACTGAAACAAATAAAATCAGGACACAACTGCTGATTGCGTAACACAAAGTCTGAACTTTTTTTTAACAATACTGCTTTTCATCGACTTTATTGTTAAGCCAAAAAGAAAACCTTTAAAAATTTAATCGAAAGCACGAAAAAGCCAACAAAATAACATAATCCCTGAACATTTTAGCGACCGAAACGTCAATTCTTTAAGATGGAACAAGAAAAATAAGAGGAGCAAGTACCAGGACGGCATAAATAACGCGGACACAACTACATACGTTCGACGGACGGTGTTGTACATCGTGTCCGACACGGCTCGGCCGTTGAACGGTCTTTAGTGCCCCCCATTCACTACGGACAGAATCGTGGATGAAGGGTTGTGTCGAAAGTATACTTATCAGATTTTATTGTTTAGGTTGCTTTTGATATAGCTGAAACACGGTCACTAATGTTCTGGTTTGTTTTTCTTCAGGAGCCGAAACATTTGCGCAGTCATAATATAGGCGCTACTGAAACCCTTTTTATAAAAACTTTTTTAGATTATTACTTTCGAAAATCGAATTATAATTATTATTCAAATATCAACTTCCCAAGGTGGAGGAAGAAGTGAAAAAGCACAAGAAAACTTGTTAAGGAGTTTTGTATTTTATACCAAATACCTACTTAGCTATTCGCTTGCCAACCCTATCCCAAAGTAAATGACTATCAATATAAGTGAAATTGAAGCGATATCTCCATTGAATAAATCGCTTGGTTGTACCACATGATGGGGTGCAAGCAAAAATGGCAGATGGTTGCCTATCTTTCACCTATCTGCCTTGTTGGGCAAGCTAGGTTAGTGTCTTAGAGTAAACTACCAAAATATCTGATACATTTCGTCAAGATTAAAGTAATGGTTTCCGAACTTCTAGGGTCCATCGTCTCCGAAGTGACTTGCTGACGCGTTATTTCCTAATTTGTAATTGTTCGAGTATTCGTGTAGGTACTACGGTACTCGACATTCTGTGATTTAATTCTGATTTAAGGTTGTAACTGGTGTAACTTTTGTGTATTGTCGTGGACAACGGGCTTATGAGTTTCAAAAGTTTGAAAACCGAAATCTTGGATTAAACCGCTTGTGCTTAAACGAATTTCAATTAAAAATATAGCAAGCTTAAAAAATGTAGAAAAAGAAAGTTTAGTAAGAAAAGTAATTTTTTCTATAAGTTTTGAAACTGGTGTGAAGACGAAACCTAAACGTGTGTTTTGATTTTAGTGCTGGATATTTTCTTATACGATGCCTCTTATTCTATTTGAATTATTACTTAAAGCTTTCTATTCGCAAGTCAAACACCTTCAGGATCTTTTTCTACGGTGACTGACATTTCAGTGAACTTTTGCGAGACTTTAAAAGCTTTTGACCTTCCCACACTTTTCGAGACTCGAGACTTCTTTGTCAAATGTGTCCTTTACTTTTAAACTTGTAAGTTATTTTTAAATTTAATGATGCACTTTATATGTCGTCTTGGACACTTTGTTTTCGATTCAACCTCGAAGGTATTTAAGAGACAATTCAAATGTTTTAACCGACATAAAAATAGCATACTAACTTCATTATACTCTTCTGTAACCATCTTAAACATAGGCCACCTCCCTGCGAGGTCTTGAGAATATATAACTCAATCACTAGGCTTTGAAATTACTTTGGTACTTGCATGATTTGTTGCCAGATTTGTTTTTCATCCCTACAACTCCCACCAAAAAATAAATAAAATATAAATTGTTTTACTGTTCTAAAAGTTACTTATATATAAAATAATTAACAAGAATATTATATTAAATAAAAAAAAAATAAGTAAAATAATATTTTATATAAATTTTCTCTAGCCATATTATGCGACATTTTCATCATATTCATGTTCCAATATTTTCAAAATCAACATTGAGCTAGTTTTTTGTGTGTGTCAAAAAGTGTAGCTAGAGACGAATGTGTAGTTGCTGTTTACGTGTAAGAGGCAACTGAGGAAGAATTACACTTACTTGACCTGACACAGCGTAGCTGATATCGAATATATCTTACATATAGTATGCCCTACATGTGGGGTGCACTGACTTGGCGCGTGCGATATCCAATCCTTCACTAAGCGCGTTGTATTCCACGCGCGCCTCAAAGAGATTTCGTCAGCACATATGTAGGGGTCCACTAGGGCCGATGCCTGCCGGGGTCGCGGGAAGGTACTAAAGGGTCAAAGAGGCCCCTGGCAATACAGGCAACAGGAAGGAATACGGGTGGGTTATAGTCAGTAAGAGTCTGACAACCCTCCCTTGGATTTCCCATCCAAACAAAAAAAAAGCCTTCACTAAACGCAGGGGTTGACAACTAATACCTTTTAAATTAAAACATAACATCTCGCCTGTAATCCCCGAGAGGTTAGGCAGAGATGTAAGTATAGTACACCCGCATTTCGCCAGTTATGTTTAAGGGGACGACAGGATCTAAACGCAAATGTTGTAAGTTTTATAATGCCTTAAAGTATATGATCCACTGCAGGAAACAAAATCAGAAAAATATATGATATCCTTCAGGATATATGCTAGGTATATAGTGTGTTGAAAACATAATACAACTAATTTGATACGATAGAAAAACATCATGAAGATACCTTTAAAAATGTATTTTAACGATTAAAAACCACACTAATATACATGCAATCATTCTGATTTTTTGTCAGATTATTCTTCAAGCAACATTAGCATAATAGTATTTAAATTTTTTTATCCAATCAATTGGTTTTTTGTAAATAGATAATTACTTCATTTTTTGTAATAAATTACCGCGTTTTGTCATCGCGCTTTCTTTTTTATGCAGTCCGACAGTGACCGCGCTTTAGCTGTTGTAAGCCTCTTAAGTCTAATGTAATAGGAGGCGAGCCTAATGCCATCAACCGGGCACAAATCAAGACTCCGAGCTGCTACTAAGAAATTCTTAATGGAAAAACCCAATAACACTTTGCTCGACCTGGGAATCGAACCCAGGACCTCATGCTCATCAGTAACGCTTGCGACCACTAGACCAAGAAGACAGTCTTATCAGTCTTAAATTAAAATAAATTATAAAAAAAAAATAAACAACCGTCTTCAAATTTGTGATAGTTCCTGGCTGAGCGTTTTCTATTTAACCTGAGTTTTAAAAAGCAAAGGAAGTTTATCTCTTGAATAGATAATTATTAATTTAATCTACATACTTCTGTAGTATTAAACGATTTTGTGATGTGTATTCATATTTTAAACACTGGTTTTAATAACAACGTTAGAACGCAACATAAATTACAAAAAAACGGACACATCGTGGGTAAGGCCCACCCATGTCTTTTACAACACCGGCCCAACCAAAAATCGCGACTAATTAACAATAATAACCGCTAAACAAATAGAAAGTTGGCACTCAGAGCACCCACACATACAGATTCATTATAAACCACACTACATAACACACGTGTTAACAATTAAAAATCTTAGTTTAACAAATGATCGCTCTCAACAGCAATTATTCCCGTCACGGCTATTACAAGACGTATAACGGACCGAACATTGGACAGATCTCAAATTATAGTTTAGATACGGTGGTTTTAAACCCACACACTTCCGCGTTTAAGTGCCTTAATGATCTGATATTATATTACAATATTGTGACTGGACGGTACCGTTGTTAGCCAGTCAATGGATGCGGTAATTGGGGCCTGAATGAACTGGTGACATTAATAATCGTATTTTTTATTGCTATTGAAGACGTTGGACGACTAGTTTTAGATGTGACCAAATGGGCTTGTTTCCTTCGCTGCAGCTAGTGAACTTTAACATACACTCAAGCATGGTTTCCTAAAGAACAACAAGGAAGTCTTTGGTATCAAACTAAATGCGATGTTTTTCTCTCATAGTATCAGAGAGCCTCGAATCTCGTAGTATCATGCTTTATGAGATAAACATGCTGACGTAAAATGATAAGGAATGCCGGATATACTGAAGTATCTAGACTTGTGGAGGCTCTTGTCATGAATCCCTTTGATATGTTGTTTATTTTTTCCTTCCAATATTCTTCTGACACCTTAGTCTACATTAAGCCAAGCTCATACTGGAAGCACAGTGCTCAGCGCTGTGTTCATCCAATGACTGCTTATTCATTCAGATTTTATAGTTTTTTTAATGTTATTAGTGGGCAGTGATGCAATATTCATTGATTATATTATTGACCGTAATAAAAATACATGTTTGTTCTACGAGCTTTTTGTTTTTTGTTCGGATTGTATTGCAGTAATATGGCTAAAAGAAGTGTCCGAAAAGATTACAGAAATACTTTTCTGTCAAGCACTGGTCGGAAAGCCGGCTTTCTAGATGTTTTTTTGTCAAAATTATATGCCAGTGCTTTTTCTATTAGGTGTTATATTGTTCATTGGAAAATAGAAATAAAAGCTTACAACATATTTCTCCATGCGTCTTTAAACTGAAACTACACTTGACATTCGACGAGCACCAGTCATTGTCTTTCAACTATCAAGGACATGTCATAGCAATACGTTTAAAAGATAGATCGTTTTTCCCAGACTTTATGGATCATTCATGATTAAAGGGTACATTTTTAATGGAAGGTATACGTCCAAAGGTTGTGGATGTGGGACTGTTGCGAAAGATATTGAACGATCCCGTGATGTTATGTCACGAACGCGGGGCGGCGCTCGCGCCGATCGCGACCCGCGTGGGCGTCGGAGATGTAGGGATGTGAACGTGCTGAGGTTAATAATCTATCGATAGATTTTAGTTTTTGTACGTTTGTGTGGTTATAAATGTTTCGAAGTTAAAGTCCTACTCCGTAGATAACGTGAGTGTGATCATTGGTAACTAGATTGAGGAGCTGGCAGATTTAGTCTACAAATTGTGTTTTTTACAAAATTCCATTCGCTAGATATAGAAAAATATATTTCCGATAAAAAAATGTTTTATAATGTGTTAACAAATATTAAATAATTCTCCTGTTAATTAATGTAATGGAAAGCATGTAAAACGATTCAACGATAATGGAATACATAACCGCGTGGTTGCTCACAATGGGCCTTATTAGAATGCTAAAAGTCACCCAAAGGGCAATGAAGAGGGAGTATGAAGAAGAGAAGTATAAGTATAGAATTTTATTATATAGTATCGAATATTCTCTACTTATATATATGTAGAGAAACTCCAAGCATAGTTCTCTAAATATATATAAAACTCTATTTAGGGAACTATGCTTGGAAATTCCCTACGTGATCGAATCAGAAATGAACTGAAACCATGAAATCGACCTATGTTGGTAACCTTGGTTCGCCTACGGATCTCGTAGGCGAACCAAGGTTACCAACATAGGTCGAACAATTGCCAAACTTAAGTAGCAGTGGGCAGAGCAGGTTGTTCGTAGAACAGATGGCAGATGGGGCCGAAAGGTTCTGGAGTGGCGACCGCGTACCGGATGACGTAAACCTTGTGAAGAACGCAGGAATCCGCTGGATGCGAGAAGCACAGAACCGGTCCAATTGGCGATGCTTGGGGGACGCCTATATCCAGCAGTGGACGTATTTCGGCTGAAATGATGATGATGATGATCATACTCGCATAGGTAAGTAGCTATCATTTCTTTTTGCCTTAGAATTAAAGCATACTGTCTCGCTCTTGGGTCCATTCTCGGGTCGGACAAAATGTTATTGGATTTTTCAATCTGGAATTACTCAGTAGCAGTAGCCCGGAGTCTGGATTCGTGCCCAGTTGATGGCAATAGGCTCGCCCCTATTACTTGGGACTTAAACATAACTGGTGAAATGTGGGTGTACTATACTGTACACCTATTCCCAACCCTTTGGGGAAAAAAGGTGTTATGTTATGTAAAGCGTGTAAAATTGTTCAACTAGAGCAAACTAACCTATACAAATCTCATGAGAAAAGTGAACACATTCTTTTTACTAGATATTAGGAGGCCCAGATTCAGAATCAGATATTTACTTAAAATGATTATGATGCAGTCAATAACTGAAATAAAGTAGAGTTCTAAGTAAGGTAGAGTCATGCATTAAATAACCTACAACGATAATTATTTGGAAAATGTAAACAAAATAAAAATTAAATAAAATTTATCGACAACAACCACTGCCATCACATCTCTACCCGCACATCCCTACGTCGCAGGCGCAATCTTTTGCTAAACCCGTAGCTGTGGCGACAGACAACATAAGATCACAAACGGCCCATAAGAGCGGGCCTTTAAATATATAGCCTTGTACATTAAATGTCTAATGTTGTTTCATTTGCAGTCTGCCATTACAACGATGTGCACTCAGATGTCGATGTTTTGTTTTAATCACTTTTTTTGGTGCTTTAAATCCATTGTGTTGGAGATTTTTCGTAGCAATTTGATTGATTCGATGATTTGTTGATGTTTGGATCACGGCAATGAATACCTTTGGTTTCCAATTAATGAATGGCCTTTATACTGTCGGTGTCGTAAATGTCGAATTGTTAGTAGCGTCCTCTGGTTTTCCAATTACACCATACAGTGGTGGTCTTATTAATACTTATGATTATGGTCGATTAGTATTGATCAGTACCTACTACGCCAAATTATCTAGTGAGAAACATGCTGAAAGTTTTTAAAAGTAACGTCCCTCCCTCAACCAATACCAATAACCAAGTGAGTTTTAAATATAATTATCATTATGTAGCTCAAACTTTGCCTGATATGTCCCAGCCACAACAACTGAAAGATGATACACCGTCAAATCTTGAAATATTGAGTTGGTCATAGTGCTGAAACTATTACCTTTCAAAAATTTAGACTTTGAAAGTGTCTCTTTCATTAACTATCAAGTTTGAGCATTGTCCGAACCTGAAAGCTAATCTTAAACTATTCTTCCTGTCGTGTCATATTATATTTTAGTCTAAAATGTATTTCTTTGAAGTGTCGGACGGGAAGTGAGACAATGTTTGTTCCGCACATCCAATGCTTTTGTTTGAAAAGTTCGTTCGTGACAGGATTTCGACGTCCGCTTGACCTTTGCTTATTTTAAATAACTTTGTATAGTAAATAATAGAATAATAAGTACCGGTACATAGAAATCGTGACCGTTTAAATATGGTTGAAGGAACGTTTTTAAGAAAATTTGCGAAGTAAAAAAATATTAGTCAGTTTGTTGACATGAATACTCGGAATGTTAGTTGTTGATATTTCCGCTTTGAACTTCATTAAAGTAAATTTTCTAATAACTTTAGGCGTAGTGTCCCTGAAACAACTACACAATAAATCCCAAAGAGCAAAAGAAACGGGCAAGCGACCTCACACAAAAGTAATTCCACTAAAATGAATGGCTGTCCATATGTTCTGTTTGACTTACGAGAAACATTACATGTAACATCTCATCATTATTCTGTGCAGAGATGCACCAAGCGCCAACACTGTCATTGTGTAATGTTGCGTGGCGTCTGCGGGACGTGCGCGTGGCGTGAGCGTGGCAGATGCGTGACGGACGCGGCGCGGACCGATGAATGGACGCACCACTCGGCCTGCACCGGCGCCGCCCACCATTGTTTCGAGGACAGATTATAATAATTTCCCGGCAAATCAAAAGCATTTTGGAATCGAACGATCGGCTCCGCTGATGTTATTAAATCAATGCGAATACTACAGCTGATGTGATTTGATACTAGAAAGACGAGTGAAAATAAAGAAAGATACTTTTTACTAAGTGTGTGTGTTTATTTAAGAATACCTAAGGATCAGGAACAAGCATCAAGACTGTGATACCTACAAGCATTTGATTTCAATTTAAATAAACACTGTGATTACAATGTCATATATCTATTAGCAGAATTTTGATAGCATAAAAATACCTATAAATTAATACCTATACGATAATATATGGCATTGGTCACGTGGATGCGGCTGTCCAAGTGAACTCGTTACTGCTGACAATATTTCTGTGTATGATTTAACGTATAAAGTACCTAATTGAAGATTTGATTGGTGAATTTAAAACAGAAATGGAAATGAAGAAGAAAAGAGTACACACAGTCGAATTTTTGTATAATTACAAGTGTTAAGATCATTGAATCATAGTACTAGTAACATAATACACGTTTTATATCTGAGGCGACAGCTTGCAATATGCATATTTGCGAGAACAATACAACTCCTCTAAATACGGGGTTCATTTGGACTCGCGTCTTTTCACTCACCATTTGCATTGGAATCACGTGAAAACGATCTCCAACGCCTTTGTCAACAACGTAGGTAATTTATTCTGTACCACGACAACTCAAATTCATCTTTATGTCATTAAAGATAAAGTTGAGAATATCAATAGTGACAGCCCACGTAACACCGGTAGCTAAACGCTATTTTTGGGTGAGGACTAATAACTTAGTTACGTGATCCAATTAAAGGAGAATAGACTGTTTTATCTGAACTAAAAGGTTGATTTTGTTTTGAAGCGTGGTTGGTTTTTGCGCCTTTATGTGTAAAGTTGGGGGCAGGTAAGACCGGTAGCAAGCGGACAATAAGCGATCAGTCATCTTGTTAGATAGCTGGCAAGATGATTACACTGCATGCCTCGCCTTAGGACAAATTAGAATAAAGCCTTGCGTTTGTGGGCTGACTTTAATGAAATAAATCACGTCGTTTTTGTGGGTCCTTTTGTAATGAATTTATTTTGCGTGTAGTGGAATTTTGTAATGAGTCACGTCATGTTTTTTATTGAATTTTAGGTCTTTAATGGTGTTAAGTAGGTAGGTGATTTTCGTGGTTTATTTCTGATGGTGAGTTGTTTGAAATAAAACGAAATAAATATAATTTGTAAGTAAATAAGGTATCAAATTGTTTTTAGTCACCACCAGGCGCAGTTATCTTGTAAGTACTTGCTTTAATAATCTTCTACTTTTTAAATCGGTTTCAAATACTTAATTTTTTTCTCCTAAATTATTTTCAGAGACGGTGAGAAGACACTACTTTATTGCGATTAGAATTAAATCAACTAATAAACTTCGTAGTTGACAACGCAACCTTCTTTAACTCATCTACGTTCCTACTCCACAAATAATTTCGTAGCGCTACGAGGTCTACGAAAAAAAATACTTACATTTTTAAATATTACAGAAAGCACAAAAAAGTCACAGGTTTTTTTTATTTCTTATAATAATATTAAGTATGTGTGTATTATACATAATATACATACGTAGGCATTTTGAGTCACAAAAAATTCGGAACAAAATTGCAGCAATATGTCCGCGTCAAAAACCGTTGGTTTTGAGATAAAAGATTAAGTTTTTAACCCTAAAATGTGACTTGATCACGCATCTAATAGACTCTTTTATTTTTTTGTGGGTATAGGATGTTTGACGTCATTGGCGCCATTGTTATTTTAGGCTAGGAGTTGTGGTGTATTATATTTTTATGATGTTATATTGTTGAAGATGGCGGGACGAGCTAGAGAAAAGTAATGACTAGTGGTCCACATTAGACCTTGATCGAAAGAGCTGGAAGTCATGGGGAGAGGCCCAGCAGTGGTATGATGCAGGCTAACAGTTAGGTTGTTGGCAGGAAGTTACCTACCTGCCAACAAATGCTACTCACAAATGATGATTTAAATCATGCACTGAATTAAAATAGGTTTATTGAAAAAACAGTCTTTTGAAACCGCGATATTTTCTGTATGCGAAGTGTCATCTGAACTTTCAAGTTGGTGCTTCCAATATTTTTGCAATGTTAGCAGTTTATGATGTCAACAGTAATTGGCTTTTGTTTTGTGAGTTGAATACTGAAGAATAAAGAAAATTGTATTCTTCTTATTCTTTAAATTTTATTTTAGACTACAATCTATTCAGTGACACCTACTACTTACTGACATAAAAAACTACTGATGTAAAAGGTATATATACTTATTCCTTTGAAAATTCCGTTAGAACAACTCCTACTATAATAATATCTTTCACCATCTGTCTCCAGCTCCTAGACTATTCAACAGCGCACATTACATTTACAAAGTAGCTAGTATTAATCAACACTAATAGATTTGTCTGCGTGTTCGTGTAACAATATATAAAGTCACGCCTACATACAACTGTCAACTTGTGCTACTTTTTTTGTACATAATATAAATAGGAGAATAGGATAGGAGCCGAGAAAAACTGTTTGTTGGTTTGGACCAATATAAAGTTTTAAATGTTAACAATAAATTTTTTAAGCTGTGATTTCATAAATAAAGTATTAATTTCATAAATGATAATTACACGTCAATCATATTTTAAAAACTAGATGAGGGCGGCGTTTCCTATCTGACTACTCTGAGAAGAAATGCTGAAACAAACTCAGAGGTCACAGTCTCTTTTAAAGTCCAAGCATAATTCAGATCTACAAGGCCGTGTAGATTGGTGCAGATTTGAGTGGATCTGTCCAGTTAGTAGGTACGCATTTGTCAGTAATCGTGTAGCTCAACTCAGAGCTTAAGGAGCTGAACGACTCGACGAACAATACCAAAGACAGGACATTTGAGTGGGCCGCACAAACTTCCACACCATCAATAAAAATAACTCAGCGGAAAAAAATACACTATAACCCACATAATTAGAGATCGGATATTCGGATGCATATTCACCTAAAGTTGAGATGTTGGCGAATGTGGAATGCGCTATTGTATCGAAAAAATCCCGCGGTTCCGGGATCAACAAGGTTTCTGATTATTGAATCAGTACTACATATAACTTACTTTCAAATGTTGGCTTATATGGAATGCAATATAGTAAAAAAAAAAATATCCGATCTCTGCACATAATCCTCACATTCACAATAATTAAAATATAATAATATTATATTCCACAAAGTAAGTATTCATGTCATTGTGTCTAAAATAATCACCAGATGTCAAAGTAAAAGAAGTAAAAATTATATAAAAAAAAAGTTAGCAAAAAATCAAATTACAACATTCAGTACGTAAAAAAATGGAGCAACTCAATCCCTTTATATCTCAATTTAATCTTTAACGGAATAAAAGATTTTCTGGCACAACTTACGTTTAATAAATGATTTGAATTTATTTCTTGGACGTTTATTATAAAAGCGTATGCCCCAAAAACATATTGCCAAGACTCTACAGCTTAGTCAAAGTATGTGGCTTAGCCATTTCGCTACATTCACATGGGCGTAAGATGACATATATAACATATCCAGTAATATATATTGTAATAGTTAAAATAAAAGAGTTTGTGAAGTTAGGGCTTGTAGAGTTAAGGCGTGTAGAATTAGAAGCTTGGCTCTACATGAGATTTGATAACTTTTTGCCAGTGCGAGCCATGTGGTCTCGTCTTGACATCATTTTACATGAAAATGTTTTTGGTGGGTATTTCACTTCTTTTTGTAAGTTGCTTAGGACAATATTTTTTTCTTTTGTTTATTATTTTTCTTTGTAGGGTTCCGTAGTAAACAAGGAAGGCCCTTATAGTTTCGCCATGTCTGCCTGTCTGTCTGTCTGTCCGCTGTAGCTCATAGACGCTTACTACTAGAAGGCTGCAATTTGGCATAGGTATATATATTAATCACGCCGACAAAGTGCTAAAATAAAAACTTAGGGTAACTTTTTTATGGTACCTCCCATGCACGTAATGTGGGAATGCTATTTTTTTAACGTCTGCCCAATGGTGTGGAGTATCATTGGATAGGCCTTTCAAAAATATTACGGGTCTGTGAACACCACTTTTCGAATCAAGGATCCGTTTGCGTAATATTAAGCATTCAAGTGCAAATTTTTGTTAGAGTCAAGTGTGTGTGGAGGGGGGGGGGCATGCCAGCTAAACGGTTGTTTATGGTGATGTGAAAAAGTTAAAGGCAGTAGTACATATGACGAAATTAAAAGGGGCTTTACAAGTTAGCATAGTCGATCAACTTAAATTTGCAGTTGGAGAATGGACCGTGGCATATATCGATGTATTTTCAACTACAATGTTAAGTTTGTTTTTAGGATAAATTCATACCAACTTCCCAACTACGGACTACTTTATGCGTGGTCCGACACGCACCGGTTTTATGGGTTTATTTTACTATTATTTGTAACAAGCTTCCGCAAATGTTGATGATAGAGGTCTGAAAATTGATATAGGGACTCCTATATCAATTTTCAAACCTCCTTTTTTTTTTTGGGTGGGAAATCATCAAATAACTTCTCCCGCTCTGGGCGGAGCTCCCAGCGTGTGTCTCTTACTGACTAAAACCCACAAGTATTCCTTCCGTTACCTGTGTTGCGGGGGCCTCGGTGACCCATAAGTACCTTCCCGCGACCCCGGCAGGCATCGGCCCTAGTGGACCCCTACCTTTGTGCTGACGACATCTCTTTGAGGCGCGCGTGGAATAAAACGCGCCGTCGGCCCGGGCCTGGTCCTAAGCGGACGGTGAGCTACCCATTGCTCACCGTCCGCAAGCCCGCGCCTACGGTGGCCGGAAATCCGTCCGGGATTCCCGACGCCCAGGGCGTCTCCTGTGGCGGCTAGGGGCGAGAGGGCGTGAAATTTGCCTTTCCCTCAACCGTTCCGCCTCCTCCTTCGCGAGCATTACTGCTACGCAGAAGGAGGTGACGGCTGCCCATGCCCTCTCGCTCCGTACCATGGCCTGAACCAGGGCCGGATACGAGAGATCTCTGCCGCCGATCGCCTCCACGAGGACACGGCGGTGCTCTGCCCAAGCTGGGCAGACCTCCACCGTATGCTCCACCGTGTCCTCCGGGCGATCCACACAGTGGTGACACCAGGGCATTTCCTCCCGCCTTATCCGACTCAGGAACCTCCCGAAGCTGCCGTGTCCGATGAGGACCTGCGTCAGGCGGAAGGTGAGGACGCCGTGTCGCCTCTCTAGCCACTCCTCAAAGAGGGGACTTATCGCCGCAATCGTGGCGTGCCCAGCACTGGGTTGCGACAACCGTACTCTCCATGTCGCCATGAGATCCCGCCGGAGCTCCGTCCGCTGTACCGCGATTTCTAGCGGCAGCGGAGTTACGCCCCGGCGTTTCGCCTCCTCATGCCACTCCCATACGTGTGCGAGGACTTTTGCCTCCAGATCCCATGGCGGCAATCCGGCAAGGAGGCTCGCTGGCTCACAGGAGACCGTGCGGTATCCCCGGACCATCCGGATGGCCATGACCCTTTGGGCCGCGCTCAACCGGCGGGCTGGCCGCAGCGCCAGAGAGCGCGCCCATACAGGAGCCCCATAGAGGGAATTTTCAGACCTCTATCATCAACATTTGCGGAAGTCTCATACAAATTTCCATCCCCTAGTTTAAGGGGTTGGGGGGTAACGTTCCAAGTTTTAGTTTTTTTTTGTTGTTTGTGTACTTACATTAGTACACAAACAACTAGCCGTACATACGAAATTTTAGCTTTCTTGGACTTAAGGAAGTATCCTAAGAATTTTGATGATCATCAGTAAGTGAGTCAGTGACAATCGGGGTTTTTTAAATATCTAAAAATCTAAAATATGAGAGCTATGTAAATGAGGTTTCAACAAGACGACGAAGCTCTTCGGGAAAAGGTAGGTAGTGCCCTTGTTCTACGCTTGGCTCGTCTTGACGGGGGGCACTACCGTGCCTCCAGATAGGTTGACATCTTAACGAGCCATCTATTTTCTTGAGCCTTGTTGTAGGTACAACAAATTTGGGTTGTCCCTAATATTTATATTATGGATATTACTGCATTTTCTGAACAATCTTATATTTTTATGGGTATACTATATATAAAAAAATGTTCTGAGAAGGTGCAGTCATCACATTACTCTCTTTAAAATTCTCTCTGAGAGAGTATCTCGGACAAAATTTATAAATTGATCGAACAGCTCTTTTCTGCAAAAGAAAGATAGTCTAAATGTCTGTGGAATTTCTCCACATAAAATAAAGTCTCTATTAAAATTAATTTTTCTAACAGCGTAAGATGCGAAGCTTAGTTTTTATGTCAATTTATCTATATTTGGGCCCCACTGAAGCTTAGCATCTATAGTTAAGCCCAAGAATACTGTGCTATCTTCAGGATTCAATTTTTAGTGTAAACTTTATGCATTTGTTTTTTTTTTCATTAAGGAGTAAATTATTAAAACTGAAATAGTGAACTGCTTTTGAAATCGCGCTATTTACATCGTCAGTAACCAGCTGCTGACGTTTAAGTTTAAACAAAAGTGAAATGTCATCCGCAAACAACACTATGTCATGATTATCCTTTAGGAGGTAAGGCAAGTCATTAATATGAATAAGAAACGAGAAAGGACCAAAGATTGAGCCCTGTGGGACTCCCATTGTTACTATAGATCCGGGAAATCTTTTTCCATTTCGTCAACGCTCTGAATCCTAATAACTCATGCATGAAGTAAGAAGATCCAGACCGGTGTTCTGGAACCCGTATGGGCGGAGAATCCTGATTAACGTTTTATGAAGAACGCAATCGAAAGCCTTGGACAAATCACAAAAGATGCCCAAGGCATTTATCTTCCCATGCATTATAAATATGTCCTAAAGGTTCAACACAGGGCATCAGTAGTTTAACGAACCCTTGTAAAACCTGTTTGCTATGTAATAATTTATGTTTATTAAAAATCTTTGTAAAATTAATTTCTCAATTTTTTACCAAAGGTAGGTAGTACTGAAATAGGTCTATAATTTGTGGGGTCTGATGTACTACTTGATTTAAGAAAAGGTATTATTTTACTATTTTTCCATAAGGTCGGAAAACTCCCCGCAGTCGATACAATTATTAAAGATAAGAGCTAAAGTAGGTGCTACAATGTCAATAATAGACTTGGCAACTTCTACAGAATTAACCCACAGATCTGCAGTCTTTTTTACATGTCAAGTGTAAAAGGTTTTAATTATAAATTCCAAATCGCAAACATTAACATTTTCAGCAATAGAAGGTGATGCTGATGAGTTGAGGGATTTAGTAGTTAAAACGGGAATATCTGAAAATACATTTTCAAAGGTCGCGGGAACTTGTGAGTCTGATTTTATTATGTTGTCATTAATTGACAGGCTGTTGTCAATATTTCGGTTAATAGACCTACCCTTTTTACATTATTAATAATATTCCAAGTCGTTTTAATTACATTACTACTGTTTTTAATCTTCGAACTCAAATAACGCGACTTTACCACAAACTTTTCAAAATAATTTTGAATAATTTCTAATGTATAAATTAAATTCAGCAGTGGTTATATAAGTCCTTTATTGTACAGCACATAAAGCTGTATTCTACTTTTATGAATACCAATGGTAGCCCAATCACTGAAAGATACTTTACTATTAACCAAGGTAGTCTTGGAAATAAATGTGGAATGAAATTGTTTACAGTGTATATAAAAAAAAACATCATATAGATGATTAGGATCAGCATATTCATGCTGATCCTAATCATCTATATGATGTTAAAATTACAAATTAATTATCAGTTTTGTCTATTCAGACAAAACTGATAATTTATTAATGAGTTTAACTTTAAAAGCTTCCAAGCGAACCTAGAACTTCCATTAGTAAGATATTAAGCCTAACTTGCCAATCATAAGGCATTTTTTGTATTCTGGTTCTCTTTTCTTTCAAATAATTATCCATTTTAAGTTTCTAACCCTAGCCTTTTTCAGATTACTTTCAGTACAATTTGATAGTGATTAAAAGGTTTCATATTAAAACAATTATCAATATTATTGATAATAACTGTTTGTTGTAGTATGTATCCTTTTCTTCATTTGGTATACTTAGTTGATTGTAAATATAATTTGAAAAAAGAAAAATATTATTCGCTAAAAACCCAAAAACATTTGACAAAATTTTAGGTATCTAACAAGATTTTTCCACGGAATATTTGTCAAGGTATCGTAGGTGCGTTAACCGTGCCAATGCGGACGGGTCTTTTTAACACCTCGCCCGTTTTCGGTACGTCGTATATCAAGTTAATGTTATCTGCGGCGCGCTGTCTTCGTGATACATTGCGCTTGCGCATACGCTGATTAACGAAATTAATTTGTCACACAACATATTGTTGGCGGTCGTAATTAATTTGTAATTTAAACGAATACGTTCGCGTTTACATGTGGTTGGATTTTTGGGTTTTGATTTTAGATAAATATAATTACCTACTTGTGAAGGTGGAATAATTAAAAGATTGTGTTGCAATCAATGCCTCATCTTTTGTTGTAGATTTTTTATAATAATACTATTCGTTTTGTAAAGAAAATGTATGTAAACTTTACAACAGCATAAATTATTGTATAAATTATAACAAACAAATGGCTTTGCCTACTTTCCAAACAAAATTATTACTTTTTAAAACAAAAATATCTATGTTAATTGAGACAGATACGTCCGGGGCTTCCAATACTGTAATTTAGATAAAAAGGTGTGTGTCCCAACACAGCATAAATACAACATGTCCAAACAAGCTTATCTTGTGACCACCTCAGAGCTCTCCAAATTAATGGGGGCCAACGATATTTCACCTTTTTTATTAACAACGTTTTCGAAAAAATAATTAGCGTAATATGGTTAATAAGCGCGTTGAGTGTAAAAGAACAATTATAAAACGATTCACTTATAACTTTTTTATATCGTTAATACCAAAAACCCTTTCTTGAAACTAGTTAATTATATGATCACTGTCAATAATGATTATTGACCTTATAAAATCATCAATAGGACCGATGGCCGGACAAAGGTTCCGTCGCCGTTAACTTGCCCGCAAACGTTTGAAAAAACAAAGCCAATTTGGCCTAATAAAGTATAATTAAAAAATACATTTTATTGTGATACCAGTTCACGCGTTACTATTCCTTATTTTTAATTAATCGATTCGTTTATTGGGAAGTCTTTGGTCGGTACCAGTGAAGGTATTAGACAAAATTATCCTTTCTTCCTTCCTTCTTGGTTTTTTCCTTTATTATCCTTTTTTCTTTGATTTTTGTATGATTTGTTCCGCACGTATAAAGTATAAGGGTTAAAAAGTCGGGTGCTATTAATGGTGCGTTTACGATTTCGTTTTGAAGGGAAATCATAATATTTTTTCTAGGATCCTGATTGGCTCAATTTTGTTTCATCAACTGTATTGATTGGAGCGCCACCTATTAAATTAATTTTACAGCGTTTGAGTATGCTACAAAATATTAAAATATTAGTTATACCTACGTCAATGAAATCTACCGCCAAGAAAATTTCACCTTTATTTAATGCATTAGAATTATTATACATCACGAAAAGCAAGTTTAGGGTTAAGATGGGTTAAGGCTCGTGCAGAGAGCAGTGGTGGCCCAGTGGTAACTGCCGCGACTTACGAGTTGTAGACTGTAGGTTCGAACCCAGGCACTTTGTTTTGTGTACATTATTTCATCACCACTGCTCTCAAAACGGTGAAGGAAAACATCGTGAGGAAACCGGCATGTCCTAGAACCAAAAATTCGAAGACATGTGACATCTACCAAACCGCACTGGACCCGCGTGGTGGATTATGGGCTCACTCCCTCTGATAGAGAGGAGGCCTGTGTCGCAGCAGTGGGAATATAGGCTGATTATGGTTTTGTAAGGCTCTTGCAGACTAGCGCAATATAGCCGGTGTGACAGGCAGCAATATGCCTGTCGCGCCCGCGATATCGCCCCAGTCTGCAGGAGCCTTTAGTTATCAGACTATTTTTCTTCTATTCCATATTAAAAACAATTGAACATCAGAGCATAGATGGAACATTTTTTTTCTTTCAATTTATTTTGAGATACACGTCCTGCTTTATCTGTATATTCCAATCTCATTGCATGCAATTTCAAAAACATCATTATATTGAATAATTCATACAGATTTCAACTACAAAATACTGAACGCTATAATTTTTATAATTACCTACATTCGTTGCCAGTTACGGTTAACTAATATGCAATTAAAATGTTTGTCTGTCTATCAAAACGTCCTTCGGAGGCATAAGATGAGCATTTTGACAACCCCTGTCTAGGACGGCCTATTATTACGGTTTCTCGATTGGGCACAAACCACAAAAGATGACGATCAAATGATATCTAATTATGTGCTAGAGTTTCTGTTTTAATTGGTCTGACTTCGGTTCGTTGTTTTTAATGTTGTTATTTGAAACGGGACTGTTATGTAAGGGGATTATGTAATATAATCATATTCATACACTACGCCAAGGAGGTGGAGGTGGTGGTGTTGTTTCGATGGCAAGGTGTTCTCTATTTTTATTTTCCATCTGAGCCAAAAAAAGTCCAAAACGCTTATTAAATCTTCAAATCACTATTCCTTTAGAGCTTTACTAGTCCAGACATTAAGAGTTATGGGTGGGTAACTCTGCTTCGAGCAGAATAGATTCACGTTTTCAGCTGGCTAGTGAAATGTTTCTTTATCTATCCAGAAGCATTTTGAAAATAAGGACTCTCTGGTCGTCGTGAAATTCGTAACTTTCAGTGTGACATCGTTGTTGATGAAAGAAGAATTTGGAGACTATTGAAAGATAAATCAAGCACTGAACTGCTGTCAGTTTAGTGCTTGATTTAACTTTCAATAGTGTGTGTGTGTGTGTAAATATGGTCACCCATCCACGGAACAACCCCGGCAAGCGCAGCTAAACCTGATGGATCGACCCGTACGGCTGTTATTACTTAGCCAAGAGCTTCGAGCTTGTTAGATACTCTTCAATATCTCTTTAAATTCCTTACCAGGGACAACATGACATACAAAACGTTCTCACTGCAATCAATAAACATTCACTGAACACCAGTAATAACATCAAAGCTAAGCAGCCGAAAGTTTATCCTTTCTTCACAACAATCGCGTTAATTACATTTAAATCTCTTATATACATAAAGGATGTTAACAAATCGATTCGTCTCGATTGTCTATCGAGTCGTGATTTCCTGTCGATGATATTTATCAATCGATTCAAGGTGTGTTTCGTTTGAATACGTTTTTAATGCAACGTTCTCCGGAAACAATGGTACTGTTGAATACATGTGTAGGTACTTATATGATGGAACATGTGCATACAACATGTACTCGTATACGAGTATTCATTATTATATATATTATATTTACAAGCAAAGTATAGTAAAGTAAGTATAGTTGTGTTTTTTTTTTGGCAAGTTTTTGATAACATAAATATATATATTAAGGTTTAGATATTTTTCTATGTGCCTGTGTCGCCTGAAATAAATAGTATTATTTTCTATTTTTTTATTGCAATATAATCGGGCTTCTGATAACTCAGAAGCCCGAAAGTCTGACTATCAGTCTTACCAAGGGTATCGCATCGTATTACTCAGTAACTGGGTTGTGGAGGTTAGATAGGCATTCGGTCCTTGTAAAATACTGATATTCAGATACATCCGGTTTCACTGGAAGCCGACCCGAACGTAGTTGTGAAAAGGCTAGGCAGATGATGATGTTCAGCAGTACACTTTTTACAGGTTGAAACATATAAATGAACATTGAGCTGATAATCACAACAATAGTTTTTTTTTATTGAGCTACTAACCAACTACAGAAATAGAATACTTTTCATAATCAGTGTACATGTAAAACCCATTAAGGGCAAGCATACAATAATTGGCGACGCCTTTTTATTTTTTTGTTAAAAGGTGCGAGCGCCCCTTGATTGACGCGGCCACTACGTCTTTTTGACGGGCCTGACGTATTTTATGTGTAGTGTATATACAGGGTGTTTGGAATGTAAAATATTTTATTTAATTTATGATCTTTAGTATTTTATTTATACTGTAACTAAATAGTGTCGTTAGCTATAAAGAGGGAGAGAGAGAGTACTAATAACAACTTAGTTACTTTTGTTTTTGTTTTCAGGGTTTGCATTTTATTTTCCAGCAATAGATTCCACAGCGTGTTTGTTTAATTTATTTGCCTTTCAAATTATAATGACAAATATTATCCAAAAATAGAAAGTCGAGCATGATCGTTAAATCGGTACTAATTGGAACTTTTTTGTTTTAAACCAAATCTATTCAGACTTTCCGATTCCTCTTGCATATTAATGTGTAAAACATAGCTCAAACAGAAGTGTAATAAACACAAACTCAAACTCAAACTCAAAGCATTTATTTCAATTAAACCATTTACAGACACTTTTGAATTGTCAAGGAGTCAGTCAGTTAGAAATATGAAGCTAGTTGCCCATTCCAAAGCGTAGTAGGTACCTATGGAGAAAAACGGGCAAGAAACTCCATGGACACTCTTTTAAATTAAATTGATACATAAAGATTAGGACAAAATAATGTTGAAATTATAACTAAATGTGAGGATGTTGTAAAATAAAAAACGCGTCCATAGTAGCAAAAGAAACAAAAACAATTTCTAAATAAAATAATTACAAATAAGCCGAGGAAGCTAAGAGGTGACCAGTCACAACTAACGGCGCCCGTTCACGAGCGTGGATCAGCACCATTCAGCTCAACCATTTTGAAGGGAGCTAAATGATCCACACACCCAACAAGAAAACCTGGGTTGGTTTTTTTGTTGGAAACAACTTGTAAAATCAACATAGACGCTTGTAGTTTCTCCTACAAGTTCAACCGTCAAAACCAAAACACCCTGTACATCACATTCTTCCCACAGATGCGTATCGCCAGCACATTATCGGTCGGTAATCGAGCTCACTACGTTTCGCAAAAAGGTGTAACAGAAGCTGGCAAATGAGCGCGAGGTAATGACTGCTCCTTAATTTAAAACGATCGACTTTAGCGCCGCTTATTACAAGCTCAGTAATTGCTAATTTATTTTGGATATATTGGTAAAGTGTTAAACATTCCGATACCAAGGTACATTTTAATGCAACAATGTACATCGTGTTATGTTTGTACATACATACATAACATAATCAGCCTATAATGTTCCCGCTGCTGGGACACAGGTCTCCTCTCTGTGAGAGGGAGTGGGCTGTAATCCACCACGCGGGTCTAGTGTGGGTTGGCTGTTTGTATGACGTTGTTGCGGCGTAACCTACCCTTAAAATAATAGGCCATAATCTGCAATCAGTTCGTGCAAGGCGATAAAGATCTTTAAACAAAATCCGACATACCCAGGTTAATTATTATAAGTGAAGATTGTGGTGCTAAATGACTAACACGTTGTATTTAAAGCAAGTTAAACATAGGTATGGGCCGGCTTTCATATCTCTCTTCGAGGAACGCAAATAAAGGATAGAGTCAAACTAGCTAGGTACGCGTATATCATTCAGGCGTACCTGCTCTGTATTCCGAATAATAAGTGGTTAGATTGTAGTCATTTCGTTTTACCTACTGAAATTGAACATTACACAAACAAATCTCAATAAGGCTAAGAGGAGCGATTATCTTCGCAGTGTCTCTTTGTTGAATATTGTGAGTTATTGCAACTTATTAACTTATTATTACACATCTGAAAATAATCCTTATATAACTCACTTGATGTCTAAGACAAGTGTTAAAGTTCATGTGAACTAAAACATAGATAATTAAAACAATGGTTAAGCTGAGTCTACACTGACCTTTGGCTAATGCACTGTCTGTCTGTATGTGATAGCTGATAGCCAAAACTTGTAATTAGCCCGTGATTAAACGCCGATGTGTTGCAGTAGGCTCCCACGGCTCCAGGGATGGCAAAAGCACTTTATTTTATAAGTAACCCATTTAAGACTTAAGACGTCACGTAGCGTCCTCTATCTCGTTAAATTGATGTTCTGTGATTGTAAATCCGTATAAAAAGATCTGATTGCATATACTATTAAATTAACCTAGCAAATGTACTTAGGTACATCTGTTTATTTCTTTCCTAAATCCTTTATGATCAAGACTAAGTTTGCAAAAGAATATAAGTACACAAACTGCAAACATACCACAATGGCAACACAAAATTGTAGAAACATAGATATCCGATGCTTATCTGTTAGCATCAGAGGCAACCCTACTCCTGATGTTTCTCAGAAGTCTCTCCAAAGTTTTACACCTAAAAGGTTTTAGATTAGATAATTATATGTAATGGGACGAGTGATAGCCAATCTTAACTTCAAGGGTAAAGAAAGGATCAATTGTTCGGTACAAAGATGCTCCCGACGATTATGCGGTAGCATTCCGTTTTGTGGCAACTCTAATGTATAATTTTCTCGTCTGGATTCTTTTTTTTTTGTGACATTTTGTTTGGCATCCGATAATGGCTGGTAACGCTTTAGTGACGCAGCAAAATTTTTATTATTGGCTGTAGCATTTTGTTTATTATTTCCTACTTCAAGCAAGAAATCGGTTTCGTCAATTTACACTTCTATGAGATGATCAATTTCAAATTCTTTAAAACTGTACTTACATCATCTGCTTAGCTTTTTCCTAACTTATGTTGAGGTCGGCTTCAAGTCTAGCCGGATGCAGTTGAATACCAGTATTACAAATGGAACGACTGCCTATCTCACCTTCACAACCCAGTACCCAGTAACTACTGGGTGATACAATACTCCTTGGTAAGACTGGTTGTCAGACTTTCGGGCTTCTGACGCCCCTTACCGACTGTCAAAGACCCACGAATGACAGCCGGGACGTTCGGCTTAACGTGCTTTCCGAGGCGCGAAGGGGTTTTCGTTTGTAAAGATCGCGACCAATCGTGGCAAGCGTAGCTTAACCTTATCGATCGACCCGTGCGGCTGACTTAGCCACAAGACCCTCAATTTAAAAAAAAAAATACTGAAGAAAAATTGCCTGAAATCCTATTCTACCTATCCTATGAAAATTATACAAGATCAAATACCTACACTGGGCCGCAAAGAAAGCGAGTTGGTTATAAAAAAAACTTATTTTCAAATATTTTAAAACGCGAGCCGTTTTAAAATATTAGAGCAACCCTTTTAAAATAAAAACTAATTTAAAGTTTATTTCATTACAAATCTTTGGTAGAAACCTTTTTATTTATTTTTGGTTAAAAAATAAAGATTTTAACCATTTGTTTTTATTTTGTTTCTGTCTATAAACATGGCATGTCTTGTGCAGAAGTTCATTATTGTGATCAAATTCAATTAAAAACATGCTACTAACCCCTGAAGAGTGCACCAGAATTCTGACAATAATTGAAGACGGATGCAGTCAGCGTTATACTGTGAGAACTGTTGGTGTGTCGCTATCAACCGTTCAAAGAGTGCTCTAGAGTCTAGCCATTTGAAGAGACTGGATCCAATATTCGCAGATCAGGAACAGGCCGAACAAGGTGCACGACAGCGCCGGTGGATCGATATATGGTGTCAACAATGTTGACAAATCGATTTCAAACTGCTGTTGATGTCAAAAATCACCTTCTACGTACTGGAAGGAGTAATCCCAGCAATCTACAGTGACGCGACGTCTTGCTGAAGCAAACTTGAAAGCAAACGAAAGGCAGTATCGAAATTCAAGGCTGAGTTACGCTAGAGACCACATGAATTGGACTCTGGATGACTGGTCAAGAGTAATGTTTTCGGACGATTCAAGATTCATCCTATATACTCACGATGGGGGGCAAAAGTCTACAGAATACCAGGAGAGCGCTATAACCAAGCTTGCATTGAAGAGAAAGTGCCATACGGTGGAAGATCCATACAGGTGTGGGCTGGAATTTCTTCCGAAAGCCAGAAAATAGCACTTTAACTGCAGAATGATACGTGCATGAAATCTTAAATGAGTATGATGGCCAATTTTTAGTAAATGTGGGCAAAAACACCATCTTGATGCTTGCATAAAGATGGTTATCTTGATAACGCTCGTCTCCATACAGCCCGGATAGTGTTTGACTACCTTGAAGATGTCGCTATCACACGCATGGAATGGCCAGCACGCTGCCCAGACTTGAACCCCATCGAGCATGCCTGGGATGAACTGGGACGACGTGTATGCCAGCGAAATTCCCCTCCAATCACGCTTCGTGAACTGAAAGAAGCACTGATAGAGGAATGGGAGAATATTCCTCAGTATCAGCAATCAGAAATCTGGTGGAAATAATGCCAAAGCTTATAAAAGCTGTATTAACAGCTGGTGGTGGCAATACAAAATACATTTTTGCATTGCATTTTTCGAAATCTAGTGAAAATGGTTATTTTTACCTAACTTTGTTTTATTCAAAATAAGCTTCATAATCTTGGACTATTATGATATTAATTTAACCACTATAAAATTATCTATAATACAGTCTTTATTTCATAAAGCTGGCTCCAGGATTTTGGAAGTTATTAAGGCTTTGTTACCGACCCGCTTTCTTTGCGGCCCAGTGTAATACTCGATTGATAACTACTTACAGAAAATATCGTCAGTAAGTTCTTGTGGTTGTACACCAACGATTGTCATCCTTCTAATTACCAATATATTGTAATACCAATTGTTGTATTTCTGTCTCGTTAGTTCTATGTTAAAATTCGTTCCTTTGAAACACTCAATAATAATATTTATATCACCTGTTCATATGAAAAGGTATTATTGACATTAGAACTGGATTTAATGACACAGAATAATATATCAAGTCAAGAAGATACAAGTAAATAATAATGCACCCAAAATTGCCATCCACCAAAAACAAAACAGAAAAACGCGAGTTGCATTTACGTCATTCTTCAATGCATTTTTTCCGCATAGCGCACCATTTTTTACTTCCAATAATCTTCGTGTCTATAAATCAATAACTAAACAATTGCTGTGATTGATGGGTCGGAATCAAAGTTAAGTAGTTATGCCTTAATTATAGGCAACGGTCAGCCGACTACGCCACAATGTTTTGACATCACAATGGACGTACGTTTAGCTATTACTTTCTACGTGTTGTGTTAGGCGTGAGAATTGGACGGTACATGAAGGACGTAAGTATGAAGTAAGAGAAAAATCTTTAATTATATATGTACTTTTTTTTTGCAATTTTTACGAATTATACTTTATTTAACCTGAAGTGTGTCATTTATTCACAAATATATAATTAATTAATAAAAATAACAAAATGATCAATTTTTTGATGCCCAATGAGCTCTTCCGCCTTTTTGTTTGTGTATAGTTTTAGTTAAGATAGGATATCATTTTGTTATTTTTACTTAAATAATTATATGTACTTACATACACACATACATAAACTCACGCCTTCTTCCCATGGGTGTAGGCAGAAACTATAGAACGCCACCTGCTACGATCCTTACATACATACTTTTTTGAAGAGGCATCACCAATGATGTCACTATATGTCTTTCTGAGGTGTCCCCTCCACTCACATCTGCCTTGTTACTCGCCTTTCATTCATCCTCTCAACATAACCTAAACATCTCGTCTAGTACACCGCGACCCGACCACGCTGATGAAGAGGATGATGACGAGGCTATATCTGTGAGTTCTCCACGCAATGTACGATTGAGGAGTGCTTTAGAGGATGCTTTCCGGGAGTACCACTCCACTCCACCTGGACTTAGACCACGTTTACCTCGTTTGCCTATGCACAAGAAAAACAAAGCGCTGGTGTGTGCTCTAGACTCGCAGCTGTCAAATTATTTTGACAACAGCAAAGATCTCACCGATACCCACTCGATCTTATACTGTGCAGCTGTAGCAGCATGTCGTGTAGCTCAGGTTAAATTTCCCAACAGTGACAGAGCTCCACGACCAAAACCAGCTGCACCAGCTTGGCAGTGTAGGATTGAGCGTCGTATCGGTGAGACTAGAGCACTGATCGGTAAGCTAATCTGCTTCAGGGAGGGCAATACTCGCCCTAGAGTGATGCGCTTTGTGAAGCGGGCGTTTGCGGGGACTGATATTCTAAGTTCTCGAGATTATTTGACCCGCTTCACAGAGCGTATTGACTTCCTGAAGCAGAAGATCTGTGCATGGGCGAACCGTATTCGTCGGTACAGGCGGAGAATGGAGCGATACACTCAGAATCGCACATTCCCCACAAACCTATAGTATTAGATACTAATGACCACTAATACCTCCCGTATGGCAGAGCAAAGAGCTACACGGGCGCTTTTACCGGGTCCTACGAGCATGGACCCGATGTAGACCTCTTAGCGTCCGTATCCTGGTTGCGATTCGGTGATCTCTTTGGGGAAACCGAAGGTTTTGTCTTTGCAATTATGGATGTGGTTATAATGACGAACAACTACCGGAAATATATTGTGAAAGACGGCACGGTTGACATCTGTCGGGCATGCCACCGTCCGGGGGAATCAATCCGACACATTATTTCTGGCTGTTCTCGTCTGGCTAACGGAGAGTACTTGCATAGGCACAACCTTGTAACCAGGATTATTCACCAGCAACTTGCTCTGAAATACAGTCTCGTGGAATTGGAAGTACCGTACAATAGGTACGCGCCCGACCCAGTTCTCGAAAATGGCAATATTACGTTGTATTGGGATCGATCTATCATCACTGACAGGACTATTGTTGCTAATAAGCCAGACATAGTGGTGATGGATCGATTAGCGCGTCGCACAATGATTATTGATATAGCGGTCCCGCATAACGAGAACCTCGTAAAAGCTGAAAAAGATAAGTAGATTAAGTATCTTGACCTAGCTCACGAGGTTGTCGACATGTGGGATGTGGATACAGCAATCATTGTGAGGATAGTCGTGACGGCCAATGGCATAATAGCCAAGAGCCTCGACCAACACCTGAAGAGGCTTTCGCTAGGCAGCTGGATCAAGGGCTTAATCCAGAGAGTGGTACTTCTGGACACGGCGCGTATCGTCAGGAGGTTCCTCTCTCAGGAGCCCTGACCACCGGTAGCTTGGACCCTGTTCCCGATACCGGTGGGCTGCTATTTTTATATTTTTAAATGTTTTTTTTTATATTTAAAAATGTAAATAATATGTTTTTAAATGGAATAAAGGAAATAATAATAATAATAATAAATCTTTATTATTTAATAGTCTTCTATCAGGCGGAAACAAGGTCCGCGCCTTCAACGGTTGGGTCATGCCCGTTTTTATGTACTCTTTCGGCATACTCAAATGGACTCAGACTGAACTCGACGCCCTGGATAGGAGGGTCCGTACGCTGCTGACTGCATATCGAATGCATCACCCACGGTCATCGGTAATGAGACTGCATATCCCGCGAAATTGTGGAGGTCGAGGCTTTTTAAACGCTAAAACCCTCCACAATCGCGAGGTATGCAGTTTCAGGGAATATTTCCTAGAAGCCGACGTGGGGATGCATCGAGCTATGGTCGCGGTGGACAAGGGCCTCACCCCACTCTCCTTCGCTAAAGAGAACTGGCGCAAGCTTGTAGTGCTTGACACTAACGATCGCATGGAGGTATGGCAGAGTAAGGAGCTTCACGGACGCTTTTTCCGGGCCCTACAAAAACCCGATGTAGATTTCCAAGCGTCCGTAGCCTGGCTACGTTTCGGTGACCTCTTTGGGGAAAGCGAAGGTTTTGTCTGTGCAATTATAGACGAGGTTATCATGACGAAGAATTACCGGAGATTTATTGTGAAGGACGGCACGGTTGACTTGTGTCGGGCTTGCCAGCGTCCGGGAGAATCAATCCGACACATTGTCTTCGGGTGTTCTCGTCTAGTTAACGAAGAGTATTTGCATAGACACAACCTTGCAGCCAGGATTATCCATCAGCAACTTGCTCTGAAATACAGCCTTGTAGAATCTGAAGTGCCGTACTACAGGTATGTGCCCGACCCAGTTCTCGACAGTGGAAATATCACATTGTATTGGGATCGATCCATCATCACTGACAGGAATATGCCAATAAGCCTGATATAGTGGTGGTGGATCGAACAGAGCGGCGCGCAATGATTGTTGACATAACAGTCCCTCATGACGGGAATCTCGTGAAAGCCGAGAAAGATAAACAGATCAAGTATCTTGACTTGGCTCGTGAGGTTGTCGACATGTGGGATGTGGTTTCAGCAATCATTGTGCCGATAGTCGTATCAGCCAATGGCTTAATTGCCAAGAGCCTCGACCAACACCTAAGGAGGCTCACGTTGGGCAGCTGGATTAAGGGCTTGATTCAGAAAGCGGTACCTGTGGACACGGCTCGCATTGTTAGGAGGTCCACTCTCTGGAGCCCTGACCGCTGGTAGCTTGGACCCTGTTCCCGATACCGGTGGGCTACCATTTTTTTATATTTTTAAATGTTTTTATATTCTAATATTTAAAAATAAAATTACAATGTGTGTAATGAAATAAAAGAAAATAATAATAAATCTTTATTTCTGACATGAACAGTCCATATGTTGTGGGTTGGTAACAGAAAGTACTTATAGTCTATATTAGTATTGTTAGTAAGGATATAAACGCAGTTAAATTGCCTAAGTCCGCCCTCGAGGCTCAGTGTGGTAGCACCATAGGTATATCTACTAATTATTTTTTTTGTTTGTGTACCTATAGCGAATTCCAGCCAGCGCCTTTGTATAGGACAGTCTGAAATTGGCGATATGAAGACGTTTGGCTTGGCTCTATGTCATTGGTAAGCATTTTACCCCATTATACTAAATGTTAGTTATTAAATACTGAGCTATTGACGGTAGCTTAAAATATGCTGTAAAATATTTTACAAAATCAATTTCAAAAAGCATTTCAACAGCAAACAGTCTTCAAAGGGACATTCACACATATAGGCCCTTCTCCGAAAAAAAACAAACTATCTGCTTACAAAGGCTCAGTCATAAAGACTTTTGACACGTGCTTCATACAAAGTAGACTCAACGTAAATAATGTTAACGAGGTCAAGAATCATAATGTGTGTATTTCGCACTGTCGTAAACCGGCCTACAGCGTAAGAATCAATCATCAATGTTGTATTTTGAGTTACGACCTCATGAGTGTGACTGCCCATTATAAGATAGACCGAGGTTATGGAGATGATAAAAGTTTTGATGATTTCGCTTCTTGTTTAATGTTTTTGTTAATGTATGCACACATTAACAAAAACGTTAAACAAGAAGCGTTTTTTACTTATTAGGTTGGTCTTTGGTGCTAAATGCAATAGTTGGGATGAAAAGAATACGAAAACACAGAGCAAGTGCAGAGAAAAATTGCTTGTACATTTGAATTTTTCCAAGCAATTTTACTCCTAGACTACTCTCGATCGAGATAAGTGGTGTGGGATTCGAGAGGCTCATATCCAGCAGCGACCTGCTACAGGCTGACGACGATGATGATCTACAAGACTTTTGCAGTAAAACCTGATTGAATTGTGCTGAAGTGTGTAATGAAGATTGATTAATTGATATAGTACAATTTCGTCCAAAGGAGTTCCTTACCATCATCGAATGTTATGGACATACAGAGGAGACAACATCGGGGCATGAAAAGTTAAAACCCCTAAATATGAACAATTCTATGTTATAAAACAGTTTCACAATACCTAGAATTCTAAACCTATTAATATTCCAAGATGATTTTAGCAAAAACAGCTCCCGTTAATGCGTTTAAAACAATAATTAAACAGAGATCAAATTGCAACATTGTATGTGAAACCGCTTATTATACCATCTTAAATATTGGCTTGTTTCGTTAACCTATAATTTGTTTAAGGTTATGAATTATGATTTAAGCATTTATAATTTTAGGATAATTATTGATTCCCTTTTGCATAATTATGTTTTTAGGTTAGTAGTTTGGTGATTTTATAATTAGCAAGATAAACAATTTCATGCAGATGTGTTTTCCGTGTGAGATTGGCTAAGTCTTAAAAAAAACATATAGCTTCATAGTTATTCTGTTGTTTAAGTTTAGCTTTAACTCCTTTTAGTTTTAAGTGCTGTAATTATTCTTCAAACATATGTAAAAAAAACCACTACGCACAATGAAGGGTAGTTGGGATGAATTAATCCCAAGAACAAACTTAACATTGTAATTGAAAAACATGTTCTCACTTACATTCCAACTTGGCTTGCGGACGGTGAGCAATGAGTAGCTCACCGTCCGGTAAGGACCAGGCCCGGGTCGACGGCGCGTTGTATTCCACGCGCGCCTCAAAGAGATGTCGTCAGCACATAGGGGTCCACTAGGGCCGATGCCTGCCGAGGTCGCGGGAAGGTACTTATGGGTCACCGAGGCCCCCGCAACACAGGCAACAGGAAGGAATACGGGTGGGTTTTAGACAGTAAGAGTCTGACATACCCTCCCGCTCCCCAGAGCGGGAGAAGTTATTTGATGATTTCCCACCCTCAAAAAAAAAAAACTACAAATGTTAGTCGACAATTACTCGTTAATTTGCAAAGCCTACTTACCTGTGATAGTTTTCCTTTCAACTTCGTTAAAAACTACTGCCATGAATTTTTTCACCTATCCATTGTTGTTACCATTTAGCTGGCAGGGGAGGGGGGACACTTGACTAATAAAAATTAGACTTAACACTTTAAAGCCTAATATTACGCAAACGGACCCCTGAACCGAAATTTGTTTTTCACAGACCCGCAATCTTTTTGAACGGCCTATCCAATAATAACAACATGGTATAGACGAAAAAAAAATATCATCATCCCCACTTTACGTGCAAAGTTTGGTTTTACCACTTTGGCGTTATTAATATGTATGTGGCCCATGGCAAATTACAGCTTTTTACTACTAAGGTCTCTGAGATAAGCTGGGGACAGACAGACAGACAGATGGACATTGCGAAATTATTGGGGTTCCTTGTTGATAGTTGTAGTTTTTAGGGTTAGGTACGCTAAAAACTACAACTGTGAGAAACAGAGGCAGAGGGGGTATGTGGACGAGATGTACCCCTGCCCTTCTCTTCAGGGATTAAAGCTGTCATGTAGCCGTATGTTACGTTGTATAAAAAAAAATATTTTTCTTTCTATATTTTTTATGGACTCGACTGGCTGTTCACAATAGTGTGCCTACGATTATGTATGGAAGTGAATATTGGGTGTGGCACAAGAAGCATGAAAGTAGAATAAATGCTGTGGAAATGTGGTATGTTGGGCTGTGATGTGCATTTCTTGCGAAGTATGTCTGGCGTAACTATGAATTATAGGCTGAAAAATGATGTGATAAGGCAACCGTGCAGTTTATGACAAGATGTATTGACAAAAAAAAAAATGAAAAAAATATGCTTAGATGGTTTGGTGATGTTCAGAGGACGAATGAAAGGCGACTGACAAAAGGTATTTACAAAGCAGAGGTGAGTGGAAACGTCGGGAGGGGACGCCCTAGGAGGACATATTGTAGTGACTTAATTGCTGATGTTCTTCAGAAAGGTCAGATGCGTAGTACTCGCAACTGGCGTGCGGGTATGACCAGATCTATGAACGTAGGAGAACCCAAATGAGTATGTAAGGAGTGGAGCAGGTGGCGTTCTATAGTTTCTGCCCATCCCCATGAAAAGAAGGCGTGAGTTTATGTATGTATGTATATATTTTTTATGTCTCAACTAGGAACTTTGTCGAAAAGTTTTTAGTTACCCATTTATCTATTTTGATTTTTCAGTGCTAGTATTTTAAGGTGCTTATTGTTTAAAACTATTCATGAAACTTGTTTAGACCTAACCTTGTCTAACCCTCAGAGTTATGACTTCGATCTACCTATTATTAGGTGGTTATTTTTTCCACACTTTTCAAAAACCATTATGTAACCTCGCATTGTAATCTTAAAAGAGCGTTTTCATTTACCAACAATTACAATATTAATTTAAAACGCACTCAATAAATTAAAAAGATTATGCTTCAAGCATAAAGATATGGGCAGACTAGCGACATGTTTCGATTATTGAATGAGCACCGATGCGACGAATCGATTACGTCCGAGTAGTTGGTACGGTCTTGCCCTGTGCGACGACGGACTTAACAAGGCTTGCTCGATTGTACTTTTTGTAAGAAGGTATTTTAAATGATTGTATGTTCGATGTCGCCAAACTGCGGGGTTCTGAAATATGCTTTTTTGGGATTTTATGTAAGGTTGCTGTGATTAGGGGATCGTCTGTTTTGGTTTTACGTACCTACCTATAACTTCTTGAACCATTGTAATATTCTGAAATTGGCTTTAAATTGGGCAAGTTATAATGTAGGAACATTAATAAGGTTTGAGATTGTATTTAGCAAACCTTCACCAATAAGTGCAGCGTGATTTAAAATCATGATTGTGAGTCGGTTTTTAATTTTTGAGTTGGTATTATCTACCTACTGCTACATTTAGCTTATTGCTGCGCCGAGCCCAAATACTGGAAAGGCTGAGGTATGTAGGATTTCACGTCGTTCGAAAACTTCTTGGTACTTCGCAGGATTTCCAACTTAACCTGAGAATGCTTTCCTAAAATCTTGCCACCATCTTCTAGACCCCCATCCGGCACACTCCCGGTTGACGCTAGTCGAACTGCGCACTATCGCGACATGATCGCAGCGACAAATCGCAAGATGCGCCGCCGGCCGTTATTCCACACCGCTGCGCTCATGCGTCGGATCCTATCCGCGAACATATTAGTATTGTAACCGATCTAAAGGTTACCGTACAAAAAATATTCATGGCATGTGACTTGTGAGTATGAAGGTATTGACGGCTAATGCGTATGAAGCTTTATGTTTTATTAATCGAATTTTAATAGGGGTTTACAGATTGTGATAGTGTCGATCGATGTTAAAGTCTGCGATTTGGATGATTCCAAATTTAGAATTATTGATTGGTTTCCTATAACCTCTCGACTTTATAGTCTGTAGCGTCACATGATTTGGAAGAATTAAGTAAAAGCAGAAACATCCTTATGCGGATGTGCTGCCATCTGTAACCATCTTCATTAGGTACTATCGGCCCAAGTTAAGCATGCTCACTTAAGGAAATATTCCTGCGAGAGCGCAGCTAGTGAAAAACCACACCCCTTCCTAGTTTCCCCCAATTAGAGACAATATGCATTTGTGTGAGTAATGAGCGAGTAACATAAAATAACAAACATTAGCTAGAGCGCGGCAGTGCCAATTTGCTCTCGCTA
Organism: Atethmia centrago; assembly: GCA_905333075.3. Lineage (NCBI taxonomy): Eukaryota > Metazoa > Arthropoda > Insecta > Lepidoptera > Noctuidae > Atethmia > Atethmia centrago. The sequence continues at coordinate 13,105,910 of HG995386.1, read as the reverse complement.
ATTGTTGACGCTTCCCTTAAATTCCTATCGCCATTTCATTTTACGACCTGTTTATTTCTATCGGACTGGCCTAACTGTGAACTCTGCTTGTATACCGGACTGTGATCGAAAGCCTCTTCTTGACCCTAGCTTGTATCCTGGACTGTGTGTGTATTGTGTGTGGGCTGTGACTAACGTGGTGCAACCATGACGACCCGAAACCTGATTCAGGAAGAAAGGAATCAAATTATTGTTTTGCATAGACAAGGGTTAAATATATCCCAAATAGCAGTGGAGTTGAACATGCAAGTAAGTTATGTTTTTGTATTCAGATAGAGGGAGAGATCTAGAAATAAATAAAGTGATAGTAATATTATTATTTCATAGTTTGCATTTTTCCTTATATTGCAATTTAAAAACAAATTCCATGAAAAATATTGGTATTCAGCTGCATCCGGTTAGACTGGAAGCCGACCCCAACATAGTTGGGAAAAGGCTAGGCAGATTTATATATAAAAATAATAAAATTATTATAACTTTCAGATGGATTCTTTTTAAAAGTCTCATAAGATATTACCTACTTATAGTAATGCATTCAAATAAGATTGTTCTTTTTATTTATTTTTGCTTTCAAAGACGTTGTTGGAGCCTTTTATGACCCGATAATAAATCCTAAACCAAAACAACCTAAACAATGGTGCCTTATCTCACAGCGTCGTTGCCGCATTTTAATTAGAAAAACCAGAGCGCATTCGTCGCATTTCTAGAGGCTTGATCATTATATTTCAAACTACAATTTTTTTTCGCCCAAGCACAAGATTGTTTTTTAATTATTTTAATAATTGTTTTTTATAATTATTTTTAACATTTATTTTATCATAATACTGCAGATGGAAAGTAATTGACAATAATGTAAATTTTTGTTAGTAGTGCTCGTAAATACTTACCAAAAAAACTTAAAAAAAATTGCACACATAGTTTTAAATACTAACGATTTAGTGCTTGGCTGGCCGATAAAATAGCAAGTACTTACTATTTTTTCGGCCAAGCACTAGATCGTTGGTATTTAACCACGAAAAACCTTTAGAAATGCCACGTTGCCAGCCCGCACGGGATAAACACTTTTAAATAGTAGAGATAAAGCACAAATTTGCTTGGGACAGTTTCATACAATGTTGGAAAAGGTATACGAGGTGTAAATTGCAATATCTGAAAACCTCTTAAGGGGTCATTGTACTAATCATTATGAACAACTTTTACTACGGGACCAAACCTGAAATCGCGAAAAAAAAACAGCTGTTCCCTACATTTATGTTCGCGTAACTCGTCAAAATGTATGGACCAGCTGCTTTTTTATCGCTATTTCAGGTTTGGTTCTCATAGTAAAAGTTGTTTATAATGATGAGTAATGACACCTTAAGAGATTTTCAGTTATTGCATTTACAACTTGTATTTTAAAATATAGTTATGAATGTTATAACTACTTAAATTAGTTATAGAAAAGTTAAGAGTTTATTTATCATGAAGTCAACCAAAATGCACACCTTAAGTATTTCAATACTTTCCCTCAACCGTCCCGCCTCCTCCTTTGCGAGCATTACTGGTTCAGGCCATGGTACGGAGCGAGAGGGCATGGGCAGCCGTCACCTCCTTCTGCGAAGCAGTAATGCTCGCAAAGGAGGAGGCGGGACGGTTGAGGCAAAGGCAAGTTTCGCGCCCTCTCGCCCCTAGCCGCCGCAGGAGACGCCCAGGGCGTCGGGAATCCCGGGCGGATTTCCGGCCACCGTAGGCGCGGGCTTGCGGACGGTGAGCAATGGGTAGCTCACCGTCCGGTAAGGACCAGGCCCGGGTCGACGGCGCGTCGTATTCCACGCGCGCCTCAAAGAGATGTCGTCAGCACAAAAGTAGGGGTCCACTAGGGCCGATGCCAGCCGGGGTCGCGGGAAGGTACTTATGGGTCACCGAGGCCCCCGCAACACAGGCAACAGGAAGGAATACGGGTGGGTTTTAGTCAGTAAGAGTCTGACACACCCTCCCGCTCCGCCCAGAGCGGGAGAAGTTATTTGATGATTTCCCACCATAAAAAAAAAAAAAAAAAAAAAAAAAAAAAAGTATTTCAATACTTATAATTTTTATTTAGTGTACTAGTTGTGCCCTTTGAATAAGACTTTTGTAGTGTACTCGTATTATTATACTTAGTTCCTATATTATGTAAAAAATCGATGCTGATTGTTTTTTTTTTTTTTTCGTTAGAGAACAACGGTGCGCCGCTGGGTGCGAAGATATGAAGAAGGAGAAATTACAGAACGCGTTCGTGCACCTCGACCCCGGGCTATAAACGAAAACGAGTTAAATAATATGATAGCCACGTATGAAGAGAACCCGTTCACACCCACTCGCAGTTTCGCACAAGAATACGAAGTTTCGATGCAAACTATTAGAAACGAGTTGCATCGAGCTATTTTTTCCAGGACAATTGCCCGATACACCGTGCGCGGGTTGTTCAAGAGTGGTTGCGAGGGCAACCACAAATTAAAACAGTGCCATGGCCCTCCCGATCGCCAGACTTAAACCCCATTGAAAATTTGTGGGGTTTAATGGTCCAGAGATGGGATAGTAGAGCAGAAAGAACGAAGGAAGCACTTGTCACACATTGCGAACAAGTTTGGGACACATTCAGAGGTTCGAATTTGTGCGAAGTCGTTGCGATGCTGTGATAGATGCGGGAGGAGCAGCGACGGAATATTAAGTTAATATAATTTTTAACATGCACTATGTTAATTAACGAAAGGCGTTCCCGTTAACCCGCAATAGTCCAAACATGCTACAATTAATATTACCATTTAAAAATTCGCGAAAAAAAATCAGCTGCTCCCTACATTTTGTTAAGCTAGGTATGCGAACATAAATGTAATGAACAGCAGATTTTTTTTCGTGAATTTTCGAATGGTCATATTTTGGTAGCATGTGGACGCTATACTATTGCGGGTTAACGGGAACGCCTTTCGTTAATTAACATACTGTATAATTACATTATACAGGGTTATTTTTCTAACACCTGGTAGGACTATATTAGTACAACCACTTTTGATCTATGACTTTTTAGAATACCAAAAGTAAACTTTCAAGTTTTTGTTGTAATATTTGTAATAACACTTTTTAGATCTGTATTTTGTAGTAAGTACCGCTGCGACCCTGCATTCGCAACGCACTGTTTGTTTATTTAACTACTTACATATTTTGGTACCGCGTAGAGTTGTTCAAATTTAGAGCGATCAAAATAAATATTTTTAATTGTATTATGAAATTATTTTTTTATGAATTATTAAAAGTCATACAACAAAAGTTGTTATTTATGATGTTAGTATTATAGTCCTACGAGCTTATTAGTGTTTTATCATCAAATGACTTCTCCCGCTCTGGGCGGAGCGGAAGGTCGTGTCAAACTTTTACTGACTAAAACCCACCCGTGTTCCTTCAGTTGCCTGTGCCAGGGCCATGGTATCTCTTTCGAACAACCCGCGACTCCGGCGGCTTGCAAATAACCCTATATAGCTATTTTTATTAGGTTTATTTTTATTATTCCAATATGTATTATATTACTTCGTTGATTAATGTCACAGGGTAGACTGTAGACCGTAATCATAGTTTAAAATATTGCCAACGATTTTGAAGTCTTCTTGTAAAATTATTGACGTCAATTTAGTGTCATGTTGCCTTTATTGGTGGATTTATTGTTTTATTTACAATCAATGTTGTCATAAGCCCCGATCTCGTTAGTTTGTTATTTTACATATTCAGTAGTGTCATCATATCCGTCCACCTCATAAATAATTGATCTCATTTGCTTGATAAACCTAGTCTGTAGTGTAATGTAATTATTGCAAATTATAAAAATTATTAAGATTCTTAAATTGTACTAATCTTAAAACTTTTCAATTTCATTAGAACTGCACGAGCAATATTCTCGTAATCTTATTTACTGACAGGCTTTTTGCCTGTTGTTGTTGTGTTGTCTGTTTGTCATTGTTGTGTTGATTTCATATTTTGAACTTTACGATATAAGTGTAGATAAATACAGTTTATAAATGATATTATGAGTAAGAATCTTTTCACTTATAATATTTTGCATTTTGATGATAATTTCTGTGTAATTTTTTGTTATAATATGTTAATTTCTGGATGAATCTTTAATGTTTTGAAAAAGTCTATTAAAAATAAATTAAGTTACTTATATTGTTTTTTTTTCTACAACAGCAAATCTTTAAAATTGTTCTCAAGTAGATTTTAACTAACTGTTTATTTTTTCACATTGAGATTACAGCCGATAGTTTCATACAAAAAGCACTTACTATACATCTTTTATTATACAGATAAGATTTAAATATCAACCTAAATAAATCTTTAATCCTGCATAATGTTAAATGAACACAAACTAAAAATATATATTTCACTAGTACCCAACATTTTATTTCAATCCTTTCACTCTCACTGCTGCCAAGGCACAAATTATAGTTCAGTTTAATTACTTGATAAGCTTCTGAATTTTAAAGTGGCGTAGGAACTGAATCATTGTTAGATTTGTCAAAAAAAAACTTGACATGCATGATTTCGCTTAAAATCATGAATTGTCAAACTATGACTAGAGCATGAATTATAAAAGAGTAAAGTGTTGGTTTGATTATAATCCAGTCTTAAAGTGCTCATCCTGCACGGCATGCCTGGGCATTTTAATTGCAACGATACCTTGTTCGTTATACAGGCTGAAATTTAATTCATGGGTATCCTCTTAAGGGGTCATTGTACTCGTCATTATGAACAACTTTGACTATGGGAACAAATATGAAATCGAGAAAAAAAAATTGCTGTTCCCTACATTTTGTCGAGTTATGCAAACATAAATGTAGGGAACAGCTGATTTTTTTTTCGCGATTTCAGGTATGGTCTCATAGTTGAAGTTGTTCATAATGATGAGTACAATGACCCCTTAAAAGGATGCCCATGAATTCAATTTCACCCTGTATTATTTTAATGAATAAAAGGTAATATTACAATTACCTACTGTTAAAAGTATTAAACCAAATACAAGGAACAACTGCAAAACATTTGAGATAATCCTAAGGTAATAAAAAAACGTATGGCCCTTGTATTAAGCCGTCCTCTATTGTTTAACCGAATTTCCAGACATTCCCACTAAATAACAATGGGTCTTAGATAATGAACTTATTTTTATTTCAGTTGCAAGAGTTGTGCGGCTTGCGGCCTTGCGTTAGCTACAAACAAAAAGCTCTGATAACATTGTATGAACTGCGCAGAGTATTGGTTCAAATATTACTGTAATTTTCAAGTATTCCCAAATTGCCAAAGTATAAACAAACACATAGAAATTTAGATAGTTATTTACTTTTAATAAAGTCGATTAAACACAAAAAATTTCAATATAAACATTTGATACCTTCATGCCGGCACTGCATGAAGGTCAACGCACCTATACCTAACGTATTCAGGGAGCCGTGAGATAAAAGGTAAACAAACCATAAATGTCCGTTCAATCGATTTTGAATGCTATTGTGTTGGTGGCATGACAAATGGCAGCTGCAGTAAACAGTTGGTATTGTAACCACTTTTTTGCCTTTAATGCCATCCATAAGCCTACGGAATAGAAGTCAAAATCGGTGGAACGGACTGTAATAAAACGGTTCGTTTCAATGTTTCATCTTATTGTGAAGGGAATATGGTGCGGTTGCTGCGGCATGCGGCATCACATAGGATATGGTGAAAATTGGAGAGGCAGTGAAAGTGTTCATAAATGACCTATATCTATAGACCCGATAGAGAGAGGAAAATATTAAAGTGGATTAATACATATAAATTGTATTTTATTAGTTATTACAAATTATTTTTGTAAATACTGCAATATCAATAATACATTTTCTAAACCAAACAAACAGAAGATATGAGTACTAAAATTAATTCTTGTCAATAATAAAATAACAATTCAATTCAATAACAAAGAGCTCACGCCGCCGCCGAGCCGCGCTGGCCGTGCCCATTAAAAACTCGTCTCTTAGCAGAAACAAGTGAGCATAGTACGCTCCTAGTGTGAGTGTCACACATTCTATACATGATTATACTAATACGAACACCACTAAAATACGCTTTGTGCATCCTATTGGTCAAAACTCGTGCATTGTGCGATCGAGTCGTGAGTCGTGCTATGCGATTATCGCCTTTAAGGTGAGCATGCGGAACTTTGGCCGATAGTACATAGCGATTTATTGGTTTTACAATATAAGGACCATGCTCATATAACTATATAGCATGGAATGTTTGGGTCGAGTGGGACTCATCATCACTCTGTTCTTTCTTAACGTTCTTTGTGTCTTCAAGATTCCTCAAATTTCCTTAAATTAAAATGTAACTAGAAATTATTAACACCGAAAATCGATAAATTAAAATTGTTTGAATCATTCACATGATTATGACACCAGCGATTTATAATCAAACCAAATTTCTTAAAATATCGCTCCAGATTAAATCAGATACTATTCAGATCTAAAATACGAAAAAAAAAACAGATCCATAAATCCAACCACTAAATCAATTACTAGTCATCTTCAACAATAAAGTACGCAAGAATTTACATTACACACTCCGATCACGTGACATTGAATTCTATACTAACGATATAGAGGCAACATTTCCTTGCGCCTCAAAACAGCGAATGTACGAACAAATCCACCAGAAACGCAAGACCTATCACTGAGGAACTTCCTCCTTAAAACGTAGAACATAAGGGGGGTCTTTGTATATGGGTGATGTGCACATAAGTGGTTTTGAATCTGTTATCGCGGTTGTACATTAGTGAAGGCTTGACACAGCCAGTCTTCTGTAAAGCCACGGCTTGTATTAGTGGCTTCTAATTTATTGGGAACGATAGGACGACTGACGCCGGCCACCCTGACCAAAGATCCATTCACACCAGGTGGGGAGGTCCGGACTAATTGGACCTGTGGAGGATGACATCTGTTTTGTTGTGTTTTTTTTTATGAAGAAAGTTTTGACGGTGATTGGAATTTATGTTTTTGGTTTTTAAGTTTTTTAGGTTTGATTTTAATAGTAATTTTTGTACTTAAGAATTGTTTCCTAAAAAATATTTTTAAACCCAAGATAAATTGTTATATGATCTGGACTAAAGTAAACGAAGTAGCAACGCAGTAAGCCAGTAATTAATTAATCAATTAAATGATTCAATGCCAGAGTTATAAACAAGATTGTTCATTATAATATATACATATACAAGTATATTGCTTTACTGCTTAATTGCTTTGTAATCGATATAAGCACCTTGAGACAACCAGTAGAAAGGTCAAATCGTTCAGTTATTGTTCATTTATAATTTAAACACAGAATGCGAAGTTCATAAGGAATTGAATCGATCGCGTAACAAAAAGTTTTCGATTGAAAATAAAGAAGTTTCCTTGTATTTTGTGATTTAGAAACATAATTTATCATAATTATGTCAATAAAGGTGTTGTATAAAAACTTCATAAAGGAGCCGGGTTATTACATACTGCAGATGAATGTGCATCGTACATCTAATAAGCATACTGTATTTTTAATTTGCTGCCTTTTTATGTATGCGTATCTTGTTTTTGTGAATCATGAGCACCATCTTTACATACCAAGACCCCTCGGAAAGCACGTAAAGCCGTATGTCCCGGCTGTCATTCGTGGATCTCTGGCAGTCATTAGATCGTTACGGATTGTCAGAAGCCCGAAAGTCTGACAACCATTGTATATTTTGTAGTGTTTGATTTATTTTTTGTCATGGATTTTTTGTGGTGTACAATAAAGTATATATAAATAAATAAATAAATAACCAGTCTTACCAAGGTATCGTATTACCCAGTTGCTCGGTAGTGGAGGGCAGACAATCAATCGCTTCATGTAAAAAACTGGTATTTAGCTGCATCCGGAAAGACTGGAAGCAGACTCCAACATAGTTGGGAAAAGGCTAGGCAGATGATGATCTTGTTTTCGTGAATAGCGACACATACATATAGTACATACATAGTGTTTTTACTATATAATACTGTCGCATTTCATCATCTTCAGAGGCATAGTAAAATAGATAAGCAAATATATAAAATACACCAGCAAAAACACTATTCATAATTAAATCACACAATTTTATTACTAACAATGTCCATTCACACCGAATCTCCTCTACATTTTTATTAACACCCCAAACCAGATAAACAGGATACGGAAAATATATTTATTTGTCCAATCATCAAATATAAGGGGCGTTCTCGGGTTACACGAAATTATTCCAGTATAGCAATCGTCCCCGTGATTTGTTACGATAATCTGTATAAATAAATAACGTACTTCGGCCAAGATTGAGCTGCCTTGTGCTTGTTTCTTTTGTTTCACTTTTGGCTGGTCCCCTATTGATTTATTGTGCTCAATGATTTTTTGCATTTTATGGTTGTGACTCGTGATTAACACGGCCTGATGGCAGCTATAGATTAATCAACGGATTTAGTGGTTTATCTCCAAGATAGTCGCTTGTTTTTAAAGGTATTGTTTTTCGTTTAATTTGTTGCTTTATTATGTCCTCGTTTTTAATGGTAATGGTTTTGTGGTTCGGTTTTTTTTGGTGGAGGTTATCTGGGGAATCGGGTGGTTTTAAGTTTATTTATGTTGCATTATGTGATACGATTTTGTGTTTAATGACTCCATTACTTGTATGATGTATATTATGTTAGTTTATGGCAGTTATTTTGTATGTTTTTTTTTCGATATATCCAATTGTCAAATTACCCAAGGTGACGCTGACGTCACCTTGGGTAATGTGACACCTTGGTATTTCGAAGTTAACCTCAAAAAGAAGCATTTTGTAGTCAAATACTCGTGAATCATATGCTCATTATAAGTGGCTATTAAGTATAAAACGGACGCGTAATGGCGGCAACTATAATAAAAACAGTAAGCCCATAAAACAAAGAGCTAGAACACCCACATTGTGCTACCTCTACAGTTTACTGTATCTTCTAAGATTTAGCGTTTATTGCGCATAAGGAATTTTCTTGATGATCAAATAAAAATGAAAACGCCGGCGCACACTGGTCCCGAATGATAAAAAAGTGGACATTAAGAAATTTTTGACAGAAGGTCAACGGATTCGGCTGATTTTTTTTTTGTAGACAGCTGATGCAATTACAAATCACTTTTATAGATTGAGTTTTTGCCAAATAAGCCGTATTTTCAGAGAAAAAAAATATTCAAATATTTTTTGTATGAAAGAAATCCTAATTTTGTCTTTATCTTCCAAGATTCAAACGTATTCAAAATAAAACTTAGCGCAGCTTGTAGAGGTGCTAATTGCTCACCACTTTGTCATAGACACTCTTCTGCGATTTTGTGCTCCTTTTGAGTTACAGGCACTTTAAATATTTTTTGTATGAAAAAATCCTAATTTTCTCTTTATCTTCCAAGATTCAAACGTATTCAAAATAAAACTTAGCGCAGCTTGTAGAAGAGCTAATTGCTCACCACTTTGTCATAGACACTCTTCTGCGATTTTGTGCTCCTTTTGAGTTACATGCACTTTAAATATTTTTTGTATGAAAAAATCCTAATTTTATCTTTATCTTCCAAGATTCAAACGTATTCAAAATAAAACTTAAAGCAGCTTGTAGAGATGCTAATTGCTCACTACTTTGTCATAGACACTCTTCTGCGATTTTGTGCTCCTTTTGAGTTACAGGCACTTTAAATATTTTTTGTATAAAAAAATTCTAATTTTGTCTTTATCTTCCAAGATTCAAACGTATTCAAAATAAAACTTAGCGCAGCTTGTAGAGTAACTCTTACAAATATATGAAATTATCAGTATCAAATAAACAAACAAGGAAATCTCAAAACGTGTTCAGACATGTTTATGTACAGGTAAGTTATTGTGTGACTCGTATGTAATTTTTTTTTTGTATAGAGTCATTGCTTAATTACCCTATAAGTGACGATTTCGGCTCTATTTGGTCATCTAGTCGAACGCGTCGAAAACGCTGAATGATGAATAGGTATATAAATTGCAATTAAAAATTCCCTTTGTAGTTTTGCGGTATTTATGTAGGAGCACATCTTAGTATGTTTTATTTTCTCGTGACTCATCCAAATTGCAAGAATATTTGGCTCATTATCTAACTACCCCATTAAGTAATGAGGTAGTTAGGTAATGAGCCATTATCTAACTACCCCATTAAGTAACGGGATAGTTGGGAAATGAGTCATATATCAATAGTATAAGGGCAAGCGGAACCCGTTTTTGTTCATTACGCGTCTTGTGCTCGTAAAAACAACACAATTTTTTATCAACTATCACCACATTGTAACTTTTATTTATTTGCCTGTAACATTTTTGTATCAAAATGACTACATTTGTGACTAATTTAGACATTTTTTCTTTTTTGAGTAATAGTGGGTGCCTTAAAAATAGTGATTTACTGTGTCAAACCATTATAAATCGTATTTCAAGTGAAATTCCAAACGAAGAGCTCAGTATTATCAAAAAGTTTTGCCAAAATTATACGTCAAACCTAGCTAGAAGATGGGACAATTCAGGTAGAAACGAAAGATTTGGTGTTAAAAACAAGGAGTGGTTGGAGTCTAAAATTTTGTGGCCAACTTTAACTTCTGTGAATTTTCCTATGTTGTTTGATCCAGAATATACCATAGAGGACATTTCAGTAGACGTAGAAGAGCATAATTTATCGTACGAAGAGGAAGCGGGTGCATCTACATCAGAAGCTACCACAAATACTCCCAGAACTAGAAATAAACGACCATTTGAAGATTTAACAAATAAGCAGAAGAAAAGACGTTCTTTGTCTCTTTTGGAGCATTCCGAAGAAGAGCTGTTCTATGCTCTTATTGCTAAACTTAATGAAAACGGGCGCACTGTTTGTTCTAAAGTTATTAAGTGCCTCTCAAATAAGCCAGAAAAGGTGCAAGAAGTAAGTGACTTTTTATATAAAGCTTCTGATAAATCGATTTCCGAGGAAGACACCTTAGCTCTTGCCACAGCATTGAGTTTATCAAAATGGCAATATCTAACTTTGAGGTCCATTTTAAGTACAAATGGCACAGCGGCTTTTCCATCTTACCAGAAGTTACTGTTGAAGAAGAAAGAATGCTATCCAGCAAAAGAAGATATTGTGATATCGGAGTCAGGAGCTAAAATTAAGTTACAGGCAGTTCTAGATTTAACTGCCGAGAAGATTTTGAAAGTGACTGGTTCAAATATTAATGGTGGTGTTTTGAAGCTAGTTAGTAAATGGGTCTGTGACGGAGCTTCTTCACAAAGTTGTTACAAACAAAAACCAACTGGTGACATATTTTCAGAATCTTCTGTATTTATGGTTAGTTTTGTGCCACTTCGCCTTATGAGTGACAACGATGTGATAGTATGGGAAAATCCGCGCCCTTCTTCAACAAACTATTGCAGACCAATTATGTTCGAATTCAAACAAGAAACAAAAGAATATATTCAGCAAGTAGAAGCAACATTACAAGAAGAAATTCAGAACCTTCTACCAACAAAGTTATTTGATGGCGAATTTGAAGTATTTCATGAATTGCATATGACGATGATCGACGGCAAAGTATGCACGGCACTTTCACAGACACAGTCTGCAGCCAATTGCAACATTTGCTTAACAAATCCGAAAGATATGATCAACTTGAACCTCGTTTTTAACAAACCAGAAAACCATGATATGTACAAATATGGTTTATCTTCACTTCACATGTGGTTGCGATGCATGGAATGTATTTTGCACATATCTTACAACTTAGATTTCAAAAAATGGGCGGCTCGGGGTGAGGACAAACTGCTCCGAAAATCAAGAAAAGAGTTAACGCAGCATGAGTTTTTTGTTGTAACTGGCTTAATGATTGATATCGTCAAACAAGGCTTTGGGACAACAAACGATGGCAATACAGCTCGACGGTTTTTCAATGATTACGAAAGGTCAGCTGAGATAACAGGAGTTAATGCTAATTTGATTAAGAGATTTGCTGTAATTTTGCAGGCAATATCTTCTGGGAGAAATGTAGATATTGAAAAATTTAGAATTTATTGCAGAGAAACAGCAGAACTTTATGTCAGCGAGTACTCGTGGTATTACATGCCTTCGAGTGTACATAAACTTTTAGTGCATGGTGCAGATATTTGCCAGATTTTTTCTTTTATTCCAATTGGTATGATGTCCGAAGAAGCCTCAGAAGCAAGAAACAAAGATTTTCGTTCAATCAGAGAAAAGCATACTAGAAAGATAGGCAGAATGCAAACAAATGAAGATATTTTACACCAGTTACTTATCAGCTCCGATCCGTACATTACGAACATAAGACCGAAGTTCACCAAAATTCAAAAGCAGCAGAGGTTTGAAGAAGCCGAAAATCTTCTAAAGGATGACGTTTCACCCAATGAACTCGATTTAGAAGTTGCTGATGAGGAAGAAGTATACGTCGACATTGAGAATAATCCCCCACAAGATCCGCTAGCATAATTCACATTGTAACATACGCACGTTCATGTTAGTTTATTTAAGTTTGTAAGTTTGTAATCTAGTTTATTTAAGTTATTAAGTTTATAGGTACTGAGAAAAAATGCGCTTAAAATTAATTTATGTTCTAGTTTATTTAAATTTGTAAAATAATAGTTTACTTTAGTTATTAAGTTTACAGGTACTGAAAAAAAATGCGCTTTGTTTTATTTTTTGTGTTTGTTTTATTTATTTATTTATTCATATTATGTTGACGACAGCCCTAGCAAAGTATTACATTTGTAAACAAAGACTACCCACTGTTGGGGTAGTCAAATAAAAAGTTGTATTTTACATTTCATATGACTTATTAGGACAAAGTAGGGTAGAACAATATTGTTTATTTTTATTATACCCTGATATTTTATTGTGACAATGACTTGACATTGAATCTTGATCGCACGAACATTGCTCTGTGAATTAACCTGTGAAAATAATTGTAAAAGCGTGTGTTTTGTTGTGGAACTATAATTAAAAGACTGTTAATAGTGCAAGTGCCGTTTATTATTGAAGAAAGTGACCAAAACAGATAAGCACGCCAAGATCCCTGCCCTAAATCAAATACATATTAAGTGATAAAGTATAAAATAAATAAATAAACAAAACATGCATGTAAAGATAAATTAAGCGTTAGGGTTACAGGTAGTTCAAATTTTTTAAGTACGCCTTAATACAATGCCTATATTATTATATAGGTTTGTATTTTGACGGTCCTAAGCCCGTTAAAGTACGAAGGAAAAGTTTTAATTGCAATTTATACCTTTTTATCATTCAGCGTTTCCGACGCATTCACTAGCGTTAGATGACCAAATATAGCCCAAATTGTAAGTAATCGGCTAATTAAGCAATGACTCATTACCAAAAAATGCTTATAATCTGAATATGAGTCACACAATAAATTACCTGTACCTGAACATGTCTGTACACGTTTTGAGATATCCAAGTTTTTTATTTGATATATTTAAAATAAGACTTTTTTTAATAGAAAGACATTTATAAGAGTTACTTATTAATGAAGAAAATGTTATTACATCTTAGTCTATCTTTAACAAGATTATTTCTAATCCGCCTGAATTAATTTTTTAACTCTGAAAATACGGCTTATTTAACAAAAAATACATCTTTAAAAGTTACTTGTAATTGTATCAGCTGTCTACAAAAAACTAGTAAAGCTCATCCGACAACGAAAAATTTAAAGTGCCTGTAACTGAAAAGGAGCACAAAATCGCAATTGAGTGTCTATTGCAAAGTGATGAACAATTAACCCCTCTACAAGCTGCGCTAAGTTTTATTTTGAATACGTTTGAATCTTGGAAGATAAAGACAAAATTAGGATTTTTTCATACAAAAAATATTTAAAGTGCATGTAACTCAAAAGGAGCACAAAATCGCAGTTGAGTGTCTATGACAAAGTAGTGAGAAATTAGCCCCTCTACAAGCTGCGCTAAGTTTTATTTTGAATACGTTTGAATCTTGGAAGATAAAGACAAAATTAGGATTTCTTTCATACAAAAAATATTTGAATATTTTTTTTCTCTGAAAATACGGCTTTTTTGGCAAAATTCAATGTACAAAAGTGATTTGTAATTGCATCAGCTGTCTACAAAAAAAAAAATAAGCTGAATCGGTTGACCTTTTGTCAAAAATTTCTTAATGTCCCCTTTTTTATCATTTGGGACCAGTGTGCGGCGACGGTTTGACGTCTTTGTTATGCCCCTTAACAAATTTGATTCATGATACAGGTGTTGTTTGCGATTTGTTTTTGGCAGTAGATTCAAACATTTGGATAGGCCAGATGGAAGAAATCAGCGAAGGACAAAACTAATAGATATATAATGATGATATTTTCTTCAGAAGTTTTGGCTACATTGCTTTATAACTCCCAAATCTACAAGTCATCATAGAGCGTCTATATACCACTTTACGATAATCACCAGGCTTAGAAGATTATTGGAGATCTTTATGTCTATCCTTTTTGAGTTAAAACTGTTTTGGTCAGCGTGTATGATCCCAGTGACAGACAGACAGACAGGAAAAGGAAGGTCCTTCCCTTTTCTGTCCATCTTTCCGTTTTTTCGGTCTTTAGCCAATAATATAAAACAAAAAAAAAACTTCGAAAATTGCAACTGAAGGAGATAAATCTCAACCATCTATTATACGCTAGGCATGCCAAATTACCACCTTACAAATACTTACAATGTAAAGCCTGTAATCACACACTACACTGATTGCGTGGTATTCGGTCGCCTTGAAGAACGAGTTGTCTACTAAAATCGGTCACCCATCCAATTATCGGCTTGACTAACTGTAGCTTAACTGCGCTGATTTAACAATTAGCGCTTACGGTATATTTTGAATACTTTTGGTGCATTTTATGCTGATGTAGAAATTTTTGATAAAATTTAGTGATGATGTCACTCGCAGAAGATGATGAACAGTATGGCGGTTTATGCTGTTCCAATAATTTAGGTTAAAAATATTTTATTTTATTCCGCGTTATTACTTATTAGTAAATAATATAAAACCTAAATCTGTTTTATAATTAACGTTAGAACTTTATTTTGTAGAATAATATAAGACAGAGCCAATTTTGTGAGTTTGAGTATTATGGGGAGGGTAATCTCCGGAACCACAGCTCCTATTTGACAAATTCTTTCACCATTTGAAAGGTAAATATGTACAAAAATAAGTAATTAATAATACTAACATGAGAGTACAACTTTGTGCCCTTTGGCGTCGAGAGCCTCGGTCCGTGGGGTCCCAGTGAGCATAAGTTATTTGCGGAAATTGCGAAACGTCTAGTTGATGTAACTGGTGACCGAAATGCCGCCATCATCCTCGCTACAATGCCTCGAGGGCCTTTTTACCCGACTGCCTCAGGAGGGTAATGTTTTTCGAGAATATTTATGTCTATTTCTTTGGCACGCTCTGTAGCCTAAACGGCTTGATGGATTTTAACATATGAGGTGTCGTTAGATTCGTCTTAATTGTGGGAGTGACATAGGCTATATAATATTTATAAATTGCATCTGCAAATACAAAAAAAAGGAGGGGAAGTTTTTTTTTTAAATTAATTACAACAATATTGGTATCAAATAAAAGCTAGTAATGAGTAATTTTCAAATATATAAATAAAACTAAAAAGCTTGAAATAAAATAAATTATTTAAAAAACAAAAACCCGACTGCAAAAACACATAACTGAAAAGGGAAAACAAGCATTATAATCTATATAATTTTGATCTTACAGGCGGGGACAGTCGAATAACCTGAAATAAATGGTGTAACTTTTGATTGTCCCCGCCTGCGATACCAAAATTATATAGATTATAATGCTTGTTTTTCCCTTTTCAGTTATGTGTTTTTGCAGTCGGGTTTTTTTTTTTAATAATTTATTTTATTTAGGTTTAACTTAGTTTTAATTTAATTTGGTTAATGTTAATAACCATCTTGTAATTTGATTATGTAAATAAACATTCATAATACTAATGAAATAGATAGTATTCATGCCAGCCTAGTAATGTTTGTTAGGTTACTGCTCAGAACTTGTGCACAATGTGTCGTGAACAGAATACCGTCTGTACATATAAATTGCACCCGTGCCAAGCCGGGGCACTCGTTAGTGTATTATAAATGAAATAGACATGTACTTTTACGGTAATGGACTAAAGGCCTAGCGAGAAAACAGATCAACATCGTACAGACGACGTTTAAATCACAACAGACTTGCAGCCATAAAGACAACAGGATTGCAAGAAAATAACTATCGAATGTCATATAAAAAATGCATTAGTGTAAACGTGTAGCAAGAGACGCCGACGGATGAGACTCGTTCAATTTCGCTTATTCGCTCGTAAAGCCACAAGGCGTGTAAAAAGCCTATAAAATTCAATTGACACCAGTTAAACCCGATAATGTACGAGCGAAACACTTGTGTTAACATAAATTGTCGAGATTCCGACATTTCTAAGTCGTTTATCGTTTTTTAAGCATGTGCTGAAATGGTTAATGTAACGGCTTCGGCAGAGCGGATCCCATGTACGCTGAACACTTGCTTTATATCACCTGGAGAAATTATAGTAGATAAAAGGTCAAAGTTAAAGTCATTTATTTCAAATGCCTATTTGAAATAAATAATTTGACTTTAACTTTGACTTTGAAATGTTGACGTTTCTAAAGTGCCTTTTATGTGCCTACATAAAAGGCACTTTAGAAACGTAAAAATTTACAAAAAAATAGAATTGATTCTAGTTGCCCCTTCCAAAAGGTAGTTTCGTATGGAGAAGAATGGGCAAGAAACTCCACCGTTACACATTATATAATTATAATATGTGAAGACGATGCACCTAGAATAAAATTACTATACGAAAATAGGTAAAAAAAGAATTAAAAATGAAGAAATGACAGATAAATTAATTATGTACATGATGCTCACATATTTACAAACATATTATTTGTATCAAATAATAAATTGTACAATTAAAATAGCAACCAGTTTGATTTTGTCTAGACTCTAGATTGTCCTATGGAGCTGGACGTTTCCAAGCATTCTTATCTTGGATATAATCCTCTAATTGATAATATGCTTATTTACAAAGTGTACTTTTAACATGAGTTTTAAATTTTCTTTCATTTAATTGCAATATATCACAAGGTATTTTGTTGTAACATTTGACACAGTAAAAGATGTATGTACTTTAGAAAACCTACATTCTATGAAATTAAATATTATAACATACCGGTTTCATCACGATGTTTTCCTTCGCCGCGCCGTTTTGAGAGCAGTGGTGATGAAATAATTTACAATTTTACACAAAGTTAAACACCTGCTTGGGGTCGAACCTACGACATACAACTCGTAAGTCACGGCCGTTACCACTGGGCCACCACTGCGCTTTTATTCCAACAACAACTTTTAAATGCCTGAACAGATTTGGATGTTTAGGGTATCGTTAGAATCATCATATAAAAACAATATTATGGAATTATTAAAAAAAAATCTTCAATTATTAATATGTATAATCAATATTCAGTATGGGTATCAAAGGCTCGCTGACTAATCAGATAAATAAAATTGTCATTGTTGTCGGGGGACCATTCTCTGGAACACATTTTAACCTAAGAGGTCTCCCGACTGCAATGACAATTATATGTATCTGTTTAGTCAGCGAGTAAATGACTGACCTTTCACTTTGTGTATACAGATTAACGAATACAACTTGTTTTTTAATTTTTAAGTTATTTTTTTGGCAGGGTAGTCGTATTCTTTTAATTATTTGTTTTTATTTACTTAACTTTAATTACAAAAGATGCAAAAATCAAAGCGGTTTCAGTAGAATATCATTCTTGAAACAATTATTGAGGAAAATGCAATTTTAGACTCTAACATCAGGTTACATTGTTGGTACTTTGTGCATTATTCAGGTTTAACTTTATGTTAAGCTAATAAGAAGGTAATTCAGTTCTATAACTGCCGTGTCAACTTCATTTTCATAGCACTGTTGAAGCCAGAAGTTTTAACATTTCAGTGACATTGGAATTTTTATAATCCATCTTCAATTTTGAATCTTTCGAACTATGAATCAAACATTCCCCTCGTTATCAGCTCCAAACATTTGATCAAACATTCAGACAATGCTAACAAATCCCTCAAATATTTGACGCGAGGAACAAAAATAAAAGTCGTAACAGTATTTATCTTAACACACTCAACCAAAATGTTTCGACAAATTTCTAATAGGTATAATAAACAAAATATTCACCCGGTTAAGAAGCTTGCTTGGCTTATTAATTTGTATAATACCACCGACATAACTTGACCTCTGTATGCACTTTATAGGATTAATTCCACAAGTCAAAGTATAATGGTCAATCGGTAACGATTCAGGAATGGTGCTATCATCTAAGGATCTCGGGGTTTTGAACAGGTAGGCAAAGTTTGAAAAAAATGAAGTAATAATCCGACCACAAGCCTATGATAATCTGATGGTAACGCCATTTTGTCCTGTGTGGTTTGTTGTAAAAAACGTGTGACATGATTATCGTTACTAGGGCGACAAAAAATGTTAGAGCTGGTTCACATTTGGATGGCAGTGTTTATTACGATATCGATACTGTCATAATGGATACGTTGTCGGATAATGTTTAGACTTTGGTGGTAAGATTAGTAATTAAAATTCGGTGTTTTTGGAGTCGTTTTTAGATAACTCGTTTAAAATACTTACAAAAATATTTGCAATCACTTGTACTTATATCTTTGACAAGTACAAAATGATTGGAAATAAAATATTTTGCAGGAAAAATAAATAAACCATATCTCAAGATTAAAAATAGGAAGTACCTAGGTACTTACGTAAAAAAGAAATAATAGGTACTAAGTGGGTACTTAGTACCTATTATTTTTTTTTAGGGTTCTGTAGTAAACCCTTATAGTTTCGCCATGTCCGTCTGTCTGTCTGTCTGTCTGTCCCCGCTGTAGCTCAGTACTAAAAAGCTATAATTTGGCATAGATATTAATTACGCTAAATGGTTGTTTAAGGAGCTGTGAAAAAAATCATGGCAGTACTACATATAATGAAATTATAAAAAAAACTCATACAGCTAAGTGGGCTTTACAAGTTAACGAGTAATAGTCGATCAACTTAAATTTGCAGTTGGAGAATTGATTGTGGCATATACCGATGTATGGGAGAACATGTTTTTCAACTACAAAGGTAAGTTTTTTTTTTGGGATAAATGCATACCAACTTCCTAACTACGGAACCCTTCATTGGTGATTCCCTTGTTAACAAACTAAACTAAATTTAAGTTCAGTGCATCTTTTTCTTTCTATTTCATTAAGAAAAGGACAGAAGATAAATTTTAGTTTAGTCCTGTCAAATTAATCAGCGCTTGACGTAAATTGACGTAATTTTAGTAGGCAAGTTTTTAATCACGTCTAAACTTGTATGGAGTAGTGACGGGCGCTGATTAATTTGACAGGACTAAACTAAAATTTATCTTCTGTCCTTTTCTTAATGAAATAGAAAGAAAAAGATGCACTGAACTTAAATTTAGTTTAGTTTTTAGTTTAGTTTGGTTTGTGAACAAGGGAATCGGCACCATTGTGCGTGGTCTGTCACGCATTTGGTCGGTTTTGTACTATTATTTCATACCTACTAAACGTTATTATTGTTTCATATGTAAAATCAAAGTAAAAGTAACAAAAGTCAAAAAACATGGTATGCAGTCATGCAACGAGGCATGTAAACCCACTACCACCTAATTATAAGGGCGCGGTCATCGAAAGCAACAACGTTACAGATTAGGGATGAAAGTAATACACACGATAGCATCAGGGGTGTCTCGTTAGTCGCAATAAAAACGTTTTTGTGTTCAAAGTGGCGCGATTTTTTTGTCGCACCCGTCTCGACTGGCGGCAATTTGTCGTGGGACTCGGTGTAAACGGAGCTTTATTGTTTTGACGTCATAATTTAATTTGAACATAGACGATACTTACTTCCTTGATGGAATTGACGTCTTTCGTTTTTGGGGTATTAATTGTCTAATTAATTTGGCTATAAATGCTTCTCTACCACCAGATACACTGCACGACATTTTAGGTAACGTCAACAAAAACAGATATAAAATCATAGCTATTTAGTTTTTAATTTAAACAAAAAACTACAGGAATTAATCGGTACCGCAAAAAGTGCACATTTGCATACAAATATCTGGTAACAATATAGTCTTATTAACATGGTAACGAGACAAAATTAATTATAGGTTCTGGTGTATAATTTGGTACCGGGAAGGCGGTACCCACCTGCGTTGTGGACTTGTGGCCAATGGAACTTGCATGTTCTTGTAATGTCATTGTGTGCATATTTTTGTAAGGATTAATGGCATGGGGTTAGTACATTTTGCAATAAACATACACAGTGTAGTTAATAGTGCAAAAACAAGAGTCAAAACTGTGTTTTAGTAGGTTTTTAGAAATCTTTGACTTTTGACATGGTTTTATTACAAAGTCAAATAACAATCTTGGCTTAGCTGGTGTGCACACCGCCTTAAGCGATGTATGTGTAAACAGTTAATAGTAACAAGTCTTGAAATGTCAAAGAACTAATCAGTGTCATGTAAAAAGCTGGCATGGCTTTGAATATCACTATGGTCTGTTCCAAAGGTATCTGATTAAAGTGTAAACAAACCCTATTCAGATATTATTTTCACCATTTACCCAACCTCTCATTGTTTGAATAACATTATTAACATGTAATTGAAACATCATCGACGAAAAGAAGAATGGCAGTTTTACATAACATATATACATAATAAGCCTATAATGTTCCCACTACTGGGACACAGGCCTCCTCTCTGTGAGAGGGAGTGGGCCGTAATCCACCACGCGGGCCCAGTGCGGGTTGGTATATATCACATGTCTTCGAATTTTTGGTTCTAGGACATGTCGGTTTCCTCACGATGTTTTCTTTCACCGTTTTTAGAGCATAGGTGATGAAATAATTTACACAAAGTAAAGCGCTTCTCTGTCTGGGTTCGAACTTACGACCTACAACTTGTAAGCGTTCTTGAATATAAGTATGAACAGTCGCCGCACATCAAGTTACCACAAACTGTCAAAATTTCTCATTCGATTTTGGACTTAACCATCAACTATTTAAGGTTTAAAATCATTTGGAGAAATTTTACAGTTTGTGGTAACTTACAAGTTACAGGGTTTTACTTTGTATACATTAGCTTTTTTTATTAAGCTGCAGATGCAAAAAAAACTAATATTTTATTAATTCTGACTATCAAAACGTTGTAGACTATCAAAATATCTATACGCAGAATCAGAGACGGTAGCTACGAAGTTACCATGCTAACCAGAATATGGTATTTCTATCATCTCTATAATTATGCTAATCAGCAGGATTTTGGTGGTTGTGGTTTCATCGTTTAAACTATTAAGAGACTTTTATACTATCTCGTTTTTTTAGAGAAGTATTACAGGACAAGACGTTAATTATTGCTGTGATAACTTAGTTCCCTTAAAACACGAGAGTAATATTCTAAGCTTTGGAGCTAGTGCCTATTACATACATTTGTATTAGCTTTAGTTTATGACAGTTAAATTAATCCACATTTATATTGTAAACATTTTTTAGAGAATTTAGCTGTCATGACAACATTAATATCTATTGGTGTCAGCTTCAAATCAGAAATGTCTTAATTGTCATATTTTAATTTCACTACCTACTCTGTCTTGTCTTAATTTTGTGCGTAATCCTGGTGTGCAGTGATGATGAAAAGCATGACGTCCGCGCCGGCTACCTGAGTAGCCGAGCTGTTTATTTAACGATGTTTTTAGGGTTCCGTAGTAAACAAGGAACCCTTATAGTTTTATTTGTCAGCGCCTATCCGGCCGTGTACGATGTACTACGCTAACCGATAGCGCGTTGCAATTGCAGGGCAACAAACCATCGTGCAAAGTTCATGTTAGACGGTTGGTTTCTTTTTTTTTTTGGTTGGGAAATCATCAAATAACTTCTCCCGCTCTGGGCGGAGCGGGTGGGTGCTGTGTCAGACTCTTACTGACTAAAACCCACCCGTATTCCTTCCTGTTGCCTGTGTTGCCAGGGGCCTCGGTGACCCTTTAGTACCTTCCCGCGACCCCGGCAGGCATCGGCCCTAGTGGACCCCTACATATGTGCTGACGACATCTCTTTGAGGCGCACGTGGAATACAACGCGCCGTCGACCCGGGCCTGGTCCTTACCGGACGGTGAGCTACCCATTGCTCACCGTCCGCAAGCCCGCGCCTACGGTGGCCGGAAATCCGCCCGGGATTCCCGACGCCCAGGGCATCTCCTGCGGCGGCTAGGGGCAAGAGGGCGCGAAATTTGCCTTTCCCTCAACCGTTCCGCCTCCTCCTTCGCGAGCATTACTGCTTCGCAGAAGGAGGTGACGGCTGCCCATGCCCTCGCGCTCCGTACCATGGCCTGAACCAGGGCCGGACGCGAGAGATCTCTGCCACCGATCGCCTCCACGAGGACACGGCGGTGCTCTGCCCAAGCCAGGCAGACCTCCACCGTATGCTCCACCGTGTCCTCCGGGCGATCCACACTGGACGTATGTCTACGTCGCATTTTGGTTTTTCTTTATCCAAAGAGTTGTTTTCTTTGATTTGCCTTTATATAAATAATTATGACGTTAACTTTAGTGGTAATAACAAAAGACATTATGTCAATCATCACATTATTATGGCTGCTTGCTTTGCATAGAAGTCCAATGTGTAGAGGGCTTATTATGCAAAGTCAGCTTAATGGCCATTTTTCCCTTCAGTAGCCATTATTGGAACTGTTCATTTCCGCCGTCTTGGAATGGCATATACAGTTTACTGTATAACTCTTTAGTTTACTGTTATGGGGTCTGTATAAACACGGAGCAACCTGCCCTTTAAACAACGTTTTTCTCGCGAAACCCAATATTTGAAAAATATGCTGTGGTTACCTATTATCTGGATTTGACTGAGATCTATCTTTTGAAAGTACCTATTTGTATGAATCTACGTGAAGTCTATGTGCGACACCCAGAGTCCTGCCATTCTTTTTTAGGTTATAAAGTTAACACCAAATGTCAGAAGAAAAACATCTTCAAGGTGATTTAAAATTTAGAATTTCGAGTTTACATATTCAAATGAACACATCAAAGCACTAATTTTGTAAGTTGCATTTCAAACTGGCATCCAAAAGTACGTTTTCTGATCTATTTGTTAACATTTTCTTCAGCCAGGTACTTTAGTAACAGACTACCTATAGGTAGGGCACACGAGCAAGAGCCACAGATACCAAGAGTCCGACATAATTTTACCAATCAATATCGATTGCTACTGTCAAAAACGTCATAAACAAATTAAAAGTATTGCCAATAAAAAGGCAAAGATAGATAATATTTGTTTTACATCTGTTTCGTATGCATATCGGTGTCAAGTCCTGTGCAACAAATTATTGTGTTCGTAGCAAGGTGCGATGCCAAGCGATTGTGCGCGATGTTCAGATTACATAGTGCAAAGGCTACTAGATAAGTTAAGGTGAGGGTACACACTGCACAGTTAGATGGTGGGATTTAGTGGATAGAGTTAAGTCTTTTGGATACTACTGTGTAATTCTTTTCTCAAAATACTTTTTAAAACACCTATCTAAACTAATATTAATATTATAAAGTAAAATACCAATATTATAAAGAGAAAAGATTTGATTTTTGTTTGTTTGTTTGTAATGGGTAAACTCAAAAACTACTTAATTGATTTTAAACATTCTTTCACTTATAGAAAGCTACATTATCAGCGAGTAATATGAGCTGTATTTTATTTTCAAAAATATTAGAGATCTCTACAAAAATTACAATAATGTAACCAAAGGTATCAAAAATTTGCTTATAAACGTCATTTTTTGGCGTGCGCTGCAAAAACTATTGATGATACATAAAAGTAATATACAAGTTGTTTATAGTACTCATCATTACCCACAACAAAATCCACGAGGCTATAAGTTATAGTTAAGTCACAATAAAGGCTTTTTATTCAAATCAATCAATCAAAACACGGGTAGAAACGAAAGACAATTAACATTCATATAATGATATTAATCCTTATCCAACTAAATAGTTTCATTTCGAATCGGACCTTTCGCTTAGAAGTTACGACGGGTATAAAAATGCTAAAAGTAAGAAAAAAGGCGCGGTGTGAGCGAACAGCCCTATGCTTAGTCTTTCATGGTTTACTCATTTTAATCCCAGTAGTAGGATACTACTTGTCCGTGGGATATTTTCAGACATCCACGCGGGCGAAACTGCGCGGGCAAAAGCTAGTATAATATATGAACCTGCTAAAATGTGGGGGCAATAAATACACCTCAGCCTACCGCTTCGAATAATACAGGCTTGGTGTTATATAAGTAATGTTATTAGAAACAGCCATGGTTGCATAGTCCGAATAAATTCAGTGTGAATCTGACCTATGATCCTCAAAAAGAATTTTGTCTATTAAAAGTCTAAAACTTCATAAGACATTTCTGTCCCTAAGACAAACTTGAAATCTCACACTTCCAGTAATTCTAAATACCCAAGCACCCACACAGAACTATGAGTAAGTATTACTACCTCACATGAAGTCTTTGACAAAAAATCCACTTCTAATAAAGTGAAATACTACAATTACAAATCTCATAAACCTTGGTAAGTCTAAACCCTAACGCACAAGTCACAATATTTCTAGCAAAAATGTGCTATAATTTAATCCTGAGTATAATTTTCACTGCACAGCGAAGCTACTTCAGTAAAGAAAATCATAAGACATTGTAAATTGTCTCCTGGCATCGGATTGCATAAAAGTGAGCTTAAATATGTGCATATTATTGCATTTATACAAACGTATAAAGACGTCAAAGTGTAGGGACAGAAGAAACAGTTGTTATGGCAGTTACTAATGAGTTTATTAAATTCATTACATGGTTTTACGAAGTGGTAAGTATCTGCTTGTGTGCCGAGTAACTCAGACATTGAATTAAGAAAATTTATTGATAGACTTTATTGAAATACACCTATCCTAGCTGAGTTGCAATATCCGAAAATGTAGGCCAGATTGAGTGATGTCTTCTTCCTATCTTAGTCGTAGAATTCTTGTCAGCGCGGCCATGTCCTTCATGTAGTTTCTTGTTCAGGGGCTGATGTGATTCTCCTCACTCGCCATCTCCTCCGATTTTTTGTGTTTTTCTTTTGATCTTGGTGGCTTTTGTAATATCTCTGTTCCTCCAGACTTTTTCATTTTGTCCGTAGATGATTTAGTTATCGCCGTACGTCTCTTCATTTAATCTATGCATCCACCCCTTTTGAGATAACGCTCCAAGATAAATGTAGGACTGGACCACGTCACAGTTCGCAATTTTAGACACTTCGGGCGAGAATTTGTTAGCGCGACATAGCCGTACACGATCATAACCTTAGTTTTTTTGCGGTTAAGCTTTCGTCCGAATTCGAAGCTCGAAGCCTCCATCTTACGAAGTAATTCCTCCAGGTGACTTGCGCTAGTAGCAAATAGCGTGGTGTCTTATGCGTACTAGCAATTTTATAGCCAATTTTGTAAAGGTTAATGTAATAACAATCACTTTAGTTTTTGATCTCGCATTCATAAAAGCGTTATCTGGGAAAATCATGGTGTTTGTGATGATGATTATGAATATACTGGAATAAGGTTAAGTATTACAGGAGTTAAATAGCCTAAAAATTACCTGGCAATTTGGATGTCTGGAATTGTAGTATAGTAAGGCCCGCTAGCACCACAAATCACTAAATAAGTACGTTTACCGCTAAATGAAATTAAAACATAGCTGAGTTTCTGTTAATCGTTTAAAGATTATAGAGACAGAATGATGATTTAAATATCTATGTTTAGCGCTAAAAGAATTTAGTGATTTGAGATGCAAGCGAGCCTAAGTGATGTCCACTATTTTTCAAACCAATCAAAACTTTTTTGCACTCAGTACACAATAATATTTGATCCGACATCAACGCGCGCGCATGTATCTTTAAATATGCCTACAGTACCTATAAGTTCAGTGCACTTGAGAAGCCTTATTGAATAATTTCATCTGATATCAAACTTTAATCAGCTGCGATAGAGCTCAAATTATAAATAGCAGTAGAAGGATCCTGTGAAGTAAAATATTGGTACTTTGTATAATTAATTAATAAATTGTTATCCATGAATAATAAAATGTACAACTTAATATGATATAAGTGAAATCCGACAAAAAAGATACAGTGGACGTTGAAAAGTGATCCCTCTTTACGTAAATTTAAATTTATTATGCAGTTTTATTGTTACTGTCGAGTTCACAGGTTTTGGCAATGATTTGGACATTAAAACAAAAAAAAATACGCAATGAGAGTGTCGGTATTTTTGTTTTTGATATATTTTACCTCAACCATCCAAAAAAAGGGCCTTTAGGAAACAACGGAAAAATCCAAAATAGATCAAAGTGCCTTGAAAGGAAAAAAAAGGCAAAAAGAGTTTTTGCACATATAAAATTAAGCAAAATAAATATTTCCAAATACTGTGAAACAAAACAGGAAACAAACATAACCGACACCTTATAGCGCCACCAGTACCGAAAACGGACCTAAACCAACAAAAATATACCGGAAGACAAAAGATCGGTCCCGATAACATTACCTAATCGATAATTGTATCTACGACACTTTGACTCACACGTTACGTCGTAAAAAGGCGAGAAAGTACCATGATAAAACTATACTGGCGACAACACTAGTTTTGCTGACCATACCATCAGAAACAAACGAAAACCAACCTTATTTTTGAGTGCCCAAAGTCTTATTATGACTCTTTGGTGTAGTGTGATATTTTTGTGTCGTGAAGTCGCGAAGAGCACGGCAATAAAAAAGGTGAAATGTCTCATTGGAAGCGATGGTGGACATATACCCGATAAGGGACCACCGCAGTGGATACTGGTCCCATTTTTAGAACTGTTTTCCGGTACGAATTTTGTGTGAACACTGATATATGGCGGGTAGAGGTAGCTGTGGTTAAGGTGTTATAATAAATATAGGCCTTAGTATGTACCGCAGTATATTTTTTCTTAGAGCCAACAATTTTAATACAAAAGATATGAATCGAATAAAATGTCTAAAAGCTCCTCCGAACTAGTAGCGCCATCTATGAATACAATCATGAATGTTTAGCGACAAAAATACAAATAAAAGAAAAAAAATCAGCGAGAGGAGTCTTCTAATCTGTGGGTTTGTATTTAAATAAGTTCATGCCAAAAAATTTTTTTTTGCAGCAACATGTCATTTCTTATGGAAAGTACTATTATAATCATAGAGCTGGTTTTGCAAGAAGTCAATGGCGTATGTGCACGCCCATTATCAAATCAATAGTGTTTGTTTTTAAACTGTTCTCTAGCTTTAAATAAAGTTTCATCTAGTTGGCTTGTCATTAAGATTTAATTTCGTGTTTTTTCTTAGTCGATTTTTAAAATAAAATATGTTGTCTCTAGTCTAGTTTTGTACCAAAAACCTGACATGCAGAATCTGTTAAAACAAATGTAATTTTAGTAGTCCTGAAAACAGAGAATACTACGAAAATGTGCATCAGATAAACATGTTCACTAACATTGTTAAATCATTTCAATAATAATTGATGATGAATGAACAAACACATTTTGTCGAGCACGACTAACTACCGCGGCAAACGCTACGTAACATTGCAATCATTCACGATGGCACAACAAAGGGAATAAATATCAACTGATGTCTTCATTCCATAAGATGTGGTTGAGACCGATTCGTGAAGGCTAATTGCGCCGTGATGGATTTGTTTGATGTAGTACAAGAAGATTATGGAATTTTAAGCTGAATTTGTGGCTCCGAAAAATGTCACGTGTAGTAAAGGACGTTTCACTAAACTCAGTCAACCCTTTCTGTAAGGCTGAAAATGGTAAGAAAATTTAAAATCTGGTATAGGTCAGGTCAGGTAGGGTGGTAGGACATGGTAAGAAAATGTTAAGCAGTTTTCAGATAAATTCCTTTCTCG
Organism: Atethmia centrago; assembly: GCA_905333075.3. Taxonomy (NCBI): domain Eukaryota; kingdom Metazoa; phylum Arthropoda; class Insecta; order Lepidoptera; family Noctuidae; genus Atethmia; species Atethmia centrago. The sequence continues at coordinate 13,077,727 of HG995386.1, read as the reverse complement.
CATAGCGGGCGCATTTCACCTTTTGGAAATGTTGTTTTTGGTCAAAATATTGTCATTACGTTAACAAATTCATAACTTGACTGCACAATTGCTTAGAAAGTTTATTTCCTTGGAAAATATTCACGCTTACATTTTCTTTTATTAATTGAGTGATAATTCGTGAGCGGTGAGACCCGACGGGCGACGACGGATGTAATAATGAAGTCGTATGACTATGAATAACATCTTTTCTTGGGATATGGGAACTTTATTAGTCGATCTATTAGGTGCAGAACATAGTTGAGAAATGGTTAGGCAATATTACGATTTATTAAGTCTTAGGACATTTTTGCGCAGCATTTTTGCTACCTGTGTTATTATAAGTGTACAGGTATATTTTTCAGCAATATTTAAGTTTCAATATTAAAATAATAAGGTATATATTAAATTTCAGGAAACTATTTTTAGTACAGGAGTAGTGATTTATAACTGACCTCAAAAAGGAGGTTCTGCATTAGTCTGTGGGTCAGTAGTTATCATAGTCAAAAGACAAAATCAGGACATATCCTGGTATTCCTTAAAAGCTGGTGATAACAAAATATGAGATTACAAGATACGACAGCTTCTTAGGGTCTATCACTTTATTTAGTGACAACTTCGGAAATCGTCGGGTTTTGTCGGAAACTAAACTCTATGCACGTTTCTTGGTGGTATTCGTCTACGGTGTCGATTGACGTGATAATGCTTTAAGAGAAATTAAGTACGTCTCTATTTTAGTCACTTTATTTAGCTTCGTGTGATTTTGTTCGTCAAATGGTTTTAAATAAATCGTGGCTTTGCCATCTTTTGTAAAAGGTAATTTTGGAGCTGTCGTGTAAAGACAAGACATTTTTATATATTTCTTACATTTTAATCTAAACTACTAGCAAAGTTCGATGCGGGTAAAGTCCGCACAAAATATACAAAAAGCTTAAAAGGGTGACAAATAGCGGTACACTTTTTAAAGTTAAAACATAACGGTGCAAAAAACATGCAAAAAGTCCGCAAAAATAACGGGCATGTGTTTTAGCTCAGAAAGGATTAGCGTTAAGGAAGAAAGACCCAAGGATTCATACAGGTATCTAAATCCAAACGTAATAAACAGTAGCTCGCTTTGAAAGTCAGAAATTATAGGACAAAAAGTGAATGATTAATATATCACCCACAAACAAATCCAAGCTCTTTGCTCCAAAGGCTACACAGTTCAATATTGAATGGATGCCAAAGGATAGACTGGCTAACCAGGATTAAACGCCTAAAGAAATAGAGATCCTTGATTGGATAAAAAAGACATGTCCCAAAGTTGTAAATCCATCATGGACAAAACACGGGTACATTGTCCCTTTTATACATTTCGACCGCAACTGGGTGGGATAATTTTAAACAATAACATTTAAAATCCGATTATATTCTTCGTCTAATCCGATCTATGATTGAGACAAAGATGTGTTTTGTTAGTGGCCAGTCCCTTTTTCTACATGGGATGATGTTTGTTTGCTGTTTGCACGTTAAACTGACTTTTAGCCCTTCTAGCTTGAGGATACTGGCTAAATCTGACACGTATTGTCACTAAATGGGATTAAATATGAATTTGTTTGAGAAATTCGTACGATTGGATGAACATCCTAACGCTATTTAATTTAAATGACTTCTTTATCTGCCTGTTTAGGGAAACAAAGGTGTTATAACGGATAGTGACAATTCATACCAGGAAGAGCAAGAACCTATTAGCAAACTTTATCGTATACATATAAGCATCTGTCGCTCATTTTGATTAAAACACAATTAAACCTGAAAGAAGGAAATCATTCTAGACTAATTATATTTTCATCAATCATACACGAGCTCTGCTTATTCTAGTACAGAGAGTACAATCGCCCTCGAAAACCGATCGCCGGTTATTTTGTTGGAATGTGTTTGAACACGAACGCTAGAAGAACTAGATACTATTTTATTTAGAAATTGTTTTTGTTTCTCTTTTTACTATGGGCGCGTTTTTTTTATTTTACATCGTCCTCACATTTAGTTATAATTTCAACATTATTTTTGTACTAATCTTTATGTATCAATTTAATTTAAAAGAGTGTCCATGGAGTTTCTTGCCCGTTCTTCTCCATAGGTACCTACTACGCTTTGGAATGGGCAACTAGCTTCATATTTCTAACTGACCGACTCCTTGACAATTCAAAAGTGCCTGTAAATGGTTTAATTGAAATAAATGCTTTGAGTTTGAGTTTGATACGGATTCCTTATCTAGTCCAACGAACATTCATACAAAACAATGGGCGATCAGAAGATTCGCATAGAGATAGGATGTGTACAAGCACCTTTAATCAGATGCATTAATAATAAAATCAGACTATGAGAATGATGCTGATGTCAAGTACAGAAAATGATCTTTAAATAATAGAGATTAACGAAATCATTAATTGCTTGTCACCGGTCAGATAGTTAACTCCATCTGGACAGACAAACAAGGATTTATTTTTGTAAAGCTCAGTAGGAATAGGATTAAAGTTGGACATTTTTTTGCCGTAGTTCTAAGTTTGTATGTAAATTTGTTCAGGTTAATTTCCCATGGGATACGAAGGTGTGAAGTTTGGACAACCCTATGGCTAGTATTTGTTTTGGATTAGCGAAAATTTTGGATACAATGCGTTTCAAGATATTTTTGAATCGGTTACATGTGTTTTTTATTATTTGTTGGTTGAGTTGATCGTGTTTATCATTCCTCTTACTTTTGTCACGTTTGCTTTATTTTTATATACTTTTTAGTATACTAGCTTTTCATAAGTTATCAACAGTGTGTGAAGCCGAGAGCAGTGGTGGCCCAGTGCGTTACCACTGGGCCACCACTGCCACCGCGACTTACGAGTTGTAGGTCGTAGGTTCGACCTCAGCCAGGCGCTTTACATAATCAGCCTATAATGTTCCCACTGCTGGGACACAGGCCTCCTCTCAGTGAGAGGGAGAGGGCCGTAATCTACCACGCGGTCCCAGTGCGGGTTGGTAGATGTCACATGTCTTCGAATTTTTGGTTCTAGGTCATGCCGGTTTCCTCACGATGTTTTCCTTCACCGTTTTGAGATCAGTGGTGATGAAATAATTTACACAAAGTAAAGCGCTGTCCGAGTTCGAACCTACGCCCTACAACTCGTAAGTCGCGGCCGTTACCACTGCGCCACCACTGCTCCCTGGCGCTTTACTTTGTGTAAATTATTTCATCACCACTGCTCTCAAAACGGTGAAGGAAAACATCGTGAGGAAACCGTCATGTCCTAGAACCAAAAATTCGAAGACATGTGACATCTACCAACCCGGACTGGGCCCGCGTGGTGGATTACGGCTCACTCCCTCTCACCGAGAGGAGGCCTGTGTCCCAGCAGTGGGAACATTATAGGCTGATTATGTGTGTGACGATTTCTGATGGTGATCTGACTACATTAGGTATAAGTTTTAAGATTTGATTTAATAATTTTCCTTGTTGAATGAATACCTTCGATTTTTTTACAGATAATCTTTTTTTTTTTTGTTCAAACATGAGTACAATACATACAACACAAATTGTCAGCAATTATTTTCTTTGGGATGGGAAATTATCAAATAATTTCTCCGGAGGGAGTATCAAACTCTTACTGAGTATAACCCACCCGTGTTCCTTCCGTTGCCTGTGTTGCCAGGGGCCTCGGTATCCCTTTCAGACTTTCCGCGAAAATTGTCAGCATGCAGGAGATGTTAAAAGTAAGGATAAAAACAGATCATCACGCCTTAAACAATGGCATGTAAATATTAATAAAATAAAGTATAATGTCACACCGAGTCTAATTATTTAAAAGCTACCTATTGCCCGCCGCTTCACTCGTGTGGAGGCCGGAATTTATCCCTCGGGAACGTATTACCAGGATAAAAAGTATCCTATGTCCTAACTTAGATCATGGTATATCCATGTACCAAACATCCGAATCCGCTCAGCCGTTTTAGCGTGAAAGCGTAACAAACTAACTCACTTTGACATTTATAATATTAAGTTAGGGTTAAAAATAATAAATTAGTAAAACAATCATTTTTTTCTTAATACAATCATCATCTGCCTAGCCGTTTCCCAACTATGTTGGGGTCGGCTTCCAGTCTTACCGGATACAGGTGAATACCAGTATTTTACATGGAGCGACTGCCTATCTTACCTCCACAACCCAGTTACTGGGTAACACGATACCCCTTGGTAAGACTGGTTGTCAGACTTCCGGGCTACCTACCCGTAACAACTATCAAAGATCTACAAATAACAGCCGGGACCAACGGCTTAACGTGCTTTCCGAGGCACGGAGGGGTCTTGGTATGTCCACGGACACGCTACGCTTGACGCGGTTGGTCCTCGGACTAACCGCGGTTGTCAGACTATCGAGCTTCTGACGACCCGTAACGACTGTCAAAGATCTACAAATGACAGCCGGGACCAACGGCTTAACGTGCTTTCCGAGGCACGGAGGGGTCTTGGTATGAAAAGATGGTCAACCATCCACGGACCAACCACGGCAAGCGTAGCTTAACCTGATCGATCGACCCGATCAATCTACTAAATAATGTAAAAATGAAACTGTTAATTTACTAAAAGCCTACGTAATGTTACAGACAGCTCTACAATATGCCTGGTATCGACTAATCTTCAATTTTATGAACTAAGAATTTCAAATTGACGGAGGTATATCTTGGTATCGAAAGAAATATACGACAGTTGTATTGTGGGCGCTATGGACAGTTTTATGGGATTCTCAATTCAACATATCTGACAATGAATTGTGACGTCCCTAGAGATAGCTTCCGCATGTATAGTTGGAGGCAATTTTTATTGCACAACTTTCTTACTAGGTCTTTATGGTCAGCATGCGAGATTCAGATGCAGCTGGTGAGATCAAACTTTAAGTTGATTGAGGCACTTTGAAGAAGATGCAAGAAGGTATAGAAAGATTTTTACTTTATATAAGTTAAGGAATTTTAATCTCTGCCCAAGAAAAATCTTTTCCACTTCAAAGGATTTTTGAAGAAATAAATCATTTGGAATAACTGAAATGGGTTTCACATAACCTACATATAAAATATAAGTACTCATTTTATTTATACAAGTATTTTTATAGTCAAGGCGATGGATGACCCTTTGTTTTACCCCTTTAAATTCAAAGTAAAATAAAAAAAACCGCATGTCTGATCTCATGTTGGCGCACAAAAATAATTCACTCTAAATAATTTTAACTCAATATGGGGAGAATCCATTGACTGTTACACCCTTAAATCCGAATATCAAAATTCAAACATTATACACCAGTGACGTCATTGTACATGACTTGGAAGAACGCAGTAACACGAGACGCAGAGATAATGCGTCGCCATACAAGCCTCAAGCGCCGGGCGCCGCTTGTTTCTTCATCCAGAAACAACTCCACTGATGAAACGACGGCTTAATACGCGATGACGGACACTACAGAACCTAATTAAGGCTCACTTTAACCCACCAGTATTAAAAGAACCTTCATAACACAAAAAATCAATGAACCAAAGGGTCTAGTCACTTGGTTGGGTTTGAAGTCCTTATCTTATCTACTAGCATTGATTTTGAGATTCGAAATCTTGGTGTGCGGTTTCAAAGTGTTGATAACCTGTTCATTTCGGGTATTTTTTATGGGTTTGTTATTGAGATATAAGGTTTTGATGGTGAATTTTTGTTCCTTTTTAAGGTATTTATGTGTAAGTTGATCCAGAAATATCATGAAGCTTTTGCAAATAACTTTGTAGCGTTTTTATTTCTTCCTATAAAAACAACTCAGTTTTAATAAGGTATCGGAAATGGTCCCCATAAATGTTTGGTTCTGGTATGAAAAATCTAACAACAGTAAACTGCAAATGTTCTAAGACCGTCATGTTAATGACACAAACATTTGCTTGCGAAAGGTCCCAGGGGCAACAAGTACAAAAATAAATAGCCAATCGAAATGAGATTTAAATCATATCAAATCAAATCAAAAGTCATTTATTCAAATTAGGCTGAGAATCAGCACTTTTCGAACGTCCAAGTTACATATAAGACAGTCCCCCAAAAATGCCCGCCGTTCACCACTTCCTAGTGCTTTAGCTGGGAAGAAGTGGCGCAACAAACTCCCCAGCAGCACACCTGTCTGTTTAGTTATATAGACTTGAATCAAGTCTTTCCAAAGATTTCTCAGAACACAATAGTAAAATGAAACAGCTATAACGGTAGAGCATTCATAGTTCCTCACGAAAGCAACAAGCATAAGGGAGCCATGAAAATTTTATTCAGTATCTACGCAGTACTTGTTGCGGGAAGGAAATCAAACGGTACCGCAATGTTTATTATTGCAATAACGCATACATTCGCAGTTAACAATACTGCACAAGTACCTAGTTACTGAAGGTTTAGCGCTTCGGTTGCGACGACACAAAACTTTGTAGTATCAACGCTTACAGAAGTGTTTACTGTTTCCGTTACTTCTTAAACGGTCTACCAGTAAAATACTACAGCTGGTTCTTAGAATGAATAACTACATATATTTTAGCAGTTGACATATAGGCTCATACATATACCACATAATATATACTGGTCACCATCGTCTATGAAATCTGCAACACAAAGATTTTCTATGAAGTCGGCAACTTACCTATTGTCAATCAATAGGTAAGTTGCCGACTTCATAGAAAGTGAATTGCAAACTGGGGAACCAAGAAAATCTCCTGGGTATATTGTTAGTGTAGCTATATTGTTGTGCAATAATATTTTCTAATGCAGTCCATCTCTTAAGGGTCGGGTAATCGCCATACGAATGCACGTCGCGATCATGCCGCGCCACCACCGCCCTCCTTTCGGTTTCATAGGGAATATTTATTTTTAGTAAACAAAATATAAATATTTAAAAAAAGTCACAGATAGAATTATAGATTATAAAAAAGTAGATTCATACAAAAAAATAAAAACATAAAACAAATATGTAGTAGTTTGAAAGTAATATAGTTTTTTATGCTTTGGGTAGATAATAATTTCTGAATTTATTTCTTAAAATATTTTACTACATTACTTAAATTTTCACATATAGAATTGATGTGTAAGCATTCTAGTTTAAGATACATTTTTTGCAAAACTTACTTGCATTATACAGGGTGGAATTTTGTAATGCCACCTGGAGGGAAAGTACTCTTAATACTGCAGATAGAAAGTTTTACTCAAAGGAAACATTCCTTTATTTTTGAATAGAAAGCAAACTGCATTCAAAGATTTTCGAAAATTCTCTTCTCCCACACCCGGGAATCGAACCGGCTAAAATCTGAAAAAAATATACGCTGTACTTTTATTGCATCGATCGTTAGGGTCAATTATAAGGATGAAATCTCTCTAACAAACATAAATTAAATGAAAGGAAAACCAGGAAATCTTAAATTAATTTAATTATTTATTTACAAAAAATGGTAAACTAACTAATTAGTTGCTCGAAATGTGCTCCATTCTCTTGGATACACAAATTTATTCTTTTAACGAATTCATTTCTAGTAACCTTTAATAAAGTGTTGTGGTGAATATTATAAATCGTATTCTGCACTTCAACTCTCAACTCGTTGTCATTCACATAAGATTTCATGTAAATTTGATTTTTTTACATATCCCCACAAAAAAAAATCTAATGGGGTGAGATCTGGCGATCTCGCAGGCCATCTGATTGTGCCGTTTGTACCAATCCAGGTATTAAAATGGTTATTAATGTAGGCAGTAGTGATTCTGCTGTTATGTGCTGGAGCACCATCTTGCTGTAGAATTATTTGGTTTCGCTCTTCCTCGGGGAAACCATTTAACTCGTTTCTTAAGAGATCCAATATTTCAATATACTTGACAGTGTTTAAATGACCTTCGTACACGTGGACTAACACTACATTATTTCTCATAATTCCGCACCAAACGTTGAAAGAAAATCTTACTTGATTGTTAGTTTCATGAACACGAACAGGATTCACCCGAGACCAATAATGGTTATTGCGGCGATTGTACATGCCATTATTGCTGAAGTTGGTTTCCTCAGACTATACAATGTTACTTAAAAAATTAGGGTTTCGGTCAATTTCTCCAAGCATGTTTTCACAAAATTGTAATCGTCTGTCACGATTCCCAATATGCAATTTTTGCACCAACCGACCTTCACGATAGCATTTATACTTATACTTTTTCAGCACTTTAAGTACGCGAGTGTGGGTTGTTCCTAATTCATCGGCAGCATCTCTACTTGAAGCCTTTGGAAATGAATCAAAGTATGTTAAAACATCTAGTTCAAAATCGAAATAGTTTTGCTGAATAGTTTGCAGTCTCTTCTTGAAACCACCCGTATTCTTTAAATTTTCTACCATTCTTTTCAATACGAACCGAGTTGGTGCCTGTCGGTCTTGATATCTCTCTCCATACCACCGCAGAGCTAGATTCACGTTTTTGTTATTTAAAAAATAAGCTTCCATTAAATCAAACTGTTCTTGATAAGCCATTTTCACCGTGAGACAAAATGTGAAATGAGTTGTAAAAACAATCAAATGTGAATAACAACTATGACAATCTAATTTTCAAATTTTAATCTAACATTCCATATTTAAATTACCTCATACACGCAGCTACGAGTATGTCGCAAAGGAGTCTGCATTACAAAAGATGGATGTTAGTTAAAGAGCTTTAACTTGACTCATTGAATTTGTAACTTCAGATTTCCTGGTTTTCCTTTCATTTAATTTATCATGTTTGTTAGAGAGATTTCATCCTTATAATTGACCCTAACGATCGATGCAATAAAAGTACCGGGTATAATTTTTCAGATTTTAGCCGGTTCGATTCCCGGGTGTGGGAGAAGAGAATTTTCGAAAATCTTTGAATGCTGTTTGCTTTCTATTCAAAAATAAAGGAATGTTTCCTCTGAGTAAAATTTTCTATTTGCAGTATTAAGAGTACTTTCCCTCCAGGTGGCATTACAAAATTCCACCCTGTATGAAGGCGTAATAACAGATTTAAAATTCATTAAGATCATTTATCTGCGCCTTAAAGAGAAAAGCATAATTATAATGAAGTGGCTTTTTTATTTCAACCAAATCACTTCGTTACAAAATGGATTCAGTGAAATCGTGATGATGATCGTGAAAAATCGATCAAAGCAATGGAGAGGAATGATACGGCATTTCGTCTCCTTAAAACTAGTTAATTGTAAAGGGGAAATCATAATCAGCTTCGAAAATGCGTCAGCAGGCGTGTAATTATAAAATACGTGTTTAAAGAAAGTAAGATCGACGATAAAACTTGTCAATGATGTTACGAAGAACCTACCTATGATTTTATTGGCTGTTGCTTTTGTCTTTTAAAGTATGTGTGGTTGTTAGATAAAAAGAAAAAGCAATTTGAAGATAAGTGCAAACGTATATAATGAACTGGCAAGACTTGGAGGAATTCTTGTTTAACTACCTGGAATAATAATTTAAACTCGAGATATTAAGTTTGTGTCTGCTAAGTTATTAAGATTACAGTTAGAAACAACACACATGATTTCAGCAGTATCGGTTTATATAAAGAAAATATCATCAATTAAGATGTTTATGTGGTTATCAAACAATATAATGGTGAGAAAATTAAAACAGAAAATCTGATCTGTAATTATTACAGCTATAAAGTAAGAAAATTGAACACAATGAAGCTTTTCCAGATATAAAGAAATTTCTATGATAAGATAACGTGAGCTTCGCACCTTAAACCATAATAAAATATTTTCACCGGTGATGTTACAAACATATCACGCAGAACATCTAGACTTGAAGGAGATATCTCTAGCCTAACATAATGCTAGACTCGATGAACCGAACAGAATCGAGACAAAAGGATAGCAAGTAAAGCAAGCAAGAACATCGTATGTTTCTGAATGAAGATTCTTTCGCCCGGCCCTTGGGCTTGTTTTGTAGCACAATAGCTATAATTAGTCAATAAAAATACAACATAGTTTTCCAGCAAAGAGTCATCATCATAATTGTAATAAAATGTACAAATCATACTGAAGAGTTTTGACAAAATGCACAAAATGACTTTAACTCCCAAGGAAAACATCTGACCGTCAAATTGAATATTTTTTACTGCAGGAAGAAAAGTAATGTTTCGTAACATTAAATATATCATTCGGCTCGTGTCGGGTGTGTGTGTTCACGTGAAGCGAGCAAGATGCGGCGGTCGCGACAGTCGAACTAATGTCAAGGCGAGCGCAATCAGGGTGCGTGGGCGCAGCAATGGGAATTGTGTGGATACGCTCTGAGGTTTATTTATTGTTTGGTTTGTTTTGTTATTTTTAATACAAAATTTAACTAGAAAATCAATCAATTTTATGTATTTAATTATCTCTTCTACTCTTACAGACGGTGTCTATATCTCCTTTTATCTACTTTCCTATCGCAGGCTACAATAGAGAAAAAAAAGGAACAGAAAAGTAAATACCTACAGAGGTAATAATCCTTTGTATTTTACTGTTCTTTTTTTGTCTATTGCTTTATGTATGTACATAATTATATGGTTAAATAAATAAATAAGAATATAATAAAGATTAGCTAGTTGTATTATACACAAGAATATGAAGGTATACAGTACTTAGATGGATATTATAATTGTACAAAAGGATGCTTAATTTAAAGAAAGTAATTTAAATTATTATTATTGATTATTTTGTAAATAAATACAGCTGTTCTATACAATAGTGCAATATCTACTAACACGTTTAAAATGTACATATGGAACCTTGTTTATTCGGTCTTTCAATAGATACGGACTCGAAAAGTCGGAAATGGTGATGTTTTGTTTGATTTTTGTGCATTATAAATGAGTTATTATCGAAAGTGTTACTTTATGTCATATTATGTTTGTACCACAAAATACTTTAAGTTCATGTCTCCATATTTATTACTAGAAATATCCAGAAAAATATATGTGAGATAGTAAAAAAATCAATGTTATATATTGGGCAAAAATCATAGGCTTCTGGCAACTTTGCCAACTTTGAATATTTCCAATATTATAAAACGTACCATTATTTTAAAAATGCCCGAATATAAATACAGGGCAATGTAGTATTGTATCAAATTATGTGATGAATAAACATATTCCTTGTCCTTCAAAATTGAGTGGGCAAAGTCAAAACGCTACCTAGAACATTTTTCTGAAAATAATGATCAATATCCAGGGCTGTCACCATTGAAAAAATGCTACATTATTTAATTTATGAAAAACTTTTTAATGTGAAATATTTTTAGTGACTTTATAAAATTCAATAAGTACAAATTATAATGGATACAAAATAAAGATTTACGGTATATAGCCTGTTAAGTTATATTGTTACGGCATAATGCTAGCTGTAAGGCAGCTATATAAATTGAAAAAACTGCAACGATTTCGCCATTTACTATCAATACGCACGCGCGTTATTGTGCATTTAAATGTTAAACGGTTTAAATTACTACGTTATAATAAGTACGTTTTACTTTGCATTTCTTGTAGACGTTGTTCAGCCCAGACCTGTTTTATATTTTGTGTAGTTCAAACTGACAATTTCGATGCATGCCTATATAAAAATAGCTCTACCCATGTTATGCCGGAAATTTTAAATTAAAAATGTCACTGCAGGATTTTTTTTCTAAATAATTAAAAACTAGCATTTTCAGGTCCAACTTGGTCTTTGGACAACCATATTCACCAGCAGCAACCAGAACATTTACAAGTTTCTCTTCTTCATAGTCAGTGTGTTTCTTTGGTCCACCTACCGGTTTAATATATTATTTTGCTTTATTTAATACGATCCTCCGTGGTATGCCGAATTGTTTTTCGGCTTATCGACTAGAAATAACTTTTTGTTTTACCAGATCTACAGCTATGTCCATCATTTCCGCAGAGTAGTTTCAATAATTTCTGGATCCTAGTTTTCTTCTATTTATCTTTGTGCTTGCTGTACAAGCATTCACGTTGTTAATATTGTTCATTCTATTAGCACAAAAATACATAATTATGTTTGAAAAACTATAAAAACAAATAATAAATTAGTTACAAAATTCGACATTATACTGTGCATTGTAGTTGATAAATGTCAATTATTATCTATCACAAAATAACAGCCACCACATTATACCTATAGTAGTACTATTCTCAATCAAAAATAGTCACAAACACAATTTGTAAGGAGTAAAAATAATAAAATTATAATAAATTAAAAAGTTACAGGTTGCAACCCTACGGGAAAAGAAACGGTGGGCAATGTCGTCAACCATGCACCAAAAACATGCATATAACTTTGCCATTAACATATCTTACAATTATGTGAGAGGTTTTACATGAAATATTAAGTTTATATTATTCATTTCAAACAATAACTGTGGAAAAAAAAAAACGTACCTGGTGTAACCGCAATTACTACTTTTTGGTAAACTTTCAGTAACGGTTTTTGCCCGCGAAAAACACTACCAACTTCTACGAGTTTTGACAGGCAACTGAAGTAGCATCGGTGACATTACGTCACTTAGTGTTGCCATGAAAATGATAAATTTTTTTTTTGCATCGTCTACCCAATGGTGTGGGGTATCGTTGGATAGGCCGTTCAAAAATATGCGGGTCTGTCAATACCACTTTTCGATTCAAGGATCCGTTTGCACAAAATTAAGCAATTTTTGTTAGAGTCAAGTGTGTCCCCCTCTACCAGCTAAATGGTTGTTTATGGAGATATGAAAAAAATCACGGCTGTAGTACATATAATGAAATTAAAAGGAAAACTATCACAGCTAAGTGGGCTTTACAAGTTAACGAGTAATAGTAGACCAACTTAAATTTGCGGTTGGATAATTGACAGTGGCATATATCGATGTATGGGAGAACAAGTTTTTCAACTACAATGATAAGTTTGTTCATCCCAACTTCCCAACTACGGAACCCTTTATCGTGCGTGGTCCGACACGCACTTGGCCGGTTTTTTATTTTGTTATTTGTATTTTGTGTTCTCCGTGGTCGTCATAACGTGCTCAACTGACTAAACAGTCTTGATTCTTATCAGATTGAAATATTCATTGCACGTCACATTGAGTCATACGAATATTAAACGCTTTGCTAACATTAGGTGAAATAGAGCATTATGTTTAGATTTCAACATATTTACGACTATGCAAATATCTTGTATGGATATTGCAAATATACTGAATAGAACTCTGTGAATTCTGTGAGTCGAGTTAGGGTGAATTTCATCGATGAAACTGAACGCGGTGTCAACATTGATACAGAATATTGACACATATGGGTTGCTGTTAGTGTCAAAATTGTTATGGAATGTTGACACTGACAGCTCTTGAACGCGGTTTAAGGTGCTGATCACGATGAGTTTTATTGGTGAAATCCGCACATAGTCGACATAACCTGGGTTTGTGCCTCGATTTGATAATATTTTTGAGAAAATTGTTAAAATTAAATGAAGGGCATATCCATACTAGACCAACGCTCACCACACTCGCGCTTCAGTAATTGAACGGCGATGTAAAAGGTATCTACGGCGCAAATAACAAAAAAAGGCAACGATAATCGCGGGTCGCTTTGCCCCGCCCCGCGTCGTGCGCGCGCGCTTCGTGCGGTACGGTTATTGTGCGGTTAAATAAAAAAATGTGAGCCATTCAATGGGTTGGATTTCAACGCACATTTTAGGGTTGATGATATTGAAAGTGTTAACGTGGAGAATGACTGGGGCAATAACGATACAAAGTCACATTAAAATAAAGAGGTTTCGCGAGCACTGAGTTAGAGCCTCGAGATACCATTTCATCCATTTGCCGTCAAGGCTGGACAAAGGTTTCTCCAAACTCCAAGTAAACCGATGCCGTCTGCTACTCCATCCAGCTGCTACCAGCCGTACTGCGAAGATCGCCGCTACACATAGATCGAGGGCATTTTACACTCTGCGTTTGCTGATTCGCGGACGTAGTTCAAGAATACGTCTACTCTAACTGTCATGTATTCTGCGGTTATATTCCCGGCTCATCGCAACTTATCGACTACATATAACTAATAATAATAATAATACTCGTAATAATATAACTACACTATCACATACATACATATCGTATTCTGTTGGATCACCTTATTCCGGCTTCGATCCCTCGGAGAGACTCCATAGCTCGTTGGCGATATTTTATGATGCTCTTGTGATAGTTCTAAGTACTACTAATATTTTCCGCGATTGAGAAATGTTCAGTTCATTAATACAGGCTTTATAGCTTATAAGTATAATTGAAAATACGACCTATTTATTCCACGCCTCGGCCAAAGCGCTACTGTCCTATCTATTGCCAATTGAAGACCCACTCTCACTATATTCAATTCAACTCTAACGTTTCTCGTATTTTTATTGCATTATGCAATCAAGAATCTTCATAACCAATTCTCCGTATTCATAATACATGAAGTGCTCACATAAAAATATTTATAAAAGGTCACAATAAACTATCGCTATACAAACCGAATGTTTTATTTGTTCAGCAACTGGATGCATTGCGCGTGCGCGAGGTGAGGACGTATAAAAATGTGCGTAGACACACGACAAGTGGCATGGCGCCCATCGGAGACCGTGTTATGTGAATACATTTGTCAAATTGAGACATTTTTTCATTTTTCTTTTCTTTGTGTTTGCTCGTTCTTGGGATGCTTGCATTTGAAAGAGAAAAAAAGAGTTTTCTTGACCTGGTACATTTTGAATGATTACAATAATATTTTATAGAGAAAATCTGGCTGGTACATCTGTTGCGGACATTTGCGATGATGACTTGTTGAGCCAGAAGCCACAATGAATGCCAAATGGTATGTACAATACGTATGGAATTCTGAAGACTTCGTGGATTTAGAAATAAATACTGAAATTTTAATAGTGTGGAATGTCGACCAAGTGTCGTTAGATATTTAATATTACTTAAAACAATTTCAAATGAAGAAAAACATCTAACGAAATACCAAATTTCCAAATTTTATTGAAAAACTCAAGATCAAATTCTTGATATTACTTTTAACTGGATTCTTATACAAAAATAAGGTCAACAAACAAACATTTAATCTAAATTCCAGAGTCGAAATGACTAATAAAGACATACTAATGTAAACAGAACACAATCAAATATAAATGCCCATAAAATATTCAATGATTCTCGTTGTAATCCGTGGTAGAGACTATAATGGACACAGAGTACGTAATATAGAAGTTTCAATAAATACAATCAATGAAAATCTGTTGAAACAAGCAATGTTATAGAACGCAACAAAATATGAAACCAATAGTGACCGGCGGGGTAATTGTACAACACACAGTAGCAACAGCTTTCTTTTTGACAGTTCAATAACATTCACTGCATTATTGACATTGTTGAGCAGACAAATTTTTCGAACATAATATGACCAATGGTTTAGCAATATCCTTTTAGATTTAGAAGGATATTGCAAATCCATCACAATCTGAATGATTATTCAGATTGTGATAGTGTGTTATTCAATTAGGGTGCAGAGCGGACTAGTAAAGTAGAACTTAGATACGAAGATGATGTAAAAAACCAATATACTGTAATACAGGGGGCAACCACCGCCTCTTATATTGCTTCACAGTGAGAAAGAGATGGAGCTATACCCCCTGTATAGCTTCATCTCATTCTCACACTGATGTTATATTAAAAGAATACTGCTATAAGAGGCGGTGGTTGCCCCCCAGGAATTATCCATCACAAAATTATGAAGGGTCAGCTATAGAACTAAGTAGGTCCAGTTGATTTGAGCAGATAAAGTTGATACGTAATTTGTGTTTTCTCTTATGATTGAAATTTTGTGGCTGCCATTGCCTGTCAAACGTTGTTTTCGGTAGTATTGTGCCTAGCTTTCTCGTAGGCCATTAAATAAACGCTCTACCATAAATTACATAGAATAAATCAATCAGCAATTATTTGCAAAAACTCGGCTAAATTTTCAACTGCAGTGTTTCTGTTATTATATCATTGACATGAGGTTGCATTTTAATATCGACTGGACCTTCTTTATCTACGTTATTATGGGCCATATGTCCTACCACCGTTATCTAAGACCGTATCTTGTCACAACTCGATTGAAATCCGAACAAATATCTATTGTTAACACTTTAACACGGATCTTACAGATATAAGATTATGTGTGTATAATTTTATTTTGGATTCCTACTGCGTTATACGTTTTTTGTTGGGCCCTATGAATTTTAGGGCAGCGATCGTTTGATTATTTTTGTCTGATTGTAAATGTGTAACTGCTTCGGTATTTTTAAGGTTTCCGAATTTTCAAACTGGTGATCTCATATGGGTAATTAATTATTTTTAGTCTGATAACTATTTTTGTTTGATGATGCTCTACTTTGTGTATTCACTTATTTCTACTTAAAGACAATTGTTTAGTTACCTCTAACATTTATTCTGACTGTATCATGTAACACTTTATCTATTACAAATAGTAAGTTCACATCCTTATCAACATCCTTAACATTCCAAAGGAAATGAAAATACCGTTTACAAATGAGTAATATAAGAATGGTTACTACATGATTCTTATCTATAAGATCTATCGAACACAAATCATCGCTAAATGAATCACTAGGCTTAACCAATGACTCAACTAACCCGGATTCGAATTAGATACATGATAAAAGACTTACAACAAACCCTCCGTCCTACAGAAAAATAACACCTTATTTGCTTGCTAAGCCCAGAATATCTCAATTTCTCTGAAACAATAACACCAAGCATACATCAGAGGTATAGTAAGTCCTTTATTGGGGAACGTTAATAAAAAAACCAAGGGAAAAAAATAAGTATTTCGTGAAGAAAGGGCACACGCGGTTACACAGTCCTATCAAAAAATAAACAAACACAGGATTCTACTTAGGAGCGTCGCCGGTTACTTGGAAGACGGCTGTAAAATTTACGATTCGTTGTATTATTGTCAGGTCTTGTGGTACGATTAAAAAATAACGTATGTTTAACTAGGTATACTGCGCACTGTCTATAGATCTGTCTGGAGCTGGATTTAAACAAAATCCTTCTTCATGTAAGTTCTCTGTTGGTTTGTTCACGGTTAAAGCTGTATCTTTTATATGAGAAGCATCATCTTCGTCGTTACTATGTTTTGTTTTGTAATGAGTATTTATTTTGATAAGGTTCTTATAGCTTGTTGAATTGAAAGCTATTAAGGATTAGTAGTACACAAATATAGTAGTAACAGAAACTATCTAAAAACTTTGTTGGTCCTTTATGGGACCGCAAGCTGGCATTGCAATAAGGACCATAAAAATTTGTTCTAAAACCATTATTCTAACCTACAATTACGTATTTACCAAACTATCTGACGGGTTGCCGATACATTACAATGATTATACGTTTTGTAAACATTATTACATTACTAATGAAGCTGCACTGAAAAAAAGAATAATCTTATGATTATAGGACGCTTATAAGACCATTATAAACGCATCTACCCTTTAACAGATGTAAGGTTAATAGCGATGGCGGTTCTATTCAATGCGTATTTATTCATTCTTTGTCCAATTTTGATAGAGATTTAATTTCGAGTTTACGCCTCGTTTTTTTCATTGTGTTCGGTGATTTTATTTGTGGTGCACTTTGAGGGGATGATACTTAATAGTGCAGTAGTTACGGGTGTCGGTGAAAGGGTTGCTCTTTTTAATTTGGGTGTATTATTGTATGATCATTTAGTGGCATGGGTACATATTTTATCTGGATACCGTTTGTACACAAAAAATGTACAACTACCTTTTTAGGGTTTTTCCCAATATAAGATTTATTTACACAATAGTGCTACTTCAATAATTAGCCAGACATATGAATATCCTACTGAAGACGACAACTAATCAGAAAGAAATCAAATAGCGGTAGTTGAAGTGTCAGTGCTCAAGCTAAGGAAGTAGAAGAAGGAGTTGACTTAAAGAAGAAGATTTTTAGAAAGGTAAACGAAGAAGATTCTGGAGAAATGAAGATCATAATACAGCTACACAAACAAACTACACTTCCAATTCCACAGTTGACCACAAATACCGTCGCATAAATTATCGATACGAATATCGCGTTCATAAGCCACGGTATGGACAATCGTTCATTGAGGTTCTTATTTATTTTAAATACAATCATCAGGGGGGCCTCCTACTGTGACACACCTGGGGCGCTGTCCCTTGGACCCCAACCTCGGCGCTTTTCGGCCCCCTTTAATCAACTGTCATGCGACCATTACAAAGCTATAAATCCATTTGCTTTCACCCCTTCCTTATTCCCATATTCTTACGCTTCAATATTGTATGGTTGATTACCGTTGATAAGTTGGTATATGCGTACAGTAAAGTCCGAGAGTAGACGCCATTTTCGTTTATTTGATTGCGGTGTTATATCAGAACTGGGGCAGGTATGACAGGGTATGTATTTAGATTATAATAGGTAATTAGTGGTAGGAATTTTTGGGATGACCATTGTCCATCTGTTGGTCAGAAACAACCAACTGTTCTTTATCTGTAATTATTCGTTGAGAAGACGGATATTTCGAAATTCTTAAAGTGAGAAGCATTGCAACAATATTGCTCAAATATCGCGCAGTGTAGTTTAGGATCTTCTTAAAAACTTTATAGGTAGTCTAGCTCTATCCTTATTACATCAGCTATCTGCAGTGAAAGTCCCGTCAAAATGGGTCCAGCCATTTCAGAGATTAGCCGGAACAAACAGACAGACAGACAGACAAAAATTGTAAAAAATGTTATTTTGGTATATGTACCGTGTGTAAATCCATATGCATTTAGTAAAAAGCGGTTATTTTGACATTACAAACAGACAATTCAAATCTTCAATTTTATTTATTTATTTTTATAGATTATAAGAAACACGTTTTCTGTTGATAAAGCTGTTAACTATAAAAAATAGGAGAGACCTACGTACCTACTCGTACATTCAAATGCTTTAAAATCTTATAAAAATCTTATAAAATCTTATACCTGCAAGAGTATAAGTATCTGTTACAGGTATACTTACCATCGTCTAAGCCTTCAAGATTACAGTTCTCGGATTGGAATTTTAGATTGACGGTGAAAATTAAGCCATCTTGGTCAGTCTAAATCGTTGACCTAATCTGCCGATGACAACACCATATAAAGTCTCGATCGTCCCTCAGGGAATGCAGATTCGCCATGGATCGCATGCAATATAAGGCAATCTCTGAGAGATTTTTAATATCATGGCAAATGGCATATGACATCGCGATGCTAACGCGATAAGAAAAAGTCAAACGCCTATATCCAATATGTTAACAAAATTCTGAGCCAACTCAAGAGCTTCAATGGCACATAAAAACACGACCGTTTATATTATATTTATTTGTAATTTCTAACTATAGTTAATTTTATAATAACCAAAAAATGAACGAAAATCAAAAAAATGGGTAAGTCACATCAGTTAAAAACCGGCCAAGTACGTGTCGGACCACGCACAATGAAGGGAAGGAAGAGGCGGAATGGTTGAGGGAAAGGCACGTTTCGCGCCCTCTCGCCCCTAGCCGCCGCAGGAGACGCCCTGGGCGTCGGCGTCTATGATGTTTTTTACATCTCTATAAACAACCATTTAGCTAGCAGCCCCCCCCCCCCCCCCCACCCCTGCTAGAAGAAGAATGGTATGGGGGGATACTTGATTAAAAAATTAGCACTTTAGAGCTTAGTATTACGATCCTTGATTCAAAATGGTGTTCACTGACCCGCAATATTTTTGAACGGCCTATCCAACGATACTCCACACCATGGGCAGATGAGAAAAAGAATATCATCCCCACATTACGTGCAAGGGAGGTACACTAAATATAAGTTTATTTTAATATGTATACCTATGCCAAATTACAGCTTTCTAGTACGAAGCGTCTCTGAGCTACAGTGGGGACAGTCAGACAGACGGACATGGCGAAACTATAAGGGTTCCTTGTTTACTACGGAACCCTAAAAATACAACAAGACAGTATCCGTATCAAATCGCAGGTACTGTCAAAAATGAGAACAATTACAAAAATATAATCGTAAATCAGAAGAAACAATCAAATAAGCGAATCAAACAATAACAATGAAAAAGAAAGAAACTATTTGGGTAGATCAGAACCTACATGCCTAAGTTTAATCTGACGAAGTTCAAAGCTATTGGATAAAAAGCCTTCGGTAACCTTCATAGTACCACTATCGCTTACTTATCTTGGCGATCTTGCAAGTGGAGTCAATCTAATACAGAATATATAAAAATAATAAAATAAAATAAAAATCATTTAGGAGTTTGTTCCACCACTTCTTCTTCCCAGCTAAAGCACTAGGAAGTGGTGAAGGGTGGGCATTTTTGGGGGACTGTCTTATGTAACTTTGACGTTCGAAAAGTGCTGATTTTCAGCCTAGTTTGAATAAATGACTTTTGATTTTGATTTAATTCAGGCAAAACCCATATTATACCCATATAGAGAGCAGTGGTGGCCCAGTGGCAACGGCCGCGACTTACGAGTTGTAAGTCGTAGGTTCGAACCCAGACAGGCGCTTAACTTCGTGTAAATTTTATCATCACCACTGCTCTCAAAACGGTGAAGGAAAACAATGTGAGGAAACCGGCAAGACTTTATATCCTAGAACTAAAAATTCAAAGACATGTGAAATCTACCAACCCGCACTGGCCCGCGTGGTGGATTACGGGCCACTCCCTCTCACCGAGAGGAGGCAGTTGGAACAATTATAGGCTGATTATGAAAACCCATATTAAGTACTATCGGCCAATCTTCCGCATGCTCACCTCTAAGGCGATAATCGTATAGCACGGCTCACTACTCGATCGCCCGATGCAAGCGTTTTGGCCAATGGGATGCATGAAGCGTATTTTAGCCGTGTTTGTATTAATGTAATTATGTATAGTGTGTGTGACAGTCACACTAGGCGCGTGCTATGCTCACTTGTTTGTAAGACATTTTTTTAATGGGCACGGCCAGCGAGAGCGCTTTATGAATTGTTATTGTTGACAAGAAGTAATTTCGTACTAATATCTTCCGTTTGGTTTAGAAAATGTATTATTGGTATTGCTATACGCGTACCCTAAAAAAACTTTATTTAGCATTTTTGTTTACCACTTTGCCAAATTACAGCTTTCTAGTAAGAGTCTGTGAGCTAAGCCGGGGACAGACAGACAGACAGACGGTAATGGCGAAACTATAAGAGTTCCTTGTTGACTACGGAACCCTAAAACGAAGCAAGTTACGTAGTTTTGTTAGAAATTGTCATTTGCTATCTCTTTCTTTTATTGCTGTTTTGATTAAAATAGCAAAATTACTTACAGTAGTATTTGAACCATTACTTGGCGCAGTTTATACAATGTTATCAGATTTTTTTATTATTGCTGTCGCAACTTTTAAATGATAATGATAAATGATAAATGATAAATGATTTTATTTCTGTAAGTAGGTTTTTACAAACACTTTTACACGTCAAAACATATTTTTTTTAAACTAGATGAGGCCGGCGTTTCCTATCTGACTACTCTGAGAAGAAAGGCCGAAACAAACTCAGAGGTCACCGTCTCTTTTAAAGTCCAGACATAATCTTGTAATACATATTAACCTTAATTTGCTTATTCAAAACATTATTTTGTTTATTATATTTTTTATATAGGCTGTTTAGCGGTTTTTCCAGCGCCTTTATTTACACCTGCGGCGCGCGGGATAAACAAAACAAGCGCGGTATTTTCCAGAAATACTTGTTAACGTTTTCATTGTGTGGTTAATTATTATGAAAAATGTTGACTTCAATTAGGAAAGAAGAGCGAAGAGCAACGCGTAGATTTAACCCCCCGGAAATACTAATCTAGGCACGAAACGCTAGTGACAGCCTGTTGCCTGCAAAATCTAGAGAGAAATACCTAGCGGCGTACGAAACTAATAACAATACCAGTCTCTTTTTTTCCTCTCAAGTTGAAAACCGTCGTATGAAACGCGCACACACTCGACTCCCTTATCGCGCTCGCTCGCCCTCGGCTCGCGCGAATAATACCGGCTCGAGTGCAGTGAGTAACCAACATACCACAAATATTTATATTTTTTGTTACACGCCCTATACTCACACAAATTCATATTGTCTCTAATTGGACGAAACCAGGAAGGGGTGTGGTTTGTCACTAGCTGCGCTTGCCGCAGAAATATTTTCTAAAGTGAGCATGCTTAAGTTTTGCCAATAGTACATAAAATAAAATATGATTAAAATAAAATTTCACAATACTGCTACAGGATAGAATAAAATGTCAATGCAATTAAAATAAACGAATAATTAGGTACAAATTCTATAGGTCACAGAATTAAAATAAAATGTCAAATGTAATTAATATATGCAGGTGATAAGAATTTTATCAATTTTTTAATATCCTACCCTAAAGGCTCGTGCAGACTAGCGCGATATCGCGGGCGCGACAGGCATATTGATGCCAGTCGCGCCCGCGATATCGCCCCAGTCTGTA
Source organism: Atethmia centrago (assembly GCA_905333075.3). Lineage (NCBI taxonomy): Eukaryota > Metazoa > Arthropoda > Insecta > Lepidoptera > Noctuidae > Atethmia > Atethmia centrago. Next base: position 13,055,110 of record HG995386.1, on the reverse strand, counting down.
CGAGCCTTAAGACGCTGACAACACCTAAACCGCGGTCACTGTCAGATTGCATAGAAAAGAAAGAGAAGCGCGACGACAAAACGCTTGTAATTTATTGCAAAATATGAAGTAATTATCTATTTACTCAGAATTGAGTTGAGTAATCGAAAATAAAAAACAACCAAGTTCTGCATTAGAATAAGACGTACTTGTTATTAATTAAATACTTAATTTATGTTGATATTTAATACAGATATTTTGGATTAGAACTCAAGGTAAGAGGTTAGTTTAACGTTAGTTTGTATCGAGATTTTTTTTTCAAAACGTGTTTTGGTGACAACCAAGTTCTGGGAAATATGTTCAAAATTAACATATATTTTTTCCGCTACCACAAACTATACAGATTTGGCAATTTTCTTTCTTAAGAGAAGCCTATTTTGGTCAATTGGGTCTTGTCAGCGCCTTAACAGGTTGGGAAATTAGCTACAGCTGAAAGAAATGATTTACGCAAGTTTAATTTTGAGATTACCAACCCAATTTAATAAGGATAAGTACATCTATATTTTGATGTGTAAAAGTGTTTGTACAAACCTACTTGCCGTAATCGAACTCAAAGCTAAAACATTATCTAACACCTAAAAACTTAATGTACAACAATATTAACAACAATTTAGTTTAATAATCACCGAACCGCATCGGTAACAATAAGCAACAATCATAATATTCATACATCGGAATCCATAACGCACCGTCAAGTCGCCTTTGCCGCTGATCTGACGAATTTGTTATGGTCTCAAATAACGTGGGATACACACTGCTGGCAAGGATTGACAGCATTGACCAGAATTTTGTAAAAGTTTGTATGTTGCGCGGTAAAAGAATGTCTGAAATCATAACGCCAATGGTCCGCTTCAGAAGGGCTTTACGCAGTTGGTTAATTGAGAATTCCTTCTATACTATAAATTGTAGCTACACCAAAATTTGCATGTCATTATGTTATGATTAAACATGTTAAGCTACTTGTACTACATTCCTAAGAACTTTTGTAACCATATTTATCTGCAAATAAATCTTTGTCTTTGTCATTGTCTTTGAACGTATACCTTATCATCCCCCTGTACTTATCCTGATTTCTTTTTGGGAACGGCGCATGTTTCCTACACCCATAGGTACTTCTTTTCAGCCGTCATTTCAGCAATCATGCCATTTCCAGCATCTTTCCCACAATCAATTTATCATTTCATTGTCGTCATTCACATTCATACTTAAACCTTCTATAGGTAAGTACTAATAATATTCAGTAACATCGTAGCAACGCATTTTTAGGGCCAAAAAAGGGCTTTTGACGCCATTATGATTCTTGGCGACGTTGTTGTGCCTGTGTATTTTCATTTTTGCTGACATCTGAAATAGACTTGGGTATAAAATAATATCAAAGAAACAAATAAAGAATTCGCTTGCTAAAAATGCACTTCCCTTTTTTTAAACCTAATGTAATCTAGCATGACCCGTGAGTATGGTTAACCATTTATACACAATTTTAATCTTCATTATATCGAAAATAGACTTCAGTATGAAATAGTACGGTGGAGCATACGGTGGAGGTCTGCCCGGCCTGGGCAGAGCACCGCCGTGTCCTCGTGGAGGCGATCGGCGGCAGAGATCTCTCGCGTCCGGCCCTGGTTCAGGCCATGGTACGGAGCGAGAGGGCATGGGCAGCCGTCATCTCCTTCTGCGAAGCAGTAGGTAATGCTCGCGAAGGAGGAGGCGGGACGGTTGAAGGAAAGGCATGTTTCGCGCCCTCTCGCCCCTAGCCGCCGCAGGAGACGCCCTGGGCGTCGGGAATCCCGGGCGGATTTCCGGCCACCGTAGGCGCGGGCTTGCGGACGGTGAGCAATGGGTAGCTCACCGTCCGGCAAGGACCAGGCCCGGGTCGACGGCGCGTCGTATTCCACGCGCGCCTCAAAGAGATGTCAGCACAAATGTAGGGGTCCACTAGGGCCCATGCCTGCCGGGGTCGCGGGAAGGTACTTATGGGTCACCGAGTCCCCTGGCAACACAGGCAACAGGAAGGAATACGGGTGGGTTTTAGTCAGTAAGAGTCTGACACACCCTCCCGCTCCGCCCAGAGCGGGAGAAGTTATTTAATGATTTCACACCCTCAAAAAAAAAAAAACAAAGAAACAAAGAAATCGCTTGTTAAAAATACTTTTCCATTTCTTAAACCTAATCTAATCTAGCAGGACCCATGAGTGCGGTTATCCATTTATTCACAATTTTAATGTACATTATAAAAACATCATAAAATCACTTTTCATGTAAAACACTGCTCTAATTGGTGATGTTCTTCAAAAAGGTCAGGCGCGTAGTACTCGCAACCGGCGTGCGTGTAAGACCAGATGTATGAACGTAGGCGAAGCAAGAGGAGTATGTAAGGAGCGGAGCAGGTGGCGTTCTAAAGTTTCTGCCTACGAAGGCGTGAATTTATGTATGTATGCTCACCGAACTCTCGAACATTATCTCATAGTACCTTAGCCATTTCTTTTTTTATGTCCTAAACTGGTCATAAGTAAAGCATTGTGCGTCGAAAATTACAATAGCGGCCATAATGGAAGACCAACGATACCCTTTCTTTGACGGGATTTAATTGTGTGATGAAGTGTGGTTACGACATATTTTTTTTATTCGTGCGGCCGAAAGTGTAATACAAAAAATGTTTTGTATGGAATTAGTGCTTAGATTTTTTATTTTATTTGGGAAAGTGTTTTGATCTTCATGCTTGAATATTGCTAAAAAGCTGTTATTTACTAGCTACGCCCCGCGATTTCACCCGTATATTTCTCGATTCCGTGGGAATATCAGGATTAAAAGTATACCCATGTGCCAAATTTCATCCAAATCCGTTCAGCCGTTTTAGCGTGCAAACATAACAAACAAACTCACTTTCACATTTACAATAGTTAGGATAGGATAGGATAGGATTTCAATTAAGCAGAGAATACCTAATACTCATTGATCTTTTTAAAACGCAGATGAAAAATAAACAAATATTGCTTATCGATATATTCTATCGATTTTCTCAGACATAAAGCAGCAGTTTATATCTTCACAAAGACTGAAACTTGCGAGGTAAGTACAGAATACTTTTTCTTAAATTATAGGACACTCGGTTATAAAACCATCGTTACAGACTTAAAAGTACAAGTAGGTACCTACACGGGATCTATTAATTACCTACTTTAATTAACAAGCGAACGCCACAAATTAAGAAATCACAAATCCAACCGCAGCTCTGATGACCGTATAAAGCAAATAATAAAAAATATACAAATTAATTTGTTAATTCGACCTCAATCGATTTTAACGAAAGGGTGTCCGTCCATTACTCGATTACCACCCGCCATGCCGATGAATTGATTGTGATATAGAGCAATGTAATTGCAATAAAGTGTTGCAAATTATTTCATTATCGTTCTTCTGATTACTCATAACCGTATCGTGTTGAGTTTACAGCGGTGGTTATCGTAACTCAAGTGCTCACTTTGATTTGATTTTATTGTTTGTATTTTTTCAGACTAAGTGAGCAGTGGGTAATTCATTTTCTGAGAGGCTCGTGGCTAACTTATGGCTCATGGATCAATCTTCAGGGTTAAGCAACGCCCGTGCCTTGGAAAGCACTTTAAGCAGTTGGTCCCGGCTATCATTCGAAGATCTTTGACAGTCGTCACGGGTAGTCAGAAGCCCATAAGTCTGATAACCAGTCTTGCCAAGGGTACTCGTATATACCCAGTTACTGGGTTCTAGAGGTCAGACAGGCAGTTGCTACATGTAAAATACTGGTATCCAGCTGCTTCGGGTAAGACTGGGAGCCGACTTCAACATAGTTGGGATAAGGCTAGGCAGATTGATTGAGGTAATTCTTTTTGTGTTAAGCCAGAGTTAGACAGTGCGATTTAATGACATACGTGGCTTACCATAAGTTGAATTACAATACAAGTTTCACCATCTTCTCCTGTGAGGCAGCGAGCCTCCTTGCCGGATTGCCGCCATGGGATCTGGAGGCAAAAGCCCTCGCGCAAGTATGGGAGTGGCGCGAGGAGGCGAAACGCCGGGGCGTAACTCCGATGCCGCGAGAAATCGCAGCACAGCGGACGGAGCTCTGGCGGGATCTCATGGCGACATGGAGAGTACGGTTGTCGCAACCCAGTGCTGGGCACGCCATAATTGCGGCGATAAGTCCCCTCTTTGAGGAGTGGCTAGAGAGGCACCACGGCGTCCTCACCTTCCGCCTGACGCAGGTTTTCACCAGACACGGCAGCTTCGAGAGGTTCCTGTGTCGGATAAGGCGGGAGGAACCGCCCGGGTGTCACCACGTGTGGATCGCCCGGCCGGAGGACACGGTGGAGCATACGGTGCAGGTTTGCCCGGCTTGGGCAGAGCACCGCCGTGTCCTCGTGGAAGCGATCGGCGGCAGAGATCTCTCGCATCTGGCCCTGGTTCAGGCCATGGTACGAAGCGAGAGGGCATGGGCAGCCGTCACCTCCTTCTGCGAAGCAGTAATGCTCACGAAGGAAGAGGCGGAACGGTTGAAGGAAAGGTAAATTTCGCGCCCTCTCGCCCCTAGCTGCCGCAGGAGACGCCTTGGGCGTCGGGAATCCCGGGCGGATTTCCGGCCACCGTAGGCGCGGGCCTGCGGACGGTGAGCAATGGGTAGCTCACCGTCTGGTAAGGACCAGGCCCGGGTCGACGGCGCGTTGTATTCCACGCGCGCCTCAAAGTGATGTCAGCACAAGTGTAGGGGCCTACTAGGGCCGACGCCAGCCGGGGTCGCGGGAAGGTAGGTACCAAAGGGTTACCGAAGCCTCTGGCAACACAGGAAACTGAAGGAATACGGGTGGGTTTTAGTCAGTGAGAGTCTGACACACCCTCCCACTCCGCTCAGAGCGGGAAAAGATTTTTGATGATTTCCCACACAAAAAAAAAAAGTTGCACCATCTATACGGTGTTTAGACGATGCAAGTTAATTTTTGCCTCATTTTATTGTATGCCATAGGCAAGAAATTTGCATCGACTCAATGGGGCTTTAGGCCATTAACACTGGGATTTCTTGGTTTCTATCGCAAGAAGTATGGTTAAAAAGTTTTACGGAAATCGCATGAAATGTCCTAAATCTCAAATGTCTCTGTCTTAATCTTTTGTTCGTGCTATTTGCTAAGGGCTTCTTGCTCAGGTCAATTTGATTCATCAATTTGCTTTTGCCCGCCGCTTCCCACGGGAACGTACTACCTGGGTATAGTATTCTATGTCCTAACCCAGCACCCTAATTGCGTAACACAGTTTGAATCACAATCCGAGAGTTTTGAAGCATATTGCTAATCCATTGCTTCATAGGTTTTAAAAATCCGTCTGCTCAACAACGTAAATAATGCAATGGACGTGGGTGAAGTGTCAAAATGAAACCAATTACGATGAATTGTAATTTTATGTGTATTACGCAATTGCCCCTCTGGTCATAGTCTACCCAAGTGCCAAATTGAATGCAAATCCGTTCTGCCGTTTTAGCGTGAAAGTGTAACATACAAACAAACAAACAAACTCACTTTCGCGTTTATAATATTATACTTACGCTACGCCCCGAGGTTTCATCCGCATAAGTATCTATCTCGTGGGAATATCAGGATAAAAGATGTCCTATGTCCTAATCCACGTCATTGGCGTCGATTCCCTTGTTCACAAACTAAAATAAATTTAAGTTCAGTGCATCTTTTTCTTTCTATTTCATTAAGAAAAGGACAGAAGATACATTTTAGTTTAGTCCTGTCAAATTAGTCAGCGCTTGACGTAAATCGACGTAATTTTAGTAGGCAAGTTTTTAATCACGTCTAAACTTGTATGGAATAGTGACAGGCGCTGATTAATTTGACAGGACTAAACTAAAATTTATCTTCTGTCCTTTTCTTAATGAAATAGAAAGAAAAAGATGCACTGAACTTAAATTTAGTTTAGTTTGTGAACAAGGGAATCGGCACCATTGTCTACCCATGTGTCTAATTTCATCCAAATCCATTCAGCTGTTTAAGCGTGAAAGCGATTCCACAATTTACGTTATTTCACCTACCACTGTTTGTCTCTGCATCACCCAAAAGTTGACTGGTAGAAAATAAATTTGTGTGCTTAAAGTATTAAATAAATATATAAATAAATAATAAATAAACAAACAAAAAAACTCACTTCGCATTTATAATGTTAGTAAGGATAAGGATAGTTAGGATTTACGTTAAAGTTTTATTTCTTGTTCTTTACTTTTTTTCCCGTAATACTCATGCTCTGCAAAGTTAAAAATCCTAAGGTTATACTGTATAATAGTTTCGGTACGTTTGACCAACTGTTCAAATGACACACACGCGGTCAATAGTTGTTGAAAGCAGTACCGCTATGAATGCACTTCTGCTAGCTTTGACAACAGAACTGCATGTGCAGTTCTGTATATTCTGTCTGTCTGTCTGTCTGTGTTTGTGTGTGTGTGTGTGTGTGTGTGTGTTTGTGTAGGTATGTACCTAGTTGAAGGAATACATAAGGACTTGTTCTTCTGTGATATGTGTTCGTTTTTGCACAAACTTTTTTGGCTGTATATTTATACCATAAATCAACACTTTTTGTGACCTCCATAAGCAATATTTTAATGACCCTATTAATTTACCTTAAATCGGTAAACTAATCAACATTCAAGTAGTTGTACTAATGAAAATAAAAACAACAATGAACCAAAATTAATTGAATTTTTATTTTGGGTCATTACCAAATCGATAAATTACATGAAGCGATGCAATTAAAAATGTTGACATGTGTCTCGTGCTCACTTACCGACCGTCTCACTAAAATAGCCTACACAATCGTAAATAATATTTTTTGGGTTCCGTACTTCAAATAAGAAAGACCAGCTGTTTTATCGCAAATTTTTATGAAAGGTAAAGATGAAAATCATCCATCATCTTCATCAGTAGATTCTGAAAAGAAAACGCTTTTCAATTAACAAAATGAAATAGAATTATGGTAGGTACTGGTTTCTAAATATTGATATGGATATGATATGGATATAATATGGATATCCATATTATATCCATATCATATGATATGGATATGATATGGATATGATATGGATATGATATGGATATGATATGGATATGATGTGGATATGATATAGATGATATGGCTAGAAAGGGGGTGACTACCGAGATGACAACTAATAGAGAAGTATGGAAGAAAGGGACATGTTGCGCCGACCCTAAATAAATTGGGATAAGGGCAGGAGGATGATGATGATGATGATGATGACTGGTTTCTAAATATCTTATTTTCCGGCACACCTCGGTTTTAGTTGAAAAGAACAACCGATAAATCTGAATATTTATTTCAAGACGATTATATCTGGATCAGTTCTGACCATGTTTAGACATCCAAAACTTACATATTTAATTATGTACGGGACTCTGAATAATATTGAAAGCCACACTTAACCCCATCTTTATTTAACAGATGATTTTTTACGAAGCTCCCGACGTGATTCTGATTAGTTTTTATATAAACTCAGAAGAAGCTGGTTGAACTAATTTTGTATGGAATTAAAACTGGACGTTGTAATGTCCACAAATCTGTGATTTTATTGTGTGCGGCTGTTGAGGAAGTCTCCAATTGTGAGGACCGCTTAATGTTGTAGTGAACCAAGAAATTATATTTAGGTATATTATATTCAAGTTGTTAAATGAAAATGATTACAAAAATAATTTATTTATTATAAAAAAAATGCATTCTAAACAAAAAAATATATACTAGTAATAAAAAAATACATACACTTTGAACACCTACTGTTTAAATTTTATGTTGTTTTGTTATTAGTAGTCTATTTTTTTAGGTTACGTAGTGAATGTTTATTTATAATTGGAACCGCCACCTAAAAATAAAAAAAATAGTTTTCATTTGGTTGATGATTGACTCTCCCACTCTATGATCTCTTGCCCATAAACGTCGTTGTTTTTAGAAAACTTGCTCGACCTATGCGCAACTTCACATGAAAAAAACCGTTGGCTTTTTTTTATTGAAGAATGAGAAAACGTCCTTGACTCGACTTGAGGAAACAACTAAGAAAATGGGGGTTTGTTTTGACATAATAATTAGTATTTTGCAAAATAGCGTGCCTTGGCCCAGTACGTCTGTAAACACCATTTCAATAATAGGTAAATATAGTAGGTAAGTATGGTGTAGATGTTTTAATTAGGCAAATATTCTTCAACTACTTTATCGCTTCCTTATTGATGCACGTTAAAAGAGTGCGCCGTTTGCTTAACTCAATATTATAGTAATTAAATGGAGTCGATGATATATGATATTATCAGGAATTCCAAAAAAAATGCATTTATTTTGGAACAAAACATGTAGTGATCTTAATCAGTCACATTTTTATGAAGATAAGATTTATATTATATATTGATATATTAAATCCAATTCTGCTGTTAATTTGTGAAAGTGATAACAATTATACTTACCTACATGTTTTTTTACAATACCAACTTAGTAACTTTTGACTTTAAGGTGCATCTGTACCTACCATGTATTTTATTTAGTCTAGAACTTTTTTTGACAATAACAACAATATTTATTTACCAACATCTTGCATAATGTCATCCAATTTAGAGTATCATTCTTTTTTGTGAGCAGCATGTCGCCATAAAAACATTTTGATGGGACCCTGAGCAGTAATTAGGGTATTATTTATTGTGAAAAATCCCTTCGTTTCGTACTTAATTTAAACAAGAGAATTTAGCGTTTAAATTAGCCTCGTAATGTGTTATTTGGCTCGATGTATTAAGTTTTTTACTTTTTTGGTCGCAGCGTCGGCAGACTTAATTTTTTTTAAATGAAATTAAAGATTTTTTTCACGGTCTCGTTGTTATTGGGTTCATAACGCGATGCTTGAGGATTTTTATTGCTTCCAATAATGAATATGATGTTGCGACCGATCGAATGTTTTTCTGTTTGATGGCGTTTAACGACACTTAATTTGTTTGAGAATCATATTGATGGACATAAAATTAAAGTAAATTAAAGTAAGTAAGTTTTATATTCTAGTGATGTTTATTTTAGAAGTATGTATGTATATGTATGTTATTATATTCCCATATTATTTGTTTTGTTAATTGTTTTGATTTTATGTATTGTATTTTCTCTTCTACTCTTACACATGGTGTCTATATCTCATTATCTACTTTCGTATCGCAGGTATGCTGGAAGAGATTTCTTTAGAAATAAGCATCACCTTTGAACGTATTTTTCTGTTCTGTTCTTCTTTTCTGTTTTTATATGTGTGTACATAAATGGTTAAATAAATAAATAATAAAGTAATAAAATAGTCTCCTTGAAATGTTTTATTAATTTGTGTTGTAGAACGTAAGTTAGCATAAAGTATTTTCGAAGACTGTAAAACTTCTGAAGAATTCTACAGGTTGAATAAATGGATAGGGCAGCATCCTTAAAAATGGAATCATTGTCCCATCTGACTTTCACAGACATCTCAATTAGTTAAGCTTATAAGCTTATCTTATAAGCTTAACTAATTGAGATGTCTGTAGATAAGGGAGGAAAATTAAGATGTCTTCTCAAAATGGAGGCTCATCTTCCTACTACGCAACCAATTTTCAACCACCCTTAATAAAAACCATTAGGTACCCAGTGCAATCTTTTATTCTACAATACCACTGAACAGAGCATCGAACTTCTAACAATACTTATAAAAACCCTCCAGCTCCACTATCTTTACAACTCACATAAATACTCTACAATAAACCTTAAGGCCTCCTTCAATAAAATTAAGACATTTTAATTATTCGCCCCTATTTTGTCCATAAGCTAATTACGGACAGACGGTGGTCTTTTCAAATTAAGCTGTTAATTGAAAAGGCACTTCAGATGCTATTGGTGCAATAAAGGCATAAAAACGACTGCCTACTTGAACGTCCGAGAATAAAATGAGACTTAAATAGAGGCACTTAATTGATTTGCAATTAAATTTTTAAAACTGGTTTTTGTACATTTTAATTGTGTAAAGTTTTTTTTTTGTATTATTTTTCAGGGTATTTTTGGATTGGAGGCTGTTCCGATTTGGAGATTTATTATCCAATATTGGTAGCGCATACAAAATGATATTCGATATGTTGTGTATAAATGCCGGCATTTATCTTTAGCTCTGATCCTTAATTACTTTAAGCGATTTTGGACCTTACTCCTAAGACAATAGGACGAGCACATAAACCCCCACCACTTCGCCGAGAGCTCAAGTTAAATGCCGGCCATTTATAATACAATGTGTACAAAATGTTTGCTTTGCTTTTTTTAAAGTTACGTAACACAACTGATTAAGTAAGATAACTTAACCAGAATATACTTATTCGAATGTATCTGAAAGCTCTGCAAGATTCAATAAGCGACATTTTTAGGCGCCCATACCTATAAGGACGGCGTTAAGTACTCGAAATCTTAAGAAAACACCAAAGAAGGGTTGACAGGAAACTTCCCGGAAATTCTACAAGTTCAATACGTCAATTACTTAGAGATAAGGTTTGAGAGACAAACGTAGACACACGAGCGTCTGTCATCAAACATTAGTGTTTGCGCTCAAACAGTTGATAAGATAACCTTTAGTTAACGCCGACACAATGCTTCGGCGCGTCAATATTTGTTGTGTGAATACCTTTCGGCCTAGCGCGTGCTAGCGGGGCAGCTGTTACACCGGAGTGGACGTTGGGGCTACGTGTGTTCGCGAGACGAAAGTTTAATCGAAAAAAAAAAAGGTTTCTAAAGAGGAGGGAATTAAAGCTTTGAATAACCCATGTTATGACAAGCCTGCTATGTGCTTGATTTTCAGCTAGTAATTTTCATTTTGTTCAATCTTCTGAAAACTACCTAAAAAGATTTTATGAGACCAATGCTTTCCCCGTACACTATTGGAAAAGCCGATTACTGCCATAAAACAAAAACTAGTACTTGCTTTTAGTCATTACTCACCTACTGAATGTGTGTGTAGGTGAGAAATGACTAAAACCAGTAAAAACCACTAAAAAAACACAGTACTTACTTGAGTACTGTGTTTTTTTATACCTGAAGTAATCTTCGGGAATTGTCAAGTACGACGTGGTCTTCAATTCATCTGTACTCGTATTTACCTATGATAGTCCCCTTTTAAACACAACTGAATTGAAAAATACGCGACGGTGTAACAGGTAGCCCAGTTAATGCACAAACGAGGCACTTAAGATTGTAACGGATGTCAAAGATAATAGAATTTAATTTTGAATGAAGTGTGAACTTTTGTTAAATGAATGTTGTAGGTAAGAGGAGATGATGCGAAACGTTCCTTTTTATGTAATATAATTACGTTTAAGACGCTGACAACACCTAAACCGCGGTCCCTGTCAGATTGCATAGAAAAGAAAGAGAAGAGCGTTGACACAACGCTTGTAATTTATTGCAAAATATGAAGTAATTATCTATTTACTCAAAATTGAGTTGAGTAATCGAAAATAAAAAACAACCAAGTTCTGCATTCAAATAAGACGTTCTTGTTATTTATTAAATACGTAACGTATGTTGATATTTAATACAGATATTTTGGATAAGAACTCAAAGTAAGAGGTTAGTTTAACGTTAGTTTGTATCGAGATTTTTTTTTAAAACGTGTTTTGGTAACAACCAGGTTCTGGGAAATATGTTCAAATATAACATATATTTTTTCCGCTACCACAAACTATACAGATTTGGCAGTTTTTTTTCTTAAGAGAAGCCCATTTTTGTCAATTGGGTCTTGTCAGCGCCTTAAGGAAAAACGTTTAAAACGAACTAGATGACTTTCAATGTCTCATTTAACTAAGATCGACCTTCTATTATCCCATTGATCATTTAGTTTTCAGAGCCAGATATTATGTAGGTCACCATATAGGCAGAGAAACGACCACGACACAACTTTTTTGTTGACCGTCCAAAAGTTGAAGGTGTCGAGCGGCCGTGATTCTGTTACGCTTAGGTTGATCCTAAGTAAGCTTATTGTTATTTTTCTCAAAAACAATACACGTGAGAGATGGAAGAAAATATTAACTAGGTACTTAGATCTAAGGTAGAACTGTAACTTCCATTTAAGTTTAGACTCTTTAGAATAATGATGCCCAAAAACACACTGAACTTAAAACATTTTAATTATTTTGACAGTTTAGGACCTTCATGGTCTCTTTCTTGCATTACGCCAATAATTTGTGTAGCTGTGAGGTTTGTTTGCGCAATCATATTTTAACATCTGTTTCTTGACTATGTATATCTATAATGTAAAGGCAGAATTAGATAAATAATAAATATCCATAATTTCAACACGATGTTAAGCTGTTAAAACATCAATAATGTAAGCAACACTTAAGTGTTGAATGTGGTGTTGCCAACTTATCTTATAGTAGCATAATCCAATGAAAATGAATGTGCTTGATGAGGATTTTCATAAGTTTTTAGGGTTCCGTACCTCCAAAGGGAAAAACGGAACCCTTATAGGATCACTCGTGTGTCTGAGGATTTCAAATATATATTTTTATAATTTTATAATAATTAGTTTTAGAGTTACTAAAGGAAATATATGAAAATTGACCATTCCCATCAATCTCATCAATCTCCAAATTTGCTGGAGTCCAGAATTTTGAAAAAAAATGCAGAGAATAGTTCCATATTTACAGATTATAGGAAAACCTTTAGGTCTGTGGACTTAAAATAATATGGTAAATCACACAATATTGTGCGTACTTACTTACATTTGCAGTTGGAATGTATGGGGAACACGTTTTTCTACTACAGCGTTGAGTTTGTTCTTAGGATAAATTCATCCCAACTATAGAATCATTGTGCGTGGTCCGATACGCACTTGACTGGTTTTTTTTAATATTTTTTTTCCACATTGGGAAGCTCTTGGCCGTCATCTTAACTAATGGCAAGTGATGATAAGGCCGAAGATGGAAGCGAGCTTAACCCGGAATCCTCAACCACAGAGGAACTCAAAGAATCGTCAGAATCGTCTTTACAATTCACAGTCACACATTTCACGACTATTCACGAGCATCTAAAAACATATAGCTATATCTACGAACTTAAAACTTGTAAAGACGAAAAATACGTTTTTGTTCTGTGATATACAATTGAAGAGACATGTCCAGTAGTAAAGTGAACCAGATAATCATGCAGCAGTGTGCCTGATAATGATATCCTGCAGCAATTTCATTACTTTTACTGTCAATCAATCTAATGCTGGCAGGGGTTTACTGAAAGCTTCTTCAGGGAAGGTCGTATAAACGTACTAAAGTAATAGGCTTATTACTACGCCCCTTAAATCACTATATTGGGCAAGTGTTAGGTGTATATATTATTATATTAAATTCGTTTATTTCCATAATCAAATTACAAAATGGTTAACTAAATTAAATTAAAACTAAGTTAAACCTAAAAAAGGCCCTCGAGGCATCGTACCGAAGATGCTGGCGGCATTTTCTCGCTGAATTGCAATGCTGATGCGTTGCGCGAGAAAGCCGCCAGCTTTTCGGTCACCAGTTACATCAACTAGACGTTTCGCGATTTCCGCAAATAACTTATGCGCACTGGGACCCCACGGACCGAGGGCCTCGACGCCAAAGGGCACAAAGTTGTACCCTCTGCCAAGGCCTCTATATTTAATCATTTTCAGATTTTCGTCATTTTCTGCCGCTGCACCCGCTTTAGAAACAGTCCGTTGGACGTGGGACGGTACCAGTGTGTCTACACAGGTAGCGTCCCACACAAGCATCCGTCCCAAACTCCACGGAACCAAGACACACCATCAGGTCTTTTGCCATCTCTGACAATGCCAGTTGGCTCAAGAAGAGCAGGCACATTTATGCTGGCAAGAGACTGGCATTATATTATTATATATATATTGTCTTTACTATATTACAGAAAGTTTGAATATTCGTATTGTCTGAAGTATTTTCCTCTCGCCAGTTCTGTGGCTATCCCGCCATCTATCAGCCGTTAGGTTAGGGTTACCGGAACTGCGGCACCTACAATATAAACGTGGGAACTCCTGCCGAGTTTCATTCAATTGTTGGTACGGTAATTTGAAACCTACCATTGGTAACACTATACCAGCAATATAACAAACTCAACAAGATACTACGTAGGCCGATAACAAATAGCAAAGTAGCAGTTTTGCAACCACAACGGATTGGCGTACGAATTGTATTATAATTCACGAATAATCGAGTGTTTGTAAGTAAATAATGGTGTCGAACATGCTTACCGATTGTTAGTTTGAATCGATTTATTTCGCAAAGTTATAGTGGTTGCTTTGAGTGTTGAATTGATTAGGATAGTGGTTATGGAAATTCTTCGAAAGGTCTCTCTCTACTCATGAATTTTAGGCTTTATAGCAAGCTATGTTCTTCTACTAGATTAAAGCAGCGATTCTTTTGCACTTTATTAGGTCTAGGTTGCCACTGGGTGAAGTTGTGGACGCGTCTCTTTTTCAATTGTGTCCCCAACTTTCAAGGATTGGATATGCAAGATCGTTATTCTTTATTTTCTTTGAGACTTTGAAACACCTCTTTTTATAGCTAAGCAATTTGTGACCCGCATTGTTTTCAGTAGGTATTATTATTATTAATCATTTTATTTCAGATAAAATTTAAGCCATAAAATTACAAAAAAATAAAAATACAGTGAAAAAATACAGAGACATAAATAATTATTATAGGTGGGTATTAGTAAAATCTTATGCACTATGTTAGTCAACACCCATCACAATATGCATCCATTTGTTCTGGATAGGGCAATCCGCACGAGATACAATCTGCACGATAGGTACTGATACTACTGCCTCGCAGCGCGCTGTAACAAGGAGGCTACTTCCTTAAGTTTAACCGCATGAAAGCAGTCCGTTCCAAAGAAAGTATATGCTGGCAATAAAATTTAGAAAACCTGGACAAAAATCTGGTGTTATTTAAATAAATAAGACAGCATCTTTTCATCATTGTCATCATTTTCGTAGTTGCCATAGTCTTTTTGAGCTGCTATTTTTCTCACTTTTTTGCGAGGTAAGCAGTTCATCCGTGTAGGTATTCATACCTATCAGCTAACATGCACATCTAGTATTCATTGTAACATTTCAATGGCTGGTCGTTAGTACGTAGTTGACCCTAACAAGATTCCTCGCATTGGCTCGTAATATTTATCACCATTAGAATTTGTAATTGCCATGTATGGTGCCTTACGTTTTCTAACAGTTATGGGCTGGTGATAAACTTACACAGTGTATAGGTATGTGCTTGTGCATAAAAGATCAATGCAGAGCGTTAAGTATTTATTGGCAGGTTACCTTACCTGCATGTGTCCTGAACTCCTGAAGGTTAGGATCTAATTCCTCATCATTTGATCTGCCTTTAATAGGCTAAAGGATTTTTTTGGTTTCCCTATTTTGTGTACCGCTACTGCAAAGGCTTCTTCTTCCAAACCTCTCCCTTCTCTCCTTCCTCGATCCTTTTGCGATCTCAGGGTAGGTCGTCCGCGAAAACATGTCCAGATCGTCACATCACAGACTTCCGTCTACGCTGGTTATGTTACATTGGATGATGTCTAGATTTCAAAGTCATTGACTAGCAGAGTTCACCTGTCTGTGCACATTAATAAATACACACATTTAAATTTTGAATTCATGGTCGTATAGGCGGTAGCTGGTCAATTGCCTCTACCTACGCATTATAGCGGTCATTACACCCAAAATATTACCTGTTTGTTTCTTATAGTGTAAGGTGCGGTCTGTGTATACCTACCTACCTACTTTATTTTATTACCAACCTGTAAACATGATCCACTGCATGACATTGAGGCTTACAACGACCGGGACAGTAAACAGTCAGAATAAGTACTTAATTGCCATTCACCTTATTTCTGACTTGGCAGAGGGCTTTGGTACCTACTCATTTTTGTTCTTTGCTACTTTTTGCTACAACTTACGAGTTGTAGGGCATAGGTTTGAGAACCCGGAACATCTTTCGAATCTTTCGAATCATCCGAGTTTTTGGTTCTAACCAAAAATTCGAAGATATGTGACATCTACCAACCCGCACTGGGCCCGCGTGGTGGATTACGGCCCAGTCCCTCTCACAGAGAGAAGGCCTGTGTGCCCAGCAGTGGGAACATTATAGGCTGATTATGATTATTATTACCTAAGTGTGTGCTACTTTTTCATAACACGACTGGATAGAACCACCTGAGAAAAAATATCCCGTTTGATAAGGGATTGCTTTAAAAGCATAAGGTCGGTAGCGCAAGTTTCTTGTTCATGCTTACTTCAACGATCTGCTTTACAATAATCCTGCAAAAAAATTACAAGAACAGTTAGGTACATAAACTGCTAATAAAAATTCTGGCCACTTAGGAATTAATATTTTGTGATAAAAAATAGCAGAGCCAATCAATAAATTACAAAATTGCAGGATCTTAATTTCCAGAACAGGAAAATCCCGTTCCTAATTCAGCTGTCGTTTACAAAGTTTATCTAATTGTATTTAATAGTGGCAAATTACTACAGCAATTTGTACTTAAGCTAGAAACAAAGAATTCTCCCTGCACATCGCAGGAACCGTACATTTAATAGAACGATTACCAGTACTTCACATAAAAGAGCATTGAGCACCTCAATTGAATTGCATTCTTCAGCCGCGGCGGGCTTGAATGCGCGTACGCATGGATACTTCCCTCCCTCCACCAATCGCGGCGCGGATTGGGAGGGATTAGGCGGAGCCTTATAAGCTCCTCCCACCGCCTTCTGCCTCGGTTTCGTATTAAGTATTGAGTTACAGATAATAGAGATCGGATGTTTTACTGTTTCTGTTCTGTTTTTATTAAGGGATTTCATTGAAAACGGAAATTTAAAGATAAGGTCTCAATAGCCGTAAAGGTGCCTTTGTAAGGTCAAAGTCAGTTTAATCGTATCAAATGTCTCTCACGTCAACATTGTTAATGTCCTCACTAAAGTGATTGGGTGGATTGTAAAGACATGAGTTTTACAATTAGGTAGATGACCTCGTTGGAATCGGTATCTTGTTACGAAAAATGTAACGTATTTATAAAATGTTTATAGGTGTGATAGGTACTAATAACTTACTGAAACAATTAGGTAAGTATTGTGTTAAACATTCGATTTAGGTGGCCCACATTATTATTTATATATAGCTGTTGCTCATGTAGGGTCAGCATAGCACTTTATACTTAAAATCGAGGTATGGATAATACGAGGTTTTAGGAAAAGAAATAAAGAAAAAGAAGGTAAGTAATGAAAAAAAAACATAATTTTGACGACCTCATGCTCTTTTCAGTACGAACAAAAAGTTACATGTTAATTCATCTTAACCAAAATGTAATAATTGCACTACTTTCATAAATCTCTATTATGAAAATACATGATGATAAGAAACCAGTACACAGTTCATGCCCATCGTGTGCGGCCACTACCCAGCGAGCTATCATGACGACGTCGTTACTGTCAGCTGGGACACGATAGCACACACTGTCACTGATCAACTAACACAGATGAGACTGTTCATCAATAGTGCATGTATTTCTGTTTAATATAATACACAGTTTGTGCACATCGTGTGCGGGCACTATCTAGCAAGCTATCATGACGACGTCGTTACTGTCAGCTGCAACACGATGGCACACACTGTCACTGATCAACTAACACAGATGAGACTGTACATCAATAGTGCAGTATTACTGTGTTTAATATAATACACTGTTTGTGCACATCGTGTGCGGGCAGGATCTAGCGAGCTATCATGACAACGTCGTTACTGTCAGCTGCGACACGATAGCACACACTGACACTGATCAACTAACACAGATGAGACTGTTCATCAATAGTGCAGTATTTCTGTGTTTAATATAATACACAGTTTGTGCACATCGTGTGCGGGCTTTATCTAGCGAGCTATCATGACGACGTCGTTACTGTCAGCTGCGACACGATAGCACACACTGACACTGATCAACTAACACAGATGAGACTGTTCATCAATAGTGCATGTATTTCTGTTTAATATAATACACAGTTTGTGCACATCGTGTGCTTATCGTGTGCGGGCACTATCTAGCAAGCTATCATGACGACGTCGTTACTGACAGCTGCAACACGATGGCACACACTGACACTGATCAACTAACACAGATGAGCCTGTTCATCAATAGTGCAGTATTACTGTGTTTAATATAATACACTGTTTGTGTACATCGTGTGCGGGCAGGATCTAGCGAGCCATCATGAGGACGTCGTTACTGTCAGCTGCGACACGATAGCACACACTGACACTGATCAACTAACACAGATGAGACTGTTCATCAATAGTGCATGTATTTCTGTTTAATATAATACACAGTTTGTGCACATCGTGTGCGGGCACTATCTAGCAAGCTATCATGATGACGTCGTTACTGTGAGCTGCAACATGATGGCACACACTGACACTGATCAACTAACACAGATGAGACTGTTCATCAATAGTGCAGTATTACTGTGTTTAATATAATACACTGTTTGTGCACATCGTGTGCGGGCAGGATCTAGCGAGCTATCATGACGACGTCGTTACTGTCAGCTGCAACACGATGGCACACACTGACACTGATCAACAAACACAGATGAGACTGTTCATCAATAGTGCAGTATTACTGTGTTTAATATAATACACTGTTTGTGCACATCGTGTGCGGGCAGGATCTAGCGAGCTATCATGACGACGTCGTTATTGTCAGCTGCGAAACGATAGCACACACTGACACTGATCAACTAACACAGATGAGACTGTTCATCAATAGTGCATGTATTTCTGTTTAATATAATACACAGTTCGTGCACATCGTGTGCGGGCACTATCTAGCAAGCTATCATGACGACGTCGTTACTGTCAGCTGTGACACGATAGCACACACTGACACTAATCAAATAACACAGATGAGACTGTTCATCAATAGTGCATTATTTCTGTGTTTAATATAATACACAGTTTGTGCACATCGTGTGCGGGCACTATATAGCGAGCCATCATGATGACGTCGTTACTGTCAGCTGTGACACGATAGCACACACTGACACTATTCAAATAACACAGATGAGACTGTTCATCAATAGTGCATTATTTCTGTGTTTAATATAATACACAGTTTGTGCACATCGTGTGCGGGCACTATATAGCGAGCCATCATGATGACGTCGTTACTGTCAGCTGCGACACGATAGCACACACTGACACTAATCAAATAACACAGATGAGACTGTTCATCAATAGTGCAGTATTTCTGTGTTTAATATAATACACAGTTTGTGCACATCGTGTGCGGGCACTATATAGCGAGCCATCATGACGACGTCGTTACTGTCAGCTGCGACACGATAGCACACACTGACACTGATCAACTAACACATAAGTCTGTTCATCAATAGTGCAGTATATCTGTGTTTAATATAATACACAGTTTGTGCACATCGTGTGCGGGCACTATCTAACGTGCTATCATGACGACGTCGTTACTGTCAGCTGCAACACGATAGCACACACTGACACTGATCAACTAGCACAGATGAGACTGTTCACCAATAGTGCAATAATTCTGTGTTAAATATATAACACAGTTTTTTGCACATCGTGTGAGACACTATCTATATAGCGAGCTGACTTGGTTTAAATATTTTAGATTTAATTATCTAAGTACTTTTGCAAAAACCGATTGGAAAAGCAGAAATCAATAAGGTATCTACTTAGATACCTACTATCAATCTGTAAAATTAACAAAACAAAACTTACCCTTATAATTACTTTATCATCATCCTCCAGTCCTCTATCTATGCTTTTAATTGTGGTCCGCGCAGCCTTAATATCGTCTTATTCTTTCATACATCTCTGGCTCAGAGATGTATGAAATATAATCTCAATATTCACTCCATTTCTGGCATCTTTCACACAATTAATCAATCAGCCGGCGAATCGTTCGCCGTTGAAACGTTCTATCGGTGAAAAAATGAAAAGTGAATCGTTCTGTCGGTGAATCGTTCAACGGCGAAACGAATGTCGGAGAAATGTTTCAGAACGATTTAGCTGGCTTTAAAGCTTAATATTTCGGAAAAGGATCGAAAAATTCTTTGCACAAACTCGCAATACCTTTGAATGAACTTTCCAACTATACCTACCCCACACAATGGGATAGTCGAGATAAAAAATCCTTCCCCACTTTAAGCGTAGGAGCGGTACCCTACCCTAAAAAATAATATTTTAAGAGTTTTTTTTTATAATTTGTAGGTATACCAAAGCCAAATTACAGCTTTCTAGTACCAAGAGTCTCTGAGCTAAGCCACGGACATACACACACACCGACATGGCGAAACTATAAGGGTTCCTGGTTTTTTTTAATTTCTTTTTATTTATTTATTCGTATTTTTTTTTCTCAACAGATTTACTCGCCAAACCTATTTCTCAACAGATTTATGCGCCAAACCTATTACTTATTTGATTACTCGCCAAACCTATTACTTGGTTGACTACGGAACCCTAAAAATCCCACTTAAAATATCTCTCAAATAATGTTTCTAAAAATGTAACTACTTGTTAATATTCCTACTTTCAGAATCATATTTCAGATCACTTTCCATCTCATACTGCATATTAGGCATAAAACTTTCAAACCGTGACCTCTCTGTATTTTTCATACTCACCACGCATACTCTCGGCACTTAGCGCTGAAGCTTGAACACAAATGTGGCTTGCAATCACAATTGTCACCGTTAATTCGCATACTTGCGATAACATGTCGCTTGTACCTCTGCTATTAAAATAAATAAAATTACATACATTTAAATGCTTACCTTAATCACGTGGTGCACGGACCACTCTGAGAAACATGTAATGGAATATGAACTTTGGACTGAAATATATAGAAGTTAATACTGAATGAGAGATGTTTGGGTGTATCTGTGTGTTTTATTTTTTTAATTATTATTTATGGAGAGCTATTTCTTTGGTGCTTTTGTGAATTTCTTTAAAGTAGTAGTTTATACAGGATTTATGTATGTATCATGTAATTTATTATCTTGCAGATAATTCTAATTTATTCATCTGTGATTGTATCTAAGCCACTTACCCTTTTAACCTCGCCTATTAACAGACCTTTAAGTAGTGGCAAAGTAGGTACTTAAGTCGTATCTTGTTTACTTGAATTTGTTTATTACTTAGTTGCAAATTCTTGAGTTTAAAGCCTTGAACTTAGTATAACTTCTGGAAGCACTTTCTAAGATCAACACTCGAAATATTGAAACGAGAATAGGGAAATTAACTGTAATAGCATTCATTTGTCATCGTTTTCATTCATTTTGTTTGTGTGAGCTTACTTGTAGGTACTTACGTGAAGTTCTACCATAAGAATAATTACATTCATAACTATACGAGCGCTGAGTTCGAAGAGATTAGTCATTTACACATGCTAGCAGCTACACATAGTTATCACCACTCATGCACTTATGCTACGGCCACATTGTCGCGATAAAGCGAACTACACTTCGCGCGCTCTATGTTTACAGCGAGACATTGAGCAGTGTGCGAGAGAGAGCGCGCGAAGTGTAGTTTGCCTAGCATCAGTGCTTTATGACAATTCAATTTAGCATTACATTTTTTGTATGTGGATACCTCAACCCATTAGGCTCTTAGACGATTGCTACCGGTATTTCGCATTCTAAGTACTCATACTATAGCTACATTGTTGCGATAACGTGAACTACACGTCGCGTGCTCTCTTTGGTACATCGCTCGACGTCTCGCAGTAGGTACAATAGAGAGCGCGTGAAGTGTAATTCGCATTATCGCGACAATGTAGCCGTAGCATTCGTATTCATCATCTATTTAGCGTCTTCTTACGCTTTCTTATTTAAAAAAGCCGAAACGTAAGAATTCTAGGTCTCGTGAAGAAGACATTAACCATAATGCTACGGCTACATTGTCGCGATAACCTGAACTACATTTCGCGCGCTCTCTCTCGTACACCGCTCGACGTCTCGCTGTACAACAGAGAGCACGCGAAATGAACGTAGTTCGCGTTATCGCGACAATGTAGCCGTAGCATTACAAAAATAAAATAAGAAAGTAAGAACGCTAAATTTGTGAAAGACAAATTAGTGCTTCGAAAAGTGTATCATACTTGGAGGAAGCTGTTGTTCTGCACGACGAGGATATTGGAACAGGTACCTACCTACTTACTGACTTATCTTAAGTAATTAAGTCTTGTATACGTATCTACTATATTATGTATGGAGACTAGATCTGTCGACCATTTTTTTTTCTTAAGTACCTGGTACTTTTTGAGAGGCCTACACTGTCCTCCCATACCTATTAAGACTGTAATTTGAAAACACTGTAAAAGCCAATTATTTTAAAAAAAGTAACCGTGGAGTTTCTTGCCGGCTCTTTTCCTTAGGAAACGACTACTTGGAACCATGCACCTAGCTTCTGACGATGACATAAGTGCCCATGTAGGTTTATGTGAAATAAAATACTTTGATTGATTCTGATCGAAGATACTTAAATTCAAAACCCGAACAGTCACTGGGGCTCTTTTCAAATTAAATAAATTTTATTTTCAAATTAAACTACGGTTGGCGTTCCTTCCGCTGGGGATTGTAACTTAACCTAATAAGTTTTATGACCATGACAGATTTACAAACAATGTTAGCAACCGTAGGGTTGCTAACATTGTTTGTAAATATTATGTAGCATAACATCAATTTTTATTCGATGGACAGAATTTTCTATTTTATTTGGCCAGCAGTCAAAATCAGGTTGAAGAGCTTTAGGTAAATTCATATATTTGTTAAAATCATCATTTTCTCAACACATGATATTTATAACTTTTCTAGTTTCTATTATTATCACTTTAATACTAAACTCAACAAAATTAGCCTAGCTTCAATCATAACAACAATATTTCCGAAAATGAGTATGAAATCTTACGTTGGAAACGGAGACAAATACTACACGAAACCGTGTTTAAAAATACGAAACGTCGGGAACTCACGTACACTCACCATTGTCAAAACACCTTATATAATTTCACACCGACATTTTTTTTTGTATTTGTATTTTTGCAGCGTGTGTGTGGTCGCGAATAAAAACGGCGACTAAATACGGGATAATGCGCACTCGAAACGGCAAAAGCAAATATTTTTCAAACACCTCTGAGTTGAGCGTAATCCTTTGTGACAGTGTAATTTCAGTATCGTTGACAATACTTGAAAAAAAAGTAAGGGAAGTAAAAGAACTTGGTTTAACTCAGCGGGATTTCCGATCACTATGTAATTTGTGAATAATTTACAGCTATAAAGGGAGGCGGAGACGCGGCGCATTATTATGTTGTCACCGTATTTAAGAAAGGTGCGTTTGCTGCGCATTTGTTTTGTTGTTATGCCCTTGATCTCTGACATTGTTTGTCCTTGTAATAGTTTCACTTTATTGTTGTGGATGATAGTTTTATGGCTGCACAGAGATTCGGGCTTATTTCTCCCGAAGACTTAAAATTATATGTTAACAAAGATTGAGTTATTTTAATGATAATTTTATGAATTTGATTATTCTATAGAAAGGGTCTTTTTTTTTAGGTTGGGAAATCATCAAATAACTTCTCCCGCTCTAAGCGGAGCAGGAGGGTGTGTCTTACTGACTAAAACCCGACCCTATTCCTTCCTGTTGCCTGTGTTGCCAGGGGCCTCGGTGACCCTTTAGTTCCTTCCCGCGACCCCGGCAGGCATTGGCCCTAGTGGACCCCTACATTTGTGCTAACGACATCTCTTTGAGTTTGTCGACCCGGGCCTGGTCCTTACCGGACGGTGAGCTACCCATTGCTCACCGTCCGCAAGCCCGCACCTACGGTGGCCGGAAATCCACCCGGGATTCCCGACGCCTAGGGCGTCTCCTGCGGCGGCTAGGGGCGAGTGGGCGCGAAACATGCCTTTCCCTCAACCGTCCTGCCTCCTCCTCCGCGAGCATTACTGCTTCGCAGAAGGAGGAGGTGACGACTGCCCATGCCCTTTCGCTCCGTACTATGGCCTGAACCAGGGCCGGACGCGAGAGATCTCGGCCGCCGATCGCCTCCACGAGGACACGGCGGTGCTCTGCCCAAGCCGGGCAGACCTCCACCGTATGCTCCACCGTGTCCTCCGGGCGATCCACACAGTGGTGACACCAAGGCGTTTCCTCCCGCCTTATCCGACACAGGAACCTCCCGAAGCTGCCGTGTCCAGTGAGGACCTGCGTCAGGCGGAAGAGGACGTCTGCGTGAGGACGCCGTGGCGCCTCTCTAGAAACTCCTCAAAGAGGGTACTTATCGATAGAAAGGGTCTGAGCCTCATGCTAGCTGGAGCGTCGATCTTCGCATGGTGGCTGATAGCAGCTGGATGATGGTTGCCAAGACTCGAGCTGCATGGCGTGCAATTAGAGAAGCCTAGACGTCCAGCAGTGGAATTCTGTAGGCTGGTGATGATAATGATGATAGAAATGGTATTGTTGTTTTTCAGATTTACTATTTGTTTTAATTAAATTATTCATTTTGCATCTATGCTATCAGCTTGCAATATTCGCAACCATATTAGGTTACACAACGACGAATACTCGTACTGTTGATGTGTGGTGTTATTTATGCCCATCAAAAAGTTTAACTAATATTTAAATCATTCGAGCATTCGTTTAACACTCCCGTTATAATATTTCGGTCATGGCTGGGTCCTCAATATCCAATATTTGGCAACATCAACACCTGTTTGTAATTAGAACGTATTCAAAATTGCCATAACTGAAACGTCCGCCAATCAAATACGCACAAAATCCGCAACGGATCATTTCAAATTTCGAATCGATGTAATGACGTAATATATAACATATGACGGTTGGTAAAGAAACGAGATACGATGCTCCGGAACGCATACAATTAGTTACCTTTTTAACACGTCATCTATTCCCAAAAACTGACAAAAAAAGTAAGACATGTGGACCATTATAAACGTGTTTTGTGTTTAAGAAAAGAATCGAGCTTTATGTCATTTTGATACACTCTTAAGGGTCTTTGTGTGGGACTGAATCGAATAGTCTTTTTATTCGTGTGAATTGCGTTGCATCGATTTTGTGTTGAATTGAACCGATTTTTCAAGCTCAGTAGTCGTCCTTTGTTGCTAATGGTCGCGTTTCGTCTTGCCTTTTACATTGACCTTTATAATTACTACTTTTACGTCTATTATACGATACTACGCCTATTAGTGCATCTGTTGGGTTAAAGAAAAAGGTTACGTTTAACAGATTGGGTGCGAAATTAATCTGTTTTCTGATTATGTTAAGAAAAACATTTTGATTTCGTTTTGATGTGAGAGCCTAATATAATAGTATAAAAGGGAAGTGGCTTATACTTAGCAATGGGTGTTACAAGGTTGCCAATGATGACGACGAAACATCTAACTGGACCTGTAGGTAATTTATTTATTTACTTAACCTATTGACCGCCACGTCAAAAAAGCAAAGACGTGCTCTCGGCGCCAAGCTACGAATTATTCCTTAAAATATGTCATGTAGTCGGGACCGTGGCGTGCTGGGCACATTTTGGTATGTCATCTAAGTATACATGACTGTGGCGGTCAAAACAGCATTAACATTCAGCATTAATTTAGTCTTTGTCATAATTATAGAACTCGCAGGTATCTAAATTATAGGAAATCACGGCACTTTTAACGCTTAATTACTAGCGTCAAAATACTTACATTATCAGTCACGCAGGGTCTGATAGACCTCGATTTTTGATTACTAATAAAACTAAATTCTAGAATCATCTGCTACTGATAATTAAAGGTCAGTAATATTTTAGCAGCTATCGGGAAGGAAAAGGCGGTAGACTATGAAATATGAATGTTTAAATACCGACCGGCGTCTGTCAGACTCCGCGCGAGTAACTTAGGGTTAATTAGCGTTCTTTTACATTATACAAAAGAAAATATGTGTTTTATAAACATCAAAAAATTAATAAAACATGAATATTTTGTTGATTACTACGTTAAGTATAGCTAAGAAATGTTCGGTTTACTTTTAATAACAACACTTCCCATTTTATTAATATATATTTTTCTTAAATATACATAATTTACCACCGAAAACAGCACGGTCTCAACCTGTGAAACAAGTTGTTGCATCTTCTGAGGGTATACGAAACCCACATTGTATCTGTATTTATTTCGACTGGATTTGATCGAGAAGGGTCTATAATTTTGAACTCTGGCGGACGGTCTAGGCACATTAATGCTCAGCTGGCCCACCAAATCTGGACAATCCACGTCTTGATACAACTAGAAAGTTAAACCTAAGAAGTCTACACGTGCATATACATAGTTGTGTTTCGATTATTAAAAGACAGACGCTGACAACACCTAAACCGCGGTCACTGTCGGATTGCATAGAAAAGAAAGAGAAGCGCGATGACACAACGCTTGTAGTTTATTGCAATATATGAAGTAATTATCTATTTACTCAAAATTGAGTTGACTAATCAAAAATAAAAACAACCAAGTTCTGCATTCAAATAAGGCGTTCTTGTTAATAATTAAATACGTAACGTATGTTGATATTTAGTACAGATATTTTGGATTAGAACTCAAGGTAAGAGGTTAGTTTAACTTTAGTTTGTATCGAGATTTTTTTCAAAACGTGTTTAGATAACAACCAAGTTCTGGGAAATATGTTCAAAATTAACATATAGTTTTTCCGCTATCACAAACTATACAGATTTGGCAATTTTTTTTTCCTAAGTGAAGCCTATTTTGGTCAATTGGGTCTTGTGTGCCTTAATATAGTGTGGTCTACGTGTTTATTGAATCGCATTTCAGAGTGAATCAAGACTCTCAAGTCCCTAATCTCAGTCACGGTATTCAACGTCTGGCCCGTCATCGTATAGGTTGTAGGAAATTTGCATTCTTTTACGGGAGCACTTAATATGAAAGCATTTGCTAATATTTAGCTACATGGCCTTACTTTAACACCAATTACACAGGTTATCAACATCATCTTGCAAATTAAGCTGTTGACCTCATTCTGAGTTTACAATCCTAGATAATTTCAAGTCATCAGCATACATTTCGAAATGAGAATTGTGAATAGAATAGGTATTAATATCATCAGCGAACATTATAAACAGCACTGGGCCGACATGCGATCCCTGAATCAGTCTATCAAGGGTCCTTGGACACCGTACACAGTCCTTATCTTTTGCACAAGAATTGTGTGGTCTACTTTATCAAAAGCATTACTAAAGTCACTGTACCTACACAGCGTCAACCTCATTGCCTTTGCTTGTGTCAGTCATAGTGCTGTCGACAAAGCTGGTAAAGTTTGTGGCTGTGGTTCGATTTTTAGAGAAACCGTGATGATTTGTTTAATGTCACAGATTTTAACACTTTAGTAATTCCAGTAATATTAATCAAGAGAAGTGTCCTTGCGACTAATATTGTCTGTGTATTGATAGTCAGACATTCCAGCAAGCACCCAGTCTATAGTAATACCTATAGCTAAAGCCGCATTGATTGCTGTTTAAGCATGATCTCAGGAGTGAATCCAAACTTCAAGTGTAGGTAAAAGTGCGCATGATCCTGTGTTAATAAAATATATTAATGGTATATTAATGCCAACCTCCGATGAGCAACTAGAAGGAGTTCTAAATTCATAAACTTTATCTTCTTAGTAAAATTGTCGTAATAATTTTTACCACAGTGATAGCAATTACAATGAAGTTGCTCACATAATATGTAATGTTATGTAAAGCAGGTATGAATCTTCTTCTGTGACCTACCATAAATTTAATGTGAGCCTTTTGTCAGAAATTTCATATTGCCGATTAATTCATAACACCTGATAAAGACTTCTTAACTCATGTGCATATGTATTAATGCAACAAGTAACGCCATCTATTAATTTGATGCAGAACTTAATCCAAACTGTAGATAAATAAAAATTTAATTATACTGATGTTGTTGGTCAAATGTGGATAAAGGATTTTATATTATTATTGTTCGGTTGCAGATGCCGGTTGCATGAGATTATTTGGTTTATTTTATTGGGAAGAGTAACAAGAACTGACTGATATTTTATGTTAAAACTCAAATAAAAATAAAAATATTTTTTTCTCGAAATATTTGATGATGAAAATTAGGAAAATGGAGAAGGAAGGATAATGATGAAAGTAATAAAATTGTAATAAAAAAATCAAACTACAATCTACACGGGCACTTATGAAACGTCAGAATCTAGGTGCACGGCTCCAATTGACCGTTTCCTATAGAGAAGAGCTGGCAAGAAACTCCACGGTTAGGGTTACTCTTTTAAAAATAATTGGCTTTTACAATGTTTTCATATTGCACTGTTATCTAATAGGTATGGGAAGACAGTGTAGGCCTGTCAACAAGTACCAGGTACCTACATAACAAAATAGTTAGTGGTTAATAAATCAAAGCATCTATGAATCTACAAGGCCTCAAACGTTCTCACATTCGCAAAAAAGAAAATAAACTGTAGGTATAAAAGAATATAAAAAAAAAACAAATTATATTAAGATTTTTATTACAACTGTTGCAAAATCTGAATGAATATCATGTCCACAAAACCCTCTAAGTAATAAAGAATTGAAATTACAAAATTAACTACACCTATGACCTACTTCCATGCCCAGCAAAGGATGCCTATTATGGCCTACGGGTTAATAAGTAATTAAGGCCATTTCAAATTTTATTCAAGTAAAGCTTTCTTCAGACCGAATATAAATGATTAGGCTGTTAAGTAGCAATGGTGTTTACTGAAAATAACTGATGCCCACTTTTACCGTATTTGTTATTTCACAGAATCATGTATTATTATCAGCAGCATTATCATGGGTTACTGCTAGAAATGGCGCTTGCTCAACAAGAGCTGTTCCCAAATTCAACACTGCTTGCATCCATTTACACTAACACTAGGTAATCGACACTTAAATGAATGCCTAAATAAAAGCGAGCTGTTAGATTTTCAACTTTCAGTGCTGACACGAGCGTTTAAAATCCAACAGCGTGCTTTTGTACTTGAAAACGGGCATAACTTGTTCAGTTGTTAGTACCAAACTTTGTGCTTTTTTCACTATAATAATTATGAAAGTAATATCTCTTAGTGATAAATCACCAGTTTGTTGAACTTTGTTTTGAGAATCCTAATACGGCTCCTTTCTTCTCTTTAGATTTATTAGCATCAACCTTTTCTTTTCAGGGTTCCTTAGTAAAAAAGGAACCCTTAAAGTCTCGCCATGTCCATCTGTCTGTCCCCGCTTTAGCGCAGAGACGCTTAGTACTAGAAAGCTGTAATTTGGCAACTTTTCGATCCAATGATCCGTTTGTGTAACATTAAGCATTAAAGTGCTAATTTTTGTTAGAGTCAAGTGCCCCCTCCCCCTTGCCAGCTAAATGGTTGCTTATGGATAAGTAAAAAAAATCATGGCAGTAGTACATATAATAGATTAAAAGGAAAACTATTACAGCTAAGTGGGCTTTACAAGACAACAAAATTTGCAGTTGGAGAATTATTGACTGTGGCATATATCGATGTATGGGAGAACATGTTTTTCAACTACAATGTTAAGTTTGTTTTTGAGATAAATTCATCCCAACTTCCCAACTGCGGAACCCTTCATTATGCGTGGCCCGGCACGCACTCGGCCGGTTTTTCTTAATATGAAATTGTGATAGGTCTCTCATTGCAGACTAATTACTCGTAATCATCTCTAAAATAAATTTATTAGGGCAAATTCAATACAATGCCACTAATCAATCTCGTATGTATCTGGATAAATATTACACTGATGATTATTTATTTATTTATTTATTTAATACTTTAAGCACACAAATGTACAGAGGCGGACTTAATGCTGTAGGCATTTTCTACCAGTCAACCTTTGGGTGATGCAGAGACAAACAGTGGTAGGTGCAATAGCGAAAACTGTGGAATAAATATTTATTTAAATATAAGGATACATGCATATACCTATTAAAAACTTTAAATATATATACCTAATTATACATAAATCAATGATGATGATGAATGATGAATGAATGATGATCTCAAGTTTGTAGATGTCTTCTGAATACCATTCATTTAAATCGAAGACTCAATGCTTCATCGATATGATTATCCAAAACAAAGCAGAAAATAATAGCTGCTGGGCCTTTTTCTTGGAATAGGTTGGGAAAGTCATCACAATGATTCATTTTTTTCTCAGAATCAGCATACAGGTAGTCTTGGCTTTATTACAAACTTTATTTCAGAACGCAGAACTATTAAAAACTGTAATTGTATACCTACCAATGATAGGATCGAAAAATTTTACTGGCAGACCCTGACAAAGCCTGGAAATTACATTTGAACTGAGTATTTGTATCAGTTCATTTACCAATGACCCTCAAGTGGAATTATGTTATTTAAGACGAACTTATTTGAAACTTTTAGAGACAATATGTCAAATAAAAATAATAATATTCAAATTCATCAGTTTAATTACATTACAAATATAACCTAAACAAGATCTTGGATAATACAAATTTTGAGACTGAATCAGAATAACATTCGTTCTTCAAGGTCCCAAAATACAGGAAGACATAACTTTACGCAACCCTTATTATACACATTAAACATTTTTACATAAACATTAAGGTGGACGGAATGCACAAATTGACTTAGCTATAGTTTATATTTACAAACACAAAATGAGATCAGAAAATTTACAAGATTTATAGAAAAAACTACAAGTAAGTATGTAATACTAAAACCCAAACATTGCAAGGATATTGCAAGAATTTATTTCTACCCAAAAAGTGCCACTACCAAACACAGATTTAAGATAGAATCTACTAATACTCCTCTAGAGGAAGAAACACACAATAAACATTGAATTTAGAACATAAATAAATTCAGTTTAACACTAAACGCAATATCTACTCTGACAATAATTCTTCTTCTCCTAACTATAAATTAGGCACTCGTGGCATGAGTTAAACAATAAACTAAATCTTAATACTAAAAGGCACCGTTTTAGGAGTAAAAATCAGTCTTTTCGCATTTGCCACTAATAAACGTAACTGCTAATTCTCATCCTCTGTATCTAAGCTGTCAATTGGAAAGTTCGGATTTAGCAACGGGCTTTTTCCATTGCTGCCGCTCGGAGATGTGTTCACTGATGATATTCCAACAAGGTTGTGTGTCAGACTGTGTCGTCTTAAGTCACAGTTTCTTCTGAAAACCTTCCCACAGGAGGAACAGTTGTATGGCTTTATGTCTGTGTGTGTCAGAAGATGGGTCTTGAGATTCGACCTTTGGTTGAAACTTCTGCTGCAGACGGGGCACTTGTGGGGAGATTCTTCCATGTGTAAGATTTTGTGGACAGCTAACGTTCTAGACTGACAGAAACCCTTTCCACATTCCAGACATTTGAACGGTTTCTCCTTCGAATGGATGTACCTGAAACAAAGATGTATTGTTAAAACTTTTTATATTTCTACCATGTCATGTAGAAGTTAATAGAAACGAGTAATAGTTTTCACTATTTAACCCACAATATAAAAAGACGCAAAGTAAGAATGCTATGCTTGGTGTGCAGTTAATGTTCTTAGAAAACATCGTTTCTTTTGCTCGAAGGTAGTAAAATATTAATGCAACAAAGTTACTAGAAAGACTACAGGTATAGACTTATAGAGAGAGTGTCTCGAGACTAACTCTGCTTATTGTTCGATCTGCAGTCATTGAATACTTAAGCAAACTAAACGCCATGTTTGTAAATCTATTTAACAGAGTATAAAATGCTAGTTTAGTTAGTTTATTACAGAGTTTTTGTACAAGAGGATATAGAGTTAATAGCCGTAGGCAGATTTAATTATTGCCAATATGTCATCTTTCTACAGTTAGAAGCAAATAGTTGCAATATTTTATTTATTTTATTTTTTATTTCTTAACCAAACTGTGACGAAAAAAATTGTGACGGTAAAACTTATACTCTGTGCAAAATGTCCAGTTACTTGAGCATAATTTTGCTCCTTCATCTAAATCGTGTCCATGTACTATCTACAACATTTTGTTGAGATGAGTTGCGCTCAATAAATACATCATGTCTGTAGGCGCCGAAACATTCGCTCTCGCGTGTTCTGCGCACCTTGTGGGAGCAGCCGGGAAGCAAACAAGAGCCCCAGGGTTATTGGTAATAAATTTCAGTTCTCTCTATGCTTTATTTCCAATATCATTAATTTACATTCTTACTATAAATTTCCAAACCACCGTCGAGACAAATGAGGTGAATTTATTCAATTCAAAGACTTAAACGTCCGAATTTTATACCTACAAAATACTTTTAAAGAACCATAAATTACTTATTATTGGATTTACACCCAGTAAAAACAGTATATAATTACGTGGACGTAAGTTTTAATTATAATAAAACATATGGTTTATATTTCTCACAAATGTTGATAGCAACTGATTTCAAATTAAATTTAACTATACAACGTATAATTAACACACCGGGTAACGTGTAATCAATAATAACGCAGCACGAGGGACCAGCGATCGAGTGTACAATTCGAGAAAATTATCTCCGTATCGTATAAACAAACAGACTCGAGGCAAGAAAATTACGAGCCGTTCAAAGTAACTTAATACATGTAATAATCGTTGGGATTAGTTAGAGCGGTGACGATAAAGCTGAGTTACAAGATGATGAATGAAATAATAATTTCAATATTAAAACACGCGATGATGATGGTGATTAAGACGGGTCGGGCGCGCGTGCAGTCGAGCGTACCGTGACACCGGCGCGAGCGCCGCGTTAGGCCTAACTCGAACCAACGCGACAACACTGATTAATTAAGCCCGCGATGCAGACCGATGGTCTATGAAATTCATATTCTCCATACTAATTATTGATACTAATGAAATTAAATCGTGCATGAATATGAAAATTAGGACCGCAAAAATCGACGTCCAAATGACTAAACAAGCTACAAATTAATTTAAGTCCACTATCCTTTCAATCTACACAAAAAAATCTCGAACATCGAAACTTGATTTTGTATGCGGAGAATATTTACCAAGGTTTTTTTTTATTTTTTTGTCATCCATATTAATCCTCACGTCAGGATCACCACGTGCTTTGTTAAAACCCGTCGAAGGCCCGCTCCGGTCCATTATAATGTATCGTGTCAACGGACATCGATTGAACATCGACAGGCCGGGCCGATCCGAGCTCAGGTTAACCCTCCGGCGTCTACATGAAATTTATTTTATTGCCACAGAGATACGGTGATTTGGGAGGAAATCGCCGAGAGACAGGTGTAAAAATTCAACACCTTTAGTTCTTTTTGGATGGGGATCTCAGGGAGATAAGTGAAGAAATAGATTAAGAGCTGTTGTAACACTATTATCATATTTATTGTGTTCGAGATACGGATGTTTGGAAATCGAATTCTTGTAACGGTCACTAACATCTTATTTGATCGCATTGTAGACGCTTTAAAAGGATAAATATTTTGATATTAAAAAAGATATGCCCAGAGATTTATATGGAATGCAAAGGAGTCGGGAAGAAAACAAAATGAAAAGCCAAAATTAAAACATCGTCTCTCGTGGGATTCGCGGCGGTTTTGTGAAATAATTTACGAGCGTGACGAAAGAGTTGTCGATACCATCTGCTCGGTCCATACTTAACCCTTTTTGTTTTAAAATATTTTTATTCGTTCCCCACCATTATTCAAAAGTTTCTCATAATGTTTCGCGTTGAAACCTGACGACCAAAATCTTTTATTGATACCGAAAAATGAGTATCGTGATCCTTATATTTAGTGTTTCTCGACACGGTTATAATATTGTTTTATCTTATTTGTGAGCTTCACTCACGGGGTATTTTTGTAGTTGAAAACACAAACACACAAATACAAGCCTTAAACTGCTTTAGAAATGAACAGGTGTTTGATTACAACATAAAGGTTAAAGCCTAATGAAACATAAATCATGGATAAGATACGGCTTAGATTTTATTGATTCATTAGTAGTTGTCGTTTCCATTAAGTGGAATCCCCTAAAATAAATAAAAAAAATATGAGCTTAAAATAATGACTTTAAAAGAGCAGTTGCATGCAATTAATTGGTTAAAGCGACTTCATTATCTTTAATCTTCGATCAATAATATTATATAAATTCATGATAGAAACACTAAAACATAATATAAATATTGTTTTTACCTGTGGTCTCTGAGGTGGTCTTGCCGTCGGAAAGCTTTCCCGCATATGTCACAGGAGTATGGTCGTTCATCTGTGTGTGTCCTTTCATGGATAAGTAAGTTATATGACTTCGTGAATTGTCGGTTACAGAATTTGCAAATAAACTGTTTTTTCGTTCTAGGCCCACTTCCTCCAGTCTTCTGTTTATTAGATACACTACTGCCTGTTGATGACGTTGAGCTGTTCGTTGATTTTGAAGAGTTTGAAGCTTGTGGAGACAATGGGGCTTGTGATGGACTTCCATTCATTTGTTGTTGATACATTGCATTCATAAGAAGACTGGGATATCCATTATCTAGGTTCTGTGACGAACTATATCCATAACCTTTTGATGTTGATTCCAAGTGCTGTTCCAATGTGAATTCATCTTCATTATCTAAGAGGGCCAAGTCTTCTTCTACTTCTTCGGACAAGTCAACATCTTCAGCTGCAATGGCGTCTGACAGAGGGTATTCCTCGGGTGTCTTCGGTGAGAATTCTTTAGACGTATCCGACGCATCAATTTCACTTATTTTTGCACTTGCTGTTGCTATCCTGAGAATGTCTTGTTTAGATGAAGAACTATTTTCCGATGTGTTAGGTTGAGTAGTGTTGTTTACCGAGGACACTGAAGTCAAACGTTGTAGTGTCAAATAAGATTCCAAAGCTTGTAAATTCAATGCAGCTGCCGCGGCGGAGTTAGACGGTAACAACGCCGCTTGTTGTAGTGAGTTCATCATTGCATTTTGAAGAGATATTACTACTCCTTGTAGTGATCTTTGAAGCATGTTTTCTTGTAGCAATGCAGCTGATGCAATTGATAAGTTAATGTTTGTAGATGGAGAAGAACTAGGGCTCTTACTTGCGTTTGTTTTCGTGTCCGAATGCGGCGACGGTGGGTCAGCAGCCAACAAACCGTTCATGTCTGTTGTTGTCTTGGTGTCCTGTATCTGCAAGTTGTTTTTCAGCTTTATGATGGCGCTTTCCAAAGAGTTCAACGTTGACTTGCTGGATCTCGACGAACTTTGTTCTTGCATTGTGAAACTTTGTCAATGTGGGGTCGATATCATCTGTAGAATTCCACTGGTATTATGTGCACGTGTTATGTGGGGGGCGCGGCGGGGGAGGTATCGCGTGCGCGTGCGCTGTCCGAGAGACACGCTTCGTGGTGCGGCGTGCGAGGCGGCTGTGAGGCGCGGCGCGACTGAGCCGCCGGGCAGCCGGCGACCGCCCCGCCCCCACCTCGTCCCTCGCCTGTCTTCCCGCCTTACAAAAGCTCTCTATTTTAGGCAACTCTTTGTACGCAGTAATGGTCACCTCACGCTGCCCTAACGACAGACACGTCCATGAGAAAACGTTGCGCCAGATTTGTTGTAACCCCTTTCAAGTGTAATGAGATTCTGAATGGAATCGTTCGGGCTATGGGAAAACAATGTGATGTGGCGATCGCTTCGCTTGTTTTGTCAGTGGGTCACGCGCATCGGTAAAGAGATAATTGAGTGAAGTGCCGCTCTATACTGTTCAGAAAAAATCACCTGTACTTAATATTTTGTTTATTGTTGGGGTCGCAAACATATGCAATTAAGAATTAGATCATGGTCAATTAGTGAGTTTCTAGCTTTAATGAAGTTGTTTCTAGACCTTACCAAGTTCAGACATTACGAAAATATGTTAAAATAGTTCATTTCCATAATTATCATCATCTTTCCTCCAAGTTCAGGGTAAATTTCAAAATCACCCGTAATATTAGACGTAGATACCTATTATTAAGATTTAATGTGTTAATGAGCGTTTAAATATATAATAGCTTAGAATTACCATCGTAATTTCGTAATTCATGATGTCGAATTTATTAGACATCATTTTATTGTCACTTCGTTCAATTTTATGATTCCTTTATGAATTATGACTAAGTGTAACTGGCTGTAACTATCATTGCTAAAATTATATTTATCATAAGGACCTATAAAATATTTATCAGACATTAAAGCCTAATCGTATAATGAGGTACTAAATCTGTTTTAAGACCGAATTAAAGTTTTCGACATTTATGCTTGGTGTTTAAAGTCATTAGTGCTATTAAAGACTTTTTTAATTAACAGTTTTTTTTCAAAAATGTCAAAAAGGGCTATATAAAATCACAGCCTTGAAAGTATATAGATAATAATATATTCTCCAATATTTTTTTTATTTATTGCACGTTGTACAGTTTCTTCATAGTTAGTGATATACGCGGTTGTTTGTTCCAGGGAACGTTAGACTTCTGTTCAAGGTTAAATTTGGTTGTATAAAATGATGATAGCAATGTGAAAGATAATGAAATAGACGTTTGAAGTGCAATATGAAGAAAAATATATATTTTAAAACAGCTGGAATTCTATAGGAATAAAGCTAAAAGGAACTAATGCAAAAAATAAACGAAGTGCCTAAGTGCTTTTAAGTGGATACTAATAGAAGTCCATTGCTAGTAATAAAGCTGTAATTGTACTGTTAATGAGTAATGGGCTGGAAATATTACAAAACATGTACAATTATTGAAATGTAGATGCTTGATTATCATACACAAGTATGAACAATGAAGCCGCTCCTTTAAGAAATGCCGACGTAACTGCAAGAAAAGATTTACTGTAGTACATAGCACTTTTGGAAATATTACTATATTAATATTCATTTATGAGACGGATTGGTGTCCTAAAGCAGTGACATGGACTAGGCGATGGCGTCAGGACTTGGATATCTTCCTTATAAATTGGTCAGAGTAGAGCAGGATTGTAACTGGTGGAAAAATGGAGGAAAATTTTTGCCGCGTATTGTGGCAGAACGGATGAATAATATTTAGAAAAAAGAAAAATCATCGAAATTATTAACGGTACAGAAAATTCCCGATACACGATAGTGCTATTCACTAAGCCGCTAGCCTGCTTATACCAGCTAGCTTGCTTAATATTATCAAGGGGGTTAACAAAAGTATAGCAAAGCCTAACCAAACAAATAAAGCTAAGCACGAACATTTACACTTACAAGTGTTACTCAACTAACAGTCTTGTCTATCACTCCACTTGCTATTGCACCAACGGACAATACTATCGAGGCATCGTCATGGGTACTGCTCAGAAACAAAGCCCCATGCTCCAATAGAGCGTTGCAATTGCAACAATTGACATGAGAAAATGGGAAGTACGGTTTATTGCAATAAAAGATTGGTAGATTCAAATGTAGCTAGCTAGGTACCCATATTTGATATTGGATAAATGTAAAATCATTTGCGGGAAGGATGATGCTAGAAAGGGGGAATATTCAGGTGATAGCTGATCAAATAACACATGGAAAAAGAAAACAAGTTACTGACCACAAATAAATTGAAATTTAAGACAGAAAAATGATAAGATAACTTCTTAGGAACGGATCATTAGAATGTTTCCAGATTATAATTAATAATTTTATTCGCTATGCAGGACTTGTTTGTTAGTACTAAAGTCTAAACAAAATATGAAACTGGAATGTGTCACTATTGGAAAGAGCTAAAGCGAAATTATGATCAAGAATTTATGACCCGGTAAGTTAGCTAACTTTGCCAAGTTTGTTACTGCTACTAATTCTCCTGCTACCAAAGCGCTACTCAATGACGCTTTCGTTCTACATCTTCTGACATTTCAACTCCAGATTTAGTTAATGACATAAGTCACAAAGGAATCTCATGAAGATGTACAAGTATCCAAAGCACAAGATAATCCAGTTCACGACACGTGTCGTACCACGTACGTTAATTCGCGATAGCTCGAGCACGAGTCGGTTCTCACGCCGCCGCCGCCCGGGGGCAGAGCGCGCTCACGACTTACTGCAGATATAAAATTAATTTATCTATAAGTAATACGTCCATGTACTTAGATTATGAGACGGGAAATGTTCTAAGAGAACTTCACTTGTGTAGGCGTCTATGGAATGGACATTTGGAAGTTTTTGTGTATGTTGCGACCGCCCGTTATGACCGATAGAAATACAGTCAGTCATGATATGGAATTCGATACAGAACGAGCACGTTTGTAATATCATCCTTTGGCAGTACTCAGTAGGGTTATTTTACAGAGAATAGTCATGCCATGGTTGATCAATACGCATTGTTGATTTTAGCAAACTATTTTTTTTCACTTATTTTCTTTCGCAGTACTCGCAACCAGCGTGCGTGTATGACTAGATGTATGAACATAAACGAGGCAAAAGGAGTATGTAAGGATCGTAGCAGGGGCGTTCTATAGTTTCTGCCTTCATCTATGGGAAGAATGCGTGAGTTTATGTATGTATGTATGTATTCCCTTTCAGTATTAAAAAAAATCTGATGAACTATGAATGTAATTATGATATAGAAAATTCACAGATTATACTTTTGTAGATAATACTTAAGTTAACATGCATACAACATGAGATAATGTTGGTTTATTGGGTATGAGATAATGGTGCAATACGGCTCGAAGTTTATACAGACGAAGTGACGTGACCTTATCTCACTGATGGTAGGGGAAAGGGAGAGCACTGATTGATGAACATCAAGACAGGATCTAAACAAAATGCAAATAATGTATAATGATTTAAATTCAATGAACCCCTACAAGTTATCTTTATTAGAGCTAACATCATTCAGACAGGACAAGCTTATTTTTGTAATATCACACAAACATGTAATCATAATGCGTATCTAGCTTCTAATTATATCTGTTCTGATCTAACTGATCTTAACTAAATCTCGTCCCAACATACTCTCGCTTTCACTTACATATTAAATAATCCAAGACATTCTTCATACGTCATTATTAATTTGTTTAACTCCCCCTACAAACTTTACCGACTGTGACAGTCCGTAACCATAACAATTATTCACCTTAAAATTTAATAGGAAAGCTAATACGGCCATAAACTTACTTAGATGCGGGACATTACTCAATATCAATAACTTAATTTCCTACGCCATCAATCTTTGATTGGACTGATATCAAGTTGAGTTTATCAGAATTTTATTACCACATACGTCACTCCCACCAAAACTAAAACAATGTGGTCACACTAGTTTATATATTGTGTTGGTACTTTGGCTTTCTCCACGCTATCTCGTGATTTACCGACTCGCCAAACGTGTCTGGCACTTTTCGGTGGATTTTAGTTGAATTAGGTACTATCCATAAATTATTGCGATCGATTTGGTCGCCCTATGTTGTGGGTTACTTAAGATGGCAGTAACTGTTTATTTTATTTCCTTAATTGTAAATATTAGGTTGAGAAATATTAAATATCGTTAGTGACCTTTTGAAACCTCTTAATGTTGCTTTTTGCTTATTATTTAATTCCATAAGATAACATTAAAGTATTTTAAGGTTGGTTGTTTCGACATTTAATTAAAACATATTTTAATGTTTAATCAGACGCTTAAATGTGTTAATTAATATGTATTAATTTTCATCCAAATGGCTGCTACTATAAAATGATAGCATTAATTTATTTGTATATTTTGATTACCTACAACACGACAAGACATCGTGCGCTTCACGCTAATATTATCATCATTATAAAATACTAATATCATTCAAATACCACATGTTCCTGTTCACTTTCAAATAAAATCTACGGAACCCATTACCAAAACCGTAACAGACATAAAGCCATTACATGTTCTATGGCCTCATAAGGTCTCATTGACACCATTACAAGTCGGTACTTAAAGGTAAATTATTATTAGGTCACAGGTCGACCACCATATGTATGTCTCGTTATGATAGCTTGATGATGATAAAACAGCCAAAGTTTTCATTGAGTTAAAATATACAGTTGAAGTTTCATTTTATATGTGTTTATTCGATGGGAACTTCTGAGAGCGTAATGGAAGATAGACAACTAAACGAGCGGAGTATGTCGATGGCCGTAAAAAAGAATTGGGTTTTTTTCACAAAATGGGGTGGTCACATACATTTGTCTAGAGTTGACAGATTGAATCTATGAGTAGTTTTTGATTCTGCTTTTATCCTGGAGTTCAGAAATGATGTCTTTTACAACAACTTTGTTTACGACCCATCAGCTGTGTCCATACACAAAACTATCATCAGCATAGCTGTTACAAGGTAGTTCTGGTTTTAGCGCAAGCCTTTTTGTGCTACTAATTTCACCTAAAGCAGTTAAATTATTGTTTGAATCTCATCCAGAGCCACTGCCCTCTGACTTCTAAAACCCATAAGATAAATAATTGGCTTATTCCTATGTTTCTGACTACCTGCAATCACTGTCATGGATAAACACTTCACCGCTATACACAACTCGCATTTTCTTTGAGGCTCATACTTCAAGACGTACCACACTTCATTCATTATCTAATCACGATTCACCTTTACACCATCAGTTCGCCATAAAACCTCCTCCTTCAAACACGATGGGCTAACAGCATGTAATAGTTGCCATACTTCACAGATACCGTCCAAAATTATCCGTTTAATCATAACGAGCCCGCCATTATTGCCCACGTTGCTTGATGGACCTCTATGTGTGATATTGTGGTGTTGTGTTTGGTGGTTTAAGTGATAAAATGTCATTGAGTTTTTATCTACATAGAAATTACTGTTGGGCAGAATCAAGCAGGTTCAAGTTCACTGTCAGGGATATAGTTTGTTTACATATATATCCTACTAATATTATAAATGCGAAAGTTTGTAAGGATGGATGGATGGATGGATGTTTGTTACTCTTTCACGCAGAAAGTACTAGACGGATTTGGATGAAATTTGGCACACAGATAGTTTATAATCAGGAATAACACATAGGATACTTTTTATCCCGATATACCCACGGGGTCAAAACTTATGCGGGTGAAACCGTGGGGCGCATCTAGTAACATAATATGTGTCAAAAGTTATGTTAAGTTAGTCGGCTTAGTTTCCAAATATCACATTCTCCTTTTATAGTGTATGTCAGATTAAAAGAGCAACAGACAAAGCCCTGGCTTAGATATATATTTGCTTAACATTTTTATCCTATATTATAGGTAGGTATGTTTTTATTGTTATTACTTCTTCTTTTATTTGTTTTAAGCTTATTATTACCTAGTTTTTATTTATTGTTCAATTTTGACTCTTGCACGGTAAATTCTAGATGTGACAGTGGCCTGGTGACCTTTAACACAGGTTTTTCCCAAAAACCCATATCAAGCACCAGTCTCTCACAAAGGTGGAATACAGCTGTATCCCTCACTGATGTGGTCTTCTCTGAAACAAGCATTTTGGATTAGTTGTTTGGTTTGAATAATATGTATATATTACGTTCACTTCATTATTTAATAAAAGTCAACAGGCTTGCATTCCTGCTGATTGTGACAGTAGGGTTAGCCTTAGATCTAAGTAACTTCCTCAAGATCCAAAACGCGACTTACGACCCATATTCCAAATAACCTGTATCGGATCGTTGATTCTGTGGCATCAGTCACAGTTCTCGAACACATGTTATTTCTTATAACTTCCACCACACTATGGTTATGCAACGCGTGGCATCGTGCGTGACCGCGGCGTCGCGCCCACACCGCGCACGCGCGTATACAATTTGCATTCAGATACGATGCCCAAGCTTATAGTAGTTGAGTACAGAGCTATCACTGTACTCTATAACTGTAGGGAATTGATTTCTGGTTGTAATGTTGGGACGGGTCTCCTATCGTACGTACAATGATGATGATGATGTGGAGGATGAGCTTGATCTTTATGAAAGGATCAAAGAATATCGGGTAAATAGATTAGTCTCGTCTCAGTGCCAATATTATCGAAGCAGAGAAAGTGCATAAAGTGCAAGTGCACCCTTTAATTCAAGAGAGGCTTTCAATAAAAGTTGCAATTTTAGTTCAAAATACTATAAAAGACGTAGCAACTGATACAAATTGGGGTGATTTAAAGACATTAAGAAAGCACAAATCAGTCCAAAAGAAGAGGTCATTAATAACAACTTATTCCTTGATTCAAATTAAAGTCAGGTTTTCGTTTTTCTTCAGTCTTGAAATCTGTGTACCATATCTATCTATCAAGTGGTTAATTACGAAATCAAGCAATCATTGAAGCTAGTGAGAAAAAGTTATTCAGATTAAGATATATTAAACATGGGTCTAGTTTTTTATCACATTAATTGTGTGGAACAGCTTAATTACGACATGATGTCTAACGAAATGTGCTAGAACAATAATGTTACATCTATTCTCATTAGAACGCTAATCGTTGGTAATCTTTCCTTGTAAAAAGTTGTGACATATGGAGTCAAATTAAGTCTAGTATCTTAATAGTCTCCACTAGGCGGTGATACTTGGGCGGGCCAACCTGGGCAGTCAGCCACATTGATGATATATATATATATATATTTACCACAACATGCGTTAAATTCCTTTCTAATGACGTTTCAAGAGAGTTTGCCTTTGATACTCCAGCATCATCATCATTTCAGCTAAAAGCAATCTGCTGGTCATAGTCCTCCCCAAAGCATTTTCA
Organism: Atethmia centrago; assembly: GCA_905333075.3. Classification (NCBI taxonomy): domain Eukaryota; kingdom Metazoa; phylum Arthropoda; class Insecta; order Lepidoptera; family Noctuidae; genus Atethmia; species Atethmia centrago. Next base: position 13,012,195 of record HG995386.1, on the reverse strand, counting down.
CATAGACCAGTCTTGTTCTTCTCGCATCCAGAGGATTACTGTGATCTTTATCACATCATAGATCCAGCCATTTATGTTTGGATTAACCGTAAATCTTGAATGTTTTTGGCAGTATATTATATTGATATTTATTGACTTCTTCATCTAAGTTTAAACCTTTCTGTCTTACAAACATCTCCAATGTGTTCCTATCTACGAAATATCTGTAAAAGGCAATATAAATACGAATAAAGATAAAGTGAACACGCATTTCTAATCTGGCTTCGATACGGCTGAACATAAGTACAACAACTTTAGTATAAAGTGTTAGTGGTTGAAACAGAGATGTTGTGTTCCTAATTCATCTTATGTTCCTGACTTCTTACTAGGCGTGTAATGAGGTGTGACTGAAACGCTTCTCGGTTATCTTTTATATGTATAACATTCTCGTTTGGAATTCACTAGCTTTTGCATTGCGTTTGCTGTTGTTTACCGCCTGTAATCTTCATTAGGGGCTCTCTTTAAATATTATATTATTTTTTACACAAAATCTTCAATATTTCAATTACGTGCGTTATTGTCAATAGTAGAATTTAAACTAAATGGAGATAGGCTGAACAAAGCAGTTATGAGATTCTATGAACCAATCTACAAAGAGCAGGTACCTATCAGTATAAGTTAATCGGATAAGCGTTATACTTGTGATAACGGTACTTCATCGAAATCGAGTTTCACTGAAATCCTAAACTTTCTTTAAATTGAGAACATTTAATTAATTATTACAGCGTCTTTAATAATATACACTAGTTCTCCACTCCTTCGATACAAAATCAATAAACAGCTCAGACCATCATCGGCTAAAACTCAAAAGAGCTTTTACAAACTGATTTGCACCGACTATTGCAGCTCGAGCATTCGTAATCTTAGCAAAAGGTCTCCAGTTTTGGCTCGAAAGTCGACCTCCGACCTGCTATGCGCTTAAATTATTGCAAACAACCGGTTCTTACATATTCGGAGTCCCAAGCCTTTAAGTACTTATATTCATGTTTATTATTCCCTTCTCTTTTCAATGTGCAGGTTTAGAAAGAGATGACAAATCAAAGTACGTTTGGATTTAAAATATCCGCTTGGTAACATCGAAATAAGCGTTTTGAAAATTTGGATTTAGGATATGGCTGTTGCAGTTTAGATTTAAATTAGGTAAATAAACCGTTGCTGGATAAGCAATAAGAATATTGAACGAACTAGGAACATCTTTTTCTTATTTATAGTAGCAGGATTGTCGTTGAAGTATCTCTAGTCAACAATTTATTGAATGTGACTTAAATAATAACTATTAACAAACGACGTATATATTTATTTTTAGTTAAGTAAGGATATTATATTTTTATTTTATTCATTAATCAGTTCAAAATTAAATTCTATTATTCTTAAATTATTACGTCTGGGTTTAGGGTTCCGTACCTCAAAAGGAAAAAACGGTACCCTCAGGCTTATAGGATCACACGTGTGTCTGTCTGTCTGTCCGTCTGCTGTCACAGTCGATTTGCTACGGATCTACAGGGCCGATTATATTGAAATTTGGTACACATTTATGAATTTCTGTGACCCAAACACGAATGTGTAACGTATAAATGAATTATGAATGTGCGGATCACTTTGGGGGGAAAAAATCAGAAAATAAAAAAAAAGCATTGTAGACTCTACCGTGTTTTGCAGGGGGCGCTCTACGGTACGCCATCGCCATCCTGCGCGTGCGGGCCCTCACGACGGGAAATGCTGTTGCCCAGGGTGAGGTCTTCTTGGCGGTGTCCCTAGACATCACCAATGCCTTCAAAACCCTGCCCTTTTTTTTGTGAATGGGAAATCATCAAATAACTTCTCCCGCTCTGGGCGGAGCGGGAGGGTGTGTCAGACTCTTACTGACTAAAACCTACCCGTATTCCTTCCTGTTGCCTGTGTTGTGGGGGCCTCGGTGACCCATAAGTACCTTTTCGCGACCTCGGCGGGCATCGGCCCTAGTGGACCCCTACCTTTGTGCTGACGACATCTCTTTGAGCCGCGCGTGGAATACAACGCGCCGTGGACCCGGGCCTGGTCCTTACCGAACGGTGAGCTACCCATTGCTCACCGTCCGCAAGCCCGCGTCTACGGTGGCCGGAAATCCGCCCGGGATTCCCGACGCCCAGGGCGTCTCCTGCGGCGGCTAGGGGCGAGAGGGCGCGAAACATGTCTTTCCCTCAACTATCCCGCCTCCTCCTTCGCGAGCTTTACTGCTTCGCAGAAGGAGGTGACGGCTGCCATTGCCCTCTCGCTCCGTACCATGGCCTGAACCAGGGCCGGACGCGAGAGATCTCTGCCACCGATCGCCTCCACGAGGACACGGCGGTGCTCTGCCCAAGCCGGGCAGACCTCCACCTTATGCTCCAATGTGTCCTCCGAGCGATCCACACAGTGGTGACACCCGGGCGTTTCCTCCCGCCTTATCCGACACAAGAACCTCCCGAAGCTGCCGTGTCCGGTGAGGACCTGCGTCAGGCGGAAGGTGAGGACGCCGTGGCACCTCTCTAGCCACTCCTCAAAGAGGGGACTTATCGCCACAATTGTGGCGTGCCCAGCACTGGGTTGCGACAGCCGTACTCTTCATGACGCCATGAGATCCCGCCGGAGCTCCGTCCGCTGTGCCGCGATTTCCGACTGACCGATGGACCGCACGACCTCCGCGTAGAGCCTCCGGCAGGAGGCGTTTGCACCCCCTAGATTGGGCAGGAGCCGCTTCAAGGCAGCCCTGGCCCGCTCCAGTTTGGGAGCTAAACGTCGGAAATGCTCCAGTTTCAAGTTCCACCGGCTGTCGAGGACTAATCCAAGGCACTTCATCGTCGACTCGACTCCGATGTAAACGCCTCCTACCGTTATTTGGGATCCCAACGGTGGCCATGAAAACACATGGCCTCGGACTTGTGCAGGGCCACCTGGAGTCCTAATTGAGAGTCCTAATTGATTGAGAGCCCAAATTTCAGGCCATCTCGCCCCTAGCCACCGCAGGAAACACCCTGGGCGTCGGAAATCCCGGGCGGCCACCCGGGCGGTGCGGGCTTGCGGATCGTGAGCATTGGGTAGCTCACCCTCCAGTAAGGGTCTGGCCCGGGTCGACGGCGCGTTGTGTTCCACGCACGCCTCAAAGAGATGTCGTCAGCATAAGTTTAGGGGTCCACTAGGGCCGATGCCTACCGGGGTCGCGGGAAAGTTGTAAAGGGTTACCGAGGCCCCTGGCAACACAGGCAACAGAAGGAACAAGGGTGGCTTTTCGGTGGGAGTCTGACACACCCTCCCGCTCCGCCCAGAGCGGGAGAAGTCATTTGATAATTTCACACCCAAAAAAAAAAGACTTGAAAAAAGACGTGAGACATATCAAATGAAAGGACTTGGTAGGAGGATTTCAAATATAATTTTTTATCATTTGAAAATAATGAGTTTTAAAGTTATTAAAGAAAATATATGAAAATTGACCATTCCCCCACCTTATCTCCGAAACTGCTGAGCCAAAAATTTTGAAAACAAAAATGCAGAGAATAGTAATTTAAAGTATAGAATACTTATAGATTATTGGAAAACCTATAAGAAGTCAGTGATTTACCATGTCTTAAGATAACATGGTAAATCACTGAATATTTTGCGTACAAACTTACATTTGCAGTTGGAATGTATGGGGGAACATGTTTTTCAACATTATTTTAAGTTTGTTCTTGGGATAAATTCAACCCAACTACGGAACCCTTCATTGTGCGTGGTCCAACAAGCATTTGGCAGGTTTTTTTAATAACCTACTAACTCATGAATACCTGCAAAATAGAATGGAGTTACCTAATTAAAATCCTAATTTATTTCAACGCTAACACATAAAGACAGATATTAAAACAATGATAGGATCTACAATTTTTATTGTCACGTTTAACGATGTATCGAGTTTCAAAACTAAAACGGCTGTTAAAAATTCCTGGCTACCTACAACGAATAACTTAGCAGCATCTCTAATAAGATCTTTTTAAAAACGAGCTTTTATTAAACTAAAAAGTACTAAATAAAACTTACGTAAACATAGGACTAATATTTTCTAAAAAGCTTGAGACTTGTCTTTTCCGTAAGAAGGACGTTCACGCCTCAAGCTTTTAAGAAAATATTATAGTTCTATGTTTAAGTAAGTTTTATTTAGTACTTTATTGCATTAGAATTTGATAAAATATATGTTCTATCACGTTTAAGGTACACAAGGTACAAGTACAACCTTGTAAGGTAAGTATTTGTCAAGACAAATCAAACGAGTCCAATACAACAGGGTTATTTTGTAAAGTTGAGGTGTTCCTGTGGCCACCTTCGGGCTTTATCATCAGACCCTGGACTACACCTTTTTTTGGGTGGGAAATTATCAAATAACTTCTCCCGCTCTGGGCGGAACGGAAGGGTGTGTCAGACTCTTACTGACTAAAACCCACCCGTGTTCCTTCTGTTGCCTGTCGGTAACCCTTTTGTACCTTCCCACGTGGACTACAACTTGGGCCATAGTTTTTGTCAAGACAAAACTAACAAGCCCAAACACATCATCTCTAGGCTATAGTATTTTTCAAGACAAATCAAAATAGCCGAAAGACAACGGGGCTATCTTGTTTCTGTGAAGTGTTCCCATGGCATGCTTCTGGCTCCATCATCAAGTCCTGGATGGTTGTCCAGATCCGGAAGGATCAGTAGCCCAAGTGGTTACTTGGGCTACTGTTAGGACATATCCAAATAGCCAGAAGACAACGGGGCTACCTTGTCTAGTTGGAAAGTCCCTATAGCCACCATCTGACTCCACAATTAAATCCTGGACTACACCTGGGGCTACCGTACCTTCTTGTCAAAATAAATCCAACAGGCCAGGAAACAACGGGACTACCTCGTCTAATTCAGGAGTTCCTATCAGATCCATCATGAGGCCCTCGACTACACCTTGAGCTATAGTACTTGGCAAGATAAAACGATCCCAAACAACAGGGTCATCTTGTTTATTTGAGGTTCCAGCCACCTTCCAGCTCCATTATCAGACCGTGGATAGCACCTACTGTAAAAGCACTTATCAATACATATCCAATGAGTCCATACACAATAGTTCTATCATGTTTGGTTGAGGAGTTCCTATAGCTACCTTCCACCTCCATCACCAGACCCGGGTTACTATTTTGGGCTATAGTACTTGTCAAGAAAAAGTCAGCGAGTCTAAACTCGATGGTACTATATTGTTTTTTTTTGAGGAGTTCATATAGCCATCTACCGGACTCCATCATCGGACCCCGAACATCACCTAGTGTAATAGCACTGGATTACTTCAAAATTGCCTGTGCTGTTGACGGCTGAGGACATCTCTCTTATGGAACCAATCCTGGATCAAAAGACAGGTCAAGGTGTATGAATGTGTATATAAAATTTCGTCTGTACTGTTGACCATTGAGAAGTTCCTTTGTCTGGAGCCAACCCTGGGTGCAGCAGCCAGGTTATAGTTGACGTTAGAACGGTCTATCATTATTAAATGCGTATATAAAATTTCGTATCTGTACTGTTGAACGTTGAGGAGTTCTCTCGTCTAAAGCCAATCTTGGGTGTAGTAGCCAAGTCATGATAGGTTTTAGAACGGACTACCATAATTTAATGAGTGTATGAAATTTCGTGTCTGTACTGTTGATCGTTAAGAAGTTCCTTCGTGTGGATCCAATCTTAGGTGCAGAATCAGTTCACGCTTATCGTCAAAATGCATTGTCTTTAAAAAGAAACCAACATGTAAAACATTAACTCCGTAGGATAAGAGGAAGTGGTTTTAATTCAGTTTGCTAGATTTTTCCTAATAATATCGTAAATAATATGTACTATTGGCAAAACTTAAGCATGCTCACTTTAGAAAATATTTCTGCGGCAAGCGCAGCTAGTGACAAACCACACCCCTTCCTGGTTTCGTCCAATTAGAGACAATATGAATTTGTGTGAGTAAAGGGCGTGTAACAAAAAATATAAATATGTGTGGTATGTTGGTTACTCACTGCACGAGCCGGTATTATTCGCGCGAGCCGAGGGCGAGCGAGCGCGATAAGGGAGTCGAGTGTGTGCGCGTTTCATACGACGGTTTTCAACTTGAGAGGAAAAAAAGAGACTGGTATTGTTATTAGTTTCGTACGCCGCTAGGTATTTCTCTCTAGATTTTGCAGGCAACAGGCTGTCACTAGCGTTTCGTGCCTAGATTAGTATTTCCGGGGGGTTAAATCTACGCGTTGCTCTTCGCTCTTCTTTCCTAATTGAAGTCAACATTTTTGATAATAATTAACCACACAATGAAAACGTTAACAAGTATTTCTGGAAAATACCGCGCTTGTTTTGTTTATCCCGCGCGCCGCAGGTGTAAATAAAGGCGCTGGAAAAACCGCTAAACAGCCTATATAAAAAATATAATAAACAAAATAATGTTTTGAATAAGCAAATTAAGGTTAATATGTAGTGAAAAATATATAATTTTATGAAATGATGATAATTTTGATGATTGATTTATCTGATGTAACGAATTTTTTTTTCTCAAAAATATTCATTGTTTTTGGACAAAAACTGCGTATATTGAAAAAAGAAATGTAAAGTAAAAATACTTCTATATAATAAGCTGAATTTCTGAGTCACTTTACAAGCAAGTGTGTTGAAGAAATATTTCGTAATTTTTTGCGACTGTATTTTATGGCCGTTCTATAAAGCCGATCTATTGTTTAACCAGATGTTCTGACGTTCCCACTGAATAACAATGGTGCTTAGATAATGAACTTATTTTTATTGCAGTTGCAAAAGTTGCGACAGCAATAATAAAAAAATCTGATAACATTGTATAAACTGCGCCAAGTAATGGTTCAAATACTACTGTAAGTAATTTTGCTATTTTAATCAAAACAGCAATAAAAGAAAGAGATAGCAAATGACAATTTCTAACAAAACTACGTAACTTGCTTCGTTTTAGGGTTCCGTAGTCAACAAGGAACTCTTATAGTTTCGCCATGACCGTCTGTCTGTCTGTCTGTCCCCGGCTTAGCTCACAGACTCTTACTAGAAAGCTGTAATTTGGCAAAGTGGTAAACAAAAATGCTAAATAAAGTTTTTTTAGGGTACGCGTATAGCAATACTAATAATACATTTTCTAAACCAAACGGAAGATATTAGTACGAAATTACTTCTTGTCAACAATAACAATTCATAAAGCGCTCTCGCTGGCCGTGCCCATTAAAAAAATGTCTTACAAACAAGTGAGCATAGCACGCGCCTAGTGTGACTGTCACACACACTATACATAATTACATTAATACAAACACGGCTAAAATACGCTTCATGCATCCCATTGGCCAAAACGCTTGCATCGGGAGATCGAGTCGTGAGCCGTGCTATACGATTATCGCCTTAGAGGTGAGCATGCGGAAGATTGGCCGATAGTACATCAATACATACATATTAAATGTATAAGCTTTTCGTATACACATGCTAGTAGAACGCTACTAAGTAGCCTTTGCTCGAAAGTAGCATGCTCTTGTAATAACAGGTACCATATGTATTCCTCGCTTTATGCGTTTCAATTTTCTCTTTCAGTTATGAGTATACCAATTTGACATATATAATAACGTAATAATAATGAAAAAATATCAAAAAAATCATCTCCTTTTTCATTTTTATAAGCTTTTATTTAACTACTACGTGCGCCCCGCGGTTTCACCCGCATAAGTTTTGACCCAAGTAGTTGAAGTATTCTATGTGTTATTCCTGGTTATAAACTATCTGTGTGCCAAATTTCATCCAAATCCGTTTAGTACTTTTTGCGTGAAAGAGTAACAAACATCCATCCATCCATACTTACAAACTTTCACATTTATAATATTAGTAGGATCTTACAGCCGTTTATAGAAAAAACTCATTTTCTCTTTCAGTTATGAGTATACCAATTTGACATATATAATAACGTAATAATAATGAAAGAATATCAAAAAAATCATCTCCTTTTTCATTTTTATAAGCTTTTATTTAACTACTACGTGCACCCCGCGGTTTCACCCGCATACGTTTTGACCCCGTGGGTATAACGGGATAAAAGTATCCTATGTATTATTCCTGGTTATAAACTATCTGTGTGCCAAATTTCATCCAAATCCGTTCAGTACTTTTTGCGTGAAAGAGACAAACATCCATCCATCCATACTTACAAACTTTCACATTTATAATATTAGTAGGATCTTACAGCCGTTTTTAGAAAAAACACAGTTTGAGACTGACACTGCAAAATATAGCCAAGTGTTATCGATGGTGACGTTTTATAAAATAGTTCAGAATGTACATTACAATATACAGGGTGATTGGAAGATGGATGCAAAGCTTTAAGGTGAAGATAGTATAGACAATTTAGAACCATTTAAGCCATGGTTGTCTTAGACGAAGTCTTACCAAATTTTTTTAACCAAATTTTTAAGTTTTTTTTCGGAAATTCTTAAAATTTAATGTAAACTGCATAATTATGGCCAAGTTGAATGATAAATGAATTATTTTTTTATTTATTTAATTAAAGTAATGTGTAAGCAACCAAGCAAAACATGTTTTAGGCTTCTGTGTCATTAGACATTTTTTTTACAGATATTTAAAGCTCAGAAAAAATAAAAAATTTGTACAATACGTCTTTTAAACCTTATTTTAAAAAAAAACGGAGGGTGCTTTTTTTGTTCAAACCTTTTTGAAGACATGCTTGATAATCGCTCTTTCTTTTGAGGTATCATTTATGCGGATATCTTACAAATTATTGAAATTAGGACCTACAAACCAATTCGAGGGAGAAATTTTAAATTTTAGGCAGTCTAACAAAACACAAAATTTTTGCTTAAAAGAATACTTTATGTGCTCGAAATGATAACATTGTTCAATTCTAAGAATTTTTGGCACATGCAGGAACCAATTGAGGGCAACCCATTGAGGGGATTCTCTAAACAATGGCCACCGAGCGCGGTGCGACGGCATTTCCAGGTAGAACGCCCAATGAATAGCAAAAAGCGATAAGAGTTGGTTTTTACAGCAAAATGGTCTTAGTTACTGAGGCAACAAAGTCGGTTTTCTTTAGTCAGGGTCAGTCGGTCTGTGATGAAGCCTGAAGTGATGAAGTTACATCTTTTACTTATTAGTCAAACTACTGCCCTTGTGAGTGAACGTTGTCGTGTTGATTCACAATTTACCGTGTTCAGTTGTAGCCCTTTGCGTTCCTGCACGTGTTGTTTGCGTTAGTTTTGAACTTTTTTGTTTCACCGTGTCCAGTCGTAGCCTCGCGCTCCTGCACGTGTTGATTTTTGACTTAATTGTGTTGAGTTGACATTTAGTGCGCTCCTACGCCGTTTTTCTTAATTGTTAAGTGACTATGGCTACTTTTTCCAATTAAGAATATGCGGATATCGTATTTATGTACGGTAGAGCAGACGGCAATGCATCTTTGGCGCGACGGATGTATCAAGAGCGCTATCCGAATCGCAGGATACCGAATGTCCGAGTGTTTTACAACACGTTTCGTCGTCTTGCCCAAGATGGGTTTCACCGCGTGGAACCTGGAGTCAACCCGGGCAGACACGAAACTGCCGTCGACGAAGACATTTTAGCAGCATTTCAAGCGGATCCTACTACCAGTACTAGAGCAGTACCTCGAAATTTAAACATTTCTCAATGGAAGGTGTGGCATACAATGCACCAAAATGATAAGTATCCGTTCCATGGCAGGAGTGTGCAAGGTCTAGTAGAGCAAGATTCTCAAAGAAGAATTCAGTTCTGCCGTTTCCTCCTCAACAGAGACATCGAAGATGCGTGGTTTCTGAAATCAATCTTGTGGACGGATGAAAGTAAATTTTCAAGGAAAAGTATTACAAACTTTCACAACATCCATGAATGGGCCGACGCAGACAACAATCCACATTTTAAGAAGCAGGTGTCATTTCAGATGAAATTCTCTGTGAATGTATGGGCTGGAATAATTGGCAGAACATTGATTAGGCCCCACTTTTTGCCTGATCCATTGAATGGCGAAAATTATTTGCAATTTCTGCAAATTGATTTACCACTGCTGGTAGAGGAATCAGGTGTCCCGATCTTCGAAAGAGACCGAACAGTCATCTTTCAGCAAGACGGCTGTCCAGCGCATTGGACTTTAAATGTAAGGGAACACCTCAACAATTGCTTTCCTGATAGCTGGATCGGCAGGGATGGACCCATCCCTTGGCCCGCTCGCTCCCCAGATCTGACCCCGTTGGACTTTTTCGTGTGGGGCCGGGCCAAGGAACTGGTGTATAACAACATAGAAATAAACACTAGAGAAGAATTGGTACAAAAAATAAATTCAGCGTTTGAGACAATGAAGCAGGAGATGATGTTGAAAATAACAACTACAGAAGTTAGAAGACGGGGCCGTGCTTGTATTAGGAATCACGGCCGTCATTTTGAACATGAAAAATAAATAATTTTAATTCAAATGTTGTTTTAATTAGTCTGCCTAAAATAAAAAATTTCTCCCTCAAATTGGTTTGTAGGCCCTAATTTCAATAATTTGTAAGATATCCGCATAAATGATACCTCAAAAGAAAGAGCGATTATCAAGCATGTCTTCAAAAAGGTTTGAACAAAAAAAGCACCCTCCGTTTTTTTTTAATAAGGTTTAAAAGACGTATTGTACAATTTTTTTATTTTTTCTGAGCTTTAAATGTCTGTAAAAAAAATGTCTAATGACATGAAGCCTAAAACATGTTTTGCTTGATTGCTTACACATTACTTTAATTAAATAAATAAAAAATGAATTCATTTATCATTCAATTTGGCCATAATTATGCAGTTTACATTAAATTTTGAGAATTTCCGAAAAAAAACTTAAAAATTTGGTTAAAAATATTTGGTAAGACTTCGTCTAAGACAACCATGGCTTAAATGGTTCTAAATTGTCTGTACTATCTTCGCCTTAAAGCTTTGCACCCATCTTCCAATCACCCTGTATATTACATACATTTTATATATTGTTGTACATTTTATGGCCTAGGTACCACCTAGACCATAAAATGTTGGTGAGGTCGCGCCTGTAACATCAGGCCATGTTCATGATTATCTAACAGGCTACTTCGTTAATAAGTCAATCAGGAACGTTTCCATAACATCACTTTTGTGAAACATTAATTGCAATTTATGTCCTTGACTCAGGAGTCAAGGACTCGACGAAGAATACCAAATAAAGGACAGGTCTTTTCTTTATTATTCCTTTCGGTATTCTTCGTTGAGTTTCATTTCTGAGTACAAATGCGAGCACTGACTGCACAGATCCACTCAAATCTGTGTAGTTCTTTACTCAAAAGACGCTATTCTACAGAATCCTCACATGATCTGACCAAGATTATGTCTGGACTTTAACAGAGACTGTGACCACTGAGTTTGTTTCGGTGCTTCTTCTCAGATTAGTTGGATAGGAAACGTCGACCTTACCTAGTTTTTAAAATATGATTGACGTGTAAAAGTGTTTAAACAATGTTTCGGTGCTTCTTCTCAAATTAGTTGGATAGGAAACGTCGACCTTACCTAGTTTTTAAAATATGATTGACGTGTAAAAGTGTTTAAACAAACCAACGTACAGAAATATAATATTTTTATTATTTTTATATAAATTATCCATCATCAACCTTCATTAGTGTAGGTAACTATGGAGTTTCTTGCCCGTTCTTTTCCATATGAAACTAGCTTTTGAATGAAGCAACTAAAATCAATCTGAGGGCACAGTAGTGCCCCCGCCAAGACGAGCCAAGCGAAGCGCAAGGGCATTACCTACCTTTTCTCGAAGAGTTTCGTTGTTTTTTTGAACCCTCTGAACTTGGGTTTGGATTATTATAAAGAAAATTATCGGGAAATGATGCCAATAGTAGACTTATTAATCGTATGAAGTTTCAATTGCATAGCTCTAATACTTTAGACTTTATTGATATCTAAAAATTCCCGATTTTGTCACTGTTTCGTTACTACAAGAACTATTGTATAACAGAAATGTAATGAATAGTGAATACATTTTTCACCTTACTCTCATGTGAATGTAGCGAAATGGCCAAGCCGCATATTTTGACTAAGTAGTAGACTAAGTAGTAGTGTAGAGTTTGTGAAGCGTAGAGCTTGTAGAGTTAGGGCATGTAGAGTTAGAAGCTTCGCTCTACATGAGATTTGATAACTTTTTGACAGTGCGAGCCATGCGGTCCTGGCAACATTTTACATGAAAATTTTTTTGGTGGGATTTTGTTTTCTTGTAAAGTTGATGTTTACTTTAAAGGAAGGCTCCAAAAGGAAAACAAATATTCGTTAGCCAGTTTCACCTCAAACGAGGCTTGCTATTACAATACGGTATCTTGCAACTGGAGATTCATACAGTTTTCTTTCATACACATTCAGAGTATCAAAACAATTGATCAGCAAAATCTGTCCACATGTATGTCAAGAACTAATTAACTCATTAATTGCATAATTTTATCGTTGCTCTACACTTTTGTTTTTTTTTTTTGGATGGAAAACCATCTAATAACTTCTCCCGCTCTGGGCGGAGCGGGAGGGTGTGACAGACTCTTACTGACTAAAACCCACCCGTATTCCTTCCTGTTGCCTGTGTTGCCAGGGGCTTCGGTGACCCTTTAGTACCTTCCCGCGACCCCGGCAGGCATATGACCTAGTGGACCCCTACACTTGTGCTGACGACATCTCTTTGAGGCGCGCGTGGAATACAACGCGCCGTCGACCCGGGCCTGGTCCTTACCGGACGGTGAGCTAACCATTGTTCACCGTCCGCAAGCCCGCGCCTACGGTGGCCGGAAATCCGCCCGGGATTCCCGACGCCCAGGGCGTCTCCTGCGGCGGCTAGGGGCGAGAGGGCGCGAAATTTGCCTTTCCCTCAACCGTCCCGCCTCCTCCTTCGCGAGCATTACTGCTTCGCAGAAGGAGGTGACGGCTGCCCATGCCCTCTCGCTCCGTACCATGGCCTGAACCAGGGCCGGACGCGAGAGATCTCTACAGCCGATCGCCTCCACGAGGACACGGCGGTGCTCTGCTCAAGCCGGGCAGACCTCCACCGTATGCTCCACCGTGTCCTCCAGGCGATCCACACAGTGGTGACACCCGGGCGTTTCCTCCCGCCTTATCCGACACAGAAACCTCCCGAAGCTGTCCGGTGAGGACCTGCGTCAGGCGGAAGGTGAGGACGCCGTGGCGCCTCTCTGGCCACTCCTCAAAGAGGGGACTTATCGCCGCAATCGTCGCGTGCCCAGCACTGGGTTGTGACAAGCGTATTCTCCATGTCGCCATGAGATTCCGCCGGAGCTCCGTCCGTGTGCCGCGATTTCTCGCGGCAGCGGAGTTACGCCCCAGCGGAGTTACGCCCCAGCGGAGTTACGCCCCAGCGTTTCGCCTCCTCGCGCCACTGCTATACGTGTGCGAGGACTTTTGCCTCCAGATCCTATGGCGGCAATCCGGCAAGGAGGCTCGCTGCCTCACAGGAGACCGTGCGGTATCCCCGGACCATCCGGATGGCCATGGCCCTTTGGGCCGCGCTCAACCGGCGGGCTGGCCGCAGCGCCAGAGAGCGCGCCCATACAGGAGCCCCGTAGAGGGACATGGACCGCACGAGCCCCGCGTAGAGCCTCCGGCAGGAGACGTTTGGACCCCCTAGATTGGGCAGGAGCCGCTTCAACGCAGCGCCTGCCCGCTCCAGCTTGGGAGCCAAACGTCGGAAATGCTCCACGAAGTTCCACCGGCTGTCGAAGACGAGTCCCAGGTACTTCATCGTTGACTCGATGCCAATGGAAACCCCTCCTACCGTTATTTGCGACCCCAACGGTGGCGCGTTCCGAGGACCATGAAAACACATGGCCTCGGACTTATGCAGGGCCACCTCGAGTCCCAATTGCCGGATCCTTTCGACGATTGTCGCAACCCCGCATGCTGCTACTTCGGCCGCCGCCTGGTGCGACCTCCCCTGCGCCAGGACCAACGTGTCGTCAGCGTAGCACACTACGCTGATGCCGCTAGGGAGGTCGGCGCGCAGCACCCAGTCGTATCCGATGTCCCACAGATGCGGCCCCAGGACCGATCCCTGTGGGACACCGCACGACATCTGTTTCCGGTTCCACACTTCCTGGTGACCGGGGTAGATGACGGCCCTGTCCGTCAGATAGGCGTTGCTCCACACTACCGCTATGTTTTGTAAACAGTTGCAAACACGTCCACACACGTCAACATTTGTTGATAAACTGATGGTTTCGCTCGCCGGGCGTCAACCCTGCAACATGGCGTGATCAACTCCGCAACACAAGTGTTGCCCGCAATATGTTGACAGCAACTCGGCAACATGTTTATGCAACCATGTTGCTAGACTAATGTTTACCATGAATTACTTTCAGTTATTTCGGTTTTAGATTATTACTTGTTGGTTTTGTCCAGCATGTCCTGTCATCTTAAAAGGGTTCTGAAAAGTACAGTTTTTATTTAATGAAACTTATCCAACCAGCAAAGTAGTCATGGAATGCGATTTTATAATGCTATGTGGACTTATAAAGCTCCGATGATGGTTTTGGTATTTGCTACTGCGCTTTTAACAGCATTAATGAATGCCGTTTTTACTTCAGTACGATTAATCCTATAATTTGAACTTATATCGGTATATAGGATCATATTTCGTGGCCACTACTGGATTAAGACTCCTATAAAAGCTAGGAACAAAACTAATTGCACTCAGGAGTAATTAATCCGGTAACTCAGACTTATATGCGTCTATAAGATCTCGTCGGGGTCACCAGTATAGAGGCATGAGGAACAGGGTGTAAAGTTCACTCATCCTCCATAGAAAAGGGAGGATCCTCCGACCAGACGGGTGTCGTGTCTGGTGGGCAACTGCCCGACGGTTGATTTTTTTTTTTTTTTTTTGGTATGGCATCTCGTAGTTGACCTTGAGAGGTCGTGACTACTTAACCGGACTTTCCTGTGGCTGCCTTAAGCGAACTCAAAGCCTCCAGCCAGGGGCGAATTTCTTATAGTACTAAGCGACTGCACGCTAAGGGCACCCCCTGTGGGGTACGGACCTCGGCTTAGGGCGTCGCTGGGGGGAGGACAGCAAGATGGGACAGGCTGGATCTGGTTAATATTATTATTATTAATCGGGGAATTTAAAGCTACAGGCTCAGCTGCGGCGCGGGCTGGCACTTCTTCGAGCAAGGGTCGGGGGGGACAATTACGTCGGGGTTTACGCGAGGGACCTCGGCGGCGAGGTCGGAACGTAGGTCGGTGTGTTTTGTGCACTGTACTCGTTGCCCTATTGCTTTCCTGGAGGAGGGTAATGGGGTCATCGGGGTCGGAGAGGGTATGCCTTGGACGGCGAATAGAGCTAATGGTGGAGGGCCTATAACTGGCGGCCTGCACAACCAGAGGGTTGCGGTGGGTGGTGGCGGAGTCGAAGAAGCGCTTCGTGATGCGCTTCATGAACTGCTTGATGGTGGGGATTCTAAGATCGAGACGGAGGATCTCGTTTCGGACGAACCAGGGGGCTCCCGTTGCCTTTCGGAGGAAACGGTTTTAGAGGGACTGCATCCTGTGGATGTGGTGGGGTTTAGCGTGTGCGAAGACTGCACAGGCATAAGTCATGATGGGACGGATGCACGCTGTGTAAATACGCAATTTGCCCTTAAGGGACAATTTGCTGCGCGCATTTAGGACGGAGTGAAGTCTACCGAGAGCGAAAGCGGCACGCGAACGCACCTGCTTGATGTGCTCTGAGAACGAGAGATGGTGGTCAAGGGTCACGCCTAGGTATTTGGCTCGCTTCTCCCAAGGGATAGGCTTGCCGAACATGGTGAGCGGTCGGGGGCGATGAGGTTTTTACGCTGTTTGGTGAAGAGAACAGCCTGACTTTTGTCGGGATTGACCTCGATTCTCCACTTTCTAAACCAAGCGCCAAGCTTGTTGACCTCGGTCTGGAGAGTGCGAGATATGTGGTCGTGGACTAACCCGGTGTAGTAGATGGCCGTGTCGTCTGCGAACAGAGCCAACTGCGCCTTTCTACTTTTCGGGATGTCGCTGGTGAAGAGAGTGAAAATGAGAGGGGCTAGTACAGAGCCCTGAGGGACGCCTGCACGGATAGGGTGAGGGGAGGATAGCGCTCCTTCGATGCGATAGCGGAAGGTGCGGTTTGACAAGAAGTCTCGTAAGATGAGCACGAGACGATCGGGCACACCGAGTTTGTAGAGCTTATATAATAAGCCGTTGTGCCAGACCTTGTCGAACGCTTTCGCTATATCGAAGAATAGCCCGACGGTTGATGTCGGGATGTTGTATATATGCTAGTTGCGCGATAAACTCTGCTGGCGCGATGCAGGATTTTGCGTGACGTCAGTGTGCTGCTTAGTTCACATGTGGCGATGTAGATGCCGCCACATGACCCCGATCTCCGGAGGGCAGTGATGTGGCGGCGTCTACATCGCCAGAAGACGCGGGTAGGTGTAAAAAAACGACAGACATCTTTGATTTTGAATTTTTATTTAATATTGAAATATACAATTATTTGCCGGAAAATTATCAGTTATCGGTGTATAACTTCCACTACACGGGTACTCACGTTTGTGGCGCATTTATGTGACTCAAATATTAAAATTACACCACCTGCCAGCCTAACTTCACTTGCACTTTGACACTTGCGGATCACTATGTCCCGACTTGTTGAGATATTGTCGGCACAGAAGAGCCTAGAAGAAAACTTCACCCGGAAGATGGAAGCACTGGAAGCTCAGATTCAGTGCGCTGGACCTGCCAAGGATACTGTGGCTGAGGAGTTCCGGACCTTCAGGGAGCTTATTTTCAGCATGCTTGGATTGCTCCGGACTCAGATTAGTGAGTGTGCTAAGCAGGTTGACGCGTTGGAGAATAGATACAGGCGGAAAGCACAGATTTTTCAGGGTGTTGCTGCAGCTGATAGTGAAGACAGCACTGCAGTCATCCTGGATATTATCAACAATAAGCTGGCCCTCAAGAGCTTCTCTGCATCCTCCATGAAGGTCTGTCACAGACTTGGCGCAGCCAATAAAGATCATCACAGGCACATACTAGTGAGGTTTTCCAGCTACGATGATAAATCATTGTTGTGGAAAGCTACGACAAGCTTGAAAGGAACCTCCATTTCAGTCAAGGAGTTCCTGACCAGGGTCCGGCAAACCATCTTTGGGAAGGCGCGTCATCACTTCGGAATGCGGTCTTATTGGACGCAGAACGGTGTTATTGTTTTGAAGGCCTTTGACGGAAGTAGGCATAAAGTATCTTCAATGGATGAGCTCAGTCCACTGCTTGCGAAGTTTCTAAAGGTCCAAGATCCAAAGGCCCAAGGCACAGGAGATTGCCTGCAAAACAGAGCGGGTCAATAATGGAATAATGGTATCTTGTTTAAACTAACTATGTAGTTGCATGCAATTGATATTATGGAATTATTTACCGTTATATTTCCTTGTTCCGAGTAGTTTTTATCTGTTTATTAGTTATATGTATAGATCCCTCAGAATCCCTTGTAAATTTAAGTTGGCATGCTTTAGAGAAAATTTTACCCTCAACATGTTCTAAAAACCATTCAATTTTTATTTCTTTTGTACATAATGAAAATGTTAAATATGTCAACAAAGTCCACAGACTATCTAAGATTAAGATATTAGGGTAGATTCGAAGGTTGGCATATTCATAATCGGATACGCACTTGAAATGACATATTTAGAATTATTCTCGCGTTACCGTAATTTTTAATTTATTTAATTTTAATTTAATTTGTGTACACATAGTTTTTATTTTTTTACCTTGTTATTGTTACTTTTTAATTCTGCATGATGGTTCTGTTTAGTTTTATAAAGTGCTCTTAATCACATAATTCGTTTAACCTAATGTTTAATTTGCTAAGAATTTGATGATGTTGTGAGCTGGCGGGTGGTGCAGAGATGCAAACGTCGGACTAGCTATTCGTGTAGTTTATTTTTTGCGTTATATATTATATATTCATCTTATTTATTGTAATAGTATTTATGACATCTGATAACGAATCTTTTTATTCTGCCAACGAATTTAGTGCCTCTTCCAGCGATGAAAGTTTTATTTCTCATACTGACACCTTAGGTGTTCTTTTACGCCAAAATTTCAGTCAAAATTCTAGCTGTCTATTTAACGTATGCCACCTCAATGCTCAGAGCATTCCCAGTCACTACAACGAACTGCACGACACGTTTGCTGATAGCAACGTTCACGCCGTCCTGATTTCCGAGACTTGGCTCAAACCTAACCTGCTTTCAACCACTTACCCGCTCCCCGGTTTCGTTCTTCTTCGGAATGACCGGATCGGTAGGAGAGGGGGTGGTGTAGCGATTTACCTTCGTGGTGATTTCCCTTTTAAAATTCTAGCTTCTTCTTCTTCTTCCAATGAATCCGCAGAGTTTCTTTTCCTCGAGGTTTGTGTCAAAGGAGCTAAAACTGTCCTTGGTGTCGTCTATTGCCCCCTTCTATTGATTACTTCACTGAATTCGAATCGGTACTTGAATCTTTGGGTTCGGAGTATGTACATCACATTGTTATGGGGGATTTTAATACCAACCTCCTTGCCCACAACTCCCCTCGGTCCCGTAAACTCCTGCATCTAATCGAGTCAGCCAGTCTGCATGTATTGCCTCTCCAAGCCACTCACCAAAATATAGTCGGTGATAATACTTGGCTTGACCTGATCCTCATCTCTAATCCTTCCCTGGTTTCCTCACATGGTCAATATGCTGCTCCTGGCTTTTCCCATCACGACCTTATATTCCTATCCTATGTCCTTAAACCCCCTAAACCTAAACCAAAATTACAGTACAGGCGTGCCTTTGCACGTATGAATAGCGAGAGGCTTCAACAAGATGCATCCAATATTGCTTCCAGGGGTGACCAACCCTTGGAAGCAGCTGCTTCAGTTAACGAAAAAGTTAGTTTGTTCAACAATATTGTGGTCAAGCTATATGACACACATGCTCCTATTAGAAAAACCAAGTTGAAGCATCCGCCTGCGCCTTGGATGAACATGGGAGTTCGGATGGCAATGCGACGGAGAGACCGCGCGTTTCGGAAATTTAAAAAGGATCGCTCGGAGGACAATTGGACCTGCTTTAAGGCTGCTAGGAATCGGTGTTACCAGATGATACGCAACGCTAAACGCCGACATATCATAAATAATTTCACTTTGTCTTCTCCTGCCGATATTTGGAAGTTCCTTGGAACTTTAGGCATCGGCAAATCGCGGCACTCAGACCTTCCTAACACAATTGGTTTAGACGATCTAAATCGCCATTTCTCCACTGTTCCCACGCTAGATAGTCTAACCAAATGTCAAACCCTTGACTACCTTGCTCATCTGACGCGCCTCAATATTAATCCCTTTGTCTTCACCCCAGTAGACCCGGGAGAGATCAGAAAGATTATCCTTTCTATTAAATCCAAAGCCGTGGGCTGCGATAATATCAGCCGCCATATGATCGTTACGGCTCTTGATCAACTCCTTCCTGCAATCTCCCACATCTTAAACTTCTCCCTGTACACCGGTATTTTCCTCTCCCTTTGGCGTAAAGTCCTTGTTCGGCCACTGCCTAGGATACCCAACTCCTCTCTTCCTAGTCACAATCGCCCAATTTCCATCCTTCCCTTTCCGTCTAAAGTGCTGGAGGCCAGTTTTCATAAACAATTCTCCCACTTTGTCCATCACAACTCCCTCATCAGTCCCTTTCAGTCCGGTTTTAGGCCCGGGCACGGTACCGTTTCAGCACTCCTTAAAGTGACTGACGATATAAGGCGGGGAATGGAAGACACTAAAGTTACAGTCTTAGTGTTAATTGACTTCTCCAATGCTTTTAATGCCGTCAGTCACGAAGTCCTTTTATCCATCCTTTCTTTTCATATGGTCTCTCCAGAGGTATTGGAATGGTTTTCCTCTTATCTGCGGGGGCGTCAGCAGTCTGTTCATGCTGGAGACTCTTCGTCGAGTTGGTGTGATCTTGCAGCTGGCGTCCCTCAAGGCGGTATATTATCTCCTCTTTTGTTCCCTTTTTTATCAATCTCTTTACCACCGAGCTTCGGGCTGCGTATCATCTCTATGCCGACGATTTGCAGCTTTACTGCTATGCACGTGCATGGCAGTAAAGCTGCAAATCGTCGGCGGCTGCAAATCGTGCGATTGAGGAGCTAAACCGGGATTTAGGTGTGGTCAAAAACTGGTCTGATCGATTTGGAGTGGCGGTTAACCCTACCAAGTGTCAGGCTATCATAATAGGGAGTCCCCACAGCATAAGAAAGCTTATCTTTGCCACCTGTAATCTTTGACAACTCAGTCATTCCGTTTAGCTTCGATGTTAAAGATCTTGGTCTGCATGTCGACATTTGTCTTGACTGGCAAAAGCAGGTGACGACTGTTAGTAAAAAAGTCACCGGAACGTTGCGGTCGCTCTATCGGTTGAGAAATCTTCTCCCATCACACATAAAGGCAATGCTTGTACAGTCCTTAATTTTTCCCATAATTGACTATGGTGATGTGTGTTACCTGAATGCAGATCTCCTCAATGAACTTGACCGACTTCTCAATAATTGCATTCGGTTCGTTTTCAATCTTCGTAAGTATGACCATGTATTCGCACACCGTGTGCTTCTAAAATGGTTACCCATTCGTCAGCGCAGAGAGGTGAGGGCTCCGTCTATGTTGTTCTCTATTCTCACAAACCCACTTCTCTTTCTTACCTGACTTCCCATATTCAATACTTGTGCTCTGCCCATAGTAAAAATCTTCGTTCCACCAACAATCGTCTTCTTCGATGTCCTTCTCACCGCTCTGGTCTCATTCGCTCATCTTTCTTTGTCCAGGCTGTCTTTCTTTGGAATGCGCTCCCTCTGAACATCAGGACGGCGACCAGTCGGTTGTCTTTTAAACTGAAGCCACGTGAACATATACGTAAGAAGTTGGCAGAAACATCCCAGCGCTGATATTTTGCTGGATTCGTTTTCTCCTCTACTGATCGTTATTTCCCCACTACCGATCGTTATTTCTCCAGACAAAGTTTATTCTATTTATATGTATGTATGTATCTACGTATCTATTCTTGTATTATGTAGTTATATTCGTGTTATCTATCCCTTAAGTTGCACCTGTCATGTGTCTTCTCTGCATCACCCTAAGGTTAACTGGTAGAAAATGCCTCAGGCATTAAGTCCGCCTTTGTACGGTATTTTTTTTTTACTTGTGCATAAAGTTATAATAAATAAATAAATAAAACATCTTAGGAGCATTTAAATCTTAAGACTCCTGGAGGAGCATCTACCAGGAATATATACACTGAGGCGCAATCACTCTTGTTATTTATACTTATAACCTCATATAAGCTAATATTTTATGGCCAATATAAGTAAATTCAAGTTAAACTACTGAAAAGCATTTATATTTCTTGTCTGGTTTTACATTACCTTAGAAGTGTATTTTATATCCGCGTTTCAAAGATAATAAAATCACTAAAATTATAACAGCACGCAGTAGGATAAAATGATCTCTATATAGATTTATCGCATGCCATTATAATCTTAGATACACTAGGAATAAAAGGAATTCCTATAAAGGAATTCCATAATGTTATAGTCTAAGTGATCTCAAACAATCCTGGTCAAAACTCTTATAAGGTCACTTTTGCTTGAAACGACCAATGTAGGCTAAAACACGCTTTATATAGTTTCGCAAATTCTATTATAGGATTTGACATCAGCCATTAAGATTGCAACTGTTTTTGTCTACGATATTGATAATGGATTTAAATAAAAACAAATGTTTAACCTAGCACGCATAACAAACCCTTACAATATTCCTATAACATGCTAATCTATGAATATCAATAGAGTTTGTTTTTATCTGGGCAATGTGGAACCCTAATTGGTAACAATATGGCGAATCTTCTTCGGTTGTAACACTCGCCAACATAGAACCAATATTACTTATATTGGCGCTAAGTCACACTTGGCAATGCTCACCGAAAAAATGGTAACTGTTCATGATATTTTCATAATAAAATATTAAATATTAAAATGTAAATGAGTAAATTACAAGAAGCGCTTAAAATTTTTAATTAAAACCATGATAGACTTTTCAGAAAATTCACATTCCCCTACGAATATACACCACACTAACAACAATAAGCGTTTGATTTTCTACTACGGTTGACATTTATTATTATTAAATTAAACTTAAGTAATATTTACATAAATACTATACTTACCCTTATTCAAACAGTTTAAACAATTTCTGGACCGACAGAACACAATTCGACTGTTCACTAAATGTGAGCTTAAAGAAACATTGCGAGGCGCGTATTCATCTCAAATTTTCCTATAATTTACTTATATTGGCATTCGCAGGACTAATTGCATTGATGTAATTCTATTACAGGAGCAATATAGGCGTAAATGGAATTGAAGAGGTCTATTATAAACACGATATAAGTAAAAGTTTACTTATAAAGTGGGCCCTTTTCCGGACTTATATGCGGATATAAGTCTCATAAAGTCCTAGGGAAATGATCTCCTGGAGATAGTTCAAAAACCACTTTTTGTTGGTTGGGTAAGCTATGTGTAACTTTGTGAATCCTAAAAGCACGAGTTGACTTGTGATCAAGCATACGTTAAAATATTTTTTTATATCATATTGCGAAGTTATGGTGTTTAAACAATAAGGACCAGCGTAAATATAATTTTAAAGGCGAAATTCCGTGAATTAAGCGTGCTCAAACATTTTTACCGGTAAATGTGCCCCTCGGTGTTCACGGCTATAATGTTTTATGAGGACTTCAGTGTTTTACGATTGTCACATTTAATTATTTCATTGCCAGCAATTAAAGTTTGGAGGAAAGCGATTTTTTATGTTTTACAGCTGCATTTGAGTAAATAAAAGCTCGAATCACTGTCTTTTTTATGCCACACACGATTTCTGAATAGTGATGGGGAATTATGTGTAATTAGATATCGATTTTTTAGAATTAATTGGTTGACTACCAACTCAAATATTTATTTTAAAAGATTGCTATATGTTATTTTGCTAATTATTCTTACAGCAGCAAGAGCGGTTATGTAGTGTGAGATCTTTAGTCCGAATCTTGGGATGGGGTTTTTCCAGACGCTATTCGTGTTTTCGTCCTTGACTGTGCTGGGTTAATAGCGATAGGTTCTTGTCCTGTTTACTGTAACTGTAAATATCGACGCTTAATTTTATTTAACTTCCTAGTTTGCTTTGCGAGATCTAAATTAGACATCTTTAGCAGGGACATGGCTTTTCTAGGTATACCCAAAATAAGGTGTGGTCCTTGGACATAACAGATAAGAAATAATACTAATAATAAATTTCCGCCGTATCTCTACGTTGACGTCGTGGTGGAGCTTGCGCGCTCCGAACTCTTGGTCTGTGCCGGTAGATTTTACTTTGCCGGAACAGGTCTAGTGTAAGGAGCCAGACCAAGAGAGATACAGAAACCCACAAGGCAGCATGTGGCGAGCTGTTGGGCAGTAGCGACCCCACGGACCCTATCCCCCGGGAGAAGTCTTGTTCCTCATCTCTGGCTTGCCTTTGTCAGCCGGCTGGAGTGAACACTGACGAGGAAGAAAGCTGCCACCTCATTCTTGCCTTTATAGGCCGGCTTTTTTTTTTTTAGGGTGGGAAATCATCAAATAACTTTCTCCGCTCTGGGCGGAGCGAGAGGGTGTGTCAGACTCTTACTGACTAAAACCCACCCATATTCCTTCCTGTTGCCTGTGTTGCGGGGGCGTCGGTGACCCATAAGTACCTTCCCGCGACCCCGGCAGGCATCGGCCCTAGTGGACCCCTACCCTTATGCTGACGACACCTCCCTGAGGCGCGCGTGGAATACGACGCGCCGTCGACCCGGGTCTGGTCGCTGCTGGACGGCGAGCTACCCATTGCTCACCGTCCGCAAGTTCACGCCTACGGTGGCCGGAAATCCGCCCGGGATTCCCGACGCCCAGGGCGTCTCCTGCGGCGGCAAGGGGCGAGAGGGCGCGAAACATGCCTTTCCCTCAACCGTCCCGCCTCCTCCTTCGCGAGCATTACTGTTTCGCAGAAGGAGGTGACGGCTGCCCATGCCCTCTCGCTCCGTACCATGGCCTGAACCCGAGCCGGACGCGAGAGATCTCTGCCGCCGATCGCCTCCACGAGGACACGGCGGTGCTCTGCCCAAGTCGGGCAGACCTCCACCGTATGCTCCACCGTGTCCTCCGGGTTTATTGGCCGGCTTGAGTGGAGATTTGCAAGAGCAAACGTGCTCGGAGGAAGAAAGTATTCTAGTAAGTGCTGGTAGCGATCTTGACCATGTTCCGGGCGCTGGGATTGTTCTGATAGCCGTGGAATACATTTCCACTCCTCAAGCACCTCAGGACGTGTTGCCCCCTTGTTGCTACGTAGTGATGTGTCCCTCACTCATGAGATCCCTCGTTTGTGGTACTCGTGATCGCAAATTGAAAGTGTTACTCGAATTTCAACATTGAACCACCTCACTTGTTCACGCGTCCTCTAAAATTGACATTGACAATATGAAATCGTGACGAGTGAGCTCAGGGGGCGAATGAACCGACTTAAAAATTGTATCGAGAATTAGAGAATGAGTGACATGAGCTCTGGTCTAAAAAAATTTACAACAAAGGTGTGTTAGAGAGATGTGAATAATCGGACGGAGAGTCGTGAGTTCTTGCGAGTCGACGTCGCACCCGCCCACCTCGTTCCTCGCACCTGGTACCTCGTGTGGACCTCACGAGGTAAAGTGAGATACTCCACCAACCTCAAATAAAATTTATGAGTTACCCATCACTACGCTACGTTGCTACGTCACTTAGTGCTAAAGACCGTTTTCGGGGGCCCATTATTGAGTGTGCAAGTCACCCCCTGCCATTTTTTCCGTGTATATAATAAAACATGGAACAGGCAGGGGCCATAGTCGTTCCATAGTTCTGGTAACAATCCACTTTAGCCACCCAAAGATATACTCCAATATATTTGTTTCCATATCCTGCAATAGTCCTACAACAACCGAGGGTTGTACTTGGGTGCACTTGCATAGTGCATACAGGGATAATCGTCGCTTGCCTCATTTCATTAAAAGCGTCTTAACGGGCCCTCTGCGAGTTGGCTTCGGCCCCTCGTATGCCCAAAGATCCCGGACCCCAGGGTCCCGAGATATGTCAAATAGAATTTAAATAATAAATTAATTTATTAGTATTTATTTTTAAATACAAAAAAGTAAAGTAAATGAATCATTAAACTCAAAATATTAATTGGCCAAAGGAGTAAATAAAGTAATTAAATAATTAACTTAATTGGTAGACACGGATATGATATTCATAGCTATTCAATAATTCGAAATCTTAATGGACACTTACATAAATAATGTTTCAATTAAAACCAATCGATCTATCGACAAGCGATTCCACATTTCATCGACAATCAGACAACATCAGAACAACACAATAATTCTTACCAGATTGCCCATTAAAGTACGGTCCGTAAATTTGACAGGAGCACGTGCGTCAATATCGATAGCCACTTATATCGATACTTTTTACTGTCAGCACTAAATTTGATCCAAATCCTTTCGGGTATCCGGATTTATTGACGACACTACGACTTTAGCTCGCAATTTATTAGAATGAGCATTAACTAAAATGATTTGACTTTAACTGTTTTAATTAGTAATTTATTATTAGCGGAGATAACACTAATTGGCGGTGTTTAGTTATTTAGTAATAATTTGGAACGAGTAAAATAAAAATACTGGAAATCCGCACATCCTGTTTGAACACCCACGTAATAAGAGGTTATGGCGGCAAAAGCCTGAGTTATATTCTGTCTAAATAGTTTTTACAATTATAGTGTTTATAGACGATTATTTATATTATGTACTGTTTTGGTAACTTGTGTAAGTTGATTTGTGTTGTGGTTATTGCTCGCTTAAGTTTCATTAATCGGTTGTTTGTTAATGTTGTTCTATTGACTAAATGCTGGAGCTAACAATTAGGTTAACTTATGGAGATGGAGTAGAACTGATTGTTTCTTCAGAGTGTGAGGAAAGGGTTATTTATATTTTTTAATTACATCGCTGGTAGTATAATTTTCCTTATTTCTAGTCCCAGAAATGTGTATTCAAACTGATCGTTTTTTTTACAACAAGGAAATCAATTCTTTGAATGATTCGTGCATGATTTACCAACCAGACTATTAATCGCCCAAAATATCGATGTGCCCGAAAAACCCTTACTCTAAAACCAAAAAATGAGCCAACAGTTTCACCCGTACTTATTTACATTTTAACGATATCAGCAATCATACCCCTCATTAAAACTTTGCATTCAAAAGATATATTTACATACTTATTTAACCCTAAATTGGCAACATTATTCGCTGTAATAAACGCCATTCGAATAATTTAAACTGGTATAGTCAGAAGCGTAGTCTAATAATTGCAGCATTACAAAGTTCAAGTGAAACCAATCTAAGATTTATATTACAGATTTATATTAGTATCCCTCTCGCCAGCGGTGGGATGAGATCCTATGGTACTGATATTACCACTTTTGGTTTGGGACCTTAACTGTTTTCAACGAAGGTACCTAACTACTGACCATAGTTAGAATGATAGAAACGCAAGATGTGAACTTTACAAAACACGTTAACATGAAATAAAGGTAGTCTATACAATGTAAAACTGAAAAAAGGTTGAAAAGAAAATTCGAAGTTCGTTTCTTTTACACCAAACTTACTTTTCCATAAAATACTCAGTATCTAACTCTCATAATAACTTCAGCAAATTGAACTGGTAGTACCCACTTACTTGCATCCTCGCATCATTAATAACAACCCTACCTGTCCGGCAATGCAATTACCAGTATCCGTTTTCGTACAAATTGACACGGATACAAATTGCGCGGTATTAACCACTCTATACGACTCCCGACTGTTCGTACGATTCATACCCGGTGTATACAAACGGGTACGAACCGGACAAATAACGTGGTGTGCTAATCTAATTACTTAGCACAATGTCTTATTTGTAAGTTTTTGTTGCGCAATTAAATGCGGCTTCGTTCCGCGTGTAAACAGGGATCGGCGCAAGCGCACCGATTTGTTACAAAAGCGATGCAATTTTGCGCTTTTGTTTATTGATTTGTATTGGCCCCTTTGAATTGAGTTAATGTTGTTAAGTAATTAATTTGATTTGTTCTTTGATGCTGAGTGTGTAATGTTAATTTCTTGTTCAGCCAGTCATTAGGTTTTAAGCCGATCGTCCACCGCCAACCAAACTAAGTGAAAACTAAACTCATCGAACTAAACTAAGCTAAACTAAACTGTCTTTACACCAAAAAATAAGTTTCACTACCTGCGCACTATCGCTCACTGAAGAAACACGTTCGAACAACACTAGCGACAGGCGCCAGAGGGGTAAGGCAAGGGAGTGAGGCGCTTAGTTTAGCTCACGTAGTTACGGATCGGCCTGCACAACTAAGTTAGTTCGACTTAGCTGGGCTATTTTACGTAGCTTAGCTGGCATAGTTTGCGGTGGACGCACATATATGAAAAACTGGCTCAACTATGCGAGCTAAGCTAAACTAACTTATTTTAGTTGGCGGTGGACGATCGGCTTTATACTCGTTTGAATCAAACGAAGCGGCGCCGGCGATAGAAATGATTTGGATCATCGAGCAGGGAATAAGTATACGGGTTTTAGATACGAATCCGAAATTGAGTGCTGTCACATTTCTGAAGAACATTTTCTGAAGAAGGTTTAAGGTACATTTCGGTAAATGCCGATTTCCAAAATAGATGCTGTTATCTTTTCCCAAACACCTTTATTTTATTTTTTAGTATTACGTACTCCTTGTCAATCAATTTGCCTAGCCTTTTACCAACTGTGTTGGAGTGTGCTTCCAGCCTAACCGGATGCCGATGAATACCAGTATTCGCTGTCCTTGTCTCTCGTCTAAATCGACCCTAAAAATAACCTTCGAAACCAACTCATTTTTACATCCAACGCCACATTTTTATATTTAAATAATAAAACAGAAAAACCTCTCCAATTATCATTTTATAAATAATTCGAAATAAAAATAATAAAAAACAAACATAGATCGTAGATCGGTCGTGCCTGCGCGTGCGTTTACACCGTGGTAACAATTAAGTCGATTAGCACGCGTCATTTGATCAAAACATGTCGACTCGTCAGTTGAATGGTTCTGTAATAGCCATGGACTTGGTAAACATACCTATGGAGACAGGTAAAAAATTAATGAAAAAGTTATAATAGCAACTTTTAGGATTCCAAAAGCATTTATAGGCTTACGTGTTTTGAAATCCGTTTTAAAATGTTTTTTAATATGTGTGAGTGGCGGTCGTCATGGCTCAGTGGTTGGGATTGTTGTTGTTGGACCTTGCCTCTCATGCACGAGGTGAGTTCAAATCTTGGCAAGTACCAATGTGACTTTTTCAATTCATATTACTTTCTGAGTTTATATTGGACATTACTGACATCGGTGAAGGATAAACATCGTGAGGAAACCTGGGCTTATAGTTAATATAAGTTTGAAATCACCAAACCATTTTGAGCAAGCATGGTGAGCAATGCTCGTGCCTTCTATAGTGAAGGCATATACTCGTAGATGAGAAGGGCCTTTACCCTGCAGGGAGACAAAAATAGGCTGGTATTATATTATTATCTCACTTATTATTTTTTTTACATATAAAATATATTTTTAAATATTTCCTAAAAAGATATAAAAAAAACATTTAAAAATATAAAAAAATAGTGGTCCGCCGGTGTCGGGAGCAGGGTCCTAGCTACCGGTGGTTAGGGCTCCAGAGATAGGAACCTCCTCACAATGCGAGCCGCATCGAGGAGTACTGCCTTCTGAATCATGATCCAACCGCCTAACGAGACCCTCGACAGATGTTGGTTGAGGCTTTCGGCCATCAGGCCATTGGCCGTTACGACAATCGGCACAATGACAGCCGAGTTAACATTCCACATGTCAACAACCTCGTGTGCTAAGTCAAGATATTTTATTTGTTTCCCTTTCTCAGCTTTCACCAGGTTTTCGTCATGTGGAATGGTAACATCGACTCATTGCGCGGCGCGCTAATCGATCTATCACCACTATATCTTATTGGCGACAATAGTCCTGTCAGTAATGGTAGACCGATCCCAGTACAACGTGACATGGTCGTTTTCGAGAACTGGGTCGGGCACATACTTGTAATACGGTACCTCAGAGTTCACAAGTTTATATTTCAAAGCAAGTTGCTGGTGAATAATCCTAGCCACTTGGTTATGTCTGTGCAAGTAATCGCCGTTAGCCAAACGAGAACAACCAGAGATAATATGTCTGATAGACTCACCCGGACGGTGGCATGCCCGACACACGTCACGTAAGTACTACAGGTTTGCGCCAGTTCTCTTGGGGCTTCAAAGTGGGGTGAGCCCCTTGTCCACTGCGACCACATCACTGTGCATACCCACTTCGGCTTTTAAAAAATATTCCTTGAGACTGCATATGTCGCGGTTGTGGAGGGTCTTCGCATTTAAAAAGCCTTAACCCCCGGACTTCCGCGGGATGTACAGTCTCATTACCGATGATCGTGGGTGATGCATCCGGTTTGCGGTCAATATTATTATTATTATTAGGTATTATTACAGGGGTCGTTAAAAAGATTATACTCGACCTTTTGATAGTAATTTAAAATGTCATTTTAATTATATTATTAACACCATTACAGACTAAACAGTGAGTATTTAGAGAAGGCCTGATTAATCTTACTGAGATGTTAACAACACAAATGTGTCTCTTTTACGAGTAGTCATAGTTGAGTTGAAGAAGCAAAGGGAGGCCCTGCAGTAGAACAACACAGGCTAAATTATTTATTGCTTACTTATTTATTATTTAGGGAGATGTTTTTTTTTTCGGATACTTTATCGGAAGCAATATTTTGTTTGTTGAATCATAATGGAGGTTGTTTAACCCAATGCAAGCTGCATTCAAATCCAATATAAGTACCGAAGTCTTGATAAAATATTAGGTAATAGAGACACCCAGACGTGGCGTTGTAACGAAGAGGTCTAAAGCCCATTTGAACCCAACGTCTTAAATATATCTCACGCGTAACCTTCCTTTACTCAAGCCAATAATTGTCTAGAAGATAGAGTTGCCTACGCAAGTTCTCTTAAACAAGTAAGCGTGATTGCACAAAATCAATTATATACAGCATTTCCATTTAGTTTTATACTCCAAACACAATTCTCCACACCAAATTCACACTTATTTCCAAGCCCTAAGATCTAAAATCCTGTAGAAGATGGAACGGAACATGTAACCGGTCGAATTCGTTAATTTAATCGTTGTGTGTTGTTTCAATTCCTACTTAAAATTATTCAATTGCTTTGAGGTAATTATAGATAAGTTACGGGCTAAATATACATGGTTCTAGCTTGAGAGTGTCAATAATATGGTGTCTATATAGGCCATGATTTGCGCCAGGTCAAATTATCCTTGTCTTTATTCAGAAAATGTGTGTTGGCGAAAATGCCAGAACCTACCTACATTTTACTTGAATCTGTTTATTAGGCGTGGTCTACCTAATTAGAGTACATAAGTTGGCTGGATTTTTAGTGTTAGAACGGAAAATAAGGTTTATCTGAAGGTATACATACCAACCGCGACTTACGAGTTGTACGTCGTAAGTTCGAACCCAGACAGGCGCTTAACTTTGTGTAAATTATTTCATCACCACTGCTCTCAAAACGGTGAAGGAAAACATCGTGAGGAATGGCATGTCCTAGAACCAAAAATTCGAAGACATGTGACATCTTCCAACCCGCACTGGGCCTGCGTGGTGGATTACGGCCCATTGCCTCTCACTGAGAGGAGGTCTGTGTCCCAGCAGTGGGAACATTATAGGCCGATTATATACGAGTACATATACGTACCAACCGCATGCGAGCCGAGTAAGCGAAGCGAGTGGTGCCGCGGTAGCAGTCGGCCCGCTACATTCAAATTGGTGGCAGTTACTTGGCTATTTAGTATTTTTAGGACCCAAAATGGGAATTATTTGAGATTCACAAAAACAGGCGCATTCAATACAGTGTTCAATAATATTTTTCGGAAAGCAAAATAGGAGTTATTTGAGGCTCGATTAAAAACATGTCCTAAATACACTTACTTACTCCTTTTTCCAAAAATTCAATCTGAAGACTTACAAAAATGAATAGAGATTTAGCAGAAAATGTATTTTTCATATGGATTAGAGCAGTGGTGGCCCAGTGGTAGCAGCCGTGACTTACGATTTGTACGCCGTAGGTTCGAACCCAGACAGGCGCTTTTTTGTGTGAATTATTTAATCGCTCTCAAAACGGTGAAGGAAAACATCGTGAGGTAACGGGCATGTCCTAGAAACAAAAATTCGAAGACATGTGACATCTACCAACCCGCACTGGGCCCGCATGGTGGATTACGGCTCACTCCCGTTTACAGAGAGGAGGTTTGTGTCCCAGCAGTGGGAATATTATAGGCTGATTATGTACGTGCTACTATAAAACTAGCGTGTCGGAAAACACTAGACACACAAAAAAGAAAAATAATGAATTTAAAAACCCCTATTAAAATTAATTACAGGCACATCATATTGATTTATTATCCAGTAGATATCATAATGGTATCGGCTGCAGCATAAAGAGTACGTTAAGACCACGTTTAACCCAAGATATTATTAATGGCATTATTCAAATTCCTTTATTAGATTAACAGTGGGGACCCTACTGTGTGGAGAATGCGAAATGTATGAACTTCTTGTTTTAGTAAACGTATGTATTATTTTAAATGAAATATTACTTCGAAGTGTACGTAAAACTGTAGAGCTTGCGTTAAAATTACGCACCCATTACCTTGTTTTATGATTACAATTAGTTATTATTCATTTTTTTTTAATGAAAGTATTAAATGAATGAACTGTAATTTAAGGTAGCTGTTACTTTTGAGTTTAATTGAAAAAATAAAGTGTAGGTTTTTTCAGTTATTAACAATTATTTAGTTAAGGCGCTGACAAGACCCAACTGACTAAAATGGGCTTCTCTTAAGAAAAAGAATTGCCAAATCTGTATAGTTTGTGGTAGCGGAAAAAATATATGTTAATTTTGAACATATTTCCCAGAACTTGGTTGTTACCAAAACACGTTTTGACAAAAAAATCTCGATACAAACTTACGTTAAACTAACCTCTTACCTTGAGTTCGAATCCAAAATATCTGCATTAAATATCAACATACGTTACGTATTTAATTAATAACAAGAACGTCTTATTTGAATGCAGAACTTGGTTGTTTTTTATTTTCGATTACTCAACTCAATTTTGAGTAAATAGATAATTACTTCATATTTTGCAGTAAATTACAAGCGTTGCGACATCGCGCTTCTCTTTCTTTTCTATGCAATGTGACAGTGACCGTGGTTTAGGTGTTGTCAGCGTCTTAACTGATTATAGGTGTGATTAAAAATTATATGAATGGGGTATTTTGTGATGGGGTATTTTTTCTATTGTTTAATTGCACTATTATTAACTTTACCAATTGTATGTTTGAGCATAATAAAGTGAATATCAAAGGGCGGTTATCTCCACACTTCATAAATCGCAGTAACTGTATAGCAAGAATTGTATAAAGATATTATGCAAATGATTTATTCGAAGTATATGCCAACGAAGAAGGCAGTGAAACAAACGACACGCAACATTGTAAACTCGCATGTCATAAAAACTTATTGACTGACAGGGCTAACAAGCATCGCAATATAATAAACAAAATACTCCATATTTTAGCAAACATTAAGCGAAATATTTCACAGCTGGTATTAAAATATACTGAGACAATAAAGTTTACCGCTACTGGCCTATAAAACACTATATTTAAGCCAGAAAGATGTACGACTCGCCACAGTCAAAATAAACTCTTAATTTTTTATATTAAGTGTAGCCGTCATTGCTTCCACCACATACAGCGAAGTCATGACTTAAACCAATAAACATGAAATATCATGTGATCGTGAGACGCATGCGTGATTTCGACTTTCGTGTTACACAAAAATAGCTACACGCAACCAATATTCATCGTTTAACAAAACATAGATAAATGTTAAATAGTCTTTTGTTGTTTAAAGTATACATAGTAATGCATTCATCATCGATGACTGTTGAGGCCACAAGGCCAAGCGATGAAGACTTACCTGAAAAACCGTAGGTGTATAGATCGAAGCGGTATTGGTTGACATACTTAGGTTATGATGAAAAATAAGGCGGAGGCATTGATTAACAAGAAGACGGTAGGGTTGTCAAAAACAAACACCCTTTCTTGATAATTGATCATACGAGATGTCAAAAATAGTTTTTCAATAATAATTTTAATAATAATACAATTTCACCAATGAAACTGAACGCGTTCAGCATGTCTATACCACGTTCAAGAACTGTCAGTGTCAAAACTGTAATGGAATATTGACATTAACAGTTCTTGGACGCGGTTAGGAAGTGCTGTTCGCGTTCAGTTTCATTGGTGAAATCCGCACTAAATTGTACAATGTTTTCTTTTTTGGATAGGTTTTTATTCATCAACCATCGTCGACAAAACAGTTCTCATGCTTATAGATATAAAAATAAAGTGTCTCGTTAAAAAAACTACAAAGTTAAGATATGGTAAGATCCTAACCAAAACGGATTACAAATTGACACTATTGTTGATCCCATTGGGTGACGGTGCAGTGACGATTTGATTTTTAAAACCAAATCCACAGTCTTGGTTGACAGTAATCACGTTACAACAATAATAAAACGGGGCTTACGGTCAACGCATTTCGATATCAGAGACACGATCTACTGCGTTCCATTTGTCAGGTGACTCAGCGTTGTCGTTGACATGACGCTCTCAAAATGCAAATTTTTGAAAAACCGAACAATATAAATCTCGATCGGTCGATCTCGATTCCGTATCTCTTGTCCCGCCAAGCAATTGAATTCAGTCGATCACTAATCGATGTCTTGTCCGTGATAGGCGCGGTCGGGGGCCGCGGCAGCAGGGTGCCGACTTACCACACAATCCATCGTTAACTTCTTTCATTCTTTCATTATCGTCATCACTCACAATATCAACCCTACACGCATCTCTTTTAAAGTTCATAATATTTAATTCGATATTAAATATTGTATCTTTTTGTAATACATTTTCTACCGCATCTTCGTCAGCACGGTTGGTATAGTCATCAGCAATAAACACCGTAAGAATTATTACTATAATATAAATTACATTGAACGCGCAATGGAGTTATATCGTTTTAGAATTGCGTTTGGAATTTAACCTCATTACCTATCTTAATAAAGGATTTGCCCTTTCGCGCCGACTAATCACAAATGAGCATGTAAAGTCTGTAAATTATGTTGCATTGAGTTCATATTACTGTTTTTTACTTATTGAACCAGAGGTTGCTTATTCATAATTAGCCCCCCTCGACGTTTATTACTTCTGTACGAGTAAATGAATGTGTGCAGTTCTTGATTTGAATGGTTTGTTACCTTTTATGCGTCGACGTCTATCAAATTGTTCTTTGTTGCGACTGACGTTTTATTCAAAGGGGTCGGTGTTATTTGTGGTATCATAATGGGTTTCAATCAGGTTCCATTTATCATAGTTTGCTAAAAATTTATCGGCGAATCATTTTAAAATGCATCAGTTTCATTGCTCTCAGTTTTGGTATCTGTATCTTCGTTGTTGAGACCAGTATAAGAAGTGGGGATTTTACTGGGTTCTTTTAGATTCTTAATGTGCGGCGTGCTCTAGTTGGTATAGAATGATAGTCATCCATATTTCTCCGTTCCCTATATAAAGTGTGGAAGGTTCGGCTGATGACGAGTGCAACAGTGAAGCTGAGCCGCGCTCGTGGTCGCCCCCCGCCGCCGCACGCCAGGGGCCGAGCCAGCCCGCCGAACTAAATCAAATAATGACTAATCGATTCTCTCTTATATTGCACAGTAGGTACACGTCAAACGTTATTTCCTTTAATTTTTAATATTTAAGCGTTTTTGTTCTGTTTGCATAAATCCGAATTCGTTATAGACAATGCAATGATTGATTCGTTTTAATAATGCTTTGGCGGTTGATTGATGTTTATTAGTTCAGTAGTCGGAGTTTTGGGAATCATTAGATGAGAACCGTGTCTTATGAAGAGTAATGATCGAATCGCTTTCGGTACTCAACTTAATTCAAGGTTTGACCGTTTGT
This sequence comes from Atethmia centrago, assembly GCA_905333075.3. Classification (NCBI taxonomy): domain Eukaryota; kingdom Metazoa; phylum Arthropoda; class Insecta; order Lepidoptera; family Noctuidae; genus Atethmia; species Atethmia centrago. Next base: position 12,976,757 of record HG995386.1, on the reverse strand, counting down.
TATTTATTATTCGGTCCGTGTGTAGTTCTATGTTCATACTACATTGATATCATAAGTCGGATGCCTATCATCGTTGGAATCTTTGATCGTGGCTGTAAGAATGTTGTCTTCATTCCTTTTAGATATTAGAGTCACGTATCTACTAAGTTCATTGCTTTGAATTGTTTTTTGTTTTAATTAACCCATCGCTTCCAAAATGTTCACAGAAAAGAAAAAAGAAACATATTTTAGTAACCTTTTTAATATTTTAAGTTTTCCACTGACAAGTAAAAGTTTACTTCATTTTTTTGTAAAATTAGTATCCAGTGTAAGCTAAGCTATGTCAATAAAATTAAACATGGTTTCAAGAAGCACTTCAATGGTCAAAAACTTTCAGATTTGAAAATCTTTTACTTTGGATGCCTTGATGGTCTAGTGGTCGTAGGCGCTACTGCCTACCTAATGCTCACATTAGGTTCTGAGTTCAATTCCCGGGTCGGGTAAAGTGTTTCTCGGAGGGTTTTATTTACGGTTTGGTTAATAAATATATCCTCCTAAATCTTGCCTTCCCATTCAGGCTTCCCTGGAAAATAATCTGTTTCTTTCCGTATAAAAGAGTAAAGAAATAAATTGTCGATATTTGTTACATTATTTCGTCTATTCGTGACTACAAGCTCAACTACAATTTAATATAGCGTGGCTTGCGCCCACGCATAACGTTCACACTGGATTAACAGGTTATATTGTTGTCTTATTTTTTTCTCATTTGTTCTTAAATGTTAAACGCTCAATTATTTTTATTTGTAGAATAGATAATTCTATGATTCTTGACCGTGAATTTTGGTCGCGTGGTTCAAAGGTAAATTTTATTGTTCGATCGTAGGCACATCGTGATTGCGTAGTTATAGGTACAATTATTTGCATACCGGATCTTTGTAAATCACCGATAAAAGTTCCGGTTCGCTGGCTCTGTAAGGTCAGTCATCTCTAAGTATTATGGCTTAATAAAGCCAACGTCAATATCATGATTAGCTGTTCATTCATTCTATTTATTATTCGGTCACCATTCATTTTATGTCGTGTAGGTGTCACCAGAAGAAACTAACACTTAAATGAATGCCTTACACCTTTTATTAGTGAAAACGGGCGTAAGAATTTTCTTCGGACGGGTTGGAGGCAGTAGGTACTACTGTGGGTCAACAACTTACAATATGGTGATCATGACAATACAGAGTATTCGTTTTAAAGTTAAAAGTTCCATAGCTTTAGATTCCACTGCTTCATTCTTTATTTTCTTAACTTTCATTGTATTGTATATTTCCCATACTTATATCGACAAAACATTACTATTTTTTTATTTATTTATTTATTTAACAGTTTATGTACACACATATAAACAGACAAGAAGAAAGGAACAGAAAAATACGTACAAATGTGATGCTTATTTCTAAAAAAATCTCTTCCAGCATACCTGCAATAGGACAGTAGACATAGAGATGTAGACACCGTGTGTAAGAGTAAAAGAAAAAACAAAATACATAAAAACAAAAAAAAAAAACTATTCACTAATTTAAATATACAATAAGAGAATATACTTACATAAATACATATTATGCTTCTAAAATAAATAACACTGAAATACTTATATACTTATAATTAATAGTATAAAATAATAAATACATAATATGCAACTATGGCAAAGTGGAAAGATATACTATGTATCACGGTAGTCCATTTCTTGGCGCCATCAATAGCTATATTTTCTTAGCCGCTATATTAACATAAAAATAACCCAATATTTAACGGTCTAGTCACAGTATATCGACTGAACTATGTATGAGTCCAAATATTCAAATATCGTAAAATCTATATTCATAGAAAACTTGGAATTGTTACGACTTTATTTCAAACTGCTGTTAACGTAAATGTCTTGAATTGAATATTGTTTATGAATATAACTTTTGGTAAAAGACTTTGACCGTCGCGCGTCGTAAAGATGATATGAGAGTAAATGAAAACAGTGTATCTAGAGGAATTTGGTGGGAAAATAACAGGAACCCGAAACTAAGAATACATACTAATAATGAAGATCCAATCGATAAATTATTGTAAGTGCTATAGATATTATTAGTACTTTTTTTTTTTTTTTTTAGGGTGGGAAATCATCAAATAACTTCTCCCGCTCTGGGCGGAGCGGGAGGGTGTGTCAGACTCTTACTGACTAAAACCCACCCGTATTCCTTCCTGTTGCCTGTGTTGCGGGGGCCTCGGTGACCCATAAGTACCTTCCCGCAGATATTATTAGTACTTGGGATTATAAGTCATTAGTTAAAGTAAGTTACAAAGGTTTTAACTTGAATCTCTATTTCCCTTACATACTACCCAATCATGCATTTCCTATGATAAATAGAAATAAAACGTACTATCACAATCAACCACCATGAATAAATCCAGAGCCTATAAAAATAGTACTCTCTCTTAAATTCTTTATATAATAACCAATAATTTAGTCATGTTTATTATTTTCAAAGAACTACTCAAGAATTCATGCAATGTCTGCCAAATTGATCGCAATGCAGTTAGAACAACATGGTCCCTGAATGCGATGCGTACAAATAAATTTGAGTGTAAGGATCAAAAGGAATTATCTCCAAAACAATTACCTAGCTATTTTATATCTAATGCTTCACGATTTAAAGTTTAAATTATCAAATTAAGATGGTGTTCCTAAGCGGTTTTCAAAGCTCGGCTCGTGATGCGAATCAGAATGTTCGTCGCAAGTTTGTACGGGAGTCGAGTGCAGGTGACAAATAGTCACGCCATACTGGAAAAGGTCGGGGGCGATGCGACACGTCGATGTTTTTATTTGTTTAAGTCGATGACTTAATATTAGTGCTGGGAAACATCGATAGTTTTATTAATAGGCCAAGAGATACAAAAATATCAGGCATATTAACACTTTACTAAGTCGTAAATGTTGATTCAAATCAAAGCTTTGCAGAAAAACAGTTGCTCTGAAACAAATTTTATCAGATTCTACAAATTATGCTTAATGTAACATTTTAAGTCTTAAAGCACCAATTTAATCTCAGGCACTGAAAATAGCTTGTAGTTCAAACGAAATTTTTAAAGTATTAATAAAAATATCGACAATCATAAAACTATCTATCGATAAAGCTTCTCGAAGCTTCACACATAACCACAACCCTAGTTTTATAGATTCATATCTCTTAAATGTATGCAGTCAGCAGCATATAATTCAGGATTACAAATTGTTTGTTTTAGGGAGAGACACCAAATGTATTGGCGAGATTTCAACTTAAAAGCCTGGCGATAAATATAAAAAATCCGTTGAGGTATCGCAAGCAAAGGATTGCAAATTTACGTCGTGACACTTTTCTTGTTTGCCTGACAAAGGGTTTTAGTAAATGTTTGCTGACAATGTTAGTTTTGCCTTTGTAAATGGGTTTGTGGTAATTATGTGTCGTTTAATCCTTTGTTAAGATTCACTGATGAGTTTTGCAACGTTTTTAAAAGTTTTTTTTTGCATATTATGGAAATGGTCTCGTTAGTGCATGATTGTATGAGCCTGTACGGACCGCTACCGTTCTTTACATTATTTTGGGAGCTTGTATGTTTGTTATATTTGTTTGACATTTAATTTTCATTCAAATAATGATTTTGGAAGGAAACATGTATCTTTTTAATTTGTCTTCTTCTTTAATCACTATTTCGTTAGTGTTGACATGGTATTCGACCTCCTTCGTTTAGATGACCATTGACTACTTATAAGTCTACAAGAATGGTTTTTATACCGACTCAGTTACCTAAATAATGATAGTTATGTATTGTAAGTTAGTAGTGTTCACTAATTAGTAACTAGATGCGTGACTACATCTGTAGTCACAATAGTTTATAGGTTTAGAGTCGTTTTTCTTGTTGATAATACATTATTTAGTCATTTTTACATTTTCTTCTTATTTTTGTAGGTAGGTACTACTGTTTTTAGTAGGTTAGTATTAATAAAACTGTATGTTTTTGCTTCTACCTTAAACACCAGCACCATTAACTTTGTCTGATAGCTAAAGCCATTAGTTGAATTTGTGACCGCATAAACATAGTGGCACATCTAGTAAACGTCGCCTCTTTGATATTTACATCGCATAACATTGTACTGAGTGTATTACCTTACATGCACTGGTTTGATACTTCTCGTAAATTAAAATCTTCATGTTCTTAGGAGGATAAGCTTTTTGTGCTTCTTGATTTCACAAATAACATCGGGTTTAGTTTCTATAGCATAAAAATAAGGACTATATCCTTATTTTTATTCTATGTATTTTATGAGATTTCCCATACTGTTATACTAAAAGGTAAGTACAAAAAAAAATTAACTAAGATATGAAAAGTATATATAAGCACAGGCCGAAGAAAATATACTTATTTATTTAAACAATATCTTCTTAAAAAAAAAACAGCAATATTCGTCGTATCACTCGCTTACAAAAAACGTTAGTAGATCAATCAAAGAAACATCATTTACATAATAATTATAATACTATCAGTTTATAAAATATTGTCTATCGCATATCAGAAAAGATTACACATCATAAATATTGTAAACGCGTTTTAAATTTCGTCAGACGCCATTTTACGATAACATGTCATTTCATATAAAAATACATATAATATTATCAATATATTATAGCTTATTGACAGTGTTATAGCAAATTATGACTATTTATGTGCAAAATTAGCTCTAAAGTAGTATGATGGAATGTTAAAAAGTCTTATGTGACAATTATTGTGGTTCCTACCGGTTGGGGAAACGAGAGGTTATTTATGATAGTTGGGCTTAACTTTTTTGTATATATAGGTATTAATAATTATGTGGTATTATCTTATTTTCATATAATAGCTGTTATTAAGGATATAATTGACTTAGGGTTAGAGAAAAACACGAGATGGAAGACCAAATCAGGTTGACATTCATAAATTAATACAAAGTAGAATCACATCCAAAATCTGAAGTCCTACTAACTATTACGATATATACTTTTTAAAAAAAACGGTATGAAGCAAAGAAAATAATTTTATGATTTATGGATTCTCAATGAATCAAGTTGCAGAAAAAGTCTTACACAGAGAATAATAATGATAAAAAGTAATATATGCATTATAAGTACTCTAAACTTTTCATATATCGAATGCTGTCAACATGTTTGGAAGTATAGTTATTTAATATTAACTGACAGATTGATTTGTTTTTCAAACGAAGATTGATCAATGGTCAAATTAGACATGACGTGACCAGTGCCGGACGTAAAATGTTTTAATATACTCATAAATCTTTTCTAAACTATGAATACGTTATAGGTGCCTATACGAGTCTGACATTGATAGGTAAAGAGTGTATTTTGTTTCAATTTTAGTATCATTTTGGACGTATTGAATTTGCAGATCAACTGCCATCGATTGTTTTATTGTAGGAAATAGTCTGGTCAACTGTTTTTAAACCATTATCATTAGTGAGATAAGGTAGGTATGTTATGCTGTGCGAGTCCCCCAAGAAGATAAGAAGATGAGAATACTAGGGTTCCTAATGTCTGATAATAACCAAACAGCGATCCGATAAGTTTGATAACTATGGTGGTTAATTTAAGTTTATCTATGGCCTGTAATTGGCAATTCTAAGTCTTTCTAATAATGGTAAATCTAGATCATTCCATTAAATTTTCAAAATTATATTTATTATTGAGTCAAAAGGTGAACAAGAACAACCACAAACGCTTTATTTATACAATATCATCATTTCAGATTATAATCATTAACACCATCGTTTTTAACCATCGCACCTCTAAACATGAAACGTAAAGATATCCTCAAAAAGACATAGGAAAGGATTCGCGTCTTACGGCAAACGGTCAAAGTTGAGTGCTTGAACTCGATTGACCTCGCAAATCCGTTACTGATGTGACTCAGGGTTAAGGGGCTAGGCAGCAGTCCAGGTTAGTATCGATTGCACGGAAATTGGATGTGTTGTATGTGGGTACTGTTTTATATAAGTGTTTGGTTTTATCCTTTCCTAAATATCTTTAAGGAGAAGAAATGTGAACGTAATAATGTTATAGGATGAAAATTGTGACTATAAATTGTTTTATATCGTGCCAGTGTCGCGATGTTGGAATGTGATGCGGAGGAATGAGGAGAAGCTAGTATAATGTAGGGGACTATCAGAGAACAGACAGAGCAAAGAGAGGATGGATAGATTGTGTCAAATATAGCTAAAAGTGATGTATGTAAGAAAAAACATACTGCGTTGATCCCAAACAAAAATGTGTAAACACAGGACCATGGACAGCTCTCTCAAAAATCTAAAAGCAAACAAGTCTTCAACAGAGCTATGCTTACGAGATTAGGTAATCGAAAACAAAAGTAGAACAAGTTCACGAAAAAACGCTAATGAATCAACCGCACCTACCAAAGCTTTTATCTGTCCTAATAAACTAAAACAAGACAACATTGGCCTCAAAGTATCTCTATTTCATAACGAAGTGATGGTATTCAAAATATTTAGCATTCTTAAGCTAAAGATAAATTATAAACCCCACCTACAAAAGTTAAAGAGAGGATGGATAGATTATGTGAAATATAGCTAAAAGTTATGTACCTATGTAAGAAAAAACATACTGCGTTGATCCCAAACAAAAATGTATAAACACAGGACCACGGACAGCTCTCTCAAAAATCTACAAGTAAACAAGTCTTCAACAGAGCTATGCTTACGAGATTAGGTAATCGAAAACAAAAGTAGAGCAAGTTCACGAAAAAACGCTAATGAATCAACCGCACCTACCAAAGCTTTTATCTATCCTAATAAACTAAAACAAGACAACATTGGCCTCAAAGTATCTCTATTTCATAACGAAGTGATGGTATTCAAAATATTTAGCATTCTTAAGCTAAAGATAAATTATAAACCCCACCTACAAAAGTTACTCAGTTTCTAAACACACCCAAACCAGGCGACATTTGCCTCAAATAAGGAGCTAATTATCTTGCAAATTGAAAAAATTCTTGATTGAAATAGTTTGTTAGTCTAGTAGTATTTGAGAGTGGCAGAAAAAATCTGTAGCCTATATAAATAATAGAGAAAGCAACCGGCTTTCAAATAACGACGACCTTATCCGCACAACGACCTAAAAGCGAATTAAAGATATTAACCGGAGTAAATAAAGTTTTGGAATCTTATCATAATGGTACGATATCTTGTGGTATTCGTGGTAACGAAGACACTGAAAAATCCACAGCACAGTTTCTTGTCAAGAAGAGGCTAAAAACTTTGTCTAACTGGCATTTTTGGTGCCAGTTAGACAATGTTTTAATCCGGAAACAGTCACACCATGATCAACCAGCAGAAATCTCCAATAGTCACTCAAAAACAAGGCGATATTGATCCCAAAAGGACAAAAGGGCCACAAAAACCGATTCGCAGCTAATTATCTCATGCATTAAAACCGTTCAGTTTAGAATAACAAAGTGATGGCATTCAAGACATGCGGGACATGGCCTTAGGCCACTGAGCAACGGCCGGCCGCACCATATTTCACGGTGCCGCTCCAATGGTTTCGGGAACACCCGCTGAGCTCCTGAATTAAGTAAAAGCCTTCGAGCTCTTGTTTCTTGATACCTCTAGTTGGGTGTAAGGATGTGTCCTGAGTGTGCGGTTTTGTCAAAGGATTTATTTATCCTTGAGAAATTTGATTTTAAGAAATTTTTGTTTGAGGAGATTTTTGAGATTTGACTTGAGATTCTGTTCACTGTTGAAGTTCTGTGAGAAAATATTGATAGATGACGGATTGTTCTTTCACTTCCAAAAAAAAAATAGTTTTATAGCTACCTTGTGGTTTTACTTTATTGAGAAAAACTTGCAGAAGTTATAATAAAAAGTTACGAGTAATACAACATCCGACGTTTGTGCTTCTACGACATACTTAATTCTTCTACAGTGATCTAGCCAGAAAATATCTATGTTTTAAACTTATTACTTTCGACATTGTAATTATTAATATTGATTTGTACGAGTACATAAAAAACAAACATATCTAATTAATTAATAAAAATAACTAAAACTATACACAAACTAAAATAGGGCGTCGAAAAATTCATCCACATTGCTGTCGACTGGTAATGTACCCAAGAGACTGGCGGCATTGCCACGTTGTATGGCAATGGTTAACCTCTGGCCAAGGTAAAAGCCAGCACTTGGGTCACGGGAAGTGTCAACCAGCCGTCTGGAGATTTACTTATTACTTACTTAAGTTGATTTTTAGACAATTTGTAATTTAATTATTTTCTTTGACATTTGTAATTTGTTATGTAGACAATTCTTGATTAAGTACTTTTCTTTTTTTTAACTTTGGAATTTAATTATTTTGATTAAATTTGAATAATTATTATTATTGTCACAAAATTTGCATGCCGAATTTAGTAGGTGAAATATGAAGAACTTATTGTGTATGTGTTATAAAATCTGTGAAATACCATATTTAAGGCAAATATATGAATCTATCTATCTTATGATCTGCTTGACAGTAACACAAGCCTCACATCCCTAACTTAACGACAATATATTAAAGAAACCCTACCATATAAACTTACCTTAACCCTCCTTAATAGATGTCTCGGACCAATTTAACATTTGACGTGTTTTTAATTTAGCGGCCGCGCCCGCGGCACCCGTCCGACTGGCCACCTAAATAACGTACATATATTACCAGAAATCATACGCCGCCACTCATTACCGACCTCATTTGAATATTCCGGGTTTATACTGGATATTTTGTTTTGGTTGACTCCTTTTGTATATCAGAAAAGTTCGTTTAAATGGTGCATGGTAACTTGGAGTTCGATATCTATTTGTTCTTATAGTTCAATCAAATGATACAATTTTTTGTTAAGACGTAGTTCAACCACCAGCTTGGAAGAGGCTGCGGCTGGAGGCTGAGGCCAGCATTGGTGTGCGAGAGAGTTGATTGATTTCTTTTTTATACCAGAAATATAGATTTGTGGTTCGTCTAATTTAATGTTCTGTGCCTATTTTCATCAGCTTTTACAACAATCATTTTATTGTTACATATGGCTATCATTTAAATATTTCGGGTTATTACTGGGTATTTTGGTTAATATCTTTGCAGCGTTAGACTCGATCTTCAGTAGCGAGATAGTGGTGCCGATTCCCTTGTTCACAAACTACACTAAATTTAAGTTAAGTGCATCTTTTTCTTTCTATTTCATTAAGAAAAGGACCGAAGATAAATTTTAGTTTAGTCCTGTCAAATTAATCAGCGCTTGACGTAAATTGACGTAATTTTAGTAGGCAAGTTTTTAATCACGTCTAAACTTGTATGGAGTAGTGACAGCCGCTGATTAATTTGACAGGACTGAACTAAAATATATCTTCTGTCCTTTTCTTAATGAAATGGAAAGAAAAAGATGCACTGAATTTAAATTTGGTTTAGTTGTGAACAAGGGAATCGGCACCATTGTCTTTTTGAGTTATAGATTCTTATTTTCTGATTTGGTAAAGCGATAACTCTTTCCAAAAATTAAATTATATGTCAACACCTAATATAATTTCAATACGATAAATCGTGAAACCTACTATTAAAATATTCTGGTATTTAGATATACAATTTCACGACCGACTTAATAACTTAATCAAATAGCCAAATAAGAAATTGTCATTCGGCTAGATACTTTTTAGCTTGCCGTTTTAAACTAATCCAATTAATGATTCGATTAAGTATCGATTAGAAAATGATAAATGGAATCGAAATTCCTAATCGAAAAGATAATTGATGGGCCAATCATAACTATCAAACGTGTTGAGATGTGTGAAGGTCCCACTTCCATGATGGACGAAATATGAAACAGCTGATTATATACTCGTGTTTGATTTTAAAATAGCTTAAAATGTATATTTTAATTAGTATAATATTATTGTATATGTATATTTATTTATTTACGGAGGGGCTTGTGGCTAAATAAAAACAGTCGCACGGGTCAATCGATCAGGTTAAGCTACGCTTGCCACGGTTGGTCCGTGGATGGGTGACCATCTTTACATACCAAGACTCCTCCGTGCCTCGGAAAGCACGTTAGGCCGTTGGTCCCGGCTGTCATTCGTGGATCTTTGACAGTCGTTACAGGTCGTCAGAAGCCCGAAAGTCTGACAACCAGTCTTACCAAGGGGTATCGTGTTACCCAGTAACTGGGTTGTGGAGGTCAGATAGGCATTCGCTCCATGTAAAATACTGGTATTCAGCTGCGTCCGGTTAGACTGGAAGCCGACCCCAACGTAGTTGGGAAAAGGCTAGGCAGATGATGATTATTGTATATTTACCTTTATATACGACTATCAAGTCCCATGTAATAGGGGGCGAGCCTATTGCCATCAACCGGGCACAAATCCAGACTCCGGGCTGCTACTGAGAAATTCCATATAGAAAAACCCAATAACACTGCCCGACTCGGGAATCGAACCCAGGACCTCACCAGGAACTGTTCTTAGAAACGTCGTTTTACATAACAAACATACCAATCTAATCTTCATATATCAGTCTCAGCAAACCTTGACGAAACGTTCATAAAAACTCATTATAATTTCTTCGAAACCTTATAAAATGCCTCTGTCGGCGTCTCAACTCTCAAGACGCAATTTTCTGAACTCAGAAACGCATTAATCAAACATACAAGTGACGTTTAGAAGTAGCAAAACAAATTGTCAGTCCTTTTTCGAGTATAAAAGCTTATTTATATCCTCAAAGGAAAAAAAGTTAATTAAGTTTTAATAGAATACAAAACGGGAGTGATTTTGGTAGCCAAAAATAGGCGGGGATGTTGTAAAATTTAATTATTTTTTTCATAAAGCGGCTCAATGGTTTTTTTGTTTGGAACATTCAGTCTTTGAACAGGAAATGTAAACAATTAGTAGCATTTTCGTTTGAAGTATGGTTCAGGGAATTAATGTGGTTGTTGATAATTTTAATTTATGGAGATGTTAAATTTTTCGTAGGTTAAAGTAGTAAATGCATGCCGATGCATAACTTAATTAATTTATGTTTAATGATGTTAATAAAGTCGAATGATAATTATAATATTGATCAGTACTTAATTAAATATTAATGGATTGATATTTATAATTTAACTGCCTCGTTGGCCTAGTGGTTGCAAGCGCTACTGCTGAGCATGAGGTCCTGGGTTCAATTCCCGGGTCGGGCAAAGTGTTATTGGGTTTTTCTATATGGAATTTCTCAATAGCAGCCCGGAGTCTGGATGTGTGCCCGGTTGATGGCAATAGGCTCGCCCCCTATTACATGGGACTTAAACACAACTAGCGAAATCTGGGTGTACTACAGGTACACCTCTGCCCAACCCTCCGGGGAAACAAGGCGTGATGTTATGTTTTATGTGTTTATAATTTGAAGTGCACGTTCATTTAACTAGATAGGTTTGAGGTGACTGGAAGATGTAAACCCAGTTCGTGAAAAGTGGCTTGCTTTAAACACAGTCATTTCGAAAAATATTAGCCGCCCTTCTCCTCCTTCTCCTCAGCTTCAGAGATCCTGGGTTCGATTCCCGGGTCGGGTAAAGTGTTGTTGGGTTTTTCCATCTGAAATTTCTCAGTAGCAGCCCGGAGTCTGGATTTGTGCCCGTTTGATGGCAATAGGCTCGCCCCCATTGCATGGGACTTAAGAGGCTGGCAACACCTAAAGCGCGGTCACTGTCGGACTGCATAGAAAAGCAAGAGAAGCGCGATGACACAACGCTGGTAATTTATTGCAAAATATGAAGCAATTATCGATTTACAAAAAAGCTATAGATTGTATAAAAAAAATAAAACACTATTATGCTAATATGTTGCTTGTAGAATGATCTGACAAAAAATCAGAATGATTGCATGTATATTAGTATGGTTTTTATTCGTTAAAAGAAATTTTTAGAGGTATCTTCGTGATTTTTTTCTATCGTATCAAATTAGTTATTATATTATGTTTTCAACACACTATCTACCTAGCATATGTCCCTAAGAATATCATATATTTTTCTGATTTTGTTTACTGCAGTGGATCATATACTTTAACGCATTATAAAATTTAGGCGCATTATAATTGCGTTTAGGTCCTGTAGTCCCCTTAATCATAACTGACGAAATGTGGTTGTACTATAAGTACACCTCTGCCCAACCCTTCGGAGAAACAAGGCGTGATGGTATGTTATGTTATTACCAGCTGTAACGTAATCCTTTTTCCCTCAATTTAAGTACCAACAAATCCCCCAAAAAAATTAAACAGCTCAAGTAATTTAAGCTTAAAAATTTCAAGCTTACTCGAATGTCGTCCAAACGTTTGTTTACACAGGAGTTTTTTAAAACCAATGTCACAATGGTTCATAAATCGACGCAAGAGTCGCTCGTATGTCGCGTTCAGGCCGACTTTATGACTCCATTCAGACCTTCGAGGTTTGGCCGATCGTTTTCACTAAATGTATTATGCCCGTTTTCACTACCACTAGGCGACACCTAAATGAATCCAAAGCGCGCTGATGAATTTTCAACTTTCGTGGCTGAGCCGAGCGATGAAAACCAACAGCGCGCTTTTATTTAGCCATTCATTTAGGTATCGCTTAGTGTTAGTGAAAACGGACATAAATGTAAAATTGTATATCACACTGGGCCTTTGATGGAGGTCCCCAAACCTCAAGCTTAATGATTTACTGGACACCACAGTACCGCAGTAATTCTAACGGAGAATTCGTAAATTGTCAGAAATACTTTATGGCGGTGGCGAGGCGAATCGCTTTAATCTTATTCTGTCTTTTCGACTAGTTGGGGTGGCTGGATTTGCCCAAAATGTAGGCTGCCTGTAAGCTGGACTTTTTGGGCTTCTGATTGCTTTTTGGTTTGCTTTTGAAGAGATAAAGGTACGCAGACCTATGCAGCAACAGCATTTGAAGTTACGTCTAGGTCATCATCATCATCATCTACCTTGCCTTTTTCCAACAATGTTGGGGTCGGCTTTCAGTCTACGGTTAGACTGAATACCGGTGCAGCTGAATACCAGTATTTTACATAGAGCGACTGCCTATCTGACCTCCACAATCCAGTTACTGGGTAACACGGTACCCCTTGGTAAGACTGGTTGTCAGACTTTCGGGCTTCTGACGACCCGTAACAACTGTCAAAGATCTACAAATGACAGCGGGGGGCACGTTAAGCCGTTGGGGCTTAACGTGCCTCGGAAAGCACGTTCCGAGGACGAAGGGGTCTTGGTATGTAAAGATGGCCACCCATCCACGGACCAACCGCGGCAGTGTAGCTTAACCTGATCGATCGACCCGTGCGGCTGTTATTACTTAACCACAAGCTCCAAGTTACATCTAGGTATCAACTAAAATATTGGTCCTTTTTATTAGTGGTTGTGTAAACAATATTGTTATTAATTGATCCAGCGACCCGAGCCGTAAAACAATCCGAGCATGATACTCATTTTCGGCATCATCGCCAAACAAACAGACAAATCGATACCCAATTGTGACGCGATCTTTATCGATACCGCGAATGTTTTAAAAATACTCGATCCTTAATAACTTGGCTTTTTAATTGGTTTATATAAATCATTATTTCTTGTAACGACTTACAGTGATTTACTCACTGCAATGACACACAGGTTGTCTCTTAAATCACCCGAATGACATCCTTGTGCAATGATATTCTTTTGTCATTTACTTTATGCGAATTTTTAATGAGATGAACGAGATTGAAAAATATGATTTAATCTCTTGTTTCGCGAATGCAATCTTCATCAATAAGGGTTCGTAATGTTCTTTTAAGTTTCTGATTGATGCTCGCGAGTGTAGCAGCTTTGGAACCGAATCTTAAATTAAGGTTTGCGATTAAAAATTATGCATTTACTTAGGCATCCACTAGGGTTAAGATTATTGAGTAAATAGTTTTTTTTAGAGTATATATCTACTCTAAAAAAAACTGTCAGTCGTAGGACTGAACGTCACAAGTGAAAACTTCTAAGCTTCACAAACTTGTAAACATCTGTAGATATATGCGGATACATGTAGATGTATCTGACCGTGACGATCACGCAAGTTCAGATAGATAGAATAGAATACTCTTTATTATGTACACCATAAAAATTACAGATACAAACGTTGAAATTTTACAAGGGGTGACACAATGCACACACAAGCCCAACGTGTCTAAAGAAGTTTTTAATTAAAAAAATCGAATCGAGCTACCTAAAAGTTAATTTCTATTGTCAAAGGTGAGAAACAAGAACCCATTTACAGATACCTTAATGTATCTAATATTTAAAGTTATATATAGTTATATTTCAAAAGACACCTTCAGTTTACACTCTCGTTAAAAACTACGTTTAAAATACCTTTCAACCGTATATCAAGCTATTATTTTTCCTATTAGTTATACACACCATTTCGGAGTTCATTAAGCATCAAATCGATGGACAGGTCATTTCTTACACATTGTTTGTCTCGGTCAATGAAGGGGCTCACTTTAACTAGTGTTTGCTTCTCAATTTGAAACTGACACATTGAAACAAAGAAATTAATTGATGTAGTAATGAAGGTAAGTAATGAATGAGTGTGTGACGTGTGTGTAGTGTTATTTCAGAGAATGTTGGTCAACAAAGCATTTTGTTTGTAAGCATTAAAACTTGAAAATTTTAATACAATATGTGTGGTTGTCTATTACATTTTTTTTACAATTTTGATGATTTAAAAAAAATACTAGCTCCTAGAGCGTCGCTCGCGTAGGTTTCCTAAAATAAAATTAGCCTAAGTTACTCCGTATAACATCAGCTGCCAGTGAAAGTACCGTCAAAATCGGTCCAGCCGTTTCGGAGATTAGCCGGAACAAACAGACAGACAGAAAGACAAAATAGTTAAAAAAAAATTGTTTTATTATACTTTCACATGCATTTAGTAAAAATATGTTATATTACAAACAGATATTTCAATTTGATTTATTTGTACTATATCACCTTTTTACTCAAAGGCGAACGGCAGGCTTGTATGGGATGTTCGTACAGCTAATAAAATTTCGTGTTTTGGGATATTTTTTGTTTTAATTGGTAGCTAATATGATAGAAAAGCCCTTTTTAAATTCTTAGATTTTTAGAACTTGGGACGTAAAAGTTATAACCAGTTTTATTTTTTAAGGTTATGTACTAGTGTACAAAATGTAGATTGTTACATAAAGGCACATAAACATTGTTTCGGTAATAAAGTATATGTTGTATATTGGTTGTCACTATTTTTGTAGTGTTTTACTTACTATCAAGTAGGTAAATTGAGATGAGGATCGTACCTACTCAGCGGAGTGCATTAGGAGATACCTATGTCCAGCAGCTGACTGCAACATTTTGTTAATGATGAAGTCCTGATGGGGTTTTGAGTGTAGGTAAATAAAACAATATATAGTTAATAGTTTTTTTATGTACATTTATTTTATTTATAATTAATTAATTCTTAATATTACTTCATCTAAGAAGGGGGCAGGTCGGGTAATACCCTCATGGCGAGCATAGCTTAAATACCAACATAACTGCGTTTAGTTTACGACTAAATTACGTGTAGTTATTAAAATCTTTTTTTAAATATTATTAATTAATCCGAACTTCTAAAAATAGTACACTTACATGAAAATAAATGGCTTAGTTGCCTTAATATGTGGTACAAATCCTATAACAAAACAAAAAAAAGTAAGCAGTATGAAATCTGCCGTTCACCTTTGTATATTTATGGACTAGTTATTGATCTTTTGCTTGTAGCTTGGGATGAAACGCTTTCGAGTTAAAAAAATAATACCTTATGATACCATAAAAAAATGTAACTATGTATACACTCTTTTAATCTTTATTTTTTCAAAGGGATGTATTCTAAAGTTTCTACATTACGGTTTACTAATTCTATACCAAGAATAATCTCTGCCCCACCACCAACTCCACGGCTACTCTGTGCATTGATCAGATCTATCAACATTGGCTTTAGGCGATCCTCGTGACTTCTGCGATTGCCCCCCGATCCTCAATATATTACGTTTGTTTTTAATTAACTGACATTCCCTATCAGTTACTTTGTCTATATATTGGACTGGGAACGTGCTTTGTTAGACTGGTATTCGTGCAATTTGAATAAGAGAAATGAAGTTTGTGCTGATGATTTTAAGTTTTTCGTGTCTCTTTGGTTATCCATATACGGTACGTCGCACATAAGTAATACTAATAAAAGTAATACACACAATAACTAAATTTCTTAGTATATTCGTAATCGGTCAAGGACAGCTAATGAGACGCAATTGATTTCCCATTGTTTGGCTCCGAATAGGATACGCTTCACACGTTAATCTGACATTATATTCTTTATCTCTTGAACTGACATAGGTGTAACTTTGACATCAATTAATTAATCTGTTCCTTAAAAATCCTAATGCAAGAGCTGTTATTTGTTGTTGCTATCTTTTTTCTTATTTAATTAGAATAATAACATTGTGCCGGATAAAATTAAATATTTGCACACAATATAAAATGGTAGAATGTAAAAGGGCCATTATACATAGTTTTAAGATCATACATTGTAAACCTACATTCTGGCAAATAAAAGAATTTGATTTTATTTTATTTGTTAAGACATACAAAATTATTATGCTCGTGAACGGGACCTGCTTGTGGTGACTGGTCGTCTAGCTGAGCATGTTTTTATTATTGTTATTATTAATTAACTGTTTATTTATTTTACTTCGATGGTGCTAGTTTATCATATCTCACTTCGAGTTACAGCTATAGCCTTATGTAAGCGGGCACGCCCTTTATGCCTGAAGGCTTTTATTTAGGTATTAAGTTCTGTTTACGTTTTTATGTTGTAATTTTTATTTCTGCATGAGAACAGTTTTAATTGTTTTGTTAGTATATTGGCGTGTGCTAACTAACATAAATGGCAAGCAATTTTATTTAATATTTTATGTTTTGTAGAGTTAATTAGTTTGCATACGATTTGTATAGATTCTAGTTTATCTAACTAAACAGACAGGACCCAGCTAAAGCACTAGGAAGTGGTGAAGGGCGTTATTGGGGGACTGTCTTATTTAATTTTGATGTTCGAAAAGTGCTGATTCTCAGCCTAGTTTGAATAAATGACTTTTGATTTTAATTTGATTAGATGTCGATTGAAATGCTTAATCCAAGGCACACAACACTACAGCGCGTTGTGTTCCACGCGCGCCTCAAAGAGATGTCGTCAGCACAAGGGTAGGGGTCCACTAGGGCCGATGCCTGCCGGGGTCGCGGGAAAGTTCGTAAGGTTTACCGAGGCCCCTGGCAACACAGGCAACAAAAGGAACACGGGTGGGTTTTAGTCAGTAAGAGTCTGACACGCCCTTACGCTCCGCCCAGAGAGGGAAAAGTTATTTGATAATTTCCCACCCAAAACAGAAAAAAGGCACACAACACTAAATAAGCATTGACATCAATTACGGATCATGGTCATTTTATGTTAATCAAACATTCGAAGGAGCAGTAGGCAATTATTTAACACCATTTCTTTTTAAGGCAACTTTTGCCTGCAATCATCATCTGTTTCACAATCTAAACTAAAATTACCTTTTCAAACTAGACCAAAACATCCGTCATATATTATCCCACTAGTTTCCTACCTAAACCTCTGCTGAGACCCCTAGGCGTAAGCGTGAGCGACACATTAATTAGCCAGCATTACCATCAGTTAGCCCCATAGATGGCTACAGTCTATGGTAAGACAAATGGCCAAAGATTCTGGCTGGCGTAGCGTGGGAAATGATTTACAGCTATCGGGAAATCTAGATAATTTTATGTAAGTAGTTATTATTAAATTGGTGTTGTTTGTGTGGTTGAATTCGCTTGTATACGTTGCTGATTTATTTGAAAGAGTGTGTGTAAATGTTCATTTTGTTCAGTAATTTCTTTAAAAGCATAATTCAACTTCTACCTATTACATACCGGAGTATGAAATTGTGCCTGGTTGATGGCAATAGACTCACTTCATATTATATGGTGCTTATACGTAACTGGTGAACTATAGGTGCACCTCTGCCCAGCCCTTCCGGGAAACAAGGTGTGATGTTTCGTCTATTAAAAAAAAATATTAAAGCCAGCAATTACTTATTTTATATATTAGATTATATATATATAATATTAAAAACCGGCCACGTGCGTTTTGGACCACGCACAATGAAGGGTTCCATAGTTGGGATTACTTGGGACGAATTTATTCCAATAAAAACTTAGCATTGTAGGTCAATCTCCAACTACAAATTTATGTTGGTCCACTATAACTCGTTAACTTGTAAAGCCTACTTACCCGGATAGTCAGAGCCGGATTTACAGGTGTGGAGGCCCTGGGGCAACCAAGAAGTGGAGCCCCCGAAAAATGTATGGAACAGATGAAAAAAAAACAATTATTAAAAAGGTATCTTGTGAAGATATAGATGATTGTGAACGTTTTTTCTTTGAAGGACACTAAGGATGTATTTTTTCTTATCTTAAAAAAAAAGAAACTGTGGAGGCCCCTTCTTTGTGGAGGCCCGAGGCCAGTGCCCCTGTTGCCCTGCTCTAAATCCGGCCCTGCGGATAGTTTTCCTTTTAATTTCATTGTATGTACTGCCATGATTTTTTTCCAATAACCATTTAGCTGGCAGGGGGGAGGGGGGACACTTGACTATAACAAAAAGTAACACTTTAATGCTTAATATTACGCAAGTAGATCATTGAATCGAAAAGTGGTGGTGGGTGGTGGGCTTGCGGACGGTGAGCAATGGGTAGCTCACCGTCCGGTAAGGACCAAGCCCGGGTCGACGGCGCGTCGTATTCCACGCGCGCCTCAAAGAGATGTCGTCAGCACAAAAGTAGGGGTCCACTAGGGCCGATGCCTGCCGGGGTCGCGGGAAGGTACTTATGGGTCACCGAGGCCCCTGGCAACACAGGCAACAGGAAGGAATACGGGTGGGTTTTAGTCAGTAAGAGTCTGACACACCCTCCCGCTCCGCCCAGAGCGGGAGAAGTTATTTGATGATTTCCAACCCAAAAAAAAAAAAAAAGACCTGCAATATTTTTAAACGGCTTATCCAACGATATCCCACACCATGGGGTAGACGAGAAAAAAATATATCATCCCTACATTAAATGCTAGGGAGGTACGCTAAAGAATTTTTTTTTTAAGATTTTATTTTAGCACTTTGTCGGCGTGATAAATATGTATACCTATGCCAAATTACAGCTTTCTAATAATAAGCGTCTCTATGCTACAGTGGGGTCAGATAGACAGACAGACGGACATGGCGAAACTAAAAGGGTTCCTTGTTTACAACGGAACCTTAAAAACGATAAAAAGGTACATACAAGCAAGATAATTATTAACAATAATTTATGTAATGTCAATAATTATCTTGCTTGTAGGTATTTTTGTGTCGTCTTGATAATCAGGAACAAATTACAAACTCGAATGATTAGCTCATAAAGTTGCTCTCCCAATTCACATTCGCGTTGCAGGAGCAATTTTGGGAATGTTTTCTGCTATCTTTCACCGATGATCTTGTTCTATGTTTTACATTTTTTCATTAAAATACGTTAACCAGTCTTGAGTTCATCTAATACATCGTTAAAAAACACTATTTTACAATATTAAGGTCACCTGCAGCATTCGCTTGTACACCAATGACGTAGTAGGTAACTAGTAAGGCAAAAATCGCGATGCCTCACTGATCTCAAAGGTCAGATGGTAGTCACGCAGTGTTAAACTGGAACCTCAATAACTCTTGGATGGAAAGGCTGATCGTGCACTTGTTAGCAAGTACATGTCCGGTCAGTCATGTCGTTGTTAGCAGAAACGGTGACAATAGTTTCAGAGGCGAAAGTAATGTTGGGATGAAACAAAAAGAGTTGGGATTGTATTGAATAAAACAATTGAAAATCAACTTATTTTTGTTTTATATCTTTTAAAAAGAGGTTACGGCTAAGGCAGTATACGGAAAGATTGAAACGAGTAGATTCGATTTTTAGTAATATTTTCTGTTTATTTAGGAATTTTAGCCGCAACTGGAACTATCAAGAATAGTGCTATTATTAACATAAAACTCACGCCTTCTTCCCATGGGGGAAGGCAAAAAGGTCATACACGCACGCCGGTTGCGAGTACTACGCACCTGACCTTTTTGAAAAACATCATTAATGAGGTCACTATATGTCCTTGTGGGGCGTCGGCTCCCGGCATTTCCACTCACATCTGCCTTGTAAATTTCTTTTGTTAGTCGCCTTTCATTCATCCTCTTAACATGACCAAACCATCTAAGCATACTCTTTTCAATGTTTGTCACTACATCTTCCTTTAAACCGCACCGTTGCCTTATCACATAATTTTTCAGCCTATCATTTATAGTCAAACCACACTTGCTTCTCAAGGAACGCATTTCCACAGCATTTACTCTATTATTGCAACAACAATTAATTTAATTAAAAAAACTAATAAACAAACTTAGCCCGCTAATATGTAAACATACTTAAAACTAGCTGATAAATAGTCCAATAGGTTATTTGAGCTTAAAATAATGTAAGACCTCAAATCATTACGAACATAGCTTTTGACGGTTTTGATACAATTTTTCATTGTCAACGAGTCCTAGTTGAAAATTTGTGGGAATACTGCAGAATGGCTTGAGGGCATTTTCTAATAGTTTCTGTTTTAACCTACCACGATACTTTTGCTGTCTAATGACACTTGTCTTTAGTAAGTTAGGGGCTATAATTGAGTGTGTTGGGATTAATGTGGTGTTTGAAGGGTCGGATCGTGGCCTAGCTATTTAAATTGAGCCTCCTCCAGTAGATGCAAACACAGCAGGGAGTACACCCTTAATTGGGAGCGCAATATGTTATATCTTCGGGTGATGGTGCAGTGCCCTTGACGTGAACTGGTGTCGATAAATGGAATTTTAAATAGTTATTTGTAAGCTTATCTTTGATCTTTAGCAGCTGTGTATTTAGAAATGATGGTGAGTAAATGTGGCGAAACAGTGATAAAACGATCAACATGATGTGGACAATTCAATAACATGTCGATAATTTTCTCACCGTTTCGCCACATATAATATACTCACCATAAAGATGTTTTGTCTGCTGTGAAAGAGATATGACAAAAACTAATCAGTCTCATATTTTATTTTCATTGGTCGTCGTTTGCATTATTTAGCTTTTTTTAAGCTTTTATGTAGCTTTTTTGTTTTTTTTATATTTATATTATATCATTATTTACTTTATTTATGTATAGGAAGAATGGAAGACGGACTGCTACGATGCAAGGATCGTAGCAGGTGGCGTTCTGTAGTTTCTGCCTATCCCTATGGGAAGAAGGCGGTAGTTTATGTATTTATAGAAGACTTCTCTTTTATATTCTGTTCTATTTTTATTATATGACAAGCAAAGCCGGTGTGGATAAAACAAGTGTGCTATATAAAAAAAAAAAAACAATTAAATATTATAAATAAAAAAAAAACGAATAAAATTCTTCCATTAATACTCCCTTTTATAATATAAAAAAACTCCAACCCATCAAATCGTTCTACCATTGCTTTTCCACGCGATGTTTAGATACCAATACATTTCATCACGATTATAACACCTATACACAAACTCTTCATATTTATACACCTACATTATCATTTTCAATTGGCATCCGTAGCATTAACATTCAGGCTCGATACAGTGCTAATGAGTGTCATTCAAAGTAATTTGTTACATTTTAAAACAAACTTATAGATATTTGTCTAATTAGGTATTAATTTGTTTGTTGGTTACGAGTACTTACATCTGGTATTATATGGCTACTAAATTTGCCATCAGCTGTGTCTTTCTTTGTACACATAAAGCTGGGACTGACTCGGGGGTTAGGTCACGTCGAACAGCCACTGTAAAAGCTGGCATAAGAAGCATCTTGGTACTTTAGTTGGTAGGAGATGCTCGATAAAATCGTCTTAGTTTGCCATAATCGAGGGTAGATATGACGGATCGTCCTGAAAAAAAAAAATGAAAAGGAAAAAATCCGGCCAAGTGCGAGTCGGACTCGCAAACGAAGGGTTCCGTGCCACCGTACAATATTTAGCAAGAAACGCCGAAACGGGAAGGACTTTTATATAAGGGTACATATATATATATTTGAGGAGGGAGGGAGGCGGTGGAGACTCCCCCGCATGGGGGAAGTTTAGGAAATGCATAGTCTTTTTTATGAATTTTTAGAATTTTATTTTGAGGTTATGTTTTCTTAGGTTATTTGATATCATCTACCTGATTTATTTTACGTGGTCGTAATCACCAGAGCCCCAGTCGACGGACCCCCGCTTCGTGGGGCTCCTATTTCTGAATAGCTGAAAAGTTTAAATAAATAACCACGAAAGTTCCCCTTCTAATCTAATCTGTCCGAGTCGGGGTGCCCCTAGTCCTGAGCTCAATTCGCTCGCTCTTGCATGCAAAGTTATCGTCTAAGTAGACATGGTGGCAGGTATTCTCTAGCGCGATGGCAGATGCTCTCAAACGTGGCATACACTGAATGACATGGCACAAAAATTCACAAAATGACTGCCAATGAGTTTTCGTTTCGTTTCACCTTTAGCAGATACCATCAGGATAAAAATAATACGTCTAGATTGTTACAAAATCAAAATTTTCGTAGTTATTCACCCAAACATTTTTAAATCACTGACATAGTTAAACCCAAATAAAATAACGAAAAATCAACGTCAACTTATTAGTATTTGCAAAATCAAAACGCATAATTAAAACTCCCTAATATGTCCGAAAGTTCGTGAGATTGTTTAAAATAAAAAAGAACTTTGCACAAAAAATGCAAGGGTCTATTGCGGGTTCCGTATATAAAAGACGAGCCAAAACACGTTTCTTTTATGGGGACCCCCATTTTAACTTAATTTTATGTTTATTATTTGTTGCGGCAATAGAAATATCTGTGTACCTATTACGGTTCATGAGATTCAGCCCGCTGACAGACACACGGACGGACGGACAGCGGGCACAGGGTTCAGTTTGGTACTCTTCGGGTACTGAACCCTAATGAGTTATCCTAATGGCTTATTCCATAGGCCTATGACTGTGAATAAGAAACATTCCAATATTCTTTTGTCGCCGATTACTCTCACAAACTACTAGAAGCTCACTTGTTCAGTAAACTCACCTGCATTGATAATTCTGACAAAACATTTAGGTACACATTGTATTTAGATGTCCAGAATCTCGTTTATCATAAACTAAACGGGACAATAGATCAAATTGATTGCACAACACCTAATTTACATTACATTAGCACCAGGTTTATGCAAAACTGCCATGCTCGACTGACAAATTGTTCCGGAATATGAATTTGTAGACATTTTACCTGCATTTGTCGAACAACAGATGATAAATTATGAGCAATTCGTATTGTTGGATTGAAAATTAATGTTACTGTTGAAATAAAGTTAGGATTGCTCAATGTTGTTTTAGTTGTTTACATTTAAAGAGAAATTGCGTGTTGTTTGTTCAGTTGCTTGCGCAAATATATGTTGAAGTTAGGTTTGAAATATAATTGTTTTTGATGTGTAACATCTTTTCCCTCGCTTTCTGTGGGAGTACTTAGTCAGCCTATAATGTTCCCACTACTGGGATACAGGACTCCTCTCGGTGAGAGGGAGTGGGCCGTAATCCACCACGCGGGTCCAGTGCGGGTTGGTTCTGTGGGAGTGATTTCGTGAAAAGGGATGGAAGTGTGTAATATAAGTGACAGCTTGAGCATGGAATAAGTAAGTACTTTTTAATAGCATGGAATTATTAATGGAATTAGTAAGTACTATATAAATTGTAAATAGAGGGGGTCGAATTTCAACCAGTGGGCGACCACTAGTAATGTGTTATTATTCGCCTAAATATTACAGTATTTTGATTTTTCAAATTTTGAGTTTAATTTCTGTCGCTGCTCAGTTGCTTGTTATCAAGGTGAGATGTCAGATGTTACACATCTTAAGCGAAGACTGTTAACTGTAAGGCTCCCTCGTTTTTAGGGTTCCGTACCTCAAAAGGAAAAACCGGAACCTTTATAGGATCACGTGTCTCACGGGTCACGATCATGTGTCTGTCTGTCTGTCCGTCTGTCACAGCCGATTTGCTCCAAATCTACTGGACCGATCAAGTTGAAATTTGGTACACATATGAATTTCTGTGACCCAAACACGGACGTGTAACGTAAATAAATGAATTTTGATTATTAGGGTCAGAAAATAGATGAAAATTGACCATCAAAATTTTTGGCTCAATTAGTTTCGGAGATGAGGGCCCTTATCTCCGAAACCACTACCGAAACTACGAAATTTTGAAAAAAGCAGGAAATAGTTCTTTAATTATAGACTACAGGAAAACCTATAAGAAGTCTATGGAGTAACAATAACATGGTAAATCTCTCAATAGTGTGCGTACAAAAATACATTTGCAGTTGCAATGTATGGGAGGACATGTTTTTCAACTACAATGTTAAGTTTGTTCTTGGGATAAAAAACATGGTAGATAACATATTCATTGTACGGAACCCTCAACACGCGAGTTTAACTCGCACTCGTCCGTTTTTTTATCGAAACTGTTTTAAGGAATCCTTAGCAAATCTTCACCTGAGCTGACAGAAATAATTATTCCCAATGAAAGATGTAACAGCGAGAAGCTGCGATTAAAGGAACCTATAAAAAAGAAAGATTGAATAACTTGAGTCGACGAAAGGTGTTATTTTGTTCCGCGGTAGATGTGATTTGCCCAAAGGTCCTTTAACGTACCAGACCTTACAATAAGACCTAACGAGGTACCTTTATTTTCTATTATTATCTTTTACTCGTATAAGGTTCTCTTCTACCTTCAGCTTAAAAACCTAGTCTCACAATATACCTGCAAACATTTTAATTGAAGACTTAAATAGGTAATATCTTCGTACACATATTCTCTAGGATGGATGTAAAGAGTCCTTTCAGATAATTTTGTATGCCTTTGTCTCGTGTCGTCGTATCTCCTCACTAACAAATATTACGACTTCCCTGTACAAGACAATAGGAATAGGGATGGGAACGCATTTAGTCGATGATTTAGGGACGAGTTGATATTTTTTATCGGTGTGCTTTCTTCGAGAAGGATGTTGTCGTCATAGAAAAAAATAAATACATGTCATGTTTTTCTTTATTTTGCTACGATGTTATTATTTGGCAACAACCTTAGTTTCTCTGCTAAAATTTGTATTTTAATATTATTCTAGAACTTCCTATTAATTCGTAAACTTTTCAACAAATCAGACCCTTCCTTAAACAAACAATTAATTAATTCCAAAAACATCTTCCTACCTACACCATCGGTATACGCAATCAATGTCTAAAATCAATTAAAGTATAAACTCCTCGACTCGACTAATCACCACACTAACCGACCAATCAATCGAAAGAATCAAATATTGATTTGAAAACCTTGCCTTAATACCTGCAATAATTGCTCGTTCCACTCATTGTTTCGCATGGAGCGTGTCTTGTGTAGTAATAAACCACACTTGATCATCACCGAAGGTTTATTAGAAATTGTCCGAATGTCCGTCCAGAGTTTTATGAAACATTCTGACAATTTCTTTACGGTAATTTATAAGGTATCTCTATTACTTGCCACGTTTCGTAGAGCTGAGTAGATTTTAACGCACGTCTGTCGCGATGATGGCTAGTGCTGTGCTTTGAAAAGACTATTGTTTAGTCGATCATTTTAGTTTTCGTTTTACGTTCGTCTTAGTTAATTGGTATTTTGTGTTAGTTAAATCATATCTAACCGAATGTTTAAGGAAATAAAATTGGCAATTTTGAATTTTGTCTTCCTTGATAACTGCTCAGTACGATAATTCCGCAACAATCCATTGCACCACACACGCTAAATAAAATCAACAATTTTCGAACAAAACCTGAATTGTATTCAAAACAAAAAGATACAATCACCAGCCCATTCATTGAGAGCCACGTGCACTAAACACGCTTTTTATTAAGTTACTCGGTACAGATAAATGTAACAAGTAAATGTATTCAAATTGATGATTGATTCGAACAAGTAACGCAACATTGATTGAATAGAGATACATAACATTAATGTCGTTATGTATCCAGGCAGAGGTTGACCCCTGACCGGTGTCGACAGATAGGTGTTCAGTTTATCCCGTGTTTTGATTCTGTGTTTTGAATGATGTGCCTGTGTTTGTAATTTGATGGACAGCGGGTTATGTCAGAGATTGTCCACCTTTTGTAGGTGATGTTATTGACGTTATGTTTTGACGTCACATCATGGTTGTATTGCTGTATTGTAATGTGGATGTGTGCTCGATTTACTTGGATTTTATCGTAAAATACTTTGAAATTAAACATTTTGCTCATCATAATGATTCATTTTGTGCCGATATAAGTTGAAAACAGTTTGCACAATTTTTAATTGAAAATATAGACAGGAAGGAGGTAAGAACCATTTTTTCGCCTTTTTTGTTTTACTAAGACGCTCTGAAATTATGAATTTTATATCACACTTACAAAAATTCCCACCGATTCAACCAAATAGGTAGGTGAGTTCAATATCTAACTTATTCGATACTTATATATTATATCGACAAAAGAATACAGTATTCTTTTTTTTACAAAAGCCATCGCCGCCAAAAGGTGGCAATTAGCGACAGGTGCTCTCATTCTAGAAATCATATAAATTATACTTTTTCTGCCATTTCAAGTTGGAAAAAACTATCTTTGTTCTTTCCTACAAAGTTTATCCCAACACCCTTTGTCAATGTCATATTCGCTACCATTTTTGGGAACACAATGTATGGTGACATGAGGGGGTGTGTTGGTAGGGTCGCCATTCGTCTTGGTTTAGTGAGGATCTGTCCTGCTTTAAATTGGGCGATGCGGTGTAATGCAAGGATATTGGCACATTAAGGCGCAAATTTATGATTTTAGTGAGTTTTAAATCTGTTATTACGCCTTCAAATAATGCAAGTAAGTTATGCAAACAATGTATGTCAAACTAGAACGTATACACATCCATTCTATGTTATTGAATATTTAAAGTATTAGTAATTATTTAATAAAGTATTTTAGTTAAATACTTTATTAAATAAATTCAAGAAGTAATGTCTATCGAAAAGCATAAAAAACGATATTACTTTCAAACTACTTAAGATATTTTCGTATTTTTTTCAAATATTCATATTTTCGTTACTAAAAATAAATATTCCCCTTGAACCCGAACGGCAGCTCGGCGTGAGCGCGACGTGAATTTCTATGGCCAATGTCAATGGCGTTTACCCGACCCTTAAAAGAGGTTTATTCGGTTCATCGTATAGCCTAAAAACTAAGGGCAAAGCGCTTAATATATAATGTATATTAATTTTAAATATCTAGCACTAAAACTTGGAACATGACTATAAAGTCCCACGCGAAGTGTGGTTAGATGGACTATTACTCGATTTCATCTTGAAGCTGTCATTAATTGAAGACATTAAAATGCGTGTCTTTTTTTTTTGGATGGGAAGTCATCAACTAATTTCTCCTGCTCTGGGCGGAGCGGGAGGGTGTGTCAGACTCTTACTGACTAAAACTCACCCGTATTCCTTCCGTTGCCTGTGTTGCGGGGGACTCGGTGACCCATAAGTACCATCCCGCGACCCCGGCAGGAAAATGCATGTCTGATGTGATGATCAGGCATGTATCTAAAATCTGTACCTATCATCATCATCATTTCAGCTGAAAGACGTCCACTGCTGGACATAGGCCTCCCCAAGCATCGCCACTTCGACCAGCCGATATATTCTGTAAAAACATCACGGTGAAAAGTTAGGTGAAATGCGCTTGAAGTGACCTGTCAACAGTGTCAATCCCTAGCATCGTGTGGAATGACAGCTTACTTCAAGCTCACTACACGTAATGTTCACGGGTAGATGTTTAGAGAACAGAGCGGTAGTTCTGTGATTCTCACATCCAGCAGATTCCTGCGGCCTTTACCATGTCATCGGTCAATATGTACCTATAACTTAATAAAATTATAGTTCCTACATTTTATTATGTTATACAAATATACAGACTTTTTATGAAATTTATTTCAAAAGTATTAACAAAATCTTGTCCTTGTAACATGCTACAAGCATGGTTCACCTAACAATGGGCTAAGTCATGATGACCTTAACAAATTTGAAAGGCTGCATCTCGCAAAGATTTTTGATGATTTTTATAATACTATCCGTTTTTGCTACTTTACCCAATGCTTATTTTTTGTATTTTTTTTTTGTTTCTCTTGTATTTGTGCGACGGCGACTCGAAGTCTGTCGTTTGCGTTTCACAGGTTTTTTGTGGAAATAATTTAATAAACTTCCTTTTGTTGGTTGGGTTATAGAAAAATTAATTTACTGTAAATTAAATATTTTTTATTTCGCCATCTGTGCTTGAATTAAAACCTATTAAGAATAACATAATACGAATCATTTTAAAATCTTCTTTTCGTGATTATCCCCAGTATTTTTAAGCACTAGCTTATCTCACCTTTATGAACTTTCAGAAAAAGTCATTATTTTCCTAATTCATGGCGTTCGTTGAAATGCTAAATAAGCTTTAAAACTTAAGTGATATTATTATATTATTTTAATAATAATCAATAACAATATTTCATATTTACAATCATTGTCTGCCCACGTGCTACACAGGTAGATCGGACATGGATAACATACGCCTCTTCAAATTTATTTTAAAACAACTGCTCTTAAGAAAAAACATAATTTAAGTTCGACTGTTGTAACTATGAATTTGTATGTTGACAATGAATTGAGACTTTCCAATGAATTAATTAAATCCATAAAATAACGCTTGCTTTTTATTCTAGATTAAGACTATTTTTTTTTCATTGTTAATTTCACGAAATCCCGTTGGATAGGGTCTGTGATAACTGATAAGTTTTGCAAAAAATTCATCATCACACTACAGAGTATAAACAATCAATAATTATGCTGCAAATGGTTGAAACATATAGTAGGTATTGCACTTCAAAATACAGAAAGTCGAGTTAATTATAAAAATACAGTGCTGAATTGTTTATTAATTCGCGAACATTCACCCCATTCATTTATATATTATAAACAAATAAAAAATAAAATACATTTATTTAAAACATAATTGCATAATATTATAGAAGTCTTCCATTTCACATTATTTATTAGCATTCATTAAAACGACACCGATCATTTTTCCTTACATTATAAAATACCAAAACACACTAAAAATACTTCAAAAATTGTAAAAACTAACATATTACTTACGTCACAAAAAATATAAATATAAGACAAGAAAAAAAAATAAGGCCCGTTTGGTCACACTAATCATAAGCAATTTAGTATAAACGCACGAAATCGGGGCAACCTTTGTAACGATGTTAATGTTCCCAATTCTGTTTAGTTGATTTCTATAAAATATTATAAATGAGACAGCTACCACTAAGAATGACCAAATATTGTGTTTAAGGTGCATGGGTGCACGAAAGTTCGGGCTCGGTTTGTTTTATATTTTTGAAAGTTGGCAAATAAATTGTAGGTAATAACGTTTTGCTCATTTAATGACATTAAGTTATCAATCAGGTGACAATCAATGACATTAAGTTATCAATGAAAATTTTAAAAATAAATCATAATACAGAATGAACGGGTCATTCTGCAACGTTATCTTGATTTATTTTTTAAATTTTGTCATGACCCAAGGTTAATGAAGTGTTAAGATTCTCGTAAGTCCACTCACACGATTAGTTATACCTACCTACATTCTATAATAATTATGACAGTTGTGACATTGACGTTGACGTGACTAAAGGATTAATTTAATCGTTTACTCTGACCCTTAAGACACTCACCCATCGCGGCACAGCGGACGGAGCTCCGGCGGGATCTCATGGCGTCATGGAGAGTACGGTTGTCGCAACCCAGTGCTGGGCACGCCACAATTGCAGCGATAAGTCCCCTCTTTGAGGAGTGGCTAGAGAGGTGCCACGGCGTCCTCACCTTCCGCCTGACGCAGATCCTCACCGGACACGGCAGCTTCGGGAGGTTCCTGTGTCGGATAAGGCGGGAGGAAACGCCCGGGTGTCACCACTGTGTGGATCGCACGGAGAACACGGTGGAGCATACGGTGGAGGTCTGCCCGGCTTGGGCAGAGCATCGCCGTGTCCTCTTGGAGGCGATCGGTGGCAGAGATCTCTCGCGTCCGGCCCTGGTTCAGGCCATGGTACGGAGCGAGAGGGCATGGGCAGCCGTCACCTCCTTCTGCGAAGCAGTAATGCTCGCGAAGGAGGAGGCGGGACGGTTGAGGGAAAGGCAAGTTTCGACGCCCTCTCGCCCCTAGCCGCCGCAGGAGACGCCCTGGGCGTCGGGAATCCCGGGCGGATTTCCGGCCACCGTGGGCGTGGACTTGCGGACGGTGAGCAATGGGTAGCTCACCGTCCGGTAAGGATTAGGCCCGGGTCGACGGCGCGTCGTATTCCACGCGCGCCTCAAAGAGATGTCGTCAGCACAATGTAGGGGTCCACTAGGACCAATGCCTGCTGGGGTCGCGGGAAGGTACTTATGGGTCACCGAGGCCCCCGCAACACAGGCAACAGAAGGAATACGGGTGGGTTTTAGTCAGTAAGAGTCAGACACACCCTCCCGCTCTGCCCAGAGTGGGAGAAGTTATTTGACGATTTCCAAAATCCACAAAAAAAAAAGACACTCACCCATGCAATAGAAAATTCAGTCCAACTTGCCGGGACTTTTCGTAACCATACACCTTACGCAATATGAATCCAGAAAAATGGAATATTCTTTATATTTTATTCACTGCTGGAGCTCAACAGGTAACCATGAATAAATTCTGTTACCGATGACAAAGCCGACACACAGTCCGACTGCGTTTTTCATAAAGTGTCGGCCTGTTAAACATTTTTTATTTGGCCATTTGCTACCAACCGCGTTATATGAAAAATGGATCGTAACATCGTACCCTTTTCTCGTGTTTTTTTACACCACCTTGAATAAATCATGTCATTAAAATTTAATAGTCACGCCACAAGCCGGGTTAGTTAGATCTTTTGTTGTGTCGAGATTTCGAGTATCTTTTCATTCGATTGTTACTATTTAGGGCTATTGTGGCATCACTATGGTTAAATCGACTAAATGCCGACTTAATTTCATTAATCGACTTCTTTGTACGAATTAAGATTTAATTGAGTCAAGCTTACCTTTGTTAGGCATTGTGTTGAAGTATGGAAGAAGGTGTGGAATTCGAATTATTTCGTGGTTCGAAATTCGAATGCGTCTTAATGACGGACATATGTTTTGGATCGCGTGCGCTTTGTGTTTTATTCGATCTTGATACGTCATATATCACGGTATTGTTGTTTTAACAATGTATTGTATCGATTTTTGTGATTGGTTTCACTTTTGGAACGTGCAGTCCGTGAAAATTTGACGAAGGTGTTATTGTTAAGGTGTACCTATATCATTGTAATGATGCTTCTACCTGTATCAATGTATCATTACATTTAGTGTAATACATGTAGAGCATTTCATGGGCGCAAGGTAATATCAGTTTCCTGCCTGAAACTGCAGAAGTATATATGATGTAATATTTAAACTAAATACGAACTAAACAAAACAACACCGTGACTTATCAAAAACACAAAAACAAAATGAATCAACAATAATCGCAGTATCGAATCGATTCAAAAATCCGAATACAAATTCGGTATCGATTTTTTCCGTTGATACCAAAAAGGTGTTGGGCGGGATCGCTAAGAGCGAGTCATGTGTGCGGTTTGCGGGGTCCGAGAGGGGCAGGGGAGGGGGGGAAGTGCGCGGGCGAAGGGCAGAGGTCACGCAAGCCTCTGCTCTGTCTAGTGATGAGATTGATAGCTTCAATAATATTTATAAGTTTAACAACGTTTAAAAAGTTTACGATGATTTCTTTAAATCTTTATTTGATAGACTTACATTTAATATTTTAGTGGAGTTTTGAAGAGAACTAGTATTAGCTAACTTATTATCTATGTAAGTTTAAAATTGGCGAATGACGAAAACTAACAGAATGAAAACGTAAAGCGAAAGTAAATTAAATTAATAGTGTCAGTTGTTTCACTTCACTAATGATATCAAACATTAACATGTAAATCTTCAAAGTGTAATCTAATGTGAGTTTATTAGGACAATTACTTGTGATGAGAATAAGTGATGATTGCTATGCCTGGGTAATTACCCGTTATTTTGATTGTGCTAATTTGTAATTGTCCAACACTGATTAATTGAAGTTGAATTAAGCTTTTAATGACCTATGTTTTGCAATTAATTAACGGCATGCATCATGAATACAGTTTTTCTTTTTAATTTACCTACCTGGTTAATGACATCTTTAGGTACTAGATGAATTAATGTTTTTCCCATAACGCCATTCTTCTATAGTTTTTTATTTTAAATTTTTGCAAGATGAATGCCCACGTGAATTACTTTAATAAGAGTGTTTCAAAATGATTAAAGAAAATAACCATCGATAATGCAATTTGGTATCTATCGATATCGATAGTGCTATTAGTACACCACTAGAGCCCACACCTTGCTTCACCTACCGACGTGGTCATGACGAAAATGTAATTTTAATTCAACTAGTCATATGAGGATAAAACATTGTTTAATTCTTTTATTTTTAAAGCCGTTTAGTGTTCCATTTGATAAGCATTCATGGAAACAAAAATAGCCTTTACGAACAAGCTTGGTACCTATTACAAAAGCTCTTTTTGCCTCAAAAAGATTTTGAAAGAAAAGAGGACGCCTGCAACAAACTATTTATTTATTATGGAAAGATGAGAAAGAAGGTTGACTCAAGATAGAAAGAGGTTAAAGTTATTGACAACCTACTTACACCTAACACTCCACCTCATATATATCCTCTATACTCAAATATTATTTACTCCCAATTTTAAATAGTAGATATTATTATATACAAGCATAATCACAATCAGCCTTTAACATCCCCACTGCTGGGATCACGACGTTGTGCTTATGCTTATACAAATAAATAAAATTGTAGTATCTGTTTGTAATTTCAAAATAACGGCTTTTTACTAAATGCTTATGAAATAAAAAAGAACAATTGTTAAAAATTTAGTCTCTCCGTCTGTTTATTCCGACTAATCGCCGAAACGTGTGGACCGATTTTGACGGGATTTTAACTGGCACATAGCTGATGTTATAAGGAGTAACTTATGCTATTATACATATACTTTTATTTTAAAAAAGCCATGCGGGCGAAGCCGCAGGTAGCAGCTAGTTTTAAATAGATCTTCAAATGGTAGAATTTACACCACAAAGTCAGCCATAAATATTTACTACCAAAATATAGTCAACGCTTCTCAAACCCAAAACGAAACAGTATAACTAACCTTATACTTAATGACAACATAAAGAACGCCTATTGGTTCCAGACCTACATCGACGAAGCATTTATTCACGGTGTAAAATTTCAAAACATCACTGAATGGGCGACGGATAAAAACAAAATGAATGCAATCTCGATGTTCAGTCGATCAGTGTATGCAAATAGGGATGTGAAGGAAAACAATGTATGGTTCCTGCTGATAATCTTTTGATTTTACATATTAAGTTTTGATATGGGCAACGTGTTTGGATCACCTGTACTTTGTAGGCCGTTGAGAAAATGAACGCTTTTTTGGGCGTTTTGAATTTGGAATGGTCTGATGAATGGATCGATTGAACATCTTTTTTTGTGTCAAATTATGTACTTCATAAAATAAAACTAGTGAAAATGGCGTTCCATTGTCATTAGAAGTGAACATGGTATTGGCTTTTCATTTGTTTTATATGCGGTGAGGGAAAACAGCTATCATTATAGAGGCATGCGGCTCAGGGTGTATAAAGTTCACTCATTCTCCATAGAAAAGGGAGGATCCTCCGACCAGACGGGTGTCGCGTCTGGTGCCCAACTGCCCGACGGTTGATGCTAGTTGCGCGGTAAACTCTGCTTGCGCGATGCAGGATTTTGCATGACGTCAGAGTGTTGCGTAGTTCGCATGTGGCGATGTAGATGCCGCCACAACTTTACTTTACTTTTTTAGGAACAGATTAAAAAAGATAATGGAAATAGGAATACCTCTTGGCAACGAAAGTGGGAAATGCTTTGCTCGTCTACTCCACGGAAAACTACAAATGGAGAATCCTGCGGTGGCCATGGAAATGGCATTTGTCGACTGTGTGACGATCAGAATTTAAGAGTACATAAGTAAGTACCTATACCTATTTGGTTAACATATGTAGGTATGTGTAATTTCTATGTACTATTTCGTATCTTACCCATCTTCGTATCCCCAAAAAAATTTCATGTGTTTTATTTGACCAAAATAATAATATGTAATCCTAATTTCATACCTCAAGACATGATATCACCAATTCAGCAACCAATTTAAATATTTCACAAAATAATAGCCCAATAAATTATGTTACACACCATTTTAACACAACCTTTTCAACAATATCGTCGTAGTATATGGGGCACATTGTTAATAACAAATAGGTTTCTTATATCAGCTAACGACAAATTTAATAGTTAACATCTGTAGTAACTAGTTTTGTTTGTTACAAATATATTGTGAGCGAGTTATCTTCTCGAGACAACTAGCATTTACAACTTTACGTTCTTGTTAAGGGCTAGAGTGTAATTTCGTTTTGTCGCTAGGCAGAATTTGAAGCTTGAGTGTAAAGGCTGCATGGACTGCGAATAATTTAACAGCTTGTTTAATTTGAGCTGGAAAAAAATGGGGATGGTTTTTTTCCATTCGAAAAGCCATGGCTAGAAATGTGTCTTTTAGTTGTACGGTAGTATTTTATTTATACATTACTTCTGCTTATTTTATTTTTTTAACTCGTTATTATAGGTTACAATAAATAACCTATTTTATATAATAATCTCAAAAAATACCTAAAAGATGTACAAGTACCTATATAATAAAAATAACAAAAAGGTGGAAGAGCTCATTGGGCATCAAAAAATTCGTCCGCATCGCTGTCCTGCTGTGTGAAAAGTGCCTAAAAGGCAGCATTGCCACGTTGGATGGCAATGCTGATTCTTTGGGCTAAAAAAAGGCCAGCCTTCTGGTCACGTGAAGACTCTATCAACCGTTTGGCGATGTCCCGAAATACTCGATGAGCACTCGGACCCCAAGCCTTAGTGTTTCAACCCCAAATTTGCGCCGTTTGAGGTCTTCTGCTCCTGTAGCAGCCGCCCAAGCACAGCCCGTCGTGCTAGGAAGATGGGAAGGCGCGAGAGTGTCGGCACAGGTTGCATCCCACACCAAAGGCCTACCCAACTTCCACGGTATTATGGTCATATTTATATTTCTTCTACTTTATTTATGATTTATCGTTATAATTTTTTCTTATGTACCTAGGTAGGTACATAAGAAAAAAATATAACGATAAATCATAAATAAAGTAACTAAATAATAAATAATAATAAACATAAAGCTGTAACTTGACAGTTAAGTTTTTAGGTATACATAGGTATGTATACCTAAAAAATTAACTGTCAAGTTACAGTTTTTTTATTATAATGCATGCAGTTAAATATGATAAATATCTTAATATTTTATCACACGTAACACGATGGTTCTACGGATTTAGTAACACGATGGTTCTACATTACCTGAAAGTGATCACAATAATCTCCGCACTTCCGACATACTTAAGTGTATCGGCGCAGATACCTGAAAACCAAGCCACATAACACAATATATTATACTGAAAAGTTCGTCGCTTAAAATCAAGCTCAAAATTCGATAAAATTCTGTGCCTTAACGGCGCTGTAGCGTTGTACAAATGGAGCGATAGATGGCGTTCACAAATAGGCGCGCGCGCCGCTCGCGGGCAAACGCAACGAGCTGTCGACGCGGCCGACGAATGTTCACCGCGCGCTTGCCGCAACAAAGTGTATCTGAACATTTTGGAGAAAGATTTCTGATAATGCATAATGCCTGTTTTGTCAAAATTTATCGCTGTACACTCCGAGGAAGAAAGGACCCGAGCTCTTAACGTCGTGTCGTTTAATACTAGATAATATCCTGTCCCTAAACATCGAGTTGTATGAGAGGAACCATAGATGGCGTTCACAAACAGGCGCACGCCCAGCGAATAAGCACAAGCAGCACGACCCTGCCGAATCACCATAGATATAAACAGGTTAAATCTATTTTTCTAAGCTATCCCATTCCTTTTCAATAAAATATTTTTCAGGACATTTATATCAGTTATCTATGCTCGCCACATTAACAATTAATTTAAGCAGTTCCTGATTCTCGTTATTTAAAACAGACCCTAATAAATGTTGCAAATGTGAGTATTGAATTTAATGATGGTGGTTCACTTATCGTGGAATACAAAACTTCGTTTCCGTTATTGGACACTGTAATGCCCTGGTATTTTATACTTTACTTTTAAGGACTCTAAAGTATTCCACAAAGCCATTTATCTGATGGAATTGAGTTAATAGATCAACTCAGCCTATCGCAGTCCACTGCTGGATGCCACAACACCCTGTCTTTCGCCTTCCGAAACCAATCTGTCCCAGCCACCTTTCTAAGGTCGTCGGTTCATCTAGGTGGGGGACGACCCACACTACGTTTGACATTACGTGGTCTCCACTCCAGGATTCGTCTGATCTACCGGCCATCGGTTCTTCGACAAACATGGCCCGCTCGATGCGACTTCTTCTTCGCTCTTCTACGGATTACTACATTTTATCCCTCAAAAGAAACTCCCAGCATAGCCCGCTACATATGTAGGGGTCCACTAGGGCCGATGCCTGCCGGGGTTGCGGGAAGGTACTTATGGGTCACCGAATCCCCTGGCAACACAGGCAACAGGAAGGAATACGGGTGGGTTTTAGTCAGTAAGAGTCTGACACACCCTCCCGCTCCGTCCAGAGCGGGAGAAGTTATGTGATGATTTCCCACCCAAAAAAAAAAAAAAGCCCGCTACATAGCGTGCTGAGTGACCTTTAATTTGTGGACCAGAACGACTGTCAGTGTCCACGTTTCGGCACCTTATGTAATAACGGGCAAGACGCACTGGTTGAAGACCTTAGTCTCCAAACATTGCGAGATAGCGCAAAACATAGGCCAAGTGCGTGTTGGATCACGTACTATGAAGGGTTCCGTAGTTGTGATGAATGTATCCCAATAACAAATTTAACTTTATAGTTGAAAAGATGTTCTCCCATACATCGATATACGTCACGGTTCAACTACAAATGTAAATTGGTAATGGTAAAAAAAAATGTGACTCAACTACTTTACGATTTTCGGACTTTTTCCTTGACTTGTACTATAAGAACTTGCTTCTTGCCAAATTTCATGATACCAATGGGAAGTACCAATGGGAAGTACCCTATAGGTTTTGATTTATTTGCAGGCATCAAAATGTGTAGAATAAATTGCATTTTTTTATTGCGTTGACTTATGACTTATGGCTTGATCTTTTAGACCTCCAAGGGACCGCAGACCTATGTATTTGATATTAATTTTGAATTTAATACCTCCAAGTGTTCCTGAGAAAAAGGATTTTGACAGACATACAGACAGACAGACAGACGCACGGGAGTGATCCTATTAGGGTTCCGTTTATTCCTTTTGAGGTACTAAACTCTAAAAATGGCGTAGGTACTATATAAATATATAGTAATAACAATAATTTCTTTATTTGTATAAAATGCAGGTGTTACAATAATGGTGTTAGTTTCAGATATATTATATTATTTTATAAATACTAAGATATAGTCGTTAATATGAGAAACAGTACCTATTTCACGTTTCTAAATTATGCATAGCTTGTTTTAATTCTACTTTCAAACTACATACCAAGAAACAAAAGTTGTTTAACAAATTAAATTCAATCTTTACAAAATGCACTAGCCCCTCTATCATTCACCGCTGTCCGAAGGCTTTGTAATATCTTTACAATGGCGTAGTTTGTCGAACGTTTGACGCGACCCCTGACTTATGCGCCCGCGTCGACATCAAAACATGACCTGTCTTCTATATAACCTTCGGAGCGACAATCCTTTAGTTATTAAAGATTTGAATGTTACATGTAGTGTTATTTTATTAGGGAATTTCGGCAAATGTGGAGATATATAGATTTATATGAAAAAAAAAAACACTTACTAACTTTTTAATGCTTTAAAACTTGAAAGCATTAAAAAGTTTGAAGAGTTTAAAACGACGCGGTTCGTACCTACTGCGATCCCTAAGATTTGCTCAAATTTTTGGCTCAGGCGACAGAAAAATTATGGTAGTATAAAAATAATTAATATAATAATAATAATAAATCTTTATTGGCATAAAAACACGTTACAGAAAAATGTGAGACCCTGCCTCCAGAGCTAGGTTAGAGTACCTGTATTTCAGGAGCCAGTGACTTCTTCCGTTTAGGTTACAATTGAGCAAGTGTTATGCATCAAAAGGTGACAAAATAGTAATATGTAAACATTTAATTACTTAGGCACAAAAAAAAATTTAATTAGAAAATAAAATTAGAATAAAATCAGGATTAAAATTTAGATTAATAATTGAATTTAAAACAATATTAATTTTAAAAATAAAAAATAGTAGTACAAAAATAAAAGTATGTTATAAAATTTGAATAAATTGCAATTCAGCTAGGATGAACAAAATAAAAATAATATTAGAATTATGGGTGCAGGTATGTCAATGTGCATGTGGGCGTGGGTGTGAGTGGGTGTGTGTACATGTGTGTGTGTATTGGGGTGTGTGTGTGTGTGTATGTGTGTGTGTGAATACCATTTTTTGTGTACTTATATATTTATGTTGATTGCATTAAATTTTCAGTTGCGTTGTAGTCCTGTGTCAGTATAGGATTTTGTTTAATTTATAATTGATAGGAATTTGCTTCTTTGGTCATAACTAGGTACTTATGCTTAGCTTTTGATGGGCTTAAAAATATCATTATGTTTTCAAAATTCATCTCATTTTATCAAAATTTCTACTTAGTAGAAATTTTGAAGTACTTAATTTCTACGAAGGGACTTTGAATAGGCAAAATGAATGTCGAAAAAAAACACTGGGTCTTCCGTTTGTCTTGGGAATGCCTTGAATAATTATAATTTATGTTTACATAATTAGTCTCTTTTCCAGTTTTTCCCCGACAGTATTCTTGTGATCAATGAATATCTTAATTTTCTGTAAAGGTCACAACCTAATCAGTAAGATGTAATCGGTTTTTAGTATAATATTGATTGTTAATGCCTTAGTTTTTTGACTGGCAGTTACGATGTTGACCTTGCTAGCTAACCGTAGAAAATGATGTCATACATAACGCAAAAAAGAAAATTGTGTATTTACATAGTGAGTGATTAACTTTTTTTCCAGAAGATTTTTACCTTTATAAATAGGCACCGTAATTGTTTAATTATTATGTCAGCGTTTTTCTCCCAGTTTCGCCCGTGTGGAGTTTTTTTTACATGTGGACTTTAAAAATAAATTGTGTTTACAAAAGATGGAAAAATGTGTATTTCCTCATTTTTCCATTACAAGAAAATAACGTGCGCTTTATAATTTCTAACATGAAGATATTATCGTGGACGTCCACGTCATTGTCGATAAAATGTATGGAAATACGTGTGCTTTATAACGTTATCGTAGACGGAAATTTTAAAGTTTCTTTATGTAATATTTCCATACATTACTTATATACTTCCCTATGTTATCGTGATGCCATGGACGTCCACGACAATATCGTCACGTTAGAAATGATAAAAACGCCCAATGGTAGAATACACGTTCTCAGCCGTAAACGTCGTTGTGGAAAACAAATGTAATATTATTAAGGCTACACCCACCTATGTTATCCAATGTTGGAATTTGACCGACACGACGTTCTGGCGGACTTCGGGCACACGAGCCAAGATAAATAAGGTACCGTTTAAAATGGCAATATTTTACATGGATTTTGTTTGTAAGTAAAGAGGTTCATAGCTGGTAAAACAGTGTGAGTAACTATTTAGTAACAGTGAATAGCCTAGGAATGTGAGAAGGTATCAGAAGATACAGAAAAATGAGGATAAACACAGACAACATTTTGGTCCAAGGATTGGCTGGATAAAGTAA
Source organism: Atethmia centrago (assembly GCA_905333075.3). Taxonomy (NCBI): domain Eukaryota; kingdom Metazoa; phylum Arthropoda; class Insecta; order Lepidoptera; family Noctuidae; genus Atethmia; species Atethmia centrago. The sequence continues at coordinate 12,936,432 of HG995386.1, read as the reverse complement.
AAAATTACAGACTAACTAAATTGGAGATTAAAGTACATGATGATAATGATGACAGTAAACTGGTAAACAATGACACTAATAGATGAAAAGAAAATCTATTGATGATCGCGAAAAGCCTCTGTATACATAATAATATGGGTCAAACACCTTTCAACGTGGAACTCTTTAGGCCATTGATGAGGTGGAGCATACGGTGGAGGTCTGCCCGGCTTGGGCAGAGCACCGCCGTGTCCTCTTGGAGGCGATCGGCGGCAGAGACCTCTCGCGTCCGGCCCTGGTTCAGGCCATGGTACGGAGCGAGAGGGCATGGGCAGCCGTCACCTCCTTCTGCGAAGCAGTAATGCTCGCGAAGGAGGAGGCGGGACGGTTGAGGGAAAGGCAAGTTTCGCGCCCTCTCGCCCCTAGCCGCCGCAGGAGACGCCCAGGGCGTCGGGAATCCCGGGCGGATTTCCGGCCACCGTAGGCGCGGGCTTGCGGACGGTGAGCAATGGGTAGCTCACCGTCCGGTAAGGACCAGGCCCGGGTCGACGGCGCGTTGTATTCCACGCGCGCCTCAAAGAGATGTCGTCAGCACATAGTAGGGGTCCACTAGGGCCGATGCCTGCCGGGGTCGCGGGAAGGTACTTATGGGTCACCGAGGCCCCCGCAACACAGGCAACAAGAAGGAATACGGGTGGGTTTTAGTCAGTAAGAGTCTGACACACCCTCCCGCTCCGCCCAGAGCGGGAGAAGTTATTTGATGATTTCCCACCCAAAAAAAAAAAAAAAGGCCATTGATGAAGCCTATTTCTAAGCCGGAGGAGATAAAATAATACTTTATAAGTATTATAAATTATAATATATTAATATAATTTATTTAATTGCAACAATTTAAAGTAAGTATCTTCCCTTTGACTGTATTATGGAAGCACCCTAACTTTCAGACGCGTGCTATATCAAAAAGAGCTTTAAGAGAAATTTCTTCGTAAACTACGTAAGAGCAAACCGTTCTAATCTCTTCATTAGCTTTTTATCAAAGCTTTTATGACGTTAGTATAGAGTTCAATTTCGTTTGATACATTTCAACATTTCTTTGGATGGATTTTAGTCGATATTAAGTACTAGTGGAAGCTCACTTTAAAAACGTCTTGAAGACATTTGAGGCACAGTGGACTTTCAGACTTAGTTCTACCTGTTTAAGGTTTGGTTTTGGAAGATTCCTGTGTTGGATTTTAATGTATTTTTTTCATATAAATTATACCGTGGGAAACCGAGCGTGCCCTCAGGCGCATTATGGAATTTGCAAGTGAATGGGACATAGTATAAAAAAGCAAGTGAGTGTGTTTCGATTAGCATTAATTCATGTATGACCTTTGACCTTTCGTTCCGGAGGTTGTATAGCAAGTAGGAACATGTTATATTAAGTTTATGATATTTGTATTTTTTGTTGTCAAAGAAAGTTGGACAAGTAATGTTCTCAGATAAATGATTATGAGATAATTGAAGATTTTCTTGTTCAAAGACAATGATCCAAATAAGACTTGTTCCGATTTTGAAGATACTTGAGAACTAATAGAGGTTATGGTTCACCTAAAAATGCGACTCTTATGATACTGAAAAGTACTGTTTGGCTCAGAAAAATAATGTGTTTTCCTTCTCAAGCAAAAATGAAACAATTAATCTTTAGCACTAACCCCAGGATCATTAGCTAGCATCAGTTACCTTGTGAAGGTTCCAAATAACTTAGAACCGGGCAGTTCTTATCTTCATAAACGGAACTTTCCTCCATAACAAGAAACAACATTAGCACATTTTCAGCCACTGACAAAGGTAAGTAAGGCAATAATTGCAAAAGCAAGGTTACCCAGGTTACTAGTTCATACCTAAGTATCCATAACCCTTAAGAAGCTTAGAATTCGTACAGAACGATAACCAGCTACACACCGTTTTCATTCATTTGCACATGAGCGTGGAAAATTTAAGCATCGACAGATGGCGTGTTCCCATTGCCCTCAACGCTCAGTCCCTATTTGTTGGATATCTAAAACTCAACTTTACTAAAACAGCACCTATTATATTATTTCTTAAACCCTTGACCGTGACTGAATGTCTGCGTGGCGTGTATTGTGCTCATCTGCAGTGTTTCCGTAATAATAGAGCAATGGATGAGGCTATCGGGAATTATTATTTCAGGTAGGTAACTATGTTGGATGGCTCAATTTTCACGTTTGTATAGGGCTGGTTTTCAGAAAATTTCAAACAAATACTTAAGTTTTATAAAATTTCCATTATACATTTCTTTTTTCCATTTTCTTCATCATTCAGGGGCTTGTGGCTAAGTAATAACTGCAGCACGGGTCGATCGATCAGGTTAAGCTACGCTTGCCGTGGTTGGTCCGTGGATGGGTGACCATCTTTAGGTACGTACCGGAACCCCTCCGTGCCTCAGAAAGCACGTTAAGCCGTTGGTCCCGGCTGTCATTTGTAGATCTTTGACAGTCGTTACGGGTCGTCAGAAGCTCGAAAGTCTGACAACCATGCAGCCTTACCAAGAGGTACCGTGTTATCCAGTAACTGGGTTGTGGAGGTCAGATAGGCAGTCACTCCATGTAAAATACTGGTATTCAGACGGTAAGACGTGAGACTAAGACTGGAAGCCGACCCCAACATAGTTGGGAAAAGGCTAGGCAGATGATGATTTCTTCATCATTCACAAATCATAACATGACGCCTGTTATCTCCGAAGGGTTAGGCCTATAGTAGGGTACACCTATATTTAGACAGTTCATCATTAATTTAGATAAGTCAGTGGCGCAAGGCCAAATAAACCAGTAGGGACAATGGTAACACACCGAAGGTCGGTTTCTGGTTTCAAAACACCAGTGAAAATGGTTTGCGGTTAGGCACTTCATGTTTTGATGTGTTATGGATTCCCATTGAAATCTTACAACATTAACTTTAAATGCTTAAGGTCTAGGCTGTCGAAGAAGAAAGTTTTCGAAAGAAATCCATTGTTTGCTATTGTTATTGGAGTACGCTTTTAGTATAGCAGGCCTTTTGTTGGTACCGAGTGGTCCTACTTGCGTTGTAAGTGAAAAGGGCGTAACGAATTGTACATACGTAGGTAGGTACAACATTGTATTGTACACATGATGAAAGTTTCTCTACTGATGATGGTCGCCATTACTAGATTTGGTAGATTAGTAGATTTAGTAGAAAATTAAAGATCAGGGTATAGGTACTCTGATTTTTTATTTGCTTCTAAATCTACTAATCTACCAAATCTAATCTACTAATCTAAAATGACATTTGGTGTCTACATAAAAATAACCTAGTAAAGATTCTAATTATCGAGTGACTCACCAAGTCATTAAGGACCACTGAATCATTATCTGGAGGAGTTTTCCTGCAGATAATGATTCAGTGGTCTTCACTGTTGTCATGTTGTCTCTGTAATATTAATTAATGATTGTGTTATTTTTTTCGTCGGCCTTTCTTTAAAAAATAACTCAATCACAATCACAGCGATCGCGCTGTAGCTGTCATTTTGGTCTAGCAAATAAAAACGGAGTTTATAAAATGAGTATTTCACTTTGTTTAATTTAAATACCTATTATTGTTATTTCATTGTAAGAAAACTTGAAACTTGAACTTGATATAAACAAGTTTTTGGGCAGTTTTAAATATATTTTTTTTTGAGTGGGAAATTATCAAATAACTTCTCTCGCTCTGGGCGTGGCCTGCTCAGGCTATTTCAGACTCTTACTGACTAAAACTCACCCGTGTTTCTTCCATTGCCTGTGTTGCCAGGGGCCTCGGTAGCCCTTTCGGACTTTGCCGCGATCCCGGCAGGCATCGGCCCTAGTAGACCCTTACACTTATGCTGACATCTCGTTGAGGCGCGCGTGGAACACAACGCGCCGTCGACCCGGGCCTGGTCCTTTTCCGACGGCGAGCTACCCATTGCACACCGTCCACAAGCCCGCGCCTACGGTGACCGGAAATCTGCCTGGGAAACCTACATACACCACTAACGTCATATTTTATGCTTCGTTGAATTTGCTCAATGGAGAGATGAACGTGACGATATCGGTAATATCATCATTTTAGGTTCAAATAAACTCCTTCACCAAAATCTTATAACTATTACTTCGAATTCGCAAGTACTTAGCACCTTATACTTGGACCTTTCGCTCTCATTCCTTCCACAGTCCATAAAAAAGGTGCAATTATATTCAAAGGCAGTACCCCTTAACTCAGCTGGTCGCGACCCAGTGCCCTTGCGCCTTCGCGAGCCCTGATTGGAATTTATCGTCCACCCAGCCTGTAAGTCGGTGCGGCGTGCATTACACTTATTTTTTTGCTATCGCCCCGCCGCAGTCGGGTAATAACGCGTATTAAGTTTGTTGTGACGGCGCGGCGTTTGATTTTGGTACTCTTAATTGATAATGAGCGGGTTTTCTATATGTAGTAATGTGTCAGTTTGATGAACGATAAGACCAAGAAGTTTGATTAATTAAAGCCAGAGTGAATTAAGGAGTACCTAGGCAGTTCAAAATAGCTTTTCTGACTGCATTAAAATAGCTGGAAATAATACAAGATTAACGGTTTATGTGCGCGCGATATTGCGGGCGCGCCTTTAAGCGTAGCCTTTAAGCGGGATATAAAAGTTTTTTTTTTCTGCAGTACCTGCGTTTTTTTATAATTTGCTCTCATGTACATCAGTTTAGTAGGTACATATGAGCCAGCTGTAACTGCAAAATATAATATGTTTGTTGTAGGACATTAGTTTTTTTAAAGATATCTGAACAATAAAAAAAAATCAAAGAACAAAATATTTTAATTCACACATGGAACGTCAGAAGCTAGGTGCACGGTTCCAATTGGTCGTTTCCTATGGGGAAGAGCCGACAAGAAACTCCACGGTTACTCTTTTAATCACTCGATGCGTTCCTTGCGAAGCATGTGTGGCGTGACTATGAATGATAGGTTGAAAAATGATCTGATGAACGGTGTGGTTTAAAAGACGATGTATTGACAAAAATTTAAAAGAGTATGCTTAGATGGTTGGGTCATATTGAGATAATAAATGAAAGGCGACTAACAGAAGGTATTTACAAGGCAGATGTGAGTGGAAACGCCGGGAGGGTACGTCCTAGGAGGACATATAGTGATGTTCTTCAGAAAGGTCAGGTGCGTAGTACTCGCAACTGGCGTGCGTGTATGACCAGATTTATGAACGTAAACTAAGCAAAATAAACTAAACATGCAAACACATGGACCTGATTGCACATCTAGAAAACATAGGTTTATAACATAGTGATCTATCATGTATGTAGTACATAAATAAAAGACAAAATCAGTATGTAAGGAACATAACAGGTGCCGTTTAGTTTCAATAGTTAGAAGGCGTGAGTTTATGCACGTTTTGATCTGAACAATTACTGATTTAAACATTTTTGTAAGCAAATCAAAGTAAAAAAATTGGGTAGCAACACTAACTGCTCAAAAAGAACTATCGTTCCATCTTACTATGGTTAGCGACACTGAAGTTACTATCTGTGAGTACAACGTCGGTACAATAAAAAGCATTGCGATGGGAGTTTACAATCCTAATCGCGGAGAAACGTGAAAAAATCCACCCACAAACGCGTGCGAGGACCGGGCAGAAAAAATGCAAGGAAGTCATATAGAGTTGGTTTTAAGTATGACTCTTTAGCTGAGTCGTGCCTTTAAACAATTTTAGTAGGTGTTCAATGTTTCGTGTAACGTGCAGTTCAAAGAAAATGACTAAGCCCAGGTATGCACGGGCGATTTTTTAACGCGACGATGTCTTATCGTGCGCTGGATTTTCAACTCTCGGTGTTGAGCCGAGCATTGAGAATTCAACATAGTGCATCCCAGCGCGTCAAAAAAAAAATACTGTTAGACTTTCAACTTTTGGCGCTAAGCAATGCGTTCAAAATCCAGTGCGCGATAAAAAATCACCCGTGAGTACGAGGGCTAAATGTTTAATTAACCTGTTAAGCCCCGCGCGACACCGATTCGGAGTCAAACAATAGAAAATCAATCGTGTCTCATTAGCCTTCCAACGTGTATTTTTTTGTTCTTCATGGGTTCGTGTTTCTATGGATTATATTTCTGCGTCCACATAGGAACATAATAATAAAACAGGTTGTGTCATTTCATAAGTCGCTATTTGAATCTCAAAAACTTCCATTTTCAAAACTTTCTCCATTCTATTTATTACATAGTCCGGAAAAAGTAAGGACATTTGGATGTGTACTGTACCTACTCAGAACTTCGTCCTTTGAGATAGAAGATACCAAGTATTGTAGACAGCTAAAATAAATAGAGTTATCTACTCTATATAAATAAGTATAATAATGATGAGCCAAATAATAATCGACAATGGGAACCAAGACGCCAAATTCTTTATTTTTGCCGTTTTACATATTTTTCTCACGGTATGTATAAAACAAGTTTGATATTATAATACGTAATGCTAATGTGATAACAATTGCAGTTATTACATCACGACACCACACAACACATTGTACAAATGTTTTTCTCTTTTATTAGTTTATTTTAGTTTCTGTACAACATTTTCTGTCTATAGTACCTACACCGTGAAATTATGAACTTTTATTTGTTTTACTGGTGTCAACTTGAGTGCCCTGACACACCCTGACCATAACACAAGTTTAATCTTAGCTTATCTATTTTTGGCAAATAATTGTCTATTTTTGTCGTGTATTATTTGTATTATTTTAAGATGTTTATAAAATATGTTCAGCAGTAGGACATTGTAAAAATAATATAAGTATTTTTTTTGTGAACTATCCTTTAATAGATACATAGAAATCGCGTTATTACTCTGAAAAATTGCAAATACCCATAGGTAAACCTAATACAAAATAGGTCAAAATTTGATATTTTTCTGTCCTATTGACCAACGTTGAGAGATAATTAGTAAAGAATACTAGCTGTGCCCCACGGTTTCACCCGCGTAAGTCTTGATCCCGTGGGAATATCGGGATGAAATATACTTTACGACCTATTCTCATACCTACCAAAAATATTTATTAAAATCTGTCGAGTCGTTTCGGAGGAGTGCGACCACAAACACCGTGACACGACGTTTTTATATATTACAATGGTGGTGTGGTTATGGTCTGCGCCATCTAGTTTTATAATCTTGACCAAAAAGATGACGTGGAAAAGTCTCTTAAAAGATTTCTTAGCAGAAAAAACATAATTTCATTATTTCATTTCATTTCTGATTACCGTTTCAGTGTCCCTAATACTCGTAGGTATACTTTTCAGTTTGTCTTTAGTACCTAAGCGAAGGAACTAGACATTGACAATCGATATGAAAAACCTTGTAGAAAAATAAAGCTCGTTATCAAAGTATAACTTTACACAAACCATTCGTTAGGTAGGAAGGAACAGTTATTTTACTCGTAATTCAAACTGCAGACCTACATAATTATAATCACGCTGCACGTATCCGTAACGAATCAAAATTGCAAAATAAGTACCTACCTACATATTAATCGCGGCTATAACGATCTATGATTCCTTATCGAAGATTATGATTTCAATAATCCTTAAACGGTGGGGTACCAGCACCTGTTCTTGTAGATACAAGGTTTAGTTTTGGTGGGCATTTTTTCGTCTACTTTTAATAGACACTTTGTCGGTCATAGACAGAACAAATTGTTTTCTCTTAAAACACTGTTTCAGCAGATTTTGGACATCTTTGACTATACCATTTGTGCGAGTGTATTTGTTTTAAATCATTATTTTCATTTCAAGTCTGTCTAAAGACAGTTTTAAGTGGGATTTTAGCTCAGCTTTAAAGTCGTACCTAGTCTATGCCTATGAATGCATTTTGAACAAACATTCGTTCTTCTAATTTGATTGCTTTCAAATTAGTAAAATTGAAGCCCAAAATCCCATCAAATGCAATTAGTGCTAAACCACAATTTAAATATCATTATATCCTTGTCAATCCTTTGAAGTTGACGAAAATAAAAGTCAAATATTTTGGGTGCGTGGTCGTGAAATCGGGTCTCAGTGCATACAATCACGTAAAATGATTACCATTATAGTAAAACAAGAAGGCAACAGGACCATTTACCCTGCATAATGGCTACCGATTAGCTTGTTTCTCACAACTGTACCCAGGCTCCATGAGAAATTCAATCAATCGGACTATTTTAATGGCTGACGATTGCGCCACAATCAATATCATTTTCCCACTGCAGTACGCTGTCATTAAGAGTAGGTATTATGATTTATTTCTGTTTTGTTTTTGAGTTATTATTGTTTGAGAACTTTGTTTGATGCGATTTAAAATTTTATACGTCCTTCAGGATGTCTAAATAAATGAGTGATTACCTACCGAGGTCCGTCCATTGGTATAGATATTGGTTTGGTTTATTTGTCAGTTTGAAGGGTAGCATGGAAATAGGGACACAACAGGTTCCTGCGGGGTAAATGGGACACAACTTACCGGAATTCCCGGGGTAATTGGGACACAACTTACCGGAATTCCCGGGGTAATTGGGACACAACTTACCGGAATTCCCGGGGTAATTGGGACACAACTTACCGGAATTCCCGGGGTAATTGCGTAACACGCATAAAATCACAATTGAACAGTTGGATATGAGAGTTTACCTACGTTCATTGCGTTATTTACGTTGTTGTGCAGAAGAATTTTTTAAACCATCATTGGTTTAAAAAAATTGTCTAAAAATAAAATTCAAATTCGTTGATAACGTATTCGTCAATTATAATTTGTTTAAATTTATTGTTAATCCATTGCTTCATAGCAATGGGTTAACAATAATTTTTTTTTAATTATATTTTTATATTTTTTTTAATATGACGTGTAAAATGATTTTCATATCCTATTTACAGAATAAACAATTTCATTTCATTTCATTTCATTACAGGTCTACAGAAATTCTGTTACGTTTATCAGAATAGCACAATGACAGTCAACTCTTTGCCAAATTTCGCAAATTTAAAATCGACAAAGTTTTACATTATATCTTCAACACAATCCTTTCCACATAATCGCGACATACATCAAGTAAAACACCACATTCAAAATTAGCCCAAAGCCATAACGCAACGATAAGCGTTGCGTGCGAACACGAGTAGCGTCCGCAACACGCAACTGTCAAGTGATTTAAACACAACTTTCAAAGACTAATGACGTTTATTAAGCCAATCAATTTATGGAGAGAACGATTGAGATATCTTTAAAGATGGTGATTGTTTTACGCGAACGCAGTTGAGATAGAAGCAAAAAAATAGCAGCGAACCTTATTGGCTCAAAATAATTGACAAAAAAGACGTCTTGGTGTAAGATTTTCTTCTTATTTTATAAGAAGTTATGTTGTGTAACTTCTGTAATCCATAGGTAAATCAAGTTGGATGTAGCAGAGAATTCGCTCCGCCAACAGTTCCTTGCTGAAATAGACACAATCGCGAAATCGCATTTGTTTGTTTTTCTTTACGTTTTTGTATGTGCCTGAGCTTCTGGCAGAGCAATATAAGTTTGGTAGGTAAGTCTCTAATCACTCAATTAATCAATTTACTGACGAATCCCATGTAAACAGTAGTTATGGGTTGAAAGAAAGAGCAACATCATATTTAATTATCAAGAGATTTAATCATACATTATTTTAGGCAACCAGAAATCTGGTGATAATTCAGTACCTAAATAGGGAATCATTTGTAGCTATTTCAAAACAGAGGTCAATACTTAATCGAAATCTCATTTAATGTTCTATAATGATCGTATAAAACAATCACGCACCTTAGGCCAAGTAAAAGGTAGCGTTTATTAAGTGGGGACAAGCACGCGATCTTGAGTCCATGCTTTAATTTTGTTGTAAACAAATTGCGATTAATGTGAGAAATTTGTTTCTTACCCTATATACCTACTGTGAGGGTGAAAAGTTTATTGATAATAAAGTATTTTATTGGAACTTCAATTCCATTTTTCTTTGAGTGAGGCCTACCTACTAATACGGAATGAAAGGTCTAATGCTAACCTATACCAACTACTTACCGAGGCCCCTGGCAACACAGGCAACGGAAGGAATACTGGTAGGTTTTAGTCAGTAACAGTCTGACACACCCTGGAGCTCCGCCCAGAGCGGGAGAAGTTATTTGATGATTTCCCAACCAAAAAAAAATAAGGACTACTTTTTGTAATTAGTTTGCGTAGCTTATTTATGTGCCCCATGGTTAACGATAAAAATATATCTAGGTATTTAATTGTGCTTCAGTAGGTAACCAAGACTCAGCAGTGGTGGCCCAGTGGAAACGACCAACACTTACGAGTTGTAGGTCGTTTGAAAAAAATTAAGTTAAGTGCCAGGCAGGGTTGCCAGGCACTTAACTTCATTTTTTTCTTCACCACTGCTCTCAAAACGATGAAGGAAAACATCACCATGTTTTCTTAGGAAACCGGCATGCACTTCTCGAGGAAAACCAGTGAATAGGACACGCAGCAATACATTATTTTGACCGTGATAACTGCCAATCAAACATACTAATTACGATGTTGTAACATCAATATAGCTTAAGACGCTGACAACACCTAAACCGCGGTTACTGTCAGATTGCATAGAAAAGAAAGAGAAGCGCGATGCCACAACACTTGTAATTTATTGCAAAATATGAAGCAATTATCTATTTACTCAAAATTGAGTTGAGTAATCGAAAATAAAAACAAGCAAGTTCTGCATTCAAATAAGACGTTCTTTTTATTAATTAAATAAATAACGTATGTTGATATTTAATGCAGATATTTTGGATTAGAACTCAAGGTAAGAGGTTAGTTTAACGTTAGTTTGTATCGAGATTTTTTTCAAATCCTGTTTTGGTAACAACCAAGTTCTGGGAAATATGTTCAAAATTAACATATATTTTTTCCGCTACCACAAACTATACAGATTTGGCAATTTTTTTCTTAAGAGAAGCCTATTTTGGTCAATTGGGTCTTGTCAGCGCCTTAAGGTAAATCCGCAGCTGTAGCCCGCGAAATTCAAATTTTATTACGTTTTTTGCAATTTGCAGGTCAGTGTCAAGTTGTATCTTGAGCAAAATATGATTCGCGACTGTAACAGATAAAGTATTTACGGAATTAGAATCATAACACATTCACATACATCTCTCTAAGTTAGATTAGTTCTATTGAATGATTTTCATGAAATCGTGACATTGGTGCCGATTCCCTTGTTCACAAACTAATCTAAATTTAAGTTCAGTGCATCTTTTTCTTTCTATTTCATTAAGAAAAGGACAGCATATAAATTTTAGTTTAGTCCTGTCAAATTAATCAGCGCCTGTCACTACTCCATACAGGTTTAGACGTGATTAAAAACTTGCCTACTAAAATTACGTCAATTTACGTCAAGCGCTGATTAATTTGACAGGACTAAACTAAAATTTATCTTCTTTCCTTTTCTTAATGAAATTGAAAGAAAAAGATGCACTGAACTTAAATTTAGTTTAGTTTGTGAACAAGGGAATCGGCACCAATGGGGAGCTAATCTAACTTAGAAAGAAGTATTAAAAAAAACTTAACATAATTTTAATTTCGCAGGATACAGCTGCGGATCCATCTTAAGTTATAATGTTGTACCTACGAGAACCTACTTGCAACGCGAAGGTGAGAATCATGCACGCTACTAAATATAATATCATAACGTTACCATTAGACTAATATATTACCTACGTCTTTATTGCGATTCACATAATATATATTAAGGCGCTGACATGACCATTGACCAAAATTGGCTTCTCTTAAAAAAAAAACATTGCCAAATCTGAATATTTTGTGTTAGCGGAAAAATATACCTATGTTAATTTTGAACACATTTCCCAGAACTTGGTTGTTACCAAAACACGTTTTGAAAATAAATCTCGATACAAACCAACGTTAAACTAACCTCTTAACTTTTTTTTTTTTTTTGTGGATGGGAAATCATCAAATAACTTCTCCCGCTCTGGGCGCAGCGGGAGGATGTGTCAGACTCTTACTGACTAAAACCCACCCGTATTCCTTCCTGTTGCCTGTGTTGCCAGGGGCCTCGGTGACCCATTAGTACCTCACCGCGACCCCGGCAGGTATCGGCCCTAGTGGACCCCTACATTTGTGCTGACGACATCTCTTTAAGGCGCGCGTGTAATACAACGCACCGTCGACCCGGGCCTGGTCCTTACCGGACGGAGAGCTACCCATTGCTCACCGTCCGCAAGCCCACGCCTACGGTGGCCGGAAATCCGCCCGGGATTCCCGACGCACAGGGCGTCTCCTGCGGCGGCCAACTGCGAGAGGGCGCGAAATTTGCCTTTCCCTCAACCATCCCGCCTCCTTCTTCATTACTGCTTCGCAAAAGGAGGTGACGGCTGCACTTGCCCTCTCGCTCCGTACCATGGCCTGAACCAGGGCCGGACGCGAGAGATCTCTGCCGCCGATCGCCTCCACGAGGACACGGCGGTGCTCTGCCCAAGCCGGGCAGACCTCCACCATATGCTCCACCGTGTCCTCCGGGCGATCCACACAAACCTCTTACCTTGAGTTCTAATCCAAAATATCTGTATTAAATATCAATATACGTTACGTATTTTAAGTAGGAAGGAAGAAGACGTCTTATTTGAATGCAGAACTTGGTTGTTTTTTATTTTCGATTACTCAACTCAATTTTGAGTAAACAGATAATTGCTTCTTATTTTGCAATAAATTACAAGCGTTGTGGCATCGCGCTTCTCTTTCTTATCAATGCAATCTGACAGTGACTGCGGTTCAGGTGCTGTCAGCGTCTTAAATGTAATTGTATTTTTTTAGGGTAATGTGTGTCATACCCAATTTTAACCTATATTGGGGTGCCCTAAAAGAGTTCCTCACTATGCTTTGGAACGTCTGGCTTAAAGACAGTCAACTCCAATTCTTTTACAAAATATAATGTTGGATATAGCTTCCCTAGTTCCTGTAAAACCAAGCGCTGGTTAAGATCACTCATTTAACCACCATGCCAAAAACTATTAAAAACCAGAACTAATCTACATTTGTAATTACTTTTTAGTAGGCCTGAAAGAACTTATGCAACTCATACTAGGTTTGTAGGGTATGCCAGGACGTGACTTGCAACTTACTCCCTTTCACACGGTTACCCCTTATTAAGCCAATAACGGCCAATCCCTTCGAATCCCTCCCCTACAAAACTAGGTCACAACTCATGAATCAGTCGTTCACTTGATATCTCGTGTGTTTTTATCAGAAACGCAACTGTTTTAACTTCGCGTGACTTACAACTGGCAATTTGAATTAGAATGTGCCCGCCCATTGCCACGCCTGCTGGTAGGTGCAACGGTATCTGATCGTGGTGGTTACGTAAAGCTGATTATGCATTTTCTGTGGTACTGTGTTGGTGGTATGGGACTGGGCTTTGAAATGGTCAATAGGTGGAGGTTCGATTTTGACACTTAAAAAATAAATAAGATGCAAAATAATGTAAAAAGTTCTGCAAACAATAGTCCTCATTTCACAAATCTAGAGAAAAAATAGAAGTGGTCCCAAGATAGAGCCTTGTGGTAGGTACTCCATCTATATTTTACCATAAAATATAGAAGACTTTTAACTGCTGATTTGTAGTCTTTGATCATTCATAAATTTTCGATTAAGACACAATGATGCGTTCCACAACATTGTTGCCTATTTGATACGAGTAGGTAACTTTACAATAACATAACATTTAGCTAACCACGAATATCATGCTCTGGAAATTGGTCCATTCAAAGATCACTCTTTTTATCCGTCTCTTCCTTATTTTAGGGAACTGTAACCATGTTCACCATTATTACAGAATTCGCATTTTCTCTAAAGATTAACATGCGTAAAGCTACTTCACACTAAGTCTCCAACAGTACCCACCTACGTACGTTCTGCGATGAAGCGAATGATATCGTACGAACATGTGTGAACGGTGTTCTGAATGTAATAGATAGAGGCTATTGTTTTACTCGACCGACTACATAATGCCTTGTATGCAGATTGAAGTTACGCGGAGTAGGTTGCCCTGTATTCGTATGTGGTTATACGCGATTTGTAATGTAGACTGTGTCTAGATAAGACGATTTACTTACCTACTAGCAAGTGATTCGAATTGTGCTAGGCCGATTTGTATTTTGTTTTAGTAATGGTTGGAGCTAGTACTCCGTAGCATCGCTAATAATTAAAGTACGTGTTGCGTACTTTAATTATTATTGATTTCTACGTATACTTACAATTTATTATTAATTCATGTGTATTATGAAATGTGTAATTCTTTATAACTGTTTTTTTTATACAGGCTCATTTTATTTAATTAATTACAGTTGGCTGGTCTGATTATTTAATTCCAAACATTAGTACGCCATCTGGCATAACATAGCGCACTCTTTATTATCTTTATACTCGTATACCATTATTATTGTAACCATGTTAAATAAATGAATAAATGAATTATGACTTACAAAGAGCTGTGTAGATCCGAGATCCTTCTGTAATTGTGACGATTTTCAAAGCGAAACCTGAAATATAGAGAATTTTCCAACAATATGAATACTAAACAGTCAATAGAATTTAAAATTCTGTATAATATTATCTATCTACACTAGTTAGGAATTCATAAGCCATAAAACATATAACTGCTTGACAACCATAATAATCTACATGAATGTCACCACAATTATTTCTGGACGTACGATGAAACGGTATTATTGGCGCTAAGTTACTTATTTGAAAGTCTAATGTCCATCTTACTGTATTAGTAATTTCATTTCAACAAAAGAAGCCTTCAAAACATTGACTGAAGGAATTTCAGCGATCCTGACTAATATGAAAGCATTAAATTTTAATGTCCTACTTATACGACCAAGTCAGTAAATCAAACACCAAAATTAGGATTCATAGAACATTAGTTCAAAAAATCCTGTCAAATTTTAACAGAACGGTTTTCTATAAAGCTGTTGACGTTCTTTTGATTAAAGTCCCTCCCCAGCTACAATTTTATATAAGGGAATCTATTTAAAAACAGAATCCATGAGAAATCTTGTTTCTTTTCATCTAAATGTCCCAATCACAATAGAAATACTTTAAACATTTATGTCCATTTTACATGCAATTACCAAATTAGATGTTCCGAAGTGACCTTTTACATACGACGTGACATCTTCTTAAGAAATGAAAATTGCTGTCAAGCGCGCACGTTCTTCATCTGACATATAATTTGTAAGGTCGTGTCCCGAACTAAGTTCCCATGGACCGTGTGTGTTTCGAATACCATTTTGAGCCTTATTGTAATCCGTTTTGATGTGTATGATTTCTTTATTGGGTGTGTAATTTGTCGCTTTAGATTTAATGTTTTGAGGAGTCGGTTCGTGGTTTAGGCTAATCGGTACGTTGGACACTAGGTATACATACATACATAACCTCACGCCTTCTCATGGGGTAGGCAGAAACGACAGTACGCCACCTGGTACGAATCTTACAAACTCCTTTCGCTTCTTTTACGTCAATAAATCTGGTCATACACGCACGCCGGTTGCGAGTACGACGTACCTGACTTTTCTGAAAAACGTCACCCACGAGGTCGCTATATGCTTCTAGGGCGTCCCCTTCTAGCGTCCTCCCACATCTGCCTTGTAAATGCTTTTTGTTAGTCGCCTTTCATTCTTCCTCTCAACATGATTAATTCACTTATGCATACTCTTTTCAACTTTTGTCACATCTTTTAAACCGGAACATTGCCTTAGCACATCGTTCTCAGCCTTATTCATAGCTACACCACACATGCTGCACAAGGAAGGCATTGTCACAGCATTACGTTGGGACAACATATTGTAAAAACCAAGTCTAGCTATCTTTATGACAGACGCCAGAATTAAGTATTGAAGAAAAAAATGTTGTGATCGTAATAAACGTGTTTCCAATTCTTGGGAGCAAAGAGGACAAAGTATTTCCGAAAGCATTTGAAAATAAAGATATGAGAAAAAAATAATTTAAATAGTAAAGTAAAATAATATTTGGTTGATCTGACGAACGTGACGCCACATTCTGTTGCGATTTGAAACTGTAACATAGTTTGTGTTTGAGTTCCTACATATCTTTATATACTAGCTATGTAATAGTACTTAACATTTAAATGTACTAGAAATGCTAGGTAATCAGATGCACAAGGGGCGTTCCTGGCCTGTGAAATGTTGCCCGTTTCCCCTCGTTACTGCGTCTAGCCGCTGTGACGGGAGCACTGCCGTATCACGACCATCTAGATCTGTGTAAAGTTATGCCAAGAAAATGTATTAAAGCATCTTGAATATATTTTCTTGTCGTGTTACATAGCCGTTGTATCGTTATCTCTCTGAAACGTGTAACGGTTCTCTTTAGCTACACCCTGCTAAAGAGAACCGTTACACCTTCAACTACTGAGAAAAAGAAATAAACGCGGAAAATAATTTCTGCAATTCCGAAATAGCGTACAAAATCTAAAAGTTGCACGTCACACTAAGCTGGTTATGTCTGCTGAGGGAATTATGGCTATTGGAATAGACTGTGAATTGACAATCATAGCATATGAGGCCCATGAGATATGAATTGACGACTTGAAGATAGACTAAGATTGAAGGGGTTTTTGGAAAGATCGGGTGAAGAAGTACCAACTAAGCTTTAGAATTGGCAACTAGCTTCATATTTATGACTGACCGACTCCTTGACAATCGAATCAAAAGTGCCTGTAAATGGTTTAATTGAAATAAATGCTTTGAGTTTGAGTTTGAGCAAGTTTCAAGCGACTTTTGTTAGTCTGTAACCAGCCTGCAATCCATCCAAATGCAATCTCTTTTCTTACAAAACAAAACATTCGCTATTAACTGCAGCTCACTAAAACTCAACATTCCATCTACACACACTAAACGAAAATTCCTCACCTACAATAAACTTAAATATAATCGTAATAAGTACATTTAATATTTGCCCCTGAAATATATGTTCCTTTGACACTAACGACGCGGCACTAAGGTGCAATGAATCAAGTGCGCAAACGCACTTATAAATAAGCGAGACCATATCGTAATTGGTGTGTAAATATCCGACCAAATGAGCATTAATGAGCGAAGTCCAGACCGTGTCTTCATTCTTCATTTGAAATATTTATGATCCCATTTTGAAAAATTCAGGAATGCATAACGAATTTTTTTGATTTATTTTCCAGTTTGTGTAGAGGGTTATGTATTGAAGACGCGTTTTAGTGACGTTGCTTCTAATAGGATAAATTCTTACAGTAACTTAGGTAGGTGTACCGAAAGTATATGTTTAAGTTTATTCTGAAATTATTGCAATAAAGGATGATGGAAATTATTTCGGTCTTGCGATAAAATTCTCACTATTCTTAAAAAAAAATGCTTGTATTTCGATACTGTGATAAAAATAATACTGCTGGAATAGAGAGGCAGTAGGTAAAAGTGACTACCAACAATATATGCCTACCAATTTATTTACCTCATGACATTATAATTTTGTTTATTTTAAGCTATTGGATTCAAGACCTGATGCAAATTTCCCAATACATACCTACCGTACAACTTTCCAATTACGGCCTAAATTCTATCAGAAGAAAAAAAAGGCGCCGTCACAAATAAACGCATATAAGTAATAACGTTCTGTTCCCATACTCCTATACAAAGGCGGTCCATTAAACGGTCGTGTATAGGTTTTTTGTGGTGGCATCTTTTGACCCGGCCTGTGTCCCCAGGCAAAACAGTAAATAATGATCCCATCGTATGTATAAATTATGAAATGAAATCATAAAAGTTGGGATAGACATCTCTAGTGAGCTGTTAATACCGACTCAAGGCTCGTGCAGACTAGCGCAATATCGCGGGCGCGACAGGCTGGAATATACCTGTCGTGCCCGCGATATCGCTCCAGTCTGTAAGAACTTTTAGTCTGTTTTATTGTTAGTTTTCCGATTTGGAAGGCCTTCTTAAGATAGTTTATCTTTGTCTGCAACGGTTTTTTCTTCAGGAAAACCGTTTAATATAATAAGAATAAGTATATCGATCCATTGCATAAAATATCTGAAGTCTGACTTGACTGAAGTCTTTATCATAGACACGTTAATTCCGTAGATAGGTTGGCATGTAGTCTGATTAATATCTTCGATTATGCTCTGTCTTCAGTATTACTGTCCTTCTTATTGTATTACATAATATCATCATAAGCCTGTATTCCCCGTACGGGTGGGCAGAGGTGTACCTATGGTACATTCACATTTCACCAGTTGTGTTTAATTTCCATGTAATAGGGGGCGGGCCTAATAATAATCCTCCTTTTAAAATTGAAATCAGTAAACATATTCATTTAAAAAGTGGAACCAATTAAATGACGACATATAGCAATAAACATACAACGTAAATCTAAGATTAATTGTGCAATAGGGGGAACTTATTTTGCAAGACATGGTGACTGTGATGGATGAAGCATATAAGATGAAAGGGATGAATATAAGTGTGAATAAGACGAAGTTCATGTTTAAAAGAGAAGAGGATAATATATCGGTGTGAAAATAAATGATAAGAGTGTAGAGCAAGTAAGTGAATTTGTATATTTGTTAATTTTACAAGGGATGAAAAGATTGATGAAGATGTGGAAAGGAGAGTAAATGCGGGAAATAAAGCGAATGTTGCTATACATGCGATGTTGACCAACCAGTTGATGCCCAAAGAGGCTCGACTGACTGTTCTTAATGGAGTGCTGGTGCCTACACTTATGTATGGAAGTAAATGTTAGATGTGGCAAAAGAAGAATGAAAGTAGAGTAAATGCTGTGGAAATGCATTCCTTGAGAAGCATGTGTGGTGTGACTATAAATGATAGGCTGAAAAATGATGTGATAAGACAACGGTCAGGTTTAAAGGAAGATGTAGTGATAAAAATTGAAAAGAGTATGCTATGAAAGGCGACTAACAAAAGGTATTTACAAGGCAGATGTGAGTGGAAATGCCGGGAGGGGACGCCACAGAAAGACATATAGTGACCTCATTAATGATGTTCTTCAAAAAGGTCAGGTGCGTAGTACTCGCAACCGGCGTGCGTGTATGACCAGATGTATGAACGTAAACGAAGCAAAAGGAGTATGTAAGGAGCGTAGCAGGTGGCGTTTTAAAGTTTCTGCCTACCCACATGGGAAGAAGGCGTAAGTTTATGTATGTATGTGTATGTATTTTATTTATCATGGATTTATCAAAGCAGTGACATTTTTTGTTTGTTGACCAACTATGTCTGAAAACACACATTATAAAACTTAATTTTGAACTTACTGAGTTGAGTTTCATCTCCTTTGTTAACATTATAGTGGTTGTTCGTTTGTTCTTACAAATAATAATGAACTACTCAGTTATAAGCACACATAACAATAGACATTATGTATGTATTTTCAGTTCACTGTAGATTCTGACACACCAGAACTTTCATTATCACACCCAACAACAGCATCATAAATTATTCAAAGATGACAGCAACGTCAGCGTTTTGCATAGAGGTCGTTACCGTCTATGATGGATGGGATCACACGATCTCGACTGAACAGAGCCGAGGAGTGCCGAAGCGCAGCGGAGAGAGCCGACTTACCCCGAGGCGCTTAAACTATCTCGAACGTTTTAGCTATTTAAATGAGTTGTCAATAATAAGTTGCGGATAATTTAAAATTATATTGCTTGGTAGGCAAAGGTAAAGGTTATTCTGGCCACCTTTTGTAACTAACATTGTATGAATCTTATTAGGAATCGTTCTGTTTTGGATTCAAATAAAGACTGGCCGAGTCTATTAAAAAATAAACGTTCAATGCAGATTGTTCTCTATTTTCATAACTTTAACCCTTATCTTCATATAGGTATTAAAGTAATGTCGATAAACTTTATGTATACTGTTTTACATAATTACTAAGGACAAACATAGCTAGAGAGTTTTCGTGCAAGCGGTTCTAAGTGTTTGGTTAGAACACATTGTCCGCATCCTAAAGATCTACTTTAATTAGAGTGTCGTAGTATGAACACAGCTTTACCCTCCCATAAAAACAGTAAACACAAAACAGTAAAAAACTAAAGTACCACCGAATGACGGAATGCAATAAAATCGTGACAATCATCTAGAGGCAAAACCTTAAACGCCTTATAATAATCTTATGCACCGCCTTAATCTACAGAGGACCTAACCTCAAAAAGTTGGCCAAAAAACCGTGAGAACACATCGTTCAGCGCTGCAGTGACTCGATCCTTATGATATATTGCCTTAAACGTGCCATTTAGCGCTTACTCGTCCATTCTTAAGTATAGTGGGGCAAATTAGAAAAAAAAATGTAAACACAACATTGTACGAATTCAATAATTAGATTAAGCTTGTAATGAGGGGGTTGTAGAGCCTTCGGCGACGTCAGGTCGCGTCGGGCGCCGCCCCGTGGCGCCTCGAGCGGGGTGCTTTTGACCCTATTTGTTTTAATTACCAACCAACGGTCTTTAGGAGGACACGGGGCCTTTGTGCTAGCCGAAAATTGTGGCTAATTGGCGGTAGGCCGCAACCTTAAAACGAGCCGAGGTAAACTCGTGATATTAGATAGTCTTTCTTTAGAAATTGAGATTTGGATGATCCTCTGGAAGGTTAAAGAAATATACCTACTCTGTGTTTTGGCACTAATTTTAGTGGTAGCTGATTATGATGGGGATTTGATTAATTTTATTCTCGAATATGATTATGGTTGAAGAGAGGATTCAGAATAAACATGGTATGAATGAGGATGCTGAAAAGTCATTGTGAGTTTAACGTGAGCTTTGTCAGATTATTTTATTTGAAATCATACTAATTATGGTAGGTAACTTAGGTGACAGTAGGTAGTTTAAATAATATGGGCGTTTATAGACACGGTTTCTTATAATGTTATTTTAACCTTAAACCATTCAAAAATTTAAAATAAAAATTCTTATACAACGGAATATGCTCTCTATATTCCTGAAATCTATATATCCAAAAACATAATTATTTTCTACTACTTGCTAAGTTTTTCCCTTCCGTTCGTTTCTATTACCACAAAATTACATTCTTCAAAACATTCCGTAGATCTACCTCCATACTTATCCAGCAATCATCACATTAACATAACTGAACTAAATGCTATATTTAGTACATCATTCTTTACGACTGAATTCCTTTCAAAGTTCCTAAGGATTCCTCAGATGTTCCCAATATTACTTTCGAATACCGAATCATCCGGTAAATGCTTCGGTAAACGCTTGTAATCGCCTCTGCTTTGCCATCGTGATTACCATGAGCGCCGCTATTACGTGCAGCTAAAAATCTTCGTTTCTTTTTGTTTTTTAATAAAAATCGGTCATGTGGATTTGCGTTTTCCTTACTTTTCAGTTTGATTCATAGTCATCGTGAGAAATTGATTTGGGAGTAATAGTGACACTTGAATGTGTGAATAGAAGCAAACTAAATATTAGGAGGCAGCAAAAGTTACAGCATTGAATAAAAAAAATATAAGACACGTTGGCGTTACGCAAAATCGTATTTATCTCATTGTTCTTTTAATGTATTGCATGTAAAAGCAAAGAACTACTTTTTTACCGATTTGTTTCACAAACTTACATGAGTTATTAGACTTATTAGTTATGATAAAGGAAGTTAAATAGCAATATTTTAATGTCAATATTTAAATTACCCGTAACTTTGATGTATAGGTCCAGAATTGGAGCCATTTATTTAAATTATTAATATTTGTGCAAAAAATATAACACATCCGCATTCTTGATTGATGAGACGGGAAAGGACTGGAAGTGATAATTATGTCTTAATGACATTCGCTTTCTTTAAATCTAATAAACACTTTCCTTCAATAATTATGGTAAGTTATGATTAATGAAGGAGTTATTTTTTAAAAATTCATCATCATGTGCCTAGCTTTTTCTCGGCTATGTTGGGGTCGGCTTATAGTATAATCGGATTCAGATTTCAAGTTTTCAAATCCATGCAAGGAAAGCTATATCCCACAGACCGCCATGAATATTTGGCTCACATTTCATTAATTTACTAAGATCCATTTGACCTACCCAAGTATTATAACAATGATTCCACAAAAAAATCACTTATCGTTATTAATCTCGAAAAGCCATGTCCAAAATCCCACGGTCTTAAAAGTCGAAGGTGAGACCCAAGAAATGTAGCCTGAAGCAAACAGTAGATCCACTGAAGCAGCCATGGCGTCCGTGTGTGAGATCACAGATGAAGCCGACGAGGTCGATGAAAAAGCCATAGTGGAACAAAATGTAGAATGTTCGGATGATGATACTGGTCAAGTTGAATATAATAATAGAGGTGTTAAGATTATATGTGGCGTGTCAGTTGATGAAGTGTTCGTAGTGTGAACGGGTATGGTTGGTGAGGAGGTCGCACGCAATCTAAGCATTCGGAGCACGTGGGAAAGACGCAAAGCCGAGGCGGGGTGCCTCGAGGCAATCCGCCACGGTTGACGATCACCGCGATAAATATATCCAACATTAGTGCACAGAGCAGTGTAGGAACGAGAGATGATTGTTTGGAAAGTGGAAACGCGGTTTATAATATTTGAGTTCATGTTTTGGGATTGCAAAACTGTAGTTTATAAGCGGCCAATTTCCTGATCAGTGGAAAAATATTTTACAGTCCTATGGAAATGCATAGAAGGCTATTTAATGACATAGTAATCGAATTTAAATTGTGACGTAGCGGCAGCATACTGCACTGCAATGTAATTCAATTAAGGGTCTGGCAATTCAGATATAAGTTTATGAAGTAGGAAAATCAAACTAATCTAAATGTAAACATATCGAAACTTAAACTCACTAAACAAATCAAGTGTTGGTCCCACGTAACTGATATTTAATATAAACAAACGGTCGACATAAACAAAACTTGATACCCTACTCTATATGGCGTTACAGCTACAGCCTCAGGAAGAATTCCCTAAAAACTCCACAGGGTCAAATGTCGAAGAATTTATTGCCTCCGCAGTAAAACCCGAATGTTCGGCATCTTTGGAAAGAATCGCGAACCTCTAATTAGTGAGATTATGAAAATATTCACAGGTGCGTTGCAGCCCTAATAAGCATGTTCGCTTCGGGCAAGTCGTGAAGGCAAGGCTAATGTTTTGGGTGTTACCTACTCGCAGGTGAGTTTGCTTTATTTTTGGGTCGGAGGTAATCTAGGATCGTCTGTTTGTTGTATGGGTTTTAAATGTAAGGTTACGTTTGGGTGCCTTTTGGATCGTGATTTTGTTTCACAGGTGTCTGCGGCAGGAACTCGATTACTGAGGTCTGGGGAATGACAATTAGTTGTATAGAAGATGGAACAATAAATTGTATCTACCTAATACTTTTTATTACGGCCTCTTTATCTAGTTCAAGTCAAATAATAGCTAAATGATTTTGCTATTAACTTTTTTATCATTTGTATAGCAATCATTTGCAGGTTCTACGTTTCTACAATGTTGTCTTGTGTGTACTTATCATATACCATAGAAGTTTATCCTGTCTAAAAATAAAAAAGAGTTCTTGTTATTTAAGTACTGCGTAGACTGTAGGTTCTTGATTACTATCACCATCTGTCACGTGCTCTATTTTATCAGACAGTTAACCAGTAGTTAAGACCACCTATGTTCACAATCTGAACAATTTATCAGTCACACTAATATGTCGCCAGATACAGATACAGATGCATCATATTTTATAACATGACGCTTGTGTCATTTTAAATGTTTAAATCGTGACATAGAAAAACTCTTGCTAGATACTTTAGAAATTAAACTGGACATGCCTTTTTACGAGCACTCATAGAAAAACTACTGTATTGACAAGAAAATAGGAAAGCTTTATTTTCATGATCACATAATTTTCTAGGATACTACTGGACTTTCCAGTGGTATTGGTATGCTTAAATGATCGGTGGTAAAATTTATAAAAATATGGTAAGTACATTACGCTACAACAAACAAATTCGTCACTATCCACCCGAAAGAGGACAAAAAGGGTCATAATAAATGCATCGATATGACACACTTCTAAACTAATGCCTTTAAGTAGCAACTACCCAAAATGACTAATGTCAATACACAAATATTAACCTACAAATTACAGAACTTTGTAGACAGTCCCATTAAGGATACATTGTATTGCAAAAAAACGAATTCGCAACCGAAACCATAGGAGTCCATTCACGAAATGGCACAAAAACTGAAATATCGCCCTCGTTATAATAATAGGTGGCCGGCAGAACCCGCACCGCAAATAAATGACGCCATAATTTTTGACATGTCGAACGTAAACACCTTATAATTTTGACTGAGATTAATAAATATAGTTAAGTTTGAAGATACGTCTCACTGTTTACCAATCTTTATCATTGGTTTCTCGACAGATAGTTTGTACTTCTTATTTCAGTAATGAGTACATCTATGTTATTAATGGTTGAACTGGATTAGCCTTCAGTTTAGCTTTAGCTTCATCATCATATCAGCCGTAAGTCATCTTCTGCTAGTTATAGGATTCTCCGTATTAGTCTTGATTTGACAAATATTATCTTTTCACTATTGGCTGTCGGTGTGACCTAAAATGCATATAATACGTTGATACAATGCGGTTTGTTCTTTCTGTCAAATGGTACGATATCTTTTTTTACTAAGAACCTCTAAGAGGGTTCCAAACGTTGGGCAAAATTCTACCGCGAACCCAAACTCCCTGCCCCCAGCTTTTACTCATTTTCATAGCCTATCCCACGGGTGATCATTTCCAAAAATGACGGTATAATGATACGTTGTTTGATTAGTTTGTGGTAAGTAGTGAATGGTGAATACAGGGTAAAGGTTGGCGCCGACAACCGCGGTGGCGCCGATGAATCAGTCATTACTTACTGAAATGTCGGCTTTACTTTGTAAGATAGGTACTTATTATTTAGCGAATTAAGTGTCTACCCGTTTAATTTGCTGGTGATTCCGAATAGATATGCGGTAGACCTAATTCGTTCTGCTTTGTGATTTGTACAAATTGGATTTTGATGTTTGAGTGCCGCACTGTGGTAGAGGATAAAACCTCTTAGAATTGGATCAGTTCTTCGTAGTCCTTAACATTTTCTAATCCAATGAGTTTCTGGTTTTGTGTGACATGACATACTTTACATGTCATGTCCAAATGGATTAGATTTCAAGGCAGATATTGAGTGAGACATAAGACAGACGACTTAGGATATTGTGATTGGTATAATATCGTATAGATAGTGGTATCGTAATTAAATTTTGAAACAAAAAAATGCTAGATAAAACGTTAACATTTTTTCTATTTGTCAATTCAAACCAAGAGGCTCATACACTCATAAATCTATGCATTATACCAATTTATATGACATCAAAATGTCAAGAACCATTCATTAAAGAAATGAAATCGTCCCTTTTACACAATGCCCGTTGTTTCGCGAAATGACAGGGCTCAGGACGGAAGGCACGTCCCTCGAGACGGATAACCGCAAAACTGCAAAATTTGTTCTTTTTGTTAGTCACAATAAAATTATATTCTATAATTCCTGTATCATTGGAAACGATTTCGGACAATTATAACCGCATTTGCCCCTAAATTCGTTTAATAACAGGCCGTTTGGCCAACTCACATTTTGATCTTTTATAATTATATATCTGTATTTTAGAGCGTCGATTTTCTATTTTTTTGATCTTATACCGTTTTGTTTAGGATCTCAGTTTGAAGGTTAGTTTCGAATGAGTATTTTACCCTTTTATTCTAGAATTTAATTGGTCAGTATTAAAATAGTGATAATTATTGTAAACTATGTATAATTATGATAAAGAACCATCTAATATTTTACCTAAACTACACACGCAAAAAAGGCTACCATAGTCAGCAGCTTCTAAACTAAAATAATTCGTTGAACACGACTGATAATTTAATTTAGGTTGTGGGTTAGTTATTAAATAGGTTTACTCATATTTTTTTGTCACGAAATAACAGACAACAGACGCAAGTGAAAAGTAGCAAACAAATCCAAGCAAGAAGAATCAATTATTGATAGACAAAAATTATAACTTTTTAGAAAGTAGGAACACAAAATACTAGAATGTCAATCAAGAATCTATTTTTGACATGCAACTGTAACCCATAATCATAATTCACTGAATAATACCAGCTTGGAGTTAAAGATTAGTTATTTTTGATTATTTAAGAGTTGCGTTAAAATGCGGTTTCTCGCTTGTCAATCATATTTTTTTATTATTTAGTCAAAAAAGGGTGCGTTTTTCTGTAAGAATTGTAGAATACAAAAAAAGTACCGGTCTATATTTTTAGGGTTCCGTACCCAAAAGGTAAAACGGGATCCTATGACTAAGACTCCGCTGTCCGTCTGTCTATCTGTCTGTCCGCCTGTCACCAGGCTGTATCTCATGAACCGTGATAGTTAGACAGTTGAAATTTTCACAGATAACAACAAATACTAAAAAACATAGGTAATAAAATAAATATTTAAGGGGGCTCCAATACAACAAACATGTTTTTTTTTTTTTGCCGTTTTTATAGATAATGGTACAGAACCCTTAGTGCGCGAGTCCGACTCGCACTTGGCCGTTTGTTTTATAGAGATGGTGGCGATCACATTAAAAATCACAGTTGCCGCCTGATCAGTATTTAATCAGAATAGAACCTGGATGTTTGAGAAGACCTTTAGTTGTTGATGCAATTGCACCTTTAGTTGATGCAATTAATATTGTAAACAAGGATTTGGGTTCAATTTGCGAATGGAGTGAGGCACATGGGTTGCAGGTTAATCCATCGAAGACTCAGGTCATTGTTGTTGGCAGCTCAAGGTTGACCCCCAAGATAAACTGGTCACAACTTCCCCAAGTTCAATTTAACGGAACTGCTATTCCAGTAAGCGAAAAGGTTAAGAACCTTGGAGTTTGGCTCGACAAACATCTTTCTTGGGGTCCCCAGCTACAGGACGTAAGTCGCAAAATTTTTGCATCTGGTAAGTCCCTGAGACGATTGCGGAACTTTCTTCCAACTGCCACTAAAACTGCGCTTGCACAATCCCTTTTACTTCCCATCCTTGACTACGCTGATGTCAGTTATCTCGATCTCACTGAGGCACAACTAGATAAACTTGAGCGACTTCAAAACTTTTGCATAAGATTTATATTTGGCTTGCGCAAGTATGATCATATTTCTGAATATCGTACAAAACTCAAGTGGCTTCCCATACGTCTTCGCCGGAATGCTCATATCTTATTTCAGCTATACAGTATTCTGTTCAATCCTACAACCCCCTCTTATCTTAAAGAACGTTTCAAGTTCCTTCATGACACACATAATAGATACCTGAGGTCATCGGAAAACTTAAGACTAGAGATGCCGATGCATTCCACCAGCTTTTATGACAAATCTTTTACAGTTCAAGCAGTACGGTTATGGAATGCCTTACCCGTGTCGATAAGGCGTGCACAAACTTTGTCCACTTTTAAAATTCAGGTAAAAAAACACTTTCTCTCTCCCTAAACATCATCATTACTTATAGTTATATAGTTCTTGATTTTGTTTCATGTTTATGGCATATATATATATATATGTATGTATGTACGTATGTATGATATATGTTATGTATAGTATATGCTTTATGTATTTATAGTATATGTAACTGGTACACCACTGACTACCTGCAGTATTGTCTCTCCTCCCCCTTTAATCCATCCAAAGGTTGTCTGTAAAAGATCGCTTTTAGCGATAAGACCGCCCATTGTGTCACCCCTTGTAAAATTTCAACATTTATATCTGTAATTTTTATGGTGTACATAATAAAGAGTATTCTATCTATCTATCTATCTTAGTTGACATTAATCTGCCTAGCCTTTTTCCCAACAATTTTTTTTTTGGTTTGGTAATTATCAAATAACTTCTCTGGGTGGAGTGGGAGGGTCTGTGTGTGAGACTCTTACTGACTAAAACCCACCCGTGTTCCTTCCGTTGCCTGTGTTGCCAGGAGCCTCGGTAACCTATTCGTACTTTCCCGCGATTCCCAACTATATTGGGGTTGAATACCTTTATATATTTTACATGGAGCAACTGCCTATTTGACCTCCATAACCCAGTTAGTGGGTAATACGATTTGGTAGGTAAGACTGGTTGTCAGACTTTCGGGTTTCTGACGAACTGTAACGACTGTCAAACATCCAAGAATGACAGCCGGGACCAACAGCTGAATGTGTTTTCCGAGGCACGCAGTAGTCTTGGTATGCAAAGATGGTCACCCATCCACGGACCAACCCCGGCAAGCGTAGCTTAACCTATTTGATCGACCCGTGCGGCTATTATTAGTTAGTCTCGAGCTCCTCACTTTTAGTTGACATTGATCTCTTATTAATCAATGTTCAAATTAAAACAATAATAAGTATTTTTAGATGCAAGTTGCGATTTTAACAAAAAGTTTAAAATTCTACACAAAAGTAGTAGGTGCAAAGTATTTTAAAATTCTACTACTCGACTCAGTTCTAATAAAAAGAGAACCTTGACCTTCCTTGTAGAACTTAAAAATCCAATAAAAAATATGACCAAACCCGGAATTATTTAATCAATCATACTTCCGCACTTCCGTACGAATAATTTATCGATAAATCAGGAACCGTTTAAAGATATTCGATTCATGACAATCGATTTGTTCCTCAGAAGGCTATTTTAGAGGAAGGCGAATTAACAACAATAACAAAAAGTTTAAAAGTCCGTTTCAACTTAAATTGAAAAAAGAATTTCACGAAGCGTAGGGCTTCGTGAAATTCTTTTTTCTAATGTGTTGTACATTAGATAGGTAGGTAGGTAGGTACTTTTCGTGAAGTAGGTATAGGAAAATTACAAATTTTAAATGCAAGTGCAAATACATATCTAAATGAATAGAAAATATACCATTTTATATCCAACAGATCCTAGCACTGATAGTCGAAAATCTCACATCTCCAAAATTCTTCCAATATATAGAGCAGACCACAAGGTCGTCAAAGATTTTAGTCAGTAAGAGTCTGACACACCCTTGCGCGGACCCAGAGCGGGAGAAGTTATTTGATAATTTCCCATCCAAAAAAAAAAAACATCATATAAATAAATATACTTTTTCCAATGTCGTAAACCATAACTAAATAAACAAATAAAAAATCTGCCAATCATTTCCGCCATTTAAACAAAATGGACGACAAACCAACAAACACTGGTGTCCGATCACTTTATATCATATTACCGCACATTAGCTATTGTATTGGGTCATGTCATCGGCAGTGG
The DNA here is from genome assembly GCA_905333075.3 of Atethmia centrago. NCBI lineage: Eukaryota > Metazoa > Arthropoda > Insecta > Lepidoptera > Noctuidae > Atethmia > Atethmia centrago. The sequence continues at coordinate 12,907,042 of HG995386.1, read as the reverse complement.
GTGCGTGATGCGTCGAATCTCTAATTGGCTGAAATGAAACCTATTATGCGTTTTGATACGTGATGATTGACAGCTGCCAATCAGGATCGCGTGTGGATGCCGCCAGGTGGCGCGTGCGACGGCTTCGTGGAGGTTTTGAAACACATATTTGAATTTAGGAAGCTTTGTGAGAATTGGAAGAATGAGTAGTTTTTCTGAAGGAGAGCACTGGTGGCCCACTGGTAACGGCCGTGACTTACGAGTTGTAGGGCGTAGACTCGAACCCGGACAGGCGCTTTACATTGTGTAAATTATTTGAACACCATTGCTGTCAAAGCACTCAAGGAAAACATCGTGAGGAAGCCGGCATATCCTAGAACCAATAATTCCAAGATATGTGACATCCACCAACCCACAAATTACCCGCGTGGTGGATTATGGGCTTAAGGCCCACTCCCTCTCACAGAGAGGAGGCCTGTGTCCCAGCAGTGGGAACATTATAAGCTGATTATGTATTTCTGAAGGAAATATATTTGGTAACTTACTTTGCATTATCAGTTTTAATTTTCCATTTTTTGTTGTACATTTTCATAATATGTGCAGCCTAGGGCACAGAATGGTAAATTAAACATAAAATGATTATGTTTTAGTTTCTAAATAACGGATAGATACTATCATAACGACAGGCGATAGCATCCTCATTCCTGTAGGTGTAGATATATCAAAACACACCTTTATGAAGACAAAAATGTTATTAACCTGTCACTCTATTTAATTCCTTGCTCATACTTAAATTACTGTTAGTAAAATTCTTGAAAGAACACTGCAAGTTTACTCAAAACAAACACCATTAAAAGTACCTGTACTTTTGGGTTGTCAAGGAGTTAGGCAGTTAGAAACATAGGTAAAGGCTATTTGCCTATTCCAAAGCGCAATATTCAGATATCTCATGTAAGTCATGTAATGTAGAGAGATTTTGGACCTAAATTTATTTGCTCATACCCAATAAAAGTAAGTGGGTCTACAAATTGATGCCTATTGACTTCTGATTACTTTGATCAGAATAATTATGGCAAGACTACGGCCATAAACTATACCTAAACCAGCTACCAAAACCCAAAGCCCAACACCTTGCACCCTCAGGCAAAATCTGACAAAACTCACGAATCTAAACTTAACCTATACAACAATAAATCAAGTCATTTGAATCCTTCAAAAAACAAAATAACGGTGAAAACGCTTACAGCTATAAATAAATCTTCCTCAAAAAACATCCAAAATATGTAGTAAGTAGTAATAAATCTATATATAATTTCCTAAAGTTACCAATAGGCTACCTCAGGTGGTCGTTACGTTAGACGTAGCCTGAGGAAGAATGCAATCTTCATTAGATTTTTTGAGCCACGCGCTATGGTGTGTGAGGCCAAAAGGTCATAGAAAACAACTGTTTTAAAGATCAACTAAATAATAGCAATTATTTGCACGAAGATTTGTTTTGATTTAACATTGCGCAGCTACGCCAATATAGAGCTTCCATGTTTTACATCTACGTTATAAAAATATGTTACTAAAGCATAAGTAGAGTTTGCAACAATTAAAAATATTGAGGAAGTTAAAACTAATTGAATCGCAAAAGGTGAGTAGGTAGGTACTCACATTGTTTTCGATAAGTAAGGTGAATATAATAACGATATCAACATAAAAGATATTGATGGCGTTACTGTTACCGTATCAAAGATTTCATGATTTTATAACTCTAACAATTTTCTATACCACTACAATACATGAATACTAAATGGAAATTACAGAAACAGCACGTACATCTATATCAATAACCCATAAAATAATTCTGCACGATGATGATACAAACATAAATGCATCCAAGTATACCGTGAACATATCATAACACGTAATGAAGCTTAAATAATGATACCTAACAATCGAACTTAATAAAGTGGTAATCGAAACTGTAGGTAACCACAACACAATCTATAGTTTCACAGCTCATTAATTAACTATATCGATCGTAACTAATTGAATAGAACTGCTTGTATTACCTTCAATAAATCAGTGCGATACATTCATAAATCAACAACATCAGCCAGGTTGCGCATACGCGCGCCGCCATGACAGTCAAAATCGTTTGAATTATCGCCCCATTTTCCCCAAACTCGACTTTAATCCCTTCCGAATTGCTTTTAATTGGCTCAAACAACAGAACCAATTATTGGAATGGGATAAATGGAATAGTCATGGGAATTCGCGGCGATTTCGGGTAAGAATGCGCGATTGCGATGCGATTAGAGCCCAATCAGACGGGATTTGTTGCAATTTCCATTGACTGGCAAATTGCAGATGCAAGTTTAGTGTTCAATCATCAATCACACGTCGATTCGAGAAAATTGGCCAAATCTTTCTTTTAATTCTATGTTTAGCTTCGCTTCTATATTTTGCAGTATGATTCCGGTAAATCTGTTTTATTTTAAAATGCATCTCTACTATATTGAAAAATAAACCTCCATCACTTAATCCGGTAATAAAACCTATTCGTTAAAATGCTGAGGTTAATCTTCTTTACAAGTGAAAACCTCTATTATTTTGTGGTTACTGATTTTTACCTAACCTTTTTAGAGTTTACCATGATCAAGCCAAGAATTATAATATTGAATACTTTACAGTTTCTCCTTAATTTAACAAGTGTTAATTTTTTAAGTTTGGTTTTTCGTTCAAAACATAGAATAAACAATCAAATTCGACTCATATTCTACTTATAACAACAAACGACAATAGGCATCAATAGGCCTCGTCCAATTTAAAACATTTCAACACGACCACCAAATACTACGCGTAGCGACATCGCATGGTGACAAATGACATTTCGTAGTTCCGCAGCTATAAACTAGATGGCGCAACCATTACAGCAAGCAAGGAACGACTATTATCAAGGAATTTTATAATTCCTTGAGAGAATGTTATGGCATCTGAAAATTATAGTGCTTGTAAAACGCTCTTACTTTAATACAGTAATGTGTACGGAATGTATGTTATTACATTATAATTCACATTAAAGGATGGAATGTTATATGGGCTTGATAATCTCGTCAGTAACTTAGTTTAAAGTTTATGAATCATCTTTCTGTGGGAGAGGAGGATTTCTTTTCCCCTTGTTCCATTTTTGTAGTTCAACATTTTTGAAAATATGCTTTTTTAAAATGACGAATAATTATGTGTTCTTGTGAAACCAAATACCTACTTCTGATATAGCAATGTCGGCTAAATACTTTATATTATAAGTAGCACTTAGGTTTCTGGTTATTTCATAGGTATAACTAGGTTCATGAGGATTTATGACCTAGAAGGTCAATACTAATGTTGAAGTTTATAAGTTTTTGATTACAGAAGTCAGCTAAATGACTTCTGTCATCAATAAACTTATAAACTTCTCAATGGTAAACAATGAAAAAAAAATTGAATGGATGAGAATAATGTTTTAATTCATAGATTCTATTAATATTGAGATTTTATGTTGTTTTACTAACATTAGTTGCCAACATTTTTACTGATTCAACTAATGCTCTAGGTTTTAAAACTAAACAATTAGTTAGTAAGTATTTATTATCCTCTGGTAAAGTCATACGAGTAGTTGTTAAAAATATAACTATCCAAAAAGCCAATCACATTCAAGAAATTAATAATGTACAAAGTAACTACCCTGTAGAACTCCAACCAGAAATTAGGTATCTACTCTAGTATTAATAGTTTAAAAAATTCTAAGCCGTATCCACTAACCTATTAAAATATTATTATAATGGTTCATTACGCAGATATCTCCATGTGCGTTTAGGATTTCAATTGAAACGTCCAAGTGAATTTCATCACGATTTTTTATTAGCAAAGATGATCATTACTTAAAACGGGTTTGTACGAAATCGCTCTCGACGGGCTCTCACCTATAATTATAAATAATTTCATTACATTATTATAATGATTGTGTTTGGTATTGCACGATGTGTGATGTATAGGTTTGCCGACAACCATCGAGGTAACTTTTACATATAATAGTTGAGCTCCTACTTCTTTCACATCCACTCATATTATCAATTTTGCTATCATCTGCGTGCAGGGACGTGTTTCATTTGTGTTTGTCAAAAGCTTATTAATTCATTTGTGTCATTCGGAACTTAAATACGCTTGTTTATTTTTATTCATGTAGGTTCCTGAATCTAATTCTGATAAATCTGATAACAGTAACAATTATTCATACATCAACTCAAGTAAAATTTAAAATGATTACAAGATTTTGATGAATAGAAATGAATTGAATAGTGAAAACCCTATTACTAGCCCATAGGCCACTCGTTAATGGGCAAACTGACACGCTACGGAACCGTTACTTAACTTTTTGTTCTAAATGTGAAAATTCTTTTTATGTTTGGCTATAAATAACAGCTTGCTAATATTTTTTATGTGAGTGAGAAAGTTCCGATTAAAATTTATCATTAGCAACACGAAGGGAAGAGAAACTGTGTAACAAAGATGGTAACTTTGACAGATGAAAGGTGAGTGTAGGTTTTTAGAGAAGAATTTGGAAAATAACTATTTCTTCAAGTCAACATCAAAACAAACAGAACGTCACAAGGTAGGTACTTTTAGTTTCAAATAAATGGACATTTTAAGTATCCTATTCGTCGTTTTGTCTCGGTCTATGAGGTTTTGAATCTAGATAAAAATCTCAACCAATGCAACAAACAACTACCAGCGTAGATAGCTACGCCAACCAAATATTGATTTAAAGTAGTAATACCAACCTATTTAAGAAGTTATATTAATTTATGTTTAAGCATATAAAGTACTTCAAGCGTTATAAATTACGTTATCTCCAATCGAAGCATTTAGAGATGATAACGTAGATAAACACGCAGAAGAAATAAAACAATGCAGTAATTTTCATTACTATTTTCTTTTATTATCATTATACTTCTAATAGTAGCCTCATCGACTTAACTATAGTACTTAATTTACATATTTACAGCAAAATGTACATGCACTAAAACTAACTACTGAATTCTCTTTCTTACACAATATATATCTAATTTTTGAACATGATCTCAATGATGTCATAGCCACAATTTTGGAACGAAACGAACTTATAAACAAAGGTAATACTTTTCGGTAACTTTAGTCAACCATAAACTTATCTAAGTTAATCTATCACAATAAATAAACCTCTAAACAAACAATAACAATATAAAAAACAATTTCAGTCTTCAAAGTGAAAAAAAGATCCGAGTTTCAGCCGTTACATGAATCATTAAATGGTGATACAAATGATGATGAATAGACATTACAAAGAAATGGATTACTATTAGAGCCGACAAATCAAACAGGATAAACGGATGCACCGTTATAAGAACCCTTACTAATCAGTCAATGATACATCTTTGGCAATTATAAATTAACTAAATTAAATATTATATCCCCGAATGTAAGCCTCTTGCCAATTTGTACAGGTACCTTAGAACGCGGTGAGAGCAAACAATAAATATTTACAGTTATGAGAATTAACGCTTCATGATATCTGCTATGGAAAAGCCTAGAGTTCTCTTAGGCCCTTCAACTGGAGATTGGTGTGGACACACAAGTGGTTGAACTTGTTGCTGTAGGGGTGGTGTAGGTTTATGTGAAAGGTCCAATAGAGAGTTCTCCGACTGACTCGTTGAAGAAACTTCTTGACAACCTTCCAAATGCTCCAAGTGATGCTTGTTCGCATCGCTGTGTGTCAGCAGATGCGTCTTCAAGTTAGATCTTTGGTTGAAGCTCTTGTTGCAAACTGGGCATTTATGGGGAGATTCTTCCATGTGCAAAATTTTGTGTACTGCCAGCGTTCTCGATTGGCAGAATCCTTTTCCACACTCTGTGCATTTGAACGGCTTCTCTTTTGAATGTATGTACCTGGAAAATAGAGAACAAAAATTAGACACAAGCTCAACTTTCACTTCTAGCGAGTACACAATGTAAACAAACATCTACATCTTTATGGCTCAATAGGCGACGAAATAAGCGCTTTGAATGAAAATTGAAGTGACTCTACATTACGGACACATTAGACTGTTAATATATTCGGTACGATATGAGAAAAAAAACTTTGGTCTCGTAAAAGCGAAGAAATATAACGTGTAATTTGTTCGACGGCGGAGCAAGACAGATATGGTGATCGTAAAGAACGAAACCGGTTGGCGAGGGCGCGCGTGCGCCCGCCGCCTCGCGACCTCACAAAAAGGTTTACACTTTTAATTTTTTTTCTGCTCTTATCGTCAACAATGCCTTGGTGAAACACGTCCTAAATCACGTTGTTGGTATTTCGAGGGAAACATTAAATTAAATTAGGAGTCTCTCAGATAAAATTGATTACCAACATCAGGTAATCCTAAACCTAGTGAAAGTGATTTGGTTTCTAACACGCGTTCATCAACTTGATGTGTTTGATGTGAAAGATAGAATAAGACCTACCTACGGGCTAATTTGTAGATTTGAAAAATGCCGTATGAAATCTAATGGCCATTAAAATAATGATGTTGAACTTTTTAAGACTTGAAAGACATAACATTGTATTTTAGTAGTTCAGATACTGTAGCTTTAAAACAAATTACATATAATTCATTGATACGGACTATCATATAACATGAAACTTAATAGCATACGACATTAACAACCTAAATACAGATAAAAACACAACACAACTATACATACCTATGGTCTCTGAGGTGGTCTTGCCGGCGGAAAGCTTTCCCGCAGATATCACAAGAGTAAGGCCTCTCATCAGTATGAGTCCTCTCATGGATAAGCAGATTGTAGGACTTGGTAAACTGGCGGTTGCAGTATTTGCAAATAAACTGCTTCTTAGGTCTTGTTCCAGGGGCGCCCGGTGCTCGCATTGGTGGCGGATTCCTTCCTGGCATTCTCTGTGCCATGACACCCGGGTATCTCAATGAATGGTGGTAGAAGGCAGCGTTTCTGATCCACTGGTTAACGAGCATAGCGTGGTACGGGGCCGACGGTGGAAGCGTTGCGACTTGAGCTTGCACGTAGGCCGACATGGGGTGCGCGTAGTTCTGCACTGGGACCTTCTCGTAGGGGTAAGGGGTCTGCATGGCTGGTCGGGGGTAGGTGTACGGTTGCGCGGGTGGCGTCCACGGCTGGTGCCGCGAGATAACGACGGCTGGGGGCGTGTCGTCGGTGGGCGTATGCGGCGGTGTTGGCAAAGGGGGTGACGGCCGCTCGAGCTTGACTAAAGCTTCGATCGGGAAGTCTGGTGGGTAGCCTGGGGAAATAATGAATGCATTGTTAGTATGTTGAGCTTGGATATTTAAAATGTAGCTTTGCAAATTTTTTGCTGAACTTATTTTTTACATGAATGTAGGAAGGACCAAGATTTTCTTAAGGTAAAAACATATTCGGCAAACAACATTCTATTGAATCCTTCAGGGGTTATGGGGTAACATAATTATAAATTTACTCTACACGAACAAGATCAGCTACCTACATCAACAAACAAAATAAAAAATTAAACGTTTGTTTACTTTGTTTATTTTTTTGTACATTATCTAAAACGTTGAAGACCAAAACAACATCCGCATCCGAAGCAACAAAATTAATAGCTTGTTTTTCTAAATCATCATCATAATAATATTATGCTAACAAAAACAAAACCGCACAACAAAAAACAATAAATGGAAACTTACTGTGATTTTCCTCAATATGTTCTTCCTCCTCTTCGATGTTGATATCGTCCGAACTGTCAACACTGTACGGCTTATCTTCCATTTCCACAAATCAATTGTCCATATAACTAAACACTAGGGCACTGTCCTCTCGGGCTCACTTTGGTATCACTGTAGCTGTGTCGTCACTGCAAAACTGGTTTGTACTGACAACCGGCTTGTGAGAGCGCGCGGAGCGTTATGAGTTTGTGTGCGTTCGTTATCTGGGCCTGCGCTAGCGCGCGGCGGGGAGGGGGGCAGATCAAAAGTGCCGCTCCGTCCGGCGCCTGTGCTGGCTCCCGAGGCAGCCGCACCTCCCAATAGGCGGGGCCTACCGAGCTCTGCCTTCGGAATCGATCGGTAACAATCGCGAATTGCTTCAACCATCACTTGCTTCGACTAAGTTCTATTTTCCATGTTCTACATTGGGATTTGGAACTTTGTCTAAGTTAAATACTGAAGGTTTTGTATCGTTTCGTAATTGAGTTTGTTTGGCAATGCAAATTTTTGGTGACACGGCGTCCCGTTGAAGCTATTAGGTGAGCGGATTGCTCTGGTAATTTAGTTTCGTAGGCAAGGCTTTGTGTTTGATTGTCGTATGTCTTTGTACGGTTGTTGTAATTTGTATCTGTATTGAGATTAGGCACGTATTACATGGGTCTTTGTGCACTGTTTTGGAGTGTTAGTGAAAGCTCCGATGTTCTGGATTGAATTGTTTATGTTCCCGTATCTGAATATGCACGACTTCGCTTTGTTCCTTTGATGTTGTAATCGCATTTAAATTTAAGTTTGACTTGAAAATGAGACGAATTAAACAAAACATTGTTACGTCTTGTATTTTGTTGCTACATGTCTTACCTGTTATTGTTTTTATAATACATATTTTAGTCCAAGGTTTTTAAAGAATTAATAAATGTTTATAAAATCAGATACCTTCCTAATTTTCAAAGTTCAAAAAAATATAAATTATCACTATTATGAAACTAAATTAGCTACTTACTTAAATACTTCAAATATTATCCCACGACATCAAATATGCGGAATATCTAAAACTCACTACTTATAAATAAGCGAGTCATGCAAATTTTTAGGAATAAATTAATCACATAAATAGCTATTAATTACATAGGAACCTACCAGAAATTAAATTAATAAGACAGGTTCTAGCTAAAAGGTGATTAGGTATGGTAATATCAGTACCTACCTGATTATCATTAATTAGGTATAATTAACTTTACGCATTAAAACAGTAGCGATTAATAAATATATTCTATCTACGCCTAGATTAGGTAGGTACATTTTTACCTAATTGGTAATGCCTCAGTAATAGCTTTTTGCGATGTAGATACCTATAGCAGGATTCTAGACATTATGGATACATAATGGACATGAAAAAATATTTGGACGTGGTTATCACAATGAGGGTTTTCTGGCAGCACAGAGACGTCAAGTCAACCTGTTAGAAGTGTCAAAGCGTATTGCGTATAGCGTAGTGTATTTGCTTTAGTCGTGACTGATTGATGAACGAATGAATGAAACCAATGATGAACGTCATGAACTCATGCATGATATATCCTATTATTACATATTATAAATGCGAAAGTTTTTAAGGATGGATAGATGTTTGTTACTCTTTCACGCAAAAAGTACTGAACGGATTTGTATGAAATTTGCCACACAGATAGTTTATAACCAGGAATAACACATAGGATATTTTTTATCCCGATATACTCACGGGGTCAAAACTTATGCGGGTGAAACCGTGGGGCGCATCAAATGGAAGACCTCTTGTCAAAGTGGCGCCAACTGGTGGCGTGAATTTTCACGAAAACCCTCACTAACCTAGTCTACCTACTAAGGATTAGGACCTAGTAATTTCAGGATACCTGAGTTTAATTAAGTAAAATCGACAACCTTATTACAGATAATTAACAACAATAAATACACGTATTCACAACACAATATTTCTGAATATGCATGAATAGGTACCTATGATAAAATTATTTATTGTAAAAGTTTTTTCCAAGTAAAGGCTTCTACATACTGGCGCGACTTGTCGCGCGACGCGTCGCGACACAAAGGCACCGCTTGTAGCGCTACACGCGGTGTCTTTGTGTCGCGTCGCGTCGCGCGACAAGTCGCGCCAGTATGTAAAAGCCTTAACACTGATCTTATCCTTCAAAGAAACTCCGAGTATAGCCCGCTCCATGGCGCGTTGAGCGACCTTGAATTTGTGGACCAGCCCGACTGTCAAGTGTCCACGTTTCGGCACCGTATGTCATAACGGGCAGGACGCACTGATTGAAGACCTTAGTCTTCAAACCCTGCGGGATTGGCGACGAGAAAACTTGACGAAGTTTTCCAAACGCTGCCCAACCCAATCGGACCTCTTTGTATACCATACATTAAACTACATTCACCTATTACGGTCGGCATTATAACGCATAGGAGTATAAAAATTCTGTACCTATCCTTACGAAATTAATTGGAGGAGGAGTGGAGTTACTTGCCGGCTCTTCTGCATAGGAAACGACCAATTGCAACCGTGCACCTAGCTTCTAACGTTTCATAAGTGCCCATGTAGGTGTTGATTGGGTTGTTCCCATGTGATGTGAAAAAAGTATTTTGATTTTGATTTTAATTACATTTCCATTGACTTTATTTAATACAGAAATTATTTGGTGATTCGGAACTCTTAGTCTATCATTCTTTCTCATATTTTAATTCTACTAAACTGCCGTTTATTCACCAATTCTTTAGTCTTACCAAGGGGTACTGTGTTACTCAGTAACTGGGTTGTGGAGGTCAGATAAGCAGTTACATGTAAAATATTGGTATTCAGCTGCATCCGGAAGCCGACCCCAACATATTTGGAAAAAGGTAGGCAAATCTATGATGATGACTTTAATTCCATTCTAATGTAGGTATGGTTTGTCCTCTATGCTCTTGTTAGTGCACTTACAGAATTATATTAAACTCTCCGTTCAAATTAGCCTAAAAAATGACTATTTGATGAAATCGTGTCATTTGAGGCTAATTCAGTCTAACTTAGAGAGTTGTATTGATGATTCTAATGATTATAATTCTGTATATACCTACATAGGTATATGTTATCGTCGTGAATCATATTTTGATCAACATACAACCTGACCAGTAGGTTTAGCATGACACTCTCTATTTCTTCGAAGAATAGACACGGCTCTTTCCATACAAAGTGACATTTCGTTTCTCCTTTTTTGACATTCCACCGTAAAAATCCTTCTACATAAAAAAGGACCTAGACAAAGATCGTTAGAAACGAAAGACAAGATGACAGATTGTACAAGGATTTCTACGGTGAGATGTCAAAAACTGAGAAACAAAATGTCACTTTGTATAGAAAGACCCGTGTCTATTCTTCGAAGAAATAGAGAGTGCCATGCTAAGCCTGCTGCAAAAGGCGAAATCAGTAAAAGCTTGCTTTGAGAGTACGGCGTAGCACGCGTAGGCTGTGCTACAGTGCTACGCAGGTTTCGCTAGAAATTCGGTACTTATTGAAAACTAACGACCCGCCCCGCGCCCCTGGGGGACTACTCTCTAAGTCTGTCAACGAAGATACAGGCCCGTCCCGAAGTAGTTGATCTGTCAAAACAAGTTGTTTCAATTTTTCGAACGGGCAAAAACACATTTCTTTGCTAGTAGGGATAACTGTCAAATCGTGTTGTCATTTATTCTTAGTTTGGGCTGCGAAGTAATCTTATGTCCGTAGGTGATACAGTACTCCGTAACTTCGGTCGAAATTACGGATTTAGTGCTTAGGGAGTAGGCGCCATGCTACGCTCGGTTTTTATAACTTGACAAAACATCGAGATATCTTTATAATACTTATGTAAGTTTATACTTATGTAAGTGCAGGGGAGTTTGTTCCACCACTTCTTCTTCCCAGCTAAAACACTAGGAAGTGGTGAAGGGCGGGCATTTTTGGGGGACTGTCTTATGTAACTTTGACGTTCGAAAAGTACTGATCTTCAGCCTAGTTTGAATAAATGACTTTTGATTTTTGATTTTGATTTTGATTTTACAATTTGGAAAATCCAAAATTCTACATGTTGACGATAAGTAATACGAAAAAAAAAAATGTAAGAAAATTCATGGATTTTTGTTAATATCTTTTAAACGGTCACGAGTTTGGGCTCATCGATGTATGAAAGAAAACTTATAGAAGAAGATTTATATTAATCCAATTCCCAACGGAAAGCACTACAAGTAATTTTTTTATTACCTACCTACAGTTTTTGTAACATAGATCAAGGTTGTATCTATCTAAAAATATATTAATCTTATAATGACAAGTCACTATTTTTTAAAACTTTCCTGCTAATACGAATTTCATGTATAATTGATAGTATAGAAACGATTTTATGTTGGAAATGTTTGACAAGGCGACCTATCGAGAGTAGAGAACTCTCACACGCTGAACCGTTGTGGGGCGTACAATTAAAGTAAGTTTGTAAGTATTAGGTATACCTACACATAAAACCTTCCGGAATAAATTATTTAAATGATGGTGAAGCCGCATCAATCCGTAGCGTGGTAGAAGAACAACGCCGTCACACAGACAGACACGAAAAGTGACTTTAAAGGCTCCTACATCAGTATGTCGCGCCAGTGCGCGACTTGTCGCGCGACGCGACGCGACACAAAGACACCGCGTGTAGCGCTACAAGCGGTGCCTTTGTGTCGCGACGCGTCGTGCGACAAGTCGCGCCAGTATGTAGGAGCCTTAATTATAATATGTATAGATAAATATGCTAGTTAGTATGCTATGCTAAGCTAGGTACTTGTAGCTAAGTAATAACAGCCGCACGAATCGATCGATCAGGTTAAGCTACGCTTTCCGCGGTTGGTCCGTGGATGGGTGACCATCTTTACATACCAAGACCCCTCCGTGCCTCGGAAAGCACCTTAAGCCGTTGGTCCCGGCTGTCATTTGTAGATCTTTGACAGTCGTTACGGGTCGTCAGAAGCTCGAAAGTCTGACAACCAGTCTTACCAAGGGGTATCGTGTTACCCAGTAGCTGGGGTGTGGAGGTCAGATAGGCAGTCGCTCCATGTAAAATACTGGTATTCAGCTGTATCCGGTAAGACTGGAAGCCGACAATAAGCTAGTCTGAAATAAGCTAGCCCGCTCACACGTCCACTCATAAAATTCAATATTAAAACATTTTTTTTTACAACTCGTATATTTTATTGTAACCTCTTTTACATAATAATCTTAAAAAATACCTACAAGGTGTACTTGTACAAGATGTACAAGTATACATATAATAAAAATAAAAAAAAGGCGGAATTGCTCATTGGGCATCACAAAATTCGTCCGCATCGCTGTCAATGGGAAAAGTGCCCAAAAGGCTGGCAGCATTATATTAAAACATCATTCATCAATTCATCATCGTTGGAGCAGTGGTGGCCTAGTGATAACGGCCGCGACTTACGTAAGTTGTAGGTCGTAGGATCGAACCCGGACAGGCGCTTTACTTTGTGTAAATTATTTCATCACCACTGCTCTCAAAACGGGGAAGGAATACATCGTGAGGAAACGGGCATGTCCTAGAACCAAAAATTCGAAGACATGTGACATCTACCAACCCGCACTGGGCCTGCGTGGTGGACTACGGCCCACTCCCTCTCACAGACAGGAGGCATGTGTCCTAGCAGTGGGAACATTATAGGCTTACTACGAGTATGTATTAAATTATCATAATTCTGTCTCTGTCAGATGTCACCTTAAAACAGTGACGATGATTCTTAGTTCTGTTTAGCACTAGAATCCTTGCACTACTCAGCCTTGGGAACTTTGAACGCCAAACTAATTCCATCTAAACTTCTAAACATACTAACATCAATGCGGCATAAGGTATCTACATCGCAAGCGACTATTTCGAAGCGCAAGCAAACACCGGTCAGGTGGGCGAGGGACACACGACATTCGGCGGGCGCCCTTTGTACCAGATATCAAAGGCGCCGACTCAAACAAGTTAGCGTTCTAACTTAACCGACGTAACTAGACCAGTCGCCAAAAGAATTTAAACTTTAAGACCTCAGACATAAAGTTTATAATAGGTAGTGTTGTGTCTCAGTATGATGTTAGGCAATTCTCGACTTTAGTGCTTACGAAATGTGGTTAGAAATCGGTTGTGTAAGGTTAACGGTTATGGTTGTTTTGAAAGAATGTATGGTAGAGCCACTAGACACCTTGTTGAGTCTAGAATTCGGTGTTAGTTCGTGTCGGTTAAGTAATGGTGTGAACAATCATGGGTTTTGTACGTAATGAGTAGGATAACTTGTTTAAAGTTGAATGGTTATACGCAGTACCATAGTATAAACTGTAGAGCTAAGTTTGTAGGCACATGTATGAGCATTTATAATAATAATACAGAGCTATGTTGTCTGACTTGTGAGCATTATGTCGTGGTCATTTTTCCGTGAAAATATTAAAAACAGTTCTTATTCTGTTTTGTGTCCCTTTATTCCGACTTTTCATTGAAAATGCTACCTACTAAACAATCGGATACCATCCAAAATCGAAACTAAATAAGTAGGTATTACAACTGACCGGAATCGACGAATTTACTCCCATGTGAGACTGGAGACCTGAGTTCATAGACTCCGTGCAAAGCAAAACATTTGCTTTGTAAGTAAAGCCTGATGTGACTCTTGCAGGATGCTACAACACTCGCTAATCCAATTATAATAAAAAACAAGGCTTTTATTCGTTCAACCTAATCCACCACTTAATTAACTAACAAGCAGCGCAATTGTTGCATAACGACAAGTACCCTTGAGCTGAAAAAAATCCTTTCATAAAAAACAAAATAAACAAGTTGTCTATTCAGTTTATTATTAATTTATCTTTAAAAACATTTTATTACTTTAATTAAATTGTTTACACATGGCTTCTGTTTCAAGACTGACAATATTTGTTTAACACATAAAAAGATTTCGTCACAATAGGTAAGAAAATTTATATCAGAGGAAATGTTATACAAATTTGTGTGTGTGTGTGTATATGTCATTGTAAAGATAACATATAGTAATAGACAGTTTATAATTTACTACATAGATTTTGTGGTAGTAAATGCTCTCGTTTCTTATCGCTCGGGATTTGAACGTTGGATATTATAGTAAAGTAAATAAAAAGATTTATAAAATAGATAATATCGCTCTTTAATCAGAAAGAAGTAGGCAAAATTTTATTGTTTTATAGGCGCAGTAGAAGTAAGCAACGATATAATTATTATAGTTTATAAATATCGTAGGGTTCATTCATGTTTAAAAAGCCCAGGTTCTGCGAAGAAAATATTGAACAGTTCGAAAAAACACTACTAATCTGGATTTACTTTCTAAAAGATGTAAAAATGGCGAATTCAAGCCAAAGCATTTCTGCCGGGGTCGCGAGAAGTCCGAAAGGGTTATTGAGGCCCCTGACAACACAGGCAACGGAAGGAACACGGGTGGGTTTTAGTCAGTAAGCCAAAGCATTTCTTCTATATATTTTGACTTCCTAGTTTTCATTGGCATTTTATCAAATTATCGAGTGAATTCCGACATCATGGCGTATGTAGCTCTTATGATGTTATAGAATTACAATCTAAATTATAAACCAAATAATATTATTTGCATCAAAGGGTCGGATTAGAATAAAGAGCATATCATTTGATACAATCTAAACGATATAAAAGGGTACACAAATTATGACAACTTAGCTTTGAAAAGGATAATATGCAAATACAATAAAATTAGGGATTATTAATTTTATATCCTAAATACTAGTGATGAGGTATCATACAGGCGAAGATTAAGTGCATGCCTAATTATTTACAAACATAAACCCGGTTTAAAGAAATTTATTTCTCAAAAGAACATACCTACATAGTTCACTTAAATATGAGAAACTTAGCATAAAAAAAACTTAAGTAGCAAATTATTTGTCGTTCGGACAATCGAGTACAAAATGTATGTAGTGTTATATTATTGTTAGTTGGCCAAATACAACTTTAACCTATTTTTAAATATATTAATAGATGAAAAATCCCTTATGTCTTTTGGTAATTTATTATAAATCTATACTATCTATAAATCTATTCTATACTAGGTACTACAAAATGATAGTACTTGCATATAAATAATAAAATTTTGAAGACTCTATGAACCTAGATTATATTGTGGAAATAATATCCCGATATCTTGTTAGTTTTTTAACAAATTCTATTATAACAAATGCTGCCTAAATATTTTTTTTATGAGTTTTCTTTAGCCTACATTCACAGAATGACTTGTGACATTAAGGCGCTGACAAGACCCAAGTGACCAAAATAGGCTTCACTTAAGAAAAAAAATTGCCAAATCTGTATAGTTTGTGGTAGCGGAAAAATATATATTAATTTTGAACATATTTCCCAGAACTTGGTTGTTACTAAAACACGTTTTGAAAACAAAATCTCGATACAAACTAACGTTAAACTAACCTCTTACTTTGAGTTCTAATCCAAAATATCTGTATCAAATATCAACATACGTTACGTATTTAATGAATAACAAGAACGTCTTATTTGAATGCAGAACTTGGTTGTTTTTCATTTTCGATTATTCAACTCAATTTTGAGTAAATAGATAATTACTTCATATTTTGCAATAAATTACAAGCTTTGTGTCATCGCGCTTCTCTTTCTTTTCTATGGAATTTAACAGTGACCGCGGTTTAGGTGTTGTCAGCGTCTTAAACAAAATAAATAAACAAAGACATGCTGATATTATTATGCTTGTAAAAACAAGACGATTACCTGTAACGTAATGGGAAATCCACAGGTCACGCCTTGACTTGATGACATGTCATGTCGAATAATGTGACAGCTTTGTGAGAAAGTGAGTTTGGACCACCTTAGAACACCGATGGAATACATTTACATTTATAAAAATCTGGCTGTTGTCCTCGAATAAGTCTGCATGAATCCAGGATGAAAAGTAACCTGCATATGTTCTTGCCCAGGTCCCAGGCTTCCTATCTGTCAAACATAACGGTTGTTTCAGTTGTTTTAGCGTGAAAAGGTAACAGGCAGACAGACAAAGTTACATTCCCAATAAAATGTTATAATATGAAGTATCGAAGAATTAATGTCAATTGCTGATCATGACTTCCTCATTGTCTGCCTTAGTAAAAGCGTCTGGGAACCACATTGTTGAATCCAATGATCCGTCGTACACATCTAAGCGTGCACAAAAGGTAGTTTTTTTTTTTGTTTATTGTTTCTCGTAGTTGACCTTGAGAGGTCGTGACTACTCAACCGGACTTTCCTGTGGCTGCCTTAAGCCGACTCAAAGCCTCCAGCCAGGGGCGAATAACTTACATTACTAAGCGACTGCACGCTAAGGGCACCCCCTGTGGGGTACGGACCTCGGCTTAGGGCGTCGCTGGGGGGAGGACAGCAAGGTGGGACAGGCTGGATCTGATCAGAATTATTATTATTCGGGGAATTTGAAACTACAGGCTCAGCTGCGGCGCGGGCTGGCGCTTCGTCGAGCAAGGGTCGGGGGCACAAAGGGTAGTTACCTACTACTGAATAAATATGCTGTTGATATTATTGGATCTTAATCTCTTCGATACTGGACACCCCGAGGAAAAAAAAACCATGGTTTATTCAAGACATAGGTACCACAAACAATGTAGGTACGTGTACAAATAAAACACTCACGTTATACTCTCTTTTTTACGTTCTCGGGAAAACCTAAAATTACTGGAACATTAATGTTTACACTATTTTTGGGAAATCTTGTAAAAAATCCACTTGACTGCCTCGATTGTAAAATCCAGTGTAATTATCTACGTATGTAATTTCAAGATTGGTACGTTTATCAGTCAATATAAATTTTAGTACGGCACGTAGGTACCTAGTTTTTCCTGTTTTCTTATTTTTGATAAGTCATGTCCACGCGGTTTTTTTGGCTGAATACATTGTCAATCCTAAATAAATTATGAAACAGACTCGTTTAAGATATCCAATGCATGTCTTTAGAATTGTGAAACAAATCGTGAGAAGAATGAGATGTCATACTAATCAAGTTTCAACACCGCAAAGGTCGAATTCTTGCAATAGATCACAGAATTTGACGTTTTGGCAATTTCATATCACTAGCTGTCGTTGCAACAAAAATCATCGTTTATTTAATCTTTAGTACCTACACTTAACACAACACAATGCAAATTTCAAAGCAATACAGTGTAACAACTTCAGTAGGTTAACAATGGCTGTGTAGAACCATTTCTAATCTATGTCTTGAAACCACTTTCAAGACATTACTTAGCCGTTGGGCATCTTTATAATTAAAAGTGGATAGACTATGTCTAGTCAAAATACTCACATTAAAACCATGTCCTCTAAACCAGCTCTAAAAAAGTACCTAATCAAACAAGCCATTAAAAAACTTTCATACAATTATATTCGTCACATAATACCGTCAATAAACTTCTTAATTTGCACAGAGACAATAAAAATTATGAGAATTGTCATCTGACTACTAATTACTTTAATAATCTTAGTACAGGCGTTTCGGTTTATGTAAACACGTCAAATTCCTAATTGGCTGGATTATTATAAGACCTTGTTCACGCTATAAAGAATAGATTATACTTTGAGATGGGGATTTTGTAACGAGTAGGTGTAAAGAAACGTCATTGATTCAATGTGACTTGGTTTTTTTTGGATGGATGGTTGGATGTTAATAGTAGCCTGTATATTAACCATGCTTTGCTGTCATCATTGGTTTTGATCGATCTGCTAAGCCTTCTTCCCATTATTTTGGGGTCGGCTTCCAGTCTAACCGGATCCAGCTGAATACCTATCAATATTTTAAATGGAGCGACTATATCTGACGTCCACAACCCAGTTAGTGGTTACCAAGATACCCCTTGGTAAAACTGGCTGTCAGATTTTTGGGCTTCTGACTACCCGTAACGACAGTCACAGATCTACGAATGACAGTCGGGGCGGCTTAACGTGCTTTCTATGGCACGGAGCGATCTCGATATGTAATGGATGGTCACACATCCACGAACCGACCGCGGCAAGTCTAGCTTAACCTTCGATTGACCCATGCGGCTGTTATTATTAAGCCCCTCTATAATTGGTTATAATATCAACTGGTTAACATCCACTGCTATTCCTGAACCCGAAAGAACCATACATTAAAAGTTTGCAAGGAAAAATCTAAATATCCTTCTGCATCCAACTAAATAAGACATGCACTACGTTTCTTAAAGCTGGTTCAAGATTCTCAATAATGTGTAACCAAAATAACAAAATCAATCACATACTCGTAAGTTGACACAACCAGTGTTTTCAGAAACTGATAGACATCGAACATACCTACTGCTGAAATATTTTTACGGACTGTCACCTTGTAGGTAATAATAATATATAAATATGTATGTATAATATGTGTGTTAAAGTGATATTCAGAAGCTTGCAATTAAACATTGGTGCCGATTCTCTTGTTCACAAACTAAACTAAATTTAAGTTCAGTGCATCTTTTTCTTTCTATTTCATTAAGAAAAGGACAAAAGATAAATTTTAGTTTAGTCCTGTCAAATTAATCAGTGCCTGTCACTACTCCATACAAGTTTAGACGTGATCAAAAACTTGCCTACTAAAATTACGTCAATTTACGTCAAGCGTTGATTAATTTGACAGGACTAAACTAAAATTTGTCTTCTGTCCTTTTCTTAATGAAATAGAAAGAAAAAGATGCACTGAACTTAAATTTAATTTAGTTTGTGAACAAGGGAATCGGCACCATTCTTCTGTTCACACATTGTAATGCACAGAATAAACTATTAATTCAGTCTCGTGTATAGCGACATCATACAATTCATAGGTACACAACCGAAATATGATTCTTCTAACAAAAATGCAAAGTAGGTCCTCAAAATCGCCACATTAAGTAAGTCCTCGGAACCATATTGATAGGAACAAACAGGTGAACGAAAAAATCCCACACCTATGTATCATTACTAAACGCGAGTAAGGTACATAATCTACTTCCAAAAATCCCTTATCATTCCTGGAATAGGCCATGCGAAGTGCAAAACGACCCTTTGTTATTCTGCTATCAGTAAGCCCAATGTATGTAACTTAAAACTAAGCACTGATAAGCCAAGTAAGTCGGCACCTCAAAGGTAACAGTGGCAAGCTAGATGCCTAAATGCTATTATGCGTATTGTAAACAAACAATTGTAAGCAAACTTTATTATGCGCAGGCACAGTCGGTATATTTTTGTTCTTTTGTTTTGGCGGCTCTTTTGGTCAGCTGGAATTGGGTCAATTTTGCTGGCTCAATGGGTAATACCTGTTAGTAATAATAATATTTAGAGTAAGTTATTTTGCCAAGCTCATTAGTGTGACTTGTTGAAATTGTTTGCGTTGTTTGAAATGAAATATTGTAAGCGTATGAACCTGACCATTTGTTAGTACAATTCTATTTATTTAACAGTTTATGTACACACATATGTATAAACAGACAAGAAGAAATGAACAGAAAAATACGTACAAAGGTTCTACCTTTGTTGCAGTGATTTAGGCTCTGAAAATAGCATTCCCCTTTCCTAAGCCAAAGCTGCAATGTTTCATTTTCTTGACTTTATCGATACAGTGAGTGCACAATGCACATGCCGTCAGTTTAGTTTAGATGTGTTTTTTTTTAAATGTTATTTGTTCTTATTGTCCTACCAAACAATGAAGACTTCAGTTGTTTCCTTTAAGAGGCCGACAACACCTAAAGCGCGGTCACTGTCGGACTGCATAGAAAAGAAAGAGAAGAGCGCGATCACACAACGCTGGTAATTTATTGCAAAATATGAAGCAATTATCGATTTACAAAAAAAGCTATAGATTGTATAAAAAAAAATAAAACACTATTAAGTATGCTAATATGTTGCTTGTAGAATAATCTGACAAAGATCAGAATGATTGCATGTATATTAATTAGTATGGTTTTTAATCGTTAAAATAAAATTTAGAGGTATATTCGTGTTTTTTTTTTCTATCGTATCATATTAGTTACCTATATTATGTTTTCTACACACTATCTACCTAGCATATATCCTGAAGAACATCATAAATTATGTTTCTGATTTGATTTACTGCAGTGGATCATATACTTTAAGGCATTATAAAACTTATAAAAGTTGCGTTTTGGTCCTGTAGTACCCAAAATGATATGTCAGTTTAACTAACATAACATCACGCCTTGTTTCCCTAAGGGTTGGGCAGAGGGGTATCTGTATCACCCACATTTCGCCACTTATGTTTAAGTCCCATGTAATAGGGGGCGAGCCTATTGCCATCAACCGGGAATCGAACCTAAGACGTCATGCTCAGCTACTGCTAAACGCTACTGCGCGTGTGACCACTAGAACAACGAGCCAGTCAGTAACTTAAGTTATATTATTTCATTATTGTACAAAAACAATGTTTTTAAAGCGCATTAATTCATTCATTTATGCAACGTAAATAAGAACAAACGTAAACAAAAACAACGTAAACTTAACAAAATAATGCTACATATTAGTATTACAAAGGAATAATTAAGTCTGATACAATTAAAATTTATTGAATTACCCGTAACCAATTAATTTCTGTAAGTATTACCTACATTCAGTTAACATAATGTCCGTGATATTAATCAGTAATGTCAATTAGTGTGAAAATGTTAAGATAAAGGATTATGTCCATTAATTTGTAAGACAATAGAAATGCTTTAATCCATTAAAAAATAAACGATAAAACTTATACAGGGTTACATTAAGTTAGCTAGCGAAATTCGATGAGATTTTTTATTATTGGTAATCAAACTGGTATTCAGTTACTGGCACTCAGTTAGATTGGAAGCCGACCAGAGTTGAGAAAAGACTAGACAGTTAATTTTTAGGGTTCCGTACTTCAAAAGGAAAACGGAACCCTTATAGGATCACTCGTGTGTCTGTCTGTCTGTCCGTTTGTCACAGCCGATTTGCTCCTAATCTACTGGACCGATTAAGTTAAAATTTTGGTACACATATGAATTTCTGTGACCCAAACACGGAAGTGTATCGTAAATAAATAAATGATTTATTTATTGAATGGTAAGAACATTTAAAATAAAAGTTTTGCAAACTGTACTGCGTGACATATCGAATGAAACGTTTTGTTTCGAGGGTTTCAAATATATTTTTCATAATTTTAAAATCAATAGTTTTAAATTTATTTAAGTAAATAGATGAACATTGATCACTCCCCCCCATATCCGAAACTACGGACCCTAAAATTTTACAGAGAAAATCATATAAAAAGTTTAAAGTGTCAAAATAAATCTACTTACGCAGTTGGATTGTATGGGGGAACATGCTTTTCAACTACAATGTTAAGTTCGTTCTTGGGATAAATTCATCTCAATTACGGAACCCTTCATTGTGAATGGTTCGACACGCACTTGGCCGGTTTTTGTATTAGAATTTATTGTTACTGCAAAAGGCAAACTCAGCGTAAATGTGTTGTGTTACGACTTTTTGTGAAAACGAGTAAACTTATAAACAAGACATAGGTACTTATTGAATGTTTTTAAGTGTTTAAGTGTTAACCTATGTACAACTGTTAAACTTATCTATTAACTAGCTATCTGTCCATTTAAACATACAAAATGATAGTAATCGTGTTCTTAATTGCCACATCCTTCCTTGAAATACTTAGTGAAAAATTTAAGATAGCTATTTTCATTATAGGTAAACAACACTTTCAAATATTAAGTTGAAAATGAATAATTTGATCAAAAAAGGGTCTTTTATTTATTTTACTACCCCGACTAGGCGACAGCAAAGACAGGGTTATGTTTTTGATAATTCTAAAAGACACTAAATATGAATTTACGTAATTCAGAGCGGATAAAGTCATGGCTCAGTTTCTTTCAAGTTTGAAATTAATTTCGTTTTCATTTACCATCAAATAAATCGCTATTCAAGCTACTTACTTACAAGAATTAAAAGAAAATCTTAGTCACTTTATCTTGAACAAAACCAAATAAGGAAAAAGCATCGGAAATGATTAATAATGCATGCGAATATGAATCAACTGGATATTACTGAATTCTTATTTAATCGTAAATCGGAACACTGGTTGTCTGTATAATTTTCTTCCACCGGTGATCAAACATAGGTAATTTAATGTTGATTAGATCGATATCTCGAGTCATTCGATGTTATATCGATCTAAAGAGCTCCGATCTAGTGTTGCGTTTGTATTATAATTTGATAAGAGCTAATCAAACTACCTATGAAGTATCAATAGAAATGATGCTATATAATGGAAAGATTGCAAAGAAATTCGATCGAGATTAGAAATAGATTTGGAAAATCTAATTTCATCTCATCTCATTATCAATGATAAATAGGCGTTTGTTACAATCAAGCATCATTCAAAATCAAAATCTAAAGTCATTTATTCAAACTAGGCTGAGAATTAGCACTTTTCGAACGTCAACATACATAAGACAATCCACAAAAACGCCCGCTTTTCACCACTTCCTAGGGCTTTAGATAGGAAGAAAAAGTGGCGCAACAAACTCCCCAGCAGCACACTTGTCTGTTTAGTTAGATAAACTTGATTCTATACAAATCGTATCCAAAGTAATTACAACCACAAAACATTACATTAAATTACTTGTCATATGTTAGCTAGCAGACGCCAATATACCAATAAAACAATGAAAACTTAATACCTAAATAAAAGCCTCCAGGCATAAAGGGCGTGCCAGCTTACATACATAAGGCTATAGCTGTAATCGTTGTTGATTACGTCAAAAGTCATCCACTGCTGGACAAAATCAGACCATTTAGTGAGGGGCCTATACACACTACGCCTTCTGGTATACAGTTGCCACTCTAGAACTTTTCAGTTCTATCGGCCATAGTAATGTTCTGCGCACGTGGGAGTATAACACTGAAAACAAACAAATAAAATTCGTGGTTCCGACATTTATGTGAATGTATGCTACTAACGGGAATCACATTTCGTAATTAAAATTGCCTCAAAACGACCTCGTTACAATTTAAATAACGATTGGTAGTTTGATAAATATGTACAAAAACAGTCTGATTTCTCGAACACATAAAGAAGTGACTAAAAGCCGCTAACCCCAGCTTAGTACATTATCTACCGGCAAACATCAAAGGTTTGGCAATAATCTATATTATTATACATTCGACCGGCTACTGTGGCATGTCGGTTCTTCAGAAGTGTCATTATCAGAGGCGGCGCGCTTTGATCTGATATCGCGTCACACTCATATTTGCCACTACGTAGATATTGTTTTGTGAAGGAGGTACTACGATAGTATAGGTAATTTCCAGAAGGATGTGAATAGCACAGGGAAAGGTGATAAGATTATTTTGGTACATGTACTAGTTGAGGGGATAATTTTGTGTGGGTTGAATGGAAAAGGCGTTTCAAAGTCACAAGCCGCCATCTTTGTTGAATGCTGGAACTCCATCGTTGTTGATTTGAATTGCGAAAATCAAAGTGGGTAAAGGTATGACAATCGCCATGTCAATTTAACTGATATTTGAACTCAATAAAATACATGATTATACAAAATACTCAACACGTGAGATAGCAAATTGTTGTTTGATCCGCATTTTGCATGAAACCGCGTGGTTTTCAACAAAGAATTTTCTCTTCACATTTAAAATCTATCCACGCTTGCTTCGGAATTGAATCCAGTGAATAATAAGGCAACAAGTATCAAATATACTCCGTTACCTAGCAAAATGTGTGAATTTGAAACCGAGTGTAAACTTACCGATCAAGATGAACGACAGACCTGTCAAGTCACAGTCCATTTGGGAGATCCATGTTGTGTAGTTAATCAACTTTCTGGACATTACTGATATCGGTGAAGGAAAAACGACGTAAGGAAACTTTTATTTTGGGTGGGAAATCATCAAATAACTTCTCCCGCTCTGGGCGGAGTGGGAGGGTGTGTCAGACTCTTACTGACTAAAACCCACCCGTATTCCTTCCGTTGCCTGTGTTGCCAGGGACCTCGGTAACCCTTTAGTACCTTCCCGCGACCCCGGCAGGCATCGGCCCTAGTGGACCCCTACACTTGTGCTGACGACATCTCTTTAAGGCGCGCGTGGAATACAACGCGCCGTCGACCCGGGTCTGGAAACCTGGACTTAAAGTTAATATAAGTCTGAAATCGCCAACCCGTCTTGAGCAATCGTGGTGATCAATGTCCGTGTCTTCTTTGTATGAGAAGCGGCCTTTGCCCTGAATTGGGACAATAATAGGCTGGTATTATGTTGTTTAGCCGAGATTTCACCTTGATCCAATTTCAATCAGTGACGCAATTATCAATGATTCACAACACCGTAATTTTACGATTAAAAATTTCTTACCATCGATATTGTTCCGATTAAAGCTATTAATTGTTTTGATTATGTATATTTTTATCGATCTATTTTTTTTTTTCGTACAATATAGTAGTTGAAATGTACCCAGTGTAAAAAAATAGCAGCCGTGTGACATGTCTATTATGACAGTTTTATCGAAGCGTCTATCACCGATATCAGGAGGTGGTTCAAGTTGAAAGAGTATCGGGA
Organism: Atethmia centrago; assembly: GCA_905333075.3. NCBI lineage: Eukaryota > Metazoa > Arthropoda > Insecta > Lepidoptera > Noctuidae > Atethmia > Atethmia centrago. The sequence continues at coordinate 12,881,634 of HG995386.1, read as the reverse complement.
AAGCATTTTAGAAGAGCCGCTTGTAAAGTTGTGTAGATAGGGTTACCCACTTGACCGTTTAAAAAGTTGACCTAATATAAATATTAACTTACTATCTTCTGCCCGCGACCGTTCGCGTGAACTTTCTTGTTCCAAACCTACCACGTCACGTCGCATTGCTTGCCCGTGCTATTAGTTCGTTTTTGCATAGCATTCTTTCTGCCTTTTTTTTCTTTTTACTCTGCTCCGAAGGGTTTTAGCGTGATGTTAAATAGCCTATAACTTTTTTTTTTGTTCCGGGGTGAAAAATCTTCATGAATATCCTCCGCCCGGGGCGGGCAGAGGTGTCTGTCAGACTCTTACCGACTAAAAACGGTGTTCCCCTCCCACACTTGCCGGGGGTCATGGGAGCTGGTGCGACCTCCGCGATCCTCGGCTGGTGCCCACCATTGCGGGCCACCTCAGTCCCGCGGGGGGAAATGAGGTGTTAAACTCCCCTCGCAACGTCCAATAGGGGCGTGCGTGAAACACTACGCGCCGCCACCTCGGGTCCTTCTGTGTGACGGATGTCCCCGAGTCCGTCGCTCCTGGACCCATTTCGGGGGGCTGGAAAAGGGCGTTGTCCGCCCCCTCCGACTCCCAGTGCACCTGCTGCGGGCAGGGTAAGTGGAAGAGATCTCCCGCTCCCTTTCCGAAGCCTCCTTCCGCGATATGACTGTTTCGCAGAAGGATACCACCGCGTCCCAGGACTCCTCGCTGCCGACTTAGTAAGTATTAGTGTAGATGTAGCGCTTTTCTTTCTTTTTGGGTTTACAAAAAGTAGATTTTCCGACTCGTCAGTTGCAATCTTAGTTTAACGAAGAGCAGTGACGAGCTGAAATAGAACCATCTCTCCCTCTCGCAACCCCGTAAAGAAATAGAAATAAGGAAATTCTTATTTTAACTATCTTCAATCTTGTGATTTGTTGTTGAAATGAAAAATCACTGCAACAGGTTTTTATTATTAAAATATTAATCTATAGGTAGTACTTATATTATATATCTAGACCCACTTCTCACGTCGCTTCTGCCTCTCACTTGCGCCACACCGGCTCATAGCGGCGGCTAATGTGTCAGCGCTGTAACATAATGGAACCTCGGCTGTAATCAGCGTATTAAAGTCAGGAGTGCTTTTCAGTTCGCTATCAGTTACTATAAAGGTGTATGCAGGTTTATTTAATATTTTATAGAAATCAAGGAAAATTTTCAGGAGTTCAAGTAAATTTTGCTTCAGTTGCCTTGTGCCTGCTTGACTTGGTAGAAGCTTCCAGATAAACCTGACACCTGTGGATATTAAACACAGCTTCTTCAATCGTACTCCTTGGTAAACATCCTATCAGTTGTGTGAAACACACACAACTGATAGGATGTTTCAGATTATTTTATTACACAGAGTTGTTTCTAATTTCTTGTTACACTTACTCATCATCATCATCATCTGCCTAGCCTTTTCCCAACTATGTTGGGGTCGGCTTCCAGTCTAACCGGATGTAGCTAAATACCAGTATTACACTTACTCGTTACTACCAAAAACGTTTGCTACTTGCAGATAAAATAACAACAATAAAATTAGATTGAAGAGAATTATTAGAACCGACAAGTTAGGTTTACCTACTCTAACTAAAACCGAATTCATGACTTTCAACTCTATTATACAATTTTTGTCTTTTCTACATTGACATGCTCGTAATTGTCCTACAGAATTGACGGCATTCCATATCATTTTGCACTCCTACACAATTGTATAAAATCAACCAGAAATATGAAGGTGTTTCATCGAAGCTTATCACTATACTTACTTTATTATACCTATAATCTGGGCGTCGGGAATCCCGGGCGGATTTCCGGCCACCGTAGGCGCGGGCTTGCGGACGTTGAGCAATGGGTAGCTCACCGTCCAGTAAGGACCAGGCCCGGGTCGACGGCGCGTCGTATTCCACGCGCGCCTCAAAGAGATGTCGTCAGCACAAAAGTAGGGGTCCACTAGGACCGATGCCTGCCGGGGTCGCGGGAAGGTACTTATGGGTCACCGAGGCCCCCGCAACACAGGCAACAGGTAGGAATACGGGTGGGTTTTAGTCAGTAAGAGTCTGACACACCCTCCCGCTCCGCCCAGAGCGGGAGAAGTTATTTGATGATTTCCCACCCAAAAAAAAAAAAATACCTATAATCTGTACACGCCCAATAGACCGGCTGGTCTATTCTTGGAAAATCTCACTGTCACAACTTAGGTGAAGTGAGATTGATGTCAACTGTCATTCCTCCTGATGCTAGGAATTGACAGCTCTCTCCGAGCTCACTTCTCCAAGTTGGTACGGTGGGATTTTTACAGGATACATAGGTTTAAAGATTTATTTCTCATAAGAACTTATGAATAACAGTTCACTTATAATGAGATACTAAGTACTTCTTAATAATAATTATACTATAATATTTGCCTCTGGGGCGGTGGTGACGTTAAAGGGTACCTACATACGTGTTTTTTTTAATTTTCTCTTAAATATATTAATAATGGCGCCGATTCCCTTGTTCACAAACAAAACTAAACTTAAGTTCAGTGCATCTTTTTCTTTCTATTTCGTTAAGAAAAGGACAGAAGAAAAATTTTGGTTTAGTCCTGTCAAATTAATCAGCGCCTGTCACTACTCCATACAAGTTTAGACGTGATTAAAAACTTGCCTACTAAAATTACGTCAATTTACGTCAAGCGCTGATTAATTTGACAGGACTAAACTAAAATTTATCTTCTCTCCTTTTCTTAACGAAATAGAAAGAAAAAGATGCACTGAACTTAAATTTAGTTTAGTTTGTGAACAAAGGAATCGGCACCATTATTGCACATTTTTAAATCATTGAACAGTTGTCCACTAATACTGTGTTTTTGCCGTAATTAGTCCGTGCACGTGCAGTCATTAGTTGGAATTTGGTTTTACTTCTTGTGTTGTTATATGTTATTGAATGTTGTTGTATGTTTGATTGTACACAATTCGTGGTGATTTTTTTAATGAGAATGCAGCTGTAATATGTGTAAAGTTGTGTGAGATTTAGTAATTTAGTTTTTTCGTATATAATATTTTTGTTGGATATAGATAGTGGTAGTGAAATAGTACTTTAATAATTTTGTTTTGTATTCTTTGTAGTGGATTTAGGTTAGATTTAGCAGCTGATCCCCACACTTCGATTAAGTATTCAAGGTTTGATTTTACTAGAGAGTTATATATAATTAGTTATAAATACATTAGCTGGTGAAATCACAGCTCACTTCAAACTCAACTTAGTTGTCACGGTGAGACTTTTTCAGAATAGATCGAAGGTAATGTAATGTGTAAACTTCCTAACACTTTTGAAGTTAACCGCTCACTACCGAAGTGGGCACTCGGTACCTAATGTGTCAATTATAATTGACGTTATCATGGCTAATGCATTTCATGATGTTTTAACGATGGATTAGCTTGTTTCAGGGATTACGCAGTGACTCAGCTGTTATGAAATGGCGAGCTTTCGCTGTGATAGAAAAAGTATTGTAACTCTCATAATACATACATACATACATAAACTCACGCCTTCTTCTCCTAGCGGTAGGCAGAAACTATAGCACGCCACCTGCTACGCTCTTTACATACTCATTTTGCTTCGTTTACGTTCATACATCTGGTCATACACGCATGCCAGTTGCGAGCACTACGCACCTGACCTTTTTGAAGAACATCATCAATGAGGTCACTATATGTCTTTCTGAGGCATCCTCTCCCAGTATTTATAATAATTTGTAAGTATAGGTAGTCGAAGTTTATCAGTGAGCTAATCAGATTCCTGGTTTTATAACTTAGTCATAAAAGTTGTATCGTTTTATTCCGTTTCATTTCAAGCCTTGAAGGGCATTGTTTTCTATGCAAGGCTATTTTTGACATCATTGGGCAAAATTCGATTCCCGGGATCTGGAATTTCTCAGCTCTGTTTATATGATCTGTGTTCTCAGCAGCCCGGAGTCTAGATTTGTGCCCGGTTGATGGCAGTAGGCTCGCCCCCTATTACATGAGACTTAAACATAATTGGAGAAATGTGGGTGTACTACAGGTAAACTGCCCAACCCTACGGGGAAACAAGGCGTGATGCTATGTTTCTTTTTTTTATGGGCAAAATTCAAGAACAGCCCATCCCAATTCCTCTCTGCAAAGTTCGGAAGTCAAACATATTCCAGTTACGGCCAATATATTGTGACGATGATTTTCTAGGAGAAGCCATTGTTCACTGTTCCTGCTACAATATAATTATTTCTTTAATAAATTTAGTATGAGTGGATACACTTGCAAAGGTGTGCACCTAAGTGCATCGGTAATACTCAAAGAAACATAATTAGATTCTGTAAACATATTCCTAACACTTCATTAGTTATTCGTGAATCATAATCGGGTCACTTCAGTGGCGCACTTGTACTATACAATGCTCGGCATTGTTTTAAGGAGCTACTACGTCGTCGTTTTACGTCGTGTTAGATTTCAAAGCTGCCGATTGCGCCTTCCGCTTGGTAGTGACAGATCGTTATTGTCGGTCTACATTAAAAAGTGAAACAGTAACTCGCCTCCTTTTATTAAGCAGAAATACTTCATACTGTTTATAATAGGGTCTTATATCCATTTTTGAAAAGTGTCTTAATTCAATTCTATAGCGCTAATATGCCCCAAAAAAAAAATCACAAAATTTTTATTCAATCGATAAGTGCCATAAAAATGCATTTAAAATTTTACATTTTCAAATTTCGCGCGTAGGTTGACGAAAACGCTGCACGCAGTGGACGCCATGTTGCTCTGTGGTCATGACGTCACTGGGCTATAAAAACAAATGTGCTGATCTTTTGTATGATAATTGACACGTTTTTGTTTACTAGCCGTATCACGTAATAACATGGCGGCTACTATTTCATGGTGTTTTTTAACAGATAAGAAAAAGTGAAAACGTTGAATTGAATGTTAAAATTTATTTTGTTATTTTATGAACTAAAGCTAATATTTTCAGACTCCTTTTTGCCTAAACTATTTCAATAATATATTTATAGATTTTTTCTCGTATATAGTAAAATATCCTATTGTAAAAGTCTCGAATGAACAGGTACCTACACTAGAAATTAAGAAATGAAATGAAATGGTTTATTCTGTAAATAGGATATCAGAATCACTTTTACACATATTAAAAAAAAAATATATAAAAAAATAAGCTAGATGGAGTCGACATTTCCTATCCGACTACCCTGAGAAGAAATGGCGAAACAAACTCAGGGGTCAAAATCTCTTTTAAAGTCCAGACATAATCTTGGTCAGATCATGTGAGGACCATGTAGATGCATGTCTAAAATGGTATTTTGAGGAAAGAACCACACAAATTTGAGTTGACCTGTCTAGTCAGTGCAAGCATTTGTCAGTAATCGTGTAGCTCAACTCAGAACTTAAGGAGCTCAACGACTCGACGAACAATACCAAGGAAAGGACATTTGGGTAGGCCGTAAGGAATTGATAGATCGACTTCTGCACCCATGTGTTAGGACAGCCAGAAGCAATTCCTGATGTCATTTTTTGCAGTGGGCACTACCTCAAACTCGAAACTAGAAATTCCTACGCATCAATGCTTGAAATTCGACTCAAAATCTTATTTACCTTGAAACAAAAATGTGTTGAGGATAATGACGGAAGATTTTTCCACAATCATTTTTGATTGTCCAACAACACTATCATGACGCGGACTCTACCTACATCTCGGGGTTTGGAAATTTCATTCATAAAGACAAGTCAAAAGTAAATATTTGGTTACGATGTTGAGTAAAAACATGAACCCCGCTATTCAACACTGAACTTTAGAAATTTAATTTTAAGGTTGAGGGTTCTTTGGATGTAGTGTATCGTAAATACGTCCAAAATAAACAGAATGTAGCACGGCCTGACGCCACTTACGGCCACCCAAGGAGAAGTTTTGCACGCATCGGATTAGCTTACAGTTTATTTTGAAGCGAAGATCTGTGAAAATAATCACACTTTTTACAACTACCTACTAGACCAGAGGTCTGTCAATAGTATGGCACTGAGATGTCCACCGCATTTTAGGGATAGAGTTTGGGACTTTGTTCGGGCATGAATATTTTCTACCTAATATGTAATAAGCGCCACGCTCCGTCAGTAAGAGTATGGTACGGAAATTAAAGTTCTTCTTCTCTCATATTTTGAGTCGGTTAGTAGTTCTAGCGAGATGATTCAATTGGTAACTACAAAAAATTAAGGAAATAAGTATATGAAATTCCTACGATGCAAGCTGGGAAAGGTTTTATGATCAGCCAGCAGTAGTGCAAGGTGATAGTTGGTTAATGCATTGATTCAATAAATCTAGCCGTAACTAAAGCACAAATCGGGTTTTTTTTTTATAATTCGGGATTTTTTAAGTGTTTGTTCAACATACTGGCAAGCTTAATAGTTTTATATACTCTATTGTAACGCTGTCAATAACGTTTCCTGCCAACTTTTATTCTGCTCCAGCAAATGATAATCAAAAAGATTTTCTGCAAACCTTCTGCTGCTTTTAAATTGTTTACGTTTGTCAAGTACCCCAAAGCAAACCAACATTCTCGTCTACACAAAGGCACTTCCACACCACTAGATTAAGAAGTGTAACGACACTCCATATCAATGCTTTTGCCACTTCAAAAACGCAATTTCTGCTAAGCATTAACGCTCATAATGTGACGCAATTTCACGCCATTTTGACTTCAATTGTTATAAAACGCTACTCAGTTACATAGACCACACAACGTATGGCTTTTTTTTCTATCACCTATCCCCATTTCACATAAACCTCCTACAATTTTCGACTTTATTTCGGAAATAGTAGGATTTCGTTTTCCGAAAAAAATGTCGTGGTCTTTTATACCATGCATTGCACATTTGACGGTTTCGATTTCATTGACAATGGAATGTCAATCGGAACGTATTTTGTATGAATGTGGTTATTTGAAGTGTCAACAAATTGTTTGTCGTATCGCAAATTGATCTGACGATTGATGCTTTTGAATATATTTTTTTAAGTTTATGAATTTGTATACTTTGAGCTTTTTATACTTTGGGGTATAGTAGATCGATAAATACTTCTAACTTTTTAAATGAGTGTTCCATTTTGTTAGATATTGGACTGATATTGAATTACAATTTGGCATCTATGTGATGCTTAACTGTTGAGAGAATTCTAAAGTTAGCCATTCAATAGGTAAGAAAATTATAATGTGCTCAATGAAATCGCAGTTTACTGCAGCAAAGCCCCATATAGCTTCATATTTCCATATGAAGCTTTATGAAGCAAACATAGGTACATAAACTCTGACGTTTTCTCCCATTGGGCACAATCTAAAGAACGCCACGTGCCAGGTGAGATCTTCGGGAATAATGAGAAAATTCTAGTAGAAATAATTATTTTTGCTCTACTGATAATAATTATTAATCATTTTATTTCAGAATAAACATTCCATAGATTGTTAGTAAATACTTTTTTATTTATTATTATTACAATGGAATGGTATGTGGTGAATGGTCTTCCAGTGCCTTAAAACCGGGCAATCAACCCTTCCCTATAATTATGGTATTCAGATGGCTGTTGATGTGCTGGCGCATCAGGGAGGCCTCTCTTTTACGTACTATCGCCCTAATAATTTCGGCCAGTTCCCTTTGCTGCTCAAAAGTAATGCTCATAATAGTTTTATTTATGACCTTGTCATAAATAAAATTGTTATGATCATTACTTAATACTCAAACAAAATTATAATTAATATAAAAATAAATCCGGTACATCAAGCTAAAATCACGATGTCTGTACCAATTTTGAGTTCCATTCAAACGACAATACATTGAAAGTGACAATTGCTTTCGGTACGTGTCAAATAAATGTCCTGCAGTCACCAATTACCAAGATCATTTGCTGTTTTTATCTTGGCTTGTCAATCGATTTTCAACCTTATGTTAGTACGATAAGGGTGGAAAGGATTTATTATTGGGAAGGATGTGTAATTTTGGTAGGATCTAAGTTACAATGTTTGTGTATTGAGGACCCCTGTTTGAACAACAAATTAGTTCCATTATACGCTTATGAGTAGGGAAGTAATGATCTTCAGGGGGTGACAGAAAAAATATGTATAGAAGGTCCTTTTAGTAGGCAGTATCTTTCATGTTAGTTAGATACTTTGAAAAGGATATAATTATTACACGCTGAGAAAAAGGTTTTTCCTTTTGGCAATTTGGTTCGAAGATTTTATCTTTGCCCAGTTTTCTAAAAATTGGTAAAGATAAGATGACGCCTTAATTATCTACTATTCATGTTTACATAGGATTAGGGACCACCTAACGAAAAGTGCACAAGTAATAAAATCCGAAATCCTAGTCATTAAGAAATTTTGCATAACACGAACAAAAACTGGCGCATGTAGCCAGAAAAATACAAAGAAGCGTGCAAGCCGGCTTCTTTTAACTATTTCAAAAGTTAAGTAACAATGTAGAACAACGACGCCTCATAAAGTTCATTTTTTCCCTACAATAAAGCAATTCATCCTACTGTTGGATAGCGTTGTAAACTTACGAATTGTAAAGCAATGTTACTAACAGCCATTAGCGGTAGTGAACCAAAGGCAAAGTTATAGAAAATATTAACTTTTGCCTTAACTTTTTGCAAAAAGGCTAAAAACTGCATAAAAACATTTTATTGCAAGGACGCGAAACTCAGCAGAGTAGGTGAACTTTTATTGCGCAAAATACGTTTGGAGAAATTGTGATATGAACAGCACCAACACCGGTAATAAAGAAACCGTTATAGTTTTAGAAGATGCATTTCTTTAACGGGAGAAATGTGTTACAGATTTTTTTCTGTAGAAAGTAGTTTAAAAGTTAAACGGTAACTACTTAATGAGATTAAGTAGGTACGTCAAATTCTTTTCTTTTTATTTGTGATTTGTGTCTTGCGTCTTGCAGGTCACACCTAGGAGATTGTTGTCTGCCGGACTTTCCTGTGGGTGCCTTAATAAATTGAAGCCTCCAGGAAGTGACTACACGCTTAGGGCATCCCCTGTGGGGAGACCTCGCGTTTATTCAGGCTATACTAAGTGAGTGTAATGTTAGCTGTAATTGGTGTAGGACTGATTTCAGGTGTTAGCTCAAATCAGTACCTACACATCAAAGTGTAGTGTGGGTACTTGAAATAGATAGATACACAAAATCCTAACCAATATTATAGATGCAAAAGTGAGTTTGTTTGTTTGTTACGCTTTCACGCTAAAACAGCTGAACGGATGAAATTTGGCACATGGGTAACTCATGATCTGAATTACATACACAGGATGAGTTTGAGTTTAAGTTTGAGATGATTTAAAATATATTATTATGTCTTTAACAAAAACACAAACAAACAACAACAAACATATGTTTAACAAATATATGTTTTTTTGTTGTGTGTGTTTACTTATCGAAAAAATTCTGCAAGGGTCTTGCATGCATTTCATCAGGACATTATACTTCTGTGCTTACTTTTATGTAACAAAGTAAGAAGCACACTTCATGTATAAAATAATATGTCTTGCAACTTTGTCAACTTACTTGGCACTTACCTAAATTCAACTCTTCAATAAATTGTGTTCTCAATAATGACTTAACAGATCAATACTTACTTTGTTTGAATGATTTTCATTTGGAAATAAATATCACAATACAATGCTTCGATTACCTATCCCAAGAAAATTTTGATAGATCAACGCTTCCAGAAACTGTTATTCTGGCTGAAGAAGAAGTTTCAGTTGATGCTTCACATAAACAGCAAAAAAAATGAACGCCAAAGACAGTTCCTCCACCTTAATCAAAGAAATTACCGCCCAAAAAATGTGCAATACAATGAAATTTCGCCAGCCCAATTGTTGTAACATTTACAATAATTTTAGAATTTCTTTCACTTCCTCACTTCGGATCCTTTCGGTACAGTTAGTTGTTACATTATGGACTTACGGTACAGGTCGTAGTTTTATTACCTAACTGTTTGGATACTTTTATAACCGGGCTACTTTCTTTCCGTTAGTCCAATTACGATTCTTTGAAGGTGCCGGCAATGTTACCGTTTGTGTTTACTTAACAAACTTGAGTGGGTGCTGAGAAATGTTTCGGTGTCCATCCTTTTTGGAATATAGTTTTAGACTGTTGGAACCTAATTTCACGAAATAGTTAATGTGTCCATTTCCCAAAATTAGGTTCTAAAGTTGATTACATGCATAACATTGCTTCACTTCTCGTTGTCGCCAAAACAAAGCTTGTCGAATTTCTAGATCTTTCGAACAGAATTTTGTCATTTTTAAACTTCAATTATATCAAAATAATAATACTATCTAGAAAGAAATATTAAATACCCGCCCGTGATTTCCCAAGCCTGTAGGAATTTCGAAAAATCCGTCATATAAAGGGAACCTCTGTACAACATTTCAGCCTTCTAGGTCCAAGTTTTTGGGCTGGGCGTTTACAGTCAGGAGTTCAGGACTTTTCTTTAAATATAATGTCTAATGTATTTGATGATAAACAGGAGTTTAATTAAATTCTTTGTTCAGAGTGTGTAGGTATATCGTCATGGCAAAATAACTAAGCAGTCATCAATTTATAGTAGGTAGTGGTGCCGATTCCCTTGTTCACAAACTAAACTAAATTTAAGTTCAGTGCATCTTTTTCTTTTTAGTTCATTAAGAAAAGGACAGATAATAAATTTTAGTTAAGTCCTGTCAAATTAATCAGCGCTTGACGTAAATTGACGTAATTTTAGTAGGCAAGTTTTTAATCACGTCTAAACTTGTATGGAGGCGCTGATTAATTTGACAGGACTAAACTAAAATTTATCTTCTGTCCTCTTCTTAATGAAATACAAAGAAAAAGATGCACTGAACTTAAATTTAGTTTAGTTTGTGAACAAGAGAATCGGCACCATTGCATAGTAGTTTTAGTTTATTAAATTACTAAAACAGTAACATATTATATTTTTAAGAGAAATTCTTTCTAATACGAATGAATAGAAGTCAGGTTTGCAAAGATGAAGAAAACAACCGTTTTGAAGCGTATACCTACAATAAAAACGCTTCGTAAAAATAGTAACTGTCGAATTTGCCATTACTTAACAAAATTTAGGCGAACAACGTTTAACTGCAGAATACAAATCTAACTGTTAAAACCCTTTGCAACTCTTTCGCCAAATCACCAATTGCCAAAAACCTCAATAAAGACATTAAAAAATAAACGCTAAAAAGTTATTTAACAAAACAATAAAACTGTTTACAAAATAGCTTTTACAGCCAAAGGGTTCGCTAAAATCTCGCAAACATTAAAACACGCAATAAAATCGAAAATCGCGTTACCCGTTCGCAATTTCGGCGAAATAAACGTTTACAAGGTTACGCGCAAAACTCCTGAAATTTATCATAAACCATTACAATTCTAAGTACAACAGCATACGGTTCATATTCCCTAAACTGCCATCCACTTGTTTCCTAGTGAACAGTTAAACACGTGAATATTTTACCCTTTTCGTTACCGTAACTAAGTCCGTTTTGTTTGGACGGTTATATTATTGAATAACAGTTAAAGGGGACCGCTATGCGTCAAAGGAAGAGTTGCATTTATTTGGGACATTACAAAAACCATTGTTTCGTTTGACTTTTGTCGTTCGCGCGAAACAGTGAAACTCATAAATTCTGTTTTATGGTAAATGAAAGAGTTTTCTTTTGTCCAATAAAGGGTAATTAGGATGTAAAAGTGAAATTCCGTTTGCATTTAGGAGCATTCGCAACGCCTAATTTGTGAGAGAGTTTAGAAAGGGTTGTTACTTTCACTGAGACACTTCATATTTATTTCTTTATTTCTACAAATTTATTTCTAGAAAAGAAATAAAGTCTTAGTTTCAAGAAATGTATACTGTAGGTAATAAACTAATAATCCTTATTATATTATATACACATGTAGACTAATTCAAATTATATTACATTGCTTAAAACTAAGATCGTCTAAAATCCGTTTATAGACACATATTGCGCAGTTCCTGAATTACAGGCTTTTTTTTTTTTTTGAGGGTGGGAAATCATCAAATAACTTCTTCCGCTCTGGGCGGAGCGGGAGGGTGTGTCAGACTCTTACTGACTAAAACCCACCCGTATTCCTTCCTGTTGCCTGTGTTGCGGGGGCCTCGGTGACTCGGTGAATTACAGGCTGACGTAGATATAATCAAAATTCCCTACAGAAACGTATCGCGAATATCCAAAACAGCTTTGTTTTGTACTTACGTACGACCTACGTTTCTGATAATTTAGGATGTACCTACTAAAAAATAAGAGTAATGAATTAAAACCCAAAGTGCCAGGATTGATCAAGGTCTAACGTATGTCCTAACAATTCAATATTGTGTTACTAATATTCATCTTGATCAAAGTGAAAATCATGAAAGAATGAGGAAAGGTTTGGAAATGGTACCGTACTCAAAAATCAATAAAAAATTGCGAGTACAAAGTAAAAATAAAACGAAAATAGGTGTGAAGATCAGAAAAAAAATTGAAAAATGTATCTCCATCGTGTTTCTTCATCTCTATTTTTGCGGCAAGTTTGCTAGCATACTAACCAAGTATTTATTTAGTAATCACAAGCTATGAAAAATAATATAGTAGGTACCTAATAAATGACTGGCCAATACTAGGTACATCAAATATTAAACACACTATGAAAGTGTTAGAAAATATTCCGGTTTCCCAAACATAAATTAGTCATATGATTTTCAATTCGTCTCGACCCTTAAAAGCGAAACTTTTTATTCGATTCCCAACAAAGACATAATTCATCCACTGTTTATAAACAAAGGAGCAAATAGTTCGTTGAAAGTAAGAACAGTTATTAACTACTATGGAAGTCTGCTCTTATAAAATGCTCCACTTTTGAAATATTTATTGGTTTCCATAAAATTGTCAACAAAAAAAAAGCTTCTAACTGTCGCCAAGCGTGCGCTGTGAAACTTGGGAGCAGTTGTATAACGGAGCCTTGAACTAAGAGATGACAAGTTACAAATGCCAAGAATAGATCCGTTCTTAGAAATAGAAACCGACATTTTGACAAACTGCGGTGTCAAATGCAGCGTGGAAGACTCAAACAATGGCGCGCGAGACGTAAGCGTGCCTACGCGTTTTGACAATTTCAATAAGTATAGAAAAGAATAAGTTACCAAAGTAATTATTGGACGAATAGTTTTTAACTGTAGCCTAGCGGGGTGTTGGGTTATGACAATATGAGGGCAGATAGGCGTGAACGCGTACAGTTTAGATGTACTGTTTATTTTAAAAATACATTAGAGGAAGGACGCAGACACAATAGATATCCGATTCATATTCACTTTCAAGCGTGAAGTAATATTGGAATTATTTGTGTCCACAAAGACGTTACTGCTCTTTTGGTTAACAGTACCTTACAATGCTACATATTTGGCTTTTTTGGGTTTACCAAATTAGAATTACATTTCATTCTGTGTTCTGTTTCAAATTAATTTAACTGCATCAGCTGGTGCGGACACTTGAAAATAATCGCTAAAGAACTACGTCAATCGAAATAACCAACACATGTTTACACTCAATGGGTAATGCAGTAGCATACAAGATTTATGTCCAAATTATGTCTGATCATCGAAAAAAGTCTAAAATTCATGAGAACACACGCGAATTTGTAAAAAATTTCAACCAGATGTGACAGGTTGAAATTCGATCTTTTCAACTTCTGTGTCGAGTTTGTCAGTCATTTGGGAACTTTGATTTCGCGGAGAAATTCACCGAAACGGCGTATTTGATGGCTAATCCTACGGTTTAAATAGGTCGTGAAATCAGTGTGGAGCAAAAAAGGAAATTTTGAGTTATGCTCGTCTTTAAGTCACTATGACTTATGTTATTCGCTTCCTTAGAAATGCTTGCATCTTTCGGCATCTTTCTCAGTTCTTCTCAAATTAAGTAAAGCATCTTTAACGCAAATCAATCTTCGTCTTCCGATCTAAGATTTTCTTAATAATTAGTACTTGCTACAATCTGTCACCAATAAAATCTGTCTCTAATTCTTTTTGTAAGATTTGCCTTAAAAATGATAACTCAATTTTTTATACTGCATGTTGACATAGGTAATTTATTATTGTATGCCTACTAGGCAGGACATAATGGATCTGTAATTTACCTAACATCTGTATGTATAACCTATGCCCACAATAAAAAGATTTGATTTGATTTGATTTGATTCTTTCGGTGACTCTCCAATTACTGAAGATTGGTCATCGACTCTGAATTGTGGAGGTCAGATGGGCAGTTGCTCCACTTAAAATACTGGTATTTAGCTGCATCCAGTTAGACTTGAATTCGACCCCAACATAGTTGGGGAAAGGCTAGGCAGATGATGGTCATCGACTCTTGAATGTATTTCTCCTGGTTCTTGGCAAATCAAACCATGAAGAGCGAGCTGAAAAGGTCATCGCAGCGATTCAAACATTTTATTACTCTCTGTGCCTGAATTAATTTCATTTGTCTTGGCGTCATTAATTTTAAAGTGTGCGATTATGTCACTCAAGGAAAACTTAATTAAAATATTAGACATTGATTATTCATCGAATGTTCATTGATTAGTGAATTACTAGCTAATAGCTGTCATATTAAAATGTGTCATGTTTTTATTACTAACACATGTCATTATGCAGTGTTCAATATTGAATCGCTTTAAAAGTTCTACGAAGAGCTACTCATTGGTAATTAATAACATGCTCGAATGACATGTTTTAGCTTGGACATTCATGGATTAATAAACATATGATTTGTGAAGCGTTTGTTTAAAAGTGGCATGATGACGGTACTAGAAAAATATGAATAAGTACTAAGCCTATTGAAATTTAAATTGATGAAATACCAAATAAAACACGAAACGACGCTATGAGCTTTCATTTCCACAAAAAACTTTAGAACGCCACGTGCTAAAGATAACATTACATTTTACTCGAGCAATATTTTACTCATACCACCACTATGGATCGAAAAAGTCCCTCTTTTAACAGTAGGTATTGCTACAGTTCAAGCAATATCACGTTTAAAAAGTACCTAATATAGATGCAATCACGGGGTGGCGAGATACAGATAATGAGTCAGTTCACAGCAATTGTAACTGAATCGGTGGGCGGATGAATGGCATCTGGCTGCTTATCAACGGCTCCCGCCCGCTGACTGTGACGATTAGTATCAGTAATCATGTGACATAATGGCTATAGGGACTTACAATATCTGTGAGCTATATGGTCTGTACGAGCAGGTCTGCTATGAGATTCCATGTAATTATTTATGTTATAAAGATAGATAGAATATACATACATACACTCCCGGACTCCTAAATCGAGGCACCCTGCATTTTTTTGTATAAAGTCTATAACTTTTTGAATGGTCGTGAATTTAAAATTCAGACCAAATGATGACACCAAAATGGTGGCCAATATGTCGGCTTCAAAACTGCGTAAAAGTAATGAAAGATGTTTTAGGCATAGATACTACCTTACGTGGAAATGCACGGTGGCTCAATTTAGAGTCTGGGAGTGGGTGTTTTATTGTACATCAGAATGTTAGCACAGCTCGTATACAATCAGCTAGAACAAAAGATTTCAATCATAGATTCGCCCTACTGCGTTAAAATATGGTGGCGCTTGATAACGCCATTTATTCACATGTAGGTTAACTCTTGTCAGTATGAATACTTTTCGCACGGCTTAGTATGGTGAAGGCAAATATAACGATCTAAATCTTTAGCTAGAACTATAATAATTGACATTCACAGTCAAAGAAGCAAAGAATTATAGACGGTCTGCTAATACGCCATTCAGATTGTTTAAATGCAAATCAATTAGCACACTCTGACCCACCAGTCTGTATAACCTACGTACGTAAACTGTGTTACCTTTGGCATCCATAGATAACGTTGATCGTGGTAATCAATTTGTAGGTAGTAAGTACATAGTCGTACTAATAAATTTATAAATGCGAAAGTTTGTAAGGATGGATGGATGGATGGATGTTTGTTACTTTTTCACGCAAAAAGTACTGAACGGATTTGGATGAAATTTGGTACACAGATAGTTTATAACTAGGAATAACACATAGGATACTTTTATCCCGTTATACCCACGGGGTCAAAACGTATGCGGGTGAAACCGCGGGGCGCATCTAGTAGTACACATACATATAGGGGTAATGACTTCGACTAACGAGTTGTAAGTAGGTCGTAGATTCGAACCCAGACAGGTGCTTTACTTTGTGTAAATTATTTCATCACCACTGCTCTCAAAATGGTGAATGTAAAGATTCGAAGACATGTGACATCTACCAACCCGCACTGGGCCCGCGTGGTGGATTACGGCGCACTCCCTCTCACAGAGAGGAGGTCTGTGTCCCAGCAGTGGGAACTTTATAGACTGATTATGTAAGTACATAGTAGAAGTGTAGTGGCTTATGTAGTGGCTTCCATTCTGAAGTGAATTTTGGTGCTGCTGTTCGTTTTTTTTCACTTACCTAAGCTTCTAATATAGAAGAATCTTCTCACCACAAATAAATAGATAACCAAAGAATTTACCAAGACACTTCAACGTTAACAAAACATCAAGCTCACAATTCCCAACCCTTAAGTCTGAACGATGGTTTCAAAACAACCACTTGAGTAGCACATAATGATCACTACTTGAGTATCTAACACATGTTAACGTCTCCCCATTAAGTTATCAGGACCTCACTTACGATCCTAGATAAAATTCTCTCACTGTGCCGTGTTAAAATCCTTGGGTTTGAATACTTTGTATATTTCAGCGGATTTTGCGCTGCAAGACTTTTAAAAGATTGTTTAGCTCCTCTAGCTAGCTCCTAACCAGCATAAAACAATCGAACACTGAACACAATACAGTCCACTGTATTGAAGTCAATATCTAATAGTCAATATACTCGTATAATAAGTCAATATAATTAATAGTCCTGTTAAGCCCCGCGCGACACCGATTCGGAGTCAAACAATAGAAAATCAATTGTGTTTCTTTAGCCGTCCTTGGCCAATTAATTCAAAGATATCTCTGATAAGATTTCACACTTTATTGAGAAAGTCCCAGTTGATCTGGGACTTTCTCAATAAAGTGTGAAATCTTGGATATATTTGAAAGAAAAAAGGAAACTTGGAATGCTGAAAAAAACTTGTTTGTAGTATTCAGCTACTTCGTTCATAGTGGGTTAATTTTATGGTTTTAAATTAATATCAAAATCTTCAAAGTTTAGTTCGCTTTCAGCGCTTTCATCCCCTTCAAACATAAGTGCTGTTTTTACCCAACTCTATAACATTGCACCCACTTCATTTCGTTACCCTCTTGCGTAACGGAATGATAAAGGAGTGAAAACGTTTCAGGGAAGATAACTTTTTGTCCACATTGAAGTATTTTTAACACTCAGGGGGAGTTAACTATTTTCGTGTATTGCGATAAGAATTGCTAAGTTTGGGAAAGACTAATTATGTGACAGCCATATTTTTGCGAGGCGTTTGCTATTTTTGAGTTGATTATTTTTTCATCTGTTTTAGAAAGTGGGTTGTATATTTCACGCGTGGGTTAGCAAAAAAATAATGGTTTTGAACAAGCTTTTACAATTTTTAGATACGTGATCAACATGACAGACATTTTGGTACCCATATTCACGTCGCAAAAGTATTCGTTTTTAGTTTATAACCATAAATATGGCTTTAATGTAGGTACTATTAAACTTATGAAAACTTCAACTTAACGAACCACAATTTTGCTAAGTATTTCAAACATACAGGCGGAACACCTTATAAGAAATTTACGACGGTACTACACGTAATCAGTGACAATGCATCTACTATATATGATGCTACAAAGGTACATTTCAAACTTTGTCATCTGTCACTTGAATCCGATACAAATTTAACGAAGTGTAATAAAACACCTACCTCAAAGGGTTTTATGACGGAAACCGTTCCGCGAATTGTTACAACTATAAATTTTAGTTTTTCTAATCGTAAAACGTCAATCATGTGTACACCCTGTATTATTTTGACAATGTCAATTTTGCATTTGTCAAAATGGAACGTAAACCATTTTGTGTTGTGATAAAGTTCAAAATCTTTTTCAGGAGCTGTAAAGAACTGTAGTCTCAAACTAACACCAATTTAGAACATTGTGCATGGCTGATAGCCTTTCCTTCATTAGTTTAAGGTTCAGAATTGCTTGAGTTCCATAACAAAAATGCATTATCACCAATCAAAGGGTAGTGACAAAACGTGTTTAAGCAAATCCTAGCTATAAAGTTTTTCGACTTCTGAAATAAAAACTTTTGGGAACAAATCATTTAAAATAAAATCGAAGGCCCTCGAATCGATTATGTTTACGATAAATACTGAAAGGGTGCGGCTACAAACACGGTAGGACGAATTTTCAAATAATAAATCTCTTGGTTTATTGCATTTTATTTCCCAATGTCACAGTTTGTGCACCTTGAACATGTCGGTCGAAATGTGTATTTACCCTGGGAACAAATTCTGCTTTTAATTTTTTGTCGATTGTTTATTCTAACTTGCAGTGTTCAGGAGTTAAATTGTATATATATCTGCAACTGTGATTCCCGGGAGTAACGTAACAATAAATTGATAATACATTCTGTCGCATTAGTCAAAAGTCTACAGGTTACCGTAGGATGAAATAAAAACCAGAAAAAAATATATATTAAGAGTGAGAGATATATATTTTCATTGCTTATGTAACTATGTATGTATATATTATTCAGGGTATGTATATATATCTGTGTATCAATTCTAGTACATAGTATTTATTTTTTGCACCAACGACAGCCCCACTTTATGTCCAGGCAAATCACTGTCCATTCCATGGTTGCCTGGAAGAGATCGCAGAAAGCGATAAGGCCATTGTATATTTTGTAGTGTTTGATTTATTTTTGTTATATATTTTTGTGGTGTACAATAAAGTATACATAAATAAATTAATCTTTCCAGGTTACTGAAAGACACCTGCGAGATTATTTAATGTGTTTGCAATGTAGGTAAGTACTAATAATATCGTTTATTTACATAATCAAATTACAAGATGGTTATTAAAATTAAGTAAATTAAATTTAAACTAAGTTAAACCTAAAAAAGGCCCTCGAGGCATTGTACCGAGGATGCTGGCGGCATTTCCTCGCTGAATTGCAATGCTTTGCGCGAGTGAGCCGCCAGCTTTTCGGTCACCAGTTACATCAACTAGACGTTTCGCGATTTCCGCAAATAATGTTTACAATTTGGTAAGTACTTAAAGTGCAATTTTATTGAACAATACAAAATAAGCTTGCGCAAAAACGTTCTAAAGACTACGTGATTCGACATAGCTACAACAAAACACACTATTTTACCTTTAAACTATAAAATAACCAACAATAACCACACTAATTCTCATTAACGATCCATACGAAAGAATCGCCAAATTCTGAGTAGGCTGCACCAAAAAAGTCTTGCACCTAAATGTCAATAATTTTTAATGGTTTTTCTATAGTAAACAATGGGCGAAACACGGGTGACTATTGTTTGTATTATTTGTGTTAATGTGTTCGTTAATGGTTTGTCCGTCTGTCTGTGCGCAAACACTGATTTTGTGCTTAATACGAGTAATGTTATGGTATGGGGCACCCTGCTAGTACTGTGTGCGTTGTGATTATGTAGGGATGGTGTTTCTAAGGCTTTGTTGGAGTTCGATGGTG
This sequence comes from Atethmia centrago, assembly GCA_905333075.3. Taxonomy (NCBI): domain Eukaryota; kingdom Metazoa; phylum Arthropoda; class Insecta; order Lepidoptera; family Noctuidae; genus Atethmia; species Atethmia centrago. The sequence continues at coordinate 12,861,785 of HG995386.1, read as the reverse complement.
GAGTGGATTGACAGTTATTTTATTCGTTATTTAGCTTTATCAAAATGTTCTGAAACTGTTCAAGACACCTGTATGTAATTCACTTGTTTTCAGTCAGTTTGATGTAATAACATCGATCCCAACAACTTGCGTCTTACTGGGACTTCTGAAATATAAAAAAGAATACAGAGGAATTATGGTTTTATTTTCACTGAAATTACAAGAAATGGCGTAGTTCAAAGTTCGAAGTTATAAGTGCAGCCCGAAGTGACTTCAAGTAAAACAAAACTATATGTAAAACTATGTTAATTAGATATATTTGTTTTTTTTATGTACAAATCAATATTAATTATTTCAATAAATAATTTCTCATTAGGTAAAACAAAATTGGTTACACTTTCGTATCACCAACGAAATCAATATAATTTTTGAACTCATTTCTCAATAAGTTGGTGCCTTTATTTTTTTTTAATAACACTATCAATATAGCCCAGAATCTCAAAACTACTTGCCACGTGTCTTTTCAAAAGAACTAAAGAAAAATGAAAGTTACCAGGAATCGCAAACCTGCATCTGACAATAAAACATTTTGCGCATTTTTTTTCTGTTTTGCAAATCATCGTGTACTGTTTTGTATTACTTACCATTAATTGCATTTAACATTTTATTGGGTATGGAGAAACCACAAACAAAAGCATTGAAAGAATTATTGTTTAGCCTTTTTGTTACTTTTTAGGGAATATGATGTGTCAGTATGTCAATTTGGTGTGGAAAATGTAGAACAATATCATTAGTTAAAAGTGAGTTTCATGGTAAAAAAAAATATTTCTTTCCAAATTTTAAAATCCTGTGAACCCTCTCCACCAGTATTCTCGAGTTTTCTGGTGAAGAAAGGTTTCCCGTTGTACCTAATTTTCCCATTGCATTGCAATTAATCAGATAAATATGTAGGTATCTAACTAAGACAAACCACAAACCATAACATTCTAGTTTTCTTTTGATCAATTATTGCAATTTAATGTCTCTTTAAATATTTCGTACTTATCTACCTGTACGAACCATAAACGCATTTCAGTTGCATGTCAGTAGTAAAGTAAATGAATAAGTCGTATACTAGGGCACGCAAAATTTCTACCTAAAAAACCGGCCAAGTGCGTGTCGGACCACGAACAATGAAGGGTTCCGTAGTTGGGATTACTTGGGATGAATTTATTCCAAAAACAAACAAAACATTGTAGTTGAAAAACATGTTCTCCCATTCACTGATATTTGTCACGATCAATTCTCCAACTGCAAATGGTCGACTATTACTCGTTAACTTTTCATGCCTACTTAGTTGTAATAATTTTTGCTTTTAATTTTATTATATTATTATGCACTACTGCCATGAATTTTTCACATCTCCATAAACAACCGTTTATCTGGCAGGGGGGGGGGACACTTGACACTAACAAAAATAAAAATTAGCACTTTAAAGCTTAATATTACGCAAACGGATCCTTGAATCGAAAAATGGTGTTCTCGGACTCGCATATTTTTGAACGGCCTATCCAACGATACCCCAAATCATGGGATAGATGAGAAAAAAAAATATCATCCCCACATTACGTGCAAGGGAGGTACTCTAAAAAAAATTGTTGTAAAAAGTTGTCGGCGTGATTATATATTATTCGTGATAAGATTATATGTACTTATGCCAAATTACAGCTTTCTACAGCGGGGACAGACAGACAGATAGACTGACAGACGGACATGGCAAACTATAAGGGTTCCTTGATTACTACGGAACCCTAAAAACTGAAATAAAAACTTGGGAGCCAATTTCAAAAACTAGGGAAATATAAAAAAAAAACTGGACAAGAAGAACTATTAACCTTCTCAGACCTTCCGAAAACGTTCGTAAAGAATTCTCATATTTTTGTGTCATTTATTTATTCATCTATTATATATTTTTTGAAAATTGTTTTATAGCCCTGGCGCGTGGATGGAGCGCGCCATAGTATACAGTCGACAATACAAGACATTATTGTCTGTTAGTTCAGCCAGTTCTAGTCATTCTTTCACAGAAATAAAGAGTATATTCGTGTAAACTTTTTTGACGTTGGTGCGTACGCTTTGCTCTGACTCGTACTTAAAGGGCGAAAAAGCTGTAAAACAATTTGTATTGTGTAATGTCTGCCGATGACATTGAACAATAATGTTATTAAATTACTGTTAAAATATTTTCAAGCAAAAAATATCTACGAGAGCAAAGGACGGAAGGTGTGTGACGCATGGGAATTTTGCTATGTCATCTCTTTCTAATGTTGCTTGTAAATACGTACCTATTACCTTATTTACCTACTGGATGCCATCTAGTGATTGTCGTCATCGACCTGGGCTTTACGTAAACCCAATGTTAGAGTTTCTATCATTATCATATCATTCAATCAGACTAACCAGATTTTTTGAAGAAGTATCTGCTTTGTCTCTTCGCATTCCAATTACTATAGAACTGAAAAGTTCTCTGAAAAGTACCTAACGAGGGTACAATATAAATGTGTGACAGGCATAGTCATTATTATACCACCGGGGGCCCCGAGTCTGGCATAGCTTTAAATTCATCCCCAAATAATTTTAATCAGATCCAGCTCGTACCGCCTGCCCTCCCCATCGCCGCCCTAAGTTAAGGTCCCTACCCCACAGGGGGTACCCTTAGCGTGTAGTCGCTTAGTTTATAAGTTATATGTCCCGGCTGGAGGCCTTAGTTTATTGACGCACCCAGGAAAGTCCGGTAAATGCCCTGGCTGGAGGCCTTAATTTATTGAGGTATCTGGGAAAGTCCGGTAAATGCCCTGACTGGAGGCCTTAATTCATTGAGGCATCCAGGAAAGTCCGGTAAATGCCCTGGCTGGAGGCCTTAATTTATTGAGGCACCCAGGAACGTCCGGTAAATGCCCTGGCTGGAAGCCTTAATTTATTGAGGAAAGGAAAGTCCGGTAAAGCACGTGACAACCTCCAACCTAGGAGGTTGTCGGCTGCTGAAGAAGCCACCTGCGAGAAGCCATTTCTCAAAAAAAGAAAACATAGTCATTATTATTATTCATCCGTTATTTAAACACTGGTCCATCATTCTAAGTTCTTAAAATCATACGAAATCCATAATATACAATTGGTAGAGCGGAAACAAAAACAAATGATCAGGTAAACCTTTATAAGCCCTATAATACATGCCAAAGTCACATCAATAAATAAGATAGTTAGCTTAGCTAGATTTGCCTCGTGATTCCCAAGTATGAGTGAGTATATTGTTATCAGTAGTCAGTAGGTACAGACTATTAGATTACTATCTCAATATCAAATATTACAGAAGTCAACCATCATAAAAATGTGGATTTTGGTAGCACACAGTATCACTATAAACTTAGTTACTATCTTCTTGGCTTCTTGACCTTGGCAGGGTATGAAGGAATCGGTTAAGAAATCAATGTAAAGATCTAAATATAAAATATAATTTTATCTATTTCTGGTTAGCAGCCCTTCATCGGTATTAAAATTGTTTCAGCTTGGAGGAGATGGAGCATGGTTACCCATTTGTCAGCGCAGAGAGTTGAGGGCTCTGTCTATGTCATTCTCTATTCTCAACAAGCCGAGAAGTGCGCTTGTCGTTTTTACCTGAATTCCCATATTCAATACTCTCTGCCCATAGTAAAAATCTTCGTTCCACCAACAATCGCCTTCTTCGATGTCCTTCTCACCGCTCTGGTTTCATTCACTCTTCTTTCTTTGTCCAGGAGGCCTTTCTTTGGAATAGGCTCCCTCTGAACATCAGGACGGCAACCAGTCGGTTGTCTTTTAAAGTGAAGGCACGTGAACACATACGTAAGAAGTCGGTAGAAACATCCCAGCGCTGATATTTTGCTGGATTCGTTTTCTCCTCTACTGATCGTTATTTCCCCGCTACCGATCATTATTTCTCCTGACAAAGTTTATTCTGTTTATATGTATGTATGTATGTATGTATATATCTATGTATTTATTCTTGTATTGTTTAGTTATTATCGTGTTATCTATCCCATATGGTTCACCTTCCATGTTTCTTCTCTGCATCACCCTAAGGTTGACTGGTAGAAAATGCCTCAGGCATTAAGTCTGCCTTGGTACGGTATTTTTTTTTACTTGTGCATAAAGTTTTAATAAATAAATTAGTGTCAGGCACTGTGTCTTTTTCTACGTGAGCTGATACAAAGAGACGTTTGCCTGGCCTGGGCCAGGCTGACGTTTCTTTGTACACAATTCTGCATTATTCTACATATTTACCACCACACACCACATTCCACACATTCACCTAGGTGTCGGCCTACTAAAAAGCAGAATGGTGCTTTTCCGTCCTCTGGATGGTTAAAATCACAGGCAGCATCGGAGAAAAATCCGGTGTCATAGTAAGTTTGAATGTTGTACCTACTTTAATCTATTGTGAATTTTCGAGTATGAAATTCAAATCTGTTCAGCCAAATAAATATACATACTTACTTACTTATATACTTGCATAAACTCACGCCTTTTTCTAAGGGGGTAGGCAGAAACTACAGAACGCCAGCTGCTACGATAATTACATACTCCTTTTGCTTCGTTTATGTTCATACATTTCCCAATCTATTCTGTAAAAGGAGAGGAGAACTTGAAATGAACTATTAATAGTTGCAATCCTTAGCATCAGGTTGAATGACGGCTCATTTGACCTAAGTTTTAACGGTGAGATTTAAACAGTAGTTATAGTCCGGTTGCGAGTTTGTTCATGGTTTGATCATTCATCCAGAAATTAATATAATCTATAAATATCTTTTTTTTTAATCTTAATATAATTTTTAATGCTGCCAGTCTTCTGGGCACGTTTCCGGATGACAGCGATGCAGACGAATACTTTGACGCCTAAGTGTCCTTTTGTTTTTTGTAATAATTTGTATATATAGTTAGTTATTTAATTTAGTGTCTACCTAGTGTAAATAGTTAGGAGCATCAATATTGTATATTTGTCTTTTAAATCTATGAAAATAAACTAAACTAAAATCTTTATACCTTTCGATGACGATTCCCAAAAAACCCACTGCGAATTTCCCATAAGTAATATAGTAGCTATAAAAAAAGTAGATTAGCCGACAGGTATCTGGTAATTCGGTTAATTCCCACGCGTAAGAAAAATAACTAGGAGTTGATATTACTAGATAAATATTTGAGATGATAATGATATAATTTTACTGATAAGCCGACGTGTGAATCAGTAGGGCTATGTTCGATGTTTTGTCGCGTAACTCGCTGTTAGGGTATTTCGGATTCTAAAGATGTTTACTTAGATAAATAAGAACGTAACACTATACAGGACACACACACACACACACACACTATACAAGAGAAACAGAAACTATTATTATAAAGAAAGTTTTTTTGTCAAATTTTAAAAAGTGTTGTGGAATATCCAATATATTGAGTTATCTAAAAAAAAAAAAACTAAAAAAAGCAATTTTAATCTGAATAAGACAGGCAAATATAAATAACTGTGAAATATCCGCCAACCCTATTATCTAAGGCCTTATCCAAACACGCAAAGCATTAGCATAACTTGCGTAATATTTAATACACATTAATATGTACACAGCTCAACATGCTACCGATGACATTCATTTCTTGGGAACCTGTCATAGGACACTATCAGTCAAGTGGCTTGACCCTGCAGTGGCGACAAAAAGACGAGAGAGTTATCGCCTGTGAGAATTAGTTTACCGTATTCTCTCCCTGTATGCTGCTATCCTGTGATGTGACTAACAGATTACACATAGGTGCCACCCGAAATGTTAAATTGTAACTGTATGATGATTGGCATGTGTATTCGTGAAACTGACAGAGTACAGTATGACTGTTAGTTACAAAAACATTGTGTCAAACATTGTGAAGCGCTATATTATTTTTGATAACTATGCTAATGTCGTTAAATACACAATAGCACTAATTAATTTGCAGGAGAATAAGATCAACGTAAACTCTGGGTAGGACAGCGAAGATGAAAAAGAAAATCTAGAATCTTCACTTTTCTTCGTGTCGCTGACACAACAATTATTGATATTTTGTTGGCCCTAAACTTCGCCACTTCCACAACGTTGTCGGTGGCAGCGTAGAGGTCACTCTTCACTAATCGACGTTACTTTCACTGAAAGAAAGAAAGAAAGAAATCATTTATTTGCTGATAATGTAGGTATACATATAAGTTGGAATATATATTAAGTGTCCCGATACATCTTACCTACTGATAGGTTTCTTTCTTGGCCATTTTGATAAAGCAGCTTCTGCTTATACAAAACTAGTATAAAAGATTAGGAGCATTACCTTATAAAAACATGTGTTAGTATTTATTGCGTTACTGCGTAAAAGATATTCAATATATATTTACAATACATCGTTGCTTATGCCACTGAAAAACTATATTTTCCATTTGTAGAGCCAATCAATCAACTCAGTCTATCGCAGTCCACTGCTGGACACAGTCCTCTCCTAGGCTGCGCCACAACACCCTGTCGTCGACCCATCTAGATGATCCACACTCACACACACTCTTACACACACACGGGGCTTGCGCTACGGTATTATATTTTGGGGGAATTCCACAGACAAAGCAATAGCGTTTAAAGGCTTCTACATACTGGCGCGACTTGTCGCGCGACGCGACGCGACACAAAGGCACCGCTTGTAGCGCTACACGCGGTGTCTTTGTGTCGCGTCGCGTCGCGCGACAAGTCGCGCCAGTATGTAGGACCTTAAGGCCCAAAAGATATACTTCGTGCTATGTTCAATTTGATCGACAGCTGTATGCCATTATTTAAAAAACACAAATTACTCTCTTTCTCTCTCTCTACTATCTCTGTACATTTCTGAAATTGCGGCATTTATAAAGGTAAATAAATTTCTATGTCCACGACTAGCTGATACCTTCCCTCGTAATAAACGTGAGTTGACGTGACAATAATCAACTGTGTTTGCACATTAAGGCGCTGACAAGACCCAATTGACCAAAATAGGCTTCGCTTAAGAAAAAAAATTGCCAAATCTATATAGTTTGTGGTAGCGGAAAAAAATATATGTTAATTTTGACCATATTTCCCAGAACTTGGTTGTTACCAAAACACGTTTTGAAAACAAAATCTCGATACAAACTAACGTTAAACTAACCTCTTACTTTGAGTTCTAATCCAATATATCTCTATCAAATATCAACATACGTTACGTATTTAATTAATAACAAAAACGTCTTATTTGAATGCAGAACTTGGTTGTTTTTTATTTTCGAATACTTAACTCAATTTTGAGTAAATAGATAATTACTTCATATTTTGCAATGAATTACAAGCGTTGTGTCATCGCGCTTCTCTTTCTTTTCTATGGAATTTGACAGTGACCGCGGTTTAGGTGTTGTCAGCGTCTTAATGGGAAAAAGCGTTTTCTGTATGGCTCCTAAAATAAATAATGAAATACCACTACTGTGAAATACCAATACATGTACTGTACACTTTATACCACAGTCTTATAAAGCATTGCCGGTAAAATTGTTTAAAAAAAAGATACGAGATTTATTAACACAGGCATAAGTGCTATTATAACATAAATGATTTTTATCATAAACTTCTCGCCTTGTTTCCCCAAAGGGTTGGGCAGAGGTGTACCTGTAGTACACCCACATTTTGCCAGTTATGTTTAAGTCCCATGTAATAGGGGGCGAGCCTTATGAAGATTATTAAATATTGTGACATCCTGCATGCTTAATTTGAATGTATACGCATGTTTTGACAAACAAAAGTAACTTTATCTTTATCTTGCTTTTTTGTAGAGCTCCAAATATCTGCATGCCCTTTACCTGTAGAAAACTAGGAGAATTGTATCCACATATTTTTTTCCAATAGAAGAAATACGCAGTATAGACGTCGATGATCCTGCCTGTGTTCTTAGATCATGAAACTATAAAAGATCCTTACATAGAAAACGTATTATTATTATCTCTCTATCCACATGGTCCAATTTTGCGTATAGGCTTCTTATACTTTGAGCTAATAAACCCTTTTTGTTACGGGTTTATTAAATACTATAATTATCTTATTTATTGTCGTTATTAACTCCTTATTGTATGTTTTTCTTAGACAAGGCTATCTAATCATCATTATCGTTATTCATTTCTATTATGACGGTACCTTTATCGAAATTTGATATTACCTCACTGCGATTATTTTATGTGACGAATTTGACAATATCAGTGATGACATTATTGTTTTTCTTATTTCTTAAAACTGATTATATTTTTAGTAACTCTTTTCCATATATTAGTAAAATTCGGAACAATAATAGGAATTACATCATCAATATGAGTGTACTTAAATTTCAAAGAGTAGTTCAGTGTGAAGTATACAGGGAGTAGCAATTTCCTACTGGAAAATAATTCAGTTCTTAGTACTTTTTATAGTTTGATGATATCACCACTTATCATCGGCAGACATACTGACTACTGCTGTTTCGGCGCCGTTTTCCTTATTCATATTAGCTGTAATATCATCATAATCTTAAGGTGTCGGTATCCCATTGATAGATCCAGATTCTTTTTCAATTTTCCCTCATGCTTTGGTCATCCAACTCGCACCCGACTTAGACATTTGAAGTTCTTGTTTTAGCATGTGCACTGATAGTAACAATTATGGAATAGAATCACTAAGTACCCTTTTAACCATCATAGACACTATGAGACACAAGACATTCAATCCATAAGATGTTAAAGGCTCCTACATACTGGCGCGACTTGTCGCGCGACGCGACGCGACACAAAGACACCGCGTGTAGCGCTACAAGCGGTGCCTTTGTGTCGCGAGGCGTCGCGCGACAAGTCGCGCCAGTATGTAGGAGCCTTAATGGTTAATTCTTGAGCATGTATTACAGTAAAATATGTCTATATATTTTCTCTGTGGATGGTCTTATTTTCATCTATCATCCCAAAATCTTTCTTCGCTGATAGCCGTACTCCGATAACATCAATAAAATTAAGAAACAGGTTACTATCAAAACTAGTGTGGGAAAATGTTATTTTTCTATTTACTCTGATAGAAATACATTCACTGCTCAGAGAGATAGTAGTAAAATACTCCTAATGCTTCACCAATAAGCTGTCAATCGGGTGTTCCTATCTTGTTTATTTTCTACTTGATAATGTCCGAAAGTGTACAAGAGATCACTGGGAAATGGGGTTTGGTAAACACTGTTGTAAATCTTAAAGAATGATAGATTATCTTCGGAATGTGATGGATTGTTGAGGAAGCTTCAGATGATATAGGTAACTTTATCAGCTTTTGCGCAACTGCGGAATCAAGAGAAACTTAGAAAACAGAACTGCGCAGGCTTTCTTCTTGTACCTTCTTATAAGATTCGAGGAAAACCTGAGGAGTGGCTGCAATAATAGGGAGTAACAGCCAAGAACCCTAAGAAGGTAGGCTAGACTCAAGAGCTCTCATTTGAGATTTTTCCTGGTTTTCATGTTTTGATTACAAAAACCAATGATTCTTTGCTAGTGCTTTTTACTACCTTATCAGTATCTTTACGACTATGATGAATGATCTAGTACCTCATTATTTATTACAATTAGTTTATTTCTTCAAATTTGGTAAAAAATACCTTTTAAAATCTCCCATACCAAAGTGAGTAGGTAAATTGGGGGCGGCTTTCAACCCATCCAGATACCCGACTATCAGTATTTAAAATCCACTCACTTTATTCAAACAGGGCGACGATAAACGTTTGATAGAGCGCCTATTACAAATTGCATTTATACCAAAAAATCAGAACGGTGACGTCATGGGGGCTTAAACAGATGCGTGGTTATCAGTAATCGATGCGATAGCCACCCGTCGTGTAACGCGTACCGACAGAGTGACAATTAGTGGATATAGGGATAGTGTTTGATATTAATTTTGTTTTGTTTTTCTTCAAATAACTAATACTGACCTATATTTTTTTTACGAATGCTTATTACGGTATTCCTTAAAGAAATGGCCGGGATAAACTGGACGCCAACGGCGAGAACCGGGTGCTGTGCTGTAAATTGGGATATGGTTATGTCCAGAAGTGAGAGAGGCCGAGTTGATTTAGATATATTATTATGTATTCCCAAGTCAAGTCAACCAGCGTCAGTCAACCTCTCTGATAATAGCTATCTGAGAAGGCTGGTGGAGTTTCAAGTAGGTACCAGTAATTATTGTGACGTTATAATTTTACTTTTTTATACTTACATGATCCACTATACGAACTTCTAAACAAAGACTATCGTACATTATGCAAGGTTAACTTGGCATAGTACTACACTATTACAATAAGTGAGAAGACATGGTTGTGCAATCCACTTGCGCGTCCAAACCGCGCGCCGCGTTGTTCGCCACCCGCCGCGTCCAGCTACGCGTTTCGCGAGCGCGCGCGACTTGCGTCCCGGTCATTTCCAACATAAAGCGTAATAACTAGAAAACTACTGCAGCTATACCTTAATAAAAATTCATGTGTATAACTGAAACTATATAGAATCAATAGGTTATAAAACTACTTCCTACTTCATAGTCCAAAGTAGGTACTGTAAAAAACGTTAAACTTGAGAATATGTGTTAAATTTCCGTAATATATTTGTCCTTTTAAGGATCCATTGTGCAATATAAATGCCACATCAGGCGGTATGAGTACAATGCTGGTACTTGCTAATTGAAAAATAATTAACTATCAATAATGATTACGTTCTATGTGTACATATAATGCTTTTTTTTTCTTCCACCGCTTAGTGACACAATGATTTCAATGGCAATCTGAAGAAAAGAGCCATCAGAGCAATATATGGCCATCGCAGGCGCGATTCTCTAAGGGAACTGTTTAAAGATATTATCATCATGACGGTACTATAGAGAAAAATCGAAATCTTTTCAGTAAAAGAGGTGAGGTGAGGTGAGGTTTCAGACACAATTTCAGGACTAGACATAGGACATAGTTCAACCAGGTTTCAGACTGGCTAAGGTAGACTAATCCTTCATGGGGTAATGTTTAAAATGATACAATAAAATACTTCCCCACATACTCCAGTTGAATGAAATGAAATTTAAATCTTGTATATAACGCATACTATACAGCCAAGCATATTATAATTAAATAATTTGGGGGATTACATCGCTGACAAAAATGCTTGGCTCAACGCTGGTCCTGCTCCACAGTTATTTGATGATTTTCCACCCTCAAAAAAAAAAAAAGGGCGCATAAACTAAACGATTAGCATTCGAAAAAAATATTGGAGCTGCTGAAGATTTTAAAACGTATTTATATTTGCATTATACAAATTCAGTCTCTTAGTATTGTATAATTAGATAGCACTTGTGTGAGCACTATGCACCTACTATTAAGCTACCATTTACTGGGTACGTCTTTTATTGACTTGAATGTGGCTGAGACTATGTCATGCTCACTCAAATGTCTCGCTGGTGGTGGCGTGTGTGTGTGTTGGATCATTAAATCATTAAGCTCCTTTCAAAATACTTGAGCTGAATGGTTCTGATCTATGCGTCATGTTCGTGAACGGGCGCCGTCAGTAGAGACTGGTCATTTCTTAGCTACCACAGCTTATTTTAATTTTTTAACTTTTTATTACGGACGCTTTTAAGAGTTGGCAGGTTTGATTACTTAATTAAAAACATTTGTACGCCCTCTGGCAAAAAATAACGCACTCTTTATTATCTTTATATATCTACCATTATTATTGTGGCTATGTTAAACAAATGAATAAATGACTTGTGATTTATGATGTTAACTACATTTTCCATGGCTTCATCCCAAAACCAGCCAAATATGAATGAAGTAGGTACTGTTTTCGTGATAAATATTTATTACAAATACTTCAACCGATGTAGCCAAGTAAATCGATTCAACTTTGCAATCTACAGAAACTTATTCAAAACAAATTGACAACCCTCCCAAACGGGCCAACCCCTAAAAATTTGCATGCAGAAGCGCCACTTCAAAGGTAACCGTTGATAACTACCTTGCTTTTAGGCTGCTACAGCCTTCACACAATTGTAAACCTTATTTAACGTCGCCCAAAAGTTCAAAATCAACTGTGGACAAAATATAAGCTCCTACCGAAGCCCAGATTTTCAGTGCACGCCAAATTCAACCCTTGCTTCTGAAAATACAGTTAAAAATTCTTTTATTCCATGAAGATTTTATGTCATTGTCATTCCCAATGTTCAGCACAGATTGTTTTATCTCCAAAGCGTAGTTCCCGAGGGGTGGTTTAACACAATTTTGTACCGGTGAATGAGTTTTGGTAGCCGCCAGCCATCTTTTACTTTAAAATATACATATTATCTGCGTTGTTTTGATAAAGTCTGAATAGACACATCAAAATATGTTTTATCTTAGAATATTTCTATATTCTAAGTGTTTTATATAACTACGTAGGTGCTCGTATATTATTGGGCCATCAAATCACGAAAGTCTACGTCATCAATTAGCAACTAAAAGAACTAAGTCTTCTTGGCCATTAACCTGAATAAAAGCCACCCCGAAGAACTTCAGATTGTTCCAAATGGTTAGGGGACCTGAGAATTGTCACTATCCTGCGGAATTTCTTATAAGTAGGTAGGTAGGCAAGTTGTTAAGCTTAGCTATTAAATACCTATTTACCCAGTTTTTGGACTAGTCGTTTATTTTAATTTAACTTAATTCAATCTACGTTCTATTAACAATGTAATGCAGTATAGGTTAAAAACCACTGGTTACAGTGGTTTTTAACCTATACTGTATTAAATTTAGTATTTAATTTGGTTTAGTGATCTGCATGGGTAATCTGCTCTATTACGGGGCTTACAGGAATAGATAAGGTGATCTATTTTCAAGTAGGGCTGAAACCAACTCAGTGAAACTATTTAGGTATCTACGTCTAGTTGCGTTATGTAGGTTTGCAATATTTATTAAGTACAGAGATGTGAAATATTTGAAATAGTTCCATTTAAAATGCAAATGACGACACGGTTGGCGTAATGGCTGAGCAATCGACTGCTGCGCAGCGTGTCGCGGGTTCGATCCCCGCACGGAACAAATATTTGTATGATCTGCAAGTAATTGTTCCGGGTCTGGGTGTTTGTGTTTGTGAGTTCTATGTTTGTGAACGCACCCACGATACAGGAAGAAATTCCTAGTGTGGGGCAACGTCTAAAAAAAATAAAAAAAAAAAAAAAAATACAAAATGCAAAATATCTATTTCTATTATGTATTTAAATACTTTTTCGAAAATAGCATTTAGTATTTTATTTGAAATACTTTTTTGAACGTATTTTCTATTTACTAAATACATTTTACATTTCTCAAGTATTACCAACATTATCAATCGAAGGTTAGCTAACCTACGATTGATAATGTTGGTACAAAAAAAAAAAATTTTATGATAATTGGTAGGTACCAATTATCATAAAAAATTTTTTTTTTGTGGTCTGTGGACTATAATTTTTGAAAGATTTTTTAGAGACGGTACGGGTTTGGATTCAATAAACAAATACCCAAATATTCTAAAGTGTTCCTGCTTGCCAAGTTCTGCACCAGTAGAGCGTTCCCTTCGGTGGCATGATCATGAGGCCTCATAGAAGGAAAATGGGTGATAATGTATTTGATCAAATTGTTGTGTTAAAGTCTGGGTTATATACCTATATGTATAAGTACTCTTTTCAATTTGCTATGAGGCCTCATGATCTCTATAAACAATATTGATCGAAACTTGTCTTATCAATTAAGAAAACTGATAATTTATCTTTAGAAAGCATTTTATTTTAAATCCCTATTTTTTCAATACCCATTTTGCATTATTACAAATAAAAACACAAAAAGTGTTTGTATTTTGTATTTAAATACTTTTATCAAACCATTTTGTACATCTCTGTCTAGGTATACACTAGATATTATTTCTACGTGGAACCACTGCATGTAAAAATGTGCTGAGTAAAAACCTTGTAACATCGAGCACAGCGCCATCTTTGGAGTCTAGAGTGAACTAATTTTTGATCCGTTATTGATGCATGCATTCAAATTAAGGCAAACGTCAATAGATGGCGTTGCACGAAGCTTAAGGAAATCTCGAGAGATGGTGCTGCACTGATATTATGATGCAGCATAATAAGTTCATCTCAATTGCATATTAGTTATATTCAAAAATATAAGATTTCAATACATTCTACGTTCATAGACTTTATTTTATTTGAATTTTGTATTCTTGCGGATCTCAATAGACCTGAGCTGCTAACCGAAAATACAAGACCTGATTTTCTGAGAACGATACCACTTACAAATGAATACATCCTACCAAATATCAATAATGTGTACGGGATGAGGGTTGCAGAATACTTAGTACCTCTTTTGCTTAATAAACTACCAGAAGATTTACAAACGTTATACAAAGCGAATTCGAAAAGTTATAAGTACAAATCAAAACGTTTCTTTACACAAAATTTCTCATAATGTGTGTATGTATTAATGTACCCACAAATTTTTATTATCATTATAAAATTATTGTATCATTGTACCTTGTATGTAAGTAACTTTATTGTAAAATTTATTTGAACGGCTCGCCGCACACGGATAAACCAAAGGTTTTCGTTGTGAGGCTAAAACCAAAATGTAATAGGTTAACTGTTTTAGAAATAAATAAATAAAAAAAAATAATCACATTATCTTTTGAAATTTGAACAATCTTAAAAAAAAATCGTGGCTGAATAAAAACCTATGTAATTGTGTATATTTTCTGTGTCATGCATGTCATGTCATGGACAGCCTTTGGTCAAAAATGTTTATCAGCGCCACCTATGACTTCACATGTACACTTTCTTTCATATCGATTGATTCGATTCGTTCATTTTGGATATAACAGATGCCGTAATGCCCAATTTACATTTTAATACCTCCAAAAATAAGACTGACATAAATAAACAGTGTCATAATAATTATCTCTACCATGGTTTTCCAGAGAATAAATAGTATCTTATCACTTCACGTTAACACCGTAATAGATTATAAAGCGTGTCAAAAAGCCAAAAATTGTAGCAGCGTTTACTTGTGATCCATCGTGTGTGCCATCTTTTATCACTGAAAGCTGAAAGCCTGACAAGAAGGTCTTAACAAGGGGTATCGTGATATCCAGTAACTGGGTTGTGGAGGTCGGTTAGGCAGTGGTTCCGTGTAAATACTGGTATTCAACTGCATCCGGTTAGGCTGGAAGCTAACCTCAACTTATTTGGGTAAAGGCTGCGCAGATGATGACTGCCATCTTGATCTTGTCCGTTAGAATAGAAAGCAGTGTGGTATTAAAATCCTTCAAATCATCCATTTTTCCAGTTCCGTCGGCCACACAAAATTTAGATGTTAAAAGACTTTGTTGATGTAGAAGTCCTGTACGTAGGCACCTATTACATACTCTTGTGGATTTTGCTGAAGGGTGCTAAAAAAGTCCTTTGTTGCACTAACATTTTAACAGAAAACGATAAAGCTACATTTTAGTAGCGTGTCCAGTGATCCGCTATTAATCAAATAATAGTACCTACCTACTTTTATTAGTTCGCGCGGAATGGATCATTACACTGTTGGCCACGTTATTGGTCTAATTTGGCGTTCGATTTTATGTGTTTGCTCGCCCCGCCGGCGACCGGGTTTCATTATCCGCACCGAATGCCATAAATTGTCCGGATTCTCTGTGTTCAGAGTGTGATAGTTTGGGAGTGAAAGGTTGTTGGTAATTTTTTGATAGGTTTCATGCGAATTTTTGTCTAGTTCTGTTTATAGATATGATTTAGTTCAATTAGCAGAGTATAGCAATTTAGCAATTTATTGAGTTTAGAGAAAAAGGTACTTAACAATAAATTGTCATAAAGAGATCAAGTCGCCCACTGGACTGCACAGCAAAGTACTCTTACCACTGATCTCTTCAATATCGGACATTAATACGAGTAATATTTAAATATATTTTATATATTTTTATCTACTCTCTATATAAACAGTAAAAGAAGATAAAACAGTACACAACACAACACAACAATAGCACAACAGTACAGTGAATGCAATTTAATGAAATATTAATTTTAAGTAAGACAGATTATACTGGATTATATTACTGTTTTAAATAAGGTTTTTTCTGCTTATCTTATTTAGCGAGTAAACGTGTAAGCCTATCGCCACCCTATCGTTATATTTGAATGTCTGTAATGAAATTCTGAAAACCAAATCAGATAATTGCTCGATACTACCAATCAAACAGTCCCACTACGCACAACAATTGTGATATTACGTCGATTCGCTTGCACAACTTAATTTATCTGTGTCGTCAGTCAATTTCCGAAGCGGGGCTACTTAATTAGATTCATTACAGAGCAGCTTGTGTCAGCAAACAAACAGGGATCGCTGTTTGCACAGTCGAACCGTAGCGTAGGCTTATTGCGGAATCGATAGGGGCAGTATTTTTCGCCCGAAGTGTACGTGACAATATTACAGAAGATTAGTTTCCTATGCGCGTGTGAGTCTGTGATAGTTTGGTGAAGTTTTGGGTTGTAATATTTTCATATGAAAGAGATAACTAAGATATTACGAGATGAAGAAAAAAAACCGGCCAAGTGCGTGCCAACTACGGAACTTTTAACCAACCCAACTACGGAACCTTTCATTGTGCGTGGTCCGACCATGCACAATAAAAGGTTCATTTCGGTTTCAAGATGAATTTATCCCAAGAACAAACTTAAAATTGTAGTTGAAAAACATGTTGCCCCATACATTTCAAGTGCAAAGGTAAGTTTGTACGCGAAATTATGAGTGATCTATCATGTTATTTTAAGACTAAAGACTTCTTATAGGTATTCCTGTAATCCATAAATAAAGAACTATTTTGTGTATTTTTTTCTTAACTTTAGACTCGGCCGTTTTGGAGATTAGGAGGGAATGGTCATATTTCATCAATTTTCTTAAATAATTTGAAAACTATTTATTTGGATATTATAATAAATTGAGACACCCACAACAAGCCTTTTCGTTTGATATATCACACGGTAGGTTCAGTGGGCAAAACTTTTTTTTAAATTTTAACTTGTCCCCTAAAAGTGACCCTCATATTCAAAATTCATTTATTTACGTTACACGTCCGTGTTTGGGTCACAAAATTGCATATATGTACCAAATTTCAACTGAATCGGTCTAGTAGATTCGGAGCAAATCGACTGTCACAGACGGACAGACAGACAGACAGACACACGAGTGATCCTTTAAGGGTTCCGATTTTTTCTTTTTGAGGTACAGAACCCTAAAGAATATAGATATAAGAATAGAATTTCGGCAGCTTAGCATCTTCAACCTAGGTTGTATTTCTAGGTTGGATTGAAGTAAGTAGGTATATGAAGTAAGTATAGACAAAGTGCACTGTTTTCACTCCGGATAACTTGAAGAAAATATTTGTTGAGATAGTATTGAATCAAGAGAAATTAGAATTCGTCGATAGAACTGTTTTCCTGGGGATTACGCTCGACTCAAGGCTTCAATTAACTTCCCTTGCAGGACGGCTAAGTTCGGCAGCATATGCTTTGAGAAAAATCCGTCAATTTACTGATGTAGATACCGCACGGCTGGTAGATTTTAGTTACTTTCATAGTATTTTGTCGTACGGTATTTTACTATGGGGACGGGCTGCAGACATCGAGTCTATTTTATTCTGCAGAAAAGAGCCATCAGAGCCATATATGGCCTCCACAGGTGCGACTCTCTAATAGTTCAACCAGGTTTCAGGCTGGCTAAAGTAGACTCATCTTTCATGGGGTACTGTTTAAAATGTTAAAATAAAATAACTCCCCACATACTTCAAGTGAATGAAACAAAATTTAAATCTAGTATAAAACGCACACTATGCAGCCAAGCATATTATACGTTGATAAAATCGCTGATAAAAATGCTTGGCTCAACGCTGGTCCTGCTCCACAAGGGCGCAAAAACGAATTGATCAGGTATTGAAAATAGTGTTGGAGCTGCTGAAGATTTTAAAAACTCTCTTTGCATTGTATAAATTCTGTCTCTTAGTATTGTATAGTTGCACAGCACATTGTTATGTGAGTACTATGTACTATAAAGCTGCCATTTACTGGATACGTCTTTCATTGACTTGAATGTGCCCTGGCGGCTGGGAGTATGTCGTGCTCACTCTAATGTCTCGCTGATGGTGGCGCGTGTGTTGGATCATTTAGCTCCCTTCAAAATGGTTGAGCTGAATGGTGCTGATCCACGCGTCATGTTCGTGAACGGGCGCCGTCAGTAGAGACTGGTCATCTCTTAGCTGCCACGGCGTATTTTAATTTTGAATTGTTTTTTTTTTTGTTTTGTTAATCTTTTTATTACGGGCAATTTTACGTTTTGCATCGTTCTCACATGTATACTTTCAAAACGAATGATGTAACCAATATTTTGTAACCATTATATATTATGTACGTTGATTTAAAAGAGTGTCCGTGGAGTTTCTTGCCCGTTCTTCTCCATAGGTACCTACTACGCTTTGGAATGGGCAACTAGCTTCATCTTTCTGACTGACCGACCGAATTGACAATTCAAAAGTGCCTGTAATTGGTTTATTTGAAATGAATGCTTTGAGTTTGAGTTTGTTTGAGCTGATAAGTGTTACTTATTTACCTCTAAAAAACTACCTATTACCTACCTACTAAGACGTTTTTGTTTGACCTATACATAATGTTCCTAGCCTCTAATTTGTCTGAGAGAGGAAAAGCTAGAATTTTCCGACACAGAATCATTTGGCAAGAAATGGCAGGTTTAGCTATACAAGTCCATGCCTGCCGGGGTCGCGGGAAGGTACCAAAGGGTTACCGTGGCCCCTGGCAACACAGGCAACAGAAGGAATACGGGTGGGTTTTAGTCAGTAAGAGTCTGACACACCCTCCCGCTCCGCCCAGAGCGGGAGAAGTTATTTGATGATTTCCCGCCAAAAAAAAAAAAGCTATACAAGCTGTGTTTTGGATTCTAATTTCCTGTCATAGACAGTTAAGAAGATTACGTTTCTTGACCTTTTATCAATGACCCTTCAAATTAAAGGCTCCTACATACTGGCGCGACTTGTCGCGCGACGCGACGCTACAAGGGGCGCCTTTGTGTCGCGACGCGTCGCGCGACAAGTCGCGCCAGTATGTAGGAGCCTTAAACAATAATATTTAAGGCCATCCACTTATTATCGTTTACCTCTACCGAGAGCAGTGGTGGCCCAGTGGTAACGTCGACTTACGAGTTGTAGGTCGTAGGTTCGAATCCAGACAGGTGCTTTACTTTGTGTAAATTATTTCACCATTGCTCTCAAAACGGTTAAGAAAAACATCCTGGGGAAACCGGCTCGTCCTAGAACCAAAAATTCGAAGACATGTGACATCTACCAACCCGCACTGGGCCCGCGTGGTGGATTACGGCCCACACCCTCTCACAAAGAGGAGGCATGTGTCCTAGCAGTGGGAACATTGTAGGCTGATTATATATACTGTTAATATGTATATTAACAGTATATATAACTACAGCCTGCTACCTTGACATACATACCTTACATGGTGGTGATGTTTTCAGGAAGCCATTTAATGTTATTCCATATTTTTACCCATTGATTTTAAGTTATTCTCTTAACTAAGCGAATTTTCGAAGGAGAACATCGATATCTACAATCTACATGTCGTGCATAAAATATTCAAAGTATCATAACCAAGCGGTATACTCTCTAAAGTGTGAACTGACAATAACTGAACTCACCGGCAATGAAAGTCGTTTGCAGTAGTAAGTGCTTGTAAAGTCCTTTGCGTAGGAAGCGGCAACTCAGCAAGTAATCCTACGCCTACGGATTCCACTGAGTAACCCTATAGAGCGACCCCACGTGTGTTTGGAGGTAAAATGTAGTAAAATGAAACCTTTAGTAGTAAGAATGAGTTATGGTGAGGGGATGGTTATAGCTAACTATAGCTTAGCTTTTCAGACAGATGGACGGAAATGCAATTCAAATCACTACTGGCAATGGATATGGCGTATTTCCAACTGCGAAGGCCATAGTCAAAACAGATTTTGTTTGTTGTAGACAAAATAGCTTTCGGTGCAAGCGCAATGTGCGCGCTACCATTTGTTTTCACAAAGATAGACTTGGCTCATTTCTGCAATCTTATAAATCGTCAACCGATCTGCACTGCTAAAGAATTCTGAGCAAAACGGGTGATTTCTTCGGAAGTCAATAAAACTCGATCGTGGATACAGATACTTCATGTTTGTAGGTTTGGAGTAGGAATACTACCAAGTAACACAAGAAACATAACCCGATTTACCACTTACTCCCTAAATAGGTACAAACGGCCCCTAAACACCCCATACCTATGTCTTTTAACCTCTGACTCCCGTTCGACCCTCACCCCTAGGGGCGTGTCACTCAACGGGGGACGACCGGGACGTTCGCGCATGCTCTGTAATCATGCCCTGGGATATCAAAGATGGCTGATACGATTGATGGATGGGACAAGGTTAGCAGGTTATAAAAGATTTTTTTGACGTTTCGTTTTTTTTTTGTAGAATTATAATGTATTTGTTTGTGGTTGATTTTTTAGTAATTAATAGAAACGGCAACAATACTTGATGTAGACACTGTACATATTGGTAGTACATTGTTTTAAAAATTGACAATAGGTAATTCGTTCTTGACATGGCCCCAAGGAGTTGCGAGCGGAATCATTTAAAAGTTCAGTCTTGTAAGAAAGAGTCCGCTGTTTGATATTTGTACTCGTATAAACGGATATATAGAACATCACCATAACCACCATCATGGTTCTCAAAATTTGAGGTTGATAAAACAGCCAGTAATTAATAGGTGTAAGTACATTGTTCCTTCTTTTCTTCCGTCTTAAGTTCATATTTAGTATTCTAAAAGGTGCCAAATGCAAAAGCATCCTCGTCAAATTTCAGGAGGATGCTATGAAAGACGATAATCAAATAAAAATACGATACCTGCTCAATAATTAATCCATACTTGTTTTTTTAGTTATTTAAGTTTGACAGTATTTTAGAATACACCACTTTTACAGAACAGAGTTACCCCGTTGCGTATGCGGTAGTGTGTGTGTAAAAGGGCAGTTACAGTGCGGTATCACACGGGCCGCGTTTTAAAATGCGTGTCCCACACATGCCGATTTCCGAAAAACAGAAAAAAAGGACCTACTTATTTTATTATTGATTCGTGTCGAGAATCTTTAGCATAGTTACCTCCTTAAAATTGACGAGAATGCAAAACGCGACGCCTTGTATAGCAAAACCCAACGGTTGTTATATGCTGTGTCTAGATAGAACTTATACGAGTATGTATGTATTTGCTATATGCATGGTAAACACTTGCTTATTTAAAACCGGTGACAGAATATCTTGATGATGGAAAAGTTATGTGAACTATCAAAACATAATTCAGACTTTTCTAACCTTTCTCTCTTACACATCACATTCCCCCATAAACCAGTTATTACTATATATCCCATTTTTTATGATGTAAAGTCAAAAAAAAATGTTTAATGCCCTGTATAGGATTTCAAGAACGCTTAAATATGCGCTCTCCGTCATCCCAGTGGTTGTCAAACCGTTAAGGGATTAAAAATATGATCGATGTCTTATTTTTGAGAGAGAGCAAATAATAATTGTTGTATATAATATAATGTATAAAAAAATATATAAAATAATAATAATAATTGTTTGAGGGCCACTTTTATTATAGAGTCTTGATATCGGTGTAGGTATTCAATCACTAGATAAGTCACGATGTGACCTACAGTAATGTCATTAAATTAAAAACTTTAAACGTGTGTGAAGCTTATTAAATTTTAAGTACAAGTCCAGAGGAGCAATTACAGTATTTTTAATAACGTTCGCATCTCAATCTGTCTCAGTTTTGATAAGTTTTTGACATTGATTGTCGTTGAGAAGGGATTGGGACTTGAATTTTACCGCTTTTTATCTACAAGAATTGGCCTTCCGTTGTTGAATTTTGTTTTTTGCTGGCGCCATTAGGTACCATGAAATGATGAGACCATTGAATTTGGAAGGTAATACTGCTAGGTTTTCCAGCATTTTATTACCTGTTCATGTTTATTAGTAAGGTAGACCGATACACGTTGAAATTAAATAACGTCTAAAGCCATTATTTTTTCTTAAAGGTACATGGTTCATTGATAGCTCTAAAAGTCACGCACATCCATAACTAACTAGATAAAGACCGTAACTAGTAACAGGTTGCTATGACATTATGCACGAGCAATAAAGTCCATTTAAAAAGCCGTTCGACGAGTTTAAACCTACGTTGTAAGTTTTTTAAAGGAAAAGTTAGGAGGCTTTCGTCGTCAATTTTGGTAATAATTTCCCTTAGGATCATGGGACCGTGAGCGTGTTAGGTTAGAATATCTGTAAATGGCTAACTATGGTTGGAATTAGCCAGGTTTCAACAGTCACTTTTAAAATTAGTTTGTTAAATATTTGTTATAGTACTGGTAGTTTATTGGGTTTTATACGTTAGTGAAATCTGTAAAATAAATGTATATTGAAGCCCGCTTGCACCAAAAGTCACTAACGATACGCATTTAATGATAAACGGATCAAATTAAAACATCGTTCTGTCTCCGTCATCTTCTAACAATTAACAGAAACAGAACGATGTTTTAAATACGTTTAGAGTTAAAGCGCATTTAGTGATTTGTGGTGCAAGCGGGCCTAAGTGTAAAGTCTAAAATAGAATAAATATGTATATCCATATAAAATTACATAAAGGCTTCTTGAACCTGACAGATTTTTCCAATGAGTTAAAATTTCAACATTCCAAAATTCTTTTTAACTATGGCTGGCATGACTAAGTACAATATTCCGGTGCATTCTTATTTCTAAAGTTGAGAATCCCAGGCCGAACACAATACATCGACCGGCCCGCCCAGTCCGCTGTGACAAAAAAAAATAACTTTCCTCTCTGGCCGTCAGACGACGAGTGACTTACCGACTATTTGTTTTTTTAGGCTGCCCCGCGTACGATAAAGTATTTTTTGTGGCAGTAGCTTGGCAGGGTGGGGAATTAGTCGATAGTTTTTTTGCTCGATAAGACATTTCAGTTATCGATAAAGATAGTTCTGTTTTGTTTCTAAAACTAATTGATAAGCTTGATCTTGGTTTGAATTAATTCAAAGTAAGTATTTTTACAATTATTTTTGGATGTAGTAGCTTTCAAGAAGCCATGTTGTAGCACCTAAGTGAATTATGACTGGACTGAACCACTTGAATGATGATCATGGCAATTTCATTTCTGCTCTTGGATTCGTTGTGGGATACTGATCTATAACGTGTCTGTAGCTGTTTTAATAGTATAGTAGGTACATATAACATTAAGTTAGACAATAATGGTCTGATTTATTCATAACAGTACTTCTTCATTCGTGTCCTAAAAAATTGTCGTAGGTACCCCAAACAATATAATTACTCAACATTTATGACACAAACCACCGAAAATTTATTTCCACACAGTACAGCTCGTAGAAACAAATACAATCGATAATAATACGCGACACCTTGACAGATATCGATATTTCATAAGATTATAACTGTCGATACACTATCTCGACGTATTCTTTTTTGGACGCACTATGCCATTGTTTGTAGACAAGGACAAAAACAATGAGGCTCTGTAAGTGGGAAAGAGATAGGGAATCTTAAAAAGAAGGAAGAGATGCTGTTAATTTTCCATTTCATTAGAATACAATGAAAGTTTTTCTTTGTTAATTTTCCTTTTTTGAACTTCGTAATGGGAGCTGTTATAGCTATATTTTGGTTGTTTTGGATAAATAATTAATTGTCTCTCTAAAAATTCGGTATTGTCGTAGCAATAGGTTGGCAGCGATGACGGCAATGCTGATACTATGTATATAATGTAGGCTGTGCTTTTAGAATATACATAGCATAATACATCAAACATCATTCTGATAGATTCCTTGAAGTATTTTAAAAATACCTTAGTGTTTAAAATTTGCTAAAAAGCTTCAAACATACATCACTCTTAGTAAGTCGTATTGATTTCGTCGCTGGCCATTACCTACACTTATGAAACGACCAGAGATAATCCCATGCTGCCGCTAAATGTTTGAGTTATTAGTGGTAATTACTTAGCCCCATCTGAGTCTATTGCCATATATGTTTATATATACAGGGTGAATTTAGTTCATAGGCATCTTCTTAAGCGTCAGACTCATCATTATGAACAACTTTTACTATAGGACCAAACCTGAAGTCGCGAAAAAAAATCAGCTATTCGCTACATTTATGTTCGCTTAACTAATCAAAACGTAGGGAACAGCTGTATTTTTTCGTGATTTCGGTTTTAGTCCCATAATTAAAGTTGTTCATAAGGATGAGTAAATGATCCCTTAAGGCCATGCCCATGAATTCAGTTTCACCCTGTAAATATACATCGAGTATATTTTCAATCTTTTTTGTAAAATTGCATTGAGACTTTTTGTAAAATTAATATGAGCTCTCCTGTCCTAGGAATCGAATTCTAAAGCTTTTCAGCAGCGTCGGTTGCTGCTATTCGACCTATAAGGCAAGTTTTATGTTTTGTAATCCAATCCTTATTAACATTACAGGTTCTGAGGTAGTAGAATAGATTTTTATTAGCATTATAATAGAAGGCCGGTTCGATTCGCTATTAAACCTAGCTCGAGAAAATGGTCTGTTTCAATTCATTATATTAGTTCATACGTGTATAAGACTGGGTAGAGTGGCCATGCTTCTGATTTTTGTTCAATATTTCTGTCGTGTTTATAATTTGACTCAATCAATAATCAAAATATTTTATTTCACATAAAAATACACATGGACACTTATGAAACGTCAGAAGCTAGGTGCTCGGTTCCAATTGGTCGTTTTCTATGGAGAAGAACCGGCGAGAAACTCCACGGTTACTGTTTTAAAAATAATTGGCTTTTACAATGTTTTCAAATTACAGTGTTAATAGGTATGGGAGGACATTGTAGGCCTGTCAAGAAGTACCAGGTACAAAAAATAAATGGTCGACAAATCTAGTATATTAAGCCAACAACGTTCTCACATTTACAAAATCTAAAAGAATCTATCTAAAATATTAATAAAATAATAAAAACCTATTTAAACCAAATGACATGTTTGCTGGTACAACTGTAACAAGTCTTAATTAGGATCCTGTCCACAAAATCCACTAATAAATTACTGTCTCTAAAGACTGCTTCGTTGATCTAGTGATCGCAAGAGCTACCGCTGAGCATGAGGTCTTGAGTTCGATTCCCAGGTCAGGCAAAGTGTTATTGGGTTTTTCTATCTGGAATTTCTAAGTACCACCAGCCGGAGTCCCGAAGTCTGGATTTGTGCCCGGTTGATGGCAATAGGCTCGCCCTTACATGGAACTTACGAAATGTGGGTGTACTATAGGTGTACTTCTGTAAGGACGGAACAAGGGTGGGTTTTAGTCAGTAAGAGTCTGACTCACCCTCCCGCTCCGCCCAGAGCGGGAGAATTTATTGGATAATTTCCCACCCAAAAAAAAAGTTGTCCGATGGTCATTTCAAAAGAGAATCAAAGCACTGATGTAACCTCGTTTGCAAAACGCAAACTCATTCAAGAAGTTGTGGTATCGCACCTAGTAGGTGGTAGATATTATGGTTTTCAGCCTAGCGACTATTGCTTGTCATAAATTTCCTACAGTCCGTCAAGAGAATGCGTTTCTGTCAGTTGGACAATTTCTAATATATTAACTATAAACATCAAAATCGCAAAACACATATTCATAAGTATGAAAATGACAGGTGTCAAGAACGAATTCTCTCGACGGCCGGACTGTAGTCTTCCGATTTTGTTAGTTTTAATAATGTCTTGCAAAAACTAAATATCCTCTACACGTTGTAGACAAGCGTGGTGCATATACGCAAGCTGCAGCATAGGCGGTCTGCGGCATAAAGGTACCAAACTGGTTTGTAGCCTGAATGCCGACGCAAGTGGAGACTGCAGTACTGTACTACCGGTGTGGGGTATTGGCCACTATAGACATTTGTTTTGGTGTCTGGGAACTTGAAAATAATGGGAAATTAAAAAATATGGATCAATGTCAGAAATCATAATCCTAACTAATATTATAAATGTGAAAGTGAGTTTATTTGTTTGTTTGGTTATAACGTTTTTACGCTGCCTACGGGATCGAGACTTATGAGGGTGAAACCGCGGGGCGCAGCTAGTAAGAAATACATTTTACACGTACTTAGGTAAGTATAAATAAGTAATTTTTCCTGTGGATGGAAGGGTAGTTAATTAGGTATATCGTGCATACACCTATCGTGTACATATTGTAGTGGAAATGTCGCTAATGCACCGGGGTAATCGAACCAACAAAATATCGCAAAAAAAAACACTTTTTTTACCACATAATACGTATATTAATTTTGAAAACATAAATAAGTACACGAATAGTAAAAAACAAAAAGCTCCCTCTTAAGTTTTCTGGTACAGATATTAAGTATCTTAAAATGATAGATTGAAGATTCACGTTAAATTGGTAATTAGAGGTCTAAACCATTCCTGACGGAGATGTACGAGGGCGGGTCAATAAGTCCGTGACTTTTGGAATAAAACACAGATTTTTTGATAAAAAAATAATTTTATTTTTCAACGTAGTCTCCCTTGAGCTCTATACACTTTGTCCAACGCTTCTCCAATTTTTTTATCCCTTCCAAAAAAAATGATTTGTCGAGGTCCTCAAAATAGGCCTTTGTTTGCGAGATGACTTCATCATTGGAGTCAAATCTTTTTCCACCAAGCCATTTCTTCAGGTTTGGGAACAAGAAGTAGTCGCTCGGAGCCAAATCTGGAGAATAGGGCGGATGAGGGAGCAATTCATAGCCCAATTCATGGATTTTTGCCATGGCAACTGCACATGTGTGCACCCTTGCATTGTCTTGGTGGAAAAGAACTTTTTTCTTGGCCAAATGAGGTCGGTTTTTTTTCAAATCGTCATTGAATCGGTCCAATAAATTGGCATAATATTCCCCATTGATTGTTCTTCCCTTTTGAAGGTAGTCAATGTGGATTATCCCGCGTGCATCCCAAAAAACAGTCGCCATAACTTTATTGGCTGACAAACCCACCTTGGCCTTCTTCGGCGCCGATTCACCCTTAGAAACCCACTGTTTTGACTGTTGTTTGGTCTCTGGTGTGTTGTGATGGATCCATGTTTCGTCCACGGTTACAAAACGGCGCAAAAACTCCTCCATATTGCGATTAAACAACGCCAAACCTTCCTGTGAAGTTGTTACACGATTGCGTTTGTGGTCGACTGTGAGCAAACGCGGCACCCATCTTGCGGAAAGCTTTCTCATGCCCAAGTGATCATTCAAAATTGAAACCACTGAGCCATGCGAGATCCCTACGGCTTCCACAATCTCTCGCACTTTCAATCTTCGGTCGGCCAACACCATATCGTGAATTTTTTCGATTGTTTCGGGTGTAGAGACCTCAACTGGGCGTCCAGGACGTTCGGCATCTTCAGTGCTTGTACGGCCACAACGAAATTCAGTAAACCACTTTTTTACCATTGAAATCGATGGTGCAGAGTCCCCATAGTATTTATCAAGCTTAGCCTTGGTCTCGGTAATGGTTTTTTTTCGCAAGAAATAATGCTTAATAAGCACACGAAATTCACTTTTTTCCATTTTCTCCTCAAATTAGTGAGTAGTCTGATAAAAATAGCTGTCAAACACAAACTAACTGACGCAGCAAGTTTAAATTTTGACAGGAGTCAACTGACAGATGCCTGTTGACAGGAGCAGTGTTGCTGTTTCAGTAAAGAGGTCAGAAATTCAAAAAGTCACGGACTCATTGACCCGCCCTCGTATTGTTTGCGAATTTGTTTAGTTGAGAATCTAGTGCGTTGAGCATTTGGTGACTTGCTAACGAGGTGACACGTAGGAGGTCGGTGCGTACTAGTGTCACCTGGATTTCCCTCGCCTGTCGCCTGGACTGCCTCACAGGTGACGTGGCGTTACAGCGCTAGACGCTGCGGGTGGCCCATTAAGCCTAGTCAGTATACCAGTAGACGGTGGAAGGGGCTAAAATTTGGCCCTTTAATTGGTCTTATACTTATGACAAAACAAAGGTTTCTTTTTTACCAGCAACATACAAATATTATGTAGGAAGTAAGAGAATCAGAGCGTTGAGCGGAATACATACCTTTTGAATAAAATATATCGGATCATCGTCACCATCATCATTTCAGCCGAAAGACGTCCACAGCTGGACATAGGCCTGACCCAAGCACCGCCACTATGACCGGTTCTGTGCTTCCTGCATTCAGCAGATTCCTGTGACCATTCATTATTCATAAGGTCATCGGTCCACCTTGTATGAGGCCTTCCAACGCTACGTCTTCCGGTACGATTCGATCACGTAGGGAAACTCTAACCCTCTCCATTGCCCTTTGAGTGACTTTTAGCCTTTTAATAAGGCCCATTGTGAGCGATAAGATCGGATATAAGGAATGAGACATCAAAGGCGGGTAATTACTCAATTTACACTGCTTATTTTACCATAATCTAGTTCTTTCCATAAACAAATAATAAAGTGGGGAAGCTATTTAGCTTGTGTTCACATCACATCACTATTTATCTTTCCATGATTATTATTCAATTTCATATTATATAAAATTCAATCCTTTTTTTTTCAGCGGGTTTTCCAACGACTGACAGAATGCTATGAACATTTTGATAACATTGTTTGGAAAGACCATCTATTTGAATATTTCATAATTTTAGAAAAAAAAAAAGAGTTGACCGTTTTGCGCGCAAAAAGTATTTAAGAGTTAAGCAGTTTTCCAAATGATTTGCTTGAAAAAAATCTCCAAATGATTTTACACCTTAAAATGTTGCTGGTTAATTTCAAAATCAAATGAGAAAATTTGTGGTAACTTGATGTGCTGGGGACTGTAAGTACCTAGTGAAAATGATCGACTGATTTAAAAACTGGACTAACAGATGTGGAAATGAGCATTGCCATATGGCGCTCCTTACAGGAATTTTACAAAGCTTTATTCAAGAAGAGAACGGATCGCAATCGTCATCAAGATACCACCCACCATCGCCTCGAGATCATTAGCACTAGTTGTATTGTAAGTACTTACAAAATGTATGTATGTTTCAGTGAATTTATGAACGTCAAGAGGAACCTTCAACTGCCTTTCAAGCTGCATTTAGTTTAGTTGTTGCCTAACCAAATCTTCAACCTTTCAAAAGTCAAACGAAAAACTTGTGCAGTGGCCATCATTTAACGAACTCACTACATAGATTATTGGGTGTATTCTGTACAAATCATAAAACTTGATTAAAACTTCAAAAGTTATAATGCAATTAGTTTTATGTTGTCGGACGAGCGTCGGTTTCCTATGTTTTTAGAAATATGGAACCAAATTATGTTCCTATACTTCGTATGGTTTTGGGGTGAGCAGAGATAGAGGAAGACGTCGGAGGATTTTTATAAAAAGTATAAAAACTTTTAGTGCAAAGAGCTTGTGCGAAATGAGATAGTTTATGATGTGTAAGATCTTTCCTCTCGCTTTCTGTGGGAGTGATTTCGTGAAACATAAACTAAATTAAATTAAAACTGAGATTAACCTAAAAAAGGCCCTCGAGGCATTGTACCGAGGATGCTGGCGGCATTTCCTCGCTGAATTGCAATGCTGATGCGTTGCGCGAGCAAGCCGCCAGCTTTTCGGTCACCAGTTACATCAACTAGATGTTTCAAAAATATTCTATATAGATTGTAATTAGATGGGTCGAATTTCGACCAGTAGGTGACCTATTAGTGGTGATTTATTAGTAATGAATAAATATTTCAGTATTTAGCTTTTTAAAATTTTGAGGTTCATTTCTGTCGCTGCTCAGTTGCTTATGACCATAGTGAGATGTCAGATGTTACACTTGTGCGACTTCTGTAAGGCTGCTCGTTTTTTTCTTTATTCAAGAGCCTTTTGTACAGGAATGGATTGTTAAAAGCAAAATGAATGGTTCCTGCGTAAATCAAATGCATTGCCTACTGATTTACGTTATCATATAAATTTAATATCTTTTGTCTAGTTGATGTAACTGGTGACCGAAAAGCTGGCGGCTTTCTCGCGCAACGCATCAGCATTGCAATTCAGCGAGGAAATGCTGCCAGCATCCTCGGTACAATGCCCCGAGGGCCTTTTTTAAGCTTAACTTAGTTTTAATTTAATTTAGTTAATGTTAATAATCATCTTGTAATTTGGTTATGTAAATAAATGTCTATATCGAGAACGACAAGTAAATTAGGAGACTTCTTTAACTGCTTCGATTAACAAACCAGTAAGAATTTTCGTGTCCCAACTTTTAATCTAATACGTACTTACTATGTATTTTCTTTTCAGTAGATAAAGGAGCTTTGTCAATGTGTCATGAACATGAACGATCGTTCATTTTGCTTTCCTTCAACATCACTTTTGTTGCGCCAACATTGTAATGCCCCGATAGTAACTACAACAGGTTAGTTTTGACATAACATAAACGGTTAAAAGTCTGTGACATTTTTTATTTACCTGATGTAAAAAAAAAACAAAAGAAAAATGAAAATTTCTCAATCTCGTTCGAATTTTAAAGCATTCCGAATGAAAATGGCAGTCTTTCACCGCACTTCATCGGATCGAATCGCGAGCCGAACGCTCCCGAAACGCGCCGAACGACCGAAATGTAGCGAGAGTTCGCGTGTCTTTTGGCCGTAACCGTATCTTCGGTAGATAAAAGGGTCTCTTGGACCGTTTTAATTAGGCGGTAGAATGTATCGGGTGCCTGATGGCGCGATAGGGTTACCGTGCGGTATTGGAATTTTGTTGCCATTTTTTTTGTTTATGCTGAAGTGTGTAGTTTTTTTTGGCAATCAGTGTGTATGTTCTTTTTATAAATGTATTTTATGGGCACTTTTTAAGAAGTTAGGTAAGTAGTATGATCTTAATTGAAGGGCGAAGTACTCAAATCTGTTTTGTTGGGCCTTGATTTAACTCGGATCAATGTTTTAGTTGTAAGTCTTTACCTACTCATGCACGAGAAACCTTTATTTAATTATTTTTTTTAAACGGCCAGTCACGACTATTTTATCTGAACTTGAATGCTAGAATTGGTTGCCAAAGAATTATGGTGTAAACACCCCTGGGTATCACCATCTATTTTAAAGTGTGTTACATTACAAACTTTATTTTTATGAACTTAACAAACAACTAAACATACTATATATACCTACATAATTACATATATTTAGAAATGTCTAAATCTAATAGCTAAATTGTTATAATTATGTCAAAAATGGAATCGTAACATTGGACGAGAATTAAATTATTAAGTAAGGACGGACCATAGATTACGGTGTTACGGGCGAAATATTGGACGTTTCATAAATTAATTTTATTTGATTTATATTAACAATTCAAAAATTTTTATGTTTGTTTTTGTTTTTGGAGTATTGATCATATATTATTTTGTCACTATGTCAAATCGTCATTTTTTATAATAACAAATTATGTACCTACTACATACCCTAATGGATGAAATTAGTATAAGTAGGTAATCGAAATTATAAAATCATTACACTATATACAAAGTTTGTATGAAATATAATAAAATAATAATATTATTATTATTATTTATTTATTTTATTATTATTTTTTAATATTTTTATGTTTATTTTATTAAACACAATCATACATTTTCAGTAAAATTAAGGTAAACAATAGTCAGTTGCCAACCCTGCTGGCTGCAGGGAGGTACGTAACCGCTTGCGATCGGCTGGACAGTGCCGTTCAGCTAATGCGTACCTATACGCGGTACAGCACCGGGTAAACAGTAGACTTAGGCCATATTTAGAAAATATTTTTATTTAGGAATTCCTGTCTGTAATACTGTATAAACTTCACAACAAAAAGGCATTTGATAGTTTCTTCTTCTTGGTAATCATTTATTGAATCACTTATTTATTGATGATTTCAGTAAAAAGCTTATAACATTTGCAGTGTTAATTTGTTGCTAAACTGTGCCATAATAATATAATTTGAAGACAACGCTAGAAGAAAACTCTTATCAATACGATGCGGAAATAAATCAAATAATTTTAACCAGTACGATTTTATTTCACGATCAAATTGGTTCTAAAATCTTTTTTAATATGTTCGACAGAATTCTTAGAAAATATGCCACTTGGCTCTTGAGCTAAAGTGGCATATTTTCTAAGAATTCTGTTAACTTGTTACAAATGGATAAATGTAGATGTGGATCAATAGATTAAAATGATGTGTTAAACCATGACACACTTGATCTATTAATTTAAACATTACATTATGTATCTTATCAATTAATTATTAAAACACAAATCAGGAAGTTGTTAACTAAAGTGATTATTATGTTCATATTACATTATGTTCATATTACACATTATTTTCTTTTGTACTATTTTATTATAAACGTACGTTTTAAGTTAGTACGTGCAAACTGATAATTGTTGTTATCTTCCGAGGTTATTGACGCCTGAACATGGCGACCAAAACCATCGCTGGCTCACTGTGCATTTCACAATCACAGTAGATAATCTAAAGTAGCGCCATGTAGCGCACTTGAGGCAAATTAGGGTAAACTTAATTATCGCACTGCACAATGAAAAATTATTTTGATAAAGATTTTAGCTAGAACTACTTGGTACTGAAGTACTAATAAGTGTTTTGTAGTAAATTTTTAGTTAATTCCGTGAAAATGTCTTAAAAACGTGATCAGGTGAGTCGAAAATCGGCAGCTGTAGTTAGGTACGAGTATATCAATTATTGTGAGCTGTTTCCTAACGCATCTTGAAACTATAAAACTTGAACCTAAAGTCAATACTTACACCGTTTACAATCAAAATTGCACCAATACAGTCTGACTACCAAAAATAATTAAATCCAAATAATAATACCAGCCTATAACTGTCCCACTGCAAAGCACAGTCCAGTTTTCATACAGAGAAAGCGCATGCCCGCTTTGATCACCACGCTTGTTCAAGGAGGGTTGGCGATTTCAGATTATATTAGGTACTAGCTGCTACCCGAGTGGCTTTTTCTGAATAAAAGTAGCCTCAGTTACTCCTTATAACATCAGCTACCTGCCACTGAAAGTCCCGTCAAAATTGGCTTCCGCCGTTTCGGAGATTATCCGGAAAAAACATATAAAAACAATAAAAAAAATATTTTATAAATACCGTAATATACACTTTCATATGCATTTAGTAAAAAGTTGTTATTTTGATATTACAAACAGACAATTCAATTGTGTTTATTTGTTTATGTAGATAAAGCCGCGTCAACACAATCATACGATTGTACAAAGTAGATTTGACGGCTACTTCGACGTTAATTTGATCGTGGCAACACTGGTCAAAGCGCACTTGGATGACGGCATCCAATCAAAGTGGACTAGGACCGCGTTCAACTTTTCACAGCCTGCTTTGTCAAATCTACTTTGTACAAGCGTAATTTGATTTTGTCAACGCGGCATTAGTCCAGGTTTCCACACGATGGTTTTTCTCCACATATGTCAGTGATATCACAACATAACTTTCTAAGTTTATTTTGTAACTTAGAAAGTTAAAAAGTTAAGTTAGATATGAATTGAAAAAAGACATGATAAAAAGACAAGGTACTTGCCCGAATTAAAAATAAAATTAAACAAAAATGTTCTAAGTCCACAGTATTAGCGATGGTACAGCCGAGTCCAGTTGCAGGCGGGCGCACCGGACAATGCGACCAGTTCCGCAGATCGGCGATAGCGACCAACCAGCGATAGTATTTCGCTATGTGGCCCCAGTTTAAAACAATGTCGAGGTAAGCAGTAGAAGTTTCATGTTATTAAATTTGTAGAGCTTTTTAATGTTAGTAGATTCCAGCGCCTTTTTGGAACTGGCGTATTTTGAACCACTTCTGCTTAGAAAGAAGCCTTTAGCGTGCAAAATTGATAGGCAAAAGCCGTCAGAATTCGGTTTTGAGTTAAACGGGTTGGGGTTACTGGTCGTCTTGCTAACCATGGTTTTTTTATTCTTATTGGTAATTAATTATTTATTTATTTTACTTCGATGGTCCTAGTATATCATTTTTGACTTCCAGTCACAGCTATAGCTATATGTAAGCGCCCTTTATACTTGGCGGCTATTATTTAGGTATTTTATTTACGTTTACGTTTTTATTTTTATTTTCTGTTTTTTTTTTGTTGGTCTAATGGCGTGCGCTAGCTGTTGTTGCGCAATGTAAATTATTTTGCATACTATTGTATAGACAGGGCCGGATTTACAGGTGTGGAGGCCCTGGGGCAACCAAGAAGTGGAGGCCCCGAAAAATTTGTGGAACAGAAGAAAAAAAAAAACAATTTAAAAAGGTATCTTGTGATTGTCAACTTCTTTTTCTTTGATGATTGTGAACTTTTTTTCTTTGAAGTACCTACACAAAGGATATATTTTTATCCTATCTTAAAAAAAAAACAATTGTGGAGGCCCCTTCTTTGTGGAGGCCCGGGGCCAGTGCCCCTGTTGCCCTGCCCTAAATCCGGCCCTGTGTATAGACTCAAGTTTTTCTATCTGAACAGACAGCAGTGCTGCCGGGGGAGTTTGTTGCGCCACTTCTTCTTCCCAGCTAAAGCACTCGGAAGTGGTAAAAAGCGGGCATTTTTTGGGGACTGCCTTATATAATTTTGACGTTAGGAAAGTGCTGATTCTCAGCTTAGTTTGAATCAATGACTTTTGATTTGATTTGTTTTGATGTTAGTCATACCATTTTTTGTTTATGTCCAGATGCAGCTCTATTATGCTAAATTAATACAAGGTATTTAAATATTACAAGTGCAACATGTTGTTGGATCACCTATGTTGGATATATTTTAGCTAGACCGACATGACGGCCCGGTGCGAGTTGTACCTCGCTTCCAAAGTTAGTTTACTGACCCTTCCCTACATAACTACATCATACCAGCGAAGTTTATAATATTGGTAAAATGTCAGACCACCTGTTTGTATCGCAGAGTATCCTTTACATGAGAGTCGATTTTTTATCTAACTTACTGAGCCCGATATGTGGTCACAAAATAAATTCCGTATTTACATTTTCAAGTCAGTTCTCGCTCTCATTCGTACTTATCGCAATGATATGTTAGTACATCTGGTTGTGTTCTCGTAATAACATCATACCAGTATTCGAATCACCAATCCGCGTTGCAAGTGGTGATAATGGAATGGTTTTGCGAGGGCGGTTATTGTTTACTTATCGTACTCGTAAACGTTTACTGCTGAATATGTCTCTTCATAGACCGCTATAATGATCGTTTGTGATAGAATTTTGGCTTGTAGTAATGAGGGTTGGCAAACGGATGATGGATGGGGATCACGGTATATTTACTCGTATAAGCGCACAAACAAGATTTATAAGCAAAATTATAAGGCTTTGGAAGGGTTGGAGACGAAATGACTGGCATATTAGTGATCGATGGTTGTCAACGAATCTAACACGTTGCGACCTGTCAATGCCATTGGAAAAATGAAACATTCGATAAACAGTAACTAAACTGGACATCAGGTGTAAAGACATCAACATAGCTTAGTTATTAAAATGAAAGGAAAATATGAAGCAATCCTTCTCAGACCCAAACTTAAAGGCTTCTAAGATAGCCGCGACGCGACTCTGGTGGATTGATTTCTATGAATACTTTACGGAAATTGTTCTACCGGTGTCGCGTCGCGCCGTTGCATCGCGCCTGCACGAGACGTTATTTGGATGCAGATGGATTGTAGAAGGCTAAGAGTAAAGATATATTATTTTAAGACAATGCTACTTTATGTTACTGACCCTACAAAGCCCCCTCAAAACAGCAGTCTTTTCACAGTTTCTTCTTCCAGGTGTGTATGTAAGACACCCAGAAAACCCCATATGACGTCATGGTTATTTATGACCAGCAACTTTCATGGAAGCTCCTCCCACCCGGATTCATACGATACAGAATAATCGTAAATCTGGCGCGTGCGACGAATACTGAAACAAATGAGTTGTTTGACGTTTTTATTTGTAAACGAGGAGTGGAAAACCCGTATAGGTAATCTAAACCACTGTGCTGTACGTGATGAGAAAGCTTAGTGAGAAAACATGAGTTTTTATAGGATTTGTTAGACATAGGGTCGATTCGTTTGGTAAGCTTAGAAGGTTTCGTTGAACATGAAACCTTAGCGCTGACTGCGCTCTTTCTTTTATTTTAGTTAACTCAATCAAGTGCCTGTAAGATGAGACTGATCGTCTGCACCCATCGATGGAGACAATTCGGCATTTCTTAAACAGAAAAAAAACTTTAAGAATCATCCAAGAATCAGATAAAGAAATATAGCAAAAATTTGTCAGCGATGATAGCAAAAGACCTAATGGTGTGTCTTTGGTCCCGTGGAGTTTGGGATCGATGCTTGTGTGGGACGCTACCTGTGTAAACATACTAGCACCGTCCCACCTCCAACGGACTACTTCTAAAGCGGGTGCTGTGGCAGAAAATGCCGAAAATCTGAAAGATATTAAATATAGAGGCCTTGGCAGAGAGTACAACTTTGTGCCCTTTGGCGTCGAGACCCTTGGTCCGTGGGGTCCCAGTGCACATAAGTTATTTGCGGAAATCGCGAAACGTCTAGTTGATGTAACTGGTGACCGAAAAGCTGGCGGCTTTCTCGCGCAACGCATCAGCATTGCAATTCAGCGAGGAAATGCCACCAGCATCCGCGGTACAATGCCCCAAGGGCCTTTTTTAGGCTTAACTTAGTTTTAATTTAATTTAGTTATTGTTAATAATCATCTTGTAATTTGGTTACATATATAAATAAATTAACAAAAGACGACAATGTATCCAGAATGTTGATAAAGATCATCTTCATTAGGAAAGAGCTCAAGCTAATTCCAGTGACACACTAGCCAAAACAGATGGATAAAAGGGTACAGTAAGACCAAAGAAACGGGTTGACTACTCAGATGACGGCTATTATAGATGTATGAATGATAATAAATGTAAGAAAAATACAAGTTGTGCCGACCCCAAATAAATTGGAATAAGAGAAAGAAGGATGATGATGAATGCAAGACAAGCACCAAGACCTTCATAGCAGTGTGTCCCAAACGTCTCAAGTACTGACCTGAACTGAATACTGACATTAAATTCATGATTCATGCGAGTACATTCACAAAACGATTGCTCACTGACAGTACTTGTACTTCTGCGAATAATTGAATGGAAATGGTTTCGTTGTTACAGAGTTTTTACTTAGTTAACCTTGTAAAGCCGTTAAAGAAGTAGATTTATGTGAACTGAAACTTGCAACAGAAGAATTTTCAGACAAAGATGTAACTGTTCCACTTACCAATAACAGATCGTTATACTTACCAATAGTATAAATAATACTATATATATATTCTGAAGGCTAGTTTACCTCTCATTTCTTCTAACGAGTGAAAGTCTCCTATGCTTTATAAGAATGCTTCAGAACTGGTGGAGATTCAAAATGGTTTTCAGAGACTATGCTCTGCAAAACAGGAATCTGGCATATGAGATCATCTTTTACGATACACAATTTCATTGAGGTGGTCTATTCGAAATCAAACCACAATACAACATGCAGTGCATACATAACTCGATGATTCAACACATTGTAAGTCAAGCTGTCTGTTATGACTTCTTCGAACCCGTTCTCTAACGTCTTTTCTCACGTACAGTAGGCTGCAAGTCAGTGGTAACAAAACCAGTGTAAGGTGGCCTCGCATTCTATTGAAACTCCGTACTATGCTACGCCAGATCAAGGTCAAAGTATACACACCGACGTTGGATCTATTGTACGAGAAAAGACGTTGCGAACAAAGCAAGAAGAACTAGGGGGAATTGTTGAGCTCATGGAATGGTGATTTAAGAAGGTAGTCAGTCCTGAGACAGTCATAGATCATGATCACAGATTACATGTTTTTTTGTACAAACCCACAAGAAAGAAAAAAAATAGGTTTGTTTTAATATTATAAGATAGAAAAAAAAATAATTCTTATGACCATGACACGTAGAATTTTCAAATTTTTTAGCAGATGTGAAAATGTGAGAATTGTTAGTAGTTTTTCTTTGTAGCGTGAAAATATTTCATGCTCTAATAATAAGTCGTAAGACTGAATAAAATAACTGGGATGAATTATATCAACATTCATATCAGAAAAATGGGCTGCAGCAACTACAAAAAAAAATAGCCTAGAAATATTTTGTTTAACTTAAGCAAATTGCTACAAATCCACTTCCTCTTCCTGGCATTCGACCGTCCCGTTTTCAGAGTCCAATTGGCTAACTGGTCGATACTGAGATCACCGTGGATACAAATGCAAAAGCATGTAATTGCTCACTGGAATTAAATCGAGGCAGACCGGAAAACGAACTGCATATTTTATAAGACAAATTTTTTTCAAATTGTTTTAATAGTTTCTAGATTTCCGTATTGGAAGTAACCTTCCGAGTTCCAATTATTTACGAATTTGATGTTTGGTAAATACTTAGACGTTGCCATGATTATTGGTAAAATCGTGTGGTAGTTTGGTAGTCAAAATGATGAGGTAATATTGGATGGCCCTTAAAACGCAAGACGTGTTGATTTATGGAGTGATCTGGGCAATTGAAACGCTTAGAATTAATAAGATTGGGGTAAAGGGCGAATCAAAATGCAAATCTGGATGATGACTTCGTCTGCCAGAGCCCCCCATAGAGCCATATAAGACAACAGTAGTATAAAATCTCCTGTCCTATAGAACTGCAATAGGCCACAATCAAGTCTTAATTAAGTATAATGTAAGTAGATTTATTTATAATAATTAATTTATTGACTCAAAAAATATTAACATTACAGTACGACAACCATAGTGCGTAAAAAAATGTTTGGCTTTAATGAATATAATACAACATGGGAGCATCTGCAGCCGAACAAAGTAAAAAACCTGTATTTAGGCTATAGGTACAGCGCCATACTTCTTTGACAATAGACTGAAAACAAATATTTTCATTTTTGTTAATACATAATATTATTTTATTAACATACAGTATTTTTTTAATTCAAATAAAGAAATTGATTACGCTTAAATGAGTTTTAGAGTGTGGACGGGAGTAAGTCGGTGTGAGTGTAGGTAGGTTGGGTGAGTATGTATGTGTAATTATAAGGTATTTTTGTAAGTACATTCTCAGCCGAGCTTCTTCAAACTCTGCTACTACTAAGAGTGCTACTAGGCTAGAGTAGGTAATAATTCTAAAGCGATTGATATTCTTCTTCTTTATTTAACTTTACGAATGAGAAGAATATCATGCAGTTCTACTTTTATAGACAGTTTACAGTAGTAACATTTAACCCTGACACCCACGTACTGAATTAAATTGACGCCTGCGCCGCTAGGATGGTACTCGTAGTAGGTACAAAAGGTTGCCGATGCCTATCACAGAACACCCACGTAGTGTCAAAGTTATGATTTTTAGAGTCCATTCTGTATAGTTTGAAAACCCCTGTGCGTTTTCATTGACATAGCTGCATTGGTATCCGCAGCATCTTACATCATCTGGGTCTGAAGTAGGTACCTAATAATTATGTACTTCTCTTTCAAAAGTGAAGAAAACTGTGAACATTATCCTACAGTCGCGTACAACAGGTGCAATGCACCTACCATAATTAGTTTTAAAACAATATACTCCTACAGAAGAGTCAGTATAATGTGAAAGACCATGAGCGGGTACAGTCCCGATCAACAATTATAAATTATCGATTTTTACCCCGTGAAATCGGTAGCAATAAAACCTCTATGCTCCAAATGATGCTCTTTGCGATTGATTGAATGCGATGGTGCTTTCACTTCACATCAACTTGCGAATTAAAATATCTGAAGTACGACATTCGGTTATCGTAAAAAATATTTTTATTGTTTTTAGGGTACTGTTGCTACCGTTGTTTTTTGAAAAATAGTCAATCAAATCTTGAAATCATAATATACTTTGTCTCAAATCATTTCAAAATAAACGAATTCTTCGTCGATATTGATTGGAAAACAATTTTTTCTTCTTCAGAAGAAAATAGTTTTCTTATCTGCTGTTTATGAACGGCTTACTAAACATAGAAAAAGATAATGCATAACAAAACAAACGAACTCAACAGAAACTGTATAAAAATTTGTAAGTATTTCACGATATTGAAGGAAAACATAAAAAAAATATCCATGTAGCAAAATCACGGAACCCACACTCATCTCATTTTATTACACGCGTTTTTTTTTGTAGTTAGTCGGTGGGCAATTTGCATAAAGTCCCAAGTAGCTGCCCGGTTGACGGTGGTTCGCGGCGCGTCGTAAAACGGACGACCATAAAAGAAACACCTTTTTGCTTATAAAGGTGTCGTTGTTTTTCACTGAATTAATATATGTGATTGTATTATCTTGAACAACAGTTGGTGTAAAGTGGCATTTTGCGTTGTTCACTTGAAAGTTTTGATGCTCATGTTTATGTTGATCTGTATTGTTTTTGATATTGATATCGCCATTTTTTTATTACGTCAGATGTTTTGACAGTCAATTATTTAG
Organism: Atethmia centrago; assembly: GCA_905333075.3. NCBI lineage: Eukaryota > Metazoa > Arthropoda > Insecta > Lepidoptera > Noctuidae > Atethmia > Atethmia centrago. The sequence continues at coordinate 12,821,023 of HG995386.1, read as the reverse complement.
GATCAGTGTCTTCTGTTTCCTTTTTAGGTATACATTTTGCTTCCATAACTCATTATTCTTCTGCTTATTTAAGGTCGGCACGGGATGTCTTTTTCTTCCGTACTTCTCTATTAGTCGTCATCTTGGTAATCACTCCCATATTGTCGTTATTTGGTCTTCCCCTACTCGTATAAGTATCCACATTCATATAACAGTTCACACACATTCACATTCATATAACAGTTCACATTCATATAAAAGTTCCAAAACATGTTGAGTGTCTTGAAGACTAATACAACTATCCTTCTCTTTTCCTCGTTCTCAATATGTATCTAACCATCGCATCGGTCCAGTCAATAAACTTTTATCTTTAATATTTCGTCTACATAATATCGTCTAGGAAAGAAGTCTATTGTCCAATGTTAACTGCTAAGTATTTCACATTACAGAAATGTAACACAACATGCAGGCCTATTGAATAAACTACCCATTAATGTTGATGTCGAATGGCTTCTCAATACAGAAGTGCATTGGTAATATGCTTGTTGCACCACTAGTTATTACCTACTTAATGTGACAGGGATTAGGCGCTCGGAATAGTTCTTTTTGCGGTACAAAATGCAGTCGTAGAATCGATAGGTGAATTATGGTCATATTTATTTGAGCTTTATCGCCGACATTTATTCTTATTTATGTTTATCATCTTCTAGATCATCTCCAGTTTACTCTTCTTCATTCTTTCAGTAGAATCTAGATCTAATCTGGAGAGTTTCTCGGCCAAAACTGCATATATGCTCAGCAACTTTTATTCTGGTTATATAACGCGTTCAGAAGGCGTGAATACGAAAATTGAATCTATATAGATTCTACGATCCTTTTATACTCGTTTTGCCTCGTTTACGTTAAATTTTCATTAATCTTTTATTCTCGTTTTGAAACTGCGTCAAAGGAATGGACAAAAAAAACTTTGCCCTAATTCAATCTATTCCTCTAAAATGGTTTCTCGGTCACCGTTTATTGTGATCAGCTTTCCACGATCTCTAATTACCGTTCGTTCGTTTACAATTGATATGGTAATGATATTCTGACCTCCTACGACCAATAGCTAGGGAGATAGAAAGAAATCGACCAATGAACGAAGAGTACCTAACTATCAATATTAATTTGATGTAGGTACGATCATTTCTTTTTTTGTAACTGTCACTAATTATCTAGAACGTAATGACGTCAGAGCTAATGACATCATACGGCAGCTGGTTACCACAACTTGTTACATTTAACATAAATGGTTATCTCTAAGGCTATCAAACACCAGTACAACGTAGGAATTAATCATTTTTGCTAAAAAAATACGTAAAACATTCCAAATTATGTTATGGTTATAATTCCGATTTTGGCATAGGCACGACTGATCTTAACTACCCGTGTTTTTTTAATAACTTAGTTTTTACCTCAAGTTCAAGCTAGACGATCTGGCCTTGTCTTCACGAAATTGGTCAGGCAAAGCAAAATTATTTATTCACATACTTCGATCCAATAGGTAGTTTCAGAGAACTCTTGAACATGAGTGTTATCTTGTAGTTCTCAGAAATAAAAAGGGTTTTCCCTTTTTATTTAAAAAATCTTAGGTGTTATCAAATGTGTTTATGGGGAAAAAGCCTTCGTTAACAAAGCTTCTGAAGATTATCAAGCATATTAATCACTTTCTGCCTCTGACTTTTAAAGCACAAGATAATGCGATATAAATAATAATACATATTTAAGGCGAGATTAAAGTTATAAATTTTATTTGATTTTTTTTTTATGTTTTCTTAATTGAATTAAGTTCAATGAACAGGAGCCATATTTTTCAATAAGAGCCTTAATTATAAAGACCACATATTGTTTTATTGCTACTTGAAATAATTTGTTTGACATTTTCACCAAGACCAAACGTGTTTGGATCATTATTTCGACGATTTGTGATTATTATTATTTATAGTATTTGATAGGTTACATCCTGTTTCAATCTGATGTGATCTAGTAAAAGTTAATAATACTAGCCTCTTATTATCCCCGTGCAAAGACCTCTTCTCTTAAGGGGACCACAGGACCTAATCGCAACTTTTATAAGTTTTATAATGCCTTAAAGTATATGATCCAATGCAGTAAACAAAATCAGAAAAATATATGATATTCTTAAGGATATATGCTAGGTAGATAGTGTATTGAAAACATAATATAGCTAATTACATACGATAGAAAAAAATCACGATGATAGCTCTAAAAATGTATTTTAACGATTAAAAACCGTACTAATATAAATGCAATCATCCTGATTTTTTGTCAGATTGTTCTACAAGCAACATATTAGCATAATAGGGTTAGTTTATTTTTTTTATACAATCTATAGATTTTTTGTAAATCGATAGTTGCTTCATATTTTGCATTAAATTAGCAGCGTTGTGTTATCGCTTACCGCTTACTTGTTATCGTTGTTGTGGTAACCCAGTGGTAACGGCCGCGACTTACGAGTTGTAGGTCGTAGGTTCGAACCCGGACAGGCGCTTTACTTTGCGTAAATTATTTCGTCACCACTGCTCTCAAAACGGTGAAGGAAAACATCGTGAGGAAGCCGGCATGTCTTAGAACCGAAAAATTCGAAGACATGTGACATCTACCAACCCGCACTGGGGCACCCGCGTGGTGGATTACGGCCCACTCCCTCTCACAGAGAGGAGGCCTGTGTCCCAGCAGTGGGAACATTACAGGCTGATTATGTATGTATGTATGTATGTATGTATGTTATCGCTTTTCTATCCAGTCTGCCAGTGACCGCGCTTTAAGTGTTCACCACGTCTGCTCAAGCCGGGTTGGCGATTTCAGACTTATAGTACTCGTACGTCCAAGTTTTCTCACGATGTTTTTCATCAAAAAGAAACAACACTAAACTCAGAAAGTACATATATATGAATTCTCATATAATAACGAAATATTTATTTACATAACCAAATTACAAGATGATTATTAACATTAACTAAATTAAATTAAAACTAAGTTAAGCCTAAAAAAGGCCCTCGGGGCATTGTACCGAGGATGCTGGCGGCATTTCCTCCCTGAATTGCCATGCTGATGCGTTGCGCGAGAAAGCCGTCAGCTTTTCGGTCACCAGTTACATCAACTAGTCACATATATTACTTCCTATAGGTATTCCGGTAATCTATAAGTAAAGAACTGTATTCTGTATTTTTTTTTTAATTTTAGACTAGCTAGTTTCGGAGATATGGGGGGGAGGGGGAATGATCAATTTCCATCAATTTTCTTAAATAACTTTAAAACAATTTATTTTAAAATTATTACAATAATTCTTGAAACCCTCACTACAAGTCCTTTCATTTGATATGTCACACGGTAAATACTTTACATACAAAACTTAATTATTTTTTTTTTAATTTGCCCCCAAAAGTGACCCACTTATTCAAAATTAATTAATTTACGTTACGCGTCCATGTTTGGGACACAGAAATTCATGTGTGTACCAAGTTTTAACTTAATCGGTCCAGTAGATTCGGAGCAAAACGGCTGTGTCAGGCCGACCGACAGACACACAAGTCATTCTATAGGGGTTCCGTTTTATCATTCGGACATAAAGAACCCTAAAAAACCGGTCAAGTGCGTGTCGGACCACGCACAATGAAGGGTTCCGTAGTTGGGATTACTTGGGACGAATTTATTCCAAAAACAAACTTGAAATTGTAGTTGTAAAACCTGTTCTCTCATACATTGATATATACCACGGTCAATTCTCCAACTGCAAATTTAGGTTGGTCGACTATAACTCATTAACTTGTGAAGCCTACTTAGCTATGATAGTTTTCCTTTTAATTTCATTATATGTACTACTGCCATGAATTTTTTCATCTCCATAAACAACCATTTAACTGGCAGGGGGGGGGGGAGACACTTGACTCTAACAAGAATTAGCACTTTAGTGCTTAATATTACGCAAGTGGATCCTTGAATCGAAAAATGGTGTTCACAGACCTGCAATTATTTTTGAACGGTCTATCCAACGATATCCAAACCATGGGGTAGACGAGAAAAAAAAATGTTTTCAAGATTTTAATTTAGCACTTTGTCGTCGTGATTAATATGTATACCTATGCCAAATTACAGCTTTCTAGTACTAAGCGTCTCTGAGCTACAGTGGGGTCATACAGAGAGACAGATAGATGGACATGGCGAAACTATAAGGGTTCCTTGTTTACTTTACGGAACCCTAAAAAGTCCATGTATTAAAATCGTGATATTAAGACATCTCATAGATCCGAAAATGCGTTTCCTGCATAATCATAATCACTAATTATTTCCCCCATAAAAACTTATAAGGGTGAAAAATAATCTATTCGAAAAACTACGAGTACTACTTCCAATTATACCAAGAAATGATCGAAGTTGTAAATAAAATATGAATCCAAACGATATTTTTTCTGCGGTTGATTTTGTTTGTTGCGGAATTTATTTACTTTACAGGAAAGAAATATTTAATTTACTTGAAATCTTTATGAAAGTAATTGTGTTACATTAATAAAAATATCACCTGTTGGCGGTCTTTTTTTTTTTTTTTTTTGAGGGTGGGAAATCATCAAATAACTTCTCCCGCTCTGGGCGGAGCGGGAGGGTGTGTCAGACTCTTACTGACTAAAACCCACCCGTATTCCTTCCTGTTGCCTGTGTTGCGGGGGCCTCGGTGACCCATAAGTACCTTCCCGCGACCCCGGCAGGCATCGGCCCTAGTGGACCCCTATTTTGTGCTGACGACATCTCTTTGAGGCGCGCGTGGAATACGACGCGCCGTCGACCCGGGCCTGGTCCTTACCGGACGGTGAGCTACCCATTGCTCACCGTCCGCAAGCCCGCGCCTACGGTGGCCGGAAATCCGCCCGGGATTCCCGACGCCCTGGGCGTCTCCTGCGGCGGCTAGGACTTGTAATATCACAAATTATACCTACGTTGTTGCTATGGTGTATTTTGAAAGTTAACCCTATAATTCATTGTTCTTTGTAAACGCAAAGGTCATTATTGCAACAAGAACGTACACTTCATTACGTGGGTACTAATAATTATGGTATTTTATTCGTTTTGATGTTGTTTTGAGGATCCAAAGTTGAGGTTTAATGGAATCCTTGATGTTATCTAAATCCTAACAATGCGAGCCATGTCCAGAAAAAGGTACCGCTTTTTGAATCAAGCCCTTGATCCAGCTGCCCAACTAGAGCCTCCTTAGGTATTAGTCGAAGCTCTTCGCTATTGCCCTTGGCTGTCACGATTATCGGCATAATGATCGCTGAGTCCACATGTTGATAACCTCGCGAGCCAAGTCTCTTGATACCTGATTTCTTTATCTTTCTCGTTTTTTACCAGGTTCCCGTCATGCAGATCCACCTCCACTATATCAGGCTTATTAACAACAATAGTCCGGTCAGTGATGACGGGTCGGGCACATACCTGTAGTACGGAATTTCCGATTCCACAAGCGTGTATTTTAGAGCAAGTTTCTGATGGATAATCCTGGTTACAAGGTTGTGTCCATGTAAGTAGTTCTCTTCGTTAGCTAGACGAGAACACCTGGAGACAAAGCATTATCTGATTGATTCCCCCAGATGGCGGCATGCCCGACAGATTTCGAATTGTCGACCGTGCCGTCATTCACAATAAATCTCCGGTAATTATTCGTCATGATAACTTCGTCCATAATTGCACAAAACCTTCGGTTTCCCCAAAGAGGTCACCAGTGTGCCAGATCTCTTTAGCCAAGGAATTTCCTGGATGCCGATCCAGGAAATATTCTCGCATATCTCGCGATTGCGGAGTGTCTTAGCGTTTAAAAAGCCTCGACCTCAACACTTTCGCGGGATATACAGTCTAATTATCGATGACTGTGGGTGGAATAAGGGTTAATCAAAACTGGCATGACCCTACCGTTGACGGCGCGCGTTGTTTCCGCCTGATAGAAGACTATTCAATACTTTCTTCAGGCGGCCAAAGAAGCGCTCCTTCAACAACTGCTTTATATCAGTAACATTGATACCCAGCGCTTCCGACATACCCAAATACCTATAGGTTTCGGATATGGAGAGGGCTCTAAGGTTTATGGAATTCGAGAGCTGGGTTCTCATGGTCTATCAATATCTGTGGTTCTCATGGATTCCAATCTCTCCGTGCTTTATATGCATGGTCCACACCAAATTCCATCCTAATGCCGACCAGATTGCGAAGACTAATTAATACCTTCTTTAGGCGACCAAAGAAGCGCTCCTTTAACGATTGCTTCATGTCAGCAAAGTTGATGCCTAACGCTGCCGACATACCCAAGTACTTATAGCTTTCGGATGAGGAGAGGGATCTGAGGTGTATGAATTCCTTCGGATTCCATAATAATAATAATTATCATTATTATTATTATATAAAATGTATCACAGCATAATGGTAATTAATGTGACGACATAAATTACCATTATGCAGAAGAAGAAGACATTCTTCTTCTAGCATTACCTACTGCTTGATAGCTTTAGTAGATTACTTACGGAACATAAAATACTTACGATCTTTGATATTTACGCTGAAATGAGAACACCGCAGTTTGACTGGAGATTTGTGTATGGATTAATGTATACTACTTCTGTGAATAAATGATAAAAAAAAAAATTTGACCATTTTGTTTACTTATTTTCCGGCCTTCGACAGCCTTGGCTGAGGTCATCACCCCACCAACAATGACGAGAAATTATAAAGAACTTAGTAGCCCGATCAATGAGTTATTACTAGAGATCGGATATTCGGATGCGTATTCACCTAAAGTTGAGATGTTGGCTAATATGGAATGCGCTTTTGTATCGCATAATCCCGCTGCTCTGGGAATACAAATTTAGGTTTCTGATTATAGAATCGAATGTATATTACATACATACATACATAATCAGCCTTTTAATGTTCCCACTGCTGGGACACAGGCCTCCTCTCTGTGAGAGGGAGTGGGCCATAATCCACCACGCCCAGTGCGGGTTGGTAGATGTCACAAGTCTTCGAATTTTTGGTTCTAGGACATGCCGGTTTCCTCACGATGTTTTCCTTCACCGTTTTGAGAGCAGTGGCGATGAAATAATTTATACAAAGTAAAGTGCCTGTCTGGGTTCGAACCTACGACCTAGAAATCGTAAGTCACGGCCGTTACCTCTGGGCCACCACTGCTCATGTATATTAAACTTACTTTCAAAGCGCTTGACGTAAATTGACGTAATTTTAGTAGGCAAGTTTTTAATTACGTCTAAACTTGTATGGAGTAGTGACAGGCGCTGATTAATTTGACAGGACTAAACTAAAATGTACCTTTCTTAACCCATGTCCTTTTCTTAACCTTTATTTCATAAAGGTTTCTTTTGTACACGAAGTTACAGTAGAACACTGACTCCTAGGTCACAGGGTTCCCCTAGTTTAGGAAGCAGGGTTTTTCACTATTTGTGCAGCCTTTCCTTAAAATCCAATATACCTAAGTGAAATGTATTGGAATTGTATAGGTATTTTGTGTCAATAAACTTATTTTTATTTTATTTTTATTTATTTTTTAAATAGAAAGAAAAAGATGCACTGAACTTAAATTTAGTTTAGTTTAGTTTGTGAACAAAGGAATCGGCACCAGTATAGGTTTTTATGGATTTAAAATGATAAAAACTAGTTTTTATCTGTCATCATAATTTATTAATTAATTAATATAAAAATACTAATGCACATACGCAAAGTACTGTCACTTAATTACATCTGAGCAATAGCTATTGAACTATGTAGTAGAGTCTGCGTTTTTCTAATTAAAGGATTTCTTTCAACATTTTTAATCATACTTTTTATATTTATTTTAACATATCAGTTTTATTAATTTATTATGCATATTCTTCAACAATACTATTGTTCGTAATTTAGATTAACAATCAATTACCTATTTTTAAATTAAATCTAACAATGAAATCATTTATTTACATTTTATAATACCAAATCTTAAATTAAATCACGATTATCAATTAAACTGCTTATTGCCCGACAAAACTAACTTTCTCAATTCATTAAACTATGAAATAACTAAATAATAAATAACAGCAGTAATAAGAACCAGTCAATTCTTAATATTTTAAATCTAACTGCAAAAATAACTAAATTACCTTTAACATTATTTTTATTACAAATCAGCACTGATGGATTCAAACAAAAGAAAATCACACAAACGTCCTTTTTTTGTTCGTCGACATCCAACAATAAAACGACAAAATAAAAATTATTGCCTAAAATATTTTCTTCGATAATCTAACTTTTTAAAATTTGGAGGTAAACAAAACACTGCACAAACAAACCATATGAGATCTTTACGAAAACCAAATCCACGTTGCGAATACGTACAAACATACCTCTAGAAATTTTACAATGTGTATCATCGAAACTTGGACTAATAATACTTCTGATTATAGTTAATCTAAAATTAGGTACAAATACAATTTAATATCTTAAATCTCTCTAGAAATGCACCTATACAATCGATTAAGAACCACTGCCTACAGACATATCGCTTTACAAAAGCACTTCATACTATGTAGTTAAACAAAATAAGGCAACACGTCTCTAAAGGCTAAACTTTAACGTAATCTATACTACGTAATCTCATTTACATACAGTAAGTCTTCGCTGACAGCGGCGCTTGCTAACATTTCATCAACGTCTCATAATATCTTCTATACTGAACCCTTTCTTCGGACCTGTCGATGTGCTCGTCCCCGGTTTTGGATTAGTCGGCGGTTGTATCCCAACAATATTCTTTATTCCACTTGTTATGAAACTCGAGCTGCCCTCTTCAGGATCTTTCTGACCATCCTTACAATTGGTTACATGAGTAGAAGTACAGGGCGTAGTGTCTTTCGGTGGCGCGTGTTTTACTATCAAGTCTTGGGCAACAGTTTGCTGTGGTCCTAATATTGGGTGAGGAACCGGACCGTATGCCATTTGAGGATGAGGCGGTGGCATGGGTATACCAAACTTATGATATGATGGCATTCCCATTATAGTCGGCGGGATTCCGACTACGACCTCTCCATTTCCTAGCGGATGCCGAGGCATTGTCAAGTTAGTAGGCTCAGGGGAGCGGCTCCGATAAATTGCTGCGCAAGTTCTCACATTATCTCCAATATCAGGAGGATGACTTCTCTTTCTGAATGGAGTCAGGTACATACCAGAAGGTCCAGGGTCTATAGGAGGACTTGCCATCTGACCCATCTTAGATGGATCAGGAGGCGCAACTTGATGAAGGTCTCTTCGTATTTGCAGCTGAGGATGTCGTATTTGTTGTTCAGGAACTTCGGTATAACGCATTTCTTTTTCTATAATTTCTTCAGAAGTGTATCGCCGTTTTTCGTATAGATCTGACGGCATTCGCATGTGTTTTTCTTGGTGTTGTGGGCGCATAGTGTAAGGACTTGCTCTATCTTTCTGCTCATTGTGGTGACAGTGAGTGCGTTCTACCGGAGAAGGCGACGTCCGTCGTTGTGGTGGTCTCTCTTCACTTTGCTCTCTCCCGATACTTTCGATTGACGACGATCGCGCTCGTCTAACAGGGGAATGCTCAGGAGACGAGAGTTCAGGATCGTCATCATCAAATCCTGGTTCTATTGGCGATCCCGGTCTGCCAATATCCTCTTCGCCTACGTCTAGAACATCACCTGGCGGAACGTCACCAACTGCGTGTGTCAAGGCGTGTCTTCTCAAATCGCAGTTTCTTCTGAATACTTTCCCGCAAGAATTGCATTCGTAAGGCTTGTGATCGGTATGGGTGAGCAAATGAGTTTTGAGATTTGACCGTTGATTAAAACTTCGGCTGCAAACAGGACATTTGTGAGGTGACTCCTCCATGTGGAGGATTTTGTGTACCGCCAGGGTCCTTGACTGACAAAATCCTTTCCCACATTCTGTACACTTGAATGGCTTCTCCTTTGAGTGTATGTACCTGGAACAATGAAAGAGAAATTAAAATCCTGTGCTATATTTAGCAACGTATCTGGATAAGAGTGTTCCTCGGGAACGTTTTAATGATTCGTACCAAAAAAAACGTGGTTTAATTAAATATCGGAGTAGAGGCGGAGTGAATTCGAACACAAGTTTCGCTGATAATATGAAGCGTGGTTTATTTATGGTAGGTAACAATACGTAGGTAAGCGAAACGGGTTTTGATTGGATTTGGAGGCGTTCATTCATTAAGAGATGAACGACCTTTTGTCGGCGACAGTATTTCATTGTCCGCTACTAAAGTGAGAAGATGTCACTTGAGATAATACAATAACTGTATGGGTATTCAATACAATGTAATAGTAAAATTTTAATGTCGGCGACCAGTATGCTGTTCAGACGCGCCTTGAACGTGATCCGAGTAACATGAGCCTTTAGTCTCAAGGCGAGCCCGACGACGTCGCATGCGTTCAGTACGTACAGCCTCACCATTTTTTGAAGACCTCCGCTAATTCTTTTCACTTCCCCGTATCGTTAATGGATCGCGAATGTGAGGAGGGGGATAGGAAGGTCATGTTGTATTGGTTCCGTTCCACAAGAGTTTCAGTTCAACCGAATCGAATTACGTTAAAAGCATTTTGTGGCCAATCGCTGCGATTAATATTATTAACAGCGGCTATATTGGATTACTACTGACCATCTGCTTTATGGCTTGTAGGTAGGCGAGCGATGTGAAAATAGTGTCTTATACTCCTATTAGACGTGTACGAAGCTCAATTACATTTAGTGAATGGCGAACTACTTATTAGCTAGTCGTCAGACAGGTGATATTTGGGCATTTAAGATTGAGTTAAAAGGTTGTTTAAAGTGCGCATAAGCGCACTTTAAATAACCTTTTATCTCAATCTTTTTCTCAAGATTATAAAATCTATGACGTTCCAGATCATCATGCTATGGAAATACAAAATAACCAATCAATAATAACTTCATATACCTAGATCAAAATAAAGATAAAGAATTTAAATTACATTCTAAACTAAACCATATTATTAAGACAGAAATTTTCAGCAATTGTTCTTACATCACTTTTATAATTGCATTCCGATGAGGTTTTGATTTGAGGAAACACACCCAGGCGAGGTCGGTATAAGAATTAATAAAGGAAGTATTGAGAGCTTCATGTGATCATGTTAATAACACGCTTGCGCTCCAGCTTAAAACGGAAAGATGGTAAAAACTTGATTGGTTAAGGTTAGGTAAACTTGAACTTGGAAATTATATTGTAATAATAAAATGTAAAACTTTTTAAATGCATGGACTGCTATAAATGAATAAGCTAATTATAAAATAGAAACGCTACAATAAATTAAAATAAACTATTGTATATTTGCGTTCATTATATTATTAAAGGCGCTAATTCAAATGCACAGTTATTGTGATTACTGATGCTGGAAGTAGCTTTAATTTCATATAAATACACTCACGAAATACCTCTTCATCCCATGTATTTCTTAGTAAGTTTAGTTCATTGACTTGATACAAACCTCAAAATAAGCACTAAATAATTAAGACGATTTAGGCACGATAGACTTGAAAAAAATAACAATTCAGCTAATTATAGTGACACAAAGTCCGTAGAACCAGTTAATCATGGGAAACTTAACAAAAAACGTAATGAAGAATGGTTTAAGTCCAGTCCATTTAATGATGATGACTCCAAAAATTCTTTTGGTTGTCATGCAAAGAATGCGTCGCGGAGATGAGTAGTTACATAAGGTAATAACCGGTTAAACATAGGCATAGATGACAGAAAGTCTCGTATGAGAGAAGGTCATAGTGAATACTGGGTAATTACTAAATACATAGATGTTGGTAACGAAATTGTTGATCGGAGAAATGATTGCATGGATGATTTTAGAAGTAAATAAAATACTCTTAAGGTTGTCAAGATTTCATGATAAAACTTGTATTACTTAGCATTTTGGTAGTGCATAAGTAAATAAAGTACTTCCACATAGAAACAAACTAGCTATGTTTTTTCATCCTTACTCATGTATGAATATGTAAAATATTATTGGATATACTCACAAACCGTTTACGTCTTCTAGTGCAATTCTAACTTCACTACCTTTTCTTGTGTGTGTGTAAGATATATTAATGCCAACCACATTAAGTTGATGATTGATAAATATCTAAACAAATCCACAAAGTTAACATCTATATTGTAATCGAAATCTTTTATCTCAAGTAGCGATATCATTTATATACTCGTACATATATTCACTTTCGAGGGACCGCGGCAGTGAAATATTGTAACGACCAAAGTTTAATTTCGAGTTTATGATAGAAATCGATTCCATCACATACATTCTGGCAGTTACCCATAAACACAAAAAATAAAAATAATCCCTCGTTTGTATGTTTGTGTGGTGAGCTCTCTACGCGATAACGTTTTAATTAATTGATGATGTTGAAAAAAAAAAATGTTTGTCAGAATCAAATATAGGTTTGTTTCTGAAAAACATTTTTTTTTCGTATTTTTAAATTCGCAACAATGTTAAAACTTATAGTTCTAACGCAAAACACGGTGGAGTCGAAAATAACAAGAAAATTGTACCAAGAAAAAAACTTGACTTGTCCGGTCATCACATTAGCTGTAAGGAACACAATAAACCATTCCCTCACAAAATAGAAATACATTGTAAGTTTGTAACGTTAAATTGTACTTACGGAACTCTAAAAGGAGTAACGACCCACACTGCCAATTACACGGATTGTGCACGCATTTTACTTCGCTCTTGAGTTCGCACATTCGATTCTTAGAAAAGTTCAGTTTTTATTCTCTTAAAAATGTTAGAACAAAAAATATTTTTAGTCTCAACACGGGGCCTTCGAATGTTGTAATGCTAGTTACTTTCTCGTCTTTTTCTTTTTCTTCTCGTCTCGTCTTTTTACTTATAATATTATTGACTGTAGTCAATAATATTATAAGTAAAAAGACGTAGATAAACGTATCTACGTCTAGATCGAATATTATGTAGGTAACCTACCCAACATTCGTTCTTCAAAAACGGCACAATGTCTCACTATTAGATGACACGTGGAAATGGGACGATATGTCGTAATTATCGGGAGCGAAAAAGAGACAAGATAAAGAAAACTCGGCTAATTAGCGAAGCTTTTACGTCACACTTGCAGAGCGTGTATAACCTTAATATAGGTACCTCTTTTTACTTATCATATCATTGACTACAGTTTTTTACCTTATCTCTATTATTTTCTTATGTTCTATATTATTATATCGACAAGGCTGAAGAGTTTAAATCAATATCAGCTAGCCAGGTTTGGTTACAGTACACCAACGGTCTATGATCTATGTGTGTTATTATTACAAAATAATAAGTCCTAAAACCACCATTTTATTTTTGGGAAAAGTTACAGCGCCTTATAAGATTCCAAAATTCTAACAAAACTGCGCTAAGACCTAGTTATTAAACATTGATTTAGAAAATTGATCAATCAAAAATCTCATTTGCCGTTTTATTAATTCCAATATTTATGAGAATCGATTTCCGTATTATAATTAATACTGACCTTACAAAATTTTATTGATGATTTATGCGCTATCGAACAATCATGCGTTGCCAAAAATGGATGTTTTAACTTAAAATTATTCAAGGGCTTGCCCATATCAAGGACCGTAGTTGTAATTACTGTAAAACTTCCGCATAATTGCAGAAATCTCAATTTTGGTAATTACCAAAACGCCCACACCCAATTCAGTATTTATTTAGGGGTTACAAAGCTTCTTCGTCTTTATCGAATATTTTCCTGGATAAAATCCAGTTGTTTACTTTAAGACTATGTACTAAACTTATGGAATCTTGCGAAAATCAAACCTAGCAATACTTTCGCTACTACAATTTCATTGAAATCTAGCACTGTAATCAATAATACCTAATATAACATTAGCACACTACTTGTATTGGTACCTCTGCATGGATTATAGGCAAGTCGATACTGTTACGACAGTTTTTATTCTAGCGACAACATAAAAAATGCCTACATTACGTGCGTCGGCACGACTCAAAGCGTCGCAGGAGTAAAGTGTAAGCTTTTATACCCGTCACAAATTGTGCATAAATAGTTACGGTTTACTTGCAAGTGTGTCTTTACCTATAAAGACATTTAATGGTAATACATTCCACTTATTATGACACGATTCTGTGGCAAATAATACCGAGAAATCCATTAAGGAAGATACACACTAGCTGAAGGAATTTTACTAAGCAATACTAAAGATAAATCTATTATAAATTCCAAAGAGAAAGTCAAGTTTAAAGAACTAACAAACAAATTCATGAATGAAGAAGGGAAGGGCGCGAACTTGCTATCGTCACGCAAATATTGTGTAGTGACTGACGGACAGACCGGTTTTAATGTACACACAACTAGTCCAAACACCCACGTTGTGTATTAAGATTTTGAAGTATTATTAGATAATGGATGGACCTTCTAAAATGTATGATAGATTTATGTAGCTATTGGGTTGGGATGAGGATAAAAAATATAATATATACGAGCTTGATACTTAACTATTGGAACAAAATTGCTTTGACTTTGTTAGAGGACACGGCAATTAGTATTTAGACTTTATTAATAGTAACATTAAGGGCGGTATTTTCCAAACTGTTTTAGTTTTATAACATTGAAGTCATTAATATAAAGCCGGTTATCGATCTGTGTTCTGTTTACGACGAGAGAAACATAATAGTGTTAAACATAAAAATATGGGAACACAACATAACATCGATAGACGTAGAGAAAAAGTGTTCCAATTAAATAAAAACCTGATATTTTAATATCGAAGCTGAAATTACTTCCAATAAATTTTAAATATCTAATGAACGCGATATCTTCATTTTATAATGAATCGAGAGCTACGATCGACATCGTATGATGATGGATTCGGAAACACCAGTCAAACAGCTTTACTGACATCAGAGAGACCGACGCCAGATTCAAATTAACAAGGCAATTACCAGGTTACTACGAAAACGTTTGATGCAAACCAACTAAAACTATAAAACACACGATTGCTGGTTAAATGGGTAAACCCCGAAACTATAACCAAATGATAGAGCAAAGAAGAGTTAAACTACTCAAAATTTTAAAATGTCACAACAAACATTTATTCGGAAGTTTCAACGATAAAAAATGTATTTTAAAATAAAAGAATTAGGACAAACGTAAATAATACATATAATTTATGATCTAAACAAATCTTACCCTCCGAGGTATCTTATCGTACCAGTTCGATCAATTCTGACGTTAAATAAAATATAAGTAACGTCTGTCTCTTTTTATTATGCTTTGAGATAAGGATCGCGATGGACAGTCGCTCAGAACCCCATCAAGACACGGAGCGAAGATTAAAAAACTTTGACTCCAAATTACAGAGAGGACCGAGATCCCGCGCTAATGGGTTACATTAAAAAATATTTCCATTACGGTTGCCGGGTGGATAAAATGTTTTGGAACACACTTACAAGAGATGGCACCGGTGTAGGAAACAGTCAAGTGACTCATGAAATGCACAATAAAATGGTAATAATGTGAATTGATAACAACGGCATAATGCTCTCAGAAGTGGCAATTTAATATAAAGTGTCGGTCATTTAACTAGAATGTCTAAAAATGTTGACGCTCTTTTTTCTGCTGGAAATGTAATGGGTTAAGCCAAGAAACCATTTGCGAGTGCGATAACAGGTTCTTAAAGTGTTCTCGTTTCTTACCAAGCTGCACTGTAAAGTCGATGTGACAGAACCGAGAATACAAAATCAAACAAAATTTTGGGTCACTTTATTTCGAACCTTCGAACTCAAAATAAAGCTCCTTATACTTAAGGGCTTATCCTGCAGACAGGCGCGACGCGACTGTGCGACGCGATTTTCGTAGAACAATTTCCATGATTTTTTCATAGAAATTGTTCTACTAGTGTTGCATCGCGCTGTACCGTCGCGTCTGTCTGCGCGAGCCTTAAATTGAACTTGATAAAAGTGATATAAAGTTAGAACTAGTTGCGTTCTAAACTAAGAATATAAAAGAACTATTTCGTCTACCGATCCGGGTCAAAATGGTTTTTTTCCAATTCAATCGTGTTCGAGATTGCCTATCGAACAGCGTTCGAGAGGTTGGTAACGGATGTAGAGTGATGACTATGATAGACAAGTTTATGTTTGAGGTTTCTGAATTAAAACACCTGATCATTAATTATTATTTCATCCCAAAACTTAGCAGTGTTGGGAAACAATGAAGAGCTTAATTAATATGTATTGAAATTAAATTGACGTATTCCATAGAAAAAAAATATATCATCGCCAAAAACACATAAATCTAATGCAACCCCAACAATTTGAAGTCATGATTTAGATCTTCATAAAAATATTTAATACCTGACTCTGAGAGGTCTTGTCTAAGAATGTATTGGTTCTTTGCAATGACCAACACCACAGATCGAATCAATTTCTCTCCACAGTATTTTTTTCTTATTACAAAGTCTGAATGGTAGATAGAGTGAGCCAACTGGGTGCTGGTGCGTACCTATATTTGTATAGGTATTTACAAATATAGGTACAGTGTATTACTTTAGTTATAGTTTTATTTTTAGTATTCTTAGCCTTTGCGGCTTAAGTTTTATGTGAATGTTTATCTTATGTTTTACTTTTAGATTGTATATCGATCGCTTCATTAACGTGCCCGCCGAAAGTGTTCATTTACAAAAGTTATCTACTATTTAATTTTCTGTAAAAAAATTAAATGTATTTTCAGAATAACAATCTTGATTTCTATCACTTGCAATTTTAAATTCAAAATAAGGCGAGAAGCGAATGTGGCTGAGATGTTTATGGACAGTGGGCTTACAACCTTACACTCGTGCTTTATTGCCAACTATGAACTTGACACTTGAATGCCGAGACAGGGTTATAACTACACAAGTTTTTTTTACACGCTAGAAACAAAATGCAATACGATAACTCAAAATATTTACCTAAACAACTCAAGTTCTGCTATCTACTCGAGTATACATAAAATTAAATAGTTTTGATATGTCTAGAGACATAATAAAAAATAAGTTATTGTAGTTTTGTGGAAATACGGTCGACGTAATATGACCATTCTGTTATAAGTTACATAACATTCCTTGAAATACACCCTTAGCATACGAAATAAGTATTCCATCACTTCAATAGTACTGAAGATTTTCATAAAAAATCTAGTTAAAAGTAAAGAGAGCAGGTACAGCTGACGCGTGTTGGAATGCCGCCGGGGTCACTGTCCGATCCCTCCTTACGTACCTTCCGTTCTTCTACTACGCTATCTAACGTATCGCATAGATTGATCGTAAAACGCTTTGCTCATTAACTTTACTAATTATGTCTTTGCCTTTAATAGTTCGTGTGTTAAAAAATGAGAAAACAAAAGTTGTTACTATTTTGGGACGTGCAGAACTTGTTCTTAAACATTTCAAGAGTTTAATGATGATAGATTTCTTGCTGTCACCACATAATATCGGTAAATCTTAAAGCTATTGTGTGTTTGGCTTCAAACAATAATCTGACTACACTAAAATATCATATTTTGCGCCTTCATAACCCGATAACCATAAATATCCAAAAATTAACAAAACAGTAACATAACACGAATACAAAATGGGATTTCACACTAATTAAATTAAGTCATATAAAACATAAATATGGCAAAGAAGACAATGCCACCGTATTTATGATAATGAGTGGAGAACTTAATTATGTACGTAGGTGTATTTGCAGAACCCACACAAATGCAGAACGGTAGCGGTTGATAATACATAAATTTATTCAAAGAAACTGTTACATGCCGCACACTGCCACATAAGTAAATCAAACCCGCTTACAAATAGCTTATATTAACATAATCTTGCGATTTGAATAATAAAGTAGCAGATTTTGATATTCAAAATCGCGTTGCTTTCAGCCAGATGCATCGGAACATAATTTTATTGGCCGTTGTGACTTTTCTATTGGTTTTAACATACCGAGAGATGCGTAGAAACTAAAAGATTACAGTTTTATGTAGATTATTATTTAGGAACAAAACTTTAGATGATTTTTATGATAAATTTAAGGTTCATCAATATGTATTTTGGTACAATGACAGATGAATTCGAAATTGTTGTTAGAATTGAGTATAAATGGTGAATATTATTAACATTCATCACTTGCCCAAAGTATTATAAATATCTCCCTGAAATATTACTATTTGTCATACTTAAAAGGTTTGTTTAAGTTTAAGGGAAAAAATACGAATGAATGTAAGTATTAAAAAGTATATTTAAGTAACCGTTAAATAATACATGTTTCTCAGGAGACACTTTCGCTGTATTAAGCAGCATAAAAGGCGTACTTAAGCAACTGTGGTTGACTCGAGTCTCGAACCCACGCACTTTTATCTCTTTACAACTAAGCTGGTTTCCTTTAAGACGATTTATTGTTATGCTACTAATATCTCAGCATCAGTAGTAAATGACGCCAACGCTTTACTTTCCAATAATTAACATTTGAATGACAGAAATTGTTTAGTTACTCTGTGTGAACTTATTCTGTATGGTACAGCTATATTTTATGTTTAATATTTTGAACAATGATAAGAGTCAAAATAACAAATGAAATGGTTTTAGATCGTTATAATGAATCTGAAGAAACAGTAAATAAATTTTAATGATTATACCTACAAGAATGAATATGACGAATGAAAATATAAAAAGTCCTAACTTAGAAGCAGAACATACAAACACAACATTTCAAAGAACAATTCGACTTATTAGCAAAAGCGTCGTTTCTAACGTCTAGAAACTTAGAAGTCCAATTAGCATAGACGCTGTCGAGCTAATAATTCCTAAAAACCGAACTGTAGGAGCCCGTATAGGTTATATTTACAAATATTTACAAGAAGTACCTAAATGACATGATGTAAATGAGACGAGCGTTTTCACAACTGCTCGAGCAAAATTAGCATTACCATTAGAACGTTTTTTTGCATCGCGTTTAACAAAATGAGACGTCAATACATTGGATATATCGTTTTTTTTTTAACCGCAATGGAATTATGGTAATAAGCTTCTTTTGAATGACAAAACTGAAGTCAGCTTCCCATAGAAAGCGACTTTAGTTCAACGAACAATACCCTTTTTCTAAATGTTGAAAAAAGTAGTAACAATAAATTATTTCGTTTCAACAGTCATCTTTGTATTGGTTTTTAATTTTACAGTTACTTTTTGGCTTCCTTCTTTCGCAAGAAATAAAACAAACTTATTATTTCCTGCAAGTGTGATTTCTGGCATATAAATTTTTTGCGGATGAACGTTGAATGAACAGCAACCAGTATTATTATTAGACCTGCTTCTTTTGCAATCTTAAAACCAAATACATTCCCTTATTTGGCACAATCTGGTTTGTTATCATTGCTTTAAGATGTTGCTAAATGTTTTGGCGTTCGATTACATTTTAAATTCTGCCTTTTTTGCTTTACGTTGTGCAACACTGACTAAAGTAAAAATCCTTCCTTTTCATTTTATTCTTGGTGCTATATTTAAAACTAATTTGGCACTGTAGTATTTGATTTAATTTGGACGCTTTAGATGGTAATCAAGTCAAAATCAAAAGTTTTTTTTTATATATCAAGCAGCCGCTTGCATTTAAGTAGGTTCTTCTAAATCTATTACTACATTTTAGAACGGCCCCTTATTGAATTCAGATTGAGTTTCAAAAATAATACGTCATTACAAAAGTAGTTACGTTAAAGTTTAATTGGTTTCGTGTAGGCGAGGTGCTTTCAATCACATCAGTACAATGAGTCGTTAATGTAGTCGCTGGGTCTCCGGTAATGGTCTAGACGCTACCTACACATGAAAGTCTTTCGTTTCTTTTGTCACAATGTAGGTAATGTTTCATTATAGCAAGGTTGGTTTTTAATAGAATATGCACATGCTGGAATTTCTTCCAATACTAAATGCGTAAGTGGTTTTGAAGTTTTTGTACTTATACTTAACTTTTATGGATATTTGATGTGTATCGATTTTTGACATCAAAGAAAAAATAGGAAAGGACAAATATCTTTGGGAATGAAAATTTTAAATGCAGAACTCTGGAACAAAAATATAATTTGAGGTTTAAAAAATATTCTCACACCTAAATTAGAATTTTGAGTGAAGGTAATATCCAAATCATTCATCTTCTATCACAAAAACTTAATCGAAAAATAATACAGAGCGTTCCGCAATGCGTGGCAGTGCATCATTTATTTTTCGTTTGTATACTAAAGAAATTTAGTATTCGTCGCGCGGTCGACGTTATAAAAAGTCAAAACTCCAAAAGTCGGACAGGTACGTGGACAAAAAATAAATGGAAAATACTAATGGAGCGGCGCGGCCAGGTTGGACCGTGCTGCTGTGTGATAAGTAACTGGTAAAGAAGGGTATAATTAACTTTATTTTGTATGTACTGCTGAAGGAAGTTTAGATAAGTGAGTATTATTAATATAGTAGTTTATAATTATTGTGAAGTTGATTCAGAACTATTTAATGTTTAGGTTTTGCTCGCTGAAATTGTAGCGTTTTTACACAGTCAATATAGAAGTAATCATTTCATATATGACACATGAACTTGATTAAAGTTTGATAATATATCAATGAAAACAATAAAATCGTTTTTACAAGTCATTAAATATTTTCACAATTATTCATATATGACGTCCTACCAATGTATTATGTCCTGTCACATATTTTAAGTAATATTTATTAGGCCGGTATATCTGTGTAGGTAGTAGAAGTCAGTTAAACCAAGCAATTCTAGCTTCTCAAGTCGAACTACATCAATATTTCCAACAACCGAGCCAGCTACATATAGTGCGGCGTCCACAGCCGGTTTGGCTGCGCGTACGCCGGCCATGCGACGTAATGGGAGCGACGGCTTGCCGCTGCCGCTTCACACACAATTTCACCTCTGAGTGACGCAAACATTCATTGTAAATGCGTACTTCACTTGCACGGTATCAGGTATATTTAACCTAAAACTGCAAAAGTTTTGAAAAGGTTGATAGAACCTGAGAGTTAGTAGAATCTGAAAATTATGGATGAGAGCCAGAATCAAATTAAATTGGCAAAACTTGATGTCTTGCATGACCTAGGTGTAATTAAATTTGCTTGCCCGCATTGCGAAAATGTTTTCGTATGAAATAAATATAATTAATTTATTATTATTCGTGGCATTTAATTTATTTAATTAAAGATCAAGAAGAAAAAGCTATGAGACTTGCAAGCATAGACAAGGAAATAAATGTTCGAATTGAATCATCAATCAGATAGAAATTAATAAATACAGGAAAGTTACCTCAAATTGTACGAAGGATTAGAAAGTAAAGTAAGAAAAATCAAGATTAACATTTCTTTAAAACAGTTTTTTTAATGTTGAACTACAGATATTACCAGAGCTACTACTTAGAAATACCAGGATATTAATAATAATGACGCATCCCAAATAATAAAGTTTTTACCATCGAATTTATAATCGTGCGTTTATCTGACTCCATTTGTCTATTTTCCGTGATTCAACCGCATTGTTTTTGTCTATCGGTCATGAGATTCGGTTAACGCATGTCTACTGTCTACAACAAAAAATTGGCGCCTCATAAGAAAAACTTTGATATTTGATACGTCCGAGTATCAAATACCTCCATTATAGACGCGCTTCAATAGTTCCAAAACTCAATTTTTCATGGTTCATATATCTTTAGAACCACATTCTATTCTCGTTTTACGACCTCAAACGATAATTTTATCAAAATGGTTATTATTATTATGTTTAGTAGCAATAACTCGTAATTTGCCGAATTTTTGTGATCTAAAATCGATAATCAAACGGCGCTTCTCAATTTGATTAATTCCAACTGTAAATTCTAAAACTTGCTGTGAATATATAGACGACAGTCGTTGAACACAGGTAGGTAATATATTTTTATTGTTTCTAGTCCCGTTCTGTTTATTCATTAAATGAGCTGATAAGATTAAAATATCAAACAGATAACACAGCTATACGTTTTTCGAAATCATTACGCTTAGAAAGAACTTAAACTGGATCGTTCCGAGTCCGAAGTAGCTTAGGAAGTGAATATTCTTGTTCGAAACGAGTTCCAGTTATCAGATTTATAACACTGGCAGTTGATTCATGATCGTCTCGTCTGGCAATTATACCGGGAGAGGAGATATCATTAATCAAACTATATTGATTGGTCCACTCTATGTACAAACCCAATTAGATTGAATCCTTCAATTTTGTTTGATCCTACATGATTTATTACTTGTGGAGGTGCAATTAGGCTATCGGGAATCGGTATGCAGGAGTGTTAATTTTGGTTTCATCGTAAATCCTCTTATAGTGCTGTGTGTAATTGACCGTAATCGTCTGTGATCGTTTCGTATCGTAGATGCTTTTATTGGCTGCTTTACATGTGGGAACGTCGTAAAGGGATTGGTTTTTCGTCGGTAATCTGTTATTTTCTTTGTAATTTAAGTTTGTTACGTGATGGAAGTGCATATCGTATGCTTCAGATTAAATGAGAATTACATTATAATGATTTTAATTATTTTTACTGTTGCTTTTCATTGTTATTTATAGGCTCGCGTTTGACCACTCCCTCACTAGCTCCAGCTTTCATTTTTACTGTGCTTTCTTTAGGTACCGACAAATGAATACTCAAGGGTGCATTTTTGTTGTTTACCGCATCTGTTTGTTGTTGTTACCGTACCTACGTTAAATTAAACAAAGATAAAAATATCTATGTAAACTTTAGTAAGTAGTTTTTGTTATCGTACACAGTAATCATTAAGTAAGTACTTACCTAAATTCAGTATTGAGTTAATCAAAATAACTAAAGGTATTAACTAACCATATCCGCCTAAAAATGTACCGATATCCAAGGCAATTTGATAATGCTATATTCTGAGAAACAGCATTACACTTTATTACTAATATAAATTACTCAGAATCAATTATTGGATGTAAAGATAATTATGAATATCTACTATCAAAAGTGAACATGAATTACTGCAAGCTGCAGAAAGTAAAGTGTGATTAAACATGAAATGAAATTTTGATCATATTTTCGTTTTTTTTTCTAAACAAATGATTTAATAATATAATATCGAAGGTTCAAAATTTCTAATGGTGCCTACATCAAACTTTAGTTTGAACTGGAAGCTATGGAAGACAATAATTATTATTTGCCGAAAAAACTAATAATAAATCGGTCGCCGATCTATGTATTTCCGGACACAAAAGGAGATTTTCTTATTATTACGAATACTAATGAACAGTTTGAATTTATATTTAAAAAATCAGCCAAGTGCGTGTCGGACCGCGCACAGTAAAAAGTTCCGTAGTTGGGATGAATGTAACCCAAGAACAAACTTAAAATTGAAGTTGAAAACATGTTTCCCCATACATTCCAACTGCAAATGTAAGTTTGTACGCACAATTTTGATTGATTTACTATATTATTTTAAGACCATAGGCTTCTTATAGGATTTTCTGTCATCTAGAGTCAAGTAAAGAACTACTTTCTGTGTTTTTTCAAAATTTTAGGCTCAGCCGTTTCGGAGATAATAAATAATATGGTAAATTTTCATCTATTAATTTTAAAACCTATAAGATATTACATTTGAGACCCCCACAACAAGCCCTTTCATTTGATATGTCACACGGTACAGTTTGAAAATCTTTTTTTTAATATTCTCATTTTCCCCCCAAAAGTGACCCACATATTCAAAATTCTTTTGTTTAAGTTAAATTTCTGTGTTTGGGTTACAGAAATTCATATGTGTATCAAATTTCAACTTAATCGGTCCAGTACATTTGGAGCAAATCGGCTGTGACAGACGGACAGATAGACAGACACACGAGTGATCCTATAAGGGTTTTTCCTTTTGAAGTACGGAACCCTAAAAAACCAGAATTAATATTGGACTAAATAGTAATATGCTATTAAAGATTTCTATCGATATGCATTATACTAATCAAGCGAATTAAGAACATCATAAATTACAAATAGGAATAGGAATGGGTTTAATTGATTTAGTTTCTCGTTTGTGTCCATCAAGGTTGTGAGCATTTTTATAAAGTTTTATTTTTATGGATACGTAGGTATATAACTGTCTGGTTTCATCGTTTTTTTCAGTTCATATATTAGTGTAAGTATTTTTTTCTGAAATGGTGTTTTTAACTATTGTTAAGATGATAGAAAAACTTTTTTTTAAATTATTAGTTAATTTTAATAATAATAATTTGTAACTAAACATTTATACATTATTTTAGTCTATGCTATGTTCGGTCCAATTATAGATAGCACAACCCTAACACAGCTCAATAATGTTTATTACTATTCGAAAACTCTTCAAAATTCGATCACTTCTTTTAATCTCCCATAAAATCGTTCCGTACGTGTCGAGAAGAGATTAAAGTTGCTTGCTCCCAGCCACAGGTAATAAATAACGTGATTATTTCGTCTTTCAAACTGACCACAATATCTAAGACCTTCTTTTTTTGAGTGAATTCGGCCGAAAAAGAATTCGTTAACGGGATTAAGGTTTTATTCTGAGGCTTTTTTTAATCTGCGTGCTGCTGCCGTTTCTATGGACCAAAAGTGTCAAGTAATTCAGTTATTTTTTATAGGATTTTTTAATCCCCCATTCCCTCATTCTAATATGCAGGGCTTGGAGTTAAGACTTCCTTTAAGTTAGACGTTGACTAGTCTTGAATTATTTTGTTTTGGTACTTTTGTGGTTTAACTGATCTAGCCTTTGGTTTTAGTCAGTAAGTGTCTGACACACCCTCCCGCTCCGCCCAGAGCGGGAGAAGTTATTTGATAATTTCCCACCCAAAAAAAAGCTTTTGGGAAGAAGTCATAAACAAGTCGAGAAACAAGTTTACACACTGTGCCTATGTCTCTCATCCAACTATCCTGTCGCAGGTCTGCTGGAAGAAATTTCTAATGAAATGAGCAGTGTCTTTGTGCTCTTTTATCTTTGTACAGTTTTTATGTTATGTGTTTTGTGTTCACATAAATAAATAAAGGTAGGAAAACGGATATTAAATACTGGCTCTTTTAAAAACTAACAAAACACAAGGCCTTAAATAACAACTAAATTACCTAAGCTAAAATAAACCTATTAAATACCTACGCTTAAAGCTAAACAATCATTCGACTTCTATAACACAGACTAAAATCACCGTTTTGCATCACAATAATTCATTTCTGGATGCACCATAAACTCCGTATGGAAAGCTAACCAAGGGTTCAACCGCCAAGGACGACCGGTTGTACTGCGACTTTTAGTCTGGTCGCAAAAGCACCTACTTTATCCCGACAATCTTGAGGGAGAATCTTCAACCTTTTTTCAGTTCAAAGATAGAGAACTACCACTGCCTAGTGGTAGCAATAAAAACTCGAATGATAAAGTCTATTAACATCCCGTTAATAGATTTCATCCTGCAATGGAAAACTACAATAGTGTGATTCTATTGGACGTCTTTTAGTGTCAATTCACACTGCAGTGACGATTCTATTCAACTAATACAACTTCATCTGCAGTGTGGTGTGAAGTGGTTCTTACGAGTGTTCTATTTTTCTAAGATTTATTTTAAATCGACTTCTTCCAATGCCGAGTGTCTCTTGAGAATCGTTTTATCAAACTTTTAACAAACATACCTAATTAAAGAATGACGCGGTCTTCAAATATTCACTCGACAAAGTTGGTTGTTGACCACGTTTTGCCCCCTTTTGCCCTTATTGTTAAGTTTGAAAAGTGGTCAACCATGGACATTGTCGACTTTACCTCATACATAATTTAGTGGCTCCTCCAGAAATCTTTATGTACACAACCAGCTTAAACCCGTGGGTAGCCATGACAGATAAAATCAAAACTTATTTCCACCATTTTTAATGTCCCCGAGAGCCGTCACGTAGGACTTCGAAGTATTTTTGTGGTTATCTTTGATCGCTTATGATTTGGTAAAAAAGCGCTAAGGGAAATGAAATAAAGATACAGAAGTGTATAATTAGGGGAATTGAAAATTATATTTTTATGTATCAAGAATGCAGGTTTTTGGAATGGATACTAAAAAAAAAACAGCCAAGTGCGTGTCGGACCACGCACAATGAAGGGTTCCGTAGTTGGGATGACTTTATCCCATGAACAAACTTAACATTGTAGTTGAAAAACATGACACACACCACAACATACATTCCAACTGCAAATGTAAGTTAGTACGCACAATTTTGAGTGAATTACCATGTTATTTTAAGACCATAGACTTCTTATACAATTTAAGTTTACCTGTAATCTATAAGTAAAGAACTATTTTCTGCATTTTTTTTAAATTTTAGGACCAGTAGTTTCAGAGATAAGGGGGGAATGGTCAATAATCATCAATTTTCTTTAAAAAAATATTTTAAAATTATGAAAAACAAATATTGGAGACCCTCACAGTAAGCGTTTTCATTTAATGTGTGTTTTCTAATTTGTCCCCCAAAACTGACCCCATATTTAAAATGTATTTTTTACGTTACACGTCCGTGTTTGGGTCACATAAATTCATATATCAGATATTTCAACTTAATCAGTACAGTAGATTCGTAGCAAATTAGCTGTGACGGACGGACATACAGACACACGAGTGATCCTATAAGGGTTCCGTTTTTACCTTTTGAGTTATGGAACCATAAAAATATGAAAATAAACATCAATTCCTACTTATTTTCCATTTTTATCACAGTTGAAATGACTGCCCGCCATAAAATAAGTTTAAGTGTGTAATTATTATTGCGAAATTCACAAACCCTTTATGGAGTTACCTATTTACTTAAAAGTCGTAAACTTATCTTCATGTCTATGCATGCAACTTAATGCAATAAGACAAAGTTGGAAGTTCAAACAAAAACCTACTTTCGTTTGACAAAGTACAGCCACAAATTCATATTATTTCGCCACGCACAGTGGAACGAATGTATGGGAGCGGTTGGACGTAGACATGTCCGAAAAAAAGAGTAAAATTATGCCAAACTAATGATGCCATCTTATTCGATTACTTAATGCCTTCATAACTTGTGGTGATGAATTTCTTCATAACTCCCATATTTCGGGAGTAATTTGAGAAAATGTGAAATTTTACTATGAAAATGAGTGTATCGAGCTCTCTCCCTCCTGATTCCGGGCTTGTTTCAAGTAGCGGTCTCTAATATCATAATGCTAATACTAAGAGCTATATTTAATACTAAGACACATAGTGCGCCAAATGTGCACTTTCTGGGATAAAGAGTGATGTTTATTTTATAACACAATTTTTTTATTTTTTGTTTATTTTGTTGATTAAAACCGTTTTTCTAAAGGTTTACCTTATTACAATAACATTTCTGAGCAGCCAATTAGAGAAGATATAAGCTAATTAGGATATATAATTAGGGACTTAAGGTTTACATATAAAACTGATGCACTAATGATTACTGATAAGAACATTGCTATTATTTAATTACTAAATGGCTCTTAATACACTAATTTAGCATGCATCATTTACTAATTATCACAATAACTAATTACCTTGCAATATTTAACAAAGGATACCTGGGATACCTGGATTTTATATAAATAGGTCACTATTAGTAACTTTAAAATCAGTGTTGATTTACACCTCGTTGTATCCAAGCTAATCTCGCAATGTATTTTCCAAATTTTAATACAAATCTTGATATTCACGTTGCTTTATGCGCACGCGCACATAAAGATTTACGCGACTTTAACTATTTGTTCAGTGTTTTAAAAGATAACAGTTGTGTTCAGTTATGTGAAAGTGCTGAAACAAGTTTAAAAGACTGGTGTCGTCGATTTTGCTACCGCATTTATGCAAAATGGACACAGTCTGGAAGAAGCACAGATAAGTTTCGGAAGAAACATGAGATTTGGCTACAGGCTGCAATTCAATGGCCGGAATTACAGAATGAAAATATGGAACCTTCTACAGAAAATATAAGTGACGTCATCGAGCCCATAATTTCTCCTGCTAAATCTGATGCTTCAACTTGTACACATCCTAGTCCTCGTAAATCTTTTGAGGACCTTAGTAACCGGCAAAAAAGAAGACGCACTGAAGATAGTCTTTCATGCAGCAGTAGCAGCGCTGAAATTATGTTTTCGGCCGAAAGGGCGCTTCAAAAGGCAGGACAAAGCGATACAGCTTATGTTATGAAATACTTGACGGAGAATCCAGAAGAGGCCTCAAAAATCAAAGCCTTCATTGAAGGTAAATCAATTCAGGTACGGGAAATATCCCCTTTGAAGGCATTGGCTCTTTATGTATCGATGAACTTATCGAAATGGCGCTATAACACTCTTCGGGATTTCAACACTCAAGAAGGAGCTCTTCAATACCCGAGTTACTACATGTTGGTTAAAGAAAAAATTAAGTGCTATCCGGCCAAAGAAGATCTCACAGTTACAGAGAGCTCTGCAAAAATCAAATTACAAGCCTTGATGGATTTAACCTCAAGAAGACTTATTAGGTCGTTAGAAACCCCTGTTGATCCCAATCAACAGCTCGTATTGACCAGCAAATGGGGTTTTGACGGATCATCTAGCCAAAGCATTTATCATCAAAGGACGAAGTGAAGATGAGCAAATCGATCTTGCTAGTAATTTTATGATTAGTCTTGTACCACTGCGGCTCGTCTCAAAAGGTGTAACAATTTGGGAAAACGAGCGACCATCTTCCACTTCATTTTGCCGGCCAATATTGTTTAAGTTTATAAAGGAAACCAAAGAAAATGTGCAGAGAGAGATGGCTGAAATCGAAGCAGAGATTGAAGCCTTAACTCCATCCACCATCACTGATGGAATTAGTGTCAAACACCAACTGCTGTTGGCAATGATTGATGGTAAAATTCATTCCATTATATCCAATACAGCAGCTTCAGTGTGTGACATATGCAAGGCTTGTCCTAAAGAAATGAATAATTTAGAGTTAATCAAAGATAAACACGCAAACGAGGACATGTATAAATATAGCTTAAGCACCCTTCACGCTTGGATTCGCTCAATGGAATGCTTATTACACATTTCCTACAAATTAGACATAAAATCATGGCAAGTAAGGGGTGATATAGCAAAAAGGCAAGTTGATGACAGGAAGAAAAGAGTTCAAGAGGCTGTAAGAAGAGAAACGGGCTTACTTCTCGATGTTGTGAAACAAGGCAGTGGATCCACCAACAATGGCAACTCGGCAAGGAGATTTTTTGAAAACTACACTAAATCTGCTGAACTGACCGGAATAGATGCTATGCTTTTAAGAAAAATCTGTGTGATCTTGCAGTGTATTTCATCAGGAGAGAAGATCAACGTAACTAAATTCCGAGAGTTCTGCTTTGATACTGCTAAGCTTTACGTGGAGTTATACCCATGGTATTATATGCCTTCTTCACTTCATAAAATTTTAATGCATGGGCCAGACATAGTTCAGAACATGTCAATTGTGCCCATTGGTTTTCTATCCGAAGAGGCATCTGAGGCTAGAAATAAAGATTTTAGAAAATATAGAGAGGGGCATTCTCGAAAGCATAGCAGTATCTCATGCAATGAAGATATTATGCACAATCTTTTACTGTCTTCTGATCCACTTGTTACAAGTATCCGTCCAAAAGGAAATAAGTTTGTAAAAAAATCTTCTTTTAAGGAATTTTATGAGCTTACGGATTCTGAGAAAAGTGATATCGAATTTGTTAACATAAATGATTTAGCGGACATCGATTCTGAATTTGAATTAATTGATGATGATGATGATGACGAAGATAATTAAATGATGTTATTGTTTTAAAATGTGTAACTTAGTAAATTAGAGCTTACATCTTAATTATTTATTGTACTTTTAATGAAACTAGGTAATTTATTATCAACTTACTTAAAAGTCATACTCTCATCAGTTCTTGTGAATATTTTTGTTAATATATATTTCTGTATATATATAATATATTTATAGACCTCTTAATAAGTCTGTCTGCGGTTTAAAGTAAATACAAATGGGGAAAAAACGTTTTTTTTTTTAAATTTTCATTTCCTTTTATCCCAGAAAGTGCACATTTGGCGCACTATGTGTCTTAGTATTAAATATAGCTCTTAGTAATAGCATTACGATATTAGAGACCGCTACTTGAAACAAGCCCGGAATCAGGAGGGAGAGAGCTCGATACACTCATTTTCATAGTAAAATTTCACATTTTCTCAAATTACTCCCGAAATATGGGAGTTATGAAGAAATTCATCACCACAATTTATGAAGGCATTAAGTAATCGAATAAGATGGCATCATTAGTTTGTCATAATTTTACTCTTATTTTTCGGACATGTCTACGTCCAACCGCTCCCATACATTCGTTCCACTGTGCCACGTGCCAACAATACGAGATCAAGGCAAATCCACGTAGTCTTTGAACGTAAACATTACAACAGTTATTTACTGACAAATTCTTGAAATGAGAAAGAGATCCTTAATCTCTACCTGTTCTTACGAGTACATTGGCTTGTGTGTGTGTGTCAGGTTACGTTCAAAAGACATCTCCTGTATGTGTGAGTGTCCACGGATTTTATCTAACGTTGACTTCGTCATATGATTAATGGTTAATACAGAAAGACATACCTTTCCCCAACAACAATGGAATCCAAGTTTGGAATATTTGTAAACTTCATCTTGTTTGCGAGTTGGGACAGATTTTTTAGAGTGTTCAAAAAGATGAATGATAGAAAGTTATGTATCGAAGTATCACATACAAAATCCCTACAGTAATAAAATTATGTGTATATTAATTTACATAACCAAATTACAAGTATTACGTGAAGTTTTCAACAATACCAAAGGACATTCCGTTTAAAACCACATATATGTACTTCTACTCAATCCGAAAAAATAAGGCTGACATACACACAGTGCGCACCCATTTCAAAGAAATTGGTTTCCGACGTACATAAAGGTAATTACATTATTCGTATACAAATAGCGGAGGATGTTAATGCAAATACAAATATTCTTGAAGAACGTGGGCTCGAGTTTAGAGGCCACATAGTGGATGGCACCGGTACACCCGCTTTGTTTGGACAACCGACCGGTCACTGTTTGCACGGGCCTCCACGACAACACTCAGAAATATTTCAAGCGAACTCTTGAGCAAGCCTTAAGTGAAGTTATGGAACCGAATTTTTAAAACCTTCCACGACATACCGAAGGAAATATGGGTTCTGATGGAATCGAAAATAATTTACTTATAAATAAAGATGGAGACGAAAAACAATCTCAATAAGATTGGATTGGAATTGGTGTAAGTAAAAAAATATGTCTTATAAGTTTGGCTGTAAATCATTACATCAGGAGTTCACAGATGGTAGACACAAAACAAGCAATACAGATTGCTACTACAAGCTTAATGTCTTTTAAAAACTGGATTAAGTAGCGAAGAAACGTTAATTCGACGATAAGCATAAGTCTTGTCAACCCACGCCTTAACACGCATAAGTTTACTTGACATTTTGTAATAAACTTTATTCTGGTAGTATTAAAGGTTTTTTCTGTTTAAAAAACCACTTTAATTCCAATTCTGTAGCCATTGAGATAAATCCTCTATTGTTGTAAGAGAAATATCCATAAAATACTTTTGTTTTATGTGCAGAGCAGCATCGGTTGACATTAAACACCCATAAAAAATATGGTCAGTGAAAAGTCCATTCCTTTAATATTTCCTATGGCAAAACGCTTGTGGCAAAATCGTTTTAACATTACGCGACGATAGCATGTGGTCGAGTACTAAGAATAGGACATGAGGCCACTTAAACAGTAAATGGCAAAACTTAATTAAATGTCAGTCATTATGGTAAATGGTTGGCACTCGAAACCCCTATAGCTAATATTTCATTTGCTGACAGGTGGCGCTACCTGCCACTTGTTTATAGAATTTATAGGCGAATTTTATTTTTATTCTTTCTGCCGTCTTTGGCCGCATACGCCTACCAAATGTCATAAAGTAAGCATATTCACATATAAAATATGATAAAAGGAGTAACAAGTATCTCTCACATCGGATTATAAAATTCCGGAGAGGATTAACACAATGAACTTCAATTTGGTTAAGTTTCATGTCCCAGAAATTTATATGCGTAAGTCGCCATGGGGTATAATAACAGAAATGCTTTCGCAATTATTAAAATATTTAGCGATACAAAATATCAAGTTGCAAATGTGTTTGTGTGATAAAATCAGTTCTTTTTAAATGTATATTTTAATTTTGTTCGATTACTGCATTCGATTGACAGTATAGATAAGTTTATTTATCATAAGCCTAAGGAACCCTGAAGACTGACGTTTCGACTCCAAGAGACAGGTTTTCGGATTACGAATGGGTTACTTTCCGTTTTTGCGATAGCTAAAGTATGATTAATCGTACTGATTGTATCGTAAGAATGTTAATTGAAAACTGACGTTTTATGGAGATTATATAAAATGCAGTTTTAGTAACTTACATTTTATTAGAATGGTCAAGAATGTGGTGCTCATGTGTACGAAATAAAGTTCTCACATTTGACAAGCAAGATCGATATAAAGGCTCCTGCAGACTGGTGCGATATAGCGGGCGCGACATGCAGCAATATGCCTGTCGTGCCCGCGATATTGCTCCAGTCTGCACAAGCCTTAAATCAGTGATATTTTTAGAAATTGTTTAACATCTTTGTATTAGATTATAAGGAAACCGTTCAAAATGTTTAATTTTTTCTATTGGAATCTGATTATTTAAAAAATAATTATGACATAATTATAGGATTGTATTCTTTATTGCTACTCGTCAACCCATTTGGAATTCCACATAAAACACCAACATGGATAAAAACTCCAAGCAATTGTTTTAAAAACAAGGTGATATTACAAAACAGTCAATTAAGAACATAGAAACAAGAATCCGACATCGTTTTGCCTTTTATTTTATCCGAGAATCCGAATCACGCGAATAATAAAATTAATTGGTTGGATATAGCGACAAAAAAGCGTTTTGCAACCTAACACACGCAATCGACGGAAGAATAATTTAAATAATACGTTTACCTGTCCGAGTCGATTCGAAAATAATGGCATCTGAATAATCTAAGACAGATTAAAATGGAATCCGTTACCACAAGTCCGAGGTGAGTCCAGATGTGCGTGGTATCTAGAGCCAAAAATTCGAAAGTAATTTGCCATGATCGAAATGGTCGGAGAACTTTTTGCATGTCTTCTCACCGATCCAATCAAGTAAACACATGAATTAAATTGACGTATGAAATAGGCTCCATAAAGAGTTTTCGTATCGACGCGACGTTTCAAATGAGACCGTTTTCTGAAATTTCTTATCGGACGATCTTTTGGTAAATATTTTTCGAAGATTTTGCAAGCGATCTCTACCGAGATACCACGGGCCCAACGGCAGCGTTTTGAGTTATTTCTTTATAAATAAACAACCAAGTTTATTTTCAGCGCCGCAGGTGCATAGGATACGTACGAAACGAGAGTCTAAAAAAAAATTGTGCAACAGTCTTCAAGAAACTTTCAAAAGGCAATGAGATACTGTGAAATCAACAAGAGGTTTGCCGCGTACCGCGTACCTTGCTAATTATTCTACAGCCTCGGTCACGATTCTTTCAAACGCATATTTGTGGAGATGAATCCACTACAACGATATTAGACTAATCCACATAAGCTCGTTATAAAAGACAATACAAGCCCCAAACAAAACTAAAATAACATTCAGCATCAAAAGAAAACATAACAATGTTTCGTCAACTTCCATAAGTTACTCGTATGAGAGTATATTTAAATATGAAACAAATGAAACACCTCAAGAAGATCATCATATGTTTTACTGCCTTCCGTTATTATAAAATGCATGTTTTCATCCGATATGCACTTTTAGAAATATTATATTAATAGCGCATCGAACATTTTGATGATCCTATACAAAAAACTGTTTTCACAGAAGATACGCTTGGAATTACCGGACATTTAAATAAGCAACTATCTATTTCCGACTGAATGAAAACGAAATGCGTTTATTGTGTCACAGACGAAATTAGGGACCGAAAAAATCGGGCGTCGCGTGACAATCTTACAATATATTATGCGGAATCGCCTGGAGTAACGAATTCTGGGTTCCGAATAACAAAGATTCCAATTACAACGTTCAAACGCTTAGGTATATGATTGGTTCCAGCCAAGATGATAATTTCTAAAGAGCTGTAGGCGAATCTCGCGTTCTTGCGATCGAGTCCACCTGCCCCTCTTTGATTTATTATGGATTCAGTATTAATTTGATATCCCTTTTTGTTGTAGCCCCTTGAGCGATCTGAACGAGCTAAAGCTTTACGCGGTCCCCATTATATGTGGTCTCGGTTCAATCATAATTGCATATGAGCCTCGAGAAAAAATAATATTCAATGCAAAAATAATTCTTATGAAGACTTTGCCAAATATTTAATGTGTATGTATATCTCCATTATTGAATGACGATAAAAAGTCTGATACCGTTTTGTTGGTTTTTTAATACGTATTGCTTTTGGACAAATAATTCGAGAAACACAAAGATATTTTTGTGGAATTCATGGGATTGTATGTCGTGTCGGTGAAAGGTTGAAAATACTCAAAGATACTTAACTTAATCCGATGATAGATAAGAATTCAACTCTATACCTCTCGTTGTTTCATTAGTTTTATTTTTAATGTCCATTACAGAAACAATCTAAAGGGAAGACAGAGAAATATATCAACACGTTATAATATTAATGTATCTCTATAGATAGGTTTCGAACCAGTTTTTAATAAGAAATAGCCTCGCTTGCGGTAGAAAATTAATGATAGCAGATACACGTCTAGTTGCAGTGCATTGAGGAATGTTTCTTGTTAGGCTTGGCGTATACGTGCGGCTAATCGCTGATTTCTAGTCTAAACAAAATTGTATGTTGTTATGAAATGTTTAAGCAGTACAGACTGATTCGTACCTCGGAACAACACAATGGTTACTGCTTTTAGTGATAACAGTACCACAACCTTTTTATCTACATTTTTATTTCATTTTATGTTTTATTTTAATATCATTTTGTTATATTTTTAATTTAAATATATTTTTTTTCTTTTCACATGTGACATAGTTTTTATGTCGTTATACTTACAATATTACGGGCCAATTAATATACTCTCTAAATATGTCTGAAATAAAAATATTTTATTTTATTATATATCAATGACGCAAGTGACGTTTGCCAATGAATAAAACTGGCACGACATAGGCATTATCAATTATCATTTTTTCCAATCCAAAACTTAGGTCAAGTTCAGTTGTAATGAAAAGCAAACGCGACTCTGCAGTCGTAACCAAATCTTGCGTGTGAGCTACGCCTAATGCAGTATTTTATCTCACTCCGGTACTACAGGTTTATGGTGTGAATAGTGTTCTTTATATAGCTATATGTATATAGTTATGTCCATCATTCGATGGGAAACTGATGGTACTTAATGGCTAAATTTTGATTCGATGCGAACCATAATATTTTGGTATGAAAGCGTTTGGGAATTTCATTAAAGATTTATTGATTATTATGCTCTTACGTTCTTTGTTGGTTTTCAATAATGTTGCGATTTTATCTATGATGATCACTACGCGGGCATAAGGGCAAAGTGACCTGCAGCGGTCATAAATTCTATGCGTACTACTTTGTTAAATTAATTGTATCACAATCTTTATAACTTAATCTAAACTTAATATCAATATTTTCAGAAATTTTCGTGACTTAGAAGATGTTATACTCAATGCCATATCTTTCATACTGCATTCACGTTGCTTCGATAGTTTACGAGTATGTCTAACGTGACAGAGATGCAATCTATGGCCGTTCTCATGGGATAACACGTGTTAGGAATTCATATTTCCAAGTATACCTACATGTTTTTCTTGGCATACTAGATGTATGCTTCCATTTGCGGACCGATGATGCTTCCTAGAGGGGTCGCTCTGGGAAGCATCATTGGATTCTTAGCAAGCATTTAGGTTAGTATGTCAAAAAAAACATGTATACAAGCGTTATCTTCAAAGTTTGAGTGACAAATGACCATGCATACATTGTTCCTAAGATTTTTGAATTGGTCGTTTAGGCATCACGGTACTAAAATATAAAAAGTATTTGGTTAAAATGGGTCCGAACCTACGGAAGATAACATTTTATATGTGATACTCCTAACCGAAGGACTACGTTGGATTCTTAATTTAAGTAAAAATATTCTGATCTTGCTTCGATTCTACCGATCCATTTTCGATAAGACAGAATCATTAAAAGCCATTTTATATTTACGTAAGGCCAGTAAACTTGTTAAATATTCATGAAAAACATACGATACGCTTATTATTTTGCTTTTATTATTTATTTTTAAATGGTGGTCCGCAGTATTGGGTTGAATTGTGTTTTCGAAAGGTTTTGAGTACATAAATCGGTAATTTATTTGAAGCGAAATAACATGGATACTTTTACAATGTTGGAACGCGTTGGCTGCCCAGTTAAGTACTGGATTCTGAAATGAGTAAATATCAATAGAGCCTTTAGAATAAACTACAATCTCAACGTGGAAAAATTATAAGCTCAGTTTTCACACGATACCTCTTTTTTTTTTTTTTTTTTAGGGTGGGAAATCATCAAATAACTTCTCCCGCTCTGGGCGGAGCGGGAGGGTGTGTCAGACTCTTACTGACTAAAACCCACCCGTATTCCTTCCTGTTGCCTGTGTTGCGGGGGCCTCGGTGACCCATAAGTACCTTCCCGCGACCCCGGCAGGCATCGGCCCTAGTGGACCCCTACTTTTGTGCTGACGACATCTCTTTGAGGCGCGCGTGGAATACGTCGCGCCGTCGACCCGGGCCTGGTCCTTACCGGACGGTGAGCTACCCATTGCTCACCGTCCGCAAGCCCGCGCCTACGGTGGCCGGAAATCCGCCCGGGATTCCTCCTCCTTTGCGAGCATTACTGCTTCGCAGAAGGAGGTGACGGCTGCCCATGCCCTCTCGCTCCGTACCATGGCCTGAACCAGGGCCGGACGCGAGAGGTCTCTGCCGCCAATCGCCTCCACGAGGACACGGCGGTGCTCTGCCCATGCCGGGCAGACCTCCACCGTATGCTCCACCGTGTCCTCCAGGCGATCCACACAGTGGTGACACCCGGACGTTTCTTCCCGCCTTATCCGACACAGGAACCTCCCGAAGCTGCCGTGTCCGGTGAGGACCTGCGTCACGCGGAAGGTGAGGACGCCGTGGCGCCTCTCCAGCCACTCCTCAAAGAGGGGACTTATCGCCGCAATCGTGGCGTGCCCAGCACTGGGTTGCAACAACCGTACTTTCCATGACGCCATGAGATCCCGCCGGAGCTCCGTCCGCTGTGCCGCGATTTCTCGCGGCAGCGGGCTTACGCACCGGCGTTTCGCCTCCTCGCGCCACTCCCATACGTGCGCGAGGACTTTTGCCTCCAGATCCCATGGCGGCAATCCGGCAAGGAGGCTCGCTGCCTCACAGGAGACCGTGCGGTATCCTCGGACCATCCGGATGGCCATGACCCTTTGGGCCGCGCTCAACCGGCAGGCTGGCCGCAGCGCCAGAGAGCGCGCCCATACAGGTGCCCCGTAGAGGGCCATGGACCGCACGATCCCCGCGTAGAGCCTCTGGCAGGAGGCGTTTGGACCCCCTAGATTGGGCAGGAGCCGCTTCAATGCAGCGCCCGCCCGCTCCAGTTTGGGAGCCAAACGTCGGAAATGCTCCACGAAGTTCCACCGGCTGTCGAGGACGAGTCCCAGGTACTTCATCGTCGACTCGACGCCGATAGAAACCCCTCCTACCGTTATTTGGGACCCCAACGGTGGCGCGTTCCGAGGACCATGAAAACACATGGCCTCGGACTTGTGCAGGGCCACCTCGAGTCCCAATTGCCGGATCCTTTCGACGATTGTCGCAACCCCGCGTGCCGCTAATTCGGCCGCCGCCTGGTGCGACCTCCCCTGCGCCAGGACCAACGTGTCGTCAGCGTAGCACACTACGCTGACGCCGCTAGGGAGGTCGGCGCGCAGCACCCAGTCGTATCCGATGTCCCACAGATGCGGCCCCAGGACCGATCCCTGTGGGACACCGCACGACATCTCTTGCCGGTTCCACACTCCCTGGTGACCGGGGTAGATGACGGCCCTGTCCGTCAATTAGGCCTCGACCACACGACAGAGGTAGGTCGGCATCCGGTGATACCGGAGTGCCTCCCTGATGCAACTCCAGGGCAGGGTATTGAAGGCATTG
Organism: Atethmia centrago; assembly: GCA_905333075.3. NCBI lineage: Eukaryota > Metazoa > Arthropoda > Insecta > Lepidoptera > Noctuidae > Atethmia > Atethmia centrago. Next base: position 12,782,554 of record HG995386.1, on the reverse strand, counting down.
GCGATGTCTAGGGACACCGCCAAGACGACCCCACCCTGGGCAACAGCATTCCCCGTCGTCAGGGCTCGCACACGCATGATGGCGTCCACCGTAGAGCGCCCTCTGCGGAAACCAAACTGGCTCTCCGCCAAATCCGGCCCCACCCGCACCAGCTGGCCGACGAGGCGGTCTGCAATTACTCTTTCAAAGAGCTTGCCCACCTCGTCGAGCAGCACGATGGGCCGATAAGCGGACGGAGAGTCCGCAGGGCGCCCTGCCTTCTTTATGAGGACCAGTTTTCCCGTCTTCCAGCGAAGCGGGAACTGGCCCCTCTCCATGCATGCGCTTAGGAGCCCCCTAAGTCGAGGCCCGAGAGCCTCCAAGGCCAGGACCCAGGCCTTCCCAGGTAAGCCGTCGGGTCCTGGGGCGGTATTTTTGGCATTAAGCCTGCGTACCGCCGCTCTCATTTCTCCCTCGGTCACCTCCGGAGCATCGTCGTCGTCGTCGGCGGTGTGGTCCGCATCAGGCACCGCAGTAGGCGGAGCCATAGGCGGGGAGGAGTGTTCCCCTCGCGAAGGGAACAGAGCGCTCACCACGTCCTCCATAAGCTGGGGCCGGAGACTCTGCGTTAGCGGGGGAGCCCATGGGCGGAGTTTATCCCGCACCACCTTGTACGGGCGACACGATACCTCTGGACTGAAGCTAACGCAGATCTCAGCTTACCTTGTAAGCACTTAAAAGCTTGAATATTTTAAATCATGTTTTAATATTCGTGCTGCATTTTAGTATATATTTCTTAGAAACTTACGAATAATATTACGTTCCTGTCGTTGGCTTGCTTCTTTTTCTTCAAAGGTATTAATTACGGCAGTGGGTTTAATGGGATGGTATTATGCATTATATGCACTTCGATTATAAAGGCAATCATAATTATGTACGACAAAAAATATTGACTGCACATTATAAGGAGGCGATGATTTCATATTTCCAGTAATATTTGTACAAACATTGTTTTAGTGGGTGGTTTTCCTTTTAAAACGAATTCGTCTGTACTATGTAAAAACAATATATGGCGTCCTAGCTGGTTATGATCATGATGCATAACTAAATGTCTAAGCGCAGATTATGAAATGTGGACCGATTTAAAAAAAATATTTTTTGTTTGAAAGGATATGCTCCCGAGTTGGTCCTATTGTCACCAAGTCATAATCTGATGAGGAGATCCCATGAAAATTGAGGATAATTCTCAAATTTTAAAGCCACACCTATAGCGATTTAGGTATTTTTTATAGTAACTTGTGCTCTCGGAAAGCACCATTTGGTGGAAAGGAATTAATGATTAAGACCACAGATGGCCACGGGAACTACATAGTAAGAAGCATTTAACGAGTTGCGATTCGTTTAGGTACGTTAATATGGTTGCTAAACCATTTATGCTCTTCGCAATGCATTTGGTGAGTGGCAGTTCTTCTGGTTCTTACCAGGAGAACTCCTAAACAATTACCGACCCTGCATCAAGAAAAGCAATATTTTGTAGAAGGTGATGAGTGGTTGCCATTAGGCTATTGTAACTTAGATAAATTACAAACTGACGCACTAAAAAGTGAAAAATAAAAAACTTTAACAAAAAAAAAGTCGGTAGCTTAAAACTAAAATACGGATCCAGAGACTACCGACTTCCGAAATTAAAGTTATTTTTCACTTTGTAGTGTTTTTTGGAAGTCGGTTGTTTTTTTTTTGTAAAAGTTATTTTTAAATTGTTTTCTGAAACTTATGCGTACTTTTAGTGAATAGATTTTCGTGTAGACACATAATTACGAATAAAAATATCTTTGGACGTAGTTGCCGATCATTCGATTTAAGTGATAAATAATACTGAACATTTTTTGTTCACGTCCATTCAATAGAGACTTAAAAATGATAATACAGAATTGTACCAAATAATAATAGTTTTAAATTGCTTCACGAAGGCCCAACTAATCCACGCATCTGTAGGTACGGTCAGCAACGGAACTAAAGTATATCAAAATTATTCCCAACTACCATTTTTTCAACTACAAAACCACTGAATTTTCTTAAAAAATAACTAATTTGCCGATACACACTCAAAGAATTTGAATAAGAACGGCAGTAAAATAATCAGTAGACGCAATAAAAGTCGAAAACATCTTTATAATGTTGTTCTATTAAAATGTTTGGGAATTAAAATATTTCGCATTCTAGTTTGTGGTTGATTGTTGTTTCATTTATTTGCCGATGGTACTGAGTCCTGTACTCTATTATGGCCTGGGCCAATAGGAAAAGATGAATCATCAGAATTTAAACTAATTACGGGCGGGTAAGTAAAAAACCTGCTTTATAAATGTAGCATGAATTGAGTCAGTTGGTTCGAATCCATCAGAAAATCACAAAGATCATGTTTTTTTCTAATGAGAACTGTTGCCTGTGGTCGGCCAGTAATGTAAGTTTGATTAGAATTGTATGTTTTTGCAAAAGTTTTTAGGTAGATGTAGAAAAAAAACATTGCTTCGTTTTTAAAACTTGATATAAGTCCAGCGCTAGATGAATGTAATGAAATGAATTTATAAAATGCTATTGAGTATTTTTGGTTAAACTAAATGATATACAAATTAACAATAAGCAATAATATAATATTGTTAGTCAACAGCAAATGTTTCCTAACAATATTAGTTTTATAGTGGAAATACGAAATACCATAATAAGCTGAATTTATTAAGTTATTTTAATTTGAATTGGTAACAGTGGCTTTTTATAGGTCGTATGTCGTATAAAATATTCCATAAATATACATAAGTCATTAAATTTCAGATTCTAAAATGCTCGCAGTTTACCACATCCGTTCATATTCAGTCTTAAATATAAAAAAAAACCTGCGCAATGGTTTTTAACCGAGTTTAAGTGCTACATAAAATAATTCGTTACCTATAATTATCAAAAATGTTAAAACTGATTGATATATTTTCAAAATTATTCGACATGGATATAAAGTATAGTTAATAATAATATTGAGCCTAATAGTTTGAGCATCCAAGAATGTCAAAATCATTAGAAGACGTTACGAAAGAAATCGATATTCAATTTGAATATTAATTCATTCAATACGGAAACGAGTTAATTCATTATAAAATGACACGTTTAGACTTAAGAAAACTTAAGAAAAAAGAAGACTTAAGAAATATTTACATATTTAGTTTTTTTTAATAATAAGGCTACGCGCATAACCGTCTTTTGTATGGGTTATGCGATACTTGCTCATTGTAAGTGAAAAATCAAACGAAAAAGAAAGCTTTATAAAACGTTTTTCGTGAATTTTATTGGGCAGCCACAGTTGCACAAGTTCTTGATTCTCAGTTATTTCTTACTAATTATGAGTTTTAGCGCAAAAAGTAATCTGTAACTAATAATAGTGTTCTAAGTGTTTGTGATAAAGTCGAATGCAGCCTATAAAACTACATGTTTGTATTTTTCCACCAAATTATAAGATAGTCAAATTAAACTTTACAAGGCCTACTTTAACAGACATAGGAATCACATTAGAAACACGATATGTTTTCAAGATAATAAATGTGATGGATAGATTGTCCGAAATTATTTTATGTAGTTTTTCACAATAATTCAGTTTATCGGGTGTTTTTCTGTAGTTTTGTTGTTTACCTACAAAACGATTTTCCATCTACTTTTTAACCTTTGCAGTAGGGAAATATTATATAAAAATTATATATTATATATTTTTAAAAATTTACATTAAAATAGTACTTCTCTAGACTTAAAATAAGTAACACGGAACTTTTTGATACTTACGGAACGGAACCACCACGGAAATTTACTGTTGGTCTTAAAAATAGTACTGGAACGACATTGATACTCATAGATAGTCAAAAAATTTGGATATAATAACTCATTTGACTTGTAGTCGTTAGCGACAGTAAATTGTTGCATAACACCATCCATCGCTCATACTGACCGCTTTTCTTTTGTTTATAAAAAAGAAAGTTTTAATGTTTGCGTTGACATAACTTGAGATTTTCTCTTTACGATGTAAGAAGTGAAGTGGGTTTCCGATGGTTTTTTGGGAATGAAGAGCTATACGACCAAAAAAAATTAAGATCTTAAGGCAGCTTCTCCGTAAGGCCACCGAATTTAAAAAAAACGCTATGACTTCGACTAAAAACGTCAATTAGTTGGAACTAGCTGCTAACAAAGCTGCAAGCCTTGGCTTAACATAATCAGGATTTCAAGAACAATATCTACGATAAAAGCTAATTCTTCAAGTGGCTCGATAAGCACTATAGAGAAAACAGGTAGAAAATAAATGAACTAACAGTACAAGTGTGTTTTTTTTTTTTTTGATGGGAAATCATCAAATAACTTAGCGGGAGGGTGTGTCAGACTCTTACTCTCTCGGTGACCCATTAGTACCTGCCCGCGACCCCGGCCGGCATCGGCCCTAGTGGACCTCTACTTTTGTACTGACGACATCTCTTTGAGGCGCGCGTGGAATACTACGCGTCGTCGACCCGGGCCTGGTCCTTACCGGGCGGTGAGCTACCCATTGCTCACCGTCCGCAAGCCCGCGCCTACGGTGGCCGGAAATCCGCCCGGGATTCCCGACGCCCACGGCGTCTCCTGCGGCGGCTAGGGACGAGAGGGCTCGAAACATGCCTTTCCCTCAACCGTCCCGCCTCCTCCTTCGCGAGCATTACTGCTTCGCAGGAGGTGACGGCTGCCCATGCCCTCTCGCTCCGTACCATGGCCTGAACCAGGGCTGGACGCGAGAGATCTCTGCCACCGATCGCCTCCACGAGGACACGGCGGCGGTGCTCTGCCCAAGCTGGGCAGACCTCCACCGTATGCTCCACCGTGTCCTCCGGGCGATCCACACAGTGGTGACACCCGGGCGTTTCCTCCCGCCTTATCCGACACAGGAACCTCCCAAAGCTGCCGTGTCCGGTGAGAACCTGCGTCAGGCGGAAGGTGAGGACGCCGTGGCGCCTCTCTAGCCACTCCTCAAAGTGGGGACTTTTTGCCGCAATCGTGGCGTGCCCAGCACTGGGTTGCGACAACCGTACTCTCCATGTCGCCATGAGATCCCGCCAGAGCTCCGTCCGCTGTACCGCGATTTCTCGTGGCAGCGGAGTTACGCCCCGGCGTTTCGCCTCCTCGCGCCACTCCCATACGTGCGCGAGGACTTTTTCCTCCAGATCCCATGGCGGCAATCCGGCAAGGAGGCTATGTGTCAGGCGATTATTGTAGGCAGCTCCCACAGTATGCGGAAGCTGAATATCTCTCCCACAGTATACCTGTGCTGTTCGACAACTCAGTCTTCCCGTTTAGCTCCGATGTTAAGGATCTTGGTCTGCATGTCGAAACTTGTCTTAACTGGCGAAAGTAGGTCACGACTGTCAGTAAAAAAGTCACCGGAACTCCCTGATCCCTGATCTTTCCCATAATTTACTATTGTGATGTGTGTTACTATGACCTGAATGCAGATCTCCTCAATAAACTCGACCGCCTTTTAAATAACTGCATTCGATTCGTTTTCAATCTTCGCAAGTATGATCACGTGTCCGCGCACCGATTGGTTTTAAAATGGTTGCCCATTCGTCAGCGCAGAGAGTTGAGGGCTTTGTCTATGTTGTTTTCCCTACTCGAGAAATCCGCTTCTCCTTCTTACCTCGCTTCCTATATTCAATACTTATTATGCTCTGCCCATAGTCAAAATTTTCATTCCACCAACAATCGTCTTCTACGATGTCCTTCTCACCGCTCTGGTTTCACTCTTCTTTCTTTGTACAGGCGGTTTTTCTTTGGAATGCGCTCCCTCTGAACATCAGGATGGCAACCAGTCTATTATAATGTAAAGTGACGGCGCGGGAATATATTCGTAAGAAGTTGGCAGAATCATCACAGCGCTGATTCGTTTTCTCCCCTGTCAATCGTTATTTCTCCTGGCATGTTTATTTTGTTTATATGTATGTATGTATATGTATGTATGTATTAGTATATATTTTTGATTTTCGATTTATCTATCCCTTGTGTTGCACCTGCCATGTTTGTTGACTGGTAAAAAAGGCCTCAGGCAAAAGTCAAAGTCCGCCTTCGTACAGTATTTTTTTTTACTTGTGCATAAAGTTTTAATAAATAATTAAATAAAAAAATCTTCAATAAAAACTAAGGAACCTAAGCTTCATACAATTTGTTACAGTTGAAATATGGACGTCTGGTAGCATACTCCGATCAGACCCCGACACCGTTCAGTTTTTATAACTCGCTATAAAATTACTTGATTCACTCCATAAGGCGTCGACCCTCACACGAATCGTATGTTTTAATGAGTTATATATTATAGGATTGACGTACAAAATATTTAAATCCGATTACAAGCTTCTTTGTATCGAAAAATCTTTGTGTGAGTAACACATACAGTTTCCTTAGAGCGATAAACATTCTTAGACCATCTTAGATTTTGACGTTTTATATGAATTATGTTCTCTGTTAATAATATGAATTATAAGGTAGTAAATAAAGGATTTTTGACGTTGTTTTTGCTTCAAGTTTTTTAATATAGTAATTTTAAATAATCTATTGTTATTTATTAGGTATCATCGCAGGCAAGAGATACTCTAATAAAATCCATCAGTCCATCTGTCATGCTCTCCGAGACAGCGAAATATTATTTGTCTGTTATCTCGAAGTACGATCACGAACGACCACTACTTAGACATTACTCAACAAATGGCATTCGTCTGAACAGTCGTCAGCCGACGTTTTTTAACCATAAGTGTACATGAGCTTGAAAGTATAATCACCTTTTACTTATTAATCAAGATATAAAGATTTCTTAGAAGCCGGAGCTAGCTACGATCGAGAAACTTTATAAATATTCCGATTCCAAGTATTCGGGCGGATACGGCCACAGTCGGGTTAACATCTGCAACTTGAGTTACACCGGCTGCTTGTTACGTGCATACAAAGTAGCTGTATAACATACTACGATCAGTGTTCTAGAAAATTAAAACGTGCAGGAAAGCGGCACTTTGATTATTAACTCAGTAAAAAGAATCATAATTACAGTAAGTGTATGCATGATGATCTGGAAGAAATAGACCACTTTATCACTTCCTGTGTGTAAAAAGTGATTAGAGGATAATTTCAGGACGATGAGTAGTCGCTTTTACGAGTGAACTAATAACATCGTACTACAGTTTCTAATTACGACGATGATAGAGGTAGATAATGAAATGAGTTAGATAAATATGACGTACCTGTGGTCTCTCAAGTGATCCTGTCGTCTGAAAGCCTTGCCGCAAATGTCACAGGAGTAAGGTCTCTCATCGGTGTGGGTTCTTTCGTGGATCAGCAGGTTGTACGACTTGGTGAACTGGCGGTTACAGAATTTACAAATAAACTGCTTCTTCGGTCTTGAGGCACGACCTGGTGCTCTTAAGAGCCGCCTATCTAAATGTGGGTGCATTTGATGTGGACCAGCTCCGGGAGGAAATAGACCTGCTCCAGGGAATGTAAAGCTGCCTGCAGCGGTTGGTGACGGCCCTGGAGCACCAAGGAATGGCCCAGGAGGACCGTAAATAGGCGGCTGTGAAGATCCATCAGACATCATGCCTTCGATAGACGATGTTCTATGATGTGGAAGTAACATTGCTGCCGCAGCTTCACGCAACGCTACTTCTTTTCGTTTTTCCACCATCATAGCCATTAAATCAAATGAGTTTCTTTTAGGAAAATTTCCGGACGCTCTGTCCGGAGACCCCTTAGCGGGTTCTATTCGCTCTCTATCCATCATTCTTTCCCTTTCAATAATTTCTGAGGGTATCAATGCAGGATGCATTTCGTTAGGATATATTACTGGGTGCATAGACCGAGTTGGCACAACAGGAACAAAAGCTGAGGTCTCGCGATGAGAGGAGGTAAGTAAGGAACCTGTTGTTATTTGACGATGGTAAGGTAGGGGCGGTGATTCAAAGTTTCCAGAAGGATTTCTCCCGCTTGAGGAAGGGCGTTGTTGGGCTCTTTCGGCTGAGCTAGCGAGGAACTGGTCATGTCTGGACCTTAGAGGCGCGGCAACTGGCGTTTCGTTGACAGGGCGGGGTGTGGACGCCCTCGATACTACTGTTCCGGCGTTGTCCGACATCACGGTTTCAAGTACATCTGGAAATAAAATAAAATTATAGCCATAATTTTAAAAAATTACACACAATAACTTCAATTATAAATAACCATTTTATTTGTAAAATTATGTAAACTAGAAAAACCACACACAACTATGGGAAATTGGGAACCAAGGAAAACCCATTATTAAACAATTATGCTCCGTTAGTAAAAAAATCCACTCTCCCTGTAAACATCGTTAATGCTTCTCTTCCATAAATAAAGCACCAAAATTAATGATAAACACGTCAATTAACAAAATTTTAATATTACCAACGTAGATTCTTATCTCAATCATGCATTTGATCAGAGACGAGATACAGCTCTTAAATATTATTCCATTTACCATCCCACGACTGATGAACATTTAGATTTATGGATCGAGAAACATGCTTAATTAAGCAGCCCTGCATTGTTTTACTGTATTAGCATAAAACATAAATTCTCACCTAACAGATGAATCGAAATCAGATCATTCGTTACCATGCTTCATTTACATCTTATTGATTTCATACTGTGTTATGGATCAGTCCTCCATGGGATACATTTTGTCATTAAAATCAATGTTAATTAGTGACGTCATATAAAATTAAGAATAGTTGGGTGTTGTGATTCTCGTGTGAATGTTAGGCACTTTAAGTGATACCCCAGGATCTGGTTTTTTTATTAATACATTTCAGTAGTACTATTTGGTCAATTTTAATTCATTCAAACGAATCACCGCTTCCATATATTAGCAAACCATAATGCATAAATAAACTTTTGATATAGGTATAAACCATTACCAATAAATAATACGTGATTTTGAGTAATTTTGTTGCCAACATCTTGTTTTGATTTCATTATGATCCTCAAAACAAGATTTTTCATTCAATTTATAAATCTAAGCAGACAAAATCGAATTAAAAAAAAAACTATATCGATCTATATCTCAATATACCTACTTCTAACATTAGCATAATATTCTAAGCTCCAAAACGTTTTGTACGATTTTTATTTTTTAAATAATCTAGTTCTCTCATGCATCATTCATCAATTTATACTTTTGTATAAGTTTTAAGCTTCTGGTGATATCAGTAAATGTTAATGAGTACCGAATTTGGTCACAGTATCAACATTAGTGTCATTGCTTGATTTATAACGGACTATGATTTGTTTTAACTATAATATTTCAGTAATTTACTTTAAAATTTATTATTATTGTGTTTAGAATCCCCATGTTGAACTCAGGTAAGCAGTGGTTGGAGTCAATAAAATTGCGTCTTACGAGTATGTTATAAATTATGCTTATAATCAAATTAGTTTAATTGTTGTCCCATACTTTATTTATTTTGGGGAGAATTCCTAAGATTACTGTATAAGTGTGTACTAATTCTCTTTTTAATCTAAGAGGTTCGATATTTTTTTTCATTGGTCGAATTAATATTCGCAAGCTAGGGGAGCTTGCTAATATTAATTCGACCAAATACATATGTCGTACATTTTGTAAACTCCCTAAGCATTCAACTTGACCGTCTAATGTTGAGTCCGTATATTTTATTAGAACGATCACATTATCCAATATTTGTACAGCTTTAATAGAGTCACATACATTGCTATTCCGAGATTTACGAGCCATTCTATTTCCATTTGAGATGAGCAACATGGTATGATAATAAAATTGTTTAAACTCGTGCACAGCGTGTGTTTTCATAAAGTTTCCGGCGTTTGTCTACTTTATATGCTGTTGCCTAGTAATGGTCGTTTAGGTTTTGTTGTTGTTCGGCTTTTTATGAGCAAAGTTACTGGTGCCGTGAAAGTTTTCTTTGTGTCTGTAAGTGTGGGATTTTCATGAAGTTTGCTTTTGGTATGGGGAAATTTAGTTGAATTCATACAGCATATTAAAAGGTTGGCTTACCTATGGTTTTTGAGCGAAGTTTATCTATTCGTTAGTGGCTTTTGGTTTTGAAATCAAGAAACATTGCTTTTTACAATTTAACAGAGCAGACATAAGCCAATATTCCGCCTTCTAATTGCAATTCGTTGATTTTTTCAGACATTTTTATTAACTTTAATAAGTGTTTTTTTTCTGGGGCAAAATTAATTGTTTGAAATCAAAATATATCGGTTAAGCGTTTTAAGGTAACTACGTATATACTCAGAACTCGCATATCTTAAGTATAACTTACCAATAAAATTTGATTGCATACCGGTTATTTTAATCTTATTGTTAGGAACTACTAGTATAACGGAGATGTTATGTATAGCCGGATTAAGAATCATGATGCTTCAATCCAACATAATCTTACTCATAAAAACACATTTTATTGCTCTGCCCATCATATTTTTAACATCAGAAAAACCTAGCCGTCATTACAAAACTACAAAAGATTAATCTCAAATTCAATTTATTCAAGCGAGATCGAAAAAGGTGTACCAAGCCCGCATTTCACTGCTCGCTGCCCGTTCTACCGTAAAAGCCTCTGATTTTGTTGCTATCCTTCTCACACCTACATACAAGATCTTGTATCCCTCTCGTACTCGAGCCGCCTGATCGAATTTCTACCATCTTACTTGCACCGAAGCAGTAAAACTACTTTTATCTCTCTTTCGGTTTGAAAATTTAGTGATATGAATATTTATGTGGACAGTGCAGTTAGTAATGGAGGTTGGGATGTAATACCGGTCATTTCAATAACATAAAGCTTTTAAAAGGAATACTTTAAAGCGATCTCCTTGGAAATTTAAATTTCTCGTATTGGAAATACGTGTGTTTACAACTTTGTAGAGATATGGTGGTATCTCTATGGGCGTGATATGTGAAGTCCGTTGACTGTTGATCTCGTACGTTTCGATATGAAGAAGAAATGTTTAAAGTTTATTTAAGAAATAAGGTTATTTTCCATTTCTTATACAATGTAGGTACCTACTTAATTCCTTACGCTGAAGTAATTCTACCAAGACCTATTATATATTGACCATAAATAAACTTCGAAATCAAAAGTAATAATATGTTGGTCATAAGCGATGCAATGCTTCCAACTTTTTTTTGAAATGCAAAATCCGTTGAGGTTGAAAAAAAAATCGAAAACCTTAAGTCAAAATAACCTAACTTACTATGTGTCAACAAAAAAACTGAGGCTGAAAAAAATGGGGCTGTGGATTATAATTTAGCTAAACTATGTGTCAAAGGATTGCAACAAAAACCCCTGGCGATTTAGCACATTAAAGGCAAGTTCGGTCCTAGCCATTTACGAGTTGATAACATAGCGTCAGAATAATACACAGTGTCCTATAAATTGTCAGTAAATACTAAACCCAGGAAAACATCTTAGTAATATTTATATTATCACGGTCTCTGGCATACATATTATTTATATTAACGATCTTTGAATAGCTTTTATTACATTCAGCTACTTATAACATAACATTGTAGATGCAACCTGTTTGCCACAAAGTATTGACGTTGCAACATTGTATATTTGATTGCTTATGACTTCTATGGACACCTACTACTAGAATCTGCATAAATAATGTGCGCGTGGTTATAATATTATGCGAGTGTTAGTTCTCAGCATTATCCTTTTTCAATAGATTTATTTATAAATTTACCGTCACCTCAATAGTCTTTCTAGCTAGCCATAAAAATCTTTCATACTATCCATGCTTTTCTTCTTTGGTCTTCCTCATAACTGTCCACATATATTATCATATCTTGAAACAGTCTCACGGCTTGTCTATACGTGGTCAAATTATTCTTCTGATTTGTTCATATGCATAGGTATATCCTATATTTACTATTAAAGTTTATTTAGGAACTTCTTACTGATCCAGTGCCTACTTGCTCCAATACAAATTACTTATGTTAAGACCCTCCTTTATTGTGTCTGTGTTAATGATGTGTCCAGAGAGAAATTTAATTTACGAGAACCTTGACTAGTGAGGTTTCTGACAAAACGTTTTATTTTATAGGGAATAAATTAATATGATATTGTTAAATTGATATTGCGGTATATACTAATAAAACAATTAAAACATGTCACCTGAAACTACGATCGTGTGTTCTTTTCGATTGCACACATAAGGATTTTTTTTTTAATATAAAGGGATTGTTTGAATAATTTATTAGGATAATTATACAAATTGTAATGCAATAGATCCCGAAAAGTAAACATAAATATACAGATGGTTCTAATGGATTCAATATTCTACAGTCATTTATAAAAGGTAAACCTAAGCAAAATTGAAGTAAAGTTCCTAAAACAATAGTTTAGTAAAACCCAGCAATTAAATTTAGTTTTTTCCACGGTTTCATTCGCGTAGAATACAAGTTTCGACAAAATTATTGATCCGTTATGATTGAGTAACAAATAAACATTATTTCTTCCATGGGAACTAACGAGAATTAAGGATAAAAGAGTTTATGTCCTCGATTATGTAAGCTTCTTTATTTATAATTGGGATTTACTTAATTTGGTACTTCTGTACTCGTTGGGTGGTCCTTGTCTTCAGTACTAATCAGGTATTTGTTTTCCGACAGTGGTTGTTCTTGTATGTTTTTCAGGAGAAACAGTGTCAATTTCAGTATGTATTACCGTGGGAATGACAACAGAACTAGTAAAAGCATAAATGATTATACCATAAAACTTTGAGCTACCATTAGAAATATTAATGTTTTAACGAATCTTTTTTAAAGAAACAGAGAGGACCTTTTGAACTACTTGGTGACTAATTTATCCATATAAATTAAATTAAAAGAAATGCTAAACGTTAAATTTCTTTTGTAAGAAACATTTAAAATTATCAACTGATGTTGTTATACCTTTAATAGTTATAGTTACTAATTCAACCCGCTAAGCACTCCAGCAATTTTGAACTGTATTCTTAGTAGCCTTCAATGAACACGTGTTTAGGCGGCACGTTTCAAGTAATTTCGAACTGTCTGTTACGAAAGACTATTAAAATATGTATATTGATATTTATGGATCGAGATACACGCCTAATAATTAGGCCGGTTCTTCTCATGACACCTCTAATTCACACTGAATATTTCATTGCGATCTCTATATTATTCAAGAAGATGAAATCATTAACATTTTGGTATGAATATTCATATAATTTTAATGTTAACACTGTGTTGAGAAAAAATTGTGGACTTTCAATTAGTTGAGCAAACAATGCTTTCAATATAATGCCTTATTTTTGCTAGTTTACTATTTTCAATTGGACAAACCATACTACAGTTTGAATATTGAAGTACATCCGGTGTCTGAGGTTTCTTGACACGGACTTTTCAATTTAATATCTTTTTCCGAACACTCACTTAAGACGCTGACAACACCTAAACCGCGGTCACTGTCAAATTCCATAGAAAAGAAAGAGAAGCGCGATGACACAAAGCTTGTAATTTATTGCAAAATATGAAGTAATTATCTATTTACTCAAAATTGAGTTGAGTAATCGAAAATAAAAAACAACCAAGTTCTGCATTCAAATAAGACGTTATTGTTATTCATTATGTATGTAACGTATGTTGATATTTGATACAGATATTTTGGATTAGAACTCAAAGTAAGAGGTTAGTTTAACGTTAGTTTGTATCAAGATTTTGTTTTCAAAACGTGTTTTGGTAACAACCAAGTTCTGGGAAATATGTTCAAAATTAATATATATTTTTTCCGCTACCACAAACTATGCAGATTTGGCAATTTTTTTTCTTAAGCGAAGCCTATTTTGGTCAATTGGGTCTTGTCAGCGCCTTAAGGAAGAAACCCTAAATATTGATTATTTTGTCAAATAAATAACTAATGAGAGTTTATAGAGGACCTCAGAAACCAGGTAATAGTCGTTTTTACTTAAAAGTAAAGTATATGCTTCCCTACATTTTAAAATTATTTACCTACTATCATTGCTTTTTCTACTTTGCCTTCATCTTTATGCTTGTACTCAATCCCCATTGTCAACAGAAACGTTAATACCTACTGCTTATTTAGCTGTCGAGATGCCAGGTTCTGTAAAATAAGGTACGTTTTTGCTCTTCACTTCTTTTCTGAATTTCTCAGATCTCTCACAAATTCTTTTGTGTCAAAAAAATTGGTTAGAGTCTAGCTCGCCTCTCAAAAAGTCAAATAAAATTTTACATTAAATCCTGTTTCTAGATTAGTCGCACTCTGTGGCTTATCTGTAATCAAGTCGGCATTTCGCGGAATTTAAAAAAAATATGGCGCTTGACTGTTGGTTGTTACGCGAAAAACAAGTGTTACTTAGTTTGATGCACGATGATAAACTGCAATATCAGATTATCAGTTTAATGAATCTCTTTGATGTTTGCCGATGGTTAATTGCTTTTAGTTTTGTTCATAAATAGTTCGAATAACTTCGAAGTACTTTTGGGGGCTTTAAAGCATTCATTTTGGTTTTCTTTTCTTAAAACTAAAACTTGTTAAACTTAACCATTCAGACAAAGCACTATTTTTAGTTCATTATAAATAATTAAAAAGGCATGATTTCACCAAATCATGCCCTTTTAATTATTTCTTTCAATAATTGACTTTTCTTACTCCAAGCTACAAATAATACTACCACCGAGAGAAAGCCGCATCCATCATAACCAATCAGAGTTATATTATTGCCAGCATTGGTCAGACACCGACTCTGTTAACCGTTTTGTGTTCTCGAGCCTTATGTTTCTATTGATAACAGATAATGGTCAATCAAACTACAGTTAATAGTAACTCCCCTTTACCACCACGAAAACACGAAAATACTTGGAAATTGTAAAGGTTTATTGATGTTGTATTGCGGCATCCATTTTTGGTGTCGCAAGGTTCCCGATAAGTATCATTCCCTGATTAGATTACATTGCTATCTCTTGATGGTTAAGATTAACTACTATTTGCAGAACAATTAAAACCTTCCGACGTTTCTACTGTGTTACCGTTGCGTAATGTTTTCTTACTTCCAGGCTGTACTATAGTGGATTTATGATCGAGAAATGCTTGCTCTTGACAAACAGCTCTCGTGTTATCTGTATGTTAAATCGAATTGTGAAATGGATCGTTCAAAATGGCTGGTTCTACATTTTCATCTTCTACCTTTTCTTCTGATACTACTTTTTATAAATCAATATCAGGCGCATATAACTGTTTCTGGAGTAAATAAATCACAGCTCTGGAACCATTAACATTCCTTCGCGTTCAAGTGTGCCATCACCATCACCCAAGAATTTTGTCCTCATGTAGGTAATTTGATGGACGGACTTGGTAGTAGATGCATTTCGCTTTATAGATGCGTTGATTTTCGAAAACTGAGCGACAAGAATATAGCAAAATGTTTTTCCTAGACGATTTTGGCGATAATTCCGTGAAGTTTATATATGTATTAATCTTTTAATTACAAATAATTTTCATAAACGTTTTTGTGTTGTTAATGTAAAATGAGATTGCAAATGCATTTTTCCCGACTAACATACTCGAAACAGCAAAAAACATGAATAGTTCCATTATAATTGGACTTTTATTTAACTCTATAGTGTCTAATAGAACAGCTTGACTTGTTAGTCGGCCTGCATTTCGAATCGTAGTCAAGGCTTACCCATCAGTCGGATCTAAAATGTAATTAGTTTTTATAGCGATTTTTATTATTTTTCGTTGATTGGATGTTGTAAATTTCGCTATTATGACCAGAGCCAGTGATCAAAACAGAACCTTTTAATTGATTTATTAATTACATAAGTTTAAGGCTGCCATAGCTGACTCTTAGAACTAGGTATAATTTCCTTCCTATGATTACTGCCCCTCCTTTTTATATACTTGTAAATATTATTATTATTATTTTAAGTCTGTTAGTTTTTAAATTAACCCCTGTGCCTGTGTCCCAGTAGTGGGAACATTATAGGCTGATTATGTAGTTTTTAAATAATGTAAATATTTAAAAAAATAAAGCATGGTTCCTTGTATAAAAAAAAATCCTTCTTGAAAGTTAGTTTATTATCT
Source organism: Atethmia centrago (assembly GCA_905333075.3). Taxonomy (NCBI): domain Eukaryota; kingdom Metazoa; phylum Arthropoda; class Insecta; order Lepidoptera; family Noctuidae; genus Atethmia; species Atethmia centrago. The sequence continues at coordinate 12,766,415 of HG995386.1, read as the reverse complement.
TAAAATGAAGACGAAAACGTCTTCCTGTCTAAGTTTCCATGTGTCCAAGCCTTTAAAGTGCTGCAATTGCATATGAATAATAACATAAGGAAGTCATTTCTGACGGCAATGTCAGTAATATCTCGAGGTACGCACGCTATTTTGACCTGCTCCACCATTGATATAGGGTTAGAAGTCTCGTGCAAGAAAGCTGCACCTGGTTTATTTCAGTGTGTTTCTCTACACGTGGAAGTGCCTACAGTAATAACTAATAACGAAATACTTAATAGACGAAAACGTTTAAGAGCATGCAGTGGAAAATTAATCAAGAAAATAAAGAATAATAATGCTAGCAATTCAAATTTAAGCAACATGAAATACGTTGGTATAGATGCATAGACGATAGGGCTAAATATTACTGCTGTTAGATAGAAAAAAGTTGAAAAAAGTATATACAAGTAGGAATGGAAGTGGAAGGGCCAAATGGTACAATGATAGGCACGCGTCAAAACAATAGCCGCTGGCATTCGCAAATCCATTTACAGTAAATCCTTAAAACAATTACAAGATAATTACTGCTAAGCACGGTGGCAGGAAGCAATAAGTAAACACCACTGGAACATAGAACAATAGAGCAAACCGCAGGCCCGTTAGTTCCCAGAATTGTTTTATAAAGCATATGTGTTGAAAACAATAACATGAGGGGCACGTGATAAAACAGGTAGCGAAGCTCACCCAGCCTACCCAATTTATTCCACATCCGCTGTATTCAATTACAAAAATCGACTCACAAGGCGGTTGGGCGATCAATCGTCCGATCTGTCGAGGTCCAACCCTCCAGTAGTCAGGTAGTCAACCCGCAAAGTTTACAAACTGGCGTCTGCATGCATACAATGGTTGTCCATTGCAATTTTTTGTCACATTTCACAGTCCAACCGCAGTAGGTGGCGTTGAGACAGGTGAATAGGAGATTAGTGGAAGCGAACACAACAATAGACGCACTGTACAGGCCATAAAACAGTTAATAGAGACTGTGAACGAAAATGTTATTGCCGTAGCTAAACTGTCACTTGGTCACTTGGTCTCACACGATAATAATGCACTTTGAGTTTGTTCACTGTAATCCTTGGCAAGGTTCAGGTTTTTTTCACTACACTTCTTTTTCAGTGTGGCATCACCGTGCGTTGAGGTTGCGCGTGCGCATGGCGCGCGACTGGAGGGAGTTGAGCGCGCGTACTACCGTCGCTCGTCGTCAGAGGCAGTAGCGCTCCTGTAGCGTCGCCCCCCCCGCGCCCCGCGTCTTCGCCGCCGCCCCACCGAAGCCTCCGTACTGTTTTTACTTTGGGAGCGATAAAAAAGGGAAGGATATCGTTGAATTGTTTATTTTTCGTGTTAGGTGTTTATAAGTCGTGTAAATTAACACCGCCCTCGGACTTTGTATCGTGCTTCATGAATTTCGACTGCAGTCGCTAATTGATAATGTTTTTAGTACTTATTATGCTTATTTGAAGACAGTTTCCATTTATTCCTGTGAAACTCTGAGGAAAGTACTTGTTAAGATATTGAATCTACGACTACACAAATTCGTTGCTGGTAAAACTACATATGATATACCGATAGTTACCTCCTTAAGAGTCAATATAATAAGTCAAATAGTCAGGGAAATGAGAGGTCTACTTATGTTAAAAAAAGGCGAGTATCATTTTATTTTAATCTTTATTACAACGAAATCTATTCATACAGTCACATATATTATTTTAAAAAATCTGACTGATACTAATTAAATATTTATTTTCATCATAAATAAAACATTTATAGAACAATATTACATGGTTAACAGAAAAAATATCTTCGTATTTGGCAACATTCACAATAAAATCTGGCACAATTTCTTTGGCATGAATAGTGAATACAATAATTTTGATAAGAATAAATACAATGGTTCATTTGTTTCCTGATCCACTTATTTACTGAACACATTACAATGACTAGGTATATTAGGTATATCATTTTATATTGTTGATAAATCTATGAAATATCAATAAACCATAAACTTTATGTTTAAACAACGTGCCTTTAAAAACTTGCTATAGATTAAATAAAAATTATATATATTTTTTTTTTACACCACTATGTAAACATTTACTAATTTACAATAGCTACTCTCTATAAGCTTTTAACCGACTGTGTTACAATCAAGTCTTTTTATTTATTATTTAAATACATATATTGAGCTTTTACTGATTATTTATATACAAATCATCAATATGGATTTTTAATTTTTCTCCTTATTATATTTTTATCATTTTAATGCACAATTTAAGTCACCTAGTATGGACCACATTCTAAAGGGGATTATAACAATCAATTGTCTATATTTATTATTTATTTATTTATAATTATTACTACATATAATATTTTGAATAATATAAAGTGAGTTATAAATTCTGTAACCCCTCATCAAAATTATCGATATTTACAACAATTGTAAAGAAATTATAATAATACTTACATCAAATTATACGACCTTATTTGTAAATAATTATTCAAAAATTTCACAACACTGATAATAATCCCCATATTAATTTTAGGGTTACAGATACATAAAATGAAATTAATGATATTCAATGGATCGTGCTTTTTAGGATAAATTCTAACTACGTCTTAATATTTACTAACGAATTGGCACATCAATAATGATACCTACTATGTATTTATTTACCTAATGATTCTACGTTTCACACCTATGTAATAGATATTATGTAACTATTAGTAGGAATATTATTTCATCTTATTTAATCTTCTTAGATTTCATCATCAATATTTTTATATCGTTACGATGTCAGTCGTTACTCTAAGTTCAATATCTCGTATAGTTTTCCTTTGCAGTTGATTGAAAATTGCTGATATTATAATGCATTATTTAAATTATGCGTCTCCAAGAATGTATACGGGTAGGTACAGGTACACTGTATTAGGAATATTTTTATTGAATTATTTATTTCTCCGTTTTAGTCTCATATTCATCAGTCGTAATATCAGGTGTATAAAAAGACATTTTTATATAATGATTTTAGCCATTAACATCATTGATATATTTTACTTTATATATCTATTTAGAATTACATAGATTAAAGCTATGCATTTAATAAAACATGTATCATCTTCGATGCGTCGTTGCCGTGATATCTAATTTAAATATTTTTAACTATAACAAAAAATTACAAGTAATTTATAATGATTTAAATTAAAATAATACTCTTCATCTGAATAATCATAGTTTTTGAATAATTTGTTTTGATACAGAATTTTTTTATCGTGGAGTTAGGATACTAAAGGACGGGACGCAATGTCGTTAGTACGAGTACTTACGTTGAAACATTTTCGGTGATAATTTTGAAATAAAATGAATAATTTCGAGCATATTATGTGTGCCAGTGAACCCAGATAGCGTGATCAATTCATTTCTCATAGTGCCGTCTGCACGCTAGGCATGTCCGAGCAAAATTCGAAAATTGCCATGTGAAATCTCACAATTAAATGATTGAAGGCGCTAAGTTTTAATGTCGTTATAGGATAGGTTTTAAAATACGTGTATGCTGTTGTTTCCAATCCCATTCATGGAAAAGTATCAGATTGTTAAAATTGATTGGATCTATTAGGTAATTTTGGTGGGATCTCGAATATTTGATAGGTATGTTCTTCCTCGAAGAGTTCAGAATGCTATGTTCTCATAATTACAAATTGGCAATGCCTTTATCAGTAACGTCATCTGGAACAGATTTTAAGTATGTAATAATTACCTACTTGTCTGCAATGATTAAATATAAGAATTTAAACTGAGCTGGCTGGTAGGTAGGTTCTGTTATAGGTAGTATGGTAGGCTCTACTAACGTGGCGTTCTATGTCTGTATGTATATCTATGTCTTTTAATTATTTATGTCATTCACTTCTCAGAGACAGCTTTCTAAAGTACACTTGATTGAATTTGGCATTATCGAAATTACCATGCTCACTTAAGAAAAGATCAAAATATTAAAGTTGACGTTTTACTGAAAGTAAAATTGGAATCATATGATGTAACTTTGAAATGTATGCAATTTAAGGGAATCCAAAATACACTGACTTTTGGTGCATTTTTTAAAATACACTGGTTTTTTAACATTTTAAAGTAGGTCTTGGTAGCAGTCAAGACCTTGCTTTAAAAATAACCATATTTTTTCCCTGCCTTAATAACTTAGTATGAATGGGATCAAAAACCATAAGTCAAATAAATATAGTAACTCAAAATATGGAATAACACTGAATATATTTAATACAGCTAAAATTATACAAAATCGTATGAATCTTCCGAGAGGAGGGCTCGTCGTCAACCGGCCTTCATCCATCTGTCAATGGAGTACTCCAAAGCTGCCATCCATCTAATAACAGACAAAAATAGCATTATAAATACTTGTCCAGATATATTATATCCAGTATCTTAACGAAGCCCGAAAGCCTGACAATCAGTCCAAGGGGTATCCTGCCGGGGTCGCGGGATAGTCCGAAAGGGATACCGAGGCCCCTGGCAATACAGGCAATGGAAGGAATACGGGTGGGTTTTATAGTCAGTAAGAGTCTGACACACTCCCCCGCTCCGGCCAGAGCGGGAGAAGTTATTTGATAATTTCCCACACAAAAAAAGGGGTATCGTGTTACCCAGTAACTGGTTTGTAGGGTTCAGATAGGCAGTCGCTCCATGTAAAATTCTGGTATTTCAGCTGCATCCAGTTAGAGTGGAAGCTGACCCCAACATAGTTGGAAAAAGGCTAGGTAGATGATGATAGTACTAATCTTAACGAAACTAAAGGCTGATTTTACATTGATCCAGTATTTCAATCCAGCTTTTAAACCCAGTAATGATGAAACTAATATTTTATAAAAATATAATTTAAAAGAGTGTCCATGGAGTTTCTTCTCCGTTCTTCCATAGAGGTACCTACTAAAGTCAAAGTTAAGTCAAAGTCAAATTATTTATTTCAAATACGCACATAAAAGGCACTTTTGAACGTCAAAATTAACAAAAAAAAAATAAAATTGATTCTAGTTGCCCCTTCCAAAAGGTAGTTTCGTATGGAAAAGAATGGGCAAGAAACTCCACCGTTACTCTTTTAAAATGTTTTATAAAATTTTGTATAGGTACATTTTAAAATTATATTTGAAGACGATGTGCCTAGAATAAAATTACTATACCAAAATAGGTAAAAAAAGAATGAAAAATAAAGCAATGACAGATAAATTAATTATGTGATAGGTACATGATGCTCACATATTTACAAACATTGTAAAAGTACTACACTTCGGAATGGGCAACTAGCTGCATCTTTCTGACTGACCGACTCCTTTGACAATTCAAAAGTGCCTGTAAATGGTTTAATTTAAATAAATGATTTAAATTTGAGTGACACTGAGTCGAGATTTTACCAACTAGCGTCCCCTGCTGGATTGAAAAGAGTCTAGGTTGGTCTAATATCAATGCTGTGTCACTGGATTCCAGCGCTGGATCAATGTTTATTAGCGTTAACGGCTGAATTCTCAAAAGGAAGTGCAATAATTCTGTTTGTCGCTACAATAGCTGTATTGTAGCGACAAACAGAATAATTGCCTAAAAACTGAATTTCATGTCACCTAATGCTGATACGGTGACAAGAAATTCAGTTTTAATTTGAGGTTTAGGCCGTAGGATTTTTATCCTTTACTTTAACAACCCTAAGTTAATGCCAAGTTCTTATTACCGTTCTTGCAGGTGGTCTCCATAAACCAGTAAGCCAACATTATCAGTTAAAACCTTTGGTTGGAAGGCTCTAATTAGCTGATACAAAAACTTTAATTCGTCATCATTACTCTTGAACTGGATAAAATTGTCGAAAAGACTTTATAGGTCTTGGATTTAACAACACTTAAGCCTCGTCCCCACTAGGAACATTTGTCGAGAGACATGTGTCCCCGGTGACATCGGGCGATATCGGGCGACGTCGGACGACATCGCCGCGACATTGTTGAAATTGTTCTTTGTCGCACAGTCGATGAAGAGTAGTGATAAGGGACAATTTCAACAACGTCGCGGCGATGTCGTCCGACGTCGCCCGACATCGCCCGATGTCACCGGGACACATGTCGCTCGACAAATGTTCCTAGTGGGGACGAGGCTTTATACTATCAGTGAGTTATAAGAATATAACCCAAGCCTGCGCTACAATGTCACACAATTGTCAAACTATAAGTGCAAGATAGAGACGTGAACATATTAATATCTATACCAAAGCACATGCTTAGTAACTTTTATTAAAATTTCGGCCTAAGAGACATTCAAATTATGAGTAATTCCACTTTGCCCCACCAAGCCCGCCACCCTGGTGTGGCAAAGTGGACTGCCTAAAATTTTGCAGTGGAATATGCCCCACTATTCTGATTTGATGGGGCGGATAACACTAGCATAAACACTTTGTGGATTCTGCCCCACTAGGGTTGGCACCTCAGGATTTGTGTATGAAGGTTAACATGTATTTTTACATTTGTTTGTAAAAAAAATAAATGTAACCACTGACGTTAGGATTTGACAAGTCTGAGACAAGCAAACGTATATCTAAATACATCAAAATGGTTATTTAAACAGTGTATTAAGGTTCTACTTTTGTAAAAAACTGTCACATATTAAATCTTCCTGGATTTAAATAAATACATTATATAGTTTTGCTGTATTTATTCAATTTAGTCTGACATAGCTGTGACATTTGCTATTTGTATTCCATTTACGTTCCGATCCATCCGTTGCAAACATTAAATGATTTAAAAATATATTTAGATGTTTGCCCAGAAATTGATACATTATCACTGTTGATAACTATTAAATAACAAAAAACGAAGAATAATGTACGAGAACACTATTACTAAAGGGATAATTTAAATAATAATTATTAAAAGAAATCGTAAATACTATATTACTAGTATCGAAACGTAACGTAACCACAGATTGTGAAAGAATGCGTTCAGAAACGCTTTATGAGAGTTATAGTTTTATGTTAATTTATTAAGTCTAGTTATTAAGTCTTGTGATATGTACTTGTATTATTGTCATATTATTATTTTTTATCTTTGAATAAATCAAATACTTATTAAATAATAAAAAAATGCGTTGAAATGCATTACTTATATTTAGCTTCCTTATTTTATTATTTATAACGTAATCAGTAAGAAAATACCTATATCTACACAAACCATACAAAATGATGACGAATCTGTGATTTTGAATAGTTATGTAGTAAATATGTTTCGTTTTAAGAACATATCATAAGAACAAATCATTGTTTAATTTGTGATTATCAAGATTTATCTTAGTTAGTAAGATTTTATTTGTAAAAGGTATACCAAATGATGAAGAATCTGTGATTTTGAATAGTTATGTAGTAAATATGTTTCGTTTTAAGAACATATCATAAGAACAAATCATTGTTTAATTTGTGATTATCAAGATTTATCTTAGTTAGTAAAATTTTATTTGTAAAAGGTAATTAATCTGTGATTTATAAACCGATTCCTTCCAGAAATAAATAGTACATTAAAATTATTTATTTATTTTTTACTTTTATTTAAACCACTTCGCTACGTATTAAATCTAAGCTTCCAGCACTAATAACGTTTTACTTACAGATATAGGTATACATTTATTTTTTTTACAAACAAATGTAAAAATACATGTTAACCTTCATACACAAATCCTGAGGTGCCAACCCTAGTGGGGCAGAATCCACAAAGTGTTTATGCTAGTGTTATCCGCCCCATCAAATCAGAATAGTGGGGCATATTCCACTGCAAAATTTTAGGCAGTCCACTTTGCCACACCAGGGTGGCGGGCTTGGTGGGGCAAAGTGGAATTACTCGATTTAGCAAGAACTCTGAAGCACTACTTTGAAAGGGTTGTTGATCTTACTGCGCGACATTCCTATCTGGATAACCGATCTGGTAGGGGTCTTACAAATTAAAGAACGTTGGTTCTCTTTCGTTAATCAAATGATCAGATTGCAACTTGACATGTGACTCAGACGCGTTCGATTGGAGGATTATATTTATTTACAGTGTCAATACTAATCGCAACCATCTTTTTATTTTATCGATTGACTTCTTCCGCTCTGGGTGGAGCGGGAGGGTGTGTCAGACTCTTACTGACTAAAACCCACCCGTGTTCCTTCCGTTGCCAGTGTTGCCAGGGGCCTCGGTATCCCTTTCGGACTTTCCCGCGACCCCGGCAGGCATCGGCTCTAGCAGACCCCTACACTTGTGCTGACATCTCTTTGAGGCGCGCGTGGAACCCAACGCGCCGTCGACCCGGGCCTGGTCCTTACTTTGCTCATAGTCCGCAAGCCATACAATGGCGGTGTTTACGAAATACGAATAGGTATAGGTTCAACACAATAAAATTATACGTATGTTTTATGCTTATTTTTAGCACGCTTTTGACCAACCACTGAGGTACTCAAAAGAAGATTTATTCAAAGATTTACCCAATTTTCCAAGAATACCTGTCATACGTAGTAGAATCCTTAGCAAATCGCCGGAGATTCTGATAATCATATTGAATGGAGAAAAACCGGAATTTATTAATCAAACGGTTTTCCTAGGAATCACTCTAGACGAGAAACTACAATGGGGACCACATAATATAACATCTCTTGCGGGGCGGCTAAGCTCGGCCGCTTATGCTGTTAGAAAGATAAGACAGTTGACAGATGTAGAAACCGCGTGTTTGGTCTATTTTACCTACTTCCACAGCATTATGTCGTATGACATTTTACTGTGGGGTCGGGCTGCTGACATTGAATCCATCTTTATTATGCAAAAGAGAGCTGTCAGAGCCATTTATAATCTACGTCGCCGTGAATCTCTTAGGGAACAATTTAAGAAGATTATAATTTTTTTGAAGCCCGTTCATTTATGAAAATATTATGTATGTAACAAAAAATCGACATCTTTTTAATAAAATAAATGATAGACATAATTTTAATACTAAAAATAAAGATAAGTTAGATCAACCATTTTTCAAATTATCTAAAGTACATAAATCTTTTATGAGGTACTGTGTCAAATGTTACAACAAAATACCTTGTGATATATTGCAATTAAATGAAAGAAAATGTAAAACTCACATTAAAAGTACAATTTGTAAAGAAGCATATTACAAATTAGAGGATTATATCCAAGAATGCTTGGAAATATGCTGGTCCAGTTCCATAGGACAATCTAGACTCTAGACAAAATCAAACTGGTTGCTATTTTCATTGTACAATTTATTATTAGATACAAATAATAAATCAATGTTGAATTTATATTCTGTGATTACTTTAACTCACACACTGACCTATTACCTATATATTTTTTTTAGGAAAACCTATACTTTTATAATGTTTGTAAATACGTATGTGAGTATCATGTACCTATCACATAATTAATTTGTCCGTCATTGCTTCATTTTTAATTCTTTTTTTACCTATTTTGGTATAGTAATTTTATTATATGTGCACCGTCTTCACATATTATTATATAATGTGCAATTATTATATTGTGTGTGTAATGGGCAAGAAACTCCACCGTTACTCTTTTAAAATGGTACACAAAATTTAGATTTTTGATTTTCTTCTCCATATGAAAGTACTGTTTTTAACTTCTATTTTTTTGTAAATTTTGACGTTCAAGTGCCTTTTATGTGCCTATTTGAAATAAATAATTTGACTTTGACTTTGAATCGTCATTTTTGATATGATTAACGTCCTATTAAGCATAAGCTATATTTAAGGAATCTAAGAATCGTCCGGAGTTCGGTGAATGTACAGGTATCTCCCGGACCCCCGACTCATGGTACTAGAACGAACAGTGGGGTTTTAGTCCGTAGGAGTCCGACATAACCCTCCGTTCTTCCCAGACGGAGGGTATCCATGAGGATTTCCTCACGGAAAAAAAGGACAGGAACAAACCAGACCATATTTTAGTAGGTAGATCAAAATACAAAAAGGTAAATAAATAATTGAGGCCTTTTTATGATGATGTTTTCATTCAGATTTTAGTAAACAAAAAGGATTATAGAGTGGAACGAGTTACCGATCAATGTGATACCTAAGGCCAGACTAACGAAGCTTTATGAAACATTACCTTTGATATTATCGATTTAAAAAAAAATACAATTGTTGCTAATTTGACTTCGTTATTGTTTATAATCTAAAAACCGGCCAAATGCGTGTTGGACCACGCACAATGAAGTTGTCGTTCCGTAGTTGGGTCTTGGGATGAATTTATCCCAAAAACAAACTTAACATTGTAGTTGAAAAACATGTTCTCCCATACATCGATATACGCTACAGTCAATTCTCCAACTGCAAATTTATGTTGGTCGACTATTACTCGTTAACTTGTACAGCCTACTTAGCTGATATAGTATTTTAATTTAATTATATGTACTACTGCAATTAATTTTATCTCCATAAATAATCATTTAGCTGACAGGTGGGACGCTTTACTCTAACAAAAATTAACACTTTAAAGCTAAATATTACGCAAACGGATCCTTGAATCGAAAAATGATGTTCACAGACCCGCAATATTTTTGACCGGCCTATCGAACGATACCCACCATGGGATAGACGAGAAAAAAATATCATCCCCACATTATATGCATTATGTCCACATTTTTTTCATGATTTTATTTTACCCCTGTCGGCGTGATTAATATACCAATGCCAAATAATAGATTTCTAGTACTAAGCGTCTCTGAGCTACAGCGAGGACAGACGGACAGACAGACAGACGGACATGCCGAAACTATAAGGGTTCCTCGTTTACTACGGAACCTTAAAAAGTTACACCAAAATGAATGGAGGAATGGGGTGATGTTGATATAACGCACCGTAAAGGTACCTATAGGCAGAAAGCAACTGGTAGTATCTGGTAAAAATATGAATTTGATTATAGTGATGACCAAATGGAAGTCCATTATTAGTCCGCGTTATGGAACAAACAATTTCAGCAACAAAGAATCCTAGTCATCATGCCGATGATGCGAATTTCAAACACACCCAGAATTTCAAAGTGCATGGTTCTATGTATTTTTATCACTAAGGGCTGATTTTTACAACGTCAAATATTTATTTATTAGAATTTTGACAGTTTTCCCATACAAAAACTGTCACACATCAATATTATTCCACGCATTAAAAGTTATCTGATGTTGGTAAAATCAGCCCTAATTAACATATCTGATACTCACCGTTTCCTATCCATTTCAGATTCAGTGTGGAAGTAGAAGTGTCTTTGCTTCGGTTCTGTGGGCATCACCTCAAACGCGTATTTCTTGCCGCCAGGCGCGCATGTCTGTATTCTGTAGCCGTGCAGGCACGCCATACCTTCGAAAGAGGAAAAGAAGGATTAAAAATTTATGATTATTTAGAGATTCGAAACCCTGGGTTCGATCCCTCGGGTCAGCTTGGAACAGCCATAAAACCCTGGTTATGTGGGTGTTCCACTTAGAAACTCTCAGCAGAAGCCGAGTTTCTAATATAATGTACGTAATTTATCATCTTCTTCTGCCTCGTATCGATAATTCCAAATACCTAATATAAGTTCTGACCAGAAATCAGTCAAATAGATTGCATATTTGTATTAACTAGCAAATAAAATTGTAATCCCAAGAAGTTATTGCTCTAACGGAATTGCTCCAGTAACTTACTTTGGAACTCCTCTGAAGCTCTAAGCCATAGCTGGTAATGCGGCATGATAGAAAACTTGAACTAAAGCAAAATAAAGGCTCCTACATACTGGCGCGACTTGTCGCGCGACGCGACGCGACACAAAGACACCGCGTGTAGCGCTACAAGCGGTGCCTTTGTGTCGCGACGCGTCGCGCGACAAGTCGCGCCAGTATGTAGGAGCCTTAATAGTCCTAGTTATGATTTCAATAGACCCCAAAAGACTGAACTTACCAAAAGCATTTTTGCTGTTGCCATCATTGTAGAAGTAGAGGCATGCGTCTTTGAGCACGCAGTACCGTTTGGCCCAGGACTTCCATTTGGAGCCAAGCTTCATGAGGTATCCGAAGCAATCGGGCCTAGGGATCGATGATGGTGGAAGCTTCATGTTCCTCATCGTTACCTCTAACCAGCCATCACGCTGGAAATTAAAGAAAAAGAAGATCACAATTGAGCTTGGTCAATAACGTCTCTTAGAAATATTATACCTACCTAAATGTGACATAATATATAATTGTTTTTGTTGAATTAAAAGCCTATATACCTATGGTCATGAAATTAAATTTATTTACATAACCAAATTACAAGAGAATTATTAACATTAACTAAATTAAATTAAAACTAAGTTAAGCCTAAAACAGGCCCTCGGGGCATTGTATCGAGGATGCTGGCGGTATTTCCTCGCTGAATTGCAATGCTGATGCGTTGCGCGAGATAGCCGCCAGCTTTTCGGTCACCAGTTACATCAACTAGAAGTTTCGCGATTTCCGCAAATAACTTATGCGCACTGGGACCCCACGGACCGAGGGTCTCGACGCCAAAGGGCACAAAGTTGTACTCTCTGCCAAGGCCTCCATATTTAATAACCTACGGTCAATTTTAATGATATCAAAATACTTTTCATAGCAGTCGAAGATAATAAAAATCATTTTTAGAAATGGAACGAAGATTGGCAAAGAGTCAAAGAACGAGGTAAAATAAGTATTAATTTTTTAAATGAACCTACAGGACAAACTTAATTAGATACACTCAGAAGTATAGAAAATTATGGTAGGCTTGCAAATAATAACTTTCTTTTCTGTATCTTCGGATGTTAAGAAAGAATATTTATTTATTTATATAAAGGCTTGAGCAGTGGTGGCCCAGTGGTAACGGCCGCGACTTACGAGTTGTAGATCGTAGGTTCGAACCCAGACAGGCGCTTTACTTTGTGTTAATTATTTCATCACCACTGCTCTCAAAACGGTGAAGAAAAACATCGTGAGGAAACCGGCATGTCCTAGAACCAAAAATTCGAAGACATGTGACATCTACCAACCCGCACTGGGCCCGCGTGGTGGATTACGGCCCACTGTCCCTCTCACAGACAGGAGGCAGCATTAACCTAAAGTATTTGTCATAATATAGAACATGACGCATGACATGATGAGCATGGCGGTACTTTTAACCGCACTTTATCAAGAAAGGGCTTAGTAGTGAAATTATCTAATATGATTGTCAACTTGTACAGTTCCAAAAGTTCGTTGACAGAAGATTACGCGTGTGGTATAAAAGTTAATTGAATTCTGTGCCATCTATTACACCAATGATGAATTACCAAGTACTGTCATAACGCAAAATCATACCAATTAACATCTAAAATGTCACAAAATATGATACTTTTTTATCAGAAAATCCACATTAAATAAAACTGTATTATAAAACAAAAGAATAATATCACAAACCTGATTGCTAGCATCAATTGCATGGGCAAGCACTGCACGCCATCTAGCGGCCGCCTCAGAAGTGTCAGCTGCCAGTTGTAACCGCACGCCTCCGCCGCGATGTAATCGGAACCCATGGGGCCTGCCCGAGTCCTCTTCGGTCAGTTGATAGTTTACAAGCATAAGAGCACCCACGGGATGAATGCTCTGAAAAGTAGTACGGGATGAAGTCAATAGATGGCGGTGTTATCAGTTTTAATAGGTTCAGTAAAACCTTTTTATTGAAGGGTCACCGTGAAATGATTTGTTAGCGGAGGAATATTATAATAAATTCGAGTATGACGAGTACCTAGAACATATTAGAGAGAGAGGAAAATTGAATTGGCAAGGAAAAATTATTACTAAACTATTCGGGCATTTGTTGTTATAATTAGAAAGTACTTGAACTACACCAACAAAATTATAGGCCATTCAATTGCATGTCCTTTGCAAGATAATTTACAATGTAAAACAAAAGAAAGTACATTTAAAAAGCGCGAAATAAATTAAATCCTAAGTCTAACTAATATTATAAATACGAAAGTGAGTTTGTTTGTTACGCTTTCACGCTACGGCTGAACGGATTTGAATGAACACATGGGTAGACCGTGATCTGGACATAGGTTTCTTACCGTGGGAATAACGGGACTTTTTATCCCAATATTTCTACAGGATCGAGGCTAAACCGCGGGGCGCAGTTAGTTTTACAATAAAAGATAGCAAGAAAGAAGAAGCTGCTACTTACAGAATCTGTCTTATAATAGTACAGGCAGTTGTCTCTCTTGAGGACGAACCACCGTCGGGTCCAGCGCGGAGGGTGATGCGCCCTGACGGGGGTAGCTCGCCAGAGATACCCCGAGTATAACGCAGCTGGTCCTCCTTCGTGAGCTAATGAGGCTACCACTTCGCAGGTTCGGGCCACCTGAAAACAAAGTTATAAATTGAGGTTTGTACGTCAAATTTCATCATTCGATCGGAACTCAAATCCAGTTTTAAATCGTCTGAAATCCAATTACCACATTAGAAGGCAATATAAAATACTAATATATTAGGTTGAATGGGAATCAATTTAGTACTGCCGAACATAAACCTACAATCTTTGGAGTGGGCAGTAAAGATGAAATATTTAGGATCGTGAGTGGGTATAAATCTGAATGTAGCATTTAAAATGAAATGGGAACACAAAAATGGGTTACGATGTGGTATGGTTTGGTTGATTTGATTGATGTTACGAATGCAAAGATTATAGTACAGTGGTTTATTACCGTATAAACATCTTTTTAACTCACTAACCCAATACGTAATCAAATTAGATACTAAATTCAGGTAGTAATCAATCAACGTTACGTCAACGTACGTTATATCAGTATCAATGCAAGGTTAAAACATTGCATTGATACTGATATAATACTTCAAAACTCTTAAAAGCTTCTTTCATTACGAAAATAGTTTTTTTTCCGATAAGATTATGAAATCTTTTCAGTACAACGAAACTTTTGAGTTGTGTAGTACACAAACACTTTTGGAGAAACTTACCTCTAATTCAAGTATTTCTGATCCAGAATGCGCTATCTTCACTACTTCTGAGTGCGTTTTATCTAAGACATTGATTCCTGTGAATAAATTGATGAAAATTTGTATCGTTTTAAATCAATCATGTGTATTTCGTGGGCAATAAATTTTCCAATTGAAAATGCAAGCAGAATTCCGATCCTGAATAATAGAGCCTTAAATCAAACTGTTTAAATGTAATAAAATAATAAATTTCATATACAAAAACAATTCATTGGATGCAGAACCATTCCTGATTTAACAAATTGTTCCCAACATGTGCAATAATTGTGATTTTTGAACTGCATTCTTTGATAAATATTTCCTTGTCTTTTATAATAACTTTAAATGTTTTACTAGCTACTTTATCAGAAAGTACTTTATCATTGTATAAATCCAGTTCTACGTTAGATGTGTCATGATTCAGTTTAGACTAATGTTGTTCTTCAAATACATTACCATTAACGGCTATGACAATGTCTCCAACTTCTAAACCAGAGGTTTCGGCAGGCGTATCGGGCTCGATCGCTGACACCACTACTGGCTTGCTTCCGTGGATTCGGAAACCAAACTCTTCATTTCCACGCCTCACTACCACTGTTTTATCGCTCTCTGCAAATTGAAAATTAGTTGCTTCGTGAAGTTTTAGGATGAAAGAATGATTTCTTAAGAAAATTGCAATTGTTATTTAGTGTTTTGTGTATCACCATTTTCTGCAGCCCGTATTATCACATTGTGGTAATAAATCCGGTGTTAACATTCATGGATTGCGGAAAACACAAACGCTTTACTTTTGATTTTTCCGCAATCTATGAATAAATAATATGTGTATAATAATATAATTAAAAACACTTCAAAGCCACATACAGCAAAAACGTTTTACCATTAAATTGGTTTACAAATATTAGCAATATTCAATAGTTAGACGAAATAATAAACCAATAATCACTTACAATAGACTCAAAGGTTTGCAATACCGTGTATTTTCTTTGCGTCATTCCTGGCCTAATATTTATTTTCTTATCTAAATAGTACAAAGATGTCGGCCTAGAGACGGCAATAAATTCGCCCGAGGAGATCTGGCCATGACACACATACGTACTCTACATGGTAAGTGCGTATCCGTCCAAATATTTGCAGAAAAACTTTCGTTTTTGGCTAATGCCCAGAAAAATTAAACGAGGAAGTTCATTCATACGATGCATTAAAGAATGCAATTAACATGCCGCGGTATGGTTTGTTGGCACAGGGTGCACCGAGTTTTGTAGAACCGCGTATGGTGAATAAAAATCGTGGTATTTTAAGTGGATCCGTTGCTGGGCGGGTGTGAGTAATACGATTAATTTAGGTAATAGATGTAGGTACTGTTATCTTTTTTTATTATGGAACAAAACTTATGACCCCACAAGCATTAAAAAAAAATCACTCTTTCTTCAACAAACAAAATAATTCAAATTATTGGAAGTATTAATATAATATAAAAAAGGGTCAAATAAAATAAAAAACATTTTTTACCGCATGGTTCTGGAGCCACAAGTCTGCTAATTTGACTTTGTCGACACCATAGCATCAGCATCAATTTGAGGATTTCCTCCAGTTTCTGTCTTACACTCCCCTTGGAATTCAACATGTCTCTGACTAAAACATAAAATAATAGAAACGGAAAATAAAACTATTTCTTCAACTTCTTCCAACGTATTAAATGGTCCACGAAAAAGTTTACTCACATGAATGCCCCATTCTTCAAGTAAACTCCGACAGTCCAAACCGAAACCCCGAACTACACTCTTAAACTTTTGAACCAGCGTTTGTCACTTTTAACTGTCCGCATGGACTGCATGAAAATTACGTCATTAACCGTCGTCTAGACAAGTTTTGCTATGTAAAATCAATACGAACTAAACATTTGCTGAACGTCAGACGTAAAAATATCATCTGGCCGCAGTAGCGTGTCGTCAACAACTGAATACTGACGTTCAAATACGCTACGAGAATTAATTTTAGTTCGCAACAGTTCGGTCACTTTTGATTCTGAAACGATTCTGTACCTTTCACTGATTGAAACTAAAATTGATCGCGTGACTCATCCAAACGGTCCATCTAAATTCATTACTTTCATGTCAAGGTCTCCAAAATTATCGAAAATTACACGCACATGCATTATGACGACATTGGCAGCCAATTTTTTTTCTGTGCCAATGGCAAAAATGAACTGAAGAATTCAGGGGACATTCTTAAAATAATAGGTGATGCTATTTAAAAATTGAGAGAGTACTAGGAATAGTTTAACACGTCACGCTTCCGAAGTAGACTGGTTAATTATTCGTTAATAGTAGTGACGCATTACGGTACCTGTTTTATAATAGCCATCGTGGAATGAAGGGCTTTATATAGACGGTAAACGTGATCATGAAACTAGCTTCATGATATACTCGCCGAATAGCACCGATAAAATACGAGATACCTCGTTTATAAGTTATTATAGTGTTAGGGAGTGATTTTCATTTAGTTATGGAGCAATAGAGACTATAAAAAGTGCGTAGCAGGAATATCTAATTGGTCCATCGATCGGTGACCATCTTTACATACCAAGACCCCTCCGTGCCTCGGAAAGCACGTTAAGCCGTTGGTCCAAGCTGTCATTTGTAGATCTTTGACAGTCGTAAGGGGTCGTCAGAAGCCCGAAAGTCTGACAATCAGCCTTACCAAGGGGTATCGTGTTACCCAGTAAATGGGTTGTGGAGGTCAGATAGGCAGTTGCTCCATGTAAAATACTGGTATTTAGCTGCATCCTGACTTTTAGTTAGACTGGAAGCTGACCCCAACATAGTTGGGAAAAGACTAGGCAGATGATGATGAGCAGGAATACCTAACGATGTTTTTTTTTATCTTGATGAAAAGCACAGAGACGATGTTAACAGTTTTGAAAACTTGTCTGAATTGCAAAGTTTTTTTTACACCATTTTTAATGTATGTGGCTTTAATGTGTACTTGTTTATTCAATAACAAAATGGAGCATCTGACATATAATTCTTAGCATTTATGGGAAAACAAATATAAAAAAATGCTTTTGCCAAAAATCTCACCAAAACTGTTGTCAGCTTGTCGCCGGTTCAACTCTATGCAAGCTCTTCGGTGAACCAGCCTATGTGTTAGCGCCACATATCTCTTGTTGAATTCTGATTCTGATTCCGTTGGGTCTTCCTGTTCAGCATCAGATCCAGTATCCAGTACATCTGTTGAAAAAGGAATATAATTATAATGGAACTAAAAAGGACGGAGGGGTGAGACCCATTGCTGTGCGGTCAACTTTCTTAAAGTTGAATCCAAAATTGCGGTGAGACATATCAAATCTAAATTACGGTCTGTTTTCGAACCTATACAATTAGGATTTGGCACGAAAGGTGGGGCAGCCGTCCATGCCTTAGAACCTACCTTTCGTATGATGATTGCGAAATTGTAATCAAAATTGACGTCGAAAATGCTTTCAATTCAGTAAACAGGGATGCCATGCTGACAGAAGTTAAAAACAAAATTCCGGAACTTTATCAATACCTGCTTACCTGCTACGCAGACCCTTCAGAATTAATTTATCGTTCCCATGAACTTTCTTTCGGAGGTCGGCTGTCAGCAGGGCGATCCCTTCGGGCCAGCAATTGCTAGATTGGCTATAAATCCCATTATTAAAAATTTATAATCGAAATTTAACGTTTGGTATTTGGATGACGGAACCCTGGGAGGCGATGTGGACACTGTGTTATCTGACTTATCAGATATTAAAATAAATTTCGAAAATATTGGTATAGAATTAAATTTTAGGAAATGTTAACCCTTTATTCAAAAAAACTTCTTACGGTTTGGATAATTTAAAATCCAAATTAAATTTTCTGGCACCCAATATAAATAGTAGTCTCTCGACTAGGTCCATGGGGTCCCAGTGCGCACAAGTTATTTGCGGAAATCGCGAAACGTCTAGTTGATGTAGCTGGTGACCGAAAAGCTGGCGGCTTTCTCGCGCAACGCATCAGCATTGCAATTCAGCGAGGAAATGCCGCCAGCATACTCGGTACAATGCCCCGAGGGCCTTTTTTAGACTTAACTTAGTTGTAGTTTAATTTAGTCAATGTTAATGTTCATCACATATTTGATAATTTAGAGACAGACAAATCAAGGTACGGGTTATTGAGAAATATCACCAATCCACCAGCTAGGTCGGAAAGCTGTGTAACTTTTAGAGAAAATCTAATTATGTAGGTATTTTCTTTTTAAATGTGTTTTAGAAAAGCATATAATAGAATACTCTTTACTATGTACACCATAAAAATTACAGATACAAATGTTGAAATTTTATATGGTAGTTCAATGTTTTCATTGTAAAGACCATAGAATTCTAATACAAACTTTAGTAACCAGTAGCAATGCGACTGTTTAAGATAAACTAGTATGAATATCATAATGTATGCTGACCAGCAGATTTCTCAAATATTGTTTAGGACCCATTCATCTAGGTAGCTTGTCAAAAATGTATTTTAGCTAGGAAAGAATTTGACCCATGACTTCGTTACAATACAACACAAATTCCTTTGCAGTATCATCTTGATCACAGGTTGATGTAATCTGTATTTCAAGTCTCCTATTTTTCTTCTAGTGAAGTCATCGAGCTCAATTTTTGTTTTTATCCTATGATTAGGTGATTTGGGCTGCTCTCAATAATCATCGTTGACGACAAGTATTTTTAATACTTCAAAATAGAAACTTCTTTTTGTTTCATAATTGTTTTAAAATAATACTCTGCCTAATAAACAAAGTGCCCGTCATTTAAATAATTTTTATTTTCAGTTTTAAGTTTTGTCGATATCTGACCAGTACCTGGTGGGATTCTAGTCCAGTGGTCATTATTTTCGGAAAGCATGATCCAGTTTCCGCACCACCAGGGCGCAGCATAGATTCCTTTTTCGTCACGAGCTCCTTCAGCACCTTCGGAACTTCCAGAACATTCTTCGTGTTCTGTCAAAATCATAAAAAGTTTTAATGGCATTATAGACTCCTTGTTCTAATTGGGCGGTTTCTGAGAGCTTAAAAATCTGGTATCGGTCCAAGGTAAAAATGTTAATTTTGTTTTGAAGTTGGGATTTATTCTGTAAAAAAGCCAGTGATTCGCTATCTTTAATTGAGTTCAATGCCGCAAACGGCAGAATATGGAAGCACATCATTAGTATTTATCTGCGTACCTCTACAGAAAAACAAACAAAACCATGAAGCTTTTTTCCTTGTAAATATTATTATATGTATATCTTACTTAAGATCAAAATATCTTTGGATCTGTTTTATAGGTAACTTATAAAATTATAAAATGCGTAATTGTAAAAAAATATAAAAAGCATAGTCTATAAAAAACTTTGAACTTACCATCCGGGTCTACGCTTGCACTGGACCCGCCAAGTTTATCCAGACTGTTGCCAGCAGATCTTGCTATGCGACTGTCTTGAGGTTTTTCACTAGTCGCATATTCTTCCTTACCTCTTTCTTCAGACTTAAAAAAAATAATAATTACAGAAATATGGCAAAAGAAGAATGTTCTAAAATCAAATAAAACCTACAGAATAAACCTTTTTAATTGATTATTTTTACTGGCCGGTAATTTTATCTTTTTCTAAATGGCGTCTGTGTTTTATTTTGACAAATGAGTATTGATTTACTTGCAAAAATACGGCATGTGTTTGATAAATGAAAATGTTTATCTTTAAATATATTAGCATAGTTTTTGTGTTGTGTACAAACATGAAATTGTATTCATGTGCTTGTGAAAACGAAGAGGGATTAGGATTAGATGATATTTTAATACCAACGTCGTTGACATATTCTATAAAGCCAACAGAACAAAATCAACAGTCATCATTTCTAGTGCCTGATGATAAATGGTTAGTAAATTCCTTACAAGATATTGCTTATTTTTTGCGAAACCACAAATTCAATGAATGGGACCATAGAAAATATGTAAAGAAACCTAAAGATACCTCTATTGGGTTTTATAAAGCTTTTCCTGATCCGAGTCTCAAAGCTCTTCATTGGAAAGTCTATAAGAATTGCTACAAAGACTTTTACCAATGCATTAAATACTTATACAGTGTGACTGAAACTGCGCCTTTTACTAGAAGTGATGATATTACTACATCGTTAAACAAAAATAAAAATATTGATAAGGAATCAATTACTAAGTTGGACATTGACTGTAGGAAAGCTCTATTGTATGCAGATAAAATGGGCCTTCCTTTTGATGAACCGAAAGAAAAATTTCAATGGCGAACATCTGCATCTTATTTTATGTGTTGGTATACAATGTTAGGAATTCCTGCTCTATCAATGTTAGGGGAATCTTGTGATAATTTCGCCAGTTGTTTGGACTCAACATTTGGGAGCCGAAACCACGATCCTCGTTCCGATGATAAATTTTCTTTTGCTTGTGCTATGTACAGCTTTTGTCCGGACCCGTGTTGTCCATTGAAACATGTGAAAACAGCCTCGCAGTGTCATGATAGTAAACACAATCCTTGTTTTACTGAAAATGCTCAAAGTACGGATCTAACGAACCGACAATGTCGATTTGATCGGAAAGATAATCAGAATTTGGCAGCCATTATTGCGAATAAATGGAACGTTTCTTGCCATTGCAGAGAAAAGGGGTTTGAATGGAAATCTCAGTTTGGAATGTGCGTAGATATTAACGAATGTACAACTGACAAACACAATTGTCATAGTTTAACCGAGAATTGTATAAACCTACCTGGAACATTCCAGTGTATTTGTAGATGGGGATATGCATTCGATACTGCCAAAAAAAGATGTACTAGAAAAGATATCCTTCCTTATTCTCAATCAAAAAGTACAGATAGCAACGTTGGTTTTCTAGATAATTTCAAATGTTTTTTAGAATATATGGGATTTTGAATAGATGATTGTACCTTTGCTCGAACATCCTGCCTGTTTCGATAGTAGTGCCTTGATTTATCCTCAGATCGATATCGTTTGTCTAATTTCTTGTATAATCGAGCTCCGTTTGCGTGTTTCTTGTTTGTTGCGCAAGATGGAGAATCGGCAAAACCAGCGGGTGCTGGTACAATATCCGGTGTTGCATCAGCATAAGATTCCTAAAAATAAGACAAAAGTTATTTTAAGTGAAAGTAATTGGATTTAACTTAGTAAAATAAAAAATAACTGGCAAAAAATTATGGTTGATTTAATAATTCAGTCAATGATTGTAGTTAAAAAAAGAAGGATTGGTACTAAATAATATTCTTTAAGTTAGACGAAGCAATAAAATTTTAGTTTTCCATAAATGTATTGTCGTTTCATTTAAAACAGTCGCTCCATGTAAAATACTGGTATTCAGCTGTATCCGGTGAGACTGGAAGCCGACCCCAACATAGTTGGGAAAAGGCTAGGCAGATGATGATGATTGTTGTTTCACTTACATCGGTATGAGACGTCCGTGAAGCTACACTGTCATGTTCATGGGTCGCAGTTACTATATGGACTTCTTTGCCACAGTGCAAGCAATGTGCTTTAGATTCGCCATCAGCTCCAACCAAGCTGTGCTCCGTTTGCTCTGAATAAAATACTGAATCTGATCCTGGTGATACAGAGCGCAAAGATTCGGCTGACGCTGCTTTTGCGAACTTTCCGTCTTAAATAATAAGGTGTTTATTTGTTAAAAGTATATGTAAGACTCGCAAGGGATTTAGGTACAGTTTATTTTCGAAGAGATTTATTGCAATATTTACCTTTATCTGGTTTCCGATTATGCCTAGGTGATGTTGTGGGACTTTTTACGTATCGAAGAGGAGTCAATCTTGATCCAGCACTGGTAAGAGTTCTAGTAGTTTCTATATCTTCTGCTTCTAAAGAACTTAGATGTGGAATCGTAGGAATCGATTGTTTTCTTCTTGGTAAACTACCGGGAAGTGATATGCTTTCGTTTGAGCCACTTTTTCTTCTTGGCCTGAATATAAAATGTTTTAGTTATTTTTATTCTTATTTTAGTTGAGGTTCGATAATAGAAAAAAAAAAATCATTTTACCTGTACACGGTATGGTTATTAGCTGTAGTAGGAGATTTAGCATTATTTGAATTATTTGCAGTTTTTCTTCGTGGACTGTCGCGTAAACGCCTATGTTTTCTTGGCGAAATATTGCCGTTACTTGTACCTGTAAATTAGAAATTAAATGTAAAAAAAACTGTGTTTAGTTATGGGTTATTACTTTTCATAAAAATATCTTAAAGTAAATTATTTAGATTATTACCTTCTTTTCTATACTGTTCACTAGAGTCATCTGATGTCGGAATATTCAGGTGTAATTTCATATTAGAACTCATAGCTTCCCTTCTGTCATAATGAGCTGGTCTGTAGCTATGATTATTACCATCACCAGTTTTACTCTGGGTTGGGCTTTTTGGTTTTAGTTTTGTTCTCTTAACGTATCTTTCTCTTTCAGCTGGGCGTTTTGGTTCTGAATCTTTTTCTTTCAATAATTTATCTTTGATCGATTTTTCTATATCAACAGTTTCTCTTGGAGAAGACTGAACGCTTTTGGTTTTATCAGCAAAATGAGTTTTCTTCTTCCTAGTTTCAGGTGCTTTCTCTTCCTGGGGAGATTTAACATTGGATGGTTTGAAGATACTGCGTTCAGACTTTTGACTTATACCGTCTGGGTCTTTAGTCTTTTTACCCCAATCATCTTGTGAAGTAGAAACAGAATCATCGTAAGACTTAGAAAATTCTAAAGTAAAAGCTTTCTTTTTTCTCCGTTTCTCATCTGCTAACCAAGACTTAGGTCTGGTTGTTGATTTATATCTTTGTGAATGCTTATAAGTTAAACCACCATCATCATCATCTTCAACGGGGCTCTCATAATAACCTGAAGATGAATAGTGAACACTTCGTTCATCGTCGGATAAAGAACCCTGTAATTAATGAAGAAATAGTATGAGTAAGATTCTTAAAACAATTAAAATTGTGTTAAATTCGTTCATATTACCATCATTTTCGGTACTTGTTGTTCTTTTTCATGAATAGTTGCGGTTGTTTTGTCTTCTTTTCGTTTACTTTCGCTACGTTCCGGCAGTTCTACAATCTTTTCAGTGGGTGTTTTATCGTCATTGGCTTCAGTAACATTAGGATTTGATCCACCTATACTATAACTTCCACTTGAACTACTCTTTCCACTAATTGTGCCACGCATAGTCTAAAAATGAAAAATTACGCAAACATATTTTTGACATTTTTACCTACAGTTAATTTTACAGCGACGGAACTTACCTTGGAAACTTTTGGTAAATCGTCTTTAAATTTTATATCAGTCTTTTCTCTCTTGTTGTGTTCAATGTTCGGAGTGATATCGGCTTTGACTTCAATTTTTTCCATAGAAACTCTAGGTAACCTATCAGGCAAGGGCAATGGAGGCGAGGCAAGGTCTGGGACAATAAAGTCATCATTGATTTCTAATGGTGGGGAAAAACTTGGTACGATCAAATCTTCAGCGATATTTTCTGTGCGAGTTGAAGAATAGAGACTTGAAGCACTTTCAAAAGATGACCCGTCTTGTGTTTTGTTATTTTCCGGATCTATAAGCAAAATGGATTTATAAGAAACTAGCGAATAACTTCTAAATTGATGTTTGTAATACTTACTTTGGTTTTGAATCTTACTATAACTTTTTTTAGAGCTGTCAGAATTTGCTGTTACATAATCTTCAGTCGTTGTCGTGCTTTCTGATACGTCAGTTGTGTTAATTTTTCCTGAATCAGTTCTTGCCAAGCTGGTTTCACTACTTGCAGCTTTGGCTAGTGGTGGCTCTGCTGGAGATTCTACTATCTGATTAGGAATTGATCCATTTGGTTCTTTTTGTTGTGCTTTTTTTTGCAAATCTCTTCTTCTAGATGGACTTAATGCTCTTTCTCGTTTTTTGTTTATGAAACTTGGAGTTCTTTTGAATGGCACATCAGCCAAGTCCAGGCTTGGGTGGGTAATAGCAATGGCAGGTGTGTGGTTTACTTTCGGAGGTGCTATTGGGGAAATTAACTTTGATATAGTTGGCTGCTTTGTGATGGGCAGTGAAATGTTTGGGACAACTGCAGGTGGAGATAACGACGCTCGCGCCTGTGAGCTAGAACTTGAAGTATCTAGTTTATTTCTTGGTGATGTCGGTGACTGACTCTGTTAAAAAAAATATTATTTATAGTGGTTTGAAAAATAATGCAAACAATAGTTTATTTTTACTTTAACTCATACCTGTGAGGCATCAAATTCTTCATCCAAAGCGTCTGTATCTAAAGACGACCGCTGCTGATGTTGCAAAAGTAGAAGTTGTTTTCGTCGTGATGTCGGGGTCAGCAATGCTAATGCTCCCGGCGAAGCAGCCAATGAACTAAGATCTGATGAACTGTTAAAATTTTATTTTAGTTATTCAGAAATCTTGGGTAAAACAAATTAGCAACACTCAATGTTGAGGATTTCAGGTCGCTATATACCTTATCACAGTCCCATTTTCTGTACCCGAATCGACTTGTAATACAGTTGTTTGTGATTCATTCCACATGCCATCCGAATGGTCCCTAGAGATACAGAGGCTTTAAAATATATATGGTGGATCATTGAGTCGCGCTGCAGGAAAATACTAGTTACTCATATAATATATACCTGCTTTGATCAACTGTTAAAGATTCATTCGAAGCGCATGGTGATACTTGTGATACTTTATCCAGTGGTGTTAGAATTGTAGTAACAGTGTTAGAAATGACAGCTCTTTTAACTTTTGGTTCCACATCGACTTCAATTGTAACTGGCTCTGGTGATCCTGGGCTCGATCTAGCAGTACTGTAAGAAATAACCAATTACTATAGTTACAAGGCATGAACTTCATAATTGTACGTCATGTAGGTAGGGATTTTTTTAATTATTGTTTCTTGCTTTATGTACTTAAAGGAATAATTGACTGCATGATTTGAACATGACTATTGGGTGTTTTGTGAAAAACTGGCAAAAGGAAATATGCTTTACTATAGCTACGTTTCAAGATGCTTTGCTAATATTTGCTAATCAAATGGTTTACCGCTAATTGTGATGCGTGCATACCTGCTCTCAGGAATATCGTCCTTGTCAACTATTATTTCTGTCTTTTCTTCAAAACTTACGCTTCGATTTCTAAATGGTTCATGCTTGTAACTAATGTATTTTTCATGAAAATCTTCATATGGTGCATTCCCATCTGAAGAACTATGGAAAGAAATATGAATGAGCGCTGATAGAAGCATAGCGTTCAAATCGGAAGCCCCATAACTAACGGCTTTTGAATGTTGGAAACAGAAGAATATGCTGTTAATAGACCTATGCTTAGAAAAAAATGCCAGTCGGTGGATGTTATGTGCAATGGGCCTAATACCTATGTGTTTAAAATAATCTATATACAAAATAGTAAATAGAGTCACTATACTTTATTTACCTGAAAGATCCATCTGGTTCAAATCCAAAGATACCTTCGTCTTTTATGGGCGTTTGACTGTAGTTTTGGCCAATATACTGCGTGTAGATTGCTTCCCTCTCACGGTCTTCCCTGGTCATATTTTCTTGACTTGTTGACATAACTATGGGAGCATCTTTTATACCGTCACCACTCTGTAGTTCAGTTTTCCTTCTAAAATAATACATTCTAATTATACTGAGATAGAATGTGTTGTGATAAGTTGTAAGCGTCGAAGTTTGATCAATTATTTGTACTTGTAGAGATAGTCGTATACCAAATTAGCTATAAGCTTAATTGTTTTCAGGGTGTGGTGTGTCAGTTAAATGCAGAAATGCCATAAAGAGTGCAAGGAAATGACGTATGTCGTATGTGAACCAGACAATGTTGTATTCCAAAATGTGGTAATGTCATTATATATGGTAAATATTTAACCGATCCTCTAAAAACTTATTGATCTTCTAATGGTGTACGCTTTTTTAAATTAAACCTTTTGGGCTTCTAATGATGCACACTTTTAGGGTTCCGTAGTAAATAAGGAATCCTGATAGTTTCGCCATGTCCATTTGTCTGTCTGTCCTCTGCTTAGCTCACAGACTATTAGTACTAGAAAGCTGTAATTTGGCATGGGTATACATAATAACCAGGCCTACAAAGTGGTAATATATAATTTTGAAAGACAAAATGTAGGGTGTACCTCTCCCTTGTACGTAAAGTTACATCCAAGGTGGTCGCAGTTACTTGGCTATTTAGTATTTTTAGGACTTTAAAATATGAATTATTTGATGTTTACAAAAAGAGGTGCCAATAGTGTTCAATAATATTTTGAGGAAAGAAAAATGGGAATTATTGGAGTTTCGATGAAATACATGCCATTATAAATTGATACATACACGTCTAGAAGAATTTCACCCTCGGACAAAGTTTTCTGCAACATTCTTCTGTTTTTTCTTCGAAGCGTTGTAAATGGTATAGCTTCATCATCAGGTCTCGGCTCAAAATCTATGATAATTTCCTTTTCATTCTTTTCACTGTCATCAGTTGTGGTTGCCGAAGTTTCAGTAGAAGGTTCAGATTGGAATGTTGAAGTTTTTGAAAATGGGTGCGAAGAATTAATTGTTTTTTGGGAAGCATCGCTAGTACTCTTAGAGAGAATAGACCTCAGCGATTTATCGCCTTTAGTTTGTTTAGCAATCTCTTGTTGAAGATATTCCAAATTCCTGCGATTTAGCGCCATACTTTTTTCAATATTTTCTATATCGTCGTCTATAGTGTCATCTCTGTCACTCTCATGAATAAATTGAAAGTTTTGTTGGAAGTATTCTTGAGCTTGCCTCTGCAAAGCGCTTAGTTCTGATGATTTGTCAATTTGCGATGAAGAAGCTACAGATTTAACTGATGAAGACGTGACATCGTCGGAGTCTCCTCGTTGAAGTGGCGATGAGGGCATCATCATAGCTGTTGGAGATCGAGGGGATCGTGGTGGTTCTTCTGACTGTGTTCTATGTAGTCTTTCGTGGTCGCTAGTGATGAAACTGCAAGTGTTGAAAAATAGCTCTGTTTTTACTCTGTTCAGTGGCCATGTTTAAAATTAAATATTAATTATGCAAATACAATGCAGGTAAGTTATTATTGGTAAATTCCAAGGTAAATATTTGCTTAGGTATTTTATAGGATTGAAAAATAATATATATTTACCTTTCTGCTGTAGTAGCAATATCACTTGGTGATTCACGACCAGCTAATCTATCGCCACCTACTTCAGAGAAAGACTTTGTAAGTCTTCTAACTCCAACAGTATATCCATTTGTTTGTACACCAGCTGCCACCATTTTAACCTGAAATTGAACATTATTATTATTTAAAACATTATTACAACCATAACGGTGAGTATTCATTAGGTTTAACAATTATTAGTATGCAAATTATTGTTAATTTATGATAAAAACTTTCATATCTCAGATAGATGGTTGATAGAATAATAAAGGCTCCTACACACTGAGGCGATATCGCGGGCGCGACAGGCATATTGCTGCCTGTCGCGCCCGCGATATCGCCTCTGTATGCAGGAGCCTTAACATTACGAGCTACTAACCCTTTTGATAGTCCGAGGGCTCAAAGATAAGTAATTGGGTGGCAACGGTTTTCTACCTAAACACACTTCTGTCTGTGTTGCTTGAGTTCTCATTACTCCTTTTTTAATAGAATCTGAAAACAGAGGTCATATTAATGAGACTATTATTGATGGTTTATGCATTAATCATAATTTCAGCTGAAATACGTCCACTGCTGGACATACGGGTCTCCCGCAAGCGTCGCCATTTTATTATCTACTGCGTCATGCGTTTCTCGCATCCAGCGGATTCCTGCGACGTTAACCGGTCATCAGTCAGGTTATTATGCATATTGAATCCACGGATAAAGAACAAATCAGTCCTTAATATTAATGTTTACCCATACTTTGTAAAAACAATTTAAAAAAACCCACATACCTATTACTACTACTTTTGGTTGCTCTGACTGCGTTTGCCTTTGTAGAGGGGGTGGCGGGTGGGAGGGGTGCGGCGTTATCGGTGGAGGATAGTGGATAGGTGCTGGCGCAGTCTGTGACATGAACTGTGGGTATGGCGGGAACGGTTGAAACATAACCGGTAAAGTTGAGTAGGGCTTTGGTTCTGGCTGTAAATGAAAAATATGTTTTAGTCAGTGTCTTGTTGTGTTCTATTGGTAAACACGACGACATTCAAGCTAGAAATTTCCAGTATAAGCTGACCTCTCATTGCCCAGAAAGCCTATACAATGCGAGGTCAGACAGGCAATGTATAGCGTCAAATATCGTCGTGTGTGCGATTACTGTATAAAAAGTTTCTGTAAAAAAAAAGTCTCCGAAGATTATTTCCCTCGTATTTTGGTTTTATTGAGTTATAAGGCAAATATAGAATTTCCTTTTGATTTTGATATATTTTTCTAAACCTGCCGCGTTGCCGTTTCCTAACTTTCCTAGAAACGTTAGATTGCATAACTTTAATTCTTTTACGTTTATTATACCTTTACTATACGTCCATCAATGAGCCGTTCGCAGTCTCTCCTGAATCGGTTGCCACTGACCGCAGCCGGCATCACGGAGTCATCAAACGTGGTCAGAGTGTGAGAGCGTGCGAAAGACACGTGTTTTGTTCTGGAAGATAAAAACATCGGATGAAACCAAATATCTTATATGTTATTCTCTAGATGTAGATTTTCGTAACAATGTGATGTAACTTTTGAGATGGAAAGTTTAAGAGGCATGAAGAGGAAAAAACACGATTGAGGAAAATGGGTGCACGTCGTTGCAGTGTTGATATCGAGGTCTACCTAAATGAAGATTTTCGTAACAATGTTATCGTAATGACTGTTGAGATAGGAAGTTGAGAGGCTTGAAGAGGAAAAGGCATGATTGAGGAAAATGGCTGAAAGACGATCAACGATTCCTACGGAAGTTTTTATCACAAAGCTTTTCATAAATGTTTGGGTAAATTATTGTTTTTTTTTTTAATATAAAATACAGTAGATATGTATTGTTTTCTTTTTCTTTGGAAAGACATCTTCATCGAGGAAAATGGGTGAAAGACAATCAACGATTCTTACGGAAGTTTTTATCACAACGCTTTTCATAAATGTTTGGTACAATTATTGTTTTTTTTTTTATAAAATACAGTAGATATGTATTGTTTTTTTTTTTTCTTTGGAAATAAATCTTCATCTACAAGAAAACATATTATTATCAAAGTTCATAGTATTCTACAAACAGAATGCTTGGTTAGTATCTAAAGGTAGGCAGGCATCCATCGTAGTCTTGCCGTACCAAACTTCACATGTTATGAAAAGTTGTCGTTAAAAGTTTTCGCACTATTTAGATTTATTTCATCCTGTCTTTAAAGAGGTTATGAATTCATCGAAGTCTTCATTTTACAGTTTTACATTTTTTACATTACATCACACCAAACAGCACACGATAAGGCTATAGAATCTCAGCTGATATAGACATCTAGTTACATGTCTACAATATTCACCTAAGTATGTTAACCAACCGCAGTCACATTGGATGCATCTGAGCGAATATTCGCTTTCAATAGAAACGTCGCACAAAGGATGCATATCATATTTAGGAGATGCACCACGAAAATTTAATTTCCTATGAATGTATGATAGTAACTACGATAATACTGGATGATAGTTTGACAAAATCGCAGATATTTCTGTTTGTTTCACTTATTTTAGGTATGCTTAAAACTAGCAAAATGAGTCTTTATAAAATAGAAGGACAAAAACGATACAATATGTCAATCAAGAGACCTTCTTAATTTATATCTTATACGAGTAGTAATATTTTTAAAATTTTGTCTGAATACATTATTTTTGGAAATAAACAGAGTGTTTATACGTAACTCCGTTTTTTTATGACAACAATTCAATATTTCAAATGGATTAGAAACCACACTTTCTTAGTTAATGCCATAGGCTTAATAATGCGGTAATGTTGATGTCTTTGTGTATCAAATGATATATCCTAAGTATCCCCTCTGGTTCAGTCTTAAAAACTTCAATTGAGTAACCGAGAGGTAAGCTCTCGGTTACTCAATTGAAGTTTTTAATGGTTTTGATTTGGTTATGGCCATTTTTACTTTAAAAACTGATCTTAAAGTCTGTTTTTTAATCTCGGAGACCAATTTGACAGGTGTCAAATGTCAAACTCCATTATATTGAAAAACTAAAAAACAATAAATTGAAATGTCAAATTAGTCTCTGGGATTAAAAAACGAACTTTACAATATTCAATCACTTCAGAAAAAACTAAAACTACCCACGCACTATCTGAAACGACCAAGACTGCTTGAAAATTGGTGTTGTTCTAACCTTTGTAGTTATTTTTCTGTCTGGTTTTTTGTTATTTTTTTATTGTTGCTATTTGTATTTTGGAAGTCCGTTACACAAAAATAATACTTATTGTTATAAGCAGACAGAAAGACAAGAATAGCATTTTACGTTGTGATATTAATGGTACGACTAATACTATTATTACCTGTGGGGTGGTATCGTGAGAGGGGGTGGCGGGGGCGGCGGCGGTATAGGTGTGTGGGCAGGGCATCTGAAAATATCATCAATAGGAAACTACATAAATATAATATACTTATTAAAGATCTTCAAATTAATCCGATCCAACCTGTCCCTTGTTGTCCTCCCCCAGCGAGGCTCTAAGCCAAGGTCCGTACCCCACAGGGGGTCCCCTTAGCATGTAGTCGCTTAGTTTATAAGTTTTGCACCTACTGGTAATTCTGGTTAAGCAGATGACAACCACCTAGGTTGACACGCGAGATGCAATAAAAAAAAAAAGTTCATTCATTCACTGACATACGCACAGGCTAAGGCCGGTGGGTCTAGCAGAACTTTTGTACAAGAATTCCTTATAATATAGCAAAGATGAGCACTAAAGATTTTTGAAAATTCATTGGGTTTACTTAAGGGGGATGTCGGTGTACTACAGGTACACATGTAGGCGCGGGAAGGTACTAAAGGGTCACCGAGGCCCCTGGCAACACAGGCAACAGGAATGAATATGGGTGGGTTTTACTCAGTAAGAGTCTGACACACCCTCCCGCTCCGACCAGAGCGGGAGAAGTTATTTGGTGAATTCCCATACAAAAAAAAAAGGTAGTACACCTCTACCCAACCCTTTGGGGAGACAAAGCGTGATGTTATGTTATGTAAATAATGAGGGGATGAAAGTTTGTATGGAAACTCATAATTTTTACGGATGAGGAAACTCCACCTGGGCACTTGGCTTGTTATATTAATAAAACTTATAGATATCAATAGATGTTGACAAAATTTGTTGCATGTTTGAAATGTCCTGAAATAGAGTCGTAATTTGTCCTTTTCAATATTGCCCTTAGATTTAATTTGGTCTACGTGAATGTATTACTTGATTGGACAAAGGAAGGACAGATTGAGAAAATATATCGTGTAAATTAAATCTTAAGATGTCTGAATCTTGTGATTCAAACATTCATCCTTTTTACCAATGCACGCGTTTTGCTTTAGCTTTCAATAAACTAACTTCTTTCAACATTAATAACCTAACTGCCGCAGCAACACCACAGAACCCAATTTAGCCCCCATTCCCGGGTATTACCCTCAATTTATAAAACCGCTGGGTTTTATCCCATCCTTATCCATTACGGTCATGACAGTGTTTCGGCTTACCGCGGCTGGGGTAATTACCTCATATTAACCCACACGAGTGTCATTAGTTCGCAAGAAAGAGCCTGAAAGCCTACAGGAAATGGACCATTCTAGAAATTGCATTATGTTGTATGGGACAACAGTGATGTATGGCACGATTAGTGTATTGTGGACATCGCGTGTAGTGCTGTTTCTGGGATATACTCGTAATTTTTATTAGATGATTCATAGACATCGCCATCAGGTTTTGTGTTGTGTGTCCTGGTAGCTGCTGTTTTATTATTTTAAGGTTCCGTACCTTAAAAGGAAAAAATGTAATCCTTATAGGATCACTCGTGTGTCTGTCTGTCGTCTGTTCAACTATCCTATGTCCGTCTGCCACAGCCGATTAGCAACTACAATGTTAAGTTTGTTCTTGGGATAAATTCATCCCAACTATGGAACCTTTCATTGATGCAGATAGGAAGTAATTAGTAATATTCGATTTCCAAAGCAGAGTTTAATTAATTAATTTATATCGCTTCCAGCAAAAAACCATCAAATCGCTTCCATGTAAAATACTGGTATTCAGTTGCGTCCGGTTAAGTGGAAGTCGACCCAACATAGTTAGGAAACGGGTAGGCAGACGATGATATCGCTTCCAGCAATCATATTATGCAAAAGAGTGGATTCAAAAATAATGAACAATTTCGTGGAAAATGTGAACAAAGGCTACAATTATATTAAGAAAGAAAGAAAGAAAATAAAATATTTGGGACACGCACAGGAAATACAACAATAAAAAAGGACATACAACTAACAAAATCATGAAAACATTAAAAAAAATAACATAATAGTGGAAACAAAAACAAAATAAAATACCTGTACGAGGCCAAAAAGGCTCCTATCTCAGCATGATGCTGCGATATTAAAAAAAAATAACATAATAGCGGAAACAAAAACAAAATAAAAGACCTGTGCGAGGCCAAAAAGGCTCCTATCTCAGCATGATGCTGCGATATTTAATAAAAAAACAATACCGCAATATTCTGATAGGGCCCAAATAATGATTATAATTATAATGAGTAGGTTTTGTGTTATCCTGGTAATGCAGTACACCGTAAATGTGCTAAAAACTGCAACTATGTTACTACAAACAGTAGTGTGCGAATTAATGAGAACACGTGTTAAAATTTAAAAAAAAATAGCATTGGGACGCACACTATTGTAGTTGCAGTTTTTAGCACATTTACGGTGTACAACTACTGTTCTATGGAAATCGGTCCATCAATAATAATATATTCATTAGTTCAATTTCGTATTCAAAGCCATAAATTTCGCATGCATCATAAGATAATTGGATTTTATATTGGTTGATTAACTTTATGTAATTTCGACATATTCTGCATAATTAATGTCTAGTTAATCCCATAGAGATCTGGCAAAATGAATTACGTTATGCCTCCAATCATTTAGTTAAAAGTGTGTAAAACCTTTTCTTTTGAGCATAATAGAAAGGTAATTGTTTGTTTGTAATAATCAATGAACAGCAAACAATAATTTGCTAAAAACAACGCAATGTTTATTGCTTCCGAGTTGCTTAGTTTTATTATTTAGTACAGTTTAGTTTTAGTTCCGATCAAAACTTGGAATGGTGATTTAAACAACGTAAAACAATGTTCAATGCTTTAGCTAACAAAAGGGGTATTGCATTATGTGTTTTGAATGTTTGCAAAACAATTTGTGGCCAAATTGGAATAGCCATCGTTCGATTTTGGCCGTTAGGTAAGCATGAACGAAAATATGAGTTCGGTTAGTGGTCGGCAGAATAGCCGAAAAATATTGGATGGCATATAATGCTGCAAACTAGTCTTTATTACAAAATATGCTATAGTAACAGTTTAATTTATCTGCTTTGATCTATCTACTTTATTAATTTTACAAATAGCAAATAGGTTTGATAGGAATGCTCTTTTCGACGATGTCACAAGAAAACTAAAATATTGTAACATAAAAATCCCACATACACGTGTTCTAATGTTTCCACAGTATGCTGCATCACTTGACCTTTTTACTGACCTTACACCGCATAACATGTTACGTCGCAAAGGGATGAAACAGAAATAAAATGCTCCACAAGTCAAGTATTAAGGTTAAGTGGGTAGTTTCATCAGTAAGATAAAGAGAATGAGGTTTGTTTCATCCTAGAGTGTCGATACCGCTTTAATGAAAATAGATTTGGATTCAAATTGTCATTATGTTTGATACTCTCACATTTTATGAATGCCTTCATGATTAAATAGAAGTAAATATCTAAAATCTACCAAACCGCACTGGGCCCGCGTGGTGGATTAACGCCCACTGCCTCCGGCAGAGGGGAGTCCTGTGTCCCAGCAGTGGGAACGTTTTAGGCTGATTATTGATATATAATATAATAATATTAGCTAGCAAAACTTCACAGACCAGTCAACTCAAGAGGTCTGTGAAGTTTCGCCAAATAATTGAATTTGACCCTGTATAAATAACTAGTGTTTAATTGTGACATAAAAAAACTAGACTGTTCTAATAAGCATTTCTTGAATGAATGAATTTCATATTCATATTAATTGGGCTTGTGGCTAAGTAATAACAGCCGCACGGGTCGAT
The DNA here is from genome assembly GCA_905333075.3 of Atethmia centrago. Taxonomy (NCBI): domain Eukaryota; kingdom Metazoa; phylum Arthropoda; class Insecta; order Lepidoptera; family Noctuidae; genus Atethmia; species Atethmia centrago. The sequence goes on along the minus strand of HG995386.1, from coordinate 12,731,009 downwards.
CGACAAGGTTAAGCTACGCTTGCCGCGGTTAGTCCGTAGATGGGTGACCGTCTTTACATACCAAGACCTCTCCGTGCCTCGGAAAGCACGTTAATCCGTTGGTCCCTTGGCTGTCATTTGTAGATCTTTGACAGTCGTTACGGGTAGTCAGAAGCCCGAAAGTCTGACAACCAGTCTTACCAAGGGTTATCGTGTTACCCAGTAACTGGGTTGTGGAGGCAGTCGCTCCATGTAAAATACTGGTATTCAGCTGCATCCGGTTAGACTGGAAGCCGACCCCAACATAGTTGGGAAAAGGCAGGCAGATGATGATGATGATAAATTTATTAATTTATTTGAGAGATTTTAGATGATTAATTTATTGCATTCCGTATCGTAGGTAGATCGTAGGTTCGAACCCCGACAGGCGCTTTACTTTGTGTAAATTATTTCATCACCACCGCTCTCAAAACGGCGAAGGAAAACATCGTGAGGAAACCAAAAATTCGAAGATATGTGACATCTGCCAACCCGCAATGCGGGCCGTAATCCACCACGCAGGCCCAGTCCGCGTGGTGGATTACGCCCCACTCCCTCTCATAGACCGGCCTGTGTCCTAGCAGTGGGAACATTATTGGCTGATTATGTGCTCACAGAGAGCAGTGGTGGCCCAGTGGTAACGGCCGCGACTTACGAGTTGTAGGTCGTAGGTTCGAACCCAGACAGGCGCTTTACTTTGTGTAAATTATTTCATCACCACTGCTCTCAAAACGGTGAAGGAAAACATCGTGAGGAAACCGGCATGTCCTAGAACCAAAAATTCGAAGACATGTGACATCTACCAACACGCACTGGGCCCGCGTGGTGGACTACGGCCCACTCCCTCTCACAGGGAGGAGGCCTGTGTCCCAGCAGTGGGAACAATATAGGCTGATTATGTATGTGCTCACATATCGTTTTTTTTTTTACAAAAGGCTTAATGCTAGGCACAAAAATATGGACCCTGTAAGGGCACAGCAACAGGATCAAATTAAAATGTAAAAATTACAAAAAAAACAAAATTAAAACTATTACCAATATGAAAACAAAAAAGTCTATGTATTAAATGTAAATTTAATTAAAAGGTTCAGTATTTTTTTGTTTAATGGTAAACTACTCGTACCTTTTTTACAGGAGAGTACATTACAGACAACTCAATACTATCTAGAATCAAAAAGAACACCCACAAGAAGACGAGACTATAAAAAACTAAAATATTCTCTTATTTCTACAGATGTTTCTAGAAACTATGATCGTAATTTCCTTAAAGATCAATATTAACTGGTGAAATGCGGGTGTATCTACTATACTCGTACACCTCTACCCAACCCTACGGGTAATATGTCGGGTGTTATATTATTAACTGAGAAAACTGTTTCATTTTTCTCTACCTTGCTGCGGTAGATAGAGAATTATTTTAAATGAAGCGGTTGCAAACTGACATTTGGTAACCAACCGTGTCCTCGTGTCCATACTAAATTATCAGATCATTTGTTCCGCACAGGAACCATTTCCGATTCTGTAGGTACCTATAGTAGCACTTGAAGAGTGCTAGCTAATATGTAATGGGGGGGGGGGCGTAGAATAATAAAGGGTGATTGAATTCGAGGTACCTAACTTTTATTACAAAAAATATACACAAAATGTAACAATATCTTTTAATTATGGAAATGATGTCAGGCACACCACGTGCAACACAAAACATTAAATTATTAGCCATATGTCAGCTAGCACACCACCATATCAAGAAAAAAAAAAAGAAGTAAAAAAGAAAAGAAAAAGACCGAAAACTATTCTCAAGCAGAGATAAAAACGTAAACAGAACTTAAAACCTAAATAAAAGCCTCCAAGTATAAAGGGCGTGCCCGCTTACATATATCTACAGCTGTAACAGTCACAAATGATGAACTAGGACAATCGAAGTAAAATAAATAATCAGTTAATTACTAATAACAAAACAAAACAATGGTCAGCAAGACGACCAGTCGTCTTGCTAACCATTGTTGATCAAATAACTTCTCCCGCTCTGGGCGGAGCGGGGAGGGTGACAGACTTTGACTGACTTAAACCCACCCGTGTTCCTTCCGTTGCCTATGTTGCCAAGGGCCTCGGTATCCCTTCCGGACTTTCCCACGACCCCGGCAGGCATCGGCCCTAGTGGACCCTTACACTTGCGCTGACGACCTCTCTTTGAGGCGCGCGTGGCAACGCACCGTCGACCCGGGTTCTGGTCCTTACCGGACGGTGAGCTACCCATAGCTCACCGTCCGCAAGCCCGCGCCTACGGTGGCTGGAAATCCGCCCGGGATTCCCGACGCCCAGGGCGTCTCCTGCGGCGGCTAGGAGCGAAAGCGGGCTTGGTTGCCCGCAACCATCCCGCCTCCTCCTTCGCGAGCATATTACTGCTTCGCAGGAGGAGGTGATGGCTGCCCAATGCCCATGCCCTACAAACTAACATTTGACGTTTAAAGCACGGGCCATTACGAACAGCGGTCAAAATTACAGTGTTGTCAATATAGGAACCTCGAATTGGATCACCCTTTAGATGATAAACCTGAATTATATTTTATTTTATGTTTATCAGATTATTTATCTCATAGAAACGTGTGCTGTAAATACGCGTAAATGTTTTCAGTGACGTTTTTCCGAAACGAAACCTAATACTTCTCTTTTAAAAATAATTACGAATTCGTTTGAATGATCGAATGCAACCATAGCTGTTTTCCTAACAGCCTGTATGATATAAGGTCGCCTTTTGCATGTAACCTTTACAGTACCTAATTTTATAGTGTTGCGAATCTCAGAGAAACGTGTGCTATAAATACGCGAAAATGTTTTCAGTGACGTTTTTCCGAAACGAAACCTAATACTTCTTTTTTTAAAAATAATTCCGAATTCGTTTGAATGATCGAATGCAACCATAGCTGTTTTCCTAACAGCCTGTATGACATAAGGTCGCCTTTTGCATGTAACCTTTACAATAATCTTATGTATGTACACAAAAATATATCAAATTTTAAGAAAATGTCCGATATCCACAGTTTAAATACCAGGAATAAACATAATCTTGCTGTACTTCACACTCGCCTCCACAGAGTAGGCAACTCGTTCATGGGTCAATGTATACGCTTTTACAACAAACTTCCTATTGCTATTCGAAATTTACCCATTAAACGATTTAAAAGCTGTATTAAAACCAAACTTTGTAAAAAAGGGTACTATAAAATTTCAGATTATTTAGAAGACAAAAAAGCTTGGGATTGAGCTGCTCGCTCTGATAAGCTTTGTGCTAAAACCATAAAATTTGATATTTAAATTATGCAAAATCATCATTATATACAACTATATGTACATATTGACATTGATGAATATTATAAGCAAAATTACGTGAATATTTATGTACCTTAAAAAGTATTATTCGAGTATTACTTTAATTATTGTGAATGTGAGCACTATGTAGGTCATTTTTATTTATTTCTTGTTGTTTTTTTTTCTCTTAGTTTTAATGATGGTCTGGCATTTTGAGTTCTTTATGCGGCCAACCCAATTGTCCTTTCCTTGGTATTGTTCGTCGAGTCGTTGAGCTCCTTGAGTTTTGAGTTGAGCTACACGATTACTGACAAATGCTTGCACTGACTGGACAGGTCCACTCAAATTTGTGTGGTTCTTTCCTCAAAAGACCATTTCAGACATAGATCTACATGGTCCTCACATGATCTGACCAAGATTATGTTTGGACTTTAAAAGAGACTTTGACCCTTGAGTTTGTTTCGCCATTTCTTCTCAGGGGTAGTCAGATAGGAAATGTCGACTCCATCTAGCTTATTTTTTAATATGACGTGTAAAAGTGATTGTCATATCCTATTTACAGAATAAACAATTTCATTTCATTTCATTTCATTTCATTTCATTTCATTTCATTTCATTTCATTACAGTACCTAATTTTATGATGCGGCTTCTAGGTTCAGTTTTATATAGAGCAAAGACTTTATAAGCTTGCTTATTATCATAATGATACTAAAAAATCACTGTGCCAGAGACACTCTAGAAAGAAAACTACTGAGTTTAAACAGCAAACGGAAATCACTTGCTTGGCTCGGTCGCTACAGACGCACAATCTCTTTGCGCAAGTTAAAAGAAAAATACTCGAGTGAGAATAAAATAGAAATGTTTTATTTACACTCCTTAATAAAAATATCACAATTCCTTCACCAGTCTAGGACATCCTAAGGTTCTTTTCAAAAGAAAAATACTGAGAAAAAGAAAAACAAAACGAAATTGAACAAAAACAACATCGTCAAAGGAACATTACATTGCGTTGTTATCTCAAGGCGAACATTTCTGACAAAATAATATATACGTACATATACAGGGATATCGAACTTTCTGAGGCAATGTCTCAAGGTTTAATTTCTACCCTTTTAATTAAAACAACTCGAATTTTCTTCAGACAAACTTACTAATGATTTAAAAATATGCTTTTATAAGAGCTGGGAAAAGTTCTAAGTTATCGTATCGCAGTCTGTGAACTATGACGAATTTTCTTAAGACAATGTCCTGAATCTATAGCTAGATAATTATAAATTTGTACAAGTATTAGGTTTTTAACTGTTACCCTACCAGTTTCATATCAACCTATAAATCAAACAGCTAACTTATTTAGGCACATGAAATTTCACAGGAGATTTAAATAAAAAACTTGATCGATGGTGGTTTCAGTTACCGGTGGTAGTAAGTTAAAATATTTGGAATAAAATAAATAACTTATGTAATTTGTAATACTTACGGAATTATAGAAGGTGGTCGAGGTAACGAGCCTCCTCGACTGACTGACGCGATTTGGTCCACATTATAATTTTGGGGCCAACCCGCGTTATCTTCTATTACCGATCTGAAACATAAATCATAGAGTTTATTAAATTTGTATCAACTTGCCAGAGATATTAAGTGGAAGAAAGTTTATCTGGGACAGTCATAGAGTACGGAATCGCTGCACCCGCGCCGGCAGCGACTAGACACGGCAGTACTAATAAAATTCGTGGCGCCGAAAGTGCGTTGAGCGCATAACTTCTGTCACGATCGCCTTCAAAGCCGTCAGTTTCTATATGTCATTTGCGTCGTAATACGAGTAAACGATGACACACTTGGTTTGCATGGAAAGTGTTGAGATTGTTGCCTCTAGCAGTGGTTACAGTGGTGTCTCCATACTCTGTGGGGGACAGGTACATAAAACCTTAATGTTACTTCTGCAAATTAATTGAATTCTGCACGTTTAGTGATGAAAATGCAGGACATTAATACTGAATATTTATCAACGCCTTCGCATTCTGTTTGGACTAAAATACCTTCAATAAAGGGAATAAACGTGTCCTGTTGATAAAATGAGGAGCTATTATTTTACAACACACGTAGCAGGCTCTACGAAGGGTGGACTTATCAAGTCAATTGATACGAGATTTCAGCCTTGAAGAGCGAAGGTCCTAAGAGCTTCACTTATGTAAATTGTGAAAAAATACTCTAGAACTGGAATGAAAAAATTAAACAAGAAGCCATTTTCTTAGTGCCTGCGTAGAATGACATTATAATATTGTTACGTGTCGCATGCATTTAGGAAATTCTTCAATTTTTTATGGTGGAATGCTTTGGACTCGAGAACTTTAGTCCTAGATCAAACTATTAGTAAGTAACTTGGATGGCGGTCAAAATTGAAAATAAGAAGAAGATTCAGATACGATGGGACTAAAATGAAAATATACTAGAATAAAAAAAAATCATATCCGAGGAGACACCGACCCCATGACATTGTAACCTCCTAATATCTTCATTGCACAAATTCTGAATGGTATTACAGTAGCCTCGTTAGTTTTCTTTCTTAGGCTAGCTTTAAAATCCATTTGCATTAATCTTGTGAAGCGTTGTTTACAAGTCAAAGAGAATATCCACCTTGTAAATCGTAAAAGCTTGGATAACACAGATAAAGGACATCAAAACATTAATCATTCGTTACTTTTATCCTTTAACTTCTGAATTAAATATGAATGAAACCTTTTTGTCGGGATATTTCTGATTTGAAGCCTTTGTTCCCTACAAGGCTTTAAATCAGAAATATCCCGACACCCTTTTTTAGGGTTCCGTAGTAAACAAGAAACCCTTATAGTTTCGCCATGTCCGTCTGTCTGTCTGTCCCCACTGTAGCTCAGAGACGCTTAGTACTAGAAAGCTGTAATTTGGCATAGGTATACATATTAATCCCGCCGACAAGGTGGTAAAACAGAATCTTGAAAAATTTTTTTATAAGTTACTTCCCTTGCACTTAACGTATGGTATTTTTTTCTCATCTACCCCGTGGTGTGGTGTGGGATATCGTTGGATAGGCCGTTCAAAAATATTGCGGGTCTGTGAACACCACTTTTCGATTCAAGGATCCACTTGCGTAATATTAAGCATTAAACTGCTAATTTTTGTTAGAGTCAAGTATCTCCCCCCCCCCCCCCCCCTTGTTTAAGGAGATGTGAAAACTCATGGCAGTAGTACATATAGTGAAATTAAAAGTAAACCTATCATGGCTAAGTAGGCTTTACAAGTTAACGAGTTATAGTCGACCAACTTAAATTTGGGGGAGGCCTATGTCCAGCAGTGGACGTCTTTCGGCTGAAATGATGATGATGATGATGAACTTAAATTTGCAATTGGAGAATTGACCGTGGCATATATCGATGAATGGGAGAACATGTTATTCAACTACTATGTTAAATTTGTTTTTGGGATAAATTCATGCCAACTTCCCAAATACGGAACCCTTCATTGTGCGTGGTCCGACACGCACTTGGCCGTTTTTTTTTAAGTTTTATTTTCAAACTAAATAGGATGAGATATAAATAGAATGGTGTTAGTTATCGTAACTAAGAAATTTTAGACTTCCCCGTTTGAAAAGGCTTTTAATTGTTAGTGTTTATGACACTTTTGGGATACATGTTGTCACAACAATCATGTACCTAATTTAAATAGAAGAAAGAATCTGTTCTGAAACTCTGGACATTTGTTTTTTTTATAGATGATTTTCACCATCTACAAAAGTGCTTTGTATCTATATCTTCATGAATGTTAATGAAGATTGTATTTATTTTGTATTGAATATTCTATATTCCATATCAACCTCAAACAATTTATGTAATACATCATTAACATAATATGTTCCAGTTGAGTTCTATTGTCTATATGGATTTACCTCGGGAATTGTCAAAATGTTGTATCTTTTCATGTGACCCACGCTTTTGAATTCCCGGGGTTTTTTCAAATCAATTATGCGAGAAGAGTCGTGAAGACACGCGAATCATTCTTTTCCCCCATGCTTATGTAAATTTCAAAAGGCTTCTCTGTTTCTTTCCCGTCGTTTGTTTGTGCCCAAAAATAGAAGGAACGATAATTTTAGAGTTTTGCTTAATAGAAAACTTTCTTGCTCTTTTGAAACCCACTAACAGTGTTCTATTTATCAAATTATGTGGGTACGCAATTTCGGCATTTAATGAAATTTTCTCTTAGCAAGTGTCGAGGAGTCGCGGAAAAGTAGGTCGTATTTTGTTCATAATTTCTGGCTCATTATTTTGCTATTTGGGAATTGTTAGTTTACTGCCTATGTTGTTTTATTAAATTTGGTGGTCTGATAATGAGATTTGTTGTCATTCTCCTTTTCTGTTTCTGCCAAAATAGGTCAGGCAACAAAATTTCTTTTTACAAATACATTAAATAAAAAAATAAAAAGTTCCAGGAATAACAGTACTGACTGTGGCCACTCCATCCGGGTGAAGTCTTCATCCTCTGGCATCCAAGTGTAGCGTTTGGGGTCAGGTTGGCTGCACACAGACCGTGGCCGTCTGCGGAAGTATGAGCACTCCAAATCGGCGTCGTATGCACAAAGCTCGGGCGGTGCCGGGGTTGGTTGCCCAAACCTGGTGGATACAGAAATATCTTTAACTGAGTACTGAGGGAAAATGTCACAAAGCCACTATCAATGCGTTACGGTCAGCACCTACGGAGCAGCCAAATGCTAGAGCAACAAAATGCTAGAGTAGATTTCGCACTTAATCATTGCCAAAAATAAAATAGAGTTGACAATAGTCTGCAACAGGTAATGTCCTGGCGTAGGCGCGTGTTCAACATAATCGGCCAAAGAATAACATCGGCCACAGCTGGGACAGAGGCCTTCTCTCTGGAAGAGGAAGTGGGCTGTGATCCTCTACGCTAGGCCGGTGCGGATTGGTAGTCATGTGTTTGCGTATGCTATTTTCAAATTTATTTCAGTTTTGATTTAGTTCATTTTAAATTTTCCTGCTCACTGGGTGCTGACCGTTAGAATAATCACTATGACTTACCTGGGATACCTCTGTATTGGTGCATAATCGGTGTTGAGATTCTCATCTGAGGGCACACGCCTCCTGACACACACGGATAGAAATGATGCTCTGGAACAAAATAATAACCTTTAGAGTAAGCATTGTTTATGGTAAGATAATTATGGTAAAGAGAAGATACTTAAATGCTTTCAGCAGTGATACAGTTTAGGAAAAAAGGTTTTAAATTTGTTTGAGTGGAGACCTCACAACGTTTTATTCTGCATGGGTTCAGTCAAATTTGTGAATCATGTGAACATATAAAACGTCTCAACCAGGTTCCGACTCAGATTGGTGTCAACAGATTGACTAATAAGATTTTCTTTCTTATTTGTCTCACTGCTAATACTTCTGCACCATGTAGGTACTACGTCATACAGTTTAGAAAAAAAAGGTTTTGAATTTGTTTGAGTGAAGACCTCACAACGTTTTATTCTGCATGGGTTCAGTCAAATTTGTGAATCATGTGAACATATAAAACGTCGGAACATGTAAAAAGTCGGAACCCGGTTGAGAAACCGGGTTCCGACTCAGATTGGTGTCACCAGATTGACTAATAAGATTGTCTTTCTTATTTGTCTCACTGCTAATACTTCTGCACCATGTAGGTACTACGTCTTGTCAACGAGTGCGGTGAAATAGGTAGGTATGTAAATATGTTTGTGTCCATAAAAGTGATTGAATTTATGTTAGAAACCACGTGGTTTTTTCACGCATTTTCCAGAAAATATCCTAAGTGTCATCGTTGAAAAGTTTTATTCGACAGGCCTGGATATAGTTATAGATATCTTTGTTAATTTGATCTACACTTTTTTTTTTATAAATACCGTCATAAGTTTATATAACATAACCCTTATTACTATATTTATCTTATACTCTATTACATAATTCTTAGTACTATATTTAATTAGGAATGCCAACTCTGACATACATATTTTGTGTTGTTGTCCTTTAAAAATGTTGTTTATGGTATAATTCTCCAATCCAATTTCAAACCAACTTAACAATTTCAAAATTTGTGGAATTTTGTGGGACTTCATGACATGTTCATTTTCTTTATTAATTTGTATTCTACTTTGTTCAAATTTAAGTTATTTAATTTGTTTTTTAATTTTCCTTCTAGTTTATAAACCTTCTGTCCAATGTATTTTCTTAATTAATGTTATGAACGCCTATAATTTATGTAAACAATAGCAAAAATATCTTTTCTAAATACTATTCTTTTAAACCAATGCTGAATGTATTCGCTGTTGATGTGCGTTAGTAAAATACAATCGGGAAATAAAGTATTCAGAAGGTCAAACAAAGCAATAAACGACGACGTATTAAAGAGACCACTTTGTTGTTCAGTTGTTTGGTACATACGAGTACTACCATCACCGAGGATAGAAAATAATTGCTGGAATGGGCGCGGACAACCCTTGAAAGTTGCGTTTTCAAAATATTATTTTATCGTTTTCAATAGTTCCGTTGCTTCATTCGAACAAAACATGAATAATCTGGTATCTTCGTATTGATAGTCAACAACGAGGAATTCATCAAATATGGCGAGTACTTCCACATCCTCGATCTCTTTGGTCTTGCAGACTTAGTTTTCATTTTCGAGCATTGTACAGGCTAAACTTTACGCTTTCAAAATGCGGTATTTGCAAATGGCTGTGTTGCTCTAAAGGCTTCGATGCTATTATTTATATATTTTTGGCATCGACTCTGCAGCCGCCTCTTCTTTTAATTTGTGAATATTGATTTTGGTTATCTTGTGGTTTACGACTATTCTTACTGTGCTCGACTGTTTTCACAACCTTTTTACCCTAAAATGGGGAACGAAATTATTATCTTTTTCATTTCTGAATACTAAGTATTTGGGTTTGGGCATGAAGCCTGTACCCAATTTACATTTATCGTGACAGAACCGTTTACGACAACACCAAAGAGAATAATTTATATAAACTTTTTATTTGCAATATTGTTGTTCAATAGTCTTATTTTGACTATACAAATATCCATCTTATTAAGAAAATGAAATATCAACACACAATATAAATTTTATTAAGGCGCTGACAAGACCCAATTGACCAAATTAGGCTTCGCTTAAGAAAAAAAATCGCCAAATCTGTATAGTTTGTGGTAGCGGAAAAAATATATGTTAATTTTGAACATATTTCCCAGAACCTGGTTGTTACCAAAACACGTTTTGAAAACAAAATCTTGATACAAACTAACGTTAAACTAACCTCTTACTTTGAGTTCTAATCCAAAATATCTGTATCAAATATCAACATACGTTACGTATTTAATTAATAGCAAGAACGTCTTATTTGAATGCAGAACTTGGTTGTTTTTTATTTTCGATTACACAACTCAATTTTGAGTAAATAGATAATTACTTCATATTTTGCAATAAATTACAAGCGTTGTGTCGTCGCGCTTCTCTTTCTTTTCTATGGAATTTGACGGTGACCGCGGTTTAGGTGTCGTCAGCGTCTTAAGTAGAGAATTAGAAATATAATATCCTTTTTTTCAACACTGACATGTATGTACTCGTAGGTATAGATCGGTAGTGATAGATTTGCAGAAAAGTCTGCATTTTATACTTGATGCAACTCTGCTAATATTTCTACACCATGTACCACTGTACATGGTGTGGAAATATTAGCAGTGTGACAAACATAAAATCTGTGATCTGTCACAAACATAAAGTCCACGCTGGTTTCAACCATGTCACTATTTGTAATTAAAATAACTATGTAAGCAAATCTTTACAAAAACAACCAATCCTGAAAATTGATTTCCATACAAAATTCGTTATTCAATGCACTTGATTGGTCTTAGAAACTCGTAATATTTCTAAACCACCACTTGCTTGCAATGATGAAAGCAAAATAAATAACTACGTATCTGTAGTTCAACCATCTGAAATCTAGGTCATCTTAGGAATAAAATAGAAATAAACCTTAATTCGGAAGGAGTTTAGGCGCTTAATTGCCCAGAAAAGCAACGAACCTTTTGAAATAAGAAACGATATTGTTTCGTGTTGTTTGAAGTAAGCTTCATTATTTTCTTTGCGAAATGAGGGTAGTCACAAATGGACTTTATTATTAAAAGTAGGTACTCGAAGTTTTAGTGTACGGTAGTACCCAAGGGTGCCAACGGGACCCTATCACTAAGGGTCCGCTGTCCGTCCGTCGTCTGTCACAGTATCTTTTGAACCGTAATAGGTACACTTGAAATTGAGTGGTGTGTACTACACTGGCCTGCAAAACTAAGTATCATACTTTTAAAATTGCAATAACTTTTTAAGTACACAAGATATACTTTCGAAACAATAAGGATTCGAAAAATAGTTTAATTTTGTACATAAAAACTTCATAGTCGGTAACATTGTTTTAAGAAATGGCTGAAAACAACTTTAAAATCATAAATAATTATTTTCGAATTACAATTTCACCATTCATTTTTTGTTTCCATTTTTGTTTTCAATTTTTTCTTGATCGATGTGTCTTGTTATAAAAGCTAAGTTAGACAACAGCACATAAACTTATTTATATGCTTCTTTCACCTGAAGAATGTGCTAGGATCATGACTTTTCTGGAACTAGGCTGATGCCTAGTTCCACCCACCATTCTTGCAGTACGACGCATACTGATGTATGCGTCGTACTGCAAGAATGGTGGGTGTGACGTTACGAATGGTCCAGAAGGTGAAACGAAGGTACGAAGAGATGGAAACCATTTGAGGATACCTGTTATATTGTTTCCACTGTGTTGAGAAATCGCCACCCAAATGCAGTTGAAGTCCAGCAACAGCTTCTTCAGACCCGAAGGGACTACATTAGTGACAGTACAGTGAGAAGAAGACTGGCGGAAGCAAACCTGAAACCCCGAAGACCAGCGAGTGGCCCCAAACTCGAAAGAGAGCATCGAGTAGCGAGACTGCGATATGCCCGTGAACACATACAGTGTGATCAAGAAGAATGGTCATGGATTTTGGATTTTTGGATTTTGAGAATTGTCACTTTACACTTCTGATGGAAGGCGAAGTGTCTACAGGCGACCTGGTGAGCGATACCTTCAAGCCTGCTTCTCAGAAAGAGTCCAGTACGGTGGAGGCAGTGTACATGTATGGGCTAGCATATCTTCAGAAGGTTGCACAGAGTTAGTGGCCATAGAAAATAGCACTCTGACTGGGGAAAGATATCCCCAGGAGATTCTCAATGAGTATGCAGGGGCGTATTTAGTAAATATGGGTGATGGATCGATGCTGATGCATGATAATGCCTGGCCATACACGGCTCGGGTCGTGCAAGAGTATATTCAGGAGGTTGGTATCAGCGTGATGGCTTGGCCATCAATACGAGTAAGTCCTGATCTGAACCCGATTGAGCACGCCTGGGATGAGCTAGGGAGGCTAGTCAGAAGCCGCACACCACCACCAACCACCCTCAGGGCACTAAAACAGGCCTTGATAGAAGAATGGGAGAATATTCTTCAACTTCGGCTCCGAAACCTCGTATGTATGTATCGGTATGCCTCGTATGTATGAGTATGCCAAACCGACTCGAAACTATAAGCCGACCCCGAGGAGGCAATACCAGTTATTAAAAAATAAATAACATGTAAAACATACTTGTAAATGTTAAATTGAGTTTTATGACACTAAGCTAAAAATTGCAATTTTTATTGTTTTATCTTGTTTTCGATTTAAAAAAATTACTAAGGCATAATTTACTATAGTTTCAAAGAAAACTGATAAAAATTTCTATAAAACGTTTTTTATTTTAAATCTCTTAACTTCTACAGTTTAGACAAAAAAATATTTAAAAGTGTAGTACTTGTGTTTTGCAGGTCAGTGTAGTATGGCAGCTATAACAAAAAATAATTTAAATACCTATAATAAAGGTAAAAATTAAAGTCTCCATATAAGAAACATGCTAAAAAAAATGAGTTGTGCGGTGGTACGTTAACCTTCGTGTGCGAGTCCGACTCGCACTTGACCGCATTTTCTGGAGAGTCAAAATTATTGTTTCGTTATTAAGGAATGACGTTTCAAGTCGAAATGAAAACAAATTCGGACGTTAGCGGGATAGATGGTAGTGTTCGTATAGATAATTAATAAAGAACTGTCCCTTGTGTACCTACGTGGATAAGTGGCGTTATATTTAAACTAAGACAGTAATGCGCCATCTCCACAGCGAGAAAATTGCAGCGTTAGTCTCGCCGTGCCATAAATTCAATAGAAACTCATCAATCTCCTCATGGCGATATCATCGCGGCGATACTTTGAAGACACAGTGGTGTGACTATAAATCTCGTGTGTGTGTGTGTGGAGATGGCGCGCCTGAGTTTGTATCTACCTATATTATGTATCTTAGATACATAGTATAAAACAAAATCGCATTTCGTGTCTGTCTTTGTGATCGCTTCTTCTAAACCTCATAATGATTTTTTTCACATTCATGGATTTTTTTTCTCGTGATTTCCACCGAGGTAAGATCGAGCTATAAAACACAACACCTAGCTTATTACAAAAACCAGCTTAACAAAATAGATAGCCCAGAAAAAGAAAAGCCAGCAAAAATATAAAAGTGCCCGTTGACCTCCACTTGAGCCTAATACGATTACAAGGGTGCAGAATAATAAAATGCTCAATTTGTTACCTTTGCCTCTTCTAAAAGTAGGTCATATATCGTCCAAATCAACTTAGGATGCCGATACTAGAGTCTCGAGTATTAGTTACGCCATCTTTATTTTCTGTTAATGACCCTAATTATTAGAAAAACATGTTGGTATGTTTTGGTTTCTTTTTGATCGATCTCGATTAAGTAAGTACGTTGTTTAGCCGGAAATCAGTTCCGGCTGAACGGGTTTGGATGAAATTTGGCACATGGGTAGACCATGACCTGGGTTAGGCCAATACTTTTATCCCGGTATTTTCACGACATCTTATGCGTGTGAAAGCACGGGGCGCAGCTTGTGGTTTATATAAAAGCACGGGGCGCAGCTTGTGGTTTATATGAAAGCACGGAGCGCAGCTTGTGGCTTATATGAAAGCACGGGGCGCAGCTTGTGGTTTATATGAATGGGAAAATAAGAACGGAAAAATGGATTTACTCTAAAACTTTACTTCGTGAATCTATTTCAGTGTTAATCGTAAATATTAGATCATTCTTATTGATCTTTAGGTTTTTATAAAAGGTCACTGTAATCATAAATCAGCATATAATGATACATTTAAGGAGTAATAAATATCACGGTCAAGTACCTATTCTAAAAATAAAATTTCCGATATTCTCGCTTACAAGATCCCCAAAGATATATTTATATGGGCACAGAGGGAAAAGTATTTTTATTAATACAAACTTTCCCTCAGGGGAATAATATTTATATTAACTTGTACAAAATGGGTCAAGTTTGCTCATATCTTATGCATGGCAGGCTTCCGGCTAAACAGCTCAGATGGGACTCGACGAAACAAGATGAAACATAGATTTTATATGCAGAAGTTAAGTAGAGAATATTGTTTTGAAAGATGAAAAAAATACATGGATACAATATTTTGTAGTTTGCATCACAGAAAAAAAGCGAAGTTTTTTAAAATTAATTAGGTAACCTCTAAGAACTTTTTGGGTTTATATTGAGTCACCCTTTTAAACAAAAAAAGGAAAGCAGAAGCTAAGTTAGGGTGAACCGACCTTGGTCTATTTAGTATTTTTAGGACAAAAAAATAGGAATTATTTGATGTTCACAAAAAGAGGTTATCACACACACACACACACACACACAACACATACAACACATACACACACACCACATACATATACACACACACACTAAACACACACACACACACAAACACACATACACAACACACACACACACACACACACTAACGTAACGCAACGTGTGTATAATTTTACACTTATAAAATTATACTACGATAATATTAGAGTGTTCATTAATATTATTAGGAAAGCAAAATGGAAATTATTTGAGGTTCAATTAAATACATGCCATAATATAACACGGACAAATGCAATATAAACATCAATAAGAATCCATTTTTAAATGTCGATGGAGATTTTATCGAGAGGTATTTACTGCTAAGTATATCGGCTTTTGTCCTACCAAAACCCAAAAGCAAATGAAACCAGGCAGTAATACTCTGCAAGTAATGTGACAATTCGAAAGCCAGTCTGATTGGGTAAAGCGCTCGGGATATTCCCTTGCCTTGTTTGGTTCAGACCTAATTTTCTACATCTGTGCAATCTTGTCTTCATTATAGTGCTAATTTTGGTAACCAGTAAACGTCTACTGCTCAACGTTCCCAGTTCTCGATTACTGTGTCTATAAAAGCGATCACCGAGGATAGTGCAATAATCTTAAGCATTTAGTTAAAAATACTTATTTATTACTAATCATAATTATGTTCCTATTAGGCAATACAGGCGTTATATTTGTTCCAAAATTCATAGCCTTAACAGATGTTGCAGATAAGGGAAATTAAATTGGACTATAAGGATTTCGAACTAAATAAAGTTTAGTTAGAACATTTAAACAGTAGTAGAGCCCAAAAAATCTACAAGATGTACAAATATACAATAAAAATAACAAAAAGACGGAAGAGCTCGTCAAAAAATCAAGAAAATCAGAGAATCAAAAAATTCGTCCGCATCGCTGTCATTGGGAAAAGTGCCCCAAAGGCTGGCAGCATTGCCACGTTGGATGGCAATGCTGATTCTTTGGGCTAAAAAAAGGCCAGCCCTCTGGCCACATGAAGACTCTACCAACCGTTTGGCGATTTCACGAAATACTCGATGAACACTTGGACCCCAGGACGTAGTGTTTCAACCCCAAACAGCTCAAACATATAGCTCCCAATAACGTTGTTATATTTGCGCCGTTTAGTCTTCTGCTCCTGCAGCAGCCGCCCCAGCATAGCCCGCCGTACGTACGTGGAAAGGCGAGAGAGTGTCAACACAGATTGCATCCCACACCAAAGGCCTACCCAACTTCCACGGCATTATGGTCATTCCGTCTGGCCTCTTCGGTCATTCCATATGGCCTCTTCCTTAGATAGTTTTAACAATTACGTTTTCCCCATTCAAATAAACGAATACATACTTCCGCCCCATATCGCTTTCACACATATTGAACTGCTAGAAGGGTAAGGGTCAAAATAACCTTTCCATAAATACATTCAGTTACATGTTCACCCGTGTTGAGAAGTATTAAGAGGTATTTTTAACTCTACACATACAATTGGAGAGGCCACACAGTGAATTAGGTGTGTGGGTGTAGTTATAGTTATGAGAAAATTAAAAGCAGAGAGCAGCAAAACGCCCTAATTGCGTAACTACTCTTAATCACAATTTGAATGATATTGAAGTTTATTGCTAAACCATTGCTTCATCGTATGATCGAAAAATTTGTCTGCAACGCAATGAATGTTGTTAAACTGTCAAAATGAAACCCATTGCTACCGATAGTGTGTCACGTAATTACCCCGCTGGTGGACCAGCTCAATAGCCATTATGATGGACTTAGTGGCTGCTATGGACTCGCAGATATTCCTAACCCATTGCTTCATCATATGATCGAACAACTTGTCTGCTCAACGCAATGAATGTTGTTGAACTGTCAAAATGAAACCCATTGCTACTGATAGTGTGTCACGCAATTACCCCGTTGGTGGACCAGCTTAAACGCCATTATGATGGACTTAGTTGCTGTTGTGGACTCGCAGATATTCCTAACCCATTGCTTCATCATCGAAAAATTTGTCTGCTCAACGCATTGAATGTTGTTGAACTGTCAAAATTAAACCCATTTCTACTGATAGTGTGTTATGCACACAGAAATCTTAATAATAAGGCAAGTTATGCAATTACCCCGCTGGTGGACCAGCTCAATAGCCATTATGATGGACTTAGTGGCTGCTGTGGACTCGCAGATATTCCTAACCCATTGCTTCATCATCAAAAATTTGTCTGCTTAACGCAATTAATGTTGTTGATCTGTCAAAATTAAACCCATTGCTACTGATAGTGTGTCACGCAATTACCCCGCTGGTGGACCAGCTCAATAGCCATTATGATGGACTTAGTGGCTGCTGTGGATCCGCAGATATTCCTAACCCATTGCTTCATCATATGATCGAACAATTTGTCTGCTCAACGCAATGAATGTTGTTAAACTGTCAAAATGAAACCCATTGCTACCGATAGTGTGTCACGCAATTACCCCGCTGGTGGACCAGCTCAATAGCCATTATGATGGACTTAGTGGCTGCTATGGACTCGCAGATATTCCTAACCCATTGCTTCATCATATGATCGAACAACTTGTCTGCTCAACGCAATGAATGTTGTTGAACTGTCAAAATGAAACCCATTGCTACTGATAGTGTGTCACGCAATTACCCCGTTGTTGGACCAGCTTAAACGCCATTATGATGGACTTAGTGGCTGTTGTGGACTCGCAGATATTCCTAACCCATTGCTTCATCATCGAAAAATTTGTCTGCTCAACGCATTGAATGTTGTTGAACTGTCAAAATTAAACCCATTTCTACTGATAGTGTGTTATGCACACAGAAATCTTAATAATAAGGCAAGTTATGCAATTACCCCGCTGGTGGACCAGCTCAATAGCCATTATGATGGACTTAGTGGCTGCTGTGGACTCGCAGATATTCCTAACCCATTGCTTCATCATCAAAAATTTGTCTGCTTAACGCAATTAATGTTGTTGATCTGTCAAAATTAAACCCATTGCTACTGATAGTGTGTCACGCAATTACCCCGCTGGTGGACCAGCTCAATAGCCATTATGATGGACTTAGTGGCTGCTGTGGATCCGCAGATATTCCTAACCCATTGCTTCATCATATGATCGAACAATTTGTCTGCTCAACGCAATGAATGTTGTTAAACTGTCAAAATGAAACCCATTGCTACCGATAGTGTGTCACGCAACTACCCCGCTGGTGGACCAGCTCAATAGCCATTATGATGGACTTAGTGGCTGCTATGGACTCGCAGATATTCCTAACCCATTGCTTCATCATATGATCGAACAACTTGTCTGCTCAACGCAATGAATGTTGTTGAACTGTCAAAATGAAACCCATTGCTACTGATAGTGTGTCACGCAATTACCCCGTTGTTGGACCAGCTTAAACGCCATTATGATGGACTTAGTGGCTGTTGTGGACTCGCAGATATTCCTAACCCATTGCTTCATCATCGAAAAATTTGTCTGCTCAACGCATTGAATGTTGTTGAACTGTCAAAATTAAACCCATTTCTACTGATAGTGTGTTATGCACACAGAAATCTTAATAATAAGGCAAGTTATGCAATTACCCCGCTGGTGGACCAGCTCAATAGCCATTATGATGGACTTAGTGGCTGCTGTGGACTCGCAGATATTCCTAACCCATTGCTTCATCATCGAAAAATTTGTCTGCTTAACGCAATTAATGTTGTTGAACTGTCAAAATTAAACCTATTGCTACTGATAGTGTGTCACGCAATTACCCAGCTGGTGGACCAGCTCAATAGCCATTATGATGGACTTAGTGGCTGCTGTGGATCCGCAGATATTCCTAACCCATTGCTTCATCATATGATCGAACAAGTTGTCTGCTCAACGCAATGAATGTTGTTGAACTGTCAGAATGAAACCCATTGCTACCGATAGTGTGTCACGCAATTACCCCGTTGGTGGACCAGCTCAATAGCCATTATGATGGACTTAGTGGCTGCTGTAGACCCGCAGATATTGTTAACCCATTGCTTCATCATTAATCGAAAAATTTGTCTACTCGACGCAATGAATGTTGTTGAACTCTCA
Source organism: Atethmia centrago (assembly GCA_905333075.3). NCBI lineage: Eukaryota > Metazoa > Arthropoda > Insecta > Lepidoptera > Noctuidae > Atethmia > Atethmia centrago. Next base: position 12,711,747 of record HG995386.1, on the reverse strand, counting down.
AGATGAAACCAATTGCTTCTGATAGATAGTGTGTTACGCAATTACCTCGCTTTTGGACCAGCTCAATAGCCATTATGATGGACTTAGTGGCTGCTGTGGACTCGCAGAACTTACCTAATATTTTACTGGTTTGGTTTCAAATATGAGGTTCTAATAATCTATTTTCACCGATCTGAAATCGATATTAGAATTTGCGGTCCGAATAGGTATATTAAAGTCATCAAGTGCTTTAATCATTAATCGATTATACCGTTTGGACCAAAACGTTTCCTAACTTATTTTAGATCGTCTGAAATATCTGTTGACTTTGAAGAGTATTTGTACCTTTGATTAATTTTGTTGTATCATTATTGTCTTGTCAACATTTCGTTTTTATTAAAAAAAATTAGTATCGCAACTTTACTGTAGACAGTTTATCGATAATTAAGTACTGATAAGACTGTTATCTTCTAGTGATGGTATGTGATTAGTTTTATTATTGTAATGTTGTATCAATAATAAAAGTTACGGCCATTGTTTAGTTTGTGATGTGGTTCGGAAATTGTTTTTCTCTTTCATTACAAGGCCAATAGCGATAAAGAGGCCGAGTTTTGCTTTTTTTTTTGCGATATTTTATAGTTTTGTATATCTCGCGATCCTCGGTACCCGTACCAGCTTTGCTGACTGCGGCGGAGATCTCTTGCATCCGGCTCTGGTCCAGGCCATGGTACGGAGCGAGAGGGCATGGGCAGCCGTCACCTCCTTCTGCGAAACAGTAATGCTCGCGAAGGAGGAGGCGGGACGGTTGAGGAAAAGGCAAATTTCGCGCCCTCTCGCCCCTAGTCGCCGCAGGAGACGCCCTGGGCGTCGGGAATCCCGGATGGATTTCAGGCCACCGTAGGCGCGGGCTTGCGGATGGTGAGCAATGGGTAGCTCACCGTCCGATAAGGACCAGGGCCCGGGTCGACGGCGCGTTGTGTTCCAAGTGCGCCTCAAAGAGATTTCGTCAGTACAAGTGTAGGGGTCCACTAGGGCCGATACCTGCCGGGGTTGTTCAAAAGTCCGAAAGGGATACCGAGGCCCCTGGCAAAACAGGCAACGGAAGGAACACGGGTGGGTTTTAGTCAGTAATAGTCTGACACACCGTCCCGCTCCGCTCAGAGCGGGAGAAGTTATTTAAGAATTTCACACCTAAAAAAAAAAGCCTTGCTGACTAATACATACGCATACCAGCCTTGCTGGCGACACTCAGTATGATGAAAATTCGCTAAAATATTTAATTTTAATGTTTTCCCGGTTCCATTATATTTGTATTCTCGTACTTTAATCGACTATGCAATACATTGTTATAGGTAATCGTTTTTTGAAGACCTGATGATCTGCAAAAAACGTAACATATTATCAGTAGCAATAGGTTTACGTTTGAAAGATTTGCAACATTCATTGCGTTATTTACAGACAGATTTTATTGAGCAGATAAATTTTTCGACCATATGAAGCAATAGATTAGCAAAATACTTTAATATTATTCAGATTGTGAAAAAGTTGAATTTCTATGTACTACTACCCTGGCTGTTAAAGAATAAATAACTCCGCTGGCAATTAACATAGCTCAGTTTATTTGGGATAAAACTGATTTTAAATTATGCTCAACGATGAGCTTGTTCTCCGCTACCATGATGTGACCTTAGCGCGAATAATAAATGCTTATTTCTGATATTCAACCTGCAGGACATCGAGTCGCCACTTTTCGAGAAGATTTCTCTACATCCACTGTTCATGGAGGTCTTAAAAAAACGTAAGGTAGAGGATGACACAATATTTTTATATCTGTTCATATTTACTACGGACCTGCCCACTCCTGCCAGGTTAAGCAAACTGATTGGCAGTGTAATAACGTAAACATGGCAAGCTAGAGTTATGAATAAAAATATACTAGAAGATTTAAAACAGTTGAACAAAGTAGGTGTATGCCAGTCGACCGTTGACGCAGCAATTCATCTAGCGAAATATTATCATCGCGGTCATTTCAAGTGTCAGCTGCCTTTGGTAACAAAGATTTAACAATAAGAGAAGACGATGAAGACATCGAAAAGAGATTAAATCATTTAACGTAGCAAATCATTGATTTAGTAAAGCAACCGCAGCTCAACAACGGATTTCTTCAATTTAATTGAGGCATAGCTGGCACAGTCGATAATATACTAGTCCCAGATGAAAACAGTAAACTGATGAAGTAATTGGCTGTTCAATAGAAGATCATTAGTGCAACAAGGGAAACCACCTTCGTGTTAGATCGGACGCAGTATTCTTAACATATCATGATGAGATACAAAAATGGTGGATGTCACCTAACAAAGGATTGTATCTTACAAAAGATACCGAAACACATGATAGAACAATCAGAAAAATAGTTGAAGAACCTCTCTCTGATGTGCGTTATGAATTTTATTTAAACATGTGTGTATGTTTGTTTTTATTTTAATTTTACTTTGTTTTTTTTTTAGGTTTCTTCGAGTGTTTTTTAGTTTAGTTTAATGTGTGATCTCCTGTGCGAGTCCCAATAAATACTTTTTCTTTCTTTCTTAAAATAAGTCATATTGATTACACATTCAAAGAAAACTCTTTGTCATTCTTGAAATTTGATGTTCCGTTTTTAAACACTATGACAATTACAGATACTATAGCACTAACTGATACTAAGGTTTTACGAAGTCTCAAGGACCGTCTCGTGTTGGACTTAGAATACTTTTGAATCTACCAATCAACGACTTTAATCCGCTATGTACTGAATTGATGAACACAACTAAAAACATGTTCGTATGTGAAAATGTACTTAGGGCCGAAATCTGTCTAAAACATTTGGCAAAATTGCAAAAGCTGTTAATGAAAAGATAACGATAATAATTACACAGGTGTCTGCTGATTATTATTTATTGTTAAAGAAATGTTTTTCACAAATTGTTGATTTGGTAAATGATGAGATAATTAATAATCTAACTAACATGAGTGAGGAATCAAGAAAAACTATCCTAAAAACTCTACAGTGGTATTTCAAGACGAGCTAATAAGCTTAGATTTGATCGTTGACGAGTCTATGGCGCTTGTAGAAGGTGTTTTGAACCGAATCGTAAGCAAAAAACTAGGTAAATCACATGTACATTTCAATCACGAAGAAATTAAACATTTGTATGTAGACAGAACGTGACAGGCGGGGCAGTAGACCAAAATACGATACCACTCCTATAACAAAAAATCTATCGAAACACACAATGGTTGTTCTTACGAGTATAACAGCAAAGCCCGGATTGGGCAAGTCTATACTGCTGACTCACATATCACTGCAAACTAAGGAAACTAGACCCTAGTATTTGGATAATAAAAATCAACCTGCTGGAATATTTAAGAGAATTCAGCAAGTGGGAAGAGAACAAAACAAATATCGATAAATTGGAAACCTTAAACTTTGCGTCAAGTTGTTTTTTGTAAGTGAGAAATATGGTAAAGTTAATAATTTAACCATTGAACTAGAATTGTGAGTTTAAAATACTGGACAAGTGATTAATGGTCTATGTATATTCGAGCTATAACTGTTTCTACATTTTTATCTTTTCGTTTCTATATTTTCAAGAACTAAGTCTTAATAAATTCAAATGTTTTATAAAACAGAAACTGTGCATAAAAACCTTTTATACTGTTAAAGATTATATTGTGGACAAAAAGGCTCGGGATTGAGCTGCTCCAATAAATTAAATTTTCTTATTCTATATAACATTCTATACAAACAATGACATGAATGTTTACTTTGTATAGTATTATATTATATTATTTTAATTATTAGGAATGTGAGGACTATGTGGGTCATTGTTTGTTTTTCTTTTTTTTTTGTCTCTTAGTTTTAATGATGGTCTGGCAGTTTGAGTACTTTATGCGGCCTACCCAAATGTCTTTTCTTTGGTATTGTTCGTCAAATCATTGAGCTCCTTAAGTTTTGAGTTGAGCTGCATGATAACTGACAAATGCGTGCACTGACTGGACAGGTCCACTCAAATCTGTGTGGTATTTCCTCAAAAGACCATTTCGGACACCAACCTACATGGTCTTCAAATGATCTGACCAAGATTATGTCCGAATATACACATTGACATTGATGAATTTTATTTATGCAATGACATGAATATTTACTCTGTGTAGTATTATATTGTTTTAATTATTGTAAATGTGAAGACTATGTGGGTCATTGTTTAATTTTGTTTTATTCTCAGTTAGTTTTTAACATGGTCTGGCAGTTTTGAGTATTTTTTGCGGCCTAGCCAAATGTCCTTTCTTTGGTATTGTTCGTTGAATCGTTGAGCTCCTATAGTTATGAGTTGAGCTGCACAACGACTGACAAACGCGTGCACTGACTGGACAGGTCCACTCAATCTGTGTGGTTCTTTCATCAAAAGACCATTTCAGACACCAATCGACATGGTCTTCACATGATCTGACCAAGATTATGTCTGGACTTTAAAAGAGACTGTGACCTCTGAGTTTGTTTCGGCCTTTCTTCTCAGAGTAGTCAGATAGGAAACGCCGGCCTCATCTAGTTTAAAAAAATATGTTTTGACGTGTAAAAGTGTTTGTAAAAACCTACTTACAGAAATATAAATCATTTATCATTTATCATTTATAAGGAATAATTTTCCTATTCGATGGATTCGATGAAATCTGCAGTTGAAGTCATGTAACTTCTAAAATATATGAGTTAGCTGGCCTTGGAAAATTATGGGTATGCGTATATACATATATACGTATAATATGGGTTGCTAGTAATTAGGTCAACAAAATTATATCAATTTTGAATCGAAAATTCGGGATATCCTATGAAATACTAAACTTTACTTCCACAGAAAGGGAAAATATTTAGCTAAGTTTTGGAAATCATATTTGTTACTGAAATAGTTCGTTAAGGAACAACTCGACAGTGTCTATGATTTCATCAAATTAATGCAAAAAGTACTAACATCGTTAATTATTATTGCATCAAATAGGTATACTTCAATGCTTTCGATTACTTAGAAGTGAAGTATTCGTGTATAGGTCATTCGCAAAATATTTTACAGTTGAATATTTTTGCGATTTATTAAAAATAGAAAAATGTAACAAAAACAGCAAGAAACAATTATTATTTTATTGTTAATGTAACGTTTTTAAAAGACCTGCCAATGTTCGAAAAAAAATCGATTCTAAAATAAAAATAGACGACGCACTAGTGATGAGTATCTTACAAAAAATGGAAAAGTTATATTCGATTTGTTGATGGAACAGAATAACAAAGGAGACGGAGAAAGTTCAAACAAAGTTGGGTCTGCCGTTACAGTAACGATTACTGCATTATTTTAGTTAGATATTAATACCATTTAAAAAAACGACCAAGTGCTAGTCGGACTCACGCACGAAGGGTTCCGTACCATTATATATAAAAACGGCAAAAAAATCATGTCTGTTTTATGCGAGGGAGCCCCTTCAATATTTATTTTATTCTGTTTTTGACAGAGGGACAGACAGACAGACAGAGGGACAGACAGACAGACGGACAGACAGACAGAGGGACAGACAGACAGACGGACAGACAGACAGAGGGACAGACAGACAGACGGTCCACGGAGTCTTAGTAATAGGGTCCAGTTTTATCATTTGGGAACGGAACCCTAAAAACGAAAATGTGTATGACTACTCCATGGTAGAAAAAAGAGTTAAATTACAAATGTTATTGGTTGATCCAAAAACAACGTTGCTTCTGAAAGTTATTCTAACACCAAGCTCTCACATTATATTTTAACCGTCAGAATCCTTTATACGTAGCCAAACTCACTAAAGAATACTAATCGAATAATAATTACAGCACACGAAATCACGACAGAAAATATCTACTATCGCATGCTCAGAGTCAAGCAAACTAAGCGAGTGATTTGTTCGTTTGACGTTTGATTTGACATTGACATGAGTTCCACTTTGTTGCCTGTATAATAAAATAAGACGATCGATTGTGAAATCAATTTATACCTATATCAATTCAATAATTAATTTTTACGATTTTTTAGAAACGTTGATAAATGTCACAGGGTAGCCATAATTTAAAAATGTTTTTTAAACTTATCTAAAGAAGAAATAATATTTTATTGGCATAAAAATAATGAATGTATTATTATGAATGCTATAAATCGATTACCTTTTTACATCTGGCAACATTGTTTAAAAGTGAAAATAAGGGAAGTCAGTGTATTTTTTATTATTAAATATTTAATTTCTTATGCCATGATAAAACTGATTAACATTTCCTGAATACATACAAAAAAAAAACTGAAAGAAAAATATTAATTTGTGTAACGTTAGGCCCAGATTCTCCCGTCTCCTTTACGAGATGAATTCTATGAAATCATGTTTGCGTCATCATTGAACTTTGCTTTATCGGATAATTTCAATAACTTTGTATCCTTATTCATTTCGATACATAAAAAAAACCATTTAGAAGAGGACAATGTAGATATATGTAAATAATTTATAACTTTTGCTCTTGACATTGTAAGGAAAATTGATAAATTGGATTCATAATTTTAATAGTAACGAATTTGAAATATTTCGCAATATTGCAAATTTGACTACTTCAACTACCGCACCGTATAATACGTATCACCATATTTAATATCCTTTGACTTATTGGGGCAACGGTCAAACTAAAAAATTATGACGTACTAACTTAATAGTGTTTAATTAATGCAAGGTAGGTCTGTCGTCACCCTTTTGCCAATAAAGCCTGTGTATACTTTATATATTAAAAATAAATATTTTTATGTATTTTTACATACTTTTGTATTTTTGACACAAGCAAACGGCTGCGGCGCGCGTCGCCTTTGGTGAGATTAAAAAGAGTGTTTAAATACAGTTTTATAAACGTAACTTTCGTTAACGTAAACGAAAAGTTAGAGCAGCTTTCAGATTGGGATACCGATAAAGGATTACAGTATAATTATTTTTATTCTTTAATATTATTATCCATCCTTGCATGACAAAATTCATTCACCCATGAAAATGAATCCGTATGGCAACAATATGTTGAACCCTTACTCTCTATTATTTCGACTACATAAAGAACAACCGGTTTCCGCATACGCATTGCGACTGTATTGTTCTATGCATATTTCCCGTATAGCGGAATACCTTGACATAAAGCCAGTGACATTTACATTCGGGAAAAAGAATTGTTTTGGCAGGCATGGAAAATATTTCAGGACAATGTATTTTTATGGTGCTTATGAGTATTTTTTTGGAACGAAGTTCTTTAACGCGGCTTGCGGTAGAAGTTAACTGGCAGAAATCGTCACGCGAAAAAGCGTTCATACTTGCGACTTTCTCCTTCTAATTCACACTCTCTTTCACACTCTCTCTCTTGATAGAGAGATGAGAGAAAGTGTGAAATTGGTCAAAATGTAAATCCAAGATGGCAGCTGTTGTTCGTGGAGGCGATCGGCGGTCGTGGAGGCGATCGGCGGTCGTGGAGGCGATCGGCGGCAGAGACCTCTCGCGTCCGGCCCTGGTTCAGGCCATGGTACGCAGCGAGAGGGCATGGGCAGCCGTCACCTCCTTCTGCGAAGCAGTAATGCTCGCGAAGGAGGAGGCGGGACGGTTGAGGGAAAGGCACGTTTCGCGCCCTCTCGCCCCTAGCCGCCGCAGGAGACGCCCTGGGCGTCGGGAATCTCGGGCGGATTTCCAGCCACCGTAGGCGTGGGCTTGCGGACGGTGAGCAATGAGTAGCTCACCGTCCGGTAAGGACCAGGCCCGGGTCGACGGCGCGTCGTATTCCACGCGCGCCTCAAAGAGATGTCGTCAGCACAAAAGTAGGGGTCCACTAGGGCCGGTGCCTGCCGGGGTCGCGGGAAGGTACTTATGGGTCACCGAGGCCCCTGGCAACACAGGCAACAGGAAGGAATACGGGTGGGTTTTAGTCAGTAAGAGTCTGACACACCCTCCCGCTCCGCCCAGAGCGGGAGAAGTTATTTGATGATTTCACACCCAAAAAAAAAAAGATGGCAGCTGCGAAAAATTTCTATATTTTCGTCATGGGTGTCATTTTCATAGTTTTCGAGGGTGCTAAGTCGATAGTAAGGTCAAAATGTAAATCTATGATGGTGCTGCAAAAATTTTCAAACTTTTCGTCATGGGTGTCGTTTTCTCGGTTTTCGAGGGTTTTAAGCCGTTAGTGACGTTAAAATGCAAAATCCAAGATGGCGGCTGCGAAAATTTCAAATTTTTCATTTAAAGAGTGTCGTTTTTTTTAGTTTTCGAGGGTTTTACAGGCGATAGTGATGTTAAAATGTAAATCCAAGATGGCGGCTGCGAAAAATTCGTTATGGGTATCGTTTTTAAAGTTTTCGAGGGTCGATAGAGAGCTCAAAATGTAAGTCCAATGGCTGCGATTTTGTTTAAATCATATGTGAGAAGGAATTTCGTTCCTGACGGGACTGCGTGACGGGTCCCCTGACCGCACACGTTTTTTTTTGCTTTTGTGAAGTTTTCTTAACTTTTGCCTTCTGGAAAGTCACATCATTGATCTTGCAACAAATGGTCCCAGAATTATTTTTCAAGTTATTGCAAAAAGCTTCGAGCATTATAATTATGTGATTGTTTTTTTTTTTGTAACCTGGTTAATATTAACGTAACCAGAATACCATGTTACTTAATATACCATGTTACGAAAATGTCGTGGTAATCTTACCTATTGGCTCTGGAACATGGACTCTCGATATGGTACTGTGAGAGGCATCCGAGAAATCGATCCTTCTTGGACTTCTCCAGTTCCAGCAGATCCAGTTGTTTGTTGTTGATGCAGTACTGCTCCCGGAACTCCTGGAAAAAAGAAATGAGTTTATAAAGTTGATCTACCTCCTTTATTTTATGGTAATGTCAGTCGTGAAGACGAATACTGAGCAAGAAGTATGTACACTAGTAAGGAAAAATGTTGGTATATTTTGGAGTTCGAGGTTAGATGGAAAATAATCAAGAAAGAAAACTCTTGTCGTTTTTGAGTGTACATTTTATGTATTTAAGTTAACAATAATTTTCTTAAGCTTATTCTAATATATAACTTTTTCTTTCTCTTTAATTTATCATATAGTACTTAAGCGATTTTAGGTTGTGCTTATTTTGTATTTTAAATATAAAAATCCATTTAAAAACTATAATCTTAAAAGTAACAGAAACGATGACTTAGGCCGTAGCCGCAGGAGACGCCCAGGGCGTCGGGAATCCCGGATGGATTTCCGGCCACTGTAGGCGCGGGCTTGCGGACGGTGAGCATGGGTAGCTCACTGTCCGGTAAGGACCAGGTCCGGGTCGACGGCGCGTTGTATTCCACGCGCGCCTCAAAGAGATGTCGTCAGCACAAGTGTAGGGGTCTACTAGGGCCGATGCCTGCCGGGGTCGCGGGAAGGTACTAATGGGTCACCGAGGCCCCCGCAACACAGGCAACGGAAGGAATACGGGTGGGTTTTAGTCAGTAAGAGTCTGACACACCCTCCCGCTCCGGGCAGAGCGGGAGAAGTTATTTGATGATTTCCCATCCAAAAAAAAAAAAGGGTAGTGCAGCCTTCGCGTAATGAAAGTCAGCGCAATTGGCGTTTGTAACAAGTCATTGGCTTGTCTGTTATCGGTGCAAGTCACATGCTGTACCTACATTGTAATAACTGTAGGTACATGAAAATTATGTGTCTATGATTTGTAAATAAACAGTTGTATTCCTATCCAGCATCAAAGTAACTTATTGGTCGATTCGCACGAATTTACTCGCCCGAAACGGGCGTAACGACACTTGAAGTTAATTTATTTGTGTGCGAATCGATAACTCCAGAAATACGTAGTATGTATCTATCTAAAATAGATAAATAAAATGAGTAATATTACCAATTGCAAAAATAAGAGTAGGTAAATTATTTATTATATAAATATGTTATAGTCAAAGGTATGTACGATATGTAGCCTTGAACCCTCTACGCGGAATGACTGGTTTATCCTACGTTTGCCCAACGGCTTTCGGGAAACCCCGAAATAGATTCCAATTTCTGCCTTTGACTGATGTATTTTTAGGTATCTAACTTTTTAGTCAAATGTCGAAAGCAAATTAATCTGTTTCGGACTTTGCCTAGTCTATCCTAGAAGTGATTAAGGCAAATTCATCAAACATCGATCTGTACTCTCTTCTCAAAAACACACAACTTGTTGGATGCTCTCTTTCATGTTTTCTTTAAAACAACGATTACAGTACAAAAGTCTCTAGGTTTGGGGCTAAGGTTTTATAAAATGCTACTGTAATAAAAAATACTCTTCAAATTGTGTAAATGTAAAAGAACAAAAGTATTGTGCAACTTAAAATGCCCCAACGAATCACCTTATACAAACCAAATAACCATTAAAAAAACGGATTAATTATCCATTAAGATTATAACATTGAAACAATAAACATTAAAACAATAAACATTAAAATTAAGAACTAGGAAATTAACACATTCATGTATCTAATTCAGGTCTGACTGGTCAAACCCCGGTTTGATCGTATTGAGTTTCGGCGTTTGACTGTTGATCAAGTTGATCTCTCCTAGGATTAAGAAATAAATTCGTTAAAGGCGCTATTGGTTTGGAATTTGACAAACACTTCTTGTCAGCCAAACATAGGAGCACCGTAGCTTCGATGTGTGTCGATAACATCGAACAAAATAAAACTTGGCACGTCATTGAAACCGTGACGAACCTTTTTGTTTTTATTGTTTCCTAAAAACACCATGACATGCTTTTCCATATTATTATCACGTCAGTCTCACTTTGGCATTTCTTGCAATATCGATACAGTTGTATGATTCATGTAGAATGAACATGTGCCCAGGTCTTAGCGAAATGACACACTGGCCGATATCAATTTTATTATTACGCGACGCAATTACGGCCGGCCTGATTTGTCATCGGTAATTTAAAAAGCATTAAATGTACAAACGCCGAACTTTCTGAAAAATGAGTCGCTACACTTAAATAGGTCGAAGGAAACAAAAACGAATCAAATAAGAAATAAATATGGCCTACCAAGAATTTTGATTATTCAAAGCTTAATTCTCAATTTTCCTCTAACAATATTGAATCTGTGTATGAACACAGATTCAATATTGTTGTTGTTCTGATGAACAGAACTGAAATTGGGAACAGAAAGTTTACGCCGACCTAGCCATTATAAGGTAGGCCGCAAACGTTCGGTTTCCGAATTTTGTTTCCAGATCAGGAATTCAGATTCGGAAACCTGAATGCTCTGTTTACATACAAAATATTTAACAAGGCACACATTATTCTTATTTTTTCAGAACGGAATAATGTGCGCCTTGTTAAATATTTTGTATGTAAGCAGAGCATTCAGGTTTCCGAATCTGAATTACTGATCTGGAAACCTTATTCGGAAACCGAACGTTTGCGGCCGGCCTAAAGTGGGAAACATCTTCATCCCAAATAGGTACACCATAGAAGTGCGTGTAGGCAATTTGATCCCGGCAGGCATCGGCTCTAGTGGACCCCTACACTTGTGCTGACATCTCTTTGAGGCGCGCGTGGAACACAACGCGTCATTGTCCCGTCTCCTCCTTTGCGAACATTACTGCTTCGCAGAAGGAGGTGAAGACTGTCCATGCCCTCTCTCTCCGTACCATGGCCTGAATCAGGCCAGACGCCAGAGATCTCCGCCACCGATCGCCTCCACGAGGACACGGCGGTGCTCTGCCCAAGCCGGGCATACCTCGAATGCTCCACCGTGTCCTCCGGGCGATCCACACAATGGTGACACCCGGGCGTTTCCTCCCACCTTATCCGACGCAGGAACCTCCCGAAGCTGCCGTGTCCGGTGAGCTAGCTTTGAGATAGTGGGTGGGCACTAAAATGTGTTCATAATACGATTGCCGTGTTTGACTGGAAACCTAAAGTGATCAAAGCTTTTATAAACCGACTTTTATAAGCCGATTACATTTTTAATTCTGTATCAAATTACTGTGTTTTTCTAATACAAAATATTGGTTGCCCAACGATTCAATACTGTTATCTGTAAAAATGTATATGTCACATTCAAAAGAATTTTAATAAAATATGTATTCATATGTTCCGTTAATAAAAAATGGCACGTAAGGTTCTATATTTTCCGCCCACCTCTATTATATACTCGTCCAGTCAATCTTTATCTACGTAAGTCTGTCATCGCAGTTGAAAGAACCAGTCTCGGTACTAATATCTGTAGGTTGTGCAAATATTTGTCCCGATACGAAATTGCACCGTATTCGAAAGCTGAACTAACTGAGCATCAAAATCAATTCTCAATCTACTAGCTACTTTGCCTTAATTTGAATGAACGTTCAACTGTCCTGAACGTTGAAACTTTGTACTGTTATTTGAGGACTCATTATTCGGTCTTAGACCATTTCAAATGTAATAAAAACATCGAATTTAAAACAAAGTGATTTCGATAAATTGCCACTATATGAAATCGTCATAAAATTATTCTATTTGATAAACATTTTTTTTTAAACAAACAAAAATACTGAATCAGGCGCTTTTCTGGTTTTGCGTTCAAGAAAGCACGAGAATATCCCGGAGCGATCCCCAGGTTCTTCTCTTCAAATGTAATAAAAACATGGAATATAAAACAAAGTGAATTCGATAAATTGCCACTATATGAAATTGTCATATAATTATTATATTTCATAAACATTTGTTTTAAACAAACAAAAGAACTGCGTTTGGCGCTAGTTGGTTTTACGGTCAAGAACGCTTGAGCATGTTGTCCAACAAACAAACCGATGTACTGCTGCTGGGTTTGGACAGACTATTACTGCTTTATGCCATTCGATAGATAATGCTGCACAGTCTATGGGTGTCCGTGTTGTATCCGCCTTTGTATTTACGCGCCCCGGGGTGAACCCCAGGTTGGCCAAAGTGTTTTTTATTAGGAATTTCTCAAGTCTGGAGTCAGGATTATGTCCGGCTGATTGATGGCAAAGGTTCATTCTCTATTATATGAAATATACCATACCATCTGGTGCTATACACCCCTGCCTATCTCTTTGGAGAATAAAGGAGTAATCATGGCATGGTTTCAAGGAAAATATTCACAAGTTCTAAACTATGCCTGAAACATAAACATCGGAGGAGGAACCTCGAGTAAAATTACGATAATGATAATAGATAGTGCATGCGTCATGTCGAATGGGATTTACGATAAAACGAGGGAGCGTCGGACTGCAAGCATTCGCAGCACTCACTCTCTCAGCATGATCCACTTCCTCTTCAATTATAATTCTATCTGTTTGAGCTAGGATTTCTTTGGCATCAATTCTGCGTTTACTAATACGGATAAAAAAATGTCATTAGGAAGCCTACAGATTTTCTCTAATAGAACAAGTTTTCTCTTTAAAATCGTTATTATATAGCCTACCTATGGAACTCAAAAGTTGTATAATTATAATATTTAGTAAAGCTGCTTTGATCGATTCATCCATTTGTAATGGATGAATCGATCAAAAATTATACTTCAACCGTCATGAACATTACTAATCTTATCAACTTAATTCTTATCATACTTATCATGTACTATCGCTCCGCCCGCGACTTCGTCCGCGTGTATTTCGTATCTTTGCCTACAAAGTTCAACACTCTCTCCAACCCGTTTATCCCGTGATGAAATTATTTACGCAAAGTAAAACGCCTGGGGTTCTAACACACGACCTACAAACTCGTAAGTCGTGGCCGTTACCACTGGGCCACTACTGGCTCGTATCTATTAAATACATAATCAACCTTGATTATGAAACTATTTAGATGTATAAGGATTAATATCATGATACCAATGTATCATGATATTAATCTTTCGATTCTATCCGAGTTTTGTTTGACTAATTTGAACAACAAATGGTTATTGTGATTTAACTATAATAGTTACGCATAGAGCTTCGCGGACTTTTTTATGGGTAATGATGAGTATTATAAACATGTAGTAACATTATGTTATGTATGATTAAGCGTTTTCGCAGCGAATGTCAAATAATGACTTGCAGGCAAATTTTTGATACCTTGGGTTACATTACAATTTTCGTAAGGACCTTTATATTTTTATGAAAAATAAAATTCATCCCATGGTACTCGCTGATAATGTAGGTTTCTATACGTGAAATATTTTTTTTTAATTGGTTAAGTATTTTTTGAGTTCATCCATTACAAACAAACATACAAAAAACAACTTTTCTCTTTATATTAGGTATTTAGATTGGTAAATAATAAGTAATTCCAATTCTACCAAATTAAACAGAGTGATAATAATCAAGCTATTAGTATCTATATGATTAATCGGTTCTTTCGATTACTTGTATTCAATTCGAAATAGGTCCGCAGCAAAATCAATGTCAAAATATTTTATTTCGAAACGTCAGAAGAAGTAGGAAGTCAGCAAGTAATCACACTCGTATTTTATAGGTACGGACATAGGTTCCAGCTGCTGCCGCTATATAATGTTTCTTCATGGGCTTCGAAATAATGCGCGTTTACTGGTACAAATATGTTTTATTTTTAACCGACTTTAAAAAAGGAGAAGATTTCTCAATTCGACCGCAATTTAGATTTTTTTTTAATGTAGTAATGTATTCGCAGATTTTTCCGTCAATATTGTAGACCGATTTTAAAAATTATTTTTTGTTTGAAAGGGTATGCTTCCGAGGTGGTGGTCCTATTGTAACCAAGTCATAATCTCATGAGGGGATCCCATGAATATCGAGGGAAAACCTCAAATTTTAAAGGCACACCTATAGCGATTTAGATATTTTTATAGTAACTTATGCACTTGCTCTCGGAAAGCACCATTTGGTGGAGTGGAATTGATGATGAAGACTTAATAAGATGTATTTAACGAGTTGCGATTCGATTAGGTACTTTAATATGGTTGCTAAGCCATTTATGCTCTTCACAATGCATATGGTGAGTGGCAGTTTTCCTGCTTCTTACCAGGAGTACTCAACAATTAACGTCCCGAAGCGAGAGGGCATGGGCAGCCATCACCTCCTTCTGCGAAGCAGTAATGCTCGCGAAGGAGGAGGCGGGACGATTGAGGGAAAGGCAAATTTGGCGCCCTCTCGCCCCTAGCCACGCCCTGGGCGTCGGGAATCCCGGGCGGATTTCCGGCCACCGTAGGCGCGGGCTTGCGGACGGTAATGACCAGGCCTGGGTCGACGGCGCGTTGTATTCCACGCGCGCCTCAAAGAGATGTCGTCGGCACGAGTGTAGGGGTCCACCAGCGCCGATGCCTGCCGGGGTCGCGGGAAGGTACTAAAGGGTTACCGAGGCCCCTGGCAACACAGGCAACGGAAGGAATATGGGTGGGTTTTAGTCAGTAAGAGTCTGACACACTCCGCCCAGAGCGGGAGAAGTTATTTGATTTCCCACCAAAAAAAAGGAAAAAAGACAGTTGATGTGTATAAAGCATAACATAAAGTAAAGATAATCTCAAGTTTTTGTCAAATCGTAAGTGCCATGCGAAGCAGTGGCGGGTCGCTAATAATAAATATGATTATTATCAGTATGACAAGATACACAGGCCAGGTAAATAAAAAAATATATATTATTAGTACACATAGCGTTAATATTCACTTTACAAAATAAGTATGTTACAAACACAGAATTAGATAACACATTAAACTATGCCAGCTTAAAATAATAATATGTTGAATACTGTCTAGCAAATGTCGACTTGTTGTCCCACTCACTTACGATTTTCTATTCTACAAAGACCACAATTAGGTAATTGTTTGAATTACATTATTAAATTGTAATTCAAAAATCATGACGAAAATAGAGGTTATAAAATTAACCTGAATTATTGTCTGATGAAAAGCTTTAAGGTGATTTAGAATTAGAATTTCAGGTGTACAAAGTATTAAATAATTCAAATCAAAGCATTGTATTGTAAGTAAATTGGCATTGGTTTTCTGATAGATCATCCTCCATTGTAGGTGCAATGGTTTTTTTAGCAAATTAATGACATCTAGAGGGAAACGTAAGTGGTTTGTGTTAGTGGCTGGTCACTACAAAGGACTCAAAATCAATATCTTTAAACTAATTTTGACACACTGGGGCTTACTCTTTTCGACTAATTTACAAACATTGCAATGGAGTTTTTGACAGATTTTGTATAGCAAATCTGCCAAAAACTCATCATGGAGAGACTTGCAACGATTAGTAAATTAGTGGACTTGGTCCCCATGTATGCACTCGTGAGGAGACTAATTTTCAGCCGTGTCCAGTATGGAATTGATTAGAAAAGGATTCTCAGGTAAAAAATAAGGAAATGCCCGTACTTTTCAGCATAAAACGCTTAGTTTAGCTATGTCTGTATATGCCTTTAAGGTAATAAAGAAAGTCTTGCAATGAAAGCACTCGATTCATTAGCGTTGTATTTTAAACTCAAATGAGTTTCAAGAAAACAGTTCATTCTCAGTTCTATTCGAAAGCCAATTAATTTCTGAGCGGACTGTTAGCTTTTCAGCTTTTAGTTTTTAATCAAGATGAATTGAATGAGTGGCAACCGATTTAAAGGTTAGAATAAATTATTATACCGTTTATTTTGTTGCTGTACCTAATTGTATTTGAACTAAACTTTAAATTTGTAGCATTAAAGTAAGAGCAGTTGAGTTTTATAATGACTGCTTATTACATACATCATTAATTTAAAAGAGTTTCCAGAATCTAAAACAGTTTTTGTCGAGTATATAATTTTACCATTTATTTTGTTGCTGTACCTAATCTAATTTAAACTAAACATTAAATTTGTAGCATTTATTGATAATAACTGCTTATTGATACATCATTCATTTAAAAGTCTCTAGAATCTAAAACAGATTCTGTCGAGGTTACGCGTTCCGTATCCAAAAGTGGTTTTTAAATACGGTTTCCGTAAAAAAAAAATAGAACTAAATATTCGACCATATCGTGGGTGTAAATGTAAAACTCACTAAGTGACATCTTTACGAAAAACTTGTTAAACAAGTGCTAAACATAATGAACTTAACCCTGGGTCACTAACCATTCGTAAAAATTACGACGCGTACCTTGCGCATTTCGTGTTTTGGTAAGATCCCGACCTCCGTCACCCCACCAGTTTCTAATACCTTCCTTCATTAGTGATCTTCAGTCACTCATTGCAGATGCACGCTTATTAGATCGGGATATATTGTATGAACATCGTCAAATTTCAGACTAACTTTGCAACGAAATTTGAGGCAAATCATTGCGGAGGTCTTCAAAATTGTAAACTAGATCAATAAAGGTTTTAGCCGCAACGTTCTCAATAGTCGCAAAACTTACAGCTGCAAAAAAAAGTCGTATGACTTGCACTTCTGCAAGGGCTGCAAAAAAGCGATTTGTAGGGAGCATATTGTTTGTATGTACAATCATTTTTCAATGTAGGTTATTTCTAAAACAGATATGTTATTGGATAAAGAGAAAACTAAGACTGCAAATTAAGGTCGTTTTGTGTCATAAATGAAGTTAATTAAATAAACATTGATCTTTTAATCCATCGTAAAATTTACGAATGGTTAGTGATAACGTTACTCGAAATTAACGTTAGTGAGCTAGGGTTAAGACACTTTTGTCTCCCAAGATTATCTGATAATTTTCGTAAAAATGTCACTTAGTGAGTTTTATCTTTACAACCACGATATTATAGCCTAGTATAGTGAAATAGCGATTGTTTCGTTTTTGCAGGATTTAAACAATCTCAGTTCCTATTGAATCTTATAAAACAAATATCCGCTGGGCTTTTTGACCAAACAAAGAAGGCATTTTGTACGTGGCTTCCTTACACGTTGACTTGCTAAGTAACAGTGGTAAACATTTCTTTTATTATTCTTGCGAACTTCTTATAGAAATGAGACAAGAAGATGTTACCAGGTGTCATCATCATTACAGCCGTAAGACGTCCACAGCCGGGCATAGGCCTCACCCGAGCGTCGCGTCGCCACGTTGACCGATCTTGTGTTTCTCCCGTCCAGCGGATTCCCGCAACCTACACCACGTCATCGGTCACTAAGTGTATACATAATCACATATTCAGCCTATAAACTCAAACTACATTTACTCGTATTTCAAATTAACGACGCATGGATTCACCACGTCATCGGTCACTAAGTGTATACATAATCACATATTCAGCCTATAAACTCAAACTACATTTACTCGTATTTCAAATTAACGACGCATGGATTCAACCATTCAGCTCAACCATTTTGAAGGGAGCTAAATGATCCAACACACGTGCCACCATCAGCGAGACATTAGAGTGAGCACGACATACTCCCAGCCGCCAGGGCACATTTTATAGTAGGTACATAGTACATACACAAACATACATAAACTCACGCATTCTTCCCATGAGGGTGGGCAGAAACTATAGAACGCCACCTGCTACGCTCCTTACATATTCCTTTTGCTTCGTTTACGTTCATACATCTGGTCACACACGCACGCCGGTTGCGAGTAGGTACTACGCATCTGACCTTTTTGAAGAACATCACCAAGTACATAGTACTCACATAATAATGTGCTATGCAACTATACAATACTAAGAGATTGAATTTATAAAATGCAAAGATAGTTTTTGAAATCTTTAGCACCTACAACAATATTTTAAAATGCTAATAAATTATTTTTTGCGCACTTGTGAAGCAGGACCAGCGTTGAGCCAAGCATTTTTATCAACGATGTAATCCCCCAGCTTATACTCGTAATATATTACTGTATAAAGTTCTTACTGATGGGCACATTCCCTATGAGAAGAAAAGCCATAACCTACCACGCGTTTCCACCACGGATGGTGATTGTCACATGTCTTTGAATTTTTGTTAGTCTTAGAAATTTTTGGATTCTAGGACAACGGTTTCCTCACGATGTTTTCCTTCACCGTTTTGGGAGCTGTGGTGATACAATTAAATACACAAAATAAAGTGCCTGCCTGGATTTGAACATTATAAAGGCACGTGCAGATTAGCACGATATCGCGGGCGCGACAGACATATGGCCCCAGTCTACACGAGCCTAAATTCGTATGTCAGGGTCGATACCACCACTGCTCTAGGTGCATAATCAGTTAATTTGCTCACCTGCTTAGAGTACATGGTAGTCTTACTGGCTGGCCGTTCGTCGCTGGCCCTCTGCCACTTTCTCCCCGCGTTCTCATCCTCTGACTCGTAGCCTTTGGCCGAATGTGCTATGTCCGCCTGAAAAGAAATACAGATTATTATTTTTTTTGTACAAACATACTCGTATGAACACTAGATGTTGTCTAGATTTATTGGACGGAGTGGCGGTAAAAATAAAATGCAAGATATCCTTATTTCCTTCAATTTAGCATAAAATATTTAACACCACTTGAACGTGCTACTTGGTGATATCATAAAAAAACATCAGGCAATGGCGCAGACACCCTGTTTAACAGGAACACCTTGAATAAGAGACGAAATTCAAGTTAAGGTGATATTCTAATTAACTTGTCATTAGAATAGCACCTTAAACAAGACATCTTTCACTACAAAGTAACTATCTTCACGAAACCCAACTTTTCAAGCACAGTTTGTACCACTAAACAACAGACAGCAGAAACCAATCACTGAATAAAGTTTTATCGGTATTCTCACAAACGAACTGGAATTTCAACAATTTCAGGCTAAGAGGAGCACAACTTCAGACATTTGCATCGCCGATAGCATCTATTGGTTCAAGTTTAATTGCAACCAAGTTTCACAGCAGGCAAAGGAATGATCTGACACTTTCTTTTGAATGGGATTTATGAGATCTCTTTGTTTCTGATCATTGAAAAAGTTTTTCTCGTTTAGATCTTATTTTGTGTTTTTAATTGTTTTACTTTTTTGCTAATTGGGTGTATGAATTTTAGGAAACCTTGAAATTACCTTAGCTACCTACGTTATATAATTGTTTTTTTGCCTTCTTTACTTGATAACCTCTATTTGGTACCTATTACAGTTGAGAATAGCATTACAGCAACTTTCTCCGTAAAAGCGTAAATCATTTGCCAAAGATTGAGACAGATAACAACGTAAATACCTATTGCCCTACCTACCTAATCATTTCATGAGACACTGATTAATGCACGTCTAACACCAGATGGTGCTAATAAATCACAGGTCACTACTGTATAATTATATTTTCATGCCGCGTGTGATACAAAAGTTACTCAGGCTTCGAAGAGGCAGCAGGACTGCCTGTCTGCTTGCACCAGATTCACAATAAACTTTGAAGTATCGCCAATCATGTTTCTGTTTAAATAATTAAAGTTCTGTTACAACTTGATACGTTTAAACCCAAAGTCTAGTTTAATTTACAGATCTAAGGTAGTCTCGGATCTAAAACTTAACTTGTAAAAGCCAATAGGGAGAGTACACACGTAAGTTCTAGTTCTAAATCGTTGCTCTGTTGAGCATGTATACCTCCTCCTGTTGCACTGTCAGGCAAGTTCTAGGAAACTGTTCAATGCTCAAAAACGACGGCAATATAGAAAAGTAGGCATTAGATTGTGCAAAGTGAAGAAGAGTTTGTTAGAACAGGCAATTCTGAAATGACAAAAAAACTGAAGAACAAAAAAATATATTTATGTTTAATATTAATGTATTATACACATAAAGCTTTTGAGATAAATTTTCTAAATGATGGAGAAAAATCCATTCTGTAGTTATAAGATACGAAAAGCGACTTTGTAGGTAAATATGAATTTCTTTACCAAACACATAAATGCCTCGTAGCCACAAAAAGGTTTGTAGACTCCCAATCAAATTAATAACGCATGTTTAAACAAACACAGACATAGTAGCTTATCCTCGTATTTCATTGATCACAGCGTCTATAAATTAAATCACTGAATCGAATTCAAGATGGCGGCTAAGAAGCTTAGTAGGAGTAAAAACCGTTAAAATTAAATATTGGAAGCGGAGTGCGCGGGAATGTTGCCATCGAGATAGTTTTTTGTTTTTGTTTGCGTTGCTTCAAAAATAATTTATGTTGATAAGGTTTTTTTTATGTTTTGGATGCAAACAAGCCGACGACGACCGACCCATTCGATGTTGAGTGGTCATGACCGTCCCTATGAAGATCTACAATATTAGAGGGATCGCATGTCTGCTGGTGATTATTCCGGAACTTCAAACCTTCAATTTGCAAGATTTATTTTCCTTGGGTAGCTACAAAAGGCCAGGACATGAGCTACTACACACGGCACTACACACTGATAATTTGCCTTTAGTCTATATTCATATTTAAGCAAAATAAACTTTTCATTCATTTAAAAATGTGATATTATGACCCTTAAGCATATCCTAACTCCTAACTAATATTATACATGCGAAAGTGAGTATTTTGTTTCGCTTTCACGCTAAAATGGCTGAAAGGATTTGGACGAAATTTGGCACATGGGCGCCGCAGGAGACGCCCAGGGCGTCGGGAATCCCGGATGGATTTCCGGCCACCGTAGGCGCGGGCTTGCGGACGGTGAGCAATGGGTAGCTCACCGTCCGGTAAGGACCAGGCCCGGGTCGACGGCGCGTTGTATTCCACGCGCGCCTCAAAGAGATGTCGTCAGCACATAGGTAGGGGTCCACTAGGGCCGATGCCTGCCAGGGTCGCGGGAAGGTACTTATGGGTCACCGAGGCCCCCGCAACACAGGCAACAGGAAGGAATACGGGTGGGTTTTAGTCAGTAAGAGTCTGACACACCCTCCCGCTCCGCCCAGAGCGGGAGAAATTATTTGATGATTTCCCACCCTCAAAAAAAAAAAAAATGGGTGGACCATGACCATCTTGGATCGCAAATGAACGTATCCACGGGCTATAGCTAGTAAGTAATAAGACTAAAGACTCAAACTCTACTACTAAGTTTAGAATTACATAAAATAACAATCTAAATAACTTCTGGGACAAAACTGTCTTGAGTAACAAACACGGTCTATTAAAGACAACAGTAAATAAGTATTTTAACTTGGAGACTGACAAATAATTGAGTAATTATAATGAGTACGAGTCAAATGACTTTTCTAGAGTTTGCATAGGCCGAGACTGACAAACAATTGAGTAATTATAATGAGTACGAGTCAAATGAAAATGACTTTAGATAGAGTTTGCATAGGCCAGCGAGATCGTTTCAGGCCAACGTCTTTGTTTTTCAGTGCAATGGCATTTCATTTTCATAATTTATTTATTCCAGTACTGCGAGGTAGCATTCTCAATATAATTATTATGAGGACTGTTTAGTTTTGTTTTATTGAGCAAAGTTGTAAAACAATTTTCACAAGCATTTTTGTTACAAAATGTATTTCCTGATTGTGTGGACTTGAGATTGACGATGCTATCATTCATACATTAAAACTCTATACAAATGTTTGACGTGATGTAAATAAAATTTGTACTTTTTAGCTGGCGATATACTTACAAAACTCTTAATAAAATAGATACCTACACAGATGATGATATTTGGTCATTCACCGGTCCAATGTTCATGCCTCTTATCCATAAGAGCTGTCCTAATGGATGATTTTATTATACACTTATAAATATACTATGACTAAACATTTTTTTTAAATTAAAATACTACAAGGTGAAATTATTTATTGAAATAATTAATATTGATTTGTACATTTAAAAAAAAAACAAATATATCTAATTAATTAATAAAAATAACTAAAACTATCACAAACTAAAATAGGGCGTCGAAAAATTCATCCACATTTAGTTAAGTTATCTTAACCCTATATACACGATGCAAGTTTCTTGCCCGATGCGTACTATAAAACAAACGATAAATGAGCGGTATCGTCGAAAAAACACGTAAAATTCTTGCTCAATATGGCTAAGTTAAGCTTGTAACTATAATTATTTTGTGCAATTTTTGTATCAGAAATGGTTTTTGTCTTATACATTTTGAAACATGATTGCAGTGTGTTCTACTGAAGCAAGAAATACTGAAAACGCATTGTAAAAAGGGTGTTTAATAACTTTGGACCTGAAACCTTCAATAGTCAATTCTTTCGTGAACCGAGCGCAGAAATTTGGAGTTCATGCATCGAATTTTCGAGTTCGTGCATCGAATTTTCGAGTTCGTGCATCGAATTTTCGAGTTTGTGCATCGAATTTTCGAGTTTGTGCATCGAATTTTCGAGTTCGTGCATCGAATTTTCGAGTTCGTGCATCGAATTTTCGAGTTCG
This sequence comes from Atethmia centrago, assembly GCA_905333075.3. Lineage (NCBI taxonomy): Eukaryota > Metazoa > Arthropoda > Insecta > Lepidoptera > Noctuidae > Atethmia > Atethmia centrago. The sequence continues at coordinate 12,688,455 of HG995386.1, read as the reverse complement.
TGCATCGAATTTTCGAGTTCATGCATCGAATTTTCGAGTTCATGCATCGAATTTTCGAGTTCATGCATCGAATTTTTGTACATTTTTAGTATTCTGTACACAAATGGTGCCAATGGGACCAGCTGGTCACTAAGGCACCACTGTCCGTCCATCCGTCCGTCTGCCACAGGGCTGTATATTTTGAACCGTAATAGTTAGACACTTGACAGTTTGTACGACTATGGTCGCTATCACGACAAATAATAAAAATAAAATAAAGTTAAAAAGGAGATGGATAACGGTCCCATACACGCTTGACCCAGGAATTAATACAAATAAAACAATGTCTTTCGAAGCTATAATAGATAGTGCTTCATAGCCCTACATATTTTTTGTTCATCGTAAAATTTTGCAAAGGGACATAAGAGCTTTCCCAAATCAGATGACTTTAAAAAATAAATTCGTACCTATCGATCGCTACTCCGCGATCCACTGTCTTGTTTTGAGTTTCACTCAAATCTAACGTCTGTATCCCAAACGATTTTGAAATGCCAGTTACCATTGACGCCGAGGTAAACTGTAATGCGAAGATCCATGGTCCAAAAAGCGAAGTCACTCAAAAATGCACAAAGATTACCAAGAATACAGACAATGATATTTTTTTTTAAATCACAAGAAATCTCAACAACACATTCATGATGCTCTCACACGCAGAACCACGGTGTTATAAATAAAAATACAAATCGACAAAGCTTATTATAAGCTCACTACCCGACTGAGAAAAGAAGGGCGGGCTATGTTTTTGGCGCATGCCTTTGTATGGTAGTCAAGCCCTTTACATCAATCGGTATTTCTGTGTAATTGGCAACGCTTTCTATCGACACGTTGCATAGGGCGGGGCGCGGGTGCGTTTCGCCGTGCGGGGTGCGTTTCACCGTGCGGGTGCGTTTCGCCGTACGGGTGGGTGCATTTCGCCGTGCGGGTGCGTTTCGCCGTGCGGGTGTATTTCACCGTGCGGGTGCGTTTCACCGTACGGTTGCGTTTCGCCGTGCGGGTGCGTTTCGCCATGCGGGTGCGTTTCGCCGTGCGGGTGCGTTCGTGCATTTTAATGGTTTACATATCGTTAGGTTTGTGGTGACCGCCCAGCGTAACTAACGCACTTCACTTTCAATCGGAAACCCAATTTCCCTTTCAATAGACGAAAGGTGATGTGTCACAAAAATCAACATGGCGGACTTTCGAACACAAAGTCGTGAAAAAGTTTTTAGTACGTCTCGTACAAAGGGCTCAGGAAGACAATCCTAAAATATGACTGTCATATTTTTGGAATCGTCTAGTGTCTACGTAAATAAAATAAACTATAGGCAAGTACTAAAGCGTAAGCGCGTTTAACACACAATTGTTTCTTATAAAAAAAAAACCATGGAATCCTCTGGTCTGTACATTTTTTGTTGTTAAATAATGATCGTTGTATTTTACCCATTCAGTCACAAGCTGATTGGTGATCGCAGGAATTGATTATAAGTAAAAATGCTATTACGACAGTTTGAATCTTGATATTATTAAAACTTATCTATGTAATTAAAACCTTATTATTATGCCCTATTAAATTACTACAAACACTTGAATACATCAAAACTTGCGTAAAATAAACAAGGTACACAAGGCAACATAGAATAAATAGCCTACCTTTGAATAATGTAGGCATCGGTGTTTCTAATTCAAGTTCGAAACTAACAACAAACAGCAATATATTCCTACAATTTCATGAAACCTGCCTACTCCTATTTTCTCAAATACTAGCAGGTGTTGATATTTCAAAGAGATATTTTCAGGACAGTTAAAACAATACAATATCATATCATACTCTGATTACGGACCATCACTTTCCAAGATGACAATGGTGACGGAGAGAATGATTCTTTGAGGAAAAACATTACGAGTAGGTATACCTTATTTTCCTCAAAAAAATCGTTCTCTGAGAGCGCCTATACGATAACAACATACAATTAACTGGACAAGATAATGTTTTTTTTCTTTTCATTTAAGAATTTTCTTTAGACTTTAACCTTTAAGTTTCACTCGTGTGCAAATTAAGATATGGATAATGTCGTGAGCTACACATATTTACTACCTGTTTATCGAGATATTTGTGTAACTGTTTGTTTTCCCGAATAACAAGAGACACAATTAACTGGACAACATAATGATTTTTTTTTTTAGTTTAAGAATTTTCGTTACATTTTAACCTTTAAGTTTCACTCGTGTGTGTAAATAGGTCCATAACAAATATGCAGTATAAAAATTATAAAAGTGTGTAGTAACATCGGGTGCTACACATTTCTCACTACCTGTTTATTAAGATATTTGTGTCACTGTTTGCTTCCCGAATTAAATAAATAAATAAGTAAACATTTTCGAATTAAATAAATAAATAAAGAAATAAAAACAATTATTTTGATTTAATAACTACTAGGGCTTGATTCGCACAGTTTTTACGACTTGACGAAACGGGGAGATTTTTTTATTATGTACCTTTAATAAACCTCCCAACCGATTTCGATCTCGGTAGCCAATCTCAGCGGAGATTAGCCAAGTACACAGGACATATAATAGTGCGTGCCTAACACAGGTGTACTCTCTGTTCCTCCTTTGATGGCACTTTGAGTTCCTCCCCGTACCCCGTGCAAAATACCTGTGTATTATCAGATTGCCCAAAGACCACACGGCAATATTTATAATTACGAGGCAATGTGATAAATAAGGAAGTTCAAATTATAATTAATTATTTTGCCCTAAGTAGCTTGTCATTATTTATAATGCGCGGGCATTATGAAAAACGCCCCTTTTTATTACTTGGTCCATAACATATACACTTCATGTTCACTACATTTCTTGTCAATCAAACTTCAATCTTTCAACCACATAAAATCGTAGTTTGCAGGTCTGTCCATCCCCATCATCTAGATAATCATTACAAAAGTCATGAACCTGGCTACCTGGCTCTGAAAGCTCCTGATTGCAATTGCTCGAGTGTTTTATTACCCATATAGATTGTCACGCAACATTAGTTTGGCAATAAAAGGTTATGGTTCCAAAGGCGAGTAAAGATCGAGAGTATGTGAGCGTGGATGTATCTAAAAGTTCTAAGTAGGTACAAATAGAAAGATGAAGAAAGTCTGTGATACTAAAAATGTCGTGTCATTGTAGAATGATGAGAAAAAAAACCTATTCTATTAACTCGGTAATTAAAGCACTAATTGTGTTTTTTGGAAGTCATTCCAAAAAACACATTAGTGCTTAATTTGATTTTCATCTTCGATCAAAGATATCATCTTGACCGAAGATTTACATCAGAAAGTCAGCCAAAATACATCCACTGCTGACATTGTCTTCCAAAAATTACAAAATTGTATTTACTGAGAATAATAACGATACATTTTATTGTATTTATTTACACATGGAAATGTCTTTTGTTTACTAACAAAATCATTAGCGTAACCCAAGAAAACTTATCCAGTGCTGCATGGAACAGTTATAACTACAGCCGTCTGGCATTGAGTTCCCGATAGTAATTATGAGAGATGGTGTTTTAGTGCCTATAGAGTACCACACAACATTACTAGTAAGCAATAAAAGTGAATATCTACGTCACTGTTCAGGCATATGTTCTTTCGAAAATAAACAATTTAAAGGGACAAATAGAACTACAAGTAAAATATATTTAGAAGTTGTGAGATACAGTACAGTCAATAGCACATCAGGTTATACTAAACTGTCAAATTTCTCCAAATGATTTTAAACCTTAGATAGATAGATAGATAGAATACTCTTTATTATGTATACCATAAAAATTACAGCTATAAATGTAGAAATTAAAAATATATATATGTAAAATTTCTTTCTTCTTTCGCTAAAAGCGATCTTTTAAAGACAACCATTGGATGGATTAGGGGGGAAAGGAGAGACAATACTGCAGGTAGTCTGTGGTGTACCATTCACATATATACAACAAATACATACAAACATAAAATATATTAAAATTATCTATATAATATATTCAATAATAATTAATCATAAAACTAGCGCTAAGAATCAAAACAGGTGCAAAGGACAAAGAAAATAAAAAATATGTTTAAGGAGAGAGATAGTGTTTTTTTACCATAATTTAAAAAATGGACATAGATTGAGCACGCCTTATCGACACGGGCAAGGCATTCCACAACCGTACTGCTTGAACCGTAAAAGAATTATCATAGAAACTGGTGGAATGCATCGGCATCTCCAATCTTAAGTAGATCTCTCCATAAAATGTTGATGGTTAAGTTCAAATTGATGTGCATTATTTTCAAGCTAATTTTCTATTTCGCTACGTACGTTCAGATCATTGTTGGACTATAGCAATACATCTAGATTTTATTATATAGCCTAAACACATCTTAATTCATTTAAGTTCGTTGTTCAGTTGTCTTGTTGAAAGTAATGAATATCTAAAACGATTTTTGGAGAATAAAATATACCAAAGCACATAATTACAGCTATCAACGTCTCAGTCATCAAAGTGAGAAGCCTAGACGCCTACAATATTAAATACATTGTACGAGTATGTACAATGGTCATCTTGCTATAAACATATTACAAGGCGTGTTGCTTGTGTTCTACTTAATTCCATTTTCCAAAGAACTGTAGCTATTAATTAATAAACTTATCAAAGTTTTATCAGCGTTTCTGTTTATTACATCAAAACTTTTTTTTACAGCTCACGCAGCAGATTTTGAAGAGAAATATCAGCTTATCTCGTGTTTATAACTTGTCAGTTTCCTGTCACGTATCAATTAAACGAGAAAGGAATCCGTTTCTTTAATGCTGGTGCCGATTCCCTTGTTCACAAACTAAACTAAATTTAAGTTCAGTGCATCTTTTTCTTTCTTTTTCATTAAGAAAAGGACAGAAGATAAATTTTAGTTTAGTCCTGTCAAATTAATCAGCGCTTGACGTAAGTTCACGTAATTTTAGTAGGCATGTTTTTAATCACGTCTAAACTTGTATGAAGTGGTGACAGGCGCTGATTAACTTGACAGGACTAAACTAGAATTTATCTTCTGTCCTTTTCTTAATGAAATAGAAAGAAAAAGATGCGCTGAACTTAAATTTAGTTTAGTTTGTGAACAAGGGAATCGGCACCAATGCATAATCATTTTCACTAAGGTTTGAGACGAGAATTACCGTATCTTGGTTAATCTTTTGAAATATGCACTGACGGTAAATATGGGACAAGATGAAATAACCAAAGGTTCCGAAGGGGCGAATATCCAAATATTCACCCTTTGTTTCATTATGTTTGGATAATAGGGAATCAATGCGTAACATTGTAGGCTGATTATGATCAGGCTATAATGTTCCCACTTTTGGGACACAGCCTCCTCCCGAAAAACAAATGTACGACGCGGGCCCAGTGCGGGTTGGTAGATGTCACATGTCTTCGAATTTTTTGCATGCCAGTTTCCACACGATGTTTTCCTTCACCATTTTGAGAGCAGTGGTGATCAAATTATTTGCACAAATTAAAGCGGCCTACCTGGGTTTGAACCCAACACCTACATACAACCCCTAAGTCGGGGCTGTTACCACTGGGACACCATTGTTCCAGGTAGTCATCATCTATGCAATATCCTAGTGTTTGGGAAGCTGGTTTAATTTCTTTGACGCTTCATGTATCTATGCAACACTTCGTCTGTCTATGTGTTACTGTGCTACGGTAACATTTTCAACAAAACAATATTACCATCGCATTCAAGCGAATTAGTAATTGAATTTCCACCAGTTTGCAATAAACAATTGAGGTTTAATGTAATACTTACTGTGGATCTGAACATTAATTAAAAGGACGAGAACTACTTCGGTGAGAAAAATCTGAAATAGTTTATGAAACTAGGAGTTGCATTAAACTGTTTCAGCATTTGAGGCTCTCGTGGCTTTAGTAAGTCATCTATATGTATATGTACGTCTAACTGATTATAATCAGTTAGATTATAAATAATTATTTATTGAAATAATAACATCTGACTCCAAATATATTTTCCTATATTTTCACATTACAAGGTAGGTTTTTACATAGACATTACATAAAGATTGTGGCAAGTCTGTAGTTTCTGACTACCCTATGAGAAAAAGGCAATATGCCAATCATCTTAAAATAGAAAAAGAATGCACAATAAAAAAGGTACTAAAAAGAAGGTTCCGCCGGAACACAGATCATTAAAGACAGTGGGTTGGCCAAACTCTAAAACCAATTAAAACAAGGCGATCCTTATTGCTTCCTATTGCAAAAAAATTAAAATTCCTGTCCCAAAAACACTTCATCTCTCCTTAAGCATCATCATTACTTTATGATAAGTAATGATGATGTTTAAGGAGAGAGTTCTTGCTCTTGTTTCATGTTCATTATTGTATTTATGTATATATGTTTACATAGATAAGTATGTGCTTCATGTATTTGTGTATTTATTGTATATGTAAATGGTACACAACTGACTACCTGCAGTATTGTCTCTCCTTCTCCCTTGAATCCATCCAAAGGTTGTCTGTAAAATATAACTTTTTCCGATAAGACGAGATATAATGTGTCACTCCTTGTAAAATTTCAACATTAATTTTATCTGTAATTTTTATGGTGAACATAATAGAGTATTCTATTCTATCCCAGTAGTGCAAACGCGGAGACTATGAATCGAATTCTATTAGATCCCAAGTTCAGCAAAAAAAACAGGAGTGTTCTTATTTCAATATAACAGCGCAAGATAGCCTTTACCAGAAATGGTCATCGTATTAGTGTTTCGGCAGCTTCAATATCATCAGGATGATATTGAAGCTGCCGAAACACTAATACTGTGCCGTGATGCGACATCGTCTCCGTCACGTCACTAGAAAACAGCCGCGCCGCTACCAACGGCAACGATGTGATGCTCTGCTAGACTGGTGATTACAGTAACTTCACAACAAAATGAGGTGGTACCACTTGCTGCGTCGTCAAATATATCCAAAAAAAAACAAAAATAGTACTGAATTACCGATTCAAAAGTCGCATACAGTTTCGAAATCACGGCTGAAGGAGTTCCAACTATTATAAAACTTTTAACTTCTGTAACTCATCTCGTTCTTGAGAACTCTCAACAAGAGAATGCTTTTAGCTGTTTTTTATCGATGCCTAGGCGTTTTTGTTGGTACATTTTGTAATTATATGCAGTTTCTTAAAGAAGGACAATATTAATATAGTTGTTTTGCGCTATCCCAAAGTTGAGAATAGGCTCATGTGAACATGAAAAATGGACGTCTTAATAAGTTGGTAACCCCTTTTCTAATGTTTTTTTTTTGTATGCATTACCTGATAAATTCAAGCATCATTAATAAGATGCTTGAATTTATCAGGTAATGTGAAAAATGGACGTCTTAATAAGTTGGTAACCCCTTTTCTAATGTTTTTTTGTATGCATTACCTGATAAATTCAAGCATCTTTAATAATCCTAGTACAAATAAATCAAATTGTCAAAGTGTATATTTGTAATGTCAAAATAACAGCTTTTTATACAAAAATACGAAAGTTTATGCGGTACGTATAAAAAAAACAAATAAAAAATAATTGGCGAGAGCCAATTGTCTAATTAGCTGAATGGGCTACCGTTAAACAGAGTTTCAAAATGTAAGTATCTTGGACATTTCATCAGCGACGACCTTAGGGATGGGATGATGTAGATATTGACAGATGAGCGTAGGGGTTTAGCGGTCAGAGGTAACATGTAGAACTGAAAGTTTTAGACGAGCAATCTATGGGTCAACTATACCAAGAGATCGCTGGATGCCCAGAGAGTACAATATAATAATACTTTCAGGATGCTGTTGCGACTGCGCCGTTTCTGCAGCGCCTCGGAAATGTTTGCTGAGACGCACACAGATGGTTTTCAAGCCATAATTCGCAAAAAAACGGCGTCGCTGCTGAGCAGAGTGCGAAGTAGTCGCAACTGTATCCTATGACGGAGAGCTATACTCCAAATATTAAACTTTTTTGTATGCTCCGACTTTCACGCGGCCGAACGGCGGGTATCGGAATATCGATCGATCGATTGATCGAACCATCGATTTCAGTCTTATTCTAAACTGTCGCAGTATTTCTAGATGAACAATAAATTCCGAACGAAACCTATTTATCTGTGAGTCCAAATAAATATTTACAAAAACTTTCTTACTTTCTTTCACCTACAATTTTATAATAACAGAATTATAATTGTATTATTATTTAAAATATTTCCTTGATTTTATATGATATTTCGATGTATAAGTTGTTTTATACTAATGGTTTTTATTGTGGCTTAAAATACTACTTACTATCACAAACAACGGTTCTAGACGAAAAGTTGGTAAATCCAAGTATGAATTATGATTGGTGGTTTTTTAAATAACCAAAACAAATGTTTATAATTTAGAATTACAATAGATGATTAAGGTATAATTAATGTTTATTACGATTTTATATTGCAATTTTCTAGTAACAAGTAGTTTCAAACGATTTCCGGAACTTTAAGTTGATCAAAGTCATTTATTCAAACTATAGGCTGAGAATCAGCTCTTTTCGAACGTCAAAATTATATAAGACAGTCCCCCAATAACGCCCTTCACCACTTCCTAGTGCTTTAGCTGGGCAGAAGTGGCGCAACAAACACCCCAGCAGCACCCCTGTCTGTTTAGTTAGATAAACTTGATTCTATACAAATCGACTTGATTTTATACAAATCGTATGCAAACTAATTAATACTACGAAACACAATAACATTAATAACTTATCAGATTTTACTCTACGAGTACAAATAAGTACATACTAAATTGCTAAATTATCTTATTAAGAAACAATAATTTATGAACGTCTGCGATTGGTCTAAAATGGCGGCAATGTTGCATGTACCTATAAAAAATAAGTGTACCCGCCAGTTCAAGAATATTCTTTTTGATACAGCTGTTGTAAAAGATGGACTACATCTACTAATACTACATGGACTACTACTCTCAAGGCATCGGCAAAGCATCGTGTGATCCGACAGTTTTTCTCTCCCTATTAATCATTTAGCTCTTTTGGAACGAAGTTCTTTTACACGGCTTGCGGTAGGAATAAACTGGCCGAAATCGGCACGTAACGAAAAAGTGTAATGGCCGAAAAAGTTAATTTCAAGTGTAAATAGCTTTTTACCCGACTGCCCCAGAAGGAGGGTAATGTTTTTCGAGAGTATATATGAATGTATGTACAATGTATGTATGTATGTATGTCTATATCTGTGGCACGCTCTGTAGCCTAAACGGCTTGATAGATTTTAACATAAGATGTGTCATTAGATTCGTTTTCATTGTGGGAGTGACATAGGCTATATAATTTTTATATATTGCGTCTGCAAATACAAAAAAAGGGAGGGAAATGTTTTTTAAAATAAATCACAACAATATACCTCTCTTCACTTTAGTTGGCAACTCCTCGGAAGAAAACACTCAGACAGCAGACTGTCTCTTAGTTTTAGGATCATAACAATAAATGCATCTTTCGTCACCCGTAAGTATGTAGAACACAGCATTTGAGTCACCTCCGTTAAATCTTTGAACTATTTCACGACACCAATCAATACGACGGAGTTTTTGGGCCTCTGTCAAAATATGAGGTATCCACCGGGCACAAAGCATCCTGGCCGCTAAATGTTCATAGAGGATTTTGTGCACTTGACTCATGCCGATGCCTAAGCTTGTCTGAATCTGCTGAAAGTCACTCTTATGTCAGTCTTTATCCTACGCCACACAACACTGATGTTATCTTCAGTCGTCGCCGTAGAAGGCCGTCCCTCACGCAGATCATCGGTGAGATTAGTGCGACCACGTTTAAACTCATTAAACCAGTTGTAAACAGTGGCACGAGACGGGGCTTCATCGTGACAGGCCAATCGAAATCTATCATAACTTTCTTGTTGACTTAAATGACATCGAAAGTCATAAAAAATCATTGTACGAAAATTTTCTCGCGCTAAATTCATGCTGACGTGACACAAAAAAATTTCAATTTGACCCCAAATCTTAAACAAATGACACATGAATAAAATACATACACAATAATATTGGCGAAGAGTTCCATTTTCAAAATTTGAACTGTAAATCTTTCAGTGTTGTCCTCGTATATATTTAGAAAGTTAATTTACAGCCCCTAAAAACCTTCTAAGCTTGTCCGAGCTGTCGGTTCGATGTGCACGGCGCGGCGCCCACATACGCAATCCATAAATCTCTATTGAACTTTTAAACTCTTTTTTGTCTTGACAAGTCTGTACGCAACTTAGTGCTCATATAACGAGCGGTAATTTCCAACGGCAGAGGCGACTACAGCTGTCGAAAGTCGTCGGTGACAGCCGTAGACGCGTCGATAGCAGCCGCCGACGAGCATGACGAGCGTGTGTATGAACATTATTTTACCTTTATTTTTTTGCTAATGCAAGAATTCCAAGCTTCGACGGTATTCATTTTCAGCTACACACCAAAAATCGACGAAATCCTCAATTTTAAACCACTATTTCATCATGTAGGCATCCAGGTAATAAACATGGTTAACTCGTGTTTGGGTTAAGAAACATTGCACTTTTTTATTCTGTAATTTCTACCTTTCTCGTGTGTTTTATATTTACATTGTGTACTGATGAAACCGCACATAACAAAACCACTTGATCATTTCGTTGTATGAAATTGATTTCTTTAAATGAGAAGCCTGATGCATTTGATCAAACGCCTGTAGGATAATCTGATCCGTGAAGGTATTTAATAATGCCGATTATACTACTTGTTGATTGTTTCTTTTTTGTTTTTGTGTTCCTTCTTTGCGTCATGTTTACCGCAAATAATCGTATTATCTTTCTTCTTCTTCTTCTTTCTACTTAGAGAATAGGCACCCGATGCATTGCTGGTGCGTTAACCACAGTGTCATGCCACACGGTGCGTAATTGTGACATCATATGGCGACGCAACGCACCGGCAACGCTCACGTGCCCTCACTCTTGGATTTGAAGTGCAATTTATTTTAATTTTAATATTTATGTCCATAACTGTACTTTACTATGTATTCCGATATTCTGTATTCTTTATTATCATGTAAATTTATCGATCACATCATTCTTTAGGAAGGTTTCTCTAATGACGAAAGACAGAACGACAAAGTTCGAACATTCGGTGATTTGTTTTATAAAAATAGAATACACTAATAGAATCGTTATATTTTCATTCAATTTCAATTTAGAGTTAAAAGATAAATAGGTACATATATATCTTTTCAAAATGTTTTGTTTTACTTGCATGACAAAGTTCGCATGCAGTTGCTATATTGTCCAATATTATTTTAACGTTTCTGCCTGGCACGATAATTAAACAAGTTTTTATTGAACCAGACTTGTTACCAGTGTGGTTCACCCGTAAACTAATTGGGAAACAACTATAATAAACTACTACATATTGTAGTGGGGTAGAAATGAAACGCGCTGTACGTGGTGGCTGGCATGTAAACAGATATTATAATTTTTAAGAAAAATAGACAAAATTATCAAAAAAATTAATATCGGATACTGGTAACGGAGCTAAGTTGGGTGATTAAATAAACGACCTAAACAGGATGATTGAAATTGAACCTCTTAGGTGCGTTCAAGACGCCTATATAACCTAACATTATACAGTTTACGTAATTTACAAAGTATTAAATTTTATGGTGAAGTTCCTAATAAAATTATGACTGTTAGGCTAAATGGAAAAAGAATAGAAGAAATTTAAAAGATTATCTGAAATCCGGCCGCAGCAGCAGCAGCAACAGCACCAGCAGCTTGACTTGGACAGGCTGAGGTGGGTGGGACACGCCGCGAAGTCGCGGGTCACATAATGGTGCTCGGCCTGGGCAGTGGAGATGGGAACCGCTGTGAAGTAGCGAGTCACCCGATGATATTCAGCCTGGGCAAGTAAAGATGGGAACCGCCTAAGCCGAATCTTAGGTAATTTTCCACTTTTTCCGGGGACTTAACTCATGGAACTTTTAGTGAGTGTGCGACGGCAGCACACAAAGCAATGGTAAACATTATGGGTAACGAGAGATACGGCGATGATTTATTAAATGTAGGTGTAATAGTCCAAGAAAAATTCTATCAAGACCGCGACCTGGTATCTTACGTCAAAAATTTATGAATTTCCATATTAATATTCAAACGATAGACAGATATATGCCAGTAGGGATCTACAAATGAGGTTGAATGTGTGGTGTTAGAACGAAGGATAAATACTAAAATAAATATTGTAGAATTATTAATTCTAAAATATATACCATTTATAGTATGGAGACTGTATTTTCATAAATTACAGAGGAGGAAAAGAAGACAGTCATTGTTATTGTTTGATTTACAGAGACTACTGATAAATACATTGTTAGCCATCATCAATCAATCAATCTTTCTTCGGCATCTCTTCAAGGCAAACAGTAAGCTCATCACTCTTATTCAATAAGCCAGCAATGTTTTGATTTATTGAATACATCAAAACATAAATCACCTAAGGTGATTAATAGAAAAACTGCTCTTCTGTCTGTTGGTTCACCATATTGTCAGTTTTCTTGCATTCTTTATTTCTAAAGCAATTATGAGGTCGGCAAAAAATTGTTTGCATACCATAATTATTAACCGGTAAGGTGTAAGGTTCTTTTTAGAGTCAAGAAAATAAGCATGTTTATGGGGTACTATGTCTTGATAAAGTTGATTAATGAAATTTTCAACTTCTACACATTTTTTGACAGAGCTTTCTCTCCTGATTCATAGTCTTGTTCAAATAGATATGAGACATCTTTCCTCAATTTGTTCCAAAAGCCCTTGTCGTCCAAATCCTGCAATCTTTTCCTGGTTTTCATATAATATTCAATAGATGGATTCATCTTTCATACTACCTACTATGATCAAGTGACAATAGATAAAAATGATTTCAAATATCTCTTTTTACTTCATACTTCTATAATCCACGATACAAAGTAAATGGTACAAATTAGAGGTGTACTGCAACAGTTTCAAGTCAAAGTTAAAACGTTGCAAAAGCGCAATAGAGCGTTAAAAGGCTTCTACCGTTTCGTTTAGAAGCGGTTTCACAGGCATATGTGGGCCATGCACAGTCGTTAGGATGTTAGCGCCTTTCATTGAGTAGAGTGCCAACTTAGATAGTTCGATAGTTTTGGATTAGGTTTACTGGCTGGTGTCATAATATTATCAGCATTATCGTTGTTGGTATTATTGGTATCAAAAAGTATAAAAATTTCAATATTAAATACAATAACTTATTGTAATATTTTATTTACTGCTCAAGATTTTCTTTAGCGCACTTGCATCGCTAAGTTTTTGAAGGAGATTTAAATTTTAAATGAATTCCTCGGAATAGTAATTGAGATAACGCTCAGTGATTGTGATAGCTAAAATACGCTTAAAAGCTTATGGAAACAGGGAACTGCATCGTACAATGAATTTGGACAAAGCAAGAATGTTGAGGATAATCCCATTTTGTCTGAAATTTGTCATACATTTTACATTAACAATAACTGTAACATTATTACAAAGTCCTAGTACGTAATTATTCTAGATCTCTACTTGACGTGGGGCCATTTTAAACAAAAAGATAGCACTTTGTCAAATTAACTGTTTGTAGACAAGTCTATAATTTAAGCAATAGAAAAAAACTGATATAATATAGAGATATATAAATATTAGAAACAACTGTCTTTTATCAATTAAAATTCCTAATTGGATTGTTATAGAATTCCAAAAAAATCAAGTAACATTTTCCTTTTCCTAAAAAAACCTAAACTTAAGTCACAGGAGCGAGCGATTTAATATTCGTCAGTAGACATTCCACGAACAAAGGACCTAGTAGTTTATAAAAGATGTCTCTGGAAATGAAGATGGGGTGCTAATGAAATATCCATTTAATCAGATAAGACTAATGAGGCGTTGGATAGATTAACGAGTTAACTTACTTTGCGGTTTCTTTGATAATGTTTTTCTTGATCTCTTCTCGGCTAATCACCAAATTCCGATAAAAACGCTAAAGGACTGTGATTACTCTTACTTATACATGATAAATGATTTTATTTCCGTAAGTAGTTTTTTACAAACACTTTTACACGTCAAAAATGTTTTTTTAAACTGGATGAGGTCGGCGTTCCCTATCTGACTACTCTGAGAAGAAAGGCCGAAACAAACTCAGAGGTCACAGTCTCTTTTAAAGTCCAGACATAATCTTGGTCAGATCATGTGAAGACCATGTCGATTGGTGTCTGACCTAACTATAACCTTACTATCTTAGAGCCTACAAAAGTTTGTAAAATTACTATACTGCCAATCCCATTAGTTATTTATTTTCTTATCGTCTCGTCGCCTCGTTGGTCTAGTAGTCGCAAGCGCTACTGCTGAGCATGAGTTCCTGGGTTCAATTCCCGGGTCGAGTAAAACTGCTACTGGATTTTTCCATCTGGAATTTTTCAGTAACAGCCTGGAGTCTGGATTTCCGGTTGATGGCAATAGGGTCGCCCCCTATTTATTACATGGGACTTAAAACATAACCTGCGAAATGTGAGTAGGTATACTATAGGTACACCTCTGCCTAACCCTTCGGGGAATAAAGGCGTGATGTTATAAAATTAATTAATATAATTAAGATCTTAAGGCACTTATTAACAACTTATAAACTAATGGGAGGATCGAATTATGGGAGATTCCAGGTCATACAAAAGTCTGTATAATGTATGTTTCCTTTCCTTCTTGAGTACAACACAGTATTCTAAATTAAACAATAAAATTTGTTGAGTTATCAAGCGCTTTCTTGATTTCTGACTCAGAGAATCCTTTAGTCTTTGTGCTGATTATTTTTGACTTATTTCCCCCTGGACTCTTGCTCGAGAATGATATGCCTGAACGGAAAGCTTTGATTATTGACACATACTCTTCTGAGTCATAATTGGGGGATGGAATTGTATCCAGTCCTTGTTCCTTAACAGAATCATGCACCTCATGTTTTGGAAGGGTGGATATTATACTTGCTGGATTGTCTACATGGATTATGGGGATTACACCGGCCCGATCTGCACATGCCTTCAGTTTTGTGCCGCTGGTTCGATTAATCCTGGTCAAGAGATGATGCACATCGTTTATTGCTCTAGACCTGGTATGGGTATTCGGTATCATGCTCCAGTCTATGGTGTGACAAACCTCATCTATGCCCATTGAGCTCATAGCATCATTAGGAGCATCAGCTACAGATTTTGGCTTCCCATCCATCATTTCTACAGCCATTCATCCTTCATCAGACTGTTCTTCCATGTCTGGGTCGCCATGATCTGGGGGCTACTCATAAGTCGCTACTGCTGTATTTCCTGTAGTGAACCAATCAGAGTATTCCCTTAATTTGGTTCCCAGGGCTCTCCCATCCCTCCTGAAGGTCCAGCTTGGGATTCAGTCTGTATCTCCTCTATTTCAATCCTATCACCTTCCAATATAAGTTGATTCCCAACCCCTCGTTTATCCAACCTTTTAACGGCTTCAAGTGATTTGCGATTTTTTTGTTCATTTTAGAGCTGTTGTGTATGCATGTATTTTCTTATTTTCATAGATGATGTTCTTTGAAACTTAGCCGAAGTAGGACGCGACAGTTTACACTTACTGTTTAATTCATAGACAGTTATAGTACATAAAATATAGTATGCTACTCGCCAAACTGTTCAGAAGCCATATTCTGGCCTCAAAAGGGAATAAATTAAAAAAAATGAGGAAACGAGAATCAGTTATAATACAAAAAGGTAAAAAATGTGAGTCAGGAGTGCGACCTATGGGTTGGGCGTGAAGTAACGACCTAGACGGAAGATTGCAATCCACCCCCCTAGGTGCGTTGAGGACATCCAACTATTGGAAAAAATTAAAAAATTAAAATGGAAAAATGTTACTAGATTATCCAGGGATTTTGACAGGGAACACCATGCGCTAACCGATCAGCTGACCGGCAGAGTCGGGTCACGTCTTCGAGACGCAGACCACGATGAGATGCTCACGATGAGGCCGCCGTGTAGAGGTGAGCAACGCCTAGATGGGCAGCTGCGTAACGGCGAGTGACGACACTACGCTGCACCGGCGCCGATAGATGTGATATATGAAGTGGGTGCTGCGAGTTGGCGAGTGTAGAAATGGTGTTCAGCTTGGGCACGTTTTTGGGATTCGCCCAAAACTGAACCCTGGGTGATTTTCCCACAGTTACGTGGGAATCAACTCAAACTACTCATGAAGAGTGTAGTATTCAATTTTATCTGATTTTCATCCTGACAGGATGAAAAACAGATAAAAAGTGGCGGTGCTTGGCGGCTGAAATTATGAGTCAAAACAGTTATTTTAATATTTTCTTCTATCGAATGTTCGGCATTTGAACCGAATAATGACCGAATGCCAAAGTTTGGTTCTAACCGCTGAAGTTCAGTTAAACCGAATGTGAAACGAATTTCGGCCCATCCCTAATTTTCATCTCACATAACTTTACTATATAAATTATTGACGAATCGGTCTAGTGTGGTTCAAATAAACTATTATATATAATATTATTCTATCTTTTGATACGAACTGTATGTAAGTATTTATGTAGTGTAGCAATTCTATTGGAATATTTTTCTCTTTCGAGTGATATCAGATACTTGTTCTTGTTCACTGAGTCCAATGATATATTTCCATTATACCTATTTTGATAAAAATGAGCTCAAGAAAACATTTTTATCAAATAATACAATCTGAGACATCTTTATATCCATATTTTATGTTATTGTAGTTCATGGATCACCTGAATCGATGGATATTTATCTTGTAAGATGAAATATATCAAATACAGCAGAGGTGTCATAAATATTTCAATAGTTACTGATCACTCAGCACTTGGAAAATGAACTTATATGTTAGTTTTACATTATTACCATTATTCATTGATTTCGTATCTATCCTCAATCGTTTATCTCTATCCTCCTCCTTGGCCCTGTATGTTGCATGCAGAGCATATGCAAGCAACCCCGCAGGAACACCAGGTCTTAGTCAGCAGGAAGATATAACCCTCGATTCATTTTCTCCAGGCAGAGGGTACGTTAAGCTCAAAGAACCACATAACGTACACAGGTGTTTATGTACAATCACATTAACCACGTAATTATACTTTATTAGTAGACACAAATCACAGGATTGTTGGGATTTGTTTGTAAGGTTTTTTCTTTTATATTGTTAATTAATGTGTTTACTATTTAGTTTACTTTACGGGTATCCATACGAATTACCCCTCAAAGAATCAAGACTATACTACTAATACTTACGATAATACATCATTATAATGAACATGATTTTCATTCTTCCAGCGTTAGAAGGGGTCGGTAATAGCCTAGATCTAGTTTTAATTGTGTTTATAAAAGAGTGGTGCGCTCATTAGTAAATAGGACATGCTTACTTCATCTGTTTCCTCTTACGTCTTTCATCATTGTTTTATTTATCAACCTTTTCAAAATCAAAAGTCGTTTATTCAAACTAGGCTGAGAATCAGCACTTTTCAAGCGTCAAAATTACATAAGACAGTCTCCCCTTAACCACTTCCTAGTACTTTAGCTGGGAAGAAGTGGCGCAACAAACTCCCCAGCAGCACAGCTGTCTGTTCAGATAGAACAATTTGATTCTGTACATTAGTAATTAACATTAGGAAACAAAAGATTAAATTAAATGATTTGCTATATGTCAGCCAGCACACGCCAATATACCAACAAAAACATTGAAACTATATTCAAGCTGAAAAAAAATTCTTTGATGTCGTCCCATAAAACGATAACACAGTAGGTCTGCTTATGCTAATTTCATGCCCTCACGCCCCTTGTCGCCGCAGGAGACGACCTGGGCGTCGGGAATCACAGGCCAATTCACGGCCAACGTAGGCGCGGGCTTGTGGATGGTGAGCAATGGGTAGCTCACCGTCCGGTAAGGAGCAGGCCCGGGTCGACAGCGCGTTGTGTGCGCGTCTCAGAGATGTCAGCACAACTGACGGGATCCGCTAGGGTCGATGCCTGCTAGGATCGCGGGAAAGTCCGAAAGGGATACCGTAGCCTCTGAAAACACACAGGCAACGGAAGGAACTCGGGTGGGTTTTAGTCCACACGCTCTCTTGCTCCGCCCAGAGCGGAAGAAGTTTGTGATCCCACACCAAAAAAAAAGAGTACTGCTTATGATTCACTTCCGGCTCGATTCGGGAGAACATGAACTGAAATTTTTTTCATATCATAATGACATCACCGTCATAATCTACTCAACTTAGGCGTCCATTCCCTATAAACTAAGTTACATAATTATGAAAAGGAGCTGAAATTGTGACACTATAGACTACCATTTTAGTTTAAATAACATTATTCTCGCTTCAACAAATGCCTTGCACCATTGTAAGGGCATTTACCTGACGTCTTAAAATAAAGGGTTTCACTTTATGATCCAGACGGAATTTCATTACAAGAAAATCGCGTTTTGAACGAGTTTTGGTAATGGGATGATAAAGAAAACTCGACTGGTTAAATTGGGCGAACAATTTTTTTTTAAAGTAAAATTTCACGCCTTTTTTACTTGTCTTTAAGTATGACATGAGAAGTTTTAAGTGGATTTGCGGAATCTGTTTGTGAAATCCTTTGACTTATGCTGAGACTTTTTTCTAAACAGTGAGTTGTTTTGTTTTATGGACAAGTAAAAGGGTTGTTGTTTCTGTTGCAAAAGTGATATATTATTTGTACTAAAAGCTGCTTCGATTATGGATTGTATTTTATTCTTTACTAGCTGACCCGACCGACCTTATTCTATCCAAATTTCAATCATTCATACAAACATTCCATAGAAAAAAGTACTTTCAGTATTTCCTGCATTTTCCGACTTTTCAATTTTTTTCAAATTTTCCTTTACTTAAACCTAATTCAGACTATTAAAATACAAAATTGCCTAATCGGTCCAACCGTTCTCAATTTTAAGTGATGCGCTTGATGTGACAAATAGGGCTGCCGGGGTCGCGGGAAAGTCCAAAAGTGTTGAGGCCCCTGGCAACCCAGGCAACCGAAGGAACACGGGTGGTTTTTAGTCAGTAAGAGTCTGACACACCCTCCCGCTGCGCCCAGAGCGAGAGAAGTTATTTGATAATTTCCCACCCAAAAAAAAAAATGTGATGCGCTTACCAACGAACAGCATTTCATTTTTTTTTTATTTATATCGATAAATAAATACCTGGTCAAGATTAGTAATTGGCACTATTTACAAATTAAATTCTTAAAATTAACAATTTTTTTTATAGCTGGCCTGCTCTTAACCTTGATCATGCCGATCGAAAGCGATAGATGTGGATTTAATGCCAAGCACAGGCTATAGGCGTCCACATTAAACTTAATCGTAATTATATTTTGAGTCATTATTTTAGCTATTTCCTCAACCATATCAAACAACCCAAACGTCTAGATGAGCCTCTTTACCCGCCAGGACAAGTAGTGTGTGAAGATAACAAAACTAATATTGAGCTTAGCGACTAAGACAAACTTGATAATCAAGTAGTCGGCGACTTGACAAACTGCACTTGTTGTTAGACCAACTTCTTACTCAGTAACATTTATAATTTTCCCTGTGTTCTCACGTAAGCGACTCGACAACTTGCTAATTACAAGTTTGGATGTTCTTGATTTACTTTTTAGTTGTTTTTATTCTTTCTGTTTGGCGAAATACACGCGAAATTGCACACTCTGGGATATGTAATTTATCATTGGGTGCAATCGTTTTCAACAACTTCTACTTGGCTAAAATAATAAGAGTGACGACTAGAATTATTATTAATCAAGTTTATTTTCCAGTAATTGGGTACTTAATGGGACACAGACCCTAGGTTTTTTATGATGAACGCCAACAACTCCACATAAACCATCTCGATAGCAAACTCAACATCGAAATCCAAGCCAAATATCAAGGTAGCTAGTGAAACCACAAAGTAAAACAACCAATAGAATACCGATACCAAGAGCTTTCGAAATCTCAAAGGTAAGACGAGAAAGATAATCCCAATTAATAGTGTCAACGTTAAGTCAGCTCAGGTTTCCTTCCAAATAGATACGATTGTTGGAGACAACAATAGGTACTGTTAAACAATTACTTAGTCTAACAGGTTTAATAGGAACCGCGGCTAGAATGAAACGATCATCTCGTTAGGATTGTGTCGTTTTCTAGAGTTGTTTCGAGATCCGTGACTTGTTGATAAGTCCTAATGCGAGGCGACCAGTGCGTATGCCTAATCTGTAATCGGTCATAATGCGAGGCGTACAGTG
Source organism: Atethmia centrago (assembly GCA_905333075.3). NCBI lineage: Eukaryota > Metazoa > Arthropoda > Insecta > Lepidoptera > Noctuidae > Atethmia > Atethmia centrago. The sequence goes on along the minus strand of HG995386.1, from coordinate 12,668,050 downwards.
CGTATGCCTAATCTGTAATCGGTCATAATGCGAGGCGTACAGTGCGTATGCCTAATCTGTAACCGGCCATAATGCGAGGCGTACAGTGCGTATGCCTAATCTGTAACCGGCCATAATTACTCAAGTACCAGACTAGTAACAGTTTTATTACTGACTGACTTCAAACATCTCATAGCTTTAATCATTAAAACCAATCCATTTATAAAACTGCAATGTTTTATTAATAAATAAATCATCTATCGAAATCACAGTTTTAGATAATGGGTTGTAGAAGTCAGATAGGTAGTCGCTCATGTAAAATACTGGTATTCAGCTGCATTCGGTTAGACTAGAAGCCGACCCTAACATAGTTGGGAAAAAGCTAGGCAGATAATTCATTAAGGCATAAGGGGGATAAGGCATTGAGTCCGCCTTTGTACTTAATTGTGTGCGAGAAGTTTAAATAAATAAATAAATAATGATGATGATCTAGCGAATTCATGATATCACATAAATGTGTCTAACATAGTTGGTAAAAAGCTAGGCAGATAATTCATTAAGGCATAAGGGGGATAAGGCATTGAGTCCGCCTTTGTACTTAATTGTGTGCGAGAAGTTTAAATAAATAAGTAAATAATGATGATGATCTAGCAAATTCGTGATATCACATAAATTTGTGGAGAAGATTCCTTAAAATTTCTGGATTCAGAGAGTAGATATCGTGGAATATAAAAAAAAAATATCTATGATATGAAACCAAATCGAATTATATTTAATTAATTAATTATATTGAAAGGAGACAACGATCAAATTAGGTGATATTCCCATTGCTCATTCAAATTCCCCTAATTAATTTCATATCCTAAAATGGCTTACATCCAATGAAATTGATTTTTTTTTTTATTTGAACCGCATCAGTCCAATTTATGTCATCCCCTATTGGGAACCCATAAAATGGATTGATCCTCGAGGACACAATTAACAAATTGTGTTATGTTTTATCTCATAATATACGTAGTGAACTATAAAAGATACGACCAGGTTTAAAAGCACAATTTATTGATCTATAAAAAGTAATAGGTTCATAAAATATCGATCTTTTAATTGGTACGAAAAATGTTCCAATTACTGACTAATGAGACACAATTAATTTACCATTGTTTGGCACCACATGGGGTACGCGCCGAGCTTCATAAGATAAACTAGAACCTACTTCTTCTAAATTTACGTCATGACGATGATTCCATGTTTTGCTTCATTTGTTTTCAGTAGCACTTAAATGACAACTCTCTTTAAACCTTTACTAAACTATCTGAGGTGATTTGACCCAGAGGAGGTTTTTATTAAACTTCGATTCCCTGGTCATTGGCGATTGCGATTTTATGACACAGATGCGTGATTTTGTTAGTCCAAAATCCCTGACACATCACTTCATGGCGATAAATATTTTTTATTTTTATCTCTAAAGGCCAGCTTTCAATAAATCGTTTACGTTTTGGTTACGGCCACTCCAATATAATCCTTTTAAACCTTAAATGGTGAAGAGTTTAAACGTACCTGAGTTGAAACCGATACGCCCGGGCTCGAGCCGCCACCTGAAAATAAAGAAAAAATAATTTAAATTGATGGAAAATGCATTTCAGTGTTTTTATTTAATCAAGTCTAGGGATTTTCTCGTAAAAATCACGGGGCACTGACAGGTCTTAAAAACAAATATTTTGCAGAAATAATCATCGGGCTTTCGAAACTGCGGGTAGTTTCGTTGGTATTATATTACCATCTATACAACCCAAATAATATTCAATCGAACCAAAAAAAACGACTGCTGCTGTCGACCTGGTAGACAAAGTCCTTCCCTTTATTTCCATTACCGTCACTGATAAACAGATTGATTTTTTATAATTATATATATTATAATTATATATATCGGACAGTAAGTGGTAAACAACGGTATTATATCGTTCACGCTGTGAAACCATTAGCAATCCCTTTTTAAATTAATTGCATGTGATAGCGAGAGTAACGAGGTGAGATGGCCATAATATTTTGCATATATGCAGTTTAATATAATCTACAAAAATGTTAGAACAGCGAAGTTTAAAAGGTTACTAAAGTCTTAAGCAATTTATGGCCATGCAATTATGGTCAAGCAATTATGGTCAAGTCTATTTTTTTATACTTTATTTCGCAGGAAGCGGAGGACATGGTGGAGCATACGCTGGAGGTCTGCCCGGCTTGGGCAGAGCACCGCTGTGTCCTCGTGGAGGCGATCGGTGGCAGAGATCTCTCGCGTCCGGCCCTGGTTCAGGCCATGGTACGGAGCGAGAGGGCATGGGCAGCCGTCACCTCCTTCTGCGAAGCAGTAATGCTCGCGAAGGAGGAGGCGGGACGGTTGAGGGAAAATCAAATTTCACGCCCTCTCGCCCCTAGCCGCCGCAGGAGATGTCGGGAATCCCGGGCGGATTTCGTGCCACCGTAAGCGCGGGCTTGCGGACGGTGATCAATGGGTAGTTCACCGTGTGGTAAGGACCAGGGCCAGGTCGAAGGCGCGTTGTGTTCCACGCGCGCCTCAAAGAGATGTCGTCAGCACAAGTGTAGGTGTCCACTAGGGCCGATGCCTGCCGGGGTCGCGGGAAACTTCGAAAGGGTCACCGAGGCCCCTGAGAACACAGGCAACGGAAGGAACACGGGTGGGTTTTAGTCAGTAAGAGTCTGACACACCCTGTCGCTCCGCCCAGAACGGGAGAAGTTATTTGATAATTTCCCACCCAAACGTCAACTTGTGCCCAGTAAATCTCAGCAAGACAAGTAATGTGTAAAATATATACTCATAAACAAACATACATATAAACATAATTATACATATTACACTCATTAATTTGTCTGAATTAAAAAAAAAAATGTGTGGCATTAGTTAAGTGATCGTAAGATAGTTTTCATACGGAGTCAAGTCCAACCAAGTCCAAATTTTAATATAATGCTGTATACGAATTCAGGAGAAAACTTCGAAATGCCAGCAGCACACGGCAGTTGCAATAGACCATTAATTTTATCGAAAACGATCTCCAAACAACAGCAGGTATTACAGCTTTTAGTCCGCAACCGTTTCCAATAACCAAGAGAAAATGTTGACACCGTCACTAGGCCGGTCCTAGGTTTACTTTATTAAGTTTGTATACTCTAGGAAATCCAATATTTTCTTTGGGAACTAAATTGCTTGTATAGAAGTACTTATGAACTTATGGACAGTGTTGGTTATTATTGATGGTCTGCCTTTATGCCCGTTTCTTTCATTTGGAAATGGTTTTATACTTCGTTGAACAATGCTAAGTGGGCTGATATGGCCAAGTCTTTTCTTATTTAAAATATATAGTGCATATCTTTTAAACGGGTTTAGGGCATTTTACTTTATGATCACATTGTGTTTTGCCAAAATTCCAATTTCCATGGTTTCGACGTTATGAACTGAAGTAAAAGAAATCACAAGAAAAGGGTTCAATTTCTGCAACTGGAGCTGAGCTTGCATATCCAATACCCATTTCTGGAATGCACATAAATAGATCGTCAAATTAAATTTAAATATGGGTATGAAAAACTGCGTTTCTTTTGCTCTTTCTGTATTTGCTGACGAGGAAGTAAGGAAATAAAAAGCTTCAAAGAACTTTAGTTGAATTATTTCAGAGTTTTCTTTATTTTTGTTGTTTATTTTGTTTCAATGCTTGAGTAATGTGGAAATAATCTTTTTATCGTCATCATCATCTGCCTAGCCTTTTCCCAGCTACGTTGGGGTCAGCTTCCAGTCTAACCGGATGCAGCTGAATTGGTATTCAGCTATTTTACATGGAGCGACTGCCTATCTGACCTCCACAACTCAGTTACTGGGTAATACGATACCCCTTGGTAAGACTGGTTGTCAGATTTTCGGGCTTCTGACGACCCGTAACAAACTTTTAAAGATCCACGAATGACAGCCGGGACCAATGGCCTAACGTGCTTTCCGAGGCACGGAGGGGTCTTGGTATGTAAAGGTGGTCACCCATCTACGGACCAACTGCGGCAAGCGTAGCTTAACCTTATTGATTGACCCGTGCGGCTGTTATTATTTAGCCACAAGTTTATTTAGGTAATAATCTTTTATTCATTTAGGGCCAATTTTTCAATCATCAGATAACTTCTATCTGAGGAATAAATATGGCGGTTTGATATATTTTCTATACAAAAGCAAAACGGCAAACATATTCTTCAGATAAAAGTTATCTGGCGATTGAAAAATTGGCCCTAAAAATAAACTCGGTTATTTTTTATCTTTTGTGTTTTTAACGTCTGCCTCTATCATAGTTATTCTCTTCCTAAGTTATTATTTATTTCTTTCGTAGTTAAAATGTATTCTAAGGACTATTCATTGCTGTTCTTCATAACTCGTGTTTCATCCATTATGGACACGGCGTATCTGGGATTCTAGGAATTACTCAACGAACTTGAGGTTGAGCTCATCCCAAGTTTTATATGTTCTTTTTGCAAGAGTTACAGTATTCATCAACGTCTTGCTATCACAAATTCCTGTACCAGTTCCATTCCATTTCAGTACCAGAATCGAGCTAGTTAAACTTTTCAGAACGGTCCTCAACGCCCCGTAACCTTTTATTTAATAACAATAATTTTATCATATTGAAAAGAGATTGTAGTACATGTAGTACATGTAACAGTTTTCAAAAAGTAGTTAGTATTTAATCTCTAGCAATCAAGTGAGTGACGTGCTGTTCTCCTTGCTAGGCTATAAAGCAGCCTGTGTTAAGGAGTTTTTATTATTTATCAGTTACCCAGCGACCCGCCCCTGCTATGCAAGATTGTTTTTTATATGAATGTGTAACACATAAACCTTCTGGAAAAGACAATTTATATCTAAATGTCAGTGAAAACCGCATCAAAATCCGTTGCGAAGTACAGAAGAACAACGCGAAGACGTATAGAAGAACCACGCGAAGATGTATAGAGGAACAACGCGAAGACAGACACGAAAAGCAACTTTAATTTATTAAATGTATTATAATATATATACGTTTTAAAAATATATACGATTTAAGAGTGATTTAATAGCTATTTATAATAGTTTAGATTGGCAAGTAGCGCAGCAGTATGCTTCGCTACTTAGCTGCTCGCATGAATCTACGACAGTGATGTACGGCAATAATAACGTGAATGTATGTCATTACACGGATAAAAGAGTGTAGAATAAGGTCGTCCGCCCGTCGTCGATAAACAACATAACTAGGACTATCCTCAACGGGTACGTACATCCGACACATTCACATTCGTGCCATTTATTGACATCGTCCCATATGACCATATAATATCTCTAAGTATCGGAACTGTTTTAACACCATTTTGGACCGTGTTTACACCTAAATGTGTACAATAAATCTCAAAAAAGATGTTGTTTACGTTCACGAGGATTCCTAATCTTTATTTCATAATATTTAATACTAGCTTTCCGCCTACTAAATTTCTTGTTCCCCCGCCCCGCTGCGTCGCATTGCATCGCCCGCCCGCGCTATATTACTTCCTTTTGACTTTTTTTTTTGCTTGTCTCTTAAGTGTCGTAGCGTAAACAATCAAATGTTACCTCTATATAATATAACTATAGATATCTATGTATGGAGCTAACAGCTAACTACAACCAGAATTTCTTGTAGACGTATAAATCTTATAGAGGTTGACTCAGGTAAAGTCGCATCCACAAGGGACTTAAACAGAAATGACGAGATGTCGGTGTTCTATAGCTATCCCACCTCTGCTTACTAACCCTTCTGGGAAACGGGACGCGATGTTATGTGTGTGAAAGTAAAGCATTGTATGAAAGGGTCACCATATCAAAAACGTGAAAGGGACCATACATAAGTTTTTCTTCGTCCTGCTGTCCACTTCTCAGTTTCACACAAGTAGCCTTGAATACCGACTCGACAATTGAACCAAGTTGGGCACACAAGGTCGACGCGTTCGCGAAAATATTCCAATGTAGAGTTGTGAGTTTTGCATGACATTGTGTGGTTAAAACTTTCGTTATTAGCAAAAAGGAGTTTGGAGTTTTCAAACCTTTTTGCTAATTACGGCTTTTTAGAGTAACAGCGACGATGTGAATGTATACTTTGTATTTAAAAAGGTTGCGTAGAAATTGTTGAATGGCTTGTGGCTAAGTGATTACAGCCGCACGGGTCGATCGATCAGGTTAAGCTACGCTTGCCACGGTTGGTCCGTGGTGACATATTTACATACCCCTCCGTGCCTCGGAAAGCCGTTGGTCCCGGCTGTTATTTGTAGATGTTTGACAGCCGTAACTGGGTTCCACAACCCAGGTACTGGGAGCGACCACCTATCTGATCTCCACAAGTCGGATAGGCAGACTCTCCATGTAAAATACTGGTATTTAGCTCCAACTGGTTAGACTGGAAGCCGACCCCAACATAGTTGGGAAGAGGCTAGGTTGATGATAATGATGGATAAGCGTAGAAATAGTTGGGTATTATGTACCAAACATTAATTAATCAGAACATAATCATAAGTAAGTGATTTAAAGGGTAGGTATCGTGTTACTGGTTTGTGCAAGTCAAATAGGCCGTTGCTCCTTGTAAAATACGGGTATTCAGCTGCATCCGATTAGACTAGAATCATTTGTTTTTTGTTCCGGGGTGAAAATCCTCATGGATGTCCTCCGCCCTGGGGCGGACTTGTCTGTCAGACTTTTACTGACTCCCCCCACACTTGCACCGGGTATCATGGGATCTAGTACGACTTCCATGATCCCCGGCTAGTGCCGGCCCGCTATTGCGTGCCACCTCAGGCTCGCGGGGGGAATGAGGGGGCTGGAAGAAGGCGTTGTCCACCCTCCGCCGACGCCCGGTGCGCCTGCTGCGGGCAGGGTGTGTGGAAGAGATCTCCCGCTCCCTATCCACAGCCTCCTTCTGCGACATGACTGTTTTGCAGAAGGATACCACCGCGTCCCAGGACTCCTCGCTGCCGACCATGGAGTCGACCATGGCTGGCAGCGACAGACCATTGCCTACTCCTGAGACAAGGACACGGCGCGGTTCCCCTCAAGCGGCACACTCTGCCAGCGTATGCTGCGCCGTGTCCTCCCGACTGGAATCCTACCCCAACATAGTTGGGTTGGGTAAAAGTCAGATGACGATAACAAAAAATTTGGGTTGCAGTGTTCTAGTTGCAGTACTAGAAATGGCCTTACGTTAAGGCGCCATTTCCACGGCGAGAAAATCGCGGCGATAGTCTCGCCGAGCCATTAAATTCAATAGAAATTCTATAAATCAATCTCCACACGGCGATATCATCGCAGCTATAATTTGAAGGCACAAAGTGACTATGGCCACGAATCTCTCTAATAGTGAAACGGGTGGGGGTCGAATACACAACTTCTCACTTGTTAATCCGTGTTTTAGCCATTGGACTATTGCTGCAGCCTTAGCACGAGCACCGTTTTATCTACGGAAGAATAGACAAAAATGATGTTCCGTGTAGAAAGTACGACGACAGAAAAGTAGAAAGAGTCAACTGCACTTTTTACGGAATTCACTCTTTTACATAGTTCGACTCAGAATTGTCATACGATTTTTTTCTGTTTTTACTCATATTAAGTCACTTATATAAACACTTGACTTCACAACAAGTATTCTCAAAGTGTCGAAGTACCGTATTTTGAAACAAAAAAATATTATAATAATATTGTCCTTCATCATTTCGTTGGTAATGCCCTATTAACTAAATGATGTAAAATAGGAGAAGATAGCCTTGTACTTCTATTAATTATCACAGTTTTGCGTTCAAAGCGCTCTCCTGTAAAATCATGATTTTGTAGATAACCAATCAATACCTTGTGGCTGTCAAGTAGAAAAACGCAAATTGTCTTCACTACCTTACACAACTGTCAGTTGTCAGAGTTATTTTGACAGTTTGGGATAGAAACATTCTTTTGAAATAGTCTACATAAAAAAGGACCTAAACAAAGGTAGTTAGAAACAAAAGACAAAATGACAGATTGTAGAAGGATTTCAACAGTGCGATGTCAAAAATGGAGAAACGTAATGTCACTTTGTATAGAAAGAGCTACGAGTATGTCTATGCTTAGAAGAAATAGAAAGCGTCATGCTACCAAACATTTAATTTAGCAATCCCTCCCAAAACAGACCAGGCAACACGTACAGTTCACAGCCTTAATCCAAACAAGTTCAAATCCCAAATCGCAGTGTTTTGTGTTCGGGTTGTAAGCTGAACTACATACCTTCTAAAGTAGGTAGTAAGTTGGATACTCTCGGGAATTATCTTGTTTAATGTCTGTACGCGATTGTCTCGATTTGATACTTTTACAGTAAGGCCACTTTCAAAAGTATGGGACCACATACAGTAAGAATAAATAAATAAATAAAACAAAACAACAGGACAGCACATAGTGACACAATATTTTTATTTTTTTACATAATGTACCAACATTATACCTATGTGTACAAATAAATAAATTTGAATTTGAAAAAAAAAAGCGGTTGAAATTATTATAAGTTGCCTTTTATAATATTACAAGTATAACACAAACTGTACTTGCACATTTTTTATGCACTTTATTAGTTTTTATTATATTGTAATTCTATTCTACTATGACACATCCCACCTCTTTTTAAAAGGAGGAAAGGTCGCCACACTTATTAAGGTAAGTCTTACTAGACAAATGATTTAAGAGTAGTTAAATTGAAATGTTATGTTATGGGAAAGAATACTTCAACGAAAGTCATTGACAAAAGGTATTTGATATCGGACGATGCAGCCAATCAATCATTCAGAATTATACTTGGCTTGATAATGCCCATATGAGTAGGCCAGAAATTGTGACAAGTTTGAGACTTCGTTCCGGAACCATTGAATAGGTTTGCTGCATGTAATGCGTTCCATTTTGTGCCAGGTCCAAATGATTTTATATAAGAAAATTGATATTAAAAGGAACGGTCTTGTCGGGAAGTGCCTTTTAGGGCTGCGGTCACACGAGACAGCTTTGTCTTTTTGTCCCATGTTCGGTAATTGGCCAAGAAATCCTTATGATTGTTTAGGTTGGTTATTAGTTGATTTAGATCTTGTTTATAAATCTTCCAATAACAAGAGGTTTATGTAAAGCCAAGCCCACTCTTCCCGAAAGCAGCAAATCCAATATTACCTTCGGATTGATAAGTGAGAACCCCATAGGATGATTTGTAGGCTCCAACTTATACATCATTCTTTCGCCACTCCACCGTTTCCGTATATCGGATGTTTATCTTTCTTGCTCATGAGTTCGACTTTTAAACTTTTGAGGTGTCTCAGCAGCCATGTGGTTGTAAAAAGCGTCAGTGTAATTCACTGCTCTTTGCTAGCAAATACCTGTGATACCAATCATGTTGGCTTGCGCCGTTTTCGAATAAAGTCTTTGTTTGGGCAGTTTCACAGCTCTCTTGGATTTACCTCCACTTCTAAACTTATCAGCGATTTCAAACCGAAGTTTCCAAGGCGTTTTATGTCATGCCCTCTTGGGTCATTTGGGGTGTCTCAGCAGCCATGTGTTTGTAGAAGGCATAAATGTAATTGACAGCTCTTTTGCCAGCAAATACATGTTTACATCTTAATTTGGAATCTGGATTCTGTCAACATACCAGTCATATTTGCTTGCGCCGTTTTCGAATAGTCTTTGTTTGGGCGGTTTCATAGCTTTCTTGGTTTTACCTCCACTTCTAAACTTGTCAGCGATTTCAAACCGAAGTATCCAGGGCGTTTTATGTCATGCCTTCATGGATCATTTGGGGTGTCTCAGCAGCCATATGTTTGTAATAGGCATCAATGTAATTGACAGTTCTTTTTTTGTTTGGGCGGTATCACAGCTTTCTTGGTTTTACCTCCACTTCTAAACTTGTCAGCGATTTCAAACCGAATTTTCCAGGACGTTTTATGTCATGTCCTCTTGGATCATTTGGGGTGTCTCAGCAGCCATATGTTTGTAATAGGCATCAATGTAATTGACAGTTCTTTTTTTGTTTGGGCGGTTTCACAGATTTCTTGGTTTTACCTCCACTTCTAAACTTGTCAGCGATTTCAAACCGAACTTTCCAGGGCGTTTGATGTCATGCCCTCTTGGATCGTTTGGGGTGTCTCAGCAGCCATATGTTTGTAATAGGCATTAATTTAACAGTTCTTTTGCCAGCAAATACCTGTTTACATCTTAATTTGGAATGCGGTTTCTGTCAACGTACCAGTCATGTTGGCTTGCGCCGTTCTCGAATAGTCTTTGTTTGGGAAGTTAAACAGCTTTCTTGGTTTTACCCCCACTTTTAAACTTGTCAGCGAATGCAATTCAAAGTTTCCTGGGCGTTTTACGTCATAACCCTCTTGGATCATTTGGGGTGTCTCAGCAGCCATGTGTTTGTAGAAGGCATCAATGTAATTGACAGCTCTTTTTCCAGCAAGTAACTGTTTCCATCTTATTTGGAATGCAGATTCTGTCAAATATCATTCATGTTGGCTTGCGCCGTTTTCGAATAAAGTCTTTGTTTGGGAAGTTTCACAGCTTTCTTGATTTTACTTTCACTTCTAAATTTCTCAGCGTTTTCAAATCGAAGTTTCCAGGGTGTTTTATGTCATGCCCTCTTGGATCATTTGGGGTGTCTTAGCAGCCATGTGTTTGTAAAAAGCGTCAATGTAATTCACAGCTCTTTGCAGCAAAAACCTGTGATACCAATCATGTTGTTTTGCGCCGTTTTCGAATAGTCTTTGTTTGGGAAGTTTAACAGCTTTCTTGGTTTTACCCCCACTTCTAAACTTGTCAGCGAATGCAATTCAAAGTTTCCTGGGCGGTTTATATCATAAGCCTCTTGGATCATTTGGGGTGTCTCAGCAGTCATGTGTTTGTAAAAGGAATTGACAGCTCTTTTGCCAGCAAATACCTGTTTACATCTAATTTGGAATGCGGATTCTGATAACATACCAGTCATGCTGGCTTGCACCGTTTTCGAATAAATTCTTTGTTTGGAATCTTCTACAGCTTTCTTGGTATGAATCCCACTTCTAAACCTGTCAGCAATTTCAAATCGAAGTTTCCAGGGCGTTTTTACATCTTTCATTGCCTGTAGGACCCCTAAATCTTCATGCTGGATACCAAAGATGGAGTGATAAACGATCTGTCCGGCAGATATGTGATCCATTCCCGTCTTAAGAACCCATTTACACTTCCATGCATAGTTTGTATACCAGCCACATTCCCTTTCCTGAAAAAAACATTTGAATAAGGGAGCGGTGGGAATTTACATGTAAGAGTGCACTTCTTCAATTTATCTTGGGTAGCTGCTGCATAAACGAGAAAGTTTAACGGGAAGAAGGCCCTTTGAGCACTGCGTGCCCCTGCAATTAGAATAACATATGCAAAGGCACTCAACGCAGATGCTATTTCTTCCGCTCGCCTTCCGTACATAACATTACAAAGATTCAATGCATGGGAATGTGGACCAAATCCCTTTTGAAGGCTTCAATACATTTATTTATATATGGATCACGTGAATTGTATGCAGCTATCATAGCGGTTAATGAATGGCCCTAATGTCTGTGCCATTGCTGACCTTCTCTCTGGCTTGTAAGTAGCACCCTCAAGTAAAACGTGGTGTGAGGGACGTACTGAGATATAGCTATATAATTCGTAGTCTCACCTTTCTCAGAGTTCATCTTTCTTGCTCATGAGTTCCACTTTTAAACTTCGGTAGAAAGCAGCCAATGCATGCAATGTCTGCATGCATTTGGGGTGTCTCAGCAGGAAGTATAACAGCTTTCTTGGTATTACCTCCACTTCTAAACTTGTCAGCAAATTCAAAGCGCAGTTTCCAGGGCGTTTTATGGTCATTTGGGGTGTCTCAGCAGCCATGTGTTTGTAAAAGGCATCAATGTAATTGACAGCTCTTTTGCCAGCAAATGCCTGTTTACATCTAATTTGGAATGCGGATTCTGTCAACATACCTGGCAGCACATGTTTAGCTTCTCATAATTTTTAATGGCGAGTCCGCTTTTAACAATAAGTATAACTAAGTATCTTCTCCTTTGTATTGGTAGACTGATCCTGGTTATTTTGATCAGGCACCTCATTGTCGGGGTTATCTGCATCTACTGTCTTTTTTCTGTTTTCCTCTCTTCCTGGCTGGCTCTCTTTTGGTTTCGTTCTAAAGGAATTGTGATTTACGCGAGTCTGCTTATAGGCAAACAATGTTAAATGATGTTATTATTTTATTACTTCGTGTCATTCGTTGACAGCAGAATAATAAGTTTCCAAAGGCTATTTTCTTCGCGAATAATCCTTTTCGTTGTTTTTGACTACACTGATTCTCTGCATACAGTGCATAGATGGACCATTTGCATGCGAGGTAAAAACTGGAAAATGCAAGAGAATGGTATGGAAAAGTGCTGTTCAAGGGTTTTTTTTTTCTATAAAAATCTGTAATAAAAGCTGAGAGACTATTTCACAACTTTTTCTCTTTCACATGATCTGTGTAATCATAGTCAGTGATTTGCAGAATATGAATGAGAATCAAAATTTATTTATTGGTAGGAAATGTAGTTTCACGTAATATGGTGTTAACTGGTCTGACTGTGATGAGGTAGAGGATATAGTTTGGCGGAATGTGTCCGGAATGAGTTTCAGAGGAGTAATTATTTCAAAGAAAATAGTATTATTTCTAATAATGTTGGCAGTATCATGGCTGCTCCCTTGTCTAGGCTAGCCAAAAAATATACAAAATTGTAAACCTAGGTATTAAGCGTAGCCCCATATGAGAGTGTCATGGATACCAAAAGATTTAAAATAAAAAGTTCTGTAGGTACATTCTACCACAACATATTATGTTTAAATAGTGTACAAATGTTGAAATGTAATTCTTAACTAAGTACAAACGTGTATAAAATAACCGCATGCATTAAAATAAATTTGTGCATTAAACGTATTGAAAATAATACCCAGTTCCTTCAATTCAAATACTACTCGTATTACTAAAAATCAAAAAGTTCAAACACCCGATATATTTCGATTCAACCCCCGGAAAAGCAAACAAAATAAAAATCCAATCTCAATCGCTTTTACAAAAGGATAAAACCAAACAAAACCCGTGTTCTATTTACTTTTAAAAATCACTACCATGCAATTCCCTCCTTTATACCTTCGATGTACGTAAAGTCACGTACAGTCCTGGTACATAGTGCCGGTGCACTCGACTAAGCAGCTAGTTTCTTCACAAAATGTAGGAAACCACTAGCTAACCGCTAAAACTAATTTCGCTAGGACTTGTACATAAGGTTGGGAATATTATTTTAGTGTGTCCTAGTTTATCGTTCATTTGGTTAGACTATTTGGTGAGGTTGAATGGCGGAAATGGTTAGATGTTATATGAAAATGTCAAAAGCATTGCTCTGTTAAACTATTGTTTGCTAGAAGACCGGTGGCCATCACATAACGGCCGCAGTGACGGCTGTCATGACAATGATGACAGCGGGGTTTGACTTTCGGTGTCAAAAAACGCTCTCTACTTTAATATATAACGTTTCAGTTATGTTATTCATAAAATTGCAGTCGCTCTATGGTGGCCACTGTTCTACAATGGATGAATCAATATTTATTTTTTAAACACAGGTGCATACATTTGGTCTTCAGAGTAACATTTCAGTTGACTCTCTACGTTTTGCCAGAGGCGTACAAATGTTATAGTTTTACAGTAATTCAAATTAGATTCAGAAATATTATACACATTATTATTAAATAAAGTATTTACAAAATACCTAGTCAGGTAGTTTAGATTAATTAATAATAAATTCAATGAAACATTTACACAATATATAACAAAAACAAACACATTCGTTCATTAATATTTATATTAATATTATTGTCATTAAGAAATTTATCTACAGTTCGTAATCTTGAGTTGCTTCAAGGAGTCCGATAACTTATATTCTGGAAAAACGGGCTTCTAAAGCAAAAGTAAGCATAGTAAAGTTAATTTAGAATCCACAGTAAAATCCTAAGGCAACAATAATAATAATGGACCAGTGTACCTGACTGCTAACAACTAATTGCGACATTCAATCTGTCCGCCATGCTTTGTAATTATACTAATTTAACATTTAAGCATTTACGCATTTACTTTAGTGATTAAAGGGATGCCCATATTGTACAGTACACGTTAGTTTGATGATTACAATAAATAGGATAAAAACTACCTTTACAGTATACAGTTACTTCATTAGAACGGAAATTCTATTAATTATAAGAGATTTATTGTACGTGGGCTTAAAGTTTTGAATCTATTATGATTACTACACATATTTTGTTCCACAGTACTTTTATACCAGACAAGCTTATTGTTTTGTTATTTATCCCCATTGTATTTAACTGTAAGTCTTCCAAAGTACTTACTGCTGGGACACAGGCCTCCTCTCGGTGAGAGGGAGTGGGCCGTAATCCATCACGCGGTCCCAATGCGGGTTAGTTGATGTCACGTGTCATCAAATTTTCGTTTCTAGGACATGCCAGTTTCCTCGCGATGTTTTCCTTCACCGCTTGTAAGCAGTGGTGATGAAATAATTTACCCAAAGTAAAGCGCCTGTCTGTGTACATACAACTTTCAACTCGTAAGTCGCGGTCGATACCACTGGGCCACCACCGCACCACAGAGCCTATTATTGTTCCTATACTGTTGTTGTACTGCAGGACAAAGGCCTCTTTTGCCGGGGTCGTGGGAAAGTCCGAAAGGCATACCGAGGCCCCTGGCAAACGGCAACGGAAGGAACACAGGTGGGTTTTAGTCAGTAAGAGTCTGGCACACCCTCCCGCTCCGCCCAGAGCGGGAGAAAGTATTTGTTAATTTCGCCCCCTCAAAAAAAAGGTTTCTTCTCACACAGAGAAGGTCCGAGGATTAATCACCACGCTTACTCTAGACGGTTTGGCTATAAGTAATATTTATCATAAATATCTAAACTCCACTATACTCGTACCTAGTTCTATTTCTAACTATACAGCAAGTATTACTTGACTACTACTAAAAGCCAGTGCAGTTAGCCACAAATCGGATTAACGAGTTGCCGAGGGTAAGTGGCTCGACGTTGCCACTAGAACTATCGGTTAACCCTCTGCTGGATTATCAGGCCTAATGTTTTTATCTTAAGTAATTGGAGTATACTTAGGTAACTACATAAGTACTTAGTGGTTTTCATGATAAAATTAGAAATACACAATTGTTTTTAGGGTTCTGTACATCCGAATGAAAAAACGGACTGTTCTTGTGTCACAGCTAATTTACTCCGAATCTAATGTACCAATTAAGTTGAAATTTGGTATTAATATTCAATTCTGGGATCCAAACACGAACATGTAACGTAAATAAATGAATTTTGAATATGGGGTCACTTTTGGGGGACGAATTAAAAAATTGTAAAAACTGTAACGTGTGACAGATTAAATGAAAGAGCTTACTGTGAGTGCCTCAATTTTTTAATAGTTTCAAAATAAATCGTTTTAAAGTCATTTAACAAAATAGATGAAAATTGACCATTAAATTTTTTTTGGGAAAGTACAGAAAATTGTTCCGTACTTATAGATTACAGGAAAACCTATAACAAGTCTGTCTAAAAGTAACATAGTAAATCTCTCAATATTGTGCGTACAACATACATTTGGAGTTGGAATGTTTTTCAACTACAATGTTTAGTTTGATCTTAAGATAAATTCATCCCAACTACGGAATCCTTCATTGTGCGTAGCCCGACACGCACTTGGCCAGACACGCAATATTTCACATTATTTTGACTTTGGACTGATCTGATCAAACGAATTTTGTAATAATAATTAAGCCATAAAAACAGATTTTTAGAACAATTACTAATGTTTAACGCCCAACGCACCACAAAACAATTTATCACCAAAGATAATCTGAAGTTATATAGCCTATAGGTATGCCTACTGTATTTTTTTCTCACCCTAACCGTGATGCTCGTTCCTTCATATAAGTTTAGACTTAAAAGAGATTATTTAAGCAGACACCATGCATAATACATATTGTATATTTTACTTAAACCTAGGTTAAAAAAAAATAGCGGTCACACATGAAAACATAACATTTTTATTTCTTTCTCGTTTCAAACAACTTCAAGCGCTTATATTTTTCTTTTTCAAGTTGAGCAAAGATTGAAGTTAAGAATTGAAGTTTAACAAAAAGATGGACGCATCTTATGACTTCTTATAAAATTCATATGAAATTTGTTTTTCATTAAAGTGCTCTTTGATATAAAAAAGCTGGTAAAATGAACGTAAATAATTTTGTATTTTTTGTTGATACAAGGAAAAATACTACATAGGTAGGTAAACTTAATAATAGTTACTTAGGATTATGTAAAGAATTTTCTTGTAGGTTCAGTATTACTAATATTTTCTCTCTCATAACCATACACGTCTGTAATTCTACTTTATATTTGTAGAAGTAGAAAGTAGAATTTCAAACTTGTATTGTCGTAACTTCAACCGTGACTTTTCTAGTATCAATTATATAGTCTGTGGTGTAGACCACAGACTATATATTTGATACTAGAAAAGCCACAGCTGAAGTAATTTTGATTGCGGGTGTTACGGGGTTAGGATGCAGTTCATGTTTCCGGAAAATATCTGAGTTTACACAGAATTAACAACTTCCATCAAACCCGTTAAACCGCTAGGGAAATCAGAGTTTTACTTTATTTTCATTAAAATAGAGGATCTGCTGCAAGCAATATACTTGTATTAAAAACTAGCTGTACCTGTGTTAAATACAAGACCTTATATTTCAATAATTTGGAATATTTTTCACTATTGCAAAGCGTGCCTGTCTGTCTTCAGTGTGGTTACAAGGGAAGGCAAAATCTTAGCGATTTTTCTTATATCATTCGTGTCCTAAAAATGGATAACCTTTCCTAGCAGTTTATGAAAACTGGACTGAATAACGTCTTAGGAGCCATGATAGTGAACACTACATTGCTGCTGATCCCATTGGGAAATACCAGTGTCATGTTAGGTACATACATCGAAATAAATAGCTGGTTCTATTGAAACACTGAACATACAAAGGCCATACAAAGTAATAGTCACCGCGGGGATACTTTTTAACAAACCATTCCAAAACTTATCTTCATAATACCTCTCGGAGGTCTCCCCAAAAGGTATTCCTTGTTTCCAATTAAATGCCCCATTTATATTCAATACGTTGATTTTTTTCGAGCGCTCGCTACAAATGTTAGCAAAAAGCCCCGTATTCATTAGAAAATGAAAGCTGAGAACATAGTTTTAGCAACATGTTTTTGTATTGCAGGAAACATATTGCAGAGTTGCTGGCACCAAATTAACGTTTTATTAATCTATACTAATATTATAAAGAGGTAAAATTTGTGAGTCTGTATGTAGGGGAAATCTTCGGAAGTAGGTACTGGTACGATTCCGAAAATTCTTGTGAGTTGTTTGTTTGCTTTTTTCTTTGTTTGTTTATTTTTTTGTTTATTTGTTTATTTGTTCGTTTGTTTATTTATTTGTTTGTTTGTTTATTTCGTGTCTTATAAATAATATATCCTTTGTTTGTTTGTTTATTCGTGTATTACGCTTTCATGCTAAAACGGCAGAACGAATTTGCAAGACCTGGGTTAAGACATAGGATACAAAATCAGCTGTTTCCTACATTTTGACGAGTTAAGCGAACATAAATGTAGGGAACAGCTAATATTTTTTCGGGACTTCGGGTTCGGTTCCATAGTAAAAGTTGTTCATAATGATGAGTACAATGACCCCTTAAGAGGATGCCCATGAATTCAATTTCACCCCGTATATTCAAAGTGGTGGTAATCTAAATTTCAACACCTTTGTTTTCACCAACATTTGATGTCGCAGGAAACACTATTGAGCAACTGTTTCTAAACTTTGCTTCTAATATACGAGGCTTTACACAGCTTTTGTATCAATATACACAGCTTTTGTACCAATATCATTGTAATTGTAATTGAATATCTCGTGAGTGGAATTCTTAATTTTATTGTTATATACGTAGCGTATGTTTATTACATGAGGGAAAATATTTTTATTCAGGGAATGTGTTTTATAAATATTAACCTTAATTTTATGAGAATGGGGAAAATATAATAACAAAATTGTACATGTTTTACTGAATTTAATAAAATATAATTTGGCAGATAATAATTTACTGGTTACCTACTGTTGGTATCCTACTGCTGGTCAAACACCTCATGACTTCCCGCTCTTTCGATCGAGGGCTTATTTGGACCACAGTTCGTTTGATTTGTCTAGTTCGTCTCGCCATCTTCTACGAGGATGATTTTATTAATAGTTTATTAGATTATATTTTCAAAAATCTGGTATAGTGTGAACATTGTGTGCCTTGATTCTTCAATCTAATAAGGCCTAAGGCCTGTAAATGTCTGGAGTAGTTTTCCCTTCTCCAGATGCAACTTCTACCTTACAGCGATAGCTCTTCTTTGATGTTAGTTCTTGTCACGCTGGCTTTACGAGTACTTACGTTACTTGATTTTTATTATTGATAACATTTCCATTTTTTCATTTCAGAGTTCGAGACTCTTTCAGCATATGTTCTACAGCTCGCAATTTCTTTAGAAACTCGTCAAACGTTACCTCAGTGCGAAACCCAAGTAGGTATGAGTTGGCGATAGAATTCTGCTTGAAACTATTGGAGAGTTGTGAGCAGCAAGTGAGTGCCTCCTGGCTCACTGTAAAAGATATTGGAGTCGCCCTCGTCCGTCTCCAACGACTTGGTCTTCGCGTATAGTCAGAATCCCCGAAGATGCAAAAAAGAATACCGGTGTCGGTCAGCAGCCGAAACAAAAACAAAAGACGACTCTCAAGCTAAGGAACATCTTACCCCTCGCAGTAAGACACCAACCTGGTTTTCATTGTTCAAAACACACTGTGTGAGATTGTATACTATGCTATGCACAAATATTTTCCCCATTTACTTACACAACCATAACGATTAATTAAACAAAAAAATATGTCTATAAAACAAAAATATCTTTTGTATAAAGCAAAACGATAAAATAAAGATGACGAAATAACACTTTCTGTCTGTGTGCACGAGTGTCACACAAATATTTTCCCCATTTACTCACACAATAATAACGATTATTTAATCAAAAAAATATATCTATAAAACAAAAATATCTTTTGTATAAAGCAAAACGATCAAATATTTTTTAAAAGAGTAACCGTGGAGTTTCTTGCCAGCTCTTTTCCATAGGTAACGACCAATTGGAACCGTGCACCTAGCTTCTGACGTTTTATAAGTGCCCAGTTGATTTTAAATAAAGAAGACGAAATAACACTTTCTGTGAACACGAGTGTCGTTACGCGGTCAGTGCATGAGATTTTGTAAGTGAATAGAACGCGGAATGTTCACCACTTTGAGCGATGATTTCGTTACTCTTTGCATATTTTTTTACCGATTTTGTGTAACCATCTTTAACGACAAGGACGAGGAATATATAAGCTACGCTATAATATTGTGTTGTATCTTCTTCTGGTATATTCACCTACAATCGTGCAAAAATTATTCCGTGTGTACCGTTTTATTGCTTTTCCAATAATGTGTGCCCGTTACTTTGTACAGAGGTGAGTCCGAGTGAGGACCTGTATAACATGGAATTAAATGAAAACAAATGCGGTTATTGTTAACCGTGTATTGTAATACGTCTCTCATAACATAGTTCCATTTAGCGTCGGTTTACATTAGTTTTCAAATTACACTAAACCCGTTGCTGTTTTATTTTGCATTCGTTTTATTTCATTACATTCGTTTCGTTTTCGGCTGTCGCTGAAAACCTGCGGGGGGCTCTGTCTGGCATAGGATCGTAGCATTATGCTGAGCGATAACCCTTTTGCGTGGATGTGACGCATATTTTCCACCAACTTGATATTTCGTGTTTGTGTTCTTTCTTTTCGATACGTTTACCGCAAATAAAAGTATTTTCTTTCTCTTTTTCTTAATTAAACATGTATCTAAATTGTATCGCCATTACCTTTTTGACTGACTGATGTATGTGTATGTATTTACCACAATATTAGATATCATTTACAGCTGGTACCGTCACGCGTGTAGAAGAACAAGATTGCATGATGTCCAAGCCAGACCCAGAGTCAAATCTTACTGTATTCATAAGTGTACGTAGGTGTGGGAAATATGCAGGAGTGTTGGATGAAATGATACGAATTACTTACTCGTTGTAAAAATATTGAAATATATTAAGTTATAATATACTAGTTGCGTCCCGCGGATTCACCCGCGTAAGTCTTGATCCCGTACGAATATTGCAATAAAATTACGTAAGTATCATATGTCCTAATTAATCCTAATCACGTTCTACCCACATGCCAAATTTCATCCAAATCCATTTAGCAGTTTTAGCGTGAAAGGGTAACAAACATAATATGTTTGTTACCCTTTCACGCTAAAACTTGTTTATTTATTTGTTTGATTATATTATAATCAAACAAATAAATAAACAAACAAACTCACTTTCGCATTTATAATCCTTTTCCATGTATTAACAGGAAATCTTTAAAACGAACTCACGAGTTGTAATTCGTAAGTTCGAACCCTGACAGGCGCTTTACTTTGTGTAAATTATTTCACCACCACTGCTCTCAAAACGGTGACGGTAAACATCGTGAAGAAACGTGTCCTAGAACCAAAAATTGAAAGACAACATCTAGCAACCCGCGGGCCTACCGCGTGGTGGATTACAGCCCAATCCCTCTCACAGAGATGAGGCCTGTGTCCCCGCAGTGGGAACATTATAGGCTGATTATGCCTTAAAACGAAACGGAAAAACAATAAAAATCAATACGGCAACTTTTCTTTCATCAATGGAATAAAATGAGGTTTTCAAAATCAAAAGTCATTTATTCAAACTAGGCTGAGAATCAGCACTCCTCGAACGTCAAAATTACATAAGACAGTCCCCCAAAACGCCCACCCTTCACCACTTCCTAGTGCTTTAGCTGGGAAGAAGAAGCGGTCAACAAACTCCCCAGCAGCACAGCTGTCTGTTCAGTAGAGGGAAAAAAAAATGGATTCTATACAACAGTATGCAACACAATTTACATTACGTGGAACATAAAACATTAAATTATTAGCCATATGTCAGCTAGCACACCACTATACCAACAAAAAAAAAGAAAAGCAAAACACCGAAAACTATTAATTCTCAAGCAGAGATAAAAACGTAAACAGAACTTAATGCCCAAATAAAAGCCTCCAAGCATAAAAGGCGTGCCCGCTTACATATAGCTATAGCTGTAACAGTCACAAATGATGAACTAGGACCATCAAAGTAAAATAAATAAACAAAGGTCAGCAAGACGACCAGTCACCACAAGCAGCACCCGTTCACGAGCATAACGCAAAAATCAGCCATCACCCCCCTCGCCATATTAGAGGGAAGGAGGTAACCCGACCCCCGACGCTACCGCAAGCAGTGACAACTAAGGGAGCATGACGAACTTGCTGCCGGTTGTAAGAATAATATAATCAGTTATCGAGGTCGCTAGCTAACCACATATTGCAATACAACTCAACAAAAAACATTGTAATGAGAAGATTATGTCAATAATAAACGAAAATAAAATTTAAAATAAATTGACTTATACAGTCAAATAAAATAAACAATTATATGAACTCATATAACCTGTCAATAGGTAGGCTAATTCTGGAGAAAGAACATAAACATTGTCTTGAGTTAATCACAGCGACCAACAATTCTTATCATTTAAATAGTCGTCGATAGAATAGTATGCCCTTGAACAAAGTTTGGATTTTACTTTAGTTTTAAACGCATTAAAAGGCAAATCTAGCAAAGAAGAGGGTAACTTGTTATAAAAAGTAATACCAAGCCCAACAAACGAATTATGAACCTTGTGAAGCCGGTGAAATGGAGCACGTAATTTGTCCTTATTTCTGGTGTTAATATTGTGAATATCACTGTTTTTGATGTATAAGTGTATATTTTGCCTAATATATAAGATGTTGGCGAAGATGAATTGTGATGCCACCGTGAGAATACCAATATCTTTAAAAAAATCTCTCAGAGAAACTCTGGCACCTAGCTGGTAAATTGCTCGAACAGCTCGTTTTTGAAGAACAAATATATTTTGAATGTCAGCGGCTTTGCCCCACAGCAGAATACCGTAGGACATAACGCTATGAAAATAACTAAAATATACTAACCGAGCTGTATTAACGTCAGTGTATTGTCTTACTTTCCTGACGGCGTAAGCGGCCGAACTGAGCCTTCCCGCTAGGCTTGATATATGAGGGCCCCACTGAAGTTTGGCATCTACTGTTATGCCCAGAAAAACTGCCGAGTCTACAGTTCCAAGAACCTCTTTATCCAAGACGATGTTGGGTCCTAGATTTCTAACATTTGGTAAAGCGAACTTTATACATTTTGTTTTCTTAGCATTGAGAACTAAGTTATTTATCGTAAACCAATCCGTCACAATTGAGAGTGCACTGTTTACGTCGTCAAAATCTTGTCTATTCCTTTCTACTTTAAAAATAAGAGAGGTATCATCTGCAAACAGTACAACGTCACAGATACCCTTTAAATAGAATGGTAAGTCATTAATATATACTAAGAATAAGAATGGACCCAGTATTGAGCCTTGTGGTACACCTAACTGTACTAGAAGCTCGGAAGATTTCACACCATTAACATCTACTAATTAGTTGACTACTGTTGGTTGCTACTGGTGGTTGCTGTTGCTAATTAGTTGACTACTTGTCTACTCAATGAAAGCGTATTGGATCCTGATCCTGTTAAAATAAATACGAATTTGGTCAAATACGAAAATGTTTTATTTATACACTATGGTTAGACAAGCAATAACGGATTGGTATACAGATAAAAAAAACAACAAAAAGTTGACAATGCTGGAAGGCGCCAATTTCAAATTAACGTCAACAATATAATTAATATTTTATCTGTAATACTGCATCATCTGACTAGCCTTTTCCCAACTATGTTGGAGACGGCATCCAGTCTATCCGGATGTAGCCGAATACCAGTATTATACATGGAGTGACTGCCTATCTGATGTCCACAACCCAGTTACTGAGTAATACGATAAGACTGGTTGTCAGACTTTCGGGCTTCTGACGACCCGGAACAACTGTCAAAGATCCACGAATGATAGCCGGGACCAACGGCTTAACGTGCTTTCCGAGGCACGGAGGGGTCTTGGTTGGAAAGATGGTCACCTATCCATGGACCAACCACAACAAGCATAGCTATATTACTGAGCCACGAGGCCCTTATGGAGGAAATGTTCTGGAGTGGCGACTGGAAGACGTAGCGTTGGAAGGCCGCAGGAATCCGCTGGATGCGGTAAGCACAGAACCGGTCGAAGTGAATGATGATGATGATAAGCCCCTAGCTTATATAATGCTTACCTATATATTACCAAGCCCATATGTATACTGGTATACTGCATATAACAACATAATCTCATTCACTCTTTTCCCTTACTCAATATACCCTCCATTTTTAAGATTTATATTAAAATTCTCAGTAAGCAGTTTTCATTTCGCCAACATCAAATATAATTTATATACTAGATGAAACTCCTACATTTTCCGGATAACTATTTCAAAGCTTTCCTCTAACGCTATTTTCGAAGTTAGTTTCAAAAGCGTTTATTGGAATATGGTTTCCGGAACCTGACTTCTGGCTTGCCCAAAAGATTAGGTTCCTACCTATATCGTGGTTGTAGAAGTGCCGATTACTTTGGCAGAAATGTCTTCAGGTGCATTTATGAACAGAACGTAGCCGACAAGTTTCCGGAAATGTCTATGAAGTCCTGTTGACCTTAGTTAAATTGAGCCACAAATCTGGGACTTTCTTCCCAGATTGCTTCGACCTGTAACTACGTTATTGAAGTTACAGCCAATATACCTAAAGCCCTACTATCCCAATCAAGACTTTTTATAAATTGGACGTCCTGCCCAGTCAGAGACTTCAGCCTGGTTACCAGATGTTAATTTTACAAATGCCAACAATATGGTCATACAGTTAAGAGTTGAAATCTACGTGTGAAAATTGCGGCGACGGACACTCGATGTCAGAGTGCACAAAGAAAGCTGACACACCGAAATGGTAAATTTGGGATGGGATGGGATGAGATGATGGGAGACTGCTGACTCAAGATTATATTGAACTGGACTACAAACCCTCGATTATGTTGACGTCAAAGCAGACATAATAATATTTTGATTTTAATTCTGAATAATAATTTTATACATATATTATTATTCTATCCCCGGTACTAAAAAGTCCGTCATTTAGAGGAGCACGTTAATTTCTCTTCGAAATCGGACTGGTTTCCTGAAATTCGTGTATGGGAATCGGCTTATTCTATGTCAGGATAACATCCTTGAGTTGTTGTAATTGCTATTTTCTATGTGGAAATTATGATCATACAAGATGTTTGTTTCATTATTCATCAATAATGAAGCACACCTTTCTATTTGAATTTATAGAGAAAATCAAAGTTTCAATTAAACTTTTCTATCAGGTGTGATGGCAGTGGTTTTTACTAGAAATATTGGTTACGGAAAATAAGAAGCGGAATGGGCATGTGATGCGGAGGAATGAGGGAAGAAATGTCGCAGGAACGTTTTGAGTTTGAATGTGGTCGGCTGTACAAGTAAGGGAAGACCAAAGAAACGGTGGTTTGTGTGAAAGATGATGTGACTAGAAAGAGGGTGACTACCGAGATGACGACTAATAGAGAAGTATAGAAGAAAAAGACATGTGCATGCAGGGGAATGATGATCAAACAAAGTACATTAAAGGAAGGGGAAAATTGAGACTTAGGTACCTATTTATTTTATCAACCCCTAACATATAAAGAGGGGTGTTATAAGTTTGACGGCTATGTCGTTCTGTTTGTGTGTATACGAGTAGGGGAAAACCAAAGAAACGGTGGATGTTTGTGTGAAAGATGATATGACTATAAAGGGGGTGACTACCCAGATGACGACTAATAGAAAAGTATAGAAGAAAAAGACATGTTGCGCCGACCCCAAATAAATTGGGATAAAGGCAGGGGAATGATGATCAAACAAAGTACATTAAAGGAAGGGGAAAATTGAGACTTAGGTACCTATTTATTTTATCAACCCCTAACATATAAAGAGAGGTGTTATAAGTTTGACGGCTATGTCGTTCTGTTTGTGTGTATACGAGTAGGGGAAAACCAAAGAAACGGTGGATGTTTGTGTGAAAGATGATATGACTAGAAAGGGGGTGACTACCCAGATGACGACTAATAGAGAAGTATAGAAGAAAAAGACATGTTGCGCCGACCCCAAATAAATTGGGATAAAGGCAGGGGAATGATGATCAAACAAAGTACATTAAAGGAAGGGGAAAATTGAGACTTAGGTAGCTATTTATTTTATTAACCCCTAACATATAAAGAGGGGTGTTATAAGTATGACGGCTATGTCGTTCTGTTTGTGTGTATACGAGTAGGGGAAAACCAAAGAAACGGTGGATGTTTGTGTGAAAGATGATATGACTAGAAAGGGCATGACTACCGAGATGACGACTAATAGAGAAGCATAGAAGAAAAAGACATGTTGCGCCGACCCCAAATAAATTGGGATAAAGGCAGGGGAATGATGATCAAACAAAGTACATTAAAGGAAGGGGAAAATTGAGACTTAGGTACCTATTTATTTTTTAACTTCCAACATATAAAGAGGGGTGTTATAAGTTTGACGGCTATGTCGTTCTGTCTGTATATATGTGTTGATATCTGTGTGTGGCATCGTTGCTCCCAAACAGGAGGTCCGATTTCAATGTGTTTTTTTTTTAAAGAAGGCTGATTTAATCGGGTTGGTTTTGTTTTTTGAAAATCTATACAGCCATATCTTTTCTGATTGGTGTAGGGATCTCAGCCACACAATGGTAATTCATTTCACTTTAACTCGTCCGACCGACTTGAAAATATAGGTCACAGGAACTCCGTCTATACAATTGTAGATCAACGGACTTTTGTCCAACCGGGTTTGAACCCGTTTGATTTTGATGAGTAGTTGGACAGACAGAGTTGAAAATAAACGAATAAATTCCACTCGTTCAAAGCAGGCAATTTATGGTTTTTACAATAATTGTAATAATTCATAAAAAAAATAGACAATGATACAATATTATAACGAATAATATTAATAATATTATAATTAAATTATTATTCCACACTTAACATATATCTGAATAACTTGCTGATATATGTTATATATATGTTTGCTGCATACTCTGTATAACCTGTACTCAGAGTCGTTTCTTTTGGCTTCTTAATTAAAATCATTCACGTTAATGGACAGGTTTAAATTTGAACCCTGTCTGTCACAATATGACAGTTTAAAACATTTCTTGTTTGTTGGTGATGGTGTTTGATTGGTTTTCGGGTGACGTCTTTGAGTATGGAAATTGTGACTTCATTGTTGTATTGGGTACCTGTAAAAACAAGTTTAAAAAAAAATGTTGTTTCATGGTAAAAATGGATGGTAAGGTAAGTACATGAGCTGATCGAAGCGACCAACGACCGATTGGAATCGTGCACCTAGCTTTTGATGTAAGTGCCCATGAAGGTTTATGTGAAATAAAATATTTTGTAGTTGATTTTGATTTTGAAAACCCTATTTAAAAAAAAAAATACTTGTTCTAAAGCTTGTTGTCACTTAATATAACCTTTTAACAAAAACATAAACACACCTCTTTTTCGTCGGGGGTTAAAATAGGAAATGCTTGTTTACAATGTCAACACTTGAGATCTATCAATAAACTTCTAAAATCTACATCCTGAATGCACATAGATTTGTTCACACCTACACAATAGTATTTCATTGACATAGGTCGTTCGTACAGCCCATAAAATTACAATGAACAGGCTACACATTTACAAAACTATCTACGCTTGTACACCAAAAAGAGGTAACATTATTGGTAAGACGTGTTCTCCATTCTAAAAAGAATTTACCCCAAAGTTTGTTTACCACCACTCTAAGTATTAAAACTATTGTACCGGGCGATTCTGCGGATTTTACGGATTTTACGATCGAGCATAAACATTGTTGCTGGTCTGTTCGCATTTACGCTTGAAAACAATCCTTTTGCTTCATTTAACTACCAAATGTAAGCCAGACATATTTTAAGGTCACAAATAAACGTATTTAATTTGGTAAAAGGCAGCCTGTTAGATATATATATAAAGAGGACTATGTCACTAGCTGTTTATTTTCTTTAGAGAAAATATTAAGGACATTGGGGTATTCATACAATAAAATAAAAAATAGCTTTTGAATGGCGATCCTCAAATATATGTCCTGCGAACACTGGTCTTACAGAACCTGGCTACCTAGCTGACTGGCTAATATTTTATTAAATTGTCATATTATTGTTGTCGTTCCGATACGAGAGGAAGAACAAGGATCACCATATGATTAGTACTCGTATTACGAGGGTGAAAGTTCTTAGAAAATCAAAAACTGGACAAACTAGCAAGTTATTAGTTTATTATATCTTTTACAAGTGGCCAGTTCTAAAAACTTGTAAGTGTCGCCCTCGTATGCTTTATGCATATATGTATTTGTTGTATACAGGGTCAAATTCCCTGCGTATCAAAAATTCCTAAAATCAGCATAATCAGCCTATAATGTTCCCACTGCTGGGACACAGGCCTCCTCTCTGTGAGAGGGAGTGCGCCGTAATCCACCACGCGGGCCCAGTGCGGGTTGGTAGATATCACATGTCTTCGAATTTTTGGTTCTAGAACATGCCGGTTTCCTGACGATGTTTTCCTTCTCGGTTTTGAGAGCAGTAGTGACGAACTATTTTACACAAAGTAAGTCGCAGCCGTTACCACATGGCCACCACTGCTCTCCTAAAAGAATATAGTTCTAATATAGCAAAGCGATTTATAAATTAAAACGACATTTTAGCAAAATGTCCTAGTAGCAAATCGTCCTACCAGCAATTTTGTCACATTAGCAGACCGTCCTATTTGAAAAGTAGGTACAGTAATGCTGAAAAATTACTATCGGTTTTTATCGTCATGGCACACTGGCATTTATTTGAAAGAGACCATTAAAATGACAAAATAAAGAACAATTTTTTTTAAACCAATTTTTTTCATAAACATTAGTTTCTTATTTCAGAAATATGCACTGATTCGATTTCTCTTCTTTTTGTTTGAAAGAGTACTTTGTTTGTCCCATTTATACAAGGTGTCGTTTTGCATCCTCGTCAAATTTCAGGAGGCTGCTATGAAAGACATATATAATCAAATAAAATTACGATACCTGCTCAATACTATACATGTTTTTTACACTTGTTTTTTTTTAATTATTTAAGTTTCACAGTATTTTAGAATACACCACACTGACGTCACAGAGATTAGAATCACCCCGTTGCGTATGCGGTAGTGTGTATGTAAAAGGGCAGCTACAGTGCGGTATCACACGGGCCGCGTTTTAACATGCGTGTCCCACACGTGCCGATTTCCGAAAATTAGAAAAAAAAGACCTACTATTAATGATTTGTGTCGAGAATCATCAGCATTGTTACATCCTTGAATTTGACGATGAAGCAAAACGACACCTTGTATAATGTTTGTTGCTTCTGCAAGAATCCAATAAGCAGGGCATGTCACCAGGCTCTTTCCACGTTGTATTTGTTACTGCTTGTGTTGTTTTACATAAAAATAAATTTTGGCGAGCCTTGGTTTGATTAATAAAATAAGGTGCCCGCGGACAGATAAACCCACACTTTACAATCGCTCTCACACTGTGTAGTTGTCGGTCGGGAGGTCGGTGGATGTTAGTAAATAAATCAACTCAGCCTATCGCAGTCCACTGATGGACACAGGTCTCTCCCATGCTTCGGTGTTGGTTCAAATTAAATTAGCTAGTGAAACTCCTCAGACGTGATAGGTATTGATATCTAAATACGAGAAAAAAAAACATTTTATTATATTTTTTTTAGGTCAACGACCGCTGTTATTGTTTTTACTTGAAGTAACAGCAATTGAGACAATCTGTTTTGTTTTATCATGTTTAGATATTGATACCCATCACGTCTGAAGTAAACATTTTTTTACATTGATACTAGCTGCGCCCCGCGGTTTCACCCGCGTTAATCTCGATCCCATGGTAATATCGGTATGAAAAATAGATGTTAGCCGATTCTCAGACCTAATCAATATGCTCACAGAATTTCATGAGAATCGGTCAAGCCGTTTCGGAGGAGTACGGGAACGAACATTGTGACACGAGAATTTTATATATAAGATTTCACTATCTGCGGTTGATGAGCCCAAAAAATCGTCAAATTAATTTTTTTTTTAGATCATGTTTAGATATCGATATCCACCACGTCTGTGGAGCTAACTTCATTTGACCCTGTATGTAAATGCCATAGACTACCTGCAGTATTGTCCCTCCTTCTTCCTTTAAATCCATCCAAAGGTTGTCTTTAAAAGATCTTTTAGCGATAAGGCCGCCCATTGTGTCACCCTCCCAATCTAGGGGGTCCAAACGCCTTCTGCCAGAAGCCGGGGGTCGTGCAGTCCATGGCCCTTTACAGGGCTCCTGTGTGAGCGCATTCCCTGGCGCTGCGGCCAGCCCACCGGTTGATCACGGCCCAAAGAGTCATGGCCATCCGGCTGGTCCGGGGATACCGCATGGTCTCCGGTGAGGCGGTGAGCCTCCTTGCCGGATTGCCGCCATGGGATCTGGCGGCAAAAGTTCTCGCGCACGTAAGGGAGTGGTGCGAGGAGGCGAAACGCCAGGGCGTAACTCCGCTGCCGTGAGAAATCACGGCACGGCGGACAGAGCTCTGGCGTGATCTCATGGCGACATGGAGAGTGCAACTGTTGCAACCCAGTGCTGGGCACGCCACAATTGCGATTATAAGTCCCCACTTTGAGGAGTGGCTAGAGAGGCGCCACGATGTCCGGACCTTCCGCTTGACGCAAGTCCTCACCGGACACGGCAGCTTCGGGAGGTTACTGTGTCGGATAAGGCGGGAGGAAACGCCCGGGTGTCACCACTGTGTGGATTGCCCGGAGGACACCGTTGAGCATATGGTGGAGGTCTGCCCGGCTTGGGCAGAGCACCGCCGTGTCCTCCTGGAGGCGATCGGCAGCGAACTCTCGCGTCCCGCCGGCCGGCGCGGGCTTGCAGACGTTGAGTAATGGGTAGCTCGCCATCCGGTAAGGACCAGGCCCGGGTCGACGGCGCGTTGTGTTCCACTCGCGCCTCAAAGAGATGTTGTCAGCACAAGTATAGGGGTCCACTAGGGCCGATGCCTGCCGGGGTCGTGGGAAAGTCCGAAAGGGAGACCGAGGCCCCTGGCAACACAGGCAATGGAAGAACACGGGTGGGTTTTAGTTAGTAAGAGTCTGACACACCCTCCCGCTCCGTCCAGAGCGGGAGAAATTATTTGATAATTTCCCGAGCAAAAAAAAAAATGTGTCGCCCTATGTAAAATGTCTACATTCATAGAAATAAGTAATTTATATGGTACATAATAAGGAATATTCTATTCTTTCAGCTGTCTTTTCCAATTATAAACTATAAACTAGTACATTCAGCAAAAACTGTCTAGCCAAAAGCTTTAAAACATTTATCAATAAACAAATTGCTAGATGCGCGTCGCAGACGATGCTACAGACTATTTGTCTGCATTTCAGATAGATTGGAATTCAGATCAACTAACGATGTCACGAAAGACAGATTGTGTAGAAATCGGGCTTTAGTCCAAATCGGTAGCTGATCTTGCACAATGTGCAACGAATATATTTTATTCTATTGTTTGGTAA
This sequence comes from Atethmia centrago, assembly GCA_905333075.3. NCBI lineage: Eukaryota > Metazoa > Arthropoda > Insecta > Lepidoptera > Noctuidae > Atethmia > Atethmia centrago. The sequence continues at coordinate 12,637,095 of HG995386.1, read as the reverse complement.
ATTGAGAAAGTTATTTTAATGGTGTCTTAATGCTTCTTATTAGCTGTATTTTTTGGGATCTTGCAACTGTTTCTCCATCTTTTGTAATCTCGGCATTTTTAATTAAAATGCTTATTCATATTTTCGCGACTACTAAAAATACCCACACTGAAAATCACTAAATGACGTCTGTTTTTGTGTGCACTGAATAAATGTATCTATCTATCTAATAATAATAATAATCAAGTAACAAGACTCTAAGTGTTAGTAACAAAATGCTTAGAAACTATGTTAGCAAAACATTAACAGAAACAATATGTGACATCACTGCTGCAAGGTGACAGGCCCAGCCGATACCCTGCAGCAGTGGTTCACAATCTAGCCCGCACCCTTGGTGCTGCCCCGCACCCTGGGATGCGCAGTGCGCATCACATCACAGTGTATCACAGTCAATGCGAGCTTCAGCAAACATCCCTGACGCGCTGCAGTATCGGGGCAACCCCATCAGCACCCTGAATGCGTTATTTGTATTGAACGCGAAAGCTTAATGTGTTTTTTTTTTCAGAAATAATACCAACCAAAGGGCGCTGAGTAACATTTTTGCAAACTATTACTGAACGATACCTAAACAAACATCTCTTAACGCTTGAACGCCGAAATACTTAGAACCTATTCTCACGAAGCTACGAGTAATAAAATCTACGAGTAATAAAGTCAGTCACAAACAGTAATACTACTGAGTTCACTAAATTCATACAAAAAACTCGGGTTAGTCTTGTCTGTTAAACCTCAAAATGATAAAGAACTAGGGTCTGCCCGCAACTTCGTCCGTGTAAAATTTATTGTTCCCCAACCCACTGCGTCGTATTGCATCGCCCGCCCGCGCTATTACTTCGTTTTCCTTTTTGCTCGGCTCCTAAGGGTTATAGCGTGATGTTAAATAACCTATAACCTTCCTCAAGAATTGGGCTATCAAATTCATTTTCAAATCCGACTGGTAGGTTCAGAGATTCCCCCCTACATACAAACTTACAAATAAACAAATTTTAGCTCCTTATAATATCAATATAGAAGTAAGGTATAGCAAGTTTTCCAAAAACTTATTTTGTTCGAAAAGTCAGTTCATTCAAAGATAATCCAATTGTAGACAACTTTCAAGGAAAATCTGTACCTAGGTGTTGCCAAATAAATTAGCTTCCAATACTTGTTTGGTTGCCAAAAAGTCCTCGAACCTTTTGCTTCCAAACATTTAATCTGAAGTATACCTCATTTTAAGTAAGTAAATTCTACTGAGTTTTGAGGGGATTGCTTGATTTTCCATATCCGATTTTGTTGCTACCACTTCACAGCATATTCCTATGTCTGTGATATATAAAATATATTCAGAATTTCTTTTTCTCTTCATGTTCGTACAGTCAGGGAAATAAATTGTTTTCAAATTGACCCGTTACGTCAATTTGCGGTATTATACCCACTTCATAACTGTCAAGACAGACAGCTGTGCTTCGAGTATTTAAGGACGATTTATGTTAGTAGTTTTGATAACTTTAGCCGTTAATAAGTTGATAGATAAATACCTACTTCTTTACGTCTGCCAATAAGCAACGTTGCAAAATCATGTCACTCATCATTTCCTTTCGCATTCCGTAAAATCAAAGCAACTACGTCACTCCGTAGCAAAAACTATAAAAAAAGTTCCGCCTCGCACGGATCTAGTTAAATTGCCCCACCTTAGCTCTGACTTGTAATATCCGGGAGCGTGTCATTTCGATAGCTTGGATGAACTTTTGATATCTCTTCCTGAAGTAGACTGCATTTGAGTTGATCATTTTAGTTTTAGTTCGAATCAGGAATAAGTTGCGAGTTGATCGAGAGATTTGGATAGTAATTAATTACCTCCGCTTTGAGGAGATAGATATGCTTTAAGATGTAGGTACATTTTAGATAACATGAGAACATGCGGATGGTAATATTTGTTATGCATTTGGCAAATGGCAAACGTAGATGTTTATAGGGTCGCAGCGTAGCAGCTGTATTAGAGTAGCCACAGATCGACATAAATGATATGCGTTTACAGAAGTTTTGTCCATTCTCCAGTGGACTGCAGGCTCAGCTACAGACTAATGATAAAATAATTAAACAATGTATAAAAATATGGTGGTAGACAGCAAGAAGACATTAAGAACAACAACTCTCAAAATGGTGAACGAAAACATCGTGAGGAAACCGGCATGTCCTAGAACCAAAAAATTTGAAGACATGTGACATCTACTAACCCGCACTGGGCCCACGTGGTAGATTACGGCCCACTCATTCTCACCGAGAGGAGGCTTGTGTTCCAGGAGTTGGAACATAGGCTGATTGTTATGTAAGAACAACAAGACACTGGCTGTTGCCACCGGCAGCCCAGCGATAAGCAGTTCTTTCATACGTTTTGCGTTTTGTAAAGCAGTTCTCAACACCGCAGCAAGAGGCGACAGCCACCAGTGATTGTGGCCAGTGGCTCGCATGCGCTTGCCCTAAATTGTAAACTTCAGTTCAGTTAAAGTATTCACTTGAACTGAAGTGTACAATTTTGGGCAATAATCTAATATTCATTAGATGTAGAAAAACTCCTGTAACAACAAATACAAAGTTCAAAGTTACTACAGTGAGCAACATTACCTTTTTACTACATTTTTATTTTCTATCGTAAAAGAAAGCAATAAAATGTAAATATAACAAATTGTAATGATGAAAGTTTGGTCTTACAAATGTTACCTATTAGTATATTGTTACACAAATCTCTTGGGATAAGCGCCGCTTGAAACTTTTTCTGCAGTTTTATCATAAGAATATATTTATCTAAGTAGTTCTTATTGTGATATAATAGAGTTACTATTTAAAAAGTGAAAGCTTTATACAAATAAAAAGTGATTTATCATCTACTGAATTTGGGCCTCTCGATAACCGTATAATGGAAATATTTAATAAATAGGTTCTTTGAGTAAAAAGTTGTAACGGGGGTAAAAAGACGAAAAACAGGGGTTGCCCTTAGCGTGTAGTCGCTAAGTTTGTAAGTTTATGCCCTGTCTGGAGGCCTTAATTTATTGTTTGATCTACAGGAAAGTTCGGTTAAGCAGCGGGTGTAAAAAGACGCTTAACGAAGAACAGGGGATGCCCTTAGCGTGTAGTCGCTTAGTTTATAAGTTTATGCCCTGGCTGGAGGCCTTAATTTATTGAGGAACCCACAGGAAAGTCCGGTTAAGCAGATGATAACCTCCCAGGTTAATCTGCGAGATACCAATTACAAAAAAAAAAACAAAGCCGAGAGTGCATTATACATACGCCCCGTCATTATGATTATTTTTTGTAATAGACCATACATGGGAACCTTCTGGTTCGGAGATATTGAAGGTCAAAGGTCCTAATTTTATTACGAAATAAGTTTATAAATTAACTTTAAATACTCCCACAACTCCTGCGCCGTTGCATCCATAAGCACAATGTTTTGCTTGCATTGCATTGCACGCTGCTGTATCTCAACAGCGATTTTTCACACCAAAAATAAAAGTTTTTTCCCAACAAAAGATTTTGCTCAATGATTCGAGTATTTAGCCGGCTATGTCATGAGTCTTGTTACACCCTGTAGACTAGTATAGGTACATAAAACCGACAATTTGTCAAAAGGATGCGACATTCACGTTTCTAATACACTGCGTTTTAGAAATGTGAATGTCACTGAAGCCTTGGAAAATACCACAAACTTTAAAATCTCTCAATCCTTATTGAGAGATTTTAAAGTTTGTGGTATTTGGTCGATGAGGCGACTAATTCCCTTCGATGAGCCATCTGCAGTGACTGCAGTCTTATTGTATCTCCAGTGGTGCCATATTGACCATCAATACAAAACGTAGGTATTGCAATGTCTAAACCAAAACGCGAACTTGATTAGAAATCACGACCTGGGGGGTAACCACGGCCTCTTAGAGCAGTATTGTTTTGATATTACATCAGTGTGAGAATGAGATGAAGCTATACAGGGGGTATACCTCCATCTCTTTCCCACTGTGAAGTAATATTAAAATAATACTGCTTTAAAAGGCTGTAGTTGACCTCCTGAAACTGGTATAAGAGCAGGAAAAGGAGTTCCGTGAAATTGTTTATTGCTTCATTGAAAGGGGTTCCAAAACTTCTGTTTTACAATTTTCCATCAAAATTTGAGGTGTCTACAATTTCTAGGAAACTTTTGGAGTTTGGGCTAACACTATCGTGTTTTGTATGGCAGTGAATCCCATTCATTTTGCTTAATAGTTTTACAGGTTCTCAGCACGAAATGAAAACCATTGCGTGTTACGAAATTACCTCGCTAGTATAAATCTGTTTTACAATTTTCCATCAAAATTTGAGGTGTCTACAATTTCTAGGAAACTTTTGGAGTTTGGGCTAACACTATCGTGTTTTGTATGGCAGTGAATCCCATTCATTTTGCTTAATAGTTTTACAGGTTCTCAGCACGAAATGAAAACCATTGCGTGTTACGAAATTACCTCGCTAGTATAAATCTATTTGTTTTCTTTCATTCTTGATTTCTTATATAAATTTCAAGTAATTCAAAGATATGATTTCTGTAACGATAAAGTCTAAGGTCGAAACCATACAGTTAGCCAGGTGCGATAAAAAGCTGGCTCCCGTTCGCGTGTTTGAACATTATATGCATCAGAATAAGGTTCACATTAATATGAAACGCTTACTTACATAAACTGCTCGTGCACCAAACGATGCTACTAGCTGTACAGCTTCGGGCCTAACATTTAAGCGAATACTGCCATCTCAATTGTTTACTCAAAAACAGATGAAACCGTGAGCGATAGTGATTTTTTTGCATTCTCGCACAGTTTCGTTTTCCACGCAATATCCTGCGCACTTTATTGACACTGGCTACAATGAAATACTGGATAATGAAAATTTTTCCATCGACTCGTGTTTATTTACCAAGGTATATGCTGTATGGTATAAGGTAATAGAAGCAAGAAGTGTAACAGAAACAAGAAGCGTAAGAAGTAAACCACGTACATCATAATTGGACGTAGTTACACGAAAAGGATCCAATCCACAAAAATACCCAAATATAGCCAAATTGAGTTAAGTATACCAAAGAGACCGTTTGACCATGGTTCTGCAGATAACCTTGGACTTGATAGGTCAGGTTTAAACCAAGGTTTATTTCGTTTTTTTTGTAATAAGCCTTGTTACCTACAGTTTTATTACAAAAAACTAAATAATCCTGTTACAGTCTAAAGGTTTTACGGTGTCTTTGGTATACTTAACTCAGTTTTGGTATTTTTGTTAATTTGATCCTTTTCGTGTAACTACGTACAATTATGATATGCTTGCTTGGTATTCCTGATGTGTTTTACTAAAAAAAAACCGTGAACGACAGTGATTTGTTTGCGTTTTCGCACAGTTTTCGCTTTACACTGGCTTTATAATGAAAATTTTGTTATCGAGTCGTGTTTACGTATTTACCAAGGTATAACATATACCTTGGTGAATACGAGTAAGTAAACGTTTGGCATAAGGTTAAGGCTTTTCCAGACAGAGGCGATATCGCGGGCGCGACAGGCATATTACTGCCTGTCGCGCCCGCAATTTATGCAGGAGCCTTAATAGAAACAAGAAGCGTAAGAAGTAAACCGTGTAAAGCATATGATATGCTAGCTTGGTATTCCTGATCAAGGGAAATACCAAGTCATTGGCAAAAAAACCGAAACCGCTTTTTAACAGAAAGAGAAATAACTTTTTGTCATGGGAGCATTAAAGAACTATTACTTTGATCAAGATCGCTATCGTAGGGATTTTTTTTTCTATAAAACAATATATACGCCTTATTACGAAACGAAGACGGAGATAGATGGACGAACTTGACTCCTACCGAAAGGACTGGGCCGCAATGGCAGAGAGCAGACGTGTGTGGAAACGGCAAAGGGAGGCCTTTGCACATGCACAGCAGTGGGACATTTTGGGCTAAATAGATAGATAAAATAAATTAAAAAACATTTTACTTTCTACCATAAAGGCTTCATACAACTCTGAGCGTACTAAATATTTTCAATATAAGTGTAGGTACTACCTCTGTATTCTACACTGAAGCACTATAAATACCAAGCTAACTATATTAATCATCAACTTTGTGTTTATTGGTACGTAACTTTAAGTGATTTAGTACCTGGAATATTATTTAGAGAAGAACGGTGCAAGTCAGTTATAGCAATGAAGGAGGTCTTAGTTTACTAGGTACAGTTCAAAACATACACAGCATAATATGTAGAAACGAATATACAGCCCATTAAATAAAGTGGAATACTCCCTTCAGATAGCAAAAAAGATAAATTGCACAACGAACATTATAACCACCCACATCCAACAGTCATTAAAAACCTTTTCAATCATAAAATTCAACAAACAGCAACTGTTACCCTACAATTCCCGAAATTCTATTCGTTTTGGGCTTCAGTACTCGGAAATAATGTCCAATTAGAGTGCCAACCACTTCTGTCTTTTCACACGTTCGAACATCGAACGGCTGAACACATTTGGTTAATCGAATTTTCGATGTACCACTGATGATTCGGGATAACGCTGGAATTAATTGCTAAACGGTTTCGCTTCATTTGTTGCCGTACCCTTGTGTTTGACTTGTTCTCGTGTTTGGTATCTGTAATTAAGGATTTGATTACTGGTTACTTTTTTATGGTTTACTTGTATGGTCTCCATAGGGACCAAACTTGATTCGTCCTTTCCTTTTCGTAGTAAACAAGGAACCCTTATAGTTTCGCCATGTCCGTCTGTTTGTCTGTCTGCCTGTCTGTCTGTTTATCTGTCTGACCCCCAGAGAAGCTTAGTACTAGAAAATGTGCTAGAAAGCTATAATTTGGCATATGTATACATATCAATCACGCAGAGAAAGTGCAAAAATAAAGTCTTGAAAACATATTTTTTAGTGTACCTGCATTGCACGTTATGTGGGGATGATATTTTTTTTCTCGTCTACCCCATGGTGTGAGGTATCGTTGGACAGGCCGATCAAAAATATTGCAGATCTGTGAACACCACTTTTCAATTCAAGGATCCAATTTCGTAATATGAAGCATTAAAGTGCCAATTTTTGTTAGTCAAGTGTCCCTCCCCCCTGCCAGCTAAATGGTTGTTTATGGAGATGTGAAAACATTCATGGCAGTAGTACATATAATGAAATTAAAAGGAGAACTATCACAGCTAAGTAGGCTTTACAAGTTAACGAGTTATAGTCGACCAACTTCAATTTGCAGTTGTAGAATTGACCGTGGCATATATCGATGTGGCCGACTCCCTCTCACCGAGGAGGCCTGTGTTCCAGCAGTGGGAACATTATAGGCAGATTATGCATATATCGATGTATGGGAGAAGTTTTTCTACTACAATGTTAAGTTTGGAACCCATTATTGTGCGTGGTCCGACACGCACTTGGCCGGTTTTTCAATAATAATTATGGACTAGTCTACCCGATGCCGTGGTTGTCACTCTATAAATCTTTTTAGGGATTTCGGATACCTTTGCAGCAGCTATCTGCTTCACTTGACATCAGCTAGTCACGTCAGAAAGGTTGTTTTATTTTTGAGATTTGTTCATGATATTACGATTCGGTAGGCGTATATCGTTCATTTGCGAGAAGCTTGACATAATTAAAAAAGAGTAGTTTTTGGGTATGACGAATTCAAAGTTTTAAAGCAGTGGTAAGAATGCGACGAAGTATAAAGTCACACCGCTCTAGTTCCCTCATTTTAGTGCTCATCTCATATACACCAACGGCAGAGGCAACTGCAGTCGTCGACTCGTCGACGGCAGTGGCAACTGCAGCCAACTCAAAAATGCTGATTTTTTGTTATGTCACCCTTCTTGCCAATCAGCTATATATTAAATTTTAAATTACTGTAAAACTAACTTAGGTATGAGGGAAATAGGTAAGAATTGAAACCGACGAAACAAAAGGCGAGTAAAAATCAAACCGACAGCTTCGTCTTTGAAGGTTAAAGTTGGTACAGATATAGATTTGTCTAACCGTACACAACGCTACAAAGTTATTTTGCCGCGTAGCCAGAATTGGAACTACCGTCGCCATCTTATTTCGTCGATACAATTTATATAACACAATTTCACAATTTTTTACCAATAATAGAGCAGTGGTGGCCCAGTGGTAATGGCCGCGACTTACGAGTTGTAGGTCGTAGGTTCGAACCCAGATAGGCGCTTTACTTTGTGTAAATTATTTCATCACCACTGCTCTCGAAACGGCGAAGGAAAACATCGTAAGGAAACCGGCATGTCGCATTCGAAGACATGTGACATCTGCCAACCCGCCCTAGACCTGCGTGGTGGATTACGGCCCACTCCCCTCTTACAGAGAAGAGGCCTGTGTCCCAGCAGTGGAAACATTATAGGCTGATTATGTTACCAATAATCCCCCTGTCAATGCCACTCTTTCAAAGTCCCTACATATGTAGGTACAAATCTACAAACATCTATTTACAATCCTATTTATCCTTCAAAGAACACACAGTTATGACGTAGGTATGAACTTGTTAAAGGACAAGTTGAACGTGGTTAGCGTGTAATCGAACGGAAGTGTCGCAATATCCGAGAGCAGGCTGACGCGATTTCAGGACGACTGCACCCGTAATGCATTTCCGATTTGTGAAATGCTGTGATTAGGGATGATGAATGTGCTGAACGCTTTCCTAGTTGGTGGAGCATATGTAGTTACAAATTGGAGTCAGATTGGTAAGGAAATTAATGTAAGTTGGTGTTACTATAAATGGCATTCCAAGATTAAGAAAAATTGTTTATCAGACGTTAACGCTCAGTGTTTTCGACTTACCTGAACAGGAACACAATTACGTTGATGCTACATACGGAGTAAATCATATTCAAAACTAGGTACAGTGAAACAATATTTTTCGAATACCGCTATTATGAAGCTTTAACAAACATCGGGTACACACAATTTGTCCTAAAAAATAAACACCATAACTAAAAATGTGGTCAATTTATCATCTTCAACATCTGCATGGCCCTGACCGCTCTACGCAACCATTATTAATTCTAGGCATATTTTTTAACTAGTCCAATAGAACTGCAGTATTTTCCTCCGTGCTAATATTTTATTTTGTCATAACATAATTCCAATTTATCCAACAGCTAAGAACAAAACAATTTTCTCTCATTTCATCGAACTACGTCACAATTCAAGATCAAAACGCTTGAAGTGATAAAGCACTCTCGGAAGCGATAAAGTGCTCTCTTCGAAGCAATAAGTCGCTCTTCGATATCGAGCCTCATATTAACCTTGACCGTTCCACTGAAGCACTTAGCTCATCCATCATTATCAGTATGCAAATTAAGGGAGAGGCTCGTTGGATTATCATTTTGTAGTCTCTCTTCAGGTTTTAGGCACCCACTGAAGTTTATAGACAAAGACAAAGACATTTATTCGTCGGATATGGTGTGTACAAGTTGGTTATAAATGTTAAGCTCAGGACACATCCGCCGCTAAAAGCGGCATATGAATATCTAGCGTACAATGGGTATAAAACCTATATACACCTACAAAATTTATAAACTACTTTTACTCTAATAAACAATACAAAACACTTACACTATAGATATAAAGATACGTTTATACTCTACCATACAAAACAAAGAACAAAAAGTATAGGTGGTAGTAGTTTCGTATGCTAAATTGGTTTTTTTTATTTTTATTTGTGATGGGTTTGCTCTTGACCTTAGTCTATGTCAGAGGCGACAGAAACAAAGTCGACGATGGAGCGAGCTTACCCAGAAGAAGCCTGTTCACTCTCACTTTGAAGAGATTAGGGTTATATGCGTTCGGAAACACAGACGCAGTCAGAGAGTTCCATTCCTTTGCTGTGCGCATTATAAAAGAAGTTTGGAAACGCTTAGTGCGAGTTGGTGGGATAGCCACCAGGAAGGGATGGTAACCTGAAGTGCGCCTAGATGACCGATAATAGAAGGGGGCCGGTGGAATGAGGTCGTGGAGTTCTTGAGCACACTCTCCGAAGTACAATCTATAGAAGACCGACAAGTAGGCAACCTTGCGACGATGGGCCAAACTGTGAAGCTTGGCATCCACCAGATTTACGTCGCCAATGAGCCTCTTAGCTCTGCGTTCCACCGAGTCAAGCGCGGCAAGTTGGTATTTAGCCGAGCCATCCCAAAGGTGGCTACAATACTCCATGCAGGAACGGACCTGCGCTTTATAAAGGGTCAAAAGCTGTCCAGGCGTAAAGTATCGCTTCACCTTATTTAGGATGCCCAGTTTCTTGGCCGCAGTTTGGGCTTTGTACTCGATGGTGGCGCCGAAGTTGAGGTTAGATGTCAACTCCGTGCCTTGGAGCTCGAGCCGATCAGTTACAGGAACCGATGTACCCCGAAAAGTAGGAGTCAGGTCGAAACGACTCCTTTTTGCGGTAAAAAGACACGCTTGTGTTTTGGTGGCGTTAAAAGTGACCAGATTATCATCACCCCACTGGGAGACAAGGCTTAACGTCAACTCTGTCCGCTCTACCAAGGCCTCTCTCAAGGAACGAACTGCGGCCCCGTTGGTTTTTGCGCTGGACAAGTATCTCTCTGAAACAGTACTGTCGTCCGCGTACCCAACAATACCAGTCTGTAGTAGGTCATTGATGTGTAGCAGGAAAAGAGTTGCAGAGAGAACAGACCCCTGAGGAACTCCGGCATCAATAGCCATAAGGTCAGAGGAGCAGCCGTCAACGACTACTCTGATCGACCGTTCACTAAGGAAGTCTGATATCCAGCTACAAAAATCAGCTGGGATGCCATAAGCAGGAAGCTTGCTGAGCAGACCTGCGTGCCAGACCCTGTCGAAAGCCTTCGAGATATCAAGCGATACAGCAAGTGCTTCGCCATGTTTCTCGATGGCTTCGCCCCAGCAGTGCGTGACATACACAAGAAGATCACCAGTTGACCGTCCCCGGCGAAAGCCATATTGACGGTCACTGAGGAGATCATTCGAGGTAGGTCAGCAACTTACTGTTCAGTACCCTTTCCATAACTTTGCATAGAATGGAGGTAATGGCGATCGGACGGTAATGGGCAGGGTCAGCACGGTCGCCCTTTTTGGGCACTGGTTGTACATTAGCAAGCTTCCAGGATTTTGGTACCGTGCCTTTTTTAAGAGAGAGACGGAACAAACGTGTCAACACAGGAGACAGTTCAGGCGCACACTGCCTCAACACTCTCGCCGGAATGCCGTCAGGCCCGCTGGCCTTATTCACGTCTAGACTGCACAATACTCTTCGGACCTCTCTAACGTGAACTGCGATCTCCGGCATCGTGGAGTCACAATGAGGTACTGTAGGTGGTTGCTTGGAGCCAGCGTGCAGACGTGAATTGCTTGCAAAGAGAGATGCAAATAAATTTGCTTTCTCTCTTGCGGAGTGGGCCAGCGACCCATCAGGTTTCAGCATTGGAGGTAAAGTGGGACGACAGAAATTCGCTTCGGCCGCCTTAGACAGGGACCAAAACTGTTTACTACCCGGAGGGTGCGATGCCAGCTTGGCCCCAATACGTCTGACATGGCCAAAACGTGCCTCACGTAAAACCCGCTTGCAGGACTTGGCGGCAGTGTTAAAGGCTCTCTTCTTCGCGCGAACCCTACGAGCTGGTTGTGGGTTAGTTGGTGTCAGCGTGCTTCATCCCACTGCTGGGCAAAGGCATTTTGCGTCACTTGATATTAAATTAGAAATAGAATAGAATAATCATTATTATTTACACACGGCTAAATATCAGATGCTTTACGGCTAAAAGATATCTTCCGAAATAAAATCTCATTTTGCTTTGTTTCCTTTTTATTTCGTGTGAAATCTAAACTTTATTTCAATAACAACCTTAAAACCACATTTACACGATGCGAGTTTCTTGCCTGTGGCATACAATTAAATTGAAGCTTTGTTGCTTTCAAATCAAATCAAATCAAAATATTTTTATTTCACATAAACCTACATGGGCACTTATGAAACGTCAGAAGCTAGGTGCACGGTTCCAATGGGTCGTTTCCTATGGAGAAGAGCCGGCAAGAAACTCCACGGTAACTCTTTTAAAAATAATTGGCTTTTACAATGTCTTCAAATTACAGTGTTAATAGGTATGGGAGAACAGTGTAGGCCTGTCGAGACGTACCAGGTACTTAACAAAAAAAAAAAAGAAAAGGTCTCCAAAATATCTAGTCTATTAAGCCTACAACGTTCTCACATTCACAAGGTACACACAAATCTGTGTAAAATATTAATAAAATAATAAAAATAAAAACGCATTTAAACTAGATGAAGTTTGCCATTACAAGTCTGAAATCAAAATTTTAGGTATATAATGTCAAACAGTGAACATAATATGTCAAAAAGAAAATTTGTATAAAAAATAAAAATAATAAACATCGTAATTTGGGAGCAGTTAATAGGAATTTACGTAGTTATGCCGTTTATGAGGTACCAGGGAAGCCACATGTGCAGAAGGAATTATTGTCAAACTTCCTTGTCTTCAAGCTTTGATTTGCATCTTCTGAACAACTGTTTAGACGTAGCAACTTGTATAGCTGCTTCAAGTTATGGTATGCCACAGGCAATTGAATCGCACCGTGTAAATCAAGTTTTAATTTAATTATGTAATCGACAATGCGAAACGGCGTTTCCTGCATCACATTACTACTATTATTTGATCGAAAGATTTGGACGAGATTTTATAGTCGGAGAAAAATATACAGACCAGAATTTCCAATTCGAAGTTCACGAAATAAACAACGGAAATACGAGACTCCTGTGGCCGTCACACCTGTGTGAAATTCTACTAAAAATAAAGATTATAAAAAATATTTCATAAAAGCTTTTAAAATTTCACGCTACTCGCCAGGTGGCCGTAATCATAGTACATATGAGTGCCCCGAGCGCTCACGGGTGCGAATACAAAAATAACGACTTCCATTTTTCGGGTTCCGTAGTCAAGGAACCCTTATAGTTTCGCCATGTCATAGTCCGTCAGTCTGTCTGTCCGCGGCTTAGCTCAGAGACTCTTAAGGCCCGCGATATCGCCTCAGTATGTAGGAGCCTTTAGTACTAGAAAGCTGTATTTTGGCATGGTATACATAAATATTAATTATGCCGACAAAGTGGTAAAATCAAATCTTAAAATATGTACTTTTTTTCTCGCCTATTCCATTGTGCGGGATATCATTATGGTATATCCAGTGTGTGGAAACCATTTTCAGATTCAGGGATCCGTTTGCAAAATATTAGGCTTTTATTTTTTTTTGGTTGGGAAATTATTAAATAACTTCTTTCGCTCTGGGCGGAGCGGGAGGGTGTGTCAGACTCTTACTGACTAAATAAAACCCACCCGTGTTCCTTCCGTTGCCTGTGTTGCCAGGGGCCTACAGTTTCAGACAGGCAAACGGTTTCGAGCTTTCCCACGACCCCGGCTTTCTTCTCTTTCTTGTGCTGACGACATCTCTTGTGAGGCGCGCGTGGTACACAACGCGCCGTCGACCCGGGCCTGGTCCTTAACGGACGGCGAGCTACCCATTGCTCACCGTCCGCAAGCCCGCGCCTACGGTGGCCGGAAATCCGCCCGGGATTCCTGACGCCCAGGGCGTAAATTAATATTAAGCTTAAAAGCGCAAATTTTTGTTAGAGAAAAGTGTCCCCCCGTCCCTCCCCGCCAGCTAAATAGTTGTTTAGATGTTATGTATTACGGCAATAGCATATAATTTAATGAACTTAAAAGGATCACTATCACGGCTAAGCAGGCTTTACAAGTTAACGACTAATAATCGACCAACTTACGTTTGCAGTTGGAATGTATGGGAGAACATGATTTTTCATGATGAACAGTTTTCTCTGTAAAAAAAGAGACTCTAACCTTGGTACCGTTTATCAGCATAAAAAAGAAAAGATACAATAAAAAGTGAATCTCTAAACAACCAAGACAAGAATTATGCACTTATTATATCTTGGTTTAAATCTACAAACTTAGTACGCAACTGTGGCGAAGATAAAACAAATTTAAACTATATTTTGTTTGGTATACTCCTGATTAGTCAATGTGGAACTCATCTTTTTACCATAATACATTATAGAAAAGTTATCGAGAGCATAATTTTAATTCCCAGTAAAGATTTATTTGTGAAAGGTGTAATAAATATTTTGTTAAATATATTTAAAATGCAATTTTGTTAAAATAAAGTACATGGTGAATAATCGGATATGTACGGTAAAGTATTCGGTAAATTTTTCGTTCATACTCATTATTTATATATTGGAGGATATTGAGGTTTCCCATTCGGAAGAAACGAACACCGGTTCGTTAAATATATGAATGGATACTTCTTTCCTGTATTTATTGTTTATTCATAACAAAAATAATAACCGAAGTATATTGAAAACCTTGGCTTTGTACCTGTGCGAACATTTGAAGGGTTCCGTAGTAAACAAGAAACCCTTATAGTTTCGCCATGTCGGTCTGTATGTCTGTCTGTCTGTCTGTCCCCGCTGTAACTCAGAAACGGTTAGTACTCGAAAACTGTAATTTGGCTTAAACCACGCCACTCAGAAAGTATTGCGTGAAAAAGTTTTTGTATTTAATGTTTTTGTTTTTAAAGTTTAGTATCGCCACCGTGTGTCTTCTTTTTATTCCCGAAAATAAAAAATCAGCTCAAAGGGATACAATTTTCGATGCGCTGTCAGCGTTCAAGCAGACTGTAAACGAGGTGTCTGCGGCGGACTGGAAAAAGTGTTTTGAAAACTGCTTCAGACGCATGAAACTTTGTATAGAGGCTAGTGAAGAGTACTTTGAAAAGATTTAATAAAAAAATTTTTACCGTAGGGACATTTTTTTTGATTTTCGCAATTCCTTCTGAGTGTCCCACGTATATTCATATTAATCAAGCCGACGACGTGCTAAAATATATTTTTTTAGGGTACTACCTTCCTTTACCTCCCTTGCACGTAATGTGGGGATGATATTTTTTTTTATCGTCTACCCCATGGTGTGGGGTATCGTTGAATAGACCGTTCAAAAATATTGCGGGTCTGTAAACACGATTTTTCGATTCAAGGATCCGCTTGTGTAATATTAAGCATTAACGTGCTAATTTTTGTTAATCAATTGTGAGAAAAATCATGGCGGTAGTACATTTACAAGTTAACGTGAATTAGTCGACCAACTTAAATTTGCAGTTGGAGAATTGATTGTGGCATATATCGATGTATGGGAGAACATGTTTATCAACTACAATGTTAAGTTTGTTTTTGGGATATATTCATCCCAACGACACGCACTTGTCCGGTTTCTTGGCTATTATTATTGTTTATACCTAATAATAAAAGGCTTTGCAAAACACTCGGGCATACTTACTGAAATAATTAGTTATTTTGTTGTTACAGTATTAAATTATGTGGAAGTATTTATAATTTTGGATTCAGTCTTAAATATTAGGTGTTGTTTCCTGTAATTAAATCAGAAAAAAACCGTTCAGCAAAAGTATTTTTCTCAAACATTCTTGGAAATTTAAGAATTATTTTGACAACTTTCTTCGAGATATATCGAAAATGCTGTAGTGGTCAAATACATGCAAGCAGGCCGCCGGTAATGTTAGTATGAAAATCCATAACTGTCGTGTTTAATAAATTACTATGAAAACTCATTATGTCGTGTAGTTTAAAAATGGAACGAACTTTTTACTTCGACACTTTGCAACCGAGGGAGTAACTTATCAAATATTTTATTTAAATTTCGATTTGGCTTGCACTCAGAGCAGTTTAAAAAAAAATAAACAAATGCACATATTGGCGCGTGAAAATTTATCGTTGTTCGTCATTGATGCTGAGAAAGATTTTGAGAAAGATATTAACAAAAAGGTAGAGACTGTACAAGCCTTGGCCGCAACCAGGCATTGATGGACGAACGTGAAAATGTGGGGCAAAGCGAAGCCGAGGCACATATTTCCACGTTCATCCATCAATGCTACCCCTTTTGCAGGCCGCGGCAGTAATAGAACTATTTCGCTCAAACACCAATCTAATATCTATATCCCACTGCCAAATCAATGTGGTTTACCCCGTGTGGACACGAATCCGGAGTTTCCGACTTTCTCCCAAATGCCGCTTTCTGACAGAATACTTAATTCAAATATGTAAATATATCACCTTTACAACGATGCGACGAAGGTACAGTTATAATATTTCAAAGATATTTATTTATTATTTATGAGTCGTTATGAAATAACTTCTCCCGCTCTGGGCGGAGCGGGAGGGTGTGTCAGACTCTTACTGACTAAAACCTACCCGTGTTCCTTCCGTTGCTGTATTGCCAGGGGTCTCAGTAACCCTTTCGTACTTTCCCGCGACCCCGACAGGCATCGGCCCTAGTGGACCCCTACACTTGTGCTGACATCTCTTTGAGGCGCGCGTGGAACACAACATGCCATCGACCCGGGCCTGGTCCTTATCGGACGGCGAGCTACCCATTGCTCACCGTCCGCAAGCCTGTGCTTACTTTGGCCGGAAATCCGCCTGGGATTCCCGACATGTGCGTCAGGAATCTCCTGCGGCGGCTAGGGGCGAAAGGGTGTGAACCCAGGCAGGCGCTTTGTTTTGTGTAAATAATTTCATCATCACTGCTCTCAAAACGACGAAGGAAAACATCTTGAGGAAACAGGCATGTCCTAGAACTAAAAATTCGAAGACATGTGATATCTACTGCGATCAGTCTGCTGCGAAAGTTTCAATTGAATTAGTTAGTTTAGGGATAGCATGCATGACTTGAGATTTTGTTTAAAACTATCTGGGGGAATGTTCTTTCCTTCCTGAAGAATTTTTTTGATAAAGACATTCGTTGATGTTTTGTAGGTCTGTACTATACCTAATAACTCCTTGTTATTATATTGCCTGGTCGTTCAAATAAAACGATTAATTATATTTTAACTTTGACAATTACTTATTTAAAATATATACCAAGGTATTTATTTAAAATAACACATAGGTGCGTGAAAAATGATCGTTGTTCGTCATTGATTCGGCGAAAGATATTGAGAAAGGTAATAAAAAGGTAGAAACTAGCTTTTCCGCAACCAGGTTCGTCCATCAATGTACTAATTTGCTCAAATACTATAGTCAATCTAATATCTATATCCCACTGCCAAATCAACGTGGTTTATCCCGTGTGGACACGAATCCGGAGTTTCCCACTATCTCCCAACTCCCGCTTCCTGACTGAATAATTAATTCTAATATGTAAATATATCACCTTGCCAACGATGCGACGAAGGTACAGTTATAATATTTCAAAGGTATTTATTATGTATGAGTCTGCTGCGAAAGTTTCAATTGAATCAGTTAGTTTAGGGAAGGAATGCTTTTTTTTAGGTGGGAAATTATCAAATAACTTCTCCCGCTCTTTGCGTCAGACTCTTACTGACTAAAACTCACCCGTATTCCTTCCATTGCCTGTGTTGCCAGGGGTTCGGTAACCCTTTTATAACTTCCCGCGACCCCGGCAGACATCGGCCCTATTGGCCCCTACACTTGTGCTGATAACATCTCTTTGAGGACGAGACGCCGTGGCGCCTCTCTAGCCACTCCTCAAAGAGGGGACATATTGCCGCAATTGTGGCGTGCCCAGCACTGACTTGCGACAATCGCGCTCGCCATGTCACCATGATATCCCGCCGGAGCTCCGTCCACTGTGCCGCGATTTCTCGCGGCAGGCGGAGTTACGCCCCGGCGTTTTGCATTCTCGCGCCACTGCCATATGTGTGCGAGGCCTTTTTAGGCTTAACTTAGTTTTAATTTAATTTAGTTAATGTTAATAATCATCTTGTAATTTGATTAAATTAGATGAAATTTAATGAAATGAAATGCTTATATTCCTGAAGAATTTTGTTGATAACGACAGTCGTTGATGTTTTGTTGGTCTGTACTATGCCTAATAACTCCTTGTTATTATATTGCCGAGTCGTTCAAATAAAACGAGTTATTATAGTATAAATTTAATAATTACTTATTAAAAATTTACTTGCCATCAAGAAACGATATGTGATTGTACACTCACTTTTTCTTGTTACCTACAACAGTGTAAAAAAAATGTACTTACTATTATAGACTATTTACGAGTACCTACCGTTCTTCATAAGTTCGTGTATTTAGTATTAAGGCTCGTGCAGACTAGCGCGATATGCCTGTCGCGCCCGCGATATCGCCTCAGTCTGCGAGCCTTTAAGATTAATTGGTCAAGGACAGCTAATGAAACACAATTGATTTTCTATTGTTTGACTCCGAATCGGTGTCGCATGGGGCTTAACAGGCTGGTTAACTTGTATTTCTCATGTTAAGTGAACTGTATTCTTTTTGATGAATAAATGTCTTAAACCGTAATTATAATTATTCCTATATTTGAATCGGTATTTTACATTTAATATCATGACATCTCTGTCAGCGTGCTAAACCGACTCTTCTTTTTCTTCTATTATTAATTCGTAATAGCGTTAATTGGTCAAGGACAGCTAATGAGACACAATTGATTTTCTATTGTTTGTCTCCGAATCGGTGTTGCGTGGGGCATCACAATGGTCTTATGCTATTATCTTATAATTATGCGAACCATGCAGGTTAAGAATCTCTACAGTACCAGCCTACACTACTTTGGTTTGTAATAAACAGACTAAGCCTAAGTCCACATGGAAGATTTTTCCCGAGGCGATTTTTTTTCGCCCATTGGATTTTCAACGCTTAGCGCCGAAAGTTGAAAATCCAACATGTGTTTTTGACGCGCTGGTATGCACTCTTTTGGATTCTGAA
Organism: Atethmia centrago; assembly: GCA_905333075.3. Classification (NCBI taxonomy): domain Eukaryota; kingdom Metazoa; phylum Arthropoda; class Insecta; order Lepidoptera; family Noctuidae; genus Atethmia; species Atethmia centrago. The sequence continues at coordinate 12,618,214 of HG995386.1, read as the reverse complement.
AGCTCGGCTCAACACTAAGAGTTTAAAATTCAGTGCGCGATAAAATTCCGCCGCGATATTTTTACGCCCGTGCGAACGTGGGCTAATACTGCAATTAAGACACAGAATTTGACCTATTATTTTCTGGTCGGAGAAACTGAAAATACATCAAAACATTTTTATGAAGATCGTATATCATAACATTTAATTTATACTGCAGTGTTCAAACTTGTGTTCACACAGACAACAATTGTGCAGCAACAATTGTGCAGCATATTCGTCTTTCAAAAGCTCTATAAGAACCTTACGTATTTTTATTCTTTGACACAAACAAGACTACAACGAGCTTATCACATAACAAAGTACCTACCGTCTCTAGAGTAACAAACAACCTAGTTTCATGAATGAGGGAATAAGGAACTTAAATTCAACCATCATAGAATAGAAACTCAGTAATTCCTTCAATTCTTCACCTCAAACGAAGGAATGAAAAAATCCAATGAAGTGAAATGTGCGAAAGATTTAATCTTCTCTGTGTGCGTTTGTGTGTGTGCTATAAATATTTACGAGACGGTAACGGGGCGATATTGGAAAATACTAAATGTTTCGACTTGGAATGAAAACGTTTCTGGCAAAGGGTAATGTAGGGATTATTTTTCTCCTTCATTATTTTGTTTTATTATGAGGTCGGACAGATCCCATTGAAATATTTTTGTACAAAATTATGGTTTTGATCCTGCACACGGGTAGACCATGATCTGAAGAAGGACGGACATAGGTTACTTTTCGATCGTTTTTTTCGTATTCGATCCAGGTTGAAAGTAACCTATGTCCGTTCTTCTCCAGATCACGGTCTATCCATGTGCCAAATTTCATCCAAATCCATTGAGCCGTTTTTGTTTGAAAGCGTAACAACCGTACCAACTCACTTTCGCATTTATACGTATAATATTAGTTCGGATTGAAATGTCTAGAGTTATATGCTTCATCATCATCATCATTTCAGCCGAAAGACGTCCACTGCTGGATATGGGACTCCCCCAAGCACCGCTTCTGTGTTACCAATATGTTTATGAAGAATAAATTTAAATATAAATAGATTTAAAATTAATATAAGATTTTTATGAAAAATGGTCTTACCCCGGGCCCCCTCAGACATGAAAATATCCCCAAAGGAATGCTTTACCTCTTACATATCAATTACTGTCAGCAGGCATCCTTGCGTGTGCCCTGCATATCTGCAGCCTCGTGCTCTTCATACATCAGTCAATAAAGACATTTATGGGCCATTCTCCAGGTAAAAATATATTTTCTTATTTGCTCGTACAAAACACTTCTGGGAATAGCAAACTACATCAATAGTAAGTACCCGGTGTAAATAAAAACAGAACTATTTCCTTAATGAACTTAGTTGGAGGAAGATGACCAACGAATGAATACAGCTGTAGTATACAGTAATACAGCTGCGGTCCATTATATCTGTTGGTAAAAAACGTGATTGGTAGTTGGCTTCACATTGCTTCTTAAATGTTAGGTCAAGCTTTTGTGAAAGCTTTCAATATTAATTTTCTATTATCCGCTAGATTGCACCTTCGGGAATCCTTTGTTCTGTCTGAATTTCTATATTTTTTTATTTTTCGTTCAAATGTAAATCTATATGTTTAGTAGGTAGGTACTTGAAACCTTTCTATTCTGAAGGTGAACCTACTGCAGACAATCTAGTTTGAATATTTTATCGTTGATATTTCTATTCTGAAGATGAACCTACTGCAGACAATATCCAGTTTGAATATGTTATCGTTGATGTGGGCCATTATATCTGTTGGTAAAAAATTTTGATTGGTAGTTGGCTTCATATTTCTTCTTAAATGTAAGGGTCAGGCTTTTGTGAACCCTTTTAAACTTACTTTTCTATTATCCGCTAGATTGCACCTTTGGGAATCCGTTGTTCTGTCCGAATTTCTATACTTTTTTACTTTTCGTTCAAATGTAAATGTATATGTTCAGTAGGTAGGTACTTAAACCTTTCTATTCTGAAGATGAACCTACTGCAAGACAATCTAGTTTGAATATTTATTTTTTCGTTGATATTTCTATTCTGAAGATGAACCTACTGCAGACAATATCCAGTTTGAATATGTTATCGTTGATGTGGGCCATTATATATGTTGGTAAAAAAAAAAATATTGGTAGTTGGCTTCATATTGCTTCTTAAATGTAAGGTCAGGCTTTTGTGAAAGCTTTCAATCTTACTTTTCTATTATCCGCTAGATTGCACCTTCGGGAAACCTTTGTTGTCTGATTTTCTATATTTTTTACTTTTCGTTCAAATGTAAATGTATATGTTCAGTAGGTAGGTACTTAAACCTTTCTATTCTGAAGGTGAACCTACTGCAGACAATCTAGTTTGAATATGTTATCGTTGGTATTTCTATTCTGAAGACGAACCTACTGCAGACAATATCCAGTTTGATTATGTTATCGTTGATATTTCTATTCTGAAGATGAACCTACTGCAGACAATATCCAGTTTGAATACGTTATCGTTGATAATATCATTATTCTTTCTCCCATACATATCTCAAGACGTACTTTTCAATGTTAACTTCCATCTATTCTACCTCATTGCGATCCGATATCTCGTAGATCCCTTTTGTCACATGGTCCTCATAATGATTGTTACCTCTGAATTCTTGCTTATCAGCTGAACGTTGATTTCTTGTTTTTGTCATTTAATGAGGGTTTTTTGAAATAGTGTTCAGTAGGTATTACAACTGAGGAGACGTCAGAGCCAGGCACCTGTCAAAATTGTCAAAGCGTGTGACATAGTCGTGAATGAATTATGAACGAATGAATGAAACGAATGATGAACCTCATCATAATATATATTTTATATTCATTATCGAAATGGAAGACCTCTTGTCAAAGTGCCGCCAACTGGTGGCGTGAATTTTCATGAAATCCCTCAGATATAATTATATTTATCTTGAGGTGTGTTACAAGTATGTTAATATCAACTGTGTGGCGTGTTAGTTAATATTAGCTCGGTTGGTTGTTGATAATTACCTAACACTTTACAGTTAGTAGTTGGGCCACATTAATTGGTAACGTATTTACTGTTACTGTTCAAACCTAAATTGAAAATGATGACGTTGTACTGAAATTTCATAACTATAAAGCTCTACAAGTACACCTGTTCCCTGAAATTTAAAAAAAAAAGGTTATTTTATGGTTAATCTGATTCCCGAGCCTGGACCATGAGACCCCATCCGTACTATTTTCAAAGTGAGATGTATATTTAGCCCGAGCAATTAACGAGCGTTAATTAAGCACACGAGCCAGTTTTTGAATTCTGAACAAGGTAACATTCTTAATACAAAACTGATAAATCAGTACCGGCCTAGGTTGTCTGTTTTGTGTAATACTGTATTTCGGTCCCTGTTAGGTTCTTATTAGAGCAGTAGTGGCTCAATGGTATCGGCCGCGACTTACGAGTTGTAGGTGCGAACCCAGGCAGGTGCTTTACTTTTTGTAAATTATTTCATCACCACTGCTCTCAAAACGGTGAATGAAAACATCTTGAGGAAACCGGCATGTCCTAGAACCAAAATTCGAAGACATGTGACTTCTACCATCCCGGACTGGGCCTGCGAAGTGGATTACAGCCCACTCCCTCACAAAGAGGAAGCCTGTGTATAAACCAAGTCAAAGAAATACTTAGTTTGTGATAAGACCGCATAAGTTTTCGATGGGTGACGACTGGCTCGTTGGTCTTGTGGTCGCAAGCGCTACTGCTGAGCATGAGGTCCTGGGTTCGATTCCCGGGTCGGACAAAGTGTTTTGGGTTTTTCTATCTGGAATTTCTCAGTAGCAGCCCGTAGTCTGGATTTGTGCCCGATTGATGGCAATAGGCTCGCCCCCTATAACAAAACTGGCCCAACCCTTCCCAACCTAATCCTTCGGTGTAACAAGGCATGTTTTTGTGTTAGTTTTCGATGTGATCTAAATCTGGCTTTTTTCCGGGAATAGCATCTCAATAACTTGTTAGCGTTATTCACAAAATCATCTTCTGGCTATGCATGTAAAGTAATTATCGATGATAAAATTAATGTGCATTTCACCAGAGGAATAACAATTTTTTTAAATAAACTGTAATGCTCATAAATAAAGTGTGTATAAACCAAAATACTATACATTATCCTCGTAGTTTATTAATCCACTTTCGCGAAGTTTATATGGAATAGTGCAGTATTTTCCACTGTTTACGGTCAATAAAGCTGTTGGAACTGGCGACGCTTGATCTCCAGCGCCAATTCACGTTGCAAAGGGTAGAGGTATTCTGAGCAAAGTTTTTAATACTTAAACACTGATTAAATCTATCAAGAATAAAATATTGTTCAAAATGACAGCCTTTACAGGTTAACTAGGGAACCTCTTTTTTGTCAACTATACAAAATAGTCATATCTTTGTTTTAATAATAATAAACTATGTATTCATAAAAACTAACTAACTAACTAACTAGAACTACTGGTACTGGTAACTATGTATTATAAAAATAAATGCAAAGTAATGAAATAATTACTGGAATTATTTTAGAACTTCTTTTCTTATTTTTTAGGTTCTTCTGTTTTAGGGTTTCGTTTTACCCAAAGGGTAAAACGGGACCCTATTACTAAGACACCGCTGTCCGCTGTTGTCAATGGATTTGATGCGCATTTAGATATGGAGCATTAATTTCGGAAGGGCTAAATATGTTAACGTGTCGGATTACGCACAATGAAGGGTCCCGTAGTTGGGGAGTTGGGATGAATTTATCCCAAAAACAAACTTAACATTATAGTTGAAAAATATGTTCTCCCATACATCGCGCATCCCATACATATACGTCACGGTCAATTCTCCAACTGCAAATTTAATTTGGTCGACTTTTACTCGTTAACTTGTAAAGCCCACTTGACGTAGCTTGATAGTTTTCCTTTTAAGTTCATTATAGGTACTACTGCGATGAAGTTTTGAACACTTCCATAAACAACCATTTAGCTGGCAGGGGAGGACTTTTTTTTGTTGGGTTGGAAATTAATACTTCTCCCGCTCTGGGCGGAGCGGGAGGGTGTGCCAGACTCTTACTGACCCCACCAGTGTTCCTTTCGTTGCCTGTGTTGCCAGGGGCCTCGGTAACCCTTTCGGACGCGGCAGGCATCGGCCCTAGTGGACCAGTATGGTGCTGATGACATCTCTTTGAGGGAGGCGCGCGTGGAACACAACGCGCCCTCGCCACAGGCCTGGTCCTAATCAGACGGCGAGCTCCTCTTTGCTCTCCGTCCGCAAGCCTGCGCCTACGGTGGCCGGAAATCCGCTTGGGATTCCCGACGCCTAGGGCGTCTCCTGCGGCGGCTATGGGCGATACGGCGCGAAATTTGCCTTTCCTTCAATCACCCCACCTCCTCCTTCGCGAGAATTACTGCTTCGCAGAAAGAGGTAGCGGCTGCCCATGTCCTCTCGCTTCGTACCATGGCCTGGATCAGGGCCGGGCGTGAGAGATCTCCGCCGCCGATCGCCTCCACGAGGACATGGCGGTGTTCTACCCAGGCCGGGCAGATCTCCACCGTGTGCTCCACCATGTCCCCCGGGCGATCGACACAGTGGTAATAGCCGGGCGTTTCCTTCCGCCTCATCCGACACAGGACCCTCCCGCCTCATCCAACACAGGACCCTCCCGCCTCATCCAACACAGGAGCCTCCCGCCTTATCCGACACAGGACCCTCCCGCCTTATCCGACACAAGACCCTCCCGCCTTATCCGACACAGGACCCTCCCGCCTTATCAGACACAGGACCCTCCCGCCTTATCCGACACAGGACCCTCTCGAACTTATCCGACACAGGACCCTTCCGCCTTATCCGACACAGGGCCCTCTCGAACTTATCCGACACAGGACCTTTCCGCCTTATCCGACACAGGACCCTTCCGCCTTATCCAACACAGGACCCTTCCACCTTATCCGACACAGGACCCTTCCGCCTTATCCGACACAGGACCCTTCCGCTTTATCTGACACAGGACCGTCCCACCTTATCGGACACAGGATCCTTCCGCCTTATCCGACACAGGAACCTCCCGAAGCTGCTGTGTCCGGTGAGGACGCCGTGGCACCTCTCTAGCCACTCCTGAAAGAGGGGACTTATTGCCGCAATTGTGGCATTCCCAGCACTGGGTTGCGACAATCGCACTCTCCATGTTGTCATCAGATCACGCCGGAGCTCTTTCCGCTGTGCCGTGATACGCCCCGGCGTTGCGCCTCCTCCCGCCACTCCCATATGTGCGCGAGGACTTTTGCCTCCAGATCCCATGGCGGAAATCCGGCAAGAAGGCTCGCCGCCTCACCGTAGACCCATGGATGACCCTTTGGGCCGTGCTCAACCGGTGGGCTGGCCGCCGTGCCAGGGAACGTGCCCATAGTGGTGCCCCGTAAAGGGCCATGGACCGCACGCCCCCCGCATAGAGCCTCCGGCAGGAGGCGTTTGGAACTCATAGATTGGGCAGGAACCGCTTCTAGACAGCCCCGGCCCACTCCAGTTTGGGAACCAAATGTCGGGAATGCTCCACGAAGCTCCACCGGCTGTCGAGGACGATTCTCAGGTACTTCATCGTCGACTCGACGCTGATGTGAACCCCTCCTACCGCTATTTGGGACTCCGACGGTGGCGCGTTCCGAGGACCATGAAAACACATGGCCTCAGACTTGTGCAGGCCTACTTCGAGTTCCAATTGCCAGATCCTGTCGTCGATTGTTGCAACCCCAGGGTGAAGGAACACATGACTCAAAAAAAAAAATTGCACTGTTATACTTAATATTACGCAAACGGATCCTTGAATCAAAAAGGTGGTGTTCACAGACCCGCAATATTTTTGAACCGCCTATGCAATAAAGCGTTCCGTGTGGTGTCGGACGTAAAGAATAGCACCATCCCATTTCTTCCCATGGGTGTCGTAAAAGGCGACTAAGGGACTTACTAGAGAATGGGCAGCAGCGTTCTCTATGCATTTTAACACCATACTGCGATCGCTAACCCGCCTGCCAAGCGTGGCGATTATGGCAAACCCCCCCAAAATTGGGGGAGGCCTATGTCCAGCAGTGGACGTCTTTCGGCTGGAATGATGATGATGATGATGCAATAATGCAACGATACCCCAGATCATGGGATAGACGAGAAAAAAAATGTCATCCCCACATTACGTGCAACCCATTTTTTTTTATTTTTTTCATGATTCTGATTAAAGGTTGCATATTAGAAAATCAAAACTTTCCTGAGCAAATTTCAAAAGAACAACGTACAAATCAACAAAGTTTAAAATAACGATGGTCATTTGATCAAAAGTTCAGCTGCCCAAAGTCTGGAATATCAATGTTTAAATTATTTATTACACTATTGACCAAAACGTTTAAAGGTCAAAATGGATTACTAGATAAATTATTAATTATCAAATGGATTACAACAAACAAACAAATTTAAGCAACCTTTTTTATACCAATGCAATGTTTGGAATGATTTTAGTCCGCACATTTTCATTTGGTCAAATTTTTACTTGGCAGAATATTATCAAGGATAATGTTATTTAGACATTTGGTCATTAATCAAATGATTTATTACAAAAAACAATCTTTAGACAATAAACGTTAGAGAATGTGTTGTGTGAATGAGATGTGCTTGAATTTGTCTGAAACAAATCAAATTTATGGTTACATATGGAACTAGTTAGGTAGGTTAATTATTTTAAATAATGGTTTGGTTAGGTTAGGTTAAAACTGTGACCTCCTACGCACGAGCCGAGCGAGCGAAGCGAGCGGTGCCAAGGCCGGCCGGCCGGCGAGTGCCAGAAACGAATAGATTATATAGAAAAAAATATGGAAAAAAAGAGATTATTTGTGATATTTGTGGTTATGTAATTTGATTAGTAATGATTTGATATTTTAAAATTACATCTAGCAACTTTAGATCAGTCGTTCATTTGGTGTCACAAACATTGGGATTCTAATTTTTTTTCTTAATAAAACATTTAGTCATTTAAATTTTGTTATTTCGTTTATTGTTCTTTTGAAATTTGCTCGAGAAAGTTTTGATTTTCTATTATGCAACCTGATTAAGCACTTTATCGGCGGCGTGATTAATACGAGTATGTATACGAGTACCTATGCCAAATTACAACTCTCTAGTACTAAGCGTCTCTGAGCTAAAGCGGAAACAGACATACAGACCAGACGGACATGGCGAAACTATAAGGGTTACTTGTTTACTACGGAACCCTAAAAAAAAGGAAATATGTTTTATTCATTTATCTCAGAAATCATGATGTTTTGACATGTAAACATTGCTCACACGCGAAGCATGGGAGGGTTGCTAGTAGTTTTATCATTAACACTCTTTCCAGGAAAATTCGTTGCGCAAATACAAAATTTTATTACAGGTGCAATTTCCTTGTTCACCTTTATCTCGGGACGTTTCGCAAAACTGACATAATAACAGGTTTTGTCGCGTTTCGTTTCAGAGTATAAGATAAATGTCTCTTCGTTATAAAAGATAGACTTATTCTATTTTTGTAACAGTCTTCTCACGTATGGGAAGAATAACTATAAGTCTTGGGCAGTGTTAACAGTGAGACATATCTGTGAATATTTTGATACTTATAATATTTTAATTATAATTATTAATTTATTTAAAATACAACACTTTGGTCCACAGTAGGTGTTAGAAATACTTAAAACTGTTAATCCTATAGTAAATATAGTTTACATATTTAAAATATATTCATATATAAATATGTATCTTTGTGTCGCAAAATGGTTGTATCTGGGGTCGACTTTTTCGTTTTTGAAACATTTTTAGTACCCATGTGGAGTTTAATTTCTCATATTATCGTGGTAACGATCCAGTAGTTCTACGAGTACCAGTAGGTTATAGAAATATTTAAACTGGTGGTTTGTTCATTATTCAACTCTTACCTACTATAAATACCAACTGCGCTATTTTAGCGATAGTTTATGTTAGTGAGATACCCCTAAGGCTTTTTCTAGACTCTCAGATCTCTTTACAACGTACTTGTATCATCCATTTTGAAATTTTGTAGACAACTTATATCCAACTTGACGGAAGAAACTTTCATCAACTATCTATACATATTATAAAACTAGCTGCTACCCGGTAAAACTAGCTGCAAACCGCGGCTTCGCCCGCGTACCTTTTTCTAAAATAAAAGTAGCCGAAGTTATTCCGTATAACACCAGTTATCTGTCAGTGAAAGCTCCGTCAAAGTCGGTCCCCGCTTCGGTTTTTTGTCAAAGTATCGTATATATTATCATATGTATTTAGTAAAAAGCTGTCATTTTGACATTACAAACAGGCACATATAGATAAAGTCGGTTTTCGTGTCTCCGTGACCGTGTTGTTCTTCTAAACTATGCAACGGAATATGATAATAATCATGGTTTTCACCATAATTTAGAGAATTTATTCCGGAAAGTTTATGCGTATAATCAATTTATATTGATAAATGATAAAGAAATCTCGATGTTTTGTCAAGTCGTAAAAGCCACCCGAACTAGGGGAGGGTCGCTAGCGAACTATAAACACAAGTTACCGCAGAGTTTTTCCGTTGAAAAATATGAAAACGTCCTTTACGATATATTAAATTTAATAACAACTTGAATTGAGACCTTCATAACATTTTGAGCACACTTTGATGCTTTTCTCTAAAACGGTTATTATTTTATGAACATCGGTGCTTAATATAAAAAATATATCTACTTAAAAAAATCATGTTTTACTTAAAATAGATTTAATTTTTATAAGCGGTAACAAAATTTAATAGTTTTTGATCTTTATATGTATTTATGTATGCGGAGTGTGTCCACTAGCAGTAGCGGATTCACTGATAGAGTGGCTTATTGGACCAGACCAAAAAGAAAGAAAATACATATATTTAGCCACAGAGTAGCAAGAAGCCTTGCCCCTTGCATGAAAGCCACTGTATGTTCAAGATTTTAATATTTTATAATACGAAATCTGTACAAACATGACTGTTATGTGGTACAAACGCACGGGATATTTTTTATGAAACATAAAAAGTGGCCAAGTGCGAGTCGGACTTGCACACGAATGGTTCCGTACCACTGTTCAAAATTTAAGACTACTTTTGTTTATACGGACGGGGACGGTCAACTGGTGATCTTCTTGTGTATGTCACGCACTGCTGGGGCGAAGCCATCGAGAAACATGGCGAAGCACTTGCTGTATCGCTTGATATCTCGAAGGCTTTCGACAGGGTCTGGCACGCTGGTCTGCTCAGCAAGCTTCCTGCTTATGGCATCCCAGCTGATTTTTGTAGCTGTATATCAGACTTCCTTAGTGAACGGTCGATCAGAGTAGTCGTTGACGGCTGCTCCTCTGACCTTATGGCTATTGATGCCGGAGTTCCTCAGGGGTCTGTTCTCTCTGCAACTCTTTTCCTGCTGCACATCAATGACCTACTACAGACTGGTATTGTTGGGTACGCGGACGACAGTACTGTTTCAGAGAGATACTTGTCCAGCGCAAAAACCAACGGGGCCGCAGTTCGTTCCTTGAGAGAGGCCTTGGTAGAGCGGACAGAGTTGACGTTAAGCCTTGTCTCCCAGTGGGGTGATGATAATCTGGTCACTTTTAACGCCACCAAAACACAAGCGTGTCTTTTTACCGCAAAAAGGAGTCGTTTCGACCTGACTCCTACTTTTTGGGGTACATCGGTTCCTGTAACTGATCGGCTCGAGCTCCTAGGCACGGAGTTGACATCTAACCTCAACTTCGGCGCCACCATCGAGTACAAAGCCCAAACCGCGGCCAAGAAACTGGGCATCCTAAATAAGGTGAAGCGATACTTTACGCCTGGACAGCTTTTGACCCTTTATAAAGCGCAGGTCCGATCCTGCATGGAGTATTGTAGCCACCTTTGGGATGGCTCGGCTAAATACCAACTTGCCGCGCTTGACTCGGTGGAACGCAGAGCTAAGAGGCTCATTGGCGACGTAAATCTGGTGGATGCCAAGCTTCACAGTTTGGCCCATCGTCGCAAGGTGCTTGTCGGTCTTCTATAGATTGTACTTCGGAGAGTGTGCCCAAGAACTCCACGACCTCATTCCACCGGCCCCCGTCTATTATCGGTCATCTAGGCGCACTTCAGGTTACCATCCCTTCCTGGTGGCTATCCCACCAACTCGCACTAAGCGTTTCCAAACTTCTTTTATAATGCGCACAGCAAAGGAATGGAACTCTCTGCCTGCGTCTGTGTTTCCGAACGCATATAACCCTAATCTCTTCAAAGTGAGAGTGAACAGGCTTCTTCTGGGTAAGCTCGCTCCATCGTCGACTTTGTTTCTGTCGCCTCTGACATAGACTAAGGTCAAGAGCAAACCCATCAAAAATAAAAAAAATAAAAATACTTTAGTTAAAAAATTAACACATTTCTAGTAAGGTAACCCCCTTACTCTATTTTATTTTTATTCTTTTTTGTTGTAGCAGCTCTAATAGAACTACCCACTCTGTGAAAATGTCATGTGTCTACCTATTACGGTTCAAAAGATACAGCCCTGTGACAGACGGACGGACAGCGGAGCCTTATTAATCGAAGGATCCCGTTGGCACCCTTCGGGTATGGAGTCCTAAAATTTAAGACATTTAAACGAGCTATTAAGGCATACCTAACGATACTCAATCATACAAATATACCAAAAACACAATTTCCAATAAACTTTGATACCTGTAACTTATTTTAGTTTTATTATTTTTGTTATAAGTAGTAGTACTACCCACTCTGTGAAATTTTCAATACGATTCAAAAGATACAGCCCTGTGATAGACAGACGGACGGACGGGCGGACAGCGCAGCCTTAGTAATAGGGTCCCGTTGGCACCCTTCGGGTATGGGGCCCTAAAAATTAAGACATTTAAACGAGCTATTAAGGCATAACGATACTCAATCATAAAAAAAATATACCAAAAACACAATTTGCAATAAACGTTTATGAGCAATGGTACCTACTACTTGTATCATACCGCTGTATTCTGATTGAACGATAAAAATCCAATTGTGTTGAGTCGAAGCAGAGGTGTATTACTAAAACCATCACTTTTTATTAGACATCGTAAAAAAATGTCGCTACTTTATAGTTCAACCAGATTTTGTAGCAGACTAACTTGTTTCAAGATATTGGAATTTCCAAATGAGTTATTTCTGTAGAGAATGTGGTATAATCATTGCAACTCTTCTTTTACAGCATCTTTGTCAATTTAAAATTTAATCGTAATTATACGATACTGTTTACTATTTTAATTTTAATTGTATGTCTCGCTGTTGGTTTTCAAAGAAAGTAATTAAACTCATTAATTTTCATACAAAATGAAACGTCAATTATTTTGTTCCTGTGCTGTAGAAAAAACGGCTCCGTTCCGGAAATGGAGATTTTATGTAAAATTGTATAACATGCTTCGTTTCCTCAATGGTTGGGGCAGAGGTGTACCTGTAGTACACCCACATTTCGCCAGTTGTGTTTAAGCCCCATGTAATAAGGGGCGAGCCTATTGCCATCAACCGGGCACAAATCGAGACTCGGGGCTGCTACTGAGAAATTCCAGATGGAAAAACCCACTTATAACACTTTGCCCGACCCGGGAATCGCACCCAGGACCTCATGCTCAGCAGTAGCGCTTGCAACCACTGGACCAACGAGGCAGTCTCATTGTAAAATTGTATATTATTTCAAAAATCTTTGAACCGCACGCTACGTTGGCTTTTAGAGCATGAGTTGGTGTTTTTTTGCTCTCTCTACGTATTTATGTTTGTTTGTACGTACATGTATCGAACAATAGAATTGCTGGAGGATAAAAGCCTGTTACGTAAGGCTTTTAGAATGTGGTTTCCATACGGAAGGTTGTTTTTGTATTTTTGTGTCTCTCTTATATTTCTTTTCATTTTTGCTACATCAATTTTAAAATGGTTGGTTTAATTATTTAATTAAGTATTATTTTTTTGCCCCGAAAAATCCTGCCTATTATTATTTACTCGCTACCAGCGTGCGTGTATTACCTGCTGGGTAATTACATAACCCACTTATTGTAGCAAAATAGGGTTAATTTTTACAGTTCACCCACGTTCTTTGCGGTATTTACGTTGCTGAGCACACAAATTTTTCGAACATATGAAGTAATCGCAAAACAAATTAGCAATATTCAGATTATGATTGTGTATGACAGAGTGATACGCAATTAGGTTTCAGGTGTATGAACGTAATCGAAGCAAAAGGAGTGTCTTAGGATCGTAGCAGGCGGCGTTCTGTAGTTTCTACCTACCCCCATGGGAAGAAGGCGTGAGTCTAATTATGTATGTTATTTATTTCTAGCATTGTAAAACTAACCGGGAATTTCAAACACGTACAATGAACAGCAAATCATGTTACCTACCACAATCTGTCAAATTTCCCCAAATGATTTTAAACCTTAAAATGTTGATTATTTAAGTTGAAAATCGAATGAGCAAATTTGACAGTTTGTGATAACTTGATGTGCTGATGACTGTACATAAATCGAAATCTTGAAGTTTATTACCTTTGCCGGCAAAGTTTGTAGTCTAAAACTAAAGCAACAGCTTAAAAATATATGGTAGTAAACGCAAAGACATTGACGTGACCCGAATCTACAAGATACTCTGAAACGTTTTCGCAAAATAAAATATATTTTCACAAGAATAGTTACGTATGTATGTACTCTACAAAGTAAAATCACCCAAGAGAATTTGTATATGAATTTTTCGATGTAACTTTTACTTTAAAAAATATGGCAACATTCAAAGTGGTTTTCAACTTTACATTATGGTATTAGTCTATGTTTAAACTTGGCTCACATTTTTCCAATTTTATGCACACTGTGCATAATGGAAACACGCCTAGAAAGCAATAAATCCATGCGCAAACACTTCCTATCACTTGCTTTGGAGTGGATACGCAATGGGGCGAAAGGACGTACTGTAGAAAAATGCTTGGATTATTCAATTTATACTCGATAGAGCAATTTTCAACGCAAGAGTTCAGACTAACACAGCCCAGTTTTGTGATTGAAAAGATATGTATTTATGCAGAATAATTACTTTAAAATGTAGTGAACTGTAGTTTTATTCTGATTTAATCACCAAGTCGCTGTCACAACTCAAAAGAAAAACGTCAATAATTTAAAAATAACATAAAGAGCGTACAAAAGTTCGCAACACTATCCCTTAAAAATATGACATAATATGTGTATGTGTATAGCTTTACCTATGAGGAAAATTATACGATGATTATTGTCTACAAGCAGCAAACGCGAGTATGTTGCTCTCCAGTCACACTTTTAAAGCTAAGAACTGCTTCGAGATCGCCCGGAGGACATGATCGCCCGGAGGACACGGTGGAGCATACGTTGGAAGTCTGCCCGGCTTGGGCAGAGCACCGCCGTGTCCTCGTGGAGGCAATCGGCGGCAGAGATTTCTCGCGTCCGGCTCTAGTTCAGGCCACATGGTACGGAGCGAGAGGGCATAGGTAGCCGTCACCTCCTTCTGCGAAGCAGTATTACTCGCGAAGGAGGAGGCGGGACGGCTGAGGGAAAGGCAAATTTCGCGCTCTCCGTCCGGTAAGGACCAGGCCCGGGTCGACGGCGCGTTGTATTCCACGCGCGCCTCAAAGAGATGTCGTCAGCACAAGCGTAAGGGTCTCCTGCCGGGGTCGCGGGAAGGTACTTATGCGTCACCGAGGCCCCCGCAACACAGGCAACAGGAAGGATTACGGGTGGGTTTTAGTCAGTAAGAGTCTGACACACCCTCCCGCTCCGCCCAGAGCGGGAGAAGTTATTTGATAATTTCCCATCCAAAAAAAAAAGAACTGCTTAGAAATATTTTTAATAGTTTTGTTATGGACTCTTTGCTCCCACCTTAGATACTCCGCCATTAATGCCTGCGAACTCTCAGCTATCAGTACGAGTACCTACGTAATTTTGTGTTGTCTAAGTCAGCCGTACAATTTTCAAAAACAATATTAGTCATCGAAACTTCCCCCAGGCAAGCTTATTTAATTCTCAATTATTCTATACTGTTAACCCAACAGACGTTGTTTGTACAAATTTCAATAGTTCATACAAAAGTCCAAAGGAAAAAGGACGTTTCCCGAACTTGAAAACTTTCCGGGAAAATTTTCAAATTTTTCTTTCCATAAAAAACCTAATTCAGACTAATACGAACATTGTAAAACAAAACATAGCCAAATCGGTCCAGCCATTGTCAAGTGATGAGTTTATCAATGAACAGCATTTTATATTTATTTATATAGACTACATGAATACTACGATACTTTCCTATCTAGGTAGGTACACTCCGTACACTTTCCCAGGAACTACGAAACTAAACAGTGTAAGTAAAAACTTTTCAAACGTTATCCATTACAGTTTCTTCTCTCTGCTTGTGTTTCTTCCTTTTTTCAGTTAGAAAAAAAAGCGATAAAACTATAAAAGCGATACATAACTGGAAAGCAATATAAATCCAAAGCTTTTCCGCCCAATGGCCCGAAAACTTGTTTAGTAGAAAAAAAAATCCCGATTCAAGAATTTTTTCAGTGCTTAAACGGCGCAAAACTATTCATATTTTCATGTTTTTTTTTCTCATTAGCAAGGGATCGGTTCACCCAATTGGCACCTCGTTTATAACCCAGAAATTCAGTACGGTTCGAACCAATTTCTATAGAGTAATGGCAGCTGACAGGTTCGATTTGTTTGGAACTTGCAGGTACGGATTTTATAAATGGCCGTTTGCTGTTTGTTGTACGGATAATCTGAAATGAAAGGCCGGAGAACTCAGTTTGTTTGAAGAGTTTATTGAACCATATAAAAGAAAAATATATGACTTGATTCCGCGAAGTGGTAAGTCGAATTAAGTTTAGGTTAGGTCATAGGAAATATCTTTTTAGAAGAACTTTATTTTGTCGTCTTTTCACAAATTGCAAAGTATTTTTTGTTTCTTTTTCGTTGTAGCGATGATTCCATTTATCCGTTTTAAATAAGCTTCGACCAGAATTCGACCACTTTAACAGCATTATCGATGACCTCGCAAATATCTCGATTTTTTTAAAAACAAGGGAAAAGTCACGAATGTGCTTTTACGGCGCTGAGAAAAATAAGCAACGTGCATGGTTATTGGATTCATTTCAATCGTTTATTGCGAACACAAGTCAAGTAGATATGTCGCGGGAAGGTACCAAAGGGTTACCGAGGCCCCTGGCAACTCAGGCAACGGAAGGAATACGGGTAGGTTTTAGTCAGTAAGAGTCTGACACACCCTCCCGCTCCGCCCAGAGCGGGAAAAGTTATTTGATGATTTCCTACCCAAAAAAAAAGTCAAGTAGATATGAGTAAAGACAAATAAACGGAGTTAATGTGTAGTTCAATATGAAAGCCTCAAAGATGGCAAGACTACCCTGTTTCCTACCAATTTCCTAAATAAACTTTATCCATAATATACAATTATTCATAACGCCAATTAAACATTAGGTATAGTAGAACAATCAGTATCCCATAGTCAACCCACTTCAATCGCCCGCCATCATCTCACTGTTCAAATGATAATGAATATGAATCCAGTATCGAAAGTGTTAATAAAAGTTCCTGAAATAGTTCCTTGTTCGATTTTAATTTGTTTTATATTGTTTTCGTACGAGTTCTGGCAAAAAGCATATATTTTCTAGATTTTTAAAGCAAATAGAATTTATTTTTGTACCAGCTGCGCCTCGTGGTTTCACCCGCAAAAGTCTCGATCCCATGGGAATATCGGGATAAAAATCCTTCGTCCTTAATCCAAGTCATGGTCTACCCATGTGCCAAATTTCATCCAAATCCGTTCAGCTGTTTTAGCTTGAAAGCGTAACAAATAAACTCACTTTCGCATTATAAGATTAGATAGGATTAGGATTCTTTTTCAAATTCTCTTCTCGGAAGACTTCAATGGAATTAACGCAGAACATACATAAATGGCGTTCTCTATAATATTTTTTTCAACATTAATTTCACATGCTTCACATAAATAAACCCACTTGAACCCCATTCAAAATTACTTAAAGATAGATAGTTTTCAAAATAAAAGAAAAGCCTTTCTGGTATTAAAGGCTTGGCTCCTAAGACCATCCGTCCGTGAGCGCCGCAAAGTGCTCGTAACGTCGAGGAATATGAAATGTTCAAAACATAAATAAAACGGAGCTGTATTTTTCATGAGTTATTTCAAACCAAGGACTTGAAACAATGGTTTTAGTGTTGTATGTCGTTGATTACAAAAGTTGAGCGACTATAGTCTCTCAATTGATTATTGTAGTACTAAGGTGAGGGTAAACGCCGTGACGCGTCCGGTAGAGGGCGGTACGTGGGCAGAGTCGTAGTAAGGGAAGTGGCTGAAAGACGAGTTAGTGTTGTGAGGACAACGAACGGATGCAGACCTCCACTTCTCACGTGAAACTGTCGGTTTACCTGAACTTAGAAAATAGTGCGTGATCGTTATGATGCTACGACTACACTGTCGCGATAACGCGAACTACACTTTGCTCTCTCTCGCACAACACTCGACGTCTCGCTGTAAAACAGAGAGCGCGCGAAGTGAAGTTCACGTTATCGCGACAGTGTATCCGTAGCATCAGTAGTGTTAATTTTTGTGAAATTTAAAATAATGATTTGCTTTAACATCGTATTTAATTTTAAACCTGCTCTATGGAATCCGTACCAACGAATCGAGATGATGACGGCAATATCGCTCAGCCATCGCTGAACTTATTTATTGATTTATTTATATATACTATATTGTACACCAGATTATACATTACAAAAAGAAAAAATATATACACTACAAAATATACAATGGGCGGCCATACCGCTTACTGCAATCTCTTCCAGTCAACCTTGGAATGGACAGTGATTTTCGGGACTTAAAATGGGGTTGTAACTTGTTGGTTGCCTCTTGTTGGTATTCAATTTACTTTCGATGGCAATGGCTTCTTTGATTTGGTTTCTGACTTGTTTAATTCTATTTACGTATTTCTATAAAACGAAAGAAATCGAAAGGGTACGGAAGCTGACGAATATATATATATATTTTACTAACTCATATAATTACAATACAAAAATGCACCATCTAGTTAATCACGTGATACTTATAAATATATATTATATTGAATTTACTTTGTTGGTACTATGGAGGCATGGGGAACATGGTGTAACTGATCCTCCATAGAAAAGGGAGGATCCTCCGACCAGACGAGTGACGTGTCTACAATAACAATAAACACAGGCTTCGATGTTAAAAATTGAAATCAAATAAAATTTCAGAAAACACTAACGGCATTTTGGTTGACGGATGGTAATTTTGATGGTATTCATATTATTACTACTGCTTTTATGGGAACATTATAGGCTGATCATGTTTTATATGACCATCCAATATCCTTTTCAAAGAAGTAAATTATGTTTCGCCGATATTTGTAAAGGCGGCTCAAGATGGGTCTTTTCATATTTATCCTATAGTATAATAATGTGTTGCTGCTAAATGTTTAGTATCTACATAAAATATGTTATTTTATAAAGCTCGTTCCAAGTGGAAAGTGAGGAAGCGTATAAATAAGCGGACGTAAAAAAGGGGTAGGTTCTCAAATATACGTATAAATATATAATATATGTTTTTAGTGTTCTGTACGTCGAATTAAAAAAACGGAACCCATAAATGATCGCTCGTGTGTCTGTCTGTCTGCCCGTTATTCCAAATCTAATGGACCGATTAAATATGATTTTTTTTCGTAAGTACATTTTTTTTACACTGTTTGTGCAAGAAAAAGTTAGTGTACAATCACATATCGTTTCTTGATGGTAAGTCAATTTTGAATAAGTAATTATTACAGTTATACTATAATTACTCGTTTTATTTGAACGACTCGGCAGTATAATAACAAGGAGTTATTAGGCATAGTATAGACCAACAAAATATCAACGACTGTCGTTATCAACAAAATTCTTCAGGAATTTAAGCATTTCATTTCATTCAATTTCATCTAATTTAATTTAATGAACATGTATTTATTTACATAACCAAATTACAAGATGATTATTAAAATTAACTAAATTAAATTAAAACTAAGTTAAGCCTAAAAAAGGCCCTCGGGGCATTGTACCGAGGATGCTGGCGGCATTTCCTCGCTGAATTGCAATGCTGATGTGTTGCGCGAAAAAGCCGCCAGCTTTTCGGTCACCAGTTACATCAACTAGACGTTTCGCGATTTCCGCAAATAACTTATGCGCGCTGGGACCCCACGGACCGAGGGTCTCGACGCCAAAGGGCACAACAAAGTTGTACGCTCTGCCAAGGCCTCCATATTTAATAACTTTCAGATTGTCGGCATTTTCCGCATTTTTTGGACAAATTCATCCCAACTAC
The DNA here is from genome assembly GCA_905333075.3 of Atethmia centrago. Classification (NCBI taxonomy): domain Eukaryota; kingdom Metazoa; phylum Arthropoda; class Insecta; order Lepidoptera; family Noctuidae; genus Atethmia; species Atethmia centrago. The sequence continues at coordinate 12,598,721 of HG995386.1, read as the reverse complement.
TGAACCTTTCAAGTGCGATTTTTTTTTAAATTAACGTTCAGCGATATCTTCGCCGATAAATTATAAACCGATTTCGATGGTTATTTTTTGCTTGGATAGAATATTTTTTCCGGGGTGGTCCCATATAAATTTTACTAACTTTGCTTGGGTAGTTTTTAAGTCAGCTTCTTTTCTTATCCACTTTCGACTACCCGCATAAAACTATCACATACTTTACGGCAGTTTACGATCAATCGATTACCGAAAATGGCGATTACGAGCTGATAGTACTATTGGAAACGATGCGTGTTCAGTAGAGGCCTCGTAATAAAACCCTGCGGGAACATTAAGTAACCAATCTCGAATGATGTTGGGTAAGAGGAAATATGAAATAGGATTTATGGGAAACATATCTCAAATATAACCATCTTCCGGTTTCTGAAGCCTCTGATTGTTAAATCGGCTGTCAATTTCAGGTGCTGTGATTGGTTAGTAGTACCGTAAAACAGGGTGAATAGCGATGCAGGGGTGAATCGGGACGAAACTTTAAAATAGATTTTAACGATAAAATAATTTTAGTTTGTGGCCAAAAAGGACTCTAATGTGTTTACTGTATAATAATGAATGACTAACTTTCCTTGTTGGCAACAAATTGTTAAAATCCATTTTAAAGTTTCATCCCAATTCACCTCTGCATCCCTATTCACCCCGTTTTACGGTAATAGCAACAGCCAATCGAACCACTTGAGATACGTACTATGATACAATAACGGATGAAGGCTTTCAGGAAATGGAGGTTTCTCACGAATTTGAAAGTCCCAAACCTTAAAGGAGAACAAGAATATTTACACATTTACTTTTACAAAAGGCTTTACGCTTATGATCAGTCTGTATCAAGCTTTTGAAACAAGATGTTCAATAGACTTTAAATTAACGACTTAAGCCCATTAAAGTCACAAATGACGTGTAAAATCCACCGTTTAAGAGTATTTATCGTATCCCCAAACTTTATGAGCAACCAACTCCAAAAGACGTCATACCAGCAACTTGCGATCCATAAATCATAAGTACCAAACGGTAATTGATTTTGGAAACTTTAAGGTACTTTTGGTACCAATAAACTAAAAGTGTCGTTCGAACCGCCATCTTAGTTTTAAACAGCTTTACTGTATACATTTAGAAGTTTGTTTTGAGTACGGTGTCCCCAATCGTGTTTGAAGTGGGACTGTCCCGTATCTGTCAGTAACTTTTCTTTTATCGAGTTTCTTTTTATTGATGCCTATTTCAGTTGGAGTGAGATTTCTTTTCGTCTTGTTATGTTACAAAGTTTGTCCTTTTCTGACGAGTTTTTTCGCATTTACATGAGTGCTGGGTATTTTTCCTTGTCATTTAATTTGTGACTTTGAATATTTGTCAGTCATGCGGAAATGGCTGTGCCGTGTTTCCACACATTGATCAGGATTGTGCATGGACATTTGCACAAAAGATCACTATAGCAAACAACCGACGACTATAGAGTCGACGATTGTTTGTCTGCATGTAATTACATTAAATACCTTTAATAAAACTCTTTACGAGACCACCCAAATAACCAACCAATCTGCCAAAAAAAAAATATCTTAAGAATATCGGTATATATTTCAACACGACATGGTGTTCCTACATCATGATCACCAGTACACACTGCGCTAATTAGTTGCTTAACTTTGCTTATAGCTGAGCTAATTTGCACACTGGCAGAAATAAAATGGAAACAAACACAAACTGACACTTATTTTATTAATAGCAGCATTCTGTGAGTGAGAATCTAACCACTTTGTGGAGTTGTTAGTCCGGGAGTGTTTTTCTTAGAAATTATGTTTAAGATAATATTTTTTTATTCGTGAGTCTTTTGCCAAAACTGTTGGGGTTAGCTTCCAGGATTACCAGATACTAAGTAAATCATTATTTTACATGGCGCGACTACTGTCTGACCTCCTCCTAAACCTAATTACTGGATCGCCTATTTCAATTAGAAATGTCAATAGTCACTTGACTGGCATGAGTAGGTATTTCTGACGGCATGGAGTGTTCAAACATGCCATCAATGTTAATTTTAATAAACCACACAATTTCATATTAATATACTATCAGAATACCAGCGCTGCGGTTTATTTATTTTTGGGGTTCCGTACCTTAAAAGGAAAAAAGGGAACCCTTATAGGATCACTTCGTTGTCCGTTGGTCTGTCTGTTTGTCAGTTTGTGAAGACCGTCTTTCTCAGGAACGCGTGGAGGGATACCTCCACGCGTAATTTCAACTTGATAAAGTTGAAAACGTAGGTCTACGGTCACTTGGAGCTCTATAAAAATCAAGGTTCTAAGTAAACGCAATAGAAAAATACGGACATATTTTGATACTCGCGAATCAATCAAAACCTACAGGGTACTTCCCATTGACTAATAATCATGAAATTTGGCAAGGAGCGCAAGGTCTCACAGCACAAGTAACGGAAAATGTCCAAGAATCGTTCATTTTTAGCTTTATCACAAAAACTAAATTGCGATTACTAACTTACTTTTGCAGTTGGAGAATTGACCGTGGCGTATATCGATGTATGGGAGAACATGTTTTGCAACTTTTTTTTTTTAATATCGCAGCACTATGTCTATAAGAGCTTTTTTGGCCTCGCACTTATTTTCAAGATTTTGTTAGTTTGAATGTTCTTTTTATGATTACTCCATATTTCCGGTTTTTGTTTTTAGGTCCTGGGTTCGATTCCCGGGTCGGGCAGTGTTATTGGGTTTTTCTACCTGAAATTTCTCAGTCAGAGCCTGGATTTGTGCCCGGTTGATGGCAATAGGTTCGCCCCCTATTACATAGGATTTAAACATAACTGGCGAAATGTGGGTGTACTACAGGTACACCTCTGCCCAACCCTTCGGGGAAACTAGGCGTAATGTTATGTTATGTTTGTTGTATTTTCGGTGCGTGTAATAATACAATATTTTTTGGTTACACAAGTTACTTCTACCTAAGAGGCTGCTACGTGTCCTATTACTAGAACATTCTAGGCTAATTATTAGCTTTGAATTTCACAAATTGCTCGATAAATTTTCACAGGACGGTCATAACTCGTGTGTTTTTCTATCTGAAATTTCTCAGTAGCAGCCCGGAGCCTGGATTTGTGCCCGGTTGATGGCAATAGGAAAAACGTATGAGCTGTATTTAATCATTATGTAGCTCTGTTTAGAATCAATATTGAAGTAGATAGTCCCTTGTCGATTTCGATAACGGCGACCCTTTGAAATAATTTATAATCGGTTAGTCCCTCTATGCTCGACGCGTAAAATAGCTACTAAAAAGTTTCGCTATGCACGAAATTCTTTGATTCTAAGTAAACAATGGAAGGTACAGTTGGAAAGAAAAGTGTTTGAATGCAAGTAAATTTTTTTATAGCGCTATTCGTTTCCGCGTAAGCGTCTGTAGGTTAAAATTTATTTTGTCTCGTTGACCTCCGTCCTGTTTTAATATATTTAATGATGCTTAAGAATAAGATAACATATTTACATACTAGGTTTTCCTCATTTACTTTTTAAATGGTTAAATAAAATATTACACTGAAACAGTTTTCTTCATCACTGCTCGCGAATGTGATTTCGTGCATAGCGGAACTTTTTAGTAGGTATTTTACGAGTCGGGCATAGCGAGACTAGAGCATAGAGGGACTAACCGTTTATTATTTCCTAGCGTGAGCTATAATGACTCGCCAGACCGAATGTTGTTTTAAATACTCGGGTCACAACTAATGCAATAGAGTTGGACGACAGAGTTAATGGTGGGTATAGATGGGCTTAGCTATTGAGCGTTTTTCGGTTAATGTATCGTGATATAGATAATATTTCGAAAAAAAAAAAACAATAATAAAATGGTTTGTTTTGGAAAAGATAGCATTAGAAGCATAAGAAGTTATTACTGTCACTGTAAACTAGCGCTGTGACTCTGTCGCAAATAGGGCCACAGCATTATGCTGAGCAATAGCCGTTTCGCGTGGATGTGAAGCATGATTTTGTGATTTTTCTTTGCGTTGTGGCGGCATTTACACCACCACATACGAACTACGCAACACACTGACGTCACGCAAAATCCTGCATCGCGCAAGCAGAGTTTACCGCGCAACTAGCATATAATTATGTATACAACATCCCGACATCAACCGTCGGGCGATTGTCCACTAGACACGACACTCGTCTGGTTGGAGGATCTTCCCTTTTTTATGGAGAACGAGTGAACTTTACACCCTGTTCCTCATGCCTCTATAGCGTCAAGTTTTACCGCAAATAAACATATATTTTTTATTTCTTCCTTTTTTTACTCAACAATCAAGCTATCACTTATAGGTTATCAAACCTACTTTCATTTTCTACTAAAATCATTACCATATACTTTCACGCATTTTCTCAGATACTTCCCAACTACTCTTAATCTTAACGTCTACGGTAAACTTAAGTAAACGTTTGCCACCAAAGAGCTTTTGCTTTTAATACATTTTCCGAGAAAAGCTTTTATTTTTCTGTACTTGAGAGAATAAATAAAGAAGATCCAAGGCATCGGAAATTGTAATTTTCTTAGGATAGTGGTTCTGACAGGTAAATACAAAATGAATGTGAAAAATGTGATTTATTATTAAACAAGACTGTTTACCTACCTATTCTGGTAGACTTGGAACAAGCTAAACAAAAATAATCGTTGTCATGCTTAAAAGTCGGTCAGTAAAACCCGATTTCTGAATTGAGAATTTGAAGTTCAGGACTTTTGAAGCTCTATTTTAGCATTACTTGTATGTAATGTAATTTTGATTTTCATTGATTTTTTTTTTGATTCTTGTGTAAAGTAATTTGGATTTTCACGGGCAATCAAAATTACTTTGAAAAAACTTACTTAATATTTTTATTTTATTATGCGGGCTTTGTTGAAAGAATCCAAATAAGTAATGATATATGAGAACTTGTGACAAGTTTAAAAAGTAAAGTAAAGTAATAAGAAATCAGTCCCGCTACCAATCCTGCACCCGGTATAAACCGGGTGCAGGATTGGTAGCGGGACTGATTTCTTTTGATGCATCACTCAGGTTGCTTTACGGTGTAGGTACTTTCAGGTGAACCGTAACGTAAAAAAAGTAATCAATTTTGAATTTCGCGGGCTACTTTGAGAACTCGACACAAGTCCTCAACTTCAGAAACTAGGTGCAGGGTTGGCAGTGGGACTTATTTACTTTGGTGCATCAAGAAAGAAAGAAAAGAGAAATTGATCACACACTCAGGCACCGGGAAGGTACTAAAGGGTCACAGAGGCCCCTGGCAACACAGGCAACAGGAAGGAATACGGGTGGGTTTTAGTCAGTAAGAGTCTGACACACCCTCCCGCTCCGGCCAAAGCGGGAGAAGTTATTTGATGACTTCACACCCAAAAAAAAAAGGCACTCACACCACTCAGATTGCTTTACAGTATGCTTTCAGGTGACCAGCGCCATGACGTAAGTCGAAGGCCAGTGGCGTAGGTAATCTACTATACAGGGTGAAATTGAATTCATGGGCATCCTCTTAATGGGTCATTGTACTCATTATTATGGACAACTTTCACTATGGGACTAAACCTGAAGTCGCGTAAAGAAAAATCTGCTGTGTCCTACATTTTATGAAGTTGCGTGGCTTACGGCCTTCGACTTACGTCATGGCGTTGGTCGTAAGCCACGCAACTTCAGCTTAATTTATTGTAAAATATACTACACTTACCGTCACAACTAAGTACCCAGAGCAACATTTTCATACAAACGAGGTAATTTGGAAGACTCTGTTCTCCGTCAGGTAATGATTTGGATGAGATCTGATACATCTCTCCAGAGTACGGATGGAGGTCTAGAGTGCCTAAAACACCCAACTGATCAGACAAGCCATTTACACCAGACAGTGTGTAGAGTTCTGAGTTTCGGATTTCTATACATTTTGATGCTAAATAAAGACAGCCGCACGGGTCAATCGATCAGGTTAAGCTACGCTTGCCGCGGTTGGTCCGTGGATGGGTGGGTGACCATCTTTACATACCAAGACCCCTCCGTGCCTCGGAAAACACGTTAAGCCGTCGGTCCCGGCTGTCATTCATGGATCTTTGACAGTCGTTACGGGTCGTCGGAAGCCCGAAAGTCTGACAACTAGTCTTACCAAGGGGTATCGTGTTACCCAGTAAATAGGTAGTGGAGGTCAGATAGGCAGTCGCTCCATGTAAAATACTGGTATTCAGCTGCATCCGGTTAGACTGGAAGCTGACCCCAACGTAGTTGGGAAAAGGCTAGGCAGATGATGATACATTTTGATGCTATTTTTCAGTTTTTTGTTTCATGGGCACCTTCGGTATGAAATGTCGGTTTGAGCAGTTGGGTGCCTAAGGCGCTCTAGACCTCCTCCATCCGTACTCTGGAGACCTGATATCAGATCGCATCCAAATCGTAATCGACGGAGAAACGAGGCTTCGAAATGACCTCGATTGTATAAAAATGTTACTCTGGGTACTTAGTTTTGACGGTAAGTTCGAGTATTGTATAATGTAATGTGTTAGCATCTTAGGTATGCGATTTAATATCGTTTTGTTCTTTTTAAATTTGTTTTTCGTCGCTTATGAGACTTGTGAGTCAGGCACTCGACACTTCAAATTTTGAAGCATTTTTTCAAGAAATTGAATTAGTGTTCGTTCTAATTTCGTAAGCTAACCTCGTATTATATCGTGCAGGCGAGTAAGTCGCGCCAGTTACTCTAATTTCGCAAGCTTACCGTGTATTATTTCGTGCAGGCGAGTTCGTTATAATTTCGTAAGCAAACCGCGTATTATTTCGTGCAGGCGAATAAGTCGCGCCAATTCTGCCTCCATCTCGTCACCAATATTTTGTATGGAAAAATGTGATTTATAAATTACACAATATGATTGAATAAATTACACAATTATACATTGTGTAAATTAAAGAAATACATTTAAAAATCCTGTTGGAACAGAGAGGCCACATCTGATACAAGCTCAAAGGCTGGCGAAACTCCGCAGGCATATGATGGTATCGATATCTAAATACGATAACGCTAACTCAATTACTTGACAAAATCCTTCCAAATTTGAAGTGTCGACTGTCGAGCACTTGAAATTTCGAAGGATTTTGTCAAGTATTTTTTTTTTTTAAATAATAATCTTTACTACACCAGAAAGTGGTTACAAAATAGTGTGAAGTCCCTGATTCCTGTGCTAGGTGGTAGACTTGTGTTACAAGAGCCAGTGCCCTCTCCCAGTAGGAGATGTTACAGAATCTTATGCAATAAGATCAACTAAAATAAAAAGAATATGGTAACAGCAAAATAAAAAAGTTAAATAAATTAAAAGTGGTTAAAAGAAGCCTGTATTGAGTTTGTGTTTGTGTGTATGTTTGTGTCTCAATGTGAGCGTACGATTGTTTGTGTGTGTGTGTGTGTGTGTGTGTGTGAGTGGGTGTTTGAGTTTATTGAGTTAGTGTTCGTTCTAATTTCGTAAGCTAACCGCGTGTTATTGCGTGCAGGCGAGTAAGTCGCGCCAGTTCTGCCTCCATCTCGTCGCCAATATTGTGTGTGGAATTGATGATTGGATAAATGACATAATTATTAATTGTGTATATACAGTGACGTAATTTTGAGTAAAGAAATAAATATAACAGTCTTATTGGAACACAGAGGCCACATATTATACAGGGTCAAATTTAATTAGCTAGTGAAACTCCGCAGACGTGATGGGCATCGATAATTATCTAAATACGAAAAAACAAAAAAAAAAATATATATTCATAACCCTGTATAGCTAAGAAGAATGTATTATTTTATTTTTTGTGACCGCAGTTTGGATTGCTTTCTTGCTTCGGTGAATTGTGGCTTTTTTTTTTTTTTTGAGTGTGGAATCATCAACTAACTTCTCCCGCTCTGAGCGGATCGGGAGGGTGTGTCAGACTCTTACTGACTAAAACCCACCTGTATTCCTTCCGTTGCCTGTGTTTCCAGGGGCTTCGGTAAACCTTTTGTACCTTTCCGCGACCCCGGCAGGCATCGGCCCTAGTGGACCCCTACACGTGTCCTGACGACATCTCTTTGAGGCGCGCGTGTAATACAACGCGCCGTCGAGCCAGGCCTGGTCCTTACCGGACGGTGAGCTACCCATTGCTCACCGTCCGCAAGCCCGCCCTTACGTTGGCCGGAAATCCGCCCGGGATTCCCGACGCCCAGGGCGTCTCGTGGCTGGGACAGGAAAATGCGGAAGGAAAACTGAGTGTTGTGGAAAAACTTGAGAGGTATTTGTCAATCAGTGCATTGCGATAGGCGAGTTAATTTATTAGAAACTAGTGACCCGCCCCTGCTTCGCACCGCTTGAAAAAACATCAAGATTTCTTTGTGTAAGTGTTTTGAAAACCGCCTCAAAATCCGTTGTGTAATTTAAAAGAACAATGTCGTGACACAGGCAGACACGAAAAACGACTAATTTATAATATGTATTTCCTCACTTAAACTATTGTTGTCTCCAAATTACTTGGCCCTAAAGGATTCAGCCGCCCATCAAGGCTCTTAATTATTTCTTAATTACTGTTTGTCCTGCTACAATGAAAAGGATTTCAAAATAAGCACCTTCCATTTGCCTTTAAACAAATTTCAAATTACAGATAAAACTTCGTTTTCCGTTAAGCCCTCGGTTAATTTTCACAGGGAGCCGTAACTCATGTGTTGGTCATTAATTACGTTTTGTTATTAAGCTTAGTATAATGTATGGCTATTATTTTATGATTTAGTAGAGCCAATTAGCATGCAAAGTGGCGATGATTTTCGGGGAATACTGATATTGTTTGCACTTGTAGGAAAACAGTGATAAATGAAAGATTTTCGACAACATACTGTAGAAATGAAATCAACCAATGGCCGTATCAAAACTAGAACCTGGCATAGCATAGGTGGCCCATGTGTTGGACAATTTAGCTCCCTTCAATGGTTCGAGCTGAATGGTGTTGATGTATGCGTCATGTTCGTGAACGAGCGCTGTCAGTTGACTGGTCATCTCTTAGCTGCCAGGGCTTATTTAAATTATTTTATTTTTGAACTGTTTTTTTAATATTTTCGTAACATTATAATTTAAAAGAGTGTCCATAAAGTTTCTTGTCCATTCCTCTCCATATGTACCTACTCTCCGCTTTAGATTAGGCTTCATAATTGCTAGACCGACTCTTTGACAATTCAAGATGCCACTAAATAGTTTAATTGAAATAAATGCTTTGAGTTTGAGTTTGAAAATACTCAACTATTATTTTTATTTGCGTTCAGTTATGAAGCCTCATGAATTTGTCATTTAATATTTAGTGAAGTCTCATCTCATCTCATGATTAAGAGTTAGCTCTATCAAAACTAGAATCTAGCATAGCAAATACATAATCAGCCTATAATGTTCCCACTGCTGGGACACAGGTCGCCTCTCGGTGAGATGGAGTGAGCCGTAATCCACCACGCGGGCCCAGTGCGGGTTGGTGGCATAGCAAATGCTAAACTATTATTATTTACGATGGTATAATAATCTCTATTTAATCTATTGGGGCTACCCCGCTTCTATAGTGCCTCGGGCAGGTTTGGGGAAGCGCGCACCGACTGTTTCCATGCCACCATGCGCAAGCGGTGCCCGACCTTGGTGCGCAGGGTGTGGGCTAGTTCCAACACTGTCATGGCGATGATTGCTCAGCGACTGGATTGCCCCTACGTTGGCCATTGTTGTAGCAGGCATATTGCTGGTGCTTAAATTGTCATTTTATATAACTGTGTAATGATGTAGTATTATGGATATTATAATTTTTGTTTTTCTTTTTTTTTTCTTCTGACATAACTTCATTTACTTAATTTAATTCATTGTCTTAGATTATTATTTTTTTTTTATTTTGCTGTGTGCTTTTGACATTAATTGATTTGATTTGACATTTATCTGCTACTCATACTGTTACGTCATATAATTAAAGTTATTTATTAATGAATCACTCTACGAGCCCCTATGCAAAATAGTTCGTCTAGTGTGAAATTTTCTCTGTGAGATTTTTTCTAACTTCATTATTTTTGTATATCTATATAAAATATTAAGCTGTTCTACTATCACATGTCGCGTTGCTTTTAAATTTATATATATCCTGTTTTAAATTCGAAGAAGTTATAAGCAAAATAGTTCGTCTATAGGTGAGTTAAATAAGATTATTCCTTCTTTGTACAATTATGTTGCATAATTTAAATTTGTAAAAGTATTTCTGTGTCATTTGTCAAGTGAGACAGTATAAATTCTGAAAAGTTCAGTTTTTTTTATTAGTTTTCAAATAACAATGGGTTGTGGAAAACCCGTGTGTGAAGAGCTTCGAAAGCGAATAGTTTGTTGGGTCGATGCTGGCATATCAAGTTACCAAATATCTAAAGACTTGATACTTCCCAGGTCTACAGTCCAATCTATCATCCAGCACTATAAAAAGAATAGAACGACTTCTTGTTTGAAGAAAACTGGTCGACCACGCATTTTTCAAATAACAATGGGTTGTGGAAAACCCGTGTGTGAAGAGCTTCGAAAGCGAATAGTTTGTGGGGTCGATGCTGGCATATCAAGTTACCAAATATCTAAAGACTTGATACTTCCCAGGTCTACAGTCCAATCTATCATCCAGCACTATAAAAAGAATAGAACGACTTCTTGTTTGAAGAAAACTGGTCGACCACGCATCACAAGTGCGGTAGAAAACAGAATCCTGAAGATAATTTTTAATTAAATTTATTTTTTTAAATTTTCATAAATTTTCAAAAATATATCAAAAATAATCGTCGTGCTCGAGCTGGAGAACTCACGGTGCAATGGAAGGACATGATTCACAAAGACGTCTCAGTTGATACTTGCAAAAGAGTCCTAAAAAGAATGGGTTACGGATTTTAAACCGCTAAGGAGAAACCACTGTTGACTGCTGTGCAAAAGAAAAAGAGGTTGATGTTTGCTCATGATCATTTAAATTGGACTTCCGATCAGTGGCGTAGTATCATTTGGAGTGACGAGTCCAAATTTGAAGTGACAGTCGGCGATGAAAGGAAAAAAGTGATTCGGAACAAAAATGAGGCATTTCATACTGATTGTCTCCAACGCAAAGTGAAGTTTCCGGCGTCTCTTATGATATGGGGCTGCATGTCTGCACAAGGTGTTGGTGGTATGCAGCTTGTGGATGGTTCTATTGTGATGGTTCTTGTGGATGGTGCAGCTTGTGGTTGTGATTTCTTTTGGCCCACCTTGTAGTAGACGAACTATTTTGCGTGAGTGACAAAAGTAGACGAATACTTTTGCGTTATGTCAAAGTCAAAGTCAAATTATTTATTTCAAATAGGCACATAAAAGGCACTTTTGAACGTCAAAATTAACAAAAAAAAAAAATAGAATTGATTCTAGTTGCCCCTTCCAAAAGGTAGATTCGTATGGAGAAGAATGGGCAAGAAACTCCACCGGTACTCTTTTAAAATGTTTTACAAAATTTTGTATATGTACATTTTAAAATTATATGTGAAGACGATGCACCTAAAATAAAATTACTATACCAAAATAGGTAAAAAAAGAATGAAAAATGAAGCAATGACAGATAAATGAATTATGTGATAGGTACATGATGCTCACTTATTTACAAACATTGTAAAATTATACGTTTTCTTAAAAATAATAAATAAAGTCAGCGTGTGAGTTAAAGTAATCACACAACTGAAATTCAACATTGATTTATTATTTGTATCAAATAATAAATTGTAAAATTAAAATAGCAACCAGTTTGATTTTGTCTAGACTCTAGATTGTTCTATGGAGCTGGACCAGCATGTTTCCAAGCATTCTTATCTTGGATATAATCCTCTAATTTGTAATATGCTTGTTTACAAAGTGTACTTTTAACATGAGTTTTAAATTTTCTTTCATTTAATTGCAATATATCACAAGGTATTTTGTTGTAACATTTGACACAGTACCCCATAAAAGATGTAGGTACTTTAGATAATCTGAAAAATGTTTGATCTATTTTATCTTTATTTCTAGTATTAAAATGATGTCTATAACTTATTTTATTAAAAAAATGTCGATTTTTTCTTACATACATAATACTTTCATAAATTAATTGGCAAGGTACTGTCATAATATTAATCTTTTTAAATTGTTCCCTAAGAGATTCACGGCGACGTAGATTATAAATGGCTCTGACAGCTCGCTTTTGCAAAATAAAGATGGAATCAATGTCAGTAACCCGACCCCACAATAAAATGCCGTACGACATAATGCTGTGGAAGTAGCTAAAATAGACCAAACGCGCGGTTTCTACATCTGTCAACTGTCTTATCTTTCTAACAGCATAAGCGGCCGAGCTTAGCCGCCCCGCAAGAGATGTTATATGTGGTCCCTATTGTAGTTTCTCGTCTAGAGTGATTCCTAGGAAAACCGTTTGATTAATAAATTCCAGTTTTTCTCCATTCAATATGAGATCACATTCGCTACTTCTAACATTAGGTAATTTAAATCTAATGCATTTTGGTTTTTTTTTCATTTAGTACCAAATTATTTACCGTAAACCAATCATGGACCTGAAGAATAGAGTTATTCACGTCGTCATGATTTTGTGATCGTCGATCTATTTTAAAGATCAATGATGTGTCATCTGCAAATAACACCATCTTCGGTTGATTTTGATGTAATTGGGGTAAATCATTAATGTAAACTAAAAAGAGGAATTGACCCAATATCTAACCTTGAGGAACGCCCATTGCCATTTCAGACCCCAATGAGTTTACGCCGTTTACTTGAAATTTAACCTTTCTATCTTTTAGGTATGATCTTAGTAAATCAAGAGCTGTATTTCTAAGTCCATAGTGCTCTAGTTTCAACAGAAGTGTCTCATGGTTTACGCCATCGAACGCCTTAGAGAGGTCGCAAAAGATACCAATGGCATCCTGTGCTTCTTCCCAGGCGTTAAAAATGTTCTTTATTAGGGTGACACCGGCGTCAGTCGTACAACGCCCTTTGGTGAAACCGTACTGTTGTTCATAAAAGTTGGAATTTTTATTAAAGTGGCGTAATATTTGATTGAGCATCAACTTTTCAAACTCCCTACTGAGAACTGGCAGAACTGACACAGGCCTATAATTGTTGGGTTCTTTACTTTCACCGGATTTGAACAAAGGAACTACTTTACTGTGTTTCATGAGATCTGGAAAGATTCCTCGGTCAACACTGGTGTTAAATATGAAAGCTATATAGGGCGCAATGGTTTCGATGATAGATTTACAGACTAATAGAGACATTCCCCAGAGATCTTCTGTTGATTTAATTTTAAGATCTTTAAAAACTTTTATAACAGCCTGGGGGTTTGTATGCTGAAACCTAAACTCTAAAGGGCATGCCTTTACATTTTTTTCTGTTTTTCCATTCCGATCAATTGAACGAATCAACCAGTTGATCAAAGTGGAAGTCGATTCAGGCATATGTTCCTATCGAATCAACTAGTTGATGCAATACATTTTTTACTAGAGTTTCTTTCCTTTTTGTTCCTATCGAATCAATTTTTATTTTAAAATAATAAAACCTAGATAAACTTTTGGCTGAATTCGTCTCATCCATTTTATTTTTTAACTGTCAAATGTCAAAAAGATAAAGGCACATTGAAAAATAAGCCTATAATAACGAGGACATCACAGAGTAGGTGCTTAAGTGCATTATCTTAATTTTTCGAGAGCGTGTCCAATAGTGATCTTTTGAGATAAATGTTGAATCATGGTCTGTCTAATGTAGTCATCTCGGATAATATATTTTTGCTTTCGCTGTTTTGGAATCTGAATGTCGATGAATGTCTCATTATCAACAATTACATTTAATAGACGTAACAATGTTACGTTGTTTTTATTTATACATTTATTAAGACTGGAGTGGAATGATTCCAAGGCATTGTTAGTTGCCCGGTTGTCGGTGACGTTGCCCAAAGGCGCTGATTCTATCAAGACGTTTTTTAAGTAACTTTTGAACATATGCCATAAATTCACACAGTTTCAAATTAATAGCTTCATATTCTGATTGTATGTATTGCCACCCATCTAACATTGATTCTTTAGGAAGAAGTGGCAAAACTGCACACAGTCCTATAATACGTTTTTTATCCTTGCTGTTGTGTTTTTTGTTTTTTCCCATGCGCCACATGTTCCGGGTCCAGTGATAATAGCAACCTATTATTTGTGCGTTTGGGTAAAATTTTAGTAAACCATTCCATAGGGCAATCTCGAAGTCGCAATGCATCGTTTTAATTGGGCAATGTTTTTTTAATCAAGCGGAATACCTTGATGTAAGTTGTCTGTTTTTTATTGGGCATCAAAACATAAATTAATGGTCTTGTATTAGTCGTTAATTCAGTACTGCCGAAATCACCATGAATGCTCAATAGCTGATAAAAAGGGTTAGGACAACTGTAAAATGTGGCATCCACAAAAAAATATTTAGTTGTCTTTAGAAGTCCTCTCGACTCTTTTGAGCAAAAATACACAATACAAATTTCCCCATCAACGTATTCGCACAATAAAAAATCAGTAAACTTTTTTGGTATTTCAACCTCTTGGAAATTCTTAAAAACAGTTTTTTTAACACCAGCTGCTTTGTTTCTAGCTTTGTAAAGTCCACTTTTTAAACTAGAGAAACTCGGTATATTAGAAACAAAGTTAAGACCTTGATTTTTTATATCAATTTTTGTTCTTTTGTAATTGGTTGGAATTGGAATATCAGTTTCTGTCGCTTTTCGTTTGAGAGCACTTTTTCTTATAGTAGAATATTTATAGAGGTATCCAATAAACATGTATGACCTTTCTTGGCTATAACGTTGTTATCCTGTAAGTAAAAAGTCCGCTTATCAGTTTTCTATTGCAATTCTGTAACACTTGGAATCAAATAGGAGTAGCCGCATTGGCGGAAAAAATTCGTGCGGTAAAATCTGTGATTTGATTTTTCCTATCTCTGCTAACAAAACCAGCAGTCTAGATATTACATTATAATGGTGTAAATTTTACTTACTTTCTCAGTAATGCTTCCGTTACACTTCGGGTTCTTTTTATGGTTTATACATCTTAAAAAAGTAGCACCACTTTTATACATTCGGACTTTCGTATATTGATAATTTTCGTACAGAAAGACTTTGCCACCATTTTTTTCAATGACCTCCATGGCAATACGTACCTAATAATTAAACGTTTAAGAATTATGAATTCAGCGGACAATTATTATTATACCATGAATCAGAATAGAAAATTTTATCTTATTATTTATAATATTTTCTATGACAATGTCAATGCTTAATACAAAGAACATTTTATCTATCATTCACAAATGGACAGTTCTTAAGAATAATACTCTTACCTATATCACTCGATTAAGTTGTTTAGATAGGAACAAACAAGGAGAATAACAAATGTTCCTATCGGATCAACTAAATGGTTGATTCGTTGGGAACAAAAATAGTAGATCCGTTTCAGTTGATCGGTTTAGTTGATCGGAGTGGAAAACTCGATTTTTTTAAGTAAGGCAGCAGAAAGCGCGGGTGAGGAATTTAAAGTTTCAGTAGTTTTAAGGGGAATATTAGCAAAGAAGTTTTCAAATTCTTGAGCTATCTCTACATCTGAAGTGATGGGTCCATGTGCAGTCTCTAAATTAAATTCAGTATCATGCGGTTTTTTCCTACCTGTTTCAATATTTATTATTTGCCAGGTAGTTTTTATTTTATCATCAGAAGATTTTATTTTATTGCGTATATAAAGAGCTTTAGCAATTTTGCACACACTTTTAAAAGTTTTAGAATATTTTGCAACATACTCATGAAAGCTTTTGTTTTTCATATGTTGCTTTAGGCCATAAAGTTCAAAAAGTTTTTCTCTGCTTTTACGAATACCTGGAGTCGCCCAATCACTAAATAAGAACTTTGTGTAAATACTTTTAGTCTTTAGTGGAAAAGTGTCATTAAATTGCTTTTTTAATAGTAAAGAGAACGCGGCGTAGAACTCATTTGCGTCACATATATTATTAAAACTCTGAACACATAGTTGACTGGCCAAAGAATTATTTAATTTTTCTAAATTTTTACATGTAATTGGCCTAAACCTTATTTGAATTTTTTGCAAAGGTATATAGGAACAAAATGTTATTTTTTGTCCACTGTGATCAGATGGCAACTTATTTACAACTTCTTTGTGTAAGTAATCACAATTACAAAAAATATTATCTATACAAGTGGCAGAAGAAGCGGTCACTCGAGTTGGTTCATTAAAAACATTTGACAAATCAAATGACCTAAACAGGGTTAACAATCAACAGTGTTTGAGTTATTTTCTATTAAATTAATATTAAGAATTGTTTTTTAGAATATTTTTTTAAATTTTTTATGTTATGTAAAGTCATGAAAGAATTTCAGTTATGTTAAAATAAAGTTTAAAATGTTCCTCATATTGTGGTTTAATTTATATTAAACGTTCTTAATTATTTTACCAATATTTACTTTCTGTAGTTTACGCTTTGCACTACTTTCCATACTAGACGAACTATTTTACATCGGGGCTCGTGGTGTTCGTAAGTCCCTTAGAAACAAATTCAAAGAAATTAATGTACTAACTCTACCTTCTCTTTATATCTTAGAAAGTATTTTGTATGTTCGCAAAAACTTATGTCTTTTCAAAACAAGAAGTGATTTCCATAATATAAATACACGTAGTAAACATGAAATTGTGATACCCAAATTTAGATTAACAAAAACAAGCAAATCATTTGTTATCAACAGTATCCGCTTTTATAACAAGTTGCTAAAGTCAGTTACAGAACTTAGCGATGGAAAGTTCAAAACCCACATCAAACGTGTCCTTATCAAAAACGCATATTATAAGATTAAAGACTACGTTGAAGACAAGGAAGTTTGGCAATCATTCCATTTGCACATGTGGCTTCCCTGGTACATCAAAAACGGCATAACAATGTAAATGTCTATTAACTGCTCCTAAATTACGATGTTTATTATTATTATTTTTTAGACATACTTTTTTGACATTATATTTTCATTATATACTATATATATATTTTGATTTCAGACTTACTGTAATGGCAAACATGTCATTTGGTTTAAATAGGTTTTTATTTTTATTATTTTAATGTTATTTTACATGGATTCTTGTGTACGTTGTGAATGTGTGAACTTTGTATGCTTAATAGACTAGATCTTTTGTATACCTTTTTCTTTTCTTTTTTTTTTGTTAAGTACTTCTCGACAGGCTTACACCTGTCCTCCCATACCTATTAACACTGTAAATTGAAAACATTGTAAAAGCCAATTATTTTTAAAAGAGTAACCGTGGAGTTTCTTGCCGGCTCTTCTCCATATGAAACGACCAATTGGATCATGAACCTAGCTTCTGACGTTTCATAAGTGCCCGTGTAGGTTTATGTGAAATAAAAATATTTTGATTTTGATTTAGACTCGACTTTTTATCACATACTTATTTAATTGCACAAGTGACACTTGCAAGATTGACATAATTGTGAGCTTTTGTATTTAATATAGGTCAAGGACCTGAAATAAATGAATTTTATTATGTTTTATTTTTTTATTTATAAAAGTACGACTTAGTTTAATCAATCCAGCATCATCATTATTTCATTCAAAAGACGTCCCCTCTTAGACATAGACTGCCCCCAAGTGTTCTTACATTGACTGGATACGGCTCGTATCCACAAGAGTAGAAGCAAACAGGAGAATCAAAGCTTGACCCAATGCCGATGTAGCCGAAGCTGATTGTGTATGTTTTATTTCCTAGAAATAAATATTGAGTGATACCATGCGATAAGCCGAGGCTCAGTTATTAAAATATTATCGTTTTTATTCCCAAAACTGTACAAAAATACACCACTACAATAAATTATATGAAATTAAAATACACTCGTCTTTAAACAATTTTAAAGCGCAACCAGATACTTTAACGTTCACCGCTGGAATACAATACACGAAAATCCAATACAACAATGACGATGCCACAATACATTCGTTCCTCATTTGTGTTAATTAAATTACTCATGTTTTAACTTCCCTGAAATTCGTGCACGAGTAGACGAGTACCTATCGCGGGAATTAGAATATTTTATATTTTAGAATATTAGAATGGAATATTTTGCCCGGCCAGGATTTGCCCAGTGGCGATAAATGTGGTAGTTCGGAAACTTTTGAAATGTGTGTGGAATATTTCAAATACCCGGGAAAATACTTGGTGAACTTTGATTTGGAATTTGTAGTTGTTGCATTAACGTAGATGTTCGTATAATAGGTGAGTAGGGGATGGGTATTTTGTATCTCTTTAAAAATAGCTAGCTGCATTTCCAGCATAATTTACCGAATCATTCATTTCACCTAAAGACTACATTTTTCACCTGACAAAACTTTTGGGCCTGAAATAAACTCGACTACGTAATAATAAATGAGATTGCGGGCGCCAACTTATACATAATTTAGCACATAAAGCTCATATTGTGCTGTGTTCCATTTCAGTTGTCTTGTTAGCCGTGAGCGTGAAGTCTCCTTTTATTTAATTAATACGATTGTTGCAAAGAACTAAGTCAAAATTTTGAAATAAATTCAACATGTGTGTGTAGACACAATAGTATATTTTGCTCAATATTGTGTGTAGACACAATAGTATATTTTGCTCAATATTGTGTGTAGACACAATAGTATATTTTGCTCAATATTGTGTGTAGACACAATAGCATATTTTGTCATATAATAATAATAATAATACCCCGCCACCTCCCCGTATCTCTACTTTGACGTCGTGGTGAGGTTTGTGCGTTCCGAACTCTGGGTCTGTGCCGGTAGTTTACTTTGCCGGAGCAGGTCCAGGGTAAGGAGCTAGACCAAGAGAGATACAGAAACCCCCAGGGCAGACAGGCCTGACTCTATTTCCCGGGAGAGGTCTTGTTCCTCAACTCTGGCTTGCCTGTATTAACTGGCTGGAGTAAACACTGACGAGGAACAGAGCTCCCACCTCATGATTTACCTTTATTGGCTGTCTTGAGTGGAGATTCGCAAGAGCAAACGTGCTTGGAGGAAGGAAGAATTCCAGTAAGTGCTGGTAAGGGGATCTTGACCATCTTCCGAGCTCTGGGATTGTTTTTATAGCCGTGAAATACCTCTCCACTCCTCAAACACCTCAGGAAGTGTTGCCCCCTTGTCGCTACGTCACTATGTATTAGCAACCGTTTTCGGGGGCCCATTATTGAATGTGCAAATCACCCCCTGCCATTTTATCGGTGTATATAAAACATTGGTCAGGTAGGGACCACAGCCATTCCATAGTCCTACGTAACCAATTGTGGCGTAATGAAATAAAAAATAATCTTACGTCACTTGTAATAGATATAATTTAAAAAAAATACAAATATGGAGAAAAAAAGAAACGAAGAAATATTTGTGATCTAAATAGGCAACACCAGATGCTCTTATAAACTATAAAACGAGTACGTTCTAAGGTGGATGGTAAGAATAAACGTCCTAACAGTGTGTTTGCAATCGGACTCCCAGGTATGTCTAAAACGACCATGTAACCTAAAACGCAGTATTGATTGAATCTCCACCAAAAAACCAAAGAAGGCAAAGAAAACCAAATAATGTATTGAGGCGCACACATTTTTTCGTTTTGCACTCTTGTTTTAAACTAAGGAATGACCTAGGCGGTCCAGCCGATTTTGTTTCTTGTTTTTTAATATAGTCAATGTCAAAGTTAAAGCTCATTTTCACAGCTTTTTACACTACCATATTTATATTCTTTCAGAATTAAAACAAAACAAATATCACGTAAACAAAACAATAATTGATGAGTCGCGGCGACACCATAGCGAGAGGTCATCCATCATGGCCGGAATATTTCGTAAAACCTCGGGCGCTCTCGGTAATCTTCGGTATACGGTAATCTTCGGTATACGGTACTCTTCGGTATACGGTAATCTTCGGTATACGGTAATCTTCGGTATACGGTACTCTTCGGTATACGGTAATCTTCGGTATACGGTAATCTTCGATATACGGTAATCTTCGGTATAAGATAACCTTCGGTGTACGGTAATCTTCGGTTTGTTTCGGTGGCACCGTGCGGCGCACGAGAATGCACTTTTGCTCCATACAGATTGTATTAACTATCTTTTGTCTTATATATTCCTAGTGCGCTCGACCTAGCGCACGAGGAACCTTCTTTAAAACGAAATAATAATAATAACCAGCCTATAATGTTCCCACTGCTGGGACACAGGCCTCCTCTCTTTGAGAGGGAGTGGGCTGTAATATACCACGCTCGCCCAGTGCGCGTTGGTAGATGTCACATGTGTACGCATTTTTGGTTCTAGGACATGCCCGTTTCCTTATGATGTTTTCCTTTACCGTTTTGAGAGCAGTGGTGAAATTATTTACACAAAGTAAAGCGCCTATCTGGGTTCGAACCCACGACCTACAACTCGTAAGTCGGGGCCGTTACTACTGGGCCACCATGGCTCTCATTTTGTCATAATAGGTAATTTATATTCTAGCATTGGAGTCTGCCAACCATTAATTAATTCACCTATTTAACACCAGGAGTATTAGTACCATACGGCATTATAAACATAATGTGAGCTAAATATTTTCAACATAAAATACTTATAAAATTCTAAGAGTAGGTACTTAATCGTCTAAAATGGTGTTATGATATCAAAGTATTCAATTCATAAGTGCTCTAGATAAAAAAAAGGAATAAACAAAACCCATTTTAAGCCCCTACGTTTCAATTCTCATGCACATTGTACGTTACAACATCCACAGGTCACAATCGACTTGCCCCAATAAAATAATTTCACCGAATCAGCATTGCAGAAGCTGTTTGAACTGTGTGCGCATCAATCATGGCGATTGCCATTCGTAGGACGCCCTGTACCATCCGTCAAAGTGACAGCTAGAATTGTGCATACTAGGTATTTTGTATTTTAGTTTTAGGTCACGTTGTGCAGAAATACTGGTTTAAATTATATTTTTTTGAGTTAAGGCGCTGACAAGACCCAATTGACCAAAATAGGCCTAAGAAAAAAAGTTGCCAAATCTGTATAGTTTGTGGTAGCGGAAAACATATATGTTTATCTTAACATATTTCCCAGAACTTGGTTGTTACCAAAAAAAAAAACTCGATACAAACTAACGGTAAACTAACCTCTTACCTTGAGTTCTAATCCAAAATATCTGTATTAAATATCAACATACGTTACGTATTTAATTAATAACAAGAACCGTCTTATTTGAATGCAGAACTTGGTTGTTTTTTGTTTTCGATGACTCAACTCAATTTTGAGTAAATAGATAATTGCTCCATATTTTGCAAGTAATTAATGTCATCGCGCTTCTCTTTCTTTTCTATGCAATCTGACAGTGACCGCGGTTTAGGTGTTGTTGATATTTAACATTGGCCTACCATTTTGTATGGGCTATACGAAAATACCTTGTGACAGGGTAAATTATTTAGTATGTTAGGAATATAAAAAGCTAAACAGGTGCTGTTATTGTTGCCACCATTTTCCAGTGCAAAAAAGAGATGGAGCTATATAATACGTATATCATTGTCCCTTTTTGGTACAAAATAATGGCTTGTTATAATGATGGCTTGGCTTTTACACTACATACCTAGTTACCTACTTCTTCTACCCTCATTTCATCATAAATTATGTGAGAATTAGCTCATGCTAAGGTAAATAGATTAGCCTGTCAGTAAGGTGGAGGGACTGACCGCCCAGGCTGCGCCGGACGTAATTACGCCGGGCGTAATTAACTATCGTCACTCGTGAACACTTCTTTAAGGTGACTGCATCTATTGTATGTGAGTAAAAAAAAAAATCGATAGCTAGTCGCTTACTCGTTGGTGGCAGGACATGTGCCTAAGGTAGTGTTACAGCATTTTGCGCTCCTTTAATGTTAGCAGGCAAAACCGCTGGGTCATGTGAGCATAATAAAATTTTGCACAAAAGTTCCATAAATAGTAAAAGTGCTCACTTTTACCATTTATGGAACTTTTGTGCAAAATTTCACCATGAAATTTTGCACAAGAGTTCCATAAATAGTAAAGTGAGCACTTAGGAAATATTTTTGAAATTAACCTGCTTAAGGGGTTAAATAGGGGTTGAAATTCCATCATGCATACAGCTTGTCCAATATACGGCCCGTATAAAAAAAAAGTTTTGATTAACGGATTTGCCTTTAAGCTGATACATAAAAGTCAAATTCTGTCTATCTACACAACTTAATAACGATAATGAAACTGATGATGTACATAATTATTTTTCATTTTCTATTTAAATAATGGTGCATTAAGTGCATGCGCATTTTTTTCAGTTTTTATGATAACATTATTTCAAGCTAGACTTGTTGAATTAATTTACTGATATCAATATTGAAAGAATGTATAATTTACAGCTATTGCTGATATTCAAGTAAAAAACCAGCTATGTTAGTCTAATTTTCTCAATATACACTGGCCTGCAAAACTAAGTACCTACACTTTCATTTATTTTTTTAAACTGTAGAAGTTAGAGATTTAAAACAAACGTTTTATAGCAATTTTTATCAGTTTTCTTTAAAACTATAGTAAGTTATACATTAGTAACATTTTTAAATCTAAAACAAGATAAAACAATAAAAATGCCAATTTTTAGCTTAGTGTCATAAAACTCAATAACATTTACAAGTATGTTTTACATGTTATTTATTTTTTAATAACTGGTATTGCCTCCTCGGGCTCTGCTTACAGCTTCGAGTTGATTTGGCATAGTTAACACGAGGTCAGGCCTCCGTCACTCCATGTACTTGCGCGCTATAATTACCTACCGCCCGGCCGAGCGGTCTCGGACCGTTTGCGAACCTTATTCAGTGCGGTTTTCGCAAGCGAAGCGCACGCTGTTCAATTTTAATCGTTCCATTCGTTTGTACGGGTACCTACGATGCCGTCTGGTGTAATAAAACATGCCGTGCCGTCAATAAAACATCGTCTTTTTACGGAAAGTTAAAAGTGCCAACAGATGCGTTTCATAATTATGTAAGAGAACTCGAGACTATATTTCCTAATAATTTTGAAAAAAATATGAAACAAAGGCCGGTTAGTACTCGTTTATGAAATTTTAAATGACATACATTTTGATTCTCCCTGCCCTTGTTTCCCAAAACAATATTTAATAAAACTTTTTATTAGATTCAGGATTTTATCTACATTAAAATTTAATAACTGAGAATTTAGAAAAGGTAAGAAATTTATAAAAAAATATATAAAAATAAAACAGATGTAGCTTTTAAAGATTTTTTTTTATTTTACCTACACACTTACCTCTATAATTATGTTTTAGATGTATTTGCACAGTCAGCACCAATTTATTAAAAACATATTTTACCTATATACGATACAATTTTAACCTACCGAACATATTCACAGTTCCCAATAAAATAGACACAAATTGTTATGTTAATTTAATTTTATCGAAGAGGCAGCCCTGCGATTGCTGTGGGATCGCGCGGTACGAAGCAATCACAACTGTACGCTTGAGCATTTAGGCACATTTTAGCATGCAGCGGTTGCTGACGCGACGGAGTAGGCTATTATAGCAGTAGGTATTGGAAATTTTCTACTGAGTGAAGTATCTGTTACATAGTAACTATTTAGTAATCTGTGATAACGGTCTTCTCGGGCACTAGTACACCTGGGTCTGCCATTACCAGGTCTCCTCAAATGGTTTCTAGTCTCTTCGTACCTTCGCTTCACCTTCTGGACCGTTCGTAACGTCAGACCCACCATTCTTGCAGTACGACGCATACTGATGCCTAGTTCCAGAAAAGTCATAATCCATAAAAAGTCATGACATTCTTCAGGTGAAAGAGGCATGATAAATAAGTTTATGTGCTGTTGTCTAACTTAGCTTTTGTAACAATACTCATCGATCAAGAAAGAAATTGAAAACAAAAATGGAAACAAAAAATGAATGGTAAAATTGTATTTCTAAAAGGATTATTTTTGATTTTAAAGTTTTATTCAGCCATTTCTTAAAAGAAGGTATAGACTATAAAGTATTTATGTACAAAATTAAACTATTTTTCGAATCCTTTTTGTTTCGAAAGTATATCTTGTGTACTTAAAAAGTAATCACAATTTTAAAAGTGTGATACTTAGTTTTGCAGGCCAGTGTATTTTAAAACCATACTCCATAAGTCTCTATCTAAACAATAAAATAATATCGATAAAAGACGTTCAATCTTTCGATTTTCTGGATCACGTTTCACAGCAGCTGAGTTTCAATTCAGCGCCATAATGTGTAGCCAAGGAGATTGAATGCATGGACAGAAAATGTATGGTTTGAACTAGAAAGATGTGGTTTGGTTCAAGTTATAAGAGTGTTATATGAGTTAGTTTCGTTACCTATTTATTCGGTGATTGAGTATCACATTTTATTGTGATATTAGTTATTTTGTATCGTACGAGTTTGGCAGGAAGTAGGAATAATCATTTTGAATTTTAAATAATTATTCTTAAATATTATCCAAATAACAGACCGGTGTTTACACCGGTTGGTTGGCTGGGTGTTTTAATTTATAAAAATACCTTATATAAGCGAATTGAATAAAAACTATGTACTATCTACCATTCAAAGAGAGTCTTATAAAAGTGTTTATGGGCGATATAGATAAAACAAATGTATCTGGTTTTAAGCCGCAATAACGCCTTTATTAGACCTTAAAATAAAGCCAGCAAATAAAGGACACATTAAGTCATCAGTATTACCTAGGGTTATGAAAGAGTTAACCTAACCTATCCATACCATTTTCGGCCATTTATTAGCTGGTAAAATTAAGGGTCTGGTAATCGCTGTTGACCTTGGGCATACAAATGTATGTTGAGTTCATGCCGTTCGGTTTCATAAGAAATATTAATTTTTTGTAAAGAAAATATGAATAATTGAAAAAAACTACTATTCAAAACTAGATGGAATAATCTATCTATATGTCGGAAATACGTTAGTCACTAGTTTGACTAATCGGGACGCCAGCGCCACAAAGCGGTGCTCGACAGTCTACAACATAACGCTCGACTGGAGTTAGTTTGTTGGAGGCGGTCAAGAAGTGAACACGTTTAGAAACTGTCGCGCATTCCGTGTAGTTGTGTCGTGTACCAACAGTGTGTGAATAGCTAGTGTAATTATTTGATCGTAATTTATAATGTGATTTAAACTGAAAAGGGTTTTTCTATTATGCAATAACCAACAATTCCCATTGTACGCCCACAGTAGTTAAAATATGGCTGATGATAACGAGCGAGACGTACCTTCTCCGTCATATATGTATATATACGTAAAAATGAATCCCTATTTCCCTTGGTCACGGAATCACGCGTGTGAACGGCTGGACGGATTTCGCTAATTACTTTTTGTTGTATTTGTTATTATCAGGATCAGGAGAAGGTTCTTATATAAGAAAAATAAACCTCCACACGGGCGAAGCCGCGGGAAAGATCTAGTAGATAATAAAAAGTCTGTTCATACAAAAGAAATCATGAACATATTTTAAGTAGTTTGAAAGTAATATCGCTTTTTTATGCTTTGGGGGTAGACATTGGCGCCGATTCCCTTGTTTACAAACTAAACTAAATTTAAGTTCAGTGCATCTTTTTCTTTCTATTTCATTATGAAAAGGACAAAAGATAAATATTAGTTTAGTCCTGTCAAATTAATCAGTGCTTGACGTAAATTGACGTAATTTTAGTTGGCAAGTTTTTAATCACGTCTAAACGTGTATGGAGTAGTGACAGGCACTGATTAATTTGACAGGACTACACTTAAATGTATCTTCTGTCCTTTTCTTAATGAAATAGAAAGAAAAAGATGCACTGAATTTAAATTTAGTTTAGTTTGTGAACAAGGGAATCGGCGCCATTAATTACTTCCTGAAAATCTGATTTTATTCTTTTGTTAGGTACACACGTTTAGAGAATAAAGAGAATCGTATATACTATTAACTTTTTATTAACAATTTTAAAATAATCTTGGTAAAAAGAAACTACTACTAACTTTCGGCTTCGCCTGCGTGCATGTCAGAAATTATGAGAACGTTCTACCAGGATATAAGTATCCTATGTCCTAAACCAGCTAGGTCTACCCATGTGTCAAATTTCACCGAAATCCATACAGCCATTTTAGCGTAAAAGCGTAAGAAACAAACAAACTCACTTTATAGGATGCTGAAGTCGCTGCCGCGTTTCTGTAGGGCATCAGGGATATTCGCAGCAGCGCGTACAGATGATTTCTTTGCGATCATGCGTAAAATATCTGCGTCACTGCTGCGTCGGATATGAGACAGCAACAAACTCAAACTCTTGAGCATTGTTGCTAATAAGTCTGAAGGCCACCTGATGGGACCCCTGTGCGTAGTTGCCTGAATTGTTGCCGGGTGTCTCCAGATGGGATATAGATATACGTAGCTGTGTTGTGTTGTGTTGTTTATACAACACAACACAACACAGCTACGTTTACGTCTACTATTATTTGTGTTTGTGTCTTAATTCATTTTTATATACTAACTTAATTAAAGATAAATAAATAAATTTATAAGACGGAGTCATACTACGGCCGCTACGCGTAACGTCCGTTTATGGACCTATTGTATTCTTGAAGGTGCATTTTCTCGGATCAGTCGCGTTACAGCCGTTCTGCCTAAGTACACTCAACGTTAGAAGTGCCTGTGATAAGAAAAGATTCACACAGATCAAATTAATTTGTGAAGTATTGTACTAGACGAGCAGACTTATCAGGAGATTATTTTTGTCGCCCACACATACGCAATAATGTTGACAATATTGTATGTGTTTTTTTTTTTTTTTTTTTGGGTGGGAAATCATCAAATAACTTCTCCCGCTCTGGGCGGAGCGGGAGGGTGTGTCAGACTCTTACTGACTAAAACCCACCCGTATTCCTTCCTGTTGCCTGTGTTGCGGGGGCCTCGGTGACCCATAAGTACCTTCCCGCGACCCCGGCAGGCATCGGCCCTAGTGGACCCCTACTTTGTGCTGATGACATCTCTTTGAGGCGCGCGTGGAATACGACGCGCCGTCGACCCGAGCCTGGTCCTTACCGGACGGTGAGCTACCCGTTGCTCACCGTCCGCAAGCCCGCAATATTGTATGTGTTGGCAATATTATTGCGAGTATAGTTGCGGATTTAGTCAGACTATACGCCGTAATTATATTATATTTAAGTGATAGTATTTTCAAATAATACTTTGCGTTTTGACTGTACTGGACTGACGGACGTAGAGCGACTAATTGTAAAATATGAAGGTCAACGGCCGTAATGCGATAGATCTCAAAAAAATGCATCTTCCAAATACTAGGGGCATAAACGGACGTTACGCGTAGCGGTCATTGTGCCACTCTGTCCTTTGTAATATAAGTTAGGATTCTTCAACATATAATAAGGTTTGAATAATTAGAAGATCGACCAGCAGCTTTACTAAACTAACACTAAGCAGGTTGCGTTTTCAATTCCCAAAAAGCACCAAATTCGATACACTTCACATTGATTCCCTCAATCTATCAAAGTCCAAGCAATGTAGCCAACCTAAGCAGCCATAACGTTCATAATTGCCAACCTAAGTCCATGAGCTGCATCGTTCATCAAGTTTGATCTAGACAGATTCGAGCTCATGATCCTATAATTTGATCTAAGATACGTCACGGTACATGGTTTTCGATTCTGTGGTCATTTCAATGGTGAGTGCAAATCGATCGATATAAGTCGCTGGTAGTAGATATTGATATCGATAAGTCTTAATTTAGAGACAGTTTTGTAAATCTGAGAGCCACGAGTTTGCAGTCCAAAGCTGATGATTTTAAAAAGTCGTAATGTTTGCCTTCAATTGAACGCCACTTTTGTATTTAGATCAACGACTTATTTTAGATTATTTCATTTATTTACATAACCAAATTACAAGATGATTATTAACATTAACTAAATTTAATTAAAACTAAGTTAAACCTAAAAAAGGCCCTCGAGGCATTGTATCGAGGATGCTGGGGGCATTTCCTCGCTGAATTGCAATGCTGATGCGTTGCTTGAGAAAGCCGCCAGCTTTTCGGTCACCAGTTACATCAACCAGACGTTTCAGATTATTGATTAGAGGCATATACCTCTAGTCAATGATTTCAGGATCATTTTATGAATTTTATGGGAATGCCAAATGCTATTATAGGCCAGATGGGTGTTTCTTCCTGGAAGATGTTGCCACTGCGCCCTAGTATCATTAAAAAAACTGAGATGGAAGATAAAATATCTATGATGATGAAACGCTCAGAACTTCTTACTTAAAACCATTACAATATATCTTTTGATAGGTGGTTGAACTTTCCACAAAAAGGGGTGAATGTACGTACATGTATGTGGTAGTTTTATAAAGTAGAATTAACTTCGAACCCACATTACAGTGACCTCTGCATTTACCCGCTTTATTTTAAAGTTAAACCAAAATTCTTAACGTCACAGTTAAAATGAAAATTATAAAGTTAATTAAGGTTTGCAAATTGGTTTTGAGAAGCAAATTTTTTTTAAGTAATAGAAAATTATGTAGGGGCAAATGACTTAAATTTAATGATTTCTCGTATTGATTTTGACTGTGAAAATAATGATAAATAACATCGCATAAGAAAGGATTGTATAGAAAATATTATAACATTATAATAGCCGAGCAAATTTTTTCAAGTTCATGTTTTTTTTTTTGGGTTTGAAATTATCAAACAACTTCTCCCGCTCTGGGCGGAGCGGGAGGGTATGTCAGACTCTTACTGACTAAAACCCACCCGTGTTCCTTCCGTTGCCTGTGTTGCCAGGGGCCTCGGTATCCCATGCTTAAAACCGTATTATTTCCATTATGACAGTAACTAAAATAATGACGAAGTGCCGAAATTGGCGAAAATAACAACAGACTAGCACACATTTATTTTAGACAAGACATATATTTATGATCACAAAGTGCCGAAATTCATGAAAACAACAACTTCGCAAATAACATAACAGCAATAAGAATCTACAAATTATTTTATTGCAAACTGCAATATCTCGCGCACACACATTTCCCCAGGCAAACACGCAGAAACTAAGTAAAATACGACAATGGCACGTAAAACTATTTATTTTTAAATAAGACATATATTTATGATCACAAAGTGCCAAAATTCACGAAAACAACGACTTCACGAATAATATAACAGCTATAAGAATCTACAAATTATTTTATTGCAAACTGCAATATCTCGCGCACACACATTTCCCCAGGCAAACACGCAGAAACTAAGTAAAATACGACAATGGCACGTAAAACTATTTATTTTTAAATAAGACATATATTTATGATCACAAAGTGCCAAAATTCACGAAAACAACGACTTCACGAATAATATAACAGCTATAAGAATCTACAAATTATTTTATTGCAAACTGCAATATCTCGCGCACACACATTTCCCCAGGCAAACACGTGGAAACTAAGTAAAATACGACAATGCGCCATTCTAAACAAATGTGTACCTGCGTGCTGCAGGTGCTCAATGCTGAGTCCGTCACTGCCCGGAGATTTACCACGTTTCATATTATCGATAATACACTTAACATCCTGCGCAGAAAACCCTATTGGGTTCTCACAAGCAGCCACGGCCTCAGCCTTCGGCACAACAACATTGGTGGTAAGAGGAGCCTCAACTTTGAAATGGTTTTTAAAAAGGTTAGCTATACCTTTAGGCTCACTACACCCGCCTACGCTCACTGGTAAACTAACCCTACCACTCATCCTCTTAGTACTTTTCCAAAAAGCTCTAAAATCTTTAACTGTAACGTGGGAGGCTAAAATTAATGAAATAGAAAGAAAAAGATGCACTGAACTTAAATTTAGTTTAGTTTGTGAACAAGGGAATCGGCACCAATGGCACGTAAAACTACACGAAGCCTATTTATATCAAATAACAAAAGGTATTTCTAGAAACTGTTTGTGTTTTTATCAAAACAACAGAAGTAAAGTTACAATACACAAGTAAAGTCAAGTAAAAGTTTGAAATATTGGCGTAACGGAGAGCCTTTTACATGAGTTTTCAGGCTTTACTTTCAAAGTCTTTTTTCAGTTGGCACTTTCTTTCAAAGAGGCAGTGTTACTTCGTGCCCAATAGCTGTGCGTTGACAATGAGTTTGCAAGTTTTGGATAAGGCACTTGAGATTGAGGGCACTTGAATCAAAATGGCGTAGATGGAAGAAGACTGTTAAGTAAGGAGGTATTTAAGTGTCATCAAATGGTTGTCAAAAGGTCAATCACTTACACATTTTGCGTTCTTTTCATTGCATTGCTCTCGTTTGCCCTTCAATCTTTTTTTTTCAGCCTTAAATGTTCCACTGCTGGACAAAGACTTTGCCCCAAATTTTCCCAGCTACTCTTTTCTTGTGTGACCTCTAACCAAACTCGTTTATGTGACAATAATTATTTGTTCCTACAGTTCTTACAAAATAACTATATACTGCATCTCTCGGTATTTGTACCAAGACAATTATAATCTTTGCAAACTTTTTCTTTATCCCTTTTATTTTCCCATAATTAACTACTTCATACTCAAACTGCCGCATCCGTTAATCTATCATCCATAAAAATACGACGTGTAGCCCAGGGCTGTGCACTGAGTGTCCTTTGCGAGGGTTCTTTTAAAGCATATGTACTGCAATCGTGGCTTTTTACATTTGTTTTTTATTTACAGTTGACTGAACCCCTGTTCCTAGTGTGTTGTTTTTTTTTCTGTATGACGTCAAGTATTTTTGCGTAAATCTGGGAGAAAAATGTAAAGTTGTACTTGTGCCCGTTTTCATGGGTGAATTATAAAAAGGGTCAAACCCTTTCAAGGAGTTGCCTTTTCTTTTCTTCTGGAATCTTACCTGTAACAAAACATAAAGGCATTTTAATAAACGAAATATAGTTACAAATATACTTATTACTGAATATTTATTAATGAAAACAGATCGAGATGATTGAAATTTCAACAAGCCAGAATTCGATATTTAGCAGAAGATTAACGTATTTTCAATGGGTCTACCCCTTAAAGCAGAACTTTTTATGTTATAATATTACTATGCATAACAGCGGATAGCATTAACTTTTCGCAGATAATCGTTTGGCAAACACTCATTTATCTTACATTCAAAACTCGTAATTTTGTGAGTCAATTCTGACTATGGATATGAAATTTATGCCTAAAGATGATTCCATAATAATTAAAAAGTAGAACCATAATATCGCAGAGTTCACAGTCAGAATGGACTTTTGGCATACATCTCATATCGATAGTCATTATAAGGCAGAAATATCATATCTCAGAAAGTTTACAGGTAGAATCATCTTTTGGCATACATTTCATATACATAATACACCATGCAAGCAGCGAGTATGCAGCATGCAAACATGCAAACAGGCATACGCGATGCATGCAGCAAGCAAACAAGCACCATGTATGCAACAAGCATGCAGCATGCAGCAAGCAAACAAGCAGCATGTATGCAACAAGCATGCAGCATGCAGCAGGCATGGTTTCTGTCACGGCTCCGGCGTCGGCGCTGCGGGGCTCCGGTGGTCTCACGCGAGCTTATCGTCGCAGATGGTTTTAATTCTCGCCGCCGCGGCTTTGGCTCAGCCTCAGCCTCAGCCTCAGCCTTAGCCTCAGCCGCGGCGGCGAGCGTTGAAATCACCTACTCCGCAGCTCTCGGGCCGCCTCGCCCCACCAAACATACGCGGGCTTAAATTACACTCTAGGGGTAGGGCAGACAAGACTACGCGGAGTCGGCTTTGCAGCGATTCGTTTCTGCCACAAACTTTTTTAGCTCAACATATTGACTTTTTAAGACATTTTAATTTTAATTTAAGGTTAAAAATGCTATTTTATAGAAATGGCGATATGCCTAATAAAATTATTCCAAATGCAATCTGCCATCTTTATAGTATTCCAAGTAAAATTGTACCAAATAATCGTCGCTCTACATAAACGTTATACTAAACGAATTTATGCGGAATTTTAACTTTGCCAAAGGTAATTAAGCCAAATAAATTTCTGCCATCGTAAAAGTATACCATTGTAAATTCGGACATATAAACATTCGGCCAAATAATAATTATATTAAATATTTTTTGCTTTAAAAGAATTCGTTTAAAGAAAATAATGCCATGTTGTCTTATGCCATATAAATTTCAGAGCATCAAGATTCAGCCAGATAGAAATTCAGCCAAATTGAAAATGGGTTCCCCCCATTTTCAATTCGTAACAAAAATTTCATCGTAGCAACTGCTACACACAACTTAAATCACAATACAAAAAGTAATCACAGTTTTCCAAAGCAAGAAACGGCAACGTTAAAAGGAAATACTGGAAGAAATCTCAGTAATACACTTTCTTGGGACGCAACAAACTTGCACACCATCTGGATACGTGATCCCGCATAATATTGTTACGGCATGGCAGTATGCCAAGGCGATTCTGTTGGACGTCCCGTGGTAGAAGTGCAGGCTATATAGCAGATGTCCTTTGGGAACCCCTAGATGAAATGTAGAGCTGTGTTTTATGTAGGAATTTTTTGATGCAGGAGAATGAGCTGTGATTTGCCGAGATAATAAATGATGGCAATGATGAAGGTAATGTAAACGAAGATGATATTTCAACAATTGAATGAGCTTAATTTGTATTCACAGTATTTAAATTCATTGAATTTATTAGTAATAATTTGTATAGAAGTGTAAACTATAGCAGCATATGTCGTTTGGAATCTTGATATGAAGTGTAGGGTGAAATGTAAGCATTTTTGAGGTGGGAAAATGAGTTGTGATTTGCCGAAATAATATGAAGATAAAGAAAACGATGATGTTTCCAGTGTAACAACAACTCAATTTGGAATTGTGGCATTTGAATCATTTGCAAATGTAGCATAAATGTAAGTTATAGCATGTCCTTTGGGATGCTCGAGATGAAATAGGGTTGTGCATTATGTAAGTATAGTTTTAGTTGGGAAAATGAGCAGTGGTTTGCTGAGATAACAAATGATGGCAATGATGTAGATACGGGAAAAGTTAATGTTTCACGGAATAGTTCTCGATTTTTATCGTAACGTTTATGCGTGGCAGTCCAAAATATTTCTTGGAGATTTTAAGTGACTACCTCACAACGGAAAATCTTCTTACATACATCTCGTAAAAATACAATCGCAAAATCCACGCATATGCACGCACAGACACACACAGACACACACACACGCACTCACGCCTACACACAAACATACTCAACCCACTAAGTAACACCTATTTCATAAAATAGCTAAGCTCATATAAACTCGACACTGTTTCACTTCTTACAAAATATAATTTCTGTACCTAGAGGGATAGAGTCCTACCTCCTGTAGGGATAGATAGAGTCTATATAATTGTGCTTAAAAAACAAATTTAAAATGTATAATCTGCAATGTATACAGTGCAATGTGTTCTTGTTTTTATGAAATAAATACTTTTATTATTATGTCGTTTATTCATTTTTTTACATATAAAATATATTTTTAAATATTTCTTAAAAATATATAAAAAAACATTTAAAAATATAAAAAATAGTGGTCCGCTGGTGTCGGGAGCAGGGTCCAAGCTACCGGTGGTTAAACCTGTGCACCTGTAAACCTGTACATGGCAATATACAGGTTTTTTCAGAGATAATAACTAAAAAAACTTCTACACAACAACGGTTAGTGTAAGCACATTAATTAACTTTATTCTTGGGAGGATTAGTTACAGGCATGGTGAAATGTATCTTTATTTTCTTTCTCTTTGCCCGAATAAAGGACTCTAGATAAGATTTTATCAAATGATAATTCTTAGGAGCTCTTGACAAAATATAAATTAAGAGACTTATGGAGATACTGAGGCACATAGGGCCACTGAAGGCTAACTCAAGAGAGTTGGCCTTCAGTGGCCCTATGCTTTTAACTTTTTAAGTAAGAACTTAAAAGGTTTAAATTCAAGTCACAATCTCATCTCCGCGACAATCAACATCAAAAACTTAAAAAAAAAATTGGAAAGTTAGAGGTTTTTTGACAGATGAAAATTGAGAATAGAATACGCACGTTCTTAAAACCACGCGAATCGTTCCTCTGATATCAACTAACAAAATTCGAACTTTCAAAACTCATATACTTTGTCCTTACATAACATACCATCGCTGCTGTTTTCCCTGAAATGCTGTTTAGGTCCCGCGTGATGGGGTCGACCCTATTGTCCTCAGCCGGGCAGAATACCAGACTCCGGGCTGCGGGCTCGGATTAAAAAAAAATCCGTTATGCATAAAATCAATAGCACTTCGCCCGTTCTAGCGATTGAACCCTGGACTTCCACCACTGAAGACACTTAGACCACAAGACCAACGAAGCGGTAAACTTGATCCTCAATAAACCAATAAACGTGTTTTTTCTTTATTTCTTTCTCAATCAAAGGAGGTAACTTACCTACTAAACGTGTTTCCAGTCTTATAAATCTCAATTAGTGTGTGCAAGATGGGATATGTATAAAACATTTCTACCTGAGCCAGCTGGAAGATTATACATTAGGTGTGACACGTGCTTCGTAGAGATAACTGCATTTATAGGTAGCTAGGCTCTCGTACCAACACGTGTAACGATCCAATCACTCTTTATAGTGTGTTGGATCATTTAGCTCCCTTCAAAATGGTTGAGCTGAATGGTGCTGATCCACGCGTCATATTCGTGAACGGGCGCCGTCAGCAGAGACTGGTCATCTCTTAGCTGCCACGGCTTATTTTAATTTTAATTTTTGAATTGCTTTTTTTTTGTTGTAATTTTTTTTATTACGGACGCTTTTGCATCGTTCTCACATGTATAATTTCAAAATTAATGATGTAAACAATATTTTGTAACCATAATACGTTGATTTAAAAGAGTGTCCGTGGAGTTTCTTGCCCGTTCTTCTCCATAGGTACCTACTACGCTTTGGAATGGGCAACTAGCTTCATCTTTCTGACTGACTGACCGAACCCTTGACAATTCAAAAGTGCCTGTAATTGGTTTATTTGAAATAAATGCTTTGAGTTTGAGTTTGAGTTTGAGTTTGTCCTCACAGCATTTAAATGTGAGATTCTGCACAGAATATGGACTTGATGTGTTCGATAGTTGCTGAACGGAATACCTCAGTTCTACGGTACAGTTTTTAAAAAATGCTTACATATTAGACTAATATTATTCTTTTGCAAAGATTGAAGTCCCGATGAAAAAAAAAATAATCTCGTTTCATTGGATGTTGATCCAATCATATTAGGAATGAACCAGGAAACGAATATTTTCTTTTTGAATAATTTTATTTCCGTTTTGACCTGTTTTGACGAATTAATTTAGTCAAAATTCAAAGCAAAAAAATTGTTATGAATATTTCCTTTAACAAAAACGATATTCAATTTTGGAAAGGAACGGAAAACATAACAAAAATAATACAGAAGAAAATATACAATTAAGCTTAAACAAGTTTAGGTATCATAATATCAACAGAAAACCCAACGTTTCCAAACGTAACAATGGGACAGCCCTACGCTTAGAAAATTATAATCTCAAATGTTTAACAAAAGAATGCCTTATTACGCTTTTAAAAAGAAAAGCTTAAAATTTAGGCTACAAGGAAGGGTCACAAAATGGGAAATGTGAATAAGCAGACGCTAGGCATGATTTATTTTGCTACAATAGAATTTTAGACTCAAGAATACTCTGAAAAGGCTTTGTTATTTATCACTTCTGTAAGAGAATGGGAACTAGGTATATGCCAGGTTCAAATGGACTTACATAGGTACATCAAGCGGCAGGTCAATGTTAACATAACCGGTACAAGCTGGCCTCCTATTCTATTGAAACATCATACTATACGCTAGGCCAGCTCAAGGTCAAAGTGTTACCACCAACGTGCGGTCGACAGCACCTATGCATTTTTCACGAGTAATAAGAATTTAGGTTAATGCTGTAAATATTTATATGTACTAAAAATAAAATTGTGACATCGAATAATAAATACGACCTATTTCAGTTTGTATTTTATTGGTTTTAATCTCTTTTTTATTGTTCGTATTTCCGGGGCGTGTCCCAAATAAAATATTTTTCTTTCTTACTTTCTTTTTAACATCAGTGTCCGTAGAAAAGGGAAAAAATAAGGAAAAAAAGTAAAATAAAACGATTTTTATATTTCTTTTTTTGTCGTTCGTCAATTTTTTCGACAATAGAATAATAGATATAAGAAAAACAAAACATTTTAAGAAAAGATTTAATTTTCCCTTTATTGTTGTGAGTAATTCGATATTATTGTTATTAAATATTCCAGGAGGTAATTATGGGAATTTCCGCCATATCAAATTAACACGAAGGTAGAAATTCTAAGATAATAGAGACCATTGTAATTACGCATCCAAGAAATAGTTCCACGAAAGAGAATAAATAAGCCAATTATTCTATTTCTAATACCTGTTAAAGAACAACAAGAAGATTATGAAGTATTTAATGTTAGGATATTTTTAGTTAAAAGATTTCTATGCAAACTAAATCAAAGCTGGTGGTGTCAGAAATATCAAAGATTCTCAAACCACTGTTTTCTTTCCCATTTCTTTAAAAGTAAATTGAATGGGCTCACAGGATATTGTCCTCGGCCATAACATTTCACACTGGTTGTAAAAAATAACGCCTGAATGTAATGACGAGAAAAAGTCAAGTTTTGTAATGTAAATAAATATTTTGCATCAAAGAGTTTCACATTTCATATAAAAGGTAGACGTAATGAGGCGTTATATTGGGTCAACCCTGAATATGTAATGAATGGGTCAACCAAAAATTTGGTGAATAATACATCGCTGAGTTACTCTTAAAGTATCTGTAACAATATTGTACCCTACAAATAGAAAGAAAACCCTCAAGACAAAATTAAATGCCTAGAGACGTACTTTTTTTTTGGGTGTAACCCACCCGTGTTCCTTCCGTTGCCTGTGTTGCCAGGGGCCTCAGTAACCCTTACAGACGGCATTGGCCCTAGTGGACCCCTACACTTGTACTAACGACATCTCTTTGAGGAGCGCGTGGAACACAACGCGCCGTTGACCTGGGCCTGGTCCTTACCGGACGGCGAGCTACCCATTGCTCACCGTCCGCAAGCCGGCACCTACAATGGCCGGAAAACCGCCTGGGATTTCCGATGCCCAGCGCGTCTCCTGCGGCGGCTAGGGGCGAGAGATTTGCCTTTCCGTCAACCGTCGCGCCTCCTTTGCGAGCATTACTGCTTCGCAGAAGGAGGTGACTACGGATCTGGCACGTTAGAGACGTACTTAAAGTGGGAATATCTAGAATGACATAAATGCTTTAATTACAATATTTTTATACCTACTTGAATGAACTCTGTAGTATAGTTAAATCTAGATTTTGTTAAAGTAAAGGGATCTGTTATAAAAATATGTTTTCATATCAGTTACGCTGGCCCCTCAAAATGGCCACTATTCCTACAGTTTCTTTATCATCATAATTTCATTTGACCATCATGCCTAAATGAACATCAGTTGTATCATAATTCAATACGTAATAATTAAAACCGGCCAAGTGCGTGTCGGACCATGCACAATGAAGGGTTCCGTAGTTGTGATGAATTTATCCCAAAAACAAACTTAACATTGTAGTTGAAAACATGTTCTCCCATACCTCGATATATGTCGCGGTCAATTCTCCAACTGCAAATTTAAGTTGGTCGACTATTACTCATTAACTTGTAAAGCCTACTTAGCTGTGATAGTTTTACTTTTAACTTCGTTATATATACTACTGGCACAACCCTGCAATATTTTTGAACGGCCTATCCAACGATATCCCACACTAAGGAATAGACGAGAAAAAAAATCATCCCCATTTTACGTACAAGGGAGGTAATAAGACTTTATTTTACCACTTTGTCAGCGTAATTAATATGTATACCCATGCCAAATTACGTAACAGCTTTCTTTTTCTTTCTAGTCTCTGAGCAAAGCCGCGGACAGGCAGACAGAGAGACGACATGACGTAACTATAAGGGTTTCTTGTTGACTAAGAAACCCTAAAAACTCACATCCCCTTTATGCAGTATAGTGGAAGTGATAAATATATGCGGTCACAATTTACGAGGGGATAAGACACAGATAAATGGTCAATTCGAGTGATGAGGAAGCATAAGTTGTGGCTTAAGTATCTGCGGACGCCAATCCTGAATTTTTATGAAGAAAAAAGCTCGTAGTTTGGTGTTCAGTGTACGATATTGTTTTGAGATACACGGATAAAAAAGGTTGAGACCCAATGGCTTTTGTTTTGGAGAGAAATTGATTCATATTTGATAAAATTTAGGAAGCTTTCACTATATGTATGGGACCATAAATCGACCATTATAATAATCAAAATGGGAATTCTGCCAATATTGTCGTATATTTTTATTGAGTTGGTGTAGTTATCTCAACGTTCAATAAAATAATCCTAATCAATAAATTGAGTTAGGTAAATTAATGTACTTTAATAGCATTTAGATAAAAACCCCTACAGAACCTCCTGACCTTATTGATGTTTTTCAGAAAGGTCAGGTGAGTAGTAGGCACTCGCAACCGACGTGCGGGGAAAACCAGAAATGTGAACGTAAAATAAGAAAAAGGACTATGTAAGTTTCGAAACAGGTGGCATTCTGCCTACCCCCATGGGAAGAAAGCGTGAATTTATGTATGTGTATATGTACCTCTAGGGATATTGTTACACATATGTACGAGTACATAATGGGTTTTTTATTACTCTGATAACAACATAATTTCGAAAGTCAAATATAATGAATGAATTTAACCTTTTCATTACGAAAATATAATTATTTAGCTTCATCCAACGTTTTACCTGGTCATTTTAATTAAAAGATATTCACTTATACTGACCTAAATAATCATAATGGTACCATTTTCCTATTCTGCTATGTTACCCTAGAGAGTAGTTTATTATTTTAATAATAACACACGTTAACCCAGAGTTTATTATACGAGTACTTCGGGAAATTAATTAATTCAATTAACATTTTAGCGTTAGCATTTTCGAGCAGTGGTGACCCAGTGGTAAGGGCCCCGACTTTTTTTTTTTGGATGGTAAATCATCAAATAACTTCTTCTGCTCTGGGTGGAGCGGGAGGGTGTGTCAGACTCTTACTGACTAAATCCCTTCCGTTGCCTGTGTTGCGGGGGCCTCGGTAACCCATTAGTACCTTCCCGCGACCCCGGCAGGCATCGGCCCTAGTGGACCCCTACATTGTGCTGACGACATCTCTTTGAGGCGCGCGTGAAATACGACGCGCCGTCGACCCGGGCCTGGTCCTTACCGGACGGTGAGCTACCCACCCTCACCGTACGCAATGGCGTCAGGGCGTCTCCTGCGACGGCTAGGGGCGAGAGGGCGCGAAATTTGTCTTTCCCTCAACCGTCAACGGCCCCGACTTACGAGTTGTATGTCGTGGGTTCGAACCCAAGCAGGCACATTTCTTTGTGTAAACAATTTCATCACCACTGCTCTGAAAACGGTGAAGTTAAACATCAGCATCATCATCAGGATCGTGAGGAAACCGGCATGTCCTAGAACCAAAAATTCGAAGACGTGTGGTAGATTACAGCCCACTCCCTCTCGATGAGAAGAGGCCTGAGTCCCAACAATTGGCACATTATAGGCTGATTATGCAACACATTTTAGCAACGTGTATGTCAGTAAGTTTCATTTCACTCACGTTGAATTTTGATATATTTGCTTGTAAATTGAAAACCTAGTCTTTGAACTTGAGTTCTAATTATATGTAACTGTTTAAATTACTGTTAGCCAAAAAACTCATCGATTGCATAACCTTTTTTTTAAGTCGGTTAAAATAATGTTTTTAGAAGATTTCGAATTAAAAGAGAATCTTTAAATAATGAAGAGCGCTACGAAAAATGATTTACTCATTTTTGTAGGACAATTAGGTACTTTAATAAGATCAAAGTAACCTTAATTACCTTTTCGACGTAAGCCCCACAAACAAACAGACAATATTAATGTTATACAAGGACATCTCAAGAACCAATAAGAAGATTACCTTAGCGAAAAGGATCATTCTAACCCAAATCCCTTCAGGGTTAAATCAAGTATTATTTTGTCTTTGTTATCCCAAAGCGATATTTTTATGTTCAAGATGTAAATATCTTCTATCGAAAAGATTATCCTCGGCTTTTTGAAAGCCTGATCAAGTCTCTGATCAGTAAAACTGGTTTTAAATGTTGTATCGATCAGAAAATCTGTTATGATTGCTGAAAAAACAAGATATCATGATTTTTAGTCTAAGAAAGGATAGTCTCTAAGAAAGGATTTTTGAAAATTCATCCCCGAA
Organism: Atethmia centrago; assembly: GCA_905333075.3. Taxonomy (NCBI): domain Eukaryota; kingdom Metazoa; phylum Arthropoda; class Insecta; order Lepidoptera; family Noctuidae; genus Atethmia; species Atethmia centrago. The sequence goes on along the minus strand of HG995386.1, from coordinate 12,558,142 downwards.
AGGCAATATTAGTTAAACAGGGAATGAAAGTTTGGAAGATCGTAACGTTTGCCGATGGAAAATTCCGACTTATGTAAATAAATAATATCAAATGGAATAAACTTGTTTTAGGAAAACTACCTATTTATGTAATGTGACCTATTTGTAGTGAAATACATTATTTATATATTTTATATAAAAATACCGCATTCACACTCAAAACACCATTTCCATAAATTAATACGTCAATATATTCAGTGAGAAGCTGGTATTCAATCCCATGTTTCCTAAAATTTGCTGTAAACCGTCGTTGATGGTTGCCAAAATTTGTATTCCGTTGTTTTCTCATGGCCAACACAGAGCAACGGCCCATTGTCAGTGTAGCATATTTGTCATTCATGGAACGTCCGTGTTTACTGACCTCCCCAATTGGGTCACAGCTATAACAACGACTTGAATGGACGTTGCAGTCCACCCACAATCTGCCCTTGCTACTCATATTTTATTTTGCATGACATTCAATCTTTTGGATGAAAACAACTTTTTTTTATAATTTACAATTTTCCAGTTTCATTAATAATTGCGAATTCAGTAGATACATTGATTTTTTTCATATCTATCACAGATATTCTCCTCGTTAATCATTCTAGGCATCATTACCTACCATATTCTCCATCGGCCACCCTTGTGTAAAATAATTTGTTAGTGTGTTATTATTAAACTACATAAACATGTACGAATATATGTATATTATTCAACTGATCCATTATTACAAGAAAACGTAGTTATTTCTTATCAAATTACATGAGGCTAATTACGGTTTTCTAAAGCTACCAGTATACCTGTACCTTATTTGTTACCTTTTTTGGGTTCCGTACCTTTAAAGGAAAAAACGGAACCATTATAGGATTACTTCGTTGCCGGGTATCTGTCTGTCAGTCTGTCAAGACCCTTTTTCCCAAGACCGCGTGCAGTTATCAAGTTGTAATTAATATTAAGTACTACGGTCTACGGTCCCTTGGTGCTGTAAAAAAATCAAGTTTCTAAGTGTTATTATACCGTAGACGAATATTTGAACGACCAATTGGGATCCTGCCGTTTTGTCGAAAAGATTTTGCCAAAATTTCACTACCCAAACAAATTTAAGCAACCTTTTTTTATACCAATGCAATGTTTGGAATGATTTTAATATGCACATTTTCATTTGGTAAATTTTTTACTTGGCAGAATATTATCAAGGATAATGTCATTTAGGCATTTGGTCTTTAATCAAATGATTGATTACAGCAAACAATCTTTAGACATTAAACGTAAGAGAAAGTGATGTGTGAATGAGATGTGCTTGGATTTGTCTGAAACAAGTCAAATTTATAGTTACTTATGGAACTAGTTAGAGAAGGTTAATTATTTTAAATAATGGTTTGGTTAGGTTAGGTTAAAACTGACCTCCTACGCACGAGCCGAGCGAGCGAAGCGAGCGGTGCCGCGCTAGCGGCCGGCGAGTGCAAGTAACGAATAGATTATATATAGAAAAAAGAACCGAACTAATTAGACGAAGTAGAAATTTTATTTAGCAAAAAATTAATAAATGAATTCCAACTGAAATATTTGACCACATAAAATTGGTAAAAGTACTAGTTGGTAAACAAGTTATTGTTTAAACGTTCACTTGCCAAACATTAGGTTTGCGTTACAATTATTTGTGAAGAGATTATTTGCTAAGTAATAATTTGGCAAATGAAATTATGCGGAAAATTGTTTGGGAAGTGATAATTCGCCAATTTCTTTTCGATAAAACAAGGGAGACCCCGACCAATTACTATAATGATTCAATTTTCCTTTACATAATAAGTACTGTGACTATTTATTGTTTTAGATATATTTCACGTTTCTGTATCCCTGTTAATTATATTAAAATATTTAAGCATGCATAATCTAATGACACCTAATGGGTCACTTATAAATTTGTATGTCATAATTATGACAAAACATAGCGCACATTATTTATGTAAACACCAATGTTTCACAAATAAATTGATGGATTGATTGAAGTGATCGCAATAAAAAATACGACATATTTTGATACTGTCAAATAAATCAAAACCTGTTGTACTTCCCGTTGACCAAGATGGTTGGCAAGATGCAAGGTCTCACAGCACAAGTACACGCACTGGGCCGGTGTTTTTTTTTTATAAAAGCCTCTTTCGTCCTCTTTGCTTACAATTTACTACCATCCTTGTTACCTTCTATTGATCGTTGAACTGATTGATTCGTTTACTTTAGCATAATGTTCTGCTAGCTTAACTTAAGCTTCTTATCTCCTTTATTGGGGCAATAAATCAAGTCGTTGACACGATTATTTATTGCCCAAGTAGGTACAGTTTAATTAAGTTACATAGTAGCACCTTGTAAATATACTCGAATGACGTTGACAGGGTGGGGCTGTTGGTAAACACTGTTTTGTCAAATGTATTGAAAAAACAAGATTTTGGCAATTGGTTCCGATTTCGGCCACGCGCCAAATGATACTTGTACAGCGATATAGTGGTTCTTTTTTTGGGTGGGAAATTATCAAATAACTTCTCCCGCTCTGGGCGGAGCGGGAGGGTGTCTCAGACTCTTACTGACTAAAACCCACTCGTGTTCCTTCCCGTTACCTGTGTTGCCAGGGGCCTCGGTATCCCTTCCGGACTTCTCACGACCCTGGCAGGCATTGGCCCTAGTGGACCCCTACACTTGTGCTGACGACATCTCTTTGAAGCGTGCGTGGAACACAACGCGCCATCGACCCGGGCCTGGTCCTTACCGGACAGCGAGCTACCCATTGCTCACCGTCCGCAAGCCCGCGCCTACGGTGGCCAGAAATCCGCCAGGGATTCCCGACGCCCAGGGCGTCTCCTGCGGTGGCTAGGGGCGAGATGGCGCCAAATTGCCTTTCCCTCAACCGTCCCGCCTCCTCGTTCGCGATATTACTGCTTAGCTGGAGGTGACAGCTTCCCATACCCTCTCGCTGTGTACCATATCCATCACTCGTACATTTGACATTCTGGTTTTTGACTTTTCGGCAGTGGTTACTTTAACTTTGACAAAGTACTCGTAAAACCCTCAATTGACTGCAAAATGCATTTCAATGCACAGGTAAAGTATAAAATAAAGAAAAATAAATATTAATATCGAATTCTGATTGTTCCTATAAACAGAGCACCTGCCATCAAATCTCTTCACCGGCCTTGGTGCGGTGTACTTAACGCCTTAGAATTAAGTCCGCTTTGGTACTTTTTTTGTGTGTAATAAAATAACTTTAAATAAATAAACTATTCGTTGAATGAAGGAAAATCAAAACTTAATTAATGCGTCGAACTGATTTACGTCATTCAGACGTTCAGGCATTAAGCATGAAAGTTCCTGGAGGACTCAACAGGAAATTTTAAATTATTTCAATAAACTCGACTTCCACGATTTCCTTTGAGCTACGGATTTCATTAAGAGAAACAGTATTTTGTTCTCAAATAACATCCTTCTTATTTTGAGAATTCAGAAGATTTGGCGGACCTTCCATATTTAGCTTGTCCATCTGAATATTAAAATGCTAATATCTAAAAGGTACCTACTTTATTTTTATTGGCGCCCTACAAAATCTCGGCTTGCAAAAACTTTTGCAGCCGCTGTTTACCCGACTGTTAACGGCACTTGTGTCCCCAGTTATGCCTTATCATTTCAACTTTTGCTGTAGGACACTTTTTGTTTGTCACGAATCTTGGACAGATTGAGCAGTAGCCAAGGTAAATTGAATTTTATGCTTTAACTGTAAGAGTTCGTTTTAGTTTTATTGTTTACGTGAATCGTTCGGCAGTAAATGCTATCGGAAAATAGTCTGACTTTGTTATATGATGGGTTGCTTAAGAGAGTGTTTGTCTTCGATGGATCCGTTTGTGTTTCAATTTATGTGTAAATTCTATTGCAAAAATTGTTAATTTATTCAATTCTAACTGTGTTCCTTATAAAACATATTTTAATTATAATCCATAATCTATAATTATATACGTGCTTTAACATTCACAGACATATGTTCTATGTTAGAGGGTTTGGTTTCCGCACTTAGTCCTTTAGGTGAACGTTGTACGTGATTCACAGACATAAAATTAAATAAAAATCAATAAAAGGGAAAATAAGGCGTTTTTAATTATACGCGATTGATCCGCGTGAAAATCTTATACAACATCGTCTCTGGCCCATTCTGAGGGAGAGACAAACAATTAGGTTCACACAAAACCCGCGGTTAACTATACGAGTATACGACTATATTTTTTTCATGTGAGATATAAACATTTCTTTAGCAAACTTAGGACAACCTTTCAAGAAATTATAAAGTCAGAGATTCACACACGACAAAAGCGACTAATAAAGAATCACTTGAAAGGTTACTTAAATCAGGATTTTTTCCAGCCATTCCAAGACGTACGTCTTTTAACGGTACGACTTTTGAACGAAATGAAAGACCGTGGATGTCGTGCGCACGGAGAATGGTCCCTGAATTTAGGATCTATAGAAATGTAAATGCTTCAAAACTTCGAAGGTGTCATTATATTCCGAACTTTAGCATTGAAATACGAAGGAATGCTTTAAAAAGTTCTTAAGTGCTTTCGGGATTTCTTGCTTTCAATGTAGGTACTTACTAACTACCTATATTTTTCTTTTACCTGCAATTTTTACTTCAAAGAATTTTGAAAACAATAATGATAATTCTGATCAAAAACAAAATAACAGGCAGACTTCATGACAATGTAAAACTGCCCGAGTGGTTTATATGAAGATTTTTTTTTTGCCATTTTGCGTAATGTTCCTCACCCAGACTTGACAGATCCCTAATCACTGTCATCTATTCCATACACCCAAAATGTTCTACCAAAGGACAAAGAAACGCATGGCCGCTTCCAATTATGAGGGCCAAAATTCCTCTGCTGAGGCTTGGGATAAAGCATCGTCACGCAAGATATTATCAATAAAGCCATCACAGACGATGTCATAACAAAATTGAATTAATTTTCGCCAAAGGTTTAACACACACTGAGCCATATTAAATTTTACGAAACAATGTGATATTAATGAATATGCAAACAAGTTTTCTAAGGGTTTTGTTTGCATAACATTTCGGTTCCAATATTAATGGCTTTAGGTCCTGCTTGCTTGTGTGACGGGTGTTGTAATGTTGTGGAGATAAGTATTATTTATTGTTCTGACATATTTCGGTGCATGAGACTTCGTCTTGCTGTTTGCCTTTCCATAGCTATTATAATATTAGTCTAAAGTCACATTTACATGATGAATAATTCTTGCCTGTGGCATACAATGAAATTGAAGCAATAAATTACTTGCATCGTCTAAACACTGTTTAAGCGGTGCATGCACGATTCATTGTTGCTTCAACCAACTCATGTGTGGCACAGGCAATTAATCGCACCCTGCAAATGTATTAATGATGTTACAAACATAATGGGAATCTTTTGGTTATAACAATGCCAGACTAAGTGACATCAGCATCTTTCTGTTGGTATAGTATTGTATTGAGATGTCAAACTCAAACTTAAAGCATTTATTTCAAATAAACCAATTAGCACTTTTGAATTGTCAAGGGGTCGTTCGGTCACTAAGACAGATGAAGCTAGTTGCCCATCCCAAAGCGTAGTAGGTACCAATGGAGAAGAACGGGCAAGAAACACCACGGACACTCTACCTATGGAGAAGAACGGGTAAGAAACACCACGGACACTCTTTACCTATGGAGAAGAACGGTCAAGAAACTCCACGGACACTCTTTTAAATCAAAATCGTATTATGGTTACAAAATATTGTTTACATCATTCATTTCGAAATTATACATGTGATAACGATGCAAAACTTAAAAGCGTCCGTAATAAAAAGATTAACAAAAAAAAAGCAATTCAAAAATTAACATAAGACGTGGCAGCTAAGAGATGACCAGTCTCTACTGATGGCGCCCGTTCACGAACATGACGCCAGATGTGCCAATTCTTATCTCAAGGAATCTTAAAGTAAGAGTAATACCCGTGTTTATAACATCGTTTATGCTACTTCTGTTTTGTCTTCCAGCATAAATTCCTCTTACTATCGCAATAGGTAACTAAATTGTTTGCTATTACTAATTACAACACAATACTACTAAAAAGACGTCTCCCAGTAAATGTGGATAAAAGCATTTACCTAGTGACCTCATTGTGGGACAACAGTGTCCTACGTTATAACAATAGACGATTAACAACCGTTTAAACATTATTCAAGGTAGAAGTGTCCATGTTTTGGTATTATAATTATAATATAGTGAGTCAATAGAAATATATGTTTAAAAATCTTACTAGCAAATGTGATAAAATCAAAATCAAAAGTCATTTATTCAAACTAGGCTGATAATCAGCACTTTTCGATCGCCAAAATTATATAAGACAGTTCCCTAAAATCGCCCGCTCACTTCCTAGTGCTTTATATTTATATTTTACATAACATTTTGATAAGATAAAAGAAACATTCCAAATGAAATTGTTTTTATTTTAAAAAGTTTTCAAGTCGTTTCATAAGTATTAAAATAATTCACTGCAAAATCTATAACATATTGTAATTATCGAATTGAAGATCTGAATAGTAGTAGTAACATGATGACCTATTTTCGATTCTTAGAATCTTGATCAAAACGAATATTAGCAACTGATTCACTTCATATTTTTTTAAACTTGTTGGAATCATAAGAAGACACGGAACGGAAGAAACCGAAGGAAATCAAATGGAAGAAAAAAAAAAAGAAAAAAAACTGTATAACCGAATAACTTAGATTGAATTAACTTTTAAACGACAATTTATAGATATCGTGACAAATCAAGGTGTTTTGCAATTACATCGTGTTACTAAAATTTGTCTAATTTGGTACAACTTAAACTAGACGATAACATTATAAGTCAACGCTTTCCTCTCTATTTTTTCTGTGATTCTTAGTGACCAATCCACACTATTAATATAATTATAGTTCGTAAATGTTATCATGAAAAAACTACAGCTTACTTACATCCCTTGTAACTTTCAACAACGAAAAGCAAATAAACTAAACTAGGTACTAATTTTAGTTGCAAACAGAATATTTCAATAGAGACGAGGATGTTTATTGAATGCCAGATGCGACATCAAGTTGGAAACTAACTCGATTACACACAAGACTGGATTAGGAAAGTTTTCAATGTTTATTTACAGAGATTAGGAGTTACGGATTTAGAAATTGTGCCATCTTTAGGCAATTCTCGCTAATCTTATTAAAATTTAAAGACGATAAAAAGTGAATAGTATTGATTAGCCAAACTTTACTTTCGGAATGGCGTCGCCAACCAATATTAATCAAGTCCAAAGATATCGCGCCCAAGAAAAACCTTTTCCTATTAAAGATAATAATGATTTGCTTTTAAGACTAAAGCAAGAATAATTCTAGAATTATTCATTCCGAGGGAAGATACTGAAAGAGAGTTTGCATCCCAGATCACTTGACTTCCGAAATTAACACAACCAACATGAAAAATCTGACTTAAAACTATCAAGAATAATAATAAATTAAACCAATATGAGACCAAATATGTAAATATGCTAATTGCTACATCCAGTTTGCATACATTTGTGATAAATGTGTGAGTATCTAAATGGAAATTAATGTGTAACAAATCGAATTCATAGCACATTCCTGTTCTAAGCGACGATGAAATATCAAATAAATACGGCACTCAATTAAACAAATATTGTTCAAAGAATTTTCTTGATGAACTCTAAAAAACCTGACTTAAAACCATCAAAGAAAAATAATAAATTAAACCCATGTGAGACCAAATATGTAAATGCTAACTGCTACATCCAGTTTGCATACATTTGTGATAAATGTGTGAGTATCTAAACGGAAATGAATGTGTAACAAATCGAATTCATAGCACATTCCTGTTCTAAGCGACGATGAAATATCAAATAAATACGGCACTCAATTAAACAAATATTTTTCAAAGAATTTTCTTGTTGAACTCTGAAAAACCTGAATTAAAACAATCAAGAAAAATAATAAATTAAACCCATGAGAGACCAAATATATAAATGCTAACTGCTACATCCAGTTTTCATACATTTGTGATAAATGTGTGAGTATCTAAATGGAAATGAATGTGTAACAAATCTAATTCTTAGCACATTCCTGTTCTAAGAGACGATGAAATATCAAATAAATATGCCGCGCATTACGGCACTCAATTAAACAAATATTTTCCAAAGAATTTTCTTGATGAACTCAGAAAAATTTCTTCGACGTTCAAAAATGTGACGCTCACGAAACCTCACTTTACGACTTCTGTTGCCAGCCTAAAAAAGACGAAAAAATTGCTTAAGACGAAAAAAGTACCTAAAGCGAAAACAGTCGGTTACTAAGGAATGTTTAAGATTAAGATGTGAGCATAGCCATCGTTCGTTCAAAGAAAAAAGTAATTTATCAATCGGGATTTGAGCGTGACGGGGGAAGCGTTTTATTTCGCACGATACGATCACGGCACGATGTTCGGCGTAGGGACGCATTCGATTTGCTTTGAAAATGGAAAAGTGCCTAGAATAGCATGCTTGTTATAGCAATTTGTCTTTGTGTGGTAATAAGGAGGTTCAGTTTCTATGTTGGTTTGGTTTGTTGATGTTTGTTTCAAGCAAAAATTAGGTACTGTTTGCTCGCTATTTAATAGGGAATAAATAAATAATAAATATTTTTTTATTCACTTAGTCAATAAAATACAGTAACATAAACACAAAACAAGTATAACTTCAAATTCAACTACTGCTTGTTGCTAAATAGTATTTAACTCCAACTATTTTCTATTACACTTCAAACGTCCGTTTCTGTCCTGGCCATGACGTGAAGGCATTATCCACGTTACTGCTTTAGCTCTTTAAGCCCCAAATCAATAAATTAAGTTATTTTTTGTTCTTTTTCAAGCTGAAATCGCACTTAATGAGATTTGAAGCAGTTTGCTAAAAATGGATATTTATTGACATGGCTTTTTACATTACTTCTGGCATTGTCGGAAGACGTCGCGCTTCGAGTTTGCGTTCCGTTCCACCAAAAAAAAACGCAATATAAAATAATGGATTGTAAAAAAGTAATGCATAAACATATGAAAAAGTTGCAATTTGTTTCTTAAAAAAGTTTTGTTTTTTAATATCATAACCCCCTATTACAAGCGAGCTAACAACCAGTTTTCTTTCATTCTTTATACTGGTACTTTAACACATGATTAATAGGTTAGTCGATATCGAGAATGTTATGGGAATTTTAAATAGTAGTTTTTAACTTTCTTTAGATGGAAAACAAGATAATAAGACACACAAAAACCTAGTTTTCATTCTAAAATATTTTTTTGTAAGTTAACGAGAAACGCTAACTTTTAACATTTAGATTTGCTATATCTCTCTTGATAATGGTTAGTGCAAAGTTAAGGGTTACTGTTAATATTGACTTTTCATAATAGTTCACAGCATAAAGATTACGATCAAAATATTTTCTGTGAACCAAAAAATATATAGAAATATATATATAGCCTTTTTTTGTTGCGTGGGAAATCATCAAATAACTACTCCCGCTCTGGGCGGAGCCAGAGGGTGTGTCAGACTCTTACTGACTAAAACCCACCCGTATTCCTTCCGTTGCCTGTGTTGCCAGGGGCCTCGGTGACCGTTTAGTACCTTCCCGCGACCCCGGCAGGCATCGGCCCTAGTGGATCCCTACATTTGTGCTGACGACATCTCTTTGAGTCGCGCGTGGAATACAACGCGCCGTCGACCCAGGCCTGGTCCTTACCGGACGGTGAGCTACCCATTGCTCACCGCCCGCAAGCCCGCGCCTACGGTGGCCGGAAATCCGCCCGGGATTCTCGACGCCCAGGGCGTCTCCTGCGGCGGCTAGGGGCGAGGGGGCGCGAAATTTGTCTTTACCTCAACCATCCCGCCTCCTCCTTCGCGAGCATTACTGCTTCGCAGAAGGAGCTGACGGCTGCCCAAGCCTTGGATGCTACATTTTAAATACTCCTTTTTAAAACGTGCTATACGCATTCCTATAGTTAATTAACTTCGGAGCAGCCTACTGTGATAAATTTAACGATAAAGTTATAAAATTATACCATCCAACATCCATAGCAATTAACACATAAAATATCAATTGGAAAAGCTGTAATTGCAATTCCATTAATATAAGCCCCGGCCCCTCGTTGGTCTAGTAGTCACAAGCACTTCTGCTAAGCATGAGGACCTGGTTTCGATTCTTGGGTCGGTCAAAGTGTCATTGGGTCTGTGCCCGGTTGATGGCAATAGGCTCGTCCCCTATGACATAGGACTTTACACATGACTGGCGAAATATGGGTATACTAATCATATCTATATTATCTTGCACCATTTATTACAGTTGACTCTCTGGGCTATTTTTCTCTTTGAAATTTAAACAAATGAAAATCGTTACGTCCTCGTTGCACTTGCATAGTGCTATACATAGCACCTATCGCTCTACCGTCCAAGGTTAGAAATATCTTTGTGTACGCCTTCAGATCTCTATTTTTCCTCACATGTCTTCCTGATCGTTACCTGCACCTGCAGACGCTGGTCTTCGTATATGTGCTTAAAATTCCATTGTGGATAAACCATCCTTACCACTGAACAGTCTGATGGATGTCAGTGAAACCCCAGAACCCAAAGATATAGTAATATTACCTACTGTCTCCTACTGACATTACGCAATACTTTTCAAACTCCTTTTTCGGTTTATGTGCTTTTTTTATGAGTCACATTTAGCGCAAATAAATATATTTTCTTCTTTACTTTCCAATACAAAATACATAACCAACCGGCGACATAACCGACCTTATACAAAACACACTGAGTGACTACGCCCATAACTAGTTGTTGTATAATAATACATCGGTGTAATATTATGGTTGGAAGAATTTATTTAATTATTCAGTTGAACAATAACATGCACATTACAGCAAATTCATTATGTCGGTCACAAGCTTGTGCTCCCGACTTCGCCTGCGTTTTAGGACTCTAAGGCACTAGACAATAGAGTCGTTTTCTGCCAGTGAAAGAATTTTCGAAATCGGATCAGTACTTCCAGAGAATAAATCCTGCATCCAAATTACAAAGTTTACCTCTTTATAATATTAGTGTAGATTTCGAATATTTTTAAAATAGCCAGTATGATTATAATGATACGACACTTTTACACCCGTGTCGTGTAAACAAGATTTAATGGTGGCAATATACCTTCTACTGTCAACGCTCGGGCTTCTTAGATAAAGCCGATATTGTCGTATTCCGAATTTAACAAAGCTATTTGGGAATGTGTATATTTACGCTCATACGTAGAAATCGCGGATTAACATGAAAGAGAGTACTTACTGGTTTAAATATTTTCGAAATATGGCTTCGAAGAACTTAAATGATTTTCGTTGTCTCTTAAGTCTTAAACAACCAGTCCTGTTGGGTGAACTGGACTATTTTTCAATCAATTTTCAATTAATTTTCCAATCAATTAAGTTAATTTATTTATGCTTATTGGTGATATTCTTCAGTAAGGTCAGGTGGGTAGTAGGTACTCCGAACCCGGCATGCGACCAGATGTCTGAACGTCTACGAAACAAAAAGCAGGTTTTAGCAGGTGGCATACCGTAGTGCCCTGTACCCGCATGTCTGTATGCCCATGGGTAGTAAAAAAATGCCCAAATCTGAGTTTTCAAAGTCTCATCATATTTAAGGAAATGCAACTATTTTTTCTTCAGATTAGACTAAGATCTAAGTCATTATGCCATTATGTCGGCCGTACACGATCCTATGACACGTTATTTTTTGTCTATTTTGGAAATCTGAAAGTGGATGCCTGACCACGGGGCTCGTATTTGAAACTTATCAAATATATTTTCGGTGTTCTTTTATCATGCCGCACCCACTTAGAATCCCACATCCCACTTTATAAGTCCTCTAAAGTCCTCTCAATTCGGCTGCTTTTATTATCCATGTTGCTTCGGAACAACGATATCTCATTCCTGTTAAAAAACCTATCAAAATTCTGACATGAAGAAGCAGAAGAAGGAATGTATGCCAACCTAAACCTGTTTTGTAAAAAAACTTAGTTTAGGCACCAGTCATCCACAACTTAATAATAAAATTGTATCTGGAGACTTTTTTCTGACATTCTCTGTAATTTATGCTAAGAAATAAATAAATTATTATTATTATTATTATTTCGTTTATTTAATTTGTTTTTCCTATTATATATTGTATATTTATTATATATTTTTCCTATTATAAATGTATTTTATATTATATTATAAAATACATTTTTAAATACTTCTTAAAAATAATATAAAAACATTTAAAAATTTAAAAAATAGTGGTCCGCCGGTGTCGAGAGCAGGGTCCAAGCTACCGGTGGTTAGGGTTCCAGAAACAGGAACCTCCTCACGATGCGAGCTGTATCGAAGAGTACTGCCTTCTGAATCAGGCCCTTAATCCACCCGCCTAACGAGAGCCTCGAGAGATGTTGGTCGAGGCTTTCGGCCATCAGACCATTGGCCGTTACGACAATCGGCATAAATGATAGCCGAGTTCACATTCCACATGTCAACAACCTCGTGTGCTAAGTCGAGATATTTGTTTCTCTTTCTCAGCTTTCACGAGGATTTCGTCATGTGGAATGGTAACATCGACTATAATTGCGCAGTGCGTTAATCGATCTATCACCATTATAATTGGCGACAATAGTCAGTAATGATAGACCGATCCCAGTACAACGTGACATGCTTATTTTCGAGAACTGGGTCAGGCACATACTCGTAATACGGTACCTCAGAGTTCGCAAGTTTATATTTCAAAGCAAGTTGCTAGTGAATAATCCTAGCCACTTGGTTATGTCTGTGCATGTACTCGTCGTTAGCCAGACGAGAACAACCAGAGATAATATGTCTGATAGTCTCAGCCGGACGGTGGCATGCCCGACACACGTCAACCGTCCCGTCCTTAGGTAGGTAGTTATTCGTCAAGATAACTTCGTCCATAATTGCGCAAACAGAACCTTCAGTTTCCCCGAAAAGGTTGTCAAAAAGGTCCCCAAAACGTAGCCAGGATACGGACGCTAAGAAATCTACACCGGGCTCATGAAGAGCCTGATAGAAGCACCCGTGTAGCTCCTTGCTTTGCCATATCTCTTTGCAGTCATCGGAAGAAACTACTACAGGTAATTAATTAATGAATTATACTTATCGCTCAGCATATATGCTTGCTCAAAAACCCTCTGGGCCTATCAAGCGTTTATAAATAAACCATAAAATGTACAAACGCAATTAATGATTTACTAAGTTAAATTATCATAAACTCGTAGGAGATTCGACATCGGCAGAATTTTCGACATCAACATTGTTTGCCATTTGGTAAATTTTAGATAATCTGACTATTATTTAATTGTAAGATAATTCATGATGTATTTTGGTTGTTATAATTTAATATTCATTTTCTTTGGCGGCTGTAGCAGTGTCTTTTAGTCAATACTTTACGAATCTATGAAGTGATTGCGGCCCAAACTCTTGGTGATCTGATGATTGGAACTTAGTTATCAGATACATCTTACACACGATCGGTTTGCCTTCGATGAACTAAAATCAATTCATCACACAAGACATGGGCCACAGTGTGCATAGTGCATGATACAATGTGTCCATATTGTGTAGCTAGCTACCTACGTATTGCAACGCTGGAGTTACTCCGCTATCAAGCACACATCTTGTTCAATCAGCAATGGAGCATATCCACATTAGCATTCTGTCACTCAGTAGATTTGACATCCTCAATCTGTAGAATAAACTCTGGCAAGACGGCGGCATCTTCAGAGAGTTGGTTATTGTTATTTGGGAATTGTACCTATAATCGAGAATCTTCCAAATGGTGATGGGTCTCTAATATACTGAACTAGCTTTTCCCCGCGGCTACGCCCGCGTGACATATAGAATGAAAGGACTTGTTAAGGACCACGTAAAAAAATAAAAAAGTTAAAGTAATTCGTTTTAAAAGTTACCAAAGAAAATAGATTTAAATTGACCATTCCCCCCATTATCTCCAAAACTACTGAGCCTAACTACCGAGTTCTATACTTATAGATTAAAGGAAAGCTTATAAGAAAGACTTCTTATAAGTTTTCCAGTAATATTATAGTATAGAACTGGTGGTAACAAAAGATGGCTTGGTCTTTAAATAATATGGTGGATCTCTCAATATTGTGCGTACAATTTTACATTAACATTTGGAATTTACGGGAGAACATGTTTTGCAACAAAAATGTTAAGTTTGTTCTTGGGATAAATTCATCCCAACTACGGAACCCTTCATTGTGCGTTGTCCGACCTGCACTTGGATCGGTTTTTTTATCCCTACATTCCCATTTTGCATGTGACTTAAAAAAAAATATGTTTATTAATATTAATTTTTTCGAACAATCTTTCCGAAATGTCGTAGAAATTTTGTATTTTTCCTGAATAAAAACGGGAAAGGCATTCTCAAAGATTGGAGACCCAAGGAGACAAAGAGAGCTTTTTTCAATAATTTTGATTTCTGGAGCTATTGCGTTAAATTTGGGAAGTGTCAGTTGTGGTTGAGATCAAGACCAATGGAATGAAGTTCTTTTTTAAGAAATGTTGGTGATTTAAAACAGTTTCTACATCGCCTCCCAAAGTTCCATCATCAAGATACCAAACATTGGAATTTAGCTGTCGAATAATAGGGTGAATGGCTAAACTAAAAATCACTGGCCCGAGAGGGTCACCTTGTTGACAGCCAATCGCAGATTCCAAAAGGTTGTCCCGGTACAGTAATTTAGATGGTGTCTGTAACATTGCTAAAGGAAGCTATAGATTTGGGGTATTTCATTTCTAATTTCTGCCAGCAAGGTGTCCCTATTAACAGAATTGAAGGCATTCTTTATGTCAACCTTCGGGATGACCTCTCCTTTACCAGAATTTAGGTAGGTCGACAAGGCGTGTACGGCAGCCTCACAGCCCCCTTCGGAGCCGTAACCTAGCTGCAGGTGCTGAAAGTTTTCCGAAACAACCTCCACAATAAAATTTACAACAGATCTTGGCTGCCATACGAAGATAAGTAGTTCAATTTGCATAGTTTGCACTTCTGTGAACAGTACACGAGTTCACTTGAAATTTGTTTCGCTTAATTCCTACAACTTAGAAAAGAATAGACATTTATTTTGAAAATATGGGTAATACATAATAGGTGTTAAGTTACATTAAAGGTCAGCCATATTTCACCATTCGGCATACATACATTTATATTATGATTCACGTTTAACCAAAAACCAGATCAATTCAGCAAACGTTTTTCTCTGATAGAAACTCAATCACACTGTTGTACGTTTTATTTACATTAAAAGTTGCTTGCCCGTTCTTCTCCATAAGTACCTACTACGCTTTGGAATAGGCAACTAGCTTCATCTTTCTGACTGACCGACCGACCCCTTGACAATTCAAAAGTGCCTGTAATTGGTTTATTTGAAATAAATGCTTTGAGTTTGAGTTTGAAAAATTTACGTAGTCTACTTTTAAACAGCACTGTTGTCAAATCTTTCCAACTTCTTGGTAATTTATTGTAAATAATTGGGGCCCATACAATAAACACTTTTGCGCATCAAAGTAGTTTGACACGTTAATTGGCATAACTTGTTCGTATTTTAATGATGATTTTCATGGACTCGCTAGGCTTGATATAAACTCATATTGTGTCTTTCCCAGTCCAACTTCACATCGACACCAATTTGGTTCACCAAGAAATACATTTCTATGCGTTTATTATACGCTAACCAGTTGCTGGTTAGCAAATTATATTCACCTATTTCTACGATAGTGATTGTTCAGTCAGTAAGTGCACTCATTCATCAATTTTCCAATTCATCTCGTGAATTATGACAGCTATCTATTGTGACTATCCAACATTATTGTTGCCATGTAAAACATTTACGATGCTTGAATCCGCATAGTATTAATTCTTAACATTTTCTCATCCAAAAACGGCAGCAACAAACATACTAGAAAATCTTTGCATATGCATGCGTTTAAAAATCAGTAACGTAGAATTTTCGTCCGTTTATCTGGATGTATGTTCCGGGTTGGCGCAAAAATGGCTGAACGAATTTGGCAAAAATTTAGACAGCCAGAGTTTATAACACATAGGGTACTTTTAATCCCGGTAGTACGTTCCCGTGGTACATTTTCCGACATCCACGCAGGCGAACCCGCGGGAAAAGCTAGTAAATAAATAAATGATCAGGCTATCGGACAGCGTTTGTGAAGAATTAATGAAATGCACCGACACCAGCGTGGTTAAACCTTACTCGATTGCTCGAATGAACCCAAGGATTCACACTAGTCTCTGGAGCCTCATGTTTGATGGGACTACAGAGATTATTGCATATCAAAGAGTAGACCTGGGGACTCGGATCCCAATTGTCAAGAAAGGACAAAATTAAGCACGCTACTAAAATCTCCATAATACGAGTACATACATCTTATTACAAAACAATGTTTCTTCATTATTTTGTAATAAGTAGAGGTTTTATGGAGAGGTTAGCATTTCCTCCTCTAAAAGAATTTCCATAAATGCATGAAGTAAAATATGCACGAGGCACCTGAATTTATTATTAAATTTTACGTCTTGGTACTGCGATTCGCGACAAGTTAGGAAGTTTAATAAACATATTTTATCAAAAAAAAAAAATACCTTTGCCACGCCCTCGCCGTCGTGTTCAGATATTCTTGAAAATTTTTAAAGAAATTTCATTTACTTTACACATCACTAAACGAAGGTAAGAATAAGAAATGTTTTATGAAGAATTTAAATAAAAAGAATTTGTTTTAACACTTCAGTGAGTAATACAAAAGTAAAAAAAGTTGCACTAATTATTTTTTTTGGGAGTTTGTTGAAAATGGGTCTTTGGGTAGTATATTTTCTACATGAATAACTCGAGAGTTTTTGACACGTTTGATCAAAGCAGGTATCTCATACTAGCTGCTGGCAGCGGCTTCTCCCGGCTGGCTTTTTCTAAAATAAAAACCTAAGTTACTCTTTATAAAATCAGCTATCTGCCAATGAAAGTCTCTTCATAATCGGCCCAGCCATTTCGGAGATTAGCCGAAACAAGCAGACAGACAACCAGGCAAAAAGTATAAAATTTGTTTTTTTGTTTTATGTACCGATACTTTCCTATGTATGTAGTAAAAAGCTATCATTTTGATATTACAAACAGACACTTAAATTTTTATTTATTTGTATAGATTGTTTTTACAATTTCTCAATTATTCATTCGGCCTGATAACTGGCTGAATAAAAAAGGTAAACATTGCATCGACATAGATTGAGCTAACAGCTAACACAATTCTAGCCCAGATCCCTTTAAATCACACTTACATTGAAATGTCACCCACGTACTGCAGAAAAGTCTTCCGTGATGAATTCTATTTTCGTACTGAAACCACTGAAAGGCAAAGCGTCCTCGTGAAGATTGAAATAGAACACAATATCTGCCAACGCAATCCCAGTAAAGGTATAAACTTTGAAAAGTAAGCAGTCACTTTGTTTAGCCGCTTCCAGCAACTTTATATGTTCAATATAGCTGAAGAAAGATATATAAGATATACTATAAATATATGAGAAATAATATGCGGAGGATATTGCAGGATTTGTGATAGCGGTGTGTTTATATGCGAAGCTTAGTTCAGGATGATAATTATTTTAATAACGTTCAGGATGATAGTTATTTTAATAACGTTCAGTATGATAATTATTTTAATATTGTTCAGGATGATAATTATTTTTATAACGTTCAAGATAATATTTTTTTTAATAACGAACGCGCAGTACGAGCGATATGTGAGATAGGTGGCTGGGAGAAGGGTTCTCCCAGCCACCTCAAGACACCAAGGCACCGATAGTATAGGTAATTTCTTTTTACGTTTGAAAATAGTGGTAAACTAACAAAAATAAAAACATTGTATCTGCTTTATACTTAGTTCAGATAATATGCAAAGTTACATGATGTAATTAGAAATATTTTTTTTAATACCAGCGGTTTATCGTTCGGTTTGGAGGTAACATTATTTTTTCTCTACAGAAAATTTTATGGAATCGTATTTTCGACAAAATTAAATGAAATTGTATGTTTTTAATTATATGCTGCTAATTTAACAAATTTTTTATAGGAGAAATCTTAGCAATTTTTTTCATGTTATTGAATTTCTGCTGTAATTGTTTTCCACTTCGATATCTCACTGCGTCAAGTGAAATTTTTCGGCAAGAGACCGCCAGGCTGCCTCTTTTTGTTGATTACTTGCAAGGAAAAAACGGAACCCTTATGGGATCACTCGTGTGTCTGTCTGTTCATCTGATATTTCAAATATTTTATTATAATTATTGCAATTACGCCGTTAAGCCGTTGGTTATTCGTGGATCTTTGACAGTCGTTACGGGTCGTCAGAAACCCGAAAGTTTGACAACCAGTCTTACCAAAGGGTAACCAGTATTACCCGTTACTAGGTTGTGGAGGTCAGATAGGCAATCGCTCCATATAAAATACTGGTATGTAAGCTACATCAACTAAAGTAATTAAATACGTTAAGGAAGTTATAGCGCCTGTACTGGCTCATATAATTAATATTTGTATTTCAAATGGTGTATTCCCAAGTAGCCTAAAAAAATGTCATTATTAAACCGCTATATAAAAAAAATGATAAAAGTGATGTTCAAAATTATAGACCTATTGCTAAGATATTTTCAAAAATAATCGAGAAGGTAATTTATAATTCAATTTATTCTTATTTAGAAAATTTCAAACTTCTTTGCAGTCAACAAAAAGGTTTCAGGAAAAATATTAATATTAATATGGCTTTATTTGACCTGCTATCTAGTGCAATGACATCTGTAGATAAAGGTAATCCTGTGTGCGCTATTCTAACAGATATGACCAAAGCATTTGATTTCGTGGACCATCAAATTCTGCTGCAAAAATTACATGGGTATGGCATAAGAGGAAACGTCTTGAAACTCTTAGAATCATATTTGAGTGACAGAACTCAATGTACAGAAATTACTAGAATCTGTCCTATTACTAAATTGGAGTGAAAATATGTGTCTAAACCAAGATATATAAGATATGGTGTACCTCAAGGTAGCATACTGGGGCCACCACTATTCTTAATATACAGGGTGGAATTTTGTAATGCCACCTGGAGGGAAAGTACTCTTAATACAGCAGATAGAAAAATTTACTCAAAGGAAACATTCCTTTATTTTTGAATAGAAAGCAAACTGCATTCAAAGATTTTCGAAAATTCTCTTCTCCCACACCCGGGAATCGAACCGGCTAAAATCTGAAAAAATTATACCCTGTACTTTTATTGCATCGATCGTTAGGGTCAATTATAAGGATGAAATCTCTCTAACAAACATGATAAATTAAATGAAAGGAAAACCAGGAAATCTGAAGTTACAAATTCAATGAGTCAAGTTAAAGCTCTTTAACTAACATCCATCTTTTGTAATGCAAGTCTGCATTAACGGCGCTAACCTTTGCAACATACTCGTAGCTGCGTGTATGAGGTAATTTAAATATGGAATGTTAGATTACAATTTGAAAACTAGATTGTCATAGTTGTTATTCACATTTGATTGTTTTTACAACTCATTTCACATTTTGTCTCACGGCGAAAATGGCTTATCAAGAACAGTTTGATTTAATGGTAGCTTATTTTTTAAATAACAAAAACGTGAATCTAGCTCTGCGGTGGTATGGAGAGAGATATCAAGACCGACAGGCACCAACTCGGTTCATATTGAAAAGAATGGTAGAAAATTTAAAGAATACGGGTGGTTTCAAGAAGAGACGGCAAACTATTCAGCAAAACTATTTCGATTTTGAACTAGATGTTTTAACATACTTTGAATCATTTCCAAAGGCTTCAAGTAGAGATGCTGCCGATGAATTAGGAACAACCCAAACTCGCGTACTTAAAGTGCTGAAAAAGTGTAAGTATAAATGCTATCGTGAAGGTCGGTTGGTGCAAAAATTGCATATTGGGGATCGTGACAGACGATTACAATTTTGTGAAAACATGCTTGGAGAAATTGACCGAAACCCTAATTTTTTGAGTAACATTGTATGGTCTGACGAAACCAACTTCAGCTATAATGGCATGTACAATTACCGCAATAACCATTATTGGTCTCGAGTGAATCCTGTTCGTGTTCATGAAACTAACAATCAAGTAAGATTTTCTTTCAACGTTTGGTGCGGAATTATGAGAAATAATGTAGTGTTAGTCCACGTGTACAAAGGTCATTTAAACACTGTCAAGTATATTGAAATACTGGATCTCTTAAGAAACGAGTTAAATGGTTTCCCCGAGGAAGAGCGAAACCAAATAATTCTACAGCAAGATGGTGCTCCAGCACATAACAGCAGAATCACTACTGCCTACATTAATAACCATTTTAATACCTGGATTGGTACAAACGGCACAATCAGATGGCCTGCGAGATCGCCAGATCTCACCCCATTAGATTTTTTTTTGTGGGGATATGTAAAAAATCAAATTTACATAAAATCTTATGCGAATGACAACGAGTTGAGAGTTGAAGTTCAGAATACGATTTATAATATTCACCACAACACTTTATTAAAGGTTACTAGAAATGAATAAATTTGTGTATCCAAGAGAATGGAGCCCATTTCGAGCAACTAATTAGTTAGTTTACCATGTTTTGTAAATAACAGTAGTACAGGGTATATTTTTTTCAGATTTTAGCCGGTTCGATTCCCGGGCGTGGGAGAAGAGAATTTTCGAAAATATTTGAATGCAGTTTGCTGTCTATTAAAAAATAAAGGAATGTTTCCTTTGAGTAAAACTTTCTATTTGCAGTATTAAGAGTACTTTCCCTCCAGGTGGCATTACAAAATTCCACCCTGTATATTAATGATCTCCCTAAAACTATAGATCATAAAATGGTAATATTCGCAGATGACAGCACGGCCATTGTGGAATGTACTAATCCTAATAATTATCAAAATGACATAAATAATTCTCTGAGTGACATTATAAATTGGCTTGACAAAAATAACCTTATAATTCATTTAAATAAAACAAAAGTTATTCACTTTCACCAGCGCCGAAAGCATTCACCAGTTTACATTGCCTACAATAACTCTGTGATAGAAGAAGTTACACATGCAAAATTCTTAGGTATCACTATAGATAGTAAACTAACTTGGAAACATCACACAGAGGAAATCTGTAAACGCCTTAGTAAATCTGCATATTTATTATTCCAATTGTCAAGGAAAGTAAATACTGACACTCTTTTAACAGCCTATCATGGATTGGTCGCTTCTACTTTAAGATATGGTGTTATTTTTTGGGGACAGTCAACTAATAAAGAACTTATATTCAGGATGCAAAAAAGATGTATACGAGCAATGTTTGGTCTAAGAACAACGGATAGTTGCGTAAATTACTTTAGACAATCAAAAATTCTAACTTTACCATCTTTGTACATTTTAGAAACAGCACTTTTCGTAAAAGCAAATCCGCAGTTTTTTCAGAAATTTTCAGACGTGAAAAGAACCCCAATTCGTTCTCAATATCAGAATTTGTTGTGTCCAATCAAGTGCAAAACTGCCTTACTGAAAAAGAGCTTCTGTGGTAGGGCACCCATTATCTATAATAAAATACCTGATGTTGTTAAATGTTTACCTTTAACCAAATTTAAAAAGTCCGTTCAGGGGTTTTTACTGGAAAAGTGCTATTACAGCGTAGATGACTTTTTGAATGATAATCTTCTGCAATAGAATTTGGAATGTGTACCTGTGTTATTATTTGTTCTAATCTGTAGTTTACTTGAATTTAAATTGTTGACATTTTAATTTAATCCTGTTTTTTTTTTCCTTTGTAAGTCATTGTTTTAATCTGTATTTTACTTAAATTGAATTTAAATTGTTGACATTTTAATTTAATCCTATGTTTTATTTTTTGTGAGTCATTGTTTTAATTTATTATTAACGATTTTATAATTATCATTTGTAATAGTTGTCTTAATGCGACTATTTTTGTACGCCATGATTGGCAAAACATGTAGCTACCTCTTATTATTTTTAAGACCTGTATAATTCTGCACTCATGTTTTACAAAATAAATATCTTGTATCTTGTACATCCGATAAGACTGGAAGCCGACCCCGACGTAGTACAATTTAACCATTTAATTTAATTATTACAATTGCAATACAATATTTGATTACAAGAAAACCTATAAGAAGTATAATATGGTGTTAAAATAACATGGTAAATCGCTCAATATTGTGCGTACCAACTTAAATTTGCAGTTTTAATGTATGGCAGAGCATGTTTTTCAACTACAATGTTAAGTTTGTTCTTGGGATAAATGACATGGTACGATTAGATAACATATTAATTGTATGGAACCCTCACCACGCGAGTTCAACTCGCACTTGTCAGGTATTTTTTGCTATGTATCCGTTCGACGACTCAACATATGCTACAAAAAATAATCTAAGAGTAATCTTCAGAGGCACTTCTAACGTTCTGTGTGGTTGGTTACCAAGTATCAGTGCCGTTTGACGCCTTGATGTTGATGATGGCATCTGGAGTGGAGGAGAATTTTTGTCCGTTTGTCTGTTTATCTGGATGTATGTTCCGGATTGGCGCAAAAACGGCTGAAGGGATTTAGATGAAATTTTGCACACAGATAGCTTATAACCTGGATAATACATAGGGTACTTTAAATCCCATTAAGTAGTACTTTTATAGCGTATTGCTTTGCGTCGCCAGGATGAGCACCCATTAGCATTATTAGCACCCAGTATTATTAGCACCCATAGAAAATCCTATGCATTGTCATCGACGTCCTGCGCCCATAGTAATATCAGCTGCGTTTTTTCATGACCGTCGAACTTCGGCACCGAATTATCTGCATGTCTTATGCGTGGCATGGCCTCGTAACATTATATGTGTTATCAATAAAATTGTGTCATTAAATAATTCACCACCATGGGTTCTATGGCGATCCTCGGTGATTCCAACGATATTTTCGTCTAAAATTGAGCCTCGTTCCCGTCTATTTCCAATAGTTCGCTACAACTACGTCTTTGCGGCGTTGATGATTTTCTATCTTTTTTCAGGCGACTTTTTCCTTTAATCTTCGCATTTGATGATCAATATTTGATATAACACGTTTTTCGTTTATGAAAAAACTCTACTATATTCACAAACTTCTTTTTGTCACAACAATAATAATCTTATATTATCAGTATTTGATATACCTAACACGTTTTTCGTTTATGAAAAGAGTCTAGTATATTCAGTCTGCCTCGTTGGTCTAGTGGTCGCAAGCGCTACTGTTGAGCATGAGGTCTTGGGTTCGATTCCTAGGTCAGGCAAAGTGTTATTGGGTTTTTCTATCTAGAATTTCTCAATAGCAGTCCGGAGTCTGCATTTGTGCCCGGTTGATAGCAACAGGCTTGCCCCCTATTACATGGGACTTAAACATGACTGGCGAAATGTGGGTGTACTACAGGTACACCTCTGCCCAACCCTTCGGGGAAACCAGGCGTGATGTTATGTTATGTGTGTAGTATATTCACAAACTCCTTTTTGTCACAACAAAATTAATCTTCTTATACATATTATGTGGGCACCATGTAAACATTAACAGGGCAATGAGAAGCTGATTTAACGGGAACCAGAAAAGCAGAGATGGCAACCTACTAGGTATAATCATTAATTAAATATTTTATATAGGAACATTGTCCGTTATGTACTGCTTTAATTAAGCTTACCCTCTTACATAAAGGCCTTTTAGGGACATAATTACCGAATAATTTGTTGAATGCCCTTGCTTAAGTCCTTGGGAAGATAGGTGTTTTGTAAATGTTTTATTTAACAAATTGGAATCTAAAGATAGCAACTTTATTAAGGTTTAAGCTTTGGTCTACCTATTTTGAAATAATTATCTTCTATAAACAAAATTCTAGATGGCGGTGTTAATTGTTTCTGTTAATCGTATCAAGACCTGTGTAATCATTTTTGCTTTGTAAAAACATGAAAACATTTACTCTAATTCTCATAAAATAAAGAACTCATTATTTTAACAAATTAAACACAACAATGTTACGAATTTTAATTGTACCTACTAACTAAAAGTTTAAGTTGGTATCTCTGCCATTGAAAGCCACATTAATCATTCAATAAAGCTCTGATAATCCAATTAAACCTTTTAGAGTTATTAATGAGTTCAAGACTATTTCAATTTAATATTTTACTACGCACGACCAATAACTTTTCAGCGCAAGTGTGTACAACGTAGCTTTTATTATGAAAATTTAAATTGTATCTATTAATTTTATTTTAAGTTTTATTAAGCACTAACTTTTACCCGCGGCTCCGCCCGCATAACATAATCAGCCTATAATGTTCCCACTGCTGGGACACCCTCCTCCTTTCTGTGAGAGGGAGTGGGCCGTAATTCACCATGCAGGCCCAGTCCGGGTTGGTAGATGGCACATGTCTACGAATTTTTGGTTCTAGGACATGTGGGTTTCCTCACGATGTTTTCCTGTACCGTTCTGAAAGCAGTTGTGATGATATACCCATAGTAAAGCGCCTGTCTTGGTTCAAACCTACGACGTATAGCTCGTAAGTCGCGGCCACTACCACTGGGCCGCCACTGCTCTTCGCTCGCATGTCAAAAGTGAGGTCAGAAATTATCCGACGCGAACGTACTACGAGGTTAAAAAGTATGCTATGTCCCTAAACATCCATGTGCCAAATTTCATCTAAATCCGTCCAGCCGTTTCAGCGTGAAAGCGTAACAAACAAACAAACTCACTTGGTATAGAATACAGAAATATTATTTTTCTCAAACATATTGTCATTATTTTCGAAAGTACACGCGAGGTATCGAATTTACGGACAAAGAAAATCAAATCCATTGCTGAAGCGTTTTTTGAATTTGGTACATTACAACGCTCCAGCAATGTTGTATGAAACGGCGTGCTGGGGTTATTAAATACTCTTTGATTGGATCTCTTTTATCATTATTGGCATACCAAAGTAAGTCTCTTTGCTTAGTACAAATTGCGTTCACGTGGCTGTGTTGCGTTTGCCTTTCGACACAGGTGATAAATAAAACAGTTGGCGGCAAAGCTGAAAATTCATCTTGATTTGTTATTTACATACTTAATAAATATTAATTTAATAATTAAAATGAGTTCCAACGGTTCAGAGAGTGAAATGGAGATTGATTGTACTCCACCCGATTTAAGATCAGAAGCCAAATTGGCAATGGAAACCCTGCTTCCAGCGAAGACAAATATTGATTAAATTAAATGTATAATACAAAAAGTATGTTTTATTTCCCTGCATTCTTTTGAGAAAAGCACTATATACGAGTATGCCTCGGCAGAAATGGCAATTGCCTGTCTCGTATTAGTGAAGTCCTCGTTTACGGCTCGGCCTTCAAATCTATTTCATGGCCTGTGCAATAATGTACTATTAAAACAATACTTACGTCATTTTACATGGAATTGTATCGTATGGGAAAAATAAATGCAACAATATTTTCATGTATTTTTGCTGTCAATAACCATGAAATATTATCTTTATCAGTCTATACATAGTGTTAGAAGAATAAAGCAGTAGAAGGGAACGAGGGGGGAGCCAAGACAGCTGCATCAAGAGTGGGGATAGTTCGCGGCAACTGCAGACGGCGAGGAGCATTCGTTCTCTTTTGAATCGACCGCCGACGGCGACGGACGTGTCTCCACCTCAGTATTGCGTTTTCTCGGTGCCAAGTGATTAGCTTATTAAATGCTCGTTGATTCTATTAGTTTGCTAGGTTTTACTATAAAAAGTTTTGTTTGATAAAAATAATAAATACAGTTGATTGATTGTGCGTATTTTTTGAACAATGCTGCTTCTAATAGATAATAATAGTTTTAACAGGTTCAATGTCGACGAAGCAGCCTTGCTTCCCTGCCATGTCCTTATCTGTCATGCCCTTATCTGTCATGCTTCCCTGATCCGTGCAAGTCCTAACCAGCAGCTACATAGCAGACAACAGTCAATTATAATCGAAGTACACAGAAGTGAATTTTCAACACATCATTCGCCTAGCCTTTTCCCAACTATGTTGGGATTGGCTTCTAGTCTGACCGGATGCAGCTGAATACCAGTATTTTACATGGAGCGACTGCCTATCTGACCTCGGCAAGCGTAGCTTAACCAGATTGATCGACCCGTGCGGCTGTTATTACTTAGCCACAAGCCCCTACCTACTATAGTGAATTCTTAATAAACACAACGGTCAATAAAACAAGAAATAAACACAATCCACTGATATGAGCTGTGCAACGGAAATGTCAAAATTAGCGTAGAATTGTATTATTTGGACAACATTACAGCAACCCTACCGCTGAATGTTAAATGAAAAAGACACTTCATCTTCAATAATTCATTTAAATACATACAACACAGTACCTACTCGTAAATGAATTACTAACTAACAATGTTAGAAACCCAGAACATTACAAACATTTGAGTCAACATCTCCGTTTGCAGGCTAGCTCCAACAATTGACTCCTTGATTGTAATAACATACAACAATGCAGTGGCTTTCAAATTACGTTGCATAGTGGCCGAAACTGAATTGTAACATGTATAACATTTGCAACAAACAGAAACTGTTGATTTAAGTACATACAGTGGGCAAGGCTTTGTCAGGTCGTCTGGGACTATTGTATGTGGTACATTCATACATCTTGTACATTCATACAACATATAACTTGACACTGACATGCAAATTGCAAAAAATAAATGTTGCGGGCTACTTTAGCGCGTCTCCCTTAATTGTAATTTGTGCATAGTTAGGTAAATTTGATCATTTTCCAATGTTTTGATTGATCTTCGTACATCAAGTTACTGGGAAAGATAGCATTTTGTAAATCTTGTAGAAGACGGACTGGCAACAATTTTATCGCTTAAGCTCGTGTCGATGATAATGATCTATAAGTACATATTTTGTTTAAATACCAGCGCTGCGACACTTTTTTTTAAGTACCGCTGCATTATGCTGAGATAGGAGCCTTTTTACGAGGCGTACAGGACTTTTGATGATGGCAGGATCGTATCCGCCAAACATGAGCTGTTGAGAGAGATCGATAGTTTCTATGGACAGTTATACACGTCAACAGGCAACCCTAGTATGAATCTGGCAAACGACCCAAGAGCTAGATTGACCCGACACTACTCCGAAGATATCCCGGACGTCAGCTTGTACGAGATTAGGATGGCTCTGAAGCAGCTCAAAAACAACAAGGCACCGGGTGATGACGGAATTACGACTGAACTTCTGAGGGCCGGTGGAAAACCTGTTCTCAAGGCCCTCCAGAAGCTGTTTGGTTCCGTCATACTCGAGGGCAAAACGCCACAGGCATGGAACAGAGGTGTGGTGATACTGTTCTTTAAGAAGGGCGACAATACCCTCCTTAAGAACTATAGGCCCATCTCACTTCTGAGCCATGTCTACAAGCTGTTTACAAGAGTCGTCACGAACCGTCTCGCGCGCAGGTTTGACGACTTCCAGCCTCCCGAACAAGCCGGATTCCATAAAGGCTTTAGCACTGTAGATCACATACATACGCTGCGGCAGGTTATACAGAAGACCGAGGAGTATAACCTGCCTCTCTGCTTAGCGTTTGTGGACTACGAAAAAGCCTTCGATTCGATCGAGACATGGGCTGTACTGCAGTCTCTTCAACGGTGCCAGATCGACTATCGGTACATCGAGGTGCTTAAGAGTCTGTACGAAAACGCCACTATGTCAGTCCGACTCCAGGACCAGACCTCGAAACCTATCCTTCTGCAGCGAGGTGTGAGACAGGGAGACGTTATCTCTCCGAAACTGTTCACCGCTGCACTGGAAGATGTCTTCAAGGTTCTGGACTGGAAAGGGCCTGGCATCAACATCAATGGCAAGTATATCAATCACCTTCGGTTTGCCGACGATATAATTGTCATGGCTGAGACTATGGAGGACCTCAGTACAATGCTCGATGATCCCAGTAGAGCTTCCGAAAGAGTGGGTCTTAAAATGAACATGGACAAGACAAAGATCATGTCAAATGCCCATCTTACACCCACTCTCATGAAAATCGGAGACGCTACGCTCGAAGTTGTGGACGAGTATGTTTATCTAGGACAAACTGTCCAGTTAGGTAGATCCAACTTCGAGAAAGAGGTCAATCGTCGAATCCGACTCGGCTGGGCAGCGTTCGGGAAGCTGCGCAGTATCTTCTCGTCCCGCGTACCACAATGTCTCAAGACGAGAGTCTTTGACCAGTGCGTGTTGCCAGTGATGACTTATGGCACTGAAACGTGGTCGCTTACAATGGGCCTTATCAAAAAGCTAAAAGTCACTCAAAGGGCAATGGAGAGATCCGTAGGCGAACCAAGGTCCGGTGACCTTGGTTCGCCTACGGATCTCTTCATTTCTGATTCGATCACGTAGGGAAACTCCAAGCATAGCCCTCTCCATTGCCCTTTGAGTGACTTTTAGCTTTTTGATAAGGCCCATTGTCTATGTCGGTACATAGCCCGAAGAATTGCCAAACTTAAGTGGCAGTGGACAGCCACATTGCTCGCAGAACAGATGGCCGATGGGGCCGAAAGGTTCTGGAATGGCGACCGCGTACCGGAAGACGTAGCGTTGGAAGGCCTCCTACAAGGTGGACCGATGACCTTGTGAAGGCCGCAGGAATCCGCTGGATGCGGGAAGCACAAAACCGGTCGAAGTGGCGGTGCTTGGGGGAGGCCTATGTCCAGCAGTGGACGTCTTTCGGCTGAAATGATGATGATGATGATGACAGGACTTTTTGTTTTATTTTCATATTACTTACTATTTTAGTTTAATTTGTGATCTCCTGTGCGAGTGCCAATAAATACTTTTCTTTCTTTCTTTTGTAATCCGTTTTTTTACATATGTGTTTTAACGCGTACATGTAATTTTGAATTGCTTAATTGTTCTGATTGGAGTGCGGCATTGTTACTTTTTACGACTCATTCTACAAAACTCATTTTCAGAACAAAAGTAAGCCTGTTTTACAACTTCAACAAAAACGCAAGCAGAAAATAATTTTCCTACCTCGAAAACATCCATCCATCATAATTGTGGTAAACAAAATCATCACTTATCCTCAAGACAGTCAGCTGCCACGTCGCTCTCAACAAGAAGCGTGAACATACGAAGTTGTAGGTATAGCCCTATTGTGACGTCATTCATACGATATTTGAATTTTATGAGTTTGTTTTGTTATTTCGAGTCAAATGTTTACTGGTTTTATTAAAATACGGGATACGGATTCTGCATGTTTTTGAGCTGTTCATGTGTTCTGAATTGTAAGCGTGGGGTGTATTATTTAAATGCGTTGACACGTATGAAAACCACGTATGTAGAAGGAAAACATAAATTTGCAATTTTATAGAAATAACAAACAATATTTCTTTTGGATTTACACACTCATTTTCACATTTTCTGTTATCGTTATTTATTTTTGATGTCTCGACTTTGATGATCCCACGTATCGATTTATATTATGAATGAAGAAACTAGCTAAAAATTATGAAAAAAATCTACTATGTGCTCCACGATCCACGATCGTGAGCGCCGATCGTGGATTGAACATTCTTTCGCACGATCCGTTTTAGGAAACCCGCGAGCTTGCTGCGCGCTCCTGTGCTCCAGCACGTAAAACGTGGGTCGGCATCCACGTTTTCGCTAGATTAACTTCAGTTGTACACAGGCTCGATAGCTCCATGTCGAGCGTACGGCTCCATATTGAGCGTACGGCTCCACATTGAGCGTACGGCAGCATCGTGAGACTGCAGTGGCAATACGGGTGGGTTTTAGTCAGTAAGAGTCTGACACTTCGAGCGGGAGGGTGAAGTTATTTGGTGACTACCCACCCAAAAAAAAAAAGCTGTAACCTATATTCTGCTCATTAACATTTACTTATGCTCTTTATAAATAGATATTAAACGGTGACTTTGCGCATTATCCATATTGCCCGAGCGGCTATTGGCCAGATTGGCTGCTCTACGAAGCGCGCGCTCCACCGCGTGTGCTCCACCGCGTGTGCTCTGATCGCACGTGGCACGTCCTCACCGACAGCGCATTTGGATCGCGCTCGTTCCGCGCCCATCGGAGCGCACTGGATCGTCCAGTGTGGACCCAGCTAATCATCATTAACAACAGAACAATCTACGGAAATAATAAAATTCTCCCAATCGTAACAAACAACAAAATAACGACGACACGTGACGTTAACGTACCTATATACATTATAAAAAAAGTCCATTCATAGAGAGACAGAAAAACTATCTACAGGCAATAAACGAAGAAGATAGGTAAAGAACGTGATGCGAAATAACATCGACTAATTACTGTGGAAACGGATATACGCGATGATCCCGAGCAAATTTTATTGTGCTTGTAAGCATGACTAGCTCTTATACGCGTTCAGGTTCACCAATTATGAAGTGACGTATTCACGCGACGACCGCGTATTCGCGCAACGACCGCGTATTCGCGCGACGATCACGTATTCGCGCGACGACCGCGTATTCGCGCGACGACCGCGTATTCGCGCGACGACCGCGTATTCGCGCGACGATCGCGTATTCGCGCGACGACCGCGTAATCGCGTGACGACCGCGTATTCGCGTGACGACCACTTTTAATTAGGACGCGGCCACGGTATACTCTTGCACCGTGAAGGCTCGTGCAGATTAGCGAGATATCGCGACAGAATAACTATCTACAGGAAATAAACGAAGAAGATAGGCAAAGAACGTGATGCGAAATAACAATGAATAATTTCTGTAGAAACTGATTCACGTGATGATCCAGCGCAAATTTGATTATGCTTGTAAGCATGACTAGCTCTGATAAAATCTGGTACTGATTCAATGTTGGTAAGTAGGTTATAACTATGATATTTTTTTGTTACTGTTCGTGCTGCATTGTGTTGAATCATTAAATCCAATATTGTCACTCTATCTATAGAATTAGGTATTCTCACAACCCGTTCACATGCTGACAGGCAGATCATACAAAGCATAGTACCTAGACACATAGAAGCGAAACAGGGTGAAGTATTATTTTGTTTTTCTATGGTAAGTAGATTACGCAACAAATGATAAAAGGGGGAATTTAATTCGAGAGACGAATCCCGGGAGCAGTGAAGGATTCTAGATTAGAATCCCGTGCGGAGTGAGGGATACAAGGACCGAGAGATGGTTTGTTTTTCACGAGTTGTGTCCTCTTCTTTTTACCATTGACTGCGAGAAAATAAATAGTAGTATAGTATTATTATATAATCAGTAATAAGAGAACAAAGGAATAAATATAAACATCGTTGTTTTCCAGTCGCAGAACAAATTGTTTGCTTTCAGGTACAACTCCCGAAATTTTGGCGGCAACAAATTATCTACCATAATAATTGCTGCTTTAAAACGAAATTAAAGACCGTGCAGACTAGCGCTATATCGCGGGTGCGACAGGCAGCAATATGCCTGTCGCGCCGGGAATAATGGAATAGCTTCATTTAGCCAGGCAGTACATTTAGTTTAGTTACTTTCAACACGGTTTATTTATTTTTTGTACATAATTCATATAATTCGTGCTTGTTCAAAGTTCCTTGTTTTAAATAATCATTAAAGTGCAAATTTTTGTTAGTCATCCATCTCAGATGTGAAAAAATCATGGCAGTAGTGCATATAATGAAATTAAAAGGAAAACTATCACAGCTTTACAAGTTAACGAGTAATAGTCGACCAACTTAAATTTGCAGTTGGAGAATTGATTGTGGCATATATCGATGTATGGGAGAACATGTTTTTCAACTACAATGCTAAGTTTGTTTTTGGGATAAATTCATACCAACTTCCCAACTACGATCCCTTTTTTTTTTTGAGGGTGGGCAATCATCAAATAACTTCTCCCGCTCTGGGCGGAGCGGGAGGGTGTGTCAGACTCTTACTGACTAAAACCCACCCGTATTCCTTCCTGTTGCCTGTGTTGCGGGGGCCTCGGTAACCCATAAGCACCTTCCCGCGACCCCGGCAGGCATCGGCCCTAGTGGACCCCTACCTATGTGCTGACGACATCTCTTTGAGGCGCGCGTGGAATACAACGCGCCGTCGACCTGGGCCTGGTCTTTACCGGACGGTGAGCTACCCATTGCTCACTGTCCGCAAGCCCGCGCCTACGGTGGCCGGAAATCCGCCCGGGATTCCCGACGCCCAGGGCGTCTCCTGCGGCGGCTAGGGGCGAGAGGGCGCGAAACTTGCCTTTCCCTCAACCGTCCTGCCTCCTCCTTCGCGAGCATTACTGCTTCGCAGAAGGAGGTGACGGCTGCCCATGCCCTCTCGCTCCGTACCATGGCCTGAACCAGGGCCGGACGCGAGAGGTCTCTGCCGCCGATCGCCTCCACGAGGACACGGCGGTGCTCTGCCCAAGCCGGGCAGACCTCCACCGTATGCTCCACCGTGTCCTCCGGGCGATCCACACAGTGGTGAAACTACGGACCCCTTCATTGTGCGTGGTCCGACACGCACTGGGCTGGTATTTTTCACCTCAATTTGCATTAAATCAATAGGTACTTTTCCTTTCTCTCTTTTCATTTCCCAGGTGTTACTTATACTAAAAATGAGTGATGGCACTAGCAGATGTTCCACCCGATTTAAACTATTCCTCAGAGATACAAACAGCTATAACTAACTTTTACAACTGCAATAGCTTTTAGGTCTCGCCATCATGACATGTGCCTCGAATGTCATTGTGTTATGCGTCACTGAGATACAACTGCGAGTTTGAAGTGCCTCAATAATTCAAACTTCAAACTAGAACAAAGTGCAATGGAGTTGGCGGTAGAAATAGGCATGCCTGAAATATTTCCTCGAAAAAATCCCTTCACATAGAGGTCTTATTTTAATAAGGAGGATCGCGTATTCGCTTGACGACCGCGTATTCGCGCGACGACCGCTTTTAAATAGGACGTGGCCTTACATTCTTGCACCGTGGAGACTAGCGAGATATCGCGGGCGCGACAGGCAGCGATATGCGTGTCGCGCCCGTGATATTGCCCCAGTCTGCGCGAGCCCTTACTTTTCACAGCTTTTTGTTTTTTCCTTTCCGATTGATTGAAAGATGGATAACAAACATATACGTGTGGTATCTGTCGTCACGTTTGAAAGTCGAGCAAAAAACCAAGATAAACTTTAAGCATGTTTAACTTGAAGACGTGTAGGCGTTTATGTTATTTTTAGACCCTAAAGGGGGTGTATTTTATACATTTATGAAACGTCACACTCTTTTCGTTTGGAACGTGAGGGGAAGTTAAAAGGATTCTGTGTCCGTCGCGCAGTCACGTATGCCTTAAATAAGTTAGGTGCTGTATCCACGTGTTTGGTTATGATTATGAATTGGCGTTGGTGTCAGTGTTGAATTTATTATTAATGCTGGTTTTATTTTATTTTTGTAGCAGTTGGAACACCGTGGGTTTTAGGTCGGTAGGAGTTCGACATAACTATTTATTCCCTCAGCAGAGGTATTTCCAAGAGAGCATACCATATACTTATAAATATATACAGGTATATCATGCATACCATCATAACCAGGCCACTTAATTATGTGACGATAGCTATTTGTTTCACCTAGGTCCACTCTCCTGCAAATTGCAAACTATAAAGACTAAAAACCGTTTCAACGAGATCGTTTTCAACCTAATTCCAGGGCATGAAAAGAAAAGAATGAAACAACACGATTACCATGTAACAGTGTTGGCAGAAAATACGTCATCGTCACAGAACATAAGCTCAATTGACGTCGAGATTCCAGTCAGGGATAAATAGTAATTCGCAAGACAATTTATCTTTGATTTACGTTGTATGCTTATTGCTAAATGTCGTCATTTTATTGGTTCCACTTTTTAAATGAATTTGTTTACTGATTTCGATTTTGAAAGAAGGAATACTATTAGACGCGCCCCCTATTATATGGGACCTGGTGAAATGTGGGTGTACTATAGGTACCTCTGCCTAACTCTTCGGTAAATACAGGCGTGATGTATATGATTGTCGTTATGGTTTGAAAAGTTCTAGAGAAATGCGAGAATAATGACAAGGTGACGAAACACTGCCTTGACGATGGCAGTTTTCTGCTTCATTATAATTTCTGAGATAATAGTATGGATTTTAATCGATCTTAATTAGCGTTATAATTTGCAGGTACGCAGATAGCAGAGTTAGACATAAGTACGTTTGAGAAAATGCTACAGAATTGAAACTAGCACATCACTCAAAAATATCTAGCGAAATACTGAGATAGAAGAAAGCCTTGTAAAAATTTAACAAATACAGGGACTGCAGTCGAGACATAGATAGCGATCGCTTTACGACGGAATTCGGTCGCAAAGTCCCAATGGGATCCCTAGACGGTCAAAATTGCTTGACAAGCACGTGATTGTTTCGTGCTTATCAAGATAATTTTGACCGTCTATATCGAGACTGTATCCCCTGGTCCCAGTAACGTCTAGTGTATTACAAGTTCAACTTCCAAAATAAACTCAGTTCTCTCTTATTTATAAATAAAACAAAAGTCAAAGATTCTGTAAGTATTAACATTTTTAAATATTCTAACAAAAATATAGTTACTTGTACAAAAGTGCAAAAGTTTTTCCATTCCGAAATTCCTCTGCCGATCAAAAATGATAAAACTTTTGTGGAGTAATTAAAAGACAAACAACAGGACTCAACTTTGTTAATTTATTAAACGGACCCCTAGTTCGTGGGACGGAGATTTTGCTAAGAAAGATACCTTTGCTTTGTTACCGGTGTACATCGATGTTGGATAGAATTACGCGGAGCGTACACTTCTTCAACCAATATCGTCCAAAAAAATTAAATGTCGGAAAAACATTGTGCTATTGTAAACATCTTTGGTTCGATCGGCCGAGTTTGGCCGACGATGTACGAACATAGTTCATCCGATGATGGATTAGGTATACGCGAGCCAGTAGACGTATGACAGAGGAAATCTGAAAGGGGCACCGCTGGCAGTGACCGAGAAGTTCTGCGGAAATCAGTTGGCTTGGTATGGGTATGTTTCTAATATGGAGGAATGAGGAACATATTGTGAGGAAAGTTTTTACTATGAATGTGAAAGGTTATAAGAGTAGAGGAAGACCAATGGATGGATTTTGTGAATGATGATATGGTTATAAAGGGGTTGACTACGGAAATGACGAATAAAAGAGATGTTGGTATAAAATAAATTCACAGAATGTTTTGCTCTTGTAGAATTACTATCTCACAGGACTATATCAGCACGATAGTTTCTCGCATTCTTTATTATGTTTATCTCATGTTTTGTTATCTATATACATATAAATGTTTTTCATTATTAATGGCTCTTCACTGGTGATGAAACATTGAAAGTAACGGGACGGATAAAAGTTATAGTAAATAACATTAATCCATCCAAACACTAATTACATAACTGCAAATCAGAATATTGTGCAAATCATTGATATTTATTTTTGATGTTCATTTGTTTTCTCTTGTTAGAGTTGTCGGCGCGACATAGCGCGCGCATCTTGCTCTCTTGTGAACACACCCTTAGAGAAATGTGATATTTACAGTATATAAGGTTAATAGTACCGTTGCCCTGAAAATAAATATATCATTATAGAGAAAACCGAGAACTGTGATGTTTCTTTGTATTCTTTTGACAAAACTATTACTGAAGAATAATAAAAATGTAACATGAACTGTCACCAACTCGCGATTTATCTTTTTATCTCTTACATTACAGGTCTAAAAAAATCTGTTGCTACCCATCTCCTTAGAGGTTCGACGTAATTCATTTTCTTCAGTTGACATTCGCAATTTTGCGGGATGATAAACAGCTCATGCAATTTACCGTTTTTTATATTTTATGAATAACTTCGAGGTTCTGTCCCTAACCAAAATTGGATTTTTCATGGTCACGGCTATAAATTTCACAAGAGCCAAGAGGCAAATTGACTTTATGTGATGAAATAAATTAATTTTATACAGCTTGCTCGGTTTTTGCTTGGAAAAGGTAAAAATAAAATAATATTAAAAAAATGGCGAACTTGTTATAGATTTTGTTTTAGATAAAATTTAAAACAATTTTATCTAAAACAAAATCTGTCGTTTAGAATTTTCATGTAAACTGTATTATATTATTATATTATATTTAACAAAATTGTTAGCGACGATACCTAATACTATTATTAAGTTACTAATTTTTTAGATTGATACTGTATTAAAATAGGCCAGAAAATAATATTGTAGTAATGACATTGAATCGTTGCGCATTCCTAACGCTAGGAGGCGCCACTTGTACCATGTCAATGCATAAGCTTAAGTACTGAGAAACTTTACCGTAACGAGAACCGTTACAGAATTTCGCTATTTTTAAGGTTTATATTAAGGTTTTTGATACAGTTTTTTGTATATAGTTAAAATAGGTCCATTCCTATATTAGAAAAATAAGAAAAACATTGTAAGGGACGTTTTACCATAGAAAATTGCCAAAGTAAGTTTCCCATACAAAAGTCACATTAGTGCCGTGTGCAAACTTAAAGCGCTCTGATTGGTTGACAGAAAAGAAAGAAGAAAGAAAAATTGTTTATTCTGCACAAACAAAACGCACATTATAAAAATTTACGTAAAATAGACACATAATATACAAAGTAGCTAAAAGCCTCGTAATCAACCCATATAATTTTGACAATCCTGTCGATTACGTAATATTTACTCTGTTGCGCCACTGGCAGATGACAACCAATGACAACATAACATACAACAATCAAAACAAAAACAGAATGCCCATTGCAGTGGGGAAATAACTACTTTTATAACAAATAAACAATTAAAACTAGAACAATTAAACAATGCGTCGCATCTGTGCAAGAAAAGGTCGTTGCTCAGCGAAATGCTGTGACTTCGGACAAGCCTATCGTCAACAGCGCTGATTTTCAGCAATTACCTACTTGTCGAATGACGTAATGACGTCCCCTGTGTGAAGTAATAAATCAGGTAAGTAAAAATATTCCACAGAAATATTTGTAATTCAAGTTGAATAAAGTATGTATATAAATACAAAAAAAATATATATATCTGTATCAATGCGTAACTTTAAAAAATAAAAAGAATACATAAACTATTATACAATGAAAAATAATTAAAATAAGTACTAAGTAATTAAATTACTCATGGCGTTGTGCTAAGTGTGGTGCGTATTTATGCTATTTTATATTTATAGTAACAATATATTATTATTTCGATACAATAGCAATATTCCATGGTGAATTAATAAAGTTTTCATCAATACACTATAATTTCATAGATGCACTGTGGGAATTGCGATGGCGGCCATTTGCCAACGGCGTGCATCGAACCATGGCGTTGGCAAACATGAATCATGCTTTTCGGTCAAAGCGATAAGTTTGCTCCTTTGTACAATGCCAAGCCTCCTGATCTTAATGGTAAGCATTATTATAGGTAATTGTGTTGCATTATTAAACAAATTGACACAAAAACACAGCCTTACTTTAAATAAAATAAAATTATAGGTATTCATTTTCCCCCCTAGATAATGCAGCCTCAGTAAGACACAGCAACCACCCCCAGATAACTGTAGACTACCATTGCTCCTGCAACAATGACACAGACTGGACCTAAACTTGGAGGAATCAGTAGCCACTCACACTGTTGGAAAACCATATCCATTGCCCATAGGCCATAACCCTCGAGGTAAGTACAAAAAAAACAGCTATTGTTTCAAGTTCTAGTTTTAAAATCATGTAGATTGCTGGATTTGCATGAAATATTTCTTTATGATACTCAAAAAATGCTTTTTTGTCCTCAGGACTCTAACTGGTGGAGGAAGGTTATTCCAACAGTGCGTGGCGGCGTATCTAAAGCTCCCCCTGAATGCTGCGGTCCTATGTGTCAATGTACAAAGCGGTTTGGTAGAAAAACGTGGTGCGTACTTGCTCTGTCTCCAACTTAATTTCTCAAACAAATAGAGTGGTTTTTGTGTAGTGATTACTCCAAAAAGTAAACTAGCCATATGCAGCTTTCTCCTAGCAGCCATTTTTAATATGTTGTTTTCATTTATGAACGGAGTGATATGACTTCTAGGAGGTACCTTTACACAAAACCGTGTACATGCATTTTGTATGCGTTGTATCCGCTTCTCTGTTCTTGCTAACAGGCATGGGCCATACACAGTATCACAGTAGTTAAGTCTTGATAAAATTAGGCTATCCACTAGCTGTTTACGCAGATCAACACTCAGGTAGTCTCTAATTGAATATAGGAGTTTCAATCTATAAAAACAATTCCTCATGGAGTCACTGATGTGCTTCTCAAATTGTAGTAGCGGATCCATGGTTAACCCAAGGTTGCATGCTATATCTATTTTTTCCCCCCTGATGACAACTTCTGGCTTGGCTGACAGAATCGCGCTGATCATTTTCCTACTTCCTAAAACCATAAATTTAGATTTCAGTGGGTTTAATACCAGTGAGTTATTATCTGACCATACTATCACTCTTTCGAGATCGTCATTTATTTTTTCCACTGCCTCTAATGTATCAGCTGGTTTAAAAGTTATATATAATTGTATATCATCTGCGTACATGTGATACCTGCAATGCTGAAATGAGTTAATAATATCTGCGCTTTAAAGGATATAGAGAAGGGGCCCTAAAATTGATCCCTGAGGCACACCACGTGGCACCTGACGAGGTGGGGATGACATCTTTGATCCATCCTCCTTCTGGATTTCAACTAGCTGTGACCTATTTTGCAAGTAGCTAGCGAACCACTGTATTGTTTCCGTTGTAAAACCATAATAGGCCAACTTGGAAAGTAACATAGTGGTATTTATTGCATCGAAGGCCCGTGAAAAATCAAGCAGTGCTAGGATCGAAAAGGGTTAGTGCCGTGTGCAAAATTGAAGTGTTGTGATTGGTTAGGTCTTTCTATAAAAAGGGGACAAGTTTCTATGGTCAGGCTTCGAATCCCACTATGGGATGCCCTTAGCTGTGCTGCCTAATCGAGGTTCGAATCCCACTATGGGATGCCCTTAGCTGTGCCGCCTAATTTTAAGTTAAATAGGTGAGAGGCCCTTCTGGACCCACCGACGCCCGGTAAAGCTGCGAATTTACACCACGTGCATACGCCCCATCATGACATATGCCGGCGTCGTGTTCGCACACGCCAAGCCGTCACAAATAAAGAAAATGCAAATCCTCCAAAATCGATTCATGCGAAAAGCCACGGGCAGCTCCTGGTACATACGCAATGAACAGTTACATGTCGATTTAAATCTGCCAACCATCAGGCAATTTCTTAAAAAAGCAAGTAAAC
The DNA here is from genome assembly GCA_905333075.3 of Atethmia centrago. Lineage (NCBI taxonomy): Eukaryota > Metazoa > Arthropoda > Insecta > Lepidoptera > Noctuidae > Atethmia > Atethmia centrago. The sequence continues at coordinate 12,518,520 of HG995386.1, read as the reverse complement.
GCTTCTTCGACTCTGCTACCACACACACCAACCCACTAGTGGCAGCAGCTATCAACTACACACCCTCACTCATATCACGCATCCGACGCCCCAAACATACACTAACAGATAAAGACGATGACATCACTCTCTTCCAAGAGAGTGTAAAGTTAGATCGCAAAAAACACTACACACTGACATCCCGTGCTCGACGGCGAGCACCTCCGCGAACTAAAGTAACTAAATACTCCCCCCGTCCCTTGAACCCGCCCGCCCGCGCGGTGCAAGTAAACATAAACAATGTAATAATAACTCACAGATTTATCAAGTCCCCACTTGCTCAGTAGCCGGTAGCGCCCTAAGCCTAGGTTCGAGTCCCACTATGGGACGCCCTTAGCTGTGCTATCAATTTTAACCTTTGAGTCAAAGGTGAGAGGCCCTTCTGGCCCCACCGAAGCCCGTTGACGCAGGGAAAGGTCCACGTGACCCTTGCAATAAGCCAAGTCATAAAAAAAAAAAATATGGTCAGGCATTCCGAATCCAGCAGTATTAGAAGAAATAACAGAAGAAGAAAATAAAGAAGTGTTTTATTTACTCCATCGTGTTCACTCTGAAGAAAGTACTGTGTTTACTGCGCCCTCAACTACCTCCTTAAGAATATCCCGCCAGCGAGCCCGCTCCAAAACTCAACTCTAACAAAAATCGTAAGACTAGTAGGTAATCAAGAAACAAAATCACACAAGTTACAAACTTTTTTCTTTTTATCACCGATATTTCCCTTTTACATTTATTCAACTAATAATTTTACGTACAAAAACAAATTCCCAAAATTCCAAACAAGATCAAAAACAAATTGAAACGAAGTAACAAATCTAATTATTTTGACTGTGAAAAAAGACCTGCTTAATTAAAATCTGTCTCAAATAGCTTTAGGTAGAATAAAACATTTTCTTCACGAAGTTAGGTGTTAGTTCTGAAAACTCTGACTTAATTGAAAACAATAACTTTTGTAAGCAAACTTTATTTGGCTGAAACTATGCTAATACTTACAAATTATATGCAAAAAAACATTAATTTAATAGTAACAATGCCTGAATTATTTTTAGAAAGCTGTAACTATTTATGTCTGGGTTGGCAGCTTTTGAAGACTGGCCATAAACTTGACCACATCATCCAATTCCAAATCATGCAATTCCCTTATCTAATTATTATTTTAAGCTTGTAGTTTCCCACCCGTGGGCAAACCCAAACTCCTAAACTCTCCTTTCACTTCCCTCTTTTTATAGGTATTAATCTATTCTCCGTTTTTTTCAGTTTATCGCGATGACGTCTCGAAGTGGGACGAAATCAAACGGAAAAATGCGGTTTAGAGCTTATAAATATTATTAAGGCAGTAAGTAAAGAAAATGTCAGATCCACGAGAAATTCTCATATAACGTCTAGCAATATTTTAACGTAACTTTCCGATATTATATGGGTTAGGTCAGCCCGTACGTTCAGAAAAGTAAACGCAATATGGCTGCAAGCGAAAACAATATTACTACGCTTTATAGTTTACTCTCCTAGAAATAAAAGAGCCCGAACTTAGTAAAGAAACTACCCACAGACGCCATTCAATTTAAGTGACACATTTTGTTATTTCCAATATTTAAGAGTTTTACTACTTCAGTTTTCACTATTTCCGCTTCATCAAAATTGTAAAGAGATAAAAAATGTTAACACTCGTGTGGAAAAAACTTAATTGGTATAAACGATCTGGGTCCCCTGAAAACCGAGATAGGTTCGTTTTCTGTCCCATAATATAAATCTCTGTCTATTCGACATTTTTTTGGGCATACAATGACATTTCGCTTGGCTCGCGATGTCGCTGAACAATTCAAAATTATGTGGCTGTGAACACAAGGTTAAAAATAGAATGTTCGTTCATCTCTGACAATCCTACTAATATATTTGTTCCGTACATTGTTGAAAACATGGTGATTGTTGAAAACATTTACTTTTTGCAATTATTCTTCGTAGGTATGTTGTGTCAAAAAAGGCATCAAGTTTTTGGAGTGTATTTATAATAACTAATTTAAATGCATTTATTCCGAAGTCCACTAACTTGTAATTTTTCAGACTTTCAGATTTGCACTCACCATATACTTATGTATGGAACTATGAAGTGCAGTGGTGGCCCAGTCGTAACGGCCGCGATTTACGAGTTGTAGGTCATAGGTTCGAACCCAAACAGGCGCTTTACTTTGTGTAAATTATTTCATCACCACTGTATCAAAACGGTGAAGGAAAACATCGTGAGGAAACCGACATGTCCTAGAACCAAAAATTCGAAGACATGTGACATCTACCAACCCGCACTGGGCCCGCGTGGTGGATTACGGCCCACTCCCTCTCACAGAAAAGAGGCCTGTGTCCCAGCAGTGGGAATATTATAGGCTGATTATGTATACATATGTAGCGCGAAAAGTGTCCATACTGAGAGGTGTGAGCACACAGGGGCATATTTCGTTTCCATGGCAGCATGCGACATTGTGTGTGTCAGAGCTGTCAAAACCTGCTGGGATCGCGAGAAAGTCCGAAAGGGTTACCGAGGCACCTGGCAACACAGGCAACGGAAGGGACACGTGTGGGTTTTAGTCAGTAAGAGTCTGACACACTCTCCCGCTCCGTCCAGAGCGGGTGAAGATATTTGATAATTTCCCACCCAAAAATAAAAAAAGAGCTGTCAAAACGAAACAGAAACGCGACCATCTCTTGAGAGTTTACTCGAAAACTTAACACACAAATTAAAGTACCACTATAACCATTAAATGAATAAATAATGAAAGGCACAAATTATTTTTCACTGACTACAAAAGAAACTGAGAAATAATTTAGGGAGCTAGCTTAAAAGCCATTAGAACAAGGTGGTGCCATATCTTACAACGATAATAAAGTACCATCGTTTTATTCTCGTTTTAGGCCTCAGATTTATGTTTAATTATAATTAGAAAACGGAGATTACATCTCTTCAAGCTTTTTGTATTTTATGGCGTCAGAAAGGTTTTTAATGGGACAGCTTATCACAGCAGCTAGGGTAGTTTAGCTACACATAGAAAAAACAATAAAATATACCTTGATGTCTCTTTTAATATTTTAATTATTATTTTACTCATTTCGTAAATCTTCTCGACAGTTGAATTGATTGACTTGACATGGCAAGGATTAAGGATGCCCGTTATAGAATTTTTAATGCTACAATTTTTTTTTTGGGCTTAATATTCATAAAATATTGAAATCACAAACCGCTGACAATGCAATACCACCCTATCAAGCACCGCCTGAATCAACATGCCACGATAACAAAATATCACTTAATTACGAAATAATCCAGTAATATTAGCTCTGAGTTGGAACAAAAATTAATTAGCAATGAGCGAATGGAAAGTCGCATTAAAAATTCCGTTTCTAATTTAGATGGCAACTCGTCTACGCCCTCTGGGGAATGCTAGGTATATAAAATTACGCGAAAACCGGTTCACATCAGCGGAGCACAGCTGGTGTATCCACAGCCTATATGAAATGGAAAAACGCTGATCCAATTTTATGAAACGTCAGCAACAAAAGACGGGAGATTGTGACGTCGATTTTAGATTGTCGACGATGTGGTGGTTGGCAGATTTTTATGCGTTATGCCAATGTATTGGATGTTTAAAATATTAAAAAAAAACTGGCCAAGTGCGTATACTACGTCACGCATAATGAAGGATTACGTAGTTTGAATGAAATTATCGCAAGAACAAACTTAACGTTTTAGTTGAAAAACATGTTCTCCCATACATTCCAACTGCAAAATAAATGGAAGTTTGTACGCACAATGTCGGAAGATTTACCATGTTACTTTAAGACCATAGACTTGGGTCATGGCCATGCGGATGGTCCGGGGATACCGCAAGGTCTCCTGTGAGGCAGCGAGCCTCCTTGCCGGATTTCCGCCATGGGATCTGGAGGCAAGGTCCTCGCGCACGTATGGGTGTGGCGCGAGGAGGCGAAACGCCGGGGCGTAAGTCCGCTGCCGTGAGACATCGCGGCACAGCGGACGGAGCTCCGGCGGGATCTCATGGCGTCATGGAAAGTACGGTTGTCGCAACCCAGTGCTGGGCACGCCACGATTGCGGCGATAAGTCCCCTCTTTGAGGAGAGGCTAGAGAGGCGCCACGGCGTCCTCACCTTCCGCCTGACGCAGGTCCTCACCGGACACGGCAGTTTCGGGAGGTTCCTGTGTCGGATAAGGCGGGAGGAAACGTCCGGGTGTCACCACTGTGTGGTTCGCCCGGAGGACACGGTGGAGCATACGGTGGAGGTCTGCCCAGCTCGGGCAGAGCACCGCCGTGTCCTCGTGGAGGCGATTGGTGGCAGAGACCTCTCGCGTCCGGCCCTGGTTTAGGCCATGGTACGGAGCGAGAGGACATGGGCAGCCGTCACCTCCTTCTGCGGAGCAGTAATGCTCGCGAAGGAGGAGGCGGGACGGTTGAGGGAAAGGCAAGTTTCGCGCCCTCTCGCCCCTAGCCGCCGCAGAAGACGCCCAGGGCGTCGGGAATCCCGGGCGGATTTCCGGCCACCGTAGGCGCGGGCTTGCGGACGGTGAGCAATGGGTAGCTCACCGTCCGGTAAGGACCAGGCCCGGGTCGACGGCGCGTTGTATTCCACGCGCGCCTCAAAGAGATGTCGTCAGCACATAGGTAGGGGTCCACTAGAGTCGATGCCTGCCGGAGTCGCGGGAAGGTACTTATTGGTTACTGAGGCCCCCGCAACACAGGCAACAGGAAGGAATACGGGTGGGTTTTAGTCAGTAAGAGTCTGACACACCCTCCCGCTCCGCCCAGAGCGGGAGAAGTTATTTGATGATTTCCCACCCTCAAAAAAAAAAAAGACCATAGACTTTTTATAGATTTTCCTGTAATCTTTATGCATAGTACATTTTTTTTTTAATAATAGGCTAAGTAGTTTCTGAGATTAGGGGGATGAATAATGACCATCTATTTTCTTAAGTAACTTTAAAACTATTCATTCAAAATTATAAAAAAAAACTGTTTCAGAGCATCACGTCCATTATCAGTAAGTCCTTTCATCTGATATATCACACAGTGCAGAGAGCAAAACTTTTTTTAAATTTTCTCTTTAAACATAACATCACATAACATAACATCACGCCTTGTTTCCCCGAAGGGTTGCGCAGAGGTGTACCTATAGTACACCCACTGGTTCTCTTTAAATGTATCCTAAAAGTGACTCCCTTATTCAAAATTCAATTATTTACGTAATACATCCGTGTTAGGGTCACAGAAATTGATATGTGTCCCTTTCAACTCAATCGGTCCATTAGATTCGGAGCAAATTGGCTGTGATAGACGAACAGACAGACCGGTAAACAGATAGACACGAGTAATCCCATAAGAGTTCTGTTTTTTATTCGGTTATACGGAACCTTAAAAAGTATTGTTGTCGGATGAACAGCCAACTACAACACACACGGCATCGTGTGGTATACTGAGTATTTTTAACTAGTTACGTTGTACTACCCCACCCCCTTTACAAGGTCAAGCTCTGTCTATATTTTGGACATCATAATAATTAAATTTTGCCGGCTGAATGAAACGTCACGCAAATTCAACTTTTTTACTGTGTTTTGATAGTTTGTTAGAATTCCACAAGCCCTAGTTATATGGCTCTGGCCAAATAATCGACAGCATGTTTTGAATAAAAAAATATAAAAAAACAACTATTTTTTTTTAATAAAGAGGTCCCATATATAATATTTATCAATTTTTATTTCCATACCCTTAGCAGTTTCCTGTGCCTTATAAAAGGTTAAAACTAGACAGCAGTAAGTACAAAAACTTAATTTTTACAATGTTTCAATACTGAAAGTTGTCTGGTTATATCAGTGAAGTAGTAGTGTTAGCTTTTAGAAAGGTTTTCGTGAAAATTCTAACGATTTACGCACACGCTGTGGTCAGACTGGAAGCCGACCCTGACCATTATGTATATACATGGGTAGTAAAACTTGCGAGAGTATGCAATACGACGAAGTTAGGGTTCGCACCCTTCGAAATACCTACCTATCTAATGATAGACGGTGTATCCACTGGTCCACCATTTTACAGTTACCCCCTAACTAACATGAACACAATCTATGAAATTTTTTTTTTTTTTTTTTTTATTTGTGATGTGTTTGCTCTTGACCTTAGTCTATGTCAGAGGTGACAGAAACAAAGTCGACGATGGAGCGAGCTTACCCAGAAGAAGCCTGTTCACTCTCACTTTGAAGAGATTAGGGTTGTATGCGTTCGGAAACACAGACGCAGGCAGAGAGTTCCATTCCTTTGCTGTGCGTATTATAAAAGAAGTTTGGAAACGCTTAGTGCGAGCTGATGGGATAGCCACCAGGAAGGGATGGTAACCTGAAGTGCGCCTAGATGGCCGATAATAGAAGGGGGCCGGTGGAATAAGGTCGTGGAGTTCTTGGGCACACTCTCCGAAGTACAATCTATAGAAGACCGACAAGCAGGCAACCTTGCGACGATGGGCCAAACTGTGAAGCTTGGCATCCACCAGATTTACGTCGCCAATGAGCCTCTTAGCTCTGCGTTCCACCGAGTCAAGCGCGGCAAGTTGGTATTTAGCCGAGCCATCCCAAAGGTGGCTACAATACTCCATGCAGGATCGGACCTGCGCTTTATAAAGGGTCAAAAGCTGTCCAGGCGTAAAGTATCGCTTCACCTTATTTAGGATGCCCAGTTTCTTGGCCGCAGTTTGGGCTTTGTACTCGAAATTGTTAAAAAGCCAGGCATTGAGTACATAATATTTGGTATTAAACAAGAACTGCAATCAAGGTTGACTAAACTGTGCAAATGTACAGATATAAGTGGCAAAGTGAAGATTGATTTGATCCTGGATTTGAAAAAAAAATACTTGAAAAAGGTTTTTTATGACTTGCAATGTCAAATCTAGCAGTTATTACGCCTAACAAAAGACAATTAAAATCCCTTATATGTACATACACCATACAATCGTATTGCGATGATCCACAACATGTGAGCGTGGTATCTAACAATATACTTTTTTTTTTCTGTGATAGATAGATAGAATACGATAGAATACTCTTTATTATGTACACTATAAAAATTACAGATATCAATGTAGAACAAAGGGTGACACAATGGGCGGTGACACAATTGTCTCACAAAAGGCTCAAAAATCCTAAATTCACACAAACAGTATAAACCATTTAATTCCACTGACTTACGCAAACACATGTTCAGAAACTTTTGATCTCATTGTATCAGCACAATAGCATTATTAGCGGTAACTTTTGCTAAATAACTGTAACTTTTGTTAACAGACTTAACTTCATGCACCTGGTCTGTTATCGGTTCCCAAATGACTCGAGTTCAGTTCGCAGTTCTGAAACTTTTCAAATTTGTTTCGCATTGTTAGTTGGTAAAATAAAAAGGGTATGTGAATGAAATGACAACAACTTTATAGTGGATGGTCTCTGTTAATACGAAACTAACAGTAAAAATGTAGCAGGTAGGTTATCGCAACCGATAAGAGATGAATGATTCGTGTTTTTGAAAAAGACGTCAGTTTACTCTTTTTCGCATGATCTTTATCTTTGATTTTGAGACGAAAGGGCAGAAAACTGTTGATAAGAACAGAAAGAGAAGGTAGGAATTTCAACTATTAAGAAGAGTAGCAAACTTCGAGAGAATAACTATCCAACAATATAGGTTTGACCCTTGCTATGAAAGGAAATATAACACTTTGTCCGATGTTACTTGTGGTCGGCGTAACACGTTTTCTCTTTCCATTCTCCCCTGTCAACCGTCACGTTATCATTCACTCCCTTCTTTTTCATATCATTCCTCACACAATCCATATATCAACATTTAAATTATTAAATTATACAATACTATTATTAAATAAACGAATTTACGGAATAGTACCTCAATAACCTAAACACTTAGGTAACATTACTGAAATCCTAAAACAACGAATTTAGTTCACATTCATGCGACACAGAAGGTTCATAGAATCCCAATAATTTCGCATTATTGAACATTGGATACTGCCAATCTTCTTCACATAATCCCTTAGTTTCCACGTACACCTACGAGTGATGAGGTATTCTATTGTTACCCTGGAATCTATATATAAACGGAGCTTTGTAAGACATTATGATATTATTACACAATAGAACCCAACTATTACCATAGACAATGAATAGGGTATAGTTTAAACTATTTCACGAAGTCCCGTCTTGTCGCTATAATGACGTTAAACATAAGGTTCAACTTGCAATACCCAACTGGCATTCGTGAAATGGTTTAACTATAGTCAGTATCTACAGATCAGTACCTAGCTGTTACATACGTTTTGATCGGTATTACTCTAGTTTTGTAATTAATCTTGATATTGAATTTTGGAGCTCTGTTTGAGGTTTGAATAGATTTTATTTTTCGAACGGAATATACTCATTAGTGATTCAGGTATTTTATGGAACGAAATGTATATTAACAATTAAGTCCTAAGTAACTATTTACACTAGGTACCAAATTAAAAGCTTAATTAACTTAATGTGCAAATAAATACAAAAACTAAAAATCACATAGGTGTCGTCCGCATCGCTGTCATCAGGAAACGTGCCCGGAAGACTGGCAGCATGGCCACCACGGAATAGAAAAAAAAATCTATTCCGTGATGGCCACGTTGAATGGCAATGCTAATTCTTTGGCTAAAGAACGAGCCAGCCCTCAGCAGGCTAAGCACGAGCACCGTTTTGTCTATGGAAGAATAGACAAAAATCACGTTTCGTGTAGAAAGTAGGCAGTAAAGTAGAAAGAGTCAACTGCACTTTTTACGAAATTCACTCTTTTACATAATTCGCCTCTGAATTCTTTGTTTTGTCATAGGATTTTTTTTTCTGTTTGATTCTCAATTTTTACTTCATTTCCTTGGTAATGCGGAATATAACTTTGGTCTTCTATTAATTATCACAGTTTTGCGTTCAAAACGTTCTCATGTAAAATCATGATTTTGTAACCGTATACCTTGTGGCCGTCGAGTAGAAAAATGCAAATTGTCTTCAGTACTTAAGACAACTGTCAGTTGTCAGTGTGATTTTGAGAAACGATGAGTCATCCATCATAGTGTGGTTGCGCTGATCCGATTAGTATTATAGTACTTATTGTCATTTCCTTTCTTTTTTATGTTGGCAAACGAACTCCTATCCCATCCTGCACATAGCCTTTCGTTCGCATGTAAGCAAGATGTATAGGAACGAAATGGCACCACCCCGCGAAATTGCGTCACATGAATGAGAGAAGAAAAAATATGGCGATTTGTGTGTTCATAACGCGTTCGCTCGCAACTCGTGCGTTGTAAATCGAAGAAACAAGAAAGATTCATGAAATTGCATATGTATCGTCGCTCCAGGCCTCCAACGCATCCAGTAAGGTATTGTGCTGTCTCTTCCGCCTAATTTCTCACCAAACAGTAATTGTACGCCATTGTTTTTTTTTTTTTAACACCAACTGCAAAATCTATCGACATCGCTTATTCGCACGCGAGCGCCTAAAGCCACAAGTTGCCAAGTAAGCCTGTGATAGTATTATCCTAAACTATCTTTCTCCTAAATATCATCAAAATCGGGTCGGTAGTTTTGTGAAGACGTAACTAACAAACAACATCGCTTTTAGATTACTATAAAAAAACTGCAACGTTTCTTGTTTGTTGTTTTTTGTAAAATTAGCAAGGGTGGATCCAATTGTTGCCTTTGCCGTTACAAAGAAGTAGTTACAGTAACTGTATTAATTTAAAGAGGGACCTACTATTAAAGGATATCTTCGAACAGAAAAAAGCCAAGAAAATAAAAGACAAATTAAAAACGTATTAGAATTCCAACGGCTCCCATTTCAATAAATAACGTTGTCGTCGCGATCTCCCGGTCTGAAACACTCAAACCGCGTTAAATTCTCATTAGATTGATCAAATTCACTTAAATTGTTCCCAATGCCTTGTGTGGCGGACGCTGGTAATAAAACCACATAAATAACACTTTAAAGTGGACTGTATTTTAATAGAAATAGTTAAAGGTGTTACACTGGCAGATTGCGAATGAAGACTGACCGTTGACATATGTTCGTTCACTTGAACGGAATGAGTGAATTATTATGTATGCTTCATACATAAATGGCAACGCCGACAAAGAAACCAAAAGGCTATAGTTTGAATACAAACCAAAATGTAACTTAATCTTAAATTTACTGAATATTAGACAAATAGGAACATTTGTGTCCTTTTCACAAGTATAAATAAACTGTTTAAACTTGGGTACTACTTATTTACTATTTTATAATATAAACAAAAATGCTTAACTATTTAGGTACCTACTTACTGGATGCTTCAATTCTTTTGAAATCCTTTAAATTGTTATGTACAGAATTACTAAGGAATAATCTAACAAAGTAAATTTAATTAATCAATAACTGGAAAACTACTTACTAAATTGTTGTGATTATAAAACCTATTGTACTTATACATACATGACATACATTAATGTTACGTTCATTTAAGTACCTATGTACTATGCATTTTAAATAGGTTGGTATGTGTCTATTACAAAATAGATGTGCACATATTTATATTACATTTTACCTTCTTAAAGTATAATTATGAATCTATTGAGTATGCTATATCTGTTTACATCATGTTTAAGTTCAACTATGATTATTAATTTAAGTGATTTTTTTTAACAGAAAGTTGGCTTAACTAACGATATTTATACCCTACGTATTTAGCCTAGTAAATGAACAAGTTCACATGACATGTCCAGCAGCCACACAGAGGTAAATTATTAAGTATAATTTATTCATAAATAGGAAGTACACAAACTTTCATAACACTAGTACGCATGATTTTACCACTATTAGTTCTTACAGATAATGCCCTGACCTTGCCATCTGATCCAGGGAAAGTCTGTTCTACTCTGGCCACTGGCCATGTTAATGGAGAGGTGTTATCAACTCTGAGTAGCACCAATACCCCTTTTTCAATATTTGGTACACTATTGTGCCATTTTGGCCTATTTTGTAACTGAGTCAAATATTGTTTTGACCAAGTTTTCCAAAAGGATTGAGCCATGTGAGTACATTGCTGCCAAAATGACAAACGGTTTGTGGGCACATTTGTTACATCAGGTTCAGGGAATGATGTAATAGAAGCACCTGTCAAAAAATGAGCAGGAGTTAAATAAGACATGTCATTTGGGTCAATACTTGGCAAAGAAAGTAAAGGCCTGGAGTTCAATAACCCTTCTATTTGAATTATCACAGTATTCAACTCTTCATAGGTTAGTATCTGTTTGCCTACAACTCTTTTTAAGTGATATTTAGCACTCTTAATTCCTGCTTCCCATAGGCCTCCAAATACTGGTGAATAAGAAGGAATAAAACTGAATTCAATACCAAGATCTGAAGTTGAGTTTATAATTTTCTCCTGATGTACCTGATTAAAATGTAATGAGTATAACTCATGCAACTGATTATTGGCACCCGTGAAGGTAGAACCATTGTCACAATAAATAATAGATGGCTTATTGCGACGATAAATGAATCTTTTTAATGCCTGTAAAAAACATTCAGTTGTTAAATTTGATACCAACTCAATATGAATGGCCTTTGTTGTGAAACAAACAAATAATGCTATGTATGCTTTTAAAATTACTGGTTTCCTAATACGGTGTAATTTTATTGAAAACGGACCGCCATAATCGATTCCTACCTTTTCAAAAGGTCGGCTGGGGTTCACCCTGTCTGAAGGAAGAGATCCCATCATTTGCTCTGATGCCTTGGCTCTTAGCTTGAAACACAGTAAACATTTGTGAATTACTCCTTTGACTTCTCTAAGTCCATTAATTAGGTAAAACCTTTGACATAAACTGGCTAGGGTCAACTTCTTCCCAGCATGTAACAAACATTTGTGTTCATTGTTAATTATTGAACGTGTAATGTATGATTCTTTGGGTAATATGATAGGATATTTCTGATCATATGGTATGTTAGCATTGTGTAACCTACCTCCTACTCTGAGGATACCTATTCCATCTAAAAATGGATTTAAGGATTTCAAATTGGATTTAATGGGTTTCTTGGACATGATACAATTCATTTCCTCACTTAAATGTTGTTTTTGATCTTGTCTAATTATATTTTTGAGTGAAAATTGAAGTTCTTTTATTTTTAGATGTCCGGAGACCCTATCTTCTTTCTTTACTTTGCAATTGTTAAAAAACCTGTAAATATAGGCAATAATTCTTTTCAATTTGTTAATATCCGAATAATATGAATATAAACTGAAATCTTTATTTGATTCAGAAGTCAATGTAATATTACAAAGCTTAAGTTCAGGAATTTCCTTAGGAATTTTGATATTTGTAGATTCATGTGTGTAATTCTTACTATGTAAAAATTGTGGCCCATGCCACCATAACTGGTTGTTTTTAAGTAAGTGAGGTTCTATACCCCTAGACAAACAGTCTGCAGGATTCTCAACGGTACTGACATATGACCATGAGGCATTTTGTGTGAGATCACAGATAGTTTTGACTCTGTTTGCAACATAAACAGACAATTTTGTGGGCTCTGTGTTAAGCCAAGCAAGAACAATTTGAGAATCTACATATAAATGTACCTTAATGGCAAAATTATTTTTAATTAGTTGATCATACAACTTTTTTGATAGTTTTGCTAGTATCAAAGCGCTATTCAACTCTAATCTTGGTGTGGTTAATGATTTTATGGGATTTACCCTTGATTTTGAGCATAACAACTCAACATTTACTTGATCATTGCTGTTAATGGTTCTTAAATAAACACAACAACCATAAGCCTTCTGAGAGGCATCTGCAAACCCTATTAGTTCAATACATGTTGAGTTTTGTGTGTCAATATTTCTTTTTACTTGAATACAACCTGTTCTTGATAAATTATCAACAAAACATTTAAATTTTTTATTTAAGTTCAGTGGCAATGGTGAGTCCCATGAAACCTTCTCTAACCATGTTTGTTGCATGATTATTTTTGCAAGTACAATAATTGGACCTACTAGACCCAGTGGATCAAAGAGTTTGCTAATGAAACTTAATGTCTGACGCTTGGTGTAGACATCTAACAACTCAGTTTGTGGACAGGAAATGTTCAATACATCCGTTTGTGTGTTATATTTGATACCCAAGGTCTTCACATATTGATCATCACTTTTGCATAAATCAATTTCATTTGAAATCTGTAAAGCACAGGGAATGTCCCTTAATATATGCTCACTGTTTGAACTCCATTTATGAAGTTTAAAACCACCAAGGTTTAAAATGGCAATTAATTGGTTTTTCATATCAAGTAATTTTTGTAAGTCGTTACTACCGGTACAAACATCATCGACATAGCATTGATTCAATAATATGTGTGCACCTTCAGGGTAAGTATGCGCAAATCTGAAAGCTAACTCATTTAAACATCTTGTAGCTAAAAATGGTGAGCTTTTAAGTCCATAGGTGACTGTTTGCAACTGAACACACTGTATTTCCTTTTGTGGTGAATCTCTCCACAATATATTTTGAAGAGCACAGTGTGCTGGGTTGAGGTTAACTTCTCTAAACATTTTTTGAATGTCAGAAAATAACACATATTTATGTAATCTGAAGAGAATCAATATATTAAATAACTCATTTTGGATGCAAGGCCCATTGAGCGACATGTCATTTAAAGAAAAACCTTGATTAGTAGCCATTGAGCCATCAAAAACGACTCTTAGTTTTGTAGTTTTGCTATTTTCGTTTAATACTGGATGGTGTGGTAGAAAGTATACCTGACCAGCTTTTAAATCATATGTTTGAATATCAATGTATTTAGCATGACCCATTGAAATGTAAGTGTCAATGAACGCTTTATAACCTCTGAAAAGTTCAGCATCTTTGTGAAGTCTTTTTTCTAAATTGTTAAAACGTTGTAAAGCTCTTATGAAAGAATCTCCCATGTTTAATTGATCAAAATTTTGTTTTAAAGGTAAGTTAACTTGAAATTTATTGTCTTTCAATATTACAGATTCAGAAAAGATTTTTTCAGCAAGAGCTTCTTCAGAAGCCGACTCAGTGAAAACTTCTGTCACTTGCTCACACTTCCAAAACTGCTCTAAAGTCTTTTCTATATTTTGGGTGCTATCACATTCACTGTTTTTTAAAATGTGTTTGGTACACTTACTTACCGGAGAGTAACTTCTAGTCTTCACCCTTCCAGCCACAATATACCCAAAGTGGGTGTTGTGTAAATACAAACCTTTAGGGATAATAGGTAGTTGTTCACGCAATAAGATTTTAAAGAAAGCGTCACAACCTAATAAGATACTTATTTTTCCAGTTTTATAAAATTCTGTGTCAGCTAACTTGACGTATGAAGGAATTTTTAAATTATCTGTATCTATCTCACACTGAGGTAAATCACTAGTGATGTTTGGCACTACACAGCATACTATTTGAGTCTTGTAAGTGTTGAGAGTAGAAGAGATGTTAAAAGTAGCAGTATGAGGAACTGTGTTGGATTGACCACATATTCCTTTAATATAGGTATAGTTATTGACTAACCTGCAATCAATTTTTTCTGTTAGGTCTGATAACACAAAGGAAACCTGACTACCTGAGTCACAAAGAGCCCTAACTTGAAATTGTTGACCTAACTTGTCAGTTATGTTTACCTTTATAGTAGGCAATAAAACATCAACACATTTATTCATAGATAATGAAACTTGCCTTAACTCCTGTTCAGGCTCATTTTTATGCAGTAAACTATTATGGTTTTGTTTGCAAATTGAACACTTAAAGGCAAATTTACACTTTGACAGGTGTTTGTTTAAGCATAGGGTACACAACTCATTGGTCTTTACATAGCCGAAACGATCAGATAGCGAGGCAAGTTTAAATTTTTCACATTTATATAGTTGGTGATTTTTAGTCTTACAAAATTTGCATACTTGTGTATTTTTGTTTACCTCCTTAGTGGCTACCAAACCTGTCCTGCGGCCGCTGTTCACTGCACAATTTGAGGATGTTTGGCTGTCTGCCACAGTTTCAAGTGCTGCTGCCCGTTGTTCTAAAAATTTAAGAAGTGAATTTAAGTCAGGGTCAGCCTCTGATTTTGTTTCTAGATGAAAGCACCTTAATGTGTGTATGTCGAGCTTGCGTTGCAAAATGCATACAATAATTGCATCCCAATGTTGAACGGGTATATTTATGTTTTTTAAGGCAGCTAAATGCTGTCTGGTTTGAGAAATGATTTCTCTTAAAGCTAAGGCAGTGCACTTAGAAATAGGCTTTAGGTCTAATATAGAATTAACATGATAATTAACGACCTTGTTTTTATTATCATATCGCTCGCTGAGCAATTGCAGTGCGGTTGCATAGTTATGTGCAGTTAGCGATAAATGTTTAATGAGTTCGGCGGCTTCGCCACTTAAATAGGTTTTTAAATAATAGAATTTATCACATTGTGATAGTTTAGTGTTCTTGTCGATGACACTTTTAAATAGGCTGATGAAGTCGTGGAAGTCACCTACCTCACCTCCAAACTTGGAAATATTTATAGGTGGGAGACGTTTCATAGCGTCTTTTTCTTCCTCGTCACGCTCTGCTCCGGGTTTCGGAGATTTACCTGGGCTAGATTTTTCTTCGATGGCATCTTCGAATGCGGCTAAGGCACATAAATATATGGATTCATAGTGGCCAAAGTTTTCATCGTTATTTTCATCTAGAACAGATATATCAATGTTAAATGAGCTATATTCTGAAAAGGCGGTGACCAACCTGTCCTTCTTGACCATAAGCGCCCTTATAGGGGCTTTGTCGATATCCTCGGACTCAACAAACTTACATAATGTGGTTATCGTTCCTTTTGCCTGGCCCCTGGCCAGTATTAGGCGTTTTAAATTGTTTGCCATGATGGCTTAAAAGGTTTGTGTAACTACACAAATTATAAAAACTTGCAATAATAGCAATTTTGCGCATATATGGATGCTACTTAGTTGTACAGAATGCAATGATTGCACAATGCGGAAAAAAATGAGACGTGTGATTCACTTCACTTGATAGAACACCACAAAAATGGCGGATTATGGCGTCGGACAATGGATGAAGATGTTGAAAATCGGCGGATAACTTCCGGCAGCTATGGAGTTTGCTAGAAGTTTCTGGAACTCTCGACGTCGCCGACCAACCGGCGGCCGAGTTGATCGCGGTTCTCGTTCGCACGCGTACACTCTTCTCGCTCGTCCGCGTAGGCGCGCTGTCTGCTGAGCA
This sequence comes from Atethmia centrago, assembly GCA_905333075.3. Classification (NCBI taxonomy): domain Eukaryota; kingdom Metazoa; phylum Arthropoda; class Insecta; order Lepidoptera; family Noctuidae; genus Atethmia; species Atethmia centrago. Next base: position 12,502,157 of record HG995386.1, on the reverse strand, counting down.
CGCTGTGTTTAGACTCCGTACTCCTCGCACGCGACGCGATAGTTGAGCGGTGCGATGAATGACAACTGATGACAACGCGGGTTTGTTGATGACCGCTTCCGCTAGTCCACGCCGACAAAATTGAGTCACACTCACACAACATATAGAGTTGATTATCTGCCGCGAACACTATTTTCGTCGAAGGACCATTTTTATGTGGCGGACGCTGGTAATAAAACCACATAAATAACACTTTAAAGTGGACTGTATTTTAATAGAAATAGTTAAAGGTGTTACACTGGCAGATTGCGAATGAAGACTGACCGTTGACATATGTTCGTTCACTTGAACGGAATGAGTGAATTATTATGTATGCTTCATACACCTTGTAAGTGAAATCCTAACATTTTAATCAAACAGGGTCACAGTTTAATTACATTCTCGATTTTCCGTTCGATTCTCCTATAAACGGTTCGCGGTTTTAAGGGACTTACCTATTTTCAAAGATTAGGTAATTAGTCGGAATATACATTTATTTATACACGCAAACATATTTAGGGTCGTGTTGAGTTTCAGACGCAGAAGTAATTATGTGTTAACTCAAGCAAATTCCATAGTAGGTTACTCGTACGTCACGCTCGGAAATTGTCGTTTTCACGTGCCGAAGTTAAACGAACGTGATGATTCGTAATTCAAATTTAACTAAATAGAATGTTGATGCGTTTATAACGGTAATGTGCATTTTGTGATTTAACAGGGAAATGAAAGTACGGTGTTCTGTGTGACCCTATGGAAGATAATTCACTGCATTAAACTTCGTTTGTTTTAATACGAGCAGAAATGGGAACTTAAAACAAAACCAAGAAAAATAACTAACATAACATAACAGCACGCCCTGTTACCCGAAGGGTTGGGCAGAGGTGTACCTGTAGTACACCCACAATTCGCCGGTTATGTTTAAGTCCCATGTAATAGGGGGCGAGCCTATTGCCATCAACCGAACACAAATCCAGACTCCGGGCTGCTATTGAGAAATTCCAGATAGAACAACCTAATAACACTTTGCCCAACCCGGGAATCGAACCCAGGACCTCATTTTCAGCAGTGGCGCTTACGAACACTAGACCAACGAGGCAAAATAACTAAGGCTTTTCAAAATCTTTCATAAATGCTCAAACCATGAAAAATAAAAATAAAATGACAGCTATCCTATGAATAGACTAGGCAACTAAAAACAGATTAAGTCCAACTTAACTTTAGTTCAACGTGAAATCAGTTTACCCAAACGCGGGCATTTTGATCTCTTACTCCGATTGCTTTTAATTGAAAAACTTCGTCAAGGGTCCTCCACATTGCAAAGGCGAAGTTTACAAACGCAACTAACCGGTGTAGCAGGGAAAAGACGAATTTGGATGAGACTGTGAAATCCGAGTTTCACATTACCTAGGGAGGTGAATAAATGAGATCTTTTTGAAGAGAAAACTTCTTTAGGCGCATTTTACGCTCTTTATTAAGGGGACTACAGGACCTAAACGCAAATTTTATAAGTTTTATAATGCCTTAAAGTATATGATCCACTGCAGTAAACAAAATCAGAAAAAGATATGATATTCTTAAGGATATATGCTAGGTAGACAGTGTGTTGAAAACATAATAATTATAACTAATTTGATATAATAGAAAACAATCAAGAAGATACCTCTAAAAATTTCTTTTAACTATTAAAAACCACACTAATAATAATATACATGCAATCATTCTGATTTCTTGTCAGATTATTTTACAAGCAACATTTTAGCATAATAGTGTTTTATTTTTTTTATAAAATCTATAGCTTTTTTGTAAATTGATAATTGCTTCATATTTTGCAATAAATTACCAGCGTTGTGTCATCGCGCTTCTCTTTCTTTTCTATGTAGTCCGACAGAGACCGCGCTTTAGGTGTTGTCGGCCTCTTAAGTCGTTTTACTAATAAAATGTTGTTTGTGGCCAAAAAAAGTGCATGATTCTGTTTAGTTGGAAAACTGCTATGGCAGCCACCTTTTTAATTGTGGTTCTAATTTACGGTAAAAAGAAACGACTATATGACGTTACCCTAATATCAGAAAACCTATTTTATTTTAACTGTTTTATTTTATTAGATTTGATTGGATGTTATTTGAAAATAGAATCTTACATTTGTTAATTGTGGTTAAGCTTTGCGGAAACAAAAAAAAAATTGAATGTGTGTACTGACGTTTCCCTAGTTTCCGAAAACCTATTTCAATTTAACTGTTTTATCTCATTAGATTTGATTGGATGTTATTTGAAAATAGATTCGCCCTTGTTAATTGTGGTTCTGCTTTGCGGAAACCAAAAAAAAAAATACTGTATGTACTAACGTTTTCCTAGTTTCCGAAAACCTATTTCAATTTAACTGTTTTATCTCATTAGATTTGATTGGATGTTATTTGAAAATATATTCGCCTTTGTTAATTGTGGTTCTGCTTTACGGAAACAAAAAAAAAATAATGTGCGTACTGACGTTTCCCTAGTTTCCGAAAACCTATTTTAATCTAACAGTTTTATCTCATTAGATTTGATTCGATGTTATTCGAAAATAGATTCGCATTTGTTAATTGTGATTCTGCTTTACGGAAACAAAAAAAAAAATTGAATGTATGTACTGACGTTCCCCTAGTTTCCGAAAACCTATTTCAATTTAACTGTTTTATCTCATTAGATTTGATTGGATATTATTTGAAAATATATTCGCCTTTGTTAATTGTGGTTCTGCATTGCGGAAACAAAAACAATGACGATGTTAAATTGAAATAGGTTTGATTGGATGTTAATGTAAAATAGATTCTTTAGCAGATTTATTGAAGACAGACTTGATCAAGGCAATTAGATGTTATTGACTTTATAGAATACAACGCAACACCATGCACCACACCACACTATGCACCACATTAAAGTTACACGATACTGGTTTTAAACAGAAAGTGCCATTCCCAGAATCTTAAGTCTTAAGGCGAAGACCCAATTGACCAAAATCGGCTTCTATTAAGAAAAAAAATTGCCAAATCTGTATAGTTTGTGGTAGCGGAAAAAATATAAGTACGTTAAATTTGAACATATTTCTCAGAACTTGGTTGTTACCAGAACACCTTTTGAAAAAATAAGTCTCGATTCAAACTAACGTTAAACTAACCTCTTACCTTGAGTTCTAATCCAAAATGTCTGTATTAAATATCAACATACGTTACGTATTTAATTATTAACAAGTACGTCTTATTTGAATGCAGCACTTTTTTGTTTTGTTTTCGATTACTCAACTCAATTTTAAGTAAATAGATAATTGCTTCATATTTTGCAATAAATTACAAGTGTTTTGTCATCGCGCTTCTCTTTCTTTTCTATGTAATCTGACAGTGACCGGGGTTTAGGTGTTGTTAACGTCTTAAGTAACTTGGTACATTAATATTCCAAACCAGAACTTGATACTTTACTGAATACTACTCAATTACTGCTAACTCAATTTACCATCGCCTTAGTACATAATGTACTAAGGCGATGGTAAATTGAGTCACCACAGCCACACTTCAGTGGTAAAAAAACCAGTAGAAGCTGACCTCTTATATTCCTAAGAACTTGATACTTTACTGAACACTACACAATTACCGGTACCTAACTCAGTTTACCATCGCCTTTGTACATTATGCCGCACTTCAGTGGTAACGACACCAGTATAAGCTGACCTGTTATTACATTGAAACTCTGTACTACGCTAGGCTAGTTCAAAGTGTTACCATGGACGCGCGGTCGACTGTATATACAAACTTTAAATAAGTAGTTTATAGTCTGATATTTGGTATATTTAGGTAATTTTAGAAGTTACCAACATGTTACTAAGTACTAAGGGTGTGTGTGTTTGGATCATATTTACTTGATTCACTTTAAATTGGATAAGTTAGGTAGTTAAGCGGTTTAGTTGAAATATGAGTTACAACTATTTATGTTTAATATAGTTGAACTAGAAAGTGTGTCAAACATAAATTTATAGATTAGTACCTAATTAAGCATAATCAGCCTATAATGTTCCCAAAGCTGTGACACAGGCCTCCTCTCTGTGAGAGGGAGTGGGCCGTAAATCTACCACGTGGGCCCAGTGCGGGTTGGTAGATGACACATGTCTTCAAATTTTTGGTTCTGGGACATGCCGGTTTCCTCATGATGTTTCCTTTACCGTTTTGAGAGCAGTGGTGATGAAATAATTTACACAAAGTAATGCACCTGTCTGTGTTCGAACCTACGACCTACAACTCGTAAGTCGCAGCCGTTACCACTGGGCCACCACTGCTCTTACACTGGCGTACCTACTTAATGGAAGTAAATTAGTGGATGATCATCATCTACCTAGCCTTTCCCCTATATATATATTAAAGGCGGTTTCCAGTTCAATGTCTTAGTAAATGGGGCGAAATTGGATCTTGTGGACACCACTGTGTTCTGAAGCTACGGTGGGGCCCACATATAACCAAATTATCGACGCGGAGCTCTGCAGCCTACGCGGTCTATAAAATCCGTCATTTGACTGATGTAGAAACAGATCGATTAGTATACTTTAGTTATTTCCATAGTGTAATGTACTACGACATTTTACTGTGGCGAAATGCACCCGAAATTCAGGCTATATTTATGCTGCAGAAACGAGCCATTTGAGCAATTTATGTACGAAGTTGTAAGCATTCACTAATAAATAAATTTAAGGAAATTATCTCAATATTATATTATGTTATGACAATCGGTACAATGACAGCCGAGCTCATATTCCACATGTCAACAACCTCGTGTGCTAAGTCAAGGTATTTTATTTGTTTCTCTCTCTCAGCTTTCACGAGGGGGAACCTCATGTGGAATGGTAACATCGGCTATCATTGCGTAGCGCGGTAATCGATCTATCACCACAATATCAGACTTATTGGCGACAATAGTCCTATCAATAATAATAGACCGATCCCAGTACAATGTGACATGGTCATTTTCGAGAACTGGTTCGGGCACATACTTGTAATACGGTCCCTCAGAGTCTACAAGTTTATATTTCAAAGCAAGTTGCTGGTGAATAATCCTAGCCACTTGGTCATGCCTGTGCAAGTATTCGCCGTTAGCCAGACGAGAACAACCAGAGATGATATGTCTGATGGACTCACCCGGAAGGTGGCATGCTTGTCACACCGTCAACCGTCCCGTCCCTCATAATATTTCTCCGGTAGTTATTCGTCAAGATAACTTCATCCATAATTGCTCAGATGAAACCTTCAGTTTGCCCGAAAAGGTCCCCGAAACGTAGCCAGGATACGGACGCTTAGAACAGATCTACAGCGGGCTCATGAAGAGCCCGATGAAAGCACTTACTAGATACTTTCTTGCGGTCATCGGTAGTACCTACTACAGATTTGCGCCTGTTCTCTTTAGCCACGGAGAACGGGGTGAGCCCCTTGGTCCACTGCGACCACATCACGGTGCATACCCACTTCGGCTTTTAAAAAATATTCCCTGAGACTGCACACCTCGCGGTTGTGCAGAGTCTTCACATTTAAAAAGACTCGACCCCCGCACTTCCGCGGGATGTACAGTCTCATCACCAATGATCGCGGGTGATGCATCCGGTTTGCAGTCAGCAGTGTACGGACCCTCCTATCCAGGGCGTCGAGTTCGGTCTGCTTCCATTTGAGTATTCCGAAAGAGTATATCAAAACCGGCATGACCCAACCGTTGAAGGCGCGCACCTTGTTTCCGCCTGAAAGAATACTAATTAATACCTTCTTCAGGCGACCAAAGAAGCGCTCCTTCAACGATTGCTTCATGTCAGCTACGTTGATGCCTAACGCTTTCGACATACCCAAATACTTATAGCTTTCGGATGAGGACAGGGATTTGAGGTGTATGGAATCCGAAAGTTGCATTCCCTCGGATTCCATAATCTTATTATTATTATTAATATGTATATGGGACCTGATTTATGTAAAAAAGAATATTCATATATATTCTAAACAAAGCGACATTCATAGCATAAATACTAGAAACAAAAATTTACTTATTGTGGCTACGACAAGGCTCCAAAAAAATTATTTTTTTCGGTTTTGTTTTATTATTTAAAAGAATTATCATAGGTTTTATGTGCACGTGTTTCTGTGACAAATAAATTAATTTTTCTTTCTTTCTAAGTGCCAAAGTATACATTTTTACAACAAACTCCCAACCCATGTTAAAGGACTGAGCCTCAATAGATTTAAATAATCTATTAAACAGAAACTCTGTGAAAAGTTTTCTATAAAATTAAAGATTACTTGGACGAGATGGCTTGGGATTAATTAAGCTACTCCAATGTTTTATTCTCTTTAATAGTAAGTGTTTTAGAAGTAATTATTTTTTCTTTTTCGCAGTTAGTTTTAATGATAACCTGGCAGTTTGAGTACTTTATGTGGTCTACCCAAAGTCCCTTCTTTGGTATTGTTCGTTGAGTCGTTGAGCTCCAAGTTCTGAGTACACACGATTACTGACAAATGCGTGCACTGACACTCAATCTGTGTGGTTTTTTCTTCAAAAGACCTTTTCAGACACTAATATATGTGGTTTTTTCCTCAAAAGACCATTTCAGACACTAATAAATGTGTCTGAAATGGTCATAGACATGATCGTGGTCTAATCGTGTGAAGACCATGTGATCTTCACATGATTCGACTACGGTCACATTGTCTTTTAAAGTGCAGACATAATCGATTTCTGCACTTTAAAAGACAATGTGACCTTTGAGTTTGTTTCGGCCTTCCTTCTCGTAGTAATAGGAAACGCCGACCTCATCTACGTAGTTTTTAAAATATGATTGACGTGTAAAAGTGTTTGTACAAACCTACTTACAGAAATAAAACCATTTATCGTTTAACCGAATGCAGTAGAATACCAGTATTTTTAACCGACTTCAAAAAGGAGGAGGTTATCAATTCGACATGTTTATATATTTTATATATATTTTTTTTTTATTTATGTTCTCCGATTTCTCTATTAATAGTAGACCGATTTAAAAAAAAAATGTTTTTGTTTGAAAGGGTATGCTCCCTAGGTGGTCCCATTGTCACCAAGTCAATATGATGAGGGGATCCCATGGAAATCGAGGGAAATCCTCAAATTTTAAAGGCACACTTATAGCGATTTAGGTATTTTTTATAGTAACTTGTGCATTTGCTCTCGGAAAGCACCATTTGGTGGAGTGGATTTGACCACAGATGGCCACCAGAACTACTCAATAAGAAGTATTTAACGAGTTGCGATTCGATTAGGTACTTTAATATGGTTGCTAAGCCATTTATGCTCTTCACAATGCATATTATATGGTAAGTGGCAGTTCTCCTGCTTCTTACCAGGAGAACTCCTCAACAATTAACGTCCCTGCATCAAGAAAAGCCATATTTTGTAAAAGCTGATGAGCAGCTGATATTAGGCTATTGTAACTTAGATAAATTACAAACTGACTCTGACACTAAAAAGTGATAAATAAAAAACTTTTTCCAAAAAAAGGACAACCGCCTTCCAAAAAACCACTACAAAGTAAAAAATAACTAATTTCGGAAGTCGGTGGCAAAAAAACTATAACAAAGATCGAAAGACACCGACTTTGGATCTGTATTACTTTCACTTTGTAGTGTTTTTTTGGAGTCGGTTGTTTTTTTTTTTGTAATTTTGTTTAATATATATGTGGAGCGATTGCCTATCTGACCTACATAACCCAGTAACAAGTAGGTAATTGCTGAAAATCAGCGCTGTTGACGATAGGCTTGTCCGAAGTCACAGCATTTCGCTGAGCAACGACCTTTTCTTGCACAGATGCGACGCACTGTTTAATTGTTCTAGTTATAGTTGTTTATTTGTTATAATAGTAGTTATTTCCTCTCTCTGCAATCGTCATTCTGTTTTTGTTTTGATTGTATGTTATGTTGTCATTGGTTGTCATCTGCCAGTGTCGCAACACAGAGTAAATATTACGTAATCGACAGGATTGTCAAACTTAAATGGATTGATTACGAGGCTTTTAGCTACTTTGTATATGTGTGTATTTTACGTAAATTGTTGTAATGTGCGTTTTGTTTGTGCAGAATAAACACATTTTCTTTCTTTTTTCTTTTTCTTTCTTTTAGTAACTGGGTAACACAATACCCCTTGGAAGACTGGTTGTCAGACTTTCGGGCTTCTGACTGTACATAACGACTGTCAAAGATCTTTGAATGACAGCCGGGAACACCGGCTTAACGTGCTTTCCGAGGCACGGAGGGGTCTCGGTATGTCGATATAAGATGGTCGACCATCCCCAGACCGACCGCGACAAGCGTAGCTTAACTCAATCAATCGACCCGTGCGGCTGTTATTACTTACGAGCCTCTTTTTGAGTATCAACTCATGCTATCTCTCATTACTTACCTCTAACTCACTTTTCCGAAACATTAAATCATTTCTGAAAACTGGGAGGTTGCGTCTGTGAGCTCTTTTACACGGCATACGTAATAAGTTCCTACTTGGGCGTGGCGGTTAATACAGAATTCCTTTTGAACATTGCTCATAATGTCATTCTCCTTTGCAGCTTACTGAAAATTTACGAGCTAATTAAACAAGGTTGAAAGTTTTATTATTAATTTTTGGTTACGTCCTCGGCAGGAACTGAAATAAGTTTATTTAAACTTAATTGAAATTATCTTCACTATTAGACATATTTTAGTGTACCTACTTAAACATATTTTTATTTTTTTTGCGTGCTTACGCAAAAAATTAAGCATGATTTACAAATCCAGTATTTTTTAGTATTTACCGTCGTAAAAGTTTTTTTTTGTAAAAACCAAATTAAAAGCAAGTATTTTATCAATCTTACAAAAGGTTTCACCTTTGATTCCCAATTTGCAGCACAGTGTGTCAGGTATTTACTTGAGTGTGAGTATTTCTTTAAACATTGGCCTAGAATCTGTTCGATTGGTTAAGAAGTAAATAAAAAGAAAAAATAATGAAAAGAATCTGTGCTAAGAGAAGAACAAGGTTTAGCGTTTTGCCACCTATGTGACTTTCACTACTTTTGATTACAAAAAGGCAGACGCAAAATCATTTTCCACATTATTCTCAAAATAAAATACGTAATGAGACAAAACCTAAAAAACTCAAAACCCGGTTTGATATTTCCACTTGATTTCCATTCTTTTGTAAGAGAAGCTCGCTTACAAAACCAAATAAATCTACATTTTTTTAAAACACTCGGACCAGTCCGAAATTTATCTAAAAAAGAAAATAATTGTCCGAATTTCGACCTTCACATTTTATACCTAAAAATATGAATAAGTATTGAGCGTTAATGGACCATAAGAGGAAATACGACCATTATTCCGTAACACATTATAAGGTATATACCTACAAAATGTAAACCTTAATTACACGGGTTTGCGTTTTTCAGGTTTTGTAATGGATTCGATTTATTAATTGTTCAAACTTCGACAATGGTCGTGAGTGGGTTTTATCGGCGAAAACAACTTTCTTTCACGTGGGTTTAAATACAGATTGTTTTTATTTTTTATGAAATAGAATTTGAAACGTATAGTGGTGTATCAACAAATAAAAAATGAACTTATTACGATAAAATCGAGTTTAACTCCCACACTTCAGGTTCTAAATTTCAAACAAGTATAGAATAGGCTTAACAGACACAACTTTTATTACTCGTATCTTCTTATAATAAATAAATCTGATCAGTGTAGGAAGGAGTTATTTTTGCGTTATATTTTTTACCCGCACATAACTATCAAAACGCTCTTTAAACTACTAGATCTTTATTCACACTTTTATATTGTTGTATCAGTGTAAAAAAAACTCGTTTATACTGCAACTACAGAAGTGATCTCCCTCCTCCTCCCTCACTATCAAAGTGAGTTTTACAGGTTGCTGTTAAAATGCCACTATAAAGACTACTGCAATAGCCAGGGATCTAACACAGTCGACAAGAACAAAGTACCATTGCACCTTGTATTTCCAATATGGCCGACCATAAGTTATAGGGATTTGTTTAAGCCGTGCCGCCGTCGACTCTCCAACTCAGCTAGACTGAATAAAACGTAAGTAAATGCAAGTACTTCCGTTACAGAACGACACACCAGGGTCAGGTCCATCGATTTGCAAGGTTTACCACCTTTTCTGAGTTTGACACTTGGATGGGTGGTCGCTGTATTAAAAATAGAACTCTCGACTCTTCGAAAACTACTTTTAGGACAAGTGACAGTCGGTTTGAAAAATCGGATGCACAAATGATATTTGTGAAAAATAAAAAAAATACAAAAGCTTAATAGCGACCCGCCTCGGCTTTGCACCGTTTTTTACCGTTTTTACGTAAAAAAAAAATCGGGATTTTTATACGACGTGTACGTTTAATATAAGGTGAAAACCGCAACAAAACCCGTTGCGCAGTTTAGAAAAACAACGAATATCGTTTGAGTCAATTCTGCCAGTTTTCAGTAAGGTGTTTGAAAAGTTGATTCTCAATCAAAGTTTCGTTACTTTAATACACGTTCAATGTTACATGAACAAAAGTATGGTTTCACCTGGCTGGTGTCACACTAATAAAGAAGATTTATAATGTCTGGCAAGAAACACAGGATTCCATTGGAATATTTTGCGACCTCTCTACGGCGTTCGATTGCATAAGCCATGAGACACTTCTACTGAAACTAGAGCACTATGGGATTAAGAATACAGCGCTTGATAATATCATATCTAAGGATAGGAAAGTTAAAGTTCAGGTAAACGGCATAAACTCACTAACTCACTAGGGTCTGATATAAATTTGGGCGTTTCTCAAGGTTCGATATTGGGTTCATTCCTCTTATTAGTTTACATTCATGATTTATCCCAATTACTTCAAAATCAACCGAAAATCGTGTTATTTGCAAATAACACATTATTGTCTATTAAATAGATCGACGGTTACAAAATCTTGATGACGTGAATAACTCTCAGGTCCATGATTGGTTAACGGTGAATAATTTGGTACATTTGGGTATATTTTGGTGATTGTCAAAATTATATGGGTTGATGACTAGGCTTTTAGCTACTTTGTATATTATGTGTCTATTTTACGTAATTTTTTATAATGTGCGTTTTGTTTGTGCAGAATAAACAATTTTTCTTTCTTTTTTTTTTCATTAAATGAAAAAAAAAAAACATATGCATTAGATTTAAATTACCTAATGTTAGAAGTAGCGTATGTGACATCATATGGAATGGAGAAAAGCTGAAATTTTCCTAGGAATCACGCTAAACGAGAAATTACAATTAGGACCTCTTGTGAGGCGACTAAGTTCGGCCGCTTATCTTGTTAGGAAGAAGACAGTTAACAGATGTAGAAACCACGTGTTTAGTTAATTTTAGCTACTTCCATAGCAGTACGAGTATGTCGTATGGCATTTTACTGTGGGGTTAGGCTGCTGTCATTGCATCGTTATTTTGCAAAAGACAGCTGTCAGAGCCTTTTATCATCTACGTCACCGTGAATCTCTTAGGGAACTATTTAAAAAGATCAATATGATGACGGTACCTTGCCTCATTTATGAAAATATCATGTATGTATGAAAAATCTACATCTTTTGAATGAAATAAGTGACAGAAGACATAATTTTAATACTAAAACTAAAAATAAAACCGATAAACCATTTTTCAGATTATCTCAAGTACATACATCTTTTATGTGGTACTGTGTTAAATGTTACAACAAAATACCTACCTTCTGATATATTGCAATTAAACTAAGAAAATTTAAAACTCCTTTTGAAAGCACCCTTTGTAAACAAGCATTTACAAATTAGAGGACTAGATCCCAGATAAGAATACTTGGAAAATGCTGGTCCCGCTCCATAGGATAGTCTAGAGTCTAGACCAAATCAAACTGGTTGCTTATTTAATTGTGTAATTTATTATTTTATGACATCAACATTGTGTTTATTTTAACTCACACACCATCTCATTATCATTCATTATCATCCATTATCTTTTGTTAATTATTCTTTTATTTTTTTGGAATCCTTCAACTTTTACAATATTTGTAAATATGAGATGTATATTTATAAGCGTGAGCACTATCTATCTATCACATAATCAATTTGTCATTGCTTACTCTTTTAACCTATTGTAGTATATAGGTAGTAATATTATTCTAGGTACATCGTCTTCACATAAATATAAATTAATGTATACAAAACAAAAAAGTGAGTGTGGAGTTTCTTGCCTATTCTTCTCCATCCAAACTACCTTATGGAAGGGGCAACTAGAATAATTTTTTTATTTGTAAATTTTGCCGTTTATGTGCCTATTTGAAATAAATGATTTGTCGTTGTCTTATACTTTGTATAGCTTATAATTCCTTAGTTACTTAATAATAATAAAATCATATTGAGGCTTTACGATTTGTGGTTTTACGATATACTCGTAGTACTCTATCGGTTAAATTAAATTGAAAACTCATCACAAGATCCCTAATGACTGTATGACCGTTATTAAGCGAAATTTTATCTAAATGTAGGACACTCCGAAGTAGAAAAATCCCATAATTATTCTTAACCCTTTCAACATAGCTACGTATAGTTTCTAATGTCACTGGGGCGTAATTAATTGCCGCGTTGCTCGTTAGTGATAAGAGAAAGTTGGTACCTACTTGTTGGCACTATTTAAGCTGCATTATGTTATGAAATTAAACACTTTATGCGCTTTAGTGCCGTCAGTCTAGTGTCATAAGAACTTGGTCCAGAATAGAAGACCTATGCATAATTACATGCAAGGTTTGGGTTTATCATTGACAGAGCACCTACAGCATGCAGGCCCATATATATCGATAGTGCTGGCATCGTTTTATTCTCTGTGTGAGCCATTCATATCTACCTGCTGATCTTATGAAAACGTTGTTGTGCCTGTAGTTATGAACAAGACCGGGGATGTTGTCAACGTAAATAACTATAGGCCTATTTCACTTGCAACAATTGTAGCAAAATGTTTGATGGCTTGCTTAATACTCAGCTAGATAAATATCTGTTACTGCATGACAACCAGTTTGGGTTTCAGCCCAAACTGTCCACTGAAGCTGCGAATCTTAAACATGTCGTCAAATATTATTCGTTAAACATGTCGTCAAATATTATTCGTTAAACATGTCGTCAAATATTATACGGATCGAAAAACTCCTGTGTACGCGTGTTTCCTAAATCTTTCTAAGGCCTTCGAGCTGGTGTCATATAACATCCTGTGGGAGAAACTGAAGAGCATCGAGTTACCCCAAGAACTCTCGAACATATTCAAATATTGGTACGGACACCAGATCAATAGCGTCATATGGGCGGGTGTAATGTGTTGGTGTGCGGGGTCAGACAGGGGGGTTGACCTCTCCTGCGCTCTTCAACCTCTATGTGAACCCCTGATCGTTGGGCACAGCAGACCAGCATGTTGGTTGCATATGGATGGAGTGTGTGTCAATAAATTGAGCGCATCGGTCTGTGGTCTTAGTAAATTGATGGGGAGTGATGCCTCGAGCCATGGGTGTTGAAATATAATGCAGGGAAGAGTAAATTCATAGTGTTTGGGACTAGTCTAAATCGTAATAATGCACCGCTTAAGAAAGTGGAACAGTTTAAATACTTGGGTCACTTTGTTACAGCTGACCTAAAAGATAATGCGAATATTGAGCGGGAGCGAAGGGCGTTGTCAGTCAGAGGTAATATGATAGCGCGTGGGGTTTAACTTGGTCGAGGGAGGTAAAAATAACGCTCTTTAGAGCTTATTGTCTCTACACGTGCAGCCTGTGGGTAAAGTATACTGTTGGGGCTGCTCCGCTACTGCAGCACCTCGAGCATGTTCGCAGAGGCGCGCACCGACTGCTTTCACGCGACGATGCACAAGCGATGGGCATCTCTGGTGCGCAGAGTGCAGGGCAGCGTCAACACCGTCCTGGTGATGATCGTCAACAGACTGGATTGCCCTTATACCCGGCAATGCTGCAGCAGACATTGTTACCGTGTGAGTGTTCGTTTTTGTCTGTGCTTGTTATCCAGTCTGTATCCTTTTAAGTATCTGTTTGTATATGAGTCTTGTTACTTGAAATAAACAAATTTTATTTATTTTATGTATGGTCTTTCAGGCCAGAGGAGAATGTTATGTAGAACACCATTGATGAAGGTGTTCACATAACACACATAATCAGCCTATAATGTTTCCACTGCTGGGACACAGGCCTCCTCTCTGTGAGAGGGAGTGGGTCGTAATCCACCACGCGGGCCCAGTGCGGGTTGGTAGATGTCACATTCTTCGATTTTTTTGGTTCTAAGGTCATGCCGGTTTCCTCACGATGTTATCCTTCACCGTTTTGAGAACAGTGGTGATGAAATAATTTACACAAAGTAAAGCGCCTGTCCGGGGTCGAACCTACAAAATACAACTCGTAAGTCGCGGCCGTTACCACTGGGCCACCAATGCTCTCAAGGTCAAGAAGAAGGTGTAACATTTTAAATATATTGGACATATATGATGTCCTCTGATCTGAAAGACGATGCAGAAAGAGCGAGATCGCAGTGTTGTCTGTAAGGGCAAATATGATGGCTCGCAGGTTTGTTCGTTTACAACTGAAGTGAAAAAAACATTGTTCAAAGCATATTGTACATCTTTCTTCACGAACAGACTGTGGGTGTCATACACGCATAGACAGTACGACGCCTTCTGTCCACGTGTGCAATATAATCATGCATTCGGGGGCTAATGAGGCTGCCCCGATTCTGCAGCGAATCAGGGATGGATTTCTATTCTACTATGCGAAAACGGCAACGGTATGAAACGGCATGTCCTAGAACCAAAAATTCGAAGACATGTGTCATCTACCAACCCGCACTGGGCCCGCGTGGTGGATTACGGCCCGCTCCCTCTCACAGAGAGGAGGCCTGTGTCCCAGCAGTGGGAACATTATAGGCTGATTATGTATGTGTTATGTATGCGAAAACGATGTACATCCCTGGGGCGCTGGGTTTAGGGTAGTCCCAGCGGCATCCTGAGGGCATTCGCACAGAGGTTTGATTGTTAGTACCTGAATGAACCATTGCTGTATGGTTCACATACTGAGCAATCGAAGTCCGTAATATTTTTATGAGGTCCTTTTAGTTGTGTTTCTATTTATTTTTTAATGTGTGTTTTTATTTCTTTTTAGGGTTCCGTAGTCAACAATGAACCCTTATAGTTTCGCCAAGTGCGTCTGTCTGTCTATCTGTCTGTCCCCGGCTTAGCTCAGAGAATCTTAGGACTAGAAAGCTGTATTTGGCATGGGTATACATATTAATAACGCCCACTAAGTGGTAAAATAAGATCATGGACATAAAAAAAACAATGGTGCCGATTCCCATATTCACAAACTAAACTAAATTTAAGTTCAGTGCATCTTTTTCTTTCTATTTCAATAAGAAAAGGACAGAAGATAAATTTTAGTTTAGTCCTGTCAAATTAATCAGCGCCTGTCACTACTCCATACAAGTTTAGACGTGATTAAAAACTTGCCTACTAAAATTACGTCAAGCGCTGATTAATTTGACAGGACTAAACTAAAATTTATCTTCTGTCCTTTTCTTAATGTAATAGAAAGAAAAAGATGCACTGAACTTAAATTTAGATTAGTTTGTGCACAAGGGAATCGGCGCCATTGTAGGGTTATTCGCACGTAAAATGGGGATGATATTTTTTCTCTCGACTATCCCATGGTGTGGGGTATCGTTGCATAGGCCGTTCAAAAATGTTGCGTGTCTTCTAAGTAGGTAACTTCCGAAAATATATTGTTTCCTGTTGACTTATTTTCTTTGTTTACGAAACGAATATTTTGGAACCCAAAATTATCTATTTCGGTAAAATCTGAACGGATAAAACTTTATTACAGATAACAAAAACATATGATTTTTTATGAAATAAAGAGGTACAATGAACGGTCTGATCGCCTGCGGCTATCTTTTCAAAAACTTCTAGATGGATATGTAGGAGACAACATCGTTATGATCCTGTTCAACAAGTTACACAAAAAAATGGGTTAGGTACTTTTAGTGGCCCCCAAAATATACATACATCACACAATCTAGGGATATTTTAGTTACTCATGTATTGAAAAGAAACTACTTTGAAAATCTTATAACACACATATATATCAAAATGCGCAGTATTTTATACTTTAATAGGAACTTAAATAAAAATCAAACTTTAAAAAAAAAATTATGGCTTTTATAGTAGAAATAAAAATAGTTAACAATGTACAAAAAACGTACTTTCTGTGTTTGGTGATTGCATAAAATGAAACATTAATTTGATTACAAAATAAACACTAATAATCTGTAATAAAAGCACCTCGGACGTTAATATCTGCAACGAATATTCATACTCAAAATGAGGTTATCGATATCTCCTTGTGGGATAAGGTCCCAGGTTTGACGATGATGCACGAAGAGTACACTGTCTATCAACAAATTTTCGGGAAAATTTTGTAAAGCCCTTCGTTGGAGCATATTCCACGCGTGCTCAATTGAATTCAAATCCGGGGACTGCGCGGGCCAGTCCAGGGTTGACCCATTATGTTGCACACTCGTGCTGTATATGGGCGGGCATTATGACGCGTAAGCATAAAATTTTGACCCATTTGCAACCGGTGTGGTCGGATTACAGGTTCTAGTACCTCGTCACGGTATTTTGCAGTAGTTAGGTTGCCGTGAACCCAAACGAGTTCTGTTCTCCCGCCTAGGCGTATTTCCCGCCCATACCATTATTGTTCTTCCGGACTTCCTGGGGATCTCGCTGGCGGCCTTCACGTCCAGGTATTTGCCAAACATGTGTTCTTCGTGAATCTGGATGAAACGGATGAAAAGGCCGAACCGAGATACATCAGAGAATAACACTACACTAGCCTATTGGCGATCGTTCCGCGATTGCCTCGTCATAGTGCTCCTCCTTACAGGTAGGTTGTCTTTTCGCTGTTATTTGTAAACATTGGTCTAGTCTTGCGGTGTTGTTCGAATATTCCCTGTGTGCCGCTCAGCCAACTCGCAAAAGTTCTGGTAGCGAGAGATGACGCTTTGACTGTTGCCAATGGCATCAGCGACATTGCATTGGATCGCGCCCGCATCCAGCATTCCTATAGCTTCAAAATCTCTTGTCTGGTTAAATGTCGGCGTTCTATGGTAAAGAAAACACCAACAGTATGTTTGTGAGAAAATTAAAATTTCGATTAAAATCAATTTAGTCATTAAATGTGTTTTAAAGACTAAATTGTTTTTAATCGAAATTTTAATTAGAAATAAATTACAGACGAAAATGTATCGTAGTGCTAAAGTTAATTTAATTTTACCGTCTCTGTCATTCTTTTTTTATTTACATTTACATAAGAGAAATGTGCCAGGAACAAATTGACGTTTAAATCTCTTAGAAATGGCCAGTACTTTTAAAGTTATAATACTAAACCTGGAATAACCCTAGACAGGGTTGATGTTTGTATATGTATATTCGTGTATAAGTACGATATTCAAATACAATAATTATAATTATATTAGTAACACATGTTTCTAAATGAAGTTAGTTAAGTAAATAGAATTAGGTCATGTAGGAGACAACATCGTAAGTAAATAAAATTAGGTCGCTTTGTTTTATTTTTCTCAATCAAAAACTGCTACACAATGAAAACTAATGAAGATCACTAAAGAAATAACTAGGCCCATTATTTAGCGTTGAAAACAGCGTTTCGGCCTAAATGCTAGAACAGAAGATTAATAATACGATACAGAAAACTAAATAAATAATTCAAAAGGATAACATCAAATTAATACTGATAACAAGTCTTTAACGATGATCGTAAACACAAACGATTATTTAGAAACAATCTCTTTACTCTATTGTTTATTCAAATTTTGACATGGACATTAATTTTCTGAATTTCGTTAACGAAAATATTGTTTTTCATTTTCCTACTTAATGCCAAGGAAACACGAAAATCTGGGACAAATTAAAGACAATTTATGTACTGATTTGTTTGCAATCAGCCTTGGATTTGGCTTTCAATCAAACATGAACCACTATCGGATGACAAAAAGAATCTTAATAATTACTAAGACAAATAATATACAAAGGGCATATTTTATGAGAGGCCAGTTTAAGTGTACTGCAATGTAAATCATAGGCAGCTTGGTAAACCCGGCAAGTCAATATTGGGGATACAATTTTTTTTACCGGCTCTCAATCCTTTTTAATACCAGTAGGTAAGTTCCTTATTTGAATCTCGTATATTATTATATTTATTATACCAATATTAAAAACGGAATTTGAATAAATCCTGGTAAATGTAGGATGATTATTATACCGATTGATGGACAGTAAGAAAATTCAAAATAAATGGTTAACAAATAATAAAGAAATGGTACTTTTTAAACCATGCTTTCATTTATTCGGACCATTAAAACTTGTTTATCATCAGGAACGGTACAACTTTTGGCTGTAATAGCAAAACTTTCGCGCCTACAAAATATGGACCAACGACGGCCCAATTTACGAGATCATCGTTCACTGCCCTTATCATAGAAGACTATTAAAGTGGTTAGGGATAGTGCGCTGGACGTAATTTGTTGACGCTAGAGTGCCAACGTATAAAGGCAGGGTAATATCCCAAATTATCATAATTTGAGGTCAGGTAAATTGCAATAACATAGTCAAATAGCCCATTTGCAAGATCCGTGAGTGTAATAGAGAACTTCAAAGGACAAAGAAAATGGCTTTCGATAAGACATGTAAATAAAATTAGGTAGGTATGTTGTTGCAAAGGTCTTCTTTAAGGCTCGTGCAGACTAGCGCAATATAGCGGGCGCGGCACCAATATGCCTGTCGCGCCCGCGATATCGCCCGAGTCTGCACGAGCCTTTACCCAATTATTTTCAGTGATATTTAATACTTCGAAATACACTCGGACTCCAAAATCGAGCTACCCTGCATTTTTAGAATTGAAGTCTGTAAGTAAGTCTAGTTTAAGTCTGTTATTAGGGTCGTGAATTCAAATTCGGAACAATGACGACACCAAATGGCCAGTATGTCGGCTTCGAAACTATGTAAAAACTTGTTCTTTGACTCATTATTATTTTGATGTTTTATACCTACATATGGAATTGTACGATGGCTCGACTTAGGAGTCTGGTAGTAGTGTAATCGTAATTCACGCAATAATGCACGCTTTTTTCAACTTTGTTCAAATTAAATCTATTTAACCTTTTGACCGCCACAGTCATGTATAGATGACAAACCAAAATGTGCCCAGCACACCACGGTCACGACTACATGACAGATTTATAAGGAATAATGCGTAGCTCGGCGCCGAGGGCACGTTTTTGCATTTTTGACGTGGCGGTCAAAGGGTTAACATACTCGTTATACGTATGTCACACAAATTCAAATCAGTTTTCACTGTGGTCATGCTTATAGTTTATTCTTGAAAAGACAACAAATAGATAACACAAAACACGTTAAAATACCTCATACATTTTACAAGGAACAACAATTTATTACATCCTCTCATAAAAACGAATTAATTGCAGAATGGTATTTCTTTATTTTCCTGTTGGTTTACAAGTTCTCAAATTAATTAAAAGCTAAAATTATTTGCTTGTATGCAAAAACACGTTGCTGGAAACGGTATCCAAGAATGCAACAATGTTTGCAGAATGGTGGTCCATTCTCATTTTATTGCGGCATCATAAATTAAATACGTATGTTTGTGTTTGTAGGTATATGGAGGCCTTGAATGGGGCCTCGTTAGGCCATACAAAAGCCAGGTGGACTTGCCAGTCCAGTACATTGTTCCTGTAGTCTATTCATGTGGTTCTCTGGTATTTCTAGTCGGAAGTTTATGCGCACAATGAGCGTTAGATGAAATTCTTACTCTGGGTTGGACTCTGGGTTGTGAAGAAAATGGTCCGTACGTTTTATAGCTTTGTTTAAGTTTGATGCCACAGTTTTACGCTTTAGGAAGATCATATCTATCTACCTACATATCCTTCATAATTATTTTAAGATAGTTAAGAGTATTTTAAAGTATACGGTAATGGGGTTTATACTGATTGATAAATAAAAAGATAAGGTTACCAATTAATTGACTTTTTCAATATCGATGATTTTCGATATAAGCTTCTTAAGAGTTTGGCTTGATAGTAAAGTATGTTATTAGATGTCTTATCCAAATAGATATAAAGGACTTCATTGTATCTGACTTAAATAATATTTTTTGTGAATTCCAATTTAGAATTTTTGCGCGCCAATTGACAGTTTTGTTTGATGTTTGAATTTATGTATTTAAATGAAAATAAACCTTTTTGAGTTATTACTGTGCAAACAAATAAACATCTATTTAATAAACAGCTATGGTCAGACAACTTTTGTGAACTTACCTTGTTATTCTATTTCCCTGGATAAGTTATTTATTTACACAAGCGAAGTTTATTCAAATACTTCAAAGTTTGTTCAATATACACTAAAATATTCTGCCGAAAACACGAACGGCTTACTCAGTACAAAGTTTTGGAATATTTAACACTATATTAAAACTACGATAAACCAACTATATTTACACTAAGTTAATTCATATAAAGGTAGCAATAAATCATTTGACTAAATTCACATAGCAAATAACCGTTTTATCAAATCACTGGTCCATATTTGAAAACATATAATGTTATCCGTTGTACTCGCGTTCTGATTTCAAATCATCCCGGGACGACAGGTCGGTACCGCGGTCGCCGAGCGACTAACGTTGTCATCCCCGGCAGTCCCGACAATGGACGAGAACTGCCTACTGTTGCACTATACATACACACGTTGCAACTGGAAACGGGAAACTGGGTTGCTTC
This sequence comes from Atethmia centrago, assembly GCA_905333075.3. Lineage (NCBI taxonomy): Eukaryota > Metazoa > Arthropoda > Insecta > Lepidoptera > Noctuidae > Atethmia > Atethmia centrago. The sequence goes on along the minus strand of HG995386.1, from coordinate 12,481,227 downwards.
AAATTAGTGAGAACTGTGGAAGAAAAAACCGTTTCCCTTGGAAAGAAAATTGCGATTCATAAACTGAGCGTTATCTAGCTGAAATCAGGTTAGGGTGGGTACTTTTTTTACATACGCGTTCGCACAACGCTTCCGAAATGAAAACGGTGCAGTTTTGGTCATAATAATTTACGGTTTTATAAATCAACACTTTTGCTAGGAACTTTTGCTTATCGTATTTTGTTAGTACGATGAATCGATAAGTTTCAGTTGTAATCAAGAATAATAATTGTTTTTTAATTGTAATTGTTTAATCAAGAATAGCACAATCAAGTTTTACCACAAAAGACATAAAAAATCATACAAAACCATACAAAATCAAATTTACGTTTTATTATTAAAATTAATTTGATGGGACTTCGTGTAGTTGTTAGTTTCCATTGGATTTATGGACATCTTCGTATACAATAGATGGGTCGCTGGAACAAAATGATGAACGACATTCTTGAACAAAGGACTGCAATTTTAGAATAGCCCCCTTTTCATTCCGCTTTGCGACGTAGAGTAATTCTACTGGAGATTTTAATGACTTAAATAGGCATTGTTTTTGAGCAGTTCATCGGGGTGACGTCATTTGTTACTTCAGTGATTAATCACTTTAAATAAATCTTGGAGGATCTTGCGAGTCATGGATTTTAAATTTTAAGTAATTATTTGTTTAAAACAAATTGTTCGGGTTATCTTGCAACGATTACCTCTATTTGGGTAGATATTTTGAAAAGTTCTCAAGTCAGTATTTTTAGGATATCATTCTTTTCAAGTGTTTGATTGATTGACCTTTCTAAATGGAGAAATGTCTTAAAAAACCTTCCAATTTAGATGCCAATTAATTCCAATGTGGACCCAAAATATAGAAATACGTAGATATTTTATTGAAAGAAGACACTGATTAGAAACGTTTTTATTTCTAAGCTTTTATTAGTATTGTATATTTCTCAGAAATAATATTTTCATAAGTCTGTTACAGTAAGGAGAAAGCAACATTTGATTCTAATGTCGCTTTTTATAAAACCATGTTTAATTGAAGGCTGTATATTTTTTATATATTTTTGAAGGGATAAGAAAAGCGATTAATAAAGAAAAAGAAGAAAAAGAATTGTTAAGAAAGTTCACTCTGTGTATAGACACCGGAACGGCAGAAGCCGGTAGCGGGCGACACGACGCGAGCAGTACCGCTGACAAGACGCGCATGGTTGCGAGGGTGCTCGCGGCGCCGCGAGCACCCTCGCGGAACCGCGGCCAGCCGCATGACCTTTTCGAGCTTTTCAAGCGATACTGGTCTTTTAATTAAGCAGATAAAGTTTAAAATTATTTAATTATTTCACACAGAGTGCTCGCCGCGCTGCTGCCGGCCGCTGCTTTCCCAGTGTGAATTTGCCTTAGAAGCGTGAGTAAATGTCTGTATGTCATTTTATTGTATATATTTTTTTTTGTTTTAACTTTTATTTTGTTTTTTTTTTTTATAATTCGTGTGGCCTGCAATAAAGATTTTTATTATTATTATTATTGTAACAACATAATTTATATGGTAACCTAAATATGGCCCATATATTAATAAATACCACACATAGATTCATAAACTCATGCCTTCTTCCTACGGGGGTAGACACCACAGAACGCCACCTGCTACGATCCTTACAAATCCTACACATATGGCCCATATTATGTCTCATAATTATTATGAACAAAAACTACATAATTAGGTTGGGCAAAGGGTTTTCCACAATTACCACAATTGGCTATAACTGTCTTGTGTAATTTGACGTTCGAAAAGTGCTGATTTTTAGCGCTTTTACATAAACTCACGCCTTCTTCGCATGGGGTTAGGCAGAAACTATAGAACGCCACCTGCTACGCAACTTACAGACTCCTTTTGCTTCGTTTACGTTCATACATGTGGTCATACAAGCACGCCGGTTGCCAATACTACGCACCTGACCTTTTAACAAACAGAATAAATGACTTTTGATTTATTAGCCGTATAAGAAAAATAGGATTTCCAACAAAGCAGTAGGTGGCGCCATCTACTGACATTTACAATGCTTGAAACAGCTTCTGGGAGCGTGAGGATTTTCTCACAATAATATATTTTTCTTCACCATTTGACGTTGGGGATAAATTGAGTACATTATGTTAGGAGATGTCGGAGCACGCTTCAGATTTAACTCAATATAAACACGAGAGCAAAATACATAAATAATCGTGAATAACAGTTTGCAGCTAGCTGTCTTAAGTTGTCCTGGGGGGACAACTTAAGACAGCTACCTAGCTATTTGTGTACGGTCAGCCTAAAAAGATACATCGACAAGAAGTCATTTAATATTGTCTACAATCTTTATTCGCTGTCTTGTATCATAATATTTTATCAATTTGTATCTACGAAACATTATATTATTACACATCATCTTGCTGCCTCAAAAGCTTCTGAGTCTCTTTTTATATAAGAGCTTCCGCTTTCATTATTTAAAAAGAGACTCCGAAGCTTTTTAGTGGCGAAAGCATATTATAATATTAAGGAGTTCCTAATTGAGAAAGTATTTTTAAGCTAGTTTATATAAATATATTATTTTCTGTACTTAGTTTGAGGTGTAATATTTTAAAATTGTATTTAATTATTTAGTTATAAGTTTAATGTTTTAAATTTTTTGCATGCCTAAGTGGTAAAATATCCGGGTGTCACCACTATGTGGATCGCCCAGAGGACACGGTGGAGCATACGGTGGAGGTCTGCCCGGCTTGGGCAGAGCACCGCCGTGTCCTCGTGGAGGCGATCGGCGGCAGAGACCTCTCGCGTCCGGCCCTGGTTCAGGCCATGGTACGGAGCGAGAGGGCATGGGCAGCCGTCACCTCCTTCTGCGAAGCAGTAATGCTCGCGAAGGAGGAGGCGGGACGGTTGAGGGAAAGGCACGTTTCGCGCCCTCTCGCCCCTAGCCGCCGCAGGAGACGCCCAGGGCGTCGGGAATCCCGGGCGGATTTCCGGCCACCGTAGGCGCGGGCTTGCGGACGGTGAGCAATGGGTAGCTCACCGTCCGGTAAGGACCAGGCCCGGGTCGACGGCGCGTCGTATTCCACGCGCGCCTCAAAGAGATGTCGTCAGCACAAAGTAGGGGTCCACTAGGGCCGACGCCTGCCGGGGTCGCGGGAAGGTACTTATGTGTCACCGAGGCCCCCGCAACACAGGCAACAGGAAGGAATACGGGTGGGTTTTAGTCAGTAAGAGTCTGACACACCCTCCCGCTCCGCCCAGAGTGGGAGAAGTTATTTGATGATTTCCCAACCGCAAAAAAAAAAAAAAAAAGAAAGTGGTAAAATATGACTGAACTCTTAATTTTTTTGTCATCATCTTATGTTACCCATATTTGCAAAATAAAATTATTTTTATCTTTATCTTAAAATACATAAATAATCGTGAATAACAGTTAGCAGCTAGCTGTCCTAAGTTGTCCCTCCACCATTTGTGTATGGTCAGCCTAAAAAGATACATCGACAAGAAGTCATTTAATATTGTCTACAATCTTTATTCGCTGTCTTGTATCATAATATATTATCAATTTGTATCTACGCAACATTATATTATTACACATCAACTTGCTGCCCTTGTCCCAAGTTACTTGAGGTCGGCGCAACACGTTTTCTTCCTTTTCCCCCAAAACATATACATATTATTACACATTGGGTACTAAATTGTAGCTACATTGAAACAGTACTAAGAAACACAAATTTTGTAGACAATCAAATGAATCCTTGGTTATGATTCCGTCTTTTTGACGCTGACTGTACCTAGTTTAAGAATAATGCTCACACATAATCCGGATTAAATTTTAACCAACCATTATTTTAAAGTGGCCAGCATGTTTTGGTCAGAAGTATGTCAAAATATATGAAAAGTCAGTGGTTTAGCACAACAATATTTTGTAACCATAATACGTTGATTTAAAAGAGTGTCCGTGGAGTTTCTTGCCCGTTCTTCTCAATAGGTACCTACTACTCTTTGGAATGGGCAACTAGCTTCATCTTTCTGACTGACTGACCGAACCCTTGACAATTCAAAAGTGTCTGTAATTGGTTTATTTGAAATAAATGCTTTGAGTTTGAGTTTGGTTTAGTTTAGTTTGATATATTTCATACTGGGCACTTTGTATTGAAACTATCACTAATTGAGTGCTGTCATTGAGTTTGTCAAGAGCAGTGGTGGCCCCGTGGTAACGGCCGCGACTTACGAGTTGTTCCTTGTACGTTGTTGTTGTACGTGTTGTTGTAGGTCGTAGGTTCGAACCCCGACAGGCGCTTGTCTTTGTGTAAATTATTTCAACACCACTCTCAAAACGAAGAAGGAAAACGGCGTTAGGAAACCGGCATGTCCTAGAACCAAAAATTCGAAGAAATGTCACATCATGTGTTACATCTACCAACCCGCACTGAGCCCACATGTTGGATTACGGCCCACTCCCTCTTACAGAGAGGCCTGTGTCCCAGCAGTGGGAACATTATAGGCTGATTATGCTATTATGCTATGCACAAACTCAATAATGTTCCCACTGCTGGTACACAGACCTCCTCTCTGTGAAAGGGAGTTGAGTTGATTTTGTGTTGTTGATTGAGTTTGTGCAAGTATATACCTATTAATAATTATATTTCTTGAAGAAGGAAGGCAGATGTGTACCTGTAGTACACCCACATTTCGCCAGTTATGTTTAAGTCCCATGCAATAGGGGGCGAGCCTATTGCCACCATGAGGCATAAACCCAGACTCCGGGCTGCTACTGAGAAATTCCAGATAGAAAAACCCAACAACACTTTGCCCGACCCGGGAATCGAACCCAGAACCTCATGCTCAGCAGTAGCGCTTGCGACCACTAGACCAACGTGGCAGCCTCAACCTCTGCCCAACCCTTCGGGGAAATAAGGCGTGATGTTATATTATGTATGTCTTGTAATTAAGTTTATTAGCAGCTAATTAGCTGCAAAGAAAGGTGGTTACCCAAAATGGATTTACTATCATTCATTTTTAGGGTTCCGTAGTAAACAAGGAAACCTTATAGTTTTGCCTGTCCCCACTGTAGCTCAGAGACGCTTAGTACTAGAAAGCTGTAATTTGGAATAGGTATACATATTAATCCCGCCGACAAAGTGCTAAAACAAAATTTTTAAAAAATATTTTTTTTAGGGTACCTTCCTTGCATGTAACGTGGGGATGATATTTTTTTTCTTCTACCCCATGGTGTGGGGTATCGTTGGATTGGCCGGTCAAAAATATTGCGGTTCTGTCGACACCACTTTTCGATTCAAGGATCCACTTGCAAAATATTAAGCATAATTAATTTTTGTTACAGTCAAGTACCCCTTGCCAGCTAAATGGTTATTTATGGAGATGTGAAAAAATCATGGCAATACGAGTAGTACATATAATGAAATTAAAAGGAAAACTATCACGGCTAAGTAGGCTTTACAAGTTAACGAGTTATAGTCGATCAACTTAAATTTTCAGTTGGAGAATTGTCCGTGGCATATATCGATGTATGGGAGAACATGTTTTTCAACTACAATGTTAAGTTTGTTTTTGGGATAAATTCATCCCAACATCCCAACTACTGAACCCTTCATTATACGTGGTCCGACACGCACTTGGCCGGTTTTTTACTTCTGAGTTCGTTCACAAACCACTATAACTCCACGTAGAAAATGTCGATCGTATTCCAGATCGTAAAACTTGACAACCACAAATGCAAGTAGACTGCAAACCTGCGTTTAACAATCCATCTATACTAATTCTATAAAGAGGTAAAATTTGTTTTTTGTAAGTTTGTATGTAGGGAATAATCTCTGGAACAACCAGTCGGATTTAAAAAAAAGTTTTTGCATTTGATAGCCCATTTCTTGAGGAAGGTTATAAGTTATTTAACATCACGGTACGACACTTAATAGCCGAGCTATAGAGGCATGAGGAACAGGGTGTAAAGTTCACCCGTCCTCTATAGAAAAGGGAGGATCCTCCAATCCTGTCGCGTCTGGTAGGCAACTGCTCGGCGGTTGATGTCGGGATGTTGTATATAATTGCTTGTTGTGCGGTAAACTCTGCTTGCGCGATGCAGGATTTTGTTCGACGTCAGTGTGTTGCGTAGTTCGCATCTAGCGATGTAGATGCCGCCACAGAGCAAAACGAAAAAAAGTCTGGCGAAAACGAAGTAATACGACGCCACGCAGTGGGTCGGGGAACAAGAACTTTTACGCGTACAAAGTAGCAGTAGGTAGTAGTATAAACTGAAACTCTAACCTACCAATAAGCAACGAGATCAATGGAACCGAGTACCTACCTTCCGCATAAATAAAGTTGTCGAAACTTTTAATGATGCCGCTACATCAAAGGCTAACACGCTAGTGAAACTGGGTATTTCCCGTAGGAAATATTGATGTAGTGTCCGGCATCTATTTACACGACAGTCGCAAATTGTCGCAATCACGATGGCCTACATTTTGACATTTTACAAGAGTCAATTGCGTTAATATGTCGAGAAAATAGAATTATTAACATACAGTGCGAAAATTATTTCACTTGCACTAAAATCTAAAGCATATATGGGCAACAACCGGCGCGCGGGCCGGATCTGGCCCGCTGTAAGATATTATCCGGCCCGCGAGACATTTTGAAAAAAACCCAATTTAAAAAATATTACATTAGGTACTTATACTCACGGGAGTGACAGTGAGGCGCCAAACATCAAATCCTTTGATGTTTGCTGCCTCACTCTTTGGAATCGCCGCCACTCGGCTTGCTCGATTAAATTCTTTGAGGTTTGCCGCCTCACGGGCGACACATCAAAAGATTTATTGCTTCTCAATTATTCTATACTAGTTTATTTCAGATTATTCGTTCATTTTGCCTATATAAGTGGGTGGATGGCCCGAACGTTAGTTCAGTTCTATTTGAGCTACCGAGGTGATAACTTGGACAAGCGATATACTAGCGAACTGCTCGAGCCGTCAACATGCTTTGTGACTTTGTGTGCATCTTGAGTGGTTACTAACTATAGTTTGTTATTAAGTTTATTGAACGAAAAGTAAACAAAAATGATGTCTGATGGAAAGAAACAAAAAGTAGATACAGAAGGTCGCCAAATGGTCGGACGGTCGTGGTTTTAAGAAAAATGTACTGAAGAATTCATTTTTATCTTGCACAATGGTAAGCCTATTTGTTTGCTGTGTAATGAATCCATTTCAGTAATGAAAGAATTCAATATAAAGAGGCATTACTCAACTAAGCATGCTACGCTGCACTCCCTGATAGGACAATTAAGAACAGACAAAATCCAGAAGCTTACCGCAAATTTGGAAAAACAGCAACAAATGTTTCATAAACAAAGAACACAACTTGATAATGTTGTAAAAGCTAGTTTTATAGTTAGCTCAAAATTGGCAAAGGCATTAAAACCATTTGCCGAAGGAGAATTTATCAAGGAGTGTATGTTAGAAGTTTGCAGTATTTTGTGTCACGAAAAAAAAATGAATTTGAAAAAATTAGTTTGTCAAGACGAACTGTTGTTCGACGTATAGAAATGATGGCTAATGATATAAAAACAACATTGACTGACCGTATGGCTGGTTTTGAATAATTTTCCATAGCATTAGACGAGAGCACCGATTTGTCTGACACAGCTCAACTGGCTATATTTATTCGAGGTGTTGATATGGAGTTCACCGTTACTGAGGAATTGCTTGCTTTACAGCCGCTTAAAGGAACCACTACAGGAAAGGATATTTTTATTGAAGTTCAAAAGGTATTCACAAGTTTTGGCTTGCCATGGTCAAAATTAATTGGAGTATGCACTGATAGTGCACCTTCTATGGTCGGCTTACGTAAAGGTTTCATAGGAATTTTGAATGAAAAAGCAACAGAATTAAATGTGCAAAAAGATGATTTGATAGTCTTTCATTGCATTATCCACCAACAGAACTTGTGTTCTAATTCCATTCGACTCCATAATGTTATGAATGTGGTAGTAAAAACCATCAATTTTATTCGATCCCGAGGTCTTAACCATCGTCAGTTCAAGGCGTTTTTGGATGAAATATCAGCTAAATATAACGACGTAACATATTATTGTGAAGTCAGATGGCTGAGCAAAGGAAAAATGTTGAAACGGTTTTACGAGCTTAGAAATGAGATATCAGACTTTATGAAAATAAAAGATAAACCACTATCTGAATTAAGTGACCCAAAATGGATATGTAACTGAGCATTTCTGGTCGATCTTACAGGCTATTTGAATGATTTAAATTTGAAACTTCAAAAACAAGGACAGTTAGTAAATGATTTGTACAGCCATTTGAAAGCGTTTCAGATCAAACTACGCTTGTGGGAGTCACAGATGCTGTCTGGTAATAGTTACCATTTCAACACGCTCTCAGCGTATGAAAATATTGCTTATTCTCAATATGCTGAAGAACTCAAGTTACTGTCGGAACAATTTTCGAACAGATTTAGCGACTTCAAAAACACGCAAGACTGTTTCAGTTTATTTGCTACCCCTACAAAATGTAATGTACAAAATGCTCCAATACACTTACAAATGGAGTTGATCGAGATTCAAGAAAACTCACTCCTAAAATCCAAATTTGAAGACGTAGAGTTGTGCGATTTCTACAAAAAATACCTAGAAGAAGACAATTTTCCGCAGCTTAGAAAATTCTCAAGAAGATTGATTTGTGCGTTTGGCAGTACTTATAAATGCGAACAGTTCTTTTCATTGATGAAAGTTGATAAATCAACACATCGTACAAGACTGACTGACGATAATTTGAAAAATTCTTTACGTCTTTGTATCAGTCGAATTAATCCAAATATCGATGGATTAGTTTCCCAAGTTCAAGCTCAAGTGTCTCAATGATTTCGGTGTATTTAACTTTCGTAGTTTGTAACAATTGCAAATTTAACCTGCCTGGTTTTGAACCTTCCACCTACAACTCGTAAGTCCCGGCCGTTACCACTGGGCCACTACTGCATCTCAAATACTTAGTAGGTAGTCTACAAATCGTCATTGACGGCAACTACAAAGTAACATAACATAAGCCAATCCCATATTTTAAATAATAAAGTAATGAGGTCTCCACTGCCATATGTTCAAACCAAATTCCTGCTCTTCTTAACAAACACTAACCCTGCCAACTCTCACGAAAATTCTGCGCCGAAATGAATACTCTTTCCTTAATTATAAGTAGACAAGAAGGCACGTCCCAATTCAGGCTAAAATTTCAAAAGGCTCGAGCTGTACTCGTATGCAGAAATATATCAGAATTTCGCTGAATCCAAGACTTGTAAGTCATAGCATAATACCGTGAAATTCGTACCAAAAACTTTCAGACACCATTGATTTAATATGAATAAGAGTTACCAAGGGTATACATGAATATGTAATGAGGTAAAATCGTATATAAAATGTATTTTAATTGAGTGTTGGTCATACGTATATTTATAAGTTTTATATATTGGCTTTGTATTGTATCTAAAAAGCATTTGTGAGGTTAATAAAATTGATAGCATTCTCTTTTCAATTATTTTAATTAGTTTTTTTACCATTATAATAACAGTGTCAGTGTCATTCGCCTGGAATTTAAGTTTCAGGCCACGTCCCAACCAAAAGCGATTGTCGCGGGAATACGCGCGTATATATTACTTTTTGTTCGGCAAACCGGAAGGTGCCTCTGTCGGAGCGACCACGCGTACCGGTTAATCGAACAAAAAGAGACATGTGAACGCGATGATCGCTTACGGTAAGCCGTACGTCAGGGCTCCCGCAGAAAGGCGCGACGCGACGGTGCGACGCGATTCTGGTAAAACAATTTCCACGAAGTTTTCATAGAAATTGTTCTACAAGAGTAGCGTCGCGCCTGTCTGCGGGAGTCTTCAGTGGTAGCAAAACCAGTATGAGCTAGCCTATTGTTCTATTGATACTCCGTACTAAGCTACGACAACTCATAGTCACATTGTTACCACTGACGTGCGGCCGACGTACATGACAAAACATCGATTCACTGATAGATACTTTATTTTACTATCGTTTACCAATACCTAATAATCTTTTAGAATCACCCAATTAATCAATCAAATCACTCAATCAACCAACTATCAAACCAACCCAGCACAACCTAATAGTCTTTTAGAATCACCCAATTAATCAATCAAATCACTCAATCAACCATCTATCAAACCAACCCAGCACAATCCACTATTAACCTGGGTAACTCAATTTTGAAAACAAAAGTAAAATGGAAATACAAACAACTAGCTTCTACCCGCGACTTCAACCGCGTGAAATTTCTTGTTTTAACATAAAGTATATCTTAGGATACTCGTACTCGGCAATACTGTACCAATTAACCAATCAAATCACTCAATCAACCAACTATCAAACCAACCCAGCACAATCCACTATTCACCTGGATAACACAGATAAAATGTTTTAAAACGCCAGATTTGACCTGTTTGGACGTCAACGTCAAATATATTATAATTATATGTATAGACAAACTGGGGAAACGCAAATCGGATTAACTCTTCAAAATTCATAAATCCGATTTCGACGGAACTAACTAAATCCTACCTAACTATATGTGCCTACTACATTTATGCTTTTTCGTTTTGATGATTTTTTGACATACCTATGAAAGCTCGTAGATAATAAATCTGATGTACTTCTCAGCAGAGACGAAACCTAAATAAATGCCTAAATACGCGTCACTTATTTTTAAATGTCGCAGCATTATGCTCTGAGATAGGAGCCTATTGGCCTCGTACAGGATTTTTTGTTTTTATTTTCTTTTTACTTTGTTTTTGTTATGTTTCTATGAGTGTTTTTTTAGTTTAGTTTGTGATCTCCTGTGCGAGTCCTAATAAATACTTTTCTTTCTTTTCTTTTTTTTTCTGCCTTTAAAATAAAAGCGCACTGTGCCATTTTTAACTTTCAGCGCTAAGTCGAGCGTTGAAAATAGAACAGCGCGCTTTTATTTAGGCATTAATTTAGGTGTCACTTGGTGTTAGTGAAAACTGGCATTTTAAAGGTTTGGTTCTTTGGTTAACAATAATGGAATATACAAGCAATATGACATAACCATAATCAGTCTACAACGTGAGGAACTGCTGGGACACAGGCCTCATCTCTGTGAAATCTCGCTGGGCCATAATCCACCACTCTGAATAGGCCGATCCGATACCAAACTCTGACAGTCATGTGACAGGAATGGGAAAAAAATGTGCATTATGTATTTCAATTTTCTCATTTAGTTTTTATTTATATAACGAAGGCATCTTGATCTCCTCTTTATCAGAATGGTTGACCATGTTTGATGGGTAACCGAAATAAAATTCAAAGCACTTAGTACAAGCGTCTACTAAGGCGCTACAGTTCAATAATCATAAAAAAAAATATCACGAAACTAGGCGGATGCAATCCGATTTAGAAAATTAAAATTTTAATGCGGTTAATTCAATATAAGATGGCAAAGGGTAAGGCTCATGCAAGCGCATACCAACAAAAAAGTACGTTGCGTCAGCTCTGCCGTCTAACCTCACAAACTTCAAAAATATCAAATGTCAATCGACAATAATTGACAGCCGTCAACCTAGTGTTACCGCTTGCAACCCAGTGTTGCCACTTTCTATATTCACCTCACTCAAGTACTCTACTTGACGTGTCCGGGTCAGTGTTGACGCTCCGACATATACATATAATAATATGCCAGGTTCACTAGCTATAGATTCTTTCGTAATTCATGCCAATTACTAACAATAACAGAAGCGAATGTGTAGTATTTTAATTCTTCGACATGCCAACATATTGTGAGCAAGCGCGGTTATTTATGCTAATTCTTATTATTTTACTGTATTCTGTACTAAAACACATTACAATGCAGTACAGTTTTAGAACAGTATTAAGTTGTGTAGCACAATAATGGTACTGACAAATTTATAACGTGTTATAGAACACTATTCATTATTTTAGAGAGTAACACCAATTGTTAATAAATGAATACTGAATCCATATTGTATTCAAAAACAAAATGAAATCAAAACATAAATAAAAGATTGTCCGAAAACATTGTTGCATTTGACTCAATGAATGATTTATGCACAAAAAGTTATTAAATTCAATTTATATTCAAATACGGAGGATTTTCATAACGGTCTTTGTCAACAAAAGCTTTAATGATTTATAGTTTAACAAGCGACCCGCCCCTGCTTTACACGGTTTTTAAGACTTGATAAAACATCGATATTTCTTTATTATGTTTATTTAGATAACTAAAATACAAGATGATTATTAACATTAACTAAATTAAATTAAAACTAAGTTAAGCCTAAAAAAGGCCCTCGGGGCATTTTACCGAGGATGCTGGCGGCATTTCCTCGCCGAATTGCAATGCTGATGCGTTGCGCGAGAAAGCCGCCAGCTTTTCGGTCACCAGTTACATCAACTAGTCGTTTCGCGATTTCCGCAAATAATTTCCTTTATTATATATAAGTAAATAACTCATTTCGTTCCCAAAAATAAATGCTGAACAGAAAAAGAAAACAATTTTCATAAGGGAAACAACATACTGAACATTTTTTTTTATATAGAACAAAGAAAGTCTAATCCTCCGGTTGCTTATTAAGGTTGAAAATACCAAAAATCATATTTTTATTTAAAATGTTTTAAGCTAATGTTTTTAAAAAAAACCGACTTTTAATGGAAAATGATATCCCGATTTTTTTAAAACTATTACAACATAGGTCTATAATTAACCCCCTGGTCGCTATTGCCATCAATATTTTGGACATTCGTTTAAAGACGCAAACAGTTATTGATTACCTGGATTTCAGTTCTAAGCCTGTTTGTATATGGTAGAAATCGTCATGAGCGTTAGGTATACTCAGGTATGATATCTTCTTCTTCGTGTCGCTGGTACGACAGTATTTCAAATCTTGTTGGCCCAAAACTTTGCCACTCCCACGGCGTCGTCAGTGGCAACGCAGAGGACATTTTGGCTGTGCAGGTATGATATAATAAATATTAAAAATAACGACCAAAGATTGAGGGAAATGTTTTTATTATTTTTTAACACAGTCGTCACGAATCGTCTAGCGCGAAGATTCGACGAGTTTCAGCCATTCGAGGTTGTTTGTTGTTTTGAGGAAAACTCTGCAGTTTGGTAAGAACAACTCTGAGAGGCTAACAGAATAATTCACTTGGGCTGGGCAGCGTTTGGGAAGCTTTGTCGAGTCTCCTCGTTTCGTATTCCACAGAAAGACTAAATTCACCTGGGCTGGGCAGCGTTTGGAAAGCTTTGTCCTCGTTTCGTATTCCACAGAAAAACTAAAGTCTCAATCAGTGTGTCCTGCCTGTTATGACTTACGGAGCTGAAACGTGGATACTCACGGTACGGCTGGTTCATAAATTCCAGGAACTTCAGCGAGCTATAAAACGGGCTATGCTTAGAATTTCTCTTAGGGATTAAATCCGTAACGAAGTAAGTGATCCGGCAGAGAACCAAAGTTACACGGAACAGGACAGGACAGGACATACCTCACAGAATGAACAAGCTGAAGTGGCAATGGGCCGGTTATATTAGCCGTAGAACTGATGACCGTTGTGATAGACGTATTCTTATCTATCGACCAAGTGGTGCTCGAAAAACTTCGAAACATTCGGAATGCTTTTAGTTTATGACTTATGTCTTTGTTTTAAATGACTGGACTAACATTTCTTAACCGAGTGTTCGGTACTTTGGTTGACAATTGCATTTATAACATCTTCCCATTTTCTGCTTGGTTTACATCCTACTTTTGCCTACATTTCAAAAGAAATATGCAATATGCTTTTTTTATCTAATCTTAGTGGATTTGCCTTTTGCCTTTTGAAAGCATCTAAGATTGACTATCAAAGTATCTTTTGAAACTTAAATAAATATTAGGATAACAATTTTCGTATATATTAGGGGCTTGTTTGTGGCTAAGTAATATTGGATTTGCCTTTTGAAAGCATCTAAGATTGACGATCAAAGTATCTTTTAAATATTAGGATAACAATTTTCGTATATTTTAGGGGCTTGTGGCTAAGTAATTATAGGTTAAGCTACGCTTGCCGCGATTGGTCCATGGATGGGTGACCATCTTTACAAGGCAAGATCCATCCGTGCCTCGGAAAGCACGTTAATCCGTTGGTCCCGGCTCGGCCGTGAATTTTGTTTGTAGGTCTTTACAGTAGTTACGGGTCGTCAGGAGCCCGAAATTCTGCCAACCAGTCACAAGGTGTATTACCTTTTTTTTTTTGGATGTGAAATCATCAAATAACTTCTCCCGCTCTAGGCAGAGCGGGAGGGTTGTCAGACTCTTTTTGACTAAAACCCACCCATATTCCTTCCTGTTGCCTGTGTTGCCAGGGGCCTCGGTGACCCTTTAGTACCTTCCCGCGAAGGTGTATTACCTAGTAACTGGGCTGTAGAGCTCAGATAGGCAGTCGCGCTATATAAAATACTGATCAGCTGCATCTCGTTTGGCTGGAAGCCGACCCCCATCATAGTTGGGAAAAGTCTTGGCAGATGATGATGACTTTTCGTATATTTTTAGTAGGAATATTTTTTTTATACCTTTGCTACATACAATGTACGCGGTCTTAAAAATAATACAACATTATGATTTTTGGCTTAGAAGAAAACAGTGAAATGTAATTGGTATTGATAGCTTGACTAGTATTTTAATTAATACAGTGATTCAGGTTGGGGCATATTTATAATTATTTTTTTCCAGTTATGTGCACAAGTGTCGTGATCTTATATCTTATCAAACATTATCGTGATGAGTCTGTTCACACCATAATACAGCCGGTGAAATTCTGTAGGCGGCTTGAATTCTGTATGAAGTCTTCATATTTTCTGAACCGCAACAGTATTTATGAGACTGAGACTTTCTGGCACTGTGTGCCTCATTTTATTCTTTATGTGGTGATTATGGACGCAGCTGGCAAAAGCTCACACTTACAATCAACAAGCAAGAGACACAATATTCTCGCATTCATTATGAAAGTCAATCAAGAACACCTTCCCACCAATAAACGTCACACCACTGATGATAATGAGGATAGATTGACTTCAAAAACTAAACCTAATTCTGAACACAACATGAGTACACAACGTATAATTGCGTTACCCGTGCTTATAATACAGGAGTAAAACATTAACTCAATACACGGAGCTGACGTGGACGTCCCAACTTTTAATGATGAGGGTCGAACAGAGAATAATTTTGAGACATGCTCCGTTGTTGATTCGAGGAGTGGTGAAAGATAAGAACTTTTAGCCGAGAGTGTAATTTAGAATGGAGTTCTGAAAGTTTAATTTGAGATGATTTTCTGGGAAATCATGGTATTATGATATTTGGGGAATTTTTAGAATAGCTTTGATATTTTTTTAATGCATGTTCGCTAACAAAACAATTACAAAATGTAAGAGCTCAGCCGCTAAAGGATAAGTAGCCATAAAAGTAAAAATCTAGTAAAAATCTCGCATTACAGTCGAGGAATGATCATTGTGTATTTTTATCTTAAACCTTATACGTAATGAGTACCAAATAAATCGTTATTACTTCAGATTTGTTTACACTAGCATAAGCATAATCAGCCTATAATGTTTACACTGCTGGTACACATGCCTCCTCTCGTTGATAGGGAGTGGGCCGTAATCCACCACGTGGGCTCAGTACGGGATAGTAGATGTCACCTGACTTCGAATTTTTGGTTCTAGAACATGCCGGTTTCCTCACGATGTTTTCTTTCACCGTTTTGAGAGTAGGGGTGATGAAATTTTACTTTGTATTTACACAAAGTATAGCAGTTTTCAGGGCGTTGTTGAGGCTGCCACGCTACTGCAGCTCATCAGGGATGTTCGCGGATGCACATGTAGATTGTTTCTTTGCCACAATGCGTAAGCGCTGTGCGTCCCTGGTGCGTGGGGTATGGGGCAGCAACAACAGTATCCTGTCTCTAATTTCGAGCAGGCTGGACTGTCCGTACGTGAATCGCTGTTGCGGCATTTCCCATGGAATCGTGCAGCCGCGGTAAAGCGTCGGACAGTAATGCCGCTGTGTGTATTGTACAGGTATTAATATATGTATCTAATTTGTTTAGTATTTAGATAGAATTATCTTAATTACTAATATAGGATAAGTTTTTTACTAACAAATGAGTCATGGTTACTTGAGTAAATAAGTATTATTATTATTATTATAGCGCCTGTCTGGGTTCGAACCTACGACCTACAACTCGTAAGTCGCGGCCGTTCCCACTGGGCCACCACTGCTTCGCTGCGGCTGCAATGTTTACACAAGGAAATCTATGAAAAAAATTGATAGTCTGTATGTTTGCTACTTCTCATGCCTTGTACCAAACGAAATATTAACAAAATTATGATGAATATCTAAAACAATTTGTTCAGTCACGAATTTATCCAAAACTTTCGCGTCTGTATTCACACTCCCGTGTTTGATTAAGTGAAGTCTCATTTACCAAATTTACGACTTTTTTTGTAAAATCTTAATTTAGTATTTCTGACAGGTACTTCTTTCTGGTGTTTACTACCTCGTTGGCTTTCGGTTGGAATCCTCAGTTAGGCAGTGTTATTGGGGTTTTTCATTAGGAATTTCTCAGTGGCAGACCGAAGTTCGGATTTAAATGTGTTCGGAACCATCAACCGAACATATTTCGAGTCAGTTTCGACGATCGGTCGGAGCGTTTGGGAAACTACGCAATAACTTCTCGTCCCACATACTGCAGTGTCTCAAGACGAAAGGCTTAATTAGTGCGTGTTGCCAGTCATAACCTATAATACCACTGAAACGTAATCGCTCACAATCGGCCTTATTAGAAAGTCTAGGTACCCGAATTTCAATGGAGAGTGCTATGCTTGGAGTTTCCCTACGTGATCGAATCAGAAATGTGGAGACCCGCAGGAGAATCACGGTACCCGACATAGCCCGAAGAATTGCCATACTTAAGTGGCAGTCGGCAGGGTACATTACTCGCAGAACAGATGGCCGATGGGGCCGAAAGGTTCTCGAGTGGCGACCGCGTTCCGGAAGACGAAGCACAGAACCGGTCGAAATAGCGGTGCTTGGGTGAGGCCTATGTCTAATAGTGGACGTCTTATATGATGATGGCAGTGGGCTCGCCCTCGATTACACGGGACTCAAACAAAACTGGCGAGATGTGGGTGTGTTCCGGTGAGGTGTAGTTTGGTTGTAAATGTGTGCGTGTCAGTGTGTATGCACAGAGCGAGGTGAAGTTTTGGCATGCTTCTCTATATTGTTCGCAGCACTATGTCTTGGTTTTTTATTTGGTTTGAGACATAGATATACACAAACTGGCGAGATGTGGGTATGTTCCGGTGAGGTGTAGTTTGGTTGTAAATGTGTGCGTGTGAGTGTGTATGCACAGAGCGAGGTGAAGTTTTGGCATGCTTCTCTATATTGTTCGCAGCACTATGTCTTGGTTTTTTATTTGGTTTGAGACATAGATATACACAAACTGGCGAGATGTGGGTGTGTTCCGGTGAGGTGTAGTTTGGTTGTAAATATATGTGCGTGTGAGTGTGTATGCACAGAGCGAGGTGAAGTTTTGGCATGCTTCTCTATATTGTTCGCAGCTCTATTTCTTGGTTTTTTATTTGGTTTGAGACAAAGATATACACTTGCTTTACTCTTCGGAGATTACAGGGGTGATGTTATCTTGCTGTTTTTATCCTAACATGCTCCCAGTTAGAGAGGAAATATCTTTTGTCCAAGTGAAAACAAGTGATTGGTCATGTCGCGACCTAATGAGGTCGGTTGTAGAACATGTCCAATTCCATGCTAGCTTCGAGCACTAACAGAACAATATGTTCATATCAGAGGTAAGTTAGTTACAGGAAAAGTCTCTGGAAACCCTGTACAAATTAATTTGAGATCAATACTAATGTCAAATTATTTAACTGGATGTTGTTATTTCGTTCAAACCAAACACAACTCAAAACTGTGAAGGAAAACAACGTGAGGAAACCCACATGTCCTAGAGCCGAAAATTCGAAGACATGTGACGTCCACCAATCCGCACCGGGCCCCCGTGGTGGATAACGGCCCAATTACTCTCACAGAGAGGAGGCCTGTCTGTTTTAATCAGGCTTTTTAGAGTATTTCATTGTATTTTCTAGCTGTAGGTGACGTTCTATAGTTTTTGCCAACCCCCATGGAAAAAAGGCGTGAGATTATGTATGTATGTATTATATTGTCAGTTTAAACAACAGCAGTCATGTAGTCCGAATATTACGCCCGTTTTCACTAACAATAGACGACATCTAAATGTATGCCGAAATAAAAGCGTCCTGTTGGATTTTCAACGCACGGCTTAGCACTGAAGGTGAAAATTCAACAGTGCACTTTTAGTTAGGCATCCATTTAGGTCTCACTTAATGTTTGTGAAAACGGGTAAGGTAGGTACGTCTCACTTTCAGTCAGTCTGTTACGTATTCATTATGTTGCAGAGATCGTTCTTTGTTTATTCAAGTTAAGAAGCAACAAGTCTATGTAAAATATCTACTTATGCTCATTCATCAGATGCCTTTTAAGATTTTTTTTCTTTTTTTTCCTGTGGGGAAATCCTCATGGATACTCTCTATACTGGGAAGGACGGAGGGTTATGTCGGACTCCTACCGACTAAAATCCCACTGTTCCTTCTAGTCCCATGAGTCAGGGGCCCGGGAGATACTTACTGATACTTAATACGACTGGTACCAGTCCGCCATGCCATGAAAACTATATCTAAGAAGTAAGTTCAAAGGAGTTAGCAGATGATAATTCAGAATAAATACACAATATTAAAAGTGTGACTAAAACCCCACTGTTCCGTCTAGTCTCATGAGTCGGAGGCCCAGGAGATAATTACTGATACTTAAAACGACTGGTACCAATCCGCCATGCTCAGAAAACTATACCTAAGAAATAAATTCAAAGAAGTTAGCAGAGGATAATTCAGAATAAATACACAATATTATAAGTGCGACTCAAACCCCACTGTTCCTTCTAGTCCCATGAGTCGGGGGCCCGGGAGATACTTACTGATACTTAATACAACTGGTACCAGTCCGCCATGCCATGAAAACTATATCTAAGGAGTAAGTTCAAAGAAGTTAGCAGAGGATAATTCAGAATAAATACACAACATTATAAGTGCTTTTAGATAATCTCTCTACAAACCTAGTAACAACAAATATTTTATTCATCTGTCGGAATTAACGGTCGATACATCTAAATGGTCTGCGATAGATTACAGACGCAATGTAGTTTACGTCGCACGTGATAGATGGGAACCAATTCCCTTCTAAAAGCGATATAATACACTACCCAACTTATGTACTTAGTACGCATTTATTGTTTATGAATTCACAAGGTACAAATTAAAAGGTAACGTTGCCATATGCTATCCTTTCTAACAAAAATATTCCTCACACTCACTCTACCTCTCTCCTTAAAAATCATCATTATATCATAGTTTTTGCTCTTGTTTCATGTTTATTATTATACTAAATGCACCCCGCGGTTTCACCCACATAAGTTTTGACCCAGTGGGTATATCGGGATAAAAAGTATCCTATGTGTTATTCCTGGTTATAAACTATCAGTGTGCCAAATTTCATCCAAATCCGTTCAGTACTTTATGCGTGAAAGAGTAACAAACATCCATCCATCCATCCTTACAAACTTTCCCATTTATAATATTAGTAGGATTTATGTAGATAAGTATATGCTTTATGTATGTATGTATTTATTTATTGTATATATAAATGGTACACCACTGACTACCTTTTTTTTTTGGGTGGGAAATCATCAAATAACTTCTCCCGCTCTGGGCGGAGCGGGAGGGTGTGTCAGACTCTTACTGACTAAAACCCACCCGTGTTACCACTGACTACCTGCAGTATTGTCTCTCCTCCCCCCTTTAATCCATCCAAAGGTTGTCTGTAAAAGATCGCTTTTAGCGATAAGACCGCCCGCTATGTCACTCCTTGTAAAATTTCAACATTTATATCTGTAATGTAAAAACAAGTATTCTATTCTATTCCAATATTATACATGCAAAAGTGAGTAAGTTTGTTTCGCTTTCAGGCTAAAACGGCTGAACGGATTTGGATGAAATTTGGCAAATGGGTAGATCATAACCTGTATTAGGACAAACAATACATTTTATCCCGATGTTCCCACGGGATCGATACGTATGCGGGTGAAACCGCGTGGTGCAGCTAGTATACTATATTTTTATATATTAGGTACTTAATCGGCCCTATTACAAAACTGGGATTATCTTTAGACTCAGGTTTAAACCATCGAGCCATTTTTTAATTTCGAACTTTATTCCGACAGAATTAAAGCTATAATTACAATAACTGAACTTATACCCGAGTCTAAGTTGTCGGTTTTGTATAAAGAACTTTAACGTTGTCGGAATAAAGATTATAATACAATAACTGGCTCGAAGGTTTTGACTTGGACTAAAGTTAGAACTCGTTTTATAATGAGACGGAATATGTTTAGGTAGGTCTCGGTCTCGTTTTCTCGTTGAACATAATTATCGCGTTTCTCTTTATACGGTTTGTGTTCAGTGTTAGGTTAAAATGAAATATTAATTAATATATTAATAATATTAATTTTGCATTCCGTTTTGGCACGCATTTTGGTAAGAATTTGTAGGAAAACAGCTAAATTTTTACTTTTTTTCGGGTCATATTTTAATAGGTAAAGTTATCTTATAACCTTAAAACTTAAGACAAAATCCTCGCCAGTGAATTCTACAATTTTTTATCAAACTCGCGTCCAAACTTGAACATTGTTCGCATTATTTCGAAACTTTCTTATTTCGATAAGAAAGTTTTTTTAAAATTTCACAATGCTCATCATGATGATTCAGTATTATTCAGATACATTTTTTCTCGAAGTTTCGATAGATAATTAAAAGTTTTGGAAATTAAAGTTTTTCAACGAGATTGGATGCAGGAAAATCGAGTCTTGGTGATGACCTTTTTTTTATATTTTCTTTTTTCTTTTTTTTTATGGGAGTAAATTTTGTCCGAGTATATTTTAGGTGTTTTCTTCTTATCAACATAATTAACATAACGTCAAGCCTGTATTCCCCGAAGGGTTAGGCAGAGGTGCACCTATAGTTCACACACATTTCGCCAGTTTTGTTTATGTCCCATGTAATAAGGGGCGAGCCTATTGCCATCAACCGGGCACAAATCCAGGCTCCGGGCTGCTACTGAGAAATTCAAGATGGAAAAGCCAATAATACTTTGCCCGACCCGGGAATCGAACCCAGGATCTCATGCTCAGCAGTAGCGCTTTTGACCACTAGACCAACGAGGCAGCGTAATTAAATTATTAAGTACTAGATGCGCTCCGCGGTTTCACCCGCATAAGTTTTGACCCCGTGGGAATATCGGGATAAAAAGTATTCTATGTGTTATTCCTGGTTATAAACTATCTGTGTGCCAAATTTCATCCAAATCCGTTCAGTACTTTTTGCGTGAAAGAGTAACAAACATCCATCTATCCATACTTACAAAGTTTCGCATTTATAATATTAGTAGGATGCTGCAATGCCTGTAAAGCTGGCTTCCCACGATGCGTAATATTGCGGACGGACGCGGACAAGCCCGCACCGACGCACCATGGGAAGAGTATCGTCCGTGGTAGCGCAGACACTTCCGTTTCGCTGCGTCCGATCCGTGGCGAGTCGGTAACATCAATGGCGCGATGCGAGCTCTCTTTACGAGTTCTCTTTCACAACACGCACACACACCGTTGGATGAGCCTTGGTGTGCGGTGCGTAGCTGTCCGTGGCCGCTGGCCGTGCCCACGGGGCCCCGTCCATCCGGAATATCAAGCACGGTGGAACGCCAAGCCGTCTTACGGATGATAGATACTTCCCAAGGCAGAAGGATGTTTCTCAATTGATTTGGGGCCTGCGCATTACGACTTCTCTCTTTTATCTCTATTAGCTGTCATAACAGTGTTAACTTCTTTCCTAACCATATAATCTCTCTCACTGTCCATCGAATCTTTTCGTTAGTCTGCCTCTTTTTACAGGGTTCTGTTCTAACACGAAATAATAAGTGTGCAAATCATCCCCTGCCATATTATATGTGTATTACATAAGATTGATCAGGCAGGGACATAGTCCTCCCATAGTTTTAGGTAACAAATCCACTATAGCTACCCAAACCCATAACTCAATATGTTTTGGTTCCATGTTCTGCCGGGGGTTGTCCTTGGGTGCACTTGCAAAGAACAAATAGGGATAATCGTCGGTTGGTGACTTATTTATTCCATTTTAAAATCGTCTAAGAGACATCTGCGAGTTAGCTTCAGCCCCTCCTACCCCTTCTAAAGGACTGGGACCACAATATGTCAGAGACAGAACGATGTTTAAAATATGTTTAGCCCTAAAAGCAATTAGTGATTTGTGATGCAACTGGGGCCTTAAATATCGATCAATACCGCTCGTGATACAGTTTTATACTAGTACGAGGGGATACGGCGAATCAAACTAGACAACCAAACCATGTTTTCATTGTACCATTTCACATCCAACGATCTGTCTATTGTTGTGTTCATTATTGAATAATTACTCTGTATTGTTGTCTCATTTGTGAATAAATATTATTATTATTATAATACAACTACATGAATCATAAATAACTAATACATCTTAAACCTTAACTCCGTTAACCCAGCATTTAATAAATTCAAACTTGCTTGAATTAAAACTGTAATGCAACAAACCAGATGGAAGGTAGCTTTCCCTTTATTCATACTGTTTTAATCTAATAATTACTCACTCCTTGTACCTAAGCAGCTTTGCCAACTTCTGAAGTAAGTTGGATTTCATTCATTTATCATTCTACGTTTTCGTATCAAAACGACTTATTTAACTTTTTCTTTAGACGGCGAAATCTCTTGGGCATTTCTTTTCTATCATCTTTATGGGTTTTATTGAAAAAGCGATAAGTAAGTAGGATTATTTTTAGTACTTAACGTATTCATTTTGTATTCTTTGAATTAAAATTATTGCTGTTTTATTATGTCCAATTAATTGACACAATGGAATTGGCACATAGTGTCACTATGTATGATTACTCAAAATAAATAGGAATATAAAAGGCAAGGGAATAGGCTGAACTGTTTCTAGGAAACTAGATAAAAAGTACCTGTTAAGGCACTGACAAGACCCAATTGACCAAAATAGGCTTCTCTTAAGAAAAAAAAATTGCCAAATCTGAATAGTTTGTGGTAGCGGAAAAAATATATGTTAATTTTGAACATATTTCTCTTGGAACTTAGTTGTTACCAAAACACGTTTTGAAAAAAAATCTTGATACAAACTAACGTCAAACTAACCTCTTACCTTGAGTTCTAAACCAAAATATCTGTATTAAATATCAACATACGTTACGTATCTAATTAATAACAAGAACGTCTTATTTGAATGCAGAACTTGGTTGTTTTTTATTTCGATTACTCAACTCAATTTTGAGTAAATTATCTATTTACTCAAAATTGAGTTGATTATTTGCTTCAAAGTTTGCAATAAATTACAAGCATTGTGTCATCGCGCTTCTCTTTCTTTTCTATGCAATCTGACAGTGAGCGCGGTTTAGGGGTTGTCAGCGTCTTAACGACTTAAATAATTCATTCTAATTAGACTACCTACAGTCGTAATCGTTTCCAACATCGTTCAAATAAACAGAATTCACTAAATAAAATCGAACTAACTTCATTTATCACTTAGTTACAAATTTCTTGAGAGGGAAAATCGTTTTATAAGTTTTATTACTCTTTGAGGCGAAAAAATTACTGAAAATGTAACGAAACTTTTAATAAAAATGTTACTTAAATAGAAACTCATTATGAGATGGAAATCGAGGCTACCTATCTTGAAAGATATCAACATTCAGATAAAGTAGCTGTGCCATCGAAATCTTTAACATAATTTTTACTAGTACAACTTGTGTAACACAGACTTCAATTCTTCTATCATTCAAAATTCCACAACTGCCGTATCTCAAGGTGTTCCAAAATTAACAAAAGAGAAACCACTGTACTTCCTTTCGCTCATTCATGTTCAGGTGGGGGAATTAAATCATGTTCATATTAAATCATCCCAAGGGCTTGACGGCATATAACATGCCTCGAGCGAGTCGTCGCGTTAGCACCAGTTGAGGTTTTAACTTAAGTTTGGTTCCTAATTAAGCAAAATATGGCACAGTACCCATATTATTTACAGAAGTTTAGTAAACAATTTTTGTAGATTTTAACTTCCTACCATAAATACACAACGCACCAGTTCGTTAAGATATAATTCCCTAGTTTGACATCATATTTGACAATAAAGAACTATAAGCTTTAGACAAGTATCCTTGTAATAAACCTATGTTAAAACGAGCATCTCTCCAACAAAGATAACTACTACTAGCAATAAAACAACTAACCTACGATACGGTATCGAAACCCATATTGTTACAACCGTATCGAATAGTGGATAAGTAATCGTATCTGTCAGACAACCGCGATATAAGAAAAATCTTGGGTATATAGGTCAACCAGCGTATGAGGAACGAACCCGAGATAAACCCTAGCGAGTACGGATACCAGATATTGGAACAAAAAGTGGGAATTTCAAGAACATTCAAGCATACAAATAATATTCGTGTTATTTTGATTCTTACTAGATAAACAAGTGTGTCTGTCTATCGCTCAGTACGTTTTTAGGGTTCTGTCGTAAAAGGGCACCCTTATAGTTTAGCCATGTCCGTCTATCTGTCTGTCTGTCTGACCCCACTGTAGCTCAGATACGCTTAGTACTAGAAAGCTGTAATTTGGCATAGGTATACCTATTAATCACGCCGACAAAGTGCTAAAATAAAATCTTGAACAAATTTTTTTTTTTGCGTACTGGCCAAAATTTGGCCCTTTAGTTAGTCCTATAAATACCTTTTGGATAATTTATATATTACGTATATCAGAAAAGCATCGTCAGAGACGGGTAATTATTCCATTTATACAGATTATTCAAACGTAATGTAGTTCTTTCCAAAGGAAATTATTACATAGGGTAAACTACTAAGCTAGAAGGTTATACTCGCATCACAACACTCTTTAAATTTTGATGGTGGATATTTTATCTGATTCTTCATTTTTTTAAAGGGTTTCCAATGACAGCAAAAAAATGCCGAAAGTTTTTGACAAGCTTCGTTAGGAAGACAATCAATTTGAATATTTCAAAATTTAAAATAAAAATAAGTTGAGCTTTTTTTTTGCACAAAACGTAATTAATCGCAGGAGTAATTGCCAACTAATTTATAGTTGCTCGCTCGGGTCGATCTCAGAATTCCAGATTCTCAAAATACCTGATTCTCAAAACACCAGGTTCTCTAAATACCAGATTCTCAATATAGGTACTAGAAGTAAATTTAAATGAAAAATTGTTTCAGGTAAATAAGTATAATAATATGTAAATAATAATAATAATTAAAACTTTATTCGGGTGGCATAGACCAGAGAAACCTTAACCTAGTACAAATTTCTTAATATTTTAATTTTCCATGACTCGCCACACATACACAAGACATGATCCAATGACTCTGAAAGGGACAATCAAATCGTACAGCTATTGCGTTCAGAATGCCGTTGTTGCTACCCCGTATACGGACCAGCAGGGAAGCTGCTTTTTTACGCATGACGGCCTGGAAACCATCAGTGCGCGCTTCAGCATATATCCCAGACGCGCTGCACCGTCACGGCAGACCCAACAACATCCTGAAATTAACTTTTTGTATTCGTAAAAATAAGGAACAGAATATCAAATTACGGGTACTTGATTGCACTAAAAATAAAATAGTAAAAATAAATCGTACACAACAGAAATAACAAAGTGAAATAAACTAAAACAGTTCAGGTTTTCTTCAACGTCGCCTTATTCTAGCTAAAAGATTTATACATTCGGTGACTGTGATTTTGTTGCTCATGCAATCATTAATAATGTTATAATTTTTTTTTGATCCATTGCCATGTCATTTGCGTTTCTTTTTTTATCTGGACAGTGGAGGGCGTTCCTCTCAATGTAATTATTTTCTATAACATATTTATGCTTTTCATTTCATTTTCTTTAACGATTATAAGAGGGAAGGATTGGGAGGAATGATGGCTTTAATTTTTCGGTGCCAACCTTCTATGGCATTTGTCGTTATGTTTTTTTTTTTCACTAAACAGCTGTACACTTCATTAGTATTTTTTTGTGTCCAGTATTGAAGTAATCCAGAAATGTTGTAGAAATCTCATTGACTTGTACCATTTCAATTATAGCGAGAGGTACGCTTCTGGAATAGTTACTGGAGGAAGCAATGCTAATTGTGGGCAAAGTTGTATTATTCGCGACCTTTATCGGATTCACAGAATTTCAACTTTTGACAGCTTTCCAGAAATGATAATAACACCCTTTGATTTTCACATCCGGATATTCTTCTATGACGGCTTATAATACAGTAACTTCATAGTCATATTTATTGAGTTGAGCAGCACGATTACTGACAAATGCGTGCACTGACTGGACAGGTCCACTCAATCTGTGTGGTTCTTTCCTCAAAAGGACTATTTCGGACACCAATCTACATGGCCTTCACATGATCTGACCAAGATTATGTCTGGACTTTAAAAGAGACTGTGACCTCTGAGTTTGTTTCGGCCTTTCTTCTCAGAGTAGTCAGATAGGAAACGCCGACCTCATCTAGCTTTATTTAAAAAAATATGATTGACGTGTAAAAGTGTTTGTACAAACCTACTTACAGAAAATAAATCATTTATCATTTATATACTGCCAACTCCATTGCAAATTTTTATCTTATATCGAAAATATCAGGATGCATCGCGTAATTGAAAGGTACAAAACTAATTGTTCACTGCGTGCCAAGACCAAGTGCGTGCATGTACATCTGATGAACGGTTTTAGAGACACTTTAAATGTACCGTCACCGTATAACGTTTTTACTGACTCTAAAGAGTCACAAAGCTCTTTGGTCATTAATGTACCAAAATATTATTATAATAAATATTTTGATTTCAACTGTTTGATTATACTCCTTTAATGAGAATCTGGTATTTTGAAAGTCAGGTATTTAGAGAATCTGGTTTTTGAAAGTCTTTGGTGTTCCAAGATGGAGCCACTAGCTCTACTCGCTTCACGTTAATCGCCGGCGGTAGGACAGGTGCCTTTATAGTAGTAGTTAGTTGACCAAGGTTAACTTTAAAATACATAATCTGAATTTGAAAAGGTCACATTGGTACTTTCCATATTCAAACCTTGTGCTTGAAGAGCAGGCAAAAAAGAGTTTTGTATCCACATCACAATGCAACATGGCTACCCTTCAGTTACATACAGTAACAGGGCGAGCACGACATCGTATGACAATTCTCATCACGTTCAAACTATAGAATATAAATTGTTTTGCTTCGTAACAATATCAGCGTCGAACGGGAAGAATTTTTAGCGTGTCTTTATTTTTAAACGTTAGGGAGACGTTTAAGCGTCAAGAAATGTATGGTTAAGCAGACGATAATCATTACATAACTCTATGCAACGCTTAAAATAAGTTCCCTAATATCAGAGCGAGATGAGAAAAATATGCTTTGTCTCATCTTTTGCATTTCATCGTCTTTGGAAGGCAACGTACCTTTCTAATTCCGACTAACTGATACAAAGAGGTACGGAGAGTTAACAGTTTGTTTACAGTTGGAGATCTCTGCATGTTGCAAACTTTAGGGTAGCATGTTCTGAATTCGCTTACGGTAAGTTAGAGGTGTCTTCGATTAACTTTCCAGTGTCTGTAACTACTCGTATACCTTCCTGGTGACTACAACTTTTATTTTTAAAGATGATGATGATGTAGTCACCAGGCAACAATGACAAACTTCCATATAATTAAACCACTTAAGGAATGAATTTAAAAAAAAATCTTCTTTAGTGCTCACATACATACTCGTACTATAAAATAAAGTCGCCTTTCGTGTCTGTCCGTGTGACCGCTTTCTTTTTCTTCTTAACTTTTTTTTTTTTTTGAGGGTGGGAAATCATCAAATAACTTCTCCCGCTCTGGGCGGAGCGGGAGGGTGTGTCAGACTCTTACTGACTAAAACCCACCCGTATTCCTTCCTGTTGCCTGTGTTGCGGGAGCCTCGGTGACCCATAAGTACCTTCCCGCGATTTCTTCTTAACTACAGAATGGATTTTGATACGGTTTTCACCATCATTTAGAGCATTTATTTCGAAAGGTTTCTTTATAACACGATAATATTTAATTTATATACCTATAGCACAGAAATCTCAATGATTTGACATGTCGCCACATGATTGCACCCGTCAACCCGTGCGAAACATGGGCGGGTGGGTCACTACCACAGACTACAATATAATATATGGTAGTCACTACAGTCCGGCCGTCGAGAGAATGCGTTCCTGACACTTGTCAGTTAGACAATTTCTATTAAGGGTATTACATTGCTCGATGATCTTGATGATTTGATCTCCGTTCTGGTATTTGTTACTTTGGCGCCACCTACCGACAAATGGACATACTTCACTAAAACGAACTGAAGATAAAGCAAGAACACAGATGTGTCGCAGAGTTGTCATCGGTTTTGCCTATTTTATTCTCTCTCTGAGAGATTTAATACATTTTGTCCCATAAGAGTCTTGTACCTACATCATAATTTTGTATTATTTTGTAATTGTAGATGTACTTTGCTTAATGAACTAGTTTTCATCAGTTATTTCATTGAGCATGGGTGCTAACTACATGATACAATCTGAAGGTCTGATGATGACCAGGTAAGCGCTTATCGGTTCTCAGTAACGGAAATAGTTAGAACGACGTAGCTTTCAGCATTTGTCTAATTGAGCACGGGTGCTACTATATGATATATTCTAAAGGTCTGATGATGACCAGGTAAGTGCTTATTGGTTCTCAGTAACGGAAATAGTTAGAACGACGTAGCTTTCAGCATTTGTCTAATTGAGCACGGGTGCTACTACATGATACATTCTGAAGGTCTGATGATGACCAGGTAAGTGCTTATCGGTGCTCAGTAACGGAAATAGTTAGGATGACCTAGCTTTTAATATTTATCTAATTGAGCACGGGTGCTACTACATGATACATTCTGAAGGTCTGATGATGACCAGGTAAGTGCTTATCGGTGCTCAGTAACGGAAATAGTTAGGATGACCTAGCTTTTAATATTTATCTAATTGAGCACGGGTGCTACTACATGATACATTCTGAAGGTCTGATGATGACCAGGTAAGTGCTTATCGGTGCTCAGTAACGGAAATAGTTAGGATGACCTATCTTTTAACTTTTATCTAATTGAGCACAGGTGCTACTACATGATACATTTTGAAGGTCTGATGATGACCAGGTAAGTGCTTATCGGTGCTCAGTAACGGAAATAGTTAGGATGACCTAACTTTTAATATTTATCTAATTGAGCACAGGTGCTACTACATGATACATTCTGAGGGTCTGATGATGACCAGGTAAGTGCTTATTGGTTCTCAGTAACGAAAATAGTAAAGATGACCTAGCTTTTAACATTCATCTAATTGAGCACGGGTGCTACTACATGACACATTCTGAAGGTCTGATGATGACCAGGTAAGTGCTTATCGGTGCTCAGTAACGGAAATAGTTAGGATGACCTAACTTTTAATATTTATCTAATTGAGCACAGGTGCTACTACATGATACATTCTGAGGGTCTGATGATGACCAGGTAAGTGCTTATCGGTGCTCAGTAACGGAAATAGTTAGGATGACCTAGCTTTTAATATTTATCTAATTGAGCACGGGTGCTACTACATGATACATTCTGAAGGTCTGATGATGACCAGGTAAGTGCTTATCGGTGCTCAGTAACGGAAATAGTAAGGATGACCTAGCTTTTAACATTCATCTAATTGAGCACGGGTGCTACTACATGATACATTCTGAAGGTCTGATGATGACCAGGTAAGTGCTTATCGGTGCTCAGTAACGGAAATAGTTAGGATGACCTAGCTTTTAACATTTATCTAATTGAGCACGGGTGCTACTACATGATACATTCTGAAGGTCTGATGATGACCTTGTCAGTGTTTATCGGTTCTTAGTAACCACAATCATAAATAAGGTCATCAGATCGATTTGATTTGACCATGTATTTTCCTATGTGTGTAGGTAATAAAGTTGGGTTTCTGATGGTGACTAGTAAAATAAAAAAAAATAGTTTAATGTTTCGTTTATAAAATTTAAAACTTTTAATTCCCGTTAAAAGTCATTGAAATCCAAATATCGTGAACAGGTTGGTTGGTCATTTATTGGGATTGGTGTTGGTGTTGAAGGTGCATGTAGGCTTTCTTGAAGTGCGCACATATCTTTGTCTTCTGGTTTTTGTACGTTATGCACCTTTTCCGGTCTTCCTCATTCTTTATTGCTTGTAATATATATGGCGGATTTCTAATTTCCATATTTCGCGTATCCAAAAGTTCCGGCAAAAAACAATTTAAATAAAATGTACATAATTTTATTTTCAAAAAACTACTCTACTGTAAACTTAGATGCAAGTCCTACACGTTTCTCTCCTATGAGTTTCAAACTTTGTATACCACAGTTTAAAGCACCATGACCACCTATTTCTTAAATTTTGGAAAAAAGTAAGCAATGTCAATGACTCGTCTTCCACATATTTATTTTGTTTCTGCTTGTGATTGTGTTTCTTCAATAATCAAATCTGGTAAATCTTCATGTTGTTCAAGCTATAACAAACATTTTAATAATATACAAGATGATTTTTAAAATATTCTTTTTTTTTTGTTCAAAGGCTAAGAAAATACTTAGTCATATGTTTTTAAAGCCGATATAGGGTCAAAAAGAATATACACCGAATGACATTTTTACGGTCTGGAAATTGTTTTGATTATATCTGGTTAGTACCATTGAATTTGTAAGTTTCGATGAGGTATCTCAAAAAAAAAACATTAAATCTATTCATGCTACAGCCCGTGCGTAAAACGAATAATAGCCAAAACAGGAGAAGATAGGAAATGGCGGCGTTGGCTGCGATCACGCATGAATGAATGATGTAAGTACTAGAGAGAGAGAGAGAGAGCGCGGGACTCGGGCGAGCGGGTATGCATGAGCGTCTCGTGCACCTGCAAGGATGAAAGGATATCAAAGAGGCCGACGGCAAGTGTGGCGAGTATCTATCGGCAGGCTTCAAAGGATAGAATCGTAGTAAAAAATAAATAAATCGATAAATGAATATCCAAGTTCAAATCACAGGTTTCTGTTTTTATTGTTTTAGTATGAAAAAAATACTTCAAACGTTTTCTATTTAGTGATAGGATCTCTCTCTGATCTCTATGCTAGTGAAAAGTAAAAAAAAATATGCTATAGGCTTTCTGCTCCGTTCACCAACCCAATTTTATTCAAGACGGTAAAAATAGTCAGCCGGTATATTATATGTACAGTGTAAATTCTTTATAACGAAACTCAAGGGCCCGAGCATTTTTTTCGTTATGTAGAGTGAAGAAAGAAAAATAACTGGATATCACATAATATTTTTTTGAATCAATAGGCTCCTAATTACATTATCTAAGGGCAATGGCACACGTGTTCTAGGCAATTAACAATAACAAAAGCAAGGCGGCTGTTTACGACCTCAGGTGTCTTTCTTAGAAATTTTGGCACCACGAAGACAAATTCGGAGCCTTTTGTTAAATGATAAAATGAACAAAAATACTGATAATACCTAAATGTTTACTGACGCCTAAATATGAACGTACTTTTTCATAATAGACTAGCTGCTGCCCGCGGCTTCGCCCGTGTGAGTGTCGGAAATAAGGTATTGTTTTTACTATTACAGTCTGGTAATAAGCCACTCACCACAAAAAAACTAAAATGTATTTTAACTAGGTATTTTATTCTTAAAACCAAGTCTGAAATTTTCCCAGTCGCCTTGGTCTCCATGAGCTCTTTCAAATGAGTTCAAACACGACGGTTCTACGTAGTACCGTTAATGAGATCATATACCTACCTTCGGAGTACACCATCAGGTAGGTGACATCATCAGTCACCTAGGTCTTCACGAGCTCTTTCAAATGAGTCCAAACACGACGGCTCTACGTAGTGCCGTCAATGAGGTTCTTTACCCACCTTCGTAGTCCACCATCATGTAGGTGACATCATTAGTCACCTAGGTCTCCATGAGCTCTTTCAAATGAGTCCAAACACGACGGCTCTACGTAGTGCCGTCAATGAGGTCCTAAACCCACCTTCGGAGTCCACCATCATGTAGGTGACATCATTAGTCACCTAGATCTTCATGAGCTCTTTCAAATGAGTCCAAACACGACGGCTCTACGTAGTGCCGTCAATGAGGTCCTTTACCACCTTCGGAGTCCACTATCACGTAGGTGACATCACCAGTCGCCTAGCTCTCCACCAGCTCTTTCAAATGAGTCCAAACACGACGGTTCTACGTAGTGCCATCAATGAGATCCTATACCCACCTTCGGAGTCCACCACCAGGTAGGTGACATCATTAGTCACCTAGGTCTCCATCCTCCATTAAAACGAAATTCTCGAGATAGCTAAACGATAAAAAAATAAACACCATAGAAATAATAATACGAGTATGTATATACACTAAAAGGGTAGGTACTTACCAATAGTTTTGGAGAGCTCGTCCACGCTTCACTTTACATTTATTTTTATATTTAGGCCATATTCAAGCTTACTCTATGATGGGTTCAAAAAACAAAACAAAACTACAAACTACTTTATATACATTTACAAACTTAATTTATATTCTTATTTTACGAAATATTTATATTTGTACTATTTACAATATGATTTCATTCAGAAATCATTCAAAACGTGAATTTAACTATTTTATTTGAAAAAAATAACGCGCGTATAGTCCACCCGTCACCAGAGTCATAGAGACACTGAAGTGTCGCGTTCCGAGCGTGCATCACAGGCCTTTCTCGCGAAGTTTCGGGTTTTTATTTATTTTAAAAAAATATTTAATGAAATACGAAAAAAAAATACAAATTGTTAAATACGTCATTACGTATTTTTTGGTACAAAATTCATGCCGAACTATTCAGCCATTACAGAGAACATTTACAATTTAGGTTGAAAAAGGACCTATTTACTATAATTTTTTTCCAAAATTTGGGAAAGTTTATTGAAATTTTAAACAATACAATGCATTTTTAATGACCTTTAGTATAACATATATTTTTTATATTGAAAACGAACAACAGGATTCATCTACAAACTTCGTTAAACATACGGTATTTTTGGGATTTCAGCGATGTAATCCCCTTAAGGTGCTCCCTCACCGAGAGCATTCGCGTGTAATGTAACGTTACAGATTTGAGCATTACATCAGTGAAGGAGGAGAACCGAGCAATACAATGCGCACCTTGTTATGATACTATGTGTAATATCTTGATACAACTTGTAACATCAATGCGCTCCACTTCCCCCCGCCTGCTCAGTAGCCCACGTGACAGTGAAGCGAACGCACGTCGTCAATAGTGTTTTTGACGCCTCGGGGAATTTTTGCGCCGCGGACAAATGTAAATTTAAGTAATGGCCTGGGACAAAGAGAGGACCTTATTATTAATCGAAAAATATAGGGAAATCAGGGAATTATGGGACCCCAAGCATCCTTGACATTTTAATGAAATAATGAAACAAGACGGTTGGGTGAAATTATCGGATCAATTTGGGATAACCGTGGAAGAATGTCAAAAGAAAATCACAAGCCTGTTAGCACCTCTTCGAAGAGAAAAGAGCAAAATGAAAAAAAGTGCCACACAATGAGGGACATTCCACCGGTTATTGAAGTGTTCAGCCAAATTTAGCCAACCATCTGGTGTACTAGGTAACTGAAAAAAGAAACTTGTTTTAAATTCCTTGTGAAACACAGGACTTGCAAGAGACTCGGGACAAGCCACCTGAAAATCCTGTTGCGCACTATAACGGAAATAAGCGAATGTGGATGAAAGTGATGATATAATGCACTCGACTTTTCAAATTTTGCAAGACTTTCTACTAAATCGGATGAATGCACTAGTTTTGGGAAATTAATTAATTACTGACAAACACAAGAAGTACTCTAAAAATACTCTAGGGGAAGGCCCTAGAATATTTTGAGAGTACCTACTTCTTGTTGTGTACAGCATCACATTTCCAATATCTTGTTTAGTGCCGATTGCGGCGAATATGAGTACATGTGCCAGCTATGGATATTGGACTCCTCATTCTCAACTGTCGCGTAATGAATCAACCTATGCTGGACCCTCAGGCCTCCAAAGTACACCCTCACAAGCTCTCCAAAGTACACCCTCACCAACCCTCCAAAGTACACCCTCACCAACCCTCCAAAGTACACCCTCACTAGCAGCAGTTCCATCCACCGCAGACGCCCTACTTTCTTCGCCTGAAGCTAGTTTTAATAGCCAAGAAAGTGAGGGGTTTATGCGTAAATTTGGAGATCTGATTGATTACTTAAACTGAGATATATTTGTTTAGATGGTACAGTCGGTCACACATCAGACTTAACATGTTGACCTTGAAAGCGCCTCTATGCTGCCATGCCGCACAAAATACGAACGCTTTTTGTAGAGCAACTGTTGCACCTGATGTGTGGTTGTATTATAAATCACGATGTACATACCCATCGTAGAACAACCTCTAGAAGGCATAAATCCATTAAGTAGTGACGAAGATGAGATAATGTAAAAAATAGATAAAATAAATGCATAAACTTAAACATTGTATTTTTATTCATTACAAAACCATAGTCAACACTTTCGGTGATACCTAATTAAATACCTAGTGTCCTATTTTATTCAAATAGTGTAAAAAAGATTAGATAAAAAGCAGCGTCCTCCCTGAGTAACATAATAAATTAGGTTAAAAAAAAACAAAGACGAAGCCGCGGGCGGCTGCTTGTTATGTTCGCTTTTTTGCGGGCGGTACAAACACGCCAATATGACGTCACCGCGCTCAGGTCCCAACTTATCGCGCACGGGTAGTACACGTAAATGCTCCCGGTGAGGGAGCACCTTTGACTATAAGGATCAAAGTCGCAAAACACATATTCGTTAGTATGAAATTGACAGGTGTCAAGAACGCATTCTCATTCGTATTCCACGCGCGCCTCAAAGAGATGTCGTCAGCACAATGTAGGGGTCCACTAGGGCCGATGCCTGCCGGGGTCGCGGGAAGGTACTAATTGGTCACCGAGGCCCCCGCAACACGGGCAACAAAGGAATACGCGTGGGTTTTAGTCAGTAAGAGTCTGACACACCCTCCCGTTCCACCCAGAGCGGGAGAAGTTAGAAGTTATTTGATGATTTCCCATCCAAAAAAATTCTCTCAACGGCCGGACTGTAGTTCGTTATAAAAGGATCTCTTATCTAAGATTTTTAATAAGTAGGGGTAGATTAGTTCCATATCCACTACTTTTTTTTCAGAAATGTTTCGATAACTATTTTCAATTAGGAACTCTCGTCTCTATACCTATGGATTTGTGAAACTTCTATCTAGCCACAAGCCTCAAACTTAAAATAAGGTTTTAAATAAACATCACAGTACTAAACATTAACCATTCAGCTATTCTAACAACTCAGGAACTTCACCAATAGGGATTAAGGTCGTGATTATAAGTGGTGCATATCAAAACTTTGACCATTCACCAGCTTTACGGTCTGAACAACGATAACGTCATTTAAATCGATTTAGGTGGTTATAAATATATTTTGATCTTTCAGTTTGGTTATTGTTTATGTCGTTTAGTACTTTATTTACAGGGCGTAATATCTAAAAACCTGAAAGGGGTAATTCACTCATCATTATGATCTGTGGAAGCAGTCCCGAAATCGTGAAAAAAATCTGCTGCTGCATACATTTATGTTCGCATAACACGACGAATTGTAGGAAAAACCTGACATGTGAGTATTTTGCGCGATTGGAGGGTGGTTCCACTTGTAAAAGTTCTTCATGGTGATAAATACCTACATTTTTTTTTCTTGTATCTATATAGTATCTACCTGAAATTGTTTGTAGCCCAACACCTTTTTTTATTTTTTTTTGGGTGGGAAATCATCATATAACTTCTCCCGCTCTGGGCGGAGCGGGAGGGTGTGTCAGACTCTTACTGACTAAAACCCACCCGTATTCCTTCCGTTGCCTGTGTTGCGACCCCGGAAGGTAGCCCAACACCTAGGATGACAATTTGCAAATTTGCGCGTTTTTCTTCAAGGTTATTTTTACAGGAAATTAGTTTCTCGCCGCTGGCCGCAAATACTCAAGTTTCTAAGTACATGGCAACACGTTGTGACGCTAGCCAAATACCCACTCAAGTTACTAAATACAACGATGTGAAGGTAACTACGTTACAACCACATTCAATTAAGCTGACC
The DNA here is from genome assembly GCA_905333075.3 of Atethmia centrago. Taxonomy (NCBI): domain Eukaryota; kingdom Metazoa; phylum Arthropoda; class Insecta; order Lepidoptera; family Noctuidae; genus Atethmia; species Atethmia centrago. The sequence continues at coordinate 12,444,603 of HG995386.1, read as the reverse complement.
TCTTGGTCTTGATTATCTATGCAATATATATTTTATCCTATTAATATCTTTCAAGTTGTATATATTCATCATTAGTATTACCTGGCGTTTACACCCATATACAAGTTGCAATTCTTGTTTTGAACAAGTCTTGTAAAATACTTCAAAAACACATCTTGTATACAACCTGTATCACCCATGTATTGACGTTGTTTCAAACATGTATTTTTAACTGTTTTGTTCACCTTTTTGACAGCTTTCTACAAGTTTCGTATACAGCTAATATTTATAATTTGTTTTATATGTAAACGATGAACGAAACCAGAAGGCACAACATGTAGAATACATGTTTTATACTCGTACCTTTGGTGTAAACGGGGAGTTAGAGAACTTGTTTTACACGTGTACTCGTATTGACGTTGTTTCCAACATGTATTTTTAACTGTTTTGTTCACCTTTTTGACAGCTTTCTACAAGTTTCGTATACAGCTAATATTTATAATTTGTTTAATATATAAACGATGAACGAAACCAGAAGGTACAACATGTAGAATACATGTTTTATACCTTTGGTGTAAACGGGGAGTTAGAGAACTTGTTTTACCAGCGGCTTGAAAGACAAATAGATTATGCAGTCAAATAGTGTTCTGCAGTTTTTCATGAAAAGGGACGGAAGTGTGTAACAGGAAGTGACAGCTTGAGCATGGAATAGGTAAGTACTTTTTAATAGCATGGAATTAGTAAGTACTTTATAATAGGATGAAATTAGTATACTCATGGAATAAGTAAGTGGCCAGTGGGCGACCGCTAGTAATGAATAATTATTCGAATAAATATTTCAGTATTTAGCTGTTTTACATTTTTAGGTTAAATCAAATCAAATCAAATCTTTTTATTGTGGGCATAGGTTTTACAACAAAACCATTTTCTGTTCCTGTTCAGTTGCTTATTACCACTTACATACCACCACATTACACATAAAAAACATAATTTTTGAGGATTTTGTGATCTGACTGAACTTGACCAACAAAACATTTTGTTTTTTTTTTTCGACAAGCATGATAAGTATCACCCATACATATGAATAGAGTCTTAGTACTTAGTAAATATTACAAGCGAAACGAGTGTATTATTTTTTTTTAATCTGCGTTCGAATTTACGCAATGTTTACTCCGCACCAACACGCACTGGCCCTGCGTGGTGGATTACGGCCCACTGCCTCTCACAGAGAGGAGGCCAGCAGAGGAGCAAAGGAGGTCCCAGCAGGGGGAACATAATAGGCTGATTATGCTTACTCCGTGCGTTCATGCTAGGCCCACTGGTATATTACTCGCAGGTAAAGTTGTGCCTAAATTCAAGAGATGTGGACTAAGGTAATTGACAGCAGTACCCAGAAAACAAACCTACAAGATAGTTTCCATCCACCATTTCCTTTTTCCTAAACGGTTCCCGTATTACTAAACACATGTGCGCCTTGCGAGCACGTTTACAAGCAATCGTGACCTGAAAGGTCAAAAGTAAATTACGAGTTCCCTTTTCCTTGTTTTTAGGGTTCCATACCAGATGGATGCAAACGAGACCCTATCACTAGGATCTACGTTGCCCTTCTGTCAGTCTGACTGCCAGAGGGTTGTTTATTTTAAATCGTAATAAGTAGCCCAGCAATGGGACATAATAGTTGGAAAAAAAAAGTTTGCCAGTTAATTTTTTCACAGAATATACGAGTTACTATGGTTTGATAACATTATAAATAATAAAATGAAGGCATACTATAGACGTTTTGGTGGTACGGAACTCTTAGTGCGAGGGCCCGACTTAGAAGAACAAAATAAATTGTCTAAAAGTTTTCTTCTGAACTCATTAAACAGGAAAGTGTTTGAACAATGTTAATTGAGTCGATGATGTTTTGAATTTTATGAGAAATGCTTTTTAGGATTTTTCACGGCATTTAGGAATAATGGAAGGTCATTGGAAGATTTATTAATTAATTTACTTTAATATTAAGATTCTGAGACTAAAAAGAGTTTTTTCAAAGACAAAGACACCGGTCAAGTATATTATTAATTGATTTAAATTTTATTTCTATTTTGTTTTGTTGACATTGTTTGTATTCATGTTTTCATTTATGTAATAATTTGCACGCCGTAAGGTAGACTGTAGCCGATCTCATTAATGTAAGTACAACATCTTATACCTGTACTTGCATTCATAGCAAAAAAAAATCTAATTCTGATTCTGAAGTGCTAGTTGAACTCGCGTGATGAGGGTTCCTTACTATCAATATTTTATCTACCATATTTTTTATCCCAAGACCAAACTTAAAATTGTAGTTGAAAAATATGTTGTTCCGTGCATTCCAACTGCAAATGTAAGTTTGTACGCACAATGTTGAGAGATTTACCATGTTATTTTAACACCATAGACTTCTTATAGGTAGGTTTTCCTGTAGTCTGTAAGTAAAGAACTATTTTTTCTGTATTTTTTTTTTTCAAGATTTAGGCGCAGTAGTTTCGGAGTTATGGGTAAATTTTCATCAAAAATATATTTGAGACCCTCACAAAAAGCGCCTTCATTTAATATGTCACACGTTACAATCCGCAAAACTTTTTCTAATTTGGCCCCCAAAAGTGACACGTCCGTATTTGGGTCACAGAAATTCATGTGTGTACCAAATTTCAACTTAATCAGTCCAGTAAGTAGATTTGGAGCAAATTGGCTGTCACAGACGGACAGATAGCGGGGTCGCGGGACCCTTTAGTACCTACTAAAGGGTCACCGAGGCCCCTGGCAACACAGGCAGGGAAGGAATACGGGTGGGTTTTAGTCAGTAAGAGTCTGACACACCCTCCCGCTCCGCCCAGAGCGGGAGAAGTTATTTGATGATTTCCCATCCAAAAAAAAAAAATATCAGACAGACGGGCACACGAGTGATCCTATAAGGTTTCCGTTTTTTCCTTTTGAAGTACGGAACCCTAAAAAAGAAGAGCACGGCTTTTATGATTTACTATCATTATATTTTGTACCCCTTTTTACGACGGCGCAGTATGAAATTTAGTAAGTTAAAGTTTATGGAGGAGGAGTGCAGAAAGCTAATATTTTTATTTAATATGAAATAAAATAAAAATACATTACACACACATAGTACGCTATGCGTTTGACAGACACACACATAGTATCCGGGCCTCATGACTTGAAGATAGTGACAAGAGACAGCTTGAGCTTGGAATTACTAAGTACTATATAGATTGTAAGTAGAGGGGGTCGGATTTCCACCAATGGGCGACCACTAGTAATTTTATAATCTAATGAAAACAATATTATGTAAGTAGTATTAATATGATTTACAAAAACGATTGTTTTCATTAATAGAAAAATAATTATTTATGTTACGATTGGTAGATCAATATTAAGAATAGTGTATAAAGACCCGTGTATTTGCTTCAACGCATATTGTCACAGCAAATAATTATTGTCTCCTACAAAACCAATATTTCCCTACTCCTCACTTAAGTCAAAGAAAAGCGTTCCTTTCTCTTCAATCAGACCTCTTGAAATGTAGAACTACTTCAAATAAGAATAGATAACGAATCTTGATTGTGCAAATGCAGTCGGGACGAAGCGGAGGAACGAAACGGCATAGATGTCTTTTGTTGACACTCAAAAGACTGTGTCTTTTTATAGCATTTTCTAGTGCAGCTTAAAAGAATTGTGACGTAACTAGTTTTCCTACGAGTTGAGGAGAGCAATTTGCTTATGTTTTGTGTCAGTTCAATCTACCTAGCTTTTTCTCAACTATGTTAGCGTCGGCTTACAGTCTGACTGGATGCAGCTGAATACCAATATTTTATATGGACTGCCTGTCTGACCTCCACAACCCAGTTACTGGGTAACACGATACCCCTTGGTAAGACTGGTTATCAGACTTTTGGGGTTTTGACTACCCGTAACGACTGTCAAAGATCTACAAATGACAGCCGGGACCAACGGCTTAACATGCTTTCCGAGGCACGAAGAGGTCTTGGTATGTAAAGATGGTCACGCATCCACGGACCAACCGCGGCAAGCGTAGCTTAACCTGATCGATCGACCCGTGCGGCTGTTATTACTTACCCACAAGCCCCTTAAAATACATAGGTAATAGGATATAAAAAATTCTAACTTAATAACAAGGAAAATTAATAAAGCGCTTCTCCTCTACTTATTTAAAAATTTGCTGTGCCTCACAAAAAAAAATTGAAACTGTTATGGACATAACTGTTTCAATTTTTTTTATCTTTCTTAACACCTGTAATTTTATGATATGCATTGCAATAAACGATTTGAGATTTAAAGATACGATAAGATAATCATTTATTTGCTCAAACATGAGTACAATACATACAACACAAATTGTCAGCATGCAAGAGATGTTAAAAGTACAGATTTATTTATTTATACAGGGTGACATTGAAAACATGCGACAAATCGAAATGGGAGATTGTACTCATCATTATGAACAACTTTTACTAAGGGACCAAAGCTACAATCCCAAAAAAAAAAACTGCTGTCCCCTACATTTATGTTCGCAATACCTCATCAAAATGTAGGAAAAGCAGATTTTCTTTTTGGGATTACAGCTTTGGTCCCTTAGTAAAAGTTGTTAATAATGATGTATACAATGTCCCATTTCAGTTTGTCGCAAGTTTTCAATTTCAACCTGTATAATCACTTATAACTATTATTACAGGTACAACCCAATGCAATAGCGAAACAAACTTAATAATAACAACTTATTTTCTAAAACTTATTACATACAATGTCATCCTTGTGAATTCACTCCGTGTACACGCAAAAGTGTCTATTTCTTCTGCTACAAGGTTAAGGGTGCGAGGCGCCCGCGTCAGGGGTGCCTCATTTATCAGATTAGTGCGGCCACGAGGTACAGCCGGTATCTGTCGGGCACACTGTTGGCGTTATGTATCTTGCCTCTAATTAATTTAAATAAATATGAGACAAGTGCGAACTGACGCCTAACTCTCAGCTCATTGTATCCAACCATGCCCAATATAAACAAGGTTGGATACATAAGCGGGTAAAAAGGATATACTCCATAGAGCCTCAAATATAAAAATCTAACAAATTTATTATGAATTCGCTCCAACATGAGACTATATTTAGTCTTCTCACCAAAGTGTTGTATAAAGCGATAGTCGCCGTAATATTTGTGAAACCAAGAACAGTACGCATAATAAACCCCAAATTTCTGTAGGCCTTTTTACAGCACTTGACTATATGATCACGAAACGCTAGCCCCGCGTTAAGAGTAACTCCTAAGTCCCTAACCTCTGTAACCCTGATTATCGGAATCCCATCAATGTTGTAATTATGACTACGTGCACGCAAGAAAGTGATGCTGACATATTTTTGGGCGTTGAATTGCAGAAGGTTTTCCTTGCGTTCACAGTCCTCATCACCCCTCACTGCCCTGGATAACTTAAGATTGTTTGCAAATAATAAATAATTTGCATCCTTAACGACTTTGGGCAAATCGTTTACCATTATTATAATTTGCAGAGGTCCGAGGTTACTCCCTTGGCTTACACCAGACTACGTAAAGTACGGCTCTGACTTATGGCCCTCGTACTCTATATTACTGCCTATCCTTCATGTAACTGGCGAAGAAATGAAGCTGGTGTGGAGTGAAACCAACCGCTGCTAACTTCTTGAGCAACACGTCATTATCGACCAGGTCAAATGCTTTTTTTAAATCGAAGCAGCGTCTGCTTGAACCTCACTGTCTACAATCGGCAACACATGACCCATGTAACTCAGTAAGTTACTGGTGGTGCTCCTCATTGGTCTAAACCCGTGCTGTGCATCTGAGAGTTGCGTTTTCACTTGCATAAAAATACTGCTATAAATAGCGCACTCGAACACTTTAGCCGGTGACGACAGTACCGCAATAGGTCTGTACCCACTAACATTGTGGTCACTTATACCTCCTTTCGGTACCGGCACGACACGAGTGGTTTTCCATCTCTCTGGAAACACGGCTGCCTTCAGACACTTATTGAATATATGGAGCAACGGTAGAGCCAGCACAGATCTACAGTCTCTGAATATGTAAGGCGGAATACCGTCCGGTCCCGCAGATCTCTTCGGCTTAAGTTGTTCAAGTGCACTTTGCAAATAAAAATAGATCATCACGTTTGCCTTAAACAATGGCATGCAAATATTAATAACATAAACAACAATGTCACTCCGCGTTTAATTATTTAAAAATGTCATGATAATATAGAGATCATTAAAAAATAATAAATTAGTAAGACATTATCAATACGATTTGTATTATAATTTTAATGAGTTTTTAGATGATAGATTTTGAAAATATCTTACTAATTTATATATTATGCCAGAAAATTTTTGACTTTCTTTTTGAATTCTACATCACTTACTTGCTTCGAGCTTTGAGGAAGTTTATTATAAATTTTTGTAGCCACGCAAAAGACACTTTTCCGCATAAGTGCAGTTCTATATTGCTGTAAGCAAATCTGACTATTGTCACGTCGATTACGCGGAAATCGATCCGCCATGCGAGAAAACAGGTGAGAATTGGATGTTAAAAACATTGCATTTTCGATTATATAAAGAGAAGGTAATATCAAGATTTTGTATTTTTGAAAATAAGGTTTGTAACTCTGAGTGGTTTCAAGTTTGATCATCGACCTAATGCAACGCTTTTGGGTTTTGAATATAAGTTCCCGGTCAGTCGAGTTACCCCAAAGGATAACTCCGTATCTTAAAATGGACTCCACCAAGCCGTAGTATGCGGTAAACAAAGCATCTACACTAACTACTGCTGCCAGTTTATACAGAGCATATGCTGAGGTACTTATTTTCTTACTGACGGTCTTTAAATGTGCCTTCCAATTAATTTAATTTATTGTCAATAGTAAGTCTTCAAAATTTTGTTGTATCTACTTCGTCAATGTTATTATTATTACATTATAAATAATATTTATTTACATAACCAAATTACAACATGAATATTAACATAAACTAAATTAAATTAAAACTAAGTTAAGTATAAAAAAGGCCCTCGGGGCATTGTACCGAGTATGCTGGCGGCATTAGCTCACTGAATTGCATTATTATTATTATTATTATTATTATAGTTTATGTCTAGATTGTTAATTAATATCAAGGAGCGTTGTCTGAAGTGCATGATTTAAGCCTTATTTAAATAATTTTTTAAATTGTTATTATTTAACCATTCTATAATTGCATTTAGCGAGTTATTAATGTCAGATTTATATGTCTCGATTTTACACGCAATTGTCACTACACTGTCATCGGCAAGAGGCTCATAGGTTGTTCTGTGGACTTAAGCAAGTCATTAATATATAATGTAAACAGGGGAGGTCCCAAAACACTTCCCTGTGGGACACCATACATAACTTCACGCTCTTGCGACCGATGTGACTCTTCTCGTTTTGTAGTTATGTTTATCCTACTGACTTCCATTATTTGCTTTCTGTGCTGAAGATATGACTCAAATAGTTTTAATATATTACCTCTAATGCCATAAAAGCCTGCGCATTTGATGTTCGTCTTGTAACGTGGTCTCACATACACGAACATCGAATATTCAAACACGGAACATCTATTTGTTTTCCGTGGAACTAGTTAGAAGTTTTTTTTTTATCTTGTATTCCGTGATCGATACTGCGTACAACTTCCACAATTTGGGGTTTTACCTGAAACAAAATAAAACAACGTTATAGGTTTATTTGTTATATGAACAATAATATTGCCTACAGAACGTACAGGATACATTTATGAGAATTACCGTAGGACGAAAATGAGAAAAGCAGTTCGTTGCGGTTTTCACCTTGAAGTTCCTTTACCAAAACGCAACCTATGACAGTAATAATAAATAGCCAACTAAAGCTGTAAAAAAATGTGTAATAATTTTCTGTTTGCCAATTTCGAAAACCAAAAAAATTATCAAATCTTTCATATCTCTACATTTATTAAACTGCAAACACAAAAGAAGCCACCAAGACAAAAACGAACTTCATCGCAAAATCTTTCAAGTTACAAAAGCAACGTCCATTGTGTGACAAGAAAAGAATCTCTAATATCATAACCGAAGTATAGAACGTCACAAAATGCTGAGTTTCCAAGCTTCACAACACAGAAAAGTACAGAAGGCCGACTGTTTAGATCGAGTGAGAACAGGTGCACGAGACTCAAACGGTCGACTATTATTGCACGAAAATGTTGACCAATAATATAACATAACATAACATCACGATGTTATGTTATGTTATATTATTATGATACTAGCGTAGTAAAAAAGTGATTAAAGGCTTCTACATACTAGCGCGACTTGTCGCGCGACGCGACGCGACACAAAGACACCGCGTGTAGCGCTACAAGCGGTGCCTTTGTGTCGCGTCGCGACGCGCGACAAGTCGCGCCAGTATGTAGAAGCCTTTATTATATTCATTGAGAACAAGTTTAATGTGACAAAGTCTAAAATTGATCAACGTTTTCGTTAGGTAATTGTACGTATAGCGGTGTCATTCAAATGCCAGTCGCGAGTAAGTGCGATTGCACTACCGGTACTTATGTGAAGTGTGTCACCTAATTGGGTGACACCTAATTGTAATGTATAAACATTAAACGGTTACGTATCGCTAGCTGGGTATATATATAACCAAAAGTGGTCATGGAATTAGTGGTTCAGCAGCTTCAATATCATCAGGATTGTGCCGAAATAATATTTAGCAGTTCGTCGTGGACGAAGTACAACAGCGGCTCCCCTGACATCATCTGTCATCAGAAGACAGCTGCCATGCATCCATCGACGCGACGCTCTGTAAGTGACTGTCACCAGCCAGTAGCAGGCCAGCAGCCAGCAGGCTCTTATCCAATCTTTTCGTTGATTCCAGTAACTTCGTAACAAAACTAGACGTCGCCACTTGCTGCGACGTCCTATATAAAAACGTTTCACTAACCACTAGTCGTTGACTAAAGTTACGACACGGAATCAACAAAACAAACAAATATGTTTATTTGTTAAGATATGGTACAACAGATGTTACAATATTGGTTCCAGCATACCCTGCCATATATGACGTACAAATATTTCTATACAAAAACAAAGCATATTAATAACCTATTAATAATTATGAATTAGAGAATAAAATTAAAATATAAAAAAAAAATACCCGACTGCCTCAGGACGGTAATGTTTTTCGAGAGTATGTATTTATGTATGTATGTATGTATGTATGTATGTATGTATGTATGTATGTATGTATGTATGTATGTATGTATATATGTATGTCTATTTCTTTGGCACGCTCTGTAGCCTAAACGGCATGATGGATTTTAACATATGAGGTGTCTTTAGATTCGTCTTAATTGTGGGAGTGACATAGGCTATATAATATTTATAAATTGCATCCGCAAATACAAAAAAAGGAGGGGAAGTTTTTTTTAAATTAATTGCAACAATATTGGTATCAAATAAAAGCTAGTAATGAGTAATTTTCAAATATATATATTAATAAAAAAAATATTTGCAGTCGGGTTTTTTGTTTTTTAAATAATTTATTACTATTCTTGAACACTGTAATATTTTATTTCTAATAACAGTCTGTGAATAATACCCATTTGAACAACGTCCAAGGCAAATCTTAAGTACTATTTGGCAAATGGATATATATTATAATTGCCAAGCAGTAAGTGTTTCTTTTAAATAACATTAGTTTTATTTGGGGCAATTTTAAATTGTCTTTGTGTCGTGTTCTACTATTTATTTTGTAACTGCTTTTTTTCTACAAAAATGCATATTTCAAAAATATGAAGTAAATACAGTATTTTAAGCTTTTGATTTGGTTTACAACTATCTAAAATGTGGGCTCCACACATTGCCCGGGTGCATTTTTTGTCCTTAAAAACTCTTTGCACGTCTACTGACCTTCCCCAAATTGTAAGACCATATCTGAGTACAGATGCTACATAAGCATGGTAAGCAACCATTGCGGTATTTAGATTAACTGTTTGTCTTGTTATTTTCAGGACATACACAAAGCGATCTAGTTTTTGAGTATTTTCTACGTGTGGTTTCCAACAGAAATTTGGGTCCTCGGTTATACCTAAGAATATACATTCATTGACAGTGTTTAAGGGGGAATCGCCGATAAAGGCTCCTACATACTGGCGCGACTTGTCGCGCGACGCGATGTGACACAAAGACACCGCGTGTAGCGCTACAAGCGGTGCCTTTGTGTCGCGTCGCGTCGCGCGACAAGTCGCGCCAGTATGTAGGAGCCTTAATAAAGACATAACGGTTAAGCAACTCTTACGGATTGCCTCTAACAATATTGACAGACACCGAACTAGACTTAGTAGTCTGTAGAGACGCGTGCCAAAAATCTAGATTTTGAAGCTTACGAGTTGCCTAGTGATAAACGAATGCTGAAGCGGAAGTGATTGCTTAGGGAGATCCCTAAGCAAGACTAGTTTAGTAAAATGACGTGTGTGAAAACTGCCTACCTTCTGTATTTTATATTTTGTGTCCACAGCTTCACAGGTGACCCAGTGAGCGTGTGAAATCGTTAAACCGTCCTAGATATCGTTAAACCGTCCTAGATATCGTAGAAGGCACTCAAAATGAACAATTCGGGTCCCGAACGACTGGATCCTTAAATCCCTGGGGATATGGAGATGTGCAAGTTTGTATTCACTTTGTTGTTGTAATAATTTTGTTAGGTTTGAGTAAGATTACATGCTGTTGTAGAAGATTTTCGAGAGCGGAAATGCAAATGGTTTTAAGAATTTTGATTAGGTAACGCATGACATTTATGACGGATTTAAATTGCTAATATATTCTTTCTGACTACCTTGTTGTTCTAGTGGTTGCAAGCGCTACGGCCGAGCATGAGATCCTGGATTCGATTCCTAGGTTGGGCAGTGTTATTGGATTTTTCCATCAGGAATTTCTCAGTAGCAGCCCAGTTGATGGCAGTTGGATCGCCCCCTATTACATGGGACCTAAACATAATTGGCGAAATGTGTGTGTACTATGGGTACACCTCTGCCTAACCTTTAAGGGAATACAGGCTTGATATTAAGTTATATTATGTGTGTATATTCGGTCCCGTTTTTCCCGAGATTCTGGTCATAAACGAAGCCTTCCATCTAAAAATGTTACATCATTACGCCTTCGTCACAGGCTTTTTTTTTTTGAGTGGGTAATCATCAAATAACTTCTCCGGCTCTGGGCGGAGCGGGAGGGTGTGTCAGAACTCTTACTGACTAAAACCCACCCGTATTCCTTCCGTTGCCTGTGTTGCTAGGAGCCTCGGTAACCCTTTAGTACCTTCCCGCGACCCCGGCAGGCATCAGCCCTAGTGGACCCCTACGCTTGTGCTGACGACATCTCTTTGAGGCGCGCGTGGAATACAACGCTCCGGCAACCCGGGCCTGGTCCTTACCGGACGGTGAGCTGTTCGTCACAGGCTGAAATTACTCGACCTATTTCCAAATGTTTTCATATGTCGGTACAGTAACGAAAAATACCTTTATTTATCTTTCAAAATCCAAAAGAAGATATTTTATCCTTTACTAGCCAACGTTCAGAGAGCTTTTCAATAACATCAAAACATAAATTTCAAGGTATCGACACTTTAATTCCACCATTTCACGTTTACATGAAATTCTCAGCGGCTCCAGCACTCAGCTGCCTTATTGAAGCTGCATTTATCGAAGTCAACAAGGTAGGAACAAAATAGCCCAAGTTTTGAGTCAAGTAAACAGTCAATACACTATGCCATCGCATTCAAAAATGTTCGTAAATATACTTTGAAGAGCTTTCAAATTGAACTTTGTATAAATAATCGTAGCATCTACTTTCCTTTGTATGTTTATTGCACGGAAAAGCGTTAAATATCGTCGTTGTTTCTGTTTTCTGGTGATTAAACTAAGGGGAATTTGGATGTTCTCATTTACGAACACATTATGAAGAGACTGAATTATCACTGTTCGTTGTTTGTGCACTGTGTGCACACTAATTCTGCTTTGAGTGTTTTTGTTCACTCAAAGGTAAAAATGTAGTCTCTAGACTACATTTCTGTAGTAGAGATGTAGTCTAGAGACTACATTAGAGGAAGTACAGGGTTCTCTCTCTAGTTTTTTACCTAACTACAATAAGATATAAAATTCCTCACAAAGCCGAAAGTCACTTGTTCTTCTCGTTATTATGATCATTTTGTACTGGACCATACCTGGGAACATTCTGGTTACGGGGATATTTTAGGTCAAAGTTCCAACTTTTTTGACGTATTCTTTACGAAAACGAGTTTTAAATGTTGTAACTTAACTTTAAATACTCTTATGATTCTTGTACAGTTTCATGCACTATAAGCAATATATTTTGCGTGCGTTATATTGCGCACTACCGTTATCACCGAATTTTTACCGAAAAAATAAAAGTCAGCAATTATTTTTCCACAAAGTTACTTAGTTTAATGTACAGAATTTGAAGATGACGGCTTCGTGATGGGTATTTTACACACTGTATAATAAAAATAGGTACTTATTAAATTCATAACGAATTTAAGGTACTGTGATATCATTTCCCCGCATTTTTTAATAAAACTTTTGAATTTCGTCCCTTGCAAACATTTCTTTTGTAAAAGTAATGTGAAAGTTAAATACTAGTGGAAAACATTACGCTTGGAAAGATATGATAATCAACCACTGAGCAATGCGTACAAAAAAGCCCAAAAATAAAGGATGCAAATTATTGACATTATTTTCCTGCGTAATGTTTTAATTAAATGTCAATTATGATGGACCCGCCTCGCTCAACTTTATACTCAACATTTATATGGACTGATTGAGCGGAAGGTCTAAAAAAGACTCATAATAAATTCATTACTATGAATATGTATGCATCGCAAATTCTCAGGATAGTTAACTAAGCTAATTAACTTTTCATCTAATGAAATACTATATTACATATTTCAACTAAATTGTAAGGTCTTTGTATTCATTTTTCCTACCGCCGACATGTTTAATCTTAGAAAGTAGAAAAATAATCAAAGTTGACCTCAACACGTAATCGTTAGCAGAAATAATGATCTAAAATCTTTGAACCAATAAGATCTGATTCGCTTATTCCCATTTTAAACATATTCTCACCTCTCAAGTTGCCAATAATTTTTGTCAGCAGCTTTCAAGAACGGGCCGACATAAAAGATTTAAATTTGGAATGCAACACGAATAGAAAATGGCGTGTTGTGAACACGAAATGTTGCGGTAAGTGCAGGCAGTGAAAATCAAGAATATATCCTCCTCTGAATGTTGCATGTTCAGCTGTATGGAGAGAGTAATTTGGGTATATAATATGATATGGACTCTGGTTTGTACTTTTATTACGTCATAGAGAATAAAGTGCAGGGTATGGTGCCCTGCAGAGTTGCAGAAAGTGTTCCAACAGTAACATTTTCGTAAAAGTGCTTAGATGTAGGTATCCTTGATTCTGTCAGCTTGAAAGGAAGAAAAAAGATTACAGAAATTATATAGCATAATTTTTGGAGCCATGGTCATGGACATTGTTTTACAGTATTGTTACAAGTTCGACTTTTACATCACCTTAAATTTTACCACTACAAAAAATCTTGACTTCCAATAACACAATTCCCATCATCCCAAAATGATATTGATATGCACAACTTTTCGTAAAACACTCCAGCTTATGATCCCCCATAATCTTCGATCAGAATAGATTATAGGCTTGTTATATGACAAAGGGTGTGTAAGGCCGTTTGCCGGCTGTCCCTAAATCCGGGGTTGACCGCATCCGTGGACGTCTACTGGCCCTGCGGTTTGGTGCCGCACTGCGTAGTTATGTGTGCCTACCGTCAAATTTGAGATTTCATGTACTTTGTTATTAAGTTTTAGGTAATGAGGGTAGTTGACGAGAATATTTTGGAGTTAGAATTTCGTAAATAATTTAAAGCTAGAATTTTAGATTTGAATACTGCATGACTTAGAACCTTTACGGCTTGTGAGATGGGAAAATAAAATTGACATTTTATTTCTCAAACTAGTATTTTCATCTAACAAGTATGACCCAATATAGAGAGAAATGTGTAGTGTAAACTTTGACGCCGTATGATAGATGACGTAATGCGTTGGTTGATGGAGTGTGTCCCTCAATCGAGTAAAGAGAACTTGCTTACAGTGTACATAAAATAAGTGTTGTCGAAATTAATTAACAGCTTCTACAGACTTTCAGTGACACATTACTAAAAGGACGGTATCTCTTTCTAGAATCACAAATCCTACAAAAGCGAGTCTCATGTAATTATTTCTCTTTTTATTTCTGTTTTAAGAATGATTCGATACCCCAATTAATGGGTAATTCTTTCAACTCTATGGACAGGAAAAGCGTATGAAATGTTCGTCGTATTTCAAGTAAAGTACCATCAACTGCACGTACATGGTAATAATTTGACTTTGACAGCGCCTTTATTTTGTAGCAGTAAGGGATGTTTCCTATTTCAAGTGTTACTGCCAACGTGCGGTTGACCGTACCAGCATTTACAGAACTGCCCAACCTTCTGCACTAAACAGTAAGGGATGTTTCCTAGTTCAAGTGTTACTGCCAACGTGCGGTTGACCGTACCGGCATTTATAGAACTGCCCAACCTTCTGGACTAAATTGGTGTTCCGAACTGCTGTAACGATGTTATACTATATCTGTTCCTATCCAACTTGTAGGAGCTATCTCGCTCACTCGTTCCAGTTACAAAATTTGAATTCGTTATGCTGATACAGTTAGGGCTTTATAGTTAGATTAATTTTAGAATTCAATTAGAGTTTAGGGCCCACGTTGGAGTGAACTTATTCCTTACTAAAAGGTGGTTAAAAGCAGAAGTTATTTTCATTCATGTATGTTTGTTGTTATTCACCCTGGCCTTCTGCCTTTTATACTTAGTTTTTGAAGGCGGAGCCTTTGGATTACAGATTGTATCTTGTTTCTCTTGATACAGAATTTTTTGGTAATATATTAGTTACACTTGTGAATTGTTTTACCGCGTGGGTATTGTGGTATTAAAACCGAGCCACGCAATATAGTTAGATTAATTTTAGGATTCAATTGGAGTTTAGTGTCCACGCTGGAGTGAACTTATTCCTTACTAAAAGGTGGTTAAAAGCAGAAGTTATTTTCATTCATGTATGTTTGTTGTTATTCACCCTGGCCTTCTGCCTTTGGATTACAGGAAGGCGGACCCTTTGGATTACAGATTGTATCTTGGTTGTTCTTGATACAAAAATGTTTGGTAATATATTCGTTACACATGTGAATTGTATTACCGCGTGGGTATTGTGGTATTCAAACTGAGCCACGCAATAATTGATACACTCCTGTTTGATGTTCTTGCAACTTAAGGGTCGGGTAATCGCTGTTGACCTTGGCCATACAAATGCGCGTCGCGTTCACGCTGCGCCACTGTTGGGTTTTAGGGAATATTTATTTTTAGTAACAAAAAAATACAGATAGTAAAAAAGGCTGTTCATATAAAAAAAATCATAACCATATCTTAAGTAGTTTGAAAATAACATCGTTTTTATGCTTTGGGTAGGTAATACTTCCTGAATTTATTTCATAAAGTATTTTACTAGAATACTTAAATATTCACATATGGCATTGATGTGTATGCGTTCTAGTTTAACATACATTTTTTGCATAACTTACTTGCTTTATATGAAGGAGTAATAACAGATTTAAAAGTCACTAAAATCATATATCTGCGCCTTAAACCAACCAACCTATTAATATTGTAGAGAAGGTAGATTGTTGCCTAGAAAAGAATACAAGGAACGAAGAACATTAAAGAAGAAGAACAATGACACACTGTGCACCACTTTTCACATAAAATTATAATTGTTTTGACCATAGTGATTAAATCTTACCAAACGGAATAGCCCAATGCAAAATATTGAAGAAAAATAACAATACCACGAGCGGAACGTATTCGTAGCCAACTTGCGTAGCACATTCGTAGCCAACATGCATAGCACATTCGTAGTTTACGCACGTAGCATATGTAGCTTAACCACGCGTAGCACTGAGTAATGGCGTTGTAGAGATTGTCTCTAAACTATAGTCGAATATAGGTCATTGAATTGACGTGAAAATTACATTATGAAAGTTTCATGAATAGTTTATTAGTTTCGGATTGACACTACTTGTATCCAAACCGCAATGGGCCGGCGTTGTGGATTATGGCCCACTTCCTCTCACAGAAGTGGGGCCCTGTGTCACAGCAGTAGGAATCATGTATGCTGATATGCTATATATACTATTTGATTGATATTTGTGTTTCTTAACGATACATAACAGAGAATGGATATTCTTTAAATGCAAGTATTTTTCTTTAATCGAGAACCGAGGTCAATTAGAGTGCTTTATACACTTTTTTTTTTGCTCTTTCTCAATAATGGTAAGTTTACTATACTAGTGACGAGCGTATAGTATGTAGTATGTATCAAGTTTTCTCAATAAGGTCATTTAGAATCCTCTTCTTAACACTGACTTTACAAAAAGTTTTTATATCCCAGCAATAAATAGCACATGTTGCAAACCCCTTTTCGATTTTATAGACCAGCTCCTAGACAAGTTTTACTATCTTCAATTTCCCATATATTGGATTATTGAGCGAGAGCAATATATACTTCGCAGCAAACAAAGTTATGATTATGAAACAAGAATGTATTTTGCAAAGTAAACCATGTATGTTTTTCAAAGAAACTGCGAATAAAGTCTCTGTAGAAACTGAATTTTTAAAACAATCTATTCTTAAGGCATTGTAAGAGTTAGCTTAGGTACGCAAGGGTAATTTTTTCCCGTACTCGAGTTGAAAATCCAGTTCGAGAAAAAGAACCGTCGCTTAGAAAAATTACCCGTGCCAACCATATGCAATTACTGTTGCATATGTGGCGGTATCTACATCGCCACATGCGAACTACGCAACAAACTGACGTCACGCAAAATCCTGCAACGCGCAAGCAGAGTTTACCGCACAACTAGCTCATATTCAATATCCCGACATCAACCGTCGGGCAGTTGTCCACCAGACACGACACCCGTCTGATCGGAGGATCCTCCCTTTTCTATGGAGGACGAGTGAACTGTACACCCTGTTCCTCATGCCTCTATCCATATAAACCTGCATACGTGTAGGTAGGTATGTATATAAAATCGAACACTTATGATTCAAATAGAAACCTAAAAGGAAATGTCATTTGACTCACATAATCTAGACTCGTACTAATAATGAAGCTGAAGAGTTTGTTTGTTTGAATGCGCCAATCTCTGGAAGTACCAGTTGGATTTGCAAAACATTTTTGCCTTTGATAGCCCAATTCTCGAGGAAGGTTATAAGCTATTTAACATTACTCTACGACCCTTAGCAGCCGAGCAAAAAGAAAAAACGTCAGAAAGAACTGTAAGCGAAACGAAGTAACGGGGACAGCTATAGAATATATTTTATGTCAAAACAAGATTTTTTTTTTACACGGACGAAGTAGCGCGCAAAAGCTAGACATGTCGAAACCTCAGTCCTAATCTCTACAAACACACATGTGTTTACACATGTAAACACTTATTCTGTGACCTCAATAGATACATTTACACTTCTGACCTGACCTCCGTATAATTTGAGGTCGGATTAAATAGAGCCCAATCAGGTAACTGATACGTAGTCGCAGTGGTATCCCATAATTGTGTTATTGGTATACCAGATATGTGGTGCGGAATATTCGGTTAAGTGAGTTATTGGTACCAGCAGGCTTAGCACGAGCACTGTTTTGTCTACGGAAGAATAGACAAAAATGACGTTCCGTGTAGAAAGTACTACGACAGCAGAATCGAAAGAGTCAACTGCACTTTTTACGAAATTCACTGTTTTACATAATTCGACTCAGATTTCTTTGTTTTGTCTTACGATTTTTTTTCTGTTTGATTCTCAATTTTTACTGATATTAAGTCACGTATATAAAGACAACTATTTTTTTTTCTCAAAGTGTCGAACACCGTATTTTAGAACAAAAAAATATAATAGTAATATTGGCCTTCACCATTTCCTTGGTAATGCCCTATTAACAAAATTATGTAAAATAGGAGAAGATAGCCTTGTTCTTCTATTCATTACCATAGTTTTGCGTTCAAAACGCTCTCCTGTAAAATCATGATTTTGTAGATAACCATATATACCTTGTGGCCGTCGACAAGAAAAATGCAAATTGTCTTCACTACCATACACAACTGTCAGTTGTCAGTGTGATTTTGACAGTTGGGTATAGAAACTTTCTTCTGAAATAGTCTACATAAAAAAGGATGTAGACAAGGATCGTTAGAAACGAAAGACAAAGTGACAGATTGCAGAAGGATTTCTACGGTGAGATGTCAAAAACTGAGAAACGAAATGTCACTTTGTATAGAAAGAGCCGTGTCTATTCTTCGAAGAAATAGAGAGTGTCATGCTAAGCCTGCAGGTGACCAGGTTTAATTTGAGGATTATAATGAACCTTATTTGAGGTGCTCGTCGAAAAATAATATCAACCAAATGGGTTGATCGAAGGTTAAGCTACGTTTGCTGAAGTCAGTCCGTGGATGGATGACCATCCATTAAAAATCCCAAACACTTCTCCTCTTCCAGTGGAAAAATATATTAGTTATCCTGCCCATAGGGGGCAGGATAACTAAAATATTTCCAGCTTCAGATAACAATGTTCGAATTATTGAAATAACCACTAGAAAAACATTTGAGGCTTGTTGTTTCCAAATTGTTTTTTTAACATATAGATGATTTCGAAAGTTAGAAAGGATATCTGAAAATTTAACCCCTGGAGAGGTTAAATAGAGGATGGAAGTACTTCAGTTTTGCCAATGGGAAATCTTGTTATTTAACCAATTCACTTCGGTCGCTGCTCGAGTGTTTAATTATTCCATTTTAAAACGAGGGAATAAATAAATGAGAAAAATAAAATAAAGAAACAAAATTAAAACTTGCTCCCAACTTGGACAAGAGAAAAGCATGTATTTACACTTGACAACACATAGATAGATGACAGGCATAAAAAAAACAAAATATTCAAATAAAAAGTCTTCGATAAGGAAGACTCAAAAAATATTTAACAGGTAAGCATTTTTCTCGAGGTGGCATGGGAAAAGGGTTCCTGCACATCATCCTTACGTCTGCTGCATGGAAACGGTAATCATCTTCGGGATGTATACGAAGTACCTATAATTATGTAGATACATTCAAGATCATCATCTGCCTAGCCTTTTCCCAACTACGTTGGGGTCGGCTTCCAGTCTTACCGGATGCAGCTGAATACCAGTATTTTACATGGAGCGACTGCTTATCTGACCTCGGGTACTGGTACTGGGTAATACGATACCCCTTGGTAAGACTGGTTGTCAGACTTTCAGGCTGCTGACGACCCGTAACGACTGTCAAAGATCCACGCATGGCAGCCGGGACCAACGGCTTAACGTGCTTTCCGAGGCAAGAAGGGGTATATACGAGTATATGTATATATATATATGTAAAGATAGTCACCCATCTACGGTTCTACCGTGGCAAGCGTAGCTTAACCTGATCAATCGACTCGTGCTGCTGTTATTATTTAGCCACAAGCCCCTCAATAAGCTTAGATATTATTTGTAATAAGTACCTATACCAATGAATACTGCTTCTAAGTTTTGATATATAACAGCATACAATAGACATTTCCACATACACATTCCATTTTCCATTCTCCGTTCAAACAAAGCCTAATCGGACATAACCTAATTGCTATCACACTTACTAATTAGATAATTACGAGTAGACCGTGCACACACGAACTAATATGCGAACCTACGTTATCATTGTGCCTCGCAAATGTATCTATTATTAAATTACAAAGGATCTTGAGGCAATTGAACGGTTGAATGGAATATCGGGTGCAATTGACATGTATACAAGGTAAATTAAATTAGCTAGAGAAACCCCGCAGACGTGATGGGTAGTTGATATCTATACACGAAAAAAAAAATTTTTTTTGTTGAGTTTTTTCGGGGTCATCAAGCGCAGGTAGTGTAGTCATTTGAAATAACAGTTTAAAAAAAAATGTGTAAACTTCACAGACGTGATGAGTTTCGATATCTAAACACGTTATATCAAAAAACTGTTTTTTCAACTCATACTTAAACAACGATATTGTTGCCGATTCTTTTTTTATGTTTTTATGTTACTCATGTTCTTTCAAAGCTTTTTAGCCAAACGAAAGATATACTTTTTTATGTTTAAAAAGTGTAATAAAATTATGATAAAAAAAAAAAAAATATTGTTACTATTACTACCTTATAATTAGTACAATATAATATCTGTAACTGTTGTTGAAACTCATTATGTTATATGCGGTATTTTTTTTATAATATATCGCTACACACAAAAAAAAATCACCTACCTTAGCAAAACGTGAATTCCTACCTCATAAATATTAATGCCTTTCATTAAGGCGCTGACAAGACCCAATTGACCAAAATAGGCTTCTCTTAATAAAAAAAATTGCCAAATCTGTATAGTTTGTGGTAGCGGAAAAAATATATGTTATTTTGAACATATTTCCCAGAACTTGGTTGTTACCAAAACACGTTTTGAAAAAAATCTCGATACAAACTAACGTTAAACTAACCTCTTACCTTGAGTTCTAATCCAAAATATCTGTATTATATAACAACATACATTACGTATTTATTTAATAAAAAGAACGTCTTATTTGAATGCAGAACTTGGTTGCTTTTTATTTTCGATTACGAGTACTCAGCTCAATTTTGAGTAAATATATAATTGCTTCACATTTTGCAATAAATTACAAGTGTTGTGTCATCGCGCTTCTATTTATTTTCTATGCAATATGACAGTGAGCGCGGTTTAGGTGTTATCAGCGTCTTAACGGGATTTGGTATAAGCCTCTTTATTTTCAGGTATTCATTGAATCGGGTCAAGAGTGGCATAAATGTTATCCAAAAACAGCAATGTTGAGAGGAGGCGTCATCCTGGAAAATGTCACAGCCCTGCGGCTGTATCAAATACATTTTGTTTCAACTGAGCTAAGGGTGTGAGCATAGTGCCTCAGGTTGGGTTGCCTTGAAGTGTTTCCCAATATTAAGTCTTAAGAGATTAAATATCTCATCCATCCTGTCACTGTTCTGAATGAACCTCATAACTATTAATGCCTTTCATTAACGGGATTTGGTATAAGCCTCTTTCTTTTTAGGTATTAATTGAATCGGGTCAAGAGTGGCACAATAAAGGTTCTTCAAAAACAGCAATGTCGAGAGAAGGCGTCATCCTGGAAAGTGCACAGCCCTGCGGCAGTATCAAATACATTTTGATTCAACTGAGCTAAGGGTGAGCATAGTGCCTCAGGTTGGGTTGCCATGAAGTGTTTCCCAATATTAAGTCTTAAGAGATTAAATATCTCATCCATCCTGTCTCTTTTTTTATGAGGAATGCGAGATGTTGCATAGGTGCTGATGGCCACTGTGACTGATCAAGGGACCGAAGATAACAAGATGATAATTACTCTGAAGGAGACCTAAAATTAATTCGTTTAAATCAGAAGACCTAAATTCAGTAATCAATTTGCTACTCAAACGTTCTGATGAGTGTGGAATTTTGATTATCCCTATAGATTTCTTTAAATCATGATATCTTGCTCTCTTGACCAATCTGCCTACCTATTTTGATTGACATGTGGATCCTCTAAAGTTAATCTACTGAATGTCAAAGGAGGTCTGTTGTAAGGGTTTCTTTGGTTTGAAATTGCAATAGTTCTTACCGTAACATTGAAGAGGTGTTGCATAAGTATAAACTGATAGAGAACTTCTAAGACTTATAATAGTCCTCTTGTCCCCACGGGCTCTTCCCAGTTGATTTGATTATAAGAAATCACACGATTTGGTTTTCTGAAATCTGCAGTATGTACTTAACTATTTTATGTAAAAACTTTTTCACAGATGAGGAGTGACAGCATAAAACATGATATTTCCATAATGCCCAACTTTTGTCCAAAAGCTCGAACACTGTAACAGTCATGCCTTTGAAAAATTAAAAAAACCAAGTGCTAATAAATTACGATGGGCATTCTTATAAAAAATGGATATAAATCTGGGTCTGCAAGCATTCTCCGACAGTCATTTCTCCTTTGGACTGATCACGACAGGACGTTTCGCCGACAGAACCTTTTCGCGACATCAACCGTCAGGCAGTCGCCCACCAGACACGACGCCTGTCTGGTTGGAGGATCCTCCCTTTTCTATGGAGGATGAGTGAACTTTACACCCTGTTCCTCATGCCTCTATACTGGTGACCTCGAACAAGAACGTCAGCGCAGCCTTCGTGCAACTACTTCAGCGTGACGTCATCATCATCAGTTCCTCAAGCTCTCGAGCGGTGACTCACACAGCCAGCCAGCACCCACGGCTTCAACGGGTATCCTGACCACCAGCATGCAGCGACCGCGCATACCTGGTCATAACCCTAAGCCTCATCAGCAACCTTGGCACAGCACACTGCACTTTCGGCCAGTGAAACAAGCAGGAGCTCTTCAACCCTCTCCTGATCGACGCCAGCAGTCAGCCTTCAACTCGGTGCTGTACCACGTCCGACTCACTGGAGCATAACGCAGCGCCACCCTGACTCACCGGGGCATCACCGCATACAGTTCGGACCCACCGCGAACTATGCGACAACCGCCAACCGGTTCCGACCCACTGGAATCACATCTGGCACTGGCAAGCCTCGCGAGATACACGACTCAGCCCACTATCGACCTCCGGTCTCCGGAGGGGAGTGATGTGGTGGCATCTACATCGCCACATGCGAACCACGCCTTCCATCCTGCATCGCGCAAGCAGAGTTTTCCGCGCAACTAGCATATATACAACATCCCGACAGGGCAGTTGCCCACCAGACACGACAGCCGTCTGCTCGGAGGATCCTCCCTTTTCTATGGAGGATGAGTGAACTATACACCCTGTTCCTCATGCCTCTATAGCTTCATCATTACCATTTTGTTCTGTCATGTTTCTATACCCACTTAATATTTGCTTGTATCCATAATACTCCCTAGTTCCATACATGGAACGGTTCTCCCAATCGGTACTGAATTGTTTTATTATTAGACTGGTCAAATCACTTTTCTTTGCACCACTCAGTCCACGGTCTTCCATTATTTCTTCTTAATTTCTTGGCTTATACCCCTTTCAGCAGTGATATAAACTGTTCTTCAAACTCACAAACCACGCAACTCACAAACAAAAGCACTTGGATGCTAACTTCAAAAAATTTTGAAACGCGACGTTCGTATTGACAATTTGGCATTCTGTAAAGTCATCTGACAGATGTCAGACAGACATAGCGCAACTACAGAGAAAATTAAGTACTTTTTTACGCCTCCGACTATAGCACTCCAGTACGTATTTACCTAGGCTATAGTAGCCTAAATACCTAGTAGCCTAAATGGGGTGCTATAGTAGCAACGAGTTCTTTTTACATGTAAATACTATCTTTTGTGCCAACTTTAGATTGGTGTACAAGAAATGTATAAAATTTATCATGTTTTGTTACGATTTCGTTTTTTAATTTTTTTTAAATCTAAATATTACGATCTGAACCAAACTGCCAACTTCAGAGGCTATTTACTACAGATTCCTGTAGTAAATAGCCTCTGAAGTTGGCAGTTTAGTGTTGGCAGTAAAACATGATTTTAACCACACCAACTTAAAGTGTGATGTAATTAATGGTATTCTGTCGATTGTCATTGATAACTTTTTTGATAATGTGGGATTATCATTTTTTTGTTCAATCACTCCATAGATAAGCTGTTGAACACTTAATAGATCATATAAGTCTTTATACAGATTCAGGCTTTACTCATCACGCAAACAATCAATATCTATTTTTTGAATGACCTTCAGACAACGTTTTGACCCTCAAACCTTTATATTAATTTAGTCCCCATTTTGTGATATCGGCAATTTGGCACTTTTTGTAAACACCACACATGAAATAAAAGTTATTAGTCTGTATTAATTGATATAAGATTCGCTTTAAAGATTATCTGATTCACACCTAGTTTAATTAGTCGAAAATTATCTTACTAAGTATGTATAAAGATTCATAGTAGGTAATCCCTGGACCGATGACTTTGTGAAAGCCGCAGGAATCCGCTGGATGTGGGGAAGCACAGAACTGGTCGAAGTGGCAGTGCCTACGGCCAGCAGTGGACGTCTTTCGGTTGAAATGATGAATTCCTTGACAGTAAAAGAACTAAGGTACACCTCTGCCCTACCCTTCGGAGAAACAAGGCATGATGTTATATTTTGTATAAAAACTAAGATAAGTATGTATACAAGACAACATGTCCAGAATAAACAAAGGTATCGTTGACCAACCGATCTTTTTTTATGTGTTTGTGTTACACATGTCGTTTCAAAGCTTTTTAGCCAAACGAAAAGCTAAAGATATACTTTTATGTTTAAAAAGTTTAATAAATGTAATGATAAAAATATTTAAACGTTGTTACAATATCTGCCTTATAATTAGTTCAAAAAAATATGTCTGTAACCGTTGGTGAAACTCATTATGTTATAAGCGGTGGTTTTTATGACATACGGCCACCCACAAAAAGGAGCACCTACCTTAACTTTATTTTATTCACATCTACGCCACTAAAATTATAATAAGATTATTCATTTATATAAGTTTCTAAATAACCAAGTAATCAAAACACAATCAACGCATTAACGAACAAGAAAGTTTCCCAATACAAAACTTTACTGTAGAATACATAATTTAAGTAGCGGGTATACTTACACACTTTCACTCAACGCATAACAATTTGTCACAACACCTACATATTTATCTCGTCTGCTCGACGTCCGCGTGTCACTGCAGGGATCCAACAGAGTATCAGCGTCAGGTATATTTGCCTGACACATGCTGAGTAACCTTGAGGCGCACACCGCATCTTGTATTCGAAAATTGTTTTGAACTATGTCATAGTGTCACTCTATTTCTTTAAGTTATGTTTTCTTTTTGTATATTGGCACGTTATATATATTTTATATATATTTCTGTAATTTGTCTTCTATTAATTGTGCTATTGTGTGTTGTGCCATGTCTTTTGTGTGCACTGAATAAATATTTTATCTATCCATCTACCTTAACAAAACATGAATTCCTACCTCAAAAAACAGCTGTGCCAACATTTTTCAAAAAAAAGAAGAGAATCGAGAGACCATTCTCTGGGCATCGACATCAGACAGATCAATGAATGGTGACGTCAGCAGTCTGGCAAACATTGAACATCGCCACTCGGATATCAGAGATCGTAGAAGCAGAGGATGGAGGAGGATTTACTGGTCTTATTTATCTAGCAGAATACCAAAAATGTACTTATTCCAACTTTTTTGTCTACATACTATCTATACGTACATACAAATAAATAAAATTGAAGTGTCTGTTTGTTATGTCAAACTAGCAGGCTTTTTACTAAATGCATATGAAAGTACGGTACCTAAAACAAAAAAAAAACTATTTAATTTTTTTTTGTCTGTCTGTTTGTTCCGGCTAATATCCGAAACGGCTGGACTGATTTTGACGGCACTTTCACTGGCATAAAGCTTATATTATAAGGAGTTAGTACTTAGGCTACTTTTAGAAAAAGTCACGCGGGCGAAGCGGCAGGCTTCTAGTTTAAAACGTAATAACTAGAGGGACTAGCTAGGGCACAATGCGCGCAAGTCACTAGTATAACATCACTTTTTCCAAAAAGGTATGTCGTCTTCTACGTGTTGTTTCTGTGCTCCTGGACAGTTCCCTGCACAGTTGTACGGACAATCGTGACGTGCTTCGAATAAAAAATCAGACTGAACAGTAGAATCTCCTTTGTTGGCACCTAAAGATTTTATTGTTTCTGTTTTTTTTTTGTAACCTGTTTATTGAGGTAACGATGTTATCACATGTCCCATAACTATTTTTCGCACGTATCTTAAACAAATGTTTTATTATAATAGGTACCTACCCTAATTTTTTTTTAGTTTAGGAGGCAAAATATTTATATATTGTATTTTATCTTTGTATTTAGCCTTTTTTGTTTTTAGTCATAAGTTATTATTTTATTTAATATAATACAGCATATATTAAATGGCAGCATCCATTTTTATTATGACGTGCAATTTAAATTAGTCTTTAAGACTTTCGATCAATTTAATGTACTGCTATGTAGCATGTTGGTATCTGTTGCCATGATCTACATAAATCAGCTGCTTTTCATCTGGCGCGAATTATACCTAAGAGGATTCTCACAAGGCGTTATGCAGAGAGGATTTAGCTTTGTTTATAAAATATGGAAGCAGAAGGTTCATAGTTTTCACGATACGAGCTAATTTAGGTTTTAGAACAGCTTAAAAACTTCATGAGTGAAAAGCAAGGTTTGCTCAATTTTTTTTTCGTCACCAGCTCTAACAATCTTTATCTATGATGTATAGGTAAAGACGACATTCTCAAAATGAAAAAGCTATAATTCATAATTGATTCAAATGTTTTTAAACAAAACAAAAGTTTCGACATTTTTTTTTTAATCATTTGTGAATTTTTGCAGTTTTCATTTTGACAACGTCGTCTCTACCTACACATCGCAGATAAAGGTCGTTGGAATTTGATCAGTCGAGTATAGGTAAATGTGGAACTACTGGTGTTTCTGTTATGTGAACAACAGTATTGTGAAACTGTATGAAATCCTAAATAGCTTTACATATAAAGTGATATTCACTATTTCACGGAGAAGATTCAAGCTTTTGTATGTTTTTTTTTTCTTATAGTAGCATAAGGTGAATCAGGTAGGAGGTATAATCCGTATCCTTCTGAGGTATACCCTATTTACGAATACCGTATTTTATCGGTAAATTGTAATCCCCAGACACCCCTTTTCTTACCTTATTTCTTAACTAAATATCAAAAACCCAACAAAAACTTATACCTGTTCTTATAGCCCACAAAGCGTCCCCATTATTATTCAAACTACCCTACTTTAACCAACAAAGGGCCACAAAGATAAATAAAAGTAATCGAATCTTTCCATCCCTTTTAGCTTTTTACCTTCAATAAAAGAACTTAAAAGGTTTTTTCTAGGTAAGGCCTTTTTATTCAGACAATCATTTAGTAATTTTTTTTCATTCAAATTCGAATTCGCTCGAATTGAATCAAAGCAGAAAGTTGAACAACTTCTTTGTTAAATCGTTAAGTGCAAAAAAAGAGATAAGAGGGGAAAGGAAGGGTGTCTTTCCGCTTCAAGAATTTGCCTTTTGTTGGAAAAATAAAGTTTCCTGTAAAGTTACATTTTTCACAACAAGTTGTAATGTGATCGCTTAACGTTGACGTATTTTGGATTCGGTTTTTTTATTGGATGAACTTAAACGTAGTTTTAAGTTCATCTAAAAAAAATGGCTTTTTTGCTTACGACGAGGACTCTTACTTACGACTTAGAGGACTCTTAGTACTTTTAATTTTTATTGAATTTGGTAAATTTTTATCGATAGCTATTATCAAGAACGAAGGTTTAAATGTACTGCCAATGTACTTTATCCCACCAAATTTTGAACTACTTGAGAAATGAATCCTTGTTACGGTTCTATATCTCAAGATCGAATTGAAACCCTTACAATAATACTTTGGTCTCTGTCTTTACATTACCGCTGTTTTTAAGCTTCCTAACTGCCCAAAATATTATAATTCAGATCCAGGTTTAAGATAATAACTTGCCATCACTAGCTTTCACAAACAAACATTACCAAAGTCACAAGAAACCTCTAGAAATGACATCCATATTCAACAGAGTTAGAATTTAGAACAGCGGAAAGCCCTGTAAAACGAAGACACTGCATACATAAATCTTGGCTAGTCACTCGCACCGTTTCGAGAACAACACTAAAACGTCCAATGTGGAACATCAACCTCGACCTTTACAGCTACAGAGAAAATTCCCGTAGGGGTAAACACCTATAATGTGTTGGATAGTGAATTTGTGTTTGTGCAGTACTAGTGAATTTGTGTTTGTGCAGTACTAGTGAATTTCGGTAATAAAGACCATCAACGCTCTGTATTTCTCGAAAGAGTTGGTTGGTGGTGGTGGTGTATCTGCTGGGACACAGGCCTCCTCTCTGTGAGACGAAGTGGGCCGTAATCCACCACGCGGGCCCAGTGCGGGTTGGTAGATGTCACATGTCTTCGAATTTTAGGTTCTAGAACATGCATGGTTTTCTCACGATGTTTTCCTTCACCGTTTTGAGAGCAGTGGTGATGAAATAATTTACACAAAGTAAACCGCCTGTCTGGGTTCGAACCTACAACCTGCAACTTGTAAGTCGCGGCCATTACCACCACTGCCCTAGGTGCTCACTGGTGGTGTATAGTTCATCCAAATTTCGCCTTTATGTTTCAGTCCCATGTGCTCATCAGTCGTGCATAATTCCAGTATCGGGGCTGCTAATGAGAAATTCTTAAATGTATACCTAACTGAATAATAATTTTCGCGACCTGGCTATCGAACTGGATATCTCAGCAGTTACGTTTGCACTAGACTAGATTGACGAGGAATTCAAGTCAGTTTAATGCAATATTTTGTCTCTCCTAAATACAGATTACTCAGTAATCTAACTAGGAGAGCAGCGATTCACCCAACGATTCGATGTACCTACACCATGTCATAGTAATGCATTCTTTTTAAGTCCCTAATGTACTACAAATTTTTTATGTATCAATAAAATATTATTATTATATTATTGTTAGTATATTAATAACAAGGTTTTGTATTATTATACTACGAGGGCTGCACTAAAAGTATCGGGAATGGAATATTTCCACTGTTCCTGTCATATTAAAATCTTTTTAATTGAAAACTCCTTGGTTTTAAAAATACCATTTATTTATTTAAAAAAAGATTCTCGGTCTTGTCACAAGGTTTTGTCAAACTTGTTTAGTCATTGAGAAAATGGAATTGACTCGAGAAAATTCAAGAGCGATGATTTATTATGACTTTCGAAGTGGTTTAACACAAAAACAGTGTGTTGACCGGATGATTTCTGCACTTGGTGATGAAGCCCCATCCAAAACCAGAATTTATCGCTGGTTTGCTGAATTTCAAAGTGGACGTGTCAAGCTCAGTGATGATCCCCGTCAAGGTCGTCCAAAAACTTGAGTCACCCAAGAAAACGTTGATGCTGTGCGTAAGCTGATTGAGGAAGATCGACATGTGACATACCGCGAAATTCAGGCAACTTTAGACATTGGCATGAGTTAAATACAAATAATTTTGCATGAACAATTAGGTGTAAGAAAGTTGTTTTCCCGATGGATACCGCATTCGCTCTGTGAAGAGCAAAAAGCGGCTCGCGTTACTTGGTGCGTCAGAACTCTCGAAAGATTCCACGCAGGATCCTCAAATGCTGTATACAACATCGTATCAGGTGACGAATCCTGGATATACGCGTACGAACCCGAAACAAAAAACCAGTCACGAGTTTGGGTGTTCGAAAATAAGTTAAAGCCAACAAAAATTGTTCGTTCACGGAGTGTTGCAAAAAAAATGGTGGCCACGTTGGTCTCCAAAACCGGCCATGTTACGACTATTCCTCTTGAGGGATAAAGAACGGTTAATGCAGAATGGTATGCTAGCATTTGTTTGCCACAGGTCGTTTCTGAACTCCGTAAAGAGAACTGCAACCGCCGCATCATCCTCCATCACGACAATGCGAGTTCTCACACCGCGCACAGAACAAAAGAGTTTTTAGAGCAAGAAAACATAGAATTATTAAACCATCCGCCGTACAGCCCCGACCTAAGCCCTAATGATTTCTATACTTTCCCTAAAATAATGAATAAATTGCGTGGACAGAGATTTTCATCATCTGAAGAAGCTGTGGACGCCTACAAAACGGCCATTTTGGAGACCCCAACTTCCGAATGGAATGCTTGCTTCAATGATTGGTTCCATCGTATGGAAAAATGTGTAAAATTTCGCGGAGAATACTTCGAAAAGCAATAAATACATTTTTAAATAGTAATGTTGTGTCACTTCCTTGATTCCCGAAATTTTCAGTGCCGCCCTCGTAACTTCATCAATCACCACTAATCACCAATATTATATAAATAAATGCGAAAGTGAGTTTGTTTTTTACGCTCTCACGCTAAAACTGCTCAATGAATATGGATGAAATTTGGCACATGGGTAGACCATGACCTGGAAAATACATAGGCTACTTTTAATTCTGGATGTTCAATATATAGAAGACTAG
This sequence comes from Atethmia centrago, assembly GCA_905333075.3. Taxonomy (NCBI): domain Eukaryota; kingdom Metazoa; phylum Arthropoda; class Insecta; order Lepidoptera; family Noctuidae; genus Atethmia; species Atethmia centrago. Next base: position 12,414,206 of record HG995386.1, on the reverse strand, counting down.
CTGTGCGTTAGTCTCGCAAAAACTCGAAAATGGCTCAACCGATTGTAATGAGTTAAGTTTTTGTGTGCACGCCGGGGAAGTTTTCTAACAAAAAAATAAAAAGAAATAAAAAGGCATTGCAACATATTAGGCATTAGCTAAAAGAAATGATATTCCGATAGTTATTTTCGTTGATCTTAGGGCTGATTTTTAAATCGCCAGATAACTTTTATCCATGGAAAAAATATTGTTCTTTAACGGCTTTTGTAACTTTTATCCGACTATAAAACCGATCCGACGATAAAAGTTATCTGACTGTCGAAGAATCGCCCCTAAGCAATCTTGCTTACCGATTGATACTACTTAAGGAACTTCTAAGTATTAATCTTAATAAGGTGCAGTAGTGGCCGAGTGGTAACGGCCTAGACTTACGAGTTGTAGGTCATAGGTTCGAACCTAGTCTATAACCTAGGCAGGCGCTATACTTTGTGTAAATTATTTCATCACCACTGCTTTCAAAACGGTGAAGGAAAACATCATGAGAAAACGCCGGCATATCCTAGAATCAAAAATTCGAAGAGATGTGACATCCACCAACCCGCACTGGGCCCGCGTGGTGGATTACGGCCCCCTCCCTCTCACAGAGAGGAAGCCTGTGTCCCAGCAGTGGGAACATTATAGGCTGATTTTGTAATCTTATTAAGAAACAGTAAGATAAGCAGAAAGCAATACTTCGAGAGCAATAGTCCAAATATTTAATATCAAGCCTTTCAGTTGATAAGTACCGGTATCTAAATAGGTCACGGTGCACGAAGGCAGCGTATGTTTGCAGGTAGAACTTCAAATTGATTTCGGTAGTTGGTAAGAAGTGAATAGTTTTAATTTAAAGTTTGAAATCAAAATATTGCCTTTCTGAAAATAAAATATGTATGAATGTACCATAATAACTATATTTTGTATTTACTACAAGCTAGTAGTCTTTTTTTTCTTTGGATAAAGAATCACTGATGGTAAAACCTTATTTACAATCTTGGCTATTAATTAATAATTGATTTAAACATAACCTATGCTTATAAGTAACTATACAATTTAAGAAATGGTCCAATAATGGTAGTATTATTGTTTCTCTTATTTCACTATATACACATAAAATTATATTTTTAAATATTAGATTAAAAAAAAAGCATTTAAATATATATAAAAATGGTAGCCCACCGTTATCGGGAACGGGGTCCAAGCTACTGGCGGTCAGGGCTCCAGAGAGAGGAATCTCCTAACAATGCGAGCCGTGTCCAGAAGAAACGCTCTCTGAATCAAGCCCTTAATCCAACTGCCCAATGAGAGCCCCCTAGGTGTTGGTTGAGGCTCTCCGCTATTAGGCCATTAACCGTTACGATTATCGGTACAATGATCGCAGAGTCCACGTCCCACATGTCGACAACCTCGAGTGCTAAGTCAAGATACGTGATTTTTTTTCTTTCTCAGTTTTCACGAGATTCTCGTCATGAGGGACAGCGATATCAAGAATCATTGCATCGCGCTCTCGTCGATCTACCACACATAATATCAAGCTTATTGGCTACAATATTGGCTAAAATTCCGACATACCCAAATACTTGTAGGTTTCGGTTGAGGAGAGGAATCTAAGGTGTATAGAATCCGAGAGTTGGGTTCCCACGGATTCCATAATCCCCCCTCGCATTACATGCATGACTGCACATTTGTCCACACCAAATTCCATCCTAATGGCGCTACTGAACGTTTCTGTTATCTGTAGTAGCTCCATCAGTCGCAAACTGTTGGGAGAAAAGAGTTTCAAATCCATGTAAAGGAGGTGAGATATCACCTGACCACCTCTTCTCAACCGATAGCCTAGACCTGAATTCTCCAGCAGTGTGCTTAGAGGATTCAAGGCTAACCAAAACCAAAGCGGACTCAAACTATCGCCCTGGAATATTCCCCGTTCGATCGTGATCGGTTCATCGATCTCCCGGATCCGTCAACATCCTGGATAGAGAAGGACCGTCCTTCATTGCCCCTTACACAATATCGGGAAGGTGCGTAGAGTTGTATCTATCTTGTACAACTCCAGCACTCTCATGAGCCATTTATGGGGCACCTTCTTATAATCTATCCAACATGTCGACAAATCCTTCCGGGATCTACAGACCTGTTGGTTTATGGCCATGTCTATAAGGAGCAGCTCTTTAGTACCGCGGGACCCATTCTTACATCCATTCTGAGACACAGACATAATTGAGTTGTTATTAACATGGTGTGAAATTTTTGCTCTAAGAATGGATGTAAGAACTTTAAGACCGTTGGTAAACATGTAATTGGTCTATAGTTTTTAGGTTTCGCAGTACTACCCGATTTATGAAGCAGGTGGGTAACTCTTGTCGTAAAGAACAGTGGTAGCGACCAAGTCTCTAAAGATGACTGGAATTGCGAGGCTAAGCAGGCGTGTGACCTTTGTAGCCATTTAATCCAGAAATTGTGCAATCCGTCCGGTCCTGGCGGAGCTGAGCAACGAGTCCGGAGATGATAGGTGTGCCTGTTGTCGTGCTCAGGCTCTTGTCTGCATTATTTACTTACTTACTTACGCCGTATGTATATACATATCCCAACCTATTTTTCAATATATTTGTATAGTCAGTTTCTTTGTGGTTTTCCATTTTTACTATTATCTCGTATTTTTGTTGAAGAGTTTAACTGTTTAATTTGGATCTAGATTGTGAAATTGTATCGTTTTTATGTAAAAAATATTGAGCGTATTTTTTTTTTCTTAAAGATATAAGATGGCGAGTGACAGTGAAGGGATGAGGAGAATAGGACTCTTTTCAGTCATATATAAGACCTACAAGAGGACCATGATGCATCCTTCCCTATCTATTATCACCGAGTATACAATACTAAGTATCATTGTCTCTAGGTTTTGATTAGCCCATGTTAATGCCTTTTCTCTTCCTGGCAGAGGGGTGGAGTCTTGAGAGTATGCACATCTGTGGGAGTGACAGATCTTAGTGGAGAACATAGAATGATGGCAATGAACTCTTCATATGGATGCAACTTTAACCAGTGTAAGGTCAGACAATATCACTATCTTGAGCAACAACAACAATTTATTTATTTATTTATAAATCCTTTCTCCCACCAGATCTGTTTTCCTTGTCTGCCCTACAGCACATATTCTTCTTCTTGTATCGGGGTCATTCTTTCTTAATTTATTGACCAGTTCCAGAATCTCCACTTTCACGAGTTTCTTTAGCTCTTCCAGGCGGGCAGCTCTCTTAAAAGCCTGGTTAGGGGTGCAAACATGTTAAAGCATGCTGAGGGTCTGTGTAAAGATCTGCGTGCATGAGGAGCCACCCACTGTGTAGCTGTGGCCACACTGAGCAAGTGGGGGATATATCTGGTGCAATGATTTTGTAGCTAGCCATCATATCAGAATCCACAAGAACAGAGTCTTAAACTTGAAATCCTAGCAGAATCCACTGAGATCCATGTGGATGTGTTTCGGTCGGGAAAAGAGGAATTACACTAAGGAGAGATATCCAATCTTGGTCACCCAGTGTGATTACCTGGGATACATGAAACCTTTCCCATCCTTCCCAACCCTGTAAGGCACATAATAGAGAGCTTGCTACGAACGGGAGGGCCAGTTTTATGAGCCGAGAAGGTTCTCAATCCTGAAGTCGTAGGAAGATGGCCTGAGGCATCCGCAACTGCTACAATACCAGGTGTAGGTGCTACTTCTAGAACAGGCTCTGACCTCACAAAGCTTACAGACTCCTCCTCAGTATGGACAACGCGATGTGGAATGTTTCGTGAGATAGCTTGAGGCTGAGAGCCAACATAATCAATTTGGTCAGGGTAAATCTTTACTTCGGGGGGTGGAAGTGGTTCTCCCATGATACGTAAAACCAGTCTTACCAACCGAGGATAAACCATTTCAGCATTGTCAAGAGTCAAGAACGCACCTTGCTGTATGAGAGCCATTTAACTCATATTTACACACTTTGTCAGGGCCAAGTAAAGAGCGGATCGGATATGTCTCTCATTTCCCAAAGCTGATAGTCCTGGCAAAGCATACAGTTCCCCCGCTTTCCCACAAGCCATCAATTTATCTAGGAACACGTCATAAGAAGTTTTCTTCGGTGCAAATATACTATCAGAGTATGTCAAACTTTGGGTCAAGAAAGTCCTGTCGTAGATGATCAGGTAAAAAAAAGGCAAGGAATGAGGTTTGCACTTGGACTCCTTTAAACTCTGTTAAATTGAGAAACGCTGCATGCACACTTTCCGATATAGCTCTGTTTTCTAGTGATGTCACAAATTCTTCCTCTCTCTCAGAAAGTTTATGCGCTGTGTGGACTGTATAGGACAGTCGCGGGTTGGTGCCAGGGCTTGTAAGTACTAGGTGTCGATCTTCCACTTGAGTGAGATCGCTGATCACTTTTATGAGAGGATGACCCTGGTAAGAACTCGAGGTCAACTCAAAAGACTCAAGAAGAAGTTCCCAGACACAGCACTTCTTCTCAATAACCAGCTCCATAGTAGGGGGAAGGTATCCGTACTCTCTGTACCACTCGGACATCACAGATAAATCGTACAAGAAATCCTCCTGGAAACAAATGTTGTAATTGGTGCCTTTCTTCGCATAAAATGAGGCCGTGTCAAACACACTGCGCAGCCATGATAGGATGTTGGGGCATCCATTCTACATCGCTCCTCTCCGGAGAAACGGGCATGGCAACCTATGTGATAACATTCCCTCAGTAAACCTGGGATGTCAATGGTTCTAGTTCCTCTAAAGTAAGGTGTGTTTTCTCCTCAATGAGGACTGTCAGTCCTCTGACCTCCGTGGACCTTCGCTTCCCTTAACCCAGTTCTTGAGCTCTAGCAGGGTTTTTATATTTTCGATCATGCTACCTACTTCTAAAACCTGTAGTGCAGATCATTTGGTACGGACACGAGTTTGAGATCCTATAGTGGAAGTCTTAGGTCCACTTTCGAAAAAACAGTTTTTGTCTGATGTTCAGGACCACCCTATCATGATGAAGGAGGGGAACTGATCCTCTGACAGAGAGCTCCACGGCACCAACACCAGCTTGTCTGCTGGGGTAGGCATTGTGATCCCCTCCATATGCAGATCCCATAGGACATCTCTGGGTGTGTTGTGCCAATTGAGTAACATAGGTGTGCTCTTACAAGGTGGTGGTGAAAGGTCAATTCATGCTTCTCATGTAGTAGGATGCTGTCCTGTTTTAATAGCGGAGAGGAGAGCCTTCTCATCTATCCAGGTTCCCAGGGAGGCTCCTTGGATGGACCGGGAGGTTGTAAACTTACCGATGTCCTTTTCTTGTACCCCCTTTTTTTTTTTTTGAGGGTGGGAAATCATCAAGTAACTTCTCCCGCTCTGGGCGGAGCGGGAGGGTGTGTCAGACTCTTACTGACTAAAACCCACCCGTATTCCTTCCTGTTGCCTGTGTTGCGGGGGACTCGGTGACCCATAAGTACCTTCCCGCGACCCCGGCAGGCATCGGCCCTAGTGGACCCCTACCTATGTGCTGACGACATCTCTTTGAGGCGCGCGTGGAATACAACGCGCCGTCGACCCGGGCCTGGTCCTTACTGGACGGTGAGCTACCCATTGCTCACCGTCCGCAAGCCCGCGCCTACGGTGGCCGGAAATCCGCCCGGGATTCCCGACGCCCTGGGCGTCTCCTGCGGTTCTTGTACCCTTATGTTGGACAACTGCCAAAGTTTGCATAGATGTTTGGGGTTGATGGGTTGTATCATTGTATGGCGAGGAGATCACTTTTTAGATGAGCTTCTTCGGTGTCAGCCTGTGCTCTAAATATAGCAATTATACTGGCATTTTTGGTGAAATTTGGCAGCCCGTCTTTCAACCGTCTCCTGAATAATTTCTCAGGCTGTGGAGGAAGGTTCAGGGAAATCTTTTATGAGTTGCACATGATCAACTCTGTTGGGCTTGATTATGTCTAGCAGTGCTTGTACATATGCTCAAAATCGGGGGTTTCTCAATAGGTGTTTCATGGTGCTAAGACCTAGACACAATATGTCCTGAGTAGCCCTTAGATCGAACTGGGGAAACTGGACTGTGGGGTATCCTCTGATAGATCTGTTCATCAACAATAACTGGACTGTGGGGTATCCTCTGATAGATCTGTTCATCAACAATAAAGTAGTCATCCTACCGTTTGACATCTCCAGAAATGAGGGATGGTGTCTCCACAGGATTAAAGAAGCCTCAAAGGTAGTAATTAGGTATGCGGGAATTGGCCATATGTCATCTCCCGCAATATAAGCACCACTAGATAACAATCCTGCCACTACTGTGTTGAGAGTGTGGATGACCTGATTGGCTTCGCTTGTTAAGCGGGTCACCTTCTTTAAGGCCCCACTTATCTGAATTCCATCGAGGAAGTATTTCCTTCTATATTCGAGCAGCCTTCTTGATCTCCATGACTCCTGGACTTTGATAACTATACGTGCCTCGACACAGACCTGCTCTGGAACTTGAAGAAACTGCTGAGTATACTAATCTGGAGAAAGTCCTCGCTCTTCCAGGTACTGCGTGAATGGGATTCTGAGAACAATCACCTGATTGTCCCCCTGTCCCAGGAGAGACGCAGTGGTGTCACACATGTGGGCCACTCGCAATATAATCAGGATAGTGGCCAAAGTTTATCCTTTCTGTCTGAGCCCTTCCCACCATGCCTTTGGCCCGTGCACACATCTTACCCCTTCCATGGGGAGACCATCCATGTCTTGGTTTGGAGGAGCATATCTGTCTTGAAAAAGGAGTGTAGATATCAGTGGAAATATGTGAGTGAAACTATAGATGCTTTGAAATCCAAAGAGCGCATCTAAGCTCTTAAACATGGATCCAATAATTCAGCTCGAAAGTGTGTGCACCAGGAAGAGAAATCTATTATGATGTTGATGTAGTCATGTCCCTCCCCAGGACGACACATGCGAAATAATGTTTTTGACAATTGTTCTTCTGATAAAGTCATGGATTGGTGTTTTATATATCGAAATAGGGTATCAGCTAAGTTCATCTCAGTGACAACTTGGAAGGCTCTCATCTCGGGAGTCGTTTTTCCGAAGCACCGGGCATCCTTCTCCTTGAACTGGCGCTCTTTGAGTACTGCCACCATGACTCCAATCAGTGGGGACCTCCCCTTTATCTATCAATCGCAGTATCTCCTTACAATCGAAGATCTCTGTGGTAAGAAAATGCATGACCCCAATTTTAGTTAAGGGCGAAGGTCCCTGAGGGAACCTTCTATAGAGAGTCCGGAATGCCTTTGAGTCGTACTAGTGTATCTTCTCTGGGAGTCGAGGTATTAAAGCTTTGTCAGATATTATATCTATCGTGTCAACATGAAAGTTGAACTCAAAGATTTTTTGGAATGTGATCCCAGAGAAGTCCCCAGGGTCCCACCGGTGTGCGGTCCATGGCCCTCTACGGGGCTCCTGTATGGGCGCGCTCTCTGGCGCTGCGGCCAGACCGCCGGTTGAGCGCGGCCCAAAGGGTCATGGCCATCCGGATGGTCCGGGGATACCACACGGTCTCCTGCGAGGCAGCGAGCCTCCTTGCCGGATTGCCGCCATGGGATCTGGAGGCAAAAGTCCTCGCGCACGTATGGGAGTGGCGCGAGGAGGCGAAACACCGGGGCGTAAGTCCGCTGCCGCGAGAAATCGCGGCACAGCGGACGGAGCTCCGGCGGGATCTCATGGCGTCATGGAAAGTACGGTTGTCGCAACCCAGTGCTGGGCACGCCACGATTGCGGCGATAACTCCCCTCTTTGGGGAGTGGCTGGAGAGGCGCCACGGCGTCCTCACCTTCCGCCTGACACAGGTCCTCACCGGACACGGCAGTTTCGGGAGGTTCCTGTGTCGGATAAGGCGGGAGGAAACGTCCGGGTGTCACCACTGTGTGGATCGCCCAGAGGACACGGTGGAGCATACGGTGGAGGTCTGCCCGGCTTGGGCAGAGCACCGCCGTGTCCTCGTGGAGGCGATCGGCGGCAGAGACCTCTCGCGTCCGGCCCTGGTTCAGGCCATGGTACGGAGCGAGAGGGCATGGGCAGCCGTCACCTCCTTCTGCGAAGCAGTAATGCTCGCGAAGGAGGAGGCGGGACGGTTGAGGGAAAGGCACGTTTCGCGCCCTCTCGCCCCTAGCCGCCGCAGGAGACGCCCAGGGCGTCGGGAATCCCGGGCGGATTTCCGGTCACCGTAGGCGCGGGCTTGCGGACGGTGAGCAATGGGTAGCTCACCGTCCGGTAAGGACCAGGCCCGGGTCGACGGCGCGTCGAATTCCACGCGCGCCTCAAAGAGATGTCGTCAGCACAAAAGTAGGGGTCCACTAGGGCCGATGCCTGCCGGGGTCGCGGGAAGGTACTTATGGGTCACCGAGGCCCCCGCAACACAGGCAACAGGAAGGAATACGGGTGGGTTTTAGTCAGTAAGAGTCTGACACACCCTCCCGCTCCGCCCAGAGCGGGAGAAGTTATTTGATGATTTACCACCCTCAAAAAAAAAAAGGGTCCCACCGGCTATTGGAAGTTTCGCCCCACTCGTTAGCGTAGTAACAGTTCCTAAGTTGGGGATGAATGTTTGATGACATAGTAATGTTCGAAAGACTGAGCAACTTTCCTAATTACACTAGCCCAAACGGATGACAGCTTGGAGAACACAGTGGCCAAGGGAAGCAGATAGTATGGCGGGGACAGGTGTTTTGTAGTAATGACTGTAAGATTCTGCTGCTGCATCTCTAGCTACACATGCTGCTCTTCTATGTAGATGATCGTCTTCTCTACCCTTGTCAAACCATCTCGTAAAGTCGGAACAACACCAGGCTAGAAATTGCTGAGGATCCCTTCTCAGCAATAAAATAGGGGTCAAGATCCTCTAATATCCTCTTGTGATGAGGCTTCAGAGCGGCGGGTTTGTCTTGATGTTCTAACATACATATAAAAAAAAAAAAAAAATGTGATATCAGTGATGGTTATGGCGGATGCAAGATGCCGCTTCTGTCGATATATGACATTACCCGTTTACATTCATCTTCAGAGATTTGCCATCTACATGCAGCATTGCTTCTGTGTGATAAGTGGAGGTTCAACGCCAAAACCGGTTAATTTGTATACGGAACCAAATGCCTTCCAGAGTTGAGTCACCAATACTTTATGCCATGTGTGTGAAGAAGAATAGGCATCCAGCGCTCATTATATTGAAGTCATATTAAATATAAATTAAATCATATAAAAAAGACCCTGCCAACAAATAGAAAGTCATGTTGAAATATCTTGAGGTTATGAAATTCACCACCACATGTCTCCTGTGACAATGTGTATTTTAAATCTATAATTTAATATTCACAGCTAATTTAATATTTCATTCTAGGTCTGGTCCTAGGTATATATATGACGCTACATCATATGTATTAATATTGTTTAAATGAAATTCCAAAATATATGTCTCGTCCTTCAAGAATTAATTATTAAAAGGGCCGCTGACCTATATAATTTCTCTCAACGGGCAACTTACTCTATTCCTCTCTGGTTATTAAATAAATTATTAATATGTTTAATTTTATTATTAATGTTAATAAATTATTATTAGCTAACATAATTTGTGCGTTATATGAAAACGTTTCTTATTAATTTATTTTGACTATTTCTATAGATCACAAGTACTTTGAAGCGCCATCTAGTTACCTCTTTGTTGTAACTACACACATCAAGTTCATACAGTCGCTAAGAGAGAGGGCTATGCTTTTCCAATATTTAGGATTTCAATATTTAATTGTTACAACGGTTGGTTTCGGTCGTGTAGCTCTAGAGTCATTAGCAAATTTGACGTGAGCTACACGACATACCGCTACAGCCACGCAGTGCAGAATCGAATGAGTATCAGTGAGGTCTTCGCAGTCATCAAAATAGTTTGACAACTGCGAATCCAGAACCGCCACGAGCACCCTATTTTTCTTATGCATGGGCAAACGAGGTAAGCGTGGCCTTAGTTCGAGAGACACAAACCGATATTCTCGAATCGCATCCTCCAAAGCACTTCTCAATTCCTCATTGCTCTAGGTACTTACGTTTGTAGCCCCGTCAAAACTCCCATCGTCAGCTTGATTTATGTTTAACTGAGGTGAAACTACAACAGTCTGCGACGGGGGGCGATGACATGGCTACTCTGTATTTCACTTCGCAGGCGATCAAGTACAGTGTCATCTAACATATGATTACGCTGGATAACCCGCACCTGATCCGACAGTCGTTGTGCCGAAACGTTGACAGCTGGCTCAAGCACCGGAAAAAGAGAGAGCATCCGAACATGTGGTCAGATTGTTTCCCCCCTCAGTAACCCCATACATAGTATGAGCACATGACGTTCTGATTTATGGATCGTGTCCATCTCATGCGCTGCACACTTCTGCCGGGAGCTGGGTCAGAGGCCGGTGTAGACACACAGCACAGCGCACACGGTGGGGCTGGGCACCGGCGCGTGGCGGCGGCGAGACGGAGCTGAGCGAAGAGTTTTGAGGTGGTAGGCGTGCTCTAAGTGCAGCTGATCTTGTCAACATATTATCTTCATTTCCCGTTCATATTTTTGTTTATTGTTAAAAAAAATCTGTCATTGTTGTTTTATCGGAGGTTACTACTGTCATGTCACCTCCGCAATTCAGCAGGTTTTAATTAAGTTGTATAATTCATTATATGATTTATTTGGGCTCTTTTTTGGATGTTCAATATTTTTCGGTTCTTGGATTTTTTTTTAACTGAATAATTCTTGTAAATTCGTCAAAATTATTATCACTTAAAAATACGAAACTGAGACGTTGTGTTGACACGGTGTAGCCATTATTATTATTATAGTAACCTCTTTCTTATTCATATTAAGGAGAAGACACATAATTTACATGTTCTTTATAATATTCAGCACTTACGTTGTAGTTTAAATACACTACTGTACTAAACTAACTCAATAGGTTTTACACTTTTTAGTCTTCGCACTAATTCAGTGATGTCAAGGTGTTGGATGGCCTCGACAATCACGTGATGTTGAAGCTTGTGTCCAGGGTCATGCTGAGATACTTAGCAGTATTCGCATAATAATATGGTATTTGTTTATTCATGAATACCGGGAAGAATTGTGGCTTTTTATTGGTGAAGTAAATGTGGATAGACTTGCTTTCATTAAGTTTGATACGCCATGGTACAGTCCACTCATAGAAACGCTTTATGGATGTGGTAATTTACTGGCAACATTTTTTCTTTACATCCATACTTCTCCTTTTTTATTTAAATAAAAAAAGGACGTCCGTTTATAAATGCCGGAAATGTCATTTTGCATTCCTAATCTAATAATAGCGTACATAATCAGTCTATGATGTTCCCACTACTGGGGCACAAGCTCTGTGAGTGGGAGTGGGCCGCAATCCACCACGCAGGCCCAGTGTGGGTTGGTAAATGTCACATGTCTTAGATTTTTTTGATTCTAGAATTGCTCACGATGTTTTCCGTTTTGAGAGTAGTGGTGATGAAATAATTTACACAAAGTAAAACGCCTGCCTGGGTTCAAACCTACGACCTACAACTCGTAAGTCGCGGCCGTTACCACTGGACTGCTCAATAATAGAATATTCTTGACTGACAATTTATTCCACAGTACCTTCTTACTGAACAAACTCTTAAAAATAAAATATGCACATTAAAAAACAAATGAATTCTCTTGAGGAAGGCACCTTTTATAAGATACTTACTTACCTTTTATATTCAAAACGCAGCCGAAATGACGTCATTATTAAAAATGTTAAGCAGTAGACTCCTTTCGAGTATTTTGAGATACCCCAACGGATAAAGTCACGTTTATTTAAGATTTTACTGCAGTCTTTTATGGTCTTAGAACGATACAACTCTTTTATAGGATAACACATGCCTGTATTCCCCGAAGCGGTAGACAGAGGTGTATATACCAGAACATCCACATTTCACCAGTTACGTTTAAGTCTCATGTAATACAAGGTGAGCTTATTGCCATAATCGGGCATAAGTAAAAAATCCGGCCTGTCGTAGTAAGGAATAATTTGGAAAACCACAAAACACTGCCCGAGAATTAAGCGACTAGACCAGACCCTTTTCTTTTTTTTTGGATAAATCATCAAATAACTTCTCCCGCTCTGGGCGGAGCGGGAGGGAGTGTCAGACTCTTACTGACTAAAACCCATCGGTATTCCTTCCTGTTGCCTGTGTTGCCATGGGCCTCGGTGACCCTTTAGTACCTTCCCGCGACCCCCGCAGGCATCGGCCCTAGTGGACCCCTACATTTGTGCTGACGACATCTCTGTGAGGCGCGCGTGGAATACAACGCGCCGTCGACCTGGGCCTGGTCCTTACCGGACGATGAGCTACCCATTGCTCACCGTCCGCAAGCCTGCGCCTACGGTGGCCGGAAATCTGCCCGGGATTCCCGACGCCCAGGACGTCTCCTGCGGCAGCTAGGCGCAAAATTTGCCTTTCCCTCAACCGTCCCGCCTCCTCCTTCGTGAGCATTACTGCTTCGCAGAAGGAGGTGACGGCTGCACATGCCCTCTCCTCCGTACTATGGCCTGAACCAGGGCTGGACGCGAGAGATCGCTGCAGCCGATCGCCTCCACGAGGACACGGCGGTGCTCTGCCCAAGCCAAGACCAGACCCTACCAACCTACTGATACTAATCTTTTATTTTGTTACAGTGAGGAACTTGTGATAAGGGGTAACCCTGCTCATTACAACTGCAACACTTGGTAAGTCACGTCCACCCAGCATGTGCCCTCCGAGTTAAGGCACTGTGTCACCACATTTTATGACATACGCTTCCAAATGGCGTGCCTAAAGCTACTTCCAGTAGCCATATAACAAGTCATATAAGCGCAGGATACAACAAGTTGACGCACGCTTTATTTGAATGATCTACTTAATAAAATTCTTCAAAACAAAACCGCTGGGCCTATACAAGCATGAAATTGGACACTAAGGGGATGATCCCCGAAAGGGGTGAAATAAGGGGTCCCAGTTCGTACGGAAGTTCATCTTTTTACCGATGGGAAATCCCATCGGGCGCACGACTTGTAACTATACAATTTTGAACCGTTCAAATGCAGAGTGTCACTACAAGCATCAGGATTTTGCCATAGGAATTGGGCGTATCTCCATCTATCTATCCTCCTATTGCCCTTATTGCCCCATCTCCAAGGGAAAATTTAATAAAATTGTGGCTGTTATTTTAGTTTATTGAGGTGTCTTACGAATTTCACGCGAAAGAAGTCGCGGGCAGAAGCTAGTTACAAGAATAAAACAGGGTAGCATGTAGTCCATAGTTTTGTCATTTTCACCCTATAAACTTTGGCATTGGTGTTAGCCCAGCCATTCAACTGTAGTCAATACACCAGATGTAATAAGTAACAGTCTCGGAATTCCGAAGATAAACGAAAGCAATTTATATCGACAATACATCATGCCAAGAGATCCCGCCCTCTATATTATAATGAAATATGGGAGAGAAAACTCCAATAGAATGCCATAATACGGGAATTTCTTCTTTGACCATGAATGCCAAATACTTCTTGAAGATTAGCGAAGAAAACTATAATACACTTCTGGACACATCTATTGGCCCACCTTAGAGTTTAGGTTTCGATGGCCCCTACCGAAATATGATTGCTAGATTGAACAAAAACTGTTGATGCAGTTTTAAACCTGATACATTTTACCATCTTTTTCGATCGTATTGTTTTAAATTTGAATTCAGAATACCATACGACATGGAGCTACGCCTAACAAGTCGGATATGCGCCTTGTTAAAGGCAATTGATTTTTGAATAAAAAACATGTTTTATCAAATAAAGGTTTAATTTAATAACGCGTGTTGCCTCCATGGGCATCTACCACAGCTCTCATACGATTAGGCATAGAGTTTATCAACCGCTCTATGAAATTTTGAGGGATCATCTCCCATTCCTCTTCTATGGCATTTTGAGGGATCATCTCCCATTCCTCTTCTATGGCAGTTTTCAACTCCTGCATCGTCTGGGCAACTGGCTGACGAGCCCTAATACGTCTTTTTAGCTCGTCCCACATGTGCTCAATGGGGTTCATGTCTGGGCTTCTGGCTGGCCAGTCCAAAACTGTGATGTTGACATCCCGAAGATATTCCCTGACGATGCCGGCCGCATGGGCTCTTGCATTATCATGCATAAAAAGGAAATTTGAACCCACATAGTCCGCGTATGGTATCACGTGAGGTTCTAAGCACTCACGAATGTACCTTTCAGCATTTAATGTTGGCAGCCGTGGTCCTGTAACAACCTCAAGTTGAGTTTTGCCGCTCGCGGATATACCGCCCCAGACAGTCCATGAGCCACCGCCATAAGCAACCCTCTCTTCAAAGCAGCATTGTGCGAAACGCTCTCCCTTACGTCGGTAGACCTTCTTCCTTCCATCATTGCCATGTAACACAATTTTAGACTCATCAGAAAAGAGTACACGGCTCCAATCTTGCTGTGTCCAATTTAAATGACTGCGTGCGAAATGAAGGCGCGCTGTTCGGTGGGCTCGCGTTAGTTTGGGCCCATTAGCTGGCTTGTGTGGTACCATATCGCGTTATTTTAACCTTCTCCGAACAGTTCGAGCGCTCACAAATACTCCGTGGAAGTCGCGAAGTTGGTTTTGTATCTCAATGTAGGTAAGGTGACGATTTCTCAAGCTGGTCGTCACGATGAATCGATCCTGCCTTTCAGTTGTGACCCGAGATCGTGGCCTTCCTTGGCGACGAACAAAGCCGCCAGTCTCTAGGTACCTCCGATAAACATTTCGGACCGCAGATCGACTTAAATTAAGTTGAGCACTCACGTTTCTTTGGCTGTGTCCGGCCTGAATAAGTGCCACAGCTTGGGCGGCGACTTCAGGTGAAGTATCCATAGATTATTGATAGAACCTCACCTTAATGTTAAGAATAAGTAATGTTTGTTGCAAAACCAAAGATATCAATCACTTTTTCAAGAATTAAATCCAAGTAAACCAATAAAACCAAGTTTTCTTAGTATTCGATTGTTTGATATCAACAAACAGGCTCCAAATTGTCTTTTGTTTCTTTAAATTCTGTGTTCGAAATTCAAAAAAAGACTATTGAATGAAATTGTGAATGTGCCAGGTTCAAAACTGCATAAAAACTTTTTGCTCGACCTAATATAAAATTTTAGCTAGGACCAAACTAAACTGAAAATACAAGGTGGGCCAATAGATGTGTCCAGAAGTGTAATATACTTTTGAAAATATTTTTCATGTTTATCAGGTTTTCAACGTGTAAATTCATTAAAATTAAAAAAAAAGGAAAAGTAGGTACTAAATTTATTCAAATAGATGATACGTTCAGTTTTATGATTTATGATTTACCTTTTATTGCACGTCCTTTGACTGTAGATGGCAGTACGGAGGTAGGCTTTTTTAGGAATTGCACAGAAACTATTCGTCATATATCCCAACTGATTACATAAGTTCTTTGGGTCTGATTTCCAGATTTCTATTTAGTTTCTCTTTGCACTAATAAGATGTCTTCTTTGGAGCATTCGTGCAGCAACAAATCTGGTTCTGTATTGCTACTCACATCGGTCATTCCACAATGCACACTCTCTTAGGCCTCCATACCCTGGGCTTTCATATGTTAGCGCTCGAGCAACTTCCTCTGTTCCTCTGTTCCTGCCGCTCCTTTGAATTCGTAAGTACTGCCTTCTGTGGCTGCTTCTGTGGCGTGCGGTGTTCAACATGATCCGGCTCAAGGGACCAAAATGTGACTTGTTGAATTACTCTGTTTTGCAAAATTTGCCGACCCTTAATGTCTGAGAAAAATAACACAGTTGGAAGCGTCACTAAAAAAGTACCTACAGCCAAAAAGTTTTTAAAAGAGCGTCCATCATTACCGCTCGCCAGCTTTATCTAAGCCCATAGTCTCCTGTACTAGAAATCTGAGTCCCTTAGGCAACACTAGCACTATCTTAAACCCAAAATGTATTTTTCTTAGCAAAGAAGCTAAAATAAATAAACCAAGTGACACATTTCATTATTTAAAAGTTTCTTATCGTTGTTTAAGCCGTGAAATGGGCTGAAATGTTTATTGTTTTCAGTCTAGACCAGATTTAGATCTCTATTTAGATGACAATTAATGGAAACTGGGTAATCTTAACAGCTGAGTTGGTTTATTGTTTGTTATTTACATAATTTTGTTTTGGTAGGTAGTATTTTAAATTTTAATAGAGCTGTATAGCCATGAATAAAGTTAAAATGGTGTAATTGACAAATAAGTTAACAAAAAAAATGAAATCCCTTAATCCAAAAATCCTATGCTTTTTTTTGGGTGGGAAATCATACAATAACTTCTCCAGCGTTGGGCGGAGCGGGAGGGAGGGCGTATCAGACTCTTACTGACTAAAACCCACCGGTGTTCCTTCCGTTGCCTGTGCGTTGCCAGAGGCCACGGTATCCCTTTCGAACTACCACGCAATAAAAAAAACCTGTCCCTGAAATTACAAAAAGTGAAAGAAACTTAACGACAAAAATGGAAAACGAACCTTGTTTTATATGAAAAAACAACCAGTGTTACCTATTGATCCGATAAAGACGTAATAGCCTATATTACTTTTATCGACTTATGTGTACACCAACGTAGACAAAAACCGGCTAAATGCGTGTCGGACTACGCACAATGAAGGGTTCCGTAGTTTGGATGAATTTATTTATCCCAAGAACAAAAAGTTTGTAAAATATTCAGTGATTTACCATGTTATTTTAAGACCATAGAGTTCTAGTATATTCTCCGTAATTTTTTCAAAATTTTAGATTCAGCAGTTTCGAAGATGAGGAGGAGGGAATAGCAAATTTTCATCTATTTTCTTCAATAAATTTAAAACTATAATATAATATATATGTGAAATTATCTTAGCAAGTCCTTTAATTTGATATATCACACGGTGGTTTGCAAAACCTCTTTTTTTTTCTCTCGAAACTGAATCCCATGTTCAAAATTCATTTATTTTCGTAACACAAATTTGGTACCTATATATTTGAATTACTGAGACCCAAACACGAATTGTTTGGGTCACAGAAATTCAAATATATACCAAATTTTAACTTAATCGGTCCTGTATATTTGCAGCAAACCGGCTGTGACAGACGGATAGACAGACACACGAGTAATCCTATAAGGGCTTCGTTTTTCCTTTTGAGGTACGGAACCCTAAAAACAAAAAATATCTATATAAATACGCACGTACGACGCTTTGAAAGTACCTTATTTTCATCTTCCATCACCACGAATAACATTTCTGGGTTCGGTTGGACTCATGCGGAAATAACAAACATAGCTTTGTTAAGTTTTCAATAAATTTATTGAAAACTTAACAAAGCTTTTCTCATGTTAACAAAGAGTATTTTTTACATTCTGACAACACGTAAATTAAAAATGTATAATACTTGCAATTATATACAAATAATTTGGACAAACTATCAACACCAAATATGTATCTATATGTCCACTTAAAAAAAAGTTATTGTAGATTTATATCAGACCGCACTATTTCATTAGATAGGTACAAAACCTGTAATGATGTAAGGTACGTTTAAGTAAATAAATAAATCTTGCAAATGTCTTTCATCATAACATTTATAAAAATTACAATAATAATTCAGATATTCCGTTTAAAGATCGGTGATTTCAGACAATAAAGTCTGAGGAGAAACGTAGTCGAACTTTTTATTACGATATTTTTCTTTGCAAGTCATAGCTCTAAGATTAATTCAGAAAGTACTTACGTTTATTTTTAAAACATCGTTTTGAAACTTGGTTTGCATTTTCTTTAAACAATCTTCACTCTCCATGTTATTTTCACGAAAACGAAGATAAAAGTCGATACACATTATGCACGCTTGTAATTCTTAGGCACGTACGCCTTAAAAGCGCCATTACGCGTCATCTTGCTAAACTCCACCATTATTCTGTATGCCTTTTTATTTCTTATGTCTGCTGTAATCATAAGGAATGACTTTTATGTTCCACGTGGGCAGGGTTTTAAAATTGTGTGGTAAATGGTTTACTTTTGGGAATGGAAGGCCAATAAAGGTAATTATTACATGGAAAATCACGTGTCATTTTCATTTTAAACTGGAAGCTTCTAGTACTTTTCTATACAGTTATTTTAATAAATGATAAATGATGATGATACATGATATTTATTTCTGTGATTTTTTTTAAAAGCTTTCGGAAAAAGATAGAAGGGCTGAGAGTCTCCTATTTAATATATCAAATATCACTGAAGTCTTTTTCGCATTTCCCGACAGATTACCAATGATTCCAGCTTCATGACCATGTTCCTGGAAGCTTGCTCCTGCTTCAGTGATATTCAGACTCCCATATTGACAATTGTATCTTTCAACGGAATCCAAATTTTCAACGGAATCCCTCTCTGACGGGTTTATTGAAACCCGTCTATTGAGAAGAAATAGGTCATGGGATTGAGGCAGGAAATTGAGAAGTTTTTGCTTGCACGTCCTGAAAGGTAAGGAGTGGTCTCAGCGCTAGCGGTCCATTTCGTCATGGTTTCGGTTGACTTGCTGAAAACCATTGAAACATCATTCATGCTGTCTTTTTTTAATTTTTTTGGGTGGGAAATCATCAAATAACTTCTCCCGCTCTGGGCGGAGCGGGAGGGTGTGTCAGACTCTTACTGACTAAAACCCACCCGTATTCCTTCTTGTTGCCTGTGTTGCGGGGGCCTCGGTGACCCATAAGTACCTTCCCGCGACCCCGGCAGGATTCATGCTGTCTATCATCGCAAGAACTTAATTTTGCGTTTTCTTCTCCCTGGTCAATCAGACGAGAATCCAGACTGACATTCCACTGAACAGCTGGTTCGATTAACCTGAGGTGAAACAAATATAACTATGGTTTCCTTGCTGGATAACCAGCCCGAAAAAGCCTTGTTGACCTTGGTCATTTTCTGTCGCTGCTCAGTTGCTTATTACCAAGGTGAGATGTCAGATGATACAACATCGAATGCGACTACTGAAGGCTCCCTTGTTTTTTTTTTTCTGAAATGCTTTTCCAATAATTCTGGTAAAGTCAGTCAAAACGAACTGCAATGACTTAAAGGATGCTGCTGATACACACTACCTTTATAGGTATCTCCCCAGAACGAATGTAACATAGATTTTTACTTACTAAATAATATCTACCGCATTTATTTTCCAAATACCTGTTTTGTATCACTTGACCTTATCACAAAGCCCATAAGGCAAATATAAGGCAATTTTTTTCGATTATTCGGATTTTTTGTATCTAGTCCGGAAAGGGTCAGGGTCTTAAATAAACCCCTTTATGTATAAAACCTTGATTCATACATATTGTTTGATAAACATTTTCCTTTATTTCCGTCTAAATGTAAGGTTTAAGCATAAAACGGGTATACGATCTTTACTGACTTTAGACAGCCAATTGTAAAATAATTGTAAAACAATGAACATGCTTATATTCTCATAATTGCCCCCTACCCTGGGAAATAGGGGAGCTATATACGAATCATTTCGTATACCTATATATTTATTTAAATAAATTGTCTAATAAATAATGACGTTTAGCTTACAAGTTCTAGGAAGCCATTCTCTATTCCATATTCTATTTATTTCAAAAAATCTCATGAGAACTTATGAAAAATCGGAAGCGATAGAATGAATTACTCTGTAATATGAATACGTGGGTCGCTCACAATGTGTCTTATTAGAAGGCAAAGAGTCACCCAAAGGGCAATGGAGAGGGATAGCCCTCTCCATTGCTTGGAGTTTCCTTACGTGATCGAATTTAAAATTAAGAGATCCGCAGGCGAACCGAGGTAACCGACATAGCCCGAAGAATTGCCAAACTGAAGTGGCCGTGGACATTGCTCGTAGAACAGATGGCCGATGGGTCTGAAAATTTCTGGAGTGGCGACCGCGTACCGGAACATGTAGAATGTATGGAAGGCCTCCTACAAGGTGGACCAATGACCTTGTGAAGGCCGCAATAATCCACTGAATGCGGGAAGCACAGAACCTATCGAAGCGGCGATGCTAGGCCTATGTCCAGCAGTGGACGTCGTTCGGCTGAAATGATGATGATGATGATGACGAATACATATATTATGTATTAATTAATTACAAGATATGTCTTACCGCTGATAGCGATTTGAAAGACGAACTTTGGATGGATTTAAAGGGAGAAGGAGAGACAATGTAGGCATGTGATGTGCCTTGATTCCAATTCGTTGGTATCTGTGGAGGTCTGATAGTAGTTGATGATATACTAAAGATCATTTGTATCTGTTGAGGCTAGAAGCTAACCCAAGCCATGTTAGGAAAAGGCTAGTTTAACGATCCATTTCATCGCTATCTCAGATTTTAAAATAAAGCCTTTGTTATACCTATGTCACCAGCAATAATCGCGCGTTTCCCATCTCCTATATAAAAGGTCTCTTGTTCCAATCAAAGAAGCCAGCTGAAATCGACAGGCGGCAAAGCGAGTTGGAGTCATTGTAATATTTCACGACAGAAAAAAAACTTTTCCTTTATTTATTGCCTGACCAGGAAAATAAAGTGTTTGAATATTTGGAACCGAAAGGTTTCCCAGAAGTTATGGTGATTGGGTTTTTTGAAAGTTATTTCCCGTCTTTTTGGGTACCTAGTCACAAGTTCGATTTGTGTTTAAAGTTTGTAAAGACATCTTGATTTGTGAAGATTTGTCCTTTTTTATCATCTGATTTGTAAGTTGAAAAACTACTTTAATCAAATAGATTGAAACTGTTGTTTTAATTATTTAATTTCCAGATCAAGAAACATCAAGCAACGGTAGCTTTTTTTATTCTTTTTGTTAAGACTTCAGAACGCCTTAGCCTAATAGGCATGCAAAATTGTACTATTAATACCTACCAAATCAAAGTCAAAGTCAAATTATTTATTTCAAATAGGCACATATAAGGCACTTTTGAATGTCAAAATGCAAAAAAATAGAATTGATTCTAGTCACCCCTTCCAAAAGGTAGTTTCGTAAAATACCCCACCGTTACTCTTCTAAAATATTTTACAATATTTTGTATAGGTACACTAATTATATAATTATATGTAAAGACGATGCACCTAGAATAAAATTATTAAACCACAATAGGTAAAAAGAATTAAAAATGAAGAAATGACAGAAAAATTAATTATGTGATAGATATAGCATTCTTATCTTGGATATAATCCTCTAATTTGTAATAAGCTTGTTTACAAACTGTACTTTTAATATGAGTTTTAAATTTTCTTTCATTTAATTGCAATATATCACAAGTTATTTTGTTGTAACATTTAACACAGTACCCCATAAAATATGTATTATAATCTGAAAAATGGTTAATTTATTTTGTCTTAATTTCTATTGTATTTAATTTATGTCTATCAATTATTTAATTAAAGTTGTCCGATGCAAGCAAATACTTAAAAAAAAACATTTATTCGCTCTTGTTTAAACTAACATTATCATAAAACATCAAATAAACTACAAACATTCCCCAACATGTTGCATCCCTGCCTGACCTCTAAATCGTTTGGCATGAAGCTATTCACTCAACTGGTCACACTGCAACCGCGGTATGTATTAGTTCATTATTCGATTTCAATGGGATGCCTGTGTAGTGACACAGGCATCCCATCGAGACCGGATGATGTACGAGTATAGCTAGTTTAGATGCTACATACCTGTATTTGTGTGTGTGTACCTACCTACACATAACGTCGCGCCTGTACGTGGCGTCGTACTGAAACGGGCAGGTGAACGCAACTCCTAGTCTAAGCGCGTATATTGCGCACGTTTCACGCCTTTATTCCCCGAAGTCATAGGCAGAAGTGTACTTATAACCTACGTGTTGTTTAGGCGTAATGTATAACCAATGGTTTAATTATTTATTAAACTCAGTTTAAAGAACCAAGCAGTGTGAGAGCATAAAGTTTAAAGGATTACTAACCATAAATGGGTTACACGAAGAGGTACGACCTAATCGCTTCTACAAAACTTGACTTTCAGGTACCAATAGGTATTTGAAAATATAGCACCTAGGTTTTATTTATTTATCTATTTATTTATTCACAAGCACAACCCTGCCGGGGTCGTGGGAAAGTCCGAAAGGGATACCGAGGCCCCTGGTAACACAGGCAACGGAAGGAACACAGGTGGGTTTTAGTCAGTAAGAGTCTGACACACACTCCCGCTCCGCCCAGAGCGGAAGAAAGTTATTTGATAATTTCCCACCCAAAAAAAGAACAAAAAAGGCAAATACAACAGGTAACAATGACAGTATATCAGTAGGACTACATTATAGGTTTCGACCTGATTATTACCCAAAGAGAACATCGTGAGGAAACCGGCGTGTCCTAGAACCAACAATTCGAAGACATGTGACATCTACCAACCCTCCCTGGGCCTGCGTGGCCGTAATCCATTACGGCCCACTCTCTCTCACAGAGAGGAGGCCTGTGTCCCAGCAGTGGGAACATTATAGGCAGATTATATTATGTTATGTATCACCCAAAGTATAATCGCACAACATGACTAGCAACAACAATAATTATGATGATAATTAGAGTAAAAGGCTCACGATTTTCTCTAGTTAAGGCAAAAGTTCACAAAATTATAGCTATAAGGTACGAGTGTGTGCGTCTGCCTTCCGACACACCACCAGTTCATGTAGGCAGGCAATGATCAATCACGTTGAGGTCACCAATTTGCCAACAGTAGTGTGTGGCTATGACTGATAATAAGCCTTTTATATTGGGAAAGGAAAATAACCAACTACTTGACGGACAGAAAATGTCTTTATTATTTTTTTTATAGATGACAGAACGAAAAATATACATAAAAACTTTAAAAAACTAAATGGTTATTTACAGCATATTTTAGGTACTGACGTACTTAAAATATATAAACACTGCTACACATCAAACTGTGACGAAACGCCACATGTATGAGGGCCAAACACGCGAGGTAAATACAAAATTGATACAAAGTTATATTATTTAAAGAAAATCTTTAAAGCGTTACAAAATTATTATTTTTAAAGTACACGACTCCTTTTTAGGAAATCGCTACCAAGCTGCACATAAATATCCATTCAATCTATAATCACCATCATAATTTTAACTGAAAGATGTCCATTGCTGGACATAGGTGTCCCCAAATACAACCACTTCAACCGGTTCTGTGCTTATTGCATCCAGCGGATTCCTACGGCCTTTACAAGGTCTTCGGTCCACCTTGTGAGAGGCCTTCCTACACTACAGCTCAGTTATTCAAGAATATTATTCTTGAAAATAACAATCTATTCAACATCCAAGCTGACAAAAAAACATCAGCTGAATACAAACAATTTCTAAATTACAAATGACTTAAGTTAAGGAGACTACTTTAGAAAGTATTTCTGTTTGTTTGAAACAAAAATACTTTTCACTCTGGTCCAAATTAGCGGAGTTAATTTACCTTCTGACCTTTGAGATTAATTAATTCGTGAAGATTCAGTATTTGTATTACGTTGCTTTTCGTTGCTCGCTTTTTCGTTCATTGATTTAAATACTCTTGACGTTTGTTTTAATTATGGTTTATGTTATTAGGGTCCTTAGTATAATTATCAAACAAATTTAATTACGTTACTTGCCTATTCGTATTCATAGTTTATTTTAATCACAAGAGCCCTAAGGGGTTATTAGGTAACACACTTATGATTGCAATGGCTTTCATTTTGAAAATTCAATAACATTCTTTGACTTGTGTTATTTACGTTATCGAGCAGACGAACTCTTCAATCATAATTACTCGTATGAAGCAATGGATTAGGAAATTTGTTCAAAATCCTTCGGATTGTGACAGTGTGTTACGCAATCGTTTTGTTAGTTTGATTTCGTAAATCGTGATGAATCTGTTGCAATTGCATTAAAACCAAATACTCATATACAAGGTGTTGTTTTGGACCTGCAAAACATTTTAGGAGGTAACTATGTTAGTGATTCTCGACCCGAAACAAAAAAAAAAAAAAACAAGAATAAAAAAAAAAAGAAATAAAAAAAAATAAAAAGAAAAGATAAAATTTAAAAATCTAAAATAAAAAGTATTATTGATTATTGACTTGGTATCGTATTGTTATACGATTATTTACGAGTTTCATAACAACCTCCTGAAATGTTTTGCAGGTTCAAAACAACAGCTTGTATACACATATATATATTCTGGAGGAAAAGGATATATAAATAGCAGCGATGCGATGCTTCTAATATGCTATTATTGAGGGGATACAGTTATTTGGATATTCAAGTATAATTAATATTCTGATTTAGTAAGAGTTGCTTTACGGTTTACGGTTTAAGAAAATTTATTTCGCTCAAAAAGAACACAATTATTCACTCCTATAAGGAAAAACATAATAATTAATATAAGCGACGGAATCGCTTGGTAATAAATTAAAATTAAGTTATAAAAACGGTAAAATCTTACATTTTATACATTGTTCAGGTGGTGCTTGAATAGCCTTTAAAAAGTTCAAAGTAATTTGGATTCTTTGATTACTTCAGTTCAGCCCCCTCATGTACGACAGTCTTTCTACCGTAGTTTGTCTTCGTTGCTCTTACAATTATATGGTTAGCCTGCCTCGTCATGCGCTTTTGAATTTGTATTCTTTTTGTAAATATAATTTTGTGTATGTATGTCTCTATCAATTATTTTACGTACAAGTATGCAAGTGTTATATTTATAAATTTGATCAATATTCATTAATTTAATTTCTTTTAAAACATTTTGACATGTTAAATAATCATAATAATTAAATAAGACTTTTAATAATTTTATTTTGAGATGTTTGTAGTTTTTAAGGTGAGTTTTGGCAGCACTTTCCCATACTTTGAATAAATAATTGAGATGTGGTTTAACCATCGAGTTAAAAATAATATAGCTGAATTGTAGTGGGAGACATCGGACAATTCCTCTAAGTGCAGCAGTCAGTAATGATATATTTGTCTCTATCAATTATTTTACGTACAAGTATGCAAGTGTTATATTTATAAATTGGATCAATATTCATTAATTTAATTTCTTTTAAAACATTTTGACATGTTAAATAATCATAATAATTAAATAAGACTTTTAATAATTTTATTTTGAGATGTTTGTAGTTTTTAAGGTGAGTTTTGGTAGCACTTTCCCATACTTTGAATAAATAATTGAGATGTGGTTTAACCATCGAGTTAAAAATAATATAGCTGACTTGTAGTGGGAGACATCGGACAATTCCTCTAAGTGCAGCAGTCAGTAATGATATATTTCATCTTACTTTCTCAGTATGAGGCTTGATTGTAAGTTGATCATCAAGAGTAAGACCTGGATATTTCTTACTATTTATTTTTAATAACGATTGACCATTTATATTTAATTCGCCATGTGTGTGAAGTTTTTATTTTTAGTACTAAATGTTATGTATCTGGTTTTACTAGCATGTATAGTAAGTAGATTGCATTGCAAACCAGATAGCTAGTCCATTAAGATCACTTTGTGCTTAGCAATTCCTTCTATATTACTGCCAAGTAAAAAAGACTAGTATTGTCGGTATACAGTGAAATAACTCCCTTAAGTTCGATTACATTAATATTGTTGGTGTAGATAAGGAAAGATAGAGGCCCTAGTATAAAACTTTGTGGTACTCCACAGGTAGAGGGTTTGGGTTCGCTTCGATGTTCACCAATACCGACTACTTGGTACTTTATTAGTACGTTAAGAATTCAATATTTTGAATGCAGAGCTAGTAATACCGATACTTTCCAATTTTATAAAAAGAAGGTGTGACTTAGTGTTCAAATGCCTTATCCATATTAGTTTTTAAGTTAGTAATAAGGTAAATAGTCGCGGATGTCTGTCGGAAGCCATATTCGTTTTTGGAAATAAAAATTATAAACTTGTAACCTATTATGAACGATTTTTTTCGTATATTTTAGAAATAATCGATAAGACCGATTTTGGACGGTAAATACACATCTGCGTTGTTTCTGGTTTTATGTATCGGTGTGAATTTGGTGACTTTTAATGTACCTATCAGGAAATATTCGTTCCTGAAGGCTTTTGTTTATGCATTTTGTTAAGTCTTCCAAAAGTAAATCTTTAGTATATTTAATTATGTTAGTACTGATTCCGTCGATGCCTGTGCTCGTGTTAGTTTTAAATTCGTCAATAAATTTTTAAACCTCTTTAGTAGTGGTTGGTAACAACTCTGTGTAAGTCCTATACCAACCTGCGTACTTGTACTCAGTCTCGAAAGCGCGGCAGCATTATTTTGAGTATATTTTGAGATTTCAATTGCTAGCACTGTACCGATTGTTGGAAAGTAATTATTGAATCTCTTTCGTATCGGTAATTTGACCTTCAAGTTTTGTAGGGGCTGAGTTATTTTTATTTTATTGCAAGTTATATTATTAATCAACTTCCACATCTTAAATAAAAGGCTTTCTAATACAATTTCTGAAAGATTTTATATAATAAGAACTCTTTGCATTCTGAATAACAATAGGGCATGAATCTCGGAATCTTGGAATATCGCAATATCGCAATTCCGATACTGAGTGATCCAATATCGGAATGAGACAATTTTTTCTATTTGAATTTTAAAATAAACCTATATTTTAGCTCCTTGTGTAGCGGCGAGCGCGATAGCGCGCTTATCCGTATTCCTGTTACCAGCTCGCTACGCATGCGATACAAGAGCTTTAATAGTGTTAGTGTACGTCTTGCTTATTCGCACAAACGAACAAAATATCCTGTCAATCAGTTGCGCTCGTGAACTGTGTAAATTAAGACGTGTCTTATGTGGGTACATGCAAAGTCGCATTAAAAGATGTAAGTACAAATTACTATCTAATTTTTGTTTTCCAAATCAATGTAAATATCTGTGTTTAAATGGTTTTATAATTGTGCTAGCTCAAAATTAAACAAAAAACACCGAAAATTATTCTTTCATTCGTAGACTTTTATGATACTAGTTTGTATTGGATCGTAAAAGAAACCATCTGGTTTCTACATTTTCATTTCATGAAATAAATTTGTAACCAGAAGTTCATAATTGATTAAATAAAGCAGAAAACTACTTTTATGTTATGTAGAGAGAGATTCACAAAACCTACCTATAGCAGGTAATATTTAATATTACCTAAATTAATATTTAATATTACAGGTAGGTTTGCTTGTTTACTTGTTCGTTCCAGGCCCAGGTGCCTAGTTAGGTACCTATTAAAATTAATAGTCAAAGTTTACGTACAATTACATATTTTTATTACATAAAACAATAAACTGTGTGTCTTTGCAGGACTTCATCAAAAAAGAAAGACATACTCAGAATTTCTCAACAAACGCTCATCAAATGTATGGGATAATTTTCATCGATCAGATGATGGCCAAACCGCTAAGTGCCAGATATAGCCTCTCTGGCAACGGAAGGAACATGGGAAAAAAACGTGCCAGAAATTAAAAAAAAAACTACTGTTGGGTGTACTATGGGCTTGCACACACATTTACGAACTGTGCACTCAAAATCACTGCAGCGGGACCCCCTACATAGGAGAGTACTCCAAGCACATCAACATCACAAAAACATACGACAAAGCTCAAGAAACGGAAACTAATGACTGAATGCTTCAGAATCAACGGAAGCTATTTTTTCTGGAATGACCGCTATAAATGGTGCAAGTTACAAATTATTTTCTGCTTTCAAGATCTCCGGCAACTCTTCAAAAAAAGTGGATAAGACGTATCGAAAACGCCAAATGTGTCACCGTTTTCATGCAAAATGAACTTTATTCCCGGATCCTATATTTTGTCACAAATCAAAATACGTTTTCCATTTGCTCTGATTAAAATGCAAATTACATTTTGTTGAACCAATCTATTAATATAATAGTTTAATTTATTTTGTAGCAACTAGCAATTTTACAGGAGTTTGTAGGGTTTGAAATATTTACTTACTATAAATTCTAGTTTGAAATGGAACTAATTTCTTATCTAATTTACTGAAACAATGTTTGCGTAAATGTAAATTGGATTACGAAGTAAAATATAATATTGGTTTGACTCAGGTTCCTATAGGTACTATATACCTACATACTCACACGTCTTCTTCTCATGGGGGCAGACAGAAGCTGCAGAACGCCACCTGCTACGATCCTAACAGACTCCTTTTGCTTCGTTTAAGTTCATACATCTGGTCTGGTCTGGTTCGCACACTGGTTGAATGTCGATTTATATGTTATATGATATAGGTGAGTACTTCGCACCTATTTTTACATTTTACCTGTCTTTTATCTGTCTATCTGTACGCGATAAACTCAAAAACTACCAAACGGATTTTCTTACGGTTTTCACCAATGGGTGGAGTAATTCATAGGGAAGGTTTACGTGTATAAATAATTAAGGTTTTGTGTAATTGGCTGAAACATGACGATGATTTTTGAAGATGTCGGAAAAAAATCTTACCGTGCGTGGTGTAAACCAATAGTTATTACGGAATTATTTTTTTATTTATATTTACTTTACTGTACACCAGATTACACATTACTAAAATAAAAAAATAAAATTTACACTACAAAATATACAATGGGCGGCCTTATCGCTTACTGCGATCTCTTCCAGGCAACCATGAATCCGAGTAAATTAATACATTATTTACTCGGATTACCACATAGGGTACTTATAATCCCGCTAGTACGTTCCCGTGGGATATCTTCCAACATCCATGCGGGCCATCTTTCAACATCCACGCGGGCCGCGGGCAAAAGCTAGTACCTATCATACAAATTGACAAATTAGTTCAGTATCATAACATATTGGGAAAATAGCATATAACCGGCCAAGTGCGTGTCGGACCACATACTATGAAGGGTTCCGTATTTGGGATGAAGTTATCCGAAAAGCAAACTTAACATTGTAGTTGAAAAACATGTTCTCCCATACATCAAAATACGTCACGGTCACTTCTCCAACTGCTTTAAGTTGGTCGACTACTACTCGTTAACTTTTAGAGCCTACTTAACTGTGATAGGATTCCTTTTAATTTCATTATATCTATACTGCCATGAATTTTTTCACATCTCCATAGACAACCATTTAGGTGACCATATTCGACTCTAACCAAAAGTTGTACTTTAAAGCTTAATATTACGCAAACGGATCCTTGAATTGAAAAATGGTGTCGACATGAATTTTTTCACATCTCCATAGACAACCATTTAGCTGGCAGGGGGGGATACTCGACTCTAACCAAAAGTTGCACTTCAAAGCTTAATTACGCAAACGGATCCCTGAATTAAAAAATGGTGTCGACGAACCCGCAATATTTTTGAACGGCCTATCCAACGATACGTGGGGTGTGATATCATTGGATAGGCCGTTCAAAAATATTGCGGGCTTAGGAATAGACAAAAAAACAAATATCATCCCCACATTACCTACGTCCAAGGGAAAAAAAAAAATTTTTTTTTCAAGATTTTATTTTCCCACTTCGTCGGTGTGATTCATATGTATATACCTGTGCTAAATTACTACGGAACCCTAAAAACTAGTCCAGCGGTGCTCGCACAGTTATTTTTCTATGCCATACTATAGTACTGAGCAGTCTATAGAACGGTCCCTAGTCTGCCGTATTTGCTGAATGGTGCGTAATTAATAAACCTGCGCTTAGCTCCTAAGCAATACATAAAAATTACTTGTGACCACGGTATGAACTACTATCAAATACGTAGTTCGTGTCAACATGTTGATAGAATATCCCCATTATATAAACTACCTAGTTTTTTTATCATATCTTGTTTCTCATTTTCGAAAAGAAATTGTTGTGCTTCGTAACCACTTTTCTTTGCCAAAATGGGCCGGTAATAGATGAGGAAGATTAATGTTACCTGTGAAAGCTGTAATATCTTTGTTTACTTTAAAAGTCTTCATAATTATTAACATTGATATTACTCGTAATAATACTGTTATGTATATTTTACATCATACAGTTGCAATCATTATGTACAGGAATTAACCGTTAAAAAGTTTATAGCTTCTGAATGCAGCCTTTTATTTACTTATACCTATAAAACACTTATACTAAATTGCCTACCCCATAGGGATAAGGCGTAAGTTTTTGTACGTATGTATTATACTCAATTAATTTCTACCAACCAATCACTAGGTCTCATTGTCTTCTTCAATGTCCTACTCACCGCACTGACTTGACTTCTTCATTTAGTCTTATCTCTCTAGCAACCAACCGACTATCCTTTAAAGTTAAAGTTCGCGAGCATATTCGTAAGAAGCTGGCAGTATCATCACAATGGTAATGCTTTCCCATTGTTTGTCTT
This sequence comes from Atethmia centrago, assembly GCA_905333075.3. Classification (NCBI taxonomy): domain Eukaryota; kingdom Metazoa; phylum Arthropoda; class Insecta; order Lepidoptera; family Noctuidae; genus Atethmia; species Atethmia centrago. Next base: position 12,383,726 of record HG995386.1, on the reverse strand, counting down.
ATCTGTTTTAGTATATTCGTGTATTTATGTGTATTTATTTGGTCTTATATTTATGTTAAATGAATTAATTAGGTATATATTATATTTAGAGTTTTAATAGGTATGTGTATGTACCTACTCGTATATCCTCATATTTAAATACATATTTATTCCAAAATTCGCTTTATTTCACCAACTACTGTTTGTCTCTACATCACCCAAAAGTTGACTGTGCATGAGTGTGCTTAAAGTTTTAAATAAATAAATAAACACCAAACCACCGATCTTCGACCTAATTTTAAAACCATAAAACATCAAGAACAAAGCACTATAACAATGTCGACTCAACAATATCCCACACTTTGACATGATCTACTTAATGAAGCCCTCACATAAACTTTACGTACAAAACGACTTAAAATCTTCGAAGTATGCTCAATTTGAAGCACCAATGTTTTATCACGCACCATAAAAGGGGCTTAAGGGAACGTCTAAGGGCCTCTTAGACTCATTGTTGATCTGAGAGCATCAATTTAGAGATCAACGTTTAGTTAAACAAATGAATTTAGGTAATTTTCTTGAGTAAATAACCCGCGTTTATGTTCGTGCATTCTGCACTAGCAAAATAATAGCAAATAGCTCATTTTGTTGTATTTATTAAAACCGTATTTCGTGTTTTTTTTTTTTATTAGGATCTTATAAAGCCTGATTTACACAGCGCGATTTAATTGCTGAGACATAAGTTGAAGCAACAATAAAAGTTGCAACTTTTATTTGAACGTTGCACTTTTTTGTTTGAACGGTGCACCGTTCAAACAGTGTTTAGACGATGTAAGTAATTTGTTGATTCATGTTATTGTATTCCACAGGCAAGAAACATGGATCGTATAATGAGGCATAACAGCAGCGATTAAGCGCAAGATTCAAATCTAGACTGTCTGGGGTCGCGGGAAAGTCCGAAAGGGTTACCGAGGGCCCTGGCAACACAGGCAGCGGGAGGAACACGGATGGGTTTTAGTCAGTAAAAGTCTGACACACCCTCCCGCTCCGCCAAGAGCGGGAGAAGTTATTTGACAATTTCCGACACCATAAAAAAAACGTTGTAATTGGGTCGCCCTTTAATTACTGCGGTATGTGTGTTAACTAAAGATCTCTGCTTTTCCCCTCTAACAATACTAGCGTGATGTTATTTATGTATGATATTATTGATGATAGTCTTTGACTGATCACTCCACCGCTTTTTTACAGGATCGACATGCAGAACGTCAAATCATAATTGGACGTTCCGCATGCATGTCGATTCTGTAAAAATCTCACCGTGAAAACTTGCGTGGAGTGAGCTGTCAGTGTCATCCCACTGATGCTGGGGACTGACCAAGCATTACATTTATAATTATAATCGAGATTTTAATAATATTTTTATACTAATTCTATTGTAAGCGGGCACGCCCTTTATACTTGAAGGCTTTTATTTAGGTTTTAAGTTCTGTTTACGTTTTTATCTCTGCTTGAGAATAGTTTACGGTCTTTTTCTTTTCTTTTTTTTTTTGTTGGTATAGTGGTGTGCTAGCTTTTTTTTTTTTTGAGGGTGGGAAATCATCAAATAACTTCTTCTCCCGCTCTGGGCGGAGCGGGAGGGTGTGTCAGACTCTTACTGACTAAAACCCACCCGTATTCCTTCCTGTTGCCTGTGTTGCGGGGGCCTCGGTGACCCATAAGTACCTTCCCGCGACCCCGGCAGGCATCGGCCCTAGTGGACCCCTACTTTGTGCTGACGACATCTCTGAGGCGCGCGTGGAATACGACGCGCCGTCGACCCGGGCCTGGTCCTTACCGGACGGTGAGCTACCCATTGCTCACCGTCCGCAAGCCCGCGCCTACGGTGGCTGGAAATCCGCCCGAGATTCCCGACGCCCAGGGCGTCTCCTGCGGCGGCTAGGGACGAGAGGGCGCGAAACGTGCCTTTCCCTCAACCGTCTCGCCTCCTCCTTCGCGAGCATTACTGCTTCGCAGAAGGAGGTGACGGCTGCCCATGCCCTCTCGCTTCGTACCATGGCCTGAACCAGGGCCGGACGCGAGAGTTCTCTGCCGCCGATCGCCTCCACGAGGACACGGTGGTGCTCTGCCCAAGCCGGGCAGACCTCCACCGTATGCTCCACCGTGTCCTCCGGGCGATCCACACAGTGGTGACACCCGGACGTTTCCTCCCGCCTTATCCGACACAGGAACCTCCCGAAGCTGCCGTGTCCGGTGAGGACCTGCGTCAGGCGGAAGGTCAGGACGCCGTGGCGTCTCTCCAGCCACTCCTCAAAGAGGGAGTGGTATGCTAGCTGACATATGGCTAATAATTTAATGTTTTGTGTTTCACGTGGTGTAAATTGTTTTGCATACTATTGTATAGAATCCATTATTTTCTCTAACTGAACAGACAGCTGTGCTGCTGGGGAGTTTGTTGGCCACTTCTTCTTCCCAGCTAAAGCACTAGGAAGTGGCGAAGGTTGGGCGTTTTGGGGGACTGTCTTATGTAATTTTGACGTTCGAAAAGTGCTGATCCTCAGCCTAGTTTGAATAAATGACTTTTGATTTTGATTTTGTTTTTGATTATTTTATATTATTTCAAAACTAGTATTTAACTAGTTATTCATAAAAAAACTAAAACGCTCTACAAATCTATTTTAGTTAAAATAGTATTTTGTCAATTTCGTTCGAATTATGATTTGTGTTTTAAAGAAGACAAAACACTATTTTATTATTATAAACACTGACCGTGTTTAAAAGTTATTATTTAGGGATTTTTAATTTAAAATAGCAAAACAAATATTCAGTCGGAAACTCAATTTTGTTATTTTTTTTATTCCAAAAATTTTAGCAATTTTCACAGTCGCCATCTTGATTTTTAATTTTGACCTCACTATCGGCTTTAACACCCCCGAAATCCAAGAAAAAGACGCCCATGATGACAAATTTGAACATTTTCGCAGCCGCCATATCGTCGCTTAAGTTCTAACACCGCGGAAGTCAAAATACGCAACTTTTCAGGAGAGCAATAAATCCGTTTTATTTAGCCTCAAACAACTGTTCATATTTAGGTTTATTCAATATAGAAATTAAAATATGTTTAATTCATGTAGACACATCCAATTTTAAAATTCGTCAAACGATGCGCCTTGCGATTCTCTATCGAATGACATACAATACGTATTTTGTCAAAAAAATTACTTCCGCGGTGTTAGAACTTAAGCGACGATATTGCTTTTTAGATTAGACCTCACTATCGACTTTAACACCCCGGAAAACCATGAAAACGACACCCATGATGAAACATTTTTGCAGCCGCTATCTTGCATTTTATATAAAGGTGGTAAAACCAAAATTTTGTTCGCATATCAAAATAAAAAAAAACAGCAAATATGAAATAAAAATACTCAATTTGATATTAATAACAGCGCCTCACGCGCAAGCGCATCCGATTCTCGTAGTCATAGCAACCACCCGCGCCGAAGTGAATCGGATCTAGGTGAAGTGAGTCGGTAAGCACGACGCGCGAGTGTCGTGAACTTAACACTTCACTCGGTCCTCGTTGCCATAGCAACACCACTTCACTTAGGCTGGATGAAGTGAGCCTAGCCGCCCGCCGCCCAGCCGGTGCGCGCACTGCGCGAGTGTCAGTTGAACTGTTGAATTTTGTTATTATGTTAAGTATTGATGACGATAACTTTATGAATATTATTTTATTCTTGGCAACACGTAGGTATTACCTACCCAAAATAAAAAAATTGATAGATTTTTATTAAATAATCCGCACGTCTTTTTATTCAAATGGCTTGTGTACACACACATCGTTTAGGTAGGTTCCCACATAATTTGTGTGGGGATAAATTCTATGGTCCGTCTGCCAGGCACACTTTTAGCACTCGATCACTTGACACACTCGGTTATCTCTTTTTATTTAATAGATTTGGGTTAATAACAACGCTGAATAACGTCGCACATTCTTTACTCGACTCAATCCACTATCGCTTCTTCAAAACACATCGCGATTGGGTCATGGGATTGCGTGTACTTAATCAGTTAATAAATGGTTCATAATAACACCCTATATACTAGCTTTGAAATCATTTTTAAAATAATCAATAGAATTAGCATAAAAATATGATTAAAATCTCGATTATGATTGTAAATGTAATCCTTGGTCCATCCCTAGCATCAGGAATAACACTGAGAGTTCACTCCACGCTCACTTCACCTAAATTTTCACGGTTGAGAAGGTTACAGAATAGCACTGCCGTTATTTTAAGCACTGACAAACGGGTATACGAATAAGTTCCTTAGACGTTACTTTGAAATAGGTAGTGTTTTACTCATGGGAAATAACAGGGATCCTTGTCCTAGTCTATTTGAATACCAGACAAGAAATTACAAACAAAAATACAAGGAATCAAAAAAAATAAAAAGTCAGTCTTGTTATACATAAAATATAATCCATTTTACTATATATGGTAAATAAAAATTGACACTATGAATTAATAAAATCTCAGAGACATGAAAATATGGTCTTCATACTAACGTTATATTTTAATCGATAAATAATGATTTTAATATAGTTATATCTTCCATCTCTACAATATGAGCTTTCGAACAATGTTAGCTTATAAACTCATGAATAATGGTTTAGCATTATTTGGGCTGTAAAAAGTATTTACCTACACGTCTTACGCATGCAATAAATGATCGTAACATAAGTACCTATGTTACGGTGCAAAACCGTTTTTTTTTTAAGTCAATTAAATTAATTATTAATTACCTTTAAAGAAACAAAGGCGTAATCGAAAATGCTTCTAAATGGCCCCATTTACACGTTGCAAGTTTATTAGCTGTGGCATACCATAAAAACACGGTGCAAGTTTATTGGTTGTGGCATACCATAAAACTGAAGCAACAAGTGACTGGCACCGTCTATACAATACGTACAATTGTTGCACTATATGGGCAAGTAAAGCCCCGCACGACTCCGATTCGGTGTCAAACAATAGAAAATCAATTCAATCTGTCCTTGACCAATTAACGTTCAAAACTGGTATTGGTGTAAACATCACGCAAAATAAAATTGCATGTAATTCTTGCAGGGAAATTTTCTATCATTCAATGACTGCGGTGAGTGTGTGAGGGTGTGTTTATCGCTGCTGCTCTTTTGAAGCAAGAATTATGAGGAAACCTCGTAAGAAATGTGTTAAGTAAAAAATAGACTTCAAGAAGAGAGGTTCTCGGAACATCTGACGATCTTTGTGTGGAGTTACAAATAGAAAACGAAGAAGAACATTTTTTATATAAATAGAAACCAGTTTTATTATTTGCTGGATAAAATCGGTGTTGATGTTGTTTGGAAAGGTTCAGAGCTTTGTCTCAAAAAAGAGTACATTGAATCGAACCAAGATAATTTATAAACGTCCGTAGTCCCAGATCCGGTCTCCTTTGAATTCTGTTTATTCCCGTTGTACATGGTACTGGAGTTCGTATTTTTTTATCTTGTGTTTTATTTCTTTGGGTCCAAAATCATCAATAGCCAATTCTATCCAGTTTCTGCAAATTCAGCATCACAGACATCACGATTTTTAATTTTGTATCCTATATATTCCACACACACTCTGGGTTCGATAAGTAATGACAGCCGCACGGTTCGATCGATCAGGTTAAGCTACGCTTACCGTGGTTGGCCCGTGGATGGGTGACCATCTTTACATACCAAGATCCCGCCGTGCCTCGGAAAACACGCAAAGCCGTTGGTCCCGATTGTTATATGCAGATCTTTGACAGTCATTACGGGAAGTCAGAAGCCCGAAAGTCTGACAACCACTCTTATTACTAATTTAACCCAGTTATTACTAGGTAACACAATACCCCAGGTATTGTGTTACAACCCAGGTTGTAGAGGTCAAATAGGCAGTCGCTCCGTGTAAAATACTAGTATTCAGCTGCATCCGGTTGGACTGGAAGCCGACCCCAACGTAGTTGGGAAAAGGCTAGGCAGATGATAATGACTCTGGGTTCGATAAATTTCAATAAATCTGACAAGATCGTTTGAACTGGATTTAAATATATTTTACTTTAATTTTTTTAGGGTTCTGTAGTATAAAAGTAACCCTTATAGTTTCACCATATCTGTCTGTCTGTTTGTCTGTCCCCGCTGTAACTCAGAGACGCTTTTAGTACTAGAAAGCTGTAATTTGGCATAGGTATACAAATTAATCACGCCGACAAAGTGCTAAAATATATTCTTGAAAAAAAAAATTTTTAGCGTACTTAATGTGGAGATGATTTTTTTTCTCGTCTACCCCATGGTTTGGGGTATCGTTGGATAGGCTGTTCAAAAAAATGTGGGTCTGTGAACACTACTTTTCGATTCAAGGATACGCTTGCGTAATATTAAGCATTAAAGTGCTAATTTTTGTTAGAGTCACCTGCCAGCTAAATGGTTGTTTATGGAGATGTGAAAAAGATAATGGCAGTAGTACATACAATGAAATTAAAAGGAAAACCATTACATTTAAGTGGGCTTTACAAGTTAACGCGAAATACTCAACTACGTAACTTAAATTTGCAGTTGGAGAATTGACCGTGGCATATATCAAATGTATGGGAGAACAAGATTTTCAACTACAATGTTAAGTTTGTTTTTGGGATAAATTCGGCCCAACTTCCCAGCTACGGAACCCTTCATTGTGCGTGGTCCGACACGCATTGGCCGGTTTTTTATTTAGTACAGAGCTTTATTGGCGTTAATAGGGGGTTGAAATAAGGTCAAAGTAATTCGTCCTGGATTAAAGAATAGAAAATTAACTAAAAAAAAACCGACAGCTGTCATAGAACAGCTGTCGGCAAGCAGGCATATATATCGCGAGAATAATCTTTGGTATCATCATCAGACCCTAGAATCCACCTTGGGTACTTGTAGAGACAAATCAACCAGACCAAATATGACGGAGCTATCATGTTTACTTGAGAAGTTCCTGTGGCCACATTCCTGCTCCACCATCATACTCTGGATCCAACTAGGGCTACAGTATTTGTCAAGAAAATTAATCCAACGATTCCAATTACAACGGGGTTATCTTGCATTTTTGCGGAATTCCTATGGCCACCTTTTAGCTCCACAATCAGACCCTGGACTCCAATTTGGGTTATAATACTTGAGACAAATCTAACGAAAAAGAGGGATTCCAACACCACGGGGTTATCTTGTTTAGCTGAGGAGTTCCTTTAGTCTTTTGGCTGTGTGATTAAACCAGCTTCATGGTGCTAATTATTGCAATATCAATTAACTTCATTGGTATGCCCAGTTTTTGCTCAATCGAATGCCAGGAAATGCTTTGAAACATATACGAACGAAGCAAGTTGAAAAATATCTTGAAAAAAATTAGAAGACATTCAATATAATCGAATGCAATATTTGGCAGCGCGAATCGAACAATACTTGAATCAGTGCGTTATAAAATGGTACAAGCACGTACAACTCAGTGCTTGGAAATAGCAACATGGATACAGTTATTTATAGTAGTGAGATCATAATCAGTACAACCGATACATAGATCGGTATTAGTGTATTTAAATGAACGATTATGTGCAAAGTTAGACAGATTTTTCGTCTATTTTATACAATTCCTAAGAAGAAACCCATATTAAAACATAATTTCTTAGTCGAGACCACTAAATGTTCATTAATATTTTATAAGAATAATACAATTCAAATAATACTATTATTATAATAAAATAATTCAAATTTTCAGTACCTAAAATATTTATGCTAAACAACACAAACTGAAACACAGACGTAAACAAATTTTCATCTTAAAATTTCGTTTGAGACAGAATCCGAGCTTAAGATTTATTTAGCCTATTCAAATTATGATTTAATTTTGAATAACAAGTCTAAGGATATTATTACACGAACATTAACGAACTTAAATATAAATAGGTACTACGTTATATGTATGTTATTTTTTAATTTTTAAATTGCTTTTTTTTGTTGTAATCTTTTTATTACGGACGGGTTTTACGTTTTGCATCGTTCTCACATGTATAATTTCAAAATGAATGATGTAAACAATATTTTGTAACCATAATACGTTGATTTAAAAGAGTGTCCGTGGAGTTTCTTGCCCGTTCTTCTCCATAGGTACCTACTACGCTTTGGAAAGGGCAAGTAGCTTCATCTTTTTGACTGACTGACCGAACCCTTGACAATTCAAAAGTGCCTGTAATTGGTTTATTTGAAATAAATGCTTTGAGTTTGAGTTTGAGTTTTGCTTTATGACAATTTTACATGACCGCACTGGATTCATCATGTTTCGTTCGGTATGATATAAACATGAATATTTTATTAGCAAAAACTCCCTAGGTAGCCAATATTTTGTTTCAAGTGGTATCGCCTAGTCTCTGTGCCAAGAATTGTGCCTATTTACTTTAATCAAAAGGGTATAAAGAATTACAGTACTTAAGGCGCTGGCAAAAGGCAAATGACAAAAATAGGCTTGTCTTGAAAAAAAAAATTGTCAAATATGTGTAGTTTGTGGTAGCGGAAAAAATATGTGAATTTTGAAGATATTTCTCAGAAAGTTCTGAGAAACAAGTTCAAAATTCACAGTTTGTAGTTAAAAACCTGTTTTTCAACTACAATGTGAAGTTTGTTTTTGGGATAAATTCATCCCAACCACGGGGACCCCTTCATTGTGCGGAGTCCGCTACTCGCTTCGCTGGTTTTTTATCAGCTTTCATTATCACATTCCATGAAAGTCTTAAAGAAATAAAAAACTAAACGAGATCTATACTTCGAGAGAGCTATCATCAAATTAATTCTGCAGATGCGAGCAATATTAAAGAAGTTCGATTGGGCTGTCATTACATGCCCTATCTAACCTTGCAGGTCAAATAAGGTCATTTCAGACGTCCTATTTACGAGCAGATTATGCTCAAGTTCAATAGTTTGAGGGTCTGAAATCTTATTTTTGTGCTGCTGCTAATTCTTTTGGGAGTAGTAGACTTTGGGATTCAAATGTACAATGTATGGAATTATTTACTTTAGGAGATTTTTTTTATTTATCTATTTATAGCTTACAAGTTGGCCCTAATGCGATAGTTAAGTTCAAGGCTTAGTTCACTTAGTGCATTTAATAGATATCAGTATTTCGTTCTATTTACGACTTGGGTAAATAAAACAGCAATCATGACGTTTATTTGTAATGCGTACTTTAAGAAAAGTTTTTTTAAAATATAAATTCCCTTAGCGTTATTCGGGACTTGTGAAGAAGTTATAGGTCGATCCTTTGGTAGAAACGTAACAATGCAAAGTCCTTTTCGGCTGTTAGCACGCCTTGGTCCCAAGACTACTTTACAATTGACCGCAGAAGATTACCCCTGTACCCTTTTGACCTATACCGTGATATTACATACTGGCTAGTAAAAAACACCCTGTATACACAAAAACCCTATAATTTAGTTACTTGCCGATGGTTTTAGCTAAATATGAAAGCTCGAACCCAAATCGCATTCATTTAACACGGACGTTGAACCCAAAGTACGATGGCAAATTTCCATTCCAGCAAACGTTTACCCAACGTTATACCCATCCAGGTTCCGATGTGTTCTAAATCGTAATGAGTTAGTGTTGTCTAGGGAATGCCGGGTACTTTACACTCTCTCTCATAAAATAGGACTTTTGGAGTGAACAGTCACAACTCAACTCGACCAGGGACTTGTGTGTTGACAAACACAAGTCCCTGGTCGAGTTGAGTTGTGACAGTATTTTATTAGTTTTGTGTTTATGAAAGGGTTGTTTGTAACATTTAAGGGGTCGTATCAAATTTAATATAATATGGAATCGATTAAAATAACTAAACAGTGTTTTTAACTGACTTCAAAAAGGAGGAGGTTATCAATTCAACATGTTTTTTTATGTTTTTTTCATCATTCCATGTTCGCAGATTTCTCCGTCAATTGTGGACCGATTTAAAAAAAAACGTTTTTGTTTGAAAGGGTATGCTCCCGAGGTGGTTTCATTGTCAAAAGTCATAACCTGATGAGGGGATCCCATGGAAATCGAAAGAAATCCACAAATTTTAAAGCTCTCATCACATCTATAGCGATTTAGGTAGTTTTTATAGTAACTTGTGCATTTGCTCTCGGAAAGCACCATTTAGTGGAGTGGAATTAATGATGAAGACCACAGATGGCCACCGGAACTACTTAATAAGAAGTATTTAGCGAGTTGCAATACAATTAGGTACTTTAATATGGTTGCTAAGCCATTTATGCTCTTCACAATGCATATGGTGAGTGTCAGTTCTCCTGGTTCTTACCAGGAAAACTCCTCAACAATTAACGACCCTGCTTCAAGAAAAGCAACCTTTTGTAAAAGGTAATGAGCAGTTGACATTAGGCTATTGTAACTTAGATAACTTTTACAAACTGACCCATTAAAAAGTAAAACATATAAAACTTTTTACAAATGAAAAAAATAACCGACTTCCAAAAAACACTACAAAGTAAAAAATAACTATAATTTCGAAAGTCGGTGCCAAAAAAATAAAATACAGATCCAAAGACACCAACTTCCGAAATGAAAGTTATTTTTCACTTTGGTAAATTTTTTTTTTTGGAAGTCGGTTGTTTTTTAGAATTCTGGGTCATCCTAAATGTTGCCGGTCAGACACCGTAAGACGTGCCTTTTACATATCTTGAATAATATGTTGTACTCGTTTAATCATATTCACGCTCGTGTTTCTGTGACAAATAAAACATTTTTTCTTTCTTTCTTTATTAAAACCCGATAGTGCTGTCGTCATCATGGGCACAATTAAAAGACGTGTAGGTACGAACAAGGTGAGAAATCAATATCGGGAACTTCATAATACCTACCAAGTTTTGTGAGAACCAAAAGCCTAATAAGATGCGACAAAACCTAAAAAGATGCGACAAAACCTAAAACGATGCGACAAAACCTAAAAAGATGCGACAAAACATTATAAGACGCGACAAAACATAATAAGATGCCACAGTATCACGACTACAAGGACCATTTTGTAAAATCGATGTTCACCTCACAACTAATCTCTCTCTGGTCGTGATCACCGAAAACACTAATGCTAACAAGATGAACTACAGTCTATTATAAAAATAAAGAAATTATTTATCAGCGTACACTTAATATTGAACAATTAACGCCAACTCAAATTCCCGTTGCACAAACTATAACTAATGAGTACAAAATCAGTGACATTTAAGCCTATATCAACACAACCGCTATAAATAAATGTTATGTAACTTAATAGGTGAGTATGGAACATTTCCAAATGTATGCTTAACATCAATGAAATTGTGCAGAAGGCTCATTGTGTATCATATGCAACGCAAAAACCGAAAACGCACAATTTTTAATGTAAGACGAACCGATTTCACAGCTCTCTTAATATCATAAAAAGCACCACCTTTTAAAGATTTGGTAATTAAATAAAAGATCTATCGGTAAACAGGTATCGTGATAACTCTTCAAATGTTCAATGTTGCTATTAGAAGTTGCATATACATTTTATTTAGTGTTATTTTTTTTTTTTTTGTTAAAATAGGAGCTCTTTTGGCAACAGTAGTATTTAGTTGCAGAGATTAATTTCGCCTTCTTGCAACTATGTCCCTAATTCACGATCCTTTAAGACTTAAGAAAGACTTATAAGGTTAACCATCTTTTACCTGCCTGTTTAATGGTATTAGTCTACCGTCTTAAAGTTTTAAGGCTTGTGCAGACTTGGGCGTTATCGGGGACGCGACAGGCATATTGCTGCCTGACGTGCCCGCGAAATTGCGCTAGTCAGCACGAGCCTTTAGCCGTCACTATTTCGCAAGTCATGCCGGATAGTTACAAACTTCACGCAAGTTATATTGACTTTAAAAGGTGGTATTTACTTAGGGCACCTAGGGTTTAAGTTGACGGATTTACTTTGCTAAGTTCACGGGAAGTTAGTGTTTGAACCCGGTGAATAAGTAATACCTAAAAATCCCATCCAAGTTATGAAAGGCCATACACGCAGTATGGGATTATCCGGTCATATGCTTAGCCGATCAGAAATATCCTACGTACCTTAAAATGTATGTAGTTATGTAGTTCACCTACTTTGAGGTAAATAAAATGAACGCTAATGTGGAAGACATCTACAAATGTGTTGACACTCATTAAAGGGGTTCACTCTAAACGACTACTGCTTAATTTTTATTGGAGAAAATCATATTATAACAAGCGAAAACAACTACATAAACTTCATAATCTTACTAAATGAGTCCCTTCGAAAAGTTACACACACCAACGTAGTAGTTTGTCTTCCTACGTATAAGATGGGATCACTTGTATATAACTTCAAAGTTGAGATATTTAACAACTTGCTTCACCTAGACAACCAAAACCATAAGTACGCATACATCTTCGACAGCAATCGTGATCTAACACATGAGATGTTTTCTTACACTACGGGCAGAATCAATAAATACGGAATCAAAAATATATATGACAATATTATGAGTAACATTCAGATTGATTTAGACTTATACTGTCAGACAAACAGACATACGAATAATAATACCAGACAAGAATGTGATAAGATCTTAACGACTCCCATTGGTGACGAATACAATTCAAACCCGAAAGAAAACCCCAACTTTTTTCGTTTATAACAGTATACATATTCTTCATCAAAATATTGCTGGACTCCTGAATAAAAGTGACACGCTTACTGTGTATTTGGAAGAACTAGAAAACAGTAAAAGACCGATCGATACTATATGCATAACCGAAACTTTTATGACACCTGAACAGGAAGGACTTCTAAATATACCAAACTACAGCCTAGCAACAAGTTTCTCCAGACGTAAGAGAAGAGGTGGCGCGTGCATTTTGACCAGGGTTGGCCACAAGTATAAAGTGTTAAACTTAGGGAAATATTCTGTAATCAACGTAATTGAATGCTGCGCTATAGAATTGACAGAACACAAGATTGTTATTGTATGTATTTATAGGGTGCCGCAATCTAATTTGGATACATTTTTCGAAAATTTAAATAATATTTTGCACTTGTTGTGTTTAAAATTGAATACTAAAAAGGTTGTCTTATGTGGGGACTTTAATATCAACTCATTGAAAAGAAATAAACAAACCTTAGACTTCCAATATACATTGTTAAATTATAATTTAAAATTACAATTTTCTCAACCCACTAGGTTAAGCAGTGGGACCTGCTTGGACAATATAGCACATAATGTAAAAGGTTGTAAGGGAGAAATTATAGAATTGGGCCTGTCAGATCATTCCGCACAACTTTTGAAATGTCCTGTTAAGAAGACATGTGTCCTAAAGCATTGGAAAATAAAAAGACGGAATTATTGTCAAGATAATGTAGAGAAATTTAGGAATTGCATTAAAGGTCTCACTTTTTCAGACATATATACAACTAGTGACGTCAATGAGGCCTACGCCCATTTTCTTGACCTATTCAGATGTTTTTACGATCTTTGCTTTCCCTATGAAACAATAACAAAATCGATTACTAAAAAAGTAAAATGGATCACTAATGGTATAAGAATATGTAGTAAAAAGAAGCGGCACTTGCTTTGGCAATATAGAACACATCCCACCCCAGAGAATAAACAATCATTTAAGACATATTCTGCAAGGTATAAAAGAGTTATAACGTTAACACAAACATCACGAAATAACTACTTCATTAAGACGTCCCAAAATAAATCTAAAGTGGCATGGACCATAATTAATAATTCTAAGACCTGCTTCCCTAAAGAACCAATAACGCAAATTCAAACAGAGACACAGAAAATCACGAATCCATTAAAAATAGCTCAGGCTTTCAACAAGTTTTATATTAATCAAGTTACCAAACCAAAAAATTAAAATATACCAGAAATTAACGTACGCTCAAATACTTCAAACTCTTTATTTATGCAGCCCACTTTACCTCAAGATATAAATAATCATATTAACTCACTTCGAAATACCTATAGTGTTGGTTATGACGGAATATACACTAAAGTTATCAAAGAAGTGTCTCAATACATAGCTCCACATCTCAGTCACATTATTAATATGAGTATTTCTAACGGAATCTTCCCTGAGAAATTAAAAACGTCAATAATTATACCCTTGCACAAAAAAAATGATAGACAAATTATGTCAAACTATAGGCCTATTGCGTTGATACCTGTCTTTTCAAAAATATTTGAGAAAGTCATTTATAAGTCATTGTACAACTACCTTGGGAAATCAAACATATTAGTAAAGGAACAAAAGGGATTTCGCAAGCAGAAGTCTATCAATATGGCCATACACGACCTGCTTCTCCCTATTTTGTCAAATGTAGATAAGAGAAATCCTGTATGTGCTATCTATATGGATCTAACTAAGGCTTTTGATTATGTGGACTATCCTATACTAATACATAAACTTGAAAAATATGCTATCAGGGGACATATACTTGATCTCATTCGATCTTACTTAACGGCTAGAAAGCAATTTGTAGAAATCACACAAATATGCTCAAATACCAGCTACGAGAAAAAATATCGTTCTGAAAGCGAGATAATTAAATATGGCATCCCTCAGGGTAGCGTGCTGGGACCCCTCATTTTTTTGCTCTACATTAATGACCTTCCGGGGCAAATAAACCACCCCATGGTACTATTCGCCGATGATAGCACCGTAGTGATTAAGTGTGATGATCCCAACACTTATGAAAATGAAATAAATATGACATTAAATAGAATAATATCATGGTTTGACAACAATAATCTAATTATAAACTTAGAAAAGACTAAAATTATGCATTTTTATCAAAGGATCCCACAAAAAATCCTTGACATTAGCTATTTAGGGACGAAAATAGAACCAGCTACTGCTACTAAATTTCTTGGTATTAATATAGACAATAATTTGACTTGGAGATCTCAGACAGACGAAATATGTAAAAAACTTCACAAAATTTGCCTATGTTCTCTATAAACTATCAAAAATAGTGAGCCTAGAATCCGTACTAACAGCCTATCACGGCTATGTTGCATCAACACTCAGATATGGCGTAATATACTGGGGCAATTCAGTAGATAGAGAACTTGTATTTAGAGCCCAAAAAAGATGTGTCAGAGCTATGTGTAGCCTTAAAAGCACGGACAGTTGTCAACCGTTCTTTAAACGTTTAAAAATTCTGACCTTGCCATCGTTGTACATATACGAAACAAATGTGTTTGTCAAATCTAACATCTCATTATACAAAATAGCTGCTAAAAGTTACTACAGAAAATTACGCGATAAGAATAAGTCAGAACTCGAAGTGACTTATGGCAAAACTGCACTAATGAATAAAAGTACCTTCTGTATGGCCAAAAAAATATTTAACAAATTACCTGAACAAATAAAAACGTTAAATCTGGACAATTTCAAAAAAGCACTATTTAAAATTTTGATAAATAAATGCTATTACTCACTAAAGGAATATTTGGACGACAATTCTATAGTTACTGCCTCAGAAAATTATTCATTACCTCACCTATTTTAACGACCTTGAATTTTGTTTGATATTAAAATTAATATGACATGTAACTTAATCTATTTGACATTTATTGAAATTGATTGTATTTTAAATTTGTATTGATGTGCATGTATCTATTAATACTGACTTTACTAGCGATGTGAAAGTTACGTAATTCTAACATTTTATGATATTTTAAAAGTAAAATGTGTGTTAAAAAGTAAAAATTTGACAATGTTAATTAAATATATTTGTACGCCTCTGGGCAAAACATAGAAGATCTACCTGTCTGTAACATCTCACACTCTGTTGTAATTTGACCTATGTTTACAAATAAAGCATTCTGATTCTGATTCTGATTCTGATTCTAAGATGATTCTGATTCTAAGACAATATTTAAAGTTTGTCAAATTCCATTTTACCAACTGTCAGGGTGTATGTCCTGCTTCCAAAAATAATCATCAGTGAAATTAGCCGACGAACCGCTCAGTAATTTGACCTGAATTCTCGAATGAGTAACACTGCACAAAAGGTAAATACATAGACAGACTTCCGAACTATAACAACCTTAATACCTTTTGTCCCCCTAAAAGCACGTTAAACCAGTTAATCCTAACGGTCCCAATTTTCATCAGACTTCCCTACTTTCCAGGATTCAGATCTGATTCCCGTGGGACGCTGAAATTCCCGAATTTTCGATGCTCACTGTCAGTACTGTGTAATTAGAAACGGGGACCATTGGCTTAATAAACGTAAAATAAGGATTAGTGTTGTGGAAAATTTAACTATTAAAGGGTTAAGTTTTGTAACTTGACTATTAAGTTGAACATCGTTTTAAATGTAAGCTTAAATGTGGATATCTGCGATGTGGAGACGACAATACGATAATAAATGCATACACTGGCAATACTAATGCATAGGAGTATTTTATAGTTGTGTTATTTTATAAGTTATCAAATAAATCCTAACATCGAAATTAAAAAGGTTTTTTTTTCAGACAAACAAACAAATAAACAGTAGTTATGGACCGACTATGGGTTTTGCTATCTTTGACTAGATATAGAGACTAAACGATTGGATATAAATTTATTTTATACAATATACATTTACTCTGGTAATAAACCCACCCTAAATAAACCCTTCCACCGAAAACGTAAAACACATTCTGCACCGAAACAACACAATACACCTCACACACACACACACCCTCACTCACACACGAACACACACCCCCACATACACATACACACACACACACACTCACGCACGCACGCAAACACGAATAATACAAATGTCAAATAAATTATTTGTAATTTCTGAATTCAGCAATTATGGGTTTATGTTAACTGTCCTTTTTTTTTAACACTAGTTCTGCCTGCAATTCTTTTGTGAAACTGAAGCATGTATGGGCTTGATTTAATGTAAATATTGTTATTTGCTTGATTAAATAAATAATAATAATAGTTATTATTATTATTATTTAAGTATGTAGGTTGGTCAGGATTTACTCAATTAGATTCGGACATCATGTGGTCAGAAGATTGGTCTCGTGCAATGAAAACACACTGGGTGCGATACACAGCGTATCAAATTATCACAATAACTAAGCACAACGAATTGAGTACAGTTCCAGACACTAAATATCCTCCTCGCCGTGGGTTTAATACATAACGACTCTGTCTAAGCGCGCTGTAGGTGTAGGTATATCATCCGATGTTACCAGTTGGCACGCTTGCGATTCGTTTCGTGTCCGTACTAATGACCAGATTACGATTAACAAATACGAATTTTAATTTATTGTCATCTCCACCTTGTACAGCAATGCACTTGTGCATTGAAAGAAACTGCAAAGGTGATATTAAAGTGCTTCCCTTTACAATTTGCGGGGTGAAGTTCTTAGATGGATTTAATCTTACCTGTGGTGTGTCATTATGTAGGCACAGCACAATGCATGGACTAGGTAAATAGCTATAGGCAGGCATTACATAACATACATACATAATCAGCCTATAATGTTCCTACAGCTGGGATGTACGTAACAGGCCTCCTCTCTGTGAGCAGGCATTGCTGTGATGTAATCGGTGGTGCTTCCTTGAAGTAAGAAGATAGTCTTTTTACCATGATACAACAGTGAGAGATATTTTAGTTTGTGTATGGTTTTAATTAAGTTAGGATATAGTTTTGGTATTTTTACTAATTATTTCGGTATATTTGTTTTTATGTACATATTATTTTAATTCTGAATAACTTAATAAACACTTAAAAAACAGAGTGATATATTTTATTTGTTCTAAACATGTAAGTCAATTATTAATCTAGTCATCTAATATAGGTACTACACACAGCTACATATCAAGCTATACATTTCCAGTATAAGCTGATCTCGCATCGTAAAGAATTTCCGTGTAATGAGAGGTCAAATTATACTGGAAAAGTATAGCTTGATACGTAGCCGTGTGTACACATAGTACAGACCCAAACAACAATTAAATAATCAAGACAGTAAAATCTAAATCTTCTGCACCACCAATCAATCTGCCTTGCCTTTTTAAAACTACCTACATGTTCGGTTGGGGTCGGTTTCCAGTCTAACCAACAGCTACAACAGTCTAGTCAACAGCTGAATAATATATTTTTAATTATAATAATAATATAATAAATAATAAATAAATAAATAATATATAATAATAATATAAATAATAATAATAATAATAAAAATAAACCTTAGAGCCCTCTCCGCATCCGAAACCTACAAGTATTTGGGTATGTCGGAAGCGTTGGGTATCAATGTTACTGACATGAAGCAATCGTTGAAGGAGCGCTTTGCGCTACTGGACATGATAATATACCAGTAACAATCCTGAAGCAATCCAGCTCTATTCTTACTCCACCCATAACACACATCTGTAATCGTGCAATCGATACCGGTACATTTCCTGCAGTCTTTAAGAAAGCAGTGGTCCACCCAATCTTTAAGAATGGAGACAGAAGCAATGTCTCAAACTATCGACCAATTTCAGTATTGAGTTCACTGTCCAAAATCCTGGAAAAAATATTGAACAGCTCTTTGGTGGCATTTCTTTCTAAATACAATATAATTGCCAATAATCAATATGGCTTTAGACAGGGAATTTCGACAGAAGACGCTGTCTTAGGTCTTTCCAATAGTGTTATCGCTAAATTAGACAAAAAACTGAAATGCTACGGTGTTTTTCTAGACCTATGCAAAGCATTCGATTCGGTTTCGCTTCCCATGCTGCTTTCTAAGCTGGAAAACATTGGAATCCGTGGACTTGCTTTAAAAATGTTCACTGATTATTTAACTGGACGAACTCAATGTGTTAAAATTAATTCTCACATCAGCGATGATGAGTGTATTAGTTTCGGCGTCCCACAAGGAAGTATATTAGGACCAACCTAATTCCTGATATACATAAATGACTTGTGCAAAATGTCTATCCCGAACTGTGAAATTTATACTTACGCAGATGACACGGCACTTGTTGTCTATGATGTTGACTGGGAAAGGGCTAAACATAGAACGGAATGTTCCCTTCGCTATGTGACGGAATGGCTCTCAGCTAACTTGTTAACTCTTAACATCGACAAGACCAAGCTAATGCGCTTCTCACTGCCCAACTCGGTCCTCCCACCTGCAGAATCCAGTGATGTAAAAGCGCATTCTTGCTCAGGTTTTGACACCTCCTGTCGCTGCCTGGCACTTTCTTTAGTCTCAAATATCAAATACCTTGGGGTTTACATTGATGCAAAACTTTCTTGGTGCTCCCATATTGAAGCTCTTTGCTCACGAACGAGAAAGCTTATTTATTTGTTTAAGCAATTGCGACACGCGGCAGATCCTGTAACCTTGTCCTTGGTTTACCAGAGTTTGTGTACTTCAATCATCACGTACTGTATTCCGGTATGGGGAGGCACTTATAAAAATCTCATGCTTCAAGTAGAACGTGCTCAAAGGGCGATTCTAAAGGTTATGCACTTTAAGCGTAGAGATTATCCTACTGCCCTATTGTACTCTGAATCCCAAGTTCTCACTGTGCGTCAACTCTTCATTCTGCGAGTAGTTCTCCGCCGTCACTCCATGCTCCCACTCGACTCAAACATCACCCTCAGACGTCGCGGTCACCCGGTATGCGACTCCCACCAGTATCGCACCGCTTCTGCCAGTCGTCAGTTCGTTATTCTAAGTGCACGAATTTACAACAAGGTCCATCGCTTGATTAACATTTACACATTAAACAGATTCACTCTTAAAACTAAATTATCTGATTGGTTGCAAAAACTATCCTACGACAACACCGAAACGCTTCTAACAATTGCTGCATAAGTATTCATATTATTCTTTAAAACTGTTACACGTCTCCGTATAAGCTATATGATTTGTTTGTAACTTATTGTAATGATCATCTCTTAGGAGGAACTGTGGCTCCTAAGATACAAGTATTTATTTACTTAGTTTAGGAGTCCACCTGTTCATTTATATTTCCATTGTTCACCGTTTGTACAATTACTGTTTTATGCTTAAACAATGTTACTATGTGTTAAATGTATGTATGTACAAATAAATAACTTTTATTATTATTATTATTATTATCACCCACGGTCGTCGGTAATGAGACTGTATATCCCGCGAAAGTGTGGAGGTCGAGGCTTTTTAAACGCTACGAGGTATGCAGTCTCAGGGAATATTTCCTAGAAGCCGACGTGGGGATGCATCGAGATGTGGTCGCGGTGGACAAGGGCCTCACCCCACTCTCCTTGGCTAAAGAGAACTGGCGCAAGCTTGTAGTGCTTGACACTAACGATCGCAGGGAGGTATGGCAGAGTAAGGAACTTCACGGACGCTTTTTCGGGGCACTACATGAACCCGATGTAGATTTCCAAGCGTCCGTAGCCTGGCTACGTTTCTGACGACCCGTAACGACTGCCAAAGAAATACGAATGATAGCTGGGACCAACGGCTTAACGCGCATTTCGCGGCACGTAGGGGTCTCATTATGTAATCGATGGGTCACCCTTCCACGAATCGACCTCAACAAGCTTACCAACGATCGACCCGTGCGGCTGTTATTATTAAGATACGAGTCCCTCTCCCCTAAATAAACAATAACTTATATACAAAGATGTTCACTGCATATAAAGTTACCCGTCCAACGTGCGACTTATTGGGTAAATAGGTCAATTGGCCAGTCACAGGACACGTTCAGTAGCAAGCGATAATGTGATTGACCTCCCATTACCAATACCGAGGGGAAAGCTTGTGTTTTAGCACCTACGTAGTAACACTATTTTCTTTTAAGGGTTCCATAGTAAACAAGGAACCCTTAAAGTTTCGCCATGTCCGTCTGTCTGTCTGTCTATCCCCGCTATATCTCAGAGGCGCTTAGTACTAGAAAGCTGTAATTTAGCATATGTATACACATTAATCACGCCTACAAATTGCTAAAATAAAATCTTGAAAAAAAATTTTTTAGGTGTACCTCCCTTGCATGTAATGTTGGGATGATATTTTTTTTCTCGTCTTCCCTATGGTGTGGGGTATTTTTGGATAGGCCGTTCAAAAATATTGCGGGTCTGTCAACACCACTGTTCGATTTAAGGACCGTTTGCGTAATACTAAGCATTAAAGTGCAAATTATTGTTAGTCAAGTGTTTTCCCCACTGCCAGCTAAATGGTTGTTTATGGAGATGTATACATAATTACTATGAAATTAAAAGGAAAACTGTCACAGCTAAGTGGGCTTTACAAGTTAACGAGTAGTAGGCGACCAACTTAAATTTGCAGTTGGAGAATTGATTGTGGCATTTAACAATGTAATAAGTTTGTTTTTGGGATAAATTCATCCCAACTTCCCAACTACGGAACCCTTCATTGTGCGTGGTCGGACACGCACTCTCGGTTTTTTTAATAAATGGGACACGGATATTTGATACTACATAGTCTTGCTTTAATTTATGTAAATTAATTTTCAGTTGCACACACACATTGCTCGCAGAACAGATGGCCGATGGGGCCGAAAGGTTCTGGAATGGCGACCGTGTACCGGAAGACGTAGCGTTGGAAGGCCTCCTACAAGGTGGACCGATGACCTTGTGAAGGCCGCAGGAATCCGTTGGATGCGGGAAGCACAAAACCGGTCGAAGTGGCGGTGCTTGGGGGAGGCCTATGTCCAGCAGTGGACGTCTTTCGGCTGAAATGATGATGATGAATTTTCAGTTACTGCATCAATAATTATCACATAATAGTAGTTTACATAACTAAACAGAGAGGTGTGCTGCTGGGGAGTTTGTTGGCCACTTCTTCTTCCCAGCTAAAGCACCAGGAAGTGGTGAAGGGCGGGCATTTTTCGGGGGACTGTCTTATGTAACTTTGACATTCGAAAAGTGCTGATTCTCAGCCTAGTTTGAATAAATGACTTTTGATTTTCATTTTGATTTCACAATTGCTACCGGCACGTCTTACCTCAATGATGGAACAACCAACTCGATGACGGGGTGGGTTGTTCCTTGTCGACTTTTCAAAAAAAAATATTCTGGCCAAGACGATATTACTAACTCAATAAATATGATCATTTAGTTTAAAACTAGAATACATTCTGTGTCTATATGTCGAAAAGTCTTTGAGATCAGACCTTGTTCTAACGGTATTTTATGAGTGGTTTGAAAATCGGCACTTTGAACCCCGGCCTCTCCTACATATGTATAGTAGTAATTTAGGTACTATCTACTATGTTATTTATTTTTATGATTATGGGTTTCAAAGACTTTTCTGGTTGGTTACACTTATAAGAGTTTGGCAAAAAATGTGGATTTTGTTTTTGAAAATTAATCTCAAAATATTCCCTCTCTCGTTGTATCCTAACAAATATTACAAATGCGATAGTGAGTTTGTTTCTTTAGTTTCGCTTCCACGCTAAATCGGTTGAACGGATTTGGATGAAATTTGGCACATGGGTAGACCATGACCTAGTTTGGACGACTTATGCTAAACCGTGGGGCGCAGCTAGTTTTCAATATATTTAATTAAAATATTTTTCAGAAAGATTTGGACACGCTACGATATGCGCAAACTATCTATAATTTTGCCCGTAATTTCCCGCTTTCTAGCTTGCAATCATAATGATTACCTTTGTCAAAACATACATAGTACGCATATACTATCGTTCACTTGTCAATTTCTCTATGTGCATAAATGTTGTTGAGGTCCAGGATTAATATCTATAATTTTCAAATATCGTTTATTGTTGTCGTATGTAAGGTTCTCTAATAAGCCCAAGTCAAATGTTTAATTAAACATCACTGCATTAACCATTGGAAACGTGCAATTTATTCGACACGAAATGTGGGTGTACTAAAGGTACACCTCTGAAGGGTTGGACAGAGGTATACCTTTAATACACCCACATTTCGCCAATTATGTTTTTTTAAGTCCCATGTAATAGGGGGCGAGCCTGTTGCCATCAACCGTGCACACATCTAGACTCCGGGTTGCTACTGAGAAATTCCAGATAGAAAAACCCAATAACACTTTGCCCGACCTGGGAATCGAACCCAGGACCTTATGTTCAGCAGTAGCGCTTGTGATCACTAGACCAACGAGGCAGTCCAATTATTCGAATTTATTCGGTCACATACTAAAAACAATTGACTATAAACCAATTGTTTATTTGATAGTCAATTGTTTCGTGGTTATGGAAATCTGAACAAGCTACAACGCTATTTAAATTGAATAGATTTACTGTGGAAACATGCAGTTGCGACCCAATTAAATAAACATGCAATTAGTTTGAATTTGGCTAGTATAAATCTGTTAGTAGACTGCAATGTTTGTCATAATGAATTTAAACTAAAACCATTTCAATGTTGGTATTATTTAAGATATATTCTTTCACATGTGGGTCTTAAAAAGAACGTGAAGAGGAGGAAGTTCATGTCAAATGCCCATGAAACACCCACTCTCGTGAAGATCGGAGACACTAGACTCAATGTTGTGGACGGGTATGTTTACCTAATAATACAAACTGTCCAGTTAGGTAGAGCCAACTTCGAAAAAGAGGTAAATCATCGAATCCGACTCGGCTGGGCAGCGTTCGGGAAGCTACGCAATATCTTCTCGTTCCACATACCGCAGCGTTCCAAGACGAAAGTCTTTGACCAGTGATGACCTATTGCACTGAAACATGGTCGCTCACAATGGACCTCGTTGGAAGCTGGAAAAGTCACCCAAAGATCAATGGAGAGGGCTATGCTTGAAATTTTCCACGTGGTCGAATCAGAAATGAAGAAATCTACAGCAGAACCAAGGCAACCGACATAGCCCGAAGAATTGCCAAACTTAAGTGGCAGTGGGCAGGGCACATTGCCCGCAGACCAGATGGCCGATGGACACGGTTCTGGAGTGGCTACCGCGTACTGGAAGTCGTAGCATTGGAAGGCATCCCTCAATATGGACCGATGACCTTGTGAAAGCCGCAGGAATCCGCTGGATGCGGAAACCACAGAACCAGTTGATGTGGCGGTGCTTGGGGAAAACGTGTGGCCAGCAGTGGATGTCTTTCAGCTGAAATTAAGATGGTAATTATTTAAGCGAGCTTAATTAAAAATAATATTCAGTAGTGTCCGTTTACGCTGTGTTTTTTTCAGATCGTCAATTTGTCTGGATACTAGACATCCCACACTGTGTTTACCGAGTCTTGAAACCTCTAAAACTAAAAAAGTTATAACTATAGTAATGAATATGCAACACCATTTTTTTAAATTCCACTCTATAATATCTACGCAGCTCACATGTTACAGAGAATTCACAAAATATGCTAACAGATAAACAAAACATCTAAAAACAGGGAATTTACAAACAGAAATACAAAATGCAAATAAGTTACTGGGTCTTATATAAACAAGACAAATAATAAAAGTCGTGTTCAAGCAAGACCAAACAAGACTTGGAACAAGACGAACTCATTTCACCGTGTTTTTTTAATATTCTGAATCCAAACTTTATTACACTGCGTCCGAACACATCCCTACCTTACTAACGCCATCTCGTGGATTCTGTTTGAACTGTAAAGGAAGAGGACGTTGTTAATTTTTTAAAAGGTCAACTTTACCCTGCCTCTGGTTTTTTTTTTTTTAATTCTCGTCTTTTCTGTTGACAAAATCCATTGGTCCAAAGTATTTTAACAATAGAAAATACAGCAGTTGCAAAGTCTTTCTCTGAACGTTACGAAGCTGTTATTATTAACTCAGCTTTGTCTAGTGAGACAAAATAAATTATCATTGCTGCAAATTCTTCCAGGCCAAATTTCAGCCATGGCCAAATTTCAGCCATGGCGACCAATCTCAGCAGAGACCAGCCTTCGGTTCGGAAAATATTATATATAGTGCACAAGTGTTTGCGCAGACGCAGCTGTGCACTTTCTACTCCCTCACTCTCATAGTTCGATTCAGGCGCAGGGCCAACGCCGAGGCACGGGGGTATCACACCGCCAACTTCTAAACTCCTGGCTATTACTGAGAAATTCGTAATGGGAAACCCTACTTTACCCGATCCGGGAATCGAATTCAGGACCCCAGCAGTCGCACTTGCTACCACGAGACCAACGGGCAAATTAAGGGAGGCTTATGTCGCTTTGTGCTAAATTATGATTGAAAATAATCATACATACAGCTGTCTCCAACGCATCAACGCATAGAATACTTGCTTCAAATAGTTTTCCGAAAATATGTGACCGTGCTTGATAATTTAAATTCTGAGTGGTAAGTGGGATGGATGAAGTGTTTATGATGAAAAAGTGAAATTCCACTGACTCGCAAACATACTCAAAAACCTAAAACCAGGTACCTTGCTCTTGAAGCAACGTAGGTAGATTTACAAAACAAGCATCACTAGTTTCATGCAAAAAAGTCATAGATTCAGCAATATTCATTTCTTTTGTTACAATTATAAATGATTAAGTTTCATCAATATTTCGACGACATTACTTCTTACTATATTTTTTTCAGTTATGTAAAACTCAATAACTGATTTCTTGATATCTAGCACACTTTGATCAGGTAATTTCTGGTATTTCATTAAAGCGCTACCAACAGTGAACGGATAGATTTACACTCTGTCCGGAAAATTCTTGGTTGGATTATTACGGAAGAATTCTATTAATACGTGGAACACTCAAAGTTTTGCGAAAATGTAAAAAAAAAATCTATGTTCAGGGCCTGCTTCTGAGCATCGGTGAGGTTGTGTGGCACCCAGCGTGAAACTATTCTCATCACGCGAAGATGCGCGTGTAGAATTTCGTGATGGCTTCCCGATCCTACCTGCAGTATGTGCTGAAATCTCTTGATACGTAACTCGCCTATTGTCATGGATTAAATTTTTCACTGCTAGCACGTTTTCTTCCGTAACAGCCGTCAAAGGGCGACCACTTCCCCAGTTGCAGGCGGCACATGAGGAGATATTGCTATAGAAAACACACACTTGAGAAGGACGATAGAAACAATGAATAATAAATATAAAATTGTGGAAAAAACGAGCAAGAAGTTAGCTAGCGAGACAGTAACACCAAATAGAAAAATGAAATTGCTCACACCTCTCAAACAGACGATACAAAAATCACACAAATCAGACAACTCAAGATACGGGACTCCAGAGCTATTTACCTCCACTCAAGTTACTCTCGGAATAAACCGCGACAATCAATGATACAAGGTAAAACAAGGTCGACCATTGAGGAAAAGAGCAAGCTCTGCATTATAAGTGGAAACCGATTGAATAAAATACTAGCAATTGCGGAAAATATTTTTCTATGTCACCAAAAATGTCCTTTTCTTTTACCAAATTGTGGCATCAAAAACTTACTAAGTAACATTAACACTAAACTGTCAGGCTATACAATGAAGGAGAATTGTATAATTTTTATTGGTGAAGATGACTTCCAAAAAACGAATAATTACTTTGAATTAATAACGATAATACGTGAAAGTTTATAAAGCACACAAACGTACTATTTATTATGTTCACCTACGAGGGTCATTCAATAAATACTCGTACTTAGCCTACAAAAAGTAAACGAAAATTTTGGAAAAGTGGCAATTTATTTTTCAACAAAGTCTCCTTTTAGTTCGATACACTTAGCCCAGCGATGCTCCAACTTTTTTAACCCGTCCGAAAAATAGTTTTTGTCAAACTCTGCAAAATAGGCCTCCGTGGCGGCGATGACCTCCTCATTCGATCCATATCTATTCCCGGCGAGTGATTTTTTCAGATTAGGAAACAGAAAGAAGTCACAAGGGGCCAAATCTGGAGAATACGGTGGATGGGGCAACAATTCGTAGCGTAATTCGACCAATTTGGCCATGGCAACGGCAGACGTGTGAACCGGTGCGTTGTCGTGGTGAAACAGCACTTTTTTCTTCGCCAGATGGGGTCGTTTTTTCTTTAATTCGGCGTCGAATCGGCCCAATAAATCGGCATAGTAAAGCCCTGTAATTGTTTTACCCGTCTCGAGGTAATCGATGTAGATCACACCTTGTGAATCCCAGAAAACGGTGGCCATAACTTTTCCGGCCGATTTTACAGTTTTCGCCTTCTTTGGAGCACGTTCCCCGGTCTGGATCCATTGTTTTGATTGCTCCTTGGTCTCTGGTGTGTACCAGTGGATCCAGGTTTCATCGACGGTCACAAAAAACGACGACACAAAAACTCCGCTGGATTCCGCTTAAACAGCGCCAAACACGTCTCCGATGTGGTCTCACGGTTGCGCTTGTTTTCTGGTGTGAGTAAACGCGGCACCCATCGCGCCGACAGCTTTCTCATGCCGAGTTCCTCGTGAAGAATATGATGCACTGTTCCTTCTGAAATGCCTATAGTCTCAGCTAGCTCCCGAACCTTCAATCGGCGATCTGCCAATACGAAATCATGGATTTTTTTAATGTTTTCCTCCGTGGCAGCTGTTTTCGGTGCACCTGGACGTGGTTCATAAAAAACCGACGTACGGCCACGTGCAAACTCGTTGAACCAATTCTTGACGGTGGCCATCGATGGAGAAGAGTCACCGTACACAGCATCCAAGCGCTCTTTGATTTCGATGCGCGTTTTCCCTTCCA
Organism: Atethmia centrago; assembly: GCA_905333075.3. NCBI lineage: Eukaryota > Metazoa > Arthropoda > Insecta > Lepidoptera > Noctuidae > Atethmia > Atethmia centrago. The sequence continues at coordinate 12,356,055 of HG995386.1, read as the reverse complement.
AAAATAGGAATCGAATCACCGAACGATATTGCTCTTTTTCCATTTTTGTAAAACCGATCGACACGTTCGCTTCCATAAGTTGTCAAATTAAAACTAATGAAGGGATTGGAATGAAAATTTGAAAAAAGAATTAAAAAAGAATGTGCTACACTGTGGTAAAACTCTTTTGAAACTACAGCGCCCTCTGGCAATGAGGCTAGGTACTTATTGAATGCACCTCGTACATATGGTTATTATTACGGTATGTATAATTTTAGAATATAATTATTAATAATCTATTATATCAGGACATACAAATTGAAAATTATGCTACATCTGACTCTAATTTAGACTGTTTCATACTGGTCGTATTAACAATTATGCCGTTTCAAATATTTTTTCAAATCTTAAAGATTACATTTCAACTGATAGTACTTAATTTAAATATTCAGAAACCTGCGAACGAGCCGGCGTTGGAAAAAGATCTTATGTATTGCGACACCTCTTTCCTTTACTTCATGTACTACTAACGTCCTCAACCAAACTTTTTTTCGTGTATAATTTATTGTGTATATTACATCAAAACAATAATGGACTGTTACCCAATGCTCATATAATGACAGAACATATAGATACGCTCGCAAGGAATAGGATATGTGTTAATATGTTATGCTTTACTTATTCTATTAAGAACACTTAACATTTTTTGAATATACCAAATTTTATTTAAATTGCAAGATTCACTAGGCCAAAGCGAAATGGTGGTTCCTGCATATTAATTAATAACCACATTAATTTCAAAGAAATTGATTTTGTAAAATAGTTAAACATTCCCAATGTGTTTGAAAGCTGTGCAGTGGAATTAACTGACGATAACGTTATAATTCTAATTATTTCCTTCATCACCACACTTTTTAAACCGATTAGCAATCAAATGGTTTCATGTTGCTATTTTATGTTATTTAAAATGTAAAAAAAAATACTTATTGTGACTTGTCGACAGGTCTACTTTCCTATCACAGGTATGCTGGAAGAGATTTCTTCACAAATAAGGATCACCTTTATACGGTACTCCCTTTTTTCTCCCAAAATTGTTTGTCCGAAAATCGTTTGCTATAAACTTCAGTAACCATGTGAAATTTTGTTTTACATAATCTAGACATGCGGTAGCATGTCAAACCAAGTTCAAGTAACAGAACTGGCGAGCAGCACCGTGTGTAATATTACACGAACCATTTGGAGCCACATTTGACCCCCTCATAACTCAAAAACTGTTTCACATAAACATGTCAAATTTGGCTCATATATTGAAACTTGCGAGATACATATGTGCTCCAAATTTCAAAAACACATCTCAAACGGTTATTTAGATATTAACGTCCAAAAGTCGGCATTTTTATCACTGACTGACCTATAGATCAAACTCTAACCCAGTTCCAGATGATCTAGAAAGTTCAAATTTGGCATGCAGATAGGTAATTAGGTGAATACAAAGGAATAAATCAGAAACTGGTAAATTTCTATCATTTTATTATAATTTTTCACTTAATTGATTCTACTAAGAACACTTAACTTATACTTAGTGCCTGTAACTGTAATAATGTAAGAATCAGCAATCAAAACTTATGACAGCCGGTCTTTATGTGGATTTTAAGGTCTTCACGTGAATATATAACGAGTCGAATACCACCCTTAATTTTTTTTAATCCAAATATTTCCGTTTTAGTACTTTTATCTAAGAGTATAGTCGAATTTCGTATTTATTACGTTATTGACTTGGATTTAGTATTAATTATAATATATATTTGTGGTTATATTATTATTACAATTATTTTATTAAGTACGTATGGTATAGGCCGCAATAGTTTAAATCAAAAATTAATAATAATTTTAGTATAGTTATTAATAGCTACAAGTAGGTATGTATACTTAATTCTGAATTAGTTTGAGAATGAGAATTTATTGCTAACAAATGGTTTTTCTTGAGTATTCAATAGATAACAGGTAATTTGTTACGTAATCGTCTTAAATAACTATCTTTTTATTACGTATATTGTACAATGAGTCGTACAATAGAATTACGGGTGGGTGACACACTTACCTTACACCGAATTATTCCAATGCCTCCCAATGGAAGCTGCCTATTCCATTCGATTGCATATTCTTTGTTTGAGTATAGTATTATATAACAAACAAATATGTTGCGTGAGACTATAGTAGAGTATGTATGTCGTAACTGGGATGATTTAAGTATGTACACTAGCGCTCCAAACGGGGATCCTTACTGCTCTGAAGAAGAGTATCAAGCAAGCATGCTTTGTTCGACAATTTATGGAGCTGCTTCTGAATTAAAGGCTGCAGTAAATTTGCATAAAAAAAATTAAAGTAAAATAAATAAGTTAAAACCTTAGATGGAGTACATCTTATCAATTTAGATCCAAGTCAAATCAAGGCACAAGAGAGCTCTATTGTAAAGTACAACCGCCTGCGCACGTTATACCGCCCCAACTTGGCCAAATTAAGTATAAACAGAAAACGCGTAAAAAACAATCGGGATACTGAATGGGCAATTCACTCGAACATTTCAAAGGTACAAGAAAATATATAAAATAACACAGAAAAGACAATTATACCCCGTAAACGTAGGAAAATACAGTAGTTTAACAAAAACCATTTGGTATTAATTTTGTTATAAATAAGTACCTATGTTATATAGGTATGTTATATACCTAGTTATAAGTTTATGCACAAAAAGTAATGATATCCCATCAAAAACATAAATGTGAAATGAGAGCCTAGTTCAATATTATGATATATGCCTTGGTTGTTGACTTAAACGACAAAAGAAGTGAGATCTAAATGGGTGCCAAGTTCAATGGTCAGTCCTGAAATTTATTTATAACAACATAAAATATAATTTCTTCTTATAACTTAGGATAAATATATTGTAGCCTAAGGTCTGACTTGGCTAGTTTTCATATACGAATTATATTATAGCCTTCGCAAGTTCTAAACTTGTTACTTGTCGGTTCTTATTTTATTATTCCGAAAATTTGGCTTGCTGGTAGAAACTAGCCATCGAACATAATAATTCGCGTAGGGGCGGAGGGGCGAGGCGACCCGTCAGTTGAGGAGCAGGTGGTTGTAAGGCTTGCCGGCGGCCAGCTGCACACAGGATGCGTTTTCGCATGCCTGGCAAGTGCAGAAACGCAAGGACAAGGGTAAACGCACTCAACAAGCCCGTTGCCCTCGCACTGACCCTTCAGGTCCATCACCTGCTGCAACTAAAGGCAAGCAGAGGGACGGAGTGACGAGGAAGGAGCGATGCCAAGCCCGCTGGAGGCCAGGTAAGGGCTTCCGCACCAAACAGGCCACTGCCACTAGCACGGACAAACCGACGAGCGGCCAACTGAGCTTCTCCGCGGGTAAGAGGTCACAGACAGAGGCCGGCACAAGCAGACCAACGCCCAGTCAACCGCAAACCAGTGTTCCGGGTGCTGGCAATAAAAATAAACAGCGATCCGATTGGAAGGATCAGGCCGCGGCCAAGCGAGCTCTCAACGAGTCTTTGACACCTCGGGGGGAGCATAAGCGGCCGCGTCTTGACCAATCCAAACGGATCGACCAACGAAGCTACGCCCAAGCTGCCAGCTCAACCCTGGACGTCGCGATCACCTGCGACCGCACGGGAATCCTCAGCAAGGACGTATCGGAACAGGTACTCGCTGCTATCCAGAAGCAGATCATTCTTGAGGCCTGCTCCCCCAAGCAAGACACTCCAGGACCGACCTTCAACGCCAAGCCGCTGTTCGCCGGAGGTGTTCTTAAACTGTGGTGCGGTAACGACCACACCTTAGCCTGGCTAAGGAAAACAGTCTCCGACTTGTCTCTCCCATCTAGCATCCCGCTAGTTGTCAAGAGCCAGTCGGAAATCCTGAAGCGAGCACGATGTGGCGTCGTGATCCCAGACGAGCAGGGAGTCTTCGGAGAGCCGACCAATATTGGGCGCGCTCTCAGTTACCAGAACCCCTGGGTCGACATAAAGAGGTGGGTACTTCTGCATGCCGACAAACAGGCCGCAGCATGGTTTGTGGTGGTCGGTGTCCCTGTGGACCAAATCCCGATCCTGATGGAAGCCGGACGCCGTCTCTCAATTGGATTGGGGACGGTATACGTGAAGTTCCAGGGTCGGAACGGCAGGTTCACCGACGTCCCTCAGGGATGGGACCCTGCCACTGGGACCATCTGCGAGGCGCCGAAGCAGCTGCCCCAAACACCAGCAGGGGAGACCACTCCCCCACTAAACAACCCGGACGCATCCGCGGCTGAACCTGCTGTAGCAGGGTCGGCCGACTGTGCCGCCGCCTCCGTGGGCGCTGTCCCTCCAACGGGAGAGGAGCTGGACGACATACTTCTGTCACCGGCTTCGGGCCCGGGGGGGGACGGCTTCGACGAGGGCGACTTGTTTGCCGGGCTCAGACTTGGGGGGGACGAAGAGGGTTCGACCAACGATGGCGTCCCTTTCGTCAATATGTAAAGTCCTGCAGGCAAACCTCCACCACAGTCAGACTGCGACGGCTCAGCTTCGCAAGTGGCTGGAGGCGCAACACACGGCCATTGCCTTGATCCAAGAGCCGTGGATTAGGGCGGGCCGCATACAAGGACTTTCCAATCTTGGCGGTAAGCTCCTGGTCACCACAGAGCACGATCACCCCAGAGCGTGCATCTATGTCACAGGTAACCTTAAAACACATCTTTTAACTGACTTCTGTTGCAGAGATGTCTCTGCAGCAAAGCTGGTAATACAGCGTGACGACACCACGAAGATGGCGATCGTTTTCGCCTCGGCCTACATGCCCGAGGCGGAGGCGCCGCCTCCGCACGACTTCGCCCGCCTCTTGAGCCATTGCGAGGGATGTGGGTTTGAGGTCGTAGTAGGGGCCGACGCCAACGCTCACCATCAACTGTGGGGTATGGACACGCAAAACGAGAGGGGTAAGGCCTTGGTTGAATACTTGTTCTCGACTAACCTATCCCTACTAAACACTGGCTCCGAACCAACATTCGTAACCAGGCGTAGCCGAACAATCATAGATCTCACTCTGGCAACAGAGGGCGCGGCGGAAATCACTGCTGGGTGGCAGGTCTCCAACGAGGCCTCCTGCTCTGATCACAGGTGGATCCGCTTCGACATCCAGGTCTGTGTTTCTCCAGCCCTACCACGGCGCAATCCGCGAAACACGGATCGTGCCACTTACACACGCAACCTTGAATCCAAGTTTGCGACAATAAGCGATCCGGCGACGTTTGCGGACACGACACAGATTGAGGTACAAGTGAGCTATCTTACCAAAACAATGATAGATAGCTACCAAACTGCCTGTCCAGAGACCACCCCGCGCAGCACACCGGGCAAACAACCATGGTGGGGCGCTGATCTAGAGCGCAAACGCGGCAAGGTAAGGGCAGCTCTGAACAGAGCCATGAACACATGTGCGGATGAGGACTGGGATAATTACCACGCAGCCAAGTCCAGTTACAAAAAATGCATTAGATTCAGGAGTACCGCGGGATGGCGCAAATTCTGTGGTAGCATTGAATCTTGCCAGCAAGCTAACAGGGTAAGGAAGATACTGGCGCAACAGAAATCTCCTGGGCCCACTACCCTCCGCAAACCTGATAACACACTCACTTCCTCGCCAGAAGAAATGAGACGCGTCCTTATCGAGACTCACTTCCCTGGATGTATCTTCACGCAGGTAATCGACTGGCAAGATGTAATTCAAACGCCATCAGACAACGATTGGCATTACGCACGCAGGGTGATCACGTTGGAGAAACTCCTATGGGCCATCCGGAGCTTCCATCCTTTTAAGGCAGCTGGTCCTGATGGAGTGTTCCCCGCCTTACTACAATGGGGCGGAACCTCTGTCGCAATAAGACTGGTGCCATTAATGAGAGCGTGTCTGGCCTTTAGATACGTTCCCAAAGGATGGAGGGAAGTGAAAGTCACATTCATCCCTAAGCCAGGTAAGGGGGACTACACAAACGCCAAATCCCATCGACCAATCAGCCTGACCTCCTTTCTACTAAAGACTCTGGAAAGGCTGTGTGATAGGGAGTTGAGGGACGGCGCTCTAAAAACCATACCGCTGCACGGTAACCAACATGCATACAGCTCGGGTAAGTCGACCGAATCCGCTCTTCATCTAGTGGTTAGACAGATAGAGGAGGCGATTCATCAGAAGGGCACCTGCCTGGGCACTTTCATAGACATTGAAGGAGCCTTCGATAAAACAAACTTCTCCAGCATCAGCAGCGCCCTCTCTAGACATGGAGTAGAACAGGTACTAACAGACTGGATTACAAACATGTTAAGCAAACGTGTGGTTCGCCTTGAGGATGAGCGACAGCTGGCCATGATAGCCAGAGGCTGCCCCCAGGGAGGGGTGCTGTCCCCCCTTTTATGGAATCTGGTGATAAACGATCTCATCACCAAACTCAACGCGAACCACTATTACACAATAGGTTATGCAGACGACCTTGCAATCCTTGTTTCGGGGAAAGTAACGGGAACAATCTGCAACCTCACTCAGCAGGCACTACGTATCGTAGAAAAATGGTGTAGGGATTTCGACCTATCGGTGAACCCCACCAAAACTGAACTAGTTATGTTTACCCATAAACGAGCATTAGGCCCTTTCCGCCTACCAATACTGTTCGATACAGAACTTCAGTTAGCCAACGAAGTCAAGTACCTCGGGGTCATTCTAGACAGTAAGTTAAACTGGAGTAGTCACTTAGACAACAAAATAAACAGGGCTTGCATCACCTTTTGGCAGTGCAAGAAAATGATAGGTAAGAAGTGGGGCCTATCCCCCAAAATTATACTATGGCTGTACACGGCGGTAATCCGCCCCATGATCTCCTACGGGGCCGTGGTCTGGTGGCCCCGCACCCAGCTAGTCACAGCCTCCAATAAACTACAACGCATGCAAAGACTTGCCTGCATGGCGACCACGGGCTGCATGAGGACAACTCCAACTGCAGCAATCGAAGCCATGCTGGGACTGCCGCCGCTCCACCTGTTCATACAGCAGGAAGCGACGATGGCGGCAGTACGCCTAAATGCACTAAATCTCTGGGGCAAGAGAGACACACTACACACTGCGCTGCTTGAGGGACTCCATAAAGAGTTCCCCATCACGAAAGCAATAAATGACCAGGTACCCAAACAATTTTTATTTGATAAGAAATACAAGATCCAACTCCACGAGGATCGCCGATGCGAGGGGTTGCGCCCCGCAGAGCTGCGCATCTTCACAGATGGATCCAAAACAGGTAGTGGCACAGGTGCTGGAATCTTCTCGGAGGACTTCAACATACGCATAGCCACACCATTGGGGGTCCATAACACAGTGTTCCAGGCTGAGTGCTTAGGTATTTCTCTGGCCGCCTCAGCCATCATGGCCAGGGAAGTTAAGGACCACTCAATCCGCATACTCTCAGACAGCATGGCTGTCCTGCAAGCGCTAAACAGTCACACAGTTGACTCTGGGCTAATATACGAGTGCCACCAGCGCCTCAACCAGGTGGGTAGCCTCAACAACATAACCATTCAATGGATTAAATGACACAGCGGTTCGCTAGGCAACGATGCAGCCGATGAACTTGCCAGAAGGGGGTCGAGCATGGCACCAGTGGGACCTGAACCCATCGTGCCACTTCCCTTCGGGTACCTACGCACTCTGGTAAGAAAACGCACCAGAGATAAACATCTCAAACTATGGTCGGACCAAGGTGAGTGCAGGCAGGCCAAGGAAGCTCTCCCTACAATTGATGGTCGCCTCACGAAACGGGTTCTCCGACTAACTAAACTACAGCTGCGCACTGTTACAGCAGCTATAACAGGCCACGGGTCATTTAACAAACATCTTTTTATCATAGGAGTCACAGACAGTCCGCTGTGCAGGGCCTGCATGAAGGACGACGAGACAGCAGCTCATGTGCTACTAAACTGCCCGGTCGTCGCCACATACAGGGCAAAGTACTTCGGTAACCCAGGTACCCTCTGTGAGATGGTCAGTAACACCAAGGCGTTGCTGGCCTTCCTTGAGGAGCTGGGGTGGATCGAATAATCGATTTCCCACCCGTACGCAAAATACGCGCATTGACGTGGAGTTGCGGACACCGGCCCGTTTTACCTATTAAGGCTTGCCGGCAATTTGCCGGCCAGCAAGACGAAACTGCGGTGGTGAGCATTAAACCATCTGCGAGGATAAGCTCACGCACGTGGGACCGCCGGAGCCCCGCAGCGCCGGAGCCCTAACAGATACCATGCCTGCTGCATGATGCATGCTCGCTTGCATGCTACATGCTTGCTTGCTTGCTCATTGTAATACAAATTGTTTTAAAAATATTATTAGGATAAATAAAAATTAAATAATTTGAATTTAGAACTTATAACTTTTATTGAAAACGATTTTATGTCTTTTGTATATTATTGATTGTAATATTTATGACAAACAAATTTAGGGCATATTGCATTTAGGGATTTCAATTTTATGGGATGTGATATTATGTGACATTAAGTTCGGGCAAGTTAAATCATTCGGACAAATGATGATTAGGAGAAAAAAAAATAGAAAACCCCTTTATACGTCATCACCACCGTATTTTTCTGTTCTTTTGTTTATATTTATGTGTGTACATAAATGCTTAAGTAAATAAATACAACGTATTTACATTCCACGCAATCAGAACTTGTTGGCAATAAAAGTGATTACTTGCAAGCTACGAACAACTAATCAACAAAACAGGATCCGAAAGGCGGCCGCAAAAGTTAGTGAGAACTTCAGTCGTAAACCGCAAGGATTTCATTATAGCACTTACGTATTACGTAGGTAAACATGATCACGGTATTCAGAGGTTTGGCTTCATAAAACGAGCGATAACCCACGCACATACAAAACTCGCTTGACGTATAGGAAGTAGAAGCGCACTCGCGACTGACATTCGTACAAGATCGCCCTATGTACTAGTTAGTCTATACGTACGCAAGTATACAGGGTAAAATTATAATAGCTAGCCAAACTCCGCAGACGTGATGAGTTTCGATATCTAAACACAATAAAATAAAAGCAAAAAGTTTTGATTATTTTTGGGTTCAATGACCGCTTGTAGTAATTTTACTTTTTTTTTGTGAGGGAAATCACCAAATAATTTCTCCCGCTCTGGGCGAAGCGGGAGGGTGTGTCAGGCTATTACTGACTAAAACCCACCCGTATTCCTTCCGTGTTGTCTGTGTTGCCAGAGGCCTTGGTAACCCTTTTGGACTGCCACGCGACCCCGGCAGGCATCGGCCCTAGTGGACACTGTGGCCCTACACTTGTGCTGACGACATCTCTTTGAGGCGCGCATGGAATACAACTGAAATGAAATTGTTTATTCTGTAAATAGGATATGAGAATCAACGCGCCGTCGACCCGGGCCTGGTCCTTACCGGACGGTGAGCTACCCGTTGCTCACCGTCCGCAAGCCCGCGCCTACGGTGGCCGGAAATCCGCCCGGGATTCCCGACGCCCAGGGCGTCTCCTGCGACGGCTAGGGGCGAGAGGGCGCGAAATTGAAGTATGCGTTGAGAAAATCTGTTATTTTTTTTTTGTTTTATCGTGTTTAGATGCCAAAATTACACACGACTGTGAAGTTTACACAAAAAAAATAAAAAAGTGATATTACAAGTGACTACACTACCTGCAGCTGACCCAAAAAAAAACTTTCTTTAATTTGACCCTGTAGGCTCGTATATACGGCGATCTCGCTTCTGCTTTCACTCGAAAGAACTGTGTTTTGTGACGTTCTCTACTTCGATTATGGTATTTAAGATTCTTTTCTTATAGCACAATGGACGTTGCTTTTGTTCAGTATTTTGTTCGTTGTTTGAAATCCAGCTGAGATCTAAACTGACATAGTCGTTCGTACGCGTCTACGTTTAGGTGCACCTGTTTTCGTTCTTTGTTTGGAGCCGACTTTCTGGTTCTCTTGCCTGATAGATCTTGAAAGTTTACCCTAATGATTATTTCTGACAATTGTTTTAGTAATGGAATAAAATTATAAATTAATATCCCTACTTTATTAGCTTATTTACAGCATAGGCTTATAAAAAATGAGAGCAGTGGTGGCCCAGTGGTAACGGCTCCGACTTGCGAGTTAGTAAGTCGTGGGATCGAACAGATAGAAAGGGACAGACATATTGACAATACCCTAGTGAGAGAAAGGGACTTTTCAACAAGACATCAACGCGGTGTACATTTTTGTGACATTTTACGTAAACAACCAGTTTCGCTTGAGCCCTGCAATTATTCATAATTATAAATATTTTTCACTTACCGATGAAAAGATTTCCCCCACCTTATTAATTGAACAGGAACTCATAAATGTTTTTATCAAAATAACAGCGTGTGCAGAGATCCAATAACTGGTCAAAACTAAAATGGCCACTCATATCGTCATCTAATATAAGTACAATTTCATTTATGTTTCGTGAGCCTGAGTCGCCCGCATGAGCAGTCATGAGACTATATAGTCATTGGTAGTGAGTGACTAACGTAGCACAGTTGTATCATAATGCACTATTATGTCTTTTGTTATTTTTTGTTACACGCCCTGTGCTCACATAAATGCAAATTGTCTCTAATTGAACGAAACCAAGAAGGGCTGTGGTCTGTCACTAGCTGCGCTTGCCGCAGAAATATTTTCTTAAGTGAGCATGCTTAAGTTTTGCCGATAGTACATATGTATGTTCATCTGTTCAATCATAACTCTTAAACTACTAGTAAGATATCATTGGAATAAGATACAGGTAACCCTAGTTTAGGAGGCAGGGCTCACCAAATGTTGTTTACAGATTTCTGCAGCATAGATTTTTCGCTCTGTACTTACCTCCTACCAGTAGCTGTTAAGAATTCCTCTATGTATACCAAATTAATTAAGTATGTAACTTTTTGGAAATAAATAAATGTATTATAAATATTTTTTTTAATGGGTTTGATATATCTCGGGACCCTGGGGTCCCAGACCTTTGAAAGGCGTACGAGAGGCTGAAGCTATCTCGCAGAGACCCGATAGACGTGTTTAATGAAATGAGGCAACAACCAAGCGACGTTTATTCCTGTTTGCACTATGTAAGTGCACCCAAGGACAACCCCCGGTTAGTTTGAACTATTGCAGGATATGGAAACAAAACATATTGAGCTATGGGTTTGGGTGGCTATAGTGGATTGGTTACCTTTAACTTTGGAAGAACCATGTCCCTGCCTGATCAATGTTTCATAAATTTACACAGATAAAATGGCAGGGGGTGATGGTGCTGTTGCGATTCTCCACTGAAGCCTGCCAATAAAGCCAAGAATGTAGTGGGAGCTCTGTTCTTGCCTGGTCAGTGTTTTATAAATTTACACAGATAAAATGGCAGGGGGTGACGGTGCTCTTGCGATTCTCCATTACAGCTAAGAATGAGATGATCTGTTCCTCGTCAATATTTCAAACTCCAGCCGGCCAATAAAAGCAAGTCAGATATGAGGAACAAGATTTCTCCCGGGAGATAGGTTCGTGGGGTCACTACTGCCCAATAGTATCGCGACATGCTGCCCTGCATCTGGAGCTCTCTTGATCTGGCTCCTCACCTGTTCCTGACCTGTTCTGTGCCGGCAAAGTAAACTCTGCCGGCATATACCTAAAGTTCCACCACGACGCACAAGCTCCACCACGACGTCAACGTCAATATAAGCGGTGGTGGGGTCATTATTATTATTATTTGGAAATCATGATAATACTTCAAGTTACAACATGAACAGCGGTCGTTGACCTCCCGAAATAAGGATCAAATCTTATTCTTTTTTATTTTATCGTGATAAGATATCGATACGCATCGCGCCTGCGGAGTTTTGGCTAGCCAATTTAAAATAACCCCGTATATATTAGCCCCAAATTTTTCTGTTGAATTTTGACAAACCAAAGAAGTGGATGAGGAAGTGTACCTTAATGATCTAAAACCCCAAAATAATTGAAATAGAAATGAAATTTAAAATTAAAATCCAACTACGATAAAAACAAGACATCACACAGATAATTAAAAATCTGGAGTCATACGTCATGTAATTAAGGCGAATCGAACAGATTACGTGTGACCCCGGGGCTTTTTTCCTGCTTGTGTGAACACTGACTTAAATTTTACTTGAAAATAGTTTAGTGTACAGTCGAGAGCACCCATCAGACGTGTCTCTATATTAATATTAGATTTAAGAGTCGCTGACCGCAAAAGTGCGATGCACTAGAAATAACGTTAGGGTTCAGAGTTATTTTAGACGTTGAAAAGGGTTTGCATATTTTAGGATGGAAATAAAATATATACGAGTTAAGGCTCGAGCAGACTAGCGCAACAGGCAGCAATATGCCTGTCGCGCCCGCGATATTGCCCCAGTCTGCATGAGCCTTTACATGTTTTGTAAAACATTATGTACCGGTAAAATGCTGCAACTTTGCCGTAGTTTTATAGTAACATTGATATATTTCGAAAAAATACAATAAATGTTTACCCTTGTCAGGTTGGGGATAAAGCTTATATTATTGGTCATTGGCAGTGTACTTAGAACTATGATTATTCTATTTCGTTTTCGAAATATAACAATCTTAATCACTAGGCAAAGTTGGGCCATAAAACTGTAACATTGCCTGCTTCAATTTTGACCGTCTAAACGACTTAAGAACATCATTCTTGCACTGGAAGTTAACTCTTATTAGTAGGACTTAGGGATAAGAAATGCAAAACAGTCACTTTTTGCGTATACCACTAAAAACAATGCTAGGCAATGTTGTGTTCTTTTTAGGCAATGTTGTGTTCGGCTATCACTCAATTCGTTTGACAACTCACTGTCATGTGGTTTCAAAGAAAAGAAACATGGCGGTGGGTTTTTCGTATTGCCAGGTAATGATTTAAATAACTGCCAACAATTTGAAGTTGCTTCAACCAATATTTAAAAAGATAATGGTAAATTCATATAATAGGCAAAGTTGGGTATGCGAGGCAATGTTGCAGCGTTTGACGGTACTTTTTTACATTTTAAGGTAATGTTATAAGGGTATTCACGATGGGTTAACAGCTGTTTATGTAGCTTAATAAATTTATTATTGGTTGTAAAAATTGACTCGGTAGTTTACTGTTTTAAAAGCATTTGTTTAAAGATACATTTAGTTGTTTAAATCTTTGCCATATTACTTATAATTAAACTTACGTAACTACATGTGGCATCCAAACTAATGCTTGACCGAATCTTTTATTTAATTACCTGAAACAAAAACATATAAATATTAGACTCTGTAATTACAACGCTACCGCACCTAAGTCATGCAGTAGATTTACATTATTAGAGGTTTATACACACGTTCTATCGTTGAATATCGGATATTTGCATTTTCCTGCATACAATTGGTGATAGCGACATAAGTAACTCATATACCACTACCTCATGACAACCCACTATAAACGAGGCACAACCCATTTCTACGTTTCTAAAAAACGCTAAGTCAACGTGTATGTTGACTATAACATCAACAATTAAAAAAATGGTAACAAAAGCAAAACTGAAAACGGAATGGACAAAGCGTACCTAAAACAAATTATTTACAATGTACAAATTGTAATAACTTTTTTTTTTTCGTTTTACACACACTGAAAAGGGGTCGAATTGTTTGTGAGTTGACCCTTTTTTTAACCATATAATGCAACACACGTTCTATCGTTGAATATCGGATATTTGCATTTTCCTGCATACAATTGGTGATTGCGACATAAGTAACTCATACTACCACTACCTCATGACAACTCACTATAAACGAGGCACAACCCATTTCTAAAAAACGCTAAGTCAACGTGTATGTTGACTATAACATCAACAATTAAAAAAATGGTAACAAAAGCAAAACTGAAAACGGAACGGACAAAGCGTACCTAAAACAAATTATGTACAATGTACAAATTGTAATAACTTTTATTTTTTTACTTTTTACACACACTGAAAAGGGGTCGAATTGTTTGTGAGTTGACCCTTTTTTTAACCATATAATGCAAATAAATCCGGAAAAAATAAGGCTGTAATCTCTCAGGCTCAAAAAACCCTGAATGATCGCCTGAAAGAAATCCTTTAGGTAGCTATTGAGATGCATGGGCAAAGGAGATTGTATGAAATTTCAAATAAAGTCGAAAGCCTTCAGACGTATTAATGGCTTAGGTATCAACTGGAACTTAAGGTTTATATCTTTGGAAACTAGCTGTTAGGTTTTCCTGTGTAAGATTTATTCTATCGTAAAAAAATCTTCGGATATGTACGTTGTTTAATGGGAATGGAGCGGTTTAATAGGAAAGTATTATTTAACTTTCAATTAACTCAGCCTATCGCAGTCCACTGCTGTACATAGGCCTCGCCCAGGCTGCATCACGACAACCTGTGCTCCGCTTTCTACATCCAGTCTGTCCCAGCCACCTTCTTCAGGTCGTCGGACCATGTAGCTGGGAGGCGTCACAACGCGGCTGATACGCGGTCTTCACTCCAGAACTCGTCTGCTCCACCAGCCATCGTTCTTTTTTTTTCTTCCTTTTTTTTCTATTCGTTCGACAAAAACGGCTAGTCCGCTACCACTTCAGTTTGTTTACTCTGCAAGCTGTGTCGGAAACTCCGGTTCTTTTTCAGTTATTGATGGTGATGATTCATTGACAAAGTTGCTCAGCGCTCTATGGAGAAGGCTATGCTCGGAATTTCTTTACCTATGTAAAGAAATTCCAATTGATTGTCAATTGTTAAAGACTGTACAACAGCCTGATTGAATGGATTTATTGTGATAACATGCTAGCCAAAGTAATTGCTCCCCATCGATACACAAGCCAGCTACTATGAAAAATCCTTGACCAAACAGTTTTTCAGAACAAAAATAGATTACAAACTTGACCACTCAGAAATAAACCGGGCAAAATTTGGAACAAGCGTGCAAAAAGGCCACCGTTATATGTACGTAGGCACATAAAAGGTTCCAGCTGACCGCACTAAGTACCCAAATCCGAGCGTCTGATAGGCCAACCGTATCGCCATCTGTGGCAAACCGGTCCCTTTCAAGGAGACAATGAGGATATCTTAAATCCTTTAATGTTCGATATAATTTAGGAAAATCCCTGGAAAAGTGCCGAATAATACACACGTAGGTACTTCTTACGGATAATTAAGCTTTGATCTCTAATGTTGAGAATGAGGTGGTATTAGTGCCAAAACGCCATTTTGGCAACTACGAGGGCGGGTCAATAAGTCCGTGACTTTTGGAATAAAACACAGATTTTTTGATAAAAAAATAATTTTATTTTTCAACGTAGTCTCCCTGAGCTCTATACACTTTGTCCAACGCTTCTCCAATTTTTTTATCCCTTCCAAAAAAAATGATTTGTCGAGGTCCTCAAAATAGGCCTTTGTTTGCGAGATGACTTCATCATTGGAGTCAAATCTTTTTCCACCAAGCCATTTCTTCAGGTTTGGGAACAAGAAGTAGTCGCTCGGAGCCAAATCTGGAGAATAGGGCGGATGAGGGAGCAATTCATAGCCCAATTCATGGATTTTTGCCATGGCAACTGCACATGTGTGCACCCTCTCATTGTCTTGGTGGAAAAGAACTTTTTTCTTGGCCAAATGAGGTCGGTTTTTTTTCAAATCGTCATTGAATCGGTCCAATAAATTGGCATAATATTCCCCATTGATTGTTCTTCCCTTTTGAAGGTAGTCAATGTGGATTATCCCGCGTGCATCCCAAAAAACAGTCGCCATAACTTTATTGGCTGACAAACCCACCTTGGCCTTCTTCGGCGCCGATTCACCCTTAGAAACCCACTGTTTTGACTGTTGTTTGGTCTCGGGTTTGTTGTGATTGATCCATGTTTCGTCCACGGTTACAAAACGGCGCAAAAACTCCTCCATATTGCGATTAAACAACGCCAAACCTTCCTGTGAAGTTGTTACACGATTGCGTTTGTGGTCGACTGTGAGCAAACGCGGCACCCATCTTGCGGAAAGCTTTCTCATGCCCAAGTGATCATTCAAAATTGAAACCACTGAGCCATGCGAGATCCCTACGGCTTCCACAATCTCTCGCACTTTCAATCTTCGGTCGGCCAACACCATATCGTGAATTTTTTCGATTGTTTCGGGTGTAGAGACCTCAACTGGGCGTCCAGGACGTCCGGCATCTTCAGTGCTTGTACGGCCACAACGAAATTCAGTAAACCACTTTTTTACCATTGAAATCGATGGTGCAGAGTCCCCATAGTATTTATCAAGCTTAGCCTTGGTCTCGGTAATGGTTTTTTTTCGCAAGAAATAATGCTTAATAAGCACACGAAATTCACTTTTTTCCATTTTCTCCTCAAATTAGTGAGTAGTCTGATAAAAATAGCTGTCAAACACAAACTAACTGACGCAGCAAGTTTAAATTTTGACAGGAGTCAACTGACAGATGCCTGTTGACAGGAGCAGTGTTGCTGTTTCAGTAAAGAGGTCAGAAATTCAAAAAGTCACGGACTTATTGACCCGCCCTCGTATATCCAATACTAAGTAATTGTTAAAATGATTATTAAATGTATCTGAACGACTGGCACAGTATCATTTACCCAATTAAACACTCATTTGAATTGTGGCCAATTACAATTATGATAATTTTACAAAGGTCAAGTTATATATCTACATATTACATGATCGCTTAGATCTCCCTTCGTCTGCCGCGGAACACTGCCGAGAGCAGTGGTGGCTCAGTGGTAACGTTCCCGACATACGAGTTGTAGGTCGTGGGTTTTGAACAGGGCCTCAAATCTGCTATTACAATAGTGTCAGAATGGTCTGTTTCGATTCTCATTAATGACGCCATTATATTAGTAGATTACGAAACTTGTCAAAAACAACAATTATGAAATAAATGATACACCATTCTGACACTATTGTAATAGCAGACTTGAGGCCCAGGTATGGCGCTTTACTTTGTGTAAATAAATTCCATCACCACTGCTCCCAAAACGATAAAGGAAAACATCGTGTGGATATCCTAGAACTAAAAATCCGGATACACGTGACATCTGGCACTGGGCCCGCGTGGTAGATTACAGCCCACTCCCTCTCGGAGAGAGAAGGCCTGTGTCTCAGCAATAGGTACAAGGCTGATTATGTATTATGGGGCATAATACATAATCAGCCTTGTTCCCACTGCTGGGAACGTGGATTCATGCGAGATACAATGGCTTTTTAATTGTTTCTGTAATTACCCGGCCATACGAGTGGTTAATGAATTCCAGAAAGTTTATGTGTATAATACATTAACATGAATTAGATTATATAATAAATATAATAGGTTATGACATGTCGCCATTGCACCCGTGAAAAGCAGGGGCGGGTAGCTAGTTATTAATCATTCATAATGATGACAAATAATTAAATTTTGGTGGGTGCCGCACCTTATAACAAGACAAGAGAAATAGGTATTTAGAAAACATGGATAATGTGAGATACCTACACATTTTTGCAAAAAACCACCAGCAGGCCACGAGCGAAAATTCCAAGATGAGAAACATTTTACGAGAGAAATCACGACGTTACCTAAACAAATACAGCTATGTTAATAAATCCTAGGTATTGGCATTTAATCTAGGTCAAACTGATATTTGAGAATTCGCAGCTCGGTTGATATTTGGACCGTTCAGAGTTTACAAATTGGGGATTACGAGTATTTGTTCATTCCTTGTTTCTGTTTGATTACTTCGCTCTTGTATTTTATGTGCTATTGTCTGTTATGAAGTTTTGGTCTATTTGGGTTCAGGATGTTGGTGTTAATTTAGTGATTTATTGAAATGGTAGCATTTAATCTAGGTTAAACTGATATTTGAGAATTCGCAGCTCAATTAACATTTGGACTGTTCAGAGTATACAAATTGGAAAAAAAAAACTTGTTTCTGTTTGATTACTTCGCTATGCTATGAAGTTTTGGACTATTCGGGTTTAGGACTTTGGTGTTATTTTAGTGATTTATTTGTAATGGTAAAGTTTTCGCTTTTCAGCATGGCAATAGCGGTTATTGCCTTTTTCTTAATGTCTCTCCGTAGGAACGCAAACAATAAACTATCTATGATTTTTCGTTATTGGAACATGTTGAAGATCACGATAGATATTGATTCAGGACGTTAACAGACTTTATGTCAGAAATTGTAGGTGAGTCAATGACCGCTAGAGCCGTGCTAAAACACGACACCTATAAGTCAGTAATATTAATATTTTGTATCGGCGTGGACACAATTCTGATGATCCGCTATACAGGTTCAGGCATCGTCTTTTAATGCTACGCCTACATTATCGGACAACGCGAAGTACACTTCGCGCGCTCAATCTCTCACACCACTCGACGTCTCGCTGGTTTTGATACTCTAAGCTTTGCGAGATTGCTACTGGACTTCTGACCGAGACTGTACATAAGAATATAAGCGTCAGGTATATTTGCGTGACACATGCTGAGCCGGGGGACAACCACGGCCTCATATAGCAGAATTATTTTAATATTACGAGTTAATCTGTTACTAACAAAATATGAACATTACCTAGTCTGAAATAAACAAATTTTATTTTATTCTGTTACTAACAAAATATGAACATTACCTAGTCTGAAATAAACAAATTTTATTTTATTCTGTTACTAACAAAATATGAACATTACCTAGTCTGAAATAAACAAATTTTATTTTATTCTGTTACTAACAAAATATGAACATTACCTAGTCTGAAATAAATAAATTTTATTTTATTTTTTGATATTTGTATTTCTGTTGTTTTCTCGTACATCAGTGTGAGAATGGGATGAAGATTTACACTGTGATGCAATATTAAATAATACTGCTTTAAGAGGCCGTGGTTGCCCCCCTCTTTTTTTTTGGTTGGGAAATCATCAAATAACTTCTTCCGCTCTGGGCGGAGCGGGAGGGTGTGTCAGACTCTTACTGACTAACCCACCCGTATTCCTTCCGTTGCCTGTGTTGCGGGGCCTCGGTGACCCATAAGTACCGTCCCGCGACCCCGGCAGGCATCGGCCCTAGTGGACCCCTGCCTTTGTGCTGACGACATCTCTTTGAGGCGCGCGTGGAATACAACGTGCCGTCGACCCGGGCCTGGTCCTTACCGGACGGTGAGCTACCCATTGCTCGCCATCCGCAAGCCCGCGCCTACGGTGGCCGGAAATCCGCCCGGGATTCCCGACGCCGAGGGCGTCTCCTGCGGTGGCTAGGGGCGAGAGGCCGGAAATCCGCCCGGGATTCCCGACGCCCGGGGCGTCTCCTGCGGCGGCTAGGGGCGAGAGGGCGCGAAACTTGCCTCTCCCTCAACCGTCCCGCCTCCTCCTTCGTGAGCATTACTGCTTCGCAGAAGGAGGTGACGGCTGCCCATGCCCATGCAGAACAGATGGCCGATGGGGCCGAAAGGTTCTGGAATGGCGACCGCGTACCGGAAGACGTAGCGTTGGAAGGCCTCCTACAAGGTGGACCGATGACCTTGTGAAGGCCGCAGGAATCCGCTAGATGCGGGAAGCACAAAACCGGTCGAAGTGGCGGTGCTTGGGGGAGGCCTATGTCCAGCAGTGGACGTCTTTCGGCTGAAATGATGATGATGATGATAGTTTTCTGAGTACTCCTTCAGCGTCCATCATGTATGTGTTGTGTATAGTGTAATAAAATTCATAACCCATTAACTTTAATAATAATAATAATTTATTGAGGTACATAAAGATTTTGTAGTAAACAAGGGACTTAATAAGTATGCATTATTATAACATGGTGTAGGTACGTTGAATCGTTGGGTGAATCGGTGCTCTCGCTCCGTACCATGGCCTGAACCAGGGCCGGACGCGATAGATCTCTGCCGCCAATCGCCTCCACGAGGACACGGCGGTGCTCTGCCCAAGCCGGGCAGACCTCCACCGTATGCTCCACCGTGTCCTCCGGGCGATCCACACAGTAGTGACACCCGGGCGTTTCCTCCCGCCTTATCTGACACAGGAACCTCCCGAAGCTGCCGTGTCCGGTGAGGACCTGCGTCAGGCGGAAGGTGAGGACGCCGTGGCGCCTCTGTAGCCACTCCTCATAGAGGGGACTTATCGCCGTAATCGTGGCGTGCCCAGCACTCGGTTGCGACAACCGTACTCTCCATGTCGCCACGAGATCCCGCCGGAGCTGGAACCGCGGAACACCGCTGCCGCGATTTCTCGCGGCAGCGGAGTTACGCCCCGGCGTTTCGCCTCCTCGCGCCACTTCTATACGTGCACGAGGACTTTTGCCTCCAGATCCCATGGCGGCAATCCGGCAAGGAGGCTCGCTGCCTCACAGGAGACCGTGCGGTATCCCCGGACTATCCGGATGGCCATGACCCTTTGGGCCGCGCTCAACCGGCGGTCTGGCCGCAGCGCCAGAGAGCGCGTGGTTGCCCCCCTGGACTCCCATTTGGTGCAACCTTGAGGCGCACACCACACCTTGCATTCGAAAAATGATTTGAAGTATGTCATTGTGTCACGCTGTCTTTAAGCATGTTTTTCTTTTTTTGTATATTGGCCCCTTGTTTTTATACATGTTCCTATGTCTTTTATGTCCACTGAATAAATGTTTTATCTATCTATCTATCTTATCTAATATATCATGTTATCGTAAGAAAATTAGCCAGTAAAGTTGGTAACAGGTCAGACTGTAGGTAAGTTTCAGTTTGTTCTAGAACTATGCGAGTGACAAGCTGAAGTATCATCCATAGCTACACATACAAATATCCTCAATAACTTTGTTAATAACAGCTTCGGCAATCAATACTATCACTATCTATCAAAATAACTATGTGTAGGTTTAGTATTGTATGGATGTAGTCCTTGCAAAGTCGACCTCGTAATTACCACCCTAAGGTTGAATGTCACTTGCACGTCATAACACGATAAGTTCTATTAGTTAGATATTTTCAACCTTAGTGAAGTTTCAATTTACTGGGAAATATTTGCCAAAATAGGTGCCGCAATTACGAGGTCGACTATATTTACAAATAGTTTCACACGACACTTAGGTACTCGTATTTGCAGAGCAATATCATGTCTCGAACACGTACATACACAAACATAAAACATTACGTAAGTAGGTAAGACACGTACCATTTCAACTAAGTAAGAGACATAGCTCACGTTCAGAAGCCTTAGGCTCCATAATTCTCAAACTGCTCAGCTGAGACCAGATATTTCTCAAATAAGCACAAACTTTAGGTTGTGGAAACAAAGGATACAGTATTGAAGTTTGTTTTAAAGGGAATCAGTGTGACGTTTACTATGACCAGTTCTTTGGAAGACTGACAGTAGGTATCTTAATAGTAATTACAACATAGCATTACATAACATCTCGCCTGTAATTCCCTTAGGGTTAGGTCCTGCCGGGGTCGCGGGAAGGTACTTATGGGTCACCGAGGCCCCCGCAACACAGGCAACAGAAAGGAATACGGGTGGGTTTGAGTCAGTAAGAGTCTGACACACCCTCCCGCTCCGCCCAGAGTGGGAGAAGTAATTTGATTTCCCATCCAAAAAAAAAAAGGCAGAGGTGTTCCATATATACACCTACATTAAAATTTCTCCAGTTATGTTTAAGTCATGTAATAACGGGTCGAGTCTCTTGCCGTCAACCGATTCACACTTCGGTCTGTTACTGAGAAATTCCAGATGGAAAAAAACCAGTAACCTATCCGGGAGTCGAACCCAGGACTTCGTGCTCAGCATTAGCGCTTCTGACCACTAGACAAGCGAGGCAGTTGATGTTATCGTCGTTTTAATAGTAATTAATTATTGATTTGATAAATCTGTGATGTAGAACCATAGGATGTCAAAGGCGTTTGTGCCAAGTAAACATTGCAGCTGGATGAGAGTTGCCGACTATTGAGTTAAATGGCGTGCAAATTAGTCTATCGCAGACTGCTGGACATAAGCCTCTCCCAAGCTGCACCACAAGACCCTGACCTCCGCCTTCCGCATCTAATCTGTCCCAGCCACCTTCTTAAGGTCGTTGGTCTGGCTGGGGGCGTCCCACACTTCGCTTGTCGATACATAGTCTCGGAGCCAGGACTCGTGTGCTCCACCGGCCACCGGTGACACACATTCGACAAACATGGCCAGCCCACTGCCACCCCACTGCCACTTGAGTTTGCTAACACTGCAAGCTATGTTGGTAACTCCGATTCTTTTCCGAATGATTTGATTTTTGGTGTGCAATTATAGAGGCCTATGCCCAATAGTGGACTGCTATTAAGCTGATGACTATGAAACTGTAGAAATTTTACAAAACAAGATTAATTATTAATTCATTTAAACGCAATGTATGGCAGTAGAGTTTAATTATAAATTATGTTCTGTGTCAATCATTCAAGGATCTGCAGCGTAAATCCTGCATTAAAAACCAGACAAGTGCGAGTTGAACTCGTGTGGAGTGGGTTCCGTACGATCAATATATTATCAACCATGTTTTTTTCGTTTTTCATGTAATCTATAAGTCATCACCTGCCTAGCCTTATTCCAAAAATTATTGGGTCGGCTTCCAGTCTAGCCAGAACCCCTTGGTAAGACTGGTTGTCAGACTTTCAGGCTTCTGACAACCCGTAACGGACCAACCGTAATGCGTAACTCAACCTGATCGATCGACCCATGCGGCTGTTTTATTTATTATTACTTAGCCACGAGCCCGTCTCTAATCTATAAGTTAAGGACTTTAAGGTTGAAACACTAGGGCCATGGGGTCCGAGTGCCCACTTAGGTTTTAGAGACATCGCAAAGCTGTTGGTCGACTCCTCACGTGACCAGAGGGCTGGTCTATTTTTTGGCCAAAGAATCAGCAGTGCCATACAACGTGGTAATGCTGCCAGCCTTTTGGGCACTTTTCCTGTTGACAACGATGCGGACGAATTTTTTGACGCCCTGTGATATTTTGCCCTCCCTTTTTATATAATTGTACATATTATTATTATTAATTGTAAGCTAGATATTATTATAATAAAGTTAAGGACTATTTTCTATATTTTTGTCAAAATGTTAGGCTCAGTAATTTCGAAGATAGGTCAATTTTCATCGTCAAAAAGAGTCAAACAATAAAAAATCAATTGTGTCTCATTAGCTGTCCTTGACCAATGAATAAAATGATTTATTTTAAAATTGTATTTTTTTTTATATTTGAAACCCCATTTTTTTATATTTTCTTATTTGCCCCCCTGGAGTGACCCCATTATTTAAAATTAATTTATTTACGTTACACGTCCGTGTTTGGATCACAGAAATACATATGTGTACAAAATTTCAATTTCTTTTGCTGACAGATGGACAGACAGACACGAGCGATCCTTCAGGGGTTCCGTTTTTTCATACAGGCGTATAGAACCCTAAAAATATACTTCGAAAATGATTAGTTATTTAGCTGTCAGGCTATTACGGACAGTATCCATGTATCCGCGCAGTATCCATGGAACGAATCGTCACGTGTAGGCTTTCACACAGTTGATGGCAGTTGCAAAAACCGAGCGTTCGGTTTCATGGACTCGGGGCCTGAGCAGTGAAAAAACTGGGCATCCGGTTTCAAGTGTTGCGGCCACTTCGTTTTAACGATTGACAGTGATAAAGAGCCTGGAAAACGAGGGTTGCTTGTGTTCAGTTTAACATTTAGGCGAGAATAACGAAGGGTAATAATATTCCTAAAAATAAATAGTACTTAGAACTCTGACCCAGTTTACCTACAGTAAAAAATTGCTTCTAAAGAAAGATCTGACATTTTAATTAACAGACTTAACTTCAATTGCTTGTTTTCTTCAAGAGAAGTTTGGGCCACAAAATTACTGTGAAATCATGGCAATGAGTCCTATAGGAATTAAGTACCTATAATTTGCATATTTGTAATTATATATACTACGTATTTTTCAACTCTAGATTTCCCTCTAAAGATATAAATCCGCTACAATTTATCTATGAAACGACGAGAAAGGGTGTATAATTTCACATGCATTTATCACGGCGTAGCGCGTAGCACGCTTCATGGATACGGGGTTACGTTGCTACGGTGCTACGCTCCACTGATCGGTTGCAATCAATAACGCTACAACCTGGACACGGAACCATTTTTTGTTACACACTGTGATTTTACGTCATATTTTGTTTAATTAATCGAGGGTAAGGTAATTAGCATGGATGTTAAACATAAATTAATGATGGAATGTTATAATTAAAATGTTTAGGAGCTATGAGACTAGCTACGTTTCTCTGAGACAAGGTTCGCATATATTCCAAAATCTCTTGTTAATATGAAGGAAACATCCTAAACTAGCGATGTCATTAAATAAGGTCTTATCTTTTACCTACCTAAGCCTTATATCTATAAGGCTATACTGAAAAAAAATTAAACGATGCTTTTTACTGTTTTTGTACAGTAAAAAAACGGTTAAGGAAACTTATTTTTATGTTAAAATAATTGATTACTGACAGTGCACTGACATGGGCAAAAACAGTAAAGAGCTAAATAGTTATTTCAATTGGATGAACATTAAAGTTTACTGAAACAAACAGTTTCTTTTAAGTGTTCCCGTTTTCAGAGCTTAAGAGACGCACAGTAAAATCTATTGTTAACTCAACTGTTTTTTCTTTCAGTTAGTTTTACTTCTTTGGACAATAGGCTATATTTTTACTGACCAAAGCGGTGAATATTACCGAAAAATCGATTGGGCTTACCGATTTTTTTTTTCAGTGTAAGGTAGATATGAGATAGATATGATAGAGTGTATGGTAAAAGGCTAAGGTAGATACTAATTTAATATGAATGTAGACTAAAACATATCTGGCCAAATGTTGGTGTATTATAGGTCTGCCTAACCGTTCCGGGAATACAGGCGTGATGTTACTTTATGTTATAAATGTAGATGGCTCAGGAAAGTAGGAATAAACAAAAATCTGCAAACTAGAAGGAATTCGTGTTATTTCGAGATGCAGAAGAAACAACTCTTCTTGATATTTACCACACGAGCAACTTGATCAGAACCAGGGTAGAGCGAGACAATTCGACCCAGTTTCCATTTGAACGCAAGTGGTCTTCCTTCAATAGGACAAGAGAGTTAGACTCGTAGGAGTGTTTTTCTCCTACTTCTGCGTGTATAATCAATATTTCGGAATAAAACTACACGACTTTTTCGTCCGTCAGATAATTGGCATGCCTCATTTTTATTATTTTTCATTAAAATGACACTATCTACATCATAAATAGTTTTTTTTTTATTAAATCGTAAAAAGGTTGTATAAATAATAGCAAAATATAATGCATAAAGATCCCCCAGAGGTTGTTCGAAGTATGCCATTTGGTCCGTTATTGGTATTCCAACAACGGACGTTACGTACTCCTTGTACCAACTCGCCCAAAAACGCTGCTACATTTGTTCAACGCGATGGACTCGACTAAGATGAGCTTTTTAGTAATCCTGCAGGTCCTTTGTTGGCAAAGAAGTAAGTGGGCGTCCCACTAAAAAAATCCGGGATTCAGAGGCGTCAAATCGTCTGAGTGCGATAGTAACGGCGTGAGTAGCCGTGAGTTTTAAATTACTGCGACCTGAACTAAAGTAGAGTTTAGTTATTCATATTATGTTAACTTATCTCCCAGCACTCTAAGCAAATCACTGTCGATTTTACAGCCGTCTCCCACCAAAATATGGTGAATAGGCAGGAATGAAGCAAGTCTATTCCAATAACACATTTTCTTCAGTAAAATAATCATGGACTTTTAAGTTTTTGCCTAACTTAAACATAACTGGCGTAAAACAAGCCTTCGGGTAAAACAGGCATGATATTAAGTTATATTACTTTAGTAATACCAACTACTATGAATTATATGGATGATAGGCTGAAAAATTATGTGATAAGGCAACGGTGCAGTATAAAAGAAGATGTAGTGACAAAAATTAAAACGAATATGCTTAGATGGTTTGGTTATGTTGAGAGGATGAATGAAAGGCGACTGACAAAAGGTATTTACAAAGCAGAGGTGAGTGGAAACGCTGGGAGGGGACGCCCTAGGAGGACATATAGTGGCCCTTATTGGTGATGTTTTCAGAATGGTCAGGTGCGTAGCACTTGCAACCGGCGTGCGTGTATGACCAGATGTATGAACGTAGTTGAAACAAAAGAAGTATGTAAGGAGCGGAGCAGGTGGCGTTCTATAGTTTCTGCCCACCCCCATGGGAAGAAGGCATGAGTTTATGTATGTATGTATAAATATAACCCAATCAATCAGCTTATAATGTTCTCACTGCTGGGCCACAGGCCTCTTCTCTGTGAGATGGAATAGGCAATAAGTCCACTACGCGGGCCCAGTGGGGGTTGGTGCATAGTATGCATTGTTTTTGGGTGGGAAATTATCAAATAACTTCTCCCGCTCTGGGCGGAGTGGAAGGGTGTGTCAGACTCTTAGTGACTAAAACCCACCCATGTCCCTTCCGTTGCCTGTGTTGCCAGGGGCCTCGGTAACCCTTTTATACCATTCCGCAACACCGGCAGGCATCGGCCCTAGTTGACCCCGACACTTGTGCTGACGACATCTCTTTTAGACGCGCTTGGAACACAACGCGTCGTCCACGGTGAGCTACCCATTGCTCACCGTTTGCGGACGGTGAGCAAAAATGAGCCCGCGCCTACGCTGGCCGGAAATCCGGCCGGGATTCCCGACGCCCAGGTGCTCCTGCGGCAGCTATAGGCGAGAGGGCGCGAAATTTGTCTTTCCCTCAACCGTCCCGCCTCTTCCTTCGCGAACATTACTGCTTCGCAGGAGGTGACGGCTGCCCATGCCCTCTCGCTCCGTACCATGGCCTGAACCAGGGCTGGACGCGAGAGATCTCTGCCGCCGATCGCCTCCACGAGGACACGGCGGTGCTCTGCCCAAGCCGGGCAGACCTCCAACGTGTCCTCCGGGCGTTTCCTCCCGCTTTATCCAACACAGGAACCTCCCGAAGCTGCCGTGTCTGGGGAGGACCTGCGTCAGGTGGAAGGAACGCATTATGCATTTTATAAAAGTCATTCTCTCCTATAAAAATCAAGTATTATTGCACGTTACGCAACCTTCATACGATCACCTATTTCCAGTAACTCGTATATAGCATAATAACAATATAATTACGTAGAAATACTTATTTGCATCAAATAAACAATTAATTACCTCAAAATATTGACACCTAACAACACGGGAATTCAATTACACTACAAAATGCCACCAATATTTACTTTCTAATTAATCGTTTGTTTAGTCGAACAATGCTAATAAACTGTTAATTAGAACATCGCGAGAGCCACAAATTTATGAACAAACGTACATATTTCATATTTTATTATTGTGATGATTCATGTCGTTCGTTTCATCGTATGGTTGACTGATTGTATGCAGTTAACAACCGAACCGGTCCGGCCATGCGAAAATATTTATCAGACGGTTTTTCTTACATACATTGTTTAAAAAAAAACTACGTCGTAATTGCTCCGTTATTGCCCATAAAAAGGGCGAGTCATGTCAAAATTAAGAACTGTACGTGATTATTTCAACGGACTACCGACTTCTGTTGACTTCAACGTCCAACCCATCACAAACCAGTTACTAACGCGTTAGTAAGTCGCATCGTGTACGAACCATCATTGAAATACTAGAGATGTGACATTCTGGCTGTGACATTCGTTGCTGAAACACGTTACTTTTGAGTAGCGTCGTGGACTTTAGACTTATTTAGACTAGGGCCGATGCCTGCCGGGGTCGCGGGAAGGTACTTATGGGTCACCGAGGCCCCCGCAACACAGGCAACAAGAAGGAATACGGGTGGGTTTTAGTCAGTAAGAGTCTGACACACCCTCCCGCTCCGCCCAGAGCGGGAGAAGTTATTTGATGATTTCCCACCCTCAAAAAAAAATATTATACAACTGGTGTTTGTATGAAAATCACCGTATAATTATGAACTTTGTTAGATTACAATATATCGGTATTACTTCCGTGAGATTATAAACTGTCGAAATATTATGAACTGCAACAAACCACTTTTACGCATTATTTTTCGATAGTTTATAATCTATCCATGGGAAACCGACAAAATGTGATTTGGTATCAAACTTGCTTGCGACGTAATGTGCCTTACCTTGCGCTAATACTAAATTACCTGCTTAGCTGCAAGCAACTCGGAATTAGCGCTCGCTCGGCTTGCGCGTGGTTGTGGTCACAGTTTCAACCTCGCCTAACCCATTCCACCCGGTTCAAAATTTTTCGACATTTTATAATCTAACGGAAATAATACCGATCGATACATTTAAAAAAAAAATATCTACATAACCAAATTACAAGATGATTATTAACATTAACTAAATTAAATTAAAACTAATTTAAACCTAAAAAAGGCCCTCGGGGCATTGTACCGAGAATGCTGGCGGCATTTCCTCGCTGAATTGCAATGCTGATGCGTTGCGTGAGAAAGCCGCCAGCTTTTCGGTCACCAGTTACATCAACTAGACGTTACCGATAGATTATAAACTAGCGGTTTTCACAATCTTACGGTGACATATAGTTTTCTGAGTACTTCTTCAGCGTCCATCATGTATGTGTTGTGTATAGTGTAATAAAATTCATAACCCATTAACTTTAATAATAATAATAAATTATTGAGGTACATAAAGATTTTGTAGTACACGAGGGACTTAATAAGTATGCATTATTATAACATGGTTTAGGTACGTTGGGTGGATAGCTTCTCCTAGCTAGATTACTAGGTAATCTATTTTTAGTAAATGATAAATGATAAATGATTTATTTTCTGTAAGTAGGTTTGTACAAACACTTTTACACGTTAATCATATTTTTTAAATAAAGCGAGATGAGGTCGGCGTTTCCTATCTGACTACTCTGAGAAGAAAGGCCGAAACAAACTCAGAGGTCACAGTCTCTTTTAAAGTCCAGACATAATCTTGGTCAGATCATGTGAAGGCCATGTAGATTGGTGTCTGAAATGGTCCTTTTGAGGAAAGAACCACACAGATTGAGTGGACCTGTCCAGTCAGTGCACGCATTTGTCAGTAATCGTGCTGCTCAACTCAGAACTTAAGGAGCTCAACGATTCGACGAACAATACCAAAGAAAGAACATTTGGGTAGGCCGCATAAATTACTCAAACTGCCAGACCATGATTAATATTAAATGAGAAAAAAAAAAAAACCATAATGACCCACATATGCTTCGCATTCACAATGATTGAAAACAATATAATACTTTACAAGTAAATATTAAGTTCCAAACAGTATATTGAACTCCACAAAGTAATTATGTCAAAATGGTATATAAATAAAATAAAAGTTTCAGTATGCAATAATTGGAGCAGCTTAATCCCAAGCCTTTTTGTCCTCAATATAATCTTTAATAGTATAAAAGGCTTTCTGGCACAACTTACTTTTAATAAATGATTTGAATTTATTAAGGCTTAGATCTTGAACGTGGCTTGGAAGTTTACTATAAAAACGTATACATTGACATCTGAATGAGCCACCTATTTTCTTGAGCCTTGTTGTAGGTACAACAAATTTGTGTTTGTTCCTAGTATTATATTATGGATATCACTGTATTTTTTAAACAATTTTATATTTTTATGGGCATATAAAAGATTTTCAAAAATATACTGGGAGGGCACAGTCATTACATTAATCTCCTTAAATTTCTCTCTGAGAGAGTGTCTCGGACTTAATCTATAAATTGACCGAACAGCTCTTTTCTGAAAAACGAAGATAGTCTGAATGTCAGCGGCATTTCCCCACAACAGAATACCGTAAGACATTACACTATGAAAATAGCTAAAGTACACTAAACGGGCTGTCTCTATATCAGTTAAATTACGAATTTTTCTAACAGCGTATGCTGCGGAGCTTAGCTTTTTCGACAATTTATCTATATGTGGACCCCACTGAAGATTAGCATCCAAAGTTAAGCCCAAGAATACTGTGCTATCTTCAGGGTTCAATTCTTCGCCCTTTATCAATACATAAGTTTTCACCTGCCTAACGTGAGGTAGCGTAAACTTAATGCATTTGGTTTTTTTTTTCATTAAGAAGTAAATTATTAACATTGAACCATTGAACTACTTTTGAGATCGCACTATTAACATCATCAGTAACCAGCTGCTGACGTTTAAGTTTAAACAAAAGTGAAGTGTCATCCGCAAACAACACTATATCATGATTATCCTTTATGAGGTATGGCAAATCATTAATGTAGGTGAATAAGAAACAAGAAAGGACCAAGAATTGAGCCCTATGGGACTCCCATTGTTACTATAGATCCGGGAGATCATTTCCCATTAACGTCAACGCTCTGAATCCTATTACTCAAGTATGAAGTAAGAAGATCCAGAGCGGTGTTCCGGATCCCGTAGTGGCGGAGTTTCCTGATTAATGTTTCGTGAAGAACGCAATCGAATGCCTTGGACAAATCACAAAAGATGCCCAATGCATCGCGTTTATCTTCCCATGCATTATAAATATGTCCTAAAAGTTCCACACCGGCATCAGTAGTCGAACGACCCCTTGTAAAACCGAACTGTTTATTGTGCAATAATTTATGTTTATTAAAAAATCTTTGTAATTGGACTAAAATTATTTTTTCAAAAATTTTACTAAAGGTAGGTAGTACTGAAATAGGTCTATAATTGGTGGGGTCTGATGTACTACCTGATTTAAACAAAGGTATTATTTTACTATTTTTCATAAGGTCAGGAAACTCCCCACAGACAATGCAATTATTAAAGATAAGAGATAAAGTAGGAGCTACAATGTCAATAATTGACTTAGCAACTTCTACAGAATTACCCCACAGATCTGCTGTTTTTTTTTACATTTAAAGTGTCAAAGGTTTTAATTATATCTCTACAGGTAATATGTTCAAAATGAAATTCCGAATCGCAAACATTAACATTTTCCTTGAGCAAAGACTCAGCAACAGAAGGTGATGAGTTTAGGGATTTAGTAGTTGAAACGGGAATATCTGAAAAGAAATTTTCAAAGGCCGAGGCGATTTGCGAGTCTGATTTTATTATTTTGTCATTAATTGACAGGCTATAGTCAGTATTTCGGTTACTAGACCTTCCCGTTTCACTGTTAATAATATTCCAAGTCGTTTTGATTTACGGTTGTCGCAACCCAGTGCGGCGATAAGTCCCCTCTTCGAGGAGTGGCTGGAGAGGCGCCACGGCGTCCTCACCTTCCGCCTGACGCAGGTCCTCACCGGACACGGCAGCTTCGGGAGGTTCCTGTGTCGGATAAGGCAGGAGGAAACGTCCGGGTGTCACCACTGTGTGGATCGCCCGGAGGACACGGTGGAGCATACGGTGGAGGTCTGCCCGGCTTGGGCAGAGCACCGCCGTGTCCTCGTGGAGGCGATCGGCGGCAGAGACCTCTCGCGTCCGGCCCTGGTTCAGGCCATGGTACGGAGCGAGAGGGCATGGGCAGCCGTCACCTCCTTCTGCGAAGCAGTAATGCTCGCGAAGGAGGAGGCGGGACGGTTGAGGGAAAGGCACGTTTCGCGCCCTCTTGCCCCTAGCCGCCGCAGGAGACGCCCTGGGCGTCGGGAATCTCGGGCGGATTTCCAGCCGACGTAGGCGCGGGCTTGCGGACGGTGAGCAATGGGTAGCTCACCGTCCGGTAAGGACCAGGCCCGGGTCGACGGCGCGTCGTATTCCACGCGCGCCTCAAAGAGATGTCGTCAGCATAAAAGTAGGGGTCCACTAGGGCCGATGCCTACCGGGGTCGCGGGAAAGTACTTATGGGTCACCGAGGCCCCCGCAACACAGGCAACAGGAAGGAATACGGGTGGGTTTTAGTCAGTAAGAGTCTGACACACCCTCCCGCTCCGCCCAGAGCGGGAGAAGTTATTTGATGATTTCCCACCCTCAAAAAAAAAAAGTCGTTTTGATTACATTACTACTATTTTTAATCTTCGAACTCAAATGACGCGACTTGGCCATACAACAAACTTTTTTAAATTATTTTGAATAGTTTCTAACATATAAATTAAATTCAGCAGTGTTTATGTATGTTTTTGTACAGCTCATAAAGCCGTGATCTACTTTTATGAATACCAATGGTAGCCCAATCACTGAAAGATGCGTTATTATTAATCGAGATAGTCTTGGGAATAAAAATGGAATGAAATTGTTTACAGTATATATTAAAGAAATCATCATATAGATGATTAGGATCAGCAGGAATAGACAAAACTGGTAATTTATTTATGAGTTTAACTTTAAAAGCTTCCAAGCGACTTGCAGTTTTAGGGTTAACAATGATATCTTTTTTAGCCACTTTATTGTTTTGGTTTTGAATAGTAATCTTTTGCCCACAATGATCTGAGTCTAGTAAATTTATAATTTCTTTGTAGCTTGGTATAATATCTGTATAAATATTATCTAGGCATGTGGCACTCGTAGGGCTTATGTGGGCTCTAGAAATAGATTTACAAGATTGTAGGACTGAAACAGACTTATTATTTTACTACAAGAACCTGAGTTTTCTAATAAATTAAGATTAAAATCACCACAAGTGATAATAGACTTGTTTGAGTCACAAATCTTATGTAACACTTTATCCATTACCTTTTCAAAGCAGTTATACAATCCTGAAGGGGGTCTGTACACACTTAATACAATAAACTGCTCCAATTCTACACAGGCTATTTCAACTGTCCGCTCAACAGATCAGAGTAGCACTCCCTATTTGAGTATCACAATAATCATGTGTAATATAAAACAAAACATCTACAGCTTCTTTACAGCTATTTTTTTTCTTTCAGGGCGATCGTATAATCGCAATTTTCTTCAAAAGGGTCCCCAAAACGATCAATTGCAATTGTCAATGTTTACGTGAATGAAGATTTTAATGATAGACGAATGAAGCTCCAATTGAAGCTGTATTTATGTGTGTGTTAGAGCATCCATCAATGGACAAGATTGTCAGCCTTTTATTGCTTGAATACGAGCCTTTTGGCTACTTTGTATGTGTGTATTTTATGTTTTTTTATTAAAATAACATTTTTTACAATTTTTGTCTGTCTCTCTGTCTGTTTGTTCCGGCTAATCTATGAAACGGCTGGACCGATTTTGACGGGACTTTTACTAGCAGACAGCTGATGTAATAAGGTACTTCTTATTACATCAGCTGTCTGCTAAAGTAAAAGTAGCTTAAGTTACTACTTAGGCTACTTTTATTTTAGAAATTTTATTTATTTTTATTAATATGACGGAGGAGGTACGTCTCTCTCGTTATCATCAGCCATACTTTAACTACTGTGGGCGTACAATGTTGGTAATATTGCACAATAGAAAAACCGTTTGCAGTTTATATGAAATTATAATTTACGATCAAACAATCACACTAGCTATTCACACACTGTAGGTACACGACACAACTATACGGAACGTGCGACAGTTTCTAAACGTGTTCATTCCTTGACCGCCTCCGATAAACTGCCCTTAATTCGGGTCGAGCGTTATGTTGAAGAAATGTAGACTCTGTTGAGCGCCGCTTGGTGGCGCTGGCATCCCGATTAGTCAAACGACTGACTAACGTATCTTCGACAAATATATATAA
This sequence comes from Atethmia centrago, assembly GCA_905333075.3. Taxonomy (NCBI): domain Eukaryota; kingdom Metazoa; phylum Arthropoda; class Insecta; order Lepidoptera; family Noctuidae; genus Atethmia; species Atethmia centrago. Next base: position 12,322,329 of record HG995386.1, on the reverse strand, counting down.
TATAAATCTATACAAATAAATAAAATTGAAGTGTCTGATTGTAATGTTAAAATAACAGCTCTTTACTAAATGCATAGGAAAATATATACGGTACTTATTAAAAAAATAACAATATTAAAATTTTTGTCTGTCTGTTTGTTCCGACTAATCTCCGAAACGGCAGAACCAATTTTGACAGGACTTTCACTGGCATATAACTGATGTTGTAGGAGTAACTTAGTACTTTATTTTAGAAAAACCACACGGGCGAAGCCGCGGGCAGCAGCTAGTTTGAAATAAACGCTTTGTTGGAGTTTGACGCAATGAAGGGTTCCATAGTTCCGCTAGCCGTCGCCTCCTTCTGCGGAGCAGTAATGCTCGCGAAAGAGGAGGCGGGACGGTTGAGAAAAAGGAAAATTTCGCGCCCTCTCGCCCGCAGGAGACGCCCTGGACGTCGGGAATCCCAGGTGGATTTCCGGCCACCGTAGGCGCGGGCATGCGGATGGTGAGCAATGGCTCGCCGTCTGATAAGGACTAGACCCGGGTCGATGGCGCGTTATATTCCACGCGCGCTTCAAAGAGATGTCAGCACAAGTGTAGGGGTCCACTAGGGCCGATGCCTGCCGGGGTCGCGGAAAAGTACGAAAGGGTTACCGAGGCTCCTGGCAACACAGGCAATGGAAGGAACACGGCTAGGTTTTAATCAGTAAGAGTCTGACATATCCTCCCGCTCCGCCCAGAGCGGGAGAAGTTATTTGATAATTTCCCACCCTAAAAAAAAGACCATAGACTTCTTTTATGTTTTCCTGTAGTCTATAAGTATAGAGCTGTACGAGTATCTATATTTTTTCAAAATTTTAGGCTTGGCAGTTTCAGAGATAAGTGAACCCCATATTCAAAATTAATATATTTACGTTACACATTTATCTTTAGGTCACAGAAATTCATATGTGTACCAAATTTCAACTTATCGGTCTAGTAGATTCGGAGTAAATTGAGTGTGACAGACAGACAGACAGATACACGAGTGGGATAAGGGTTTCGTTTTTACCTTTTGAGGTACGGAACCCTAATAAATCACCTATGACTTGATAGAACAACTCATACTTTTACTTCGAAATCTAACTTAGAAATAACATACTCTCACGTGTTTTCAAAGTTTAACCAAATTCGCTCCCATACGCTCCAAGACTTTTACCCCGACCACGAAAAAGAAAACTAATATTAGACAAGATAACTTAAACAATGGTGCCGATTATTGTTCACAAACTAAACTAAATTTAAGTTCAGTGCATCTTTTTCTTTTTATTTCATTAAGAAAAGGACAGGAGATAAATTTTAGTTTAGTCCTGTTAAATTAATCAGCACTTGACGTAAATTGACGTAATTTTAGTAGGCAAGCTTTTAATCACGTGTAAACTTGTATGGAGTAGTGACAGGCACTGATTAATTTGACAGGACTAAAGTAAATTTATCTTCTGTCCTTTTCTTAATGATATAGAAAGAAAAAGATGCACTGAACTTAAATTAAGTTTAGTTTGTGAACAAGGGAATCGACACCATTACCTTATTCAAAGTATTATTTTAGTGTGCGAAGAAAGTTTAAAGAAATGCCGTAATCGCATGTTTTTGTTTGCATTATAACTTTGCAGTAATTCAACCTGTAGCCTTGTAACATTAAATTCTATAACATATTTTTGTTAAGAAAGGTTTTTTGCATGAGTTATTAGGGTTACTTTTCTCATAACAAAAATAACATCACGCCTGTAATCCCCGAAGGATTAGGCAGAGGTGTAACTACAGTACACGCACATTCATTACACAAGTACCTATGTATACTTACTTATTTCGGTGTACCGATGTATTTTCTGTGGTACTTTTTAAAGTACCACAGAAAACACGTAAATGTGGCACGCTAATGTGAAAAGGTATGCAGTCCCTGTCGTAACCCTGTCGTGTATAAACTCTATTTTAACTTTTTGTTTTGCTTCCTATTCTCGACATACAAAGTCGTATATAACTTCAGTGTTGCAACTTGCACTGTATTTACTGCTAAGTTTATTGTCATAATAAAGATATAGAATTACGATGTAGGACATCAAAAGGTGCACAGATGTCCCCTTTGGTAGTTATAGTTCCTACATATTAAGTGAGCTGCAACATTGAGATTGAGATTTGTAATAAAGTCTGTATACCATTATCTAGCTGATTCCCGATGTCGTTCAGACAAAAATCTCGGTTCAATTTCAATAACAATACACATTATGAAAGTATCTTTTCCAAGGAGCGATTAGCCATTTCAGTTAAAAATCAATCACAACGAAAAGACACCCGAACGTGTCATTTACACGTCCAATCAAAAATTAATTTTCTTCGCGTCGATTTAAGAAATTACAAGGAAAAGAAAATAATATAACAGGCAATGGGTTCTCCATTGCCTGTTATATTATTTTCTTGGGTACATATAAAAGGAAGGAACGGTGATTTCCCTGAAATTGCTACCCAAAATGTTTCAGTTTCTTTTATTATTCGTCAACAAGAGTGTAATTATTTTTCATGTTGTTGAAAATTCTTCCAGTCGGAGGAAATAAAGTGGAATGGTAATAAGGTCCCGGAAGATGGAAGCAGTGATATTGAGATTATGTTTGGAAGTGCTGCCTCCATTGTAAAATTAAATGTTGTTACGGGCACTCGATACTAGAAAATATGACAAGCTAGACTATACGGCTTCTAATAATAGACCTTCATAAAAACACACACATGAAGGTACTTTAGGTGTATTTAGGAGTCTCCTAGGGCTAGACTATACAGCTTCTTATGATAAACCTTATCTTGATAAAAACACACACGAGAATGTACTATAGGAGAATTTAGGAGTCTCCGTGGGATCGTGGTGCTCAAAGTTACTATGTAGAATGAAAATGTATCGCGAATCAGATAAATATATTATAGAAACACTTTTATTTAAAAATACACTGCTGACTGTCTTTTTCCTATTCAACATTTGGAATAAAATTTATCTCGTAATATGCCATTAACTTATTAATCATTCGTAGAGGTCGGTTGGCAAAGGCATCCTGATAAAACCTCTACATTACTAAGTATAACATAAAATATTGTATTTGAAAACTATGTAGCTTGCAATTCCATAACTTTCGAGTCTCGCATAGTGAAGGCACTGACCGGTCAACAAGACCAGTCCCAGCTAAAACTTTGTGAATGTTAATGTTCCCAATGCAAGCACTTTAGTTTGTACTAATATTTTGTGTACGTGAGTACGTGTGAACTAACCAGAACGGTTGCATAAATGCTGGGATTGCAGCTGACCAAATTAAAGCAACTAGGTGGCAGACTGTTGTTTCAGAGTTAATTGTAGGTATGTGAGGCGGCTAGGGTATTGGATGGAACGAATATATTTACTCTTTTGGTTACCCCTACAGTTTATGTGTAGTCGAGAATGTAAACTCAGAACATATCACTGCGCTTTGTCTGAAAAAATATATATAAATCATGTCTGATTTCCACTAACACGGAAAAAAAATCCACAAGACTACAAGTGAGAAAAAAGAAAGAAAAGAAAAAAAAATATTTGGGACACGCACTGGAAATACAACAATAAAAAAGGACATAAAACTAACAATCATGAAAACATTAAAAAAATAACATAATACTGAAAACAAAAACAAAATAACAAAATAGAAGACCTGTGCGAGGCCAAAAAGGCTCCTATCTCAGCATGATGCTGCGATATTTGGGCCCGTGGCCCGCTGTGATGCCACGGACACACCTACGAAGAACATTTAGTTATGAAAAAAATTGTTAAGATAACAAGAATTTGTTTTTAGCAACTAGAAATATTCTAGCAGATACTGATCAAATTGTAAAGAGAACAATTTCATTCTAGTTAAACTCAATATAATAAACTCTACTGATAAATAGTAATTATTACAAACATGTTTGTAGTCAACAATCTAGATCTATGGGATTACAAGACGCATTGTCACGTACAGAAAAATGTTGTATTCAGAACGACGCAATTTGTAGACCGGGGGAACGAGGGGTTCGGTAAGAGCTCGGCGGGTGGAAGGGGACAGTAGAAAAACGACTCAAATAGCCGCACTCGTTAGTCGACAAGCAGCGAGTCAAGCTGGGGATCTACAACACCTACATAAGACCGCAACGCTGCCTCGGCTTGGCTCGCCCTCACGGCCGAAACGCTCAGGGAGAAGCTCCGGACGCAGCAAAACCTCGTGCTGCGTCAAATAACCAAGGCTCCTCGGTTCGTGAGGAACTCAGTAATCCACAGGGACCTGCGTGTCGAGAGCATTGTCGACTTCAGCACCAGCCTGGCGAGAAAGATGTTCGCGCGTGCTGACACCTCTAAATTGCACCACATCAGGGACATTGCACCATGGCACGCGCGATCCCCGGACTACAAGCCCCTCCCGCGCGACCACATAGCAGACGTCGCACAGGAATCACCAGACTTGACGCCTGAGTAGGTCACATTCACTTCACACGCGACCTACTCAAACAAAGGAACTCCACACTAATAACACGACACTCGCCACGTACAAAGCGTTCTAAGTTAATATAGGCAACACGCGCGCGGCTCACACACACATGACTTTAGACTCGCCGACAATCCCAAAAAAAAAAATACCACACGAGCGACGTACACACAGTTCAAGTCACTCGATACAAACTACAACGCCCCACACTTCTTCCACAACTTCGGGCGCTCCTACAGTCACACTCCAGAAACACACTTCAGAACCGCTGAGGAGAGGTAAACCCCTCAGGGACTAGGTGTGCGATTGAGCACTTCCACCCCCTCCTAAAGGAGAAGGTAGGGAAACCCAACGACGGGTCCCCAATCTATAGGGACCGAGAGAAATATCCTTCGGTCAAGGGGCACAAAAAGCCCCAATACCGATTCCTGCCGCTGGGAGCTGGGATCCTATTTGGAGCCGGTGGGCCTCGAGGTCTTAAGCCATTTTTTATTTCTTTTTTATATCATGAATTTTATTTATTGTTTCGGCCGAATTCTTCGTCTTTCTTAATTTCTTGATATTTATTTCGTTTTTCCAAAGAGATTTAAGATAATATAGGTTGTACTATAAGTTTTATATATGAGATATTAATCTAAATGGTGCGGCGGCTGTATAGACCAAATGGTAATTTTTAATTATTTATTCTAAATATACCGTATACCGTAAGAACTTTTTGGAATGTGGTCATAACTGCTTAATAGTTATCCGTGCTTATAAATTCTACTCGTAAAACATCCTTTAGAAATTGACTTTTGAAATTTCGCAATCAATTTTTTTTTTTTTTAAATAAGTATTTTCCGGATTTAAATTAAACTTTTAGCCTTTGTTAGCAAGTGCCTCTGCCTAAGCCTTCGGAGATTACCGGCATGATGTTATGTGTTTATGTGTGTTTGTTACGTTTGGATGGATTAATTGATTTCTTCTTTAGAATACTTTCGACAAGGTACGATTCATTTAAGACGCTGACAACACCTAAACCGCGGTCACTATCAGATTGCATAGGAAAGAAAGAGAAGCACGACGACAAAACGCTTGTAATTTATTGCAAAATATGAAGTAATTATCTATTTACTCAGAATTGAGTTGAGTAATCGAAAATAAAAAACAACCAAGTTCTGCATTAGAATAAGACGTACTTGTTATTAATTAAATACGTAATTTATGTTGATATTTTATACAGATATTTTGGATTAGAACTCAAAGTAAGAGGTTAGTTTAACGTTAGTTTGTATCGAGATTTTTTTTTCAAAACGTGTTTTGGTGACAACCAAGTTCTGGGAAATATGTTCAAAATTAACATATATTTTTTCCGCTACCACAAACTATACAGATTTGGCAATTTTCTTTCTTAAGAGAAGCCTATTTTGGTCAATTGGGTCTTGTCAGCGCCTTTAGGTTGAAATGAGAATGGGATCTCGTACGCATGCCTGCATGCCAGAGCTGGCCCATTTTACAATATTAATAATAATACATGGCTCTATCGGAAGTATAAGTAACCAATGCTTATAAATAATGGAACAGTTACAAGCATAGCGTACCGGAATTAGCAGCGGCTGTTGAAGTGTGTCTGTTACGACGCTGTCGACAAGTGCCACAGCGCGTGTGGCTTCATATCATTTTTTATGGTTTTTTATAAAAACATTTAAAAAATGTAATTTATGTATTTTAAATGAAATAAAGGCAATAATAACAAGAGTTCGGACTGTTTAAATCCTAATAAGCTGGTCAGGGTGGTTCCTGCGCAGCTTACTCGCTTTGCTTCCTTCCTAGGTTACCTTTCAGTTTCAACATAAAACTAAAATTTGTTGTAGGTATTTACCTACATAATTATGTTAATATTGTTTTCAATTTCAACGCTAGTCTGCGGAGCGGCCCAACGACTTTAACCAGTAGATAAGTTTTGAAAAACAGGAAAAAATAATGCAAAATATTCTGTTATATTTAAAAATTGATTCTTACACTAACTTTAGCCGTGTCGAATGTTTCAGAAGCAACACTTGTTTTTATTGAGTGTTTAACATCAAACTGTTCACAAATACAGTTTGAAAACTAACTGAGCTAGTTTGTTTTGTACCTAAATCACTAGAAACTGTGCAAATGTTTGCCATGTCTAACAACGATACCAGCGTGCATGGCTCTACAGTGAGTAATAAAATCACAGAAATGTATTTTATCACCAAATGAAATATGGTGTATTTTTTTAAAATGTATTTTATGGTTACCACCTGGCAAGTCCATATAATAATACATTTCTGTGATTTTATACACTACGAATTTTAAAATCTTCTCGAATATGTAGATAGATATTCTTGAGGAGATTTTAATATTCGTAGTGTTGGTGCTGTCACTAGCTACGTTGATACAAGAAATACAAGTCACGGCTTAGTTTAGGCACCAGTCTCCCACAAATGTGCATTGTCCTACATCATAATAATATTTTTCCATTTGTAAGTTTTAGTTAATAGGTGTTATTTGTGGAAGAAAAATAAACATTTTTATTATTATTATTATACATGGAGTCATATCATGGTGTATCTTAAAGAAGTTTCGTAATTCCAAAAACTTTGTGTTTCTCAAGGCAATTTTATTGAACTTCTTATATGTTTCAGTGTTTCTGATCGAAAACTTTGAAAAGATTGATCGCATTATTATTGGCACGTGGTTTATTTTGCTACATGATTTATCTACCAATTTAGGTACCTAAAATCTGTGTCCAACCACTGGTTGTTGGTTTTGTGCCATATATTTTTACTTAGACATTGTAAAACTTCTCAATGGGCATAACAGAAAGAAGTATCTAAAAAGTAGCTTCTTTGCTTGGGGTGTAGCTATAATGACAACAGGTTATTATGTGGTTTCTCATATATTATGTTAGTGATTCATCATATATAACTTTCTTCAAGAAGGGAAGTCAAATGTTACCGTTGATAGTCAACTCTTGTTTTTACATAATAATTGTATATTCACTTTGTCGTAGTTTCATCACGAGTGGACATACAACTACTAACATCTGGCATCGCTTGTACATAGTCACTTTGATGTTTATATTTAGTGACGTCATTATGTTGTCTAATATTATTATAGATAGAATATAGAGTCCTAGTTATAGTTATACATGTGTTATTTTCCAAATATTTTTAAATCAATATAATGTACTACATAGTATTAGTCATTTTTGGTGATTGTCAAAAGTAATCTGGAAATATGTTATGAATTTTATGTGAATAAATGTAAAAAAGGTCGCTATCAGGAAGGCACAGGGACCACGATATCATCATTCAGGAAGGAATCCATCATGAAACTTCGGACTGTCACCCGGCGAGGGCGGTTTACTTAGGTTCACCCTTGTTTGGTATAACAACGTTTTGTCGAAAATCGCTCCGGCTAATTTTAGTTACAATAAAGTCATTTCGTATAATTATTCATTTGACCGAATAATTGATTGGTAGATTTTTATTTTTATTTATTTCTTTGAAATAATGTCATTTGACCGAATTTTCAAATGCACTTTTTTATTTAAACTAATGTTTCACTAGACTAATAATGATTTAGTCGAATTTTGTTTTTTTTCCAACCTCACAGTTACCAACTGTACGTTTGGTCTGCTTTTCATAATGACACACTAACTTAACTGTTTCCTTTTACAAAAGCGATTCGCTTCTGGCACATCGCCGGCCGCTGCCGCGGCATGGTATAGCTTTAGCTGCTTTAAAAAATATATAATGTACTGTTTAATATAGTTTAAGTGGTTGAGTCATTAATCACTCTTATTGTTTTCTTGTGAAGTGTATTTTCCCAATAATTGTAAAACTTTCTTAGACCAATTAAATTGATTTAAGTACATCCAAAAATTTTATTTTAGAACCCTTTAAGATCACGAGGGCATTCATGAGAAAAATTGAGTTAGAAATGTTCAATACTTATATATGTACCTACAGCCCCAAGAGATTTAAGATGCTTTAGAGAGGCTATCAAAAGAAATGTGATAGAAAACTGTGATCCCATGTCACAGTGACGCCATCTAGCATAATATACTTGTCAAATTTGGCTATAATAGCCAAATTTGACATGATACACTTACCGACGCCAACCTTTGATTACCAAGCGTCGGATAGTTTGACATGAAAATGATTTAATTTATCTAAACACTCGGTAAACTATAAAATAGTAACGAAAATAAACCATAGATAGGTTCACTCATTTTATGACTACGATGTTTGCAATACCAGAATGTACGATTCGACGATACGATTTATGCATTTATGTCTTTTACTGATTTAGCCAGGAAGTCATAGAGATGATGACTGTCACTGTGGCGGCATCTAGATCGCCACATACGAACTACGCAACACACTAACGTCACACATAAAAGCCTGCATCGCGCAAGCAGAGTTTACCGCGCAAGCAGAGTGTACTGCGCAAGCAGAGTGTACTGCGCAAGCAGAGTTTACCATGCAACTAGGATATATACAACGTCCCAACATCAACCGTCGGGCACCACTATTAGCTCTGTTCGCCGTCCAAGGCATGCTCTCACCGACCCCGATGATCCCGTTACCTTTCTCCAGGAAAGCAGTAGGGCCACGAGTACAGTGCACAAAGCACACAGACCGACCTTCCGACCTCGCCTGCATCGCGCAAGCAGAGTTTACCGCGCAAGCAGAGTGTACCGCGCAAGCAGAGTGTACTGCGCAAGCAGAGTTTACCATGCAACTAGGATATATACAACGTCCCAACATCAACCGTCGGGCACCACTATTAGCTCTGTTCGCCGTCCAAGGCATGCTCTCACCGACCCCGAGGATCCCGTTACCTTTCTCCAGGAAAGCAGTAGGGCCACGAGTATAGTGTCCAAAACACACAGACCGACCTTCCGACCTCGCCTGCATCGCGCAAGCAGAGTTTACCGCGCAAGCAGAGTGTACTGCGCAAGCAGAGTTTACCATGCAACTAGGATAAATACAACGTCCCAACATCAACCGTCGGGCACCACTATTAGCTCTGTTCGCCGTCCAAGGCATGCTCTCACCGACCCCGATGATCCCGTTACCTTCCTCCAGGAAAGCAGTAGGGCCACGAGTACAGTGCACAAAACACACAGACCGACCTTCCGTCCTCGCCGCCGAGGTCCCTCGCGAAGACTCCGACGTAATCGAACCGACCCTTGCTCGACGAAGTTCCAGCCCGCGCCGTAGCTCAGCTCGTAGCTTTTATTTCCCAGTTAATAATTATTATCCAGTTACGATCCAGCCTGTCCCACCTTGCTGGCCTCCCCCCAGCGACGGATGCCCTTAGCGTTCAGTCGCTTAGTAATGAGAAATTCGCCCCTGACTGGAGGCTTTGAGTCCGCTTAGGGCAGCCACAGAAGTCACGACCTCTCAAGGTCAACTACGAGATGCCATACATAAAAAAAAATCAAACGTCGGGCAGTTGCCCACCAGACACGACACCGGTCGGAGGAACTCTCTTTTCTAAGGAAAATGAGTGAACTTTACACCCTGTTCTTCATGCCTCTATACCACTACATAAGACACATGGAGTAGTAGAAGAGCCAGCAGCACAAAAAACCACCTGCATAGCTATACACAAAGGTACGCTTTCATGCCGTATCGAACGTCAATGTTATCGACTAAATTCTGTAAACGCTATTCACAAATCCGAAACCGTACAATTTTGACAGTTCATATACGGTATGAAGACATCAATTCTACCGACAGGTATTTGCTGGCGGAAGTGACATCGAATAACAGATATTGTTACCGCTTTGGTCTCCTTTTTATGCTATAAACGACGTCTGACTTAAGCTTCAACGTTCCTATCGACGTCAGAACGCAACGCACAGCGTCGGCGGTCAATACGTCCGCAGTGGACGATAACGTCATTCGACTCGCCATTTTGAAGTGACGCTTGACACTAGACGCAACCTGACGCTGTAATGGTTAAATAACTAGAGACGCGACGCAAAGCGTTTGAATGCCGCGTACGACGTCAAGACACCGACGTCGAAGGTACAACAGTACACTTCTATAGTCGCACGCACGCTTCTTCGTGACGCAGCGTACGACATGACGCTGTAAGCGGCCGAAGTCGGTTATCGGAGACCATAGTCTTAAAAACAAACTAATTTAGGCACTATCTGAAGTAAGTATATAAAGTTTTATTATTGTTGTGACCGCTTACATCCAAGCTAAGTATAATTTGTAGAGACGTATATAACATAATTCAATGTAATATTATTTATATATAGTTCTATTAGATTTTTTAATGATAATAATATTTTTATTCCTATTTACTTTTTTATTTTGAATCATGCTACAGCTCATATTTGATTAAATTGTTGTGACCGACACTATGTTAACGTTATAATGATTATCTTAATAATTATATAATGGTGTCCAAAAAAAGAAAGTGTTGGTGTAAATTCCAATCTATACCCCACAATTATAACACATATGTTTCCAAGACCTTGAAAACATATGTGTTATAAATTATAATATAGATTGGAATTTTGAATTTGATTTAGAAAGTATTTTTATATAATGGCAGAGGTGTAACTGTAGTACACCTCTGCCCAACCCATCGGGGAAACAAGGCGTGATGTTAATTTTAGGTGGTTCCATTCGTATGTAAGACTTAAATTCGTTCTAGTCTTTGATTTAAATTATTTGGGTAGATAGAGTATGTGATTATATTTTGATGACGTGATTATATTTTGATGACGTGATCCTATTTTGATGACGTGATTATACTTTGATGATGGGATCCTATTTTGATGACATCTCGTCATCTCGTCGTCCTCTTTTTACGTGGTTAGTAGTCTAGCAGTTTTTTTAACAATTACGTTTTATAATATGAAAATTAGCAAAATTACTAGAAATAGTAATTGTTACATCCTGGCAAAATGAGTGTTTTACGTGACATAGAAAAGTGTAACACCGAATAGCATGTCCCGGTAAGTTTAATAATACGAATGCACGCTACCACGAAAAAGTTAAAGGCTCCTACATACTGGCGCGACTTGTCGCGCGACGCGACGAGACACAAAGACACCGCGTGTAGCGCTACAAGTGCCTTTGTGTCGCGACAAGTCGCGCCAGTATGTAGGAGCCTTAACGCCGTAGCCATGCGATCTCGAATAACTAAATCTCTAATTCACCTATTCAAAACACTTAACAACGAATGCACGCTACCTCGAAAAATTTAACGCCGTAGCCATGCGATCTCGAATAACCAAACCTCAAAAAGCCATCGTAAAGTCTTTATTCATTTAACAATCAACCAAATCAAATATTTGATTTAAAAAAATAAACAAAATATTAAAATATACGTAGTATGCAAGACAAAAGACTGGAACAGCCTATTGAGCAGAATGAAATGGAATTTATGTAAGACCACTGAAGAATTAAACCATTTGAAATTCTTCTCATTTGAAACTTGTACTAGTACTGCTATCGAGCTATTGCGAGAACAAATGAATGATCAGAGAGCCCACTATACCTGAACTACAGGCTGTACGCGTAGAAAGTCTGACAATAGACTCTAAATAGTCACTTTAACTTAGTCACTACAATGCGCAAACCTGCGGGCCAGCATATTACTTCTGACCGCCAATGCTCTACGTTTCCTTTCTATGTTAACTTGGTCATCAAAGCCCTCAGTAACGTAATGTCCAAAGTATTTGAACTGTTGTATCTACTTCAGAATTCTTTAATGCCTTAGCTGGTTCACGTGGTATACAGGGCGTTCCACAGATATGGCCCCATGGAGGGAAAGTACCTTGATTATTGTAGATGGAACATTTTAATGAAAGAAGACATTATTTGAATTTAAAAAACAATTTAAACTGCATTCATAGATATTTAAATAATTACATGGTTGAATGAATTTTAACATTTGATGTTTGGAATTTTGTTCAGAAAAATGAAAAGCTGACATTATCGTAAGGACATACAACTGACATTGTCATTAGTACCTATTACTAATAAATGTACCCGATTGAGAAATACGCATCATTTCCATATTATAATTTAAGTGCATGATAAAATGATAAAGAGATACGTAATTAGTAGGTACCTGGTTGTATGCAACAAATCGAGCCGTATCCTGAGCCGAAAGACGCGTAAATTATTTCGTCCATCGCAATGCGGCTGGCTGATTATACAGAAACATTTTAAAAATGTGTTCCATTTTCAAACTTTTATTCTTTTGATCCCAGATCTAACCCGTTAGATCGTTAGATTTTTTTTTTTATGGGGTTATATAAAAAATTTAGTTTACAAGAACTAGTATGAAAGTGTCCACGAGCTACAAGCAGAACTTAGACGTATTATTCTAAATATCCACCACAACAAGATCAAAAAATCGACAGGGAGCGAAATAATCAAAAGAGTGCGACTTTGTATTCAACAGGAAGGGACTCATTTTGATAAATTGATTAATTTTCTATTAAAAATGTTAAAATTCATGATCTTCAAATCCTTCTAAAATCTGTAATTTTGTGTTTCGTTTTTAACGATCTTTGTCCAGGTCCTTTTTATGTAGATTTCTACGGTGCGATGTCAAAAATGCAGAAACGAAATGTCACTTTGTATAGAAAAAGCTGTGTCTTTTCTTCGTAGAAATGGAAAGCGTAACGCTAAGCCTGCTGAACCTTTCGGCCACATCGGCCATTTTAGTTTGGCAATTCTTTGGGCTACCTTACTAGGTTAGGTATCAATAATCTTTCAGATATCTAATTTACCTGTTATATTGCTTAAGACTAAGATTAACTGGAAACAGCCCAGATATCTCACAATATCCAATCTATTCTACCTATATATATTTCTATCTTCGATCAATCTAACAAGAACTGTCTGACGACAGTCGATTGACTGAAACTTGTAATAAAAGTAGGGTAAGTATTTATAGCTTGGAACGGGGTGCGATAAAATAGCTCTTAGCTAAATAACTACAAACTGTCGAAGTTACTAAGTTGCCTTCAGGTTTCTGAGAAAGAAACTAAGAAGTAGCTCAAAGGCAATCACCATACTCTGTAGACGTCAAATGTTAGTGAGATTTTGAAATAGATTTTCACAACGATCTATTGTTAAGTTTCTCCAGGTTGTTTTAGATATTTATGATGTTTAGAAATGGCACAAAGTACTGTGGCAGAATAGTGTGAAACCATTTCTATTGGATATTGGTGCCAATTCCCTTGTTCACAAACTAAACTAAATTTAAGTTCAGTGCATCTTTTTCTTTCTATTTCATTAAGAAAAGGACAGAAGGTAAATTTTAGTTTAGTCCTGTCAAATTAATCAGCGCTTGACGTAAATTGACGTAATTTTAGTGGGTAAGTTTTTAATCACGTCTAAACTTGTATGGAATAGTGACAGGCGCTGATTAATTTGACAGGACTAAACTAAAATTTATCTTCTGTCCTCTTCATAATGAAATAGAAAGAAAAAGATGAATTGAACTTAAATTTAGTTTAGTTTGTGAACAAGGGAATCGGCACCATTGTTAAGTTTCTCCAGGTTGTTGTAGATATTTATGATGTTTAGAAATGGCACAAAGTACTGTGGCAGAATAGTGTGAAACCATTTCTATTGGATAAACGACATAAAAAAGAAACAACCGTCGTATAGCCATGTTATCTTGGCTGCCGTATTACGTAATATACTCATTTGTTAATACCTTAGGCGGAATTGTCTTTTAGCCTGCTAGTAAAGCCATACTTTGATATTTTTTAATGCAATTATGGAATAAATGAACATGTGAAATCATTGTCAGAACTATAAAAACATATATGTGTGACATATACGACAAAACTTTCTAAAAATACAATTCCAAATATGAACTTTTAAAACCTACAAAAATATGAAGTGACACAAAGAAAAGCTTCTAAAATGCGTGCCAAGTCGATCGTAACGCTTTTAAAAAAGAATGTTTGCTTTTTAGAAAAAGGAAAGGAAATCTTGTTCCTAATTTTGCCTTTTAAAGTCGGAAAAGGTGTCAAGCCGGTGACATAGTGAGCGACTTTGACGTGCATCGTGACATGAAAACACGCAACGTCTTTTCTAAATGCAAAAGTAGCACAACTTTTAATATTTAAGCACTGCAGGCCATTTGGCCCTTAACCTGTAAAGCCAAGCGCGACGCTGATTCGGTGTCAAACAATAGAAAATCAATTGCGTCTCATTAGCTGTCCTTGACCAGTTAACAACAATATTGTACGATGCTAGCTATGTTAATAAATTAATCCTCTGTCGACATAATCTCTACAATGCGCAATAATGCCATCAGCAATGGGATTACTTTAAGAAATCCTTGTCATCACTGAATCCTAGTTATAATTGCTTTCCACTAATTGAAATAACTCAATCAAACTTCAGATTAGAAACATAACAAATCAATCAGTTGTAGGATTAGAACATACCATCTTTTTCTCACAAACTTAATTCTTAAGTTTTACCTATACCTTCGCCAGGTTTTAGGTAGTCCAAAATAGTTGAATATCCATATTCACTACTTTGAATAGGGCAGCCTTTAAGTGAAAAATATATAAGGCCATGGCCAATTCTGCAGTGACTTTTCTAATTCCTTTTACCAGGTTTGTTTAGAATATACAGTTTTCGCATTGATTGACACTAAGATAGTAGGTATTAAGAACATTTTTAAATACTGAGTTGAACCCTATAAAAAACCTGTAGTTATTCAATCTATTACTTCTTAAAGTTCAACTCTTGGAGGTGTTTGTTTTAGAGATATAAAATAGAAAAATGATTTTGATATCCATGAAATTTGTTTTATTTGACAAATAATTTTATGGAATTAATGTTTGAAACATTAATATTTGTACCCTATATTATTGAACAGTTTCATTGGAAATCATCAACACTCGTTTCAGAATACTGTTTCATATTTAGGTACTACAACATGGTCCGTTTCGCGGAATTAACGATCAGTACAAAGAGTAGATACGTTCCCAAAATGACGATTAAATTCGGGGAATAGCGGGTTGGGTGAAATTCTGGGGAAACTACAAATTCTGACAGTTATTTTTATGTTCAATATTTATAATGAATATTGGGAGCATTTGTATAATTGGCAAATTCATGCTAAGTGAAGTGTGTGTTAATTTTATGCCATAAACTCGTAATGAAGGTTTTATAAGTTTTGCTATTTACTTCTTAAGGATCGGGTAATTGCCGTTGACCTTAGCCATATAAATGTGCGTCGTACTCACGCCGCGCCGCCGTTCAGTTTCATAGGGAAAAATTATTTTTAGTAACGAAAATATCAATCGTTGAAAAAAATCACAGATAGAATTATAGATAATAAAGTAGTCTCTTCATATCTTAAGTAGTTTGAAAGTAATATCGTTTTTTTATGTTTTGGGTAGATTACTTCCTGAATTTATTTAATATAGAATTTATTTATTTATTTAATATTTTACTACAATACTTAGATATTCACATAAAGAATGGATGTGTATGTGTTCTAGTTTAACATACATTTTTTGCATAGCTTACTTGCATTATATGAAGGCGTAATAACAGATTTAAAAGTCACTAAAATAATATATCTGCGCCTTAAACGAAATAAATAATTTTAGGTTGTGGTGAGATTATCAATGATATCATGATCAGACGCCTTATCTATTCAGCATTTACGTGATTTAGTAAATATTTTCGTACGTAACATAATTCGAACACTGGTTTTACATTACATAAGTACTTATGAGAACACTTTAACGCTTTACGATTATAATATTAATATTTTTTGTTAGTAAGCTATACAAAATACACCAAGAAACTACCCACTTAAATCAGAGTGCCTTTAGCCGTTCCGAAGTTATTACATTACTTATTAAGTCCGGATTAAATGTCACGCAGTCGACTAAAGGCTCCCGCAGACAGACGTGACGCGACGGTGCGACGCGATTCTGTAAGTCGAATTATTAATTCACTGGAGTAATCTGACATGTGCTAGCTGTCACTTCGTGCAATAAAATGGTTATATTTATTGTAACGGTTATCGTTTAGTTAAATCGATTTATTTATGTGTAAAATAAATGTATAAGTGTAGAATACAACAAATCTTGAGACGAATAGACAAACAGACACACGAGTGATCCTATAAGGGTTACTTTTTTAATTTAGAGTCGCGTCGCTCCTGTCTGCGGGAGCATTTATGCGGTAACTCAAGTATTAAAAACTTTTAAATGAGTGGGTTGGGCTCTTGCAAAGTGGTTCAAGCAAAAAAAATATTAGACTAGCGTGCTAATCAAATAACTTAGTGTTTGATTTCAAAACTGTATTTTAATGTGGACCATAATTTCAGTAAAAAGAAGACTAAAGAGTACTAAACTAACTAACTGACTAAGAGATTTCTTTAGAAAGGCCGGCCGTTGATCATATTTTGACCAACATACAACCTGACGATGACCTGCAAATTGCAAAAAAAAACGTAAGTAAATTTGAATTTCGCGGGCCACCTTAGCACATCCCCTTATAAGAGAGGATCAGCAACACAGAATACTCCCTTTCCTTTTCTACATGCAAGGATTTGGCAAGGACTGTGAGGCTTATGTATTCTTGTTTATCATTATTTTTATTACCTATAACTTAACTGTTTTGTCTGAAGTTTCACTACAAAATCATCACCAGTGCCATATGAAGATACACCCAATATACAATTTACAAGTACCAAACCTGATTTTCTCATTGCTTCGTTTAGTTTTTGTTCCACTTATTTCGGTACACTTTGTTATGACTTTTGTACACGTTACAAATGGCTTTCGTTCCAGGTATTTTGTGTCCTAAGTAGATCACTTAGTCTCAACTTCATAAGCATAGTCCGAATCACTAGTCTTCTCATATATTATTCTTTACCTTAGAATATAATGAGCCTTATTCTTTGGTTTCTTTTTGATATTTGAGTATCTTTCCAGTGTGTATTAATATAGCAGTTCAGATAGCGACTTACTTAGGTAACTAACGTAATATGTGGTCTGCTAACAATTGCTGTATCACAGTCAAAAAGTTCAGAACCTATACAAATCTGTACGTAATTAAATTGAAACAGAGCCAACTATGGACTTCTCTCTTCCATTGTTTTTAGAAAATAAGTCAAAGCTGTTAAAATGAGAAAACAAAGAGCACTAAAAATAATAAAAATCAACTTACTCTCTAAAAGAAACACGATTAATACCAATTTGGTACTCGCAGTTATCTAAGTATCTAGATTTTTTGCCCCGCCTTGTCGTAAAAAGGGAGCATAAAATTTTCTACCAAACGCCCTTTGGTATGCTAATAATTTCAATGGCGAGCTTTGCCAAGGGAATTAACAGCTTGTCTCTTTTATGTGGTATCGTAGCGAAAAGACGACGGCAGTTAACTGTTCTGTTTAGTAGGGTATTATTTCTAGATGGGTAAATTAGGAACTCGATTGTCGATACCTCATTTATTCTTTAAAAGGTTATTAGGAATTTGGGTTTCATATTGTGTTACTAGAAGGATAGTCAATCATCAAGCAACTCAGCCTATCACAGTCCACTGCTAGACATAGGCCTCTCCCAGGCTACGCCACAACACCCTGTCCTCCGCCTTCCGCATCCAGTCTGTCTCGCGGGCTTGGGTAGAGCAATGGGTAGCGGTACTTATGGGTCACCGAGGCCCCCGCAACACAGGCAACAAGAAGGAATACGGGTGGGTTTTAGTCAGTAAGAGTCTGACACACCCTCCCGCTCCGCCCAGAGCGGGAGAAGTTATTTGATGATTTCCCACCCAAAAAAAAAAAAAAAAAACACCTTCTTAAGGTCATCAGTCCATCTAAGGGACTTCCCACATAACACTTTCCGATACGCGGTCTTCACTCCCAGACTCACCTGCTCCACTGACCATCGGTCATTCGACAAACTTGGCCAGCCCACTGCCACTTAAGCTTGCTTATTCTATAGGCTATGTTAGTAACTCCCGTTTCTTTTCCAGATAATTTAATTTCTGATTGTATCCTTCAAAGAAAGGATAGTACATAGTTAACACGAAATAAAAGACAACACAATTGGCTTGGGTTCGCGGAAGTTCTTACTCACGCGCCGGGCCTCAAATCTTCGTCAGTTGAACGCTTAAGACATTAGTCTTTTGCCGCTGATTCGTTTTTCTATGGTAAAAAACAAAAAACCCGACTGTAAAAACACATACCTAACTGAAAAGTGAAAAACAAGCATTAAGTATAAGCTATAGAAATTTGTATCACAGGCGGAGACAAACAAAAGTTACACCATATTTCAGGTTATTGGTTTGTCCCCGCCTGCGATACATATTTCTATAGCTTATAATGCTTGTTTTTCTCTTTTCAGTTAGGTATGTGTTTTTGCAGTCAGGTTTTTTGTTTTTTAAATAATATGTTTTATTTTTAGCTTTTTAAATTTATTAATATATACAATTGACTCATTAACAGCTTTTATTTGATATCAATATTGTTGTAATTTATTTAAAAAAAAACGTTTCCCTCCTTTTTTTTTGTATTAGCAGATGCAATATATAAAAATTATATAGCCTATGTCACTTCCACAATGAAGACGAATCTAACGACACCTCTTATGTTAAAATCCATACATACATACATACATACATACATACTCTCGAAAAACATTACCCTCCTGAGGCAGTCGAGTAGAAATTGTTTGTTTTGTAAATTGTAATTTCATCATTTTAGCCGAAAGACATCCATTGCTGGACATAAGCCTTCCCCGAGTACCACCACTTGGACTGGTTCTGTATTTCCCGCATCCAGCGGTTTCCAGCGTCCTTCACAAACAAACGTCCTTCACAAGGTCATCGGTCCACATTGTAGGAGGCTTTCCAACGCTACGTCTTCCGGTACACGGTCGCCACTCCAGAACATTTCTACCCCATCGGCCATCTGTTCTGCGAGCAATGTGCCCTGCCCACTGCCACTTAAGTTTGGCAATTATTAGGGGGCTATGTCCATAACCTTGGTAATTGTAATTTTATAATAATTAAAAAAATGCGTAATTTGTTTAATTAACTAAATGCGTACTAATCTTCGATGGTTTTGTTTATAGGCACAAAATTGCTCACTACAAATTTTCACATATAATAGTTATTTGTTTGATGATACCTGATAATACCTACTGATGATACCTACTGTATATAAGTACGGAAACACGGTTATCGATATACATATTGCATTGTATTATATAGGTACCTACAAACTTTTGTCCAGCCCACTTAGATTATACGTGTATCAGCCACACGTATAGGAAACACCCACAAAAAACGACTCAAAGGTTTATTTTTAATCATCCTTTTCCCGTCTGCTTTTTTTTTGGATTGGAAATTATCAAATAACTTCTCCCGCTCTGGACAGAGCGGGAGGGTGTGTCAGACTCTTACTGACTAAAACCCACCCGTGTTCCTTCCGTTGCCTGTGTTGCCAGGGGCATCGGTATCCCTTTCGGACTTTCCACGACCCCTGCCGGCAGGCATCGGCCCTAGTGGATCCCTACACTTGCTCCCGTCTGCTGCAGAAAATATTATATAGAATAATATTTTCTAGAGTTGTTCCTTATCAGAAATTGCGCAATACCTCACTACCATAACATATTGTATTAATTCCTGGATACCACAAATAGAAATGAAACCTTCAAGAATTCACAGTAATTTTCCGAGTGAAGACTTATATTTCCCAGCAGTCATGGTTCCAATAATTTCACTTAGAAATAATTTGCACCTTTCCCGAGTACCTTTTGAAGATGACCTATCTATGTACCTTTGATGTACCTTTTGAGTAGCTTTTGAAGATGTTTCAATTTCATGATTACCAGTTTTAATAGGTACTTGGTAATTGACAGAGGACAACGTATTCTGGTAAAAGATGGTTGAGAAATAGTATTTGACAGAGGACAACGTTTCTGATAAAAGGTGGTCGAGAAACAATAAGAACTACCCAGTGTGTACTATGGACTGGTAAAGACATATATTTTCGACCACATACTGAGAGTTAGCTAGGGGAGATTCTACCCTTTCGGAAAAAAAACACGTTTCTCCAAACGCATAGAACAACGGGTGTACATAGACGGTACCTAGGGTCGGGTAAACGCCGTTGACCTCGGCCATACAAATGCGCATCGCGCTCACGCCGCGCTGCCATTCGATACCAAAGGGAATATTTATTTTTAGTTACGAAAATATGAATATTTGAAAAAAAAAACTGAGATAGAATTATAGATAAAAAAGTAGTCTGTTCATACAAAAAAAAAACATGGAAATATCTTAAGTAGTTTGAAATTAATATCGTTTTTTATGCTTTGGGTAGACTTTACTTCCTGAATTTATTTCATAAAGTATTTTACTAAAATCTTAAATATTCACATATAACGGATGTGTACGCATTCCAGTATAACATACATATTTTGCATGACTTACTTGCATTATTTGAAGACATAATAACTGATTTAAATGGCACTTAAATCATATGTATACCTGCGCCTTAACGAAGCCGATAGTTCACTTGTTCTTCCTGTAATTGCGATATTTTGTCAGTACCGAACAATACCTGAGGTCACGGAGAATTTTTGTTATGAAAACAAGTTTTTTAATAAAACCAAATCAAATCAAAACCATTTATTTGCCGGAATGTATTTTTACAATCATGTACGATCTTAAAAACTATAATGGTCCCTTTACATTCTACCATTTTATATGGTGTGCAAATATTTAATTTTGTCCTGCACAATGTTATTATTACTTAAAAAGACAGCATCATGCATTAAGATTTTCATGGAATAAAATAATTAATTGATGTCAAAGTTACTTATAATACCTAAGTCAGCTCAAGAGAAAAAAATAATAATAAAATGTCAGATTATGAATACATAAATAATATTGTAATTGATAATGTCCTAACTATTATAGTTTCAAAGTGTCGATTCAGTAAACTTTGAACATTAATTAAATATTATAAGGTATATACGAATAGTATTGATTTCAGTTTCCGTCTCCGCGATCTGACATGTATTCATTAAGATTGTAAAAACATTTTCTTTTTTAACCATTGCATTACCTTTTTTTTAAACATGGTGAAAGGCAAATCTTTAAAGGCGTCCGGTAATTTGTTATATACCTTTACAGAATTTATGTACGAGTTCCTCTTATACAATTCGAGCCCACATTGTGGTAAACAAAGTTCAAGGGCTTACAACTATCCGTATACCAGGCTCCACAGATTGCACGTCCACATTTTTTTTTGTACTCTAAACGCTTTTAAAATATCAACCGAATTACCCCACAATAAGAGACCATAAGCGAGTACGGACGAAACATATCCGTGATATGCACAAAGAGCAGTTTCTGTTGATACCGTGATTCTTAATCTTTTTATTGCGTAGGCAAATCTGTCGAATTTATCACAAACGTAATCGATGTGTGTTTTCCAGTCGCAATTCTGGTCCAACTTTATACCCAGAAATTGAGTACTTGCAACTTGTTCGATTATGGTGTCGTTATATTTAACATTTACAACTTAAGTTTAAATATCCTCACAACCCCAGTACATGACAAGCATAGGCATTTTTCTCATCAAAATTAAAAGTCGATTTCCAGAAAATATGTTTGTAGAATTTTAATTAGTTTGATGTACAGACGTCTGATGGTGAAGGAAAACATTGTGAGGAATCCAGCATGTCTTGGAACCAAAAAAAAATCGAAGACATGTGACATATACCAACCCGCACTGGGCCTGCGTGGTAGATTACACCCCACTCCCTCTCAAAAAGAGGACACCTGTATCCCAGCAGTGGGAACATTGCCAGACGGCTAATAGAGATGTATGGAAGAAAAATACATGGTGCGGCCGACTCTAAATAAATTGGGAAAAAGGCAAGGGAATGATGATAATGATGATGTACAGAATGCGTAGATGACAGCTTTGTGGTAAGTAATTTTATACCCTGTCTGTATAAATAAAATCCTAACTCCAGTGCGAAATCCTTTGACGCTACGCACACAATAGGTCGATACGCAATTAGAACGGTTCCCATGGCAACCAGTTTTAACTGGCAGCTCGTTAGAACTGCAGGCAGATTAACCATTGTATCATGTATGTCTGTTAGTCAACGGTTTTGTTTGTGTTTTGTGTTTATTCTTTCTACTTTGTGTAGTCGCGTACACTGATTGGTTGTCAGTGCATGTGAGGTGTGTTTGATAAAGTGTGCCAGTGAAACTTGAACATTCAAACTCAATCAAACTCAAAGCATTTATTTAAAACTAGCGACCCGCCCCTGCTTCGAACGGTTTTTACTTAACAAAACATCGATATTTATTTATTCTATGTAAGTTTAATATTAATGTATTGTACCTTCTGGAGTCAATTCTCTAAATGGTGGTGAAAACCACATCAAAGTCCGTTGCGTAAAAGTTTAAAAGAGCAACGCCGACTTCAATTTATAATATGTATTATGGATAAACCATTTACATTTTACAGGCACTTTTGCATTGCCTAGGACTCGGTCAGTCACAAACGTGACGCTAATTGCCCATTCCAAAGCGTAGTAGTTACATATGGAGCACGGGCAAGAAACTCCATGGACACATCATAATACACAAACAAACACACACAGTTTACAAACTATTGGTTACATCATCCATGCTAAAATTAAAGGCACATAATATTGTGATAACGATGTGGTAAGGATTGGTGGTATCCTACCTAACTAATATTAAAAATGCGAAAGTGAGTTTGTTTGTTACGCTTTCACTCTAAAACGGCTGTACGATTTGGATGAATTTTGGTACATCGGTAGACCATGCCCTGGAAAAGGATACGCTACTTTTTATCCTGGATCGCCGAGAGTCAGCCGAGGTCACGGGCAACAGCTAGTTGTGAATAAAATTAATTGAATAGAATTAATGGCAATTAGTCTCACCCCTCTTCGGAATTGACTTCTTTACTTCCATGGGACTCTACTTTTCGAAACATGCGTGACGATGTAAATCTGCCTAGCCTTTTCGCAATTACGTCTGCATCCATGGATTACTGAATACCAGTACCTATTTGACATGGAGTGACTGCCTATCTCACCTACACAACCCAGTAACTGGGTAATACGATACCCCTTGGCAAGATTGGTTGTGAGACTTTTAGGCTTTTGACGACCCACAACGTCTGTCAAAGATCCACGAATGACAGCCGCGGAACCAACGCAACGGCGTAACGTGCTTTCCGAGACGCGGAGAAGTCTAGAAAAGCGCAACGTTAGTGTTAGGTATTAATTAAATTATGTTATGTCATATGAATCTGTACATTAATTCACTGCTGGACAAATGCCTTCTTCGTAACCACACTGCCTTGCGTGTCTCTAATCCCCAAGGATCAATTAAATCTATGATCAAGTCTCTTGTCAGCGTATAAGATTAATTGTTGATATTTTGGTCAACCAGTCATAACAAGAGAGTTGACAGGAGTTTACCTAAATTGAATAGGCCAGATTTATCAGGAATTATGACAACAAATGCGGGGGGCTCGTGGCTATATAATAACAGCCGCACGGGCCAATCTTCAAAGTTAATCAATACTTGCTGAGATCAGTCCATGGATGGGGATGACCATGCATTATATAACGAGACCACTCAGTACCTCGAAAAGCACGTTAATCCGTAGGTCCCAGCTGTCATTTATAGAGCTTTGAACAGCCGTTACGGGTAGTCAGAAGCCCGAAAGTCTGACAACCAGTCTTCCCAAGGGCTATCGTATTGTCTAGTAACTGAGTTGTGGAGGTCAGATAGGCAGGCGTTCCATGTAAATTACTGGTATTTAGCTGCATCTGGTTAAACTGTAACCCGACCCCAACATAGTTGGGAAAAGGCTGGAGAGACGAGGATGATATTTTTTTTTTTTGGGTGGGAAATTATCAAATAACTTCTCCCGCTCTGGGCGGAGCGGGAGGGTGTGTCAGGCTCTTACTGACTAAAGCCCACCCGTGTTTCTTCCATTGCCTGTTTTGCCAGGGGCCTCAGTAACACTTTCAGACTTTCCCGCGAGCCCGGCAGGCATCGGCCCTGTTGGATCCCTACACTTGTGCTGATATCTCTTTGAGGCGCGCGTGGAACACAACGCGCCGTAACCCGGGCCTGGTCCTTATCGGATGGTGAGCTACCCATTGCTCACCGTCCGGAGCCCGCGCCTATGGTGGCCGGAAATCTGCCTTGGATTCCCGAGTGGGCTCGAAATTTACCCTTCCCTCAACTATCCCACCTCATCCTCCTCGAGCATTACTGCTTCGCAGAAGGAGGTGACGGCTGCCCATGCCCTCTCGCACCGTACCATGGGCCTGGACCAGGGCTGGGAGCGTGAGATCTCCGCCGCCGATCGCTTCCACGAGGACACGGTGGTGCTCACCCGGGCGTTTCCTCCCCCCTTATCGGACACAAGAACCTCCCGAAGGTGCCGTGTCTGGTGAGGACCTGCGTCAGGTAGAAGGTGAGGACGCCGTGGCACCTCTCTAGCTTCTTCTCAAAGAGGGGTCTTATCGATACAATTTTGGCGTGCCCAGCACTGGGTTACGACAATCGCACTCTCCATTTTCGAGCTCTGTCCGCTGTGCCATGATTTCTTGCGGCAGCGGAGTTACACCCGGCATTTCGCCTCCTCGCGCCACTCCCATCTCATCATCCCATCATACGTGTGCGAGGATTTTTGCCTCCAGATCATATAGTGGCAATCCGCCAAGGTGGCTTGCCGCCTCACCGGAGACCGCGCGGTATCCCCAGACCAGCTGCATGACCCTTTGGGCCGCGCTCAACCCAGGTACCCCGTAATGGGCCATGGGCCGCTAGATTGGGCAGGAGCCGCTTCAGGAAAGCCCCGGTCCGCTCCATGCTTACCTATCTTGAAACGATGTAGAACCATAAAGCCAGGAATTTACATGTCAGTAATTTTCACAAAAGTACGCAAGTAGTTTGCATGCCTCAGTGAATACATAAATAAATATCCATGTTATCACAATAAGAAATTGTTACGGCACAATGATGGCATGCAAGCTTCTTCCATACTTCTGTGCGAGTAACTAAAATGTGTATTTTTGGCTTAAGGTAAAAAAAAGACAAACTTTATAAATAAACAAAATACCAGAGTCAAGTGGAAATCGCTTTCAAAGCGTTTCATATTTCTACGACTTTCAATGGGATTGACATAAACTTTTCGGTAGCGTATACAACATGTCCCGGAGTTAACGCCCACCACCAAACACCCCATTAGAATATTATGTTTTAATCATATTACATACACTGATATTTTACTTCTATTTATAAAGCATTGTTTATTTATTATATTAGTTAAACTGATTGTGGCAGAACATTGTGGTCTCATTACAAATCTACACACGCATCCTATTACGTGTGCGTGTGTAGATTCACGGTCCGCTCCACCCAGCTCCGCGTCAGTGGAAATGCACCCTAAGGGTCTGGCACAGTAGGTACTTCGTCTATTTTGGTTTGTTTTGACTGTACAGCGGAAGTGTATGAATTTACATAGTTTTAATTATTTTTGGGGAAAAACTACCTACATAAAAATGACAGAAATTGATTCAGTAAACGATTCTAAACAAACTACTTTTATAATATGCATTAATTAAGTTACATATTGTATATATCCTATATATTTTGAACTTTTCCGTCATCGTCATCGCTGATAGCATTTCACTTTGTCTAAGTCCTCCGCAGGCTTAGCATGGCGCTTTCTATTTCTACGAATAATACACACAGCTCTAGAACAGGTTTTTCAACTACAATGTTTAGTTTGTTTTTGGAATAAATTTGTCCCAAGTAATCCCAACTTCGGAACCCTTCATTGTGCGTGGTCCGTCACGCACTTACCCGGGTTTTTTTATGTAGAAGAATTTCCACGGTGCGATGTCAAAAATGGAGAAACGAAATGTCACTTTGTATAGAAAGAGCTGTGTCCATTCTTCGTAGAAATAGAAAGCGTCATGCTTAGCTTACTGGACAACTAATATTGTATCTAGTGCAAAAAAAAATGTAGATAAATGGAAACCAATTGGCACATGTCCAGAACACACTAACACCTTGCAACTAACGAGTACAAATAACAGTAAGAATAAAACGGTTCATAAATACAAACAGGCAGGAACCAACTATAACGAAGCTATTTCTTTAAATGACCTCATGCAAGTTGGAACATACGGTTGTAAATTAGGGTACGTTTTTTCCATTCATCGTTAGTGAAATAATAAATACGTAATTTTATGGGATATGCCATACGTAAGTGAAATGCAAATGTTGTGCCGATGCGTTCTATTTGAGATCCCAGAGCCTGTTGTTTGCTGTGAAAAAGGCACGCTCTCTATATCTGCATAATGTCCTACCTGTTATCAAGGAAAATTTTTGTAATTTGCTGAAATACCTATGAATCTTTCATGTTTTCCTAGGCGCACTTTGGCCCACAAGATCAATAACCCACATAACATAAGGCTGAGTTTACATGACTAATGCGACGCGTTGGTACAGAACGTACATATAGTACGCGTCAAATTTGATGACGGCGCTGAAGTAAGCTACTCGTAGCGCAGTACCCCACCCCGTCCTCCCGCTGACACATGATTTCGTCACTGCGTAGCGACTCACCTCATGTTCCGAGTCAACATGATTTTTATTTTTTATAATATTTAATTTGAAACGGGCTGTAGCTATTGCACATAATAGCTCATACATTTGCTCACAATGCACGCTATACGATATACGCGTCGCTGTTCTGTATGTGCCTAATCTACCTGCCATGTTAACCAATTTGAAGTCAAAGCCACACTACGTGATGTCAATCAAACTTAGCTACAGCTACGTTTGATTGACAACACGTCTTAGTACCCACGTACCTACATTGGATTAACTGACATAGTCTGGTTACGGGGCCTGTGGCTAAGTAATAACAGCACGGGTCGATAGTTCAGGTTAAGCTACGCTTGCCGCGGTTGGTCCGTGGACGGTGAGAAATGAGTAGCTCGCCGTCCGATAAGGACCAGGCCCAGGTCGATGGCGCGTTGTGTTCCGCGCACGCCTCAAAGAGATGTCGTCAGCACAAGTGTAGAGGTCCACTAGGGCCGATGCCTACCGGGGTCGCGTGAAAGTCCAAAAAGGTTACCGAGGCCCCTGGCAACACAGGCAACAGAATGATACGGGTGGGTTTTAGTCAGTAAGAGTCTGATACACCCTCCCGCTACGTCCAGAGCGGGAGAAGTTATTTAATAATTTCCCACCCAAAAAAAAAAGGCTACACCTACAAATAGATAAAAAACTAGGTTTGACACGAGATATCAATAACTACAGATGTGAATTAAGGGAAACGATAATTCTGATCGATCCTTCGGTTAAAACAGTCATAATCCCAAATATTCCCAAACCAATTTGCGCCAACCGCAAGTTAGAGCGAACATCGCTAAACACAATTTAATTTTATACCAACACTTATCTAAACCAAAAATTCATTGAAATAATTCAGACCCGCCCCATAAGCTGCTTATAAATTAAATTTTCACGCTGGAAATAATTAAATGTTTTACATTCGCATAGCTTAAATAATTCCACAAATATATCCCCGTTTCGCCATTAAACCGATACCACAAGGGTCGTCTAATGAAGCCCTCTGAAAGCATTATAATGCAAGGTCTGAGGTAATATATATCCCGTACACGTATGAAAAAGCCGCACATGTGTAACATAAAGGCGTGTTAACCTTTCAGTGATTGGCCAAAATATACATTGATGTGAGCATAATATTTTATCTGTTGCTACGTGGAATTTTAATAAACAAGCAATAAGCATGGCTATTGGCTGTTTATATTTTATTAATTGTCCCAGAAATAAAAAACCTACAAGGTGCTAAATTAGTTTTCCAAGGTGAAGATCAGGACGCTTTGATTAGCTTCATTTGTAATTTTAAACTATGATCAAGAAGTTTGAAACATTTGATTGATGTAAGCAGTAGTTTTGCTCCAAACACTGTTCCATACACAATTTTAGACAAAATACATGAAGCCTAGGATTTTTCGATATTGCTATACACCAACAAATACATATCTTTCGCAAGGATTATAACACATTACATAGTCTGACCTAGCATTGTTTAAAAAAATACAGATTATCCTGGGAGCAGGGAGTGTGAAATTAATGACGTAATAATTTCCGGTTCGCCAGTCACCCTTACAGCGAGAATGGTCGCCGGACCATTGCAGAAACGTTGACGTCAGAGCTTTTAAATAAGTTGACTGACGCATTGTTCTCGATTGGATTTAAAGAGAGTTTTCAAAGCAAATAATTACTAAAGCTCCGTTTACACGGTGCAAAAATATTGCCTAATACCATAACATTGAAGGGCAACTAACTGGCACCGTCTAAATAACACGTACAGTTTAGTTGCACGATACGGGCAAGTTAGCTGCAGTTAAAAGCTGATACAGGTGTAAACAGCACGTACTATAAAACTGCACGTACAATAAAATTGCACATGGAATAAAATCGATTTCAACTGTGCAAGTATGAACGAATGAAACAAGTTCATCTGCCTAGCCTTTTCCCAACTACGTTGGGGTCGGCTTCCAGTCTGACTGGATGCAGCTGAATACCAGTATTTTACATGGAGTGACTGCCTATCTGACCTCCACAACCCAGTTACTGGGTAATACGATACCCCTTGGTAAGACTGCTTGTCAGACTTTCGGGCTTCTGACGACCCGTAACGACTGTCAAAGATTTACGAATGACAGCCGGGACTAACGGCTTAACGTAGTTTCCGAGGCACGGAGGGTCTTGGTATGTAAAGATGGTCACCCATCTACGGACTAACCGCGGCAAGCGTAGCTTAACCTGATCGATTGACTCGTGCGGCTGTTATTATTTAGCCACAAGCGCCTCTGAACGAATGAAACAAGTTAAATAATAATAATTCATTTAATTCAAGTAAAAAGAATCAACGTGTTAGTAACAAAATACAAATTATGTTAGCAAAAAATTAACACAAACAATATGTGACATCACTTCTGCAAGGTGACAGGCCCAGCCGATACCCTGCAGCAGTGGTTCACAAACGCACAATCTAGCCTGCTTGCTACCATAGACAGGATGGAAGGATGCTGTTGGTGCTGCCCCGCACCCTACTAACCAGGGATTACAGTGTAGAAGCAGTCAATGCGAGCTTCAGCAAACATCTCTGACGCACTGCAGTATCGGGGCAACCCCATCAGCACCCTGAATGCGTTATTGTATTGAACGCGAAGAGCGCTGTATGATTTCTGAGTATAATGAGCCCACAGACTGCAAGAGTAAAAAGACGTGCAGTAAGCACTAAATATTGTGCACTTAACCTCTTTAGAGGCACCCCTCAATCTGCGGGCAATCATGTTAGCTCTCACACACAGCGTCCTCCGCTCCCTGTCAATATCCACATCATCTTTGAGGCCAGTAGTCAATAAGTGACCCAGATATTTAAATTGGTCTACCTTCACAAAGGGCCTACCGCTCAACTTCACTGAAGGTACAGCTTCTGGGTACTTACCCCTGGCTCCAAAGACCATGACCACACTCTTCTTAACATTATATGGCAGACCATGTAGTCTGGCATACTACTCGCAAGTGGCCACGAGTGTCCTAAGCCCGCAGATTGACGCGCTCAGCAGCACCATGTCGTCGGCGTAGCTTACGTTATTAACACACACGCCATCAATATGACACCCGACATGCATGCTGCTAAGCGCGCCAATCAGATCATTCACGTATAGGCTGATAGCGTAGGCGAGCATAACCCACCCTGCTTCCACCCCGCACTCCACCCACACCGTCTAGACAGGGCACCAGCACACATCACACTATTGACCTGGCTTCCATACCAGCATTTTATAGTATTTGTCACCTCTGGCGGCAAATTTACCTGTTCCATCTTCCTCCATAAATGTCAAAAAAGGAAACAGGCGTAAACTGGAGTGCAGCGATCCGTATAGTATTTCACAGTGTGCTTCACAGTCAATATAGCGCTGTCAGTGGATACTCCAGACCGGAAACCAAATTGGTTATCGTGAATACGAATATTACTGCTAAATTCAGCGCTAAGCACACTGTCAAACACCTGTTAAACACTGCAAAACAATCTTGAGAAGACGTTCAATCAATTTTTAATTAAATATTTGGCAGCGCAAATACGGGCAATACTTGAAGCAATATTAAGACGAGACAAAACTTGCATTCAATTATTGTATGCCATTGAATGGAAATGCAATACTTGAAGCAATATTAAGACGAGACAAAACTTGCATTCAATTATTGTATGCCATTGAATGGAAATCGCACGCGTGTAAACACTTTCATGCAATTTTTGAATCACAATAAAATTCAACATGCAATTATTACTCTTGAAGGTTCCAGAAAATTGCACCGTGTAAATAGGGCTGTATTCATGAGTTTATGTTTAGAAGCTTTTACATGTGTTTTGTTTTGAATAAGAGGTTTTATTTGCCTTTTTCGTATGGCAGATGACGTAGCCGTTTAGCAACTTGTATCATTAGTAATAATATTTTTTTTTGTACTCGTGTTAATCGGAGCATCAGGGAGGGATGTTGTAAGATTATTAAAATCACTCCAATACAAATAAATCACAATTTCTAATAAAACTTGTAGGCGAAAATAAACGAAATAAATACGATTACTTCAAAAAAAGAATAATGTTTGTTTATCACAGAACCGTGTGCAAGGACAACAAGAACTAATCCAAAAAAGAACTAAAGAAAGTATTAATATTTTACCGTTACATAATAATTCTAAATTTGCGATGACTACACTCGCTTTCGAAACAATATAATTTTAATACGCGTATAGACGTTTAGTTTCCCTTCTTTTCCCCCGTGACAGTACAGCAGAAACATAAACAAACAGATCTATCTTTTGTTTTATCAATAAACAAAGCTGTTTTCCCATGAAATGCTAGCTAACAGAGAATCCGGGGATTTTATCATTGAATTGCACGTAAAGTTCTGAATTGTTGGTACCTTCACCTGTAGACTAGTTTTCTTTAGGGAATAAAAAATATTCATTTTATAACAAAATATATTCATTATTAACAAGTTTAACGTAACAAAGCGAAACTTTCAAGATATCAGCTGTCAAGAGATTACTAAATGTTTATTTTTTACAATTATTGTAAACTTCAAAGAGTTGGTCAACTTTTTAAAACTCACGTTGCCTGTGAAAATTTTAAAGTCAGAAAGAAACCGAATTTTAACTTTTAAAGCTCACGGTTCACAAGCTTCTCGAAAAACAAACTTGTCTCTTGCACCCACTTGCACCCACTCACATTTAAAGTGATATCTGTCAATTCGAGTAATTCAATAACTAAGTCTTTCTTCATAATACGCATATCATTCAGATCTGCTTTATGAGCAAATAATTTAATTGAGACCCTGCAACTTAATATACTTAAATGCTCATATACCTACTTCGCTTCCGTACCCGAATTGATCTCATTTATTTAGAGAGAATTCTTGTGATGTTTTTGATACGACTCGGAGTGAAAATAACAACACATTTACTTGAAGAGTTTACGAGATAAAGAGACTTTCCTTTCTCTGTGCCTAGTTAGGTGTTGATCGTATCGAAGTAAGGTGGTGATTTCGTGATTATTTTGGATTCCATTGACACTTCAACCAACAAGTTAGTATCTAATGGAATTTCCTGCATATATTGCAGGATAATGGCCAATATTAATAACAGACTATTTAGAGATCTCTGCACCTGTTTTATTTATAACACCTTTTTTTAGACAACAATGTTTAACTAATAAAAACTTTTAATCATATCCAAGTAAGGTGGTGATTTCGTGATTCAATTGACTTAGCAACATGTTAGTACCTAATGGAATTTCCTGCATAAATTGCAGGATAATGCCCAATATTAATAACGGACTATTTAGAGATAGTAACAAACTATTAAGAGATCTCTGCACTATAATATAATAACAGACTATTTAGATATCTCTCACCAGTATTATTTATAACTCCTTTTTTTAGAAACCACGATGTTTAACAAATAAAAGAAATTACTTTGACTTAGTACACAATACTATTGAAATGGGTATAAATAACCTCTTATTCCACTCGACTATTCAATTGAAGTTGTACCTACCTCTAATGCTACGGCTACATTGTCGCCGATAACGTCGATAACGTGAACTACACTTCGCGCGCTCCCTGTTGTACAGCCTGACACCGAGCGGTGTTCGAGAAAGAGCGCGTGAAGTTCGCGTTATCGCGACAATGTAGCCATAGCATTAAATACAAACGGAATAAGACTACACTTGTAAATAAAATTCACCCATTTAACCATCCCAACATCACCACGCATTATTACTTAACCCTCCATTTCACTTTCTTATCCATTGCGTTCACCAAACTCAAAACCACATTTATCAGCAACTTTTTTCCCTGCATCAATATATAACGCGGATTTTCACGTCATTGTACTCTTTGATACTTTTTAGGGCGACCGACTGCTCAAATAAAACCCTATGCACGAGTGTAAATGGGCCTTTTATTTTTTCATCTCCTTTTGTGGAATTGTGACAAAGCCCCCACTGATTTATAAGGACAGCTTTTTCATTTGTGTTACATCACATTTTACTTAGCTTAAATTGCTGACTTAGGGTAAATCAAAATGTTTTGGAACAGTCATCCGGAGTTTCATTTTGGTTGATTGTTACTCAAGGAACTAAAGCTTTCTCCGTACAAACGACCTTTTTACATCAGCACAAAAAGTCCTAAAATTGTGTGCAAAACATACATCGTTCGTGCAGATGTGATTTAAAACTTGTAGGTACGATAAAGCTAAAACTACTCATAAGTAATTTATTTTTTGTTTTTCTTAAGCACTTCTTATTATGAGAGCAGTGGTGGCCCAGTGCTAACGGCCGCGACTAACAAGTTGTAGTTCATAGGTTTGAACCTAGACAGGCGCTTTATTTTGTGTAAATTATTTCATCACCACTGCTCTCAAAACGGTGAAGAAAAACATCGTGAGGAAACCGGCATGTCCTAGAACCAAAAATTCATAGACATGCGGCATCTAACAACCCGCACTGGGCCCGCAAGGTGGATTACGTTCCACTCCCTCTCACAGAGAGGAGGCCTGTGTCCCAGCAGTGGGAACATTATAGGCTGATTATGTGTAACTTCTTATTATAAGAAACCAGAACGGATTGTACAAGAAAACGAGCAACGTAACGTTATACTCGTAGATCTTCATTCTACACGAAACTAACTTTAAAATGCACTGGCATGTGCTTTTAGACATTTCTACTAAATATAAAAACTGCAAATAGGTGGCGTGCCAAGCTACTTTCGGTAATAAAATATATAATATTTAATCAAGTTTGCAATCGACTTCCGTTCACTAACCGGATACGGTATTTGCCGTACCGGAAGTCGGTTGCAGAAAGTCACGAATTCTTTTTTTGTTTGAATTTGTCGAATGCCGAATTTGTCCCTTTATCACCAAGTCAGAATCTGATGAAGGGTTCCCATGGAAATCGAGGGAAATCCTCAAATTTTATAGGCACACCTATAGTGATTTAGGTATTTTTTATAGTAACTTGAGCATTTGCTCTCGGAAAGCACCATTTGGTGAAGTGGAACTGATGATGAAGACCACGAATGGCCACCGGAACTACTTAAAATAAATATTTAACGGATCGCGATTCGATTAGTTACTTTAATATGGTTGGTAAGCAATGTATGCTCGTCACAATGCATATGGTGAGTGGCAGTTCTTCTGGTTCGTACCAGGAGAACTCCTCAACAATTAACGTCCCTGCATCGGGAGAAGCAATATTTTGTAAAACGTGATGAGCAATTGACGTTAAGCTATTGTAACTTAGATAAATTACAAACTGACCCACTAAAAAGTGAAAAATAAAACATAAAAACAACCGACTTCCAAAGAATCACATTTAATTTCGGAAGTCGGTGTTTTTGTATCTGTATTTTAGTTTTTTGCCACCGAATTCCAAAATTAAAGTTATTTTTCATTTAATAGTGTTCTTTTGGAAGTCAGTTGTTTTTTTTTTATTTTTTTTTAATAACTAACAATTGATAATTACATTTTCACCATGAGCATGTGCTTTTTTTTTTTCTGGGTGGAAAATCATCAAATAACTTCTACCGCTCTGGCCGGAGCGGGAGGGTGGGTGTGTCAGACTCTAACTGATTAAAACCCACCCGTATTCCTTCCGTTGCCTGTGTTGCGGGGGCCTCGCTGACCCATTAGTACCTTCCCGCGACCCCGGCAGGATGAGCATGTGCTTACATTTGGAATTTTTGGACATGTATAGAGTTAAACTCACACACATAAATATCTGAGGGAAGCCACAATGAATATAGAACAGTAGGTTGCCATTAATTCTGTTCACACCGCAAAGGTAATTTGGTATATATGTAGCAGTATCTAATAGTCAGGAATATAATTAATGGCAGTGAGCAATTACCGACTAAACGTTATGTAATATGGACTTGATTTTCAATATTAAACATCCAATCAATTTAAGCGGTTCGTTTGTCTTTGAATCAATATAATCTTAGTTATCTCCGGTTTCTAGAAAGTAATCAAGTCCCTGCTAGGTCTTCCGGAAAGGATTTAGGATCTTCCATTAAATCTCAGGTGAGTTGTTGTAATTGATTCACGAAATAAGGACAGCCATACATACATTATAAGTTGTCATGGACAACAGATTAAATTATAAAGGCTTTCAAAAATTAAGGGGTCAGCCGTTTAAATCCAATATCTCCCCACTTTTGACTAATAGGCACTTAAGGTCCCTTTTCTGGCGACTTTTGAACGATTATAAATTATGGGTCTTTCATACCTTTATAGAAAATGCCAGTACCTATTTATGTAAAATAACAGAAATGAGTTTACATTGAAGTCGTTCTATAAGAAGCAGTTTCCTCATAATACGAATTTTCCACGCAGATTTTGAATCAAGTAAAAAGTTCGGTTTCGGCAAATAACTCGAATATCAATCTGCATTTTATTAATTTTATTTCATATATAAACGTGCGCCCGATGGGTTTCCATTGGCAAAAATTACGAAATTTCATATTGACTTTCATACGTTATAACCCCTTTAGGGGATGAATTTTCGAAAATCCTTACTTGGTTCAAATGTCATGCTTAGCAGACTTGAGGCCCTGGGCCTCACGTCTGCTATTACAATAGTGTCAGAATAGTCTATCATTGATTTCATAGTTGTTGATTTTGACAAGTTTGGTAATCTACTAATATAATGGCGTCATTATGACTTTCCAATGGTCAACCACTGACACTCCATTGAAAGAAATGGCATAGAATGGTAATCTCGTACATTATGACAAATTAATGACTGACGTAAGCGGTAATCTGCTAAAATTTTGACAGTTCCTTTGATCAGTGACCTACCATTAGAACGTCATGGTGCAGTCATTGCTTTTAATAGCTCGATAGTAAAATAGATACAAATATTTAAATTGGCAACATTCCGTATCGTCGGCAACGACGTACGCGCCGACGCGCCGGCCTATAGTAATCTGTGCACGCAGCTGTCAGAAAACTATTTGTTTGACGTTTGATAATTCACTAGGTAACAGCACTGAGACGTCAGGTCCTGTCAAAAGTGTCAAGGCGCCTATATTTTCATTAGTCGTGACTAAATGATGAACGAATGAATAAAACGAATGATGAACTTCACCATATATTTATTTTATATTCATTGTCGAAATAGAAGACCTCTTGGCAAAGTGACAAAAATTGGTGGCGCGAATTTGAACCCTCATTACGAGGTCTACTGACGACTGAGTGAATTAGGTGGCGCTGATGATCTACAGATCGATTCATTCGCGCAGGTTTTATTCATCCATGAACGCTTCGAAAGTCTGACAACCAGTCTTACCAAGGGGTATCGTGTTACCCAGTAACTGGGTTGTGGAGTAAAATACTGGTATTCAGCTGTATCCAGTTAGACAGGAAGCCAACCCTAACTTAGTTGGGAAAAGGCAGGCTCGAAAGATATTAATGCTCGATTTCACTAACGTCAAGTTAAGCAATTATTAGTTTGATAATGCCTAACGTAAGAAGAGGGCCATTTCCCGTATTCTTAAGAACGTTTGCATTCTCATAGCATAATGTTCCCACTTCTGGGATGTGTCCCATGTGCCTCCTCTTTGTGAGAGGGAGTGAGCCGTACACGCACCGGGCCCAGTGCGTGTTGGTAGATGTTTCATGTCTTCGAATTTTTGGTTCTAGGACATGCTGGTTTCCTAACGATATTTTCCTTCAGCGTTTTTAGAGAAGTATTGATGAAGTTATTTACACACAGCTGGGTTGGAACTCAACATCACACACACACACACCACCACATCATACACACACACGTTACCACATTCTTGACACTATTATTGAATTTTATTTAAACATTTTGGTTATACTCGTATATCATATTTGGTCGTAATTAATACGAGCCTGTATCTATTCTGTCCTACTGCTGCAGGCTTAGCATGACGCTTTCTATTTCTTCGAAGACAAGACACGGCTCTTTCTATACAAAGTGACATTTCGTTTCTCCTTTTTTGACATTTGTAAAAGGATTTCTACAGTGAGATGTCAAAAATGGAGAAACGAAATGTCACTTTGTATAGAAAGAGCCGTGTCTATTCTCACATTGATAACTACTACTCGTGACTTCACATTTATTATTCACTTTAAATATTTAATTTAAATTAGAAAAAAAAAAAAACGAAAGGTAGATAGATAGATAGATAGAATACTCTTTATTATGTACACCATAAAAATTACAGCTATAAATGTAGAAATTTTACATAGGGTGACACAATGGGCGGTCTTATCGCTAAAAGCGATCTTTTAAAGACAACAAGAGAAGATAGGATAGGTGTATTGTAAGATTTGAAAAGGTATATAAACGCAGCAGATATGACTACCCGAGAACGATGCAAGGAGGACGAGCTTGATCAAAAAGGGCTCTAGTTTGAGTGTCATAGAGCTCTTGTGTTCAGTGACACACTGGAGCGACGATATCGCCCCACTTTCGATAGTTTCCGCCATAGTTCTAAACTTCTCATTACGATATCAGTAATCTTGCTTCACTGGTCCCACAAGATGGACTAGGTAGGAAATTCGGTGTAACAAAATTAGGCTGCATCAACATTAAGCGAGTGTCATATTACCTCAACAATCCAATAATTTCATAATATAGATATCAGTAGTCAGTATTTCGGACATCTAGTCTTAGATTCAATTAAACTTTTTTTTTTGTTTCCTTAGAAGTTTTATTCAACTACCAAATAACTATATTTCATTAAATTTATTTAAATTTAATGAAATATAATTATTTAAGATTAGTATGTCTATTTAGACATACTAATCTTAAAAATACCTACAAGTTATACAATTTTACAATAAAAATAACAAAAAGGCGGAAGAGCTTATTGGGCATCAAAAATTAGTTCGCATCGATGTCAATGGGAAAAGTGCCTAAAACGCTGGCAGCATTGGCAATGCTGTCAGCCTTTTGAGCACTTTTTGTGCACACGTTGGATGGCAATGCTGATTCTTTGGGCTAAAAAAAGGCCAGCCCTTTGCTCACGTGAAGACTCTTTGGCGATGTCCCGAAATACTCGATGAGCACTCGGACCCCAAGGCCCAAGTGTTTCAACCCCAAACGGCTCAAACATATACCTCAGTAAAAATGGATCCGACGAACATGAACGTGAACGTGACGAATAACCTAGCTTTAAAAATAATTCCTTGTCATTTTTTCTATAGCAATATCAAGAGTCAATAATTTTATTGCCAATTCTATATGAAAAACAATTTACTTGCCTACAAAAAACTTCACCGTTCTTTAAGGAATATATCTCATCGTTCAACATATTTGCCTCAAAATCGTTCGACAACATTACCAACGGGAAGCGATCCTCGAATGATTCGCGGTACAATCATTCATATCTTTCTATATCATTATATTTTTTCCTTCATTCATCTTTTCTTTGTATTTCATTGGTCGATTTTCTAAGATTGCCTCAAGCTTCTGTTCGTAGATATATAAACTGGTGAGAATATCAAAGTATATTTGAGGAACGGATTAGGGTTTGGAGTTGTCAAAGGTTGGAGAACTGACATGAAGTCAGAATGTCAGTCTGGCAAGGCCAAGTAAACATGTTTTGCTTCAATAAAGTCTTAAAGCTTGGATTTCCATAGAAAGCAGATCTGTCATATAAATGCCACAAAATATACATAAGAAGCGTTTTTTGACCCGCCAAACGTTAAAGTCAAACACTCACCGTCATTTTCATGAGGCCGAAATCAATTTCTTAGGAAACCCAGTTTAAGCAGTAATACAACATGTACGATGCGTCATGATATCGGATCAGACTATGAGATCCGATCATACGACAAATTAATGTATTGAAACATCTGACGATCATTCCCGGCCTTAAGCACATAAAATAACATTGTATAAACAGGAAGAACTTGATGAAATAACAAATCACATCACAGTACTACGGAAGGTTGTGGCGGAACTCGTCAAAACACGGCATAAATAATTTCCATCCATTTTGCTACGGTAATTGAGCAACGATTTGCGTCCCTTTTCAATGGACGAAATCGACATTTCCAATCTTCAGGCATTTTGATCATTGTTCGTAGTCAACTATTATCTTTTAAAACAATGAACGAAGGAATTAAAGGGTGTTTGTCACACCGAAGCATAAACTCATCATTTAAAGTATTTTATTAAAATAAACTTTAGTGGTGAGATATCATTGGGGACCAAGTCTGCTATTTACAATGATTGGTTATCATCCAAACTTCATGGCCGGTAACTCCCCATTGACTCCGAATAGGAGTCGCACTCCCGAACCCTTCAGTCCCCACTGACACCGAATAGGAGTCTTGGGCCACGCGGTTTGCAACTCTATTATAATGCAATAAGGTGCTCATCCGTTATAATAGAGTTGCAAACCGCGCGCCAGAGGTGGCTCACATGCGCGCCGGCGGGTTTTGACGGTTTGGGCTAACTGGCATCCCGCGCGCCGTTCGGGGGTTTAACATAGTTATTAGTTATTTGGTTTAATACATAACATAATCAACCTATAACGTTCCCACAGCTGGGACAAAGGCCTCCTCTTTGTGAGAAGAAGTGGGCCATAATCCACCATGCGGGCCTAGTGGGGGTTGGTTGGTGGATGTCACATGTCTTCGAATTTTTGGTTCCAGGACATGCAGGTTTCCTCACGATGTTTTCCTTCACCGTTTTGGGAGCAGTGGTGATGAAATTAATCACACAAGGTGCCTGCCTGGGTTCGAACGACATATATCTCGTAAGTCGGTGTCGATACCACTGGGCTACCACTACTTTTTTGGCCACCACTGCTCTCATGTTGCTGCATTCGGTTTAATCTTTACTAACAAATATAGACTTTCCGAAATAAAATTATTATTTCCTTTATTTCATTATACATATGTACATATCGTCAGTGGTTAGGTGCAAATTCTAAAGCGCCAAAATGGTAAATACTTTTGGGAAATGTGGTTTAAAGTTTTATTTTTTTTATTTTTATTTCATATTTTTTTTTATTTTTATTCCAATTTTATTAATCTAAACATATAAAATTAATAAAAAATCTGTTGTACCTACATGTAAAAAGTATTTTATGATATTTATCTCTATTTCGCGAAATAGTAGTCGCTTTAGCAAAAGTATTTTGAATAATAAAAAATGTTAGTCAGGAAAAAATTGCTAATCAAATGTATGAATCGAATTCTTCGAAAAATGCTTATAAATGATAAAAAGCAGTTCTCTTGGCTTAAGTAACTCAGACCGTGTAAATCTTGTAAAGAAAAATAGCTAACGATTGCTTATGATTGTTTCATGCCGTGAAGAAGAAGTATTAAAGAAGCGATATAACAGTTATGTAGTATATGCAAACAGTTTTGCTAAAGCGCCACACAGTTAAGAACAACAGTAATGAATAATAGCTAACAGTCTGTTCAACAATACAATTCAAAAATTGTAAATTGCTAATGTAACAATGTTATCCAAATTACAAAAAAGATAAATGCTTATGTTGCTGTTGTGAAGAGATTGTTGAAAGGAAAATCGTTTTAAAGGACTGTCCTAAAAAGTGTGTTGCTAAAGCGAAGTTTCTTCAAAAAACATCGGAAAACCGTCGCTTTAGATCTGGGACTTACCTACATTTTTACAAATGCTAAAACGCCTAAAATTGGCTCAGATTTTCTTGAAACTTAGACAGATCGACACAGAAAAAAAACGAATTCATCGATATATATAACTCATATTGGCCCAAATGGCGCTTTAGCATTTTATCCTTTCCAGTGACGATATAAATTATATTTTAAAATACCTATTAGAATATAAGAAAATATAAACACATTTAAAAATATTAAAAAAAATTGTCGCCCACCGGTATCGAGAACCGGGTCCAAGTTACAGGTCGGGGCTCCAGAGAAAGGAACCTCTTAACAATGGGAGCCACGAACCCTCACTATCAAAAAGTCCTAAAAGCAAATGGTCCTAATAGCAAAACGACCTATAATCAAAAAGACACTTGAGCAAAATGCCATACTACACATAAGTATATTTTTTTTAAAGGAATTTATTTTATTTAGCTTCTGCTTGAGACACTACACTTTAAAATAAAATACGAGTACTTTAAAAACTAAAAACTGACCTTAAACATGTTTTTTTTTGCGTTATTTGGTTCAGAAAAAGGTACGATACTTACATATACACAAAATATGTTTATAAGACGTAGCTATTGACTACAGCAATCGTTGCTTATTTGATGCCACATATTGTTCCATTCTCTATCTTCAAAGACTATAAAGGAAGGCCAGGTTATTCAAGCCTCTAAGCATTTGAAACGCTACCTCCACACCGCGAATTTAGCGCGACATATTTGTTTACCGTACCTATCGTCGACCCATCTAATTTGCGAGCCACATGTATAAACTGTTCTCGAGGGCCGTCACGAACCGTCTTACCGTAGATCACATCCACACTGTTCGGCAAA
The DNA here is from genome assembly GCA_905333075.3 of Atethmia centrago. Classification (NCBI taxonomy): domain Eukaryota; kingdom Metazoa; phylum Arthropoda; class Insecta; order Lepidoptera; family Noctuidae; genus Atethmia; species Atethmia centrago. Next base: position 12,280,656 of record HG995386.1, on the reverse strand, counting down.
TTGTACAGAAGATCGAAGAGTACAACCAGCCGCTATGTATGGCATTTACGGATTACGAAAAAGCCTTCGAATCCATCGAAATACTCGTATAGGCAGTTCTGGCCTCTCTACAACAATGTCGAATTGACGTGCGTGTTCGTTGCATCGAAGTGTTCAGATGTTTATATGACGATGACTGTCCAGATCCAGGATAAGAAGATCAGCCGCATCCACTTGCTCAGAGGGGTGAGGGTGACACAGGGGGATGTGATGATCGTATAGACCGCATATTGCAACCGTAGCGTTAGACGGGCCCCAGCTAGATGAATCGAAGGCGGCAGGGATAGACTGGATGCGGAGGGTAGAGGACAGGGTGTTGTGGCGAAGCCTGGGAGACCTATATCCATCAGTGGGCTAATGCCGGAGATAATGTGTCTGATTGACGAATGTCCATCTTGGACGCGTCACTTAAGTAATAATAAAACCGCGTACAATAACTAAAATAACCGCATTGTCCGCATCATTATTATTATTATTAAACCACCAACCTCCTTACTCTGCGGTCATTAGTGTTAAGTTCTTTTTAGCCAAAGTGAGCGGGATGAAGGCCTTAAACGTTTATTATTATTATATTATTATGACAACCATCCTAAGAAACCATTACCAATGTCTCGAAAGTTCGGAATCTTCTAAATTCATAATGGTTTTTTGATAGTGTTGTAGTGGAATTGTCTAATAATTAAAAACATTGGACATTTATAATCTCTTTGAATAATAAGTAGATTGGAAGACGTGAAAAATATTTGTTTTCATTGAAAATTGTACAGAGATTATGCCTACACCAGACCCTTGACTTGTCATTATGGACAACATTACCAAATACGAACAATTTTTTCAATGTTGGCAAGGCGTCCTAAAACCATAATTACACCTTTCAATTAGGAGATTACCTAAATCCGAACCAACTCAATCTGACATACCTAACCCAATTTCTGGGAGATGTCATTGCAAATAATTTTCATAGGTTAAGCCTAAGACTTCTAATTGTCACATAGTCTGCAATAATTGATAGCGGCTTAACGCTTCGCCAAGAGGTCACCTAAACATGTCGAGGGGCAAATAAGGGTCAATATGTGACAAATATAACCTAATAACACGCCTGTTTTTCCCGAGGGGATCAGCAGAGGTGTATAGTATATTATATATATTTTACCAGTTTTGTTATAGGTATCTAATCTTTTTCTTCTTTTCGTAGCTATGGTACGTCTGCCTATATTACCTATACCAACTGTTCGTGCCCATAGGTGGCCAAGTTAATCGCGTATTCCAATTATTGAGTAATCAATTCATCTTTATCAGCCTACAGCAGTCCAGTTCTGGACATAGGCCTCTTCATTTCATGCCATTCAGCTTGACTCTCCGCAGCTCTCATCCAGTTGCTACCAGCCACCCTGCGAATATAGATAGGGCATCCACTCAAAAACACGTCTACCCCGACTGTCATCGGTTCTACGACTAATATGGCCGGCCCATTATTTGGTTCCTGATGCGATCGCACAGAGAGATTCCAAACATAGTAATCGATAAATTATGTATATAGAACTAAATTGCTTTTTTTTAATCCCAAATGCTTCAGCAATGATTTATTATTTATCTATACAACGTGGCAATGCCGCGAGTCTCTTGAGTACTTTACCAGTTGACAGCTATGTGGATGAAATTTTCGACGCCATATTTTTTTTTTCAGTAAATAGTTTTAATTAAGTTAGGATATAAATTTGTTATTTTTATTAATTAATCAGGGACAAAATTGAATAACTTTCATTATTCATATCACAGTCATTATTTGTTATTTTTATTAATTAATTAGGGCCAAATTTAATAACTTATTTTTTTATTGAGATGGGTCATTATTTATTTATGTAATCAGTTTTGGATTGCCAGAATTAGAAGTGTCAGAGCGTTCAAAATTTCAATAAACTTATTTTTTGCGCTCTAATGAGCAATCGATAGTTTGGTATAAAATAACTATGTCTTTTCCAAAGTTTAGCTTCAAACTAGTCCAAACTGATATTGTAAAGTAAAGCTGCTAATATAGGAAAACAAATAAGTATACACCCAGACGCTCTACCAGAAAAACAAAAAGGTTTTAAAATGTAGGACGTAAATAGAAACGTGCCTTTCAGGCTTCAGTTGGCTTACTCGTAAAACTTTTATCCTGAAATTTAAATGAAGGAGTCAAATGGAAAGTTTGACTCCTTCGTTTAAGATGCTGTATTATGTACCTATTATTTATCAACTCAGAATTGTTCTGTGTTATCTGCAACTGTATCTTCCATTTTTTTTAGAATATTATTTATTGTTTTTTTATTATTCTGAATAAGTCTGACAACCAGTCTTACCAAGGGGTAACGCGTTACTCAGTAACTGGGTTGTGGAGGTCAGATAGGCAGTCGCTCCATAAAAATAAAACTGATATCCAGCTGTATCCGATTACACTGGAAGCCGACCCCAACATAGTTGGGAAAAGGCTAGGCAGATGATGATGATATATTTTATTATTAATATCATTGATAGGCTCGTGTTTCACCTCTATCTCACCTGATTTGAATTGATAAGCGTACTTGTAAGCGTCACTTGGAAAATTAAATCTTATTTCCACTCAGACGCGTTTTACTTTTGAGTGTGCCAAAAGTAACACACGTCTACTTAATAGGTACAACACGCTTTTTTTTTTTTGTGGGTGGGAAATCATCAAATAACTTCTCCCGCTCTGGGCGGAGCGGGAGGGTGTGTCAGACTCTTACTGACTAAAACCCACCCGTATTCCTTCCTGTTGCCTGTGTTGCGGGGGCCTCGGTGACCCATAAGTACCTTCCCGCGACCCCAGCAGGCATCGGCCCTAGTGGACCCCTACTATATGTGCTGACGACATCTCTTTGAGGCGCGCGTGGAATACGACGCGCCGTCGACCCGGGCCTGGTCCTTACCGGACGGTGAGCTCCCCATTGCTCACCGTCCGCAAGCCCGCGCCTACGGTGGCCGGAAATCCGCCCGGGATTCCCGACGCCCTCGGCGTCTCCTGCGGCGGCTAGGGGCGAGAGGGCGCGAAACTTGCCTTTCCCTCAATCGTCCCGCCTCCTGCTTCGCGAGCATTACTGCTTCGCAGAAGGAGGTGACGGCTGCCCATGCCCTCTCGCTCCGTACCATGGCCTGAACCAGGGCCGGACGCGAGAGGTCTCTGCCGCCAATCGCCTCCACGAGGACACGGCGGTGCTCTGCCCAAGCCGGGCAGACCTCCACCGTATGCTCCACCATGTCCTCTGGGCGATCCACACAGTGGTGACACCCGGACGTTTCCTCCTGCCTTATCCGACACAGGAACCTCCCGAAGCTCCCGTGTCCGGTGAGGACCTGTGTCAGGCGGAAGGTGCGGACGCCGTGGCGCCTGGAAGCCGACCGCAACATAGTTGGGAAAAGGCTAGGCAGATGATGATGATATATTTTTTTATTAATATAATGATATTAGGCTTGTGTTTCACCTCTATCTCACCTGATTTGAATTGATAAGCGTACTTGTAAGCATCACTTGGAAAAATAAATCTTATTTCCACTCAGACGCGTTTTACTTTTGAATGTGCCAAAAGTAACACACGTCTACTTAATAGGTACAACACGCTAAAGTTCACACGAAAAATTTTAAAACAAGCCTGAATTTTAATGCGTTGCTCACTCTTGTTTGACAAACTTAATTATAAACACAACAAAGTTACGTTACGGTGTGACAGGCAGCCGAGGCCTCTATAATCAAATTACAAGTCCCGTCACCGTGCTATCGTAGGCGACAAATTAGTTCCAGAGTATAATGCTTGCAAAGTTAGCCGGGTTTCTCATTAGTGAGGTTCGTGAATTATGTTAAAATTGACACGATTTTGGACCTTTTCTGGTAGAGGTGACACGGCTGAGCCAGTGCGTACAATGCGGTCAGACGGCCTAGTAAGTTACATGGCAACGAATTGTGAGGTCTTTGCTGGAAATCGAGTTGTCTCAGCTGGAAATTGTAAATTGTAGGTTCTTTCTTTCTTTATCGTTTGGTTAGTGGCTACTCTGGTGTCAGAGTTTTTATGCCGCCCAAGGGCCTCTGACTTGGCTTCACTTGCCGTCGCCGCGTCGAGAAATATCTCTCAGACTCACAATATTTTCCTTCACCATTTTTTAAGCAAGTGATAATTATAAAATCCGCACACGAATCCGAAAAGTCACGAGGTTCGTGACTGTAATCAGTTTTTAAACTTCCTTAGATCATTTCATGTCGATTCTCTGAAATATACCCCGTATTATACCTCTCAAGCTAACACATTGGAACGCTATAACCAAAGCGTTGTTACTTGTTTAAGTATTTTAGTTGGGGAGTCCACTGCTACACGGGAAACCGGTAGTGACGGAGGGCCGGTCTAAGCCTCCATCTCTAAATATATAAAGTATGGCAGACATATGCTACTTAGTCAGGGGAGATGTTGAATTCCGCCTGCCTCAACAGGTCGAAGCCGGAGGATCCCTCCTCCTTGTATGATTTTGCCATTTTTTGAGTTTCCCAGTTCTCAGATAACAGACTTTCCAAATCCGGGTCACTACTTCTGTAAGAAGGGGTATGAAAGAAGTAGTATGAGTAAAATTTCGATATCTGAATTAAAAAAAATGCTTAAAGAACTACTCGGATTTCTGGCCTATGACTTGGCGGTCCGACGGTTGAACAACATTGATTTACACTAGGACCACTTTATCTCTGATGATACAAATTACACATCTATCACCATTTGACTAAAAATTTTAGTAAAAAAGTCTTAAAAGTCCTGATACAGGCCTACACCGCTTTAGATTATAGAATTTTCTATAATCTGAGCCCTCTTTGCTACCATAAAAAGCCTAATATCGCAATAAAACAGAACGCGACACTTGAAGTATTGCAGACGTAATAGTTATGTCAGTGTGTTCTGCTGCTATAATTGCTTCTTCCCCCCAGTCCGCCAGTCGCGAAGCTTAATTAATTAAAGGAGTGTGGTGCCATATACAACTCGTAACAAATGTTGAGTATCTTGTTTGGTATTTCCGAGGCTGTAGTGGTATAACAATTATTATTGTGTAGTGACGTATGAGATTAAAGCCTTCTTCTTCTTACGTGTAGATTATTCATTGATGACAATAATTGTGAATCAGCAAGGTTTACGGACCACGGATCGGCTAACTCTAATTTTAGATCACTGTAAAATCACGGAGGTACTGCGAATGAAAAGTCTGTCCAAATTACAATGATCTTTATTATCGTTTCGATAAGGTTGCTGTTGGGTTGCTGCTACCAGAAGCAAAATAACTTTTAAAAGACTGTAAGGCAGGACGGCCTAAGGCTAGGTGGCTGGTCGCGGGGTGGATGAACAGCTAAATAAGAGTTGCCGAGAAACGAGTTGAATAGTGTGCAATTGGAGAGGCCTATGTCAAGCAGTAGACTGTTATAGTCTGATCATTAAAATTATGGACAAGGTAAGTAGCTGCGTCAAACTTACATAAACATCATCATTTGTAGAGACGCTATAAGTGCGCTTCATGAGTGGCGACTGAAACGGGTCTAGCCAATAGTAGGTGTAATTAATAGCAAATGTACGCAAAACTTGGGCCATGCCAAATGCATGTTTGTAAGTTTCGAGTTAGTATCGAACAGTATTTGGGATACAGAGCAGAAGTGAATACTTAGCGTAAACTACTATTAAGTCTATACTTAATCGTCTTGTACACGTCATCCATTCTCCTAATCACCTTAACAATACTCTTGGTTAAATCTTAGCGTAAAGGTGGGTTCAGACCAATCGTGCGAACGCTCATTCTATCCCCACTCTGTCAAATTGACTTTGAAAGAACAAAGAAGAAACCTTCTTTCGTTGTTTTTTTTTTTTCAAATTGAGAAAACAAACTCTTAACTCTTGCTCTGGTTCTCTATGCGACCATTTCAATCGATCTTGGGGCTTAGCTATTAAATAAAGTACACTTAAATCAAACAATCTCATGCAAGATTACCAAAGCAATCAATCAAGTTGCTATCAATTACATTTAATTTACAATACAAAAAGCTATCCTAACCGAATTAACCGTCTCTAAATAATATTAACAATGCCCGTCAAATGCTTCGTCGACTTCTCGTCACCAAAAATAGATTGAAGTTAAATTAAAGGGAACAAAGTTGTTTAGCTCGGTATGCACTCGTTATTTTCGTATTTGGCGCGTTTTTTAACTGTGATGTCAATTGAATAACCACCATATTTCTTTGAAACTGCCCTCTGACGAAACGCTTGTTATGAGTTTTAGATGTTTGGTGAAAATGTAGCGGTTTTTGGTTTGTTTTTGCTTATCTTCGTTGTAAATCTAAAATCTCCTATGTGACATTTTCCTCTAAAATGAGTTTTGCAGATAATATATTTGAAAAGCGATTTTGAATACCCATACTTAGGAAAACATATCATGTTAATATACAGGGTAATTGGAAGATGGGTGCAAAGCTTTAAGGCGAAGATAGTACAGACAATTTAGAACCATTTAAGCCATGGTTGTCTTAGACGAAGTCTTACCAAATATTTTTAACCAAATTTTTAAGTTTTTTTTCGGAAATTCTCAAAATTTAATGTAAACTGCATAATCATGGCCAAATTGAATGATAAATGAATTCATTTTTTATTTATTTAATTAAAGTAATGTGTAAGCAATCAAGCAAAACATGTTTTAGGCTTTTGTGTCATTAGAAATTTTTTTTACAGACATTTAAAGCTCAGAAAAAATAAAAAAATTGTACAATACGTCTTTTAAACCTTATTAAAAAAAAAACGGAGGGTGCTTTTTTGTTCAAACCTTTTTGAAGACATGCTTGATAATCGCTCTTTCTTTTGAGGTATCATTTATGCAGATATCTTACAAATTATTGAAATTAGGGCCTACAAACCAATTTGAGGGAGAATTTTTTAATTTTAGGCAGACTAATTAAAACAACATTTGAATTAAAATTATTTATTTTTAAGGTTCAAAATGACGGCCGTGATTCCTAATACAAGCACGGCCCCGTCTTCTAACTTCTGTAGTCGTTATTTTCAACATCATCTCCTGCTTCATTGTCTCAAACGCTGAATTTATTCTTTGTATCAATTCTTCTCTAGTGTTTATTTCTATGTTGTTATAAACCAGTTCCTTGGCCCGGCCCCACACGAAAAAGTCCAACAGGGTCAGATCTGGGGAGCGAGTGGGCCAAGGGATGGGTCCATCCTTGCCGATCCAGCTATCAGGAAAGCAATTGTTGAGGTGTTCCCTTACATTTAAAGTCCAATGCGCTGGACAGCCGTCTTGCTGAAAGATGACTGTTCGGTCTCTTTCGAAGATCGGGACACTTGATTCCTCTACCAGCAGTGGTAAACCAATTTGCAGAAATTGCAAATAATTTTCGCCATTCAATGGATCAGGCAAAAAGTGGGGCCCAATCAAGGTTCTGCCAATTATTCCAGCCCATACATTCACAGAGAATTTCATCTGAAATGACACCTGCTTCTTAAAATGTGGATTGTTGTCTGCGTCGGCCCATTCATGGATGTTGTAAAAGTTTGTAATACCTTCCCTTGAAAATTTACTTTCATCCGTCCACAAGATTGATTTCAGAAACCACGCATCTTCGATGTCTCTGTTGAGGAGGAAACGGCAGAACTGAATTCTTCTTTGAGGATCTTGCTCTACTAGACCTTGCACACTCCTGCCATGGAACGGATACTTATCATTTTGGTGCATTGTATGCCATACCTTCCATTGAGAAATGTTTAAATTTCGAGCTACTGCTCTAGTACTGGTAGTAGGATCCGCTTGAAATGCTGCTAAAATGTCTTCGTCGACGGCAGTTTCGTGTCTGCCCGGGTTGACTCCAGGTTCCACGCGGTGAAACCGATCTTGGGCAAGACGACGAAACGTGTTGTAAAACACTCGGACATTCGGTATCCTGCGATTCGGATAGCGCTCTTGATACATCCGTCGCGCCAAAGATCCATTGCCGTCTGCTCTACCGTACATAAATACGATATCCGCATATTCTTGATTGGAAAAAGTAGCCATAGTCACTTAACAATTAAGAAAAACGGCGTAGGAGCGCACTAAATGTCAACTCAACACAATTAAGTCAAAAATCAACACGTGCAGGAGCGCGAGGCTACGACTGGACACGGTGAAACAAAAAAGTTCAAAACTAACGCAAACAACACGTGCAGGAACGCAAAGGGCTACAACTGAACACGGTAAATTGTGAATCAACACGACAACGTCCACTCACAAGGGCAGTAGTTTGACTAATAAGTAAAAGATGTAACGAACAAAAATTCTTAGAATTGAACAATGTTATCATTTCGAGCACATAAAGTATTCTTTTAAGCAAAAATTTTGTGTTTTGTTAGACTGCCTAAAATTTAAAATTTCTCCCTCGAATTGGTTTGTAGGTCCTAATTTCAATAATTTGTAAGATATCCGCATAAATGGTTTGAACATAAAAAGCACCCTCCGTTTTTTTTTTAAATAAGGTTTAAAAGACGTATTGTACAATTTTTTTATTTTTTCTGAGCTTTAAATATCTGTAAAAAAAAATTCTAATGACACAGAAGCCTAAAACATGTTTTGCTTGGTTGCTTACACATTACTTTAATTAAATAAATAAAAAATTAATTAATTTATCATTCAATTTGGCCATAATTCATTTATCTATCATTTAAATATCTATTAATTAAATAAATAAAAAATTAATTCATTTATAATTCAATTTGGCTATTAAATAAAGTACACTTAAATCAAACAATCTCATGCAAGATTACCAAAGCAATCAATCAAGTTGCTATCAATTACATTTAATTTACAATACAAAAAGCTACCCTAGCCGAATTAACCGTCTCTAAATAATATTAACAATGCCCGTCAAATGCTTCGTCGACTTCTCGTCACCAAAAATAGATTGAAGTTAAATTAAAGGGAACAAAGTTGTTTAGCTCGGTATGCTCTCGTTATTTTCGTATTTGGCGCGTTTTTTAACTGTGATGTCAATTGAATAACCACCATATTTCTTTGAAACTGCCCTCTGACGAAACGCTTGTTATGAGTTTTAGATGTTTGGTAAAAATGTAGTGGTTTCTGGTTTGTTTTTGCTTATCTTCGTTGTAAATCTAAAATCTCCTATGTGACATTTTCCTCTAAAATGAGTTTTGCAGATAATATATTTGAAAAGCGATTTTGAATACCCATACTTAGGAAAACATATCATGTTAATATATGTATTATTATTTCGATAAATGCACGTATCATTTCTTAAAAATCTCAGTGTCAGCCGCCTACATTTAATTGTAAATCAATATACGTCTGATGTACACATGAGTTTTCAGTAACAGTTTTAATTCAAAAAATTTAAAATGAATATATCTTATGTGATCACCCAACGTCGAGCATCACAATGTTGCGCTTATTTTTTAATAGGAAGTATTTTAATTTTTTCTCAAAAGGTTTTGTACATAAACTGACCATTTATTTTTTAACTCAAAACGGGACATGGCAGTCAGTTAGCAGGTTAACATTGAAAATAAACACAACGTTTTAATATTATTTGTTTATTTTTTTATGTGTGTGTGTTTATAATAATGTTCACTATAATTATATTAATTATAATTATTTTAAAAATAACAAATGGCGAAAAAACAAATCACCAGCTTAATAAAAATTATAAAGCAAAGTTGCTCTGTGAGCAGTAGTGGCTCAGTGATAACGACCGCGACTTACGAGTTGTAGGTCGTAGGTTCGAACCTAGACAGGCGCTTTACTTTGTGAAAATTATTTCATGACCACTGCTCTCAAAACGGTGAAGAAAAACATCGTGAGGAAACCGGCATGTCCTATATAGAACCAAAAATTCGAAGACATGTGACATCTACCAACCCGCACAGGGCTCACGTGGTGGATTACGACCTACTCCCTCTCACAGAGAGGAGGCCTGTGTCCCAGCAGTGGGAACATTATAGGCTGATGATGAAAGTTCCTCTGACAGTAATGATTAAATTATATGCATCATATTTTTTTTAATTATATTATATTTTTCAGAGGAATTTTCGCGCGATTTCGGAAAACGGGATTATTTTGCGTCCCGGAGCTTTGTCTGTGGACAAGAGAAAAGGGACAGTCCCGTTCGAAACGGGACGTATGGTCACTTTATTTATATAGGTACATGATTTTAAATTTGCAAGGAACCATATGTTGCTTTTATGTAGTTTGTATCTATTCTTCACAGGCACAAATTTGTGGTATGTCAAAAAAATAAGTGGCTAACACATATACGCAGGGTGACCTCTGCGGTTGCATCTTTTTGGTTTCTAGCTGGTCATCAAAATTGTATTCTTAAATTTTTGGATATTCAAATTTGATGATGAGTCCAAATGAAACTGTGAATTTTCTATAAAAAGTTTTCATTCATGGAAAAGTTTAAAAAGTCGAATTTATTATTTTGCCTAGTTAATTCTTAATTGTGCCAAGTAAAAGTTTTTCTCTAATCAAGTTTCAATGTCATGTTATCTGCAGTCAACCATGTAAAAATTACACACAATACTTATTTACTGTGGAGTCTTCGCCCAGTCTGCTCCAACTTTCGGTATCTCGGTTCACTCGTGCAAAGCGATGGCGAAGTACATCGGACGGTTAAGCACAGAATTAACATTGGAGGGATGAAATAGCGGCAGGTCACATTCCCCTTAAACTTAAGGGGAGGATATATAAAATAATGGTAAGACCTTAAGGCCACAAAAGGGATGAATTTTGGCAATTGCATGCAGCTGATATGAGAATGCTAAGAGTGATGTGTGTTGGATAGAGTAAGAAATGAGTACATAAGAGGAAGTCTGAAAGTGACACCGGTGACTGAAAAGTTGTGCGGAAATCGGTTGTCATGGTATGGCATGTGATGCGGAGGAATGAGGAAAATGTCGCGAGGAAAGTTTTGAGTATGAATTTCGATGGCTATAAGAGTAGAGGAAGATAAAATAAACGATGCATGGACCATGTAAGATGATATGGTTAGAAAGAGGGTGACTACCGAGATGACGACTAATAGAGAAGTGTGGAAGAAACAGACATGTTGCGCCGACCCCAAATAAATTGGGTTAAGGGAAACGGAGGTGCAAAATATGTGTCTTTCTTCGAATTTGGTAAGTATTATTGGCTCACCCAACGGAATTTTTTCCTTTTCCCTGGTGTAATACCCTATTTTATTTGTCATAGGTGTACAACCAGTAGGCGACAAAACCTTGCTGAAGAACTATAGACCCACTCACTTCTGAGCCACGTTTACAAGCTGTTCTCGAGGGTCGTTACGAAATGTCTCACCAGGAGACTTGACGAGTTCCAGCCACCAGAACAAGCCGGTTTTCGAAAAAGCTTTAGTACCGTGGACCACATCCATACTGTTCGGCAGATTGTACAGAAGACCGAAGAGTACAACCAGCCGCTGTGTATGGCATTTGTGGACTACGAGAAAGCCTTCGACTCCATCGAAATAAGGGCAGTTCTGGCCTCTCTGCAATGATTTCGAATTGACTGGCATTATATCAAAGTGCTGAGGTGTTTGTATGACGCTGCAACGATGACTGGCCAGATCCAGGATAAAAAAACAGCCCTATCCAACTGCTCAGGGGGGTGAGACAAGGGGATGTGATATGCCTGAAACTTTTCACCAATGCGTTGGAGGACGTTTTTGAGACGCTGGACTGGACTGGACAGGATATCAACGTAAACGGCGAGTACATCTCACACCTTCGTTTTGCCGATGACATCGTCATAATGGCAGAGACACAGCCTGAATGGAGCCTCTCGGCGGGTTGGCTTCGGCATGAATTTGGACAAGACGAAAGTCATGTACAATTCGCACGTCTTGCCGAGTCCAGTCCACATCGAAGGGTCGCTTTTCGAAGTTGTGAAGGAATACGTCTACGTAGGACAAGTTATCCAGCTCGGTAGACACAACTTTGAGAAAGAAGCCGACAGGAGGATCGAATTGGGTTGGGCAGCATTTGGAAAACTTCGTCAAGTCTTCTCGTCGCCAATCCCGCAGTGTTTGAAGACTAAGGTCTTTAACCAGTGTGTCCTGCCCGTTATGACATACAGTGCCGAAACGTGGACACTGACAGTCGGGCTGGTCCACAAATTCAAGGTCGCTCAGCGCGCCATGGAGCGGGCTATGCTCGGAGTTTTTTGAAGGATAAGATCAGAAATGAAGTTATCCGGAAGAGAACCGGAGTTACCGACATAGCCTGCAGAGTAAGCAAGCTGAAGTGGCAGTGGGCTGGCCATATTTGTCGAAGGACCGATGGCCGGTGGAGCAGACGAGTCCTGGAGTGGAGACCACGTAACGGCAAGCGTAGTGTGGGACGCCCCCCAGCTAGATGGACCGACGACCTTACAAAAGTGGCTGGGACAGACTGGATGCGGAAGGCGGAAGATAGGGTGTTTTGGGGCAGCCTGGGAGAGACGTATATCCAGCAGTGGACTGTTATAGGCTGAGTTGATTGATTGTACAACCAGTTGGAAAGGGCTTTTTTTTTCGGGTACTGGACTACCTACGAAGCATGCGGGCTCTTGGTTCGTTAGCACCATCCACACGGAACCCTTGAGACCAGCCCCTCCATATTGGTGTACGTCGCATGGTCGTCGCGTCACCTACAGTACAGTCGACGCGCGCTATGCCTTGCCGACAGGAACGAGTTTTTACTTAAAGCTTCACACATAATTACTATAGTTATTAGTATTTTCTACGTTAACATTTTAATACAAGTTGATATTTTTTTAAACCAGCTCTGGTCGAGATAAATTTAGGTGTCGCGAACCTAAATTGACTACAATCGATTCCTTCGTTCGTAAACCAATTGCGTGACTAGGGTTTACCATCTGATGTACCTTAAGTTTTCTCGTAATCCCTAAGCTCTCCATTTAGGCAAATTTTCAGCTCAATAACTGTTTTGATCATTTTACCCGTCTCGTCTGCCCTGGAGTATAATGTGAGTTTTCTTGTACGATTTTTTTAAATATCATTAAATTAATATAGTGGTGACATCTCTTTTTCACTTCGCTACAACATGAGCGTAGGCTTGAATGTCGAGCTGTCGCCCAAAATCATAGGCTTTTGGTATCTTGAACAAAGCAGGTAGCTATATATATGAGGGAAGATAACCTTAACGAATAGTAAATAGTACGCAGAACATTATACCCTAGATACCTTCTGTTGATGGTTATTTAGAATTTTTATTCCCTCGAGCAAGAAAAACATAAAAACGTACCAGCTACTCATTCCGCCTTAGTCGTAATGTGAACTGAGTGAAAGGTTTATTGTTGTATCCACTAGCTGAGAAAAATGGAGCTCGTATCGTAGCACAACATACAGTTATAAAACAAATCGTAATTTTACCAACCAAGATATTTACAATAGTGCTAATGCCGCATTAGCTAAGGCTGACGAAACATCGAGCCTCTTGCTCGATATTTCGTCAGCCTGTTTACTCACCCTCTTTGCAGACTCCCAAAACGGGTAAATAGCAAATAAAATGGTAGTAAACTTTATTTCATTCCAGGTCTGTCTTATTCCCTAAGCCCCTTTTTTTTTTTTTTTTTTGGCGGTGGGAAATCATCAAATAACTTCTCCCGCTCTGGGCGGAGCGGGAGGGTATGTCAGACTCTTACTGACTAAAACCCACCCGTATTCCTTCCTGTTGCCTGTGTTGCGGGGGCCTCGGTGACCCATAAGTACCTTCCCGCGACCCCGGCAGGCATCGGCCCTAGTGGACCCCTACTACATGTGCTGACGACATCTCTTTGAGGCGCGCGTGGAATACAACGCGCCGTCGACCCTCCCTAAGCCCCTGACATAACAAATCGACTAACCCACAATCGACATTCGAATAAATACATTCCTGACTTAACATAATTACGCCAAAAAACTACTATCCCGTAAGCTTTTGTTCCTAAAACACATAAACTAGGAATATTAAAAGTATAAAACATCTCGCTGCAACGGTTTAATTCACTGCTACACTCCTAAAGCTTTCAAAGCACACGAACATCTCCATTTTTGGCATACAATATTTCGTTTCAAGAAATTCACGAGCATAGTACAACTAAAGAATAGATAGCTACAGAATGTCGGCACTATTCGACGAACGAAAACACGTATAAACAAGCACTCGCGAGTCGCGAGTGCCAATGTGCGCTTTTATACTTCCATAAAATGTATGTAAGTACACGCTATTGTCGCCTAATAAAACTACATATTTACGATATTTCAGGGATAAGGATAATAATATAAAACACCAAGATTTATGTTGTAATTTTACAATTTGTATTTCTTTATCAACATCAAATTAAATATTCTACACCATACCATCTCCTATTCATTCCCCACACAATATCACTATTTATTTAGTATTCTAATATTTACAATAAAACTAATAAGTTACCTTAATTTACAGTAGATCTCAAACAAACAAACAAACAAACAAACAAACAATTCTAATCCAATCTATATTTTCGCTCAGAGCCACTCGGTACTCGTACCTTCATCAACGCCCGAATCAGGGGGTCTACTCACTAAGGCCCGTATTATAGAACGTCACTCAATACTCAAGCACTACTTAAAACTAGATTCAAGCCATTTGATTGGTTAAAACTAGTTTTGAGTAATGCTTGAGAATTGAGTGACGTTCTGTAATACGGAACTAAGTCTGTCAACGAAGATACGGAAAGTAGTTTATCCGTCAAAACAAATGCCAAATTATTTTTTTCGGACGGGCAAATATATATCGGGAGTAGGGATAACTGGCAAATCATGTTGTCATTGATTCTTAGTTCGGAGCCCGAATTAATATTATGTCCGTAAGTGCTGCGGAGTCATTCATTCATTCATTCATTTATGTCCGTAAGTGCTGCGGAGTAGGAAAACCCGTAACTTCGGCTGAAACTACGGATTTTGTGCTTAAGAGTAGGCCGCCTGACAACCATTGTCGCGTCATTTTACATTTCCAATCTTTCGGTGTTACCAGTACAATATCCAATGTCTTAATAAATTGAAACCTAACACTATAATTTTATCGTGGACGGAAATTTAAAACCATGTTTCCATACATTTTACTTTCCTGTTTTATCGCCATGCCGTGACGTGGTTCGTTTGGCATAGTTTAAGATCGGCGCATGTACGCGTCTATATGTGCATGTGCCTGTCTTCAGTTGTATGAAGCCGACCTATTCTGTGCTACAACGCTGCAAATATCGCGTAGAAATTCCAATTTTAGCTGTCTCAAACAAAACAAGAAAACAGTTGAAAATGCCTGAATAAGTTAATTAATCAGTAGAAACGTTCGTGGTTCTGTCTTGAGAGCTGCGTCCTACATTTCTTGAGGGTTTAGACAAGAAATATATACATAAGTTATTTAAAACAGGTACACAAAATTTCTTCCTTAGAACATTTTGTATCGAATTCGAAATTGGTTTTGATCAGATGGTTGATTGTTTGTCGTTTCCAATTGTAAGGAGGCATATGATTGATTTATATGCCAGGGTCGGCATTTCATGTTTCATAATTTATACAAGTTTGAATTGTTCTGCAACATTAAGGGTGCTTCGACGTATAACTTTATGATGTAGTGTTATTTGACTTACGATCATATTTATGAAGAGATTTCAAAAATCATTAGTTTTACACTGGAAGCGTCATGTTGTTCCGCGGATATATATAACGTCACTCAAAATGGTAACTTATAGCGAATGTAAAGTGTAAAGAAACCCTAACCGAACAATAAAACTATCGTGTTTGGTATCTAATGAAAGATCTTGAGGAGTACTTTCTGAAAATATATCGGCTAATTTAGGATAAAACATTTATGTTTAACTGTGACTGTTTTCAATAACACTAATTACATTATGAATGGTTCAAGATATATCTGTTAAATTTTCCCATACGAAAGAAATGGGTGGGTTA
This sequence comes from Atethmia centrago, assembly GCA_905333075.3. Taxonomy (NCBI): domain Eukaryota; kingdom Metazoa; phylum Arthropoda; class Insecta; order Lepidoptera; family Noctuidae; genus Atethmia; species Atethmia centrago. Next base: position 12,264,617 of record HG995386.1, on the reverse strand, counting down.
CCCTCCAATGATCATTAATCCCAAAATAATGGAAATAAAAGAGAAGGTTAAAAACTAAAACCCGACTACGACAAAAACACCAACTAAAACGGTATAATAAACAAGACATCGATGTTTGTGTCTTAGTCGAGTTTTAGTTTTTTTAAATAAAGTGTTACTATGAAACCTGATTCTGGAACGAACCTGACCCACTTAGTAAATTGGTTGACAAACAAACCAAAATATGATATCCGAGTATGTAGTTACATTTATAACTCAAGGACGGCTCTTGTTTGCAGATATTAGTAATAGAATATCTTATGGTGTACATTTCAGTTGATATTTCATCGATCATACATAGCAGCAGGCTTAGCATGACACTCTCTATTTCTTCGAAGAATAGACACGGCTCTTTCTATACAAAGTGACATTTCGTTTCTCAGTTTTTGACATCTCACCGTAGAAATCCTTCTACAATCTGTCATCTTGTCTTTCAATTCTAACGATCTTTGTCTAGGTCCTTTTTGATGTAGAAAGATTTCTACGGTGGGATGTCAAAAAAGGAGAAACGAAATGTCACTTTGTATGGAAAAAGCCGTGTCTATTCTTCGAAGAAATAGAGAGTGTCATGCTAAGCCTGCAGGAGTGTCATTGGGATTTCCATTTAAGAAACTCTTTATAGCAGTAGCAGCCTGATTTCTGGATTTTTGTTTGATGGCAAGCCCATACCATACATTATATTGTGACACAATTTGGTATTCAAAAACCATGTTAGATATTAAGGCTGCTCTTTTTACAACTCATTATGGTAGAAGAGTTTGTAGTTATTGAAAAAAAATATAAAATTATTTCTAGGTAGCTACTGCTCACCCATCCATACATTCAATTAAAAAAATACATGCGAGACGGTTAGTTGATCGTAACTGTATACTTTTTTCACAAATAATAGTAAAGAATGATAATCTAAGAATATATGGCACCGAAAATAGAAAACTTTATAAATGTGTGATATATTAACCTCTAGATGTGGAGAGGAGGAGCATTTTCCTTATAAACAGAAACAGTAACCCCAAAAACGTAATTAAAAAAAAAACAATATAAAGTAATAGGTACGCAAGAATACAACAATAACAGCCATACTTAAGAAAAGAAAGGACGATTGTAAGAAATATCAGATTCTCTGGATTCTCCATAAAAACTATGGCGGGTAATAAAAGTTAACGGCTTGAAGTTACTGGTAGGGGAAAAAGAAATAAAATCAAGTAGCCGAGAAGGTCAGTCGGACCCTTTATTATTATGGGACAACTGAAGCAAGTTAGCTGGGGACGTAACTTCAAAACAGGGCAGGGGTATAAAAGATCTTATCGGAAAACACGTGGCGATTTGGGGACGTTGCAATGGTCATTTGGTGGTCAATGAACATTTTGAAGCGGCGAAAAAAGGTGGAGGTTCTCAACTCGACGCATATAAATATATATATATATGACGCTTCTCGACAAATAAAAATCTAAATTAAATACGTAAAGCGTAAAATGATTACAGCTTGATTGGTCTTCATTGGTTTGTTGATATATAGATATATACTTTTATTATGTCCAATTTTGACGCTTCTCGACAAATAAAAATCTAAATTAAATACATAAAGCGTAAAATGATTACAGCTTGATTGGTGTTCGTTGGTTTGTTGATATATAGATATATACTTTTATTATGTCCAATTTTGACGCTTCTCGACAAATGAAAATCTAAATTAAATACGTAAAGCGTAAAATGATTACAGCTTGGTCTTCGTTGGTTTGTTGATATATAGATATATACTTTTATTATGTCCAATTTAGACGCTTCTCGACAAATAAAAATCTAAATTAAATACGTAAAGCGTAAAATGATTACAGCTTGATTGGTCTTCATTGGTTTGTTGATATATAGATATATATACTTTTATTATGTCCAATTTTGACGCTTCTCGACAAATAAAAATCTAAATTAAATACGTAAAGTGTATAAAGATTACAGCTTGATTGGTCTTCGTTGGTTTTTTGGCGCTGCCTCAAAATTAGTTACTTAAATTAACTTAGGAGCTTAGTTAGAGCTAAAAGGTTATTTTTCGCTTTTCAGTTTTTTTTTTCGTCGTTTGAATTTTTTGTTATAGATTTTTAGTTGCCTGGTTTGTTTCGTTATTGGCCGATAATTACTGTATATTTTTGAGATTCTGAGTTCAATTAATTAGCTTTTAGATAACTGATAGCTTATTCATTTAGATCGGCTGTCTAATGATTGATTGGTTGTTATGTTGATATCGCCTAATGTGTTAATTTTTATTTTATTTCGTTTTTTTTATATTTTTGATTTGAAATTTGTTATCAGTAAAAAAATAATTTATATTTCTATTTGATGAATAATTTAAAATTGAATATAGATTGAATCAGGGTTTTAGTGCATTGGGGTGAGTTTGTTGCATTTATGCTGTTCTGCAGCTGTATCCAAATCGTAGTATATTACAACATTAGTGCAAAAGTGTGTTTATTTATTTGTTGATTTGTCCCGTTTACACGCAGCAATCAGCAACTTTGTTAATTGTTCCATGGAGATTAGCTTATGACCCACAAAGTGCTATATAGGCTACTTTTTATCCCGGAAAAATTTCCTCGCTCGGGAGTGAAGCGGTAGGCAATAGTTAGTAGCCACAGATGCCATCTAGCTACCGCATTGCAGGCAGTTTTTATTCACCACTAATAAATTTATTAGCACTTATAAAGTCTCGAGCCAAGATTCACCTCTTCAGAGCCATCTTGACGTTAGATCTGCGAGTTTCGTTTAAGATTTGAGATTTATTTTTCCGTAAAAATCATTAAATCTAATAAACCTGTTTAAGAAAGTGAATTTATGCTGTAAAAAGATATGGAAAGTCCTGGATGACTTTCCATATCTTTTTACAGCATAAATTCACTTTCTTAAACAGGTTAAAACACGAAACGAGGTTTAAACACGAAACGAGGTTTAAACACGAAACTCGAAGGCTACTTACTAGTAGCCTTCGAGTTTCGAGTTATATGATTCGTTCACTGAAGATTTCCACTAGTCACCTCCTGGCTCCATCATCAGACCCTGGACACCAAATGCAATATATTGGACTAAAATTTTATTGATTGGGTAAAAAAAAAACAGGTATGCCATTTGCGTCATGTGTCACTGTCATTCGTTTTCGATCATTCCGTTTCTCCTCGAGTTGCGTGAATTTGTTCTCTTTATTTGTACTCCCACTCCCTCTGTATGTGTGTACAAAAGGCAATGTTACTACTGTTACTAGGAGAACTTAGGATGCAAGAGCGAGCGAAGCGAGTTCGGGACTTGGGGCACCCGGACTCGGACAGGTTAGGTTCGAAGAGGATGGCGGGGTGTAGCGAACTCAGAACCTGCCATCCCCTTCTTGGTTTTTTTTTTAAGCATTGAGCCTGCGAAGCGGGGCTCTGATTACGCCTTTTAAGCAACTTTAAAGTCTCTTGAGGTTAGCTTACAATAATTTGATTTCCTCAAGAACGGTGCGTTACCTTTTCATGGAAGTAGTGCCAGGGAAGAGGGGTGTCCCCCCACCCCTCCACCTACCTTCTCCTGCCAAACGATACTAAAGTTTTATCCATCTCCCACTGTCGATTCATGCCGTGACGAATAGTATATTTTTTGTAACTTCTTCGAGAGGTGACCATACATAAACTATGGCGCTGCTCTCGACTAGAAGACGCCATGAGCAACGCCGTGATTTTACCCATCGCGTCACTGGATATGTGTCGTGGCGACCGTTGAACTTAGGCAATAACTCCGGGTTCATGTGGTACGTCGAATTCATGCTTGTAGCAGCTTCAGCTTACCGCGTCGTCGTCAGCGTTGTCATTGTGGTGATGCAGTCGCAAAATATTTTTACGGAGGCGTCCGTTTTCACCACATTTGCCACAAAAGGTTGTTTTAGCATTTTATTCCACTCGAATGTAGGGATCGTTGTGGATAAAAAACAAGTGACTTAAACTTCTTTTATATTTATTGTAATTTTACACGGATCGCGCACGCGTTCCGTTTTCAACCGTCGTCCATCTTGTCTGTTCCTTCCCTTTCTTCCCTGTCATACCTTCTCACTCGCACAATATTGTCATACCAATCTTCTAACATCCCTCATATCTTGTGTGTTGGCACTTCATTATTCATTCCCATATATGAATAGATTACTCTTTAGTAGGTACAAACCTACTATGCAGAAAATCAAAGTTACACAGAGTTCCACAATGGGAATTCTTACCGCAAAAAGTGATCTTCAATAGACAACCGTTGGATGAAGAAACTTGAGTGGGACAGGAAAGGATCCCAGTGGGGCGAGATCCAGAAACTACGTATGAAAGTTTTAAGTTTTATTTCAAGTCTTTCAATGATTTCCTCTTCGTATCGATGGCGAATATTGTTATTAATTCTACAATCGTTTTGTTGGTATTAAACCTGCATTTTTTACACTACATAATTCAACCGTTTTTTTGCGGAACCCAGCTGGCACACATGTGTTCGAATTTACATTCGAATTTTACTATGAAAAATTCTGGATTTTTTTGACAAGATGTTTGTGTGTCATTTTAATATTGTTTCTTCTATGAGTTAGGTTATGCTTCCTAATATATATTTCTTCAATCGCCTTTTGGAATTTTTGAACATCTAAATTTTGTAACCGTTTGTCTTTATAATCTGTCGCCTCCTAATTATTTTTTCTGATATGTATTCCCATATTTTTCTTATGTTGGTTATTATAATATTGGATATTTACCAATTCTCTTGATATTTATAGATTTACATCCTGACTGCAGACACACTCTTTATGAGTATATAGGATGAGGAGTCTGTATGAGGTATGTCTTGATTCCCACGAAATTGTGGTATGTCAAGCTTTTTATTATTTGAAAGTCCCGGCTTTTTAAATCCTTACCTTTTTAACCTTAACCTTTTTATATAGGGAAAATCACCAGGGTTCAGTTTTGGGGGAATCGCAAAAACGCGCCCAGGCTGAACACGATTACTGCACTCGCCACCTCGCAGCACTGACTTCATAGATCATACCTATCGACGCCGGTGCAGCGTCGATTCACTCACCGTAACGCAGCTCTCTTGGCGTAATCACCTCTACGCGGCGGCCCCATCCTGAGCGTCTCAACGTGGTCAGCGTCACGGAGACGTGACCCGACTCTGCTGGTCAGCTGATCGGCTAGCGCATGGTGAACCCAGTCAAGATCCCTGTTTATTCTTGCAATATCTATCCATTTTCATTTTTTTTCTTCTTTTTTAAACAGTTGGGTGTCCTCAACGCACCTAGGGGGGTGGATTACAATCTTCCGTCAACCCTTTTTACTGTACCGTTACTTCGCGCCCAACCCATAGATCGCTCTTCCTAACTCAAATTTTATAACAGATTCTTGTTACCTTTTTTTATTTTTAAAATACATTCCTTTTTATTTGCCACGTACAGCGCGTTTCATTTCGAAAATCACACTACACTACCTACTTAGACCCAGTAGCTGGCCATGTTAATTGCACGTTAATTTTGTCCCATATTTAAGGATTTGGACTGATGCAGTCTCGCGCTGAAGTTTTAGGAATAGTGCTCAGTAGGGATAGATTAGGATTTTTATTAGCGTTATTTAGAACTGGAGTAGTTCGTTATTCAGTGATTTGGGGTTTAGTTATTATTGGATATGGAGTATAATAATACCAGCATGTAACTATCCCATTGTCTCATACAGAGAAGGTGTGAAGATTAATCTCCACACTTGCTCAAAGCAGATTGGAGATTACAAACTATAAGTTCAGGTTTTTTTGCGATATTTTCCTGTATCGATCTCATAAATCTCGATAAACTTAGAAAGTACATATGAATTGAAAAAGTCACATTGGTACTTTCACGATTTCGAAATTCGTGCTTAAGACACGGTGCTTTAAACCCTTAGCCATCACTATTATGGAGTATAAGTATTGATAGAAATTGATCTGTGACTCTGATTTTTCAACCTATTTTATTTACAGGTTTTCGTCTACATACAAAGCATTTTTTGACGTGAAACATCTATTGGCGCGTTTTGGGGGTAAGACCGTCTGGTATACCGTGACGGCAAACAGCATGTCGCTATCTTATGCCGTCATGGAAAAAATTTCGATGTTTCACATCTTGTCAGATGTGAAACATCGAAATTTTTGCGTCCCGTGAGGGCAATTTTTTATTTATTTATGTATACTGTATTTGTAATATCTGGCATCTACTTTGAAAGAATGTGTGACAAATTTGTCAATATTTTCATTTCATTTATTTTCAAATCTCTGACCCTCTGAATCACTACAGAGTAGAACGTTTTTTGAAATTACTTATTTTAAGACCAAATAAAACGCAGTTTTCACTTTCCCTGTTTTCCCCTTACGGTACTATAAAATTTTGCGAACTTGAATCAGAACAACATTTTCAACATGCGGTATCTAGAGTGGGTTATCTGTTAGTAGCGTAATACAAAGAATGCGTAGCCGCCAAGGTAAACCAGGCCTTTCATTATTGAGATAACTGAGACAAGTAGAATAGATACGTGACTTTCAAAACAGGTTACATGTCATCATCTGCCAACCTTTTTCCCAACTATCTAGGTCAATCAGACGTAGCGTAACAAAATAATTCTATAAAATACTGTGTGGGACTAAAATTTTGGCTATTTGGGGAAATAAATACGTCTAGACTTATAAACATCTTCATTGTGTGCGTTTTGGAAATGAAGGGCAATAAAAAATGGGCTCAGATTCAGATATTCTTTCCTTGCTTTTATAAATAATCGGGACAAGTACTTTTTTTTTGAGGGTGAGAAATCATCAAATAGCTTTTCCCGCTCTGGGCGGAGCGGGAGGGTGTGTCAGACTCTTACTGACTAAAACCCACCCGTATTCCTTCCTGTTGCCTGTGTTACGGGGGCCTCGGTGACCCATAAGTACCTTCCCGCGACCCCGGCAGGCATCGGCCCTAGTGGACCCCGACCTATGTGCTGACGACATCTCTTTGTGGCGCGCGTGGAATACAACGCGCCGTCGACCTGGGCCTGGTCCTTACCGGACGGTGAGCTACCCATTGCTCACCGTCCGCAAGCCCGCGCCTACGGTGGCAAGAATCCGCCCGGGATTCCCGACGCCCAGGGCGTCTCCTGCGGCGGCTAGGGGCGAGAGGGCGCGAAACATGCCTTTCCCTCAACCGTCCCGCCTCCTCCTTCGCGAGCATTACTGCTTCGCAGAAGGAGGTGACGGCTGCCCATGCCCTCTCGCTCCGTACCATGGCCTGAACCAGGGCCGGACGCGAGAGATCTCTGCCGCCGATCGCCTCCACGAGGACACGGCGGTGCTCTGCCCAAGCCGGGCAGACCTCCACCGTATGCTCCACCGTGTCCTCCGGGTGATCCACACAGTGGTGACACCCGGGCGTTTCCTCCCGCCTTATCCGACACAGGAACCTCCCGAAGCTGCCGTGTCCGGTGAGGACCTGCGTCAGGCGGAAGGTGAGGACGCCGTGGCGCCTCTCTAGCCACTCCTCAAAGAGGGGACTTATCGCCGCAATTGTGGCGTGCCCAGCACTGGGTTGCGACAACCGTACTCTCCATGACGCCATGAGATCCCGCCGGAGCTCCGTTCGCTGTGCCGCGATTTCTCGCGGCAGTGGGCTTACGCCCCGGCGTTTCACCTCCTCGCGCCACTCCCATACGTGCTCGAAGACTTTTGCCTCCAGATCCCATGGCGGCAATCCGGCAAGGAGGCTCGCTGCCTCACAGGAAACCATGCGGTGTCCCCGGACCATCCGGATGGCCATGACCCTTTGGGCCGCGCTCAACCGGCGGGCTGGCCGCAGCGCCAGAGAGCGCGCCCATACAGGAGCCCCGTAGAGGGCCATGGACCGCACGAAAAATTCGAATACATGTGACATCTACCAACCCGAACTGGGCCCGCGTGGTGGATTATCAGTAGTAGCACTTGCGACCAGTAGCAAGTGCTACTGCTGAGCATGAGGTCCTGGGTTCGATTCCCGGGTCGGGCAACGTGTTATTGGGTTTTTCTATCTGGAATTTCTCAGTAGCAGCCCGGAGTCAGGATTTGTGCCCGGTTGATGGCAATAGGCTCGCGCCCTATTACATGGGACTTAAAAACATAACAGGCGAAATGTGGGTGTACTACAGGTACACCTCTGCCCAACCCTACACGGAAACAAGGCGTGATGCTATGTTATGTTATTTACAATTCGCACTAGATAAATATGCTGGCTCAACCCAAGATATTTCTAAGGCTAGGTATAGTTTTCACTAAAGTAAATTTAGTAGTACCTAGGTAGGTCACATTTTCATACTGTTTTTTTTTAGGCTACTGCTTTCTGTTTATCGTAGTTTGTTATTCTTAACATCGTACCCAACTCTTCGTTGGCCTATAGATCGTGCTAACACCTTTGGGATTAGCGTCGTGTTTACGTACATGTACGCCTTTCTTTCATTGTCAGATTCGCCGTCAACATGGCGCCGACGCTTGGTCGTTGCAGTGACGTCGAGCTATTAAAACGATGAGAAGACTTATTAGACAATAAAGCACATTGTAGATTGGTACAAGCACAATACTCCGAGACAAACTTGTGATGAAGAAAATCTATTGAATACATGTAAGCTTAAGTCCTTAATTAGGGTGTATTAACGTAGAACGCTAGTAACCGGCGCCGATATGCCAACACTTCTCGGCGCCGATAAGCGCTGGTTGTCAGCGATGGCCAGCACAGGCAACTTCCATACTTTTTGCGCAAACTGTCGCTTATAAGCGCCAACGAGTTCCTATGTAATTAGTCACCGCCGGTTACGAGCGTTCTACATGCATACACCCAACAGCTTATGTAAGCTAGTGTTTATGTTAACCCTTGTAAACATAAACACCGTTACTATTATACGTATATGTTATACCTATAATATCCTTTGACATAACCCACCACATTGTGGTTGAACGACACATTTCACCGGAAAATGACACGTGCATTTAAACGGATAGTGCAAATAAACTGATATCGTAAATGACAGACATTTCACAATCGTTATTTTAGCCTATATTTAGTCCTAGATTTTCTTAGAATGCATGTAACTCATTTTTAATCCTGTATCCTGTGTTTTTAGTCTACTGTATGCTAGTATTATAATTGTAAGGAATGTTAAAAAAGGTGAAATACCAATGTCAAACGTGTAAATAACCTCAAAGAGTATCTTTCTTTATTGACGGCATTAAGATTATTTGCACTGACAAACTGCTACATTATACAACTTAATAACTCCACTGTGTATCGTATAAATAATATTCGCCAACGTACATATTATGTTTATCTCACAACGAATGTTCACCACATTGACGTTGAGTCATCTCGCCGTGATATGACACGTGCGTATAAACGTCACAGGTAATGTGAAATCGTGTGTGACGGACTCGTAAAAAACGTTTTCCGTGTTATAATATCAAGATAAATTTACTTTGTTAGAATGTGAAACTGATGCAAAAGTTTGGAAAGCCTGTGAGTAATTATAATGTAGGTTTGTCATGCTTTTGCTCGTTAATTACTGTGTTGATTTTCTTTGACGAGTACACAAAAACATAATTGTAGGGAATTCTGAATTTAAACATAATAATGCCATTTGTATTTTAATTGTATCTCTTTGAAGAGTCCTAAATTAATGCAAATACTTATTTTCTTAGAAGTGTTGTAGTTTTCACATACATTTGTAATAAACAAATAATAATAATTTATTTAGACACATATATGTTTTGTAGTGTGTTTTTATTTTTTTGTGTGTGTGTGTTTTTTTATGTACCTAACATACAAAATATACATTATTAATTACATGGTGAACACACGAATTGTTCGGTGAAGAGCTGCTCTCCTAGCTAGATAACTGAGTAATCTGTATTTAGAAGAGACAGACATATAATAATAATATTACTTTAAAGAAATTAAATGAAGAAATTGATCTCAGTCCTTAGTCAAACTGTACAGAGCTAACTGCCATCCTCCTGTAACTACAAAAACTGTAAGTAGTTTTAGTAAAAGAAGAAAAAACCTGGCACGTGTCTGTTTCTTTATTTTTCACTTTGCCGGTTCATAGATAGAAGAAAAGTTTGAACGAAACAAACAAGAAACCCAACAAATTTTAAATTTAATATTTGTCTAAGATTTGTACTCCGAGACTTGTACACACAAAACTTCTCCGACACTTAAGCATAATCAGCCTATAATGTTCCCACTGCTGGGACACAGGCCTCCTGTCTGTGAGAAGGAGTGGGCCGTAATCCACCACGCGGGCCCAGAACGCGTTTGATAGATGTCACGTGACTTCGAATTTTGGTTCTAGGACACGTCGGTTTCCTCACGTTTTCCTCTACTGACACTTATTGTCCGAAAGAGATACCAAGGCCCCTGACAACACAGGCAGCGGAAGGAACATGGGTGGGTTTTAGTCAGTAATAGTCTGACACACCCTTCCGCTCCGCCCAGAGCGAGAAAAGTTATTTGATAATTTCACACCCAAAAAAAAAGAGATATACACCAACTTACTGTCATAAATCACTTTTCAGTGACGTCATTCATCTGTAAATTGCGGACGCTATGTGACAGCCACCACTCTTCTAGGGAACGGTAGCTTTACGCGCTAGAGAAAATGGCGCGTCATGTTTTGGTGACAACTAAGATCGTAAGTTCGTAACCTACTATACTATTACAGGTCCCAATAACAGAAACTATTTACTTTTAAAAGCCCCAAAGCTTTGTTCCACTAATCCTTCAATTACTCAGTTGGTTTCACATGGATTGTGTGAATCTTGTCAGTGGAAACGTAGACCCTTGTCTGAAAGTGTCCGGATATCCAGCGTATTTCATTCGACCTGTCAATCCGATGTCCTTTTTAATTTAGCGAATCTTGGTCCGATCAAAGAATAGTGTGCAAACATATTTAGCTTTCTCTTCTCTCATTCCAGGGTGCCTCTAGGGTTGGTTTGTCAATATATTGACCCGTAGAGGCATCCTGGGAGGAAAAACTGAGGTTTACATTGAAAGAGTTGGAATCTAGCAAAAACTAGTGTGGTCAGCTGCTACAGGAGAGGGATAACACCGAGGTGCAAGTTCAGTATATTAATAACAAGAATACTGAACTTAAGAACCGTTTGGCTAAACTACATACATACAGCATATGGACCAGCATCAACACCTCCGTCAACTTGTGTCAAATTTTCAGCAATGTAGTGACACCCACGAACTGGCTTTGAGACAGATATCTTGAGTTGTAACTGGAATCAAGCAGGGCCTTCAACATAATAATCCGTTTGGAATCTCTCAAAGCCGGTGAAAAGTCTGCGATCACCTGCTGTCTTTATTATGAGTTGGTTGGTAGCGGGTTCGGACCCACATGTGTTGAGCCAATTGTAACAATAGACTTAACTGAAGATACTAACACTAAATGCAATTTGTTTACTAGCCATAATATGATATTTTTATGGCTAGTTAAACAAAGTATATTAAAATTAATAGAATAATTAGAAAAAATAAGACGTTAAAACGCCAAAAAGTGAACAATCGACGGAAGCCCAGCGCGTACCCGATTTGGTGTCAAAATAGGAAATCAATTGTGTCTCATCAGCTGTCCTTGACCGATTAAATAAAAAATTGTAATAGAGAATTACAATAATGTAATACTATGTATGATACAGACACTGAGCACCCTCAGGACGAATTGCTTGTTAGGGAATATAATCTAAAGGATATCTGTAGTATATATAAGGCTTCTCAACAAAACAAGACCTAAGTAAGCGCTTGCAGGAGGCCAATGAGTTGGCAGACCTGGTCAAGTACAATGCGGAGGGGTATGATGAGTACACACAACCTCTCTTTTAGTTGTGCCTGCTCCCAGGAGCCCCAGCCTCAACTTGTTACATCCATACACTCAGTGGCTCAGCCAGTAGATAAGCTATACGGATGATGATAGCAGTAGTGTGAATAATTTGCTTAACACAACATATGTATTTTCTGACAAATTTGGTCAAGGTTTTGGTAGTATATTTAATCAGTGTTTGCAACAATATTTAATTAATAATTGTTTTCCCGGTGTCAGTATTAGCCAAATAATTAGCAATTTTAATATGACAAACATAAACCCCAGTTCCACTGTTATATTATTATATGGGGATAGTTTGACTGTAAGAAAAAAGGACATAATTGAATGTATCCATTTGATGTTGTTACATCTCAATGAGATCAATAATTGTAAATTTATTTTTGTGCCTTGCCTCAATTTAAATATTTGTCTGAAGAGCAAAATAGGCACATTTATAATTTAAATATGTTCATTTCTATTAGGACTTTTCGTCACAGTGACGCTGTTTTATGTTTTGATTGTAATCATTTTATTAATTATTACAAACTGACAAATTATACAATATATTTGCCACCTAGTTGTAGGAGACATTTTGCTAATCTTTTAGCATATAATATACACAGTGACACTGGTACCTGGTAGTGTACCATCGATAACTGCTAGTAGTGGTACTAACACTACTTTTGATACGCCTTGTGATTTAAACTACTAGGTGCGACAAAGGGTAAGCCATATATGTTGAATGTTGTACATCAAAATATGCAGGGTCTGTCCGGGAAAGAGCTAGGGTTAAGTTTATTTATGGAGAACTATAATGTTCAGGTGTTATCTTTAACTGAAGAATACTGGTTGAAGGAACATGAAGTAGTGTTTGTGAATGATGATCATTTTACTGTACAAAGTGCATTTGCAAGAAAAGGTGTTATTCGCGGTGGATCTTTAGTTCTTGTTTCAAACAAGTTGAAATGTTGCCAATACACAGACGTTGATACTGCTCGGTTAGTCTATTTTAGTTATTTTCGTAGCGTATGTCCTACGGTATTCTTCTATGGAGCAAAGCCGCTGACATTCAAAATATATTTGTTCTTCAAAAACGAGCTGTTCGAGCAATTTACCAGCAAGGTGTCAGAAATTCTCTGAGAGATTTTTTTAAAGATTTGGTATTCTCACGGTGGCATCACAATTCATCTTCAACAACATCTTATATATATGAGGAAAAATTATACACTTGTTCTCTAATAACAGTTCTATTCACAATATTAACACCAGAAATAAGGAAAAATCACGTGCTCCATTTCACCGGCTTCATAAGGTTCATAAATCGTTTGTTGGGCTTGGTATAAGTTTTTGTAACAACCTTCACTCTTCTTTACTAGATTTGCCTTTTAATACGTTTAAAGCTTAAGTAAAATCTAACCTTTGTTCATACTATTCTTATGGCATACTATTATATCAACGACTACTTAAACAATTAGAACTGTTGGTCGCTGTAATTAACTCAAGATAATGTTTATGTTCACATAATCAGCCTATAATATTCCCATTGCTGGGATACAGGCCTACTCTCTGTGAGAGGGAGTGGGCCGTAATCCACCACGCCGGCCCATTGCGGGTTGGTAGATGTCACATGTCTTCGAATTTTTGGTTCTAGGACATGCCGGTTTCCTCACCGTTTTCGAACCTACGATCTACAACTCGTAAGTCGCGGCCGTTACCACTGAGCCACCACTGCTCTCTATGTTTATGTTCTTTCTCCAGAATTAGCTCACCTAGTAACAGATTACATGTGTTCATATAATTATATATTTTATTTGACTGTAAAGTTAATTTATCTTTAATTTTATTTTCATTTATTATTGACATAATCTACTCAGTAGCTACATTATTTTTTTTTATGAATTGTATTGCATTATGTGGTTAGCAAGCGACCTCGACAATTTATATATTATTCATGCCGGAGCAACCGGCAGCAAGTTCGTCATGCTCCCTTAGATGTCACAGCTTGCGGTAGCGTCGGGGGTCGGGTTGCCTCCTTCCTTTAAATATGGTGAGGTGGGGTAGTGGCTGATCTTTGCATTATGCTCGTGAACGGGTGCTGCTTGTGGTGGCTGGTCATCTTGCTGGCCATGGTTTTGTTATTGTTATTAGTAATTAACTGTTTATTTATTTTACTTCGATGGTCATTTGTGACTTCGAGTTACAGCTATAGCTTTACACCATGTTCTTCACGTTATCCATAAACTTTGGCAAATGCTTCTATAGCTTTTAAAAATCAAACCTAATAATGGAAGTAGTACTTAAAAAGGCTTCGTTACAAAGATATTTGTAATTTCATTTAATGAACTTTAATTGAGCTATGCAGTAAGAAAGGGTCTTAAATTGGCCTATGTTGCCGCTTAGTACAATTAAAATGATAAATCTATCAAATGCTATTTGCATTTCATTTGCAGGTACGAGAGGAACCCGAGAGTTAGCGAAGAAGTACGATAATTTTATATAACGAATCTATCAAAGAGATTAAACTGGTCTCTATGGAGACCTAAGTTGGTATTTGTCATGCATGATTTTAACTGTCAGATTTGTTGTTTTTTGTAATTTGCTTTTGGGTTTCCGATTAATTTAATCATTTATTTTGATTACAACATTCACTATGCCGTACGAGTATCCGGCTCAAAACCAAGTTGATATTCACTTCATCTACGGTTTCTGTGACGGAAATACTACGCTGGTACGAAAATACCAACGCGATTCCCTGGTCCCTACGTTCCTGATATACGAACATTTATTAACACAGGAGATTTTGTGAGATCGGAATTAGACCACGCCATCCAGGGGGCCTACCACCAGCTCTTATAACAGTATTATTATAATCTTACTTTGACTTTTCGTAACATGACGTCCTTAAAATAAGCTTGTTATATTATTTGAAACAATGTTATTTTCTTAACGGTTTTGGTGTCGTCACCTCTAAAAGTTCATTAAATTCGTACCACAACGTGACTTTTGACAGCTAGCAATATTGTTTTTACGTCAAATTTAGCAGTCTTAAAAAAGTTCCTCGGACTCGACGGAAACATTATTGTTTTGCAAATTTATATTTAAAAAAAACAATTTTGTGTCACCTTGTAAAGTACGTAAAAAGTTGGCGAATGAATTGTGTAAGTATCTAGAGATTTCGTAGTACATGAGACCTTAATTTTTTGTTTAATTCTAGATGTTGAATGCGTGCGAAATATATTATCGCAGAAAAATATTGTTTAATTTAATATTGATATACCTACTAAACACAATCTAAATAGCCAACATAAAAAGTTGTATGTACCTACCTAGTTACTTTAGTCCAGCCTGCCCCATCTTTATGAGCGCTATCACCTTGCGAGTTCAAGCATTCCGCAATCTCTTTCCACTTTCTTCGTGAGTACTCCGTGGTTTGTAGGGAACGATTGTGGGCAGTACCGATACTTCTGTTTAAAATTAAAACTTCCCAGAGTGTCTCTAGTTGCCGCCAGGAAACCCGATTAACTATTCGGCGGTAAAATTAATAACAAAACACTAATCACTGAGTCTGACCACATATTGTTTCGAACTATCTTCGTCAAAACATTATAGAAAAATATTTCTTTGTTTTAAAACTTATTCACTGAGTAACCGTATTTAACCTAACCTTGATTCTATGTCGGCTTTGTAGCCAGTTAGACCTTATGCAAATAACATAAAATAAAGTCAACCACTTGAAAACAAAAGTATCGCTACGTCCGCGTCGTCATCGAGTTTCAAATTTCGTTCTGATACGATATTTTGTTCCGATTCATATCATGTCACAACTTAGCCGTAGCTTAATATTGTATTTCTTCAATTGTTTTTCTCATTTTTCAAAGCAAAATGTTTTAATATTAGCGACAATTTCATGGAAATTACTCATACAAAATATATTCTAACGCAAAGTAATATTCTTAAAAAAATTTTGCTTCAAAATAAATCGTAGTAGCGATTCGGACCAACGTGTGAAAGGGACAGTGCTATACAGTTCATATAGCGTTGTTTCTTTTCTATTATAGCAGGCAATAGACAAATCTAACAAATTGTTCGTTCTTTCCCAGCACTCAGCAGGAATAAAACAATATTGAGCTATGAATGTCATGGTACGAATATGAGTAATGTTATTATAAGCTTGAAATAAAACTCTCTTGAAATAAGATTGTTTCGTAAAAGATTGTGGTCGGCCCTCTGAACGAGCAATCAATTTGAGCGTCGACAATAATAAAATATTTCGTGAATTACTACGAATAGCAAACAAATGTTGACTTTTTCACTGTCGACCACTTCCAACGACGAATCCATGGCTACTAAAGAGAGCGGGCGGTTGCCGCACGAACACAAGTCGAACTGTGTTCGTGTCATGTTCGCTTTGCTTATTTACGTCCACACGTACGAACGAAATGTTCCGAGTTCGATGTTTGCGTTCACCATATTTTTGTTCGTTCGTGCATACATGCCTTTAGAGACTCAAATATTAGTCGCGTACATACTATAAATAATTTTTAATCCGTTCCAGAGGTTAGCGCACGCCATTAAAAAAACAAACTCTTCTATATTAGCATAGAAAAGGGGCCATATAGTTTCAAACTTTCAAAAATTCAAACTAGACTGAGAATCAGCACTTTTCGAACGTCAAAATTGCATAAGACAGTCCCCCAAAAACGCCCGCCTTTCACCACAACCTAGTGCTTTAGCTAGGAAGAAGTGGTGCAACGAACTCCCCAGCAGCACAGCAGTCAGTTTAGTGAGATAAACTAGATTATACATATATAAATCGTATGCAAACTAATTAACGCTACGAAACAATAAACATTAAATTACTTGCCATATGTTAGCTAACACACGCCAATTTATGCAACAAAACAATGAAAACTGTACTCATGCAGAAAAATATCCAGGTCAGCGTTTTCACTTAGAACATAATCCTCATTACGTGACCTTACCGTATAATGCGAAGGCACGCTTATAATACTAGCATATTATTATAACCGTTTTCTTAAGGACGGTGTTATAAGCCTGCAGGTAGTATAAAAATGATATGCTTGCGAAATATGCTGTTTTGCTTTGTTTTGGGTTACATGTGGTTGTTAATATTTTAGAAATTGCAACAAGTTTGCTGTTTGGCATTTGCAAATTTTGCAATATTACTTGATAAAAAGAGGATAAAAGAACTAAGTACAATACTATGAACGATTCAAATGTACAAAATAAATCTTTGATATTCTAATGATTATTAATTTATTTTTATTTAATAGAATTTTATTTTTAGAACTATCCTGTCATATCTCTTAGTCAGTGAGGTATGACATGATATAAAAACAAAATTAACAATCACTCTCACGTTTAAAACGGGTCCTAAAACTACTAAAAGACCAGACAACTCAAATTCTCTCATCAAATTGACCTCACAAATCTCTAAAATGAAAATAACACTCTAACTTCCAACAAACAAACATGCAACATCCAACATCAACTAAAGTAAGAAAGAAATAACCGGACAAGTGCGAGTTGAACTCGCATGGCGATGGTACAATGCAATGATGTGGGTTCCGTACAAAGAATATGTTTATAATTTATTCCAAGAGCAAACTTGCCATTGTAGTCGAAAAATATGTTCGTATGGGAGAGATTCCAACTGCAAATGTAATTTTGTACGCACAATATTTTGCGGTCGCTCTATCGGTTGAGAAATCTTCTCCCATCACACATAAAGGCAATGCTTGTACAGTCCCTTATCTTTCCCATAATTGACTATGGTGATGTGTATTACTATGACCTGAATGCAGGTCACATCAATAAACTTTACCGACTTCTCAATAATTAATTGCATTCGATTCGTTTTCAATCTTCGTAAGTATGACCATGAATCCGCACACCATGTGCTTCTAAAATGGTTACCCATTCGTCAGCGCAGAGAGGTGAGGGTTCTGTTTATAATGCTCTCTATTCGCAACAAACCCACTTCTCCTTCTTACCTGACTTCCCATATTCAATACTAGTGCTCTGCCCATGGTAAAAATCTTCGTTCCAACAACAATCGTCTTCTTCGATGTCCTTCTCACCACTCTGGTTTCATTCACTCTTTTTTCTTTGTCCAGGCTGTCTTTCTTTGGAATGCGCTTCCTCTGAACATCAGGACGGCGACCAGTCGGTTGTCTTTTAAACTGAAGGCACGTGAACATATATGTTAGAAATTGGCAGAAACATCCCAGCGCTGATATTTTGCTGGATTCGTTTTCTCCTCTACTGATCGTTATTTCTCCTGACAAAGTTTATTCTCTTTATATGTATGTATCTACGTATATATTCTTGTATTGTATAGTCATTTACGTGTTATCTATCCCTTAAGTTGCACCTGCCATGTGTCTTCTCTGCATCACCCTAAGGTTGACTGGTAGAAAATGCCTCAGGCATTAAGTCCACCTTGGTACGGTATTTTTTTTTACTTGTGCATTAAGTTTTAATAAATAAATAAATAAAATATTGAGAGATTTACCATGTTATTTTAACACCATAGACTTCTTATAGGTTTTCCTGTAATTTATAGTAGTCTGTAGTAATGAATTTATCTGTATTTTTTTCACAATTTAAGGCTCAGTAGTTTCGGAGATAAAGGGCAGGAATGTTAAATTTTTAGAAATTTTCTTAAATAATTTAAAAAATATTTTAACATTATAAAAAATATATATTTGAGACTCTCACAATATTTATTTATTTTTTATATATTTTTTTACAACCCTTTCATTTGATATGCCACACGGTACAGTTTGTCCACAAAAGTGACCCTCATATTCAAAATTAATTATTTACCATTCACGTCCGTCTTTGGGTCACAGAAATGTATATGTACCAAATTTCAATTTAATCTTTTCAGTAGGTTCGGAGCAAATCGGCTGTGACAGACGGACAGACAGACAGACAGACACACGAGTGATCCTATTTGTGAGGGTTCCATTTTTCCTTTTGAGGTACGGAACCTTAAAAACTTAGAAAAAAAATCATTTAGTTTACATAACTGTAGAACAAAACGAAAATGGAAGAAAAACCTATATATATAAGTGACTTTTTACATCCATTTTGCTGAAAGATCGGCCTAATGCAAGTCAAGTGCGTTCATTTACACGGAAAAATCCTTAATCATGGCAGTTCTACCGTACTCTAATAAATGGTCGAGCGTGTATCTTGGGCATTCGTGGGCTTGTGGCATTGACGCACAATGGTGAGGGTAGGAAGGACTAAGTATGTGTAAATGTAGGTAGGTGTAAAAGTATATACATTTTGAAAGAGAAGTTATGGTGTCCGAAATTAATAAGACATTGAATTTGAGATTTACGGCCTTGTAAATATAAGAATCACACATACAGGTAGGTCTCAAAGATTTCTTTTTTCACATATACAGCAAAAAAAATAAACAGTGCGCAAATTTTGCCAAAGTAAACTTAAACGAATTTTAATAAACATATTTTTTATTATAATATGTATGTCTTATTAATACTTTGAAATTGATTTTATGGTCAATCTCCGGCGCGCGGCCCGGTGGCACGCCACGATACTTATCAGCTCTCCGCTAGGTCGATGCGCCGACGCAACTTATCTACCTACAACCCGTGCGAATTAACTAGACACCTGTACTGAGCGGCGTCACAACATCAGGTGCCTAGTTTTAACTTGCATGGGTTGCACGCAGGTTACTAACCGCTAATTTTATCAGGTTCAAATTAGACTTTTTTTAAGTTTAGGCCATGACCCGAAATTTGTAAAGTAATTCCAATTTTTCCTTCATACTTGCCTTTGATAGGCTGCTAAAATGCACTTATAGGGGACTGCGGGGTTACGGATCCCATTGGTACCACTCACTCAGTACGGCATCCCCACTATTATTGTCATGAATAATCTTGGGTACATACTATCGCAGGTGCCCAAATACGACCACTTTCAAAACAAAATCCCATGCTCACGATGGCCACATTTGTTTACCGCCCCTTTTTGCGTCGACAAATACAAATCATTCCTTTTGTTTAAATAAAAGACGGCTAAATAGAAGTATGGGCGACTGCCTTAGTAATGTATAAACATTGTACGTAGTAATTTGTAATGCTGAATAGCTGAATATTAGTATTTCGTATGAATAAAGTTTCAGGAACTTTTCATATCATTACAATCCTGAAAATAAAATCGTAGAAACTCCTACGTCAATAGGTATACAAACTTGTAAAAGAAAAAGGTTTTGTTAGGAAAATCGCCCTACTCATACATATAATACGCACGTCATGTGTCAAACGACGGTTGTTTTGTTAATCGAGATGGGATTGAACTTGGAATGTAACAGAATCGATTAAATAATTGAAAATACAATTATTGTTGATCACTGTCAGTCAACATTCTTCGACATAAAATAGTTACCTATATTGTGAAGGTTATTGGATCATTTGAATAGATTATTGAGTTTACACATGTTCCGAAGCTTTTGGTCATTTTTTATTTGCTTCTAATCGAATCAAGTGTAATCGAGAAGAATCGATTGTCACTTTTTTGTGCCAGCACTATTTAAGTTCCCGTTTCTTTCCAGATTTTGCCAATAATTTCTAAAAATCAGATAAAAGGCAATCAATGAAATCAACGTTTTGAAACGTATTGCGATTTAAAAAATAAATAATACATAATAATTAATACTGTTCATTTCAGATTATGCACATATCTTTAAAAGTAGGTTTATCGTCCACATTTTTGTAGAAAGGAATAGTCGCTTAATCGCTTTTGCTCCTTCAAACAAAACACATGAAAAAAAACTTTTAATTATTTGATTAGTTCGCAAAAGTTCTAGGAGAATAATAAAACCGTAATAATGAATTAATAAATATTTGAATGTTAGGAGCTAATGAGGTATTTCTATACAAGCTAAGGGCAGTTGTTTAGCCATGTCCTTTCTCAGGCTCTGTTACAATGATCACAGATATCCTTTACCCGTTTTTTTTTTCATTTACAAAAACAAGGGACTGAGCAAAAATCTGATGCTGCGATCCTATTGGTTGATGAGCGTAGGTAAGCGTGATTATAGCGGCTGAGCGCTACAAATAGGAATAGTCCTTAAGGAGGTCCGATCTGAACACCCGCGATAGTACACAAACTCACGTCTTGATTCCCATGATGGTAAGCAGAAACTACAAAACGCCACTTGCTACGATCCTTACTTACTACTTTTACTTGGGATGAAGCGTTATCTAAATGAATACAAATCTTAATGACTGTAAATTTATTCCAATTACAGTTACTAATTTACGCAATTTCTATCTCGACTAAAAAGAAAATACTGTTCAATTTTGATATATTATTTTTACTTCCACTTACACGTAGTATGAACGTTTGTAGGTCTTTCAGTAAACATGATGAAAGTTTGTTTAAGTGAACCCATTCAAAGATTCTCTGAAAAGAGAATCACGTACATTTGTACCTACTTGTTCGTTTCCTTTAAGTTTTTCTTTTAATACCTAACATACTGGCAGAAAAAGACGTAAGTACAAGAAGGGACTAATTCACTTTAAAAAAAAATATGGTTAAAAATTAGCTTTTAGCTTATAGCTTGCTTATAATAGATTTAACATAAACATATGTAAATATAAAAAAAAGGTTCAGAATAAAAGTATGATTAACATAACCAAATTAGATCCTGAATAAGACCCTTCCTATCCAGGATCATAATATGCAACAAAAAGTTTCCTTGGGTAAAACATTTATTTTGTTTACTTTTGTGTGTTGAATAAGATTAAGCAAAAGCTGGAAAGTTTGTGTAAACACCGTATCACGAGGTTCCGAAATTAGTGTATCCTAAAGTTATATTTATTTTTGCTAAAAAAAGTCTTTAAATAGATTCGCAAACAACTTCTTCACAAAGTGTGAATTGTGCAGACATGCAGAAATGATAATCGTAGTTTATGTGTAAAATCAACGAACAAAATAAGTTGGCACACCCTATGTTGCGAACTTTTTCACAGGTATTCATTAATTTTAATCAAAAGTTATAATCAACATGTTTGGTCAGATTTTATTTTCAAATAAAAACATGATATCCGAAATTATTTTGACTCACCTATTCATAAATGTCAATGCCATTGACAAATATTGCTGTATATTTTACCATGGTTATAAATATCTGACGTTAATATTACTGACGTTCAAAGGTGCCTGGGGTTAGAAATTACTGTGAATATTCTTGTCGCAAAAAGAAGGTCGTTGACATGACTCAATCTGTAATTTTCATGAAGTTCAAATCTTAGATCAACATTTGTTTTATGTTAATACGGAAGCCGAGGAAGCAGAGGATCCTGTAAATGGGTCGCGTTTTGTCATAAGGTTTAATGTTCGCCATTTTCAACTAGGGGTCGCTGAGCCCGTTGCCTTTTTTATTCTCAAGAGGTACTCGGCTTAAAGAAAAATGTTTGTTAAAGTAATTAATTAGGTTAAACACAAACCGTGGGACGTTTAAATAAGGTCGCATTTTGACTTAGGACTAATAAAAACGATTTACTGTTACCTTTTTAAAATAAACTGTGCACTTTTTCGGGGTCGTTGGTATTTGAACTGTCGGTTTTATTGACCTCTCGTTTTGTGAGTTATTTATTTTTGTAATCTGTCAATTTCACTACAAAATTAAAGGCTGATATATTTTGAAAATTGGATTTGGAATTAATATTTTTTATCAATAGGTTGGATACACACAGAAGGGGAAGACAGGGCGATGCGCTAAGGTAGCTAGTTGTGTTGATGATTTTAATGCTTATAGTTCTGTGAATACATATTTGTTACGGTCGCGAATCATCTTATAATCAACATAAAACCTTTACTGACATTCAAATTACAAGAAACGTATGTTTTTTGAAGTGTGAATACTTCTTTAGGCACGTTGGGCACGTTTGGGATGGGGAAAAAGCACTGAACTCGTGTGACCGTCCCGCTCAGATACACACAGATGTTTACCTACAAGTTTGTGAAGCTAAGAAACTTTCACTTTTGTTTTAATTGTGCGGGATACCCTGGCTCCATCGCCTTAACAAAACAATAAGAATGCGCCTGAAAATTGTGATATTGATATTGAATGAAGAGTTTTATGGCTATTGTTAACAGCCAATAAAATTGAACTGTGCCAAGCTATTAACTGTTGAGTCTGTTCTGTATGGTATAGCAGACACCTCGTTACTTTATTTTTTTAATACTAATCAAAAAACATGATAAGCAACTAATCGCCTCGCTTGCTCTACCGCAACCCGGTAAACAGGCATTTAAATATTATTGGTTCTTCCCATCAAGAAATCAAAATTATAAAAATTCCTGCAGACTAGCGCGACATCGCGGGTGCGACAGGCAGCAATATGCCTGTCGGGCCAGCGATACCTAGTCTGCACGAACCTTAACACTACTAATACCGTTTAACGCGAGCCTTAATATTTTGTTATTTTTGTCTGTTGTCCTTGTCAAACTTATTGTACCTA
Organism: Atethmia centrago; assembly: GCA_905333075.3. NCBI lineage: Eukaryota > Metazoa > Arthropoda > Insecta > Lepidoptera > Noctuidae > Atethmia > Atethmia centrago. Next base: position 12,241,180 of record HG995386.1, on the reverse strand, counting down.
CAACCTCCTTTAACTGGAAGCACGCACACTATTATTTGTCCCTATTCTTGTAAACTTGCATGTAATTGTATAGCCTCTGTTGGAGATCCAATAAAATAAAATAAAAATGTGCAGTCATGGTGACTGCTGACAGAAATGAAAACTTAAAACTTTGTAATAATATATACCTACAGGGTGGATTTTTGTGACGGGGCAGTAAGGGCAGCTACTTTAACCGTTGTAGCTACAGGAAAATTGTCTTAGGAAATCGTCCTTAACTTTTTGAAACATTTAGATCTGCATTCACAGATTTTGAACAAAATGTAGTCAGCAAGAAAATGGGCATTTTACACAAAAACTTTTTTTAGTGCTAATCGTTCCTGTTTTGTACAGGGATCAAAAAATTATATTAGACCAACAGAGATTTGAGTACTAGCAAAGTCAGAAATTGCAAAATTTTTTTTTCATACATTCAATAGGAAAGAAACTCAACCTTATTTTTTATGATTTTTTTTTAGTTATTTAAGTTTGACAATATTTTAGAATACACCACTTTCACAGAACAGAATCACCCCGTTGCGTATGCGGTAGTGTGTGTTAAATCGCTTACCGCTTCGAATACAGGTAAATTGAACTGACAATTCAGTGACAATGGTGCCGATAAACTAGACTAAAAATCACAATTTAATTTGTTCCTCTCAAACGACGTTTCCCATTCTGAAATTGACTAAAGTGACTCAACTATATTATATTTTGACAGCATTAATATCATTTAGTTATTCAATTTAGTGGAAATGCCAATTTTGCTATTCTGAATTTGACATTTTTCAGCTAAAATTTTGATTGTCAAACTATTTCAGACTATTTTTAATCACGACTAAAAAGAAGAATAAAGTTAGTTTTCATGAACTAAAATTTACAAAGCACATCTCTCTTCTAGTTCTTGAAAGTTTGGATGCTTGTGAGTTTGAAGTGATTGTAGCTGTTGTCGATTCGGCAGAAAAAAAATATCAGCGGGTCAGCGGGCCGTCGTGCACAGCTTAGAGTGGACGTGTGTCGAACTGTATAAGAAATTCCGATCTCTAAATTCTGTGGCTGCGAGTTGTGATTTTTGATTCCTTGTCACACTTTAAGTGTTTTTACCTGCCGGTGCCTCCCACTGGGCGGTCATAGAACGGGTTAGATATTATTGTGCCGATGACTCCTCAACTGCCGTCCCAAAACTGACTGTGGTTTGGTGGAATTAAACCGGCGAACCCTGCCTCAGCGGTCGGCGTGAGTTCCGCTACGCCATCGTGCAAGTATCAGTGCGCGCCAAACTTCGATACTGACTGTGAGCGGATTACGTCATCGCCTGTGCTACTACGGCGACGCTTACCAGTGCTACGAGCTACGTGCCTACGATCCTGCTACGAGACAGCCATCGGCTACGCCGCTACTGCTAGCAATACAAGCCAATGGCGCCGATTCCCTTGTTCACAAACTGAACTAAATTTAAGTTCAGTGCATCTTTTTCTTTCCATTTCAATAACAAAAGAACAGAAGATACATTTTAGTTTGGTCCTGTCAAATTAATCAGCGGTTGACGTAAATTGACGTAATTTTAGTAGGCAAGTTTTTAATCACGTCTAAACTTGTATAGAGTAGTGACAGGCGCTGATTAATCTGACAGGACTAAACTAAAATTTATCTTCTGTCCTTTTCTTAATGAAATAGAAAGAAAAAGATGCACTGAACTTAAATTTAGTTTAGTTTGTGAACAAGGGAATCGGCACCAATATCGACTATTATTGTCTATAATGTCGAGTATTCCAAGAAGAATGGACATGAAACTCCACCGTTACTCTTTTAAATGTTTTACAATATTTTGTATAGGTACATTAATTATATAATTATATGTGAAGACGATGCACCTACAATAAAATTATTATACCAAAATAGGTAAAATAGAATTAACAATGAAGCAATGACAGATAAATTACAAACATTGTAAAAGTATACGTTTTCCTAAAAAAAAAGTAATAGGTCAGTGTGTGAGTTAACGTAATCACCGAATGTAAAATCAATATTGATTTTTATCAAACATTAAATTATACAATTAAAATAGCAACCAGTTTGATTTTTTCTAGACTCTAGATTGTCCTATGGAGATGGAGCAGCATGTTTCCAAGCATGCTGATCTTGTATATAATCCTCTAATTGGTTAAGTTTTAAATATTCTTTCATTTAATTGCAATATATAACAAGGTATTATTATTAAATGTGTTAAATGTTACAATTTAACACAGTACCCCATAAAAGATGTATGTACTTTAGATTATCTGAAAAATGGTTGATCTATTTTATCTTTATTTCTAGTATTAAAGTTATGTCTATCACTTATTTTTTCCACCGTGTCCTCCATGCGATCCACACAATGGTGACCCAGGCGTTTCCTCCCGCCTTATCCGGAACAGGAACCTCCCGAAGCAGCCGTGTCCGGTGAGGTCCAGCGTCAGACGGAAGGTGAGGACGCCCGTGGCGTCTTTCTAGCCACTCCTCAAAGAGGGGCCTTATCGCCGCAATTGAGGCGTGCCAAGTACTGGGTTATGACGACCGCACTCTCCATGTTGCCATGAGATACCCCCGGAGCTCTGCCCGCTGTGCCGTGATTTCTCGCGGCAGCGGAGTTACGCCCCGGCGTTTCGCCTCCTCCATCGCATGGTGGCAATCTGGCTCGGACGCTCGCCACTTCACCAGAGACCGTGCGGTATCCCCAGGCCAGCCGGGTGGCCATTACCCTTTGGAACGCGTTCAACCGGCGGGCTGGGCGCTGGGTCAAGGAACGCGCCTAAACCGGTGCCCCGTAAAGAGCCATGGACCGCACGATCACCGCGTAGAGTCTCCGCAGGAGGCGTTTGGGCCCCCTAGACTGGGCAGGAGCCGCTTCAAGGCAGCCCCGGCCCGCGCCAGTCTGGGAGTTAAACGCCGGAAATGCTCCACGAAGTACCATCGGCTGTGTCGGATCGGATTCGTGCAAGATTTTCGTGCAAGATCGGATTTGAGTCCCAATTGCCGGATCCTGTCGACGATTATCGCGACTCCGCGTGTCGCTACTTCGGCCGCCGCATGGTGCGACCTGCGCCAGGACCAACAATAAGGAGCATATTGGTCACAGATAATTTAAACAAATACAGGTTATTACGCCTTAATTTATTAAAATATTTACAACAATATAGTTTTACTCCATCATTATGCTCCCTTTGTTTCATTTAAATAATGATTGAAGGATAATTATTTGATTCTACTCAGGCTTTTTTGCACTTTTGGGTCATTTCGTTCATTTGCGTTCACTCTTTATTTTAATTTCCAACACATGGTCTATGGTCTACTCAACTTAGCGGTCGTCAAACTTGATTTTAGTTTTGTCAAAATTGTATTTATGTTTAGAGATTTTTTTTTGTACAATAGTTTTTTAGATTCTCTTAACCAAAAATAAGCAATTTTAGTGATAGTTTAGTTTAGGTCGGTGTAAAAGAGAATCGGCACCAATATTGGGAGGTTACAGACAGAGGTGTCTGTAACCTTCCAATTTCAAGGTGAAGAATTCAGAGTCAATACCTTGAGGCTATTTGCGAACCTCTTAAGAAGGGACGAAAGTAAATTTCGCTGTACTAATGAAATAAGAACAGCCGAGAAAAAGATGGCAAGTATTAATGCGAGAGAAAGAGACAAAACACCGTATTGTAAGAGTAGTGTTGAGAAATAGGTAGGTGTACAGAAGGTAAGCTCCATATAAATAGCGAAAATAGGAGCGAAACTACACTACTTTCAAAAGCACTTCAACATTATACTCAAAGAAGAACAGAATGACCACTCAGGTCCGAACGAGCTCAGAGTATACAGAAACGGATCAAAGGTCGACTCCGCCGGAGTCAGAGTTTCACACCTTGACCTTAGTATCATTATATTCAGTCCGTTGGGAATGATAAACACCGTCTACCAGGCATAATGTGTGAGCAATATCCAAGCTGTCTACGCCAAAGAAGCCAGGAGAGATATGGACACACCGCATACTTTGCAACAGCGCCTCAGTTACAATCAAAAGTGATTTATTCAAACTAGGCTGAGAATCAGCACTTTTCGAAAGTCAAAATTACATAAGACAGTCCCCCAAACGCCCACCTTTCACCACTTCCTAATGCTTTAGCTGGGCATAAAGAAGTAGCGCAACAAACTCCCCAGCAGCACAGCTGTCTGTTCATTAAGAAAAACCTGATTTTATACAATAGTATGCAAAATAATTTACACCATGCGCAACACAAAACATTAAATTAAATTACTTGCCATATGACAGCTAGCCCACGCCACTATACCAACAAAAAATCATCGAAAACTATACTCAAGCAGAAATAAAAAGCAAAAACGTAAACAGAACTTAATACCCAAATAAAAGCCTCCAGGCATAAAGGGCGTGCCCGCTTACATATGTATATTATAGCTACAGCTGTAAATCGACGTCACAAATGATAAACTAGGACCATCAAAATTAAATAAATACACAGTTAATTACTAATAACAATAGCAAAACCATGGTCAGGAAGACATCCGGTTCTCCAATCCTCAGGGATAAAATAAAAAGAAAAAAAAATAAAGCAAATACGTTTATTTGTGGTAAACATGACGCAAAGAAGGAACACAAATTAAAAAAAGAAACAATTTGGGGGAGAATATGCGTCACATCCACGCAAATACAGGGTGACTTGTAATTTGACGTATTCCTTCCAGGTCGTGATAGTGTGACCTATTTGGAATAATTAAGCACCCTATAAAGCCTAGGCGAAAATTGATTTAAAAAAAAATCCAGAATTCTTCACTCAATACCACTTTTCTCAAAAATCTAGTCTAACGGATAGTCTTCTGTTCAGAGCATGCATGGTAGCAGAGAAAACCGTTGCGCATGTGCTCTTTAAATGCACAGGCGTCACCTAGATTAGAACAGAAATCCTTGAGTCACCCAGATCTTTTGCAAATGTTTTAAACAGACCTAATCTACTCCTGGAGGGAGGTGGGCTGGTTGCAATTATCAACGATGGCCCCCATAGCCCACGCACAATGATCCACTTGAAGGACTAAGTGCGGAAACCAAACCCAAATAACATGGAACATAGAGAGTACTCGTTCAGCGACGCTTGCTTGTCGGACAGAACTGACGAGACACACGCTTAATACATACGCACCAGCGAGTAATCGCTCGTTGCCGTCACGCACTCGCTGCTCGTTGCTCGCCAACTCGTTTTTAGTTGCTAGCTCAACTCTATGAATGACAGTCACGAATGTGCTTGCACTCGTTGTACGTGTAACGTGTCTATTGTAGTTAGAAATGTGTGAACAATATCGGCAATGTAGGCTGGTACGCCGGGGGTTCGAACCCCAATGCAGTGTCGCAAAATCGACACTTTCTTCACCACAAATACACCTACAATTTATCGAAGAAGAAGAAAAAATATATAACGGTTATGATAAAAAAAGAGAGTAGAAAACAGTGGTGAGGTGGTTTAATAAATATCATATCTAAATCAATTAATTTTTTCTTTGAAATATTTTTTTGAATGGGGTTTTTAGAGGTGACTCAAGGAACAGCAATGAATAAATTTGGTCACGTTTTGTCGCACGGGTTATCGCGAGAATAGATTTCAATCATTCAAGGAACCGTCCGCATACGTTATTAATGCGTAGAATACGCGGAAGCGATTGTTGAACCTTAGTTCTCTTAGCACAATGAACTAGATTTTTTGACTATAAATTAAAGGTGTACTGGGATTCATTCAAAATCACTAGGATATTAAAAAAAGGTTGGGAAATTATGAGTATCTGCTTGGGTTGATACGCTCACGACGAACTCCAATTAACGGGCCGAGCGGAGACAGCTAGCCGGATATTTAGGCACGCACCGCCTATGCAGCTTGATAGACTCCGGGTTGGGTAGTACAAGTCACAGTCAAACACCACCAAATGGAGGCCACCGGGAGGATCACTCGTAAGGCCCCTGAAGGCTAGGGCTAAGGCCAAAAAATTGGACTTCAACTGGTTTTACACCTAATGACAAAAAATAAACAGGTTTTAGAATGTGCGGAGGGCAGAGTGATGAGCTTCTCTATTAAATATATACCACATAATAAGAAGAAAACACGCACGTAGGATAGTCGCACTCCTGCCGGGGTCACGGGAAAGTTCGAAAGGGTTACCGACGCCCCTGGCAACACAGGCAACGGAAGGAACACGGGTGGGTTTTAGTCAGTAAGTGTCTGACACCCTTCCGTTCCACCCAGAGCGGGAGCTGAAGAGAAGCAGAAGTTATCTGATAATTTCCCACCCAAAAAAAAAAAAGAAAATTATCGCACTGGATAATTCACTCGAGTAGCAGTGAGGATATAAGGTATTTTCGTTTCAAAATTAGTATAAACACGACATCATTGCTGAGTGTGGCATCTTTGCCTTTAAATTAAAATATTTTTACTAAATTTATGCATTTAGTCCTAAAAAAATGTCACGACTGACAAGCTACTCTGAAAATGTTTGACAAGGTTGATTGGAAAGAAAATCTATTTGAATGTTTCATAATGTAACAACAAAAACAAGTTGACCGTTCAGCGCGCAAAAATATTTAACCGCAAAAAGTAATTAACAGCAGGAATAACACTGCACTGTGTGCGTGCATTTTAGCAAGTTGTATAGAGCTGACCTTCTGTATCTTTCTATTTTGTGGTAGAAGGCTATAGGTACCGGAGAGGACAATCCAAACGAGATCTTGGCTGCAAGTAAATTGGGTATTTATGTAGTATAAACCTTTGAGAGGGTTGGAAAGGATTATCTCAGGTGTGGGCACAGTTTCTGGTTAGAGAGTGATAATAGCGTATACTATGTATCTACTGTGTGATTATCTTAAAGTAGTGAAAAAGCCGTGTTACTTCAAATAAAATTAGAATACAATAATAATTAATATAGGGATACAAAGAAACTGTAATGTTGAGACAGTTTGACTGTGATAATCGATTATCATGAAATAATGTAGAAGCCGTGTTACTTAAATAAAATTAGAATACAAGTTGAAACAGTGTGGATCACTATATTTTTGCCAATAGGTCGGAAAAGGGTCATGAAAGATTGTAAGCAATTTTGCCTCCGTAGACATTCCTTAACCAAAGTCCTTTTGCGAAGCAGTAATGCTCGCGAAGGAGGAGGTGGAACGGGTGCGGGAGAGGCAAAGTTCACGCCCTCACGCCTCAAGCCGCCGCAGGAGACGCCCTGGGCGTCGGGAATTCCAGGCGGATTTCCGGCCACCGTAGGCGCGGGCTTGCGGACGGTGAGCAATGGGTAGCTCGCCGTCCGATAAGGACCTGGTCCGAGTCAACGGCGCGTTGCATTCCACGCGCACCTCAAAGAGATGTCAGCACAAGTGAAGGGGTCCGCTAGGGCCGATGCCTGCCGGGGTCGCGTAAAAGTCCAAAAGGGATACCGTGAAACCTGGCAACACAGGCAACGGAAGGAACACGGGTGGATTTCAGTCAGTAAGAGTCTGACACACCCTCCCGCTCAACCCAGAGCGGGAGAAGTTATTTAAATTATATAATAATTTAAAAAAGAATTTATCCTATAGCTACTATAATTTCCCGCCCAAAAAAAAAATATTTAAAAAAGGCATTCCTTAAACATTGTAGGTACCTACCTACAATGTTCCAATGCGGAAACCACCTTTCATGCAGATACACCTGCCCCTATACCCTGAGCAACTTGAACATGCAACCATTTATTTCTTGAAGAATCCCAAATAGAAAACAAAACACAAACGCCCTTTAACCTATCACAAATTCTACAAGCAAATCAGAGTCACAATCATTGATATTACAATTTATTAAATCTGTTCATACGTTCCAAATTGACCTAGAACAACCCGGGGCAACCTTGTCAGAGACACGATATTGGAACAGTGCCAAGTAGGCGATTACTTACGTATGTTTGCGGAATATGCTGAATTATCAGGCCGTATTTAGTCGAGAGATTCTGTTGGGTTGTTAGATTTAAATGGGTTATTTTGGTCAAAGAAAAAAGATCCTTTCTAAAGCAAAGCATATAAGATTATTTTATCAAAGAACATCCTTATAATTTCGTATATTATGAAGGAAAAATACTCTCGTTTAAAAAAAATCAGTCCTCCGTTTGACGGTACGTGCAATAAAAGACGACGTCGACGAAGAATTTATAATAAAATATAAGCACCATTGCAGTGTCCTCCTGTCTTTTAACAACTTTCTGCATTAACCAATGCATTTTCTAAGCGTGGTTTTATAAATTTAATATCTCTATGATGTTTTATAACAAAGTGTTCTTATAGAGGCCTATGAATGAAAATAAAAATAAATTTATTTGTTCAAACATGTGTAACATGTCGTCAGAAGCTCGAAAGTCTGACAACCAGTCTTACCAAGGGGTATCGTGTTACCCAGTGACTGGGTTGTGGAAGTCAGATAGGCAGTCGCTCCATGTAAAATACTGGTGTTCAGCTGTATCTGGTAAGACTGGAAGCTGACCCCAACATAGTTGGGAAAAGGCTAGGCAGATGATGATGATGACACATGTGTAATAGATATGGCAAACATAATTTTACCGGCCCAACATATTTTGCCTCACTCGGCGTACATAATGTTTATATATTATTAATTAAATTCATCATCATCATCATCATTTCAGCCGAAAGACGTCCACTGCTGGACATAGGCCTCCCCCAAGCACCGCAACTTCTTGGTTCGCCTTGGTTCGCCTACGGATCTCTTCATTTCTGATTCGATCACGTAGGGAAACTCCAAGCATAGCCCTCTCCATTGCCCTTTGAGTGACTTTTAGCTTTTTGATAAGGCCCATTGTAAGCGACCACGTTTCAGTGCCATAGGTCATCACTGGCAACACGCACTGATCAAAGACTTTCGTCTTGAGACACTGTGGTATGTGGGACGAGAAGATATTGCGTAGCTTCCCGAACGCTGCCCAGCCGAGTCGGATTCGACGATTGACCTCTTTTTCGAAGTTGGACCTAATTAAATTAACAATTATAAATTAATGTCAGTTTCATATATAAAATTAAAGTCAGTGCAAAACATAGTCAATAATTTAATATACAATCGAGAGTCAGTACAAAATGTAGTCAAATATTAATTACAAACAAAATAATATATTATATGTCAATATATAGTAAAATTCAAAATTGATTATTTAAAATCTCAACAATGTTATAGTAGCACTTATCAGTGAGCGGCTTTTTAAGTGTTTTCTTAAATCAATTTTAAATTCAATTGCTTATTCGGAATTTTATTGTAGAGGATATTTACAGGCTAATGAAATAAATGAACATTTTGCATCCTTCGTACACTAATTAACCCTTTCCTACTCGTTAAATATCTTGGATCTAAACTCGGACCAGATGTGGCTTAATAACACTTATTCACAGGACACAACTGCTGCCTGCCCTGACACCACAGCTTGTGGAAACCCTTACAAATCATAACGGAACTTACTTCAACAAAATATGAGTCTTCGTGCTGTTCCTATAATTATACTGAAACGGGACGGTTTTGAAAACCAGTCATAAATAGTAATGCAGAGATAGGCGGTGTAGAAAAGTGTCGAAGTCATCATTGTTTCAATGAGAGAAGGGCATGGCGCTATACGTTCTGAATAGCTTCATCTCTTTTTAACACTGAAACAATGTTTACTTTGACACATATATTATATATATATATATAATATATATATTTATAGCTCCACGTCCACTATCCTAAGGGCACGTCTTCCTGACCAATACCGCACCCCCCGGTCTACTCTTTGATATGCAATGGTGTCTGTAGTCCCATGAAACATGAGGCTCCAGGGACTAGTGCGAATCTTTGGGTTCATTCGAGCAATCGAGTCTGGTTTAACCACGCTGGGGTCGGTGCATTTCATTCATTCATTCATTCATTCATTCATTCATTATAGCTCCACGTCCTTTGAAATTACTGAACAAAGCATTATCGTGTTTTTAATATCATTGAAATTTCCACAGAGCATTTTCAGCAACTTTCTTCCTATTAATTAACAAATGTCAATCACTATCGAATTTTCCACAAAATAAAGCCGCATCGAACAATAGGTATCTGCATTTTTTAGGGTTCCGTAGTAAACAAGGAACCCTTATAGTTTCACTATGTCCGTCTGTCTGTCTGTCTGTATGTATACATATTAATCACGCCGACAAAATGGTAAAATAAAATCTTGATAAAAAATATTTTTCCCTTGCACGTAATGTGGGGATGATATTTTTTTTCTCGTTTATCCCATATTGTAGGGTGTCGTTGGATAGGCCGTTCAAAAATATTGTGGGCCTGTGCACACTATTTTTCGATTCAAGGATCCTTATGCGTAATATTAAGGTTGAAAGTGCTAATTTTTGTTAGTCAAATGTCCCCCACCCCCCCCTGCCAGCTAAATGGTTATTTATGGAGATGTTAAAAATTCATGGCATTAGTACATAATAATGAAATGAAAAGGAAAACTATCACAGCTAAGTAGGCTTTACAAGTTAACGAGTAATAGTCGACCAACTTAAACTTGCAGTTGGAGAATTGGATTTGATTTTAAAATAAATTAAAAAGAAACGAAGCATACGTATAGAGTTTTATAATAATTAAATTTTAATAATCTTTTTTTTACTTAGCTACTGTTTCACTGCTAGGCAATAATGAAATGCAAAAATAATGCAATGCAATACAATGATACAGAAAGTAGTTGTAGCAAAAAACTGGCCTTTAAAAATAAAATGGGGAAGCTTCTTTTTAATACCTTTTGTCAAAGCCTCAAGAATGGAGATGCATAGATTAAATTTGTGTTCTTATTATAAACTCAAACCATTTATTTCAAATAAACCAATTACAGGCACTTTTGAATTGTCAAGGAGTTGATCAGTCAGAAAGTTCATCTTTCTGACTGATCAACTCCTTGACAATTCAAAAGTGCCTGTAATTGTGTTCATATTATTGAAGGAAAATATGTATACTTATTATTGATGGAAAAGTACCTATGAAATAAAACATAAATTGTTTAGGGGAGCTACATCTGCCAACAAACTGCTTTGCAGTTTGGCAGAAGTTATTTTTTTTGTAAACGTAGGATTTTTACCACGAATAAACGCTTTTTCATATTTTTTTTCATAAGCAGTCCCAGATGAAAATCGAGTACGTATCGATCTATTTACATACAAAGTACCAAAAATATTTGTTATCTTAGAAAAACCCATCATGCCAAAGCTATAAGCGGCTTTCATGACATGGCATTTTGTACGTACCTAAACTAATAAAAAAAAGACTAAAAACATCCTTGAATATCCTTATTTTCAGTTTATATTGTAAAACAGTATATTTGGGCACACATTTTCAGATATTATATCAGTCATAAGAATTCGTTTATATCACGGAACCCTCAAAGAATAAGCAAAGGTTTTATATCTTTCTAATAAAACATAAAATATATGTCCTAAAACTGTCCGATGGGTAAGCACAGATGTATTATCGTAAAGCCAAAGTATAGCTCTGCAGCTGACGATATTAGATCTCAATCTGTTAGGCGCCTACCGCTTTATCGGGCATGATTCCAAATCCCGGCTATGGCCGATATAAATCTGACCGGAATTTTTGTAACAGGAAATCCCAATTTCAATTTTGTTCCATCTTGGAATAAGCTAAGGCTTTTAGAACCGTTTTCACTAGGTTACAAAAATAGAGTAGACTCGGTATGTATAATCGAGTACGTGGGTATTTCAGCTTTCAACGCATATGTTGCCAGATTTAACTCAAACTGAGAAGGAATTAACGCATGACTAATTAAGAAAAAATTGGTTGGAGTAGTTTTCCACCGAGTTTGGAGCAAATTGAAAAAAGAATCAAATACTATGGCACGAAGCAATGTGCAGCGTAATTTTGACGACTCCCTATAAGCTGCTTAAGAGATACCTACGTTTGATTTCCAGTCATAACTTTTTTGTCAAATCATCTGATTTGGCATCCTCTTCTTCCATTCTGTTTGAGCTTAATTTGTCAATTGCCTCGTACATAATCAGCCTCTCTTCCTCAGAAAGCATTGCTCCACATTTCTCTTGAACCAATGTTATTGTTGATGCCAAATATTTGTTTAATGGCGTTTTTGAACAGGGTATAGTGAGCAAAAAAGAAGGATCAATTGATGTCGCTATTTCAAATGCTTCTTCTTCTTCTTCTTCTGACTTCATTACATACAATAGAAACACCGAAAAATTATACAGAAAATTTGAATATAATGTACTCAACGCACGGTCTACAAAATAACTTTTTGCATCAAAAGCCAGACGGAGAGAATTCTTGTGCCAGAGCATTCTTCAGATCTTTTCAAGGCTGAATACACGTGGCACTTGAATTGTGAGAACTCGCCTTGTATGCATAGTTGGGTAAACTAACTCTGAAATTGTTTTTCCGTGTACTTAGGAGAGAGAAAATAATTCTTATGTAAGGATGAGCTTTTGTGGTGAAAATAGTGATTTCTTTTGTGCCTACTGTGATAGTGTTTTGTTTATACCTACAGGCAATTAATAAATAGGTGTGATGATGATTAAATTTCAATTCAAACACTTCCTGATTATTTTACTCCCGCTGATTAATCGGTCAAGGATGGCTAATGAGACACAATTGATTTTCTATTGTTTGACACCCAATCGGTGTCGCGCGTGGCTTAACAGGTTAATATCAAGACCCGCGGCAGCGGCTAAGACTAAATTAAAAGTAAAACCCAAATAATAAAAAAAACAAAAGACAGTGACTCGCCGTGGGTATATTTTCAGGATTTGTATATCAACACCTAGCAATAAAAAAATATATATATATATATATCACATAACTTGTCGCATCGTGATTCGGAGTTAAGTGCGCACACCAGACTGAAAGACACAGTTTAGAAGTTAGGACATTCCCTTTAATTGTGGAAGAAAATAGATCTAAAAATGATTTACAGCTGGTTAGATAAAACTAAAGATTTTACAAAGTGAGTAAACAAGTATAAGGAAGCGCGATCTGTAAATCTAATGCAATTCGACATGGCTTAGCGTTTCTACGCTCACCGCCACACCGCATCGAATTGCACTAGATTTACAAAAACCAAACATTCATTTATTTACGTAACCATTTACATATTGTAGCGAAATAAAATGGTGTTATAGGTTTTCCGGTAACCTATAAGTAAAGAACTATTTTCTGTATTTTTTTGCAAAATGAAAGAAAAATATTTTATTTGGGACACGCACAAAAAAAAAACAAAAACTAAAAAAGGTGCATTTAAACTAACAAAATTGACAAAAAACATTCAAGACTTGTGCGTATATCAGCATAATGCTGCAATATTTAAAAAATAAATACCGCAGCGCTAGTATTCCGATAGGGCCCGCTGTGATGAAATACCTACGGACACCCAATCCACCATGCATAAATCCCACTAGGGGAATAAAAAATAAATAAAACTACAAATAATAATAAACCAAAAACAAAAATAAATAAAAACCGTAACCTATGGCTCAGTAGTTTCGGAGATAAATAGAGTTGGTCAATTTTCATCAATTTTCTTAAATAACTTCAACTATTTATTTTAAAATTACAAAAGCAAAAATTAAAACCCTCACAACAAGCTACACAGTTTACAAAACTTTCTTTTTAATTTTCTTGCTTGCCCCCAAAAGTGTATATTTATAATTCAAAAATTTATTAACGTTACTCGTCCGTATTTGGGTCAAATAAATTCATGTGTACCTAGCAAATTTCTTTCAATTTAATCGGTCCAGTAGATTCGGAGCAAATCGGCTGTGACACATGGACAGACAGACACACGAGTGATCCTATACGGGTTCCATTTTTTCCATGGTAGGCTGGCAACACTGGTTGTGACAGGTCGTGAAAAAACGACCTCTTATTTAAATTATTTTTAATTATTAATAAATAGTGTTTATTTTGTCTATATCAATCCTTTTCCATAAAATCTAAGTAGAAAGTGTTAGACTCAGTATTTGTACCGTGTTTTCGTTGTGATAACGCATAATAATCGATACTTCGATACGACTTCTACCGGCTGTCAACGTTTGGATTGCAAATTTGAATTCATCAAACCCGGGGAGTATTTTGTTTTAACTATTAATTATTGTAGTTTTATTTACACACTATACAACACTTGTAAACACTGCTCAGACAGAGTTATGAGCTACGTCCATTACACACAGGCACCGTTTATGTCTCGTTTTGCTTGACAAATTGTGGAAGCAAAATCGACGACGAAAACACTTGCCTCAAACACTGAACATACACTACAAACTTTACTTTACACATATGTATGTAGTTATTCTTAATTTGCTATTTTCTTTTATTTAAAGCCAATAAGTTTTGTTGATTAATTGACGAAACTATTACTTTTAATCTTAGTCTGTTCATAACTTTCTTAGTAGAAATTAGCTAGCCCTATAATTAATTTAAATGCTATTTGAATAAGTAATGAGTCTTCCCACAAACCATAAAAATTGTGATAAACTCTGATTAAATAAAGTAACTTCTTACTTCACCACTTCACTTCTACCTCCATACTTTCATAATCTTTTCTAAAACTTCATATTTTGTTTTTCTAAGTCTTGCTAACTGCCTCAACTTGCTAATTCCCTATACTCAGCTGTTTCTTGTCACATTCCAGGTGCCATTTGGGGAAACTAGTGAATATGATGACCCGCGGAGCCACATTTCGTGACATAAATGACAAATTGAATGTTGCACTTAAGGAGCTGGAGGCATCAAAAAATCTTTGCAACCAGCTTCTGCAGGAAAGAGAGGACAGCGAGATTGAAGTCCAGAGGGTCAATGACAGAAACACTCAACTCAAGAGCCAGCTTGTAGAACTTCACACCCAGCACATGGACATACTTGACCAGCATCACCATCTCCGTCAACTAGTGTCAGACTTCCAACAGTGCAGTGACACTCATGACCAGGCATTGAAACGCATATCAGGCCTTGAAGTGGAATTGTGCAAAGCACACAACACAATTTCCACCATCAATTCTCTGAAAGCCAGCGAACAGGTTGCCAACACCAATAACCTTTTCAACGAGCTGCTTGGTAGTGTATCCGGACTGGAGTGTGAAAAGCCCACCATCACAATAGACCTGACTGGGTCATAATAAAATTAAGAAATATATTAAACTCGGTAAAAATATAAAAAAATACAAGAAACTCTTGAAAACACATAATGTTTATAAGTGTAACATTAATCTTAGGAAAGAGCGTATCAACTTACAGACTCAATTAAATGTGTGTAATAATAAGTTGGAAAGTTGCAGACAAATGTATGATGTGGACATACAGAACCTTCAGAAGGAATTATTGAGCAGGGAAAATTCATTAAAGGAAATCTTTTGTAAGTATGAGTCTAGTCAACAAATGTTAAGTGAGCGCTTACAAGGGGCATGTGAGTTGGTGGACCTGGTGAATCACAATGCAGTGATGTGTGAGTCACTGACTAATAATCTCACCTGTAATTGTGCTCCCACTCTGCCATCTCTCTTGTCACCTACAGCTTTACCCATCTTAACTCATACATTAGAAACCGTCAACCCCACTCAAAGTAATGTTTTGGTCTATTCAGATAGAATAGGTTCAGGTTTTGGATCATTGTTAAATAATCGCTCTAAACATACTATAGTTAACTGTTGTTACCATAACCTGCATTTTAATGAGCTTGTTTATAAAATAAAACACACACAAATGAATGAGCAGACTACTGTCGTTCTTCTAATTGGAAATAGTCTGAGTTTAAATAAAAGGGACATAGTTAATGGTGTCGATACCCTACTTAAATTAAAATTAGGTAAATTAATACTATGTGCATTGCCGTATTCAGATAATTTGCATGATGAAGAAAACAATTACATTTATAGTTTAAACAACTTAATGCATATTTTGACATGTCGTCATAGTGACCGTTTATTGTATTTTGATACTAACAATTTTGTTAGAGATTTTGTTTTAACTCGGGAACATATGTTTCTTCCCAAGAAAAGTCAACATGTATTGGCTACTTTGTTAGCTTACTGTATACACGCAGTTATTAATAATTTAACTGAGACTAGGTTAAGTGACGAAACAGTATTATCTAGTACTTCTAATGATACTGTGATAGATTCTTTAAACTTTTAGACTCGACAAAAGAGAAGCATAACAAGAATATTTTACTGTATCACCAAAATATAAATCGTTTCTCTGGCAAAATCCTAGACGTGGAATTGTTAATAGATAAATATCATATGGATATCTTATGTTTTTGTGAAACCTGGTTAAGACCGGATAGGATGTTGTTTAATGTAAATAATTTTTCAGTTGCCAGTGCGTACAACAGGTCCTCAATAGGGGGTGGTACCTTGATATTATGTAAAAGTATTTTCAGACATAAGGAAAGGAAGGATATCACTGCTTGCTCTGTTGATCGCTTATGTGAGGTAGCATGTGCAGAGGTTGAAGGCCATACTTTCTTATGTGTTTATAGACCACCAGCATCAAACTTGTCATCATTTTTAATAATTATGGAAGAAATACTAGGCAAACTTTTTAAAGATAATAAGTTCGTTTTTGTTTGTGGTGACCTAAATATTGATCTATTAGTTAATTCGGTGGATAAAAGTAAGCTTATATCATTGTTTAAATCATTCAATTTAAAGTGTATATTTAAAGAAGCAACTAGAATAACAGCAACCTCAGCTTCGTGCATAGACAATGTATATACTAATTGTAAAATAAAAGATTCTTCCATAATTAGTGGCGTCAGGTCTGACCATACTGGTCAACTTGTATCATTTGACCTAGATAAAAAGTTACACATAGATAAAACCATTCAGTTAAGACATCTCACTAAAAATAAATTGAAAATGTTTAATAATAATGTTCTTAGTAATCTTTCAACAGCTAGTTTTGATTCACAAGACCCCAATATAAACTATCGTACATTATTTTCTTCAGTTTGCCAAGAATTCAATAAAGCCTGTCCTGTGAAAAAAGTCGCAATCAATACTAAACCAAAATTTAATGAATGGGCCACTGCTGGCATTAGAAAAAGCAGAGATATTTTATATAATTTGTACTACGAGAAATCATTGACTTCTGATCAAGCCCTTCATAATTATGTCAGAAATTATTCTAAGATATTCAAAAGAGTCTGCGCTCAAGCTAAATCTAAATTAATAAGTAACAAAATTAGTATGTCTAACAATAAAATAAAAGCTGTGTGGCAGGTAATCAACAAAGAAACTGGAAACACAAAACAGCGAGATCAAAATGAATTGTCTTTAAAAATTAATAATGAAACCATTACAGATAAGTTAAAAGTTGCTGAGACACTAGAAAATTTCTTTACCGAAATCCCAATAGAGGTTACGAAATCTCTTCCCTCATCAACTATTTTAGCTGAATCTCTTCTCAAACAACACTTCTCTAAGGACATTCCAAGTTTTGAATTCAAGCCCATTTCTATTGTCACTATTAAGAGGGCATTTAAAAGTCTTAACATAAAGAAAACTGAAGACTTATGGGGGATTTCCGTTAAGGTTCTTGGAGATATCATTGACACAATAGCCCCTGTCCTAACAGGCATATTTAATCAATGTTTAGACAGCGGTACGTTTCCTGATTTAATGAAACATAGTAAAGTAGTACCAATTTTCAAATCGGGTAGTAAGAGTGATCCCTCTAATTATAGACCTATATCTGTGCTACCAGCATTGAGTAAAATATATGAAAAAATCATGCTAGACCAGATGCTGTCACATTTCAATTCTAATGGGATTTTACATAGTCGCCAGTTTGGTTTCACGAAAGGTAGGTCGACGACTGACGCAGGAGTAAAACTCATCAGTCACATTTTGGAATCCTGGGAGAAATCCCAGGATGCCATTGGCATTTTCTGTGACCTCTCAAAAGCGTTTGACTGCGTTGACCACAATACACTGACCTGTAAATTACACCACTACGGAATTCGTGGACAAGCTGCTGATCTTGTTCTGTCCTATCTATCAAACAGGCAGCAAAAAGTAAACGTTAACGGGGCGACGTCCTCGGGGTCTCTAGTAAAGATGGGCGTGCCCCAAGGTTCAATTCTTGGCCCTTTCCTTTTTCTAGTTTATATTAATGATCTTCCTTACATGATGGCAAACTTATCGGATATAATTCTATTCGCTGACGATACTTCTCTTATTTTTAAAATAGATAGAAAAAATCCGGATGTCTTACACGTCAATGATAGTCTGGATATTCTTTCGAAATGGTTCGCAGCTAATAATCTCTTACTTAATGCGAACAAAACAAAATGTATAAAGTTCTCACTACCAAATGTACCCCAAGTGGATCTAAATTTAAAACTTGATGGCAAGAGACTAGATGCTATTACAGAAACTATATTTCTAGGAATTACTCTAGATTCAAAATTACAATGGGGAGCCCACATTAGAGCTCTTTCAGGTAGATTAAGTTCAGCTGCATATGCAGTAAGAAAAATTAGACAGTTGACTGATATAGCCACAGCTAGGTTAGTATACTTTGCTTATTTCCACAGTATTATGTCTTATGGCGTTCTGCTGTGGGGATCGGCAGCTGATGTAGATTCAATTTTTATCTTACAAAAGAGGGCAATCCGCGCAGTAAGAATGGGTCCTCGTGAGTCCCTTAGAAACAAATTCAAAGAAATTAATGTACTTACTCTGCCTTCTCTTTATATCTTAGAAAGTATTTTGTATGTTCGCAAGAACTTATGTCTTTTCAAAACAAGAAGTGATTTCCATAATATAAATACACGTAGTAAACATGAAATTGTGATACCCAAATTTAGATTAACAAAAACAAGCAAATCATTTGTTATTAACAGTATCCGCTTTTATAACAAGTTGCCAAAGTCAGTTACAGAACTTAGCGATGGTAAGTTCAAAACCCACATCAAACGTGTCCTTATCAAAAACGCATATTACAAGATTAAAGACTACGTTGAAGACAAGGAAGTTTGGCAATAATTCCTTCTGCACATGTGGCTTCCCTGGTACACCAGAAACGGCATAACTATGGAAATATCTATTAACTGCTCCCAAATTACGATGTTTATTATTATTATTTTTAGACATACATTTTTGACATTATATTTTCACTATTTGACATTATATACCTACAATTTATATTTCAGACTTAATATTATTAATATTATTTTACATGGATTCTTGTGTACGTTGTGAATGTGAGAACGTTGTAGGCTTAATAGACTAGATCTTTTTTTCTTTAGACCGTTTCCTTTTCTCTTTTTTTTTTGTTAAGTACTTTTCGACAGGCCTACACTGTTCTCCCATACTTAATTTGTGTAATTTGAAAACATTGTAAAAGCCAATTATTTTTAAAAGAGTAACCGTGGAGTTTCTTGCCGGCTCTTCTCCATAGGAAACAACCAATTGGAACCGTGCACCTAGCTTCTGACGTTTCATAAGTGCCCATGTAGGTTTATGTGAAATAAAAAATATTTTGATTTTGATTTCCTTTTGAGGTACGGAACCCGGAAAAAATCGAACAAACAATGAAAAAACTTAGTTAAAAACATAAGCTTCCCCTTCTGGGGCAGACGGATAAAATGATCAAAACAGTTATATGAACCGGAAATTTGCCCTAATTGAAGAGGGATTATGAGAAAACTTTCACTTTCAACTTTCAACGAGCATCCGGTTTACGAACGGAGGAATTGATTGAAATCGGTCTTTGGTTCGCGACCCCTAAATTACGTAAACTGTCAAATGAATATTATCTTATAAAGATGAACCTAAGTTATCCCGACCGAAACAGAGCTGGTTTAAAAAATATCTACTAGTATCAAAATGTTAACGCAGAAAGTAATTATAACTATAGTAATTACGTTTATGTAGAAAAACATTTCTTACGGACTGCAAGGCGTAGCGCGCCTCGACTGAACTGCAGGTGAGACGACGATCATGCGACGTACAGCCATACGGAGTGGCCGGTCTACGGACTCAATGATTCCGTGCGGCTGGTAGTGATAAACTGAGAGCATGCAGATTCTATGTGGTAAAACCGAGCGCACGCATGCATGCATCGTGGATAGTCCGGTACCCGGAAAACAAGGCCGAAAGCGGCCCTTTTCAGCTCATTCTACACCAAATTCGAAGAAAAACACATAAGTTCCACCAGCGTTTACCGAACTCAACAATAAACAGAAATACGTGTAACTTTTCCTTGGTTGACTGCAGATAACACGATATCGTAACTTGATTAGGGAAAAAAATATACTTGGCACTATTTAGGACAGCCCAAAGTTATGAAATCGACTTGTTTCAATAAATATTTTTCAATGAATGAAATTTTTTTTATAGATAATTGGCAGGTTCATTTGGTCCGTATCAAATTTGAATATCAAGAGATTTAAGCATAGATGACCAGCTAGAAACCAAATAGTAGCAACCGCAGAGGTCACGCTGCAATAAGTACATACATCATGTGTTCGTGGCAGAATAAATCTATATACATATAATACATATAATCAGCTTATAATGTTCCCACTGCTGGGACACAGGCCTCCATTCTGTGAGAGGGAGTGGGCCGGTAATCCACCACGCGGGCCCAGTGCGGGTTGGTAGATGTCATATGTCTTCTATTTTTTGGTTCTGAGACATGCCGTTTTCCTTCACCGTTTTGAGAGCAGTGGTGATGAAATAATTTACACTCGTAAGTCGCGGCCGTTACCAATTGTACATAATTGCTATTAATTACAACGAACTCAGTATATTCAGTTGCATAGTTTTCAGTACGAAAATATAATCGTGGTAGCGTCGATCTCAGTTTTATGAAACTAATAGAACTTCTCGTGATGAATGACATAAAAAAGTGACCCAACCAACAAGTGAAAAGAGGTGTCCAGTTCGCAAGCAAACAGCTAATACCCTCAGTTCCTCGGAACAAATAAAAATCAACACCCACGAAGGGACATCTGTGCGGACAAAGCGAAACTAACAGAGGGTCTGGTTAAAGAATGATCTCCATGAAATGTTTACCAGAGTAAATAAATGGATGCGAAGCTTTGTCCTTTACCCAAGACACGAAGTAAAAGTCCCTGTAGGTACCTAGCAAATCGTAGCGAGATAATATTTCTCTCTGGAACATGGACTATGCCACAGACTTTTTAACGTAAAAGGTAACTTTATTGTACACCTATTCCTGCCGGGGTCGCGGGAAGGTACTAAAGGGACATCGAGGCCCCCGCAACACAGGCAACAGGAAGGAATACGGGTGAGTTTTAGCCAGTAAGAGTCTGACACACCCTCCCGCTCCGCCCAGAGCGGGAGAAGTTATTTGATGATTTCCAAACCCTCAAAAAAAAAAAAAGCTTCTTAACTACAATCTTTAATTTGTTTCTTCAAAAAAAAAATTAGATCTTTCATTTTTACATGAACAACTCACATTCACTTACTTCTACTAAATTTTGCCAAACATTGGACTAACGTAATAAAAAAAATCCACTGCTATCGTTAATTTCTTTTATTTATTTTTTTATTTAACAGTTTATGTACACACATATAAACAGACAAGAAGAAAGTAACAGAAAAATACGTACAAAGGTGATGCTTATTTCTAATGAAATCTCTTCCAGCATACCTGCAATAGGACAGTAGACATAGAGATTTAGACAACGTGCGTAAGGTAAAAGAGAAAACAAAATACATACAAATAAAATAAAACTATTCACTAATTTAATTATACAATAAGAGAATATACTTAAATAAATACATACTTCTAAAATAAATATCACTAAAATACTAGTAGTAGTATAGTAGTATTAGTAGTAGCAGTATTTTAGTGTTATGTTACTATCTTTTTCTTGCAGATAAAACAAGAAAGAGTTGAATGGAAATTAGAACTGTCAAATTACTCTGAACTTAATCTTCCAAACAGGTTTGGGTGACATACAAGATGCTGTTGGCTTATTACCCATCGCACATCAGATTATACAAGAATCCAGGTAGGTGTAAACCTTAGCCTAAAATATTCGACTTAAGCACTCACCAGTACTCAGGCCACCATTTCGGAAGGTTTTATGAGCAAAAGGGACAGTAGGCTGGCGATGTATGTAGAAAGGCCGATGTGAATAGGTATATGTACATACATAAACTCACGGCTTACGCTATCCTTACGTACTCTTTTAGCTCCATTAACGTTCATACATCTGCACCCTAATTGCGTAACACAGTTTGAATCACAATCCGAGAGTTTTAAAGGATATTGCTAATCCATTGCTTCATAGGTTTGAAAAATTCGTCTGCTCAGCAAAGTTAATAACGCAATGAACGAGGTTGAACTGTCAAAATGAACCGCATTGCGATCAATTGTCAGTTTAGGTGTGTTACGGAATTACCCCGTTGGTCATACACGCACGCCAGGTGCGATGTCAACATCTGTCGTGAAAACCGAATATGTCGGTTCTTAGCACGGAAAGTGAAAAATTTATGTAAAAGTTATCAATGTGCTTATGAAAAGTGTTCGATACTTATTGAGTTTTTACCGATAGTCCGGTAACTATCGGTATAAAGTCTAAGTCTTAGTTAAAATTCGTTTTTAGATGTCAAATTGTAACCAGAAATTATAATTAGGAATTTCCTACCAATGCTGTATCTGACGAATTCAATCCATTATAAAGGCTTACATCGTACTATAGATACTGCGTAATTAATTAAATTAGCAAGATAAAACCCATAGTCTTAGTTAAAATTCGTTTTTAGATGTCAAATTGTAACCAGAAATTATAATTGGGATAACATTATTGCCAATGTCCTACCAATTCTGTATCTGACGAATTTAATCCATTAAAAAGGCTTACAACGTACTAAAGATACTGCGTTATTAATTAAATTAGCAAGATAAAACCCATAGTCTTAGTTAAAATTCGTTTTTAGATGTCAAATTGTAACCAGAAATTATAATTGGGATAACATTATTGCCAATATCCTATCAATTCTGTATCTGACGAATTCAATCCATTAAAAAGGCTTACAACGTACTATAGATACTGTGATAACAATGAAATGAGCAAAATAAAATCCATGTATCTTACAATTTGACATAATTTATATTGATATGCAGGCAAACGAAATTAATTCTCGTTCCGTAGATACATATTAGATCTCCGTTTGGGAAATTTAATATACTTAGCGTGATTGCTACTTTAGGCACACTTCGTTATTTCATTTAGAAAATTCTTCCCGCCATCCCTTAACGTATTTATAATAATAATGTCTTCGGCCCCAATTCAGTTGCAAATTCTCTCAGTTAAAGGAAAAAACATGTTGATCACGGAATAAATGAAAAACAAGATGTCCATCATCAACATTAAATACCTACTTATTTAAAACAAGATGTCCATCATCAACATTAAATACCTACTTATTTAATGTTGATGATGGACATCTTGTTTTTCATTTATTCCGTGATCAACATGTTTTTTCCTTTATCACAGTAATGATAGCGGAAGTAACATGTTGATTTCAGACCAGCATAGCTCTAGCTAGCAACCAATCGACAGGCTTCAAAGTCTAAAATGTCACATTTTCGGTTACCTGATTTGTCATTTCGGTGACCTCAACGATTCTACGAACAATGCCAAAGAAAGGGCATTTGGGTAGGCCAGATAAACTCAAACTGCCAGATTATCATTAAAACTAACTGCAAAATAAATAAAAGTAAATATGACCCACATACTCCAGACATTTACATTCAAAATAATAATATTTTACTTCACAAAGAAAACATTCATGTCAATGTGTATAATAATCATAAAAATGTCAAAGTGTTTAAATAATAAATTTAGCAAAAAAAATCACATTCAGTGTGTAAAAATTGGAGCAGTCAATCCCAAGTCTTTTGTTCTCAATATTATAATTTTTAGCGGTTTATAAGGCTTTCTGGCACAATTTATGTTTTAATGAATGATTTGAATTTATTAAGGCTTAGATCTTGAACGTTGCTTGGAAGTTTATTATGAAAACGTATACATAGACATCTGAACAATATTTTCTTTCTATTTTCTTGAACCTTGTTGTAAAAACAAGAAATTTGTGTTTGTACATAGTAATATTTTTATGGGCATATAAAAGATTTTCAAAATGTAAGTCACGGTAAGAACATTAATCTCCTTATATTTCTCTCTGAGAGAGTATCTCGGATTATTTATAAATTGATCGAACAGCTCTTTTCTGCAAAACGAAGATAGTCTGAATGTTGGCGGCATTTCCCCACAACAGAATACCGTACCTCATTACATTATAAAAATAGCTAAATTACACTAAACGGGCTGTCTCTACGTCAGTTACATTTTAAAAATTATAAATCATTAAACTTTCCATATGAAAGAAAAAGATATAAAAATAATGTGAAACGCATTAGCATTGTGCTCATGCCTACTTTTTTATCTTTTCAAGTTGGCAAAGGAAAGAAAACGAAGCTGAATAAGTGCCGCACAAATTAGTGGTTCCTACGCTCTTTTGGAACTATTAAATTCCTAGAAGATACTCGACCTTTAGGATTTGAACACCAAGATTAAAATTTATGAAAGTGCCTTCTTAGAAACTTGTAGATTGTGTGTGGGTGTAGATATCGTATAAGGTTGAATTATGTTAAGAAGATTGGCGCAAGTTATCTTCCACCTACGCAAAAATATACACATACAGAAGAATTGCCAAACTCAAGTGGCAGTGGGAAGGGCAAATTGCTCGCAGAACAGATGGCCGATGGAGCCAAAAGGTTTTGGAGTGGTGACCGTGTACTGGAAGACGTAGCGTTGGCAGGCCTCCCACAACAAGGAACAACACTAACAAGGTGGACCGACGACTTGGTGAAGGCCGCAGGAATCCGCTGGATGCGCAAAGCACAGAACCGGTCGAAGTAGTGGTGCTTGGGGGTGGCTTATGTCCCCACTGCTGGACATAGGTCACCCCCAAGCACCACTACTTCTCGTCTTACGGATGAAATGATGATAATGACGCAAATATAACAACACTAGCGACACCCGCCCATGATTCGTACGAGTGCCATTGCACCCGGGGCGGACGTTTTGACAACTCCCGTTAAGTCCCCCCAAGCCGTTGCGACTTGTCAAAATATCGAGGTAGCTGTGCTATATCTAAGTTAAATATAAATATATTGTACACATAAACCTTCCAAAATTAATGCCCTACATGATAGTAAAAATCGTATAAAAGCTAACATTTTAACAAAGGTCTATCATGCACCCGTCTCATTTCATCTCTCTCATCAGTCTTTTTATTGTTTTGCTATCAATTTTATTTAAAACACACACTATTTGTGTACATATTATTCGTTATTATTTTTATCTGTCACAATTTTATTTTATTTAAGTATGCATAGACACGTTGCAGTATAAAACTGATTTATATCCGTCAGTTCACTCTTCAGGTCCAGTTGAAAACCAGCGTCAGACATTAGTTGTCTGGCATTTTTGTTGAACTGGGCCTTTTTGGCGGAGCCGTGAGGCACACTTTCCTGCTAATTTCTTACATCGTATTTTACACTTTTTTTGTTATCTGCTTTACTTTATATTGTGTGCCTTTTAGTCTGTGCTAAATAAATGTATTTTTTTTTCTTTTATTATTTGACTTATTTTCATTTTACTACAACAACTAATTAGAAAGCCACAATAAAAAAAAACCAAGACAAGAGGGTTCGTTACGATCCATCGCCCTTTAATTGCACCGATATCCATTCTCGGATAATTACTATAGAAACCAGACTGTTTCTACTCTTTCAGGTTACGACCAAGGAATGTCCCATTAATTAAGAACTTGGCTAGAATAAATTGGTGCTGGGGCCTGGTGGTGCAGCCTGAGCTTCATCGACCTGACCGTTAGCCAAGTTTGTAATTTACTTTATTATTTCAGACTCGAGACAGCCAATAAAGAAATTGATAGACTCGTTCCGAATGTTATTCGAACGTTCTTTTTTTAATTTGTATTTGTTCTATGAAACATCACGATCACGACTTGATTTTGTTTTTCTTTTTTGTATACGATTTTTAAAAATTGTCAATTATTTTGTGATATGATCGAGTTTCTTTGTCCTAATTATAATAGAACTTGGACCTAGTGGAATAAAAACAGTTAGACCTGTCCATCAAAGCCCAGTTTTTATATTATGAAAGTAATTGGATGTCTGACATTGCATAGGTCAATTTCGTACATCAATATTTTATTGGAACTTGAATATAAAGTGTCACAGTCTTATCAAACGCCATGCGATCAAACAATCATAGATTAACTAGTTCTGCAGAATTAATAGACATATTTTTAACAAACGAAATGTTAGTGATGACGACGAATTTTCATCAAAAATATGTTTTTGATAAATATGTTTTTGATGAATATGTTTTTGAAAAATGTTATTGTTGATTGTATGATATTAAATTATAGAAAACAAAAAAAAACTAATAAAAAAGATTCTACAAGTGAACAAAAAATTATACCGACTTAAGGCTACCTAGGCATAACGTTATTACCCAACTTACCTACCTAACAGTACAACCCAGCCAAATTTAGTAGGTCACACACAAATGGAGCATACTCCATCATGACGTACATTCCACTTTTCCCGGAATATGCAAATACAGTCGCGCAATCTTACCGAGTCGCATGTAGGGTAATTCGAATGTGGAACTAGTTACTTTTAAATTAAGAATATGTACAAGCGTTTTTTAAATGGGAAGCGGCGAAATATTTAATATTTCACAATAAAGGTTTATGAATGAGGAATGTCCTTTGCAGCCGTTTAACCTATTGACCGCCACGTCAAAGAAGCAAAAACGTGCCCTCGGCGCCAAGCTACGAATTATTCCTTAAAATCTGTTATGTAGTCGTGACCGTGACGTGCTGGGCACATTTCTCTCATCTATCTATCTTTTTTTCTGTCATCTATACATGACTGTGGCGGTCAAAAGGTTAATCAAAAAGTCATTATTTTTGTTTCGCGATTCGGAGTTAGCTCGACTTAAATAAACATGATTCTAATAAGCGTCTATAGTCTTTACAATCAATTCTACGAAAATGTTTGAAAAGTAGCGTCCTAATAGCAATCAGACTTTTTTTCACTTATCCAGAGTGATGAAGGTACTACTTACCGAAAAATATCGTATTACTACCCACTTGAATCTGTATTCACCCCACGCTCAATATAAGCACATAAAAAGAAGCAATAAATAAAACCTTATTCACAAAAATGAGGTATGAACGAAGTAGAACACAGCAGTATTCTGTTTTCACTTCGAACCTCACTGAAGTGATCGCACACAATTCGAAATCAAACTCATTTGTTTTAAAATTAAATCATCACAGATTCACATCACGACATTATACATACAAATTCTGAAATTATGTTTAGAGAATAACCCGTAAATTTAAATTTTAGTAAAATGCAGACTAGTTTAGAATTACTAACTCAGCCTAGACTAATACGGCTGAAACCTAGTATAAGTGTCAGGTTTAACGTAAGTGAGACGAAATCGAATCGGATTTAAATCTTGGAGGATTTCTTAAGATCTTGAAGAAAAGATGTGACTCGCTACCTCGTGGTACCTAGGTTTAAAAACTTAGACGTGTAATTGGGATAGACATACCTAACATTTTTCTAACTTTCTTCAAAGGAGATAGATATTATGACACTATCATAAATATCTATGACTGGCTTGTACCCACGGCTTCACCCGCATAAATTTTCGGAAACCACCCCACGGGACCGTACTACCGGGATTCAAAGCATCCTATATATGTCCTGACCCAGGGCATGGCACATCCGTACGTCTTTCATCTTAGGGCGAGTTTCATCAATGAAACTGAACGCGATCAGGACATCTAAACCACTGTCAAGAGTGTCAATATTTCACAGAAAATAATAACACTGACAGCTCTTGACAGACCGCCCATTGTGTCATCCTATGTAAAATTTCTACATTTATATCTGTAATTTTGATGGTTTAATATAATAAAGAGTATTGTAGGTAGGGGCTTGTGGGTAAATAATAACAGCCGCACGGGTCAATCGATCAGGTTAAGCTACGCTTGCCGTGGTTTGTCCGTGGATGGGTGACCATCTTTACATACCAAGACCCCTCCGTGCCTCAGAAAGCACGTTAAGCCGTTGGTCCCCGCTGTCATTCAGACAGTCGTTACGGGTTAGAAGCCCGACAGTCTGATAACCAGTCTTACCAAGGGGTATCGTATTACCCAGTTGCTGGGTTATGGAGGTCAGATAGGCAGTCGCTCCATGTAAATACTGGTATTTAGCTGCGTCCAGTCAGACTGGAAGCCGACCCCAACGTAGTTGGGAAAAGACTAGGCAGATGAGATGTCATAATAAAGAGTATTCTATACTTAAACAAGGTATTGTTTTGGATCTGCAAAACATTTTAGGAGGTAATTATGTTAGTGATTCTCGACCCGAATCAACAATAAAATGGGCAGGTTTTATTTTCATTTTATTCTTATTAACGGAATTCTGTAAGTGTGAACTCCCCTTTTTAAAACGCGGCCAGTCTGTATGTGTCCTTAAACTGCGCTTTCACACACACACAAACAAACGCAACCGACATTTCTTTGATAGATCTTAGATAGGGTTATTAAGAGATTTATTCTAAAATCAATAAAATTTAAAAATCTAAAATAAAAAGTATTATTGATTATTGACTTGGTATCGTATTATTATATTATGATTATTTACGAGTTTCATAACAACCTCCTGAAATGTTTTGCAGGTTCAAAACTGCATCTTGTATATTCTTAAACGTGGTTCATCTCCTGATCGCGATCAGCTTCATTGCTAAAGTTCACCCTTAATCTGTTCATCCGTTACGGCATGAAAAGGTGGTAGACAGACAGGCAGATAATAAATTCAAATAATCTCATATAGGGTTCCGTACTTCAAAATGAAAAATTGGAATTCTTATGGGATGACTTCGTTGTCTGTCAAGACCCTTTTTCTCAGAACCGCGTGGATCTATCAAGTTGAATTAGATATCAAAAATTGAGATAGATCCACGGTCCCTTGGAGCTGTAAAGAAAATCAAACTTCCTTAAAAAAGCGCCAATGTGCGTGCCGGGCCACGCACAATGAAAGGTTCCGCAGTTGGGAAGTTGGGATGAATTTATCTCAAAAACAAACTTAACATTGTAGTTGAAAAACATGTT
The DNA here is from genome assembly GCA_905333075.3 of Atethmia centrago. NCBI lineage: Eukaryota > Metazoa > Arthropoda > Insecta > Lepidoptera > Noctuidae > Atethmia > Atethmia centrago. The sequence goes on along the minus strand of HG995386.1, from coordinate 12,211,863 downwards.
CTCCCATACATAGATATATGCCACGGACAATTCTCCAACTGCAAATTTAAGTTGGTCGACTATTACTCGTTAACTCGTAAAGCCCACTTAGCTGTGATAGTTTTTCTTTTAATTTCATTATATGTAAAAATTCATGGCAGTAGGCTATGAATTTTTTCACATCTCTATTTACAACAATTTAGCTGGCAGGGAGGGGGACACTAGACTCTCAAAAATTTGCGCTTAAATGCTTAATATTACGCAAGCGGATCCTCGAATCGAAAAGTGGTGTTCACAGACCCGCAATATTTTTGAACGGCCTATCCAATGATACCCATTCCATTGGGTAGATGAGAAAAATATATCATTACGTTTAAGGGTGCCCTAAAAAAATGCTTTTCTAGATTTTATTTTAGTACTTTGTCGGCGTTATTAATATATATACCTATGCCCAATTACAGCTTTCTAGTACTAAGCGTCCTTGAGCTACAGCGGGGACAGACAGACAAACGGACATAGCGAAACTATAAGGGTTCCTTGTTTACCACGGAACCGTAAAAAGGGCCATATATGGATTAAAACAGTAAGCTAGGGCATGGTAAACTTAGATTAAATATTATACCCATTTTGACGTCACAACAGCCTTCGTTAATAGTTATTTTGATGAAAATGTATATATGCAATTAATTACTACAGAGTCGAAAATATAAAAAGGGCCATTTATGGATTAAAGCCCTCAGCCATGGCATGGTATAGAAAGGTTGATAGTTGTTTACATAAGCTGGGATATAAGAAATTAGCTCATGAACCTGGTTTGTTTGTTTGTAAAATTATCTGGAAATGTAAAAACTTTCATAGCCCTACTTGTTGTTTTTTGTCATTTCTAAATGTAATGAAGAAGTAAATTATCTAAAAGGCCAGGTATGTACCAGGTTTTTTAACTTGAAAGACTTAGGTCAATTAAGGCACAGATATGTGATTTTAGGGACTTTTAAATCTGTTATTACGCCTTCATATAATGTAAGTAAGTTATGCTAAAAATGTATGTTAAACTAGATTGCATACACGTCAATTATATGTGAATATTTAAGTATTGTAGTAAAATATATAGCTCTTAAGAAAAGTACCTATAAAATATAAATAACGGCTTTGCTGGCACCGGCCTCAAAAAAAATTGTAGGCCCCAAATTTGTTTAGTATTTAGTATCCGGACTTATTGAACCACGTAATACGTAGTCAAGTAATACGTCAAGTAAGTCAGTAATAATAATAGACAGTAGGCCATCTACTTACAAGAATGTAAAACTAAGTTGTCTCTGGTCCAAACTGGAGCGGGCGGGCGCTGCATTGAAGTGGCTCCTGCCCAATCTAGGGGGTCCAAACGCCTCCTGCCGGAGGCTCTACGCGGGGGTCGTGCGGTCCATGGCCCTCTACGGGGCACCTGTATGGGCGCGCTCTCTGGCGCTGTGGCCAGCCCGCCGGTTGAGCGCGGCCCAAAGGGTCATGGCCATCCGGATGGTCCGGGGATACCGCACGGTCTCCTGTGAGGCAGCGAGCCTCCTTGCCGGATTGCCGCCATGGGATCTGCAGGCAAAAGTCCTCGCGCACGTATGGGAGTGGCGCGAGGAGGCGAAACGCCGGGGCGTAAGTTCGCTGCCGCGAGAAACCGCGGCACAGCGGACGGAGCTCCGGCAGGATCTCATGGCGTCATGTCATGGAAAGTACGGTTGTCGCAACCCAGTGCTGGGCACGCCACGATTGCGGCGATAAGTCCCCTCTTTAAAGGAGTGGCTAGAGAGGCGCCACGGCGTCCTCACCTTCCGCCTGACGCAGGTCCTCACCGGACACGGCAGTTTCGGGAGGTTCCTGTGTCGGATAAGGCGGGAGGAAAAGTCCGGGTGTCACCACTGTGTGGATCGCCCGGAGGACACGGTGGAGCATACGGTGGAGGTCTGCCCGGCTTGGGCAGAGCACCGCCGTGTCCTCGTGGAGGCGATCGGCGGCAGAGACCTCTCGCGTCCGGCCCTGGTTCAGGGCGTGGTACGGAGCGAGAGGGCATGGGCAGCCGTCACCTCCCTTGTCACTGGTCATTCTATGCAAAATAAAAGTTAGTGTATTAAAGCTACTTAACGTATTTTAATATAAAGTAAAAAACAACAACCATCTTAGCTAATCATCGTCCTGCCATCCCAAAACAATAAAAACTAATTCTCCAATCATTCATAAAATAAATAAAGCTTCCTATTCGCTCCTGTTTGGACACATAATTAAATATCTATATACAGGTAGATTTTTTAGATGGGGTAATAAGGGCAGGTATCTTAACTGTTGTCGCTACATTTCATTTTCGGCTAATCTGTCCATCATAAAAAGTAATTTTGAGTTTCTTTCCTACAAAATGTATGGAAAAAGTACTTTTCTAGTACGCTATCCTCTGTAGGTCTAATATAGTTTTTTTGATCCCTGTAAGAAACAGGATCGATTGGCACCAAAAAAGGTTTTTGTGAAAACTGCCTATTTTCTTGCTGACAATTTTTTTCAAAATGTGTGAATCCAGATCTAAATGTCTCAAAAAGTTAAGGACGGTCTCCCGAGACTGTTTTCCTGTAGCTACAACGGTTAAGGTAGCTGCCCTTACTGCCCCGTCTCAAAAATCCACCCTGTATAAAGCTTCCTATTATGCCCTACATAAATATCAAACATAGTTATGTACCTCTACAGTTTTTGAAAGCTCATAAAATGCTATTGTTAAATATCTTGTCAAATGCTTTAATTGGCTTCAGTCAACCAATTCACTAACATGAGAATTGACTTCAGATAAACTGATCACTGCCTTGTATAATAAGGAATTAAAGAAAGAAAAATATTTTATTTTGAATACGCACAGGAAAAAACACTAACAGTAAAAAAAAAACAAAATAAAAATATATAATTGACAAAATAAAAACTTTTGTGAGGACAAGATACAGCATAAAGGCTCCTACATACTGGCGCGACTTGTCGCGCGACGCATCGCGACACAAAGGCACCGCTTGTAGCGCTACACGCGGTGCCTTTGTGTTGCGTCGCGTCGCGCGACAAGTTGCGCCAGTATGTAGAAGCCTTTATGCTGCGATATTTAAAATATAAAAATACCGCAGCGCTGGTATTCTGATAGGACCCGCTGTGGTGGGCACACCTACGGGCATTTAATAATCCAACTAGGAATAAACCTTTGTACTCTCAATCCTACAGATAACAAAAATACGTCCTTCAACCATTTAGCTGCCTCCATAAATCTCTCCTATTTAAGATCAAAGAGATTTAGTAGGACATGTGAAAAACAAACCCCGAACACAAATCCTCTGCTAGTTTTATCAATAAACTTAGAGATAGCTGGCAAAAGGCGTGGAGAACGGTTACGTCACAAGAATATCTGGAGACTACCCTCGGATTCTGAAAGGAATGGCCAACGATATATGAAGTTGGATCCGTATATTTGTGTCATAAAAGGATAATCTTAATGTAACGTGGTTGGATAAAAAATGGCAGAATTTAGGAAGAAATATGAGGAAAAATCATGCAAAAATATTTGGTTCGAAATATGTACACGATCATTTAAGTCCTTACATTAGAATTTGATGAGAAAAATATATACGTTGTAAATTGAGGCTATTCGTCCATAACATTTTTAGGATGACAAAAAAATATTATATTTCGAAGTTCGACCTGACACAAGATGGAACGAAAAATTCTTCTTATTTGTTTATAAGTTTAATGGATACCCCTTTTACATTTTATCTCATAAAAGTCTATGGGGTTACAGCGGTCAAATAGAAAAACCGGCCAAGTGCGTGTCTGACCACGCACAATGCAGTGCCGAAGTTGGAGATAATTTATCCCAAGAACAAACATAACATTGTAGTTGTATATGTTCCCCCATACATTCTAACGGCAAATGTAAGTTGTTCGACTATTACTCATTAACTTGTAAAGCCTATTTAGCTGTGATAGTTTTCCTTTTAACTTCGTTTTAAATACTGTTCTTATCCAATCTAACTAGCCTGTATTCACTCACTGCAGGGCAAAGGCCTCCCTCTCCTTTTTCCAAGCAATTCTTTCTTTTGCTACTGGCGTGAATTTTTTCTTTTCACATATCCAAAAACAACAATTTAGCTAGCAGGTGACACTTGACTCCAAGAAAAATTTGAACATTAAAGGTTAATAATTACGCAAGCGAATCCGTGAATCGAAAACTGGTTTTCACAGACCCGCAATATTTTTAAACGGCCCATACAATGATACCCCACACCATGGGGTATATGAGAAAAAAAACTATCATCCTCACTTTACGTGCAAGGGAGGTACAAAATTTATTTTTTTCAAGGTTTAGATTTACCACTTTGTCGGCGTGATTAATATCCCATATCCCAGCTGTAATTTGGCATGGGTTTGGTATGAATTACATACCAAATCCATGCCAAATTACAGCTTTCTAGTACTAAGAGTCTCTGAGCTAAGCCGCGGACAGACAGACGGACATGGTGAAAGTATAAAGGTTCCTTGTAGACGAAATGAGAGTTCCTTAAGATGGAACCTTAAAAACGCAGCTACGCTCCGCCACCCGGCTGGTCTGGCCAACTGCCATTTTCACTTCAACGCGCTTTTAATGCATCGAGTAGATTTATTTTTTGTAAAAGCTCCTTTGTTCTAATACAAAGGGTACTTATTAGCTTTTACAAGAAAATCATTTTAATAGCTAAGTAGCTCTACTTACTCTCTATTATTTATTTTATGCCATTAATCCTACACTCCGTGAGAACCTAAACTCACACACTGATAGATTATTTGTTAAAATGTTTAAAAAAATCGTCTACGGTTGCAATATTTGTGAGCACCATGTATCTATCAACATAATGAATTCATCTATCATTTGTTTAATTAACCCCCGACGCAAACAGGGGATGTTATAAGTGTCGCATGTATCTGTGTGTCTGTGTATCTGTCTGCGGCATCGTAGCTCCCAAACGGCTGAAACGATTTTGTTTTTTTTTGTTTTGTTTCAAAGATGACTTGATCGAGAGTGTTATTAGCTATGATTCAAAAAATCTGTTGAGCCATTTGAAGATTATCAAGCTCTTTTCTAGTTGATGAAGGGATGTGAGTATCTTCCACAGGTCTGATCGAGTCGAAATTTGGGCTAAGCTACAAAACTGTGTGACCATTTCCATCATGATAAGCTGTGTAGTAAGGGAAAAAGATGTGCTATGAAGATGCGCCGCTGGAAGGTAGCTGTGCGAGGAAGATGCGCAGCTCGAGCTATGCGATGCATCGACAGTAGGGAAGGGACGGGGCGGCTCCGGTGAGGGGAGAGGCGCTCGATATCACACGCATCCATAGCACGCATCCTTCCATATGTGCTATGCTATGTGGGCAAATGAATATGATCTGTGGATATCAAACGCATCCGTAGCAACGTAGCAGAGCACATCTCTGGTGGAAAAGCACCCTAAAGCTTAGGTACCATTGCATAGATACGAGTAGATCAACAGGAATTGATAACTGACATTTTAAAGATCACAAGACAATAATCAAATGGACAAATAGACCCAAAATAAAATAATTAATACCCTCGTCAACAAATTGTCACTTTCGTTTCCAAAGAGGAATCCAAATTCACAAAATCAATTGATTCACCCATATCTACCCGTTTTATTTCTTTTCTACTAGAAACCTGATTTATAGCTTTATTGTACTAAAAAGGGATGATACTGAATTACATTCATACATCATCTTTTTCATTTACATATTTACGTGATCCCTAAAGAATAGGCTACGTCTACTATTTCTAGGGCTTTTATAAGAGGACCGGGATGTTTTAGAAAAACGGTAGATTTATTTATAGATTTATTAATAATACCAACATTAATAATTCCCTAAAAATGCTTATGAATTACCTATTTGGAAAAGTCTACTTGAAAATACAAGGTGATGGTCTACCTATTTGCCAAATTTTATCCAAATCCGTTCAGCCGTTTTAGCGTAAAAGCGTAATAAATAGACACACTCCCGCATTTATATTATAAGTTAAGATTATTTGGCTCTTGCCTAAATATTGATGTACGTAACGTAATCAGCCTATAATGTTCCCACTGCTGGGACACAGGCCTCCTCTCTTCGAGAGGGTGTGGGCTGTAATTTACCACGTGCGGGTTGGTAGATGTCACATGTCTTCGAATTTTTAGTTCTAGGACATACCGGTGTCCTCACGATGTTTTCCTTCAACGTTTTGAGAGCAGTGATAATGAAATTATTTACACAAAGTAAAGCGCCTGTCAGGGTTTGAACCCATGACCTTACAACTCGTAAGTTGAGGCCGTTACCACTGGGCCACCACTGCTCATCAAATATTGACGTAAAATACCAAAAACCCTGGGTTATTTTAGTGAATAATTCGGCATGGTGAAACAACATTTACTTGAAATGCAATCAGCCTTTTTAACAAATTTTACTGTGACCTAATTTTAGCGCATAAAATCTTTTAAGTAACGCAGAAAATCAAGCCTTGAACAGAAGTCAAAAATCGCAAAGTGGAATGTCTGCAAATGGCCCATCACTAATCTCAAACCACCATCTTCCATTAAACTATCTCAAGAAAAATCACCTTCAATATCCCATTACATTCCCCCAATAGGTGCCGCTATTGGGGGCTCCCTAAAGGTCACATTTCGTGGGAACGATTTGATAAAATATCGAATCTTTCAATTTCTATTTCCCATCTATCGACGCGAAGTTCGCAAACGGGCATCGCTTAGACGGCAAGAGTATTATCATTATATGGCATTTTTTCCTTTAGATTGCGACGTGGTCCGCGATAAAGGAAATTTTGTCTGTAATTTTGTGTGATGTTTTAAATGGATAAGTTATGAGTTGTGGTGGTAAGATAGGCAGTCACTCCATGTGAAATACTGGTATTCAGCTCATCTGGTTAGACTTATAGTCGACCCCAACGTAGTTAGGATAAGACTAGGCTGATGATGATGATGACCTAGTTATGTGATAGTCTTTTGTTTCGTATTAGATGAGGTTTAATAAAATAATAATAGGAGGACGAGGAGCTCGTGGCTGAGTAATAACAACCGCACGGGTCGATCTATCAGGTTAAGCTATGCTTGACGGGGTTAGTCCGTAGACCGTCTCTACATACCGAGACTCCTCAGAGCCTCGGAAAGTACATTAAGCCGTCCCAGCTGCCATTTCTAGATCTTTGACAGTCGTTACAGAGTGGTCAGAAGCCTAATAGTTGTTACAACGTGTGTACCATGTGGGGTGTTGTTACTCAGTTACTGGGTGGTAGAGGTAAGATAGATAGTCGTTCCATGTAAAATACTGGTATTCAGCTACATCCGATTACTGGAAGCCGACTCCAACATGAACATGAACTGTATAATTAGGTATATATATTTAAAGTTTTTAATAGGTATATGTATATATATCCTTATATTTAAATAAATATTTATTCCACAGCTTTCGCTATTGTACCTACCACTGTTTGTCTCTGCATCACCCAAAGGTTGACTGGTAGAAAATGCCTACGGCATTAAGTCCGCCTCTGTACATTTGTGTGCTTAAAGTATTAATAAATATTTAAATAAACTGTAATAATAATAAAATGGGAAAACAGTTCATGTTGTGTAAAAATACTAGCCTTCAGTAAGGATAATAGCGTGGGTAGAGGTTTTAAAAGCCTATTCAATGTTTTAAATCGAGATATTTTTATAACACAGTGTTTAAATTACTTAATTTAGATGTAGCAACATTACGAGAAAATATAACTAGATATCATAAAAGATTATTTCTGTACAGAAAAGTACATTTATAACAGAAAATGGGCTTCTTTAACGATTTTGGTATGCAAGGTCATAATCAAAACAGTTTCAACTATTGTTATACGACCTTTATTCTCGGCTGTGTCTTAAACATTATTATTTAATGTAGACCTGGAGAAAATAATGGCAACTTAGTATTTGAAAGAATAATTGGAGCTTATGTATACTTAAATTATTGTATTTTTCTTCCATACTTCTCTATTAGTAGTCATCTCGGTACTCACTCCCTTTCTAGCCATATCATCTTTGACACAGTCCATTCATCGTTTCTTTGGTCTTCCCCTACTCGTATAGCCATACATGCACACTCAAAACTTTACTGACGACATTTCCCTCATTGCTCCGCATCATATGCCCATACCATGATAACCTTTTTCCACACAACTTTTCAGTCACCGGTGTCACTTACAGACTTCCTCTTAGGTATACTTAAATTTCAAAGTTAAAATCCTAAACTTTCTAAATAATATAATAATTTTGAGAATAAGGTTGATTGAGAAAACTTATTTGAGGTATTCACTCTTTCTGAACAAATTTTATTAAATTTTCAGTGTTCCGTATTTCTAAAGCAAAAACGGAACCCTTATAGGATCACACGTGTATCTGTCTGTCTGTCTGTCCGTCGCTCACAGCCGATTAAGACACATAAGACACCCGTATTACGGGTGTAAAGGCTTCTACAGACTGGGGTGATATCGCGGGCGCCACAGGCAGCAATATGCCTGTCGCGCCCGCGATATCGCCCTAAACTGTAGAAGAAAGATAGATAGAATACTATTTATTATGTACACCATAAAAATTACAGCTATAAATGTAGAAATTTTACATAGGATGACATAATGGGCGGTCTTATCGCTAAAAGCGATCTTTTAAAGACAACCTTTGGATGGATTAGGGGAGAAAGGAGAGACAATACTGCAGGTAGTCTGTGGTGTACCATTCACATTATATACAATAAATACATACATACATAAAATATATTAAAATTATCTATATAATATATTCAATAATAATTAATCATAAAACTAGCGCTAAGAATCAAAACAGGTGCAAAGAACAAAGCAAATAAAAAATATGTTTAAGGAGAGAGATAGTGTTTTATTAACATAATTTTAAAAATGGACAGAGAAGCTTTAACACGGGTGTAAAACAATATATGTACATACCTAACTACTGCTCCCGGAAATAGGAAAATGTGATTAGGTGATCACATTACATTTACGAATGTTCTAAACACATACATTTTAACTGCAAAGCCTTCAAGCATAAGCTTACAAATAATCTACCGAACGCACTTGAATTACCATAAGAGAAGATTACCATCAAGATACAAACAAATGACGTCACAGATGCGTGAACTCACTCCTCATAATTCTGACATGTCATTTAGAGAAAGCCATTACGGCTGAGATGGTTTTCGCTTTCTGCAGCGCTTCGCAATTTTAATACAGCGCTTTTTATGCTGAATGTAATTTTAATACATTATTTCGAACGCAAATGTTGTTTTTCTGAATTAAATACTATCACGCATATTTTCCATATAAGGCTGACAGATAATGTTATTCAGCCATGTTTTATCACTTCTGCACTACAAAATATACAAATCATTCAATGGTCTAAAGATAAAGGGACCCCTAAACGATCAATTGCAACTGTATTAATACTGTCAATCGCTTCAATTACATAAAATGTAAAAATGAGCAGAATGCGCATAATGATCGTCATTTTGCGCATCAATGTGTATAGGGCTACCGGAATATTATGGCAAATGGAGAAATAAAAAATTGTTGCGTGCAATACTGGGGAAATTAGATTAAACGATCTTGATACATGATCTTGATCATGTCTACAAGCTGTTTACAAGAGTCATCACCGCGATGGGGCCGATGGGGCCGAAAAGTTCTGGAGTGGCGACCGCGTACCGGAAGACGTAGCGTTGGAAGGCTTCCTACAAGGTGGACCGATGACCTTGTGAAGGCCGCAGGAATCCGCTGAATGCGGGAAGCACAAAACTGGTCGAAATGGCGGTGCTTGGGGGAGGCCTATGTCCAGCAGTGGACGTCTTTCGGCTGAAATGATGATGATGATGATGATCTTGATACTGTTTTATTTTTATTTATGTCTTTAGTATTAATGAACATGAAGTATATCAGGAATGTGTATGAAGAATGTTGTTATAGATCGGGTTCTTAACATAGGAAAATATGTCATGAAAAATAAATCATTCTTACATTACTTTATGTACTAATTTATTATATATCATTTAAATCATACTAAAACTTAACAACTCATTCAAAACTAGAAAACGATTCCAAGAACTCCACTTGCATTTCTTGTTCTTCATCAGATGATGAAGATAAAGAGGTATTTATTAGAAATCGCTCTTCCAATATTTCAATTATTCTATCTTGCTTGATGAAATCGTTTTCAATTTTCTTTACATGTTCACAATATTTTCGCCTTTCCTCTGCACCAATTTGTGAGAAAGCTTCTTCTGTTAATAATTTAATGTCACTTGCAGGCCTATTTATATTTTTATCAGCAACTTTTTGCATCATTATATCCCAAATCTTTTCTATGGGATTCAATGTGCAATGATAAGGTGGGAGCCTTAAAGCTTCGCGACCGTGCGATTTTAATACTTCATTTATCTCATATAAGGGCACAGACATGTTTTGTTTCACTACTTCATATAATTGACATTTACGCTAAAGATCATCATAATGATTTGCACGAAGCCATTCTTTTATCAGCGATACGATTGGCTTGTGTGGGCGGTTTGTTCATCCGTACGGAATGACTACTAGCATTATCCATAACAATTAGTGAAGGTCTTGTCAGATCTGGAATTAGCTTCTCTGTCACCCATTTTGTAAAATTGTCCTTATTCATGTCATGGTGATAGTCAGCAGATACATTTGTTGACCTGTACACCAGACAACAATTTGGTACAAAGCCATTTTCTCCACCAGTGTTTACAATGATCCACGTCGCTCCAAGTGAAATACATTTAGATGGACCTGCAATATCTTTGCTTTGCCAGTACTTGTTCATAGAACATGAACCGTGAATGTAAGTCTCATCTAAATAAATCACATACAATTTATTACGCTCTTCAGCTTCGCGGTTTTCCTTTATACGCTTCAAAAACTTGTAGTTTTGTAGTTTTATGTCATCGCTCTCCATCAAAATGGTCCTTTTTGATTGGCATTTAACATATTTCAAAACCAATCTCCTTAAGTATAAGTCTGTAAAAAATAATAACATTTACCATGTTACTCAAACGATAGCTTAGTCATTCATCATTATCATCATCAGTCTATATACGTCTCACAGCAGGGCACAGGCCTCCTCTTACGAGTGAGAGTTAGAGGAATTATTACTTTACATTTTTCTTACCTCAAAGATTCTCTCCCTCCGTTGAAATCAATATCTTGTCGAAAAATTTCATTACTGTTGGAATTTCCTTCCAAACTGTATAGAATTCGTTAACTTTATTCCTAATCAACTCTAAATCGATACTGTCCAAGTTGATTTTCTTCTTCCCCCTCTCCGCTTTTTACCAGGCGTGGAAAATACACCATCATTCGATGTGCCCTTACCTACTATTCGTCGTATAGTAGTACTGGAAACTCCTTTAAAGAAGCTACAATTAAGTAAGAAAAATATAAAATAAACTAAAAGTAACATACAAACTTACCAGGCAACTCTACGACGCGCTTTAAAATCAAAGATTGAGTTTGATTTACGCCTTCTTCTTCCCTTATTTTGCGATACACATTGAAAACAATATTTCACGTTTAAGACCGAAGTGGCTTTTTCGAAATTTTCACAAAAACAACAAATTGTCAAGAATATATCACAAAATCTTAGCAGCGGTTGACAGATCTCGTAATTTGATTTGACAGGTGACAATTGACATTGCTGTATGAAAATCACATTTTTTTTTTCTATGCCATGAGATTCCGGTAGACCTATATCCATCATGTATAAATTGACAATTGCAATTGATCGTCTCGGGGTCTCTTAAGGTGGATCCGCAGTGGTAGCCCGCGAAATTCTAATTTTCTTACGGTTTTTGTAATTTGCAAGGCAGTGTCAGGTTGTACCTATCTTGATCAAAATATGATTCGCGACCATGACAATTAATATGTATTTACAAAATTATAATCATTAGCATCATTAATTAATACATATTTCTTAGTAAGATTTGTTCCATATGAACAAATCTCTTATGAAAAAGTTGTTTAGGAACAAACCTAACTTAGAGATCGAGTGATTCACGAGGAAGGTTTCATTAATGGTTTTGCGTAAATTGGCTGACTTAAATATGACGATGATTATTCATATTGTCGGAAAAAGTCGTGCTGACTGTGAACTTTACTGGTGTGCGCCACGTGATCGAATAGAGTTATATGAAAACAATGTATTACGGAATTAATAGATTGTTTACCTGGATCAATACGTAGGGTACTTGTAATCCCGGTAGTGCGTTCCCGTGGGATATTTTCCGACACCACGTGGGCGAAATCGCAGGCAAAACCTAGTACCCTCATAACTCAGCTTCCGTAAGCATAAACTCCTACAAGGTGGACCGATGACCTTGTAAAGGCCGCAGGAATCCGCTGGATGCGGGAAGCACAGACCCGGTTGAAGTGGCGGTGCTAGGGGGAGGCCTATGTCCAGCAATGGACGTCTTTCGGCTGAAATTATGATGATGATGAAGCATAAACTAAGTAAGCATGGTAGAATAGAATAGAATAAGATTTATTTGCTTTAAAACTGTTTTTGATTAATAGTGATAAGCGTACAAATTTTCACAAACATGTTTTAACATTTATTGGCGTCGATTCCCTTGTTCACAAACTAAAGTAAATTTAAGTTCAGTGCATCTTTTTCTTTCTATTTCATTAAGAAAAGGACAGAAGATACATTTTGGTTTAGTTCTGTCAAATTAGTCAGCGCTTGACGTAAATCGACGTATTTTTAGTAGGCAAGTTTTTAATCACGTCTAAACTTGTATGGAGTAGTGACAGGCGCCGATTAATTTGACAGGACTAAACTAAAATTTATCTTCTGTCCTCTTCTTAATGAAATAGAAAGAAAAAGATGCACTGAACTTAAATTTAGTTTAGTTTGTGAACAAGGGAATCGGCGCCATTGTCAAAGAAGTCTTTGACACTATAAAAACGATGGCTTCACAACAACTCATGCAATTTATTTTTGAATTATCGCATATTTAAGGTCTTGAGATTACTTGGTGTCTTGTTATACATATATACATACACACATAGACATACAACTTTTATTATATTTAGCTAGGCTTGGAAGGTAAAATGAGCAAAAACGTACTTCACATCAATAAATATAAAAACTTCCTTAACAGTGAGGAAAAGTCCTTATTGAAGAAATTTCATGGACGCCAAGTTCTTTGTGAAGTTTATTCATTAATTCCTTATAAAAAATCTGATTAACACTTTACCAAGTTTCAGAAATCATTGACCGAACGAATAATCGAATTGAAACAAAGTTCTATGGGGTTATCGTAATGTAAACTTTGCCTTCTATTCTGGTTGCCATTTTATTGGTCCCCGTGTCCTTGAATGAGGTCAAGGGGTTGACCTTTGTTGAGTACACAAGGTTGATGGCGCGTGTATGTTTTTCCTACATATTAATGAAATAAACAAGATGGTATATAAAAGTAGATGGAAATATTGTATTGTTTGTAACAAAACGGTTTTCCAATTATTTATTCATCAAAGCTACGTGTATCAAAAAATATTGGAAAATTGGAACTGCAAGCTACCTTGAAAAATATACATGCCGTAGATATTTTTTGAGCCACATTCACCTACATTTAATTTGTTTTTTTTTTTATTTAAATGCGAAGTTCAATCGCAATGTCCTACTGCAAATCTAATATAATCCCTTCTATTGTCTTTAATGATTACTAAATTCATACCTATTTAAATGCACACACAAGCAAACTTGAAGCCTACTACAATAAGTATAGAGTTGAGATCTATTCTGCACATTGCTTAAGTACACAGTAAGAATCAGGCGTGTGCAGATTTGTGCAAAGCTACGTACGGAATTGTATACAAACTCCGGGATACTAATACATTGCTGGTGTGTACTGAATTATACAGAAGTGTACGCTTTCAGAAGGATGTGCTTTTAGAAGGATCAGTGAAAAGTTTTCTACTTGCAATTGTTTAAATGGTAGTCTTATCTGTGTACAGTGTATTCTAGATTCGTCTCATACTGACACAAGATAAGAAGTTGAAATAATGATAGGTACACTCGCTCTCTTTTCTGCTTCAACAGCAATCATATACTTAATACTCTACATAATACAAATTATAAATTCATTTATTCACTGAGAGACAAAGCGCAGCTTAAATCACTGGGTTTAGAAGCATGAAATTTTGCACAAGAGTTCCTTATACAGTGTGGTCTATATAAAGATGTCATAAAAAAAACGGCCAAGAGCATGTCGGACCACGCACAATGGAGGGTTCCTTCCGTTGATTCAGATAGTTGGGATTTCTTGGGGTGAATTTATTCCAAAAACATACTTAACATTGTAGTTGAAAAACATGTTCTCCCATACATCAATATACCTTGCCGGGGTCGCGGGAAGGTACAAAAGGGCTACCGAGGCCCCTGGCAACACAGGCAACGGAAGGAACAGGGGTGGGTTTTAGTCAGTAAGAGTTGATAATTACCCATCCAAAAAAAAATCGATACACGTCACGATCAATTCTTCTACCGCAAAGACGAACGGCAGGCTTTTAAGGGACTTTCGTACAGCTAATAAAATTGTGTGTTTTGGGTTATTTTTTGTTTTAATTGGTGGTTAATACGATAGACAAGCCCTTTTTAAATTCTTGGATTTTTAGAACTTGGGACGTAAAAGTTATAACCAGTTTTATCTTTTAAGATTATGTACTAGTGTACCAATGTAGATTGTTACTTATAGGCAGATAAACATTGTTTCAGTAATAAAGTATATGTTCTAGATTGCTTGTCGCTATTTTTGTAATGTTTTACTTACTATCAAGTAAGTAAATTAAGATGAGGATCGTACCTACTCAGCGAGTGCATTAGGAGATACCTATGTTCAGCAGCTCACTGCAACAGTTTGATAATGATGAAGTCGTGATGGGGTTTTGAGTGTAGGTAAATAAAACAATACAGTTAATAGTTTTTTTAAGTACATTTATCTTATTTATAATTAATTAATTCTTAATATTACTTCATCTAAGTGGGGGCAGGTCGGGTAATACCCTCATGGCGAGCATAGCTAAAATACCAACATAACTGCGTTTAGTTTACGACTAAATTACGTGTAGTTATTAAAATCTTTTTTTTTATTATATTAATTAATCCGAACTTCTAAAAATAGTACTCTTACATGAAAATTAATGGCTTAGTTGCCTTAATATGTGGTACAAATTCTATAACAAACACCAAAAAAAGTAAGCTGTACGAAATCTGCCGTTCACCTTTAAGTTGGTCCACTATTACTGGTAACTTGTACAGCCTATTTAGCTGTGATAGTTTTCCTTTTAATTTCATTATATGCACTACAGTCATGATTTTTTTTCACATCTCCATAAACAACCATTTAGCTGGCAGAGGGGGGACACTTGACTCTAATAAGAATTAGCACTTTAAAGCTTAATATTACGCAAACGGATCCTAGAATCGAAAAATTTAGTTCACAGACCTGCAATATTTTTGAATCGGCTATCCGACGATACCCCACAATATGGGATAGACGAGGAAAAAAAATATCATCCCTACATTACGTGCAACTCTAAAAATGCTAAATTACAGCTTTCTAAGCTTCTCTGAGCTACAGCGGGGACAGACAGATAGACAGACAGACAGACAGACGAACATGGCGAAACGGGCTTCTAAGGGTTCCTTGTTTACTACGAAACCCTAAAAATGAGATTCATATGGAAACGATAAAGGGATTTCCGCATCACCTCTTTTAAAGGCCGATTCCAGCGAAATGGTCAATTAAGTAGGTACCAACTTTTTTGTGATATTGTGCAAACCTTAATTCCACCTAGGTTTTTGAAATGATTTAGGAACCTAATTATTTGAAGTAGAAATCTCGACTCTCAATGAAAATAACAAAAAAGAATGAAAAAACCGTGTAAAAATAAAGATAGATTGTTTTTAAAGCAGTTCCAATAAAAATAACTATCAAGAATCGCGTTACATACATAGGGTATTTTCGGATACCGGTGGGCATGAGGAATCTTTTTTTTTATAACGTCACTCTTTGGACTCTTTGGTCCCTGTATACCGAATTCATCTCCTAAAGGGGTTAAAAATATGTTTGTATGGAAGTTTGTCAGTTTTGCCGAAGGGAAGTCCCATCGAGCACGAAGCATGTACCTAATTATTAAAAGATTGTAATTGCATGCATATTCTTAGATAGGCAGCCTGCAGGTTTTGCAGTCACAAACCTGCTTTCAAAGCCTGATAACTATACTTTACGAATATTTTTTTAGAACTACCCTCTTCACCATCATTCTCCTGCCCTTATTCATATTTATTTGGGGTCGGTGCAATATGTCTTTATCTTCCATACTTCTCTATTAGTCGTCTTGTAGCTAAGTAATTACAGCCGCATCGATCGGGTTAAGCTACGCTTGCCGCGGTTGCTCCATGAATGGGTGACCATCATTGCATACTAAGACCCTCCGTGCCTCGAAAAGTACGTTTAGCCGTTGGCTGGCGACTGTTAAAGATCCACGATAGCCGGGAGATGTCATTCGTGGATATTTAACAGTCGTTACGGGTCGTTAGCAGCGCGAAAGTGTGACAACCAGTCTTACCAAGGGGTATAATATTACCCAGTAACTGGGTTGTGAAGGTCAGGTAGGCAGTCGCTCCATGTAAAATACTGGTATCCAGCTGCATCCGCTTACACTGGAAGCCGACCCCAATATAGTTGGGAAAATGCTAGGCATATGATGACTTCTCTACTAGTCGTCATCTCGGTAGTCATCACTCCCTTTCTAGCCATATCATCTTTCACACAGTACATCCATCGTTTCGTTCTTCTTCCCCTACTCATATGGCCATCCACATTCATACTCAAAACTTTCCTGATGACATTTTCCTACCTCACAGTGGCGCTGGGTACTGGGCAGCGAGGCGGAACTGAGCGGGGAGTCCGTAGGTGATGATGCCCATCACCGCTCTACGTGCAGCTGATCTTGTCAACATATCGTCATTTTCCTGTTTTATTTTATCTTGATTGTTATTTATTCGGAGGTGCCATCTGTCATGTCACCTCCGCTTCGGCAGTTTTTATTTATATTCTTTAACATTTTGGTGTAATTTGGTCTCTTTTATGAATTTTCAGTGGTTTTCCGGTTCTAGGTTTCGTTTAAATTGAGAAACTCTCGTTAAATGCGTTAAAATAACACTGTTAAAATTAGAAAAATGAGTCGATGTGTTGACACGGCATAAGATGACTTCTCTATTAGTCGTCATCCCGGTAATCACTCCCTTTCTAGCCATATCATCTTTCACACAGTACATCCATCGTTTCGTTCTTCTTCGCCTACTCATATGGCCATCCACATTCATACTCAAAAATTTCCGGATGACATTTACCTACCCTTTTATTGAATATATTTTTACTATATTCAGTTAATTATTGTTTACTTCTCAAATAGTCTTCTTTCGAGCCTCATCAAGTCTGTTACCACTTGCCCTAGCCAATATGCCATTTCTACTCCAATGAGCACATAATTACCTATCAGAAACTCCCATATTTCCCGAACTCGTCACTGGACATAATGCTACGTAGTCACTCTGCCCAGCCATGTCGCAGACTGCATTATGCAATCGCAAATATTCCCTCAAACTCGAGCCATCGACATTTGCATTTGTTTGTCTTCAAACATGGTAAGTAGAAAGTTGGATCCTGTAACTTTGGTTGTAAGGGACCTTAATCGCTTTTCAAACATTACAAGTTTGTGAAACCGAGGTGTCTTGTCTTCGAGTAAAGTACCTTAATCTCAAAACAACAACCATAATTAGACCTGCCGTTTGGTGATAAATTTTAAGTCAAGCACCGGACAGTCCCGAATTGAATCGTTTTTTATGTAATAACATCAAAAACGATTCAATTCCGTACTGTCCGGTGCTTGGAACCCTTATAGTTTACTAAGGAAACCCTAAAAACAGTGGTACCCAAAATGTCAGCTTCAATGCTGAGTTGCGCTGGTTAGCGTCACCGAACTACAAACGCACTGGAAAGCTGGCATCGTCGTTATATTACAGGTCGCATACAGAAATCAAGTTTGTACATGTATGATTCAACTGTTTATTTCCGCCTGATATAAGACTAAATTTCATACTTTATTCAGGCGGCCAAAGAAGTGCTCCCTCAGCGATTGTTTCATGTCAGCAGCATTGATGCCTAACGCTTCCGACATACCCAAATACATTCTAGAAAGTTTCGATTGAGGAGAGGGATCCTAGATGTATGGAATCCGAAAGTTGGGTTCCCACGAATTCCAAAATCCTCCCTTGCTTTACATGCATGACCGAAACATTTGTTTACACCAAATTCCAGCCTGATGGCGGTACTGGAAATTTCGGCTACCTTCAGTAGCTCCAGCAGTTGCAAATTATTAGGAGCAAAAAGTTTTAGGTCATCCGTGTAAAGGAGGTCAGATATAACCTGACCACCTCTCCTCAATCGATACCCTAAACCTGAATTCTCCAGCAGTGTGCTTAGACGATTGCTAGTTAGACGTGTGCTAGGCAGAACCAAAGTGGACTCAAACTATCGCCCTGAAACATATCTCACTCGATCCTTATCGGCTCGCTATTCCTCTGGACGTCCTGGATAGCGAAGTAACGTCCACTACTGCCCTATATAGGACATCAGGAAGGTGCGCAGAGTTGCGTCTACTTTATACAACTCCAGCACCCTCGTGAGCCATGTATGTGGAGTCATAGGCCTTCTCATAATCTATCCAACATATAGACGGATCCTTTCGGGAACAACGAACATGTTGGCTAATGGCCATATCAATGAGGATTAGCTCCTTAATACCGCGGGACCCATTCCCATATCAATTTTGAGAGGCAAATAGGATGGAGTTGGTATCTATATGTTTGTTAATTTTAGCTCTCAAAATGGATGCAAAAACTTTATAGACCGTCGTCGGTAAACACGTGATCGGCCTATAATGAATGGGTTTCGCGGTACTACCTGATTGATGGAGAGTGGGTAACTCCTATCGTTAGCTACCCCAGGTAGCAAACCTGATACTCCACAGCAGTCTGATATTGAGTCGCCAAGCTACTGAACGTGCGATAGAAACTCATCGCTCGACCTCGACGCAACTACCGCGGCCGGTGTCGTCACAGCGCTCACAGTGGCGCTCACTCCCCGCTCAGTTCCGCCTCACTGTCCAGTACCCTGGACAGCGGAACTGGCGGGGAGTCCGTAGGTGATGGGCATGTTCTACGTGCAGCTGATCTTGTCAACATGTTGTCATTTTCCTATTTTATTTTATCTTCATTGTTGTTTTATCGGAGGTGCCATCTGTCATGTCACCTCCGCTTCTGAAGTTTTTTAGATTTTGGTGTAATTTGGTCTCTTTTATGAATTTTCTGTGGTTATCCGGTTCTAGGTTTCGTTTAAATTGAAAAACTCTTGTTAAATGCGTCAAAATATCACTGTTAAAATTAGAAAAATGAGTCGTTGTGTTGACACGGTTTTGCCAGACCCAATATTATTGATTGACAAGCGAAACGTCTCTGCTTCAAGTCGGGCAAAATATGCTTTCCTCTGTCAGTTTGTTGGTACTTCTCTACAGGTCGTATTTTAAAACCAATCTGGACGAAACTTGGTATACAGGTTTTACGACTTTATAGTTATTTTTGTCGTCAGAGATTTTTGATTGGAGGGGTACTTCCTCCAAAAAAGGGCATAAAGGACCGGATACTGGATACCTCCCGCCTTATGAGATATCCGATTTCAATGATTTTTATTTATTTATTGGAAAGGTAGTAACTTTAAGTTAGTTCTATAGAAATTTGGTGAAATTCTAATGAGGATCTTCGGATCTCGCTACTATGCATCACTAGATCGCGCTGTCGTTGTCGCTTGCCAAATGGCAATGGCTAGATCCCGTTAAACATTTTTGTGTGACTGAGTTTTGTTAGGTGTAAAGTTGCTTCAAAAGAGAATCTTAACATAGTAGTTGGTTAGTTGTTGATTCGTTTATTTCTGTTTAATTATCGTCTTGTCCACGTTTCGTGATTTTTTTGGCTAAGCGCGGTAGCTTCAATCAGTTTTCTGACTGCTCTGACTACCCAAAGCAACAATGTTACAGCATAGCTGCGATTGCTGTCGTCGAACCGAATTAATTTCGAAAATTTCGATGTTTACCTACTATCTTACTATCAGCTTACTATCTGGCGATAGGTATTATAGGATATGCCTGCAGCAAATGCAGATTGGCTCCGAACGAAGTGCAGCTTTGTTCGGACAATCTATTGTCTCCTATCCAAATCAAATATTTTTTTACTGTAGAGTTACATTAATTCATGCAAAAATGTTTGCGCTCGTGAGTGCTGTTCGCAGAACTACTAGTTGTTAGTTTAAATATTACTATTAGTTATTTATTTAGGTAAATAAAGGCTTTGAAATACATGAGGGCCTTACAAAGTATGCACTATTAATTACATGGTGTACACACGAATTGTTCGGTGAAGTGCTCCTCTCCTAGCTAGACCACTGAGTATTTAGGAAATAGAAAATAGTATCCCACTAATAGGTATCAGCAACAGAGTCCAAGCTACCAGCGGTCGGAAAAAAAACTTCCCTTTGTTTATCATTCTCCTCTTATGCCAGCTTTAGTTGTACATCACTGCCATTAAACTTATGTTATGGTAAAAACATTAGACAGTTTTCTAGGTTGGTAGCGAAGCTGACCTGCAAGTCTGCGCCAGGTGAACTTAAGTGTCGTGTCACATAGAGGCCCTTTTGATGCAGTCATATCAAAAACATCCACAGAACGGGCCCCCGTTCTGTGGATGTTTTTGACTTCCACAGAACGGGGGCCATCCGGCCACTGTGACAATATTTCAAATCTTGCGGTATTACTACAATTATGTAACTACATATATCGTCACCTTGTAAAAAGTTGGGTACTTGCAATGTCCGAGCACCAACTGTGCTCTGGCATCTGCTTTGTCGTGGTGGCCGTTTCTATTAAACCACAAATGAGATGCGTGATAGTGGATATACAGGGTTACTGGTAACTCGACGTATTCCTTGCAGGACGTCATAGTAGGGTTAAAATGCAACAAATTAAGCCACCAAATGTTCTACCGAAATTCAGTAATTTTTGAATTAGTTAAGAGTTTTAGTTTTTTAATGAAAAATCCCAGATTAAACCATTTGAAACCAATTTAAAAATGATTTACGGCGCGACTGTACTGAAATTTATGTTATTATCATAGTTGACGCCGTAGCAGACCTTTGTTAATAATTAAAAGTTCAATAATGCCTAAAACTTTGGCAAATATCACTAAAAAAACATTTAATTTTTTGTAATTTTTCCTATTACTTCATAAAAAATGTAGTGTAGTGCAAAAAAAAAATACTACACCTGGTGTACAAATTACTAAGAAAATATCCCTAGACTACATTTTTTATGAAGTAATAGCAAAAATTACAAAAAAATAAATGTTTGGTTAGTGATATTTGCCAAAGTTTTAGGCATTATTGAACTTTTAATTATTAACAAAGGTCTGCTACGGCGTCAACTATGATAATAACTTAAATTTCAGTACAGTCGCGCCGTAAATCATTTTTAAATTGGTTTCAAATGATTTAATCTGGGATTTTTCATAAAAAAACTAAAACTCTTAACTAATTCAAAAACTACTGAATTTCGGTAGAACATTTGGTGGCTTAATTTGTTGCATTTTAACCCTACTATGACGTCCTGCAAGGAATACGTCGAGTTACCAGTAACCCTGTATAGCTCAACAATGACGAATGCAACAAAAGGTAAATACGGAACCCTTATAGGATCACTCGTGTGTTTGTCTGTCTGTCACAGCCGATTTGCTCCGAATCTACTGGACCAATTAAGTTTAAATTTGGTATACATATGAATTTCTGTGACTCAAGTACGAACGTGTAACGTAAATAAATGAATTTTGAATATGGGCGTCACTTTTAGGGGACAAATTAGGAATAAAAAAAAATGTTGTACAAACTGTACCATATTGTGACACATTAAATTTAAGGGCTTCTGTGAGGATCTCCAATATATTATATATTATATTATTAAAGTTATTTAAGAAAATTGATGAAAATTGACCATTCCCTTATCTCCGAAACTACTGAACATAAATTTTTGAAAAAATACAAAAAATATTTCTATAAACCTATAAGAAGTCTATGGTCTTAAAATAATATGGTAAATCTCTCAATACTGTGCGTACAAACTTACATTTGCAGTTTGAATGTATGGGAGAACATGTTTTTCAGCTACAATGTTAAGTTTATTCTTGTGATAAATTCATCCCAGCTATCCTTCATTGTGCGTGGTCCGACACGCATTTGGCCGCTTATTTTTTGTTATTCGGTACAAGCCACTTACATACTGGCTGGTAACTTATAAAAATCTCATCAGAAAAATGAAGAACTTCCATAGAAACTTTCATCCCTATTTAAGTCATTCAGGGGATTCATTTAAGAAAACCATTCCTTATCCTCTCTTTCGTTATTTTTATACGACGCACGTTTTTATTTGCGCACGAGTTCCTTTTGGAACTCGTGCGCAAATTCCATGCGCCTAGGCCTCCCAGCGGTTTAGGCTATACGTTGTACGAGTATGTCAGATAAATGAATAAATTTAAGATTGTATTAATTCAAATCAAATCAAATTAAAAAGTCATTTATTCAAACTAGGCTGAGAATCAGCACTTTTCGAACGTCAAAATGACCCCAACCGCCCACCCTTCACCACTTCCTAGTGCTTTAGCTGGGAAGAAGAAGTGGCCAACAAACTCCCCAGCAGCACAGCTGTCTGTTCAGTTAGAGAAGAAAAAAAGGGATTCTATACAACAGTATGCAAAACAATTTACACTACGTGCATTTCACTACGTAAAACATGGAATTATTAGCTATATGTCAGCTAGCACACTATACCAACAAAAAAAAAGAAAAGAAAAACACCGAAAAGTATTCTCAAGCAGAGATAAAAACGTAAACAAAACTTAATACCAAATAAAAGCCTCCAAGCATAAAGGGCGTGCCCGCTTACATATATGTAGCTATAGCTGTAACAGTCACAAATTATGAACTAGGACCATCAAAGTAAAATAAATAAACAATTAATTACTAATAACAAAACAAAACAATGGTCAGCAAGACGACCAGTCACCACAAGCAGCACCCGTTCACGAGCATAACGCAAAAATCAGCCATTGGGTACCTCGACATATTTTAGATAGAAAAGGAAACAGCACTTTCTTCCATGGATTGTAATAAATTCACAATTCGTCATAATTCTGTAAACCTCTGCCCGACAATCCATTTCTCCCCTCTATGAAAATAGAGTTGCACCATCAATAATATCAGAGGATTTAAAAATTCCATTAGCACCAGCAATGTCCGACTACTATCTTTTAACCTACTTTTAAAACTAAGATCTTATCTTACGTCTTGTTAAACTTCCGTTGTAAAAGAATTATTGATTTTCCAACAGTTCCATTATTCGCATTCGTGTTGGAATTTGATCGCGAATTTATGATTCAGTGTGCTCTATAAGTTTGACAAATAATCCTTAAAGGCGCTATTCCACCAGTGTGCGGCTCTGAGCAACACTGTGCTGCACTATGCGATACTGTGCTGTACAGTGTACGGCACAAACATTTCTCTCGGTGGACTCACTCAAGTAAACATTTAAAAATGTGCTGCACCGTACGCTTAAAAAAAAATCACACAGCCAATGGAAACGGATCTGCAGCTCAGTACGTGCACTATTGGAGTTCTGAACACAGTTTTGGTGGAATCGCAACTTTACAAAAAAATTAGGGTCAAATTATTAAATTTGCATAAATCTCACAACAATAGATTATTGGATTATTGGACGATTGGATAAATATAGTTTGTCTTTTAACCATTATGATACGACAAAATACCGTTTTAGTTTTAACTCAAAATCAAATTGGTTTTACTAAAAACGTTAAATCGGTTATTCATTACTTATCATTAAGTAATGTCATAAACGAATACGTGTTTTAAAGTTATTAAATTTAATCAAACTTATACATCTCAAGTACATTGTAAGGTTAATTCAACTCATTCTTTTTATTACTTCACTACCTTTTTTGTCAGAAACTACACTCCAATTGCGAACACAATACGAACGATTTTGAAGGAAATTCCTAAGCCATTGCTGTTATTCATGTATCTGTTCTACATGTCATTCATGTTCTAAAAATTCGTCTGCTCCTCAACGAAAATAGCGCAATGGATGTTGTTAAATTGTCAAAATGAAAAAAAGGCATTATAATTTAAATTAATTATTTGAAATATTTATTAATAATCAAGTAATACAAAGCAATTTGAACGGTGTCCCCCAAACCAGACGTTAGTCTCTATCTTAGGGATGAATTGTTAGTGTGTTATGAAATTACACGCTGGTATCCAACTGCCAAGTCACTGAATATATACGATAATTTATCAAACTTTAGATGATAATTTGATATTTATGAGGGGCTTGTGGCTAAATGATAACAGCCGCAAGGGGCGATCGAAGGTTAAGCTATAGTTGCCACGGTCGGTTCGTGGATGGGCGCTCATCCATTACATATCGGGACCCCCTTGCCTCAGAAAGCACGTTAAGCCAGTGGTCCCTGCTGTTATTCATAGATCTTTGACAGTCGGTACGGGTAGTCAAAAGCCGAAAAGTCTGATAACCAAGGGGTATCGTGTTACCCAGTAACTGGGTTGTGTAGGTCAGATAGGCAGTCGCTCTATGTAAAATTCAGGTATTCAGCTGCATCCGGTTTAGACTGGAAGTCGAGCCCAATATATTTGGGAAAAGGCTAGGCATATTTTGAGATAATAATTTGATATTTCTACAACATTTGAAAGAGATCGAGAAAAAGATTTGAAGGCAATGAGTACAAATCCTTCCAGAAATTATATTTGTGTAAAATTTGAATACTTAAATTCAGAATCGAGTCGAGTTTTGAATCCTGACCAGGTCTCTTTTAGAAAACCTTCAGTCAAATCGTGGTCAAATATTATCATGTCAGGTGTTTTAATTGGTTGATAAATCAATTAAGTTAACAAAGGATTTGAATCAACTCAGCTTATCGCAGTCCACTGCTGGACTCACCTAGGCTACACAACAATACCCTGTCCTGCGCCTTCTACATTTAGTGTGTCCCAGCCACCTTTTTAAGGTCCATCTAGCTGGGGGGCGTCCCACAGTACGCTTGCCGACACGTGGTGTCCACTCCAGGACTCGTCTGCTCCATCGGCCATCGGTGCTTCGAACATAGCCAGCCCACTGCCACTTCAGCCTGCTTACTCTGCAAGCTATGTCGGTAAATTCGGTTTTTTTTTCCGGAAGAAAGGATTAGAAAGCGGATTAAATTGAAATAGGCCTCTAGGAACTGAACTTAAAGTACACTGAAAAATTGTAAAATACTCTAGAATGCTGAGCAATAACAGACGGAAAATTGTGTATAAAGCACGTCTATACGTAAGGGTGGGTTTATTAATATTTTAATCTAGGTCTGATGCCAATAGGCTCACCCCCATTATATTGAACTTAAAAAAAGCTGGAGAAATGTGGGTGTGCTGTACACACCTCTGCCTAACACTTCGGGGAATACAGGTGTTATAGTATGTACATAAAGCTTATACGATCTCGATTGGTAAGTACGATTAGATCCCCTGTTAAACCCTCAAAGGAAAAGTCCTTAACGGTAAATACTTCTAATAATACTCGAATATTAGTTTGTTTATGCATAATATATGAGAGATCCAATGCATTTTCCAATTACACGGTATGCTAAAAACCTAAACTAAATAGGAAAACATATCTACACATATGGTATTTGACTGTTCTTATACACCTAGAAATAAAAATTAAGCCACAGTAGAACAAATCGTTTATACTCGTATATCTAAAAAAAAGGGCGAAGTTGTTTGCGTTTTAAAGTCTATGATAGACAGAAATAGCACGACTAGCATCATTCTGACGTCACAACACAGGAGAGCCATAGCAACTTCGCGCCATTCAGGACAATGATCGTTTTGTGTAACAAAGAATGGTTTCAAAAGCATATAAGTTCGCACTTTCTTACAAAACGTATCTTTTTAGAAACATACTTTTTTTAAATAAGTATTAATTCATGTATTTCTATGACAGCAATCAAATTCCCTATTGACGATTCAAATTAAAATAGTGACTGCTAATAACGAACACCCACTAAAATTGTAAATACACAAATTAAACCCTAACTCGATTAAAATAACGCTCAAATTGCAGCGGCCTATCAGGACAGCCCTTATAACACCCAAAATGTGGTTACATTATAAGAAAAAATAAAAGCCTTTAAAAATAATACGAACCTTTTGTACCAAAAGATTTGCATTGGATATTTGACCTGGTGTAGTTTCCCTTTAAATACAACAATAAAGCTGTTCTGAATACAAAATTAGGACAAGGGCCCTGAAACCCTGAAAATCCCTTAGGACATCTCTGAAGAAATCCTCTGCTACACACATTCAAGACTGCAACCCACCAGAGAATTACGTAACGTAATTTATATACGTAGTTTAATAACGAAAATAGTTGGTTTTGCGAAACTGGGTCATCCCTGATTAGATGATTGTTAATTTGGTAACTTTTGAATAAGCAATGGCTTTTGTTTTGGATACCTCATTGTGTTGTGGGTAAACAATTAGCAGCTGAATAAATGAATCATGAAGACAAATCTCGCAACATCGAATTAATATTCAGATACAGCGAGAAAAGAAATGTCAAAACGCTTATCAGTAACCAAACTGCAGATATTGATTACCACGTGGTCTGATGGTATCTTTAGAGGAATTCAGTCTATTTTCACGGCCGACATAGTTTAATAAAGTCAAACCATGCTGCATAACTTTCACTTACATCGAACGTTCCTATGTCATTGCACATGCCCGAAAGCTTCAACGCTTGGATAACGCACAATCGAAAATCGTCCTTAAGGAAGTGCAGTTTGCGCTTGAAATTCCTGAAAATCTCACCTGATCTCAATTCGAAAGGCATGATCAAGCGTGAAAATCGCCCCTCCCGTGCAGCTGCCCCGGTCACAGACTCGTCCCACCACCCCTCAACATTGCACGCCAACTAATGCATCGCACGCACAGACACACTCTCAACACACGTGGAACACCACTAGTTTCGTTGTGAACGGCACAACAACGTAAGTTAGTCGTCAAAGGTGTATATAATTACGCACGGTAGATTCCCGTTTCGTGAAAAAACGTTTTTCGGACTGCTGACGCGACGCGGCGAACGCGGCAAACGCGAGGTCACTTCTGCCGCCTTACCGCGGCGCGCGCCGACAGCACCCCCCGTTGCCATGACAACGGTCCCGGGCGATATCTGCCCCGGTCCTCTTTTGCGAACAAAAACAAAAATAGCTAATTAATTGCGTAATCGTGTGCCGTGAACATTTTTGCTAAGGTTAATTAGTACATCAAAGGGGGTGCAAGTTAAATATGGGAGCTGGTGATCATCCATGACGAGGTATGTTCTCGGTTTTACTTTCGCTTCACCTGTTATGGCGTTTTGGACAACAAAATCAGCTTTGACTTTTACGAAAATATATTCTAAAATTCATTATTGTCTGTACATTATTTTCGTTTCAGTGTTAAAAATAAAATTTTACGTTATATTGCCATTCAATGAAGCCTTTTGTCTCTCACAATAAAATTGACAGAAGTAGTGAGATGACTTAGTGAAAAATTATGTAATTGGGACGCAGAGGGGACATTTCACAGTGCTGAAGTCATATAAATACATAGGTGTGCACCCAATATTCATTTATTTGCCAAATTGAATGGGTTACGAAAACGATTTCTCCGACGGCTGTCATTGCATTTTCAGAGCTTAAGACTCTGATTGGAAAACAATACTTAGTAGCTTTTATCAATATTTTGATAACAATTTTATTGACCTTTTAGGACTAGATGAATTTATTCTTTTTATTGTATTTTATTACGGCCTTGTATTGAATTCGTTTATTCTGAAAAGTACGTAAAGCATCTTTTATGATTTTCGCTGAAGTAAGCCAGTAAAGCTCCTTCCTTGCCTTTTATGTTCGAACACGGTTATGCATAAAACTTTTCGGATCCGGATCAACTTGTTACGGTAATAGTTATTTTTGATAAAAATATGTCGGTAGTACACTTTGTAGCTTTACTTTGTAGTCTGATTAGTAATACGAGGCATTTGTAATTATTATGAATTAATACATTTAATATAATAAATACATTTTCATGACATTATTGGACTTCTATACTGTTGGTTGGTTGGTTTAGATAATTAACTAACTACAGGTAATCAAATTGTAAAAAAGGTTTTTTATAGATGCCACTTTCTTGTTTATAAATACGTTTTAACCAAAGAATATTTTTTCGATTTTTACGATGGGTTCCTCTTTTATTAATGTATGTTAAACTTTATCATTTATTCTTAAACTACTATTTGTAGATGTAACTGCTTGAGCACAATTTCTTTGTTAGATTTATAATAATAATATAATATTTTGGAATCTGTCGTTCTATTGTAAAGGGCCCAAAAAGACAGGTTCTATAAACCTCAACGAATTATAACGTTGCTAAATTGAAGAGCACAAGTCTGACGTAGCATGGGCCGTGGCTGCCTTGAAGCGGCTCCTGCCTAATCTAGGGGTGCCGCCTGTCGGAGGCACTACGCGGGGGTCGTGCGGTCCATGGCCCTTTACGGGGCACCTGTGTGGGCGCGTTCCCTGGCGCTGGGGCCAGCCCGCCGGTTGAGCGCGGCCCAAAGGGTCATGCCCATTCGGCTGATCCGGGGATACCACACGGTCTCCGGTGAGGCGGTGAGCCTCCTTGCCGGATTGCCGCCATGGGATCATCAAATAACTACCAACCAAAAAAAATAAAGTATGACGTAGAATGTCAACTGAAGTGACAAGTATTACGTTTAGTCGGTTAACCAGACGCCTTTGACAGCTCTCTCGTCACGAGGTTTTATTGTTTACCTTTAGTTATCTACCTAAACCAACGGAGTACATTTTTTATTATTATTCGATCTGACTCTACATTTGTATTATGCCGTTTAATTGAACCAGCAGATAACCATACAAACTCTGTTAGTTTTAATTATTTATCTCGAAGATAATGCCTATCCGGACACTGTGAATAAAGCCCTAAGCATTTTTAATCCAACAACAAATGAAATAAATCAAAAAACACTGCAGACACAGAATAACGAATCCTATGACATTACGTTTCTTTACATTCAGCACTACCTCACGGAAAGCATTTTTCCCTGTGATATTTTCATCAAAACGGATATATCGGATTCCGAGATATTCAGGCTTCGGGCCAAATGAAAAATCGACCTTAAACGTACAATAGGAAATGGACTGTATGGCTATAAGACGACCCTAAAATATCTCCAGCCCATTTCGTCCTTAATAGACCGTTGAAATACCTACGACAAAGCCCTGAACGTTCTGATATTCTGTTTTTAGGGTTCCGTACCCAAAGGGTAAAACCCTAGTACTAAGACTCCGCTGTCCGTCTGTCTGTCTGTCTGTCTGTCCGTCTGTCACCAGGCTGTATCTCATGAACCGTGATAGTTAGACAGTTGAAATTTTCACAGATGATATATTTCTGTTGCCGCTATAACAACAAATACAGAATAAAATAAATATTTAAGGCGGCTCCCATATAACAGACATGATTTTTTGCCGTTTTTATAGATAATGGTACGGAACCCTTCGTGCGCGGGTCTGACTCGCACTTGGCCGATTTTTATTAGACACCTTTGGCTTGATACTGTTTGCTTAGAGAGAACTGAATCTATGTGAGTCAAAGGGTTGGGACTTACGTAGATAGAAGAATGAAAATTGTAGGAATTCTTTATTTTTGTCTAATGTCCAGTAGTAAAAAATGGAAAATCCAAAAGCACAGGCCTCACAGACAGAAAAATGTTGACGTTAAATTTTACGGAAAAAAATCATCGATTTTTGTTAATATCTTATGAACGGTTATGAGTTTGATAACGAAAATCAATAGAGCTCATACGAAGGCTGAAAGAAAACTTATAGAAGGACATTTAGATTAATTCATTGTGTGTAACCACGTGAATCGTGACGACAAACAGACACACTTCCTAACGGAAAGCACTACACGTAAGTTTTTATGAATTTTAGGGTTCCGTAGTAAACAAGGAACCCTTATAGTTTCCCCATGTCCGTCTGTCTGTCTGTCTGACCCCACTGTAGCTCAGATACGCTTTGTACTAGAAAGCTGTAATTTAGCAAAGGTATACATATTAATCACGCCGACAAAGTGGTAAAATAAAATCTAGATAAAACATTTTTTTTAGCGTAATGTCGGGACGATATTTTTTTCTCGTCTACCCCCATGATGTGGGGTATCGTTGGATAGGCCGTTCAAAAATATTGCAGGTCTGTGAACACCACTTTTCGATTCAAGGATCCACTTGCGTAATTCATCTTCGAGCAAAAGCGCATTGAAATTGCGCTGTCGACCCGGGCCTGGGTAGGTAAAGTACACCTTCATCTGTATTTAACTTTATGTCTCACCACTTTTTCCAACAATTATTGTTTGAATAACATTAATAATTGTGAATCCCACTTTAGTACGACGCGTGATAAGTTTTCCAGTAAAAGGATTGTTTCGTTTTTAACCGACTTCCAAAAAGGAGGAGATTCTCAATTCAGATGTTTTTTTTTTTAAAAAAAGATACGTTTCACTTTTTTGATGACCCGCTAAATTGTTAATTACGGCGTCTATTTTGTAAATCCCTTTAAAAATAAAGCTGTCATATCGTGCTCCAGATACACATCGGGCCAAAAGTACCTACCGGAAACCTTCCTCACCTTTTATAATGCATTTAATAAAGATAATACGTATTAGGGTGTTAGTCTGCTATTGTTCCCTGTTTTGTGGACCCCTGTATTCTGTGATAACCTAGAGCCTCGCGGGACACGTACGTGTGAAATTTAGGACAATGAAACGCTAAAATATTTGCGAATTGTTGATAAATTAACATTTAAATTTAGAATTGCTGTGGTGATTATTATTTTCCATACCATAAGAAAAAAAGATGAATAGTTAGTAAAAGTAGGTAAGAAGTATTGCTATTTAAAGGCATAGTACAAAAATGAATATGCGGTACTTTCTATATATGTTGTTTTCGTTATCAGCTGTAATGATCTTTGTCCGTGATTAATGTATAGAGGCATGAGGAACAGGGTGTAAAGTTCACTCATCCTCCATAGTAAAGGGAGGATCCTCCGACCAGACGGGTGTCGTGTCTGGTGGGCAACTGCCCGACGGTTGATGTCGGGATGTTGTATATATGCTAGTTGCGCGGTAAACTCTGCTTGCGCGAGGCAGGATTTTGCGTGACATCAGTGTGATGTGTAGTTCGTATGTGGCGATGTAGATGCCGCCACAAATGAAAAAAATATCTTCAACATCTAATTTTTGCAGCCAACAACACAAACATTACTATAGGTAGGTACTCCCCAAACATTTGTTCTCTGTAACCGAACAATTCCAAACATAGCTGCAGCATATACTTAGGTATGCAACGTCACGTATTCAAAGTTTTCAAAGGCCTTCCTTATCCTTCATAATCCCAATTCGATTCTTTCATCCAATCCCATTCAGCAAATCGGTACACAATCCCAAATAATATATTCTAACTCGCTAACAAACTTCGGGAAACGATTCCCGATTCCTTTCGGAGTTAATCAGTAGCACAGAATCACTTTATCCAGTAGGTACTCATCACAATCAACTTTAATATTAATATAGAAATGTTCTTTTGTCTTGTAAACAAGGTTGTGAAGTTTTCTGAAGTAATTTTCTGCGGAACTCCGAAATTACTTAGAAAGTTTTCAACTTTATTAATTAGACAGTAGACACTCTCTCCATACAGTTAGGGGTTTACATTGTAAATGTGAAGGTAATCAAAGATGTGTAGGAGTTTGGGAACATATTATTTTGTTCTGAATAATCAATTTAACGTATTTCCATTTTGATTAAGCTCTCTCGTGAATAAAGCCATTCTGCCATTCATTTATGAATCGTTTGCATTAATTTATTTCTTTCTACTTCAGCTATAGCGACCCGCCCCTGCTTCGCACCGTTTTTTTACTTACGACTTAACAAAACATAGGCACTAATTTATTGTATTTATGTGTAATATTAATGTAATACTAACAAAAGGCAGGCAGGTAGGCGACTAATAAAAGGTATTTACAAGGCAAATGTGAGTGGAAACGCCGGGAGGGACGCCCCAGGAAGACATATTTTATACCTATTTTGTGAGTGTGACCTCATTGGTGATGTTCTTCAAAAAAATCATGTGCTTAGTACTCGCCACCGGCGTGCGTGTATGACCAAATGTATGAACGTAAACGAAGCACAAGGAGTATGTAAGTATCGTAGCAGGTGCTTAAGATTTGGTTTCCTACGATAGCGGTGGCCGCCACATAACATCCGCAGTGACGGCCGTCATAAAAACGATGGCAGCGGGATTTGATTTTTCGGTGTCAAAAAACCCAGGGATACACACAATGTAGGAAGCCACTAGGGCCGATGCCTGCCGGGGTCGCGGGAAAGTACGAAAGGGATACCGAGGCTCCTGACAACACAGGCAACGGAAGGAACACGGGTGGGTTTTAGTCAATAAGAGTCTGACACACCTTCACGCCCCACCCAGAGCGGGAGAAGTTATTTGATGATTTCCCACCCAAAAAAAAAAGTTTTATGTATGTTATGTACACATAAACCTTCCGGAAAAAAAAAATATATTTAAATTATGGTGAAAACGCGTAGTTTAAAAAAACAACGCAGTCACACAGGCAGACATGAAAAGCGACTTGAATTTATTATAATATGTAAAGATATAGATAGATGTATATAAACAACAAGGTACGCATGACATCATCAGCATCATCATTTCAGCCGAAAGACATCCACTGCTGGACATAGGCCTCCCCCAAGCACCGCCACTTCGACCGGTTTTGTGCTTCCCGCATCCAGCGGATTCCTGCGGCCTTCACAAGGTCATCGGTCCGCCTTGTAGGAGGCCTTCCAACGCTACGTCTACCGGTACGCGGTCGCCATTCCAGAACCTTTGGGCCCCATCGGCCATACGGCGGTACGCATGTAATGCGAACTAAATCCCACAAGATATTCTCTGCTAGTCAAACTTTTATATCTAACGACAGTGACACGAAAGCATTCTGGTTCATGAGTATTAAGTGACTGTCACAATGACATTAGATATATTTCCCCAAAGCGAAGGGTGTACGAATTTCCTAATAAAATGTATTGCGGTAGCCGTCAAGACATGTCAGGTACCGGAAACTTGCGTAGCGTTTACGAAGGGATTTGGATTTATGACATAATCAATTTACGCGGACAATGTTTAAGTTCCTATGGAACTGCTAAACGGGCCGCTCTGAGAATGTCATCCTGAGCGGTGTGAGCCTTTATTAATTTTGCCGTCTGATGTGTTTTATATAAAACCGATATTTCTAAATGCGAGGCTCTGGCTTCTAGATAGATAATTCAAGCTTATTACGCAAAGCCGCCCAATATTTATGAGTACCTATTTCATACGCGTTTTATTCATCTACCTAAGAAGGGATTTCTTGAAAAAATCTAAATAATGAAAATATGATACTCCGCATTTTCATTATTTAGAATTTTCAATCAACCTAAAATAATCCTTAAATCCGATCACAATGAAATCTGGAATTTCTCAGTAGCAGCCCGGAGTCTGGATTTGTGCCCGGTTGATGGCAATAGGCTCGCCCCCTATTACATGGGACTTAAACATAACTGGCGAAATGTGTGTGTACTACAGGTACACCTCTGCCCAACCCTTGGGGGAAACAAAGCGTGATGTTATGCTATGTTATGAAATCTCAAAAAGAAACTTCTGTTCTTTTCGCGAAATGAATAGGTAGATAACAGGAATTTTGATATTTAAATTCGTTTAAAACCCAAAATTATTTCAATTTGTCATACAAAACTCAGACTGAACTTTTACCAAAAAATCCTTTTAAAATACGAAAATGGCATGGCTGAAACAAAGCTCAGTTTTTAACTAAAAATGGTGGTGCGGTATACTGCAGTCCCCAACTAACTTCAGTCCAAATAAACGATGGCCGCGCATTGCTACGCTAATAAAATTGCATTGCAATGGCGGCACTTGAAACATGGATAGCGTGAAATATAAAGCCTCAATACCTATAATTATAATAAATAATAATAGAAATAAATCCATTTATTTCAGGTAAATTACACCCATAGACACTAAGCACAGATCCTTTAAAAATAATCTTCAAAAAAATATAAAATAAAATTCAACTAATAATACCAGCCTACTATTTTCTCATTGCAGGGCAAACCTCTTCTCGTAGAAAGAAGGCACGAATATTAATCACCACGCTTGCTTAAGATGGTTAGGTGATTTCAGACTTATATTAGCTTCTCGTCACGATGTTTTTGTTCACCGATGTCAGTAATGTCCAAGATGAACTGAATGCAAAAGTTACATTCGTACTTGCCCGGATTTTAATCCACAACCTCGTGCATGTGAGACGAAGTCTTAAGACGCTGACAACACCTAAACCGCGGTCACTGTCAGATTGCATAGAAAATAAAGAGAAGCGCGATGACACAATGCTTGTAATTTATTACAAAATATGAAGCAATTATCTATTACTCAAAATTGAGTTGAGTAATCAAAAATAAAAAAACAACCAAGTTCTGCATTCAAATAAGACGTTCTTGTTACTAATTAAATACGTAACGTATGTTTATATTTAATGCAGGTATTTTGGATTAGAACTCAAGGT
Source organism: Atethmia centrago (assembly GCA_905333075.3). Lineage (NCBI taxonomy): Eukaryota > Metazoa > Arthropoda > Insecta > Lepidoptera > Noctuidae > Atethmia > Atethmia centrago. Next base: position 12,176,812 of record HG995386.1, on the reverse strand, counting down.
AAGAGGTCAGTTTAACGTTACTTTGTATCGAGACTTTTTTCAAAACGTGTTTTGGTAACAACCAAGTTCTGGGAAATATGTTCAGAATTAACATATATTTTTTCCGCTGCCACAAACTATACGGATTTGGCAATTTTTTTTTCTTAAGAGAAGCCTATTTTTGGTCAATTGGGTCTTGTCAGCGCCTTAACCACTGGGCCATTATGACATTCAGCTTGCTGCAGGACCTATTTTCTACTATTATGTTTCTAGTTTGGCAGTGCTCGTTGTGTCCTATGCCAGGTGCTTTGGCAAGGCTTACAGCCCGTCATCACTCCTTCCTCACTACCGCATACTTGATAGAACACGACTAAAATACGGCTGTGCCAACTCGATTAGGTGTTATTAAATAGTAGTCGTAAGCAAGAGAACGACGCTTAAATGCAATGCTGGTAATTTATTATTGAAAATTGTCTAAACGGATGGTATAATTTAATACTATGGGTTTTATCTAAAGAACCTCCCACAATAAAATGTATATGCTGATGACAATCAGCGTTTCAACTTGCTTGCTTTGTATCGTGTAGGTAGTGCAAACACGACAGTAGAAGACGAATAATCGAATAAAAGATAAAAATCGTATTAATGTATTAATATAACTTTATATTTATTTCTGTCCTCAAGTGTACACGCGAAACGGAAGAGTCATCAAAAAGTAAAAGGTTTATATTTTGTTAGGATTCTGCAGACGAAAATAAAAGGATTGAAAGGTTCATTATAATTAGAGCTTTAAACTAGGTAGCTGGGGGGAAAACATCGTGAGGAAACCGACATGTCCTACAACCAAAAATTCGAAGACATGTGACATCTACCAACTCGCACTGGGCCCGCGTGGTAGATTACAGCCCACTCCCTCTTGATGAGAGGAGGCCTGTGTCCCAGCAGTGGGAACATTATAGGCATACAATATTAACATGATAGACATATAGGCATATTAACATTATAGGGATTATGTAAACTACTATTAACGATCCCTGGATCGTAAAATGGTGTTCACAGTCCCAAAATATTTTTGAACGGCCTATCCAACGATTGGCCACACAATGGGATAAACGGAAAAAAAAATATCATCCCCACATTACGTGCAAGGAAGGTCCCTAAAATTTTTTTTCAGGATTTTATTTTATCACTTTGTCAGCGTAATTAATATGTATTACAGCTTTCTAGTACTAAGCGTCTCTGAGCTAAAGGGGGGACAGGCAGAAAGAGACAGGCACACGGACATGGCAAAACTATAAGGGTTCCTTGTTGTCTACGGAACCTTAAAAAAACGGATATTGCATGGGAGCCGCGATCAGTAGTGGTTAAATAAATAAATAAAGTTTGAATCCATCAAATATTTGAACAGTTTTGGGGTTGTGTACTCTCAAATGCTTTTGCGTTCCCGATTGCTGGTTCTGCACATATTGGGAAATAGAAGTTGTATAACATGGATACTTTCGTTAAAATTTATCGATTAAAGTCGACGTTACATTTACCCTATGTTCGGGATTTTAAGTGCGGGTTGGTAGATGTCACATGTCTTCGAGTTTTTGGTTCTAGGACATGCCGGTTTCCTCACGATGTTTTCCTTCACCGTTTTCAAAGTAGTGGTGATGAAATAATTTGCACAAAGTGAATGTCTGGTGCCTGTCCAGGTTTGAACCTACAACCTATAATTCGTAAGTCACGGTCGTTTCCACTGGGCCACCACTGCTCCGGCCACGGGCCACCACTGCACTAAAGCAGTTTATACTCACGATAAGCAACGCGTTATTGGGTCCGATTTATTAGATCGTCTCCTATGGTTACACAACACCGTTCAGTCTGTGAATACTGAGGTATACAAACTCTAACATGCACTGTATAGGATCATATATTATATTATTCCAAAGTTTTAAGTTTTCGGTTATGTCGTCAGCCCCATGACTGCCTGATTATTTGTTTGAAAGGCTTTACTTCCTAGGTGGTCCCATTTTCATGGGGATCCTGAAGAAATCGAGGGAACTCTTCAAATACCTATTATAGGCACACCTATAGTGATTTGGGTATTTTTTATAGTAAATCGTGCATTTGTTTTTGGAGAGCACCGTTTGGTGAAGTCGAACTGATGATGAAGACCACAGATGGCCACGAGAAAGACTGCTCAATAGTAAGGATTTCACGAGTTGCGATTCGATTATTTTGTGCTTGTCACAATGCATATGGTGAAGTGGAGCTGATGGTGAAGTACCAGGAGAACCATTGACGTCTCTGCATCGTGAAAACCAAAGTTTTGTATAAGGCGATGAACAGTTGACATTAGGCTATTGTAACTTAGATAATTTAGAAAACGACCCTTTATATACATATTATATTTTTCCTACTTAATCTATGTGGATGATATTATAATTACTTTCTGTCACTGTTATTTGGTGATTGCTAATTAGTGACGGATAACTTGAAAACGCGAAAATAAAATCAGCTTTCAGTACATGATTTGTTTTTACATACATCGAAAACAAAATTGGGGCAGCTGATTTTTTTTGCGAGTTTGCAACCTTGAAGTTATTTTTCTATAATGGTTATTAACTATCCTTTTTAATTACTAATTATTTGTTTTCTCCTTAGACCATTTAACCTACGGAGATGGAGAGTAGCGAATCACCGAACAACTTTTCCTGCCACTTTCTGCCGGAGGCGTGTAAAACACATACAGCACAAAACGAAAATTTGACAATCACACACAAATACATGCTTTCTATTGCTACAAATGCATACGAAAAAATAATAACCACACAATAAAAAAAAACACAAATATTGAAAAATTTGTGCATTTTTATGCAATTGTACTATGACAACACATACAGCACACTACGCAATAATTTGACAATCACACAATTTGACAATTACATACTTCCTATTGCTACAAATGCACACGAAAAAATAATAACCACACAAAAAAAAAAAAACACAGAGATTGACAAATTTCTGCGTATTTATGCAATTGTAGTACATCACTAACACTTTGTGTTTGTTGTTATGACAACAAACACAAATTGTTAGTGATGTACTACAAACAATGAGTGGTATTTCATTCTTAATGTATAAATGAATGAACAAAATGTTCCTACGTTTTATTTTCTTGTACACTTTCCTAATTCCACAAATAAAAAAATACGCATTATTATTAGTGGCTTGCGAAATTACGAGTAGGTAGTAATAATGACAAAACAATTTATAGTACACTACGGAAAAATAACGTTTGTTTTTATTCATAAAGTCAAACATTTTTCATATTACATATTATATGCGCCCTATTGCTGCACCTGTACCTTTCCTATAAGAATGACACTTCAAATGGCTAAAAGCCCATGCATAGTAGAAGAACTAGGGATGGTAATAATACGTCTTACAACAATGTTCATCTTTTATGTACCTATAGATTTCAACTCAGAATACTATGAAACCGTCACTGCCATTCTGTATTAAAAGTCAAATTATTAATTTGCTGGAGTTATCTGACATGTGCTAGCTGTCACTTTGTGTAATAAAAACAATCTTTAGATTAGCTGTTGCTACTGATGGTTAGATTTCAATTCCATATTAGTCTTCCTAAACTCAATGCGCAATTATTTATTATTAAACGACAAAATATTGTCGTTATTTTGCCCAGGGTGGCAAATTGCTCATAGCGCGCCCACTCTAAGGATAAGAACTTGCACCTAGCAAGTTCAAAAATTAGGGTGCTGACTTGTCCATATACATACACAAAAAAAAACTAGTTACTGAACATAGTGACTGAAAAATTGTATCAATCATTCACTCACGTTGTCCCAGCACTATGCAAATCCCTACCCCTGTTAGCCTCTGTATTGCGTTTGCACTACCAACGTATCACTGTATTTTTCTATCGTAACGGCATAATGATTAGTTCAACATTGTACTTAAATAAAACTATGTTGATGTATAATTTATACTTACATGTGGTAGCAACCACCATGGTTTCGTAAATTTGAAGGGGCAGATCGGTTTTTGCAAGAGGAAACTGCACAATTAATCATTCTTTGGGATGACTTTGCGACACAATACGATACACAATGGCGGCAGTCGGCGAATGAACTAGTTTTATAAAACGTGTATGGTCATATGGCCAATGTACTTTGGCAGAGGGGTTCGCTCAGCTATGCCATCTCTAAAGGTGCTCTAAGGTTTTCCAACTCTTGCTTACGGAAATATTTATTTGGTACCAGTTTTGGTACCGGTACAGTACCGATACTGAGTAGAAATAGTCTGGTACCGGTATCACAGCAAGGCCCATTGGCCTTGCTGTGATACCGGTACCAGACTATTTCTAGAACCGGTACCATTGTACCGGTTCCTATAAATACAGGTATTTCAAGTCATGATCAAGGGTAACTAGGAATGCCTTTTTTGGAATTATAATAATAATATATGTAAGAGAAAATACAATAACAAAATGAACTTCATATGTGCCAATATTACTTCAATAAGCCTATAATGTTCGCACTGCTGGGACACAGGCCTCCTCTCTATGTGAGGGAGTGAGCTGTAAATCCACCACATGGGCCCAGTGCGCATTGGTAGATGTCAAATGTCTTAGAATTTGTGGTTCTAGAACATGCCAGTTTCCTCACTATGTTTTCCTTCACTGTTTTGAGAGCAGTGGTGATTAAATAATTTACACAAAGTAAAGTGCCTGGCTGGGCTCGAGCCTACGATCTATAAACCCGAAAGTCGCGATCGTTTTAACTGGGCCACCAAGCAAAGAGAGCAGTAGCTTTCTTTATTGGGTACATATTTATATCAATATTGCCGATCCCACGCAATGCGAATTTTAAAAATAGAAGTCTATTTTCATACACAATTTCCGCTGATTTCCGCCAACGACTAAGTATAGAAAGGACGGAAAGGTTAATGAAAGCTTTACTTGGCTTCACCGTTTTGCTGAAATGTCACAGTACTTTCTCATTATTTTCGTATATTCGCTAATATATTATTCAGTAATATACTATGTAAATGATCAGGAGCCAAATTCTCGTACTTTAAAAACGTTCAAATTCGCTATCTCATCTCAGCGACAAACAACGTCAAAAACTTGTAAAATTTCAGTAAATTAGTGGATTTTTTTTACAGATTGAAACTGAGATTAGAATGCAAATGCTTCTTAATTGGCCAAGGACAACTAATGAGACACAATTGATTTTCTATTGTTTGACTCCGAATCGGTGTCGCGCGGGGCTTAACAGGTTAATAATACGGGAATAGCCTCTCTGAAAACGCCTCCACTCAGAAAGAAAACGATCCTTCTCTTCTTGATCCTTCTCTGTGCTAGCTTCACCGTAGGAAGCCTCCCTAGGGCGGCTTCCTACGGTGCGTGATATTGCGAAGGACGTGGACCAGCCCGCACGGCCGACGACCACGGACAGCCACGCACCGCACACCAAGGCTCTTCAAACAGTGCGTGTCGGTCTGTGTGGGTCCTGAGGTTCAAAGCTATTTTCATTCCAAAATGCAAATAGAAAGAGATCTCGTAAAGAGAGCCCGCACCGTACCTTTAACGTTACCGACTCGCCGCGGATCGGACGCACCGCGACAGACGTGTCTGCGGTACCACGGACTATACTCTTCCTATGGTGCGTCGGTGCGGGCTGGTCCGCGGCCGTATGAAATATTACGTACCGTGGGAAGCCAGCTTTAGTTTATCTTTTGCCTCGCCATGCCATGGCGTACATTTAAATTATGTATGAAGAAGCGTTCAAAAACGAGCTTACACGCGCCGAAAATACGCCCAACACCTATAAAAGCGCCATAGCTACTACGTAACGTCCACTTTGAACCATTATTTTAGAAAGAAAGTATTCATATTAAAACTTCTATTCCCCATTTTCTATTATGTGCAGAACCAACAAACGGGAACGGAAAAGCGTATCAGAGTACATAGTCCCAAAACTTTTCAAATATTTGATGGATTCAAACTTTATTTATTTATTTAACCACTTGCTACTCGCGGCTTCACTCAGGTGGCTTATTCTAAAATAAAAGTAAATTATCTGCCGTGAATTTATTTGTTTTTTTTTAACTTATTTGGTTTTATCTAATGTTTTCGATTTATTTATTTTAGGTAATGGGTGTTATTTACCTGAAACATATGAATTAATTTATTTGTTGTAACGCAATCCTCAAATCAAAAATCGTGGAATGTTAATAAACACGCGAGTACCCGGTGAGTGGCCACCTTAAAAAGCCTAAGTAACATTCGAGAACATTCATGATTTACCTATTTGTATTTCAAATAAAAAATAACAAATGACACGTCAGTAACGTCATGTATGAAATAATAATTATTATTTGTTTATTTATAAAGACAACTGGATCCAATTACGCTCCTAATAAAAAATACAATAGTCTTGATGTTAGTAATCAATTTAACTTATTTGCTATGTTAGTACTTAAATTCTAATACTGGCAGGGTGGTGGTCATAAAATGCCTCATTATGGGGCTTTCGTCAGGCCCATCAGCAATAGCTATCAGAAGGCTGTTGCTACTGTCCCGCAATCTGGTGAGAAGAGATGCATTCTTTTTCCGCACTACAGCTGAGAGGCTATTTCACCAAATGTCTTTTCTTTGGTATTGTTCGTCAAATCATCGAGCTCCTTAAGTTTTGATTTGAGCTGCATGATAACTGACAAATGCGTGCACTGACTGAACAGGTCCACTCAAATCTGTGTGGTTCTTTCCTCAAAAGACCATTTCGGACACCAACCTACATGGTCCTCAAATGATCTGACCAAGATTATGTCCCGATATACAAATTGACATTGATGAATTTTATTTATGCAATGATATGAATATTTACTCTGTGAAGTATTATATTATTTTAATTATTGTAAATGTGAAGACTATGTGGGTCATTGTTTAATTTTGTTTTATTCTCAGTTAGTTTTTAACATGGTCTGGCAGTTTGAGTACTTTTTGCGGCCTACCCAATTGTCCTATCTTTGGTATTGTTCGTTGAATCGTTGAGCTCTTTAAGTTCAGAGTTGAGCTGCACAACTACAGACAAATGCGTGCATTACATGCATGCACTGGACAGATCTACTCAATCTGTGTGGTTCTTTCATTAAAAGACCATTTTAGATTATGTCTGAACTTTAAAAGAGACTGTGACCTCTGAGTTTATTTCGGCCTTTCTTCTCAGAGTAGTCAAAGAGGCAACGCCGACCTCATCTAGTTTAAAAAAAATATGATTGACGTGTAAAAGTGTTTGTACAAACCTACTTACAGAAATAAAATCATTTATAATTTATCATTTATCCACTCTGGCTCAAGCCAAAATGAAGAGAACAAAAATCAAATTCTTGTTCTTCTATAAAACGAAGTTAAAGACGTGTCATTCGATATGTCGCATGACGTTATCAGCTACTTTACCTCGTTCTATCTCTGTGAACATTGTTTTTAGAATCAGAATCAGAATCAGAATTTTATTTGCTATGAATGCAGGTACAGGTATAAGATGTTGTACTTAAATTAATGAGATCGGCTACAGTCTACCTTACGGCGTGCAAATTATTACATAAATTAAAACATTAAAACAAACAAAACAATGTCAACAAAACAAAATAGAAATTAAAGTGAAGTCAACAATATTATAGACAATTACAAAGTCTTACACGGTCAAATTACAATTAATTATAACAATCACAATCTGGATAAACTCATATCATTTATAAAGTCTTTGACTGAGTAATAAAATTTCCCTAAAAGTAGTGCAGTTACCTTAGATTTAAAAATTTTTATAGAACAATCCTTAAAACCATGAGGTATTTTATTATAAATGACAGGTCCCATTGTCATAATACTTTTCCTTAATAGTGTTGTTTTGTAATTACCCGAATGTAGCAAGTTCTTGTATTGGGATCTCAAGGGGCCGTTACGTATTCTTACGTTGGCCAGTGACGGAAATAAGTTTCGATTGGATTTTACAAAAATTGCCACCTCCAATATGTACAAACATGGAAAAGTTAGTATCCTCAGAGACCGAAACGCAGGTTCACAGCTGTATGTGCTTTTAAGGTTCAACATAGATCTAATACACCGTTTCTGGGCCTTAAAAATCTCCTCTCTCTCACTACAGTTACCCCAAAAAATGATTCCAAATCTTAATAGTGATGCAACCAACCCATGATAAGCTAGTAGAAGTGTATCATTGCTAAGTTTGTGTGATAGCTTATACAGCACGTAGGCTGATTTATTTAATTTCTTACATACGTCATCGGCATGCGGTTTCCAACTCAAATTGTTGTCAACTAGGATGCCTAGAAATTTCGTTACACAAGTTGTATCTACCGTTTGACCATTATAAGTAACATTTATATCATCAGCGCGTATCCTTTGGTAGAAGTGCATTACTTTTGTCTTTTTTAGATTTATTATTAAACTATTTGTATCAAGCCAATGTATAATTGTTTCTAATGTGTTATTAATATCCCTTTCATAGTTTTCCTTATTGGTACACTTAACTATCACTGTATTATCGTCTGCAAATAGTACCATGGGCTGTCGTATCTGTCGTGGCAAGTCATTTATATATAGGAGAAATAGAGGAGGTTCCAAAACACTCCCCTGCGGTACACCGTATTTGACCTTCCTACCGGCTGATGTATATCTAAGCTCCCTTTTGGTTTCAAGGCATATTCTGGATATTTCTGTATGCTGAGTTAGTCCAGTAAGATAGGAGCTTATTAATTCCAGGACATTTCCCCTTATACCGTAACTAAATATTTTTTCCAGAAGGACGTCATGGTTTACGTAGTCGAAAGCCTTGGTCATATCGGTATATATAGCACATGCAGGAGTCTTATTATCTACACTTGGCATTATATTGCATAGGAAATTGTATAATGCCATATTAATATTTCTATTTTTTCCAAAACCCATTTGTTCGGTGTATAATATATTATGTTTGTTTAAAAATGTGTTTAATGTTCTCAAATACTTTAGATAATATAGGGATTAACGCTAAAGGTCTATAGTTGGACATTTCCTCTTTGTTGTTCTTTTTATATATAGGTTTTATTACAACTCTTTTTAGACTATTAGGGAAAATACCCGAATCAATACTGCTGTTCATAATGTGACATAAAGGTGGAGCTATACTATCACCAACGAACTTAAGAACCTCTTTGGTAATACTGTCATAACCGTGACTTTTTGTATTTTTAAGACTTCTGATTATTCTAGTTATGTCATTTGGTATTAGCGGTGACATGAACATTGAATTCGAGATGCTGTTTAAACGAATAATTCTATCGTATGATTTTTTTTTTCAGATGTATTTTGAACTTGATCAATAAAGAAATCATTAAAAGAGATTATGTAATAATTGTCATAGGGATCTGTAATCAAAATATTTTGCTTAATGATTTTCGTAATTGGTTCTGTAATATAGTTGGTGTTATTAATTATATGCCATGACGCTTTGCATTTATTTTGAAAGTTATTAATTATGTTTATTCTAAGCCTTTTGTGTCAGTTTTATAATCTTTTTTAATCTTTGTGAATACATCTTGAATGTGGTTTTATTCACATATGAAGGATTCATTCTATATTTCCATAATAAGTTTCTTTGCTTCTTACTACATAGCCTAATACTTTTACAGATCCATTTAATTTTTTCTTCTGATCGAATTTTAACCCATTTAATTGGAAAACATTGATTGTAAAGTAGTCGAAAAATATCAATAAATTTAACATATGCTTCTTTAGGATTGTTCTCACTATACAGGGTGAAATTGAAAACATGCGACAAATTGAGATAGGAGACTATATTTATCATTATGAACAACTTTTACTATGAGACCAAACCCGAAATCGCGAAAAAAATATCAGTTGTTCATAATGACGAGTACAATCTCCCATTTCTGTTTGTCGCATGTTTTCAATTTCAATCTGTATACATCTGAAAAAGAAAGATCTGTTAAATAATTTTTAATTTTGAGTACGCCAGTAATTCAATTTGCAAGTTTTACTGACTTGAATGTTTAGTATTACAGATGAGTGATCAGTCAAAGCAAAATCAACAACCTCATTTGTACACCTTAAATTAGAGTTATAAGCAAAATTATCCAAACATGTTTGACTTTTTGGCCTCGTCGGTTGTCGTATACAGATACGACAACCGACGAGGCCAAAAAGTCAAACATGTTAAACAGTCAAACAAGCTACAGAGCTTATGGTTATAGTTTAGAAGAAGAAATTCAAAGTCCAGGGTGATTCTGTTACGTTTAAGGATATCTATGTTAAAGTATCCGCATAATACTACCTTAGATTTAAAGCACATTTTTTTTTAATAGAGTCCATAGCATCAAAAACTTCATTGATATTAGATATATTTGTGATAGATGTTTTGGGACAAAATGTTTACTTTGTTTTATTAAAATAATTTGTATAGGGATGTATCGATGTTGTGGTTCCTAAAGGGTGGTTTCAAAGAAAACAACCACATCTGTTTAGTTAAGATTGGACTGGACCATTCACTATTCGACTCTTCTATGGTATCATTTTCTAACATATTATCAACTTGCTTAGCTATTTCTGGTTTTAGTGCCTGTGGTAACCTATACGGCTTGACGTAGACTGGAGTAGAGCTTTGTTTTACAACTATAGATTGCTGATAAATATTCGTTGTTGATAACTTTTCATTAATTATAAAAGATAATATAACGTTAATTACCCTCCTAATGAAAAACGTCTGAATACTTTGCACATATTGCTTAAATTGATTGTTTCTCTTCTCAGTCAAAATAATTTAGATTTAATTCAGACAACAAAGTTTTAACCCTAGTAACGTCGTGATTGGTCGTGTTAAATTGACACAAATTCTTACACTTCAGATATTTTGGGACAAAATGTCTACTTCGTTTTAGTAAAATAAATTATACAGTATCTATTGTACCTAAGTATACGGTGGATACAATGTTATAGAACAAAGGTTGTTGACAATAAAATGGTTCCTTGTCCGTGTATATACATATTTTTGGGGCTGACTGTGCACACATAGACAAGAAGAAAGGAACAGAAAAATACGTACAAAAATGATGCTGGTGGTGGTGGACGTGATGTTGCTTTTCCAACTTTTAAAGGAATTAACTTTAAAATTGGAGCTGTTTGCAGGATTAGTTTGGTGTAAAAGCTTGCAGCTAAGTGCTTCTCGAAACTCTGAATCCACAGTAATGTTGTTTTAAATCCTCCCATCCTCGCTTGTGCTAAGTAAGTTATGTAATGTATTTTCTACCTATAAATTGGTTAGCCTTTCCCGGCTAAATTTGCTTTTAATTAATAGTCATACCTGAAAAAACATTCTCATTTGATTGGTTTAAAACTGAAAAGGTATTTCTTGTGGGATGAGTGGTACTATGTGTTTTCTATTCAAGATTCAATTAATTTATCTAAACACGTCTTTGTTTTGTTGAGTAATTTTATGTGCAACGACAAACTAACACTTTGTATATAATGATGATTTTGCATAATTAAAATGTCAAGTTTTACGGTTATAACTCAAGGCTTACCAGAGCGAGCAGCTCAATCCCAAGCTTTTTTGACTTCTAAATAATCAGAAATTTTATAGTACCCTTTTTTACAAAGTTTGGTTTTATGTTTACGTTCAAAGTTCATTGGCATCAATAAGTAGCCGTATTAAAAGTGAAGAATGTAATTGCTGGTGATAATTTCACCAGCAATTACACGTAAGCAAACTAACTACTACTTAGTACGTAAACAAACTAATATCAAGTAAAATATAAAGTATTGTACCTGATTTATCAAGATGACAATGCAAAATTCACTTGTCGGTAAACTGTCACCCTCACATTGAAATATTTACACTTATTTTGCACTTGCTAAGTGAATCTAATACAAAATACACAATATTATTCTATTTACTTGATGAGTAATTGGAAATAGGCCTTAAAACAGAAAAAAAAAACAATATTTAAGATTAAAATTACAAGAACAAATTCTCACAAGATATTGTGACGAATCTCATGATTTACTTAGCAACTACTACGAGTATACTTGAGGTTTGTGATTTACCTGTGCTTATTCTGGTTCATAAATTATGTATTTATTTAGTTCTTAATCATAAATCCAGTTTCTTTTTTTAAATTTATCTATCTTGTCAAAATATATCATGTAGGTACAAGTACCTGCCTGACTACCTCGTTTCTCTAGAGGTCGCAAACGCTACTGCTGGGCATGATGAGGTCCTGGGTTTGATTCCCAGGTTGGGCAACGTGATATTGGGTTTTTCCATTAGTAGCTGCCCGGAGGCTGGATGTTTGCTCAGTTGATGGCAATAGGCTCGCCCCTATTTTATGGGACTTAGACTAAACATAACTGGCGAAATGTGGGTTAGGTACACCTACGGAACCTTTCGGGGATTGTATGCGTGATCTTGTGATGTTATAAGTACGAATATGTATAAAAAGGGAAAGGAAAAGTGCCCAAAAGGCGTGCAGCATTGCCACGTTGCATGGCCATGCTGATTCTTTGGCGTAAAAATAGGCCAGCCCTCTAACAACTACTATAGTTACATCCTAGTATATACAAAGTAGTGTATATATAAAGTCCAGCTAGTCAAAGTGAAGTGCTACTAACATAGTCTTAAGCCTTTTTCGCAGGAGACGCCCTGGGCGTCGGGAATCTCGGGCGGATTTCCAGCCACCGTAGGCGCGGGCTTGCGGACGGTGAGCAATGGGTAGCTCACCGTCCGGTAAGGACCAGGCCCGGGTCGACGGCGCGTCGTATTCCACGCGCGCCTCAAAGAGATGTCGTCAGCACCAAAGTAGGGATACACTAGGGCCGATGCCTGCCGGGGTCGCGGGAAGGTACTTATGGGTCACCGAGGCCCCCGCAACACAGGCAACAGGAAGGAAAACGGGTGGGTTTTAGTCAGTAAGAGTCTGACACACCCTCCCGCTCCGCCCAGAGCGGGAGAAGTTATTCTCTCAAACAAAAAAAAAAAAGCCTTTTTATCAACCCAAACTTTTGTTTATTAAAATATGTATGGAGATGTAGGTTAAGGTATTTTTCTTTGGGCCTGTGTTGCCTGAAATAAATAGTATTATTACTATTATTATTATACGCAACGCAACATTAGATCCTGAATAGGCATCAGTCAGAACAAGTTCAACCAGACTATGATGAATGTCTGAATACAAACCCCAGCTAGACGCACAGACTACGAACACAAGATGTAATTGAGCGTACACTATCGATCTAGCCTCCCTTGCCAGAGGTCGTCAGTATTCAAAAAACGTTCGCCCGACGCAGCGTTGCGGCCATAGCCACAGAAAGCCTATATTCATCGAACTGTAGGCTTAATTAACTTCATATCGGTGATTACTAATAGGTGAGATGGTGGTTCTGTATCCATACTTAATAATATAATGTGAATAAATGCAAAAGTTACTCTTACTTTTTCACGCATTTACAGCTAAACGGATTTTGATGGCATTTGGTCACAAAGTGACCTGCGTCCTAACGCATCCTGTATCCTGTGTTCAAAAGTATCCTGTGTCCTAACACAGGATACTTTTATCCCAGTGTACGTACCCGAGGGATAATTTCCAGCAGCCACACAGGCGAAACCTCGGGCATAAGCTAGTAGGTACATACCTACTTACTTAATAAAATATGAACATATATTTAAGAGCAGTGGTGGCCCAGTGGTAACGGCCGTGACTTACGAGTTGTAGGTCATAGGTTCGAACCCAGACAGGCGCTTTACTTTGTGTAAATTATTTCATCACCACTGCTCTCAAAACGGTAAATAAAAACATCTTGAGGAAACCGACATGTCTTAGAACCAAAAATCGAAGACGTGACATCTACCAACCTACACTTTTTTTTTTACTGGCATTTCATTAAATAACTTCTACTGCTCTGGGCGGAGCGGGAGGGTGTGTCAGACTCTTACTAACTAAAACCCACCCGTATTCCTTCCGTGGCCTGTGTTGCCAGGGGCCTCGGAGACCCTTTAGTACCTTCCCGCGAACCAACCCACACTGGGCCCGCGTCGTGGATTACGACCCACTCCCTCTCACAAAGACGAGGCCTGTGTCCCAGCAGTGGGAACATTATAGGCTGATTATGTTATTTATTTTAGAAGTAAAAAATACTGGACTAAAAAAGATAAGTATGGTAGATCCTTACTTCATAGTAGGTTTCTGGGCTGATTTATGGTTAGCTTAGTTAAGTATTTATTTCACATTTATTTTCTTAGAAATATTGAAAAATAATTGAGCGAAGCATCTCTCCTTTAAGTCTGATAAAATTTGCTTTCCTTTGTCAGTTTGTCCCCTACAGGTCGTATTTTACAACCGATCTGGAAGAATCTTCGTTTTCTTTTGCTTTATATATTCGATCCCTGTTAATGAATAATTATATTTAAACATTCTGGTGATCAAAAAAGCTCAAAACAATAAAAAGGCTAAGGGCAAAAAATATTCTCACCTACTTTATTACTAAAAGCACTGAAAAATGTTTGCCTACAATGTTTCGGTTAGCAAAAGTGTTCCAAATATTTTTGCTGTAACAATTTTGGTAGGCGCCAACAGTATTTTTGAATCTCACGTTTTTTTTTACATTATTCTCGATACGTCTATCCATTGTAATAAAGTATTTAATAGATGGCTAGTTATTAAAACATTGACGAAATAGCTGTGTAGTGAGAACTATTAAGCACTTATTTTACTTGCGGAGTTTAAATCGATGCAAGTCACTATCTCGCTACGATTTTTCCGTTTTTACATCCAATCTCATTTATCTAGTTTCAAATTTAAAACTGTGCGATACACCTGGTACAAAGAAGAATCACAGCATCTATTCAATTACCACCGTTTGTAAAGAATATAACATATTTATAATTTATGTACCTACTACACCCAAAGTACGATTGGCTGATCTATTAATTTTTGTATCAATACGCCTCCAAAAGTCTTCCAAATTCACCTCATATCCTGCCCAATTTGTAAGGCACGAAAAAAATAACTTCAACTAAACTACAAAAAACCTGGCACTTCAAGACCTCAAAGCATTTCTCCGTACAAGATCTCCTTCAAACAAAATAAAGCGGAAACACACCGCGGGATACCGGATGGCGGATTTCTTTGCGCCTTTGCGACGTATTGTCCGGGTGCACAAAGAGTCAAAGATACTCATTATAAGTATAACAATACACAAGTACTTGTTTCTGTTCTGTAATTTATTTGAGATAGATAAGAAGTAGCGATCATTATCGTCTTTTGTCGCTTCTGGAGTAATCTGGAGTGCTGACGACGACTTTTGCCATATACCTAATAAAGAACAGTCATGAAATAGTGTTATTTGCAAATGACACACTTTTATTTAAGCGACAACAGACTGTTACTGACGGTGTAAATAATGCTCTCTAAAGTAGGTACATTTTACAGTGTTAATAATTTACTTTTAAACGAGAATAAAACCAAATGTATTAGATTTCTGACACCACCGCCTTAAGCAGGTAAAAACCTGCTTAAGGCAAAAACCACCGCCATGTCCGCCATGTCCGTGGAGGCGATCGGTGGCAGAGGTCTTTCGCGTCCGGCCCTGGTTCAGGCCAAGGTACGGAGCGAGAGGGCATGGGCAGCCGTCACCTCCTTCTGCGAAGCAGTAATGCTCGCGAAGGAGGAGGCGGGACGGTTTAGGGAAAGGCAAATTTCGCGCCCTCTCGCCCCTAGCCGCCGCAGGAGACGTCCTGGGCGTCAGGAATCCCGGGCGGATTTCCGGCCACCGTAGGCGCGGGCTTGCGGACGGTGAGCAATGGGTAGCTCACCGTCCGGTAAGGACCAGGCCCGGGTCGACGGCGCGTTGTATTCCACGCGCGCCTCAAAGAGATGTTGTTAGCACAAGTGTAGGGGTCCACAAGGGCCGATGCCTGCCGGGGTCGCGGGCAGTGTACTAAAGGGTTACCGAGGCCCCTGGCAACAGAAGCAACGGAAGGAATACGGGTGGGTTTTAGTGTCTAAGAGTGTGGACACACCCTCCCGCTCCGCTCAGAGCGGGAGAAGTTATTTGATGATTTCCCAACCAAAAAAAAAAACAGGTAAAAACCAATGAACTAGTAAATGGGGCGGAATTGGATCTTGTGAATACCAATGTTCTTAGGTATTATTACTTTGAACTCGAAGCTACAGTGGGGCTCACATTTAACCAATTCAGGTTATATTTGTGCTGCAGAAACGAGCCTTTCGAGGAATTTATAACCTAAGTTGTAGGCATTCAATGAGGGATAAATTTAAGGAAATAAACATAGTGACAGTCGCATCTCGATATATATATATATATGAGAACCTGATTTATGTAGAAAAGAATCTTAATCGATATTCTAAACAGAGCGACATTCATAGCATAAATACTAGAAACAAAGACTTACTTATTTTGCCCGAGGCTCCAACAAAATAGTAATTCATTTAAGTGCCAAAGTATTTTATAAAGTTAAAGATAACTTGTACGAAAGAAAGGCTTGGGATTCATTAAGCTACTCCAATGTACCCTCCAGCAACAAACTATTTATACACTAAGTGTTTTAGAAGTAATATTGTAATTTTAATTGACGTTATTGTGAATGTGAGACTCAAATCAAAAACAAAAGCGAATCACAGTAAGGAACCCGTTCTTCACTGATTGTGCGCTTTTATAATTTCTAACGCCACGATATACATATCTTGGATGTCACCGTCCGTCCATTTGGGACACATATGTTTTATTTTATTTTTTCTTTTGCTCAGTTATCTTTAATGATATTCTGGCAGTTTGAGTACTTTATGCGGTCTACCCAAATTTCCTTTGTTTGGGTTTGTTCGTCGAGTCGTTGAGCTCTTTAAGTTCTGAGTTGAGCTACACAATTACTGGCAAATGCGTGCGCTGACTGGACAGGTCCACTCAATCTGTGTGGTACTTTCCTCAAACGACCATTTCAGATACCAATCTACATGGTCTTCGCCATAATCTGACCAAGAATTATGTCTGGACTTTAAAAGAGACTGTGTCCTTTGAGTTTGTTTCGGCCTATCTTCTCAGAGTAGTCAGGTAGGAAACGCCGTCCTCATCTAGTTAGGGTTCCGTAGTAAACAAGGAACCCTTATAGTTTCGCCATGTCCGTCTGTCTGTCTGTGTCTGTCCCGGCAATTTGGCACGCCGACACAGTGCTAAAATAAAATCACGTAATGCGGGGAAGAATTTTTTTTTTCTCGTCTACCCCATAGTGTGGGGTATCATTGGATAAGCCGTTCAAAAATATTGCGGGTCTGTAAACACCACTTTTCGATTCAAGGTTCCGCTTGCGTAATATTAAGCATTAAAGTGATAAATTTTGTTAGAGTCGGGTTTTGTTATGGGGATTTGCAAAAAAAAACATGGCAGTACCTAGTACATATAATTAAATTAAAAGGAAAACTATCACAGCTAAGTGGGCTTTGCAAGTTAACGAGTAATAGCCGACCAACTTAAATTTGCAGTTGGAGAATCGACCGTGGCATATATCGATGTATGGGAGAACAAGTTTTTCAACTACAATGTCAAAATCCTTCATTGTGCGTGGTCCGATACGCGCTTGGCCGGTTTTTTTTTAGTATGATTGATGTGTAAAAGTGTATGTATAAACCTACGAGTACTTGCAGAAATAAAATAATTTATCATTTTATTTAGTTTTATGTGGTACTTGTATCGTGATGATTCTTGCGAAAAATATTCGCCTGTGGCTGCCGGGGTCGCGGGAACTTCCGAAAGGGATACCGTGGCCTCTGGCAATACAGGCAATGAAAGGAACACGGGTGGGCTTTAGTCAGTAAGAGTCTCACACGCCCTTATTTGAAATCACTAAATAACTTCTCCCGCTCTGGATGGAGCGGGAGAAGTTATTTGCTAATTTCCCACCGAAAAAAAAAAGTCACTAGTTAACTCAGCATAACAACCGTTTACGCTGAGTACACAGCCGCCAACCTACGTATTAAAGTGCAACTTAGCAATTAGATAAATTACATGTTATTCCATATCATTGTTTGTAAAATTAGTTATTAGATTAGCTTCAGCTTAATGCACTGTTTTCCTATAATTAAAATAATTGTAATAAATAAAGTTTTTTTAACAAAATTCCCGATCGCCAAAAACATAACTCACTTCTGATGTATTTTTTTTTAAACTTCGGTACATTTTTAATCTTGGAATATGAGAGGACCTTGTAGATCCGCCGGTCACTCAAATGATCGTCTATCAGAATCTAGTCAGTCTTTTTCTTTTGGTACATATGTGCAGTACCTATTAACGACTGATGTTCTTTGCACTGTGGTGTGTAGTGCTAACAATCTTAGTGTTCTTCCGTGTTTCCGTAACCTACGCATCCGTTTACGAGGAACAGTCATTATGACGCTAATTTATTTCCTCATCACTGCAGTGCTCGTTACAGCGGGCTAAGCCTTTGTAACTAGTTTAGTTGTAGATGGTCACGAGCTGGTAAATAAATGATTAACTGTTATAATTTTGTTAAGCCTATTCTCACCGATTCCCTTTTAGATAAGTCAAAGCCGACATATTGTTAGTACAGGGTAAAATTATATTCATTAGCGAAACTCTACAGAAGTGATGAATAAAGTTATCTGAATACAAAAAAAAAATGGTAGATTCATTTTGAGGGTCAACGACTGCTGGTACCTAATAATGTTGTTATTGTTTTATCGTATTTCGATATCGATGCCCATTACGTCTGTGAAGTTTACACAAAAAAAAAAACTATTGCAAGTGACTACACAAACTACGGTCCATGACCCCACAAAAAAATCTTTAAATTAATTATATTTTTATATTATCATGTTTAGATATCGACACCCATCTGCGGAGTCGCGCTAGCTAATTTAAATTGACCCTGTATATTCCACCTAAGATCTTATCAGTATTATCGGCATCATCCTCCTACCCTAATCCAAATTTATTTACCATTAGCACATCATGGTCTTCTTCTTCCATACATCTCGTTTCAGTACGTTAAACCAACTACTCATTAAAGGCTTTCACACAATCCATCGATCGTTTGTTTTTATCTGACACCAAATTAGATAGGGCACCTACGTAACATCCTGCTTTAAACAGTAGAGTGGGTGTAAAAAGACTGGACAGAATTCGGAACATCACAGTGCGTTCCAAAACAGGCATACTGGACGTAGGAAAGAAGGCTGTCAGACTCAATTAGGAATGAACGCGCCTCGTGAGCCGCATACACGATGACCGCTAGGCAAAAGTCTCCACACAATGGGTGCCTGAAGATGGGCCCAGAAAAAGGTGGCGAGACGACCTGGACGCGTACCGTGAGGGCTGGTTCGAGGTAGCGCAGAAAAAGAATTCCTGGAATGACTTGGGGAGGCCTTTGTCCAGCACTGGGATAGAATAGGCTAATTGAAAAAAAAATATGTGTAATTAAATTATATCAATTTTATTACCATTTATGTACTTAATTCCGGTAATGACTCAAATTGCCTACGTGCGTGTCACTCGTGATCTGTGAATCATTTTGTGACTCACTCGCGTAAAAGTCTGCTGTGTAAATAAAGCGAATTAGGTGATAATTGTGATAGTGCTGTCATATAAATATTATTCCACTAGACTGAAAGTGACTCAGACAACGCGGTTTCAAAAACACTTAACTACAAATTAAAAGGTTACGATCATATAACTAACATTATATTTTATCCAAAAACAACCCGCGCTTGGTTTACACAGTTATTCCATATCGGTACCTAATAAGCCTAGCCCCGAGCCCTAGAAAACAGTTATATTTAAGACGATGACAACACCTAAACCGCGGTCACTGTCAAATTCCATAGAAAAGAAAGAGAAGCGCGATAACACAACGCTTGTAATTTATTGCAAAATATGAAGTAATTATCTATTTATTCAAAATTGAGTTGAGTAATCGAAAATAAAAAACAACCAAGTTCTGCATTCAAATAAGACGTTCTTGTTATTAATTAAATACGTAACGTATGTTGATATTTGATAGAGATATTTTGGATTAGAACTCAAAGTAAGAGGTTAGTTTAACGTTAGTTTGTATCAAGATTTTGTTTTTAAAACGTGTTTTGGTAACAACCAAGTTCTGGGAAATATGGTCAAAATTAACATATATTTTTTCCGTTACCACAAACTATACAGATTTGGCAATTTTTTTTCTTAAGCGAAGCCTATTTTGGTCAATTGGGTCTTGTCAGCGCCATAATTAAGCGATTGACATGGGTCATGCAAATCTTTGCATCTTTCCTAAATGAAAAGATAGGCCGAAGATTAGACATACCTATGGGAAATGTACAGGAATGTCTTTCTGATAGTAATAACGACCGCTTAGTATCTCAGGATGATAACGCCAGTCATAATTTCCATGACCTTTTCCGACATGAAATTATGAAGGGCCAGCTACCTATTTAAACAGATGCTGTCTTTAGTTAAATAGAAAAACTTTTTAACTAAAGAGAAACTCATTATGACTTTTTCTTAGTTTGCAAAACAAGAATAAAATTGACCTTTGCGCCATTTTGTGACTTTTTTGCTGTCAATGTCATTTATTTTGTTAGATTTGTAGACAGACTGTGCTGACACAGCAACTTCGAGTAAGAAAATCAGACTTCAGTCAATTAAAGTCAGAATGGCTTGTGGCTGAGTAATAACAGCCGCATGGGTCGATCGTTCAGGTTAATCTACGATTGCCGCGGTTAGCCCGTAGATGGGTGATCTTTACATACCAACACCCCTCCGTGCCTCGGAAAGCACGTTAAGCCGTTGGTCCCGGCTGTCATTCGTGGATCTTTGACAGTCGTTACGGGTCGTCAGAAGCACGAAAGTCTGACAACCAGTCTTACCAAGGGGTATCGTACCCAGTAACTGGGGTATGGAGGTAGAAACCCCATGTAAAATACTGGTATTCAGCTGTATCCGGTTAGACTGGACGCCGACCCCAACATAGTTGGGAAAACGCAAGGCAGATGATGAGTCAATTGAATTCATATTTTGTCCTTGATCTTACAAATTATCTATCATCTAAAAAAATATGTAATAAGTGCCTTGCACGTGCAAAAACTTATTTAGTTTGCAGTGCAAGAGACTTATTACCTACTTACCAAAATGTACAAGCCATAAGCTTAGTAGCAACATTTGAATTGAGGCCCTCTGTATCTAGAGAGGGCCAATATGATCATTAGCCAGAATCGCAAATTGATTTTACCAGTTCTAACACTTAGGCTGAGGCTACATTAGACCGCGACGCGACCTGCGACACGAGCGATTTAAACAAATAAATGAATGCTCACGTATATTGGCTATACCGTACATCAAATGTTACTAGCGATCTTTGATTTCTTTAAGCGATCGGAACAACATTACTGTAATCACGGCATTGGCTACATCAACATATCAGCGAAATTAGCCGCATGAATAGCTTATGCTAATTCGTTGTGTAGCATGTCTAATGTAGCCACGTCATCGCCGAATATACTTTGATTTTCGCTTATAATGTAGCCATATCATGTTTATCTCGGTTTCGCTTTTTCAGTCGCATCGCAAATCGTTGCCTACTGTAGCCTCAGCCTTTAGGCGGGCGACAGACGCGACGCGACGCGACACTACTACCACAATTTTTAGGAAAACCTCACGGAAAGTGTCGCGCTACCTGTCGCGCCCGCGATATAGCGCCAGTCTGCACGACCTTTAATTTAGTAGGTGCCTATTTACTTTGTATCAAGTAAATAACTAAATCCTTTAATTAGATACTTAATCAACTTCTTCTATGAGCTCTAATAATGATACACGTGCTAAGTTCATTGAATTCCTAATTATCAACCTCGAATTTCATAATTACTAAGAAATTCCTAAATTCCTTCCTAAGTGACTTGAGAGCGCATAATGGAGTCTATATTTTAGGTTTAGGTCTACCTCTGTAGGTATTTCAAGTACCAAAATATACGTCACAGACTGTGTAAGGAATTTTCTAATTTACTAGTAGATAGCCAATTTACTAGGGATTCATATCGCTACCAATAGTCGCTTTAGGTATGGGTTTCTAGAAAAATGTGACGCTTGCCAAATTGTATCTTATGTTAGAGATTTTTGGTGAATGAAGGCTTTTTTACCACTTTGCAGATTTTTTATAGAAGATCTAATCTATTCATCTGTCCTTTTTAACGTTTTGTTACCTAACAATAGTAGTTTGAGGTATGGGTTTCCAGAAAAATGTAACGCTTGCCAAATTGTATGTCATGTTAGACATTTTTAGTGAATGAAGGCTTTTTTTTACTAAGTGGCAGATTTTTTATAGACTATCTATTCGTCTGTCCTTTTTTAACGTTTTGTTACCTATCAGTAGTTATAGGTATGGGTTTCTAGAAAAATGTGACGCTTGCCAAATTGTATGTCATGTTAGACATTTTTAGTGAATGAAGGTTTTTTTTACTACTTGGCAGATTTTTTATAGACTATCTATTCATCTGTCCTTTTTTAACGTTTTGTTACCTACCAGTAGTTATAGGTATGGGTTTCTAGAAAAATGTGACGCTTGCCAAATTGTATGTCATGTTAGACATTTTTAGTGAATGAAGGCTTTTTTTACTACTTGGCAGATTTTTTATAGACTATCTATTCATCTGTCCTTTTTTAACGTTTTGTTACCTAAAAATAGTAGTTTGAGGTATGGATTTCCAGAAAAATGTGACGCTTGCCAAATTGTATGTCATGTTAGACATTTTTAGTGAATGAAGGCTTTTTTTACTACTTGGCAGATTTTTTATAGACTATCTATTCATCTGTCCTTTTTTAACGTTTTGTTACCTAACAATAGTAGTTTGAGGTATGGGTTTCCAGAAAAATGTGACGCTTGCCAAATTGTATGTCATGTTAGAGATTTTTAGTGAATGAAGGCTTTTTTTTACTACTTGGCAGATTTTTTATAGACTATCTATTCATCTGTCCTTTTTTAACGTTTTGTTACCTAACAATAGTAGTTTGAGGTATGGGTTTCTAGAAAAATGTGACGCTTGCCAAATTGTATGTCATGTTAGAGATTTTTATTGAATGAAGGCTTTTTTTTACTACTTGGCAGATTTTTTATAGACTATCTATTCATCTGTCCTTTTTTAACGTTTTGATACCTACCAGTAGTTATAGGTATGGGTTTCTAGAAAAATGTGACGCTTGCCAAATTGTATGTCATGTTAGAGATTTTTGGTGAATGAAGGCTTTTTTTACTACTTGGCAGATTTTTTATAGACTATCTATTCATCTGTCCTTTTTTAACGTTTTGTTACCTACCAGTAGTTATAGGTATGGGTTTCTAGAAAAATGTGACGCTTGCCAAATTGTATGTCATGTTAGAGGTTTTTGGTGAATGAAGGCTTTTTTTACTACTTGGCAGATTTTTTATAGAAGATCTAATCTATTCATCTGTCCTTTTTAACGTTTTGTTACGTGTTTAAGTACGTGTACATAATATTCGATGCTTATTACTAGTACATTTTGCTTAGTTATTGTAACTGGACTCGACAACGATAGGTTGTTACAATACTTTATAAGTAAGAATGTTTACAGTGCTATTGCAGTTCAGCAAGTACATCAATCATAACAGAGCTTTGTTCTGTTTTTAGGGTTCCGTAGTAAACAAAGAACCCTTATAGTTTCGCCATGTCCGTCTGTCTGTCTGTCCCCGCTGTAGCTCAGAGACGCTTAGTACTAAAAAGCTGTTATTTAGCATAGGTTTGCATATTAATCATGCCAACAAAGTGCTAAAATAAAATCATTGAAACATTTTTTTTTGGGTAAATTCCTTGTTTGTAATGTGGGGATGATATTTTTTTCTCATCTATCCCATGGTTTGGGCTTCATGGCAGTAGTACATATAATGAAATTAAAAGGAAAACTATCACAGCTAAGTAGGCTTTACAAGTTAACGAGTAATAGTCGACCAACTTTAATTTGCAGCTGGAAAATTGACCGTGACGTATATGGGAGAACGAATGTTTTTCAACTACAATGTTAAGTTTGTTTTTGGGATAAATTCATCCCAAGTAATCCCAACTCCGGGACCCTTCACTGCGCCTGGTCCGACACGCACTTGGCTTGTTTAATGTACATCAGTTTTACCATTAAAATTTCGATTTTTACATTTGGTTAAATGTCCCTGATAATTTTGTAGGGTCCTGGGTATAAGGTACAGGGGGCCAACCATCACCTATTATAGCAGTATTATTTCAATATTACTTCAGCGTGAGAAAGAGATGGAGCTATAAGTCCTGTACAGCTCCATCATTTTCCCACTGTGAAGTAATATTATAATAATACTGCTATAAGAGGTGATGGTAGCCCCCTTTTTTTTTTTTGGGTGGCTAATCATCAAATAACTTCTCCCGCTCTGGGCGGAGCGGGAGGGTGTGTCAGACTCTTACTGACTAAAACCCACCCGTATTCCTTCCTGTTGCCTGTGTTGCCAGGGGCCTAGGTGACCCATAAGTACCTTCCCGCGACCCCGGATGGTTGCCCCCCTGGAATCCCAACAACAGCGCCAACAAAATCACCAGTAAAACCACATTCGTTGTACTTGTATGGGCACTTTAACTGCTCCAAATCTGCGTTGTTATTACCGTCAAAAGCTGTTTGAGCTATAATGACTTATTCCTTACTCTGACTTTTCCCTATGATGTATTGATTACCTATTATTGATGCCTTAAAAAAACACTGTTTCCTACAAGGCTGTTTGCGACTAGACTTGCAGTTCATCGTAGAATGGTATCCTTGCCTATACGGAGAAAGGAATTCTAAACAAAGTCCAGGGCAGTCTTACGTCACGGTCGCCATAATACCTATGATGTTGGAAATTGAAACGAAATGATACCAAGGCAAATGATGAGTAAAACTGTGTTTATTAAAATTATGTTACATGTTTTATACTCTAACACACGTATATTAATTAATAATATAAAGGTGCCTACACACAACACCTGCATCATCGTCGATCGCATCTAAAATG
Organism: Atethmia centrago; assembly: GCA_905333075.3. NCBI lineage: Eukaryota > Metazoa > Arthropoda > Insecta > Lepidoptera > Noctuidae > Atethmia > Atethmia centrago. Next base: position 12,151,715 of record HG995386.1, on the reverse strand, counting down.
GCTGTATGTAAGGTTTACATCAACCCTATTGTCTACCGATGTAGTTATATCTTCGAATTCATAACACGATATCATACGAGGGTCATAAAATCCATGACATGTTATAATATTACATGACTTATTAGTTTCCTCCAAAAATATCCCTTATGTGTACCATCTAGGAATCATTTAAATTTGCCCAACTTACGTAAGCACCAAAGGGTGTGGGGTCTTTACTTTGCTTATTTTTGACGGGGGGGGGGGGGGGGGGGGTCTGGATGAGGTTACGTCACCAATATTTATTTATATACTTTTTCTGATTTTTCTGCAAAATTTCGAAGATTCGGTTTTGAACAAATATGACAACCCTATTTGTCTATGCTCGAAAACGAAAAGCATGTTCAGAGATTCCCCAAAATAATTGATATTGCTAACTCGCTCTCACGCTGTGTTTTATGGTTAATTTATAAAGCACCGAGATAGGGAAATTTCTTAAATGGGTACTAAATTCTTGTATAGTCGATAAATTCCTTATTTCTAGACTCATGAATAACAATAAAGAAATCTGAAAGGGGAGGTAGAGCTTTGCTCACCATTACTGAAAAGGGGGGGGGGGGGGGGAAATTCTGCTTACGTAATACTTGAATGGCACCTTAACGGTCTGATAGGGAATAGACAATAGATATTTTGTTAAGAGCTAGAAAATAAAAATCTGTTAATATAGATAGTCATATTTATAGCCAGTGAAGACATAACTATTATTCTGAATGTTTTCAGCAACTGTTGGTATCCTTTTAGAAATTCTTTTTGATCTTCCCTTTGGTGTATTGTACTGTATCTGATATCAAGAACAGTAGCGACCCAATGGTAACGGCCTGGCTACGAGACAAGGGCAAGTCTCTTTATCTACAGAACATGTTTATTGTTAGAAGCGGTCACCGGTCGGAAAGTGACACAAGTGACTGAAAAGTTGTGTGGAAATATGCACATGTGATACGGAGGAATGAGGGAAATGTCACGAAAGTTTTGAGTGTGAATGTGAATGGCGGCTATATGTATGAGTAGGGGAATACCAAAGAAACGATGGATTGACTGTGTGAAAGATGATATGGCTAGAAAGGGAGTGACTACCGAGATGACAACTAATAGAGAAGTATGGAAGAAAACAACATGTTGCGGCGACTCCAAATAAATTGGGATGGTGACTTTTATTGTTAGAAGAGGACCTACGGCGTATTTCGGTCATTCCGCTACCATTGTTAAATGTCTGGCTGACGGTGAATGCACATCTGGTTATAGATTAGGATTATAGACTAAACCATGATTAGATGTGATGCACAGTACAGTTAACATAGCTGTGGATGCCTTTAAAATATATACCAGATTTATGCCTTACGTTACAGAGCACAAGAATTAATTTTAAGGCCAAAGCAACCCCGTAGCGTATTTAGTCCAGTTATAAATAAACGTCAAAGAAAAATGGGAGTTGTACCACACAATATCGCAAACTAGACGTAAATAATAGCCTGTGGGACGGTCATAAATTACCATTTTACCAGAGTACCCAGTTTTGTCTCAATGGAGTACTTAACACTTCCGAATTGAATAACTTCTTTGTTGTTGTAGCTTTTTTTTGTGAATAGTTGGTGCTGTAAAAGAAATTTGTAGTTATCTGCTTGAAGGACCCTAGATTTAAGTTTTGGCCCCGAATTTAATTAAGAGTTTCCAATCTTGATCAAGAAGCGTGGCTGTAAAAACTAGAAGAAAAATAAAATGTAAAAAGAAATTTGAATCAACTCCAAAATATAGGTGACAACAGTGGCGTGCCTAGGGTTTCAAAATAACGCAAACCCAATAAAATTTTAACCGATTTCAAAAAAAGAAACTTCAGTTTTCGACTGAGTATGTAGGTACCTACGTATGTATCATCGCAATTTTCTCATAAACTACTGGTTAGGTACAATAAATTAAAAGTGAATTCATCCATCCATCTTCTTCTTTCCTCTTCTTTCTTCAATTTCACTCTTGCTTGTCGTGCGGTGAATGAGGTAACCAAAGCACACTGAAGGCATGCTAGTGCTAGATTGAATATAATGAACATATCACAGATTAGGCGTCGGTTTTAATGAAGAAATTAACTGTTTTTTCTGAGCAAAGTTTAAAGGTTTTACCTTATCTTCGCCAATCAAAACTTGAACGCAATTTAAATCCTCACAAGGTACAATTACCTCCATTGTTGTAGGTAAGTCACCAAAACAATTGTATCACTGAGGAAATCTAAGAAAACACACAAAAAACTTTAACAACAAAACCTTTTTCCACTCAAGCAAATGAAACTGAAGTTAGTTGCACTCTCGGATGTCGGGAACTACTCAGTGTTGTCATTTAGGCAGAAAAAGTCGCCAGGTATATGAAAAATCTAGCTAGATGTCGCAAATTTTTTATTTTTAAGATATTGCTTGAATATTTAATTTCGTTATTTTAAAAAGTTGCTAGTTTTTATTGTTGCTAAATGTTAAAAAAGATCTCACAACGTGGCTAAAACGGCAACACTGCAGAGTTGGCAAGCTGACAAGGTCACGCATACGCGTGCAACTTCATACCGAAAGCCCTGCTTAAGTCTGCCATAGTGATCGATTTGTTCTATGCACAAGATCTAACTCGTTATACGGCACATCGCTATAAGTGCGAAAGTGACAGATATAGTATTTGAAAGCCCGGTAAAAGCCGGTGCGTGTAAGCGAGATAGCTATATGTAGATGCTACAAATGCGAAACTCTGCGCGCGAACAATCGCGATGTGTAGTAGTGTAGTATACGTAGATACTTTGTGTTATTTTGATAAGAATTAAGCGCGCGAACTTTTAAATAGTTCGGGTTTGATATTGATTCCCTATCGAGTATTTTAGTAAGGCATGCAAAAATTGTGGCAATAAAGGTTTGATCAGCTGATATAAAGTGTTTAGAAAAATAAAGCGCGCTGGCGATGATGTATAAAAGGCTGGAGGCACATAATTATGAAGCAGCAAAACAATACCCTTGTAGAACAATGACATAGTACAATGATCACCAATGCTTGCAAGCCGAGACACGATTTTGCTCCCAATTTTCGATAGATGGCGACAAAATTCCTAACGCATCTTGTCACCAAAACTTTATGAGATTTCATATCTTTTACAGCCCGTTACTTATCTTTAGTACATTTTATTGGCTCTTATTTCTAGTTTGTCCCTGAACGTACGAACATTGGGCCTTAAATCTTTAGTCGCCATCTTCACTTAGGTCCCTGGGGGCAAACCCGCTCTTGTCTTGCAGCAATACGACTTTTATATGAAAAATATGTTTTGGTCCTAAATAAAACATTCCATCACGCCTGTATTCCCCGAAGGGTAAGACAGAGATGTACCTATAGTGCACCCACATTTTGCGAGTTTACAATAGGGTCTTACACCCATTTTTGAAAAGTTTCTTAATTAAATTTTATAGTGCTCATATGCCCCAAAAAAATCACAAAATTTTTATTCAATCGATAAGTGCCATAAAAATGCATTTCCGCGCGTAGTTTGACGAAAACGCTGGACGCAGTGGATGCCATGTTGCTCTGTGGTCGTGACGTCACTTGGCTATGTAAACAAATGCGCTGATCTATTATCTATCAGTTGACAGTTGACACGTTTTAGTTTACACAGCCGTGTGACGTAATAACATGGCGGCTACTATTTCATGGTTTTTTTTTAACAGATTAGAAAACCTGAAAATGTTGAATTGAATTTTAAAATTTATTTTGTTATTTTATGAACTAAAACTAACATTTTCCGACTCCTTTTTGCCTAAACATCCTCAATAATATATTTATAGATTTTTTTCTCGTATATAATAATATACAAGAAAAAATCCTCCCTATTGATTGCGACGTGGGTGAACTGTCAAAAGGAAACCGATTCTTTCTTTTTGACAGTTCTCCCACGTCCATTGGATTATTTACGTTGTTGAGCAGACGAATTTTTCAATCCTATGAAGCAATGGATAAGCAATATCCTTCAAAACTCGCGGATTGTGATTCAAACTGTGTTATACAATAGGATGACATTTTTTTTCCCGTCAGGTAGGTACCAAGATTATTAAAAAATAATGAACAGGTGTTTTTTCTTTTTTTACGTAATCATTAGATTACGGATATAATTTGAATTAAAATGTGACATGACGTCGCGCCTTGCTAGATTTCTTATAGATTAGATATAGATTTTGTATTCTTTTTTTTTTTGGGTGGGAAATCATCAAATAACTTCTCCCGGTCTGGGCGGAGCGGGTGAGTGTGTCAGACTCTTACTGACGAAAACCCACCCGTATTCCTTCCATAGCCTGTGTTGCCAGGGGCCTCGATGACCCTTTTGGACTGCCACGCGGCCCCGGCAGGCGTCGGCCCTAGTGTCTACTAGGGCACAAGGCACAAGTGTAGGGGTCTCCCTACACTTGTGCTGACGACATCTCTTTGAGGCGCGCGTGAAATACAACGCGCCGTCTACCCGGGAGATTTTGTATACTGTGTCGATATAATTGTGACGTAGCGATCCCCCACTCCCCAATTTTAATGCGTTTTATCCAATTCATTATTAATTAATGTGATAAAGCAAAAAATACGTGTCTAATATTTCTTTATTATCTGACTGATGGACTGAATAGGATTTCTTTTTCTTTACCCAAGCTTCATCCCTATTAGGGTGCAGGATTATGTTTTCTATAAACCCCTTTTGTTCTGCTTTCGTAAAAGATGTCTCGGAGAGTTAATTAGGTCAAGGCGGTTGGGTATCTTTGAGACTAGTTGGTATCTGATCTATCAGATCAATTTCCAAAAGTGAAGCCTGTGATGTGCTTGGGATTAGTTGAGATGCTTCCGAAGCGATATTATGAACATCGATAAAGTAGATAAAGTTTAATTCAATCCCTGAGACCTCCTATAAACGCAAGACTTATTAAGAGGCTGACAACAGCTAAATCGCGGTCACTGTCGGACTGCATAGAAAATAAAGAGAAGCGCGACAACACAACGCTGGTAATTTATTGCAAAATATGAAGCAATTCTCTATTTACAAAAATCTGTTGATTGGATAAAAAAAATAAAACACTATTATGCTAATATGTTGCTTGTAGAATAATCTGCCAAAAAAACAGAATGATTGCATGTATATTAATATGGTTTAAATCGTTTAAATAAAATTTAAGAGGTATATTCGTGATTATTTATTATCGTATCATATTAGTTGTATTATGTTTTCAACACACTACCCACCTAGCATATATCCTGAAGAATATCATATATTTTTTTTATTTTGTGTACTGAAGGGGATCATATACTTTTAGGCATTATAAAACTTACAAAATTTGCGTTTAGGTCCTGCAGGCCTCTTAAATGCAATATGTTGGATGTACGAATGAAATGGATTGCGGTCTTTGGTAATTTCTGTGGAGTTAGCGATGCATCTTCCACCTTTGAACTCATGGCACCCTGGTAACGTTAGTTCGAAAGCTACTTGTAAGTAATAAGACTCAAACATAGAGCTATCAGAGCTCAAAATCGCGCGTTTCGAATGAAAGAGAACCTCCTTTCTTCCTTTCTTTTTCGTGTGATTAATGGTGTCAGAGTTTTTATGCCACCCATGGCCCTTTTACTTGGCTGGGCATGCCGGTTTCCTCACGATGTTTTTCTTCAGCGTTTTTCAAGCAAGTGATAATTATACAATACGCACATGAATCCGAAAAGTTAGAGCTCTCCTTTGAATATAACTGATAATTCTTCATAATATTATATATAGTAAACGTAAAAAAACATGTTTTTTTGTATTGTTGAAAGCCTTTGGTTTGCTTTCAAAATTATCTATTTTTTATTCTCTCACGCATATGTGCAGGCAATGTAAACTGCATGTCGATTCTGTAAAAATCTCACCGTGAAAGCTCGCGTGGAGTGAGCTGTCAGTGTCATCTCACTGATGCTAGGGAGTGACCAAACATTGCATTTATAATCATAATCGACATTTTAATTACATTTTTATGCTAATTCTATTGATCATTTTATATTATTTCAAAACTAGTATTTAAGTGTTGAAACGTTACTATTTAGGGTTTTTTAAAAATAAAATAGCAAAACAAAAATTCAGTCAGAAACTCAGTTTGGTTTTTTTTATTCCAAAAAAATTTTGACCACACCCCCAAAAACCATGAAAACGACACCCATGATGAAAAATCTGATTTTTTTTTTGCAGTCGCCATCTTGCTTTTTAATTTTGACCTCACTATCGGATTTAACACCCTCGAAAACCATGAAAACGATACCCATGATGAAAAATCTGAATATTTTCGCAGTCGCCATCTTGCTTTTTAGATTTGACCTCACTATCGACTTTAACACCCCCGAAAACCATGAACACGACACCCATGATGAAAAATCTGAATATTTTCGCAGTCGCCATCTTGCTTTTTAGATTTGACCTCACTATCGGATTTAACACCCTCGAAAACCATGAAAACGATACCCATGATGAAAAATCTGAATACTCGTATTTTCGCAGCCTCCATCTTGTTTTTTAGATTTGACCTCACTATCGGCTTATACACCTCCGAAAACCATGAACACCATGATGAAAAATTCTGAAATTCACTTGGGCTGGATGAAGTTTCATTTATCATTTAATTTCATTTATTCGTGAACAATTTACATTGTGTTGAATATACATGCAATTTACATAAAAATAAGAGTTATGAATTATTAATTAGCATTCCAAGAAATTAAAAAATAGTGCCTAACAGTTTTAAATATTGTGTGGAAACAGTTTTAAAATACTACTAGACAGTTCAAAAATAATATACATAGTTATGATGTCAAACAATTTTAAAGTACAAGGTCAAGAACAGTCTTAAAACAATATAATCAAAATGTCAGTTTTAAAATAGAATGTCAAACAGTTACGAAAAAAAAATGTCAAAACAGTTTTAAATATGTTGTCAAAAGATTTTAGATTTTAAAATACGTCAAGTTTTTATTCATCGGCATCAGAGTGGCATCAGTTCCGATGTCATCTAATTGTAAAAATAAAATGTCAGAGATAAAATTTATAGATATACGAGGGCGGCACTGAAAATTTCGGGAATCAAGGAAGTGACACAACATTACTATTTAAAAATGTATTTATTGCTTTTCGAAGTATTCTCCGCGAAATTTGACACATTTTTCCATACGATGGAATCAATCATTGAAGCAACCATTCCATTCGGAAGTTGGGGTCTCCAAAATGGCCGTTTTGTAGGCGTCCACAGCTTCTTCAGGTGATGAAAATCTCTGTCCACGCAATTTATTCTTTATTTTAGGGAAAGTATAGAAATCATTAGGGCTTAAGTCGGGGCTGTACGGCGGATGGTCTAATAATTCTATGTTTTCTTGCTCTAAAAACTCTTTTGTTCTGTGCGCGGTGTGAGAACTCGCATTGTCGTGATGGAGGATGATGCGGCGGTTGCAGTTCTCTTTACGGAGTTCAGAAACGACCTGTGGCAAACAAATGTTAGAATACCATTCTGCATTAACCGTTCTTTGTCCCTCAAGAGGAATAGTCGTAACATGGCCGGTTTTGGAGACAAACGTGGCCACCATTTTTTTGCAACACTTCGTGAACGAACAATTTTTGTTGGCTTTAACTCATTTTCGAACACCCAAACTCGTGTGTGGTTTTTTGTTTCGGGTTCGTACGCGTATATCCAGGATTCGTCACCTGATACGATGTTGTATACAGCATTTGAGGATCCTGCATGGAATCTTTCGGGAGTTCTGACGCACCTTGGTGCGTCAACGCACCAAGGTGCGTCAACGCACCAAGGTGCGTCAGAACGCACCACGGTTTAACGCGAGCCGCTTTTTGCTCTTCACAGAGCGAATGCGGTATCCATCGGGAAAACAACTTTTTTACACCTAATTGTTCATGCAAGATTATTTCTATTTGACTCATGCCAATGTCTAAAGTTGCCTGAATTTCGCGGTATGTCACATGTCGATCTTCCTCAATCAGCTTACGCACAGCATCAACGTTTTCTTGGGTGACTGCAGTTTTTAGACGACCTTGACGGGGATCATCACTGAGCTTGACACGTCCACGTTGAAATTCAGCAAATCAGCGATAAATTGTGGTTTTGTATTGGGCTTCATCACCAAATGCAGAAATCATCCGGTCAACACACTGTTTTTGTGTTAAACCACTTCGAAAGTCATAATAAATCATCGCTCTTGAATTTTCTCGAGTCAATTCCATTTTCTCAACGACTAAACAAGTTTGATAAAAACTTTGTGACAAGACCGAGAATCTTTTTTTAAATAAATAAATGATATTAGATTTTTAAAACCAAGGAGTTTTCAATTAAAAAGATTTTTATATGACAGGAACAGTAGAAATATTCCATTCCCGATACTTTTAGTGCAGCCTTCGTACTACTTATATAATAATAACAATCAACATATCATTTAAAATTAATTCCAATCTAAAACAATAATATTACGGTTGTCGCTTATCATCTAGGTACTCATCGACGCTGTCCCTTCCTCAATAAATATGTCTTCAATTTGTTTTTGAATAAGTTTGCGCTATTTATGCTTTTAAATTCTAAGGGAAGCTTGTTGTATAGAAATACTGATTGGTACCTAGGACTGTGATGAACCACGTTTATTTTCGGCTGTATTGCGTTTGGCAAGTCTTTCCTACGTGTATTTACTCTAACTTGTCGTTGGTCATCAGTTTCAGATTTGTGCAAGTTCTTAACAAAACTGGTTAGCAGCACAGTGCAAGTGAGCCTAGCCGCCCGACGGCCGGTGCGTGCGCTGCGCAAGTGTCACTTGAATAGTTGAATTTTGTTATAGTTTTGATGACGGTGATTTTATGAATATTATTTTATTATTGGCAACGCAAAGGTGGCTGGGACAGACTGGATGCGGAAGGCGGAGGACTCGATCACTTGATACACTCGGTTATCTCTTCTTATTGAATAGATTTGGGTTAATAACAACGCTGAATAACGTCGCACAGTCCTTAGTCGACTCAATCAAATATCGCTTCTTCAAAACACATCGTGGTTGGGTCACGGGATTGCGTTTATTTAATCAGTTAAAACACATCGCAATTGGGTCATGGGATTGCGTTTATTTAATCAGTTAACTGATTATGATAGAATAAGCATAAAAATATTATTAAAATATCGTTTATGATTTGAAATGTAATCCTTGGTCCATCCCTAGTATCAGGTGGGATGACACTGAAAGTTCACTCCACGTTCACTTCACTTAAGTTTTCACGGTGAGAAGGTTACAGAATAGCACTGCTGGAAGAGCGGAACCACAAGCAAATCTTTGCTTTTTGTTTTTTTTGAGGGTGGGAAATCATCAAATAACTTCTCCCGCTATGGGCGGAGCGGGAGGGTGTGTCAGACTCTTACTGACTAAAACCCACCCGTATTCCTTCCTGTTGCCTGTGTTGCGGGGGCCTCGGTGACCCATAAGTACCTTCCCGCGACCCCGGCAGGCATCGGCCCTAGTGGACCCCTACTATATGTGCTGACGACATCTCTTTGAGGCGCGCGTGGAATACAACGCGCCGTCGACCCGGGCCTGGTCCTTACCGGACGGTGAGCTACCCATTGCTCACCGTCCGCAAGCCCGCGCCTACGGTGGCCGGAAATCCGCCCGGGATTCCCGACGCCCTGGGCGTCTCCTGCGGCGGCTAGGGGCGAGAGGGCGCGAAACTTGCCTTTCCCTCAGCCGTCCCGCCTCCTCCTTCACGAGCATTACTGCTTCGCAGAAGGCGGTGACGGCTGCCCATGCCCTCTCGCTCCGTACCATGGCCTGAACCAGGGCCGGACGCGAGAGGTCTCTGCCACCGATCGCCTCCACGAGGACACGGCGGTGCTCTGCTCAGGCCGGGCAGACCTCCACCGTATGCTCCACCGTGTCCTCCGGGCGATCCACACAGTGGTGACACCCGGACGTTTCCTCCCGCCTTATCCGACACAGGAACCTCCCGAAGCTGCCGTGTCCGGTCCGGTCCGGTCCGGACCTGCGTCAGGCGGAAGGTGAGGACGCCGTGGCGCCTCTCCAGCCACTCCTCAAAGAGGGGACTTATCGCCGCAATCGTGGCGTGCCCAGCACTGGGTTGCGACAACCGTACTTTCCATGACGCCATGAGATACCGTCGGAGCTCCGTCCGCTGTGCCACGATTTCTCGCGGCAGCGGACTAACGCCCCGGCGTTTCGCCTCCTCGCGCCACTCCCATACGTGCGCGAGGACTTTTGCCTCCAGATCCCATGGCAGCAGCAAATCTTTGCTTAAAAGATGACTCCAAACTTAACAATGTACGAGTAGTTTACGTTTTTGAAATACTATATTTTTATAATTTATTAAATAATATAGTTTATTTGAAATAAATTTTTTTCTTTTATTTTAATATACCTAATCCAAATACACCTCCTCATTATAATCAGCCTATAATGTTCCCACTGCTGGGACAAAGGCTTCCTCTCTTTGAGAGGGAGTGGGCCGTAATCCACCACACAGGCCCAATACGTGCCCTGGTTCAGGCCATGGTACGGAGCGAGAGGGCATGGGCCGTCACCTCCTTCTGCTAAGCAGTAATTCTCGCGAAGGAGGAGGCGGGACGGTTGAGGGAAAGACAAATTTCGCGCCCTCTCGCCCCTAGTCGCCGCAGGAGATGCCCTGGGTGTCGGGAACCCCAGGCGGATTTCCGACCACCGTAGGCGCGGGCTTGCGGACGGTGAGCAATGGGTAGCTCACCGTCCAGTAAGGACCAAGCCCGGGTCGACGGCGCGTTGTATTCCACGCGCGCCTCAAAGAGATATCTACAGCACAAGTGCAAGGGTCCACTAGGGCCGATGCCTGCCGGGGTCGCGGGAAGGTACTAAAGGGTCACCGAGGCCCCTGGCAACACAGGCAACAGGAAGGAATATGGGTGGGTTTTAGTCAGTAAGAGTCTGACACACCCTCCCGCTCCGCCCAGAGCGGGAGAAGTTATTTGATGATTTCCCATACAAAAAAAAAGGCCCAGTGCGTGTTGGCGGATGTCACGTGTCTTCGAATTTTTGGTTCTAGGACATGCCGGTTTCCTCACGATGTTTTCCTTCGCCGTTTTGAGAACAGTGGTGCTGAAATAATTTATACAAAGTAGAGTTCGAACCCACGACCTAAATTCGTAAGTCACGGCCGTTACCACTGGGCCACCCCTGCACTAATACACCTCATAGTGACAGAAAACACAGAATTATCCATTCTAATGCCACTCTTTAGACGCAGTCTACACACAACGCGGTTAATGTACACAAAACAGACAGACATTACCATCGTGTATATTCTACTTTATCTGCACCTGTCACTAAATATGCTTATTCGAATACATTTTCAGTTCGTGAATAGTTTACATGAAGCTTTAAGCACTTTGCGAATGTTATAGTTACTATTAGGCCTGTAATCCTTCGAATTGGGCCATGAAATACGCGTGTAAGTCCCTACTGTGTAGGTATCAATCTGCCTTGCCTTTTCCCAACTATGTTGGGGTCGGCTTACGGCCCGATGCAGCTGAATACCAGTATTTTACATGGAGTGACTGCCTATCTGACCTCCACAACCCAGTTACTGGGTAACACGATACCCCTTGGTAAGACTGGTTGTCAGACTTACGAGCTTCTGACGACCTGTAACGACTGTCAAAGATCTACATCTATTGAGAAGAGAGTTTCAGGGAAGTGTTGTAAAGACAAAGTCGTGTCGCTTTTGTTATTTGCGACATGACTGTTGTTATGGAAAATAAGTCATTATTTATTTGTATAGTTATATTATATTTTTATTATTAGCTTATTCAAAAGTACCAAAATCAATGTCAACTAAAATAATATAGTGACAATCCGCGGCTAAAGGTACCATAAGGACGTTTATAGTTTCGAAGATATTGAATGTTTTGTAAATTTTGCAAGAAATATAGATTTTTTTTTATTGCTTTGTTCGAGGTGACTGAACTTAAAATGTCTGTTTCTCGAAATTGCACAATTTCGAATATAATTTAAAAAAATATATATCTCCGTAACAAAACATCGTAGGAGGTTGATCTTTTTTGATATCTACAGCGTATTAATCGCAGATTACTAGCGTATGCATAACTCCATATCGACCACAACGTACCTTTAGCCGCGGACTGTCACATATATTCTTCGAAACGTCACTAACCAACTGCGCTGATGACTATGGCCATTTACTTCCTTTAACGCAGAATCCCAAACAAACCTCTGTAACTAATGGCATGTTAATTTCACAGTAAGCAACAACTAAAGTTCAGCTAAAGTCAAATATTAATTCACTGGACTACTGGAGTAATCTGACATGTGCTAGCTGTCAGTTTGTGTAATAAAATGATCATGTATATTGTACTTATTGTATTCTAGGGTTTTACTCTTATACATTATTTTACAATATATTTATTTTACACTTAAATGTATAAATCGATTAAACTGAACGATTACCATTACAATAAATACAGGATGTTGTTTTGGATCTGCAAAATATTTAGGAGGTAATTATTTTAGTGATTCTCGACCCGAACCAACAAAAAAAAAATATAAAAAAAGTATTAAAAAAAATAAATACAAAAACATAAAATTTAAAAATCTAAAATAAAAAGTATTATTAATTATTGACTTGGTATCGTATTGTTATATGATTATTTACGAGTTTCATAACAACCTCCTGAAATGTTTTGCAGGTTCAAAACTGCATCCTGTATCATTTTATTAGACAAAGTAACAGCTAGCACATGTCAGATTACTCCAATGAATTAATAATTCGACTTTACGTCATTTGTAAACGTCATGCAACCATGAATGAACTACGCAGAATCTTATGCGTAACGTTTACGGAAAACCACAATTGAATACGGCTTTACGAATAGTATAATAGAATTTCATTTATTTAAAATTCTAAATAAACTCATTAATAAATGATTGTGCAGCGTAAAAACCAGAGGCAGAGGCTCCATACGTGACCCACTCAGAAAGTATTGCGAAAAAAAGTTTTAATGTATGAGAGACTGGCCAGTTATAATCTATTTTGAATATATGATTATTTGTTAGTAAAAATAGGTGCGTTCCAATTTCAAAATTTCCCTCCACATTGTTTGCGAGCTAATTTAAATTAGCGTGTCTCATTCAAAAATGGATCAGCGCCGGGAACATTTTAGCGCTATCATCTCGGTTTCTACCGGCTTCCCTTCGGAGGTTCGAACAGAACAGCAACTCTATCGCTAACTATTGAAAATGGCTCAGTCACTGTTTACTACCCAAAAATATTACGGGTAGGTATTTAATTCCCCATAAAGGCTCGTGCAGACTGGCGCGAAATCGTACTTTAAAAATTAAAAAGTACTTACTTATTCCATGCTCAAGCTGTCACCTCCTGTTACACACTTCCGTCCCTTTCCAAGAAAGCACTCCCACAGAAAGCGAGAGGAAAGATAACACATAAAAAAGTACGAAGCACATACATAATAATGGATTTCCGTGAAAGCATTTTCCGACCACTTCGGAAACGTAGGTACCTATTTTATAAATGGCATTTCCTGATCCATGGATCTATCCTATCCCATGAACATGATGCTACAAAACATTACATTTATTGCTTTTATTGTGATTACTTTGAGTACCCAATAAAAAGATAGAATTCTTTTAGAGAGCTCACCCATTTGGGTAATAGAGTGTGCAGCTTAATTTTAATAGTAATTTAAAAATTAATCTGTGTTGTTTTTGTCCGTCGTGCGTCGTCGCCTTGTTGTCATGGGACAATGTACCTGTGGTTGTCATATTTACAGTTTATTTTCGTTTGGCAATTAGTATTCCTACCTAAGTACTTTCTTCACCTACAGTAGGTTATGTACAGTCACGAGCACTAATATGTATACGCATAACAACTTTTAAAAGTTATTTTCTCCCACTGTGTTGATTGTAATTGTATGTCGTTACGGACATAGTATTTTGGAACCCGTGCTATTATGAAATAGGTCTTACCTCAATGTTGCAGTCGTTATTCCACGAAAAAATCGCTTTTGTATTTTGCTAAGTGTATACATATTAGTGCTCTTGACTGTACTCGTAGGATGCCTATTCGTTGGAAGACTTTTCGCGCACGTTTACCTTTCCATCCACAAGCGAACATTAAATCGTTCACCCTCCGCTAACTTTCTGGCCTCACTTTTGCTACCACGATACAAATCTCTTTGAGAGTTTCTGTTAATTTGCGCGCAGATATGCGCGACCTATTGTGTTATACGTGTAGGTATGTAGAATTGTATCCAGATTAAATGTTGTGATAACTATTAATATCAAAACATTTGCAGGTACGCACCGGCGATTTTTTTTCGCGCACTCGTGTTGAGAATCCAACAGTGTTTTTTTTGACGCGCTGGGAATCTGGGATGCGCTCTGTTGGATTCTCAATGCTCGGCTTAATACCGAAAGTAGAAAATCAAGTGCGCGAATTGTTGACACCTTCGTAATCTTACCTCCCTCTAAAATAGATGTCCTTACGCTTCGCCTATAATAGTCGTTAGGTACTTAAGTACGTAAAGCAATAGGAGTAAGTAGGCATATACTAAGCAGAAGGTATACTTTAATCACCAAAGAAGTTAAAAGACCGTTATTTATTTCACTATTCTTGAGTAGGTATTTATTAAGTTGGTAAACGGTAAGTAAATAGGTAGAGGAGGTAGTCTCCCAAATACTGAAACACGGGCGATTTTTGAAAAAACGCGCATCCCAAAAACACACTGTTTGATTTTCAACTTTCGGCGGTAACCAGTGTGTTGAATCTTCACTGTGCGATAAAAATCGCTCGTGGGTACGAGGGCTAACGATCCACAGGCCTTTTTGGTTCAGAAAAAAGAAATGAATTGCTTGCGTAGGTGTTCAGTACATGATAGATCACCATTACACAATACGCCCAACAATTTCAATCGAGAGAATATTAAGGGAAACTTCCAAGAAATTCTCGCCTGACCTTCCCGTCAAGGAATTTGTGAATGAAGGGTGCGTAACCAAGATGGCCGCCGGCGGCGGCGGGCCAGGTAAATACTTTTACAATAGTACGAATTTCATAGCATCGCGCAATGAGTTTTAGGGTTCCGTACCTAAAATGTGCCAACGGAACCCTATTACTAAGGCTCCGCTGTCCGTACGTCTGTCACAGGACTGTATCTTTTCAACCGTAATAGGTAGACACTTGAAAAGTTTCACAGTGTGTGACAACTAATAAAAATAATATAAACTTAAAAATTAAAGCGGATCATACAAGAAACGTCTTTTTTCGGCGATTTTTGCTCGATTTATTATATAGTGTTAAATATTGTAAGTGTGTAATATTGTAAGAGCAGTGGTGGCCCAGTGGTAACGGCCGTGACTTACGAGTTGTAGGTTCGAACCCAGACAAGCGCTTTAATTTGTGTAAATTATTTCATCACCACTGCTCTCAAAACGGAGAACGAAAACATCGTGAGGAA
Source organism: Atethmia centrago (assembly GCA_905333075.3). Lineage (NCBI taxonomy): Eukaryota > Metazoa > Arthropoda > Insecta > Lepidoptera > Noctuidae > Atethmia > Atethmia centrago. The sequence continues at coordinate 12,136,158 of HG995386.1, read as the reverse complement.
ACCGGTATGTCCTTGAACCAAAAATCCGAAGACATGTGACATCTACCAACCCGCACTGGGCCCGCGTGGTGGATTACGGCCCACTCCCTCTCACAGAGAGAAGGCCTGTTTCCCAGCAGTGGGAACATTTTAGGCTGATTATGTGTTAAATATTGTACGGTGGTACAAAACCTCTTCATGTGCCAGTCCGACTCGCCCCTGACCGCTTTTTTATATCGCATCCTTGTTATTCAGTGATCCGAATATTTTGCCGGCAAAAAAAAAATAATGATGTACATCTCGGTTCAACCTTGATGGCGGTTCTGAAGTGCATTACCTACTCGCTGCACAGTACCGCACCCCTCACCCCCGCTGACACGTGAATTTATAACCGCGCAGTGACTCGCATCATGTTCCGAGCCGCCATAAAGTTTGAATCGGGGCTGTACTTGCATCGTCTACACTACGAGGACGATAGCGAAACAAAATTTTGAATTTCGAAAAATATTAAAGAATAAGGAGGATGTGCCTTTGTCTATGAAAGAGAATAAACCATTAAATTTAATTTTTTTCAAATATTATGAGGTTATCATTTGAGAAATCATAAAAGGTTTCTAGGTATGCATGAGTGTAGTGTGTATGTGTGCTTGCTATATTTTATCTTACTATTTTGCTTTAATTGCTTTGAAATCTCAGTCCCCGCTAGGTAACCCTTTAAAAAATGCGCGGCAGCTTATAAAGAGTGCAAGAAAATTACAGTGTCTTTCTATGAATAGGTATTCATCATTTAATGTCAAATGTATCATAGCGAGTGTAGGTACCTACTTTATTTAAAATTTCTTACAATTTCTTTCTTTCAACCTTTCTGTTACAATAATTTTCGTTTTCGTTGATGTTGGTATAAATATTAGCAACAAGCTGTTGCCCGCGACTTCATCTGCGGTCCAGGATAAAAGTATCTTATGTCCTGACCCAGGTCAGGTCATGGTCTATCCATGTGCCAAATTGCATCTACATCCGTGCAGCCGTGTTAGCATGAAATCGTAACAAAGAAAAGAAAAAAACTCACTCTCGCATTTAAAATATTAGTTAGGATAACACTATTTGATCATGTTTCCTCTAGGTGTTAGTTCTATACCATAGAATGTCTGGTTAAGACCCGTCAACAAATTGTTTCCAATTAATTTCTAGAAAACTTGTTTGTGTTCTCTACAAAACACATATTTACGAGTAATACTTATTTAGGGCGTGTAATTACCAAAACCAGCCACTTGTTTTGCTAAAATAAATACCTAGCTTGGTAGACTTAATAAATTACCAATTAAATAAGGAAAAATAAAAAATATAGCTTGTTACCACAGCACAAACAATTTCAAATGAATAAGTTATTACAAATCAAAAGAATATAGATATCTACTTACTGAACATCTACATTTCGATGGGAAATCATCAAATAACGTTTTATGAACTTATATTTTACTGGCTGCGCCCCACGGTTTCACCCGCATAAGTCTTGATCCCGTGTGAATATCGGGATAAAAAGTATTCTATGTCCTAACCCAGGTCATGGTCTAGCCATCTGCCAAATTTTATCCAAATACGTTCAGCCGTTTTAGCGTGAAATCGTGCCAAACAAACTCACTTTCGCATTTAAAATATTAGTTAGGATATTGAGCAGTGTTCTATGTACCTATCTAGTTATTAACAGCGACCAGGGGGCCAACCATTACCTCATAAAGCAGTATTATTATAATATTACTTCACAGTGGGAAAGTGATGGAAACAGGACTTATAGCTCCATCCCTTTCTCACGCTGAAGTAATACTGAAATAATACTGCTATAAGAGGTGATGGTTGCCTCCGTGCGCGTTCAATATAACACAGTTACGACAAGTCCCCGCTTGCTTAGTAACCGGTAGCGCCCTAAGCCGAGGTTCGAATCCCACTATGGGATGCCCTTAGCTGTGCTGCCTAATTTTAAGTTAAATAGGTGAGAGGCCCTTCTGGCCCCACCGACGCCCGGTAAAGCAGTCGAGGACCCCCGCGGGACCACTGCATAAAATCCCGTATCAAAAAAAAAAAAAACCGTGTGCGTTCAGTACAATAACGCATTCAGGGTGTTTCTGGGGCTGCCGTGGCGTTGTAGCGCGTCAGGGATGTTCGCGGAAACGAGCGTCGACGGGTTCGCCGCGATTATGTGGAAGCAATGCGCTTCCATGTTGAGGAGGGGCTTGTGGCTAAGTAATAACAGCCGCACGGGTCGATCGATCAGGTTAAGCTACGATTGCCGCGGTTGGTCCGTGGATGGGTGACCATCTTTACATACCAAGACCCCTCCGTGCATCGGAAAGCATGTTAAGCCGTTGGTCCCGGCTGTCATTTTTAGATCTTTGACAGTCGTTACGGGTCGTCAGAAGCTAGATAGTCTGACAACCAGTCTTACCAAGGGGTATCGTGTTACCCAGAAACTGGGTTGTGGAGGTCAGATAGGCAGTCGCTCCATGTAAAATACTGGTATTCAGCTGTATCCGGTAAGACTGGAACCGACTAAGCTAGGCAGATGATGAATGTGCTTCCATGATGGCCCGATTGCGCTCTTCCACCAATGGCATCCTGAATGTGTTTTCAGACCGGTGGGACTCTAAGAGGGATCTTAGGGCGCATTCAATGTAGACGTTTGGTGCCGGACTACTGCCGCACGGTTATTGCAGAATGATTACGACCGTGAGCCGTACTGCTGCCGGACGACAGCAGTACGACGTGAATCGTCTTATTTGAAGAGATACGCAGCTGCAGTCCGATCAAATTTTAGTGATTTCCATCGAAAACGCGATGCGCTCACCCGCACTTGCGAACAACGACTGAGGCAGGTAGTAATACATTGTTGCCGTTCCGCCAACGGACGTGCGCCGCACTGCTCTCGCACGAACTTGCGTCGAGACATTTTGTATGAAAAACCATAACCGCCCGTGCGTATTATTACGATACCCGGACTGCAACAGTCCGTCACCAACCGCCCTTAAGAAGGTGGGTAAGCGTTCAGACATACTTAACCAAATAATCTGGTGTACCATTGGACTAACCGTTCAATGAATGGTTTACTTGGTTTTTGTTAATTTAATGTAATACTAACATTAGGCTAAGTTATATGGATGTTTAAATCTGAAATAAAATATTTGAATTTGAATTATTAAACTCGATGACACATTAATTTTAACTAGTTTAGTGTACTCTAATAGTTGCCACAAGTATAAAATGCCATTCACCCGTAAGCCTAATTGTCTATTTTAAATTTACATAATTCGCGACCACGAAGCGATACAGTAATTTCGGTAGCCTTGACAAGTTCATTTACTTACAGCACGGGCCGACCGATGACAGTATTAATGAGACAATGTTACCATTTGTCTCAGTAAAGGGTGAAGTTTTCTAGCAGCACCCACGGAACTCATAATAACGACTTAAGACGCTGACAACACCTAAACCGCGGTCACTGTCAAATTCCATAGAAAAGAAAAAAGAGAAGCGCGATGACAACAACGCTTGTAATTTATTGCAAAATATGAAGTAATTATCTATTTACTCAAAATTGAGTTGAGTAATCGAAAATAAAAAAACAACCAAGTTCTGCATTCAAATAAGACGTTCTTGTTATTAATTAAATACGTTGTGGCGGCATCTACAGCGCCACATACAAAAACTACGCATCACACTGACGTCACGCAAAATCCTGCATCGCGCAAGCAGAGTTTACCGCGCAACTAGCATATATACAACATCCCGACATCAACCGTCGGGCAGTTGCCCACCAGACACGACACCCGTCTGGTCGGAGGATCCTCCCTTTTCTATGGAGGATGAGTGAACTATACACCCTGTTCCTCATGCCTCTATACTGGTGACCCCGACGTGATGAGAGATGAGAGGCATGAGGAACAGGGTGTATAGTTCACTCATCCTCCATAGAAAAGGGAGGATCCTCCGACCAGACTGGTGTCGTGTCTGGTGGGCAACTGCCCGACGGTTGATGTCGGGATGTTGTATATATGCTAGTTGCGCGGTAAACTCTGCTTGCGCGATGCAGGATTTTGCGTGACGTCAGTGTGATGCGTAGTTTTTGTATGTGGCGCTGTAGATGCCGCCACATCACTCCCCTCCGGAGACCGGAGGTCGATAGTGGGCTGAGTCGTGTATCTTGCTATGCTTGCCAGTGCCAGGTGGGGTTCCAGTGGCTCGGAACCGGTTGTCGCATAGTTCGCGGTGGGTCGGAACTGTCTGCGGTGATGCCCCAGTGAGTCGGGGTGGCGCTGCGGTATGCTCCAGTGAGTCGGATGTGGTACAGCGCCGGGTTGAGGGCTGACTGCTGGCGTCGACCAGGAGAGCGTTGAAGAGCTCTGCTTGTTGACCGGCCGAAAGTGCAGTGTGCTGTGCCAAGGTTGCTGATGAGGCTTAGGGTGATGACCAGGTATGCGCGGTCGCTGCATGCTGGTGGTCAGGATACCCGTTGAAGCCGTGGGTGCTGGCTGGCTGTGTGACTCGCCGCTCGAGAGCTTCAGGAAGTGATGATTATGACGTCACGCTGATGTAGTTGCACGAAGGCTGCGCTGACGTATCACGTCGGGGTCACCAGTATAGAAGCATGAGGAACAGGGTGTATAGTTCACTCATCCTCCATAGAAAAGGGAGGATCCTCCGACCAGACTGGTGTCGTGTCTGGTGGGCAACTGCCCGACGGTTGATGTCGGGATGTTGTATATATGCTAGTTGCGCGGTAAACTCTGCTTGCGCGATGCAGGATTTTGCGTGACGTCAGTGTGATGCGTAGTTTTTGTATGTGGCGCTGTAGATGCCGCCACAACGTAACGTATGTTGATATTTGATACAGATATTTTGGATTAGAACTCAAAGTAAGAGATTAGTTTAACGTTAGTTTAACGTTAGTTTGTATCGAGATTTTGTTTTCAAAACGTGTTTTGGTAACAACCAAGTTCTGGGAAATATGTTCAAAACTAACATATATTTTTTCCGCTACCACAAACTATACAGATTTGGCAATTTTTTTTCTTAAGCGAAGCCTATTTTGGTCAATTGGGTCTTGTCAGCGCCTTAAAGTGGAAAACTTTAACGATTAGGTACTTCGTTTTAATGGCGAATATTCTCTAATAATTTTGGACACGTTTCTATAGAAGGTGTCGTTTTGCATCCTCGTCAAATTCAAGGAGGTAACTATGCTAATTATTCTCGACACGAATCAATAAAATAAGTAGGCCTTTTTTTTAATTTTCGAAAATCGACGTGTGTGGGACACGCATGTTAAAACGCGGCCCGTGTGATACCGCACTGTAACTGCTCTTTTACACACACACACACTACCGCATACGCAACGGGGTGATTCTGTTCTGTGAAAGTGGTGTATTCTAAAATACTTTCAAACTTAGATAACTAGAAAAACAAGTATGTATTAATTATTGAGCAGGTATCGTAATTTTATTTGATTATACAGGGTGACATTGAAAACATGCGACAAATCTAAATGGGAGATTGTACTCATCATTATGAACAACTTTTACTAAGGGACCAAAGCTACAATCCCAAAAAAAAAAACTGCTGTCCCCTACATTTATGTTCGCAATACCTCATCAAAATGTAGGAAAAGCAGATTGGGATTACAGCTTTGGTCCCTTAGTAAAAGTTGTTAATAATAATGTATACAATGTCCCATTTCAGTTTGTCGCAAGTTTTCAATTTCAACCTGTATATGTCTTTCATAGCAGCCTCCTGAAATTTGACGAGGATGCAAAACGACACCTTGTAGTTAGAACGAACTAAAAATAAAGTATGAAGTAAAGGTGCACGCAGAAAAATAAGCTCATCAGCTGCTTGCGTGGTCCTGCACCCGGTGCGTGTCGTAAGACGGGTCTTACGACATGTAATGCAAAACAGACTCGGGATTATACATAAAGCTAACAGCCAGCATAAGTCTAGCTAATTGATTTTACATGTAGCACTAGGATCTTATTTTTAACGGTATCGGGATAATGCCGATACCTGACTAAATCCACGCGTAAATTACAAACGGCAACCAAAGGGCTTTTATTTTGTAGATATTGTAAATAAGTAATTGAATTAATAATCCTAACTAATATTCTAACTATCCTAAATGCGAAAGTGAGTTTGTTTGTGTCGCTTTCACGCTAAAACGACGAAACGGATTTGGATGAAATTTGGTACATGGATAGACCATGACTGGGATTGGGACATAGGATACTTTTATCCCGATATTCTCACGGGATCGAGACTTATGCGGGTGAAACCGTAGGACGCAGGTAGTAATATTATAAATGCGAACGTGAGTTTGTTTGTTACACTTTCACGCTAAAACGGCTGAACAGATTTGGGTGAAATTTGGCTCACAGATAGACCATAACCTAGGTAAGAACATAGGCTACTTTTCAACTTGTAGTAGCAAAGGGTTTCATTTTGACAGTTCAACAACATTCATTGCGTTATCTAAATTGAGTAGGTATGCTTAGATGGTTTGGTCATGTTGGGAGGATGAATGAAAGGCGACTAACAAAAGATATTAACAAGGCTGATTTGAGTGGAAATGCCGGGAGGGGACGCCCCAGACAGACATATAGTGACCTCATTAATGATGTTTTTCAAAATTTCAGGTGCGTAGTACTCGCAACCAGCGCGGCGTGCGTGTATGATGTATGAACGTAAACGAAGCAAAAGGAATACGTATGTTAGGAGCGTAGCAAGTGGCGTTCTATAGTTTCTGCCTACCCCCATGGAAAGAAGGCGTGAGTTTATGTATGTATATCTACGTTGTAAAGCAGACGATTTTTTCGAACATATAAATAGCAATGGGTTAGCAATATCCTTCAAAATGTTACGCAATGAGGGTGCTAGATCACAGAAGTCGCGGGCAATAACTAGGTAACAACCTAGCATTGCCCACGACTTCGTCTGTGATCCAGCACCCTCATTAACCACAACCTCAAACCGAAGACCTTGTTTTGTGAAATAAATGATTTGAAACAAGGTTTTCGGTTTGATTAATAACGTAATCACAAGTAAGCCATATTAACTAACGAAATGAGATATTATTTATTATGAATTTAAAATATGCCTGCCTCTTATTTAATCTCTGACTGCCTCGTTGGTCTAGTGGTCGCAAGCGCTACTGCTGAGCATGAGGTCTTGGGTTCGATTCCCAGGATGGGCACAGTGTTACCGGGTTTTTCTATTTAGATTTTTCAGTAGCAGCCAGGAGTCTGGATTTGTGCCCGGTTGATGGCAATAGGCTCGCCCCCTATTACATGGGATTTAAACATAACTGGCGAAATGTGGGTGTACTACAGTTACACCTCTGCCCAACCCTTCGAGGAAACAAGGCGTGATGATATGTGTTATGTTATGTTATTAATTTAAAATTAATAAACTAGGTACCTACCCGTATATGTAGTGATTAATGTTACCCATTTTGATACTTTACTCAATAGCTCTACAAAAGTCAATACACATAAATCCCATTAGAGAACCAATTGCGTTTCAAGTAGAAGAACCCAAGGGTTGCCTTTTTTTGTGAAACAATTCTGAGTGGGTGTAGAAGCTCTTTGTTTACACAATTGAAAGATAAGAACCATTTTTGAGAGGGACGAGGCGTTTGTGATTGAAGTGGTATTCTGCTGATTTGTCACTTGTAGGTAGAAGAATATTTTTACTTTCTTTAATTAGATTTCGTTTAAGAGACGGGTAAACGCCGTTGATCTTGGCCATACAAATGTGCGTCGATATCACGCCGCGCCGTGCTGCCAACTGGTTTCAAAGGGAATATTTGTTTTTAGCAGCGAAATTACGAATATTTGAAAAAATTACAAATATAATTATAGATAATAAAATAGTCTGTTCATAAAAAAAAAACGTGAAAATTTCTTAAGTAGTTCGAAAGCAATATCGTTTTTAAGGTTCCCCTAGTTAACAAGGAACCCTTATAGTTTCGCCATGTCCGTCTGTCTGTCTGTCAGTTCCCGTTGTAGCTCAGAGACGCTTAGTACTAGAAAGCTGTACCTAATTTGGCATAGGTATACATACCTATTAATCACACCGACCAAATGCTAAAATAAAATATTAAAAAAATTTTTTTTTCAATATTTGTGGGAATGATATTTCTTTTTTTTTCGTCTAGTTTTAGTTTCACGTACCTACATTTTTTGCATAACTTACTTGCATTAATTGAAGGCGTAATAACATAATTAAAAGTCACTAAAACCATGTATCTGCGCTGAAAAGGTGTGAGTTAAAGTTCAAAGGTGTTATATTTTTGCTGCTTTATGCTTTATCTATAAATAATAATAGGTATACCACTTTATAAAACCTGGTGACCGAAAAGCTGGCGGCTTTCTCGCGCAACGCATCAGCATTGCAATTCAGCGAGGAAATGCCGCCAGCATCCTCGGTACAATGCCTCGAGGGCCTTTTTTAGGTTTAACTTAGTTTTAATTTAATTTAGTTAATGTTAATAATCATCTTGTAATTTGGTTATGTAACTATACGATATTTCTTTATAAATAAATCAGCAGGGGGATACTTAGTTAAGACGCTGACAACACCTAAACCGCGGTCACTGCCAGATTGCATAGAAAAGAAAGAGAAGCGCGATCACACAACGCTTGTAATTTATTGCAAATTATGAAGCAATTATCTATTTACTCATAATTGAGTTGAGTAATCGAAAATAAAAAACAACCAAGTTCTGCATTCTGATAAGACGTTCTTGTTATTAATTAAATACCTACGTAACGTGTGTATCAACATACGTTACGTATTTAATTAATAACAAGAACGTCTAAAAAAATAAATTAATAGTAAATATCAATTTAATACAGATATTTTGAATTAGAACTGAAGGTAAGAGGTTAGTTTAACGTTAGTTTGTATCGAGATTTTTTCGAAACATGTTTTGGTAACGACCAAGTTCTGGGAAATATGTTCAAAATTAACATATATTTTTCCGCTACCACAAACTATACAAATTTGGCAATTTTTTTTACTTAGAAGAAGCCTATTTTGGTCAATTGGGTCTTGTCAGCGCCTTAAGCTATCTCTAAAACAAGATGGTCTGTCATGGATAATATTAGTACCGAAGTGACAAAAATAGTCAACAAAACACTCTTTAGAAGTATTCGTTAAAAAGAGAAGACGAGCGATGGGAGAGAGATTTCCGCAAATGAACAAGGGCCCAACCACTTACACGAGAAATAGCAAAAAGTTACTAAACTTCAAAAACTCGGCTCTATTCATAGAGGTTTTATGGTGACAATTTCCATGAAGTTTTCATAGTAATTGTGCTACTAGAGTCGCGTTGCGCCTGTCTGCGGGAGCCTTTATGCATCATACACACAGTTGTTTTTGTTTTTCAACCCCACTTCTGTCTGGTTACACGTGCTACTGGCTTTTTTATAGAGCCGTCACTCCTTAATGAACCGTATGCTCGGAAACGGCCGCCAGGACGCCCTAGCCAGGATATCCTGTTTAAAAAATAAAAGAACTACCCTCACACACCTTTGCACATGAGTCTGAAACGCATAAAAGACGACTTTGATGTTTAACACCAAGGAGTAAGGTTGAAAATAGAATTAAGCTCTCTAAAGGGTTTAAATACCGAGCAAAACGTCTGTGTATGAGTGCGTGTGTGGGTGAGCAGGCGCTCCCAAATTGCCATCGCTTTGTGCTGAACTATTCGTTTTGAAGTTATAACTTTTATTTTCATTTGGTAGCGAAAAGCTATTATTTTAATAGAAGTAATTTCCTTTTGTTAGCTCGTAATGTATTTTGCATAGGTACACACGGCTACACATCAAGCTATATGTACATTTCCAGTTTACGCTGACCTCGCATTTTACGGAAATCCTATACAATGCGAGATCAGCTTATACTGGAAGTGTATAGCTTGATGTGTAGCCGTGTGTACATTTTCGTTTTATGTTATTGGTACATTCCACAACTTTCTTATGCACTGAATTAGACTTATTTTGTTGTTGCATTCTACCTATTAAACATGCAAATTATCTATACTTAAAATAAATAGGGAGTAAGTAGGTAAATAAGATTTTGAAGTCTGTTTTCAAGTTGATATAATCAAACCTGTGAAAACATAAAATATCTGCAAAATGATCCATGTTAGGTACGTATTTTTTGCGTAATAAAAGAAAACAATAAAACAAGAAACCCGTTTTGAACATTGCGCGATTGATTTTTAGTAACAAAACGGAACAACCCCGGCGTAATGTTCTCAAATCTAATCTCATACATCTCCCGAGACGATCTTCCCAAAACACCGTCTTTCCACCTTATCCGTAGCTTTCGTCTGTCTAGTCAATGACGCTCTCCCGCTCGCACACTCATTCTTGCTAATATTACCTTCTCTGTCACTTCGAGCCGAGACAACGTTCGCGTTCGGTTTTTGTTCGTTCATCAGTCAGTTTGCGCCGGCAGCCGAAGAAGGGAGTGTCGTACTGCGCATGCGTGATAACCCCGACGATTGTCAAAATTCGAACGAACGTAAATAAACAAGTGAAAATTAATTTGTGCCAAAACCGTACGTTATTGTTTTTCGATATTTACACAGACATATTATTGAAAAAGTGACTTTTGTTGTGAGATATTGTGCAACGATTTTGCGTGTGAGTATTCTTTTGGTTTTTTTCGCATGCCCGTTTGGAGCCAGCAACCGGCACTGATTTTATCCAGTAGGAATTGTATAAATTCTTACTATTGAATAAGATCTGCAACAGTGGAGTAGGTACTGCACGGATGATAATCGTGGCATTTTATCGTTTCATTACTTTTGTCTTTATTGACATCCGCGTTGCGAGAAAAGATGTAACACTGCCGCTGTTCAAATTTCGTAAAAGATTTAAAGTTTGTGACTAAAATTGAGTATGTGTAGGTTTAGGTACGTGCTCAGTAGATAATTATGTAAATAAAGATAAAGATTCGCAGCAGGTATATCCAACAGAGCTAATGTAGTCATCAGTAGGTACAAAATTAGTTCGCAACCTTTCCGTTTTAATTAATTGAAGTGTGTAATTGACTCGTGTGTAATGTAAACCTACCTAACTATTAACTTTTCAATGTGTACCACTTGACGCCTCTCGAGCTTCATTTGTTTTCTATTTCCTCTGCGAGTAAAATTGACGAAAACCTGTGACGTTCCGCGAAGGTCATTGAACTATCTCTTATATTAATAGGTCCAATAAGAGTTACATCAAATTAATGGTAAGTACAAAAAATCATGCAGATTTTATTTGATTATCAGTGGTGGAAATTTTATTGCTCCGATATTCTGAGTCCCTGACGATAAACCGAGAATTTTTGGACCTTCCAAAAATATAAACCCTGGCCTTTTTAAATTTAGATTTAATGGTTTTACGATTAGCCAGCTGCCAGGGCCGTCTTTAATCTATTGGAGGCCCTGGGCACTTTAGGATATGGAGAATGCATATGCAGGTTCCAAGAGTGAGCTCGAAATTTATAGGATCCCGCCTCCGAATGTTAGAGGATTTCTTTTGACCGTTCATATTAGAAATAGTATTACTTTGTCGACTTAAGCAAAAAAGTTTGGGAAGTAAGAAAACGTAGGTACTCGTAGGTACTAAAATTAGACATTTTCGAGCTTGCTCGACGCAAGCTCGAAAATTTTAGCTCCCCGTAATCAGCCTATAATGTTTCCACTGCTGGGACACATGCCGCCTCCTCTCGGTGAGAGGGAGTGGGCCGTAATCCACCACGCGGGCTCAGTGCGGGTTGATAGATGTCACATGTCTTCCAATTTTTGGTTCTAGGACATGCCGGTTTCCTCACGATGTTTTCCTTCATCGTTTTGAGAGCAGTGTTGATGAAATAATTTACATAAAGTAAAGCGCCTGACTGGGTTCGAACCCACGACATATAACTTGTAAGTCGGGGCTGTTACCTCTGGGCTAGGTACCACTGCTCCCATTTCCCGACTCAGATTTACTTAGCTTTTATTTTGACAGCAACTAGCTACAACGCTGGCAGAAACTAGGGGGCCCCATGGGTCGCGGGGCCCTGGGGGCTTGCTCAGCGTGCCCAATGGCAAAGACGGCCCTGGTAGCTGCATCAATACACATCGGGATTTTATTATAACTCCTCTTTTTACAACAATACCTACTAAGTTATACAGTTACATATCTATAAGTCAAAGTCAAATTATTTATTTCAAATAGGCACATAAAGGGCGCTTTTGAACGTTAAAATTTACAAAAAATAGAATTGATTCTAGTCGCCCCTTCCAAAAGGTAATTTTGTATGAAGAAGAATGGGCAAGAAACTCCACCGATAAGGCTCCTACATACTGAGGCGATATCGCGGGCGCGACAGGCATATTTCTGCCTGTCGCGCCCGCGATGTCGCCTCTGTATGCAGGCAGGAGCCTTTAGTCATAGTAGGTTAGTACCTACTCATACCTAGGTAAGTACCTACTACCTGTGTATCTGAGTAGGTAGGTAGCTACCTACGTTGTATTTTGATGTATCGGTCGGTCCGCGGATGGGTGGCCATCTTTACATATCAAGACCCCGGTGCCTCGGAACGCACGTTAAACCGCCGTCATTCGTAGATCTATGACAGTAGTTCCGGGCAGTCAAAAGCCCGAAAGTCTGACTACCAATCTTACCAAGGGGTTTTGTAATACTGATTTGAGGTTAGAAACATTTATTATTAATTTCTCGAAAAACGTGCTTTACCTTTTAAGGCGCTTATACTGGAAATGTATAACTTGGTATGTGGCCGTGTGTACTACCTGTGTAACTGAGTAGGTACGTTGTATTATTGATGTATACTTAATTACATGATTCACCTGCTTGTAGTCACGTCCATCTTTTGCTTATCTCAGCTGATTCAATAGCGTGCAAGAAGGAAATAACGTGAAATAACTAAGTGTGACTGTACCCGGTTCACTCAACGTATACCAGTGTGTATCGTGGAAGTCAGATAGGCCAGTCGCTTATACTGGAAATGTATAGCTTGATATGTGGCCGTGTGTACTACCTGTGTAACTGAGCAGGTACGTTGTATTATTGATGTATACTTAATTACATGATTCACCTGCTTGTAGTCACGTCCATCTTTTGCTTATCTCAGCTGATTCAATAGCGTGCAAGAAGGAAATAACTAAGTGTGACTGTACCCGGTTCACTCAACGTTTACCGGTGTAAAAATTAGTCTTGTGGGCACCTAGTAACTGAATAACTGAGTCATTGCAAGTTCCTAAAGATTTATTTGAAAATTAACGACCGTATCGCTGTGCTGCTTAATGTTGCCGTGTGTCAGGTCTTCACAGTTAAAATAATTAAAAACCGGCCAAGTGCGTGTCGGACCACGCACAATGAAGGGTTCCGTAGTTGGGATGAAGTTATCCCAAAAATAAACTTAACATTGTAGTTGAAAAACATGTTCTCCCGTACGTGTATGTGCCACGGTCAATTCTCCAACTGCAAATTTAAGTTGGTCGACTATTACTCGTTATTTTCTTTTAAATTCGTTATATTTTATGTACTTATATACTACTCAAATTTGTGTGGTTCTTTCCTCAAAAGACCATTTCAGACATGGATCTACATGGTCCTCACATGATCTGACCAAGATTATGTCTGGACTTTAAAAGAGACTTTGACCCTTGAGTTTGTTTCGCCATTTCTTCTCAGGGGTAGTCAGATAGGAAATGTCGACTCCATCTAGCTTATTTTTTAATATGACTTGTAAAAGTGATTCTCATATCCTATTTACAGAATAAACAATTTCATTTCATTTCATTTCTACTGCCACGATTTTTTTTCACATTTCCATAAACAACCATTTAGCTAGCAGGGGAGGGGGGGGGGGGGGGGGGGGCACTTGACTAATAAAAATAGCACTTTAAAGCTTAATATTACGCAAACTGATCCTTGATTCAAAAAATGGTGTTCACAGATACGATATATTTTAGAACGACCCATCCAACGATACCCCACACTATGGGATAGATGAGAAAAAATATCATCCCCACATTACGTACAAAATCGCGAAAAATTTTTTTTAGGTAGGTACCTCCCGTACCTAAAAAAATTTTTTTTGAGTGTTTATTTGACCACTTTTTCGGCGTGATTAATATGTATACCCATTCCAAATTACAGCTTTCTAGTACTAAGCGTCTGAGCTACAGCGGGGACAGACAGACAGACGGACATGGCGAAACTATAAAGGTTCCTTGTTTACCACGGAACCCTAAAAAATACATTTGTCACGGTTAAATTTTTTGAAGGGACAGACGTGAACTTTGATGCACCTGGTAAGGCACTGATTAAAAGCTCCCGCAGACAGGCGGGACGCGACACTAGTAACACAATTTCTAAGAACACTTCATGGAAAGTGTCGCGCTGTGCGTCGCGTTGCCTGTCGCGCCTGCGATATCGCTCAGGGTCTGCACGAGCCTTCATACGGTGTGATACAAGCACAGTCCCGTGTAATTAGGGGCGACCCAATCGCTATTTAAACCCTTGTTGCACTACACGACACGGCCCCGATAGTTAGGTGATGTGTTTTTTTAATAGGGACTCTTCCTCTCTTTCTCTTATTACACCATCCCGATTTAGGGACCCTTTCGCTGCGCGATATTCAGGGACCCTATCGGTCCCTGAATATCGCGCAGCAGCGTTGCCTATCACTAGTAATAGCGCGGGCAGATTGTTAGTTCAAAATTACAAGGCAATAAAGCCAAACGGGCCGAGTTCGTACCTACCAAGCAGTATACATATACATAATGCTACTGATTTCCATCTACGTAGATACAATCAACCGCACATCAGTGTTGACTAGGGTTGCCAACTTTTTTATATCAAATATACTATTTTCGAAGCCATTGCCTATAAAAAAATGGTAAACATCGAAAAAGAAATATAGTAGGTTTCAAAAACATTTTCATTTTTTTTTTGCTATTAGAAACGTTTATTAACAGTTTTTTTTTAAATATACTTAAGTGTTATAACTATTTTTACACAAAAAATTGTTTCAAAATACCATTATTCAGCTTTTATAAGATTAATTATAATACTGGCCCTATTGCGATCATCTCGCCATTTTGTATTGAAATAAAAATATAGTTGTTTCGCCTAGTAATTATATTTTTTCTTTAGAAAATAGTATTTAGACAGGAAACTATTATATACGTATAGTAGGGTTGGCAACCCTAGTGGTAACACTTGCAAGACGAAAATCATCCTTACCGCTACGACATAAAGGCGCGGTCAATGTCAAATTGTTACCTTACCGCACTGTGATTCATCGTACCTACAGCGACTGGCGCTGGACTAAACGACGACGCGACACATTTTTCTTTTTCCTTGTTTTTCCTGCCTATACTAGGAATGTAACCGACGCGAAACTTCTTTCCAAGTAAAATTTAAATGAACAGTAATGTGCTATTAAGTTAGTTGGCAAATCTAGATAAGGCCTGTTCTAGCCACCTGTCAGAGTACCTCGGTGTTGGTAGGTACCTATTCTGCCAAGGTATTTGGGTTGGGTTTGAAACTATTTTCTTATTGTGAATCATTGCAATTTTAGGAACAGACAATGATAACAAGAACATGACATAAATCTATTTTAACACGACAGCCCAAAAAAAGAGTGTAATATTTTCAAGTTTCATGTATATTATTATATGTGAGTTTCTGTATTCCAACATAACTTGTAAATGCCTGAACATATTTGGATGTACTTATGCGGTATTGTCAATCCTTACATTATCCCGAGTGACACCGGCTATAAAAAAATTGATAAAATTTTTGTAAAAATTCAATATGGCGGCAGTATGGGTTTGACGTCTGGTCTGAGAAGACCTATTGTCTTCTTAACGTGAAAAATAATTATTATACGTAATATAATTAAATACAAATTTGAAAATCGAATGACAATCCCAGAATTGTACTGCATTGAAAGATAACTTTAAGGTCCGTTGCCTAAAGCGATACTTAATACAGTGAGAGAAATATATATTATAATAATAATTAAACAATAATAAAGTAAAAAGTATCAAGCCATCTTCTTAAGGGTCAGAGCCCATTCGTCCCCTAAAATTCGTCCCCCAGCATAAAAGTTGTAGATTCGGCCCCTATATAGGTGCCCATTGGTCTCCTCTAATATATATACAATATAAGTTAAAGATTCGGCACCTATTCAGGTGCCTATTGGTCCCCTGAGATAAAATTAGCTATATTTTACATAAGAAACGGTTAACATAGTACACTTGTGAACAGTTTATTAACGGAATTAATTTAATAAATCATAACAGATCATTGAAAAAAGAGCTATGATGAATGATAATCCGTCATGATAATAATATAACCTGTCGATAGGCTTACGATGTAAAATTGTATGTAGTTGGTAAATATACAAAAAAATAAGAAGTGATTATTTACTGTTGATATGTGTTCTATTTTTTTTGCATATTTTATATTTAATGTTGATTTATATGATGGTCAATCAAGGCTGATTTTTGTAAAAGAGTTGTATTTTGTTAGTTTCTAGGACATTGTGATTTTGTATGTGTTAATCTTATTTGAAATAAACATGATATCTACTGAATTACTACATTTTTTATTTAAGCCCTTTCTGCGCGACTGTACCAGGACTACCAAGCTGCAGTATACACATTACATGTACTTATATTAGAAGAATGAATAAAAATAAATATTCTTCAGTGGACGAATGGGCCCCTCAAAAGTTCCAGGGGACGAGTGGGCACAGGGTGCGAATCTTAGGGGACAAATGGGCTCGGACCCCTTCTTAAATTTAACATAAATTAAATAATAAAAACTCATGCCTTCTTCCCATGGGTGTAGGCAGAAACTACAGAACGCAATCTGCTACGATCCTTCATACTCTTTTTGTTTCATTAACGTATTTTTATTATTTATAAATCAGTGCCTACAAAACATAGGTCGATTCGAATGAAGTGATAGGTTTATTTTGTAGGTAAATAAGACCTAATTTTCTTCCAACCTCATTCAAAGACATCTTCGGGGCCAACCATCACCTCTTTTATCAGTATTATTTCAATATTACTTCAGCGTGAGAAAGAGATGGAGCTATAAGTCCTGTACAGCTCCATCACTTTCCCACTGTGAAGTAATATTATAATAATAGGTACTGCTATAAGAGGTGAAGGTTGCCCCGGGAGTTCAGCTAAGCATAAAATCAGTAAATTCTCGAACTCGATTTCTCGGGACTACCCGGGAAACCGATAAATTTTCGATTATGTTTAATTTTTGTTGTTATAGTAAAGAAAAACGCCGTTATTACACAATGTTTAATTAAATTGGACAACAATCAACAAAATCTCTTGTCAATGTCTGTGATAAATTCTGATTAAATACAAATATGTATATTCAATTAAAAAAAAAACTTTTTTGAACCAAAAAGGAACTCAACTCGATTATTAATAACTATGTAACTAAGTATGTATCACAGCACTGTTTTCGTCAATTGTGTGTTAGTTTAACCTGTGCTTGGATTTGTAATTATTTAAAATTTCGATAAAATATGCCTACGTCAAAGCATTTATACCATTGTCAGACAGCCGGCTCCTTATTTTGCTGACAACATTTCCCGACATGGAAAACACTCGTACGTTTTCAGTTGAAGTGGGCTTGACTGAAATTAGTGCTCTGTATCGAGTCGTTTGTCGGTACGATCAAAGGGTGCCGCTCCGGTGCGTGGTCCACTCCGTCGGGTGCGGCATCCCTAGGCAAATGATTTCTTGAGTTCTCATGTTTTCTCGATCTGAATTTCTCGGAAACGAGAACTACGGATTTCCCGAGAATTTCATGGACGAGAATTCCCGGGAACAAACCCTAATTTCGGGTAATCACTAAGATCGCATTGGTTTATTGAATCGCTGCCAATGATAAGTTGACTGTTTATTTGTTTTAGATCGTAGGCCGAACATACTTAGAGGTAGGTACTTAAGTACCTATATTATTTACATAGTGTGATAGAAATAGGTACGCGTAATGAGTCTGTCTGTAAAGTTAAATTATTTAGGTATCACACCTTAAACTTCGTGTAGTGACGATATTATGTGATTTGTTTTCGTATCCCATGTGTATTTATTCTCGTTATGATTATAAATTAGGTACTTATTAATTAATTAATTATAAATTACTAGCTTCAGCCCGCGACTTCGTCTGCGTGGTCTTTAGAATTGGGTCCAGCATGCTTAGCATGACACTCTCTATTTCTTCGAAGAATAGACACGGCTCTTTCCATACAAAGTGACATTTCGTTTCTCCTTTTTTGACATCCCACCTTAGAAATCCTTCTACCTATAAAAGGACCTAGACAAAGATCGTTAGAAACGAAAGACAAGATGACAGATTGTAGAAGGATTTATTTTTTTTCTAAGCCTGCATGTCATTTACCCCGTGTTAAGTAAGCCAGGTTATAAAATGTGTGCCAAATTTCATCCATATCCTTTTTAAATTCAGTAAAAAACATTCAAACATGTAAACTTTAAAATTAATCATATTTTAGTAGGATTTAGTAGGATTACATTTTGAGTTCCTTTTATTTTTGTCGTAAAAGCGGGCTCGAACTCATAAGAAAAGCGCTTTCCTTCCGTAGCCAAGTTTCGGATAAAATTGGGCCCGTAAAAAGTTAACGAAACTTCAGCAAAGCTCCAATTAGGATCTTATATTTACAAAACAGTTCGTTAATTATGGGATTGGTATATTTTCCTACTAACAATACAATCTGAAATTTCATATTTTTTCAATAAATGTTGTTAAATCGTTGTTAACCATTATATTATCAAAGTAAATATTCCACCACAATATTAATTTTGCAACGTATAAAAACGGACCGTAGGGTGACAACGCGGTGTGGTAATTAAAGTATGCGCCTAACAAAACTGTTAAAGCAGGTAAACGAGCCTCGGTACTCGACGAGTCATCCAGATAAGCTAAACAGTGACTTCCTGTGTGCTAGAGTGGCCATACCTACTAATTATAAGGGACTGTCTAACATTACTTTTTATTATGATGTCACGAATAAAAATTACGTTCGGTCCTATCTCGTTTTGTTTTCGGTGTTTTTTTGGTTAATGGACTCCGAAAATTATGGGGCAAATAAACCATAATTAATTATGTAGTTAATTTTAATAACATAATGATAATGTGTTTAAATAATTATTTATTTAAACAATACGTAACTGCGGGAAGTTCTTTGCTTTGCGGGCAGCAACCGCCGACCTGTATGCAAATTTTAAACCCGGATTTCCTGTCATTGAATTTCGACCTCTGCCCACACACTTAAAATTGGTGGACTGCAGTTTTCCTATTATGCAAGTTGATATAAATATGGTAATAAGTAAGTTATTTCCCGCGTTTGACATTCCGCTCATCAGTGTCATCGGCTAAAAGACCCCAATGGAAATATAGATGTTTGACATGTTTTATCGTCGACTGCTTCAATTTGCCGATTCACCTCACGCGACTGCCTTTACGACTTATAAAGACGGCTGTGACATGACGTGTGACAATCAGCATGTCTAGCCAAATTATCATAAGGAGGATATTTTTATTTTGGAGTTTGAATATATTTTATTTTATGATCAGAGTTAGCGTGAGAACTGTTTTTCAGAATAATTTAAGTTTAACTTACAAAAAGCAGGCATTATTTGTTAAAAACTCACCTGTTTTCATAAATAGTCTGGGTATTAATTATTATCACATGGCTTGGTTATCCTTATTAATATTAAGTCATTAAAATAAATTTAAATTAGTAAAATTTACCAAACTTATAAGTAACCTAACGCCTTTTTTTTGGGTGGAAAATTATCAAATACTTCTCCCGCTCTGGGTGGAGCGGCTGGCATCGGCCCTAGCGGACCCCTACAAGTAAACTAACGCCTAAGTCCAAGTTTAGCGTGTATCGTTGTTCCAGGCCTGATCCTCATATAAAATTCATTGAAGACCTAATACGGTTATAGGACAGAACCTACCTTCCTTCCGGTCGGACTAATCCCAACATTATGGGTCAAGCTGGTGTTTATAGCGTAGTGGCGTTGACTCGAGTCTCGGCCTCGACCCTGCGACTCTCAAACGCAGTATTTTTAGTTTTCATTGCATACCTAACGAAACGTGAGTCGTGACTCAGTAGGCATTTGTTTTTATTGTGTGCGGAAAATTTACGTGTTAACGGCCTAGAGTTAAGTAGTTGGCGATTAAGGCTATGATATATTATCTTGCGTAATAAAAGGTTGGAATTTCTTGCAATAAAGTAGGGTTAGCTTTAGCTGGACTATGGATAGTAATAATGTCAGAGATCATACATATACTACTTACATTGTATTTATTGATAAATACATGTTCATTATTCATTTTAAATTCTCTTCTTTTGATGATTGCGGTTTTGTTAACCACCTGCTGCGGGGTAATTGCGTAACACACTTTCGGTAGCAACGGCTTTCATTTTGACTGTTCAACAACATTTATTGCGTTAATTACGTTGTTGAGCAGACAAATTTTTCGAACATTGAAACAAAGGATTAGCAATATCCTTCAAAATCATTCAGATGGTGATTGATAGTGTGTTACGAAATTGTTGTGCTCTAGAACAGTAACAGTTGGTGGGAAAAGGGAGAATGTTTTAAAGACCATTTACTTCTTCTTTGTTTCTATTGTTAAAGAAAACAACCCTGTATAAACGTAAATCCGTAACACATACATAATATTACAAGAACAGACATCTTATTATACTTAAACAAACAAGTATTCGCATAACATAAAGACCCAAATCGTACTGTTTTCATTTTGTACTTACTAAAACGTATTTCCGCTGTAAGACGGCGGATCAAAGAACTTGAGTGCAAACAGAAAACATTCTTGTATCGTTTGTAAGTCGTATGTATGTCATTTGTATCGTCTGCGACGGTCCTTCGTTCCTTGCTTATTTATTGGCGTTGTGTGATGATTGTGATGAACGAAATAAGTTCGCCTGATTTTATTTAGGGCACTATTTCGCTAATAGTATGTTCAAATTGAGCATACATTTTAATTTTTATAATAATATGCAGCAGTCAGTTCAATTGTTGACCAATCTGTGTTACTATTCCATTACTAATTTAAATGGCAATAATGGTTTCAAGTATATATATATGTATATATTACCTGAAACCATGTTTGCCATTAAAAATAGTATTGCAAACAGCTGGCATACCGGGCTATTTTTCAAAAGTTTAAGTGGACAGTCCTTACTCCTTATCGAAGGAGAACCGAACGTCGCAGTGACCCTTTCATCGGTTGACCCTTACAACATAAACTCGATAAACACATGATTCACTCTATTTTCTAGTTCATTTCACAAACAGAACGGCTCTTTCTATACAAAGTGACATTTCGTTTCTCCTTTTTTGACATCCCACCGTAGAAATCCTTCTACATAAAAAGGACCTAGACAAAGACCGTTAGAAACGGAAGACAAAATGACAGATTGTAAAAGGATTTCTACGGTGAGATGTCAAAAATGGAGAAACGAAATGTCACTTTGTATAGAAAGAGCCGTGTCTATTCTTCGAAGAAATATAAAGCGTCATGCTAAGCCTGCTGGAGGTTTCTTCTCATTTAATCGCCCGGAAATGTCCACATTTGAAGACGGAAGTCTATGATAAACAGATCGATACGGAGACTGATTTTAAATGTTCCTTCTTTATAGTGGTAATACACTACATAGTAGGTATAAAATAAATATTATATTTCTATTGTAAGATAAAAATAAATAATAAGAGAACCTACGGCCTGGGCATAGAAATACCGCGTTTTTCAATATAAAAAACTGAATTGTGTGACCATTAATGTCCGGGCTACCTTTAGTTCTTTTCCCAAGATACACAGTTATCGGCTATAAAGGTCGAAGTTGCTCCTCTAAATAAAATCGTTGATACTGTTGTTACAACACCCACAGGAAACGATGAGAACATAAATAATAAATATAGGCAATAAGTACTTACAAATGCATTATGCTCTATCAGTGATCTATGAACCAATTACAAATGGGCGTTGTCCCTGTTCGAAGACATACATTTTATTTCTCAGAGGAACGGCTATATCGACTGTTAAGTATTTTTCAATTACTGCAGATACGAGTACCTAAAGGAAAATATTTTATAAATTTTCTGAGTACGTGTAAATCCTGAGGTTTAATATACTGGATTAATTCAGTACGTTCTGCTGGCTGCCACGTATAGTGGTTATTAGTTATTACTTAGATAGTAATAAAGATTAGATGCAATTTAGTTGTAATTATTTGACTGCATTCACTTGTTTTGCAGTGATGTTAAAGCGGAGTAATAGTTATAATGATTGATGTTATTTATTTACGTAACCAAATTACAAGATGAGAGAGAAATTACAAATTAAAACTGAGTTAAGCCTAAAAAGGCTCTCGGGGCATTGTACCGAGGATGCTGGCGGCATTTCCTCGCTGAATTGCAATGTCGCCGAGAAAGCCGCCAGCTTTTCGGTCACCAGTTATATCAACTAGACGTTACGCGGTTTCCGCAAATAACTTATGCGCACTGGGACCCCACGGACCGAGGGTCTCGAAACCAAAGGGCACAAAGTTGTACTCTATGTATAGGTATGATTAGTTTCTTAAATAAATATCTACCTACCCAACCATGCAATATGATCGCGAAGACCTATACATGCAGCGCTTGTGCCTTAAAATACATCGAATTTATAATGTTCAGGGCTCAGGTTACACAAAAAAATAAATCTTGAAACACACATATATCTACTTCCTTATTTAACATTTTAAACAAAAAATGTTAACCCTTCACCACAGCCACTAAATACGGCTTAAAAAAAGGAATAAACAGGTTTATTTTTAAATTAACCCCAGCGTAGCGGTCAGCTGCGCGAGCGCAAGGGTTGCCTTCCGACAGCACCGTTTCCGCTGTTAAAACTAACTAAATTGTAATTTAAAAGTTCTTAAAATAAGTGAAACCTTACAAAACATAATCAACTTTTTCGTCATCTGAATAAGGTTTAAAATCGTTTTACGTGATTACAGCTTAGCCCGTCTAGTATTTAGCAAGTAGGTCGGTCGGAAACATTAATTTTATTAGCTTGAGTCATCATATGTATCAAAATTAAGTGGTTTAGTATTGATACAACCATATTTGGACAGTATTCGGTTTAGTAGCAACGTTCTCCTGTTTTTATGGTTATTAAATATGGTTACCCTAATGAATTGATTTGCTTTGTCTGGTCGACTCGGTAAAAAATATAATGTTATTAAAGCAGAAACTGTTATACTGACACATGATAATTATTTTTAAGGAGTTTCCTTTTTGGGGATAAACAGTAGTAGGCTAGCAACAGTATTTTTTTAACGTTTTGTTTAGTTTTTCTTCGACGACTTCCATTTTGATTTGATTTTTTAGAGATTAAGTCGTGTGTTATTTTTTATGAAAATTTATATAAATTACGTCGCTCGCTCAGCTTGCCATGGAGCGGGCCATGCTCGGAGTTTCTTTGAAGGATAAGACCAGGAATGAAGTTATCCGGAAGAGAACCGGTGTTACCGACATGTCCAGCAGTGGACTGTTATAGGCTGAGTTGATTGATTGATGTAAATTACTAGAATTTGAATGCACCTCACATGGTCATGCAAAAGGTACTTACCTACGTACTTAAGTAATTATAAATTGAAATTATGTTAAGCGCCATATTCCGAGGATCTAAACAATGAGTATAGAATGCTAAAGATATTATATCCATATTCATAATCGACTCACATATTAATAAGACAACTAACTTATCTAATAATAAATTGATATGAATATTTAACACTTCTAACAACCACACCATATTGCAGGGACAAAATGTGGGCAAGCCGTGGTTACGTGTGAATAGCAGCAGCTTCTTGCAGTTGCGTTGTGGTAACTACAAAATTTCGATGTGTTTGCGTTGTTGCTAGTACAGTAGTTGCAATGTGTTACGTTGTGGCAAGTCTTTGCAGACAGAGATATCGACTCCGGCTTTCTGTGTTTGCGATGTGGCCGGCCGCTAGTGCGTGGTCTCACTGGTGCTTGCGCTGTGGCTGCGATGTGGCTACGATGTGGCCTTGATGTGGTCGCCCACACCGTTTATCGGCCAAATGTGGACCGTGTGAATAAACTATTCATTTTCATACAAATTAACGACCGGCCACGTGTGGTAGTTGTGGTGTGGTTGCTGTACGTGTGATCGGGCCCTAAGCCTTGTTTGAATGATCCATTTACTAAAAATATCAACAGCTGTAGCTGTATCGTGTTCCTAAATCTTCTCAAAGTTCGCCATTTCTTTGTCTTTGGATTCTTTGACACAGTCGGATTCAGAAGTTTGTTATTTACATACTTGATTCGCGAACAATAAATAAAATATGTCAAAGCCCGCATTGACTGTGTTTTGTTATGTGTTAATGGAGCATTTTGTCGTACGTTCAAAATTATAGCTAAGCTTAGTGGATTTTGAACATTCCGTCAAACTTGTTCTTTGGCTAAAAAAAAAATCAATAATTAAGGAAAAGTAGGTAAGTATGTAAAGTCGAATTAGTAATTCACTGGAAGTAATCTGACAAGTGTTAGCTGTCACTTTGTGTAATGAAATGGTCATATTTATTGTAATGGTGATCGTTTAGTTTAATCGATTTATATGTTTATGTGTAAAATAAATGTATTGTTAAAGTCTAGAATACAATAAATAGGTTAATTTTATTACACAAAATGATAGCTAGCACACATGTCACATAACTCCAGTGAATTAATAATTCGACTTTATACTAACTAAATATTAATAGATATAAGTATATAAGTAATAAAAAAAATTTATAAAAAGTATAAAAATCCTATAAAGAAACAAACAAAGTATAAAATAATATAATTATGTCAGCTTAAATTTATCTATGACACATTCGTCATGAACTCATGACGTTTCAATGAATAACTCGTTCTTTGTGATATTCAATAAATTATTCTTTATTTAAAGTTAGGTCCTATTGTGCAACGAATGCAGCATAGGTTTTACGAGGTTTGATAAAACGTAGTGTGGGTAGGTATATGTATTTTATTGAATCGTTTATTACATGAACATTATACTGACGGCTAATATTATATTAGCCGTCAAATTGGGAAAAGGGCAAGAGCATCCTCCTGCCCTTTCCCAATTTATTTGCGCATGTTTTTTTCTTCGATGATGATATCATTAGGAGCATTGCTAAAGCGTAAAGGCTCGTGCAAACTGGCACGATATTACGGGCGCGACACTTTCCATCAGGTTTTCTTAGAAATTGTGCTACTGGTGTTGCGTCGCGCCTGTCTGCCTGGGAGCCTTTAAACAGCAGTTTTTAAAACGACACCTAATTCAAGAACGGTTATAAAGATATTAAAAAATCGAACGACCTTTCTGTATAAGTGTAATTGTGTCTAAAATGTAATTGGGTAACGAAAAGTTGTTATAAGTAGTAAGTAAGTAAGTAAGTAGTTCCATGTTTTTGACCTTCTTATCGTCACACAATAATTTATTACCTTTTATAAGATTCCAAAATTAATACATAATTAAAAACCAAGCCATGAATCTCGTACCTATTTTCGTTACCAATAAATAAACGCATCAATCATTTGCAGAATAGACCAGAAATCAGCAAATTCTTGGAACCCGCTTTCAAAATTTATACGTTCTTTTCTGTTATTTTACTACTTAGTTGGTTATTCTGCAAACTTTTGTTTCCCGCCTCATCAAACTTGAACCTAATAGTCTAATTCTGTAACACATTGTATGTGAAATACGAAGTAGATCAAACATTGTGTTTCCCATACATATTTGGTAACGTGGGAGTGGCGAGGTGCTAATGATAACAAGGATGATGTTCGTACTCCGACTGACCCTTTTACTACGCCCAAAGTTATGAATGAACTTGTGGGTTGGAGGGACCTGTTTGGAGAATGTTTGGAGGACGCCGGAATTTTGAATGTATTTTGAATGAGCTTGAGACGTTGAATGGTGTGCGTATTTTAGGAGATGTTATACAATTGGACTCTACACTTTTTGACATTATACTCGTACTTTGCAATGATTTTGTATAAAAATTGAGACTCAAATATTACTAGATATTTTTTTATAAGCTACATAATAATATACTACATAATAATATAAAAAGTGGAAAACTGAAAACCAATCTTTTCAGCGAAGTCAGGGGAATGTTCGGACGGGTTTTTTCATGAACCATGGCTTCCCGTTATATTTTTAGCCCATGTTACCCGGGATAACGCAACGCTTATAACGATACCACATACATTGATATCGGTTAAGCCGTTGAAGTTATGGCGGAATAAAGAAACTCGCAAACATACATGAACACTGAAAACATAACACTCGTTGTTTTGGGCAGTCGTGTAGAAATAACTATAATAAATACTAACTTAACTAAACTTTACTAACTTGGTAAATTGCCTGTTTATTATTTTCAAGTATTGTTTACTGCTTTTTTAGTTTAATTTAAAAGATAAATCCCCAATGTTACTTTTAAGAGAACATAAAATGTATTTTTATCGCGAACAAGTTTAGTAGCTTACAATGGTCAAATAGCTTCCTAGAAACTTCAAAGTGTCATTTAAATTACACGTTAAAAAAAGGTACTTTGGGGACTGAAATTCTTCGCCCATACATATAAACTTTTCAATTATAAATTCCACTGCAAACGTAAAGGAATAGTTACAACGTCAGCTTTCAGTACAAAACATTTTAGTTTTGTTTTATGTTCAAGTAGTTTCCTACCAATCTAAAGACTAAAGCAGTGGCTATAAAACAGCAATGAAAACTACTTGAAAGGTATATTTTATTGTTTCGCTATAAAAGTGATGAGTACTCATTATTGTTTAATACTCTTACACGTATAGGTTTAAAACAATTTTCTTAATTTATATTTTTATATCAATTTTACTTGGAAACTGTGGGAACTAGGATCATTTTGAGGTTAAACCACTCCAAATTAATATTCTTAATATACCTATATATAATATATACCTACTACCAGAATTAGGCCGTTTTTCTATTTGAAAATCACGGATTACACAACTCTTGAATTTGATCCTTTGCCTTCATTAATAAGGTATGCCCAGCACCCTTATTGAGTAACACACTTTCAATCACAATATGAATGATTTTGATGGATATTGCTTCAATGTTCTGCTCAACGACGTAAATAGCGCCAGGAATGTTGTTGAAATGTCAAAATGAAAGCCTTTGCTACTGTAAGTTTGTTACGGAATTACCCCTCTGATCTTCAAGGCTTAAATTGCAATACATTTTGATACTATACAACGTGGTCATAGTATTATAGTTCCAGTAGGCATTGCCACGTTTCCTGCTAGACACATCCGACTTTTGTATGTAACTTAGAACGCTGCCAGTTTGCTAGACCTTTTTTGGAGAATCAGTGAATATAGTAACTATAGGTACTATACACATACATTATAAAGAGCCAGACGAGGTCAAAACGGTGAAATTGCAACCGCTCTCCCTCCGTTAAGTGTAGCTGTCTAAATTGGAAGCTTAGAAAAAGCCAGACGTTAATGTCAGAAATGAGGGCTTTAGAGAGTCCTTTGAACGTTTCGGGACTTCGGGTACTTTGATACGAGCCCCTAATATTACGTAGGTAACTACTTGGGTATGCTTGGTCAGGTTTTTTCTGGCCAGCACGTCAGTTTTTGTAATTAGGGTCCGAAAATTGAATGCTGTTTTTATAATGAAGTTTATACAGCTTTTTATTTTTAATATTTCGTTAATAGCTTTCCGTTTCTTAACTTTTGTTTTTGCCTGTCCATTCGCTTCAGATTCTTCATTTGTTTTTTGTAAGTCTTGCTATAAAACCTCATCTTTATGTTAAAATATGGCCTAAATTAGAACCTGGAAATTTCTTTAAACCGCTCGGTTACTTAAATCTTAGATTTTGTAATTGTAATTATCTACTCAGTATTCTTCTAATCTGTGGGTAGAGATTAAAGTTAAAGGAGTGACTTCTAATTACTTTTTGGGAGATAAATCTCTTAGGATTAAAATCTGATGAGATTTATTCAAAAATGTTATTTTTTATTTCCTGAGGAAAATATAAAAAAATTAAATAGAGTATATCCATGGACTATCATTTCGGCATCATGAAAGAGTTTATTGAGGAAACTGATCATTAAGGTAAGTGTCGACTTAATCACTTGTCACCGCTTATTGCTAAGTTTAAGTCGAAATTCCAACATGTTTTTATGTACGTAAACTGCATTCATTCACAACATTTATGTCTGGCTTATCCGGTAAAAAAACTTGTAAGCCATAACTGGTAGATGTTTTTAAATGATTTAAAGAAAGAACGAACTCTACTATTCGACTTTATTTTTGGCCTAGGTTAGACCAAAATTACAATCACATATTCGCAAAATAATTTGTTACTGTTCAAGAAGAACAAACACTTCACGTACCTATTGCCATTATTTTAGTATTTTGGAATACTAAAATAATGGCAGTAGGTACGTGAAGTGTTTGTATGCACCCCAACAATGCATTACGTAATATGTAATTACCTAATTACATACCTATATACAATAAATTTATCATTTTATAGGTACTAAGTAAGTAGTTTATATCAATGCGCCTTTATTTATTTCTTTTAATTAGTCAGTGAATAAACTACATTCAGTCTAAGCTTCGGTGTTTAATTTGCTAGATCACAATGACAGCTGTGATTGACCTTTTTTTTAAAAATAATAAATAATGAATATTACAGAGACAACACGACAACAGTGCAGGTCCTCTTACAGAGAATGATTGGTAACTAGATTATTTACTAGGTTAGTTTTATGTCGACACCAAATGTCATTTTAGTCTAGCAAATTAAAATTCAGAGTATAGTTGGTTCTGTCGGGGTCGTGTCGTAAAGGGTCACCGAGGCCCCTGGCAACACAGGCAACGGAAGGAATACGGGCAGTTTTAGTCAGTAAGAGTCTGACACACCCTCCCGCTCCGTCCAGAGCGGGAGAAGTTATTTGATGATTTCCCACCCAAAAAAAAAAAAAGTATAGTTGGTTGTCTCATTCAGAAGATCTGTAAGACCCATGCATTACATGGCGACCCTGCCTTTTAAGAATCTGCCAAAGGGTAAAGTAAAGTAACTACTTGTGCGACGAACCCAAAATGTGTCGGTCTAATGTCGAAAAAGAAGACGTATTTCTGAACCAGAATGCACAAACAATGACGCTCTTCTGAAGGACATCGAAGGACATGTGAAGCGGCTGAGCGTTATTAGTTATTACTATAGTCGTCTTGGTCGTAATATCTGTGCCTTGGTATACTTAACCTTTACCTTTTGTAATATTATCGGAGGACGGAAGAATAGATGCAAGAAGAGATCGGCCTCAACGACTGATGACTGAAGGTACATCTGTTATATTAGTTTTCGGGTCACCTTTGCCTAACCGTTCTGGAATCACAGACGAATCAGTTATTACACTTCATTCATATAAGAAGCGATCGCCCTCAACGAGTGATGACTGAGGGTGCATCAGTCAACTAATCAATCCTATCTTTAATATTAGTTTTCGGCTCGACTTTGCTAACCTTTCTGGAATCACAGACGATTCAGTTATTATATTACACTTCATTCATTAACGCCACGGCATTCACACATTAGCCGGCTTAGCATCTGCTGACTTGGCCATACATCACTCGTTGTGAACTTCGAACGCAATTCATAAGTTCAGTTCTAATGTGCCTTCATTACTGTCCGTGACTCATACATATGTTTATTTCATAATATCTTGTCTGTAACATGTCGTGACTTGTTGAGACATGTCATGAACTTGACTTATCTTAAACATTTGCCTCTCTATTAGATTGTATGGATTGTAGTAATTACTTTAATTAACCGTTGACAAAAGTGTGAAGTGATATTAATGATGCTAGATGATGGAGCGTGTGAATATGGGATGTAAAGTGTAAGTTGTTAATAAATTGTGTCGTTGTTAATAGTTTTAATTCAAGGGAATGAATGAGTTACAACATTAATTGATGGAGTTTTTACAAGCACCAAGGGACCGGATAAGAATTATAAGAAACATGTTAATGATAAGGGACATGGATTTGATCTGAAAAAGCATATAAGTAGTTTTGTAAAGTCTTAATTGGGTATCTTTAGCAAAATTTTTGATAAGGATGAAGCTGCCTCTGGCTTGACCCGATAAACTGAGATTTAAAGAATTTCGTATGAACTTGGCAGGCTTTCACTTGGAGAATAAAGGTATTTTCTTATACCAAGGAATCCATTTAGCAATATGTAGCCCTATATATTGTTGTTTTTGTTTATCTAAGTCATCGTCTTTAGACATTAAACGACCTATTTCCCAGCTCTGAAAAACAGCTTGCAAGTTAAGATAAGCGCTTGTCACATTCTGTAGCTTAATCGTTCCCATAAAACCATGGAAATATTACTTACATTGATTTAAAATCAGAAGTCGTTGACAGCTAAGAATCTCGTTTCTTTAATGTATCCAGTTTCGGAATTATTCAAACCAATTACTTGTTTTGTACGTGTTTAATCTTTCCCCGAGGAAGTAGCTGATTAACAGGTTTTTATCTTTATGAGTGGTTGCCTCTGAATCACTTTAGTTACTGAACTTGAAAGAAACTCATTTGGGCTCTTATTTGTATTACGATTTTGGGTCTATCGCTACCAGTGTACTACACAGACTGGTTTGTTGTATTTATTTTCATGGAATTAATGAATAAATTAAACTTTCTTCTTAGATAATGTCAGGCCTTGAACTTGTTTGTGTCACAAATCGTCAAATGGCTCGGAAAATTATTGTTATTGGGAAACTTATTTTCCCTCACTAATCGGTCATAACAACTTGGGAGTTTTAATGTAATCATTACTGTTGTTGTTTTCGTCTACTTAAATGTTATGGATACTTTAGCGAACTGTTGATTCATTAGAAATCCGAGCAATAATCAGCGCATGTGTGACCTTGTTTACAATACAAGACTTGTCTAACTGATAATAGTGTGAAATTAGAGAATCTATTCATCAATCACCCTAAGTTCAAACCTGGGCTTAAGCATGTTTTCTCAAACATATGTTCGTAATTTAGAATTAGATTTATCACCTGTGAAAGGACGGGAATCGCGTGGAAGCCCACTCGGTAATATTCTAAACGTGCGTAATTCCGTGAGAACTGGAACGCCATCTGTTATATTAGGCATACTATTACAGACGCAACTCTTATCACCATGTAGATTGACATCGATTTGTTTCTGGTTACCACGCAATGGCAATACGCAAAGAAATTCTCCTTATTCTTTATCTTTAGTATACGCAAAGATATTTGTCTAATTCGTCACTGACTCATTTCAGAATTCGATTTTAGGATGTTAAACATTTTCAGTGTTCAACGGAATCTTTTTTGATTAAACAACAGTTTCATCCAAGCGTTATATTGTCTGTATTTCTAAATATCAATGACAAATAAAAATCATTATTGTTTAGTCTAGAAATTACCATTTGATTATACCATATCACTACGTTTTACATCATTGACACTGAGTAACCGTTTCATTCTTTATTCAGACTTGAATTCTCATTGAAATGTATATTAAACGTATCGAACTATAATTTGCTGCATCCGTATATCCAACGGTTTCTTTTTTCGACACACCTGATAATGTTAAGATCGAGTAAACGGCTTTATGTTCATAAAGAATTGAATAAAAAAAAATGGATTCCTTACACGTAATGACCCCTTGCGAAGTCTTCAACGGATATCCTTTACATAATTATGTTCAAGTGTTTTGGAGAAAACAAAAAGGCTATTCATGCTAATATCAGCTACCGTTTACGCGTTTCTTATTTCGTTTTATGCCCCAAAGGTGTTCGCGTGCCGAAAATTGTTTGAAGAAATAAATATCAAGAGAAGAGAAGATTTTCATAATAATGAGGCGATGTGTTATGTAAATTGTACCTTGGCGCTCATTTTCGCTAAAACAGTGGATCGGAGGAATTAGAGTGAATGGTTTGCAGTGTGCGGCCAAAATTTGAAATCGGAAGTCTGCATGAGCTCCCAAAACGCTGGAAGCAAAAGAAATGTGAATAATTACCGGCATTGCTTCCTCTTTCTTGCTAGGTCTCCTTACGGGAATGTGAACCACTTCAAATAAAAATAACTAAACAGGGCAACCGAAATAAACTTTACGAATATATTAAAAAACTTTTATCAGAGCCATATTTTAGTCGATTCCGAAGCCTACTTAGCAACGAAACACAGTTTAACTTTGAGAACTTATTGAAGCAAACTTACGAAATCAATATTCAAACAAAACAAACAGGCCTCGTTATTATAGGCATCAGAATTTGAAGGCTCTTTTTTACCCTCAATGACTACCTTGGGAGCTCAGCCTCTGGCGGGTTAACCGCTGGTCAAATCGCTGTTGATGATGAATGATTACTGAGATTTCATTTAATGATGGACTCGGACACCGGCTTCCAACTGACAGCATAAAAAGACAGCCTCAAATTGTCCGAACAGTTTTTTATACACTTTGTACTTTGTAATGAAATGTGTAATCTTTCTTTGTAGAAGATGATGGATGGTCCTATTACAATATATTGAAGGTACACTTTAGTTTTGATCGGTTCAATTTAGTAAATAGATGCTACTAGATTGATTGATTTTTGGGGTCTAGTGGACGCAACGCAATTTTGTGTTAAATATACATAAACTCACGCCTTCTTCCCATGAGGGTAGGCAGAAACTATAGAACGCCACCTGCTACGCTCCTTACATACTCCTTTTGCTTCGTTTGCGTTCATACATCTGGTCATACACGCACGCTGGTTGCGAGTACTACGCACCTGATCTTTTTGAAGAACATCACCAATGAGGTCACTATATGATTTCTTTCTGGGGCGTCCTCCCGGCATTTCCACTCACATCTGCCTTGTAAATAAATACCTTATGTTAGTCGCCTTCCATTCATCCTCTCAACATGACCAAACCATCTAAGCTTAGGTACTCTTTTAAATTTTTGTCACTACATCTTCCTTTAAACAAGACCGTTGCCTTATCACATCATTTTTCAGCCTATCATTTATAGTCACACCACGCATGCTTCTCAAGGAGCGCATTAAATTTGTGTGCGCATTTGTGTTAAATATTAGATATTTTTGCCGTAAACGGGGATATCTTTCGATCAGAAAGTCTTGTCTTGTCTTGTGTCATCCTTCGTATTTTCTTTGGAAATTAATCAAATTCTCAGGATAACCTCGATCAGTTTACCAGTTTACAAGAAACGCCTCATTTGTGTAATCCAGGCTCCATATTTCACTGAACACCAAAACCTGTTCCAACCGAAATCCTTTCAGTAACTTTATCTCTTACGTAAACCTGATTGTTTACTATATCAAATTCATATTCAAAGCAAGTCGTAGGTAATCCTAAACTCGTAATAAGACAGAAAAGTGATTATAGATTCCTCCCTTCTCTCCTAAAGTAAGCCATAAGAAAATAAAGAAAATAAAATGACATCAGAAGGTGTATTTGGAATATGGTAGCCAATATTAAGGTTGAGTTTGTGGATACATTTTTATTAAGCAGTCTTGTCAGGTATTAACATGGAAGTAATTTAGAACCATGTAAGTTATTTTTAATGCTGGTATGGGTGCGTTTTACACGTGTTTTGTAAGTGCTGAGTATGGATCAAAGTTTATATGGCATGGATTTTTTTTGAGGGTGGGAAATCATCAAATAACTTCTCCCGCTCTGGGCGGAGCGGGAGGGTATGTCAGACTCTTACTGACTAAAACCCACCGGTATTCCTTCCTGTTGCCTGTGTTGCGGGGGCCTCGGTGACCCATAACTACCTTCCCGCGACCCAGGCAGGCATCGGCCCTAGTGGACCCCTACCTATGTGCTGACGACATCTCATTGAGGCGCGCGTGGAATACAACGCGCCGTCGACCCGGGCATATGGTATGGATGGATGTTGGTTTTTTGTAAAGCAGTAATCAGTCACTTGTGTACACGTATAAGGCTTTAATCTCTCAAAATTCAGATATTTTTTCGTTGCCATGTATAATTCGTATTGTAGTTTAAAGACCAGCGAGACCAACTAATAGTTAGTGATTATAAATCTGGTCATAAATTGAAAGCTGGTTCTGAATGCCTATTTCTGATATATTGTCAAATCTTACGATGCCAACAGAAGTGGCCAGTAGAGACTATTCTTAGAAGACGAGCACCTAATATTTGACGATCAAAATGTAGAAAGCATGACTAATAAGCACACAATATCAACTCAGCCTATCACAGTCCACTACTGAACATAGGCCTCTCCCAGGCTGCGCCACAAAACCCTGTCCTCGGCTTTCCGCATCCAGTCTGTCCCAGCCACCTTTTTGAGGTCGAACTGGGGAGCGTCTCACACTACGCTTTCATCGGAAAGCGTAGTGTGAGACGCTCCCCAGTTAATTCGGTTGTTGGAGTGGAGATCGCGTATCGACGCGATCTCCACTCCAACAACCGAATTGCGCAACACCGTTTGAGAGTTTTGAAGGATATTGCTAATCCACTGTTTCACAGGTTTAAAAAAATCGTTTGCTCGACAACGTAAAAAATGCAATGGACGTGGGTCAACTGTCAAAATGAAATCCATTGCGATCGATTTTCATTTTATGTGTATTACCCAATTTTCCCGCAGGACTCGTCTGCTCCACACAATATGGTTTAACCAAAATCAAATCAAAACCAAAGCCTTTTATAAACACATCGTTTAAATTATGTAAATACACCATACATTTATGTTAATACTGATCTCGATCATCAAGGTTGACCCGAACATGATCCCGACATATGTATGATGATTAGGACACTCGATTGTTCAATACCGAATTGTATTGTTCTAACATATTTTGATTATGCATGACTGATGAAAAAACAATAGGGTTTCTCTTAGTACTTTGTATGACGAAATGTTTTTTTGTTTGTCAGTTTGTTAATACTTTTCGATTAGTGGGTCATAGGTATTTGATTTATTCAGCGGATGTTGTTGGATGCCTTTGGAAGGACACTGACCGTGTTTGTCTGTCCTTGGAAAAGATCGGGTCGCGTACGCATGTGTTAAGTGAAATCTGCAAGAATTACATTGTAATTCCATGTAAGTAGTCGCTTCTCATTCTCACGTTAACTAGAAATAGGTCGTTGGTTCATGCTTATTAGATTTTTATTTAGATTTCAGTCGGCTAGACTTGTCTTAATTGCCGCATTGTCTGCATTGTCCGCGTGTTTACTTATTTTGTATTGTTTAAAAGTCTGCTTAGCTGATTTATTATTTTTGTGTCGGCGAACTGTTAATTGCATCAGCCGCATACAAGGTAAAACCCATT
This sequence comes from Atethmia centrago, assembly GCA_905333075.3. Classification (NCBI taxonomy): domain Eukaryota; kingdom Metazoa; phylum Arthropoda; class Insecta; order Lepidoptera; family Noctuidae; genus Atethmia; species Atethmia centrago. The sequence continues at coordinate 12,100,653 of HG995386.1, read as the reverse complement.
ATTTTAGAAAAGTTTAACAAGCCTAAGTGATTTATTCTAAGATACTTTCGTCAGCACTTACGCCGTTTTGGAAATGTGTGTCGCGATAATGACAAAGTTCCCTTGTTTTAAAAATAACGACCCATATTAAATAGGACTATAAAAATAAAAGCGCTCACTGAGCTCTTAAAATCCATAATGTATAAATCCAAAAAGTATTAAATCACATTTCGAGTTAGGAACGCGGCTGTGGGCGATTGAATGGTGCGCAGGAGTTTGTTGACTGATCTGTCACTGGACAAGTTATGATGTAACATTATGTTGGGAACTAGACGGTTTATGTGTGGCATTTAACCGTCTATTTCTTGTCTGTCTGCAGATTTATTGCAATGCAGCTTTTATAAATTTTGCAATTTACCGAAATAGTGTTATGTCTTCCAGGTATGTCTTACCGTAAGTGTAAGAAACAAGCTCTTGTTTTGCATTGTTTAAATTTTGGAGCGAAAACTATAATCCCCTTATTAGGCATTGCTTGACTCACTTCTCAGCCTATTTCTATAAAAGGCTGCTGTGCCAACAAGCCGAACAATATTAATTCTGAAATCTAATTTGGTAGGTAACTCTTAAGACGAATACAATTACGTATTTATTACTATTAGCTGGTCTGGTAGGGTTGAATCGAAAAACCGCTCAAAAATCTGTCAAAAACATTTGCAATCCGGCTAGAATGAGGGCAATACTCAAAAATCTTATCCAAATTTTAAAAAATCCGCTGCCATTGTAACTATAGTCGCCATTCACTGGTTCTCATCAAAAACTGGCAACACCACAGACAGGTGTGTTCCCGTCGTGCCCCTTTTTTTTTCAACGTCCGTTCCCGTACGAAACTTCGAACAAAGACGTTAGTGCTCTATGACATAACAGTGGAACTGATATCTTATTCCACCAAGTTTAAAGTTGAAATTACTTTGAAGCTGATGTTGTAGCTGTACAAGAGTTACAATGAATGGATCGTTTCCCTTACAATGTGCTGCAACGGTTAAAATTTGGTGGCCAACGGAAAATCAGATTTATGTGACCGAAGTAAGATTTAAATTAAGTTGAGTAAGATAAGAGTATCGTGTATCCTCCAAAATCGTGTTATTTTTAATTTATTTTGGGATTCTCCAAATCAGGGCCCTTATTTCGGTTATTGTTATTCAAGGGGTTAATCAAATTCGTATGAAGTGCCCTTGTTAGGCTACTATTATTATTTTTTTAAACCCGGTTCGTCAACCTCAACATTTTCAATAGAAAATTGGACTATAGAGGTTGTTGGAAAATTTAAGTTAGTCGAGTTGAGTGAGACGCTTTCGTTTCAACACGGTCGAAGAAGTACGTATCTAGAATATACTGCAAGCAATAGAAAGCGTGTCATCTCAAACCACGTATGCAATAGTGTTAATAACAGTAACAAAAGAACTAAGATTAACAACAGCACACCGATCTCAAGATTTCTAACGATACATGTTTTTCACGGCGAAATCCGTTACCGATATCAATTTCTATGCTTCACACACGGTAATTAATTACTATCTTCCGCGTGATTGGAAAATTCTCACGATTCAAGATAAAAGCCGCTTTGTAAGAACCAGTACTTGACATATTAATAATTTATCTTGATACAAACTTAGATACAGAGATCCCGACGGAAGAAGATAATGATGTAGTAACTTCTACACACAATATATTTTCAATACTTGAATTTGGAACGTCAACAAACATATAGCTAAATTTATCTCTGGTATATATTTTGGCCATATTTTTTGTGGATAAGATGATACCTTTAATGATGCCCCGGATGTGAAAGTTAATTAAACTGAATATCTTAAGAAAATTTCTAATTATGAACTGTTGAGGCAATCACCTGCTGAATTGACAGACATGGCTACTTCATTAACTACTGGAAAGATGAGAGTCATGATCAAGCTTTTCAAAAATTCATCTCTTCTTATTTATTTTTCAGCTCCAACTTTAGTATCAAATACAAATTGGGGAGAGCATTGAATTATGAAACTATCATCAACGTGGGATGAGCATTCGGCATTTGCATTAGTTATGCGAACAAAAAAGAAAGGATATGAAGCATCGTAGCCGATAAAGATACATCTCGCATGACTCAAATAAAAACCAGTCATCGATTCACAAAATAAAAAGTAACTGCTTTAAGATAATAAAAAATAACTGATGTTATGACTGACACCCACTGGGATTGTAGATGGACTGGGAATGTATAAGTCTTTTGCACTTCCTATTATAAAATGTATAAACAATCTCGCAGCCAATTCAATGTTTATGAACTCGTCAAGAGATTGACGATCTGTATCTACTTTGCCTCTCCACATCTATATTTTTCTGTACCTAGGCAGATAATTAGTTATCCTCCGACTTAGACATGTAGAAGCTAAGAGCAAAAAGTCATGAATTTTTTGTGCGTCTGAAATGTTTAAAATTAAGTGTAGTTTCGTCTATGATAGATGATCAATTATATTTAAATGCTAATTAATGCTTTTGACGTACATTTTAATTGAAAATACACGGATAAATATGGTACACATCATTTTTAGATTTTAATTGAGCATTATCTTGGGTCTTGAGGTACCTTCCGCTAATGCAAATGGAAGGAGTCTGAGGAAGAATTTTAGATTAACCAAATAAGTGTGTTCCGTTCAATCTCAATTTGGCCCGCTTCGAGGAAAATCCCTTTAGGTTCAAATAAATATCACACAGTGATAAATTATGCCTTTGGATGTGCCCGCTACCTCTTGATGGTGCTACTTCCGCCGTTATTGTACTTGAAACGGGTGAGTGTATTTGTTATAAAATATATAACCGTCATTGTCATCTGAAGTGGTTTGTTACCTCATTATTTATGACTGGGCTCAATAGTACCCTTCACACAATACGGAAATACGGGTGGATGTTCAACTGTTGAAATTACGATGTCTTTAAACTCGACGAAAGTTTTAATTATTAGGTTGGTAGATCCTGCTAATTTCTTACATCGTACTTTACACTTTTTATTTTATTTTTAAAATTTTTTTTTAATCTGCTGTACTTTATATTGTGTGCTTTTTGGTCTGTGCTAAATAAATGTATTTTCTTAGCAATCCATTATTTTGTCAAGAGCTCTGCTTTTCTTACGTATGTCGTACATTTGTGCAAAGATCGTAACAAAAAACAATATGATTTAGTAGTCTTTGTTCTATATTCCCATCGCCTTTATAATGCGCAGGTTTTCCAGAGGTTAATTTATTCAAGTACATCGTACAGTTCATAGCTTTTTATACTTCTCACTATTAATAAGATTTGTAATTCCGGCAACATAAACATCCCGAAACATTTGAAACGAAGAAATATCTGTACAACATTCAGTCTCACCTGCCCATTAACCCTTTGAATAATTTCTGTGATGCGCTAAACGATTTATGATAGCGTAGCATGCCGAATTGAAAACAAGGCCGTCTTGGAAGACTGGCGTGCTCTGAATAGTAGTAATTACGGAATCATTGTGGCCATTTTGCTACGGAACCTCCGTGCCGGCCGTTAACGGTGCCGGCGTGAACGAAGAGAGGGATTAGAAGCATGCGCCAGCGCAGCTGCCGCGGCCGCACGCACGGACTACTTACTTCGTAAAATCGATCAATAAAACCTCTTTTTACAAGTGTCATCGCCTTCGGAACACGGCTCTTGACAATGCGCTCGTGACCATTGCTTAGGAAATTAATCTTTTGCGCATTCGGAAGTGTTCCTAGTTGAAGAAACTGATACGTGCATTGGGAATAAGTTTTGGTGATTGTTGCTTTAGAATTCGTTGGACATTAGCTCAGTTTTGTACCGTCTTAAAAAAAAGAGGTTATCAATTCGATACGTACCTATGTATGCAATATCAATATCATATAAATATGATAATCTATTAGGGGTTCCAAAGAAATATACAAAATGTTTATAGGTCACACACAGATACATACGTATGTATGTTTGTCCACGCATTGCTCCGAAACTATAAATCGGATTGTGACCTTTTTATTAGCTTGCGTTTGCTTCAACTTAGGGAACAGTCCAAGTTTAATCAAAATTGGTTCACTAGTTTTCAAGATATGGACTAATATGTGTATGTGTGACGGCCTGGCTTATTGATACGAGCTGCGAGTGTGGTGTCAAAGGGAAAACATCTAAAAACCAAACCAAATTCTAGCATGTAAGAAAAATCAACAAAAATCAAAATGGCCGAAACTAAACTGGCCTCACAGTACAAATCCGCGGCAAGAACTAAAAAATAAATATTCTAGTTTTTACTTAAAACTAAAAATTACGACGAAGACGACCTCAAAAATAATTGCGGGCCCCTAATTTGTTCCGTACCTACTTTTGATATCGTTTTGTTGGTTAATTTCGTGTATAAGTAAAAATATAATTTCATATTTATTTTGAGTTAATTTCTTTTTTAAGTCGATATTTTTTTTATTGCTGATGTTTTCGAAAGATTGGTTATTGTCATAGACAACGACTAGACAGGCAGTTTTATTGTTGATTTAGCGAAGTAACTAAATGTTTTAAATTAACGTGAAACAATTTAAGTGCTAAAGTCTAATTAGTCTACAATAGATGCTTAACGATATCTGACTCAAAAGCTTTAAATCGTGATCTGAGATAGTTTCAGTTGAAATGAATCTTTTCCATTACCTTGATTATACATCAGTACTTTCATCCTGAAATCTCCAACCGTAATATTCCAACTTTCTCGACAATTCCTCATGCTTTAAATTCCTGTTACTCGAACAAAAGTATGGCGTTGATGTTTTTGTCAGTGCCAGTTTGCTTATGCTCAGTGGCCGGTGGAATGTTCACGGTCCGTAGCTTCTTTCGAAACAGTCTTGGGAGTGCTAGTGCAAATGTTTTTATATGGATATGGTTAAATGGATTTGTGCCGGCGTCGACGTGTTTGATCGTCAGATCGTCTGATTCTGATCCAATTTTGCTTACAGCCTTTTTTAGATCCGCACCTTTTTTCTCACAAATGTTTGGTCAAGAAAGTGGAGCACCTGTTTGTGTGTGTTTAGTTTCTTCGTACAAATTGAGAGCGAAAGTGTGAATTTACAAGTTGAATGTGATTAGCACGTGTGCACGAAATGAGTCAAGATGGATACTTTTAGGATTTCCGTTTCAAATTATTGTGTTTACTGTTTTCTATCTGTATTGTAATTTTCATCGCGGTTCTATGAATCTGTTTTCGGTTTAGAAGAGTTCGCGATCCTATAACATTTTCTTTTTGTGTTGGTCCTATCTTCAGGAATGTCAGGTCGTGATAGTGCAGGTGTACGGGCGTTGCTCCCTTCACGGTGCTCGTGCTCACTTCGGGGGCATTCGGTCCCACCCGTGACTCTCGAATTAGGAATGAGCGTGCGATTGGTTGTCATTATCGACGATTCATTCAATGTAATTTGGAAGTTTTATTCAAGTTTTTCAATGTATTTATAAATCGTCCGTAGTAGAGGTTTACTACCGACATTCATATTAATTTTCCTACGTACATTTCTATAATATTATTTACGGAATGAAAAGAGGCCTTGAACAGCCATAATCGTAACTCAAAACTCTATTATCCTGGATAGTAACCCGTCAGTCTTAAGTGCAGTTTAGCATAATTTTATTCGTTAATTATGTATGATATGCCAGAATCTCTAAGCCGGATTGCAAGTGCTTTAACTATTTAATTGAAAATGAAGTGGCTTAGAATTCACGATCAAAGTTGAACCTTAATGTAATGGTTTTGAAGGCTAATCTATCGCTGTTTCCATTGTTCGTCGTTTTCTCACCGTCTCATTATTCTCGTGTATAATTACGCTTCTGTTACTTGAGCTTTTAAGCGAATTCCCATTGTATCCTAAGTTTCCGCGGTGTCAGCGGCAGAAATGATGTAATTTAGTAGATATTTATCGTCCAGTTCTGGTGATTCATTAGAAGCTTTGTCATATTCAAACAATGTATTATAAAGTTCTTATTACTTCTAAATGTAACCAATGGTTTGCAATTTTTCTTATCGTGGTGTAAGTCAGGATGACAAACATTGCATACCTTTGGGTCTTCGTCGTTTCAATCAGAACCTCCCCAGTACCATACGTGGTGATTTTCTTGAAAAGATAATACGAAGAATTCCAGTCAATCTTAGGTATTGGTGGATCTAAATCTAACCCCACAATCTATGTGGTATTGCCTGATATTTTACTCTAGCAACTTTCAATTACTTGAACTTGCATAAACCCTTTTCACAGCAACCTTTCATTAGTTTGACATTGACATTATCCAACTAGGACACCTATTCAATTTTCAAGCTTTCGGGATTCGTTTTGTTTATTTGAAATTATGTTCACAAATAACTTTGCATAGAAATAGTCTTCAATAGGTTCTATTTATATTAAGCATAATATTTACAGACGTTTCTTTTTGGGAAAAGATATTTCCAGATAATTTGTTGTTCCTTACTTACCTACCAACTAACAATATGAATTATGCAGAAATTGAGAAGCTCGAAATAGACTTTGGTACAATATTCTTGGGTTTAAAATATTACATTAAAGCTTGCTTGTTCGAAGCTTCTGCTTCCACTTGGGATCCAACTTGAACGTAAACAAATTTATACAAACACGATCATAATATGCATTTCAAACGTCTCAAGGGAATTCTTCATAATACAAAGTTGTTAGTATCCTTCTTTGAAGTTTCCATATGCGAGGCTCTCATTACCTGTACCTACTCGTGTCTGTAATACCTCATACTTATGCATCTCAGCTGCTTAAGTCCCAACTTTATGCTAGATTGGTTCCGTTCCTTTGTTTCAAGAATTTCTCAAAGGGGAAATGCAAAATTCTGCACTTCGTTTATTTTATTTTATCTGGCAGTATATCTTTGCTCATGTTTTTAGTTAGTTTCTGCATTTGAGACTTAGTAGAGCATTTTGCTTTTTACCCTGTTATATTTTTGTCTTTCTCAGTAATAATATGACCAATAAGACCATTTATCACCGAGGACTTTGTCTGGAGCAGGATTCTCTGTACATCTTCAAACAAAATTAATCCATGGTGGAAATCAAACGGAAATTACCTAAGAGCTTTGGGGTTAGAAGGGGCTTCAACTTATTCATATTTCAAAACACACTTTGCATGACCTTCAAAAGTAAACGCGTCTACCTAATCATGTGCCGCTGCTATATTCCAACTGTCACAAAAAAGCAAACAATAATCGACATCTCTATGACTCTATACAATCCTATCAAATGGAAGTTTACGAGATTTAACCATGACCAATTTACAATCGGTTTGTGACTATTAAATAAATCTGCAGCTCGAATTAAAAATTAGCTCCGTTTATCATGTCCGTGAGAGCGTGTTTTTTATATATTTTTTTTCAATATTGATATTGATTGCATTCGTGTGACGGGGTGTTGTTTGTTCTCTCACGGGTTTGTCGAATTTGGGTACACTATGTGTATCTTCTTAACACTTGAATCTAGGCACACATTGCGACGGACCATTAGGTCTATATACTTATTTCATGACGTCCATCGAAAGCAGCATATTAGCAGATTCAAAATTCATCCAAGTAATCGACATCATGGTTATAATCATTCAGCCGAAAGACGTCTACTGCTGGACATAGGCATACATTAAATGCAGGCAAAAAAAAAAAAGGTACGCACGATCGTTCTTGCACTTCTGGCATCCATCCGATTCCCGCGACGATTAATTACCACCGATTCAATTACCTAAAAGTTCCTATACATAAACACGTAAACATATTTAAGGGCTTCGGTTCCATTTGAAACCCACGCACCATTAATCAAGAAAGCTTACTGTCTTCCCGAGGGATCTAGTGTGAAGCGCAAATTGATTGGTTATTCATTTGCAGGGAGATATGTATTCCTGTATTTACCAAGGTATAACAAACCAAACCTGTGAACTTATCTGCGATGTCTTTTTGTAAAAGTAAAAGTATACCTAAATAATCGCAAGCGTATTGTGACTATTTGCGACATTTTGACGAACTATCTCTTTCTTCAAGGTGTCGTTTTGCATCCTCGTCAAATTGAAGGAGGTAACTAAGCTAATGATTCTCGACACGAATCAATAATAAAATAAGGTCTTCTTTTTTTTACTTATTTTCGGAATTCGGCATGTGTGGGACACGCATGTTAAAACGAGGTCCGTATGATACCGCACTGTAACTGCCCTTTTACACACACACTACCGCATACTCAACGGGGTGATTCTGTTCTGTGAAAGTGGTGTATTCTAAAATTCTATAAAACTTAAATAAATAACTAGAAAAAACAAGTATGTATTAATTATTGAGCAGGCAATAATTATAGCAATTATTGATTTTATTTGATTATATAATTCTTTCATAGCAGCCTCCTGAAATTTGACGAGGATGCAAAACGACACCTTGTATATCTATCTTGCTCCCTTCATCCTCTTCTCTGTCTCCGCGTTAGCTGAATAGGCAATTCCATCTTGCAATTCCATTAGACAGTTTCCAGCATCAGGTTGGCAGCGACTGCACATTGTGTTACAAAAATACAACAACAGGTGCATTATGGCTAATAATGCATTCATGAAATCATGACGTCAAAATGACCCAACACATACAAAATCGTAGCACCATTTACAGGTGGTTACGTTACGGTGGGTAAGTTCCTAACGTCAAACGTTGGATCTTGCATAATTAGTCAATCTTCGTGTGTCAGTGCAGATGACAAGAACGTTAGTGTATTACACTTCTTGCTACGAAACACGCAGGGTTTATCCCAAATAATACCAAAATCTACTAACAATTCCAACTAAATCAAGGCTATAATACTATATTTCATACTATACAATTTCTGTACACCGAACTAATTTCCTGCGGTAACTGCAAACGATTTTAGCGAAGGCATTACGGTAGCAATTTATGTTGTTTTGCACTATTACGGACAATATACCACTTACTATCATCTCGGTAATGTTCATTGTGTATCGATTATCTATATGCGTTAGAAGTTGAGAGAGTATAGCACAGAATGAGTGGCAGAAAATACATCGTTCGCATGTTTCTAAGAAGAAGTCAAACATCAGAAACCCCATCTTCATACATACTTGCACGATGAGCTTTTCCTTGCTTAACTGCGGTACTTGCAGTAAACGGTCTTTTTTTTTGGGTGTGAAATTATCAAATAACTTCTCCCCGCTCTGGGCGGAGCGGGAGGGTGTATCAGACTCTTACTGACTAAAACCCACCCGTATTCTCGTATTCCTTCCGTTGCCTGTGTTGCCAGGGGCCTCGGTAACCCTTTTTGAACTTCCACGTGACCCCGGCAGGCGTCGGCCCTAGTGGACCCTTACACTTGTGCTGACATCTCTGAGGCACGCGTGGAACACAAAGCACCGTCGACCCGGGCCTGGTCCTTATCGGACGGCGAGCTACCCATTGCTCACCGTCCGCAAGCCGGCGCCTACGGTGGCCGGAAATCCACCTGGGATTCCCGACGCCCAGGGCGTCTCCTGCGGCGCTAGGGGCGCGAGGGCGCGAAACGGGCTGGTTACACTTGCGTTGTAAATATACCAAGCAGCATTTCGATGTGGCTGAACTTAGTTACTTTGACTTATCTTAGTTACTGTATCATCTGGTTCGTGGAGATTAGTTTTGTATTCCCTTGCCAATCGTTCTTTATCTAGGGCCATTCTCGTTTTCCCCGATAGCTTAGTTGTGGGCTCAATCTGGCGGAATTAGTGTTTTCTCTGCCTTTGAGATAGGTGTTTTTCTATTTTCATTAATAGTTTGTTATATAACTACGGGCCCCCAAGGACGCAAGAAGGGGAGACCCTACGCCATATGGGGAGACGATATTAAAAAGATAGCTGGAATAAACTAGATTGAAACAGCCCGGTCTAGAGAAGACTGGATGTATGTCTTTGGAGGAGGCCTTATCCTGTAGAGGGGTTCTTGCAGAATAAATTATATAATATAGATTACTTAGAAAAATAAATAATGTAAACTGACTTTAACATACCGATTAGAATATAATTACTTACATTTAGTTTAAGTTCATTTTTAGGGTTCCGTACCAAAAGGTTAAAACGGGACCCTATTACTAACGGTGAGCTACCCATTGCTCACCGTCCGCAAGCCCGCGCCTACGGTGGCCGGAAATCCGCCCGGGATTCCCGACGCCCAGGGCGTCTCCTGCGGCGGCTAGGGGCGAGAGGGCGCGAAATTTGCCTTTCACTCAACCGTCCCGCCTCCTCCTTCGCGAGCATTACTGCTTCGCAGAAGGAGGTGACGGCTGCCCATGCCCTCTCGCTCCGTACCATGGCCTGAACCAGGGCCGGACGCGAGAGATCTCTGCCGCCGATCGCCTCCACGAGGACACGGCGGTACTCTGCCCAAGCCGGGTAGACCTCCACAGTATGCTCCACCGTGTTCCCCTGTCCGTCTGTCACCAGGCTGTATCTCATGAACCGTGATAGTTGGACAGTTTAAATTTTCAGAGATTATGTATTTCTGTTGCCGCTATAACAACAAATATTAAGAAAACAATAACATAAATATAGGGGGCTCTCCCCTACAGACATTATTTTTTTATAGATAATGGTACGGAACCCTTCGTGCGCGAGTCCGACTCGAACTCATCACACAGTAATGATGAAATAAATTGCGTGTATAGGTATAATATCTAAGCATAAAACTTCAAGTGTTTTAAATGGCATCAATCTCACAAATACCTTGAGCCTTGAGATAATATCTTTGAGAATGAGTCATTTGTCAAAATTAGTTCTGTGCAACAGCATAGGCTGCTACAAGAATAATGACGTCACTAATTTTTAACCCCCAACGCAAAAACGACGACGTGTGTGTGTGTGTGTGTGTGTATGTATGTGTGTGTGTGTGTGTGTGTGTATGTGTGTGTTGCATGAACCGATTTTAGAAAATCAGTTCAGTCGTTTGAAGATTATCAGCTCATTTCTAGTTGATATTTAATTCGCTCACCAACTTACAGCGCAGGTATCGTGTGTGTAAAAAGAATAGCCGCTGTTAACTTCCTATTTTCATTAGCCGTTAAATTTATATTAAACTGTAAGGGCCCAATACGTATTGTTAGTGTACTTTTTAGATGTTTTGTTAGTGTCGGGGGTTTTTTAAATTTATAATAAATATATAAGTGTCTACTCGACCATTACTGTGCAAACAACGAGGCTTTTAATTCTTGCTTCCATCAGCATAATATTGTAGATAGAATTTATTGTACCTAAGTATTGACAATGGAAGCAAACAGCGAGTTTTTTGTAGCAGATTTGAGATCGTTATACATCCAGATCCTCATAATATTGATAGTAGAAATGCTGTCCTTATTATTTCTTCCGTATTAATGTGCAGCATCTCTCCGTATTATTTTAACCTACACAACACACGTCCACATGTAATTAATTCTTGCTATCGATTTCACATCACGTTCATTAAGCTTCGCATTCACAAGACGGATCGCGTATATAGTCTTAATATCGAATATCACAGAGTGTTTTTGTCGTACAAAAACACCGATATGTTTTCACAAGTCCCCATCGTTTATTTTCTTTGTGTTACCAACGTAAACACTCTGTGGTAAGACTAGTTATTTGGCCGTCCATATTTTTGTTTCGTTAATCGTGTCTTGTTCGTTTTTCTTGGTGTTATTTTTATAGATAACTAGCTGTTGCCCGAGACTTTGTCTGCGATCCAGGATGAAAAGTAGCCTATGTCCTACATCCGTTGTAGCATGAAAGCGTAACAAACAAACAAACTCACTTTCGCATTTATATTAAGTAATAAGTTAGGATAATGGTAGTCGATTCTAGTATCTTACATTTCGTACAGGTTTAGTAAAATGTCACAAATGATGATATCAGATGAAATAGCTTATTTTTTGTTTTGGGTATTTCCAACAGTAAAGTTTTTTTTTTATGAGGGGCTTGTGGCTAAGTAATAACAGCCGCATGGGTCGATCGATCAGGTTAAGCTACGCTTGCCGTGGTTAGTCCGTGGATGGGACCATCTTTACATACCAAGACCCCTCCGTGCCTCGGAAAGCACGTTAAGCCGTTGGTCCCGGCTGTCATTTTTAGATCTTTGACAGTCGTTACGGGTCATCAGAAGCTCGAAATTCTGACAACCAGTCTTACCAAGGTGTATCGTGTTACCCAGCAACTGGATTGTGGAGGTCAGATAGGCAGTCGCTCCATGTAAAATACTGGTATTCAGCTGTATCCGGTAAGACTGGAAGCCGACCCCAACATAGTTGGGAAAAGTAGGCAGATGAACGTTTTTTTTTTATGATTTGCTTTTATTTTAAGGCTAGTTTTGCTTTTTTATTTGTTTAAACATCTAACGGTCAGTTTTCTAACCTAAAACATTGATGTTTAGCTTTCCTTTGAAAAGGACCTTCTTTAAGACTTCTTCAATACCACATAGGTATTTTACATTCATAGTTAGTTTTATCACTATACAGGTTGAAAAGACTGCCCATTTCGCCTTTATAACTATTTCTATAATGGATTCTATCCACAGGGGAAGAACCCTCGCCTTACAACCTACCATGACATGACACAACTTGATGTCAATTTTATGTAATAACTTAATAACGATTATGTACAGCCTGTGAACTTGAATGTTAATTATGCATTGTAACTTGAATAACCCGTTAGGTTGGCAATTAACTAACATTACACAATGCTTTGGGATCAAAAACTTAGCATATGAAGACAATGATGATGGTTAGACTAAAAAGTTCACAGAACTAATTTTTGAAAGATATAAAAATGATTACAATTTGCACAGATTGTTACGTTATTTATAATGAACATTCATATACGAGTACAAGGTGTCGTTTTGCAAAAACATGTATGTATTAATTATTGAGCAGGTATCGTAATTTTATTTGATTATATATGTCTTTCATAGCAGCCTCCTGAAATTTGACGAGGATGCAAAACGACACCTTGTATTTTGCATGTAAGCACTAAGAAAGCAAAAAAGTGCATTCCGTTTCTAGGCGTTCAGGCTTTTTATGAGAAAAATTCTTCGCTGCAGCTCCGATTTGGCATCTTGCCAGATCTACGAAGTGTAGGCGTGGAGATAGGGTCGTTTCTTGGATTTAGGACCACCAATTAGTAATACAGTATTGCCATTAGCAAGTGTACATTAGTAGGTGTACGAAAGAATAACCTAAATAACCTGCTAAAATTACAGGCAATTTTGGTAACGACTTATAAATGAGTATAAAAGAATAGCAAGGGTATAACGCAGGAAGAATTAATAAAATATTTGTTAATCGTGGTGGTACTTTTGTAACTACCGTTGAAGACAACAGAGAGTTGTCTTGTGTCTCGTAAGTTAAAGACGATGCACAGGGATGATGCGTTTGCAACTTATCACAAATGAACAAAACGAGAGAACATTGTTTCAACTCGTAGTTCAAAAAACAAAAAGCAAATAATATATATCCAGCGGCTCTAGCTTAAATAACAATATTAGACACCAAGCAGACGTTCCTTTAGTTACATCAATGTCAAGGAAAGTCGTTCTGTTGCGTGTTTTTTCATGTACACAAAAATTAATTATCCAGACACATAATTTGTTTTGACACGACAAATTTCACAAAGCCCTGGATTTATTAAAGAACATAAAAACGTTGTATGAGTTAGAATAATACAGAGAACAAATAGAAATTGTACTAACACGAACCCTTTTAACGAAATAAGCTAGTTAAACATTTCTTGGTAGTTCCAGAAATTCTGTTTTTCTGTTTCAGTAATTTTTGCCGACGTGCAAATGGTTTTCTTTCTTTGAGAAATTGGGAGGAATGTTAGTGAAAATAATCTCCAAATAAGTCATATCAGCTTATCAGCCCGTAAATAACCACTGCTGAATATGGTGTTCCCAATGACCGCTTCTTCTTCTTCTCTAGTGGCAAATCAGGTAACTCATAGTGAGTAGATACGTGGTTAGTGGTGAGCAGTGGTGGCGTATTGGAAGCAGCCGCCACTTACGAGTTACAGGTCGTAGGGTCGAACCCAGACACGCACTTTACTTTGTGAAATTATTTCATCAGCACTGCTCTCAAAACGGTGAAGGAAATATCCTGAGGAGACTGATGTTCTAGACCCAAAAATTCTTAAACATCCACCAACCCGCACAAGGCCCGCATGGTGGATTACGGCCTAATCCCTCTCACAGAGAAGGAGGCCTGTATCCCAACAGTGGAAACATTATAGGCTGATTATGCTAAGTGGTGAAAAGATACTATCGGCAATGAAAAAGAACCGGTGGTCCGGTGGTATCGGGATTGAAAAGCTGCAGTAATGCTTCTATACCTCAAATTGCGTCTGTTGCCGCGCTTGGCAGACGGATTGCTGGTGAGCAAGTATTTAGCCTCACCCTTTTCTAAAAGCATCTTCATAATAATTCTATACTTAATATTTAACCCTCGTTGTACATTAAAAGCCACGCTACATAGATAGGCAAAAACATTACCGTTATTAATCTTCCCAGCGACCGTTTGCCGTTTGCATAAAATGCAAGCCACGGATGGCTGGGCATGACGTAAATTGTGTTTTGCGTCAAGAAAAAGCATACGTCTTTTTTCGCTTAGCTTAAATGGGGTCCAAAGGTAAAAAAACATGTATGAGCAAAAAGTACATTTAGCTTAAAACAATTCTAGATAAAACAGAGCTGGACATACTAAAACAGAAAATACTTATAGTTTTCTTTTATTATTTTGTTTTGACAGTAGTTTAAGTTTAGTACAGTGATAATATTGTAGTTATGACTTCAAAAAAACTTTATCGTCTTCTCTTAAATCAATGCCATCTTAAGGTAAAAAGTCATGTTTTTAACTAAATGCTTACAGAAGACAACGCAAACTAATCGGAAAAGACCGAAACAAATCCAATTAATATATATCAAGAAACGACAGTCCTATTTCTTTCAACACCTCAACATTTACCGTTAATACAAACCATAGTTTTCCAATTACTGTGATAGTTGGAGTAAACCGTTTATTTGTCATAGTAATTGTTCCGATTAACCTTTGAATTATTAATATTGCGTCAACAAATACGAGTATGCCAATGCCATCTTTGTCTTATAATAAGGTATGTATAGTATGACGCGCATTCTCCCTTTTATCAACAAAAATATACCTAATACACGATTATTTGGTCGGTCCTACGATGGGTGATCGATCATCTCACTCCGTGCCTCGGAACGCACGTTAAACCGTTGGTCCCGGCTGTCATTAGTAGATCTTTGGCAGTCGTTATGTGTAGTCAGAATCCCGAAAGTCTGACAACCAGTCTTACCGTGATACGTAGTAACTGGGTTGTTGAGGTCAGATAGGCAGTCGCTTAGACTGGAAGCTGACCTCAACGTTGTTGGGAAAAGGCATACGATGATACGCTGTGATATATAAAAAAGTACCAGTCAATGTGCAGTATCGTTAAGGTATTCCTTAAAACATCACAACGGAAATCACGTTTTTATTCCAAGTAAGGAGAAGAGCAATACAAATATAGCAAAAACAAAAGTAAAATAAATTCTACCTTGGAAAGTCAAGGTTAATTTCGTTTCGAATTTCTTTAGCATTGACTTTGTCTTTTTAGGGGAAAAAACGTATTTTGCCTACAATATCCTCAGGTCTCCAAGACTCTAATGGCCTTTAAAATTCTGTTGTTTTATCTTGAGAGAGGCATCCATTACAAATAAAGCTCTGATTTCGAATGATAAAAATTGAACGAAGGAAAAGTTAAGCTCACAATGATTTTCACTATGATCATTGAGGTGATTAGATTAGTGATTTATATTTTTTTTCTGCCTATATGGGAAGATGGCGTGAGTTTGTGTATATATTTTATGTTTTAAGTCCTTTACTTGTTTTTCGTAATACCTATTTAACGAGTCTTTTAGCCTTTCAGTTGCCAATATTCACACTAATTGCTGCCGACAATCCGTTTGAAATTACAATCTGTGCTAGTTACAGTACGCAGTAAATTTATGCCCATCTGCTAGCCATTTACATTCCCCAATATTGATTATACACTGTACTATCCAGATTCCCTGTTCTGTTTGTCCAAGCGTGATTCAATTATTGCTTAATATAAACAACCGAATGATATTGGGTTTAGATTATTATCTAATTTGTGCTCGTTATGTATGTGGTATGTCTCAGATTTTCTTTTTGCTTCTTTATTCATTGCCTCAGTCAGACACTGTTATCTCGATAGCATTAAAATGTTCTTGCAAAGCAAGTACTTTTAGCCTGTGAGTCTGAACCAATGAGACACTTTCGGTTGTCTATTGCTACGTTACTACCGGGCATGGGTATACTGCTCCGGTCATGTCGTTCCATCGGACTATGAGAGTGAAGGAAAGAGAGTGCACCATTGTCTGCGCATTCATTTGTGCTCTATTATATATCCCGCGCCGAAGGCTGGTCTCCGCTAGGATTGGTTGCCATGACCGAAATTCGGTCTAAAGGACTTATAGGTTACTCCATCTTCATTTGGTAGAAGGACCACAATACTAGATGAAGTTAGAAGTTGAAGTACAGCCAATGTTCAGTCTTTACAAAAACTTAAACCATTCGACCATGAACACAACGCAACCATAAACAATGCATTACATATATCTTTTTAATTAAGTATTCTTCGAATTCTTCCTGGAAATATTAGCAGATGCAACTTTTTCTCTATTAAACCGGAACTAATGGATGCGTTTGTTATCGTTAATCAGAAGGTTATTAGCTCAGCTCAGATAACTGCTAATTACACGGATGCTAATAATGAACTAATTAAGTACACGCTTAGTATCGTTCATTATTACAAGATTAATGTGGTACACTTTGTGTTGGTGGCTTTTGTTTGTTTAAGGACCATTGTTTCAAATTTAGAGCTCAGTATAAAGTAAAAAGCGTTGCTTAGATTGTTTATATCGAGGGGTGAAAGGCTATTTGTTTGAAGCGACATTTTGGACGATATTGAGTTATATACATATTCGGATTCAGCGAATTTTTCTGCGTCGGCTGAGCCGGGTTTCGTACAATTCTGAGCACTTTTATGGCGCTTAAAACAATGCAATTTTAGTGCATAATTCTCAATCATGATGTATGATCCGACATCAAATTTGCTATATTTTTTTATTATTTCATTTAAGCTGTACACAAAAACATAGAATCGGAGCATAAGCCGTTATTCTCGTCCTAAAATTTCAGTTCGATGGCAGATAAATCGTTTATCGATATAGCTAACTTTAGATGAAAAGTCCCTTCATACATTTTGCTTCCGACTACTTACACTGTGCAATGTCGCTTCAACCAATCTGCCGTCAGCCTAATTCATTAAGACATGTCGGTTCAACCCTTTTCGCTGCAACTGTTTTGCACTCTGTTTGGAGCTTCAAACAATATTTCTGTTCTTTATCAACAACCAAGATATATAAACTCCTTTCGAAACCTGAGACATCAAACAACTCATTAAGAATGTTCATCGTTGCTTAAGCCAACTTGCCTGTATCGTTAACAAAACCCAATTGGTAGTTAAACAAAATAGCCTATTCCTATTATTAATGAGTAACGTCGATTCAATCATTTTGCTTTCTCCTGCATAAGTACTGTAAAGTCACTTAGACCATTTTGCCTGCTGCTGATTAGTGACAATGTTGGAAGTTGAATCATTTTTCTTTACTCTAAAAATAAGGCGATACAGATTATTTTGTATTAAGCGACATTTATCTTGGAATTCTTAACTGTTTTTTTATTGAAAATTATACCGAAACGTTAAGGGATTTTTTTGCAATAAAGATTTGCGATCCCCATTAAAGTAAGAGCAGTAGTTTTTTCATAACGATTTTTTTTCCAAATTTTGAATCTTTAAATGGCTCTCCTGTAAAGTTCGTAAAATGTCGCTTCAAACAAATAGCCTTTCACCTCGAATATGCATTTCAATCTGCAACGACCAATGAGGAAGTAATTGAAATAACTCAGGTAAAATCAAGTTAATGGGATGAAGAAAAGAGATAAAATTCAGCATTCTTGTAACCGAAAGCTACACGTCCATTTTATGTTCTCAACTCTGGTCTAACAAGTAACATGAATGAACAGTAACAAGTTAGATCAGATTATATATCTAACGATAGGGATATCACTGCTCCAATTTCGACGGAAAACGTGGTAGAAATAGATTTCTAGATCACTTTTAGTCCCCTTTCAAGCTTTACCATGAATGAATCTACAAGTTTTTCAATAAAAATTGTGACTTAGCCACTGAGTTTCTTATCAAAGCTACAAATAGTAACGGAAATGGGGATCGACGATAAAAGAAAGTCGGTAATCTGGATGTCTGCATTAAATTGAATTAATGTTGGTTTTTATCACATAGTAAACCATACGTTGGATGTTACGGTCATGGTCCTTAATGGGATAGGTACAAGTATACTTGGTGTTGTCTTGTTTTCAATGATGTAGATATTTTGTTCAATGAAAATGGGGCTGTCGTTAAGATGCAAATCTCTTATGCTAATAGTAGTATTTGAGAAGTCGATTCGATTCGAAGTACTACAAGGTAACCATTTTGTCACCCAGGAATTTATAACAAACTAACCTTCCAGTCCTCTAGACTTTGTACCAACCCTAATAAAATTTCGCAGCAGTCCGGGATGACATAAATCAGCGAAATACTCTAGAGGGCGTCATAATTGACGTCATAATTGGGGTTGTTCGCCGAGGGAACAACTTACAACTTATGTCGGTAACATCGGGGCAAAAATCTTTTTTATTTAATGTCAATAGTCATTTCATGATAGCCGGAAGACATCTACCGCTGCTCGTAGGAACTTTTTGATAGCATTAAATTTTACAATGGACCAATTTATCAAGTCACCACACATGACCAATAATAATATTACATAAATTCCCAAAGACACAACCATCTTTATACTAGCACAAAACAATGCTGATATTAAAAATACTTCACGTTCTGTTGAACAACGGCTTTTCATCTGCACGACACTGCCAGGACAAGTTGGAACAATAAATTCCTGCTTACATGTGGAAGTGCAACAAAATGGTTCATTGCTGGCACACGCTACAACTCTTGCTTGTTATAAACTACGGACCTTTGAGGATGAATAAAATGAGCTTCATAAAGGACTGACGTAGTTTCTGGAACTTCGCGAGAAACGTTAGCCGTGTCTCTAGGCAAAGTCATTTTCAACGTTCTGAGTGGTTGTATGGTTTGACATTTTTTATTGCACAAGCAAGAATTTTATTGCTTGTGACAACCAATGGCAATAATATGCTCATGTAAATAATTATTATGCAAGTGTTTTTTGTAGAGCGTAAGGTTTTTTCATTCATAATCTTCTTTTCATCATTCACATAATTTCTTTTCTCGTAAGTTTATATTCTAAGAACTTCAAAGTCTGACCTTTTCACACATTATACAGGGACTTTTTTCTATCGTCTCCATTATGTGAACGAGCGAGTTTCTCAGGATTAGCTCCACGGCTTTATTCTGGTCTTCGATGTGTGAGTAGTGTGAATCGTGATTTTTTGCCCATATTTTGAGATCACTGATTTCGTTGCAGTATTCTGTTGAGATAAAGTTACCTGATTTTATTGTAAAGACTGGCGCCGCTTGGTTGAAGATATTTTAAGTATCGTGGCTTTTTAACTGCATTTTTATGTACATATATTCATCGATATTTTCGTCAATTGTGGACCGATTTAGGAATTTCTTTTTTCATTAAGTAAAACAATCTTGCGCGGTGGTCCCATAAATTGTATTAACTTTGCTTGGGTAGTTTTTGACTAAGATTCGATAATAATCTTAATTAATCCACGTTGTATGTCTTGATGAAGTTATAATACACTCACTGTTGGTGGTTGGTGTCACTGTTGTTTACATAGCAAGTAGTGGTACATCTATACGAATTGGTGTAGGGGAGGTACCATAGCTAAAAAGTGAAAAATAACTTTAATTTCGGAAGTCGATTTTTTTTTTGTAAAACGTTTTTTTACTCAAATTCCCATTAACCTTTTACATTGTCAGACGAACAGAACTTAGTCTAAAATATAGATAGGTCTACACTAGCATAAATGGCTGATATAAAACGTTTAATACGAAGATAAAAATATATTACCTATGTTTTTCTTTCTGTAATATTCTTTTATGCTCATTTTACATGCAAAAAGGCATTGGCGCTATAAAGAACCGGTTCAACGATTAAAGTTCCGGTGAATTTCCTGTATTCACATGCAATATTTTAATAACAGTAGGTACCCGACATTCCAATACTTCTTAAGAGGTCATTATTGTAATATTGAATTACTCTCACCAAAATACCTGAGAGTGATGATCTTTAATTAGAATTGAATTCCTGGATATGCAATACAAGATCCGGATATGAGAATAATTAATGTATTTCTAAAATAAACGATACCAATCAATATGTGAATGAACTTGTTCAATCTTCAAACAAAGATTCTCCTTATTCCTCTTCCAAACAGGATGCATCTAAGTAGATTAGATAAAAGTATTAAACTGGCTTCTTGTGCTGCGGTTTCTTAAGTATTACTGGTATTACCAACGAAAATATCGTTCCATTTGTTTATAACGACTATGGACAAAGCGGTTTTGACTTCCTCTCAATAAGTGGATAATGATCTGTTATCTTGTTTTGCTCGAACACCGCAATTGGTAGTTTTTGTAGCTGGTTGCCTTTCCGTTCTGTTTCATAGTTGGCAAGAAAAATAGAAAATTATATTTTTATAACTGATATTCCAGTTTTTTCCTGTATGGGGTATGACCGTGTTTTCATTGGTATTGTAAAACTGATCGATGTTGCTAAGAGGATTGATACTTGTGATTTGAACATTGATATAAATAACTAGATCATGTCTATTTCTAGATTTATTACTTGCTTTAATTATAAATTTATCGTTGTTTTATATGATCTTTTAATTCGATCAGTTCCTTTGAGTTATTTCTATAATAATAAATCTATGATATAATTACATTAAGCCAATGACTCGTATTATGATAAAATCTCGAAGGCGTCGAGACATTTAAATCTAAAAGTTCGTTGACCGATGATTGTTTGAATATTTCAAATGCGTTCAATGTCGCCTCTTAATAATGGAGAATTTTTTGCATCAGCCTTTTTATTACATTTTGTAGGACAATCACATTCGTTTAAAAAACTTTCTTTTATTACCTACTTCAATTGGGATTTTTAACAAAGTTCTTATTATTTTTGTAATTTTTATATTTGCTTAGGCTGGCATTTGTTGAATTGTGTTATTCGCTTTATTTTCTCAATCCTTCCAAAATTATTCAAGTTTGCGACCTAACAAGGTCAATGCTTCGAACCATTTTCTGAACACATTTTTGCCTACCAACAGTAACATTTCGGTCTGTAATGATGAGATTCCAATTGCCGACCCCTTTTTCATTTCTGTTTCAGTCATTACTAATTCTAGTTAATTTCCTTGTGTTTTCCATCTTGTCGAAAGAGGCCTAACGACGAGTCCCTTGTAAGCACTTAAAGGCGCCAACCTAAATCATTTTGGTGGTTTCTGGCATAATTTGGCCATTGTTTTGACTTTAAACCTTGTAAGTGTGCAACTATTTTGTCTTTAGGAATGGGCGGTCCTCGAACAATGTTGACCTCGTCCAGGCGGTTTTTATTAGAAGATTTGGTGACAACGTGACCGCGTTCGGAGTTTCCTAGTAAATGAGGAGTGACGGAGCTCCCAGTCACGTTTGCAATTAACGTTAGCTGAGTTTGTGAATGATAATAATTTGTAAATACATAAATGCATGGGGTGTTTGTTATGTATGGATAATTGTGATCTTTTGCTTTGGTTTTATGTAGTAATTAATCCACTTTGTCGTGATGATGTTATAATACTTCCTGCCACTGTTGTTTACATAGCAAGTAGTGGTACACCTATACGAATTGGTGTGGGGGATGTACCATAGCTAAAAAGTGAAAAATAACTTTAATTTCGGAAGTCGGTTGTTTTTTTTTTTTTTTTGTAAAAAGTTTTTTACTCACATTCCCATTAACCTCTTACATTGTCAGACGAACAGAACTTAGTCGAAAATATAGATAGGTCTACACCAGCATATATGGCTGATATAAAACGTTTAATAGGACGAAGATAAAAATATATTACCTGTTTTCCTTTCTGTAATATTATTATATATATATAAATACATAAATGCATGTGGTGTTATGTATGGATAATTGTGACCTTTTGCTTTGGTTTTATGTAGGTTTCTAAACGGATGAGTTTAAAAAAGGCTCTAAAATCTACAATACCAATAATTTACTGATGTACTATTGTATTCTGTCGAACTCTTTCCTTTGTCTTTACCACAAGACGCATCATACTTCGTGCCGACGAGTATCAGACAGTTTGCACTGATTATATCGAGGCTCCTTATTATCCTCAATTTAGGATACGTCATACGAACATTGTGTGTTCCCATTATTTATTCACAGATTTGCTCGTAAGCGGTTCGGGACACCTCGGGTAACAGATGGCACATCCGATTTTTTTGCTTTAAGTGGATTTCTCACGATATCTTTTTTATCGTAATTTTTTTGCGGTCATATTTTTTTTGGCAAGGAAGTGGCTTTGTATTTTGATTGCATCGTTAATTAGAGTAAAAAGGGCT
Source organism: Atethmia centrago (assembly GCA_905333075.3). Lineage (NCBI taxonomy): Eukaryota > Metazoa > Arthropoda > Insecta > Lepidoptera > Noctuidae > Atethmia > Atethmia centrago. Next base: position 12,077,887 of record HG995386.1, on the reverse strand, counting down.
TCTAGTGGTCTTTTCACTTTTACCTTTGTTCTTATCTGTTATATCAAGAGATTTGCATTTAGATCTTTGTCTATTTTTACTCTGAAATCTTATTATACATTTATCAGTGCGTGTACAAATGGAATTACATAATCTGGTCTAAAAATACTTGACTTTGGTCCCTACTCTTTGCATAATGTCTAAACTGATTACAATGTCGCCGTTTCATTAATACATTCCGTAATTAATTGACGGATTTGCATAGAAATGGTTTTTATTATTATTTTTTACTCTGCCCCTATGTTATTGGCCTCGTTATCTTTTATTTATTGTGCTATTAGATCTTTCTTTTTTTCTTTAGCAATACGAGAACCTGTTTTTGTTCGTGTAATGGTAGGTGTAACGCCCATTTGAGTAAGATGTGCTTTTTCAAATAAGTATATGACTGGATGATTCTAGCACATGAAGAGGTCAACTTGCTAAACCGACAATGAAGACACCTTGATTGTTTTTAGACTCAAAGACTTAAGTCCTAAGCCCTCCATTTAAAACATTTGCTAATATCTAAATCTTAACACTTTACGCCCACAGTGCTGAGTTCTACGACCGTTTTAAACTGAATCGTCCATTTAATTACATCTCTTTAGATACGTGAGTAAAATCTTTGGCATTAAACTTTTCTGTCGGCATTTTTAATTGATTTCTTAATTAATTTCTTCAAAGATGTATCGGAGTGTAATAATAAAAAATAATGTTTGTTTGTAAAGTCTATTTAATAATTGTATAATTTCTAAAGTCGATATACACACAATTTGTACCTAATTTTAAGCCTCGTGAGTCTGTTTTAGCTTCTGTAACAGCGTCCTATGCGCATTTTTGGGTCGAAGTTTAAATCCAAGAATTAACAGTTGCTCAACTCCGAACTTTCCAAAAACTTCTATCCTTCATTAACGCACGAATACTCCGACTATAAATCCAATTACCTTCATTAACACAATAAGGAGAAACTTCACAAAGCTCATTGATCGTGCTACCAAATCGCTGTAAAATCGATTATTGAAAATACCTCTCTATTCTAGGTATCGATCAAATCTAGATCGCCACCTGGAAAAAATTGGACAAAAAATCTAATAATATTAGGTAGGTGTTTGTGAATAGCCCCGAAGGCAATTTTATTAATAAACCGATTTTATGGGACCGTTGACTCATTTGGTGGCGCCAAACTGTGACTAGTAAATATGGTAATCAGGTTAATACCACTACTATTTGTTCGCGGTGACTTTCCGAAAAACCGGAACGAGTTATGACGTCCAGCTCGTTATCTGGGCTTGTTTTTGTTACGTCAGTGGTTGTAACACCGGAAATCGTACCTGTTTATTGGCCGCATCCTTGTTACGACATCTTTGTTTTTTCCGTTTCGTTATATATTGCTCTCTGTTTATTTTTTTTATTAAACACTGCATTGTCTGTGTTATTGAACTTAGTAGTAATATCATTGTTCTCTTTTTGTTTCAGATTTTACAAAGTGATGAACCAACGACATTGAACAAAAATGCATCTCCAAATAGTCGTAGCTTTTAGCGCTATTTTACTTTGTGATGCTAAACTACCAAGGTTTAAGCCGCACGCACAGCCTAATGAGTTACCAGCCAACCCCTCACACTCACAAGCTTTAGGGCAACTCCAAGCTCAATCAAAAACAGAAAAAACTAGTCGAATAATTGACCAATATCGAGTGCGGCATCGGAGAGAGATATTCGATTCAAAATCGTATGAATCGAGTTTGACATGGGCTCATTCGGAGAGGCTAGACCAGAATGGTGATGTGATCCTCCGGTGGGTGAATACCGACTCGAGTATAACGTTCAGGTTGGAGGCGAAGACTCGTGGCTATGTCGGCTTGGGTTTCAATTCTGCGAGGAACATGAGAGGAGCAGATTTGGTAGTCGCTTGGGTGGATGACAGGAATGGCAACGCGCAAGTTTTGGTAAGTTTTATCAAGATTATTAACAGCTGACCCCTAATTCTCACGATACAGGGTGGTCTTGTTTGTAAAACATGATAAATATAGCGGTAGCGTTTGAATTAATTAAATCGGAAGAATTTGATGACGACCTAAGATTGTGACATTTTGTGTTCAGATATTAATGATTTGTTGATTTGTTTTTATTATGCGATGGAGAATTTTTTTGAATAGATTAGCTTGATTAGATTTTGTGAGTGATTAGAAAAACTCATTTGATACAATGCCTACGCTTTATTAGTATAGGTATGGTTATCTTATGAGATGAATAGGTACAAATAAGGCAGCATCCGTGAAATCAAAAGATTTAAAAATGTAGTACTATCTGAAGGGATTAGGTGCCGAGTAATTAATGTGATTCCAATTTAATTTACCAATAAATCAATAATCTTTCCCGTCAGGCGCAAATCGATACATAGTACCAATTAAAATCTACCTACGCATTAAAATAATCTCTTCTGTAAAACAATCTCAAAGTATTTTTAATTGGTATGTAACGTGATTATGTTATAATTCAATTTTACACGACCATCAAGTTCAGAATAAATTTGCTGTACTTGTTGGGAATATGATCTTTATTATATTTATTAGCACATATTCTTGCTTGAAGCTACATTTTGCACTTTGCAGTGGAGGCCTTGGCAGAGAGTACAACTTTGTGCCCTTTGGCGTCGGGACCCTCGGTCCGTGGGGTCCCAGTGCGCATAAGTTATTTGCGGAAATCGAGAAACGTCTAGTTGATGTAACTGGTGACCGAAAAGCTGGCGGCTTTCTCGCCCAACGCATTAGCATTGCAATTCAGCGAGGAAATGCCGCCAGCATCCTCGGTACAATGCCCCGAGGGCCTTTTTTAAACTTAACTTAGTTTTAATTTAATTTAGTTAATGTTAATAATCATCTTGTAATGGTTATGTAAATAAATATACTTTGCAGTTATACACACAACATAATCAGCCTATAATGTTCCCACTGCTGGGACACAGGCTTTCTCTCTGTGAGAGGGAGTGGGCCGTAATCCACCACGCTGGCCCAGTGCGGGTTGGTAGATGTCACATGTCCTCACGTTGTCTCCTTCACCGTTTTTAAAAGCAGTGCTGATGAAATAATTTACACAAAGTAAAGCGCCTCTCCGGGTTCGAACCTACGGCCGCGACTTACGAGTTGTACTCGTAAGTCGCGGCCGTTACCACTGGGCCACCACTGCTCTCAGTAGTTATTTGATTAATGCTGTACGTGAGCCCCTGAAAACTTTATGAATACCTAAGAAGGTATGTACCTTCTTAGGTATACCTAAGAAGGTACATAATCTGAGAATAATCTGACAAAAAATCAGAATGATTGCATGTATATCAGTATGGTTTTTAATCGTTAAAAGAAATTTTTAGAGGTATCTTCGCGTTTTTCTTCTATCGTATTAAATTAATTGTATTATGTTTTCAACACACTATCTACCTAGCATATATCCTGAAAAATATCATATAATTTTCTGATTTTATTTATTGCAGTGGATCATATACTTTTAGGCATTATAAAACTTACAAAATTTGCGTTTAGGTCCTGTAGTCCCCTTAATGACTAACAAAAAAGGGAGATTACCTGATATTGCTTAGGTACGTGCTAAAACATCTACGTAACTTGACTATCAAGTACCCACATCCACCTGTCATAACGCCTGTAAGCCCCGAAGGGTTAAGGCTCCTGCATACTGGCGCGACTTGTCGCGCGACAAGTCGCGCCAGTATGTAGGAGCCTTTAGGCAGAGTTATACTTATAGTACACCCACATTTCGGTAGTAATGATTATCAATCAAACAACTCAGCCTATAACAGTCCACTGCTGGACATAGGCCTCTCCCAGGCTGCGCCACGACACCCTGTCCTCCGCCTTCCGCATCCAGTCTGTCCCAGCCACCTTTTTAAGGTCGTCGGTCCATCTAGCTGGGGGGCGTCCCACACTACGCTTGCCGATACGCGGTCTCCATTCCAGGACTCGTCTGTTCCACCGGCCATCGGTCCTTCGACACACATGGGCCAGCCCACTGCCACTTCAGCTTGCTGACTCTACAGGCTATATCGGTAACTCCGGTACTTTTCCGGATAACTTTATTTCTGATCTTATCCTTCAAAGAAACTCCGAGCATAGCCCGCTCCATGGCGCGCTGAGCGACCTTTAAAAAGTCTTTTTAAGTCCTGTGTAAAAGGGGTCGAGGAGCCTATTATCTTACACCGGGCACAATTCCAGACTCCGAGCTAGTCAAAAAACCAATAACACTTTGCCCGACCCAATAATCGAACCCAGGAGCTCAGGCTCAGTAGTAGCGCTTGGGACCACCAGATCAACGAGACAATCCACCTGCCAATTTACCTGTCATTACCTACAATTGCGTTACGACAACTTTGCTCAATATGTTGCTCCGGTACTTAACTAGCCGTATTACTGATATTTTATCTTATGTAAGCCCAGGTTCGCACGGGCTTGCGGACGGTGAGCAATGGGTAGCTCGCCGTCCGATAAGGACCAGGCCAGGGGTCCACGGCACGTTGTGTTCCACACGCGCCTCAAAGAGATGTCAGCACAAGTGTAGGGATTCACTAGAGCTGGTGCCAGCCGAGGTCGCGGGAAACTCCGAAAAGGTTACCAAGGCCCCTTGCAACACGGGCAACGGAAGGATCACGGGTGGCTTTTAGTCAGCAAGAGTCTGACACACCCTCGCTCACAGAGCGGGAGAAGTAATTTGATAATGTTCCAGACAAAAAAAAAAAGATATGCACGGGCGATTTTTTCCCGCGGTGATTTTGTTTCGCCCACTGGATTTTCAACGCTCTGCCTAGCGCCGGGAGTTGAAAATCCAACAGTGTGTCTTTTCGACGTGCTGGGATGCACTCTGTTGGATTGTCATCGCTCGGCTCAACACCGAAGAGTTGATAATCCAGTGCGCGATAAAATCCTGCCGCGATATGTTTACGTCCGTGCGAACGTGGGCTAACTGAGTGTTGTAAGCAGCGGGAAAAGCGTTTTACTCTGATTTCCATTTTAAGTTTAACGGTACCTTTGAACGATTTCCAAGCGTTTGTGGTATCGTAAATCGTAATGTCGCGGTTTAAACTAAGCAAACTGTCTGAGATAGTCATTTATCTTTATAATATCTGCGCGCAAATAAAAGATTAGTTGAAGTTCTAGCTGCCGCATTGGACTTGTTGTCGCAAGCGCTGCTGAGCATGAGGTCATGAGGTCTTGTGTTCCATTCCCGGGTCGGGCAGTGTGTTATTGGGTTTTTCCATCAGGAACTTCTCAGAAGCAGCCTGGAGCCTGGATTTGTGCCAGGTTGATGGCATTAGGCTCGCTCCCTATTACATGGGAGTTAAACATAACTGGCGAAATGTGGGTGTACACCTCTGCCCAACCCTTCGGGGAAACAAGGCGTGATATTATGTATGTATGCGGTCAAGTTCTAGTAGTTCTAGCCTTTTCCCAACTATGTTTGGGTCGGCTTCCAGGCTAACTGGATGCAGCTGAATACCAGTATTTTACCTCCACAACCCAGTTACTGAGTAACCCCTTGTTAATTCTGGTTGTCAGACTTTCGTGCTTCTGACCACCCGTAACGACTGCCAAAGATCCACGAATGACAGCCGGGACCAACGGCTTAACGTGCTTTCCGAGGCACGGAGGGGTCTTGGTATGTAAAGATTGTCAACCATCTACGGAACAACCGCGGCAAGCGTAGCTTAACCTGATCGATTGACCCGTGCATTATAACTTAGCCACAAGCCCCTTATCCCCAAGCCCAAGAATTTGGTCTCCTCATCTTTGTAAAATTGGTAACATGACGACACACATGTTGCTTTTGCAGAGTAAGTAGATAAGACATGTTGGTGCAGGTGGTGGTTTATATGGTGAACATAATAAAGAGTTGCTGCATGGAAACGCCGGGCTTTCCCCCCGGCGCCTGTCTGGATTCTAACCTACGCCCTACAACTCGTAAGTCGCGGCCGTTACCACTGGGCCACCACTGCTCTTAACACAGAAAAACAAAACAAAATATTATAAAAACACGCACAAAACCCATAAAAATTACAGCAACGTTACACGAAACCAAACTGCAAACTAGAAACGTTTTTCTGCAGAAACAATGGTTTGCGGTTTTCGATAGACGTGTCAACGTCCTGACTACCAAACCGTGACAGCTGCCATCTCCTCACGGCGACCAAACGTGAGATGATTCGCTAATCTAATAGCCATGAATTAAGGGGCTGCTGAAAATTGGAGTATATTTTATAAGGCTACAATTTAAATGCTCACCTAAATATTTTTCAGACCCTAAGACTAAGTACCAAGTTAAATATGTTAACTTCAAATAAAATAAACCCACTCTATACCGAGGTGCCTAAAGAACAACTTTTTAATTTCAAAAATAATTATACACTCATCAGAATAATTGTACGTGTTGTATTTATATCCTTTTTGTCTACCAAAATAGATAAATGCTCACCAAATCTAGTAAAATAAATTAACTTCAAATAAAATAAACCCACTCTATACCGAGGTGCCTAAAGAAAAAGTTTTTAAGTTCCAAAATAATTATACACTCATCAGAATAATTGTACGTGTTGTATTTATATTATTTCTGTCTACCAAAATGGATAAATGCTCACCAAATCTTGTTTACCTGAAATGGTAACATTAATAATACCCAAAATGACAGTTCTAAATAGCTTTAGTGTAATCAAATTATCCAACCTGAATCCAAAATATATTATTGTCGAACTAAAATTACAGTCGTTTCCCATTATTTATTCCCCCGCAACCCGATTTTTTTTATTTTTCCTACCAGTGATTATTTTTATTACCTTAGTCATTTGTTGCAATAAATATTGGGAGTGAAATATTTATTTGGCTATGTTATCATATTTTAATAAAATTCATAAAACAATAAACAAGTAACATGTATTTGGAATACGCAATATTATAGGTATTTGATATTCAAAAAAATTGTACGATCGACCGAAATTGAAAATCGTGAAATAAAATACAAGGTGTCGTTATGCATCCTCGTCAAATTTCAGGAGGCTGCTATGAAAGACATACATAATCAAATAACATTACGATACCTGCTCAATAATTAATACATACTTGGTTTTCTAGTTATTTAAGTTTGTCAGTATTTTAGAATACACCACTTTCACAGAACAGAATCACCCCGTTGCGTATGCGGTAGTGTGTGTGTGTGTGTGTGTGTGTGTGTGTGTGTGTGTGTCTACTTATTTTATTATTGATTCGTGTCGAGAATCATTAGCATAGTTACCTCCTTGAATTTGACGAGGATGCAAAACGACACCTTGTGTTGGTAACATTTATTTAGTGATAATATAAAATATTAGGTCTGAAATTATCTTTTAAGGCGTTTATAAATCTTTATGGGCATAGAATAAAAAGGAAAACAGGTTAATTTCTACATTACTTTATGAAATACAATCTGGTGAGCATTTATGCATTCTCGCAGGTATTTCGAATTTTTTGGTAGTAAAATTGGTACTTTTCTGGTAGGCGTACTCATTATGAATTTCTTTGACTCAAACACGAATGTGTTTAATGTAAATAAATTATATATAAAAGTATATTTATATAAAATATAAACCTGGACATAGCCAGGTTTATAATTTAAAGATTTTTAGGGTTCCGTTCCTCAAAAGGAAAAAACGGAACCCTTATAGGATCACTCGTGCTGTCTGTCTGTCTATCCGTCTGTCATAGCCGATTTGCTGCGAACCTACGGGACCGATTAAGTTGAAATTTGGTACATATATGAATTTCTCTGACTCAAACACGAATGTGTAACGTTAATAGATGATATTTTTAACTATATTTATTTAAACCATAAACCTGGACTTATGCAGGTTTATATTTTAACAATTTTTAGGGTTCCGTACCTCGAAAGGAAAAAACGGAACCCTTATAGGATCACTCGTGCTCTCTGTCTGTCATAGCCGATTTGCTTCGAATCTACGTTTGGTACACATTATGAATTCCTCTGACTCAAACACGAATGTGTAACGTAAATAAATTAATTTTGAATATGGCGTTCACTTCTACACTATTATAGGTACACCTCTGCCTAACCCTTCAGGGAATACAGGCGTGATGTTATGTTATTTTGCTTTACTTTTTTTTTTTTGAGGGTGGGAAATCATCAAATAACTTCTCCCGCTCTGGGCGGAGCGGGAGGGTGTGTCAGACTCTTACTGACTAAAACCCACCCGTATTCCTTCCTGTTGCCTGTGTTGCGGGGGCCTCGGTGACCCATAAGTACCTTCCCGCGACCCCGGCAGGCATCGGCCCTAGTGGACCCCTACTTTGTGCTGATGACATCTCTTTGAGGCGCGCGTGGAATACGACGCGCCGTCGACCCGGGCCTGGTCCTTACCGGACGGTGAGCTACCCATTGCTCACCGTCCGCAAGCCCGCGCCTACGGTGGCCGGAAATCCGCCCGGGATTCCCGACGCCCTGGGCGTCTCCTGCGGCGGCTAGGGGCGAGAGGGCGCGAAACTTGCCTTTCCCTCAACCGTCCCGCCTCCTCCTTAGCGAGCATTACTGCTTCGCAGAAGGAGGTGACGGCTGCCCGTGCCCTCTCGCTCCGTACCATGGCCTGAACCAGGGCCGGACGCGAGAGGTCTCTGCCGCCGATCGCCTCCACGAGGACACGGCGGTGCTCTGCCCAAGCCGGGCAGACCTCCACCGTATGCTCCACCGTGTCCTCCGGGCGATCCACACAGTGGTGACACCCGGACGTTTCCTCCCGCCTTATCCGACACAGGAACCTCCCGAAGCTGCCGTGTCCGGTGAGGACCTGCGTCAGGCGGAAGGTGAGGACGCCGTGGCGCCTCTCCAGCCACTCCTCAAAGAGGGGACTTATCGCCGAAATCGTGGCGTGCCCAGCACTGGGTTGCGACAACCGTACTTTCCATGACGCCATGAGTTCCCGCCGGAGCTCCGTCCGCTGAGCCGCGATTTCTCGCGGCAACGGACTTACGCCCCGGCGTTTCGCCTCCTCGCGCCACTCCCATACGTGCGTGAGGACTTTTGCCTCCAGATCCCATGGCGGCAATCCGGCAAGGAGGCTCGCTGCCTCACAGGAGACCGTGCGGTATCCTCGGACCATCCGGATGGCCATGACCCTTTGGGCCGCGCTCAACCGGCGGGCTGGCCGCAGCGCCAGAGAGCGCGCCCATACAGGAGCCCCGTAGAGGGCCATGGACCGCACGACCCCCGCGTAGAGCCTCCGGCAGGAGGCGTTTGGACCCCCTAGATTGGGCAGGAGCCGCTTCAATGCGGCGCCCGCCCGCTCAAGTTTGGGAGCCAAACGTCGGAAATGCTCCACGAAGTTCCACCGGCTGTCGAGGACGAGTCCCAGGTACTTCATCGTCGACTCGACGCCGATGGAAACCCCTCCTACCGTTATTTGGGACCCCAACGGTGGCGCGTTCCGAGGACCATGAAAACACATGGCCTCGGACTTGTGCAGGGCCACCTCGAGTCCCAATTGCCGGATCCTTTCGACGATTGTCGCAACCCCGCGTGCCGCTAATTCGGCCGCCGCCTGGTGCGACCTCCCCTGCGCCAGGACCAACGTGTCGTCAGCGTAGCACACTACGCTGACGCCGCTAGGGAGGTCGGCGCGCAGCACCCAGTCGTATCCGATGTCCCACAGATGCGGCCCCAGGACCGATCCCTGTGGGACACCGCACGACATCTCTTGCCGGTTCCACACTCCCTGGTGACCGGGGTAGATGACGGCCCTGTCCGTCAAATAGGCCTCGACCACACGACAGAGGTAGGTCGGCATCCGGTGATACCGGAGTGCCTCCCTGATGCAACTCCAGGGCAGGGTATTGAAGGCATTGGCGATGTCTAGAGACACCGCCAAGACGACCCCACCCTGGGATTTTGCTTTACTGTGTATTAGTTTGTTATTTTGTTATTATTTGACAATAAAGCAATTATTATTATTTAAAATGGCCGAGTTCAACGGCAAAATACTGACCCATAAATCAAAATTGAATGTAAACGTTTACATTACGTTAAAGCTTTTAAGCCGGCTTGTAGTCACTTAACGTTATTAACTTATTAGCTAACGAATCGGATTGGCGGTTGATATGAATAATTACGGCGCTGACAAGACCTAATTGACCAAAATAGGCTTCTCTTAAGTAAAAAAATTGCCAAATCTGTATAGTTTGTGGTAGCGGAAAAAAATATATGTTAATTTTGAACATATTTCCCAGAACTTGATTGTTACCAAAACCTGTTTTTAAAAAAAATCTCGTTACAAACTAACGTTAAACTAACATCTTACCTTGCGTTCTAATCCATGATATCTGTATTAAATATCAACATACGTTACGTAGTTAATTAATAACAAGAACGTCTTATTTGAATGCAGAACTTGGTTGTTTTTTATTTTCGATTACTTAACTCAATGTTGAGTAAATAGATAATTGCTTCATATTTTGCAATAAATTACACGAGTTGTCATCGCGCTTCTCTTTCTTTTCTATGCAATCAGACAGTGACCGCGGCTTAGGTGTTGTCAGCGTCTTAATGCGATACTTATTAAATAGAAATTGAGATTGATATCACGAGTTAGAGAATTGGTTTTGATGTTTGAAATATTTATTTAGTAACTGATGATTTGATGAAGGTTTTACCGTAAACTTAAATAAATACGTTTTCGTTTCTAATAAGCACTTAATAGTAAGGATGGCGATCTGAGATCGATTAATCGAAGAATCGATTTCTAGGACCAAAAATAACAATTTTAAAAAATCGATAGCTAGTACGGACTTCATCCAGTGAATTGATATTTCACCCTAGAAAATCGTGATTCAATTTTACTGTTTTGATAAGAACCTGAACTGTAAATTATTTAAAATTAAAATATGACTCAAAAACTCGCTAGCTGGCTGTGTAGGTACTTATAGTTTCCTTCGTCGCTCGAATTTGTAAAGCAAATTACAAATTCGAAAAGCGAATTGAAATAAATTCGATTTCTGGAAAATCGATTTTTTAATCCTTGATTTTTTTGTGTATCGGTTTATCAGATTTCGATTCGAATCGATTTAAGATTCGATATTTTTTGGAAACAATCGCCATCCCTACTTAAGAGGTAGGCTGTGTTTTCTAAATTGTCAGTTTATTATAACGTTTATGTTATTAAATTAGGTCTAAATTACGTAATACTTCTCCGAAAACTATTTTAATGAAAGCGAAAGACTTAATGGTTAACAAACAACTAAGAACTTTTCAAATAATTCTTTATTTAGAACCAAACTTCTAACAGGTAAATGACACAGTATATTATGTGGGTAGTATTTTAGAAGAAAGCGTCCATAAACTAAAATTGTATCCTACGATAAGTAACAAAAAAAATCTAGTAATTTTTGGCTTTCATCTTCCCTGTTTCCAAAATAGTACCGAATTACAAGTGTATGTCAAACCTTAGAATTCTCCATATCGTTATTAAATTCTTTGGTACAATTCCGTCCCCTTTCTCATACAATCGGCCTTACCCAACGTGTGATGAATCTTTCATGCCCACATGTAGCGAGCCAAGTTCTTTGCATTGAATACTTTTGTTATACAATATTTCACAAACATGAATTTGCATACTCAATACACTTTTCTTTGTTGAATTTACGGCAGATGTATGTTTTAAATGTCTTTGTGGCCAGCTTTAACATTATAGGTACTTGGTTCGTATACAAACTTCAACCTGCAAAAGGGTTGAGTTTTGAAATATCCTTTTTCAATAAAAAGGATGTTTCGAAACTCAACCACCACCGCCAACCAACCAGCATGCAATCATACTAATTCTTGCCGGCGACTACAATCAACTCAGCGTATCACAGTCCACACTGTGCTAGACACAGGCCTCTCCCAGGCTACGCCTTCTGCATACAGTCTGTCCCAGCCAAGGTGGCTTTAAGGTCGTCGGTCCATATAGCTAGAGGGCGTCCCACACTGCGCTTGCCGATACGCGGTCTCCACTCCTGATCTCGTCTGCTCCACCGGCCCTTGGGTCATCGTCAAACAAGGCCTTCACTGCCATTTCAGCTTGCCGCGATTTCATTCGCGTGAAATTTCTTATTTTGTAATAAAATAAAATGTATCACAATACTGTAGTTTCCCATTACTGAAAGAATTTTCGGAATCGGATAAGTAGTTCCGAAGATTAGCCCATACATATAAACTCACAAATTTTACCTCTTCATAGTATAGATTTTCACCTGTACGCCATGTGTCCGCATCCCATTACAGGCTGTAAGTTGTCTGTCTGTTGATCTGTGTGGTGGCATCAATGACTATACAGCCTCTCTCTTTAGGTGGCAGGGATATCGACGCGCTTTGTAACTATGAATTCAGCACATGATTCTGGACCCTTAAGGGTTCAGAACCATGTACTCATCCATGGTCGATGCGTCGATGTCCCTGCCATCCTGTATATCTATGTACCTACCGATATCCGAGGTGCCTATATAGTCTAAGAGACAGACATTAATTTCCATCTGAAAGGTTCCTGATAAAAATACTCGTAATATTACGAAAAAGCTCATTTGAAAATGTGCTTAGCTCGGTTCGCGCAAGCGTTTTTTTCCCGCGGCGATTTTTTTTCGCGCACTGCTTTTTAACGCTTTTCTTGGCGCAGGAGACTTGAAAATCTAACAAAGTGGGTTTTTTTCGACGCGCTGGGATGCACTTTGTTGGATTCTGTGTTCGGCTCAACACCAAGAGTTAAAAATGCAGTGCGCGATAAAATCCCACCGCGATATTTTTACGTCTGTGCGTCTTGGACCTTCTTACGTATTTACAGAGAGAGATTATATCTTATCTTATTGGCTATATTATAGACTTACATTCGTTGCTCAGCGTTTTATTAAATATAGCTTTTATTATTTCTGTCTTTTAATCTACCTACGAGTAGATTATAAGAGTATGATGTGGTCTCCTATACACACTAGCACACTAATATTTGTCCCTGTTTTTGTTACCTTGCAAGAAATTGAGTAGCCTCCGTTGGTGATCCAAATAAATACATATCAATTACATCTCACGAACACCTTTTTAAGGCCACCTCTAAGTGTCCGTTGGTTGACAATAATTCCTTCCCCAACAAAAACAATTGATGTTTCCACATACTACAACCAACAGTTAACTGCAGTATACCTTCTACCATAAGGACCATTGTTCTTTGTATACGGAGGAACAATCGGTTCCCCTCTTCACCTTTGTTTCTGAAAGGAGCATTTATATGGAATATCTGTATTAATTATAGAAATGTAAGCTTTGTTGTCTCGCGTATGCCTATTGTTTTGACATATATAATATATATGATGTGTTATGATATTATTATTCCTATCGTTCTAAATTGTTTTGTTTACAGCATCGGGTATGAGAATTTGGTCTCACAAGATGTCCGTGATTAACATTTTGTAGGAATTTGTCATGAACACGATGATAACGTGATGTTGTTTTTTATTTGCTTATCAATTGTTTTATTAAAATTCTTTTATCAATATCCGAGTCTTATACATTAATAATAATGATATTTTCGTTATGAATTCATTTTTGTTCCATAATTATCGACGCACCTTCCTTGTTAGGAAAAAGAAAAGATCATTAAAAGAAAACAAGAATATTTTTTCACTCTTATTATGAAGATCATTAAAATGAAAAATGCTAACATTTCCCCCGGACATCATTACAAATGAAGAATTACCATGGATTTTCCTTATTTCTACAGAAAGATACTAGTGTTTAATATGCACATTTTTATCAGGGGTTCGTTTTAAGCCACACAGGCTTCCCCTGAGGTTAGGGTAATGTTACAAATGGTTAACCACTCCTGCGTTGAACTCCCCGCACCGGTACAGTCAAACAGAGGTAAATTTTAAAAAGCGAAGGATCCGGTAAGTTATAAAAAAGGTGGACTAGTTAATTTGTGAAACGAAGAGATCTTGTTTCGACTCTAACAAACTATAAGATTCAGTAATGAAGAATAACGTTGGAAGAAAAATCTCTTAAAAATATTTTCGAAGTGCTATTATTTTTTCGTGTCTCGCAAAAATGTCTTCACAGACCTCGATTATGCAAAGACATGCCTTAAAAACTATAAAATGTATGTCTTACGCAAACAAATCCTGTGAATTGTGATCACTCGTTTACTAGGAATGACGCTGAATATTCAACGTGTGTACTGTGATAAAACATTGAATATACAACCGTTCAAAATGACATAAACAACATAATAACATAATATTCCTTATTTATCCAATCAAACGAAACTATGTACCTATATGCACTCACAAGGTACTTATTGTCATTCTTAGAGCATACTTTTCGATCAGTTTACCGCGCACGATCTGTCATCAACGTGAATTAAAAACAACTAAACAAAAAATAACAATAATAAAATTAGTATTCCATAAAAGCGGGCCAAGTTATCGTTATTTGGAGAATTCCATGCTCAATCGATTTCGTGCGCGAATGTACACCAGGATACTGTCGCACGCATCACAGATTAGCTGTTTTAAACGAAGTACAGTCACGTACAGTGACTCACCTGATTCATATGATCGTATAATGTAGTAGCCCGTTGTTTCCTGAAATGGTTGATAATGATCTAAGGTGTTAAGCGCACTGCAGGCTTATCATGGCGCTTTCTATTTCTACGAAGAATAGACACAGCTCTTTCTATACAAAGTGACATTTCGTTTCTCCATTTTTGACATCGCACCGTAGAAATCCTTCTACAATCTGACATTTTGTCTTTCGTTTCTAACGATCTTTGTCTAGGTCCTTTTTTATGTAGAAGGATTTCTACAATGTCAAAAATGGAGAAACGAAATGTCACTTTGTATAGAAAGAGCTGTGTCTACTCTTCGTAGAAATAGAAAGCGTCATGCTAAGCCTGCTGTTGTCATATCAATGTCAGCCTTTGGGGGGTGCATTAGAATAAACTGCAGGAGTGTTGGTCCTTAAATGTACGTCCGGCGCAACCTGACCAACCAGTCCCGTCCCGCTATCTTTTCTCACTGGCCAATACTTTTTACTAAAGTTAGGGTTCCCTAGAAGAGCGCACATAACCTCTGCAATGCGAATTACTTCACTGAAACGTTAATTATGAAAGTAAGCTGGTGTTTCCCTAGAGAGAGTTTTTGAGACCGTAAAGTCAAACCACAAGAATTAAATGGCTAGATTTGCCCTCACCGTACTAAATCACGCGAAAAAGCTCACACATTCAAGAGTGAGCTCACACATTCTTAAATAGCATGTTATATGACAATTAAGTCAAGTCACTGCTTCATTGTGTGTCAGACAGAGGTGTCAAAAGGAAACAGAAACGCGACAGTCTTTTGACCCGATAGGGCGAATCTAACGATTTAAATCTTTGCTGCTGCTGCCATCAATTTCATGACAGAAACTCTAGCTTTACGCATAGCTATACTGGATAGGTATTTCGAAATACACTAGTGGCTGCAATGAACTTAGAAGATAATAGAATGGGGTTAACAAGTTTAATTATTGTTAAGTTAACATATTATACTAGCTTTTGCCTGAGGCTACGCCCGCGAGGATGTCGGAAAATATCCCACGGGAACGTACTACCCAGATTAAAAGGAAACGAAGCGATCGCATACCTCATAGCTGAGGAAAAGGCCATTGAATCCTAGCGCTGCTGCGCCCGCCGCCGTCAACCATAATTATTTTGTTTCGCGTAATTTTGAATCTGTGATATCATGTAAAGTATTTAAATGTAAATATATTTTTATTTCAAATGCCCAATTTAAATAACATACTTTATTGGATAAGGATTAATATAATACCGGTTAAAATGGCTTCGGAAATAACAATTACATTTTTATTAAATTTTGAAGGCTAAAAATGGTTACTGTGGGTCATCCTTAGAAGATAGATATAGGCTATCGCGGACCATTTCTGTTGAACTTTTTATAATCTACAATCCTGTAGAACATACATTTTATGTATCTTGTACGGTTTACGCGGCGCACGCCAGTAAGAAAACATTGAGAAAATATCGAGATATCCTAATTATTTGCATGTTTTATTTTATTAATGTATTTATACACCAGATAAAAATCTAAACCCGGTCATACAAACAGACACGAAAAGCGACTTTAATTTAAAATAATATATATAGATTATAATTATATAAAGAATTAATATGTATAGATTATCAAAACTTGAGATGGATGTTTTCAAACCTGAGGGATGTTTCTCCCCGCCCTAAATATCAAATGAGCCGTCAAGGAGATTATTCGATATTCCATTATGGTGATTTAATTCAATCCAAAAGGTCTGTACTTAATTAAACAGTACGAATGAACCTTTTTCAAAAAAAGTTAAATTAACAATCGATGAGAAAGCCACTTCACTATAACTTTTCCTAGTTAAGGGAAATTAACTTTTTTTTTAAATAGCATCATTTTTGGCTAATTATTTTCCAGGCGACTAACAACTTGAAGGGCGACTAACTATATGCTACTAAAAATAACTTGGCAGCGATTAAATATTATTTTTAAATCTAAATCAACAAAAGTTAACTAATATTTTTATTTAGTTCACACAATCAATATAGTAACTACCCATACTAATACTAATAATATAAAACGAATTGTTTGTGGTTGGTATGATATCATCTACTGTTATTGAATCATTTAGGTTAGGTTAGGTTAGAGTTAGAACAATGACCATTAAGGAAGGAAGGCGAGCGAGCGAAGCGAGCGAGCCGCGGCAGCATCCGCCGAGCGCCAGATCCCCTCTATTGTTGGTGACTCAGTTACCAAAACAAAAACTCGAGCCAGTTAAAATTAAAATAAACCTAAAAACTGATTATTAAGCGGCTACTTTCTACTTAGAATTATCCTTCGCTGTAGCTGCCAACCTACTATTTTTGATAACGGCTTTAATTATTCTTTAATCCCAAATTCAGATCAATTTGTCGCCGCGTTAAATACATGGCATTTTTAATTGGGTTTAATGGATAATCTGGAATTAAGCAGACTCTTGAAGAAATACAAAAGAATGAGATCATGAGGCCGCCACGCAGTCACATAAGGCTTTCCTACAGTTAACAATGCCCCCCATTGTGCTACACCCGTCGCCTTAACATTACACCAGTATATTCCCTTCCTTATAAGTACAAGTATTCTCTTAACAAAGACTTCAAGACTTCAAAGCAGTTAATTTCAGTCAATCAGTACCAATATAACCCGTTTAACTTAAACCCACTCGCACCCAAAAAATGTTAAGTACCAATTTGAGGTCCAGAAATGGGTCCTAATTGAATCAAAGACTTATAATTGGTGAATCAGTTTATTTTGCACAAATATCCCGTGGAATGTGATATTTTAAGAGATGCAATGTCAAGCTTTCTTTTATTTTAATAAGTGATTCATCGGTATTTCCACAATCTTTGTTTTTGTTGCGCAATTGTGCAAAATTCACTTAATCCTTAAGATGCTATTATCGCCCGGTGGAGTCACAGAATAAAAAAAGCACTTACATTTAAAAAACATCAAATTTTCCGACAGCGTAGAAAGTGAACTTTAAAAAAGCTGGAAACAAGATAACCTATTTCTATATCTATACAAGGAATCACATGCAGTTGGAGGCAATAAATAGGTCTTTTGTTTTTTTTTGGGTGGCAAATCATCAAATAACTTCTCCCGCTCTGGGCGGAGCGGGAGGGTGTGTCAGACTCTTACTGACTAAAACCCACCCGTATTCCTTCCTGTTGCCTGTGTTGCCAGGGGCCTCGGTGACCCTTTAGTACCTTCCCGCGACAATAAATAGGTCTTGATTGTTAAATTTAAGAAGATGCCTTCGACTGCATTAGATGAGAATTAGTGGGGTTTTTGAACCCAGCTACAGAATTTGTTAACAAAAGAAAGCTGTTTTATTTGGAAACACAATTATTTTGACTTTATTATTTGATCGTACGACAAGAGTCATCACACGCCCACAACATAGAGCTAGAGCTTCACGCCAATGAGTAGAGTACCTGCGGCCAGCCCGCCGGTTGAGCGCGGCCCAAAGGGTCATGGCCATCCGGATGGTCCGAGGATACCGCACGGTCTCCTGTGAGGCAGCGAGCCTCCTTGCCGGATTGCCGCCGTGGGATCTGGAGGCAAAAGTCCTCGCGCACGTATGGGAGTGGCGCGAGGAGGCGAAACGCCGGGGCGTAAGTCCGCTGCCGCGAGAAATCGCGGCACAGCGGAAGGAGCTCCGGCGGGATCTCATGGCGTCATGGAAAGTACGGTTGTCGCAACCCAGTGCTGGGCACGCCGCGATTGCGGCGATAAGTCCCCTCTTTGAGGAGTGTCTGGAGAGGCGCCACGGCGTCCTCACCTTCCGCGTGACGCAGGTCCTCACCGGACACGGCAGCTTCGGGAGGTTCCTGTGTCGGATAAGGCGGGAGGAAACGTCCGGGTGTCACCACTGTGTGGATCGCCCGGAGGACACGGTGGAGCATACGGTGGAGGTCTGCCCGGCTTGGGCAGAGCACCGCCGTGTCCTCGTGGAGGCGATCGGCGGCAGAGACCTCTCGCGTCCGGCCCTGGTTCAGGCCATGGTACGGAGCGAGAGGGCATGGGCAGCCGTCACCTCCTTCTGCGAAGCAGTAATGCTCGCGAAGGAGGAAGCGGGACGGTTGAAGGAACGGCAAGTTTCGCGCCCTCTCGCCCCTAGCCGCCGCAGGAGACGCCCAGGGCGTCGGGAATCCCGGGCGGATTTCCGGCCACTGTAGGCGCGGGCTTGCGGACGGTGAGCAATGGGTAGCTCACCGTCCGGTAAGGACCAGGCAAATGTCGACGGCGCGTTGTATTCCACGCGCGACTCAAAGAGATGTCGTCAGCACATATAGTAGGGGTCCACTAGGGCCGATGCCTGCCGGGGTCGCGGGAAGGTACTTATGGGTCACCGAGGCCCCTGGCAACACAGGCAACAGGAAGGAATACGGGTGGGTTTTAGTCAGTAAGACTGACACACCCTCCCGCTCCGCCCAGAGCGGGAGAAGTTATTTGATGATTTCCCACCCTCAAAAAAAAAAAAAGAGTACCTACACCATTTCTAAAGTAGAAAAACCGGCCAATTGCGTGTCGGACCACGCACAGAGAAGGGATGAAGGGATTCTGTAGTTGGGATGAATTTATCACAAGAACAAACTTAACATTTTAGTTTAAAAACATGAAGAATGTAACTAACTAATTAAATGCAAAACACAATAATAGTTCATTTGATTTTCAACAAGCCGACACAATAAAATATTTGCTAATTTACGAAATTCAACAACACCTCATAGTAGTTGTTGCCTACGCATTTTCTCTTTCGCGGTAATAACTCGCTCGAGAACGGCTTACCACGCACAGTAACGAGCGGTGTTTTGGAACCCCCAATTGCTACCGAAGTATGCCCGAAGTAGCATGTTCGGAACTACGAATAATACTGTATTTTGACAAACCATGTGCGGCTTATTGGCGCTAGTGTTGTCGGAATTCTTAGTTGAGACAAAAAAATTACCAAACTGCGTTCGCGATTTAGGATAGACTAAAAAGACGCGTTTTTGTAATATTGTTTATCTTACGAAGTAGTAAATACCTGTGTGTACCTACTAATTACTTGGTAATAATAAACTCTAGTATAGTCATTGTTCTGAAGGGAAACTAGTAGGAATTGTCTTGTATGAAGCCGTCGCCCCTGCTACCTAAGAGTATTTTGTATCATATATGGTGGAGGTCTGCCCGGCTTGGGCAGAGCACCGCCGCCGTGTCCTCGTGGAGGCGATCGGCGGCGGAGATCTCTCGCGTGCGGTCCTGGTCCAGGCCATGGTACGGAGCGAGAGGGCATGGGCAGCTGTCACCTTCTGCGAAGCAGTAATGCTCGCGAAGGAGGAGGCGGGATGGGTGAGACAGAGGCAAATTTAGCGCCCTCTCGCCCCTAGCCGCCGCAATAGACGCCCTGGGCTTTGGAAATCCCAGGCGGATTTCCGGCCACCGTAGGCGCGGGCTTGCGGACGGTGAGCACTGGGTAGCTCGCCGTCCGATAAGGACCAGACCCGGGTCGACAGCGCGTTGTGTTCCACGTGCGCCTCAAAGAGATGTCAGCACAAGTGCAGGGGTCCACTAGAGCCGATGCCTACGGGGGTCACGGGAAAGTCCGAAAGGGATACCGAGGCCCCTGGCAACACAGGCAAGGGAAAGAACACGGGTGGGTTTTAGCCAGTAAGAGTCTGACACACCCTCCGCTCCGCCCAGAGCGGAAGAAGTTATTTGATAATGTCCCAACCATAAAAAATAAAACAGTATTTTGAGTATGCAAGTCTACAAAGGCCCGCTTTGAAACCTACATTCATGTCAAGCACGGCTTATCATTACGTTATTGAAGACCCATTAAACAGGAAGTGTATCCAATTGGTAATCTAATCCTTATACTTGGTTATCTATTTAATTTCCCTAAAACCCTCCGGGTATAATCATGAGCCATCAGCCATCCAATTTAATGGGTTACCGAAATTCTTTTAATGCCATTCGTCATAGGCATGAGATTTATTACTCTGTTTTAATATAAGGGGCTTGTTTTATGGAGGCAAAAATGACAGGGTTGGCATGCGAGTAATTTTTTATTTCAAATCAAATCAAAAATGTTTATATGCTAGAAAATACATACAAATTCAAGGAAAGATCTTATGTCCTAAAAGTCTTTGTATTCTGCCTGCAAGCAAGCGTGCAAATTATTTACTTACGTCTATTTATGTAATTATTATGATGCAATTAATATTATTTCAATAATTCTAAACTCAATTATTCATTTTCATTCAATAGTAGGTACATACCTAACATTAATTTTTAAATTCCATAAATTCCTTAATGCTATAGAAACAATTATTAAAATTATTTAATTTTTTTTTTAATTAGTTTAGTATGCGTTCTTGAGATCATGATACAATTCGCACGCTTAATAGAATACAGGCTTGTCTCAAAAGTAGATTTCTGGAAATCTGTAAGGGAAATCGCCGTTAAATGTTTTTGATTAAATCTGTGCAAAAAAAAAATGCAGAAATCCTAACTTTGACTCAAGCTCTAATAGGTCAGTATTCTATTAAGACGCTGACAACACCTAAATCGCGGTCACTGTCAGATTGCATAGAAAAGAAAGATAAGCGCGATGACACAACGCTTGTAATTTATTGCAAAATATGAAGCAATTATCTATTTACTCAAAATTGAGTTGAGTAATCGAAAATAAAAAACAACCAAGTTCTGCATTCAAATAAGACGTTCTTGTTATTAATTAAATACGTAACGTATGTTGAATTTTAATACAGATATTTTAGATTAGAACTCAAGGTAAGAGGTTAGTTTAACGTTAATTTGTATCGAGATTTTTTCTTAAAACGGGTATTGGTAACAACCAAGTTCTGGGAAATATATTCAAAATTAACATATATTTTTTCCGCTACCAAAAACTATAGGTATACATTTGGCAATTTTTTTACTTAAGAGAAGTCTATTTTGGGCAATTAGGTCTTGTCAGCGCCTTAAGCGTGCGAATTGTCGTCTCAATGTGTAACCAATCTTATGTTAGAGAATTTAAAAAAAAACGTTAAGGGGCTTGTTAAACTTTGTCCACTTTTAAAATTCAGGTAAAAAAACACTTTCTCTCTCCCTAAACATCATCATTACTTATAGTTATATAGTTCTTGATCTTGTTTCATGTTTATGGCATATATATATATATATATATATATGTATGTATGTATGTATGATATATGTTATGTATAGTATATGCTTTATGTATTATAAGTATTTATTGTATATGTAACTGGTACACCACTGACTACCTGCAGTATTGTCTCTCCTCCCCCTTTAATCCATCCAAAGGTTGTCTGTAAAAGATCGCTTTTAGCGATAAGACCGCCCATTGTGTCACCCTATGTAAAATTTCAACATTTGTATCTGTAATTTTTATGGTGTACATAATAAAGAGTATTCTATTCTATTCTATTCTTGTTTTATGGCGGTAAAAAGGATAGGATTGGCATGCGAGTGAGGTTATTTTTTGTTTTTTTTTTTAATTAATTTTGTATGCGTTCTTGAGATCATGATACAATTGTCGTCTCAATGTGTAACTAATCATAAGTTGGTAAAAAAAAAACTTTTTTTTTTATTAAGTCCATAATATGACATAACATAACATAACATCACGCCTGTATTCCCCGAATGGTTAGGCAGAGGTGTACTATCTATTACTATCGTACACCCACATTTAACCAGGTTTGTTTAAGTCCCATGTAATAGGGGCGAGACTATTGCCATCAACCGGGCAGAAATCCAGACTCCGGGCTGCTACTGAGCAATTACAGATGGAGAAACCCAATAAAACTGCCCGACCCGAGAATCGAACGCAGGACCTCATGGTCAGCAGTAGAGCTTGCGCCCACTAGACCAACGAGGCAGTAGATGTAATGTTTTTCTACTTCACTGCAAAGTAGGTTAAGAGGACGATAAATACCAGCGACCTTGAGCGAGTGGGAGGAGCTTGCGTCACCCCCCGCGACCCCGCAACCGTTCGCACGTAATGTAGGGTAACCATACGTTTCAGATTGTGTGGACTGTCCTGCCTGATTTTTTAATCACAACCCAATTTTTTTTTATGTAGTGTTCATAAATAAGGTAATATTCTGATAATAAAATAAGATTGTAATATATTATATTATTTTAATAGTTTGCATTGAATAAGTTGGTTTAAACAGGCTGTAATTTTAAACACCATCAACCTCTCTCGTCATTGTACTCATCATTATAAACAACTTTTACTATATTGGACACAACATGAAATAATTTGGACTAAACATGAAATCGCGAAAAAAAATCAGCTTTTCCCTACATTTTGACGAATTAAGCGAACATAAATGTAGGGAACAGCAGAAATTTTTTTCGCGACTTTACGAGGCACGCATGAGTCTCGGTACGTAAAGATGCTCACCCATCCACGGAACAACCGCGGCAAGAATAGCTTAACCTAATTGATCGGCCCGTGCGGCTCTGATGCGACTAACGAGCTCTTTAGCTATGGAAACGATATAAAGTGAAATGAAAAGCCAAAAATCTAAATAAATAAATTTAATTCCAAAATAAAACAATTAATTTCTTTAGTGACAGATGAGAAAATATGAGATGTGCAGGCAAGATTTAGAGAGGGAATGGGCTGTATGGATCAGGGGGCCGATTCTACTAATTTGCAAAGTTATACGCTCTGTACCGTCTCATCAATGGTTCGGTTTCGTTCGGCTCTCGTTCGTCCCCCATAAATCTATTCTACAATTTTTATGACAATAACTGAAACTGTAACTGACTGTAACGAAGTCGAAACCCAACTCAATCACTACGGGAATGAATGGTAATGAATGAGTGTTACCTATAGTTCAATTAGTAAGTTTATAATATTACTATAACAAAAATGGTTTAATAACAAATAAAGTTTATACGAATAATAAACCCATTAAAACTTATTTTCCGTTATATTTAAAGTAAATTATTTTTTCCATATATTTTAATAATTGTAAATTAGCAGATTTTCTTAAAGGAAACAGTCTGGGCGGTTCGAATCGCGTAAAACGAAACGGATTTTGAATGTCGGATAGAGTTACTTTACTATAAAATAAACAGCGGGAATGGAATACTATAATAACTACTATACTACATGGCATGGTGGCCATGCCAATAGTCGCTGATTACTGTTGCATGTCATTGAAACAAAGAAATAATTTTAGGATCAGTAGGTATCGCGGTATGATGTGTGATGTGATAAGTATTCAATGATTTTCGAATAATATTAGTTCTAACATCAAATATATTAATATTCCGGTGCGTACCTAGGTAGGTACCTACGTATGCCTTTTTTTTTTTTTTTTTGAGGGTGGGAAATCATCAAATAACTTCTCCCGCTCTGGGCGGAGCGGGAGGGTGTGTCAGACTCTTACTGACTAAAACCCACCCGTATTCCTTCCTGTTGCCTGTGTTGCGGGGGCCTCGGTGACCCATAAGTACCTTCCCGCGACCCCGGCAGGAACCTACGTATGCCTACAATAGCAAAAAGAATCATACGTTGTTCGTATGTAAAATATGAAAACGCTTGAAAACCCTGATTGAGTTGAGGTTCAATTGCCATTTTAGAACAATGTTGTTAGTAGAATCGCCCCCCAGAGTAAGTTAGTATATTTGGGGAGTCAGTTTACAAGGGATGGAAAGATTGATGAAGATGTGGAAAGGAGAGTAAATGCGGGAAATAAAGTGAATGGTACTATACATGCGACTGTAACCAACTAGTCGATGCCTAAAAAGGCTCGACTGGCTGTTCATAATGGTGTGCTGGTGTCTAAGTTTATGCATGGAAGTGAATGAATTTTGGGTGAGGCAAAAGAAGCATAAAAGTAGAATAAGGGCCGATTTTTCAATCGCCAGATAACTTTTATGTGAAGAATATGTTTGACGTTTTGACAGCTTTTGTATAGAATATATTTCAAAGTGCCATATTTATTCCTCAGATAGAAGTTAACTGATGATTGAAAAATCGGCCCTAAATGCTGTGGAAATGGTTCCTTGCGAAGCATGTGTGACGTGACTGTAAATGATAGGCTGAAAAATTATGTGATAAGGCAACGGTGTGGTTTAAAAGAAGCGTGCAGCTGGCCTTCTATAGTTTTTGCCTTCCCCTTGGGAAGAAGGCGTGAATTTGTTTGTACTAATAATTTTTTTTACATTTCGTAGAAATGTAGTCATTTTTCGAAATATTTCTCTTGTCGAGTGTCTTGATCTTCCTGTTTCTCTGTCTCTTCTTTGTCTGTATTTTGCCTTCAACCAAAACCATTGATTCCATTCCAGTTGATGGTCCTGGAAATATAAAAAAAAAAATCCTGTGAATCTACATTGTATATAATAAATAACGAACCATTGTCAGTTCTTTCACTATTTTCGTCATTATTTATTTCCGTCGGGTCGCAAAAACCAAAATATTAAAACATAATCTTATTAATGAGCTGCACCTGTTTATTTAAACTAGACAAGTTTCTAACCTAATATAACGGGATTGTCCCCATAAAACCATAATAAATGGTATGCCTAGAATCTACAATTTATTTAATACTCACTTTGTCTCCGCATTTTCATGTTGGGAATCATTGTCAGTTCTTTCATTATTTTTAACATTATTTATTTCCGTCGGGTCGCAACAACTAAAATATTAAAACATAATCTTATTAATGAGCTGCACCTGTTTTTTTTAAACTAGACAAGTTTCTAACCTACTATAACGGGATTGTCCCCATAAATCCATAATAAATGGTATGCCTAGAATCTACAATTTAATACTCACTTTGTCTCCGCTTTTTCATGTTGGGAATCATTGTCAGTTCTTTCATTATTTTTATCATTATTTACTTCCGTCGGGTCGCAACAACTAAAATAGTAAAACATAATCTTATTATGTATTACACCTGTTTTTTTTAAGCTAGGTAAGTTTCAAACCTGCTGTAACGGGATTGTCCTCAAAAAACCATAATAAATGGTAGTCTACAATTTATTAGGTAGGTACTTACTTGTTCTTCGCATTTTCGTTTCGGGAATCTGTATTATTTTTTTATCCTCCTAAAAAAAAAAAAAATAGATACGGATCTAAAGTTATGTTTGAACTTACTCGTAAATAATGGATATACTCGCGCACAAATTATTATCAAAATAACATTTAGCTAACCTCATTATATTATAATAATATATGAGAAACTTACCTCAGTATCCTGTTTCTTTCATGTATACGTCATTTCTCTTTCAGAACTATAGTTGTTCTACCCATATTGTCGAAAAAATACGTAAGTACAGCGGTCGCGCAAAGCGTCAGCGTCTACCCGTGACAGTGGTCAGCGGTACACTGCCGCCCGTCGCCCGCGCAGAGCGCCGCATGCCGTTCCGTTCGATTTTATAGGGAATATTTATTTTTAGTAATAAAAGTATGAATATTTGAAAAAATTCAGATAGAATTATAGATAACTATATAGTCTATTCATACAAAAAAAACCATGAAAATATCTTTAGTAGTTTGGAAGTAATTTCGATTTTTATATTTGGGTAGACCTTACTTCCAGAATTTATTTCATGAAGTATTTTACTACAATACTAAAATATTCACAGATATAATTGATGTGTATGCGGTCTAGTTTAACATATATTGTTTGCGTAACTTACTTGCATTGATTGAAGGCGTAATAACAGGTTTAAAAGTCACTAAAATCATATATCTGCACCTTAACATAAACTAATGCTGTATCCCAAAAGACGTAGGAACGCAAGATAAAATGAGTTCTTGAACTTACAAAATCTCGTTTCAAATTAGCTGATACGCGTACCCACCTACGTAGGTATAGCTATCACAGTATTACGTAAAACTCAAAGCCATCATACAAATAAATAAAATTTAAGTTTTTAATGTCAAAATAACAGCTTTTTACTAAATGCATAGAAAAGTATATGTATACTGTATTTATAACAAAAAAACATTTTTTTTTACTTGCCTTTCCGTCTGTTTGTTCCGGCTAGTCACCGAAACGGCTAGATCGATTTTGCCGAGACACTGGCAGATACCTGATATTATAAGGAGTAACTTAGGCTACTTATATTTATAAAACAACACCACGCGGGCGAAGACGCGCGCTGCAGCTAGTACGTAATAAACTCACGCTTTCTTCCCATGGGAAGAAAGCGTGAGCAGGTAGAAACTACAGAACACAACCTGCGACGATCCTTACGTACTCCTTTTGCTTGTTTACCTACGTTCATACATTGAGTCATACACGCACGCCAGTTGCGACTCCTACGCACCTGACTTTTCTGAAGAACGTCACCGATAAATTCACTATACGTCCTTCTAGAGCGAGGGGAGCTTGTGGCTAAGTAATAACACCCGCACGGGTCGATCGATCAGGTTAAGCTACGCTTGCCGCGGTTGGTCCGTGGATGGGTGACCATCTTTACATACCAAGACCCCTCTGTGCCTCGGAAAGCACGGTAAGCCTTTGGTCCCGGCTGTCATTTGTAAATCTTTGACAGTCGTTACGGGTCGTCAGAAGCTCGAAAGTCTGACAACCAGTCTTACCAAGGGGTATCGTGTTATCCAGTAACTGGGTTGTGGAGGTCAGATAGGCAGTCGCTCCATGTAATAATTCTGGTATTCAGCTGTATCCGGTAAGACTGTAGACCGACCCCAACATATTTGGGAAAAGGCTAGGCAGATGATGACGTCCTTCTAGAGCGAAAGCCAGTCATCAATTTATGTAGGTAGGTACATATGACACAGAGGTCATAAGTGCCTTATCCGATGAAGCTACAACCCTTACACCAAGAAGGTACGCAGTGTCGTCATTCACAGTGATCGAAAAAGTTAAGTTTTCTCAACAAAAGAAAATACATTTGGGAAATCAGTACGCGGGTAGGTACCTCTGAAATCGTAAAGAATTCAAAGACAAACCTTGGAAGCACTACACTTTAATAATGAATGTTCTTTAGTTAGCTTTAAAGAAAAGTCAGTAACTTTGTTATTTACTTTTTAAACAGAGTTTCTTTGGGATGGCATTGAGTAATAAGATTATTTTCTAATGGAAAATACGAAACTAAAGTACTTATATATTTTAGTGACACTGTCCACGTGTAAAGATTTTTATTCTCTTCTACGTAAGTTGGTATTATTTATACTTTTTCTACAAGGGATACAATTATCTCTAATCCCGAATCTATGCTTTCAGCCCAAAATAAATAGAATACATTGAGTCACTCTAAATTTTAACACTAACAAAAACATAACCACTTACATAAAAAGAAGTCGACTCACAAAATATAATAATTTTAATAAACAAATTTGTTTTAAAAGAACCTGAACTCCTACGTAATATTCCAGTTATTACGTCACAAGAATGACGTCAGTCGGCAGTTGCATAACTGCCCTCGAACCTCCACTTGCATAAAAACAAGTCAAGACTCGCAAAATATAATAATTTTAATAAACAAATTTGTTTTAAAATTCCAGTTATTACGTCACAAACGTCAGTAGGCACTTAGGCAGTTGCGCAACTGCCCACAGTGGCCTCGAAGTTTTATTAAAGGCAGACTCGAGAGCACTAGAACATACTCGTTGCATCGTTGAATATGATGTCATAGGATATGTCTGCTTCTTTTTCCCGTATTCCTGCAAACGAGCAAGGTTCGTAGGTCCAAAAACGAGCCAAACCAAAATAAGTCATATTTTCGTCATCTGCGGTTAACATTAAAGGTGCCTTTTGGTATCATCTGCATAGCTTTTTCTTGGCCATATAATATGTGGTCAGGAAAAGGTTAGGCTATATTAGGCTAAGCTATAATATTAGGCTAGGTTATAATATTATTATAAATTACTAGCTGCGCCCCTTGGTTTCACCCGCATAAGTCTCAATCCAGTGGGAATATCGGGACAAAAGTATCCTATGTCCTAATCCAAGTCATGGTCTACCCATCTCCCAAATTTCATCCAAATCCGTTCAGCTGTTTTAGCGTGAAGGCGTAACAAATAAACAAACAAACTCACTTTCGCATCTATTTTATTAGTTAGAATTAGCCTAATTAATTGAATCTGAACCCTTTCTTTCTGAGATAACTTATAGATACAGATCCCTCTCGAATCCTACATTCGTCTTATATCAAATGTTATGTAATACTCATCAGTGTTAATACAATAATCATATTATATCTGTTTAAACATAATATTCGTGTTATTCACACTCCGATTGCTTCTGTCTGCAAACGTTTTGTTTTCGAGATGTTATCCAATCTTATATGTGAAGACACGCAATTAAATGTAATACATACAATGGTATCTATTAATAAGAGGTGCATAATATTATTAATTTTCGATCTAAACTCAAAGCATTTATTTTCCAATGCTGAAAACTATTCAGCATTGCAAAAAGAAGTGTAGCATTATACTTTAAATAGCTAATGGCCAGTGGCGGCAGTAGTTCTCCACAGAGGGTAGGCCACGCATACAGACACCAAAAAAAAAAAAAACTAATTCGCGCAACATCACAGCGTCGCTCTACAAATGATGCCCCTCAAAGTAGTCATTATTGATTTATAATATTTGAAAAAAAAAACATTGAAAATAATCGTGTAAAAACAAAAGTTAAATACAAGAACTCACCTTATTATTCAAGGTTTAAACACGATTTTCTGACGATGCAAACAGAAGAAAGATTCGGCCACCTCAAATATCATAACCAAGTGGGTGGATGATAATTACAGAACACGTCACTTGCAAGTATCCGAAGTCATGAATCATCATATTTTTGGATTAATTCTAGTAATTCGGGCACACATCTACCTTTAGATACAACTTGAATCTTATCATTAAACGACAATTGCGAAAACTTACTGCTTTTAACTTCTAACAAACACACATTATCGGCGCAAACAGAACACCGTTCTTAGGTAAATAAATAAATAATAACACAACAAATAATATTTACACTACTTTACGTTTCAAAATGAATTACATGTAATTTAATAAGATATAAAAAAGCAAAACATTCAAGATCGGATATAAATTGCGTGTCACTGTCACATGAAACAAACACTACCAATTAAAATTGTATCATTGTCATACCGTGTTCTTCCACAAAAGGGACTACCAAATTTTGCCGGATAATACAGTCCAGGGTTGCCAAAACTTATTTTCCTAACTCCCCAAAAATCAAAGCAAAATTTTCCAAATATGAGGAGAAAAATAAAAAAAATATGTTTTTTTAATTGTCTCTAGTAGTCAATAGGGAAACTATCGTGTCTGTGTGTAGTCTGATTCTCAAATTACCCGCTTTTCTGGGAATTGTCCAAAAATTGGGAACCCTGGTCTTTAATACTTTTCATTCATTAAATCTTGACTTTACACACAGCCAATCACAGCACGGGATTGCCAGCTCCAGTCACTTTAGTTACGCCCATAAATTAAACCATTTCAATAGTGTTTGCCGTTCATACACACGAAAATATACACCAGTGTGCGTAAATTTATGAATGGGATTTAGGCCGGCAGAGTGCCTGCCTAATAAATATTGTGTGCTCCGTCGAAATGTGAGTTACGTCACACGGCGGTTGCGAAAAGTTGCTAGAAGGGTTATAACAGGAGTTTTACTTCTGTTTTTAATATTTTGTATTATTGTATTACATACATAATTAAAATAAATGCATTTGGCGTTGTTGGCAGGGTAGGCTAGGCCTAATTGCCTCTGTGGACGGCACGCCCCTGCTACTGACAAAGACTGATAAATTAGTATACCAAGCTATTACAGCATCTGTGAAGAAATTTGTAGGTAATACCAATCTGTTATATATACTATAGAAATTAATAGATAATGTCTGGCGCTTTATTTAAAAGGTCACCCTTTACGACACGTCAGCACAATCACAGCTCGTTTACCGATAAAACAAACCTGACACACCATCAAATATAAATAAGCCCACACACATACCACCCCAAAACTATAAGACGTCCCTAAGGTGACCCAAACACCGAACTGTCATTTGAAGATCTTCATCACCCAGGTCACGTCCGTTTCGGTCGAGATACTTAAAATTCCCTTACTGATGCAGCATTCTAAATGAAGGCATGTTACACCTTCAAATGCTTTGAATATAGATGTCACACATGTATGGATGTGTTTAGAATATGTTCTGGAGACTAATTGTTCGGGCATTTCTTCAGTTTTTATGGTGATTTTGGTTTTTAAGAGTCAGGGTAGATACGTGTGTAAATGTGTCTGTCATTAGTTAGTGAGTAATGCAGTTTGTTTGTATTGGTGGTATAAATGAATTGTTTTTTTAAGATCTGTTTAACCTCATCAATGTGTTTGACTTAAATCACTTTGTCAATCACAAAGACTTGGGTTTTATTTTTCTTCTTAATAAGTACTTCTTAATTGCTACAAAAGTATGTATATTATGAACTATTTCCTGATGCTTGCACTTACCATCGCCATTTGCAATTGGTTTCTTTTATAGACACAGTATTCGGAATATTTTTTCCTTCATTATTTGCTTAGCTGCCTTCCATTACGACCAGACGCATGTCACTTATTTCCTTCCGATCTATCCATTTCCTGTTTCCTTTTATCCCAAAAACCTTTTTGCTTTTATCCAAACAAACTATATTTATTATATACACTCTTTTATCCAAGATATGGTCAACTTGTAAACAGTATTTTCCTCCTAACCATCCTATATTTTAATCATATATGTATCGGTTATCTACATCGGGGAGTAGTGATGGCCCAGTAATATCGATCCCGATTTACAAGTTTTAAGGTCGTGAGTTGGAACCCAGGCAGGCACTTAACTTTTTGTATTTAATTTCATCACCACTGCTCTCACACGGTGAACGAAAACATCGTGAGGAAAGCAGCAAGTCCTAGAACAAAAACTGCGAACACTTGTGACGTCCACCAACCTGCAATGGGCTTGCGAGGTGGATTATAGCTAAAGATCGGATATTCGGATGCATATTCACCTAAAGTTGAGATGTTGGCTAATATGGAATGCGCTTTTGTATCGACAAAATCCCGCAGTTCCGGGATTGATTTAGGTTTGTGATTATAGAATCGGATGTATATTTACCTACTTTTAAATGTTGGCTTATATGAAATGCACTTTTGTATCGATCGTAAAAATCCCGCCATTCCGGAATTTTGTGTTTTTTCTGACTATAGAATCGGATGCATATCTACCTACCTAATATTGTAAAGGAGGTAGGTAGATACTAAACTGCAATAGCAAACAACGTCAAGATCAGATAACGGACCACATATATTTAGAGTAATTTTATCTAAATAGTTATGCAATCCTCGTGGATCGTGGATTGCATAACAACAACACAAAAAAACCCCGGGTTATTTTAATAAATATTTTTTTAGAAGTCGCTTCCATACTATACATCCGACTAATTATGCATTTCCGGTATTCCTGGCATCCGGGGACTTTTTTTTACAGGAAAAATATTTTAAGAAGCCGCTTCCATACTTTCTTAGCTATAAATTCACTTTAGGTAAATATGCATCCGAATATCCGATCTCTAATTATAGCCCACTCCCTCTCACAGAGAAACCTGTGTACCAGCAGTGGGAAATTATAGGCTGATTATACTTTCTACATGAGATGATAGAACTTTAATTCTAATACAATATAAATAACTTTAAAGTGATGTATGGGTAAATTATACCTCCATGTTCCTGCTCTTATCCATTCACTTTTTTTGAGATAAATTCTAAAGTATTGTCCATTAATCTTCTCTGATATGAAATCGTGAAATCGTCTCTGGTAATCTCCACTACCTTAAAAATAAGATATAATTTCTACCCCACACTTCTGATCACATTGCCCGATTGAAAAGAATGAACTTTGAATGAATGATCTTTCATCTATATACAATCAAACTCAAACTCAAAGCATTTATTTCAATTAAACCATTTACAGGCACTTTTGAATTGTCAAGGAGTCGGTCAGTTAGAAATATGAAGCTAGTTGCCCATTTCAATGCGTAGTAGGTACCTATGGAGAAGAACAAGCAAGAAACTCCACGTACACTCTTTTAAATTAAAATCATTCATGTTGAAATTGCATACATGTAAGAACGATGCAGAACGTTAAAAGCGTCCGTAAATTGTTTCTTTTTTAATATTTTTGATCAAACAAAAACAATTCAAAAGACATGACCAGTCCCTACTGACGGCGCCCGTTCACGAATACTAAGCATGGATAAGCACCATTCAGCTCAACCATTTTGAAGAGAGTTAAATGATCCAACACACGCGCCACCATCAGCGAAACATAAGAAGTGAGCTTGACGTACTCACAGCCATCAGGGCATATTCAAGTAAAATGCCTTTAGCGATCTTATTTGTACCTAAGCCAAAATGTCAAAAAGGTTTCCGTTGCATTATCGTACTCTTGTTTCTGTCTTGGGAATGGACTCTCTTGTATAAGGAAATGGAAATAAGCAAACTTGCTTCTAAGGATCTTGTTAACTTGGGCTGAAATATACTCAGTCTCACGCACCCTCAGTCAGTATTTAATTACATTAATGGTTTAATATATCTATGAATTTTTATTAGGCTTTGATAAAAATTACTCTGAACAAATATTTACGCTTTAAATATTCAAACTACTATAATCAATGTTA
Source organism: Atethmia centrago (assembly GCA_905333075.3). Taxonomy (NCBI): domain Eukaryota; kingdom Metazoa; phylum Arthropoda; class Insecta; order Lepidoptera; family Noctuidae; genus Atethmia; species Atethmia centrago. The sequence goes on along the minus strand of HG995386.1, from coordinate 12,044,564 downwards.
ACCGTTGAATAATTAAAAACCAATAAACGGAAGACACCCAAAATCAAAACGAATTAAATTAATATAAACTAGCCAACACTTCTCTTATAATTCGAGGCGTTTCCGATAATTATCAAAACAGTATTTAAAAATGTCTATAAAGAAAGAGGTTTTAACGAAATGTCCCGTAATCTTTTGAAAACGATCAATGAACGCTTACCTTTATATTTTAAGCTCAAATGTTCCCATAATATATGTAAGTGATAATTAAGCCGATCGACTTTAACTTAAGTGTGGATGTGTTACTTTTTAAGTTGTTTTGTTAACTAACCAACGTTAGCGAACACTTGATAAGAAATAAATTACTAATTAGGTAAATTTAACTGTGAGGTGTCTGATGACATAGAATTTTATATTCACACTTTCACACCCACGAGTTGAGCTTAGCTTGGTGATGATTATGGAATCATTGCCACGTATTTAATCAACGAACTAATAAAAAATAATGTGGAAATATTCCAATAGGGGAAAGTGGAAATGGCTACGGAGAGTTTTTGAGATAAAGCTAGTTGAACTTATGTCAGTACAGTTATTCCTACATAGACTTCATATCCTAAACATAAAAATCAAAGTCATATATTCAAACTAGGCTGAGTATCAGCACTTTTTGAACGTCAAATTACACAAGACAGTCTGCCAAAACGCCTGTCCTTCACCGCTTCCTAGTGCTTTAGCTGGGAAGACGAACTGGCGAAACAAACTCCCCAGCAGCACACCTGTCTGTTCAGTTAGATGAACTTGATTCGACACAAGTATGCAAATTATTACTAAATTATTATTGAAACACAAAATTTTGTAACATTACATGTAGGAACTACATCCTATAGGAATGTAGGTACTCTTAATCAGAAGTATATTTAAGCAAATTAAATATCAGTTTGGAGAAAAGCGTGTATAGGGGGCCAAAATACTAAATAACTAAACACCTATCTTGTTATTGTTGTAAATTTATTGAAGCAAATATTACTACTACTTGATTAAAATTATCACATCTTCGATGATGTTACAGCGCTACAGGATGACACTAAACTTTCTGCTTTCCACGATGTTAACTCTCTCCTTTTAACCGATAAAGCCCCAATGGCTCCGAATAGGAGCCCTCGCGGCGCGCGATTTGAAAGTAGTTATCGAATAAAAATGTTTTTTTTGAGATTGAGAGATGACGTTATTGAGCCACGGGCCTGAGCGGTTAAACTTTAGTTAATATCTTTCTGGATCAAGCATTACTAATATATATATTGAAGTTCAAAAGCAGTTTATGTGCCCATTTGAAATAAATGATTTGACTCTGACTTAATAAACTGACTTTTTTTTGGTTGGCTAATTTTCAAATAACTTCTCCCGTGTTCCTTCCGTTGCCTGTGTTGCCAGGGGCCTCGGTATCCCTTTCAGACTTTCCCTCGACCCCGGCAGGCATCGGCCCTAGTGGGCCCCTACACTTGTGCTGACATCTCTTTGAGGCGCGCGTAGAACACAACGCGCCGTCGACCCGGGCCTGGTCCTTATCGGACGTTGAGCTACCCATTGTTCACCGTCCGCAAGCCCGCGCCTACGGTGGCCGGAAATCCGCCTTTGATTCCCGTCGCCCAGGGCGTCTCCTGTGGCGGCTAAGGGCGAGAGGGCGCGATATTTGCCTTTCCCTCAACAGTCCCGCCTCCGCCTTCGCGAGCATTACTGCTTCGCAGAAGGAGGTGACGGCCCTCTCGCTCCGTACCATGGCCTGGACCAGGGCCGGACGCGAGATATCTCCGCCGCCGATCGCCTCCACGAGGACACTGTGGTACTCTGCCCAATCCGCGCAGACCTCTACCGTATGCTCCACCGTGTCCTCCGGGCGATCCAGACAGTGGTGACAGGAGGAAACGCCCGGGGCGTTTCCTCCCGCCTTATCCGACACAGGAACCTCCCGAAGCTGCCATGTCCGGTTAGGACCTGCGTCAGGCGGAAGGCGAGGACGCCGTGGCGCCTCTCTATTCACTCCTCAAAGAACTTATCGCCGCAATTGTGGCGTGCCCAGCACTGGGTTGCGACAATCGCACTCTTCATGTCGCCATGAGATCCCGCCGGAGCTCTGTTCGTTGTGCCGTGATTTCTCGCGGCAGCGGAGTTATGGCCCGGCGTTTCGCCTCCTCGCGCCACTCCCATACGTGCGCGAGGACTTTTGCTTCCAGATCCCATGGTGGCAATCCGGCAAGGAGGCTCGCCGCCTCACCGAGGACCGTGCGGTATCCTCGGACCAGCCAGATGGCCATAACCCTTTGGGCCGCGGTCAACCGGCGAGCTTGCCACTGCGCCAGGGATAATAAACTGACTTGAATTTGTAACATTAACATCTTTACCTTTACCTATCTGTATTATTTTTCAATATTCTTGCTTCGTCTTGCATATTTGCTTATGCACTAACAGCAGCCAAAGTCATCACATTTTCGTTAAGTTTCTGTGTTATTATCACAATTTAAAGTATCTATTTACTTTCGACAACCTCTCTGGAAAAACTCAGATAGTCAAAACTAAGGAGATCCATTAATCACACTTCAAATTTTTGTTCTCCTACAGGCTTTTTCTGGATTCCCTAACTTTGCTTTATTTCTAAAGTTAACTCCGGTTAACTCACGCAGCATATACAATTAATATCGCATACATTTTAGCTAACTACAATGATAAATGATAAAATAAGCAATAAGATGAGCAATACATTTAATGTCATCCAAGTCGGGGTTCTACTGAGGTTGTCTATTCTAGAAGCCTCTGTAACCCGTTTATTGCTTATTAACTGCCAGACATTTAGAATCTATAAATTATTGGATAGATGACCAAAGACTTGAATGCAAGGAGCAATTCTAATATAATCTGTGCAAGTATGTCATTCAACGCATTTTCTCAATATGTATTGCTTTAAAGCACGAGTTTAGCTTTAACACGACGACATCAATAAAATAATTGGAAATAGATGGAGATGAATATCATGACATAGATGTAAGATGTCCATGAAAGGGGGGGGGGGGGGGGGGGCTTCAGACAGCTTAAATTCAGCTGTGAAAACTTAAGACTTACAGATTGAATGAGGAAGCTGTTAATACTATTTATGGCAAGGTGCAAGGTGGTCTTATCGTTTTAAACGATCTGGGAGTCTATGAACCCGTTCATTCTGTCACCCTATGTAATATTTCCACTTTTATATATGTAATTCGTATGGTGTACATAATAAATAGTATTCTATTCTATTCTATCATCGGCAGTAGTAGCAAAATTTCCTTAATCGTAAACTGAACTTGGACTAATAAACGTAACTCCAAAATACTTTGAATTAAAAAATATGATCGTTTATTTGGTGCACACAAAAGACATAGCAGAATATACAAAAGCATGAATAAAAATAACTACTTACATGAATATTAGGAAATAGCTACAAGGTGCCAATATAAAAAAAAAAATCAGAAAAGACGTATTTTGATGACACTATTGGCATATACATACTTTAAAATAATGAATTAACGAACATACAAAGTACGGTGTGCGTCTAAGGGTTGCATCAAATGGGTCCAGCTCAGCATGTGTCAGGCAATTATGTATATAGCAATATAGCCATTATAATATAAAGCAATTTGAAATGGTTACTACTGATAATTATGCAAAATATTAGAGCCTTATTGTGAGCGCAGTAAACAAAGGTCTACCATTCACTTCTAGTACCCGCAACACTAAATCCTTTAACGACGCCTGCGCAATTACTTTTATGGCAACATTAGTTATGGGCACACATGCAGGCGCAAGGTGCAAGCGTACACCTGCACGTAATATTTACGCACGAGAGAGGAATTAATGTTGCTTTTAAGAATACTAAGTAAAGTTGCAGTACGATAATAGCAATAATACGATATTAGTAATGTGAACTTTGGACCTAAATGTTTTATGTCAAACCGGTTGCCTGTTATGTCATGAATTCATGATGTAGGTATAGGGGCAAAGAGATAAATATTTTAAACAAGAAAATTAATTACGCATCTATGTTTCGGAATTCGGCTTTATCAACTACTAAAGATAATGGCAAATGAAATTGTTGTACTTACGGAAACATTTTAATGCTCCAACTGCCAGAAGATTCGAGCAAAAGTAATCATTGAAACTTGTATAAAGAGGGCAAAATTTATTCTTCCAATCTTGCTGGCTATTGAAGATAAGACCTGGTACAGCCTGTTTTGTTGTCGAGCCGAGATCAGCTGTGAAAGGTAAAAGAATGCCAACCTTTCTGACCGTGTAATACGCCCTCTTGAACAAGCCGCTAGCAGGTACCTACATTGAATTTCCAAACCGATGAATAAGCATAGAAATCAAAACAGTTACAGGTACTGCAAATTCTTCCCACAAAGATCTAATCAAAACCAGTCATAGATGTAATTCTATCGTATTGCGCAAAACACGGCACGCCAAAATCGCATTCCAACCAGGTAGTTAGCTCATTGATGCACTATTTAACCCCTATTGCTTATAGCGAAAGGCGAGAATCGACTGGCGTATCGATTTACAATGACATTTGCGAATGTTCAATTCTACGTTGACATTTTAAATAAGGTTGTCATGTGAATTTTAAACAGGGATGTTGGATTAACTGAATAGATACTACCTAAATACCAAAACTCTAAAGTTCGTCATTGTAAGTTTCGTCTCTGAGAATCCGTTTTAAGCTCTGCTGTGCCCTAAAGCCTTGGACGAAACTTCTCAAAAGATTTAAGTGCTTGATTCAGGTTTTGTTGCAAAAAGGATCCATAGTATAAAGTTAGGAAAGTCCTATTCAGATGTGGGTAAGTATCTACTGAAACATTCCTCATTGATTACCTTCAAAAGGGTTAGATGCGTTATGTAAACAAATTACTTAGATGCAGTGGCCTTAGATATATCGTAAAAATAACGCTTCAAATCCGGAGTATTGTCTGCCATAGAAAAATAGCATTTGTCACTTGTTTTGTGAATCAAAGATTTCAAAAAAAAAGAAATGACGTTAACTCAGACAGCTGGATCTAAGTGAATGATTACAAGTTATACAGATAACTGGCAGCCCTGTGCTGCTCCTATTGTGTTTCGATTCTCATGCGCGAACATCAGGTCGATTCTCAAAACTTATTCTTTTGTGTGAACGTAGAAAGAATTTTAATGCTTCCGTTTGAACTTGGTATAAAATCTCACAATAGAATAGCACTTTATTGCGTAATGCCGACCCATTTGATAGTCGACGATCATTTTCTTGGCTCATTTAAGTTTCTGTCCATGTACCTTGTGTTGTCGTGTTATTCGTATTTGCATAGTAGGACTCAATGTGTTGTCACATGTCACATTTACTGTTTGGTAAAAGCACGATTCGAGGAAGCGCGGTGTTTGTTATGCTTTACAAAGAACAGCTATTATAATAAAAATGTTAGAGCTTGAGGCACGTTTATTGTTATACTAGCTCAGTTGGAACCCACTAAACACATATACAATTACAATAAAATATAAAACAGCAAAGAGCGGATTAAATTCAACCCTATTTGAATATCATCTAACGAAAACAGGTTATGCAAATGCCTTAGGCAGTAGGTTACAATCTATTACAACCAGACCGACTGCATGAGTATTGAAAATAGCACCTTCACATTTACACGACTTAAAAATTCTCAAATCTCAGTACTTCTCTGAACAAGTAAAAGCGACAATCCAACGGCGTATTATAAAAATCGCTACAATTAAACACGTTATATGTATGTACGTTTAGCGGACCGTGGGAACGTGCGCCGGAGTCGAATCGACGAATCCATGCAAAATCCTGTTTAGCTCCAACATTCACTACCTGTTGTAAAATAGGATAGCAAGGTTTATGCGATGCTTTTATAGCTATTAGTTTTATTTTTGTGGTGTAAGTACTATCTACTGAGTATGTAATGACCTTTGGATGTTGTAGGATTCTTCGTCTATTTGAGGGGAATGGGATTGTTGAGTGATCGTTCAAGTGTGAAAGTTGGCTCAACGTCCTTGCCCCAATAAGATGATGGCAAGTCTATTTGTCTCAATTTTCGAAGTTCTCAGTTGCTCATTGTTTTCGATGATATGAATTTCTTTCTTTTGTGTTCAGTGTTGTATTTCGGAAATATGATATTTCTTTATCTTTTTAGAATTTTAAACTTGTCCTTGGCAACTTTTTAATGCGCTATTCCGTAATTTAATGTGCTCCTGTGTAAATGCTCTTTTTAGATAATCGTGCATTCAACAAATGTGTCATGGATTCTCAGTTAAAATTCTGAACTCGTGAACTATCGGATGACTCAGTGCACAATGCAACCGTATTGCATAGCTTTACATGAATATTAGTAGGTGGTACTGTGTCATAACAACTTTGGCTGTATTGAACCTGTTTCGAGCAATCTCAAGTGGTGTTGGCGTAAATAACATTGGTTAGTACAAATCATTATTAGTTTCCAGATTTACAAGGAGATTCTGCTTCTGGTTTGATTTTACTTACCTGTGACTACTTTACCCCACACTGTCTTATGACTTGTTAAAATTTTATGAAAATCGTCTACTTTTACAATGTTTGTAAATATGTGAGCACCATGTATCTATCACATGATTAATTTATCTGTCTTTGCTTCATTTTTACTTTTTTTACCTATTGTGATGTAGTAATTTTATTGTCGTCTTAACATATAATTATATAATATTAATGTTTACAAAATATTGTAAAACATTTTAAAGGAGTAACGGTGGAGTTTCTTGTCCATTCTTCTCCATATGAAACTACCTTTTGGAAGGGGCGACTAGAATCACTTCTAGTTTTCTGTAAATGTTGACGTTCAAAAGTGCCTTTTATGTGCCTATTTGAAATAAATTATTTGACTTTTGACTTTGACTTAACAGTTGGAACTGCTTTGGCAAACCGGCTATTCAGAATATCATGGTTTTGGTTAATTTTAAGTTGCAATGAATATCAAATAATGATTCAATCCTATTGTATACCGATAATTTTAATGTAGTATTGGGTTGCATTGTTCTTGGCTGAAGTTCTGAAGTTTTGTGCGGATACCTACATAATTTTTCGTAATATCTAATAAAGCCATACCTACTCATGTAAAAGTTATGCCCCTGAAATTTGGCTATGTAGGGGTGTGTCTGGAACAGAATATTGGATACTTTTTGAACAATTTATCGTTGTGGGTGGAATCGCAAACACACACACTTCGTTGACACTTCTTATTCTTGTGAATAACTAGCTGGTAGTTATTCACAAGAATAAGAAGTGTCAACAACGGCTTTATGTTCAATAAAGCTTAAAACAACCTCCACTATTTCAGCAGGACTTCGCACATTACGACACGGAATATTTAAACGTGTTTTATTACCATAGTTCATACATTACTTATTCTATAGTCCTTATAGTTAGAGCCAGTATTCTAGACTCACAAATATTTATGCGATCCTTGGCCGAGTATGTGAATTCTTACGCGAAATACCCAAATATTCTGCGAATTGAATTGCGTATTTGTTTTGGAATGTCTCTTTAGCTTTAAGGCTCCTACATACTGGCGCGACTTGTCGCGCGACGCGACGCAACACAAAGACACCGCGTGTAGCGCTACAAGCGGTGCCTTTGTGTCGCGACAAGTCGCGCCGGTATGTAAGAGCCTTTATGGTCATTAGAGACTATATAATACAGATTATTTCAGTCCCTCTATTCCATAGTTATCTACTGAATCGTGACATTCATTTTGGACTATTAATCTACTAGCTTGTCTTCTCACCACTACATGAGCTTAAGCTCGGCACGGCACTTGACGTCGAAAAATTTGCTTTATTTGAATTCGAGAAGATTTGTAGTCAACGAAAGTATTTCAAAAACTGCTCCAACATGATTTGTTCTAAAGTAACGCGATATAAATTTGACGTCCCATCTCAGAAGACGCATTACGATGTTGGATGTGGAGCAGAAAAATCAGTAGCCTAGTATAACCATAGCAAATTTCCTTACTGCAGCAAAAACCACAGTAGCAAGCTTCCACAAAAGGTCAAACAGATCGTTCAAAAAGAGAATAAAAGGAAGGTTACATTTCTGACATTGGCATGTGTAACGTCCCCCTATCATTACGGACGAAGCCAGGTGCTCGAACATCAGGCATGGCACGTGCACACGACATCTGCCGAGCAAAAAAAGAATTTATAATAGTATACTATTATATTTACTTACCTCTATACCCTGAGACATCTGTTTTCTATCGTATGTGCAATAGAAAGGATGTGTCTTGAGATTAGGGATGCGGCTTTGAACGTCGCAAGCTGATTCAGCTGGCGTTGTTATTTTTATTTTTTTTATAAAGAATGAGAAGCTGAAGTCGTTCCGATCAGCTGTTTTATTATAAACGGCATTTTTGTATTAGTCCGCAGCCGTTTTGTTAATTAAAAGAATTACGACAGAGAAAAGGTGGCAACTTTTATTAGCGCACACCATTTAACATTTAGTATTTTTACGAAATACTTAACTAATAATAAAATGTTTCAACAATTAACACATTAAACAGGCAATCTTCCTCCTCTCTCCTACTTGATCTATGCTGTGCCCGACAGAGTCCATAATTGTGACTAATATAATTATTTTCCTACTAGCTATATACATTATGGTAGGTACGCAATAAAGAATTTATCAAATTATCTTGATTATTGCGTCGTGAATTTTAATCGTCGATTTTGTATCAATATTTCAATTACACTTTTTATAGTGTACCCTTTTATATGTAGTTCGAAAACATCGCAGATGTTAACAAACTCGTGCTACACAAAAAAGAACACCAAATCTGGCATGCCCTGCAGTTATTAATAGACTAACAAATTGCTATCCCACCTTCGCTTCCGTAGAGGAAAAATGGCTATTTTTGGAAATATATTCATGGGCCACATAAAAAAAAAAACATTCGGACAGATGTTTCATATGTTTGCGGTGGAGTATGGCAAAGGTGTGGGGAGTAAACTGCCTTCTGTTGGTTATGGTCAATTTGGATCTGCGGTGTTCATAGATGGTATACTTTTATTGTCTTGGTATACGAATGGAGCGATGGGACCTTGCATTGTGAGCAGTGGGACTGATGTCGACTATTGTGTGTTCATGTGACTTTAAAATTTTAGAAATCTTTTATGCCATCTGACAGCTGGTTTATGTACCTACATGTTCCCTATCCATTGTTATTGGTTTTCCTCTAAAGACTAGGTATAATCATATAATGGTTTTCAATGAGGCGCAGATATAGGATACGGTCAAAGGTTCTATCGGAGGCACTTCGGTATGTGCTTAACCTCACATGCATAAGTAGTAATGCATACTACCTATGATTTTTTATTAAAACTGAGTGGCGCTTGTACCAGAATCACTTTTCACCGCCATAATTTTAAAAAGTTGGACATTTCAGGTTTTATTACGCACTAACAAAAGTGGTTTAGCTAAACCACATTCTAAGTTTTCATTAGTTTTATGTCCAAAGTTAAAGTGATTTGGCTGCTGTGTAATGAACGACTTCTACCCAAAATGGTTCTATTATTTATTTAATTATAGTCGAACAGCTAATAAGGGCAATAAAAATCTAAATGTGTATACTTAACTCCTTTTTCATCTTAATTGCGAGCCATAAAACTGCTCAAGATCACGATTTTACGTAACAAAAAAATTAGGCGGTTTATGAGCTTACTTAGAGGCAGGATGCTTACCGAATTACCTATTTCCTGCCCATATTTAAAAAATATAAGTAAATTAAGGAAAATATCTTGTTTGAATAATTAAAAAGAAAAACTAGAATCAATTTGATGAAGTATAAACATAATTACCCTATAATGTTCCCACTGCTGAGACACAGGCCTCCTCTCTTCGAGAGGGAGTAAATTTGATATTTTGTCTAATCCTTAATACAAAATATACAAGCAAACACTAAAATATATACAGTGTGAGTCTTTATAATGTGCACATATCGAAATGAGGATGGAGGGATGCTTAATTTTATCGACGGAAAAAAAATAAAAAAAAATGTAAATATATATTTTTTAAATCTTTTATCACTCGATAGAAAATGTTATGATTAAGTTATAAACATGCAATTTTTACTATTGTGTAGTTACTACGATGGAGAATAACTTAAAGTAATAAAAAAGATATAATATTCCCACTGCTAGGTCACAGGCCTCCTCTCTTTGAGAGGGAGAAGTCTGTTATCTACCACGCGGGCCCAGTGCGGGTTGGTACGAGATGCAGATGTTCTTCGAATTTTTAGTTCTAGAACATGCTGGGTTCCTCACGATGTTTTCCTTCAGCGTAACCAAAGCTGCCATTATAGAACTTTCTAGTTTCTATCATTCCTCAGCTAGACAAAACCCACTATCGAACTCATTGCTAACAAAACTCTTTCTTTGTTTCAGGATTGTTACGGCTCCGAATTTGAAGACCGCGCTATAGCTGACGATGTGAAGAACTACGAGCTGATATCTGGGTATCAGAATGATACGCACACAACTGTGGAGTTTAGAAGACAGCTGGACACATGTGATAAACAGGACTTTGTTATCGGGGTAAGTAGAAAGATAGTATTATAGGTATATATTAATTTATATAAATATATAATAAATTATAACTTTGATAAATGGGTCTACCCCATGAATTGAGAAATTAGTGTTATTAACGAGTTTAAACTGCCTCGTCGGTCAAGTGATCGCAACCACTACTGCTGAGCATGAGTTCCTGGGTTTGGTTCCCGGGTCGGGCAGTGTTGTTGGGTTTTTCCACCTGGAATTTCTCAGTAGCAGCCCAGGGTCTGGATTTGTGCCCGGTGGATGGCAATAGGCTCGCCCTCTATTACATGGGACTTAAGGCGCTGACAAGACCCAATTGACCAAAATAGGCTTCGCTTAAGAAAAAAAATTGCCAAATCTGTACAGTTTGTGGTAACGGAAAAAATATATATTAATTTTGAACATATTTCCCAGAACTTGGTTGTTACCAAAACACGTTTTGAAAACAAAATCTCGATACAAACTAACGTTAAACTAACCTCTTACTTTGAGTTCTAATCCAAAATATCTGTATCAAATATCAACATACGTTACGTATTTAATTAATAACAAGAACGTCTTATTTTAATGCAGAACTTGGTTGTTTTTTATTTTCGATTACTCAACTCAGTTTTGAATAAATAGATAATTACTTCATATTTTGCAATAAATTACAAGCGTTGTGTCATCGCGCTTCTCTTTCTTTACTATGGAATTTGACAGTGACCGCGGTTTAGGTTTTGTCAGCGTCTTAAACATAAGTGGCCAAATGTGGGTGCACGATAGGTGATACCTCTGCCTAACCCTTCGGGGAATACAAGCGTGATGTTATGCTATGTTAACTATTTTAATGGGAAGTCTTGTAGCTTTGTCCTTTCTGGGATAATGATCAAAGAAATTAGATTTAGATGTACCTTACATTCGGATTTATTTACAACGGATTTTAATGAAAGGTAAACGGCAGATTTCGTACAGCTTACTTTTTTTATTGTTTTGTTATAGAATTTGTACCACATATTAAGGCAACTAAGCCATTTATTTTCATGTAAGTGTATTATTTTTAGAAGTTCGGATTAATTAATTATATTAAAAAAAAAGATTTTAATAACTACACGTAATTTAGTCGTAAACTAAACGCAGTTATGTTGGTATTTTAGCTATGCTCGCCATGAGGGTATTCCCCGACCTGCCCCCTACTTAGATGAAGTAATATTAACAATTAATTAATTATAAATAAAATCATCACCATCTGCCTAGCCTTTTCCCAACTACGTTGGGGTCGGCTTCCAGTCTAACCGGATGCAGCTGAATGCCAGTATTTTACATGGAGCGACTGCCTATCTGACCTCCACAACCCAGTTACTGGGTAATACCGGTAAGACTGGTTGTCAGACTTTCGGGCTTCTGACGACCCGTAACGACTATCAAAGATTTACGAATGACAGCCAGGACCAACGGCTTAACGTGCTTTCCGAGGCACGGAGGGGTCTTGGTATGTAAAGATGGTCACCCATCTACGGATCAACCGCGGCAAGCGTAGCTTAACCTAATCGATTAACCCGTGCGGCTGTTATTATTTAGCCATAAGCTCCTCAACAAAAAAATAAATAAGATAATAATTAAATAATAATTAATCATGAATTAATTAATTAATTATAAATAACATAAATGTACTTAAAAATACTATTAACTGTATTGTTTTATTTAACTACACTCAAAACCCCATCAGGACTTCATCATTATCAAACTGTTGCAGTCAGCTGCTGGACATATGTAGGTATCTCCTAATGCACTCCGCTGAATAGGTACGATCCTCATCTCAATTTACCTACTTGATAGTAAGTAAAACAAGCCTGCCGTTCGCCTTTGGTACATGGTTCAAACTCATACTCAAACCATTTATTTCAATTAAACCATTCACAGGCACTTTTCAATTGTCAAGGAGTCGGTCAGTTAGACATATGAAGCTAGTTGCCCATTCCAAAGCGTAGTAGGTACTTATGGAGAAGAATGGGCAAGAAACTCCATGGACACTCTTTTAAATTATATTGATACATAAAGATTAGTACAAAAATAATGTTGAAATTATAACTAAAATAAAAAAACGCGTCCATAGTAGCAAAATAAACAAAAAATTTTTAAATAAAATATTTACAAATAAGCCGAGGAAGCTAAGAGGTGACCAGTCCCAACTGACGGCGCCCGTTCACGAGCATGACGCATGGATCAGCACCATTCAGCTCAACCATTTTGAGCTAAATGATCCAACACACGCGCCACCATCAGCGAGACATCTGAGTGAGCATGACATACTCTCAGCCGCCAGGGCCCATTCAAGTCAATGACATATTAACCGGTAAATGGTTAAACTATGACCTGAATTAGGACATAGGATACTTTTCATCCCGATATTCCCAAGGGATCGATACTTATGCTAGTGAAACTGCGGAGCAAAGGTAATCCTACCTAATAGGTACTCGTATCATAAATGCGAAAGTGAGTTTGTTTGTTTGTTACGCTTTCACGCTAAAACTGCTGAACGGATTTGGATGTAATTTGGTAAATGGGTAGATCGTGATCTGGATTAGGATATAGGGTACTTTTTATCCCGATGTTCCCAGGGGATCGAGACTTGCGGGTAGGGTTACCAGGCCTAAAAATGCAAAATCCTGTCTGACGTGTCTAAAAATCCTGATTTTTTAAAAAAAGTCCGGTCACGCACCTGTATTAAATAAAAACCTGTATTAAATAATCATAGTACGTTTTTATTTAATTGTATTAAAAAAGACACACCATTGCTTTTCAGCGAGCTCCTCATAAAAATCACTCTGCTTTGTGTTCAGAAAATTCTTAAGCAGGCAGAACTGTTCAAATAGTTTTGCGTCATCTACAGGAATTCCTTTGTCCCTCAAAAACACAAGAGCATCTGTGATTTTTTCAAATTGCAGATCCTTCTTTAAACACATCCATTCGAAGCATTTTAAGGATTCTATGGGTGTTATCCAAAGGTTTATGGTTATAAGGTAAATGATACATTCTTCGTACATTTGTTTTATTTCGCTATTTATCTTCGTTTGGTCAGCTGCGGTAATATTGTGTTTCTGAAAAAGCTCTCGTACTTTCAAAGGGATGAAATTTTGCTCGATTCTTTGATTGAGTGACTCTGTCGTTCTTGCTTGCGTTCCGGAACTTCCGGGCTCAGTGCGTGCGGCACCCGTCGCTTGAGCGGGCGGGAGGACATGCAAGTATGACAAAAATCCGGTCTGACGTAAAATCCGGGCGGAGTCCGGTCTAACACGTAAAAATCCGGTCTAGACCGGCTTTATCCGGTCAGATGGTAACCCTACTTGCGGGTGACAGCCGAACCGCGGGGTGCAGCTAGTAATATTATAAATGCGAAAGTGAGTTTGTTTGTAATGCTTTCACGCTAAAACGGCTGAACGAATTAGATGAAATTTGACACATGGGTAGATCTTGACCTGGAGAAGGACATAGGCTACTTTTCATTCTGGATCGCATACGAAGTCGCGGGCAACAGCTAGTACAGACAAAAACGTAGAAATTTTACATGGCGCCCATGACCGCCCATTGTGTCACCCACAATGGGCGGTCTTATCGCTAAATAATTCAAAGTGACGACAGTTTCTAATTATTACTGGTCGCCAAAATATTTCACTATTTTCGTACGAAGAAATCTCGAACACAATGACATCACAATAGCTTATCCATGTTATTCTTCACAGGACGACACGACCCAAATTCTCTGGGCGTTAGGACCAGACGGCTCTGATGGTCAGCTGCCGCAACACGTGAAGAGTGGAGCTAGACCACTGAGACTTCTTCAGCCTGTTTCCAAACCTGAATCCATACCGCTCAACCATTGGGATGTTAGATTGACTAATGTAAGTACAAACTATAAATATATTTACACCACTTTCTCATAAGTGTCTAATAATTTATCAGTTAACACATTAACCAGCCAGTGTTTCTTCCTCCTCTCTCCTACTTGATCTATGCTGTGCCCGACAGGGTCCATAATTGTGACTAATATAATTATTTTCTTATCAACTATATAGGGTAGATTTTTGAGACGGGCAGTAAGGGCAGCTTGACCGTTGCAGCTACAGAAAAACGGTCTTAGGAGACTGTCCTTAACTTTTTGAAACATTTAGATCTGCATTCACAGATTTTGAAAAAATGTACAGTCAGCAAGAACATAGGCAGTATTCACAAAAAAAAAAAAAAAATGGTGCTAATCGATCCTGTTTCTTACAGGAATCAAAAAACTCTATGAGACCAACAGAGGTTTGAGTACTAGAAAAGTCAGAAATCGCAAAAAACGTCTCAAAAATTCATCCTGTATACATTATGGTACACACTAAAGAATTGAGCATTGATAATACATTATACTTATGACCTGCTTGGTAATTGCGTAACACACAGTAGCAATAGGTTTCATTTTGACAGTTCAACAACATTCATTGCTTTATTTTGTTGTGGAGCAGACAAATTTTTCGAGCATATGAAGCAATGGATTAGCAAATATCCTTCAAAATCATTCAGATTGTGGTTGAATAAGGGTGCTGGAAAACTGCCGATTAGTCTAATTTACTACTGAGGTATTCAGCTTGTGGACCCCGGCAAAGAGTTGGTCAACCGACTGCAGGTATTTTAAAAGGCGACAAAGGGGTTCATCCCAAGAACACATATGTATTTATTATTTGAGAAACTACAAACCAATTCATAAAAAAATACATTTCTTGAATAACGAATCAACCTCCCATCAATTTTAATTACTGCACTACTAAAACCATAGTCATCGAGATTCAGCATTAGGATTGTAAAAACAACTTATCTTGAATCTTCCATTCCAGCTTACAATCCCATACGTAATGGCAACATTATTCTGGTGCAAGATCTTCAAAGCTCCTGATCTACCGAAAAAACACCACATCGTAGGCTACGAACCTCTTATAGACAGCCGACCAATCAGGAACAACGTACCCGTTCAAGAACCAAACAGCATGTCGCCAGTACATCATATGGTGCTGTTTGAATGTGCTGAAGATGATGATAAGCATCTATGGAATGGGTGGGCAGAAGGCGAGGGGTATTTTGGACCTAATAGGCCGAGTGCCTGGGCGGCTTGTGCTACTCCTCTTGCGGCGTGGGCGATTGGATCTAAAGGTAAAGGACGGTTTGGTTTTTGTTGTGAAAAGTGAAAATACACTTCCTTTTTTTTTTGGTGGTAAATTATCAAATAACTTCTTCCGCTCTGGGTGGACCAGGAGTGCGTGTCAGACGCTTACTGACTGAAACCCACCCGTGTTCCTTCCGTTGCCTGTGCGTTGCTAGAGGCCATGGAATACATTTCGTCTCATGCTAAAAACATGTTTTTAGAATTTTAGTCTGTATCTTTGTTTCTCTGGCTGTATGTTCTGGATTGGCGCAAAATTGGCTGATTTTGATTTGGATGAAATTTAGAACACAGATAGTTTATATCCTGGATTAACACAGGGTTTACTTTTGGGATATATTCCGACATCACGTGGGTGAAGCCCGGGGCAAAAGTTAGTTATACCTAATTGCACAGACTTGTCAATCGACTTCATACAATATTGGGGTCTATTTCCGTTAAATTCTACTTGCAACATCTGTGTTTATTATAAGCACGCCATACATCCTTGTAATAGTAAGCAAATAAATACGTACCTATAACTTAAACTTACTTAATAAACGGTGTAAGTTTTATTTGATAAAAAAGCAGCCAAGTGCGAGTCGCACACGGAGGGTTCCGTACCACCGTACAATATTTAACAGTACAAATTCTAATCTGAGAAAAAAACGCCGAATAAAACGTTTCTTGTATGGAGACCCCATTGATTTTTTTACCTTTATTTTATTTTTATTATTAGGTGTTATAGCGGCTATAATAGTTCACAATCTGTGAAAATTTAATGTGTCGTAACTATTACGTACGTACGACAGTGGAGGCTTAGTAATAGGGTTCCGTTAGCACCCTTTGGGTATGGAACCCTAAAAAACTATCACTAGTTAAAGCCATTAGGGTCTTCAAAACAGAAAGTAAAGTTTTATAGAGAGAACTAGCTGTGTCCCGCGGTTTAACCCGCATAAGTCTCGATCCCGTGGGAATATCGCTATAAAAAGTATCCTATATCCTAACCCACAGAATGTTCTACCCATGTACCAAATTTCTTCTAAATCCGTTAAGCCGTTTTAGCGTGGAAGCGTAATAAACAAACAAACAAACTTACTTTCGCATTCATAATATTAGTTAGGATTCATTCTTCGAGGAATCATTCTTTAATAAAAATCTTTCACATAAATTATAAACAACAATTTTTAACCACGCGTCAGATCTTTTTGTTTCATCTCAAGTTCTTAATTAACATTTTGTCTTACTCAAAGTCTTAACAATAACGAACCTTAAAATCTTCATAAAGATCTAATTAGGAAGTTAATTAATTATCCTAATAATTTCAGGTGAATTCCTTCCTGAAAATGTCGGAATACCTCTGGGCGAGAAAGGCGGGGTGTCTTACTACATGCTGGAAGTTCATTATGATAACCAGGAGCTGCATAATGGTGAGTTTTAGCATTGTATTCATTTAATAAGGAACACACATACATAAACACTCGCCTTCTACCTATGGGGGTAGGCAAAAGCTACAGAATACCACCTGCAACGATCCTTTTGCTTCATTTACGTTTATACATCTGCAGGCTTAGCATGACACTCTCTATTTCTTCGAAGAATAGACACGGCTCTTTCTATACAAAGTGACATTTCGTTTCTCCATTTTTGACATCGCACTGTAGAAATCCTTCTGCAATCTGTCACTTTGTCTTTCGTTTCTAACGATCCTTGTCTAGGTCCTTTTTTATGTAGACTATTTCAGAAGAAAGTTTCTATACCCAACTGTCAAAATCACACTGACCACTGACAGTTGTCTAAGGCAGTGAAGACAATTTGCACTTTTCTAGTCGACGGCCACAAGGTATATATGGTTATCTACAAAATCATGATTTCACAGGAGAGCGTTTTAAACGCAAAACTATGGTAATTAATAGAAGAACAAGGCTATCTTCTCCTATTTTACAACATTTTGTTAATAGGGCATTACCAAGGCAATGGTGAAGGCCAATATTACTATTATAATTTTTTGTTCCAAAATACGGTGTTCGACACTTTGAGAAAAAAAATCTAGTAATTTTAATATCAGTAAAACTTGAGAACCAAACAGAAAAAAAATCGTATGACAAAACTAAGAATTCTGAGTCGAATTATGTAAAAGAGTGAATTTCGTAAAAAGTGCAGTTGACTCTTTCGATTTTGCTGCCGTCGTACTTTCTACACGGAACGTCATTTTTGTCTATTCTTCCGTAGACAAAACAGTGCTCGTGCTAAGCCTGCTGGTCATACACGCACGCTGGTTGCGAGTTCTACGTACCTGACCTTTCTGAAGAACATCACCAATTAGATCACTATGTCCTTCTAGGGCGTCCCCTCCCGGCGTTTCCACTCACGTCTGCCGTTCATAAAAAAACTGCTGCAAAAAATTTTAAACAAGCAATGGGAGGATTAATGATTTCCGCGTGGCTACAAAGGAATGGTTTCTCTTTCCGAAAAGGTGTCTAAGGGATTATGTTTGTAATGAATCTGCTATTTCTTTAATTACAAGGATCGAAAAGATTTTTTGGCACCGTTCTATATTTATTTTAATCAATAAGTTTTAAGAGGAAAAGCGGTCACGTGGTCGTTTATACCATACTAACATATTCCTCTGGTTAATGATACTACTCCATTTTTCATTGTTTTACCATATACAGGTTGAAATTGAAAACTTGCGACAAACTGAAATGGGACATTGTATACATCATTATTAACAACTTTTACTAAGGGACCAAAGCTGTAATCCCAAAAAAAAAAATCTGCTTTTCCTACATTTTGATGAGGTATTGCGAACATAAATGGGGACAGCAGTTTTTTTTTTGGGATTGTAGCTTTGGTCCCTTAGTAAAAGTTGTTCATAATGATGAGTACAATCTCCCATTTCGATTTGTCGCATGTTTTCAATGTCACCCTGTATTGTATATCTACCACTGTCATGTTCTTATGTATTGTTTTGTGTCGTAATTATTATGAATTTTAACGCCAACGACCAAGTGACCGCGTTCCCTATTAAGGCTCCCGCGATATCGCGGGCGCGACAGGCATATTGCTGCCTGTCGACCATTACATAGTGCGAAAACAAATACCTTTTGTCTGTCACACTCACACGCACCAGGAAATGGTGAAGGGCGGGCGTTCTGGGGTACTATCTCATCAAGTCTTGATTCTCGTCTTAGTTTGAATAATCGGACTTTTGATTTTGTCAAATATATTTGTCTTTTGATTTGGAAAGGTCTGATTGTTGCAGTACACATAATCAGCCTATATGTTCCCACTGCTGTGAAACAGGCCTTCTCTCTATGAGAGGGAGTGGGCCGTAATCTACCACGCAGGCCCAGTGCGGGTTGGTAGATGTCACATGTCTTTAAATTTTTTTGGTTCTAATACATGCTGGTTTCCTCACGATGTTTTCCTTCACTGTTTTGAGAGCAGTGGTGATGAAATAATTAACACAAAGTATAGCGCCTGCCTGGGTTCGAATCTACAACCTACAACTCGTAAGTCGCGGCCGTTAAAGGATTAAATAGTCAATCAATCAATCAACTCAGCCTATAAAAGTCCACTGCTGGACATAGGCCTCTCCCAGGCTGCGCCACAACACCCTGTCCTCCGCCTTCCGCATCCAGTCTGTCCCAGCCACCTTTTTAAGGTCGTCGGTCCATCTAGCTGGAGGGCGTCCCGCACTACGCATGCTACGCATACGCGGTCTCCACTCTAGGACTCGTCTGCTCCACCGGCCATCGGTCCTTCGACAAATATGGCCAGCCCACTGCCACTTCAGCTTGCTTACTACAGTTGCTACTACAGCTTGCTTGTTTACAGTACGGCCTATGAAAGGCTGCGCAATAACATTTTTTAGGAACCAATTAGTGACATGAGGCAAGTGTGAGTGGGAGAACATGCACATGCAAGTCCGGAATGCCTATGTTCAGACCGGCCATTATTCATCGGCCGTACTGTATTTCGTATAAAGATTTTTTTAGTTTTTACCCGACTACCCCAGAAGGAGTGTAATGTTTTTCGAGAGTATGTATATATGTATGTATACAGTATGCATGGCTATTTCTTTGGCACGCTCTGTAGCCTAAACGGCTTGAAGGATTTTAACATAAGAGGTGTCGTTAGATTCGTCTCAATTATGGGAGTGAGATAGGCTATATAATATTTATATAGTGCATATGCAAATACAAAAAAAGGGAGGGGAAGGTTTTATAAAATAAATTACAATAATGATTTCAAATAATAGCTAGTAATGACTCAATTTCATATAGTCTATATATTAATAAAACTAAAAAGCTTGAAATAAAACAAATTCTTTAATAATATAAAATAAATTACAATAATGATTTCAAATAATAGCTAGTAATGACTCAATTTCATATAGTCTATATATTAATAAAACTAAAAAGCTTGAAATAAAACAAATTCTTTAATAAAAAACCCGACTGCTAAATAGGTTACTGGTTTGCCCCCGCCTGCGATACCTAAATTCTAGGTATAGATTATAATGCTTGTTTTTCTCTTTTTAGTTATGTGTTTTAGTAGTCGGGTTTTTTGTTTTTTTATTAAATAATTTGTTTTATTGTTCTGTTTTAGCCTGCAATCCACTAACCTCCATCTTATTTCCGCAGTCCTCGACAGTTCAGGCATCCGAGTCCACTACACATCTGCACTCAGACAACACGACGCAGCTCTCGTTGGCGCCGGTATTTTAATATCAGCGTTACACGTGATCCCGCCGAAACAGAAGCAGTACAGAACTGTTGGGATCTGTAGCACTGAGTGTACTCAGGAGGTTGGTAGCAATACTTATTATGTGCTTAATTCGCCATTCAGTCTTCCTGCAGACAGGTTTGGTTCAGAACTCTACACTAGCTCAAGACAGAGACAGGTGACAGTGCACTGTCACCTGTCTCTATCTTGAGCTAGTGTAGCCTAATTAGGCTAAAAATAAATAATTTAGTCTTCACCCTAATCGAGTTTGGGATGAGCATGGTACCTATATAATTTGTGGAAGCTTGTAATTGGCAATTGTAAACGCTATTGTACATAACTTACCTTTACAGATTTTAGACTTGAAGCTTTCTCAAGAATAAATAAATAACCATAGTTCGTTTTTTAATCCCAGAGATTAATTTGACATTTCAAATGATTGTTGTTCGTTTTTTCAATTTGGATTTTGACATTTGCATGTGTCAATTTAGTCTCCGAGATTAAAAAACAGACTTTAGATGCGGTTAAAAATGAATCTGTCTGATCTTCATCACATTATTGGGTAACAGGGCATTACCAAAACCACACCATACTAATAAATCAGTTTTTGTTAAAATTAGCATAAAACCATTCGTAGCCTACCCATTGTGGGGAGTACCTAAACGCCAAATATTCAATTAACTGAGGAATCGAATATTTAAGTAAAGAGGAGCCAACTGCTAGGACAGATACTCTTTGTGCAAAGGGCAAAATGAATACATAATTTTGCCCTTTGCACCTGCTGATTACGATCTCTTTCAGACAACAAACTTAAGCAACGTTTTGTTTACAGACTTTACCAGAAGACGGTGTCAACATAGTATCAGTTCTTCTACACGCTCACGGAACAGCGAGAAAGATTTCTCTAAAACATATCAGAGGCACACAGGAACTACCCAGAATATCCGAGGTAAATAAAAAATCTTTTAAAAAGATTTTGTATAAAATCTTATTTATACGCCATCTGTTAACAAAACTGTAAACGAATTCAAATAACTTATGTTTGTAGTTTGCAAAAGTAATACTAGATGGTGCTATGTTGCTTTTACGACTGCTTCAATTAATAGTTAAGATCAACAACAGTAGATGGCGCTATAATAAATCATTGTAACATTTTCAGGAAAACTTCTACGATTCACATTATCAACAGTCTCGCATCGTTCCCAGAGGAAGAAAATTCATGAGAGGAGATACTTTGATTACAGAATGTACTTATGACAGTACTTCAAAAGATAAACCCATTTTGGGAGGCTATTCCGCTAAACAGGTAAAAAAAACAGCTTTCATTTGTTTTTGTGATTATTCTTTGCTTTTCTTAATTTGCTACTTATTTGCCAAATATATGATAATGTTATTGTGTTCGAAATAACTTGTTATCGTTAAAATAATGTATTTTTGTCATAGCGTCTCGCCAAAGTTGTTCCATCCAAACTTTGTCATGTACACTACTAACAGTTTTTCTTTTTCTAGGAAATGTGCCTATCATTCATCCTATACTACCCAAGAACTGAATTAGCTGGTTGCTACTCCATGACGCCCGTGAAAGAGTTCTTTGAAACATTTGGAGTCAAGGAGTTCTATGGATTGAATTTCATGCAAGTTGAGAATATCTTCCTGTCTTCTGGGTTAGTAAAAGTTTATATTTTTATTTTAAAAAGATTTTATCAGCTCTTACTTTAACAATGCGTAAGGAAATCATAAATGATGTGGATACTCAAGCGTCTAAGGCGCTCTATTGAATACAAATTTGTGGTAAGTATGTATCGGTTCTTGCATCATAAGCAGAGATCGGATATTCGGATGCATATTTACCTAAAGTTAATTTTTAACTATGAAAGTATGGAAGCGGCTTCTTAAAAAACTTTTTTTTTTAACAGAGGCCACGAACAACGGGAATGCATAACTAGTCCGGTGTATAGTATGGAAGCGACTTCTAAAAAAATATTTACTTATTTAAAAAAAACCCGGGATTATTGGATTGCATGTTTATTTAAAATTAATGTTTCAACCTACTTTACATCATAATATTAAGTAGGTACATATGCATCTAATTACATATGTAGTCAGAAAAAAACATAAAATTTGTCGATTAGGGAATGGCGGGCGGGATTTTTGCGATCGATATAAAAGTGCATTCCATTTAAGCTAACATTTGAAAGTAAGTTAATATACATTCGATTCTATAATCAGAAACCTAAATTTGTATTCCCAGAGCCGCGGGATTTTGTGATACAAAAGCGCATTCCATATTAGCCAACATCTCAACTTTAGGTGAATATGCATCCGAATATCCGATCTCTAATCATAAGATACAAAAAAGAAAATGTTTAGACAAAATTCATCCCTTATAAAGTCCAGGTAGTACCAATTCAACGCTAAAATTGAAACAACCACCAAGAGAGACATGAATGAATGAATGAAATGCACCGACCCCAGCGTGGTTAAACCAGACTCGATTGCTCGAATGAACCCAAGGATTCACACTAGTCCCTGGAGCCTCATATTTCATGGGACTACAGAGACCATTGCATATCAAAGAGTAGACCGGGGGGCGCCGTAATGGTCAGGAAGACGTGCCCTTAGGATAGAAAGGATTATTAGAGCCTACCAAATATGTATCCTAGAGTAAGCAATGGAATAGTGGAGAGACAGGTGATTTATCATCTTATAAAAACGTCGCCGCCAGGTTGGCTCAGGTCCAGTTGCTTTCTCGACTCTTTTCTGTGTCACTGCTATGCTGTGTTGCACGTTGCTGTTTCCAATATCTTCATCTGAGGTCTCGCTACTATCCGTTTCTGATTTCGTGTAAATCTCGCTAGCAGCCTTCTTAATCTTATCTCGATCTTTAGCCGTGTCCATCCAAAAGTTGATTTCCTAGTCGAAGTAAGTCCTAACCTGCTTTAGGTTGTCATTCCAAATGTAAATAGGTCGGCAAACTTTGAAATAACCACCAAGAGAGATACTTATTTAACCCTAGCTCACTAATCTTAATTTCGAGTAACGTTATCACTAATCATTCTTAAATTTTACGATGAATTAAAAGATCAATGTTTATTTAATCAACTTAATTTATGACACAAAACGACCTTAATATTAGCAATCTTAGTTTTCTCTTTATCCAATAGCATATCTATTTTAGAAAAAACCTACATTGAAAAATGATTGCACATACAAACAATATGCTCCCTGCAAATCGCTTTTTTGCAGCCCTTGCAGAAGTGCGTAGTCGTACGACTTTTTTTTGCAGCTGCAAGTTTTGCGACTTTTGAGAACGTTTCGGCTAAAACCTTTATTGATCTAGTTTACAATTATGAAAACCACCGCAATAATTTGCCTCAAATTTAGTTGCAAAGTTAGTCTGAAATTTGACGACGTTCATACAATATATCTATATGCGGCCAAACTAATTGTCCTTTCCTTGGTATTGTTCGTCGAGTCGTTGAGCTCCTTAAGTTTTGAGTTGAGCTACACGATTACTGACAAATGCTTGCACTGACTGGACAGGTCCACTCAAATTTGTGTGGTTCTTTCCTCAAAAGACCATTTCAGACATAGATCTACATGGTCCTCACATGATCTGACCAAGATTATGTCTGGACTTTAAAAGAGACTTTGACCCTTGAGTTTGTTTCGCCATTTCTTCTCAGGGGTAGTCAGATAGGAAATGTCGACTCCATCTAGCTTATTTTTTAATATGACGTGTAAAAGTGATTCTCATATCCTATTTACAGAATAAACAATTTCATTTCATTTCATTTCATATCCCGATCTAATAAGCGTGCATCCGCAATGAGTGACTGAAGATCACTAATGAGGTTAATCAGGAAGGTATTAGAAACGGGTGGGGTGACGGGGGTCGGGATCTTACCAAAACACGAAATGCGCAAGGTATGCGTCGTAACTTTTACGAATGGTTAGTGACCCAGGGTTAATAAAAAAATTGAGCTATTCTTATATAGCCGATATGAGTAGAAGCACTAACATCTTAAATATAAATAACTTTCAATCATTACACTCCTGCCTATCCTGTACTCATATCTCTTCACCATATTTCAGCAGCTGGGAGAACCTGCCGCCTGTTGAAGCATCATTGTCACTATCAGATCTTGAAGCTCAGAAGCGCATGATAAACGAAACTGGGGAACAAGGCGTCCAAGGCGATGACCAAGGAGTCGGCTTGATGAGTGAGTATCATATACCTACTTTACTTTTTTTTTGTTCGACCACCGTCGAACGTTCCGCCAGCTACCTTCGGAGAAAATTTTAAATAGCGAATGAAAAGTGAATGACGAATGAACCAATAAGGGAATGTTGGAATTAGTGCGTCAACGTATTTAGACGGAAATTTAACTCTAATTCTATCTGTCGACACTCACAGTATATGGCTCCGGTTTTTCCGAAGATAACCAATGGAATCTTTGAGCCTGCTTGATTATTAATGTGTACTACCTAGTATACGATCCCTACCTATGTAGACAATCTGTAGGTCGTAAGACTACTTTGGAATGATAACGGTACTATTATAGAATCAAAGTGTGAATCGCAGTATTGTATTTTGAATCACATACCTATAAAGAGAAATACGATTTATTTTATCGACGCTATCGGTGTGAAAAGACCCATCACGAATCCGTCATCTACGCATTCTCTATATCAAACTAAACTTTGTGCAACAACTATTGCTGGAAAACGACTTTTATTTTTGGTGTCAAAATTTTCTGTTTATGGTAGTGCGCAATGTAAAGTACGCAAAACATGGCCATGGGTGCATGCAACGGTACAGGGATTGTGGGAGTATTTAAAGTTAAGACGCTGACAACACCTAAACCGCGGTCACTGTCACATTGCATAGAAAAGAAAGAGAAGCGCGATGACACAACGCTTGTAATTTATTGCAAAATATGAAGTAATTATCTATTTACTCAAAACTGAGTTGAGTAATCGAAAATAAAAAACAACCAAGTTCTGCATTCAAATAAGACGTTCTTGACATTAATTAAATACGTAACGTATGTTGATATTTAATACAGATATTTTGGATTAGAACTCAAGGTAAGAGGTTAGTTTAACGTTAGTTTGTATCGAGTTTTTCTTTTCAAAACGTGTTTTGGTAACAACCAAGTTCCGGGAAATATGTTTAAAATTAACATATATTTTGGTCAATTGTCTATTTTGGTCAATTGGGTCTTGTCAGTGCCTTAAGTTATAACATTTAAAACGTGTTTTCGGAGAAAAAAAAAACGTCAAAAGAACCTTTGTCAAAGTCCTATTTCATATTTTTTTTTTATTTTGCTGTGTGCTTTTGACATTTGATTTCATCTGACATTTATCTGCTACTCATATTGTTACGTCATTTAATTAACTCTATTTATTTATTAATCACTCAACTTTTTTTAGCACACATTTAATTTCACAAAGAGTGACACTTATAAAATTCACAAAATTGGAGTTTTTGTATTTAATTTATTAATATCTCCGTAACCAGAAGGTTCCCAGCTATGATCCAGTACAAAAAAAAATATCATAATATCGGGAAAACAAGTGACTCTTGGCTTCGTTTAAAGTATTTTTACATTTGTAATTTTGAATTATTTTCAGCTACTTAAAAACTTCTAATTTTTCAGAGGAGCTGGTAATCTGGGAGCCTCCGGAATTCCGCAACAAGTCGTTCATGGCTCACCTGAACGAGATGCCGTGGGCTGAGCCGCTGTTGACTGAACAAATTGAGAAGACTCTTTACAAAGGCATGCATATGACCTTCTGTAAGAAGAGGGATGATACTTACGGAGTGGTGAGGAACTTATCAACTTTTATTTGTTTTTTATTGACTGTTTTTAAACGAAAATCAAAGATAACCAACCTGCTGAAATAAGTTCAAGCAATTGTACTAAAAGTAAATCTTAAATTTAATAGCTCGTCGTATTGTTTACTTATGTAGACAAAAGTGTAAAAAGAATGTGTTGTTTTTCTCATCCTTATAAGTACTAAATGTTATGAAATGGATATCTTCAATCTAAAAACATGAGCTATGTTCACAATATGTCATACTATTCATAATCAAAATCAAAATAAATTTATTCGTACTATGCTGAGAGTCAGCATTTTTCGAAATTACATAAGACAGTCCCCTAAAACTCCGCCCTTCACCACTTCCGAGTGCTTTAGCGGGGAAGAAGTGGCGCAACAAACTCCCCAGCAGCACAGCTGTCTGTTCAGATAGAAAATCTTGATTATATACAATAGTATGCAAAATAATTTACATTACGCAACATACATAGTCATCCTATAATGTTCCCACTACTGGGACACAGGCCTCCTCTCTGTGAGAGGGAGTGGGCTGTAATCCACCACGCGGGCCCAGTGTGGGTTGGTAGATGTCACATGTCTTCGAATTTTTGGTTCTAGGACATGCCGGTTTCCTCACGATGTTTTCCTTCACCGTTTTAAGAGCAGTGGTGATTAAATAATTTACACAAAGTAAAGCGCCTGTCCGGGTTCGAGCCTACGACCTACAACTCATAAGTCGCGGCCGTGACATTAAATTAAATTATTTGCCATGTCATCTAGCACACGCCATTATACCAACAAAAAAAAAAAAAACATCGAAAGCTATACACAAGCATAGCATAGCTTCTTAGAGCCTTTAACTATACAGGTCGCTGACTGTTTTAAATAAAACCACGAGAGAAATACGAATGTTCCTATAATCACTATACTTGTCGCTTGACAAACGGTAACACATATGGACAACTGTGTGGTGTTTGTTGCTTCCAAAAATGCATTGTTTTTTTATTATTATTAAATAATATGAAGTAGTCGTTTCTGCCCCCACTTCGTTAGCGTGAATGTTGTAAGACACCACAATATACTAAAACGACCCACCGCGTCGCATCGCATCGCCCGCCCGAGCTTTTACTTCGTTTTCGCTTAGCGTGATGTTAAATAGCATAATATTATAACCTTTCTCAAGAATTGGGCTATCAAATGCAAAAAGATTTGTAAAAAAAAAAAAAAATGACTGGCAGTTCCAGAGACATAATCTTCAGCTTTATTATACTCGTAAGTATATAAAAAGTTACTTAATTCTAATAATTTCTTCTTGTTTTACAGCCAATGCAAATCCAGAGTTACCCGAACTACACGGAGCTAGTATCAAACGAAACAGCCGAAAAGTCCTGCCATTACAAGAGCGTCAGGTTGCCATCAGTGACCAAAACCTCTGGTTGCACAGCCGGTACATTCAGCTGGACAACCATGGTCGCCTTATGTACAATGTTGGTCGTTACACGGTAATACTGAACATGTTTATACAAGGTAGGGTAGAGATGTGTGAGGAATTGTTTGGAAATGTTTTTACGCTCTGGTCAAACTTGAGAGTCCGCGCGGGATGCGGGAAGAAATTCATACGCGCCGGGCGGTTGTGTCAACTAATCTGTATGGAGGCGTCAAACTGGCGGGAATAGTCGCGTAACTTTTTAATTATAGAAAAGTATGGTCACGTTTGTGATTCGCCTCAGTTTGAACAGTCCTTTTAGAGTTTTCTGAGCGTAGCGTTAAGATTGAAATCTCGTCTTTTTTATTTCTTTTTTGTGATTCAACCTTAATTTAATTAGCTTCCTAAAATGCTCAAATGATCTATGTGCTATTTTTTTAGTAGTGTTTTGTTTTGACATTCTCGGATTCTTTTATTTCATCCGGTGTATTCAACTAGGTATATAAATAATTATTCCAAAATCTTCAAAATGTTTTTCATTTCGTAAAATTGCGAATGGCAATAATGAAAGTGCCTTAAAACTTCATGTGCCTTTACGCCTACTACTTTAACCATTTTAAGATGGTTTAAGGGTGTATTCAAAAATAAATTTTGTGTGAACGTCAACCAAATCTTAGAGGAAATAATAATACTTTTCAAAAAGTATATTTTTATCCAATTACGGAAAACGAAGGGCTATGAGTTTAACAGTCTATGTATGTTTGTATGGAGGTTCGATATTAGCTCTTAAACTACTGATCCGATTTTGACAAAAACGGGCTTTGGTTTTGATAAAGCTTTTTTGGTGGCAACGTTTTGAGGTTTAAAGACTATAAATTTATAATAATATATATTATTTACATTTTTGTTTATAGCCATTCGCTCCAACTTTTCTCACACATCTGTAC
This sequence comes from Atethmia centrago, assembly GCA_905333075.3. NCBI lineage: Eukaryota > Metazoa > Arthropoda > Insecta > Lepidoptera > Noctuidae > Atethmia > Atethmia centrago. The sequence goes on along the minus strand of HG995386.1, from coordinate 12,015,868 downwards.
GCGAAATGAGTCTGAGCCAATGATTTCGTTGTTTTTCGTTTTAATTTTTTACTTTTAAAATGTTTTCGACAAATAAAATAGTATTATTCAGCCAAATTATGTATCATAATTTGCGAATATATGTACAGTAATTTTTACGTATGTATCATTAGGGCGTTGAACTGTTTAACGGTTTTATTTTATAACTTAGGTACTTTGAGTGGATGTTTTTATTTGTGATTATTGTACTTATGAGTGTTGCTTGAGTATGTACCCAAACGGTATAATATTTTTTTATTGATAATATTATGAAACTTTCTGTTGTGTCCCAGTGAAGTAATATTCACATGATGATTTTTGTTCTAAATATTTTTAAGAAAGAAGCATTTTTCACAGTTCTAAAATATCATGTCTGATTTGGAATGGATCAAAAAGCATTTTTTTTTTTAATTAAACCGATGTAGAAACGATATTAAAGTCAGACCAAGAAGTATTTTTTTACTTACAATTTTACATATAATTTCGATCAATCAATCTAGTGCGTCAATGTTACACCTTTTTAAAACTTCAGTATTATTTATTCTTACTGAGGAAATTTGAAGTTTATAGCCGTAAAATAATCCAGTTTATTGGATGTGCTATCGAGACAAGACTCGCCATTCAGGTACATAATAACTATGTATGTTCCTATTATGTACACGAATGTAGCGTTAATTAATAAATATGTAGGCATTTGTTGGAGGCAATGTACCATTTTGTATGAATCTCTGGTTCCAAAACAATTTATACTGCTGTAACATGTGCTTGCTGTGTATAATTATGATTTATACATTATGTTTCCTTTTGAGTTAGGATGAGAACTTAGTGAAAGCTGTTGATTCAGCAGCTACATAATGCAAGTTTAAAAAAAAATAATAATTTTCATTTTGTTTAATAATTGATTGTCAACTCTTTTATTAATTCCTGTATTTGGTTAAGCTTTCTGAAACTTAGATAACATATAGGGCTGTGCTTACTTAGCTCCGTAGTGCCTTGACAGTCAAAGCCTTCAAATAATCTAGACTAGAACGTAAGCCGCGTCACAAGAGTGACGTCATTATTTTATACAAAGTGAAACTGTGCAACACCATTAAAATATCATTTGATATTTTAATTATAATATTTTTGTACAATAATTTTTATACTTTTATAAAAATATTTTTTTTGAAACAACATCTTCGTACGAAGAAGGTAAGGTTTTCGAGTCAAATAAAATGAACAATTGATTGCATTTTACTATTATTTTTATTTATATTCACTCTAATGAGGATTTAGTTGTAAGAATACGCTTAGTAATTAAGTTTTATTTATTTAAAAAAGTCAATAAAAATGTTTTATTAAATTAAATATTGGTTTTTCTTACATACTTAAATAACTAAAAGAATTCCTGTCCACTTCTTTGCGGATACGTATCCGTCCGTGGGTAATATTCTGGATATTTGTATAAATTGGTGGTACCCACATTTGATGACATGAAGTACTGTGATTCCCACTGATATTTTTGTGTCGTTTGGAAACTTGCACCATTTTTGGTAACCGCCCCGGAATTCGAATGGGAATTAAGACTAGAAGTCTGATAAATATTAGAATTGGTATTACTAGTGGGATAAACATTAGAATTGGTATTACCAGTGGGATAAACATTAGCATTGGGGTTATCAATAGGATAAACATTAGAATTGGTATTTCCAGTGGGATAAACATTAGAAATGGGGTTATTATTGTTAAAAATATTAGAACTGGGATTATTATTTCCACTGGGGTAAACATTAGAATTCGAATTACCATTAACGTTGGGGTTGGGATAAATATTAGAAATGGGATAAGCATTATTATTAAAATTACCACTAGGACTAATATTACTGGGTTGTCTCAAAGCAGTAGTAGGACCGAACCTGCTTAAAATTACAGTTGGTTCAGTGCCGATAAACCCATGGGTGGATGTAGATAATCCGTTATTCACTTGACCAGAATTAACACTGAGGGGTATAGGATCCACGAAGGCATTGGGCCTCTGTGGGTAAGTCTGTGGGTCCTTCCTGTTTTTTTCATATGCTTCCCAGTTGATAAACCAGAAGGGTTGCTTGTCTATGGGCAGTTTGCTGAGTCGGTCGATGAGGTCCCTGTCGCCATTTGCTTCAATTGGTAGTCTTTCTGGTGTGCCATCGCCGAAACTGTAAAAGAAAGAAAAAAAGGTTATAGAAAAGATAATGCCTCGACTTTAAAAAACACTACAAAAATAAAAATAACTTTAATTTCGGAAGTCGGTGTCTTTGGTTTTGTATTTTCGTCTTTTGCCACCGACTTCCGAAATTAAAGTTATTTTCTCTTTGTAGTGTTTTTTTTTTTGGAAGACGGTTGGTTTTTTCTATTTATTTTTTTATTTTTACTACTACTTTTAGTACTACCTACGTACCCCACACGCATTCGTATACCACTACTTGCTATGTAAATAACAGTGACAGAAAGTTATTATGACATCATCAACAGACACAAGTGGAAAAACTACGCGTTATTGAAGCTAATCCAAACAATACCCAAGCGAAGTTAATACAATATATGGGACAACCGTGCAAGCTTCCTCTAGGTACGAAACAAAAAAAAAACATTTTTAATCGGCCCACAATTGACAAAACATCGATGTACATAATATATATACGTATAGATACAGACGAACTTCAGAACCTCCTTCTTTTTTAAGAAGTCGGTTAAAAAGACAGGCCCTCCGCGTTTGTTTTGGTGCTTCTTCTGCGAGTAGCCAGATAGGAAACACTGACCTCATCTTGTTTGAAAACAATCTATTTTAAACGCGTAAAAATGTTTTTTTTAAAACAATTTACAGAAATACATATAATTTGTCATCATCATAATTTTATCGCTTCTAGCAAATGGTCTAAACATCATCATCATGAGATGATGACAACATTCAGATGAATGGTAGTTGCGAAAACCCACAACGCGGGTTGGTGGACGTCCTATGTCTTCGAAATTTCGGAATCTAAATTCAAATAAATAGAAGTTATCTGAATCTGAAATGTTTTAACCAAACTCTGATTTTTTATTTCTTATACCAGCCAGCGACCTTTTTAACGGTTCCTTATAAAAGAACCCTTATACTTAACTGTCTGTCTGTCTGTCCCCGACTTACCTCAGAGACTCTTAGTTGGTAGGTGCTAGAAAGCTCTAATTTGGCATGGCATACAAAGTGACAAACACGTATCACGCCGACAAAAAAATAAAAATTGAAAAAACAAAAAAAAATATGTTCTCCTATGCACGTAAAGTTTTGCAGATTCAGGGAACCTTTTGCGTAATATTAAGTTTTAAAGTACGATGGCAGTAGTAGGTACTTATAACGAAATTAGAAGGAAAACTATCACAGGTAAGTAGGCTTTACAAGTTAACGAGTAATAGTCCACCAACTTACATTTACAGTTGGACAATTGACCGTGACGTATATCGATGTATGGTAGAACATGTTTTTCAACTGCAATGTTAAGTTTGTTTTTGGGATAAATTCATCCTAACTACGGAACTCTACATTGTGCGTAGTCCGACACGCCCTTGGCCGGATATTAAAAAAAAAACACTATAAATAATGAATAGGTGTTACAGAGACACCACGACAACAATGTTGGTGCATAGAATGATTCAGTGGTCCTTGGTGAGTCACTTTTTTTTTTTTTTTTGAGGGTGGGAAATCATCAAATAACTTCTCCCGCTCTGGGCGGAGCGGGAGGGTGTGTCAGACTCTTACTGACTAAAACCCACCCGTATTCCTTCCTGTTGCCTGTGTTGCCAGGGGCCTCGGTGACCCATAAGTACCTTCCCGCGACCCCGGCAGGCATCGGCCCTAGTGGACCCCTACTTTTGTGCTGACGACATCTCTTTGAGGCGCGCGTGGAATACGACGCGCCGTCGACCCGGGCCTGGTCCTTACCGGACGGTGAGCTACCCATTGCTCACCGTCCGCAAGCCCGCGCCTACGGTGGCTGGAAATCCGCCCGAGATTCCCGACGCCCAGGGCGTCTCCTGCGGCGGCTAGGGGCGAGAGGGCGCGAAACGTGCCTTTCCCTCAACCGTCCCGCCTCCTCCTTCGCGAGCATTACTGCTTCGCAGAAGGAGGTGACGGCTGCCCATGCCCTCTCGCTCCGTACCATGGCCTGAACCAGGGCCGGACGCGAGAGGTCTCTGCCGCCGATCGCCTCCACGAGGACACGGCGGTGCTCTGCCCAAGCCGGGCAGACCTCCACCGTATGCTCCACCGTGTCCTCCAGGCGATCCACACAGTGGTGACACCCGGACGTTTCCTCCCGCTTTATCCGACACAGGAACCTCCCGAAGCTGCCGTGTCCGGTGAGGACCTGCGTCAGGCGGAAGATGAGGACGCCGTGGCGCCTCTCCAGCCACTCCTCAAAGAGGGGACTTATCGCCGCAATCGTGGCGTGCCCAGCACTGGGTTGCGACAACCGTACTTTCCATGACGCCATGAGATCCCGCCGGAGCTCCGTCCGCTGTGCCGCGATTTCTCGCGGCAGCGGACTTACGCCCCGGCGTTTCGCCTCCTCGCGCCACTCCCAGGTGAGAGTCACTTGGTGACTACATTATATACTAGGTTATTTTATGTGAACACCAAATGTCATTTTAGTCTAACGAATTAAAAAAAATCAGAGTTGCAGAGCCTGTTTACTGTAATTCTTGAGTGGCTTTAATTGAAGCCACCCACTGCGAAAAGGAATGAAGAGTTCAAAACTTGTTGCCTATTCTATAATGGTGGGCTTCCATTTTATAGAAAACCCAGTCGGTGGCGCTCAATAGTAGGTACATTAGGTATGATATAAGTGTGTAATGATCAATGCACACGCGCTTCATACAACGTTTTTAAACACACGAGAAATTTACCTATTTGTTTTGTTTTTATTAGGAATATTTATTTATTTTATTTATACAAATTACGAGAAAAAAAAACAGACTTAATGTTATTAGGCTGCTAGGTATTTCTCTCTAGATTTTGGTGGCAGTGGGCTATCAATCACGTTTCGTGCCTCGATTAGGATTTCCGGCGGGGTCTTCTTCCCTACGTGAACTCGACATTTTTGAAACCATTTAACCACACAACGATGGAAAATGGCGAGCTGGTTTTGTTTTTTCCGAGCACCGCGCTAGCGATGCGCGCGCAGGTTTAAATAAAGGCACTGGCAAAACCGGTAAAAAGCCTATATAAAAAATATTATAAACACAAAATAATGTTTAGAATGCGCAAATCAAAATTAATATGTAGTGAAAAATATATAATTTGATGAAATGATGATTATTTTGATGATTGATTTATCATAATATGTTACCTAAAATAGTATATGTACTTACTTATTCATAAAAATATTGAGTTTTTTTTTACATAAAAACTCTTTACAGAGATTGAAAAATAAAGTTAAGTAAAAAACACGAGTGTATATTAAGCTGAATTATGAACCTAAATGCGTTGTCATAAGAGTCAACTATACAAGCAAGTGTGTTGAAAAATAGATTTCATTATAATGACAAAGCTTATAAAGACAGGTTTTATAAGCTTTGTTTTTTTGTACAATACCTGCCAACGCCAATTGATTGACGTGCGTTTAGTAAAAAATAGGTACCTACCTAAAGGCTCTATTTTTATTAATATTATAAATGTGAAAGTGAGTTTGTTTGGTACACTTTTTTACTAAAACGGCTAAATGGATTTGGATGAAATTCGGCACATGGGTAGACCATGACCTGGGTTAGGACATAGAATACTTTTTATCATAATATTCCCACGGGATCGAGATTTATGCGGGTGGAACCGCGGGGTGCAGCTAGTAAGAAATAACACAGAAAAATAAAGCTGTAGTAAAGTACCGATTAGAGGCTTGGCTATATTTATACGGCTACAAATAACCAAGACTCATTTAAAACGTCCTATTCAGCTTTGTTAATATCAAACAAGCAAGTATTGCACTTGTTCTATTCTAGCAACAAACTTTGCAGGCTCCCTCCAAACTAAGTCGCTCGGTGGTAAATAGCAACAACTTGTTTATTTCTAGCCGTTAGATAAGTTTTAAAGAGTCATACATAAACTGACCATTTATTTTTTAACTCAAAACGGGACATGGGTTTATATACGTCAGTTAGCAGGTTAACATTGAAAATAAACAACCTTTTAATGCTCTTTATTTATAAAAAGTGTAACGTATTACAATTAATGTTCACTATAATTATATTCAGATTATTTTTTTTTTTTATTTATTATTATAACAAACAATACATTATTTAGTACCTACATATTTTTATTATAACAAATTGTGAAAAACCAATTTAACCACCGGTTCACCAGTTTAATAAAAATAATAAAGCAAAGTTCCTTTGACAGTATTTATTAAATTATATAGAGAGAATATTTTTTTCAATTTTATATTTGTCAGAGGAATTTTCGCGTGGTTTCTGAAAACGGGACTATTTTGCGTCCCGGATCTTTGTCCGGGGACAACGGGACAGGTGACCGAGAAAAGGGACAGTTCCGTTCAAAACGGGACGTATGGTCACTTTAGTCATACATCATAATCAAAGATCGGATATTCGGATGCATATTTACCTAAAGTTAATTTTTAGCTATGAAAGTATGGAAGCGGCTTCTTAAAAATCTTTTTTTTTTAACAGAGGCCACGAACAACGGGAATGCATAACTAGTCCGGTGTATACAGATTGAAATTGAAAACATGAGACAAACTGAAATGGGAGATTGTACTCATCATTATGAACAACTTTTACTAAGGGACCACAGCTGCATTCGCGAAAATAAAATCAGCTGTTTCCTACATTTTGTCGAATTATGCGGACATAAATGTAGGGAACAGCTGATTTTTTTTTCCGCGATTTCAGTTGTGGTCCCTTAGTAAAAGTTGTTCATAATGATGAGTACAATCGCCCATTTAGATTTGTCGCATGTTTTCAATTTCACCCTGTAGTATGGAAGCGACTTCTAAAAAAATATTTATTAAAAAAAAACCCGGGTTTATTGGATTGCATTTTTATTTAAAATTAATGTTTCTACCTACTTTACATCATAATATTAAGTAGGTACATATGCATCAAATTACATATGTAGTCAGAAAAAAACAAAATTTGTCGATTCGGGAATGGCGGGCGGGATTTTTACGATCGATATAAAAGTGCATTCCATATAAGCTAACATTTGAAAGTAAGTTAATATACATTCGATTCTATAATCAGAAACCTAAATTTGTATTCCCAAAGCCGCGGGATTTTGCGATACAAAAGCGTATTCCATATTAGCCAACATCTCAACTTTAGGTGAATATGCATCCGAATATCCGATCTCTAATCATAATCTACATAGATTAGGACTTTAATATGTGCGTGTCGCGATTTCTCAAGTTTTTAATAAAGTTTATGCAGTGGCGATGGGGTTTTCACACCACGTATCCTAAGTTGACACGACGTTCACATTCTAGTTATCATCTGCCTAGCCTTTCCCCAACTATGTTGGAGTCAGTTTCGAGTCTAACTGGATGCAGCTAAATACCAGTATTTTAAATGGAGTGACTGCATAACTAACCTCCACAATCCAGTTACTGGGTAATACGATACCACTTGGTAAGACTTTCGGGCTTCTGACGACCAGTAATGACTACCAAACATCCACGAATGACAGCCTGCTTTCCAAGGCACGGTCCCCACGGGAAGGAACTATAGGGTTACCGAGGCCCCTGGCAACACAGGCAACGGAAGGAACACGGGTGGGTTTTAGTCAATAAGAATCTAACACACCCTCCCGCTCCGCCCAGAGCGGGAAACATTATCAAAAAACAGGCACGGTCTCCACCGTGTATCGAAAACAAAAAAAATACATTTATACCGATATAGGTAATACATACGTATTACCTATATCGGTATAAATGTATTTTTTTGTTTTTGAGGACATTTTGATATGTTTCTTGTTTTGTTTATCCGTTAATCCGTTACACCGCGACACGTTAATCCGTTATTATTAGTTTTACCATAGTTAAGTGGCGTGACAGATTTATTAATTAATTAAGTGATTATTAGAATAAAAACAATACCATAAAGTTGTGTATGTGTGTGTTGTTGATGACATCGCCCCGCGCGTGCCCACTGCCTACATGGGTAAGGCTGCTGCGTAGCCGCCGTTGCCGCTTTTACAGGTCAGTAAACTAATATTATCAAGGTGGTTTCGAGAAAATTCTACGTTATTTATTTTGTTTGAAAATGCATTTTTAATTTTTATTTTTTTTTGAGGGGCTTGTGGCGAAGTAATGTCAGCCACACGGGTCGATCGATCAGGTTAAACTACGCTTGCCGCGGTTGCTCCGTGAATGGGTGACCATCTTTACATACCACACGAAGGCACGGATGGGTCTCTTCCGTGCCTCGGAAAGCAAGTTAAGCCGTTGGTCCCGGCTGTCAATCTTGAATCACAGTGTCTAAAATACTGGTATGCAGCTGCATCCGGTTAGACTGGAAGCCGACCCCAACATAGTTTCCCAACTATTAAAAACAATTAAAAAAAAAGTAATTTAAATAAAAAATATTTAAATTTAAATAAATATACTAGTATACTTATCATCTGCCTTTTCCCAAAGGCAGATGATGAGTATATTAGTATATTTATTTAAATTTACAGATTTAATATCAACTTGTATTATTGTATTATTCTCCCTCTCACAGAGAGGGGGCCTGTGTCCCAGCAGTGGGAACATTATAGGCTGATTATGATGTATTAACCGCTGTACTTACTATTTAATGTGATAACCTTAATGGAAGGTGGGAGATTTTGGGGAGGCTATTACCAACTTAAAAGAAAAACGTCATCGTCGCTCTGTATTTTAATAACACCACGTCTGTATTTTCCGAAGGGGTAGGCAGAGGGAAATATGATAGTATATCTACCCACTATTCGCCAGTTGTACCTAAGCTACATTAAATAAGGGCGAGCCTATTACCATTTACCGGGCACAAACTTAAGGGGATTACAGGAGCTAAACGCAAGTTTTAAAAGTTATATGCCTAAAAGTATATGAACCATTACAGTAAACAAAATCAGAAAAATATATGATATTATATATGCTAGGTAGATAGTGTGTTGAAAACATAATATAACTAATTTGATACGATAGAAATTGATCACGAAGATACCTCTAAAAAATTCTTTTAACGATTAAAAACCATACTAATATATTTACATGCAATCATTCTGATTTTTTGTCAGATTATTCTTCAAGCAACATAATATTAGCATAATAGTGTTTTACTTTTTTTTATAAAATCTAATGTATGTATCTCTAAAAAATATTTTAACGATTAAAAACCGTACTAATATATATGCAATCATTCTGAGTTTTTGTCAGATTATACGAGTATTATTCAAGCAACGTGTTAGGTTAGCATAATAGTGTTTTATTTTTTTAAACTACATAATAGATTTTTTGTAAATAGATAATTGCTTCATATTTTGCAATAAATTACCAGCGCTGTGTCATCGTGCTTCTCTTTCTTTTCTATGCAGTCCGACAGTGACCGCGCTTTAGCTGTTGTCAGCCTCTATCAAGACTCCAGATTGCGACTTAGAAATTCCCAACAAAACATATCCCGACCTGGGAACGACCGAACTCAGGACCTCATGTTGCATGGGGCATACTAAACAGTCATGCGGGCGTCCACTAGACCAACAAGGCTATGTTTTTCAAAACTATACAAAAATGATTCTGCAATCGCTTCACACAGAGACGATAAGGAAACAACAGAAAAATATTGAGAGACAAATAAAATATTCAATAAAATATTAATGTTACCGGTTTCCAAGAGGATCTGGTGTCGTGGTGGTTCTGTTTGGCGTGTCAGGAAAGCCAATGGGTCTTGAGCCCGCGAAGGACCCGCGTTGACCCGCCACGATAGATGATGTCACCAAAACCAGGGCTGATATCTGAAAATGTTGATGAATACAGTTTCTTTTTGTAAGTGTGTACAATTGATTTTGTAAGTTTAGTAAGTATACCTACTCTTAATTTATCAATGAAATTAATTACATTGGTTTTTTAGTGTGTAGGTCATAATAGTTCAATATTAAGAAGCCTATTTGACGTTTATTGCCCGTGGTTCGACCGCGTAGTTTTACTAGACCATGAGCAAACCAAGTTCTATCAATAATACTAAGGGCAACTTTGCATACACGTGGTTCTATTAAAACCACAGAACACATATACCCTGACGGGATTAAAACTAAAGTGAGTATTTAACCTCTTTTTGAAGTTTGATTGGTCAAAATGGTCTTCATTAACTGCATAGTTTGATCAAATCCATACCATCTATAAGGGTCGCAGCATTATGCTGAGCGATGGCCATTTTGCGTAGATGTGACGCATATTTTCCCCCAACTTTTCCTTATTTGCGTCTTGTTTACCGCAAATAAACGTACTTTCTTGCCTTTTTTTAATATAATGGAATCACAGCTGGCTAAATTAGCAAGCAAAATCAAAATCAAAAGTCATCTATTCAAACTAGGCTGAGAATCATCACTTTTCGAACATCAAATCATAAGAGAGTCCCCCAAAACGCCCGTCCTTCACCACTTCCTAGTGCTTTAGCCGGGAAGAAGCGGCGAAACAGACTCCTCAGCATGCAAGCTGAATTGACAGTGAGCTAGCCATGATTGTCGAAGGACAGGATGGCCAGTGGAGCAAATTAGCCTTTGGGTGGAAACTGTATACCGCCAAGCGTAGTACGGAACTTAGGACATGGGTCCTAAGTTCCGTATACGGAGTATGGACTCATAGACATGAAAACTGTTTCGTACTTCACCACTCAATATCCGCATCCCACTCAATATCCGCTCAGCCAACTTTCTGAAAGCGATAGTAAAGTTTCGCAGACTCCATTGATGACTTGAAAGGCGCAAATTTGAAACCATGAAACTTAAATTATAATTAATAACTCAGCAAGGTAACGTCAACAAAGTCAAGAGGTCCGTTAAAGTGGGGATGCTTTCCAAAATTAAATGTGAATTAATTAATTTTGAATCAAGCATTTGGGTACTGATCTCGGTTCTGAAATGAAGAATGGAGAAGTTTAGAGAAGAATGTGTAAAGAAGTAATGTGTTTCGTAGTGTTAATTACTTTGCATACGATTTGTATAGAATCAAGTTTATTTAAACTAAACAGAGAGGTGTGCTGCTGGGGAGTTTGTTGCGCCACTTCTTCTTCCCAACTAAAGCACTAAGAAGTGGTGAAAAAAGGCGCTTTTGGGGGACTGTCTTATGTAATTTTGACGTTCGAAAAGTGCTGATTCTCAGCCTAGTTTGATTAAATGACTTTTGATTTGATTTGAACGGAGAATCGGGTGTTATAGCGCAACTCTTGGGTAAGTCCAGCAGCGACGTTCGATAGACTATGTTGATGATCGACGATTAAAAACAGTTGACGCCGATCAATTTGAACCTAGTAGGTAGCAATAACAATACACTGGATCGGTTTAGAAGACATATGTTAGCAATATACTTCGATTGATTGTACGAGTAATGTAGGCCCGTCGATTAGGATTAGGACACCCATAGAAAAATGCCGTGCGTGCCGTGTAGCTGCCGACTATTTACGTTCTGTTTTCGTGTGTATAAATTTGTTTTGTTTTGTTTTTATTTGAATTATCAAATCTTCTTGTATGCACGTGTTTCTGTGACAAATAAATCTATTTTTCTTTCTTTAAAATAAAGGATATCCTAGTCTTTTTATTATCTACTAGCTGCGTCCCGCGGTTTCACCCGCATAAGTTTCGATCCCGTGAGAATATCGGGATAAAAAGTATCCTATGTCTTAACCCAGGTCATGATCTACCCATGTGCCAAATTTCATCTAAATCCGTTGAGCGTTTTAGCGTGGAAGCGTAACAAACAAACATACGAAAAATCAAATCCATTTTATTTTATTAGTTTAGACATCAGTAGGTCCTGTACAGGTTCATCTTCAGATCATGGTTCAAAGATGTTACCTGTTAGGTTTTAATAAATCGCTATAAATCGCAACTGCTTTGCACAAATATTTATAAACAGTGCTTATCTCAACCGGTTGACCTTTATAAATCTACGTCTTTAAGATAATTACTTACACATTAACATATAAATAAAAACTGTTTTTTGAGCATAAATTATAGCTTTGACTAAACTTTCGTCAAGATCAAGTTTTGCAGGTTTTCAACAATTTCACACGAATTTTTTATCGGAATTCTTAGATTTATAGTGGGTAGTGGTGATAAATACCTATGAAACATAGTTGTAAAAAAAGTGTTTTGTATTTCGTCATACTCACAGTAATATTGATACATTTATGAGCAATTAATATTTTGCCCATCATTCCATCTTGTTGATCTGTGACTAACATCAGCAATTCAATTATCGTTCTTTAGTCGTAACACGTAACGTTATCTTTAATTAAACACCTAACTTTTTGAATGACAACCTATTTCTAAAACCCAATGTTAACATGACTAGTACAACTTATAAAACTAACCTTAAAAAATAAACACTAGCTTGGAAACACACTTTAATTAAACAATCGTTCGAATTTCAAATATTTTAATAAACTTACCAACATCTTCATTCTTGTAAATATAATTTTGGTTTTTTAAAATTCATAAAACGAGCACTCTGTTCCACGTTTAAAAAGCGACTGGTACCTAATACCGGCAATTTGTGTACCTAAAAAAACTTGATTGAGGAAAACTCAGTCTGCCTATATCAGCACCTGTAGTGACTTCACACCGGTTTGTTGTTATACAAATTACTAGTGTTTATGTTTATTTGATTTATTTTACCGTTCGCGTGCGTGTTCGTTTGCGCCTTTATTTGGTTGTTTTTGCGCACTTACGTTATTGATTATGTATCTATACATCTACTTACGTAGGTATGTTATTTTTCTATAGGAACTTACCTATGTCTGGCCTCTTTAGGGTACTTACCTATATATATTCTGTGGTCTGGCCTACTGTCTAAATTGGCAACAAGCATATTTTATTTTCATTCTGAGGTAAACAAGAATTCCGGTAACATACCTATTGAAAACAAAACGTAGGTAGGACTTTACTTCAACATCCATCGATTTAATGGTGAAGGAAAAGTTGCGGAAACTCCACTTTTTGAGATGTTTTCTTTTTATATTCTAACCTAACTTTAGAATTTCCTTGTATTGACTTCGATTTAAATAAAGGTCGGAAGAGGTGGGTGGCGCGGTGATGAATAAAATGAAGGTGGAAGTAGCAGCCTCAGCAGTCCTCCCCCTTGAAACTGATAAAGATTTTTAAGACAAAAAAAAAACCACAAAGGCTAAGTGCCTTCTAACCTAACATTACCATGTCCGACCCACCCTAAAAGGATTATAGAGGATAGTTTATTTGAAATAAAACAAATGAAATTTAAATAAACATTTATATAATAAATTTTATATATATAACGGTGACAACACAAAATGGCGTCGTTTTACGTTTGGTTTCACATATCGGCAATAGTCGGTAAATAAGTAGCTTAGGAGTGTTAATTTAATAGCACTAATTGAAATCAGCATATATAATGAAATGTGCATAAAAAGTTTAAAATCTAAATCACTACCTAAATATACGTATTTAATTCATCATTAATATGAAGTAAAACATTTTAGTGAGTTACGTAAAACGAAACGTTTAATAGCGAGACAAAATGTCAAAAGTGACAAAAAATTGCTAAATTTGTATAAATTAGTTTTTTCTTTTTATCTTTCTACATTTATCTCCGCAACTTAAAACTTTACGTGGAAGCTTTTAATAATATGATCTTTCTGTATTATAATATGGACTCCCAACTCAAGGGATGTTAAAGTAAAACCTACCCTTATATTAATAGAAAGAGACAGAGAGAAAGAGAAAGTGTGAATTTAATACGCGTTTTTAATACAAAATCATCTAGGTAGTATAAGTTTTTAGAAGTACTTGTGTGGTAACTCTAGGAGAGCTTCTAAAGACTTAGGTAAAACAGTCTATGCGAGGTAAAAGAAACTTCGAAAAAAATGTCTGGGAATGGAACTTCGTTCCTGACGAGTGTCCGGGGGACCGCACTCGTTTTTAAAACAGTTTTAATCACAATCCGAGAGTTTTGAAGGATGTTGCTAATCCATTGCAACAAAGAGTATGATAAGCTATTTCCCATCTGTAAAGTTTTACCCGTAGATAAAAAACTAGATTATTTGGTAGGTCTGGAATATTATTATAATGAGGAGTATAAAGTTAATGTTAAAAACAAGTACAACACACGTAGGGTTAGAGAAAATAAATTGGTTCAACCACAGATAACAAATTATTATGGTAAGAGAACATCTAAGTATTTGGTACCTAAAGTATTTAACAAATTAGATTTATTAAGAGAAAAAGTAAAAATTAGTAAAGGATCACTTAAGAATAAATTAAAAAACAGTATACAAGATAGCAAATAGAAGTAAAAACATTGTTAATATATAAGTAGTTGGTATGTGCGTAAGGTGGTGCATTGTTATGTAAAAGAGCGCATCTCGCCATCAAACGTAAAAGTTTGGCGAGTTTAGAGTTATGTAACACCTCTGTAATACCTATAATATCATTTAATAAATAAATAAAAAAAAAAAAAAATAGGTTTGAAAAATTGGTCTGCTCAAAAACGTAAATAACGTACCTAAAGGACCCGAGTGATCTGTGAAAATAAAACCCATTCCGATCAATTGTCATTTTATGTGTGATACGCAATGAGCCCGCTTCTGTGATTTTGATTTTGATTAGGTACCCACCTGTTCGATCTATTGACATTTATTGACTAACAACTGAGGAATTATTATAATTATCTAGAACCTTATCTATTGCTATACCTACTCTGTCTACGGTAACGGGTCTTGTCGAGCAAGAAAACATCTCACTGTGGAGTGCGAATCACGTCTGACCTACTGAGAACTGTAAACAACTACCGTATTTGCATTGAATTTTAAACTACGAGTAGCTAAAAAATAACCGGCCAAGTGCGTGTCGGACCACGGATGATGACGGGTTCCGTAGTTAGGACGAATTTATTCCAAAAACAAACTTAACATTGTAGTTGAAAAAAATGTTCTCCCATACATAGATATACGTCACGGTAATTTCTCCAACTGCAAATGTAATTTGGTCGAATATTACTCGATAACTTGTACAGCCTAGTTAGCTGTGATAGTTTTCCTTTTGATTTTGTTATTTCGTTTTATTTTGTTAGTAAGTACTGCCATGAATTTTTTCACTTATCCAAAAACAACCAATAAAAATTTGCACTCTACGCAAACGGATCCCTCAATCGAAAAATTGTTTTTACAGAACCGCAATATTTTCTGCCTATCCAACGATACCCCTACACAATGGGATAGACGAGAAAAAAAATATCACCCCCACTTTACGTGCAAGGGAGGTACCCTAAAAAAAAAATATTACCACTTTGTCGGCATGATTAATATGTATACCCATGTCAATTTACAGCTTTTTAGTACTAAGAGTATCTGAGCTAAGCCGCGGATAGACAGACAGACGGACATGGCGAAACTAAAAGCGTTCCTTGTTGGCTACGTAACCCTAAAAACGGAGTATTTAAAATTCCAGTGTTTTTGATCGTTCTGATAATGCTGGTCAAACATTTGATTGAGTGGTGGCACAAATAACAAACGTGTTCTTGAGACTGTGAATCGGCAAGCATTGTGTGTGTTTGTCGAATAAATGTGTTTATTTTAACATCATCAATAAGTTTTAAAATGAATGAAACTGATCAATAATTTTCGTAATATTGTATGACTTAGTATCATTTGGAAGTGGAGGAGCAAGAGTTCCATTATTGAAAAGGGAGGAACGTCGAAAGATCCACCATTGGGTTGACTTGTTGACTTATATATACAAGGTGTCGTTTGGCACCCTCGTCAAGTTTCAAGAGGCTGCTATGAAAGACATATATAATCAAATAAAATTACAATACCTGCTCAATAATTAATACATACTTGTTTTTTTTAGTTATTTAAGTTTGACAGTATTTTAGAATACACCGCTTTTATAGAACAGAATCACCCCGTTGCGTATGTGTAAAAGGTAGTGTGTGTGTAAAAGGATAGTTACAGTGGGGTATCACACGGGCCGCGTTTTAACATGCGTGTCCGACACATTTCCAAAAATTAGAAAAAAAAAGCCCTACTTATTTTATTATTGATTCGTGTCGCGAATCATTAGCATAGTTACCTCCTTGAATTTGACGAGGATGAAAAACGATACCTTGTATTTATTTGACACATTATAGTAGCAATGATTTTCGAGAGATCTCTCAAGGATCTTTTAAATGTATGGATGAGACTGATCGAAGATAGCTTTTTTTTGGGTGGGAAACCATTAAATAACTTCTCCCGCTCCGGGCGATCTCTTACTGACTAAAACCCACCCGTATTCCTTCCGTTGCCTGTGTTTTCAGGGGCCTCGATAACCCTATAGTACCTTCCGCGACATCGAAGATCGCTTGGAGTGCAATGTCTTTGTAAACTGCTGATGATGATGACATAATCGTAAAACGAAGCTAACTTACTCAAACACTCGTTTCATAGCAAATGCTGAGTTGGTAACCCTTTCAATATGGGCCTTGATCAATGCAACATTATTGGATAGCACTTCGCCTGCGACTTCTTCCGCGTAGATTTCAAATTTTCGCCTACAAATGTTAACACCCTCTCCACCTCTTTTAAAAGGTAGTTTTCGAAAATGTATGATTATTTACGATACTTTTATTTATTAAGACGCTGACAGCACCTAAACCGCGGTCACTGTCAGATTGCATAGAAAAGAAAGAGAAGCGCGATGACACAACGCTTGTAATTTATTAAAAAATATGAAGCAATTATCTATTTACTCAAAATTGAGTTGAGTAATCGAAAATAAAAAACAACTAAGTTCTGCATTCAAATAAGACGTTCTTGTTAATAATTAAATATGTAACGTATGTTGATATTTAATACAGATATTTTGGATTAGAACTCAAGGAAAGAGGTCAGTTTAACGTTAGTTTGTATCGAGATTTTCTTTCAAAACGTGTTTTGGTAACAACCAAGTTCTGGGTAATATGTTCAAAAATAACATATATTTTTTCCGCTACCACAAACTATACAGATTTGGCAAATTTTTTTCTTAAGAGAAGATAATTTTGGTCAATTGGGTTTTATCAGCGCCTTAAGAAAAGTATTTGGGTCTATTTTCAAGTTTATTGATCAATGGAAAACAATTTTTCATATAAACTGTATCCCTCCTTTTCACCCCGAAAGTGGTTGAGTTTTGAATGAAAAATTGTTTGTGACATTTCTATTATTTGACTTAGAGGTTATTTGTACAAATTGTATCCAAATAAAGTTCATGTTAGGAATACGGGAATAGAGCTTAATTTAAACCTACCAGGTTGTCCTGCAACTATTTCCTGTTTTACTAAATGTTAATCCATTCATGTACCTGTAGGGGATTCCTACTTCCCAGGAGTGTATAAATTCGTCACTGTGTACTTAAGATGCTTCACACAGTCTTTGCATATTGACCTAAGTGACACTTTTAAATCCAGGTATTTTTCCTTTGATGACTCGTCGACCTAGTCACTCGAATACTCGTAAGTCGTAATGCTTACCTTTATACAAGTACTTATGCACTCTGTAGAAGATGTATCCATTTTCCTCTCAGTGTATTTCTGCAGTGAGTTGATAAATAAAGCTCAGGGTAGAAAAATCAAACGTGTCATGGCGATCATTTCAAGTGTTGCATAATCAGCCTATAATGTTCCCACTGCTGGGACACAGGCCTACTCTGGGTGAGAGGGAGTGGGCCGTAATCCACCACGCGGTAGACGTCACATGTCTTCGAATTTTTGGTTCTAGAACATTTTTCACGGTTTCCTAACGATGTTTTCCTTCACCGTTTTTGAGAGCAGTAGTGATGAAATAATTAACACAAAGTAAAGCGCCTGTCTGGGTTCGAACCTACAACCTACAACTCGTAAGTCGCGGCCGAGTATTGGCTTCGTTCATACTCATCCCTAGTTCGAACTCACCCGCTTTTTTATACGTCTATCAGATGCTGTGGTGCTACAAAAGAGCCTCCACCTGTCTGAAACCTTGATACTAACCTTGCTGATTGACTTCACCTGACTTTTCACCACGACAACGCTATTCTAGTATATTTCGTGCTATAAGACGTTTCAAGTCGCACATACATTCCTGTACTATCTATCTTCTTGCACGATCACATTTCTCACCTTCAACATAACGCACGAGAGCAATAGTAGTTGGCGCCTCATTAACAATCGTACGAGGTCTTCGACTCCATCACTGTTTATACTGGTTTATGTCTTCATGATCAATGGCATTTTTCTTAGAATCTACAGTGATACCAGAAATGAACAGTCCTGCGTTTTAAAACTAGACGTTGCCGTGCATTGACTTATCATAAATTATCTTTAATCCATACTGTATCTTTTGGCTTTTTATTTTGTATATTGGCACACTGTAGGTATTTTATTATTATTCATGTGATTTGTATAAAACGTGTTTGTGTATGTTTTTTGTGTGCACCAAATAATCGATTTGTCTATATATCTATCTTATCTATACTTAAATAATATTATACTCGTATAAATGCGAAAGTGTCTGTGTGTCTGTCTGTTACCCTTTCACGCCTTAATTGCTGAACGGATTTGGATGAAAGCCACACGGATAGACCATGACCTGGGTTAACATAGGATACTTTTTCCCCAATAGTATGTAACTTCGTCAAGTCTTCTCGTCGCCAATCCCGCAGTGTTTGAAGACTAAGGTCTACAACCAGTGCGTCCTGTCAGTTATGTCATACGGTGCCGAAAACGTCCACAAATTCAAGGTCGCTCAGCGCGCCATGGAGCGGGATATGCTCGGAGTTTCTTTAAAGGATAAGATCAGAAATTAAGTTATCCGGAAGAGAACCGGAGTTACCGACATAGCCTGCAGAGTCAGCAAGCTGAAGTGGCAGTGGGCTGGCCATGTTTGTCGAAGGACCGATGGCCGGTGGAGCAGACGAGTCCTGGAGTGGGGACCGCGTATCGGCAAGCGTAGTGTGGGACGCCCCCCAGCTAGATGGACCGACGACCTTAAAAAGGTAGTTGGGGCAGACTGGGAGAGGTCTATGTCCAGCAGTGGACTGATATAGGCTGAGTTTATTGATTGATTGATTGATTGATGTTCCAGATAGCTTACTATAAATCCTTATGAGTGTAGTCAAAATTTGAAATATTTTTGTGAAGGAATAAGATTTCAAAATTTGACCACATTCTTAAGGAAATGTGAGCGTCTCTTCTACATTCATTAAGTATAAGGAAAATTGTGAAGATAATCACTTAAAAGCTAACATGTTTTATCGGTTATCTCCTGTTGGTATTAAATTAAATTAAACTTTGTTTTACTCGAACGCCATCGAAGAATCCAAGACAGGATTACGATTTTGAAAGTTGCTTCCTAGATCGATAATGTATAGCATTCCACCACTTAAATTTGTTTGTGACGTTGAATTTGATCCTCAAATTGGGCAGTGTCATTGGGTTATCCCAATTTCTTGGTTTTGATCCAACTAAAATACCGATAGGTTCGCTCGAACATGTAAATTATACCGAACCTTGCGAAATCTGTATGTAGCGTATATCTCTGCATGCCCTCGAGGAAAATTGGTGTAATGATAATATTATGCTATCTTACCTTAACATCTTTGGGTAATAACAACGTACTGTGGTCATCTATCTGTTTGCCAAGCATGGCAATTATGGCAATATTCCAAACCGGCTGTTACATATAGCAGAGCATAAGGAACCTTATCTTGAAGTATGGCTATGTACTTGCCTATACTATTTATTATAAACAATGAAAGTATTAATACTCGACTTATCGGTTGCAGTTATACACCGTGACATTTGAATCACAGTTTTGCTAGAACAAAAGTTGTTCAGACCATGGTCTACTATCATTCTATAGCAGCCAATAAAAAAACGTCAATAGTTTTCGAAAAAAAGTCATAATTAAAAAAGTCTGGATTATCGTTAGTCCCTACAACACAGACACTGCGCCGCTCGCGTCTCAAAGAAGTTGCGGCGCGCGGCTCACGCACGAGACATAGCATTGTCTACAGGGAAATGTACCTCCATAAACGAAATTTAGTAAGAAATTATTTTTGTAAGTCTTACTAGAAAATACCAAAGTTAAAAATTAACTTCGGTAGTTATTTTATCACTGATAAGTGGCTACTTTAAAACAGATGTTTATAGCAAGGCTATGCACGATTGCACGTCGCGACGCACCGTACCGACGACGGCGCGGCGAGGTGGCTGACCTCAAATGTTATCATTTCGTTCTAGGTACAAACTTACGGACTTTCTTACACGATTTTAATTATTTCTTGTAGGTACGAGGTACGGGTACCTATTTATGCAACGTGACATTATTAGGTATTATTTATTTATTTATTGGAATATTACAGTAACAAGACAAAATCAAAACTTACCACAAAACCGGGTTAGCTCTGTGTTCACCAAGACAACATTAACTCCAATTTTTCCTTCATACTTATCGGGCTTAGGACCGTCAGAAATTCTAGCTGAAGTTAATTATTCATTTTGGTGAGTAAAGTAACTTTCTTACATCACAGTTCAGAATGTAGGTACTAAATTGTCATTTACTAGACAGCGAGTATTTCAGGCGTATTTAAAAATTTGGAATCACATTATTTACAACGATTAATTTAGAATCAACTAGGTATTTACACAATAAATAACAGTATTTACACTTCTTACGTGTATTGAAGTAATTGCTCAAAATTTTGTCCATTGATTTCAATAATCACAGACGGGCACGTTTTTGCAAGTTGTCTTTTAGTTTTCGCAAAATGTTTGTATCACTCCTCACTGTTTCGAACGCACTTTCAATTTTTTGTTTAAGCTGGTCCCTACTTGTGACTTGTGTGGATTGTTAAACGCCCAATAATGTTCATTATGGATATTAAACATTCCTACGCGCGTGAAGCTAGACTCATCCGTCCACAGAATGTTCGCTTCTGGATTATCCAGCAGCCATGTACACAGAGATACGCGTGCTCGGGGGTCAGCGTCATAAAGTCTTTGCGTGCGACGGAAATGGTATGGATTTTTTCCCAATCGGTTCAGCAGGCTCCATACGTAAAATTGACTGACATTAAATTGCCTTGCTGCATCTCTGGTACTATTCCGTGGGTTGCGTGCGAAGTACTCAAGTATTTGCTCTTCGAATGCGGCTGAGTACTGAGGACCAATACCACGTCCTTGGGCATGATTCGGCATTGTGAATTGGCCGTAATCCAGTAGCCGCTGTGTAGCTGCCAGTATTGTAGCAGGTGTGGGAATCTGTGGGTTCAAGATCCCTCGCGTGCGCAGCGCCGCTAAATGTTCTGGTTGAGAGTACATGCGCCTAGCTTCCGCCAGATTGTCACCAGCAATTGCGTAAAAACGCACCATCCAACCACTCCACATTCGAATAACCAGAACTCATTTTAACAAAAAACGCGCGATGCGTGCCTGTGACGTAAATACATCGAATGTGTATGCTTCGCTCGCTCGAGAGATTTCGGTAGACTGGCTACCGCCGGGACGGCTCGCGCGGCTCGCGGCGTTCAACAAAAGAAATGGGCGGTACGGTATTTCGCGCAATTGCATGTCATTGGCTAATGATTTATTTGCATTTCGACCCGCATTGGCCGGACATCCTTGTAGTCCACGTGGATTCCTCATAACTCTTTTTAAAGGCTCCTACATACTGGCGCGACTTGTCGCGCGACGCGACGCGACACAAAGACACCGCGTGTAGCGCTACAAGCGGTGCCTTTGTGTCGCGACGCGTCGCGCGACAAGTCGCGCCAGTATGTAGGAGCCTTAATGCTATATCGCTACCGCGATGAGTACTTAGATGTTACGGTTACTGTTTGAACACGTTTGAGCAACATAAGACTAATTTGAGAACGCCTAGTTTAGTTTGTTTTAATAACATATTTGATGCTATAGAATGGTAGTAGACCATGGTCTGAACAACGTTTGTTCTAGCAAAACTGTGATTCAAATGTCACCGTGTATAACCAGATTTAGGTAAAATTTCACCAATGACACTGAACGAGATCAGCACATATAAACGGCATTCAAAAGCTGTCAGTGTCAAAATTTAACAATAATAATGACAGAGAGCTCTTGAACGCCACCAAAGCATGAAGTTGTAGACTATTTGGGGGTTAAAAAACATCTCATTTAATATTTTTTTTTATATAATTTGAATACTGCCAAAAACAAGATGATCAAAATATGATTTACCATCTTTTACATGGGCAGGCTGCCGTGTAGCCGACAATGCAATAGGTGTACTGAAATAACTAAAAACCTGAAAAAAGGTCATTGTACTGATATTATGAACAACTTCTTGATATTATGGCACTAACGCTGTTACATGTTGCCCTACATTTTGTAGAGTAAAACTGTCTGGAGCAACTGACTTCTTTTTCACAGTTTTTGTATTCATCCCATGTCCTATAATAAAAGGTTTTCAGTTATTCAAATTACACCTTGTAGGCATTGGACATGTTTAATGAAAGCTTCGACAAACTTCACCCCGTTTGCCCATATATTCACTACCACTTACACACTGGATATCCAGCAGTCTGATTGAAATAGTACATTATGGTACTAGTGTGTAACATTGGTGATTACCGCTGAGGCGCCATTGAGAGCCGAGGATGGTAACCATCAATACACACGTGTATCATACGACGTTTTTTAACACACTTGTGAATAAAATAACAAAAAAGAAACAATTCGTAAATGTGCAGTTAGTAAAATTATAATTAACTGTTTTTGATGGCATAGCGGTCTCATCAGATAGATTATTTATTGAAATATTTTCATGTTCTATTGTAATTTGAGATGGCTCATTATTCGTGTAGGTAGGTGAAATCAAATTATTGGATGTACTTGGTGTTTCGTCAGTAGAAAGCGCCTCAGAATCAAGTTTAATTCTTTTTGTGATTTTTGCACAAATTTCCTTCTTGTTTTGTATGGAATCTTCTACGTATGATTCTGCTACATTGCTAGATCGCCACCTACCATGACGCTTCAAAGTCATTATATCAGCCCCTGAATTAGCTAGCAATGTAGCAGATGTTCTTCTGAAACTATGTCCAGTGTAGCTCTCAGCATCTGCTAAACCTATAAACTTAGCGATTTCTTTAGGCATAGATCCAAATTTGTTTATACATTACAGGTACATTTTTTTTTTTTGCGGGTGGTAAATCGTCAAATAACTTCTCCCGCTCTGGGCGGAGCGGAAGGGTGTGTCAGACTCTTACTGACTAAAACCCACCCGTATTCCTTCCTGTTGCCTGTGTTGCGGGGGCCTCGGTGACCCATAAGTACCTTCCCACGACCCCGGCAGGCATCGGCCCTAGTGGACCCCTACCTTTGTGCTGACGACATCTCTTTGAGGCGCGCGTGGAATACTACGCGCCATCGACCCGAGCCTGGTCCTTACCGGACGGGTGAGCAATGGGTAGCTCACCGTCCGCAAGCCCGCGCCTACGGTGGCCGGAAATCCGCCCTGGATTCCCGACGCCCAGGGCGTCTCCTGCGGCGGCTAGGGGCGAGAGGGCGCGAAACATGCCTTTCCTTCAACCGTCCCGCCTCCTCCTTTGCGAGCATTACTGCTTCGCAGAAGGAGGTGACGCGGCTGCCCATGACCTCTCGCTTCGTACCATGGCCTGAAACAGGGCCGGACGCGAGAGATCTCTGCCGCCGATTGCCTCCACGAGGACGCGGCGGTGCTCTGCCCAAGCCGGGCAGACCTCCACCGTATGCTCCACCGTGTCCTCCGGGTGACAGATACATTTACCATTCTGGTAATTTTTCTTTCTAGAAACTTTTTCATACTTAACAATTTCACAGAATGGACCGTGTATGGTGAATGACCTCGGTATTTTATTTTTCGTGATAGGTATCTTCACTAAAAGCATCTGGCCATGGTTCTCTATGTTTTTTACGGTTATATTTGTTAATTCTTGTATCCTACAGGCACCAGTTAGGTACACCAAATATTAAAGCAACCTGAAAAAAAATGAAACAATAATTAAGTTCAACACACAACACAGGCTGAAGTCGCGTAGATATTTAAAATTAATTTAACTAACCTTAGTAGCCAGATATTGGTTATCTGGAGCATCTTTTATAAATTTTTCAATATCTTCAGACGATAAAACCTTTGATTTCTTGCTTCTAAATCCATCAGATAGTTAGTCTCTTTAGATAAGCTGACAAATTAGAGTAAGGTCACCCGGGGCGAAAGCAACTAAAAAAAAAATTCTGAAACTTTGATTCCCTCCACCATGAGCTACTTAAATAATAGGGATATTCTAATAAACGTACTTCATTGCATAGCTTTCGATGAACAGTTTCGACATAAATTAAGTTACAAATAAACTTTGGTTTTTCATTAATTTGCATTATTGTTGAATAAGACCAGTAAAAGTTACATTCACCCCACTTTGGGGTAAATGTGACTATTCGTTATAACTCAGTTGTAATCTGTTTCTAAATGTTGATGTCAAGAGTACATGTAGATGCACACAGAATTATCTGTAAAAGCTATATAGCGTCGCCGAGATAGAGTTCAGTTTCAAGCAAATTTACTTTTCTTTTTTTATGGGGTGAATGCGACTCCAAAATGGCGGCTGACAGAAAATGATCTGTCAGTACTACAGTAGGTGAACTAGTGATGCCATCTGTACTTTATTTGAAAAAACTATGATTCCGCTTTACTCCAATAGATAGAGCTATCTACAAAAATGATTAGATTGAGAGAAAATTGAATTAGTTGCTTTAGCCTCATAGTTGCTTTCGCCCCGGGTGACCTTATGTTTTTAAGTCCACTCCATTCTTTGTTCGGACTATACTTTTTAACATTGAGTATAAACACCACAAAGAGCTAGGTTTGTAGTTAGAAGATAATTCTTTAAAGTACGCCATGAACACGTTTTCTGAAAAAGACTGCGTATTCTTGCTATTTTGCCATTTTATGAAATTTTGGTACGCTAATAGATATTTTTCCTTGGAGTTTTCAGGTAGTAAACTTTCCATAACGTTAAGGGCTTCACATCTTATATCGGGCGGTGTACAACATAAATCATTTTCTTCGTAACTAGTACTTGTAGACATTATACTCGTAATTAATAAATAACTATAATTTCAACAGTGAAAACGAGTTGTGAAAAATGTTTCTTTATGGCGGGAAAAAATAATCAGTTTTCCTATGCGCGCGCATTGTGATCGACCACAGACTAAAGAGATGAGTTTTTTTTTATTTTCCGCGCATAGGGTTTGCGCCTATTTTGCCACGTACAAAATGGGGAATTTAAAGTTTTCTTTTATTACAGAGAAAACAAAAGCTATATTTGAGTGAAAGTTTTATTTATTAAACACGTACGAGTTATTGCATGAAATGAGCAAGCAATAGGAACATTAATTTATTGGCTGTGCCTCCGCTGCCGGTACCGGTTCCTAATTTATTTGTTCTATTGAACACGATCATTTTTTTGAATCAAAACTTATATAAGAACAAAGCAACTCAACCAATAAAATTAAAAAAAAAAAATCTATAACTCACTAGTGAGTTATAGCAATGAAAAAGTCATAGTTTAGTTAGATTTCTACTAAGGTTAGTTAGATTATGGATAGAGCCACTTTATGAGCAAGTGTGTTGAAAAGGTCTTTATACACGTTCTAGCTTCTAACACCACCGTCAAAACATTTGAAGATTGCATAAGCCATATCTTTAGCGTCAAAACCAGTAATACTAGTACATTTTTGGAGAAGTTCCTCTGCGTCATTCTTCTCAACTCCTATTAAAGTTAATATGGCCATGGCAGCATCTGAGTTCAATTTTCCATCTGGTTCCAAAATGCCTGCTTTATGGAAGAAGCAACGGGTTACTTTCTCCATGTCTGCTTTGTCTTTTTGTTCACCGGAAAATATTGTTGTGACGTCATATGTGTTTATTTCGTATTCACCTTCAGCGATGCATTCTGTGACGTATTGATTCATTTTTTGTGTTAGTTTCAATATGTCTGTTACTTCTGCTACCTGCGGGAAGGAAATATGATTAAATATTATTTTAATTAATTTATTCTTCGTTGTTTCATTTTACTTAATTACGTTGCTTATACATCTGCTAGCGTCATCAAGTCAAGTTAATAGCTAGTACGGATCTTCAATGTATTTTTTGGCATTTTTATCGGTTAAGGGCCTTGATAAGCCTCCTCAATATTTGTAACGATTAAGTAGGGAGTTTTATCCATCTTTGTCCAAAATTGCAACGAGAACCTTTCTTGAGTTGAGTTTACGGTGACCGTACCTATTAACTTCGTTTGTCTGTCTGTGGTTCTACACTGTTCTTATTGGTTTTACACTTCCATTTTCTTAAACGAGGAGCATTTTTAAATCATGATATAAATAAATAAAAAATAAAATGATTTTATTGTTTCTCTTAAAATTGTTATACAACTCAGAATTGAGGCAGCCCCAAAAAGTTCTACGTTACTAGCTACAATGTTAAGACATAATTAAAAATAATAATAAAAAAATAAATAAAATAAATACAAAAAAAAAATAACAATAATAAAAGAACAAAAATAAAAAGTTTGGGTACCTAGTAGGATGTTACAAAAATTGTTGAAGGAGGTAGGTGTAGTGTTTGTGTGTGTATATGTGGTGTGTGGGTGTGAGTGGATGTGTGTGTGTCTTAATGATTGGATAAGTGGTGTTTGTTATGGTTGGGAAGAGGTTCATCATTAGCATATTCTGGTTAATATAACTTAAATTTCATCGTACGTTTGTGATTTTAGCCATTGCGTTAGAGTATTTTTACAATCGTACCGCAGCATGGGGTAAATATTCAATTTAAGGTTCCATTTATTTTAAATGTAAGTTGATTGAGTATTTATATTGACGCCCGGCGAAAACCGTACGGACCAGAGGGGATATAATGATGTACATGATTTAATAATTTAAACACTCACATAAGCGTTTATTCCACTCGCGAACACAACACATAGCAATAGTAACAGCTTCATTGTATTCTAACTATAGGTCTAATTGTATTAACCTAATGTGTGACGAATTATACTGAGAGAGTACTACGCTATCAGTTGATATTTAAACTTCCTTTCGCAAAACCAATTTGTAGATTTTTAACTCCGTAGCATATGGCATGTCTTTATAGTTTAGTGTTTATTTATAGACTATGAACAAATTCGATTCTGTTTATTAAAACCGTTCAAGTGGGTGTTGCACCACACATAATGAAGGGTTCCGTAGTTGGGAAGTTGGGATGAATTTATGCCAAAAACAAATTAACATTGTAGTTGAAAAACGTGTTCTCACATACATCGATATATGCCACGATCAATTCTCCAACTGCAAATTTAAGTTACTCGACTATTACTCGTTAACTTATAAACCCTAATTAGCTGCGATAGTTTTCTTTTTAATTTCATTATATGGACTACTGTCATGATTTTTTCACATCTTAACCGTTCCGTTCCGTATCTTCAACCGTTTAGCTGGCAGGGGCGGCGGGGGCCATTTGACTCTAACAAAAATTAGCACTTTAATGCTTAATATTACGCAAGCGGATCCTTAAAAAATCATGGCGCTTAAAAAATCATGTGGGCAGATACGGAACGGAACGGTTAAGATATGAAAAAAATCACGGCAGTGACTACTTCACTGCCGTGATTTTTTTCATATCTTAACCGTTCCGTTCCGTATCTTCAACCGTTTAGCTGGCAGGGGGGGGGGGCGGGGGACATTTGGCTCTAACAAAAATTAGCATTTTAATGCTTAATATTACGCAAGCGGATCCTTGAATCGAAAAGTGGTGTTGACAGACCCGCAATATTTTTGAACGGCCTATCCAACGATACTCCCCACTATGGGATAGACAAAAAAATATCACACCCACATTACGTGCAAGGGAGGTAGGTACCTACCCTAAAAAAAAACTTTTTCAAAATTTTATTGCAGCACTTGATCGTCGTGATTAATATGTATACCGATGCCAAATTATAGCTTTCTAGTACTAAGCGTCTCTGAGGTATAGCGGGGAGAGACAGACAGACGGACATGGCGAAACTATAAGCGTTTCTTGTTTACTACGGTACCCTAAAAACGATGCAGATGGCCTGTATTTTCTTGTCCATTGACCGGATATCTTTTTCATCACCATCGTGCTGCTCCTGTCCTTGTAACAATTTATTTGTGGTCGGCGCAACATTTAGTTTTCTTACATAATTCTGTATATAGGGGCTTGTGGCTAAGTAATAACAGCCGCACGGGTCGATCGATCAGGTTAAGCTGCGCTTGCCGCGGTTGGTCCGTGGATGGGTGACCATCTTTACATACCAAGACCCCTCCGTGCCTCGGAAAGCACTTTAAGCCGTTGGTCCCGGCTGACGTCTGTAGATCTTTGACAGTCGTTACGGGTCGTCAGAAGCTCGAAAGTCTGCCAACCAGTCTTGCCAAGGGGTATCGTGTTACCCGGTAACTGGGTTGTGGAGGTCAGATAGGCAGTCGCTCCATGTAAAATACTGGTATTCAGCTGTGTCCGGTAAGACTGGAAGCCGACCCCAACTTAGTTGGGAAAATGCTAGGCAGATGAAGATGATGACATAATTCTGTATTAATCGTCATCTCGGTAGTCACCCCCTTTCTAGCACTATCATCTTTCATACACTCCATTCATCGTAGCTTTGGTCTTCCACTGCTCTCGAAACTTTCCTCACGACATTTTGACCGGATATCTTTTATGCAATCAAAATGGTAATCAAGAAGGGTAAATCTACTTTATTTTGTCGTAGAAGCATCACAATAGGTTATCAAATAAGTAACAATTGCCTTAGTTACTTTCCGGGTTCTGGAAAAAAGATATAGACGACGACAATTTATTTGAGAAAATGTCTAAGATCATTGCATAATGTTTTTATTAAAAATACTACTTATCATATTGCCCAAGGCGTTTTAATCTAAACAGGAAAAAGCGTAACTTAGTTAGTGAATGAATTAACTAACTTTAAATTAGTGAAGGAATACTTAATAGCCTAGCTTTTAAGCAATAATTAGCCAGTCACAGGCTTGGTATCGGCAATGACTGCCCAGAACACAGGACGATCATTTTATCCATTTAGAATAAAACAAACATACAAACTTCCCAGATTATGTTGTTAAATATCTAATGTGACGTTTTGTCTTCCAATCAAGCGTATCTAATATTTAATGTCTCACCATCCATGCCTATTGCCACAAGCGCTACAAAATCTTCTTTTATCTAAGAGATTAAAAATGAACATTAAAATGAACACAATGTTGTCATGAAAACTGTGTATTGTTCTTTTTAACTTATCGTGTCCATTTTATATGACACGTGTATTTGATTTCAAAAAATGGATTTCAAAGATTTAACATACAGCGTAATCTGTTTTTTACCCGAAAAAGATTTACTCCGAATACCTATAACGTTCTTTCTTCATTAATCATCATAAGAACTTAAATTCCTGGACGTAGGGCCTTCATAAAGACTGTTTTAATTAAACCATGATGGAAATAAATGACTGAAGTTCACCTTCTTCATAATTTTTCGCTTCATTATTAAGTGATACTATTCCACAAGTCTTTGATGGTGAATAGAAGAGATTACTCGTACTTTCGCAAGGACGTCCGGGACAAATTTTTCTATTCTTTATTATTCGACATACCTTATCTTTTTGTATGCATGTATGTATTTCTGTGACAAATATACCTATATTTTTTTCTTTCTTTCTTTCTATTCGACATCACAAAAGATGCCTATAATTGCGTAACAAACTTTCAATCATAGGTAATCGGTGAGTTTTGAAGGATATTGCTAATCCATTGCTTCATAGGTTTGAAAAAAAATCGTCTGCTCATCGACGTAATCGTAAATAACGCAATGGACGTGGGTGAACTGTCAAAATGAAACCCATTGCGATCAATTGTCAGTCTTTGTGTGTTACGTAATTGCCCCGGTGTTTGTGTCATTCAAGCTTTGTATTTGTGCTTAAGACGCTGACAACACCTAAACCGCGGTCACTGTCAGATTGCATAGAAAAGAAAGAGAAGCGCGATGACACAACGCTTGTAATTTATTGCAAATTATGAAGCAATTTTCTATTTTATTTACTCAAAATTGTGTTCAGTAATCGAAAATAAAAACAACCAAGTTCCGCATTCCAGTAAGACGTTCTTGTAATTAATTAAAAACGTAACGTATGTTGATATTTAATACAGATATTTTGGATTAGAACTCAAGATAAGAGGTTAGTTTAACGTTAGTTTATATCGAGATTTTTTTTCAGAACGTGTTTTGGTAACAACCAAGTTCTGGGAAATATGTTCAAAATTAACATATATTTTTTCCGCTATCACAAACTATACAGATTTGGAATATTTTTCTTAAGATATGCCTATTTTGGTCAATTGGGTCTTCTCAGCGCCTTAGCAGAAGAAAAAGACCTAAGCTACTTATTTATTTGCCAATTTCAAGCCTGCATAGTTCATGGAGGAGTTGTGCATTTCCAATTCGTTTTGGACATAGAAACCACGAGCAGGTGGACTGTTTTATGATAAGTGGTTACTGGTTCTTATGATAAAACGGTCCATCTTTAGTCATCTGAAATACCAGGGGCATTGTGCAGGTGTAGTTTCATCCCAAAGACAGACAACCTAAAAGTCATCATCATCATCATCATCATCTGCCTGCCTTTTCCCAACTACGTTGGGGTGGGCTTCCAGTCTAACCGGATGCAGCTGAATACCAGTATTTCACATGGAGCGACTGCTTATCATATGCCTGTGAGCAGTGTTGGTCCGGTGGTGGCCGTGACGAGTTTGTAGGTCGTGGGTTCGTACCCTAGCAGGCACTTTACTTTGTTAAATTTTTTTAATCACCATTGCTCTCAAAACGGTGAAGGATAACATCGTGAGGAAACCGGCATGTCCTAGAACCAAACATTCGAAGACATGTGACGTCTACCAACTCGCACTGGGCCCGCGTGGTGGATTACGGCCCACTCCCTCTCACCGAGAGGAGGCCTGTGTCCCAGCACTGGGACTTTTATAGGCTGATTATGTATGTATGACGGCCTAGAGAGGCAGTGCGGGGTAACACGATACCCCTTGGTAATACTGGTTGTCAGACTTTCGGGCTTATGACGACCCGTAACAACTCTCAAAGATCTACAAATGACAGCCGGGACCAACGGCTTAACGTGCTTTCCGAAGCACGGGGTCTTGGTATGTAAAGATGGTCACCCATCTACGGACCAACTGTGGCAAGCGTAGCTAAACCTGATCGATCGACCCGTACGGCTATTATTACTTAGCCACAAGGCACAAGCTGAAAGTCTCTATGTCTGTATTATTTATCATTTGCTTGTAAAAATTTCCAATGTCATAAATTATTTATTTATATTTATTGTACACTAGAAAATACATAACAAAAAAAAAAAGAAATAACACTACAAAACATTAAATGGGTGGCCTTATCGCTTAAATTATTATCTCTATTTTATTTCTCCAGGAGAAAATAATTTAAAATATTATTTTCAAGTTACACTTTCTAGACTTATGGAGTGCAGAAATATTAGCGAAATGCTGTTCTACAGTTTATCGCTGCGGTTGACGTTTGAACGTTACGAGCGTTCGTAAGTTTAGTGACTAATGGTTTCTAAGCACGAAAACGATTGCTTAGAAATAGGTTATGTACTTGTACTATTTATTTTTCCAATAAAATTTTAGTTCACTTTCCTATTGTGCTGGAAGTATGCCATGAAATGCATGAGGAATGAATTTGCTTTTGTTTTGCGTGTGCACGTTTTAGGGTTGGATGTAGTTATAAAAGTACCTAATCTTTTGATTTTTAAGATGATTACTTTTTTATTTTTTATATCTACGCTAAGTAGAAAAATATCGTGTTAATTCCAGTTGAAATTCTGTTGGAGAATTGTTTAAATATGAAAGAAGAAAATACCGAGAAAGAATGCCCAATTAATCCTTCACGGTAGACTTTCCTTTCGTTGAATGCTTTGAAATTTACAAAGCAAAGAATAAGGTTCTTTTCTTAATATCAGCTATAAAGCTGGCTACCAGGAATCCAATATCACAGACCGATAAAGCGATGACGTATAAAATTTATTATTGCATTAATGTCGACGTACTTCAACAAAATCAGTTTCTCGAAATCTCGCGTGTTTATGACTGTACACCACAAAATGCTGCCGTCATTGCTGTGACGAATCTAAATGCTAAGCATGACCTTCAACCTTCAAGTTTATCCTATTGAACCTGCAATCATGTCTTTCGGATCCTAGAAAAAAACAACACGACAGTTTAAATAATTTTATTTGCACGAATAATTTCTCTGGAAGGTAAATATTTCATTTGGTACTGACGAAATACTTTACTTAAAATACATCTTTCAATAGACTATCCAAAAATAACCGTGATTTGTGGTTGATTCCTTCGTTATGACAGTAAAATTAATGTAGAATACAATAATATTATACTATGTATAATTTTATATGAGAAAACGGACTTCGCTCCAGAGTCATCAAAAATTTCTTTGCAACACTTTGTCCCAATTTCGACAACTTTTGGGTAAAAGTCCGTCCAGAACTCGAAAGCTTTGTAATTAACCGTCGCTGGGGTACTCATTGTAAAATTGGCCCTGTCAATGATCAAATATCCAGGCCTCTCTAATTCGTAAGATTGCCAATCTATAATGACTCCGGAATTTGTAGGATTTGAATACCAGGCGAAATTGGACCACATCCTCATAATGATTTCTGAAATGCTTTTATCTCTATAGTCCCATTTGCTTAGGTCTTCAGGCAAGGCTAAATAGGGCATCCCGAAAGTGTAGATCAAGTCGAAATTGTGAGGGACGCCTATCCATTCTGGGAGACCTTCATTAGCTATGTCTGAAAAAGGTTTCAGATCGAATCTGTAAAGAAATACTGGAGCGTGTGGACAAATATGTCTAGCCAGCTGGTATGTAGTAGCGCCATGTGTTTTATCAGTATAGAAATCTACGAACAATTTTCTCAAAACAGTTTCGTTTGTAGTATGAGGGATGGGTTTATAGAAGAACGCGACAGCGTCTTGTATATGATGCTGATTGGTAAAGCACGAGCTGTTGTCTACAGTGATATCAGATAGAATGATTTCTTCTCTCATAGAATCGAATTCTCTTTGACTGATACCAGAATCTCCACTTTCATCCTTTTCTAGTAGCAGTCCATCTTCCATGTTAGTGTATCCTGCTAGAAGTGGTACTGGGGAGAAAATTTCGTCTTTGAATAACTTGGCTGGAAGTTCTGGTAAGAATGGACTGGTTATGTTACTGAAGCCACCGTCGACGATAGGTTTCCACTCAGCTACTGGTCCGGCTATATCTAGAAGTGCTTGATCGGGTACTCTTCTAAGACAATCAAGTAATTGGTACGTTGGTTTTCGGAAGCAGCTGAACGCAACTGCAACTTTGTCTACAGTTACAATTTCTTTTCTTGCTATGTTTACTGATTCTGATGACAGTGCATTTCCACTCATTGCTATGGCCTTTTGGAAGAGACCAGCCGAATACGAGGATATTAAGTGCAGTGTGACGCTGACTGCTCCAGCATCATGGCCGATGATGCAGACATTTTCAGGGTCTCCCCCAAAGCTCTCAATGTTGTTCTTCACCCAGTTCAAAGATGCCACCTGGTCGAGGAGACCGAAGTTACCAGAAGCTTCGTTGTCGAGGGTTGAGAAGAATCCGAAGATGTTCAACCGGTAGGCTACTGATACAAATATTACCTGGAAATGAAAAATGAAAGTTGTTATAAGATCGCATAACTTGTATGTATTAGATTTTTTAGTAATATCGATTGAAAGTCGCATTATTACAACTTACTTCATTAGTAGCATAATAATAACTCTAGTTATTTAATGCTCAATTATTATTTAAATTGGTTCATTTCAGACGTCGAAACTACGAAAATTACTTTCGGATTTATATTCAAGTTGATTCAATTCAAAATCTATGTCACCTATATTCACACTAATCTTTGCATATATTTCACACGAGCCTCAAACTTCTTCAACTAGGTCAGATTCATTTGAAGTTGTAATAAAAAAATAGATTACGTAAAAAGTTTCATTACCCTTTGTTTTAGCACCAGTTGGAACGGATTGACATTATTAGGGCTGCCCCGCACGAAGTCACCTCCGTGGAACCAGACGAGGACTGGGTAACCTTCCACTTTGAAATCTGAGAAAGAAAGATACATTTTAAAATTATACGAGAAAATAAAATGCTTACATATTATCAAGTTTTATGCTCAAAATTCATGTTAAAACAGAACTTCAGGGATAAATCTATCCATAGATGTATAATAATTCTAGTCTCATACATAGAGCGATGCCCACGGATTGGGTAAATGTTAAATGATGATGGTTTAATGGAATTGTAGCAGCCTGACCATCACCTATTCAATCAGCAATCATAAGGTGTATGGTCACTGATTGAATAATATATGCTATTTTATTACGCAAAGCAACGAAACTACAAAACTTTAAAAAATATACTGATCAAACATTCAACGGTTTTCATATGGCTAGAAGCTGCTTTAGAAGCCCAGAAATACTTGAAAATTGTTAAAATGACACACATTTTAATATTGATCTTGCAATCAAAATTGACACAGTCCACACTAATAATTAGAAAAGTTTGATAAACAAGCAAAACAGAAACACTTTAGCAGGAACTTCAAGAAACAGTTTTCTATATCCGTCCAAAGAAAAATAAATTTCTGAATTCAAAAACTAATAAAAAACAAAGCTTCTAAGAATACTTGGTTTACTGTTATTCGGGTCAACGATGAGATTAAGGTTAGGTCAACTTGGCAGGTCTTACGGCGGCCGATTGGCACGGCAAACTTGCATTAATGGCTACTTTACCTACTTACGAGTCGTAATGACTTTGCTTACCTACTAATTTGTAAAGGTGTTATAGTTGTTAGCTGGAAAAGGTTGTTAAAAGTTAATGTCAGTTTTCTATTGACTTGAGAACATACCGTCATCAGCCAGTAAGTATTTACTGCTGAAAAATGTTCTTCTGTTCGATCTTGGTATTGAAACCTTTCGATTTAACCAATTAAGGTATCCTTTCAGCAAAATCAATCCATCAATCTGCCTTGCCTTTTCCCAACCATGTTGGGGTTGGCATCCAGTCTCACCGGAGGCAGCTGAATACCGGTAGCAATATTTAACATGAATCGACAAGCTTTCTGACCTCTGGCCAGTTACTGGGTAACACGATACCCCTTGGTAAAGCTGGTTGTCAGACTTTCGGGATTCTGCCTACCCGTAACGACTGTCAAAGGTCAGGTCAAATGACAGCCGGGATCAACAGCATAACATGCTTGCCGGGGCACGGAGGGATCATAATTATGTAATGCATGGTCAACCATTCACTAACCGACCGTGGCAAGCATAGCTTAATCTTTGATCGGCCCGTGTAGCTGTTATCAATTAGCCACGAGCCCCTTTCTTCCGAGCCATCAGCCAGTAACTGTTTACTGCTGAAAAATCTTCCCTCAAATTACCCTTCTGATCGATCATGGGTCCATACGTGATCATAAATAACCAATGAGGGTTAACATGAAAATTCACGCCACCAGTTGGCGCCACTTTGACAAGAGGTCTTCCATTTCGACAAAATATAAAATATATGATGACGTTCATCATTCATCATTCAGTCACGACTAAAGAAAATATAGACGTTATGACACTTTTGACAGGTCCTGACCTAACGTCTCAGTGCTGCCAAAAAAGCCTGATTATTATGTCCTAGTTTAATGATCGCGGTATGATAACTATTGGTTTACCTACAGTAGAACACGTCTGCATGTGTTCTAGTGGATGCCTTTTTGTTTTGGGTGGGAAATGATCAAATAACTTCTCCCGCTCTGGGCGGAGCGGGAGGGAGGGAGTGTCAGACTCTTACTGGCTAAAACCCACCCGTATTCCTTCCGTTGCCTGTGTTGCCAGGGGACTCGGTAACCCTTTAGTACCTTCCCACGACCCCGGCAGGCATCGGCCCTAGTGGACCCCACTTGTGCTGACGACATCTCTTTGAGGCGAGCGTGGAATACAACGCGCCGTAGACCCATGCCTGGTCCTTACCGGACGGTGAGCTACCCATTGCTCACCGACCCCAAAAAATTGGGTAAAGGACAGGAGAATGATTACACCAGCCTTGGATGATATTTGGTATTGATATCGCAAATGTTTGTAAGTACATTGGTGCCACTTCTTTGTATGACTCTGTCTACCAACATTTGTGACCCATAAGCCTTGCAGTGTAATGATTTATTGCTAATCGCGCACCTTATGACATAGTGAGTAATAGGTCACTCCAACCATAAACAATTGATTTATTACTGCAAAGTCACAGTAAAACTTTTAATTACCCTACCGCTAAATTATAGGTACCTACGTGGTTTCATACCCTAGAAATTCTTCTTTTTTTATTGAAATTATGATTTATATCGGGAACTGGAAGAAAATGGGGCCAAGTGCGAGTCGGACTCACATACGAAGGGTTTCGTACCACCGTATAATATTTAACACCACATATTTTTATTTAATACTTTAGTAAAAAAGCAAGCAAAAAACG
Source organism: Atethmia centrago (assembly GCA_905333075.3). NCBI lineage: Eukaryota > Metazoa > Arthropoda > Insecta > Lepidoptera > Noctuidae > Atethmia > Atethmia centrago. Next base: position 11,978,962 of record HG995386.1, on the reverse strand, counting down.
CCGGAAAAAAACACGTTTTTTCTATGGTATATGGATATGTATTATCAAAGGGACGTAGACCCTTTAATTTTTATCGTTATTTTATTTTTATTATTTGTTTGTTTTATTTCAAGTGTCTACCTACAGTACACAGTAATCTGTTCAAAAGATACACAGCCCTGTGACAAATGGACGGACAGACAGCGGCGCCTTAGTAATAGGGTCTCGTTGTCACCCTTTGTGTACGGAACCCTAATAATGTATGTATAAGCAAAGAAAGTTGTGAGTCAGAGAGAAATTATAGTTTTTAATGACGCATACTTAGGGTTAAGGGTCATGCAGACGGGCGCGACAGGCAGTGCGACGCACAGCGCGATGCTTTCCATGAAGTTTTCATAGATATTGTGCTAAAATTATCGCGTCACGCTGTCGCATCGCGCCTGTTGTCGGGAGGCTTTCAAGATCCATAATGTGGGCTGTGTTAGTAGCTTATTGCATGCACACTTGCAACTTTTATGGTGCTTTTTCTTTAAGTGAATAATATGAATAAGTATGTAGAATGTATGGTGCTCTTTGCTAATAACTGTAACCCATTAAAGTACGTATACTTGTAAGAATGGGTGGAGTATTATGGCAGTATAATATACAATTTTCCTTTATTAGTCATAACAATAGTTTGAAAGAGGCTTTCACTGCAAAAGGCAGCCCTTACACCTAAAAATGCTAACCTTAATAAACATTAATTATCAATCATTATATCATTATGTAACAATCAATCTGCCTAGCCTGTTCCCAAACATGTCGGGGTCGGCTTACAGTCTAATACCAGTATTTTACATGGAGCGACTGCCTATCTGACCTCCACCGCCCAGTAACTGGGTAATACGATATGTCAGGCTTTCGGGCTTCTAACGACCCCTAACGACTGTCAAAGATCCATGAATGACAGCCGGGACCAACGGCTTAACGTGCTTTCCGAGGCACGGAGGAGTCGGTATTTAAAGATGGTTACCCATCCACGGGCTAATCTTGGCAAGCGTAGCTTAACCAGATGGATCGACCCGTGCGCCTATTATTACTTAGCCACAAGCTCTTCCATATATCCTCATTATTTAAGAAGTGGCGAAAATCGATTCCGAAGCCACATAATCAAAGGAAATTAATTAGAGTTGAATGCCTTCAAAAGTCAGCCTTCAGATTAAAATATGCAGAAGCAATTAATTTCAATTGGAAATCGAAATACTAATGACTTTCTTAGAAATTAACGACGGGCACGACCGACGGCAATGGAAATTTCAATATGAAATGACTTTTTCGCCAGTTTTCTGGATCTTATATGGTTACGGCCGCGACTTACGAGTTGTATGTCGTAGGTTCGAACCCAGACAGGCGCTTTTCTTTGTGTAAATTATTACATCACCACTGCTCTCAAAACGGTGAAGGAAAACATCGTGAGGAAATCGGCATGTCCTAGAACCAAAAATTTGAAGACATGTGGTATCTACCAACCCGCACTGGGCCTGCGTGGTGGATTACGGCCCACTCCCTCTCACAGAGAGGTTGCCTGTGTTCCAGCAGTGGGAACATTATAGGCTGATTATGTATAGTTGTACTTATAGGATTTTATTGCTGATGTTTGTCTAAGTATGAATGAGTTTGCCAGTTTTTGAACTGAAATTTTCATTGTCATGGTGCGTATAGCGATGTTTTGTAGGGGACAAACTTATAGGTTTGCGTCACCGACATCCCCGCGCCGCTTCTGTTGTAGTAGCTGCTACTATCGGGTTGCTGTTAGCACTAAAACTATGACAAAAACTTTAAAATTGACAAATTATCGGATTATCGCTTAACACCTGTCAACCTGCAGGCTTAGCATGACCCTCTCTATTTCTTCGAAGAATAGACAAGGTTATTTCCATACAAAGTGACATTTCGTTTCTCCTTTTTTGACATCCCACCGTAGAAATCTTTCTACATAAAAAAAGAGCTAGACAAAGATCGTTAGAAACGAAAGACAAGACGACAGATTGTAGAAGGATTTCTACAGTGAAATGTCAAAAACTGAGAAACGAAATGTCACTTTGTATAGAAAGAGCCGTGTCTACTCTTCGAAGAAATAGAGAGTGTCATGCTAAGCCTGCTGGTGAGGCAAGCGTATGAAGTTAAATAGTCGCCCCATTGTTTGAGATTATCATGTCAATGAGGAGCGGGCGACGACTTTGATAGAAATCTACTAGCCATCTATGAAGACTGATAAATCCATGTTTGTGCAAAATATTGAGTTTTATATGTGCTGTGTGTTGTGGGTTTATCTTTTACTAGATTCTTCACGCGACTTCATCGTGTTTTCACATTAAACTTGTCCAATGCTACTCGGCAAAAGCGTAACATTCTATCAATGAATGTATGTTGGATCAGTACCTCCTTCCCGATATTACAAACATAAAAACAACCAATTTATCACTATACATAATCAGCCTACAATGTTCCCACTGCGGGGACACAGGCCTCCTCTCTGTGAGAGAGCGGGCCCAGTGAGGGTTGGTAGATGTCAGATGTCTTCGAGTTTTTGGTTCTAGGACATGTCGGTTTCCTCACGATGTTTTCCTTCACCGTTTTGGGAGCAGTGGTGATGAAATAATTTACACAAAGTAAAGCGCCTGTCCGTGTTCGAACCTACGACCTACAACTCGTAAGTCGCGACCGTTACCACTAGGCCACCACTGCTTATTTATCACTATAATATTATTATAAAACGAAGTCGCGCGCCGCGTCTGTCTGTCTAAACTAAACTAAAAAAAACTACCGAATGGATTTTCATACGGTTTTCACCAATGGACGGAGTGATTCAGGAAGGTTTAAAGGTCGGATAATCGCCGTTGACCTTGGCTATACAAATTTGCGTCACGCTGACGCCGTGTCGCCGCGCCATTCGGTTACTTATGGAATAATATTTTTTTAAACTAAAATATGAATATTTGAAAAAAATCACAGATAGAATTATAAATAATAAAATAGTCTGATACTTAAGATATTTTCATGAAAAAATAAACATGAAAATATCTTAAGTAGTTTGAAAGTAATATCGTTTTTTATGCTTTGGGTGGACATTACTTCCTGAATTTATTTCATGAAGTATTTTGCTACAATACTTATATTCACATATTGAATTGACGTGTACGCGTTCTAGTTTATTGTAATGTTGATCATTTAGTTTAGTCGATTCATCATCATCATCATCATTCCAGCCGAAAGACGTCCACTGCTGGACATAGGCCTCCCCCAATAGGGAGGGTTTGCCATAATCGCCACGCTTGGCAGGCGGGTTGGCGATCGCAGTATGGTGTTAAAATGCATAGAGAACGCTGCTGCCCATTCTCTAGTAGTCTAGTCCCTTAGTCGCCTTTTACGACACCCATGGGAAGAAATGGGATGGTGCTATTCTTTACGTCCGGCACCACACGGATAAGTCGATTTATATAAGTATAAAATGCATGTATAAGTGTAAAAGTGTAGAATACAATAAATATAACCACTTTATTACACAAAGTGACAGCTGTCACATGCCAGATTACTTTAGTGAATTATTAATTCGACTTTACTAGCGACCGGCCCTTGCAATAGCGCCAAAACATCAAGATTTCTGTGTCTTATTTAAATATTAATCTTTTATACATGAACCTTCTGGAATAAATATTCCAAATTATATTGAATACCACATCAAAATCCATTGTGTAGGTTAGAAGATCTAAGCAGTCTTAGGGCCTGTGCACACCACGTTTTTTAAACGCGTCATCGACGCGCGTTTTAGAAACGCGCGTCGACGGCGCGCTTTTATCCTACTTAAAGTCTACAGGTTGCGTCTGACTCGCGTGCGTATCGCGTCTGTAACGCTACAAACGCGCGTCAACGGCGCGTTTAAAAAATGTGGTGTGCATAGGCCCTTACAGGCAGGCACGAAAAGTAACTTTATTGTACACCTATTCCTGCCGGGGTCACGGGAAGGTACTAGAGGGTCACCGAGGCCCCCGCAACACAGGCAACGGAAGGAATACGGGTGGGTTTTAGTCAGTAAGAGTCTGGCACACCCTCCCGCTCCGTCCAGAGCGGGAGAAGTTATTTGATGATTTCCCACCCAAAAATAAAATAAAATTGTATACCTATTATGTATAATAATATGTAGATGTTCCTTTAACTACAAAGGGTCGAATTACATTACCTAGCGAAACTCCGCAGACGTCATGAGTATCTAAACATGGTAAAACAAAAAAAACCTAATTTGAAGTTTTTTTTTGTGTGGGGTCATGGACCGCAGTTTGTGTAGGCGCTTGAAATATCAGTTTTTTTTTGTGTAAACTCCGCAGACGTTATGGGTATAGATATGTAAACATGATGAAACAAAACAATAACCTAATTTCAAAGATTTTTTTGTGGGGTCATGCACCGCAGTTTGTGTAGGCACTTGAAATATCACTTTTTTTTGTGTAAACTCCGCAGACGTTATAGGTATAGATATCTAAACATGATAAAACAAAAACTACTTAATTTAAAGTTTTTTTTTTGTGGGGTCTCATGGACCGCAGTTTGTGTAGGCACTTGAAATATCAGTTTTTTTGTGTAAACTCCGCAGACGTTATAGGTATAGATATCTAAAAATGATAAAACAAAAACAACTTAATTTAAAGTTTTTTTTTGTGGGGTCTCATGGACCGCAGTTTATGTAGTCACTTGAAATACTCGTATATATATATTTTTGTGTAAGCTCCGCAGACGTTATGGGTATAGATATCTAAACATGATAAAACAACTTGATTTAAAGTTTTTTTTGTGGGGTCATGGACCGCAGTTTGTGTAGTCACTTGAAATATAAGTTTTTTTTTTTGTGAAATCTCCGCAGACGTTATGGGTAAAGATATCTAAACATGATAAAACAAAAAATAACTTGGTTTAAAGTTTTTTTTTGGGGTCATAGATCGCAGTTTGTGTAGTCACTTGATATATCAGTTTTTTTTTTGTGTAAACTCCGCAGACGTTAGATATCCTAAAACAAAAAATAACCCAATTTTTTTTTTGTGTGTTCTTGAACCGCACTTTGTGTAACAACTTGAAATATTAGTTTTTGTGTATGTAAACTTCACAGATATGTTGGGTAACCATATCTAAACACGATACAACAAAAGAAAACAGATTTGCTCAACTCATACTTCAAGTAACATTACTACCAGCAGTCGTTGACCCCCCAAAAAATCCATCCAATCTTTTTGTATTATTTATTTATTTAACAGTTTATGTACACACATATAAACAGACAAGTAGAACAGAAAATACGTACAAAGGTAATGCTTATTTCTAAAGAAATCTCTTGCAGCATACCTGCGATAGGACGATAGACAAAGAGATGTAGACACCGTGTGACACCTACTCTTAGTAGGAGAGAAAACAAACTACATGAAAAAAAAACTATTCACAAATTTAAATATAAGAGAATATACTTACTTAAATACATACATCTAAAATAAATATCACTAAAATACTTATATACAAGGTGTCGTTTTGCACCCTCGTCAAATTTCAGGAGGTTGCTATGAAAGACTTATAATATAATCAAATAAAAATAAGATACCTGCTCAATAATTAATAGGTACATACAAAACTTGTTTTTTTAGTCATTTAAGTTTGATAGTATTTTAGAATACACCACTTTCACAGAACAGAATCTCCCCGTTGCGTATGCGGTAGTGTGTGTGTAAAAGGGCAGTTACAGTGCAGTATCACACGGGCCGCGTTTTAACACGCATGTCCCACACATGCCCATTTCCGGAAATGAGAAAAAAAAAACCTTATTTTATTATTGATTCCTGTCCAGAATCATTAGCATAGTTACCTCCTTGAATTTGACGAGGATGCAAAACGACACATTGTATAATTAATAGTATAAAATAATAAATACATAATATGCAACTATGGCAAAGTGGAAAGATAAGTGTTCTGTCACTCTTTTTTTAAAAACAGTAACAGCAACAGTCATTTGTGTTTAGATATCAATATCCATCACATCTGCGTAGTTCGCTTGCTAATTTATTTTGACTCTGTATAAACACAGACATCCATCAGGAGGCATTACTGTGGAAAAGTTTTTTATGCCTATTTACTTTTTGATCTCATGGTTTTGTTTTTACATTAAGAAGCTGACAAGACCCAATTGACCAAAATAGGCTTCTGTTAAGAAAAAAAATTGCCAAATCTGTATAGTTTGTGGTAGCGGAAAAAATATATGTTCATCTTGAACATATTTCTCAGAACTTGGTTGTTACCAAAATACGTTTTGAAAAAAAAATCTCTATACAAACTAACGTTAAACTAACCTCTTACCTTGAGTTTTAATCCACAATATCTGTATTAAATATCAACATACGTTACGTATTTAATTAATAACAAGAACGTCTTAATTAAATGCAGAACTTGGTTGTTTTTATTTTCGATTACTCAACTCAATTTTGAGTAAATAGATTTCTTAAATAAATTGCTTCATATTTTGCAATAAATTACAAGCGTTGTGTCATTGCGCTTCTCTTTCTTTTCTATGCAATTTGACAGTGATCTCTTTTAAGACGCTGACAACACTTAAACCGCTTAAGTGTTGTCAGCGTCTTAAAAGAGATAAAAACAAACGTAAAAAAAAAACATAACATCACGCCTGTATTCCCTGAATGGTTAGGCAGAGGTGACCTATAATAGTACACCCACGTTTCGCCTAGGGATGGCGATTCTTTCCGAAAAATAACGATTCTTAAATCAATTCGCATCGAAATCTGATAAATCGATACACAAAAAAATCGGGGGTTTAAAAATCGATTTTGCAGAAATCGATCTTATTTCAATTTGATTTTCGAATTTGTATTTTCTGTGTTAATGTTAAAAAATACGTTTGTACTAACAAACGTATTTTTTTACTTATTTCTTTTACCTGATTTACGAGCGACGAAGGAAACCAAGTACACAGCCATCTAGCGAGTTTTTGATTAAGTGAACAACACATTCAACTAATTGTAAATAATTTACGGTTTAGGTTCTTATCAATACAGAAAAATCGAATCTCGATGTTCTAGGGTTAAATATCGATTCACTAGATGGATTCCATACTAGATCGATTAAAAAAAAACTATTTTTTTGTCCAAGAAATCGATTCTTCGATTGATCGATCTCAGATCGCCATCCCTAGTTTTGCCAGTTATGAGATATTAGTTACATATTTTCACGTAATTTAAGAGGTTTTTTAGAAATGCAAAAGAAAATCAGGTTACTTAAGAACATTTGCATTGATTCATTGAATCATTCAAAAACTAATCAGTTAGCTTATCGAATTAAGGACAGGTGTTTGCTAAGAATAAGGGTTTGTACTTGTGGGCTGGCCATATTTGTCGAAGGACCGATGGCCGGTGGAGCAGACGAGGCCTGGAGTGGAGACCGCGTATCGGCAAGCGTAGTGTGGGGCGTCCCCCAGCTAGATGGACCGGCGACCTTAAAAAGATGGCTGGGAGAGATTGGATGCGGAAGCCAGAGAACAGGGTGTCGTGGCGCAGCCTGGGAGAGGCCTATGTCCAGCAATGGACTGTTATAGGCTGCGTTGAGTTTGCTAAGAGAACTTACTATAAAAACTTACTTACTCCTAACCATATCATAAATAAACTTTAACAACCAAATCTCTGGCAAAACTGAGGCGAATCCCGCGTGGGATGCGGGACGAAATTCGATCGCACCGATTGTGTAAACTACTCGTAACTTGTACTTGTATCAAGGTGTTCAAACTGGCGCGAATAGTCGCGTCACTTCGTAAGCATTAAAACAATCAACTCGTATTCGCGTTTCGCCTCTGTGTGGCCAGAGCTTTATGTCTGTTCTAAGACAGGAGACAAACAGTTCACAGCTTCTAATTAATGGTTCGCCGTTTTTTAGACATGACAGGACAATTATTTTGCATGCTTGTGTTAATTTTATACCGCTACTGTTATGTTAGCCATTTGTTTCTGAAGGTTATAAATGTAAGAACCTTTTGTAATAATGTTTTAAGACTCCCTTTTTCACATCGCATTATCATTTTTGTTAAATAATTATTAAATTGAAGCAAACAATAGAATACCCAGCTTTAGTGTCCTTTGGTTTTACTAACCGATTTCTAAAATAGGAGAAGGTTCTCAATTCGTTGGAATATTTTTATGGTTCCGTAGTCAACAATGAACCCTTATAGTTTTGCCATGTCCATCTGTCTGTCAGCTGTCTGTCCGCGGCTTAGCTTAGGGACTCTTAGTACTAGAACGTTTTAAAGTGGGAATGATATTTTTTTCTCTCGTCTATCTCATATTGTGGGGTAACGTCGGATAGGCCGTTCAAAAATATTGCGGGTTTGTCAAAACCATTTTTCGATTAAGGAATCCGATTGAGTAATATACAGCTTTAAAGTATTTTATATCAGTATAAATCTTAGAAATAATTTTGTATGTTCGCAAAAAACTTAGGACTTTTCAAAATAAAAAGCGATTTCCATAATACGAGGGTGACACTGAAAGTTCTTAGAAAATCAAAAAGGAACATACTAGCAAGTTATTAGTTTTATTATATCTTTTCAAAATATTGTCCATTTACATCAATACATCGCTGCATCCAATGGAACCACTGAGAAAAGCACTTTACCCACTCGTCCTTAGGGGTCTCTTCGACGGCAATTTGAAACGCAGCCACTTCTTCCTCGGTGTCCATAAAACGTTTTCCTCGAAGTTTTTCTTTTATTTTCGGAAATAAATAAAAATCGCAAGGCCGGAGCTATAGGGCGGGTGACCCAGTAATTCCACGTCTGACGTCACCAAGTAGTCGATTGTTTGCTTGACGGTGTGCGACGAGGCATTGTCGTGGTGAAGGAGGATCCTACTGCGAGGTCGTTTCTCCCGAACTTTTTCCAAGACAAGTGGCAAACAATTGTTATTGTACCACTCTGCAGAAACTGTTTTTCGATCCTATAAAACAATTGTTGCGTAATGACCTGTTCTTCCGAAGAACGAGACCACCATCTTTTTTCCTACGCTTCGACCTCTCTTCACTTTAGTTGGCAACTCCTCGGAAGTAAACACCCAGATAGCAGACTCTCTCTTAGTTTCAGGATCATAACAATAAATCCAGCTTTCGTCACCAGTATTGCGAACACAGCATTTGAGTCACCTCCGTTAAATCTTTGAACCATTAATTCACGATTATGACTACGTCGTGTTGATTGGCAACACGACGTAGTTTTTGGGCCTCTGTCAAATTATGAGGTATCCACCGGGCACAAAGCTTCCTGACCGCTAAATGTTCATGGAGGATTTTGTGCACTTAGCTCATACCGATGCCTAAGCTTGTCCGAATCTGCTGATAAGTCACTCTTTTGTCAGTCTCTATCATACGCCGCACAACACTGATGTTATCTTCAGTCGTCGCCGTAGAAGGCGGACGGCCTTGTACGGCGTCGACGACTCATGCAGATCATCGGTGAGATTAGTGCGACCACGTTTAAACTCATTTAACTAGTTGTAAACAGTGGCACGAGATGGGGCTTTGTCGTGAAAGGCCAATCGAAGTCTATCATAACTTTCTTGTTGACTTAAATGACATCGAAAGTCATAAAAAAACATTGTACAAAAATTTTCTTGCGTTAAATTCATGCTGACGTGACACACACAATTTTACGAACGGCAGATTTCGTACAGCTAACTTTTTTTGTTGTTTTGTTATAGAATTTGTACCACATATTAAGGCAACTAAGCCATTTATTTTCATGTAAGTGTACTATTTTTAGAAGTTCGAATTAATTAATAACATTTAAAAAATATTTTAATAACTACACGTAATTTAGTCGTAAACTAAACGCAGTTATATTATGGTATGGTATTTAAGCTATGCTCGCCATGAGGGCTATGCTCGACCTGCCCCCTTCTTAGATGAAGTAATTTACGAATTAATTAATGGTAAATAAAATAAACGTACTTAAAAAAAAACTATTCACTGTATTGTTTTATTTACCTACACTTAAAACTCCACCAGGACTTCATCATTATCAAACTGTTGCAGTCAGCTGCTGGACATAGGTATCTTCTAATGCACTCCGCTGAGTAGGTACGATCCTCATCTCAATTTACCTACTTGATAGGTAAGTAATACACTACAAAAATAGCGACAAGCGATCTAGAACATATACTTTATTACCGAAACAGTGTTTATTAGGGTCGCACTTGTATGGAGTTTTTTTTTAAATTGAATTTCCTTGTCGCGGTATGCGAGAAAGATGCTCTGGCACCTATCAATTATGACTACCAAATATTATTTAAAAATAATAATTAGAAGTACTGCCCCAAAGTCATTAACGTTTTTGAAAATCGAAGAGAATTGATATTTATATAAAATAAGTTTATTTTAATTACGCTAACTAATTCAAAGTTTTATTTAGATAGCATGCGTTTTTGATCAGATAATGATTGAATTGCATGAAATATCTACTTTCTTGGACTGGACTTACCAGATACAACAAAAGCTCGTGAAGATCTCAGCACAGAACAGGACAGGACAGGGTGAGACTTAATGGAAATTTGTGGTACGATCAGCGAAGGTTACTGCAGTGATAACTTAAGAAAATGGAATCCCGATAGAACCTGCCATTCGCGATGGCTAACAACAGCCAATCGTATTCTAAGATCGATCTACGAATTCAGTCAATGTCTATAAACCTTTGGATGAAGTATTCTCCATCCGAAAGTTTACAGACATTGACTTAATTCGTACTGAAAGTGTACGCGCCGATGTGGTTTAAGATAAAACGCAACCGTTATGCGTTTAAGGGTCAAAACTATTGCACGAGACAGTCGTATTGCCTCGTTATCTTCCAGAGCACTTGAAGAAAATAATAGACCTGATGATCCAACGTAATGGATTTTTTGGGCATTGCGAGAATATTTTGATTGCTATGTTAGCTGACCAAAAAAAACCTATAAGAGAGGTAACGCTTCAAAGAATAATTAAAATCCGCGAACGTTATTCGGGTTTTACGTCGATAAGGGTTTTTAAGCTACCGCCGTTTAATTTCATCGCAAAAGACTACATTGACATGATCGACTGGGATAAGATGTCGGAACCACCACTGACTAAACAAATAGCAGATGAGACCATTTACGAAGCCATTCAAAATCTGGACATAGTTGAAAGTGAAATTTTGCCTTTATTCCGATTGATGCCATGTCACACGCAAGCTATTGAGAGATGCATCAAGTTGGTCACAGAACCCTGTTCTGCAGTTTGTGGGCCAGAAAGACGTAACAGATGGATCAGAAACAAAGTTCGATCGTGTCATATCATTAACACAAAAAGACATTACAAAACTGTATGATTTCCTGAATTTCGGTTTAATTTTTTAAAGTTTGGTATTTGTTTTCCTCAGCTTATTGCATTTTTTATTCTTAGTTATAATTATAGTTCTAGTTGTAAATATTAAAAAAATAATAAACATTGTACATCTTTAACAAAAATCGTTTAATTAAGCTCAGACTGAACCCTAGATTTAAACGATTAATGAAAACTGAATTGTACTTGTGGCAGTACTTTCACTTAAAATATCATAATACTTTAAGTGAAAGTTGCTTTAACTTTTAATTGTCTCCTCCTAGAGCATCTTTTCCACACCCCGCCCCAAAAATATAACAAGAAAAAAATAATCGATCCACCCTAATGTTTATGTGCCTATATGTAACAATCTACATTGATACACTAGTACTTAACCTTAAAAAATAAAACTGGTTATAACTTTTAAGTCCCAAGTTCTAAAAATCCAAGAATTTAAAAAGGGCTTGTCTATCGTATTAACTACCAATTAAAACAAAAAATATCCCAAAACACGAAATTTTATTAGCTGTACGAAAGTCCCATACAAGCCTGCCGTTCGCCTTTGCCGCCAAATCGTAAAAAAATGACAAATGAATAAAACACATACACAATAATATTGGCAAAGAGTTCCACTTTTCAAATTTGACCTGTTTTTTTAATATTTCGTTTACAAGTGGCCAGTTCTAAAAACCTTCAGTGTCGCCCTCGTACAATTACACGAAGTAAATATGAAATTGTGATACCCAACTGTATATTAACAAAAACAAGCAAATCATTTTTTATCAACAGTGTCATCTGCTTTTATAACAAGCTGCCAAGTTGGTTGCAGAACTTAGCGATGGAAAGTTCAAAACCCACATCAAACGTGTCCTTATCAAAAAAACATGTTATAAGATTTAAAATCAAAATATTTTATTTCACATAAACCTACGTGGGCACTTACGAAGCTAGGTGTACGGTTACAATTGGTCGTTTCCTATGGAGAAGAGCCGACAAGAAACTCCACGGTCCTTTAAAAATAATTGGCTTTTAGAATGTTTTTAAATTACAGTCAAAATCAAAAATCAAAATCAAAAGTCATTTATTCAAACTAGGCTGAAAATCAGCACTTTTCGAACGTCAAAGTTACATAAGACAGTCCCCCAAAAATGCCTGCCCGTCACCGTCCGGCCCGTCACACAGTGTTTATAGGTATGGGAGGACAGTGTAGGCCTGTCAAGAGGTACCAGGTACTTAACAAAAAATAAATGGTCTACAAATCTAGTCTATTAAGCCTACAACGTTCTCTCATTAACAAAATATAAAAGAATCAATGTGAAATATTAACAAAATAATAAAAACCTATTTAAACCAAGTTACATGTTTGCCATTAAAACTGTAGTAAGTCTGAGTTAATATCCTGTCCACAAAACCCATTAATAAATAGTTTGAAATCAAAATTGTAAGTATTTAATGTCAAATAATGAAAATATTATATCAAGGAAGTATAAAAAAAATAAATAAAAATAAACATCGTAATTTGGGAGCAGTTATCAGAAATTTACAAAGTTATGCCGTTTATGAGGTACCAGGGAAGCCACATGTGCAGAAGGAATTATTGCCAAACTTCCTTGTCTGGTCCCCTCGTTACTTACTTCTATGATATAATCTTCTATTTTTTAAGTAGCTGGTACTTGTTGACAGGCCAACACTGTCCTCCCATACCTATTAACACTAATCTGAAAGCATTGTAAAAGCCTATTATTTTTAAAGAGTAACCGCTAAGTTTCTTGCCGGTTCTTCTCCATAGGAACCGACCAATTGGAATCATGCACCTAGCTTCTGACATTTCATAAGTGTCCATGTAGGTTTATGTGAAATAAAATAATTATTATGATTTTGATTTTGTGTGCTACTTTTTGTTAGAGTCAAGTGTACCCTCCCCCTTGCCAGCTAAATGGTTATTTTAGCACGTGTGGTAAAAATCAAGGCAGTAGTACATATAATAAAGTTGAAAGGAAAACTATCACAGCTAAGTAGGCTTTACAAGTTAACGAGTAATAGTCGACCAATTTACATTGGCTGTTGGAGAAATTGATCGTCACGTATATCGATGTATGGGAAAACATGGTTTTCAACTGCAATGTTAAGTTTGTTTTTGCGATAAATTCATCCCAATTACGGAACCCTTTATTGTACTTGGCCGGTTTTTTATTTAGTTAACAGTTTTTGTACACACATATAAACAGACAAGAAGAAAGGAACAGAAAAATACGTACTATACGTAGGTGATGCTTATTTCTAAAGCTATCTCTTCCAGCATACCTAAGTTAGCGTTAATTACTGGTGTCAATTTTATCTTACTAATATTATCACTCTTTATAAAATAACTGTTTATTGTCTCATGAATGTGAATATTAAATTTCTTAAAAATAAAATAAATGTAGCTTTCTTTCGCACGTTTGGCACTTAAACCAATTGAATCCGATTTCAATTATAACATTATAATTTTGTTATCGAAACAAAATCACAACATTAAATGGCTCGGAAAAGTCAATCACAAAAATAATGAAATGTCAGTTGTTTTACTTCCCACGCACGTTATTGAAATTAAACGTCAATAAAGAAAATTATTAATTACCAATACAACGATGGAAGGGCTTGTGGTCAAGTAATAACAGCCGCATGGGTCGATCGATAAGGTTAAGCTACGCTTGCCGCGGTTGGTCCGTGGGTGGGTGACCATCTTTACATACCAAGACCGCTCCGTGCCTCGGAAAGCACGTTAAGCCGTTGGTCCCGGCTGTCATTTGTAGATCTTTGACAGTTGTGGTTGTCAGAAGCCCGACAGTCTGACAACCATACCAAGGGGTATCGTATTACCCAGTAAATGGGTTGTGGAGATCAGAGAGGCAGTCGCTCCATATAAAATACTGGTATTCAGCTGCATCTGGTTAGACTGGAAGCCGACCCCAATGTAGTTGGGAAAAGGCTAGGCAGATGATTAATACAACGATGATGAGGAATTTTTACAGGGTCTAATTAAATTAGCTAGTGTTTCTCCGCAGACGTGATGGGATCTCCTGTGAGGCAGCGAGCCTCCTTGCTGTATTGCCGCCATGGGATCTGGAGGCAAAAGTCCTCGCTCACGTATGGGAGTGGCGCGAGGAAGCAAAACGCCGGGGCGTAACTCCGCTGCCGCGTGAAATCGCGGCACAGCGGACGGAGCTCCGGCGGGATCTCATGGCGACATGGAGAGTACGGTTGTCGCAACCCAGTGCTGGGCACGCCACAATTGCGGCGATAAGTCCACTCTTGAGGAATGACTAGAGAGGCGCCACGGCGTCCTCACCTTCCGCCTGACGCAGGTCCTCACCGGACATGGCAGCTTCGGGAAGTTCCTGTGTCGGATAAGGCGGGAAGAAACGCCCGGGTGTCACCACTGTGTGGATCGCCTGGATGACACGGTGGAGCATACGGTGGAGGTCTGCCTGGCTTGGGCAGAGCACCGCCGTGTCCTCGTGGAGGCGATCGGCGTAGTCGGTCGGGTAGCTCACCGTACGGTAAGGATCAGTCTCTATCATACGCCGCATAACACTGATGTTATCTTCAGTCGTCGCCGTAGAAGGCGGACGGCCTTGTACGACGACGACGACTCACAGATCATCGGTGAGATTAGTGCGACCACGTTTAAACTCATTAAACTAGTTGTAAACAGTGGCACGAAATGGGGCTTTGTCGTGAAAGGCCAATCGAAGTCTATTATAACTTTCTTACTGACTTAAATGACATCGAAAGTCATAAAAAAACTTTGTACGAAAATTTTCGCGCGTTAAATTCATGCTGACGTGACACAGACAATTTTAAATTTGCCGCCAAATCGTAAAAAAATGACAAATGAATGAAATACATACACAATAACATTGGCAAAGAGTTCCATTTTTAAAATTTGAACTGTTTTTTAAATATCGTTTACAAGAGGCCAGTTCTAAAAACTATAAAATACTGGTATTCAGCTGCATCTGGTTAGACTGGAAGCCGACCCCAACGTAGTTGGGAAAAGGCTAGGCAGATGATTAATACAACGATGATGAGGAATTTTTACAGGGTCTAATTAAATTAGCTAGTGTTTCTCCGCAGACGTGATGGGATCCGGGTCCGGTAAGGACCAGGCCCGGGTCGACGGCGCGTTGTATTCCACGCGCGCCTCAAAGAGATGTCGTCAGCACAAGTGTAGAAGTCCACTAAGGCCGATGCCTGCCGGGGTCGCGGGAAGGTACTAAAGGGTCACCGAGGCCCCTGGCAACACAGGCAACAGGAAGGAATACGGGTGGGTTTTAGTCAGTAATAGTCTGACCCTCCCGCTCCGCCCAGAGCGGGAGAAGTTATTTGATGATTTCCCACCCAAAAAAAAAAGGGATTAACATGACACACACGACAATTATTCACTCTCGCGTGAGTAATTCTTATCTATTTCTGTCAATATTCGCGATTTCTGACAGCGCTGCCATAAAAAATACTCGACTCGTTCTGTCAAACTTGATGTTTTCTCGACAAACCCTAACATGGCACCTAAGTTATCTCGAATTTTGAGAATTCTACACGAGATATATGTATGTTTTGTCGACGACGACGACGACGAGTAGAGGACGACTGAACAGTCATCCTCGATTATGACGACGAGAAGAGTAGATAAAATTATAATACAAAAAAATATGGCATTCATGGGGACTGGCGACACAAGTGAAGACTTAAAACTTTGGTATAACATATATATGTATGTATGACGGAGAAGGTAGGTCTCTCTCGTTATCATCAGCCATATTTTAACTACTGTGGGCATACAATGGGAAGTGTTGGTTATTGCACAGAAAAAAAACCGTTTGCAGTTTAAATTAAATTATAATTTACGATCAAATAATCACACTGGCTATTCACACGATACAACTATACGGAACGCACGACAGTTTCTAAACGTGTTCACTTCTTGACCGCCTCCGACCAACTGCTCTCGATAAACCGCTTTTAACCCCGGTCAAGCGTTATGTTGTAGACTCTGTCGGGCGCCGCTTGGTGGCGCTGGCGTCCCGATCAGTTAAACGAGTGACTAACGTATTTCCGACATGTATATGTATATGCGTATACATGTACACAAGCTGCTGCGCGACGCCAGTCTGATGCACACGCCATATCAGCATGTCGGTGGCGCGGTTAGCATGTCCGTGACGCGGTTAACATGTCGGTGACGCGGTTACTTGTCGGTGACGTGGTTAACTTGACGGTGACGCGCTTAGCATGACGGTAACGGATTTAACTTGTCGGTGTCGCGGTTAGCGTGACGGTAACGGATTTAGCTTGTCGGTGTCGCGGTTAGCGTGACGGAAATAGATTTAACATGTCGGTGACGCAGCTAGTAGATTGGGGACGCGGTGACTCGGTTAGCACGTTGGTGACGCTGCTAGCATGTCGTGGACGTGGTTAGCACGTTGGTGATGCAGATTGCATGTCGAGGGGTGCTTTTAGCATGTCGGTGACACTGCTAGCAGCTCGGGGTCGCTGTTAGCATGTCGGTGACATAGTTTGCGTGTTGGTGATGCAGTTAGCATGTTGGGGATGTGGTTCGCATGTCGGTGTCTTGCTTAGCATGTTGGTGACGCATATTGCATGTCGCGGGGTGCTTTTAGCATGTCGGTGATGCTGTTTCCATGTCGGTAATGCAGTTAACATATCAGTAACGTGGTTAGCATGTCATGCTGCTACCTTCATTTCCGTCACATTTAATTTTAATCAAAAAGTCGGTTACACAAAAAATTTAACATACATTAATGTAAAATCATTATAGTATATACTAATTCCATGCGTAAAATTGAATGAATGAGCCAATGTTGATATAAAAAAAAAGTTTGATTTGTTCTTATTAACAATTTGCTACATCGGTGTCTCGTCGCGAGATAAAGAACTATCAAAGTGCCTTTCTCGAGTTTACTCGAGCTTAGCGGTCATGTAAGGCATTAGGATGGCGTCAGAACCGTAGACAAATTTCGACAAATCGAGAGAGAGAGCGTTCTCGCGCTTGTCATGATAGCCCTGCTGGAGAAGACTTCATCCTTACCTATGTCATGTTCACCCAAATGTTCACTCATACGTCACGTGAAGACGGGCGCCGTCAGTTGGGACTGGTCATCTTTTAGCACCGCGGCTTATTTTTTTTAACAGATTTTTTGTTTCTCTTTGCTTGCCCTGGACGCTTATAACATACAAATCTTTTAACATGTAACATTATAAATTTAACATTAATGATGTGATTAATATTTTGTAACAATATATTCGTATGGAGAAGAACGAGCAAGAAACTCCATGGACACTCATGGAGTTTCTTGCTCGTTCTTCTCCACACGAACCTGCTAGGATTTGGAATGAGCAGCTTCATCTTTCTGAATGATCGACTCTCTTGAAAATTTAAAAGTGCCTGTAAATGGTTTAATTGAAGCAAATGCTTTAAGTGTGAGTTTGGATTTTTCAAGTGACAACTATCCATTCAATGGTTTGATAATAACAGCCGTGCGGCTCAATCAGTCAGATTAAGCTACGCTTGCCGAGGCTGGCCATCGGCTATCTGGTGACCATCTTTACATACTAAGACCCCTCCGTGCCTCGGAAAGCTCGTTAAGCCGTTGGTCCCGGCTGTCATTTGTAATTTGTAGATCTTTGACAGTCGTTACGGGTCGTCAGAAGCCCGAATATCTGACAACCAGTCTTACCAGGGGGGGGGGGGGGGGGGGCTGTGGAGGTCAGATAGGCAGTTGCTCAATGTAAAATACTGGTATTCAGCTGCATCCGGTTAGACTGGAAGCCCACCCCAACGTAGTTGGGAAAAGGCAGGCAGATGATGAACTGTCCATTTAATTTCCAGAAAACTTTCGACTCCTTCTTCGAGATATAATGTAGGTACACACGCCTACACGTCAAGCTATACATTTCCAGTTTACGCTGACCTCGCATTGTACGGAAATCCTATACAATACGAAATCAGCTTATACTGGAAATGTATAGCTTGATGTGTAGCCGTGTGTACAAGCTAAGCTAGACGTCATAGAGTTTTCAAACTTATATAACTAACCCAGCATCCTAACTTCGTGACACACTATCAATCACAATTTGAATGATTTTGAAGGATATTGCTAGTCCATTGCTTCAGATGTTCATCATTTGCTTGCACAACATCGTAATTATCGCAATGAATGTTATTGAACTGGTAAAATGAAACCCATTGCTTACTGTAAGTGTGTTACGCAATTACCCCGCTGGATTAGAAAAGACAATAGTCATAAACGAAAATTAGCAAAAATCTCTAGAAAATTCTAAGAGGTCTTGACAGAAGACAGATGGACGAGCGGATGGACAACGAAGTAATCTTTTAAGGGTTCCGTTTTTTGCTTTTGAGGTACGGAGTTCTAAAAGTAAGTTGGAGTCTCATTTCCCACGAAATATGTGGGAAAAGTTATTGCCATTTTTGTCTCTGCTAGTACTCAAACTTCAGTTTAGACCAACTGAAATTTAAGTACTAACAGAGACAGAAACCGCAAACACTTTTCTGACAAAGTTTTTTGATCCTCATAAGAAACGGGCTCAATTGGAATAAAAAAAAATGTGAAAATTGTCCATTTTCTTGCTGACTGTAGATGTATTTCGTCGTAGGTGCGCACGAAAGCGCGTAGGAACAACGGTCTAAATGGACCGATTATGTATGTCAGAGTTTTCAAAACGAAACAGAAACGCGAACATTTGACGCGGTTGATCTACGATTGAAATCGTTGATAATTATTATGTTCACTATATATAATCAGCAATTATTAAGTTATTTCATAATTTTTCCGTTATTTGTTTGATATTTTTCTTTATGTTTCTAAGTTGCTGAAAGTGACGCCTACATTACATTTTTATCTTTTGACCAACTATAAGCAACACTCCCTGTGTTGCTTTCGTGTATTTTTTTGGGTTGCCATGTTGAATGAGGAAAACCAAAAAGGTTGTGGAGTGTTTTATTGACCCTTTAGTCCCATGTAAGTAGATCTATTATTTTTTTAGTATAAGGGAAAATCTTATCTCTAGTTGCAAAGTATACAGTTTTTGTACAACCTGTATATAGTATCACGATGATGATGTGTGTTTTTATCTATAATATTTATTATGTTTTTTGCTTCGGGAAATGTTTTGCGAAAAAAAGTTTGCCAATATCGTAAAAGGAGACGAAAATAAATATCTTATATCGGTACAAACATGTAACATTGTTGGCAAAAAAGGGAGGTAATAATAATGCAATCAATCAAAGTAGGGTAAACCAAAATACTTCATATTGAGTGCGATTTATTGTTCTTTTTCCTTCTCAGTAGCTTTTCTACATATTTTCCAAATAACTGAATCAGCGACTTACAAAAGATACGGTAGTTGTGAGTGGAAACGCCAGAAGGGGGCTCAAAGAGATGTCAGCACAACTGTAGGGGTCCGCTAGGGCCGATGCCTGCCGGGGTCGCGGGTGAGTCCAAATGGGATACCGTGGCTTCTGGCAACGCACAGGCAACGGAAGGAACACGGGTGGGTTTTCGTCAGCAATAATCTGACACGCCCTTCCGTTCCGCCCAGAGCGGGAGATGTTATTTGACAATATCCCACCCATGAAAAAAAAAATGAGCGGACGCCCTAAAGAACATACAGGGTTGATTTTTGAGATAGGACAATACGGGGTTCCTTAACCGTTGTTGCGACAGGAAAATGGAAAAAAATGGATCAAAATTTATCAAAAAAATAAAGAAAGTCTCCTAAGAAGGAGTCTTTATTTTTTTGATACATTATGATCTCCATTCACAGATTTGAAAGGTAAGGATGGGCTCCGTGCTTCGGAAAGTGCGCCTAGCCGTTGTTCCCGGCTGTAATTTATGGATCTTTGACAGTCGTTAGGGTTTGTCAGAAGCCCGAAAGTTTGACAACCAGTTTTATCAAGGGGTTGATGATGATTCACAGATTTTGAAAAAAACAAATGTACAAACAGCAAGCAAATGAGCTATTTTCACAACCACTTTTTTGATGCCAATCGATCATGTTTCTTATAGACGGGGCAGCCGTTTCAAAAATTCACCCTGTATGGTGATGTTCTTCGTAAAGGCTCCTGCATACTGAAGCGATATCGCGGGCGCGACAAGCAGCAATATGCCTGTCGCCCCCGCGATATCGCCCCAGTCTGTAAGAGCCTTAAAGGTCACGTGCGTAGTACTCGCAACTGGCGTGTGTGTATGACCAGATGTATGAACGTAAACGAAGCAAAAGGTATGTAAGGATCGTAGCAGGTCGCGTTCTGTAGATTCTGTCTACCCCTATGTGGAGAAGACTTGAGTTTATCTACGTTTTATGTATGTACCGTGTAATGTCTGCAAATGGTATATCAGAGTATCGAGTATCGTTTTCAACTATCAGACAGTTAAACTCTCTTGAGACTGGAGCTTGGTACTTAATAAAACAAAGAAACTAGGTTGAACAATGACTGGTAATCCAGATAAACTCGTAACTCGATAACACTCCGTTATATTTTTATTTGCTTTATGGTTTTAGAGAGAAATATAAACGGACTGATGTTCGTCCTTTAAGAAAAAGTGTATTTTAACAATATAAAAAATGTGAGCTAAGTAGAAGCGTTTCCTTAGGCGCTGACAAGACCAAACTGACCAAAATTGGCTTCCCTTAAGAAATAAAATTGCCAAATCTGTATAGTTTGTGGTAGCGGAAAAAATATATGTTAATTTTGAACATATTTCCCAGAACTTGGTTGTTACCAAAATACGTTTTGAAAAAAAAATCTCGATACAAACTAACGTTAAACTAACCTCTTACCTTGAGTTCTAATCCAAAATATCTGTATTAAATATCATCATATTTAATTAACAACAAGAACGTCTTATTTGAATGCAGAACTTGTTTGTTTTTTATTTTCGATTACTCAACTCAATTTTGAGTAAATAGATAATTGCTTCATATTTTGCTATACATTACAAGCGTTGTGTCATCGCGTTTCTCTTTCTTTTCTGTGCAATCTGACAGTGACCGCGGTTTAGGTGTTGTCAGCGTCTTATTTTTATTTTGTGGTGTGAAGCACCGTCGGTTATAAAGCCCCTGAGAAATACGTTTAGCAATCTTTCAAATAGTTACATGTTGATATTTATTTATAGAAGGAAGTTGCTGGTATTCGCCGTAATCGACACTCATGTATGGACATGAGTACCTTCCTAGTCTTTTTCTGATAACTACAGGCTAGTAAATACACTATTGAAATACACTTTTACGTACCCAAAGGGGTAAAACGGGACCCTATTAATAAGACTCCGCTGTCCGTCTGTCTGTCTGTCTGTTTGTCCGTCTATCACCAGGCTGTATCTCATGAACCGTGATAATTTTCACAGATGATGTATTTGTATAGCCGCTATAACAAAAAATAATAAAAAAAAACAGAATAAAATTAACATTTAAGGGGGCATACAACAGACACGATTTTTTTTTTTTGCAATTTTTATAGATACTTAATGGTACGGAACCCTTCGCGCGCGACTCCGACTCGCACTTGGCCGGTTTTTAACTCGGAAGATCTGACCATTACCATTATTATTATTACCAATATTATTATTTTTTTGTCCTTACATATATCTCGGGACCCTGGGGTCCCGGACCTTTGGAAGGCGTACGAGGGGCCGAAGCCAACTCGCAGAGGCCCCGTGGACAATTGTAGTGGGATGAGGCACCAACCAACGATTATCCCTGTTTGCTCTATGAAGATGCACCCAAGGACAGCCCCCGGTTGATGCAGGTTATTATTTTTATTATTTAGTTTTTTATTTTCGGTCAAGTTATTTTAATTTTAAATACGTATTTATCTGGACTACCTATATAACTGCTACTAACTTAGTCTTAAGATAATGAATTTGTTACTAACAAAATATGGACATTACCTAGTCTGAAATAAACAATTTTTTTTTATTTTTTTTTTATATGTTTAGTTTGTTTCTGTGTTTCTTTTCAGAGTAGTCGGCTAGAAAACACTGACCTCAACTACTTTTAATAAAAAAATGACGTGTGAATGTCTTATTATTAACCAATTTACAGAATAAATATCATTTATAAGACGCTAAGAAATGATTATTTTATCGTAATCCTAACTAATATCATAGATGCGAAAGTTAGCTTGTTTGTTTATTTATTTATTTGTTTGATTGTTTGTTTGTTACGCTTTCGGCTAAATTTGGCACATTAGTAGACCATGACCTGGATTAGAAATACTTTTTATCCCGATATTCCCAAGGGATCGAGACATATGCGGGTGAAACAGCGAAGCGCAGCTAGTATTATACAGGGTTACAGGGAAAGTCGTACTGAATATTAAAGGAGGTTATTATTCAGGTCATTTCTGATGATTTTCATTCTGAAATAAAATGTCCGAAACTTAACCGCTAAGGAGATATTAAATTTTAAAGATTATTTTTAAAAATCCTTTATATTTTGGCTTTTAGTCGTTTTCTTTGGGGTTAGGGCTCCTAGAGTCGGTTTTATTGATGTATCTAGTTAGAGGACATGTCCATTAATAAAAATGATCAACAAAAACTGAACCTACTACTAACAGCTTAAAAAACTGCTCGACAACGGTTAGCATTATGAATTTTCTAATAGAATGTTCTTAACTTTAACAGGCTTTTAATAAAAAAAAATGTATGGAACTTATTCTGCAAATAATTTTATAAAGTTCTACGTCTCTTTAGCTATTCAAAAAGGTATAACACTTGCTATTAAATAGGCAAATCATTGCCGAAATAACAGTTAAGTTGGGAGAGGGTACATTTTTAGTTTGAGGTAAAAGTAGCTAAAATACGTAAAAAAAGACAAAAATTTTAGCAATATTTTTGTAATTCATGTTCTACATGGCCGCCGCTATTTCTTACACAAAGTCTCATTCTTTTTCTTAAATTACTTTTCACAACAGAAGTTCGTAGGTTCCGCCTCATTTCCTCAGCCGCATCAATAATTTTTTGTCTTAGAATATCGACATTTGCGATCGGTGTCATTTGGTCGTATACTAGGCTTTTCATATGACCCCACACATAAAAATCCATCGGCGTTAAATCGGGGCTCCTCGCCGGCCATGCTATGGGTCCGCCTCTTCCAATCCATTGGTTTGGGTAATTCTCGTCCAACCATGCTCGAACACTTCTTCTGTAGTGCGCTGGGCAGCCATCATGTTGAAAGAACATGTCTCGTCTCAATGCAATAGGCAAGTCTTGCATTAAAGAGGGTAACTCCTCCCTCAAAAAGTTTTCATATGTCTCGCCATTCAAGTTATCGGGCAGGAAGTATGGCCCTATTAAGTTATTTGATATTATACCCATCCACACATTAAGACTGAATCTCCTTTGTGACCCTTTTGGTCTTTTTTTCTTGGGGTTACCTTGCGCTTTGGGAGCCCAATAATGGGTGTTATGATAGTTTGTGATGCCGTCTTTGTCAAATTTCGACTCATCTGTCCACATGATTTTCTTTAAAAAATCCGGATCTTCATTATCGGCATTGAGCATAAATCTGCAGAAGTCTAGTCGTCTCAATGGATCCCCTTCTTCAATTACTTGCACTGGCGTGTAATGGTAAGGGTATTGCCCAGAACTGTGCATTACGAACCAGACTTTCCACTGGGAAATACCAAGCCGTCGAGCGACAACGTTTGTTGATGTGGTTGGGTCGGCTTCAAAGAGACGTCGTATTTCATTATCTTCGTCGCCGTCATCAAGAACACGAGGTCGTCCCATGTCAGTCCGACGTACTAGCACAGAACCAGTTTCTCGTAGTCTTCGATAAACTCTGTCAAATACGCCAATATCAGGTACTCGGCGAGTAGGATACCTTAGCATGTATTCATTGCGTGCACGCAACGACACTCCTTCGCAAAATCCATAACACATTAGGATGTCAGCATAATCCTCGTTGGTAAATGTTGCCATGTTCACAACACAAATCAAAGTCCAGTTACAAGCCACGTCACACAGTAAGAAGATGAAACAGTCCAAAAATCCAAGCCAAGTCGCGTTTTTACAAAAAAAAATCGGAAGGCACGGATAACACATCTACCATGGAAGATTCGCATGAGCAGACTAAACAAACACCACTATCCACGATTTGACAAATCAGACATTTAAAATGACATAAATACCTGTCACCGCACGTCTCCCGGGCACAAACAATGTCTACCCAAACCTTTTATCATTGTTTAAAAGTGCCAGGTAGTAAGCCGGATTCTTTTGTATCGAAATTCTGTTATGTTGTACTACCAGATGGGCCTATTCTAATAACATTATTTTAAGATTTTATGAACAAACCTAGTAGATGATATACCTTTTTGAATAGCTAAAGAGACGTAGAACTTTGTAAAGTTATTCGCAGAATAAGTTCCATACATTTTTTTTTTTAAAGCCCATCAAAGTTAATAACACTCTATTAGAAAATTCATAATGCTAACCGTTGTCGAGCAGTTTTTTAAGCTGTTAGTAGTAGGTTCAGTTTCTATTGATCATTTTTATTAATGGACATGTCTTCTAACTAGATACATCAAAAAAACCGACTCTAGGAGCTCTAATCCCAAAGAAAACGACTAAAAGCCAAAAAATAAAGAATTTTTAAAAATAATCTTTAAAATTTAATATCTCCATAACGGTTAAGTTTCGGACATTTTATTTCAGAATGAAAATCATCAGAAATGACCTGAATAATAACCTCCTTTAATATTCAGTACGACTTTCCCTGTAACCCTGTATATAAAAATATTAAGGCTATGACCGAGTGCGTCTAAGGACTGGAAGACGAAGTGTCGGTCGTCCGGTGGCAAGATGGGTGGACGATAGTGTTGCCATCACGGGCAAAACCAGGGTGAACCTGGCACCGGACCTCGAGAGGGTGGGGCGTAGTGTCTCACGCGCGCCTCTCTAAGACGTACCCGAGGGAGTTCAACTCACTCCCCCCACGGGACGGGGCCCACCTAGCGTGGACCGTCACCAGTACAGGGCAATGGAAGTCGTATTCACACTCGCAGCCCCCCGACGTAAGTGTACGAGGGAACCCCGGGGTGGTTTTAGCCAGTAAGAGTCTGGCAGACCCCTTTGCCCATCCCAGGCCGGAGCACATCCATGAGAATTTCCACAACGACAACAAAGCTGGCACAGGAGCGTGGGTATTGGTACAAGATAAGAGAGGCCTATGTGGGTGAAGTCAGGCTGTGGATGATGATAATGATGAAGATATTATTCTAGAGAATGAAAAGAAAACTATTTCCACCTTTTCCACCAACTGTCAGACGTCAAGTATTTTTAGATTTCTTCGTAGAACAATCATATAGAAGACAGTTTAATGTATCAGTTTACAAAGTCTATTAATAAATTCTATTGATCTACAAGTCGAAGGTGCTAGTCATACCAACAGTTCAACACATGTCTTTTCTCATGGTCTGCCAAGTGCGGGTAAATTATTTGATTTAAGTGGAAAGCCGGTTAGTGGTGTAAGCTATTTATGTTTATTTTCTTACTTTATAGGAGGGGCTCGTGGCTCGTAAATGATAACAGCCGGTTCGTGGACCAAGGTAAGGATGGGTGACTATCTTTACATACCGAGACTCCTCCGTGCCTCGGAAAGCACGTTAAGCCGTTGGTTCCGGCTGTCATTCGTAGATCTTTGACAGTGGTTACGGGTCTTCAGAAGCTCTGAAAGTCTGATAACCAGTTTTAATAGGGGGTCTCGTGTTACCCAGTACCTAACTAACAGCGAAAACCAGCGCTGGGGCTGTCTCGCATAGGGTCGCAGCTTTATGCTGAGCGTTAGCCATTTTGCGTGGACGTGACGCATATTCTCCCCCAATTTGTTTCTTTTTTTGTATTTGTGTTCCTTCTTTGCGTCATGTTTGCCGCAAATAAACGTATTTTATTTCTTTTCTTTTCTTTCTAACAGGGTTGTGAATTTCAGCTAGGCAGTCGCTCCGTGTAAAATACTACCAGTATTTTACACGGAGCGACTGCCTAACTCAGCAGCATTTCAGCTTCATCCGGTTAGACTGGGCGCCGACCCTAACATAGTTGGGAAATGGCTAAGCAGTATTAGTTTTCGTTACGTTTAATTAGTGATATACACTTTATTTACTACTTTGAGCCGCTTTTGCAATCTTGAGATAATTTCTAAGGAATAAAAATATGCAGTTGGACAGCTTAGGTACAGAAAATATGTCAAACCGCCGTAGTTGTTCTTCGGATAAAAGTTATCTGACGATTGAACAATCAGCCCTTAGGGCGGGCATTCACACGTACCACAACCACAATACATCGCAGCGAGAATATGTGGGCAAGCAGTGGATACGTCATGTGAATATGACTATTCACATTCGCCGCTTCGTCATTGTGTCGCTGCAACTTCTTCCAGTTGCGTTGTCGCTAGTCATTGCGATGTGGTTACGCTGTGTCTGGTGTTTGCGGACAGATCCACTCTAGCTGTGACAGTCTCGTCGCATCGACGCATCGTTGTGGTTGCGACGTCGCCTTGATGTGGTCGGTATCGCCCCCACGGTCGATTTTGACGCCCCAATTTGGTCCGTGTGAATACAAATTAGCACCCAACCACGTGGTGTTATTGTGGCGTGGTGGTGGATGTGGTGTGGTCATGGTGCGTGTGATCGGGCCCTTATTGTGAATAAAAAGTTGATTTTGAATTTTATTTATTTACTTCAGGATATTAAACAGTCAATTTTCCAAGTTTGGGATCATCCAAATGATCTATAATAAATATAAATAAAATTGAAGTGTCTGTTTTTAATCTCAAAATAATCGCTTTTTACTAAATCCGTGTGAAGGTTTATACGGTACTACTAATTATAACAAAAAAAAAAACTTTTTTTTCTGTCTGTTTGTTCCGGCTAATCTCCGAAACGGCTAGACCGATTTTGACGGGACTTTCACTGGCAGATACGAGTACCTAATGTTATAAAGGAGTAACTTAGACTAGTTTTATTAGCTTCTGCCCGCGACTTCCGTCCGCGTGTAAGTCAACTATGGGTACCATAAACACATCCTATAACAATCGTTTATAATTCTAGTGGGTGCTAAAAGCCAAGGAAAATGCGTCAAGTGGACAGCGCCGTCCTTCTGTCTGCTAATAAAAAGAAACACACGTTGTCTACATCTCTTTGTCTACTTTCCTAGGCAGGATAATAATGTTGATTTACTCAAAAACAAAGCATTGTAGTAAGTATACGTTAAAAAATACAGTTTTACAAAATAAGCATGGTTATAAACAAGGTGGTGATAATAAAAAACAAGCGTGGTCTTTATGGTGTTTTCTCCAGTATGAAGGACCGTGTTTTTAGCAGTGTAAAACAGTTTGATTATAAATTATTCAAATGTCGAATTTAAATAATTAAACGCGTAGCTGCCAGCGAAATTATTTTAATTCAACCGTAGTTTAAAAAAATGCGGGTTTTTTAATCAGAAATGTGTTTATTCCGTGTTTTAAAACATAGCATTGTTTTATATTTATCATACTTTTTGTTTTAAAATATGTTTTAGTTTTAGTACATTATTTTTGTGCGTATTTCAGATTGAGCTGGAAAATATAATTTCCTACTATAGCTTCCATTCAAATTAAAAACATTTTAAGAGGAAAAAACATGAAAATTATTTTAGGTTCAAAAAATAGGATCAAAATTATCCAACGTATAAAACGAGTAAGTTGGCACCTACTTACTCGATTTTGTTTTCGGTTCGATTCTCAGGCCAGGCAAAGTGTTATTGGATTTTCTATCTGGATTTTTCCTCGGATTTTTCCGGGTTAATTTGCCCGGAGTTTGAATTTGTGCCCGGTTGATGGCAATAGGCTCGACCCCTATTACATGGGACTGGCAAAACGTGGGTGTACTACAGGTACACCTCTGCCCAACCCTTCGGGGAAACAAGGCGTGATGTTATGTGTTATGTTATTTTTCCTCATGTTACGTACTTCCTATTAAATACACATATTTTCCTCATGACTAATTCAAACATGTCAATAGTGTCACAATCCCATATCTATATAAACTACCGAATAATAAAGCTGAATAGGTTTTTTGTTTGTTTGTTTGGACACACTAATCTCTGGAACTACCAGTCGAATTTTAAAAATATCCCTACATGTTATATATGCTACACTATATGCTTTTTGGCATGTTATAGACCAATGCTATATAGCTTATAACCTTCCTCAAGGAAGATTATAAGCTATTTAGCATCACGCTAAGACCCTTAGGAGCCGAGAAATAAAGAAAGAACGCTAAGCGAAAACTAAGTAATAGCGCGAGCACGCGGACGAAGTCGTGGGCAGAAGTTACTTATAAATATATGTCGGATCCGGTCATTATATATATATGACGGAGGAAGGACCTCGGTAGTATTTTTAAAAAGTGTAACGTCAGCATAGCTGACGTCACATATGTCTTCTTCATGGTGATCACTCATCTTCGATCTTCAAAAGAAAACTTCACGACTTGTTTCAAAGCGTTTATTTAACTTGGCAGCGTAACGATGTCCCAGAGAGGTCCGCACTGTCCAGCGGCCCGAACAAGAATGAATCGAGCGCTCTTTTTTTTTTTTTTGTGTATGCCATCTCGTAGTTGACCTTAAGAGGTCGTGACTACTTAACCGGACTTTCTTGTGGCTGCCTTAAGCGAACTCAAAGCCTCCAGCCAGGGGCGAATTTCTTATAATACTGAGCGACTGCACGCTAATGGCACCCCCTGTGGGGTACGGACCTCGGCTTAGGGCGTCGCTGGGGGGAGGACAGCAAGGTGGGACAGGCTGGATCTGATCAGTATTATTATTATTAATCGGGGAATTTAAAACTACAGGCTCAGCTGCGGCGCGGGCTGGCGCTTCGTCGAGCAAGGGTCGGGGGGGACAATTACGTCGGGGTTTACGCGAGGGACCTCGGTGGCGAGGTCAGAACGTAGATCGGTGTGTTTTGTGCACTGTACTCGTTGCCCTACTGCTTTCCTGGAGAAGGGTAATGGGGTCATTGGGGTCGGTGAGAGTATGCCTTGGACGGCGAATAGAGCTAATGGTGGAGGGCCTATAACTGGCGGCCTGCACAACCAGAGGGTTGCGGTGGGTGGCGCCGGAGTCGAAGAAACGCTTCGTGATGCGCTTCATGAACTGCTTGATGGTGGGGATTTTAAGATCGAGATGGAGGATCTCGTTTCGGACGAACCAGGGGGCTCCCGTTGCCTTTCGGAGGAAACGGTTTTGGAGGCACTGCATCCTGTGGATGTGGTGGGGCCTAGCATGTGCGAAGACTGCACAGGCATATGTCATGATGGGACGGATGCACGCTGTGTAAATACGCAATTTACCCTTAAGGGACAATTTGCTGCGCGCAATTAAGACGGAGTGTAGTCTACCGAGAGCGAAAGCGGCACGCGAACGCACCTGCTTAATGTGCTCTGAGAACGAGAGATGGTGGTCAAGGGTCACGCCTAGGTATTTGGCTCGCTTCTCCCAAGGGATAGGCTTGCCGAACATGGTGAGCGGTCGGGGGGGGGGGGGGGGGGGGATGAGGTTTCTACGCTGTTTGGTGAAAAGAACCGCCTGACTTTTGTCGGGATTGACTTCGATTCTCCACTTTCTAAACCAAGCGCCAAGCTTGTTGACTTCGGTCTGGAGAGTGCGAGATATATGGTCGTGGACTAACCCGGTGTATTAGATGGCCGTGTCGTCTGCGAACAGAGCCAACTGCGCCTTTCTACTTTTTACTGTGTGTGTCACTGGTGAAAAAAGTGAAAATGAGAGGGGCTAGTACAGAGCCTTGAGGGACGCCTGCACGGATAGGATGAGGGGAGGATAGCGCTCCTTCGATGCGATAGCGGAAGGTGCGGTTTGACAAGAAGTCTTATAAGATGAGCACGAGACGGTCGGGCACACCGAGTTTGTAGAGCTTATATAATAAGCCATTGTGCCAGACCTTGTCGAACGCTTTCACTATGTCGAAGAATACAGCACCGGTCGTAAGACCACGTTGAAAGCCGTGGCTTATGTGTTCAACGATGTGGTGGACCTGTTGGACGCAAGAGTGTTGGGATCTAAAACCGAACTGCTGGTCGGGGATGAGGCCCTTTGTTTCCGCAAAATCTCTGAGGCGCTTTAAAATAAGCCTCTCATAGACTTTGCCGAAGACATTGAGCAGACTGATGGGCCGGTAGCTGGTGGGCTCCGTTTTCGGCTTACCGGGCTTCGGTATGCCGATGACGGTGGCCTTCTTCCACTCTTGTGGAAAGATGTTATTGCTCAGGGCTCCATTGAAGATGGCGGCCATGAGCATTATTAGCGGGGAACAGTTGGAGCACCCTATTGGTGATTCCGTCTGAGCCGGGGGCTTTGCGAGGTTTTAGACCCTTGATGATATCATGCACTTCGTCTGGAGTGACGGGAGGCAGAGGATAATCAGGGTCTGCAACAGGCGGGAGGGAGGCTCTACGTTCGACTTCCGCGTCGACCTGGGACAGGTGAGCTTGGTCTACTGGTTGAGAGCTAGGTGAGCATTGAGCCTCAAGACTATCGGCTAGGCATTCCGCCATGTCGACGTCATCGAAAGCGATGGTCTTGTCGGGGCGCACCAAGGGGGGCATTGAGACGACTTCTTCGGATTTGAGTTTCCTCTGAAGGTCCCAGAAAGCTAAGTGGGTGGACTCTAACTCACTCAGCATCTTGTCCCAGCCGGCGTCACGCAGCTCCGATAGGCGTGTCTTTACAGATCTCTGTAAATAGCGCATATGGACTTTGTTCGCGTGGTTGGGAAAGTTAATGTACCCACGGACAGCCGCGTTCTTCTCATTCAACAGTTCGCGCACATCGTCCGGGAGCTTCCAGCGATGGTCGTCTATCGCCGGAACCTCCCTTGAACAGTCGTTCAGGACTGATTGTACATGTACCGTGAATGAGTCGATCGCGGCTGTCGTGTCAGCGATAGAGTCGAAGTGGTCGGGAATGGAGTCTAGTCGGGGACCTAACGTGGTGGATTTCAGGCAGTCGCTTACTTTCCTCCAGTCTGTAACTAACTTGGTGGGAGGGGGTCTGTCAGGGTCGTGGAGACCTAGGCGTGGGGCCAGCTTTACTTAGAGTTTAGAGTTCGTCGAGCGCCTCTATAGAATCCAACCGTAGGTTGATACTCTTCAGAACGCTATGTCAAGTACGTCGGGGGTATGGTTAGGGTCGTGGGGAAAGTGAGTGGGAGTCATCGGGGCGATGATGTCGAAGTTGAGGATGGGACATAGGTCAAACAGTTGTTTGCCTCTGGTGGAGATCCTGGTGCTGTTCCAGGCATGATGTTTGGCGTTGAGATCGCCCGCTGTGATAACGGAGTCACTCAGGCCAA
The DNA here is from genome assembly GCA_905333075.3 of Atethmia centrago. Lineage (NCBI taxonomy): Eukaryota > Metazoa > Arthropoda > Insecta > Lepidoptera > Noctuidae > Atethmia > Atethmia centrago. The sequence goes on along the minus strand of HG995386.1, from coordinate 11,947,144 downwards.
GTAAAATGGAAAGATCGTCAGAGAGGGGGGGAAGGTCTAATTTCGATGTGCAAACGGGGGGAACATAGGCCGAAACTATGGTGATCGGTTGAGGGCCAGTCATGCCTAACTTACATATGGACACTTCTAAACGTGAGAGAGGGGGCGGGTCCATTGGGATGCAGTGCAGGGACGTTCTATAATAGATTAAGGTACCGCCCTTGTGGCATCTAGTCCTGTCATTGCGAACTATGCGATAGTTGGCAATTGACGGGTTTCGACGGCTGGGCTTTAAAAAGGTTTCCTGTAAGAGGAGAATATCAATTTGGTGTTCGCGGAGGAACGCAGCGATTTCATCGCGTTGATTTAGCATGCCATTGGCATTAAAGAAACCTAACTTTAGGGATCCGGGTTTAGTACGTGCTTGGACTCTTATATCCATTACTGGGGGGTTTCGCGAAGTTTTCTAGGGCTTGCGTAATCTCGGGATACGCGAGGAAGATTCGCTGGATCTGAGCGAGATCGCAGGAATTTCGGGCGGCAACGGGTTCGTTGGCCATTTTACGCGCGCGGGGCGTAAAGAATAACGTGAAGGTCCCAGAGATCACGCTGAACGGATCTACTGGTACAGACGGACCGACCACTGGAGTGGTTGAAGCGGCGACGGGCCGTGGCGCAGCGGTTGCGGCAGCGGCCATGGGAGCGGGCGCGGGTCTCGCGGGTTGTACGGGTACGGGCGCGGGAACGCGGATGCGGGGATCCATCAGCGGTCTGACGGGAGGCGGATTGGGTCTCGGCTGAACCATAGCAGGGAAGGCCTGCTGGTGGTTCAGGTAGTTCCAAGGGCTAGGCATTTGCGGGCTTAGCCTCTAGGGGAGTTGCGAGAGGGTCTGCGGTGGGGGGAAGAACCCATATGACGGGCACTCTCTCTGCTGGCGGGCGTCTGCACGCTTCACCAGTTTTGAGGAAGAAGTCTTGGGGGCCATACGACAGCCACGACAGTTGGCTGGGTGCCCAGCCTCACCACTCAGCACGCAGCTGGGCGGCTCGGTACAAAGTGACCTATCTTTGGGGCGGGAGCAGTCGGACGTGCCATGCTCACCCAGGCACTTGACGCACCTGGGTTTCACATGGCAGTTCTTTTGCGCATGCCCGTAGAGCTGGCAACGGTGACATTGCCCGACGACGCCGCTCTTCCTGGGCTTCTCTATTACGAGGCCCGTGAGACGGCAGATATTAGATATTTTAAAAATAGGGTGATGGCCTTCTGTCGGGGGGCATACGACGAGAACCATGTCATACGCTGAACCCCCCCTGGCACGGTGCATGCGGTGCACTTCGTCCACGGGGACGCCTTGGGACTCAAGGTCAGCCTTGATGTCCGCTGTGGGGATTTCTGTAGGGATCCTGCGGATCACTACGCGAATCTGGCGTTCCTCTGGGAGCGAGTAGGTGTGGTATGACACACCTCTCGCCCGGAGAACCCTGGTTAATTCCCGATAGTCGCGGGACGTCGGGACAGATATTTTAATACCCTGCTGGGTAGTAGTGGCTTTCGAAAAGCCGATTTTTAGGTCGACGCACCATTTTGATACGTCTAACCATTTGGACTTATCCTGCAAGATTACAGGAGGTGGAGGGGGATCTTTTTTGGGGCCGGAGTGGCCGGAGTGTCCTTAGCGGACGAAGCGGTAGGGGTGGGGATAGTGGCAGAGGGCGCCACAGATACTGAGGGAGTGGGGGCGGAGAGAACCTCCGTGGCGGCTATTTTGGTCGCCTGCGAGGAGGTCGCCTTCCTCTGCTTCCTCTTCTTCCCCTTTCCGGTGACGGCCACGAAGCCGTCGTCCTCGGAAGAGGAAGCAGAATGGGCAGAGGAGGATGAGTTCACAGACTCGACATCGGAGTACGCGAATGGGGTCGGGCACCTCTTGTCTTGCGACAAGGGTTCCTCACAATATCCATAGACACCGAGGGACTTGGAGGGAAATCGAGCGCTCACAGTGCGGCTGTATTTATAGGGATCGTCCCACGTGCACATTTTTTTAGGTTAAGTATGGAACTATGTAAATTACAATTATTTAGTAAAGTAATTTTTACATTGTAATAATCAATGTGTGAACTAATTTCAGACAATCAAATTAGTAAACGACAAACTATTGTACTTGCGCCGATATATATATACTTTATTGTACACCACAAAAATACATAACAAAAAATAAATCAAACACTACAAAATATACAATGGGCGGCCTTATCGCTTTCTGCGATCTCTCATCACGATTTCACCATAATTTTTGCGGTCATTTGTACGGACACGAAACGAATCGCAAGCGCACCCATGAAATTTTGGTATTTTTTTATTGTACTGATACCTCTATCAGTACAATAAAAAAATACCAAAATTTACCAGGCAAGTGTGTTGCTACCGCTGTGACTACTTTATATGTATATAGATTTCAGAACCAAGTATAATGTACTTTCTAAAGGCCTGCGCCCACTGGCAGCAAGGCACGGCAGGTCTTTCGGCACCACGACATGCAAGCGCATACTGACTGCCCCGATGCCGCGGTATCTGACAATAGAGCACGACCAATGAGAAGGCAGTATCCAAACATGCTACGTGGTGGTCATAACATCGCATTATTAAGGAAAAGTGTTATATGTATGTGCCCGATTATCTTTAACAAAATACCCGAAAGAATAAACAACGAGTCCATTCCACTGTTTAAAAATAAATTGTCAGTCTTATTAATTGATAAATGTTATTAATCCATTTGTGAATATCTAAATAATAAAACTTTATAGTTATATATTTAATCATGGCATCTTTAATTTTATTCTTTATTTTATTTAATTGACCATATTATAAGAATTTTCATATGACAGTATTTTAAAATATTAAACACTTGTACCACATGAATAATAAACCGTTGTACGAAATAATTGCATGCCTAATTTAAGGTAGAATGTATAGATATCTAATTATAAAACTTCTGCATTTTTTGTACCTACTTTCTATGCAAATAAATAATTATTCTATTCTATCCTTAGGCATGTCGCGACCTGCCGGGGTCGCGGGAAGGTACTTATGGGTCACCGAGGCCCCCGCAACACAGGCAACAGGAAGGAATACGGGTGGGTTTTAGTCAGTAAGAGTCTGACACACCCTCCCGCTCCACCCAGAGCGGGAGAAGTTATTTGATGATTTCCCACCCTCAAAAAAAAAAAAAAAAAAAAAAAAAAAAAAAAAAAAAAAAAAAAAAAAAAAAAAAAAAAAAAAAAGGCATGTCGCGACGTGCTTTTTTAATTTTATTGTCATATTAATAAGTTGTATTCTTATTCGTCGCATAAAAATCCGTTGCCGTGCCGTGCCGTGCCGCCAGTGAGCGCAGGCCCTAAGGCGCTATCTCTACGGGCGAGAAAATCGCGGCGTTAGTCTCGCCGTGCCACCAAATTCAATAGAAACTCTATGATCAATCTCCACACGGCGATATCGTCGCGGCGATAATTTGAAAGTACAGAGTGACTATCGCCACGATTCTCTCGTCCTAAGTTTAAGTTACTGTTGTACAGTTAGGGAAATTAATTGATAATCCAATTGACACTCTACTTCAGTTTGACGTGGTACAGCCATTCCATACAATTGCCACAGAACACACAGTCACAGTGACAAAAGTGATTTGAATTTATGGACAATTAATTCATTCATTTCCACGAATTTACCTATGACACCATGGACAGACGGTGAACGAAACATCGTGAAGAAACCTTGGTTTGTCTGTGTGAGCTGTTCATTCTTTATAAAAGCCGAAACTAATATTTTCTATATCCAACAGTAAGTAGCACATTTTTTGTAAGCAACCACTACGTCATGTATGTATATTATATTTCCTATTCTTGACTAGCGATCTGTTAAGCAATGATTAATTCAATATGCATGCATTTTTCTTTAGCTGCCATATCAGCACGGAATAAATTACAGAACAAATATTGTTCTTTCTTTTTCCATTTAAAAATAACGTCTTGAAGCCACGTAACTTACATTGCTGAGCTCAAATAATCAGCTGCTACAATAATTGTTTGCCTTTCATTCCACGGCATGTCCATTTTATATTGACACCCGTGATGCATGCTGAACTTGTGTAAAGCTTGCCTACACGGCATGAAATTATAAATACTTGGAAAAATATGGATGATCACTGCAGCATTTGATTAATCACACTGCAGCATAGGTTTGCCATATTCGAGGTCAGTGGTGGCCCAGTGGTAACGGCCGCGACTTACGAGTTGTAGGTCGTGGATTCGAAACTTCGAACCCAAGCAAACATATTAATTCCTGTAAATTATTCCATCAAAACGGTGAAAGAAAACATTGCGAGGAAACCCACATGTCCTAGAACCAAAAAATTGAAGACATGTGACATCCACCAACCCGCACTGGGTCCGCGTGGTGGATTACGGGCTACGGCCCACTCTCTCTCATAAAGACGAGGCCTGTGTCCCAGCAGTGGGAAAATTATAGTTTGATTATGCTTATGCTAGTCAAGGTCGTAGGATTATCTATACCATGTATCAGAAAAGTGTGGTCATATTTATGGGCGTTGTACCACACCCATGAATATGACCACACTTTGACCATCAAACTGAACAACTATCTCCATGGGACCAACATCCTGCCGGGGTCGTGGGAAAGTCCGGAAGGGATACCGAGGCCCCTGGCCACACAGGCAACGAGAGGAACACGGGTGGGTTTTAGTCAGTAAGAGTCTGACACACCCTCCCGCTCCGAGCGGGAGAAGTTATTTGATAATTTCCCAACCAAAAATAAAAATGGGACCAACATCGCAATCGCGACAAATAATTCACTATTCAGCCGTCCCATACATTTGGGTCGAGTAGATATTGAAGTTTTGTATGGGGTCGTTGATTTTTTTTCCTTCCTGTGAATTCCCAATATATCTACAATATTATTTTAAGAGCTGAATCGCATCACAAGACCAGAAAGCGTTGTAAAAAAAAGAACTTAAATTTAATGGCAAAAGCATAAAGGCTCCTGCAGATAGGCGCGACGCGACTCCGGCGGAACAATTTCTATGAAAACTTCAAGGAAATTGTTTAATCGGCGCCGCGTAGCGTCTATATACGTGAGCCTTAACACGGACCATAGAACAACTGTATTTTGGTTAGCGGCATTTGAAGGTCGAAAAAGATAAACACTTAAGTAAAATTAAATTTAGATATTAAGAATTAATATTGATAATAATTTCAAAATAGGTGTGTATAAAGCCCATATAAGGTTCAAAATTCAGCCACTTATATTGTTTCATATTGTCTAAGTGGCAAGTATCAAGATACAATGGTCGTAGTAACAAGAAATGTCAGAAGCATGATGGCATGTTGCCGTAAAAATTCTTTGTAACTGGCTCGAATACAATCGAGTTAAAATGGAGGTAATTTTATTTAATGACTGAAACAGCGTTGTTCAGTAGGGCTTGTTAGTTAAGTGGTAATGTTGGACTAAGAATGGCTGGATTGTTTGATTTTATTGGGCGATTGTAGGACTATATTTGCAAGGCTATATTGCGTTTTGTATGGCCAACATATCGATCAATTGAGCTAATCTCCTATAATTTAAGGTTGGTATTGGTTATTTGGCATTGAAATTCCGTATTTTAGTATTTGGAACGAGGAAAATTTTGAGTATGAATTTGGATGGTTGTAAGAGTCTACAATACTTCAAATTGCTTAGCATAATCTTCCGTTGTATCGAAATACTGTAGCAATAATTTTGAAATAAGTATATGGTAAAGTTGAGGATTCATGTCGAGCAGGTGTATATGTTTGACAAAAACACGATTCCATAAAATTACAAAGTTGGAGGTAACTTTGTAATTTTGATTGTCGGGAAAATTTTATGGAATCGTAAACCTAGACTATGTATGTATGTATTAAAAAAAATCTTCAAATTAGATCGTGAAACTTGGTAACATACACAACAAATAGTAACTGAACTAAATATAAATCAGATACAATTATTTTCACAGTAAAAAGAAATTACCTAAACTATTGCGCGGCGGTTTGGAACTTTTTCCCTGCCACCATGTCTCGCTTGCTCGCGTGTACGAATGAGATAAAGAGTGAGGTGGTGCTGAGGTATTATGATATTACGGACTCTTAAGGCGCTGACAAGACCCAATTGAAATAAAAATATGCGTCTCTTAAGAAAAAAAAATGCCAAATCTGTATAGTTTGTGATAGCGGATTTTTTTTTTTACATCTCGATACAAACTAATGTTAAACTAACCTCTTAACTTGAGTTCTAATCCAAATTATCTGCATTAAATATCAACATACGTTACGTATGTTGATATTTAATGCAGATAATTAATAACAAGAACGTCTTATTTGAATGCAGAACTTGGTCACAGTGATGGAGGTGGAAGGCGTACCACAATGTGACCATGATCTCCTAAAATTTGGTCAATTTCGTAAATGGGCTCTGGTTTATGCCGCTTCTCTGGTTGTTTTTTATTTTCGATTAATCAACTTTAAATTTTGAGTAAATAGATAATTGCTTCATATTTTGCAATAAATTACAAGCGTTGTGTCATCTCGCTTATATTTCTTTTCTATGCAATCAGACAGTGACCGCGGTTTAGGTGTTGTCAGCGTCTTAAGAGTAGGGTAAGACCAAAGAAATGATGGATGGACTGTGTGAGGATGATATGGCTAGAAAGGGGGTGACTACCAAGATGACGACTAATAGAATTTTCTTTGAATTTTTTTGGGAACAATAATACATGTTCCGCCGACCCCAAATAAATTGGGATAAGGGCAGGAAAATTATGATTGGGAATTTGGCATTTGAGCATTCACCTTCAACTTACACAACGATTAGTTCTAAGTGTTCTTTGTTTCTCATACGTGTCTAGAGAAGTAAGTATGTGTGTTGATACTTATGTAACTAATGAAATTGGAAGGTAAAGGTATATGATATCGTAGACATTTAATCCCAAAATCCAGTTCAATTTAGAAAGTAGACCTTTTTAAACGCAATATCACAGGTTTAATGAAAAGGTCGAGTTTGTAGAATACTTTTAGACCCTCATTACAGAATGCTTTACTGATTTGATGAGAGGTTAACGAGAAATTCACACATAATTCGTTTGAGCGTAGAGTAAAGCTTAATTTACACAGTGCTTTATTGCCTGTTGCCTGCATACCATAAAATTGAAGGGCAACTAACTGGTACCGTCTTAACAACATGAACAATTACACATTGCTTTATTGCCTGTTGCCTGCATACCATAAAATTGAAGGGCAACTAACTGGTACTGTCTTAACAACATGAACAATTACACAGTGCTTTATTGCCTGTTGCCTGCATACCATAAAATTGAAGGGCACCTAACTGGTACCGTCTTAACAACATGAACAATAATGTTGCACGATATGGGCAAGTTAGTTGCCGTTCGAAACTGGTATAGGTGTAAATAGCAGGTGCGATAAAATTGCACGTGCAATAAAATCGCATTCGACTCTACAAGTACGAACGAATCAAACAAGTTTAAAAAAATCTTGAAAAGACATTCAATCAAATTTTAATGAAATATTAGGCAGCGCAAATACAGGGGATACTTGAATCAACAAGGACGAACAACTCTGTATTAGGTCGAGGCAAAACTTGCATGCAATAATTGTATTGCAATAAAATTGCCTTGGTCGTATGCAATTTTATTGAACGGCAAAACTTGCATTCAATTATTGTATGCCAAATTATGGAAATTGCACACGTGTAAACACACGCATGCAATTCTTGAATGGCTTCAAAATTGAACGTGCTTTATGGCATGCGATTATTGCTCTTGAACGTTTCAGAAACTTGCACCGTGTAAATGGAGCTTAAGGGTTATCTTTTACGAAGAGATCATTACGTATCCTGAGCAGCCATGAGAATCTTAGCTCCTTTTTGATAAGATGACAGTGAAACATATCGAATAAATAAAAAAAGTAAACTTAAAAAAACAGAATATCCAACAGCGTAAAAAGTGAAACAAGACGACATAATTATTTCTATACATAAATAAACAATCTCATGCAAACGGAGACATCTTCTTAAATTTAACAATAATGACCCATTGCCTCCGACTTGGGTGTAGCGCACGCCGGCCGCTCACGAGACCGTTCACTCGCTTCGTACGCTCAGTTCAGGCGCGTTTGCACACAGTTCTAACCGAACCCATTTGATCGGGGAGCCCGAGATTAGTTATGCGTGCGACCAATTCGGATCCTGCATGGTTGGATATAGTTCTAAGCTAACCTAAGCCAATTGGTCCGGGTAACCTAGCTAAGTTACTGCAACCAACTGTGAGAAAAGGCCAGAAAGTTAAAAAGAGGCTCATTTAATAAAAATAAGTGTGCATCATTAGAAGCGCAAAAAGTTTGTAGAGGTAAGTTTATTGGTCAAGGACAGCTAATGAGACACAATAGATTTTCTATTGTTTGACACCGAATCGGAGTTGCGCGGGGCTTAACAGGTTAATGTAAACAAGCGTACATCATTAGGTTAATATATTTCATAATTTAATAAGTTTTTAGGGTTCCGTACCTCAAAAAGGAAAAACGGAACCCTTATGGGATCACTCGTGTGTCTGTCTGTCTGTCCATCTGTCACAGCCGATTTGCTCGGAATCTACTCGAACACATTCATTTCTGTGACCCGAACACGACCGCGTATCGTAAATAAATGGCTTTTTTTTAATATGAGCGTCATTTTTAGTGGGAAAATTAGAATCACAGTACAGTTTATAAAATAAATGTTTTATAAACTGTACTGTGTGACATAGGTATTAAAGGAAAAAAAATAAAGGACTTGTTGTGAGGGTCTCAAACATATTTTTTTATACCTAATTTAAATATCAATAGTTTTAAAGTTATTTAAGAAAATAGATGAAAATTTACCACCTTATCTGAGAAAATACCTAATTTGGAAAAAAAAAAATACAGAAAATAGTTCTTTACTTATAGATTACAGAAAAACCTATAAGAAGTCTATGGTGTTATAATAACTAATAAATCTCTCAATACTGGGCGTATAAACTTACATTTGCAGTTGGATTCTACGAGGAAACATTTTTTTGACTACAAATACTACAATGTTAAGTTTTTTCTAGGGATAAATTCATCCCAACTACGGAACCCTTCATTGTGCATGGTCCGACACGCACCTGGTCGGTTTTTTTTTTAGTTTATACATACATAACATCACGCCTGTATTCTCCGAAGGGTTAGGCAGAGGTGTACATAAAGTACACCCACATTACGCCAGTTATGTTTAAGTCCTATGTAATAGACGGCGAGCCTATTACATATCATCATCATAAATGATAATGATGATGATGATCATCATCATTATCATTTCAGCCGAAAGACGTCCACTGCTGGACATAGGCCTCCCCCAAACCATATTACCATCACCCGGCACAAATCCTGACTCCGGGCTGCTACTGAGAAATTCCAGATGGAAAATCCGATCCAACACTTTTGCCCGACCCGGGAATTGAATCCAGTACCTCATGCTCAGCAGTAGCACTTCCGACCACTAGACCAACGAGGCAGTTTTTAACCCAAAGGTTAAAACGGGACCCTATTACTTAGACTCCGCTGTCCGTCAGTCACCAGGCTGTATCTCATGAAGCGTGATAGTTACACAGTGGAAATTTTCCCAGATGATGTATTTCTATTGCCGCTATAACAACAAATAAAAAAAGAAACAGAATAAAATAAATATTTAAAGGGGCTCCCATACAACAGAATAATTTTTATGCCGTTTTTATAGATAATGGTACGGAACCCTTCGTGCGCGAGTCCGACTCGCACTTGGCCGGTTTTTTAGTTTATATCCCTGTAACATTGTAACAAAGGGAAAACAATACCTGTATAATGAGAGTTCCATATAATATTTTGACACATTACCTATACAGTGAAATATGCGTGGTTTAATTATGGCTCAGAATAAATTAAAACATTCGTTGGCATACCTATATTCTAATTGCGGCACAAGGCTGTCAAATTTGTATTACTGATTTGAATAAGCCAAGCATAAATTATAACCTATTTCGGTATGAAATATGACTGCCATACCGTATTTGATTTATTTTTGCCTTGTAGGTAAGTGACTACAAAAAACACAAAAATAGGGACTGCATTATGTTAACACATAGGTAAATACATTAGAATATGAAACAAAACTAAATGCATGATTTTCTTTACAATATGTCAAATCAAGAGAAACTAGAATTCGTCGATAAAACTGTTTTCCTGGGGATCACGCTCGACTCAAGGCTACAATGGGGTCCTCATTTAACATATCTCGCAGGACGGCTAAGTTCAGCAGCATATGCTGTTAGAAAAATCCGTCAATTTACTGATGTAGATATCGTGAAGCTATTTTAGTTACTTTCATAATATCATGTCTTACGGTATATTAATTTAGAGACGGGCTGCAGACTTCAAGTCTATTTTTATTCTGCAGAAAAGAGCCACCAGAGCCGTAATATGATTTCCGCAGGCACGATTCTCTAAGGGAACTGTTTATGGATATTAAGATCATGACGGTACCTTGAAAAAAATATAAAAATATCATGAAAGTACGGAAAAAAAATTACGTCTTTTTAGTAAAAGAGGTAAAAGATATAAATATAGTACTAGAAATAGGATACATACTTCAAATTATAAGATGTCTTAAAAATACTACAAGTGTTGGATATGATGGGATCTCTACTAAAATCCTAAAGTTTATCGCTTATCATATCTGTGACCACCTAAGCCATATCATTAATATGTGTATAACCACTGGAACATACCCGGAAAATTTAAAAACTAGTATCATTAAACCCATCTTCAAAAAAGACAACAAGCAGAATATGAACTGTTACAGGCCTATTGCACTTATTCCTATAATTTCGAAAGTTTTTGAAAAACACATATACAATCAAATTTATAACTTTTTAGAAAAATTCAACATTCTTACAGAAGACCAGAAAGGTATCCGCAAGAATAAAACAATAAACATGGCAATTTACGATTTTATAAATAACGTCATGGGTAACGTAGATAAAAGGACGCCGGTATGTTCCATTTTCTGTGACATGACCCAGGCCTTCGATTATGTTAATCATAATATTCTCCTGCGTAAATTGGAAGCGTATGGCATTAGAGGCAATATACTCAATCTCATAGAATCTTATCTTAAAAACCGAAAGCAATATACAGAAATTTCCAAAATAAATATTAATACCAAAAAAGAAGAAACATACTCATCAAAAAAACGTATAGTTAAATATGGAGTCCCGCAAGGTAGCGTATTGGGACCATTGTTATTCATAATCTACATAAATGACTTGCCATTGGTAACTAATTATCCAGTATCGCTGTTTGCTGATGACAGTACAGTCACTATTAATTCCATAAATAAAGATAGATATGAACAAGAAATTAATAAGACAATCAATTCAATAGTAAACTGGTTAGATAACAATAATCTAAAAATCAATCTAGAAAAAACAAAAATTATGTTCTTTAGTCAACGTTTAGAAGCACCAAGTATTAATGTTCAACACAAATTAACTGTTATAAAGAAGGTAGACACAGCAAAATTTTTAGGTGTAACCATAGATAAACGTCTAAATTGGAAAGCACACACGGAAGAATTAAATAAAAAAGTATGTTCTTGTGCTTATGCCCTCTATAAACTTAAACCTATTTTGAGTACGAATGCGATTATAACTGCCTACCATGGAATTGTCGGCTCCTTATTAAGGTTTGGGGTTATATTTTGGGGAAACTCCACCAATAAGGATATTATTTTTAAGTCACAAAAAAGGTGCATTAGGGCAATGTCTGGTCTGAAAAGAACTGATAGTTGCAAACAGTATTTTATTAAATATAACATCTTAAGTCTGCCTTCACTATTTATTTATGAAATAGCTAATTTTGTAAGGACCAATCCACACTTATTTAAGAAACTATCTGACGTCTCCATTCGTAATAGACGAGATAATAATAGATTATGCGTACCGAGATCAACCACGGCTTTGATGCAAAAAAGTACTTTTTGGTTAGCACCAACCATTTATAATAAAATCCCAAAACCTATCAAACAAATGCCTACTGCTCTGTTTAAAAAACATTTTAAAAAATATCTCATTGCTAAATGCTATTATTCCATAACGGAATTTTTAAATGATTGTAATTAATTAAATGGATTTCTTAATTTCTAGGACTTTTTATCAGTTTTCACAATTACGACATTTTTTTCGCAGTTATGTATGAATTTTTGGCATATGTAATGTATTCTCCCTAATTTTTATTTTTTTTTTTGATTTAGTTATTCTTTTTATTTTATTGTGTAGAGTCAAATTCAATTTTTTTGGTTTTTTTTTCTAGACCAAAAAAAAACATGTTATTATTGTACGCCATTAATGGCAAAACATGCAGATCTGCCTATTATTTTTAAGACCTTGCACATATTGTTTGATGTATACTCATGTTTTACAATAAATATATTCTATTCTATTCTATTCTAGGGACCTATTAGGTAAACCTGGTCTGACTGAGACTGGCTTTACTAGACTCATCTTTCATGGGGTACTGTTTAAAATTTTACAATAAAATATCTCTCCACAGACCAAACTCAAATCATGTATAAAACGCACATTATGCAGACAGGCACAATATAAGTTGAGGGATTACGAGTACATCGCTGATAAAAATGCTTGGCTCAATGCTGATCTTACTCCACAACCACCATTTGAAAATACTGTTGGAGTTGCTGAAGATTGTAAGACTATCTTTGCATTGAATAAACTCAATCCCCTTTGTACTATATAATTGCATAACACAGGTGTGAGTACTATGTACGAGTACTACGAGTATATTCAAGTCAATGAAAGACATGTTACCCGATAAATGGTAGCTCCATTTATCGGGTAACATGTCTTTCATTGACTTGAATGTGCCCTGACGGTTGAGACTAAGTCATGCGCACTCAAATGTCTTGCTGATGGTAGTGCGTGCGTGGATCATTTAGCTCCTTTTAAAGTGGTTGAGCTGAATAGTGCTACATGCGTCATGTTCGTGAACGGGCGCCGTCAGTTGGGACTGGTCATATCTTAGCTGGTACGGCTTATTTAACATTTGTTTGTGTTCCGATTTGCTGTAACGCTTTTAACGTGTACGTCTTTTTACATTTTGTAACAATAATTTAAAAGAGTGACCATGGAGTTTCTTGCCCGTTCTTCGCCATAGGTACCTACTACGCTTTGGAATGGGCAACTAGCTTCATATTTATTACTGACCGACACCTTGGCAGTTCAAAAGTGCCTGTAAATGGTTTAATTGAAATAAATGCTTTGAGTTTGAGTTATGTTTAACTGGGAATATTTTTTTTTGTTGTTATGTGCAATGTAGCCCGTGAAATTCCAATTTTCTTTAGTTTTTTTTGCTATTTGCAGGTCATAGTAAGTTTGTAAGTTGCTCAAAACAAAATTCGCGTAAGTAACAAATATGTATCATCAATACAATTCTCTAAGCTAGAAATGACCTTAAATGTTAATATTTCATGAAATAATCATTCAATTTGATTCGGAGCAGTGGTGGCCCAGTGGTAACGGCCGCGACTTACGAGTTGTAGGTCGTAGGTTCGAACCCGGACAAGCGCTTTACTTTGTGTAAATTATTTCATCACCACTGCTCTCAAAACGGTGTACCCGGCATGTCCTAGAACCAAAAATTCGTAGACATGTGACATCTACCAACCCGCACTGGACCCGCGTGGTGGATTACGGCCCACTCCCTCTCACAGAGAGGAGGCCTGTGTCCCAGCAGTGGGAACATTATAGGCTGATTATGTAATTATTCAATTTGAACTTATAGAATTGTATTGATTTGTATTATTTTCTTGATAAGTGTTTAGGTGTTTATCAAAAAGGCTAAGTGCCATTTGCCATTTGCAACCGTTGGATATTTTGGGAATTGGACATTCTAAACCTGAACGTTTTATACATACATAATATGTAAACCTCAGCGTCAGACACGCACAGACACTCGACGTTACACAAGTGTTTGTGTTGTCAGACAAACGAAGTATTTTCTAATTTATTTTGCAAACACAATTTTCAGTTTTGATTAGTTTTTCTGCGCGTGGAAAGTTAGCACATTGTTTCAATATGAATTAGTATCTTTGACAACTTCTATTTTATTTATCTTTAAAATATGATGTCAGGGTGAAATATTTTTATTATTAGGGTTCCGCACCTCAAAAGGAAAAAAACTGAACCCTTATAGGATCACTCATGTGTTTGTCTGTCCCTCTGTCACAGCCGATTTGCTCCGAATATACTGGACCGATTAAGTTGAAATTTGGTACATATATGTATTTATGTGACCCAACTACGGAAGTGTTACGTAAATAAATGAATTTTGAATATGAGGGTTACTTTTGGGGGGGCAAATTAGAAGAAAAAACTATGCATACTGTACCGTGTGATATACCGGGTTGTGAGGGTCTCAAATATGTATTTCTGATCATTTTAAAATAAATAGTTTATATTTATTTAAGAAAATAGATGAAAATTGTCTATTCTCCCCTTATCTCCGAAATGGCTGAGCCTGAAAAAAATACAGAAAATAGTTCTTGACTTATAGATTATAGGAAAATCTATAAAAAGTCTATGGTCTTAAAATACCATGGTAAATCACTCAAAATTGTGCGTCTAAACTTACTTTTGCAGTTGGAATGTATGAGGGAAGAAGTATTTCATCTATAATGTTAAGTTTGTTCTTGGGATAAATTCATCCCAACTACGGAACCCTTTATTGTGCGTAGTCCGACACGCACATGGCTGGTTTTATTATTATTAAAAGTCTGTGATGTCCCACTGCAGGGCAAAGGTTCCCCTTCTCTCTTTTCACTTCTCTCTGTTAAAGCTGTTAAGGACCAGTTCTTGTCTAAGGAGTCCAGCTCATCCCACCATCTCCTTCTGAGGTGAAAGATGATAGTGGTGGATGGTGGTGGTGGTGAATAATTTTTAATATCTGTAGGCTCGAGTAAGTTCTATTTCCGGTAACTAATGTCCCATAAGTAGGTACCTACCTTTTTTTTTTGATGGGAATTCACAAATAACTTCTCCCGCTCTGGGCAGGGTGTATCAGACTCTTACTGACTAAAACCCACCCGTATTCCTTCCTGTTGCCTGTGTTGCCAGGGGCCTCCGTGACCCATTAGTACCTTCCCGCGACCCCGGCAGGCATCGGCCCTAGTGGACCCCTACATTTGTGCTGACGACATCTCTTTGAGGCGCGCGTGGAATATGGCGTGCCGTCGACCCGGGCCTGGTCCTTACCGGACGGTGAGCTACCCATTGCTCACTGTCCGCAAGCCCGCGCCTACGGTGGCCGGAAATCCGCCCGGGATTCCCGACGCCCAGGGCGTCTCCTGCGGCGGCAAGGGGTGAGAGGGCGCGAAATTTGCCTCTCCCTCAACCGTCCCGCCTCCTCCTTCGCGAGCATTACTGCTTCGCAGAAGGAGGTGACGGCTGCCCATGCCCTCTTGCTCCATACCATGGCCTGAACCAGGGCCGGACGCGAGAGATCTCTGCTGCCAATCGCCTCCACGAGGACACGGCGGTGCTCTGCCCAAGCCGGGCAGACCTCCACCGTATGCTCCACCGTGTCCTCCGGGCGATCCACACAGTGGTGACACCCGGGCGTTTCCTCCCGCCTTATCCGACACAGGAACCTCCCGAAGCCGCCGTGGCCGGTGAGGACCTGCGTTAGGCGGAAGGTGAGGACGCCGTGGCACCTCTCTAGCCACTCCTCAAAGAGGGGAAGTAGGTACCTACCTAATATTAAGATTCACAATGGGGAACCTCTTGGCTTTCATCTCACCTGATGGTTTGTTTAGTTCACATGAGGCATTTTCAATTATACCATAAATACCCACTGTTTTTCAAATAGTTATTTCGACGACCAACATAAAATTGTACACGTTATTTTGTTTCCTACTCCTGGTTTTCTCTCTACTAATTAATTTCATTGCAGTTTCCGAGACAGTTAAATTAGTTCTCCGGGACAGAACACGAAGAGAGTCATCCCTATTTATTTTCTTGCTAATTTAGGTTTTAGTATAAAAGAGATAAAAATTAATTAAATCAAAGATTTTGTTTCTCCAAAGACTCAGGGCGTAACCCGATCGTTCACGCCGCTACTCAAAAGCGGTGCATGCTACACACTTGTTCGGGTATGCACATTCGATTCGGTAGCATTCGCTACAAAGAAACCAACGCGAAGCAATAGATCTCAAAATCAATCAATCCTGAATCATTACATCATGCGGGCTGGTAGAAACAGCCTGCATGATGTAACGTTTCACTTTGCAGACAACCTTTACAGTAATAGTCGGGTCGTGTACGTACATAATTGAAATAGGTACTTGTGCTGTGGCGTTCTGTCTAGTCATTGGTAATTTGAGTTTATAACCGGTAACTTTTCAGTTGCGTCGGCGATATTTTTTCTTTTTTTTGTGGGAAATTATCAAATAACTTCTCCCGCTCTTGACGGAAAGAGAGGGTGTGTCAGACTCTTACTGACTAAATCCACCCATGTCCCATCCGTTGCCTATGTTGCCAGGGGCCTTCCGGACTTTCCCACGACCCCGGCAGGCCGATCCGGTCCCTACACTTGTGCTGAAAACATTTTTTGAGGCGCGCGTGGAACACAACGCGCCGTCGACCCGGGCTTGGTCCTTATCGGACGGCGAGCCACCCATTGCTCACCATCCGCAAGCCCGCGCCTACGTTGGCCGGAAATCCGCCCGGGATTCCCGAAGCCCAGGGCATCTCCTGTGGTGGCTAGGGGCGAGAGGGCGCGAAATTTGCGTTTCCCTCAACCGTCCCGCCTCCTCCTTCGCGAGCATTACTGCTTTGCAGAAGGAGATGAGTCGTGGACGATGGGCCTTAGTTTTAACGATTAGGCTATGTATGCATCGTTTGATTCCGAGAGTAGGTAGCTACTCGTTAAAGTCGTTTTTCGTGTCTATCTGTGTGATCGCGCCGTTCTTCTTAACTACGCAAAGGGATTTGATGCAGTTTTCACCAACATTTCGAGCAGGGATTCCCAAAGTGGTCGATATCGACCCCTTGGGTTCTAAATCGGTTTCCCAGGGGTCGACATAAACGAAAATTGAATTTGGGAGGCAACGAGTTCTGAAAATCGACCCCTATTAATTAACACAAGTTCTTATTTGAAACTTTCAAGATACTGTATAAGTTGTGTTACGTGTACCAACTTGATAAAAGAATGACAAATATTTTAGTAGGAAGTATCATTGTTGTACTTTTTAAAAACTCAACAATTCGATAATCGTGCACAAGTTCGTACAAGATGAAAACAATTGGCTATAGGGGTCTGAGGTATCAGTTAATTTTGGAAAAGGGGTCTCTGGCCCAAAATAGTTTGGAAATCCCTGATTTAGAGAATTTATTTCAGAACGGAACGGATTTCAGCCCGGAATCACCCACTGCTGAGTATAGGCCTCCCCTTTTTCTGACATACTTCCCGGTATCCAGGTGTTTCCCGCGACTTTGGCGATATCACCAACGTGCTTTTGAACATTTATGTGTATATATAATAAAAAACTCGATGTTTTATCAGTCGTAAAAACCGTCCGAAGCAGGGGCTGGTCACTAGTCTATAATGTAAATAAAAAGCCCCTTCAATAAAGGTTCTGTTAATATTTCTTTCCAATGAAGCGTTGTATTTTCTTACGAAAGATTTCGAGTAGTTAGTCCCTTTAAGATAGGGGCTAGTGGCTAAGTAATAGCAGCCTTACGGGTCGATCGATCAGGTTAAGCTACGCTTCCGTGGTTGGTCCGTGGATGGGTGACCATCTTTACATAGCAAGACCCCTCCGTGCCTCGGAAAGCACGTTATGCCGTTGGTCCCGGCTGTTATATGTAGATCTTTGACAGTCGTTATGGGTCGTCAGAATCTTGAAAGTCTGACAACCAGTATCATGCTACCCAGAAACTGGGTTGTGGAGGACGGATAGGCAGTCGCTCCATGTAAAATACTAGTATTCAGCTCTATCCGATAAGACCTGAAGCCGACCCCACCATAGTTGGGAAAAGGCTAGGCCGATGATGATGAGTCCCTTTAAGATCCTCCAAGAGAGAGCAAAAGTAAATTTTACTTTACTATTGTTGGTACCTACATGAGAATATACGGTTTTCTACGTTAGGTATTGAATTGGCCAGCAACTTAGATTCCTCTCAGTACAATACAACAAACAGGAAAATACTCATACTAATCCTGAATAATAGAAAATAAATAATAAAGTGCAATCATTAATAATATCCATATAGGTGTTGGATTTATTACTATGTAACTTTAATTACATCTAATGGTTCAGAAGCGACACTTGTTGTGTGGAAGTGCTTTATTTTGTAGTTTAATAACTATTTTGTTTTGTAAATCAATCATAACTGGACTGAGGTACGTCCCTTGAAAGAGAAGGCCAGGACGGTGTTAGTTTGTGAGTGTGAGTGCACAATTGGTACGCATTAATATATAACGTTGACTCTAGATGACACATTTTGAGAATTTTCCCTTTGGAGGGAGTTCATGAGTTAAGAGCGGTCAATCTTACGCAGTGAAAGTGATATTCACCATGTCTGACAACGATTATGAATCTACAGTGAGTGATGATTATTTTCAAGATGATACTGATCGGAAGAAAGAAGGGTTAACGATGTATACAGTATATTATATCGAGGACATTATACACTTCATTGTGCTTGTGCTGGCACTGTCGGCGTTGATATATGGTGTGATATCATGGTACTTCATGAAGAAGTTCCGTAATTACAGAAATTATGTGTATCTTAACGCAATTTTGGCGAACTTTTTGCTCTATTCAACAATGAGGCTCCTGGTCAATCACGAAGAACTTGGTTTAAAAACTTTATTCGAACCTAGTAGTAAATGGAAATACATAATAATTCGTAATTTATATTCATACTTATTATCTGTAAAGAACCACTGGTTGGTAGTTATAAGTCATATGTTTTATGTAGATTTTGTTAAAGTTTTCAATGGACATATACGAAGGAAATATTTAAAAAGTAGCCTCTTTGCTTGGGGCGTTGCTTTAATATCAACCATCATATTTATCAGTTTGTATTTTTGTTGTTTGCCTAAAGTGAAAAAGTATTCCTCTGTTGACGTACCAAACAGGATTTCACTTGTTAGTCAAATATTACCTTTGATAATCAACTTTTGTTTTTACATTATAATTGTATTTTCACTTTATCGTAGTTTCAACGCGAGTACACATACTGCTGCTAACACCTGGCGTCGCTTGTATATGGCCACTTTCATATTTATACTAAGCGACGTTTTATTGTTGTCCGATTATTCGATAACCGTATTAGGTTACGTTTTCCAAACCAATTCGACGGTAAGAGCTCTTATAGGAACAATATTAAATAACTTAAACGCATTAATTTTACCTGTTTTTTTGGTCGTTGTTAAGTGTAACCGAGAAAATTGGTACGAATTTTATTTAAAAAAAACCGGCCAAACCGTACAAGTCGAAATTGTTCTGTAGAGGTTACGTATCAATAACAGTACATTTTGGTGTAAGTGTGCAATGGCAAAAATAAATCAAATTTCATAAACATTTTTTAACAAATATTTGTAACAGATGTCAGATGGGCTCGCCGATTTTTTAGTGCCTGACTCGAATCCGCCAAACAGCTTAATAATATAAAAACAAGTAATTTTTAATTATACACTAAATATATTATTTTGAAAATTTGTTGACAAAAATAAATTATTTTATGAAATGTAGTGAATTACGTAGGCTACTGCCGGAGGACTCAAAAAAAACCGAATTAATTATAAACTAATTTAATTGAATAAAAGAAATTACAATTATGAGGAATTACAATAAAATCAATTGACTCGATCGATGGTGGATACGAAGTGCCCGGGCTCGCTCACGTAGACGGTGTCGTCGGGCCTCATGTTCTGTGTCAGCAGTTTCCCCTCGTAGTAACTGGGTCGATGACGACGATGATAATGCACGCGGCGTGCCTCGTGCCTTTATGTCAGCGCTTTCCATAATAGTGATGCGCGTAACACCTCCCCCCTCAGATCGACGACTATTTCAGATTTTGAGATGAAATATTGTCGAGAGTTTAGATAGATCTTGGGGTGCTGGCCGATTCTGGCGGGTTTCAGATGTTTCAGGCTCAGCATACGCGGCTTCATCTGGAGTTGTCATCTGCTTCTTCTTCTGTGCCATGCGGATTCGGTATAGTAGTATCGCTCCCAGTATGAATGAGGCAAGTAGTGTACCATAAAATGGGATTGTCGTATGGTAAATAGTTGAGGTTGGTTCAATGTGGATTGGCTTCTGTGAATCTATTCTGTCTTGAATATCGTGCAGTTTTTTTAGGTTAATAGCATTGATTTGAAGGGGTGGCATGGTTGACCCTTCGATGTCTTCTGGCACGTTGCTTATCTTCATGGGTTGTCCTCTAATATGGTCGTTGATGTTGACGATGGTGAATTCGTCTGTTCGTAGCTTGCAATTATGGGGAATAGTGGCTAGGAAGCTTCCATCTAAGGTTATGGATTCTTCTTGTTCGCAGGTTAACTGGACTTGTGTTGGTTTCGGGAACACGACGGCGTAGCGGCGGTCGTCTAACTTTTCCATTGCGGGCTTTGTCAGGCTAATAGTGACCGTGTTGCATGTTTTGTGCGGTGTGTGACCTCCGATGATATCACAAATGCAGTCTGGATGGGTTCTCATTTGGTGGTTGAGTTTTTCTTCACAGAGATGCTCTGAAGCTACCTTCGGGCATTCTGCCTCTATGTACGCATGAATGTTTCCAGTGATTGCTAGGAATGGGTAGGACGGGATGATGGCTTGCTTATTTTTATTTGGTACAATGACTAACTTATACAACAGGAATCTTAATGGGGAAGTTATGGGAAATTTGAATGCAAAAACTATTTGACTTCCCCGATAATAAGCTAAGGGTTTAATGATGTCATAATATTCTCTAATTTCTAATTCTAGTAATTGGTCTTCACAGATCGCGTCGCGCACTCAACCGTGACAGGCGCGTATCGTCGACAGCGCTAATTTTATCGAATTAAAATGACGGACGTTCTAAAGTGCAATTCGTGTAACATCGTAATCGATGAGATGTTATCATATATCCAGAACAAAGTGTCGGTTATTGACGAAGTGACGCTGGTGCAAATCTGTACATCAGCATTCACCAGTGCGGAGATTAAAATGTCGAAATCGCTTCTGTTCGATTCGATTCGTAGTGACTTGCGAAAAGTTGTTCGTAAAAACAAAGGCAAGGAGGAACGAGATCTAGCAGATATCATGAAAGTGTTTAGAACCCATCCGGACGAACTTCCAGTGTTCGTGGCTCGGCAACTGGAAAAGTTACCACCCATCACCTTTGACCATCTGGATTGCACGAAGCTTCTGAAGGATCTCTTGCAAATGCAAACTTCAATTGAAAAAATAAAGTCAACGTATGCTACGCTGGATCATCTGAGTGCATTGAAAGTTGAAGTTAGTCAACTGAAGAATGATTCACTACCCCCTACATCCGTGTCTAAAGTGAATGCAAAGCGTGGTGCCTGGTTATTGGATAGTGGCCCTGTTGGATTATCCTATCTACACGATTCTCAAAACAATAGCGATTGTGACGCAAATAAAAATACACCCCAATATCGAGCAATTGAGCGGGTGGAAGGTAAACAAATCGAATGTGAGTCATGTACCGAGCGACCGCCAGCGACAGCGGCGATACCGGGTGAAACCGGTGTGACAAGTTACTCGGCGGTGGCAAGTACTATGGCGGTGACGTCAGCGCGCTCGAGCCCAATACAACAAGTAGCGGAACGTCAGCTGACCGCCACTGATAACGCTGGCGACAATAACAGCTGTTTAATGAAGCAGCCGCGTTTGAATGTATTGTGCGGGAAAGAAACAACATCTAACGTGGATACCGGTGGTGAAGGTTGGCGCAAGGTTTCGTATCGTCGGAATAAATCTAACTATCGTTATCTAGGAAAATCGGGCATAGCTAGAGATGAGAATTGTAATTTCAAAGCTGCTGACAAGAAAATTCCTATATTTATAACGAATATTCACAGTGAAACGACAGAGGGTGACATAATTAAATATATTCGCAGTAAGACTCAGGAAACTGTATCCATTGAGAAAATAATTATGGAGAAAGAGAAAAACCACAAGGCATATAAATTCTTAGTCTCCGAGTCGAAATTATCTTTGTACCTAGACGAGAACATATGGCCTAAAGGTGTCATATTTAGACGTTTTATGTATTTTAAACGCCGAAATCCGAGCAGATTGTTACCTGCGCACGGTCAAAGTAAACATCTTAATGGATAAATGTACATACAGCTTCGCCAGTTTCAACTGTAAAAACGTGAAACGCTCCGTGGATAGCATTAGGGAGTTATGTAACACATGTGATCTAATAGCTTTACAGGAAACATGGTTACTGCCGGGTGATATACCATATCTAAGTACGATCGACAGTGGCTTCGGATGTGCGGGCACATCTGCGGTCGACACGTCTGGAGGCATACTGCGCGGGAGGCCGTATGGAGGCGTCGCTCTGTTGTGGAGAAGCAGTGTATTCCAGCAAGTGTCAGTGTTGCGATGTGACAATGCTCGTATCTGTGCCATTAAGATAACGACAAGTGATCGACCGGTGATTGCGATGAGTATTTACATGCCTACGAATGCGGTGGACAACCTGCCTGACTTTACGGATTGCCTAAGTACGGTGAGCGCAATTATTGACGAATACGGTATTGAATCAGTTTTTATGTTAGGCGATTACAATGCCGACTTATTTGAATTGTTTTATAACGAACTTTTAATTTTTTGTAGTGAACAGTGTTGGTCGTGTGTAGATGTTGATTTTCTGGGTACTGATTCGGGTGCCTACACCTTCGTAAGTGAGGCTCATGGGTCCTGTAGCTGGCTGGATCATTGTATTGTGACTCAAGCGGCAAAACGAGCTATTATTAACGTTTACATTAAATATGATACCATTTGGTCTGACCATTTTCCTCTGGTTCTAGAGTGTAACTTAAATTCATTGACACCAAAGTTGCCTCATAAAACAAGTGCTAATAATAACGTAGTGTGGGGGGTAAGAAACGAGCAACAGGTTGCAAAATATACCAACGTGTGTCACAAACTGTTGAATGTGATTGATTTTCCTGCAGAGTGTATGAGTTGTGCTGATTATTGTTGTAATGAACACGGCCACAGACGTGTCCTTGACGGTTTGTACTCTGATATTGTGGCCGCTCTTTGCGATGCGTCTTCGGTAGGTCGAGGAAGCACGAAGGCGGGTGGGAGTGGTTCGTGTGTAGTGGGTTGGAACGAGCATATCAGAGAGGCTCACGGGGAGGCTCGGTTGAAGTTTACGCAGTGGGTAGCGTGTGGTAGGCCTAGGTACGGTATCATGTACACGGAAATGTGTGAGAGCAGAAAGGTGTTCAAGTCACGACTGAAGGCTTGCCAGGATCGTGAGGATCAGATCCGTATGGACACTCTTGCTGAGAAGCATTCCAAGGGTGACTTTCGTGGTTTCTGGAAAAGCACGAGTAACGTAAATGTTAGACCGGGTCTTCCAGTGAGCATCGATGGAGTAAGTGACCATAAGGACATTGCGGATATCTTTAGACACCAGTTTGCTGTACAATCCCCTCTGGGGCCTGCAGGTGGGTTCTTCAATGCTGAGATCCCGAACGAGCGAGTCGGGGTAAGATTTATTGCGAGAAATGTGGATAAACTTATTAAGAAATCGACGAAAGGCAAATCCCCGGGGCACGACGGCCTCAGCATTGAACACCTGCAACATGCTGGCCCGCATATCTCTAGAGTCTTAGCAATGTTCTTCTCACTGTGCGTGAGCCACTCTTACCTGCCGTCAGATCTTATGAAGGCTGTGGTGGTGCCTGTTGTGAAAAATAAGACGGGAGACCTTTCCGATCAAACAAACTACAGGCCTATTTCCCTAGCCACCATCATAGCTAAAGTGTTTGACGGTTTGCTTAACACACAGTTGGATAAATATGTAAACCTGCATGATAACCAGTTTGGTTTTAGACCTCAACTGTCTACAGAGAGTGCTATACTGTGTCTTAAGCATACCGTCAGATACTATACGGATCGTAAGACCCCTGTATATGCTTGTTTCCTCGACTTGTCTAGGGCCTTCGACCTGGTTGCGTATGATATTCTTTGGGATAAACTGAACAGTATTGGCTTGCCGCCTGAAGTTGTGACTATTTTCAAGTTTTGGTATACGCATCAGGTCAACAGTGTCAGATGGGCGGGGGCAATGTCGGAACCGTATCAGCTTGAGTGTGGAGTGAGGCAGGGTGGATTGACCTCGCCAACCCTCTTCAACCTCTACGTGGACGCACTGATCGTCGCGCTCAGCAGTCGGCATGTCGGCTGCCACGTTGATGGTGTTTGCGTCAACAATCTTAGTTATGCTGACGACATGGTGCTGCTGAGCGCGTCGATATGTGGCCTGAGGAAGCTGATACAGGTCTGTGAGGAGTACGCGGGTAGACATGGGCTTAAATATAATGTTGGCAAGAGTCAATGCATGGTCTTTGGAGCCAGCGGTGCAAAATGCCTGGAAAGTGTACCACCGGTCTTTCTTAATGGTGTTCCCCTAGACAGAGTGGACCAATTTAAATACTTAGGGCATTTCGTCACGGCTGACCTCAGGGATCATGCTGACATTGAACGGGAGCGGAGGGCCTTGTCGAAAAGAGCGAATATGCTGGCTCGCAGGTTTGCACGTTGCTCCGATCAAGTTAAGATCACCCTTTTCAAGGCATATTGCACATCACTGTACACGTGCAGCCTGTGGGCTCGCTACACACAAGCGTGCTACAGCGCCCTCCGCGTCCAGTATAACAACGCGTTCAGAGCAGTGTTGGGGCTGCCCCGCTTCTGCAGCGCCTCGGGCATGTTTGCGGAAGCGCGCACCGACTGTTTTCACGCCACCATGCGCAAGCGGTGCGCGTCCTTAGTGCGCAGGGTGCGGGCCAGCTCCAATGCTGTCCTGGTTATGATCGCTGAGCGTTTTGACTGCCCCTACATACGACAATGCTGTAACAGACATGTATAGCCACTTAAGCTGATTATTTTTATATGAAATTTTTATTACTAGATATTTTCTAAATTTAATTTTTGACCCAAATTTGACATTTTATTTTTATTCTGTGACTTTTATAATTTGTACTTATTAATTCGTAGATGTATTGAATTGTATTGACATTTTATTATATTCTGTGACCTTTATTATTTGTACCTATTAATCTGTATATTTAATTGTATTGACATTTTATTCTATTCTGTTGCAGTTTTGTTTTATTTTGTTTTATTTTGTGTAATATGGGTTTTGCCTGAATTAAACGAATTTTATTTATTTTATTTTTTATTATAAAGCGCACCTAGTTTGCGTAACATATCGCCTAGTATTTCTGTACCTAACATAGAATGATGAGTATGCAGTTGACCGGAAAATGCTATCGCATTCTCTAACCTACTTAATTCGCTTAATAAACTATCTACGTTATTGCTAATTATTTGTAGTATTTGCGAAAACTTTGCAAACTTTATAAGATTGTGTTGTTTATACTTATCGGCATCAAGTAAAATGTGCAGACTGTCATTTAATTGTACTTGATTCTCTACTAGTTTCGTAATGATTTTTGTATGTTCGTTCATCAAACCTTTGCTCAAACTTATATGATGATTTTGCTCAATAGCTATACGTTGCTGATTATCATTGAGGGCTTTAATGGCGTTATCGTATTTAATGGCATCTGTGTGATCCAGGTTTCCTGTAATGCTCTTAATTACGGATCCGAGACTATCTACCAAACCTCGCTTGGATCGATTGGGTTTTAAGCTTTGTAGATGAGATGAGGCTTTATTTAATTTTGCGTTTAAACTATCTATTTGAAGTTCATATAGAGTGCTAGTGTACTTGTCTAGTCTGTTTGTAGCCTTAGTAAGTTGAATTCGTATCTCATTAATGTTATTGTCTATGTCTGTTAGTTCGATGTTCTGAAGGAATGTATGAGTGATGAGTTTCATGGGCCCTAGTTTGAAGGGCAATAGTCCAGGTCCATTCTCAAGTCGTTCTAAATTGATCTCCTGTGCCCATGTTAGGCTAAACGTCAGCATCAGAGGTATCCTGTAACAATTTTGCAGTTTTAGGGACACGCTTTAATCTAGATTTAGCTATAGGTCCCTTTTTCTTAGAAGTATAAATGTGGATAGGTAAATTAGCCAGTACTGTGTCCTGGTTGTATCTGGGTGCGAGTTTAGATCTACTTGCGGAGGGATTACTAATGAATATTTGTTGGTCGGGCTCGTAGTCGACCTCATTCTCCCGGGTTTTATTACGACTCTCTATGAGCGCTGTTCGATTAGCGAGAGACGTCTCATTGATTAGTTCGTACACTTTTTGCATGCGTTCTCTATGTGTTTCGGTATATTGTTGTAATAAGTGTCCGGTCAGATCTATGTCAATCGGGTCTCGTGGGTCAGTGTGTCCTAATATGAGGTCGTATGGTTTACATCGTGTGAAGGAATGGATTGAACTATTGTACGCTATAATAGCATATGGCATCAGATGTACGACTGGCTCATCTTTGTATTTTAGTTTCAAAATACGAAGATGTTCCAATATTGTGGAGTGGAAGCGTTCGATATTACCGTTAGCGTTTGGTGAATATGCCAGTGTTTGGTGATGAATTATTTTATGCACCTTACAGAACTCGGAGAACATCTGGTTGATGAATTCGGTCCCTTGATCTGTAATAATGGTTAGTGGTAGGCCATGATGCGTGCTGAAGGTTAGTAAAGCTTGTATGACACTGACTGCAGTCCCATCTCGAAGGAGGTAAGCTTGACCATACTTTGAGAAGGCGTCTATGAATGTTACGTATTTCTCGTTCTGTGCTGAGAAGCTATCCATATGTATTATTTCGAACGGCCTGGTAGCAGGAGGTACTATATTAAATTTTTGCTTTATGGGACTCCTATCGTACTTTGCTTGCCCACATACTGTGCAGTCATTTATGAATTTGGTTATGTGTTCTCGCATCTTAGGCCAATAAAATTTAACAGATAAGGCTAAGCAGCACTCGTTAATACCACGTTGATTAGTCTCGCCTTCGTGGTAGTGACGAACAATTTCCTGTTGCCTTAGGTATTCTTTTACGTTTTCAAGTTCCTTTTTTGCTAATACCAATTTCATAGACGAACTTTTAAAGTATTTTTGTAGCAAAGGGATTATGTTGTACATTGCAAGAGGTGGATTTATCAGCAGGGCGGTTTTGATCTTAGGGTTGACGTACTCCTTAATGGCGTTAACCAGCTCTTCTTCTAGATTAGATTCGGATAGCTGAACGGATGTTCGGGTATGGGTGTCAAATGGCTGAGTTGCCGTAGGCCGTTTTTTAAAGTCACCTACAACGGTCAAGCACAGCTGTCGGTGAAATTTGTTTAGTGGTTCGTCGGTGATGGGTATTTCGAGTATAGGGTTTTCTTCGGAGGTATGTGCTGTCAGGGTGTTGGAGTTAGCTAGGGATGGTGGTCTGTCAGTTGCGTTTGCAATCATCGAACTAACCTCCTCGTTATGGATCTCAACGCGTGAGAGGGCATCGGCATTGGTGTTATGTTTACCTTTCTTGTAGATGACGGTGAAATCGTATTCACTTAATTTTAACCGCCACCTGGTTAATCGTGAATTCGGTTCCTTGAGGCTCATGACCCACTGTAATGGTTTGTGGTCTGTTACTATTTTGAACTTGCGTCCAAAAAGGTAAGGCCGAAAGTATTTTGTTGCCCATACAATTGCTAATAATTCCTTCTCGATTGTGCTGTAATTTACTTCACTTTCATTAAGTGTCCGTGAAGCAAAAGCTATGGGTTTGTCCGAACCGATAGGTCCCTGCGAGAGTACCGCGCCGATTGCAAAATTGGAAGCGTCTGTGGTCACGATAAATTCCTTGTCATAGTCGGGATATTTAAGGATAGGGTCATTGGTCAGTAGAGTTTTACACTTCTCGAAACAGTTAATATAATCTGAATCTAACGTTACTTTCCTTCCTTTCTTTAAGCATTGTGTCAGGGGTTTGGTAATACGGGAAAAATCTGGGATGAATTTTCGGTAGTAACCAAGAAGTCCAAGAAACTGTTTAATTTCTTTAGGCGTTTTAGGTATGGGGTAATTTTGAATAGCTGTGATTTTATCTGGGTTAGGCTTTATTCCTTCGGTACTGATGACATGACCTAGATATGCAGTCTCGAGTTTTAAGAATTCTGATTTGTCTAACTGGATTTTGAAGTTAGATTCTCTTAACCTTTGAAACACCTTCTCTAGGTTGTTCATGTGTTCCTGGAGAGAGGTGCTGAATATAATTATATCGTCAAGATAAACAAGACATATAACGTTTTGGAGTCCTTTGAGTACGCTATCCATTACTCGTTGAAATGTGGAAGGGGAGTTTTTAAGTCCCATGGGCATTCTCAAAAATTCGAAGTGCCCATGTTCAACATTAAAAGCGGTCTTGGGAATGTCACTGGGGTTCATTTCAACCTGGAAAAATCCTGATGCAAGGTCAAGAGTGGTGAAATATTGGCACTTGCCTAGTTTGTCCAGGACGTCTGTAATATTCGGGATAGGGTACTTGTCGTCAACTGTTTTTTCATTTAGCTTGCGAAAGTCAATGACTAGACGCCATTTCTGTTTTCCAGAGGCATCAGCCTTCTTTGGGACGACCCAAATTGGTGAGCTCCATGCAGATTCAGATGGCCTAATGATTCCTTGATCTAACATTTTCTCTATTTGATCGCTAACTTCCTGACGGTGTATAAATGGATACCTATAACTTTTAGTGTAGGTTGGAATTTCGTCTGTAGTTTTAATACTGTGCTTTACCCTATTGGTAAAGGTTAATGCCTCGCCTTCGATGTAAAAGACGTCAGCGTACTTTGAACATAGTGCCAGTAAGTTTGCCTTTTCCTCCTCGTTTAAGTGATCGGTACGTATTCGGGATGTAACATCTTTAGCGCGAGGTGACATTTGTTCACTGACTTCAACATTAAATATCATTGCCTGAGTGGCCTGGTCCAGTGAAAATATTATATCGCTGCTGGTTGGGTTGGTCACTTCAACCATACCGCGGCTATTAGAAACGGTGGTCAGGCATTCGGATATAATGCAATTGCAAATAATCTGTTTCTCTACAAAAACCTCACCATCCGGTGCATTAACAGGTAAACGTATTAATTTAGAACTTTCCGCGGGTATAATTTCCTCGTAGAGGTTTAGATTTCGAGAGTTATAAATTTGGATGGGATTAATTGCAAACTTAGTTATCAACGTAAGATCTTTCAAATATAATTTAGCCTCCCATTTGGTAAGCAGATCCATTCCTATTAAACCATCGAAACGATCGTGGAATCTGTATATGAATAACTTCATTTTTTCTGTGTCACCAAATTCGGGAAAGCAGGGTAGATTGATAGAGTAGTCATTCCTGCTTGTGGCATGAACATTAGTCACCTCGAATGGATCGTAGTTAAGAGGTATGTGCGGGAAATAATACTGGACTGCTTCCGGACTAATGAATGATTGGTTCGCACCGGTATCTATTAGAAAATTAAGTGTGGGGTTACGGATGTGAACATACGGTAGTTGTCTTTGGGTTTGCAGATTTAATTCTATCCTAAGCTGTTTGACTTCGAAGTTTTCTAAAAATCCTGACTGGTTGAGGGTTGCTGCTGGTCCGCAGTACCTGGCATGTCCTTGTCGTTAATCCCGTCAGTCCGTTGCGGTGCGACGTGGTCGTAAGTACAGTCGTTGAAACTAAAGTCATCATTGTTGTAGTCGCCATAGTTATAAGGGTCAACGTAAAAGTAGTCGGATAAGTCGGGGTAGTAATAGTCCTGCCCATAATTCGAACACTCGTTCACATTAACATCGCGGGTTCTAATATAATTGGAAGGTGGTGGATTGCCCTGTAGTGCCCAATTCCATCTGTTAGTAGCAGGCAGAGGCCTAGATGCAAAGTGGCTAACGCCGCTCATTGGCCTGGGACCGTTATTCGGCGGATAATGGTTCCCTGGGGGCATTCTGAATCCAGAACCACCCTGATTATTATTACGCAGTGGTTTGCCAAATACTTGTTGCGTATGGGTCGGGCCACGTGATTGCATGTTAGATGGATTAAATGGCATTCTAAATTGGTTTTGAAACGGCAAAGGCCGTGACATAAATTGCGATCCTTGCGGTCCGAACGGACCGGGCATGTTAAAAGGATTAGGTCTTAACGGAACAAGCATATTATTTGGATGGATTGGCATTTTATGATTGACTTCGTTCTGCTGATTAGGTGGCATTCGAGCCAAAGATTTTTTATCCGGCAAGCTGTCGTTTCTACTCTGCAAGTAAATAGTGTTAGTCTCCTCATGCACGAACTCTAGAGCCTTCTCAATGGTCTCTGGTCTCATACACCTAATACGCGCACCTAAAGGGTCTTTCAAACCGCGGAGATAGGCCTGCAACGTCAGTTTACGATATAGGTCGCGTTTGGCTGCAATGGTAGATTCTAGGGTGTCGTGCAATGAAACATACGTCATGACGGTGCTGAAAAGATTCTGGCAACGCTCGTAAAATTCCTGCGGCGTACCGGAACCTTGTGTAAGTAGAGCCAAATCATTGTAGAGAGCGGTCTCATCGCGCTGGTCGGCAAAGTTATTAATAAGAGCGCTACGTATACCTACCCAATCATTAGGTACACCGTTAGCATTAATCAGACGGGCGGCGGGCCCCGTAACTTTGTTCAATATGCCGTTTAAGAGCGCTAATTGATTTATATCCTGTTGCCCCTCCTGGATGAACTCAAGGGCCAACTGGTCACACAATTTGATGAATCTCGTAAGTACATTTGGGTTCCCATCGAAATCGGGAACTAAGCGGAGGGCTTTAAATATATTGTCTAAATCGGCCATATCGGGATTAATATTACGTCTAGAATCTACACTACTGTTCCTACTACTACCTAACCTAGATGTACTCACTCTACGTGGATGAAAAATATTGGACAGGGTATAGTACCTACACACAAAAAGGAAGCAAGCAACCACTAAGAAAATTCAGCGGACTTACATGAACATTCTGGTCTCCGTTGAGCGGTATCGATATCTGGATCTCCGGCGTAGTCTCGTTGTTCAGGATCTCCCGGTGCGACGTTGAAAGTCTATCGTAGCGAACGCGGTGCGATATACCGGTATCTAATCGCAAGAACGACCCGGGAATCCTACCGACTGCGCCAATTACGTAGGCTACTGCCGGAGGACTCAAAAAAAACCGAATTAATTATAAACTAATTTAATTGAATAAAAGAAATTACAATTATGAGGAATTACAATAAAATCAATTGACTCGATCGATGGTGGATACGAAGTGCCCGGGCTCGCTCACGTAGACGGTGTCGTCGGGCCTCATGTTCTGTGTCAGCAGTTTCCCCTCGTAGTAACTGGGTCGATGACGACGATGATAATGCACGCGGCGTGCCTCGTGCCTTTATGTCAGCGCTTTCCATAATAGTGATGCGCGTAACAAGTGCTTGTTTTTAATATATTATTTATTTGTTAATTTAATTATTGTTGGGTGACCATCCATTATATCGAGACCCCTCTATGCCTCGGAAAGCACATTAAACCGTTGGTCCCGGCTGTCATTCGTAGATCTTTGATAATCGTTACGAGTAGTCAGAAGCCTGACAACCAGTCTTACTAAGTCTATCGGTTACCCAGTACTTAACTGGGTTGGGGAGGTCAGATAGCCAATACTCAACTCTGTACCTTTGTCTGCACGTTATCCTTTGTCTGTACCCCATCGCGGAATACAGGCACTTCTACAAGGTGTCGTTTTGCATCCTCGTCAAATTCAAGGAGGTAACTATGCTAATGATTCTCGACACGAATCAATAATAAAATAAGCAGGTTTTTTTTTTTCTTTATTTTCTAAATTTCGGAAATCGGCATGTGTGGGACACGCATGTTAGAACGTGGCCCGTGCGATACCGCATTGTAACTATCCTTTTACACACACAGTACCGTATACGCAACGGGATGATTCTGTTCTGTGTAAGTGGTGTATTCTAAAATACTGTCAAACTTAAATAACTCAAAAAACAAGTATGTATTAATTATTGAGCGGGTATAGTAATTATATTTGAATATATACGTCTTTGATAGCAGCTTCCTGAAATTTGACGAGGATGCAAAACGACACCTTGTATTTAATGTAACTCCATGCTTTCATGTGTACAGACTTGAATAATATTTTTTCACTGTTCGGGTAAGCTAAGCTTAATAACATCTCATAAAGGCAGAAACTACACAAATAAGCTTAAGGAATAACTTATTTGGATTCTGCTCAGACAAATGGATAAATGATGTGCTCAAAACAGTTTATGTAATAAGCTTTTTCTACTGGCTTTAATATACTACGTTTGTATACTTTAAAGCTCACTTGCATAACGTTTGTTGAGTAGCTAAACCTAGTGTTACGTCTTCCAGCAGATAACACACATAACATTACGCCTTGTTTCCCCGAAGGGTTAGGCAGAGATGTACCTGTAGTCACCCACATTTCGCTAGTTATCTTTAAGTCCCATGTAATAGGGGGCGAGTCTATTGCCATCAACCGGGCACAACTCCAGACTCCGGGCTGCTACTGAGAAATTCCAGGTAGAAAAACCCAATAACTCTGCCCGATCCGGGAATCGAACCCAGGACCTTATGCTCAGCAGTAGTGCTGGTTACCATTAGTCCAACGAAGCAGTCATCCAGCACATATGTATATATGTGCTGGATGACTGCCTCGTTGGACTTATTATATTAGGGAACGAACAAATTATAGTATTGATTACAAAATATACTATAGATATATTTTATACGTAGCATAATCAGCCTATAATGTTCCCACTGCTGGGACACAGGCCTCCTCTCTGCGAGAGGGAGTGGGCCGCAATCCACCACGCGGGCCCAGTGCGGGTCACACAGGTCTTCGATTTTTTTGGCTCTAAGAATGACGGTTTCTCATGATGTCTTAAACGCCGATGGTCTTTTAAATAACCACTATACAGACAGAGTGACGATGAGGGAATTAAACAAAATAAAATCTGTTAAAACTGTCACGAAATAAACCCATGATAGGCTCCACTGCACTTTATAACCCGCGCGTACGAAGCTTGCATTTTTTTGGGTATAGATGTCTTTATGTTGATCGCTTTTGCAAAATTTCACACTGCGCAAACGCCTAATTTTTGAGAAAATAAAAACATAAACATTAAATCACATGTTTTCGAATTTTTAGTTCTAGAACCGGTTTCGCCGTTCCATGAAAAATACTGGTATTCAGCTGCATCCGATTAGACTGGAAGCCGACCCCAATATAGTTGGGAAAAGGTTAGGCAGATGATGAAGATGATTGTGATTTTATCTAAGGGACTAATTTAGTTCTGTTATTTAATTTGGTTATGGTGAAAGAAAGAAAAAAACAAAAAAACAAAAAAACCGTTTTTCCGTTTTTTTCTGTTTTTTCACTTTTTCTTTTTTCATTATTTCTGTTTTTTTTTCACTAAAAAAAAAACCGAAAAAAATTACAGTAATACAAAAGGGCCTCAGCTCAGCATAATGTCAGATAACACAAGATGCGCTAGAATAATAAACACATAGGTAAATGTGTGCCCGCTTTTAATTAATTAAGAGGTTAAATTAGAGGTGATAATATAAAAAAAAACTCATACAAAATAAAATTAAAAAAAAGTTGTGACATACATGTGTGCGTGTGTGTATTGTATTGTATTGTGTTTAATGAAAAACTAAAATAAATAACCTATATCGAAAATCTATAAATAGAGTAGGTACCTTCAATGCAAAATCGTTTGACTGCATATACTTCACTAAACTACGAAACGGATTCTGATGCGGTTTTCATCGCCATTTAAAGTATAAAACAATAAAATTCACATTACACCACCGCCAGGTGGTGTGATGTGAATTTTTAGTTTCTAATAAAGTTCTTAAGTATACCAACAAACGTGGATTACTGTGTCTAAAGTAAATAAATATTAATAATATAATTAAAACTTAAATTATATGTATCCTATCGTTATTGGCGCTATGGAAAATGTAAAAAAATATATTTTCTTGTCGTGGATCTTAATTTGATGATTATTGACGTGTTGTAGTATTGAAATTTAACTAAAAAGGAGAGATCACTTTGAAATATTTTATTTTAGTTTCAACGGAATGAAAAATTGCTTACAAATTACAAAGTACTTGTGACGAGGAATATTAATGAAAATACTGTTTTTTTTTTTTGTGAATTCAAATAGAAATCAATTTATTTATTTTAAGAGCTTTATTTAGTTTTCAGAAACCTAGCACAAGTAATTTGGACATTGTAATGAGAGTAATAAAATTCTTGTTTCACCGCTTGCGCACCGCTGTCGCATGAAGTCAAGATCCCTCCCGCCCCGACCTCGTTCCGCGGATGAGCACCTTATTGCGTTATAATAGAGTTGCAAACCGCGTGGCCCAAGACTCCTATTCGGTGTCAGTGGGGAGTTACCGGTTCAATAAGTTTCAATGGAGACTAATATCTTGGGTTATTTCAAAAATAAACCTAACTACACTTAAATGGTGCCACGGTTTATTTTATTTTTTTAATTATTTACTATGGACGCTTTTAACGTGCTCATGTTTCTACATCGTTGTCACACATGTATAATTTTAACTTGCATGATGTAACCAATATTTTGTAACAATATTTTGATTTAAAAGAGTTTCCATAGAGTTTCTCGCCCGTTCTTCTCCATAGAAACCTACTACGCTTTGGAATGAACAATTAGCATCATCAGATCTTTCTGACTGACCGACTCTTGACAATTCAAAAGTAATCAATTACAGTAATTGGTTTAATTCAAATAAATGCTTTGAATTTGAGTCTGACCAGTAAATTAAAAATACTGTAACAAAATACGGTAACCATAGGATTTAGTATTACAAGAAGTAAATTACCCAATAATAACTTTCTTTACTGACAACCGTATTTGAATTACAGCGGAAAAATATAGAATAAATCGCATTCCAGCCAATTGTAGGGCAGAATGGCGCCTACCACACGTGGCTTCGAACGAGCCCTTATCAGATCGTAGGGGGAACTGGCGGATCCCCAAACTGGGTTAATGAAGGACTTTTATGCCTTTTTTTTCATAAATAACGTTTTTAGATGTAAACGGGTCATTATACGACATTTATCAACCAACATGTTGCACGTGCCTAAAAAATGAGTTTGAGAAATGGAAAATGTTGAGTGAGTGAGTAAATACACATTTTTACGGTCGCCAATATTTCCAATGTCCTGTATGTATAATAGAGATATACTTTCAAAAAGACACATATGCATTATTTTAAGCAACATACCGAGTTCATACCACGACAGAAAATGGCTATGTTTTGCAACCTCGTATGTCATCCAGCTGGACATAAAGATTTTTTTATAAGAAAAATGTGTTCAATACGTGTACCTATGTTAATTAATATTATCATACCAAACGAATTTAAATTGTTGCAGGGTATTTATTTTAACAAAATTGTCAGAGTGGTTACAAAAAACTGTTTCTAAGTATTAAGGGATTTTTAGAACATAGAAATATTTTTTTAGAGTATTAATTAATGAATTTATTGTAAATTAATAAATATGTATGTAATAATAATGTGTGATAATAATGTGATAATAATGTGATGTTAATGTAATATAAACTGCATAAGAATTATGACATTTAAACATAAATAATTTGCACGCTTGCTTGCAGGCAGAATACAATTACTTTAAGGCTGTAAGATCTACCCTTGTAAACCATGGTTTTTTTTTGCAAATAAACATTTAAATTTTTTATTTTATATCATTTGTATCTACGTACAACCTGAAATTGATCTACAAATGCAAAAACATAAGAAAATTTGAATTTTTCGGGCTACCTTTGACAAATAAATAAATTTCACCCACTTAAGTGGTGTCCCCCCTTAAGTGATGAAATTGATTTATAAGTATGTCAAAAAGATATTGTGGAAAAGGTCAAAAGGCGATGAGACGTTGTAGCAGTCAGTATCAATGAAATTTTATATAAACAAATTTCCATTTTAAATGTACGTTACTTCTAGAATGAGCAGGTTGAAATCGATCTAATTCTATAGAAGTTGCAACGTCAACCAAGAATACGTAGGATTTGATTATAGTGTACGATGATTGTAGACGACGAGCTATTTTTAGCCTTTATAGTATCGATAGGCGTTTTAGCAGTTGTAATGTATATCTTTTGATATCAATTATTTCGAGTATGAGTCTACAAAACGACTCATGTTACAATCATTTCATTGTCATTATCCTTCCTTGTAGGAGTACTGTAAATTAATTATTGCAAGGTAAAAAAGCCTCTTCTTATACTTAGGCGCATCGAGTTACATATTACTAGTAGGTTAGCTCACTGCGTGATGGATACCCCGTGCTTCAGTGCATTAAGTAAGTAGACCTACCCACGAAACTCGCATTACCTGTAAGTTAGAGCTGTCGAAGATTAACTTAAGAAACAACACGTTAAAGTTCACTCACATTGGTATTTTTCAGAATCCAATGTGTCTTTTTGTTTCCCGTCAGTACCAAGAAACGGGTCAATAAACCTTCAAGCCACTGTGACATTTTGAAGCAACACTTCGAATATATCGCGACAAAATAAATGAAACAACTTTGTCTTGCCGACGCCAAGGGTATTTCAAATAAGCAAAGCTGAAGAGACCATTTCCTATAGTAGAAAATCGTCTGAGAGTCATTCGTATCGCGAGAACGCAAACGTCGAAATGATCGATGAAATATAATTTGTCACATCTTATCCCCTTGTCTAAAGAGGAGATTGAAGACGGGAATTTGTCGAGAGTACGTTTTATTTTAATTGATGGCAACACTAACATTTAATGGGACGTTGAATCTCAATTTTATTTTATTTTGAATTAGAGTTGAATGTCATATTCATTTCTAATTATTGAAGTACGACGTTAATTTTATATTAATCTAGGAAAAGATTACAGGCTTAATAATATTACTTATAAATAATAAAAATGTTGTGAAATGAAAACAATTAGGTAACTGAAACATACGAAATACATTGGCAATGAGGTTGCATACCTTCTAAATTTTGGCTCAAACATTCATGAAATTCATGCAATTCACGATAAGTAAACTTAGTCTGGAAGGCAAATATTGTATTCAAATGTTAGGAATGGTACAGTTTCTACAAGATTAATAGGAGGGGTCTACTTACCATCGGGCACATACACGTTCAAAAAGAGACAATCCTCTGAATACTCCTTTTTCTTCTTATCCTCCATTTGTGATTCCAGTAACTTCATGAACAAATCATCATGTTTCTTCAAAGGATTCTGTACATCCTCCTTTTTTGGGTCACTTTGCATACAGTCCGGGGCATATAACGTCGCATTCTTCACTCCTTCCCACTGAGGCAAATTCGTATACTCAGGGGGCAAAAACCTTCTGAACTCAATTGGCGGCTGAGCGTAAGGTATCCCGACGTAGGCCGCTATTCTTTTCGTTCGGAATCTCGTAATATACATTCCCGAGATCGTCCCTTGATTCGCTAAAGTTATTTGGCGCGGTTCCCTCGCCGATAAAACTAATGTCATTTGTAGTAGCAACACTAATAAACGAATCATTTTTAAAAAAAGTTATTAAGAACAATTTATTTTACACACCTGGCAGCACAGAATATTTGAATTTGGATTGCATTTTATTTTAAAAACGAAACCGATGTTCCAATTAAAAAAATATAAATTTATTTCTATTTTTTTTTTAATTTATTGACGGATATTTTTGTCACGTTTCTGTTTAATTTCGATTAGTTTCGTTTGGTTTTGTTTCGATTTTATTACTGGTGGTGTATAACCGGTATCGGTGGGTGTTCGTGCTCGAAGGTGGTGCGTTACTGTTTCTCGTGCAGACTTCGGCTCGTAAACAGTGGGGTTGTCCGTCGTTATAGCGACGAAGGAACTGCTATTGTGAACTTTGTTTGTTTTAGAATTGGCTTTTAGCGTATTGGTTGTTGAATAGTGGATTTTAAGTAGGCAACTTTATCTTTGGCAAAAATCAAATCTGGCATTGAAACATCAGTCTCTTGATGGTGTAGTTATTTTGTTACCTATATTAAATATAATTCCAAGGAAAAATTAAATTAAATTCTTTATTTTATTTATTCTTAAATGTAAAACTCGATTGTTTAATTTCAGTTTCAAACATGTCGCTATAATCTGCGGAGATCCTCAAGCAAATCCCGTAACGTAGGACACAAATCTCTATTCTGAATTCAAAATAAGATTTATCTGAAAGTCAACAGTAGAAGAGTGGCCGAACCTTCTAGAAACATAAAGTTTCTTTCATTTCAGCTACTGCCATGTCTAAATATTTCTTATGCCGACAAATAACTGGCGGTAAGCTTGCGACGCGACGGATCGCGTGACGACCGAAGGCAGGAGTCATTGCATTTGGCCACCGTCGGCTTGTTTTCGCCTCATCTCTATGTGGGTCATTGCGACTTAAATATTGATCGATATTTGTATTTTTGTTATGTGTTCTGTAAAGATTTTTATGCATTGCTTTGGTGAAGTTAAAATAAGTATTATTAAAGCCCGACAGTCTATACCCAGGACATCGTGTTTACACAGTTACTTGGTTAGGGAGGTCAGATAGTCAGCTCCATGTAATATATGCATATTCAGGTGTAACCGGTTAGTCTGGAGCCCGACCCCGATATAGTTGGTAAAAGGCTAGGCGGATCGTGATGAAAAGTTTTACGGTTTAAGACATTTATTTCTCAAAAAGAATACAATTCACTTAATATGTGAAATACAAGGTAATCTTGAAACTAAATATATGAATTACTTATGAAGATGGTAGGTATTCGTAAATAAATAAGTTAACTAGAAGACACACAATTTTTACATTGTTGTGGGTAAAACGAAAAAGTGGGTGTATATTACATATCGATTCTTGAAGGCAAGTCAATAACAATTACACATTAAACTATTTATATGCACTGTAATGTTTCGGAAACACAGACTAGGTATTCTATGTAGATTTCTTTATACTTTTCTTTTTAGTATGTGGAAGCATATTAAAGCACTGTAATTTGAAAACATTGTAAAAGTCAATTATATTTATAAGAGTAACCGTGGAGTTTCATGCCGGCTCTTCTGCATAGGAAACGATCAATTGGAACCGTGCACCTAGCTTCTTACGTTTCAGAAGTGCCCATGTAGGTTTATGTGAAATAAAATATTTTGATTTTGATAACTTTTCAAAGATGATGGCTTTCATTTTTTACGTTTATCGTCATCAAACCATATTGTATTTACTTTCTAGATTGCTATTGTTTGGAATTAAATTGTGATAGTAGTAAAAATCAACAACTTTTCGCTTTAGACCTTATGTTAATTTAGACCTTATGTTAATTTACTGTTCCAAAAACCTACTCAAGTTTATAAATAACAAGCGAAAATTATTCATATCAAATTAACATTTATAAAATTGCCAATCAATCTTAATTGTTAATTACTTTTACGTCAACACGGGCTGTATATTTTTAGTATGGCACCGATCAACCGACCGACCGATCGACCGATCGACTGTTATTACTCAGCCACGAGCCACTTCTTTTTAGTCATCGTTTGTTTTTAGGGTTCCGTAAGTTCGAATGAAAAAACGGAACCCTTATTGGATCACTCATGTGTCTCTGTCTGTTCGTCGGTCACAGTCAATTTGCTCTGAATGTAATGGATCGATTAAGTTTAAATTTGGTACACATATCAATATCTGTGACCCAAACACTGACGTGTTAGGTAAATAAATTAATTTTCAATATTGGGGTCACTTTTGGCAGACAAAAAAAAAGTTTTGCACAGAAATGGCTTACTATGAGGGTTTCAAGGATATTTTCTTATAATTTTAAATTAAATAGTTTAAAGTTATTTAAGTAAATAGATGAAAAGAAACCATTCCCTCGTCTCCGAAACTACTAAACCTAAAATTTTGAAAAAAAAATTACAGAAAATAGTACGTTCATTACAGGAAAACCTATAAGAAGTCTATGACTTCGTCTATGATTTTATACACTATAGAGTCTATAGTAAAACATGGTAAATCTTCCAAAATGTGTGTATAAACTAACATTTGCAGTTGGAATGTATGGGAGAACATGTTTTTCAGCCACAATTTTAAGTTTGTTCTTGAGATAAATTCATCCTAACTACGGAACCCTTCCCATTTCTTCCCATGGGTGTCGTAAAAGGCGACTAAGAGACTTACTAGAGAATGGGCAGCAGCGTTCTCTATGCATTTAACACCATACTGCGATCGCCAACCCGCCTGCCAAGCGTGGCGATTATGGTAAAATATTGAGGGAGGCCTATGTCCAGCAGTGGACGTCTTTCGGCTGGAATGATGATGACTTTGACCGAACCCTTCATTGTACGTGGTCCGCCACGAACTTGGCCAGTTTTTCTAAGAAATACGAAGTGATTGTTTCATGGATTTTCAAGAATTTTGGATATGACAGGCATTACATATGTTTGGTCTATAATTATTTACTCTATTTTTCTTTCCACTCTTAAAAATAAGACAAAAAGCACTTCTAAAAGGTTTAGGAAAAAATATCTTGGACGTTGGGATGTTACAAAAATAGATGTTATTACTGGGGTTGGTGTGTTTGAACACTTCTGTATCAATTTTGTAGGGGTTGAGTGCCTATAAATATCTGTATCTGCACGTAAGCCACGAATGATTGCTTCGAAACCCCCGAAATGGAACCAATTTTTTGTTCTAGCTAATACCTACAAGTAGGTAATGCCTAGATAGTTAAAAGTACTCATTAATCGTCAAGAAAAACGCAATGTTATCGGAACCTTATCTCTATGCTTAGAAGTACCTTCCAGGTTTTAATAGTTTAGGAATAAACTTAACACAAACAAACTAGTAACGTAACCTAGGTATTTTTGAACAAGGCATGCTTACTTTATCATGGCTCCCGCAGACAAGCCTGATGCGATGGTGCAACGCGATTCTGGTAGCACAGTTCCCATGAAGTTTTCATAGAAATTGTTCAGCTAGAGTCAAGTTGCGCTGTCGTGGCGCGCCTGTCTGCGGGAGCCATGATAAAGTAAGCATGCCTTGTTCAAAAATACCTAGGTTACATTACTAATTTGTTTGTGTTAAGTTTGCTACTATCATTTTATTTCTGCCTACATGAATCAGGCACCAGGTTCTTTCTGTTAGCAGGCTCATTTAGTGATGTAGTCATAGTGATTTTCGTTGTTTAATCCTAAACACCTCGCATCAGCAATATGTGGCTTAGTTTTATAGTATTGTTTCTCATTACAACAATCACAGGACGCGACCACGGACATGGATATCGTTTTTCTAGCCACAACTTCATTCCGTGTAAGTTCAGCAGCCATTATCTACCTATTGCTGAATGCCCCAGAACAGATTTCATTAAAGAGGATAGAAAAATCTAGCCGCAGGGATTACCGCGCTCGTCCAAAGACTAATAGGCTTTCGGGATATGGTTCTGATGCAACACATTCATACCCTCACTAAAAGAGGCAAAGTTTATTACCTCCACAATCCGCCGCTGCAGATAAGCTACGGGTCTACCGTCCACCAAGGACACCTGCCCGTCTACGTGTACGAGTACCGAGACTGGCAGCAGTTCCGATAACTTGCTGACTGGACTAGCGCTGTACAACTTCGGCCGCAACAGTCACTCTTATCATTACAGCTCCGAAAGACAGTACAACATTCATTACGTGAATTACGTGACGAGCAGACGATTTTTTCAAACATGAAACAATGGTTTAGGAAATTCCATCAAAATCCTTCGGATTCTGAATGAAAGTGTGTTACGCAATTGGGGTGTAGTGATGAAAATAAGGCTATATCTCAGTAATATCAACTGACAAGATCAAGGCACAGACAGGCAGTGTGGGTTGAAAAAATCAAATCAGTTGGCATCTGGTATTTCGGAATAATTGAAGGAGTAGTCAGGGATGTTTGTTACTAACCAGTTAACCACACACATAATTGATGATATAATTATCGTTTGTTACGTACCTAGTTTTTAAAGAAAACATGCGTCAGCTAAGTTTACAATGAGGTACAAGGACATTGATAATTATGCCGAATGTGTTTGTACTGTCTCGGCAGCCGCAGTCAAACTTAGTCCATGGTACAGTCGCATATAAATAGATATAAGTACTGTGAAAAGTACTCTCTTCACTTTTATGGCACTTCTTACCGGGAAAGCAGCGGCCGGCAGCGGGGCGGCGAGCGCCGCGAGGCCGCTCGCAGCCACGCGGGCTTTGTCAGCGGTACTGCTATCGTCGCGTCGCTGCCGGCCGATGCCAGCTTCTACCGTTCCGGTGTGAATCGGCCCTTAATCCTCAAAACGAATTGATTTCTAACGGGGTATCAGTTTTTGTAATTTTTTATCAAGTATGATAATCATAGTGCATTCACTATGATTATCATTCCCTTTGACATTTCAAAGGGATGGATGAAAGCCAATTGTACGCAGCTGAGATGAGAATGCTAAGAGGTATGTGTGGTATGACACGAATGGATAGAATGAGATATGAGTATATAAGAGGAAGTCTGGACGCGACACCGGTGACTGAAAAGTGGTGTAGAAATAGGTTGTCATGGTATGGGCATGCGATGCGATGGAGTGAGAGAAATTTCACCAGGAAAGTTTTAAGTATCATCATCTGCCTAGCCTTTTCCCAACTATGTTGAGGTCGGCTTCCAGTCTT
The DNA here is from genome assembly GCA_905333075.3 of Atethmia centrago. NCBI lineage: Eukaryota > Metazoa > Arthropoda > Insecta > Lepidoptera > Noctuidae > Atethmia > Atethmia centrago. The sequence continues at coordinate 11,904,045 of HG995386.1, read as the reverse complement.
ATCGGATACAGCTGAATACCAGTATTTTACATGTAGCGGCTGCCTATCTGACCTCCACAACCCAGTTACTGGGTAACACGATACCCCTTGGAAAGACTGGCTGTTAGACTTTCGAGCTTTTGACAACCCGTAACGACTGTCAAAAATCTACAAATGAAAGCCGGGACCAACGGCTTCACGTGGTTTCCGAGGCACGGAGTGGCATTGGTATGTAAAGATGGTCACCCATCCACGGACCTACCGCGGCAAGCGTAGCTTAACCTGATCGATCGACTCGTGCGGCTGTTATCACTTAGCCACAAGCCCACAAGTATAATAATAATAAAATGCATTTATTTTCAGGCAACACAGGCCCATAGATAAATACCTAAACATACTTATTTTTGATGACTATGTTTGAACTAGTCTCTGTATTTAAAATAAAATAGGTTCAGCAGTTTCACAGACAAGTAAATATATAGATTACAGGAAAACCTCTAAGAAGTCTATGGTCTTCAAAAACCGGACACGTGTGAGTTGAACTAGCGTGGTGAGGGTTCCGTACAATGAATATGTTGGCTACCATGTTTTCTATTCCAACATAATTTACCCCAAGAACAAACTTAACATTGTATTTGAAAAACATGTTCCCCCATACATTTCAACTGCAAATGTAAGTTTGTACGCACAATTATGAGTGATTTACCATATTATTTTAAGACCTTTTCACTTCTTATAGATTTTCCTGCATTCTATAAGTAAGTAACAATTTTTTGTATTCGTTTCAATGTTTCAGGATCAGCCGTTTCGGAGATAAGGGGAGGAAATGGTCAAGTTTCATAAATTTTCTTAAACTACTTTAAAAATATTTATAAAATTATAAAAAAAAGTATTTAATACCCTCGCAACAAGCTCTATCAGTTACAGTTGTAAAACCTTTTATTAATTTTCTAATTTGCCCCGCTAAGGTGTGATACGAGAGAAGGTGAGACAAATAGGAAAACCATTAATCACCTTGCAGCAGTGATGTCACATTTTGTTTGTGTTAATGTTTTACTTACATAGTTTGTAAGTATTTTGTTACTAACACGTTGAGTCTTGTTACTTGATTAAATGAATTATTATTATTATTATTATTATTAAAGATATATGGTTTTATTGCTTTAAAATTGCAGAAGGTATGACAGCTGTGACAGAGATTATTTACCTACTTTCATTTAATAAATTATATGGTAAACATAAACTACAGCAAATAGTATTTATACCACATTCACCCCCGCGTCAGAGAACGTAATCCTGAAGACGAGCTGGAGCTCTCTACTCTCTTTTGGAGCGCCGAATTGCTGTAATCTCGTAGTGCTGAGAGTTCTCATCTGTTGTTAATTCTTGAACCTGAGTAGCAGGTATCTCCGCTCCATCCTCGGCATCCTCATAGTGATCTTTTGGTTCAGATTGATCACTCTCTAGTGACGTCAGTGGACGAGGTACTAGCTGTCTGTTTGATATGGTAGTTTCACGGCCAGCCGGTAATCTTACATGAGAATAAGATGGATTAGCTTCCAAAAGCTCCACTTCTTCCATCTCGGAATCGTATTTTGATTTTCTATGACTTTTGAGCATCAATACAAGTCCTGGCTCCAAAAGCCATATTCACATCGATTCCCCATTTGCAGATCGTCGTGTGTGCCTTAACAATTTTTCATGAGGTGTAGCGTTAGTGGATGTGCACAGCAGTGAACGGATTGAATGGAGAGCGTATGGTAAGACTTGCTCCCAGCTAGGTGTTTCAAGATCTTTGGTTCTCAAGCATAGCTTTATTATTTTCCATAAAGTACCGTTTAGCCGCTCTACTTGACCATTTCCTTGTGGATTATACGGAGTGGTTCGACTACATGCAATTCCATTTGTTACTAAATAGTTCCGTAATTCGTTAGACATGAAGGCTGCTCCTCGATCTGAATGGATATATTGTGGAACGCCATAAGTATGGAATAATTCCTGCAAAAAATTAATAACGGTGCTAGCTGACACATCTTTCGATGGGTAGGCAAATGGAAATCTTGATTATTTATCTATAATTGTCAAGATGTAGCAATTTTGAGTACTGGTAGGTGGAAGTCCTTTAAAGTCGATGTTGAGTCTTTCGAATGGAGTGGTCGCTTTTATAAGCGTTCCCTGCTTTTTAACCAACTTAGGTTTGATTTCTGCGCAAGTACGACAACCAGATGTCATCTTCTTGATATCATCTACGGAGTACGGCAGATTATTAGACCGTACCCAAAGAAACATTCGTACGATATCGGGATGTCCCAAGATGTTGTGTAACTCATTCAGTTTATCCGTGGTCATACTTGAGCACACACGAGAAAGGGTATCAGCCGTAATATTATCTTTACCAGGACGGTAGATTATATCATATTTATAATTTGATAACTCAAGACGCCACCCCTCTATCTTCTCATTTTTGATCTTGCTGTTATAGGATTGGTTGAACATGAAAGATACAGATCGTTGGTCAGTTATTAATAAAAAATGTATACCAATGAGGTATTGCCGCCATTTTCTTAAAGAGACAAGGAAGGTTGGAATGAGACAAGGAAGCTGCAATAGAGTGTTTCAAAGCACCATTTTAAACGGTCAATATCTACTTCTGATTTATGACGGTTAAGGCTGATTCCATTATACATATTATTATCTGTTTTTATTTTTGGAAAAGAACCGACAGCGTCCTATTCGAGGGGAAATTCAGGAACTTTAATCAAGGGGCTAATATTTTCAGATAAATTTCTAATCCATTTTGAGTAATGGGCAAACATGCCTAGTGTCCTTTTAAGTAATCGCGAGTCGGTTGGAATAGGTAAATTCATTAGAGGACTAAGGCGGTCATCATCTGGTCGAATGGAATGAATAAATGAATCTTCTTTTCAATTTTGTAACCCAACAATTTTATAGACTCTTGCCCGTACACTTTTCTTCATTAAGAGTGAGACTGTATATTGCCACAACCTCCCTGAATTGAGAAAAATTCTGATCATGTTCCGCTGCGGTTTTGCCACAAATTGTGACATCATCCAAATACGAATAAGTACCGGTCAGTTTTTCTTTATTGATAATACAAGGTGTTGTTTTGAACCTGCAAAACATTTCAGGAGGTTGTTATGAAACTCGTAAATAATCGTATAACAATACGATACCAAGTCAATAATCAATAATACTTTTTATTTTAGATTTTTAAATTTTATCCTTTCTTTTTATTTTTTTTTTGAATTTTTGATTTTTTTTTTTTTGATTCGGGTTGAGAATCACTAACATAATTACCTCCTAAAATGTTTTGCAGGTCCAAAACAACACCTTGTATAATGAGGTGTTCTTTGGAATGGAGCGACCCAGTTTGTGAATCCAAATGGTATACGTGTAAATTGCTATAAGTTGCCGCAAACTTCAAAAGCTGTATACTTTTTTTCAGTCAGCAAGATAGGTACCTGATAATATGGACTTCGTAAATCAATTTGGCTGAAGAAGTCGTATTGTGCTACCTTCGATACGATCGATTCTATGTTCGGCAAAGAGTACGCATCCAGTTCAGTAAATTTGTTGATCGTTAACGAGTAATCAATGACAAGACGTTTGGGGTGCGTTGTGCCTCCAGTGACCAAGACTTGAGCTCGCCATGGCGAGTTATTAGGTTCGATAACCTGATCTTTTAAGAGTTTACTGATTTCCTCACTTATGAATTGATTATCAGCTTCAGAATGTTTTCTTGACTTTATAGAAATGGGTTTAATATTATTTGAACGATTACTAAAAAGTGATACAGCAGGCACCGTAGCTTCTATGACGTTACATATCTTAAGGGGTTTTGCCGTGCCTCCGAGTTTGATTTCTACTGATGAATGATCGCTTAGAATGTCATGACCAATTCACATCAGCACAAAGATCTATCAAGACTTAAAGAGGCTTTTCCTTGTAGTTGCGCTCACGTAGCTTGATTGTTGCATAGTAAAATCCGTCTACGAGTGAAGTCCGTTTATTTGAAGCTAGTGTTACCTTTTCTTTCCATGGATAACGTTTCAAGTTTAGCAATAGAGCGAAGTTCTTGTCAATAAAGAACTCCCACTGTCAATCAAGGCATCAGCTTTATAGTTATTGATGGTGATTGAAACTCTAGTCTTATGTAAACTAGCTGGAGATGCTACTGAAATAGCTGATACTTCTGGCTCCTTTGGTTGCGTAACAGCGTTGCTAACTGGCTTATCTGCGGCGTTTCCACTTCTGAATACTTTGGCAAAATGGCCTTTCTTTCCGTAGTTCTGACAAGTTGCGTGAAAAGCTGGGCATTTTGTTCTCTGATGAACATTTCCCCCGCAGAAGAAGCAGCGTCTACGTGATGGAGAAGCGGTCAGATTGGAACTATTTCTCGCTTCATCTGTGTTTTCAATTTGGTAGAGTTCCTTTGTTCCTTCTGGAATTTTGACTTCCTCCGTTTCTTCTGAAAGATAGTTCAAAAATGTTTATTTCCAGTGTTGATATCTTAGTTCGGTGGTTAGAGTCCCAGGATCCACGTCGAACTTCTCAGGTCTGAGCAGTCGCGCAATAGAAGTCATTGCCTTTCTTCACTGCGTTTTTTTTTTTATGCAATCAATTGATACGAGAGAAGGTGAGACAAATAGGAAAACCATTAAAGATATATGGTTTTATTGCATAAAAATTGCAGATGGTATGACAGCTGTGACAGAGAATATTTACCTACTTTATTTTAATAATTTATTTGGTAAACATAAACAACAGCAAATAGTATTTACACCACAAGGTGACCCAAACACGGAAGTTACACGTCCGTGTTTGGGTCACAGAAATTCATATGTCTACCAAATTTCAACTTAATCTGTCCAGTAGATTCGGAGCAAATCGGCTGTGACAGATGGACAGGCTGACTGACAGACACACGAGTTGTCCTATAAAGGTTCCGTTTTTTTCCTTTTGAGGTACGAAACCCTAATAAAATGGTAAATCTCCCAATATTATGCGTACAAACTTACATTTGCATTTGGAATGTATTGGAGAACATGTTTTTCAACTACAATGTTAAGTTTGTTTGTGGCATAATTTCATCCCAACTACGGAACCCTTCATTGTGCGTGGTCCGACACGCACTTGGCCATTTTGTTTAATTAATGACAAAATGAATACTGTTGATGGTAGTATAATTAATATGAAATTAAATAAAGAAAAAAAAAACATATATATTTTGCTCTTTTGGGTGCCAACGAGACCCAATTACTAAGACTTCGCTGTCCGTCCGTCCCTCTTCCACAGAGCTGTATCTATTGAACTGTAATAAGGAGACACTTTTTTGTTTTGGGTGGGAATTTATCAAATAACTTCTCCCGCTCTGGGCGGAGCGGGAGGGTGTGTCAGACCCTTACTGACAAAAACCCACCCGTGTTCCATCCGTTGCCTGTGTTGCCGATACCTCGGTAACCCTTTCGAACTTTCCCGCGACCCCGGCAGGAATAGGCTTTTTTTTAATTCGAATTATTTTCAAGTCGGACTCTTTTCAAAATACTGTCATTGGAATTGCTTATCTGTTTACCGCTAAAAGAGGACTATTTTAAAGTCTAAACAATTATAATGATGATTTAATGTTGACTTTGCAATAAGTGCATTTACACAGAAATATACATATCAAAGCCAATGGGTACCAGTTTTTAGTTTCTACCCATTTATTTTTTTCTTAGTGTTTTATGCGTTATTGTTTTTGTTTCACTCAATACATTTTTTTTTCTTTTTCTAATATGAGAATGCAAATAAAAATAATAATAAAAATGAAACCAATTTAAAAATGAAATGGCTCTGTATGGAAAAACAAACAAAAATAGAGTTTGAAACGTGTGATGCTATAGTGGTCCCATTTGCATCTTAACTCGAATTTGCATAGATCATTATCGGACAAGTCCCACATGGCTGTAGGGTATCCAAACATGGCGGATTTATCGGACATTCCATTTACGTCACCCTGTGTAATTTAAAAAGGCATGTATTTCATCGTACCTCTAATAATTCCCATTTTACGCTCCTAAAAATATTATTGGAAACTATATAAATTACTGCGCCTCTTTTTGTGAACTTAAGAAGCCAAGTAGTTGCGACCAACTCGGATGTAGCACTAGTTGGCCGCGTTTAGTCACAGTTCCAACTAACCTAACCCGTATAACGTTTTTAGAAATACATTAATTTAAAAAAGTGTCCATCATTGGAAGTTCAATAAGTTTTTAGAAAATCAGTTAAATGTTTCACACACTCACACCTACATAAACTCACGCCTTCTTCCCATGGGGGTAGGCAGAAACTATAGAACGCCACCTGTTACGCTCCTTACATACTCCTTTTGCTCCGTTTACGTTCATACATCTGGTCATACACGCACGCCGGTTACGAGTACTACGCACCTGATCCTTTTGAAGAACATCACCAATGAGTTCACTATATATCTTCCTGGGGTTTCCCCTCCCGGCATTTCCACTCACATCTGTCTTGTAAATACCTTTTGTTAGTCGACTTTCATGTTTCCCTTTAAAAAATAATGAATGAAGGAAAATGTGTGCGTTTTATTACCCTTTTCATCCATACCTCTAAAACCGTGGAGTTTTAAGACAAACTGGTTCAGTTGTTACTACTATAAGTAACAAAGCTGAGCACTGTCCACCTTGTTTGTTTCTACAATGCAGTGCTCCAAAGTCCCAGTCCCTATCATAAAGAGGGAAAATAGAGAGAGAGAGAGAGAGAGAGAGAGATAGTACTACTTCCGCAAATTCGGGTACTTACTACTATTAGCTTAAAATATATTTGTACGAACGCATGGAGTTATGGTTGCCAAGAATGTTGCTTTAATTGGACATTCCACTTAGTGATAACTGTTGTATTGTGTTATAAGGAACAGCCGAAAAAAATATTTTCGAGTTAATAGTACCTATTTACATATAAAATGATATACAATTTTGTTCTAGAGTTAATACTGCTTATTTACATATACAATGATATGAACGATATGCCGGGCGCGTGATAGTACGCAGTCGCCGCCAATCTTAAATAACTATAAAAGAGGATTCACTAAAATTAATAGCAGCCCATAATTATCACACTACAGAGCAAATGTGACTTCTAAAACAAAAACGGAACGAACATTGGTCACCGTGATTACCTACCTCATGATATCCATTAACCGTATGTATCTATACAATATTATATATGACGGAAAAGGTACGTCTCGCTCGTTATCATCAGCCATATTTTAACTACTGTGGGCGTACAATGGGAAGTGTTGGTTATTGCACAATAGAAAAACCGTTTGCAGTTTAAATCAAATTATAATTTACGATCAAATAATCATACTAACTATTCACACACTGTAGGTACACGATACAACTACACGGAATGCGTGACAGTTTTTAAACGTGTTCACTTCTGGACCGCCTCTGACAAACTCTGCTTTTCTCCGGTCAAGCGTTATGTTGTAGACTCTGTCGAACGCCGCTTGGTGGCGCTGGCGTTCCGATTAGTCGAACGAGTGACTAACGTATTTCTGACATATTATGTATACATATACAATACAATACCCATGTCTGAGATAAATAACTTTTTTTTTGTTTGGGAAATTGAAGTGTTGGGGGTAGATTAAATAATAAACTATTATTTAGTAAAACGACTTGTATTACTGCCTACCACGGCACTTCTTTAAAACAATTACAGGTACAAAAACAACAATAAGGACTATGGACAATTTGCACAAGTAAAACAGAAAATATAAAATAGTTGGAGCTGACTGGGCGGGACTAGCGTTCTCAAAAGTTCTGGAAGCTATGCGTGTCGCTATACCGAGCGCGCATTCGCCTTGAGGCAAGGTCGAACACTCGGGGTCGTTGACCTCTCCCAGTGGGTTCAAAATAATGCACATCACGGTCCGGCCACGATCGGTTCCGAAGATTTCCGACCGTGCCCGAATGTGTGTTTCGTTCCCCAATCTGGACGTGCATTCGTTTTACATATATAAAGTTGTGGAGTGTAAATAACTGTGTGTAATAATAATTGTAATATATATAGAAATATGTCCATAGATATTTTGTGTGTTATAAATATAGTAAATAAGTAATTGTTGTGAATAATATATAATGTGCTAACCATGGTATAGACAATAATTCCTCGTTTGTTGTCTATGACGAACAAAACGTAAATATGACAGCTGACATGTCGAACGAGGAATTATGTTAGGTTATGTAATGTGTTGTGTGTAGTGTTTACAATTAGCTTTTAAGAGATATAATTAAGAAACTAATCGTTCTAACCACTACAAAATTATCAAATAACTTCTCCCGCTCTGGGCGGAGCGGGAGGATGTGTCTGACTCTTACTGACTAAAACCCATCCGTGTTCCGTCCATTGCTTGTGTTGCCAGGGGCCCCGGTATCCCTTTCGGACATTCCCACGACCCCGGCAGGCACCGGCCCAAAGTGTCCCTACACTTGTGCTGACATCTCCTTGAGGCGCGCGTGGAACACAACGCGCCGTCGACTACTAACTTGTACTACTCACTAATAACTAACTCGGCAACCTGCGGGGAATGTGCGTAACACACTCACAATCCCAATGCCATATATACATTTTGAAAATTCAACAATATTCATTGCGTTATTTACGACGTCGAGCAGAAGGATTTCTCAAACGTATAAAGCAATGGATTTTAAACCTTCAAAATCCTTCGGATTATGGGGGAAAGTATGTTACGCAATTGAGGTGCAGGTATCTAAATACCAGAACAGTTTATTTGGATTTATGTATATTCCGGACTAGCTGCTGTCCGCGCTTTCACCCCCGTGGCTTTTTCTAAAATAAAAGTAGTCGGAGATTAGCCGAAATAAACAGACAGACAGACAGTCAGAAAGACAAAATAAAAAAAGGTTTTTTGTTATTAGTACCGTATATGTATAATAATATGTACTTTCATATTCATGTAGTAAAAAAACAAATAACCAGACTGCAAAAACACATAACTGAAAAGGAAGGAAAAACAAGCATTATAATCTATATAATTTTGGTCTTGCAGGCGGGGAACAATCAAAAGTTACACCATATTTCAGGTTATTCGACTGTCCCCGCTTGCAAGACCAAAATTATATAGATTATAATGCTTGTTTTTCCTTCCTTTTCAGTTATGTGTTTTTGCAGTTCGGATTTTTGTTTTTTGAATAATTTATTTTATTTCAAGCTTTTTAGTTTTATAAATATATATATTTGAAAATTACTCATTACTAGCTTTTATTTGATACCAATATTGTTGCAATTAATAAAAAAAAAAAACTTCCCCGCCTTTTTTGTATTTGCAGATGCAATTTATAAATATTATATAGCTTATGCCACTCCCACAACTAAGACGAATCGAAAGACACCTCATATGTTAAAATCCATCAAGCCGCTTAGGCTACCGAGCGTGCCAAAAATAGACATACATACATTCATACATACATACATACATACATACTCTCGAAAAACATTACCCTCCTGAGGCAGTCGGGTCAAAAGCTGTTATTTTGACATTAAAAACAGACTGTCTGAATGAACCGAATTTTATTTATTTTTATATAAACTACAACATAGTCACCCTACTGACAACGCACGGCGCGGCGTGAAGGGCGTGCTTTCAATATTGTTCTGTTCAATTTTACTGCGAGCGGTCACGTGACCGTACCCGTACGTTGAACATGGGTTCGCGACATTGTACCCGCGATTATTTCAGTATTTTTATACCGGTATTATGCTGAAACATGGTGAAAATACGAATCTTTGAACAAAACATTTCTCCCGCGATAAGCGAATTGCAGTCTCGCATTTTTATTAAGTAGCTAGTTGTTCTGATTTATTTAATTAGGGTTGTATACAATACAAATATACAAATGAAAAATATATAATACGCCGATACAAATAAACGCCGTGCATTAACCAATTTAAAGTGGTATTGATATACCACTTTAAATTTGTTTTTAATTTAGTATAATAGTAGGTACAACAAATGTACTTATCTCATTTTAAGAAATCAGTAACCAAAATGTATTTGACTTTAACGTAAAAATAATTAGGTAAGTCAGTTCGCGAAGATCCAAATCTCAGTAGATTTGGATCTTCGCGAACTGACCTGACGATCCAAATCCAGTGATTTGGATCGTCGCGGACAGTCCTTCCTAATTGAAAAGAATTATTTTTGGACAGGTTCATCTCCTCCAAAATCAATGAGATGAGAAAGAAAACTGTCAGCTTCGTCCTTCAAGGTATACTCAGACTCAACTAACTGCAACCTATTATAGTCAGAATTTACATCATAAACCCCGGAATTATATCGAACTAAAACCGCTTGGAAGTTCTCCAATAACGAAATAATTTACTTGTAAATACCATAGAATAACAAAATGTACAGAAATGAAACCCCTGGTCTGCATTTTAAAGCCCCATTTAGACGATGCAAGTTTCTCGCCTGTGGCATTGAAGCATTGAAGTAAAACATTTCTTGCATTATCTAAATACTGTGACGGTGCAACTTATAGTATGCCAGAGGCAATTAAATCGGGCTTAAAGTGTTAGATTCTTAGGTTATTTTCGGAGCGTAAGAAACTTTCAACGGTAGTCAGTCATGACAGTCATGACGGTCATAAGTCATATACAGGCGCCGCATCCACGATTCCTCACAGTAAGCAACCCGTCTATATAGCCTGAGGAAAGCGTGGCGACGCGTTGATCGCGCCGCATCCACGATTCCTCACAGTAAGCAACCCGTCTATATAGCCTGAGGAAAGCGTGGCGACGCGTTGATCGATGCGTTTCGCTATCGATCATCGATAAAATTGACAACCCTTCTTATTTGGTTGCGTGCGAGTCGTAGTAAGTTGGTGGAACAGGAACTTATGGCCTGTTCCGAAAGTATCTGGTGCGAATTTAAACAAATGGATCAGAAAATGTACCTATGGATGCCAATTTGTAGTGCCACTTTTAAATTGAGCTTTGCTTTGATTTGAATAGTTAAACCCAAAATTCTTACACCACCTTCCAGCAGGCTTAGCATGACACTCTCTATTTCTTTGAAGAATAGACACGGCTCTTTCTATACAAAGTGACATTTCGTTTCTCAGTTTTTGACATCTCACCGTAGAAATCCTTCTACAATCTGTCATCTAGTCTTTCGTTTCTAACGATCTTTGTCTAGGTCCTTTTTTATGTAGAAAGATTTCTACGGTGGGATGTCAAAAAAGGAGAAATGAAATGTCACTTTGTATGGAAAGAGCCGTGTCTATTCCTCGAAGAAATAGAGAGTGTCATGCTAAGCCTGCCGATGTGTTTCATTTGAGAATAAAATTAAGTAAATTTTTTTACAACCTCTTTTTTCATCGATGATTTTTTAATTACAATTGCATAAACATTATTCAATCAATAATTGTTGGAAAAAGTGGTGAGATATAAAATTAAAACATTTTAAATACAGATTAATGTGATACTAATTCCCTTTTGTGAGTGATTGCGTAAGAATTTTATCTGGACAGGGGTTTGTTTACAGTTTCATGTGGTACTTTTGGAACAGTCATTATAAGAGTTTCTATTCTATTTGATTTACTTGTTCTATGACAATACTCTTGCCTCACAATCACACTGCCCGCATAACCCCCCTATTATTATCACCAATTACGTTGCCGTTTTGAAACAAAACCGCTTCAGCTATGGTCGAAATGACCTTGTGTTCTGACAGCTTGAGTATTATATTAGTATTGATTAAAATATTTTAAGTGTTGGCAATTCCACGCGATCTCGTATCGTGGTAAAGTTGAACGTAATAACTCGGTTTTACGATACGGTTTTAGGGCAAAAACCGGATGTCCTTGACTGTTTCAAGTACCTTAACTATGACGGAATAAATATGCGGTTTTGGAGAAACTTATGTAGTTGATTGACTGTTTTTAGTAGTTATACGGAAATGATTCGCAAATTACGCAAGGTATTCCAAACTAATAATATTCCATTGCCTGTATGTGATCCAACTCGGGGATCCTTGATGCAGGCAAAAAGACTACTAACCTGAAATGGGATTGGGCGGGTCACGTCAGCCGCAATCACAGTGACCGGTGGGCAACAGTGTCCACACGGTGGGTACCTAAGGATGGACGGTGCCGCCGCCGCCGAAGCCGACGCATGAAGAGGTGGCGAGACGACCAAGACGCGTACCACAAGGGCTGGATAGAGCTGACTCTGGAAAAGGATGCCTGGAAGGATTTAGAGGAGACCTTTGTTCAGTAGTGGAACTACAGAGCACACTAATAAAAAAAAAATGTGGACGTGAGAAAGCATATAAACAAGACATGTGCTTAGGCAATCAGACCTGACATGTGCGTCGCATTTTGTACGCATTTTGCCGCAGCCGCACGTCTTTTTTTTTGGTTGGGAAATCATCAAATAACTTCTCCCGCTCTGGGCGGAGCGGGAGGGTGTGTCAGACTCTTACTGACTAAAACCCACCCGTATTCCTTCCTGTTGCCTGTGTTGCGGGGGCCTCGGTGACCCATAAGTACCTTCCCGCGACCCCGGCAGGCATCGGCCCTAGTGGACCCCTACTTTTGTGCTGACGACATCTCTTTGAGGCGCGCGTGGAATACGACACGCCGTCGAAATATAATATGTCTGATCGTTGTTGTTTGAGATCCCCAAGCCCTCGCGCTCTTACATGGATGAATATTGAAATCAAAAATATTATTGTTATCGAGCTGTCCATAGTAATATATTTATGCTGAACATACCGTAGCAGCTGCACTGGAAGTAGCAATATCATCAATCAGTCTTTATTGACCAACTATCGGATATTCTATCTTCGCGTCCTCTCTTTTTAAACACAGAGCCGACCACCAAAATTGCATCATAGCCTTTATCAAAGGGACTTGTGGCTAAGTAATGCCGCATAAACAGCCGCATGGGTCGATCGATAAGGTTAAGCTACGCTTGCCGCGGTTGGTCCGTGGATGGGTAACCATCTTTACATACCAAGACTCCTTGTGCCTCGGAAATACGTTAAGCCGTTGGTCCCAGCTGTCATTTGTAGATCTTTGACAGTCGTTACGGGTCGTCAGAAGCCCGAAAGTCTGACAACCAGTTTTACCAAGAGGTATCGTGTTGCCCAGTAACTGGGTTGTGGAGGTCAGATAGGCAGTCGCTCCATGTAAAATACTGGTATTCAGCTGCTCCCGTTTAGACTGAAAGTCGACCCCAACTTCGTTGGGAAAAGGCTAGGCAGATGATGAGCCTTTATCAAAGCTTTTCTTATTTATAAAACTTTAGCAACCATAACACTAAGCAATAAATAAATAATTTCAGAAATTGTTCGCGTCACGTCTAACATGACACATAAAATAAATTACAGCTAATTTTACCAACTGTATCACAGCATTACTTCAGATTTTTGGAATATAGGTAAATGATAGATAGAAGACACCGAAACACTGTTTTTGTAGCACTATTCTCTAATCTGTGAAGACCTTATCAAGCTTGTTCCTGAAATTGCTTCAATGCCGTCAAGGAAACGTTTCCCCACCCTGCTATTTTATAGCTAATATCTCCTTTCCAGGAGGCCTATTATTACCATTGCGAAAGGCTTTTACACAGACAGATTGCTTTATAATCGTTGCTACGTAACGACATTTTACCAACGCAATTTAACCAAATCTGCCAGCATTTACATTGAAAAAGATCGTAATTTTAAATCATGCAAAATCTAACCTTGGTTTTGAGGCAGCGACTGACCGGTAGCCTGCTATACGATAGGACTGGTTCAAGGGTAAATTTTGTTATTCATGAGCCCCAATAGGAGTTAATCTGATTGCCTGAAACGTATACTTTAAGTCGAACGCTGGACAGGAAAATTTACGTAGAGGTAGAATTTTTTACAACCCGTCTTGAGCAAGAATGGTGATCAATGCTCGTGCCATCACTGTAGAGAGAATAGGTCTTTGCCCAGCAGTGGGACAATAGTTGGGTAGCATTATTATGTTTTATTTCATTAAATACATATATATTATATTTAAAAATACTCGTTTATAAAAAAAAATATAAAAACATTTAAAAATATAAATTAAAAAGTAGCGCACCGGTATCGGGCACATGATACAAGCTACGTGGCGTCAGGGCTCCAGAGAACCGTATTGTTATTATAATTTATGAGGATATCAAATGTGATACTTCTTTGAAAATGTAGAAGATCTATCCTCGTGTACAACTCATGCCATTATCAAACTATTAACCCGTTCAGCAATGTGGTAGTCAGCGATGCGGCTGACTGTACAGGATGCGTCGAAATTTTTAGTATCGCCACTAATGGAGGCTATTTTATGAACCCTGCCCATTTAATAACAAATATATAAAACTCTTTATTCCATACCACATGATCCATAAATAACATCATCGTCATCATCATTTCAGCCGAAAGACGTCCACTGCTGGACATAGGCCTCCCCCAAGCACCGCCACTTCGACCGGTTTTGTGCTTCCCGCATCCAGCGGATTCCTGCGGCCTTCACAAGGTCATCGGTCCACCTTGTAGGAGGCCTTCCAACGCTACGTCTTCCGATACGCGGTCGCCATTCCAGATCCTTTCGGCCCCATCGGCCATCTGTTCTGCGAGCAATGTGCCCTGCCCACTGCCACTTAAGTTTGGCAATTCTTCGGGCCATGTCGGTGACCTTGGTTCGCCTACGGATCTCTTCATTTCTGATTCATAAATAACACAATTTAAAAAATAATACTAAAAATAATCAATAATACATTGTATGTGTTATTGATTATTTTTAGTATTATTTCAATTTAGTATTATTTTAAGCTCACGCCTTTATTTACATTTACGGGGATATTTTCAACCACAGCTTGTAGGTCTTGGTAGCATACATCCTATCAGAGAGGTCCTTAACTATTATTATACTTTTTCTATACGTACCTACCCGGGACATGAATTATGCAATTCTGCTTCTCTGAATGGCATTGAACGCGTTCAGCTTCGCCTCGCCTCCGCGAACATTCCAGATGCACTACAGTAGTGGAAGCTGCAGGGCTAAACCTGAAAAAAAGCATATACTCATGCTTTTTTCGTTCGTTAGTGAAACTATAATAATGTATAATTAAAAAGAAAGAAAATACATTTATTTGCACTAAATAATTTATTTCAACATTTGTATCTGTAATTTTTATGGTGTACATAATAAAGAGTATTCTATTCTATTTTATTCTATTCTAAGGGAAATATTTAACTGATCATCTTAAAACTTATTGACCTTCTAATGATGTACATATTTTAATGAAATTAAAAAAAATGCGGTTCTAATGATGCACACTTTTTAAATAATTAACCCTCTTTAACTTTCTGGCCTTTTCTCACGTTGGTCGCAGTAAATAAGCTAGGGCATCCCATCCAAATGGGTTAGGTTAGATTGGAAGTTGGAACTGTGACCAATCGCGCGCGAGCCGAGCGAGCGACGCAAGCGGTGCCGGTGCGGCCGGCAAGCACTACATCTACGTAAGTTGGTTGCATTAACTTGGCTACTAGTGTTAAATTATATTTTGAGGAACGCAAAATGAGATTTATTAGAGCTTCGATTAAAAACATGCCAATAATTAATACGAAAGCACTTCGTACCAGAAAAACACCGAAAATAAGAGTAATATTTTAGTAATTTACTGACACAATCTTTAAGGAAACTTTCTACATATTATTCGTCTCGTTTCTTTTGTCATTTCACAATAAAAGAATAACTCCGGTAGACCCGAAACCTTTTCAGCCCGTCAAAAATTCATTTCACGGGTTTTCAGCGTTTCGAATAAAATTACAATGTACCAAATAAAATATTATCTGTGATCACGCAATGCGAACACGCACAGAGCTCACTTACTTATATACTGCGTACGTATATATGCAATATACATGCTCATTTTTATAGTTTACAGTAGGTACTTTCCTTTCATTAGGGTAATGAACTTATAACCTTTATTTATTTGGTATTTGACCAATTATTTCAGCCGTTTAACGTTGACTTGGAAACAAATACCGGCCGGATATATGTATGTACTGCATCAAAGAATTATTTTGTACGATTTTTAAGGCATTCTTATAGGAGGGTTTAGGAAAACGGTGTAATCGTGGCATTATTAGGACATGCACCGAATATAATGATCAAGCCATTTGCTCAGACTTATTTACAGCAGTATCCACAATCCAAATAGTTTTTACGAGCACATAATTGGAATCAGTTGAAGTCGTTTGATGATTATTATAATAAAAATAAATAAAAATAAGTTTATTGACACAAAATACCTTTGTATACAATTCCAATACATTTCACTTAGGTATATTGTATTTTAAGGAAAGGATGCACAAATAGTGAAAAACCCTGCTTCCTAAACTAGGGGAACCCTGTGACCTAGGAGTCAGTGTTCTACTGTAACTTCGTGTACAAAAGAAACCTTTATTTATTTATGTGTGTTAATAAACCCATAATGACCTGAATTAATTATGAATCTGAATGTGTGAGGATGTGTGTATAGGTAGGTATGTGTGGCGGTGTGAGTGGGATGGGATGTGGTGTGGTGTGGTGTGGTGTGATGTACGAGAGAGGAGGGGGTGTTATGTGGGTGTGTGTGTTCGTGTAGGTGTGTCCGTCTGATGTTGCAAGTGTTTCATATACGTTTCTGTAAAATAATAAAGATAATCACGTGCCTACATTATTTTAGAAATAAGGTCTTCTGTACGAGAATAGTCCTGATTATACAGCCAGTTTTGTAATTTGGTTTTGACTTCATGTTTGTTTAAATTACTTATTTGGATATGTTTGTTGACCCTTCTGTAAATGAGTGAGCTTATTACATAAAGCTGGCGGCTAGCAAGAGCTGTTTTGTGAGAGACAGATGGGCATGCAGATTTGGTTTTACGAGAGGATGGATCTAACGGGGGGACCTGACTATGCTTCCTGAGGGTGGAACTGAGCACAAAAAGCTGCCGGACTGTAAGTACCCTGCAATCCGCGTACAATTCTCTTGTGGGAAATCTATACGGCTTACCGAGCATTACCTTGAGCACAGCCCTCTGGGCGCGCTCCAATCCCAGCACTATCTAGTACTTATCTAGTACTTTTCCAGGGACTTCGTCTATCCTTAACTCCCTATCCCAAGGAAATTTCGGAAAATCCTGCCTTATTCCTTGTCCACATTTTGAAGGTGAAAAATTTCGGCTTTTTAGGTCCAAGGGTTTGGGCTGGGCGTTGATGAGTCAGTCAGTCAGTGAGTGAGTGAGTGAGTCAGGACTTTTCTTTTTATGTGAAAGTCATAATTTTAACATAAAATGTATCAATCAGTAATACTGTAGCTTGCCATTAGTGAAAGTATATTCGGAATCGGATCAGTACTTGCGAAGATTACCCCCATTTACAAACTCACAAATTTGACCTCTTTATTATACTTGTTGGTACTTATTTTTATCAAGTCACTAGTGAAAAGTTTGGATGCGAAGTCCCTGTTTCAAATGCATAAACCAACCTATAGAAACCCTCAAAATACTTAAGCTAAATAAATCATTGAACTGCTCGAATGTAAGTAACGAGCCTAAGTTGGCAAGTTACTTGATAGTGTTAACTTGAGTAGGTTTTTTAGTAAGTTGTGGAGTTAGAAACCTAGTTCCTATTCATTAATACATTCTATTTTTAATGGAACGGAAACTAGTAATTACATCCTAACTAATATTATAAATGCAAAAGTGAGTTTGTTTGTTTGTGCTTTCACGCAAAACCGGGCGAACAGATTTGGATGTAATTTGGCACATGGGTAGACCATGACCGGGTGCAAGTACTGATCCGATATAAAAACATACTATTGTCATAGAAAGTCTCACTATTGCCGAGTGCCAGAGCTTATGTTTTATGGTATGATATCTTGACTTAATTTCTTTCTACTCCCATAGGAAAAAGGCGTGACTTCATGTAAGTACGTATTATACATGATTTCCACGTGACGGAAAATTCAAATTTTCTTACATTTTATTGCAATTTGCAGGTCAGTGTCAGGTTGTATGTGTATTACGCAATTGCCCCGCAGTTCTAATTTAAGGAGTTGTATTGCTGATTCTTCTATATTAATCTACGTATAGTAATATTATAAAGAGGAAAGATTTGTATTTTTTTTTGTTTTTTGTATGTTATGAATAAACTCAAAAACTACTGAACCGATTGTAATCATTATTTCACGAATAGAAAGCTACATTATTCCAAAATGACATAGACTATATATTTTCAAAAAAAAACATAGAGATCCGTACGTAAGTTGCAATAATGTAAACCAAGGTAGCAAAAAAATACCAACAAAAATCACTATTTGCTGTCCGCTGTGAAAACTATTGATGATACATAAAAATAATGTAGTACATAATTGTAGTACTCATCATTATTCACAAAAAAGTTGCAATAGCATAATGTCTAACTATTATAGTTAAGTCACAATAATCACTTTGTTGAGACTTGACAGTCTCAACGCGCGGGGTCCTACGAACCGCGCAGTGGAGAAGGTGCGGGAGAAGGGATGTAACATCTACTCGTATGTAATAAATAAAAAGATTGCAATCATTCTTTTCCGAAAACTATCTTTTAAACGGGATGGAGAGAGTGTTGAACTTTGTTGACGAAGATACGAAATCCACGCGGACGATCGCGGGCGAGGTGCTAGTAGATTATTATTCTGTAAAATCGTATTTGTTACGTCGCCAACAATTTTATTTTATTAACATACAACTTGACACTGACCTGCTAAAAACGTAAGAAAATTTGAATTTCGCGGGCTACCTTAGCGCATCCCTTAATTTGAAAATAATGAAGACATAATTCTCGTTGCTTGTAAAGTTCTTTATACAATCCGACCCAAATTGCCCTTGTAAACATCATTGCTTGTTATCTTCCAACAAACTAACCTTTTTGAGACTTATACCGGTAAAACTCAAGCTAGTCTCAAGTAATGAAGAACTAAAATAGTTTTTTTTACAAGAGATAATTCTCTGTCAGTATTGATCCGATAAAAAACACACACACCATTGTTCTAGAAAGTCACACTATTGCCGAGTGCCAGAGTATATATGTTAAGGTATGATATCTTGACTTCGTTTCGTTCTACTCCCATGGGTAAAAAGGCGTGACTTCATGTAAGTACCTACGTATACATGATTTCCACGTGACGGAACATTCAATTTTTTTTTTACATTTAATTGCAATTTTCAGGTCAGTATCAGGTTATACAACCTGATACTGACCTGCAAATTGCAATAAAATGTGATGCATACATGGTACAGATCCTTAAATTAAAACTGCGGGGCAATTCTAATTTAATCAGCAATACAAATCCGTACGTTACGTTACGTTCCGATCCCTAAAGGAAAACCAAGTTCAGATACCTTTAATTATAGACTAGTGGCTGTACTCTCCACGCCTGCTAAAGTACATGAGTCGGCTATTCAGCGCTCCGTTCAGGAACAAATGCGTGCGCATCTGTCAGATGCGCAACATGGGTTCCGACCTGGACGCAGCACTGCTACAAAACTTATTAACTTCATGGTACAGGTGGTGCCGGCAGTAGACTCGGGGGTACAGGTAGATGCTGCGTACTTCGATTTTAAAAAGGCGTTCGACACGGTGGATGATGACATCTTGTTAAGGAAGCTAGCGAAAATTGGATGTACACTACCTCTGCTACAGTTCTTCGCTAGCTATATGAAGGATCGCCAGCAATATGTCGACTACAATGGCTGTGTATCTCAACCGTAATACACGAGATCGGGCGTGAGCCAGGGCAGCAATGTAGGACCTCTCGAGTTTATTGTAATGATAAATGACTTGCCGGAAGTTGTCAGACAGGGGACTTGTTTATTGTTTGCGGATGACCTGAAATTGCTGCTCGAGGTTCGGGATCAGTCAAATTGTGAACGCCTACAGGAAGACATTGACAGAGTGGTCGAATGGAGCAATGGCAACAAACTGCATTTTAATGTTGCTAAATGTTCGGTGATGTCGTTCACTCGCGCGCGAACTCCCTTGAGTTATCAGTACAAGGTTGAGGATGTGCCGATGCAACGAGTGTCTCAGGTACTATTGGCAAAACTTAAGCATGCTCACTTTAGAAAATATTTCTGCGGCAAGCGCAGCTAGTGACAAACCACACCCCTTCCTGGTTTCGTCCAATTAGAGACAATATGAATTTGTGTGAGTATAGGGCGTGTAACAAAAAATATAAATATGTGTGGTATGTTGGTTACTCACTGCACGAGCCGGTATTATTCGCGCGAGCCGAGGGCGAGCGAGCGCGATAAGGGAGTCGAGTGTGTGCGCGTTTCATACGACGGTTTTCAACTTGAGAGGAAAAAAAGAGACTGGTATTGTTATTAGTTTCGTACGCCGCTAGGTATTTCTCTCTAGATTTTGCAGGCAACAGGCTGTCACTAGCGTTTCGTGCCTAGATTAGTATTTCCGGGGGGTTAAATCTACGCGTTGCTCTTCGCTCTTCTTTCCTAATTGAAGTCAACATTTTTGATAATAATTAACCACACAATGAAAACGTTAACAAGTATTTCTGGAAAATACCGCGCTTGTTTTGTTTATCCCGCGCGCCGCAGGTGTAAATAAAGGCGCTGGAAAAACCGCTAAACAGCCTATATAAAAAATATAATAAACAAAATAATGTTTTGAATAAGCAAATTAAGGTTAATATGTAGTGAAAAATATATAATTTTATGAAATGATGATAATTTTGATGATTGATTTATCTGATGTAACGAATTTTTTTTTCTCAAAAATATTCATTGTTTTTGGACAAAAACTGCGTATATTGAAAAAAGAAATGTAAAGTAAAAATACTTCTATATAATAAGCTGAATTTCTGAGTCACTTTACAAGCAAGTGTGTTGAAGAAATATTTCGTAATTTTTTGCGACCGTATTTTATGGCCGTTCTATAAAGCCGATCTATTGTTTAACCAGATGTTCTGACGTTCCCACTGAATAACAATGGTGCTTAGATAATGAACTTATTTTTATTGCAGTTGCAAAAGTTGCGACAGCAATAATAAAAAAATCTGATAACATTGTATAAACTGCGCCAAGTAATGGTTCAAATACTACTGTAAGTAATTTTGCTATTTTAATCAAAACAGCAATAAAAGAAAGAGATAGCAAATGACAATTTCTAACAAAACTACGTAACTTGCTTCGTTTTAGGGTTCCGTAGTCAACAAGGAACTCTTATAGTTTCGCCATGACCGTCTGTCTGTCTGTCTGTCCCCGGCTTAGCTCACAGACTCTTACTAGAAAGCTGTAATTTGGCAAAGTGGTAAACAAAAATGCTAAATAAAGTTTTTTTAGGGTACGCGTATAGCAATACCAATAATACATTTTCTAAACCAAACGGAAGATATTAGTACGAAATTACTTCTTGTCAACAATAACAATTCATAAAGCGCTCTCGCTGGCCGTGCCCATTAAAAAAATGTCTTACAAACAAGTGAGCATAGCACGCGCCTAGTGTGACTGTCACACACACTATACATAATTACATTAATACAAACACGGCTAAAATACGCTTCATGCATCCCATTGGCCAAAACGCTTGCATCGGGCGATCGAGTCGTGAGCCGTGCTATACGATTATCGCCTTAGAGGTGAGCATGCGGAAGATTGGCCGATAGTACGAGACTTAGGGGTAGTTTTCTCTCAGGAACTAAATTTCCGCGAGCATATCAATAAGATATGTAAGAAGGCATACAGAAACCTAGGTTTCGTACTCAGGCAGTCCCAAGGATTCACCAACATCACGACACTAAGGGTACTATATGACGCGTTAGTCAGAAGTCACCTCGAACATAGCGCATTCATTTGGGCTCCTCATGAGGCGAAATATAGTGTTATGTTGGAACGTATCCAAAATAAGTTTACGCGACACTTGTATTACAAGCTGCATGGGGTATATCCATTATACCCATTGATATACCCTACACTATTTGTTCTGGGTATGATAGGGTATAACACTCTAAGAGTACGACGGAAGTTTTCGCTCGTAGCGTATGTAGTGAAACTACTACGTGGCGTGGCGCATAACCCGGGAGTGCTGCGACACCTACAGCTGTACGTGCCCGACCGGTACGTATGGAGGCGGCAACGCCCGCCCCTGCTCGCTGTACCTGCAACCAGGACCAACCTACTGGCGAGAACTCTTCTCACTAGAGCCATTCGCGTGGTGAATGAGGTGCACGGGAGGGTTGATGTATTGTGGTGCAACTTGAGTGAATTCGCAAAAGTTACACTATATGTACCGTAATATCGGGGTACATTAGCCCTAGGGTATAACTTTGGCCCAAAACGACAAAAAGTTAAACTTCCCGCCACACCGCACTTTAGGAGCTATTGAAGTAGTTCGCGCTATATATCGATAGATGGCGGTATGGGGCGGTCGGTAAAATAGTTTCACGTTCACAAAGCGGATTGGTCAATTTGTAATTAGACTCACAGGTACTACATGTAAAACACGTGAAGTTATTATGTGCAAACTTTGTCACAAAACAATAGTATCAGGTAAGTGCAAGTGTTTTTTAATAATCAATCGTAACAGATATGTATCTAGGATTCTAATGTGACATAAATCAAAGAGTTAAATACATTTTTGTGAGAAGTATATGATAATTAAAATTACAGTATACTTTGGCCATCGTTTTCGGGTATCTTTGACCCATGGGAAGATATTTCAGAAAGAGAACAAGCTGGACCCTCGGGCTTGAGTCAAACAAATTCCAAGAAAAAGGGAAAACCAGGAAACGCTTAATTCATAGAAGTTCCTCCTCAGAGAGCAGTGACGCAGAAATAAGTCTCGCTTCATCTTCTGTAGATGTCATAACGGCACGAGATCAACCTGATGATTCAGAAGAAGATTTACCTTTGACGCAGGCTACGTTTCTAGATAATAGTCCAGCACCGGAAGAACCACTGGCTGAGTTTTCAAAGTCCAATTCTCTGGATTGTAATGCTAGACCCATAGAGGACCCACTTTTGGCTTAACGTAGGAAATCCGAAGATCGAAGAAGAGTAGAATCTGTTATTGAGGAGAAGCGTCAGGATGAAAATGACTACTGTGTCGATGATCATGTGTTGGTTAAATGGGATTCACGTGTTTATCCAGGGAAAATTATATCGAAGTCTGTAGAAGGAGCGCTAGTAATTTGCATGAAGAGAAGAAATTTCTGGAGATGGCCTGCAATAAAAGATGAACAATTATACTTGGGAAGCAGTGATAAAGAAAATTAATGTTCCTAAATTTGTGAAAAAGGGCTTATTTATTGTACCTGAAATTCATTTAAATAATACGGATCAGTCTTATTATTAACCTAAAGATTCTCAATTTTTGAAGACTGATTAGTAACAGATTGGTTAGGCACCTGGTAAAATAATTTGTTAGTGTATGGATGTTAATTAAAGTTACACATGTTGAGCTACTTCGAATCAATATAATTTATTAGTTTAGAAGTTTTATCTGATAGTTTTGCTAAAGATCTAATTAAAAAAGCCATGTTCTAAGTTTTTTTTTTTTAATTTGTGTTGTTTATTTTAAAGTTTTTCAGTACAATAAAAACAAGTTAATCAAGATAACACGTCTTTCTTTGATATATGAAATCAATCAAAACAGGTTTCTTTGCCCTTTCATTGAAAACCGTTACATTTTACTACATAGAAAAATGAGGGCCAAATAAACCCGCTTCAAAGTACAACTTTGGCCCAAACTTTAAGACAAAAAAAAAAAACTTAGGGGTTATTTTCTTAAGTTTTACGTATGTACATGAGTTGATTATATTCACAACTAAACACCTATTTCTATTTTAGAGATATGGTGCTTCTTAAATTGAAGTACTCAAACGCGAAGTAAAAAGATCATGATTTTGGGACAAAGTACCCCGACCTTACGGTAATAAGTTATTTAGATTAAGATATTTTTTAACTAGGTATAAGGTGTAGATTAAGGATTTAGTTAGTAAGGCCACTCTGTCGCATTGGATCATAGATCTGTAATGATAGTATAGGTAAGATTGTTATAAATAAATAAATAAATAAATATTAATCTATACGTATACTAATATTATAAAGAGGAAAGATTTGTATTTCTGTTTTTTGTATGTAACGAATAAACTCAAAAACTACTGAACCGATTGTAATCATTCTTTCACGAATAGAAAGCTACATTATTCCAAAATGACATAGACTATATATTTTCAAAAACATTAGAGATCCGTACGTAAGTTGCAATAATGTAAACCAAGGTAGCAAAAATTTACCAACAAAAATCACTATTTGCTGTCCGCTGCGAAAACTATTGATGATACATAAAAACAATGTACTACATAATTGTAGTATTCATCATCGTTTACAAAAAAAGTTGCAATAGCATATGTCTAACTATTATAGTTAAGTCACAATAATCACTTTTTGTTCAAATTCATCAATTAAAACATGCAGTCGGGATAGGTAGGATCTAATGACGCTAATACTCATATTTTAATATTATTCCTTATCTACGTAATTAAATAATTTAAAAATAAAGGTTGTAACTATATCCATCTATAAATGGCTTTTTAAACTTTTTGAATTGGAGCTTTCGTTTAGAAGTTACGACGAGTAGATAGTAAAGGTATGAAAATGCCGACCGAAATTAAAATACGTTATTCTTTCTTTAGAATTACTCCTAACTTTAATAAATCCCTTCTGTTTCAGTAACCGTAGATTACGTTTCGAAATACTTAAATCGGACATTATATTCAAAAGATATCATTTAAAGTAACACGGCAGACCCCCGTGGCAGAACCCCACGTCAGAACCCTGCGGCAGAACCCTGCGGCAGAACCCCGCGGCGGAACCCCGCGGCAGAACTCCGCGGCAGAACCCCGCGGCAGAACCCCGCGGCAGAACCCCACGGCAGAACCCGCGGAGTCCTACGCACCGCACAGTAGGGAAGGTGCGGGAGAAGGGATGTAACATCTATGTAATAAATAAAAAGATTGCAATCATTCGTTTTCGAAAACTATCTTTTAAACGGTATGGAGAGAGTGTTGAACTTTGTAGGCGAAGATACGAAATCCACGCGGACGTAGTGCTATTATGATTATTATTCTGTAATTATTGTTATCATTATGTATATTTATATAAAGCCGTATGTGTTACGGTCGCCAATCATATTTTAATTAACATACATAACATACATATTTAATTTAAAAAATGTAAGAAAATTGAATTTCGCGGGCTACCTTAGCGCATCCCTTAATTTGAAAACAAAGTAGAAATAACTGCGTTCGTAATTCTCCCTGCTTGTAAAGCTCTTTATATAATCCGACCCAAATTGCCCTTGTAAACATCATTGATTGTTATCTTCCAACAAACTAACCTTTTTCTACTCCACCGAAAGTAGAAAAGGTTACTTTGTTTGCGTTAGAACCGTGATAAAGATGTAATAAAAAGGTCTATACTGCGGTTTATTTTAAAATAGCTTAAGTGGATTATTCGTGTTAGGACAAATTCTGGTTTGGGCAGATTCATGTTACGGCAGATTCTTTTTTTTGGCAGATTCTTAACAAGACATATTTTAGAGTTATCTACAGAAGTATTATGTAAGGATTATATGCAAGTTTGCATTGTTTGGAAAAGTATCTGTTGCGGTTAAAAGGTCCTACACACGACCTGATCTGATGCCTGATATGGTCAGATCAGGAGCGATATCATGTGGTCTCTATAGTCTTACTCCTTTTGCCTTCGAACTCCTTGCTCATAAGGTATTCATTAAGCATATTACGCACTTCGGACAGATTTCTGCGATTTTCTTCGTTCAATGGATAAGAATAAAATTAATAGTTACCTATATTGTCGTGTTTTAATAATAAGGCGTCTTAATATGCTGCAGAGACGATTATCATGATCATTAAATTTCATTTGGGTTTTTCTTTTGTGGAAAACAAAATTATTGTAAACTGTCAATCTATAACTATTTGGAATCCCACAGGCGAACCATTTTTATACTTCAGTTAGGGAATATTAAATAATAAATGATATTTATTTCAGTAAATTGGTTTTAAACACTTATAAACGACTAAAATAAATTATGTTTTTAAATTAACCAAAACAAGACAGTCGAGGCAGTTTAACTGCTTAGTACGTAGTCTTGTGGTAAGAACAAGTAGCTTTTAACAGTTTAACCTATTGACCGCCACGTCAAAAAAGCAAAGACGTGCCCTCGGCGCCAAGCTATGAATTATTCCTTAAAATCTGTCATGTAGTCGTGACTGTGGCAGCACATTTTGGTCTGTCATCTATACATGATTGTGGCGGTTGAAAGAACGGTCGTATCAATCTCACTTTGGTCCAGAAATTAGGGCACGAGACTAATACGACTCATCAAAAGCTCAACAGATTTCCCTCAACCTGTGACCCGGATGCTGGTGACACAAATATTTGTTTGGCCCTCTCAGGTATTTGTTCCAAGTTCGGAACTTCAGATGTATTATTAACGTTACTCACGAGATTACTTACTTAATTTGTTACTCGAATTGGATGACAAAGGACTAAAATCAAGTTAAAGTAAACAATTACCTACATCTACATTTTGCCATTTATGTAGGTAAGTGAAAAACCCACGTAATAGAGGGTGAGCCTATTATATACCTACCAGGCACAAATTCAGACTCCGGGCTCGTACCGAGAAATTCCTAACTTTCTTAGCTCATAAAAAAACCGGGCCAAATGATGGCCCACTTTATGGAGTGTCCAAAGTGGCTCTACTTCTGCACATTTGAGGACGTAAAGAACACTACAGAAGCCGCGATAAAGCTAGCCAATTAGAAGAAAGTGGTAAGTATCATAGGAAGAAAGAAAATTAGGTTTATTTGCCAAAGAAATAAAGAAAATCAATAAAAACGACTTGTGCGATGCCAAAAAGGCTCCTATCACAGCATAATGCTGCGATATTTAAAAAATTAAATACCGCTGCGCTGGTACGAGTATTCTGATAGGGCCCGACTACAATCCGTTTTTTATATAAATAAAGATTATTATTATTATTATCTTTTATTTCATTATTTACACAATATAATTATATTTTTAAATATTAGAATATACAAAAATATATAAAAACATTTAAAAATATAAAAAAATGGTGGACCACCGGTATCGGGAACAGGGTCCAAGCTACCGGCGGTCAGGGCTCCAGAGAGAGGAGCCTCCTAACAATGCGGGCCGTGTCCAGAAGTACCGCTTTCTGAATCAAGCCCTTAATCCAGCCGTCCAACGTGAGCCTCCTTAGGTGTTGGTCGAGGCTCTTGGCAATTAAGCCATTGGCTGATACGACTATCGGCACAATGATTGCTGAATCTACATCCCACATGTCGACAACCTCGCGAGCCAAGTCAAGATACTTGATCTGTTTATCTTTCTCGGCTTTCACGAGATTCCCGTCATGAGGGACTGTTATGTCAACAATCATTGCGCGCCGCTCTGTTCGATCCACCACCACTATGTCAGGCTTATTGGCAACAATAGTCCTGTCAGTGATGATGGATCGATCCCAGTACAGGGTGATATTTCCATTGTCGAGAACTGGGTCGGGCACATACCTGTAGTACGGCACTTCAGATTCTACAAGGCTGTATTTAAGAGCAAGTTGCTGATGGATAATCCTGGCTACAAGATTGTGTCTATGCAAATACTCTTCGTTAGCTAGACGAGAACACCCGGAGATAATGTGTCGGATTGATTCTCCCGGACGGTGGCATGCCCGACACATGTCAACCGTGCCGTCCTTCACAATAAATCTCCGGTAATTCTTCTTATTATTATTATCTTTTATTTCAATATTTACACATTTTAATTTTATTTTTAAATATTAGAATATAAAAAATATATAAAAACATTTAAAAATATAAAAAAAAAAATGGTAGCCCACCGGTATCGGGAACAGGGTCCAAGCTACCGGTGGTCAGGGCTCCAGAGAGAGGAACCTCCTGACAATGCGAGCCGTGTCCAGGAGTACCGCTTTCTGAATCAAGCCCTTAATCCAGCCGTCCAACGTGAGCCTCTTTAGGTGTTGGTCGAGGCTCTTGGCAATTAAGCCATTGGCTGATACGACTATCGGCACAATGATTGCTGAATCCACATCCCACATGTCGACAACCTCGCGAGCCAAGTCAAGATACTTGATCTGTTTATCTTTCTCGGCTTTCACGAGATTCCCGTCATGAGGGACTGTTATGTCAACAATCATTGCGCGCCGCTCTGTTCGATCCACCACCACTATATCAGGCTTATTGGCAACAATAGTCCTGTCAGTGATGATGGATCGGTCCCAGTACAATGTGATATTTCCATTGTCGAGAACTGGGTCGGGCACATACCTGTAGTAAGGCACTTCAGATTCTACAAGGCTGTATTTCAGAGCAAGTTGCTGATGGATAATCCTGGCTACAAGGTTGTGTCTATGCAAATACTCTTCGTTAGCTAGACGAGAACACCCGGAGATAATGTGTCGGATTGATTCTCCCGGACGGTAGCATGCCCGACACACGTCAACCGTGCCGTCCTTCACAATAAATCTCCGGTAATTCTTCGTCATGATAACTTCGTCCATAATTGCACAGACAAAACCTTCGGTTTCCCCAAAGAGGTCACCAAAACGTAGCCAGGCTACGGACGCTTGGAAATCTACATCGGGTTCATGTAGGTACCGGAAAAAGCGTCCGTGAAGCTCCTTACTCTGCCATACCTCCCTGCGATCGTTAGTGTCAAGCACTACAAGCTTGCGCCAGTTCTCTTTAGCCAAGGAGAGTGGGGTGAGGCCCTTGTCCACCGCGACCACATCTCGATGCATCCCTGCTTCTAAGAAATATTCCCTGAGACTGCATACCTCGCGATTGTGGAGGGTCTTAGCGTTTAAAAAGCCTCGACCTCCACACTTTCGCGGGATATACAGTCTCATTACCGACGACCGTGGGTGATGCATTCGATATGCAGTCAGCAGCGTACGGACCCTCCTATCCAGGGCGTCGAGTTCAGTCTGAGTCCATTTGAGTATGCCGAAAGAGTACATCAAAACGGGCATGACCCAACCGTTGAAGGCGCGCACCTTGTTTCCGCCTGATAGAAGACTATTAAATACTTTCTTCAGGCGGCCAAAAAAGCGCTCCTTCAACGATTGCTTCATGACAGTAACATTGATGCCCAACGCTTCCGACATACCCAAATACTTGTAGGTTTCGGATGCGGAGAGGGTTCTAAGGTTTATGGAATCCGAAAGTTGGGTTCCCACGGATTCCACAATCTTCCCTCGCTTTACATGCATGACCGCACATTTATCCACTCCAAATTCCATCCTGATGGTGCTACTGAAACTTTCAGTTATTTTCAGTAGCTCCATCAGTTGCAAATTATTGGAGGCAAAGAGTTTTAGGTCATCCATGTAGAGGAGGTGAGATATAACCTGACCACCTCTCCTCATACGATAGCCTAGACCTGAATCTTCCAGCAGTGTGCTTAGAGGATTCAAGGCTAAGCAGAACCAAAGCGGACTCAAACTATCGCCCTGAAATATGCCCCGCTCGATCCTTATCGGTTCGCTATTCTTCTGGATATTTCGACATCCTGGATAGCGAAGGACCGTCCTCCATTGCCCCATACACGAAATCAGGAAGGTGCGCAGAGTTGCATCTACTTTATACAACTCCAGCACCCTCATGAGCCATGTATGCGGCACCGAGTCATAGGCCTTCTTATAATCTATCCAACATGTCGACAGATCCTTTCGGGAATGACGAACTTGTTGGCTAATGGTCATATCAATGAGGAGTAACTCCTTAGTACCGCGGGATCCGTTCCTACATCCATTTTGAGAGGCAGACATGATGGAGTTGGTGTCTATATGTTTGTTAATTTTAGCTCTCAAAATAGATGTAAGAAGTTTATAGACCGTCGGTAAACACGTGATCGGCCTATAATTTTTGGGTTCCGCGGTGCTACCTGATTTATGGAGCAGGTGGGTAACTCCTGTCGTTAGGAATTGGGGTAGCGATCCAGACTCCAAAGCAGTCTGGTACTGAGCTGCCAAGCGAGCATGCGACCTCAAAAACCATTTGAGCCAGAAGTTGTGCAGTCCGTCCGGTCCTGGGGACTTCCAGTTAGGTAACGGACGGACTGCACGAGCTACATCTTGGGGGCAGATGGTAATAGCCCCCATTTCTGGTATTGGATCGCAGGCTCGCTCGACTTTTCGAGCCCAATCACCTTCGGTGTGACTGACAGGCACCGACCAGATACTGCGCCAGAAAGAACACATGACATCATCATCCGGTAGGCGCGTGTCAGTCACATCTTGGTCCGGTCGCTCCCAACCCCTATAAACCCACCTTTCATCGCTCTGGAAGGTACGATTCTGAGTGTATCGCTCTACTCGCCGCTTATACCTACGAATACGGTTCGCCCATGCATAAACTTTCTGCTTCAGGAAGTCGATGCGCTCTGTGACACGGGTCATATAGTCCTGAGGGCCGATATCAGTCCCTGAGAACGCTCGCCTCACAAAGCGCATCACTCTAGGGCGAGTATTGCCCTCCCTGAAGCAGATTAATTTGCCAATAAGCGCTCTGGCCCCACCAATACGGCTTTCAATTCTGCACTGCCAAGCTGGTACGGTTGGTTTCGGTCGTGTAGTTCTAGAGTCTTTAGCAAATTTCACGTGAGCTACACGACATACCGCTACAGCCGCGCAGTACAGAATCGAATGAGTATCAGTGAGGTCTTCGCAGTCATCAAAATAATTTGACAACTGCGAATCCAGAGCTGCCACCAGCGCCCTGTTTTTTTTATGCATGGGCAAACGAGGTAAGCGTGGTCTTAGTTCGGGCGATATGAGCCGATATTCTCGAATCGCATCTTCCAAAGCACTCCTCAATTCCACATTGCACTGGGTACTTACATTTGTAGCCCTGTCATCACTCCCCTCGTCAGCTTGATTCGTGCTTAATTGAGGTGAAAGTACAACAGTCTGCGACGGGGGGACGATGACATGGCTACGCTGCATTTCACTTCGTAGGCGATCAAGTACAGTGTCATCCAACATATGATTACGCTGGATAACCCGTACCTGATCCGACAGTCGTTGTGCCGAAACGTTGACAGCTGGCTCAAGCACCTGAAAAAGAGAGAGCATCCGAACACGGTAAGCAGTCAGATTGTTTCCCCCCTCTGTAGCCCCATAGTATGAGCGCATGACGTTCTCATTGACAGATTGTGTCCATCTCATGCGCTTCACACTTCCGCCGGGAGCTGGGACCCTATCAGAGGCCGGTGGGCCTCGAGATCCTAAGCCGTCCGGCGGCCGGCGTCCTCCCCGTCGACGAACAGGTGGTGGCGTCGTGGGCGGAGAGAAATACTCGTCGCTCGAGCTCGACGCAACTGCCGCGGTCGGTGTAGTCACAGCGCACACGGTGGGGCTGGGTACCGGTGGCGGCGAGGCGGAGCTGAGCGAAGAGTCCGGAGGTGGTAGGCGTGCTCTAACTGCAGCTGATCTCGTCAACATTTCATTTGTATACGTATTTGTTCTGTTTTATCGGAGGTGACATCTGTCATGTCACCTCCTATCCGGAAATTTTTGGTGAAAATCTAGAAGATTATGCTTCATTTTGTAATTTTTTAAATATGTCGTTATTATTTGGATTTAGTTTTGTCGATTTCACAATAACAAGAAAAAAAACTGCGTCGAAAATTATTATAACTGAAAATAAATAAGGGAACGTATTTCGTGTTGACGTTGGTGTTGCCAGCGTATTATTATTATTATTATTATAATCACGACCACAAGGCAGAAATACTCGGCAGCTGCACGTCGCGACTGTGACAAGTAGGCTTCCACTCAGCATGATGTTGTGCTATGGGGGGTCAGCGGTGATTTTCAGTAGTCACCCGAAAATGACATACGAAAACCAAGTCAGGTTTAAAAATCACAGATATTAAAAGAAGATAACAAAGTATCTAGAAATCCTTAAATTCCTACCTCCAAGGATAACAGAATGTAGGTACGAGTAGAGTCTGGCCACGCTAACTCTGCAGAAATAAAAAATGGTGGAATTTGTAAATTTACGGATGAAAACACAGCCTATACTACGAAAAAAGAAAGAAAGAATTTGTTAGTAGTTGTTTTTTTTTTTGCTTTTGATAGCTTATTTTCTTTACATTCTGATCATTTCCTGGTAAAGAAATAGTCACTTTACGATGCAGCACGATGCAGTGTAGATTTGATACAGTTTTGTCATCATATGGAGGTAGAACATAGATAAGATACAGGATAAAATTCATGATCCTCGTAACATTTATAAAATCTACTGAGGCTAAAGTTTACCAAGACATTATTAATACTTTAGCCTGAATACAGGATAAGCGACTGCGGATGTGTAAGAAGATCTCTGAAACTACTCACAGACAGCGTAACAATAATAAAGTATAGATCATTGTTGAATGATATCTAATAATATTTTTTTAGTTTTATACTATAAATGAAACCACACGGAACACTCCTGCACTCGTCAGAATCTGAATCTATTTTTAGGTTTTAATTCTTTACTTATTCCACCTGGAATTAACAAATAATAAGTACTTTAGATACTGTCTATAGTAGTTACACAGTGAGTGATTACCGCATTACCACAAAGGGTGTTGTTCTTCTTCATTATGTTGCAATTTGACACGGTCTTCTTGTAAACAACATGAATAGGCGTATGAGTGATAAATAATTTATTATGCAAAAATTAAAAGGCAAAATATCAAACTCATTAGATCAACTCAACTTTTCAACTTTTCGATATCGTGTAGACATTGTCGTTTTTGGCTAAGAACGACATCGTGCTGTTTTTTCACATCTTGCAATTTAAATATCATGATATATAATAACTATTGCACTCCACTTTTAATAAGTGTTCCATTTTACTACTTTATTTTATGAAAAGCAACTTACAGCGTGAGCAATCTGCCAGCTCAAGTATCACGAAAGTGACAGATGTAAAAGTATAATTTATAAAACTTTTTGGGGTTGCCCATTTATTCCAATGCAGAGTTACGTGGCCAGACTCTAAGTGAATTATATTCAGTTCAGTCAGGAACGTAATTTAAAAGCAGCTTTGGGAAACATTATTCTCCATTTAGCCCTTTCATATTTTTGTTAAGACAGTTCGTGGTTATTTATCAAGACAGGATCAAGATTAACGTGTTTTCACACGAAGGAAAAGTAAAACGAAAATGGTTTGATAAATACCTAGTAACATTTTCATTTTTTTTTCATGTTACTCTTAGACTGGGCGTAAACGTCCAGAATATCTGTTTGAAATTAGCGAGTGAATGTTCTGGAAATTCAGAAACACTTGTCAGCTGTCAGATTAATCTGAATCATTCAGTACCGAAAAAAACAACAATGTTTGCCACGTGTATCTACTATTTAGGATAAGTGTAGTAGGTAAGCAATTCTGAACATTTTGGTTTAAATTTCTGAATTTTCCGGTTCATTCAGTTGCTGAATATAGACCTTAGGTGTAGATGGAAACTACAGAATGATACTAAAGGAGTTTTCAGCCAGCTGTTAAAAGTGGGGTCGTCATCATTACTTTGGGCCTAAAATATTGTTAAAGGCGAAATTGCCATCGGTACCCTTAAATTGGTGGCCAAGTAATAACAGCCGCACGGGTCGATCGATCAGGTTAAGCTACGCTTGCCGCGGCTGGTCCGTGGTTGGGTGACCATCTTTACATACCAAGACCCCTCCGTGCCTCGGAAAGCACGTTACGCCGTTGGTCCCGGCTGTCAGTAGATCTTTGACAGTCGTTACGTGTCGTCAGAAGCTCGAAAGTCTGACAACCAGTCTTATCAAGGGGTATCGTGTTACCCAGTAACTGGGTTGTGGAGGTCAGATTGGCAGTCGCTCCATGTAAAATACTGGTATTCAGCTGTATCTGGTAAGACTGGAAGCCGACCCCAACATAGTTGGGAAAAAGGTTAGGCAGATGATATATCGTCGTCTTACTACTGTATATATATATATATATATATATATATATATATATATATATATATATATATATAGTGCAATAACCAACACTTCTCATTGTACGCCCACAGTAGTTAAAATATGGCTGATGATAACGACAGAGACGTACCTTCTCCGTCATCAGAAGTGGGATTTTGTATTGGTTCAGGCGCAAAATGAAAACGCTGAAAGTGACCGTTGGCGTGTCATGTTTGAACAACAAAATGCAAACATGCGAGTGCTGATTGAAGCCCTGCAAGTGCCTAAAACCAACAACTGTGTGGATCTGCAAGGTAGATACGATACGCGATCATGGTGCGTGACAGCTGATTTGATTTGCTGAAAATTCACTGCAAGGAGACCCTTGTTTTGCCTATGCGAATCGCTTGATGACGTCGGTCACAGGAGCACAGAAGCAAGCCGATTGACAGCAGAGGAAGAGCTACGACATCTTCAGTATCAAGCCAAGCAGCCCCGCAGCCGTCTGCGAAGCCCTTCGTGTGCTTCAAGTGTGGGAAACCAGGACATATTGCGGCCTGGTGCACGAATAGTGGCAGCCAATCGGATGGTGGAGCACGTGTTGTAAGCAGTGAACGGCGAGTGGATGTTTGCGTCGTACAACCACCCTCAGGCACGTTAGAACACAACGGTGAGCTGTATTGTTTTGTTTACGATTCTGTTTACGGTGCTGAATGCTCGTTAGTAAAGGAAAGTTGTGCAGTCAAATTAAGTGGCAAACGAGTTTATAACGTTGTTGCGTTGACTGGTATTGGTCAAACACATGTATTCAGCCTACAACAAATCTTATGTATCGTAACGATTAGCGAACACCAGTTTGAGATTTTGTTACAAGTGCTACCCAACCTGCAAAGTAATCTTATGATAGGACGTCAAATATTGAACCTAGGCTTTTCCATTAACCTGTCTGCGACAGAGATATCGTTACATAAAACTCTTGTAGTAAATTCGGTTATAAACGGTCATCGGCAAGAAGATGATTTTAAAACGATTATACGAACATTGCAGGTGCAGAAAATACTGAGCTATTGCAAATTTTAAATCGATTTTCACATTGTTTTACTATCGATATGCCTATTACGCCGTTTTACTAATAGCCGACCAAAGCAGATATTTTGCGAGTAAGGAGTTTCGCGATTTCTGTAATAGAAAAAACGTAAATTTGCACCTCATAGCGTTTATCTCGTGCGAATGGGCAAGTAGAGCGTGTTATGAGTGTCTTAAAAGCGATGTTAACTGCCGTAGACATAGAACAAAGGCAGCTGTAACAAAATTTTTGGTAGGCGATTTCGTGTAATCGAAAAGCGAAATCAAACTAAGTTAGATCGGAAGTTCAGAGGTCCGTTTAGGGTAGCCGATGTTTTGGATGGTAATCGCTATACGTTAAAGCTTTAAATTCTAACCGTACTTACAAATACGTTTACGATAGATTAAGAAAGATGCCAGTAGGTCATGTACCAGTCGAAATAGATAGTGAGCACAGTGGTGATGAGCAAGCTTAAGTTATGGGAAACACGCGAGTAGGCTTCTCTATCGGCCGTAGTAAAGTCGACCGTACCAGTAGCCATTACGTAGTCGTAGCCCGGTAGAAATCGGTGTCTCTTGAGGAAACTCAAGTAGTCCGTGGGTGCGCGGTGCGCGTTTGTCTCTGGCGGAGGTCGGGGTTTAGAGAGACCGTAGTGTGTAGTCAGTGGGTGATGCACACGGGCGATCCACTTGATGGATATGCGTACAGATGGACCCATGCGCTGGATGTGTGACAACAATGCGATTGCTGGTCGGCTGGAGAGCCGTGGCGTAGAGGTCTTACTCGAGGGTTTCTGTAAGCTTGGCAATTATATATTTTAACTACTGTGGGCGTACAATGGGAAGTATTGGTTATTGCACAATAGAAAAACCGTTTTCAGTTTAAATCAAATTATAATTTACGATCAAATAATCACACTAGCTATTCACACACTGTAGGTACACGACACAACTGTACGGTACGCGAGACAGTTTCTATATGTGTTCACTTCTTGACCGCCTCTGACAAACTCAACTTATCTCCGGTCAAGCGTTATGATGTAGACTCTGTCGAGCGCCGCTTGGTGGCGCTGGCGTCCCGATTAGTCAAACGAGTGACTAACGTATTTCTGACACGGCCAACCTACTTGCACACGTCCTCGTGTGTTAACCTGCAACCAGAAATCAACAGCATTGTTTGTTCGACTCGGCCAATTCTGACCAAACTCTACATTCATCGGGTCGGTGAAAATAAGGAAACTTTTAAAACCCTACAGTTTTGTTTTAACCAAATTGTACTCTTTAAAATCAAACATGGTAAAATTGGGAAAATACAACAATCACTACCCTGGGCCATGTACCATCAACCAACATTTAAAACAAAAATTGCCAAGCTTACAGAAACCCTCGAGTAAGACCTCTACGCCACGGCTCTCCAGCCGACCAGCAATCGCATTGTTGTCACACATCCAGCGCATGGGTCCATCTGTACGCATATCCATCAAGTGGATCGCCCGTGTGCATCACCCACTGACTACACACTACGGTCTCTCTAAACCCCGACCTCCGCCAGAGACAAACGCGCACCGCGCACCCACGGACTACTTGAGTTTCCTCAAGAGACACCGATTTCTACCGGGCTACGACTACGTAATGGCTACTGGTACGGTCGACTTTACTACGGCCGATAGAGAAGCCTACTCGCGTGTTTCCCATAACTTAAGCTTGCTCATCACCACTGTGCTCACTATCTATTTCGACTGGTACATGACCTACTGGCATCTTTCTTAATCTATCGTAAACGTATTTGTAAGTACGGTTAGAATTTAAAGCTTTAACGTATAGCGATCACCATCCAAAACATCGGCTACCCTAAACGGACCTCTGAACTTCCGATCTAACTTAGTTTGATTTCGCTTTTCGATTACACGAAATCGCCTACCAAAAATTTTGTTACAGCTGCCTCTGTTCTATGTCTACGGCAGTTAACATTGCTTTTAAGACACTCATAACACGCTCTACTTGCCCATTCGCACGAGATAAACGCTATGAGGTGCAAATTTACGTTTTTCCTATTACAGAAATCGCGAAACTCCTTACTCGCAAAATATCTGCTTTGGTCGGCTATTAGTAAAACGGCGTAATAGGCATATCGATAGTAAAACAATGTGAAAATCGATTTAAAATTTGCAATAGCTCAGTATTTTCTGCACCTGCAATGTTCGTATAATCGTTTTAAAATCATTTTCTTGCCGATGACCGTTTATAACCGAATTTACTACAAGAGTTTTATGTAACGATATCTCTGTCGCAGACAGGTTAATGGAAAAGCCTAGGTTCAATATTTGACGTCCTATCATAAGATTACTTTGCAGGTTGGGTAGCACTTGTAACAAAATCTCAAACTGGTGTTCGCTAATCGTTACGATACATAAGATTTGTTGTAGGCTGAATACATGTGTTTGACCAATACCAGTCAACGCAACAACGTTATAAACTCGTTTGCCACTTAATTTGACTGCACAACTTTCCTTTACTAACGAGCATTCAGCACCGTAAACAGAATCGTAAACAAAACAATACAGCTCACCGTTGTGTTCTAACGTGCCTGAGGGTGGTTGTACGACGCAAACATCCACTCGCCGTTCACTGCTTACAACACGTGCTCCACCATCCGATTGGCTGCCACTATTCGTGCACCAGGCCGCAATATGTCCTGGTTTCCCACACTTGAAGCACACGAAGGGCTTCGCAGACGGCTGCGGGGCTGCTTGGCTTGATACTGAAGATGTCGTAGCTCTTCCTCTGCTGTCAATCGGCTTGCTTCTGTGCTCCTGTGACCGACGTCATCAAGCGATTCGCATAGGCAAAACAAGGGTCTCCTTGCAGTGAATTTTCAGCAAATCAAATCAGCTGTCACGCACCATGATCGCGTATCGTATCTACCTTGCAGATCCACACAGTTGTTGGTTTTAGGCACTTGCAGGGCTTCAATCAGCACTCGCATGTTTGCATTTTGTTGTTCAAACATGACACGCCAACGGTCACTTTCAGCGTTTTCATTTTGCGCCTGAACCAATACAAAATCCCACTTCTGATGACGGAGAAGGTACGTCTCTGTCGTTATCATCAGCCATATTTTAACTACTGTGGGCGTACAATGAGAAGTGTTGGTTATTGCACAATAGAAAAACCGTTTTCAGTTTAAATAAAATTATAATTTATGATCAAAATACAGTGATATCCATAATGTAAATACTAGGAACAAACACAAATTTGTTGTTCCTACAACCAGGCTCAAAAAAATAGGCAGCTCGTTTAGATGCCAATGTATACGTTTTTATAATAAACTTCCTAGCCACATTCAAGAACTAAGCCTTAATGGATTATTATATTTATTTACATAACCAAATTACAAGATGATTATTAACATTAACTAAATTAAATTAAAACTAAGTTAAGCTTAAAAAAGGCCCTCGGGGCATTGTACCGAGGATGCTGGCGGCATTTCCTCGCTGAATTGCAATGCTGATGCGTTGCGCGAGAAAGCCGCCAGCTTTTCGGTCACCAGTTACATCAACTAGACGTTTCGCGATTTCCGCAAATAACTTATGCGCACTGGGACCCCACGGACCGAGGGTCTCGACGCCAAAGGGCACAAAGTTGTACTCTCTGCCAAGGCCTCCATATTTAATAACTTTCAGATTTTCGGCATTTTCTGCCGCTGCACCCGCTTTAGAAGTAGTCCGTTGGAGGTGGGACGGTGCCAGTGTGTCTACACAGGTAGCGTCCCACACAAGCATCCGTCCCAAACTCCACGGGACCAAAGACACACCATCAGGTCTTTTGCCATCATCTCTGACAATGCCAGTCGGCTCAAGAAGAGCAGGCACATTGATGCTGGCAAGAGACCGGCGGATTATGTCATTAAGCGTTGCATGTCTTGAAAAGCGGCCTGCACTTTTTTGACAACAAAGTCCGTGGTGACCCAGTCGGTCCACGTCCGTGCCACAAGGGCATGTGTGTGGAGTGCATACCGTGACCCCGAGCCGCAGACCACTCGCCAGACGAAGCGAGGTCGGATCCAGGAAGGTACCGGTATATGGAGAAGGATGGGCATGTAGCCAATGACCGGCCTCTCTGGTTCCGACCGCCAAAAGTCTTGCGCGATCCGGACCTGAACTGCGGCTCAGAATCGATTTGTATGTTAAATCGCAATAAATATCGTCCCAGCTCCTCTGAGATTTTAGGTTGTCTGGAAATTCTTTACCCGGGCAAGCAATTTGAAAAGCATTCTTGGCATCCTCCAAGCCCGCAGTCTCATAGTTTGTGGGCAAAGCCCTTAGGACATTACCTATGAGACGTGACGTGCTATGGGTGGACGCCAAAAAGGCTGGGGAAGCAACACTCGAAATTTTGCGGATTCCTAAACCGCCAAAGCGAATAGGGAGGGATGCTTGTAACCAAGATGGTTCATTGAGCTGAATATTTAAAATCGTTTCTAAACTAGTTTTGACTAAATCGTCTATTGGTGAAAGCAAATTTGGATGTTTCCAAAAAGGGCTACAGCGAAGCACATAAGTAAATTTAGGGACAAAATGGCAAAACTTTAGAATTATAAGAGCATAATGAGGACTGATTTCGAGTAAACAATTTGCGTGACTTTGGAATTTAGAAATAGTGTTAGTAATATAATCAGGAAAAGATTCTTCAAAGATGGGAGAACCCAGGAGGCAAAGTGACTTTCTGTCTACTATTTTGATATTCGGTGCCAGAAAATTTAATTTGGATTTTAAATTATCCAAACCGTAAGAAGTTTTTTGAATGAAGAGTTCACATTTGCTAAAATTTAATTCTAAACCAATATTTTCGAAATTTGTTTTAATATCTGATAAGTCAGATAGCACAGTGTCCACATCGCCTCCCAGGGTTCCGTCATCCAAATACCAAACGTTAAATTTTGATTTTAAATTTTGAATAATCGGATTTATAGCCAAGCTAAAAATTGCTGGCCCGAGGGGATCGCCCTGCTGACAGCCGACCTCCGAAGAAAGTTCATGGGAACGGTAAATTAATTTTGAAGGTTCTGCGTAGCAGGTAAGCAGGTATTGATAGAGTTCCGGAATTTTGTTCTTAACTTCTGTCAGCATGGCATCCCTGTTTACTGAATTGAAAGCATTTTTGACGTCAATTTTGACTACAATTTCGCAATCATCATACGAAAGGTAGGTTCTTAAGGCATGGACGGCTGCCTCACACCCACCAGCCTTAATAAA
Organism: Atethmia centrago; assembly: GCA_905333075.3. Classification (NCBI taxonomy): domain Eukaryota; kingdom Metazoa; phylum Arthropoda; class Insecta; order Lepidoptera; family Noctuidae; genus Atethmia; species Atethmia centrago. The sequence goes on along the minus strand of HG995386.1, from coordinate 11,863,592 downwards.
TTCAAATGTTTTATAAAACAAAAACTGTGCCTAAAAGCCTTTTATACTGTTAAAGATTATATTGAGGACAAAAAGGCTTGGGATTGAGCTGCTCCAATAAACTTACAGTGAATGTTGTTTTTTTACTCTTTTTATTTTGCTAGCTATTTATATTTTCTTATTCTATATAACATTATATATAAACAATGACATGAATATTTACTTTGTATAGTATTATATTATATTATTTTAATTATTAGGAATGTGAGGACTATGTGGGTCATTGTTTGTTTTTTTTTTTGTCTCTTAGTTTTAATGATGGTCTGGCAGTTTGAGTACTTTATGCGGCCTACCCAAATGTCTTTTCTTTGGTATTGTTCGTCAAATCATTGAGCTCCTTAAGTTTTGAGTTGAGCTACATGATAACTGACAAATGCGTGCACTGACTGGACAGGTACACTCAAATCTGTGTGGTCTTTCCTCAAAAGACCATTTCGGACACCAACCTACATGGTCCTCAAATGATCTGACCAAGATTATGTCCGAATATACACATTGACATTGATGAATTTTATTTATGCAATGACATGAATATTTACTCTGTGTAGTATTATATTGTTTTAATTATTGTAAATGTGAAGACTATGTGGATCATTGTTTAATTTTGTTTTATTCTCAGTTAGTTTTTAACATGGTTTGGCAGTTTTGAGTATTTTTTGCGGCCTAGCCAAATGTCCTTTCTTTGGTATTGTTCGTTGAATCGTTGAGCTCCTTTAGTTATGAGTTGAGCTGCACAACGACTGACAAATGCGTGCACTGACTGGACAGGTCCACTCAATTTGTGTGGTTTTTTCATCAAAAGACCATTTCAGACACCAATCGACATGGTCTTCACATGATCTGACCAAGATTATGTCTGGACTTTAAAAGAGACTGTGACCTCTGAGTTTGTTTCGGCCTTTCTTCTCAGAGTAGTCAGATATGATACGCCGGCCTCATCTAGTTTAAAAAATATGTTTTGACGTTTTACACGTCAAAACATATTTTTAACATAAGTGTTTGTAAAAACCTACTTACAGAAATAAAATCATTTATCATTTACATTTAAATAATCACACTAGCTATTCACATACTGTAGGTACACGACGCAACTATACGGAACGCGCGACAGTTTCTAAATGTGTTCACTTCTTGACCGCCTCAGACAAACTCAACTTATCTCCGATCAACCGTTATGTTGTTGACTCTGTCGAGCGCCGCTTGGTGGCGCTGGCGTCCCAATTAGTCAAAAGAGTGACTAACGTATTTCCGACATATATATACATATACTTTATTGTACCCCACAAAAATACATAGCAAAAAATAAATCAAACACTACAAAATATACAATGGGCGGCCTTATCGGCCGATCAACGATGGAGGTATGACATGTAGACTTACATACATACACACATACATACAACAGCAGCATATAATTTTCCCACTGCTGGGACACAGGCCTCCTCTCTGTGAGAGGGAGTGGGGCGTAATCCACCACGCGGGCCCAGTGCTGTTTGGTAGATGTCACATGTCTTCGAATTTTTGGTTCTAGGACATGCCGGTTTCCTCACGTTTTCCTTCACCGTTTTGAGAGCAGTGGTGATGACGTAATTTACACAAAGTAAAGTGCCTGTCTGGGTTCGAACCTATGATCTACAACTCGTTGCCGTCCTTACCACTGAGCCACCACTGCGCACAGACTAACTTTTACAGAAGTAGACTTACACTAACTTATAAAGAAAACATTTTCCTCAAACAGTTTCCGGGAAATCTACTCACAGGAAATTGAAAATAGATATTGTGTGCGCGTCTATGAAACACCCCTTACGTGGACATTAGGACTGTACTTCCTGACTCAAATACCCTTAGCATAGCTGAATGAATTGAATGATTCAAATATCAGAAGGTAAGTCCGCCATCTTGTCAGTTCGGATAAAGGGGTTATTGAAAATGGATTTTCGCGTTTGAATAAAAATAAATCTGTTATTGCTGTATTTCTTGTTTATGAAATGTGTCTTGTGTATGTGTAGGTTTAGACTGAATTTTATAGAAATACAAAGGAATATTATTTATGATTTGAAAAAAAATATGCTGTACCTATTGGTAACTTAGCTCTGACTATTTAAGACTAATAACGTAACCATTATCTGTGGTCCATTAATCCTGAAAGGCTACATCGGTGTGTCTACGTTAATGCTGCCAGCTGTTTTTTTTTTTAATTTTTACCCATGAAATAATTTTGTATATTGCTCCTGTTGATAGAAATAAAGTTGGTTTAAAATCTCTTTTTGTCCAAAACACAAAAGTACGTAGGTATTTCTTAAACGATTTGTCCGATGACGCAGATTCGGAGCGGGAGCGCAGGGCATTGGCGGTCCGAGGGAACATGATTGCCCGAAGATTCGCTCACTGCTCCATTCCAGTAAAAATCACTTTGTTTAAGGCCTACTTTCAATCGTTTTACGCGAGCAGTCTATGGGTAAATCATACTCGTCGGGCTGCCAATGTCCTGCGCGTTCAATATAACATCTTTAGAATGCTGATGCGGCGGCCCCGTATTGCAGTGCGTCGCTAATGTTTGCAGAAGCTCGAATGGATGGCTATCCAGCTATAATTCGAAAAAAGACTGCTTCTTTATTAAGACGAGTGAGAGACAGTAGCAATAGCATCCTCAGGATGATTGTATCTCGCACAGACTGTCCGTTTCAACATAGATGGATGTGTTTACTCGTATCTACTGGACAATACTGACATGTTATTATTTTATATTATTTTATTGTAATGTTTAATGTATTTTAATGTTTTATTGTATTGTTATTGCTATTAGGTAAATGATTTCTTTTATTTTTTTTGTTATTTTTTTTATATTTATGCGCTGACTAAAATGTTAAATTAACGTGTACTACAATGCTTTATTTTTTACTAAATAAACATTATTATTATTCTTTCCATAAATTGTTTTATAACAAAACATTTCCTCCCCTTATGCAAAAAACGGTTGTGTGAATCTACGCTATTCCGTCTAGACATCTAAACAAACAGAAAATTTCATGATACTAAACGATTAAATAAACATTATTATTATTATGATTCTTTCCATAAATTGGTTTATAACAAAACATTTTCCCCCCTTATGCAAAAAACAGTTGTGTGAATCTACGCTATTTCGTCTAGACATCTAAACAAACAGACAATTTAATAATACTAAACGATTAAGGTTGTTGGATACAACCTTAATCGTTTAGTATTATTAAATTAGTGTATACATGCATCCTTCTTTAAAAGAGACTACCGAGGCCCTAGAATAAACATGCGACACGAACGTAAGGTAAATTCTAAAGATTTTGGAATCGCAGGCATGAATCTAATCGAAACTCTAATAACTCTCATTTTGCGCTAGTCAAGGAATGGATAAACGGTTTTAATAAAACAAATGATTTATTTAATAAAAGAACCGAATTACAGTGTTTACAGCGCGAAGTCTGAGAACAGAATCATCTTAAAAATAAAATATTACTTCTAAAGTTAGTGGAAACAAAGGGCGTCATATAACATATTGCGCAGGAAGTAAGTTAGTGCATCAGCATAATTTATTCTAGAACATTCGATTGTATTTTGCAATATTTTATACATGTGTAAAGTAAGTGAGTCAGATCCCTTCAACTTGTTGCTATGCTCTATTTGGGCTGACGAAGCATATATCTACAGGATGAGCATCCTTAACTCGCTCCTAAAAATAATATTACACTATGATGTAATAATTGCGCCTCTTCTTTTAAACCTTAAATAATCCTATTTTTTGATCCTAAAAATACTAAATGCCAAGTAACTGGTAAATGTCAAGTTAAATGAAAAAAACTCCATTTGTAAATTTCTAAATGATAAAATTTATAGTTACCTAAATATACATGACATCTTTCATTATTTATATTGAATTGACCATTTAAGTATTTTCATATTGACAGTATTTTAGACTTAAGCACATGTACTAAATCATCACATCTGCATTTTTTTGTACCTACTTTCTATGCAAATAAATAATTATTCTATTCTAACTGCGACCAACTTGTGCAGTTGTATTGTGGATGTGTGTAATGTAGTGCTGTTGGTCACAGTTCCAACCTAACCAAACCAAACCCGTTTGGTCGGGGTGCCCTAGCTTAGTTACTGCGACCATCGGCGAGAAAAGTCCAGAAAGTTAAAAAGAGGTTCAAATTATTTAAAAAAAACCGGCCACGTGCATGTCGGACCACGCACAATGAAGAGTTCCGTAGTTGGGAAGTTGGGATAAATTTATCCCAAAAACAAACTTAAGATTGTAGTTGAAAAACATGTTCTCCCATACATCGATATATGCCACGGTCAATTCTACAACTGCAAAAAGCCTACTTAGCTGTGATAAATTTCCTTTTAATTTAATTTAAATATGTAGGTACTATTGCCATGAATTTTTTCACATCTTCATAAACAACCGTTTAGCTGGCTGGGGGGGGGGGGACGACGACGACGACAACGACGAAACTCAACACCAAAGAAAAAAACTAATTCGCGCAACATCACAGCGCGGCTCTACATACAAGAACTCACCACATTATTCAAGGCTTAAAACACGATTTTATAACGATGCAAACAGAAGAAAGATTCGGCCACCTCAATTATCATAACCAAGTGGGTGGGTGATAATTACAGAACACGTCACTTGCAAGATATCCGAAGTCATGAATTATCATGTTTTTGGATTAAATCTCTTAATTCGGGCACACATCTACCTTTAGACAAAACTTGAATCTTATCATTAAACGACAAGTGCGACTAATCTGACCTAACCAACACATTATCGGCGCAAACTTCACAACAGAACACCATTCTTAGGAACATAATTCTTATTCACATTTCTTCTTAAATAAATAATAACACAACACATAATATTTACACTACTTTACGTTTCAAAACCAATTACTTATAACAATAAGATCTATAAAAGTTAGACATTCAAGATCACATATAAATTACGTGTCACTGTCACATGAAACAAACACTACCAATTAAAATTGTATCACTGTCATACCGTGTTCTTCCACAAAAGGGACTACCATATTTTGCCGGATAACACTGACACACTGGACTGTGTTGCCGAAACTTATTTTCCTAACTCCCTAAAAACCAAACGAAATTTCCCAAATATGAGAAGAAATATAAAAAAATATAAAGTTTTTAATTATTTTTATAGGGCTTTTGCTATTCCTTACAATTTATAATTTTTTAGAAGGTATACATTCAACAATACCACCCTTTTTTTAAATTGTCTCTAGTAGTCTGGTAGTCATGAAGGAAACTTCCCCGCAATTCGGGGAATTGTCCAAAAATTGGGAACCCTGGTCTTCAATATTTTTCATTCATTAAATCTTCACTTTACACACAATCAACGAGGACCAAGCTCCTGCCGCCGCCGGAGTTACGCCCCTAATTTAAACCATTTCACTATTGTGTGCCGTTCATACACACGAAAATATACACGAGTGTGCGTAAATTTATGAACGGAATATAGACGAAACGAATGCTTGCCTTGCTTACGTAAAACGTAAGCTCCGTCGAACTATCAGTCACGTGGCGTCTGCGACAAATTGCTATAAGAGTTTTAACAGGAGTTTAACTTTTTTTTTAATATTTTGTATTATTGTATTACATAGTTAAAATAAATGCATTTGGCGTTGTTGGTAGGGTAGGCTAGGCCTAATTGCCTTTATGGACGGCACGCCCCTGCCTATCCAACGATACCACACCATGAGGTAGACGAGAAAAAAGAAATCATCCCCACATAACGTGCAAGGAATTAACCCTAAAAAAAACTATTCCAAGATTTTATTTCAGCAATTTGTCAGCATGATTAATACCTATAACAAATTACAGCTTTCTAGTACTAAACGTCTCTGAGCTATAGCGGGGATAGACAGACAGACAGACAGATGGACAAGGCAAAACTATAAGGGTTCCTTGTTTACTACGGAACCCTAAAAATGTGCATTATTAGAAGCGCAATTTTTTTTAGAAGATAGAAAGAAAGAGAGAAAGAAAAAGTATTTATTGGGACTCGCACATATGATCCCAAATTAAACTAAAAAACACTCATAGAAACATAAAAAAAAAACAAAAACAATGTAAAATGATATTTTTTTTTTTTTTTAATCTTTATTTAAGGAGCTTGGTCTACAAGACTAAGTCGCTCCGTAAGGCTTTCTTATAATATAAAACAGTATTTTATAAATATGATACAGTTCTTTTATAAGAGTAACTATCTTTTTTGAATACCAATCCGCACAAGTTTGTACAATAGCCTCGCTGTTTCTGACGAGGGGAATGCAAGAATATTATTGCATCTTCCCACCTCTTTGACATCAACACCAAATTGTATTAATAACTCAGCTCTGAGGTCTTCGTTCCGGGCACACTCCACCATGATGTGAAGGACGTCTTCCACTTTCCCACATTTTGTACAGTTGGGGGAAGGAACTTTTTTCATCATATATGCGAACTTATTTAAGGGGATATGTCCAGAACGAAGTCTGAGAGCTGTCACAATATCTGTTCTGCCCAAAAAACATGAATCGAACCATGGTGATTTCCATGGTTCTGCTTGTATTGTTTTATACCACACCCCTTTCTCTAGAGACCTCTGATCAAAGTGTTCCCTCCAGTTTAAAAAGCAATGTTCGCGTATAGATCTCATGCAATCTGTATAAAATGGCTGGATATTTAATGGTATGCCATCACTTGAAGCCAGTCTTGCTAATTGGTCTACCCTTTCGTTTCCTACTAAGCCTACGTGGGAGGGAATCCACTGTATGATAATATTTTTTGAATTGGCCCTCAATCTGATAACTGAGTCTATAATTTTGTATGCTATCGGTGTTCCTCTGAAGCCAGAGGTACATCGAGCTAAATGTTGGATTGAACTTTTAGAGTCTGTTAAAATGATAAAGTTTGTATGTTCAATAGATTCTATGTATGCCAATGCTTCATTAATTGCTAAAAGTTCTAAATACATGATCGAAATATTATTAGAGATATTAAATTTCATGAAGGTATCAGATTGAGGGTCAAAGAATGCAATTCCCATGAAATTATTTCCATCTTTAGACCCGTCGGTAAAAATTTTATAGTATTCTGTATATTGGCTTTCAAGGAAGTTTATGCATTTATTACGTAAGGTTGTGGTATCACAAAATCTCTTTGGACAGGTGATGATGTCCATTTTAGGTTTTAGTATGTCTGCGATATTATAGTAATTTATCCAATGGTTTAATGTGTACATGTCTAACAATTCAGTAGAATGAATTACAATGTCTTTAAATGTATTGTGAATCGTTATAAGTATAGGGATCTTTTTTCGCCTCCAGTATCTATGATTCACAAGGGAACTTAGTTCGTTCAGTACTAAAATGGTGGGATTATTACTAAGAGACATGGATTTCATCCAAAATTTACCAGCTAGATACATTGTGCGAATATATAGTGGTTGCAAACACAGGTCGCTTTCCATAACGTGGATAGGGGTGCTTTTTACGTATCCCCCGATAATGCGCATAGCTTTGTTTTGTAATTTGTTCAGCTTAAACAATTTAGAATGACAGCTATTATCAAATAAAAAACTACCGTAGTCTAAGCGACTTCTTAAAATTGAAATATATAATCGTCGTAGATGTTTAGAGTGAACTCCCCAACCCGGACAGGCAACACTTTAAAAATATTTAAAAATTTCATCGTTTTTTCTACTGTCTCATTTATATGCTTTCCCCACCTTAAAGATCGGTCTAGCCAAAGTCCTAAATACTTAACATTTACTACTTCCTGTAACTGTATGCCATTAATCATAAGGTTGACACGGGATCTATTTGGACCTTTCTTAAAAACACAAACGTTACTTTTAGAGGGTGAGACATTTAGACCCAATTCTTCTAAAGACTTAACCATTATATTTATAGCTGATTGGAGGACATTACAAGCAGATTCTATATTTTTATCCATAACATAAATAGCAAAATCATCTGCATATTGTGATACAAATGTATTATTTATTGAATTACACATATCATAAGTCGCAACATTGAACAACAAGGGAGATAGAGGGTCACCCTGAGTCAAACCACGCCCGGTACTTATTGTGACGTCCAAGTTATCCAATTTAATTTTAAGAAATCTTGAGCTTAGAAAGTTCCACAAATAGGTACATATTGTTGAGCCAACTCCCAATGTGTCTAAAATTGATAAAAGTTTTTTTATGTCAACATTATTATAGGCATTGTCCACGTCAAGAAAGCACGCAACGGTATTAAGATTCTTTGAAAATCCTGATTGGACTCTGGAAACGAGACGTGTTAAACTATCCATGCAAGATTTAGACTTTCTAAAGCCAACTGTCTCTTCTGAAAACATACAACTACTCTCAAAGAACCATTCCAACCTTTTATTTAGGATTAAATGTAGTATTTTACAGACACAAGACATTAAAGAAATTGGTCGAAGAGAAGAAACCAAAGCGGGGTCGCGGCCTTGCTTGGGAATAGGGACTACGCCACTGAGTAGGAACAAATCCCGAGGACAAGAAATAATTATATAAGTTTAGTAGAACGCTTTTTCCTGACGCGGGGGGGTGTTTGATCATAGAAAACGAAATATCATCATGGCCCGGGGCAGTATCTTTTGGTTTTATACTAACCTCCAGTTCATCCAGGCAGCTGTAATTTTAAATTGTTCGAGGTGAAAACAGGATGGGCCGGAAGTGCAAAGTCAGGACAGAGACAATTAAGTAATCTTTGGGCTTTATCTTCATCCACGTGGGTTCTCTGGCATCTGTAACCCTTCAGCCATCTCATCTTTCTCCACATTTCTGCAGAGGAAGAGACCTCACTAAGCGAATCACAAACTTCCTGCCAGTTTTTATTTGAAGCTACCCTCATAAGTCTCTGAGCTTTCGAATTACATTCATTTAATCTATCTAAATTTATGGGGTAGGATTACTTCGAAATTTAGCCAATGCCAATCTTCTTCTAGCTACTGCACGGGACAGCTCAGAGGTCCAGTACGGTTTTGGTTTGAATTTATTTGTAGGATCTAAACAAAGCTTAATAATTGGAATGTACTTGTCAGCAGCATTATTTAATTTATCAATGAACTGATCATAGGATATTTGAGGGTCCTCGTGATAGTGGAAATCCATAAACAATTCCTCTAAATATTTACTATATTCCGGCCACTTGGCTGATTCAAAATTCCTTTTTTTATAAAATGATGACGTTAATGTCATGGCTAAAGAAAGTTTTATTACAAGATGATCACTCCCTAAAAACTCGTTCGTTACCTGCCAATCAAACATATGCGCAATATCGGAGGAAGCCATAGAAATATCGGGGCTGCTTTGTTGTAAATGATTCATCACTAATTTAATACGAGTGAATGTACCGTCGTTAAGCGTACAAATATTATTGTCACTTATAACATCGTAGATTTGAGAACCTCTCGTGTCTGTTTTATGTGACCAGTTCGAGTGGTGAGCGTTATAGTCTCCAAGAAATAGACACTTATTAGAAAATTGAGAAAAAATGTCCTCCCAATGTTGAATTCTAGTGTGAACCCATTGAGGGCAGTAGATACCAACAATATTCTCTAAATGTTTACAATTTGAAATCTTAACATTTATGACTTGAATATCAGGATTACTATTTTTCATTTGACACAACTGTGACTTAATTGATATGTGTGTTAAAATCGCAATCCCACCATAACAATCACCCCGATCCTCCCTGTACACATTATAGTTTTTGACCCTTAAAGCTTTTTCCGAATCCAACCACGTTTCACTGACTACAGCTATATGGATTTTTTCTTGATACAACAGGTTTTCAAAAGCTAATAATTTAGGACGTAAACTTTGTGAATTCCATTGCAGTATATTAATTTTAACATTCCTACCGACATTGTAACTATTCATTAGCAGCGGGAGTAAAATTAAACATCTTTTTTAAACCTGATAAGTCCACAAAACTTGTCACTATAAACATACAAACCATTGGGTAAACATTTGAAACACTTTTTCGATTTTATCCTTCCACGTATTTTTACCAGCGAACATAACTCGACTCAACTTACTAATCAGTAGTTTAAATGAGATATTGTTAGTATTTAACGTAATATGAGGCGTGTCATACGAATCAGAGCTATCTGAGTGTGCATAGATATTAATATTGTTTGACCTCACATGGGCTCGGCTTGTCCGGGACTGACGAGCGCGGTGAGTCTTTGCACCTGCGACTGTGTCCCCGCCGCTGTCGACCGTCGCAGCGATCGACTCCGTGGTTCCGCCTTCCCCATTATTCATATAAGTGTGTGTCTCGGTATCAGATGATTCATTAGTTTTTTTTTTTTTTTTTTTAATCTTTATTTAAAGAGCTTTTTCGCCAAACGCGAATATGACACTCTATAGGTATACAAAAGGTTAACATTAAATTATATTAGTGTATTTTACAGCTAGGTTCTGGGTCTGTTCTTCAAGGCGAACTTAACCATTTTTATTATAGGAATTGTAGTATCCGATAACGGGTTTGATAAGTTTATATTATGCACTCCAATTTGTGTTCTGAGCGTTTGATTCCGGACACATCTCATCAAAATATGATACGTGTCCTCATCTTCATTACACGTACTGCAAACAGGTGAGGTTAACTTTTTCATCATAAAACCAAATTTATTGAGAGGCATATGTCCTGAACGAAGCCTTAATAATATGGTTAAGTCCTCCCTGGTAACAAAACACTTGTCAATCCAAGGTGAATATGAAGGATGTGAATGGATTGTTCTATACCAAATGCCCTTTTCCCTGGAACGAAGATCAAAGTAGTCTTTCCAATTTTGTAGACATATCTTTTTAAGGACAGGAATGTGGTCCGTGTAATGTGAATTAGCTACCAAATCTGTGCCATCCGAACATGCTTGTTTTGCCAAATAATCTGCCTTGTCATTACCATCTATGCCTATATGGGACGGAATCCACTGGATTATTATTTGTTTACCCTGAGATTTTAGCTTTAAAATTGATTTTATGATTGTGTAGGCTATCGGTCTACCTCGAAACGTCGAGGTGCAACGAGCCAGATGTTGAATGGAACTCTTTGAATCTGTATAAATAACATATTTGCCTTGGTCTAGGGATTCAATAAATGATAACGCTTCAGAAATGGCTATGAGTTCGGCAGTCATGATAGACACATTGGTGGAGATTTTAAATTTCACGAAACATTCAGTTTGTTCGTCATAGAATGCGCATCCTAAAAGATCTCCGTCTTTTGATCCGTCCGTATAGATTTTATAAAATTCTGAATATTTAGACATACATTTTAATGTTTCCTCTTTTATTTTAGAAATACTATACTTATTCTTTGCTTTATTAATTAAGTCTAAGTTGGTTTTTAATACATTATTTAAATCGATATCAGCCATCCATGTGTCAAAGGAAAACATTTCTAGTTGTTTGCAGGAGGAGATTGGAAATTCTTTTAATTTATTGTGAATGATGGCAAGCAGGGGCACTTTTTTATTTCTTTCATTATGATACATGTCACTTAATTTTTGTAATGTTGACGTAACTGTATTAGAATTATAAGAGTTAATTTTTAACCAAAATTTTCCTGACAAAAACCATCTTCTGACCTCCAATGGTGGTAAACTAAGCTCGCATTCCATGACATGGGTAGGTGTAGTCCTAATAAATCCTCCAATTACCCTCATACATTGATTTTGTGTAACATCTAACTTTTGCAAATATTTTTTAGCAGTTGTATTGTACAAAAAACTAGCATAATCTAAACGACTTCGAATAACTGATATGTATAACCTTCTTAAGTGCTTTTGGTGTACCCCCCAACCAGATCCAGACAAGACTTTAAACACGTTAAGGAATTTGTGAGTTTTCTCAACAATTTCATTTACATGTTTCCCCCATCTAAGGGAACAATCCATCCACAAACCCAAATACTTAACACAGTCCACTACAGGTAAGGAAGTACCATTTACATTAATATCAATTGGATATCTAGAATATTTACGACCTTTATAGAAGAGACATACTTTACTTTTGGAGGCTGATATTTCAAGACCCAAACCCGCAAGAATAGATATAGTGTTGTTCAGCATGTGTTGAATATCAGTTACGGCGTCTACAATACATTTGCTTGTTACATACATAACCATATCATCAGCATATTGAGACACAGCTACGTCATGATAGACTTGTTTACAAATCTGAATGGTTGCCACATTAAATAGTAATGGTGATAACGGATCCCCCTGTGCTAATCCAATTCCCGTATTTCTCTGCATAGACATCGTGTCACATTTAATGAGCAAAGATCTCTTTTTCAAAAAATTAAACAAATATGAACATATTTTAGAACCCGCTCCCAAATTGTCTAGAATTATCAATAAACTATATACATCGATATTATTATAGGCATTATTTATGTCTATAAAGCAAGATAGAGTAAACGAATTCATAGCAAAGCCGTGCTGCATTTTAGACACTAGAGTAGAAAGACTATCCAGACAAGATCGTGTTTTCCTAAACCCCACCATGTTATTAGACAAAAAGTTGTTTTTTTCCAGGTACCACTCCAATCTTTTATTAAGAATTGTATGAAATGTCTTGCACAAGCAAGACATCAAGGATATTGGCCTAAGTGAATCTGATGAGTCGGGATTTCTTCCTGGTTTTAAAATGGGGAAAATACGGATATCACGCCACTGTCTGGGGACAAAACCGTTTTGTAAAAACAAATTGTATAAATTAATTAATATAAGTTTAGCATTAGTAGGTAGATTTTTTAACATTGAAAATGATATACCGTCACAACCTGGAGCTGTATCTGATGATTTTAGACTTTTCTCTAATTCATGCTGGGAAATACATTTTTCTAAATGTAAATTACAGGATTTAAAACTTGGCTCCTTATTACTAACGTAGTCAGGTGTCAGACTTTGTAACAATTTAATTGCTTGCGTTTCACTTACATACCGATTTCGATTATTGTGATAGCCTTTATACCATTTCATTTTTCTCCACATATCACTAGAACAGGTTGAACAATCTATTGATGAACAAAGGTTTTGAAACGACTCACTTCTCGCTCTTCTCAAGTCTCTTTGTGCGATACTAATTTTAGATTGTAACAGTGATAAATTATTAGGAGTTGGGTTACCACGAAACTGAGCCAATGCACGTCTTCGTTCGGCCACTTTTTTGGACAACGTGGGAGTCCAGTAGGTTTTTGGTCTAAAGTTATTGCTAGGGTCTTGATTCATTTTTATCACTGGAATGTGGTGCTCCGCTGCTTTATTTAAAATATCCAAGAAATTGTCGTATGTCTGTTGCAAGTCATTTGTGATATTAAAATCATTAAAGGCCTCCTCCAAATATGGGCGGTACTGCTGCCAGTTAGCCTTCTTAAAGTTTCTTCTAATATCTGGTTGTCTGGTTGATACACCGTTGACTGAGATTCTAATAATAAGGTGGTCGCTTCCTAGGCATTCATTGGTCACGGTCCAATCATACTTTACAGCAATATCTGTTGTTATGAGTGACACATCAGGAGATGATCTTTGCAGGCCTCCGTCTACCCATTTAATTCTGGTCGGTGCTCCATCATTCATCACTGTAAAGTTGTGACCCAACAGGGAATCAAAAAGTTGTTTGCCCCTTGAGTCATTTTTATATGACCAGTTACTATGGTGCCCGTTAAAATCTCCAAGCAGCAGAGTTTTATCATCACAGATTGACAACAGATCATCCCAATCCTGTAGACACGTGCGCACGGAGGGTGGGCAGTAAACGGATATTATATTATTCAAGGACTCACAATTATATACCTTTACGCGTATGATTTCAAAGCCGGAATTTCCAGTCTGACATTGAGCAACCTGGGTTTTAATTGAGTGGTGTACTAAGATTAAAACTCCGCCATAACCGTCCCATCTATCTTTCCGATATACATGATATCCACTAACTCGCAAGTTGAACTCAGGTTCCAGCCAGGTCTCTGTCAGTGCAGCAATATGTATCTTTTCTTGAGAAAGAAGGGCTTCTAATTCATTTAACTTTCTTTTTAGGCTTTGGCAGTTCCATTGGATAATTTTTAATTTATAATTACCTTTAGTTTTCTGAGCCATTGCTTGCATAGAACTGAAAACCGGACAAGTCATAAATTTTATCTAAAGTCAATTATATGAACCACTCAAATAGTATGTGACAACAATTTTTAATTTTATTTGATAAAGTATCTTTCTTCTTAAAAATAGCTGCCTTAATTTTTTTAAGTAACTCGCTTATTTTGGTTGTACCGTCTTTTTTGTAGTCTTTAGATTTTTCGGTATTTTCTTCTTCTTCCTTTTTGCCAGTATCGCAGTCCGAATCAGAACATATACATTCCCACTCGTAGGATAAACCCATGTCAATATTTTTCTGACTATGTTGCTTTTTCTTTGGTTTGTTAGTACGTGAAGTGGATGGGACTACTGGATCTGCTGAACTTTTAGTTACTTCTGTTGTCTTCAAATTGGGTAAACATGCAGAAGCGTAAGACGACTGCGGGTTTTTTTGGAAAGGGGTTGTACTTATATGTTCAGTCGCAGATTGGGGTACAGAGTATGGTGCAAAATTAACTGTATTATAGGTTTCTACGAGTATCTCTGGAATTGGAGTCGAAGATGGAACGTACAAGGTAAGAGCTTTTTTGTAGGTACAATTGAACTGAGACATTATACTTCTAATTTTCTTTTCCTTTTCATACATAGGACAAACTTTACTCAGTGCCATGTGATCCCCTTTACAATGAACGCACTTATATGAAGTCGTTTCACAACATTCGTGGTCTTTGCTACATTTAGGGCAAACAATTTTCTTGTAGGGACAAATTTTTTTGTAGTGACCAAATTTCCAGCAATTAGAACATTGTGTGACTGGGTAGACATATGGCTCCACATTTATTCTAACACCATACATTCGTACATACGCCGGTAATGAGGAACCTTTGAAGCATACTCTCAAAGTCTCACTCTCAGTCCATCCAGAACCATCTGTCTGTCTGCGACTAAGCCGTTTAACAGATATTATTTCTGTATCAGACGTCAAGCTATCTATTATTTCTTCCTCTCTGCAATCCAGTTCTATGTTTTTAATTATCCCGTAAGTTCTTTGAACTTCCATTGTTTTTGAGATAACCCATTTCTTTTCCTTAAATTCTGCAGAGTTAATTAACTTTTGTAATTCTACCTCACTTTCAAATTGTAACACCACTTTGAACTGGTTAACATATTTTATGCGCGAAACACGACTAATGTTGTTTGCTTGCAATAGTTTAGCTAATTTAAACTGTTTAGGTAGGACTTCCTTACAAGTGATTGAAACTTCTATTTTTTCTTCGTTGTCTAGAGTAGCCAGGTTACTTAAACTCTTATACCTTTTGCTGTTTTTATTTTTATTATTATTTATAACAGTCCAGTTATCATCTATGTCATGAATTGTTCTTTTAGTTCGAGTATGTTGGTTATCATATGTTTGTTGGTCTTCTAAGTTTATCTCCATCTCGTCTAATTGTGTATTGTCTTCTCTCTCTTGAGCGTTCGCCTGCACAATAGTAGTGTCAGTATTATTTACTAATGGATTGGGACTCGACATTGTTTACACTTCGCGCGGCCACAGGTAGCCGATAACGCGACGCCTCGCCGACCCGAACACGTGCGGTGCCGGTGGCGTCACAATAATAGTTTTAAACGACAAGTAATTAGCTTGTTATTGTGCACGTCAATCTCGACCGTTGAACGAACACACACTGATTCATTAGTTGTTGACCCATTTGATGAACGTTTCTTCCGTTTTTTGCTCTTTTTCTTTTTGTTAGTTTGCGTTGTTTGTGTAGGGTTGATTTTTGATGTTGTAACTGATGCATATAATGTAGGCAATATTGGGGAACTACTACGTTGCAGGGGTTGCTGGCATTCGTCTACAGTATTTTGTTCATTACGCCTTTGAGAAAAAGGTGGAACATAAAATTTCAGTGCACGTCTATAACTACAATTAAACTGAGACATTAGTTCCCGAATTTTCCTTTCCTTTAAAAATACTGGACAAGTTTTTATTAAAGCCATGTGATTTCCGTGACAATTAGAACATTTATACGAAGTAGTCTCACAATTTGTGTGATGTTTACCACATTTAGGGCAAATGACCTTATTAGAAGGACATAATTTTGATGTGTGTCCATAACGCCAACATCTTGAACATTGTGTAACGGGGAATATGTAAGTTTCAACTTTGATCCTCAGGTTATGAATGTATACATATTGAGGCAGGGACTTCCCTTTGAAGCACATTCGTATTGTCTCACTTTCTTGCCAACCAGAAGACTCAAAATCTCTGCGATTTAATCTTTTGACTGAAAGGATTTCGGGACCGTTACATGATAAACTTTTTAATAAATCAGAATCAGACAGACCAATGTCTATATCTTTTATTATTCCATAGGACACATTAACTTCCCAAGGCATAAATATTCTCCAACCCAATTTTTCAAATTACTGGCAATTCATTAACTTCGCACATGTTTCGTCAGAAAAACTAACTAAAACTTTAAATGGATTTATGTATTTCACAAAGTTAATTCCAGAAATTCCATGTTCTTTAAACATTTTAGCCAAGGCGAACTGTTTTGGTAATTTATCTTTGTAAGCTATACTGACATCAATTTTGTTGAGCTTGGTTTTTTTTCTGAGCTCCCACTACCGTCCACTGTTCCATTTGTCTGCCACCACCATTCACATCCTCAATCATGTTAATCTCAGCATCAATTTGTTCCTGTTCACCATTTTTTGTTAAGTCCTCTTCAGTTATACTTCTACCGTCCATATCGGTCTGAATATTTCTGTCCATGTCTTTCTCTATTGCGTCTCCATTCATGTCTCCACAAGATGTATCATTCCTCACAACACGAATGTTGGCAATTGGCGATACGCACACGAGCGTGCCGCCGCTGCCGGGTTGCCGGAGTTGATATACTATAGCAAAGTATCAGACCGATCACGAGTGTGCGATAAACACGTCTTAATCACACCGCTAGCGATTAGACACTGGTAAAATGATAATAAAAAAACAAAAAGTCTTATGCGGTACTTAAAAAATAAGTGTCGCAGCGATGCTGCATCAGTTAAGTATTTCCCAATTGAAAATACAACTATCCTATAGTAAGCGTAATTCATTTTATCATCAAAGTCTTCAAACTAAATAAATAATATGTGCGAAACGAGTATTTTCAATTTTAAAATCTTTACCGTTACCTACGTTTCCGCGCGTTCGTGCTAGGCCCACCGATTGTTCAGACAATGAAAACAACACTTATAGACAATTCATACTACCTAATGAAAAACGAGGGCTTCGTTGGTATAATATTCGCAAGCGTTACCCCGCGACATATTTAAAAGCGATCGTCGCGTGCACTTTTTGTTCGAAAAACCGGAAAAACCCTCTCTCTCGGCGTGGCCACGCGTTCAGGTTCACCGAACAGAAAGTGACACATGAGCGCGACGATCCTGTTTTCGCGCGAAGATCGCTTTAAAATAGGAAGCGGCCTAGTAATGAGCAGCGGTCCGCAGTCCTCGATTTCATTCCTATGTCAGGCAAATGTGTTATTAGGTTTTTCATAATGGAATTCTCAGTACTAGCTTGGAGTCTGGAATCGTGTCCAGATGGCAATAGGCTCGCCTCCTTTTACATAAATGTGAGTGTAGGTTCTATAGGCACATCTCTGCGTAACCTTTCGGGATAAAATCTCGTTATGATAAACATAATTCAATATTTGTTTTAATTTTCTGGCACTCCAAAGCGTCATTCCAATATTATTTGGATTGGTTTTGACTTTATTCATAGCTTAGAAGGCTACTAGTGTCATCTGTTACAAAGTAAAATAACTAAGAAGTTACGCTTGAAAGAAACTAGATGGCACTAGCTTGCTTATTAAAACTTCAGTTAGCAAAACTTAATAAACTTCACGGTTGCGCTGAATGAAATTGTGAGCATTATTTTTATACAGGATAAAGAATACCTTCGAACGGATATAGTGGACCGACGCAGTCGTAAGAGGTGGAGATTATGAGGATATGCAGCAGTATCAATCGTGAAAAATACAAAGCCTTTAAGCCTCGTGCAGACAGGCGCGACGTGTCGCTGGTGGAACAATTTCTATGAAAACTTCACGGTAATTGGTTTTACGCGTCGCGCCTGTCTGCACGAGCCTTTAAAAGGGATACACATAACATCTTGCCTGTATTCCTCGAAGAGTTAGGCAGAGATGCACCTATAGTACACTCACATTTCGCCAGTTATGTAATAGGTAGTGAGCCTATTGACATAAACCGGGCACAAATCCAGACTTCGGGCATTCTACTGAGAAATTCCAGATGGAAAAACCCAATAAACTTTGTCCGACCTGGGAATCAAACCCAGGACCAAAAACCAAAATAATCCTATATCTCTGGTGCTATGCAGACTGACGCTAATCTTTCTTATTATCGTTTAATTGGGCGCACCAAAAGTTTACGTCGTTACTCGCGCGGGGTCGGCAGTTATCCCAGAATGACGATTATTATCAACCTTAATTATTCTTTATTTAATGCCCATCATTTTGGGGTAACTTACAACCTATTCACATTAGAGAAAATAGCTAAAATACGTTAAACGTATTTAGAAACGCCTACAAAATCTTAAGCCTACAAAATTAGTTAACAAATATCACAAATTTTCTTTGTGTAAAAGGAAATAGGTATTCTCCGAAACAGAGAAGGGAAAAAAGGTAATATGGAAACCCTTTATACAAAATTCCTGGAAATAGACTAATGGTTACAGATCAAAGCAAAAATTAGGATTTAGGAAATTGTAAGATACAAATTGTACAAAATATTTGCTAATTTGTATTCCCTCTAGTATATAAAACGTGAAAACAATAATAATTACGTAAGTACCTACAGGTGAGTCGGATATAACTTCATTGAAAGTTCACAATTCTAAATTATTATAATTACGTATATTCGATACCTTTGTTCTCGACGTGATCGTACTTCGAATTTAATGTAATGTATCTGTGAAAACCCGAATATTGGTAAATCGTAGGATTTACCAACGCGTGTTGGTAAATGTAAGTTTTCTGTTTTGGTATAAAATAAGAACATTTTCCAGGTTTTGGCTCATGCTAGGTTTTACTAGACGACTCAGTCCCAAAGCTCGCTTCATTTGCTCATGAATTCTGATTCTCATAAAGATTTACCAAATTAATGTTAGTAAAACTCTAAAATTAATGGACACAGTTCGGTTTTTTACTACTTTAGCACGGCTGGCAATCTCGGATCAAAAAATCCTGGCATTACCTAATAGACGTCTTAGTGTTCTTCGCGCGTTCTTTCATTTTGATAAACACCCCTCGTCCTTTTCCCCTTTGTCGTTTGTGCATTCGTCGCCGAATGACGTCAATGACGTCAATATTTACTTTTTCTGGAGACCAAGTTATAGGTACTTCAAAAGTGAAAAACATGCAAGCAATATGGGTGTCTTAAACATTTTGTGAAGATATAAGAATTAACTATTATAGTTATCATTGACCAGCAGGCTTAGCATGACGCTTTCTATTTCTTCGAAGAATAGACATAGCATTTTCTATACAAAGTGACATTTCGTTTCTCCATTTTTAACATCGCACCGTAGAAATCCTTCTGCAATCCTTCTGCAAAAAAAGTTTGTCTTTTGTTTCTACCGGTCTTTGTCTAGGTCCATTTATATGTAGACTAATTTTCAGAAGAAAATTTCTATACCAAACTGTCAAATTCACACTGACAACTGACAGTTGTCTAAGGTAGTGAAGACAATTTGCGTTTTTCTACTCGACGGCCACAAGGTATACACGGTTATCTACAACATCATGATTTTACAGGACAGCGTTTTGAACGCAAAACTGTGATAATTAATGGAAGAACAAGGCTATCTTCTCCTATTTTACATCATTTAGTTAATAGGACATTACCAAGAAAATGGTGAAAGCCAATATTACTATAATATGTTTTTGTTCCAAAATACGCTACTTCGACACTTTGAGAAAAATTGTTGTAGTTGTCTTTATATAAGTGACTTAATATCAGTAAAAATTGAGAATCAAACCGAAAAAAATCGACAAAGAATTCTGACTCGAATTATGTAAAAGAGTGAATTTCGTAAAAAGTGCAGTTGACTCTGTCTACTTTGCTGTCGTCGTACTTTCTACACGGAACGTCATTTTTGTCTATTCTTTCGTAGACAAAACGGTGCTCGTGCTAAGCCTGCAGTAGTTTTGCAGCAAATATGGATATTTGTTTCCACTATAATTATACGGATATTTATTTATTTACACTACCGATGTTTGTTACCTCAATAATGGCAAATTAATTTAAACCCAAGGGTTAGGTACCCTTGTGTTTATCCCAAACAAGAAATATACACAAAGATCTAACTTGATCTGACTATTAGTGCATAATTTGTTTATAACTAACTTAATACTGATCCTAATTGTGCTGGTACAGAATTCTTGTGCACTATGCACTATGCAGATATTTCTTGTTTTACAATCTGCTAAGACTCGTTTTCCTAATATAAGCTTTACTTGTCTTCACTTTTACAGAAGCAGTAATTCCTGAAGTTACTAGTCTCAAGAACAGAAGTTCGAAGAAGAAAAACAAGTAGTCTGAACAAGGGATTTTGTTTTCGAATGAAAAGTCTGTCAGCAAATTATGCCAAGTTCCAAACTGCGTTGTGAATTTGTAAAATTGTGGAAGCAATTTTTAATCTATACAGATAAATAAAATTGATGTGTCTGTTTGTAACATTAAAATAACCGCTTTTTCCTTAATTCATATGAATGTATACACGGTACATATACCAAAATAACATTTTACAATTTTTGTCTGTCTGAAATGGCTGGACCGATTTTGACGGCACTTTCACTGGCAGATAGCTGATGTAATAAGGAGTAACTTAGGCTACTTTTATTTTAGAAATTTTATTTTTTTATTAATATATATCTATACAAATAAATATAATTGAAGTGTATGTTTGTAATGTCAAAATAACAGCTCTTTACTAAATGCATATGAAATACGCCACTTATAACAAAAAAACAATATTCAAAATGTTTGTGTCTGTCTGTCTGTTTATTCCAACTAATCTTCGAAACGGCTAAACGGATTTTGACACGACTTTCACTGGCATATAACTGATGTTATAGCAATAACTCAGTACTTGTAATTTAGAAAAAGCCACGCGGGCGATGCCGCGGGCTGCGGTTATTTTAGTTATAAAGGTTGACCAGTACTCAATTTCTGTCTGTCTGTCAACTACTTGTTTCAATACTAAATAAAAGTAAACATTTATGATACCAAATGCATTTTATTAATTACGGTTTCCAATTCTAACACTCCTGGGTTAACCCACGAGTATTAGAATTGGAAATCGAAAAAAAAAATGGAAAAAAGGTTCTGTATTTAAATATAAAAACATTTTTTTACATTCGGTTAAGTTGATTTAAAGGGATTCAAACTATGCTGGGCTCCACAAATCTCAGAAAAAAGACTCGGTTACATAACACTACGAGCGACAAAATTAAAGTGTGACAAAATTAAAAAAAGGAAACGTCGCAATGTAAGGACGCAAATCCTAGAGCGATTTATTCTTTTATGGCAGATTATCGTTTGAGTACTACTTAGTCTATGCACTTAAGCAACGGTTTCCTAGAAGAGCGGTCCCGTCATAGTATAACGGCCGTCATAAAAATGTGTATTTTTTACCAGTATTTGACATAACACATACATACATAACATCACGTCTTGTTTTCCCCATAGGGTTGGGCAGAGGTGTACCTATAGTACACCCATATTTCGCCAGATATGTTTAAGTCCCATGTAATAGGGGGCGAGCCTATTGCCATCAACCGGGCACAAATCCAGACTCCGGGCTGCTACTGAGAAATTCCAGATAGAAATAAATTAATTAAAAAACAAAAAAACACGACTGCAAAAAAACATATCTGAAAAGGGAAAAACAAGCATTATCTATATAATTTTAGTCTTGCAGGCGGGGGACAATCAAAAGTTACATCATATTTCAGGTTATTTGACTGTCCCCGCCTGTAAGACCAAATTTATATAGATTATAATGCTTGTTTTTCCCTTTTCAGTTATGTGTTTTTGCAGTCGGGTTTTTTGTTTTTTAAATAATTTATTTTATTTCAAGCTTTTTAGTTTTATTAATGTATAATATATGTTTGAAAATTACTCATCACTAGCTTTTATTTGATACCAATATTGTTGCAATTAATTTAAAAAAAAAACTTCCCCTCCTTTTTTTTTGTTTTTGCAGATGCAATTTATAAATATTATATAGCCTATGTCACTCCTACAATTAAGACGAATCTAAAGACACTTCATATGTTAAAATCCATCAAGCCGTTTAGGCTACAGAGCGTGCCAAAGAAATAGACATACATACATACATACATACTCTCGAAAAATATTACCCTCCTGAGGCAGTCGGGTAAAAACCCAATAACACTTTGCTCGACCCGGGAACTCGGAACTCGGAACCTCGGGAATCGAACCCAGGACCTTATGCTCAGCAATAGCGCTTGCGACCACTAGTCAAATACTACCTCGTTGGTCTAGACCAACGAGGTAGTATTTGACATTAACGTTTCAAAAAAACGCTCTGTATTTAGACAGCCGTAACTATGTGACCATTGTCCTTTTTCTTAGGAAACCAAAGCTTAAGTCTTGGTCAATCTTAGGATTTACCGAAGTTCGAGCTTTTTCAGTAACATTCGTTTTATGTTGTTTGACCAAAGGATATTTCAGTTGATTTTTATAATATGTCTTCCTGGAAAGGCCAATTTATTATACAGCACTAATGGAAATGGTAGCATGGCGTTAAAAGCATAATAAATTGAAATCGTAAATATTAACGAGAGCACATTCCGTTTTTACTCTACGAGTGTAAAAAAATTAAGATAAAACCTTTGCTTTACAACAAAACCAGCCAAGCGTGTGACGGACCACGCACAATGAAGAGTTCTGTAGTTTGGATGCATTTATCCCAAAAACAAACTTGATATTGTAGCTGAAAAACATTATTGTTCTCCCATACATCGATGTACGCCACGGTCAATTCTCCAACTGCAAATGTAAGTTAGTAAACAATTTAACAATTTTTGGACATTTTCCTTTACTTGTGCTGTGAGACCTTGTGTCTTGTCAAATTTCATGATGATAAGGTTTTATTTGCGAGTACTAAAAACTGTCGCATAAAAGGCCGTATTTTTTATTGCGGTGACTTAAAAGCTTGATTTTTTTAGAGCTCTTTGTATTTGATATAAATTCCTCCACGCGTTCCTGAGAAAACGGGTCTTGACAGACTGACAGACAGACAGACGGACATCGAAGTGATCCTATAAGGGTTCCGTTTTTTCTTTTTGAGGTACGGAACCCTAAAAATGGTAGTCTGGTTTTCATATTTTATTTTTTATTTCATTGCACATTAAGCCAAATAAATAATTCTGTCTGTATAATTTACCCTGAAGGATAGTTAATTATACTGTGCCTGAAGAAATTAAGTATGTATCGCCAAACCCAATTTTCCGCGAAATTATCGGATCGAAATTATTATATACTTACTCATGTCAGTTCGTGTAATGGGTAAGTAAGTATCTACTTATTTTTAACATTAATTGTTTAATTATTACGATATTATTTTGCAAGCCTTTGCACTTAATCTTTCGAGCAGTCAAGTACACATTGACTTAAAACATAACTTGGGACAAAATACGTGACTTTTCGAAAAAGACAGAGTTTTCTTCCACTGTTTGAAACATGGAAAAGTTTATACTTCTCCCTGTTTTAAGCGCCAGAAACAGTTTTAAAGTTAAATATACTTGGGGTGACTAAATGTACACGAAAAGAGCTAATATTTCGTCGGTGTACGTTATACTGTAAGCGAGAAAGATCTTTAATGTGAAATAAAGACGAAGCGTTAATGGAAATTATCCTTTGTCAAAAAAATACCTATAGTTATTGCTTAGAATATTTTTGGCTAGACTTTGGAAGTTAGAGAGAAAAGTCTGAAGAATTTATTAAGCTGCCAATCACAATGGCAGCTTATTTGTCACAGTAACAAGACTAGATTTCGATTACGAAATCTAGTCTTATTAAAGACTGACATTGAATTAAAAGTATTAAGATTTTGTTTAGACACGAATTGGAGAGTTGAATTGAATATTATTAACCAACTTCATAAAAAGAAGGTTATGCATTAAACAGGATTTTTTTTTTTTATGATATTCTTTTTTCATGTATCACAATTAAAAACGGTAAATAAAACAACTTTTCACAAATAAAACAACCCTCGCAAAAAACGAAATTACAAAACCATGGACACCGACTTACGAAATTACAGTTATTTTTCACTTTGGACTGCAGGTAGGCATCCAAAATTAAATACATAGCTTAACAGGTATGTAGGCATTCAAAATTAAATACCTAGCTTAAACGTACATTTACATTTACTATTATAAAAATTAGTGTGTCAACCCATGAGTTCTAAAAAAATATTATTATTTTTAGGGTGCTGTACCTCAAAAGGAAAAAACGGAATCCTTATATAATCTGTCACAGCTGATTTGCTTTTGCAAACTGTAACGTGTGACATATCAAATGAAAGAGCTTGTTGAGGGTTTCAAATATATATTTTTTTTTAATTAAAAAAAATATAGTTTTAAAGTTACTTAAGAAAAGAGGTGAAAATTGACCGTATCCCCTTGTCTCCAATACTACTGAGTCTAATTTTTTTAAATGTTACAGAAAATAGTTCTTTACTTATAGATTACAGGAAAACCTATAAGAAGTCTATGGTGTTAAAATAACATGGTAAATCTCTCATTATTGTGCGTACAAACATACATTTGCAGTTGGAATGTATGAGAACATGTTTTTCAACTACAATGTTTAGTTTGTTCTAAGGATAAAAAACATGGTAGATAACATATTCATTGTACGGAATCCTCACCACGCGAGTTCAACTCGCACTTGACTGGTTTTTTTATAATAATTCACATGAATAAGTGACAATCGCTAAAAGCTAACTGTGAGACCACAGTACAAATGTGCGAAAGCGAGCCAACGGCCAAAGTCCAACTTAGTTTAAAGATAGAGAAGAAAATTTATTTCAGCTCGTTTTAATGTCGACTTAACTCAACTCGGGGTTAAAATTTGAATGTTGGATGACATGACTGAAAACTTTGCATTAGGTGAAGTAAATAATTATTATGAGTTAAGTTTTCGAGAGTTTAATTATGATAAACAGCCTAGGTGGACGCGATGGCGTCTGATAGGTAGTTATTAGCGCCTATGCACAACTGAGACAGACTGGATGCGGAAGGCGGAGGGTGTTGTGGCGCAGCTTGGGAGAGGCCTATGTCCAGCAGTGGACTGTTATAGGCTGAGTCGATTGATTTATTGATTGATGCACAACTTGCGAACCCCTCATGGTTACTACTTCAAAATCAGAATCTATGATCATTTCCCTGCCCTTGTCCCATGTTATTTGGGGTCGGCGCAACACGTTATCTTCTTCCATCCTCCCCTGTCAGCCGTCATTGTATCATTCACTCCCTTCTCTTTCATATCACTCCTCACACAATCCATCCATCTTTTCTTTGGCCTTCCTCTCCCTCTCCACCCATCAACATTCATATTCATCACTCTTTTAGTCACATGCGTTTCATCCCTCCTCATCACATGCCCATACCGAGCCAAACGATTTCCTTTCAACTTTTCTGTTACTGGCGCTACTTTCAAGCAAAACCAGAATCTATATAAATAAAAAAAGCGACCAAGTGCGTGTCGGACCGTGCACAATGTAGAGTTCTGTAGTTGGGATGAATTTAACCTAAAAACAAACTTACCATTGTAGTTGAAAAACATGTTCTCCTATACATTGTTACGTCACGGTCAATTCTCCAACTGCAAATGTAAGTTGTTCGAATATTACTCGTAAACTTGTAAAACCTGCTTACCAGTGACAGTGATAGTATTCCTTTTAATTACGTTATATATACTACTGCCATGATTTTTTTAACATACCCAAAAACAACCATTTGACTCTAACAAAAAATAGCACATTAAAGCTACACAATCGGATCCCTGAATCGATAAATGGTTTTCACAGACCGGTAATATTTTTATTGTCGGATACGGTCTCTGTAACGATATCCGACAATATGGGACGAGAAAAAAAATGTCATCCCCAGTTTACGTGCAAGAGAGGTTGGACCAGGACCTGGCTGTTCACTGGCGTCACTTGAGCAAGCCTGGACCGATGCACAGACGAGTATTTCATCAAAATATCCGATCAAAAGTCGAAAAGTCGAAATTTATTATATTGCTTTACAACTATTGTATCGTGAGAGCCCGATAGCTATTACGTCACTTAACGGCAAATTTGGCCATGCACCGCCCCCCGCACCCCTCCACCAACCGTAGCAGCAGTCGGAACCCAGTCGTTGCGTGAATCGTATGTCTTTGTTCTCGGCACTGCAGTTAAAACGTGATCTTTAAATTGCATTTAATCTGTGTTTGGTGAAATTATGTGATAACCATTATGGATATTTTGGAAGAAGGTATGTCGTTGCTTTATAAAAGCATGTTTATTTTGAAATTACACTTTATTTAAGTGACATTTTGCACCTTAAATGTACTCCATAAAAAATGCAACTTTTATTTTGTAAACTCTGTAATTAAAGGTGTTTTTGTTTATGAGTTAAACCTAGTTAACTTATGATTTTGGATGTAACATATAGTTTCGTTATTCTTAATAAGGATTTTAAAGGAAAATTACACGCATATACACGCCATTTTTTTAAAATGATTTTTTGCGAAATTAATCGAAATCAGCTTTTATAAAACAGTGTTTTATATTTATTTTTATATTCCAGAATCTCCAATGACGTCGATGGAGATGACTAGAAAATCGCTCTATGAAGTCATAAAAGAATGTTCAGACAGAAAAATTGACCAAAAGTTTGAGTTTTTAGAAAATCGTCTTAAAATAATCACGAAATGCCCTGAAAATAAACAAGGTTCGTTGAGAAGTGCCTTAAAATCATTTAAGTATCAGTTTAAACAAAAATGGACAGACGTCAGTAACAAGGAAGAACGCTTCTTAACAAAAAATGAACAATGGCTAAATACTTTTATTACACTGCCTGCGTGGACAACAAAAAAGGCCGGCCGACCAACTAAAGAATTCAAGGAATTGAGCGATCAAGCAAAGAGGCGCAAAACAAAGGATTTGAGGGAACAAATACCCTTTGAAGAGTTAACCTATGCAGCCCAAATGAGTCAACGTGCTGCAGGACATAGTGACGCGGCTAAAGTTATGAAAGATATGACTTTAACGCCAACAAGAGCCAAAAAGTACAGAACACGGTATACTTCAACACAAAATGTGGTAGTCAAAAAGCATACACCATCACAAGCATTAGCTATTTTCGTGGAAGCTGATTTGACAAGAAAACAATACGAAGTTATTCATGCTGCAAACAAAAACGTTTATCCGTGTTATTCACTTGTTAAAAAAGCCAAAAAAGACTGTTATCCGCGTGAAGAGTCGATGAGAATTACAGAAACATGTGCTGAGATAAACTTGCAGGATCTTGTGGATCATACATCTGCACGGTTATGTATGTACTTAGATGAAGTACTCGAAAGTATAAATGAAGAAGAAATAAGCTCTTTAGAGCTTTTATCAAAATGGGGTTGTGATGGTTCACAACAACAACAATTTAAACAAAAATTTGGTAACAGTACAGACAGTGATTCTTCAATATTTCAGAGTTCATTTGTACTTACGACTGATTTGCCATATTGGTGACCAAAAGAAGATAATTTGGCAAAACCCAGTACCTTCTTCTGCAAGATACTGCCGACCCATACGTATCCGTTTTGTTCACGAAACAAAAGACATCACAAATGAAGAAATCTCTTACATAGAGAATCAAATCAAAAGCTTGAAAAAAAGTGAAATACCGAGGACAAATGGTGGTATATTTAAAATAAAGCACACGTTAGCTTTTACCATGATTGATGCAAAGGTTTGCAATGCTGCAACAAACACGCTATCGACTATGAGGTGCTATATATGTGGGCAAACATCAAAAGACTTCAACAAACTTATTAAAAAAAACATAGAGAATCCTGACAGTCTTAAATTTGGGCTGTCGACACTACACGCCAAAATTCGATTTTTTGAATCACTTCTTCATCTATCATATAAAATACCCATAAAAAAATGGCAGGCAAGAACTAAAGAACATAAAAATATAGTAGCAGAAAGAAAGAAGAAAATTCAAGAGGCTTTTAAAGAGGAAATGGGGCTGCTAGTGGATATTCCGAAGGCAGGGTTTGGGAACACCAATGATGGGAACACTGCAAGGAGGTTTTTCTCAAATCCCGAAACTTCTTCCCGCATTACTGGTATTGACATCAATCTAATAAAAAAATGCAGTGTCATATTGGAAAAAAATACTTTGTCAAGTGGGCTCAAAATTGATACGCAGAAATTTGAAAACTTTGCTGAACAAACTGCAAAGCTATATGTAGATTTGTATGAGTGGCACCCCATGTCGCCTACAATGCACAAAATTTTAAGACATGGCGCCACAGTAATTGATCACGCAATTCTGCCTATTGGCCAGTTGTCGGAAGAGGCGGCTGAGGCCAGAAACAAACACTTCCGCATGTATAGGCAGAATTTTTCCAGAAAGTTTTCGCGCGAAGACTGTAACAAAGATGTGCTAAACAGACTTCTGCTAACTTCGGATGCCTTTTTGAGCAGTACCAGGCACAGGCAACGAAAAAAAAGTAAGCCATTTTCCGATGAAGCGTTAGAACTCTTGCTCCCGGAGACATCGTACGTCTCGTCTACAGAGTTTGACAATGAGGAGGACGATGGATCTAGTGAAGGTGATTCTGATTAGAAGATTGGTGATGTAAAAACTTTTTATTTAAACTTCATGTACAGTAATGGTACAAAGGCGGACTTAATGCAACAAGGAATTCATTACCAGTCAACCATTCTCTACTTAATGTAAAATTGTACATGTGTCTGATGTTTTAAATACAAAATTATCACATTAAACTACTTTTTATTTTATATCCAATCTATAAAAATCAAAAAATAATTTTGATCGACTTTTTAAGTCAAATACTCGTCTGTGCGATGTGGCTATTTTTAGGTTTTAAAATGTTGTAAGGTTTTTAGGAAAAAAATAATAGTAAAATTCGGGAAAAACTGAAAGTACTTTTTTTTTACGGGAATTGAAATTTATACAGGACAACGTCTGTCGGGTCACCTAGTTAGCTATAAAATTTCTTGTCTATGGAGTTTCTTGCTCGTTCTTCTCCACAGAAACGTACTACGCTTTGAAATGTGCAAATAGCTTCACGTTTCTGACTGACCGACTCCTTGACAATTCAAAAGTGCCTGTAAACGGTTAAATTGATACGAGTATAAATGCTTTGAGTTTGAGTTTGAATTTGTAAAGTGGTTTTACTTTCCCGGGAAAACGTCTTCACCGGGAAACTTCTTTTGCAGAATCAACTTCCACAACAAAAAAAATGGAGAGTAATGATTTCCGTAGAGATAACAGATCTCATGATTTTTCATACTCGTAATATGTAAGCTATCTACGAAGAGTCCCGAGTTCAGTGGAAAACGTACTCGTAACATTTATATTACGGACTACTACAAAGAAAATAATAATGCGGGCCACACACGTAACGATATTCTTGCGCAAGTTTAGACTTGCACAAGTGTGTGTGACACCGAATAGCTCGGATACTTGTGCTAATTCATCCCACAAACGTTAATGTATACTTCACCATTATCATCATCATTATTTCAGCCGAAAGACGTCCACTGCTGGACGTAGGCCTCCCCCAAGCACCAACACTTCGATCGGTTCTGTGCTTCCCGCGGCCTTCACAAGGTCATGGTCTTCCGTTACGCGGTCGCCCCTCCAGAACCCATCAGACCATCAAGTGGCATCAAGTGCCACTTAAGTTAATTATAACTTACAAGTATACCTTATTATCTCCTGTGAGACAGCGAGCCTCCTTGCTGGATTGCCGCCATGGGATCTGGAGGCAAAAGTCCTCGCGCACGTATGGGAGTGGGGCGAGGAGGCGAAATGCCGGGGCGTAACTCCGCTGCCGCGAGAAATCGCAGCGCAGCGGCCGGGGCTCCGGCGGGATCTCATGGCGACATGGAGAGTACGGTTGTTGAAACCCAGTGCTGGCCACGCCACAATTACGGCGTTAAGTCCCCTCTTTGAGGAGTGGCTAGAGAGGCGCCACGGCGTCCTCACCTTCCGCCTGACGCTGGTCCTCACTGGACACGGCAGCTTCGTGAGGTTCCTGTGTCGGATATGGCGGGAGGAAACGCCCGGGTGTCACCACTGTGTGGATCGCCCGGAGGACACGGTGGAGCATATGATGGAGGTCTGCCCGGCTTGGGCTGAGCACCGCCGTGTCTTCGTGGAGGCGATCAGCCACGATCAAGCCATGGTACGGAGCGAGAGGGCATGGGCAGCTGTCACCTCCTTCTGCGAAGCAGTAATGCTCACGAAGGTGAAAGCGGGACGGTTGAGGGAAAGGCAAATTTTGCTCCCTCTTGCCCCTAGCCGCCGCAGGAGACGCCCTTGACGTCGGGAATCCCGGGCGGATTTCCGAACACCGTAGGCGCGGGCTTGCGAACGGCGAGCAATGGGTAGCTCACCGTCCGGTAAGGACCAGGCCCGGATTGACGGCGCGTTGTATTCCACGCGCGCCTCAAAGAGATGTAGTCAGCACAAGTTTAGGGGTCCACTAGGGCCGATGCCTGCCGGGGTCACGGGAAGGTACTAAAGGGTTATCGAGACCCCTGGCAACACAGGTAACGGAAGGAATACGGGTGGGTTTTAGTCAGTAAGAGTCTGACACACCCTCCTGCTCCGTCCAGAGCGGGAGAAGTTATTTGATGATTTCCCACCCTAAAAAATAAGTCCAATTTTACGCATGTATAACGTAACGTGTGTGGCCTGAATAAGTAATGTAACTATCTGACTATCTGTATAGAACTTTTAACCTATATTTCATGTTACCCCTGAAAAGTTGAATATAAATCATATTGGCCATATTCTCGCATAACTTGAATGCAGAATTTGGCAAGTCAGCCAAAATATATACTGCAAAATATATTATGGCAGTGGCGAGAATTTATGCTGCATGGTAATACAACATTACCTATGTGTTGTACTACCATGCTACGTGTTATAATAATAGAAAGAATGAAAGAAAATATATTTATTTCCGTTTAATATCAATGCATATTCACAACTATGTTGGGGTCGGCTTCCAGTCTAACCAGACGCAGCGGAATACCAGTATTTTACATGGAGCGACTGCCTATCTGACCTGCACAACCCAGATACTGTATCGATATCCCTTGGTGAGACTGGTTGTCAAAGATCCACGAATGATAGCCGGAATCGGCAGCTTAACGTGCTTTCCGAGACACAGAGGAGTCTCGGTATGTAAAGAACGGACCCATCCACGGACCAACCCCGGCAAGCATGGTTTATCCTGATGGATCGATCCGTGCGGCTGTTATCCATGCATCATGTTCGTGAACGGGCGCCGTCAGTTGGGACTGGTCACCTCTTAGCTGCCTCGGCTTATTTGTAATTATTTTATTTTGAAATTGTTTTTTTTTTTTTGTTTATTTTGCTATTATGGACGCGTTTTTTTACATCATCCTCACATTAAGTTATAAATTCAACATTATTTATACTAATCTTTATGTAACAATATAATTTAAAAGAGTGTCCATGGAGTTTCTTGCCCGTTCTTCTCCATAGGTACCTACTACGCTTTGGAATGGGCAACTAGCTTCATATTTCTAACTGACCGACTCCTTGACAATTCAAAAGTGCCTGTAAATGGTTTTGAAATAACTGCTTTGAGTTTGAGTGTGAGTTAGTGAAAGAATTTTCGGATTCGGATTCGTGGCGTTTATCGAACTATTGGAGTACGTGTTTTTCAACTACAATGTTTGTTTTTGGGATAAATTCATCCCAACTACGGAACCCGTCATTGTGCGTTGTCCAACACGCACTTGGCCGGTTTTTATATGTTAGGATTAATATATATATATCTAACCATTGTCACCAGCAGGTTTATTTAAGCTGCTAACTAAATACCCTGCCGCTCTAGTTCGCCAGAGATAAAACCCGATGTAAAAATGTGGGTAAAACATTAAATTGCCACACGACCTTGTACAGACAAACGTGTGATGTTGCATATTCATAATGAGGATTCCATGTTTACTTTTAAATTTTTTAGATTCCATGTTTACTTTTTATTTTAATAAAAAAACCAGCCAAGTGCGTGTCGGAGCACGCACAATGAAGTAGTTCTGTAGTTTGGATAAATTTATCCCAAAAAAAAAATTGTAGTTGAAAAACATGTACTCCCATAGTTCGATATACGCTACGGTCAGTTCTCCAACTGCAAATTTCAGTTTGTAATAGCAAAAAAATAATTTATGTGACAAAACTACAAAGTAACGGTTTTTGGACTTTTTTCTTTACTTGTGCTACGAGACCTTGCTTCTTGCGAAGTTTCTTCTTACAAAGATTCTAAGTCAACGGAAAGTGAGTCCGCGTATCACTGGCCAGTTTCCCTCAGTCGTCAGTTTATTTAATTCGCCAGTTTCTTTTATTAGTCAGTTTCACTGATTGGTCAGTTTTACCGATTAGACAGTTGCGTTAACTCGACATTTTCGTCGATTCGTCAGTTTGGTACACTTTTTTTTTTTTTGGGTGGGAAATCATCAAATAACTTCTCCCGCTCTGGGCGGAGCGGGAGGGTGTGTCAGACTCTTACTGACTAAAACCCACCCGTATTCCTTCCTGTTGCCTGTGTTGCCAGGGGCCTCGGTGACCCATAAGTACCTTCCCGCGAGCCTGGCAGGAGTTTGGTACACTTAAGGGAAAAGTTTCTACGTGTTGAATAAACACAATAAACACAACACACAACACACGGATAATTTAATCTGCTGTAAGGAATACCTAACCTTTTTGACATCAAAGTTTAGTTTATATTTTTAACATATCATAATAATACAATAAACCAATATTAAATTTTTAAAAATGTACTTTACTTCTAACATTACTTAACTGAAATCTGAATATATGTAATACGTAACGATATGTCGTTAATTCAAATAAAATAAAATATGTAGAGTCGATTAAAATGGAAATTAATTCGATCGAAAAACTTAAAAACCTTTTTTTTAATCTCGGATTTCAATTAATTAATTATTTTTAACATCTTTCTATTTATGTTAATAAGTCTTAGCTTAAAATGTACCATCGCAAAATATTTCTTAAACAGCGGCAGCTAATTTTAATGCATATGGTGTCATAAAAATTAAAAATTTGTCGTCTGGTGTCTTAATAGAATAAAATAAAATCTTTTGATAGCTTGTCCGGTATTACGACATCTTTTACAGACGTGAAATTTGTTATTTCAACATCTAACTCGTTGCGTTGAGCTTTGTAAAGTACTTTTTTAATCGAATAGAAGGTTGGTGCGTCATCGACAAACTCAGTTTGCTGCCTTCAGATGACTCACACTGTCTTCGTAAAACACCTATAGACTGCCGTACTCTTGACGTACACGCGACTTGCATGCGTCGGTGGCTTTTTATACGACATTTGCACCATAATCAGGAATACAAGCGTGCACAGTTTCTCTTATAATTGCGGAGGTAACTGAACTTAAGGTCACACTACCTTTACAAAATAACCTGTCCTCACAACGCCACCACGAAGAGCCAATTTATTGTTATGCGCATGGTTGTAGCGGTGACAGTTTCTAAATAGGAGTCTTTGCCGACGAAATTTGGTAAACACTGGAAAATGTCGAGTTAACGTAACTGTCTAATCAGTAAAACTGACCAATCAGTGAATCTGACTAATCAACGAAGCTGGCGAATTAAATAAACTGACGACTGAGGGAAATTGACCAGTGATACGCGGACTCGTTGACTTAGATTAGAAGATTAATTTTTTTAGAGGACCAAGGGAGCGTAAACTTATGTATTTGATATAAATCAACTTGATATTTCCACGCGTTCCTGAGAAAAAGGGTCTCGATAGACTGACAGACAGACAGACAGACGGACAACAAGAAGTGATTCAATAGTGTTCCGTTTTTTTCCTTATGAGGTACGAAACTCTAAAAAGGCTTAATAAAAACAAATGTCTACTGCTGTCATGAGTTAATAACTACTGCAGAGAGAGACAACATCACATATAATAGCAGATCGACTAATTTGCAGTACCTAAAGTGTTGCAAAAGTTCGCAGGGGAAGGCAGTTGCTTCAATAGCCAGCTTATTGTTACATCACGCCAGTATCCCACAGGTACAGAGGTACAGAGTTCACCAACATTTTGCCAGTTATTTATCCTATGGAATAGAGGTGAGCCTCTTGTCATTAACCGGACAAAATTCCAACTTCGGACTGCTATTAGAATTTTATAATGGAAAAGTTATTAACACTATGCATCCAGCTGTAGTAAAAAACAGGCACTTCAGTTAATAAAAACATCACATTCCAGCAAACTCAACTCCTGGTCTTAGAATGCGGCGATGAATGAGTTGTCCATACAAACGTAATACCTAAATCGTTTGCAATTTGAAAAAGTTTCCAACATCATCATCTGCCTAGCTTTTTCCCAAGTCTAACCGGATGCAGCTGAATACCAGTATTTTACATGGAGCGATTGCCCATCTGACCTCCACAACCCATAACTGGGTAACACGTATCGTGTTACCCAGTTATGGTTTCTGACAACCAGTGTTACTCTTGGTAAGACTGGTTGTCAGAAAATGTTTCCACCATATTATGGTGATATTCGGATTAAGACAGTATTTAACTAGGTCCTTTATCTTTTCAATAAAACTTACCTATTATGAAGTTTAAGCGAATTGCATTTCCCACATTTTTACAGCGTAAATGACATGTTTTCTTATTGTTTTTACTGCAGTATATACAACAATATTTGTAATATTGTTTCAGAAGGAACATAGCTTATTTTATCAAGTTACAAATTATCGAAAAAATATAGGAAAAACATTCAGTTTTCATTCATCATGTTTGGTTTGTTTAACGCGATAGCACTACTTAGCTATTGTAAATTTAAGAAAAAATTGTGTGGGTCGCTCTGACAGGCATTCACGCTAGTGTGGGGATTTTACTGTGCTGTGCGTGCGTAACTTATTTGTTTGCTAAATTGTATCGAAATATTTCTGACACTATGACTAAGTTTCTATTAAACTTTTGACCGCCACAGTCATGTATAGATGACAGACCAAAATGTGCCCAGCACGTCACGACTACATGACAGATTTTAAGGAATAATTCGTAGCTTGACACCGAGGGCACGTTCTTGCTTTTTTGAAGTGGCGGTCAATAGGTTAAGTAGTGTTCCACGCGCGCCCCTATTGGACGTCGCGTCTTACACCTCACTCCCCCCGTGGGTTGAGGTGGCCCGCAAAGGCGGGCCGGCACCATTCGGGGATCGCGGAAATCGTATAAGATCTTATGATCCCCGTTGCAGGTGTGGGAAGGGCGGGGTGGTTTTTAGTAGTAGTCTGGAAGACCCTCAACTCGCCCCAGGGCGGAGGACATCCACGAGGATTTTCAACCCGGGAACAAAAAATAAATGGTGCACTTGCATAGTGCGAACAGGGATAATTTATTTATTTTTATTTATTTATTTATTTATCAATTGTTTACACATTTCATTTAATTTAAAAATACACGACATATATTTAGCAACTATCATTTACAGGCTAACACCACAAGCACTATATGTTTGAATTTTACAATTTTATTACTGCAATTACTATAATAATTAATCGAGAATTATGGCTGATTAAAAATATTGTAAAAACAATGCATACATCTAGCAAAATAACACACAAACCAAGAATCGAATTTAATTAATTAAAAAAAGAAACATTATATTTTAAAGATTGGTAATAGAGTGGCAGATAAATAAATAAAATTAAACTAAGACTAACTAATTGGTTTACCCTAGATAATAAATTAAAACTTAATTAAAAATTTAATTCAATTACGTTAAATAAGTATGTACTTAAATTAATAAATTGCCAATTTAGCTAATGCCTTATTTGTGCGAGTAGTACTTAATAATTCATTTACAAAATTTTCCTATGCTATCGCGGTGTACGTCGATCAGCAGGCTTAGCATGACGCTTTCTATTTCTACGAAGAATAGACACAGTTCTTTCTATACAAAGTGACATTTCATTTCTCCATTTTTGACATCGTACCGCAGAAATCCTTCTACGTAAAAAAGGACCTAGGCAAAGATTGTTAGAAACCAAAGACAAAATGGCAGATTGTAGAAGGATTTCTACGGTACGATGTCAAAAATGGTGAAACGAAATGTCTCTTTAATAGAAAGCGTCTCGCTAAGCCTGTTGGTCTTTCCAGCTGTTTAAGATTTTGTACATTCGCAGTATAGGTGAGTTACTTAGGACAGTTTTACGCAAGGGTTGGTTTAGCGAAGTGATGGGGTTTCAAGGACAGCGGGTCTGAGCACGAAACTTGGTGAGACAGTAACTGTGGACACTCTATTTGCTTTTTGAGGAGTTTGTAAAGAAATAGGGCATTCATAACTTCCCCCTTCGAGTCGATACGCGAGAGACGAGAGCATCTTGAAAGTTTGCAGAAGGGACACATCAGGGCTGCTTGATTTTCCCTTTGCAAATATCAAGGTGCCATAGAAACGCGTTTCTGGACCCTCTCTAAGAGAAGCTTATGAGTGGTCTCTATACAACGCTACAGTACTCTAGTATGCTTTGTACAAGGCTATTTATACATCAATATTTTAGTGATGACCTGTTTGAAACCCTTGGCATTGCGTAGCACAAATTACATTTTCTACTTCATGAATTTTATTTTTGTCTATAAAGTAGCTCAAATGGATGGGGTGAACCTTTCTAGAAAATGACAGGTGGTAGCATTTATTGAAGTTCAATTCTTTTTTG
This sequence comes from Atethmia centrago, assembly GCA_905333075.3. Lineage (NCBI taxonomy): Eukaryota > Metazoa > Arthropoda > Insecta > Lepidoptera > Noctuidae > Atethmia > Atethmia centrago. The sequence goes on along the minus strand of HG995386.1, from coordinate 11,826,293 downwards.
TTATACTTGCACCATTCATTTACTCTGTTCAGATCACCCTGCAAAAGCTCATCATCATTTGATGATAGAAGTTTCCTTGCAATCTTTAAATCATCCTCGAACAAAAAACACTTAAAAATGAAAGCAGTAGGGAAGACCATTTATAAAAATTATTTCAGAAATGGGGGCCAAGTAGGAACCCTGCGGGGGGGACCAGAAGTCATGCGATAATTGTTGGTAGAGCGAAATCCATTTACCACAACATAACATTTACGGTTAGCGAGGTATGATTCCAACCATTTCAGCAAGGGTCCCGTGATTCCATATGTTGCCAGTGTTTTTATCAGTAAGCCATGCTGGTTATCGCTAAGATTCAGCCTGAAATGGTGGTGGATATGGAGACAGATCATTGACTCCAATACATTGGCAAAGGCGGAGAGGATCGCAATGGTTTGAGATATTCTCATTTTTGTAAGAATTGTGTACCGAAACGATTTTGGCTTTTTTCCACTCGGATGGAAAAGATTAGGCGGCTAATTACATCTTATATAGTTTTAGTAGCGGAGAGACCAATACCGGCGCACAGGTAGAAATAAATAGCGGTGGAATTCCGTCAGCTCCTGCTCCTTATCCAGTGTTCAAAGATTGCAGTTTTCTAAGTAATGAATCCATGTCCAGGTCTGGGGTTGTTCTGCCGGGGTTGCGGGAAAGTCCGAAAGGGATACCGTGGCTTTTGACAAGACACAGGCAACGGAAGGAGCGCGGGTGGGTTTTAGTCAGTAAGAGTCTGACACATCCTCCTGCTCCGCCCAGAGCGGGAGAAATTATTTGATAATTTCCCACCCAAAAAAAAGGTCTGGGGTTGTTAGGCACTGGCTATAAGTTTCCAGTGAATTAAGATAGCTTAAGTCTTAAATTCTGTGTTATTTTCAGGGATTCCCCTGAAAATAAACCGATGAGAAATAATTACCAAAAAGGTTACAAACAGTCGAGCCATTATACGTTGTAGTCTGTCTGTCAGTCATTGTCACTGGATAGACCTGTGGGATAAATGATAATGATAAATGATTTTATTTCTGTAAGTAGGTTTTCACAAACACTTTTACACGTCAAACATATTTTTTAAAACTAGATAAAGTCGGCGTTTACTATCTGACTACTCTGAGAAGAAAGTCCGAAACAAACTCAGAGGTCACAGTCTCTTTTAAAGTCCAGACAGACATAATCTTGGTCAGATCATGTGATGACCACGTCGATTGGTGTCTGAAATGGTCTTTTGATGAAAGAACCACACAGATTTGAGTGGACCTGTCCAGTCAGTGCACGCATTTGTCAGTTATCATGCAGCTCAATTCAAAACTTAAGGAGCTCAATGATTTGACGAACAATACCAAAGAAAAGACATTGGGTAGGCCGCATAAAGTACTCAAACTGCCAGACCATCATTAAAACTAACTAAGAGACAAAAAAAAACAATGACCCACATATGATAGTCCTCACATTCTTAATAATTAAAATAATAATTTAGATAGACACTAGATCCTCCGCGGTAGCCTTAACGTGAGTCCAGAATAGTTTAGGATTATCTTTAATTTCTGATTCAAGGTTATTCATATAAAGGCTGTATACACTTTTAGCTATATTTTGACAACGTTTTGCAATTCGTTTTAGTTCTATTTCATCTCGCGGATTTTCGAATATCTTGAAGCGCAATCTTAAGCTTATTTTTTTCTTTGAGAGTTTTTATTATAGATTTATTAAACCATGGCGGGTAACAACTGAATAGTGGCTTAAAGTTTGGAACAAATTTATTTATGACCGTGTTCAAGATGTGATTTAATACATTTACCTTGCCATCTATATTATTTTGGCTTGCAAATAGCTGATCCCAGTCCTGTTCGTATAAAAAGGATTTAATTTTTCGATAATCATTTTTGTGGAAGTTTTTCCTCGTGGTATATTGATTTTATGGCAGACATTTTTTTTTAATAATGAAAGAGTAATATCAAGCGGTGGATGAAGTTTGCCAACAGTAGGTAGTCAAAGAGACAGTGGATTCATTCACTGTATAAGAAGGCATCGTAGATGAGACTATGTCCAAAACACGCGCAGAACTGTTTTTAATAAGATTATGCTGTGTAAGTTTGCTAACCTCCGGTTGTTATTAATAAGATTGTGCTGTGTAAGCTTGCTAACCTCCGGTTGTTTTTAATAAGATTGTGCTGTGTAAGCTTGCTAAACCATCGGTTGGTGCGTCATTTCATTGATAGCATCTAACGGGCCTCTGCGAGTTGGCTTCGGCCCCTCGTACACCTTCCAAAGGCCCGGGACCCCAGGGTCCCGAGATATGTCAAAGAAATGATAAATATCCCAATCTATACTAACAACTAACATAGTAAAATCTTTCACATGTAGAAAGCTACATTATCAGCGAGTAAAATGGGCTGTATCTTATACAAAAAAAATATTGAGATCCCTACGAAAATTATTATAATGTAACCCAAGGTATTAAAAATATGCCTATAAAAGTCATTATTTGGCGTGCGCTGCGAAAACTATTAATGATATATAAAATAGTGTACTACATGTTTATAGTACTTATTATTACCCAAAAAAGTTGACGAGGCTATATTATAGTTAAGTCACTATAACCCTTTTTTTTTAAACCCAATGAAAACACGGCTAGAATAAAAATATATTCAAGTAAATAGTTTTTATAATTAAGGTTGATAATGTACTCGTATATGTAAATTCCTCTTTAAATTATTCGAATCGGACGTTTCGTTTAGAAGTTACGACGGATATAAAAATGCTCAAGTGGGAAAAATACCGCGCTGTGAGCGAGCAGCCCTACGCTTAGTCTATTAGTTACCTACACATTTTATGTTCTGTGGATAAAACATAAAAGCATACAGCATCAGTGTATATATGGTATAGCATTTATTACTTTCAATCCCGGTAGTACGTTCCCGTGGGATATTTCCCAACATCCATGCGGTTCCCCCAAAAGCTAGTAATTTATATTTACGCGACTCTCCACGACCACGCGCGGTAACAATATAATCTAGGTACCTTATACGTATGAAGTATCTATTATCTCTACAAGGCATAGATCTCGACTATAGATGCAAAACGAATTTTAAACGTTTTAAACCACTTGGTTTTAAACAGTCTTTTTGGTTTAAAACGTTTAAAACCAAACTTAGCGGTTTAATAATGGTTTAAAATGTTTTTTTCAATAGAATGCACTGAGGTCTCACGAAGTGATCTAGATAACACCTACCCCCCATGATTTAGACTTTAATATCAATGTCAATTCAAATAAAAAAATGTTTTATAATCAACCTTTATTAACGTGTACAGACTACGTGCACATTTGTAAATTTATTGGCCACCGCAAATTGACTGAAAGTTAGGTAATCAATCTACGCCCCATGTGATCGTTGTTTTAAACCATTTTAAACCACTGATTTTGGTTTCAAATGGTTTATTTACAACTCTAATCTCGACATATCCTAATATGTTGAGATGTCGGTATTGTAAAGAAATTTCCAAAAAACGCTTTACTAATCCTATACATTTACTAACGATTCACCAATGTAGTTAACAAAAACAAAGCAAATAATGCAACCTAATTACTAATAAGTATAAATAATCGTTATAAATGAACGGCGGCAGAGATCTCTCCCGTCCGGCCCTGGTTCAGGCCATGGTACGGAGCGAGAGGGCATGGGCAGCCGTCACCTCCTTCTGCGAAGCAGTAATGCTCGCGAAGGAGGAGGCGGGACGGTTGAGGGAAAGGAAAGTTTCGCGCCCTTTCGCCCCTAGCCGCCGTAGGAGACGCCCAGGGCGTCGGGAATCCCAGGCGGATTTCCGGCCACCGTAGGCGCGGGCTTGCGGACGGTGAGCAATGGGTAGCTCACCGTCCGGTAAGGACCAGGCCCGAGTCGACGGCGCGTTGTATTCCACGTGCGCCTCAAAGAGATGTCGTCAGCACAAAGGTAGGGGTCCACTAGGGCCGATGCCTGCCGGGGACGCGGGAAGGTACTTATGGGTCACCGAGGCCCCCGCAACACAGGCAACAGGAAGGAATACGGGTGGGTTTTAGTCAGTAAGAGTCTGACACACCCTCCCGCTCCGCCCAGAGCGGGAGAAGTTATATGATGATTTCCCACCCTCAAAAAAAAAAAGTACAGCTAATAATAGCTATCTATCCACTCACACATATACACACGGCTGCACACCGCGTCCCCCGCTCGCATACGTTAGTCAAACCTATAGCAATATTCCGAACGAATTTTGAACTCGGCGAGCGATGGCCTCACCGGCCTCCAAATCCATACCAAATTAATGCGTCTTAACGAATTCTATACACGTTCAGAGACTTACGCCAAAATTAGGATACGTTTGCCATCTTCGAGAGAGAGAGGACATCACAGTCCCGACCCAATTACAGAGCCATTTAGATTCTCTCGTCGTGACCGGAAGCGGATGATATTAATTACGATTTCGATCGCACTAGCACAGAATAGTACCTACAGAAGCTCGGCTCCGTACATCGCACGAAAACAGGCTCACGCAAACATAGACGCGAACGTACGGGCGCCGATGTCCAACCGACCTCAAACCGCTGTGCCCGACAAGTTCCATAGTTGTGACTAATAAAATTATTTTTCTACCAACTATAATTACATTATGGTATAACATTATGGTGCGCAATAAAGAATTGAGAATTGAATTGAACGCCAGTCGCGCTCGCGAGTGCGCTTGCCCTCACTGTACGTGAAGCACGTTTATGTGTGCGTGAGTTTACGCTCGTCATGTGGAGACGAACTTCTGTAGTTACATAGTTACTATTCTGTGGAACTAGCCAATGATTTCTATCAGTTCTTTTAAGACTGTAGGAATTTCTTGGAAAATCATTAATCCAGTTTAGTGTGAGTTCTTTGGTTTTGCAATTGATTCGGTTGTTTTTGTGTAGTTTGAAACATTATTTTAAAGTGTGTTTCATGGCACTAGATGTAATATTTTTATAGAATTATTATCAAATTAGATAAAAAATCCTTTAATTGCCATTCGAAGAAAATTTCCAGTTTTGCTTTAAGAGGCCTTGATATTTATTTAAACAAGTGCCACATTCAAAATTTTTGGAAAAAAGCGGCCAAGTGCGAGTCGGACTCACCCACGAAGGGTTCCTTACCACCGTATAGTATTTAACACTATATATTTTTTTTAAATATAGTGTTAAAAACAATTAGCGGCCATAGTAGTTCATACTCTGTAAAAATTTTAATTTCAATTTCTACCTATTACGGTTCAAAAGATACAGCCTTGTGACTGACGGACGAATGGACAACGGAGCCTTAGCAATGGGTCCCGTTGGCACCCTTTAGGTACGGAACCCTGAAAAAATACTTGCATTTAAAAACTTCAGTAAAGATTGACTAACATCAGCAAGAATCGTTGAGATTCTATATAAAACTAGAATTCTATCAATACTTACCACAATTTTCTGCTCGATTCACTGAAGGCCCCGTCTTCAGTGTATCGATTTGTTCAGTATCGAGTCTGGAATAATAAAGAGTGAATGAGAAAACATTTGCATCGAGAGTAGCTGTATTTACTCAGGAAACTTCATGTCAAACACGGAAAGTATGCGTTTCAGAGTCATACTGAATAATATAAAATACATCAACACGTTAGTTGCTTGCTTCTCTATGTAAATCAGACTACGAGAGAGAAACCAAGTTATTGTGATAATTAATTTTCTTTATACCTAAGTCATACGATTTACAAAAATGTTATACTTTGTAGTAAAGCTGTTTAATGATAAATGATTTTATTTCTGTAAGTAGTTTTGTACAAACACTTACACGTCAATCATTATTTTTTAAAACTAGAAGAAGTCGGCGTTTCCTATCTGACTGCTCTGAGAAGAAAGGCCGAAACAAACTCAGAGATCACAGACTTTTTTAAAGTCCAGGCATAATCTTGGTGAGATCATGTAAAGACCATGTAGATTGATCTAAAATGGTATTTTGGTGAAAGAACCACACAGATTGAGTGGACCTGTCCAGTCAGTGCACGCATTTTTCAGTAGTCGTGCAGCTCAACTCAGAACTTAAGGAGTATTTGGGCAGGCAGGCCGCAAAAATACTCAAACTGCCAGACTCAATTTGTCTGTATATTCGAATCACAACTCTCAAAGAAACGAAAATTGACGTAGTGTGTCAATATGATAATTAATTTCCCTGACCATACAGTCTTTTTTTTTTTTTTTGGATGAGAAATCATCAAATAACTTCTCCCGCTCTGGGTGGAGCGGGAGGGTATGTCAGACTCTTACTGACTAAAACCTACCTATACCTGACCATACAGTCTGAGAAAATCTAATGAGAATTTTCAAAAAAAAAATCTATTAATTTTTTCTTTAGGAGTTATAGACGCCATTTTCCATTAGGTTAGACACGAAAATCAATTTATGAACTCAACACGCCTAACACACATGATAAATGTACTCAGTACATTGATTTGAAACAATTTACAGAAAAAATCATCTAAGCCTTTCCAAAAATCAACTCCAACTATAAAGTTAAATCCAATTTTCTATTTTCTAAAACCGTTTAAAAAAATCTAAAGTCTAGACACAAAACTAAAACTTAATTATCAGACGAGCCATCTTTAAAGACAACACGCCTAGAACATTAACAGCTTGCTGCTAGACTTAATAGATGTTATTACCAAAGGAAATAGTATTAACTCTAGCTCAGTCGAGATTTCCTAGGAAGTTTAGCTGTAAATTTGGTACAATAAAATAGGAAACTATGTTAGGAAATTACATAAAGAAGATGCTCTGTGACTTTGTGGTTTATACAGGGTGGCCCGTTTAAAGTTGTCCGAAATTAGAAGTCTCTCACCAAGGACTTTCCAAAACCCGCCCATGTATTTATGTTCAGCGATTATTTGTAGTTTAGGAGAAAACTATGTAAGCTCAAAGGGAAACATTTTGTTACACAAAATGTCCACATTTTCAGGCCTTGAAAATAAAATGAAGAGACTCTGGAAAAGGAGACCTTCCAGTAGCTAAAAACTCTTACGGATTTTTCGATAGGAGGTCAAAATTATTGTTGAAATTGAGCAAATTATAATAGTGTTTCTCCAATTTTAGAACTGTTTTAAGTTGTAATTGTAGGCGAAGAAGTTACAGCTAGAGTGGTCAATGTTTTGCGACTTAAAGCTTCCTTTAAGCTTCCACTGTAAATAAAGTATAATTTAATAAAATATCTATCTTTATCTTATTTAGGATACCAAACATATTTTTTCCAGACGTCAGGGCGAGTTCTTCACAGTAATGTTTTATAAAATAAAACAAACATACGTAAAAACATCTTGTTCAGTAGCTTTCTAACAAAAGAATGATTTAATATCTTGTCAAAAGAGTAGATTATAATATTCACTATATAATAACTTACTCATTCTGCAGAAACACAAAAGGGAATATCTTTTACCTACAGTATTTTAATCCTAGATCCTTTCCGGAAAATTCTGAAAAAAAAAATGAGGTTTCTTAAAAATGAATGGAGGCACTTTAGCAGATAGAATGTGCTGTAACTTATGTTGTATAATTACCTATACTAGTGACCCACCCCTGTTACACAAGGTTTTTCGACTTGCAAAACACGAAAATTGCGTTTTATCTAAGTTAAATAATGCACTTAAAGCACAGGTGGGTTGCAGCTGAACATCAGCCTAAGGTGACAACCTTGTGTTGACATTAACATTAAGCTGTGCTGAGGCCCTTTTGGCATTATTATCATTGTTTTCGGTTTTTTATAGTTTTACGGTGTCATTTTTTGCTGTAATACCAATAAACGCATTTAATTTTTAGGGTTCCATATGTCCGCATAAAAAAACGGAACCCTCAGGTATACCTGAGGGTTCCGTTTTTTTTAGACAGACACACGAGTGATCTTATAAGATCACTCGTGTGTCTGTCTCTCCGTATGCCACAGCCAATTTGCTCCGAGTCTAATGGACCGATTAAGCTGAAATTTGGTACACATATCAATTTCTGTGACCTAAACACGGCAAATATGGACATTTTACGTAAATCGATGAATTTTGAATATGGTCACTTTTCGGAGACAAATGAGAAAAAAAAATAGTTTTGTATACCGTGTTACTTAACGAATGAAAGGGCTTAACTGTGTCAAGTATATTTTTTTATAATTTTAAAATAAATAGTTTTAAAGTTATTTAAGCAAAATAAATATAAAATTACGAGTCACCCTTATCTTCGAAACTAATAAGCCGTAAATTAAAAAAAATACAGAAAATAGTTCTTAGAAGTCTATGGTCTTAAAACCTCCCAATATTGTGCGTACTAACTTACATTTGCAGTTGAAATTTATAGGAGAATATGTTGTTCAACTACAATGTTTAAGTTTGTTTTAGGGATAAATTCATCCAAACTACGGAACCCTTCATTGTGCGTGATCTGACACGCGCTTGCCTTAATAATGGTAAAATAATTCTCTAAATTATGGTAAAAACCACGCCAAAATACGTTTCGTAGTTTAGAAGTCCCATTTTACATGATTAATCTGCCTATTGTACCAATACACAAGAACAGGAGATAACTTTTCAACTTTAGGTGCATTGGCATCGCGTAACTTTTAAAGGACATCATAACAAACCATGTCAAACGCCCTGCTCAGGTCTAAGAAACAGGCATAGAGTTTTTCTATCCACATAATATCGCAGTTGTGGTGGACAAGCCAGGTCTAAACCCGAACTGCTCATCATATAGAAGTATGTACTTAGCTAGGTGGTTATTAATTAACCTGTCCAGGAATTTTGACATGATTGTGGCCAACGATATCGTTATATAATTACTTTTATAGATACCTGCAGGCTTAGCATGACACTCTCTATTTCTACGAAGAATAGACACGGCTTTTTCCGTACAAAGTGACATTTCGTTTCTCCTTTTTTGACATCCCACCGTAGAAATCCACATCCATCCAAAGGTTGTCTTAAAAAGATCGCTTTTAGCGATAAGACCGCCCATTGTGTCACCCTTTGTAAAATTTCTATATTTGTAGCTTAATTTTTATGGTGTACATAATAAAGAGTATTCTATCTATCTATCTATCTATCTTTTGTCAGTTATGTCACCTGTTTTGTTTTTATCACTAGCACTACAATTGTATAAAAAAATCTGGCGGTGCGTATGAATACGAATTATGCAGTGAATAAAACATTATAGACAAGACTGGGTAGATGCACACAAACTGCCCCGAATGCCTGTGGTGCTCGAAGCTGGAGCCGGCATGACCCGGAGATTTATCCCTACTCATACACTGAATAACCTTTCTTTCTTCCTTGGCAGAGACCCTGATAAGATTTTCCGGGGCTCGACCGTCCTCAGCATCGAACATATCAGTGGTACCTATTTAAACAGCGGTTCTTTAAAATTATTTTATTAATTATACAATTATTTTAAACCCACTTCTTGGTGGAAGTGCGTTTAAGACGCTGACAACACCTAAACCGCGGTCACTGTCAGATTGCATAGAAAAGAAAGAGAAGCGCGACGACAAAACGCTTGTAATTTATTGCAAAATATGAAGTAATTATCTATTTACTCAGAATTGAGTTGAGTAATCGAAAATAAAAAACAACCAAGTTCTGCATTAGAATAAGACGTACTTGTTATTAATTAAATACGTAATTTATGTTGATATTTAATACAGATATTTTGGATTAGAACTCAAGGTAAGAGGTTAGTTTAACGTTAGTTTGTATCGAGATTTTTTTTTCAAAACATGTTTTGGTGACAACCAAGTTCTGGGAAATATGTTCAAAATTAACATATATTTTTTCCGCTACCACAAACTATACAGATTTGGCAATTTTCTTTCTTAAGAGAAGCCTATTTTGGTCAATTGGGTCTTGTCAGCGCCTTAAAATAATTCTGTGATTTTCTTTGGCTTAGAAATCCTGCCACCTCAGTTGGGCGCCCGGGCTAACATTTTGTTTAATGACATTCTTCCAAAATTGTGAATAGTTTTTAGAATTCCTATTGCTAGCTACATTGTCCATTCTAATTTGGCCTTGGTGGGTTTGACACCATTTCAGTCTAAACCTAAGAATCTTACGACTTAAACACAATATTATTTTGTGAGTCGTGACCTTGACGAGGCTTTCCATTCCAAGGGCACATGAACTTGCGCTTTGCTTTATAGATTTCTTAATAGATTTTATAAAAATATAGGTATTAACTTTTTTCAATTTATTTTTAATTTTAAAATTCTCAGTTCTGTGCTTCTTGTAAATAAAATATTATGAAATCAGTGTTAGAAATGACCTTGATCGCGCCTGGCGGAAAGCGATGGATGAAGCAAGCCCAGAAGATACCTGCTCACTCTTTCTTTGAAGGTTGACGACGGGTTATAGATGGAAGGGAACACAGACGTTGGCACCCATTAATAGATCTAGTATATTCGTATTTTTAGAGAAAAAATCCATCTTAGTATTACTTGGGAAAAGTTTTAGTACTTTAATCTTGCACTTAAGTATTTTCGTTATAAAAACTTTGTAATAAGATCGAAAGTTTTCAAATAAGATTTTAAAGGCTTAAAATTAAATAACATGGTTTCGTCATTATTGGTTTTACGTAAAAGGGTTTCTTTAGGGCTTATAGGTAAGTAATGTTTGAATTTCAATGTATTGGAATAATATTTGGTTTTGACACTTTAATAGCACATTGGCCTTCTAATGTAAAAGTTCATACTCATACTTATATAAAGTTACGTTTTTTTTAAGGGGCTGAAACTGCAGAACAGAACATGACTAAGGGTGAATTTCACTTATAAAACTGAACGTGGTCAGCCAATTTGAACCACGTTCAAAAGCTGTAATGCGCGCTCTCTGTTGTACAGTGAGACGTCAACCGGGAGAGAGCGCGCGAAGTGGAGTTCGCGTTATCGCGGCAGTGTAGCCGTAGCATCACTATCAATATTTCGAAACAATGATTACACTGACATATGTGTTGATCGCGGTCAGTTTCATTGATGTAATTCACCCTTAGATTCTTATACATAGTTTCATCCACCCACATACAAATCAAGTTAAGCACGAATTGAAGTCTTTCTATTGAGCCAAATCAGCCATAGACATATTTAGATAATTATGAGATAAGATAAGTTAAGATTACTTTATTTGTTTAAAGATTGTATACATACAAGAGCATGCAAAATATTACATCGTTTGAGTCCAATCATGTTGAGTCGTATGTATCGGCGTATGAATATTTCCCTAACATAGAAAAGAATTAACAATAAGAAAAATCGAAAAATTACCTAGAATAGGCACTTACAAAGTTTATAATGTAAAACTTTATTTGAGTTTTCATAAGCTCTTGGATTTTTGAATGACTATTAAAGCGGTTTGATTTTGACAAGTTAGATTTAGTAGATAAGTAGTTGATTTTCCTGACTGAATTCGAGCCAAGGATCACAAATTTAATTTTTCTCGCCTATTTTCCTTAAGTCTATATTTTTACTTACAAAGTTTATAATTTAGAATTTTATGTGAGTTTTCATAAGCTCCTGGATTTCTGGATGACTGTTAAAGCAGTTTGATTTTGACAAGTTAGATTTAGTAGATAATTGGTTGATTTTCCTGACTGAATTCGTGCCAAGGATCACGTTGTCAATTTTTCTCGCCTATTTTCCTTAAGTGTATATTTTTTGAGTACCAAACAAAACGGTTCGTCCCCTTTTGTCAGTAAACAGTATTGGATCACTTTAATTTATTATGGCAGTAAACTCATACTTTGTTTTGGATAAATTATGAATAATAAACATTTGACATTGGAAATTCTTAGTACTTACGCGGTTAAACAAGCGTAGCACAAAGTCAAAGGAATATAATTAGTATTATAATATTTTAGGAGTACGAGTATAATGGATCCGCATTCATAGCCCGTGAAGAACAAGTCTCTTATGGAACAAATCTAACTTAGAGAAATCTATTAATGATTCTAATGATTCTTATTCTGTAAATACATATTTATTATGGTTGCGAATCATATTTTGATCAAGATACAACCTGACAGTGACTTGCAAATTGCAAAAAAACGTAAGAAAATTGGACTTTCGCGGGCTACCACTGCGGATCCATCTTCATCATTATTGCTACCATTTAAAAGGGGTGGAGGTGTTTGTGATTTTTTTAGGGGAAAGTACGAAATCCACGCGGGCGAAGTGCTTAATGACTGACATATCAGAAATAGAAAAAAATTAAATTTCGTGCGGAGCCTCCTTAAGCAGGTACCTAATGTATTTTATTGTTTTTTGGGAGTAGGTACATGGTGTACGAACTACGCTGTACATTGACCTTTGTGGTAGTTTGTACGTCACACTCATTTATGCACATCAATATTGTTTAGCTGTGCATTTCTCCAACATAGCATTTAAGTGTAATAATTGTTTAATTCGTCTTACGCCCGTCCCTCTGATGCACCTTGCATGTCGCATCTTAGAAATCTCCTTAAATCTCCTCCCCACTCTACCGACTTCACTGTGCACGGGGTTCAGTTGTGGAATTCACTTCCGCATGACATTAGGGACTGCCAAACTGTTGCTGTTTTTAATAGAAGATTGAAAGAACACTATCTTTCCACTTTTCCATAGTTGCATTATGTATTTATTATTTTATACTATTAATTATATATAAGTATTTTAGTGATATTTATTTTAGAAGTATTTATGTATGTAAGTATATTCACTTATTGTATGTTTATATTTAAATTAGTGAATAGTTTTTTTGTTTTTATGTATTTTGTTTTCTCTTCTACTCTTACACACGGTGTCTACTGTCCTATCGCAGGTATGCTAGAAGAGATTTAGAAATAAGCATCACCTTTGTACGTATTTTTCTGTTCCTTTCTTCTTGTCTGTTTATTTGTGTGTACATAAATAAATAAATAAATAAATACGTAACAAGTTTAAATAACAAGTACTTAAAATTTCACTGTTGGGCATTACACCCCAACATATGGTCATACTTTTTGCGATTAAGTACATTGTATCATCACAAATATTATTGGTGCAGTAGGGCAGTACACGTCGTCGGTGGTGTTAGTTTGACCTTGAGCTGGCCTAGCGTATTTCAATAGAATAAAAGACCAGGTCATACTGGTTTTGTTATCACTAAATGCGCCACCATACTAGTGTCACTCATTTGTATTATTTAAAATAAAAAAGTTATTTTCCATATTATGTTGATTAAAGCGCAAATATATGATTTTAGTGACTTTTATAACTGTTATTACGCCTTTAAATAATGCAAGTAAGTTATGCAAAAAATGTATGTTGAACTAGAGCGCGTCTAAAATTCTTAATGGGAATATTTAAGTATTGTAGTAAAATACTTTATGAATAAATTCAGGAAGTAATGTCTACCCAAAGCATGAAAAAACGATATTAATTTACAAACTACTTAACATATTTTCATGTTTTTTTTTTGTATGATCAGACTATTATAATATCTATAATTTTAAATGTGATTTTTTCAAATATTCATATTTTTGTTCCTAAAAATAAATAGTCACTTTGAAACCAAACCGCAGCGCGGCGTGAGCGCGACGCCCATTTCTATGGTCAAGGTCAACGACGTTTACCCGACCCTTAAAGTTAAAACTAGACCTTAAATAAAAATACGTCCGTCAGTGTTAATAATAATGTCAATAGTCAGCTCAACTTCACAATCGTAATAATTTCAAAGATTCTCATTTAGTTGCTGTCGCTATTCCTCTGCCAAAAATGTAAGGCCTTGGATAACTTTATTAAAATACTTTAGTCGCCCTCGAACTTATTAAGGGGGCCTTACCTTAATAAAATACACATTTAAAAAACGTTCACTTTGTGAGGAATTTTGGTAAAGAAAGTCTCAGAGCACCTCATAAAATTAGTTTTTATTTAATTTTGGTTGGAGATGTATAAAAACTAAAATAGACTACCTACAGAAAAAGCTAAAAATAGGTTATGTACCAAGTCCAGCGTACACTTGGATAGGACAGGCCCGCTTAACATGGTTGATTTGTTAATAATATTTTTACCACGATATTTCTTGCAGAGATTAATTTAACATCGGTAAGTTCCTTGTCTCTCACTACGTTTCCCTTGGGGGTAGGCAGAAGCTAGAGAACGCCATCTGCTAAGATTCTTACGATCCGAATTCGGTCGCAGTCTAAATGGGGTTCCTAGACGGCCAAAATTGCTTGACAATATTGTGATTATTTCGTGCTTGTTATGCAATTTTGACTGTCTAGGGACCCATTAGGACTTTGCGACCGAAATCGGTCGTAAAGGCATCGCTATCTACGATAGCGAGACTGCAACCCCTAGTCATACACGCACGCTGGTTGCGAGTACTACGCATCAGACGTACCGTTTATGTATGTTTGTATCAAGTTCGATTAGCTTTAGTTTGCACTTAAGTTTATAGTTATTAGTGGGTAATGAACTCGCGAGCAAAAGTATGGAATCACTTACTTGGAATTGATTCCGTGCGATTTTGAGTACTTAATAACTAGTTAAGAATAATAAAAATGGTACCATTTTAAAGGGTAAACTGTTACCTTTAAATTGATATCAAATTAATTTAAATCACACCTGTATTTAAGGAGCTATCCTGGATTACGTGAAGAAGTAAGGAAAAAGATATGTTTCAATTATTTTAGATACATCGCGAGTTGCGGCCTATTGGCCCCCTATAAAAGCACGTGTTATCGTATTTTCTTTTATAGTCCGGTTGAGTAGTCACGACCTCTCAAGGTCAACTACGAGATGCCACACAAAAAAAAAATCTTTACCAGAAGCTTTCACACGTTGGCCGGTACACATCTCCGCTAGTTTTGACCCTTGAACTTGGACGATAATGGATACTACACTTACAGAAGCAGCACAAATTGTCGCCCTATTGCAAGACGGGCTCAGCCAGCGGGCATCGCACGTCAATTCCACTAAGCCAGACCTGTGTTTCGAAAGTCTATAAACGCTTTCAGAAGACTGATGGCTTTATCCCGAGACCAAGATCTGGACGGCGCCGGTGCACATCGGAGACGGATGACCGTTTTATCGCGTCAACCTCTCTCCGAAATCGACATTTGACTGGTGTCGACTTCCAACAGGAGCTCCGAAATGTTCGTGGGTTAGCTGCCAGCGAGTGGATAGTTCGTCGAAGACTTTAGCAAGCTAATTCGACTCTAAAAAGGCCTGCCACGGGCCCGAAACTGACGGCAGGTCACCGACAAGCACGCCTTCAATTTGCTCGCTCCCATCTTGATTGAGAGGTTGAGCAATGGAGGCGAGTCCTGTTCTCCAAGGAGTGCAGAATGTGTTTGCACGGCAGCGACCGAAGGGGTCGGGTCTACAGGCGCTCTGGGGAGCGATTTGCGCAGTGCTGTTTCGCTGAGACAGTGGCTTATGGGGGCGGTTCTTGTATGATGTGGGCCGGCATTTCCTTCGACGGTACAACGGAGCTTGTTTTCGTGCCTGGCGGGGGAGGAGGAGGCGGTTTAACTTCAGCCCACTACATTTCCGATATTCTGCTGGAACATGTCGTTCCTTATGTGGGATATATCGGTGATGACTTCCTCCTTATGCACGATAACGCTCGTTGTCACACTTCCCGTGCCACAACTGAATACCTCGAAGAAGTCGGTATCGCCACATTGGACTGGCCAGTGCTCAGCCCGGACTTGAATCCCATTGAGCACGTGTGGGTTCGTTCCAAAAATCCTGCTCCTTCAAGTGTGAATGAGCTGAAATCGGCTTTGATAGAGGAGTAGGAAGGTATCCCGCAAGAATCGATTCAGAAGCTGATTAGGTCAATGAAGAACCGTCTTCGATCAGTTATTAGGGCGAGGGCAGGGAACAAAAAATATTGAAACTTAATTTTAAGGCCAATAAGATTTTTTATTAATAAATTTTTGTTGTTTTCTTCATTTATTATTTTTCCATTATCCTTATGTTTTGCTAACTCCTTCATTAATCCGGGATAGCTCCTTAAATACTGGTGTGATTTAAATGAATTTGGTATCAATTTAAAGTAAACAGTTTAACCTTCATGGTACCATTTTTAACTAGTTATTAAGTGCTCACAAGGTCGCGCGGAATCAATTCCAAGTAAGTGATTGCATACTTTTGCTCGCAAGTGTAGTTTACCAAAAGTCAACCTTATCCTCGTACACATTATCAGTTTATTCTAACCACAAAAGCCTTCTAACTATGAAAAATTACATCATGAAATTTTTCCTAAATCTCCCAATCAGAACTCACGGCCCATTTCATTTGTGGTCACGACTACTCCACGGCATATCCTTTGATCACACGTGGCGTCAATAGTCGGCAATTTATTGTGTGAATAGAGAACGCCGTTTTATTGTCTTACCTGTCATATTCAGGGGCTAAACTTTCTTAATGGAAAAAAACGTTTGGCGTTTCGAATAATTTGGTAGTAAACATGTGGTTTTGCTGTTAGATTTTCGTGTGAACATTTATAGATATTTTTTTGGCATGGTTATTAATGTCATATATTTTTTAAATTCGTTTTCATCACGGTTGCCAAAGCTTTGGGTTCAAAACTGTATGTATAAAGCTATCATCCCAATACTAGTAATTAGTCAATTCCATCCCTATAATCCTTTCAGTAATATTGAAATCGCTAAAACCTTGTAATTCCGTAAGATTTCAGAATTACAAAGAGTCTCTATCAAATTTAGAAACTCCTGACAATTAGTTTTTAGGGAACTGTAGGTAGCTGCCTTAGTTCCTCTTAGATAAAAAGACATAATAAAATGATATATTATTATGTCAAGAAGATAATGTTACTGCTTCCTCGTTCCTACTTTCCCTCAGTTAGATAATACTGCACGCGCTACGCCGCGCGCTGCGCCGCAAGCGCTCGCAGTAACAGTGCGATGTTAGAGTGCACCAAGAGATAATTATTATACCCTAATTAAAATAAGATAACAAAGATTGAATATTCAAATTAATTTCCGACCTCATTTAGTTTTTAAAATATGTTGTCGGTACTACTAACAGAAATAAATATCATTTATCGTTTAATGATCTGCCAAAGATTTTAAAGATATGAAAGATACGCGACGAACCTGCATACATATTAATTTTTAATTTCATTTCACTCTTTGGTGTACCAAATAATATTGATTAAAAGAAGGACTTTTTTATACAAAGATTGAAGTTACTCAGAATATATTCCTTCATGGCGATGTGTACCTACCTACCTATTTTCATATACCAATAATGAAGGTTGGTTCTTGTCAGACCAAAACTTCATAATTAATTTAAAAATTAAAACAAACCATGTTTATCATAAATTGAAATATAATAATCAACGTATCGTCGGTGATATTCTGAAACCGCGGAACTAACAGTGTTTAAAACCGCGTAAGGTAGGTGCAGTGAATTTTACAGGAACGAGGAAAAACGTAATATTTACTAAACCACTTGACTTTCTATTGTTTAAACTTTTATATTGATAAATTCCTCTTAATATTGTAGGCATTAGTTATGTAAAATATGTATTAATGAATTAGAAAATCCGAAATCTCGATTTTGCTACTTTTGTAAATACGCGGTTTTAAACACTGTTAGTTCCGCGGTTTCAGAATATCACCGATGATATGTCACAAAACATAAAATGCTGAAATCAGACAAGTCAAATATCTCACTCATTTAATACTCGCTGCATCATGCACCTTCATCTGCTTATGATTTTTATCTATTTTCCGGAATTAATACAAGTTCCCTTTTTTGGTGCTCGAATAAATTTGGTAAACATTTGTCCATTTTTTTTTTGTGAAATCTGTATTGAATAAAAGCAGATGGCGGTGTTAGTACTGATTTTTACTTGTACAGCTGTATTAATATACATATCATGCCACCTTTCTTTCACATACCACTACAATCGTCGGATGGTTTCACTATGTAAACTTAACAAACACTCAGGCAGACAAACTCATTTAAAAAACGAACACGGATACAACAATAGAATTTTAACGGATGCGACCTTTTTTTGTTTATTTATGTTACTGGCCATTACAGCTGAACGCCGTCCATCATTTGCTTAAATATGATGCTGCATGGTCCCGCATAATTTAGCTGAGATTGAAAGTCGGGCAGAAACGGGATACGCATTAATTGCTCACACTTGCCCGCCTAATTGTATTTTGAATAAATGTTTTGCATTTCGCTTTATGTCTTCATTTGTTTTTGCGAAATAATTAGAGGTGTCAGAGATAGGAATATGGTTTTAGAATTTTCAAATTTTAATGTTGTTTTTTTTTTATATAGGAAATGATGTAAGCTCTTAAAGGCAGAGTGGGTGTTAATCATAGACACAAGTTTATCCAATAAATAAGCTACTAGAGGTCTGAGTGATGTAGACCTACAAACAAAACTTCCTTTGTACTGTTTTTGTTTTGTTTTTGAAAATCAAGGAAAGACTTTTCCTATTTTGATTTTCGCCATAACCTTAGAGATAAAAACTCATACAAAAAAGAAATCAATCTGCCTAGCCTCTCCCCAACTATGTTGGGGTCGACTTCCAGTCTAGTAGGATGCAGCTGAATACCAGTATTTTATACGGAGCGACTGCCTATCTTACCTCCACAACCCAGTGACTGAGTAATACGATACCCCTTGGTAAGACTGGTTATTATACTATTGGGCTTCTGACGACACCTAATGACTGTCAAAGATCCACTAATGACAACCGGGACCAACGGCTTAACGTGCTTTCCGAGGCACGGAGAAGTCTCGGTATGTAAAGATGGTCACCCATCCAAGGACCAACCCCGGAAAGCGTAGCTTAACCTGATGGATCGACCCGAGCGGCTGTTATTACATAGCCACGAGCTCCTTCATAGAATCTCATACAAATAATAATATAATTCATGGCTCACAACTAAACTATTCAGGGCTGTAAATAATTGTTTGTAATTAAATAATGATAGTAGGAGGTCCACCTTGCTTCGGAAGGAGTACACAACATAGTATCACTTGTTAATTAATTAATTAATTAATTAATGAGTAGAGCAACGGAAGACATTTCTAAAACCAACGTTATAGCAGACGATGATGACATTATTACTGTAATTGTCTTTACGACTGGCACTAGGCAAGTAAAGTATTAATTGATCCAGGACAGCTAATGAGACACAATTGATTTTCTATTGTTTGGCTCCGAATAGGTGTCGCGCGGGGCTTTACAGAACAGATGGCCTAGATTTTCAGCTCCATCCTAACTAATATTATACATGCGAAAGGAGGATGGATAGGAGATAAGTGGGAGAATAAGTTTTAGACCGGAATTGAATATACCTCAAAATTTTTCTTTGAATGCCTTCCAATCGATTGATGTATATGTTATAATTGGGATTCCAAATCTGAGAGGCGTACTCGAGATGACTGCGAACAAAAGTACAGTAGAGAATTTTAATGGTTTTGATGCTCCTGAACTCCGACGAGACTCTCAAAATGAACCCTAGTGATTGTGATGCCTTGTTAATGATTTTATCTACGTGTTGATCAAATAATAACTTTGAATCAAATACAACTCCCAAATCTTTGACTGTGTTAACCCTAGCTAGGGATCTCTCTAAAAGTTTATAGTCAAATGTGATAGGTACGGGCTTCCTAGTGAAGGAGCACACGTAACACTTAGAGACGTTTAAATGGAGCTTATTGGTGATGCAGTAGCACTGGAACCTATCTAGATCGTCTTGTAATAATAGAGCATCTGATATGGAGTGACTATCATATCATCCGCATATAGAAGTATTTTAGAGTGAAGGAAGCAGGAATCAATATCATTAACGAATAAGTTGAATAATAAAATCAGAAATGAAATTATCCGGAAAATAACCGGATTTTCCGACATAGATGACAGAGTAAACAAGCTGAAGTGGCAGTGGGCTGACCATGTTTGTCGACGGACCGATGGCTGGTTGAGCAGACGAGTCCTGGAGTGGAGACTGCGTATCGGCAAGCGTAGTGTGGGTCGCCCCCCAGCCAGATGGACCAACGATCTTAATCAGGTGGCTGGGACAGACTGGATGCGAAAGGCGGAGGACAGGTTGTAGTGGTGTAATAGCGCAGCCTGGGAGAGGCCTATGTCCAACAGTGGACTGCGATAGGCAGAGTTGATTAAAAATATGACATAACTGTAATAAGTTACGAAATCTGTGATGAACTTCCTATTCATTAAAAGCACAATGAAGTGTCTAGAAATCTCTTTGTACGGGCACTTACTCCACTTAGTTGTCAGAGATGCCCATGTGCGGGTTGGTGGATGTCACGTCTTTGAATTGTTGACTGCAGGACGTCCTGATCTCCTCAACATATTTTCCAGCATCGTTTTGAGAGCAGTGGTAGTGAAATAAATGTTCAAAGTAAAATTCATGCCTGCTTTGTTGTACCCACTAATTAAGACAAGAAAAGTCGTAAAATATGAGTGTGTAGGGTAATACTATACTAGCGTGTGTTTGTAGACTCAATTACGAGCTTCATTACATCTCTCAGGCTCCTAACAGTCTCAAAAGTGGATGATATTATAAAAACAGAATTAGGTACTTGTCCCCACCATTTTCTCGCTCAAGAAACATAAAAAATAGTGCAGGTCGGGACATTATATTCTATGTCTCTTTTACTTACTCGGGAGTAAGTAAAAGAGACACAGTTGATCGCTGACTGTTCACACCGCGGGCACAGAGTAAAGCTCTACTCATGTGCCGCCGGCGAGTACTTATTTGTTGCAGCAACAAAAGAGCATCAAAGAGAGTTCTCGCTTATTGACGCTCGCTTGTAGCGCAGAACACTCGCTGAGGGACTCACGCTTGATACGTACTCATACCAGCGAGTAATCGTTCGTCGCTGTCGTGCACTCGTTCCTCGCGAACTTGTTTTTAGTTGCTAGTTCTACTGGATCCTCGTTAATCGCCGGCAGTGGGACGGTACTTAAAAATATACCACAGAAAAAGTCTGAATGTTTTCAAGTAAATAATAATGAATTGCTAGGTACAAGTTATTTTGGTTGAAGCTAATTAAATTAAATATTTTCCAATGTTTACCGTTACTAAGCAAATAGGCCAGGGGAAAAATAATGTCTTTTGTTTTTAACCGACTTCAAAAAAGGAGGTTTCTCATTTGGACCATATATGTATATATTTTTATTTGCGTGATGAGCCCCTCATCAGATTATGATTTGGTGACGCCATGGAAATCGATGGAAATCCTCAAATTTTAAAAGCACACCTATAGAGATTTAGGTATTTTTCATAATAACTTGTGCATTCGCTCTCGGAAAGCACCATTTGGTGGAGTGGAATTGATGATTGTCGAACGATAGAAAGGTTAAAGTTCAAGTAAACGGCGTAAAACTCATTGGTGTCTGAAATGGTCCCATTACCGTTCCTCAAGGTTCGATAATGGGTCCATTCCTCTTTTTAGTTAACATTAATAATTTACCCCAATTACTTCAAAATCAACCGAAGATGGTGTTATTTGCAAATGACACATCATTGATCTTTAAAATAGACCAATAATCACAAAATCTTGACGACGTGAATAACGCTATTCTTCAGGTCCAAGATTGGTTTACGGTAAATAATTTGACAATAAATGAAAAAATACTAAATGCATCAGATTTAAATTACCTAATATTAGAAGTAGCGAATGTAATGTCATATTGAATGGAGAAAATCTAGAATTTATTAATCAAATGGTTTTCCTAGGAATCACTCTAGACGAGAAACTACAATGGGGACCACATATAACATCTCTTGTGGGGCGCTTAAGCTGTTAGTAAGATAAGATAGTTGACAAATGTAGAAACCGCGCGTTTGGTCTATTTTAGCTACTTCCACAGCATTATGTCGTATGGCATTTTACTGTGGGGTCGGGCTGCTGACATTGAATCCATCTTTATTTTGCAAAAGAGTGCTCTCAGAGCCATATTTTCGAAAAGAGTGCTCTCAGAGTCGTGAAAATCTTAGGGAACAATTTAAGAAGATTAATATTATGACGGTACCTTGCCAAATCATAATATATATGAAAAAATTATGTATGTAGGAAAAAATTACATCTTTTTAATAAAATAAGTGATAGTCATAATATTAAACTAGTAATAAAGATAAAATAGATAAACCATTTTTCAGATTATCTAAACTACATACATACATCTTTTATGGGGTACTGTGTCAAATGTTACAACAAAATACCTTGTGATATATTGCAATTAAATTAAAGAAACTTTAAAACTCATATTAATAGTATACTTTTTACAACAAGCAAAAACAATAAAAAATTAGAAATTAGAAGATTATATCAAAGATAAGAATGCTGGTCCAGCTCCATAGGACAATCTAGAGTCTAGACAAAATCAAACTGGTTGCTATTTTAATTGTACAATTTATTATTTGACACAAATAATATATCAATGTTGAATTTACATTATGGTGATTACTTTAACTCACACACTGACTTGTCACTTGTGTTTATTTATTCTTTTTAGGAAAACGTATACTTTTACAATGTTTGTAAATATGTGAGCATCATGTACCTATCACAATTAATTTATCTCTCATTGCTTCAATTTAAGTTCTTTTTTTACCTACTTTGGTATAGTAATTTTATTCTAGGTGAATCGTCTTCACACATAATTATATAATGTACCTATACAACATTCTGTAAACCATTTTAAAAGAGTAACGGTGGAGTTTCTTGCCCATTCTTCTTCATACGAAACTACCTTTTGGAAGGGGCAACTAGAATCAATTCTATTTTTTTTTTGTAGATTTTGACGTTCGAAGTGCCTTTTATGTGCCTATTTGAAATAAATAACTTGACTTTGACTTTGAACCAAGCCACATCAATTTTCAATGAAGTGGGTAATATAAATAAAGAACGAAAAAATAAATTATGAAAAACGTCAAAGACGTTAAAGTAGGAACTTTTAATAAAGAAATCTCGTGATAAACCCGAATAGGAATATTAACTAGACATTTTATTTTAACAAAAGTTAACTAAATGCCAAATGTTTCCACTCAAATTCACTCTGTTCATTGTTGTTTTGACGTTTGTAACTAAAATGTTAGTTGTATCGCTCAGAAATTCCTAGATTAGGGTTGACCTTTCCAATCAAGGAGTAAATCAATCAAATGTAGGGTCAGAAAACCTTTGGTGGGTCAAATCTCAGTAATGTCAATAATTGAACAGCCAGGGATAGGAATGATTCTTATACAAGTTGAGCCTAATTGACATACCTAAATCAAAACTTTAAACTATTTTGTTTAGTTATACAGGTCCGTTACAACATTGTTCTTAGTTATATAAATAAAATTAGAACAAGTAGGATAATTAAAAATACATGTAATCATATCTTTTACTGCCTCGTTGGTCTAGTGATAGGAAGCACAACTACTGAGCATGGTCCTGGCTTCAATTCCCGGGTCGGGCAAAGTGTCATTTGGGATTTTTCATTTGAAATTTCTTAGGAGCAGCCCGGAGTCTGAATTTGTACCCGGTTGATGGTAATAAGCTCGCCCTCTATTTACAAGGGACTTAAACATAACTGGCGAAATGTGGATGTACTATTGGTACGCGTCTGCCTACCTCCTGATAAATCATTTTATTTCTATAAGTAGGTTTACACGTGCACTGACTGGACAGGTCCACTCAAATCTGTGTGGTCTTTCCTCAAAAGACCATTTCGGACACCAACCTACATGGTCCTCAAATGATCTGACCAAGATTATGTCCGGATATACACATTGACATTGATGCATTTTATTTATGCAATGACATGAATATTTACTCTGTGTAGTATTAAATTGTTTTAATTATTGTTAATGTGAAGACTATGTGGGTCATTGTTTAATTTTGTTTTATTCTCAGTTAGTTTTTAACATGGTCTGGCAGTTTTGAGTATTTTTTGCGGCCTAGCCAAATGTCCTTTCTTTGGTATTGTTCGTTGAATCGTTGAGCTCCTTTAGTTATGAGTTGAGCTGCACAATGACTGACAAATGCGTGCACTGACTGGACAGGTCCACTCAATCTGTGTGGTTCTTTCATCAAAAGACCATTTCAGACACCAATCGACATGGTCTTCACATGATCTGACAAAGATTATGTCTGGACTTTATAAGAGACTGTGACCTCTGAGTTTGTTTCGGCCTTTCTTCTCAGAGTAGTCAGATAGGAAACGCCGTCCTCATCTAGCTTTATTTTAAAAATATGATTGACGTGTAAAAGTGTTTGTAAAAACCTACTTACAGAAATAAAATCATTTATAATTTATCATTTACAAACACTTTTACACGTCAATCATAATTTAAAAACTAGATGAGGTTGGCGCTTCCTATCTGACTACTCTGAGAAGAAAGGCCGAAACAAACTCAGAGGCCGCAGTCACTTTTAAAGTCCAGAATAGTAGATTGTGTCATAAGCATAAGGAACCAAAATAATGTATTGAGGGCGACAGCGATTGTTCGAATCCAGAGTGAAGCGAAAGATTCTAGAGTAGAATCCTAAGCGTAGGTAGCGTGGGATTCAAAGTACGTCGCTCGAGGTTAAATAATTTTGGTACCGTGTGGCACACTCTGCTTTTCATTCCGCTCTAAGAGAAAAATAAATAAGAGATGCTTTTAGTAGTGACAAATATTTATATTTACACAACCAAATTATAAATTTATATTAATATCAAATTAAAATTGTTTGTAATATTTTGACAAAAAGGATTAAAAAAACGAATAAGAAGTTCCCGCACCTTCATATTTGCTTAGGCAATGCCTCGTCGGCAGGCGCGTTTTTTATTACCGGCCATAACTTTATCGAAGCGAGTTGCGTTCAAACTTTTTAAAAGTCATTTTGTCACTGTTATTAAGTAGCCGGAATGACCCATTGTGCTCGCATTTATCGAGGAACTATTCGCCTCTTTTCGAATAGATGGGATGAAAATAATCTTGGTCAGTTCATGGGAAAACCAGGTAGATTGGTGTCTGAAATGGTCTTTGAATGAACCACACAGATTGAGTGGCCCTGTCAGTGCACGCATTTTTCAGTAGTCGTGCAGTTCAACTCAGAACTTAAGAAACTCAACGATTCTACCAGCAATACCAAAGAAAGGATATTTGGGTAGACCGCATAAAATACTCAAACTGCCAGACCATGATGAAACTAAATAAGAAACATACATTAACAATGATACCATGGTCTTCCTATTTACAATAATTAATATAATATAATACTTTACAAAGTAAATATTCATGTCATTGTATATATAAAATTCATCAATGAATGGCTCTGATGTACTACCCAATTTAAACAAAGGTACTACTTTACTGTTTCATAAGATCAGGAAACTCACCACGGTCAATATAATTATTAAAAATAACAGCTAAAGTAGGTGCTACAATGTTTATAACCGACTTAGCAACGTCCACAGAATTACCCCATAGATCTGAAGTCTTTTTAACATTTAACGTGTCAATGGTTTTAATTACATCTCTCCAGGTGACATATTGGAAATAAAATTCAGAATCACAAAGTGGAACTTTTTATTTAAGTAAAGACTCTGCAGCAGTGGTTAATGAGTTTAGAGATGTAGTCGATACGGGAATCACTGCAAATAAATTTTGAAAGGCCGTGCGACTTCGGGGATTACAAGCGTGATGTATGTGTACCTAACATCAAAAGGATGAATATTTTCACATGAATGAATTTCCGCGTAGACTCATTAAATTTCCCTTGGGTGCAGTGAGATCGGAAAGCATAGAGGATTTATTTTTATCATGATAAGCTATTTAAGTATGTGGTAAGTATGTAAATGTCGTCAAGCAGTGTAAATCGCTTTTGTATAGGGTAATTAATTGCTTAAATTGTTTTAATCAATCATAATCTGAAACTTTGTAGTTGTGAAAAACATGTCATCACATGACCATAACAAGCCAAACTATTTCCATTCAACTTTTCTGTTAATGTTGTCACATGTGTTTCCTAATTCCTCATAAGCAGTGATATTTTGTTACCATCTCACCGTAAAAACTTAAGTGAAGTGAACGTGGAGTGAACTGTCAGTGTCATCCCACCTGATACTAGGGATGGACCAAGGATTACTTTTACAATCATAATCGAGATTTTAATAATATTTTTATGTTAATTCTATTGATCATAATCAGTTAACTGATTAAATAAACGCAATCCCATGACCCAACCGCAATGTGTTTTGAAGAAGCGATAGTGGATTGAGTCGAGTAAAGACTGTGCGACGTTATTCAGCGTTGTTATTAACCCAAATCTATTCAATAAGAAGAAATAACCGAGTATGTCAAGTGATCGAGTGCTAAAAGTGTGCCTGGCTGACGGTCCATATCCCTCACAAACTATGTGGAAACCTAGCTAAACGATGTGTGTGATACATAAGCCATTTGAATAAAAAACGTGCGGACTATTTAATAAATACCGTTCTAATATTTTATTTTAGGTAGGTAAATACGCTTTGCCAATAATAAAATAATATTCATAAAATCACCGTTACCAATACTATAACAAAATTCAACAATTCAACTGACACTCACGCAGCGCGCGCACCGGGAGGCGGGCGGCTAGGCTCACTTCACCCAGCCCAAGTGAAGTGGTGTTGCTATGGCAACGAGAATCGAGTAAAGTGATAAGATCACGACACTCGCGCGTCGCGCTTACCGTCTCACTTCACCTAGCCGATTCACTTCAGCGCGGGTGGTTACTATGGTTACGAGAATCGGGTGAAGTGATAAGATCACGCCGCGCTTGCGCGTGAGGCGCTGATATTAATATCATGTAGTTTCTTTTTTTAAATTTGCCGTTTTTTATTTTTAAATGCGCGACAAACAAAAATTTGGTTTTACCATCTATAGACCAAAATCTAAATCGGCGGCTACAAACATTTTTCATAATGAGTATTGTTGTCATGGTTTTCGGGGGTGTTAAATCCAATAGTGAGATCAAAATTAAAAAGCAAGATGGCGGCTGCTAAAATGTTCAGATTTTTCATCATGGGTGTCGTTTTCATGGTTTTCAGGTGTGTTAAATCGGATAGTGACGTCAAAATTAAAAAGCAAGATGGCGGCTGCTAAAATGTTCAGATTTTTCGTCATTGGTATCGTTGTTATGATTTTCGGGGGTGTTATATCCGATAGTGAGGTCAAAATTAAAAAGCTAGATGGCGGCTGCGAAAATGTTCAGATTTTTCATCATGGGTGTTGTTTTCATGGTTTTCAGGGGTGTTAAAGCCGATAATGTGGTCAAAATTAAAAAGCAAGATGGCGGCTGCGAAAATGTTGAAATTTTTCATCATGGGTATCGTTTTCATGGTTTTCGGGGGTGTTAAAGCCAAGTGAGGTCAAATCTGAAAAGCAAGATGGCGGCTGTGAAAATGTTGAAATTTTTCATCATGGGTATCATTTTCATGGTTTTCGGGGGTGTTAAATTCGATAGCGAAGTCAAATCTAAAATTTAAGATGGCGGCTGCGAAAATGTTCAAATTTTTCATCATGGGTGTCGTTTTCATGGTTTCCGGGGGTGTTAAAGCCGATAGTGAGGTCAAATCTAAACAGCAAGATGGCGGCTGCGAAAATTACCAAACCATTTGGAATAAAATAAACAAAATTGGGTTTCTGACTGAATTTCTGTTTTGCTATTTTATTTAAAAAAAACCCTAAATAGTAACGTTTCAACACTTAATTACTAGTTTTGAAATAATATAAAATGATCAATAGAATTAGCATAAAAATATTATTAAAATCTCGATTATAATTACAAATGTAACGCTTGGTAACTCCCTAGCATCAGTGGGATGACACTGACAGCTCACTCCACGCGAGTTTTCACGGTGAGATTTTTACAGAATCGACATGCAGGAGGGAGGAAACACATGTGACAACAAACATACAAACATACAAAATATCACATTTACGGTATTATTATAATACAAGGCGTAATAATTCATTATGAACTACGGGACCAAAACTAAAATCGCAAAAAAAAAAATCAGCTGCTCCCTCCACATTTATGTTCGCATATCTCGTCGAAATGTAGGGAACAGCTGATTTTTTTTCGCAAAATTCTATAGCGATTTTCACGTAAAATTTGAAAATACCTTTTTCAAAACAGCATAGTTTCGAGATTATACTATGTTCGTAACACCATAAAATTTATATCTATACTTTTGGAGAAAATTACGCCTCACCCTTCGGCAAAAACAGGCGTGATGTTATATTACATGCCTGCGTGCGCTGTGGTCAAGGTTTAGAAAAACAGGCGTGATGTTATATTATATGCCTGCGTGTGCTGTGGTCAAGGTATAGAAAAACAGGCGTGATATTATATTATATGCCTGCGTGCGCTGTGGTCAAGGTTTAGAAAAACAGGCGTGAATGCCTGCGTGCGCTGTGGTCAAGGTTTAGAAAAACAGGCGTGGTGTTATATTATATGCCTGCGTGCTCTGTGGTCAAGGTTTAGAAAAACAGGCGTGATGTTATATTACATGCCTGCGTGCGCTGTAGTCAAGGTTTAAAAAAACAGGCGTGATGTTATATTATATGCCTGCGTGCGCTGTGGGTCAAGGTTTAGAAAAACAGGCGTGATGTTATATTATATGCCTGCGTGCGCTGTGGGTCAAGGTTTAGAAAAACAGGCGTGATGTTATATTATATGCCTGCGTGCGCTGTGGGTCAAGGTTTAGAAAAACAGGCGTGATGTTATATTATATGCCTGCGAGCGCTGTGGGTCAAGGTTTAGAAAAACAGGCGTGATGTTACATTATATGCCTGCGTGCGCTGTGGTCAAGGTTTAGAATAACAGGCGTGATGTTATAGGTATTATATGCCTGCGTGCGCTGTGGTCAAGGTTTAGAAAAACAGGCGTGATGTTATATTAAATGCCTGCGTGCGCTGTGGTCAAGGTTTAGAAAAACAGGCGTGATGTTATATTACATGCCTGAACAGAACCTTCGTGCGCGAGTCCGACTAGCACTTGTAGTCGGACTCGCGCACGAAGGTTCTGTTTTCAAAGAAATCATGTTTGTTGTATAGGAACCCCCTTAAATATTTATTGTATTCTGTTTTTTGTAGTATTTTTTGTTACAGCGGCAACAGATGTACATCATCTGTCAAAATTTCAACAGTCTAACTATCACGGTTTATGAGATAGCTTGGTGACAGATGGGCACCTGAGTCTTAGTAATAGTCTTTTCTTTCTTTCTTTTCTTCTTCTTTCTTCTTTTTTTAAAACGTTGCCCCACACTAGGAATTTCTTCCTGTATTGTGGGTGCGTTTACAAACATAGAAACTCACAAACGCAAACACCCAGACCCAGAACAATTACTTGTAGATCATACAAATACTTGTTCCGTGCGGGGATCGAACCCGCGACACGCTGCGTAGCAGTCGATCGCTCAGCCATTACGCCAACCGTGTCGTCAAAGTCCCGTCCCGTAGTAATGGTCCCGTTTTACCCCCTTTGGATGCGGAACCTTAAAAAGATAAACTGCTTACATCTAGATAGGCCATATTTTTACGAGAACAGTAAT
This sequence comes from Atethmia centrago, assembly GCA_905333075.3. Lineage (NCBI taxonomy): Eukaryota > Metazoa > Arthropoda > Insecta > Lepidoptera > Noctuidae > Atethmia > Atethmia centrago. The sequence goes on along the minus strand of HG995386.1, from coordinate 11,796,656 downwards.
ATTCCACATCCGACAGTCACTTGACGTAAGACAAATAATTGTTTTTCCAGTAAAAAGTCACACCTGCAATCTGGTGATAAAATTGTAATAATTAATCTAATAACGAGTCCTAGTATTGATCTACATAATTTAATCGATCGGTTTCCACCATAGAGATGTATGTGTTGCTTTTCCACTCTGTAATTGGCCGATTAATGGTGAAGCTACCTGAACGATATTACCCCTAGGCCACGAGATACACGCTCAAGCATCACACGTCTTGCGTCTGCGACTGCGGCGAAAACAAATGAAAGAGATTGTTTAGAGAGGGTTGTTTTGCGAGCTTTGTGGAGTTTAATATACACATATGCATAATCAGCCTATAATGTTCCCACTGCTGGGACACAGGCCTCCTCTGTGTTAGAGGGAGTGGGCCGTAATCCACCACGCGGGCCCAGTGCGGGTTGGTAGATGTCACATGTCTTCGAATTTTTGGTTCTAGGACATGCCGGTTTCCTCACGATGTTTTCCTTCACCGTTTTGAGAGCAGTGGTGATGAAATAATTTACAGAAAGTAAAGCACCTGTCCGTGTTCGAACCTACGACCTACAAGTAGTAAGTCGCGGCCGTTACCATTGGGCCACCACTGCTCTCAAGAGTTGTGAGCAGTGGTGGGAGAGGTCTGAGTTTAATATATTGTGTGGAATTTAATATTTACTTGTAAAGTATTATATTGTTTTCAATTATTGTGAATGTGAATACTATGTGGGTCATTGGTTTTCTTTTTCTCATTTAGTATTAAGTGTAGCGCTACAAGCGGTGCCTTTGTGTCGTGACGCGTCGCGCGACAAGTCGCGCCAGTATGTAGGAGCCTTTAATCATGGTCTGGCAGTTTGAGTAATTTATGCGGCCTACCCAAATGTTCTTTCTTTGGTATTGTTCGTCGCATCGTTGAGCTCCTTAAGTTCTGAGTTGAGTTGCACGATTACTGACAAATGCGTGCACTGCCTGGACAGGTCCACTCAATCTGTGTGGTTCTTTCCTCAAAAGGACCATTTCAGACAACAGTCTACATGGCCTTCACATGATCTGACCAATATTATGTCTGGACTTTAAAGGAGACTGTGATCTCTGAGTTTGTTTCGGCCTTTCTTCTCAGATAGGAAACGCCGACCTCATCTAGCTTTATTTTAAAAATTAGATTATTTATCATTTAGAGAATGTCACGAGTCACCGCGACTACGGCGCCCGGCGCGGCGCGACTTGCGGAGAGACGTGATGGACCGAAACAACACCCACACTATCAATCACAATCTGAATGATTTTGAAGTATATTGCAAATCTATTGCTTCATGTATGTTCGAAAAATGTGTCAGCTCAACAACGTAAATAACGCATTGAATGCTGTTGAACTGTCAAAATGAAACCCATTGTTACTGATAGTGAATTACGCAATCACCCCGCAGGTCGATTGATGCAAGCCGCATCGCTTTATGCCGTGAATGGGCCTTACGATTTGCCTTGGTCAAGAGATAGATAAACCATATATTATTGTTTACGTATCCTGTGACTTGGATCATTCATATCCTAATCAATATTTATTATTATAATTATTATTGTTGAGGTAAAGATCTCACTCTGTTTGAAGCATTCTGCCAAACTCTCTACACCTGCAATCAGTGGGTCAACTACACGAAGTGGGCCATGAACGCTCTTCGAATACAATATAATAACGCGTTGAGGGTACTGGTGGGGCACGCTCAGGGGTAGGACAATTCCATACAGTGACAGATTCGGGGGTTTTTTTTTCAAAATGCGACATCTTGTAGCCCCATCCAAAACAATTAGTTACTTTATGTTACCACAGATGGCGACACCATCGATAAAAATAATTTGTGACTAAAAATAAATGAAATAATTAATTAATTATATATTATTTTCATTACTAAATGATTTTATTTAACACGTATTATTATTATTTTCAAATATTTGTGTAGATTACAAAAGCTGCGTAATAATTTACAATTGCAACACAACGAATTGATTTGTTATTGATTGTCAAATTGTCAGGTCACAAAATATGGCGACTGCTCCTTGCGTTTGCGCTTGTTTGTAGTTTTCGTCTTAGGTTTGTGCTTTTCTTCGTGAAATTAATCTGCCGACCCGCGTTGAGTTGAGTCCTCTCCTCCGTAGTGAAGTGTGAGAATTTTCCGAAGTTATTGTGTGAGTTGAGCTTTTAGTTCCTCCGCCATTTCAGTGCAATCGTTTTTTTGCGACCCGGACGCTTCGTTTGTGCTGTTTCTTTGCGATATAGACGCTTGTGATTTGTTTGCATCATGCCTAAACGTTGTGCATTGGGATGTTCAAACAGTAAGTATAATCATCATTAAATCTCTATCATCGTGCCGCCTCCATACATTTTCATAGTACCCGGTACTGCAGGTAGTAGGTCCGTGTTTATTTTTGCACTTTAAAAGTTAGTGTTCAAAGTTTCGAACAATGGAGCTTCATAGTTCTTTAGAAATACTTACTTATAGATGTCTGGCCACGCTTGACCCTTGGATCAAACAAAATGTGTCTCAAATTATTATTATAATGAGTCCAGTAAAATAATTACTTAAATGTAGCTTGCTACACATTAGAAATCTGTGAATTATTGTAAATAGATTTTTCTTTGCATGCTATCCCTTGAAAATGTTTTTCCAGGCTATAAAGTAAGAAACCTGCGTTAGTCAATGATGCATAATTTTAAGGGTTCCATTTCGATACACAAAGGGTGCCAATGGGACCCTATTACTAAGGCTCCGCTGTCCATCCGCCTATCACAGGGCTGTATATTTTGAACCATAATAAGTATTGTAGACTTGGAATTTCCACAGAGTATGAACTTTTATAGCCGGTACAAAAACAAACAATAAAATAAAGCTAAAAATTAAAGGAGATGGCATAGAAGAAACTTGTTTTCAAAAAACACGTACACCCACCCATCACCATCCCCCATTTTTTATATTTGTTTCGTTTTTGTTGTTTCAAGTGTTTCTCGTACTTGGCCGCTATTTTATAATATTAGTATCATTGGCTAAGATGCAAATTTTGTTCCGCATCATTATTCAGAAAAAACGATTTTCTTTTTTTTTCAGAGAACTCTTACCATCAATTTCCACATCCAGAGAGGAATTCTGACCGTTTCAAGGCTTGGGTTCATATAGCTGGTGGGAAGTTAGATAGTCAAGCTGATTATGAACTGTATAGGAAGAAGGTTATCTGTGATATCAATTTTACAGACAGGGACAGGAACCGTAATAACCGGTTGAATTTTCTAGCTGTGCCATCACTTCATCTTCCTGGTAAGAATTACATAATTTAGAATCAGTTGAAGTTTGCTTGGAATTGTTTCTACATTGGCCAAATAACATAGCCAAAATTATGGGAAATCAGTTTCACCATGTTTTTTAACAAATACAAATTAGATTGATGATTTGTTGACAATTTAACAATATACCCTATGTTGATTTATACATTGGCTACATTTAAGGTGGTTGTTCTGTGTGGCGGAAAAATGTAATAAACATAGCTTTATATATTTTTGTCCCACTAAGAATTAAAAATTCTTTAACATCATCATTTTTCATATATTTTTATAATAAATAATATTATTATTCTCTTATTTTTCAGGTAAGCCTGATGAAGTTGGTAGTTCAGATATAGTGTTACTTGCTCCTGAACCTGTCAATGAAGAAAGCAGCTTTGCTACATTAAAACCGACACTGACAGGTACTTACATAATATTAATTAAAATAATTTATTGCATTCATGACATTCGTACATAAATATAGAAAGACTTGAAAAAAGTTGGCTAAGTGCGAGTCGGACTCGCGCACTAAGGGTTCCATAGTTCACACATTTCTGGGTTTGGACTTTTTACTATTATTATAATTTGACATTATAGTGGCCATAGCTACATGTGTTCTATGAAAATTTCAACTGGCTAGCCATTACGGTTCTTAAGAAATAGCCCTGTGATAGACAGACAGACGGCACAGTCTTAGTATAATTAGGGCCCTGTTGCAACATTTGGATACGGAACCGTATAAAACAGCAAACACGTTCGTGGGAAGAGCACAGGGCATTAATCTAAAAACAATACACTAGCAAAATTAATTAATTAAAATTAATATTTCTGATGAATATTTGTCTCACATTACAGATAACAATGCTGGAATTATAGCTTCAGGACACAATTATTGCTCACTTCCGAAGACGGCAACTAAAGAAAAGCAAAGTAAGTATTTTTTTAGATTTTAAGGGGATAACAGTCTGTCTAAGTGCCATCGCCCATCAGTAACTTCAAAAGTCATTATCACCCACCTCATAAAGGCTAATTTAGTTCTTGGTTGTAAAAAATGAATACAACTGTAACTTATCTTATTATACAGGGTGTTAAAGTAACTGCGTGCCATACTTTAAGGGTAGGTTCAGTATCGATAAAGGAACTCAGGAAAAATAAAAAATAAATTCAAAAAAATAAACACAAAAAAAGATTGAAGATAACTTAATTTAGTACCTACTAAATTAAAATAGGAATCGTTTAGAGTTAAAATTATTTTATTTGATCCTAAGCCCGTTAAAGTACGAAGACTTATTTTTATTATTTTTTTATGTTTAATTAAATATTTTATTTCTTTTTTTTAATTTTGTTTTTATTTTTCCTGGGTTCCTTTATCGATACTGAACCTACCCCTAAGCTTTTGGTACGCAGTTACTTTAACACCCTGTTTATGGGCTCAATACAGTTATTGGCCATTTCGATTCTAGTAAAACTTACTTCATTGATAAATAAAACGACAATGTTGAAGAGCTTGGTATCGCTGCGAATAGTACAGGTCGTGCACGCTAAAGGACTATAAAATCTCGAGCCGACGTGAGTGGTAATTTATGATCCAATCTTCTTAGGTGCCTATGCTTATCTTATTCTCCTATTTTTCAGGAAAGTCTGATGAAGTTGGTACTTCAGAGAAAGTTTTACTTGCTCCTGAACCTGTTAATGAAGAAAGCAGCCTTGCTACATTTAAACCGACACTGACAGGTACTTACATATTATGAGTCCAATTATTTATTGCATTCATGACATTGGTATAGAAATAAAGTTAAACTAAATGAAGTGTAAAAACAACACGCTAACAAAATCAATATTTCTCATGAATATTTCTCTCACATTACAGAAAACTGTGCCAGAATGATATCTACAGAACACAATTATTGCCGACAGCAGAAGAAGGCAATGAATAAAAAGAAAAGTAAGTTTTTTTTTTAGATTCTTAGGGGATTAGGAGACAACATGCACTTTTAAGCGATACACTATGGTATTGGCCTGAGTTTTGAGAGCATTGTTGGCTCAGAGGTAATGGCCGCGACTTACGAGTTGTAGGTCGTAGGTTCGAACCCAGTCAGGCGCTTTACTTTGTGTAAATAATTTCATCACCACTGCTCTAAAAACGGTGAAGGAAAACATCATTAGGAAACCGGCATGTCCAAGAACCAAAAATTAGAAGATATGTGACATCTACCAACCCGCACCATCTAGCACCCCGCCTCGCGTGGCAGGTTAGAAGCCCACTCCCTCTCGAAGAGAGGAAACCTGTGTCCCAGCAGTAGGCTGATTATGTATGAATGAATGAATGATATTTATTTGCAAGATTATAGATAGCTAACATCAGCTCTTAATTTCTATGGGTTTCACTGTAGTCGGCATTTCAGCCGTGCAAATATTTAGACTTTACATCTTGTTTATACTTAGAGCATGCAGAACACATTTAGTAATTAGCAATAACATTAAAATACTAATAATATTTTCATAATTTAAATTGAGATTAAAATGCAATTAATAAAAATTTAATTAAATACAATTCTATTCATTAAACATAATAATTTAAATTAAAAATAGCGATCAGTAATATAGATGTCTATAAGTGCCTATAAGTGCTACTATGCCTAATTTGGTACTAAAACAATTGTGTTTTTTTACAGATAATCATCAGCAGCAGGAGGTGCCGTCATTCTTGATGACCCAGCTAAAAACAACAAGAAGGAAAATCAAAATTTTGCAATCGAACTTGATGAGATCACAAAAAAAAAACAAAACCCTTCAAACCAGAATAGCTAGTGCTGCAAAAATGTCTACAGATATATTATTTAAAAAACTAACGAACAAAATGACAACAGCTGCAAAAAATTTCACAAAGATGCAGTACACCCAGACAAGCAAGAAGCCTTCTGGTCGCAGATTCTCTTTAGAAGAAAAGGTACTTTCACTTTCTCTATATAAGAAGAGTCCAAGAAGCTACCCTCTTTTGGCAAAATACTTTACATTGCCATCCCCTAAATCGTTGAAAAGACTCTTGACCAAAATAGAAGTGGAGCAGGGGCTGAATAAATGCATCTTTATAAAAATTAAAAATACGGTCAAGGAGTTAAGTCCAGAAGATCGGTTATGCAGTTTAATTTTCGACGAAATGTCAATTTCTCCACAAATCCACTATAATGCTGCAAAAGACCAGCTTAGAGGGTTCACATTTGATGGGAAGAAAATTGCAGACCATGTATTGGTCTTCATGGTGAAGGGATTAAGAAAGAAATTTAAGCAACCTGTCGCGTATAATTTCACGAACTCCATGAATAAGGCTCAATTAAAAAATATTTTGCAAAAAATTATTAAGTATGTTCGTAGTACGGGATTGAAGGTCATATGTACAGTTTGTGATCAAAGCACAGTCAATGTTAGTGTCATAAATGACTTGGTAGAAGATACCAAAAAAACATATTTAAGAGAAGTGAAGGAACGGAAGAATGAAATCATTGAAATAGGGAAAACAAAAATAATACCTCTATTTGATGTTCCACACTTACTAAAAGTAGTCCGAAACAATTTACTAACAAAAGACTTAAAATATTATGATTTTGAAGAGAAGTGCCAAAAAACCGTTAAATGGGAATACTATAAACAAACTTATGAAGCTGATAAATCATATGGAGAGGTAAAATGCCTGCTGGAAGTCACAGATGAGCACATATACATCGAGAAAATGAGAAAAATGAAAGTGAAATCAGCAGCCCAAATTTTCAGTCACACTGTAGCTTCGACTGTAGGGCATCTCGTGGCAAGAGGAGACATTCCGGGAGAATGCCAAAATTTGGTAAAATTTACCAAACTAATGGACAATCTTTTTGACTCCTTAAACTCTAACACATTTCATGTGCCTGATGGCAAAATATATAAAGGATGTATACGAAGAACTAGTCCACACCATGATTTGTGGAAGAATGCTATAAAAGTTTTAAAAACTGTAACATTTATAAAAAAAATTAAGGACAAAAATAACAAAATCCGTGTGATTGAAACGAAAGCCATACCGTCTATAAAGAACTTCATACGCACAATTGAAGGAATGCAACAATTATGGATATTACTGTCCCAAACATATTCCTTTGATGCTATGCTAACACGTAACTTCAACCAGGACCCACTAGAAAATTTCTTTGGGAATATCAGAAGTTATGGGGCGAGAAATACTGCACCAGACACGGTTGCATTTGAAGGGGCCTTTAAGTCCCTTTTAATTAACAATTTTAACTCGCCCCATTCTCTGCATGCAAACTGCGAAAAGGATGACGATAGCTGCTTGCAGAATCTAGATTTTTTTATAAGAGAAAATATTGCGTCAACTTCTGATACTCCCAGTTCCATTGATGAAGAGACACCACAATTTTCTGAAAGTATAGATAACGAAATTGTGGTGCCTTTCATCAATTTAAATACAAATGTAGCTGATGCTGGTCAGGGCAATTATGTGTGTGGGTGGGTCCTGGGGAAATGCATTAAAAATGTATAGAAAAATTGCAAAAATTGTAAAAAAGATATGTATGGCGACCCAGAAAGCAAATCAAATGAATATATAAGGGCCAAGGAATATAAAAAAGGTAAAAATTCTTTAATGTACCCATCAAAAGAAATGGAAAAATGTTTTGTCCAAATTCAAAATTTAGTGACAGACATAATAAAAAAAGACATACCTAAAAAAAAATTAAAACTTAAAATAAAAATGTTCACTGACATATTTGTTGATTTCCCATTCAATTGTGAAACACATAAAAATGTATTACAAAATTATTTTGAAAACACTGTTATTCATGTTCTTATTTATAGTTGGTGCCGTTCAATAAACCGGATTTTGTCTGGCAAAATCACGTATCATGGTGAGGATGAAACAAAAACAGCAGCGCAAGCTTATAAAAATAAACATAAGACAAATAAATAACAATTACAATAAATATTCAATTCAATAGCCGGTGTTATCAAAGTTTTACCAATACTATACGATACTAATACTGCTGAGCGTGCCCGCCTGCTGGCTGTGGGTGAATCAATTGTTGTAAATAAATACAGTTTATCAATAAATAAGTAATTTTGTAAAAGAAAAGTTGTTTTTTTATGTATCCGTATCCATTGTGTACCTTTTGAAATTGATACTTCCTTACTAATTTGCTTGTTTTTAATTTGATAAGGTTTTACTATGATTTTGTTATTATTAAGAAAAAATAATGAGTAAAACGTTATCAAATTGAAAACAAGTAAAGTAAGGAAGCTAAAGTAGCACTATTGCCTAAGCAGTATCTATAGCTAGCTATAGCTATATATATGCTAAGTTTGCGGATGGAGCTAATAGATGGCGTTATTTATCCGAGCAATTGACATTAGCGGGCTTCAATAAAGTCTTCGAGAGGGCTCTCTATACCCAATATATTACTTTCCTCTATGGGCACGCTACTGTAGTGCGTCTGCGATGTTTGCGCACGCGCACACAGACGGTTTTCACACTGTGCTGCGGCGCCGCATCATTTCGCTGAGGTTTCTTCACACGCGCGGGAGCGCCAACACCATCCTGAGAGTACTCAGCTACAAGCTGGACAACCCCCTTCTGGGGCACTGGGTTCAAGCACAAGTACGTGTGTTCGGGGCCCCAGTGGGCGACAAATACTTAAATTGTTTTTTTAATATTATATTTTTTTCTTTAAATTAAAAAAAAAATTAAATGTAACATAATTTTAAGTCGATAAACTAACAATATTATGTGCCAAATATGTCTAAAATAAAAAATAAATATTTATGTTTTTTTTTATTTTACCTAAGTAGGTAATACCGACCAGAAAATGCACACCTAGTAAATGACAGAAATAAATGGAAAACCAGCTTTTTCCCCGATGGAATTGGCAGAGGTGTATTGCAGTCACGTTCTGCTAGCTATCAAAATTCTCTCGCCCATATCCCGATTGTCTGGGATCGGCTCAATATGTCTTTTTATTCCATGTTTTTCTATTAGTCCTCATCTTGGTAGTCACCCTCTTTCTTGCCATATGATCTTTGACATGGTCCACTCATCGTTTCTTTGGTCTGCCTCTACCCTTAATTATATGCATAAATGTTAACAGTGATCTACTATCTATTCACTAAACAAATTCAATCAATTCAATTCAGCGAGGAAATGCCGCCAGCATAGGTACTCGGTACAATGCCCCGAGGGCCTTTTTTAAATATAACTTAGTTTTCATTTAATTTAGTTAATGTTAATAATCATCTTGTAATTTGGATATGTAAATAATAACATATGTCTATTCACTATATCTATACATTATATACCTACAGTTTTGATATCACTTTTTATTAGTGGCTTTGTGGACAGGATATTAATTCAGACTTGTTACAGTTGTAATAGCAAACATGTCATTTGGTTTAAATAGGTTTTTATTTTTATTGTTTTATTAATATTTTACATAGATTCTTTTATATTTTGTGAATGTGAGAACGTTGTAGGCTTAATAGACTAGATTTGTTGACCATTTATTTTTTGTTAAGTACTTCTTGACAGGCCTACACTGTCCTCCCATACCTAATAACACTGTGATTTGAAAAAATTGTAAAAGCCAATTATTTTTAAAAGAGTAACCGTGGAGTTTCTTGCCGGCTCTTCTCCATAGGAAACGACCAATTAGAGCCGTGCACCTAGCTTCTGACGTTTCATAAATGCCCATGTAGGTTTATGTGAAATAAAATATTTTTGATTTTGATTGATTTTATAAATAGTATAAAACAAAGTCACTTTTTGTATGTCTATGTGACCACACCACGGAAAAAAACATTGTGTGGTTTTAAGAAACCACGATGCAACTGAAACTTTTTCGTCGGATATTTACGCACTATTCTTGGTTTTCCCTCGTTAACCGGTTTATTTGACTCACTAGCTGTATCGTTGTCCATCACAATCAAGTGAACAGCAACATTTAAACACTGATCAAAACACAAACATACCGCGGAGCACTTGCACGAATGAGTGAGAATATAAATGCTACACAGTTAGCTGATGCGAGCCATGGGCGCCGCCATTTTGGCCTTGGCTGCTCTGCCGGGCGCCTTTCACTTTACCCCTACTCCGCGGCTGGCTGTAATGCGACATGCGATAGATGGACGAAACATTTTGAGGCAATGGAATAAGTTTCACTATAAAAACTCGTTTCAGTTACGACGATATATACATACATGCAACATTAATGTATTGTGCTATATGTGACGACTAATCCTTTTGTTAACTGACATATAATAATTTAATAAATTGTGTTGCACGTAGTGTAAATTGTTTTGCATACTGTTGTATAGAATCCATTTTTTTTTCTCTAACTGAACAGACAGCTGTGCTGCTGGGGAGTTTGTTGGCCACTTCTTCTTCCCAGCTAAAGCGCTAGGAAGTGGTGATGGGTGGGCGTTTCGGGGGACTGTCTTATGTAATTTTGGCGTTCAAAAAGTGCTGATTCTCAGCCTAGTTTGAATAAATGACTTTTGATTTTGATTTAACACTACAATACTGTTGTAGTTAAAAGAAGAGAGTAAGAATCACAAATGAATTATTACCGAACAGAAACGTACATGTTGCAAGTAAATTGGTTACAGCTACTTTATAAACAGTTATTCATTACTTTATTGTAATGTTATTTGCAATAAGTATACTTTTGTGCTGGTTGCTAGTTAAAATACTTTGGGATATTGTGTATATATCGTGTGCGTGAGTGATTTGAGCAAAAATTGCAAAGATTGCTCCAATCATTTTAGATAAACATAAAATTGCGCATTGCGTGCGAGCAAGAAACATAATTATTCTCTACAGAACATTATACTTTCTTTGTTTTATGGATGGGAAATTATCAAATAACTTCTCCCGCTGTGGGCAAAGCGGGAGGGTGTGTCAGACTCTTACTGACTAAAACCCACCCGTATTCCTTCCGTGGCCTGTTTCCAAGGGCCTCGGTAACCCTTTCAGACTTTCACGCGACCCCGGCAGGAGAACACTTTATTTGATTGATACCCTCGGTGCAGTAGGTACTCAATGAGAACGACTTGCGCTCTCATTGAGTACAGCGAGGGTATCAATCATCGACTAGCGAGTGCGATTAGCGATTAGTTGAGTAGAGTTTTTTTCTACTGCCCCTTCCACCGGCCGCACTTTGACCAAACCCCTCGTTCGCCCGGTCTACAAATTGGTTCGTTCTGAACATAACATTTTTTTGTAAGTGACAATATGTCTTATGCATAAGCATAGATCTAGATTTTTGACTCCACAAATGTTTGGAATTATGACAATTGTCAGTAGAGTTTACTAAATTGAATGTAACTAGAATGAAATTGTTCTCTTTAAAATTTGATCAGTAGGTATCTGCTAAAATATTTCTTCCAATTTTTTTCATAACTATGCGTTCTTGTAGTATTGTGGAAAATATTTTTTTCCGTGCGTTGTCTTAACTATGCAACGGACTTTGACGCGATTTTCAACAGCATTAAGAGTTTTTTTTTAAGTTTATGTCATTAAAATATTTATATTTAACTTACATACAATAAGGAAGCAGAGGCGGGTCGCTAGAATTGTGTAAATAAACATTTCGTATCTAGTAGTAGACTGTAACTAAGGTATTTTTCGATGACCGATCAGATTTTTATAATCGCGGGTCTATAAACAATCATCAAAATGGACTTATAGTATACCACCTAGACTCTGAGGAGCTCGTGGCTGAGTAATAATAGCCGCACAAGTCAATCTATCATGTTAAGCTACGCTTGCTGGGGTTGGTCCGTGGATGGGTGACCATCTTTACATACCGAGACTCCTGCGTGCCTTGGAAAGCACGTTAAGCTGTTGGTCCCAGCTGTCATTCGTGGATCTTTGAGAGTCGTTAGGGGTCGTCAGAAGCCCGAAAGTCTGACAACCAATCTTACCAAGGGATCTTATCGTATTCCCCATTCACTGGGTCGTGGAGGTCAGATCTAGGCAGTCGCTCCATGTAAAATACTGGTATTCAGCTGCATCTGGTTATACTGTAAACCTATATTCGAATTGCAGAATAAGATATGAAGATTTCTGCCCCCATGTCAATATAGAACGCTGTTTAGTCAGATAGTCTGCTAGTGCCCGATCAGTATGCAAATCGTTTGCGGCAATTGTAGGTAACGGTCATTGGCTCGGATAGCAACATTATACGTACGATAGGATATAATTATTCTATAGTCTGTTACAGAAGTATCTGATGAATATGAAAACAAATGGATCAGAAAACGTACCCGTGGATACCAATTATTTATCACCTTTATGACATTTTTTTATTTGAAAATTTAGGTTTATTTTATAATCTCAATTTTTTGTCGTTGATTTTTAATTACAATTTAATGGTTTTATTCAAACAAAATTTTGTTGGTGAGATATAAATTATTAACCTCCTTAAACAGTTGAATGTGTTACTAATTCCTAATGAGTAATTAATAATGAGTGATTACGACGGAATTTAATCTGAACACAGGTTTTTTCTTATTTTTATTTTATGGATATGTTTTATTTTGAAAATAATATCTACATCATTTAAAAACTAACAAACTTAAAATAATAATAATTATACATATGTAGGTACAATTAAATAAAAAGAGAGGGCAAAATATCATAGGGCGTCAAAAAATTCGTCCGCATCGTTGTCAACAGGAAAAGTGTCCAAAAGGCTGGCAGCATTACCACGTTGTATGGCAATGCTGATTCTTTGGCCAAAAAATAGACCAGCCCTTCTGGTCACGTGAGGAGTCGACCAACCGCTTGGCGATATCTCAAAAAACTAAGTGGGCACTCGGAACCCATGGCCCTTTTTTTTAGTGTTTCAACCCCAAACGGCTCGAACATATAAATCCCAATAAGATTAGAGTACTTGCGCCGTTTGAGGTTTTCCGCAGGTTTTGTTTACACTTTCATCAGATACTTTTCAAACGGGCAATATATGTTTATTTGACTTGCGTTATTCATTCGGGCTATTACTGAGAAATTCCAGATGGAATACCCAATAACACTTAGCCTGACTCGGGAATCGAACCCAGGACCTAATGCTCAACAGTAGCGCTTGCGATCACTAGACCAACGAGGCAGTTTTTTTATTAAAATGTGGCTGTTATTTTAATATATTGTGGTATCTTACGACTGCCACGCGGATGGAGTCCCGCACAGAAATAATGATACATAAAATTGCTAATACATGCGTCCGCTCTACTTGAGTAGGTATCAGTAAAGATACAAAGTTTAGTTGACTTTCATTTTTCATCTCAACTAATGAGAATATAAAATAACACGTTACAAAAATGTGCTTTAGATAGTTTGTTAAGGGTAGACAGCTGCTGCCCATCTTTACGTAACATTTTTGTCGCTTTTGTGATAGCAAGGGTACGGAAACGGAACCCATATTCTTCGTAAGTACACATAGATACTACACAGTGAATACAATAGCCCACACTGCTAACAAACATAACATCACGCCTGTGATCCCCGAAGGGGTAGGCAGATATATGCTTATAGGATACCCACATTTCGCCAGTTATGTTTAAGTCTCATGTAAGAAGGGGCGAGCGTATTGCCATCAACCGTGCACAAATCCAGACTCCGGGTTGGTACTGAGAAATTACAAACAAAATACACAATTATTAAAATTCCTTTTTTGATTCGTCTACTTTCAAATATCGACAAAAAATTTAAACAACATATTTTAACATTTACATAATATTGAAAGGCATTTATTTAACGCGGCGATAAATTAATCTGAATTTAAGATTAAAAAGTAATTAAAGCCGTTAGCAAAAATAGTAGGTTGGCAGCTACAGCGAAGGATAATTCTAAGTAGAAAGTAGCAGCTTAATAATCAGTTTTTAGGTTTGTTTTAATTTTAACTGGCTCGAGGTTTTGTTTTGGTAACTGAGAGTCACCAACAATAGAGGAGATCTGGCGCTCGGCGGCCGCTGCCGCGGCACGCTCGCTTGGCTCCCTCGCCTTCGCACGTTAATGGTCACTGTTCTAACCTACCCTAACCCAAATGATGCAATGATACCATCACCAACCACAAACAATTTGTTTCATATTATCAGTATTAGTATGGCTAGTTACTATAGTGATTGCGTGAACTAAATAAAAAAAAATACTTAACTTTTGTTGATTTAGATTTAAAAATAGCCATATTGAAACTATATCGAAACTAAAATCTGAACATCTGTAAGTTCTTGAATTAGTCCTCTGATTCATTTATAATGCGCACCGGTAGCCACGAACACTACACATTTGATCGTATTTACCTACTGCACTACCTAGGGCTAAAAATAAAACTTAATAACAAAATCGTGAAATAAATTGTACCGCAAGTAAATACACAAAGATAAACATTCTCACGATCATAATTGATTTACATAATTATGACCCGCACTCCCTGTCTATTAAGTCATAGAATAATATGGAAAAATGATCATGATTAATGCTAAAAACTTGTAGAGAATGCCCCTATTGTATGAAATAATGACTCCGTCTTGAAAAAAATGCTATGTGTCATATGGAAAACGGGTTGATGGCTTTGGCATTATCCTTAAAGTCATTTTTAGTAGTGAAAATACGTGTTATGTGAAGGAAATATTGCTCGCGTAATATCGGGAAGTAAACGGGTTTTTGTGACGTACATGAGACGCGTGACGCATGATTTTGTGTGATTATTGAAGTTGACGGACCATCTGCATAAGCATAATCAGCCTATAATGTTCCCACTGCTGGGACACAAGCCTCCTCTCGGTTAGAAGGTGTGGGCCGTAATCTACCATGCGTGCCCAATGCGGGTTAGTAGATGTCATATGTCTTCGAATTTTTGGTTCTAGGACCTACCGGTTTCCTCACGATGTTTTCCTTCACCGCTTTTAGAGCAGTGGTGATGAAATAATTTACACAACTAAAAGACTTGCCTGGATGTGAACTTACGACCTACAACTCGTCAATCGCAGCCGTTATCACTGGGCCACCACTGCTCTTCATATCTCCATCTCTCTGGACCATCAAAACCTAGCCTATTTCACATTGAAATTTGTAATATCACTTTCCCGGGCATAATCCAAGTGGTTTGGCACTGTGGCGGTGTTGCGCACTTTGAGAGAGGCTTGTGTCTAGCAGTAGACTGATTGATTGAATCCCGAGAATATTGCCATGTCAACACATTGAGATCAGGTACCCAGTAACACCATCGGTTAAGCAGCTGATATTGCATTGTTGAGTATACGACCAATTTAGCTGTAGTTGTTACTAGCTCGTGCTTTGGCTTAGATATATTCCCGTCTCTGTCTTGCACTTGTAGATTGACAGTTGTGTGACAGTAACATTAATAACACTTAACCTTAGTTGGTACGTGCCAAATAACGTTTATAGATCTCGGCCTTAGACTTTGTTTGCTAACATGTCTAGCAAGGAAAGTCAAATCCCTTTCAAATCTATTCGTCATTGACCAACTTTAACTTCGATTGCAAGAAAGTTAAAGAAAGCTACTTTATACTAAGTCCTCAGTTGCATTTAAACTCACAAAGTTTTTTTTACAAAAATCCCTCTTTAACAGGAGTAAGTTGTAGCCTCCTAAGTCCGTTGTTATTCGTTTTAAGTCCTTTGACTTTGCGAGGCTTTAAAGGAGGAGCTGGTGGATTATATTCAAAAGAAGTTTTCTTCGTTATTATCCGGTTGTAGTCTGCTTTTGTTATCAACCCGACAAACTTCGATTGTTGGTAACAAATATATACTGGAAACGACAACAAATATGATCGTGAAAACCTTTCAGCGCTTACATGCAAATGGCTTCTAGTAGGCGATCGTTTGACGGGTTAGTTGGGAAAAGAGTTGAAAAAGAGAGAAAGATTACCTAGCAGTTTTTTTAACCTGTTGTTTTTCACTGCTGGGCAATTAGCAGTATACGGAAAAATCTAGGCATTGTATTTAACTGATTAGTGCTTATAGTTTTAGACACCTTCTGTGATACTTTGTAGCAGATTTTTTCAAGTTAAGATTCCTTGTTAAATCCTCATGGAGGGATTAGGGGTCTGTCACTAACAAAAACCACATGGTTTTTTCAACTACCTCTGGCCGGTGCTGGAGCACTTGCGAAATATAACTAATGGCTGCATTTTTTTGTTTATTCCGGCTTATATAAGGACGAATCAGAATTCGTCGTTACATAACTCTAGTTTTATTACCTTGAAACGTTAACGTATATAACAACTCAATAGCTTTTTTTACTTAAAAACATTTTGAAGCCAAAAAAATATATACATAATGCATCCCACAAAATATTAACGCCAAGTTTCCTCTCCAAAACTCCAAAAAAACTTGGCAGCACACTTTCTCCGATAAACTGATAACAAAGATTAACAGTTGGTTGAGTATAAAACGATAAATCTTTGTTATTCATGTTCCAAGTAACTTGTTTGTGCCGAAATAAAATTTACGAGCCTACAGTAGAATGTATTACGAGGGACCAGACCGTTTATCGATATATAGCCGATAGCCGATCAGTTTATTGGTCTTCGGATGCTGCAAAGATTGGTAAAGATAAGTTATTGAAAAGAAATAGTAAAATTGATGTTTTATCTGTAAGGTTCTGAAAATTCGTAATTAATTTTCTTTTGGTTGAAACTGGTACATACGATGATGCATACTTTTTTCAGTATGAGACAAGACACAACGCACCCCCTGCTTCGCGCGGTTTTAAGGATATGACGAAACGTTGAGATTTGTATTATATATGTAAGGTTAATATTAATATAGCTTACGAGTATATACCTTCTGGAATAAATTCTCGTAATGTTGGTGAAAATCGCATCAGAATCCGTCGCGTAGTTTAGAAGAACAGCGCGGTCATAACACAGACAGACACGAAAAGCGACTTTAATTTATAATATGCGTATAGTTTTACCTCTTTGACTGCTTTGTTGGTCTTTGGGCTCTTGAGTTTGATCTCCGAGTCGGGAAAAGTGAAATAAATTCTCAATGGCAGCCCAGTGTCTGGGTACTTAGGTACAATAAAGTACGTGGGACTTACATATATAACTTAACAAGCAAAATGTGGGTTTACTAAGTGCATGCCCCTTAGGCAGACAGGCGTGATCTTATGTATGTATATTGCTCCTTTGACCTTTCATTGGTAGTCCCTTTTTCAGCTAAATGCGTTAACACATATAGCGGGACATTGTAGATCCTTCTTACATGTCCACATCTGTGTATAAGGTTATCGCGTTCCATTTCTCGTGTGAGAAAAGGTAAAACGCAAAAAACTAGTTCAATAGAAGCTGAAAAGTAACAGGTAGATCCAGTTGGTGTTCAGCTTCTATAGAACTAGTTTTTCTACTAAAAGTAAGTAAGTAAAGTAAGTTTTTTTCTATAAAACTAGTCTATCACGTACGAAGAAAGTGTTTTAACACAGATTAGAATAGGGAAGTTGCAGGGAAGATTAGTCCAAAACGTATGGGGTATATATACGAGTACGGTAAAACCGAGATAAGGTGGCAATTTAGTGTCAGTTAATTTATCAACTAACATTTAATGGCGTTGGTGCACACTCCACGAAAATATATAAGAAAAATGTTTTTGTTAAAGGGACTACAGGAGCTAAACGCAAATTTTATAAGTTTTATAATGCCTAAAAGTATATGATCCACTGCAGTAAACAAAAGCAGAAAAATATATGATATAAGCTAGGTAGATAGAGTGTTGAAAATATAATACGAGTACAACTAACTTGATAGGTACTATAGAAAAAAATCACGAATATCTCAAAAAAAATCTTTTAATTATTAAAAACCATACTAATATACATGCAATTATTTTGATTTTATATCAGATTAGTCTACAAGCAACATATTAGCATAATAGTGTTTTAATTTTTTTTATCCAATCAATAGATTTTTTGTAAATAGATAATTGTGAAATGTAATTGCTTCATACTTGGCAATAAATGACCAGCGTTGTGTCACCGCGGTTCTCTTTCTTTTCTATGCAGTCCGACAGTGACCGTGCTTTAGCTGTTGTCGGCCTCTTTAATTGATGTTATATTCCTAGGATTAAACAAGTGTTTCATTATAGTCGTATATCAAGATAAGTGAACAAAAATGTTTTCTAGCAAAGATTAAACATACATTATAGGGTCAATGAATAGTAGTTTTGCATGCGCTTCGGGCTTCAGGGGGTTCCTGTTTCGGATAAGGTGGAAGGAAATGCCCAGGTGTCACCACTGTGTAGATCGCCCAAAGGACACGGTGGATCATACGGTGGAGGTATGCCCGCCTTGGGCAGAGCACCACCGTGTCCTCGTGGAGGCGATCGGCGGCAGAGATCTCTCGCGTCCGGTCCTGAACCAGGGACCCTGGTTCAAGCCATGGTGCGGTGCGAGAGGGCATGGGCAGCCGTCACCTCCTTCTGCGAAGCAGTAATGCTCGCGAAGGAAGAGGTGGGACGGTTGAGGGAAAGGCAAATTTCGCGCCCTCTCGCCCCTAGCCACCACAGGAGACGCCCTGGGCGTCGGGAATCCCGGGCGGATTTCCGGCCACCGTAGGCGCGGGCTTACGGACGGTGAGCAATGGGTAGCTCACCGTCCGATATGGACCAGGCCCGGGTCGACGGCGCGTTGTATTTCACGCGCGCCGCAAAGAGATGTCGTCAGCACAAGCGTAGGGGTCCACTAGGGCCGGTGCCTGCCGGGGTCGCGGGAAGGTACCAAAGGGTTACCGAGGCCCCTGGCAACACAGGCAACGGAAGGGATACGGGTGGGTTTTAGTCAGTAAGAGTCTGACACACCCTCCCGCTTCGCCTAGAGCGGGATAAGTTATTTGATGATATCCCACTCAAAAAAAAAAAAGCGTCCCGATTTTACCCCATTTTCCCTTAGGTTAGTTTCTTCGCGAACGACAAAAATGTGAAGGTACTAATATATCGTTCTACAAGAATGGTTTGTGAAGCGAATAATTAATAAGAAAAGTTAGGTTTGCTCAGCGCGTAGCATTGGGGGCTTGGAAAATGTTCGATTAAAGTTCGGGAACTTCCAATCTATTGTTAAATAATATGTATACAGGGTCAAATTAAATTGGCTAGGGAAACTCTGCAGACGTGATGGGTATCAATATCTAAACACGATAAAATAAAAATTAAAAAGATTTCATGTTTTTTTTTTGGGTCACCGACCGCTGGTAGTGTTGTTACTTAAAGTATGAGTTGAGAAAATGTGCTTTCTTTTGTTTTGTCGTGTTAAGACATCGATAACAATCACGACTGTGGGGTTTCGCTGGATAATTTAATTTGACCCTGTGGCGGTCTACAATTTTTTTATTTTTTTTATTTGTGATGGGTTTGCTCTTGACCTTAGTCTATGTCTGAGGCGACAGAAACAAAGTCGACGATGGAGCGAGCTTACCCAGAAGAAGCCTGTTCACTCTCACTTTGAAGAGATTAGGGTTATATGCGTTCGGAAACACAGACGCAGGCAGAGAGTTCCATTCCTTTGCTTGCCACACAATGCCACTTTTAAACCTTTAAAAGAAGAAGAAAGAAGTTCTTCTTAATGCATATTCCAGTGATTCATACCTCCAAAGACTCTCTATGACTTGGGCAGGTTTTTCTAATACGTGGCCAACTTTTGCTAGTGTAACTTTATCCCATGAAAATCGCTCGAAAATTTTGTAATTTTTTTTCCAGATCGAATCATTGCGGTATTATTTTTTTTTATTGAAAACATGTTTTCTACCTGCGTAAAAGTATCAACACAGGAATGGCCCACTCTACTACAACGTTCAGAAATAAAAAATGGTAGCCTGATAGTATTTTTTTTAAGTTTTTTTCTTTGAGCAACGAAGTGAATGAAACAAAAAATAAGTTGGTAAACAATTGCACCAACATTCCCAGGGTTAAAAAGTTTTGAAATGACCTTGCCCACGCCCCTATTCAATTTAATGCAAACTTCGACCCTGACAACACCCCGTCATCAACCATCGGGCAGTAGCCCACCCCTATGGAGGGTGAGTGAACTTTACACCCTGCTCCGCATACCTCTATAACCCAGTATATTATATGAAATAAAGGAAACACATGAAATAAATATGCAAATCAGTACGTGGATTTAAGCATGAAACATGGGTACCAGAGGTGGCTAACTGTGGCCTTATGCACACTGGGCCACGGAATCTATTCTCTGCCCCCAGACTAGAAATTCTGGTTTAGACCCGTTGATTAAGACCCGTTTACACCATCAATCACTAAATGCGCTAGACATACTTAAAACATCAATTTGTCACTCTGTCGGCTTCAAATGCTGATTTTTGGTACAAGCCTGCCTAAGTGCCGTAAATGCGTAAAACGTTGTCAGTAGACCGAAGATCTTTTTCATATAAAAATAAATTCACACACAATAGAAAAGAATCCATGTGGTTCGATAAAACATTCAGCCCTTTCTCGACTTTGGGTTCACGGTTAAATAATGTCATATTTTATATCGAATCCCTTTCATGAACTATTGGCCCGGTCAGCCTTCCTTCAAATTCCATTTTTGCAGATAATATCGTAAACCCGTCTTATAGACAGATTTTCTTACTGAAGAACTTATTAAGGTGGAGTTATGTGTTAAAATTCATTGTATTTTATAGGTAGCTTTGTATTGTTTTCAGGATTGCCTTTTTTCGACTGAAAGAGTTAGGTTGGACTGCATGGTTTTTAAAGTTCGTGACGTCATTATTTTGAGAGGTATCAAACAAATTGGTAACATCACCTCTAAGCACCGTTTAAAATGTCGTACTCGTAAGGCACCAAATAATTATTAATTTAAAATATACCAGCGGGTTAAGACGCTGACAACACCTAAACCGCGGTCACTGTCAGATTGCATAGAAAAGAAAGAGAAGCGCGACGACAAAACGCTTGTAATTTATTGCAAAATATGAAGTAGTTATCTATTTACTCAGAATTGAGTTGAGTAATCGAAAATAAAAAACAACCAAGTTCTGCATTAGAATAAGACGTACTTGTTATTAATTAAATACGTAATGTATGTTAATATTTAATACAGATCTTTTGGATTAGAACTCAAGGTAAGATGTTAGTTTAACGTTAGTTTGTATCGAGATTTTTTTTCAAAACGTATTTTGGTGACAACCAAGTTCTGGGAAATATGTTCAAAATTAACATATATTTTTTCCGCTACCATAAACTATACAGATTTGGCAATTTTCTTTCTTAAGAGAAGCCTATTTTGGTCAATTGGGTCTTGTCAGCGCCTTAATTGCGTAACACAGTATCATAGCAAAGGGTTTCAATCAGACAGTTCACAACATTCATTGCGTTATTTCCGTTGTTGAGCAGACACATTTTTTGAACATATGAAGCAATGGGACAGCAATATACTTCAAAATCATTCAAATTGTGATTGATAGTGTGTTACACAATAAGGGTGCAGGTATCGGCGTCGTCACGATGAGTTTAAGGCGCAGATATTTGATTTTAGTGTCTTTTGAATCTCTTATTACGCCTTCATATAATGCAAGTAAGTTATGCAAAAAAATGTATGTTAAACTAGAACGCACACACACCACATATATGTGTAAATATTTAAGTATTGTAGTAAAATACTTTATGATATAAATATAAGAAGTAATGTCGACCCAAAGCATAAAAAAACATATTACTTTTAAACTACTTATGATATTTTCATGTTTTTTTTTGTATGAAAAGACTATTTTATTGTCTATATATAATTAAATCTGTGACTTTTTCAAATATTTGTATTTGCCTTTCTAAAAATAAATATTCCCTATGAAAACGAACGGCGGCGCGGCGTAAGCTTGACTCGTATTTGTATGGCCAAGGTCAACGGCAATTACCCGACACTTAATGTCAAAGGGCAGACAGTGCTGCAAAGTAGCAGCAGTCATGTGGCCTTTTATAACAAATTTAAGTAAAACCAGCAGTTACAATAATGACTGTCGAACGAAAAACCAAAACAGACACATACCACAAAAATTTGTGTCGCCCAACAATCTAGGAACACCAGCTCACTAATTAAATCTTTTTGCAGACAAACTTCCAAACTATAGAAAAAACATTATAAGCAACACGGATCCAAAAGTTAGACGAAAATTGGCAATAACTTGTTGTTAAAATTTTCAATAAGCAACTAAATTGGGATGAAAATCTTCAACTACTTCTTACATTGTATCACAATTTCATGGGACAAAGTTTAGTAGCCTGGCTAAGGTGAAATAAAATTAATTGAATGAAAACGAGATCACATCATTTATTAAGTTTGGGGCTTTTGCGAAAGGCCACGGGGCCTACTCCGCTAAATCCATAGTTTCGGCCGAAGTTATGGGCTTTTCCTACTCCGCATCACCTAAAAAAGAAAATTACTTCGAAGCCTGAACTGAGAAGGAATGTGTTTTTGACCGTTCGAAAAATCGAATTTGTCACTTGTTTTAACGGACCAACTTCTTCCGGATGGGCCCGTATCTTCGTTGATCGTTGTTTAGTGGATAATGAATAAAACAGAATGATAGGAAGAAGAGAAAGGAAATATGTATAAAAAAAAAATTAAAGACAGGTAAACTTGAATAATGGTTCTGCTCTGTAAAGAAATTACCCTTATTTTAGGCTTCGCATTGTTTCGGAAAAGGATTCGCTACTAGTTTTTAACAGTCGACCCAGTCTGTACCTATTTGGCGTATTTTTCTTAAGCATTTTAGGTACCCTACAGAAGAAAGACGTTGAAGGTCTCAATCTTAATTAGGTCTTAATAATTACACAACTTCTAGACAAGATTATAATATAACGAAAGGCATTTAGTAACATTAACCCCCCCCCCCCCCCCCGGATGTCATGGGTTTGTTAAATTTTGAATATTGGAAAGGCCTAGTCCTAGACCTTTTATGAAAAGTTAAAACGTCTTGCACAATTATTGAGACGAGTTTCCACATCCTATTTAAACAACATATTTTAATGTCTCATTATGTTTCAAAAACTGTTTATTTTTATTTTTATTTAGAAATAATATTTGAGCTGTAAAGCTTTAAAAAATATGTATGTTAAATGAACAATTAAAAAATAAAGCTTTTCTTAGTATTGATTATATATATAGATTTTTAAAGTAAGTCACACACTAAGTGTGTGACTTACTGTAAAAATCTTTAGTTTGAAGTACATACTGCAACAATGATTACGAAATGAGGTAAATGTTTAAATAGATTAACAAAAACTACACAATTTGCTCAATGTAAATTAATCACTTACCTACTGTAATTATAGATAGGAGCAATATATATAATTATGGCATCTACCATAAAGCACCAAAACCATATAATTAATTACTTTTCTTAATTATTTGTAGATAAATGGAACAAAACAGATCTTATGAAATCACAGTTTAATATAAAAAGTACACAGCTTTATTAAATACCATAAAATCAGTTCCATTTTTTTATTTTTTTTTATGATTGTAGATTCATATTATAAACTAACCATAAAAAATAAGTTTAAAAAGCTGTTACCCGATTACGGAAAAATAAAAGTGATCAACATGTACGAAACAAGAAAGTATTGCAGACAGAAATCAAGACATGAGGTACAAAAATGGTCTAGGTAAAGCCATGGGTGTTCGCATGCCTGTATACCATATGGATGCCAGGAACACCTACAAAATTATAATGGCATGCGACAACGGCTTTACCTTGACCATTTTTGTACCTGTCTTGATTGGTGTCTGAAATATTTTTTCTTTGTAAATGCCAGGCGCACCATCCACAGCTGTTCCACGTCTTCTACGGTTGAACGCACCTTGTTGCTTGTTATAAGTGTAATACGAGTAAGACGGTATTTCATCGTATAGGTAATAAAAAATTTGCGAAATTATCTGTTTCACAAAGCCGGAAAAATGCCCGTAAATGTGTTCGTGTCGGGTTTTCTAACCGTTTTTCCACATTTTCAGGATTGAAGTAAACTCTTTGGCCGCCCCCAAGATGGACATCTAGATGTCCGTCTGTCGTACATAGGAAAACTTAGAAGCGTCAAGCCGTTTCAGAAGAACTTACTCGTATGTGTAAAAAATTGTCAGTCGTCCCATACATTTGGTCGAGCAGGTATTGTATAACGCGGCACGAGATGCTATGAGGTTTCTAAAAAAAATTAAAAAATAAATATATTTTGATTCTGTAGGTTGATTAAGACGAAATAAACGCTAAATGTTTTGAATCCAATTCTAACCAGCAATTCGATTTTGAATCCAATGAGAGGTTTTTACGTGATGCGCACACAAACGAACAAACAAACAGACAAATCAGACATATATGACAAAAAAAATATTTTTTACGTTCTATTACTTATTTCTCTCGTCTTCCAGTACTTTTTTTGTAAACATATTTAATGTACAGACACGATTTTATTATATTTATAGATAATTCTCTTATTCGATAGGCTTAGGTATCTATATCGCATGCCTGTATACCATGTGGATGCCAGGAACACCTTCAAAATTATAATGGCATGCGACAACGGCTTTACCTTGACCACTTTTATACCTGTCTTGATTTCTGTATGAAATATTTTCTTGTTTCGTACTTTTTAGATCACTTTTATTTTTCCGTAGCCGGGTAACAGTTTTTTTAAACTTATTTTTTTATTCATTAATTTTGTTTAATATAATTATAATGTGTATATTAAGTGCGATGAGTAGTGCGTACGACCCCAAGCGCCTTAGAATATTTGCGGTAAGTAACGTGTTTATCTAATTTGTTCCAGACAAATCTACGTATAATATGAAGTCTTCTTAAATATAATTACAGTAGGTAATCTTGCTTTTATTTATTACATCTACGCCTATAAATAAATATTTTAATTCGCTGACTGCATCATATACACAGTAAGTTCCACTTACTGTACTTATGCTAAGATAATGCAATAATACGTTGCGAAACTCTTAAGCATTAATATAGTATAGACTCTTACTGTAAATATGTTACGGTTTGGTATACCAATTTTTTATTTCCATCGCTTATTATAATAAGATGAATTGCCACTTACTGTTAATATGTTTCAGTGATACTTGGTAAAAAATACTCAAAACATAAAAATATGAATAGCAAGATTACCTACTGTAGCAATACCTAGGAAATGGTTTTAATGTTATGAAAAAATCAACCGTATGTGCCCATACTGCACTCATTATTAGTTTGCCTTGGCGCAAAACGTGTCTTACTGTAATTATGCTTAAGTTTATCTGATTTTCTATGCCACATTTTAATATTTTAAATATACAGAAATATAGATCTCAATCTCTACATTCCAAATGTACATAACTCAATATTGCTAAAAATGTGACTTACTGTAATTATCATAAGCGCGGCAGTATAGACACACACACTTTAATATTGTTCAGTTCTCTAACTCACACAACATAAACACCAACACAGTAACACCAACAACCGTGTGTGTACACTCTCAAAAACTAAATATATATACAGGAAAACAAACAAAAAATAATAAACCCCAAATAACCCTGCACAATGTTAGCAATTTTTTTCGAATATGGTATGAGTTTTCTGAGACCCTTCGTTATGAAGGATGAATAAGTAAACATTATCATCCGACCCTTTCCTCCAGGAAGTCGACCTTTTTCAAAACAATTATAGTTAGCGTTTACCCATAAATATTATGTTTATCTTCGTCAGATTTTATAGAATAAGTTAGCAGGTTGTTCAAAATTTTTGTTTTGTGAGTACCTACTTGTGTGGTTTATATTCATTAATCAACAATTCGTTTATTTGCATAGGTAGTAGGCACATAAATTAAAGGTGTTTACAAAATTTGTGATTACTTGATATTACTGATTACAAAGCCAGTGTTTACCGATCAGCAGCTCGTCCATATTGAGTGTGAAATTATTAAAAATGGCAAATGTTTTTTTTTTTTCTAGTACGTTCTTACCTTTATTGATGAGTTTTATTTTTTCCACAGAATACTCCAGATATAAATTTTAATGGTCTGTTCCAAAACTATAGACAAAAATATGAACAATAATGGAACAGAAAACGGACCTGACAAGTTTCATACCAGAAATCCTAAAAGCCACCTTAAAGATGTTTTCCAAAATTCGTCGATGATTTTTCAATTACAATTTAATAATATTATTCAATCAATAATGGTTGGAAAAAGTGGTGAGATATAATGTTGAAACCTTCTAAATACAGACAAATGTGTTACTAATTCCCTTTAGTGTGTGATTGCGTAAGAATTTAACCCGAACAGGGTTTGTTTATACTTTCATTAGATACTTTTGGAACAGACATTAGCTACTTTTTGGTCCTATAGGAAACAGTTTCAGGTTCATCATAATCATAATCAGCCTTATAATGTTCCCACTGCTCGGCACAGGTCTTCTCTTTTCGAGGGAGAGTGACTGTAATCTAGCACGCGGGCCCAGTGCAGGCTGGTGGATGGCACACGTCTTCGAATATTTGGTCCTGGGACATGCTGCTTTCCTTCACCGTTTTGAGAGCAGAGAGAGATTCAGGTTCAGTGTGATGCAAATACTTATATTAAAAATTGACTTTTACAACTAGAGGTACATACAACAATAATTTCTACGTAATTTATCTTTCAATTCGATTCGGTAACGTTCTAGTTCTCTCGAGTTGTATCGTAACGCACGGCTTGCTCATCTAAGACAATACGGTTCTTATCTACTGAAGAATGCGACTCAAATGAATTATTGTTTGTATGTGATAGTGAAACAACAATAAAAATATAACCTTAACAGTAACTAAAAACAGTTGTGATAACCTATTTTGTTATCTAGTCGGTTAAGGTTAAGGGGTTTTACTTAGTCCTTGGTTTATATAAAGTTAGAGGGGCAGGATAGCCTTTATTAGAAGTGGTCATCGTATTAGTGGTTCAGCAGATTCAATATCATCAGGATTGCGCCGCAATATAGCAGTTCGTCGTGGAAGTGGTACGACAGCGGCTCGCCTGACTTTTCTGTCATCAGAAGACAGCCGTTACGCAACCATCGATACGACGCGTGACGCTCTGCTAGAGTGACTGTCACCAGCCAGTGTCACTCTTATCCGACCTCTTCGGTGGTTCCAGTAAATTTGTAACAAAACTAGACGGCACCACTTGATGCGCCATTTAATTCATGGATACATAACATCACGCCTTGTTTCCCCGACGGGTTGGGAAGAGGTGTACCTGTAGTACACCCACATTTTACCAGTTATGTTCAAGGCCCATGTAATAGGGGGCGAGCCTATTGCCATCAACACAAATCCAGACTCTAAACTGCTACTGCGAAATTCCAGATGAAAAAACAATAACACTTTGCCCTACCCGGGAATCGAACCCAGGACCTCATGCTCAGCAGTAGCGCTTGCAACCACTAGACCAACGAGGCGGTCAAAGAGGTGTTATTCAAAAGATAATTCCGGATAAATTGATATTAATTCATAAATGGACGGTTTAAATACATCTGTAACGTATTATCTTCCTACGTTTTAAGAAAGAATTATGGATTAAGACATACCTAATATTTATGATGTCACTTAAAAGAAATCATTGTATATGCAATAACAATGGCGTCAAAATATATTAACAAAAGACCATATTAACATTTTTGAATACCAAAACATCATTCCTGACTCACAATTACAGTCCGTTCACAGTTGTGTTACCTCCAATTTTGTATCACAGTAATCTTTATTGACATTAAAATAAGGTTCATAATAGGTATCCACTGACAGAAGTAAAATAACTGCTACAAAATAACGGTACACTTTAGCGAACTTGTTTTACTGAAAAATATGTAGTACCGTAACATAAAGGTATATTTGGACCTTGTACTAAATACATATAGGTACCTATACCTTATTGTAATCTTGATTGTGTTGTAATTATTAAACATCCTTAGGAAAAACCCAGCTGACTAAGCTTTTCCGAAAAGATCACATCGTATAATTGTGATGACACAGAAATAACATATGAAGTATGGATTATGGATGTACCTACGTAGCATAATCAGCCTATAATGTTCCCACTGCTGGGCGCAGGCCTCCTCTCTTCGGGAGTGAGTGGGTTGTAATCTACCAGGCGGGACCAGTGCGGTTTGGTAGATGTCACATGTCTTCGAATTATTGGTTCTAGGGCATCCCGGTTTCCCCGCGATGTTTTCCTTCACCGATTTAACAGCAGTGGTGATGAAATTATTTACACAAATTATAGCGTCTGCCTGGGTTCGAACCCATGACCTACAACTTGTAATGCGGGGCTGTTACTGGGCCACCGCTGCTCTTACTGTACCTACGTGGAGCAAAAATATTTTCATATTAGAATATAATCATCTTATTCAGCCCGTATCGACCCACTTTTCGGTATAGCCTCGACCTTTTGTGTCAATCCTAACAGAACAGTGATCTAAGTCAATCGCATCAACGATTTTTCCTACGCACACTTATATGTCGTTAAATGTTCTAGTTTAGACCTAGTTAACCTAATCATCAGTTACTTTTATTATACTACTGTGAACTGCTTTACAAGAAAAAAAAAATTTGAAATTGATTAACTTCACAGTTGAATAACGGATTGGTTATCTCAGCAGAAAGCGCTGCCTGTTCTCTTTATACTATGATTGACGAGTATCAGTAAGTTACACCCAAACCCATGTTAAAAATTAACTAAAATTAATCCCAACCGCGGTTAGGCCATAGGCTCTTATGTGACCAGTTCCCCTAAATGGGTACATGGGTGACTGACTTGGGGACATCCGTTGCCCCCCGCAAGGAGTCCCCCGGGGATTCTTACACCTCACTCACCCCGCGGGCCTGAGGTGGCCCGCAAGTGCGGGCCCGGCACCAGCCGGGAATCGCAGAAGTCGCATAAGATCTCATGATCCCCGGTGCAAGTGTATGAAGGGAACACCGGGGTGGTTTTTAGTTAGTAAGAGTCTGACAGACCCTCCACCCGCCCCAGGGCATCCATAAGGATTTTCCACCCCGGAAAAAAAATTGCAGGACATGTTTAAGTTTTAAACCTAATGTTAGCTGCGTATGAATGCAGCTGTGAGGTGCTACTAACATGTCCAGCACCCCAATTGTGTAACACACTTTCAATGACACACCGACGCGTTTTGAAGAAAAGTGGTAATCCATTTGATTGCTTCATGTGCTTGAGAAATGCGTCAGCTCGACAACGTAAGCCATGCTATGAATGTGGCTGAAATGTCTAAATGTCAAATGGGTGTTACACAAAATCAAATATATATTTTGCCGCCTGGCTGTGCTGAATCGTGCCGAATCATGCCGACCCGAACAAGTGTGTAGCTCGCCTGATAAGTATTCCTGATTGCTTATCGAAAACTAACGTACAGATAGAGACAGCGACTTATAGTTATCAAACCGGGATATAAGTCGAAGTTACAAGAATATAATTTACTGCTCATCCGCTACCAGAAATTTTAGATCAGTCATTATTATAATATCGTGACATCTGCCGATCTGATAAAAACTGTGACTTGTAAGAATCCTATATGAGTCAGGAATCATGCAGATAAAGGGCGAGGATGTGCGTATTCTCGGTTTCAAGTAATGCACCAGTCGTGAGTTTTTTTGTGCACTTTGGAAGATATTAGACTGGGCAACGAAAATTTATAATAATTTCAGTAGTAGCCCGGAGTCTGGATTTGTGCCCAGTTGATGGCAATAGGCTCGCCCCCTATTACATGGGACTTAAACATAATTGGCGAAAATGAAGGTATACCTCTGCCTTACCCTTTGGGGAATACAAGCATGATGCTATGTAACGTTCATTAAAAAAAAACAGTTGATTGATGATTGTTTTAGTTCTTTATTTTATTTATATACATTACAGGCTCATTCAAACTTTATGGCGGCTCGGAATATGAGGCGAATCACTGCGCTGTAATAAATTAGTAAGGTATCAGTGGGGGTGAGGGGTTTTATTTTTTTTTGGATGGGAAATCATCAAATAACTTCTCCCGCTCTGGGCGGAGCGGGTGGGTGTGTCAGACTCTTACTGACTAAAACCCTCTCGTATTCCTTCCTGTTGCCTGTGTTGCCAGGGGCCTCGGTGACCCTTTATTACCTTCCCGCGACCCCGGCAGGCATCGGTCCTAGTGGACCCCTACACTTGAGCTGACGACATCTCTTTGAGGCGCGCGTGGAATACAACGCGCCGTCGACGCGGGCCTGGTCCTTACCGGACGGTGAACTTCCCATTGCTCACCGTCCGCAAGCCCGGGCCTACGGTGGCCGGAAATCCGCCCGGGATTCCCGACGCCCAGGGCGTCTCCTGCGGCGGCTAGGGGCGAGAGGGCGCGAAATTTGCCTTTTCTTCAACCGTCCCGCCTCCTCCTTCGCGAGCATTACTGCTTCGCAGAAGGAGGTGACGGCTGCCCATGCCCTCTCGCTCCGTACCATGGCCTGAACCAGGGCCGGACGCGAGAGATCTCTGCCGCCGATCGCCACCACGAGGACAAGGCGATGCTCTGCCCAAGCCGGGAGACCTCCACCGTATGCTCCACCGTGTCCTCTGGGCGATCCACACAGTGGTGACACCCGAGCGTTTCCTCCCGCCTTATCCGAAACAGGAACCTCCCGAAGCTGCCGTGTCCGGTGAGGCACCCTCTCCTCACCGGACACGGCAGCTAGCAGCAAGGGGTGGGGTACTGCGCAGTGAGTAGCGCACTTCAGAGCCGCCATTAAGTTTGATGCGTAGTATAAGTAACTGAGTTATGAGCGGGATTTCACTCGTACACTAGAGGAACTACTTCATTTTCCTGTATAAAAAGTGTTATATTTTTTAGTCTAGGGCATGGTCTATCTCTGTGCCACATTTGACTCAAATCCGTTTAGCTGGTTACGCATTATTCTGTAGCGAACATGTTTACACATATTCACAATTATTATATTGGTGGGATGAGATGAAAAACTTTCAACCCATTTCTCTAAGCCCTGGAAATACCATAATATGGTTTTCACTAACATTTACATTATACATAATATGGCATTCTAAAGGCTCCCACAGAGACCTGCTCGACGACACTAGTGGCACAATTTCTTTGAAAACTTTATGGAAAGTGTCTGCACAAGCCCTAAAGGCACGTATATGGTTTTTCGAAGGCTGAAGTCAACCTGATATGTATAGTTAGATGCAGAAAACCCTGGAAAAACCAAAATGGTAATTAAAGCCAAACCGTGGTCGGTCCAAATAAAACTAAACTCGTTCCAATAGGAAAACTAATTTAAATAAACATTCTTGCTAGTGATCGCATTTTTTCTGTTCAGCAAAGCCTGCTGTTTGAGTGACGAGTAGCATAAAAACCGGTGTAAAAGGATGAGCCTCGCGGTCAGCAACCCCCTAGCCTAGTATAGCAATAACAGGAACAAATTTCCAATAGAGGAGACTAGAACTATCAGCTACTTGTACAAAATGTGTTTTGTTCAGCTTGAGCATTGGCCGGATAAGTTGGCAGAGGTTGTAACATTTGGTACTCCTGCGGGGTAATTGCGCCACCAGCAGGCTTAGCATGACGTTTTCTATTTCTTCGAAAAATAGACATAGCTCTTTCTATACAAAGTGACATTTCGTTTCTCCATTTTTGACATCTAATTGTAGAAATCCTTCTGCAATCTGTCATTTTGTCTTTCGTTTCTAACGATCTTTGCCTAGTTCATTTCTTATGTAGGCTATTTCAGAAGAAAGTTTATATACCAAACTGTCAAAATCACACTGACAACTGACAGTTGTTTAAGGTAGTGAAGACAATTTGCATTTTTCTACTCGACGGCCACAAGGTTTATACGGTTATCTACAAAATCATGATTTTACAGGAGAGCGTTTTGAACGCAAACCTGTGATGATTAATAGAAGAACAAGGCTATCTTCTTCTATTTTACTTCATTTTGCTAATAGGGCTTTACCAAGAAAATGGTGTAGGCCAATATTAGATACTATTATATTTTTTTTTGTTCCAAAATAAGGTACTATGACACTTGAAAAAAACTTTGAAAAAAAAAATGTAGTTGTCTTTATAAACGCGACTTAATATCAGTAAAAATTGATAATCAAACAGAAAAAAAATCGTATGACAAAACAAAGAATTCAGAGTCGAATTATGTAAAAGAGTGAATTTCGTAAAAAGTGCAGTTGACGCATCGGGGGTGCTGACCTTTTGCTAGTGAATGCCTGGTGATAAGGGGGCCAGCTTACCTTTAACTATTACTCGTATGACTATGGGTTGGTGATAAATGAAATAGAAGCCACAATGTAAACGTTTTTTTGGATACCTCGGTGATGTCGTTTAGGTGCTAGCACATAGCCGGGAGGTCATCAGTATTATCATGCTCTATCCTGCCTTAATTCCAATTTATTTGGACTTAACATAACATAATATCACGCCTTGTTTCCCCGAAGGGTTGGGCAGATGTGTACCTGTAGTAGACCCACATTTCGCCAGTTATGTTTAAGTCCCATGTAATAGGGGGCGAGCCTATTGCCATCAACCGGGTACAAATCCAGACTTCGGGCTGCTACTGAGAAATTACAGATACAAAAACCCAATATTACTTTGCCCGACTTTCCGACAACCGACTTCCGACTTTGGACTTAACATTTTCTTTCAAATCAGCCGCCATCTCTTAAAATGAATTCCAAAATACCTGTATCGACTGAACCCAATTTGACCTGGGTTTTCAAAGAACGAGAGTTTCTTTAGTAGTTCTGATTAATGTTGAACATTATTTTGACACTCGTAAACCTCACACTGTACTAAATAATTATTTTACAGTTAATTATTTTATAGTTTTACTACGTCTGGTATGTACCTATGTACATGCTTATACATCAAGAAAAACAACAACTGTAGCAAATTCGCAATATTTATTGTGAATTTTCTACGGTTGTTGTCGCAGGAAGGTGGACACAATCAATTAATTTTACTCAATATTAAAGACCCGCGCAGATTGTCGATTAGAATTCTTTGGCCAAAAAAAATGTTGATTGATGTCAAAGGGAATTTTAATTAAGATCTTTCTTCGAACTAGTTTATTTCAGATTATCCGAGATTGGGGACAAAAGATTATCTTTTAAACAAGGTATTTTTTTTATGGTTTTGTTCATTTGCGTCTTTTCTTTTAAAGCTCAAAATGTCTTTAATTTTTTTCAACAGTTACACAATTACACACAGTTACACAATGAGTACAATTGTAGATCAAGATTTTAGTTAAATAACATCTTTAAAAAAAAGCCGATATAGGGAGATAGGTATGTCATTTTGGAAAATGAAATATCCTAAAGCCTGTTCTTTATATAATCATTAAATATTTATACATTTCTACATATTTTCGGACAGCGTTTAAACAAGGCCCAAATTTTTCCTCATACGCGATGGGAAAAGCTGTACCAGATAACCCGCTTCGCACGTTCTTCACTCTGTGGATATTCCGATGGTACCTACTACAGGTACTCCTTACGTGAGGGCATGAACTAAAGTACTATATATTGAAGTGCGTTTTATGCTCAAACATTCCAGTTCAGATAGCCGAGCCATTCACTTGTGCGTTTCAGTTCAGAGATACAGGTAAATGTGTGTTGTTTTTACGATAGTTTTTAAATATAGTGGACGAATATTTCGAGAAAACTTTGAAATAACGCAATAATTATAAATTTGTTTCGTAAAGTAGACGATATTAGATCAAGTTACATGAAGAAGAATACGTTCTAAGTTTAAAGTGGAAGTGAAAAGTTTATTATAGAAAGCAAATAGGTATGTTTTTGCTACAAAATGTATAAATATTGGAAAAAGTGTCAACTTCAAGAACTTGTGTATTTGTTGGTACGGACAAAGGCTGTAGTCAGATAAAATTTGAATAAGTGTCTCGAAGAAAGTTTACATATTATTCAGTGATGTTATTTATTAAACAAATATTTAGTGTTTATTTACAAACTCATTTAATTGTAGGACTTTTTGCTAGTTGCTTAACCCCTTTTTGTAATGTCATTGTAAGCAATGCTTAAAAATAACTTGTTCAAAAGAATCGCAGCGGATTCACACCTCGATACAGTTCACATTAATTTCAAAGTTATGCTAAGAGACTAATATAATTATATCTAAACACAGTTTAAAACAAATTTGCATTTCGTGTCTGTCTGTATGATGGCATCGCTCTTCTAAACTGCACAATGGATTTTGATGCGGTTTTCGCCATCATTTAGAGGATTTATTTCGAAAAGTCTATGGATATATCCACCCCGAACGTTTGCAAGTGTTATTGGACAACAACGGATACCAAAAAAATGTTTATAATATATTCTTAAAGTTGTAGAAAGATATAGAAAGACATGTTGCAAAATATTGCTGAACAAAAAGTAACTTCGGTGTGAATGTACCATAGAATACAAACTAAAATAACTATAACTTAAACTTAAATATAGTAAAGAAATCTCGATATTTTGTCAAGATGTAAAAACCTAGTGAATGCTAAAGCAAATTGACTCATGTCGGACTAGCGTTGTTGTAGAAGAATGTTGTCGAAGTCGAATTGTTTCCTAGTTATTGTCGAAGAAACGATGTGTCGGAGTATAGTAGTGTCGTACTTAAGGTATTTCGAACTAAACTACTATCGAAATGAAGACGTATCGCAGTGCCACATTGTCGAAATAAAATCATATCGTATTACGGTTTGTCGAAATTCAGTTTGATAGTCAGACTAGTGATGTAGTAAACTGTCAGTTTGTAGTACGTTGGAAAATCATAACTGAAAGTAATAGTTCGGAAAAATCTGGGAAATAATACTTCGCACGTTTTGCTCATAGAGAAATTCAGACGATTTGACGGTCAGCTAGCGCAGTGGCTGAGCGATTACCTACAGGTTTCAGTTGCGGGTATATTTTGTTAGTCGTATTATTATAATGGGGTGGATGGAATAATTGATTTTCTCACTTGTACGCAAAATACGCGCTTGATGTGGAGTTGCGGACACCAGCAAATCTTACCAATGGTCATGTTACTATGGTTTTTTTACATTGTACTGAGCGGCACGCAAGTTACGAATTCTGAAAGATGCAACTCAAAGCAAATCTACATACTAAGGTAAAAAAAAACTATAATATATGTTTTTTTTGTTATTTCAGCTCACCATGTCAAAAACAGCCCTACTATTCGTCCTAGTCATCGTGCCCTGCTTCTGCCAGCGTCCATTCTATGCTGGAATTCGACCAATCGGATTCCCAAACACTCCAGTAGCTTCTGATGGATTATTCGACAGATTCCAGAATGAACCAATACCAGCCCAGTTAAATGGTGACAGGATCACCGCAAACCAGCTAGCTGCGTTGCCGGTGGAAAACCAACCTTTCTTCTTTGTGAATAGAGACCAAATTGCCGCAAATTTGGCTAACCCACAAACTTATCCAGTCAGGCCAAGTCCGTTCAATGAAAATCAGAATCGGATTTAAGAGTATTTTTTTCTGAAGTATTGTCAAAGATTGTTGTTAGATGGTTTTAATTTTTAAGTTATTGATGTTCTATTTATAAAATTTAAACAATATTTTATAAGAAAATTTGCGATTTTATTAAGAACCTCATCAATAAAACTTTCTGTCTGAGAGCTTGTCATGTATATGTATACGAAATTAAAATTAAGCTTACATTTCATATCCGGCTCAAACACCTGGGATTTGAGTTTCATATGGATCTCTATCTAATAACTAATATAACAGAGCTGAAGAGTTTGTTTGTTTTTTTGTTTGAACGCGCTAATCTCTGGAACGTGAGATTTGAAAAATTATTTTTGCATTCGTTGGCCCAATTCTTGAGGAAGGCTCGAGAAGGTTATTTAACATCACGCTACTACTTTAGCCGAGCAAAAATAAAGCTAAGCGTAAACGAAGTATTGGCGCGGGCGAGCGATGCACCGCCACGCGGTGGGTCGGGGGATTTCACACAGACGAAGTCCTTGTTAGTGTCAAATATACACGAAATTATAATTCAGTTTACATTTAATTTCCAGCTCAAACACCTGGGTTTTTAGTTTCATAAGGATATGAGCAAAAAACCGGCGAGTAAGGTAAAAATACGACTAAATTGTAGCCTTTCAAATTCGATTGTTTGTTTATGCCTTTATAATAGGTACATGTTTTATTTTAATAATGTACCTACTGCTTAAGTTAAATATATATGCTGCTTTCTGCCAAAATAATAAAAATGGTATATAAAATTAAAATAAAATATAATATCCTAACCTAAAACTATTAACAAACTAAAAAATAGCATCGACAAATTCCTCCACATCGCATCGACTGGTAATGTACCCAAGATACTGGCGGCATTGTCACGTTGTATGGCAATGCTAAGCCTCTGGCCAAGGTAAAAGCTAGCCCTTGGATCACGAGAACTATTTTATTGAGTTTGATAACTGAAATAGTACGATAATCTTAAATATTTAATTGGTACAAATTGTAATATGGCGCAGATATATGATTTGAGTGACTAAATCTGTTACGAGTATTAATCCTTCATATAATGCAAGTAAGGTTTGCAAAAAATGTATCTTAAACTAGAACGCATAGACATCAATTCTATAAGTGAATACTTAAGTATTGTAGTAAAATACTTTATGAATAAGTTCAGGATGTAATGCCAACCCAAAGCATAAGAAAACGATATTACTTTCAAACCGCTTAAGATATTATTTTTTTGTGTTTTTTCTATATGAACAGACTATTTTACTATCTATAATTCTATCTGTGATTTCTTCAAATATTCATATATTCGTTACTAAAAATAAATATTTCCTATGAAACCGAACGTCGGCGTGGCATGAGTGCGATGCGCATTTGTATGGCCAAGGTCAACGGCGAATACCCGACCCTTCAACAAATAAATTAAAGGAACACTAGAACGTTCTATGATGTGTACTTACCTACCTAGTACCTAGAACCTACCAACTTAGTTATGAAGGTACAGAAACAAAAAGTATTAAAGGTAATTAGATGTATTTATAGGTGTATTTTAGAAGTATGTATTCGTATGTATGTATATTTTATTCTCTTATTGTATATTTTTTAAATTAGTGAATAGTTTTTTTTTTTGTTTTATGTATTTTATTTTCTCTCGTACTCTTACACACGTTGTCTACATTTCTTTTCTTTTCAATTCTAGCTATTGCACCTGTGGTAGGTGCAATAGCTAGAATTGAGGAATGTTTGTCTCTGCATCACGCAAAGATTGACTGGTAGAAAATGCCTATGGCATTAAGTCTGCCTCTGTACATTTGTGTGCTTGAAGTATTAAATAAATCAATAAATAAAAGCAATTTACATAACATAACATTACGCCTGTATTCTCTGTAGGGATACGCAGAGGTGCACCTATAGTACACTCACATTTCACTAGCTATGTTTAAGTATCATGTAACAGGAGGCGAGCCAGCAATTCCAAATGAAAAACCCAATAACACATTGCACGAGCCGGGAATCGAACCCAAGACCTCATGCTCAGCAGCAGCGCTTGCGATCACCAGACCAACGAGGCAGTAAAAGCAATTTACTTTTCTTATAATGCATGAAGAATCAAATTGAAATTAGTATGTTTCTGTGGCTAACTAAAAAAATAACAAAATTACTCTGTATATAAGAAACTGTGTTATGCATATTTATTCAGTTGTGAGATGAAACCTGATCTGTTCCATTTTGTGTGAAAAACAGGTAATTATAAATAGTTGGACTTATGTAAACATACCTAACTGGCAAAAGGCGGGTGTACCTTCTATGGGTACACCTCTGCCTAACTCTGTAGGGAAACAAGCCGTGATGTTATATTATGTTATAAATAGTTGATATTTTATTACGTGGCTAGCACCTAAAATCGCGGATATAAATTAGCGTTATCAGTACCTAACAGTGGATAGATTGGGCAGCAGCCGCTTCAAGGCAGCCCCTGGCCGTTCCAGTTTGGGAGCCAAACGTCGGAAATGCTCCACGAAGTTCCATCGGCTGTCAAGGACGAGTCCCAGGTACTTCATCGTCGACTCGACGCCGATGTAAACCCCTCCTATCGCTATTTGGGATTCCGACAGTGGCGCGTTCCGAGGACCATGAAAACACATGGCCTCGGTCTTGTGCAGGACCATCTTGAGTCCCAATTGCCG
Source organism: Atethmia centrago (assembly GCA_905333075.3). Classification (NCBI taxonomy): domain Eukaryota; kingdom Metazoa; phylum Arthropoda; class Insecta; order Lepidoptera; family Noctuidae; genus Atethmia; species Atethmia centrago. The sequence goes on along the minus strand of HG995386.1, from coordinate 11,758,078 downwards.
GATCCTTGCGACGATTGTCGCAACCGCGCGTGCCGCTAATTCGGCCGCCACCGGGTGCGACCTCCCCTGCGCCGGGACCAACTTGTCGTCAGCGTAGCACACCACGCTGACGCCGCTAGGGAGGTTGGCGCGCAGCACCCAGTCGTATCCGATGTCCCACAGATGTGGCCCCAGGACCGATCCCTGTGGGACACCGCACGACATCTCTTGCCGGTTCCACACTTCCTGGTGACCGAGGTTAGATGACGGCCCTGTCCGTCAGATAGGCAGAAGGTGTGCCTAGTGTTATTTTTTCCTCTTTTTATTTACTAACATAAGAAAAATTCTTGTTACTTTGCCTTGCCTATGGATTTTTTGTCTGAAGTAAATTTTATTTTATTATATTATATGTATAGTCTGTGAGGTGTCTACTTTCGGATTTTCGAAAAAATAATTGAATTATCGGTTTCCTCACGATATTTTTTAACTATCCCAATGAATGAGGCATCTTCTCTTGAAGTAAACGCGTTCAAACGAATTGATCTGATCGATTCTCTACCATGAGTTTACACATCCAAAACTCGCTGGCATCTTCGTAAATTATATAATGAAATTAACATTGTACAGCGGTCACAGGAATTATCAATCGTCAGGTTCGTTCATTATTCGAAGAACGCAAATGACGACAAACATTAAATTCAATTTTGTTTATTTTGATAAAAAGGATAGACCTTTGGAAGATAACAAGGTAGATCGAACAACACGAAGTAAATTACAATAAGAATGCTCTATTGATAAGTTCGAAGAAATCTTTTATATATCCCTAGATTTATGTATAAAGGATGATTTATTTCTCAAGTGTCTATTAGTTTATGTTAAGGAGACATGCTTTTATTTTGGACAATAGCAGCTAGAAGGACGGAATTTATGTCAATTTTATGGAAAATTCGGCTTTCCTATTTATGAAAAAAATGTGTTACACAATTAAATGCTTTTTAGGCATCACAGAGGGTGACAACGATTGCGGCGATAAGTCCCCTCTTTGAGGAGTGACTAGAGAGGCACCACGGTGTCCTCACCTTCCACCTGGCGAAGGTCCTCACCGGACACGGCAGCTTCGGGAGGTTCCTGTGTCGGATAATGCGGGAGGAAACGCCCAGGTGTCACCACTGTGTGGATCGCCCGGAGGATACGGTGGAGGTCTGCCCGGCTTGGGCAGAGCACCGCCGTGTCCTCGTGGAGGCGATCGGCGGCAGAGATCTCTCGCGTCCGGCCCTGGTTCAGGCCATGGTACGGAGCGAGAGGGCATGGGCAGCCGTCACCTCCTTCTGTGAAGCAGTAATGCTCGCGAAGGAGGAGGTGGGGCGGTTGAGGGAAAGGCAAATTTCGCGCCCTCTCGCTCCAAGCCGCCGCAGGCGACGCCCTGGGCGTCAGGAATCCCGAGTGGGTTTCCGGCCCGGTGGGCGGAAATGCACTCGGGATTCCTGCGCGATTCCGATGTCCTCGGGATTTTCAGGCGCGGATTTGCGGACGGTGAGTAATGGGTAGCTCACCGTTCGGTAAGGACAGGCCCGGGTCGACGGCGCGTTGTATTTCACGCGCGCCCCAAAGAGCTGTCGTCAGTAAAAATGTAGGGGTCCACTAGGGCCGATGCCTGCCGGGGTCGCGGGAAGATACTAAAGGGTTACCGAGGCCCCTGGCAACATAAGCAACGGAAGGAATATGGGTGGGTTTTAGTCAGTAAGAGTCTGACACACCCGCTCCGCCCAGAGCGGGAGAAGTTATTTGATGATTACCCACCCAAAAAAAAAAAGAGGGTGACAACGGGGCCCTATAACCAAGCCTTCGCCGTCCCTCTGTTTGTTAGTTTGTCTTTCAGTCTATTTATTTATTTATTTAGGGACAAAAACAGTTACACGTTACAATTTGTATATCAGAGCTAATTAGGTTCCTTTAATAAACGTATAACCCACACTATTGTCCACGGATTCAACATAAAAAAAAAAATACTTAAAAGTGGAAAGGACGGACGGCCGCATATTTAAATTATTAAAAGAAGAAAAAAAGAAGAAAAGTAAGTTATGAAAGGTTGTCAGTAAGTAAAGCTATAGCCATATTTTTAAATCGTGCAGGATTAAACGCAAAAATATCGGTATCAGTAAAGTGTGTGTTATAAGTTACTACAAGGCGGCGGAGAGGTGCCCGCTCACCGGCGTTTGTTTTGCACTTCTCAGTGTGAAACAGACGAGGAACGCGCACCTCCCGCCGTATAATACTTCGAGGTACTACGTAACATAACTTATTGGTAAGTTCATTACAATCGAACTTATTATTACAAATGCCATGCAGCATCATGACCATGAGGAGCGTACGCCTGGACTCTAAACTCAAGACATTGTGCTGTTTGAGTAGTTCTAAATAAGAAATTCTCGAGTGATAAAATTTATACTGCACGTTACGTAGGATCTTTTTTTAACCATTTCAAGTCTATATGAGTATTTGTCATAGAAAGGACTCCAAATAGGAACAGCATATTCTAACTGAGAGCGATTCAGGGTCTTGTATAAAAATAAGAAAGTAGTTTTTTTTTAAAGTCCTTGGAAGATCTCATGACGAAACCATACATCTGAAAGGCTTTGTTAATAACATTATCGATATGAATATCAAAGTGTAATTTGGAATCCAGCAATATTCCAAGGTCTCGTATGGACTCAACTTTTATCAAAGGGATGCCATGCAGGGTATATGTGAAATGAATTGTATTTTTATTTTTGGTAAATGATAAAGAATTACATTTAGGTATGCTCAGTTGTAACTTGTTATCTAGGCAATATTGAGAGAGCCTATGGAGAAGCAGTAGGCAGTCATGAATATTCAAACAAGATTTATAAATTTTTATATCATCGGCATACGTTAGGAAGGCTGAGTTAATAAAGCAGGATTTCATATCATTAATGAATAGAATAAAGAGGAGTGGGCCCAACACTGATCCCTGGGGCACACCAGACTCCACGACAACATAGTCTGACTCGTAACCATTTATAACAACTTTTTGAGTTCTATTAATAACATAAGACGCAAACCACCTAAGCAAACTACCTCTGATGCCGTTGAAATCAATTTTATCCAAAAGCAATTTATGGTCCACCTTGTCAAAAGCCTTTCGAAAATCTGTGTACACAGCATCCACTTGGATGCGGTTGTCCATTTTCTCAAATAAGTAATTTGTAAAAATCATAAGATTTGTGGTGGTTGATCGACATTTAACGAAACCGTGCTGTTCTGGAATGATAAGATTATGCAGATGAGGAAATAGGGAGCTATGCACAAGACTCTCAAAAAGCTTAGACAAAGTGGACAGTATCGAAATAGGGCGATAGTTTTTAATGTCTGTCTTATCGCCACTCTTATACACAGGTGTGATGAAGGCACTCTATATGACACAGAGTTGTGTCTTTAGACCTGTAATAGGCCAGTTGAAAATATTACAGGATATGTGTAACTATGAGCGCTACTATTATGGAAAATAATAATAACTCGCACTTGGACGATTTCTCCATGTATTATATTCTTGATATCGAGTAGGTGACATTAAATATTAAACATGCGATTAACCTTTTGACCGCCACGTTAAAAAGCAAAGACGTGCCCTCGGCGCCAAGCTACGAATTATTCCTTAAGATCTGTTATGTAGTCGTGACCGTGGCGTGCTGGGCACATTTTGCTCTGTCATCTATACATGCCTGTGGCGGTCAAAAGGTTAAAGTGAGCAAATAATTTGAACTCAGTATGTGAAAAGCGTTTCACATACCTACTGATTGTTTCCAATAAGAAGAATCAGTCTCATAGTATGAATGGGCGTTTAGATTTTAAATACTTCTAACTGAAAACGCCAAGAGAAGTAAATTTTGTTTGTAATGTCGTTTTTAAATTACCCGATATTATTGGCTAGGTGTAGAAACGTACATAGATCGGAATATTCGCTAAACAATCATTGTATTATTACTATATATAAAAATTTGTTCTTCATAAGACGCTGTCCTAGTCGGTAAGTTAAGCCAAGCCTTTAACAGTCTTCACGAGAAGCCGTAACAAATAATGTCGTTCTAAATATTTGTTTTAGGGGTTGTACCCCAACTAACTAATCAAAAGTGATTAACGTCATTGATTAAAAAGCAAAAATTTGGGGCAAAGTTAATGGGATCATAAAACGTAGATTAAGGCGCTGACAAGACCCATTTGACCAAAATAGGCTTCTCTTAAGAAAAAAAATTGCCAAATCTGTATAGCTTGTGGTAGCGGAAAAAATATATGTTAATATTGAACGCATTTCCCAGAACTTGGTTGTTACAGAAACACGTTCTGAAAATAAAATCTCGATACAAACTAACGTTAAACTAACCTCTTACCTTGAGTTCTAATCTAAAATATCTGCATTATATATCAACACACGTTACGTATTTAATTAATAACAAGAACGTCTTATATGAATGCAGAACTTGGTAGTTTTTTTATTTTCGATTACTCAACTCAATTTTGAGTAAATAGAGAATTTCTTCAAATTTTGCAATAAATTACAAGCGTTGTGTCATCGCGCTTCTCTTTCTTTTCTATGCAATCTGACAATGACCGCGTTTTAGGTGTTGTCAGCGTCTTAAAGGATTTTACTAGACGTTCCAATTGATACATGTCCTACTATACTGTTTTTATTTATTTTATTTATATATACTTTATTGTACACCAGATTATACCTTACAAAAAGAAAATAAATATACACTATAAAATATACAATTGGCGGCCTTATCGCGTAGGTACTGCAATCTCTTCTAGACAACCTTGGACGTTGACAGGATGCGCTGAGCTGTATCTGTGTACCCCACACCCCCCGCCCCCGCAACCAAATTTGCAATAAGGGATGAAAAATGCCGTGTGCATGGGGAAATGCCATTTTTATACGCTTGTTCCAGGAAACAACCTGCGTGAAAAAACGCCGTATACATAGGCTCTCACAGACTAATTTTTGTTTTTCAGGTTATCATGTCAACACTAGCTTTTATGTTCATCATGACCATCGTGCCTTGCTTCTGCCAACGTTCATTTTACGCTGGCCTCCACAACATCGGTTATCCAGACATAGTAACTCCTGAAACACTTGACAGCGAACAACACACTGGAATAATACCAGCACAGCTAAATGGCAACAAGGATATCGCTAACCAATTTGCCAAGTTGCCAGTAGATGAGCAACCTTTCTTCTATGTTAATAGGGAAAAAATTGCACAACACATTGAGAACACGCCTACTTACGAGCAGAGACCTAGTGGGTTTAATGAGTTTAATCGTGACAAGCCTTTTGATTAATAAATGTGACTTTTGACATGAGTTTTTATAATTGCTTAGTTTTTAGTGATCTCGTGACTATACAAAAGACTGCTTATGACTTTACTGGTGGATGTCAAAAGGTATTGCAAATCTTGACCAAAGATGTTCCGTTTGTGACAGGAAAACTTTTCGTAAGTAAAACTTTTATAGGTTAAATCGTTGTTTGACGTTGTAATTTGTTTATTACTAGTTATTTTGTGATAATTATGTTTCTTGGGGAGCAATGTTGGCCCAGTGGTATCGGCCGCGACTTACGAGTTGTAGGTCGTAGGTTTCGAACCCAGACAGGCGCTTTACTTTGTGGAAATTATTTCATCACCACTGCTCTCAAAAACGGTGAAGGAAAACATTATGAGGAAACCGGTATGTCCTAGAACCAAAAATTCGAAGACATGTGACATCTACCAAACCGCACAGGGCCCGCGTGGTGGATTACGCCCCACTTCCTCTCACTGAGGAGGCCTGAGTCCCAGCAGTGGGAACATTATGGGCTGATTATGCATGATTATGCAAGTTTCTTGAACCACATTACCTTTATAACAACGATACGGAAGACTATGAAGCGGAGAGACTGGGCGAGCCTGAGATTGGCGACTATTAAATGATAATTATAATGTAGGTAGTAGTAACTTTATGCAAAATGACTGTATCAAGTGTATGATCAGTTGACCACCGAAGGCGCGGGCTTGCGGACGGTGAGCAATGGGTAGCTCGCCGTCCGATCAGGACCAGGCCCGGGTTGACGGCACGTTGTGTTCAACGTGCGCCTCAAAGAGATGTCGTCAGCACAAGTGTAGGGGTCCATTAGAGCCGATGCCTGCCGGGGTCGTGGGAAAGTCCGAAAGGGATATCGAGGCCCCTGGCAACACAGGCAACTGAAGGAACACGGGTGGGTTTTAGTCCTCCCGCTCCGCTCAGAGTGGGAGAAGTAATATGATAATTTCCCACGCAAAAAAAAGGTCTATGTTCAGTTTATCAGCCACTATAAAAAGGAACGTTGATTACCCACTGATTGTTGACACAATGATAACAGCCTTGAGGTTAGATATAATTGCGGGGAATACGGCACGAGTGTTACACAACTTAGGCCCGCTTGTACACACGGCTACATATCAAGCTATCCATTTCCAGTATAAGCTGATCTCGCATTGTATAGGATTTCCGTAGAATGAGAGGTCAGCTTATATTGGAAATATATAGCTAGATTATGTAGCCGTGTGTGCCACAAATCACTGTATGCGTTTAATGCTATTTAAAACATCATTCTGTCTTTGTCATCTTCAAACGATTAAAAGACACATAACGATTTTTTAAATTCGTTTAATTTAGTGATTTGTGCAAGCAAGGCTTGACAACAAAATAAATGGATGTCAGTGCATGCATCAGTCGTAGATCAAGTTTTTGTACGCCATACAAATATTTGTTCCGTATGAGAATCAAAGCCATCACCTGTTGCTTGGAAGCCAGTTGCTAGGCCACATGCCCAACTGTTCCTACTGTATCTATATAATATTTAAAGAATTTATTCCGGAAGGATTCTTTTCCTTCTTTGTATAGGAAATCAGAACGGATTGGGGAAAGAAAACGAGCAGCGTAACGTTATAGCCTTTTATTCTACACGGAACTGCCTTTTAAAATGCACTGCCGTATGCTTTTATACTCTTTTACAAAAAAAAAAACTGCCACCAGGTGGCGTGCTATGCAACTTCCGGAAATAAATTATTAAATATTATTTTAATCCAGTTTGCAACGACTTCCGTTTACTAATCGGAGACGGTATTTTGTGCACCGGAAGTCAGTTGCAAAAAGTCTCAATTAATTTACACAAACATTTACAAAATAATCTGCATCCAGTAACTTTTAATTACATTAAAGAACCAAAAGCTAACATTCGGCCTTCCTGACATTAAGTTTGTCCTCAAACTATAAATCACACAAACACTACGGTGATTGCTTGTTCATTCAACATTAAAGAGTACCTGAATATTTAACGATAATTATTACAGTATCTAATTAAAATGAATCGGTGACAATTTACGCCAAAAGCACTGGGACCGCTCAAAGGGTAAGATATTACATAATCGCAGTTGTTAATTTCTCATTTTCATTAGCTCATTCATACTTTTCAACATTAATTTACATCCGTCACTCATTGCACCATAAGCTTCACTGATCAAGCACTCTCACCTGTCAGCTACCACAAGACTTCCAATGAGCGACTCAAAATATGGTAAGACAATCAGTTACTTTATCTGTCTAATGTCACAATCTCAACATCATATTCTGCGCATGCCACACATTGCACCGCAAGCTTCACTGGTCAAGCTCTCTCACTTGCCAGCCACTATACGACTTCCAATGAGTGACATCGCATTCTGCACATGCCACCCATTGCACCGCAAGCTTCATTGGCCAAGCTCTCTCACTTGTCCACCACTGTACGACTTCCAATGAGTGACCTCTCATTCTGCACATGCCACCCATTGCACCGCAAGCTTCACTGGTCAAGCTCTCTCACTTGCCAGCCACTGTACGACTTCCAATGAGTGATCTATGCTTTAGGTGGGAAATGCACCGTGGGACTTCGCTGGCGGTTGACCACTCAACGTGAGCTCCATCAACACTTATCTATCAAACCAACCACCCCACGACTTCCATTTCCTAATCATCAATTTTTCTTCTTTCTCTTGGTAAGTACGTACTAATTTATATATTTAAATTTTAACTTAACTAAAGTAGTACCAATATTGTATACTAATAATTTCACTTTCAACTTAAAAACTTAATCTTAAAAATTATTAATTAATTATATTACATGTTATTCTCCGCATTAATATATTTTTTTTTTCTTTTAGGTCTACCATAACATATGAAGAAACGTATTCTAAATCGTAAATTTATATCGATTTTCGTAATGATATAACACAATTTTCCTTTTGTATAACCTACAACCAATTACATACTCTAAAATGAATGTCTTTCATTTATCAACTACCTAATCAACTTGACAATTCTTTTTCAGACTCAGATCCTGAACTTATTTCATTAATACTTGTGCTAATCCATGGCTGTATCTGATCAACAGCCCAAATATTACTATACTGCTTTTTACCAATGTTGGACCCTGGAATGCTTGAAACTTCATACCTATCATTATCTAAAACTTTTGAGATTCTGTATGGACCCGAGTATACAGGTAATAGCTTTTTACTCGCGCCTTCATTATGACCTATCTGTTTTTGAATTTTTACCAAATCCCCTATTGCGTATATCTTAGCTTTCTTACGTGTCTTATCAAATCTATCTTTCTGTTTACGTTGGTCTCTTGATATGTGTTCGCTAACTTCTGTTCTTACCTCATTAATATCCCTATCTAAATGCCTAGTATCTAAAAATATTTCATTCATAATATTCTCACGACTATGGATTAAATTACGACCAAACAGAGCTTCTGATGGGGATTTCCCTATACCTTTATTTAGTGTATTATTTAACCCCCATTGAATATTACCGAGCTCAGAATCCCATTTAGTTTCCCCTAATTTGTCAGTATATGAAGTTAACGCGCCTAACACAGTCCGATTGTAGCGCTCCACCTGACCGTTGGCTCGAGGTGAGGCGACAGCGTTCAAAATATGCTTAACGTTGTTTTTCTTGCAAAACTTTCGGAACTCATCAGAGGTAAACGAGGTGCCTTGATCGGAGATCAAACGTTTCGGATAGCCAAATGTTGTAAAAACATCGTCTAAAGCTCTAATAGTTAGACTTGACCTTAAATTGCGCAAAGGTTTTAAAATACTGAACTTAGTATACCCGTCAACAATGACTAGTAAGTAAGCATTACCCCTTGAACTTTTTACAAAGGGGCCCAGGTGATCAATGTGAACTGTTTCAAAGGGAATATCGTTTTTTGTTATTGGATGTAAAAAACCTTCTTTTTTCCCCGCAGGCATTTTAGCGTATGCACAATGTAAGCAAGACTTGACGTATTTTGTAATAAACTTTTACATCTTTGAGAACCAAAAATCTTTTTGAATTTTAGATAAAGTTTTATCAACTGAAAAATGCCCAATGTCATCATGATTTTGCTTACATATTTGCCACCTGGCCCCCTTTGGAACTACCCATTTTAATTCCCCATTAACTTTTCTAAACAGCCGGTTACGTTGAAAAACAAAATGTTGTTTTATATCAATAATATCTTCGTATTTTGGATCATTTAATACATCTTTAATAAAACATATTTTAGGATCTGTTAGTTGAACACTGAGTAACCAATCGTCCTGCGTAATATTTAAAACTCTTAATGAATCTACTTCATCACTTGTATCGCAACTTTCTTGAGGGTTTCTACTCAACGCGTCTACGTGAGTCATACTGTAACTAGGGCGATACATGATACTACAGTCATACTCCTGCAAGGCCAGCCACCATCTAGCAATTCGTGGTAGAATGTCTCGTTTAGAAAAAGTTGACCTTAAGGCATTACAGTCCGTGATTATTGTGAATTTTAATCCAAGTAAATATATACGAAAACGCTGAAGTGAAGTTACTACTGCTAACGTTTCCAAATCATATGCATGAAACTTTTGTTCGTCAATAGTAGTTTTTCGACTAAAGTAAGCAACTGGCCTGAAAGGAGCGTGACTGTCTTCTTTCTGCAAGAGTATCCCTGCCAGTCCAATCTTACTCGCATCCGTGTGTAATTCCGTGACATAATTTGGATTATACAAAGTTAACAAAGGGCGTTCTATTAATTTATCTTTAAGAGATTGAAAGGCAACCTCCTGTTCGTTTTCCCATTTCCACGGACAGTTCTTTCTTGTAAGATCAGTTAAAGGTCTTGCTATTATTGAAAATTTTTCTATGAATTTACGTAGTTACGTAAATTCATAGAAAAATTGGCTAGTTAGCCAAACCAATAAATTGTCTGACTTCGTGTACGTTTCGCGGCGTTGGGATGTTTTTTACAGCATCAATTTTAATTTTTCCCGGTTTAACGCCTTCGTTCGTAATTTCGTATCCCAAATAATCAATAGAAGTTTGAAAAAAATAACATTTCTGTATATAATAATAATAATAATAAATTTGTTTATTTATCCGAATAACAGACACAGACACAGTTCAAAAAGGTGACAAAAAAATACAGTACAATAAGCATATAATTTAGTTTTGTACACAGAAGATTTAACTCTAAAAAAAAAAAAAAAATAAGTCTATGCATACAAAATAATAATGAACCCTGTCTCTTAAACTAGGAGACCTGTATCTTAAGAGACAGTGATCGGCCATAATTGAGATTTAATACAAGTTTACAAGAGTGAAAGTGTGTCGATTACTATTCTAAAAAGGTACCGATATTAATATGTATAATCAAATATGTGTGAGTGTTGAGGTGTGTGTAACATTAGTGTGTGTGTGGGAAGGGAGTGTAAGTGTGTGCCGATGTATGTGTGTATGTGTATTTGAGTATTTGTGCGGTTTGTGTTTTATAAGTCAAGCGATGTATGATAGCAAAGATTCTGTTTTCATATAGTCCTGCAGTATGAGCCAGTCCGATGTTTTTGATTTTACGTTAAATTTATTTAGGTCTATTACGTCTAGTTCTTTTTGAATTTTTTTAAAGACTTGATGGCTTAAGACATAGAATTGGCGTCGTGCAAATGAGGTTTTGTACTGTACACCTGGGGTAACATATGTACGCTTGCTTGGATCAGATGGAGGCAAACAGGCATGTATCCTCAGGACAGATCGGAGAACAAAGAGCTGCCGGACCGTCAGTACTTTGCAATCAGCGTAAAGCTGCGTTGTAGGGTATCTGTAGGGTTTCCTCAACATAACTTTAAGTACAGCCCTTTGTGACCTTTCCGCTCGCAGAAGATAAGTCTTTGCTGCTCCACCCCATACAGTTATACAGTAGCCAATAATCGATTGGCATAGTGTGAAGTATACCATTTTGAGAATGTCAGTACTGGCGGATTCTCGGAGAGATTTGAAAATGTGAATAAGACGAAGTGTTCGAGTAGTCAGTGTATCGAGTTGTTTGTCCCATTTTAGTCCATCGTCTATGTGCACACCCAAGTATTTAACACTAACAGCTCTAGAAATGGAGGGGCATGAACACGATATTAGCGGATTCTGGCATGAGTGAGCCGTTATCGTAAAAGTACTTGTAGGTTTGGTGTTGCACCGGATTGCAAAGGGTAAGTAATAGGTTTTATTTAGATTTAATGTTAGCAGATTTATGTCAAGCCAGTTCATTATTGAAGACAGTGCAAATTCCGCCTTCCGTTTCACATCTTCCCACGAGATCCCATCAACCAGAATCGCTGTGTCATCAGCATATGCATAGATCCTACAAGCTGGTAATGACATTCTACAGAGGTCATCTATGTATATTTGAAAGAGTGTGGGGCCTAAAATGCTACCCTGGGGGACACCGTACAGCACAACCTCTTCGTTACTGTAGCTGGAGCCAATCTTTACCTGCTGGGTGCGATTCCTCAAGTAGTCTTTGAAAATTTCCAGAGCTATGCCACGTACACCCAGATACTCCAGCTTGGAGATTAGTTTGGGAACAGAAACTGTGTCGAAGGCTTTTGACAGGTCCAAGAATATACCAAGGCACTTTGTTCTGCTGTCCAGGGATTTAGCAATAGATTGCGTTAGATCCAATACTGCGTCTTCAGTGGAGACACCAGACCGGAAGCCGTACTGGTTATCCGCTATAATATTGTATTTATCGAGAAAACTTCTAAGATTTTGGTTAAGAATATTCTCAAGGATCTTAGAGAGAGATGACAGTACTGATATAGGCCTATAATTATCAACACAGCCTCTGTCCCCGCCCTTAAAGATTGGATGGACTATGGCCCTCTTCAGAGAATCTGGAAAAACTCCCTTGTCAATGCAAAGATTGCAGATATATGTTAGCGGCGTTACCAAAATATGACGACATGACTTAAGGAGCGAGGAAGATATACCATCCCAGCCCACAGCGCAGTCATGGCGCATCCGTAGTATAATACTATCTATGTCGCATTCGTCAACTTTTTGTATAACGAGTGAATTGACAGGCGGCCTCAGTGTCTTATCATTACCAGGATGAATGGTATCGCAGGCTGAAGGGGCTTTATTTGGGTCGTTAATTATTTTTGCAGCCATGTTTTTACCTATATTGCTGAAGAAAGAACAGACATTGTTGAGGGAAGATGCAGGACTCTCGCATATTTTGAGCAGTTCATCAGGACTAGAGCATATTTTACTAGTATTGGTTATTTCCTTAATGGTTTTCCACAATGCTTTAGGGTTATTCTTAGATTTTTCAAGTTCAGTCTTTTCATAAGCTCTCTTTAATTTTCGAAGTAGCCTATTGCAGAAATTTCGATAACGCGTATAAGTTACATGTAGTATTAAATTGTCTGGTGACTTCTTAGTTTTTACGTGCAGTTTATCTCGGTGTTTTATACATTTTAGAAGCCCTGGAGTTATCCACGGTTTAAGCGCTCTTTGTTTTCTCGGTATGTTGATATGCTTTGTATATTTGGTAATTGCAGTTGATATCTTTGTAATCAGTGTAGTCATAGCAGTATTTGCGTCTTTAATTTTGTAAATATCTGAGAAGTCTGTGTTTTCTATCTCTGTCTTAATTGCTTCGTAATTTAATCGAGATATCGTGCAACTTTTGTTCCGTGTCGGGTTTGAATTTGAGATCGAAAGAATAATCGGTTTATGGTCAGTAATATGCGACTCCAATACCAACGTGGTGGCCGTTACCTTTGTTTTTAATAAAATGTGGTCGAGGCAGTTTTCCATTCTAGTTGGAAGGAGGTGGGTTGGTAGCAGTCCATGGGACGCATTTAGGATTAGGTATTCTAGTGCACGGTCATTCCTACTGTCCAATTTTATGTCAATATTCAGATCTCCCACAGTTGATATACTAGGTGAGTACGATATTTCATCATAAATATTATTTAAACTAGTCAAAAAGCTATCGAATTGATCCTTGGTATTATTCGATGGAGATCGATATATTGCTACTACCGAGAGCTGGTTATCAATTTGACATACAAGACTATTTGCATAGTTTATATTTGGTTCCCATACCTTGACGTTTATCCCAATTTTGGTGTAGATTATAACCCCATCGTTTTGGTTTGTAATATTTTTTGTTGAGTGCGATTGGTATCCGTCTAGAACTGGAAGGTTAACCACTTTACTCAGCCAACACTCAGTGAGAACAATTAGATCAAAATCAATATTAATCAAACACATCAATGCCAGGAGGCTATCAAAATTTTTATTAACGCTACGAATATTTACGTGCAATAATGTTATACCACTGTCAGCCCTATTTACGTATTTAATACACTCATGCGGGTCACAAGAGAAAGAGTTTTCAAGATTAAGGTTATCTAGGTCCTGATTTATATCATTTATGTTAGCCATTTATGTTTTTTTTAATAACGAGCAATAAAAAGAATCGTTGAGGGTAATATGTTCTTGATATTTGACAATAACATCGCTTTTCTGTTAAATATAATGTAGTGGCGGGGGAAAGTATGTTTGTGTGTTTTATATTCATTGTAGGTGTGTAAGTAGGGTTTTAATCTGTGTGTGTTGTGTTTATTAGTGCATAATTTGTAACAAAGTGTGAAGTTTATAGTCGAAGTTAAGAGGGTAATTAAAAAGTGAAATAGATGTATTAAATAGCCCATGGTTTCCAAGTTATGTTTGGGCGTAGGTTCAACTAGTCACTTGCTGGTGAGTTGCTGAAGACATTTTTCTGAATTTATCAACAGTTGTTTATCGCCCGTTTGCTTGCGAAGGAAGATATTTCCATTGCTTACCCAACAGAAAGAATAGGCATTTTTCTTCGCAAATTCCCGCGCTAAGTAAAATAGCTTTTTAGAGGAAGAAGTCAGCTGCTCAGCAACATATATCGCCTGCCGTTTCCCCGGTATACCAATCAGCTCAGTGTTCAGTTTGTTCTCTTTGGACTCCTTGTTGTTGTAAGAACGGATGGCAGACAACACGTTGTGTTTTGTTTGCACTGTTGTAAATTCTGCAATGATTGGGCGTGTGGTGGGGGCCGCCGTACCCTTAGTACTTTTTCCAGGGAGGCGATATATATCACGAACTTCGGTTTCGGATATAGACATTCCAGCTAGTTGGCCTATGTTGCGGACCGTTTTTATTAGGCCGGCCGTAGTCTCACCGTCAGTTTGTGGAACATTTCTAATTTCTATTCCCGACGACCTAGACTTATGTTGGAGATCCAGAATCTTCCTCTCAAGACCCTCTATATAGCCACGCTGTTCCTGCCGTTCTTTCTTAAGCTCTTCAACCTCTTTCTTTAATCCTTCAAATTGTTGGTTCATGAAAGACATTGATCGCTCAATCTCTGCATTGGTTTTGCAGATTTCGGCGTTAGACGCCTGAATCTTTGTGTTTTGGGCCTTAATCTCACTTATGTCAGTTACTAATTTTGACATGAAAGTAGATTGATCTTCTAGCATCTTAGTGATACGCGTGTCTTGGTCTCTTTTCCAATTAGCAAGTAAGTCCTCCACATCCTGCTGACCTCGAGGCGAGTGTTCGTGTCTAGGTCGTTTATTCCTACTGGTAACATAGTCGCTTATCTCAATCGCCGAGTTGATGTCCGGTTCAGACTGAGTCTGAGCCAGAGGAATATTTGAAGTTTGCGGAGGAGTGCGCTGGAGACTAGCCATCCTTAATAATTATAAAGAATTATTACCTCAATTTATCTATTAATTAGTCCGCCGCTTTACTCGCAGTTGTTGTTATGATATAATATAATATCAACGACGCACTTTGCAGTTCCACGGTTGCGGGCAGCCGACGTAGCCGATACAAGTTTCGTAGAGGGCTCGTAGCACGTCGTAGCACAGGCCAGTGACGTCGCGTCGTCGCGTAGCACACGTAGGACACGTTGCCGCGTTGGTAGCACAGAACAATTTCGCGCGCCACTGATACTTGCTTGGTGGCGCAGTGGGAGAGCGCCCGGGTCGTCCACACACCTCACCGCTGCGTCGCGAGTTCAAATCCTGGCGAATCGCAGCCACTTCAAAAAAAATCGGAATCACTAGAAATGTTTATATCCCTTTCTAGGACCGCCCAGTAGGAGGCAACAACAGGCAAGAACTCAACGTGTGTGACAAGGAATTGCAAATTACGACAATTGACCAATCACAAAATTATGAATCACAAAAAATACGGAGAACCGACACACGTCCACTCGCTTAAGTGTCAAGCGACCGAATCCCCAATATTTAACGTTAATTTAGCTTCATTAAGCAATTTAAAGTTATTTCTAATTTTTTAATACCTTCTTCAAATGTTTTCGAGGGTATTATCAGGTCATCCATATAAGCAATAGTAGGCTTATCCGAAGTCATTTTAGTAGACCCCTGAGCAGAATTTAACCGAAGGGCTTGGTTCATGGTCCTTTGGAATACAGAGGGTGCATTGGCCAGACCAAATGGCATTCTCTTAAATTGATATAGACCATCAGGCGTAACAAAGGCTGTGACGTGTCTGCTCTCCTTTTTTATTGGGACCTGGTAATACCCACTCATTAAATCTAAAGTTGTAAAAAACTTACAGCCACTTAATTGATCCAACTGATCCTCTATCAATGGCAGTGGGAAGTGGTCCTTAACAGTTCGACCATTCAAAGTTCTGTAATCTACACACAAGCGATGTCCCCCAGTTTTCTTTGATACGAGTATGATCGGACTAGCGTAACAAGATGAAGACTCCTCGATAATATCATGTACTAACAGTTCCCTAACCATTTCTTGTACTATCTCTCGCTCTTTAAAACTCAATCTATATGGCCTATAAACCACAGGGGTGCCATCAGTCAATTTTATTTCCATTTCACTAAGATTAGTGCAACCCAATTCAGAGAGATTTTGAGCAAAACTTGTCCTATATTTAGATATTAACCCTTGTACTTTAACAATTTCTTCTTTCGTTAATTCTGAATTAATGTTAACCTCACTAGCTTCAAAGGGACTATAATCCGATTGTAATCTAAAACAATTTAATTCCTTGATACTATTATCATAACCGATTTTATACGCTCTAACTAGTAGCATATCCTTTTTAAAATGCAGCGTTGCATCGTTTAAAATAATTATAGGAATATCACAACAGTTACCCACTATCTTGTAAACCCCTTCTTTAATCCAATATTGACAATTATTATAATTTCGATGGCTACCTAAAACAAATACCGCGGAGTCCTCAACTGCAGAAGTATAACATTTAATTAAATCTGAGTTAGTACCAATATAATCCTTGAAAACATATAGTTTGATAATACTATTATGTTCATGTTCAATACCCGGCAACATTTCACTCCAGAAATTGTCACGTTTTAAAATCTCTAGACTATTATTAGTCTTAACAACTAAAATATTTGGTAGTTCGGTGAAATTTTGTCCAACTAGCAAGGGTACATGTAGCTGGTTCGATGCGACAACATAACAAGTTATCACAGCCTCAACTCCATCTATAACCAATAATATTTCACCTTTACCTATGGGTACAATGTGGGTCTCTCCTACCCCTTTAATAACAGGTAAGGAATTTCCACTAATTATTAAATTATACTGATATGCTAATAAGTGTACATTGGCTACCGAAGTCGATAAAACATTTAACTTGAATAGAGTTATTATTTATAGAAGCATTTTTGTAATATTTATTTTGTGAACTATCTAAATCAGTAGTAGTGGTCCTTAAAACCCGTTTATCTTGGTTATTATTTTGTTCTCTATTTCTATTTGAAAAACAATCTTCAGTTTTATGTCCATATTTTTTACAATTCTCGCACCTAATAATGGGTTTTGCACATTGTGAAACTCTATGGCCAGTTAGTTTACAATTAAAGCATACTGAAGGAATATTGTTTGATAGCCTGCATTGGTTTGCACGATGACCACTCCTACCACAACTATGACAAATTATGGTGAAATTATTGGGCAAAAGGGATTTCGATTTATTTTTTGCTACTAACTCTCTTTGATCACGGCACATGTCTTTGAGATATTTTAATAAATCTTCAGGTTGATCAAAACGGGCTGAAGATGCTCCTGCTCTAATAGTGCGGTCATCAAGACCGTAAATAATACAATCTACTGCTTTCTTACCTAATATATCACATGCATTCAACAAAATCATTTTGTCGTAATAGTAATCATTGAGCGAATCACCTATTTTATATCTCTTTTCTAGCATTTCAAATAATAAAGCACCATAATTAGTGTCAGAGGGAAATGCACGTTTCAAATTATGTTGCCATTCCAACCACGTATATTTTATAGTTTTAAGCCCTTCATACCATTTTTTGGCATGACCTACTAATCGTGGCAAAGCAAAATGGGTCGTTTGATGATCAGACTAGCCATAGATATGAGCACATTCGTCAACTTTAGATAGCCACGTATCTATTCTTTGATTTTGAACGGACGGGTCAAATTCCGGAATTATATTTTTGACACAATTTAATGAAGAATTATCAGGTTTCACACGAGAAGAAATAAAGCTCACTAAATCATGCAAATTGATTGGCAAATTAAAATTAAGTGGGTTACTTTCCAAACCTCCATCGGGAACTCCTGAAAATCCTGGCACTGCCTCTCGTTCATTCGCCGCAGTATAGCTCCTGTTTTCTTCCACGGGTCCTAGTTCTGTAACATGGCAATCTTCAACCGCTACAGAAGCAACCTCGCCTCCTGGTTGTCGTATTGGAGTTTCACATGACCTCCCATTATTCAAAGTTCTTCTATTCGGACTTCTGCTGCTTTCCCTCGTCCGGCGTGATCTTCTAGACTTCTTTTTTATTTTGTGGGTACTTGTACGACTGTTAGAATTCGACTGTTTTTATCACTACGTCGTTTCGAACGTCTCTCTCTATTCGAATATCCACTTGTCGAAGAGTCACTACTCACACTACGAGTGCGTTTGGGCATATTAAAGTTCACCACAGTTACACACCGTACAGTTTACTACAATCTCTGTTTTAACGCTCACGAATAGGGTATAGAAAACAACAAAACAAAAAAAAAATATTGCTTTAGATTAAAACTTGTTAATTCTTAGTTCACTTGCACTTTAGGTATTAACTATCCCACTTCTGATATAGGAAATCAGAACGGATTGGGGAAAGAAAACGAGCAGCGTAACGTTATAGCCTTTTATTCTACACGGAACTGCCTTTTAAAATGCACTGCCGTATGCTTTTATACTCTTTTACAAAAAAAAACTGCCACCAGGTGGCGTGCTATGCAACTTCCGGAAATAAATTATTAAATATTATTTTAATCCAGTTTGCAACGACTTCCGTTTACTAATTAATCGGAGACGGTATTTTGTGCACCGGAAGTCAGTTGCAAAAAGTCTCAATTAATTTACACAAACATTTACAAAATAATCTGCATCCAGTAACTTTTAATTACATTAAAGAACCAAAAGCTAACATTCGGCCTTCCTGACATTAAGTTTGTCCTCAAACTATAAATCACACAAACACTACGGTGATTGCTTGTTCATTCAACATTAAAGAGTACCTGAATATTTAACGATAATTATTACAGTATCTAATTAAAATGAATCGGTGACAATTTACGCCAAAAGCACTGGGACCGCTCAAAGGGTAAGATATTACATAATCGCAGTTGTTAATTTCTCATTTTCATTAGCTCATTCATACTTTTCAACATTAATTTACATCCGTCACTCATTGCACCATAAGCTTCACTGATCAAGCACTCTCACCTGTCAGCTACCACAAGACTTCCAATGAGCGACTCAAAATATGGTAAGACAATCAGTTACTTTATCTGTCTAATGTCACAATCTCAACATCATATTCAGCGCATGCCACACATTGCACCGCAAGCTTCACTGGTCAAGCTCTCTCACTTGCCAGCCACTATACGACTTCCAATGAGTGACATCGCATTCTGTACATGACTTCCAATGAGTGATCTATGCTTTAGGTGGGAAATGCACCGTGGGACTTCGCTGGCGGTTGACCACTCAACGTGAGCTCCATCAACACTTATCTATCAAACCAACCACCCCACGACTTCCATTTCCTAATCATCAATTTTTCTTCTTTCTCTTGGTAAGTACGTACTAATTTATATATTTAAATTTTAACTTAACTAAAGTAGTACCAATATTGTATACTAATAATTTCACTTTCAACTTAAAAACTTAATCTTAATAATTATTAATTAATTATATTACATGTTATTCTCCGCATTCATATTTTTTTTTTCTTTCAGGTCTACCATAACATATGAAGAAACGTATTCTAAATCGTAAATTTATATCGATTTTCGTAATGATATAACACAATTTTCCTTTTGTATAACCTACAACCAATTACATACTCTAAAATGACCAAAACTAACATTTGTTGCTTTGTTTTTTTCTTTCTTTTGCTCTCTTGACAGAGCGGTCCTGGTCATCACGTTGTAGTGAGGTTTCGGACAGCCTGATTTGCCTCACGATGCGATACCATCCTTCACTGTCGGCTATAACATATGTGCATTCATGTAATGGGCCGCCCACTGCGGATTTAATATGGTCGGTCCATTGCATGGGCGATCTGCTACGTAAGTTTAATATTAATTGGTCAAGGACATCTAACGAGACACAATTGATTTTCTATTGATTGACTCCGAATCGGTCTCGCGCAGGGCTTAACAGGTTAATGTAATCCTGAACAAGAGTTCAGGATTACATTATATTAAACTTACTTATTATTAAGGCGCTGACAAGACCCAATTGACCAAAATAGACCTCTCTTAAGAAAAAAAATTGGCAAATCTCTATAGTTTGTGGTAGCAGAAAAAATATATGTTAATTTTGAACATATTGCCCAGAACTTGGTTGTTACCAAAACGCGTTTTTAAAGAAAAATCTCGATACAAACTAACGTTAAATTAACCTCTTACCTTGAGTTCTAATCCAAAATATCTGTATTAAATATCAACATACGTTACGTATTTAATTAATAACAGGAGCGTCTTATTTGAATGCAGAACTTGGTTGTTTTTTATTTTCGATTACTCAACTCAATTTTGAGTAAATAGATAATTGCTTCATATTTTGCAGTAAATTGCAAGCGTTGCGTCATCGCGCTTGTCTTTCTTTTCTATGCAAACTGACAGTGACCGCGGTTTTGGTGTTGTCAGCGTCTTAAGATATAATAAAGATTATATATTAATGTAATCCTTATATAGGGGCTTCTGGGGCTACAGCCGCACGGGTCAATCGATCAGGTTAAGCTTCGCTTGCCGCGGTTGGTCCGTGAATGGGTGACCATCTTTACATACCAACCCAACCAACAAAAAGTGGTTTTTAAACTATCTCCAGGAGATCATTTCCCTACCCTAGGACTATATGAGACATATCCGCATATAAGTCCGGAAAAGGGCCCACTTTATAAGTAAACTTTTATATCGTGTTTATAATAGACCGCTTCAATGCCGTTTACGCCTATATTGCTCCTGTAATAGAATTACGTCAATGCAATTAGTCCTGCAAATGCCAATATAAGTAAATTATAGGAAAATTTGAGATGAATACGGCGCCTCGCAATGCTTCTTTAAGCTTACATTTAGTGAACAGTCGAATTGTGTTCTGTCGGTCCAGGAATTGTTTAAACTGTTTGAATAGTATTTATGTAAATATTACTGAAGTTTAATTTAATAATAATAAATATCATCCATAGTAGAAAAACAAAAGCTAATTGTTGTTAGTCTGGTGTATATTCGTAGGGGAATGTGAATTTTCTGAAAAATCTATCATGGTTTTAATTAAAATTTTATATTGGCGAGTGTTAAAACCGAAGAAGATTCGCCATATTGTTACCAATTAGGGTTCCACATTGCCCAGATAAAAACAAACTCTATTGATATTCATAGATTAGCATGTTATAGGAATATTGTAAGGGTTTGTTGTGCGTGCTAGGTTAAGACGCTGACAACACCTAAACCGCGGTCACTGTCTGATTGCATAGAAAAGAAAGAGAAGCGCAATGACAAAACGCTTGTAATATATTGCAAAATATGAAGTAATTATCTATTTACTCAAAATTGAGTAGAGTAATCGAAAATAAAAAACAACCAAGTTCTGCATTCAAATAAGACGCTCCTGTTATTAATTAAATACGTAACTGCTGGGGAGTTTGTTCCACCACTTCTTCTTCCCAACTAAAGCACTAGGAAGTGGTGACGGGCGGGCATTTTTGGGGGACTGTCTTATGTAACTTTGACGTTCAAAAAGTGCTGATTTTTAGCCTAGTTTGAATAAATAACTTTTGATTTTGATTTTTGATTTATATAAAGCGTGTTTTAGCCTATATTGGTCGTTTCAAGCAAAAGTGACCTTATAAGAGTTTTGACCAGGATTGTTTGAGATTACTTAGACTATAACACTACCATGGAATGCCTATATAAGTGTATCTAAGCTTATAATGGCATGCGATAAATCTATATAGAGAACATTTTATCCTACTGCGTTCTGTTATAATCTTAGTGATTTTATTATCTTTGAAACGCGGATATAAAATATACTTCTAAGGTAATGTAAAACCAGACAAGAATTAATATAAATGCTTTTCAGTAGTTTAACTTGAATTTACTTTAATCAACTCAGCCTACAGCAGTCCACTGCTGGACATAGGCCTTTCCCAGGCTGCGCCACAACACTCTGCCCTCCGCCTTCCGCATCCAGTCTGTCCCAGCCACCTTTTTAAGGTCGTCGGTCCATCTAGCTGGGGGGCGTCCCACACTACGCTTGCCGATACGCGGTCGCCACTCCAGGACTCGTCTGCTCCACCGGCCATCGGTCCTTCGACACACATGGCCAGCCCACTGCCACTTCAGCTTGCTGACTCTGCAGGCTATGTCGGTAACTCCGGTTCTCTTCCGGATAACTCCGAGGATCCGATTGGGTTGGGCAGAGTTTGGAAAACTTCGTCAAGTCTTCTCGTCGCCAATCCCGCAGTGTTTGAAGACTAAGGTCTTCAACCAGTGCGTCCTGCCCGTTATTACATACGGTGCCGAAACGTGGACACTGACAGTCGGGCTAATCCACAAATTAAAGGTCACTCAGCGCGCCATGGAGCGGGCTATGATCGGAGTTTCTTTGAAGGATAAGATCAGAAATGAATTTACTTATATTGACCATAAAATATTAGCTTATATGAGGTTATAAGTATAAATAACAAGAGTTATTGCGCCTCAGTGTATTCCTGGTAGATGCTCCTCGAGGAGTCTTAAGATTTAAATGCTCCTAAGATGTTATCTTATAGGCGCATATAAGTCTGAGTTACCGGATTAATTACTCCTGAGTGCAATTAGTTTTGTTCCTGGCTTTTATAGGAGTCTTAATCCAGTAGTGGCCACGAAATATGATCCTATGTACCGATATAAGTTCAAATTATAGGATTAATCGTACTGAAGTAAAAACGGCATTCATTAATGCAGTTAAAAACGCAGTAGCAAATACCAAAACCATCATCGCAGCTATATAATTCCACATAAATAAAATCATTATAAAATCGCATTCCAGGACTACTTTGCTGGTTGGCCTACGTGCCTCGGGAAGCACGTTAAGCCGTTGGTCCCGGCTGTTATTTGTAGATCTTTACAGTCGTTACGGATAGTCAGAAACCTGAAAGTCTGGCAACCAGTCTTACCAAGGGGTAACGTGTTACCCAGTAACTGGGGTGTGGAAGTCAGATAGGCAGTCGCTCCATGTAAAATACTGGTATTCAGCTGTATCCGGTTAGACTGGAAGCAGACCCCAACATAGTTGGGAAAAGGCTACGCAGATGATGTTTATATAATAAAGAATCTCCATGTTGTATCGGGTCGTAACTGTGCGAAGCAGGGTGAGTCACTAGTACATATAAGTCGCTTCTCGTGCCTCTCAGTGTGACCGCTTTAGTTCTTCTAAACTACACACTGGATTTGAATGCGGTTTTCACCACCATTTAGAGAAATTATTTCGGATGGTTTATATGTATAAAACATTAATATTAACTTAGATCAAACACAGAAATCTAGATGTTTTCATATGCGCCGCATCAGTAGATAGCACTAGCGCGACGTAGGCGCAAGGTGCTAGGGTAGAATAATTTAACAGTCATCATCCACGTCACACTCGAAGCATTGACAATTTGCCACAAAACACATGTTTTGTGTGAATTACCGTGCCGTACATATTTGCTGTCAACGACGCGAACACGCGAAGCGGGGCTCTGACTACGCCTTTTAAGAAACTTTAAAGTGTTTTGAGGTTAGCTTACAATAATTTGTTTTTCTCAAGAACGGTGCGTTACCTTTCATGAAAGTGGTGTCTCTTAATTTTTACCCCAATATTTGTAGATATTATCTGGGATTAGTAGATAATTTGGAAACACTACACAACGTTCAATATTTTGCCTACCTTTGGTGTTACATTTAGTTTAGCCATTTGTAATTCTTGTTTGTATATTCACAAATATTGTTGAACTATCGTCAGCTGTATTTTGCAAACGCATCATTTGGTAACTGAATTGGCAACTGGTGAAATTGTAGATAATAATGTTTTGAAAATCATAATCATCATTCAACCAATGACAAAGAGGTTTATTGCACCATGTGTGGAATCTGAACTAGCCGAGGGTGATAGAGGTGCAGCTAGGATCATCTTTAGCAGCGATGTGGTTGCGCCGCAGAAGTACAGCTCTGGAGAGGAAACACCCCGCCCCGGCAGATGACCTCTCCTTCCCTGACCCACCCGATCCGGAATCCAACTCACTTAAAATTACAGCTCAACAAGTATGTGCGGCCTTGAGCTCCTTTTGAAGTGGCTCGCCTCGACGGCATGGCACCTCAACATTTGAAGGGCCTAATGTGTTCAGGCGCCGGGGTGGCTGGTGAGTCTCTTTTGAAGGCGTCGATGGCCCTCATTAATCTCATGATCTCCGGCAATGTGAACGAAGCCGTCATTGATATCTTGTATGGGGCAAATATATGTGCCCTACGCAAGAGGGATGGCGGTATTCGTCCCTTTGCCGTAGGTTCCACTTACCGTCGTATCGCAGCCAAAATTTGCTGTGCTTTTTACAGCGAAACAGTGGCCAGCAAATTCCAGCCCCTACAGCTGGGCTTTGGGTCTAAAGGGGGATGTGAGGCTGTGGTATACGTTATCCACTTACCTCAATAGCTGTAAAGGTGAGGTCATCCTTAAGGTTGACATTAAGAATGCTTTTAACTCCGTAAACAGGGACAATTTGTTGACAGACGTTCAAAAAGAAATAACTATTTACAGTTTAATCTATCAATGTTACAGGCACCCCTCTAAATTACCTTATAAAGACAACCTTTTGAGATCAGACGTTGGATGTGAACAGGGTGACCCTCTTGGGCCAGTAATTTTTAGTTAGGCAATAAATCCAATAATTCAACAGCTAAATTCTGAATTTAACGTATGGTATTTGGATGACGGAACCCTAGGAGGTGATGTACACAGTCTTAAAAGATTTAACTTTTTTAAAAGAAAAATTCAGTTTCATTGGCCTAGGCCTTAACCTTACAGACAGACTACCATAACAAAATTTAACCCAATAGCATCAAATATCAAAATTACGGAAAGAAATTCTCTTCACCTCCTGGGGTCCCCAATTTTTGAGGAATCTTTTCCAACGTTAATTTAGGAGAAAATACAAAATTTTAATGATGTCTCGGAAAGACTTTTCAAAATTAACATTCATTGGATGGATTTGCCAGACAACACAACCTCCCAGATAAGGTGGGACGTGCCGCTCTGCAGTATTATACGGAATACCCTGATAAACACATCACTTAATACTGCTGAGCGTGCTTGTGTGCTGGCTGTGGGAGAGTGGGAGTCAGGCTTGTGGCTTCAGGCGCTCCCGTCATCTACCATAGGCACTAAGATGGATGATTCATCGTTTCGGCTCGCTATGTGTCTCCGCTTGGGCGCACCTTGTATTGCTCTGCATCGGTGTCACTGCGGTGAAGCCGTCCTCAGTCTTGGACATCATAGCCTGTCCTACTGCAGGAGCACAGGTCGCATAGCACGGCACAGCAGCATCAACGATATTATTCGTCGAGCCCCTGTCACCGCCAGCGTACCAGCGGTATTAGAACCAATTGGTACGTGACGGTGGGAAAAGACCAGATGGTATGACATTGTTGCCTTGGAAGGTGGGTAGGCCTCTGGTGTGGGACGCAACCTGTGTCGACATCCTTGCGCCATCTCATGTTCCAAGCACGGCTGGCTGTGTTGGCGCCGCTGCTGCAGCTGTTGAGACCCTCAAGCGGCGCAAATACTGTAACCTTATAGGGAACTACAGTTTTGAGCTGTTTGGAGTCGAAACGCTCGGGTCATGGGGCCCGAGTGCGCATCTCCTTTTTAGGGAAATTTCTCGCCGATTGATCGACACTTCACGTGACCAGAGGGCTGGCTCGTTCTTTGGCCAAAGAATTAGCATTGCTTTTCAACGTGGTAATGCTGCCAGTCTTCTGGGCACGTTTCCGGATGACAGCGATGCGGACGAATACTTTGACGCCTAAGTGTCCTTTTGTTTTTTGTATTAATTTTTATATATAAATAGTTTGTAAATTAATTTAGGACCTACCTAGTGTAGTTAGTAGCATCAATATTGTATATTATTAAAATAAAAAATTGAGTATCAATGACATCATCACGCCTGTAATCCCCGTGGGGTTAGAAAGAGGTATACCTATAGTACACCCACATTTCGTAATTTACGTTTAAGTCTTATGCAATAGGGGGCGAGCCTATTGCCATCAACCGGGCACAAATCCAGACTCCGGGTTGCTTCTGAGAAATAAAATTATGATCATCATTCTAAATCTGTGTAGGTATGTATGCCAATGAATGGCAGAGGTTTTAATGTACCTATATATTATTTAGAGCAATGAAGTCATCCAAGATTCTAGAAAAATGGGCTACTTATCAAAAAAGTGGCTTAAAACCAAGTGTTTCTTTAAAATAATTGATCTTCTTATAACATTTAGCTACTAGCATTTCTGAAAGTATTTAAAAGTTCCTAGACTGACCAAGATCATTTACAAATCCTAATTTATTATTAGCCATCCAAACTTCTGAAAGAAAGAAAGAAAGAAAGAAGGAAAGAAAGAAAGATCATTTATTTGTCAAACATGCGTATACATAAACTGACAAGGCAGACATGCAAGGTATTGCCGTCGGTTGAGTTAATATTTTGTAGTGAGCGTCCATGTTTTGCCAATAGCGGCGTACAAATTGTATAAGTTGTAAGTTATTAGTTAACAATTTCATTTAATTGGATTAACATTCATAATCATTTCATCAATAATTTATGTCAAGATTTAAAGTATATTATGGTAAAAAATAAATTAAATTATGTCCAGTATATGTACATAATTATCAAATAGTATCATTATAATCATTTCATGCCACGTCATTTTAAATTCATTAGAAAAATACGTAAGAAATAGACAATAAAAATTGATGTCACGATTTTAAAGTCCAAAATAAATTAAATTAACTATGTCCACTATAATTAACTGTGTTCACATTATAAAATTGTATTGTTAACCATCTACATTAGAGGTCGGAATAGAAAAGTCCTTTTCATCCATAAAATGTAAAATAGTGTAATATGCTTTATTAATTAAAAAAATTCTCAGCTTATTTTTGAAAAGTGACAAGGGCAGTTCTCTCCAACTTTTAGGCAATTTATTAAATATCATCGGAGCCATACAGAAAATACTTTTGCGCATGAGTGATGTTCTCGCAGCATGAGAGCATATCCTGCTGTTGTCACGCCTGTTACGTGGTACAACTTCATTTAGTTGTTTGAATCGGTGTGGATTCGTTTTTACAAATACAGCTACCTCTAAAATGTAAAGACATGGCAACGTAAGTATCTTATATTTTTTAAAGTACGGCACGCAACTATCGGTAGGTTTAATTTTAAACATTGAACGGACGCATCTCTTTTGAGCCTTGAACACCGTTTCTCTTTCTGTTGAATTGCCCCAAAAGACGACACCATAGCGTAGATGTGATTCCGTTATGCCATAGTAGGCTGTAAGTAATGCCTCCACACCTATTATAGACGATAATGTGTGCAGTGCATAAGCAGATTTGCTGATTTTCTTGCATAAGATTTCGATATGGGTTTTCCAATTCAGTTTTTTATCAATATGGAGTCCTAAAAACTTTGTTGTTTCTACCTCTTCTATCGGCTGCTCATCGTATTGTATATTTAAATTACTGTTACTGTCAATACGTTGACTAAAATGTATAACTTTAGTTTTAGTTAGGTTAATTTTTAAGTTATTATCATCTAGCCAATTTATCATTAAATTTATTGAATCATTTATGTCACTTTCATAAGTATCTACACTTTTACAAGGTATCATTATGGTGCTGTCATCGGCAAATAGTGTCAGAGGTTGATGGATGCCTTTTGGAAGATCATTAATATATATTATGAATAAAGGAGGCCCCAAAACACTCCCCTGTGGCACACCAAACGAAACTGTACGTTCTGAAGACTCAAATACAATGTCATGCTTACTTTTCATGTCAATTTGGTTAATATGTGTTTTTTGAGTTCTGTTATGTAAGTATGATTTAATTAGATTGTTGACATTTCCTCTAATTCCATATGCATCAAGTTTATTTAATAATGTATCAAAGTGCACATAGTCAAACGCCTGAGTCATGTCACAAAATACGCCACAGACTGGGTTCCTCTTGTCGACGTTATATGTAACATT
Source organism: Atethmia centrago (assembly GCA_905333075.3). NCBI lineage: Eukaryota > Metazoa > Arthropoda > Insecta > Lepidoptera > Noctuidae > Atethmia > Atethmia centrago. The sequence goes on along the minus strand of HG995386.1, from coordinate 11,729,864 downwards.
ATATAAAAAGTCGTAAATGGCCATATTAACAGTTTTACCCTTTCTAAATCCTTTCTGTTCCTCGCATATAACTTTATGTTTTTCTATTTATTTCCTTGCAAATGTATTTTTCAAATATTTTAGAAATTATGGGAATTATTGATATAGGCCGATAGTTCTCCATTAACTCCCTATCTGCTTTCTTGAATAGTGGTTTGACAATAGAAACTTTTAGAGCATCAGGATAGACGCCTGCACTAATGCTGAGATTGATGACATGACTCAAGTGACCACTGATTTCATCGGCAACGTGTTTTAGTATAGAAGTCGCAATACCGTCATATCCCACACTGTTTGTATTATGCAAGGACATTATTATCTTTTTAATATCGTCTGGAATACTAGGGGCCATAAACATAGTTTTATCATTGTAGACTAGTGTACACGTCCTAGGTCTGCAGTCGACAGCTAGTTTTGGCTGTATTTTATCGATAAAAAAATTATTAAATGCCTCAGCCATAGTGTTTTGATGTGTTAGGACGATGCCACTCATTTTAATTTTATTTATGTTAGATTTAGGTACGTTGTACTTTGCACGATTGATAATTTGCCATGCAGTTTTAGATTTATTTTTAGATGTTTTTATATTGTAATTGTTTTGTGCCTTTTGTGTTAAACGGATTATTTTTTTTGTACAATTTAGAATAATTATATAATACGGTTTTATTAATATTGCTACGATTAAGTCTAAACTGCCATAGGAGTTTTCTTTTCTTTTTACTGCATAACGTGATCCCCTTTGACAACCATTTGGACCTTCTTATTGTATTGATTTTAACTATTTTTAATGGAAAACACAGATCGTATAATAGTTTGAAAATCTCAATGAAATAATTATAAGCTACATTTGGATCATCCGTGACATAAAGTTCTGAAAAAGTAAGATTCATGAGATGGTGTTTAAATTTTACAATATTTTCCGTATTATAGTCCCTTCTAGTTGCGTACCAATACTCAATACAACATTTTTTTTGTATGGGGCATTGTAGCAGCTGTGCTGTATGATCCGATAATGCCCATTCAAACACATCAGTCTTACATGCATTAAAGTTATGCGCAAAGTTGTCTATGCACGATAAACTGGCCATGCGAGTAGGTTGTTTCAAAGCAAGTTTCAGATTATAACTCATTAAAAAACATTCAAAGTCATTAGTTGCACTATTTTTCTTGAGAACATCAATGTTGAAGTCCCCGCAGATAACATTTTTTTTACAGCATGAACGCAAAATTTCACTCATGAGTATTTCAAGTTTTTCGAAACAATAATTTAAATTATTTGAGTTAGGAATTCTATATATACACACAATTATTATCTTGTCGCTAGTCAATTCCACGCCACAGCACTCAAATATGCCTGGAGTTGATAACTTTGCTACTTTTGGCAATTCTTTCCATTGTAGCCCATTTTTAACAAGGATACATGCACCACCCCTTTTTTGTTCTAATCTGCAATAATGTGCAGCCAAATTATAGTTAGGCAAAAATAGTACATTTTGATAACCCTCCATGATAAAGTGCTCTGTAATACACAAGACATCAACATTTGTCTTTTTACTAGACATCTCCTCTAGACATACCAGCAGATCATCTGCTTTATTTATCAATCCTGCTATATTTTGATGCAATATGTTGATATATCTATTCGAGAAAAAACAATTCATTTTCATCAGTATTATTGCTTTGTACAGAGTGAGGCATATCTGTCATTTTTTCAGAAGAATTACACATATGTAAGTCACTATGCAATGTAAATTCATTGATTATTAAACTAATATTATGCAATATATTGGCCATGCCACGATTATTTACAGAACTACTACTTTCAGCAAACATATTATAATCATAATTAAGATAATAATTTGAATCAAATAAGATGGCATAATTATATGAATAAGCATCCAAATAAATTAAACTGTTAAAGGTTTCAAATTCTAGAATTAAACATTGTAGAATAGTCATTTAGTTTGAAAGTAGGAGCACATAATATTATATTTGTGTGCTGTACTTTTGACAGCGTTTCACGAATACTAATTACGAGATCAACATAGTTCTTTGTCCGACGAAAGTCTTCCTCCCCTACAAATATCAAGCAGTAGTCATTCTTATTGTAGTCCTTTAATTTGAGATCCAAGTTGGAGATAAGGTATTTAACACCACAGTTGGGTGTGAGGTAGTGACAAATTCTATAGTTAGGGAATTTATCTTTTGCAATTTGTAACATTTTATTATTTTTATTACTACTTAAAATACATAATTTACTCATTCTAGTTTCGTTAGGTTTATTGTGATAGTTTAATTGTGTACATTGTACTTCTGTTTTTCTTGCTTTATTTCCTGTACTGTTGATAACGCCCTCTGTGATTGACTTACCTAACTGCTGATCTACATTTCGAACCCCGATTGGCGATGTGGATTTTGAAGATGTAGTGGTTATTTTTTTATTTTTACTAGTTTTATCTGTGTTTTTTCCCACACACTGGTTGACTTTTGCAGAAGTTGTCTTCGTTTTTGGTGTTTGTGGCTTTAACTTAGCAGGTGAGCATGCCACTTTTTTGTACAAAGCATTCTGCTTCTGTAACTCCTGGTTAAGGAGGTTGAGCTTTGTGTTTTCTAGCGTTAGGGATTCTATTTCGTTGTGGGCACTATTGAGTTCTAGAGTTAATTGCTCTAATTGATGTTTCAACTTGGTACATTGATCATCTTCGTCGTCAGAAATGTCTGGTAAGCTAGTTGTGGTGCCATCTACTGGAGAGTTTGTTAGTATGGTGTCCTCATCCGTATCATTAGTGGTCGTTTCAGACTTTGAACGGTTACGTCTATACGTGATATTATTTAGAAAATTCATCTTGTAGTGCTATTAAGACGCAAAATAAAGGAAAACCCAAAGATATAAATTAGTTAGGTTGTCTGTATTACTAGCTTAACTTGTCTATTTTCCGCTAGATGTTGTTGACACAAAATACGAAGCAATGTCGATAATGCAGTCCATCGATTCGCTCATTGACGTCACTTGGAACGCTACTCGCCACCAGATGGCGTTGTTTGCACGAAACGACGAAGCAATGCCGATAAAGCAGTCAATCAATTTGTTCACCAGCGTCACTTCTTGAAACACCACTCGCCACTAGATGGCGTTGTTTGCAGTTTCATACGATTTTTGGGTTTTATTACATTTGCAACCCCACAATTATTTTCATTTAATTGATCCGTCCACCACTAGATGGAGTTGTTTGAAATTTTTATTAGTTTTTGTTTATTTTTTTACACCTGCAACCCCAGAATTAATGTCAGTAAATAATTATTTAATTACTCTTTTCGTCACTGGAGGCGCTAGTATGGGTATAAAGGTCACTTTTCAAATAAAAATATGTTCTAGCAACGACTCGACAATTGTTTCACTTAATAATTTCACTGTTTAGTCAAATTTTGTCACACTGTGTCACTGATTCTAGTTTTGAATGTAGTTAAAATATGTTCATCTGTTCAATAGAATACATATTGTTTGTTTTTCACCATTTTAAGAAAGAAGTACCGTTCGTGTTTACCATCAGTTTTATAAGATATTACTTGATTTTAAAGGTCACTAACACTGATACTTATGCAGTCCTGTATTTACAATTTACTCTCGCACAACAATTCACTATAAAAACTTTTATTTGTTTATTTATTAATTTTAATTACGCGGGTGTGGTGTGGTGGGTGAACTACGCCTAATTTTGTACCGTCGGTCTTATACTCCTATAGAGGCATGAGGAACAGGGTGTAAAGTTCACTCATCCTCCATAGAAAAGGGAGGATCCTCCGACCAGACGGGTGTCGTGTCTGGTGGGCAACTGCCCGACGGTTGATGTCGGGATGTTGTATATATGCTAGTTGCGCGGTAAACTGTGCTTACGCGATGCAGGATTTTGCGTGACGTCAGTGTGATACGTAGTTCGCATGTGGCGATGTAGATGGCCGCCACATCACTCCCCCCCGGAGACCGGAGGTCGATAGTGGGCTGAGTCGTGTATCTTGCGATGCTTGCCAGTGCCAGATGGGGTTCCAGTGGGTCGGAACCAGTTGTCGCATAATTCGCGGTGGGTCGGAAATGTCTGCGGTGATGCCCCAGTGAGTCGGGGTAGCGCTGCGTTATTCTCCAGTGAGTCGGATGTGGTACAGCGCCGGGTTGAAGGCTGACTGCTGACGTCGACCAGGAGAGGGTTGAAGAGCTCTGCTTGTTGACCGGCTGAAAGTGCAGTGTGCTGTGCCAAAGTTGCTGATGAGGCTTAGGGTGATGACCAGGTATGCGCGGTCGCTGCATGCTGGTGGTCAGGATACCCGTTGAAGCCGTGGGTGCTGGTTGTGTGACTCGCCGCTCGAAAGCTTGAGGAAGTGATGATTATGACGTCACGCTGATGTAGTTGCACGAAGGCTGCGCTGACGTATTCACGTCGGGGTCACCAGTATAGAGGTATGAGGAACAGGGTGTAAAGTTCACTCATCCTCTATAGAAAAGGGAGGATCCTCCGACCAGACGGGTGTCGTGTCTGGTTGGCAACTACCCGACGGTTGATGTCGGGATGTTGCTCGTATATATGCTAGTTGCGCGGTAAACTCTGCTTGCGCGATGCAGGATTTTGCGAGACGTCAGTGTGATACGTAGTTCGCATGTGGCGATGTAGATGGCCGCCACACTCCTAAATATCCCAGTTACACCCAGTCAGAATTTTTAGACTACCTCAAGCTTACACAAATAATAGTAGTTAGTTCGTGGTAGACTACCACTTGTGAATACAGAGCACAATATTGTTTAATGCTAACACTTCTGAGCAAATAGTTTTCTACTCCAACTAGTGATTCTTAGTCATCTTGATATGCGATTTAGAGCTGTAAAGCCACAAAGCCACTGTTTGTCTATTCACGAAATTGGGTAAAGAAATCCCTTCTTTTACTGCCATTGCAACCGACTCTAAAGCTACAGAGAGCAGTGGTGGCCCAGTGGTAGCGGCCCCGACTTACGAGTTGTATGAAGGTCGTGAGTTCAAAGCCAGACAGGTGCTTTACTTTGTGTAAATAATTTTATCACCACTGCTCTCAAAACGGTGAAGGAAAACATCGTGAGTTAACCGGCACGTCCTAGAATGAAAAGTTTGAAGACTTCTGACATCTACCAACCCGTACTGGGTGAGCATGATGGATTACAGCCCACTCCCTGTCGAAAAGAGGAGGTCTGTGTTCCAGCAATGGGGACAATATATGCTGTCTATGGTAAAGTCAGAGTTTCCTAGAAGAGGGGTGGCCGTAACATATAATAGCCACGGTGAAGGCCGTCATGAAAACGATGGCAGTGCGGTTTGACTTTACAGTGTCAAAAACGTGCACCAGGAAAACACACCTACTTACTTTCATGTATAACTTTTCAGTGACGTCATTCGCCGGTAAATTGCAGTCGCTACGTGGCGGCTACTGCTGTTCTATGAAAACGCAGCTTAACCGACGAAGGAAACTTTAGGAAAACTTCAAAAAGACGTTAAGATTTAAATCTATGTTGTTTAGAAAAAAAAACAAGCCAGTATTAAATTAGTTGCTGGCCCAATAAATTGGTTTCATTGCAAAAATCTGTCAAAATTTCAATTAAAACCGGCCAAGTGCGTGTCGGACCACGCACAATGAAGGGCCCCGTAGTTGGGGTGAATTTATCCCAAAAAAAAACTTAGCATTGTAGTTGAAAATCATGTTCTCCCATACATCGATATACGTCACGGTCAATTCTCCAACTGCAAATTTAAGTTGGTCGACTATTACTCGTTAACTTGTAAAGCCTACTTTAGCTGTAATAGTTTTTCTTTTATTTTCATTATATGTACTACTGCCATGATTTTTTTCATATCTCCATAAACAACCATTTAGCTGGCAGTTACACTTGACTTTAATAAAAATGATTGCACTTTAAAGCGTGATATTACGCAAACAGATCCTTGAATCGAAAAACGGTGTACACAGACCCGCAATATATTTTATTTTATTTTATTAGGGACAACAAACAGCAGTATATTAAATATTACACATGATTGGAGTACTAAAATAATAGAATTAACAAATACACTACTAACGACGTTATCCACAGATTACCATATAAAATACTTAGGTCCGATTTCACCAAAGTAGAATAAGTTTTATTCCAAGGATAAAGCTATTACTTACTCTCAGATAACCATGTTTTCATTTCACCAACTACTTATCCTGAGAATAACAAAGTTATACGAGAGTAACTCTTATACCACCAATTTTGAAGGTATAACAGGCTTATACCTCAGATAAAATCAAAATGGCGTCAATTTTTATGTCAGCTGAGCGACCATTGATTGTGCACATTGAATTTGCAATTCAGAGAAAGTAAGCAATTTGCAATTCAGTAAAGTAAGTAGAAATGCAGCGTTTGAGAAGAATGTTATCGAACAGTGACAGCGATAGTGAGGATTATCATGTTATTTTGAGACGACCACGGTGGTTTAAAGAAAGAAATGAGCATTTTTAGAACTATGACGAAAAGGACTTCATGATTAGATTTCGTTTATCTAAAGCAGCAGCATACAATTTATTATTAAAAATTGAACATCAATTGGAATTTATATCTGAGAGGTTAGTACACGATGTTTAGATTATGGATGTTGACTTGACAATACGAAAAGGTACCTAATTTTGATCAGTGTAGTGTAACTTTTAGTACATTTATAATGTCAAGTACTCTATTCAAGGTATGGATTTGACCTTTTAAAGTACAAACACTATTTTACAGACAATGGATTGTAGGAAGTTGGCATTCATCTCACTTTGTTTTTAAAATAATATGAGCCTATTAAAAAATAATAGGCTCATATTATTTTCTTTCAGAAACCAATCTATATCCCTATCAACCAACTCTTGACCACCTTAAGATTTAATGCGACCAAATCCAGCAACAAAATTTTTTCTTGTATTAGCCAGTTAGCACTTCGTTTCCTTTCAGACATTTTATACAGAGAATTTAAACACCACAACACAAGGCAAACTGAAATTTAAACACACAGCTCCACTTTACAGTTAGGTTTGTTTGAAAAATAAATAACACGATGACATATGGACACATGTTCAAACTGACGACTTAAATAAAAAGGTCCTGTTAAGCTATACTGTACTGCGAAAATGCAAGCCTATTTAAATTGTCTGCTTATAAATTCATTCGTTCACCACTTCACATTCAACGTGCCACAGATAACAAAAAAACACTTGTCAAAGAATAGTTATACTAGGAGTAACTTTTTGTCTTTACAAAGTGGTGAAACGTAATATGAGTTATTCTGAGAGTAAATGCAGCGAATAATTTTATCCCAGGGATAGTTATTCTTGGATAACGACGCCATTGGTGAAATTGAACCTTAGCATAGGTACTGTTAATAATAACAATAAAGGCAAGCTAAAAGGTACTTAATACAAAGTTTAAATTATTACTCGGTTTGAACGGCCTATCCAACGATATCCCTAAAAATTTTTTTTTTCATTATTTTATTTTAGCACTTTGTTGGCGTGATTAATATTAGGCTGGGGAAAAAGTCTTTTCGCATTATAGTATGTATGAACTTGTAATAAAATCTCTTTGGGTATACTATTTGTATTTGGCTGGTTTTGGTATCATTGAAAGTTTAAATTTTAAAGAACATAATTCCAAATTCAAATTAGGAAAATGTGTGATTTTCATTTGTTTTTCGTACCGTCAAGATGAGTGAATCTAATGAAGAAATTCGATACATTTTAAAATTTTACTACAATAAAATAAATTATTTAAAAAACAAGAAACCCGACTGCAAAAACACATAACTGAAAAGGGAAAACCAAGCATTATAATATATATAATTTTGGTCTTGCAGGCGGGGACAATCAAAAGTTACACCATATTTCAGGTTATTCGACGGTCCCCGCCTGCAAGACCAAAATTATATAGATAACAATGCTTGGTTTTCCCTTTACAGTTATGTGTTTTTGCAGTCGGGTTTTTTTTTTGTTTTTTTAATTATTTATTTTATTTCAAGCTTTTTAGTTTTATTATATATATTTGAAAATTACTCATTACTAGGTTTTATTTGATACCAATATTGTTGCAATTAATTAAAAAAAAATTCTCCTCCTTTAAATATTATATAGCCTATGTCACTCCCACAATTAAGGCGAATCGAAAGACACCTCATATGTTAAAATCCATTAAGCCGTTTAGGCTACAGAGCGTGCCAATGAAATAGACATACATACATACATACATACATACATGCTCTCGAAAAACATTACCCTCCTGAGGCCGTCGGGTAAAAAATGTAAGAATGCAACGCAAGCCGCGAAAAAAATTTGCGATGTTCATAGACCTAGTGCAGTGTCTGTGAGAGTAGCACAAATTTGGTTTAAGCCGGAAATTTTTATGTCAAAGATGCACGTCGCTCTGGTCACCCTATTACGGATAAAATGGATGCAATTTTTGAAAAAGTGGAGCAACATCGGCATATCAGTAGTTACGACGTAGCTGAAGAACTGGGAATTGACCACAAAACATTTGGCGCATTTGAAAAAAACTGAGTACACAAAAAAGCTCGATATTTGGGTACCTCACGAGCTCACTGAAAGAAACCTAATGAACCGTGTACTCATTTGTGATTCTTTATTACGACGTAATGAAACCGAACCATTTTTGTAGAAGCTTATAACTGGTGATGAAAAGTGGATCACGTACGACAAGAACGTGCGAAAAAGGTCGTAGTCAAAGGCCGGTCAGACTTCACAGACTGTGGCGAAACCCGAGTTAACTGGCAACAAGGTGATGCTGTGTGTGTGGTAGGATTGGAAAGGCATTATTCATTATGAGCTGTTACCACCAGGCAGGACCATCCATACTGCGAACAACTGATGAGATTAAAGCAAGAAGTTGAGAGAAAGCGGCCGGAATTGATCAACAGAAGGGGTGTGGTTTTTCATCATGATAACGCTAGACCTCACACATCTTTAGCCACTCAGCAAAAAATAAGAGAGTTTAGCAGGGAGGTGTTAATGCATCCGCCGTATAGTCCTGACCTTGCACCTTCAGATTTCCACCTGTTTCGGTCTCTTCAGAATTCTTTAGGCAGTGTCAGGTTAACATCACGAGATGACTGCCAAAACCACTTGTCGCGGTATTTTGATCAGAAGTCCCAAAAGCCCACAGGCGGCTGGTATGTTTGACAAAACGCCTTAATAATAAAGTGCATAAAAGAAGCCATTTTACCTGCCCGAGCCGCAGGCGAGGGTGAATAGTTAAGTCGAGGGGTAAAATGGTTCGTTTATGCCCGAGTTATACACTCTGCTTTTCACTTCGATTGCGAGAAAATGAAACAGGCATAAAGTATATAACATTCCATTGTTTTCATTTAATCACTTTTTACTGTTCAAAAATGTTGCAAAATTGAGGACGAGAATAGCTTATTTCCGCCACGAAACTTAATTAAAGTTTTTTTTTAATTTTCAACATGTGTCATTTGACTTGGGTATTCTAAACTGCCAGTCATAAAAACGTTTTTTTTTTTTGCGTTTTTAAATAATAAATAGCAAACATTTTATCTGGTTTTATTAAATGAACGATAGAAAACACTGAAGTATAAATTAAAGTTAGAATAAATTAAAGCCAATTAAATAAAATAACGACTTCAATCTGCGACGTTTTATTGTGCGTGTGGCTGTTGAGCCTGATTATTTAAGTCTGAGAAGAAAAGAATACTTTATGCACTAGCTAGAGCATAAAAAATTACTTTATGTCACCTACGCACAACATAAAGACGAACTTTTAGATCAAGAGAAGAGAAAAAAGTATTATTTTAATAGATACTGAACAACCAGCAAACCGGCGAGCCAGCATGTTTCCCCTTACAGTCATCGCCCTGCGCTTCTTTTCCATATCTGAGTCATCGTTAAGATCCTCCGTAACAATATGGCCTAAATATTTAAATAATGTTACCCTCTGCAAAAGTGAACCATTCTGATCTGCGGGAGGGACATTTATTTCTACCTCTAAATACCAACAGCTCACTCTTTGTAGGATTATATTTAAGCCCTTGCTGCTCCGCATAACCTTCACAGATAGCGAGCAATTTCCTTATTCCACCGATTGTGGGGCTCAGCAGCACCATATCCTCTGCGTAGCTTAGATTATTTAAACTAACTCCGTCTATATGGCATTAGACATATTATGTGCTGCTGAGCTCAACGAGCAAGTTGTTAATATAAACATTAAACAGTCTCGGGGACGTAAGACCACATTTGAGTTTATCCGGGTCGGACAATGCATTGGACCATTTAACAAAGTTCCTCAGCATAAACCAGACGGCTGTTTACTTAAAGTGTATCTGGAGATTAAATAGCAAAGAAATTAACCATTTATTCATAAGAAATTAAAGTCTTATTTTTGAAATAAGTAAAAAGATACTTGAAGTTTAATAAAAATATTCATATAAATTATTAGTATAAATAAAAATACACCTACCGGCCAACTAAAACAAAAATTCACCCATTTTGGCTCATTTGCACAAGATCCCACTGTGTATCTTTTTTGTTTGATGTCCTTTTAGTGCCTATACCGCTTCATACCTTTTTTTTCGACTAAGGATCTAGTTACATTAAGATGCCTCCATTTCCTTTGTCACTGTGCCATCAATCACAGACCCAAGTGACGTAATATGCGTCACGTTTGAACTTAGTGGGATCTTCATCGAGGGTAACAAGTAGTTATATTTTATGCTAGCAAGATATTTTTGAATAGAATATGTAGAGAGTTTTAGATAAATCTATATGACTGATTGCATCACGTGGTATCGACCACAACTTACGAGTTGTAAGGTCGTGAGTCACCCCAGGCAGGCACTTTACTTAGTGTATTTAATTTCATCACCATTGCATTCAAAATGGTGAAAGAAAACATTGTGAGGAAACCCGCGTGTTCTAGAACAAAAAAAAATCTAAGACATGTGACATCTACGAGTACCAGCCCGCACTGGGCCCCACTGGGCTGCCCCGTTTCTGCAGTGCATTAGGTCTGTTTGCAAGGAAGCCGCGTGCATTCCCATTGGCAAAAATGATGAACATACATACAAACTTTTATCCCCTATTTAACCCCTTTACCAACCCGCACTGGACCCACGTGGTGGATTACGGCCCATTCCTTCTCACAGAGAGGAGGCCTGCGTCCCAGCAATGGGACTGACTGATAACAGAATGAGGTACTAAGACCACTTTATAATCATGTTTATAGGTATGCCTATTATATCTAGCAGTTGGATACCAGCATTTTACATGGAGCGACTTCCTATCTGACCTCCACAACCCAGTTATTGGATAACACGACACCCCTTGGTAAGACTCAAAATCAAAATCAAAATATTTTATTTCACATAAATCTTAATGGGTATTTATGAAACGTCAGGAGCTAGGTGCACGGTTCCAATTGGTCGTTTCCTATGGAGAAGAGCCGGCAAGAAACTCCTCAGTTACTCTTTAAAAAATAATTGGCTTTTACAATGTTTTCAAATCACAGTGTTAATAGGTATGGGAGGACAGTGTAGGCCTGTCAAGAAGTACCAGGTATTTAACAAAAAATAAATGGTCTACAAATCTAGTCTATTAAGCCTACAACGTTCTCACATTCACAAAATACACAAGAATCTATGTAAAATATTAATAAAATAATAAAAATTAAAACCTACAAAATACACGCCAAATTATATGTTTGCCATTACAACAAGTCTGAATTAATATCTTGTACACAAAAGCCACTAATAAATAGCTATAGTTAGTTGTAGTAGTGTAGTAGACTCATCATCATCTGCCTAGCCTTTTTCCTAACTATGTTGGGGTCGGCTTCCAGTCATACTGGAAACATCTGAATACCAGAAAAAATACTGGTATTCAGATATTATTAGTGGCTTTTGCATGTAAAAACATTGAGCGACTGCCTATCTGACCTCCACAACCCAGTTAGTGTAGTAGACTACTTGTCAGAATTTCGGGGGTCGGGTAAACGCCGTTGACCTTGGCCATACAAATGTGCGTCGCGCTCACGCCACGCTGACATTCGGTTTCAAAGGGAATATTTATTGAATTTAATGAAAATATTAATATTTGAAAAAATCACAGATATAATTATAGATAATGAAATAGTTAGTAGTAAGTAGTAGAATAAATGCTATGGAAATGCGTTCCTTGAGAAGCATGTGTGCTGTGCCTATATATAATAGGCTGAAAAATTATGTGATAAGGCAACGGTGCGGATTAAAAGAAGAGGTAGTGACAAAAATTGAAAATAGTATGCTTAGATGGTTTGATCATGTTGAGAGGATGAATGAAAGGCGACTAACAAAAGATATTTACAAGGCCGATGTGAGTGGAAACGCCGGGAGGGGACGCCCCAGGAAGAAGGAGACCACATTGGTGATGTTCTCCAGAAAGGTCAGGTACGTAGTACTCGCAACCGGCGTGCGTGTATGACCAGATGTCTGAACGTAAACGAAGCATAAGGAGTATGTAAGAAGCGTAGCAGGTGGCGTTCTATAGTTTCTGCTTACTCCCATGGGAAGGTTTATGTATGTAATAAAATAGTCTGTTCCATACAAAAAAAAAAATCATGAAAATATCTTAACTAGTTTGAAAGTAATATCGTTTTTAAGCTTTGGGTAGACATCATTTCCTGAATATATTTTACATAGCTTACTTGCATTATTTGAAGGCCTAATAACAGATTTAAAAGTCACCAAAATCATAAATTTGCGCCTATGACAAAGGATCTGCAATTTTATTGAGGGCCTAGACACTTGACTCTAACAAAAGTTAGCACATTAAAGCTTAATATTACTCGTACGTAAACGAATCCTTGAATCGAAAAATGGTACTCACAGACCCGCAATATTTTTTAAAGATCCCATATATATCTCTGTTAATAATTGAGAAAGGTAAGTCTCCATGCGAAGGGCGAATTGTCCTACATTTTCAGACGAAGTTTGTTTGCTTTCCTGGAGGTCATTAAGTAAATGTGTATAGTGTTTTCTTTCTGAAAATTGAGTTTTAAGGAACTCTTTTAACTGTTCCCAAGATGTGAACTCTTTAATCGAACACGCAATTTCGGCTTTGTGTGTAAGTTGACATAATATATATTTAAATATAATTGGCTTTTGTGCCTCGGATGCTAGCTCGTAAGTATTATTGCAATTATTAATAAACGAATTTAGTTTCTCGCGACTGCCGTCATATGGTTTTACGAATTTTAGTAAAGTATTAAGCTCCATTTTACTGTTTGCCTAGTAATTCTTGGTGATAAGATTGGAGATTTTGGATCTGAAGGCTCAGATGGAATTTCAATTTGCAATTTACTATCTTCGTTTTTTGGTACTTTAGGAGGCATAACATGCAAATTCTAGACGTCAAGAAACAAAATATTAATTTTAAACTAGCAGAGATAAGGTTACAGTTAACAATAATTGTTCGTTGACTTAAAGGAATACGTAGGCGGCGATAAGAGCTAGAGCTGAGAACGACTGCATAGCGACACTCACACGCAGATAACACAACCGACACTCTTAGATTCACGGAACACTTGTTAGACTAAACACAAAACACTCGCGGGTCATAGGACGACACTTATGACGTTTCAGGATCTGCAGGATCCCTGGAGGACTCGCAGGATGCTCGGAGGACTCGTATGATGCTCGGAGAACTCGCAGGATGCTCGGAGGACTCGCAGGATGCTCTGAGGACTCGCAGGATGCCAGAAGTATGTGAAGCTATTAGTCGGTTGAAGAACGCGACTGGCGCTCACAGGATACTCGCAGGACGAATAAAGGATGTCCACAGGGCACTCACAGGATACATGTAGGCTGCACTTATTATTATGCACTCAGGATGTACACGACTCGCAGAATCGTAACGTGCTACTTATGAACACTTCACTGGTTTTATTACCATTAAATTTTATTTTTTATAGGATTGCAGGATACGGAGAGTCTATTTACTGATTTAACGCAAATGTAGTTTACGCGAATCGGCACTGGGGATTTCCGTATCCCACCGCTGCCACCAAATGTTATAGGGTCCCTTCAAAGAGGCTTTTTAAAAAAAGAAATTGTTTAAAAAGGTAATTATTATTTATTTAATTAATTAATACAATTTAAGAAAAAGGGACCCATATGCAACCGATCACCGTAAAGGTTCGAAATAGACTAATTTTAGTACCAATGATTATTGCTGACTACGACTATTGTACTGAGATGGCTGAAAGCCATAATGATTAAGCATTTTAGGGTTCAGTGTGTGCTTATAACAGAACGATACTCCACACCATGGGATAGACGAGAAAAACAAAATCAAACTGGTTGCTATTTTAATTGTACAATTTATTATTTGATACAAATAATAAATCAATGTTGAATTTAAATTCTGTGATTACTTTAACTCAGACACTGACCTATTACTTTATTTATTATTTTTAGGATAACGTATTTTTTTACAATGTTTGTAAATATGTGAGCATCATGTACCTATCACATAATTAATGTGTCTGTCATTGCTTTATTTTTCTTTTTCTTTTTACCTATTTTGGTATAGTAATTTTATTCTAGGTACATCGTCTTCAACTTCGTACAAAATTTTGTAAAACATTTTAAAAGAGTAACGGTGGAGTTTCTTGCCCATTCTTCTCCATACGAAACTACCTTTTGGAAGGGGCAACTAGAATCAATTCTATTTTTTTGTAAATTTTGACGTTCAAAAGTGCCTTTTATGAGCCTATTTGAAATAAATAATTTGACTTTTGACTTTGGTTAACTTTTGTACTCAAATGTTCCGTGTAACTCGGAGTTATATTTTGTTTTTTATTTCATCGCAATCGCTTCAATCTATCAAAACATATCATTATGAATTTAAAGTGTTAAAGAAAAAGAAAATTACGTAAAGTACATACACGTCACGACATCTATTGACGCCAATGGTACTAACGAATGTATGTGAAAACCTATAATAAATATTATGTTAATAATAACACGTCATAAAGGTATCTGTGTCTTTGATTTTTAAAACTTAATGATAATGATTATTTTGTTATAAAAATGGCTTTCCCAATAGAAAGCGATTTTTGCGATGGAAATTCTTTGAGCGCCACTAATCAACCACCAATTTGGTTGATTAGTGACGCTCAAAGAATTTGAAATGAAAAGTGGTGATAATGTTAAATATTTTTTTATTAGTTTAATCATAACACACTCAGCATCGAGCATTTCAAATATGCGGGTGTCCATCTACCGATGGTACTGTCTCTATCGTATTAATACAATGTGTATTATTAATGCTTACCTGCCAGCTGATCTTATGAAGACAATAGTAGTACCTATAGTTAAAAACCGAGCAGGTGATATCTCTGATAGAGGCAACTATCGTCCTATCTCTCTCGCAACTACAATTGCCAAAATATTGTACAGACAGTATTCTTGATTCATGCTTAAAAGAATATCTACATATGCACGATGCACAATTTGGTTTTCAGCCCAAATTATCGACAGAGAGTGCTATTTTAAGTCTCAAGAATACTGTCCAATACTATACTGATCGCAGAACCACGGTGTATGCCTGTTTCCTGGATCTCTCCAGAGCCTTCGACCTCGTGTCGTATAATGTGCTCTGGAGAAAGCTGGGGGACAGGAATATACTGGCTGGAGTTCTCGGAATTCTGCAGTGTTGGTATGCAAACCAAACCAATATTGTAAAATGGTCACTCTGATCGATATAGGTTGGAGTGCGGTGTGAGACAGGGGGGTCTGACCTCTCCTAGACTCTTCAAACCATTTGTGAATGATCTTCTGGCCGGGCTCAGTAGCATACATGTCGGATGCCGCGTGGGTGGTGTTACCATTAATAATATCAGCTACGCGGACGACATGGTGCTGCTGGGCCCGACTGCGGGATCGATTAGAGAGATGTTGAGGGAGGGAGCGCAGGGCACTGGCGGTCAGAAGGAATATGTTGGCGCGCAGGTTTTACCGTTGTACTAATCAGGTTAAAATAACCCTTTTTAAAGCTTATTGCCAGGGTATTTACACGGGAAGTCTGTGGGTCTGCTTTATCAAAAGATCACTGGAGGTCCTGCGAATCCAATATAATGATGTAATCAGAATGCTGTTGGGACTACCCCGGTTTTGTAGCGCATCCGAGATGTTTGCGGTGAATCGAACTGATGACTTTTATTGCGCGGCGTGCTAATCGATCTATCACCACTATATAAGGTTTATTGGCGACAATAGTCCTGTCAGTAATGATAAGCCGATCCCAGTACAACGTGCCATGGTCATTTTCGAGAACTGGGTCGAGCACATACTTGTAATACTGTACCTCAGAGTTCACAAGTTTATATTTCAAAGCAAGTTGCTGGTGAATAATCCTAGCCACTTGGTTATATCTGTGCAAGTATTCGCCGTTAGCCAGACGAGAACTACCAGAGATAATATGTCTGATGGACTCACCCGGACGGTGGCATGCCCGACACACGTCAACCGTCCCGGTCTTCCTTATATGTCTCTATATATATATATGGTAGTTATTCGTCAAGATAACTTCCACAGACGAATCCTTAAGTTTCCTCGAAGAGGTCCCCAAAACGTAACCAGGATACGGACGCTAAGAAATCTACAGCGGGCTCATGAAGAGCCTGTGAGAGATAGAAGCGCGCGTGCAGCTCCTTGCTTTGCCTTGCTTGCTTGCTTTTTTTTTCTTCTTGCAGTCGTCGGTAGTAAGTACTACAGGTTTGCGCCAGTTCTCTTTAGCCATGGAGAGCGGGGTGAGCCCCTTGTGAACTGCGACCACACCCATGCATACCCACTTCGGTTTTAAAAAAATATTCCCTGAGACTGCATACCTCGCGGTTGTGAAAGGTCTTCACATTTAAAAAGCCTCGACCCCACACTTCTGCGGGATATACAGTCTCATCACCGATGATCGTGGGTGATAGGGCGTCAAGAGTAATAATAATAATAATAATAATAATAATAATAATGTTTATTTAGTCAAAAATAAAGCATCGTAGTACACGTTAAAAAAAATATACAGTTTTACAAAATAAGTACTATATCTGCAAACGTGTGGGTGAGCACTGCTCTCCTAGCTAGGTTAAGAAAACCTGTGTTAAGGAGAAGCAGTCCGGTCCCCTAAGGTACAATGACGTAAAGGTTACATAGTGCTTCTGATGTTACTGTTACAATTTTGAAGTATTGAGATGGACAATTTCAAGTTTACGATACGTTTTATTAAACGTGAAAATAAAATATTTTAAATTTTAAGGTAAATAAATGTGTGTGCGTGTGTGTTTGTGTGTGGTGTGTGGTGTGGGGGTTTGTGTGTGGTGTGTTTGTGTGTGTGTGTGCCTGTGTGTGTGTTTGCTCATCCATGTTGTTTATGTTAAGATTTTTTCTGTTTCGTCGTATGACTTACTTTGGAGGTATGATTTCACAATCTTTTTGCATTTGTAATACGGTAGTCCGTAGATTTGACACTCTTCGTTTATTTTATTATATAAGAACGGACCAAGAAAATAGAAAAATTTCTTTACAAACATTGAGCGTACTCGCGGCAGGGTACATATCCTATCTTTTCGACGTTTACTACGTTTTTTATTTTCTATAATTCGGTATGGGATTTTGCGGTGTTGCAGAATGACTGACTGTAGTATGAAGTGTTGCCGAACATTTAGAACTTTGCAGTGATCGTATAGTTGGTCGGTTGGAAAAAGAATAGAACGAAAAGTGGCCACTTTTAATATGGCCCTATGTGCTACTTCTAGCGGCTTGAGGGTGGTTTTTGCTGCGCCGCCCCAACAGGAAATACAATAAGTTAAAATGGATAGGCAAAGTGCGAAATAGACATTGCGTATTATAATGGGATTGGCAATATACCGAAGAGTTTTAAATATGTATATAAGTTTGCGAACTCGTCCAGTTAGCAGACCGATATGACATTTAAAATTGAGATTTCTGTCTAAGACTATTCCCAGGTATCTGATACTTTCAACAGAGGTTAAAGGAGGACATTGACAATTTGAACGCTGTATTTGTGGATGACAAGTGTGAGCGTTGATTAAAATTGGAGTCTGTGGTTGAGAGACCGAGCTGTTCGAATAAGTCAGAAACTTGGTTTTGGAGGTATTTAGGGTAAGAGTGTGGGAATTAAGCCAATTTAAGGCAACGTCAAAGCCAAGCTGAGCTAGGTTCTCGAGTTGTGACCAGGAATCCGCGGTGAAGGTTATTGCGGTGTCATCTGCAAATGATATAGAGTACATCAAAACTGGCATAACCCAACCGTTGAAGGCACGCACCTTGTTTCCGCCTGAAAGAAGACTAAGCAATACCTTCTTCAAGCGACCAAAGAAGCGCTCCTTCAACGATTGCTTCATGTCAGCAACTTTGATGCCTAATGCTTCCGACATACCCAAATACTTATAATTTTCGAATGAGGAGAGTAATCTAAGGTATATGGAATCCGAAAGTTGAATTCCCTCGGATTCCAAAATCTCACCTCGTTTTACATGCATGACTGCACATTTGTCCACACCAAATTCCATCTTGATGGCGCTACTGAAAGTTTCAGTTACCTTCAGTAGGTCCATCAGTCGCAATTTGTTGGGGGGAAGGAGTTTCAAGTCGTCCATGTAGAGGAGGTGAGATATGACCTGACCACCTCTCTTCAACCGATAGCTTAGACCTGAATCCTCCAGCAGTTTGCTTAGAGGATTCAGGGCTAAGCAAAACCAAAGTCGACTCAAACTGCCGCCCTGAAATATTACCCTTTTAATCCATACAGGCTCATCGTTCCCCTGGATCTGTCGGCACCCTGGATAGCGAAGGGCCGTCCTCTTTTGCCCCATACACGACTCAAGGAAGGTGCGTAGAGTTGCATCTATCTTGTACAACTCCAGCACCCTCATGAGCCATGTGTGTAGCACGGAGTCGTAGGCCTTCTTATAATCTATCTAGCAAGTCTACAGATCCTTGCGGGATCGACGGACCTGTTGGCTAATGGCCATGTCGATGAGGAGTAGCTCCTTAGTACCGCGGGACCCGTTCCTACATCCATTTTGATAGGCAGACATAATCGAATAACTATAACTATATAACAACTAACTAACTAACTATATAATAACTATATACTCTATAACTATATGTGTGTATTAATTTTCGCTTTCAAAATAGATGTAAGAAGTTTATACTCGTAGACCGTCGGAAAACACGTGATCGGTCTATAATTCTTGGGTTTCGCGGGACTACCTGACTTATGGAGTAGGTGGGTAACGCCTGTTGTTAGAAACTGCGGTAGCAACCCAGACTCTAAGGATGACTGGAATTGAGTGGCCTGGCAAGTCTGTGAACTAATTAGTCATTTCAACCAAAAGTGGTGCAGTGGTGGTTTCCAATTCGGTAACGGACGGACCGCTTTGGCTATATCTAATGGTGTGATTAGGACTATTTCCATTTCTGGTGTAGTTCCACACACTCGCTTGACATCCTGCATCCAGTCAGCCTCAGCGTGACAGACATGCACCGACCAGATGCTGCGCCAGATCGCAGTCGTGGTGGCATCATCCGGGTGGCACACGTCCGTCACATTTTTTTGCAGGTCAGGTTTTTTAGTGTTGTGGTTTGATTATAAAAAGTTCATTGTAGAGCGAGCTTTGAGTTAACCACGGTATTCGATAGATTGCGTGGAGTAAATGTTGTTATTTTCTGAATCGTGGGATTAAGTTTCCGCAGAAGAGTGAGATTCGTTCGTATTTTAAAGGAAAAGTCAAAGTCAAATTATTTGTTTCAAATAGACACTTAAAAGGCACTTTTTAAATTTACAAAAATTATAATTTCTGGACTTAGAAGAAAAAAAAATCGAAAATACAGTAGTTTCGTAGATGCTGTTCTGGTTCTGGAGTCTGGGCCAGGCACTTGGAATAAAAAAAATGGTTCTGGATATAAAAAAAAAATACAGAAATTAGTTCTTTACATATAGATTACATTGGTGATTGGATCTATTCGGTTCTATTCTACAGGAAAACCTATAAGAGACTTCTTATCCAACTTCTTATCAGGAAAACATGTAAGAGACTCCTTTATGAGACTTCTTATAGGTTTTAAAATAACATGGTAAATCTCTCAATATTGTGCGTACACACTTACATTTGTAGTTGGTATGTATGGAAGAACATGTTTTTCATCTACAATGTTGAGTTTGTTTTTGGAATAAAAAACGTTGTAGATAACAATATATTCATTGTACGGAGTTACGAACACCACGTGAGTTCAATTCGCACTTGTCCGGTTTTTTATAGGAAGTCGCCTAGACTGTTTTTGTAATTAGTTTTTTTTAACGATGAACACTTAAATAATGAATTTTTAAAGCAGGGGTGTGTTTTTAATGGTTTTCGGGAGTAAAAAGAGGTCTAAATCAAAATTATGTGTAAAATTTTCGGTATGGGTATCTTCTTATTTTTACAGGGCACCGCCGCCGTGCCGAAAATCAGAAAATCTAAATCCAAAATGACGGCCATAACCAGAGGTGGATCTTAGTAAATGGGTTGCTTTTCTCACGGGCAATCTCTATATAATCGTGTTTAGAGAAGCATTTTCTTAATTAAAATATTTTTTTAGGATATTTATTTATTTGGGATCTCCAATAAAGGATACACATTTAGAATCACAATAATATTATACTGATAATTTCATCGTATTTTTATGTGTTTTCTTGGAAAATTTTCAACAGAGTTCTTAAAGCGTGATCCTTCTTCACCATGATAACGCTTCAGCAGACTCCGTCAGACGGGCAGTCGATTTATTGAGTACGGTAGGTGCACAGATAATGAGCCCCGACCCGGCTTTGACCTTTTATAATATATTAATATTAATTCTCAAAAATAAAAGTGACACTTCGTCGCATTGACATTATGGACCCTGAAGACGCAGTGTCTGCATTCTAAAGGGCTGTGGTAGAGAACTCCAGGTACCGCTTCCCACCAGGCAAGATCAGAAGATTCTTCCTTTTTAATTGAGGAGTGATACACACCTACTCTAAGCGACACATTATTGTTTTACGACATGTATGCGAACGAAGTCACAAGCACAGCTAGTAATTAACTAAATTAGTAACGCTTACGCCTGACCGCTTTTGAGAGAAGACAGAATCTTAAGGCGCTGACAAGACCCAATTGAACAAAATAGGCTTCTCTTAAGAAAGAAAAAATCCAAATCTGTATAGTTTGTGGTAAATATATATATGTTAATTTTGAACATATTTCCTAAAACTTGGTTGTTACCAAAACGCGTTTTGAAAAAAAAAAACTCAATACAAACTAACGTTAAACTAACCTCTTACCTTGAGTTCTAAACCAAAATATCTGTATTAAATATCAACACACGTTACGTATTTAATTAATAACAAGAACGACTTATTTGAATGCAGAACTTAGTTGTTTTTTATTTTCGATTACTTTACTCAATTTTGAGTAAATAGACAATTGCTTCATATTTAGCAATAAATTACAAGCGTTGTGTCATCGCGCTTTTCTATGCAATCTGACAGTGACCGCGGTTTAGGTGTTGTCAGCGTCTTAAATGCGTTGTTAAATCTTTAACAGGCACTTTAGAGGATTATTTAGTATGAAATTAAATTTCGGGATTACCGTAAAGCTCTTGAGTTCTGAAGGCGTACAAATATCCAAGAATACAATACACCTCTGTAGTGATTTGACTAAAACCTTTAAAAAAAAATTCTTTAAATAAATGGTTAGTCAGAAGAAAACAAATCGAAAAATAAACCGACACCCAAAATTATTCTCAATTCATTGTTAGAAACAAGACTATATTATATCAGCCTGTGACTGTCCTACTGCAGAGCCCCTTCTCATACAAAGAAGACATAAAAGCTTGCTCATTTGAAGTAGACAAACAAACTTCTGAAATACTCAGTTATTTTAAAACCAATGAAGCATCAATTAATTAGCCTTAATAAAGCATCAAACATTAAAATACCTAATTAGCAGTATTAACTCGAATTTTATAATTTCATTGAAAGGGACGCGCCAGAAGATAATTAATCGAATATACATTACGTACAGTTGAATAAATAAATAATTCATCAATTAATTAGGTATAATAAAAGCACCGAGAATATTGTTGGAAGGCGAAACAGATGTTACAGAATTTTCGATCATAATGAGCGAATCATTTGTAGGATTATCGAAATCTCATTATGAATGATGGGAATTTGAAAGGCCTTTGTTCGTACTGTTGATGCATTTTGGTTGTTTTCCCTAACTTACTAACATAGCACTGGATTTATGAACCATCGGACCATGATAACTTTAACGAGGGGGAATCGTGGTCAAATGATTACAGCCGCATGGGTCGATCGAAGGTTTAAGCTATGCTTGCCGCGATCGGTTCGTGGATCAGTAACCATCCATTAGATATCTAGACCTTTCTGTGGGTCAGAAAGCACGTCAGATCAGACAGATCGCAGATCGGCAGATCTTTGACAGTCGTTACGGGTAAAGCCTGAGAACCAGTCTTACCAAGGGGTATCGTATTACCCAGTAACTGGATTGTGGAGGTCAGATAGGCAGTTGCTCCATGTAAAGTTCTGTTACTCAACTCCATTCGGTTAAACTTTTTTTTTTTTGGGTGTGATTTTATCAAACAACTTCTTCCGCTCTGGGGGGAGCGGGAGGGTGTGTCAGACCCTTACTGACTAAAACCCACCCGTGTCCCTTCCGTTGCCTGTGTTGCCAGGGGCCTCGGTTACCCTTTTGTACCGTCCCAAGACCCCGGCAGGCATCGGCTTAGTGGACCCCTACATTCGTGCTGACAACATCTCTTTGAGGCACACGTGGAACACAACGCGCCGTCTACCCGGGCCTGGTCCTTACCGGACGGTAAGCTACCCATTGCTCACCGTTCGCAAGCCCGCGCCTATGGTGGCCGGAAATCCGCCTGATATTCCCGGTGCCCAGGGCGTCTCCTGCGGCGGCTAGTGGAGAGAGGGCGCAAAATTTGCCTTTCCCTCAACTGTCCCGCCTGCTCCTTTGCGAGCATTACTGCTTCGCAGAAGGAGGTGTCGGCTGCCCATGCCCTCTCGCTCCGTAACATGGTCTGAACCAGGGCCGGACGCGAGAGATCTCTAACGTCGATCGCCTCCACAAGGACATGGTAGTGCTCTGCCCAAGCCGGGCAGACCTCCACCGTATGCTCCAACGTGTCCTCCGGGCGATCAACACAGTGGTGACATCCGGTCGTTTCCTCCTGCCTTACACAGGAACCTACCGAAGCTGCCATGTCCGTTGAGGACCTGCGTCAGGTGGAAGGTGAGGACACCGTAGCTCCTCTCTAGCCACTCCTCAAAGAGGGGACTTATCGCCGCAATTGTGGCGTGCCCAGCACTGGGTTGCGACAACCGCACTCTTCATGTCGCCGTGAGATCCCGTCGGAGCTCCATTCGCTGTGCCGCGATATGTCGCGGCATCGGAGATACGCCCCGGCGTTTCGCCTGTCGCGCCACTCCCATACGTGCGCGAGTGATCTGGACGCAACCAGATCCCATGGCGGCAATCTGGCAAGGAGGCTTGCTGCCTCACAGGAGACCGTGCGGTATCCCCGGACCAGCCGAATGGCCATGACCCTCTGGGCCGCGCTTAACCGGTGGGCTGGTCGCAGCGCCAGGGGCACACAGGAGCCCCGTAAAGGGCCATGGACCGCACGTCCCCCGCGTAGAACCTCCGGCAGGAGGCGTTTGGACTGGCTTCTGCCCAATCTAGAGGAGATTGGGCAGGAGCCGGTTCAAGGCAGCCCCTGCCCGCTCCAGTTTGGGAGCCAAACGTCGAAAATGCTTCACGAAGTTCCACCGGCTGTCGAAGACGAGTCCCAGGTACTTCATCGTCGACTCGAAGCCGATGGAAACCCCTCCTACCGTTATTTGGGATCCCAACGGTGGCGCGTTCCAAGAACCATGAAAACACATGGCATCGGACTTGTGCAGGACCACCTCGGGTTCCAATTGCCGGATCCTTTCAACGATTTTTGCAACCCCGCGTGCCGCTACTACGGCCGCCGCCTGGTGCGACCTCCGTTGCGTCAGGTCCAACGTGTCGTCAGCGTAGCACACTACGCTGACGCCGCAGGGGAGGTCGGCGTGCAGCACCCAGTCGTATCCAATGTCCCACAGATGCGGCCCCAGGACCGATCCCTGTGGGGCACTGCACGACATCTTTTGCCGGTTTTCACACTCCCTGGTGACCGGGGTAGATGACGGCCCTGTCCGTCAGATAGGCCTCGACCACACGACAGAGGTAGGTCGGCATCTGGTGGTACCGGAGTGCCTCCCTGATGCAACTCCAGGGCAGGGTATTAGGGGCATTGGCGATGTCTAGAGACACCGCCAAGACGACCCCACCCTAGGCGACAGCATTCCCCATCAAACAGTTTTCCTAGGAATCACTCTAGACGAGAAACTACAATGGGGACCACATGTAACATCTCTTGCGGGGCGTCTAAGCTCGGCTGCTTATGCTGTTAGAAAGATAAGACAATTAACAGATGTAGAAACCGCGCGTTTGGTCTATTTTAGCTACTTCCACAGCATTATGTCGTACGTCATTTTACTGTGGGGTCGGGCTGCTGACATTAATTCCATCTTTATTTTGTAAAAGCGAGCTGTCAGAGCCATTTATAATCTACGTTGCCGTGAATCTCTTAGGGAACAATTTAAGAAGATTAATAGTATGACGGTACCTTTTTTTTTTTTTTTGAGGGTGGGAAATCATCAAATAACTTCTCCCGCTCTGGGCGGAGCGGGAGGGTGTGTCAGACTCTTACTGACTAAAACCCACCCGTATTCCTTCCTGTTTCCTGTGTTGCCAGGGGCCTCGGTGACCCATAAGTACCTTCCCGCGACCCCGGCAGGCATCGGCCCTAGTGGACCCCTACTTTTGTGCTGACGACATCTCTTTGAGGCACGCGTGGAATACGACGCGCCGTCGACCCGAGCCTGGTCCTTAACAGACGGTGAGCTACCCATTGCTCACCGTCCGCAAGCCCGCGCCTACGGTGGCTGGAAATCCGCCCGAGATTTCCGGACGCGAGAGGTCTCTGCCGCCGATCGCCTCCACAAGGACACGGCGGTGCTCTGCCCAAGCCGGGCAGACCTCCACCCTATGCTCCACCGTGTCCTCCGGGCGATCCACACAGTGGTGACACCCGGACGTTTCCTCCTGCCTTATCCGACACAGGAACCTCCCGAAGCTGCCGTGTCCGGTGAGGACCTGCGTCAGGCGGAAGGTGAGGACGACGTGGCGCCTCTCCAGCCACTCCTCAAAGAAGGGACTTATCGCCGCAATCGTGGCGTGCCCAGCACTGGGTTGCCACATCCGTACTTTCCATGACGCCATGAGATCCCGCCTGAGCTCCGTCCGCAGTGCCGCGATTTCTCGCGGCAGCGGACTTACGCCCCGGCGTTTCGCCTCCTCGCGCCACTCCCATACGTGCGCGAGGACTTTTGCCTACAGATCCCATGGCGTATGACGGTACCTTGCCAATTCATTTATGAAAATATTATGTATGTAAGAAAAATCTACATCTTTTTAATAAAATAAGTGATAGGCATAATTTTAATACTAGAAATAAAGATAAAATAGATCAACCAGTTTTCAGATTATCTAAAGTATTATGTCAAATGTTACAACAAAATACCTTCTGATATATTGCAATTAAATGATAGAAAATTTAAAACTCATGTTAAAAGTACACTTTGTAAACAAGCATATTACAAATTAGAGGATTATATCCAAGATAAGAATGCTTGGAAACTTGCTGGTCCAGTTCCATAAGACAATCTAGAGTCTAGACAAAATCAATCTGGTTGCTATTTTAATTGTACAATTTATTATTTGATACAAATAATAAATCAACGTTGAATTTAAATTCTGTGATTACTTTAACTCATACACTGACCTATTACTTTATTTATTATTTTTTTTAGGAAAACGTATACTTTTACAATGTTTGTAAATATGTCAGCATCATGTATCTATCACATAATTAATTTATCTGTCATTGCTTTATTTTTCATTCTTTTTTTACCTATTTTGGTATAGTAATTTTATTCTAGGTGCATCGTCTTCACATATAATTTTAAAATGTACATATACAACATTTTGTACAACATTTTAAAAGAGTAACGGTGGGGTTTCTTGCCCGTTCTTCTCCATACGAAACTACCTTTTGGAAGGGGCAACTAGAATCAAATCATTTTTTTTTGTAAATTTTGACGTTCAAAAGTGCCTTTCATGTGCCTATTTGAAATAAATAATTTGACTTTGACTTTGACCAGCTGGCCGACGAGGCGGTCTGCCTTGATTCTTTCAAAGAGCTCGGCCACCTCGTCGATTCGGTTAGACTGGAAGCCGACCGCAACATAGTTGGAAAGAGGCTAGGAAGAGACCATGATAACGTTGTTGGATGAGCCGAATCTAGCAGTAGCTAAATAATTATAGACCATACAGGCTATCTGTATGGTCTATAATTATTTAGCTACTGCTAGATTCGGCTCATCCTGTTAATTAAAATTAGTTAAGAGGCTTAGAACAGGTAAAGCGTGGTCACTGTTGGACTACATAGAGTAGAAAGAGAAGCGCGATGACACAGCGCTGGTAATTTATTGCAATAAAGAAGCAATGATTTATTTACAAAAATCTATTGATTGGGTAAAAAAATTAAAACACATTTATGCTAATAAATGTTGTTTGTAGAATAATCTGACAAAAAAATCAGAATGATTGCTTGTATATTAATATGGTATTTAATCGTTGAAAGAAATTTTTAGAGATATGTTCGTAATCTTTTTCTATCGTATCAAATTCGTTGTTTTCAACACACTATTTACCTAGCATATGTCTTGAAGAATATCATGTATTTTTCTGATTTTGTTTACTGCATTGGATCATATACTTTAGGCATTGTAAAACTTATAAAACTTGCGTTTAGCTCCTGTAGTCCCATTAAGGACATTGGCCTGGCTAGATAATTGCTGTTTCCAGTATAAATACCCATTAAGTTTAAGTAGACAGATGCAAATAATAGGCTCTGGAGGAGACTCTGGATTCCGAAAACTCACTAAAAAGCTAGCCGTTGCTTTTGAAGTATATTTCTATTTAATCTTCGTGCTACGGTTGAAAAAGGTTACACACAGTCCTATTGCATTTTATCAGCACCATATTTTTATATCCTTGGAATAAAAATCCAATACATCATACCCGAATAAAAATATGCCAATTTAATCCAAAGAAAACCATTGGTCGCAAAATTTTTCATTACGGTACAAGATCTTGCAATAAAAAGAGGCTACAGTGTTTTACGTTACTTTTCGATATTTTTACGGGAAATTCGCTTTTTTACGCAGCCAATGCCTTACATAAATGTCACTTCAGGAAATATTTTATTTTATTTAGTCCAAAGATAGACATATTTTTCACAAATTGACGGTATTTATTGGTCCTTACGTTATGTGAATTGATATGAATGACTTTCAGATAATATGGGTGAGCTGGTTCTTATGCTTATGAGAAAATAAGTTATCATCGCTTATTTTGTTATTATTATATTTCCGTGACGAGATTTTCTTTTTTTTTGGGTTCGAAAATTATTAAATTACTTATCTAGCTTTAGGTGGAGCGGGAGGGTGTGTCAAACTCTTACTGACTAAAACCAACCCGTGTTCCTTCCGTTACCTGTGTTGCCAGGGGCCTCGGTATCCCTTTCGGACATTCCCGAGACCACGGCAGGCATCGGCCCTAGTAGACCCCTACTTTTGTGCGTGACGAGTTGATGACACTATTCTGTAGTAAGTACATTAGTTTGTTATAATTTAATTGAGTAAGTTTTAATTTAATATGTTAATTACTTTGAATAATGGACAAGTTTATAATTATTTGATGTTTACTACTAATAAAAATAACAAACCTATATATGTATATTTGTACGCCGTTAAGGCAAAACATGACTGTGATATAATTTAATGTAACACCTTCCATGCCATGTGTGTATACTCATGTTTAGGACAAATCATACAATTTTGCAATACTAATATCGAACAAGGAAGGTTCCGTGTGGTGCCGGACGTAAAGAATAGTACCATCCCATTTCTTCCCATGGGTGTCATAAAAGGCGACTAAGGGATTTACTAGAGAATGGGCTGCAGCGTTCTCTATGCATATTAACACCATACTGCAATCGCCCACCCGCCTGCCAAGCGTGGCGATTATGGCAATCTCTCCCTCCCCCTAAATGACAAGCACTAAAAAAATACGGCCCCTAGTACCCGGCGGACCGCTTAACCTTGGCTACGGTAGCGGTCAAGGCTACGGTGAGGCAATGGGTGCTAAGGATCCCTGGAAGAGATCCGGCTACCACAACCACCGAAAACTAGACCTGGCAACATATAACACGCGTACACCCCGGACCGACGAGAAGATCATCGAACTCGAGGAAGAATTGAGCAGGTTACTATGGGGTATAGTACTCGTAGGATTATCTGAAGTCCGAAGAGAGGGGGAGGACTCGATTATCCTCAAATCCGGGAACTTGCTCTATTTCCGGGAGGGCGACCAACAGTCCCAAGGTGGTGTCGGGTTTAGCGTCCACAAGTCCCTTGTGGCCATGCATGGCTCTAAAACTCACTTCACCGTTGTCATGGAGGACTTTAACGCGAAGTTTTATGGAGAAGGAAGGCCTCTATATGATGAACTCCTTCTTCAGAAAACGTGAGCACAGAAAGTAGACCTGATGGTGCAACAAAAAATGAGATTGACTTCATTATGTCGACGAAGAAGCAAGTATTCAATGATGTCTCTGTGATCAACGCGGTGAAAACCAGAAGTGATCACCGAATGGTAAGAGGCACATTGAATTTAAATATCAAGCTGGAAAGATTTTGACTAATGAAGTCTACGCTCCGCCCAGCACCGATCCAAGTCCAAAACCCCGAGAGGTTTCAGCTCGAACTTCAGAATCGTTTCGAGTGGACTGTGGAGCTCTGTGGACGATTATAACGATGGGTTCGTGGAAACTGTCCATACGGTCGGGTCTAAGATCTTCAAGACCCGTCGTACAAATAGAAACAAGAAGCTCTCTGATCCTACTATACGGCTCATGGAGGAGAGGCGCGAGATGATCCTTCAGTCTTCAGTTGATGCGCTCAAGTACCGCCAGCTCAATAGACGGATCTCTAAGTCCTTAAAAAGCTACCTTCGCCGCTTTAATACAGAGCGCATTAAGGACGCGATAGAGCGGAATAATAGCTCCAAGGTCTTTACAAGAGATCTGTCTATTGGGCAGAGTCAGCTTATGAAACTGAATACCAATGATGGCAGGATCGTATCTGCCAAACATGAGCTGTTGAGAGAGATCGAGAGTTTCTATGGACAGTTACACACGTCAACAGATAACGCTTTTTTTTTTTTTGAGGCTGGGAAATCACCAAATAACTTCTCCTGCTCTGGGCGGAGCGGGAGGGTGCGTCAGACTCTTACTGACTAAAACCCACCCGTATTCCTTCCTGTTGCCTGTGTTGCGGGGGCCTTGGTGACCCACAAGTACCTTCCCGCGACCCCGGCAGGCATCGGCCCTAGTGGACCCCTACCTATCTGCTGACGACATCTCTTTGAGGCGCGCGTGGAATACAACGCGCCGTCGACCCGGCGGCTAGGGGCGAGAGGCCGCGAAACTTGCCTTTCCCTCAACCGTCCCGCCTCCTCCTTCGCGAGCATTACTGCTTCGCAGAAGGAGGTGACGGCTGCCCATGCCCTCTCGCTCCGTATCATGGCCTGAACCAGGGCCGGACGCGAGAGGTCTTTGCCACCGATCGCCTCCACGAGGACACGGCGGTGCTCTGCCCAAGCCGGGCAGACCTCCACCGTGTCCTCCGGGTGATCCACAGAGTGGTGACACCCGGACGTTTCCTCCCGCCTTATCCGACACAGGAACCTCCCGAAACTGCCGTGTCCGGTGAGGACCTGCGTCAGGCGGAAGGTGAGGACGCCGTGGCGCCTCTCTAGCCACTCCTCAAAGAGGGGACTTATCGCCGCAATCGTGGCGTGCCCAAACAGGTAACCCTGGTATGAATATGGCAAACGACCCAAGAGCTAGATTGACCCGACACTACACCGAAGACATCCCGGACAACAGCTTGTACGAGATTAGGATGGCTCTGAAGCAGCTAAAAAAAACAATAAGGCGCCGAGTGATGACGGAATTAGGGCTGAACTTCTGAGGGCCGCCGGTGGAAAACCCGTTCTCATGGCCCTCCAGAAGCTGTTTGGTTCCGTCATACTCGAGTGCAAAACGCCACAGGCATGGAACAGAGGTGTGGTGATACTGTTCTTTAAGAAGGGCGACAATACCCTCCTTAAGAATTATAGGCCCATCTCACTTCTGAGCCATGTCTACAAGCTGTTTACAAGAGGCATCACGAACCGTCTCGCGCGCAGGTTTGACGACTTCCAGCCTCCCGAACAAGCTGGATTCCGTAAAGGCTTTAGCACTGTAGACCACATACATACGCTACGGCAGGTTATACAGAAGACCGAGGAGTATAACCTGCCTCTCTGCTTAGCGTTTGTGGACTACGAAAAAGCCTTTGATTCGATCAAGACATGGGCTGTACTGCAGTCTCTTCAACGGTGCCAGATCGACTATCGGTACATCGAGGTGCTTAAGTGTCTGTACGAAAACGCCACTATGTCAGTCCGACTCCAGGATCAGATTTCGAAACCTATCCTTCTGCAGCGAGGTGTGAGGCAGGGAGACGTTATCTCTACGAAACTGTTCACCGCTGCACTGGAAGATGTCTTCAAAGTTCTGGACCAGTTCAGAACTAGAAGAAAGGGCCAGGCATCAACATCAATGGCGAGTACATCAATCACCTTCGGTTTGCCGACGATATAGTTGTCATGGCTGAGACTATGGAGGACCTCAGTACAATGCTCGATGACCTCAGTAGAGCTTCCGCAAGAGTGGGTCTTAAAATGAACATGGACAAGACAAAGATCATGTCAAATGCCCATGTTACACCCACTCTCATGAAAATCGGAGACGTTACGCTCGAAGTTGTGGACGAGTATGTTTATCTAGGACAAACTGTCCAGTTAGGTAGGTCCAGTTTTGAGAAAGAGGTCAATCGTCGAATCCGACTCGGCTGGGCAGCGTTCGGGAAGCTACGCAATATCTTCTCGTCCTACACACAGTGTCTCAAGACGAAAGTCTTTGACCAGTGCGTGTTGCCAGTGATGACCTATGGCACTGAAACGTGGTCGCTTACAATGGGCCTTATTAAAAGGCTAAAAGTCACTCAAAGTGCAATGGAGAGGGCTATGCTTGGAGTTTCCCTACGTGATCGAATCAGAAATGAAGAGATCCGCAGGCGAACCAAGGTTACCGACATAGCCCGAAGAATTGCCAAACTTAAGTGGCAGTGAGCAGGGCACATTGCTCGCAGAACAGATGGCCGATGGGGCCGAAAAGTTCTGGAATGGCGACCGCGTACCAGAAGACGTAGCGTTGGAAGGCCTCCTAGAAGGTGCACCGATGACCTTGTGAAGGCCGCAGGAATCCGCTGAATGCGGGAAGGACAAAACCGGTCGAAGTGGCGGTGCTTGGGGAGGCCTATGTCCAGCAGTGGACGTCTTTCGGCTGATGATGAATATCAAATCAAATCAAAATATTTTTATTTTTATTTCACATAAACCTAGCTTCTGACGTTTCATAAGTGCCCATGTAGGGCACTTATGAAACGTCAGAAGCTAGGTGCACGGTTCCAATGGGTCGTTTCCTATGGAGAAGAGCCGGCAAGAAACTCCACGGTTACTCTTTTAAAAATAATTGGCTTTTACAATGTTTTCAAATTACAGTGTTAATAGATATGGGAGGACAGTGTAGGCCTGTCGAGACGTACCAGGTACGTACCAAAAAAAAAAAGAAAAATGTCTACAAAATATCTAGTCTATTAAGCCTACAACGTTCTCACATTCACAAGGTACACACAAATCTGTGTAAAATATTAATAAAATAATAAAAATAAAAACCCATTTAAACCAAATGAACCATTACAACAAGTCTAAAATCAAAATTTTAGGTATATAATGTCAAACAGTGAAAATAATATGTCAAAAAGAAAATTTGTATAAAAATAATAATAATAAACATCGTAATTTGGGAGCAGTTAATAGACATGTACATAGTTATGCCGTTTATGAGGTACCAGGGAAGCCACATGTGCAGAAGGAATTATTGCCAAACTTCCTTGTCTTCCACGTAGTCTTTAATCTTATAATATTTGTTTTTGGAACAAAAGGAGAGGTTTATCGAACAAAAATGTCGGGATATGACGTGAATTCGAATAACCTATATTTTTTTTATTACAGCGCTGTGTTAGTGAAATGCGTGTGCATGACAATGTTCTTTTTTTGAAATGGAGTTGCATTATGAAATTTAGTACAAAATTATAGCACTCGTTTAGATGATAATTATTATGGTTAATATGACACTGGTTGTTTTACTGTTGGCAATAAGCTAACTGTTTCAGAAACTTTCATAGAGTATGTATGGCATGGGTGTAAATAAATAATCTTATCTTATCTTATAATATCATCCAATTACTGCCTCACTGCAGGGCAAAGGCCTCTTATGAAACAGAGAAGATGATCACCACGCTTGCTCAAGATGGCTTGGCGATTATAAACTTGTATTAAGAGCGTGTACGTCGTTCGGCATTTCATACAAATTTTCAAGTCCACCGCTAGCTAATTTAATTTGACCCTGTAAAGATGCATACGAAAAAGTATAGATAGGTACAGTCAACCGCACCTCGATGGTAACCGTTTTTTTTTTGAGCTGGCCTAAGGTAGTACGGATTTTCAGTGGAATGCGGCTGGAGTGGTGGATGTTGTGGCTTTGTTACGTGCAGTATGTACCTAGTTAACTCCCGGAGGCACTGCCGAAGGTTTTTAAAAAGAAAACAAGAAAGTCTAGTCGCGAAGACGTTTTAATGCAGACTAACTAACTTAAATATAAATCTAATACAAATCTTAATACTAAGTTCTTATCTCTACGGATGCGTGTCGCCGGGTGTTAGACATAACATCCCAGCGCTACCGCGAATGCTATATCAGCGGCCGCCCAAGGCGCGTACCAACTAATACGATGTTATAATGTTAGGGGTTGATACAGCATGTATAACTCCTCCCCCCATAAGTCCAAAATTATCGGAGGGATGATTATTGTCACTCCGATCATTTCTACAGAAACATTTTTTTATGGTTCTACCATACATACGAGCTACGAATACACAAATAGTTAAGACTATAATTATATATAACACTAGAGTGCCGACGCTAACACTTTCATATTTATTAACTTTTCACTGTCGTTTTTCATTTCACTTTTACTAACTTCTAATAAGTTGTTTAGATGTAGCAGATTTATTAAATCACTGGTGTCCATGTTGATGGGATTCCGTTGTAGGTGTGGCTCGATGGCGGTTACATCAGGGAGGTTGACAATTGGTAATTTCGAAGATCTAATATTACTTGTGGTAGTATGATTAGATTTCAGGGCAACTTTACCAATCTTGACGTCGCAGTGTCCATTCAAGGTAAGAGAGTAAGTACCTTTTATTTTTTCTTTCGTTATCTCGCTGTTGCAGATCTCTGATAGTATGCCTTCGGTTTTACTATAGATAATCCATCGTCTTTTCAGATTCTATTTTGAGAGTGTGAATTTCGACTGGTACAGGATTACACGAGCTTGTGTTATGAGAGAATCTCATCAATGCGGTTATACAGGTATCTTTGATTGGCAGCTGGGACTCGTCCTCGAAGGCTTCCTTTAGTTTTTTACAGGTTTCACATGAATTAATTATTGTAGCAACAGTTACGTCCATATTTATCCAGAAGTAGTTTCGCTTTATTTTCATGAGAGTTTCTTTAATGATAGCTGGTTTTACCCTGGTGGTACGTAAGTACGACTGAACGTTGCACGTCTTCGTCCTCCGCGTATATAATTATTTTCGTGCATTCGTAAATTTTAACAGTATCCTTTTTAAATAGTTTAATAACAGCGTCTGTAAACTAATTGCGGTGTATTTGATCCTCAAAATAAAAAAAATATTTTAGTTTAGGTTTTATGTATTCTAGAAGAAATTGTTTTACTAGCTGTGGATTATCTACAGGAAAGTGTAGCTCAATTTTTTTTTTGTTTTTCTCGTGATGTGTGTATCTTTTACTGATAATTGATTTCTGTTCTAGGTAAAAAAAAGAACTTAATGGGGCTTCGTGTCTACAGCTTCATCTAGAATAGGGATACCTTCTGTATCGATATCTTGTGCTGAGTGTATTGTTTCAGGTAATGAACCTGCTGTAAGGGTGCTAGAGGGAGATGCTCGGACTGCATAAGAATACGTAATTTCTGAAGGTGATGGGGCGACCAACGATTCTGAAGAGTCTGATATTGCTTTTTGACTGTCAGGTCTTTCAGTATCACCTACATTACCCTGTAAGGTGTGTTATTATCTTCATGGGTAAGTACATTTAATTTTATACGGGACAGCCAAAATAGCAACGCAGACAGCATTGCTATTTTGGCTACCTTTCTTGTGTATTATATCGAAATCAAATTCAGCTAACCTTAGTTTCCACCTAGTTAGCTTACTTACTATTCGGCTCTTTGTTTGAATTAAGCCACGGTAACGGTCGATGATCTGTATATACTGTGTTATTTGCGTCCATACAAGTATGGACGGAAATGTTTTGCTGCCCACACTATCTATCGCTAGCAATTTTTTCTCTATAGTAATATAACGTGTTTCGGCATAGTTTAATTTCCCACTGGCGTATGCAATGGGTTTTTCATTCCCAATAATTCCTTGTGAAAGGACAGCATCAATGGCATAATTTGACGCGACTGTAGTTAGAATGAAGGGCTTTGAAAAATCAAGGAATTGTAGTATAGGAGCGTTGTCTAGTAGTTCTTTGCATCTTTGAAAGGCATCGATATATGATTGAGTAATTTCTATTTTATTTCTCTTTTTTAGGCGTGAAGTAAGGGGTTGTGTGACTTTAGAAAAGTCCTTATACATTTTCTATAATAGCCAACCAGGCCAAGAAAACTTTTGATTTCGGTGGATGTGCGGGGAAGTGGGAAGTTAAGTACTGCTCTGATTTTATCATCGTTAGGTTCTAGGCCATGTTTAGTAATCTTGTGTCCCAAGTAAAGTACCTCCTTTATCAGAAACTCACATTTGTCTAGCTTTACTTTAAGGTTGTTTTGTCTAAGGCGATCAAATGTTTTTCTTAACTTTTCAATGGGTTCCTGTAAACTATTAGAGTATATTATTACGTCATCTAAATAAACGAGGCAATGTATCCATTGCGCGTTGGAAAGTTGCAGGTGCAGTTTTAAGCCCAAACGGCGAGCAGGAAAACTCAAATTATCCTGATGGGGTTGTAAACGCGGTTTTAGGTCTGATTTATTTGTCTATTTCAATCTGGTGATATCCACTAGCGACGTCTAGGGTGCTAAAGTAAGTTGACTTTACTAGCTTATCAAATAAGTCATTAATATTTGGTAAGGGATACTTGTCATCGGTCGTTATGTCATTTAAACGTCGATAGTCTGTAACCATTCTGAATTTATGTTCACCCGAGGCATCCACTTTCTTTGGGACTAGGTGCACGGGGGCACTCCATGGCAAAATTGACTCTTAAATAATATTATTGTGAAATCATTTGTCAACTTCTTTTTGTATTTCAGCGTTTTGTAACGGTGGATGACGGTAAGGTCTAACAAAAATAGGCTCTTTATTTGTAGTTTTGATTCGGTGCTTTACCTGGTTTGTGAATGTTAAGGGAATATGTTCACAGTAAAATATATCCCTATATTCTAAACAAAGTTTTTCTAAAGCTTCGCGTTCTTCTAAGTTAGTGTGATCTTATCGTAATTTTGCTAAATTCTGTTCCAGTAATTCGTCAATTTCATAGTTATTCAGTAACTCATCCGATGTTACGTTTATTTCACAGGTATTAATGTCATTAACTTTAGTTGTAGTCTAATAAATGTAATAGTCACGCTATATTGTGAAGCATTTGGAATAACAGTTGTCGCAAAATAATCTATGCATGTAACTATAGCGCTAGGCATACGTACGTCATTACCTAAATTTTTAAAGTCAATGATTGCGTCACCGTTATTAA
Source organism: Atethmia centrago (assembly GCA_905333075.3). Classification (NCBI taxonomy): domain Eukaryota; kingdom Metazoa; phylum Arthropoda; class Insecta; order Lepidoptera; family Noctuidae; genus Atethmia; species Atethmia centrago. The sequence continues at coordinate 11,693,494 of HG995386.1, read as the reverse complement.
GGACAGTCGGTACTTTTGCTAGCGTTTCAGTTCAGAGGTCTAAAGTGATTTCACATGTGAGATTGAATATTATAGGTATTTCTATATCTCGTATTCGTAAAATTTGCGTCTTCATATCTGTTGTTGCGTCCAACATTTTTAATAGATCAGAACCTGTTAATCCGTCGTATCGGCTATCGACATCGCAAACATAGAACTTGTGTTTGAGCAAACATTTGAAGGTTTTTAGTAAGGGTATGTATATAACTTGGTCGTGTGAGCTACGTGCATATATGCTTATAACTTGAAATGGTTCGTTGTATCTGTAGGCAGAAAAGTATTGATCGAGTTTTCCTGGACTAATAAAACTTCTTGTACTTCCGGTGTCAATCATTAGGTAGGCATCAATTTCCGGAACATAGATATGTGGTAATCGGTTTATACTATTGCAATTTAAATTGATTACTTCAGGTATCTCTAGGGTAGTGTTCTCGGCCCGACCTTGTTCATCATCTACATAAATGATATACATCGCACATTAATACAAAATGCAGATATCATATGCTATGCTGATGACACGGTTATTCTCCTTCATGTCAAATCGTGAGAATCAGTGCATAAAGAGGCTCAAAATTGTTTGGCTAGTATCAAATGTTGGCTCGATTACAATGTTCTTTCGTTAAATATTGACAAAACGAACTATTTGTGTTTCCATAAAACCCAGGCCTCAGCGCCTAAACGACCACTTGACATCATTTACACTCTGCAACCTGTAACTCTCTCCATTGCAACTGCCAGAAAATTGAAAGGGTAGAATGGATCAAATATTTGGAGGTTATAATAGTTCAGCGGCTCTCTTTCAAGCCCCATATTAACCTGGTGGCCAAACGCATTAGAAAATTGATTCACATAATGAAACTCTTGCGTAACTCTGCCAATAAAAACACTCTTAATATGGTATATGTGGCACTATGTCAGTGAATTCTGTGTTACTGTTTAACCGTATGGGGTGGAGTTGGAATCACCACCATGATCCAAAGCGAACGAGCACAACGATCAGTCAAGTGTCCTTCATTATTGAAGGACACTTGACTGATCGTTGTGCTCGTTCGTTTTTACGCGTCCTTATGGACGCGTAAAAATTTTGCACAACACATGCAAGAATTCTTGCTCAGCCACATATACAACAAAGCGGTAAGAATGTGTGGTATCAGTAACTCTAGAAACAAGCCAAGTAAAAAAGATTGTTCGCAAATGGCTGCTAGCCCAATCATATGGTGAATCTGAATCTCTTTTAAAGGTAATTTCATAATACACTGACACATGCCTACACACACTCACACTCTCTCTCACTCACAAACACACACTCACATTCTTACACATAGTGCACATTGCCATAATAGTCTGTTAACCTACTTTTTGTTTTAATCTTTCTTTCTTTTTTTTACCGTTTTAATTGCATTTTTAAACCTAAACAATGTTTTAATTTCCCTAAAAATTAACGTTTTTCATATGTATCAATGTAATGCGCATTTTCACTATATGGTAATACCACCCATTGACTCCACGAGACAGGCTCGACCTAGTGTGGAGTTCATAAGCAAAATGCTTCCTTTGCGTCTTATTTTGTTTTTGTAAACCTAGTTATTAATGTAGACTATAAGAAAATGTAATACTAACACTGTTTTTGGCAAATAAATATTATTATTATTTTCTTTTATTTCATTATTTACACAATATAATTATATTTTTAAATATTAGAATATACAAAAATATATAAAAACATTTAAAAATATAAGAAAATGGTGGCCCACCGGTATCGGGAACAGGGTCCAAGCTACCGGCGGTCAGGGCTCCAGAGAGAGGAACCTCCTAACAATGCGGGCCGTGTCCAGAAGTACCGCTTTCTGAATCAAGCCCTTAATCCAGCCGTCCAACGTGAGCCTCCTTAGGTGTTGGTCGAGGCTCTTGGCAATTAAGCCATTGGCTGATACGACTATCGGCACAATGATTGCTGAATCTACATCCCACATGTCGACAACCTCGCGAGCCAAGTCAAGATACTTGATCTGTTTATCTTTCTCGGCTTTCACGAGATTCCCGTCATGAGGGACTGTTATGTCAACAATCATTGCGCGCCGCTCTGTTCGATCCACCACCACTATGTCAGGCTTATTGACAACAATAGTCCTGTCAGTGATGATGGATCGATCCCAGTACAGGGTGATATTTCCATTGTCGAGAACTAGGTCGGGCACATACCTGTAGTACGGCACTTCAGATTCTACAAGGCTGTATTTAAGAGCAAGTTGCTGATGGATAATCCTGGCTACAACATTGTGTCTATGCAAATACTCTTCGTTAGCTAGACGAGAACACCCGGAGATAATGTGTCGGATTGATTCTCCCGGACGGTGGCATGCCCGACACATGTCAACCGTGCCGTCCTTCACAATAAATCTCCGGTAATTCTTCGTCGTGATAACTTCGTCCATAATTGCACAGACAAAACCTTCGGTTTCCCCAAAGAGGTCACCGAAACGAAGCCAGGCTACGGACGCTTGGAAATCTACATCGGGTTCATGTAGGGCCCGGAAAAAGCGTCCGTGAAGCTCCTTACTCTGCCATACCTCCCTGCGATCGTTAGTGTCAAGCACTACAAGCTTGCGCCAGTTCTCTTTAGCCAAGGAGAGTGGGGTGAGGCCCTTGTCCACCGCGACCACATCTCGATGCATCCCCACGTCGGCTTCTAGGAAATATTCCCTGAGACTGCATACCTCGCGATTGTGGAGGGTCTTAGCGTTTAAAAAGCCTCGACCTCCACACTTTCGCGGGATATACAGTCTCATTACCGATGACCGTGGGTGATGCATTCGATATGCAGTCAACAGCGTACGGACCCTCCTATCCAAGGCGTCGAGTTCGGTTTGAGTCCATTTGAGTACGCCAAAAGAGTACATCAAAACGGGCATGACCCAACCGTTGAAGGCGCGCACCTTGTTTCCGCCTGATAGAAGACTATTAAATACTTTCTTCAGGCGGTCAAAAAAGCGCTGCTTCAACGATTGCTTCATGTCAGTAACATTGATGCCCAACGCTTCCGACATACCCAAATACTTGTAGGTTTCGGATGCGGAGAGGGCTCTAAGGTTTATGGAATCCGAGAGTTGGGTTCCCACGGATTCCACAATCTCCCCTCGCTTTACATGCATGACCGCACATTTATCCACTCCAAATTCCATCCAGATGGCGCTACTGAAAGTTTCAGTTATTTTCAGTAGCTCCATCAGTTGCAAATTATTGGAGGCAAAGAGTTTTAGGTCATCCATGTAGAGGAGGTGAGATATTACCTGACCACCTCTCCTCAACCGATAGCCTAGACCTGAATCCTCCAGCAGCGTGCTTAGAGGATTGAAGGCTAAGCAGAACCAAAGCGGACTCAAACTATCGCCCTGAAAAATGCCCCGCTCGATCCTTATCGGTTCGCTATTCCTCTGGATATTTCGACATCCTGGATAGCGAAGGACCGTCCTCCATTGCCCCATACACGACATCAGGAAGGTGCGCAGATTTGCATCTACTTTATACAACTCCAGCACCCTCATGAGCCATCTATGTGGCACCGAGTCATAGGCCTTCTTATAATCTATCCAACATGTCAACAGATCCTTTCGGAAACGACGGACCTGTTGGCTAATGGTCATATCAATGAGGAGTAACTCCTTAGTACTGCGGGACCCGTTCCTACATCCATTTTGAGAGGCAGACATGATGGAATTGGTGTCTATATGTTTGTTAATTTTAGCTCTCAAAATGGATGTAAGAACTTTATATACCGTCGGTAAACACGTGATCGGTCTATAATTTTTGGGTTCCGCGGTGCTACCTGATTTATGGAGCAGGTGGGTAACGCCTATCGTTAGGAATTGGGGCAGCGAACCAGATTCCAAAGCAGTCTGGTACTGAGCCGCCAAGCGAGCGTGCGACCCTAAAAACCATTTGAGCCAGAAATTGTGCAGCCTGTCCGGCCCTGGAGACTTCCAGTTAGGTAACGGACGGACTGCACGAGCTACATCTTGGGGGCAGATGGTAATAGCCCCCATTTCTGGTAATGGATCGCAGGCTCGCTCGACCTTTCGAGCCCAATCACCTTCGGTGTGACTGACAGGCACCGACCAGATACTGCGCCAAAACGAACACATGACATCGTCATCTGGCAGGCGCGTGTCAGTCACACCTTGGTCTCGCTGCTCCCAACCCCTATAAACCCACCTTTCATCGCTCTGGAAGGTGCGATTCTGAGTGTATCGGTCAACTCGCCGCTTATACCTACGAATACGGTTCGCCCATGCATACACTTTCTGCTTCAGGAAGTCGATGCGCTCTGTGACACGGGACATATAGTCCTGAGGGCTGATATCAGTCCCTGAGAACGCCCGTCTCACAAAGCGCATCACTCTAGGGCGAGTATTGCCCTCCCTGAAGCAGATTAGTTTGCCGATGAGCGCTCTGGCCCCACCAATACGGCGTTCAATTCTGCACTGCCAAATTGGTACGGTTGGTTTCGGTCGTGTAGCTCTAGAATCATTAGGAAATATTACGTGAGCTACACGACATACCGCTACAGCCGCGCAGTACAGAATCGAATGAGTATCAGTGAGGTCTTCGCAGTCATCAAAATAGTTTGACAACTGCGAATCCAGAACTGCCACTAGCGCCCTATTTTTCTTATGCATGGGCAAACGAGGTAAGCGTGGCCTTACTTCGGGCGACATGAACCGATATTCTCGAATCGCATCCTCCAAAGCACTCCTCAATTCCACATTGCACTGGGTACTTACGTTTGTAGCCCTGTCATCACTCCCCTCGTCAGCTTGATGTGTGTCTAACTGAGGTAAAACTACAACAGTCTGCGACGGGGGGCGATGACATGGCTACTCTGTATTTCACTTCGCAGGCGCTCAAGTACAGTGTCATCCAACATATGATTACGCTGGATAACCCGCACCTGATCCGACAGTCGTTGTGCCGAAACGTTGACAGCTGGCTCAAGCACCTGAAAAAGAGAGAGCATCCGAACACGGTACGCGGTCAGATTGTTTCCCCCCTCTGTAGCCCCATAGTATGAGCGCATGACGTTCTCATTGATAGATCGTGTCCATCTCATGCGCTGCACACTTCCGCCGGGAGCTGGGACCCTATCAGAGGCCGGTGGGCCTCGAGGTCCTAAACCGTCCGGCGGCCGGCGTCCTCCCCGTCGACGAACAGGTGGTGGCGTCGTGGGCGGAGAGAAATACTCGTCGCTCGAGCTCGACGCAACTACCGCGGCCGGTGTCGTCACAGCACTCACAGTGGGGCTGGGTACCGGCGGCGGCGAGGCGGAGCTGAGCGAAGAGTCCGGAGGTGGTAGGCGTGCTCTACGTGCAGCAGCAGCTCTTGTCAACATTCTTTATTATTCCAATTTTCCATATTTTCTGTATTGTTGTTTTATCGGAGGTGACATCTGTCATGTCACCTCCGATTCGGCGGTTTTTAATTAAATTTTGTTACATTTTGCTGTTGTGTAATGGTCTTTTTAAAATTTTCAATGGTTTTCTGTTCTTGGTTTTGTATATATTGTAAAACTCTTGTAAAATTTGTCGAAATTATTATCTTTAGTAAAATTTGGAAAACGGAGACGGAGACGTTCTGTTGACACGGTGTTGCCAGTTATTATTATTATTATTATTATTACAGTCTGCTCGATCCCATGCCTACCCGTATAGCTGCTCGTGCCGTGGACAAGAACCTTTGGCGCCAGATGGGTTAAACTTATTTATTTGGTTCGAGGATACCCGTCGCCGCACGTGAGTGTAATTTTGTGTACTCGAACGCAGCTTTTAGACAGCGGATTTCCTACCGACTGCGCCAGTTAACTCCCGGAGGCACTGCCGAAGGTTTTTAAAAAGAAAACAAGAGAGTCTAGTCACGAAGACGTTTTAATGCAGACTAAGTAGCTAAATATAAATCTAATACAAATCATAATACTAAGTCCTATTCTCTACGGATGCGTGTCGCTAACGCGAATCCTATATCAGCGGCCGCCCAAGGCGCGTACCAACTAACACGTTGTTATAATGTTAGGGATTGATACAGCATGTATAAATACGTACTAGCGGAAAAAATCCACACAAACATCTATAAATAAATAATACAAACAAACTTTCAACACTCTCAAACACAACAAAAACGCCAAGTAGAATTAATTACGCCCAATTATTTACTTTAAAATAATTTTCTTTTGTCAAACAATTGGGGCACTTAAACGCTGAAGCTCAGGAAATTTGGCCTGAATACAAATTATGAACGGCCAATAAAGCGAATAGGGCGAATAATTTATTAAATCATTAGCACTGTGTATTATAACGTAGAAGGATTTGTTATGTAACGTGTTTCACTTAATTAGGCTTAGACTTAGGACAAAGCGGTAATGAGGTTTCATGAAGTGTGAAAACTCGAAAATTCTTCAGTAAATAACTTAATATCACTCCTGTGTTCCTCAAAGTGATAGCCAGAGGTGTACCTATAATAAACCTACATTTCGACAGCTATGTTTAAGTCCCGCGCACTAGCGGGCGAGCCTATTGCCAACAACCAGGCACAAATCCTGACTCCGGGCTGCTACTGAGAAATTCCAGATGGGAAAACCCAATAACACAAATTCCGACGCGGGAATCGAACTCATGCTCAGCGGTAGCGCTTGCGACCAATAGACCAACGAGGCTCCAGTACATAACTACTCTGTATTTAAATATTAATGTTGATAAACATATTTACTTTGGCTTTGTCTGCTCTGAAAACGGTGAAGGAAAACATTGTGAGGAAACGGGCATGTCCTAGAACCAAAAATTCGAGGACATGTGACATCTACCAACCCGCACTGGGCCCGCGTGGTGGATTACTGCCCATTCCCTCTCACAGAGAGGAGGCCTGTGTCCCAGCAGTGGGAACATTATAGGCTGATTATGCTTTTATGCACGGATATCTTTTTATGTAATCTTATAAGGAGAAAAAGGGCAGAGGTTACACACATTTTTCTGCAGACAACGTTTCATAATACCTACTATGGCTACTAATAGATTTATCAGTATTTATTTACACAAAAATGCCTATGTCTAGCTGCTTTTCAGATTGTCTTAATTCCAAATTAAATAACAATAGTTTTATTGAACTTGGAACAAAGACACATTCAGCATTTTCACAACCACATGCTGAATGTGGAACTAGGACTTTTTAATTAGCTGCAGTAAAATAATAGTTCTTACTGTTATGTCGTCAATAACTTAGAACATTTTTTAACAAAAAGACAGTAAGAAGTGTCATTTTACTGCAGGTAATTAAAAGTCCGACTATAGGTATTGTTCACCAGCCACAAATGTCAAACTTTTGACAGTCTTGACTGGTGACTGGTTTTTACGAATACACACTGAAGTAAAAGTTTTAAAAAACGGCTTCCCTGTACGTACAGTAGACCGTCGATGGCAACACTTTAACCCTGAACTGGCCTAGCATATTGCGGAGTTCCAATAGAATTAGAGGCCATATTATACGGGTTTTGTTGGTACTGACATGCGGCCTACTGTACGTAGGTGGTTCAATTTATTTTATTCTTAACTTTTTATCGTTTGCTGTTTGTTTATACAAGTACTTTATTCTACAGTCCTGTTTTGTTGCACTAGAAAATTCTTTTATATTTTTTTACATAAATCCAGCGTGTTATTTCGAGATTTTGAAAGTTCTTTCAAAGTGTCTCACGTCTGATGCTGCTCAAAAAAATATAATATTAATAAATACCAAGAATACAATTAATTCATTTTCGCAATCACAGCATTCATGTACCTCTAGTTATTTTAACTTTAGGAGCAAATTTATAATAATGTATTTCGTCTGATGCTTTGTTTATTTTGAGTTGGCAAATAAAATGCATGTATTATATTTGATTGATAGTTATTTTAATTTGATTTACATAATAATTATGACTAACATTATCGATTAATAAAATTATACCATAATAAGAATAATTTGTTACAACCGATGTACTCCATTTGTCTTAAATATCACTCTTTTTTAACATGTAAAGACCTTGATGATTAATGTTAAAATAATTAATGTAATACTTTAGTGACGACATAATTAAAACTGTTATTTTAAGTCCATTTGAGGTTCGTACTACTTACGACCCAAATATACAACATTCGGTTTTTCTAATTTTCTGTTTTGTAGTCTCGTTCTGTTCAAATTTCAAAGCAGTCTTACATTATTGTCTTTAAAATTCTTAAAATAAACTTCTTCGTTTGATTTTATCTCCGCAAGAGCAAAGAGTTGGAGTTACTGTTATCATCGACAAAACTGTTGCCTCTTTGTGGGTAAGACTGCGGGCTGTTCCTATTTGCTTCTAGGGCCCTCCAGTTGATAAGCCAGAAAGGTTGCTGGTCAATAGGCAACTTGCTCAGCCTCTGAACTAGTTCCACATCACCGAGGGCTTCTAGAGGCAGTCTGATTGTAGTTGTGGTGCCGGCGTCGTCTCCGAATCTGGAATTTACAATTTAGATTTTTGTTTTTAAAATCGAATTTAAATAAAAAGTATTTTTATGTCATCAGCTCACGTTGTCCCACTACTGACCAAAAGCCTTTCCATTTCATTCAGTTATCGGATGTAGTTCGGTTACCTATTTCATATCGTCGTTTCCAATTTCGAATATTTATGACAAAAAATTGTTTAGATTGAATTTATACGGTTGATCAAAACATAAACGACTATTTTAGTAATTAAGTATAAGATAATTACCTGTTTCCCAATCCTGAAGACTCCGTAGCAGCGGTGCTGGGTGACACATAGGGGTATCCTATGGGTTGCTTGCCTGCGTATGGTGACCTTTGGGCAAGGCAGCTGATGAGGATGGCTGAGAATACAATGATGGTCTTCATTGTGGAGTACTGAAAACAGTAAAAATTATGTTAAAAGGAGTTTACTTTTATAATAAGTTATTGTTAATATTTGAGCACCATTATGAACCGAATCTACGATGATTGGGTTCATAATGATTATTTATGTATGCGATTTTTATTGGAATTTTAGTGACCGCGGTGAAAGAATGTCATTTCGACAACCAAATCAATCAGAAGATTCTTTACCAAGGATTATTTCCAACACTACACGCATTTTTTTTTTTTGAGGGTGGGAAATCATCAAATAACTTCTCCCGCTCTGGGCGGAGCGGGAGGGTGTGTCAGACTCTTACTGACTAAAACCCAGCCGTATTCCTTCCTGTTGCCTGTGTTGCGGGGGCCTCGGTGACCCATAAGTACCTTCCCGCGACCCCGGCAGGCATCGGCCCTAGTGGACCCCTACTTTGTGCTGACGACATCTCTTTGAGGCGCGCGTGGAATACGACGCGCCGTCGACCCGGACCTGGTCCTTACCGGACGGTGAGCTACCCATTGCTCACCGTCCGCAAGCCCGCGCCTACGGTGGGCGGAAATCCGCCCGGGATTCCCGACGCCCTGGGCGTCTCCTGCGGCGGCTAGGGGCGAGAGGGCGCGAAACTTGCCTTTCCCTCAACCGTCCCGCCTCCTCCTTAGCGAGCATTACTGCTTCGCAGAAGGAGGTGGCAGCTGCCAATGCCCTCTCGCTCCGTACCATGGCCTGAACCAGGGCCGGACGCGAGAGGTCTCTGCCGCCGATCGCCTCCACGAGGACACGGCGGTGCTCTGCCCAAGCCGGGCAGACCTCCACCGTATGCTCCACCGTGTCCTCCGGGCGATCCACACAGTGGTGACACCCGGACGTTTCCTCCCGCCTTATCCGACACAGGAACCTCCCGAAGCTGCCGTGTCCGGTGAGGACCTGCGTCAGGCGGAAGGTGAGGACGCCGTGGCACCTCTCCAGCCACTCCTCAAAGAGGGGACTTATCGCCGAAATCGTGGCGTGCCCAGCACTGGGTTGCGACAACCGTACTTTCCATGACGCCATGAGATCCCGCCGGAGCTCCGTCCGCTGTGCCGCGATTTCTCGCGGCAGCGGACTTACGCCCCGGCGTTTCGCCTCCTCGCGCCACTCCCATACGTGCGCGAGGACTTTTGCCTCCAGATCCCATGGCGGCAATCCGGCAAGGAGGCTCGCTGCCTCAAAGGAGCGCTACACGCATGTGGTTTATACAGCATAAAAAATATATGTACACTTCTTCGTGGGAAATACAAATATTTCCCACGAAGAATGAAATACCTAAACTATACAGACTTCCTATAACAATAGCAAGGCCTGTTGACCATAATAAAACAACAAACTGATAACAACCCTGACCTCTACGTCACCCTCGTATCACCACGATAAGAGGCAGTAGAAATAACTGTTAGGAGAATTCATTATGTTATTGAAGTGAATACAGATTGGGAAGCAACTAGGCTCTTTAGTTTATCTCTGTATTTTCGTGGTTGTAGGAGCTCTTAAGGGTCGGGTAATCACCGTTGACCTTGGCCATACAAATGTGCGTCGCGCTCACGCCGCACAGTGGGATGAAAATCGATCTTCATAGACTTAGGGATCAAATTCGTAATGTTTTATTTTTTTCTGCTGAAATAGGTTTAGGTGTCGTACATTATTCTCTTAAATGCTATTTCAGTATTTTAATAAACGTTTTTATTTACATTATAGCACTTGGTTGAAAGAAATGTATGCATTAATATGTAAAAAAGGATATATTTCGACTTTCGTACAAGTGCGCCTAATTTTCTTTGGCAAGATTATACGCCTTATTTTACTGCATTTTTTGACATATCGCACAATGCTCGCACGCGTTAGATTTTGGGAGAACAAAAATAAAATGTGTTTATAGAATATAAAAAGGTTTTAATCCGTTTATAATTGACATTAGGTACTAAATGGTTATATAAGGATTACAGTTGATCCCTAAGTCTATGAAGATAGACCTCTCGCGTCCGGCCCTGGTTCAGGCCATGGTACGGAGCGAGAGGGCATGGGCAGCCGTCACCTCCTTCTGCGAAGCAGTAATGCTCGCGAAGGAGGAGGCGGGACGGTTGAGGGAAAGGCAAGTTTCGCGCCCTCTCGCCCCTAGCCGCCGCAGGAGACGCCCAGGGCGTCGGGAATCCCGGGCGGATTTCCGGCCACCGTAGGCGCGGGCTTGCGGACGGTGAGCAATGGGTAGCTCACCGTCCGGTAAGGACCAGGCCCGGGTCGACGGCGCGTCGTATTCCACGCGCGCCTCAAAGAGATGTCGTCAGCACAAAGTAGGGGTCCACTAGGGCCGATGCCTGCCGGGGTCGCGGGAAGGTACTTATGGGTCACCGAGGCCCCCGCAACAAAGGCAACAGGAAGGAATACGGGTGGGTTTTAGTCAGTAAGAGTCTGACACACCCTCCCGCTCCGCCCAGAGCGGGAGAAGTTATTTGATGATTTCCCACCCTCAAAAAAAAAAAAAAAAGTCTATGAAGATCGATTTTCAGGCTACTGTGCGCCACGCGGACTTTCGGTTTCATATGGAATATTTATTTTTAGTTACGAAAATATGAATATTTGGAAAATATCACAGAATTGTAGATATTATAATAGTTTGTTCATGCGTGAAAAAATCATGAAAATGACTTAAAAAGTTTGAAAGTAATATCTTTATTTATGCATTGGGTAGACATTACTTCCTGATTTTTTTCACAAAGTATTTTACTACACTACTTAAATATTCACTTATAGAATGGATGTGTATGCGTTATCGTTTAACATATATTTTTTTGTATAACTTACTTGCATTATTTGAAGGCGTAATAAGAGAATTAAAAGTCACTAAAATCATATATCTGCGCCTTATGGCTACTAAGGAACAAAAAGAAGAAAAGTTTAGTGTTAAGGAGAGCATGACAGATGCGTTGATGGATGCAGTATGTTGCCATTCCCTGACAAAAGGAAGGTTCTATTTTGTCGTCTAAAAAAATACAGTTTACGAATCCAAAGACAAATAATATTAGTATTAATAATAATAATAATAATAATTTATTAAAGGCCAACACGGACCAATTATAAAAGTAAACTAATACAAATACACATACAATTTCAATAAAAAAAATACAACACAATACAAAACAATTACAGGTCAAAACAATTAAAACAATATTAAAAACAAATAATTATTATTATCATCATTATTATTATTATTATTTGTATTATTCACAGTTTTCGGCGGGAACCAAAAAGTGAAAAGATGCTTATCCGAGATAAATTCTAGCAGATGTAAGTGCACAAGTGACTTCCATTATATTTTACCCAAGAAATTAACTAAGGAAAGTAAATTGAGCTCGAAGTATTGCAGTGCAAACGCGAAAACTTATTTAAGATTGACCTCTATGTCGGGTCGTTAAAAGAACCAAGAAAAGATAAATGATAAACAAATCTGAAGTATTTAAAACGTTGTAGAAACTTACTTTAAATTATTTTTTCTTAGAAACACTTAATCACAAGAACAAGTTCAACTGATTTTAAACAAATGTAATTGGCACAGCTATAATTTATGTTTTATTAACATTTCTGTGTTCACAGAGCGAACGTAAACAAACTAATGAATAAAACGACCACAAGCATTTTATATATAAACAAATACATACACTTAACTAATAGGTTTACCGAGTAAAAGTGACAGGATAATTTCGATTTGTGAGCGTGTGACAAGGATAGCGATGTTTCACAATCGATGTGGGTCGTGATGACGCATGATAGTGCATGGTCAGTTTTATTTTGATGTGGGTATTTCCAACTTTGGAGGGTTTTAAGAATATTGTACGTAAGTTAAAATCAGTGACGTATGGATATTTCGTGGATGGTCGACCATTCATAACATATATCGAGATCCCTCCGTGCCGTTGGTCTCGGTTGTCATTCGTAGATCTTTGACTTGGTAAGGGTAGTCAGAAACCCGAAAGTCTTACCAAGGGTACTACCCAGTAACTGGATTGTAGAGGTCAGATAGGCAGTCGCTCCATTTAAAATACTGGTATTCAGTTGCATTCGGCTAGATTGGAAGCCGACCCCAACACAGTAGGAAAAGGCTAGGCAGATCGATTGATTGATTAACAATTAATTCATTGAAAAATGCATGTTAATAAATTATGTTTACCCATTACAAGACGGTGAGCAAGAAAATAACCCATTAAATAACATTTTATTCAATGGGTTATTTTCTTGCTCACCATCTTGTTAAATAAAGGTGAATACATATAAAAAGAGACATAATACAATGTATACATATATATAATATATTCAATATGACTGGTCGAATGGCACGGCACGCCAGCATTAACATCATCCGTCGCGCTCTTGTCAGCGAACCCAATGTTTTGGCACGCGACGATAGGAAAAGGCCATACGGAATGACCATAACGCCGTGGAAGCTAGGCGCCTTCGGTGTGGGATATAACCTGTGTCGACACCCTCTTGCCAACCCATCTTCCTAGCACGGCGGGCTATGATGGGTCGGTTGCTGTAGGATCAGAAAACCTCAAATGACGCAAATATAACAACCTTATTGGGAGCTATACGTTTGAGTCGTTTGAGCCGCCGTACTTATTGAGTATTTCGGGACATCGTCAAGCGGTTGGTCGACTCTTCACGTGACCAGAGGGCTAACCTATTTTTAGCCCAAAAAATCAGCATTGCCATCCAACGTAGCAATGCTGCCAGCCTTTTAGGCACTTGTCCCATTGACAGCGATGCCGAAAACTTTTTATTATATACTTGTACAGTCTCCATATTATTATTTTAGTGTTAGCTTGCGTATTTTACTTAAGGTTTATAACTGAGTAAATAAATAAGCAAACATTTGTAAAATAAACTTATATGAAACGATACGCAAAACTAGAAACAAGAAAACCATTTAATTATATCGATGGTTTAAACCGCGTATGTACGCGGTCTGCAGTCCGGGACTCGTCTGCTCCACCGGCAAACAAACCTTATTAATCCTTCGACAAACATGGCCAAACCGTAGTGGTTTGGCCACTGCTAGATGGACCGACAACCTTAAAAAGTTGCCGGGGACAGACTGGATGCGGAAGGCGAAGGACAGGGTGTTGTGGAAAAGCATAAGAGAGGCCTATGTCCAGCGGTGGAGGGCGATACGCTGAGTTGATTGGTTGAGGGCACTATTGCCTCATTTCAGCCGAAAGACGTCCACTGCTGGACATAGGGCTCCCCCAAGCACCGCCACTTCGACCGGTTTTGTGCTTCTCGCTTTCAGCGGATTCCTGCGGCCTTCGCAAGATCATCGGTCCACCTTGTAGGAGGCCTTCCAACGCTACGTCTTGCAGTACGCGGTCGCCACTCCAGAACCTTCCGGCCCCATCGGCCATCTGTTCTGCGAGCAATGTGCCCTGCCCACTGCCACTTCAGCACTGGTCAAAGACTTTCGTCTTGAGACACTGCGGTATGTGGGACGACAAGATATTGCGTAGCTTTCCGAACGCTGCCCAGCCGAGTCGGATTCGACGATTGACCTCTTTCTCGAAGTTGGACCCACCTAACTGGTTAGTTTATCCAAGGTAAACATACTCGTCCACAACTTTGAGTGTAGCATCTCCGATCTTCATGAGAGTGGGTATAACATGGGCCTTCGACATGACCTTTGTCCATGTTCATTTTAAGACCCGCTCATTCGGAAGCTCTACTGAGGTCATCGAGCATTGTACTGAGGTTCGCCATAGTCTCAGCCATGACAACTATATCGTCGATAAACCGAAGGTGAGTGATGTACTGGCCATTGATGTTGATGCCAGGCTCTTTCCAGTCCAGAACTTGAAGACATCCTCCAGTGTAGCGGTGGACAGTTTCGGAGAGATAACGTCTACCTGCCTCACACCTCGCTGCAGAAGGATAGGTTTCGAGGTCTGGTCCTGGAGTCGGACTGACATAGTGGCCTTTTCGTACAAACACTTAAGCACCTCGATGTACCGATAGTCGATCTGGCATCGTGGAAGAGACTGCAATTACAGCCCATGTCTCGATTGAATCGAAGGCTTTCTCGTAGTCCACAAACGCTACTATTACCTACACATGTCAGTGAAAATTGTTTGAACCGTGTACAAAATTAAGTGCAACTTTTACTGTCAACTTGACTGGCCTGGCGCTTAAACTACGTTACACATTGTTATGGTTTAAGCTTGCACCAAAATTTACTACATGCGTTTACAGATCATTCTTCACATCATCTTGTTACTGACAATCGTTTGAAGATGACAGAGACAGAATTATTTTTAATATGTTTAGCACTAAACGCATTTAGTAATATTTGGTGCAAGCTTTTTAAAATTTTCGTTTTACTTTTAAAACATTTTTAACTGTTCTGAATTAGGTCAGGGTGTTCCATAATTTACTATACCGATGTCTGATTGGCTTATTATGAACCGTATTATAATATTCTAGCTTTTGCCCGCGGCATCCCCCGCGTGGATGTTGGAAATGTATCCCACGGGAACATACTGCCGGGATACGAAAAGTATCTTATGTTCATCCAAATCTGTTAAGCCGCTAAGGCGTGCAAGGTAATAGAAATAGTTACTACCGCATTTATAATATTGGTATGAACAGTATGGATGTAAGTATAGATATGGATAGCATTTTTTTTTTTTTTTTTGAGGGTGGGAAATCATCAAATAACTTCTCCCGCTCTGGGCGGAGCGGGAGGGTGTGTCAGACTCTTACTGACTAAAACCCACCCGTATTCCTTCCTGTTGCCTGTGTTGCGGGGGCCTCGGTGACCCATAAGTACCTTCCCGCGACCCCGGCAGGCATCGGCCCTAGTGGACCCCTACTATATTATGTGCTGATGACATCTCTTTGAGGCGCGCGTGGAATACAACGCGCCGTCGACCCGGGCCTGGTCCTTACCGGACGGTGAGCTACCCATTGCTCACCGTCCGCAAGCCCGCGCCTACGGTGGCCGGAAATCCGCCCGGGATTCCCGACGCCCTGGGCATCTCCTGCGGCGGCTAGGGGCGAGAGGGCGCGAAACTTGCCTTTCCCTCAACCGTCCCGCCTCCTCCTTAGCGAGCATTACTGCTTCGCAGAAGGAGGTGACGGCTGACCATGCCCTCTCGCTCCGTACCATGGCCTGAACCAGGGCCGGACGCGAGAGGTCTCTGCCGCCGATCGCCTCCACGAGGACACGGCGGTGCTCTGCCCAAGCCGGGCAAACCTCCACCGTATGCTCCACCGTGTCCTCCGGGCGATCCATACAGTGGTGACACCCGGACGTTTCCTCCCGCCTTACCCCACACAGGAACCTCCCGAAGCTGCCGTGTCCGGTGAGGACCTGCGTCAGGCGGAAGGTGAGGACGCCGTGGCGCCTCTCCAGCCACTCCTCAAAGAGGGGACTTATCGCCGCAATCGTGGCGTGCCCAGCACTGGGTTGCGACAACCGTACTTTCTATGACGCCATGAGATCCCGCCGGAGCTCCGTCCGCTGTGCCGCGATTTCTCGCGGCAGCGGACTAACGTCCCGGCGTTTCGCCTCCTCGCACCACTCCCATACGTGCGCGAGGACTTTTGCCTCCAGATCCCATGGCGGCAATCCGGCAAGGAGGCTCGCTGCCTCACAGGAGACCGTGCGGTATCCCCGGACCATCCGGATGGCCATGACCCTTTGGGCCGCGCTCAACCGGCGGGCTGGCCGCAGCGCCAGAGAGCATGCCCATACAGGAGCCCCGTAGAGGGCCATGGACCGCACGACCCCCGCGTAGAGCCTCCGGCAGGAGGCGTTTGGACCCCCTAGATTGGGCAGGAGCCGCTTCACTGCAGCGCCCGCCCGCTCCAGTTTGGGAGCCAAACGTCGGAAATGCTCCACGAAGTTCCACCGGCTGTCGAGGACGAGTCCCAGGTACTTCATCCTCGACTCGACGCCGATAGAAACCCCTCCTACCGTTATTTGGGACCCCAACGGTGGCACGTTCCGAGGACCATGAAAACACATGGCCTCGGACTTGTGCAGGGCCACCTCGAGTCCTAATTGCCGGATCCTTTCGACGATTGTCGCAACCCCGCGTGCCGCTAATTCGGCCGCCGCCTGGTGCGACCTCCCCTGCGCCAGGACCAACGTGTCGTCAGCGTAGCACACCACGCTGACGCCGCTAGGGAGGTCGGCGCACAGCACCCAGTCGTATCCGATGTCCCACAGATGCGGCCCCAGGACCGATCCCTGTGGGACACCGCACGACATCTCTTGCCGGTTCCACACTCCCCTGCGACCGGGGTAGATGACGGCCCTGTCCGTCAAATAGGCCTCGACCACACGACAGAGGTAGGTCGGCATCCGGTGATACCGGAGTGCCTCCCTGATGCAACTCCAGGGCAGGGTATTGAAGGCATTGGCGATGTCTAGGGACACCGCCAAGACGACCCCACCCTGGGCAACAGCATTCCCCGTCGTCAGGGCTCGCACACGCATGATGGCGTCCACCGTAGAGCACCCTCTGCGGAAACCAAACTGGCTCTCCGCCAAATCCGGCCCATAGTATGAAAGTAATTTAATTCTTGTAGGAACCATACGTATTGAAACGTAAATGTTTTAGTAAGTATATGGAAGTATGGATTTATGAATGTATTCGTGCTAAGTTTCAAGTTTATAAATTTAAGAAAAAAGAGTTATACAATAGAAATCCTCCTTTTTCACCCCCTTTAAAGATCGAGAGCTGTGGAGCCCTTGTGCAAAATTTCTAATGTCAGTCATTCAGAACTTCGCCTGCGATTTCGTTCGCGTGGATTTTGTACTTTCCCCTAAACATTTCACAATCCCCATCACCCCCTTTAAATGGTATTCATAATGATTAAGATGATTCTACTGTAGTAGCCCGTGAAACTAAAATTTTCATCGAAATTCAAATCGCTACTGCTGTTTCGGCTCTAAAATAACATATTTCCTTCGCGCATCCCATTTATGGAAGCACACTCACCTTTTAGACAAAATTGACCAAATTTTCCGGTATACATTAACTTCAGTTTTAAATGTGGCCATGGACGACCGAGCTTGGGCACAAGCTACTCTTCCCATTCATTTGGGAGGGCTCGGCGTCCGCAAAATTTCTAGTATTAGTTTACCGGCTTTCATATCCTCGGTCCACGGTACTGAGAACTTAATCAGAAAAATCCTAGCTTCCACACTGATTCATTTTGATGAACCGTATTTCACCGAGGCTATGGGATGTCTAACATTGGTACTCTGTTTGACGACACTACTTTCCGCCTCAGTGCTTCCCTAAGACTGAGAGCTTCATGTTGTTCTCCTCATCGCTGTCACTGTGGCGAAGTTGTCAACAGTCTCGGACACCACGGTCTGTCTTGCAGCCGAAGTGCGGGTCGCTTAGCGCGGCACGCGAACATTAATAACATCATCCGACGAGCTCTTGTCACCGTCGGCGTTCCAGCTGTATTAGAACCAATTGGCCTGGCACGCGACGATGGCAAGAGACCAGATGGCATGTCTTTATTTCCTTGGAAGGTGGGTAGGCCTTTAGTGTGGGATGCAACGTGTGTCAATACTCTTGCGCCATCCCATCTTCCTGGGACGGCGTGCTATGCTGGCGCTGCTGCTGCGGCTGCAGAGAACCTCAAGCGGCGTAAGTATAATAACCTAGTTGGTAATTATATTTTCGAGCCGTTTGGGGTTGAAACCCTCGGGCCGTGGCGTCCGACTGCTCATGGCCTTTTTAAGGAAATCTCCAGACGGCTGGTTGACACTTCCCGTGACCCAAGTGCTGGCTTTTACCTTGGCCAGAGGTTAAGCATTGTCATACAACGTGGCAATGCCGCCAGTCTCTTGGGTACATTACCAGTCGACAGCGATGTGGATGAATTTTTCGACGCCCTATTTTAGTTTGCGTACAGTTTTAGTAATTTTTATTAATTAATTATATATTATATTTATTTTTTATGTACAAATCAATATTATCCTGTTAAGCCCCGCGCGACACCGATTCGGAGTCAAACAATAGAAAATCAATTTTGTCTCATTAGCTGTCCTTGACCAATTAATAACGTAAATGTTGACTGAATAAAAGAGGTTATTGACAAACTGTTTTTTGAGATAAGTTTTGCCCTTTTCCATACTGTAAAGGGCAAATCTTATCTCAAATGTAAGTATGTCGAAATAATAGTTTTTATAACATAACAGATAGAAATATGGTGTCGCGGACTTTTTGTAGAATTATTTAAGACGAACGAAGTTGCTATACATTATTTTCATTTATATACAATTGTTTAGGCGGCGCATGCAAATAATTCTGTTTCAAGAGGTATGTTTTTCAGACTTGCTAGACAAAAATCGTGATAGCTCGGCTAATATGCATGATACTCGTATATATAATTTATATAGCACTCAGGAATAATGTAGCTTTCTACCAGTAAAAACAGTTTTTTAGATCATTAGTTCCGGAGATAACCCCCTACATAGAAACAAACAAACACACTTACAAATTTTACCTCATTATAATATTAGTACAGATACAGGAGACAGATTAGATAATTTTGAAGGACATTAACCTTGCTCAGGCAGACAGATTAATGGTATTTAGAATGTTACGTTTTGTGGTTTCGTTTTATATGTTAGATACTTGTAAGTTAAACTAAAAACTTTAAATACTAATCTGTGATTATTTTATACGCCTCACAACGCTTCAGCGTGTGAGAGTGCCTTATAACTCTCGATATGTCGCCGTGTCGAAATTTTCCAACATAAAATGGTCAAAAGACATGACTAAATAGAAGTATGGGCGACTGCCCTCGTAATGTATAAACTACCTATATAATGTATATACTATAACTGTACGTTACAACGTACAATGTTTATACATTACTATGGCAGTCAGTAATATTCAGCTATTCAGCATTACATCTATATGTAATGCTGAAAATTAGTATTTCGTATGAATAAAGTTTCAGGAACCTTTCATATCGTTAAAATCCTGATAATAAAATCGTAGAAACTCCTACGTCAATACGTATACAAACTTGTAAAAAAAGGTTTGGTTAGGAAAATCACCCTACTCATACATTAGTAAGACAACAGAAGCTACCCATTCAAATAACCTATTATTATTCGAGAACAATAAAAAGGTACCCTCTGGCAAAATAACTCATAATTAAAAAAAATCAAAGGCAACATACTTTAAAATTGTTTAATCAAAATATCCAAGGTTGCTCTTCCAAATTACTGGAAATAGAATTGTTTCTGGAAAATACCAAGATTATCAAGTAATATCAATTAACTATGAAAATTATTCTATAGTTAGCCATTTCAGCCGAAAACGAAGCGGGTCATTAATACTTGTTAAAAATTTTATTAAATCGAAAGAACGAAAAGACATCGTCGGACTGTCTGTTGAACTCACCATTGAATTGTCCTGTGTTGAGCTTTATAAGCATGTTATAATGCGTATACAGACCTCCAAGTTACCAGAATCTATCAATGTTTGATTCTGTAATGTAAGATGTGCTAAAGAAACTTAGTGCTTGTAGTAAATCAATAATCATATGTGGTGATTTTAATATTAACTTATTAGAAAATAACACAAATATTGTTAGATTGGTAACCCTGTTTAGGTCATTTGATTAGTCAAATGTTTTTAATGAACCAACCCGAGGGACAGCTTCTTCTGCCACTTGTATAGATAATATTTTTTGTCATTGTGATTACTTACACAAACAAATTGTAAATAAGTTGCCATCTGATCACAGTGGACAAACAATATCATTTTGTCCCTATATACCTTTGCAAAAAATTCAAATAAGGTTTAGGCCAATTCCATGTAAAAATTTAGAGAAGTTCAATAATTATTTGGCCAGTAAACTATGTGTACAGAGTTTTAATAATATATGTGACCCAAATGAGTTCTACGCCGCGTTCTTTTTAATATTATAAACGCAATTTAATGACACTTTTCCACTAAAGACTAAAGGATTTACACAAAGTTCTTGTTTAGTGATTGGATGACTCCAGGTATTCGTAAAAGCAGGGAAAAGCTTTTTGAACTTTATGAACTAAAGCAACATATGAAAAATAAAAGCTTTCATGAGTACAATGTTGCAAAATATTCTAAAACTTTTTAAAGTGTGTGCATAATGGCTAAAGCTCTTTATATTAGCAATAAAATAAAATCTTCTGATGATAAAATAAAAACAATAATGAAACAGTTAGGAAAAAACAGCGTAATACTGAATTTAATTTAGAGACTGCACATGGACCCATCACTTCAGTTGTAGAGATAGCTCAAGAATTTGAAAACTTTTTTGCTAATATTCCCCTTAAAACTACTGAAACTTTAAATTCCTCACCCGCGCTTTCTGCTGCCTTACTTAAAAAAAATGTAAAGGCATGCCCTTTAGAGGTTTCAGTATACTAACCCCCAGGCTGTTATAAATGTTTTTAAAGATCTTAAAAGTAAATCAACAGAAGATCTCTGGGGAATGTCTGTAATAGTCTGTAGATCTATCATCAAAACCATTGCGCCCTATTTGGCTTTCATATTTAACACCAGTGTTGACCAAGGAGTCTTTCCAGATCTCATGAAACACAGTAAAATAGTTCCTTTGTTCAAATCTGGTGATGGTAAAGAACCCAACAATTATAGGCCTGTGTCAGTTCTGCCAGTTCTCAGTAAGGTGCTTGAAAAGTTGATGCTCAATCAAATGGTACGTCACTTTCATAAAAATTCCATCTTTTATGAACGACTGATGTACGACTGACGCCGGTGTCGCCCTAATAAAGAACATTTTTAACGCCTGGGAAGAAGCACAGGATGCCATTGGTATCTTTTGCGACCTCTCTAAGGCGTTCGATTGCGTAAACCATGAGACACTTCTGCTGAAACTAAACTATGGACTTAGAAATACAGCTCTTGATATACTAAGATCATACCTAAAAGATAGAAAGGTTAAAGTTCAAGTAAACGGCGTAAACTCATTGGGGTCTGAAATGGCAATGGGCGTTCCTCAAGGTTCGATATTGGGTCCATTCCTCTTTTTAGTTTACATTAATGATTTACCCCAATTACTTCAAAATCAACCGAAGATGGTGTTATTTGCAGATGACACATCATTGATCTTTAAATTAGACCGACGATCACAAAATCATGACGACGTGAATAACTCTATTCTTCAGGTCCAAGATTGGTTTACGGTAAATAATTTAAATTACCTAATGTTAGAAGCAGCGAATGTGATCTCATATTGAATGAAGAAAAACTGGAATTTATTAATCAAACAGTTTTCCTAGGAATCACTCTAGACGAGAAACTAAAATGAGGACCACATATAACATATCTTGCGGGGCGGCTAAGCTCGGCCGCTTATGCTGTTAGAAAGATAAGACAGTTGACAGATGTAGAAACCGCGCGTTTTGTCTATTTTAGCTACTTCCACAGCATTATGTCGTACGGCATTTTACTGTGGGGTCGGGCTGCTGACATTGATTCCATCTTTATTTTGCAAAAGCGAGCTGTCAGAGCCATTTATAATCTACGTTGCTGTGAATCTCTTAGGGAACAATTTAAGAAGATTAATATTATGACGGTACCTTTTTTTTTTTTTTTTTTTTGGGGTGGGAAATCATCAAATAACTTCTCCCGCTCTGGGCGGAGCGGGAGGGTGTGTCAGACTCTTACTGACTAAAACCCACCCGTATTCCTTCCTGTTGCCTGTGTTGCGGGGGCCTCGGTGACCCATAAGTACCTTCCCGCGACCCCGGCAGGCATCGGCCCTAGTGGACCCCTACTCTGTGCTGACGACATCTCTTTGAGGCGCGCGTGGAATACGACGCGCCGTCGACCCGGGCCTGGTCCTTACCGGACGGTGAGCTACCCATTGCTCACCGTCCGCAAGCCCGCGCCTACGGTGGCCGGAAATCCGCCCGGGATTCCCGACGCCCCGGGCGTCTCCTGCGGCGGCTAGGGGCGAGAGGGCCGCGAAACTTGCCTTTCCCTCAACCGTCCCGCCTCCTCCTTCGCGAGCATTACTGCTTCGCAGAAGGAGGTGACGGCTGCCCATGCCCTCTCGCTCCGTACCATGGCCTGAACCAGGCCCGAACGCGAGAGGTCTCTGCCGCCGATCGCCTCCACGAGGACACGGCGGTGCTCTGCCCAAGCCGGGCAGACCTCCACCGTATGCTCCACCGTGTCCTCCAGGCGATCCACACAGTGGTGACACCCGGACGTTTCCTCCCGCCTTATCCGACACAGGAACCTCCCGAAGCTGCCGTGTCCGGTGAGGACCTGCGTCACGCGGAAGGTGAGGACGCCGTGGCGCCGTGACGGTACCTTGCCAATTCATTTATAAAAATATTATGTAACTAAGAAAAAATCGACATCTTTTTATTAAAATAAGTGATTGACATAATTTTAATACTAGAAATAAAGATAAAATAGATTAACCATTTTTCAGATTATCTAAAGTACATACATCTTTTATGGGGTACTGTGTCAAATGTTACAACAAAATACCTTGTGATATATTGCAATTAAAGGAAAGAAAATTTAAAACTCATGTTAAAAGTACACTTTGTAAACAAGCATATTACAAATTAGAAGATTATATCCAAGATAAGAATGCTTGGAAACATGCTGGTCCAGCTCTATAAGACAATCTAGAGTCTAGACAAAATCAAACTGTTTGCTATTTTAATTGTACAATTTATTATTTGAAACAAATAATAAATCAATATTGAATTTAAGTTCCATGGAAGGTAGGTAGGCCTTTAGTGTGGGATGCAACGTGTGTCGATACTCTTGCGCCATCCAATCTTCCTGGCACGGCGTGCTATGCTAGCGCTGCTGCTGCGGCTGCAGAGAACCTCAAGCGGCGTAAGTATAATAACCTAGTTGGTAATTATATTTTTAAGCCGTTTGGGGTTGAAACCCTCAGGCCGTGGGGTCCGAGTGCTCATGGCCTTTTTAAGGAAATTTCCAGAGAGCTGGTTGACACTTCCCGTGACCCAAGGGCTGGGTTTTACCTTGGCCAGAGGCTAAGCATTGATATACAACGTGGTAATGCCGCCAGTCTCTTGGGTACATTACCAGTCGACAGCGATGTGGATGAATTTTTCGACGCCCTATTTTAGTTTGTGTAGTTTTAGTTATTTTTATAAATTGAAAAAAAAAAAAAATACTGTGATTACTTTAACTCACACTCTGACTTTATTTGTTATTTTAGGAAAACTTATACTTTTACAATGTTTGTAAATATGTGAGCATCATGTACACTATCACATAATTAATATATCTGTCATTGCTTTATTTTTCATTCTTTTTTTTACCTATTTTGGTATAGTAATTTTATTATAGGTGCATCGTCTTCACATATAATTTTAAAATGTACTTATACAAAATTTTGTAAAACATTTTAAAAGAGTAACGGTGGAGTTTGTTGCCCATTTTTCTCCATACGAAACTACCTTCTGGAAGGGGCAACTTGAATCAATTCTATTTTTTTTGTAAATTTTGACGTTCAAAAGTGGCTTTTATGTGCCTATTTGAAATAAATAATTTGACTTAGAACATATAAAACGCATGTCATGTCTCAAACGACGTTTGACACATGACTGACGGTTGTTTTGTTTATTGAGATGGGATTGAATTTGGAATATAACAGAATCGATTAAATAATTGAAAATACAATTATTGTTGATCACTGTCAGTCAACATTCTTCGACATAAAATAATGACTTATATTGAGAAGGTTATTGAATCATTTGAATAGATTATTGAGTTTACACATGTTCCGAAGCTTTTGGTCAATTTTTTATTTGCTGCTAATCGAATCAAGTGTAATTGAAAAGAATCGATGGAATTGATTGTCACTTTCTTGTGCTACTATTAATTAAAATTAGAATAATTTCTAGAAATCAGATAAAAGGCAATCAAAGATATCATCGTTTTGAGACGTATTGCGATTTCAAAAATAAATAATATATAATAATGAATACTGTTCATTTTAGATTATGCACATATCTTTAAAAGATCGTCAATATTATCATCCACATTTTCGTAGAATGGAACGTCATAATCGCTTTTGCTCCTTCAAACAAAAAAACATGACACTGGTACCTGTAGTGTACCATCGATTACTGTTAGTAGTGATACTAACACTACTTTTGATACGCCTTGTAGTTTAAACTATTAGGTGCGACAACGGGTCAGCTACATATGTTGAATGTTGTACATCAAAATATGCAGGGTCTGTCCGGCAAAGAGCTAGAGTTAAGTTTATTTATGGAGAACTATGATGTTCAGGTGTTATGTTTAACTGAACACTGGTTGAAAGAACATGAAGTAGTGTTTATGAATAGTGATCATTTTACTGTACAAAGTGCTTTTATAAGAAAAAGTGCTATTCGCGGTGGATCTTTAGTTCTTGTTGCAAACAAGTTGAAGTGTAAACAACGTTTAGACTTAGTTAATCTTTCTATCGAGCGCACTATTGAGTTGTCTTGTGTTGAACTCGAGCGATACGTTATAATTTGCGTTTATCGACCCCCCTCTGGAGATTTTATTCTTTTCGAATCGGTAATGAAGGATTCACTCAATAGGTTAAAAAGTAGTAACAAAAGTATAATTTTATGTGGAGATTTTAATATTAATATTTTAGATGTTACTCCATTAAGTATTAGGCTTCTCAATCTGTTTAGGTCTTATAATTTAATTAACTTGTTTTTTGAACCTACTAGGATCACGGCGTCCTCGTCGACTTGTATTGATAATATTTTTAGTGATTGTGATGCCAAAAACTTAACGTCTGACCACTGTGGTTTATTAGCTAACTTCCCTATGCCATTACATAAAAAGCCGCATAAAATAGAATGCAGGCCTTATACAGCTAGTCGGTGCGACAAGTTTAAAAATAATATAGCTCATAGAATTACACCATCTATAGTAGAACACGTGAATCCTAATGATATCTATGAAGCTCTTTTTGATGTTGTGCAAAAAGAGTACCAATCTACTTTCAAGACCAAAACCATTAACATTAATGGCACCTCCGCTGGCTTTAACCAATGGGCTACTCTAGGTATTTATAAAAGTAGAGCGCGACTATACGAGTTATACGGTTTGAAAAAATTGAGGTTTGACACTCCTTTTCTAGAGTATGTCAAAAATTATTCAAAATTATTTAAAAAGATTTGTGTTTTTGCTAAATCTAAATTTTTAAGCGATACAATTAAAAATTCCAATAATAAAGTAAAAACCACTTGGAAAATTATTAACAACGAAACGGGTAAGTCGGTTAAACAAGAAAAACAACTTGAGATTATGGTCGACAACAAATTAGTTAATAAAGCAGCTGACGTAGCTGAAGCATTCAATGAGTTTTTTGCCAACATACCTATAACTGCGACTCGCTCCTTGAATTCGTCCCCGTCTAAAGCTGAAAACCTTTTGCATAGTAGTGTGCCTAGTCGCTTATTTAGCTTCGAACATGTAACACCTCGTGATGTAGTTAATATTTTTAACACACTTAAGTCTAAAAACACTGGTGATATCTGGGGTATCTCCATTAAACTATTAAGCAATATAATATAAATCGTAGCCCCCTATCTAGCTGTTACTTTTAATAAATGTGTTGATTTGGGCTCTTTTCCTGACCTCATGAAGAGTAGTAAAGTCATACCTTTATTTAAATCAGGTAATAAAAATGACGTTGGCAATTTCAGACCTATTTCTATCTTACCTGCATTTAGCAAAATATTTGAAAAGTTAATACTCAAGCAATTGCTAAGACATTTTAATTTAAACAGCCTCCTTCATAATGAACAATATGGCTTTACAAAAGGTCGTTCGACTACAGATGCGGGTGTTGCACTGCTGAAACACATATTTGACGCATGGGAGAACTCGCAAAATGCTATTGGAGTTTTCTGTGATCTCTCCAAAGCCTTTGATTGCGTGGACCATGACACGCTTTTGCGTAAACTGTGTCATTATGGTGTCCAAAATGAAGCTCTCAAAGTAATAAATTCTTATTTACATAATAGGTTCCAATGTGTAGATGTGAATGGTGTAAAATCTTCCGGGTTACCAGTTCAGTTAGGTGTACCTCAAGGCTCAATACTGGGTCCATTCTTATTCTTAGTGTATATTAATGACTTACCATTTTATTTAAAGGGTATCTGTGATGTTGTATTGTTTGCAGATGACACCTCACTTCTTTTTAAAGTAAACAGGAATAGACAAGATTTTGATGACGTAAACAGTGCACTCTCAATGGTCACGGATTGGTTTACGACGAATAACCTAGTTCTCAATGCCAAGAAAACGAAATGTATAAAGTTTGCCTTGCCAAATGTTAGGAATCTAGGTCCCAACATCGTCTTAGATAATGGGGTGCTTGAAACTGTAGACTCGGCAGTTTTTCTTGGTATAACAGTAGATGCCAAACTTCAGTGGGGCCCTCATATATCAAGCCTAGCGGGCAGGCTCAGTTCGGCCGCCTACGCCGTCAGAAAAGTAAGACAATACACTGACGTTGATACAGCTCGATTAGTTTATTTTAGTTATTTTCATAGCGTTATGTCCTACGGTATTCTGCTGTGGGGCAAAGCCGCTGACATTCAAAATATATTCGTTCTTCAAAAACGAGCTGTTCGAGCTATTTACCAGCTTGGTGCCAGAGTTTCTCTGAGAGATTTTTTTAAAGATGTTGGTATTCTCACGGTGGCATCACAATTCATCTTCGCCAACATCTTATATATTAGGCAAAATATACACTTATACACTAAAAATAGTGATATTCACAATATTAACACCAGAAATAAGGACAAATTACGAGCTCCATTTCACCGGCTTCATAAGGTACATAACTCATTTGTTGGGCTTGGTATAACTTTTTATAACATGCTGCCCTCTTCTTTGCTAGATTTGCCTTTTAATGCGTTTAAAACTAAAGTAAAATCCACCCTTTGTTCAAAGGCATACTATTGTATCAATGACTACTTAAACGATAAGAATAGTTGGTCGCTGTGATTAACTCAAGACAATGTTTATGTTCTTTCTCCAGAATTAGCTTTCCTACTGACAGGTTATATGAGTTCATATAATTGATTACTTTTTTATTCGACTGTATAAGTCAATGTAATTTAATTTAGTTAAATTTTAATTTATTAGTGACATAATCTACTCATTACAATGTGTGTTTTATGAGTTGTATTGCAATAAGTGGTTAGCTAGCGTCCTCGACTATTCATTATACTATTCTTGCCTGAGCAACCGGCAGCAAGCTCGTCATGCTCCCTTAGATGTCACTGCCTGCGGTAGCGTCGGGGGTCGGGTTGCCTCCTTTCCTCCAATATGGCGAGGGGGGTGATGGCTGATCTTTGCGTTATGCTCGTGAACGGGTGCTGCTTGTGGTGACTGGTCGTCTTGCTGATCATGGTTTTAATTGTTATTAGTAATTGTTTACTTATTTTACTTCGATGGGGTTACTAGTTTATCATTTCTCACTTCGAGCTACACCAATTGCCTTAAGTAAGCGGGCACGCCCTTTATGCCTGGAGGCTTTTATTTAGAAATTAAGTTCTATTTACGTTTTTTTTATGTTGAAATTTTTATCTGCTTGAGTACAGTTTGTTCATTGTTTTGTTGGTGTACTGGCGCGTGCTAGCTAACGTATGGCAAGTGTGTAATTTAATCCAATGTTTTGTGTTTCGTAATGTTAATTACTTTGCATACGATTTGTATAGAATCAAGTTTATATAACTAAACAGACAGACGTGCTGCTGGGGAGTTTGTTCCACCACTTCTTCTTCCCAGCTAAAGCACTAGGAAGTGGTGACGGGCGGGCATTTTTGGGGGACTGTCTTATGTAACTTTGACGTTCGAAAAGTGCTGATTTTCAGCCTAGTTTGAATAAATGACTTTTGATTTTGATTTTGACATGAAAAAAACTTTTAATTATTTGATTAGTTCGCAAAAGTCCTAGGAGAATAATAAAACCGTAATAATTAATTAGTGAATATTTGAATGTTAGGAGATAGTGAGATATTTCTATACATTCTAAGGGCAGTTGTTTAGCCATGTCTTTTCCCAACATAAAATGATCCAGATAATTATGTCGCCTTGTCAAAATTTCCCAACATAAAATCGTTTCTATACTTCCAATTATACATGGAATTCATGTTAGCAGAGAGGTTTTAAAAACTAGAGATTTCAAATTATAAGATTAATATTTTTTTAGCTAGATATACTTACCTTGATTTTTATGTAATAAAAATGTAATAAGAAATTACGTGTAGTGCTTTCCGTTGGGAAGTATGTCTGTTCGTCGTCACGATTCACGTCTTCACACACAATGGAATAATTTAAACCTTCTCTAAGTTTTCTTTTATCCTTCGGATGAGCTCTATTTATTTTCCTTATCAAACTCATAACCGTTCAAAAGATATGAACAAAAAGCGAATTTTCGTAGATGACGATAAATAAACGTGTTGACGATAAATTTTACGGAAAAAAATCCGTACGTTTATCATCAACAAGTTTCTGCCTGTGAAGCGTGGACTTTTTAAATTTGTTATTGTGCTAATGGATATTAAGGGCTCTCTACGAATGTAAGTGCATAGTAAATGAATAATGGTGGTGTGCTTTGCATGAAAAATGCCCAGTTAGTTCTATTCGAATAGTTGTTTAAATCATGCCACTATTTTTGAAATCAACTTTTATTTTTCGACTAAATATTATTAAATCCTGACGATCCTACATAAAATCACCCACTGTACAGGAAATACCCTACAAATCAACCTTTGTCAACAACAGTAGTTACCTAGAGGGGAAAACCGAGAACCCGTGTATTAATTTATATAATACAGCCTTGGTTTTTCCCACTAAGAAATAATTATTCCTTAACTCTTCAATACCACAATGACCTCAATATTTAAATTCACTAGCACAAATTGTAGGTACCGACGCAGTATTCTTCCAAGAAAAACGGTTGTTTTGGCGAAATATATTGAGAAATAACGATCTCGTTATAGTCACTTTTTCGAATATATAATGAATTCTTTTATAACATAATACTATCTCTGCCGTTTTCTCTTTCCATCGTCTGTTTTTTTATCAACGGAAATTATATTCATATTTTTTTTGGCTTTTGTTCTTCTCTCATTGTTAAAATATTGTTTAGTCAGCAAGAGTATTGAGGTGCTTACGTTGCTTTAATTCCTATCCCCATAGTCGTCACATTTAGTAAAATGTCTCATTGACCCACCGACATGCCTAGCTTTAAAAAAAAAACTGTTCACGTATCACTGAATGAATATCTATATGCGATTGTCAACATGTTCCACTAACGAAAAACCATACTTAGTTTATTGTTTGGGTTCCTACGGAGAGATATTAGGGAAAGTTAAGTTAAGGATATTATTTCCAACACATTTTTTAGGAAGTTTACGTATTTATTCCTTTTTTTTCTTGGGTGGGATATTATCAAATAACTTCTCCCGCTCTGGGCGGAGCTGGGAGGGTGTGTCAAACTCTTACTGACTAAAACCCACCCGTGTCCCTTCCGTTGCCTGTGTTGCCAGGGCCCTCGGTAACCCTTTTGTACCTTCCCGCGACCCCGGCAGGCATTGGCCCTAGTGGACCCCTACACTTGTGCTGACGACATCTCTTTGAGGCGCGCGTGGAACAGAACGCGCCGTACGTATTTAGTCTAGACATCGTTTGACACTAGATACCTTTTCGTACAAAGAATCAGTGGTTTAGTCAAAGGAATAATTAATAATAATCAGAGAGTTGAAACTAGTTGCCTATTCCATAGGGGATCTCACTAAAGGATCTCCCATAGAGAAGAACGGGAAGAAACTCCGTAGATGTAGGGTTGAGTAGGAAGCTTTATATTTTTTTCAATATGTATCGAAACATGAGCGCATAGGAAGCTTTATTAGTTTTTAATTTTGGAAGAGGTTGTTTGTTGTTTTTTTTTTATAGAATAGTAATGAGCCTAGGCGGTTGTTTTTTACCTTCACTGTTTCATATTTTTAAACTAAATGACACGACAGGCGTTGTCCTGTTCAAAGTGAGTACATACAATAATTAAAAAAGGCGGACTCTTAGTACTAGAAAGCTGTAATTTGGCATGGGTATACATATTAATCAGGCCGACAAAGTAAGGTAAGTAAGGTAGCTCACCGTCCGGTAAGGACCAGGCCCGGGTCGACGGCGCGTCGTATTCCACGCGCGCCTCAAAGAGATGTCGTCAGCACAAAAGTAGGGGTCTACTAGGGCCGATGCCTGCCGGGGTCGCGGGAAGGTACTTATGGGTCACCGAGGCCCCCGCAACACAGGCAACAGGAAGGAATACGGGTGGGTTTTAGTCAGTAAGAGTCTGAGAGAGAGAGAGCGGGAGAAGTTATTTGATGATATCCCACCCTCAAAAAAAAAAAAAAACAAAAAAAAAAAAAAAAGGCCGACAAAGTGGTAAAATAAAATCTTAAAAATAATCTTTTAGCCTCCCTTGTACGAAAAGTTGAGATGACATTTTGTTTCGTCTATCCCATGGGGTATCGTTGGATAGGCCATTTAAACATATTGTTGGTCTATGAACACCGTTTTTCGATTCAGGGATCCGATTGAGTAATATTAAGTTTAACTCATTAAAGTGCAAATTTTTGTTAGAGTCAAGTGCAGGGGGGAACACCCTGCTAGCTAAATGGTTGTTTTTGGATATGTGAAAAAAATCATGGCGGTAGTATATAAAATGAAATTAAAAGGAAAACTCACAGCTAAGTACTTTTAACATGTTAATGAGTAATAGTCGACAAACTTACATTTGCAGTTGGAGAATTGACTGTGACGTATATCGATGTATGGGAGAGCATGTTTTTCAACTACAATGTTAAGTTTGTTTTGGGGATTAGTTCATCCCAACTCCGGAACCCTTCATTGTGTGCAGTCCGTCAGGCACTTGGCCGGTTTTTAACAAGGAACCCTTATTAAGTTTCGCCATGTACATCTGTCTGTCTGTTTATCTGTCCCCACTGTAGCTCAGAGACGCTTAGTACTAGAAAGCTGTAATTTGACATAGGTATACATATCAATTACGCCGACAAAGTACTAAAATATAAACTTGAAAAAAAAAATTTTCTTTAGGGATTGTTGTTTGGGTACCTTCCTTGCACGTAATGTGGGGATGATATTTTTTGTTCTCGCCTACCCCATGGTTTGGGATATCGTTGGGTAGGCCATTCAAAAATATTGTGGGTCTGTGAACAAAACTTTTCTATTCAAGCATACACTTGCGTAATATTAAGCATTAAAGTGCTACATTTTGTTAGAGTCAAGTGCCTCGGTCAAGTTGTGAAAAACTTCATGGTAGTGGTACATATAATGATGAAATAGAATGGAAAACTATCACGGTTAAGTAGGCTTTACAAGTTAACGAGTTATAGTCGACCAACTTAAATTTGCAGTTGGCGAATTGACCGTGGCATATATCGATGTATGGGAGAACATGTTTTTCAACTACAATGTTAAGTTTGTTTTTGTGATAAATTCATCCCAACTTCCCCTACCTAACCCTTCCTTGTGCGTGGTCTGACACGCACTTGGCCGGTTTTTTATTATATATATAATATATATATATTCAATTGAATGCTGAATTTTATTTGCCCTACCATTCCCACTTAAATGGCAAGAAAACTCCTTATTCATGATTTTTAACGTAATTAATTTATTAGGTACAGAATGTGGGTAGGTACAAGTTATCAATGTCCTGCGTCATTGATAAAAAAATGCGTTCCATGAATTATCATATTGCGGTTTTCCGGTATTGACAATGGTTAGAGATACATAACATACATTAACTCACACCTTCTTCCCATGAGGGTAAGCAGACGCCACCTGCTACAATCCTTATATATTATTTTTGCTTCGTTTACGTTCATACATCGTCATACACGCACGTCGATTGCGAGTACTACGCACCTGACCTTTTTGAAAAACGTCACCAATAATGTCACTATAATTATGACTTCCTTTTTTTGCGTGAGAATTTATCCAATAACTTCTCCCGCTCCAAGCGGAGCGGGAGGGTGTGTCAGACTCTTACTGCCTAAACCCACCTGTGTTCTTTCCGTTGCCTGTGTGTTGCCGGAGGCCACGGTATACCTTTCAGACTTTCCCGCGACTCCGGCAAGTATTGGCCCTAGCGGACCCCTACACTTGTGCTGACATCTCTTTGAGGCGCGCGTGGAACACAACGCGCCGTCAACCCAGGCCTGGTCCTTATCGGATGGCGAGCTACCCATTGCTCACCGTCCGCAAGCCTGCGCCTACCGCTCAGGGCTTCTCCTGCGGCTAGGGGTATGAGGGCGCAAAATTTGCCTCTGCCTCACCCGTACCGTCTCCTTCTTCACGAGCATTACTGCTTCACAGAATAAGGTGACGGCTGCCCATGCCCTCTCGCTCCGTACCATGGCCTGACCCAGGGCCGGACACGAGAGAAATTATGTCCTCCTCGGTTGTCCTCTCACGGCGTTTCCACTGACATCTGGTTAGATACTTGTAAACTAATTTATTTACTGATAAAAAGCTACACTTTTGTCAAGTGCCTTAGTATACAATATACCTACTTTTGTACTTACAGTCGTACTAATTGAAATGACACAGAGGGTGAGAAAATGGCGGGAATTAGTTCTTATACTGACCTGCCAAGTGCGAGTCGGACCACGCACAATGAAGGGTTCTGTTGTGGCGATGAATTTATCCCAAGAGCAAACTTAACTTTGTATTAAAAAAAATGTTTTCCCATACATCGGTATACCTACGTCACGGTCAATCCTCCAACTACAAATGTAGGTTTGTTATCGCAAAATAACATTGTTTTATGTGATAAAACTACAAATTAACGATTTTCGGACTTTTTCCTTTGCTTGTGCTGTGAGACCTTGTTTCTTGCCAAATTTCATGATTCTAGGTCAACGGGAAGTACCTTATAGGTTTTGATTTATTTGTTGTATTTTTTTTATTACTTTGACTTAGAAGCTTAGTTTTTTAGAGCTTCAAGGAACGTTAGACCTTCATATTTGTATATTAAATTCGACTTGATGATTCCACGCGTTCTTGAGAAAATCGGTCTTGACGGACGGACGGAAAGACAGCGGAGTGATCCTACAATGGTTCCGTTTTTTTCTTTTTCCAACGGAGATCTAAAAAGAGAAAGTAATAATAATTAAGCTTTATTTTTAATTAACAAAGACCAAGAGACTATAACAACTAAAATCCTAAGTCTTCTTAACTATTGTCAACATGAAAGCGCTTTTTTCACATAAGTAAAGACTAAACTATTATCAGGTACAAAGACTTTCAAACTTTTCGGCCTTTATCTTTCAATGAGCACATCCAATAATTGACTGTGAGTGGACTTCGACAGAAGCACAAAAGAGTATCGGATCATAGAATCTCTTTACAAACCGATGATTTTTATATAAATGAAAGACACAGTTTTATTTTTAGTTTATTTTTCAGTAGCTAAGTACGTGGCTGAGACAGTGATTGAATAACAAGTAATGACGGCATGGAGTTTTGTTCCATTCTAGTAAAACTAAGCAGCAAATGATTTTCCTTTTACAAAGTTTTGTTATAGACAGGTAATATGGACAGAACATTGTAGTATATATTGTTGTATATATTGACAGAATATTGTAGAATATGTCGTGGAAAATCCATTTTAGTCTCCAGGTAACGGATCGTATTTTCATCAGACTTGGGTATTGTTAACCTTTTGACTGCCACAGTCATGTATAGCTGACAGAGCAAAATGTACCCAGCACGCCACAGTCAAGACTACATGACAGATTTAAAAAATATTTTGAAGCTTGGCGCCGAGGGCACGTCTTTGCTTTTTTGACGTGGCCGTCAGTAGGTTAAGGTTGCAGTGGATGTATGTAGGTACATGGACCGGACACTGGACCGGTTTCTAACGCGTACAAATCAGAAAAAACACGGTCCGTTGTCTGGGAGAAAAAGCCGAAACAACAACCACTTAGGTATGAACATATTTAAAACTTAGTTGAAGTGAGCTTAAAGTTAGCTGTCAGTCCACCTGTAGTACTATTCTGTAAAAACCTCACCGTGCGATTGAAGGTGAAGTGAAGTGCCAATAATTTCAATCCCTAGCATATTATGGTGGACTGACAGCTCTCTTCACGGTGAGATTTTTACAGAATAGACCGGCTGTATGTCAATTCTGTAAAAATCTCACCGCAAAAACTTGCGTGGAGTTAGCTGTTAGTGTCATCGCGCTGATGCTATGGATTGACCAAGCATTACATTTTCCAGTTTTTAATAATATTTTTGTACTGATTCTATTGATAGTTTTATATTATTTCAAAGTTAGTATTAAAGTGTCTAAACATAACTAATTAGGGTTTTTTTTTTAATTAAAATCCATAACAGAAAATCAGAAACTCAATTATTTATTTTTTTTATTTTATTCTTTCAAAAATTTTAAAATTATCGCAATTTTCATTTTGACCTTACTATAGGCTTTAGCACCCTCAAAAACCATGAAAACGACACGCATGATGGAAATTTGAAAATTTTTGCAGCTGCCATCTTGGATTTTAGTTTAAAGGTGGTAAAACCAAATTTTTGTTTGACGTACATTTAAATTATAAAAAAGGCAAATACAAAAAGAATACTACGAATATACGATATTAATGACAGCGCCTCACGCGCAAGCGCGGCGTGAACTTCTCACTTCACCCGATTCTCGTAATCATGGCAAACACTCGCGCCGAAGTGATTCGGTGTCGGGGTGAAATGAGTCGCTGAGCGCGACGCACGAGTGTCGTATTCTTATCACTTCACGCGATTCTCGTAGCCATAGCAACCACCCGCGCCGAAGTGAATCGGAACTGTTGTACTGTTGAATTTTGTAATAGTATGATATTGAGGATTAGATGAATATTATTTTATTATTGGTAATGACTGGGTAAGTAGGTAGGTATCTATCTACGATAAAATGTTAGGTGCTTATAATCCGCAAGTCATTTTATTTAAATGACTTAGACACAAACACATCGCACCAAACCAAATAGATCAGCTGAACTTATAATGCAACTGAGACTTTTCTTCAATCAACTAAGCCTACCGCAGTCCACTGCTGGACAGGCCTCACCCAAGCTGCGCCACAATACCCTGTCTTCCATCCTACGCATCCAGTCTGTCCCAGTCACCTTTTAAAGGTCGTTGGTACATCTAGCTGGGGGTCCCACAATACGGTGACCGATACGTGGTCTACACTCCAAGCCTCGTCTGCTCCACCGGGCATCGGTGCTATGGTCTGAGTTTTTTTTAAGGATAAAATCAGAAACGAAGTTATCCGGAAAAGAACTAGAGTTACTGACATAGCTTGCAGAGTAAGCAAGCTGAAGTGGCAGTGGGTTAGCCATGTTTGTCGACTTTTCTTACCTCATGAAAATTCATAAATGCCTGTAATTACACTTTGCAACACATCCTCATCGTGCATCCGTTTAGGATGCCTCCAATTACCAGTATTTTAAATGGAGCGACAGCTTATCAGACCTCCACTGCCAACCTCCCTAGCGGCGTCAGCGTAGTGTGCTACGCTGACGACTCGTTGGACCTGGCGCAGGGGAGGTCGCACCAGGCGGCGGCCGAAGTAGCGGCACGCGGGGTTGCGACAATCGTCGAAAGGATCCGGCAATTAGGACTCGAGGTAGCCCTGCACAAGTCCGAGGTCATGTGTTTTCATGGTTCTCGGAACGCGCCACCGTTGGGGTCCCAAATAACGGTAGGAAGGGTTTCCGTCGGCGTCGAGTCGACGATGAAGTACCTGGGACAAGTCCTTGACAGCCAGTGGAACTTCGTGGAGCATTTCCGACGTTTGGCTCCCAAACTAG
The DNA here is from genome assembly GCA_905333075.3 of Atethmia centrago. NCBI lineage: Eukaryota > Metazoa > Arthropoda > Insecta > Lepidoptera > Noctuidae > Atethmia > Atethmia centrago. The sequence continues at coordinate 11,656,583 of HG995386.1, read as the reverse complement.
AGCGGGCGAGCGCTGCATTGAAGCGGCTCTTGCAATCTATGGGGTCCAAACGCCTCTTGCCGGAGGTTCTACGCGGGGGTCGTGCGGTCCATAGCCCTCTACGGGGCTCCTGTATGGGCGTGCTCTCTGGCGCTGCGGCCAGCCCGCCGGTTGAGCGCGGCCCAAAGGGTCATGGCCATCCGGATAGTCCAGCGATACCGCACGGTCTCACGGTCCGTGAGGCAGCGAGCCTCCTTGCCGGATTGCTGCCATGGGATCTGGAGGCAAAAGTCCTCGCGCACATATGGGCGAAGCGCGAGGAGGCGAAACGCCGGGGCGTAACTCCGCTGCCGCGAGAAATCGCGGCACAGTGGACGGAGCTCCGGCGGGATCTCATGGCGACATGGAGAGTACGGTTGTCGCAACCAAGTGCTGGGCACGCCACGATTGCGGCGCTAAGTCACCTCTTTGAGGAGTGGCTAGAGAAGCGCCACGGCGTCCTCACCTTCCGCCTGACGCAGGTCCTCACCGGACACGGCAGCTGCAGCTTCGGGAGGTTCCTGTGTATCCGACACAGAAAGCGGGAGGAAACGCTAGGGTGTCACCACTGTGTGGATCGCCCGGAGGACACGGTGGAGCATACGGTGGAGGTCTGCCCGGCTTGGGCAGAGCACCGCCGTGTCCTCGTGGAGGCGATCGGCGGTAGAGATCTCTCGCGTCCGGCCCTGGTTCAGGCCATGGTATGGAGCGAGAGGGCATGGGCAACCGTCACTTCCTTCTGCGAAGCAGTAATGCTCACGAAGGAGGAGGCGGGACGGTTGAGGGAAAGGCATGTTTCGCGACCTCTCGCCCCTAGCCGCCGCAGGAGACGCCCTGGGCGTCGGGAATCCCGGGCGGATTTCCGGCCACCGTAGACGCGGGCTTGTGGACGGTGAGCAATGGGTAGCTCACCGTCCAGTAAGGCACCGTCCAGGCTCGGGTCGACGGCGCGTTGTATTCCACGCGCGCCTCAAAGAGATGTCGTCAGCACAAATATAGGGGTCCACTAGGGCCGATGCCTGCCGGGGTCGCGGGAAGGTACTTATGGGTCACCGAGGCCCCCGCAACACAGGCAACGGAAGGAATACGGGTGGGTTTTAGTCAGTAAGAGTCTGACACACGCTACCGCTCCGCCCAGAGCGGGAGAAGTTTTTTGATGATTTCCCATCCAAAAAAAAAAAAGATTTCCACTGCCCAGTTACACGGGTTATATGTTACCTACCCCTCGCTCGGACTGGTTGACACACTTTCGTGCTGGACATAATATAAACCTTAAAATAATTCGAGATCCTACAAAGAGACTAAAGTTTTTCTGCTGCTTGCTTTCTGAACTCGCTAAGACTAACTAAAAAAAGAAGAAATAACGACAGATATTAAAATTATGTACCTAAGGTACATACGTTTAATGTCTGTCGCCTGTAATTAATTTAATTAGTCCCAATTAGCGAAATAACGTTATAGTTTCTTCTAAAGTCAATAATATTTGTGACTTGATATTACTAAAGTTATTAATATCTTTAGTAATATCAGTCTGCAAATAACGACGTGAAATTAATTGAGACAAATACCTACGCTTTTGCTAGAAGTAGCTGTGTTTGCTAAGTAAACCCAAATCGATTTAAACGTCTTGCCGATGTAGTTGCACGTAATAGACGCGACAATACCCTATTATGTCATCAGTCCGCTAAGACAGCATTAATGCGCAAAAGTGATATATGCGCATATATAACATACAGACCTTCCCTATACAAACAATGCGAACATTGTACGCCTATATAGCTTAAACTGTTTAGTTTTTTGTAGTGTTCTGGATTCAGGGTTACTGGACACACTTTTTATTTTTCCTTCCTGTCTATAATTTTTCAGTATGTCAATGTCATGCATACCTGTTATTTGCATGTTACTGAAATGCCGATTTTAGATGTTAGTTTGTTTGAAATTTAAGTGACAGTTAGCTGTTGGTGTGCTTATTATAAATAAATAAATATAAAATACCTAAAAGTTGTAAAGAATTGCCGCTATTTATATTTTAAAAAAGGCTTCGAAGCTTTGTAATGGTCAAAGCATACCATAGCGCAACAGAATTCTTGAGGGAAAACAATTTTGAAACTTGAGACTGTTTATAATGTTTAAAGAAAGAATTATGTTTACTTTTGTGTTTTTTTTTTGTTCTGTTTGTTAAAGTTTATCGGATTAGTTTATAATTTTGTAACTTTTGTGTGCCTACTTGTAATATATGGCTGAACATATTCCCGACTTGTACTGTGCCCATATTTAAAAAATAAAATTTATTTTATTTTTTTTATCCTTGAGAATAACTGATATCTTAAATTCTTCGTCGTAATTCAGATCAATATTGGGAGGATGCCCCAATTCTATGAACAAGTCTTCAGATTAAACGAACGTTAAGGGATTAATATGAAGTTCTGATACCGGAAGTCGTAAACACAGTGTTTGGTAATATTTTCTCTTCTTCTTCACAAATTAAACCCTCTAGTATTAGTAACAGAACGGTAATCCTCGATAATAAACCTCTTCAGATCGTGATAACTTCAATATCCCAATTACGTAATCAATTTTCAATCACAATCCTAAGGATTTTAAAATAATTTCCTAATCCTAATATGTTTTAAAAAATAGTCTGCTCTCAACCTTACGACTTTTTTGTTTACATTCTACTGACTAAATATTTAAATGGCAATTATCAAGGATTTTTAACTTAACTTATCAACAGAACAAAATGACAGAGTTTTAATACGATAATAGAATTAACATGAAGAAATATTGATAGGTCATTTACATATTTCTGGCACTTTTAGGCCAGTTTTGTTAGCCATTTTATTATATCTCCCTGTTCATTATAGCTGTCTGATTTATTTCGTGGATCTCCAGGTATCGTCTTTTGTACTTATGTAATATTTTTGACAGAAACCTACGTCGCATGGTAAATGCGTTTTGCCAGATTTTACAATACGAAGTTCTTGTAAAATTCAAAAAGTAACTGCCTTAATTAGTAACACATTCGATGAAAATTAATAATTATATTTTGAGAACAAGTTTGGAACTTTTTGCATGATAATTATTATATTACCCATATTATATTATCTTAACACATTAAACAACAATTTTTGTATGAATTAGATATCATTTGACAAATGAATCATAGTAGGTACGTACTCTAGGTGTGCTTTGAGGTGTTTGCATTGTCGCATTTCGCTTAAATCATTTAATGCTCGTGCAGACTAGCGCGATATCGCGGGCGGGCAGCAATATGCCTGCTGCATCCACGATATCACCCCAGTCTGCACCAGCCTTTATTCGTATGCATGCTTATTTTTCTTAACTTGATAACCAGAATTGCGATGGACTTCAAAAATAAAGGAATAATAAAATGCGCAAATCTGGTAATTATTACTTTAATATCCTGTGAAACTGATATTAAAGTAATAATTACACGCTGATCACATGTTAAAACTGCCCGTTTTAACATGTGGTCAGCGTGACAACTTAATTGCACAAAGCTTTTTCAAATCATAAATGTCATGTTTAGAGTTTTGACAGATTGTTTTTCATTGCGAAATATCCCGCTATTTTGACGTACATATTGTATATTCGTCAAATGGCTTATCGGGATATTTAATGACTAACAGTTTTCAGTGAAATTGGGACTTAGCGATAGGCTAGTCCAACGTTGGGCATAGCTGGCAGGCTTAACAGGCATACATATTTATCTACCTGATAGAAGTATGGTGCTGGAGCTATAAAGCTCCACAGAAGATATTTTCTAGCGGTGGTACACCATTACTCAAGGGCGTACCGAGGGAACGACACGTAATTGCGAAGTAATTGCGTTCGTTTGACCCCTCGCTGCATTGCTATTACGTAACCTTTATTTATACAATTAATTTTATAAGCTTATTTCAGGATATAATTCCTTATACAATTTTTAGTAAAGCTTAAAACTGTTAGTGCCGTACACCTACTTATTCATGTTGTCCATTTATCTTACATTAAAAACTGGCGAAGTGTGTATCGGACAACGCACAATGAAGAATTCCATAGTTGGGAAGAAGTTATCCCAAAAACAAATTTAACATTGTAGTTGAAAAACATGGTCAACTCTCTAACTGCAAAATTAAGTTGGTCGACTATTACTCGTTAACTTGTAAAGCCCACTTTTTGACGTTCAAAAAATGAAGATTCTCAGTCTAGTTTGAATAAATGGCTTTTGATTTTGATTTTGCTGTGATAGTTTTCCTTTTAATTTCATTATATCGTTCATTTGCGAGAAGCTTGACATAATTCAAAAAGAGTAGCGTTTGGGTATGAAAAATTAAAAGTTTTAAAGCAGCGGTAAGAATGCGACGAAGTATAAAGTCACACCTCTCTAGCTCCCTCATTTTTAGTGCTCATCTCATATACACCAACGGCAGAGGCAACTGCAGCTAACTCAAAATTGCTGAATTTTTTGTTATGTCACGCTTCTTGCCAGTGAGCGATATGTACTACTGCCATGATTTTTTTCACATCTCCATAAACAACCATTTAGCTGGTAGAGGGGGACACTTGCCCTGGAGTTGCATCAGGGAGGCACTCCGGTATCACCGGATGCCGACCTACCTCTGTCGTGTGGTCGAGGCCTATTTGACGGACAGGGCCGTCATCTACCCCGGTCACCAGGGAGTGTGGAACCGGCAAGAGATGTCGTGCGGTGTCCCACAGGGATCGGTCCTGGGGCCGCATCTGTGGGACATCGGATACGACTGGGTGCTGCGCGCCGACCTCCCTAGCGGCGTCAGCGTAGTGTGCTACGCTGACGACACGTTGGTCCTGGCGCAGGGGAGGTCGCACCAGGCGGCGGCCGAATTAGCGGCACGCGGGGTTGCGACAATCGTAGAAAGGATCCGGCAATTGGGACTCGAGGTGGCCCTGCACAAGTCCGAGGCCATGTGTTTTCATGGTCCTCGGAACGCGCCACCGTTGGGGTCCCAAATAACGGTAGGAGGGGTTTCTATCGGCGTCGAGTCGACGATGAAGTACCTGGGACTCGTCCTCGACAGCCGGTGGAACTTCGTGGAGCATTTCCGACGTTTGGCTCCCAAACTGGAGCGGGCGGGCGCTGCATTGAAGCGGCTCCTGCCCAATCTAGGGGGTCCAAACGCCTCCTGCAGGAGGCTCTACGCGGGGGTCGTGCGGTCCATGGCCCTCTACGGGGCTCCTGTATGGGCGCGCTCTCTGGCGCTGCGGCCAGCCCGCCGGTTGAGCGCGGCCCAAAGGGTCATGGCCATCCGGATGGTCCGGGGATACCGCACGGTCTCCTGTGAGGCAGCGAGCCTCCTTGCCGGATTGGCGCCATGGGATCTGGAGGCAAAAGTCCTCGCGCACGTATGGGAGTGGCGCGAGGAGGCGAAACGCCGGGGCGTTAGTCCGCTGCCGCGAGAAATCGCGGCACAGCGGACGGATCTCCGGCGGGATCTCATGGCGTCATGGAAAGTACGGTTGTCGCAAACCAGTGCTGGGCACGCCACGATTGCGGCGATAAGTCCCCTCTTTGAGGAGTGGCTGGAGAGGCGCCACGGCGTCCTCACCTTCCGCCTGACGCAGGTCCTCACCGGACACGGCAGCTTCGGGAGGTTCCTGTGTCGGATAAGGCGGGAGGAAACGTCCGGGTGTCACCACTGTGTGGATCGCCCGGAGGACACGGTGGAGCATACGGTGGAGGTCTGCCCGGCTTGGGCAGAGCACCGCCGTGTCCTCGTGGAGGCGATCGGCGGCAGAGACCTCTCGCGTCCGGCCCTGGTTCAGGCCATGGTACGGAGCGAGAGGGCATGGGCAGCCGTCACCTCCTTCTGCGAAGCAGTAATGCTCGCGAAGGAGGAGGCGGGACGGTTGAGGGAAAGGCAAGTTTCGCGCCCTCTCGCCCCTAGCCGCCGCAGGAGACGCCCAGGGCGTCGGGAATCCCGGGCGGATTTCCGGCCACCGTAGGCGCGGGCTTGCGGACGGTGAGCAATGGGTAGCTCACCGTCCGGTAAGGACCAGGCCCGGGTCGACGGCGCGTCGTATTCCACGCGCGCCTCAAAGAGATGTCGTCAGCACAAAGTAGGGGTCCACTAGGGCCGATGCCTGCCGGGGTCGCGGGAAGGTACTTATGGGTCACCGAGGCCCCCGCAACACAGGCAACAGGAAGGAATACGGGTGGGTTTTAGTCAGTAAGAGTCTGACACACCCTCCCGCTCCGCCCAGAGCGGGAGAAGTTATTTGATGATTTCCCAGCCAAAAAAAAAAAAAAAAGAGGGGGACACTTGACTCTAACAAAAATTAGCCCTTTAATGTTTAATATTACGCAAACGGATCGTACACAGACCCGCAATATTTAAAAAAAAAAAAAGACAGGCACCCTAAAACATATTTTTTTTCGTAATTTTGTATTAGCACTTTGTTGGCTCTATTAATATCTATACCTATGCAGCTTTCTAGTACTGAGCGTCTCTGAGCTATAGCGGGGACAGACAGACAGACGGACATGGTTAACTATAAGGGTTCCTTGTTTACTACGGGACCCTAAAAAGGACACCACTAGAACTGTGTACCTTATTCCATTGCCCCACAATAGCACACTCAACCCGTATGGTGTTTATAAGGTCGTTGGTGCTGCCCCGCACATGATGCATCAGGGAGGCTACTCTCTTGCGCACTATTGCTCTAAAGCAGTCAGTGTTGGCCTCCGCAAACATCCCTAATGCACTACAGTATCGCGGCAACCTCATCAGCATCCTAAACCCATTCTTGTAGAGGATCCGTAGGGCACTAAAAGTCTTCTGCGTAAAGCGGACCCACAGGCTGCAGGTGTACAATGTCTGGCGGTACGCCTTAAACAGAGTAATTTTAATATTTTTTGTGCACCTTGCAAACCTGCGCACCAGCATGTTGCAACTCACCGCCAATGCCCTACATTGCTCCTCAATATCCAAATCATCAGACGGGTCCTTTGTTACCCAATGCCCCAGGTACTTGAATTTGGTGATCCTACTTACCGGAATGCCTCCAAGTCTGACCGGTGAAATGGCAGTGGTTGAGCCCGCCAGAGTTGTATTGCCCGCCTTAAACACAAGTCATGTGACACTGCGTACCTCTCACATAAATATATGTCTAAGAGCATATTCAGGGCTTTAACAGATGGGTTCAACAGTACCATATCGTCGCGTAGCTAATGTTGTTCATACAATAATATGTAAGATATTTAAGGATTCATTCTATAAATCGTACTTTAGAAACACTTGTAGTTTCCTCTATAGAAAAATATACAAAGTAATCTCTAAAAAACAGAATGAGCCCTTAGTACGGCGTAAATACTTCACGGAAGGTCATCAGTTTTTTTTAATAATAATAAAACAACCTGTTTTCTATAATGTATGCATTTGAAATTTTCAAAATGTGTATTCGTTTTAATAATACGAAGGAAATACCTAAATTAGCGCGCGAACCACTCATTCTAGCCAGGGCCGCCACGCTTCCCCGGTATCCTAATTAGCGCCAGAAGCTCGGTGCGCTCATAAATGGCTTGGAGTATGTGAAAGCAAGATGGATGATATCCTCTCCATCTGTCTGTCAGTTTACTGATGTTGGCCAGTGGCATGATACTCTATCTAGGTGGGTATAGAAATTTGTGTTGCTTTGCCGAATGCTTTTTTCAAATTTTGTCATAATTGTAATAAAAACCAATATAGAAACAAATTACTTTTTTATAAAACGCACTTGATACCTTTAAGTGGGCTTTATAAAAAGTAAATGCCTCTATTTACCTGTTATATTTTTTATCTCAAAGGTCATAAAAAAACCGGCCAAGTGCGAGTCGGACTCGCGCACGAAGGGAAAAACATGTCTGTAGTATGGGAGCCCCCTTAAATATTCATTTTATTCTGTTTTTTAGTATTTTTTGTTATAACGGCAACAGAAATACATTATCTGTGAAAATTTCAACTGTCTCACTACCACGGTTCATAAGATACAGCCTGGTGACAGACGGACAGACAGACAGACAGACGGACAGCGGAGTCTTTGTTATAGGGTCCCGTTTTACCCTTTGGGTACGGAACCCTAAAAATAATATAAAATTCAATTTCTTTTTATAAAACCCACTTGAAGGTACATTATTTACCTTCTATTTTTATCTCAAAGGTCATAAAAAATTGAAACGAAAAAAATATATTAATAATATTTATTTATTTATTTATTAAAACTTTAAGCACAACTAAAAAAAAATACCGTACAAAGACGGACTTTATAAATAAATAAATAAATAAAAACGTTTATTTCGTCCAACAAAAGGATCATAGGCACAAAAAAATTACAAATTAAGAAAAAAATAAAAAAAAAGCTAATAAAAATACCACACCATAGACATATTACAGACTTCGATTGCTCAGTATGTGAACCATACAGCAATGGCTCAGGAACTGGCTATTGAACCTCTGCACGAATGCCCTCAGGATGCCGCTGGAGCTAGCCCGAACCCTGCGCACCAGGGATGTACACCGTCGCATAGTAGAATAGAAACAGTCTACATGCGACGCGGCATAAATCCCTGATGCGCTTCAGAATCGGGGCAGCCTCATCGGCACCCTGAAAGCATTATTATATTAGACACGCAAGGCGTTGTACTATCTGCGCGTGTATGAGACCCACAGGCTGCTCGTGTAGAAAGATGTACAATATGCTCTGAACAATGTTGTTTTCACTTCAGTGGTACACTAAAGTGAAAACACGAGCAAACCTACGGGCCATCATATTCGCCCTTACAGACAACGCCCTGCGTTCTCGCTCTATGGCTGCATCGACTTTCAGATCAGAGGACATCATATGTCCAAGATATTTAATGCCTGAGGCATTTTCTACCAGTCAACCTTAGGGTTATGCAGAGAAGACACATGGCAGTAGCAACTTAAGGGAAAGACAACACGAAAATAACTATACAATACAATACAATACATAAATATAAACAGAATAAACTTTGTCAGGAGAAATAACGATCGGTAGTGGGGAAATAACGATCAGTAGAGGTGTAAACGAATCCAGCAAAATATCAGCGCTGGGATGTTTCTGCCAACTTCTTACGTATATGTTCACGTGCATTCAGTTTAAAAGACAACTGACTGGTCGCCGTCCTGATGTTCAGAGGGAGCGCATTCCAAAAAAAGACAGCCTGGACAACGAAAGAAGAGTGAATTAAACCAGAGCGGTGTGAAGGACATCGAAGAAGACGATTTTTGGTGGAACGAAGATTTTTACTATGGGCAGAGCACAAGTATTGAATATGGGAAGTCAGGTAAGAAGGAGAAGTGTTTGTTGAGATTAGAGAACAACATATACAGAGCCCTCACCTCTTTGTGCTGACGAATAGGTAACCATTTTAGAAGCACACGGTGTGCGGATACATAGTCATACTTACGAAGATTGAAACGAATCGAATGCAATTATTGAGAAGTTGGTCAAGTTTATTGAGGAGATCTGCATTCAAGTCATAGTAACAGACATCACCATAGTCAATTATGGGAAAGATTAGGTACGAGTATTATAGAAGCATTGCCTTTATGTGTGATGGGAGAAGATTTCTCAACCGATAGAGCGACCGCAACGTTCCGGTGACTTTTATACTAACAATCGTCACCTGCTTTCGCTAGTCAAGACAAATGTCGACATGCAGACCGAGATCTTTAACATCGGAGCTAAACGGAATTACTGAGTTGTCAAAGATTACAGGTAGCAAAGATAAGCCATTTAGCTTCCTTATGCTGTAGGGGCCTCCTATTATGATAGCCTGACACTTGGTAGGGTTAACCGCCACCCGAAATCGATCAGACCAGTTTTGGACCACACCTAAATCCCAGTTTAGCTCCTCAATCGCATCAGAAATGTTATCAACACTTGCATGGCAGTAAAGCTACAAATCGTTGGCATAGAGATGATACGCAGTCCAAAGCTCGGTGGTAATGAGATTAATAAAAATTGAGAACAAAAGAGGAGATAATAGGAGAAATAAGGAGCCTTGAGGGACGCCAGCTGCAAGATCACACCATCTCGACGAATAGTCTCCAGCATGAACAGACTGCTGGCGTCCGCGAAGATAAGAGGAAAACCATTCCAATACCTCTGGAGATACCATAATTATGATAAGAAAGGATGGATAAAAGGACTTAGTGACTGATGGCATTAAAAGTATTGGAGAATTTAATTAACACTATGACTGTAACTTTAGTGTTTTGCATTCCCCACCTTATATCGTCAGTCACTTTAAGGAGAGCTGAAACGGTACTGTGCCCGTGCCTGAAACCGGACTAAAAGGGACTGATGAGGGAGTTGCGGTGGACAAAGTGGGAGAATTGTTTATGAACACTGGCCTCCAGCACTTTAGACAGAAACGGAAGGATGGCGAAAGTGACTAGTAAGAGAGGGGTTGGGTATCTTAGGCAGGGGCAGAACAAGGGATTTACGCCAAAGGGAGGGGAAAACACCGGTTTACAGGGAGAAGTGATGATGTGGGAGATTGCAGGAAGGAGTGGATCAAGAGCCACGGCTTTGGATTTAATGGAAAGAATAATCTTTCTGATCTCTCCCGGGTCAACTGGGGTGAAGACAAAGGGATTAATATTGGGGCGCGTCAGACCAGCAAGGTAGTCAAGGGTTTGACATTTGGTAAGACTATCTAGAGTGGGAACAGTGGAGAAATGGCGATTTAGATCGTCTAAGCCAATTGTGTTAGGAAGGTCTGAGTGTCGCGATTTGCCGGTGCCTAAAGTTCCAAGGAACTTCCAAATATCGGCAGGAGAAAAAGAAGTGATATTATTTAGTATGTGGCGGCGTTTAGCGTTGTGTATCATCTGGTTACATCGATCCTAGCAGCCTTAAAGCAGGTCCAATTGTCCTCCGAGCGATCCTTTTTAAATTTCCGAAACGCGCGGACTCTCCGTCGTATTACTATCCGAACTCCCCTGTTCATCCAAGGCGCAGGCGGACGCTTCAATTTGATTTTCCTGATAGGAGCATGTGTGTGCTTGACACAACATTGTTGAAGAAACTAACTTTTTCGTCAACCGAAGCAGCTGTTTCCAGGGGTGACCAGTCCACTGTGTGGATCGCCCGGAGGACACGGAGGAGCATACGGTGGAGGTCTGCCCGGCTTGGGCAGAGCACCGCCGTGTCCTCGTGGAGGCGATCGGCGGCAGAGACCTCTCGCGTCCGGCCCTGGTTCAGGCCATGGTACGGAGCGAGAGGGCATGGGCAGCCGTCACCTCCTTCTGCGAAGCAGTAATGCTCGCGAAGGAGGAGGCGGGACGGTTGAGGGAAAGGCACGTTTCGCGCCCTCTCGCCCCTAGCCGCCGCAGGAGAAGCCCAGGGCGTCGGGAATCTCGGGCGGATTTCCAGCCACCGTAGGCGCGGGCTTGCGGACGGTGAGCAATGGGTAGCTCACCGTCCGGTAAGGACCAGGCCCGGGTCGACGGCGCGTCGTATTCCACGCGCGCCTCAAAGAGATGTTGTCAGCACAAAAGTAGGAGTCCACTAGGGCCGATGCCTGCCGGGGTCGCGGGAAGGTACTTATGGGTCACCGAGGCCCCCGCAACACAGGCGACAGGAAGGAATACGGGTGGGTTTTAGTCAGTAAGAGTCTGACATACCCTCCCGCTCCGCCCAGAGCGGGAGAAGTTATTTGATGATTTCCCAACCTCAAAAAAAAAAAAAAAAGGGGTGACCAGTCAATATTGGATGCATCTTGCTGAAGCCTCTCGCTATTCATACGTGAAAAGGCACGCCTGTACTGGAATTTTGGTTTAGGTTTAGGGGGTTTAAGGAAAATAATAGGAAACTAATATTCAACTGCATCCGGTTAGACTGGAAGCAGACCCCAACATAGTTGGGAAAAGGCCTGGCAGATTTTTTTTTGGTTTCTCTTAACGCAAGAACAATTTTATTAACGGGTATAAAACTTCAGTTCCTCTGAATACTCAATATCAATTATAGGGACGCGCTGGAACACCGTTACATGAACTTGTGACAGCGGATTGTTTTTAATTGATCCATGGTAAAAGTTTATATCACGATGTCCCTTCCACCATGTACAAATGTAACCAACATTGTTTGCAGAACCCATACATTAGGGAAAAAAATCCGGATTAACCATAAAAGCGTGTGGGATTATAGGTATTACAGTTCTTTGTTTGGCCGTCTCTGGGTATATGAAAGGGAAGTATGTGTTGTACACTAACGTTTGTTATGCTCCATTATAATGTTAATGAAATGCATTATTGTGTAAGGAAAATGCTTTCGTTTCGTTTGCTTCGTCTCTAGCTAAAATGTAGGTCACCCCTGCCTTTAAATATGTGCACCAGATAGATGAAGGAACAGATAATTCAAAATATAATATACTAGCTTCTGCCCGTGGCTGCGCCCGCGTGGATGTCGGAAATATATCACAAAGTCAGTAAAGATTTTAGAAAGAAAAGATGTCGGAAACATACTGCCGGGATACGAAAGTATCTTATGTTCTAACCCAAGTCATGGTCTATCCGTATGCCTTTCATCCAAATCCGTTCAGCCGTTAGGGCATGAAAAGTAATAGACAAAGTTACTTTCGCATTTATACTATTAGTATGAATAGTATGGATGGAAGTGTGGATATGGATAGTATAAAAGTAAGTCAATTCGTGTTGTAACCTTAAGAAAATATATGTATTGAAATGTAAATGTTTTGTAAACAACATTTTTGATTTTACCATCTTTTGCTAAAATATGAAGATTTAGTGGGCTAGATATACTATAATAACGTTTTGCACACGTATGAAAGTCACTCTCCTGCGGAAAACAGGAACAACAACGCAGCGGGCAGTAAATTGCGTCATTTCCACAACGCCATGTATCGAAGACACTAGTAAACACAAACTCTCCGCTCTGCTTACACAGCACTTCAAAAAAATATTTTCTTATTTATGTAAATAAATAACATTACTTTTTCAAATACCTTGCTGAAAACCGGAAAAACCGACACAAGTCAATAATCATAAATGTCTTTGCTGTCCGAGGATTTGAAAAGTGGAATAATGTATGTTCCTTTTTTCGGCGGGACACATCCTACTCAATTTACCACTGTCTGGTCGGTTTTCGACATTTTCAGTTTACATATATCGTTTTGTACCTACTTCGTTATGAATGACTTTCACTTCTTCAGATAGTTTGCAATTTGTTCATGCGATATTTCAGGTCCTTTTAGATGCGAGGAACACCTGCACGTGGAGCGTCGCGTACGCAACACTTGCGGGAGAAGTGCTATTACCTACTGCTAAACCTACAGTATAAACGAACTATGCTGTCACGATGCATTCTAGGTATGATAATTATTGTAGCAAGTAGAGACTCTTTGGTCTCTACTTGCTACAATAATTCATTTTTCAATAAAATAGTCGAAAGTTAAATTTTGCACGCTATTGTCGTACACACTACCTACATGTTAGCCAATTAATTTTTTACTTTAAATTGTAATAACTTTTGACCGAATGGACCGATTTTAATGAAAAAAATAATTACTAAATGTTACTTTAGAACAGGGACTATGATTATACCTCTTGCCTTAATTCTCTTAAAAAAAGTATACATAAACATTTCAATAATAAATGTGATTTTTAAAGCCAACCCCTATTCTACTACCTTTTTTTTGGGTAAAAAAAAAAGGTAGTAGAAATGACTTCTTCCGCTCTGGGCGGAGCGGGAGGGCGTGTCTGCTCTTACTGATTAAAACCCACTCGTGTTCCTTCCGTTGCCTGTCTGTTGCCAGGGGCCACGGTATCCCGCGACTCCGTCAGGCATTGGCCCTAGCGGACCCCTACAGTTGTGCTATTTCTTTGAGGCACTATTTACCACCTAAGGTGATGATTTTTCAAAAACGCTGAAACGCGTAATTCATTATTTCTTACCAGAAACATAAATTTGAGTTTTCATATCCCTTACTTAAGAAATGCTGGGTTTCCCATACAAACTTGTATAGGGTTATATAGGGGTCCTTATCGATTATTTTTCAAACAAAAGTAGCCTATGTCGAATGACATAGGCTACTTTTGTTTACTCGTCGTCATATATAAAGGCAAACAAAAAGGCACTATTTACCACCTAAGGTGATGATTTTTCAAAAACGCTGAAACGCGTAATTCATTATTTCTTACCAGAAACATAAATTTGAGTTTTCATATCCCTTACTTAAGAAATGCTGGGTTTCCCAAACAAACTTGTATAGGGTTATATAGAGGTCCTTATCGATTATTTTTCAAACAAAAGTAGCCTATGTCGAATGACATAGGCTACTTTCGTCGTCATATATAAAGGCAAACAAAAAAAAAGAATACTAATGGATGAAGAAAACCAAATATGCCACCTAGGGTTACGTCTCCGGGGCGTAAGTCCGTTGCCGCAAGAAATCGCGGCACAGCGGACGGAGCTCCGGCGGGATCTCATGGCGTCATGGAAAGTACGGTTATCGCAACCCAGTGCTGGGCACGCCACGATTGCGGCGATAAGTCCCCTCTTTGAGGAGTGGCTAGAGAGGCGCCACGGCTTCCTCCTCTTCCGCCTGACGCAGGTCCTCACCGGACACGGCAGTTTCGGGAGGTTCCTGTGTCGGATAAGGCGGGAGGAAACGTCCGGGTGTCACCACTGTGTGGATCGCCCGGAGGACACGGTGGAGCATACGGTGGAGGTCTGCCCGGCTTGGGCAGAGCACCGCCGTGTCCTCGTGGAGGCGATCGGCGGCAGACATCTTTCGCGTCCGGCCCTGGTTCAGGCCATGGTACGGAGCGAGAAGGCATGGGCAGCCGTCACCTCCTTCTGCGAAGCAGTAATGCTCGCGAAGGAGGAGGCGGGACGGTTGAGGAAAAGGCAAGTTTCGCGCCCTCTCGCCCCTAGCCGCCGCAGGAGACGCCCTGGGCGTCGGGAATCCCGGGCGGATTTCCGGCCACCGTAGGCATGGGCTTGCGGAAGGTGAGCAATGGGTAGCTCACCGTCCGGTAAGGACCAGGCCCGGGTCAACGGCGCGTTGTATTCCACGCGCGCCTCAAAGAGATGTCGTCAGCACACAGGTAGGGGTCCACTAGGGCCGATGCCTGCCGGGGTCGCGGGAAGGTACTTATGGGTCACCGAGGCCCCCGCAACACAGGCAACAGGAAGGAATACGGGTGGGTTTTAGTCAGTAAGAGTCTGACACACCCTCCCGCTCCGCCCAGAGCGGGAGAAGTTATTTGATGATATCCCACCCTCAAAAAAAAAAAGCGTTAAGTCTAACATGAACATGCACGATAGTTTATTTGCCTGCAACTGCAAATCATCGCGCTATCGCTTTGCATCGTGCATCGTAGACGGCCGGACTTCCCACGACACGTGTTCCTTGATATGTCGAACAATATCGAAAACGATGGCAAGGTCGTGAGCAAGATGTCTAGAGACCTTGGTCGAGATCGCCCGACGTTTCAAGCGACTGGTGTTGCAGGACGAAATTAATCAGCACCTGTCACTACTCCGTACAAGTTTAGACGTGATTAAAAACTTGCCTACTAATATTACGTCAATTTACGTCAAGCGCTGATTAATTTGACAGGACTAAACTAAAATTTATCTTCTATCCTTTTCTTAATGAAATAGAAAGAAAAAGATGCACTGAACTTAAATTTAGTTTCGTTTGTGAACAAGGGAATCGGCACCAATACTTGTCAGTGGGCTTATTGTGACAGCTGTCAGTCGTGATGTCATTTACAAATATTTTCAATAGGTATACATAAATGTCTTTGCCTATGCCAATACCTAATATCTTATTATATTTAAGAAAGGTTTAAAGGTGAATATAGAATTTAAGACCTGGGAAGGCTGGGGAGGCCGCGCATCCCATAATGTTGTCTTACTATCATGGTCGGCTTATTCCTAACTTTATGATTTCCTACCAAAAATTAAAATAAATATTTGGTATTTGAATAAACCATATTGTATATTATATTATTACATTCTAACCTTAGAAGAACTTCGTCGAATAACTGAGTAGACGGCGCGAGTGTCTAGCTTGTCGTCGGCATCACCATACGATGCTCATCACACATACTAGCAGCAACCATGGCTCTAGACTCGAGCATCTCTGCACACCTGGATTACGTAAAATCCTCGTGTTCTATAGTTCATCACAAAACAAATAAAACTTGTAGGTAAAAAACCTAATTTACAACAACACATCAAGACAAGACAGAGTAATGACATTAAAATGTAACAATTAAGACATTCATAATACATATAAGAAATTTAAAAAAAATATGCATATAGCACTTACAGTTATTATTTTTTTAAATCTTACAATATCTTACAAAATGCCCGGCATACTAGGGAATGCGTGCTAAAAACCGGCCGGCTGTCAAAGTGTTAAATATTGCAAATTATTGCGTTTTGATAGTCGGATATAATATAAAATTTGTTTTATCTTTTTTTATTTGTGCAAATAAATAGAAAAAGGTAATGCATACAAAGTAAAGCCCTGTAACTGTTTCATATAATTTACATACTTTATTCGTGAACGCTTCAAAGCTTCTGAAACTAAGCGAAACCAAAACTGCCATTCTTCTTTTACCTCTTTAAAATATTACGAGTAGTATAGATTTAATGCGAAACCAAATTCACAAATCATAATGGTGGTTAATGTAAAAAATAAGAACAAAAGATGAGTAGTCGCATGCCTTGTCAGTCCACAGAGTAATGCTGGATCCAGGGTCTGCACGCGGAACATTTTATTTATTACACAGATCATAGTAAGATTTGCGTTACTAACGATAATTTTACTGATATTTTTTGCAAACAATTTACACACACTAAATAATACGTAGTTAATTTCCCAAAACGAAGGTTGTAAGTTTAGAAATATTATCCTTTTCCGAGCGAATGGCAATGGCAGCGGTGCAGTGGGGATGTCAGCCCTAACGACATGTATAACGGCGTGCTTAATCCAGACAAACTTGTATCCGATTTCTTTGGCTTTTTCTATGGCTTGAAGAAATACTATTTTGTCTTGCAACTTCTTGATAGATTTGTCTATAGATTGTCCGTGTATATTTATCTGCTCCGACATGATACCCTTGTTAAGGCGCACAGCTGATACGAAGTTGTCCCTAATAACTTGGGTAGCAAATTTGACTATTACGTTCTTCGATCGTGAATTGTTAGGGTTCCTTTGCGGCACACGATGGATCGAAATAACACTACTAACAGTTATGCTTTATAACATTAGCAATATTTTCAATAATTGATATTAGGTTCTCCCCACGTCTCTTAGGCAGTTTGCTAATTTCAAGATTACAACTACGTGCTCTTTGTTCCATATACTCAATTTTCGCTTTCAAATCAGCGATGCGTGGCTCATGTCTTTGGATGTTTTATTTTCGTCCACTTGAATGCGACCCAATAGTGACTTCCTGCGTATTTTTTTCGAGTTCATCATATTTATTGCTTACTAGCTGTTGCCCGCGACTTCATCTGTGATCCAGGATAAAAAGTAGATTATATCCTTTTCCATGGATGAAGGCCCTTCTAAGGCAACCGTGTATCGTTGGTATAATGAATTCAAGCGCGGTCGACTAACTTTGGGGGATGAAGAAAGAAGTGGTCGCTCTTTGACAAAAAAAAATAATCCATGACAATAGGTGAGTTACGTATCGGAAAGCCTTCATGAAGGCCTTCCGATCCAACCTGCAGCATGTGCTGGGTCTCTGAATCTGAATCATGAAACTATCTTCCTCACACGAAGATGGATCTTCGCGTGAGGAGGATAGTTTCACGCTGGGTGCCGCACAACCTCACCAATGATCAGAAGCAGGCCTAGGTGTAATGGTGTCGTGATATCATAAAAGAAGCAGGGTCGTCTCGGCGTGTTTACGACATCATTACAGGTGATGAGTCTTGGATTTATTAATACGATCCAGAAACGAAGCGCCAGTCGACGGGTTGGGTGTTTCAAAAGGAATCAATGCTTACCAAAGTGAAGTGATCTAGAAGCGGGGGAAAATTTCGATCGCGAGCTTTTTCAATTTCACTGGCTACTTGGTGTCAATTCCTTTACGGAACCAAAGAAGCATCAACGCTGAATGGTATACTACCAAATGCTTGGCAGAAGTTTTAACTGTTGTGAGCAACAAGCGACTAAACACAGGGCTTCGCGGGCTACTGCTCTACCACGTCAACGCGCCTTCGCACATCGCGCTCAAAACGAGGGACTTCCTGGACAGCACACAGGTCAAACTCCTGGTTCACCCTCCTTACAGCCCTAACCTAGCACTGTGTGACTTCTTTTTATTCCCGAAAATAAAAAAAATCTGCTCAAAGGGATACAATTTTCGTCGCCGGAAGATGCGCTGTCAGCGTTCGAGCAGGCTATAGACGAGGTGTCTGCGGCTGTTGACGACCAGCAACAAACCTTTTTTATACCCATATTTGTTTCTTTTTATAAAATTCCTTCTTCTGTTTTAGTGTGTCATTGTCTAGGTGAAAAGAAAATATACGTTAAAAAACTGTGATCGTGTTTCCTTGATATAATTCATAACCATCCTTAACAGCGGCGGACTGGAAAAAGTGTTTCGGAAACTGGTTCAGACGCATGAAACTTTGTATAGAGGCTAGTGGAGAGTACTTTGAAAAGATTTAATAAAAAAAATAAAAAGTTATAAAATATTTTAATTTTTTAAATTTTCGCAAAACTTTCTGAGTGTCCCACGTATTCTGCATTTACTATTGCTACTATTATCAAGAATTTGACCATTGTTGTAATTTTAAAGTTTTAAAATTATTATTTCAAAACTTTAAGTTAAAGTTATGTTTTATTAAACATAACTTTTACATTCTTGGCCAGTACGCAATTGTAACAACATTACCTAACCTTCTTTGATGTTCACTGATTTAATTATCATAGATAAATGTGCCTTAAAAGTTACAACACTACTCTACTATTGGATTAGTGATGTCTCCATTACGAAAGTAAATTGACTTTGAACAAGGGAGTATTTCGGGACGGAAAATTTTAACACTTAGTTACAACCCTGAGGACTTAGGGATTAAGTACAAAAGTGCCCAAAGAGGGTTTGATGGAAAATTCTAATAGTGTGGTTTGATTGGTTTGGGGTATAGGAAGAAACAACTGAAGTTTGAAACCTCGAAACCTATTATTTCGTATCACAATTTCGGGATATGGTAGATGGGTAGGTACGTTAGCAACAGATAAAGGATCACGATTAATACACGGGAAAAATCATCGTCTTGCATTGGCAACAAAGTCTCGAAACAGTTACGCAGAATTGTTTTCTGTAACGTAAAATATTGCTAAAAACAACGCTGCGTAACTTTTGTTTACTACATATTGTGGTATTATAGTTGCTTGCAACATCGGGGATTCAAACCCCGAATGCTATAACTCCATATCATAAGACAAAAAAAAAAACATTTTTTTACCACATGTTACGTATCTTTATAAAAAAACATAAAAAAAACACGAAACAACATAAAAAAGATAAAGCTGTGATAGAAAATATCCGGTAGTCGCTAGGTATTTTAGTTAAAAAAAAATAATAATAAAGGTTTGTGGAAAAACTTTCGGCCCATCTATCAAAGGAATTTTGTAACATTATTAGGGCTCCGGGAGGTATTAAGTCGATTGCAAGATTCCGGTTTAGATAGGAATAACTCCTTGAATTTTGTAAAGAAACCCAGTTCAGAGGAGGCTGAGCCGAGAGCCTAGGCTGTCAAAAGACGAAACGTTGGACAGCGATTTGGTCCCTCAGAAGTATCCCGCTCGTACCGTCTTAAGGCTCGTGCAGACTAGCGCGATATCGCCCCCGCCTGCGGGAGCCTTTACCACCGCTTAGCGCACATGTTAGCGCTAATCACGCCAGACGTGGCTAGCGATGTGTTGAGC
The DNA here is from genome assembly GCA_905333075.3 of Atethmia centrago. Classification (NCBI taxonomy): domain Eukaryota; kingdom Metazoa; phylum Arthropoda; class Insecta; order Lepidoptera; family Noctuidae; genus Atethmia; species Atethmia centrago. Next base: position 11,636,596 of record HG995386.1, on the reverse strand, counting down.
CTGGTCTGATTATACGTAGCCGCTGGGTCAGGCAAAATCCGGCATCTTCAAACTGAATCGATGAACAAATATGTTAAGATTTGCGGCAACTTAAGATTTGTCTGTTATGGGATCACAGCACCACTTTGTGAAATACTAATTGAAGTGACTATGAACCTGGTTTCACTACCCACATTTACATGTTGCCAACAACACGGCAACATTCCGTATTACTAAAACCATGTTTTACCTAACGCAAAAATATGTTATTCAAACAATGATTTGTTCTAAAAATATGCTGTGTTTATGATGATTGTGCTAAGCGAACTTATTTAATTGTTTTTTAAAGCGAAAAGACTGCCATTTGTACCGCTCGTGTTGTATCCTGTTGTTCGTTATTTCAGTGTACAAGTGCATAATTTTGCAATCCTACTTCTGTATGACAAAGGGTAACTACTAAATACCCAAAAAACACGAACGTGTAACGTAAATAAAAACATACGGCTGTACGTTAGTACAGCCGTACATAAGTACTGTTAAGTAGTGGCCGTATATTTTCATTTACTTTACACGTTTGTGTTTTTTGTTGTTGGTACTGGCCGCACTGTTAGTACTGGCCGTACTGTTAGTACTGACCGCACTATTAGTACGGGCCCTATTGTTAATACTGGCCGTATTCTTCGTACTGTTATTACTGGCCGTAGTGTTAGTACTGGCCGTACCGTTAATACTGGCCGTACTGTTGCACCGGCCGTACGGCCAGCCGTATGGTAAGTATTGGCCGTACGTTGGTAATGGGCGTACAGTTAGTCCGTCTGTACTATAAGTAATGGGCGTACTGTTAGTACTGTTTGGGTCACATAAATTCATACGTGTACCTAATTTCAACTTAATTGGTCCAATAGATTCGGAGCAAATCGGGTGTCGACAGACGGACAGATAGACATACGAGTGATCCTGCAAGAGTTCCGTTTTTTTCCTTTTGAGGTTCGGAACTCTAAAAACATACATTTTCTATTAAACCAAATCACTTACATTTTAGTAGCTTTAAAACATTATCTTAAGTTAGATATTACAACTATAACAAACTTAACTTACGTTACTTAAGAATAAATAAGTATTTATAATATTAATAACATTATTTTTAGCATTAATTATAAAACATTGTAGGTAGCTATGCTACTTGCGTTTTCATGGTACTAGTTACCCTGTCTTATTAAAGTAACTACTTATTTTGTTTACCAAATACAATTTGCCAATAATAATCTAAGTATCATATTTTCGGATTTCAAGAGTGACAACAACCCTGCCGGGGTCGCATGGAAGTTCGAAAGGGTTACCGAGGCCCCTGGCAACACAGACAACGGAAGGAATACGGGTGGGTTTTAGTCAGTAAGAGTCTGACACCCTCCCGCTCCGCCCAGAGCGGGAGAAGTTATTTGTTAATTACCCGATTGGAACCGTGGACCTAGCTTCTGACGTTTCATAAGTGTCCATGTAGGTTTATGTGAAATAAAAATATTTTGATTTTGATTTTTTTGATTTTAACCCACCCAAAAAAATAATTAAAGAAAAATAAAAAATAAAAATCTTCAATTCGAAGCCTGCCTACGGTTTACAAAAATAAATAAAAACTTTTCAGCTCAGTCTCATAGTACAGCAGTATTTGGAGGTAGCTTCCGTTATGCAGCTTCCAAAGTGTGGAATAATCTGCCACCACCTATTCGAACAATTAGTACGATCGACACATTTAGAAGACGCCATCAATTTGAATGTTTCATTGATATAAATTATGATAAAGTTATCTATTATTTATTGACAACAGTCGTTTGTTTTTGTGCAACTATACCATTTTATTTCTTTTCTTCTACACCACTAGGTATATTATCTTTAATTATTTTTAAAACAAACATCTAATCGATTTTATTATTATTTGCTACACATATCTATTTATTTTGATTTAAATATTTACACACAAAAAAACTGATTTACATCCGTAAGACGTCCTCGTAACATAAGGTCCAGTTGAAAACCAGCGTCAGACACTAGTTTACTGGCATTTATGCTGAACTGGAGGCCCAGTTCAGCATAAATGCCAGTAAACTATTACTATTAGATGCAGCCGTAAGACACTACTACGTACTGTTTTATTTTTTTTTTTTGTTTTTTTTTTATGTGCACGTTGCGTGCCTTAAAACCTGGATCAAAACAATTTAATTGATTTATTTCTTTGTTGGGGGTTTTCTTGGTATTCAGAGATAAATTAAATTATGATCTGAATTGAAACTTTTTTCAACACCTAATTGAGAGATGAAAAGAATGAGTATAAAAATAACCTATACCTAATTTATAACTATGTAACTTTACCGCGTGTGTGATGATATAATTAGATGTGACGGATCATTTCTCCCACCTTGATAATAAGGACACGCCTTGTGAACTTTAACAGCGCCACGTCACTTGGTGCCTTCATCCATAGAATAGGCAGAAGGTCAGCTTCATACAAAAGCGAAAACGCGCGAAATAGACACGCTTCACGTACAGTGAGTGCTAGCACACTCATGACTGGCATTCGGCCGAGATAGATTTAGATTGCTGTAATGTCTGACACAATCAATGGACATCTGATGAAAATGTGTACAAGTGGATGCCAATTTGTAGTGCCAAGTTACAACTGCTGTGATGGATTAAATTATTTGAATACTTAAACCCGAAATTATAATTTTAAATCTCCCTAAAGATGTTTTCCATTTGATAATTGTGGTTAATTTTATAACGTCAATTTTCATCTAAGATTTTTCAATTACAATTGAATAATGATTCAAACAATAATTGTTGGAAAAAGTGGTGAGATAATTAATAAAGTTGGAACCTAAATATAGATAAATGTGTTACTCCCCTCCCCTTTGTGAGGGATTGCGTGAGAATTTAACAAGGTTTGTATACATTTCCACACAAAGGAACAAAGGACAAAGAAAAAAAATGTATGGCTGCCTTTCTGGATCTAAGAAAAGCCTGACACCGTCTCTACTCCCATTCTTTTACACAAGCTTGAAGCTATTGGAATTCGTCGATTACCTCTGGCACTTTTTAGGGATTATCTCTCTGATAGAACACAAAAAGTGAAACTGGATCAAATCGTTGGTGAGGACGCAGATGTATCATACGGCATACCACAAGGAAGTGTACTAGGACTTACGCTATTTTTAATTTATATAAATGATCTCTACAACATGAGGATTAATAATGCCAAAGTATTCTCATACGCCGATGATAAAGCTGTCGTCTTCTCAGGGAAAATATGGGATGATGTTAAAAATAGTGCAGAAGAAGGGCTAGCTCTCGTTGCTACCTGGTTAAAAAGTAATCTGCTCACCATGAACACAAGCAAAGCCAATTACATTTGTTTTAATATTTATAATAATCAATTTCAATCAGACAGAAAAATTATTTTAAGAATCCACACGTGCGACATTACTACAGATGGAACTTGCAGTAATTGCCCTACTATACAGCAAGTTACTCAAACTAAATATCTGGAAGTGATAATTGACCAGCGTCTTTCCTGGTATTCTCAACTAGATAAAGTCATGAGTAGAGTACGAAAATTCATCTAGATATTCAAAGAGCCGAGATATGAGAGAGCCTTCTAGTACAGGCATTTCTATACCTAAATGGAGACTCCTCGATATGCAATGTAAGCCAAAATGATATGAATAAACTTATTTTATTTATTTATTTTTATTTTATTTCCATCAGATGTCTGTTATAGTCTGTTCCAAAGTACAAGTACTTTTAACAGACCACACGAGCCTATGTGTACGTTCTCGCTCGTTGACAGACCTTCTGTAATATTTTGTGCTACAACTCTATAGTTAATATCCGACTTTACGAGTTTGATATTATCTGTGCTTAACTTACATGTAAATGAATGTCTGAGCTTTAACTTTGTCGCTGAAATTCATTTTATTGTTGCTTTCTACGGGCTCTTTGCACCCGTTTTGCTAAACCCATCTTATTTAGAACTGATGTCACTTGAGATACTTACTTATTGAGGTTATGTTTAGAAGCTGTTGCCCGCAGTTTTTCTAAATAGTAGATACTGTGACGGGGTCGTGGGGGTCGGGGGGTTGAAATGAAAAGCTTATTTATTTTTAACGCGTAATTATTTAATTAATCAAATCATTGGTCTTAAATCAGTGCGTCCTGTCCGTCATGACACACGGTGCCGAAACGTGACAATACTTACCTACGTGTTGTTTACGTCTTTAGTGGTCACGAACCGTAAACTGATTATAATCGATTCTCTGGATCCTAAACCAAATGCGTTACTCAAATTCACTTTCTGATGTTCCTTAAGTTTTCTCGTAATCTCTTCTTTTTAGGCCAAATTTGCCACAGCAACTGTTTTTACCATTTTACCCGACTGCCACGGAATGTAGGAGAATGCATTTCCAGTTTCATACATTGTTGAAGCGCGTTTGTTTGTTGCGTGTTTTTGACTGTGTCAAACGGATTTGTTTTTTGGGATCTCCATTAAATGATACTCAGATACCTACAATAAAAATACAAACGTGTGTTCCTTCAATTGAATATTGACCATAGCATGCATATATTACTGGTTGTAAACAGGATAAAAATAAAAATATAAAATAAATGTTGAAATTAAAAAAAAATAAACGTTTCAAGATTAACTTTACAATAAAATTGTTAATACAAAAATAATTAGTCCACATTTTTTGACTATTGAAGGGAAGAAGCATAGTTACATAAGATTTAGTTATTTTACGGTGGTTTTTTTCCGAACGTTAAACATAGATTTCACATTAATAAAAAGTACCCCTCACGCATATGACTAGGATCAGTTCGTTGTCCATCTGTCTGTCTATCAGTCAATTTGAAATAAATATCAAATACGTAAGTCCTCGTTCCCTTGGAGCTCTAAAAAATCAAGCTTCTAAGTCAACGCAATGAAATAATACGGCCATTTATACATTTTCTGATACTCGCAAATAAATCAAAACCTATAGGGTTCTTCCCGTTGACCCAGAATCATAAAATTTGGCAAGAACTTCTTGCCACATTTTATGATTCTGGGTGACTTTTTCAAAAAGTCCGAAAACCGTAAGTTTCTGGTTAAAATTTTATTTTTATTTTTTGCGATTACTGACTTACATTTGCAGTTGACGAATTGATCGTGACGTATATCGATGTATGGAGAACATGTTTTTCAACTACGGAACCCTTCATTGTGCGTGGCCCGACACACACTTGGCCGCTTTTTTTCGCGAGTTACGCGTGCCAATTTGGATTTTTTATCTAGAAATTTCTTTATTCGGGACTAGTCATTTTCCCAATTATTGTGGCTTTACCATGGTATTCCAACAGTTAACAACAAGTTTCTAGTTGCTCAAAAACTTTATACCTATAAAACTCCAACCCTAACATTTTCGAAAGTTTCTAAACACATTCCACGACATTGTGTTAGCAATTTGTTGAAAAATAATAACCTATAATGCCTGTCTTCTAAACATTTATTTCAGTTTTCACCCAAAATTAGTTTGTTTTGTTTTAGTGACAATTTTCTGTAAGGCTTTATATGGCACGTTTGCTTGAATAGTAAATTATAATTATTACTGTACCATTTGCGTGCCAACGTTTGCTGACAATTTCAAGGCAAATTGCGAAATTATTTTAAACATGAATGAGTATTTAAAAATATAATATAATGCTGTGTCTTCTTTTGCAGAAATTTAGTTTTTTGTTTCCACTAAAACCTACCAATAAATGTAACAATTTGTGCTGATTTTAGGCTGTTTGTTACTCAAACATGCAATTTCAAATATCAACCTAAACAGGTGAACGAGTTTTAATAAAAATGTACAAGCAGCATAAGGATCGCCCCCTATTACACGGGACATAAACATAACTGGCGAAATCTGGGTGTAGTATAGGTACACCTCTGCTGAACCCTTCGGGAGAACAAGCCGTGATGTAACGTACAATTACATGTTGTTACGAACATAGTATTTTAGAACCCACACTAATGTCTTCGTTTTGTCTCAAAGTTGCAATCGTTATTACATGAGAAAATTGCTTTTGTATAATTTTTAAGAGCGTTTACGTCATCTGTGCGCTGTTTGCATCAAAAACAGTACTTTTCGAACTAGTTAATATCCACCAAACATTACTTAAAAACACAACTTTTTTTTTTTGAGGGTGGGAAATCATCAAATAACTTCTCCCGCTCTGGGTGGAGCGGGAGGGTGTGTCAGACTCTTACTGACTAAAACCCACCCGTATTCCTTCCTGTTGCCTGTGTTGCGGGGGCCTCGGTGAGCCATAAGTACCTTTCCGCGACCCCGGCAGGCATCGGCCCTAGTGGACCCCTACATTTGTGCTGACATCTCATTGAGGCGCGCGTGGAATACGACGCGCCGTCGACCCGGGCCTGGGCCTTGCCGGACGGTGAGCTACCCATTGCTCACCGTCCGCAAGCCTGCGCCTACGGTGGCCGGAAATCCGCCCGGGATTCCCGACGCCCAGGGCGTCTCCTGCGGCGGCTAGGGGCGAGAGGGCGCGAAACATGCCTTTCCCTCAACCGTCCCGCCTCCTCCTTCACGAGCATTATTGCTTCGCAGAAGGAGGTGACGGCTGCCCATGCCCTCTCGCTCCGTACCATGGCCTGAACCAGGGCCGGACACGAGAGATTTCTGCCGCCGATCGCCTCCACGAGGACACGGCGGTGCTCTGCCCAGGCCGGGCAGACCTCCACCGTATGATCCACCGTGTCCTCCGGGCGATCCACGCAGTGGTGACACCCGGACGTTTCATCCCGCCTTATCCGACACAGGAACCTCCCAAAACTGCCGTGTCCGGTGAGGACCTGCGTCAGGCGGAAGGTGAGGACACAAACACAACTTAACTAATAATTTCAGGAAATGTTGTTGTCTAAATAAGTAAGGAAAAATTTAAGATTATTAGAGTATTTTTTAAGAGAATTCTATCAAGATTATTGAACAGAGGTTTTCTTAATTTCACTTCGAGCTCAATTTCGAAACTCGAAATATGTTAAATCACTGAACAACCTAACCAAACAATTTTTTTCTTCTAACAGCAAATATCTTTAGGAAAATAGTTAGTTCAAAGGAATTTTCGTTTTAGAATTTAAAATCCAAATATTGCGAAATTATCAAGAAATGTTGGTCGATAAAATATTTTTTTCACCAATATATCTTAGGGTGCAGGTCAAACACTCGAAAGTATTTTGAAAAAGGTCACGGTCAAGGTTCATTAGAGGTTATCCATTTATCTGTACTCAAGAATCCCGGGGGGTGCTGAAACAAGGGGGGATGAAAACTCATTATTTTTAACCTAGAACGTCTAGTTTTTGAAAACTCAAAAAGGGGATTCCTTGGGCCACATTATTAAAAAACCTCGGTTAAAAGACGCGGGAAAATATGATAGATTTTTTTGCACGGTGTAAAAATGGACTACTTAAGTCATCGAGAAGCGGACTAAAGTGCGGGTTTAGGTCTCTCAGTGCTATAAAAAAATGTAAGACACACGTCTTAAAACTTTTAAAGATCGAAACATGAATACCTGAGTATTAATTTTCCATCGCAACAAACAATTTCCCTGTATTTAATCTCTCAGGCAGATGAAAACAATAAGAAGTAAGAACATTCTGAACACGGAACGCGTCATAATCCTGTCAAAAGTTTCGACAGTGCGAACAAAGTTCCGTCGTCGTAGTGACATTTATTACGGGAAAAGTTTCAACGAAAAGATAAATAAGGATACTAGGTTCACTACACCTCCTCCTCCAAACTTGGAAAACCTCTCCAATTTTAGAAGACAGATTCGTCGAGGAAAAAAATAAACATTTTAACGATATTTCGGATATACTTGCTAAAATTAATTTACACTCGGCATTCACTCTTATCACATATTGCCGTGTCGGTCCAAATTTTTCTCCGCTCTTACATTTTATGGAAGCAGCCACACCTTTTAGACAAATTTGATCATATTATTTGAAGTACTGTTACATCTATTTAAATGTGGCATTGGACGACCGCGCGTGACTGCAAGCCACACATTCCACCCACCCATTCGTGTTGGCGGGCCCGGCGTCCGCAAAATTTATAGTGTAAGCCTACCAGCGTTCCTGTCCTCGGTCCACAGCACCGAAAAGTTAACCACAAGAATCTTAGCCCCTTCTTAGGTTGACTCTGTAGTGCCGTGTTTGGCCGAAGCAGTGAACGCCTGGAAAGTGGCTTGCCCGGATATGGTTGAGCCCGAGAACCTATCTTCCCGGAGACAGTGGGATGAGCCGCTCTGCGGGTTGGTACGGAATAAACTCATCAAAATAAATAAATAAAATTTGTTTATTTCAGACTAGGTAAAGTCCATATTTTGTCAGTAACAAATTAATTATCGTAAGACTAAGTTAGTCGCAGTTATTTAGGTAGTCCAGATGAATACGGATTTAGAATTAAAATAGCTTGACTGAAAATAAATTAAATGGAATTAATACGTCCACCAATACTGCAGAGCGTGCCCGCCTGGCTATGAGTAAATGGGAGCCGGGCCTCTGGCTTCAGGCGCTACCGTCATCCAACATAGGCACCATGCTGGATGACACCACATTCCAGCTCGCTAAATGTTTGGATCTGGGCCCTCCTTGCGGGGGCTTCACATCGCTGTCAATGCGGTGACGGAGTCCACTGCCTCGAACATCATGGCCTATCCTGCAGTAAGAGTGCTGGTCGGATGGCATGGCACGCCAGCACTAACGACATCATCCGTCGGGCTCTTGTCACCACCATGGTACCAGCTGTTTTAGAACCCAATGGCTTAGCACGTGACGATGGGAAGAGGCCAGACGGAATGACTATAATGCCATGGAAATTGGTTTAGGCCTTTGGTGTGGAATGCAACCTGTGTAGACACTCGCACCTTCCCATCTTCCTAGCACGGCGGGCTGTGCTGGGGCGGCTGCTGCAAGAGCAGAAGACCTCAAATATAACAACCTTATTGGGAGCTATATATTTGAGCCGTTTGGGGTTGAAACACTGGGGCTTTGGGGTCCGAGTGCTCATCGAGTATTTCGGGACATCGCCAAACGGTTGGTGGAGTCTTCACGTGACCAGAGGGCTGGCCTTTTTTTAGCCCAAAGAATCAGTATTGCCATCCAACGTGGCTATGCTGCCAGCCTTTTCGGCACTTTCCCCATTGACAGCGATGCGGACGAATTTTTTGATGCCCAATAACTTCTCCCGCTCTGGGCAGAGCGGAAGGGTGTGTCAGACTCTTACTGATTAAAACCCACCCGTATTCCTTCTTGATGCCTGTTTTGCCAGGGGCCTCGGTGACCCATTAGTACCTTCCCGCGACCCCGGCAGGCATCGGCCCTAGTGGACCCCTACTTTTGTGCTGACGACATCTCTTTGAGGCGCGCGTGGAATACAACGCGCCGTCGACCCGAGCCTGGTCCTTACCGGACGGTGAGCTACCCATTGCTCACCGTCCGCAAGCCCGCGCCTACGGTGACCGGAAATTCGCCCGGGATTCTCGACGCCCAGGGCGTCTCTTGCGGTGGCTACTGGCGAGAGGGCGCGAAACATGCCTTTCCCTCAACCGTCCCGCCTCCTCCTTCGCGAGTATTACTGCTTCGCAGAAGGAGGTGACGGCTGACCATGCCCTCTCGCTCCGTACCATGGCCTGAACCAGGGCCGATCTCTGCCGCCGATCACCTCAACGAGGACACAGCGGTGCTCTGCCCAAGCTGCGCAGAGCTCCACCGTATGCTCCACCGTTTCCTCCGGGCGATCCACACAGTGGTGACACCCTGGCGTTTCCTCCCGCCTTATCCGACACAGGAACTTCCCGTAGCTGCCGTGACCGGTGAGGACCTGCGTCAGGCGGAAGGTGAGGATGCCATGGCGCCTCTCTAGCCACTCCTTAAAGAGGGGACTTATAGCCGCAATTATGGCGTACCCAGCACTAGGTTGCGACAACCGTACTCTCCATGTCCCCATGAGATCCCGCCGGAGCTCCGTCTGCTGTGCCGCGATTTCTCGCGGCAGCGGAGTTACGCCGCGTTGTTTCGCCTCCTCGCGCCACTCCCATACGTGAGCGAGGACTTTTACCTCCAGATTCCATGGCGGGAATCCGGCAAGGAGGCTTGCTGCCTCGCAGGAGACCGTGCGGTATCCCCGGACCCACGCTCAACCGGCGGATCTTTGGGCTGCGCTCAACCGGCGGGCTGGCCGCAGCGCCAGGGAACGCGCCCATACAGGAGTCCCGTAGAGGGCCATGGACCGCACGACCCCCGCCTAGAACCTCCGGCAGGAGGCGTTTGGATCCCCTAGATTGGGCAGGAGCCGCTTCAATGCAGCCCCTCCCTGCTCCAGTTTGGGAGCCAAACGTCGGAAATGCTCCACTAAGTTCCACCGGCTGTCGAGGACGAGTCCCAGGTACTTCATCGTCGACTCGACGCCGATGGAAACCCCCCCTACCATTATTTGGGACCCCAAAAGTGGCGCGTTCCGAGGACCATGAAAACACATGGCCTCGGACTTGTGCAGGGCCACCTCGAGTCCCAATTGCCGGATCCTTTCGACGATTGTCGCAACCCCGCGTGCCGCTAATTCAGCCGCCGCCTGGTGCGGCCGCCCCTGCGCCAGGACCAACGTGTCGTCAGCGTAGCACACTACGCTGACGCCGCTAGGGAGGTCAGCGCGCAGCACCCAGTCGTATCCGATGTCCCACAGATGCAGCCCCAGGACCGATCCCTGTGGGACACCGCACGACATCTCTTGCCGGTTCTACACTCCCTGGTGACCGGGGTAGATGACGGCTTTGTCCATCAGATAGGCATCGACCACACGACAGAGGTAGGTTGGCATCCATTGGTACCGGAGTGCCTCCCTGATGCAACTCCAGGGCAGGGTATTAAAGGAATTGGCGATGTCTAGAGACACCGCCAAGACGACCCCACCTTGGGCAACAGCATTCCCCGTCGTCATGGCTCGCACGCGCATGATGGCGTCCACCGTAGAGCGCCCCCTGCGGAAACCAAACTGGCTCTCCGCCATGGTTTGGGAGTTAGTAGAGATACAAACAATGTTTTGTTAAGATTTGTTTTTTTTGAGGTCGACAGGTGCCTTACTGAGGAGGCTTGAGAAAAGATGTTTGGATAGTCTGATCAGTGTGTGTGTATGTTAAAGAGAAGGGAGTGAATGATAGCAGGTCGGTTGACGGGGGAGAATGGAAGATGACAACGTATTGCGTAAACCCCAAGTAACATGGGTCAAGGGCGGGAAGCTTATGATTTTGAGGTCCCTTCGGGATTATATTGTAAATTTGAACTGAACAGAAGAATCTGATGGAGCCAACCAACCACGTACCTGTAGTAGTATACTCTAAAGATTGCTTCCAAACTCATTCAAATGATTAAACGCACACTAAGATATTCGAAAGCAAAATCAATACCATTTTTAAAGTCAATCATCAATAAAACTTCGACAAAAAGACAAAAACCAATACTATGGAGAGAGAATAAAAATGTTTCCAACTTTGTTTATAAAATTACTCGACTCAGTAAGTAGTAGGTAATGTGCCGAAAAAAACTGCAAATATTGGTTTTAAAAGTGGTTACAATCCACATGGTCTGCGTCAACCGTACTGAATAACAAAATTAAATAAAAGTACGGCAGTCATTTGGTTTCAGTTTTATTTTAATTAAAATCTCTCAAACTACGAATAGATTTATTACGAAATATCAAAATATTCAACTGGTTCTTGTTATTTAGCCAAAAAGGTTTTTTTAAACAATTTGTACCTAGCTTGCGGTGTTAACATCACATGCTTACCAATATGCGGATTCAAATGTACCTATTATGTCAACAAAGAATACTGTGAGTCGACTATTGCTGATTAATCTGAGACGAATCACCGCAATACATTGCGGTGGTAAATTGGCCTTCAGGTCACAACCTAAAGGCCAATTAATTTTATTTTATTAACCAGTCAGAATGTCCTCCTTCTGACTGGTTAATGTTTTTACGACAGCATTCTGCATGACAGGTACATTCTTACCAAAATAGTTCGTGGCGATAGTAGAAAATAATATAAGACGAAATTCTTTAAGTGCTGGCATTGTAAAAAGTGCTGGTAATTCTAGACCAATTTATTCGCTTAGTGGCACAGAATAATTTAAATAAAGTTTACTTCATCGGTCTGGAACAAAAGGCTTTCATACAATGCATGTGTATCTAGTGAGAATGTGCTAATCAAAATTAGTTTCTCGGTTGAGGTCACCAAAGGATTACAGAGAGTTCGGGCGATCGTGCATAATAGTGTCCAATCAGGGTACAATGGAATGATCTGTTTAGCTGCAGCTGAGATCCTTGATAAATTATATTGACGTCTAAGCGACACACATACACACCGAAGAATGGCAATTCTTCAAAGTAATCTAATGTACTCTACTGGCTGTGGTTTCTAAATCGGGATACACGCGTCTAACAATATTGCCAGTATTATGTACTATGCCTAGGCAGGGCAGGCCCCTGCCCTGCCTGATGATATCTAATAATAAACCAGTTTCTCTAGGAAAAGCTTCCTGAACAGCTATCCATTCCTAGCTGGCGCGATTTTATTACTGTTATGTAACCATTAATTTTCCTTTCGAGTTCACAGACTGTAGCTACGGGACATGTAACCTAAGTGCCCAAAAATTAATAATCGACGCATTGTATGACCGAATTATGCAGGTCTTAAAAAAAGACGGCTATCCTAACCAACCGCGAATATCGAATAATGCGAAAAATGGTCGGAAGTCGGAAAATGGTTCTGTGTGGCTGGAACAAACATGTAAGGGAAGCTCATTGGAAAGTCAGGCTTAGGTTTAAGTCGCAGGCTTTTCATAATCGACCACCGGAGGGCATAGTGTACGAGCAAATGCGCGAGTCTCGTAAAATTTTTAAAGGCAGGCTAAACTGGTGTCGAAAGAAACAAGAGCAATTAAAAATGGACGTGATAGTAAATTGTCGAGCCACTAAAAACTTTTCCCAGTTTTGGAAAGCTACCAGAAAATTGGATGTTAAGCCCGGCCTCCCGGCGAGTGTGAGTGGCATAAGCGATGCGAGCGAGATCGCTAATATATTTAGCAACCATTTTAGAGTTTGGTCGTAGATCGGTCCTCCTATGGCGATGGTTGGCGCTGCGCCCTGCAGCCAAGGAGAGGAGCCTGTGTTTCATTTTCCAGCAAGTCAAGTTAGTGCTCTTATTAAAGGAATGACCAAAGGCAAATCTCCTGGGCATGACAGGCACAGCGTCAAACACTTGAAACATGCAGAAGTGCACGTCCCGAGGGTCTACTCTGTTGTTTACTTTGTGCATCAGTTATGCGTACCTTCCAGCTGACCTAATGAAAATCACAGTGGTGCCCATAGTTAAGAACAGGACCGGTGACATCTCGGATAAGGATAACTAACGCCCGATCTCGCTCGCGACCGCGATAGTTAAGGTGTAGCACAGTTTGTTTCATCCTTGCTTGCAAAAGTATCTAAAACTACACGATGCGCAGTTTGGGTTTCGGCCCGGACTATCTACTGAGATAGCAATCTTAAGTCTCAAGCACACTGTCCAATACTACACAGATCACAAGCCAACGTTGTATGCCTGTATTCTGGATCTCTTCAAAGCCTTTGACCTCGTGACAAACGAGGGACTTTGGAGGAAGCTAGGGGATAGTGGTATACCGGTGGAGATTATGAACATCTTAAAATTTTGGTACAATAACCAGACGAACTGTGTAAAATAGTTGGATAATCTTTCCGATTTGTACAGGCTGGAGTGCGGCGTGAGGCAGGGGGGTTGTCATCTCCAAAGCTCTTCAGCCTGTATGTAAACGACCTCATAGTGGAACTTAGTAGCATGCGTGTCGGATGCTGGGGTGGGTGGTATTAGTGTTAATAATAATATTAACTACGCGGACGACATGGTGCTGCTGAGTCCCACTGCAGGGGCGCTCGAAGAATGCTGAAAGGTTGTGAAGCCTATGCTGAGTCACACGAACTTATTTACAATGTAAAGAAAAGTCAGTGCATGGTCTTTAAGGCCGCTGTGCGCTGGTAAGTGTCCTGAATCTGTTCCACCCATTACTTTATACACGGGTGGTCTATGAGTTAGTTATACCAAAAAATCCCTGGACACTCTGCACGTCCAAGACAACAACATTTTCAGGAAGATGTTGGGACTTCCTCGTTTTTGCAGTGCCTTCGAGATGATCGCGCAGGCTCATACTGACGGTTTTCATGCCGTCATTCGGAAAAAAATCGTGTCACTTATAAGGAGGGTGCGGAGTCACAACAGCATCCTGAAAACTATAGCTAAAGATGTGCGTGCACCTGTGTTTAGGCATTTCGTTCGTCTGGTAATCTTTTAGGGAGGTATCTCCCTATTGGTTATCTTGACGGGGCGGGGTGTCTCAACACGGGCATTTGTACACAGAATTAGATGTACATACATGATGATTGATGAGTGTTGTCTTTGTAATTGTATTTAAGTACTAACAATAGTTTCTAAGTTATTGTATGTACTTTTGTACTTCTTATGTACCTTTGGATCTAGTTGTCCCAAAATAAATAATTTTGAATTTGAATTAAACTTTTATGATTATTTGCCTATTCATTACATTTTCAAATATTTCTTTCTATACAATATAAAAATACAACGTTTAATAAAAAAAAACAGTATATATCATCCTACTTTAATTATAATTATCATCTAGTATAGGTAGTATACTGAATAATATAGTATGTAATAGTATAACGGGTTGGAGTCCGCAACTCCACGTCCAAGCGCGTATTATGCGTACACGTATCATCTAACTAAACTTAATATTGAATAAAAAAATCGGCAACTAGATACAAACGAAAATTTGTAATAAATTTTCATGATATTCAGCAGGCGCTTCAGTAGTAGTGGTTGTAGTCGTAGGAGTCGTAGAAGTTGGAGTAGTGGTAGTCAAAGTGGTCGTAGTCGATGTAGGTGTAATTGTAGGTGGCAAAGTAGTTGACAGCACGAGACACGATGGGTTGAGTCCTGTACAAAGCAGGCATATCAACTGTAAAATAAAAATTAAGTGAAAGAAAGAAGAGAAAGACAGAAAAGATTTATTTTACCCAGATTAACTCCGCGTCCTAACCGAACAAATTACTGATATAATTATGAACGCGACGATCGAGTATTCGCGCAACCGTTCGCTTTGCTTAGAACGCGAGGAGACAAAATGAACGCGACGGTCTCGTGTTTTCATGGATATAGCTTTGGTTAGAACATGCTCTTAGGCACGCAATATAAGTTTCGGAAGATTCCTGTGTCGGATAAGGCGGGAGGAAACGCCCGAGTGTCACCACTGCGTGGATCGTCCGAAGGACACGGTGGAGTATACGGTGGTTGTCTGCACCGTCGTGGCCTAGTGGAGGCGATCGGCGGCGGAGATCTCTCGCGTCTGGCCCTGATCCAGGCCACTGTACGCAGCGAGAGGGCATGGGCAGCCGTCACCTTCTTCAGCAAAGCAGTAATGCTCGCGAAGGAGGCGGGATGGGTGAGGGAGAGGCAAACTTCACGTCTGTCAATCCCAGGCGGATTTCCGTCCACCGTAGGCGCGGGCTTGCGGATGGTGAGCAATGGGTAGCTCACTGTCCGATAAGGAACAGGTCCGGATCGACGGCGCATTGTGTTCCACGCGCGCCTCAAAGAGATGTCAGCACAACCACCACCACTCCACTCCAGTGGGTCCACTAGGGCTAATGCCCGAAAGGGTTAACGAGGCCCCTGGCAACACAGGGAATGGAAGAAACACGGGTGGGTTTTAGTCAGTAAGAGTCTGACACACCCCGCTCCGCTCAGAATGGGAGAAGTTATTTAATAATTTACCCCACAAAAAAAAGGGCACACAATATAAGAACTCAAAATAGAAGCTCATTCTATGACGAGTTTAACGTAGATGCTGTTAATTAAGAAAATTTGGAATACATTAACTGAATGGGTTCTTTAAATAATATGATTTCGTTAATAAATAGCCTTTTTTTTTTCCCCGGCAGGCATTGTCCGGTTGAAAGTCCTCATGGATGTCCTCCGGCCTGGGGTGGGCGAAGGGGTATTAGACTCTTGATGACTAAAAACCACCTCAGTGTTCCTTTCGATGCCTGTGTTGCCAGGGGCTTCGGTAACCCATTCGGACTTTACCGCGACCCCGGCAGGCATACTTGCACCGGCGATCATGGGATCTAGGGTGACTTCCGCGATCCCCGGCTGGTGCCGGCCCGCCGTTGTGGGCCACCTCAGGCTCGCGGGGGGGAATGAGGTGTAAAACTCACCCCGCGACGTCCTATAGCGGCACGCGTGGAACACTACGCACCACCACCTCGGGTCCTGCTATGTGGGGGGCAACGGATGGCTCCAAGTCCGTCGCCCCTGGACCTATTTAGGGGGGCTGGAAGAGGGCGTTGTCCGCCCTCCACCGACGCCCGGTGCGCCTGCTGCGGGCAGGGTGAGTGGAATAGATCTCCCGCTCCCTCTCCGCAGCTTCCTTCTGCGAGCCTCACCGGAGACCGTGTGATATCCCCGGACCAGCCGGATGGCCATGACTCTTAAAGACGCGCTCAACCGGCGGGCTGGCCGCTGTGCCAAGGAGCGCGCCCGCGCCGGTGCCCCGTAAAGGGTCCTGGACCGCATGATCCCCGCGTGGAGCGTCCGGTAGGAGGCGTTTGGACCCCCTAGATTGAGCAGGAGCCGCTTCAAGGCAGCCCCAGCCCGCTCCAGTCTGGGAGTCAAACGTCGGAAATGCTCCACAAAGTTCCACCGACCATCGAGGACGAGTCCCAGGTTCTTCATTGTCGACGCGACGCTGATCTGAACCCCTCCTATCGTTATTTGGGTACCCGACGGTGACGCTTTCCGAGGACCATAAAAACACATGGCCTCGGACTTGGTCCCTGCCACCCTGTATAATACTAAAATGAAGTAACAATTGGTTACTTCCAAATCCACCATGAGATCCATAACTCCAACCAACAGATGATCCTAATAAACAAAGACAATAATAAACTTTCACTACATGATCATTCACTAAATCCTGATGTTATTATTGTTTTGCTTCGTGCCCTTGAATTTAAACCTAAAATAACAGTCCATTAATAAGGATCCAAACAGAATTGAATTACATTGTCCAAGGGTTCTTTTGAAGTGTGGCTTTTATTTTAGAGATTTAGGCAGTTTGAGTTTTTATGAACACGATGAAATTCTAGGAAAATATCGAATATCGCAGGTATGCTGGAAAAGATTTCTTTAGAAATAAGCATTGCATTTGTACGTATTTGTCTGTTCTGTTCTTCTTTTCTGTTTTTATATGTGTGCACATAAATGGTTAAGTAAATAAATAACATATCAAACGATACAAACTCAAAAATAATGAAAGGCCAGGGGTTACCAATGCTTCCGCAATAAACCACAAACATACAAATACTGAAACATCAATAGTAGAACTGAGCTAACAATTTTTCGATTAGATTCACTGATATTCAGATACCAGGAAAACTTAATTAAAAAACGAAACTTTATAACATCCATGCTCCTGTTAAAAAAGTAAAGTTAAAATGCCCACCTGCACCATGGATGACAAGGGGGATACAGATGGCAATGCGACGTAGGGACCGCGCGTTCCGTAAATTTAAAATGGATCGTGCTGATGAGAACTGGACCTTATTCAAGGCTGCAAGGAATAGATGCAATCAGATGATACGTAATGCTAAACGCCGCCACATTCAATTCTTCCTCTTCTTCCGATATTTGGAAATTTCTTGGAACTCTAGGTATCGGCAAACCGCGACACTTAGACCTTCCTAGTTCAATTGACTTACGACGATCTAAACCGTCATTTCTCCCGTGGTCTGCCATGGATCGTCTAACCAAGCAACAAACTCTATCTTTTATATCTGGTCTAACGCGTTCTCGGATTAATCCTTTCAGTTTCATTCCAGTTGAACCGGGAGAGATCAGAAAGATCATTCTCTCAATGAAATCGAAAGCGGTGGGATGTGACAATATTACCCGTGGTATGATCATAACTATTCTGGATCATCTCTTACCCGCGATTACCCACATTGTTAATTTTTTCCTGTACACCGGAGTATTCTCTTGCCTGTGGCACAGGCAAGAGAATACTCCGGTTCGTCCACTATCTAAGGTATCTAATCCTCTCTTCCTACTGACTTCCGTCCAATTTCTATACTTCCCTTCCTATACAAAGTGCTCGAGGCCTGTGTCCACAAACAATTCTCCAATTTTGTCCATCGTAATTCACTGATTAGTCTTCTTCAATCTGGGTTCAGGCCTGAGCATAGCACTGTTTCCGCTCTCCTTAAAGTGATTGGCAATATAAGGGCAGGACTGGAAGTCACCGAAGTCACTGCTCTTGTGTTGGTTGATTTCTCGAATGCCTTCAACACCGTTAGTCACGACATTCTGTTAGCTATTCTTTCCTATGTTTTGGTCTCTTCCGAAGCGCTGGAATGGTCCTCCTCTTACCTTCAGGAACGACAGCAGTCCGTTCATGTTGGGGATACTTCATCATGCTGGCGTGATTTGGAAGCTGGCGTTCCTCAAGGCGGTATTCTTTCTCCTCTTCTGTTTTCTATTTTTATCAATCTTATAACTTCCGAGTTTCAGTGTTCGTATCATCTGTATGCAGATGACTTGCAGTTGTACTGTCAAGGGAGGGTTGATGAAATACCTGACATTATCGACAAGTTAAATAGAGACTTGACAGCCATTAAAACCTGGTACCTGATAGATTTGGTGTTGCAGTAAATCCTAATAAGTGTCAGGCGATCATCATTGGGAGTCATCGTAGTATTGGTAGTGTGGATGGTTCAACCTTGCCACCTGTTCTCTTCAATGGAACGATTGTTCCGTTTAGTACTGACGTTGCACATTGACTGTACCCTGAACTGGCGTACTCAAGTCGCTAGGGTGAGTCAGAAGGTTACTGGAACTCTGCGAGCTTTATATCGACTGAAAAATTTATTACCATCAAGTACCAAGACAATGCTTGTGCAGTCCTTAATTTTCCCTATCTTCGATTATGGTGATGTGTGCTACTATGACCTGAATGCAGACCTCCTCGACAAGCTAGACCGTCTTCTCAATAAATGCATTCCAATCGTTTTCAATCTGCATAAATATGATCATGTCTCTGCGCAACTTTCGCTTCTAAAGTGGTTGCCCATACGCTAGCGCAGAGAGCAAAGGGCGCTGACCACCTTCTTTTCATTTCTTGACTCTCCCTCTTCCCCTGGTTATCTCACCCCCACTTTCAGTACATTTGCGCGAACCATAGTAAAAATCTACGTTCATCACACAATCGTCTTCTTCAATGTCCCACTCACCGCACTGACTTTATTCACTCTTCCTTCTTCGTTCAGTCTATCTCTCTGTGGAATGCGCTCCCCCAGGAAATCAGGATGGCAACCAACCGATTATCCTTTAAAGTTAAAGTTCGCGAGCACATTCGTAAGAAGCTGGCAGTATCATAACAACGGTAATTTTTTCCCATTGTTTGTCTTACTGTTTAGTTTATTCGTGTATTTATTTGGTCTTATATTTATGTTTAATTAGGTATATGTATTATATATAATGTTTTTAATAGGTATATGTATGTATATACTTATATTTTAATAAATCTTTATTCCACAGATTTCGTTATTGCACCTACCGCTGTCTGTCTCTGCATCACCCAAAGGTTGACTGGTAGAAAATGCCTATGGCATTAAGTCCGCCTCTGTACATTTGTGTGCGTAAAGTATTAAATAAATAAATAAAACCTACAAGAAATGGATATAACCACTACATTAATTAGAATTCTCGTCAAACAGGAAATCATGAAAGAGCAAGAGACTGAAGCTAAAGCGAATAAAACAAAAGACCAACCTTCAGTTCTTTCAATAGAAAGGCAATGTGATATTGAATAAAAACAGAATTGAGAACAGATACAACGCACAGACAATTGGTATTTGGTCTTAAAAGTTGACCAAAAATATTTGGTACGCCGAATGGCTGCCTATCAATGTTGTATTCCAGTTTTAGCTTGGAAAAGGTAAAAAAGGCATACGTTATATATACGTATACTAGCATTTATTCGTCATTTTCGTCGACATCTTCAAAACTTACATTTAAAATGTCACTTTCGTATAACTTTGCCGTTTCTTGGCAATATCTTTGAAAAAGCCCCCATGTTTATTTTGAAACTACACCACAATGTGTCCAAAATCATTTCAAACCAAAACTCTCATTCCAGAAGAGCCTATAACAAAGTTACATAAAATATAAGTAAAACTCCCAACCCTTTGGAGAAACAAGGCGTGATGTTACGAGTGCTTTATTTTCATTTACTGAGTATCGAATGTGCCTACGGAAAAAAAACACCAAAAATAGCTACTTACTTACTTACTACTTGGGTACTTTGGGGTGGCTATTTTGCACTTAGTTACATTCTTAAAGAGGTCTACTCTATAACGAACTATTACAATTTTGGCTTAGAAACGATCAGAAATATGTATATTAAAACTCCCTTTAATCTTAGAAAATGTGTTTTTTTATAGCAGTTTCTTGGTGCTTACTTCTCAAGGATATTAATGGAGAAAGGCTTATTATATTAGTTGTCAAAATGAAGTGCCAAATAAAATACACACCTGGTTGTGCACAATCCATAGTGAAAACCAACACAAAATCGTTCAGTCACAAGATGGAAAATATTTGAAAACAACGAAATCTGAATCACATGAATACAGTTGGCGAACGGTAACTTCCGACTAAGCCCACAGTGCGCTGGAAGGCGCTAGCACTTTGTGTTTTTTTTTATTGTTTGGAGCGGTTATACTAGTTTTTGGAAACAATGGCTTAGAGGTAGTAGAACCAAAATAAAAAATAATACTTTTAGGACCAAATACCAGCCTGTACAACGATGTCACAAATAAGAATGCCATGACTGAATCGACGGCTGTCGACTTGAGTAATGACAAAAATCTGTGGAGCTGCGCTTTAGGAGCTTATATTGTTTGAAGTCGTTTGCGTGATAGGAAATATATACATATTTATGCGTGGATACTCCATGGTATTTTGATCTTTTGTTTATTTCAGAATGTTTTTGTGGTTTTCATGTTGACTACAAAGAGAGATGTGGAGGCATATAGATACCTTTATTGGGTAGTAGGATAGCATTATTTAGATTCTCAAACGACGTTTGTTAACTGATTGATAGGGCATAAAAAACAAATAGTATCCTCATATTCCACTTTTTTGTTAGCAAAAAAAACTAAGACGTATAGAGTCACAATAAGTTACAGCTACCCTTTATTTATACATGTGACCATGAGAAATAAATCTTGGTCAGATTTATTTCTAAACTAGTCTGCCCCTTATCTTGGTTACATATCAGTCCATTCTAAATCTTTTTTAGAAAAAAAAAACATTCACGAAATCCAGAATTGAACAAATCCAACACATTTTCCGTTGTCTATTCAGTTTAACTCCTTAACAGACGCACTATAAATTTGATTCGTCAGTCGAATCAGACCTGTTCTTCGCTTGGTTGGAGACGAGGGTTCTTTATAACCTGGTGATTCATCCTAATGATCCAAGGCTACTGAGCCCATTGGACAACAGCACCCTAATTGCGTAACACAGTTTGAATCACAATCTGGATGATTTCGAAGCATATTGCTAATCTATTGCTTCATAAATGTTCGAAAAATTTGTCTGCTCAATAACGCAAATAATGCAATGAATGTTGTTGAACTGTCAAAATGAAACACATTAATACTGTTAGTTTGTCACGCAATTATCCCGTAGGCTGTACAATGAGCACAGGTCAGATTGTACATGTTCACTTCTGAGATTACTTGTAATTTAATTTTTCTTTTATGATTTAAAATGCTACCTGGAAACTGGGTCGCCTTAGATGATGTTTATTTGTTTGTTACGATGTCTGTGGCTCTTTTACTGCTTGAGCATTACGTGGGTAGTCATGTAGACATCGTATACGAGGGCTGCACTAAAAGTATCGGGAATGGAATATTTCCACTGTTCCTGTCATAGGAGTTTTCAATTAAAAAGAATTTAAATCTTTTTAATTGAAAACTCCTTGGTTTTAAAATTCGAATACCATTTATTTATTTAAAAAAGTTTCTCGGTCTTGTCACAAGGTTTTGTCAAACTTGTTTAGTCGCTGAGAAAATGGAATTGACTCGAGAAAATTCAAGAGCGATGATTTATTATGACTTTCGAAGTGGTTTAACACAAAAACAGTGTGTTGACCGGATGATTTCTGCATTTGGTGATGAAGCCCCATCCAAAACTACAATTTATCGCTGGTTTGCTGAATTTCAACGTGGACGTGTCAAGCTCAGTGATGATCCCCGTCAAGGTCGTCCAAAAACTGCAGTCACCCAAGAAAACTTTGAGCGTAAGCTGATTGAGGAAGATCGACGTGTGACATACCGCGAAATTCAGGCAACTTTAGACATTGGCATGATCCTCAAATGCTGTATACAACATCGTATCAGGTGACGAATCCTGGATATACGCGTACGAACCCGAAACAAAAAACCAGTCACGAGTTTGGGTGTTCGAAAATGAGTTAAAGCCAACAAAAATTGTTCGTTCACGGAGTGTTGCAAAAAAAATGGTGGCCACGTTTGTCTCCAAAACCGGCCATGTTACGACTATTCCTCTTGAGGGACAAAGAACGGTTAATGCAGAATGGTACGCTAGCATTTGTTTGCCACAGGTCGTTTCTGAACTCCGTAAAGAGAACTGCAACCGCCGCATCATCCTCCATCACGACAATGCGAGTTCTCACACCGCGCCCAGAACAAAAGAGTTTTTAGAGCAAGAAAACATAGAATTATTAGACCATCCGCCGTACAGCCCCGACCTAAGCCCTAATGATTTCTATACTTTCCCTAAAATAAAGAATAAATTGCGTGGACAGAGATTTTCATCACCTGAAGAAGCTACAAACGCCTACAAAACGGCCATTTTGGAGACCCTAACTTTCGAATGGAATGGTTGCTACAATGATTGGTTCCATCGTATGGAAAAATGTGCCAAATTTCGCGGAGAATACTTCGAAAAGCAATAAATACATTTTTAAATAGTAATGTTGTGTCACTTCCTTGATTCCCGAAATTTTCAGTGCCACCCTCGTAATACCTAAGTATGCCAGAGTAAATCGCCTGAACTCACAATACCACAAAAGCTCCAATACCGGCAGTATTGGAGCTTCCACAGCCTGCATTTCTTTATTTGCGCCGAAATTCAGGAACATGGTATGAATAGCAATAATCTGTTGTATACTAATTGAATTAATACCCATGGACATTTAATCTATTTAGTGATATTCTCATATTATTTTTTTCTTCCATCTAGTCCGTAAACGTATTCTACAAAGCAGTCTTTTATGTTTTTAGTCCTGTTCACCATTAGACCCAAAATGTTTAATGTTCGTAGGTATATTGTACCATTTTTAAAGCAATGTATTATTGGCGTGCGTTTTCTGTCGTCAGTGGGAAGCTTCGTATCAGTATGTATCTTGTGTAACTTTTCTTTATTGAATTGTGTTCTTACTTTCGTCGAATTGTCAACTGAAAGTAAATAACTTCATTGTCAAATATTTTCGACTTTGATGCATTTAACTTGTCTTATTGGTATTGATTTAGCTCAGCGCCGCCAGTTGAATAAGAATTTGAAAATTCAACATTTAGGGAATCACAAAAAAAAAACATTTTTCTACATTTATATCTTGAATCCATAAACATCATCTGCCTAGCCTTTTCCCAACTACGTTGGGGTCGGCTTCCAGTCTAATCAGAAGCAGCTGAATACCAGTATTTTACATGGAGCAACTGCCTATCTGACCTCCACAACCCAGTAACTGGGTAATACGATATCTCTTGGTAAGACTGGTTGTCAGACTTTCGGGCTTCTGACAACCCACAACGACTGTCAAAGATCCACGAATGACAGCCCGGGACCAACGGCTTAACGTGCTTGCCGAGGCACGGAGGGGTCTTGGTATGTAAAGATGGTCACCCATCTACGGACCCACCGCGGCAAGCGTAGCTTAACCTGATCGATCGACCCGTGCGGCTGTTATTACTTAGCCACAAGCCGGTGTTCATAATAAAGAGTATTCTATATTATTCAATTATGTGTCGCCTAGTGTTAGGGAACGCGAGCATAAGCGTTTGAAAAGTACAAATTCGTTAGTTAGACTAACAAAGACCTTCACGAGGTTATGCAACAAAGAACCAAGATTATTAATTGCTGTTGAACCAGAAGTTACAACTCAGAATAGTGACTCTATAGTTTCACTAACTTTATTTTCTACAACAACACTAACTCTTACTCCTTAGAAACATAAACAAATCAAAGTAACTCCGAGTGGAAGTCAAACGACCCCTTGCATAGGAGAATCGTTTGTGATGCAAATTAAATCCGATTCACTGAAATAGCCTTATTTTGATTCAATACAAGCTTGCCCTCTTTGGAATACCTTGAAATGTCACAGCTGGAGTTAACTGTGACCGGTTGCAGACCCTAAGTAAATTTTATTCGGGTTCAAGGATTGGTACTCGTACCAGCTTTGCTATACAGGTTTCGATGTGAATCTTAAACGAAAAGTTCAGGGACGGATTATAGACGAGTTAAATTTTTGACATTTCCGACGTTAAGATTAAATCGGTTAAAGTTTTAGATCAAATTTTAAGTACAGTGGACTGCACGGCGGTGGTAACACTTTGTCCTTAAATTAGCCTAGCGTAATACGGAGTTTCAATAAAAAGCGAGGCCAGCTTAAATAAGTTTTGTTACCAGTGTCGTCCGGCCTTACTCCGTAGAAAGTCGTGAGAAAGGAAGAGTCTCGGATTTGAAAGTATAATAAAGGCCTTTACACACACACGTTTTTCTTGTCGTGAAAACCTACGGTTTATTCACCGTGTGTAGGCTCTAGTAGTCGTTGTATGGGTCAGTCGTTGTATGGGAAGCTTGTTGACAGACACGTATTTTTAACGGTGCGGTTTTTACGCCGTACCATTAAGAAACTACTCGTGACACTTTATTAACTTTAAAACAAAAAACATTAAAAACCTTATGTAAAAAGTAAGATTAGTCTTCGACTGTGAGTGATCCCAAAGGCATTTGTAGTATCACCAGGTTTTGTTCTTCTTATATCAATATTACTGTCATCGCACTACCTCACCCAATTAGTTCAGGGGGCATTCTGCAACGCCCCCTTTTTTTTTCTTGGTTGGGCAATTATCAAATAACTTCTCCCGCTCTGGGCGGAGTGGGAGGGTGTGTCAGACTCTTACTGACTAAATCCCACCCGTGTTCCTTCCGTTGCCTGTGTTGCCAGGGGTCTTGGTAACCCTTTTGTACCTTCCTGCGCCCCGTCATTGCTCACCGTCTGCAAGCCTGTGCCTACGGTGGCCAGAAATCCGCCCGGGATTCCCGACGCCCAGGGCGTCTCCTGCGGTGGCTAGGGGCGAGAGGGCGCGAAATTTGCCTTTCTTTCAACCGTCCCGCCTCCTCCTTTGCGAGCATTACTGCTTTGCAGAAGGAGGTGACGGCTGCCCATGCCCTCTCGCTCCGTGCCATGGCCTGGATCAGGGCTGGACGCGAGAGATCTCCGCCGCCAATTGCCTCCACGACGACACGGCGGTGCTCTTCCCAAGCCGGGCAGACCTCCACCGTATACTCCACCGTGTCCTCCAGGCGATCCACACAGTGGTGACACCCGGGCAATGCCCCCTGAACTGGTATTCTGCAATGCCCCCTGAACTAATCGGCTTTCCAAGAAATCCTACAAATTAAAGTTAGGCAGAACAGTTTACAGTTTTGAAAACTAAAGTTTTAGCATAAAATATCATCAATCATAAACAAACATAATATTATTATCATTTGTCTTTGTATTTGACTTAAAAATTTTCATTAAAAAATGTGGCTTAGGTTTTCTTTTATTCAAACATCAGAAAACGACAGATTACCCGTGAATAACTATGGGTAAACCTGCAAATAGAATTCTCTTTTCCGAGCAACATTCTTAATCCCTCTTTTATGGCTTGCAAAGATAGAAGAAAGTTTTATCTAAGTGGGAATACTAAGGTATACATCGCAAGAACAATATTTTTAAACTGTAACTATGAAAAAAATGGTATGAGTAACAATGCCTTCTTCTTTTTGGGGAAAAAGGAATGTTTTTAAATACGTACGGTTACGGTTTTACGGCGTTTTACGGTTCCGTACCTACCTAAGGTAAAATCAGAACCCTTATAGGATTACTTCTATGTCTGTCTGTCCGTCTGTCACAGCCGATTTGCTCCGAATCTACTGGACTGATTAAGATGAAATTTGGTATACATATTATGAATTTCTGTGACCCAAATACGGTCGTGTAACGTAAATAAATGAATTTTGAATATGGGGCTCACTTTTGCGCACAAATTAGAAAATTAAAAAAAAATATATAAACTGTACCGTGTGACACATTAAATGAAAGGGCCTACAGACTGTGAGGGACACCAATATTGTATATTTTTTGTATTATAAAATAAAACGTTTTAAAGTAATTAAAGAAAATAGATGAAAATTGGTCATTCCCCCCTTATCTTCTGAACTACTGAGCCTACATTTTTGGAATAAAAAACAGAAAATAGTTCTATACATACAGATTACAGGAAAACTTAAAATAAGTCTATGACCTTAAAATAACATGGTAAATATCCAATATTGTGCGTACAAACTTACATTTGCAGTTGGAATGTATGGGAGAACATGTTTTTCATCTATAATGTTAAGTTTGTTCTTGGAATAAATGCATCGCAACTACGGAACCCTTCATTGTGTTGTCTTATACGCACTTGGCCGGTTTTTTGTCTATATTTTTCTTTTCTAGATGTGTCTGAACTTCTTCTGAACGAATTGAATATTGTTCAGTTAAACTACATTCAATTCGTTATTTTCTACGCGCAATTCGGTCCCGTTTTCCAAGAGTTAATAGATTTTGTGCAAGAGTTTAAAAGTAAACAAGTTTGGCAATGAATCAGTAACTATTAGAAGTTATTTTCCTTCCATTTCGTGCTTCGAGGAAAAGGGTTTTTGTGACCTATTTTGTAGGAAAATCATTGCCTTATATTCTGACTTATCTTATCTTGAGGTTGTCTTTAAAAGACCCAATTACCCTATGTAAAATTTCTACATTTATAGCTGTAATCTTTATGGTGTACATAATAAAGAGTACTCTATCTATCTATCTTACCTTAAAGCCGGTTTAAACATACTATCACCCGGTATCTGAATTGAGAATTTGTCAAACTCTACTTAAGCATTACTTATGGTGAAAGCCCACAAAACTGTCTTTTGCAAAATAAGATAGAAATGTTGAATTTCGCAGCATACATTGAACAGTTTGACAAGTTGTCAACTTCAAATTCTCGGTTCACAAACCGGGTGTAAGTGTAGTAATCATATACTATATGTCATAATAATGTTAGACCATAAACTTAAACTATTGAACATGGGCTTCTAACGACTGCATCGGCTGTTGTCCTAATTACCACGCTTGCCTAACAGATGTGCGATTGTAATATGTTACTTTATTGGGTGCTGTTAATGTAGCACCTGTAGTAGGTACGTACCTAATGAGGGTTTTTCTATCAATCTGTGTAGCCTTTTTCCAACTATGTTGGAGTCGGAGTATTTTACACGGAGCGACTGCCTCTCTGACCTCTACAACCAAGATACTGGGTAACATGGCAAGACCCTTGGCAAGACTGGTTATCAGAATTTTGGACTTTTGACTGCGTACCGTGCTTTCCAAGGTACGGAGGGGTCCTGCCGGGGTCGCGGGAAGGTACTTATGGGTCAACGAGGCCCCAGCAACACAGGCAACAGAAGGAATACGGGTGGGTTTTAGTAAGTAATAGTCTGACACACCCTCCCGCTCCGCCCAGAGCGGGAGAAGTTATTTATAAAAAAAGGTACGGAGGGGTCTCGGTATGATATGGATGATCACCCATCCATGGACCGACCTCGGCAAGTATTGCTTAACCTTGAAGATTGATCCGTGCGGCTGTTGTTAATTAGCTACGAGCCCCTCCACGAGCCTAAGCTTTGTCGAGTTATGCGAACATAGATGTATGGAACAGCTGACATTTCTTTTTTTGCAACTTCGGGTTGGTCCCAAAGTAAAAGTTGTTCATAATGATGACTACAATGACCCCTGAAAAGGTCCAAACACTGTAGTTAATAGTTAAGTAGGTACGAGTAACCACTTCTATTCAGCAGTGCAGCAGTGCTCTAATAACATCCTATTATTGCGAATGACTCATTTCCCTAAGCTGGCAGCATTTTAAATAACTTTCTCTCATGTCATGATAAATGGAAGATTGCTTACGTAGATATAGATTTTTTAAGGAAAATTTCAAGCAATTATCGAACTCATACCTTGTTCGTTAGCAAATATGAAATCCGAAAAATAATCAGGCGCAGGTCAAAAATATTAAAAAAAAAACAAAAATCCCGACTGGAAAAACACATATTTTTTTCATTTATAATTAATAATTAATTAATAATAATTAATGTAAATTATTATTAATTAATTATTAATTATTCATTTACATTTATTTATATATTTAATATACTAAAACAGTAAAATAATAAAAACATAATAAACAGGCTAATTATTTTTGAGGTGAATAACAACTTATCAGGCGACTAACTACTTGGTTACAAATAAATAACTTGGTAGAGATTAAATATTTTTAGCACAACAATTTGTATTAGGTACTCGTATATGAGCTACAAAGGCAACGATCTATAAAAACTAAATAATGGCTGCTACTATAAGATAGCAAATATATTAAACAGGGCCAATGAAAATAATAGGTGAGGTATTAAAAATAATGACTGGCGGCTAATATTAACAGTGGGATATCAAACATTGTATTATTGGCAAAAAAAAAACTTTCGGGCAGTGATTAACAGGCAGCTGTAAAAATGAAAAGGGGTCCTATAATTAAGTATTAGGATCTCAGAATTTTTATTTGTAGAATCGTAATGTAATGAAAAAAGCGACAAATACGTTGGTTGCATAGCGGCGGCTGCGGTGCGGGGAGGTGGAGCACGCTACTAGCCAATAGCAAGCGGCGGGCGAATGTCGCAGGACTCGCTGTTGGTTTTTATTGTTTGTATTATTCAAGTGCATAAACACTCGTTAACTTTTATAAAATTATTTTTAACGTATTTTGTTATTGAATGGCAAGTTTCAATGCAGAAATGAATCAGTTGGAGTTAGCAGGATCGAGTCGTGTGATGAATTGTAATGATGGAGTGCCGGATTATTGTTCAAGTGAATCAGAAGAAGAGAATCAAGGAGAACCAGAACCGAAGCATGGACGAGGACGAAACAAACTTTTGGTGTTTTATTATAAATTTTCTAACTTGAAAGAGGCAGAAGATTTTGTGAATTCAGAAAACACTTGGTCTCGGAAATTCACGCGAATGACAGAAGAGGAGCAAAAGCGATTTTACAGATGTAATAAAGTTTGTAAGAAGGGACCACAGTGCGCGGCAGAACTGTACTTGCTATTTGAGTGTGAATCCGACAGTGTTTTTGTTTATCGTACGGACGCCGATCATAATCATAATGACATTGGGGCACGAGACGATTACGGTATTAATGATCAAACTAAAATGGAAATTAAAAAAATATTTGTCCTGCATTTAAAGCCGAAAGCTATATAAGCTGCTCTTCAAAAGATCGATGGAATTAAGTTGCCTACAAAAATGCAACTAAATAATTATTTAAGTGACAGACGGCGAATTAAATTTGGTTAACCTACCATTTACTCAGGCGAATTTATAAACTGGATACATGACCATGAAAACATTCCTGAAGACGAGGATGAATTGAATGCATTTATTATGAAGTACTGGATATTGGAGAGTGACCAACCTTCCTTTAAATTCGTTTTGACAACAAAAAAGTTATTGAAATTTACAAGCATGATGTTTTGCACGCTGATGCCACCTAAGTACAAGTTAATTTGGCAAGATTTCCCTGTTTTGATTGTAGGAACAACAAACAAAAACCGGAAGTTCTATCCGCTTTGCTTAGCACTTTCAACAAATGACCAAAAAGAAGACTGCGATGATTTATAGTGGCTTAAAGGAGAAAATTGGTTCTTTGTTTGACCCCGATTTTAATCCAAAAGTACTAGTGAGTGATGCAGCTCAAGCAATTAAAAATGCATTTTTGGAAGTTTTTGGTTATGATACCACGGTACGCATGTGTTAGACGCACGCCATAAAGAATATAAAAAAAAAATTGAGCAAACTGTGGATAAAATAGACAGAAAAGATATTTGGCAGGATATATATGCTTTACATAACGCATCGTCACCGGAAATTTTCAATGCTGCAAGCTTTTATTGTCAAACATGCTTCGAAGAATTAATATATAAAATATTTTGAACAAGAATGGCTCACCAAAAATCCTAACTCATTCTTAGGAGCAGCAGCAACTTTTTCACCGACTACTAACAATGCTTTGGAAGCATTCAACAAGTCAATCAAAGATAAGTAGTCGAAGAATAATAAGTCGAATACGATGCGGGAACGCTTTCCTCTATCACGATTACTTACTGTGGCAAGCGAGATGGTTACGCAGTGGTCAAACGATATCAATGAAAATTCAGTCCCAGAAACTCATAATATTGAACTTAAAGAATGGATAGAAAGATATTGTTGGGCAAAACAGAACATTAAAGTAAAGACTTTAAAATCTGATTGCAATAAAAAAGTATTATTAGTACCTAATGAAGAAGTTAAGGAAACGGGCATGACATATGATGAATCATGGCATGCATTTGATGAGTTCAAAGAAAAAATCTTTGCATTTTAGAAAACCTAATTACCTAGCGCAGGATGGAAGCAAGGAGCATGAACTTGTCCTCAATTCTATAAAATATACCTACACTTGTAAACATATATTGGGTCTAGCCACTCGGCTGAAACTAACCACTCCACCTTTAGAGGCATGATTGATTCCGATTCCTATTTTTAAGACTTTTACTGTTTCGCCATATCAAAAAAAAAAATAAGTCCAGAAATAAGGCTAATTATTTTCCAGGCGACTAACAACTTAAAAGGCAACTAACTATTTGCTATTAAAAAAATAACTTTTAGACAGCGAATAAATATTATTTTTAAATCTAAATCAACAAGTTATGTATTCTTTTTTATTTAGTACACACAATCAATATAGTACATCCTCATACAGTATAAAACTAATAATATTAAATAAATGGTTTGTAGTTAGTATGATACCATCTACTGTTATTGAATCATTTGGGTTAGGTTAGGTTAGGTTAGAACAGTGACCATTAACGCGCGATGCGAGCAAGCGAAGCGAGCCTGCCGCGGCAGCGGCCGCTGAGCGCTGGTGACTAACTGAGACCAAAACAAAAACTTAATACCAGTTTAAATTAAAACAAAGCTAACAACTGATTATGAAGCTACTACTTTCTACTTAAAATTATCCTTAAATCCTGTAGCTGCAAATCTACTATATTTGCTACCGGCTTTAATTATTTTTTTAATCCTTAATTCAGATTAATTTGTCGCCGCGTTAAATACATGCCAAGAAATAATACTAATGTCGCACAAAGTATGTTTTTTATGACCATGTTCATATTTTCTTCTCATCTCAGTTAATTTTATAAACAACCTCATTGTATGATTTATGAAATACTATTTTCTACTTTTTGCCCGCCGTCAAGTTGTCGCCTAACAATAAATTTAGTTGCCACACCAAAAAATCATTACCAATTTTTTAAACAAAGTTTACAACTCAAAATAAAGCTGCTACTTTATACTTAAAATGCTACTTCACCTATTGTTTTTGCTACCCATTTTAATTATTTTTAAAACCCTATTTCAGATTAGTTTGTCGCCGCGTTAAATACATGCCTAATAAACATATATTCAGAATTGACTCATTAATAGCTTTTATTTGATACCAATATTGTTGTAATTTATTTTTAAAAAACCTTCCCATCCCTTTTTATGTATTTGCAGATGCAATTACATACATACTATACGTGTACAGCCTATGTCACTCCTACAATTAAGACAAATCTGATGACACCTCATATGTTGAAATCCATCAAGCCGTTTGGGCTACAGACCGTGCCAAAGAAATAGACATACATAAATACTTACTGTCGAAAAACATTACCCTCCTTCTGGGGCAGTCGGGTAAAAACTATCTTAAGATGCTGAACGTTTTATTCCTTGATTGTATTTCATACACAAAAAGAATGACCATAATCATTCCTTTTCTTCTGGTGATGGAAAACGTTGCCGAACCCGTCCTGGAATACCCTGGATTGAATTAGTCAAAATCTCATAACCAAAAAAATTCTCCACAGTCAATTACAATTTGACAGCTACGAAAAAATCATTATCCACAAGTACCTACTCTACAGAGCTACTTTTACGTATAACAATGACGTCGATTAGCCGTTATCACCAACAGACTTGTAATTGAACGACCGCCAAATTATACGGGCCCTCAAGTTAAGTGGGTTTATGTTCTGTATTGTTTGATGTAGTGGCTCAAGACCGTCTCGAGGAACCCTGATTCATAAGTAAGGGTAACAACCCTTGTTAGAAGCTATAAAAATAATTGTGAATTTCTTGACTGTTTATTCTCGTTGTGTAAACAACGAGGAATATTAATTTGGGTTGTAATGTTCAGAACAAATATATTATCTCGGTGTACTAAAGGTACGCTTCTGCCTAAACCCTTCGGGGATTACAGGCGTCATGGTATGCTTTCAAGGCTAATATGATAAGCTGCTGTTCACTTGCGGAACAAAAAGGTTAAGCAATTTTCAAATAAATTCTTTCCCCGCATAACATGAAGGTGGTTCCTTTTTGAACTGCCATTTTCATTCATATTGTTTCCAGTGCCTACACACTACTCAGTAAGTAAAATAAGAAGTCTCGTCCACGGTGCATGTAAGCATTGACCTTGAAGTGCTTAATCGTTACATATTGTTATTTACCTAAGTGTAGTGATGATGATTTTAACTTGGCCAGAGGCTAAGCATTGCCATACAACGTGGCAATGCCGCCAGTCTCTTGGGTACATCACCAGGCAACAGCGATGTGGATGAATTTTTTGGCGTCCTATTTTAGTTTGTGTTTAGTTTTAGTTATTTTTATTAATTAATTAGATATATTTGTTTTTTTTTTTATGTACAAATCAATATTAATTATTTCAATAAAAGTGTAGTGAAACAATCTACTTGATAGTGATCAATTTCGAGTTTTCTAATCATTTAACGTAACATAATATCACGCTTTGTGTCCTCGAGGGATTAGGCAAAGGTATATGTGGCGAAATGATATAGTATTATAACATAATTAATTCATTAATTATAATATATAGTACACCCACATTTTGCCAGTTTCATTCATTTAAATACCTCTTAAAACAAGCCTTATTTGAAATAGATACCCATTACTTATCAGCTAAGCAGAAAGTTCTATATACCTACAATTAATTACGAAATCACTTAATTACCTACGTCTGTTTGAGTATTTCTCCTGTCTCGCTTGTTCAGGTCTGCGGTCGACCTCAAAGCGATTCTTGTATCTTAGGGTTGAACGGGGTTGAACTAACTTTGGAATGTTTGGTGTAATCTCGCTTATGCTCTTTTTAAAATATGGAAAGATAATGATAGATCAAATTTTTGGAATCAAAATCAAAAATCAGAATCCAAAGTCATTTATTCAAACTAGGCTGAGGATCAGCACTTTTCGAATTTCAAAGTTACATAAGACAGTTTCCCAAAAACGCCCGCCCTTCACCACTTCCTAGTGCTTTGAATGAAACGTAAAGTCTGATCTAAAAGTATGTTCAGATGTCACAAGCCCATATAAAAATACATTAACCTTAACATACCTACATATTATTATAATATAAACAAAATGTGTGTTAATAAATATAAAGGTTTAAGACTATGTTAGTAGCACTTCATTTTGCACTAGCTTGATTTGTCGACGGCAATCTAGTTATCGGCCCAGAAATCTCCAAAGTGTTTGGCGCCTTCACTAGCATCCATCAGTTCCTATAATGTGCTGAGACGACAAGACACGCAGGGCACGATATTAAGAAGTGTCCCATCGTTTGTGGAACAATATATATACGTATGTATAACTTAGTAAAATATTATGTGGCAAACGAGTTTTTTCAGTTTTAAAATCGATTTCAAATTTACATTAATTACGTTTACTCCGCGCTAGACTCATAGGAATTTATTACAACCGTTAGCAGTCTGTAAAACCCATATCAATAATCTCGTATGGACTTTACAAGCTTTATAGCTAATTAGGTAGTTTTAATATACTAAAATAAATAGATTTTGATGTTAGATATTACAGCTTTATCAAAATCATAAATTGTTTTTCTTTTTATTTTCTTATAGTTAAAACTAAAACAGACGCCCACAAAAACTTCTTTAGCACTCTACTAAAACTTCGATAGTGAAAGTCCCTTCATTTTCATCGGAACAACCCAACATTTAGATCCCTCTAAATGGGTTGAATTAGCAGAATGAATTTAAATACTTATGCGTCGATTTAGACGGAAAAGGTTCGTTTGTTAAGGGTTGAATCGTCCGGAAATGATTTATTTTGGGATTGGGTAAGTAATAGAATAAATCATTATTATCGTTTTAATTAGCAGTCATCATCTCATCTGCCTAGCCTTTTCCCAACCATGTTGGGGTCGGCTTCCAGTCATACCGGATACAGTTGAATCCGGCTGAATCCGACTGCCTCTCTGACCTCCACAACCGAGATACTGGGTAACACGATACCCCTTGGTAAGACTGGTTGTCAGACTTTCGAGCTTCTGAAGACCCGTAACGACTGTCAAAGATCTACAAATGACAGCCGGGACCAACGGCGTAACGTGCTTTCCGAGGCATGGAGGGGTCTTGGGGTATGTAAAGATGGTCACCCATCCACGGACCAACCGCGGCAAGCGTAGCTTAACCTGATCGATCGACCCGTGCGGCTGTTATTACTTAGCCACAAGCACCTCATCATGTTTTAGGGTATCTGTAATAGTAAAATCTCAACTTTGCGTTCATGCATACTACTTTTAAAAGTCATAAAATCAAGGATTTATCTGTGTGTGTATTTAACCAATTTGCATCACAATACATAACATAATATAACATAACATCACGCCTTGTTTCCCCGAAGGGTTGGGCAGAGGCTGTAGTACACCCACATTTCGCCAATTATATTTTTAAGTCCCATGTAATAGGGGGCGAGCCTCAACCGGGCACAAATCCAGACTCCAGGCTGCTACTGAGAAATTCCAGATAGAAAAACTTAATAACACTTTGCCCGACGAGGGAATCGAACCCAGGACCTCATGCTCAGCAGTAGCACTTGCGTCCACTAGACCAACGAGGCAGTCATCGTCACAATACAATCAGTATAAATAGAAGTCGGGAAATATGATCGCTCAATGATTTCGCCAATCTGATGGAAAAACCGCAAGCCTTCGGCTTCGAGCAACACACTGTGGTAACGCTCTAAATACATAACCGCAGTGAGACATCGCCGTCGTATTGCGATGTGTTCCAATTGTTTGTCGTTGGTAGACACATCGCAATAATTATGATACAAAGGCGACTAACAAAAGGTTTTAAAGAAAAAAAATACAAGGCAGATGTGAATGGAAACGCCGGGAGAGGGCTCTTTAGAAGGACATTTATACTAACCTTATTGGCGATGTTATTCAGAAAGGTCAGGTGTATAGAACTCGCAACTGACGTGCGTGGATGATGTATGAACGTAACGGACCCAAAAGAAGTATTTAAGTTTCGCAGCCGGTGGCTATCTGTAATTTCTGCTTACGCCTATTGGATAAAGGCGTCAGTTTATGTATGTATGAATTTATAAGTATAAGGGCTAAGGGGCCCTAACACTCCAAAGAAAACAGTCTGCTCTATTCTTAACTACCCGACTAACAGCTTCCCATTTATAAAAGAAAATTGTCCACTAATATTGTCTGAATAAACACAGTCTTCATATAAATCCATTTCACCCAGACGTAATGTAAACACTCGTGCATTCATTACGCCGTGGTTTGATAAGCGCATCAGTAGTGACGATTCAATATGTGCTGCGAACCATTAGCGATCGATCAATTACGTATGGCGATAGAGATTGTGATTTATGAAGTCTATTGAGAGTTGGGGCTTAATGGAAAAACTATTCTCATGAATAATATTAATGATTTTTAAGTGATAAAAAATCATTAATATGTACTAAATAAGTAGTTTCCGTCAGGGTGAACGGTCATTGAGCGTATTTAACATTGAATTTATGCCCAAGAATTGCTTCCCTATTGCTTCTATTTGCTTCATATTCTCAAAACAATTGCTTATATCGCTTTCTAGAAAAAAAAAAAAAAACATTTTAAGGGTGACAGTTCATTCTGATGTCAGCACGGCCCCTCACCGAGTCGTAGTGTCCCTGATCAAAAGAATTATTTAAATTCACGTCGGCCATTAAATACTTCCCGTTTGCTTCTCTCGGTGTTTTACGACGATAATACTGTAACTATCACTGCAATAAATATATCGAAAAAGTTGTTTATCAATATTTTTAGTGCCTGACAAAAAAATAAAGCTCAAGCATAACTGCAATGTTAAGACGCTGACAACACCTAAACCGCGGTCACTGTCAAATTGCATACAAAAGAAAGAGAAGCGCGATGACACAACGCTTGTAATTTATTGCAAAATATAAAGCAATTATACCAACTCAAAACTGAGTTGAGCAATCGAAAATAAAAAAAACAACCAAGTTCTGAATTAAAATAAGACGTTCTTGGTATTAATTAAATACGTAACGTATGTTGATATTTAATACAGATATTTTGGATTAGAACTCAAGGTAAGAGGTTAGTTTAACGTTAGTTTGTATCGAGATTTTTTTTCAAAACGTGTTTTGGTAACAACCAAGCTCTGGGAAATATGTTCAAAATTAACATATATTTTTTCCGCTACCACAAACTGTACAGATTTGCCAATTTTTTTTCTTAAGAGAAGCCTATTTTGGTCAATTTGGTCTTGTCAGCGCCTTACATTGCAGTTATGCTTGAGTAGACGATAAATCAATCTGTACTTAATGGAAAATAACATTGAGAGAACCGATGTTAAAATAAAAAAATGTTGGAGTAGCCTTATGCCGCGTTCACGCTAAATTATGGTCAGCCGACAAACGTGAGCGAGCGTTAAACATTATGAAAAACCGTACTTTTTCATTTCTATGTGTCGCACATCTGATCGAAGATGCGTCGGGCGTACCTTCGGTTGCGTCTATTTATTCGCTCAACACACTAACGCTTGTCGTTTACCAACACCATCTATGAATTATGGTGTATCAACTGTAGTGAAAATTGGTGCTGAATCGCCGCTGCCGTGGAGTCGAACCCCGGACACAATATCGCAAAAAACAACTAACAAATTCAAAACAATAAACAAATTCTTCCCCACAAAACACGGATAGTAATTTATTAGAAATAAAAAAAAATACCAAATAGAATCTAAAATATAATTCTATTTAAGTCCATTAATTCTTTTTTTTATTGTTTAAAGGGGTTGTTGAGGAAAAGGGACCAATGAATATGAATTTGGTCACATTTTAGACGTAGGGTGCCGCAGGAAGGATTGAAATCATTCACGGTGTCCGCATACGTTATTGAAGTTTTTGTCCGCGGCTATGTGGAGATCGCAAATTAGCCCACGGGAACGTACTACCAGGATAAAAATCCTATGTCCAAACTCAGATCATGGTCTAACCATGTGCCAAATTTGATCCAAATCCATTCAACTGTTAAGGAGTGAAAACGTAACAAACAAACTCACTTTCGCATTAATAATACATATTAGTTAGGATAAAGATATACATA
This sequence comes from Atethmia centrago, assembly GCA_905333075.3. Taxonomy (NCBI): domain Eukaryota; kingdom Metazoa; phylum Arthropoda; class Insecta; order Lepidoptera; family Noctuidae; genus Atethmia; species Atethmia centrago. The sequence continues at coordinate 11,598,480 of HG995386.1, read as the reverse complement.
TAAAGAACTCAACACGCCCTCCCCTATTCTTTTATTTATATATTTATTTTTAACCCGTTTTGTTACACTGCAGGACAAAGGCCTCCCTTTCTCCTTTCCACTCCTGTCTGTCTTCATCTAGTGTGGATCAAATCTTGTCTGTAGACGTTGTTGGCGTCAAGTTCGCAAGTAGAGATCTCTCGCGTCCAGCCCTGGTTCAGGCCATGGTACGGAGCGAGAGGGCATGGGCAGCGTCATCTCCTTCTGCGAAGCAGTAATGCTTGCGAAGGAGGAGGCGGGACGGTTGAGGGAAAGGTAATATTTCGCGCCCTGTCGCCCCTAGCCGCCGCAGGAGACGCCCTGGGCGACGGGAATCCCGGGCGGATTTCCGGCCACCGTAGGCGCGGGCTTGCGGACGGTGAGCGATGGGTAGCTCACCGTCAGGTAAGGACCAGGCTCGGGTCGACGGCGCGTCGTATTCCACGCGCGCCTCAAAGAGATGTCGTCAGCACAATTTAGGGGTCCACTAGGGCCGATGCCTGCCGGGGTCGCGGGAAGGTACTAATGGGTCACCGAGGCCCCTGGCAACACAGGCAACAGGAAGGAACGGGTGGGTTTTAGTCAGTAAGAGACACACCCTCCCGCTCCGCCCAGAGCGGGAGAAGTTATTTGATGACTTCCCATCCAAAAAAAAAAAAGGCGTCAAGTTCGTCTCACCATTTTCTTCTGGGTCTGCCTCGATGCCGACGGGAGTTTGCTGGGACCCATATGGTGGTAGATTTGGTCCATAAATCGTTCGATATACGGCAAACCTATACCTATACTTATTTCTATTACGAAACGTAATAAAACCCTTGCTATGGTGACGTAGATAGGATCTGTTGGTGTCACTGTACTAATCTGTACGTGGCAGGCACGATGAATGGTTTTAGGCTGTTTGCAGACTACATGGCTTACTCCGAATATTGAGGTAGACCAATTAACATGTTCGTGTAGTGGAAAGCTTCATGCAATTTAGTGTTCACACCAGTGTGGCACTTTCACATTAGTAGTTAATACTTCAACTGAATGAGATGAAATTCAAATCTTGTATAAAACGTACACTATGCAGGCAGGCATATTATAAGTTGAGGGATTACATCGCTGATAAAAATGCTTGGCTCATTGCTGGTCCTGCTCCACAACCACAACCAATTGAATAATAAACATTTGAAAATACTGTCGGAGCAGCTGAACATTGTAAGACTATCTTTGCATTGTATAAATTCAATCTACTTTGTATTGTATAATTGCATTGCACAGGTGTGAGTACTATGTATAATAGAGCTACCATTTACCGGTTAATATTTCATTGACTTGAATGGGCCCTGGCGGCTGAGAGTATGTCATGCTCACTCAGATGTCTCGCTGATGGTGGTGCGTGTGTTGGATCATTTAGCTCCCTTCAAAATGGTTGAGCTAAATGGTGCTGATCCATGCGTCATGCTCGTGAACGGACGCCGTCAGTTGGGTCTGGTCACCTCTTAGCTTCCTCGGCTTATTTGTAATTATTTTATTTTGAAATTGTTTTTGTTTAATTTGCTACTATGGACGCGATTTTTTTATTACATCGTCCTCACATTTAGTTATAAATTAAACATTATTTTTATACTAATCTTTATGTATCAATATAATTTAAAAGAGTGTCCATGGAGTTTCTTGCCCGTTCTTCTCCATAGGTACCTACTACGCTTTGGAATGGACAACTAGCTTCATGTTTCTAACTGACCAACTCCTTGACAATTCAAAAGTGCCTGTAAATGGTTTAATTGAAATAAATGCTTTGAATTTGAGTTTGAGTAGGTAAGCAATCTCTATTACCATTCTAGATAAACAAAGGAAGAGCATTCAAATTAAACTAAAACGAAAATTTTAACACTAGTTTCAGTAGTTACTAAGATTACAAGCCACAAAAACTTAGATTGGTAAAAAAATAAAAAATACGAATAAGTTAAATTCAATTATTAAATACGAGGGTGACACTGAAAGTTCTTAGAAAATCAATAACTGAACAAACTAGCAAGTTATTAGTTTTATTATATCTTTTTAAAATAGTGTCCATTTACATCAATACATCGCTGCATCCGATGGAACCATTGAGAAAAGCAAAGTGCTTTTCTCAGTGGTTCCATCGGATGCACCCACTCTTCCTAAGGGGTCTCTTCGACGGCATTTTGAAATACAGCCACTGCTTTCTCGGCATCCATAAAACGTTTTCCTCAAAATTTTTCTGTTTTTTTTTTCGGAAATTAATTAAAATCTCAAAGTGCGAGGCCGACCTCGCACTTTGAGATTTTAATTTATTTCGCTCTAGGGCGTGTGACCCAGTAATTCCACGTCTGACGTCGCTAAGTAGTCGATTGTTTGCTTGGCGGTGTCCGACGAGGCGTTGTCGTGGTGAATGAGGATCCTACTGCGAGGTCGTTTCTCCCGAACTTTTTCCAAGACAAGTGGCAAAAAATTGTTAGTGTACCACTCTGCAGTAACTTTTTTCGATCCTCTAAACCAATTATTGCATAATGACCTGTCTGGGGTCCCGAGATTATAAAAAAATTATAATGTCTCATTTAATTGAAAACGTCTAATGGGCTTCTGTGAGTTGGCTTCAGCCTCTCATACGCCGTTACGTGGGCGTTTTAAAAACACCTGATAGTCTGGTTGCAATCATTCCGTTAGGACGTCCCTTATAACGTACTTTACATATAACTGTATCTGGTGTACCCCTTTTTTAGATCGCATAATATCTAATTCATTACTTTTCACTATTTGTTTATTTTGAAATTATAATAATAATAATAAACAGTTTATTTCGGAATAATAACACAAGACTAAGTAAAACATGTAAAACGATGATAACTGTAACAAAGCCCTTCCCCAGATACAGAAAGGAGTGATGTGCCATGCAAAAAGTGCTTAAGTAATTATGTTAATTTTAATTTAGATTTAAATAATTAATAATAAAAAATATGATAAAAATAAACAGTACCTACAGGACAATTTATGATTTGGGATGTATCTTGACGTTGAGTTAATCTTGTGAGTGTAGGGTGAATGGATGTGTGGGTGAGTGGCATGAGATGCGCTAGTGGTGTTTGTGGCATGTGTGTTGTGTGTGGTTTTGTTGGGGTGTGTGAGGTAGTGATGAGTATTTTACCCTTCCACGAGTTTCTCTGTTTCATCATAATTTTGTGATTTTAACCAGGAGTAAAGTTTCATTTTGCATTTGCTCTTGGTTAATATGATGTGTAAGCGTTTGTTCAATTTGTTATAAATTTTTGAACTTATGTGTTTGTAATGACGACTGGCAGCTACGGTTCTGCGAGACTCAGTGTAACAAACCCTATTTGAGCGGCGTGTAGAACAGCATTTAGGATCAAAGGAAAGTTGGCTGTGTTTGCGAAGAATGGTTTGGAGGATAAATAGCTGTCTGACGGTGAGGACCTGGCAGAGGGTATATAGAGAGGATGTCGAATATCGAATCGGTTTCCTTGCCAGCACCTTCAGGACGGCTCTCTGCGCACGTTCGACTCGAAGCATCACTGTTCTACCAGCACCACCCCAGACCGTTAGGCAATACCCCAGAAGAGACTGAGCGATCGCAAGGTAGATGGTTAGTAAAGAGCTAAAATCGGCCGCGCCTCTGAGCTTTTTAAAAATATATATGAGTTTTCTCACACAAGCTACAGTTGAAGCAATATGTTGCTTCCTTCAGGTTGCTGTCAAGAGTGACTACAAGATATTGAATAATAGGGGCATTTTCTAATTGTTGACAGCCACAGTTTGTGTGTAGGTTTGGGTGTAAGTTTGGGCAGGTGTGCGCACGAATTTCAATCGGTGTGGGGGGCTGACTTGACTTCATAGTAGAGAATGTGATAAATTTGGTTTTATTGACTTTTAGAGTGAGAAGATTTATGGTCAGCCACCTCATGACAGTGCTCAAGGCAAACTCCGAGTTGAGGCGAGTTTCAGTCCAGTCCCGGCCATGAACAATGAGTGCTGTGTCATCGGCATAAGCTATAATTTTGCAGTTGGGTAAGGATAACTGACACAGCTCATTCACGTATATGAGAAAAAGTGGGGGCCCCAGGACGCTGCCCTGGGGGACACCAAAAATAATCAACTCCTGGTTGCTGAGGTAGTTTTGAAGTTTTGTTATTTGTTTACGACCTGTAAGATAACTCCTGAAGAGATCATGGGCCGTCCCGCGAATACCAAGATGCTCTAGCTTCGAAAGAAGTATGGGAATTGGGACAGTGTCGAAGGCTTTAGATAAGTCTAAAAAGACGGCACGAGTTTTATATTTATTTTCCTAATGGCCAATAATCGTATCTGTAAGTTCCAGTATAACATCTTCGGTGGAATTTCCAGTCCTAAAGCCATACTGCTTAGTAGAAAGAAGGTTAAATTTATTTAGGTATTTGGTGAGTCTATGGTTTATAACTTTTTCGAAAATCTTTGAGAGGGTACTCAACACTGAAATGGGTATGTAATTAGCGACATTGTCCTTGTCTCCCGACTTATAGAAAGGGTGGAGAACATCAGGAAAAGTTCCTGTTGAAAAGCAGAGATTGAAGATGAAAACAAGGATCGGAATAAGAATGTTCACGATTGCGGGGGATATACCGCCAACTCCAACAGCACAATTGTCTTTAAGGCTAAGGATGATATTTTCCAGTGCAACACTATCCACGCTGTAAAGGGCCATTGATTGTGGTGCAGACGCTATGGAGGAGAGAGTATTCGATATCAGCCGCCAAGATTCCACCAACATTCGCAAAGTAATTGTTGACTTTGTCTACAGACTGCACGGTTCGGCACTGCAGTTTAGTAGTGCAGAGGCTGAGTCTCTGCTTTGGCCTAAGTTTGCTACCCGTTTGATAAGTTTCCATGTATCTTTTGGATTATTTCTAGCCTGCTGAAATTCAGAACGTTCATATTCACGCTTGACTTTTTTTAAGAGATTGTTGCAGAAGGTGCGATAGCGACAGAAAATCAATTTGTGTGTCTCGTCCTCTGGGTGTTTTTTAAATTTACGATGCAACTTATCCCTGTGACGTATGCACCTGAGGAGGCCAGGAGTAATCCAAGGCTTAATGATGCGTTTTCTACTGGAAATTAGTGAAACACGTGAGTGCGATTGATGGCTAGGGACATAATTGAGACAAGAGATTCAGCCGCTTCATTCGGGTTGTGACACTGAAAGATTAAGGAAAAGTCTGTGCTGTTAATTTGCTCTACAACCTGAGGCAAATCCATTTTTAATGTGGTGACGTGGGGAGTTTTAATTTTTACATTGAGGTTGCAGAAAATAATAATAGGAGAGTGGTCAGTGATGACTTGATGAGAGAATCAATGATTAGGGTAGTAGCAGAGATCTGAGTGCGGAGTATCACATGGTCAGTTCGAGAGTCTAGTTGGTAGAGTGTAGGCTGGCAGTATTGCATGGGAAGCAGTAAGATTGAGGTATTCATCAGCATTCGTTCGGTACTCCCAGGTGTAATGTTCAGGTTAACGTCACAAATAATGGCTACAGTTTTAAATTGAATTGAATTAAACGTTTTATAAGTCACTACAGCGTTTTTAATTTAAACTACGCCACATTATTGTGGAAAGGATTTTATTAAGAAAAAGTACAGAAATACAAGACTAGGTATTTATTTCAATTATACTTGTCAGTTAAATACGTTAAAGAGAAAACTCAACTACATTAGCATAAATTATTTTTATCATATTAATCTCTTGGACCCTTTCTCAAAGCTATAGAAATGTATCAACGGAAAGAAACAACATGAATATTCCTTATTTCGATTTAACACAAAGACATTATCATAAGACATACTGAAAAACATAGTTATCAGTAATAACCAAGAAATAGGATCAATTAACTTACGTGAACATTGTAGGTCCATTATAGTCCATCTTTTACAACAGTTGTATCAAAAAAGTTCTTGAACTGACTATAAAAAATAGGTGCAGGTACCCCCTACACCTATTTGTTATAGTCTCCTAATGTTACTCCAGTACATCCAACATTGTCACTATTTTACACCAATAGCAGATGGTCATAAATTATTGTTTAATCATTTCTAATTTATGTATTAACGAATCGTAGGTAGTGGTGTTATCATTTAGTTACGTAGAATGCCATTTCAGTATTGTTCGAACCGTTTTTTCATGGTGTCCATTTAACTACTTAGCAGTAATTATTCATAGTTTGTGCTAATATTTTCATGCATTTTTCATAAAGTCTTAAGCTTTATTTCCGAATAAGAAAGTAGGTAATACAGGGATATTTAAAGGAACAATATTTTCTTACAACTTAGTCATGAAAGTTAGTAAGGAACTCAAATCGGCTTTTCTTGACTTACGGGGAGAATAATAATGTATTTCTTGTCTAAAGAACACCACACACAAACCGCGATGTACCACGACGCATTGGAATCGTTACGCTTTTTTTCAGAGCTTTTGTTTCAGAGCTGAACGTGCCGTTTCTGCCTGGATTTTTCATCTAAAATTAAAATAAGTCACGACACAAGAGAACGGGCCTTTGTCTGGACAAAGGCCCGTTCTCTTGTGTCGTGAGTTTTGACTTATTTTCTGTAATAACTGACCCAGTGCTCGCACTGGGTAAGTTATTATTTGTTAGGCTGTAAAGGTAAGAATACAGTTGTTGAAGAACATCACCCGCCACCACCCAACTTCGTCCAGCCCCAGGTGCTCCTGTCACCTGGACGTGACCTGCAGTGGCTTATATGGAAAGCAAACAATCGACTGCGAATCCAAGTAGGCAAATGCAAGCAAAATCTAACGAAATGGGTTTTTTTTTGTTATAGATTGGAAAATCCTCATGGATGTCCTCCGCCCTGGGGTGGGCGGAGGGGTCTGTCAGACTCCTACTGATTAAAAACCACCTCAGTGTTCCCCTCCAACACTTGCAGCAGGGATCATGGGATTTTGTGCGACTTCCGCGATCCCCGGCCGGAGCCGGCCCGCCTTTGCGGGCCACCTCAGACCCACGGGGGGGAATGATGTAAAAGACTCCCCCGCGATGTCCAATAGGGGCGCGCACGGAACACTACGTGCCACCACTTCGGGTCACGAAAACGGTAACAGGACGGGTCTTCGGTGTGAGGGGGGGGATGTATGGGGGATCAACTAACGCTACCGACACTCAGTGCGAATGCTGTGCTGCTTACCAAACCATGCTCCATATGCTGGAACATCCAAAGTGTCATGCCATCCTTTATTCCTGAGGACCTAAGTAATGCTACTAATGCCACGATTGGCGTGGCCACCTACTGGGCCCAACTCATCTAACATAATACAATACCTTTGACATCGATAGAAGAAGAAGTCAGGCTGTAATTATGGACACGACGCACCGCGTCGCATCGCGTTCTGTGTGTAGAGCACCTTAGGTTTCCAATAAATACAAAATCCTGTTTACGTTGATCTCATATCGTTAAGCTACAAAATAAATTGGATGCTACTTTATTTTGTGCGTTCCCGATTTCTTTTTTAGCCTCAAGTGTTTTTAACGATTCTAGGAAAATGGAAAAGAAATTTCAAGAAAATATTAAAACAGGTATTAGTTTGATATAGCAACCTACTTAAGTTTTTTCCACGTTCATCTTTTTTTTTTTGCCTCTTTGGTAATATGCCTTCCGCCCTAGACTCTTAGGTCCTTTGTAAACACGTTTTTCGTGCCGTGAAAAACGTGTGTACAAAGGACCTAAAAACCTATGAACCTAAAAACTATGATTTATACGCCGAGTGTAGGCACGGTCGTCAGTGTTGTATGGATCACTATGGAAGCTTATTAACTGACACGTTTTTTCTACGGCGTGGTTTACACACCGTACCGTAAAGAAACCGTGCCGTGTACAAAGGCCTTACTGACTAAACCCACACACAAAAAAAGATTTCCTTTGGCGTCTACACTATCATTCCAATATGTAAGGCAATTGCACGCAGCACCTTAACGAACATAAGCGACCTGCGTGCAATAGCCTTGCGGGCAGGTCGCTTATGTTCGTTAACGTTTATTGCTTTTTCTTACGTACCATGTTTTTTTTTTGGAATTATCCGAAAAGTCTATTGGATGTTAGCGTTGGCTTTCCAGTTTAATCGGATGCAGCCGAATACCAGTAGTTTACATGGAGTGCCTATCTGACCTCCACAACCTATTTACTGGGTAACACGATACCTCTTGGCTTACCAACGAGTCGTCAGAAACTCGGAAGTCTAACAACCAGTCTTAATTGGTTGTCAGACTTTAGGGCCTCTGACGACCCGTAACAACTGTCAAAGATCTACACATGACAGCTGCAACCAACGGCTTAACCGCTCAGGCCCGTGGCTCAATAACGTCATCTCTCAATCCCAAAAAAAACATTTTTATTCGATAACTACTTTCAAATCGCGCGCCGCGAGGGCTCCTATTCGGAGCCATTGGGGCTTTATCGGTTAACGTGCTTTCCGAGGCACCGGGGTCTTGGTATGTAAAGATAGTCACCCATCCACAGATCAACCACGGCAAGCGTAATTCATCCTGATCGATCGACCCGTGCGGCAGTTATTGCTTAGCCTCTACGTAAAAGATATGACTTATAAAGTTGTAACTAACAACTTGCTGTTTTTTACGTAAAAGAAGTACGAATTAAAAATATATATCGTTTTTTCTTAACCAAAAGTGTCCTATGATATGTTGTACTACTCTCAGTACAAAGGCTCCTGCAGACTAGCGCGATATCGTGGGCGCAACAGGAGCCTTAATATAATGTGACTCATAAAGGTCTTAATAATTTGCTTAAAATAAATATAGGTACAGCCATTGCCTCTACTTCAAAGGCCTCTGAAGGTGGTGTCAATATTGAGGTCATAAGAACCACAAATTTCTCAACCTTTGCTCGATTTTATAAGAGACCAATTGTTAGTGATCGTAATGCTTTTGCATAAACTGTGTGCTTTTTAGAGAGTTATCGATATTTTAGAGGTTATCCATAAACTTATAAAATTTTAATGTCAATGTTAATGGTCTGATTTTAAGTACAATTATTTATTATCAGACAATTAACATTGACATTAAACTTTAATAAGTTTAAGGCACACATTAATATGTGTGCCATAATAGACTATTTATTACACTAGTTGATACAAGACTGAATAAGAATTTCAGGAACGAATGCTAATTAGAGAATTATAAATTAGGTTAGTTAAAAATTTACCTTAACGGAAGACTGATTCTTACATAGAAATACATTTATAATAATAAGTAACTAACAAAATTAGATTAACATGTTAAGCTAAAATCCGATAACTGAGGATAAAATGACTTCATTGTTATTTTCAGGGGTTAAGACTATTTATTTTTGAGTTTATACTTAAAGTACCTCTATAAACATATATTACATTAGAGGTTCTAGCCTTAGGTTCTAACACAATCAAGCTGCTAAATGAGTTCACTCTTGAGCAGGCCACGTAAAACTAGAAGTGCGAGAAGCAGTCCCCTCTAAGACCAGTTCCCGCTGTTTTACTTATTATTCGTCATTGCGAAACATACCATAAGGTGCAGCCTTTTAAACTCGAATGGGTACACCGACGGTATTAGTGGTATCCGCAGTATACAGACCGATTCACTCGCACTGATTATATAGGTAGTATGCGAGGAGCGGCGCGCGGATTGATATATGATTGCTAGAGGATAAAAAAACCTAAAACCTAATAATATGTAGTAACGGAAAATTACCTACTTGTATGACAAATGATGTCACCAAAATCTGTCCAAACGAAGTACCGTACGTACATTTAGGACAAAATATACACTAGAATACATTGAATAATCTTACATTTATATTTTTTTTTCTGGTTACTCGGGGAAGAGACAAAGCTACCTTACATGGGACAGTATTGCGAAAATTTAAAAAAGTGTTCTCTACGTAAATAGTTTTTTATTAAATCTTTTCAAAGTACTCTCCATTAGCCTCTTTACAAAGTTTCATGCCTCTGAACCAGTTTTCGAAACACTTTTTCCAGTCTGCCGCAGACACCTCGTTTTTCCGGAGGCTCTATGCGGGGATCGTGCTGTCCATGGCCCTTTACGGGGCTCTTGTGTGGGCGCGTTCCTTGGCGCTGCGGCCAGCCCGCCAGTTAAGCGTGGCCCAAAGGGTCATGGCCATCTGGCTGGTCCGAGGATACCGCACGGTCTCCTGTGAGGCGGCGAGCCTCCTTGCCAGATTGTCGCCATGTGATTTGTAGGGCAAAGTCCTCACGCACGTATGGGAGTGGTGCGAGGAGGAGAAACGCCAGGGCGTAACTCCGCTGCCACGATTGTCGCAACCCAGTGCTGGGCACGCCATAATTGTGGCGATAAGTCCCCTCTTTGAGGAGTGGCTAGAGAGGCGCCACGGCGTCCTCACCTTACGCCTGACGTTGGTCCTGGTACAGGATACGGCAGCTTCAGGATGTTCCTGTCTGATAAGGCGGGAGCAAACGCCCGGTGGAGGTCTGGTGTCCTCGTGAAGGTGATTGGTGGCAGAGATCTCTCGCGTCCGGCCCTGGTTCAGGCCATGATACGGAGCGAGAGGGCATGGGCAGCCGTCACACCTTCTGCGAAGCGGTAATGCTCGCGAAGGAGGAGGCGGGACGGTTGAGGGAAAGGCAAATTTCACGCTCTCGCGCCCCTAGCCGCCGCAGGATACGCCCTGGGCGTCGGGAATCCCGGGCGGATTTCCGGCCACCGCAGGCTCGGGCTTGCGGACGGTGAGCAATGGACAGTTCACCGTCCGGTAAGGACCAGGCCCGGGTCGTCGGCACGTTGTGTTCCACGCGCGCCTCAAAGAGATGTCGTCAGCTCAAGTGTAGCGGTCCACTTGGGCCGATGCATGCCGGGGTCGCGGGAAGGTACAAAAGTGTTACCAAGGCTCCTCGCAACACAGGCAATGGAAGGAACACGGGTGGGTTCTAGTCAGTAAGAGCTTGAAATACCCTCCTGCTCCGCCCAGAGTGGGAGAATTTATTTGATAATTTCCAACCAAAAAAAAAAGACACCTCATTTACAGCCTGCTCGAACACTGGCAGCGCATCTTCCGGCGACGAAAATTGTATCCCTTTGAGCTGATTTTTTATTTTCGGTAATAAAAAGAAGTCACACGGTGCTAGGTCAGGGCTGTAAGGAGGGTGACCCAGGAGTTTGACCGGCGTGCTGTCCAGGAAGTCCCTCGTTTTGAGCGCGGTGTGCGAAGTGGTGCAATAGCCCGCGGAGCCCTGTGTTTGATTGTTTGTTGCTCACAACAGAGAAAACTTCTGCCAAGCATTTGGTAGTATACCATTCAGCGTTGATGCTTGTTTGGTTCCATAAAGGAATTGACACCAAGTAGCCAGTCAAATTGAAAAAGCTCGCCATCAAAATCTTCCCTCCGCTTCTAGATCGCTTCACTTTGGTAGGGGTTGATTCGTTTTGAAACACTCAACCCGTCGACTGGCGCTTCGTTTCTGGATCGTATTGATAAATCCAAGACTAATCACCTGTAATGATGTCGTAAACACGCCGAGACGAGCCATCTTCAAATTTGTTTATCATATCATGGCACCATTCCATCTGGACCTGCTTCTGAGCATCGGTGAGGTTGTGTGGCAACCGGCGTGAAACTATCCTCTTCACGCGAAGATGCACGTGCAGAATTTCATGAAGGCTTCCCGATCCAACCTCCAGTATGTGCTGAATCTCTGGACTAAATTTTCCACTGCTAGCACGTTTTCTTCCGTAACAGCCGGCAAAGGGCGACCACTTCTTTCTTCATCCCCCAAAGTTAGTCGACCGCTTGAATTCGTTATACCAACGATACACGGTTGCCTTACAAGGGCCTTCATCCATTAATGCCTTTTGAAGTCTATCGTACAATTCTTCCGGTTTCAGGCGACACTTGAAATCGTAAAAATCATAGCTTGAAAATGACGATTTTTACGATTTCATTCCCGGTGCAGAGCCATTTTTTTATGAGACACGATAATTTAAATTAACTCGCAAACAAAGTGAAGAGAAATTTTTAAATTGGAACGTACCTATTTTTACTTACAAATAATCATATTTTCAACACATATTATAAGCCAGTCTCTCATACATAAAAACTTTTTTCGCAATGATTTCTGAGTGGCCTGGTACGTATTAAAAAAAAACTGTCATGTTGATCAAAGACTACAATAAAATATGTAGTTGACAGCTGTCTGCTGTCGGCTTCAGCCGCTGTTGTATCACGATTGTTTCGTTTCGAATATTCATAAATAATTCAATCTGAATTCAATAATAACTCTCATTGTCTATTATAATTGATTTTCGCTAGGAAAAGTTATGTACCTAACGTAAGAGCGGATGCTTATACCTAAAATTAGGTGAATACAAGCTGTGAATGTTTATGAACAGAAATTTTAGAACCAGTATTAGAAGTATTTCAGAGCATATAACAAACTCAATAAATAAACTAGTAATTCTGCGAACGGTATATTAAACGGTAGGTAACTGTTGCAAAAAAGTTTGTGCTCGCGAGAAAACTTTTTTGCAACAATTAAGATGCTACTGAAGTTATTTAAAACGGGATATGTAACATATTTTTTGGTTTTTAAAAACATGGTTAATATCCCGTTTTAAATAAATTTAGTAGTGAAAATAACCATGTCAGATTAAAATTCATTAATTAATATATAAATCCATTGAAGCTGTGGGAATCGAACAAAAAAAACTTGGTCACGCTTCCTAAATCCTACTGTCATCCCCTGAGTGGTAAACTTGTATCCCCCATCCTCAGCGTCTTCAAAAGCTTCTCCGAACGCTTTCAAAGTCTCCATGGTCAACGTTCCAGTGGTATATGGTTTGGTGATATCGTCAGCGATATCACTATTTTCCACCTGGAAAAACGCCCGTTGATTTGGATACGATACAATAGATTGTCCGAACATAGCTGCACTTCGTTCGTTACCAATCTCTGCATTTGCTGCAAGCATATCCTATAATACCTATCGCCAGATAGTAAGCATAGGTAAATAGTAAAAAGGTATCGAATTTTTCGAAATTAATTCCGACGACAGTAGTCGCAGTCATGCCGAAACATAGTCGATTTTGGGTAGTCAAAGCAGTCAGAAAACTGATTGAAGCTACCTACCGCGCTTAGCCAAAAAAATCATGGCATGTGGCAAGACGATAATTAAATAGAAATAAACTAACCCACAACTAACCAACTACCTACTATCTGTTAAACACAAGACTTTTTTGAAGCTACACAACACCTAACAAAACTCAGTCACACAAAATGTTCGACGGTATCACGGGACCTTAACTATTTGGCGCACGACAACGACAACGCAATCTAGCGGTGCACAGTAGCGTCATCTAGTGACCTTATTGTACATATAACATTAATAGTGGTTTTAAAGCCTCGTTTTATAGAAATTCTCTAGCTTTGTGATGAGAAGGTGGTCCCAGGTGCTCCATCAATCCCTACCTAAGTTAAGGGCTGATTTCGCTGGTAGAAATCAAAAAATGAGCAATTTGTTCTTTTCATTTTGCATTTTGAGTAGCTATTCTGCTCATCACGCTGAAAATCCTCATCAGATCTTCACCGAATTTCTGAGATCCACTTAAAGTTACTACCTTTGAAAAAAAGCGAATCGATACCGGATCTCATAAGGCCAGTAGTCGCCTCTCATATCCAGTAGCCGCCTTTTTGGAGGAAGTACATAAAAGTAAAAATTCTCGACGGCTCCAAAATTCTATAAAGTCGTAAAACCTGTATACCAAGTTTTGTCAAGATCGGTTGTCCAATACCACCTGTAGAGGAGTACCAACAAACTGACAGAAGAAACAAAAATTTCGTCAGACTTGAAGCAGAGACGCTTCGCTCGCTCGGTCAATAAAAACCCAATAAATAAATGAGTACCTTAGCATCAACATCCATCGGGTTTCAATGTGGTGGGACTCTGATCTCCGTCATATCCTAGTCCCGTCATAAATCAAGCCAGATCAACCAGGTTTCAGTGAATAGAAGTTGATTTAAATGAAGCCTTTTAATTTGTTTTATCTTGATTTCTTGAAATAATTACAACGCCAAGCAACATGAAATCTGCCGGGGTCGCGGGAAAGTTCGAAAGGGTTACTGAGGCCCCTGGCAACACAGACAATGGAAGGAACATGCGTGGGTTTTAGTCAGTAAGAGTCTGACACACCCTCCCGCTCCGCCCAGAGCGGGAGAAGTTATTTGATAATCCCCACCCAAAAAAAAACACATAAAATAATTACATACCCTTTTTATGCTTAGCTTGCCTCTATTGTAATGTGCATAAGTAATGCAAAAAAGTCGCATCACTGATATGTAGAACGCGGGTCAGTGACAATAGCATCCTGAAAACAATGGTGAAGAGCCCTTACTCCCTTTTCTGAGGCATTATGTCGGGAGTGGTCAGGTAGCTTATTCCATGCTTTATCGTTCTCTGCACATCCTGCCGCAGTCACCTACTATTTATTCTTCTCCTTGGTATTCTTATCCTTGTTTGTGTACTACTAGAACTAGTGATAAGGTATTTTACTAACAAATTGGATGATATTGTTGTCCGAACTGAATAAATAAATTTAAAAAATAATAAGGGGTGGAAGTTGCAATAATTCTATCCCACACCCATCAAACAGCTCAATAGTGCTTTGGAAGTTAATTTGTCTACAGACTGCGATTCAATAGCTAGGCTAGATTCAGATCTAGATAACGTGGTAATGAACAATGGAAGTTATCTGAATAAGTGAATATTGTAGATCCATTTCAATACAAAATATATAGAAAGTAATATCGGTATTTGGCTGTTGATTGATTTCCGGTCGAGTCATCATCAGCGTCATTTCAGCCGAAAGACGTACATACAGGACATAGGCCTCCTCCAAGCACCGCCATTTCGACCGGTTTTGTGCTTCCGGATCCAGCAGATTCCTGCGGTCTTCACAAGGTCATCAACCTTGTGAAGGCCGCGGTCGTTCACCTTGTAGGAGGCCTTCCAACGCTACGTCTTCCGGTACGCGGTCACCACTCCAGAACCTTTCGGCCCCATCGGCCATCTGCGAGCAATGTGCCCTGCCCACTGCCACTTAAGTTTGGAAATTCTTTTGGCTATGGCGGTAACCTTGGTTCACCTGCGGATCTCGTCGAGTGTTACCTATTAATTCATTTGATAAGGAAATTCTCAGTTGCAGATTGAAGGCTAAATTTGTGCTTCGTTACACTGACCCTGGCACTTGTGTGCATTTTGTATGGGCCCTAGAATATATAATAAATTACCTAATAATATAAAGGAAGCAAATAATTTGACATCATTTAAAAATAAATTAAGGACTTCTCTGATCAATAAAGCCTATAAAGTTAATGATTATAATTATTTAAATGATAAATGATTTTTTTTTTAAGTTAGGTAATGATAATAGAATTATATAATTAATAAATTTTATAATTAATAAATTTTATAAATAATCAAATTTCAATATTTGTAATGGTTAAATGAATGATGTTAGATATGTTTTTATTGTAATAGATATTTGCACACCTGTTTAGGTAGAATATGGTTTAAATAACCTTTGTTGTATGTATCACCTCATGTACCCATATTCAAGCAAATAAATGATTTGATTTGATTTGTATACAGATGTATTCTTAAACCATTTCTATATCGGCCGATGAGAAAACTTTCTCGTGAGGTGAAGCCACGTGTATGAGTATATCATAAGTATTTATTTCTTATCTATGATAATACTAATCTTATTATTAATCTTACATAATCTTATTTCGAACTACAGCCCGTAATAGAGACACCATGGAAATTCAGTTAAAGGAAGACAAAATTGAACTTGTGAATGTAGCAAAATTTTTGGGAGTACGCATAGATGACCATCATAGGGTGACCATCTTTACATACAATTTTTCTTTTTCATTTTTTTAAGGTTATTGGGTTTATAATTAAGGGTATGTGTGTAGAAGTTTAGTTTATCTGAGTTGATGCAAAAAGTTTATCTGAGTTAATGCAAAAAGTATGGGACGTTATAGGTGAAGCCTACTTGTAACATTAGACTGCAATGACTGACTGCTTGTTTTTATTATTGTGATTTTTATTGTTTTTATTTAATTTGGTGATGGTATATTTTTGTATTTATTATTAGTCGAGTTGTGTTTTTTTTTTGTTTATTACCTAATTTTATTTTACTAATTTAAACTTTTTATGTAACACATTCAGACACAATTTGTATTGTTATTGAATAAATAAAATAAAATAAAAAAAAAAAACAATTTCGGTCGTTCGGTGGACGTTGAAGTGAACAGACGTGTCGAGAGTCCTCCGTCAAATTTTTAAAAACATATTTACTGTGCGCTGCGTGCGCGCCACATGTTCTAAAGTTGAGAGCGGCTGCCGGCGCCGTCAAAACTGATCAGTGTTTTTTTGTTGTTGTGTGGTTGTGTCGTTAAATAAAATCGCAAAGGTAACCCTACCTTTGCGATTTTACCTAGGCCTAGTCCGGGTCCCGGTCCAGGCGGGCAAATTAATGCATACGAAGAACGATCCTGAACCCGTCCAAGCTATTCTGGTGAGATCTTTCCATATCTTTCAGGGATCTGCCGAACAGTTCCGCTTAACCTACAATACGTATGTGTCAATTTAATACTCTTTACTATTCCTTAATCCTTTTCAACACTCAACATTTACCCTGGGAAGTTGTGGGATGATAATATAACTGTTCTAACTAACTAAGGATTTTTCGGTACTTTATAGTTATAGCATTAAAATAAATTCCCAGAAACTAATGTACCTAAGCAAACTTATTATTTGGCCTCTTTAGCTTTACAAAAATCAATAGCCAAGCAAATTACCGATCCTTTTGAAAGGTCGTAAATCAAGTTGTATTATACCCATGTCCGCCAGTCGTCAAAGGCCGACTCTGTTGAATTCCAGTAACAACCCAAAAAAACCCTACCCTGTATTTAAGCCTTCATAACAAGATAAATCTCTTCACAAAAAATGCACCACATGCAAGCAAAAGATTGTCTACTTGTCTGTACGACGAGACCTTGCTACATATGTTTCGGTGAACCGTGGTAAGGACAGAATTTACTCAACATTTCTGTATAATATTCAAGACTTCCTTCCTAACAGCATCTTTCCCAGGAACAAAGGATAACAAATACTTTACTGTTACAGTTATTTCTTTACTGTCATAAAAATACATCATTTTACAATACTCAATAAAAAGAACAGACATCTCCATACATTTTTTTTAAATGACAAGCATAAACTATTACACGTTTCAAGTTTTCGACAAAAACGCCGGCAAAAAAAAAGGGTATGTTAACACAATCATTCCAGGAACTCTGTAAGTCCCGTAGCTTAGGTTAGTATTGTATTACTTAGTTTGGTACAAAAACATAACACAGACAAAGCTTTAGCTGATAAGAATGTATCACTGAGTAACAATGTAAGCACTTGAAAATAAGCGATAAAAAAGATGGTCTCATACTTTGAATAACAGAGCAAATATTATTCCATTTATTTTAAATCTATCTTTGCATTCTACACTAGTATGATATTTACTAATGGAAAAACATAACACAAAGGCATGTCGCAATATAAACTCTAACCAAAGCAACAAATAAAAGTAAAAAAATACACAAAATCAGAACAAATACCAAGTGCACAGTACGAGTACAAGGTACAACCAATATTTCACATCTGAACAACAAAAAAATAAAAAATAAAATGAAACGACTTTCAAACAGGATTTAATTTAAAACATTTAAAAGCTCTAATTAAAATAAAAAATAAAACCTAACTTGGTTTTTTTTTAATAAATTGATTTATTCAAAAAATGTTCAACGCACATCACGCTATCAGATGAACATCCTACAATTCGTCAAGGAAACGAACAAAGGTGCGGTCCAAAAAATATATATACAATATATAGATACATACAAAGAAATAAATAATTATAAATATATTTTACATGAATAAAATTTTAAATGAAGGGCATGGAAACAGGGCCCTATACAAATAGTTTTGCTGCAACCAGGACAGAATGTTTGCACCAGTTTGCCACAATGTACACACTTCCTCCGCTGGCGCTGGTGCTTCAATTTCGTGTTGCCAAAGGGTAGTTCCACCAGGCAGTGGGTGAGGCATGACATTGTTTGGTGCAAGTTCGGTGTGGTTGCAGGCTGGAAATTGGAAGTAGAATGCTTGAAGAGAAGTGATTTGATGAGACAGATACGGAAGTTACGATGATTTAAAAGAGTAGAAGAAGAAGAAGCAGAAGAAGAAGAAGGAAATGACTTGCGATGAATGATGTAAGAGTTAAGAACGGAGATGTTTAAAAGTCTCCGGAATAGTTTTTTGTACCAGACCTTTGTTCGTTTTCGCTCGATGGGGTACATGGCCAGCATCTGGTCTTTTTTGTCCACCCCACCCATCATGATATTGTAATCATGTATCAGGATGAGTTTGGTGGACCCTCGGAATTCAGAAACGGCGTAGCCATGGTATGTCGAGATCATAGCAACCCTATTGTTATCCCGCCATACCATGACATCGACGTCCCCCGAGGTAAGACCAGTTATCTGGCCAGGCCGCATACTGCTCTTGGTCAGACTGTGCAGGGCCTGCGGAACCAACTTACGATTGGTCCGCAGGGTTCCTACACTGTCAAAACCCAGAGTCTTCAGACTTCGAGCGAGGCTTGGCGAATTGTAGAAGTTATTCATCCATAGAGCCCATCTCTTGCCCTCAAGACCATTTATAAGCCTCAGGACAATTGCCGGCGTAGACGCTTTCATTGGGACTTCAAACTGCTGCGGTGGGGATTGTTGGGACTTTCCGTGAGCGTGAACCTCAAACCGCCATAGGTAATCGGTTTGAGATTCATAAATCTCGTAAGTCTTGATCTCTATCGTAGCAGCTTTATTGGGAATCAATTGGCTGATGTCCAACCAACCTTTCCACTGCAGAAGACTTTCGTCCAAGGCAATATTTTTCCCCAGACGATATAACGACTCGAATTTGTTGTTCAGGTGTGACAACAATGGCTGTACCTTAAAAAGTTTTGCCTCGGAGCCACCCAGCTCTAGTGCACACATGTCTGCGTTATTCACAAAGTGAATACACTTTGTTAGTAAAAAAAATCGGTTTACAGACATGCATACACTAAAGCCAGGCATATAGAAAAGGTCAGGGGAGGCAGACCAGTACTTCTCAAGACGCGTCTTGACCACAACCCCCATCCCAAGCACAATCCCAAAATATACATATAATTCATCAGCCGTGGTGTCGCACCACCGGCTGATGCGGCTATTGGGATGGAGGTTGTTGGTCTCGAAGAGCCTGGCTGCCACCTGCTGAGCGTATCTATTTGACTCCGTGGCAATGTACTCCATAAATTGCCGATCCCATATGCTAACGAAAATATCATACGGGTCGACACATGGAGCTGTCGGACCTACATTATTGTGCGAAAAACTTTCCCTTCTCGATTCACAGTGAGGCCTTGTTATTATGTCCTCTTACTAATAAGGCTAGTATGATTGAGTTAACACCTGGGCCCAGGAGACTACGGAGTTCTTCCCTTCTCCTTTGGCACACAGATTTATATTACTACCCTCCCGCTCCGCCCAGAGCGGGAGCAGTTATTTGACAATTTCCCACCCAAAAAAAAAGCTGTCACTTTCTGTCTATATACTTCTGTCCCTTTTCTCGAAATCACTCCCACAGAAAGCAAGAGGAAAGATGTTACACGCAAAAATGTGTCGCTGTTTTTGGCCCCACCACGAAGGTATGTTATGTTTCACAAGTTTAAAAAAATATTAATCACACAAGATCAGACTGAACCATTAGAGAGCCACCCATCCGGGGTCAAGTTACCGTGGCCATTTTGGAAAAACCTCAAATAGACTTTGTACCCAAGCAGGCCACAGCCAGGACAACCTCCACAAATGGGGGTTTATGGACGGCTCCGATATCCGGTGCCTATGCGGCGTCTCTCCATAGATAATGGCTCACCTCCCATCTTGCCGCGCATGCCCTGTCACCTACATACGTGTGGACTTTATGGCGGCGTCAGCATAAGGTATTCGCGTTGCTGAATTTCGGGCCGAGCGATTAATATGTTTGTATGCCCATGCCAAATTACAGCTTTCTAGTATGCCACCGCCACCATGGGATCTGGAGTCAAAAGTCCTCGAGCATGTATGGGAGTGGCGCGAGGAGGCGCATTGCCAGACAGAGCTCCGGCGGGATTTCATGGCGACATGGAGAGCGCGGTTCTCGCAACCCAGTGCTGAGCAAGCTACAATTGCGGCGATAACGCTCTCTAGCCACTCCTCAAAGAGGGGACCTCTTTAAGGAGTGGCTAGAGAGGCGCCACGGCGTCCTCACCTTCCGCCTGATGCAGGTTCTCACCAGACATGGCAGTTTCGGGAGGTTCCTGTGTCGGATAAGGCGAGAGGAAACGCCCGGGTGTCACCACTGTGTAGATCACCCGGAGGACACGGTGGAGCATACGGTGGAGGTCTGTCCGGCTTGGGCAGAGCACCGTCGTGTCCTCGTGGAGGCGATTGGCGGCGGAGATCTCTCGTGTCCGGCCCTGGTTTAGGCCATGGCACGGAGCGAGAGGGCATGGGCAGCCGTCACCTTCTTCTGCGAAGCAGTAAGGCTCGTGAAGGAGGAGGAGAGACGGTTGAGGAAAAGGCAAATTTCGCGCCCTCTCGCCTCTAGCCGCTGCAGGAGACGCCTTGGGCGTCGGGAATCCCGGGCGGATTTCCGGCCACCATAGGCGCGGGCTTGCGGACGGTGAGCAATGGGTAGCTCGCCGTCCGGTAAGGACCGCGAGGACTCGTCTCCACTCCAGGACTCGTCTACTCCACTGGCCATCGGTCCTTCAAAAAACATGGCCAGCCCACTGCCACTTCAGCTTGCTGACTATACAGGCTATGTCGGTAACTCCGGATACACAGTACATTACTACATTACTCTTACCACTTAAGTGGGTGAATATTCAAAAAAAAAATGTTTTCTTTAACCAAAGAGTTTAATATGTAAACAGTACGACATTAAAAGATGGTGGAAACGAATATTTCCAGTAATTACTAATGAAAAGAAAAGGGGCACTAGTAGTCACTTTTGTATATTAAGCCCTCTACACATTCGTCGTCATGTCCTATCGTACCCCATGCACTTCTATGCAAAGCAACCATTATTATGACACGTTTCTGGATGATTGACAAAATGTATTTTGTTAGTATTATGATCTTATATGTACACAATGTATAGCAAGGCAAATTAAAGAAACCTACGCAAGATAGTTTGTTGCCTTGCAACTACAAACCAACGCGCTGTCGCTTTGTGTCGTGCGCTTTGTGTCGAGCTTTATCCATCGGAGCCTGTCCGGTCGTGCACGGCACGACCGGACAGGCTCCGATGGATAAAGCTTCTTGCGACACGTAAACCTAGAGGTGAAAGGCGAAGTCGAGTGACGTTAAGCGACGTCGCACGATATGTCTGGCAACACCGAAAACGTTGAAAGAGGTATAACTAGCGACGTTGGTCAACTTCGCTCGACATCTCTCTTTAGAGACACGTGTCACGGTACATTCGTGGAAGTGGAAGAGTGGAGTCCCCTAAAACAAGCTTCTTCTTGCATAAAAGGTGATCTCCAAATCGCGTTTGTGTAATTGAAATAAACATTTTTTTTTTATTTGTCCTCAATTGAAAATGAGAAGTTATCACTGATAATACTTATCAGTAGGCTTAATGAGAGCAATGACAGCATTCTTGTTGTTATTTACAAATATTTGCAATATTACGAATACCTAACATTTTATTTTATGTGAGGGGCTTGTGGCTAAGTAATAACAGCCGCACGGGCCGATCGATCAGGTTAAGCTACGCTTGCCGCGGTTGGTCCGTGGATGAGTGACCATCTTTACATACCAAGACCCCTCCGTGCCTCGGAAAGCAAGTTAAGCCGTTGGTCCCGGCTGTCATTTGTAGATCTTTGACAGTCGTTACGGGTCGTCAGAAGCCCGAAAGTCTGACAACCAGTCTTACCAAGGGGTATCGTGTTGCCCAGTTTGGGTTGTGGAGGTCAGATAGCTGTCGCTCCATGTAAAATACTGGTATTCAGTTGCATCCGGTTAGACTGGAAGCCGACCCCAACATAGTTGGGAAAAGGCTAGGCAGATGATGATGATGATGTAATGCGAATATAGAATTTAAAACCTGTGAAAGATCTGAATCTTTCACAGGTTTTAAATTCTATATTCGCCTATTCTATGTCAACCTGAGCTGGGGAGACCGTGCATCTCATCGTTGTCTTAATATCTTGGTCGGCTTAATCCTACTTATTATGTATCGTGCAATAATGGATTACTTATTTGGCAATTGAATAAAGCATGTGATATAACATTCTAATCTTAGAAGAACTCTGTCCAATAACTGAGTAGCTAGTGCGTGCGTTGTGCTATTGTCGTCGGCATCACCTTACGATGTTCATCACCCATGCTAGTAGCAACTGTAACCCTTGGTATAACTTTAGACTCGATCATCTCTGCACACCTGGATTACGTACAATCCTCGTGATCTATGCTTTACCACAAAACAAATGAAAATTGTAAACAAAACAATTTATGACCACACATTATGACAAAGAAGTGACCAGAGATGTGACATTAAAATATGATAACTATGATGTTTCTGATTTGAAGGAAGACATCAATAGACTTTAACTTAATGTTACCTTTAAACCTAAATTCACCAAAAAACACGTATAAATAGTGGATTCATATGCAACATTTTGGAAATACAATTAGGCTCTGGCTCTAAAGCTAAGAATCATATTCTTGTACTTCAAGGGACAGGAGGCTTCTTCTCCAGAATGTCTTAGATTTGATGCAACAGAATCTATCTATCTAATAAGTAAAGTCTTGTCTACCACCAAAATCCTGCTAATTAGCATAATATTACAGTAATAGAAATGCCATATTCTTATGCTTATGGTTACTTCATTATTGCTAACGTTTAGGTTCTGCATTTAGATATTGCTATTGATATTCAGAATAATCTCAACTTAACCAAAAGGTAAATCATATTTAAAGCAAAATTCATTGCTTTGGAAACCCGTTTATAATTAATGTTACACAAACATACGTGCTAACTTTGGGAGTATCTTTGTAAGTTCCACAAACTTTGTGTAAAGGAGTTTAAAGTGATTTAGCTATGTTAACTAACGGTGTTATTTTGTTATTAATTAGGTTTGTTTCATAATTGTTTAGTTCAGATGAGGATTTAGTTCCTTGATGAAGTATGTTTAGTAGCGGAGCTCGTACCAGGCGACTAAGAGATTACGTCAAGGGAATTCATCATCATCATCTGCCTACAGCAATCCACTGTTTAGAGTCGATGTAATTTTCTACTTATTAAAAATCGTCATCAAAGGGGATGAATATTATTATTTAACAAAATCTGAAGTGGGCACTTAAGTTTTTTTTTTAATTCACCCCCTTAAGGGGTTAGGGTTATAACGGGTTTTTGTATTACAAAGAACTCTTGTGCAAAATTTCATGCTGCTTGCTTGACCCAGCAGCTAGTCGTTGTCTGTCAGTGAATGAATGAATATAAGATTTGACACATTGATGTTATATACAAAAGTGTGCAGTATTTGTAATATTGCAAATATTTGCAAATATCATCAATACTGATGATCATTAAATTATCAATACATTGATACCTGTGATACCATACCATTGATATATGTGAGCTGTTACACAGCACACATGTATCAATGTTATGGAGGCGATGAAGCGAAGATCTCAGTAGGTCACTTCTTAGCACCGGCACATGAATAAAAATTATTCATGTGTTGCCGGTGCACCGCCGGTGCGCCGCCGGTGCGCCGCCAGTGTGCCGCCGGTGTGGGCGATGCGTAGAAGGAATGTATGTCGCTCTTAACGCTGACGCTGTGGTGCTGCTCGTAGAAGGAATGTATATCACTCTTAACGCTGACGCTGTGGTGCTGCTCGTAGAAGGAATGTATATCACTCTTAACGCTGACGCTGTGGTGCTGCTCGTAGAAGGAATGTATTTCACTCTTAACGCTGACTCTGTGGTGCTGCTCATAGAAGGAATGTATATCACTCTTAACGCTGACGCTGTGGTGCTGCTCGTAGAAGGAATGTATATCACTCTTAACGCTGACGCTGTTGTGCTGCTCGTAGAAGGAATGTATATCACTCTTAACGCTGACGCTGTGGTGCTGCTCGTAGAAGGAATGTATATCACTCTTAACGCTGACGCTGTGGTGCTGCTCGTAGAAGGAATGTATATCACTCTTAACGCGGACGCTGTGGTGCTATTGCTGGTTCATGGTTGAACAGGTGGGTTTATACCAAAATAACATACATATTAATAGCTATCGAAAAAGAACTCAAGATCAGTTGTAGGTATATTTTACACTTTACTGCCATCTGCATCTTAATTCCAGACCAGTATAAGTACCGAGTGTGACTCCATACAACGAGTCAAAATAGTGCATGCAATCATAGACTCGTGCGTACAGCGACCGGTGGGTTTAGAGAGACCAAAACAAAATAGACACAGAACAAGAGCGGTCTTTACTTGATAGTCCTGATATTTTCAGTACGGATAGACCAATAGACCTGTTTATACTAAAATAATTTTGGTAGGATTTGGGTAGATTGTGTATTTTGCTCGTTTGGTATTTTTTTTTTTTTTGGGGGTGGGAAATCATTAAATAATTTCTCCCGCTCTGGGCGGAGCGGGAGGGTGTGTCAGACTCTTACTGACTAAAACCCACCCGTATTCCTTCCTGTTGCCTGTGTTGCGGGGGCCTCGGTGACCCATAAGTACCTTCCCGCGATCCCGGCAGGGCTCGTTTGGTATAAAGTAACTCTCAAACGGATGCCCATCACGAGTGCGCTTGCACTGGCTGTACGTGAAGCGTGTTCACTCGTATGGAGCCGACCTTTTGTAAGTAACTCTCTATTGATTTATGAATCCACTGAATACAGCAAGATCACTGAAGCGTTACCTTTTTTGGCTGGACGGATTAAATTAATTTCACAGCCACACCAAAAATAAGAAAAAGAAAATATTTTTCTTATTTGGTACGTTTATACTGAGAATTTCAAGTCAAACTGTGAACTTCTTCGATTATTTTAAAACAATCACATAAAATAATAGGTACACATCTGCTTAACGCTTACTTAGCAATTTAAAGCTTAATATTCCGCAAACGGATCCCTGAATCGAAAAATGGTTTTGACAGACCCGCAATATTTTGAACGGCCTATGCAATGATATCTCATGGATATCATTGCATAGGCCGTTCAAAATAGGGTATAAGATATATTTTTCTCCAAAACAAATATCTTCTCCACTTTACGTAAAAGGGAGGTACACCCTACATTTTTTTTTCATGTTTTTATTTTACAACTTTGTCGGCGACCCAAGCCAAATTACAGCTTTCTAGTACTAAGAGATTCTGAGCTAAGCAGCGAACAGACAGACAGACGGACATGGCGAAAGTATTAGAAAGAAAGAAAGAAAAATATTTTATTTGGGACACGCTCAAGAAATACAAAAGTAAAAAAAAGAAGCATTTAAGAAGTTTAGTTTGTGGCGGCATCTACAGCGCCACATACAAAACTCGCATCACACTGACATCACGTCGGGGTCACCAGTATAGAGGCATGAGGAACAGGGTGTAAAGTTCACTCATCCTCCATACAAAAGGGAGGATCCTCCGCCCAGACGGGTGTCGTGTCTGGTGGGCAACTGCCCGACGGTTGATGTCGGGATGTTGTATATATGCTAGTTGCGCGGTAAACTGTGCTCGCGCGATGCAGGATTTTGCGTGTGTTTTGTATGTGGCGCTGTAGATGCCGCCACAAACTAAACTTCGAATAAACAAAAAACAACAAAGAAAATCAATAAGAACGACTTGTGCGATGCCAAAAAGGCTCCTATCTCAGCATAATAGGGTTTCTTGTTAACTACGGAACCCTAAAGACCTATTATAACAAATTCTCTTCTGTCAATATCACGCACAAAATGAGCACCGTAATTGTGTAACAAACTTCCAATCAAAATCAATCAATGATTTTGAAGGATATTGCCAATCCATTGCTTGATATGTTCAAAAAATTTGTCTGCTTAACAAAGTAAATAACGCAATGAATGCTGTTGAACTTTCAAAATTAAAGCCATTGTAAAATATTTTATTTAAAATATAGATTATTTAAAAGATATTGACCTGCGGTCAATATCTTTTCGTAAATGCACTTACTTTCGCAACATAAAAGCAGCCTAAGCTTCAGTCTCCTGAGTAATACTCCCGTCAACTACTGAGTGCCTACTGGTAAACAAAATACCTTATTTTATTCGTGGCCCGAGCAATTGTAGGTGTATGAATATTGCATGAGATTAAGTCCAGGTGTCAACGAGGGCCCTGTGGGGTTAAGTCCCATTGACAGCGGATAGAAGGAAATTAAGGGTAGGTAGACTCTGAAATTGTTTATTTTTTTAAACTTCTCGCACACAATTAAGTACAAAGGCGGACTTAATGCCTTAGGCATTCTCTACCAGTCAACCATGGGTGGTGAAGAGATAAGATGGCAGATTCTCTGAGAGGAAATAAAAATAACGAAAAATATTAAAAGATAACATAATAGGTTAGAAATAGAATAGGTACAGAAATACAAAAATAGGTTACAAGCTTATAATACAAGTACATACATATTTACTACAATTTATACCTACATTATACATAATAGAGAGGGGCTTGTGGCTAAGTAATAACAGCCGCATGGGTCGATCGATCAGGTTAAGCTACGCTTGCCGCGGCTCGTTAAGCCGTTGGTCCCGGCTGTCATTTGTAGATCTTTGACAGTCGTTACGGGTCGTCAGAAGCTCGAAAGTCTCACAACCAGGCTAACCAAGGGTATCGTGTGTTACCCAGTAACTGGGTTGTGGAGGTCAGATAGGCAGTCGCTCCATGTAAAATACTGGTATTCAGCTGTAACTGGTAAGACTGGAAGCCGACCCCAACATAGTTGGGAAAAAGGCTAGGCAGATGATGATGATTAGGTATACATAATATATATACACATACAAATTCAAGGAAAAGAGATACATAATTGAAACAACAATTAATACATTATTTAAATTGTTCAGGGTCAAATTAAATTAGCTAGTGAAACTCCGCAGACTTTGTGGGTTTTCTTTTGTTTTATCATGTTTAGATATCGATGTCCATCACATCTGTGAAGTACACACAAAAAAAAAACTGATACTTCAAGTGACTACACTAACTGCGGTTGATGACCCCAAAGAAAACTCATCAAATTAGTTTCTATTTTGTTTGATCATGTTTAGATATCGATGTCCATCACGTCTGTAAAGTATACACAAAAAAAAACTGATACTTCAAGTGACTACACTAACTGCGGTTGAAGACCCCAAAGAAAACTCATCAAATTAGTTTCTATTTTGTTTGATCATGTTTAGATATCGATGTCCATCATGTCTGTGGGGTATTCACAAAAAAAAACCTGATATTTCAAGTGACTACACTAACTGCGGTTAATGACCCCAAAGAAAATTCATCAAATTAGTTTCTATTTTGTTTGATCATGTTTAGATATCGATGTCCATCATGTCTGTGCGGTATTCACAAAAAAAAAAACAGATACTTCAAGTGACTACACTAACTGCGGTTGATGACCCCAAAGAAAACTCATCAAATTAGTTTTTTATTTTGTTTGATCATGTTTAGATATCGATGTCCATCACGTCAGTGAAGTATACACAAAAAAAACTGATACTTCAAGTGACTACACTAACTGCGGTTGATGACCCCAAAGAAAACTCATCAAATTAGTTTCTATTTTGTTTGATCATGTTTAGATATCAATGTCCATCACGTCTGTGAATTATACACAAAAAAAACCTGCACTAACTGCGGTTGATGACCCCAAAGAAAACTCATCAAATTAGTTTCTATTTTGTTAGATCATGTTTAGATATCGATGTCCATCACGTCTGTGAAGTATACACAAAAAAAAACCTGATACTTCAAGTGACTACACTAACTGCGGTTTTTGACCCCGAAGAAAAATCATCAAATTAATTTCTATTTTGCAGAATATTATAAATAAATATATAATTAATAATATTATTATTATTATTATTAGATATCGCCTCAGTCTGTAAAAGCCTTAATAGGTACGTCCCACGCATCCTGTGATGTTAATCTCAGCAGAAGATATTTAATAACCCATACCGAGCAATGATTTAAATCGTATTACACACTTTCAGCACGGCACGATTCGGCAATTTCGGGTGGAAAAATTACATATTCTAATCTGCCCTTCGTCCGTGCCGAATCATGGCGGACCCACAAGTGTGTCGCGCTTAATGATTTAAATCATTGACCCTTAGATTCGCCCTACGACGTCAAAATATGGTCGTGTTTTTGTTTCGTTAGACACCTCTGATACACACAATGTCACAGTGATTTGACTGCCATCGAAACGTCATAATATACAGGATGTGTGAGCTCAGTCTTCTCAATTTGTACACTTTTCATGCGACTTATGTACAACAACAATAACATAATCAGCCTAAGATGTTCCCACTGCTGGGACACAGGCCTCCTTTCTGTGAGAGGGAGTGGGCCGTAAGCCACCGCGCGGGCCCGCTGCGGGTTGGTACGGACTTATGTTCGGTAAGGCCAAATCTGAAGATTTAAATCTCTGAAGTATAGAGATTAGCTGGTCAACCGGGGCCATCTTTTGTCATTGATTGACTGGCTAGTCACCACGTGACAATGAATTCGAGCCGTCACGAAAAAGACAGGTACCTATCTAACGAGCTTACAATCCGCTTGCGATGTGACCACGTTTCATTCCTATTCTACATGCACGTTTCAAATTCATAAATATTGGACAGACACAGAGCAATGGCGTTTGTGGGATCTCGAAAACGTAGGTACTCAATAGTTTCAGCGTATTGTTGAATTTAAAACGCTATGAAACTTGTTATGTTTTTCGCTTAAAAAGAGTAAAATATCCTTTTTGAAGTGAAACTTCTTAGGCGGCGATTCGATAATTGGACGAGAATTGAAAGTGTAATTTAAAGGACGCGTCACGTCTAGTCATTTCGTTGTAATAAGAGAGACGAAAGATATAGCTCTCTATATCTCTCAAACTAAATCTCACTTATCTGTCTACATATATACTAATAATAAAGCTGAAGTGTTTGTTTTGTTTGTTTGTTTGAACGCGCTCATCTCTGGAACTACCAGTCGGATTCGAAAAATTATCAGATTAAGACGCTGACAACACCTAAACCGCGGTCACTGTCAGATTGCATAGAAAAGAAAGAGAAGCGCGATAACACAACGCTTGTAATTTATTGCAAAATATGAAGCAATTATCTATTTACTCAAAATTTAGTTGAGTAATCGAAAATAAAAAACAACCAAGTTCTGCATTCAAATAAGACGTTCTTGTTATTAATTAAATACGTACCGTATGTTGATATTTAATGCAGATATTTTGATTAGAACTCAAGGTAAGAGGTTAGTTTAACGTTAGTTTGTATCGAGATTTTTTTTCAAAACGTGTTTTGGTAACAACCAAGTTCTGGGAAATATGTTCAAAATTAACATATATACTACCACAAACTATACAGATTTGGCAATTTTTTTCTTAAGAGAAGCCAAATTGGTCAATTAGGTCTTGTCAGCGCCTTAAAGAATTTTTTTGCATTTAATAGCTCAATTCTTCAGTAAGCATATAGGCTATTTAACATCACGCTACGACCCTTAGGAACCGAGCAAAAAAATAAAAACTCAGAAAGAACGCTAAGCGAAAACGAAGTAATAGCGCGGGCGCGGGGGAAATAACAGAAGCTAAATAAGAAATAATAGTTTTTTATATTCAATTCTATCACGTGTACGGTGCTGCACGCGCAATTCTTTATAAAGTCCGCGCGCAAGTGCAAGTCACCGCCTGGGGTATGTGAGCGGTGAGACTAGAGAGTTTGTAACAATTTTAATTCGCATCAGCCACTCTTCCGAGTTTGTATTACCCAAAGAACCATCCATCTCATTAAATTACTCATGTATAGGACTTTTAGATCACGAAGTTATTATTTTAGATTTTGAACTTTCTCATTTTGATAGGTACAGATAATTGTTTTTATTCTTGTACAAAATGTACGATCAATGGTCGTAGATCAGCAGGGTAACATTTGCACTACGACAACCATGGAAGCTCTTACTGCTACGGCATAAAGGCGCTGTTTTTCCATCCATCTAATCCATTCAATCCGTGTCCCCCTAATCTCCGAAGCAGCTAGAACGATTTTGATGGGTCTTTCACTGGCAGATAGCTGATGTTATCAGGAATATCTTAGGCTACATTTAGTTTAAAAAAAGCCACGCGGGTAGCAGCTAGTCAAACGATATTCCTATTTCCAGTATGAACCAACCTCAGCTTTCCGTACATTGAGAGGTCAGCTTAAAAACTGAAAATGTATAATAGCTTGATAATACTATAATTATGAACTTACTAACAATATACAACTTTAAAACAGATTCCACGGTTTTCCTAAAGGTTACAACTCGAATAGACTTACTTCCATAAATTTATCCTATCCATATCCATAATTCCATCCATCCATCAAAAGCGGCTTGTGACTAAGTAATAACAGCAACACGGGTCGATCAATCGGTTAAGCTAATTTTGTCGCGGTTGGTCCGTGCATGGGTGACCATCTTTACATACCAAGACCCCTCCGTGCCTCGGAAAGCACGTTAAGCCGTTGGTCCCGGCTGTCATTTGTAGATCTTTGACAGTCGTTACGGGTCGTCAGAAGCTCGAAAGTCTGACAACCAGTCTTACCAAGGGGTATCGTGTGTTACCCAGTAACTGGGTTGTGGAGGTCAGATCGGCAGTCGCTCCTTGTAAAATACTGGTATTTAGCTGTAACCGGTAAGACTGGAAGCCGACTCCAACATAGTTGGGAAAAAGGCTAGGCAGATGATGATGATGATCGATAATCCCATCCATACTGTTCATATTAACATTATAAATGCGAATGTAACTCTGTATTACCTTTTCGCGACTTAACGGCTGAACGGATTTGGATAAAAGGCACACAGATAGACCATGGCCTCGATTATGACTAGAGATCGGATATTCGGATGCATATTCACCTAAAGTAACTCTATATTACCTTTTTACGACCTAACGGCTGAACGGATTTGGATGAAAGGCACACAGATAGACCATGGCCTGGGTTATGGCTAGAGATCGGATATTCGGATGCATATTCACGTAAAGTAACTCTATATTAACTTTTCATGATGAGATAAAAAGTTATTTTATAATATCTGTGTATAGAAGAACCGCCCTCGCCGGGTGAAAATCTATAGGTACATGATGCATTTGATCATATAAATACCGGCCAAGTGCGAGTCGGTCTCGTGCCCGAAGGGTTCCGTACCATTATCTATAAAAACAACAAAAAAATCATGTCTGTTGGATGGATTTTTGAGATGGACAGCAAGGGCAGGTGTTTAACCCTTTTAGGCTACAGGAAAACGGTCTTAAGAGACTGTCCTTAACTTTATAAGAAATTTTATTTGCATTCCCATTTTTTTAATTGTATAATTACCAAGAAAATGGTAAATTTTCTCTAAAACTTTTTTTATGGTAATCGGTCCTGTTTCTTATATGAGGTTTGAGTACCGGAAAAGTGAGAAAACGCAAAAGCTTTTCCATACATTTCGTAGGAAATAAGGCTCCAACTTACTTGTTTACTATGGATAGACTGGCCGCTACAAAAGTCAGAAGTCGTAAAAAACTTTCCCATACAAGTCTAAAGGTTTTAAATTATTTGAGGACATTTTTTCTCAAAAATACAGAAATCCCAAGCATCAAACTATCTATGTAAATTCTGTTCTCAAAGTAAATTTAATTATAACACGTACTCGATGAAATTCGAAGTTTAAATATTTGTATTCATTTTCGGCCAGACAAAAGTCTATCCATCATAGAAAAAACTCAGTTCAGGTCCTATAGAGGTTTTTTGTTCCGTATGACAAACAGGACCGATTAGAATCAAAAATAGTGTTTGCTAAAAAAGCCCATTTTCTATATAATCACTGTATTAAATAACAATTATATTTATTTATATAATTGTTTAAAAATCTGTGGATGGGATCAAAATTTCTCATAAAGATAAGGACAGTCCCCTAAGACCGCTTTTCTGAAACTAAAACGATTGAGGTAGGTCAAAAATCCAATCTGTATATTGGGAAGGCACTCAAATTTTTCCTCAAGCATATACATCACGTACCGTCGGGTGGCAATCATCAGGTTCATGATTAATTCCTCCATGCATTTGGATATTTTGTTCACTTTGCCTTGTTGATACCGACCTATGGTTTAATTTATTTATATAATACTCATACCAAATTTCCCGATTTCTTTTAACAGCAACAAAAAAAACTTCAAGCTCAAGTACATTAACTTGATTTAAAAATATTTATTTTATTAAAAATGTCTCGTTATAATAGAACCCCGGTATTAATGCGGTAACTAAATCAGACAACATTATGAAGTCGGTCAAAATAAACATTAAAGTGGCTATATACAAGCGACGCCAGCAGCTGTATGTGCGCTCGTGTTGAAACTACGACAAAGTGAATATACAATAATAATGTCAAAACAAGAGTTAATTATCAACGGTAAAATGTGACTTCCTTTCATAAGAAGAGGTGAAATATTGTTTTGGTAGTGATTTAAACAGTATGAGTTAAAAATACAAACATAAAATGATAACCATAAAATTACGGTTAAAAGAAGGATGCCCCAAAAAAAACCAGAGTCGATTAAAATAATTTATGAACATCAAAATAGACCTTAAGTAAGAGGTCATAAATACGCTATTCGTTTTGCATAAAACCATAACCAAACAGCCCAGCAGCATATAACAATTCTGTGTAGCAAGTCGCGTTGAATAACTGGTTTATTGTTTTGTTACTGTGTTTGTTGCTCTCTCGTGAAAGAGATGGAGAAAATAGATAAGGAATTACATTTACGAGACCGAAAGAGATAGCAGATGTATAAGTCTTCGCGCCATTGTTGTTATCCAGGTAGCGAAACCGTGACCGACCCTGTCCCGCACGCAGTCCCTCGTCAGTTTTCGTTGCGACCGTATTATTTTTAATTATCTCATTTCTATTTTTACGACGACCACTTGCATTTCCCTTTAAGTACTGAATCTGTTTATTGTGACGAACTTGGTTTTCATTTATGGACACCGATTTGTGCTTTGTGGACTGAATATGGATAGAAACAACCATTGTGTTAGTTGTGACCGTTCACTGGCACGAAGACAGCATCATGTTCTCTCGGCTGATTTCCTTGAGACACATAGAGCGTTCGTGGAGTCTATGTTCAGCAGCATTGGGCCACAACAAGAGGTATGTACCACTTTGAATACTTATAGTTTCCTACAAGGAATTCAAAACAATAGACCGTTTAAAAAATAATAAACATTCTTAGTTACTCATCTTTTTGTATTTTTATCCGATTAATGTCAGTGTTGGCTAGATATAACTGTTCACAGAAGATCACATAACTGTTATTGAAATTGCTTTAACTCACATATAGGTAATATTACTATATAATGCACAGAGGCTAATCGTCACTCAATGCAATTTTTTTTAAACTCTTGATTACAAAATGGTTGCATACAGTATGCACCGCGGCGATTGGCTAGTCTTTGTTGTTTGTCGTATGTATTGTGTAGGAATGTATTTTATTACATTCAGAAATCGTAGGTACCTACCTAAATGAAAAAAAAAGTCGTCTCGTTCGTCATCTGTGTTAACGAGTAGAACAAAACATTCCCAGTCGTTAATAGTGTTAACGATGGGGTATTAAAGAGCGGGATGACTAGTTACATGGCTTATACACAATTTTCTTCGAGGCTTCTATTAGCCTATTGCTAATAATCGGTATCACTTGGTCGTTACCAAGTGATACCGATTGTTAGCAATAGGCTATTAGCACAAGAGTTGCTAGCATTTCATCAAGTTTCACTATTGTTACAGATTGAATTTAATGGTTCGAGATCACTTTGTCATCCTTGTTGCCAACGAATCGACTACGCATTACGTCGTACGCAACAACAAGAAGACCAGCCAGCTCCACCAATTCCACCATCAAGACAATCCATTAGTCCTGCTGGATTAGCACGTACGCCCAATTCTTCCAGACGATGCATATTTTAAAACTGCAACAATCTTCAACTCGGTCAAGTACCTAACACATTAAAGGCTTATTTTCTTAGTTATTATAACTTATATATATCTCCACTCTCTCGAATCTGCCAAAACCATTTGGGCAACACCACTTGGGAAGATTTTGCGACACACGTATCCCGCCGCTTAAACGACTTTAACGCTGAGTATATGCAAGATATCATTCAAATCTATACAAAAGCTCTTGAACAGAAATCGTCACTTAACTTCGAGAATTTGGATGAAATTGATGAAAACACCCTTCATTTTTGGACTGGAGTAAACCATACGAAATTTTACAGTATTCTCAACGAGGTTCCATCCCTTCATGAAGTGTCTAAAACACCCAACACCGACCCAGCAGCATATTTAAGTAAAATACGGACAGGCGAGCCCGGTGTGCGACTAGCAGCAGTTTTCGGTATGTCAAGACAGAATCTTGAGAGAAAAATACATTTGGCAAGGGAATGCTTGGATCGAGATTTTGTATCTGTTCATTTGGGGTTTGACCATATAACGCAGGAAGAGGTTGTAAGAAGAAACAGACAAATTCCAAACCTATATGTAAATATATATGTGATGGCACATATTTACGAGTATATTTACAGAAGAGTACTAACTTCTTGTTCCAAAGGGAGAGTTATAGTTTGCACAAATACAAAAACTTGATTAAACCTTTCCTTATCGTATGTGCAGATGGCTTTATCATTGAAGTCTCTGAACCATATGCGGCAACCAAGTCAGACGCTACAATAATTCAGAATATATTAAATAACCACAATGGTCCATTAGAAGAGGCACCTATTCGATGGTTTTTAAACGCAGGCGACGCACTGATTTTAGACCGAGGATTCCGCGACGTAATTCCGAATTTAGAAGAATGTGGTTTTGAACCGCACATGCCGCCATCTAAGAGGCGGCATGAAACACAACTCAGCACAGAGGATGCAAACAAATCCAGACTTATAACAATGGTCCGATGGGTTGTTGAGACAATTAACGGTCGCTTCAAAAGAGACTTCAAAATATTCCGCAACACTTATTTTAATAAATCAGCGCCATTTGCCATGACCGATTTCAGAATTGCCGCAGCTCTTATAAACGCATTCCAAGAACCTTATGCTGACAGCCAATATTCTGACGCGTTCATCAACATAATTAATACCAAAATGCATAAACCGAGCCTGCTGGCAGATTATGTGGAACAACAAAATATGAATCGGCAAAGAGTAGCGTTTGAGAGATTACAAGCAAACCCCCCAAACCTACAAGATTTTCCAAGACTTTATACCACGAATTGATTTTGTGCGCTGCAGGCACCTACCATTTAAAGATAGCACGGTCGTACTGTTGGGAGCATGTAAGAGAGAACGGTACTTACGAAATAGATGTGTACCGACATCCTCATCATATTAATATTGATGACTTAGATGAGAAAACTTTATTAAGAGGACGCATACAGTCGCGGTATGTTCGATCCAGAACGTACTATACATACATCATGTATACACCGGGTCACAACAGCAGAGACGCAATTGTAGAATACGTTTGTTCATGCATTCATGGTCGCCGAACTTTAGGCAGTTGTGCTCATATAATAAGCATGTTATACTACCTTGCATTTGCAAGACACGAAGGGCTTCAACAGCCAGCGGCTTTTTTTGATAGCGTTCTCCTAGATTTAGAAAATATGTAACATTTTTAAAATCAATAAAACAACGTAGCATATACCTATTCAGTTGTTTTCATTTATTAAGTTAATAGTCATATAATAATCCGCAATCACTTTTATATGTATATCAATAATATTTTATATTTATATACATATATATAATTAGTAGATACGTATAATGTTTTTTTGTAAAACCGCTTTAAATATCATAGATTTTTAAAAGTTTAGTCAATCAGTTACGATTTTTGTATTACTTGGTGATGGTTTAATCGAAAACTATTATTGGATTTGGGATATAGTATGTATACTCTACCTTGCCACACATAAATCGTTTTAATCGATTCTGGGTTTTTGCTCCATATATTTTTGGGCATTATCCTTTAAGCTGGAGTAGCCAAGCAAAGAGGCTACTTTTTAGATACTTCCTTCTGATATGCCCATTGAAAACTTTTACAACGTCTACGTAAAATATATGGCACATAACCAGCAACCAGTGGTTGTACACAGATTTGAAGTAACTTGGTAAAACAAGAAACAAAAAATACCATATTCCAATCAACACGTCAAAAACTCCATAATTCTGAAGTAGAAGTACTGCAACGCGTAAGAAGTTCGCAAAAATTGCGTTGAGAAACACGAAGTTTTGAAATTACGAAACTTCACTAAGATAAACCATGATGTCACTCCATGATGTGCCACTAACATAGTTTAAATTTTATTTACTAACACAATTGTTTTTATATATATACTTAGGTTAAGGTATTCATCTATGGGTCTTTGTAACCTGATAATAAATGGTTTATTATTATTATATTATTATTATTATAAATCAACGAAGCTAGTGATAGCACCAACACTATTAATTGTAAAATATTCTCAATAATGACATCTAATTCCACATCGTAAATAAAATCACTTGTTGTAGACCCATGTACGCTGGTATCGTTGTAAGACATGTGAATATCACTTGCACAGTTTTAATTATTTTATAAAACGAAACAGTTTAATTAGTTCATAAACTGTTAAAATATATGACCAGTAATGCACTTCCAGGCAATAAAAACAAGTGTTTCTTGTGAAACATTCGATACAAATAAAGTTAGTTAAAATGAATAAAGGATCTATTTTTAAATATAACAGCATATTTATGGTTATTTTTTCCTGTTGATCAGATTTCGCTGAGCTGTACCGCTGACTAGGTAGTACGTATTTTTAAGTAGATACTTGCATGCAACAGTAGAAACAAAGTTAAAATTCAATTTTGACGTTGAAAGAGACTTCAAAGTTGACAGGGAGCTAAACGAGACAGGAAGGCGGGAACCAAACTGGCCGGCTTATTAGTATTTTAATCGTCCTAATTACTGATATGTATCGTCACGTTAGAAATTATAAAAGCACACATTCAAGATAATAATATAAGCATCTTGAATATATGAAATATTGTCAAATAAATACATAGGTACCTAATGCAAAACTAACTTATATTAGATAAGTAAGTACTGATAGGATAATGGCCTGTGGGGCCTTTGCATTTACAATAAAATACCTGTAGACATTTTAAACACCAAGGAACTCCCACTATTCAATTATAAATTGCTTATTTTTTTAATTGACAATGCCTACTATATGATCCAAGATTTTCTTAATAATTAGTACCTGCTACAATCTGTCCCCAATACTACAATCTGTCACTAATTATTTTTGTAAGATCTGCTTTATAAGTGATAACATTTTTTTTTAGTACAGGCCGTTTTTCAAGACATGCGACACTTAATGACATAATCCGCCGGTCTCTTGCCAGCATCAATGTGCCTGCTCTTCTTGAGCCGACTGGCATTGTCAGAGATGATGGCAATAGACCTGATGGTGTGTCTTTGGTCCCGTGGAATTTGGAACGGATGCTTGTGTGGAACGATACCTGTGTAGACACACTGGCACTGTCCCACCTCCAAAGGACTACTTCTAAAGCGGGTGCAGCGGCAGAAAATGCCAAACATCTGAAAGTTATTAAATATGGACGCCTTGGCAGAAAGTACAACTTTGTGCCCTTTGGCGTCGAGACCTTCGGTCCGTGGGGTCCCAGTGCGCATAAGTTATTTGCGGAAATCGCGAAACGTCTGTATGTATAACCTATCCCCACAATAAAATAATTTGATTTGATTTGAAATAAAAACACTTCGTTTGCTACTAAACAAAATAAAAACTGGCTGGCAGGGTAAAGTGCGTGTCGGTTCCGTAGTTGGATTGAATTTATCCCAAGAACAAACTGTTGTGATTGGAACAACAATTGTGTCTCATTAGCTGTCCTTGACCGATTACCATTGTAGTTGAAAAACATGTTCTCCCATACATTCCAACTGCAAATGCAAATTAATCTACTATTACTCATTAACTTGTAAAGCCTCCTTAGCTATGATAGTTTTCCTTTGACTTCGTTATAAAATATTATACCAATGCGGATTTTTTTTCACATAATATATGACCGTCTGGGTCAACGGATACTTGAATCGAAAAATGGTTTTCACAGACCCGCAATGTTTGTGAATGGCCTATCCAACGAAACCATACACTATCGGATAGACGAGAAAAAAATATCATCCCCACTTTACGTAGGTACCCTACAAAAAAAATATTTTCAAGATTTTATTACCACTTTTTCAGCGTGATTAATATGTATCCCTATGCCAAATTACAGCTTTCTAGTACTAGGACTTTCTGAGATAAGTCACGAAAAGACAGACAGACAGACGGACAAGGCGAAACTATAAGGGTTCCTTGTTGACTACGGAACCCTAAAAAATATATTACTATGCAAATATACATATTTGTGGAGATAGATAGGCAGTCGTTCCATATTAGTAGGGAAAAGGTTAGACAGATTTATTTTATCGCGTGAAAAATAGCTCTTGACGAAATATGCTCTTGAAGAAGTTACTTATATGAAAATAATTTTATAAGATTAACTCTGCTATTAAATAACGACCCATCATAAATCCGTAAGGTAACGCTTTGACCTTTTCCTGGCCAAACGTAGTAAGTACGGAGAGTCAATAGAATATTATTTAACTGTACCTCTGCCTCACCCTTCCGGGAAACAAAGCGTGATGTTCTGTTTATCTTATGATGCGTACTGATTTATTTAATTTTTATTTACGTTTCTTTATAAAAATTTGGAGGACACCCGTACTTGTTCATTGGATGTCGCATGCACTTGCGTTTTATGGGGTACTACAATTGTTGATAATGATGATTACAATGACTCCTTTCGGGTTTAGGATGAAGCGCGTAGCTGTGTGACTTCATGTAATCTAGTTTAAAGAACAAACATACTCGTTTTTGCATAGTCCCCATGACAGAGACGCCTCTGTGGTCTAGTGGTAAAACCACCTGTCTCATACCCAGAGATCCCGGGTTCGATTCCCAGCGGAGGCAAACGTTTCTGCTAAGTTTTGTTGGTGGTAAGGCTGTTCAAAGTCCGTCTGGCTAGCTACCACCACCTTATCTAAGTCTGTCGCCATAACAACATTTTTGTGTTGCGGCAGTTAGAGGTAAGATAACCAGTTTCTCTATGGTTGAGGATTCCGGGTGAACCTCACTTCCACCTTCAGCCTGATCATCACTTACCATCAGGTGAGATAAAGGCCAAGAGCTTCCTCGCTGTAAGTAGCAAAAAACAGAGACGTTCCCAGAATAAACAAAACATGACAAGTTCGAAGTATTAAATTATGAAAATGTATCAATTGTAAACCGAAAATATCACAAAAACAAACAAACAAACAATACTTCTCTCAATAGAGAACCCCCTCAAGAGACCAGCTTAACAAAGACAAATATCGAAAGTATTCTTGTCTCAGTGGATTTCAGCAAGGTAGGTACAAGGTTACTGAAATAAAATAAAAGAAGAACACGAAAACGTTGACTCATATTCTTATACACGTACATGAAGCTTTCATAATTTAATATTGTTATTTTGAGAACCGATTATCCTACACACTACGCTGGTATTCCCCGAAGATAAAGGCAGGAGTGGCAATTTGACAACAATAGGAAAAGTTATGCTGGTTTATTTATTTATATAAACTTCTCGCACACAATTAGGTACAATGGCGGACTTAATGCTGGTTTTCAGGCCAACAATAATCTAGGCGTAATAGTTGAATTCTAGCGTTTTCCAAAAAATGCTGGAGTATCTACAGGCTTCCAGTCCGTTGCTCGGTGTCATCACTGCGTCAACTGTCGGGAGGACACGGCGTGGCAAACGCTTCCAGAGTGTACAGCTTGGGAGAAGCGACGCAGTGCCCTCGTTTTGGAAGTGGGAAGCTGCCGGCTGTGATTCGTTCTATGGTCGGCGGCTCAGCGTCGTGGGATGCGGTGATCTTATTCTGCGAAAATGACATGTCGCAGAAGGAAGCAGCGGAAAGGGAGAGGGAGATTTCAAGTGCTCTCCTGGTTCGCAGCAGGCGCACTGGGCGTAGGCAGAGGGCAGATAATACCCCTTCCGGTCCTCTAGATGGGCCCAGGGATGGCGGACTCAGGGACGTCCGCCACCCTCTATCATATAAGACCCGAGGTGGTATCGCGTAATGTTCCACGCATGCCTCTAAGACGTCACGGGGGGAGTCAAACACCACATTCCCTCCACTTGACCAGACGGAACCCGCATAGGCGGGCCGACTCCAGTCGGGGGCTGCGTTGAAGCATGCTTACATGCCCCGTAGCCCCGGTGCAAGTGTGCGAGGGAACACGGGGTGGTTTTAACCAGTCTGACAGAAGTCTCCCTGTCTGCCCCAGGGCGGAGGACATCCAAGAGGATTTCCACACCGATACCCGAAAAAAAACTAAAGTTTCCAGTCTAATCGTATTTCAGACTTTCAGGTTATGACTACCCGTAATGACTTCGGCAAACGTAGCTTAACCTTCAATAAAGGTAATTACATCAAAAAGAGCCTAGGTACTTCTTGATAACACACCTGATACAAACTTTTGAAAAATGAATATTCGGTGAAGACAAGCTATATTCACAGAGTACAAAATTTAAATGAATCCTCGAAACGTGAAATTCCCTAAAACACTTAGCAATCCGTTCTACAAACCATTATAATATCTCAACAAAATATTTTATGTGGTAATTTATTTTAAGTAAATGCTCACAAAAGGTATTCAGTCGCAGGAACATTCTATTTTGATTGATAGACCCTGTGAGTGCTCGAGCGTGCAATTACAAAATATTTTGAGATCATTAATTTGACAATAGACTATCCTTTAGAGCCACTGAACCGATAGATAAAGAAGTACCATTCTATGATGTTATAATTTTCGAAAAATACGAAAGGCAGGGCCAGGGGGCCAACGACAATCTTTTACGAAACAATCTTATTTCAAGAGAGTTTTATTTCAAGCTTATAATAACATTACTCATATTCGTACCATGACATTCATCGCTCAATATTGTTTTATTCCTGCTGAGTGCTGGGAAAGAACGAACAATTTGTTAGATTTGTCTATTGCCTGCTATAATAGAAAAGAAACAACGCTATATGAACTGTATAGCACTGTCCCTTTCACACGCTGGTCCGAATCGCTACTACGATTCGAAGCAATTTTTTTTTTTTACCTATAGAATATTACTTTGCCATAGAATATAATTTTTATGAGTAATTTCCATGAAATTGTCGCAAATATTAAAACATTTTGCTTTGAAAAATAAGAAAAACAATTGAAAACATACAATATTAAGCTACGGCTAAGTTATGACATGATATGAATCGGAACAAAATATGTTCTTATCAGAACAAAATTTGAAACTCGATGACGACGCGGACGTAGCGATACTTTTGTTTTCAAGTGGTTGAACTTATTTTATGTTATTTAGATAAGGTCTAACTGGCTACAAAGCCGACATAGAATCAAGGTTAGGTTAAATACGGTTATTCAGTGAATGAGTTTTAAAACAAAGAAATATTTTTCTATAATGTTTTGACGAATATAGTTCAAAACAATATCTGGTCAGACTCAGTGATTAGTGTTTTGTTATTAATTTTTCCGCCTAATAGTTAATTGGGTTTCCTGGCGGTAGCTAGAGACAATCTGAAAAGTTTTAATTTTAGACAGAAGTATCGGTACTGCCCACAATCTTTCCCTACAAACCAAGGAGTACTCATGAAGATAGTGGAAAGAGATTGCGGAAATCTTGAACTCGCAAGGTGATAGCGCTCATAAAGATGGGGCAGGCTGGACTAAAGTAACTAGGTAGGTATATATAACTTTTTATGTTGGCAATTTAGACTGTGTTTAGTAGGTACTCGTATATCAATATTAAATTAAACAATATTTTTCTGCGTTATAATATTTCGCATGCATTCAACATCTAGAATTAAACAAAAAATTAAGGACTCATGTACTACGAAATCTCTAGATATTTACACAATTCATTCGGCATCTTTTTACGTACTTTATAATGTGACTCAATTTTTTTTTTTTAATGTAAATTTGCAAAACAATAATGTTTCCGTCGAGTCCGAGGAACTTTTTTAAGATTGCTAAATTTGACGTAAAAACAATATTAGCTGTCAAAAGTCACGCCGTGGCACGAATTGAACGAACTTTTAGAGGTGACGTCACCAAAACCGCTAAGAAAATAACATTGTTTCAATAATATAATAAGCTTATTTTAAGGACGTCATGTTACGAAAAGTTAAAGTAAGATTATAATAATACTGTTATAAGAGCTGGTGGTAGGCCCCCAGAACGGCCGAAGCGCCTTGCGAAGCTGCCGTACGTAACGGCCATTTTGCAAAATGCTTGGTTGGTGTGAACGAATTCTTGCCACGTATGTGTGTTTGCTTCGCGAGGTGGTCTGGACCTAGGTATTAACCGTTGACAATGTGGAGCCTCAAATAGGAGGAGTTTTTATACAATACGACTTTGTCAGTCCTACATTGTATTCGTAGTTAAGGTACGGAATGAAGAAAGACGAGAAAAAAACATTGTGTGGTTTATGAAACCACGATGCAAGTGAAACCTTTTTTCGCTGGATATTTTCGCACTATTCTTGGTTTTTCTCTCGTTGACCGGTTTATTTGACTCACTAGCTGTATCATTATCCATAACTATCAAGAGAACAACAAGATTTACATCAATACACTAATCAAAACACACATATACCGCGGAGCACTAGCACGAATAAGTAATAATATAAATGCTACACGGTTAGCTGATGCGAGCCATGGGCGCCGCCATATTAGCATAGTATAAAGAGGGGAAGTAAGTTATCTTCATACAAACGCACCGCGCGCGGCTAGTATGTGTGCGCCAAAGTATCTATGCGTCGCCGCACGCACACTTAAACAAAATCTCGACACGGTTCTCAGTGCGCCAGTTGGGGCTAACACCGCACGAAGTTCGTGCGTCATGGCTTTTCGGCACCGCTAAGTGAATGAAAAATGTGTGATAATCGCAGGAGAACGTATTGCTGTGTGTTTGGGTGTCTTAATAATTCATCTATTCCAGAATTGTCTCTGTTCAGATAACCTATTGAACAGGAAAGGTAAGCAAGTCACTTATTTTAGCATATAATTTTTACTTGATGATGAGATACCTACTTACTTATTTTTTGTTGTATTAGTTTTCTATCAGACAGAGGAAGTAGGTAGGCCTACTTTGGGAAAGTAGGCTAGAATGTATTAGGTACTTTTGATCTATCAGTTGATTTGCCGCTATTGCTTTGTTTACGTTTAGTCATGCCGATTTCTCAGTATTGTAGGTATAGTAACTAAGTACCTACTTACAGTTATAAAATCGTAATTAAAAATAAGTAATTGACTAATTGTGACTCAGATAAATAGAGCAAAGACAGAATCATAACAACAGAACAAAAATTTGATTATAGTCTAAGAGGCAGGCGTTAGTTTTTTTATGTTGTTTTACGATGTTTTTTTTTCATCGTCGTTTAGGTAAAACCGACCTTACAAACCCTGTACCCAGACAATACAAGTAAAAAATACAAATTCCCGACCCTTGCCAATTTATAGGCACTGAATTAAAATTTAGCTAAAAGTG
Source organism: Atethmia centrago (assembly GCA_905333075.3). Classification (NCBI taxonomy): domain Eukaryota; kingdom Metazoa; phylum Arthropoda; class Insecta; order Lepidoptera; family Noctuidae; genus Atethmia; species Atethmia centrago. Next base: position 11,554,336 of record HG995386.1, on the reverse strand, counting down.
ACAACCCTAAGACAGTAGGCAATTATATCGCGGATTGGGCCGGAGATAGCCTACTTCCCCTCTTTATACTATGATATTGGCCTTGGCTGCACTGCCGAGCGCCTTTCAATTTACCCCTACTCCATGTCCGGCTGTAATGCAACATGCGATAGATGGACTAAAAAATTTGAGGCGATGGAAGAAAAAGTTTAACTTTAAAAAGTGAATAGTGAAATTAATTAACCTGTCTGCTTCCGAACAAAACGGATCAACATTTCCCGTTTATATGATCTATAAATACGTCGTTTTTCTATTGTAGTACTAGTTTAGGGTTGACTCAAATCCACTAAAAGTCACTGCTATCTCTCCTCTAGTAAACCTTTACATCTGACAAACTGTTCCAGAAAATCACGTAATTTCAAGAGTGGAACTACTGTTACCTTATTTGTTTTGCCAATGTAACAAAGCCTGAAAAGGTAATACCCATAAATAGGCCATAATGGAAAGCCTTTGAAGGTATTTAATGATAAACAGGCATTGTGGAGAATATTTTTGGGTTATTTTGAGAATAAAAAATCATGGGGCTTTTGAATTGAGTTGTTGTTGAGTTTCATAGATAACGAGTGTGTATGGTCTTTATTATGCCGTTAGTAGACTGTCTAAACGTGATGGATGATTACTAACTAGATACGTGAAAGACGTAGTATTAAACATTAAAAATAAAAGTTGGTGTCTTTGGATCTGTATTTTAGTTTTTTGCCACCGACTTCCGAAATTAAAGTTATTTTTCACTTGGTCGTGTTTTTTTGGAAGTCGGTTGTTTTTTTTCAAAAGGTTTTCACTTTTTAGTGGGTCGGTTTGTAATTTATGTAAGTTACAACAGCCTAATGTCAAATGATCATCACCTTTTACAAAATATTTTCCCAATGCAGGGGCGTTAATTTTTAAGGAGTTCTCCTGGTAAAAACCATGAGAACTAGAGCTTATGGTGAATTCACCATCAGCTCCACTTGCCTCCACGCCATATGCATTGTGACAAGAATGAATTGCACAGCGGCCATATAAAAGTACTTAATCGAATCGCAACCCGTGAAATACTTATTATTAAGTAGTGTATAGATGTGGCCTTCATCATCAGTTCCACTTCACCAAATACTTAGTGCTTTCCGAGAGCGAATACACGAGTTACGTTTAGTTGCGCCTATAAAATCTGAGGACCCTTGATTTCCATGGGATCCCCTCATCAGATCCTGACTTGGTGACAATGGGACCACCTCAAGAGTATACTAAAGGAAAATTCACCTCTTAAAAAATCCACCTCTTGAGGTGGATTTTCAAAATCGGTACACAATAGATGGATAAATCGGTGAACATACATAATAAAATAAAAATTAAAAAAAAACATACAGAGGAACATATAAACTCCTCCTTTTTGGAAGTCTTTTAAAAAGACACTAATGACGATTCCTTTAAATTTTCGAAAATCATAACAGCACGTCTATTTAATACAGTAACGTATTAAGCGTGCTGATGGGGTTGCCCCGATACTGCAGTGCGTCAGGGATGTTTGCTGAAGCTCACGTTGACTGCTTCTACACTGTGATGCGGAAGCGGTACGCATCTCCCTGTTACGGGATGCTGATGGTGCAGCCCGCAGGGTGCGGGGCAACACCAACAGCATCTTGTCTATGGTAGCAAGCAGGCTGGATTGTGCGTTTGTGAACCACTGCTGGCCTGTGACCATGCAGCAGTGATGTCACGTATTGTTTCTGTGTTAATGTTTTATCACTCTTGTCTTGTTACTTGAATAAAAATGATTGTTTTTATTATTATTATATTCCCCGAAGGGTTGGGCAGAAGTGTTTACCTTTAGCACACCCACATTTCGACAGTTATGCTTAAGTCGCATGTAATAGGGGGCGAGCTTATGGCAATAAGCTCGCCCCCTATTACCGGAGTATGTATATGTGGCCGGTTGATGGCAATCAACCGGCCACATATACATACTCCGGGCTGCTACTTAGAAATTCGATATGGACAAACCCAATAACACTGCCCGACCCGGGAATCGAACCCAGGCCTCATTGCCTAGCAGAAGCTCTTGCGAACAACAACAAGGCAGTATTTCGATAAAGTAAACCATTATTTCTATACCTATAATATTACTTGCTAGCGAACCGCCCTTCGCACGGTTTTTACGACTTGACGAAACGTGAAGATTTCCCGTCCTTTCAAATAAATTCTCTAAATAATGCTGAAAACCGCAGCAAAATCCATTGCGTAGTTTATAATAACGCGGTCACACACATACAGACACGAAGTGACTTCATTTTATAGATGTAGATAACAAGTTGTAAGCAAGATTATATCGTGTGACTGACAATGGCATGTCCACCATAAAGGATTTTAATTTGATAACACAAAAAAAATGTCACTAATTTGTCGAAATTAGTCGCCAAATATCAGAATTAGTCGGTCACTGGTTCAAATGTTATAAGGGTTTATATGTAGGTGGTCGATCTGGGGAGCACCAACCCCAGCTTGGCCCATTTGAATCTTTAAAGCCAGGGCACCTAGCGAAGATCTGTTTTCTTCCAAATTTAGTCGCCAATTAGTCGGAATCCTTCGCCAAATATAAAATCTGTCGGTGACTGGATCAAAATTTATAAGCGTTTCTAGGTAATTTCTGATTTAATTTATTTCCTGGAGATAATCTCCCCAGCTTGGCCACATTTACATCTCAAAAACTAGGGCACCTAGCGAAGATCTGTTATCTCCCAAATTTAGTCGCTAATTTGTCGCAATTTTACGGGGATGATAGGTATTTTTTTTTCTCGTCTATCCCATGGTTTAGTGTATCGTTGGATAGGCCGTTCAAAAATATTGGTCTGTAAACACAATGTTTCGATTAAGGGATCCGTTTGCGTAATATTAAGCTTTAAAATGCAAATGTTTGTTAGAGTCAAGTGTCCCCCCCTCCTGCCAGCTAAATGGTTGTTTTCGGATATGTGAAAAAATTCATGGCAATAGTACATATAATGAATTTAAAAGGAAAACTATCACAGCTAAGTAGGATTTAAAAGTTAACGAGTAATAGTCGACCAACTTCCATTTGCAGTTGGAGATTTGACCGTGACGTATATCGATACACATGAACATGTTTTTCAACTACAATGTTAAGTTTGTTTTTGAGTCAAATTCATCCAACTACGGAACCCTTCATTGTGTGTGGTCCGACATGAATATGGCCGGTTTTTAAAACTGATATTTCAAGTGACTACAAAAACTGTGGTCGACAAATAAATCATCAAATTAATTTATTTTTGTTTGATCGTGATTAAATATCGATACCCATCGCGTCTGCGGAGTTTAGCTAGCCAATTTATTTTAACCCTGTACCTAACCTGTAACTGTAGTGAGCTTCTGATGCTTTTCTAACAGTAATAAGTCATTTAGTACCAAAGTCAATGTCAAAGGCAAAGTCAAATTATGTATTTCAAATAGGCACATAAAAGGCACTTTTGAATGTCAAAATTAACAAAAAAAAAAATAGAATTGATTCTAGTTGCCCCTTTCAAAAGGTAGTTTCGTATGGAGAAGAATGGCCATGAAACTCCACCGTTACTCTTTTAAAATGTTTTATAAAATTTTGTATAGGTACATTTTAAAATTATATGTGAAGACGATGCACCTAGAATAAATTTACTTTACCAAAATAGGTAAAAAAAGAATGAAAAATAAAGCAATGACAGATAAATTAATTATGTGATAGGTACATGATGCTCACATATTTACATACATTGTAAAAGTATACGTTTTCCTGAAAATAATAAATAAAGTCAGTGTGTGAGTTAAAGTAATCACAGAATTAAAATTCAACATTGATTTATTATTTGTATCAAATAATAAATTGTACAATTAAAATAGCAACCAGTTTGATTTTGTCTAGACTCTAGATTGTCCTATGGAGCTGGACCAGCATGTTTCCAAGCATTCTTATCTTGGATATAATCCTCTAATTTTTAATATGCTTGTTTACAAAGTTTACTTTTAACATGAGTTTTAAATTTTCTTTCATTTAATTTCAATTTATCACAAGGTATTTTGTTCTAATATTTGACAAAGTACCCCATAAAAGATGTATGTACTACCTACAATGCTACAAGAATATTATACATACACTATTTTATACCTACAGAAATAATACTTTAATAACTAAATGTATTCTTAAAGAAATAAGTTACTTCACAAAGAAGTAATAATGAGCAACTCTCAGTAACATTTTCACACTTGTATATTTATATAGTAGCAATATTTCACGACAAGTTGGCAACACTGCCAGTAATGGCGAACGCAGACTATTTGGCGCCAACAGCCTTAAATAAGTACTAATAAGTACCTTAAATAAATAAAATAAGTATTGTATAAAATAAAATAAGTACCTTAAATAAGTAATTGGGGGTATTTGAATACAAACGAAACCTTGCTTTTAAGAATTTGTTTTGTTGGGACCTAAGTCAGAGTTTAATCCCTTACCTATTTCATACAAAAGAAAACCTTTTGTACCGTCAAGTGGTTTGTGAAAATAAATACATTCCTACATTATGTTGAAAGAAATCCCTTTTACCAAAGCTACAATAAGTATGGAAAAGGCTGGTATAATAATATCATTTATTTCCCTATTTAACTTCTCATAGACGAAACGAGTAGTTTAAACAACATGCTCGCTGACTCCGTCTATTTCAGAACATATTCATGATCGACTTAAAACCATGAGTAGGTCATTGCAATACTATTATTGGTTATAACTCTTATCTCGGTAAGGTAGGGTATACATTTGATTGATTACCGAGAATTTTACCAAACTCACGGCAGCCATTATGAGTTAAATACTTTATTAAAATGAGATAAGACTGACATTGCAATTAATTACTAATGATTTTAGTGGTTTCTTGTAATCATCTGCTTTTCAGCCTTTTCCCAACAATGTTGGGGTCGGCTTCCCGTCTTACCGGATACAGTTGAATACCAGTATTTCACATAGAGCGACTGCCTATCTGACCTCCACAACCCAGTTACTAGGTAACACGATACCCCTTGGTAAGACTGGTTGTCAGACTTTCGAGCTTCTGACGACCCATAACGACTGTCAAATATCTACAAATGACAGCCGGGACCAACGGCTTTACGTGATTTCCAAGGCACGGAGGGCTCTTGGTATGTAAAGATGGTCACCCATCCATGGACCAACCGCGGCAAGCGTAGCTTTTGATCGATCGACCCGTGCGGCTGTTATTACTTAGCCACAGACCCCTCCAGTGGTTTCTTGTATTAAAACTTATTTAGTACATAATTTAGTGAAAAAGTTTAATTTAATTCATAAACCGATATTTTAGAGGACGTACGACGAACAGCCAAGTCAACCGCATCAATTTGACTTTGACCGTACACGTGGTTTCTGGCTTCGGCTTAATATACAAAAAAAACAGCCAAGTGCGTGTCGGACCATGCACAATGAAGGGTTCCGGGATTACTTGTGATGAATTTATCCCAAATACAAACTTAACATTGTAGTTGGAAAACATGTTCTCCCATACATCGATATACGTCACGGTCAATTCTCCAACTGCAAATGTAGTTTATAATTGCAAAAAAAATATTGTTTTATTTGATAAAACTACAAATTAACTATTTTCGTTTTTTTTTCTTTACTTGTGCTTTAAGACCTTGCTTTTTGCCAAATTTCATGATTCTAGGTCAACGGTAAGTACCCTATGGGTTTTGATTTTTTTGCGAGTAAGTATCAAAATATGTCGCATTTTTAAATAGCCGTATTTTTTTATTGCGTGGTCTTAGAAGCTGATTTTTTAGAGCTCCAAGGAACTGTAGACTTACTTATTTGGTATTTATTTCAACTTGATACCTCCACGCGTTCCTGATAAAAAGGGTTTTGACAGCAGACAGACGGACAACGAAGTGATCCTATAAGGGTTCAGTTTTTACTTTGGAGGTACGGAACCCTAAAAAGTTAATAAGTTGTAGGTATTATCTTAAAAGAAAAATATAGACCTATAAATAAACACATTCTTTTGTTTCTAAAAGTTCTTTAAATACAATAGACTATAAAAATAGTAGCTAATTGTTCTTAGAGATAATGGTATCTAGTCTTAATTATTTGAGCACAATAGCCACCTAAACCTAGGCCTTGTTCATAGAATTAGTCTAGTATCTCAACTCGAGCTAACAGGAACCTAACACAATGCCAGTCAATTTACGAGCAGCTAAAGGTACGTGCACACAGACCTGTCGCGTCACCGTCATGTCACCGATCAGTCACGATAAAATAATGAATTAATGAAAACATATATTCCTATTGTGTTTATTTACCTCAACGTCAAGGACACGTGATGGGACACGATTGATGTGCGCTACATGAACGTTTAAGTTATGGTCCCCGATGTACTCACTAATGGCCTCTACAGAACAAGCATTATCAAGATTCTGCTCAAGATCAGTGGATGTACAGTCTGGAAAGGATGTTGAAATGGAGCGCCACCATTGATACGAGTAATGTTACCTGTCACCTGACAGCCATCTATATTGTTTTAGTTGATATACAATCAGATATTTTCCTAAAGTATGAATAGGTGGTTCTATCGTTTGCAACAATAGCGGGCATGTTGGAACGTGCCCACTATTGTTGCAGTGACGCACCCTTGACTTAAAGCTCCCGCAGACAGGTGCGGTGCGACAGCGCGACGCGACTCTATTTCTATGAAAATCATGGAAATTGTCCTACCAGAATCGCGTTACACCGTTACGCGTTTGCTGAAGCCTTGAGGCGTGCTTCACTATTGTACGAGTCGGCGCGGTGGCATGGTTCGGCACGATTTGGCCAGCGCCAGCTAGATGGCTGTGCCGAATTAAGATAACCGAACCAGTGTGTAGCACCCCTTGAGTCAAGCCGCTAGTGATGTGACTGTTGTGTGAGACCTACCACTACCACCACCACCACCACCAATACCACCACTACCACTACCTACCACTTCTATTTAACTATATTTTTTGACATGACTCATGTGTGTGCACCTTTAAGAACAATTAGCCGCTTACACTTTATTTTGTGGAATTGAGATTAAATTGTAGTGAGTGTTTGTGAGTGAATATTATTAACTGGGATAGAGTGGTTTGGGGTTACTTGTGTTGAGTTTAATTGTTTGTTTGTTGTGTTTACAAGTTGGTGTTTATTTTATTAATCAACTTTATACTTATTAATAGGTACCTACTAATATTTGTGTCCTGTTTTGTATCGTAAATATGTTTAGGTTATAACCATTAACATAATTGTTGAGCACTGAACAAATTGGAGAAGGTTTATTTTTGAAGTAAAATATTTTTGCTTATTAATTTTACGCCTCAGTCTCAGTCAAGAAATCATAATCTGTCATAGAAAATATGACAGATAATTATTTCTTTCTCTCAGCGATATTCTTAGTTTTATCGCCCGCTAAAAACATGTTTGGTAACTTTTCTTATTATAATATTAAATGACAAGGTTTCATCATTATTCTCCATAACATGCAACAAAAAATCCTTAAATGAGACGATATCAATTTTTTGCAGATAAACATATCTGCTATGAAAAAATGATATCGTCTCATTTAAGGATTTTTTGACAAGAGAAATGAAAACGCTATGCAGGCGCACAATGTTTTAAGAACCCGATTTTTGTGTCATTGTGTTTTATTCAAGTAATCGATGGTTTCTATAATTTCTGGTACTAGAGTTCAACTTCTGCTTTGCTACGACTTGTTTTCATTTATATCAAACTTTCGTAATATCCATAATATCACCAAAAACAAAAAAAAAATCTTATTTAAAAACACGGAGCTACGTATTCCAGTTTCTATTTATTCCGTTAATTGTAGTTCTATTCCTATTTGTATTCCTATTTCTGTTGCTTTAGTATGAATGGGACGCCAGATATGATTTTTTTTTCTCATTTTTCGTTTATTTTTTTTTATTCACCTAAAAGACCGAATCATTTCATGATTTCTACATCAAAATATTGCTTTTAATTATTAAAACTACAACATAATTCTGTGACATCTTATTGCAAATCTAAATTTTCTTTAGGGCTGGTCACTTTCGTGTATCGGAAAAAAAAAAATAACTATAGTATATTTTATCCGACAAAAAAAAACTATTTGTTTCGAATTTATTTTAAGTGGTTAACTCTGCTATAACTTATCCTCATTACTAATAACTACTAATTCAACATGAGAATAATCATAGATTGCTGGATTTTTTTCGTTAACAGGTTTCAATAAAGACCATGCCGCTGCTGGTAATGGGATTCGTTTTCCTTTTTTTTTCTCTATATCAGGTTTAAATCTGAAATACAAAAAATACCGTTTATTACTCAAACTTAAATATATCTGCAACTTGATTGGCGCGTCATAATATTACGTGAATTAGCCTTCTCCAAGGCTCTGTTAAAAAGGTCAGACATGGTTGCTTCATTAGACATCTTTCTGGTATGGTGCTCTCTGTCAAACTTCCAAACTTTATTTCGAGACTCAGCCACCTGTTCAGAGAGTATGCCAACTTGATGATTTTATTATAACGTAAAAAAAGTATCTACATATTGGTAGAAGTGGCATCCCTAAGTGCCGATATTTCTGATATTATTAAAATTTGCAATAACTTTTGTATAACACGGAATTGTTTTGTGGTTTTAATACTACACATAATTGATAATAGAAGACATATTTTGATGAAAAACTAGAAATCACGAACTAATACGGTGTTATAGGCGATTAAAAAAATTAAAATGAGAAAAAAAATCATATCTCGCGTTCATACTAAAGCAGCAGAAATTGGTGGAACGGCAGGTTACTGTAAATATGTACAATTATTGGAATAAATAGAAACCGGAATACGTAGTTCCGTTTTTTAAATAAGATTTTTTTTTCATGAAGCAGATATTACGAAACTTTATTTGTGACATAAGCCGTAGCGACGCCGGAGTTGAACTATAGTACCAGAAATGATAGAAAGTATAGATTAGTTCATTAAAAACATAATGACATAAAAATTGGGTTCTTAACACGCAGTGAGGCGCCAAAAAAATATTTAGATTTTTTTGTTGTTGTTTATATATAGATTTCCTTTCGTTAAGTTTTCAGATCTTTTTGAAAACCCTACATTAAAACAATTGGTTTGACATTCTAAGCCTGTGTGGACCACAATCAACTAAATGCATTATTTATGTCAGATGCTATGAAAACTTCTAGAATTTTAAGTTTATTTTTGTGGAGCGAAGTCTTAGGGGAATAATTTAGCATTGCCTTAGCATAGCTTCGGAGGGTCTGAATTCTTATATTACGACGGAATTGAAACGTTTTGTCAACCTTATATACCTATTGTTTCGAAAAATCAAAATCAAAATATTTTATTTCGCATAAACCTACAACGGAACTTATGGAACGTTAGAAGCTAGGTGCACGGTTCTAATTGGTCGTTTTTTGTGGAGAAGAGCTAGCAAGAAACTTTACGCTTACTCTTTTACAATATTTCCAAATTTTATTTTGTGACATAAATGTGTGTGTGTGTGTGTGTGTGTGTTGTGATAGATATAGCTATATTTACAACGTAGCGTTGCGTGGAAATAAATATGACAAAAACACAACATCAGGCTTGACTATCATGGCAAAAGTCCTCGCGCACGTATGGGAGTGGCGCGAGGAGGCGAAACGCCGGGGCGTAACTCCGCTGCCGCGAGAAATCGCGGCACAGAGGACGGAGCTCCGGCGGGATCTCATGACGACATGGAGAGTACGGTTGTCGCAACCCGGTGCTGGGCACGCCACGATTGCGGCGATGAGTCCCTTCTTTGAGGAGTGGCTAGAGAGGCGTCACGGCGTCCTCACCTTCCGCCTGACGCAGGTCCTCCTTCGGGAGGTTCCTGTGTTGGATAAGGCGGGAGGAAACGCCCGGGTGTCACCATTGTGTGGATCGCCCGGAGGATACGGTGGAGGTCTGCCCGGCTTGGGCAGAGCACCGCCGTGTCCTCGTGGAGGCGATCGGCGGCAGAGATCTCTCGCGTCCGGCGCTGGCCATGGTACGGAGCGAGAGGACATGGGCAGCCGTCACCTCCTTCTGCGAAGCAGTAATGCTCGTGAAGGAGGAGGCGGGACGGTTGAGGGAAAGGAAAATTTCACACCCTCTCACCCCTAGCCGCCGCAGGAAACGCCCTGGGCGTCGGCAATCCCGGGCGGATTTCCGGCAACCGTAGGCGCGGGCTTGCGGACGATGAGCAATGGGTAGCTCACCGTCTGGTCAGGACCAGGCCCGGGTCGACGGTGCGTTGTATTCCACGCGCGCCTCAAAGAGATGTCGTCAGCAAAAATGTAGGGGTCCACTAGGGCCGATGCCTGCCGGGGTCGCGGGAAGGTACTAATGGGTCACCGAGGCCCCTGGCAATACAGGCAACAGGAAGGAATACGGGTGGGTTTTAGTCAGTAAGAGTCTGACACACCCTCCCGCTCCGCCCAGAGCGGGAGAAGTTATTTGATGATTTCCCATCAAAAAAAAAAAAAAAAAGCTGCCATGATAAGGTTAGTTTCAGATTACATTTAGTTAGGCTATGTACTCATGTAAACCGGTTTTATTTATCTTGGCAGGCAAACAAAAACATAATTTGAATAATGTTTGGATAGCTTAACAGAAACTTCTAGAACTTTTGTCAGAATCTATAAAAGCGGTCATCAGTCCTGACAAAGTTTCAGTCGTATTCAGTCAGTTCGAGTCAATTTGAGTCAGTTTAGATCCTTAGACCTTTTCTGTCATTTTTGGTTGTAAGCTTCTTAAGCTTTTCACTTCAATGAATATTGTATATTGTGGTCAGACATAATCATTTAAAAAAATAAACCCACCGAGTCAATTTGAGTCAGTTTAGATCCTTAGACCTTTTCTGTCATTTTTGGTTGTAAGCTTCTTAAGTCTTTTACTTCAATGAATATTGTATATTGTGCTCAAACATAATCATTTAAAAAAATAAACCCACCGAGTCAATTTGAGTCAGTCTAGATCCTTAGACCTTTTCTGTCATTTTTGGTTGTAAGCTTCTTAAGTCTTTTACTTCAATGAATATTGTATATTGTGCTTAAACATAATCATTTAAAAAAATAAACCCAGATTGTGATTTGAGTTTCGCCCGCCATTGCCTTCCCGCTTCTCACCTACACCTTTGGGAGGTCTCTAATGCCGGAGGCGTTATAGTCGCATAGAGTGTGGAGATACAAACGATCACTACTGTGTACCGTGGGAGGTCTAGAGGTGCTGTAAGGCGCCCCCGCTGTCTATCACATCGGCTGATTCAAGACAAAACCTGTCCACTCCTGGACGGAGAATACTAGTGCAACTTTCCTACTAGTGTGAAATAGCTCACATCTATTACACACCTTTACACAATCAAACCAACATATAATAATACCTAAGCTCTCTCACATAAGCTCTGGCTTACATAAGGACATTTTACTTCTGGGACAGAGTTGCTGTCTGCGGCTGCATGTCTTCTATATTGTGAGAAGTACCAGTCTCGTCTTCGTGCTCCACGGCATCTGCCAGCCCTGTTCTACGACTGCCTGCCGATCCTGTATCCTGCCATCCAAGCGTCCCAAGCTACGACACTCGAACGGGAAAACTGAAACTTTAATTCATACTAACCTTTTTTTTAATCGGTCAAGGACAGTTAATGAGACATAATTGATTTTCTATTGTTTGACACCTATAGAATAGGAGACGCGCCGCTTCTCTGATAATAACTGTAATTTTACAACGTGGCTTACGACTGGCTCTCCGGCTAGTCGTAACGTTACAACAGTTGGAGGATTCTATTGTTTTCTTCTCTGTGATACTAACAACAGACACTGAAGCTAATGTCGTGACGAGAGCTGCGTGGTTAGGGGCCGCCTAGTCGTGAGCGTGCCTGTTGTCTGGGATCGGGCACCCCCTGGCACTAACAAGCCTAACTTCTACATGCGGGGCTTTGACGAGAGTCGACAGATGTTTCCTCTGCTATTCGTAGGAACTAAATGAGTAATCTAAATAATAAGCAACTCGGAGGTGGTGGTGATGCTCGCCACACACCACGTCAATTGTTCTTACGGGGCGAAAAGTGAGCTGCGGAGTGTTGCTTAGCTACGTTGAATGTGCAGTGAGGTATACAAGATAAGATAGATAAGGTGTGTGAGATTGTGAAGGATAAAATAATAGATATGTGAGTATGAATGAGACGAAAATAAAGGAAGTGGACGTAACCAAACACAACTCTCTGACTGCTATCTGGTCCAGTGTTCAAGATGTTGGTCTCTCTGTGGGAGATGTCCTCTCCGAGCAGATGATGAAATGTGTGAAAGATTATGTTTGTGTGAGTTCCAGGATTCTTTGGGTAAGAGCCAAGGAGGGCTTAAAATCTTTATTTTGTGCCTGTATGCACCCGATACAGGAAGCTCGTCTTTGGAGAGACAGGAATTCAGGGACAGTATAAGGGATTTAGTGAATGGATGTAGGTCGAACGAGAAGATCGTTATGCTTGGAGACTTCACACCAACCCAACCATTAGGTTGGGTTGGTGTGAAGAGAAATGGGTACGAAAAAGTATTAGGTGCACTTGGGGATGATAGAGTGAATGAGAATGGGATGAATTTACTAGTGATATGTGTAGAGAAGAATTTGTGTGTTATGAACACTATGTTTAGTCATAGAAAGGTTCACAGGTATACGTGGGAAAGGCAAGACTGTAGCAGTATGATTGACTTTGTGATTGTGGATGAAAGATTAAATAGTAAAGTTACAAAACCTTGAGCATATCGGGGTGTTAATATAGTGATTGATCATTATCTGGTTATATGTTGGATGGACGATCTATTCAGGCATTGGCGTCACCGAGTTGGAGTTCCTGTGACTGCTCTAGAAATAATAAGATTGGAAAGACTGCAAGAATTGAAAGTAAAAGAGGAATATAAGAGGGAAGTAAATGTGAAGACAATAAAATATTAATATTTGATGATACGAATGATTAGAGTCTAGAAGAAGTATGAAATTTAGTGAAAAATAGTAAGGTGCAAGTAGCGGCAAAAGTATATGGTCTAGCACAGAGTAAATGTGGTAGTAGAACGAATGATTATTAGGTAGATGGTGAAGTTAAAGAGGTTGTGAGGAAGAAAGATAGAGGCTTGGCTTAATGTGCCAGCCTGTAAGGCCCAAAATAGGATGAACGAGGCAATGACTGTGGCAGATGATTTGGAAAGAGTCAAGAAGGAATACACCGAAATGAAAACGAAAGTAAAAGATATTGTAAAAATGAAGAAAGATGAAAAGGAAGAAGAGTATAAAAGGAAGATCTCTGATAACTTCAGGGTATATGTTAAGCTGTTCTGGAAACAGGTAAGATTGGCTCACGGAGTGGCAGGAACATCGAGTATGAATGTTATAAGAGCTGAAAAAGGGCAGTGACGGGGTGGTAGTAAGCTTGTTGTGCTGGAAGTTGTACCACTATATAAGGGAAAAGGCACTCAGCAGGAATGTGAAAAATACCGCGGCATTAGTCTTTTGAGTGTTGTCGGCAAACTGGGTTTTAATAAAGAGAGTGATAAGAGTGACAGATGAGAAAATATGGGATGTGCTGGTAAGAGTTAGAGAGGGAATGGGATGTATGGATCGGATCTTCTCCTTAAGGTACATAGCCAAAACATCTGGCAAAGCACAAGAAAGTCTACCGTGCTTTCGTTGACTTGGAGAAGGCCTATGACAGTGTGTGGAGGGATGAACTGTGGTCGACACTATTAATGTATGGTGTGGACTGGCGCTTAGTACGGGCACTGAAATCTTTATACAAGGATTCCTGTGCTTATGTTAGGATAAATGGAACATACACAGACTGGTTCTGCATCTTAAGGGGTGTTAGACAGGGTTGTGTAGCGTCACCTCGTACGTGGATAGTTGTCTGATAGCTTTGAAAGATAGTGAGTGCGGATTGAGAATGAATGAGTTGCCTGTCAAATGTCTTCTTTACGCAGATGATCAAATTCTATTTGCATCGTCAGCAGAACGGCTGCAAGACATGGTGACTGTGATGGATGAAGCATATAAGATGAAAGGGATGAATATAATGTGAATAAGATGAAGTTCGTGTTTGAAAGAGAAGAGAATATAACGGTGTGTGAAGTGAAAATAAATGATAAGAGTGTAGAGCAAGAAAGTGAATTTGTATATTTGGGGAGTCTGTTTCAAGGGATGGAAAGATTGATGATGATGTGGAAAGAAGAAATGAAAAAAATGAGAAGAAATGTGGGAAATAAATTGAATGGTGCTATACATGTGATTGTGACCAACCAGTCGATGCCTAAAGAGACTCGACTAGCTATTCATAATGGTGTGCTAGTGCCACTTATGTATGGAAGTGAATGGTGGGTGTGGCAAAAGAAGCATGAAAGTAGAGTAAATGCTGTGGAAAAGCGTTCTTTGCGAAGCATGTGTGGTGTGACTACAAATGATAGGCTGAAAAATGATGTGATAAGGCAACGCTGCGGTTTAAAAGAAGATGTGATAAATAAATAAATAAGTGTAGTGACAAAAATTGAAAAAAGTATGCATGTTGAGAGGATGAATGAAAGGATAAAAGGTATTCACAAGGCAGATGTGAGTAGAAACGCCGGGAGGGGACGCCCCAGGAAGACATACAGTGACCTCATTGGTGATGTTCTTCAAAAAGCTCAAGTGCGTAGTACTCGCACCCGGCGTGCTTGTATGACCAGATGTATGAACATAAACGGAGCAAAAGGAGTAGGTATGTAAAGAGCGTCGCAGGTGGCGTTCTATAATTTCCTACCCCCATGGGAAGAACGTGTGAGTTTATGTATGTATGTATTTAATTGGTCAAGGACAGCTAATGAGACACAATTGATTTTCTATTGTTTGACTCCGAAATTAACAGGTTAAAATTCACATGTAATTTTTAATTTATGTGTGACTCTTTTCAAAAGATTTAAGGGATTGGAAATATAGTCATAGTCCGTATCTTGAGGTGACATTTCGTCTTTATTTCATTAAAATAGGTCCACTCGGTCAAAAGTTATTACTACTTGGCGTGGAACGGATAGTTTGAGTTTACCAGTGTACATGTTAAAATATGGCGTTGTGCAAATGACGCGATTTTCTGAATTGCGGCGAAAAAGATTTTCCGTAGGATACTCACGCTCATGTATACAACTGTTAAAAACTGTTCTGCTATGAATGTTGAGTAAGATCAGTCGTTTCTAAAAATTCCGTTGTTCGCAGATAGTTTAAAAAGTACTCGAAGTTGTTTTGTTTGTACTGATGTTCAGGTTCAGTACTTCGATTGGATTTTGAAGTGAAAACTTCTTTTAGGCGCGTTGAGCGATTTTTGGTAAGGTAAAAACTTATGTGTTCGCGTCACCGACATGCTAACTGCGTTACGTGACATGTTGCGCCAGACTGGTTTTTGTAGTGAACACTTCTTTAGGTGCGTTGAGCGCTTTTTGGTAGGAGAAAATTTTATGGGTTCGCTTTACCAACATGCTAATGTTAATACTTTATCAATATAAGTGTCGCTATGCATGGTTTTAAGTTTTCGCTTTTGTCGGCAGTCCCGATGACTGTTTTTGGATGTTTGTTTGTAATTGATAAACTATACTTAATCGATTTTAAAAATTATTTCACCTATAGAAAGCTACATAACAGCGAGTAACTGTCATTGTTTGCAGAACGTCCACATGTTAAAATGTCATTGTTTGCAGAACGTCCACATGTTAAAATGTCATTGTTTGGAGAACGTCCACATGTTAAAACTTCTATTAGGTGAAAATGTATAGAGTGGCAAAGCGACTTGCAAGTAAAACGTCCAAAATGTGAAATCATCACGAATGTGAAGTACAGTCTTCAATTTATAGATGTATTTATTTCTTGTCATTTTATTGATAGTTTGTTTGAACAAAACCGTTTTTTATTACTCATTTCCCAAGAAAGTATCACACTGTCAACACTGTAATTTAAAAACATAGTAAAAGCCAATTATTTTTAAACAGAGTAACTGTGGAGTTTCTTGTCGGCTCTTTTCCATAGGAAATGACCAATTGGAACAGTGCGGTTTCATAAGTGCCGTAGGTTTATGTGAAATAAAATATTATGTTGATTTGTTTTGAAAAGCTGTCAAACTGCCACTTTTATTCCTCAGATAAAAGATCTGGCGATAGGACCTTGTGGCTAAGTAATAACAGCCGCACGGGTCGATCCATCAGGTGGATGGGTGACCCTCTTTGCATACCGAGAGTCTTCAGTTTCTCGGGAAACACATTAAACCGTTGGTCCCGGCTGTCATTCGTGGATCTTTGACAATCGTGTCTTACCAAGGGGTATCGTATTATCCAGTTACTGGGTTGTGGGGGTGAGATAGGCAGTTTTTCCATGTAAAATACTGGTATTCAACTGCATCTGATTAGACTGCAAGCCGACCCAATATACCTAGTTGGTAAAAGATTCGGCAGATTGAGTTATAAGATTTTATTAAGATTTTATAAAGACAATTTTATTAAAATAACTAAGTCTAACTTTATTTTATTTATATTTATTTTATTTTTTAGTGAAAACAAACAGTTACACATTACATTTTATAGGAAAAATACAAAAAGATCCGGCCAAATGTGTAACCAACAACATTTTCCACGGAATAGGTACACATAAAAAATAATCTTTACAAACCATGTTATTAAAACTAGAACCTACAAACTACAATAATTTAAGTTAAGAAAACATTTTTTTTTTGTGCTAAATATAAAATAAAAGTAAATTTAGCAAACAAAGAAAGAAAAACTCATCAAGGCATGCAAATCTTAATTAAAATGACTAGTGACTAAGTGTTTTGAGTACATATTTTTTAATCTGCCAACAGAAAGAGCAAACATATCGATATCGTGGAATTGCTTGTTGTAATTACTAGTTAGCCGACGCAGAGGTGTCCGCATACCTGCGTTACTGCAACAAGAGGTAACAGCAAACAGCGGCTGTGCGCGCACCCCGCGACATAATTTCGTTCTAGGAACTATGTAACTTATTTTATTACGGATATCAATACAGTCATATACGTTGTTATACAAATCAAACAAAAATACCGTCTCTAGGAGAGTGCGTCTTGATTTTAAACCAAGTATAGAGTACAATATAGTTCTTAAGCAAATCATCATAAGATAAAACTCTGTGGAAGCAACGGTAATGCATGGCTTTAAGAAATTTCCTTTGAACATTTTCAATACGTTCTGAATACTTATTGTAGAAGGGATTCCACACTGGCACTGCGTACTCGAGCTGTGATCTGATCAGAGACTTATACAGAAAAAAATAGGTAGAGGAGCGCACAAACTCCTTCACAGATCTCATCACGAGACTGTACATCCGATAGGCATTATTTACAACTTTGTTAACATGGGCATCTAGGTTAAGTTTATCGTCGAGGAGAATACCAAGATCACGAACAAGGGACACCCTTGAGAGTGCAGTATTAGCCACAGAATAAGGGTGCTTGAGCACATTCTTATTCTTCGTGAAACTGATACAACAGCATTTAAACAGGCTCAGTTGCAATTTATTGTAACTGCAATATTCACTGAAGCGATCTAGATCTTCCTGTAATAATCTGCTATCTTGCAAATTTTTGATGGCCCTATAAATTTTGAGATCGTCAGCATAGAGCAGCACTTTAGAATTCAGAAAACAAGTGTCAATGTCAGTTATAAATAAGATAAATAAAAGGGTTCCCAGGATCGAACCATTAGCTACACCGGAAGTTACACTACTAAGTTGTCAAAGTTTATCAAAGCCTTGATTCAGTATAAAAATTCTAGTTTAACTAAAATTTATATTTTGTGTCCGTCTCTTTCTTGTTTTATTAGAGAGACAGAGATGGGAATCACCTATTTGTGGTTAACTGATCCGGCACCGTGGTCTATTGGAGTAATACAATGATTATTACTTATAGAAATATTTTTAAGTCACTTTAATGTACTAGCATTAGTCGTTATATTGGTTGTTTTTAAAACTAATCGGGAAATAATGTATGAATTTTATGTAAATAAATTAATACGT
This sequence comes from Atethmia centrago, assembly GCA_905333075.3. Classification (NCBI taxonomy): domain Eukaryota; kingdom Metazoa; phylum Arthropoda; class Insecta; order Lepidoptera; family Noctuidae; genus Atethmia; species Atethmia centrago. The sequence continues at coordinate 11,536,192 of HG995386.1, read as the reverse complement.
AATACCGACTTACGTATTAATTTATTTACATAAAATTAGCAAGGCGTGACCAAAAAACGATTGATTCGTGAATGTGGATATTCCACATGCATGGTGGACTCAATCATGAACCTGCGGATTGTCGTCCGGCGTGGACGGTTCATGATGTTTAAAAATGCTAGAGAAAAAACTCAAATAGGAGGCTATAGGTATTTTTGTTTCTGTAAAGGACGGGCGTTTTTGGGGGGTCTGTCTTATGTAACTTTAACATTCGAAAAGTGCTGATTCTCAGCCTAGTTTGAATAAATGACCTTTCATTTTGATTTTGCAATATGAATCATTCTATCGATGAGTAACTGAATCAGAGTTGACAAAGACTATTGTGAATATGAACTACCTATCGAAATAATATTATTGGTCGGTATTACGATAAATTATTATCAAGCTATACATTTTCAGTATAGGCTGACCACTCGGTATCAATATACGGAAAACCAAGGTTGGGTTATACTGGAAATAAGTGTACCTATAACTTGATAATTATGGGGTATTTTGTAGTCCTCTATTATGAATAAAGGCAATGTGCAAAACATCTTGTATAATTTTTGTGTTTGGACATTAACGTAGGTATAACGTATATAGTTTGAGTGGTTGAGTCATTAATGAATCCTATTGTTTTGATGTAAAGTGTGTTTTCCCAATAATTGTGAAACTATCTTAGACTTATTAAATTGATTTAAGTACATTCAAAGTATTATTTTACATCACTTTAAGGTCACGTAGGCATTCATGAGAAGGATGAAGTTACAAGCCTTCAATTATTAAGTACCTCCTATTTTCTAAAAGCACATGTATTTTATAATAATAATTAGCCAATAAAGATTAATTATGTTAATATTATTCTTTAATTTTTTACGTGTGCTTAGAAAAATACAGAAAAAACTCAAAAATAAATTGACCGTAAAGTACGTAAATACCTATGTACTGCTTATTTATAGAAATCTCTTCCAGCTGAGTAGGAATGCAGGAGCAGGAGAGTAGGAATTAAAAACAGATGTTTCATGGAACAAATTCCATTATCGTAGTATTTCTTCATTTAAACTTTACTAGTATAAATAACAGCAGTGGTGGCCCAGTGGTAACGGCCGTGACTTACGAGTTGTAGGTCGTAGGTTCGAACCCAGACAGGCGCTTTACTTTGTGTAAATTATTTGATCACCACTGCTCTCAAAACGATGAAGGAAAACATCGTAGAACCAAAAATTCGAAGATATGTAACATCTACCAACCCGCACTAGGCCCGCGTGGTGGATTACGGCCCACTCCCTCTCACAGAGACGAGGCCTGTGCCCCAGCAGTGGGAACATTATAGACTGATTATGTAGTATAAATAACCCTGCTTATGACGTAGTTGGAATCCAGCTGCTACGTGTGGACCTATGAGCTTTTATTGGAAAAAGCGTTCCATAAGTTTCTTTAAAAGCGAAAAGTTTTTCTTTTCTTTTTCTTTTTCGTTCATGGTTACTATCTTTATCTGAGATTCGACGAATTTTCGACGTCACGGTCAATTCTCCAACAGCAAAAACATTTTTTTTTTTGCATTTAGAGAATTGACCGTGACGTATATCGATGTATGGGAGAACATGTTTTACAACTACAATGTTAAGATTGTTTTTGGAATAAATTCATCCCAACTAGCGAATCCTTCATTGTGCGTGAACCTTCACGAAAAAAAAACCGGCCAAGTGCGCGACGGACCACGCACAGTGAATGGTTCCGTAGCTGGGATTACTTGGGATGAAATTATCCCAAAAACAAACTTAACATTGTATTTGAAAAACATGTTCTCCCATACATCGATAATATGTCACGGTCAATTCACTAACTGCAAATTTAAGTTGGTCGACTATTACTCGTTAACTTGTAAAGCCGACTTAGCTGTGATATGTTTTCCTTTGAGTTTTATTATATGTACTACTTCCATGAATGTTTCATCCCGTCTATTCGAAAAGATAAGAATGGTTCCTTGATAAGTGCGCCGGAATGGTTCATTCAGTCAGTGACGAAATTACTTTTGAATTTAGAACACTATTTAATTAAAAAGTTTGAACGCAATTCGCTTAAAGCGCTGACAAGACCCAATTGAGTAAAATAGGCTTCTCTTAAGAAATAAAATTGCCAAATCTGTATAGTCTGTGGTAGTGGAAAAAATATATGTTAATTTTGAACATATTTTCTAGAACTTGGTTTTTACCAAAACACGTTTTTAAAAAAAATCTCGATACAAACTAACGTTAAACTAACCTCTTACCTTGAGTTCTAATCCAAAATATCTGTATTAAATATCAACATACGTTACGTATTTAATTAATAACAAGAACGTCTTATTTGAATGCAGAACTTGGTTGTTTTTTATTTTCGATTACTCAACTCAATTTTGAGTAAATAGATAATTGCTCCATATTTTGCAATAAATTACAAGCGTTGTGTCATCGCGCTTCTCTTTCTTTTCTATGCAATCTGACAGTAACCGCGGTATAGGTATTGTCAGCGTCTTAAAGTCCCAGCGGGTAATAAAAAAGCGCGCCTGCCGACGCGCGACGCCGCAATGAAGAAACTAATACAAAAAAATACACGGGAACTTCTTATTCGTTTTTTCATTACTTTCTGTCAAAATATTACAGACAATTTAAATTTGATATTAATATAAATATTCGTCACTACTAAAACCATGGCTTCTTTATTTTTCTCATAGAGGGGGTGCAAAGCAGAGTGTGCCACACGGTACCAAAATTATTTAACCTCGTGCGACGTACTTTGAATCCCACGCTACGCTTAGGACTCTACTCTAGAATCCTTCGCTTCGCTCTGGATTCAAACAATCGCTCTCGCCCTCTATACATTATTTTGGTCCCTTATGACACAATCTACTATTTCACATCTCCATAAACAACCATGTAGCTGGCGGGGGGGGGGGGGGGGGGGGTATTTTTATTGGTAATTACCATTTAAAGGGCTGCTGAGTCCAACATTGCTTACTCATTAACGATAGCTATAAGTAACTGACAAGCCTAATTCAAATAAATACTTGGTCTTGTCTTTCTGTGCCTTTCTTTATAAAATCCTCTCCCTACACACCATATTATAGTTATATTTACATATATTAATAAGTTTACATTCATACACAATAAATAACAAGTTACTCTGACATTGGTAATTTTGACATTCAATATTTTAAACTTAAGGGGATTACAGGACCTAAACGCAAATATTGTAACTTTTATAATGCGTAAAAGTATATGATCCAGTTCAGTAAACAAAATCAGAAAAATATATGATATTCTTCTGGATTCAGGATATATGCTAGGTAGATAGTGTGTTGAAAACATAATATAATTAATTTGATACGATAGAAAAAATCACGAAGATACCTCGAAAAAAATATTTTAACGATTAAAAACCATACCAATATACATGCAATCATTCTGATTTTTTGTCAGATTATTCTACAAGCAACATATTAGCATAATGGTGTTTTATTTTTTTTATACAATCTATAGTTTTTTTGTAAATCGATAATTGCTTCATATTTTGCGATAAATTACCAGCGTTGTGTCATCGCGCTTCTCTTTCTTTTCTGTGCAGTCCGACAGTGAACGCGCTTTACGAGTAGGTGTTGTCGGCCTCTTAACTAGTTTTCATCCACTTTCTAACACCCGCGTAAACTGTGCTGTGATTGGTTGAATGATTCATCAACACCCAATCGCAGATGTGCGTGTGAACTGAGGGACCGCACTGGGTATTCGCAAAATAAAGATAATAATATATAGATAGAAATAGACTTAAAACAATTGTAGAACGAATCTGGGGATTTGTAAACAAATGCATATATTCAAAACTACAGCCCTTAATGTGGTCCCTCCCGCTTTCTTCTTTCTATATATATTTATTAAATAACCGACCACAAAGCATTAAAGACAAAAAAATGGTCCCTCAGTCCACACGACAAAGATAAATATTTTAGTGAATATTACCGAATTAAATATTAGGTAGTTTTAAATATATTTATTTACAAATTCCTAGATTCGGTCTACAATTGTTTTAAGTCTACTACTATTTTGCGAATTCGCAGTGTAGTCCTCAGTTCACACGCACATAATCTCAGCAGTTTACGCGCGCTTGACAATTATTTCGAGAATTTTCACACACAAAAATAAATATTATAAAAATAAAAAATCTGAATATTGTCAAGATTAGACTCCCAACCGCGGTTTTTCCTTTAGCCGTGGTGGAAATAAACAGGTTGGTGCCAGCACGGGAAGAAATATAAAAAGTTACATACTGTATTCTAGAGCAATCGCAAGAGTAAAAATTTCATGGCAAATACGTCAATCTACCTTTTTTTAGGGTTCCGTAGTAAACAAGGAACAGAGGCAGCTATGGCCTGCCCAGTTCTATACCTATTTAGTGGCATCTACAACATCACATGCGAACTACGCAACAAAAACCCGACGTCACACACTTTTACACGCCAAAAAAATAAGGTAGGTCGAAAGTCGACATTTCCTATTTGAATACCCCCTGAGAAGAAATAGCGAAAGAAACTCAAGGGTCGAAGTCTGTTTTAAAGTTCAGACATAATCTTGGTCAGATCAAGTGAGGACCATGTAGATCCATGTCTGAAATGGTCTTTTGAGGAAAGAACCATACAGATTGAGTGGACCTGTCCAGTCAGTGCAAGCATTTGTCAGTACTCGTGCAGCTCTACTCAGGACTTAAGGAGCTCAACAACTCGACGAACAATACCAAGAAATGTACATTTAGGTAGGCCGCATAAAGTACTCAAAATTCCAGACCATCATTAAAACTGGGAAAGAAAAAAATAAATTTAAAATACAAATAAAAATGACCCACATAGTGCTCACATTCACAGTAATTAAAGTAATATAATACTTTTCAAAGTAAATATGCATGTATTTTTATATATAATACTCGCTGTGCCCTGCGCTTTCACCCACATAAGTATCGATCCCGTGGGAATATCGGGATAAAAAGTACTTTATGTCCTAATCCGGGTCATGGTCTACACATGTGCCAAATTTCATCCAAATCCGTTTAGCCGTTTTAGCGTGAAAGCGTAAAAAACAAACAAACCCACTTTCGCATTTATAATATTAATTACGATTAAGCAATATTAATATGTATATAAAATTGTATATAATGATGATTTAGCATAATAATTAAAATGCTAACTTTTACGGTTTTATCACAGACCGCGCAACTCAACCCCAAGCATTGACCTTGTCTTCTGAATATCTAATAATCCGAAATGTGTTAATACAGCCTTTAAATCGTTTAATGCGTAAGTTTCGAATGTCAATATACATAATTATACAACATCCCGACATCAACCGTCGGGCAGTTGCCCACCAAACACAACACCAGTCTGGTCGAAGGATCCTCCCTTTTCTATCGGGGATGCTGTAACTTTAGACCCTGTTCCTCATACCTTTATACCTACATAAAATGAATCGACATGTGAAGTAATGGTGTAGGAAATATAATTCTTAATCGTAATTGAATTTTAATCGGAATTAGTTACTAGACGTAAGATTGTGAGTCAAGTCGTTTCAGTTTATTGATTTCCTTAAAGTAAACTTATTGTTTATCAGATAATGGATTATTTGCTACCCATACTCGTCGTGTTGCATTGTAAGGCGTCTATTGAATTACTTTATAATTTAGCTTCTTCTTTTATTTTTTAATCTCTAAGAAGTCTGTTTGTCAATAATATATTTTTTTTCATATACGCCTTTTCTTACAATTTCTTTAGTAACATTTGGTTGATTGAATTTGTGTTAATATACATATTATATATTTCCCGAAAAAAATATATCTGTTGCTTCATATGTACATTTATGTTCGCATAACTCGACCTAATGTAGAAAACAACTGTTTTTTTGTCATATTCCTGAGTTAGTCCCATTGTAAAATATGAAGTATGTCCCTCGTACAACCTAGAACACTATAGAAGTACATAAAGGTGACACTGAATTACATGAATGATTCATCTATTGTACATAAATATTTTTTTTTTTAAATGGTGAGGCATACAAGTCCTTTTAAGGAAAATTATATAAAATTTGTAATGAGGAAAAGAGTATACGTAATGCTGTCTTTCCTCCAATAAAAGCCATGCTTATATGCATGTGCAATTGTGCATACTAGTATTAAGGCCCAACTTAAAACTTTTACCTAATCTTCTACACGGTTTGTGTAAAAGTTTGGGAAAAATGGATGGTGCACTGTGTGGCATCCACGCGATAATGACTTCAGCGCAAATAGTTTGTGCAAAACGGCATTTGTGCAAGTAATGTTGAGTGTATAGTCGGATATTTCCTTAGAACTCAAATCCAAAGCTTTATCTGACATTAATAAAATATATATATATATATTTTATTAATTGCACTGGCATTAATATAGCTTATATATATATATATATAAGCAAGTACAGAACTAATGAAGACAATACAGTGCCCAGTCTTTCTCATTGTCCTTTCGCGTTGTGACATTTTGCATTGTCTCCCACATAACCCTGTGGCTGCAGTAAATAATGTAAAGTGATGAATCTCGTGCTTTCTCATTTAGAACTAAATTGTGTTCATTGCTACTGTCTCCGTAAGTTGTTATTTTAACAACGTTGGTTTGAATATCATAAAGAGCATGAGTTCTAAGAGGCTTAAACGTCAGTTATAGCTTGGTAGTTCGTATTTTTAGGATCTGATTTTCAAACGTCAAATAAGTTTTATCTATTGTTTAAAAGCAGTTAAAATTCTCCCCACTAACGAGAAATAATAGTCTCAGCATTCCTCGGCCCCCGACCGACCGCATCGCATTGCATCGGCCGTCTGCGCTTTTACTTCGTTTTCACTTAGCGTTCTTTTTTAGTTTTTTATTTTTGCTTGACTCCTAAGGGTCGTAGCGTGATGTTAAAACCTTCCTCAAGAATTGGGCTAGCAAAATACAAGAATAAATTTTTCAAATCCGACTGGTATTTCCAGACATTAGCGCGTTGAAACAAAAAAAACTCTTCAGCTTATTAATATATATTTACTAATATAATAGAGTTTTGTATAGTAGTAAAAATCAAATCATTAGTAGGTACTTACTTAAATAAATTCCGGCAGAAGTAATAAATAAAGTTTGTTTACGAGCTAATTACGTTAGCTGCAATCGGAGGATTAAAAAAAAACCAAAAATGATTTTACCTAATTTATTTAAAATAAAAGAATTTCATTAATTATCTCTAAATTAGCCTAAGTGCCTATTCGAAGTATGAATATGGAATGGAATTTTACAGAGTTACAATAATTGGGTAAACTAGGTCCGTGCGTCACAAAGTGCTGTCTCCGCTCGCCGTTTCCGTCGTTCGTTAAATTTGCAGCGTATGTTTCTATAACAAAAGTACTGAGTGCTGAGTGGGCGATTCCCCTTATGCAGCTGCGTGTAACATCTCCACCCGCAGATCAGGAACTATTTTAGAACTTTGAGAGAAAATGTTGCTGGAACTTGTCCTCTGGGCGCGCGATTCTCTTCTTTCTCATTCGGTTCCTCGTAAGTATGTCCCTTGGTGTTGGGCTTTTCAGAGCGTTTGCAAAACCATTTGTTGCGACAGCCCAGTTTGACTATGAAAAGTGCGCCTGCACTTAATAATGCAATGTAGAAGGGTATTGTCGTATGGTATATGACATCTGATTGCAGCTGGTTAAATTGTATCGGCTGGCTCGTCATGACTTGGTTCTGTATGCTGTGAAGTCCTCCTAAGTCGATTGAATTAAGATGAACTTGGGTTAATGCCGCACCTGGTGTCTCCTCGTCGTAGGGAATGTTCATTAATTTCAAAGGCTGCCCCTGTATGACGTCATTGTCGTTGATTATTGTTAGTTCCTTTGTGCGGAGGTAACAGTTGATAGGTATAGTGGCGAGGTAGCTTCCTTGTAGCGAATTGAAGTCTTCTCTCCCGCAGACTAATTGCACTTTCGTTGGATTCGGAAACGATAAGACGTAGTATTGATCATCTAGTTTTTCCATCGCTTCTTTCTCCAGAAATACTGTATTAAATTGGCAGGAACTCTTGAGGGCTTGGTTCATGATAAGTTCTTGTATGCAGTCAGTTTTTGTTCGTAATTGATGGGTTATTTCCTTTTCACAGAGATACCAGTTACTAAACTTCGAGCATTCTGCTTCTATGTACACGAAAGAGTCCCCATTAGTTGCTATAAAGGGATAGGTAGGGATAAGGGCTTGACGGTTTTTATTGGGTACTATAGATAGCTTATATAAGTCATAAACAATTTTGGAAATTATAGGAAATCTGAAAACTACTCGTATTACTATCTGTTTTTCATTGAAATATGATCCTGGCTGGATGACGTCGTAATATTCTCTGAGCTCTAAACTAAATATCTCATCCTTACTGTATATTTTTTCCAACTTATTTACCATAGACCTAAGTGTATCTACATCTATCATAGAATGAACAGTGCTTGATGCATGTATAAACGCTAACATATTTTCTATTCTAGCTAATTCTAATCTTAAATCTTCTACGTTTTCACTTATAATGGTCATGAGTTGACCAAACTTTGCATAGGTTATCAAACTTCCCGTTGTATAAGTGTTATTTAATAGTAACTCTAAGGTGCTATTGATTTTACTTTGATTTTCGACTAACTGTATTAGGACGCTATTATGCTTAGACATCCATTCTTTGCTGAGACTGATGTGATTGTTAAATTCATTAACTAACTTATTGTTATTAATCTGTAGAGTTTTTATAGCATTTTCGTATTTTAAGGCATCTGTGTAATCTAGATTTCCAGTTATACTCTTAATTACCGATGCAAGACTGTCTACTAGACCTCTCTTTACACGACCAGATTCTAAAGATTTTAGCTGATTGGATACTTTGCCAATTTTGTTAGTAAGATAACTAATTTGGAATTCAAATAGTGTATAAGTGTCATTACTAAGCCGAATTTTGTACTCTGATATCTGATCTGATATATATATTTTGATCTCTATATTGTAGTGTTGTAATTTGATTTTCAATATCCCTTAGATTCACGTACTGAAGAAATGTATGATGATGAGTGGTCATTCTTGTCGATCCAAGTTTATACGGTAATAAGCCAGGTCCATTGGCCAGGCTTTCAAGTTTTATCTCCGATGACTGGGTCTCGCGAAGCACCAGCAATAGCAGAATCCTGCAACAAGTTAGGTTCCTTAGGCCCTCGTTTTAATCTATTTTTGGCTACGGGCCCACGTTTCTTGGAAGTATAAACGTGTATGGGTAAGTCAGCCAAAATGGTATCTTGGGTATACCGCGGTGCAGTTTTCTGACGGCTTGCAGAAGGATTCTTAATGAATACCTGTTGTTGAGGAACGTATTCTTTCTCGGATTTGCGGTTCTGATTTCTTTTTTCTATCAACGCAGTACGATTTGATAAAGAAGTTTCGTTAATAATATTATAGACTTCCTTCATTTGCGCCCTATGATTATGAACGTACTGTTGTAATGATTGTTGGTTAACATCTATGTCTAATATATCGCGTGGATCAAAGTGTCCAGTTAATAAATCGAATGGTCTGCATCTAGTGAAGCTATGTATTGAAGAATTATAACCAATTATAGCATAAGGCATAAGATTTACGATCGGCTCCTCTTTGTGTTGTAACTTTAATATTCTTAAATGTTCAAGGATAGTTGAGTGGACGCGTTCAATGTTACCGTTATCGTTAGGCGAATGTGGTAAAACTCTATAATTATCTTGTGAAGGCGTGTGAATTCTAGGAACAGTTGATTAGTAAACTCCGTTCCGTTGTCAGTCACTAAAGTTAAGGGAACTCCATGGTGCGTACAATATTGTAATAATGATTGAAGTATACTAATGCCCGTGCCGTCTCGAAGATGGTATGCTTGTCCATACTTGGTGAAAACATCTATGAATGTAACATACTTTTCATTGTGAACAGTGAATAAATCCATGTGGACTATTTCGAATGGTTTTGTTGCCGGGGGTACAATATTAAACTGGGGTCTAATAGGTCTCCGGTCATAATTAGCTTGCCCACAAATAGTGCATTCATTGATGAATTTGGTTATTTGGTCTTTCATTTTGGGCCAGTAATACTTTCTTGAGAGGGGTAAATAACATTCGGTAATTCCTCGGTGATTAGTTTTGCCGTCATGGTACTGTTGAATTATCTCTTGCTGACGTAGGTAATCTTTAACGTTTTCTAATTCTATCTTAGCTAGTACTAAGTTCATAGATGAACTCTTAAACTTGTCCTGTATGACTGGTATGATGGAATACATGGCAAGAGGTGGATTTATTAGCATACCGGTTTTTACTTTCGGGTTCACATACTCTTTGAGGGCATTGACTACATCCTGTTCTAATTTAGATAATGATATCTGGACTGCTATGCGCGTGTGAGTTTCGAATGGCTTAGTAACTACTGGTTTGCGTTTGACATCTTTTACTATCGTAAAGCATAGTTGCCTATGGAATCTGTTAAGGGGTTTGTTTGTGATTGGGACTTCTAATATGGGATGTTCGTGACTGTTGTGTACAGTTGCAGTGGATGAGTTCGCAGATGGCGGGCTTTCTGATGGGTTAGGAATCAAAGAACATAATTCGTCTATTAAGGTGTTAGTATCTTCATTGTGAATCTCCACTCGGGATAAGGCATCGGCTTTCGAATTGGATTTACCTTTCTTATAGATGACGGTGAAATCGTATTCGCTAAGTTTCAGCCTCCATCTAGTAAATCGCGAATTGGGTTCTTTAAGGTTCATCATCCACTGTAAAGGTTTATGATCTGTCAATACTTTAAATTTACGACCAAACAAGTACGGTCTAAAATACTTGGTGGCCCAAACTATGGCAAGAAGTTCTTTTTCTATGGTGCTGTAGTTAAGCTCACTTTCATTCAAGGTTCGGGATGCAAAACACACAGGTTTGTCGGAACCTACATGTCCTTGAGATAGAACGGCTCCAATAGCAACGTTCGAAGCGTCTGTCGTTAGTATGAATTCCTTATCGAAATCGGGATACTTTAGTATTGGGTCATTTGTTAAAAGAATCTTACACTTTTCAAAACTTTTGATGTACTCGGATTCTAGTACAACTTTTCTACCTTTTTTTAAACACGCTGTGAGGGGTTTCGTAATTTTTGCAAAGTCCGGGATAAACTTACGATAATAACCTACAAGGCCTAAAAATTGCTTAATTTCTTTTGGGGTCTTTGGAATGGGGTATTTTTCTATTGCATGAATTTTATCCGGATTAGGTTTTATTCCTTCACTACTTATTATGTGTCCAAGATAACCAGTTTCGTGCCTCAATAATTCGGATTTATCCATTTGGATCTTGAAGTTCGATTCCCGAAGTCTATTGGAAACTTTCTCGAGATTGGTCATATGCTCTTGTAGTGACGTAGAGAAAACGGTGATGTCATCAAGGTACACCAGCCATATGTCATTCTGGAGACCTTTGAGGACATTGTCCATAACCCTCTGAAATGTGGATGGTGAATTCTTAAGTCCCATGGGCATTCGAAGGAAGCTGTTTTCTGAATATCCTGAGGGTCCATCTCAACCTGGTAGAAGCCGCTAGCCAGATCTAGTAATGGTACAAGCAGCAGAGCCTTTTATCTTATTTAAGATGCCATTTAATAGGCATAAGTTGTTTAACTCGCTACCTGGGATATCACTAACATACTGAGTTACTATTTGATCGCATATTCTAATAAACCTAGTCAAAACATTTGGGTTCCCATCGAACTCCGGGACCATGCGAAGGGTCTTGAAAATTGTATCCGGGTCGTAGGCCATATTTACGCTAATTATTCTACTAACTTCACTACCACTATTTAAATCTCTACTATTATCTATAGTACTCCAGCGAGCCGTACGAGATGCGGGCTCCTGGGAATTGGGATTTCTCGGGTGAAAAATCTTGGAAGTTGGGGGGTGGTTAAGGCTAAAAAGGAAGCTACACAGGAACAATTCAAGTGTACTCACAAATTTTTCATCTCTGGTTCTCTCGTGAATCGAAGTCTGGATTCTCCTTCCGGAAATGCAGCTGGACCGTAGATTTGGATATTCGGCGCCGGGGCTCGATAGCCACCCAGGCGATTCGCGTACGCGGATATCAATTTTAGAGATCCCTAAAGCTCGCGAACCAGCCCGCGAATATCCTACCGACTGCGCCAATTACGTTAGCTGCAATCGGAGGATTAAAAAAAAAACAAAAATGATTTTACTTAATTTATTTAAAATAAAAGAATTACATTAATTATCTCTAAATTAGCCTAAGTGCCTATTCGAAGTATGAATATGGAATGGAATTTTACAGAGTTACAATAATTGGGTAAACTAGGTCCGTGCGCCACAAAGTGCTGTCTCAGCTCGCCGTTTCCGTCGTTCGTTAAATTTGCAGCGTATGTTTCTATAACAAAAGTATTGAGTGCTGAGTGGGCGATTCCCCTTATGCAGCTGCGTGTAACAAGCTTCACTATTAAAATAAACATGCAGGTTTGACAGAATGACAGTATTGAAGTCACTCGGGCCGCCATGACAGAAGGGCCATTTTGAAAATCAAAATAAAATTACGTTCAATAAATGAAAAATGAGTTCTGTTTTATTTTCTTTCTTTCTTTCTTTGTTATTTCGCTGAAATATTTATTTTATTTTGAGGTAAATAAACCACATGAAATATCAAAACTGTCGTAAACAAAAACTGTCAACTAGCCTATTAATGGCGTGGATACCAAGCTATTGACAGACGCTTTTTTTTTTGGGTGGGAAATTATCAAATAACTTCTCCCGGTCTGGGCGGAGCGGGAGACTGTATCAGACTCTTACTGACTTTATGCGACTTTCTCTGTCTCTTTCTATTATAATACGAGTGTTTATGTGCGTGCGAGTATCGAGATTCGAGCAGACGACCATTGTGCGCAGTTCATTTAGTTACTTTCAAACGTTGTCAATTTATTTCATTGTGCCTGTTTGTTGATTGATACATTTAGTGAACAGCGAATGAAACTTCGTTCCAACTGGGTGTTCCACGACACCTCTCGTTTTTTGTTGATAGTTTAGTATCCACGGTGTTCACGTGGCGTCGTAATTTATCAACATAGAGTCTAGTATTAATTTATGTAAGCAAACTATTTAAATTTTGCCCATTTTTTAAAGCATTATTAAGTGTAGCAACGTGCGAGAAGTGCAAGCATGATGATTGCCCGCAAGAGGGACAAATGACATGCAGCTTGGATGAAAAAGGAAGAAAATATATTATGTTCGCCTCGGAATGTACCTTCAAGGTTTACAGCATTTGTAATAGTGTTAGTGAGTATTCAAGTTAAGTTTTAATGAACACAGTACTGTGCATCCACTATAACTTGATGCGTGACACAAAGGTAGCACTGAATTTTGCAGTCATGTGATTGGTAGTTCTATTCGTCAGTCACCATTTTGAACTCTATTAAAAAGAACATAATTCAGTGCTACCATTCGCGTCACACGTCAAGTTATAGTGAACGTACTATACCATCATTCCATTCTCAGCTACAGACGACGAAAGTGGTCTTGAGTTACAATTTTAAGGCGTTGAGTACTAATAAAGTATTTTGTACAAGTATTCGAGTGTGTACGTATAATTTTTACACATTGCAATCGAAAACGTCGGAGCTTATACCTGCATTTTTGCGCCGAATTATGCGACGTAGTTTTCCTAGACTTATCCAATTATGTAGGTATGACTTATCAAACTATATTTAGGTATATTAGTGCCCACATAATTGTTATAGTTCGATGAAAATAAAATACAACTTTTCCAGAGCTCGAGAAAACACCCTTAAAATTCTGCATAAAACAATATAAAACCAGCCTTAGAAGAGTATACGGTGAATCCTGCCCATTGTTCTGCCCGACCCACTACAGGCCAGTCTGTGGAATGTCCGAAACGAGGACATACGTCTACAAGACTTTCAACAACGGTTGCTACTTAGATATGCTCACTTGCAGGGGCGATGAATTTGAAGGTAATGTAAACTGCAGTGTTTTGTTTTTATTTTTAATAATAAACATGCAGGCAATAACTTTGGGCTAATTGCATAAACACACGTACGATGGCAACTGATCGCCATTCCTTTAATTTCGTCAGTTCAGCCACTATCATTGCGCTACTTACGTTGTTGACCAGACCAATTTTTCAAACCCATGAAACAATGAATTCCCTTCAAACCCCTGGGATTGGGACAGAAAGTGTGTTACGCAATTTCTACTTTACGATTCGACTGATTCGAAAATATCCCGACCATGTTTGGCTATTAATCAGATTAGATCGGCCGGAACGATCACTATTTAATTATGGACATAGATACAAATCGTTCAAACTGAACAGTCCAATCGTATTCGGTATCGTATCGTATCGTATCTCGGCTGTGGCTGAACACCAGCGCTGTGGCTCTGTTTCGCATATGAGTCGCAGCATTAAGGCTCCAAAAGACAGGCGCACCACTACAGTGCGACGCGACACTAGTAGCACAATTTTTATGAGAATTTCATGGAAAGTGTCGCGCTGCCTGTCGCGCCCGTGATATCGCGCCAGCCTGCACGAGCCTTTATGCTGAGCGATTGCCGTTTTACGCGGATGTGATGCATATATTTTGTTTTATTTTCCGTTTATACTCTATTTTAAATTTTATGCTTACCTATAAGGCGCACAAGTTAATGCTCTTGCAGGCTGGGACGATATCGCGATAAAGGCTTGTGTCTGCACAGCCTTTAATTTATTTCTTTGTATTGTATTAGTGCACTCTTCAATCCAAGCCGACTTGTCAGGTTCGTCTGTTTATTTGTAATGTGAAAATGCTTATATTTCTCGATGTAGGCATGTCTAGGTGTTTAGCTTTAAATTAATAGGTATAACTCAAAGTTATCTATAAAGATTTCTATAATTCATACCACGAAAGATGTCGAATGAATTTCTGCACCAGTACATAAAATATGTAAATATGTAAATTAAAAGTAAAGGATGATTTCAGAAGCTTGTTTGTTGTCGAGGATCTCCAAAATACTCGGCTGCATGGAATTCGGCAAAGCTGATATCAGACGCTTCACTTGACTGAATTGCTCACTTGAGTGAATGTAAATTTTTCATTCATTGCTTCATTCCGCTTCACACGACACCGACACATAATATAGGAATGAACGTTCATCTGCTCCTTTCATTAAACATTTCGAATATTCGGTAGGCGAATACAAGATGAAGAGCCGAAATTCGACATTGATGGATCGATTCGCTAGTAAATTCACTTTTCCACTAGTCCAGACGTTTCCCTTGGGAGGGAAAGATGTTGTATGAAAGGCAAAAATTTAAGCGTCTAATATTATCTTAATCGGTACATTGGTACTTTTCTACATTTCAGATTACATCGAAGTACCCTTGAGTCACTGCCAGGGACACCTCATGAAGAACATATTCAAAGAAAAAGTTATCCTCACCGGGTTGCATGACTACAAGGATTATCATGAATATTAAAATGGGAGATTTTTTTTTATAATACCTACACTTCAGCTGTTATTATTGATAGAAATATTATTTATTAACTTTTGCCCGTGGCTTCGTTCACGTGGAGGTCAGAAGTTACCCCACGGTGTCATACTACCGGGATCAAAAGTATTCTATGTGTTAATCCTGGTTATAAACTGGCGCTGTGCCATATTTTATCCAAATCATTTTAGCCATTTTTGCGTGATTGAGTAACACTCATCAAAACTTTCACATTTATTATATTACTAGCTGCACCTCGCGGTTTCAGCCGCATAAGTCTTGATTCTGGGTGAATATCGGGATAAAAAGTATTCTATGTCTTAATCCAGATCATAGTCTATCCATATGCCAAATCCGTTCAGCCCTTTTAGCGTAATAGCGTAACAAACAAACAAACAAATAAATAAACTCACTTTCGCATTTATAATATAAGTTAGGAAGTTAGGATTAGGATAACCACACACACCCACGAATATACTCGTATTGAGTTGTTTCGAGTTTGTTTCGGCCTTTCTTCTCAGAGTAGTCAGATAGGAAACGCCGACCTCATCTAGCTTTATTTAAAAAAATATGATTGACGTGTAAAAGTGTTTGTACCAACCTACTTACAGAAAATAAATCATTTATCATTTATCATTCATTTATCATGTATCACTGGTGACGTTACAAGGAACACCATTAAAATTCGTCACTCAATTTAAATACCTCGGTCATGTGGTCACCGGTTCTCTCACAGATGACCACGATATAAATTGGGAGCGCAGGGCGTTGGCAGCCCGATGCAATATGCTTGCCCGCAGGTTTGCGCGGTGCTCTGGCGAGGTAAAACTGACGCTTTTCAGAGCCTACTGCCAGTTGTTTTACTCGTGCAGCTTGTGGGTTAGGTATACGCAGAAGGCTTTCAACGCTCTGCGCGTACAGTATAACAATGCGCTGAAGATATTGTTGGGGCTGCCTTGGTTTTGCAGTGCATCGGGCCTGTTTGCGGAAGCGCGAATGACTTTCATGCCATCATGCGCAAACGGTGTGCATCTATATTGCGGTGATCCAGTTGTAGCCCTAACAGTATTTTAGGTACACTGGCAGTCAAGGTTGATGGACCATTTACAAGGCACTGGGCAGGCAGACATGTGCGTGCACATGTTCATGTAGCCAATTAATGTACAATTATTGTATGTTTAAGTTATTGAGTTTACTAACATAGGCTAAGTTCATACTAACACTATATGGATCCCGTGGTCTGAAATATTTTTTGACGTGATAACGTCTTATATATCGATGAACGCCGGCTGCACGCACGAAAAAGTGTCACGTTCCGCCTGAGCCGAGCGTGCAAGCGAGAGCGCGGAACTAGCGATAGAGAGGCACGATCAGCCTAAGCGTTTGGCTTGTAACGCATCTCTCTCTCGTTATCACGTAAAATTATGGTCCGTAAACCGACTTTACAGACAACCAATTTTTTTTTTTTAATTTGAGTTTGAATTATAATAGGATAGGAACAAGGAGGTAGGATTGCATACTTTTACACTGATACAACGAACAACAGGCCACAACACAAGCGGTACAAATGGTGGTCGTTTCGCTTAAAACAATTAAATAAGTACCTACTACACAACACAATCATCACAAACACACCATATTTTTAGAACAAAACACTTTTGTTTCAACAACATGTTTTTGTGTTGGGGAAAACCTTTTCTGGAAACATGGAATGTTGCAGTGTTGTTGGCAACATGTAAATGTGCGTAGGTACTGTATTTTATTCATAGTAAACAAAAGTTGCGTTGCGTTGTTCCTGGCAATATTTGCGTCGCAGAAAACAATGTTACGTCACTGTTTCGAAACTTTGTTTTCAATGAATGGAAGACGCTGATTTTTCCCGAAAATGGGCCGCATGAATCGTGATCCTTTATCTGTTCCTAACGTACCTACCATATCCCGAAATTGTAAGTAGTAAAATGTTTCGAGTTTTCGAACTTCAGTTGTTTCTTCCTATACCCCAAACCAATCAAACTATACTATTAGAATTTTCCATCAAACCCTCTTTGGGCACTTTTGTACTTAATCCCTAAGTCCTCAGGAATGAAACTGAGTGTTTAAATTGTCCGTCCCGAAATACACCTTGTTCAAAGTCAATTACTTTCGTAATTGGGACGTCACTAATCCAAGAGTACGGTAGTGTTGTAACTTGTACGGCACATTTATCTAATAAATAAATCAGTGAACAAAGGTTAGGCAATGTCGCTAAAGTTACCTACTGGCAAAGAACGTAAAAGTTATTTTATATTAACTTTAAAATTACAATAATGGTCAAATTCATGATAATAGTAGCAATAGAAAAAATGCGAAAGTCAAAGTCAAATTGTTTATTTCAAATAGACATAAAAGGCACTTTTGAAGGTCAAAATTTACAAAAAAAATTGAATTGACTCTAATTGCCCCTTCCAAAAGATAGTTTAGTATGGAGAAGAATGAGCAAGAAACTCCACCGCTACTCTTTTAAAATGTTTTACAAAATATTGTATAGGTACATTATATAATTATATGTGAAGACGATGCACCTAGAATAAAATTACTATACCAATATAGGTAAAAAAAGAATTAAAAATGAAGCACTGACAGATAAATTAATTATGTGATAGGTACATGATGTAATAGGTACACATATTTACAAACATTGTAAAAGTATACGTTTTCCTAAAAATAATAAATAAGTACACACTGACCTATCAGTGTGTGAGTTAAAGTAATCACGGAATTTAAATTCAACATTGATTTATTATTTGTATCAAATAATAAATTGTACAATTAAAATAACAATCTAGGACAATCTAGAGTCTAGACAAAATCAAACTGGTTAGTTTGATTTTGTCTAGACTCTAGATTCTCCTATGGAGCTGCACCAGCATGTTTCCAAGCATTCTTATCTTGGATATAATCCTCTACATTGTAATATGCTAGTTTATAAAGTGTACATTTAATATGAGTTTTAAATTTTCTTTCATTTAATTGCAACATATCACTAGGTATTTTGTTGTAACATTTGACACAGTACCCCATAAAAGATGTATGTACTTTAGATAATCTGAAAAATGGTTGATCTATTTTATCTTTATTTCTAGTATTAAAATTATGTCTATCACTTGTTTTATTAAAAAGATGTCGATTTTTCCTTACATAGGTACATAATATTTTTATAAATGAATTGGCAAGGTACCGTCATAATATTAATATTCTTAAATTGTTCCCTAAGAGATTCACGGTGACGTAGATTATAAATGGCTCTGACAGCTCTCTTTTGCAAAATAAAGATGGATTTAATGTCGGCAGCCCGACCTCACAGTAAAATGCCATACGACATAATGTTGTGGAAGTAGCTAAAATAGACCAAACGCGCGGTTTCTAAATCTGTCAATTGTCTTAACTTTCTAACAGCTTAAGCGGCCGAGCTTAGCCGCCCCGCAAGAAATGTTATATGTGGTCCCCATTGTAGTTTCTCGTCTAGAGTGATTCCTAGGAAAACCGTTTGATTAATAAGTTCCAGTTTTTCTCCATTCAATATGATATCACATTCGCTACTTCTAACATTAGGTAATTTAAATCTAATGCATTTGGTTTTTTTTTCATTTACCGTAAACCAATCTTGGACCTGAAGAATAGAGTTATTAACGGCGTCATGATTTTGTGATCGTTGGTATAATTTAAAGATCAATGATGTTTCATCTGCAAACAACATCTTCGATTGATTTTGAAGTAATTGGGGTAAATCATTAATGTAAACTAAAAAGAGGAATGGACCTAATATCGAACCTTAAGGAACGCCCATTGCCATTTCAGACTCTAATGAGTTTACGCCGTTACTTGAACTTTAGCCTTTCTATATTTTAGGTATGATCTTAGTAAATCAAGAGCTGTATTTCTAAGTATTTCGGAATATTATATCGCTAGACAAGATTATTCATGGTTCCCATTTATTAATGTCAGGAACACAATCGCATAACAAAGTGGTCTTATAGGAACCTACTGCAGTACTAAACAAAACTTGTTTGTTTGACGTTTTCCTTATTTATGCATTACATACCGAGACCCTTTCGTGCCTCGGAAAGCACGCTTAAGGCGCAGATACATGATTTTAGTGACTTTTAAATCTGTTGTTACGCCTTCATATAATGTAAGTTATGGAAAAAAATATGTTAAACTAGAACGCATATAATTTTAAATAACAATTCTATATGTGAATATTTAAGTATTATAGTAAAATACTTTGTGAAACAAATTCAAGAAGTAACGTCTACCCTAAGCATAAAAAACGATATTACTTTTAAACTACTTAAGATATGTTCATGTTTTTTTTTTGTATATAAACTAGCTATTTTATGATTTATAATTATATCTGTGATTTTTCAATTATTCATATTTTTGTTACTAATAATAAAGATTCCGTATAAAATCGAATGGCGGCGCGGTGTGAGCGGAACACGCATTTGTATGGCCAAGGTCAACGGCGATTACCCGACTTTTAAGGCCTGCGGCCACTGGTGGCACGGCACGCCACCCGATCCTTCGGCATCACTACATGTAAAGCCGTGGTATCCTTAGGCAGGCCCCAACGTCCTTAGGCTGTTATCATTGCAATTTCAATTTTATTGTCATACTGTTAAGTTAAATTCATATTCGTCACATAAAAATACCTTGCCGGGCTGTGTCTGTCGCCAAGCTCTTGGTCCCGGCTGTCATTTATAGATCGTTGACAATTGTTATGGTAGTCAAAAGCCCGAAAGTCTGACAATCAGTCTTACCAAGGGGTATCGTTTTACCCAGTTACTGGGTTGTGGAGGTCAGATCAAATCAAATCATTTATTTGCTTGAATATGGGTACATTAGGTGATACATACAACAAAAGTTATTTAAACCATATCCTACCTAAACAGGTGTGCAAATATCTATTATAATAAAAACATATCTAACATCATTCATTTAACTATTACAAATATTAAAATTAGATTATTTATAAAATGTATATTAATTATATAATTCTATTATTATTACCTAACTTAAAAAAAATACATTAATCATTAAAATAATCATTAACTTTATAAATTCATTTTTAAATAATGTCAAATTCTTTGCTTCCTTTATAATTATTAGGTAATTTATTACATAATCTAGGGCCCATACAAAATGCACTTTTGTCAAACATAGCTGTTTTATGGCGTATTGCACGAAGGGTAGTGGCAAGCCTGGTACTTTTTAACGTTTAAATTTTAAAAAATATTATTTCTAATGTCTAATGCTAGTCCATATATGTATATGTCAGAGCAAGAAAGTTAGGATATTAACTAAACGGCCGATTAAGCTAGTTAGCTTAATCGGCCGTTTAATTGATATCCTAACTCTGTCGTAGCCATCTGGTGAAATTAGCCAGCTAATTAGACGCCGAGGCCGTTCATTAAACGGCTAGCACCTAATTAAATAGCTGAAGGACAACTAGAACTTTGACCAACCACGCGCGCCGAAGTGGTAGCAGTAACTAAGCCAGGGCATTAAGATCAAATGGGTTAGGTTAGGTTAGAACTGTAACTAGCTTTCGCCGCCTTCCACCGGCCTGGATGTGGACACCGTGGCGGGGCACTGAGGGAGTCACTGACCGAGGTATGCAACACCAGCATGCCCCGGTCTCGCCGACCGCTACCCAAATGCGCCGTGTACCGGTGGTCGGTGGAGCTGGCGGGGCTTCGAGCATCATGTGTGGAGGCAAGGAGGGCCTACACGCGGAGCCGGCGGCGGCGTATACGGGACCTGGCCGACGAACACCACCTCTATGAGGTGTACATGGAGGCAAAAATGGACCTCGATCGGGCCATCGTTACCGCCAGAGACTCGTCGAAAGCAGAGCTGCTGGAGGGTCTCTACAACGATCCCTACGGCAGACCATACAAGGCGGCGCGCAACAAACTGCGCCCCTTTGGTCCCCCGGTGGCCGAAACCTTGGAGCCCTCATTTCTGGATGGAGTGGTTCAGTAGCCGTTCCCGTGCAGGGACAACTTCACCCCACCAGTGATGGGCCCACCGCGGGGGATAGCTCCGCCAGCTGAGGAAGAAGAGGAGGCCCCTCCTGTCACGGAGTCGGAACTTGACACGGCTATTCTCCATATCCGCGCCAAGAAGACAGCTCCGGGCCCCGATGGTGTTCCGGCAAGAGTGATTGCGATCGCTGCCACTCAAATGGAGGTGAGGTTTCGGGACCTTGAGGTTGGCAAAATGTTCTAGGGGATAATCGCAGCCCGCCTAAAGGGCCATCTGCGCAGTATCGGGCCGGACTTGTCGGACGCTCAGTTTGGTTTTCGGGCTGAGCGTTCCACGGTGGACGCGCTGGTCTGCCTTAAGGGCCAGGTGAAGGAGGTAATGGACGCGGGGGACGGATTGTTGGCTGTGTCATTCGACATATGCCTTTAACTCCGTTCCCCACTCCACGGAGTGCCTCTATACATGCACAGGATATTGGCCAGCTACCTGGAGGATCGCGCAATCCTCCTGGTAAATAGGATAGGCCAAGTCCGGCGTTCCGCAGGGGTCAGTCTTAGGACCTCTCCTCTGGAACGTCGGATATGATTGGCTCCTGCGGGGAACTCTACTCACCGCTCGGGGGGGGGTGGGGAGTTTCAGGGAGGCGGCCAACTTGGCCTCGGCGGGCGGATCCTTGGTGGCAGGGAGGATCCGCCGCCTAGGGTTTAACGGTGGCGGTGCACAAGACCGAGGCCGTGTTCTTCCACGACCCTCGGCAGCGCCCCCCACCTGATGCCCACATCTTCGTGGAGGGCGTCAGAATTGAGGTCAAGGCCCAGATGAAATACCTGGGCCTTGTACTCGACAGCAGGTGGCGCTTCGGGCCGCATTTTAGCGGGCTGTCGTCACGCCTGCTGAAGGCCGCGGGTGCGCACTCGTGCTGAAGGCCGCGGGGGCCCAGCGCGCGATGCCGGCAACTTTACGCCGGCATCTTGTGGAGTATGGCCCTCTACGGGGCTCCTATCTGGGAGGACTCACTCCACCGGAGGGAGAATGCCGCCGCCTTGCGGGCACCCCAAAGGGCCATAGCCCAGCGGGTGGCATGGGCCCATCGCGGTGGGCTTTGCGGTAGCATGTGCTCTGGCCAGCACCCCTCCTTGGGAACTCGAGGCGTGGGTGCTCGCCAGAGTGTATGAATGGACGGCAGGACGGAGGGCGAGAGGAGAATGCCCAGCCCCGGAAGAGCGGGCAGCCGTCCGGCGGGAGGCGAGGGACGCCATCGTCGTCCATTGGACGGAGGACCTCGCCACTGCAGCTTTCGGCCGCCGAACCCTCGATACGATTGGGCCAGTCCTGCGAGACTGGCTCGAGCGGTCGCATGGGTTCCTCTCCTTCCGTCTGGTGCAGGTGCTTTCCGGACATGGTTGTTTCGGATCGTACCTGCACCGAATCGGACGGGAGGAGACGTCGTCGTGCCACCACTGTGGCGCGGCGGAGGACGCGGCACAGCACACCCTTGAGGTGTGCCCGTCGTGGTCCGAGCCACGCGGCAGTCTCATCGCGGTGATCGAACCGGACCTCTCACTCCCCGGCTTGGTTAATGCCATGCTGAGGGATGAGAGGTCCTGGGTGGCAGTCGCCTCCTTCTGCGAACACGTCATGTCCCAGAAGGACGCGCGTGAGGACGATCCTGACGCGGCGCCACTCCGAAGGCGGAGGAAGGGTCGAAGAAGACGTCAGTTTAAAAGTCATCTCCGACTCCTCCCAGTTGGAGGCCAGCAGGCAACTGGTGCGGGGGCACCCTTGCCTGTATTGCACAGGCCTCCACCAGTGTCGAACGGGAATGCCAGCCTGGGGGGCATGAGGGGCCGGCCAGCTAGGCGGGCATGCGCCGGGAGGGTTGTGTATGTAAAGGCTGAGCCGGTTTCCCATGCCCCCCCCATCACGACGATGTGGGAACACCGCTGAGTTTTAGTGGGTATACTGTCATCATCGACAGGAGTCCCACATACCCCGACTCGCCCCCCACGAGCGGGGATGCGTAATGCATTTCCCAGCGACAAAAAAAAAATAAAAAAGGTTAGAACTGTAACCAACCGCGCGCGAGCCGAGCTAGCGCTACTTCTAACGATTAGACTGTTAACTAAACGTCTAATTAAGCTAGTTGGCTGTGACATCGATGCTGGCGTTTAATGAACGCCTAGGCGTCCAATTAGCTGGCTTATTTAACTAGATGGCTGCGATATATATACAGTGATGGGAATGTCAATATTTTTAAATTTATAAAATGTTTTTTACAAGTATCTGTAGATTTCATGTTTTGGTACTGGTAATCGGTAATGTTATTTGGAGAGGTAATAGTTTACTATTAAATAATAGTTGGTAACTACAAGTAAGCAATAACTTATAAGCAGCTATTTATTTTCTAAAGGAATAAAAGAAGTAAACAGCAGTCAGAAATGTATATGCAGCTATACTTTTTATTAGATTACGGTGAATAGTGTTATAATAGCCGATTATTGGTTGCTACCGTACTTTTTAGCTTTTAAAGAATACATGAATTCATAATTAGAAAGGAATATGCATAAAGATAAAGTACTTTATTGCTGTGGTGGTCACAGTACAGAATAAAAATAAAGGTTGTGTTATATATTATGTTAGAGCACAAGAGAAAAAAACATAAAATAAACATATTATGATACGTTCATTATATGTTTAACTATAGAGAATTGAGATCTTCATTAACCAACACTGTTTGATAGTAGCGATTGTTGTTGTAATCTCTTAGTATTGTATAATTGCATGGCACATGTGTGAGTACTTGGTACCTAGTATAAAGCTACCATTTACTGGGTACGTCTTTAACGCATATTTTCTCTGCTCTTCTTTTAGTCTGCTCAATGTTCTCGGCAAAGTCTATGAGAGGCTTATTTATAAGCGCGTCAGTGATCATGCCAAAACAAAGGGCATCATCCCCGACCAGCAGTTTGGTTTTAGAACCCAACATTCTTGCGTACTACAGGATCCACTCCACCGCATCGTAAAGCACATAAGCGTTGGCTTCCAACGTGGTTTTACGACCGGTGCTGTATTCTTTGACATAGCGAAAGCGTTCGACAAGGTCTGGCACAACGGCTTATTATATGAGCTCTACAAATTCGGTGTGCCCGATCGTTTCGTGCACTTCTTCGAGACTTTTTGTCAAACCGCACCTTCCGCTATCGCATCGAAGGTGCGCTGTCCTCCCCCATCCTAGCTCCTCTCATTTGAACTTTCTTTACTAGTGATATCCCAAGAAGTAAAAAGGCGCAGTTGGCTTTGTTCGCAGGCGACACGGCCATTTACTACACCGGCTTAAAGCAAGACTAGATATCTCGCACTTTCCAAACCGAAGTCAATAAACTCGGCGCATGGTTTAGAAAGAGGAGAATCGAAGTCAATCCCGACAAAAGTCAGGCGGTTCTTTTTTCAAAACCGCGACATAACACCGTCACTCCCAGACCGCTCACCATGTTCGGCAAGCCTATCCCTTCGGAGAAGCGAGCCAAATATCTAGGCGTGACTTTCGATCAGTACCTCTCCTTCTTAGAGTACATAAAAAAGGCGCGTTCGCGTGCCGCTTTCACTCTCGGTAGACTCCATTCCGTTCTAAATGCACGCAGCAAATTGTCCCTTAAGTTCAAATTGCGTATTTACACAGCGTGAATCCGTTCCATCATGACATATGCCTGTGCAGTCTTCGCACAAGCTAAGCCTCGGCACATCTATAGGATGCAGTGCCTTCAAAACTGTTTTCTCTGTAAGGCAACGGGATCTCCCTGGTGCGTTCGTAAACGCCGAATAGTGGGAATTTTGAGGTCGAGATGGAAGATCTTGCCTCCATCTCGACTTCAAAATTCCCACTATTCAGCAGTATATGAAACGCATTACTAAGCGCTTCTTTGACTCTGCCATCATTCATCGCAACCCTCTGGTTGTGAAGGCTGCCAGTTATAGACCCTCTACTATTAGCTCGTATCGTATAAAAAAAACATGCAATTCTTGAATGGAAATAAAATTGAACGTGCTATATGTCATGCGATTATTGCGATTGAACGCTCCAGAAACATGCAGCGTGTAAATGGAGCGTAACGGACAGACGTTGAGTTTTACAGTAGGTATGTAAGGAAAAAGTTAATGAATAAGATTTCAAAAACAAATCGACTCGATGGGATAAAAACACAGTTAATTATACAAAACAAATCTTTACACAGACTGAAAAAACAAAACATCAAAACAATCTCATTCTTATTGAAACTTAATTAACAAAACGTCAAAAATATTCGCCAATGGGTGCTTCCAAATCGAACGATTTTTAGGGTTCCGTAGTAAACAAGGAACCCTTATAATTTCACCATGTCCGTCTGTCTGTCTGTCTGACCCCACTGAAGCTCAGAGACACTTAGTACTAGAAAGCTGTAATTTGGCATAGGTATAAATATTAATCACGCCAACAAAGTGCTAAAATAAAATCTTGAAAAAAAAATGGTTTTTAGCGTACCTACCTCCCGTGCAAGTTATGTGTGGATGACATTTTTTTCTCGTCCACCCTATGGTGTGGGGTATCTAAAACATTGCAGGTCTGTGAACACCACTTTTCGATTCAAGGATCCACTTGCGTAATATTAAGCATTAAAGTGCTAATTTTTGTTAGAGTTTTTATCACGTGCGTGTGTCCGTCCCCCCCCCCCCCCCCCCCCCCCCCGCCAACTAAATGGTTATTTATAGAGATGTGAAAAAAATCATGGCAGTAGTACATATAATTAAAGGCGAACGGCAGGCTTTATTTTGGGATATTTTTTGTTTTAATTGGTAGTTAATACGATAGATAAGCCTTTTTTAATTTCTTAGATTTTTAGAACTTGGGACGTAAAAGTTATAACCAGTTTTATTTTTTAAGGTTAAGTACTACTGTACCAATGTAGATTGTTACTTATAGGCACATAAACATTGTTTCGATAATAAAGTATATCGATACCTTTAGGCTCAAAGGGCGTAACCGCCATTTTGGCCAAAATGGGCTTTTAATGCAGTCATACTTAGCTTTTCGTCCTCTTTCGATTGGTATATTTAAAATTTCGATATTCGCAAAAAAGTGGTGAATACAGCCACAATATTTGGATTGCTAAACGTTGATTTTCTTTAAATTTAGGCCGTAAACGATAAATATTTCATTTTTCATTTCCGCAAACGTCGTAACAGGTAAACAAAATTATAAACTTGGAAATATATCCTGTGATCTGACTCTTTTGGCGTTTACGCCTCTAGCTGTTTTAGAATTTTGTTCATACTTGTCTTATACAACCCGAGGATCTTATCAAGTTTGGTGGTTACGCCCCAAAATTTACTAAAATATTTACAATTTGGCTTATACGCCCTATTAAAATACTTTTGACGAAGCATTCATCCCAAGGTTTTGTAGAGGTCGGTGGTTACGCTTCCAGATGCTTTTTAACTATTAACAATTTGACTTATACGTCCGATTATTATATTTTTTTACGAAAGCGTCTTGTACTATAAACTTAAAGTTTTATGCTATTGTTCGGCCCTAAATCACCTACGTAATAAAGTAAAATATCGTTTATCTTACTGTCTTCCAAGGCAAAAGCGTGCGACGCGATTGTTCTGTGAGTTTTTACTTGCCACTCTGAACATCAGCCAAAAATACTTACAATTAAGAACGCTCAAGAAGACATGGCTAAAAAAGACATGAGAAAACCAAATGTCACAGCTAGATATACAGAAGCTGCTAAAAATTTTGTTACAAAATTTATAGAGCAATTGCCTGTACTTCCATTTCATTACAGTCGAAAAAGAAGCAATAGAATGTATTTGCCTCAAGAGTTTAAGAACACTGCGCATATTTATCGCATTTATTTAGAAAACTGTAAAAAAGATAGCCATGAAATGGTGAGTGAGGCTATATTTAGGCAGATATTTCAAGGGTATAATATTATAAGCGTGCATACGCCTAAAAAAGATAAGTGCGTTTTGTGCACAAAATACGAAAACAATAAGGAAAAGAATAATCCGCAAGACGCAGAGCTATTAAGACGCTGACTACACCTAAACCGCGGTCACTGTCAGATTGCATAGAAAAGAAAGAGAAGCGCGACGACAAAACGCTTGTAATTTATTGCAAAATATGAAGTAATTATCTATTTACACAGAATTGAGTTGAGTAATCGAAAATAAAAAACAACCAAATTCTGCATTAGAATAAGACGTACTTGTTATTATTTAAATACGTAATTTATGTTGATATTTAATACAGATATTTTGGATTAGAACTCAAGGTAAGAGGTTAGTTTAACGTTAGTTTGTATCGAGATTTTTTTTTCAAAACGTGTTTTGGTGACAACCAAGTTCTGGGAAATATGTTCAAAATTAACATATATTTTTTCCGCTACCATAAACTATACAGATTTGGCAATTTTCTTTCTTAAGAGAAGCCTATTTTGGTCAATTGGGTCTTGTCAGCGCCTTAAAAGCGCATCTTGAAGAAAAGAATGCCACTTATAGAAGATTTATATTTCACCAGAACCTTAAGCCACTTACGGATGATACCATTACTGCTTCTTTTGACTTACAAAAGGTTTTGAACACTCCCCATGGAGAAAGCATGTTGTTATACTATTCACGAAAATATTCTGTGTACAATTTTACTCTTTACGAGAAAAACACACAAGATGCTTTTTGCTTCACCTGGGGTGAGTGTGATGGCAAACGTGGTAGCAATGAGATTGCTAGCTGCCTAATCAAATATCTTGTTGAAGTAGATAGAAGAGGTGTGAAGATTCTTTTATTGTACTGCGACTCATGCAGTGGCCAAAACAAAAACAAAACAGTGTTGGCAGTCTTTAATCACTTTTTAAAGACTTCTATAAATCTAGAAGTCATACAGATCATCTTTTTACTCCCCGGTCACACCTATATGCCCGTAAATTCGGTCCATGCTGTCATCGAAAGAGAAGTGAAAAGAATAATTATTTTGGAGTCCATCACAATGGGCCACCTTTTTCGTAGCAGCCCGGAAAAGACCGAGACCCTGAGCCATGTCAACGTCATAGCATATTCAGATTTCTTAGATTATTTGATATGGCTAACCAAACACTTACGCCTTGTACGTTAAAAAATATTTCCTTCAAAGCAATAGGAACAGCTACTTTCAAAAAGAATCCAAATACAGTTCAACTAAAATATTCCATGAAAGAGAGTGCGGCAGAAGAACAAATAAAATTATTTGAAAAGACACAAAAGAAAGTAATTAGCAAAGTTATGAGAAAAGGAAAAGGTAAAGGAGAGTACACGAAAACAAGGAATAGTAAAAATAAGACCATTGAAAATAGTACAGATGAAAATGTTGTAAGCGATATATCCGAACACGAAAACTACATTGTAAAGCCTTTGTATAACGCCAAACTACCGATATCAGTAGCGAAATATAAAGACCTCATGAGACTTTGTGACAATGGAACAATTCCCAAGACCTTTCATGAAGAGTATCGTCGGCTCCGTTCTACTGATGATGTACCCGATACATTACCTGAAACAGATGACGAAGACGAAGATACAGAGGAAGATCAAGTCTTGTTTAAATCCTTGTCGTTCGGGATGCTTATGCTTGCTCGTTACAGTCAACTCTTTTTTACGTTTTTTTTTTATCATAATTATTACATTGTTAATTTGGCAAATTTCTCGGTTGTGTAATTTTAAAAACCCAAGGTATAACTCTGTAATGTAATGTATATTGTTTACTATTGTCTACCACAATATTTCTTAGTAATTTTGTACTTACATTAACAACATAAAAATATAATTAATTTGCTTTATTAGAAGCTGTGTTTTGTTTTGCTTTCAAGTATTATAAATATTAGAGAAGAGAAGAAACTTGTCTCATTGCATTCAAATTACTTTAAATGCATATTAGATTCCTACTTGCATAAGTGATAATAAGTGTAATACATTTTTATATTATTATTAATTAGATAGTAATTAAGACGACTATTATTATTGCACAATTATTGTTTTTACGATGACATATTCTATTACAATTATTGCTGTGATTAAACATTTTTGATACAATATTAATTAATTTATTTTTTAATGCTATTTTTGGACTGCTCTGTTATTATGAGTAGGTGTAGCACTAAAATATAAAGCAAAGAACCTGATCGGCAAAATTCAACTTATTTACCTGAGCTTATAATGAGAAATCATTGATAAGAAATGCCACCACCGTCACTTACACCACATATTGGACAAAAGGTTTGCAGCTTACATCATTTGTTAGATAGTAGAATACAAAGAGATTGTAACTTACATCATAAATGGTTAGTTAATGTCGTATGAGTTGCTATTACACCCTTAGCTGTTTGTACAGGAGCTTATTTTTTTGGCGTAACCGACAGCTTTATTTATTTTTTAGGGTGTATTCGAAGTCTATTTTTTTACTTGTTAGATTTACTTTAAATATTATTCTACGATGTTCTTTATCTCCAAATTCTAACAACTTTTGTCTTTTGCTTTTTTTTTATAGCTATAAGCACAAAAAAGTTATGTCGGAAAACTGTTTTGTTTTTCTGTTTAATGGCTCTCCTGAAAAGTCGTGTTTTGGTGGATACGCCCTTTGAGCCTAAAGGTATCGATATGTTCTAGATTGCTTGTCGCTATTTTTGTAGTGTTTTACTTACTATCAAGTAGGTAAATTGAGATGAGGATCGTACCTACTCAGCGGAGGGCATTAGGAGCAGTGTAGGGCGTAGTTAGGTAACTACAATTTTGTAATCTGGTTACTAATTACGATTAAAAGTAGTTAACTACATGTAGTTATGATTACATATAACTTAACTACAGTAATCGAACTACATTAAGTAGTTGTTAATTTGATTGCTGCAATCTAGTAGTTATAATTACTGATTATTTAAGTTTTATGAACTTATATTTTGCAATTAAATAAACATGTAATGTGTAGTAATATATGTTTTGGAATATGGCTGCATTAATTATTGACATGTAATAAAAAAAATAAAATTACTCAGCAAACATCAATTTAATTCAAGTTATTTGCGAATCAAGTAAATAAACAAAAAAGGTTGATTGGGTTAATCATTTAAATTAGCTTTTAGTTCTACACGTTTTTAGAACATTTCATCCGATAGCCTGTGGGATTTGGGATGGAATCATGGGTTTATCATAGTTGCGTATCAAAACAGTATTTCCACTGGAGCCGAAGAAGCATACATCTTCCTTAGTATCTGAAGAAGAGCTATAAAATTGGAAAAAGTAATCTTTGTTTTCTTTATTTATTGCTGAACTGAATTCAACATTTTCCGAAAATTCTTTTGCAATAGCAACTTGAAAAAGGTTTTCAACCTTTGATGCTCTTCTATGGGAATGCAAGTAAACCATTTGAGCGTCGTAAAGATATTGCAGCGATCGCTGCATTTTGTGCTTTGGCGGTAGAAAAATCAATAATGTCATTAAAATGGTTATTTACGACAAGTCGAAACACGCGCGATAGTCGTTCATGTACTTACATGAAAGACTATCGCGCGTGTTTGCTTTTTTAATGACGCAACATCATTTTAAATATATAGTTATAAAAAGTAATCAAGTAATCGTGATTGCTTTGGCGGTAGAAAAATCAATAATGTCATTAAAATGGTTATTTACGACAAGTCGAAACACGCGTGATAGTCGTTCATGTACTTACATGAAAGACTATCGCGCGTGTTTGCTTTTTTAATGACGCAACATCATTTTTAATATATAGTTATAAAAAGTAATCAAGTAATCGTGATTGCTTTGGCGGTAGAAAAATCAATAATGTCATTAAAATGGTTATTTACGACAAGTCGAAACACGCGCGATAGTCGTTCATGTACTTACATGAAAGACTATCGCGCGTGTTTGCTTTTTTAATGACGCAACATCATTTTAAATATACAGGATGATTGGAAGATGGGTGCAAAGCTTTAAGGCGAAGATAGTACAGACAATTTAGAACCATTTAAGCCATGGTTGTCTTAGACGAAGTCTTACCAAATATTTTTAACCAAAATTTTAAGTTTTTTTTTCGGAATTTCTCAAAATTTAATGTAAACTGCATAATTATGGCCAAATTGAATGATAAATGAATTCATTTTTTATTTATTTAATTAAAGTAATGTGTAAGCAATCAAGCAAAACATGTTTTAGGCTTCTGTGTCATTAGACATTTTTTTTACAGACATTTAAAGCTCAGAAAAAATAAAAAAATTGTACAATACGTCTTTTAAACCTTATTAAAAAAAAAACGGAGGGTGCTTTTTTTGTTCAAACCTTTTTGAAGACATGCTTGATAATCGCTCTTTCTTTTGAGGTATCATTTATGCGGATATCTTACAAATTATTGAAATTAGGGCCTACAAACCAATTTGAGGGAGAAATTTTTTATTTTAGGCAGACTAATTAAAACAACATTTGAATTAAAATTATTTATTTTTCATGTTCAAAATGACGGCCGTGATTCCTAATACAAGCACGGCCCCGTCTTCTAACTTCTGTAGTCGTTATTTTCAACATCATCTCTTGCTTCATTGTCTCAAACGCTGAATTTATTCTTTGTATCAATTCTTCTCTAGTGTTTATTTCTATGTTGTTATACACCAGTTCCTTGGCCCGGCCCCACACGAAAAAGTCCAACGGGGTCAGATCTGGGGAGCGAGCGGGCCAAGGGATGGGTCCATCCCTGCCGATCCAGCTATCAGGAAAGCAATTGTTGAGGTGTTCCCTTACATTTAAAGTCCAATGCGCTGGACAGCCGTCTTGCTGAAAGATGACTGTTCGGTCTCTTTCGAAGATCGGGACACCTGATTCCTCTACCAGCAGTGGTAAATCAATTTGCAGAAATTGCAAATAATTTTCGCCATTCAATGGATCAGGCAAAAAGTGGGGCCCAATCAATGTTCTGCCAATTATTCCAGCCCATACATTCACAGAGAATTTCATCTGAAATGACACCTGCTTCTTAAAATGTGGATTGTTGTCTGCGTCGGCCCATTCATGGATGTTGTGAAAGTTTGTAATACCTTCCCTTGAAAATTTACTTTCATCCGTCCACAAGATTGATTTCAGAAACCACGCATCTTCGATGTCTCTGTTGAGGAGGAAACGGCAGAACTGAATTCTTCTTTGAGGATCTTGCTCTACTAGACCTTGCACACTCCTGCCATGGAACGGATACTTATCATTTTGGTGCATTGTATGCCACACCTTCCATTGAGAAATGTTTAAATTTCGAGCTACTGCTCTAGTACTGGTAGTAGGATCCGCTTGAAATGCTGCTAAAATGTCTTCGTCGACGGCAGTTTCGTGTCTGCCCGGGTTGACTCCAGGTTCCACGCGGTGAAACCCATCTTGGGCAAGACGACGAAACGTGTTGTAAAACACTCGGACATTCGGTATCCTGCGATTCGGATAGCGCTCTTGATACATCCGTCGCGCCAAAGATCCATTGCCGTCTGCTCTACCGTACATAAATACGATATCCGCATATTCTTGATTGGAAAAAGTAGCCATAGTCACTTAACAATTAAGAAAAACGGCGTAGGAGCGCACTAAATGTCAACTCAACACAATTAAGTCAAAAATCAACACGTGCAGGAGCGCGAGGCTACGACTGGACACGGTGAAACAAAAAAGTTCAAAACTAACGCAAACAACACGTGCAGGAACGCAAAGGGCTACAACTGAACACGGTAAATTGTGAATCAACACGACAACGTCCACTCACAAGGGCAGTAGTTTGACTAATAAGTAAAAGATGTAACGGCTTCATCACAGACCGACTGACCCTGACTAAAGAAAAACGACTTTGTTGCCTCAGTAACTAAGACCATTTTGCTGTAAAAACCAACTCTTATCGCTTTTTGCTATTCATTGGGCGTTTTACCTGGAAATGCCGTCGCACCGCGCTCGGTGGCCATTGTTTAGAGAATCCCCTCAATGGGTTCCCCTCAATTGGTTCCTGCATGTGCCAATTGCCATGAATTGAACAATGTTATCATTTCGAGCACATAAAGTATTCTTTTAAGCAAAAATTTTGTGTTTTGTTAGACTGCCTAAAATTTAAAATTTCTCCCTCGAATTGGTTTGTAGGTCCTAATTTCAATAATGTAAGATATCTGCATAAATGATACCTCAAAAGAAAGAGCGATTATCAAGCATGTCTTCAAAAAGGTTTGAACAAAAAAAGCACCCTCCGTTTTTTTTTTAAATAAGGTTTAAAAGACGTATTGTACAATTTTTTTATTTTTTCTGAGCTTTAAATATCTGTAAAAAAAATGTCTAATGACACAGAAGCCTAAAACATGTTTTGCTTGATTGCTTACACATTACTTTAATTAAATAAATAAAAAATGAATTCATTTATCATTCAATTTGGCCATAATTGGCCATAGTTTACATTAAATTTTGAGAATTTCCGAAAAAAACTTTAAAAATTTGGTTAAAAAAATTTGGTAAGACTTCGTCTAAAACAACCATGGCTTAAATGGTTCTAAATTGTCTATACTATCTTCACCTTAAAGCTTTGCACCCATCTTCCAATCACCCTGTATAGTTATAAAAAGTAATCAAGTAATCGTGATTGCAACTACAATTTGTAGTTAGTAGTCAACATTTTTAACTACATTTTTCGATTTTTTTATGTAGTTTGTAGTTAGATTACATTTTGCCCGATACTGATTAGAAGATACCTATGTGCAGCAGCTGACTGCAACAGTTTGATAATGATGAAGTCCTGATGGGGTTTTGAGTGTAGGTTAATAAAACAATACAGTTAATAGTTTTTTTAAGTACATTTATTTTATTTATAATTAATTAATTCGTAAATTACTTCATCTAAGAAGGGGGCAGGTCGGGTAATACCCTCATGGTGAGCATATCTTAAATACCAACATAACTGCGTTTAGTTTACGACTAAATTACGTGTAGTTATTAAAATCTTTTTAAATATTATTAATTAATCCGAACTTCTAAAAATAGTACACTTACATGAAAATAAATGGCTTAGTTGCCTTAATATGTGGTACAAATTCTATAACAAAACAACAAAAAAAGTAAGCTGTACAAAATCTGCCATTCACCTTTAAAGGATGACTATCACGGCTAAGTAGGCTTTACAAGTTAACCGAGTTATTGTCGACCAATTGGTTGGAGAATTGACCGTGGCATATATCGACGTGAGAACAGGTTTTTCAACTACAATGTTAAGTTTATTTTTGGAAGAAATTCGTCCCAAGTAATCCCAACTACGGAACCCTTCATTGTGCGTGGTCCGACATGTGTATCAGAAAAGTATGGTCAAATTTAAGAGTGTGGTACAGACCATCAAACTCTGCGGCCAGCCCGCCGGTTGAGCGCGGCCCAAAGGGTCATGGCCATCCGGATGGTCCGAGGATACCACAATCGCAGCACAGCGGACGGAGCTCCGGCGGGATCTCATGGCGTCAT
Organism: Atethmia centrago; assembly: GCA_905333075.3. NCBI lineage: Eukaryota > Metazoa > Arthropoda > Insecta > Lepidoptera > Noctuidae > Atethmia > Atethmia centrago. Next base: position 11,501,048 of record HG995386.1, on the reverse strand, counting down.
GGAAAGTACGGTTATCGCAAACCAGTGCTGGGCACGCCACGATTGCGGCGATAAGTCCCCTCTTTGAGGAATGGCTAGAGAGGCGCCACGGCGTCCTCACCTTCCGCCTGATGCAGGTCTTTACCGGACACGGCAGTTTCGGGAGGTTCCTGTGTCGGATAAGGCGGGAGGAAACGTCCGGGTGTCACCACTGTGTGGATCGCCCGGAGGACACGGTGGAGCATACGGTGGAGGTCTGCCCGGCTTGGGCAGAGCACCGCCGTGTCTTCGTGGAGGCGATCGGCGGCAGAGATCTCAGGTTAGCTCGCCGTCCGGTAAGGACCGGGATGTTGTATTTCACGCGCGCCTCAAAGAGATGTGAGCACAAGTATAGGAGTCCACTAGTGCCGATGCCTGCCGAGGTCGCGGGAAAGTCTGAAAGGGTACCAGGCCCCTGCTAACACAGGCAACAGAAGGAACACGGTAGGGTTTTAGTCAGTAAGAGTCTGACACACCCTGCCGCTCCGCTCAGAACGAGAGAAATTATTTGATAATTTCCCACCCAAAAAAAAAGACCTTAAAATGGTGACTAATGGTTTTTAATTATTTTTTCATGGGACCAACATCGTAATCGTGAAAAAATATTTACTGTCCCATACAAAACTTTTAAACCTGCTCGACCCCAATGTATGGGAGGGTTGAATATTTTTTCGCGATAACGAAGTTCATCCCACGGAGAAAGTTGTTCAGTTTGATAGTATGTACCACACCCTTAATTATGACGACACAAAAAAAGAAAATACGTTTATTCGCGGTAAAAACATGACCTACAAAAAGAAAAGGAACACAAAAAGAACAAGTACAGACGTCTACATATCAAGCTATACATTTCCAGTTAAAGCTGACTTCTCTTTGTATTCAAGTCCTACAGAACGCGAGATCAGCTTATACTGGAAATATATAGCTTGATAAGTAGCCGTGTGTACATACATACATGCAGACGTACATGTTATATAGGTAAGCGTAGTAAGTAATAATTAAAATTGGTTTCTGGGCTCGATCCAGCCAGAAAAGCAATCTTTTTTGTTTGTCTATCGAATGGAGGTACGGGCGGAAAATAATATAGTGACCGCGGTATTTTACATAGGATTACTCGGTTTGTTACAGATAAAATAATGAAACGGGTAGATAACAACGAAATAAAAATATTCTACTAATAACGCAGAGCGGCGATGAGATTATCAGTTATCACGTTAAATAAGACAGCGTTTCTTTCATTCATTTATTTAACAAACAATGGTGCCGATTCTCTTGTCACAAATGTCTCTAAACTAGACTAAAAATCACCAAAATTTAGTTTATTCCTGTCAAATGACGATTTCCCAAATAACAATACAATTGACTAAAGTGACACAACTTGAACTATATTTTAGTTTGACAGCACTAAGATGGCACTGAATTATTAATTTAGTGAAAATGTAAACTTTGCTATTCTGAATTTGACGTTTTTCACAGTGATAGTTTAGTTAGTTTAGTTCGGTGTACAAGAGGATCGGCACCAATATCTACTAGTAATAAAAGTTGTTATAGCTGTTATAATAATAAAATAAATAATTATACTAAAAACAAAAGATCCATTTTCTGATAAAAATAAAAAGCGTATAAATTTACGCAAAATAAATCATCCTTGATGATAATATTAGTTTATTGATCTGTAAAAGCGGCAACGGTCTGCACGCGGCATCAACCGTGCTCAAGTAGGTATCACCAATTCAACACAAACTGCATGGATATTGTTTCCACTGGCCCAACAGGGCTATGTGGGTTACCTTGGTTCTCCTGCGGATCTTTTCATTTCTGATTCGATTACGTAGGGAAACTCCAAGCATAGCCATCCATTGCCTCTCCATTGCTCTTTGGGTGACTTTTAGCCTCCTGATGAGGCTCATTGTAAGCGACCATGTTTCAGTTTAATATTATATTTCGGTCATCACTGGTAATACGCACTAGTCAAAGACTTTCGTCTTGAGACACTGCGGTATGTGGGACGAGAGAATATTGCGCTGACATAGCCTGAAGAATTGCCAGACTTAAGTGGCAGTGGGCAGGGGACATGGCTCGCAGAACAGATGGCCGATGAGGTTGAAAGGTTCTGGATTGGCGACCGCGTACTGGAAAATATAGCGTTAGAAGGCCTCCCACATGATGGACCGATAAAACTGTGAAGGCCGCAGGAATCCGCTGGATGCGAGAAGCGCAGAAGCGGTTGAAGTGGCGGTGCTTGGGGGAGGCCTATATCCAGCAGTGGACGTCTTTCGGCTGAAATGATGATAATGATGATTCCAAAAGGAAGTTGATGTGTTTAATATTCTGGTTGTTTGCGTAATAACGCAAAAACTAAAACTATGTGTCTTAGCTAATATTAACTTTGGAAACAAAATAAATGATTGCTTGATCTTCATGTTTGAAAAACACGTATTCTGCGTTCGCAATTTAGTTTCCAAACATGTAAACAAATACGTGTTTTTACACGACTGCCCAAAAAGGAGTGTAATGTGTTTAGGGTTCATGTATATATGTAGGTACGTATCTATGTGAGTTTCTTTGTGCCACCATAACTTTTAAATGCCTAAACTGATTCAGATGCTTGGGGTATGGTTGGATTTCTTAATCATCCCAAGTGACACAGGCTTTAAAAAGTTTTGAAAAAATCAATGTGGCGGTTGTATAGCTCCATTTTCAAATGTGAAAAAAATCATCAATTATTACAATAAGGCTACATCAAATTGAAGGAATTGATGAGCAAATGACAAAAATATATAATTTATAATGTAATAAATATTCCGTGACATAACAGTGGGCCCTATAAGAATACCAGCGCTGCGACACTTATTTTATAAGTACCGCAGAATTATGCTGAGATAGGAGCCTTTTGGCCTAGTACAGGACTTTTTGTTTTTATTTTAAGTTAACTTTGTTTCTTTTTATGTTTCTATGAGTGTTTTTTAGTTTAATTTGTGATCTCCTGTGCGAGTCCCAATAAATACTTTTTTTTTCTTTCTTTTTACATAACTAAATTACAAGATGATTATTAAACAAAACATCCAAAGTAATGTCTAAAAAACAAAATAAACCTCTATTACGGCGTAAGTACTTCAATAAAAATAAAACTGCATGTTTTCTACAACGACATACAATTTTACATTTTCAAAATGTGTATTTGCTTTAGTAATACGAAGGAAATTCCTAAATTTGCACACAAACCGCCTATTCTAGCCAGAGCCGCCTCTCTTACCCAGTATCCTAGTTAGCGCCAGAAACTCGTTGCGTTCTGGACTATGTGAAAGCAAGATGGATGAAGGGATATCCCCTTCATCTGTTTGTCAGTTTACTGGTGTTGGCCAGTGGCAAGATACTCTATCTAGGTATAGGAATTTGTGTTGTTTTGCCGAAGGCTGCGTTTTTTTGGTAAAAACTTTAATTTAAAAAAATATTTAAACTTCAATTTATTATTTTATATTACTTACTTGAAGGTACTCTATTTTTTATATTTTTCTTTCAAAGATCATAAAAAAAATGAAATTAAAAAAAAAATATTATTATTCAGCTGCATTCGGTTAGACTGGAAGCCGACCCCAACATACACAGAAAAGGCGTAGATTTTGTTTGGTTTTCATTGACCTCTTAACACAAGAACAATTTTATTCAGTTCCACTGAATACTCAATATCAATACAGGTACGCGGTGGAACACCGTTACCCAAACTTGTTTTCCAAATGGTAATTTATTATAAATGTATAATAACAACATTTACTAACATTGTATATGAAGTTTTTTAAATTATTTGGATGTTTCTACATAATAAATATGCTTTTAATGTGGAAAAAGGTGTGTAAGGATAAGGTTAAGTGGCGATCTATTTTCTGTGCTATTTGATAGGTAACTTTTGTTTAGTAAGGAAAAATATTAATATGGTGAAACACTTTTCTCATTTACTGTACTAAGTGAAAAAGCACCAAAAAAAATAAATATTAAATTAATCGAATCGGGGGCGTCGGCCACAGGTGCCTCGACCACTGGGGGCCTAAGCCACGGACCCAAACTTGTGACAGCAGATTTTTTTTTTATTGATCCATTGTAAAAGTTTATATCACGATGTTTGTTGTCCTACTTTGCTGCCGTCGTACTGTCTACACGGAACATCATTTTTGTCTACTCTTCCGTCGACAAAACGGTGCTCATGCCAAGCCGCCTGGTAACCGATAATTTGCTCGACGATGGATGACGCTTGCCAAGAAGAAACCTATTCACTACCGCAATTTCTATATTATGCTAAATATTACTGTTCTCTGAGCAATTTGACTGATAAGCTGATGACCAGAGGCCATCATTTTCTGGTTAGCTCTGGACAAGCTTTTCATTTTTGTATCGTGCACATGGATGAACCAATCTGAGGTATGAGTTTTAAAATAACAAGAAAATGGAAAAATAATAAAGATTTCGCAGACTTCAAAAACCTTCTAAAACTTGAGTTTTCATCTCAAACCTTAAAACAATGATCGTTAATAAAGCTCAAATTGAACGAATTACAATTCAATCAATAGAGAAACATTTCAAACAATTATTATCGCTGAAAATCCTTCAAAAGTTTAGAGCAAAAGCTAGAAGTTTGTTGAAATATAACAAAAGCTGGTATTGTACGAAGATTTCGGTTAAACGCAGCTGACTATTGTTCATTTTGTATTGTGCCTTGTAGTAGCTTTTAGCGTTGGTAAGCGGTCTGGGCGAACACTTAAGGCTTAGCTGGACTGTGCAAACAGTTTGAGGGTTTCTGTTACATGCTAAATAAATCCAAACAGCGTAGTGTGATCATAGGTCTACTTTCTGTCCAAGAAGCTCTAGCTCGAACACGTAACGTAAATGCGAACGATAATTTAATCGGAAATATAGAATCGAACCTCGACATCTTCGGGTGCTGCAAGCAGCGCGTACGAGCCGCTGAGCCAGGCGGTGTGGTGCGGATGGCGCGGGGGACGCAGGCGACGGGCTGTGCGGGCGACGGGCGGCGCGGTACGGCTGGCGTCGCGCACTCGCGCCGCACACAGACCACTTCTCCTTGGGCCACCGCGTTGCACATATGTCAGTTTCTTAATAAATTCAGTTTGTACCAGCCAATCATACAGTCCACTTATTTCTCGTCATCATCATCGAGACCTTCACACTGTATTAAGCAGTTTTGGTCCTTCGAACCGGATTCAACATTAAGCGAATCAAAATTAGGCTGGTTGGTTACTAGATATGTAACGGCGCCACAACAATTTTCTAATTTATGTATGTTTTCTCAAGGCGATTTTAATCCCGATCTTACGCGGTTTTGGGAACTGGATACCTTAGATTCACCACACTCTAATATGTTAGTAGTAGAAATTGCATGCGAACAAAGTTTTTCAGCAGATACATTTCGTAATGCTGACGGCCGCTTTGTTGTTTCAATGCCTCTAAAACGGAGAAGTCAACGCCTTAGGCGACTCGTTAAAGTTGGCCAAAATAAGGTTTTCCTCATTAGAAAGAAAATTTTCACGTGATCCAAAATTTAAAGAAAAATGCTTTCAATTCAGTAAACAGGGATGCCATGCTGACAGAAGTTAAGAACAAAATTCCGGAACTCTATCAATACCTGCTTACCTGCTACGCAGAAACTTCAAAATTAATTTACCGTTCCCATGAACTTTCTTCGGAGGTCGGCTGTCAGCAGGGCGATCCCCTCGGGCCAGCAATTTTTAGCTTGGCTATAAATCCGATTATTCAAAATTTAAAATCAAAATTTAACGTTTGGTATTTGGATGACGGAACCCTGGGAGGCGATGTGGACACTGTGCTATCTGACTTATCAGATATTAAAACAAATTTCGAAAATATTGGTTTAGAATTAAATTTTAGCAAATGTGAACTCTTCATTCAAAAAACTTCTTACGGTTTGGATAATTTAAAATCCAAATTAAATTTTCTGGCACCGAATATCAAAATAGTAGACAGAAAATCACTTTGCCTCCTGGGTTCTCCCATCTTTGAAGAATCTTTTCCTGATTATATTACTAACACTATTTCTAAATTCCAAAGTCACGCAAATTGTTTACTCGAAATCAGTCCTCATTATGCGCTTATAATTCTAAAGTTTTGCCTTTTTGTCCCTAAATTTACTTATGTGCTTCGCTGTAGCCCTTTTTGGAAACATCCAAATTTGCTTTCACCAATAGACGATTTAGTCAAAACTAGTTTAGAAACGATTTTAAATATTCAGCTCAATGAACCATCTTGGTTACAAGCATCCCTCCCTATTCGGTTTGGCGGTTTAGGAATCCGCAAAATTTCGAGTGTTGCTTCCCCAGCCTTTTTGTCGTCCACCCATAGCACGTCACGTCTCATAGGTAATGTCCTAAGGGCTTTGCCCACAAACTATGAGACTGCGGGCTTGGACGATGCCAAGAATGCTTTTCAAATTGCTTGCCCGGGTAAAGAATTTCCAGACAACCTAAAATCTCAGAGGAGCTGGGACGATATTTATTGCGATTTAACATACAAATCGATTCTGAGCCGCAGTTCAGGTCCGGATCGCGCAAGACTTTTGGCGGTCGGAACCAGAGAGGCCGGTCTTTGGCTACATGCCCATCCTTCTCCATATACCGGTACCTTCCTGGTTCCGACCTCGCTTCGTCTGGCGACTGGTCTGCGGCTTGGGGTCACGGTATGCACTCCACACACATGCCCTTGTGGCACGGACGTGGACCGACTGGGTCACCACGGACTTTGTTGTCAAAAAAGTGCAGGCCGCTTTTCAAGACATGCAACACTTAATGACATAATCCGCCGGTCTCTTGCCAGCATCAATGTGCCTGCTCTTCTTGAGCCGACTGGCATTATCAGAGATGATGGCAAAAGACCTGATGGTGTGTCTTTGGTCCCGTGGAGTTTGGGACGGATGCTTGTGTGGGACGCTACCTGTGTAGACACACTGGCACCGTCCCACCTCCAACGGACTACTTCTAAAGCGGGTGCAGCGGCAGAAAATGCCGAAAATCTGAAAGTTATTAAATATGTAGGCCTTGGCAGAGAGTACAACTTTGTGCCCTTTGGCGTCGAGACCCTCGGTCCGTGGGGTCCCAGTGCGCATAAGTTATTTGCGGAAATCGCGAAACGTCTAGTTGATGTAACTGGTGACCGAAAAGCTGGCGGCTTTCTCGCGCAACGTATCAGCATTGCAATTCAGCGAGGAAATGCCGCCAGCATCCTCGGTACAATGCCCCGAGGGCCTTTTTTAAGCTTAACTTAGTTTTAATTTAATTTAGTTAATGTTAATAATCATCTTGTAATTTGGTTATGTAAAGAAAAATACATTAACTTTATGCGAGAATATGAATCCTTAGGACATATGTCTGAGAATAATAATAATAATAATAAGAATCGTCCGAGGATAACTCCAGAATTAATTATTACTTTCCACATCACGGTGTCATTCGTGAATCGAGCACCACTACAAAATTACGTACTGTATTTGATGGATCAGCGGCCACCACGTCCGGTGTTTCACTTAACGACTTACATATGGTGGGCCCAGTCGTCCAAGATGACCTATTTTCAATTATTATACGTTTTCGCCAGCATAAATATGTGGTTTCCGGCGATATTGAAAAAATGTATAACAAATAGTTTTTCGTTATGATTCCAGTCAACCACTGAAAACATATACTTTAAATACATTAACTTATGGGACAGCATCAGCGCGCTATTTAGCTACTAAGTGTCTAACAAGTCTAGCTTCTACTGTAAGTGACCAACAAATAAAGAATGCCATTCAACATGATTTTTATGTCGATGATTTTTTGAGTGGAGCTTCGTCAATCTATGACACAATTAAATTAGCTAAAGGCGTGGCCACAACTTTGTCAGATGCCAAACATAATTTAACAAAATGGCAGTCAAATAGTCCTGACGTACTACATGCAATTTCTAGTTGTGAATCATCTATCACTCATGAATTTACAGACACAAAGTTAAATGAAGTATCTAAAACCTTAGGTTTAAGTTGGGAACCAAGTTCAGATAAATTGTCATTTTCTATAAATATTAATAATAGTAAAATGTAACTAAAAGTCACATCATATCAATTATACGTCAAATTTTTGACCCTTTGGGGTTAGTAGGCCCTTGTATAGTAGAAGCAAAAATCATTATGCAAGAATTATGGGTAAAAAGGTATTCTTGGGATGAGAGACTGCCCAAAGAAATAAATGATCGTTGGATTTCTTTTGTTAATAAATTGCAATATCTTATCTATTTAAAAATACCACGTTCGATTGTTTGCAATGATCATAGTAGTAGTGAAAATCATGTTTTCACTGACGTGTCAGAGAATGCTTACGGCGCGTGTTTATATATTAGGTCCATTAACAGTTTAGGTCACATTCATATACAGTTACTTGCTTCAAAAAATAGGGTTGCACCAATAAAACCAGTCACTATTCCGCGACTGGAACTGTGCGGAGCTTTACTGGGTGCAAGACTGTTTGTCAAAGTAAAAAATGCATTAACATTAAATATTCAAAAAAGTCGTTTCTGGTGTGAGTCGACCATAGTTTTAGGGTGGTTATCGTCTCAATCCAATCAATTTAAACATTTTGTTAGTTATCGTGTAAACGAAATACAGGAGAAAACAAATGGTTACGCTTGGAGTTACGTGCCTTCAAAATCAAATCCCGCAGATTTAGTATCGCGGGGCTTATCTGCTGATCAGTTAAGTAATGATTCATCTTTATGGTGGCATGGACCACAGTTTTTTAAATTAAACGAGTCTGCGTGGCCAACAATGCCAAAAACAAATAAAAATCGAAAACCAAAAACCGAAGAAAAAATATGTCTAGCTACAAATAAAATTAACAACAACAATCAAAATATAATTTCAGATTTATTACAAAAACATTCTAATTTCAATAACTTATATAGAATCATTGCTTATGTACAAAGATTTATAAATAATACAAAAAATAAATCAAATAAACTTACCGACACCTTCACTCCTCTAGAATTACAAAATTCGTTGAGATGTTTCCCACTGAGTCTGTTATCTTAAAGGCTGGCAAGGCTTTACCAAGCAATAATCGATTGCTCAGTTTGTCACCGTTCATAGATGGACATCAAATTATTCGAGTGGGTGGCAGGTTGGACAACTCGCCGTATAGCTATGATGTTAAGCATCCCATACTCATTTGTAGCAAACATCATGTAACAAAATTATTATTTCGTATGTACCATTTAAAGTCATTACATGCAGGACCGCAGTTGTTATTATCTAATATACGTCAAACATATTGGCCACTAAAAGGTAGAAATTTATCGAAATCAACTGTGAACAAATGTTTGAAATGTTTTAGATACAAAGCTCAGACTATTCAACCCATAATGGGCCAACTTCCTTCTGATAGAACTAATTTAGAATTTCCCTTTCTACACAGTTGTGTGGACTATGCCGGGCTAGTGTTGATAGCAGATCGTAAGGGTCGAGGCTGGCTCTTGTATTTTTGTGTGTATGTCAGTTAAGGCTATTAACTTGGAGCTTGTTACAGAACTTACGAAAGAACCTTTCATAGCCGCGCTAAACAGGTTCATTGCTCGCCGGGGGAAGCCACAAAGCATCTCGTCTGATAACAGGACGAACTTTGTCGGTGCATCCAATGATCTACATAGATTTCTCAACAGTTTTAATATTCAATATGAGATGGCACAAGAAGGTATTGATTTTAAATTTACTCCTCCATATAGTCCTCATTTTAATGGAATGGCAGAGGCAGCTGTCCGTTCGACTAAACATCACCTTAGACGTTTATTACAAGCAGTTCATTTTACGTATGAGGAGATGGGTACATGTTTGGCTCAAATTGAGGCTATTTTAAACTCACGCCCACTTACTGTCTTGTCTACTGATCCCTTCGACTTCACCGCACTCACCCCTTCCCATTTCTTGATAGGACGACCACTCACGTCAATTCCACATCCACAAGTTTTAGAAAAGGATATTAGCTGCATGGCATGGCATGGATATCGAATATATCCGGCAACAAGCAGTTTTGTGGTCCGGCTCGAAGGACCAAAACTGTTGAGTACAGTGTGAAGGTCTCGATGATGGTGACGAGAAATAAGTGGACTGTATGATACGCTGGTACAAACTGAATTGATTAAGAAACTGACATATGTATGTGCAACGCGGTGGCCCAAGGAGAAGTGTTCTGTGTGCGGCGCGAGTGCGCGACGCCGGCCGTACCGCGCCGCCCGTCGCCCGCACAGCCCGTCGCCTGCGTCCCCCGCACCGCCCGCTTCGCGCACCGCACCGCCTGGCTCAGCGACTCGTACGCGCTGCTTGCAGCACCCGAAGATGTCGAGGTTCGATTTTCGATATATTCCCGCCCACGTTGAGATAAGTGTTGAGGAAGTTAATTATCTTGAGCTGGAAGAGGGCAAATGTTATTGTATGCTCTCCGAATGTTGCCCCTCCTCGTCTTCACTTCAGCAACACGGTTGATCCCGTCAACACCAGGATAAACGTTAATGATTCTTCCTAATGGACATAATAATGGTGGAAGAGTCTTGTCCTTTATAAGGACTAAGTCGTTAGGCTTGAGTTCATTGTTAGAGGACGTCAACCACTTGGTTCTCTGCTGCAGAGTTGATATATATTCGTCTCGGAATCGGGCCCAGAAATGTTGCCGGATATATTCGATTCTCTTATAGCGCTCCGTGCGTCCTATCAAGAAATGGGAAGGGGTGAGTGCGGTGAAGTCGAAGGGATCAGTAGACAAGACAGTAAGTGGGCGTGAGTTTAAAATAGCCTCAATTTGAGCCAAACATGTACCCATCTCCTCATACGTAAAATGAACTGCTTGTAATAAACGTCTAAGGTGATGTTTAGTCGAACGGACAGCTGCCTCTGCCATTCCATTAAAATGAGGACTATATGGAGGAGTAAATTTAAAATCAATACCTTCTTGTGCCATCTCATATTGAATATTAGAACTGTTGAGAAATCTATGTAGATCATTGGATGCACCGACAAAGTTCGTCCCGTTATCAGACGAGATGCTTTGTGGCTTCCCCCGGCGAGCAATGAACCTGTTTAGCGCGGCTATGAAAGCTTCTTTCGTAAGTTCTGTAACAAGCTCCAAGTGAATAGCCTTAACTGGCATACACACAAAAATACACAGGTAGGACTTCAAGAGCCTGCAGCCTCGACCCTTACGATCTGCTATCAACACTGGCCCGGCATAGTCCACACAACAGTGTAGAAAGGGAAATTCTAAATTAGTTCTACCAGAAGGAAGTTGGCCCATTATGGGTTAAATAGTCTGAGCTTTGTATCTAAAACATTTCAAACATTTGTTCACAGTTGGTTTCAATAAATTTCTACCTTTTAGTGGCCAATATGTTTGACGTATATTAGATAATAACAACTGCGGTCCTGCATCTAATGACTTTAAATGGTACATACGAAATAATAATTTTCTTACATGATGTTTGCTACAAATGAGTATGGGATACTTAACATCATAGCTATACGGCGAGTTGTCCAACCTGCCACCCACTCGAATAATTTGATGTCCATCTATGAACGGTGACAAACTGAGCAATCGATTATTGCTTGGTAAAGCCTTGCCAGCCTTTAAGATAACAGACTCAGTGGGAAACATCTCAACGAATTTTGTAATTCTAGAGGAGTGAAGGTGTCGGTAAGTTTATTTGATTTATTTTTAGTATTATTTATAAATCTTTGTACATAAGCAATGATTCTTTGTAATTTATTGAAATTAGAATGTTTTTGTAACAAATCTGAAATTATATTTTGATTGTTGTTGTTAATTTTATTTGTAGCTAGACATATTTTTTCTTCGGTTTTTGGTTTTTGATTTTTATTTGCGTTTGGCATTGTTGGCCACGCAGACTCGTTTAATTTCAAAAACTGTGGTCTATGCCACCATAAAGATGAATCATTACTTAACTGATCAGCAGATAAGCCCCACGATACTAAATCTGCGGGATTTGATTTTGAGGGCACGTAGCTCCAAGCGTAACCATTTGTTTTCTCCTGTATTTCGTTTACACGATTACTAACAAAATGTTTAAAATGATTGGATTGAGACAATAACCACCCTAAAACTATGGTCGAGTCACACCAGAAACGACTTTTTTGAATATTTAATGTTAATGCTATTTTTACTTTGACAAACAGTCTTGCACCCAGTAAAGCTCCGCACAGTTCCAGTCGCGGAATAGTGACTGGTTTTATTGGTGCAACCCTATTTTTTGAAGCAAGTAACTGTATATTAATGTGACCTAAACTGTTAATGGACCTAATATATAAACACGCGCCGTAAGCATTATCTGACGTGTCAGTGAAAACATGAATTTCACTACTACTATGATCATTGCAAACAATCCAACGTGGTATTTTTAAATAGTTATGATATTGCAATTTATTAACAAAAGAAATCTAACGATCATTTATTTCTTTAGGCAGTCTCTCATCCCAAGAATACCTTTTTACCCATAATTCTTGCATAATGATTTTTGCTTCTACTATACAAGGGCCTACTAACCCCAAAGGGTCAAAAATTTGACTTATAATTGATAATAATATGTGCCTTTTAGTTGCATTTTTACTATTATTAATATTTATAGAAAATGACAATTTATCTGAATTTGGTTCCCAACTTAAACCTAAGGTTTTAGATACTTCATTTAACTTTGTGTCTGTAAATTCATGAGTGATAGATGATTCACAACTAGAAATTGCCTTTAGTACGTCAGGACTAAAGGCAATTGGCACTGCCATTTTCTTAAATTAAGTTTGGCATCTGACAAAGTTGCGGCCACGTCTTTAGCTAATTTAATTGTTTCATCGATTGACAAAGCTCCACTCAAAAAATCATCGACATAAAAATCATGTTGAATGGCATTCTTTATTTGTTGGTCACTTACAGTAGAAGCTAGACTTGTTAGACAGTAGCTAAATAGGGCGCTGATGCTGTCCCATAAGTTAATGTATTTAAAGTATATGTTTTCACTGGTTGACTGGAATCATAACGAAAAACTATTTGTTGTAATGACCGTTGACTTGGATTAATTTCTATGGCCCGGTACATTTTTTCAATATCGCCGGAAACCACATATTTATGCTGGCGAAAACGTATAATAATTGATAATAGGTCATCTTGGACGACTGGGCCCACCATTTGTAAGTCGTTAAGTGAAACACCGGACGTGGTGGCCGCTGATCCATCAAATACAGTACGTAATTTTGTAGTGGTGCTCGATTCACGAATGACACCGTGATGTGGTAAGTAATAATTAATTCTGGAGTTATCCTCGGACGAGAATCTTTTATTCTCAGTCATATGTCCTAAGGATTCATATTCTCGCATAAAGTTAATGTATTTTTCTTTAAATTTTGGATCACGTGAAAATTTTCTTTTTAATGAGGAAAACCTTATTTTGGCCAACTTTAACGAGTCGCCTAAGGCGTTGACTTCTTGTTTTAGAGACATTGAAACAACGAAGCGGCCGTCAGCATTACGAAATGTATTTGTTGAAAAACTTTGTTCGCATGCAATTTCTTCCACTGACATATTAGAGTGTGGTGAATCTAAGGTACCCAGTTCCCAAAACCGCGTAAGATCGGGATTAAAATCGCCTTGAGAAAACATACATAAATTAGAAAATTGTTGTTAAGTGCTGTTACATGTCTAGTAACCAACCAGCCTAATTTTGATTCGCGTAATGTTGGTTTATTTGTACCTAACTCGATAGATTCTCTTTCCAAAATATCCCAGAATATATCTGGATTTTTAAAGCAAATCTATGTTTGATGGTGTATTATATGTTGGATCTGCTAGTGTAATCCCTAGTGGTAAACGTATTCCACTGACGTCTATATATGAGGATGGAATGGATGGTGTAATGTTGGGGAGAACACTACAGTTTATATTAATTTTGTAATCACTACAAAGAGACTTCACTGTTACGGTGCAAGACTGTGTGCTAATAGTAACATGATTATCAAAACCTGATACAACTGTTGACACGCAGCGCCTCGGCAGTTGCAATTGGTCACAGAAGTTTTGAGTTACTAAATTAATTGCACTCCCATTGTCCAGCAGTACTCTCGCGTTGTGTTCCTTACCATTTTCGTCTATTACTCGCACGATAGCTGTGGATAGAAATATACGAGACGCAGTAGAATCTGTGATAGTACCACTAGTAAGTACAACACCTTCACTGTTAGATTTAGAGGTGGAATTGGGTTTTTGGAGATGTAACAGCGTGTTATGTTTATATTTACAATACTTACAACCCGTCATGTTGCATCTGTTACTCGTATGGCCTGGACGTAGGCAATTCAAACAAACTTTTAATTGTTTAGCCTTTTCTATGCGAGATTCGATTGAAAGAACTTTAAAAGATTCACAGTTAAATAAAGAATGAGATTGATCACATAACAGACATGTGACTTGTCATTATTTTCATTTATTTTTGTTTTATTTTTATTATTTAAATGAGTAGAATTATATTGGTTCTCATGATCCTCTAAACTTTCCAATAAGTCAGCTCGATTTCTTAAAAAGGTTATAAACATATCTAAACTCGTATGATCATTTAACTTATTTTTTTTGTTCTTCCCAATGACGTAAGGTTATGTTATCTAGTTTGGAAGACATCATAATAACAATTAAAGTATCCCAATATTGCGTAGGCTGCTTCAATGTAGTAAGCGCCCTTATATTTTTGGTTGTTATATCAACCAGATAACGAAGTGACTTACATGATTCCTTCTGTATACGTTCAAGGTTAAATAAGGCTTGTACGTCGTTATTAACAAGCAGACGATTGTTGTCGTACCGCTCAAGTAATGAATCCCATGCTATATTATATGTATCACTAGACACGGTAATATGTTTAATGATTAAAGCTGCACTTCCTTTAAGCAAAGCGCGAAGATAGTGAAATTTGGTAATATTGTCAATCTGTTTATTATTATGAATGACGGAAGCAAAAACATCCCTAAACTCAAGCCAGTGCTGATAGCTACCGCTGAAATGAGGCAAATCAATTTTTGGTAACCTTTCATTAGTACTGGCCTTGAAATCCTCACCTGATCGTGCGTCATTGAAGCTCGCTGCAGAATCACGACGTTTTGCTGCAAGTAGACAGCGCGCACTTGCCAACAGTGCAAAATATTCGTTCTCTAACTGCTCACGCTCAGAAGGCGACTCCACATACTCGCCGGACGATTCATCACAAAGCATCTCTATCTCGTCCTGCAAAGTGTCGAAGTCACTATTTAACGCTTCAATTTTACTTAGTCGGCACTCCAATTCAGCGATCTGCATATCGCTAAGCGCTTTGCAGCTTTTAAGGACATTTAAATATTTATTGAAAGTTGTAAGCTTAGCCTTCAACGATGATCGTTTCTTTATTAAAGTTTTGCGGTTATCAGGCATTATGAAAATTTGAAGGTAGGAAGAATATAAGCAAGCAAAAGTGAACTAATGCACTAATAACTTTGAATAACACGAATTGTGACTTCAAAAAAAAACGGTAATTAGCTACACAATAGAACAAAGGAAGCAGCTGCCCGTTCGCACCTTGTTCGCGCCCTCTGCCTATGTACATAAGAAACCGGTTTGTTATAAGCGGCGAACGAGTATGCAACAGCGACGATGATTTTAAATAAAAGGAAAACGTGAATTTAGCAAGCTTGACGGTTCAATGCTTTATGTGTGCTACAACTATAATGATGATGAATGAACTAGCGTAAACAAGAATAGTAATAGGAAAACTAATAGGAAAACTATAATAGTATGATGGCTCAATTGGGCTATTTTTGATGCTAGGCAAGGAAGGAAACAGAAAGATTTGGTAAAAGAGATAAGCGGGGAAAAAATAGGATAAATGGAACGAACTCACAACACCGTCTTATCCAACCACTAATATTTCTTCTCTTCGCCTTTGTTCTTCAAACTGTCCTCCGTCAAAATGTGAATGTCAACCGACGCCGACGCGTCGCCGAGCCTTCTCGAACAAAGAGGGTCCAAATTCCGCCCGTACAATGCGACGATTCCAACTGTTTCTTCAGTTTCGCGAAGGACCAAAGTCGCCTGCGTCCCCCGCGCCGCCCGCTCCGCGCACCGCACCGCCTGGCTCAGCGGCTCGTACGCGCTGCTTGCAGCTCCCGAAGATGTCGAGGTTCGATTCTCGACAGCTGGAATCTGCAAACAGTTTGTGGGTTTCTGTTAATGCCTAACTAATATTATATACTAGCTTCACCCCGCGGTTTCACCCGCATAAGTCTCGATATTCTGGGAATATCGGGATAAAAAGTATTCTATGTCCTAATCCAGGTTATGGTGTACCCATGTGACAATATACATCTAAATCCGTTCAGCCGTTTTCGCACGAATAAACAAACAAACTCATTTTCGCATTTATAATATTAGTGAGGAAGTTAGGATTATTTAGGAAGTTAGGATAGTTAGGATTAGGATAGGATGCGAAAGTGAGTTTGTTTGTTTGTTCAGTGTTGAGCTGCGTTTAAACGAAATCTACGTACTCCCCTTTGTTATATTTCAACAAACTTCTAGCTTTTGCTCTATACTTTTGAAGGATTTTCAGCGATAATAATTGTTTGAAATGTTTCTCTATTGATTGAATTGTAATTCGTTCAATTTGAGCTTTATTAACGATCATTGTTTTAAGGTTTGAGATGAAAACTCGGGTTTTAGAAGGTTTTTGAAGTGTGCGAAATCTTTATTATTTTTCCATTTTCTTGTTATTTTAAAACTCACACCTCCGATTGGATCATCCATGTGCACGATACAAAAATTAAAAGCATGTCCGGAGCTAACCAGAAAATGATGGCCTCTGATCATCAGCTTATCAGTCAAATTGCTCAGAGAACAGTCATATTTAGCATAATATAGAAATAGCGGTATTGAATAGGTTTCTTCTTAGCAAGCGTCATTCATCGTCGAGCACATTATCGGTTACCAGTCTTGGCATGAGCACCGTTTTGTCGACGGAAGAGTAGACAAAAATGACGTTCCGTGTAGACAGTACGACGGCAGCAAAGTAGAACAAAAAACATCGTGATATAAACTTTTACAATGTATCAATTAAAAAAAAATCTGCTGTCACAAGTTTGAGTAACGGTGTTCCACCGCGTACCTATAATTGATATCTACACACGCGGCAGCGTGTCAAGCCAAGTTCAAGTAACAGAACTGGCGAGCAGCATTTTACACGAACCATTTGGAGCCACTTTTGACCCCCTCATAACTCAAAAACTATTTCACATAAACGTGTCAAATTTGGCTTATATATTGAAACTTGCAAGATACATATGTACTCCAAATTTCATAAACACATCTCAAGCGGTTATTTAGATATTAACGTCCAAAAATCGTAATTTTTATCACTGACTGACCTATAGATCAAAACTCTAACCCAGTTCCAGATGACCTAGAAAGTTCAAATTTGGCATACAGATAAGTAATTAGGTGAATACAAAGGAATAAATCAGAAACTGGTAAATTTTTACCATTTTATTATAATTTTTCACTTAATTGATTCTAGTAAGAACACTTAACTTATACTTAGTGCCTGTAACTGTAATAATGTAAGAATCAGCAATCAACAATCAAAACTTATGACAGCCGGTCTTTATGTGGATTTGAAGGTCATCACGTGAATATATAACGAGTTGAATACCACCCTTAATTTTTTTTAACCCAAATATTTCCGCTTTAGTACTTATAACTAAGAGAATAGTCGACTTTCGTTTTTATTACGTTATTAACTGGGATTTAGTATTAATTATCGTTCCAATATTTAGCGCACATCAATAGATAATTTAATTTACGAATTAGAAGGAGTCAAGACCAAGTTTCAAATATAAGTCAGTAATGTATAGAATAAGAAGAAATTATATTTTGTTGTTACAAATAAATTTCAGGACTGACCATTGAACTTGGCACCCATTTAGATCTCACTTCTTTTGTCGTTGAAGTCAACAACCAAGGCATATATCATGTAATTTAAAGCGTCGAAGTGGAAAAATAGTGTTCTTTCACTCTTCTTTTAAATATTGCAATAGATTGGCTGGTAGGTTTGGGTTTGGTTAGGTTTGAGTTATTTTCTATATTTTCTTGTACCTTTGAAATGTTCGAGTGAATTGTTCATACAGTATCCGGATTTTTTTACGCGTTTATGTTTATACTTAATTTGGCCAAGTCGGGGCGGTATAACGTGCGCAGACGGTTGTACTCTACAATAGAGCTCTCTTGTGCCTTGATTTGACTTGGATCTAAATTGATAAGATGCACTCCATCTAAGGTTTTAACTCTGGAGAGTCCAACGTAAGCCTGTCCTTTACTAAATATAGAGGAGCCTATGTCGAGACGAGCCCGGTCAAGGCTAAGGCCTTGTGATTTGTGGATAGTAATAGCATATGCCAAGCAAATAGGGAATTGTTCCCTATGAACATATACATTACTGACTTATATTTGAAACTTGGTCTTGACTCCTTCTAATTCGTAAATTAAATTATCTATTGATGTGCGCTAAATATTGGAACGATAATTAATACTAAATCCCAGTTAATAACGTAATAAAAACGAAAGTCGACTATTCTCTTAGTTATAAGTACTAAAGCGGCAATATTTGGGTTAAAAAAAATTAAGGGTGGTATTCAACTCGTTATATATTCACGTGATGACCTTCAAATCCACATAAAGACCGGCTGTCATAAGTTTTGATTGTTGATTGCTGATTCTTACATTATTACAGTTACAGGCACTAAGTATAAGTTAAGTGTTCTTACTAGAATCAATTAAGTGAAAAATTATAATAAAATGGTAAAAATTTACCAGTTTCTGATTTATTCCTTTGTATTCACCTAATTACCTATCTGTATGCCAAATTTGAACTTTCTAGGTCATCTGGAACTGGGTTAGAGTTTTGATCAATAGGTCAGTCAGTGATAAAAATTACGATTTTTGGACGTTAATATCTAAATAACCGCTTGAGATGTGTTTATGAAATTTGGAGTACATATGTATCTTGCAAGTTTCAATATATAAGCCAAATTTGACACGTTTATGTGAAATAGTTTTTGAGTTATGAGGGGGTCAAAAGTGGCTCCAAATGGTTCGTGTAAAATGCTGCTCGCCAGTTCTGTTACTTGAACTTGGCTTGACACGCTACCGCGTGTGTAGATATCAATTATAGGTACGCGGTGGAACACCGTTACCCAAACTTGTGACAGCAGATTTTTTTTTAATTGATCCATTGTAAAAGTTTATATCACGATGTTTGTTGTTCTACTTTGCTGCCGTCGTACTGTCTACACGGAACGTCATTTTTGTCTACTCTTCCGTCGACAAAACAGTGCTCATGCCAAGACTGGTAACCGATAATGTGCTCGACGATGAATGACGCTTGCCAAGAAGAAACCTATCCAATACCGCTATTTCTATATTATGCTAAATATGACTGTTCTCTGAGCAATTTGACTGATAAGCTGATGACCAGAGGCCATCATTTTCTGGTTAGCTCCGGACATGCTTTTAATTTTTGTATCGTGCATGGGATGATCCAATCGGAGGTGTGAGTTTTAAAATAACAAGAAAATGGAAAAATAATAAAGATTTCGCAGACTTCAAAAACCTTCTAAAACCCGAGTTTTCATCTCAGACCTTAAAACAATGATCGTTAATAAAGCTCAAATTGAACGAATTACAATTCAATCAATAGAGAAACATTTCAAACAATTATTATCGCTGAAAATCCTTCAAAAGTATAGAGCAAAAGCTAGAAGTTTGTTGAAATATAACAAAGGGGAGTACGTAGATTTCGTTTTAACGCAGCTCAACACTGAACAAACAAACAAACTCACTTTTGCATCCTATCCTAATCCTAACTATCCTAACTTCCTAAATAATCCTAACTTCCTCACTAATATTATAAATGCGAAAATGAGTTTGTTTGTTTATTCGTGCGAAAACGGCTGAACGGATTTAGATGTATATTGTCACATGGGTACACCATAACCTGGATTAGGACATAGAATACTTTTTATCCCGATATTCCCAGAATATCGAGACTTATGCGGGTGAAACCGCGGGGTGAAGCTAGTATATAATATTAGTTAGGCATTAACAGAAACCCACAAACTGTTTGCAGATTCCAGCTGTCGAGAATCGAACCTCGACATCTTCGGGTGCTGCAAGCAGCGCGTACAAGCCGCTGAGCCAGGCGGTGCGGTGCACGGAGCGGGCGGCGCGGGGGACGCAGGCGTCTTTGGTCCTTCGCGAAACTGAAGAAACAGTAGGAATCGTCGCATTGTACGGGCGGAATTTGGACCCTCTTTGTTCGAGAAGGCTCGGCGACGCGTCGGCGTCGGTTGACATTCACATTTTGACGGAGGACAGTTTGAAGAACAAAGGCGAAGAGAAGAAATATTAGTGGTTGGATAAGACGGTGTTGTGAGTTCGTTCCATTTATCCTATTTTTTCCCCGCTTATCTCTTTTACCAAATCTTTCTGTTTCCTTCCTTGCCTAGCATCAAAAATAGCCCAATTGAGCCATCATACTATTATAGTTTTCCTATTAGTTTTCCTATTACTATTCTTGTTTACGCTAGTTCATTCATCATCATTATAGTTGTAGCACACATAAAGCATTGAACCGTCAAGCTTGCTAAATTCACGTTTTCCTTTTATTTAAAATCATCGTCGCTGTTGCATACTCGTTCGCCGCTTATAACAAACCGGTTTCTTATGTACATAGGCATCGGGCGCGAACAAGGTGCGAACGGGCAGCTGCTTCCTTTGTTCTATTGTGTAGCTAATTACCGTTTTTTTTTGAAGTCACAATTCGTGTTATTCAAAGTTATTAGTGCATTAGTTCACTTTTGCTTGCTTATATTCTTCCTACATTCAAATTTTCATAATGCCTGATAATCGCAAAACTTTAATAAAGAAACGATCATCGTTAAGGGCTTTTTTTTTTTTTTTTTTTAGGGTGGGAAATCATCAAATAACTTCTCCCGCTCTGGGCGGAGCGGGAGGGTGTGTCAGACTCTTACTGACTAAAACCCACCCGTATTCCTTCTTGTTGCCTGTGTTGCGGGGGCCTCGGTGACCCATAAGTACCTTCCCGCGACCCCGGCAGGCATCGGCCCTAGTGGACCCCTACTTTTGTGCTGACGACATCTCTTTGAGGCGCGCGTGGAATACGACGCGCCGTCGACCCGGGCCTGGTCCTTACCGGACGGTGAGCTACCCATTGCTCACCGTCCGCAGGCCCGCGCCTACGGTGGCCGGAAATCCGCCCGGGATTCCCGACGCCCTGGGCGTCTCCTGCGGCGGCTAGGGGCGAGAGGGCGCGAAACTTGCCTTTCCCTCAACCGTCCCGCCTCCTCCTTTGCGAGCATTACTGCTTCGCAGAAGGAGGTGACGGCTGCCCATGCCCTCTCGCTCCGTACCATGGCCTGAACCAGGGCCGGACGCGAGAGGTCTCTGCCGCCGATCGCCTCCACGAGGACACGGCGGTGCTCTGCCCAAGCCGGGCAGACCTCCACCGTATGCTCCACCGTGTCCTCCAGGCGATCCACACAGTGGTGACACCCGGACGTTTCCTCCCGCCTTATTCGACACAGGAACCTCCCGAAGCTGCCGTGTCCGGTGAGGACCTGCGTCACGCGGAAGGTGAGGACGCCGTGGCGCCTCTCCAGCCACTCCTCAAAGAGGGGACTTATCGCCGCAATCGTGGCGTGCCCAGCACTGGGTTGCAACAACCGTACTTTCCATGACGCCATGAGATCCCGCCGGAGCTCCGTCCGCTGTGCCGCGATTTCTCGCGGCAGCGGGCTTACGCCCCGATCGTTGAAGGCTAAGCTTACAACTTTCAATAAATATTTAAATGTCCTTAAAAGCTGCAAAGCGCTTAGCGATATGCAGATCGCTAAATTGGAGTGCCGACGTCAATGAAAACCAAACAAAATCTACGCCGTTTCTGTATATGTTGGGGTCGGCTTCCAGTCTAACCGAATGCAGCTGAATAATAATATTTTTTTTTCATTTCATTTTTGTTATGATCTTTGAGAGAAAAATATAAAAGATAGAGTACCTTCAAGTAGGTTATATAAAAAAATAAATTGAGTTTTTTTTTTTTTAATTTAAGTTTTGATCAAAAAGACGCAGCCTTCGGCAAAACAACACAAATTCCTATACCTAGATAGAGTATCTTGCCACTGGCCAACTACAAACAGTAAACTGACAAACAGATGAAGGGGATATCCCTTCATCCATCTTGCTTTCACATACTCCAAGCCATTTAAGAATGCAGCGAGCTTCTGGCACTAACTAGGATACCGGGGAAGAGTGGCGGCTATAGCCAGAATAAGCGGTTTGTGTGCAAATTTAGGAATTTCCTTCGTATTATTAAAAAAACTATTCATTTTGAAAATGTAAAATGTATACGTTATAGAAAAATATAGTTTTATTTTTATTAACGTACTTACGCCGTACTTTTTTTTTTTTTTTTTGAGGGTGGGAAATCATCAAATAACTTCTCCCGCTCTGGGCGGAGCGGGAGGGTGTGTCAGACTCTTACTGACTAAAACCCACCCGTATTCCTTCCTGTTGCCTGTGTTGCGGGGGCCTCGGTGACCCATAAGTACCTTCCCGCGACCCCGGCAGGCATCGGCCCTAGTGGACCCCTACTTTGTGCTGACGACATCTCTTTGAGGCGCGCGTGGAATACGACGCGCCATCGACCCGGGCC
This sequence comes from Atethmia centrago, assembly GCA_905333075.3. NCBI lineage: Eukaryota > Metazoa > Arthropoda > Insecta > Lepidoptera > Noctuidae > Atethmia > Atethmia centrago. The sequence continues at coordinate 11,478,185 of HG995386.1, read as the reverse complement.
TGGTCCTTACCGGACGGTGAGCTACCCATTGCTCACCGTCCGCAAGCCCGCGCCTACGGTGGCCGGAAATCCGCCCGGGATTCCCGACGCCCTGGGCGTCTCCTGCGGCGGCTAGGGGCGAGAGGGCGCGAAACGTGCCTTTCCCTCAACCGTCCCGCCTCCTCCTTCGCGAGCATTACTGCTTCGCAGAAGGAGGTGACGGCTGCCCATGCCCTCTCGCTCCGTACCATGGCCTGAACCAGGGCCGGACGCGAGAGGTCTCTGCCGCCAATCGCCTCCACGAGGACACGGCGGTGCTCTGCCCAAGCCGGGCAGACCTCCACCGTATGCTCCACCGTGTCCTCTGGGCGATCCACACAGTGGTGACACCCGGACGTTTCCTCCCGCCTTATCCGACACAGGAACCTCCCGAAGCTGCCGTGTCCGGTGAGGACCTGCGTCAGGCGGAAGGTGAGGACGCCGTGGCGCCTCTCCAGCCACTCCTCAAAGAGGGGACTTATCGCCGCAATCGTGGCGTGCCCAGCACTGGGTTGCGACAACCGTACTTTCCATGACGCCATGAGATCCCGCCGGAGCTCCGTCCGCTGTGCCGCGATTTCTCGCGGCGGCGGACTTACGCCCCGGCGTTTCGCCTCCTCGCGCCACTCCCATACGTGCGCGAGGACTTTTGCCTCCAGATCCCATGGCGGACTTACGCCGTACTAAAGGATTATTTTGTTTTTTAGAGATTGGTTTGGATGTTTTTTCCATCGAGGAAACTATAAGTAATCTTGTTTCTAAAGTGTATGATTTATAGAGTGAATCATTAAAGTAGTAAAGTAGTAGTTTGTAGTAAATATGTATGTGTATTATAAGCTTGTAACCTATTTATGTATTTCTGTACCTATTCTATTTATAATCTATTATGTTATCTATTAATATTTTTTGTTATTTTTATTTCCTCTCAGAGCACCTGCCATCTTATCTCTTCAACACCCTTGGTTGACTGGTAGAGAATCCCTAAGGCATTAAGTCCGCCTTTGTACTTAACTGTGTGCGAGAAGTTTAAATAAATCAATAAATAATAAATCATTAAATATATTAAATATTAATTGCATAACTTAAGGTTAAGTAAGTAATAACGATGCAGCGAGGGATCAAACGGACGCAATTATTTCACATACAAAAAAATGTTGTTTAATATGTTTTGTAATAAATTACCATGAAAATGAAAAATGGTTTGGAGAATTTTTAATTAGTGTTGCTTTAACGAAAATATAATAATACATCTAGCTTTAGTGTTCCAAACAGATAAATTTATTTATTTCTTTTTTTTTACGCAGTTCGGGTCTGGATCGCGCAAGACTTTAGGCGGTCGGAGCCAGAGGGGCCGGTCATTGGCTACATGCCCATTCTTCTCCATATACGGGTACCTTCCTGGATCCGACCTCGCTTGGTCTGGCGACTGGCTTGCGGCTTGGGGTCACGGTATGCGCTCCACACATATGCCCTTGTGGCACGGACTTGGACTGACTGGGTCACCACGGACTTTGTTGTCAAAAAAGTGCAGGCCGCTTTTCAGGACATGCGACACTTAATGAAATAATCCGCCGGTCTCTTGCCAGCATCAATGTGCCTGCTCTTCTTGAGCCGACTGGCATTGTCAGAGATGATGGTAAGAGACCTGATGGTGTGTCTTTGGTTCCATGGAGTTTGGGACGGATGCTTGTGTGGGTAGCTACCTGTGTAGACACACTGGCACCGTTCCATCTCCAACGAACTACTTCTAAAGCGGGTGCTGCGGCGAAAAGCTGGCGGATTTCTCGCGCAACGCATCAGCATTGCAATTCAGCGAGGAAATGCCGCCAGCATCGTTACAACGCCTCGAGGGCCTTTTTAGGTATAACTTAGTTTTAATTTAATTTAGTTAATGTTAATAATCATCTTGTAATTTAGTTATGTAAAAAGAAAGAAAGAAAAAGTATTTATTGGGACTCGCACAAGAGATCACAAATTAAACTAAAAAACACTCATAGAAACATAAAAAGAAACAAAGTTAACTTAAAATAAAAACAAAAAGTCCTGTACGAGGCCAAAAGGCTCCTATCTCAGCATAATTCTGCGGTACTTATAAAATAAGTGTCGCAGCGCTGGTATTCTGATAGGGCCCACTGTTATGTCACGGAATACAGATATAAATAAAAAATAAAATAAACGTGTGATTAAACCTATAAAAATAAAATAGTTATTAAATAAAACCCATGTACCACCCATAAACCGCGTGTCAGAAAACGACGGAAAAAAATAAATGACAATGATAATGAAAATGTAAATAAATGACGTAATTATTTTTCTTCGAACGTTACACCTAATTGGGACAATAATTAAGGCCGTTACTTTTGAATTTTACAAGAACTCCGTATTGTAAAATCTGACAGAACGCCTTTACCATGCGTCGTAGGTTTTTGTCGAAAATATATATAAGTACAAAAGCCCACCAGTCAACCTTGAGAGCCACGAAATAAACCAGAAAGCTATAGAGTAGAATTGAAAAGAATACTCTTTACACCATCAAAATTACAGATATAAAAGTATACATTTTACATAGGGTGACGCAATGGGCGGTCTTATCGCTGAAAGCGATCTTTTATAACCTTTAGATGAATTAAGGGGGAAGGAGAGACAATGAACAGGGAAATATAATAAAATGGCTAACAAAACTGGCCTCAAAGTGCTAGAAATATGTAAATGGCCTGTCAATACAACTTCATGTTAATTCTGTTGTCGTATTAAAACTCTGTATTTTTGTCCTGCTAATAAATTAAGTTAGAATTTCTCGTAGACAATGGTGCCGATTCCCTTGTTCACAAACTAAACTAAATTTAAGTTCAGTGCCTCTTTTTCTTTCTATTTCATTAAGAAAAGGACAGAAGATAAATTTTAGTTTAGTCCTGTCAAATTAATCAGCGCCTGTCACTACTCCATACAAGTGTAGCTGTGATTAAAAACTTGCCTACTAAAATTACGTCAATTTACGTCAAGCGGTGATTAATTTGACAGGACTAAACTAAAATTTATCTTCTGTCCTTTTCTTAATGAAATAGAAAGAAAAAGACGCACTGAACTTAAATTTAGTTTAGTTTGTGAACAAGGGAATCGGCACCATTGGCCATTTAAATATTAACTCAGTAGAATGTAAACAAAAATATCGAGAGGTGTCGTAGGACACCTGCGCCCTCATTGCGTAACACAGTATCAATCACAATCTGAATGATTTTGAAGGATATTGCTAATCTATTCCTAGACTAGACAAACTTTTCGAACATATGAAAAATGTCCGAAAATTTTGTGTGCAGACAAAATTTTCGGACACAACGTAAATGACGCAATTAATGTTGTTGAACTGTCAAAATAAAACTCATTGCTACTGTGTGTTAATCAATTACCCCGCTGGTTAGAACGAGGTTCTTTTTGCTTTTGCACACTTTTTTTTTTTGTTTTTGGGTGGGAAATCATCAAATAACTTCTCCCGCTCTGGCCGGAGCGGGAGGGTGTGTCAGACTCTTACTGACTAAAACCCACCCGTATTCCTTCCGTTGCCTGTGTTGCCAGGGGCCTCGGTAATCCTTTTATACCTTACCGGACGGTGAGCTACCCATTGCTCACCGTCGGCAAGCCCGCGCCTACGGTGGCCGGAAATCCGCCCACAATTCCTGACGCCCAGGGCGTCTCCTGCGACGGCTAGGGGCGAGAGAGCGCGATTTTTTTTCTTTCCCTCAACCGTCCCGCCTACTGGCTTTTTTTTTTGCACACTTGGCGAATCAGAGCAAGACCGAAAAAAATATAATATTTTGTTACGTGTAGAGTTTAATGTGCTGTTATAGGTCTCCACGCGTTTGGCTTAAAAAAAAGAAAGATTAACTTCAGGATGTTATATTTTAGGATATTATAATTTGGGATAGTTAAACTAAGAACTGTTATATTTTTATTTTTGTTCCCCCTAGCGGTAAACTAACATAAGCCCAGAGGCCAGGTGGTTGGGTATTGAATTGAAAACAAACAAGAAACTATCTTCAATACAGTATAATTATAAAATTAATTCTTCACAACATAACACACGGTAGCCGATACGGGGCTACCGTCTTAAAAATGAGGTAGGCGACTACTGTGAAAGCCTACTTTTGCCAGCCAGCTTATAATTCAGCGGATAAAGCTTCGGTCGTGGGGAGTTGGAGATAAACCCAGTACTGTTCCTTTTAAAAGTTCTAATTTAATATTATTAATTTGAATATTATTGTTTAACCTTCCAGTTATTATGTATGTTAATATTTATTAAATGGGCGCCAGGGACTTTGAAGAGTCCCGGATCCTGGAGCCGACGAAGGTGTCCAATATTCGTCTGGATGAACGAGGATTGTCGAACCCAAGATCCTCTATTTCAATTTAGTTGTCAGACCGGTTTCCACTACAGAAAACCGGACTGCGGTAAACAATAGGTTCCTACTGAAACCTTATTATAATAGAAAAGTAATAAGGTATAAAAAAAAAACCGTCCCGCCTGCGCTTTCGCTAGACGGGGTCTGCCAGCCGCACAGTCGTCTCCACAAGAGGCTTCGAGTTGCCTCGAGGAACGGGTCTCGCGTCCAGGTCCCAGACTCTCCTCTAGATACTGGCGGCGAGACGAATCTCTCGAGGTGCCTCTCCTGGAATTGACAATACGGGGACCTAATAATATAAGGGAGGCAAATTAACCTTCCGGGAGGTGACTGAGCTTGGAAATCTAAAAGGCTAATACATTAGCCGGTTAACTTGGCCTTGTTTCAAATACAACATAAGGAGTTACGACTTCTGTTTGCCTGATCCTGAGCGGTGGGACAATAGGAATGAAGATTACCCATGTGGCATCCATCAACTCCGCAACAAGAACTTGTTGCGTATCCCTGAACAAGAATCTAATCCATTGTTAACATTGAGGAATATCCCATGAAATATCTAAGGCAAATAGTCAGCAGGTGAAGTACTCACGGTTGGCTTAGGGAAAAAGCACTTGACTGTAAGATCCTCGACTGGCTGGAAAATAGTCTGCGTATGCGCAATTTGGAATCCTGTAATAAATATCCATGGATCACTAGAATATCCTTTTAACAACCAGGGAAGGACTCACAGACCACTTCTAGGCACTATTACCACCAAATCCTTACCTTTTAAAACATGGAATTAGTTTTCCAGTATCACTCAAGCGTGTTCAAGGGCAAATAGACGCCACCACTCTTTAATAATCCTGTCACGGATTACAAACCGGAAATAGACAGACTATTTCTAAAATCTCCCATATTTCGGGTAAAATGATTATAAGATAAATACTACACCAAGATAATAAATTCTTGAAAATCACTAACAACATTCCAACGTGACGTTTAAACTCTGAAACAATAAGAATCTTCATGATCTAGACCAACAAACAATTTATTTATAAATCCCAATTCTAAAACTTGTCTTGATCGGGGTAATTATTCCGAAATATTAATTGGGGTAATTAACAACGTACAACCTGGCTACATTATGTCAAAGATAAATCACAGATTAAAAATGGATTTATTTGACATCGAAGTTTCTAGAAGAAAAGTCTATATTGTAAAAACTATTTCATTTCCGCTTTCGGTTATTTATTTTATTATTAAGTTTTACTGAAAGCTGAAAATTAATAAGGATTGTTCCATACGATTTAATTCGATGGTTGGCAATCAATAAGTTCAATTATTGATTAAACTACAACTGTGAACCGGCGACCATCAGATGTCGTTTCTAAACGACAGAATCTGACGTTCGACTGGATGACAGTTGGAATGTAAACATTATATTTATTGTTCTAATTAATTGTGAAAACCTGTTATCAGGGTTTAGAAAATTGATTTAATGTTAGAAAGTGTTTACTAAAGAGTCCAGTGACGAAATATAGTTGAAGGAATGAGTCCTTCCATCAAGTGCAGACCAAAGTTACTTGCACAACTACAATGAAATAAATTACTTAGAAACCTCACAAGGTACTACTAATGTTTTCAGGTAAATGCTACTTTACTTATTAGTAATGCAGCTGTGTAATACCAACCCTTGGTAGGTACTCAAATTTACAACGTAACAGTACCTCCCCAACCACCAGAGATTTGACCCCTAGGGCAAATCTCGACGCTGGCCCTCCAGCGTCAAAGCAGACTCCAAGAGTCAAACACGTCTACAACAATCTACAATGTTCATGCCTGAAAACAGGAACAGAAAAAGAAAAGAAAAAAAAAATACGTGGAAGCTGGTGTACGATTTCTATTTGTCATAGCTGATGTAAACTTAAATGATACTATATAGGTAGGATAAGGTATATACATAAACAATACAGAATTCTAGTTACACTTCAAGTATAGAGTAACAACCCGCTCTATTAGGCGTCATTGTAGTAGGCTTTGGTTGTCGGGTCTACAATTCCGCCCGTGTTTTATGGCTTATTTTTAATTATCCATGTAACCTTTATTAAATATACTAATTTGGGTTTTCATTTTAAACTACATAAACCTACGACCTAAAAGAATTCTGGTCACACTTCAAGTATAGAGTAACAACCCGCTCTATTAGGCGACATTGTAGATGGCTTTGGTTAACGAGTCTACAATTCCGCCCGTGTTATATGGCTTATTTATAGTTATCCATGTGACCTGTGTAATATATACTATTTCTCCTGGAGCGAGTCTAATCCATTTACAAACATGTAAAAGACAAGCTCCAAAAAGAGTAAAAATATAAGTCTGACCTACTATATTTATATAGGAGAGACCACCCTACTCCATCGTACACCACCTTTTACAATGAGCTGACAGCCTATAATAATGCTGAGCTGGTACACAAATAATACCAAAAGAAATTAGATGCTACAAAATAATGAAAATTGGCTAACCGTCTTCCATAAAATGAACGAGACGGTTATTCGCCCCGGAAAAAAAAATACCAACTTAAACGTTTTCCATCAATGCAGCCTACACGCCCGCCATTATGGCCTCCAATCTCAGGACTATCATTTTGCTGCCTTACCAGCAGTCCGGAGGTTTTATACACTCTACAGGGGTGTCAAACCTGCAACAACCACAGACTACAAACAACTTTTAAACAATCTCCTTCTCTACTCCATATAGCTCACAAATGTGAACCTACGGTTTTCTAGCACCGTGCATATACAGCTACCAATGCTAAATTAAAAACCAGCAACCTCAAGGCATATACAGCCCTCAATGGTCACTGCGACCAACGAATTTAAATTATATTTTAAATTCGAAGAAAATATACAAAAAAAATTAATCCTTGCTACATGGTGATTTGAAATCCTTGATATGCCATGTGCCAAGGTTTTTACCGGAACTACAGCCTTCCAATTCATACACTAAGGGTGAAAGTTTTTTCCTAATTATACATCTCTCGTATTTAGGTGCTAATTTGGCCATAAAGAATTTGGAGGCGTCACTCTGGGGATATGTTTTCTTCCACACAGTGTCGCCTACCTCAAACTCCGCGTGCCTCCTACTACTATTATAATAACGAGCACTACGTTCATGAGATTTGATGAGCGCGTCCTTTACTTTATCGAAGATACCATCCAATGCCCCTAGCTGATTTGCATATGAACTGCGGGAAGCGCAGGCTAGAGTGGGCTGTCCAACGGTAACATCGCCGAAGACATCACCACAACTAACTGCCTCTCTGCCATGTACTAGGAAGAACGGTGTAAAACGAGTGACTACATTTGTGGAGGTGTTCATAGCGAATTGGATCCTTGAGATGTTCACATCCCAGGATCGATGATCATCCTCCACGAGAATTGATACCGCGGTCATTATGGTACGGTTATAGCGTTCCACGGTGTTCACGCTTGGGCAATAACGAGGTGTGAAGTGGATTTGAGGTATTTTGTACCTCTCCAAGAGTGAACGAAACTCATTACCCGTGAATTGCGTCCCGTTGTCTGCTATCACCGTACGGGGTATACCGTGTACGAGGAAAACGCCGTCTTCTAGTTTCTGTGCTATAGCCTTACCAACAGCTCTACGTAAAGGAAACAGTAAACAGTACTTCGTAAAGCAACACACGACAACTAAGAGATATGTGAATCCCGCTCTAGACCGTGGCAACGGACCTACTAAGTCAATGCTTAAGGTTTCAAATGGTTTGGAACACTCTTTCGCATCACCTAAGAGACCGGGAGGAGGTAATTGTGAGTGTTTATATGCGGCGCACGTATCGCATTTACCAACGTAGTTAATCACATCCTTATACATGTTAGGCCAGTAGTATCGGAGTGCAAGTCCTTTATAGGTTTTATACACTCCAAAATGTGGTGATAATTCGCCACTATGGTGACTCTTCAATAATTCTTGACGATTGCCCTCCGGTACTACCTGCTTCCAATCATAGTCACTAGCCACCCCGAATTTATTTTTTGAATAACGGTATAGTTTATCCTCCTTAATAATAAAGTTAGGACACGATCTGGGGGTACTGACACATTTATCCCATAACCCTTTAAACCAAGTGTCCGTGTCAGGCACTTTAATTTCCAGCACCGGAACGCCACGAGATAAGGCATCTGGAACCACATTGTCCCTGCCCTTGCGGTGTTCAATAGTGAAGTTATAAGGTGATAACCGACAACCCCAACGAGCTAATCGACCAGAGGGATTGTTTAAATTAAAGAACCATTTTAAACTCGAGTGGTCGGTTATCACTTTAAATGCAGGACCGCCTTCTACATAAGGACGATAGTGTTCCACGGCGAAGACTACAGCGAGAGCCTCACGCTCCGTTGCTGAATAATTGCGTTCCGCCGGATTAAGCGAACGACTGCAGTAGGCTATTGGGTGCTCCTCCCCATTCATAACCTGAGTCAGAGTGCCCGCTATCCCAAAACTGGATGCGTCACAATGAATCTCAAAAGGTTGTGAGAAATCTGGACAAGCCAATACTGGAGCAGACACCAATGCCTCTTTCAAGGTTGAGAACGCGGTTTCTGTTTCAGCCGTCCACTCAAAAGGCGGCGCTTTTTTGCTTGTACTTGTTAGTGCGTTTAAAGGGGCTGCTATCGAGCTAAAGTTTTTAATAAAACGTCGATAGTATGAGGCCGTTCCAAGAAACATTTTCACTTCCTTACGAGTTGTAGGTGTTGGAAAGTCGACAATTGACTGAACTTTCGACGGATCAGTGTGTAAGCCATGCTCATCCACTTTGTAACCAAGATATTTTAGTTCTCGTCGAAAGAAACAGGACTTTGGTAAATTAATTGCCAAATTAGCCTGCTTTAGTTTGTCTAAAACTCGTTGAAGAAGCGAAATGTGCTCCTCGAAGGTTGATGAGCAAATAATGATGTCATCTAAATATACGAACACCTTATTATCAAACTCCGGGCCGAAAAGTCTGTCCATTAAACGCTGTTGGGTGGCGGGGGCTCCCGTCAACCCAAAGCACATAACTTTAAACTGGAACAAACCTCGACCGGGAACCGTGAACGCGGTTTTTTCTTTGGATGAAACGGAGTCCAATTCGATTTGCCAAAAAGCAGATTTCAAATCAATCGATGAAAGGTATCGCGCGTCCCGCAACTGGTCTAAGATGTGAGAGACGTAGGGTAGTGGATACGCATCCTGCTTGCTGACCGCATTCAGCTTTCGGCTGTCCAGGCAAAATCGCCATTCCCCATTAGGTTTAGGAGCCAGTAGAACCGGGTTATTCCACGCACTATTGCTAGGTTCCACCACTCCCATCTCCAACATCTCATCCAGCTGTCGGTTTAGTTCCTTGAGGCGTTCAGGTGATAAAGGATAATAACGCTGTTTAATAGGAGGAACATCTCCTGTGTCTATTTTATGACGCAGCAGATGGGTACGACCCAATCCTTTAGCCTCAAAGGAAACCTTTTTGAAATCTTTAATTAATAACTCCGCTTCATTCTTTTGTTCCGCTGTTAATTCGTCAAACGGCTGTAGGTGCCTAACCTCCGAGACACATGTATGACCTCTATTGTTTTGTATATATTTAAATGGTAATTTATTAAAAATTTTAGGTGCCAAATTAAAGGCTTTCCAAAAATCAACGCCAAAAATCAACGGCGTGGTAATGTCTGGAATAATATAGAATTTAATAACCTTAGTCACTCTCATGAGAGTCACTGGTAAGAATAAATAACCCTCCACGGATGCCCGCGAATCATTGGCAGTTATGATGCTGCCCAACTGTCTATCGGCGTGTAGAGTCGCACCAGCCCTTATGAATTGTTGGCCAACATCGGAACCCAACACTGAAATGCTAGAACCCGAGTCGAGTAAACCGTAATATTGCACATCATTTATAGAAACTGTTAAATGTGGACGACTATCGCCCGTGGTCTTATAGCGTACTGTTTCTACCCTTAGTGAATGAAAAAATAATTTTAAAAATTTTAAATAATTGTCCCAATCGGACTTATCAAAATTTTGGCTGTAGCTCCGTAAATTTAGTTTTTTGAAGTGCAGGTTGGACAGGACTGAGCATCCTTCTGCTTTTTACTGCACGTAGGGCACGATGGTGCACGTACGCCCTTCTTGCCGCAACGGTAACACACAATTGCTTTGGATTTGCATTGTGATAACGAGTGCCCCTTAACCCTACAACGAACACAGAACAACGAATTAGAATCATTTTGCACGACTTCAATCCTTTGTGAACCTTTCGGGGCTTTGTATGCCAAGTCTGCTGCAACAAAAGAAGACGTTGGTTTGGGCGGCTCATGGAATTGAGCCCTGCTATGAAAGCCTAGCTCCAGTTGTCTACACTTCTCTTTTAACTCGTCCAGCGTGTTGATAACCATTATTGACAATCCCAACGTGTATTCCGGTCTCATGTTGAACTTGATCCGTGCCAAACGATCGCGTTCTGGAACCCTATAAGATAGCCTATTGTAAAGATTCTCCATGACTGCTATAAATATACAAGACAGCTCAGTCGACCCTTGCGTTCTATTTGTTATTTCAGAAATGAGACGCATATCGTAATCAGGCGGAGCGAAAGCTGTGAGTAACTGCTGCTTCAGTTCCGCCCAATCAATAACCGACGCTTTAATTCCTCGGTACCACAATACAGCTCCGTCCGAGAAAAGATCTAGAGCAGATTGATGTAAGGAGGCTTCGCTAATACCTCTGGCCTCGCAAAGCTCCTCAAGACGCTCAATAAACGCTTTCACGCAACCCGTACCGTCAAATTTATGTCCTAGGGATTTAACCGTCTCTTTGTTGTAGGAAATGATGACGTCCTTCGTCTGCAAATTTGACTGTACGTTCGTTGTCTCCTCGGCGATGGTAAATGATTGATGGAAACTCACGTTAACCGAATCAATTTTAGACAAATAACCGCTTAGCTGTTTGTCAACGGCTGCATAATCGGTACTAAGTTCAGTTGTGGGAGTAATCCTACTGAAACGATGATACAGGTGGAAACCTAAAGCCTTAGCGCGGTTAAATTTTTTGAAATTGGACGGGTACCTGTCTAGTATTTCACCAATTTCTGACAGTTTGGCCCTAATTGCTTGTAATTCGGTTTCCGGATCTATATTTGTCTCCACGATATCGTCGGTACTTATCAACTTACTGAGATCCCTAATTTGTACTCGTAGTTCCCCTACTGTTGAAGCGGGTTTCGCGTCTCGGACCAGTACTTCATATATGAGTTCATCTTTGTGAAGTAAATTGAATTTAATGGGTCGCTCCATTTTGTAAAATTAATGATAATTTAAACTTAACTGAAGCATAAACTGGCTGTCACAATTTACAATATCGAGCAATATGCAAATATTATCTATAGTTAACGCAGTTACATAAATAGCAGTCTTATAGTTTAAGTTTATTTTATTTTTATAATACTAGGTTTTTGTATCCAAGGACAATAGTCCTGGTGTTATGTTAAGGGACACAGGTAAAATAAAATTGTAAAGTGTATAAAGCAGCAAGAAGTGTAAAAAGTAAATTATAGTGTATAAAACAGTACAAACATAAACATGAACACGTGAACAAAGGATTCCGCGCGACGGTTTTTTTTTTTTTTTAAATTAGAATAACTGGAAGGCTCTAGAAACAGTACTCTGGTTTGTAAGGTACAGCAAAGACGTAACCTCTATCTCCAACTAATACACACGTTGGTCGCCACTGTTATATTTTTATTTTTGTTCCCCCTAGCGGTAAACTAACATAAGCCCAGAGGCCAGGTGGTTGGGTATTGAATTGAAAACAAACAAGAAACTATCTTCAATACAGTATAATTATAAAATTAATTCTTCACAACATAACACACGGTAGCCGATACGGGGCTACCGTCTTAAAAATGAGGTAGGCGACTACTGTGAAAGCCTACTTTTGCCAGCCAGCTTATAATTCAGCGGATAAAGCTTCGGTCGTGGGGAGTTGGAGATAAACCCAGTACTGTTCCTTTTAAAAGTTCTAATTTAATATTATTAATTTGAATATTATTGTTTAACCTTCCAGTTATTATGTATGTTAATATTTATTAAATGGGCGCCAGGGACTTTGAAGAGTCCCGGATCCTGGAGCCGACGAAGGTGTCCAATATTCGTCTGGATGAACGAGGATTGTCGAACCCAAGATCCTCTATTTCAATTTAGTTGTCAGACCGGTTTCCACTACAGAAAACCGGACTGCGGTAAACAATAGGTTCCTACTGAAACCTTATTATAATAGAAAAGTAATAAGGTATAAAAAAAAAACCGTCCCGCCTGCGCTTTCGCTAGACGGGGTCTGCCAGCCGCACAGTCGTCTCCACAAGAGGCTTCGAGTTGCCTCGAGGAACGGGTCTCGCGTCCAGGTCCCAGACTCTCCTCTAGATACTGGCGGCGAGACGAATCTCTCGAGGTGCCTCTCCTGGAATTGACAATACGGGGACCTAATAATATAAGGGAGGCAAATTAACCTTCCGGGAGGTGACTGAGCTTGGAAATCTAAAAGGCTAATACATTAGCCGGTTAACTTGGCCTTGTTTCAAATACAACATAAGGAGTTACGACTTCTGTTTGCCTGATCCTGAGCGGTGGGACAATAGGAATGAAGATTACCCATGTGGCATCCATCAACTCCGCAACAAGAACTTGTTGCGTATCCCTGAACAAGAATCTAATCCATTGTTAACATTGAGGAATATCCCATGAAATATCTAAGGCAAATAGTCAGCAGGTGAAGTACTCACGGTTGGCTTAGGGAAAAAGCACTTGACTGTAAGATCCTCGACTGGCTGGAAAATAGTCTGCGTATGCGCAATTTGGAATCCTGTAATAAATATCCATGGATCACTAGAATATCCTTTTAACAACCAGGGAAGGACTCACAGACCACTTCTAGGCACTATTACCACCAAATCCTTACCTTTTAAAACATGGAATTAGTTTTCCAGTATCACTCAAGCGTGTTCAAGGGCAAATAGACGCCACCACTCTTTAATAATCCTGTCACGGATTACAAACCGGAAATAGACAGACTATTTCTAAAATCTCCCATATTTCGGGTAAAATGATTATAAGATAAATACTACACCAAGATAATAAATTCTTGAAAATCACTAACAACATTCCAACGTGACGTTTAAACTCTGAAACAATAAGAATCTTCATGATCTAGACCAACAAACAATTTATTTATAAATCCCAATTCTAAAACTTGTCTTGATCGGGGTAATTATTCCGAAATATTAATTGGGGTAATTAACAACGTACAACCTGGCTACATTATGTCAAAGATAAATCACAGATTAAAAATGGATTTATTTGACATCGAAGTTTCTAGAAGAAAAGTCTATATTGTAAAAACTATTTCATTTCCGCTTTCGGTTATTTATTTTATTATTAAGTTTTACTGAAAGCTGAAAATTAATAAGGATTGTTCCATACGATTTAATTCGATGGTTGGCAATCAATAAGTTCAATTATTGATTAAACTACAACTGTGAACCGGCGACCATCAGATGTCGTTTCTAAACGACAGAATCTGACGTTCGACTGGATGACAGTTGGAATGTAAACATTATATTTATTGTTCTAATTAATTGTGAAAACCTGTTATCAGGGTTTAGAAAATTGATTTAATGTTAGAAAGTGTTTACTAAAGAGTCCAGTGACGAAATATAGTTGAAGGAATGAGTCCTTCCATCAAGTGCAGACCAAAGTTACTTGCACAACTACAATGAAATAAATTACTTAGAAACCTCACAAGGTACTACTAATGTTTTCAGGTAAATGCTACTTTACTTATTAGTAATGCAGCTGTGTAATACCAACCCTTGGTAGGTACTCAAATTTACAACGTAACAGAACGTTAGAGACCCATAGGCATACCGACCGCTACTATGGTTGAACTTAAACTGACTGAGCTGAACAAAAATGACGTCTGATTAGCCAGGCAGCGATTACGAGGCGCTGATCCAGCATCAACCCCTAAAGTTAGGTTATAACAGTGCAATAAGAAAATTCGTTCCAATTTTAATTAAGGTAACGGCAATTAATTTTAATCCTGCCTATTTACTGAGTTTAGTGCGCCTGTTTCACAAGATTCAAGCAATGATTAGGTAATCTACAGACCAATAAAAAAAGGATTTGAATGAAATTACCTATCAGATAAGTTAACCAGCGTAATATTTGCGTAGCACACTTACAATGGCAATGTCATCAATTTTGACAGTTCAGCAACATTCCTTGCGTTATTTACGTTAAGATCAGACGATTTTTTCTAACATATGAAGCGATGGATTACGAATTTATTTTAAAATCCTTTGGATTGTGAAGAAGAGAAAATGATACCAAACACTGTGGTTATGGCTATATCGGACTATCAGCAACATCACGTTATTCCCTTAACGTTCGTGTAATCTGAAGACTTGTTCATAGAAACGGGAAATCATCCCAATGTTGATCTCAATTATAATAAAAAGATAAAAAAATAAAAGATGTTGTTTTTTTTTAATATGGCTACATTACATAGTCACGGTAATATTATCTATACAGTATTGTAACTGGGCCGTATCTTTGAAATAAATGCCTACAGCCGCGCGGTACGTAAACATGCGATAGGGCTGCCCGCCTCCAGCATTTTAATTTCATTTGCCTACTTTGTGTTCCATTTAGTTTTGTGATTGTATGTAATAAAATACTTTGTTAATTGAATAGGAAGTGTTAAATAAAAATGCGTGTTGTTTTTGATTGGTAAATATAATTAAACAACCATGTTTATGTTTGAATAACAAATTGGTCTTATAAAGCGACCGAAAAATATTTACGCCTCGACTGAGACATACGAAATGCTTTATTATTAAATTTTAAAGTATAAAAAATCCGCATTCTAATATAAAGCTTAATTAACAATTGTTTTGGGAAACATGGACAAGGTGGAGAAAAGGAATATATTTTACTTGGTTATAGATACCTGCAGCTACTTTACAATTTATATGTTTGGTTTTAAATGAAGTTCGGAATATTTCCTCCATTTTTGCTATATATTCGACAAAATCATCGCTGGGTACAATAAAAAAACTAAGCAAATTAATCTTCAAAAACAGCACAATATATCCTACTCGTCATATTAAATATGTACTTTAACTTATTTTTAGTGAAATAATCGCGCAGTTATTGTTAAAAAAAGCACACCATCCGTTCATCACTGCGGCACAGTCGCGACAGTCTCCATGCCGAGCGCATGCCGAGATCGAGGCGCGTAGGCATAGCTCGCGCTTCGTCTGTTTGTATGAAGTTATACTGTATAGATAATATTACCGTGACATGGTGATACAATACCCCCTGTATTGTCGCATCTATTACCTACAACTGCATCGGCAAAACGTTTAATCGATTTGGGTTCACCTTAACAAACACAGCTACTTCTACAAAAGCGTAGGTATTTGTTTCAATTAATTTCACGTCGTTATTTGTTGACTTATATTACTAAAGATATTAATAACTTTAGTAATATCAAGTGACAAATATTATTAACTTTAGGAGAAACTATAACTGGACGTAGTTATGCGAAAACGTTCCAACCCACAAGTCACTCAAAATTGCGATAAAGTGACCAGTATACCTTTTTTGAGTACTTACATCATTCTAGCAAAAACATTCCAGTCCTCGTGTAATATTTCTCTATTTATAGTACTCACTGTATGTTCCAATCCACACTTTTACCAATCAAGTACTTTCATTGAAAAATGGAATGTATTTATCCGTCTGAAACGTTTTTATTGAATACGATTCATAATTAATATTTTGTTACAATGACTCAATGATCTTGGAACGTTTTAACAAACCCATGTAATATATTTTTTTCATGGAAATAATGTTCCAGTGCGTTTGGAACGTTTTAGCTACATAACAAAAGTGATGCATAATATATTCAAAATGTGTGGTACCTTTTGGCTTAGTCCAAAATAATCAAATTTAAAAGTTTTTAAGGTTCCATGGAGTTTGTACTATTGTAACAAAAATTGAGGTCTTTTTTAATGTGATATGTTCATTATGAATTTTATACGTAACATTATAATAGGTGTCTTTATACGATCCCGTAATAATAATTATTATCACAGAACGGTTTCTAACGGTTCATCTTAAGGGAAGTCAACATAATAACTTTAAAATGTTTATGACAAGAAGAAAAGAAAGTTTGTATTAAAATTGTTCTTGAGTCTGGACACACGTTTTTACCGAACGAAAAATCTGTGTATTTTTCAAACATCGAAACGGCTCTTAAACATCTGAGTTTGAAAATCCAATTTTAGTCTCTTTGTAAGATCTCGAATTATTTTAAGGGTTTTTATTATCTCCAGTACGAATGTGTGACAACCAGTCCGACCGAGGGGTAGATGTGGCCCTTTTATGTCAACAACAAAGTTAAGTTTGTTCTTGGGATAAATTCATCCCCACTACGGAACCCTTTATTGTACATGGTCCAACTCGCAGGCGACAGGCAGCGATATGCCTGTCGCACCCGCGATGTCGCACCAGTCTGCATGAGCCTTATAAGTACAAAACTAGGTATACGAGTGTTGTATACTAAGGTACTTGGCAATTTTTTTTTTTTTTGTGTGGGAAATCATCAAAGAACTTCTCCCGCTCTGGCTGGAGCGGGAGGGTGTGTCAGACTCTTACTGACTAAAACCCACCCGTATTCCTTCAGTTGCCTGTGTTGTGGGGGCCTCGGTGACCCATAAGTACCTTCCCGCGACCCCGGCAGGCATCGGTCCTAGTGGACCCCTACATTGTGCTGACAACATCTCTTTGAGGCACGCGTGGAATAAGACGCGCCGTCGACCCGAAAGCATAGTGTAGCTTTCAATCAGTAAACAAATTAGTTTACAAGTATCTAACCAGATGTCAGTGGAAACGCAAGGAGGGAACACCCTAGGAAGACATAATTATTCACTATAAAATGAATATATATATCCTTACTGGTAATGTTCTTCAGAAAGTTCAGGTGCATAGTACCTACTCACAATCGACGTGCATGTGTGTCTAAACACACTATGCCGAGGATACGCGACGGAAGTTCGGCATGATTACGCCTGCAATGCTATTTGAATTACTGGCGACACATTATGCCGAAATTACGTTGCGTTATAGCGTACAGCCGAACTTCAGTCGGGCGTAAGTTCAGCGGAAATTCGGCGGCAACGTATTCTGTAGAACACACATTATACGCGACCGAAGTTCGGTTCGATTGCCGACGGAGATCGGGAGCGGGGAGCAGCGGGAGGCAGGCATGCCCCCGCCCGCGCCCCGCGTGTCCGCCCGTAGTGTTTATTTCGCCTCTGTCTGCGCACGAGATGCACGTGCTTTGTTGTGTCATTAAAACGTACACCGTACTCCATGTTTGATTCAGAAAAATTAATTATCGCGGTTGAATCGCGACCGTGTTTAAGGAACAATGGAGATGCAAGTTATAGTGATCGACCAAGGAAAAAAATAGCTTGGCAACAAATAGGTGAAGAATTTTACGAAGATTGGAGTACTTATAGTGCCAAAAAGAAAAATGAAACAAGTAAGTTTATTGATTTTATTAAATATTTTTATTATTTATCACAAGCGATCATTGTACAATGCGGTCCTGCCAAGCTACCCTCCCCTCATTGTTAAAATATTCCATGAATTTTTGCCTTGCAGTAGTGGCATTTGTGATATTCTGATGTGACGATTCTGATGATATAGATTCTAAGTTGTGTTCAAAAAATTGATCCTTAAAGTTGTATCCATCACGTTTTCTGATGAAGTTGTGAAGAACGCAAACTGCTTTTACAATATGAGTTGCATAATCAGGAGAAGTCAAAATTGGAGTATGTAAGATTCTCCATTTATTACACAAATGTACATTCTACACACCTTCGTGCCCTGCTGAGACGATAGTTAAATGTACGTTTTTCTCTGGTTAAATTATTACCTGGAAATGGTCTCATTAAATGTTTGTCAAGAGCAAATGCCTCATCGCCTACTATTACAAATGGAAGCCTTGGTTCATTTGTGTTAGGTAGTTCTCTATTAACTGGTAAATTTAATGTTTCTCTTCTCAATCGGATTCCTAATATTGATCTTTTGAAAATGGCACTGTCCCCCTCCCTGCCGTAAGCACCTACATCAATCATAATAAAATTTAAATTGGCATCAGCAAGAGCCAACAATACAACTGAGGAAAATTTTTTATAATTAAAAAAACAAGAACCGGATAGTACTGGGCACACAATCCGCACGTGCTTGCCGTCTAGGGCACCAATGCAATTTGGAAAATTTGTTGTAGAAAAAAAAGTTTCTGCAATGTCGAGCCACATTTCTTCTGTAGGTTCTGGCATTTCAATTGGTTGTAATATCTTCCAAATTACAACACATGTTTCTTTAACTATACGAGCAATTGTTGATCGGCCTATTAAAAAATCCTCTGATAAACTTTGGAAGGTCATTCCAGTTGACAAGTACCTGTGAACAACAATAATATTCTGTTAGTGTAAGTTGGTTATTACTAAATATATATATTTCTTTATTTCAGTTGATGACTTACAAAAAAAATGGAAACATTTAAGGGATTACTACGTAAGAGAAAAGAAAAAAGACAGTTTAAAGAGTGGTAGTGCCGCGCCAGTCAAGAAGAGAAACACTTCATATTTTCAGATTTTATCTTTTTTGGATATCACTATAGAACATCGAAATACTGATAGCAATCTCAGTTTACCCGAAGATGAAAATAGTACCAGTTGTGATTCGCTACCACCAACTACTAGTCCACCGCGACTAACTACTCCACCATTGCTACCGTCGAACACACTAACCAATTCCGAGCGTAATAACAAGAAGTTAACACCATTTCAAAAATCTATATTAAATAGAATGTCTGTCAATGAAGAAAATGATACCGACAAAAATTTTTTGCTATCCTTATTACCCGATATGAAAAAAATGTCAGACAGTGAAAAATTCGACTTCAAATTTGAAATTATGAGTGCAATAAAAAGGATGAAGTATAGCAAACCTATACCATCAGCTCCATCTACCAGTACATATGAATATCTACCAAGATCATCAACGGTGCAATATAATCAATACAGGTATAATCCTTCAAGCATTGGCTCCAACAACAATTCAGATAACAATTATGGTTATAGGACTCGTACTCAAGATTACGATAATGTCGACACACCCGCACATACCCATTATTCAAGTGACGACCTTGAAGAGATATTACAAACTCAGAATATTGGCACCCAGTCAGGCTTATTGCCTAATAACAACCCTGAAAGTGAACCATAAACAATAAGGAGATAATGCGAGCAATAAACAAGTTGATCATAGTTAATAAGAGGCTGAATGGTGTAAAATTAGCGGAGAAAACTTGATTTAACATTTAATGATGATCGATGATTGATTGATTAGATGAGTATAATGTATAAGTGTATACTTATAAATAAATGAATATTTGCAAATATGGATAATTTTATTTACTTACCGTATAGTGATCATCAATCGTTCTGCAGGTGAAATGGAATCTCTTTTTCAAAATGTTGTTACTGATGAGAAATAACAGTTCGTCGAAAGATTGTATTGTCATGCGAAAATACTTAAAAAAATGAACGGGATAGGCTCTGTATTTTGCATAACGTTGAAACTGGCCATCTTGTAGTCTCGTAGAATTCAATGGGTGCACCCAATATTCTTTCTTGTATTTGTCCTCTTCTAAAGCCTCTGCAATTGCTATTACTGTAAAATAGTCCATTTTTCGGGTTTCGCACCTCAAAAGTAATAACGGAACCCTAACAGGATCACTTTATTTTGCATTTGTCTGTCCGGCTGTTTAGATAACAAGACACGACGCCACGACAGCGCTCGAAACACTGAATATACACACAAATTTGCGCAAGTGAATTTCTGCCGCGTAAGTTCGGCACTTATGGTGTGTCATATCAGCCGAATACGTTGGAACGTAAAATCAGCCGCGGAACTTCGGTCGCGTACGTTCGGCATAGTGTGTTTAGACACTATTTCGATGTATGAACGTAAACGAAGCAAAAGGAATATGTAAGTATCGTAGCAGGTGGCGTTATGTAGTTTCTGTTTACCCTCATGGGAAGGCGTGAGTTAATGTATGTTATGTATCTCTAACCATTGTGAATACCAGAAAACCGCAATATGATAATTCACGGAACGCATATATTTTATCAACGACACAGGGCATTAATAACTTGTACCTACCCACATTCTGTACCTAATAAATTAATTACGTTACAAATCATGAATTAGGACTTTTCTTGCCATTTAAGTGGGAATGGGGGAAAACTATATCATCAGTGAAGTAAAAAAAAACACAATCGCCTTGGCTCATCACCGTTCTATAAAAAAAAAACCTCCAATGAACTATTCCAAGATCAAAAATGAATAAAGCTTCCTATTCGCTCCTGTTTGGATACATATTGAAAAAATATAAAGCTTCCTACTCAACCCTACATGTATGGAGTTTCTTGCCCGTTCTTCTTTAAAGGAGATCCCTTAGATCCCTTAGATGCTGTATGGAACGGGCACCTCAACTCTCTGATTATTGTTAAATATTCCTTTGACCAAACCACTGATTATATTATTGGCAACAAATAGGTATCTAGTGTCAAACGATGTCTAAACTAAATACATAAACTTAATAAAAAATGTGTTGGAGATCATTTTGCTAGTTACTTTACTCTTGCACCTATAGAAAATCAACATTGTAACTATGGATGTCGCGTTTTAGCATGGCATAGCGGTCATTGCTCTTTCCCTAATATCTCTCCGTAGGAACCCAAACAATAAAATTAAGTATGGTTTTTCGTTAGAGCAACATATTGAAGATCACATATAGATCACATTCAGGATGTTCACAGATTTTATTTCAATTTTTTTATAAAAAAATGCTTGAAAATGTAAGTGGGTCAGTGACCACTATTGCCATGATAAAACGCGTCAACTACACATTTGTCGCGTTTTACCAAGGCGATAGCGGTCAGTGCGTCCCTATGAACGGGATACATTAAAGCAATGTAAGTATTTACCTAAATACTCTTGCTGACTAACCAATATTTTAACAATGAGAGAAGACGCGAAAGTCAAAACATTGAAGAATAGAATTTCACTGGGTGAAAAAAGGGCGATGGAGAAAGTATGACAAAAAACGGCAGAGATAATAATTATTATATTATAAAAGATTTGATTATGTATTTGAAAAAGGGACTATAACGAAGCTTTAAGTACCTACTAGATTGATTTTAGGGTTTCGTAGTAAACAAGGAACCCATAAGGGTTCCTTGACAGACAGACGGACATGGCGAAACCATAAAGTTTCTGTCTGTCTGTCTGTCCCCGCTGTAGCTCAGATACGCTTAGTACTAGAAAACTGTAATTTGGCATAGGTATACATATTAATTACGTCAACAAAGTGCTAAACTAACATCTTAAAAAAAAATATATAAGGTACCTCCCTCGCACGTAATGTGGGGATGATATTTTCTTTTCTCGTCTATCCCATGGTGTGGGTATCATTGAATAGCCTGTTCAAAAATATTGCGGGTCTGTAAACATCTCTTTTCGATTCAAAGATCCGTTTGCGTAATATTAATTGGTCAAGGACAGCTAATGACACAATTTATTTTCTATTGATTGACTCCGAATCGGTGTCGCGCGGGGCTTAACAGTGTCGTCCCCCCCCCTGCCAGCTAAATGGTTATTTATGGAGATGTGAAAAAATCATGGCAGTAGTACATATAACGAAATTAAAAGGAAAACTATCGCAGCTAAGTGGGCTTTACAAGTTAACGAGTAATTGTCGACCAAATTAAATTTGCAGTTGGAGAATTGACCGCGCCTTATATCGATGTATGGGAGAACATTTTTTTCAACTAAAATGTTATGTTTCTTTTTGGGATATATTCATCCCAACTTCCCTTAACTACAGAACCCTTCATTGCGCGTGGTCCGTCACACATCTGGCCGGTTTTTCTGAATAGATTTCTTCAAAACAAAGTGTTTTTCTTGGAAGAATACTCCATACCTACTATTAGTGAATTTAAATATTGAGGTCATTGTGGTATTGAAGAGTTAAGAAATAATTATTTCTTGATGGGGAAAACCGAGACCCTGTTTATTATAAATTCATATACGGCCCCGGTTTTTCCCACTAGGTAACCACTGTTGTTAACAAAGGTTGATTTGTAGGGAATTTTTCCTGTACGGTGGGCGATCTATACGTAGTATAAATTGTCCGCTTCCATATCCAATAATTTGGATTTAATGGCGTCGGTTGTGATCGACATACCAGTGTTCGATGGCCATTATCATAGGCGAACTTTTTTCGGTCAATAGTAAATCCAGTTCCCGCCAGCTTTTGACCAGTTTCCACAATTTGCGTAACATAATTATATTGACATCGTGTCACAATTTTCAAGTCGAATTGAAATGAGATTTCTAAGCAAACTGATTCTTCTCGTGAATCCAGAATCGTCGTACAATGACTTCAGCTTATCCCATAGGCTTTTCACTGTCGTAACATTCTTGATGTGCACGTAGATAGACGGATCAATCATCAAAATCATTTTTGCCTTAGTTCTTGCATGATCATCGGTTTTTTTTTGGGTGGGAAATCATCAAATAACTTCTTCCGCTCTGGGTGGAGCGGGAAGGTATGTCAGACTCTTACTGACTAAACCTCACCCGTATTCCTTCCGTTGCCTGTTTTTCCAGGGGCCTCGGTAACCCTTATGTACCATCCCGCGACCCCGGCAGGTAAAACACACCCGTATTTCTTCCGTTGCCTGTTTTGTCAGGGGCCTCGGTAGCCCTTTTGTACCTTCCCACGACCCCGGCAGGTAAAACACACCCGTATTCCTTCCATTGCCTGTTTTGCCAAGGGCCTCATAACAGGTTGGGCTGGGTCCAGCTTTATACATTTCACCATGCCCCCCAACACTAGGACGTTTCTATTGCAAAACACCATTCACTATAGTTTTCGCAACCTTTGAGCATAGGCACGTTCACCATATAGTTCTGACTTGTAGCCATTTTGTAGTCCACGAACACTATAAAACTTGTATTTTTGGTCATATTATATTGTCCTCGAACTTTAACGAAATTGCAATATTAGTAATAGTAATTTATTTCCAAACTTCGGTACACGTTACATCAATGAGGTCTCGACCCTTGAACTAGGACATCCTGTATGACAGGGGTCGAGGTTTCTCCTGTTAGCATGAGAAGGCTTAGACTATTATGACTTACTATTGATTCAATACAATTTACACTAAATCTTTACAATAATTAAAATAAGACATAAAAAATACGGCAATAATTACAGACAAAAATAAAAGACAAAATCATCATCTTTTTTTTTTTGGGTGGGAAGTCATCAAATACCTTCTCCCGCTCTGGGCGGAGCGGGCGGGTGTGTCAGACTCTTACTGACTAAAACCCACCCGTATTCCTTCCTGTTGCCTGTGTTGCGAGGGGCCTCGGTGACCCATTAGTACCTTCCCGCGACCCTGGGAGGCATCGGCCCTAGTGGACCCCTACTTTTGTGCTGACGACATCTCTTTGAGGCGCGCGTGGAATACAACGCGCCGTCGACCCGGGCATGGTCCTTACCAGACGGTGAGCTACCCATTGCTCACCGTCCGCAAGCCCGTGCCTACGGTGGCCGGAAATCCGCCCGAGATTCCCGACGCCCAGGGCGTATCCTGCGGCGGCTAGGGACGAGAAAGCGCGAAACATGCCTTTCCCTCAACCATCCCGCCTCCTCCTTCGCGAGCATTACTGCTTCGCAGAAAGAGGTGACCGTTGCTCATGCCCTCTCGTTCCGTACCATGGCCTGAACCAGGGCCGGACGCGAGGCCTCCACGAGGACATGGCGGTGCTCTGCCCAAGCCGGGCAGACCTCCACCGTATGCTCCACCGTGTCCTCCGGACGATCCACACAGTGGTGACACCCGGGCGTTTCCTCCCGCCTTATCCGACACAGGAACCTCCCGAAGCTGCCGTGTCCGGTGAGGACCTGCGTCAGGCGGAAGGTGAGGACGCCGTGGCGCATCTCTAGCCACTCCTTAAAGAAGGGACTTATCGCCGCGAGAGATTTTATGAGTCTGGGCCCATAACCTAAATATGAAACAACGTTTTTTTGCATGACAATGAACTGAACGAATGAATTTATTGGAAACTGATATAGAGATCACATACACAATAAAGTGTTGCCACTACAATATTTTGATTTATTACTACAAAAATTATAACGAAGTCAAAACTAACCCCAACTTGTTCTTTTTGTGTTTGTGCTTTTTCTTTTGTTGTGTATTTTCGTTATGTTTACCGCAAAAAAACGTATTCTCTTTTTTCCCCTCTTTCTTTTTTCTTTACAAAACTGTACATCAAATATTTTTGAAAATAAAAAATATTTGAGGTACGAAAGAAACTGATGCCGAAAATATAGTTTTTAGAATTTTTGACCGTTTTTCTGTTTGTTTGGATGTATGTTCCGGATTAGCGCAAAAACGGCTACACAGATTTGAATGTTTGGCATCAGGGGGCCTAAAAAGACCGCTTTGGCAGAATCATAATAGGATAGGATATTAATCATATTAAAAATCGTAAAATGGTCACAAACTGACAATTCATAATTATTATTATCTGCGTACAATTCATATCACGCAATTCATCCGTTTGACAGTTTTGTATGAAGATTCGTAAAATGGTCCACAAATTATGAATTGCTTTATTGAAGTTTAATGTCAAATAGCAGAATCATAAGAAGTAAGTCAAAAGCAACATCTTACAATTTCATATTTAGGATTTGGTGAAATTGTGGTGAAGATTATGGAGACCATTTCATGTCGCCGAACAAGTGCAGCTCTTCGTAAAATGGACTTAGCCTTCGAAATTACCTCGAGTTTGTTGGCTTAAAAAGGCTACCTATATAAAAGTGTGTGTCGCGACCTCATCCACGAGCTGGAGTAGTATATAAATGTACCCGCCGCGATGGCATAACTAGAAAAAAGAAGTCTGTTTTAATTAAGTAGTTCCAGATAGTAGACACTATCATCTATTGTAGAGGTTTATCTTTTACCCCCTTGATTAAATAAAAACTTTGATGACACCCCTAAATGACAACTTACTACCAATGTTTACTACAATCTTTTATTCACGTTTTAGGTGCTGAGTATACCTACTCATTTATTACGCATCTGGATCAACCGGAGGTTTATAGGAGCTAGTGCATCAAGACTCACTAAGTTAGTTTATCTAACTGTGTAAGAGCTGTGATATAAATAAGCTCAATCAATCAAAACTCAAAAACTCAAAGCACTTATTTCAAATAAACCAATTACAGGCACTTTTGAATTGTCAAGGGGTCGGTCGGTCAGTCAAAAAGATGAAGCTAGTTGCCCATTCTAAAGCGTAGTAGGTACCTATGGAGAAGAACGGGCAAGAAACTCCACGGAAACTCTTTTAAATCAACGTATTATGGATACAAAATATTGTTTACATCATTCATTTGAAATTATACATGTGAGAACGATGCAAAACGTAAAAGCGTCCATAATAAAAAGATTAACAAAAAAAAAAAACAATTCAAAAATGAAAATAAGCTGTGGCAGCTAAGAGATGACCAGTCTCTACTGACGGCGCCTCTTCACGAACATGACGCATGGATTAGCAACATTCAGCTCAACCGTTTTGAAGGGAGCTAAATGATCCAACACACTCGCCACCAACAGCGAGACATTAGAGTGAGCACGACATACTCCCAGCCGCCAGGGCACATTCAAGTCAATGAAAGACGTATTTAATAAATGGAACCTTTATAGTACATAGTACTCACATAACAATGTGCTGTGCAACTATACTATAGTACAATTAGCTCTTAATACTTAACCATTTCTGTAGGAAATATATTCATTTTCCGCAAACGCAATCAGGACGGAATACCATCAAAACTGAATAAGTAAGAATACATTTATAAAATCACTACAATAACTAGGAACATTAGGAATACTTGAATAACTTAGAGTGGATACGCAACTCCTCCGGTGTTTAATAAAGGAGGAACCTATCATGCAGGACTACAAGTCGCTGCACATATTATATGTATATTGTTAATCCTGCAGAAAATGAGGTGAAGGTTTTTAACCGATAACTATATCACTCTATAAATGTTTTTGCAGAGATTAATATTTAATTAATTTTATCTTACTTCCATGAGACACGGGCCTTATTACACGGGCTTACGAAATGTGGGTGTATTAACTTCGGGGATATACAGGTGTAATATTATATATCATGTTATCTTGCTTTACGTGTACTTCAATTCAATAAGGTAGTACCTTTATAAGAGGGAATACATTACTAAAATAAAACAATATTAATAGGAAAAATATTTAACAAAATTAACAATTGTCATATTATTTAATGAAACCAACAGAAACATAATAATTAATCTTTTTTTTTCCGTTTGGGTTTGTGATTCTATGTTTGAATATTGCTGCCACGGAGGGACAAATCATGACTCCTTTGTATGGAATCACCATCCACTTAGAACAACTCCATCAGGCTGGAAACGAAAAGTTAAATTACCATTCAAATTAACATATTTTTTAATATACCTACCTAAATGAAACTGAAAACATCACTGTTTAATTTGAGTGATATAACAATAAGATATGTTTTAGGTGACTCAAGTTGTCCACCGTTTTTTGCTTTTATTTTAAGTTTTTGTGTTATTTCAATGTTAAAATATAGTTTGTTTTCCTATTTGAGGGTTTTTTATACATTACATGAAAGTAGAATAATACTTGATTTCTTTACTGCATGTCCAAAAAAAATCATACTTTACCTCTATGGAACACCAATATGGGATAAAAATATCTTTCGACTACATCAGCAACCTTCCCAAGGTTCTGCGCTATTGCAGTGATCTCGGTGTGGGGGCTCAACACCGACATAGCTCGCATTTTCAGTGTATAAAGACAAGCAGAAAGTTTAATTGTGCCTCAGGCACTCTAGGCATGCCTTTCCATTCCTAAAAAATATAACGTACTTTTAAAACATTTTTACAGCGATAAAATAGAATATTGATCTAAGATAAACAAGGTAAAACGGGATGAATACAAATGCAGGGGTGAATCGGGACGAAACTTAAAAATGGATTTTAACGTTGAAATAATATAATTTGTTGCCAAAAAGGGCTCTAATGTGTATATTGTATAATAAATTAACGACTAACTTTCCTTCTTGGCAGCAAACTGTATTATTTCAACGTTAAAATCCATTTTAAAGTTTCGTTCCTATTCACCCCGTTTTACGGTATGCACTTACTTTGTAATAAAAACGATCCAACTCTGACGAAATATTGAAGTTTAAAATTACGCACGTCTAGTTGAAGTTGACATAACTCAACGAATAAAATAAAATCTCCTTTTTACGCGTTGGCAGCCTATAAAGTTTTTATTGTTTCTAATTTCCCTTTTCACGGCTTATCTGCGGTCAGTATCAACAGTAATAAGTATTTATTTTATAATGTAATAAAATATAAACTATACAAATAAAAATTAAAAAAAAACTAATTTGATTAATAAAAACTGTAAAGAAAAATTGACCGGTAAAATTTCGGTCTTAATTTTTTTCATGCGGTGGTATTTACACCAAATATGATTCTGATAAGAATTAAATTGAGTATGATTCAGCTAATATGTGTCACCGTTTTACGAAAATAACAGGAATTGCTAATGATCTGCTGGGAATTCAGGAAATGATTAGCTTTTAGAGGAATTGCTTAATGTGGCCGTTTTAGGCCCCCAGGGCATTTTAATTTTTATTTTTAATATTCGTTGTTATGAAATATTGTTTCAGACATAAAAAAATCACCTTCCTATCATTCATTCAAGACACAAAAATTTTGATCGAGAAAGAGGAATTTACGTTCGACGTTTTGAAATTTCTACTTCAAATAAAAAAATAAAATTTTTTAATGATTTAGAAACCAGATAGTACTATCTGGTTTCTAAATCATTAAAAAAAAAACTATGCGTAATGTAGGTAATGTAATATCACAAAAAAAGTTGACTCGAAAATTTCGACTCTATATCACTCGTATGTACATTCCTCCTTTTTGATCAAAACTTTTGAGGAATCATTTATTTTTTTATGACGTCACTATTTGCACCATCTGTATATAGGGTGTAAAAAGACACTTTCCGAAGCCGAAAGCCACATATTCTACCTATTATTGGGATCATTTTTTTCCATTAGAACATACCTGGGAAACCACTGGTTCTGGAGATATTGAAGGTCAAAGTCGCATTTTTTTTTACTTTTTTACGATAACGAATTCCAAGCGTTATTAAAAAACTTTTTTCCAAATAAAAATTACCTGAATTTTCGATTTTTCTTAACAAATTACGCATTTGAAGTTTCAAAGACGCAATGAATATCAAATAACTGACGCGTACCGCGTAGAGCAAAGCTTCACTCACACAACAACACTGAATTCGTTTGCCTAGGTTTGCGTTACATTGCGCGCAATAAAAAATAGCAATTTTTGTATACCTAAAAATAAAAATCGGTTCCCAACAATAAACAATTTTGCGCAAAGCTACTAAGATGCGTAGTTGACGGCTTTGTGATGTGTATTTTTACACCCTGTGTATATCAAGGTGTATCTATCTAAGAATATATTAATCTTATGAGTATTACCATAAAATGAAATCACAAAACGTAACATTTTAAATACCATTAATGAATTAATCTGTCTGTTTGAGCAAGATTGATCTCCATCAAAATTAAAATCTGTCTCCTGTATCATTTAATAACGTTCGTAAAAAGCCAATCTGACATCGCTATAATAAATTATGAAACACCCAGACATAATTCAAAACAGTTAAAACTGTTTTTAAAAATAAAACGTAAATTTTAAAAAAAGTTGCACCACAAATCACTAAATGTGTTTACCGCTAAACGTTTAAAGATCCCTTTGGAGTTATTTATAAACCTGTATAAAACAATCGATTTTGAAATGTTATTTAACTTTTAATGCAATATTTGACTTACATAAGAGGCAAGTCTTGCCTCATATTATTTGTATATATTATATATATTGTATTATAATTATACATAAAAAGACGGTGAGTAAGAAAATAAACCAATAGACAAGCAATTTTAACCTGCATTTTCCAATTAATTAATCGCTAATCAATTAATCAATCTCTGCCTAGCCTTTTCCTAATGTGTTGGGGTCGGCTTACAATCTAACCGGATGCAACTGAATACCAGTATTTTAAATGGAGCGACTGCCTATCTGACCTCCACAACCCAGTTACTGGGTAATACGATAACCCTTGGCTAGGCTTATCGTGCTTTCCGGGACATGGAGGCGTCTCGATTTATATTATGAATGGTCGACCATGCACGAACTGACCATTAATTAATCCTAATATGGCCGAGAATATCAATAAAAACTGACTCATAAAAATCTATTTCTGGAAATCTAATCTAAAGGAGATCCCTCCGTTTTCGAAATTAATAATATCCATATGTCACTAATACTCTAAGGTCCGTATTACAGAACGTCACTCAATTCTCAAGCATTACTTAAAACTAGTTTTAACCAATCAAATGGCTTGAATCTAGTTTTAAGTAGTGCTTGAGTATTGAGTGACGTTCTATAATACGGGCCTTAGTTCCGTATTACAGAACGTCACTCAATTCTCAAGCATTACTTAAAACTAGTTTTAACCAATCAAATGGCTTGAGTCTAGTTTTAAGTAGTGCTTGAGTATTGAGTGACGTTCTATAATACGGGCCTTAAAACCCTCCAAAGTTAGAAATACCCACATCGAAATGAAACCGACGATGGGTACTCGTACCATGCGTCATCAAGACCCACACCGCGGCACCGGTTGTGAAACATCGCTGTCTTTGTCACACGCTCACAAATCGAAATTATTTTGTCACTTTTACTCGGAAAACCTATTAATTAACTGTATTTGTTTATATATAAAATGCTTGTGGTGGTTTTATTCATTAGTTTGTTTACGTTCGCTGTGTGAACACAGAAACGTTAGTAAAAAATTGATAAATTATAGCTGTGACAAATAGATTTGTTTAAAATCAGTTCAACTTTGTTCTTGTGATTAAGTGTTTACTTCAAAAATAATAATTTAAAGTGAGTTTCTACAACATTTTAAATACTTAGATTTGTTTACCATCTAACTTTTCTTGGTTCTTTTGATTCCCCGACATAGAGGTCAATCTTAACCTGTAAAGCGCGCGACTCCAAATCGGTGTCAAACAATAGAAAATCAATTGTGTCTCGTTAGCTGTCCTTGACCAATTAAATAAGTTTAAGTCGCATTTGCACTGCAATACATTCGAGGCCAATTTACTTTCCTTAATTTCTTGGGTAAAATATGTATAATGGAAATAGGGTTTAAAGTCACTTGTGCACTTACAGACTGCATCTCGGATGAGCAGCTTTTCACTTTGTGGTTCCCGCCGAAAACTGTGTACCTAATTAAATAATTATGTATCTTGGAATTCGTAAAATGTTTTTTTTTTACGACAACATTATTAGTAGCGTCCTTCTGTCAGCTAATGACAGCATACTGCATCCTTCAATGCGTCTGTCAGCCTCTGCTTAGCACTAAACTTTCTTATTTATTATATTTCTTAGTAGCCTCAAGAGTTCCTACAACCACAGAAATACAGAGACAAACTAAACAGTCTAGTTACTTTCCAATCTGTATTCACTTCAACAAACATAAATATTACATTCTCATAACAGTTATTTCTATTGCCTCTTATCGTGGTGATACGACGGTGACGTAGAGGTCAGGTTTGTTATCAGTTTGTGGTTTTATTATGGTAAACAGACCTCGCTATACCTGTTATACGAAATCTGTAAAGTTTAGGTATTTCATTATTCGTGGGAAATACTAATACTATACCTATATTTTTTATGCTGTTTATACCACATGTGTGTATTGTTGGAAATAAATCCGTGTTTAAGCTCTTCTGATTGATTTGATTATCGAAATGACATCATTTCATCGCGGTCACTAAAATTCCAATAAAAATCGCATACCTAAATAATCATGTACCTATCTTCGGGAAGTAAGGAAAGGTGATAAAAAATATTAAAATATCTACTATTTTAATATTTTTTTATCACCTTTGGCTAGAGACTACGCTTAAGGCTAGTCCCTTCCCAATCATCGTAGATTCGCTTCCTAATTCTGCTCAAATATTAACAATAACTTACTTATTACAAAACTAAACTTCTTTTAACAATATTTTTACTGCTTTCAGTACTCCACAATGAAGGCCATCATTGTATTCTCAGCCATCCTCATCAGCTGTCTTGCCCAAAGATCACCGTACGCAGGCAGGCTACCCATAGGATTCCCCTATATCCCACCCAGCACCGCTGCTACGGAGTCTTCAGGATTGGGAAACAGGTAATTAACTTATACTTTATTACTAAAATAGTCGTTTAGGTATTGTTCAACCGTATAAATTAAATCTAAACAATTTTTGTCATAAATATTCGAAATTGGAAACGACGATATGGAATAGGTAACCGAACTACATCTAATAACTGAATGAAATGGAATTGCTTTTGGGACAGCGTGGACTGATGACATAAAAATACTTTTTATTTAAATTCGGTTTTAAAAACTAAAATCATTCTCGACACGATTTAAAAAAAAAAAATCAAAATGTTTAAATTCCAGATTCGGAGACGACGCTGGCACCACAACTACAATCAGACTGCCTCTAGAAGCCCTCGGTGATGTGGAACTAGTTCAGAGGCTGAACAAGTTGCCTATTGACCATCAACCTTTCTGGCTTATCAACTGGAAGGCCCTAGAAGCAAATAGGAACAGCCCACAGTCTTACCCACAAAGAGGCAATAGTTTTGTCGATGATAGCAGTAACTCCAACTCTTTGCTCTTGCGGAGCTAAAATTAAAATTAAAATTGTAAATTTTTATGTTAAGAATTTTAAAACCAAAAACCTAAGACTGCTTTGAAATTTAAACAGAACGAGACTACAAAACAGAAATTTAATGTATAATTATTATAAAACCGAAAGTTGAATATTTGGGTCGTAAGTAGTACAAACCTCTAATGGATTTAAAATCACATTTTTAATTATGTTGTCACATAAGTATTCATTATTGGAATCAATTAACATTAATCACCAAGGTCTTTACATGTTAAAAAAGACTGATATTTAGGACAAATTGAGTACATCAGTTGTTACGATTTATTCTTATTATGTTATATTTTTTAAATTGATAATATTAGTCATAAGTAGAGATCGGATATTCGGATGCATATTCACCTAAAGTTGAGATGTTAGCGAATGTGGAATGCGCTTTTGTATCGAAAAAATCCCGCGGTTCCGGGATCAACAAGGTTTCTGACTATTGAATCAGATTAGTATTATAATCTAGATATAACTTACTTTCAAATTTTGGCTTATATGGAATGCACTATAGTAAAAAAAAACCCGCGATTACGGAATCGACAAATTTTGTTTTTTTCCTGACTATATAAGCGGATGCATAATATCTACCTACCTAATATTGTAACGTAGGTAGGTAAATACCAAAATGCCATAGCAAACAACGTTAATATAAGATAACGGACTACATATATATAGAATAATTGATGTAGGTACCTATTGAAACAAATAGTTAAAAATTATTGTGCTTAGTGAAATTCTGTTAAATTCCTGTCCTCTCCACATGGCGAAAATAAACAGTATATTATGTTGGCACCATAATATTAATACAAAACGACGATAGGCATTTTGCGAGTGGGACGGCAAATTATAGGTACCTGTTTATGCGCAAGTACCCCGACAAATAGTTCTCTTAGTTTATTTGATTACAATAATTGCATTCGTCGCTGTGCTTTTTTTTTTTTTGAGGGTGGGAAATCATCAAATAACTTCTCCCGCTCTGGGCGGAGCGGGAGGGTGTGTCAGACTCTTACTGACTAAAACCCACCCGTATTCCTTCCTGTTGCCTGTGTTGCCAGGGGCCTCGGTGACCCATAAGTACCTTCCCGCGACCCCGGCAGGCATCGGCCCTAGTGGACCCCTACTTTTATGCTGAATTCGTCGCTGTGCTTGCCATGCGTTCGGGTGTTTTATTTTTGTTTTAACTAACACACACCACCCCCCCTCTTACACCCTACATATACATATTTTAGAAGTCGCTTCTTTATTATACACCCGACTAGCTATGCATTCCCGGTGTTCCTGGCACCCCGTGTTTTTTTTTTACAAATAAAAATATTTGAAGAAGTCGCTTCCATACTTTCACAGCTAAAATGTAACTTTAGGTAAATATGCATCCGAATACCCGATCTCTGGTCATAAGTATTATGTAAATCAAATTAAAATAACTATAAATTAAGTATAAAACATGATTTTTATTTGCCAACTCAAAATAAACAAAACATCAGACAAATACATTATTATCAATTTGCTCATAAAGTGAAAATAACTAGATAGGTATATGAAAGCTTTTTTTTCTGGGTTTGAAATTATCAAATAACTTCTCCCGCTCTGGCCGGAGCGGGAGGGTGTGTCAGACTCTTACTGACTAAAATCCACACGTGTTCCTTCCGTTGCCTGTGTTGCCAGGGGCCTAGGTAATCCTTTCGGACTTTCCCACGACCCCGGCAGGCGTGGAACCTAGTGGATCCCTACATTTGTGCTGACGACATATCTTTGAGGCGTGCGTGGATTACAACGCGCCCTTGACCCGGGCCTGGTCCTTACAGGACGGTGCGCTACCCATTGCTCACCGTCCGCAAGCCCGCGCCTACGGTGGCCGGAAATCCGCCCGGGATTCCCGACGCCCAGGGCGTCTCCTGCGGCGGCTAGGGGCGAGAGGGCGCGAAATTTGCCTTTCCCTCAACCGTTCCGCCTCCTCCTTCGCGAGCATTACTGCTTCGCAGAAGGAGGTGACGGCTGCCCAGGCCCTCTCGCTCCGTATCATGGCCTGAACCAGGGCCGGACGCGAGAGATCTCTGTCGCCGATCGCCTCCACGAAGGTATATGAATGCTGTGATTGTGTTAATGAATTAATTGTGTTCTTAGTATTTATTAATATTATAATTTTTTTCAGCAGCGTCAGAGGTGACACACTTTAAAAGAACTTTAAAATTTATCTCGAATTAACACGTTGGATTTATGTAAAAAAATATAAAATAATTTTCTATTGCAACAAAACAGGACTTGTATATTGACAAAAAGTACTTGTATATAAAACAGAAAACGATATAAAGTTAAGAATAAAATAAACTAAGTACCTACGTAGAGTAGGCCGCACGTCACTGGCAAAAAAACGGCGCGACGCGACTCTGGTGGAACACTTTCTATGAATTCTTCAAGGAAATTGTTCTACAGGCGGCGTCGCGTCGCGCCTATATGCAGGAGCCTCAAGCTGGCCTCTAATTCTATTGAACCTCCGCAATATGGTAGACCAGCTCAAGCTCAAAATGTTACCACCGATGGTCTACAACGGTACGTACAGGAAAGCCATTTTTTTTAAACTTTTACCCTAATTGTGTATTGGTATTAATCGCTAGTAAGGATTGTTTGCACAATTTTGGCATTTGTGGCTGGCGGCCAATAACTATAGGCGGACTTTTAATTACCTGCAGTAAAATGACACTTCATACTGTCTTTTTGTTAAAAAATGTTCTAAGTTATTGACGAAATAACAGTGAGAAGTACGTGGTTGTGAAAATGCTGAATGTGTATTGGTTCGACATTAAATAAAACTATTGCTATTTAATTTAGAATTAAGACATTCTGAAAAGCAGCTCAAACTTAGGCATTTTTTTTTTTAATATAAATACTGTAAATCCATTTTTTTGCCGTAATAGGTATTATGAAACATTGTCTGCAGAAAAAATGTGTGTAACCTCTGCCCTTTTCTCCTTTTACGTAATGTCTATAGACATAGTAAATATTTTATCAACATTAATATTTAAATTAAGAGTAGTTATTTACTGAAGCCTAGACGGCCTAGTGGTAGCAAGCGCTACTACTGAGCATGAGTTCGATTCCCGGATCGATTATAGTGTGTTTAGATTTTTCCATCTAGAATTTCTCAGTAGCAATCTGGAGTCAGGATTTGTACACGGTTGATGGCAATAGGCACGCCCCCTATTACCTGGGACTTAAACATAACTGTCCAAATGTAGGTGTATTAGGTACCTGCCTAACCCTTTAGGGACAGCAGGCGTGATGTTATGTTATGTTATGTTATTTACTGAAGAATTCTCGAGTTTTCACACTTCATGAAACCTCATCACCGCATGCCCTAAGTATAGGCTAATTAAGTGAAACACGTTTCATATCAAATCCTTCTACATTATAATCCACAGTGCTAATGATTTAATAAATTATTCGCCCTATTCGCTTTAATGGTCGTTCACAATTTGTATTCAGGCCAAATTTCCTGAACTTCAGCGTTTAAGTGCCCCAATTGTTTGACAAAACAAAATAATTTTAAAGCAAATAATTGGGTTTAATTAAATCTACTTGGCGTTTTTGTTAAGTGTTTGTGACTGTTGAAAGTTTGGTTGAATTGTTTACTTTTAGGTTTGTGTGTGGATTGTGTCTGCTAGTACAGGCTGCCCGTAACAAAGCCAGCGGCAGCGGTAACAAAATCAGCATACAGGGTGGATTATTGAGACGGGGCAGTAAGGGCCTTAACCGTTATAGATACAGGAAGACAGTCTAACGAGACTGTCCTTAACTTTTTGAGAAATTTATATCTGCATTCAAAGATTTTGAAAAAGATGTACAGTCAGCAAGAAAATGGAGAGTTTTCACAAGAACAATTTTTGATGCAGATCTAAATGTCTTAAAAAGTTAAGGACAGTCTCCTAAAACCATTTTCTTGTAGGGACTACGCTTAAGATACTACCCCATCTCAAAAGTCCATCCTGTATTTTGGCCCCTACTAAACTCCGTACTACCTTAGGCCAGCTCAAAATAAAAGTGCTACCATCAAGGTGCGGTCGGCTGTAGGTACCTATATATATTTTTTCGTCTGCATCTCTTACGGTGAGCAATGGGTAGCTCACCGTCCGGTAAGGACCAGGCCCGGGTCGACGGCACGTTGTATTCCACGCGCACCTTCAAGAGATGTCGTCAGCACAAATGTAGGGGTCCACTAGGGCCGATGCCTGCCGGGGTCGCGGGAAGGTACTAAAGCGTCACCGTGGCCCCCGCAATACAGGCGACGGAAGAAATACGGGTGGGTTTTAGTCAGTAAGAGTCTGACACACCCTCCCGCTCCGCCCAGAGCGGGAGAAGTTATTTGATGATTTCCCACCCAAAAAAAAATACAGGGTCAAATTAAAGTAGATAGCTAAACTCTGCAGACATGATGGGTATCGATATCTAAATAGGATAAAATAAAAACAAAAAAATAAATATGCTTTTGACGTGATAAGGTCTTATAAATCGATGAACGCCGGCTGCACGCACGAAAAAGCATGACTCGTTGTCTGAGCCGAGCCGAGCCGAGTCGAGCGTGCAAGCGAGAGCGTGGAACTAACGATAGAGAGGCACGATCGGCCTAAGCGTTCGGCTTGTGACGCATATCTCTCTCGCTATCTCGTAAAATTATCGTCCGTAAGCCGACTTTTCAGACAACCAATTTTTTTTACGTAGTTCACAACGTAAAAAGAATGTTTTTTTTTCGGCAGCTTGTTGTGTTGCTTGAAGTATGAGTAGAGAAAATATATTTCATATAAGTAATTTTATCTTCTCATCACGTCCGTGAAGTTTACACATAAAAAAACGTCCACACAGCCACACAGGTCGATCGATCAGGTTAAGCTATGCTTGCCGCGGTTGGTCCGTGGATGGGCGACCATCTTTACATACCTAGGAAAGCGAGTTAAGACGTTGGTCCCGGCTGTCATTTGTAGATCTTTGACAGTCGTTAGGGATCGTCAGAGGCCTGAAAACCTGACAACCAGTCCTTACCAAGGGGTATCATATTACCCAGTAACTGGGTTATGGAGGTTAGACAGGCAGTCGCTTCATGTGAAATACTAGTATTCAGCTGCATGCTAGATTGGAAGCCGACCTCAACCTAGTTGGGAAAAGGCTAGGCGGATGATGACTGATTTTAATCCATATCATTGTGTCTCTATCTGTCATTACAATGCCATGGCATCGGTAGTCACATTAACAATATTACATTTAGAAAATCCGTCGTAAGGCTTCCATATCAAGCCCATTCCAGCGTAACCACAGAAAGGAAAAGGAATTAATCTGATGGTCATATGCAATAACTCATCTAAGGACAAGTACTAGGGATGCAAGAAGTGCCAAAAAGTATCGGTTTAATAAAGTATCGTATCGATAATTTAAAAATTAGATATCATTTTCGATATATCGAAAATAAAAACATCGATATATCGGTGAAATTAGCGAAAAATATTGTACCTTAAGAAATTCTATTGTGGTTGTTTTTTATTCATATAATTACCAAACTAGGAACATCTTAGAATGTAAAACTCATAGGATGTAAAATCTTCCATTAATAAAACATTGATAAAAATAAGTCTACTTATTTACGACTCTGAATTCCAGCGGTTTTAGTCAGTGGCAACAACGGTGTTGCTATTGGAGACATGTTGTATTTTACATTTTCGGTACTCGATATTTTAATATCGATCTATCGATACATCGATATTTTTTCTACAAGCCTAGCAGGTACCAAATTCTTCTTTTTAATTCATATGTACTTTCTAAGTTTATCTTGGACATTACTGATATTGGTAAAGGAAGAAATCGTAAGGAAATCTGGACTTTTAGTTAATTAATACAAGTCTGAAATCGCCAAGCCCTCTTGAGCAAGCGTGGTGATCATGATCAATGCTTGTGCCTTCTCTGTTTGAGAAGAGGCCGTTGTCCTGCAGGGGTCAATAATAGGCTGGTATTATAAGATAAGATAAGATCATTTATTTCTCCAAAATATATCTAAGTATACATACACATGGCATGCAAGATGTTACATAAAACTAAATCACAGTAGGATATAAACATCAAATAATTATAAATTTGTCCATTATTCAAAACGATTAACCTAGCAAATTAATCAAACAAATTATAACAAAATGTATTTTGCCCGTTCCTTCGCCCGCATGGAGGTCGATAAAAACCTCACGGGAACGTACTACCAGGATTGAAAGTACCCTATGTATTAACACAAGTTATTCATACTTTATGTGAATCCGTGAGCTGTTTTGATCCAATCCGGAACACACATCCAGATAAACAGACAAACGGACGAAAATTTTAAAAACTATACATATTTTTGGCATCAGACTTGTTCCCATACCTCATAACAATTACTTTAAAAAAAATTATAGTTTTGACATCGTTATTTACTTTATAGATAAATAGTGATGGGAATGTTAATATTTGCAGATTTATAAAATATGGTTTTAAACATGTATCTTATATTAATGCACAAATTGCCCGGATACATTTCTTTTGGGTTTCGAAAACAGTTTTTCTCTCAGCAGCATTCCGCCATAACAATATATCATAAATTTTAGTGTAGAACCAACGTAAGCTTGGTAAGCAGTTAGGAGTGTACTTTGATTTACAACTTTACGAAGGATATTGATGGTATAAATGAATACCGACTTAGAAAGAAAGAAAGAAAAGATAGAAAATTTGTTTATTTTGCACAAACAAAACGCATATTACAAAAACGACATAAAATACACACATACAAAGTAGCTAAAAGCCTCGTATTCATGCAATAAAAGTTTGACAATCTCGTCCATTGCTTGATGTCAGGGCCAGGGGCCAAAGACAATTTACATTGCGTATGTACTCTGTGTAGCGACACTGGCAAGTGACAACAAACAAACGATCAGAACAAAGACTGAGTTTTGTACGCACTTGTTCAATATAGGTGTCCTTCATGTCATGTCTAAGTCTATTTGTAGTCCAAGAAATTTTATACTGTTTATTTAATCTAGGTTTTCTATCTTAACGATGTACACCAATTTTTGTGTTATTCAAGGCACGTAGTAAAATTCTCCTCTAAAAACTTAGGTATTTAACCCTTTTTCCCAGTTAGGGGTTGATCCTCGAAAGCCCATACTCGTAATATTTTTTTTTCTGACAAAAGTTTCGAGTTAATCGGACCATCCATTAAGATTCTTCCATACAAACTTTAAGACTCCCTAAAATTATTTTGTTTTAATTCGTTTTTCAAAACTACCCCTTAGTTTTGAAAAACGAATTATGACAACCTTTGTTATTTATTTAAGAACCTAAGTATTATTTTTCATATGTGTGATACCGAGTTTAGAGTTAAACAGAGCGTACGTTATTTTTTTTCCATACATACATTGACACCCCCCAATCCCCTTTTAGTAGTTTAAAATAACAAAGAACACAAACTGTATTATTTTTGGTCTTAAGTATACTCGTAAAACCGAGTTTCGAGTTAATTGGACCGCGCGTTAAAATTCTTCCTTACAAACATTGACACGCCCCAATCCCCCTTTAATAGTTTAAAAACAAAAAATACAAACTGTATTATGTGCTTGGATAAGTATTCGTGCCAAGTTTCAAGTTTATTAACTCAAGAAATAAGTTTCTTCT
This sequence comes from Atethmia centrago, assembly GCA_905333075.3. Classification (NCBI taxonomy): domain Eukaryota; kingdom Metazoa; phylum Arthropoda; class Insecta; order Lepidoptera; family Noctuidae; genus Atethmia; species Atethmia centrago. Next base: position 11,437,951 of record HG995386.1, on the reverse strand, counting down.
CATACAAATGAAATCCTCTCTTTACAATCCCTTACACATACCTATATGAAACTGTCACATAATCAGCCTATGATGTTCCCACTGCTGGGACACAGGCCTCCTCTCTGTGAGAGGGAGTGGGCCGTAATCCACCACGCGGGCCCACTGCGGGTTGGTAGATGTCACATTTCTTCGAATTTCACATTCTTCACGGTTCTACGACATGCAGATTTCCTCACGATGTTTTCCTTCACCGTTTTGAGAGCAGTGGTGATGAAATAATTTAAACAAAGTAAAGCGCCTGCTTGTGTTCGAACCTACGATCTACTAAGTCGCGGCCGTTACCACTGGGCCACCACTGCTAGAGCAGTGGTATGAAACTGTAATGTTGATAAAATCAAATCTAAACTTATTTGAATTTTGCACTAGGGCCAGACACAAAGACAAGCTGCGCACCGTAGCCAGTAAAACTAAACTTTTGCACCAAAGCATATTTTGTATGGGCCCACGTATATTTAATAATCTTCCACCTTTTCTCAGAACAGTGAGCGATATAAATACCATTAAAAAAAACTACATGAATTATTGATAGGCAAATGTTATTACTCTTTAAGACGCTGACAACACCTAAACCGCGGTCACTGTCAGATTGCATAGAAAAGAAAGAGAAGCGCGACGACAAAACGCTTGTAATTTATTGCAAAATATGAAGTCATTATCTATTTACTCAGAATTGAGTTGAGTAATCGAAAATAAAAAACAACCAAGTTCTGCATTAGAATAAGACGTACTTGTTATTAATTAAATACGTAATTTATGTTGATATTTAATACAGATATTTTGGGTTAGAACTCAAGGTAAGAGGTTAGTTTAACGTTAGTTTGTATCGAGATTTTTTTTTCAAAACGTGTTTTGGTGACAACCAAGTTCTGGGAAATATGTTCAAAATTAACATATATTTTTTCCGCTACCACAAACTATACAGATTTGGCAATTTTCTTTCTTAAGAGAAGCCTATTTTGGTCAATTGGGTCTTGTCAGCGCCTTAAGAGAATTCCTAAATTACATAAATATTATACTAATTTAATCTTAATGTATTGCATGACAATTTGATGTATTGTATTTTAACTATCTTTGTACCGAACTTATAATATGAACTTATTTATAATATGAGTTTTGTATGCCTCAATGGAGGGACATAGTAGACTTACCTGTAACTAACATAACATCTTATGCACCTATGATCCACAATAAATGATTTGAATTTGAATTTAAAGGTCGAATTTACAAAAACCGCTTCTTAGTGCTCGCCTTCATGCAAATAATCCTAGTGCAAAATTTCACGTCTCTAGTCCCAGTAGTTTTTCCATACATATTATCTATAGTTTTGTTATTATTTAGATCAATGCACAACAATAATAATAAATTTGGACATTTTAGATATTTTTTGCAGTCGACTTCCAGTCTAATCGAATGGAGTTAGTAACAATTTTACTTGGAACGACTGCCTATGGCCTCCACAATCCAGTTACTGGATAACACGATACCCCTTGGTAAGATAGTTGTAAGACTTTTGGGCTTCTGACTACCCGTAACGACTGTCAGAGATATATAAATGACAGCCGGGACCAACGGCTTCACGTACTTTCCGAGGCACGGAGGGTCTAGATATGTATAGGATGGCCACCCAACCACGAACCGATCGCGGCAAGCGTAGCTTATACCTTCGGTCGACCCATGCGGCTGTTATCATTTGGCCACGACCCCTCTCGTTAACGTTATCTTGGTCCGATGGTTCATAAATCCAGTGGTATAAGTAAATACCTCAGGGAAAACAGCCAAAATTCATCAACAATACGAACAAAGGCCTTTCGAATTCCCATCATTCTTAATGAGATTTCGATAATCCTACAAATGATTCGCTCATTATCACCGAAAAATCTTTAACATCTGTTTCGCCATCCAACAATATTCTCGCTGCATTCATTATATTTATTGATTAATTATTTACTTATTCAACTATAAGTAATACGAGTATACATTCGATTAATTAATTATCTTCTGGCGCGTCCCTTTCAACGAAATTATAAAATTCATGTTAATACTGCTAATTACTTTAAAGTTTGATGCATTATTGTGACCAATTAATTGATGCTTCATTGGTTTTAAAATGCCTGAGTATTTCAGAAGTTTGTTTGTCTACTTTAAATGAACAAGCTTATCTTTTCTCTGTAAAAAAAGAGGTTTTTGATCTGCAGTACGACAGTCACCGGCTCATTTATTATACTCGTACCTAGTCTTGTTTCTAATAATGAATTGAGAAGAATTTTGTGTATCGGTTTTTTTCGATGTGTTTTCTTCTGACTAACCATTTATTTCATGAATAATTTTTGTTTTAAGTGAAATCACTACACGAGGTGTATTGTATTCTGGGATATTTGTACGCCTTCAGAACCCTAGAGCCTTACGGAAATCCCCCAATGTAAATTCAAACTAAATGATCCTCTAAAGTGCCTGTTAAAGATTTAACAACGCATTTAAGATTCTGTCTTCTCTCAAAAGCGGTCAGGCGTAAGCGTTACTAATTTAGTTAATTACTAGGCGTGCCTTCGACTTCGTTCGCGTGCATGTCGGAAAACAATAAAGTGTTAAATGATAAATGATTTTATTTCTGTAAGTAGGTTTTTACAAACACTTTTACACGTCAAACATATTTTTTTAAACTGGATGAGGTCGGAGTTTCCTCTGACTCTGAAAGACTACTCTGAGAAGAAAGGCCGAAACAAACTCAGAGGTCACAGTCTCTTTTAAAGTCCAGACATAATCTTGGTTATATCATGTGAAGACCATGTCTTTTGTTGAAAGAACCACACAGATTGAGTGGACCTGTCCAGTCAGTGCCCGCATTTGTCAGTAGTTGTGTTGCTTAGAGAAGGTGGGTACCACTCCTCCATTGAAAACGAAGAATCTAACAATCTTACCTGGCGGGAAGCGCTACCTGGATTTCTCTACCAGAGTCCTTTCGGTCTGGTGACTGCCTCGTTGGTCTAGTGATTGCAAGCGCTGCTGCTGAGCATGAGATCCTGGGTTCAATTCCCGGGTCGGGCAAAGTGTTATTGGGTTTTTCTATCTGGAAATTTTCAGTAGCAGCCCGGAGTCTTGATTTGTGCCCGGTTGATGGCAATAGGCTCGCCCCCTATTGCATGGGACTTAAACATAACTGGCGAAATGTGGGTGTACTACAGGTACACCTCTGCCCGACCCTTCGGGGAAACAAGGCGTCATGTTATGTTATGTTTTTATGTCCTTTCGAATGCTGTCACTGCGTCTTCAGGGACTATAATGTCAATGCGACGAAGTATCACTTTGATTTTTGAGAATAAATATAAATCAAAGCGCTTGGTCCGGGCTCATTATCTGTGCATCTACCGTATTTAATAAATCGAGTGCCCCTCTGGCGGAGTGTGCTGAAGCGTTATTATGGTGAAATAGGATCACGCTTTAAGAGCTCTGTTGAAAATTTTCCTAGAAAACAGGAAAAACTATGAACTTATCAATATAATGTATCTATATTGTGATTTATATTGTATCTGCCATGTGTATCATTTATTGGAGATCCCAAATAAATATATATCCTGAAAAAATATTTTAATATTAAGAAAATGCTTCTATATGAACAATCTAACATCGTTTATAGAAAAGCATTTTCTTTATACTTAGAGGTTGCTTGCCTCTCGAAAGACCTTCTACATGCCAACCAAGCAACCCATTTACTAAATCCATCTCTGGTTACGGCCGCCATTTTGGATATTGATTTCCTGATTTTCGGCACCGGCGCCCTCTAAAAAGAAGAAGATGTCACCCATACCGAAAATGTTGAACATTATTTTGATTTAGACCTCTTTTTATTCCCAAAAACCATAAAAAATACACCCCCACTTTAGAAACAGTATTTATGTGTCCATCGTTAAAAGAAACTTATTACAAAGCAATCTAGCTGACTTCCATAAAAAAACGGTCAAGTGCGTGTCGAGCCACATACAATGAAGGGGAGAGTATTTGGGATGACTTTATCTCAAGAACGAACTTAACATTCTAGTTGTAAAACATGTTCCCACATACATTCCAAATTTAAATTTATGTTTGTGCGCACAATATTGAGAGATTTACCATGTTATTTTAAGACCATAGACTTCTTATAGGTTGTCCCGTAATGTATCAGTATATAACTGTGCTCCGTATTTTTTTTCAAATTTTTAGCAGTTTCGGAGATAAAATATATCAATTGTCAATTTTCATCTATTTTATTTAATAACTAATCTAAACACTATAAAAAAATCTATATTTCATCTCATAACAATTCCTTTCATTTGATATGTGACACGGTAAAGTTCTTTACACCGTTCTTTACACACACACATAATCAGCCTATAATGTTCCCACTGCTGGGACACAGGCCTCCTCTCTGCGAGTGGGAGTGGGCCGTAATCCACCACGCGGGCCCAGTGCGGGTTGGTAGATGCCACATGTCTTCGAATTTTTGGTTCTAGGACATGCCGGTTTCCTCACGATGTTTTCCTTCACCGTTTTGAGAGCAGTGGTGATGAAATAATTTACACAAAGTAAAGGGCCTGTCCGGGTTCGAACCTACGACCTACAACTCGTAAGTCGCGGGCGTTCCCACCGGGCCACCACTGCTCTCACCACTGTTCTTTACAACTTTTCTTTTAAATTTTCATTTTTTTTCCCCAAAAGTGAACCCATACGAGTATTCAAAATGCATTTATTCACGTTAAACGTTTGTCTTTGGTTCACAGAAATTCATTTGTGTACCAAATTTCAACATAATCGGTCCAGTATATTATTCGGAGCAAATTGACTGTGACAGACGGACGGACAAACACACGAGTGATCCTATAAGGGTTCCGTTTTTTCCTTTTGAGCTACGGAACCCTAAAAACACTACAAATTGCATTTTCTTGCATCTCTGTACGATAACTAAATCACACACAATACGTGTTCCTACTGTACGTTATTGAGGAGCTCAATTGTTAGTTCTTCACCATAATAAATGGGGCCATCCCGGGAGAAACCTTTGTTCAAAGAAAATTTATCCTCTACGTAAATTAGCTGTGACATGCGGACGGACAGATGGTCAGGACGAAATGGTAAGAGTTCCGTTTTTATGTGACATTTGGCTACGGAACCCTTAAAACAGATGCATTGAGAAGTTTTTCCTTTTTGAAGTAGGTTATAAAGATGCGAGCAGTAGTGGCCCAGTGGTAACGGCTACGACTTACGAGTTGTAGGTCATAGGTTCGAGCCCGGACAGGCGTTTTACTTTGTGTAAATAATTTCATCACCACTGCTCTCAAAAAACGGTGAAGGAAAACATCGTGAGGAAACCGGCATGTCCTAGAACCAAAAATTCGAAGACATGTGATATCTACCAACCCGCGCTGGGCCCGCGTGGTGGATTACGGCCCACTCCCTCTCACAGAGAGGAGGCCTGTGTCTCAGCAGTGAAAACATTATAGGCTGATTATGTATGAAGATGCCTCAAGGAATCTTCAGTTTTAGACTCGGTTAAAGAGAACTGAGTGAGAACTTGAATGAGATCTCTTAAGAAAAATCCAGAAACCCAGGTTCAGACTCCAGGAAACCAGAACTCCAGAACCAGAACAGCATCTACGAAACTACTTTATTTCCATCGCCTCAATTTTTTTCGTCCATCTATCGCATTCGCATTACAGGCCGCGGAGTAGGGGTAAAGTGGAAGGCGCTCGGCAGAGCAGCCAAGGCAAATATGGCGGCGCCCATGGCTCGCACCAGATTCACTCAAGTTTCACTTGCATCATGGTTTCATAAAACCACACAATTTTTTTTCTAAGTACAAAAACTTCGACATAAATATACGAATGAGTCTCACTCTTCTGCTGAAAATCATAACACCGCGATTCAGAAAATGACGACATTTACTCAACGCCATCTATCGAATACCGTGGTTAACTCAAAGCTCGCTCTGCATACAATAAACTTTTTTAAATCAAACTAAAACCCTAAAATCGATGTTATGATTAAAGTAATAAATAATTATCTAACATTATCACCATGTTTCATTTGAATTTTTTTGAGCGCCACCATTCAACCATCAATGGCAAGCGACTTTATAACATTATAATCATTACTTTTTGAAATAACAGCCTTTATGACGTGTTATTATTAACAATAATTATTATTGTTAGTACCATTTGGCGGCAATAGATGTCGTTGCATGTATTTGCACTTGAAATTAATAATTATGTATGTTGATAGATCGAAGCAATTGCGATGAAACAATAACTAAATTTAACTCCAAACCAGTTATGTACTTTTTTCGTGATGCTTTAACAACTTAATGTCTCCACATACAAACAGACAAACAGACAATGGTAAAAATGGCATCTGTTGGTTATTCTTTAACACCCCAACTATTTTTGTTTTTCAATGTACGAAAACGCCTCGTCTACAGATTCATTATAATTATAGGTGTAGATTCACTTCTTTATGTAGAAAGATAGAGTAGTTCAGGAAATAATACCAACACCACATTTTCCAGTCTCTGGGTCACTGGGGCTCGTGGCTACGTAACAACCTCGCGGGTCTATCGATGAAGCTTCACTTGCCGCGATCGGACTGTGAATGGGTGACCATATACATCATACCAAGATCACCCCCAGTCCCTGGGAGAGCACGTTAAGTGGTCACGTCAGGCCTAGACATTTATTTGCTATTTATTCTCCAGATACACAAGTTACACTTTAAGTCAACAGCTATTTGGTTTATTAATTGAGAACTAAGCTAAAAGAATACCTAGTCTTTAGACATAAGTACTGCATAACATTTCCTTCCCACAATCATTGTATAAGAAAGCAGAAATGGGTAAGCTCTCAGAATTGTATAGATTACAAGAATCAGTACTGTGTTGCAGTGTTTATAGCTTCTAACTAAGTTTGCTGTCTCCTTCCAAATTCCTTACTATTGTCATATTAGTTTACAAAGTTTACTTGTTTGTCGACATGATCCAAACTAACCAAGTTATTTACGAATATTGGACTCCTTAATTAACGTTCCTAGACTTGGGCAAATACTAATACAATTGTGTAGAAGGGAAACTGATCTGGTAATTTATTTTCTATGCCAAAATAGTCATCTACCAGCCAGCGTGCATCAATATTCAAGTTATACTGCACTGTGCTATGTTAATTTATCTTATTCACTTCTCATTTATATTATACCTAACTAGCTTCAGGCCCGAAACCTCGTCTACGTGAAATTTTTGTTTAAACATAAAAATAATTTTCGGAATCGGAACTTAGTTCCGTAGATTACCCCCTACATACAAACTTCCACAGTTTACCTCGCTATAATGTACAGATGAGAAGACAATTAAAACTTGCTAGTTACCATGGGAACGGCTAACACCTGCCTTCTCACTCCCATTCCTTACTGCGTTAAACGTTACTTACGAACGCCATAAATCTTTAGGCAAATGGAATATGTTCAAAGCGTGAGTATCTCTTCTACGCATTAATATTCTATGACTAGCCAACTCTCGTCACTTTATTAAAGTTTTGGGCAGAGCTCCTAGCGGTGTCAATGTTACATGCTCTGGAATTGGACTGTCAACACTGGGTTTGTCGATTTGTGGTACGTCTTTAATTTATTGTAAACTTTCTACAGATCTTTGCAATGTCGTATCAATTTATTTGCCTAGCAGCTAATACCACGCCACTCAGAAAGTATTGCGAAACAAGTTTTTATGTAAGTATGAGAGACTGGCCAGTTATAATCTAATTTGAAAATATGATTATTTGTAAGTAAAATAGTACGTTTCAATTTAAAATTTTCCCTCCAAATTGTTTGCGAGCTAATTTAAATTATCGTGTCTCATTAAAAAATTGTTCTGCGCCGGGAACATTTTCGCGCTATGATTTTTTTACGATTTTGAGTGTCGCCTGAAACCGGACGACTCCAACTGGCATTCAAGGATGAAGGCTGGAAGGGCCTTCATCCTTGAATGCCATTTTCATTCATTCTTGAAAGCCAGGCAACCGTGTATCGTTGGTATAACAAATTCAAGCGCGGTCGACTAACTTTGGGGGATGAAGAAAGAAGTGGTCGCCCTTTGACGGCTGTTACGGAAGAAAACGTGCTAGCAGTGAAAAATTTAATCCATGACAATAGGCGAGGTACGTATCAAGAGATTCAGCATATACTGCAAGTTGGATCGGGAAGCCGTCACGAACTTCTACACGTGCATCTTCGTGCGAGGAAATCTTAATGTCCTTAAGAATTTATTAGAAAGTTTCCTTCATCAGTTAAGTTACGGTTTCCTAGAAGAGCAGTGGTCGCCACGAAGCTACTGCAATTTACCGGTCAATGACGTCACTGAAACGTTATTCATGAAAGTAAGTAGGTATGTTTTCCCGTTTTTGCAATCGTATAGTCAAGTCCCGCTACCATGGCCATGGTACGGAGCGAGAGGGCATGGGCAGCCGTCACCTTCTTCTGCGAAGCAGTAATGCTCGCGAAGGAGGAGGCGGGACGGCTGAGGGAAAGGCAAATTTCGCGCCCTCTCGCTTCTAGTCGCCGCAGGAGACGCCCTGGGCGTCGGGAATCCCGGGCGGATTTCCGGCCACCGTAGGCGCGGGCTTGCGGACGGTGAGCAATGGGTAGCTCACCGTCCGGTAAGGACCAGGCCCGGGTCGACGGCGCGTTGTATTCCACGTGCGCCTCAAAGGGATGTCGTCAGCACAAATGTAAGGGTCCACTAGGGCCGATGCCTGCCGGGGTCGCGGGAAGGTACTAATGGGTCACCGAGGCCCCCGCAACACAGGCAACGGAAGGAATACGGGTGGATTTTAGTCAGTAAGAGTCTGACACACCCTCCCGCTCCACCCAGAGCGGGAGAACTTATTTGATGATTTCCCATCCAAAAAAAAAAACCCCGCTACCATCATTTTCATGACGGCCGTCACTGTGGCTGTTATGTGGCGGCCACCACTCTTCTAGTCTAGGAAATTGTAGCTTTAGCATAAGCATAATCAGCCTTTAATGTTCCCACACACACAGGCCTCCTCTTTTCGAGAGGGAGTGGGCTGTAAATGTAGGTAGTTGGAAAGGAAAGTCATAGTCATTTATCTAAAAACAAGTAACTTGTATCTAATTTTACACACAAAATTACACAGTTACAGTATATACTTACACTCTAATAAATTACATTTTAATTTCATTAATTACATCAACAATTTAAAAATAATAAATTTACATTTTTTCTATAGTGTTTCGGCATATAAATTAAACAAAAGGATCAGATTTTAAAACATCTGATCCTTTTGTTTAATTTATACGCCGAAGCACTATAGAAAAAATGTATTTTTTTTATTTTAACCATCCTTTTGATAAGTAGCCTATATCTAGAAACTTTGATGACGTTATTGCTCATAATAATATAAAGGTACGTTATAACCTCTGCCGTTGTTTAACTGGTTCGTTGGTCTAGTGATCGCAAGCGCTACAGCTGAGTATGAGGTCCTGGTTTCGATTCCTGGGTTGGGCAAAGCGTAAATGGGAATTCCATCAGGAATGTCTCAAAAGCAGCCCGGGTCTGGATTTGTGCCCGGTGAGTGCCAATAGGCTCCCCCTCGCTTCTTAACATGGGTACACCCCTGCCTAACCCCTCTGGGATTACAATCGTGATGATATCATTGATTGAAGTAGATAAGTACACAGTTTTTAGAATGATAATCATGATTTTCGCAGAGCCTTATTATCTACAATCTCACCAGTTGCCAATTCAACTACCAAATGATGCGTGCGTTTGGTTGTTCAACAATATTTGTGGACACACCAACAACAATTACAAATAGCATAACTAAACGTCACACCAAAGGTGGACAAAATATTCATCGTTGTGTAACGTAGTGTAACCAGAAATCTACAAATATTGGGTTTGTATCCATTTATAGTGTGTTCGCGTTGGCGAGAGCAAATATGCATGGCACGGTAATTCACACCAAACTTATGTTTTGTGGCAAATTGTCAACGCTTCAAGTGTAGCGTGGATTACGAAAATTTAATTATTCTACTCTACCGGTAGCGACCCGCCCTTGCTTCGTTCACTCGATATGTGAAAACATCGAGAATTCTGTGCTGTATCTAAGTTAAACAACGTGTAAGTCACATATTATGTGACTATGATTAATTCCGGGAGGTGTAAAGGCCCTCTTCCCCTAGTTATCTTGCCCCCCACTTTCAGTACATTTCCGCGAACCACAGTAGAAACCTACGTTCATCACACAATCGTCTTCTTCAATGTCCCACTCACCGCACTGACTTTCACATTCACTCTTCCTTCTTCGCTCAGTCTATCTCTCTGTGGAATACGCTCCCCCAGGAAATCAGGATGGCAACCAACCGATTATCATTTAAAGTCAAAGTTCGCGAGCATATTCGTAAGAAGCTGGCAGTAACATCACAACGGTAATGTTTTCCCATTGTCTTATGTCTTATCTATTTATATATACATACATATCATATACCTATTAAAAACTTTAAATAAAATATAATATAATATATTATATTATATTATATTTAAAGTTTTTAATAGGTATATGATTTGTATGTATGTATGTATGTATGTATGTATATCCTTATATTTAAATATATTTATTTCACAGAAATATACCTAATACCTAATCAATACACATTGTATATACACGAATATATTAAAATAGATAAGACAATCAATGGGAAAACATTACCGTTGTGATGTTACTGCCAGCTTTAAATAAAACCTAAAAACTTTAAATAAAATATAATATAATATATTTAAAGTTTTTAATAGGTATATGATATGTATGTATGTATGTATAACCTTATATTTAAATATATTTAATTCAAAGTCTTCGCTATTGCACCTACCACTGTTTGTCTCTGCATCACCCAAAGGTTGACTGGTAGAAAATGCCTACGGCATTAAGTCCGCCTCTGTACATTTTTGTGCTTAACGTGCTTTCCGAGGCACGGAGGGATCTTGGTATGTAAAGATGGTAACCCATCCACGGACCAACCGCGGCAAACGTAGCTTTACCTGATCGATCGACCCGTGCGGCTGTTATTACTTAGATACAAGCCCCTGTGAATACTGCATTGAAATCTGTAGTTTGACAGGACAATGCGGTCGCACAGTCTGACACGAAGAGCGACTTATATGTACTAGTTACGCGCCCTGCACGCTAACGACCCGGTAAAACATGGATATTTATTTATTATATACAAGTTTAATATTAATGTACTCCTTCCGGAATAAATTCCTTAAATTATAGTGAATACCGCATCTAAATCCGTTGCGAAGTTTGGAAGAACAACACGGTCAAACACTAATACATATTTTATGTATGTATAGTTAAAGACACAGTAGGTACAATTAGGGTTGCAGGCCATAATTATGTTAATAAAAACAGTATGATACTGTTTTCACTCTAAAATACTGTTTACTGTTAAACAAAAATAAAGTATTATGATAATACTGTTTTCAGTGATATCCAGAGCCTACAGAGACATCTAAATAAAAAGTTTTATCTACTACGTAGAACATCTTGCATGCACCAGCGCATGAGCACAGTGTAATTGCTTTTTTTATTATGAATGGCACCTCGTAGTTGACCTTGAGAGGTCGTGACTACTTAATCGGACTATCCTGTGGCCGCCGTAAGCTAACTCAAAGCCTCCAGTGGGGGCGAATTTCTTATTGGGCGACCGCACGATAAGGGCACCCCCTTTTTTTTTTTTTTTTTGAGGGTGGGAAATCATCGAATAACTTCTCCCGCTCTGGGCGGAGCGGGAGGGTGTGTCAGACTCTTACTTACTAAAACCCACCCGTATTCCTTCCTGTTGCCTGTGTTGCGGGGGCCTCGGTGACCCATAAGTACCTTCCCGCGACAAGGGCACCCCCTGTGGGGTAAAAACCTCGGCTTAGGGAGTCGGCGTCGCTCGTACGGTGAGCAATAGGTAGCTCGCCGTCCGATAAGGACCAGGCCCGTGTCGACGGCGCGTTGTATTCCACGCGCGCCTCAGAGATGTCAGCACATGTGTAGGGGTCCACTAGGGACGATGCCTGCCGGGGTCGCGTGGAAGTTCGAAAGGGTTACCGAGGCCCCTGGCAACACAAGCAACAGAAGGAATACGGGTGGGTTTTAGTCAGTAAGAGTCTGACACACCCTCCCACTCCGCCCAGAGCGGAAGAAGTTATTTGATAATTTTTCACCCAAAAAGGGCGTCGCTGGGGGAGGACAGCAAGGTGGGACAGGCTGGATCATGACTGGATAATTATTATTATCAGGGGAATTTAAAGCTACGGCTCGAGCAAGGGTCGAGGGGGTGGGGGGTGAAACTGCTCATAGGACAATATACAGTCACGAGCAATAATATATATACATTGTCATATTTTCTAAAATATCTTAACTTCTACCATTCAAAAAATATGTGTACGATATTTTCTTATAAAATACCTAACCATCAAACTGTGTCAAAACTGGGTATACATTGGTTTCACAGTAATGTAAACGAAACAAAATCAATAAAATTTTACACTTCCAATGTCATTTTTAACTATCCATGACAATTCCTATAACATATATACAAGTAATACAAACTGTATACGTGTTATTGGAATTTTCATGTATACATTAAAATGATATTGAAAGTGTATACCTACTTTTTCCTGTTTTTATTTATTTATTTATTTATTTAAACTTCATGCACAAGAGTGGTACATAGGCGGACTTAATGCCACAAGGCATTCTCAGGGCATTTTTTTTGTATTTGGGGTTTTTGTTAAGTTTATTACAGTAATAATTACAGTTTTATAAATAAACAGGGGTTGGTTACTGCAATAAAACAAGGGCTTACGAAATCAGTGTTGTAATTCGTTACCAAACGTAATGATTAATAATAAAGCCTATTAAATATAATAGCGTAGTTATAATCATTTATTTTAAATCACAATTTAATCAAGTAAGTCACTATCGCTACACATTACTATTGTTCATTTTAAATACGAGGTATCGGTACTTCCCGTCGGGGCTGCGGGTTGTTCGAAAGAGATACCGCGGCCTCGGCACAAGGGCTAAGAAGGAACATGGGTAGTTTTTAGTCAGTAGAAGTCTGACACTCTCACACACACAAAAAGTATCGGTACTTAAATAAATTAAAATCTTGTGTAGCCACCTTCAGCGTTTATCATACATCTTGCATTTCCCTGCATTGACGAAACCATATTGTTACATACGTTATTGCCTCTAAAACTATCCCATATCTCATGGACGTGTCTGACCAAGGCTTCTCTGGTTCTAGCTTGGTTGCTGTCCCACTCTTGGACCATCAGCCCCCACAAATTCTCAATAGGATTGAGGTCTGGGCTTTTAGGCAAATTGTAGTCGCTGTTGTTTATGGCGTGCAGTTAAAAGCGGTTTTCGCGCCGGAACCCTGTGACGTATGCCAGCTGTGCGTAGGCGACGTCGAATCGTTGAAGATGATACGCAATGTGATGACGATATGTCCTGAATTCGCACAAATCCATCACTAATCACACTATTCACGATCTGCCTGTCCTGCGCCACGGAAGTTTTTCGTGGACGACCACTACTTTTAAAACTAACAACGTCACCGTTATCTTCCCACCGCTTGAGCCACAAATACACGGGTATTTCTTTGAAAAAAAAAAATGCATCTTAGTAAACTGTTACTTATTTATTTAATAAAGAATCCTAAAAACTATACATAGCTTATAATTATTGAAATAATAATGAATTCAAATTTAAAGTGATATTATCATTAATTTGAACTTTTTGTTAATTAAAAAGCCTATAAAATAAAAATAAAACAACAAAAAATTGCAAACTCACCGTAATTCCCTATTCATAATCAATGTCTGTTATTGAAAGTCCCTGTTCTTTAAGAACAATGATTTTGTGTTTGTCATATGTAGAAATACGAAATGGCACGTTGTTACTATTCATTTTACAGCGATTTCAATAATAATCACAATAACACAGGAAATATTTATCTAGCTGTACTGTACGACAACAAAAAACAACCGCAATGCGCGCTTATCCCTTCTGTTTGATTTGCAATGTTGCCGTAGGAATCTAATAGCACAATAGTTTTAGGACGGTACACGGAAATAAAAACAGTCGACGGGCGAGTCGATGCCACTCGATAATTGGCTAGTTTTACCTTACTATGACACAATATGTAGGTATAACTCAAATGAATGATAAAACATCGAAAAATAAATAATCCAATAAGATCCTATAACTATTTATGTACACTGATTTTGTCAATTAGGTAAAATCACAATTTGGGTTCCTTTAGAACCCAAATTGCGACTTATTTCCGAGCTCAAGCTGCTCGAAACTGCTGCTTTGTAATTGTTTACATAATTTCGAAACTGTACTGTAAACATGTTTTTGAAATTTCCTTGGGTTCATCATTACGGAACTAAAACGTAATATTATTTTTTGGAAATCTATTGTTTGCGAAAATTTGACAAAAATGTGTAGTTAATTTTGACACAATTTAACGTTTACATAATTTTTGGACACAGTTAGCATACTTATTTTTTGCGATTTAATGTTGCTACATGAATTAGAATTTTAAGGGCGTTTCTATGTTATTGCTCATGACTGTACATACTAATAGGACACTTTGCTTGCTTAAGTGTCGTTTTGATTATGGGTCGTTTTGATAAAGACCATTTGCGTTTAGGAATTTTAGATACTGAGGGGATTCAGCTAGCCTTAATTTCAGAATGAAACCGTTGATGTCTCGAACTTTCGGGACATTATTAATAGAACATTTTTATCAGAACACCTTTTATTTTATCAGTGATGAATGCTAAGTGCGGGATGACAGATAAAGAGATATAAAACATGTAATTAAAAAAATTGCTCCTCGTCTATTTGGAGGCTTAGGAAGCCTTCAAAATTTGTGCTAAATATATGGGTTGCGCAAGTAACACCAATGAATTATGTACATAGTCAAAAAAAAAACTTAAAATACTGTTTATTTTTCCCACTTTGTCCATAATACAGTGGCGTGCCTAGGGTTTCAAAATAACGCAAGCCCAATAAAATTTTAACAGATTTCAAAAAAAGAAAGTTCAGTTTTCGACTGAGTATGTAGGTACCTACGTATCTACGTATGTATCATCGCAATTTTCTCATAAACTACTGGTTAGGTACAATAAATTCTCTATCGAGCATTTTAGTAAGGCATGCCTTTTGGGCTTATATGAAGGTACCGCCACTGCCATAATATACATACTTTATTTAACAAAAAGTTGAATAAAGTATATTAGCAATGTGGCTGAGCAACTGGCTTTCAAGCAACAGGTGATGGTTTTGATTCTCATACGGAATAAATATTTGTATGGCGTACATAAAGTTACTCTACGTCTGACGCATGCACTGACATCCATTTATTTTGTTATCATACAGTAAGCCTTGCTTGCACCAGAATGAAACGAGTTTAAAACATCGTTCTGTTTCTTATAATTATCGGAAGATGACAGAGACAGAATGATGTTTTAAATAGCGTTAATTTTATATTGCGATTTGCGGTGCAAGCGGGCCTGAGTTGTGTAAATCCAGTATCGTATTCTCTGCTCTTATATCAAACCTCAAGGCTGTTATCATTGTGTCAACAATCAGTGAGAAATCAGCGTTCCTTTTTATAGTGAGTAGACATATACTTGATGCAGTCACTTTGCATGTACTACTACATTATATTATCATTTAATAGTCGCCAATCTCAGGCTCGCCCAGTCCCTTCACTTCATACGCTTCCGTATCGTTGTTACAAAGGTATTGTGGTTCAAGAAATTAATGATCACAACATAACTCGTTACAAACAAACAAACTACAACGTCAAACAACGTTATAACCTATAAAAGTTTTACTTACGAAAAGTTATTCTGTCACAAACGGAGCATCTTTGGTCAAGATTTTCAATACCTTTTGACATCCACCAGTAAAGTCAAAAGCAGTCTTTTAATAAATCTTAAAAAATCATAATTATCAAAAGTCAAATATATTTATCTAAAAGCTTATCACGATTAAATTCATTAAACCCAAGGTCTAGGTGCGTGTAAGTATATATGTTCTTAATGTGTTGTGAAATATGTTCCTTATTAACATAGAAGAAAGGTTGCTCATCGACTGGCAACTTGGCTAATTGGTTAGCGATATCTCTGTCGCCATTTAGCTGTGCTGGTATTATTCCAGTGTGTTGTTCGCTGTTCAGTGTTTCAGGAGTTACTATGTCTGGATAACCGATGTTGTGGATTCCAGCGTAAGATGGACGTTGGCAGAAGCAAGGCACGATGGTCATGATGAAGATAAAGGCTAGTTTTGACATGATAACCTGAAAAACATAAAAGAATTTCTGAGAGCCTATGTATACGGTGTTTTTTACGTTTGCAGACGACTATGTTACCTGCAACGAGCGTATAAAAAACGGCATGTGCCATGCAAACGGGTTTTTTCATTATATTGCGGATGCGGATGTGGGGGATGTGGGGCACAGATACAGCTCAGTGCATGCTGAGGATACGGTGGAGCATACGGTGGAGGTCTGCCCGGCTTGGGCAGAGCACCGCCGTATCCTCGTCTCTCTCTCGCGTCCGGCCCTGGTTCAGGCTGGTTCAGGTATGAAGCGAGTGGGCATGGGCAGCCGTCACCTCATCGTCCCGCTCACCGTCCGGTAAGGACCAAGCCCGGGTCGACGGCGCGTTGTATTCCACGCGTGCCTCAAAGAGAAGTCATCAGCACAAGTGTAGGGGTCTACTAGGTCGCGTGGCAGTCCAAAAGGGTTACCGAGGCCGTTGGCAACACAGGCAACGGAACGAATACGGGCAGGTTTTAGTCAATAAGAGTTTGACATACCCTCCCGCTCCATCCAGAGCGGGAGAAGTTATTTGAAAATTTCCCACCCGAAAAAAAAAAGCTCAGCGTCATAGTAGGACTTGGATCAATTGGAACGATTAGTAAAATCGTTTAGTCTACGTTTGCTGATCCCATTAACTTTACCCCAATTTTTGCTTATCAATCGATGAAGTTAATCACCGTTGATTAGCTAGTTGGGTGGGGTACAATCATTTAACAAAAACTAAGAATGACATTTAGTGTTCTGGCTCCTCGTGAAGACTGTTAAAGCCTTGGCTTAACTTACCGACTAGAACAGCGTCCTATGAAGAATACATTCTTATCTACAGTAATAATACAATGATTGTTTAAAGAATTTTCCGATCTATCTACGTTTGTACACCTAGCTAACAATATCGGGTAATTTAAAAACGATATCACAAACAACATTTAGTTCACTTGGCTTTTTCTAGCTATAGACTGATTTTTCTTATAAAACATGCAATTCAAGTGGAGACAAATTTCGAACTCAGTATGTGAAAAGCGCCTAACTTCTAGAGATATCAAGAAAATAATACATGGAGAAATCGGCCAAGTGTGAGTTATTATTATAAGTAACGCACATAGTTACACATATTCTATAGTAATATTTTCAGCTGGCCTCCTACAGGTCTAAAGACACAACTCTGTGTCAGATACACTGGAAGACAAACCGATAAACAGAGGGACGGTGAAGGCTTGGTTATAGGGTCCCGTAGTCACCCTCTGTGATCCCTAAAAAGCATTTCATTGTGTAAATCATCTTTTTCATAAAAGTTATTTAAAAGTCGAGTTTTCCATAAAATTGACATAAATTCATTCCTTTTATCTTCTATTATCCAACAAAAAAACATGTCCCCTTAACATAAACTAATAGACCCTTGAGAAATAAATCATCCTTTATACATAAATCCAGAGATATGTTAAGGATTTCTTCTAACTTATCAATATAATATAAATTCTTGTTGTAATTTACTTCGTGTTGTTCGATTTACCTTGTTATCTTCCCAAGGGTTAATAAAGGGTAGCTCACCGTCCGGTAAGGACCAGGCCGGGGTCGACGGCGCGTCGTATTCCACGCGCGCCTCAAAGAGATGTCGTCAGCACAAAGTAGGGGTCCACTAGGGCCGATGCCTGCCGGGGTCGCGGGAAGGTACTTATGGGTCACCGAGGCCCCCGCAACACAGGCAACAGGAAGGAATACGGGTGGGTTTTAGTCAGTAAGAGTCTGACACACCCTCCCGCTCCGCCCAGAGCGGGAGAAGTTATTTGATGATTTCCCACCCTCAAAAAAAAAAAAAAAAGGGTTAATAAAGGGCACACAATTTTATCAAAATAAACAAAATTGAATTTAATGATTGTCATCATTTGCGTTCGTTGAATAATGATAGAACCTAATGAATGATAATTTCTGTGACCGCTAGGGGCGCTGCACAATATTAATTTCTTATAATTATATCATTCACGAAGACGCTAGCGAGTTTTGGGTGTGTCAACTCACTCTCACACGCTGAAGCGTTGTGAGGTGTGCAATTTAAGACATGAGACATCTACAAAGACGCACAGGGCCCGCGTGGTGGATTACGGCCCACTCCCTCTTACAAAGAGGAGGCCTGTTCTACAGCAGTGAAAAATGATACTCGTAATTAGGCTGATTTATTTATAAAACAAATTACTGACTGGTTGGTTTTTTGAATGCACTGTTAGGTACTGATAACAATAATTTATTTCCGCGTTTATCGGTGCTGGCCACGTAATAAAATATCAAGTATTTATAACATAATATAACATCACGCCTTGTTTCCCTGAAGGGTTAGGCAGAGATGTACCCATAGTAGGTACACCCGCATTTCGCCAGTTAGGTATGTTTACATAAGTCCAACTATTTATAATTACCTGTTTTACTCACAAAATGGAACAGATCAGGTTTCTTCTTACAACTGAATAAATATACATACATAACACAGTCACTATACATACGTACAGAGTAATTTAGTTTTTTTTTTAGTTGGCTACACAAACATATTAATTTTAATTTGATTCTGAAGAATCAAAAATATGCATGCGGCTAATGCATGAATGCATGAATGCATTAAATAAATAAGAATAAAAGTAAGTTGCTTTTACTGTCTCGTTGGTCGAGTGATCGCAAGCGCTGTTGATGAGCATGATGTCTTGGGTTCGATTCCCGGGTCGTGCTGTCATTGGATTTTTCCATCTGGAAATTCTGGCAATAGGCTCGCCTCCTTGTACATAAGACTTAAACGTAACTGGTGCAATGTGAGTGTACTATATGTAGGCGCACCCCTGCCTACCCCTTCGGAGAATGTACATGTGTGTAACAGGCGCGATGTTATGTTATGTAAATTGCTTATATACTTTTTGTTTCTGTACATATGTATATAAAAATATCGGTAGCATCTAGGTAGGTAGGTAAGTATACATCATAGAACGTTCTAGTGTCCCTTTCATTTATTTGTTCAATAGAAATTGACCCAGTAAAATATTTTAGTTTTTTGTATTAATATCGAACTATTTCAATGTATCAAACTCAATAAAATGCTTCCCGTGATCTAAGGGCTAGCTTTTAGCTTGGCGGCACGCGAACATTAATGACATCATCCGACGAGCTCTTGTCACCGTCGGCGTTCCAGCTGTATTAGAACCCAATGGCCTGGCACGCGACGATGGCAAGAGACCAGACGGCATGTCTTTATATCCATGGAAGGTGGGTAGGCCATTAGTGTGGGATGCAACGTGTCTCGATACTCTTGCGCCATCCCATCTTCCTGGCACGGCGTGCTGTGTTGGCGCTGCTGCTGCGGCTGCAGAGAACCTCAAGAGACGTAAGTATAATAACCTAGTTGGTCATTATATTTTCGAGCCATTTGGGGTTTAAACCCTCGAGCCGTGGGGTCCGAGTGCTCATGGCCTTTTTAAGGAAATCTCCAGACGGCTGGTTGACACTTCCCGTGACCCAAGTGCTGGCTTTTACCTTGACCAGAGGTTAAGCATTGCCATACAACGTGGCAATGCCGCCAGTCTCTTGGGTACATTCGACAGGGATGCGGAGGAATTTATCGACGCCATTGTTTAGTTTGTTAATAGTTTTAGTTAGGATAGGATATTATATTTTATTTTAATGTTAAATACCTGTATTATTATTTTGATTACTCGCAAAATAATAATACATATATATTTTACAATGTAGTAGGTACCTATTATGAAAATAAAACTAGCGGACCCCGTCAGTTGTAACACAAACACCTGGGATTTTAGTTTAATTTAAGGATATGAGCAAATAAGCGGCGAGTAAGGTATAAATACGACTAAATTTTAGCCATCCAAAATCGATTATTTGTATAAGCATTTAGAACAGGTATGCACCTGTTCTAAATGCTTATACAAATAATCGATTTTATTTAGTCGTATTTATACCTTACTCGCCGCTTATTTGCTCATATCCTTAAATTAAACTAAAATCCCAGGTGTTTGTGTTACAACTGACGGGGTCCGCTAGGGCTGATGCCTGCCGGGGTCGCAGGAAAGTCCTAAAGGAGATACCGTGCCGTCTGGCAACACACAGGCAACGGAAGAACAACGAGTGGGTTTTAGTCAGTAAGAGTCAGACACGCCCTGGAAGTTAATTGATAATTTCCCACCCAAAAGAAAAAGGATTTTGAGCTGGAAATGAAAAGTAAACTGAATTATAATTTATTTAACATGACAGGACGTTTTATTGATGAGGTTCACAATAAAATCATTTATTTTCTTCTAAAATATTATTTTAATTTTATAAATAGAACATCGATAACTTAAAATTTAATAACATCTAACTAAAATAATCTCTTAAATCCGATTCCGATTTTCATTGAACGAACTTGGCCTGACTGAATAAGTTTGTGGGTTAGCCAAGTTTGCGGCAATTTGGTCTCTATTCACAAAGTAGAAAGGCTGGTTTTCCACCGGCAATGCACCAAGCTGGTTTGCGGTGTTCCTGTCACCATTCAACTGGGCTGGTATTGGCTGATTCTGGAATCTGTCGAATAATCCATCAGAACCTACTGGCGTGTTCGGGAACCCGATTGGTCGAATTCCAGCGTAGAATGGGCGCTGGCAGAAGCAGGGCACGATGACTAGGACGAATAGTAGGGCTGATTTCGACATGGTGAGCTGAAATGACAAAAAAATAATTGTATTCAAGTTTTTTTTT
Organism: Atethmia centrago; assembly: GCA_905333075.3. Taxonomy (NCBI): domain Eukaryota; kingdom Metazoa; phylum Arthropoda; class Insecta; order Lepidoptera; family Noctuidae; genus Atethmia; species Atethmia centrago. The sequence continues at coordinate 11,416,753 of HG995386.1, read as the reverse complement.
TACCAAAGTATGGAAATTTGCTTTGATATGCGTCTTTCAGAATTCGTACATCGTTGTTAAGACGGGCTAGTGTCCGCAACTCCACACCAAGTGCTTATTTTGCGTACTGGTGGGAAAATCGATTATTCCATCCACCCCATTATAATTTGACATAGAAAATATTAGTTCCATGCAGGAATCGAACCCGCAACTAAAGCCTAGTAGGTAATCACTCAGCCATTGCGCTAGCCGACCATCTAATCGTCTATGAGGAAAATGTGTGAACTATTATTTACTATCCTAGGGTTTTTCCGAACTTTCAGTTACGATTTCTAACTGAATTTCGACAAACCGTAATACGACAAGATTTTATTTCGACAATATGGAACTCCGATACGTCTTCGTTTCGACAATACATTAGTTAGAAATACGTCAAGTCTGACGTTACTGTAATTCGACAAAGCGTTACTTCGACAATATTACTTAACTAGGAAACAATCCGACTTCGACAACATACTTCTTCAACAACAACGCTAGTTCGACATGAGTCAATTGGCTTTAATATTCACTAGTAGCACTACTGACCCGCCCCTACTTCGAACGGCTTTTATGACTTGACAAAATAACGAGATTTCTTTACTAGATTTTATTATGAATGTATTATAAGATACATCAACAACGAATTTATTTTATGTAGTTTTAGTAAGTTTAATATATAACTTTTTAGTATTCGTATCTTTAAGTTGAATAAATAACTTGTTATTATCCGCTGTTGCCCATTAACTTCGGTGTGGATGCACCGATATACATAAACCTTCCGAAATAAATCCTCTAAATGATGGTGAAAACCGCATCAAAATCCATTGTGCAGTTTAGAAGATCGCAGCCATCATACAGACATACACGAAAAGCGACTTTGTTTTATACTGTGTTAGTAACTTTTATTTACTTATCCAAATTACAAGATGATTATTAACATTAATTAAATTAAATTAAAACTAAGTTAAACCTTTAGGTTTAACTTAGTTTTAATTAAACACATATATATACGATGCCTCGAGGGCCTTTTTTAAAAGGCCCTCGAGGCATCGTATATCTAAACACAGTATCTGCTGACCGAGGATTCTGGCGGCATTTCCTCGCCGAATTGCAATGCTGATGCGTTGCGCGAGAAAGCCGCTAGCTTTTCGGTCAGCAGTTACTGTGTTTAGAAATAGATTGGTTTCTTAACATTACTTCGAAATAGAAATTGTATCGAGGTGTGAATCCGCGCTGATTCTTTTCAACAAGTTATTTTTAAGCATTGCCTATATTGCCATTACAAAAAGAGCTTAAGCTACTAGCGAACCTGCCGGGGTCGCGTGGAAGTTCGAAAGGGTTACCGAGGCCCCTGGCAACACAGGCAACGGAAGGAATACGGGTGGGTTTTAGTCAGTAAGAGTCTGACACACCCTCCCGCTCCGCCCAAAGCGGGAGAAGTTATTTGATAATTCACCAACCAAAAAAAAAAACCTACTAGCGAAACGGCCTGGAAATAATGAGGTTGGTAATAAACACTAAATGTTGTTACTAATAAATAACATCATTGAATAATTTATGTAAACTTTCTTCGAGGTGTGTAGAAAAATGGTGTAGTCAAGTACTACAGCATTTTGGCTTCTAACATTAACTAGGCTCAATGTGCACTGAGATGAGACACTTGGCATTTATTTTTTGGTTCTATTTTAGTCTCAATCATATAGTCTGCTAACGCTAGTCCTAAATTTATTATAATTGACATTAGTAGAGAATTATTTCTAACTAGTGTAATAATACTGAATATAGTAGGTGGTCTATTTATGTGTGACTGACTCCAAATTAACGTTACTAATAAAAATTGTAATTAAATTATTATTTTTAATTAAATTAAATTTTAGAGGATAGTTAGTTCTTTCTTCGAACACTATGGGTATATCGGTTGTACCAACAAATACGCAAGTTCTTAAAGTTAACCATTTTTCCAATATTTAAACATTTTGTAGCAAGAAAATATTTGCTTTCTATACTAAACTTTTCACTTCCACTTTTAACTTGATCTAATATCATTTACTTCACAAACACATTTTTAATAATTGCTTTATCTCAAAGTTTGCTCTAAATATTCGTCGTATATTTAAAAATGATCGTAAAACACACATTTACCTGCATCTCTGAACTGAATCGCACAAGTGAATGGATCGGCTATCTGAACTAGAATGTTTGAGCGTAAAACGCACTTCAATATATAGTACTTTAGTTCATGCCCTCACGTAAGGAAAACCTATAGTAGGTATCTACGGAATATCCACAGAGTGAAGAACGTGTGAAGCGGGATATCTGGTACAGTTTTTTCCATCGCGTATGAGGAAAAATTTGGGCCTTTTTTAAATGCTGTCCGAAAATATGAAGAAATGTATAAATATTTTAAATGGTTATTTAAAGAACAGGCTTAAGAATATTTCATTTTTCTAAATGACATATATACCTAGCTATATTGACTTGTCTTTAATTAAAATCTTGATCGACAGTTGCACTCATTTAGTAACTTGTTGTAAAAAAAATAAAGATACCTTGAGCTTTAAAAGAAAAGACGCAAATCGAACAAAACAATAAAAAAAAAATACCTTGTTCAAAAGATAATCTTTTGTCCCCAGTCACGAACAATCTAAAATAAATTAGTCAGAAAAAAGATCTTAATTAAAATTCCCTTTGACATCAATTAAGAATTTTTGGGGCAAAGAATTTTAATCGACAATCTGCGCGGGTCTTTAATATTGAGTAAAGTTAATTGATTGTTTCCACCTTCCTGCGACATTTACTGCGAAATTGCTACGGTTGTTATTTTTCTTTGATTTTGTTGATGTATAAGTATTTTACTATGTATTTATTGAATCATTTATTTACTTAACCAAATTACAAGATGATTATTTACATGAACTAAATTAAATTAAAACTAAGTTAAGCCTAAAAAGGCCCTCAGGGCATTGTACCGATAATGCTGGCGGCATTTCCTCGCTGAATTGCAATGCTGATGCGTTGCGCGAGAAATCCGCCAGCTTTTATACCTATTTCTAGTTTTACAACGTCTGGTAAACGTAAACTAATTATTTATTACAGTGAGAGGTTTACTTAAGTCAAAATAATGTTCAAAATTAATTAGAATTACTAAAGAAACCATCGTTCGGTATTTTGGAATTCTTAGAATAGAATAGTATTCTATTCTAAAATACTATTCTATTCTAAGAATTATTGATTTTATTATGTACTCCATAAAATTTACAGATATTTATAAATGTAGAAATTTTACATAGAGTGACACAATGGGCGGTCTTATCGCTAAAAGCGATATTTTAAAGACAACCTTTGGATGGATTAGGGGGGAAAGGAGAGACAATACTGCAGATAGTCTGTGGTGTACCATTCACATATATTTTACAATAAATACATACATACATAGAACATATTAAAATCATTCAAAATCACTAAAACAATCAACACTCATTCAATGATCATTTTAAATCATTTTATGGGATGACGGCTGATTTTCAAGAAAATGTTAAGGTGGATCCGCAGTCATGCCGGGGTCGCGGGAAGGTACTAAAGAGTCACCGAGGCCCCTGGCAACACAGGTTACAGGAAGGAATACGGGTGGGTTTTATTCAGTAAGAGCCTGTCACACCCTCCCGCTCCGCTTAGATCGGGAGAAATTATTTGATGATATCCCATCCCAAAAAAAAAAAGGTGGCAGTAGTACCGCTGTGGTAGGCCGCGAAATTCAAATTTTTGCAGTTCACAAATTGCAAAAAACGTAAAAGAAAGTTTGAATTTCGCAGGCTACCACTGCGAATAAATTACACAAACAGAGCATGATGATGATGACCTGCCGTCTCTCTGCGCTTAGATGACAGAATGACCGAGGTATCCAAAACAACGTCTTTTATCACCAACCCATAGTCATAATGGCCAAAGGTAAGCCTGCCCCTTATTACAAGGAACTCACTAACAAAAGGTCACCTCAATTACGTAACACACTTTAAATCACAATCGGAAGAATTTTGAAGGAAATTGTTAGTCAATTACTTCGTATGTTTGAAAAGATTGTCTGTTTAACGACGTAAATAACGCAATGATCAAAACAAATCAAATCAAAATATTTTAATTCACATACACCTACATGTGCACGAAACGTCAGAAGCTAGGTGGTCGGTTCCAATTGGTCGTTTCCTATGGAGAAGAGCCGGCAAGAAACTCCACGGTTACTATTTTCAAAATAATTGGCTTTTACAATGTTTCCAAATTGCAGTGTTAATAGGTATGGAAGGACAGTGTAGGCCTGTCGAGAAGTACCAGGTACTTAACAAAAAAAAAAAAGAAAATGTTCTACAAAATATCTAGTCTATTAAGCCTACAACGTTCTCACATTCACAAGGTACACAAGAATCTATGTAAAATATGAACAAAATAATAAAAATAAAAAGTTATTTAAACCAAATGACATGTTTGCCATTACAACAAGTCTGAATTAATATCTTGTCCACAAAAGCTTGCTGTTTTTGCATTGTCAAAATTAAAGTTATTGCCATTGTAAGCGTGTTACACAATTACTTCGCGGGTCGGCATGATTCGGCATAGGTGGCGCAATTACCCCGAGGTGTATCAACTGTTACACCTCTGCTAACTTATCCGGCCAATGCAGACAATGTTATGGCTATAGACATTTCAAGCTGAACCAAAAACATTTTGTACAAGTAGCTAATAGTTCTAGTCACCTCTATTGGAAATTTGTCCCTGTTATTACTAAACTAGGCTAAGGGGTTGCTGCGCAAGGCTCATCCTGTTACACCGGTTTGTATGCTACTCTTCAATCAAACAGCAGGCTTTGCTGAACAGAAAAGGCGATCATTAGCAAGAATTTTTATTGAAACTAGTTTTCCTATTGGAACGAGTTTAGTTTTATTTCGACCGATCATAGCTTTTTTTTTTTTAGGCTGGAAAATCATCAAATAACTTCTCCCGCTCTGGGCGGAACGGGAAGGTGTGTCAGACTCTTACTGACTAAAACCCACCCGTAGGAATACGGGTGGGTAACAGGAACAGGAAGGATCCTGTTGCCTGTGTTGCGGGGGCCTCGGTGACCCATAAGTACCTTCCCGCGACACCGATCATAGCTTGGGTTTAATTACCATTTCTTTTTCCAGGGTTTTCTGGATCTAATTATAAATAGCAGTTAACTTAAGCCCTGGAAAAATCATATTAGCATAACATAACATAACATAACATAACATCACGCCTTGTTTCCCCGAAGGGTTGGGCAGAGGTGTAGGTACCTGTAGTAGTACACCCACATTTCGCCAGTTATGTTTAAGTCCCATGTAATAGGCGGCGAGCCTACTCGTATTGCCATCAACTGGGCACAAATCCAGACTCCAGGCAGCTACTGAGAAATTCCAGATAGAAAAACCCAATAACACTTTGCCCGAGACAGCAGTAGCGCTTGCGACCCCTAGACCAACGAGGCAGTCAGTCAAAGCATAGCATACCATATTATGCCATGTTAGCATGTCATATTATATACAATGTAAATGTAGCCGCGACGAGTTGTAGGTCCGTAGGTTCGAACCCAGACAGGCGCTTTACTTTGTGCAAATTATTTCGTCACCACTGCTCTCAAAACGGTGAAGGAAAACATCGTGGGGAAACCGGCATGTCCTAAAACCAAAAAATCCGAAGACATGTGACATCTACGAACCCGCACTGGGCCCGCGAGGTGGATTACGGCCCACTCCATCTCACAGAGAGTAGGCCTGTGTCCCAGCAGTGGGAACATTATATGCTGATCATGCAAATGTAGGTGAAACCCATATTATTGTATTTCCAAGACTTAGAGAAACGGGTTAAAAGTTTTTCATCTCATCCCACCAATATAATAATATTGTGAATGTTTGTGAACATGCTCGCTATAGAAAAACGCCTAAACAGCTAAACGGATTTGAGTGAAATATGGCACAGAGATAGACCATATCCTAGACTAAAAAATATAATACTTTTTATACAGGAACAGGTAGTAGTTCCTCTAGTATACGCGTGAAATCCCCGGCATAAATTAGTTATAGTACGCGCCAAACTTAATGGTGGCTCTGAAGTACGCATTCGTTACTGCGCAGCGACTCGCCTCATGTTCCAATCCGGCATAAAGTTCGAATCGGGCTGTAATATATATAAATATATAAAAAAACAATAATTATCAACAGATTTCTTTTTATTACCATGACATTACATATCATAATGCCTGTATTCCCCGAAGGGTAAGGCAGAGGTAGATATAGTACACCTTAATTTTCACCAGTTATGTTTCAGTCCCATGTAATAAGGGATGAGCCTATTGCCATCAACTGCAATTATTAAGTTTTTTTGTTGCCCAGTCTTCCATCTTCTAAAGTGCACAAAAAAAACTCACGACTGCAGGCTTAGCATGACACTCTTTATTTCTTCGAAGAATAGACACGGCTCTTTCTATACAAAGTGACATTTCGTTTCTCAGTTTTTGACATCTCACCGTAGAAATCCTTCTACAATCTGTCACCTTGTCTTTCATTTCTAACGATCTTTGTCTAGGTTCTTTTTTATGTAGAAGGATGTCTACGGTGGGATGTCAAAAAAGGAGAAACGAAATGTCACTTTGTATGGAAAGAGCCGTGTCTATTCTTCGAATAAATAGAGAGTGTCATGCTAAGCCTGCTGGTGTATTACTTGAAACCGCGAATACGCACATCCTCGCACTTTATTTACATGATTACTCATACAGGATTCATACAAGTCACACTTTTTATCAGATCAGCAAATGTCACGATATTTTAATAATGACAGCGACTGATCTGAAATTCTTGGTAGCGGGTGAGCAGTGAATAATATTCTTGTAACTTAAACTTATATTTCAGTTGAATAACTACAGGTGAAACTGGATTCATGGGCATCCTCTTAAAGGGTCATTGTACTCATCATTATGAACAAATTTTACTATGGGACCATACCTGATGTCGTGAAATCAACTGTTCCCTACGTTTATGTTCGCTTACTAACTCGTCTAAATGTAGGAAAACGCTGTTTATTTTTTTCGCGATTTCATGTTTAGTCCCATAGTAAAAGTTGTTTATAATGATGACAATGACCTTTTAAGAGGATGCCCATGTATTCAAATTCACCCTGTATAAGTCACTGTCCCTTTCTGTACGTTAGTTTTTATGAAGCAATCAGGAATACTTATCAGGCGAGTTACACGCTTGTTCGGGTTGGTATGATTCGGCATGAAATATATTTATTTGATTTTGTAGCCCCGCCTGTGCCGACCCGCGAAGTAATCGCGCAATACATTAATTGCATGGCTTACGTTTATAGCAGACACATTTTTCAACCACATGAAGCAATCAAATGGATTAGCACTTTTCTTCAAAATCCGTCGGTGTGTGATTGAAAGTGTGTTACACAATTGGGGAGCTGGACATGTTAGTAACACCTTACAGCTGCATTCGTACGGAGCTAAAATTAGCTTTCATTAACTTAAAGGTGCCCTCTTCTTGTTCCATAGGTACCTATGTGATTTCCAGGTCAGTTTGTTATCAATTGTAAATCTAATACCAAGGAATTTTGTAATATTTGTCGAGTCTACTTTTGTCCATTAGATTCAACGTCATAGTTTTCAGCTCCTAGTCGCTGATGAAAATGCATAACTTTTATTTTTTGAATATATAAATATAAAAAATAATCTAATTATAAAATTAGATTATTTTTATTGAGCCAACTTATTATGCTTTGGCGTGCGTTCTTCTTACACTTGAAGCCTCAAACTTTTAAGATAATATTAAAGTTCTTGTTTTCGTAAGTTTTATTTAGTATTTTTTAGTTCATTAAAAGCTGGTTTTTAAAAAGATTTTTTGCTATATTTTTTAATATTGGCCTAGATGTTACTTACAGACACTCGTCAATCATAGTTTCAAGAGGAAAGGCAGCGCTTTCTGCTAAGATCACCAATCCGTCAGCCTAGTGTGATGTTTATCAATTTCAAGTTTTACATTTTTTGTTCTTATAAAGCAATTGAAAGTAGTATAATAAAAGAAGTTGAGGTTAACTAGCTAACTAGAAAGTTTAACGACATATGTGTATGCACGTAGGAAAAACCTTTATGCCAATGACATAGATCACTGTTTTGTTAGGATTCAAACAAAAGATCGAGGTTATACCCAAAAGTGGGTTGATACGGGCTGAATAAGATGATTATATTCTAAAGAAAATATATTTGCTCTACGTGGGTACAGTGAGAGCAGTGGTGGCCCTGTGTTAATGGCCCCCACTTACAAGTTGTAGATCATGGGTTCAAACCCAGGCAGACGCTTTACTTTGTGTAAATAATTCCATCACGCAGGTGATGGAATTACCAGGCCAGGCCAGGCAGGATGGGTTTTTGAGAGCAGTCTCAAAATGGTGAAGGAAAACATCGTGAGGAAACGAACAAATAGATGTCCTAGAACCAAATATTCGAAGACGTGTAACATCTACCAAACCGCACTGGTCCCGCGTGGTAGATTACAGCCCGCTCCCTCTCGAAGAGAGGAGGCCTGTGCCCAGCAGTGGGAACATTATAGGCTGATTATGCTACGTAGGTACATCCATAATTCATACTATATATTTCTGTGTCATCACAATTATACGATCTTTCGGCAAAGCTTAGTCAGCTGGGTTTTTCCCAAGGATACTAAATAATAACAACACAATAAAGATTACAATAAGGTGTAGGCACCTATATGTATTTAGTACAAGGTCCAAATATTGTAACGTTACGATTAGCCGGAGGACCAGTCGTAAGTCACGTTAAAAAAGAAAACTAGAGTAATAGTACTTACTACTAAATATTAAAAAAATAAGATTAAATATTAAAAGTATTCTAGGCTTCCGGTCCGAGTGCACGGGACGCTTGGACGGCAGGATGTAGGATCGGCTGGCAGCAGCTGGACAAGGTCGGCAGGTAATTGGTCTGGATCGGCAGGCAGCAGTGGGACAGGGCTGACAGACGAGGCGGAGCACGAAGGTGAGGTTGATCTCGCCATCGCAGTCAGTCGGCAACTCTGCCCCATGTCCGATGTTATGTATGTCCGATGACCGCTTTTATAGATCCTGGCAAAAGTTCTAGAAGTTTCTGTGAATCATAATTCAAATGATTAGTTTGAATGCCTGCCAGGATCAATAAAAAACGGTTTACATGAGTGAGTACATAGCTTAAATATAGTGTGGGACTAGCTTTATCAAGGCCGGTATGTATAGAGAAAGAAAATCTTAGACAGATGACAATTTATGATGAAAGATGTCAAACTGTCATTGGATAAAAATATTCTAAGATTTTACTACAAGAGAAAATTAATAATATTGTGGCGGCATCTACAGCGCCACATACAAAAACTACGCATCACACTGACGTCACGCAAAATCCTGCATCGCGCAAGCAGAGTTTACCGCGCAACTAGCATATATACAACATCCCGACATCAACCGTTGGGCAGTTGCCCACCAGACACGACACCCGTCTGGTCGGAGGATCCTCCCTTTTCTATGGAGGATGAGTGAACTTTACACCCTGTTCCTCATGCCTCTATACTGGTGACCCCGAATATGAACGTCAGCGCAGCCTTCGTGCAACTACTTCAGCGTGACGTATTCATCTACACTTCCTCAAGCTCTCGAGCGGCGAGTCACACAGCCAGCCAGCACCAACGGCTTCAACGGGTATCCTGACCACCAGCATGCAGCGACCGCGCATACCTGGTCATCACCCTAAGCCTCATCAGCAACCTTGGCACAGCACACTGCACTTTCGGCCGGTCAACAAGCAGAGCTCTTCAACGCTCTCCTGGTCGACGCCAGCAGTCAGCCCTCAACCCGGCGCTGTACCACGTCCGACTCACTGGAGCATAACGCAGCGCCACCCCGACTCACTGGGGCATCACCGCAGACAGTTCCGACCCACCGCGAACTATGCGACAACCGGTTCCGACCCACTGGAACCCCACCTGGCACTGGCAAGCATCGCAAGATACACGACTCAGCCCACTATCGACCTCCGGTCTCCGGAGGGGAGTGATGTGGCGGCATCTACAGCGCCACATACAAAACTACGCATCACACTGACGTCACGCAAAATCCTGCATCGCGCAAGCAGAGTTTACCGCGCAACTAGCATATATACAACATCCCGACATCAACCGTCGGGCAGTTGCCCACCAGACACAACACCCGTCTGGTCGGAGGATCCTGCCTTTTCTATGGAGGATGAGTGAACTTTACACCCTGTTCCTCATGCCACCATAATATAAAATATAGTATTCAGTGTTAAAAACAGTTCATTGTGGTTTAACTTTTCAGCTGTGGTGATCAAACATATGTAAAAAAGTTAGAGAAATAATATGATTTCATGTTTGAAGCAAGGAAAACAGTATAGGAATTAAAACAAAGGTAAATTTATAATTATTATAGCACAAAGATGTGGCTTTGTGTAACAAAATACCATAATATACCTTTATGTTACTGTACTACATATTTTTCAGTAGAACAACCATTGGGTACCGTTATTTCGTAACAATTTATTTTACTTCTGAATTATTATGAACCTTATTGTGTATGTAATAATGTAAATAAAGATCATTGTAATGCAAAATTGGAGGTAACACAACTTTGAACGGACTGTAGGTAATTATAAGTCAGAAATGATGTTTAGGTATTCAAAAATGTTAATAGGGCTTTGTTTTTGTATTTTGACGCCATTGTTATTGCATATGTAATGATTTCTTGTAAGTGACATTGTTAATATTAGTTATATCTATATTCCATAATATTTCCTTAACATGTAGGAAGGAATCCGCTGGATACAGGAAGCACATAACCGGTCGAAGTGGCGATGTTTGGGGGAGGCCTAGGCCCAGCAGTGGACGTCTTTCGGTTGAAATGATGATGAATGATGACGTAGGAAGATAATACGTTAATAGGTAATAGGTAATTCGGGGTAGTGTCAGCAACTCCACGTCAATGCGCGTATTTTGCGTACGGATGGAAAATCGATTATTCGATCCACCCCAGCTTCTCAAGGAAGGCCAGCAACGCCTTAAGATAATACGCTACAGATCTATTAATTACAATCAATTTATAAATTAATAAAAATTATCAATATTTTAAGATAAGATAAGATAAGATAAGATAAGTCTTTATTTGCCTTAAACATGGTATAAAGTTGTTACAGTCAGATATTAATCTAAATTCCGCATGTTTAGCTATACAGGATATTTGTATCAATTGCATGCAAAATAATAACTATAAGTAAATTTAAAGTACAATGTCACAGATACAAGGTTAATACAATAATAATAGTTTTCGCAATGACATAAGTTCAGAAATTATAGATTATTGTTAAGTAAATCTTTAATGTCATAAAACATGTGTTCTTTCAACCATTTCAATAATTTGTTTCTAAATGAGTTAATATTAAATAACAATTTTAATTCTTTGGGTATTTTGTTATAAATGCGTATACACATGACTAGGAAACTTTTTGCGTACTTGGCTGATTTAGGAGTATCCTGCAACACAAGTCTGCATGGATCTCTATTTCGAGAATTCAATTGATAGGCTCTTTTGAACAATCCCTTATTATTATAAACATAATTACAAATTTCAAAAATGTACAGTGACGGAAGTGGTAATATACCTAGCTTTTTAAAGAACGGTCTACATGACTCGTCAGGACGGATACCACAAATGGCTCTAATGCATTTCTTTTGCGCAATAAATGCTCTGTGTCTATCTGTACTGTTACCCCAAAGGATAAGCCCGTATCGTAAGATAGATTCTATGTAGGCGTGATATGCTGTAATTGCTGTTTTTTTATTGGTTATGTTCTTTATTTGTCTGAGAGCATACACAAACTTATTAATCCTACTGCACAAACTATCTAAATGTACTTTCCAATTCAGATCTTGGTCTAAGAGTACTCCTAAGAATTTAGTTTGTGGAACTTCTTTTAACCTGTCAATATGAAGTTTGAAATTGTATTTGGTGTGTTTTGATTTATTAAACTGTATAAAATTAGATTTGTCTAAATTAATTTTCAATTTATTTGCTTGTAACCATTTTATAATGTCTTCAATAGTATTATTAATGTCCACCTCATGATCAGATTTAGTTTTATACTTTTTGTCAGATGTCACAATAATTGAAATGTCGTCTGCAAATAATACACATTTATGATTAGTCACTAGCGGTAAGTCGTTTATGTATAATAGAAACAATATGGGTCCCAACACACTCCCTTGGGGGACGCCACACTTATTAACTCTATAGTCAGATGAATACGAGGTTAACAAATTTTCATTTACTTTATTAATAACAACGTATTGATTTCGGTTGCTTATCCGCAATTATCTTTTGTATTTGACGGCGCAACCAGTGGCGCCATCTAGTTTTATTACGAAGTTACTGGAACCACCGAACAGATCGGAAAAGAGTGACACTGGCTGGTGACAGTCACTCTTGTAGAGTGTTGCATCGATGGTTGGTCTTCTGATGACAGAGATGATGTCAGGGGAGCCGCTGTCGTACCACGGTCACGACGAACTGCTATATTCCGGCACAATCCTGATGAAATTGTAGCTGCTGAACCAGTGTGACCAGATTAAATTTTACGAAAATACCGAGGTACCTCAAAAAAATACTGAAATATACCGACTTACATAGGACAGATATACCAATAAAAATACTGATTTTCTTAACACGTTTTATTTATTCATACTCCACAATAAATGTTAGAGTTATATTTTAACATCCTTTTCGAAGGATAAAAATTTACACAACCTCCTTCATCCTTAACACCTTGCTTTGTTTTTAAAATAGCTGACACATTTTTGTTTATAAATCTGTTTCTTTGGTCCGTTTTTATTAAATTTATCTGTGAAAATATGCGCTCGCATGCAGCATTCGACACCGGTATACATAGAAGAGATTTACTAAAACTAGTTATATTTTTGTATTTTAACATGCCATCACTGTTAGAAATGTTCCCAACTTCCACCCAAAATTGTTCACACGAGATGGGTGAACCAGTGCTGGAAGATTATAACAAATCACTTACTTCGCGATCAAACTTTAGGGTTCTATATTCTTCGTCAATTAACTGCATTTGTTCTGGCTGTACTTCGCATGGAAAAGTTTCTATCACATTTCGTAAACTGCGAAATTCTTTATGCACAGCAGTGTGTGGGTCAAGAAATTTCAGTTTTCGAACAACTGGATTTTCAAAAGGCAAACGTGATTTCAATTGCGTGCTCAACTCAATTAAAAATGATTGCCACCTTCTGAAAAACTCAGCAATCTGTTCTTTCATGTTTACATTTTCCCTGTGTTTGATTAATTCTTGGCCTACTTGAATACCTAAGTACATATCTTTCAGTGGCAAATAATTTACATTAGACTTTGGGTCTAACGTAAATAAATTGTCCGTACGTTTGATGTAATTAGCTTTCATGAAGCAACCCAAAATCGACAAGTACATACTAGATGCATCATCATACAGTCTATCAATGCACGGATAGTCGCCTTGAAAAAATATGTTAAATTTGTTTACAATCGGCAAAATGTAGTCCAAAAAGTAAAAGTACAATTTGTTTATATCAGTGGTAAAAGAATTAAATAAAAATTCTGATGACATATTGCGATCACTCAAGTATTGATCTTGAAAGAACAATTGCAATGCCCTCCACTGCTCAATTATTCTACTAATACAGGCATGAAGTGAAAGCCACCTTATGTCGTAATGACGCAAAATTCTGTGATTTTCAGTGTCTGTGAACTTTTGGAACTCAGCAAATTCTCTTTGACGCTTGCTGCTTTGAGAAAAATATCTCAAAGCAGCAAATATCTCAATTCTAAATTTCTAGGCAGTATTTTACAGGCGTGGCTAACACTTAATGCTGCAGAGTGACAAACACATTTTATGAAAAAGCACTTTGGGTTTACTTCTTTAATTTTTGCAACAATGCCAGAATGTTGACCAAACATCACATTCGTAGTATCAGCAGCGAATCCTATTACGTCATTTATTTCTAAACCTAATTCGGATAATTTTGATGACAACGAATTAAATAAATGACCTGCGGTCCACCACTTAAATCAACTAAATCAAGGAATTTGGTTTGTACAGTACATTTAGTTTCAGAGAAGTATTTAATTTTGCCAATACTTTGACTGTTGCAACATCTGTATTCTCATCGATTATAATTGAATATACTGGTTTACCTGAAGGAGATGCAGTACCAAGTATGTCTTCAATCATATCTTTTTCGAAATTGGGTCCTAAAACATTATAAGTTATAGCGGCTGCTTTGGTTCTCTTGCAGGAAAATTCTTTCGCAATATCAGAACCGTTAAAACACTTCACTAGAACATCACTAAGATGGTCCATAGCTCTAAATGGGATGTTGTGTTCCGACAGAAAACTGCATAAACGCAGCTCAGCTTTCTTGACTTCGTCTTTCAGTGGGGCCTTTTTGAAAAATATATCAACCTGAAAATTTAAAAAATACTTGGTTGCTTAGTTTTTTTTATAACAGCGCCGCAATTCATAGCTGTTACCTCACTGATTTTGAGAAACAAAACTAGGATGATTACTTTAAATTAGATTATCCAAACTCCTTGAACTAGGTAAGTAAAGCGAGTTATGCTTACCTTTGACTGTCCTTTATATTTTATCAAGTTCGATTTATGCTTTTCAGTATTTGCATGCTGTTTTATAGATGCTAATCTACTTTGCAGTTTCGCATTGCAAGCTTTGCAAAATGCGGTGAACTCATCATCTTTATAACGTGAAAGCCACGAAGAAAATTCCGGAATTTGTTCCCACTTAGCTAAATAACTTTGCTGAAAACTAGACATGCTGTCCGGATGAATGCAACTAAGTAAATAAAAACAACGAAAATTGCGTTCTATTTATATGATGACAAAAACATCTCCCATTTTGGGGAAATTCCCGAATTATCGAAAAAAAAGTCCTCAAAGATTAAGTCGAATGCAGAAGAGACAATCATTTCACTTGAACCGTATTAGACGATTTGATACTAGTAATAAAGTATCTTTTAAGTTTAACTACTACCTATTCATGCAACTGAAAACTTAAAAACTAGACGTTGTTTTGAAAATTATAGATAAACTGGCGGTCCGTCCCGAATTCGTCCGGGTAGACTGATATTCATGAAACACAACGAATTTGAATGTATGCAATCTGGAAATTACGCTCTATCTAATAGTGCAAACCGCATTAAAATCGGTCCAGCAGTTGTAAAGTTTTAGGCGAACATACATTCTGCAAGTCCGATTAATACTATGTATTGATTGATAATTGTATATGTAGTATTACAATACTACAGCGCCGGCAACAGCCGTCTTTCTTGTCATATCTGTAACTTACTCATCTTTGCTCATAGATAACATGTATAAGTATAAACTAAATCCGGGAAAGTCCCCAATGTTCGCGTTCCGGGGAATTCCGCAAACATTGTCGCAAAGACGATCACTCACTACGGTGTGGCAATAACTTCAACCAAAATATACCCAAAAATACTGATTGCCAGCAATATACCTGAAAATATACTGATGTTCGGAAAAATCGATGAAATATACTGAAAAAGTATTAACATACTGAATCTGGTCACACTGTGCTGAACCACTAATACGATCACCACTTCTAATAAAGGCTATCTCTGTGCCTAAGAAAAGGCCCCTTAACCTTAACCGACTAGATAATGAAATAGGTTATCTCAACTGTTCTTAGTTACTTTAAGGTGATATTTTTTATTGTTTAAATTTCACAATCACATTTAAACAATTAATTTGAGTCACACTCTTCAGTAGATAACCATATTGTCTTAGATGAGCAAGACGTGCGTTACGATACAACTCGAGACAACTGGAACGTTACCGAATCGAATCGAAAGGTAAAATACGTAGAAATTATTGTTGTGTACCTCTAGTTGTAGTAGGAACAGCCAATCCTAACTAATAATATATATGCGAAAGTGTGTTTGTTTGTTTATTTGTTTGCGCTTTCATGCCAAAACGGCTGAACGGATTTGGATGAAATTTAGCACATGGGTAGGCCATGGCCTTGATTAGGATATAATCATCATTATTTCAGCCGAAAGACGTCCACTGCTGGACATAAGCCTCCCCCAAGCACCGCCACTTCGTCCGGTTTTGTGCTTTCCGCATCCATCTGATTCCTGCGGCCTTCACAAGGTCATCGGTCCACCTTGTAGGAGGCCTTCCGGTACGCGGTCGCCACTCCAGAACTTTTCGGCTCCATCGGCCATCTGTTCTGCGAGCAATGTGCCCTGCCCACTGCCACTTAAGTTTGGCAATTCTTCGGCCTATGTCGGTAACCTTGGTTCGTCTGCGGATCTCTTCAATTCTGATTCGATCACGTAGGGAAACTCCAAGCATAGCCCTCTCCATTGCCATTTGAGTGACTTTTAGCTTAATAAGGCCCTTTGTAAGCGACCACGTTTCAGTGCCATAGGTCATCACTGGCAACACGCACTGTTCAAAGACTTTCATCTTGATTAGGATATAGGATATTTTTATTCCAATATTCTCACGAGATCGAGACTTATACGGCTGAAACCGCTGGGTGCAGCTAGTTTTTAATACATTTGCTTAACACTGAACCTCAAACACTGAAATCGTGAGGAAACCTGCGTAACCTAGAACTAAAAATTCGAAGACATGTGACTTTCACCAGCCCGCACTGGGCCCGCGTGGTAGAGTACAGGAGAGGGGCCTATGCGCAGTGGGAACATTATAGGCTGATTATGATTATGATGAACCTGAAACAGTTTCCCATAGGACCAAAAGGTAGCTAATGTCTGTTCTAAAATTATCTGATGAAAGTGTTATGAATCCCTGTTCAGGTTAAATTCCTACGCGATCACTCACTAAAGGGAGTTGGTAACACATTCGTCTGTATTTAGAACGTTTCAACTTTATATCTCACCACCTCTTTAAACAATTATTGGTTGAATAATATTATCAAATTGTAATTGAAAAATCATCGACGACTTTTGAGATTATAAAATTAACCTCAATTGTCAAATGGAAAACATCAGAGTGATTTAGAATTAGAATTTCAGGTATGCATCCACAGGTACGTTTTTTGATCCATTATTGTTCACATTTTTGTCGATAGTTTTAGAATAGGTTATGAAAATTTGTATCTGGAGAATTCTGTGAAAAAAAGAAACTCATCAGCGAAGGTGACAACGTACCAAAAGAAAAAACAATTACCGTTCGTTTTGTCACTCAATATGGACGAGCTGCTGATCGGTAAATACAGGCTTTTCAAGTATTCAGTAATCTTATAACATACAAGTACTCACAAAACAAAAGTTTTGAACAATCTGCTTATTACATAAAATTTGACGAAAATAAACATAATATTTATGGACAACAATGGGGTAAAAGGTATAATTGTTTTGAAAAAGTTCAACCCCCTAGAGGGAAGGGTCGGATGATAATGTTTACGTATTCATCCTTCATAACGAAGGGTCCCATAAAACTCATACCATTTTCGAAAAAAATTGCTAACATTGGGCAGGGTTATTCGGGGTTTATTTTTTTATTTTTATTTTCCTGTATGCTTAGATTTAGTTTTTGAGAGTGTACACACACGGTTGTTGGTATATGTTG
The DNA here is from genome assembly GCA_905333075.3 of Atethmia centrago. Taxonomy (NCBI): domain Eukaryota; kingdom Metazoa; phylum Arthropoda; class Insecta; order Lepidoptera; family Noctuidae; genus Atethmia; species Atethmia centrago. Next base: position 11,398,987 of record HG995386.1, on the reverse strand, counting down.
TGTGAGTTTAGAGGACAGAACAATTTTAAAGTGTGTGTGTCTATAATACCCAATAGAGAAATTGCATAACAATTAGGTAGGTAGGTACTTACTTTCATCTACGATTTCTGTTTTATTTTCTGTAACTTGAATTGGAAGTCTGTGAAACATAATGAGACATTAAATTATGTTGTTTAAAGAGAATTTTGGAAACCCGTCTCAGATATGTGCAAGACGTGGTTTAACTAGATTATAGTACCTACATTAGCACTTCCATTAACGTTTTCTCAAATCAAATAAAAAATCAATTTAAAAAAAATACGCTTCTGTATAAAGTGTTTTAACCTGTTAAACCCCGCGCGACACCGATTCGGATAGTTAAACCTAGTTAAGACTGGTAGCTTCAGCGTAGGTACGTATTCAGGGTGTCTTTTTTTTTTGGGAGGGAAAACATCAAATAACTTCTCCCGCTCTGGGCGGAGCGGGAGGGCGTGTCAGACTCTTGCTGACTAAAACCCCGTATTCCTTCCTGTTGCCTGTTTTGCCAGGGGCCTCGGTGACCCTTTAGTACCTTCCCGCGATCCCGGTATTCAGGGTGTCTAAACTACTTAGGAAAGATACGCTAAAGCCCCTAGTTACAGACTGGTTCGACTGTCGAAAACTAGTAGTGAATCCTTTTACACTGCGAAGCCTAAAAGAAGGGTAATTTCTTTACAGAGAAGAACCATTATTCAAGTTTACTTGTCTTTTATACTACCTTATCCTCCTTCTTCCTTCCTGTTCTTATTGTCTATACTTCTGTTTTATTTATTATCCACTAAACAAAAAACAGGGATATTAATGTCACCATTATTTTCATTAAACAGGCCAGCGTACCTGACCTTTCACAAAGTCCCCAAACTTAATAAAAGTGTGATCTCATTTTCATCCAATTAATTTTGTTCCACCTTAGCCAGGCTATTAAACTTTGTCCCAAGAAATTGTGATACAACGTAAAAAGTAATTGAAGATTTTCATCCCAATTTAGCCGCTGATTGAAAATTTTAACAACAAGTTCTTGCCAACTTTCGATCTTACTTTTGAAACCGTTTTGCATAGAATGTTTTGCTATAGTTTGGAAGTTTGTCTGCAAAAAGATTTAATAAGGGAGCTGGTGTTCCTAGATTGTTCGGCGTTTTGGTTTTGTTTTTGACAGTCATAAAAGGCCACATGACCGCTACTACGTTGTTGCGCTTTTTGACTTTTGACATTGAACTCATTGTATCAGAAACCAGAAGCCGATACCTGCACCCTTGTTCTTTAACATACTATCAATCACAATCTGAATGATTTTGAAGTATACTGCTAATACATTTTTTTTTCTTTTTTTTTTTTTTAAAAACGTTGCACCACACTAGGAATTTCTTCCTGTATCGTGGGTGCTTTTACAAACATAGAAAACTCACAAACACAAACACCCAGACCCGGAACAATTACTTGCAGATCATACAAATATTTGTTCCGTGCGGGGATCGAACCCGCGACACGCTGCGCAGCAGTCGATCGCTCAGCCATTACGCCAACAGTGTCGTCTACTTGCGTCATTGCTTCTTATATTCGATTTCATTCGATTCCTGTGTTACGCAATTACCTCGCTGGTATATTTTAAAATGAATTATGAATACGACATTTTAAAAGGTGTTTAGAGGTGATGTTAGCATTTAGTTTGGTACCTCTCAAATGATGTCACAATTTTAAAAAACAGGTAGTCCAACCTATCTCTTTTAATCGAAAAGAGGCAATCCAGAAAGCAATACAAAGCTACCTATAAAATACAATTTATTTTAACACATAAATTCAATAACAAAATCTATGTCTATAAGACGGGCTTTTTTTTTTGGGTGTGAAATTATCAAATAATGATAAATAATAAATGATTTTATTTCTGTAAGTAGGTTTTTACAAACACTTTTACACGTCAAACATATTTTTTTAAACTAGATGAGGTCGGCGTTTCCTATCTGACTATTCTGAGAAGAAAGGCCGAAACAAACTCAGAGGTCACAGTCTCTTTTAAAGTCCAGATATAATCTTGGTCAGATCATGTGAAGACCATGTCGATTGGTGTCTGAAATGGTCTTTTGATGAAAGAACCACACAGATTGAGTGGAACTGTTCAGTCAGTGCACGCATTTGTCAGTAGTAGTGCAGCTCAACTCAGAACTAAAAGAGCTCAACGATTCAACGAAAGGACCAAAGAAAGGACATTTGGCTAGGCCGCAAAAAATACTCAAACTGCCAGACCATGTTAAAAACTAACTGAGAATAAAACAAAATTAAACCACGACCCACATAGTCTTCACATTTACTCGTACAATAATTAAAACAATATAATACTTCACAGAGTAAATATTCATGTGGTTGCATAAATAAAATTCATCAATGTCAATGTGTATATCTGGACATAATCTTGGTCAGATCATTTGAGGACCATGTAGGTTGGTGTCCGAAATGGTCTTTTGAGGAAAGAACCACACAGATTTGAGTGGACCTGTCCAGTCAGTGCACGCATTTGTCAGTTATCATGCAGCTCAACTCTAAACTTAAGGAGCTCAATGATTTGACGAACAATACCGAAGAAAAGACATTTGGGTAGGCCGCATAAAGTACTCAAACTGCCAGACCATCATTAAAACTAAATAAGAGACAAAAAAAAATAAACAATGACCCACAAAGTCCTCACATTCCTAATAATTAAAATAATATAATATAATACTTTACAAAGTAAATATTCATGTCATTGTTTATATAGAATGTTATATAGAATAATAAAATATAAATAGCTAGCAAAATAAAAAGAGTAAAAAAACAACATTAACTGTAAGTTTATTGGAGCAGCTCAATCCCAAGCCTTTTTGTCCTCAGAACTAACTTCTCCCGCTCCAAGCGGAGTGGGAGGATGTGTCAGACTCTTACTGACTAAAACCCACCCGTATTCCTTCCGTTGCCTGTGTTGCCAGGGGCCTCGGTAACCCTTTCGAACTTCCACGCGACCCCGGCAGGCATCGGCCCTAGTGGACCCCTACACTTGTGCTGACATCTCTTTGAGGCGCGCGTGGAATACAACGCGCCGTCGACCCGGCCCTGGTCCTTATCGGACGGCAAGCTACCCATTGCTCACTGTCCGCAAGCCCACGCCAATGGTGGCCGGAAATCCGCCCGGGCTTCCCGACGCCCCGGGCGTCTCCTGCAGCGACTAGGGGCGAGAGGGCGCGAAATTTGCCTTTCCCTCAACCGTCCCACCTCCTCTTTTGCGAGCATTACTACTTCGCACAAGGAGGTTACCGCTGCCCATGCCCTCTCGCTCCGTACCATGGCCTGAACCAGGGCCGGACGCGAGAGATCTCTGCCGCCGATCGCCTCCATGAGAACACGGCGGTACTCTGCCCGAGCCGGGCTGACCTCCACCGTATGCTCCACCGTGTTCTATAAGGCGAGCTTACGATATTATCTTAAAAAACCGGCCAAGTGCGTGTCGGACCACGCACAATGTAGGGTTCCGTAGTTGGGAAGTTGGGATGAATTTATCCCAAAAACCAACTTAACATTGTTGAAAAACATGTTCTCCCATACATCGATATATGCCACGGTCAATTTCTCCAACTGCAAGTTTAAGTTGGTCGACTATAACTCGTTAACTTGTAAAGCCCACTTAGCTGTGATAGTTTTCCCTTTTAACATCATTATATTATGTACTACTGATGTGATTTTTTTCACATCTCCATAAACAACCATTTAGCTACCAGGGACACACACACACACACACACTTGACTCTAACAAAAATCAGCATTGTAATGCTTAATATTACGTAAGCTGATCCTTGAATCGAAAACTGGTGTTCGCAGTCCCACTATATGAACGGCCTATCCAACAATACCCACATTATGCGGTAGACGAGCAAAAAAAATATCATCCCCACATTACGTGCAAGGGAGGTAACCTAAAAAAAAATATTTTCCAAGATTTTATTTCAATACTGTAGGCGTAATTAATATGTATACGAGTACCTACGCCAAATTACAGCCTTCTAGTACTAAGCATCTCTGAGCTACAGCGGGGTCAGACAGACAGACAGACAGACAAACAGACGGACATAGCGAAACTATGAGGTTTCCTTGTTTACTACGGAACCCTAAAAAAGGAATTTCAAGGAAGGCTGACCGGCCCAAAATTTCTTAGAAGGGATCCATATAAAATGTGACATAATAGTCATTTATTTATTTACATAACCAAATTACAAGATGATTATTAACATTAACTAAATTAAATTTAAACTAAGTTAAGCCTAGAAAAGGCCCTCGGGGCATTGTACCGAGGATACTGGCGGCATTTCCTCGCTGAATTGCAATGCTGATGCGTTGCGCGAGAAAGCCGCCAGATTTTCGGTCACCAGTTACTAGACGTTTCGCAATTTCCGCAAATTACTTATGCGCACTGGGACGGACCGAGGGTTTCGACGCCAAAGGGCACAAAGTTGAATATGTCATTATTTAACCTTGAACCGAAAGTCGGGAAGGGCTGAATGTTTTATCGAACTTTATGGATTAATTTCTACTGTGTGTGAATTTATTATTTTATGAAAAACATCTTCGATCTACTGACGACGTTTTACGCATTTACGGCACTTAGGCCCGCTTGTACCACAAAGCAGCATTTGATGTTGACAGAGTGACAAAATGATATTTTAAGTATGTATAGCGCATTTAGTGATTGATGGTGCAAACGTGTCTTAATCAAATTTTTAGTCTGGGGGCAGAGAATCGACCTCGTGGCCTGATGTGCACACGGTCACTGTTAGCCATCTCTAGAAACCATTTTACATATTTAAATCCACGTACAAACTTGCATATTTATTTCATGTAATATACAGGGTGATAGAGGTATGAGGAGCAGGGTGTAAAGTTCACTGAAGTTCAAAGAAAATGGAATCCTCCTTTTTCTATTACTCCGACCAGATGTGAAGCAGGATACTTGCACGAAAGACATTTCCGCGGATGGATTTTTGCGTGAACGGACTTTTCCGCGAATGAACTTTTGCACGAATCTGCTTGGGCGAAAGGACGGTTGCGCGAAAAAGTTTGGGAAATGAGATTTCTTCATAACATCACGTATTCTTTCAAAGGGTTGGGCAGGGGTGTATAGTACACCCACAATCCGTTATGTTCAAGTTACAGACAGACTGAAAACCAAATTGGGGTCAACATCAAAATTCAAGATGGCGCCACCGAAAGTTTGCCAACTTTTCGTCATGGCTCTCGTTTTCGAGGGCGCTGACAACGATAATGAGGTCAAAATCAAAATTCAAGATAGCGCCACCGAAAATTTACAAACTTTTCGTCATGGCTATCGTTTTCAAGGTTTTGAGGGCGCTGACAACCATAATAATAGTTTATTTATTTAACAGGCAACTAGATCTAATTACAATACAAAAAAATACTTACAATTCTAGATGTTAGTAAACAGTTTATTTGCTATGTTAGTACTTAAATTCTAATACCGACAGGGTGGTGTTTATAATATGGCTCATTATGGGGCTTTCGTCAGGCCCATTAGCAATAGCCATCAGAAGGCTGTTGCTACTGTCCCGCAATCTGGTGACAAGAGATGCGTTCTTTTTCCGCACTACAACTGAGAAGCAAAGATTGCAGATTCACTGCAATAATTTGGCAGTCGCACCAGCGCGGCAGCGCCCTAACAGCGTTGTTGTATTGATCAATACAACGCATTGGCGGCACGTTTAGTACAGCTGATTCATAGAATGCTCGTAGACAGGGATGTGCACGTGGATGTATGCTTTTAAAGCGTGATTTTGAGTGGTGTTCAAAGTTGCTTTATGGCAATCACTTGCTTAATGCTATATGCTCTTTATTTTAAGCATACTATTTTATATGCTTTGAAGCATGCTTTTTTATATGTACTACTTGTTACGACCAAACGGGCGAGCGTGAATAAAACCAACGCGGTGTTGTCAGAGCGGAATATTACATCGCGTTAATGAATTTATTACGGAACAGTAAAAAAAATCAATGAACTTTCCTTTTCCAGGCTTAGTTAGCTTAGGCTTAGACTGTCTATAATTGATTAAGTGTTATTAAGAAATAAAGTAGGTATGTCAGTATTTAAAACACTTATAGGCGTATTTAAAAGTTCACTGTTCCTTCTGAACGTTTTCGTTCGTTAAATACCTACACACAAAACAACAACACGATACCTAACTCAGTCAATCGTCCTTACTTACACCATTAGTTTTTATTTACATAATCAATATTGCGTATCCTATCACTGTTTATTTACACTAAAAACGCACGAAGCAAAACAACATTGTTTATAATATTACGTTACGTACGTGAGCCGCCTGAGATCGCGATAACACACGCGGTACCTAAAAAGATTCTACACACGACCGAAAGCAAACGCTAGCATGCGACGACTAGTAGAGATGGGTAACTCATGAGTGATAGATACAAAAGATATGAATCATTGCGTTTCCATCAATCACTCTTTGTATCCGTTCACATCCGAATGTATCACTGTATCTCTAGTTCTCTACAACTCATTCACTCACAGTGTCTTGATCTATCTGTGTCGCGAACTCGAACTCGCAAGTTGACTCATAAACAAAATTATTATTTTGATTTGACTGTTCGACCAACTTAACTATGCAATTATTGGTGGCGCTGTTCGTCACCAAAACTACAAAAGATAATTAAAAACCGATCTTAGGTCCCATTCAAAATGTTTGTTCCAAAAACGTCCATTTCACAGATAAGTTTGTTAAAATGTACCTCGGCTGGTACGGCCGGCCACTCCGAGACCAATTCAAGGAAGATATCGGAAAGTCCAGACATCTCTTTCGCACCTCGCTGTTTAGAATGTTCTGTCTCGCTTTCGCAAGACGGAGATAGTGAGTTGGTTTGGCGAACCACGCTGAGTGAGTGAGCAAATTTGCTGTGAATCGTGCGCGCGAGCGTGAGCTACTGATACATATGGATATAAAGATACAAAAGAGTGATACATATCCCAGTGATCGAAAGATACATTTCAATCTTTTCTTTTTAGTGATACAATTTGCCCATGTCTAACGACTAGCACCCGTCAGCCAGCACCCGCCGCTTTGCTATGCCTGGTTGCTTATTACTACATGCGCTTGCGATGTGCGACGATGTGCGATGTAAAGCAAATAGCAAATAGCAACAAGTGCGAGTCACGATAGCATTTGCTTTATGTTATGTATGATAAGCAAGATGCTTTATTATGCTATATGCTTTATTAACCACCACTAATTTTGACCGCATTAGTACTATCGCGCGAACCTACGGGCCAGCATATTCGCCCGCACCGCCAATGCCCTGCGTTTCCGCTCAATATTGGTATCGTGTTTAAGGTCGTCAGCAACGACATGTCCAAGGTATTTGAACTAGTGTACCAGACGAATCGAGACGTCGTTAATTTTAATAGGTGGTACATTTTCTGGAAACTTCTTGCTGTCAACCTTAAAAAACCGAGTTCCGACTTATTTAAATTATAAAGTAATCCATGGCTGGCAGCGTAGTCCTCACATATGACCGAGGGAACCAGCAGGACCACAACATCGGCGTAGCTTATGTTGTTAAAACACAACCCGTCAACATAACTGCCCATATGCGCACTGCTGAGTTTCTTGATCAATATACAGATTAAATAGGTTGAGGGAGGTTAGGCCTCAGCCAGGGATTGCGGAAGTCGCACAAGATCTTTGCGGTTATGTATTTTGTTATGCTTTGTTCCTTGGAAAGATTGCTGTTAGGAAGGAAATCTTGGATTCAGAAATGTTGAGTAAATTCTGTCACCACCACGGTTCACCGAAACGTATGTAGCAAGGTCTCGTCGTACAGACAAGTGGACAAGCTTTTGTTTGGGTAGTACATGTGGTACATTTTTTGTGAAGAGATGTATCTTGTTATGAAGGTTTAAAATACAGGGTAGGGTTTTTATTGGGTTGTTACTGGAATTCAACAGAATCAGCCTTTGACGCCCGGCGCTCATAGGTATAATAAAACTTGATTTACGATTTACTTGATTTGCTTAGCTAGTGACTTTTTGTAAAGCTAAAGAGGCCAAATAATCAATTTGCTTAGGTACAGTATTTTCTAGGAATTTAGCTTAATGTTATAATAATTATAAAGTACAGGAAATTATTTAGTTAGAGCAGTTATATTATCATCCATCCAGCCCAGGGTAAATGTTCAGTGTTGGAGGATTAAGGAATATTAAAGAGTATTAAATTGACACATACGTGTTATAGTTTAAGCGGGACTGTTCAGCAGATTTCTAAAAGATATATAAAGATCTCACCAGATTAGCCGGGGTCATTGGTAGATTAGACGGGGTCAAGATCGTATGCACTGGATCGCTCGCCTGAGATCAGAAGCGTAGATGAAGCATTCAATGAGTTTTTTTGCCAACTTAAATGTAACTACGACTCGCTCCTTAAATTCATCCCCGTCTAAAGCTGAAAACCTTTTGCACACTACGTACCTACATATAATCGCTTATTTAGCTTCGAACTTGTAACACCTCGTGATGTAGTTAATGTTTTTAACACACTTAAGTCTAAAAACACTGGTGATATCTGGGGTATCTCCATTAAACTATTAAGCAATATAATAGAAATCGTATCTAGCTGTTACTTTTAATAAATGTGTTGATTTAGGCTCTTTTTCTGACCTCATGAAGTCATTACCTTTATTTTCTTTCGCGCAAGTGTCCCAGATCCGACCAGATGGGTGTTATGTCTGGTGGAATACTGCCCCTAGGCTGATGTCGGGATGTTACATACAGGATGTCCCTGCAATTATGGAAACTTTTAACCCTGAGAATGTCGGTGCATTTTTTTACGATTCAAAGATTTTTGATTTTTTCAATCACTTCGCATAGTGCTCAAAGAATAAAATCGTAAAAAAATAACTATCAGGGCTATTATTTCTATTTTTAGGACTTTATAGAATAGCGGGACTTTAGAAAAAAAATAAAAAAAATTAGCCCACCGGTGCGTTCTCGCATATCGCTGCTGTACCTAGGATGTTGTCTATTGTTTAACCTGATTTTTCCATGGTGCCTTAATAAATTAGGGCCTCCAGCCATTTATATTCCACTACGTTCTTGTCGTTGACGCAAAAACGACGCTAACAATAGATTGGAAGTTCCCGAACTTTGATCGAACATTTTCCAAGCCCCGAATGCTACGCGGTTAGCGGCAACTCTAGCGTTGCTGATAACCTAACTTTTCTAATTAATTATTCGCCTCACAAACCATTCTTGTAGAACTATATATTAGTACCTTCACATTTTTAACCTTCACAAAGTGAATTGCATAGGTATGGGAAAGTGTGTTAAAATCGGGACACTAAGTAAAATGTTTAATGAGAACACGAGTTAGAAAGAATAAAAATATAATTTAATAGGCTATATTAGATAGTGGGAATTTTGAGGTCAAAATGATGGATTTCGTTTCGAACGCACCTAAGGAAACCCGTAGCCTTACTGAGGAAACAGTTTTGAAGGGTCTACATCCTATGGATGTGGTGGGGCTTTGCGTGTGCGAAAACTGCAGTCATACGTCATGATAGCGTGAATGTCAATTTGCTACGTACTCGTACTTTCACGTCACATCAAGATATTTATTGGCTCGCTTCTTCCAAGGGATCGGCTCGCCTAACATGGTGAGTGGTCTGGGGTGATGGGCTAGAGTCGCGGTTTCTAAATGAGAACCACTTGATTCTTGTCGGGATTAACTGCGATTTTCCACTTTCTAAACCAGGCGCCGAGTTAATCGACTTTGGTTTGGAAAGTGCTAGATATCGGGTCTTGCTCGAAGCCAGTGTAGTAAATGGCGGCGTCGTCTGCGAACAAAGCCAACTGCACCTTTTTACATGTAGGGATATCATTGATGAACAGCGTGAAAATGAGGGGAGTAATCATAGAGCCCTGAGGGATAGCTGCGTGAATGGGATGCGGAGGACAGCGGTCCTTCGATGCGATAGCGGAAGATGCGGTTGGACAAAAAGACTCGTAGGATGAGTACGAGACGGTCTGGCACGCCGAATTTGTAGAGCTTATATAGGATGGTACAAATAGTGACGTCATAAAAAAATGTATTCCTCATGCCGAGGGGTATCCGAAAATACCCCATGTATTTACCGCCATTCTTGATACGAGCAGCTTTCGAGTATTAATTATTTTTAAAAATTTATTGAAGTTTTTATGGCAACCGCTTTAAAAAACATTATCTTTATTTTTACACAGCTTTTTCACATTTTTTTTTAATTGTCTTCGTTATGCAATATTCTTTCAGACATAAAATAATCATATTCCTATAATTAATTAAACACACAGACATTTTGATCGAAAAGGAGGAATTTACGTTCGAGTGAGTCGAAATTCTCGAGTCAACTTTTTTGTGATATTGTGCAAGCCTACATTCCACATATTATGTAGGTTTTGAAATGATGTAGGAACCTACATCATAATGAGTAACACAGTTTTAATCACAATCTGAACGATTTTGAAGTACATGTATTGTTAATCCATTGCTTCATACGAGTATGTTATCATAAATAATATTGCTAATGATGACCTCAGGACTTCTCACACGGGCAAGTCTACGTCGCTTGCTTCCGCGTCCCCAGTCCTGAGTGTCTGTATTTTTTGTCTGCTGAGACCAAAACTACAAATATAGTATACAGGGAAGTATTATAAAAAAAAATAAAATCACGCCTGTATTCCCCAAAGGGTTAGGCAGATCTGTACATATAGTACACCCTCATTTCACCTGTTATGTTTAGGTCCCATGCAATAGGGGGCGCGTGTTGCCAGAAATTACAGATGGAAAAATCCAATGACACTTTGCACGACCCGGGAATCGAACTCAAGCTCTGCAGCAACGCTTGCAATCACTACACCATAGTAAAAGCAATTTACTTTTCTTATAATGCATGAAGAATCAAATTGGCACAAATCCAGACTTCAGACTGATAAATTCCAGATAGAAAACTCAGTAATGGATCACCTGATCCGAGAATCGAACCCAGAACCTCATGCTCAACAGTAGTGCTTGCGACGATTAGACCAACGATGCAGATTTTAGGGTTCCGTAGTAAGCAAGGAACACTTATAGTTTCGCCATGTCCGTCTGTCCGTCTGTCTCTGTATTTCTGTCTGTCTGTCCCCGCTGTAGCTCAGAGACGCTTTGTACTAGAAAGCTGTAATTTGGCATAGGTATACATATTAATCACGCCGACAAAGTGCTAAAATCTTGAAAAAAAATATTTTAAGATGTGAAAAAATTCATGGCAGTAGTACTATCGGCCAATCTTCCGCATGCTCACCTCTAAGGCGATAATCGTATAGCACGGCTCACGACTCGATCGCCCGATGCAAGCGATTTGGCCAATGGGATGCATGAAGCGTATTTTAGCCGTGTTTGTATTAATGTAATTATGTATAGTGTGTGTGACAGTCACACTAGGCGCGTGCTATGCTCACTTGTTTGTAAGACATTTTTTAATGGGCACGGCCAGCGAGAGCGCTTTATGAATTGTTATTGTTGACAAGAACTAATTTCGTACTAATATCTTCCGTTTGGTTTAGAAAATGTATTATTGGTATTGCTATACGCGTACCCTAAAAAAACTTTATTTAGCATTTTTGTTTACCACTTTGCCAAATTACAGCTTTCTAGTAAGAGTCTGTGAGCTAAGCCGGGGACAGACAGACAGACAGACGGTCATGGCGAAACTATAAGAGTTCCTTGTTGACTACGGAACCCTAAAACGAAGCAAGTTACGTAGTTTTGTTAGAAATTGTCATTTGCTATCTCTTTCTTTTATTGCTGTTTTGATTAAAATAGCAAAATTACTTACAGTAGTATTTGAACCATTACTTGGCGCAGTTTATACAATGTTATCAGATTTTTTTATTGTTGCTGTCGCAACTTTTGCAACTGCAATAAAAATAAGTTCATTATCTAAGCACCATTGTTATTCAGTGGGAACGTCAGAACATCTGGTTAAACAATAGATCGGCTTTATAGAACGGCCATAAAATACGGTCGCAAAAAATTACGAAATATTTCTTCAACACACTTGCTTGTAAAGTGACTCAGAAATTCAGCTTATTATATAGAAGTATTTTTACTTTACATTTCTTTTTTCAATATACGCAGTTTTTGTCCAAAAACAATGAATATTTTTGAGAAAAAAAAATTCGTTACATCAGATAAATCAATCATCAAAATTATCATCATTTCATAAAATTATATATTTTTCACTACATATTAACCTTAATTTGCTTATTCAAAACATTATTTTGTTTATTATATTTTTTATATAGGCTGTTTAGCGGTTTTTCCAGCGCCTTTATTTACACCTGCGGCGCGCGGGATAAACAAAACAAGCGCGGTATTTTCCAGAAATACTTGTTAACGTTTTCATTGTGTGGTTAATTATTATCAAAAATGTTGACTTAAATTAGGAAAGAAGAGCGAAGAGCAACGCGTAGATTTAACCCCCCGGAAATACTAATCTAGGCACGAAACGCTAGTGACAGCCTGTTGCCTGCAAAATCTAGAGAGAAATACCTAGCGGCGTACGAAACTAATAACAATACCAGTCTCTTTTTTTCCTCTCAAGTTGAAAACCGTCGTATGAAACGCGCACACACTCGACTCCCTTATCGCGCTCGCTCGCCCTCGGCTCGCGCGAATAATACCGGCTCGTGCAGTGAGTAACCAACATACCACACATATTTATATTTTTTGTTACACGCCCTATACTCACACAAATTCATATTGTCTCTAATTGGACGAAACCAGGAAGGGGTGTGGTTTGTCACTAGCTGCGCTTGCCGCAGAAATATTTTCTAAAGTGAGCATGCTTAAGTTTTGCCAATAGTACATATAATGCAATTAAAAGGAAAACTATCACGGCTAAGTAAGCTTTACAAGTTAACGAGTTATAGTCGACCAACCTAATTATACCTACTAATTATACAACTATTTGCTGCTCGTACTGCTAAAACTCCTAGCGATTACACTATTTTTTTAATATTTATGTCTACCTGTGGACAGCGTTGTGGGTTATATTATTACTAAAATTGTTTATGTTAAATTAGTTGTAAGTTCTTATAATGTAACTGTATGCTGTTCCTTTCAATAAAAAATAAAATAAAATAAAAATAAAACCTAAATTTGCAGTTGGAGAATTGACCGTGGCATATATCGATGTATGGGAGAACATGTTTTCAACTACAATGTATTTTTTTTTGGGGATAAATTCATCCCAACTTCCCAACTACGGAACCCTTCAATGTGCGTGGTCTGACACGCACTTGGCCGGTTTTTTTATAAAGATGTCTGTGTTTTTTATATATCTTGGTGTTTTATGACTTCCACGCGGACGAAGTCACGGACAGAAACCGTAAAAGTTGTGATAAATAATATTGCTTATTAATATTTATTTATTTATCATAAAAAACTTTTTAAAAATCTTAACTTAAAAACTATGCTCCCCATAACCGTTTTCAGAGTCTTTCTGTGGGAACAGAACAAACAGCATTATTCGGACACTTAATTTACACTTCTTGCACTTACATAGTAACCAATGATAATATCTTATAAGTATGTAAAGTGAATAAAGGAACTATCTTAACTTATACCAAATGACTTATATCTTATAAAACTACTTAGCCACTTATTTGCTCTCCCTCAACAATCTGCAAAACACTTTCCTAAGAACATAGTTTACAAACTCCCAAAAAAGAACAGCTTAAGTAATTTGGCAAATTTACCTTTTATTTACACGTGCCCGCTCTACTTGAGTGTCAGTAAAGATCATAATGTTTATTTGACTTGCATTTTTCATCTCAACTAATGAGAATATAAAATAAATAACACGCTACAAAAATCTGTTTTAGATAGTTTGATAATTAAGGCGCTGACAAGAGGCAAATGACCAAAGTAGGCTTGTCTTAAGAAAAAAAATTGCCAAATCTGTATAGGTAAAAAATATGTGTTAATTTTGAACATATATTTATCAGAACTTGGTTGTTACCAAAACACGTTTAAAAAAAAAAAACTCGATACCAATTGACGGTAAACTAACCTTTTACCTTGAGTTCCAATCCAAAATATCTGTATTAAATATCAACTTAAGTTACGTATTTCATTAACAACAAGCACGTCTTAACTGAATGCAGAACTTGGTTGTTTTTTTATTTCTGATTACTAAACTCAATTTTGAGGAAATAGATAATTGCTTCATATTTTGCAATAAATTACAAGCGTTGTGTCATCGCGCCTCTTTTTCTTTTCTATGCAGTTTGACAGTGACCGCGGTTTAGCTGTTGTCAGCGTCTAGGGGCGAACAACTGCTGCCCATGTTGACGTAACATTTTTGTCGCTTTTATGATAGCAAGGGTGCGGAAGCGGAAGCCATATTCTATGTAAATACAATAGCCCAATTTGCTAACAAACATGCCCGCCACGCCCGTAATCCCCTAAGGGATAGGCAGAGGTATAAATATAATCAGCCTATAATGCACTTCTGGGACACAGGCCTTCTCTCTGTGAGAGGGAGTGGGCCGTAATCCACCACGCGGGCCCAGTGCGGGTTGGTAGATGTCACATGTCTTCGAATTTTTGGTCAGCAGTCACAGGCAGAACAGCGACCAGAGACAGCAGGCAGAAGTATACATATAGTTTATTATTATTATCGTTTATTAATCAAAAAACAGTTTACATGCATTTGTTGAACCTTTAAACATACCACACAAACCATCGCGGGATTAATAGCGGTATGGCCAGACACGGCTGCTCGGTGCCACTAAATTAATGAACAATTAGGTAGGTATATAGATATTTTTATTTATCTTTCTAGATCGCACTGCAATCAAGAAAGTATATTTTTAATACCTTTGAGCAGCTCTTCGCATTTATTACATTAGGTAAGTTGGTTGAAAAACGCAACGAATTTAGTATTTCGTATTTACGAATATTACTTATATTATGGTAATTCTCACTTATAACACGTAAACCTACCTTGTCAAAGACATTTACAATTTGGCAGTGCTTAAATAATCTAGTACAGCTGCTCTGCTGCTCTGCTGTTATGTTTAAATTCCATGTCATAGGGGTTTGGCCTATTGGCATTAACCGGACACGAATCCAGACTACGGGCTGGTACTGATAAATAACATACAAAGTACATAATTATTACAATTCCTATTGCTTCGTCTAATTTCACACATCGACAAAAAGTTTATGTAATTTATGTATTGTAATTTTGTTTACAATTTGTTTTAATGATGTCATTGAAACTATATCGAAACTAGATTTAGAACATCTTTAAGTTCTTGAATTAGCCCTATATTATGTATACTGCACACCGGTAGCCACGAATACTACACATTTGATCGTATTTACCTACTGCACTACCTAGAGCTAAAATAAAACTTAATAACAAAATCGTGAAATAAATTGTACCGCAAGTAAATACATAAAGATAATTCTCACGACCATAATATTGATTTACATAATTATGACCCGCACTGCCTGGCGATTGAATCATAGAACAATATGGGAAAATGATCATGATTAATGCTAAAACCTTGTAGAGAATGCCCCGATAACAAAAAACTAATTACTCATCTTTAAAAAAAAAAAAAAAGCTCCCGGCACAACCAAAAACCTCTAAAAAGTAAAAAAAAATATATGTTTTTAGTTTAATGTAGCCCTTTAAGTTTAATATAAGTTGTAGGTAATATTCTGATCCAAGCTTCGTCGCGGCTAGTGAAAATCGAAAGTTAACAGCAGCTATACCTTCTACAATAGCATACGAGTACATCAATTATTGCTAGGTACTCGTATAAGGCTCGTCTTTTTGGCGTTGTCATAAGCTGGCCCCCGACGCTACGACGCTTGGATCAAACTATTACCTACAACTTATATTATACTTAAACGGCCAATAAATATATTTTATTTAAGTTTTAGAGGTTTTTGTTGTGTCGCGGGTTTAAGAAAAAATAATTTAACTTTTATTTCCTGTTTTTTTTTTACTTTATTTTTTACTAGTAGACAACCGAAAATGCGGCCGAATTTTATAGATTGTTGAACTTCAATATTTAATAAAAATGCTTACATTAAAGTGACTTGTAGGTACATTATTATGACCCTCACCGCTTAGCTTGTATTAGCATGAGCTCGTCAAAACGCATCGTATGAGCCAAGCCAAACACAAAGTAGATGCCGTACACCGTTAAGGAGTTATTCTGGCGGTTTGGGTATCCTGCAGGATCCTGGTGATGCCTGCGCATCAGGTCAAGGTTATCATACTTTTGTAATACCTATCATTAGCAACATTCCATTGACAGGATTTAAAATTTCGAATCGATCAGTCCTGTGGAAGTTGTTTATATCACTTCACCAACTAGAAAAGAGGTTATGATCTTCAAACGGCTGAGCAGATTTTCTTGAAACATAGCTAAAAACACTTTCGATTAAGACAACTTTCAAACAAAAACAATAATAATCAAAATCGGTTCATCCGTTCAGGACCTATTTATGCCACAAACAGACACACAGATAAACAGATACACACTACAAACTTATAACACCCTTCTTTTTCGTCGGGGGTAAAAAAATGCTGTGTCATTACTTTTGTGTGTCATATGGAAAACGGGTTGATGGCTTTGGCATTATCCTCAAACTCATTTTTAGTAGGGAAAATACGCGTTATGTGAAGGAAATATTGATCGCGTAATATCGGGAAGTAAACGGGTTTTTGTGACGTACATCAGAATAAATGCTAAACGTTGCTTGAGTGTACGAGATAAACATACGAGTACGCGTGACGCATGATTTTGTGTGATTATTCAAGTCGACGGACAATCTGCATAAGCATAACCAGCCTTTATCAATAATAATAATAATAATAATACGCTGGCAACACCAACGTCAACACGAAATACGTTCCCTTATTTATTTTCAGTTATAATAATTTTCGACGCAGTTTTTTTTCTTGTTATTGTGAAATCGATAATAACGACATATTTAATCCAAATAATAACGACATATTTAAAAAATTACAAAATGAAGCATAATCTTCTAGATTTTCACCAAAAATTTCCGGATAGGAGGTGACATGACAGATGTCACCTCCGATAAAACAGAACAAATACGTATACAAATGAAATGTTGACGAGATCAGCTGCAGTTAGAGCACGCCTACCACCTCCGGACTCTTCGCTCAGCTCCGCCTCGCCGCCACCGGTACCCAGCCCCACCGTGTGCGCTGTGACTACACCGACCGCGGCAGTTGCGTCGAGCTCGAGCGACGAGTATTTCTCTCCGCCCACGACGCCACCACCTGTTCGTCGACGGGGAGGACGCCGGCCGCCGGACGGCTTAGGATCTCGAGGCCCACCGGCCTCTGATAGGGTCCCAGCTCCCGGCGGAAGTGTGAAGCGCATGAGATGGACACAATCTGTCAATGAGAACGTCATGCGCTCATACTATGGGGCTACAGAGGGGGGAAACAATCTGACTGCTTACCGTGTTCGGATGCTCTCTCTTTTTCAGGTGCTTGAGCCAGCTGTCAACGTTTCGGCACAACGACTGTCGGATCAGGTACGGGTTATCCAGCGTAATCATATGTTGGATGACACTGTACTTGATCGCCTACGAAGTGAAATGCAGCGTAGCCATATCATCGTCCCCCCGTCGCAGACTGTTGTACTTTCACCTCAATTAAGCACGAATCAAGCTGACGAGGGGAGTGATGACAGGGCTACAAATGTAAGTACCCAGTGCAATGTGGAATTGAGGAGTGCTTTGGAAGATGCGATTCGAGAATATCGGCTCATGTCGCCCGAACTAAGACCACGCTTACCTCGTTTGCCCATGCATAAAAAAAACAGGGCGCTGGTGGCAGCTCTGGATTCGCAGTTGTCCAATTATTTTTATGACTGCGAAGACCTCACTGATACTCATTCGATTCTGTACTGCGCGGCTGTAGCGGTATGTCGTGTAGCTCACGTGAAATTTGCTAAAGACTCTAGAACTACACGACCGAAACCAACCGTACCAGCTTGGCAGTGCAGAATTGAAAGCCGTATTGGTGGGGCCAGAGCGCTCATTGGCAAATTAATCTGCTTCAGGGAGGGCAATACTCGCCCTAGAGTGATGCGCTTTGTGAGGCGAGCGTTCTCAGGGACTGATATCGGCCCTCAGGACTATATGACCCGTGTCACAGAGCGCATCGACTTCCTGAAGCAGAAAGTTTATGCATGGGCGAACCGTATTCGTAGGTATAAGCGGCGAGTAGAGCGATACACTCAGAATCGTACCTTCCAGAGCGATGAAAGGTGGGTTTATAGGGGTTGGGAGCGACCGGACCAAGATGTGACTGACACGCGCCTACCGGATGATGATGTCATGTGTTCTTTCTGGCGCAGTATCTGGTCGGTGCCTGTCAGTCACACCGAAGGTGATTGGGCTCGAAAAGTCGAGCGAGCCTGCGATCCAATACCAGAAATGGGGGCTATTACCATCTGCCCCCAAGATGTAGCTCGTGCAGTCCGTCCGTTACCTAACTGGAAGTCCCCAGGGCCGGACGGACTGCACAACTTCTGGCTCAAATGGTTTTTGAGGTCGCACGCTCGCTTGGCAGCTCAGTACCAGACTGCTTTGGAGTCTGGATCGCTACCCCAATTCCTAACGACAGGAGTTACCCACCTGCTCCATAAATCAGGTAGCACCGCGGAACCCAAAAATTATAGGCCGATCACGTGTTTACCGACGGTCTATAAACTTCTTACATCTATTTTGAGAGCTAAAATTAACAAACATATAGACACCAACTCCATCATGTCTGCCTCTCAAAATGGATGTAGGAACGGATCCCGCGGTACTAAGGAGTTACTCCTCATTGATATGACCATTAGCCAACAAGTTCGTCATTCCCGAAAGGATCTGTCGACATGTTGGATAGATTATAAGAAGGCCTATGACTCGGTGCCACATACATGGCTCATGAGGGTGCTGGAGTTGTATAAAGTAGATGCAACTCTGCGCACCTTCCTGATTTCGTGTATGGGGCAATGGAGGACGGTCCTTCGCTATCCAGGATGTCGAAATATCCAGAGGAATAGCGAACCGATAAGGATCGAGCGGGGCATATTTCAGGGCGATAGTTTGAGTCCGCTTTGGTTCTGCTTAGCCTTGAATCCTCTAAGCACACTGCTGGAAGATTCAGGTCTAGGCTATCGTATGAGGAGAGGTGGTCAGGTTATATCTCACCTCCTCTACATGGATGACCTAAAACTCTTTGCCTCCAATAATTTGCAACTGATGGAGCTACTGAAAATAACTGAAAGTTTCAGTAGCGCCATCAGGATGGAATTTGGAGTGGACAAATGTGCGGTCATGCATGTAAAGCGAGGGAAGATTGTGGAATCCGTGGGAACCCAACTCTCGGATTCCATAAACCTTAGAACCCTCTCCGCATCCGAAACCTACAAGTATTTGGGTATGTCGGAAGCGTTGGGCATCAATGTTACTGACATGAAGCAATCGTTGAAGGAGCGCTTTTTTGGCCGCCTGAAGAAAGTATTTAATAGTCTTCTATCAGGCGGAAACAAGGTGCGCGCCTTCAACGGTTGGGTCATGCCCGTTTTGATGTACTCTTTCGGCATACTCAAATGGACTCAGACTGAACTCGACGCCCTGGATAGGAGGGTCCGTACGCTGCTGACTGCATATCGAATGCATCACCCACGGTCATCGGTAATGAGACTGTATATCCCGCGAAAGTGTGGAGGTCGAGGCTTTTTAAACGCTAAGACCCTCCACAATCGCGAGGTATGCAGTCTCAGGGAATATTTCTTAGAAGCCGACGTGGGGATGCATCGAGATGTGGTCGCGGTGGACAAGGGCCTCACCCCACTCTCCTTGGCTAAAGAGAACTGGCGCAAGCTTGTAGTGCTTGACACTAACGATCGCAGGGAGGTATGGCAGAGTAAGGAGCTTCACGGACGCTTTTTCCGGGCCCTACATGAACCCGATGTAGATTTCCAAGCGTCCGTAGCCTGGCTACGTTTTGGTGACCTCTTTGGGGAAACCGAAGGTTTTGTCTGTGCAATTATGGACGAAGTTATCATGACGAAGAATTACCGGAGATTTATTGTGAAGGACGGCACGGTTGACGTGTGTCGGGCATGCCACCGTCCGGGAGAATCAATCCGACACATTATCTCCGGGTGTTCTCGTCTAGCTAACGAAGAGTATTTGCATAGACACAACCTCGTAGCCAGGATTATCCATCAGCAACTTGCTCTGAAATACAGCCTTGTAGAATCTGAAGTGCCGTACTACAGGTATGTGCCCGACCCAGTTCTCGACAATGGAAATATCACATTGTACTGGGACCGATCCATCATCACTGACAGGACTATTGTTGCCAATAAGCCTGATATAGTGGTGGTGGATCGAACAGAGCGGCGCGCAATGATTGTTGACATAACAGTCCCTCATGACGGGAATCTCGTGAAAGCCGAGAAAGATAAACAGATCAAGTATCTTGACTTGGCTCGCGAGGTTGTCGACATGTGGGATGTGGATTCAGCAATCATTGTGCCGATAGTCGTATCAGCCAATGGCTTAATTGCCAAGAGCCTCGACCAACACCTAAAGAGGCTCACGTTGGACGGCTGGATTAAGAGCTTGATTCAGAAAGCGGTACTCCTGGACACGGCTCGCATTGTCAGGAGGTTCCTCTCTCTGGAGTCCTGACCGCCGGTAGCTTGGACCCTGTTCCCGATACCGGTGGGCTACCATTTTTTTTTATATTTTTAAATGTTTTTATATATTTTTTATATTCTAATATTTAAAAATAAAATTAAAATGTGTAAATAATGAAATAAAAGATAATAATAATAATAATAATAATAATAATAGTGGGTAATATATACCCACTGCTGGGACACAGGCCTCCTCTCGGCGAGAAAGTGAGCCGTAATCCACCACGCGGGCCCAGTGCGGGTTGCAATGATGCCAGATTGGGGGAATCCCCCCAAATTTGGGTTTTTTTTTCAGTTATGGGGGGAGAATCGGGGGACTATATTTTTGGGAGGATATTTGGAGAGAGAAAACTGCGTGTGGAGGGAATTGGGGGAATTTTTATTACCAAAACTGTAATCCGGGAAAAGCCACGGCTCGTCGTGATGATTAAATTGGTAGTTTCAAAATACATTTAGCGCAGCGTTATGAATTACGTTTGTACAGCATTCGGCTGTTTCTAATTTAGGATTTTGATCACTCTTTGACACGAAAGAAAATATTACCAACACAAGTTATTAAAATCTTCAGGCGTCCAATTAAATAAATAAACATTCTAAAACCTTTAACAAAAATTAAAAGTAATGAAAGCTATTGCTGAAATAATATAAAATTGTATTTCATTAATAAATAAATATTTTTCCATTCATGGGGATTTTTTTCTTAAAAGCTGTTTTTTGGGGGGATTTCGGGGTAGGTTTGTCGAGTAAGCTGTTGCTGAAATAGTATAAAATTATATTTCATTAATAAATTATTATTATGCCATTTGTGGGGGATTTTTTCTTCAAAACCTACATTTTGCGGGGATTTTGGGGAAGGTTTGTCGAGTAAGCTGTTGCTGAAATAGTATAAAATTATATTTCATTAATAAATTATTATTATACCATTTGTGGGGGATTTTTTCTTCAAAACCTACATTTTGCGGGGATTTTGGGGAAGGTTTGTGGAAAACGCGCGACGGTCATCTGGCGGGTTGGTAGATGTCATATGTCTTCAAATTTTTGGTTCTAGGACATGCCGGTTTTGAACCGACTTCAAAAAGGAGGTTATCAATTCGACATGTTCATTTATATATATATATATATATATTTATGTATGTTCGCCGATTTCGCCGTCGATTGTGGACCGATTTAATTTTTTTTTTGATAGGTTATGCTCCCGAGGTGGTTCCATTATTACCAAGTCATAATCTGATGAGGGAATCCCATGGAAATCGAGGGAAATCCTCAAATTTTAAAGGCACTCCTATAGCGATTTAGGTATTTTTTATAGTAACTTATGCATATTTTTTATGTGGAATTGATGATGAAGACCACAGATGGCCACCAGAAATACTTAATATGAAGTATTTAACGAGTTGCGATTCGATTAGGTACTATAAGAGTAGCAGTTCTCCTTGTTCTTACCAAGAGAACTCCTCAACAATTGACAACCCTGCATCAACAAAACCAATATTTTGTAAAAGGTGATGAGCAGTTGACATTAGGCTATTGTAACTTAAACTGACCAACTAAAAAGTGAAAAAAAAGCTTTTTACAAAAAAAAAAAATCTATCGACTTCCAAAAAATCACTACAAAGTAAAAAAAATAACTTTAATTTCGGAAGTTGGTGACAAAAAAACTATAATACAGATCCAAAGACATCGACTTCCGAAATTAAAGTTATTTTTTCACTTTGTAGTGTTTTTTTTTTGGAATGTGGTTGTTTTTTTTGGTAAAAAGATTTTTATCTCACGATGTTTTCCTTCACCGTTGTTAGAGCAGTGGGGATGAAATAATTTACACATAGTAAAACGCTTACCTGGGTGCGAACCTACGACCTGCAACTCGTAAGTCGCAGCCGTTACCACTGGGCCACTGCTCTCCATCTCTCCATCTCTGGACAATCTAAACCTAGCCTATTTCATATTTCAATTAGTAATATTACTATCCCGGGCATGATCCAAGTGCTGTGACGTTATTGCGCACTTTGAGAGAGGCTAGCAGTAGACTGATTGATTGAATCCCGAGAATATTGGCATGTCAACACATTGAGATTTCCCAGTGTTATAACACCTTCGGATTCCTCTTATTGCATTGTTGAGTGTATACCCAAAAAGCTTGATTGTTCGTATGACCAATATTCTTATTGGACGTTATCTAATCCTTTAGACCGAAGGCTATAATTGTTACTAGCTCGTGCTTTGACTTAAGTACATATATTTCCGTCTCTGTCTTGCACTTGTGGATTGACAGTTGTGCGACAGTAACAGGAATAACACTTAAACCTAAGAAGGTACGTGCCGCGTAACGTTTATAGATCATGGCCTTAAATTTATTCAAGTCATTGAACGTGGATTAGCAGCAACAGCAAGTTGGTTAAATGCTAATCTTTTAAGCCTTAATGTATCTAAAACGAACTTCATCTGCTTTACTCTAAATCAGAGGACACAGCCAGGTGCTGATTTTGGGATCGTGATCCATGAGTGTGCAAACTCCCATTATCCCTGCAATTGTCAAAGCATACAAGTGAGATTTACGAAATATCTTGGTATAACAGTTGACCAAAGATTGTGAACTATGGCCAGGGTCAGGAAACTTATATGGATTTTTAAAAAGTTGCGGCATGTGATGCCCCCGTCGCTACTTAATAAAGTCTACACTGCTATGGCCCAATCAATCATCACATACTGTATACCGATCTGGGGTGGGGCCACCAAGACCAAATTTCTAGACCTAGAAAGGGCTCAAAGATCTCTCATCAAAGTGATGTATTTTAAACCCTTTCCATACTCTACAGACAACCTTTACAAGATTAGTAATCTGCTCACTGTTAGGAAATTATACGTATTGAATATAACTTTACATTTGCACAAGACCCTCGCATTTGATCTATCAAATCTCGATAAAAGACGTAAAGATATTGTGGCCCACTCCCCTCGGGTCCGTACGGTTTTCGCCAGGCGTCAGTATAATACCCAATCAACTTACATTTATAATAAATTGAATATTTACCCCATGCTGCGGTACGATTGTAAAAATACTCTAACGGAATGGCTAAAATCACAAACAAACGATGAAATTGAAGTTATATTAACCAGAATATGCTAATGATGAACCTCTTCCCAACCATAACAAACACCACTTATCCAATCATTAACACACACACACATCCACTCACACCCACACACCACACACACACAAACACTACAACTACCTCTTCCAAAATTTTTGTAACATCCTACTAGGTACCTAAACTTTTTATTTTTGTTCTTTTATTACTGTTCCTTATTTTGATTTTTGTTTTGTATTTTTAATTATGTCTCAACATTGTAGCTGGTAACGCAGGGGAAGTTGCGAGGTAACCCCATCACAAGTATACTTATAACTTACCGGGGCTGCCTCAACTGTGAGTTATATAACAATTTTAAGAGAAACAATAAAAACTTTTTATTTATTGACCAATTTCAACTTTGATTACAAGAAAGTTATAAACAGCTACATTACACTAAGCCAGTGCTCAGTTGCATTCACAAAGTTTTTTTTACGAAAATCCGTGTTTAATAAGAGTAAGAAGTCAAAATCCGCTGTTATTCGTTATAAGTGCTTTGACTTTGCAACGCTTTAAAAGAGGAACTGGTGGATTATACATACATATATTCAGAAGAACTTTTCTTCGTTATTATCCGGTTGTAGTCTGCTTTCGTTATCAACCCGACATACTTCGTATGAACCAGCGATTCTTCGTAAGAAAAATACACTCGAAAGGACAGCAAATATTATTATAGTGAAAACCCTTCAGCGTTTACATACAAACTGCTTCTAGTAGGCGATCGTTTGAAATGCAATTCTTAGCGTTTCTTCAATACAGCCGTTAAACATCGCAACCCTCTGGTTATCAACCCGAGCCTGTTATATCTCCTCCAGAGTCAGTAAAGTCCGCCGTCCGAGGCATATTACGGAGCCCATTACGGAGGGTAATGGGGTCATGGGGGTCAGTGAGAATATGCCTTGTCACTTGTGCTGACATCCGTTTGAGGCGCGCGTAGACGGACGGACGGCGAGCTACTTAGTGCTCACCGTTCGCATGCCCGCGCCTACGGGTGCTGGAAATCCGCCCGGGATTCCCGACACCTAGGGCATCTCCTGCGGCGGCTAGGGGCGAAAGGGCCCAAAATTTGCCTTCCCTCAACCATCCCGCCTCCTCCTTTGCGAGCATTACTGCTTCGCAGAACGAGGTGACGGCTGCCCATGCCCTCTCGCTCCGTATCATGGCCTGGACCAGGGCCGGACGCGAGAGATCTTCGCTGCCGTTTGCCTCCACAAGGATACGGCGGTGCTCTGCCCAAGCCAGGCAGACCTCCACCGTATGCTCCACCATGTCCTCCGGGCGATCCACACAGTGGTGACATTCAGGCGTTTCCTCCCGCCTTATCCGACACAGGAACCTCCTGAAGTTGCTGTGTCCGATGACGACTTGCATCAGGTGGAAGGTGAGGATGCCGTGGCACCCTAAGCCAAGGTTCGTACCACACAGGGAGGTGCCCTTAGCGTGCAGTCACTTAGTATTATAAGTAATTTACCCACAGCTCTTTAACGCGGCTTGCGGTAGTTGACTGGTAGAAATCGTCACGTAAAGAAAAAGCGTTATGCGTCGCCCATGTGACTTTATCTCACTCTTTGTCTGTTACATGATAGCCCATACACACGAGGTGTACTAGAGTCTCTATATTAAAAATGCGTCTGTGGGTGGGTAAAACAATCTATGCGAGGTAAAAGAAACTTCAAAAAACAAGTCAGTTTCAAGGTTTCCAGAGTGTCAAAAGTTTTTGTTTTTGTTTTCAATCCATCTCTATCAATACTCGCCTCATGGGAATCTAATATTGTTCTAAATGAAAAAATAACTTCTGTGCTCAACGCCACAATAAATTGGATGACTGACCATCATCTTGAAATTAACTTTAATAAGAAGAAAATAATAGCATTTTGCCATTGACAAGAAAAAACCATAAATATAAATTTCAACATCAATGACTCAATTTTAGAAGTTGTAAAGAATTTCACCCTATTAGGATTTCATTTAAACTCACATATTAATAGGAAATGTCACATTAAAAAATAAGAGGTCGACTATCAAAATTGCCTTATGCCTTCCGTGAGATCAAAAAACCTTAAAACTGCTCTAGTCTGGCGCAAATATGGAGCCATCCTATCCTATGGGTAGAAGTAAAGACATTATTTAATTTACAGAAGATGGATTAGAATCTTGTTATGTGCCGATAGGCGGTAATCCAGTCCAATCAACCAATACATTGTTTGAACATACACACAACAATGTTTTTAAGACGCATGTCTAGTTCTTGTCTTTTATTTTTAACGTGCGCTTTCCAGCGCAGTTTCGCGTCAAGCGTTATGCGTTATTTAGCTGTATTTGCGTATGTCATTTGTTGGCCCTTTATGAAAGTTGGGTGGTAATCACAATTCACAATTGAACACTTGCAGGTATCACAGCCATTATCAACAGATCCATAGTCTCCTCTTCTTTCCCTGATCTGTGGAAAATGGCAATAGTTAGACCAATCCCAAAAGTACCTAACCCCATTAGTGTGAAGAACCTCCGTCCGATAAGTCTACTGCCATATTTGTCCAAGATATTGGAAAGGGTTGTCTCCAACCAGCTTAGGGCATATCTTGAGCACCATAGTATTTTGCCACTGACTCAATCCGGATTTCGCAAGGGCCACAGCACAGCGACAGCACTCCTGGATGTAGTTGGTAACATCCTTGAAGCCAGAGACCAGGGCATGGGAACCCTGCTTGTCCTACTAGACTTTTCGCGTGCTTTCGACTCCATTAACACTTCGCTTCTTCTTTCCAAGCTGTCTTATTACGGGTGTGAAGTTGAAGCAGTTAAATGGTTTGAGAGTTACCTCAGTAATCGAACACAGTTTGTTCAGGTGACATGTGACAGCAATGGAGACGTCATGTCTTCTGGTCCAAAGCAAGTAGACAGGAGCGTACCGCAGGGATCGATCCTTGGCCTTCTTCTCTTCATCCTGTACAGTGCTGACATCGCCAACTGTCTGATCAACTCCATGTTCCACCTTTATACCGATGATCTGCAGTTATACCTCTCCTTCCACTCCCAGAATACTGCTGAAACTGTAAGAAGAATAAATGAGGATTTCTAAATCCTCATTTATTCTTCTCTGCTTGGTCCAAAAGAAACTCCTTGGTCCTGAACCCTAGTAAGTCCAAGTATATTGTGATGGGATATAAGGATTTCCTGAGCAAAATGCTTGCTTGCAACCTGGACCTCAGGATTGATGGTTGTGGTGTGGAAAGAGTTTTGGTGGCTCGTAATCTTGGGGTAGTATTTGACGGGCAGCTGCATTTTGAAACTCACATTTTGGAGGCTGTGCGCAACTGCTTCTACCGGCTCAAGCTCTTTTATCGTGTCCGCCCCTACATAAGTGTAGATATGCGTATCATGCTGTGTGAGTCACTTGTTCTATCCAAGCTGAACTTCGCTGACACTGTGTATGGGGAGTGCATTCTCGGTAGAAGTGAAAACCTGATCCAGCGGGTGCAGAATGCTTGTGCAAGATTCTGCTATAACGTCCCACCACGATCCCACATCACTCCATTTATAAATAAGGGTAATTTGTTGAGAATGTCAGCACGCAGAAAGCTTCACCTGGCTACCCTACTCTTTGGCACTATTCTCACAAAAAAACTAGATTATTTATATAAGAAACTGTCTTGGTTGCGCGATATTAACAAGATTAAAACTAGAGCATCTTCGTACCTCACGTTAGCTTCATCACACAGAACTGCTACATTCCACGGTAGTTTCAAATTCGCTGCCTGTCGTTGCTGGAATGACTTGCCACCTCCTTTTCGTGCTATAAAGACAGTTGGTACATTCAGAATCAAATTTAAACAGCACTTATTACAGATTCAAAAAGATACCTCATTTTGAACTTACCCCTGATATGCACGCGGCTGGCAATGGAGGCGAGTATTTGGCAGCGAGTTTGCCATTGTTCACTGACCACACACATTTTGTTTTTGTTATTTTTGTTGTTTTTTTTCGTTGATTGTCATTAGTGAAATTTGAAATTCTTCTAACTTCTAACATCTTAATTTCTCCAAGCCACTAACCACAGAACACTTTTTATTGTATTAATGCACTGTTAATAATGTAGCAATAAACAACCGTAATGTTTTTCTAGTATTTATTTTTATTTAATTTTTTGCCGAAATGTCGGCGCCCGCGTCTCTTAACATATCACAGCGATGCCATTACCACAGACAGAACACTAAGTAGTACGATACCGTAAAGTACCACAAACACAAATGGCATTGACAAGTAACTGATTTTACGTGGGTTCTGACACTCGGTTTAGTATTATATGAATTTTTATTCAATAACTATTTTATTTTTATAGGTTATTTCATTAGTTTATTTTATTTTTTATTTATATCTGTATCTATCCGTGACATCACAGTGGGCCCTATCAGAATACCAGCGCTGCGACACTTATTTCTTAAGTACTGCAGCATTATGCTGAGATAGGAGCCTTTTGGCCTCGTACAGGACTTTTTGTTTTTATTTAAATTTTACTTTGTTTTTTTTTTTATGTTTCTATGAGTGTTTTTTAGTTTAATGTGTGATCTCCTGTACGAGTCCCAATAAATACTTTTTCTTTCTTTCTTTAATTCCTGTTGGCGAAATCAATATGAAGTGACTTCGATTCATTAAATTTGATTCTCAATTTTTGTGCCCAGTCATGCACTTCATTTACACTGATTTGTACCTTTTGTTTGCTTCCGTATGGCATGACCGTGTAGCCATAATGACAGTGTCGTCCGCAAATGTTGCAATAGTATTATTTTCCCTCTATGGTATATCATACGTGTACAACTGGTAGAGGACTGGACCCAGCTCACTACCTTGAGGCATGCCAAGTTTAATATTTTTTAATAGCATCCTCGTTTCTTACTCGAAGCATTCTATCTGTAATGTATGATTACAAGATATTGGCGAAATCATGGGGCAGCTAGTCTAAGCTTGTCTATCAAACCTTTATGCCAAACTCTATCAAAAGCTTGTGCCACATCTTAAAATACTTTGGAGCAGACTTTTTTATCTTCAAGCGTTCTTTCAATGATATTGGTACTTCTATGTACTTGGTCTTTTGTTGAGTGTTTCTCTCTGAAACGAAACTGATGGTCAAGAATCAGGTTTCTCTCGTTTATGGTAGGTTTTAGGCGATTTAAAAACAATTTTTCAAACGGCTTTGCATAGGCAACTGGGAAATGAGCCTGTATGATGATGCTTCGTGAGGTGCTTTACCGGCTTTGCAATCATAATCACGTTTCAGCAACTTTTCATGGCTCAGGAACATGCTTTAGCACAAATACAGCAATGATGAGCCTAGTAATCCTAACGACGACTTTATGTGGAGATGTTTTAGGATTTCTCCCATAATAAGGTCTTTCCTTTGCAACTTCTTTTGGGGTCACAACCTTAATTCTTTAATCTTGCAGAATATTGTCGAAGTGTAGGTTGTTGTCTACAGACCCATCATTTGGCTGAAAGGCTTTTTCTATGTGCTGTCCAAAACTAAGAGCTTATTGCTCATTTCTTATGACCCACTTTCCGTTAACATCTTTGATAGGGGAGAATTGGTGTAATTGGCCTTTTGAGTGAATTCGTCGCTATCCAAAGAGAGTATTGCGTTGTATAATCACTGGTTAAATAACGTAGGTTAGTATTCAAAACTTCATCTTGATAAGTTTGTACTTTTCTCTTCAGTCTTTTCGTAAGGATATTCAATAGAGCTTTTTCTTTGAGTCCTTTTTTCATTTAAATCATAATAAAATGTTTCTAAGATAATTTACAATGGTTGGGAAAACATACTTTAAAGCAAGTCAAAAGATGTGAATGAATTAAGTAGAAAATCGCTTAAATTATTATTATAATTTACGCTAATTTCTAAACACAAATAATTAAAAGTAACAAATTAAATTGTGTAAGATTAATTCGTTAGTAGGCCGAATACAAATTATATAATTTTATGTCAAAAGAAAAACATGAAAATGAGTCTTAAAATAGAATATGAGACTTTCAATTTAAATATTTTTGGTATAGACGTTCTAACGTTAGTTAGTTAAAGTTGTTAAGTTTCTTGAGGCTCATTGAATAACAATATTGTTTTGTTACTTTATCCCTTCTCATTATTTAGACACGTACTTAAGCTGTTAAGCTAGCTGTTAAGCGGACTAGTTTATCATTTCTCACTTCGAGCTACAGCAATAGCCTTATGTAAGCGGGCACGCCCTTTATGCCTGGAGGCTTTTATTTAGGTATTAAGTTCTATTTACGTTTTTTTATGTTGTAATTTTTATCTGCTTGAGTACAGTTTGTTCATTGTTTTGTAGGTATACTGGCGTATGCTAGCTAACATATGGCAAGTGTGTAATTTAATCCAATGTTTTGTGTTTCGTTATGTTAATTACTTTGCATACGATTTGTATAGAATCAAGTTTATATAACTAAACAGACAGATTTGCTGCTGGGGAGTTTGTTCCAACACTTCTTCTTCCCAGCTAAAGCACTAGGAAGTGGTGAAGGGCGGGCATTTTTGGGGGACTGTCTTATGTAACTTTGACGTTCGAAAAGTGCTGATTTTCAGCCTAGTTTGAATACATGACTTTTGTTTTTGATTTTAAGCCCCGCGCGACGCCGATTTGGAGTCAAACAATAGAAAATCAATTGTGTCTTATTAGCTTTCCTTGACCAATTAAATACTTTTAACTTAATTAATATTTAGGTCAACCTACCCCTGACTTTTGGTCAATCTACCCCCGACATGCATAGTATACGTTGAATAAGAGTTCATGTTCTGAAAAGCAAATCCAGTAAATAATCAAACTAGGTACAATAAATCATAACAATTAAAGATAGACTAGCTGCGCCCCGCGGTTTCACTCTCATAAATCTCAATCCCGTAAGAATATCGGAATAAAAGTATTCTATATCCTAATCCAAGTCATGGTCTACCCATGTGCCAAATTTTATCCAAATCCGTTGAGCCGTTTTAGCGTGAAAGCGTAACAAACAAATAAACAAACATACTCACTTTTGCGTTTATAATATTAGTTAGGATTAGAATGTTGATTAGTGTTAAACTTTGTGTCCATTCCATGGTTGATCTCTGTCCATTCCATGGTTGCCTGGAAGAGATCGCAGAAAGTGATAAGGTCGCCCATTGTATATTTTGTAGTGTTTGACTTATTTTTTGTTACGTATTTTTGTGGTGTACAATAAATATAAATCATCATTGTCCTGCCCTTATTCTAATTTATTTGGGGTCGGCGCAACATGTCCCTTTCTTCCATACTTCTCTATTAGTTGTTATCTCGGTTGTCACACCCTTTCTAGCCATATCATCTGTCACACAGTCCATCCATCGTTTATTTGGTCTTCCGGCACTCTTATAGCCATCGACATTCATACTCAAGACTTTCCTATCAATATTTTCCTCATTCCTCCGCACCACATGATCCTCTGCACCATGACAACCGATTTCCGCACAACATTTCAGTCACCGGTGGGTGCCACTTTCAGACTTCCTCTTATGTACTCATTTCTTATTCTACCCATTCGTGTCACACCACACATCCCTCTTAACATTCTCATCTCTGCTGCATGCAATTGCCTTTCATTCATCGCTTTTGTGGCCCAACATTCTGATCCATACAAGACAATAACTATCCTACTAATATTATAAATGCGATAGTTTGTAAGTATTGATGGATGGATGGATGTTTGTTACTCTTTCACGCAAAAAGTACTGAAAGGATTTAGATAAAACTTGACACACAGATAGTTTATAACCAGGAATAACACATAGGATACTTTTTATTCCGATATACCCACGGGGTCAAAACTTATGCGGGTAAAACCGCGGGGCGCATCTAGTAAATAAATAAATAAAAGTTAATTGTATCAGTACAATATCGTTGTCGGTGCCTTATTTCCGTTCATTGTGATGTAAAGCACAGGTGAATTGTTTTCGATGCTGAAAAATGAACAAGGGTCAATATGAATATTATAATTTAGTTAACAG
The DNA here is from genome assembly GCA_905333075.3 of Atethmia centrago. Classification (NCBI taxonomy): domain Eukaryota; kingdom Metazoa; phylum Arthropoda; class Insecta; order Lepidoptera; family Noctuidae; genus Atethmia; species Atethmia centrago. The sequence goes on along the minus strand of HG995386.1, from coordinate 11,366,985 downwards.
TGACTTACAATATATAACGGGACATGCTATTTTTACCTGTTCAGAGAACACTTTTGTAGGGTACGAGTATGTGACAAAACTTATAAATACTCAAATTGGAGTAACATAAGTGACGTGTTGTTAAAATGTACTCGATTGTGTTTGATGTAAAGACAAAATACTGGGAGGAAAGAGACTTATATTGGTTCTAATGCAAATATCGATTTGAAATGTCATACACAACAAGTTTTTATTAAAAAAATGGTTAGGCCTATGGCAAATATGTAATATAAGGGATGTTTTTTTTGGTACATAGTCGAGATATTAAATGTACCAATCGATAAAGCATGAAATTCCAAATCGATAACTCATTTTCGACAAAATTTCCCTTTCGTCATTTCATAAAGAAAGAAAGAAAAAGTATTTATTGGGACTCGCGCAGGAGATCACACATTAAACTAAACTAAAAAACACTCATAGAAACATAAAAAAAAAACAAAAACAAAGTAAAATTAAAATAAAAACACAAAGTCCTGTACGAGGCCAAAAGGCTCCTATCTCAGCATAATGCTGCAGTACTTAAGAAATAAGTGTTGCAGCGCTGGTATTCTGATAGGTCCCACTGTGATTTCATATTTCCACGATCGATATTACTTCACAGATTTATTAAAACAACATGAAAAATTCATCGCATGGAATACGATGAATGTTTTGTGTTGTTGTGATGTTTCACGATCTTACTAAAAAAATAAAACGTCTAAGGACTTCTAAGCGGGTTGCTATTATTAAAGAAATATTATGTTTATTTGTCAAAGAAATACATGCACAGTAAACGGATAATGTAAGTTAACTCGAATGAAACAACAAAACATATCTATAATTACGAGCTCAGAAAAGAGAAAAACGAGAGCGAGCGAAACATGGGTAGATGCCAAAAGAAATTTGCCTATCGGTACGAGTAGAATGTATAGTATGGGATGGTGGTTTGGGATGGTTCTAATGTTCAACAAATACTGCCGAATGGAATGTGCCGACCCGAACATCTGTGCAGCACCCCTAAAATTGTCTAGATGTTTTAAAATGTCAAGGATATGATGTGACTTTTCAACTTTCCTGTTAAAGTTGAATGCGAATTCACCATAGTTCATGGAGGTTTTTTTTTTTTTTTTGAGGGTGGGAAATCATCAAATAACTTCTCCCGCTCTGGGCGGAGCGGGAGGGTGTGTCAGACTCTTACTGACTAAAACCCACCCGTATTCCTTCCTGTTGCCTGTGTTGCGGGGGCCTCGGTGACCCATAAGTACCTTCCCGCGACCCCGGCAGGATAGTTCATGGAGCTGTGAATTATATTAAAAATATTTTCACAACTTAAAATGTTGACTAACTTTTAATTGCAATTTTATATGCTTTTAGAATATTTTAAAACATTGCTTTTAGATTATTTTGTGTATTAAATTTCTTCTATACTTTCCTTTTCATCTTAATATTTTGCTTAAAAACTACAAAGAAGCTTGTTTTGTATTCTTAAAACGTGATCAATTTTCCCCATCATTAATTAATTTCAAAATCCTTAGATAATTTAATGGTAAAATAATTTTCCCGTAGTAATAAAATGAATCATTAGTATACCATACAAATACACAAAATACCAAGTATAAATAAGAACAAGGAAACCCCTTAGAGTGAGGCCACACGATGCGTTGCCGGTGCGTTGCGATGCTTGAGCGGTGAGGCTGCGTCATCCTACATACAAATCATAGTGACATGCCACACGTTGCGTTGCGACGACGAGCAGCGACGCAATGGACGCTCAACGAATAAGAAGACCAGAGAAACGACGCGGGAAAGGATGTTGCCGTGCAATGCCGAGAGTCAGAGCATCGTAGCGCAGCGCAGTGTTGCTTGTACAAAAGAAAATTGACGCAAACAACACCGAGACGCTGCGACGTCGTAGTAAGCGGAGTTGCGTTGCGACACCGCATTGCCCGTGTGGCACTCGGTGCGTTGAAATCATAGCGGTGCGAAGACGCCACGCAACGGGAATGCCCGTGTGGCCTCACTCTAAGCCGATATAGAACGATTATATTACTGTAGTTATCGCGAATTGGGTCCGAATTAAAACGTGACAAAGATTATTCGATGTCGATGTAGTTCTCAAAAGTGGGTTTTTTCCACCACAAGGAATCCACGCAGAACTCAAATCCTTCCTGATTTAGGTACTGCGTATTGATGACAATAATATTGTTTTCATTATCCTGTACCTACTTATTGTTTTTCTTTTGCTAATGGTTTAGTAGTAAGTAGTCATAGTAGGTATTGCCTTAGGTAAGCGCGTTCCCTGGCGCTGCGGCCAGCCCGTCCGTTGAGTGCGGCCCAAAGGGTCACGGCCATCAGGCAGGTCCGAAGATACCGCACGGTCTCCGGTGAGGCGGCGAGCGTCCTTGCCGGATTGCCACCATGGGATCTGGAGGAAAAAGTCCTCGCACACGTATGGGAGTGGCGCGAGGAGGCGAAACGCCGGGGCGTAACTACGCTACCGTGAGAAATCGCGGCACAGCGGACAGAGCTCCGGCTGGATCTCATGGTGACATGAAGAGTGCGATTGTCGCAACCGCAGTCCCCTCTTTGAGGAGTGGCTAGATAGGCGCCACGGCGTCCTCACCTTCTGCCTGACGCAGGTCCTCACCGGACACGGCAGCTTCAGGAGGTTCCTGTGTCGGATAAGGCGGGAGGAATCACCCGGGTGTCACCACTATGTGGATCGCCCAGAGGACACGGTGGAGCATATGGCGGAGGTATACCCGGCTTGGGCAGAACACCGCCGTGTCTTCGTGGAGGCGATTGGCAGTAGAGTTCTCTCGCGTCCGGCCCTGATTCAGGCCATGGTACGGAGCGAGAGGGCATGGGCAGCCTTCACCTCCTTCTGCGAAGCAGTAATACTCGTGAAGGAGGAGGCGGGGCGGTTGAGAGAAAGGTAAATTTCGCACCTTCTTGCCCCTAACCACCGCAGGAGACGCCCTGGGCGTCGGGAATCCCCGGCGGATTTCCGGCCACCGTAGGCGCGGGCTTACGGACGGTGAGCAATGGGTAGCTAACCATCCGGTAAAGACCAGGCCCGGGTCGACGGTACGTTGTGTTCCACGCGCGCCTTAAAGAGATGTCGTCAGCACAAGTGTAGGTATCACTAGGGATGCCTGTCGGGGTCGTGGGAAAGTCTGGAAGGGATACCGAGACCCCTGGCAACACAGGCAACGGAAAATTACGGGTTGGTTTTAGTCAGTAAGAGTCTGCCACATCCTCCCGCTCCACCCAGAGCGGGAGAAGTTATTTGATAATTTCCCACCCACTAATATTGTTTTATACGAATATTTATATTGAATTGAAAACTTTGGACGAGAGATATAATTGTCCGGGGCGGACCCTAGACTCGCGCGTAGCGCGTGACTCATGGCGCCGACTATTCGTATAAACTAGTGATTATTATAATGTATTGTTTACGAATAGTATTTTTATTAGTTGTATAAGATTTACATATATCGATAAAAAAAATACATTTGAAACCTTTATAATTGTTTGAAATGCTTTTGAAACCAATATGATGCAGTATCATGTTGGTGGCCCTGTTTTAATACTTACAATAATAACAGGTGGGTATATTATTTATTTCTGGTGACAAAAAACCTTTACATAAATACCTTATAGGCCCATAAATAAATAAAAAAGTTTTATTTATTTACATAACTAAATTACAAGATGATTATTAACATTTACTAAATTAAATTAAAACTAAATTAAGCCTAAAAAAGGCCCTCGGGGCATTGTACCGAGGATGCTGCCGGCATTTTCTCGCTGAATTGCAATACTGATGCGTTGCGCGAGAAAACCACCAGCTTTTCGGTCACCAGTTACATCAACTAGACATTTCGCGATTTCGGCTAATAATTTATGCGCACTGGGACCCCACGGACCGAGGGTCTCGGCGCCAAAGGGCACAAAGTTGTACTCTCTGCCAGGTAAATTGTCTCTCTGTATTAAATTAAGTATACTTCAAAAACATATTATCATACCACACATTGGAGTTTAGTTTTGGTCATGCTTCCCTGTCACATTTAAACGCAACCAATTCTGGACTGAGGACGACAGCGTGGAAACCTGGAAGATGTAGGAGTAAAAATTTGTAGTCTTGCTCAACTCCAACCACGACAGCTCCAGCATGAATTCAATCCATCGATCCAATTGCAGGAGCGCCATCGCTTTTGTTACGGTTTTGTTACCACCGACCCTACTTGCTCTCAACCAGAGTAAAACCCTCCTCGTCCACTGAACTGGTTTAGTAGTCGGGGCAGCTCAGCAATCGACGCTGCACAAGCAGTGGTTGGTTGACAATTTTGGCAGAGGCGTAAAGCTTTCTTCGCAAAAGTTTCCTTGTTTGCGTGAACTGAACCATTAATCCATAACAATTGACATAATAAAGCAAACAGAATAAACTGCAGCTGTTTGACGTTAGTTTGACGATCGACATGGTGTCATGAGGGTGTGCACTGGTCCAAACCACTCTTTGCATATCTTCTGTATAATTATACAAAATGGTAAAATGACTGACTGGGTGATATATCAACGCACAGCCCAAACCGCTGGACCTAGACACTTGAAAGTTTGCACATAGATACCTTATTCAGTATCAACATCCACTAAGGAAGGATTTTGGAAATTCCATCCCTAAAAATAGGGGATGGACATTTTTATGAAATTCCGTCAGTTTCAGAGTTAGGATCTTCAAATATAGTTTGAAGCTGACGATTGAAAATTAATTTATATGTCTCAGCGTTTTTCATAATTCTACCTCGGAAGGGGTGAAAAGGGGGATGAAGCTGTGTCTGAAAAGTTCTTCTATTTCAAAGTAAAAATCACAAAATTTATTATTTAGGCTTATGGTTGGAATTTTCCAAGCATAAGCCTAAATAATAAATTTAAAGGAGGTGGAGAGGGTACTGAAATTAGTAGGGTAAAGTACGAAATCCAAGCGAACGAATTCGCGGGCGAACTGCTTACTGCCTGACATAAGAACATTTGAAGTATTATTATTAATCATTTTATTTCAGAATAAATTTACATTCCATAATTTACTGTATGTCTTGAATAACTCAAAAGTTGGTATACATAAATTAATGTTTAAGAACAAAGAATAAAAAGAACAAAATTTCTTGGACTACAAATACACTCAGACATGACATGGAGGACACGTAGGTATTTTAAACAAGTATGTACAAAACTAAGTCGGTATTCATATACCATCTATTACGAAATATACTACGACTAAAAATAAGCACAAAAAAAATAATATAAATATACGTCGTAAAGTTGTAAATCAAAGTGCACTCCTATCTGTTTACCCCACTTACGTTGGCTCCACACTAAGATATCGTATAATGTTTTGGGGGAATGTTGCTGAGAGAGAAACTGTTTTCAAAGCCTTAAATAAAAGTATCTAGGCAATATATTATGCATTAAAACTTACAGATACATGTAAACCACATTTTGTAGATCTGTAAATATTAAGATTCCCACCACTATGTATCCATGAACTAGCATTAGACATGTAATAAAATAGTAATAAATAGCTTTTTGGATTTTCGTCCATTTGTCTCGATGTTCCGGATTAGCGCCAAAATGGCAGAACGGATTTTGATAAAATTTGGCACACATAGTTTATAACTTGCATTAACGTACTACCGGTAGTACGTTCTCGTGAGATTTTTTCAGACATCCACGTGGATGAAGCCGCGGGTAAAATCGGGTAAAGTCGATTTGACATGTCGAAAATAGCTCATCTTGATTTATATGAGGGAAAGTACGAATCGATCGACAATAACGAATGCGAGATGCGAGAGAATCGCCTTCCAGATTTTATTAATAATTCGAGCTAATAATATCACGATTTTAGTAAATATCTTAAGTAAATCGCGACTAATAACGATGAGTATGAACGCTCATCGGCTGACATGAACGTTATTGGTTAATAGCTGCACTCGAGCCATGTTCTGACCAACCAAAATAAGGAAGTTATGAATTAACTTAGATTATCCAATCAATAATCTTTCCAATCGTCCTAAACAAACTGGATTTTGTTTAGGAAAATCCCGATATTAGCTCGTTTTATTACAAAAATCGTTGCTAGTTTCCAAAAAACGTTTTAAATTATTCTGCGACACATAGAAGAATAGACATACTTCTTATAAGATATAGAAGTGGTGATGTTGCGCGTGCTTATTAGGAGAGATCGAAATAAAATATAATAAATATAGCGATCACCACAGCTTCCACAATCAAAAGTGTAACAAGACATTCGATAAATTCAGTAGGTGTCAGAATCAAGATAAAGTGAACATTGTAACAGGCGTAGTTGGGAACTGGACCATGGCAGAGAGCCAGGTAGCTTTAACAATAAATTTATGATGTACGGAAAGGTTGTCTAATAGAAAAATAGGCCGTATACGTTGTTTATTTACATTCACATTTCTACATGATTTGAACTACTTATATGAACTTCTTATGAACTTTCATGGCTTTTTGAAAAATACCTTGAGAGACAGCAATTAAACGCGGTTTTGCTGGATAAGCTCGACAGACTACTCAACAATGTTATGTTTGTAATGGTTCATATTCAATCTAAGGAAATATGACCATGTGTTAAGCTACAGGTCTGAGCTCAAAAGGATGTCCATTCGCCGAAGAAGAACCTTGCGCGCTGTGACCACTCTTTTATCCCTTCTCAACTCTCCCACCCCTCCTTCTTATCTTATGTCTCACTTCCAATATCTATGTTCTTCACACGCTAAAAGTCTGCGTTCTTCCAACAATCTTCTCCTACTGTGTCCTTCTCATACTTCTGACTTTGTTCATTCTTCCTTTCATATTCAGTCATTTTTCTCTGGAATGCGCTTCCTCTTGATATTAGGACGGCCACCAGTCGGTATGCATTTAAGCGGAAATTCCACAGTTTTTTTCAAAACAAAAACCGTAGAGTCATCTCAATTATGTACTCGTATCTCTTTTCCTTGAATTTGTATGTATATATATATGTATAATGTAGGTATATATTGTAGTAAATATCTATGTATTTGTATTATAAGTTTGTAACCTATTTATGTACTTCTGTACCTATTCTTTTTATAATCTATCATGTTATCTTTTTATTATTTTTCATTATTATTATTTCCTCTTAGAGCACCTGCCATCTTATCTCTTCACCACCCTTGGCTGACTGGTAGATAATGCCCAAGGCATTAAGTCTGCCGTTGCTAATTGTGTGCGAAAAGTTTAAATAAATAAATAAATTGACTAAATGACACTAAGCTTGTGATTTTAAAGCGTTTAATAGGTATTTCTTAAGTTAGACTGGACGCCGACCCCAAAATAGTTGGGAAATGGCTAGATGGATCAATAGGTATTCTGATCATTCCACAGACATATTAATAAACTGTGTGAATATTTACAACTTTTTGGGAGCTAGAAGAACCGGTTTTTCCAAAAGTATAGTGTAGCGTCTGAGTAAAAATTAAAATGACGAATCGATACTAAGGTATGCAATTAAACGGAATTTGGATATCCCCAGACAAAAACAACAATTAAGTTTCAATAGATTTGAAAGTCCAAGAGTAAAGTCCAAATACTAACTTTTGGGTTATTCGTTGCTCGCTATGACGTATATTGTTTTATTTTAACAATAATATAAAAGTAATAAACAGAACTTTGAACTGCCCATGTAGGTCGCTGCAAACATAATCTGGCGAAATGGAGTAGGTATTATCGATTAGGTAATAGATAAAGGATAAAATAGGTCTCGCTGATGGTGGCGCGTGTGTTGGATCATTTAGCTCCCTTCAAAATGGTTGAGCTGAATGGTGCTAATCCATGCGTCATGCTCGTGAACGGGCGCCGTTAGTTGGGACTGGTCACCTCTTAGCGTCCTCGGCTTATTTGTAATTATTTTATTTAGAAATTGTTTTTGTTTCTCTTTCTACTATGAACGCGTTTTTTTTGTTTTACATCGTCCTCACATTTGGTTATAATTTCAACATTGTTTTTGTACTAATCTTTATGTATCAATTTAATTTAAAAGAGTGTCCATGGAGTTTCTTGCCCGTTCTTCTCCATAGGTACCTACTACGCTTTGCAATGGGCAACTAACTTCATATTTCTAACTGACCGACTCCTTGACAATTCAAAAGTGCCTGTAAATGGTTTAATTGAAATAAATGCTTTGAGTTTGAGTTTGAGTTTGAGTTTGATTAATCCAATATCCAGCGCGATTGCAGTGCTCCTAAACAGACTATACCCCATCTTCTCTAGAGTGCCCCAAAAGTCCGTTCACCTGCACCCTTGACGATCTGCACATCGCCTCTGATGCCGCAATAAACGTAGCCACCTACTGGGCCCAAACAATATAAGAGAAAAATAGGTAAAAAAGGTAAAAGAAGCACTGCCATTATGTCTGTTGCAGATCATAACAGATGACCTTGCACGATCTTCATTCGTGTTTGAATCGGAAACTTGTTAAATTGATTATACCTAGATACTAATGAAAATTGCAATTTAATACAGTGGCTTTAATTCGCGTCTGCGGATCATACTTCAAAAACCTCGGTCTTACCACAAAAACATATACCCGTTTTGTCTAACACTACGCGACACCAAAATGTATTGCCTAGTAAAAGCGCACTTTTGGTTTTTCCACTGTCATCGCTGAGCCTAGCGTTGAAAAACCAACAGTGCTATAAAAATGCGTTTGTCCGTCTATCGTCAACTCTATACATAATGTCGTGTTTAACAGTTGTCTAGCCTACAAATAAACACGGTTTTGTGATATTAAGGTATCCGTATGTTTATTTATCTAGTTTATCATAACCGGCCACAATTACACACCGGTTTAGAATACTAACAATAATGGCCGAGATTTTCTTACGATGAGGCGCTAAGTTTATCTCATCTGAAACCAATTTAGACATTAGATGACCTTTTCTAGACACGTAGGTACATACTCGTACATACATAAATTCACGGTTTTTTCCCATGAGGGTAGGCAGAAAATACAGAACGCCAACTGCTAAATCCTTACTCCGTTTGCTTCGTTTACGTTCATACATTCAGGGAAATTAATTGTTTATCAAATTGGTACAGTTGGTACACTGCGCCAATTTGCCGTGTTAAGGCTCCTACAAACAAGCGCGACATGCGACGCGACACAAAGGCACCGCTTTAAGGCACCGGCTACACGCGGTGTCTTTGTGTCGCGTCGCATGTCGCGCCTGTTTGAAGGAGCCTTTAAAGCCATTTCATACGGATTTTTACATCATATGAGATTTTTACGTCTACCGCCTCTTAATACTTACGTTTTTATATTGTTATTATTATTTTGGTAAAATAAAAGCTCTTGTTTCTAGAATTCAATATTTTATTAGTAATAAAAAATCGGGATCTATAAGACCCCGCGCGACTGATAATGTAAGTATTTAGCCGCAAGTAGGTAATTGAGGGTTAAAAGTTTGCCGTAACCGATTTGGTTAATATCTACACATAAGTAGGTACCTTTCACCGTTATCTTTCATCTTTTCGAGATGACAGCACATCGATTATGTAATTTATTATATTATTTGAATTGGGAATTTCCAATTTTTTTTTACTAGCAGCCCGGAGCTCGGACTCTGGAATTGGCGAAATATGGGTGCTACCATGCAATACAATTTACCTGTAAGAAGTTTCAGCCGCGGTTATTATTCTGAAATGATCTTCTATAACCACAGCGGTTATAATTATTAAGTCAAATCAATCAAATCAAATCATTTATTTTTGCAAACATGGGTAATTGGTACATACTCGTAGATGTTTTCTTAAAAAAGTAGTTCTCGATATTCTACCGTCTCATGGGCATGCAAATAATATTCAATTCCCAAATTAAAATTCTATGATATCGAATAAATATAAATGTTTTTAGAATTACAAAAGAAACAAAAAACAGACTAATAACGGTAGTAACAGTTTTACTTTAATGTCAAAAAAAAAAATATGTCAAAGTGTCAATCGGAATAAAAAGTGTCAGATTAGGAACATGTACAATTGTCAATCTTACTAATAGTTTATTAATCAGTGCAGAGATTTATCATTAAGGAAGTCGTCAATTATAGTTATTGTGTAATAGCTTTACTCAATTAATATTTGGTTTAGTGCCCTTTTAAATTTTATTTCAGTCATATTTTTTATTACATCAGGTACTTTATTATAAATACGCGGGGCAATACCAAAAAAACTTTTCTGCATAAGTGCGGTTTTACATTTCACTTGACATAGTTTATTTACATATTGGGTCCGTATCGGATTTCTTCGAACTGCTGACAGTTTTTCAAATAATTGTAGATTGTTTTTTTTTACAAATAGAGCTGTTTTCAAAATGTATAAAGAAGGAAAAGTTAAAATATTTAGAGACTGAAAATAGGAAAGACAGCTATCTGTTGTTTTAAGACCGCACATTGACCTTATGCTTTTGCATTCTAAATACCAGTTCCTTATTGGTAGACTGCCCCCAGAAAATAATGCCATATCACAAAACTGAGGCAACCAGTCCATGGTACGCTGATAAAAGAGCCTGACGGTTGATTTTTTTAGAAAGTTGATGGAGAGCATACGCGGATTTGCTAAAGGATCCAGAATTGCGGCAACGTTGCCCTTGACCCCTCGGTCCTGAAGAAGGTGTAAACTTACCTCGACCTCCGTCTTAGAGGACGTAGACGGCGCTGATCCATCTTCGTCCTTAGCACCTTGTATGGCGTCCTTGAGATTGCTATAGTTGCGAGCGGCCACGCTGATGCTTAGCCTTGAATTTTTCATACCAGTTTTACTTAGATTATTTTTATTAATTTATTAGGTATATTAGCTTTTTATGTACATATTATGCTTAAAATAAATAACAGTATCCAACACAAAATTTATTAAAGGCGAATTTGTCATTCAATGGCTTTAGAATCGCGAACTTTGAAGAATCTCCGTCTCCATTTTATTTTCTTTTTGTGAAATTATCAAATAACTTCTCTCGCGGAGCGAGAGGGTGTGTCAGACTCTTACTGAATAAAACCCACCCGTGTTCCTTCTCCTCCTTCGCGAGCATTACTGCTTCGCAGAAGGAGGTGACGGCTGCCTATGCCCTCTCGCTCCGTACCATGGCCTGAACCAGGGCCGGACGCAAGAGGTCTCTGCCGCCGATCGCCTCCACGAGGACACGGCGGTGCTCTGCCCAAGCCGGGCAGACCTCCACCGTATGCTCCAACGTGTCCTCCGGGCGATCCACACAGTGGTGACACCCGGACGTTTCCTCCCGCCTTATCCGACACAGGAACCTCCCAAAGCTGCCGTGTCCGGTGAGGACCTGCGTCACGCGGAAGGTGAGGACACCATGGCGCCTCTCCAGCCACTCCTCAAAGAGGGGACTTATCGCCGCAATTGTGGCGTGCCCAGCACTGGGTTGCGACAACCGTACTTTCCATGACGCCATGAGATCCCGCCGGAGCTCCGTCAGCGGACTGACGCCCCGGCGTTTCGCCTCCTCGCGCCACTCCCATACGTGCGCGAGGACTTTTGCCTCCAGATCCCATGGGGGCAATCCGGCAAGGAGGCTCGCTGCCTCACAGGAGACCGTGCGGTATCCCCGGACCATCCGGATGGCCATGACCCTTTGGGCCGCGCTCAACCGGCGGGCTGGCCGCAGCGCCAGAGAGCGCGCCCATACAGGAGCCCCGTAGAGGGCCATGGACCGCACGACCCCCGCGTAGAGCCTCCGGCAGGAGGCGTTTGGACCCCCTAGATTGGGCAGGAGCCGCTTCAATGCAGCGCCCGCCCGCTCCAGTTTGGGAGCCAAACGTCGGAAATGATCAACGAAGTTCCACCGGCTGTCGAGGACGAGTCCCAGGTACTTCATCGTCGACTCGACGCCGATAGAAACCCCTCCTACCGTTATTTGGGACCCCAACGGTGGCGCGTTCCGAGGACCATGAAAACACATGGCCTCGGACTTGTATAGGGCCACCTCGAGTCCCAATTGCCGGATCCTTTCGACGATTGTCGCAACCCCGCGTGCCGCTAATTCGGCCGCCGCCTGGTGCGAAAAATGGCTTAAGCTACTGTTCCAGAGTCAAAAACCCTGACTTCTGAACTAGGTTTACGATGGTGCGTAAACTTAGAAGCCAGTGTCCCTTCAAAGTGACGAGCATATAGAAAATAGGACACCCATTATACAAAAAAATCCATTAGGGCTAATAAAAGAGAAACAGAAAAACTAAAAGAAAAAGAAAAAAGAAATTAAACATTAATGAAAGTGTTGTGAATGTCTCTAGTATGTTTGTCTGGAGTTTTGTGTGTGTGCGTGTTTGAGGGTGTCCTAGTGTCCGTGTTTGAGGGTGTTTGAGGGTGTGTGCGTGTTTGAGGGTGTGTGCGTGTTTGAGGGTGTGTTTGTGAAAGAGTGTCTGTCACTGTGAGTGTAAGTATTAGTGAGTGTGCGAACGTATGCGAGAGTATAATATTTATCATAATATTACTTTTATAAAAACCTCAACCAATTATTAACATTTCCAAAATTACCCATCAGAAGATCCTCAGTATTGCGATAAGTTAGTTTTAGAAGATCTTCCTGTAACTTCGATTTGACCTGATATTTAGTATCGAGATACAATTTCAGTACTTTGTTAAGCTGGTTATAACGTTTCTTGTTTATTGCTTACTTGGCAAATCTTAAATAAGGTGTGGTTACACACACACATACATAATAATACTAATGATACTCACTTGCATACACTAACTACAGGGCAGAGGTGTACATATAGTACACCCACATTTCGCCAATTACGTTTAAGTCCCATTTAATAGGGGGGCGAGCCTATTGCCATCAACCGAGCACAAATCCAGACTCCGGGCTACTACTGAAAAATTCCAGATGGAAAAACCCAAAAACACTTTGTCCGACCTGGGAATCGAATCCAGGACGTCATGCTTAGCAGTAGCGCTAGCGACCAGTACACCAACGAGGCAGTACGAGTCGACTCTTTATTACTCGTATGTACATCTTATAAACAAACCTCTACTCACCCCTATGGATAATACAGGCGTAATGGTATAAATTTCATTATTTTATTATTGTGAATAACTATGTAAATAACATGCAAGAGATAAACTGTAGGAAATAAACCATGCTAATTAAATAATACACGCAGTCCCGACATTATGAAGCAGAAGTGTTTATATTGATGTTTTATTAACAATAATATTTATTGTTACGAGCTATATCCTGTTTGTTGTTGAATTATTTTTCCAATAACAGCGGTAGTTTGATGGTTACCTATACTACGATTTACAACAAGCCCGACTTATTAGTACCGAGACCTAAGTAAAAACGCTGGAATTTAATTACTAAACATAACATAACACTTTACTCCTGTAATCCCCGAAGGGTCAGGCAGAGGTGTACCACTAGTACACCCACATTTTGCCAGTTATGTTTAAGTCCTATGAAATGGAGGGCGATCCTATTGACATCAACCGGGCACAGATCCAGACTTTGGGCTACTACTGAGATATTCCTGATAGAAAAACGCAGTAACATTTTTCCCGACCTGGATATCGAATCCAGCACCTTATGCTCAGCAGCAGCGCTTGCGACTAGATCAATAAGGTAGGCAATTATTAAAATTAATAGATAATTAATCATAGATTTAAACGATGTAATTAACCTTTTTTTTGTCAGGTTGGAAATCCTCATAGATGTCCTCCGCCCTTGGGTGGGCAGAGGGGTCTGTCAGAGTCTTACTGACTAAAACCACCCCGGTGTTCCCACGTCCACTTGCGTCAGGGAGCTGCGGGTGCAGGATACGTCATCCACTGCCCCGGACTGGTGGCCCGTCCGGGCCGTCCTGTGGTGGTGGTGAGGTGTTAAACTCCCCTCGTTACGTATGGAGAGGTGCGCGTGGAATACAATGCGCCGTCATCTCGGATCTTGTGTGATCGGGGGGCAACGGATGTCCCCGAGTTTGTCGCCCCTGGAACCTAACCTAACCTTTTTTTTTGTAACGTGGTGCAAATCCTCATAGATGTCCTCCGCCCCGGACGGAGCAGCCTGCCAGACTTCTACTGACTACAAGCACCCCGTGTTCCCTCGCACACTTGCACCTAGTGTTGCCCAAATTCAGTCTTGGTCTTGCAGTCTTGGTCTTGTTCTTGCGTTTTTGCAAGACCAAGACCAAGAACAAGACCGCGTATTTTTAGCAAGACCAAGACCAAGACTGACCGTGCAAGACTTGAGCAAGAACAAGACATAGCCTGCAAGACTCTTGCGTCTTGCAGCTAGGACTTAGCGCTATTTCACTGAGTAGTTAGGTGTAACAGTTCGGTGTATAGGTAGGTACGCTTAGGAATTCTATGAGACGCAAAAAACTGTATCAAAGAATATGAAAAACTGGACCTATGCGCATTACGACTAATACCATAAACATAGCGAATAAAAAAATATCTATTAAAATCAAACTGAGTGCATGCATAGTTATGTTTTAACCATCGGCACTTTGATGATGCGGCATCAAAGGTTTTGTACTTACTTCTCAAAGAAATTTGCCGCTTTTCGGAAGTACATGGTTATGATACACGCGCCGGCGGCTTCTTTTGAAATCTAAAACAATCGTTGCCGCCACGCCGAAATCATAACATTTGTGACACTATTTGATTGCCGCCATAGGGCGTAGGTATACTCATGCAAAATAATTTCGAATTTTTTTAAGAGTACCTACAGGTGTTCCAAAGAATAAATAAGTTTCAGAGTGCTTAGAATGAAAATGAATACATTATACTGATCACGCAAGTAGTATTATGATTAGGATAAAATGGTAAGGATAGGTAGTAGATGTCATATTAATTCATTCTAGTAAGTATATATTATAATATTGATTACTTATATGGTTTTAAACTAATTACTTAGGTACTATTATTGTACATTTAGTCATTATATTTCTTAAGTTTTTACAAGAAAAAATAGCAAAAAAGTGTTCAAATATCACCCGTTTAATAAATATTGTAGCCACTTTTAAATATACTTGAAACGTGTAAAAAAATTCTACAAAACTAATAAAATAATATAAAAAGCGTAGGTACTTACCTACTAATAAAATAAAAAGCCTGCGATAAGAGTTTTGTATTACTTACCAGCCCGAATATCTCTGAGAGAGATGATGAGAGTAAGTATTTACTAGCTGTGCCCGCGACTTCGTCCACGAGGAATAGTAACTTTGGAGGTATAGTGACGTTCAGGACTTATTTATTTATTTTAAAACTTCTGTCATCAAACATACAAACGAACTCTTCAGCTTTATAATATTAGTATAGATTTACGCCAAAACATTCACTTATATGTAAAGAATAGTGATTGGCACTAATTCTATTTTATTCACGCGTCGCGTCTGTACAAGTAGGTAATATTTAGTGTGTGTTTGTACGCCGCACGCGGCATTGTTTGATTTGCGGCGGCATCCTTTTCATAGAGCCGGCACGTGGCGAGGCGGCGCGGTAGAAAGCAAGGAAACGTACTATAAATAAAGGAATTATTTTAATTCCAGTCATTCCCCACCCGATCCGAGCTGGTGTTCCACAAGGCTCCGTGCTCTCCCCCTCCCTCTTCTCGCTCTACACAAGCGACATACCCAGACACAACAAGTGTCAGTTGGCCCTATTCGCTGACGACACAGCAATTTACCACTCAAGTCGCAGCACTGAGTGCATCCATACTCACCTCCAATCAGCAGCCAGCGCCCTAGAGCAATGGTTCAAGAAATGGAGGATTGAACTAAATCCATCTAAAAGTGCAGCTGTACTGTTTGTCAAACAAGGCAAACAGAAAAACCGCCACTTACGCACCCTTACCCGACCCATCACTATGTCAGGCCAACAGATCCCCTGGGACCTAAAGGCCAAATATCTAGGGGTAACTCTCGACCACTACCTCCGCTTCAACGAGCATATAAAGACAGTACGTAACCGTGCTGCCTTTGCGCTCGGTCGCCTTCACTTTCTTATAAATGCACGTAGCAAACTAGCCCTTAAGTCTAAGGTACGAATTTACACCACGTGTATTCGACCCATTATGACATATGCGGGCGTCGTGTTCGCACACGTCAAGCCATCCCTATTAAAAAAAATGCAAGTCCTCCAAAACCGTTTCATGCGTAGAGCCACGGACAGCCCCTGGTTCGTACGCAATGATCAACTACATGTCGATCTAAAATTGCCCACCATCCGGCAATTTCTCAAAAAATCAAGCAAACGCTTTTTCGATTCTGCTACCACGCACACTAACCCACTAGTGGCAGCAGCTGCCAGTTACACTCCCTCACGCATATCACGCACACGACGTCCAAAACACGCACTAACCGACATGGATGACGACATCACTCTCTACCAAGAGAGTATGAAGTTAGCCAATCAGAAACAAAAACACACCACACCGACCTCCCGTACTCGACGGCGAGTACCTCCGCGAGCTAGACTAAAAAGAGTTATAAGTCACTCCCCCCGACCCTTGAACCCGCCCGCCCGCGCGGAGCAAGTTAATCCAAATAATTTCCCTAATAATAATAACATAACACGACAAGTCCCCGCTTGCTCAGTAACCGATAGCGCCCTAAGCCGAGGTTCGAATCCCACTATGGGATGCCCTTAGCTGTGCTGCCTAATTTTAAGTTATATAGGTGAGAGGCCCTTCTGGCCCCACCGACACCCGGTAAAGCAGTCGAGGTCCCCCGCGGGACCACTGCATAAAAGCCCGTATCAAAAAAAAAAAAAAAAAATTCCAGTCATTTCCAATTGAGCTGTGCTTCGAGTCTAACTTAATAATTGTTTTTACTAATTCTCGTTGTTTTCTAAAAACGTATCACGTGTACAATTTAATATGAGTGACGAAGATTCAAATTATTCTAGTCCGAGTAACGAGAGTTTGAGTCACAGATCTAAAAGACCCAAAAGCAAATTTGAGGAGTTTTTCGAAATAATTCATGCATCCCAAACTGCCTTCTGTAAATTGTGCCAACATAAAAAGATTGAAATAAAAATGAAAAACCGAAACACTTCAGGCTTAAGGAAACATCTAATATCTTTCCACAAAAAGGAATCAGAAATATTTCTTCCTGTTAAACCAAAATTAAGTGGAGATATCACAAGCTTTTTAGTAACCGCTGGAAGAAGTGGACAGGTAAGAATATTTTTTTAACAGTTAAAAGAATTTTAACTCCGCGTAGCTTTCATGCGATACTTTCAAAAACGCCATTAACTTACGTAAGTATTTTTGAGTTAGTGGTGTTTTCATCTAGGGGTGCGACATATTAAGTATGTAATTATCGTCTTAAATATTTTTTATAAACACCCATATTTTCATTTAATCGGCCAGTAACAACTAAGTACTTTATTTTGGTAAATTACAGTACAGTGCAACCTTAATATAACAAATATCAATTTAACGATTTTCTCGATTTAACAACAACAAACCTCCTCCTCTTATACGCTCAAACCTAGTATGTTTTAAATAATAACACAAGATTTATTGTTTTGTTTCAGTCGGAAAACAGCAGTGACAACATCACGACAGCTACAGTTGATTGGGTGGTGAAAAAATATCTTCCCTTCTCATTTTTCGATGACGAAGCTACACAAGTATATTTTCGACGTATTTGCCCTAATATGGTGTTTCCTAAAAGGTCTACACTTAGAAGGAAAGTCAAAGAGCGATTTGAAGAGCTCCAATTGAATCTCAAGGAACGACTTCAACAATTATCATCTAAAATGTCTTTTACCATTGATGGGTGGACGTCAATTGCTGGTAGGAGTTACTACGGGGTTACTATTCATTATATAGACAACGAATGGAAGTATCAATCTGTAGTTCTTGATTTTATACCATCACGCGGTCGACATACTGGGGAAGATATTGCAACGATTTTCCATGAATGTTTATTGGAATATGGCATAATTGATAAAATACAAGGTATCACGGTCGACAACGCAACTGCAAATACCAAATTTATGTATGAACTGGGCAAACAGCTGCCGCCACACTTTGATTCAGACAATCAACATTTCCGGTGCTTTGCTCACATTTTAAACCTTGGTGTACAAGATTTATTAAAGACCTTAGCATTACACTGTGAGTCTGACACTAACGCGCAAGATCAGCAGTACGAAGACTATGCAGACGAAACTGAGGATGAGGAAGATGAAGAATCTGCACCAAATATTGCTGACTCGCGTACATCTGTAACAAAGTTACGCAGTATTTCCAGTAAAATAAAAAGAAGTGAGATAGTGAAGAAGAAGTTTCAGTCTGCTTGTGAAGCAGCTGGCGTGCCATCAAATCTAAATGCCATTCTTGACTGTCCAACGAGATGGAATTCCACACATGATATGATTGGATTTGGTTTAAAAGTGAGAGCGGGCATTGACATATTGTGCAGTTCTGTCACCGAACTACATGATTTTCAAATCACAGCTAATGAATGGCAGGTACTCGAAAAATTACATAAATTTCTAATAAACTTTAAACTTTTAAGTACAAAACTTGGTGGAGACAAATATGTTACATTACCGCTAGTCATTGTATCATTCAATCTCTTGCTAGATAAAATTGAATCCATGGTAAAACAGTTAGATGAGAAACCAAATCGATCTGAAGTGGATGAAAGGCTCATTCTAGCTTTCCAAGCAGCTCGAGACAAAATGCTTAAACATTACAAGAAGAGCAACTGGATTTATTGTACTTCTTTAATTTTAGACCCAAGGCATAAGGCTCAGACTTTTGACCTGACAATGTGGGGGAAGCAACTTAAAACAGAAAGTCTGCGCAAGTTCAATGAACTTTATGAAGAATATAAAAGTCTACACTCACTGAACAAATCTCTGGAATTACCAGAAAAAGAAAATAAAGTATGTGATGAAGATGAAGACGTAATAGACTTTGATAAACTCTATGAATGTCCCTCGACGTCATCTGGATCTTGTCTTCAAGGTTTAGTGATAGACGAGTTGGAGGAGTACCTGAGAAAACCAAGAACTGCCAGCTCGGAAGACATTTTAGATTGGTGGAGGACGCATGAGACAGAGTATCCGATTTTATCGAAAATGGCCCGTGATTTTCTCTCAATACCTGCAACTTCAGTACCTGCTGAGAGGTTATTTTCTAAAGCATCATTAGTAATTAGAAAACATAGAAATAGGTTAAGTGATGAGTCAGCCAGATGGTTACTTTGTATTAATTCTTGGTCAAAAAAATTGATATAAAGTATCATAACCTAATGATAAAGCTGTTGATTTGTGTTGTATTTTATTTTTTATTCAAATAAATGATAAATCGTAAAACTCTTTTATTAAATTTCTTATAAGTTGAGGGTTCAATCTCTTTCTAGACAGATAAGTATTGTTCTTTAAAATACAGTCAAGTTATTGTAATTAATTTGTTTTTTTACATGTTTTAGCAAATGTAAGCTTATAAATCATAAATGTTTATTAAGAAACAGTTACTTCCATGGAAAACGACATATAGGTCAGTTGATTTTTCGAATTTCTTATCAAATCTTCAGTTATTTATTAATCTGCTTGATCTTTACTATGGCTATGTTAATTCAAGCTCACAATGTTCCAATTCTAATACGTTTTTCTAAGATTTAAAGTAAACTTTAATAAATAGTAATAGACTAATAGGTAATTGCAAGACTTGCAAGACTCTTGCTGCAAGACCAAGACCAAGACCAAGACTGGGAGCGCAATACCAAGACCAAGACCAAGACCAGGTGTATTGGCGCAAGACCAAGACCAAGACTGGCTAAGTCTCGTCTTATTCTTGCATTTGGGCAACACTACTTGCACCGGGGGCTACAGGGGCACTTAAGCACTCTTGAACCTAGCCCCCGACTAGTGCCAGCTCGCGTCTGCGGGTTCCATCTGGCGAAGCGGGCGGAGTGAGGTGTTTGACTCCCCCCGTGACGTATAAGCGGGCGCGCGGAGTATTACGCGTTTTTTTATTAGGATCTGCCATTTATCCAGCAGAAAGTGGATTATCCATAAAAAAGCAGCTCTTCCCTTTTACAAAATACAATTCATAATAAATTTACTTAGTTTAGTCCATCGAGCTTTATCACGCTAAGGTTTTATGTCACTTCACTCACAAAAAGGTATATTTGTCTGTGACAGTTGCGTAGTTTCAACCTCATTGAAGTTTCAATAGAATGGGAATCATTGTCAAAACTGGTCAAGCATTTACTAGGTCGACTATGGCTACTTATGTGAAATGACATTTAAATGACGATGGATGAGACATAGTAACATCAGATGCAATCTTTTTTTACCACAATTCTATTGTGGGTTGAGTCGATTGACCTTATAACTAACCTTGGAAAACCCCAAATGTATGGAGTCTGTATCGTTTACAACGGATTTCCTCAAGCTACGTCACCATTCCACTAAAATCGATCATACTTTTGGAAAAAGGCATTTTTTAAAACAGCACACACTTGTAATCACAATCCGAGGGTTGAAAAGGAAATTCCTGAATCTTCATGGGTTTAAAAATTCGTCTGCTCAGCAACGTAACTAACGCAATGATCGTGGCTGAACTGTCAAAATTAAATACATTGCGATGATCTGCCACTTTTTTTTTGTATGGGAAATCATCAAATAACTTCTCCCGCTCTGGGCGCGGAAGGGTGTGTCAGACTCTTACTGACTAAAACCCACCCATATTCCTTCCGTTGCCTGTGTTGCCAGGGGTCTCGGTAACCCTTTTGCACTGCCACGCTACCCCGGCAGGCATCGGCCCTAGTGGATCCCAACACTTGTGCTGACGACATCTCTTTGAGGCGCGCGTGGAATACAACGCGCCGTTGACCCGGGCCTGGTCCTTACCGGACGTTGAGCTACCCATTGCTCACCGTCCACAAGCCCGCGCCTACGGTGGCCGAAAATCCGCCCGGGACTCCCGACGCCCAGGGATCGACTGCCACTTTACGTGTGTAACGCAATTACCCTGCAGACCATAATAACAATGAGTAGGTATCAATATTATTGATGTTCATCTTTTGTTAATGCCTTTCCCACCGATTTTTAACCACGAATCGTTTACCCAACTGCGACTGAAATCAAAACTTTATAAAGAGTCACTGCCATCCGAATTCCGACCTCTGTCACCTAGCTACTGAATATCTTCAGGTATTTTAAAAATTGACCAGCAGTTACATTGGACTAGTTATACAAAAATACAGTCATATGGATTGGGATTGGACTAACACTTATGTTAATAAAATACAAGATCCCTTAAACTTTTGTTACATAATGTCACCATCATTAAATTTTAGTGTTTGGGTTTTTCTGATCCACTCTCACTAACCTTTCTTTGCTATGTCTTTTAAGACGCTGACAACACTTAAACCGCGGTCACTGTCAGATTGCCTAGAAAAGAAAGAGCAGCGCGATTACACAACGCTTGTAATTTATTGCAAAATATGAAGCAATTATCTATTTACTCAAAATTGAGTTCAGTATACGAAAATAAAAAACAACCAAGTTCTGTATTAAAATAAGGCGTTCTTGTTATTAATTAAATATGTAACGTATGTTGATATTTAATACAGATATTTTGGATTAGAACTCAAGGTAAGAGGTTAGTTTAACGTTAGTTTGTATCGAGATTTTTTTTAAAACGTGTTTTGGTAACAACCAAGTTCTGGGAAACATGTTCAAAATAAACATATATTTTTTCCGCTACCACAAACTATACAGATTTGGCAATTTTTCTTCTTAAGAGAAGCCAATTTTAATCAATTGGGTTTTGTCAGCGCCGTAACACTATGTCAGTAAACAACCGCAAATTAGCAAAATAAAAGGTCAAACAAAAAGAAATGTATAGACCGATTAGGTGACTGAATCAGCGGCTTCTGTATTATTAAACACTAGTTACAACACCGAAAAACCCATTACTACGGCGGAGGGTGTGTTAGATAAATGGCGACATGCAAAACTTTATATTACCACACGAATGACTCAAAACCCATGCGCTTAGTAACCGATTTAACTTGACCTACCGCTCCCCTCTCCGTGTCTCTAAAATTGGACGCCAGCGCAATGATTGAGTGAATCAACCAGGGTCTACCTTGGCTGGTCACTGATTGACTTGGATGAACTTGATACGTGACGTCATTCGCCGGCGAGACGACTATTCCAGCGTACGCGTTGAATGGGGTTTTTACGCGCACTTTATAATGTTTAGAGGTATTCTGTGCAAATATTTTGATTGTTTATGTAGATTCAATTCGATGTTGTGTCAATTTATACGAGCTTTCTCGAGTCTATTTTTGTTGGTAGCGGAGAAGAATAAATAAATTAGTATTTCTATTAACGCGATCAGACTCAGAAATAAGTAAAAGCTGACATTCAGAAAATTAATTCGCTTGATAGGTATACCATAGTAGTTGCTTGCCAGATTTAGATTTTAAATTAGCTATTAGCAAAAAAAATGCTATTAGCTAAAAAAAAATTGCTATTAGCTAAAAATTACCTACATATATACTTACCTAGTTACTTACTTACTTTTTTAATAAAAAGTTTTTATTATAAAACTGTTAGTCGATGCCAATATAGTGTTCAGCATAAAATTAAAATCCAAAACCAGTTCACCATTGATTAGAAAACAAACTCAGTTTTCTTTCAAAAATCAAAATTCACTGCCTCACTGTTTCCAATTTCATAAGTTGTCGGCCAGTCTATTATTATTGAAGTCTGTGTCCAGATTACTGGCGAGTTCATATTTATACAGTGTTCAGTTGTATCGAGTCACAGTTCGAATTGAGAACCGAGAGAGATCGTGACAATCATTGGTGACTTTACCTGGCTTTAGTTGTTTGTTGTGCGTGAAATCATATCAAAGGTAAACGTTATGTTCATTAATATTTCACATGTAAATAGACTAGATGGCCTAGACAAAGTGCAAATTTATCAGCGATAAAGATGATGGCAATGTCAAAAATTTACGTATTGTATTGGATTGACATAAGCTACTGAAACGCTTATATTAAAGTCGTTGTACAAAACGCTTTGGAAGCGATTGCCTTTTGTCGTCAAGTGAATTTATAAGTGTTGGTTGAATGTTGTAGCTAGTTCTTTTAGACACAATAATTAGAATAAACCGAGTTAATATTTAAACAAATTATTACCAGAAATAAAAATAAAAAATATTATAAATTTAATAAAAATATTAAATTATCCACTAATTAGTTTAATTAAAACTGCGTGTCAAGATGTTTTAAACAGCAATGTTTTTCTCAACAAGTGGGCTATAAAAAAACAAACAATAGACGTTGACTATAATAAAATTGTTATTGCTGTCGGGGAACCGTTCTATGGAACACTTTTTAATCATTCCAAGATTAGTCTCAAGACATTTTAAGATTTCATCCTTCGACTATACTCAATGTTCCTGGTCTGTTTATTTGCTGTATACCCAAAAAGGAAGAACCACTTAGGCAATAGGTAGTCCTTCTATAAATTATAGTATAATATGAGGTTTTTCTCTCATAGTTATAAAATCTTGAGCGTTTTTTTTTATCATATTGTGTTCATTCTAAACAAGATTTACTGAGGAAGATTGCATTCATAAGCAAATGATTATTATGACTACAATTTTGCGCTGTTGCAAACCGGTTGCTGGCATAATGCTATAACCGGTTTGATAAAAAGAAACAAGTCCACTTATAGGCTAACAAAGTAACAATCCTGCATGTATGTTTTTTATTAATTCTTGATTTCTTTGTTCACAGAAAATGTCTGCCTACAAAATCCTTCTTGCACTCACAGTCGTCATCGCTGTTGTGAAGGCTCAAAGGCCGTTTTACGCTGGGCTGAGCCCTATCGGATACCCAGCAGTAGAAACGGACCTAATATCAAATAGGTTCGGCGAGGATGAAGATTACCCTATTGAGGCTAGGGGTGACAGGAATCTTATCAACCGATTGGAAGCACTTCCCGTTGACAACCAACCTATCTGGTACCTGAACTGGAGACAGTATGAGGATTTGAGACGCAACCCAAAGACCTATCCTCAGAGACAAAACAGCTTCATTGGTACCAGATAAACGAATAAAGTCAAAAGTATGGATCGATTTAAAATCTCGTTTCTAGGATTCGATTCTTGACGGACGAATGAACGGATCGAAATTAGAATTTGGTTGGAAGTGGTTTAGTTTAGAACGTCTGAGATTCTAAAAGAAACAGTATAAATTTTGAAGTGTTTTTGAAAGTTTAGAGCAAAGACTTATTAGGAGTTATTTAAAAAAGTGTAATTTTCGTCGTGTTTCGAGTCATTGAATTATTATTTTTTTATTTCAGCAACACGTATTTTTTTTTAATATAATTGCCAGTGATAGGTGTATTGTAATAATGCCATAGTATTGCATTTGTTATTCTGTGTAAAATAAGTGTTTTTTTTTTATAAAAGAGCCATTTTTATTTGATTTTCTCTTATCACTACATCACTATCACTATTATCATCACTACTTAAGTTCCCGCCACGTCTTTCGGTCTGTCTGAACGCGATAAACTCAAAAACTACCGAACGGATTTTCATACGGTTTTCACCAATAGACGGAATGATTTACGAGCTAAACTCAAACCCTGTAGCTCGCTTGGCCCTGACTATATTCTAGCCTTTACCCTTAAGGAATGTCATGATACCTTGGTAGCCCTTCTATGTCATATCTTTAACCTAGTCTGAGCATACCCTGAGCAATTGAAAACTTTGCGAGTCACTCCCATCCCTAAGACCAGTGACAATACTTCAGTACAGGAACACAGACACATCGCTATCCTGCCAACCATTACCAAGGTTTTCGAGCATATTATACTCCACGTTTTACGTGTAAATATGTCCTTAACTGATTGATGCCTTTCAAGGATTTCGGCGGGTCGCTTCATAAATTCGAATTCATTGATTCACGTAGACTACATATCCCATGGCGTGGGTAGGTACATTGCTGGATAGGTTGAATCTCCGTATTTCGATTTCCGAAAAACATTCGACAGCTGACAACAATGACAACAATGTACTTTTGACAAAGCTGGGGGCCATCGGTTTCTCTTCCTATACATATTTTCCGATTACCTGCGTCATCGCAAGTAGTTTGTAAGACATGGCTGCTTCGAGTCCGAGCCTACACGCTCGGGGATAAGTCAGGGATTCTTGTTAGGGCCGCCTCTGTTCCTGATCATGATTTGGACTGCAAACTCCTAAAAAAGGATATTGATGCCATTGAGCATGCCAGAGCATTATGAACAAGCTATTTTTTATACAAGCTGGTCAAGCGTCATGCCATACGACAGAGGGTTGCGACCAAGCCATTACGACTTTAGTTTGGATGGTGAAGTAATTACTCGTGTCACCAACATAAAGGGCTTGTGCACTCACAAGCCCTTTATCTTAGTGACACGAGTAATTACTAATTTCTAAAAGTGATCATGTTTCTACCCTTATGAAGGAATCTTTCAGGCACTTGGCACAGACATTTGTTCATGACTTTCGCAATCCAAATGTTACCAGGTTGTTGTACACCACTCTGGTTCAAAGCAAACTCGAGTCCAGTGCCTGTGTTTGGCACCCCTATACCGGACCCTAAACACTGACACTAGAAAAGGTACTGAAAACTTTCCTAAAATGGCTCTTACAAAGGTTATACCATTTTTTTCCCTACATTTACCCTACCAACTATCTTTTAGGGACGTTGGACTTTAACTCGTTGGAGGTGAAAAGAGCCCTTGATCAGTTCACGGTAGCCTTAAGATCTTACGGGGACGTATCGCCCAGAGCGCCATTGCCTTTTCTGCCGAGTATTTGTGCCCGACAAATACACCGGACACCGTCAGAGCCGCCGGCACAATCTGTTTCCGCAACTGCCATCCAAAGGTGTAACCAGAGCCGAATCCACAGTCTATCGTACTGTAAACATGCTAAATACCCTACAGATTGCCAACCCTAAATGTGATGTGTTTGCAGATGAATGGAGTAAAATTATGCGCATATGTCTGGTGTTCTGTGAAAGAGAGTATGCAATAGTAATAGTCCATTTATTTGTCTGATTGTTGTTACAGAGTTGTTACATCGTTTTAAAAGTTCATAATTTTTTCTGACATTTCCGACGTACAAATACATTTTCAGGGTTTTGGTTAGTTCTTTAGGTGTACACACGGCTACATAAATACAGAAATCCTATACAATGCGAAATCAGCTTACACTGGAAATGTATAACTTGATATGTAGCGGTGTGTACCATTGAATTAAATAAATTATTATAATATTCAAATTGCAATTAGTCAAATATTAAGTATGGAAATTTCAAAAATATTAAATTAATTCAAAGAGATAATATGAAGAGAATATAAGTACATATTTCCTAATATTAAAGCCAACTTTTCATTCATAAAATCATTAGTCGAGTAGTAGCACTTACCTCAGTGATAATTGCATAATTTACATTTAAATGTTCTAAAGTTAAGAGTTTTAAAATAATCTGGTAGCTTATTATAAACTTTGGTCGCCATACAAAATACATTATTGCAAAATAGTTTATTATTTCATCTAGGTACACGAAGCATGGGCACTTTGCGGCTAACTCTGGATACAAACAATATCATTATGCAGATGAAATTCATGTTTATTTTGATACACAAAAATACAAATTATAAAAATATATAGTGTTGGGAGTGGTAATATTTTTGTGTGTACTAGTTAGTGGGTGCGCTTCACATAGGGAGCGAATGCATTTCTTTCGAGTTCTAAACACTATGTTAAGTTCTACAGAATTACCCCATATTATAATACCATGACGCAAAATTGATGAGACATAACCATACGGAATGAATACGAATCTATCTACCTGTGCAGAGTTCGTCAATATGACCTTTCCAGTTCCAGTGTTTGTCTATAGTTATCCCTAGGAACTTTGTACTCTCAACTTCTTCAATTGTGTCATTATCATGCTGTATTTTTTACTGAGGGCGCATACAGTTGTATGTTTGGAACTGTACCATTTTGGTTTTGCTAATATTAATTTGGAGATTATATTGTTTCGCCATGTGATGATTTTATTTAGTGTCTCGTTTATTGCGGTCTGGTACTCCTACGTCATAATCGTCGTTTCAAATGCTGAGGGTCGTATCGTTAGCAAATAGTATGCAGTTGTGCGAAGTTACGCTAGTTAAGTCATTAGCATACAGTAAAAACAAAAGTGGTCCCAGTATGGTTCCTTGGGAGACACCACAATTATTTTCCCGACAGGGCGATCTACAGACGGTTTTTTGGTGTCCTGTTTGTCTTGAGATCTCAACACATCGTTGTCGATGGGTAGCGTCGAGCCATTTCAACGCATTCCCTCTAATGGTTCGAGCTAATGGTTGACGAAATCGAAAGCTTGGACATATCTAAGAAAGTGGTTATCAAATTTAATAAAGCAAAACAAGCCAATGTGGTAGATTTTTTTTTCTAAAACCAAATTGTTCTTCATTTAAGACGTCGTACTTTGATATGAAGCTGTAAAGTTTTTCATGCATAACTTTCTCAAAAACTTTTGAAATTATCGGTATGAGCGTTATGGTACGATAGTTGTTCATATTATCGTGTCACCTTTTCTTGTGGATTGGTTTTACAATAGAGAGCTTTAAACGCGACGGGAAGAAGCCTTGCATAAATGATAGGTTAATCATATGACATGGGAGTCCACTGTTCCATGTTAGTTTTAAATTAAATTACATACAACATAATTATTGTCAACGTAATAATTGCTTCTATGTTAATTAATGTAATTGGTAAAGTATCGTTTTAATTACCTATAAATAAATAAATAAATAATGTAAATGAGGAAGGTTATAATTCATTAAGGCGCTGTCAAGACCCAATTGACCAAAATAGACTTTTCTTAAGAAAAAAAAATGCTAAATCTGTTTAGTTTGTGGTAACGGAAAAAATATATGTTCATTTTGAACATATTTTCCAGAACTTGGTTGTTACTAAAACACGTTTTGAAAACAAATACCACAAAACCGGTGCCCTGAGACCATAAGATGAGGTCTTGGCAGGCCACGTAGGAGATGGCGGGACGAACTGGATGGATAGGTTCCGTCCAAACTGGATGGAGACTCGCGAGGAGCAAGGAGTGGAGGGAGGCCTTTGCCCAGACGTGGGACAAGGCAGGCTAGGAAACAAAATATTGAGATTTATTCACATTTAGGGCTACTTTTATCTCAGGAATAATATGGTGGTTTTACAAGTTTTGTATAACAATTATGTACCTTTCATACAAAAGTTGACTAATTATTGAAAGGTCAGTTGGCAATATTGACATAGTGTGGGAGGGGAACACCGGGGTGGTTTTTAGTCAGTACGAGTTTGACAGACCCCTCCGGCCACACCAGGTCGGAGGATTTTCCACCATGGAACATAAAAAAGGTACTATCAGCTACAGATGCTTTTTTGCACTTAAGGCGCTGACAAGACCCAATTGACCAAAATAGGCTTATCTTAAGAAAAAAAATTGCCAAATCTGTATAGTTTGTGGTAGCGGAAAAAATATATGTTAATTTTGAACATATTTCCCAGAACTTGGTTGTTACCAAAACGGGTTTTGGAAAAATAATCTCGATACAAACTAACGTTAAACTAACCTCTTACCTTGAGTTCTAATGCAAAGTATCTGAATTTAATATCAACATACGTTCTTATTTAATTAATAACAAGAACGTCTTATTTGAATGCAGAACTTGGTTGTTTTTTATTTTCAATTACTCAACTCAATTTTGAGTAAATAGAGAATTGCTTCATATTTTGCCATAAATTACAAGCGTTGTGTCATCGCACTTCTCTTTCTTTTCTATGCAATCTGACAGTGACGCGGTTTACGTGTTGTCAGTGTCTTAAGGTTTTTTTGGAAATTGGCTGAAATATGACGATGATTGTTGAAAAAATCATGCTGACTGGGAGATTTACTGGCGTGTGCCGCGTAAACCGTAAGCGATACATAAAATCAATGTTCTAACGATGACCCACCCACAGTAACCATTTTTATCTTTCGGTATGTGATAAAAGAAAAAGTTATTTCCGACGCTATTTGGACTGGTATATTATTCATCATTATCTAAGTAAATATATTATTAAAATTAATAGGTACTTTAAAGATATCGCCGATTCAAAATTACGCGTAAAAAAATGATTATGGTTGAAGGCCCACGCCTTCAACCATAATCATTTCGATTAGATCGGCGCGGTGCACGCCAGGACAGCAGTCAATGATCGTTCTTACTGCTCGGCATTTTGATCATCCGACAATTTCATACATTGACTGCATTTTTTGTTAACGGTTTAAACATTGGAATGTTGACGTATGATCCCAATGATGTGCGAAAGCGGTTATGTGATTCGCAACGGGGAAAAAAAATGGAAAAATGAAAATTTTATTAGCCTAGGATAATTTAGGAACAGTCACATGTATGATGTAAACAAAGAAATATTTTAGTTTATTTATATTCTTTACTTTTACAAATATTTACAAGACGGGAAATAAAATACAGGATGAATCCTACTTGGAGTATTTTTTATGTATTTTATTTCCCGTCTGATATTCATATCAGTTACATTTTAATCTAACGACGCACATACGAGTAATCCACGAAACACGAAACACGCTGATAAAACACTACGACAGAATAAAATGTAAGCATACTCGTATATCGTCCCCATAGAGCGAAAAGTATATACGTCGAAAAATCCTGTTTTGAGACAATGAGAGTTAATGTTAAAACGATCTTAAATCTCTACAAGACGGGATCCTAAAATTTTCGATCTGTAATCTGCAATCTTTAGATTCTTGTGCATAAGTTGACAAACTTTCTGTTTCTGCATGGACAACAGAAAATCGAATGTACCCTGCTAGCGGAATGTTAAAATTTTAGAGCTCGCTTCACTCGCTCTTGCATCCTACTCTCTCTTAATTATTAAGCTACTCTGTATAAATTTACATAGTCAGTCCTCTTTCTGCGTGAATGGACAAAAGAAAACCTATCCCTTTCGAGGCGACCCTGCATGCGATGGGCAAAACCAAAATGCACAGCATTTTTGGATCATTTCAAATAAAGATCGGATGTGCTGTTGGAAGTCGAAAAATCAAAATTAAAATATTTTATTTCACATAAACCTAAATGGGCATTTATGTCAGAAGCTAGGTGCATGGTTCCAATTGGTCGTTTCCTATGGAGAAGAGCCAGCAAGAAACATCTCGGTTACTCTTTTAAAAATAACTGGCATTTACAATCTTCCAAATAAGAGTGTTAATAAGTATGGAAGGACAGTGTAGGCCTGTCAAAAAGTACCTGGTACTTAACAAAAAATAATTCTACAAATCTAGTCTATTAAGCCTACAAAAAAATTCTCACATTCATAAAATATAAAAGAATCTATGTAAAATATTAATAAAATAATAAAAATAAAAACCTATTTAAACCTTGTTTGCAACATTACAACTATAAAAGGTCTGAATTAATATCCTGTCCACAGTGGCTTTTGTAATAAATTAATTTTTTGGTATACATATAATGTCAAATAATGAAAATATTATGTCTAGGAAGTATGTATAAAAACAATATTAAGTTTATAAACATTTAGATAGTTTTGCCGTTTATGAAGTACATGTGCAGAAGGAATTATTGCCAAATTTCCTTGTCTTCAACGTAGTCTTCAATCTTATAATACGCGTTTTGGATAAGGACACGTTTGATGTGGGTTTTGAATTTTCCGTCGCTATAAAATTTCATCTGCAACTTGTTATAAAATTTCATTGAACAAAAATGATTTAGAGCGTGATCGCACTCATATAATGGAAGGGGACTCCATGCATAGTGCAATAGACAGACAAAAAAAACATACATCTGTTTATTCCATGATTGACAGGATGTCAAAAAAATTAATAAGATTTTCACAAGTGGATGAACTGAAGGTACTTTTATTATAATTGGAAAATGCATACCTAGGTACTTGCTTAACTTTTCCTTGAATTGCATTTCGTTGTAATAAAATATAAAAAAAAAAAAAAAATCATAAAAACTTTGATGTGTCAATTTGTGCCCATAGTATAGCATGCATAATCAGTTTTTAACATTCCCACATTCACACAGGCCTCTCCTGAGAGAAAGTTAAGTGAGGCGCCTTAGTTTGACATTTTTGGTCCCGGTTTATGGCAATAGGCTCGCTCCCTATTAAATAGGACTTCGACAGACCTGCCATCAACTCATCCGTCATATATTTAAGAAAAAACTGTGTTTAAATAAAAATTCTACCTTGGAGAAATAAAAACAATACAAAATAATGAATAAAAGTAACTACCTCGAGAAAGAAATGCCAAACTCTATAAAAAGTACAACTTTTTTACTACAACATAAAATTGCTCCAGTGGAGTGTTTTCATGCTAATAGGAAAAGTATGTTTTCAAGTCCAAATTGGTTAATCCAATCACATTTTCGAAGTTTTGAAACCTTTAAAAGAATTCCAATTTCAACGAATAATAAATGGAGTTTAATCATCCAGTCTAACCGGTTGAAGCTGAATACCAGTGTTTTACATGGATCGACTGCCTATCTGACCTCCACAACGGGTAATGGGGTAAGACTGGTTGTCAGACTTTCGGGCACCTGACGACCCGTAACGACTGCCAAAGATCCACAAATGACAGCCGGAACCAACGGCTCAACGTGCTTTCTGAGGCACGGAGGGGTCTTTTTGTTTTTTACACATACATACATAAAAATAAATAAATTGTTGTTGTTGTGTTGTTGTAAATAAATAAATAATAAATAAATAAATAAACTCACGCCGTCTTCCCATGGTGGTTATGCAGAAACTATAGAACGCCACTTGCTACGCTCCTTACTTACCTACTCCTTTTGTTTCGTTTACGTTCATACATCTGGTCACACACGCACGCCGGTTGCGGGTACTCGTACTATACGCAACTGACCTTTTTGAAGAACACATTAATGAGGTCACTTTATGTCTTTCTGGGGCTTTCCCCTCCAAAAATACCCCGGTGCTGGTTTTTTTTTTCTGGGAAATTATCAAATAACTTGTCTCGCTCTGGGTGGAGCGGGAGGGTGTGTCAGACTCTTACTGACTAAAACCTACCCGTATTCCTTTCGTTGCCTGTGTTGCCAGGGGCCTCGGTAACCCTTTTGGATTTCCAAGCAACCCCGACAAGTATCGGCCCTAGTGGACCCCTACATTTGTGCTGACATCTCTTTGAGGCGCGCGTGGAACACAGCGCGCCGTCGACCCGGGCCTGGTCCTTATCGGACGGCGAGCTACCCTTTGCTCACCGTCCGCAAGGCCACACGGCGGTGCTCTGCCCAAGCCGGGCAGACCTCCACCATATGCTCCACCGTGTCCTCCGGGCGATCCACACAGTGGTGACACCCGGGCGTTTCCTCCCGCCCTATCCGACACAGGAATCTCCCGAAGCTGCCGTGTCCGGTGAGGACTTGCGTCAGGCAGAAGGTGAGGACGCCGTGGCGCCTCTCTAGCCACTCCTCAAAGAGGGGACTTATCGCCGCAATCGTGGCGTGCCCAGCACTGGGTTGCGACAACCGTACTCTCCATGTCGCCATGAGATCCCGCCGGAGCTCCGTCCTCTGTCCCGTGATTTCAAAAAATCAAAATCAAAATCAAAAGTCATTTATTCAAACTAGGCTGAAAATCAGTACTTTTCGAACGTCAAAGTTACATAAGACAGTCCCCCAAAAATGCCCGCCCTGCACCACTTCCTAGTGCTTTAGCTGGGAAGAAGAAGTGGTGGAACAAACTCCCCAGCAGCAATTCTCGCGGCAGCGGAGTTACTGACTTATCGCCGCAATCGTGGCGTGCCCAGCACTGGGTTGCGACAACCGTACTTTCCATGACGCCATGAGATCCCGCTGGAGCTCCGTCCGCTGTGCCGCGATTTCTCGCGGCAGCGGACTTACGCCCCGGCGTTTCGCCTCCTCGCGCCACTCCCATACGTGCGCGAGGACTTTTGCCTCCAGATCCCATGGCGGCAATCCGGCAAGGAGGCTCGCTGCCTCACAGGAGACCGTGCGGTATCCTCGGACCATCCGGATGGCCATGACCCTTTGGGCCGCGCTCAACCGGCGGGCTGGCCGCAGCGCCAGAGAGCGCGCCCATACAGGAGCCCCGTAGACTGCTTATCTCACCCAGTTACAAGGTAATACGATACACCTTGGTAAGAACACTGGTTGTCATTAGATGCATAAATACATGGTCGACAATAACATCACATATATGTATATGTGATGTTATTGTCGACCATGTATTACAGCCTGAAGAGAATCTTAAATTGTGTTTCGTCTATTTTATTTGTTAGACTGTGTATCCGCCACTAACAAATAAAATTTGCCTAACTTAATGCGTATAATTTATATTTTATTGGTTGTTATTATTCTTTTCTTTTTGTTTCTTTAGCAGTTTACGCGTAACATTTAGTAAATGTAGTGCTCTTCTTTAAGTGATGGGGCACTTAACTTGAGTTTGAATTATTTTCTTAGTAAATGTAATAGTGAACTCATTGTTGAAGAAAAATAATCACTTATTCAGCTAGTTTCCATTCTTCGCAAGCCTAGCTATCGAATATCAGGCCTTTGATATTATCTTCATCTCAATGGCACGTCTGTCTGTAGACCACTCTGACAAATTAACTCCCAAAGCGCTATAGAGCTGTTTGATGGGTGTGTGATAGGATTATTACAGATCAGCGGTCATTTGTCAAAGCTATTGAAGTGGCCACTTTACTCATGAATACCTGAACTTTAAAGTAAATAAAAAATACTTCGTAATATACGTTTCTGAATCAAATGTATTTCTAAGATAATTTACAATTGTTGGCAAAATATACTTTACAGCAAGTCATAGATGTGAATGATTTAATTAGAAAATCGCTTAAATTATTATTATCAGATACCTTATGCTAATTTCTAAAAACAAAATGATAGTAACACAAATGAAATTATGCAAGATTTATTCGGTACTAGGTAAGATTACATAATCAGCTTATAATGTTCCCACTGCTGGGACACAGGCCTCCTCTCTGTGAGAGGGAGAGGGCAGTAATCCACCACGCGAGCCCAGTGCGGCTTGGTAGATGTAACATGTCTTCGAATATTTTGGTTCTAGGACATGCCGGTTTCCTCACGATGTTTTCCTTCACCGTTTTGAGAGCAGTGGTGATGAAATAATTTACACAAAGTAAAGCGCCTGTCCGGGTTCGAACCTACGACCTACAACTCCTAAGTCGCGGCCGTTACCACTGGGCCACCATTGCTCTGCTGCTGGTAAGATTACAATTTACATAATTTTATACCTACATACTATCTAGATAATACAGAGTAGCAATAATTTCTTAATGATAAATGATGTACACACTTTTTGTATTAAAACTAGAGGCATTCGGTGTTTCCTGGCCGTTCACTCTGAGAAGAAACACCGAATCAAATGCAGAAGTCAGTTTCTTTAAAGTCCATACAATTACATTGTAATCGTCTGATCATAATGAGGACTATTTGGTCTCTTGAGAAAAGCACCACACCGTTTTGAGTGCACCTGTCCAGCAGTGCTATTCTGTAACCTTCTCACCGTGAAAACTTAAGTGAAGTGGTCGTGGAGTGAACTGTCAGTGTCACCCCACCTGATACTAGGGATGGACCAACGAATACATTTATAATCATAATCGAGATTTTTTAATATATTTATGGTAATTCTATTGATCATAATCAGTTAACTGATTAAAATAAACGCAATCCCATGACCCAACCGCGATGTGTTTTGAAGAAGCGATAGTGGATTGAGTCGAGTAAAGACTGCGACGTTATTCAGCGTTGTTATTAATCCAAATGTATTCAATAAGAAGAAAGAACCGAGTGTGTCAAGTGATCGAGTGCCAAAAGTGTGCCTGGCTGACGGTCCATAGAATTTATCCCCTCACAAACTATGTGGAAGCCTAACTAATCTGTGAGTCTGTGTACTTAACCCATTTGAATAAAAAACGTGCGGATTATTTAATAAGTACCTTTCTAATATTTTACTTTCGCGTTGCCAATAATAAAATAATATTCATAAAATCACCGTCATCAATACTATAACAAAATTCAATAGTTCAACTGACACTCGCGCAGCGCACGCACCGGCCGGCGGGCGGCTAGGCTCACTTCACTCAGCCCAAGTGAAGTGGTGTTGCTATGGCAACGAGAATCGAGTGAAGTGATAATATCACGAAACTCGCGCGTCGCGCTTACCGACTCACTTCACCTAGCCTATTCACTTCGGCGCGGGTGGTTACTATGGTTACGAGAATCGGGTGAAGTGACAAGATCACGTCACACTTGCGCGTGAGGCCAAGTTGAGTATTTTTTTAAATTCGCCGTTTTTTATTTCTAATTGCGCGACAAACAAACATTTGGTTTTACCACCTTTATTTCCAAAATGGCGGCTACAAACATTTTTATCATGGGTGTCGTTTTCATGGTTTACGGGGGTGTTACAGCCGATTCTGAGGTCAAATCTAAAAAGCAAGATGGCGGCAGTGAAAATATTCAGATTTTTCATCATGGGTATTGTTTTCATGGTTTTCAGGGGGTGTTAAATCCGATAGTGAGGTCAAAATTAAAAAGCAAGATGGCGGCTGCGAAAATGTTCAGATTTTTCATCATGGGTGTCGTTCCCATGGTTTTCGGGGGTGCTAAAGCCGATAGTGTGGTCAAAATTAAAAAGCAAAATGGCGGCTGCGAAAATGTTCAGATTTTTCATCATGGGTGTCGTTTTCATGGTTTTCGAGGGTGGTAAAGTCGATATTAAGGTCAAATCTAAAAAGCAAGATGGCGGCTGTGA
Organism: Atethmia centrago; assembly: GCA_905333075.3. Classification (NCBI taxonomy): domain Eukaryota; kingdom Metazoa; phylum Arthropoda; class Insecta; order Lepidoptera; family Noctuidae; genus Atethmia; species Atethmia centrago. The sequence continues at coordinate 11,330,987 of HG995386.1, read as the reverse complement.
AAATATTGAGATTTTTTATCATGGGTGTCGTTTTCATGGTTTTGGGGGGTGTTAAAGCCGATAGTGAGGTCAAATCTAAAAAGCAAGATGGCGACTGCGAAAATTACCAAATCTTTTGGAATAAAAAAAACAAAATTGTGTCTGACTGAATTTCTGTTTTACTATTTTATTTAAAAAAACCTTAAATAGTAACGTTTCAACAAATTAAATCTAGTTTTGAAATAATATAAAATGATCAATAGAATTAGCATAAAAATATTATTAAAATCTCGATTATGATTATAAATGCATAATGTTTTTTATGTATAATGTTATAATGCTTGGTCACTCCCTAGCATCAGTGGGATGACACTGACAGCTCACTCCACGCGTGTTTTCACGGTGAGGTTTTTATTGCTAGCTTTGTTAATCTTTGAGTGAAATCCTTCCGAAACATTGTTTGTGCATCCAGATTGTACCGAAGTCAAGTTATAATAAATTCAAAAGATTGTATCAAAATTTAATTCGGTGGCATTATAATTTTTGGAGGGACGGTACCTTCCAGGAGGGACTACCATTTTAATTCGGCAGCATTGTATGTCTCGACGAGACCACGGGTAAAAAAAAAACTTGCGGTGCCTTCCAGGGACTACAGGAGAGACCACGGGTACATAATACATAATGCAAAGTAATACAACAGGTAGGGATATACTTGAATACAGCAACCGTCTGATTAATCAATTGCTTTTAATTTTTACACATCAGGGATAAAACGAATGAGACTTAAAGTAATATTGATTAAAGAGAAGATGAAGAATAGAGTGATTAAAGTAATATTGATGGATGGAGAGAGAGAAGAAGACCAAAGAAAAGAGGGATAAATTGCTAAAGGAATAATTTGAAAAAAAAAATAGAGAGAATTATAGCGTGGCGGTAGGGATAGATTGCTAGAGGAATATACTTCCCTTCCTATCAAATGTGCTTTAGGTTTGTGTCCACAAACAATTATCCAATTTTGTTCATCGTTATTTACTAATTAGCCCTCTTCAATCTGGGTTCAGGCCTGGGCATAGTACTGTTTCCGCCCTACTTAAAGTGACTGGCGATATAAGGGCAGGACTGGAGGAACCAAAGTCACTACTCTAGTCTTGGTCGATTTCTCGAATGCCTTTAATACCGTCAATCACGACATCCTGTTAGCTATTCTTTCCTATGTTATGGTCTCTCCTGAAGCACTGGAATGGTTCTCCTCTTACCTTCAGGAACGTCAGCAGGCCATTCATATTGGGAATTCTTCGTCATGCTGGTGTGATTTATGAGGCTGGCGTTCCTCAAGGCGGTATTTTTTCTCCTCTTCTGTTTTTTATTTTTAATCTTATAACTTCTGAGCTTCAGTGTGCGTATCATCTGTATGCAGATGACTTGCAGTTGTACTGTCAAGGGAGGGTTGATGAAATACCTGACGCTATCGACAAGTTAAATAGGGACTTGACAGTCATTAAAACCTGGTCTGATAAATTTGGTGTTGCAGTAAACCCTAATAAGTGTCAGGCGATCATCATTGGGAGTCATCGTTGTATTAGTAGGGTGGATGGTTCAACCTTGCCACCGGTTCTCTTCAATGGTATGATCGTTCCATTTATTACTGACGTGAAAGACCTAGGCTTGCACAGCGATTGTACCCTGAACTGGCGTACGCAAGTGAGTGAGCGAGAGAGTGTGTGAGCCAGAGAGTTACTGGAACGCTGCGGACTCTATACCGACTGAAACATTTATTACCATCAAGTACCAAGACAATGCTTGTGCAGTCCTTAATTTTCCCTATTATTGATTATGGTGATGTGTGCTACTACGTCCTGAATGCGGATCTCCTCGACAAACTTGGCCGTCTTCTCAATAACTGCATTCGATTCATTTTCAATCTGCATAAATATGATCATGTCTCTGCGACTCGGTCGCTTCTAAAGTGGTTGCCCAAACGCCAGCGCAGAGAGCAAAGGGCGCTGACCACCTTGTTTTCATTTCTTGACTCGCACTCTTCCTCTAGTTATCTCGTCCCCCCACTTTCAGTATATTTGCGCGAACCACAGTAGAAACCTACGTTCGTCACACAATGGTCTTCTTCAATGTCCCACTCACTGCACTAACTTCATTCACTCTTCCTTCTTCGTTCAGTCTATCTCTCTGTGGAATGCGCTCCCCCGGGAAATCAGGATGGCTACCAACCGATTATCTTTTAAAGTCAAAGTTCGCGAGCATATTAAGTAAGAAGCTGGCAGTATAATTGCAATAGTAATGTTTTCCCATTGTTTGTCTTATCTGTTTTAGTATATTCGTGTATTTAAGTTTATTTATTAGGTTTTATATTTATGTATAATTAGGTATATATATATTTAAAATTTGTAATAGGTGTATGTATGTATATCCTTATATTTAAATAAATATTTATTCCACAGTTTTCGATATTGCACCTACCACTGTTTGTCACTGCATCATCCAAAGTTTGACTGGTAGAAAATGCCTACGGCATTAAGTCCGCTTCTGTACATTTGTGTGCTTAAAGTATTAAATTAATAAATTAATAATAATTTGACAAAAAAGTGAATTATAGCGTCCTCGACAGCTGGTGGAGCATTGAGAATTTCCGACGTTTGGCTCCCAAACTGGAGCGGGCCGGCGCTGCTTTGAAGCGGCTCCTGTCCAATTTAGGGGGCCCAAACGCCTCCTGCTCTGGAGCTGGAGGCAAAAGTCCTCGCGCACGTATGGGAGTGGCGCGATTGTCACCGCCAATATTATGTCATGTGTACTAGTGATGAGTCCCTCACTCATGAGGTCCGTCGTTTGAGGTCCTCGTGATCGCAAATTGAAAGAGTTACTCGAGTTTCAACAATGAACCACCTCATGACCTCACTTCACCTCATTCGTTCACGCGTCCACAAAAATTGACATTGACAATATGAAATTGTGGCGAGGGGCGAGGCGAGCGAGTTCGTGACTCGCGAGTACTCGCGAGTCGTGAGTGAGTATTGAGTGGTTGAGTGAGTGGCAAATGAACCGATTTCAAAATTGTATAGAATTAGAGAATGAGTGAGGTGAGGTTTGGTCTCGAAATTTTGACAACATAGTAAACATTAACATAATGATTTTGGTATCTACATAATGAAATAATGTATGTAATGATGTTTGTTGTGTCATGTGTGTGTGGTGAGTGTGATACTGAAGTTCGGTAGGATATTATTTAGATTAAGAAGAGATACAAAAATGTGTGAAATGACTTACAGGGTAAATAAAACACACGAAGCAAATAAAAAAAAGTATTTAGATTTATTAAATTATGAATGAGATCAACGGATAATTAAGTAACAATTTTTTTTTCGTATGGTATAAAAAATCACATATTTGCGTGTAAAAATAAAATCAGCCGCACTTTTTTACCATACAATTGGTTGCGTCTGTCAGTAACGACATGTCCAGCTTTCGAAAAAACTATTTCAGAAGGAGTTGAAGTAGCTGGAGTACAAAAGTGTCTTTTGACTATATCATATAGGTGTGGATATGTGTGCCTTTTCATGTACCACCATAATATAGGGTCGCTGGATTTCTTCATGCTGATAAGAGGCTCATCGAAATATTTATCTACTTTTATAATTCCAGCTGCGGTCGGGATTTGCTTTTTAACTGCATCTACAACTTTCAGATCGAATTCATCCCATATAGAAGGTTTTTCTTTGTTTGTATCGGTTTGTGAAATATTTTCACTTATTTCTGAATCAGTTTCCATATTTAATGCAATAGATTTAGCCGCTATATTAGATAAATATTTTTTTGCATTATCAACACTACTTTTTCTGTCATCAGGAAAACCATATATGCCTTAAATTGTGGGTCTAGAAGCGTACTTACGGCAAATAATTTATTATCCTCCACATTTCTAAACCGTAGTGCTATATCAGTAACGAACCGGTTAGCCAAATTCATTACAGTTTGGGGAATGTTTGAGTCTTGAGTGGTGAATGCCTCACACTTTTTTTTGAGCAAATTCACTAAAACTATGATTTGCGATAAAGTAACATGATTTTCTGAACTCATAATTTCGGTGACTGATTTAAAGTGTCGTAACAAATCACAACATATGGACAAAATTTCTATGTCATCCGGGGTCAAATTAGGCGTGTTGGGATAATCGGTGGCAATGGTGGAAATCACACTTCTTTTTATCTCTAAAATCCTCTCGAAAATATTGAACGTAAAGTTCTACCGTGTTATCACGTCTTATTTGACTAACTGTTTTTGCATGACTGTTAGGTGCTCACTAGCCAATACACTCCTTAGGAAAAGTTCTACTATGGTTTTGACTTTATTTTGAATAACCTTTATTTCGATTAACCCTGCTTGAACAATCAAATTTAAAGTGTGAGCAAAACACGGTACTTGCTTCCATTTTAATAACGAAATGGCAGCTTCAATGTTATTAGCATTGTCAGCGATAACTGACACTAATTTTTCAATTATATTCCATTCGGTGCAATTTTTTTTATTAAATGAGCTAACGTCTGTGCGGTATGGCGTTGTGCGTCTGGAATGCATTCCAACATTACCGCCTTAATGTTGCTATTTTCAACAAAATGTGCTGTTACGGCAACATACTGTTTATGAGAAGCAGAAATCCAGGCATCCGTAATTAGGGCAATATATTCCGCTTGTCCTAGTAATTTCGTCACATCTTCTCTTACGATGTTATAAAATTTCAGTAATAACGCATTTGATAATGTCTTTCGTGATGGAGCAACATACGAAGGACATAATTCTTGTATAAATGCCGTAAATGAATCGCTTTCGACGATTGTAAAAGGCAAATAATTTTTGACAATCATATGAAGAAGCATCTTATTATTAATTTCTGTTTTCTTTAATGATAGCGGTTTTGCAAAATATTGATTGATTTGATTATTTCGATTATAAACTGGAGGACGACGGTTCGGAAGGGCAGTTGCTGGTAAAAATTGTATAGAACCATCGGGGCAGGCTGAAGACGAATCACCTTAAGACGTAGATGGAATCGCAGGTGGAAGAGGTGTAGCAACAATAGAATCGTTATGTATACGCATACGATCTTCCTGAATCCCAGCTAGGACAAGGGGGTGAGCTGATTTTAAATGTCTGGTTAAATTATAGAGGCCTGCACCCCCTATGCGACAAAATTTTCATGCAAGTTGTACATTTGGCCATACATTCTCCCAAATCCGTAAAAAAACTCCCAAGTTTTCGATTTTTTTACCGTTGCAGCCATAATCACTACCAGCAGCAACAAGTATTTCCACCACACCGAAACCAAAACAAGCAATTTAAGTACGAACACAAACAAAACAAAAGTCTACGTAATTGTTACAACAAAATCACGTGCACCTCCAAGGTCAACATTACGTAAACTATTAAAACTAGTATCTAACATTATTAGTCAAAACGAATTATAATATTTTTATTTCAGCTATGGTTAATTATTATGAACTCTAAAAGCAAGAGCATTAGATTGATAATCAAGTGTCATTGATTCATTTATTTTGGCGGTCTAAAATTTATGAGCGAAAGAAAATGATATGTGTGAGAGATGAGAGAGATTTGCTTAATCGGAAGGAGTCGTGAGTACTCGTGAGTTGTCGTCGCGCCCGCCCGCCTCGCTCTCTCGCACGTTCGGCTGAGTTCGGCTCGGGCTCACGACTCGTGAGGTGAATACGCCGTTGACGATTCCTCAAATCCTCACCTCAAATGAGGGGTACCTCGTGAGGACCTCACGAGGCAAAGTGAGGTGCTCCTTTGACTTCAGATAAAATTGATGAGTTACCCATCACTAATGTGTACCGTTCCGTTTACTATTAATTTCAAATTAGTGTTAGCATATATAAAAACTCATTGTTGAGCCATTTACGCTAGTATCCTTATCATAAAGGTGAATGTTACTTTTAATAGATGATGGACTTTTTAATTTAAAAATATTTAAGTACTTGTGAATAGCTTCGCGTAGGTCACTTACAGACTCTATAAGCAAGTGTTGCTACTGCAACGGATCAATGGAATAAACGTAATAATATGAATCAGTATATTGAGCAATTCTGCAAGCTATTTAAATTATTATTTGAATTTTCCTGTTTGTTTCCTTATGTTACCTTCAGATGCGTACCTAAGTTAGTATTTACTTTATTAAATTAAATGGCTCAGGACCATATTGGCATAATTATATTGTGCTACTTTTATTTTCCAGTATGATACATTCCGTTGTGCAATTGCTTAGATATCCGTGCAATTATGTCAAAAAATTTGGCCATGAACCAAATATGCACATTAAGAATCCCTACCAGGTTAGGATTCATCAGGATCACTAATAATTTCTTCCATGACTGTTGATATCGTGATGCCTATTTCATGCCGACAGCGACCGTTAACTTCATTATTCATATAAAATGAATACCATATGTCTCGGTTACCTTTTAGAACTAACAAAAGCTGGCCAAGTGCGTGTCAGACCACGCACAATTAAGGGTTACGTAGTTAGTATCCCAAAAACAAACTTAACATTGAAGTTGAAAAACAAGTTCTCCATACATCGATATATGCCACGGTCAATTCTCCAACTGCAAATTTAAGTTGGTCGATGATTAGTCGTTAAGTTGTAAAGTCCACTTAGCTGTGATAGTTTTCCTTTTAATTTCATTATATTTACTACTGTCACGAATTTTTTCACATCTCCATAAACCACCATTTACCTAGCAGGGGGGGGGACGGACACTTGACTCTAACAAAAATTAGCACTTTAATGCCCCTTAATTTGATTATGTTCACTGTGATAAACATACATAAAAAAATAAATATTGAGCGACTATTACGTACTACTTTTCGGTTTTTATTTTAGTTCTTTTCTTTAATTCTGTACTTTAAGCTAGCTAAGCTTAAAGTATATTTATCGGTATATAAAATAATTCTAGTAGTGGCAACACTGTTCATCTGTCACTATCGAGACAAGATGTCAGCGAAGCGCGGGCACTCGATTCTTCGCAAGGTAAATGTTTTTATTTTACATGTTTTACATAACTAAAGTAACTTTTTTGTGGTTTTTATTTACTAAACAATGTATAATTATGCTTTGCTTTGGAATGGGTTTTACGTAATGTTTTGTGGTTTTGGTAATTATGTTTTGGAGGCATACTTGTTTGTTCATCACCGTGAACACTGCCAAATACTCGAACAAGTTATGTAAATTTGATACGTTCATTGTGATGAACATTGCCAAATTAGGTATAACTATTATTTACAAATAATGCTGTTTGTTTTTCTGCTTGTTAACAGAATAAAATACAAAACCGTACGCATAGAATACTAGCACTTGTTCCTGTCGAGCATGCACCATCCGAAACTAGTGATAAATCCGAAAATAACAGTGACAACGAATTGCCGCCACCTTCTCGAAGCCCTGTTTTATCTTCTGCGCCTTCCATTAATTCTTCTTTAGAACGCTTAGACATCAATAGTAGTCCCGAACCTGAACATACCTACTCAAAATGACGACGAACAGCCGTTAGAACCATCCCATTTATACCGTTCCGAACCTCTCCAATTAAATACAGTTTTGAAGGAAATTTGCCCTAATACACCATCCAGAGAACCTATGTCGATTTTCCAGATGATGACCCCCTTGATTATTTGTATTTATTTTTTTCTGAAGATATATTTACCGATTTAGTAGACCAGACCAATCTTTACTCCGTTCAACAAACCGGAAGATCAATACAAGCATCAGAGAATGAATGCTTATAAAATCCCTCATCTCAATGAGGGATTTTATAAGCATTCATATTCTGATGGGTATTGTTGAAATGCCATGCTATCTGGACTATTGGAGCAATAGGTTTCGATACGACCAGATAGCAGACATAATGACGTTAAAACGTTACCAACAAATCCGCAGATCTTTACACTTTACCGACATTAACCTGCAGGACTCAGACAGATATTACAAAATAAGACCCATAGCCAAAAAAATCCGAAGAAAGTGTTTAAAGCAAGAAAACGAGAATAAATTTAGTATAGACGAGATGATGATACCCTACAAGAGCAGAAAAGCAGGAAACAGAAAACAGTATATGAAAGACAAGCCAAATAAATGGGGGTTTAAAAATTATGTACGTGCTGGTGTAAGTGGAATGATTTATGATTTCATTTTATATGCAGGTGAAGATACCTTTCGTTCGCATAAGTTTACAGAGCAAGAATCTTCACTTGGGTTTAGAGCACAAATAGTTATAGCCTTAACTCGGACTACACAAAAGAAACCAGCAACTATATTTTGTGATAATTTCTTCTCATCGCCAGAGCTTTTTTACCAATTGAAAGAAAACTATGATGTATTTGGTCTTGGTACGATACGTAGCAACAGGATTAGAGGAGCTAAACGTTTTTACCGGTTGAAAAGTCGATGAAAAAAAAAAACAGAGGTGTGCGTTTTCACAAGTGGTTTGTGATGCAAACAAATTAGTTATTGTACGATGGAATGATAGTAAACCTGTAACTCTTATAAGCTCATTTTTTGGATCTGAACCGATACAAAAAATAAAAAGGTATTGTAAAGAGCAGAAACAAAAAATAAAAGTTGAGTGTCCGCAAATTGTTCGCGAGTATTATAAACATATGGGGAGTGTAGACCTGGCTGATATGTTCATATCATTATATAAAGTTCCGTTTAAAACTAGAAAGTGGTACATAGGAATATTTAGTCAATTACTAGATATATGTATAAATAATGCTTGGCTATTGCATAAACGTAACTGTTATAGAAATAATTGAAAATCAAAGTCATTGAAAGTTTTTCGATATGAGATTTACTTGAGTTTAACAAAGAAAAACAGATATTATATACCTCATGAAAAAATGCAGGAATGTAAAATTATAAACCCAAGATCAGCCAGGCCTACAAGTTCCATCAGATTCGATAATACAGGCCATTATCCCAGCACAAAAGAAGACATGGGGCGATGCAAGTTTTGCCAAAAAAACACAACTGTATATTGTATAAAATGCAATATGAGACTGTTTTGTTACGGGAAAAAAACCCCCCAAATGTTTTTTTTAATTTCCATAATAAATAATTTGATTTATTCATATACATAGTGTTTTTATTTTACCTGTTTAAATGACACTAATTTGACAATGTTTACCACAGTGAACAATACAAATTACTTGTTGTTCTCAACGTATTTCGCAGTGTTCACTGTGATGAACATTGATTTCCTGAAAACCTGTAAATAAAATCATTTTTTGTCTATTTTTCCTAAGTTGTATTTAACCCTAGGACTTCAGAAATACATATTATTTCATAAAATAAAACAACTCGGATCTCTGCCAAATTAAGGGTTAATATTACGCAAGCCGATCCTTGAATCGAAAAGTGGTGTCCACAGACCCGCAATATTTTTGAACGCCCTGTCCAACTATATCCCATGAGGTAGACGAGAAAACAAAATATCATCCCCACACTACGTGACATTACGTGACCCTATAAACAACGTGTTTTCAAGATTTTAGCTTTCTAGTACTAAGCCTCTCTAAGCTACAGCAGGGACAGACAGACAGGCAGACAGTCAGATAGACAGACAGACAGACGGACATTTATTAAGGAACCCTAAAAAAACGGGTAATAAGTATTCATTCAAGTTCTCTAATAACGACGAAGTCATCGTAGTCTCTGTATGACTCTCAAAGAAAAAAATCAGCTAATTTGTTTTCTATATTCATATAACCATCGTGTAAGTGTCGTGGGCCCAGTGTATTGCAGTGACCAGTTGTTATTACACAATTCACACAGCGATCCATAGTTTGAACTATATCTAATCGATTACTCAATCGATTATCTCATGAAAACTATCTTTCTAATATTTCTTCACTTCCAGGTTGAGAATTGACGTGATTTTTCATAATAAAAAAATATTACAAATTTTTTAGATCATAGGTACCTCAACTTATTACATTTGGGCCCACCGTTTTGCATCTCCATTACCTATTATTAATCGTAAATGTAATATTTTGAAGGATCAACCGGGCTTGTGTCTAATGAAATAGGGGCTAGCAGAAACATAAAAACCCTATTATGAGGGTAGGAGGAAGAGGTTGAGGAAAGCTTATAAGGGGTAATGATAAGGATTTCCATCATCACTAACGTTTAACCATGGCTGCACCTTTTTGGCAAGAAAGTCTTCGCACTCAATTAAAAATTTCAGCAACTTTTGAACCAAGCAAAGCTAAAGTCTGTTTTTTAATCTCGGAGACTAAATTGACACATGCAAATGTCAAACTCCAAATTGAAAAAACGAACAACAATCATTTGAAATGTCAATTTAGTCTCTGGGATTAAAAAACAGACTTTAGTTGCAATGTTGAACTGGACTATTTGAATGGCACTGGATGTTGACTGTAAATACTTCTAAAGGATGAAAAAGTACTTTCATTCCTTTCATGCCCATGCCATTCCTGATATTGAGAAATATATTGACAAATACTATATATATGGTACGCTAGTTTAATCCAAAATTGACAATATAATATTATAATTATTGAGATTGATATCATTAACACATCCTAAGCAGATGTCTAACAAAATACGTAGCTACTGAATGTTGTAATAAATGATTTGGACTAAAGTTGAATAAGTACTACTATGAACACACGGCTACATAACAAGCTATAATTTTTAGTATAAGTTAATTTCGCATTGTATATGATTTCCATACAATGAGAGGTCAGCTTAAACTGGAAATGTATAGCTTGATATATAGCCGAGTGTACTAGATAGTTTTAAAACTACAGTTCCAAATTTGAAAACCCATTCCTTTTAGCTGGCGTGGCGGAAACTAATTAAAATAAAATGGCAAAAATACCATGAAGCAATATTAGTTATGATATTTTTTGTCAAAGCCTCCCGGATGTAGAGAATCTAAAAACTTGTATGTCAGTTTCTCTGATACCCAATTTAAAGAATGCTTGACTGGTTCAGCATACAGGTGAAAAGGTATTATTATAAATTATCTTTATGTACCAAAAAAGGAGATAAACTGCTTTTCAGTTCGGCAGAGGTAAAAAATATGTATTGTAAAAATATTTTGTCTATACACGGTGATTTTTAATTCACTTTTAACCTTTCAGGGCGTTAAAGTACTCATGATTATGAGCAACTTTCATTATAAGACCAACTCTGAAATATTGAAAAAAGTATCAGCAGTTTCATACATCAATACAATATTTACGGTGAAAATGTACGAAACCGATGTATTTTCTTTTTGCTATTTCGTAGTTGGTCCCATAGTGATTTTTTTTATAATCTTGAGTACTTTCACCTCCTGAAAAGTTAACAGTGATCTTAGAAATCACCGTGTATAAACACTGGTTTGTTTTCATTTCATTCCAAGTTTTTGTTGTACTCTTGACAAAATGAATTAAAAACATACAAATGCTTAAAATAAAACAGCCAAGTGCGTGTCGGACCACTCACAATGAAGGGTTCCGTAGTTGGGAAGTTGGGATGCATTTATCCCAAAAACGAACTTAACATTGTAGTTAAAAAACGTGTTCTCCCATACATCGATATATGCCACGGTCAATTCTCCAACTGCAAATTTCAGTTGGTCGACTATTACTCGTTAACTTGTAAAGCCCACTTAGCTGTGATAGTTTTCCTTTTAATTTCATGTATGTACATACATATAATGAAATTAAAAGGAAAACTGAGATGTGAAAAAATTCATGGCAGTAGTACTACTGCCATGATTTTTTTCACATCTCAGTAAACAACCATTTAGCTGGCAGGGAAGGGACACTTGACTCTAACAAAAATTAGCACTTTAAAGCTTAATATTACGCAAACGGATCCTTGACTCGAAAAGTAGTGTTGACATACCCGCAATATTTTTGAACGGCCTATCCAACGATACCCCACAGCATGGGATAGATGAGAAAAAAATATCATCCCCACATACGTGCAAGGGAGGTACCCGAAAAAAACTTTTTTTCAACATTTTATTTCAGCACTTTGTCGGCGTGATTAATATGTAGGTATACCAATGCCAAATTACAGGTTTCTAGTACTAAGCGTCTCTGAGCTACAGCGGGGACAGACAGACAGACTATAAGGCAGCGAAACTATAAGGGTTCCTTGTTTACTACGGAACCCTAAAACACTAGAAGGACACCAACGATGCGTGAGTTAGTTCATTGTGGATGACAATACAGTGAAATTAGGTCAATGATAGCGACGTTGCCGTTATTAGGATTAAGGGTTAGCCAACAATAGGTACGGCAACGTGGCTGGCTCTGATTTTGTTTTGTTAGGCAAAAGCTAAAATAGGTACTTCAGTTTTTCCTGAAACTTTATAATTGACTTAGCTTACCTTGCTTTCAAAAGGTAGACGTTTATTTCAAAATTGTATATTCAATTTGTTTTCAAATATTAATTAGACTTCGTTAAATAGATTCAAAACTACCACCAAATAACCTTTACATTGCCAAATGCGATTCTGAGTCAAAAAAACCCAAATATTCATTCATTGATACAAATTGAACCAATCCTGTGTTCGAAAAGGATTTTTCAAACCTTTCATAAAAAAAGTACCAGATCGTTTTGATAACCCGTTCAGGGAATTCTATTTATGTTTCTTAGATTTTATAAAATTACGTCACGCCCATGGGTTGAAAGATTCGCCTCTTAAACCTGGGCCGATCCTGTTAAAAACTAAGTTGGTACAGTATCCCGTCATGGCTCAGCAAGTTTTCTCATTCACATAACTCAAAACTCAAAGCATTTATTTCAATTAAACTCGATATCTGGGAATTAAACCAATTAGAGGCACGATACCTATGACATGCACTTTTGAATTGTCAAAAAGTCGGTCAGTTAATCAGAAAGAACACTATTTATTGACTGACTCTCAAACTTTTCTTACTGTTAAAATGTTAATGAAATGTTGATGAATACACCCGGCTAACGTGGTAGACAAAAGTGCACTGAATCTAATATAACATAATAGGTAATCAGTAGTAAAATTAGGTTAACGCGTCACGCCGATATTGCTATCGAGTGTTCGGTGAAAACATCGAACACTCGATATCTGTGAATTAAACCAATTACAGGCACGATATGTACGATAGACACTTGAATTGTCAAAGAGTCGGTCAGTTAGTTAGAAAGTTGAAGATAGTTGCCCATTCCAAAATGTAGATCTATAAGGAGAACAATGGGTAAGAAAACCAAAGACACTCTTTTGTCTTCATAATGAGGTGACACTCACTTTCCATGTGCAGGTTTTTAACAAATACGAGTACTTATCTAGATTTTATAATGATGGTGAATAAAAGCAAATTAAGGAAACCTTGATTAATATTAATAATAATAGCATGTCCTAGAAATAAAAATCGAAAATATGTGATATCTACCAAACCGAATTGGCCCGCGTGGAAGATTACAGCCCACTCAAAGCTCGTGCAGACTAGCGCGATATCGCAGATGCGACAGGCAGCAATATGCCTGTTGCGCCCGCGATATCGCCCCAGTCTGCACGAGCCTTCACTCTTACAGAGAGAAGGCTTGTGTCGCAGCAGTGGGAACATTAAATTGATTACGCTATGTGTAATCGTTTTAAATCGCCAATCCAGTCGTTCAATGTTTGTAAGAGAAGATGATGCCCCTTCAATGTATAGTCACGTTTATAATAAACTTGAATATAATAACATAACTGGCGAAATGTGGGTGTATTATAGGTAAACCTCTGCTTAACCCTTCCTGGAATACAGGCGTAATGTTATGGTATGTAATGTGTTTTGAAAATAATAATCACTGTGTTGATTACAAAGTTAACTAACTATAACCAAAATGTAAATAGTTTTAAACTTGAATGTGTATATTTAAACCATTTCGGAACGTGGGAGTTTCAAATTGAGTAGGTGGAAAATTGTACTGTTCCGTTGAAAATGGTTTCACATTTAAAGTTTCATATTGTACAATTATTTCGGATTGCAACGGGAATTATTCACAAAGGTTAATTTTAAACAAGGTAATTTGAGACTCGAGAGATTGTGAAGATGGCAAAATCATTAAAAATAGGCGAACAGAATAAGTCCGCCTATTTTTAATGACCTTCCACACTCCTAGCCTCATGTACCAGACCTTTTCCCAACTATGTTGGGGTCGGCTTCTAGTCTAACTAGATGCAGGTGAATACCAGCATTTTTCTAGGAGCTACTGCATATCTGACCTACACAACCTAGTTATTGGTTTCACGATTCCCCTTGTCAGGATTTTGGGTGGCTGACTGTTTAGTATATATACATAGCATACATAACCACTCTGGGACTACTCCCATTTGTGTGAAAATGCTAATTGAAAAAAAAAAAAAGTTATTCACTATATTCGTTTTCAATCTCGCGTGAAGCTAAAATGTCCTTCAAAACTTGCAAGAAGCACTTTATACATCCCATTTAATTCCACTTCCTCTAATTACATTTAACTATACGTACATAACACACATTCACAGACTGCTCTTCAGCAAAGCGACCGCCGAAACTGATGGGGTTAAGTGGTTTCTGAGCACTATCGTAAGTACTCGCGTGCATGGAACCGACACCAAATATTTTACGTAGAGCCTGGGACGAGAAAATTGAATGATGAATATTTTGGTGATCGAAGAGAGTATTATAATTGCCTGATGTAGGACTAAGTAGTTGCTGAAACCATATTTATATTGAGAATACAAATTAATGTAAAGAGTTTGTATTTAAAAGACAAGTTAAGAAGTTAATTTCAATAAAATTACGTAACTTTTCGGGCTTTTGGTGGGAAATTCGTACCAAGAAAATGTGAGGTGCCTAGAGATATACAGCAAATAAATAAAATTGAAGGGTCTGTTTGAAATGTCAGAATAACAGTTTTTGACTAAATACATATAAAAGTATAATATACGGCCCTATAACAGAAAGAAACCATTTTTAAAATTTTGTTGTCTGTCTTTCTGTCTGTTCCGACTAATTTCCGAAACAGCTTAACCGATGACGGGACTTTCACTGGCAGATAGCTGATGTTTCAAGGAGGAAACTTAAACTACTTTTATTTTAGAAAATATCACGCGGGCGCTAGCTGTAAATATCCTTGTTCCTATTCTAAAACTAAGAATGAATTAAAACATCGCTGCAACGCGGAACAGTGTTGTCATTTAAATACTTTCCACCAGGAAGTCTTCAATTACCTTCCGCAGTTACTCCGTTCAGAAAGTCAGAAGGCTGTCGAATGGTGTTCTGCCGGGGTCGCGGGAAAGTCCGACAGGGATACCGTGGCCCCTGGCAACACATGCAACCCAAAAAAAGGCGATTGAATGGTATCGTAACTTGCTTCAACTTAAAACTTTTTCACTCGATTTGCACGGTTCCAGTTGGTTGCAAAAATTGTCGCGAGCAACATGTTTGAGGGTCGCTGCTCCTTATCAACTATAATTCCAATAAACACGACAGTTGCGACAGTTATTTTGACTCTGGCACAATAATTATCTTAAACATTCAAAACCCATTAAAACAATAAAGCAGCGAAGCAGACACAAGATCATCTAAATATGTGTAAAGTGCACACGAAAACTAAAGTTTATACTGCATGTAATTAACATGTTAATTGTTCTGTTTATTTCAAACGATTGTCTCGGGAGCTGTCTTTAACTTGGCAATCTGTTGCTGTCATAAGTTAGTAGCGTTTGCTCTGAAAGTAGGTTGAGAAGTTTGTTCAAATCTTGGAACAATCGCGATAAGATGAGGCTGTTTTGTGCCATTTGTTGTCTTGTTTTACATTGGCACTATTAGTTCGTGAATAACTAATTATTAGATATTGTTCATTAATAACCACAGACAAGCCCATTTTATGTCCAGAAAATCACTGTTCATTCCATGGTTGCTTGAAGAGATCGCTACTGCGATCTCTTCAGGCAACCAGCGATAAGGCCACCCAGTGTATATTTTGTAGTGTATATTTTTTTAAATTTGTGTAATGTATAATCTGGTGTACAATAAAGAATATATAAATAAATAAATACATAATAAGTATTGGACTGCCTCGTTGGTCTAGTGGTCACAAGCGCTACTGCTGAGCATGAGGTCCTGGGTTCAATGCCCGGGTCGGGCAAAGTGTTATTGGGTTTTTCCATCAGGAATTCATCAGCCTGGAGTCTCTATTTGTGCCCGGTTGATGGCTCGCCCCCTATTACATGGGACTTAAACGTAACTGGACAAAATAATTGTACTAATACCAAGGTACAAGTCTGCCTAACCCTTCGGGGATTACAACCGTAATATTATGTTATGTGTAATAATTATAGATTTGCCATCATCTTCATTTTATATAGTCGCATTCCATGTATTTACTCGCCTGAATCAAGCTCTCTTTCGCCATCTAGGGTAGAACTTGGTAATACGCCCTAAGTGACAAAACGCCCCACCACTCAAACACTCACACTAACAAAGCCACGCCGCTCGTAACTAGACGCGCGGGGAGCCACTAGTAGCCGCACAACATGGCCGACGTGTGCACGTAGTTTGCGATGTCCGTTTAAAAAATATTGCAAAATCTGGTTTTATTGGCGTGAAACAATTTGTGGTGAGTCTCCAAGAAATTCATATATATTGATACTTTTATATTTTGTGTTAAAATGACCCACACTATCGTAAAATAGATAAAATTACCTTTCTCTTTTTATTTTTTCGAACGTTATAACCTTGAATCTTGTGTTTTGATCTCAGTGGGGCATATTAAAAATCGAATTTGACAATAAGCCCCTAAGCTAGTTGTTTAAAACGCCCTAATATTTGAACTCTGTTAAAGTACCTTGTTGCGTGATATTATTACAGATAATGTCTCGGAAGTATGAAAGAAGGACACTACGAGCATCATGGAGTGCGGACGACTTAGACAAAGCCATGCATAGTGTCCTAAGCAAAGTAATGGGTGTTAATGAGGCATCCAGAAACTTTGGCATACCGTCTCGGACTTTAAGAAGACACATTTTATCAGGAAAATCAAAGAGCCCTCTAGGACGAAAACCAGTATTTTCGGTAGAGCATGAAAAAAAACTGGTTGCCCATATAAAGAAATTGGAAAAAGTTGGATTTGCCCCTGACAGAAAAGATGTAAAAGAAATGGCATTTCAATTAGCTAAGAAACTTACAATTAAAAACCCATTTTCAGCAAGTTCTGAATCAGCTGGAAATGTATGGTTTTCGGGGTTCATGGCTCGTAACTCAGAATTAAGTCAAAGAAAATCAGAAGGCTTGTCACTTGCTCGAGCTTATGGAGTTAATAGAAAAGATGTACAGGATTTTTTTGATTTACTAGCTAAAATCTACGAAGAAAATGATTTTGCAAATCACCCCGAAGATATTTTCAACATGGACGAGTCCGGCATACAGGTGAACAACAAGCCAGGAAAAGTAATTGCCACAAAGGGAGCCAAAGACGTCTACACGCTCACTAGCTCTGAAAAGGGTGAAAACGTAACGGTGATTGCTTGTTGTAATGCTCAAGGTAACTTTCTTCCCCCTGTTTTAATCTATAAGGGTACTTACAGCAAACCACAATTTTCCGAAGGTCTTCCTCCAGGATCACAGGTTTTCATGAACAAAAAATCTTCTTACATAAATACAGATCTCTTCATGCAATGGTTTGAAGAAGTGTTTCTGCGTCACAAGAGTCCTCGAAAAACATTGTTAATATTAGATGGTCACAGCTCGCACAGTAACAATATTCGCCTACTGGAAGTGGCTAAAGAAAATGGTGTTATTCTTTTGTGTCTACCAAGTCACACTACGCATGCTCTGCAGCCTCTTGATAGAGCCTTTTTTAGGCCATTGAAGGTGTACTTTGCCCAGGAAGCTAAGACTTGGATGGTTAGGAACAAGGAGAAGAAGTTGACACGCTATGACGTGTCTAAGTTAATCGGACGAGCTTGGGGCAAAGCTGCTACTGTTTCCAATGGTGTGTCAGCTTTAAAATCATGTGGAATTTATCCTTTTGATCCGAGTGCCATTCCTGATCACTATTTTTCACTATCTGATTCGCTGCGAGACCAAAATTTAGTTATTGAAGATGAGGATGGGACGTCAAGAGAGTCTCTGTCATTACTTCATGAATATGACGGTAGTGAGCTAATTGCCTTTGATACAATTCATTCATCACCGCAGCAGGTCATAAATGATTTAGAGCCCAGGACATTAGGATCACCACCTGTCGTTGTGAATGAGTTCCAATCTGAGCCAGGTCCTTCAGGACTACATCTAATTAATCCAAATTACGAAGATAGTTTGATGGAAGTAGTAACTGAACATTCATTGCCTGTGCAAGATGCACCTGTGGCAGAAGAGTTTGACCAAATGAATATCATATTGCCAAAAACACCACAAAAGTATCCGATACAATGTCGTATCGAGAGTGAGGCGTGTCTGACTATTGCGAAGTCTAATCTTATTGACTTGATTGAACAAACCCCTGAAAAACAAATAGGATCTACTGAGTCTGAAGCAACACCATCCAAAGTTTTGAATGAAATCCATCCAGTGCCTAAACTTCCTGTAGTATTGTCTAAGAGAAAACAAACAGCTGTTATTTTAACTTCTGATGAAAATATACAGAAACGGAAAGTAATTGCTGATAAGAAGAAACCAGCAGCTGAAAAATTAAAGCAGGCTAAGATCACAAAAAGAATTAAAGCAGTGAAAGAAAAATATGGTGTAAAAAAGAAACAAAATGGACAAAAACAAAATAGAAAGAAGGCAAAGAAAGGTCCTGTCAGAAATAAGAAAAAAGTAAGCTGGTCATCGTCTTCTGAAAGCAATGATGAAAACGAGGTTAGGGTAGATACTTCTGAAGAAGAAATCTCAGACGAACATGATGACGTTAACAGATGCGTTGAATGCACGGAAAATTATTATGACACACAATCCACTGAAGATTGGATTCAATGCCCGTCTTGTTTAACATGGTTGCATGAGTTTTGCACTATGTATAACCCAATGTGTAATCGTTGTGGACGCAAAGCCAAAAAGGAAGCTGTTAAAAAAAATAGAGTGTAAGTTTTTATTGTTTAATTTTAAGATGATTGCCAAATGAAAACTTATAAGACTGATTGAATCTCAAACTGAAGCCGAATGTTATGTTATGTTATTGTGTTGATTACCGATGGTAGTTTACCTATTATTTTGTTTTTCTTTTAATAATCTATTAAGTTGATATAAGTACAAATTAAGTTTTATTCAAATGTTTATGTAAAAAGTCTGATTTGATAAAGAGACTGACTAAGTGCGTCATATTATTTTAATTTCGATTTAAGAGTTAGTTTGTGCCAAAATGATTGTTAATATATTTAAAAATATAAAAAAATATATGATTAATACACTGGGGCATTTTATAATAAGAATGAGTCGTATTAGCCACCAGCCACATTACAAAACGCCCCACCTTAGATTTAAAAAAAATATTAATATTATTTTATCCTTAGTTCCTATTAAGATTACCACTTGTGCCATTATTGTCAAAAGACTAAATATTGTTCCAAAATAAAAAGTTTGATTATATCTTGTAAGATTTTTTTTAAATTACGATTTAAAAAAAAGTAGGGCGTAATACCAAGTCTTACCCTATATAAATGTAAAAATGAATCCCTATTTCCTTTGGTCACGGCATCACGCGTGAACGGCTGGACCGAGTTCGCTAATTATTTTTTTGTTGTGTTTGTTATTGCCAGGAGAAGATTCTTATGTAAGAAAAAAAAAAAATAAACAGTATTTTACAAAACATTTCTACGAATAGAAAACATGAATTTTATTTAAATTATTATTATGAACACGTAAAAGATCTTTAAATTTTTCGATGCAGAACTTAAAATAAAATGCCACTTAAAGTACCCATGATTCTCTTATAACGAGCATTTGCTCGCGTCAATGAATTGTTGTTTGAAAATTAAACCAATTTCACCCACCGCGATATTACATGAAGTGCAAAATTTTAAATCTCATCTAATAAAGTTATAACGAAGGACGGTGCTTTGCGAAGCACGGGCGGATGAACGGTTTTTTTAATTAGTTGAAAAAACTCGAGCTTATGTAAAATGTATTTCCTGCGTCCCTTGGTTTAAAAAAACACGTTGTTTATACCGGTAATTTTAGCACCTGATGAAATTTTGTTTTTTATGTGGCCAGGTTTTAGACTAAAGTTAACTGAAATGTTGTAGTCTATACTAATACCTATTATAAAGAGGTAAAAGAAGGTAGTTTCTTTGGGGCTCACTGTATTCTAAAGTATATTAATTGTATTACGAGTATTAGTGCGACAGTCAGTTTGTGCAAATCCGTTCAGCCGTTTTAAAGTGAAAGAGTAACAAATAAATAAAATAGAATTGAATAGAATAAATACTCTTTATTATGTACACCATAAAATTTACAGAATAAATGTTGAAATTCTACAAGGGGTGACACAATCACAACACGGTCTTATCGCTAAAAGCGATCATTTACAGACAATCTTTGCAACCAACCAATTAATATATTTGCTGCACTTTCACGCTAAAACGGCTGAACGGATTTAGATCAAATTTGGCACACGGGTAAACCATGACCTGGGTTAGGACATCCGATACTTTTTATCCCAGTACTATGTTCCGGAGGGATAATTTCCGGCCTCCACGCGGGCGAAGTCGCGGCTAGTACCTTAATAAAGTAACTTTATCATTTAAAATTATCGATTTTTTAAACAAAGTCTAACCGGAATCGCGAAATCTTAATAAAAAGATAAGGTTTTGATATGCACTCAATTGATTCAATTCAGAGCAGTGGTGGCCCAGTGGTAACGGCTGCGACTTACGAGTTGTATATCGTAGGTTCGAACCCGGACAGACGCTTTACTTTGTGTAAATTATTTCATCACCACTGCCCTCAAAACGGTGAAGGAAAACATCGTGAGGAAACCGGCATGTCCTTAGAACCAAAAAATCGAAGACATGTGACATCTACCAACCCGCATTGGGCCCGCGTGGTGGATTACGGCCCACTCCCTCAGACAGAGAGGAGGCCTGTGTCCGAGCAGTGGGAACAATTATAGGCTGATTATGTGATTCAATTCCAGTTATGGTCGTCATTGTCATATCGTCGATGAAGTGACAATAAATCCTAACTGACATTTTGGCGATTTTAATGTTTTTACGTAGATAGACATCAAATAATCGTTTGCGTGAGCAGGCAAAAGCAGCTAATTTTAAATCTTACTTTTTAACGAGTTATTGATAAGTGACAATTGAGCAACTGTATACTGTAAAATAAAACGTCTTTTCACATTTCCTAAAATTATGTTTTGGTAGATAAAGGTTCTTGTCACTTCATCGTTGATATGCAAAGTTAATGCATGTATTGAAAAATCTCGCGTGATTTGATGAAAACTAAAAAATATATAATTACTTAATTTTATTTAACTCGAGGTTAAATTAAATCGAGCCACATCAATATCTGACACTATCAGGAACACAAATTTCAAGTGATAGCAACACTTCATTGTGCGTACAAATTTATATTAGCAGTTGGAATGTAGTGGGGGAACATATTTTTCAAATACAATGTTAAGTTTTTTCTTGAGATAAATTCATCCCAACTGCGGAACCCTTCATTGTGTGTAGTCCGACATGCACCTGGCCGGTTTTTTATTTCATGAGTAGTTTACAACACTCTGCATTCCTACTATTTATTACTATTTTAATAACTTATAATACCGATGAGGCCAACCTACTCACTTAAGAATAAGTTAGTCAACAAATCAACATGCATTTTATTAATATACGCCAAAATTTTCGGAGGGCCAAGTCCACGAATTAATAAAACTATCTCCTTTGTGGGTTTGTTGATCAGTAGTATTCGAGGTTACTCTTACAAGGTAACCTTCACAACTACTGATCAGATTCCGAAAATTCTTTCATTAATGGGAAGCTACTGTATATACTCGTATTATGTTAAAACAAGAATTACAAGCGGACGAAGTCGCGAGCAGAAGCAGAACTAATTTCCTGTTTAAAAATATGATGACTGTGTTCCCAAAAATACAGTAAATAAATACCTATTTCTGGGAAGTAACTTAATAACTTCGAAACAAAGAATTTTTCTGCAAATCGCAAACAAATTATGCCACGCATTCTTCTTTGCCAAATAATTTCTTCTTTTACCAATTGTTCTTTCATAAAAGTTACTTTATTTGTTATGCGAAAGCCAACGCTTCGAATCGTTTTAAAGTAAATATTGTCATTTGAAAACTTGATTTTTCTGCAAAATTCCTCATACTTCCCCGTGAAAAATATTTGAAAGTCTTCTGAAAATATTCTATTCTTCCGTCTGTTATGTACTGTAGATACCTATCGTCGATGCCTAAAGCTTTCTCGAAAGCTATTCTCAAAAATCTAGTCCGTATCTTCCCAGTTAAATATTCTCAATGCGACGCGTGCCATAATAGCAGGATTCGTATGTATCCCGCATAGAAGTGCTCTATTCACTCCATATTTCTATGAAGACGGTGAAGATGTGGGGAAAATTTTATGGGGATAATATTTATGTTTTGTTGGGCTGGATAATACTGGATAGATGACTCCTGTGGAGGTGCATTAGAAAAACTTCTCGAACTGAAATGTTTAGTTATTTGGTCTAGAGGCAACAATATTCAACTTATTTTCTAAAGGCAAACTTACATCCGGTTCTTGATTTGAGAATTTGACTTGAATTGCTAAATTCTACTATGGAATTACTTAAGGTGATAAGCCCGCGAAATTCATCTCACGTTTTTTGCTTAATGAATTTTCAGGGAACTTAAGCTATTGAAGGAATCACCTTAAGGCGCTGACAAGAGGCAAAAGACTAAAGTAGGCTTGTTTCAAGAAAAAAAATGGCCATATATGAATAGTTTTTGGTAGCGGAAAAAAATAAATGTTAATTTTGACCCTTTTTCTCAGAACTTGTTTATTACCAAAACACGTTTTGAAAAAAAATCTCGATGCAAATTAACGGTAAACTAATATTTTACCTTGACTTCCAATCCAAAATATCTGTATTCAATATCAACGTACGATAAGTATTTAAAGAACGTCATAATTGAATGCATAACTTAGTTGTTTTTTATTTTGGATTACTCAACTCAATTTTGAGTAGTTACGTAGATAATTGCTTCATAATTTGCAATAAATTACAAGCATTTTGTCATCACGCTTCTCTTTCTTTTCTATGCAGTTTGACAGTGACCACGCTTCACTGCCTTGATCAGCTGATCATCCTGAGCTATTAGGTATTCCATCAAGACGTCCATCAACGTTGATCACTATTCAATCTTGTGTGTATGTGTGGTATCGAGTTTGACAAGTTCTCAACATCAAATTCGTAGTTGAGAAGAAATTATCCCAACTACGATTTTTTTTCAACAGTTAACTTTTTTTATTATCAACTTAGTTGTGGTAGTTTTCCTTTTAACTTCGTTATATTGTACTACTATTCTTTCTCACAAACATTTGCACTATAAAGCTTAATATTACGCAAACGGATCCCAGAATCGAAAAATGATTTTCACAGACCCGCAATATTTTTAAACGGACTGTCCAACAATATCCCGCGTAATAGAATAGATGAGAAAAAAATATATTATAGCTACGTCCACGCAAGCAATATTTTTTCCCTACAATTTCCTTCAAGGCTAATATTTTATAAAAAATAAAATCAAAATCAAAATTTTTTACTTCACTTAATGAAATTCCGATGGAGAAAAGCAGGTCACAGGAAACTCCTCAGATACTATTTTAAAATATTTGCCTATAACAATGTTTTCAAATTATAATGTTAATAGGTATGTGAGGGCAATGTGGTCCTGTCACAAGTACCTGCCAGGTACTTAACAAAATATGTAGAAAATGGCCACCAAATCCAAACATTTATGAGTACCTACAAGGCCTACAACGTTCTCACATTCAAAAAATATAAAGAAATCTATATAAAAGATAAATACTCACACAAGAGAAGAATTGACAATTTACCTAACCTACCTCCTGTATGTGTGTTGTTCGTCCAGATTATCTTATGTACCTAACACATAAATTTTTGTTATAGAACACGTCCACAATATTTAACATTATTAATCTCTCTATAGAAACATGTTTTATAACATGTGATGTTAAGGCGCAGATTTTAGTGACTTTTAAATCTGTTATTACGCCTTCATATAATTCAAGTAAGTTAAGACGCTGACAACACCTAAACCGCGGTCATTGTCAAATTCCATAGAAAAGAAAGAGAAGCGCGATGACACAACGCTTGTAATGTATTGCAAAATATGAAGTAATTATCTATTTACTCAAAATTGAGCTGAGTAATCGAAAATTAAAAACAACCAAGTTCTGCATTCAAAAATAAGAAGTTCTTGTTATTAATTAAATACGTAACGTATGTTGATATTTGATACAGATATTTTGGATTAGAACTCAAAGTAAGAGGTTAGTTTAACGTTAGTTTGTACCGAGATTATGTTTTCAAAACGTGTTGTGGTAACAACAAAGTTCTGGGAAATATGTTCAAAATTAACATATATTTTTTCCGCTACCACAAACTATACAGATTTGGCAATTTTTTTTTCTTAAGCGAAGCCTATTTCGGTCAATTGGGTCTTGTCAGCGCCTTAAGCAAAGAATGTATGTTAAACTAGAACGCATACACACCGGTTCTGTGTGTGAATATTTAAGTATTGTAGTAAAATATTTCAGGAAATAAATTCAGGAAATAATGTCTACCCAAAGCATAAAAAAACCATATTTCCTACTCAAACTACTTACGATATTTTCATGTTTTTTTTTTTTTGTATGAACAGACTTTATAATCTATAATTCCATCTGTATTTTTTTTACAAATATCCATATTTCCATAACTAAAAATAAATGAAACCGAACGGCAGCGCGGCGTGGGTGCGACGGGAATTTGTATGGCTAAGGTCAGTGGCGATTATCCGACCCTTAAGGGTCTACGCACCCTTATCTTATGCAACATCACATATTAAGCTGTTCTATACCTACTACCTATATAAATGTTTTAAAAGCTTAAGGAATTAAATGAAATGAAATTGTTTAATCTGTACCTAAATAGCATATCGGAATCACTTTGACACGTCATATAAAAAAAATAAGCTAGTTGGAGTTGACATTTCCTATTTGACTACCCCTGAGAGGACTTGGAGAACCTAACTCAGGAGTCAAAGTCTCTTTTAAATTCTAGATATAATTTTGGTCAGATCAAGTGATGCCAATGTAGATTAGTGTCTGAAAAAGGTCTTTGAGGAAAAAATGTGCGGTTTTAAGCTCTAATTATAGCCTCACATGCCTACTAAAATCTTAACGTAAACAGATAAACTTTGGTAAAACAGGTATCATCGTCATCCTAACTGGTTTATCAAGTAGGTTGTTTTATTTTAAGTCTACCGGAATTAGTCTGATTTTGGAATATTTTAAGACGTCGCTGCCATAAGATAGTTTTGGCATGTTGTAGCACCCGTTACTTCACAAGCTAGCATTTAATGCAAGCACTCCCAGCTTCACAAATGTTCGGGTCGGCACACTCGATTCGTCAGCCGACACGAGGCAGTTTACTACACTTAATCGATTTTGATTCGGCTCGTGCCGATCGGCAAACTTAAATTCTTTTGGCATCTACACTCATTTTCGGGTCGGCTCAGCCCAATTCGAGCTAAGCCGAGGATCTTTGCCGAATCATGCAGTCCCGAACATGTGTTTATCCTTAAATACCTATTGCAAAACTATTTAATTGCGGTCAGCATGCCTACCTACTTCCAATATTAAATCACTAGCAGCCCGCGACTTCGATCGTGTGGAAGTCGTAAGATAATACAGTCTCATTTTTATAAAACTCCCTCGACCCACAGCGTTGCATCGCATTGCCCGCCCACGCTATTACTTCGTTCTCTCTTAGCGTTATGTCTGACTGTTTTCTTTTTTCTCGGTTCCTAAGGGTCGTACCGTGATGTTTCATAACCTTTCACATCAAAAAAAGGCTATCAAATGCACTAAGAATTCTTAAAATCCGACTGGTAGTTCCAGAGACTTACGAACAAACAAACAAACTCTTCAGCTTTATTATATTAGTATAGATTTACCGCATTTGTCTACATAATCTTTTCTAGTTATTAATAAAAAAACTCTCCCGTATTTTGTTTACAGGACAAGCTTTCATACGCAGACACGACCTACTCAACTGTCACTTTCTGTAAATGACAGATTCAGCCACGGTATAACCAAGCAGTTTACTGCTAAGTTCTTAAATTAAACCTTTTACGTCACCAAACCTCCTGAGTGACATCAGTGACATATCGTAAAAAAAAACTAAAACATTTTTTTAATTGAGATCGTGGCTTACGTACCTACATACCTAACGTAACCCTGCTAACGACCTATCTAGAGATGTAATTACGCATCGTAAATTTTACGCGACCTGTAAACGAATGGAACAGGGTTGCCTAATTTGAAAATCTAATGGAAAGAATGTGTTTTGCTTTTTCTCCTTTGGAATATATGTCGTTGATTTGTACACCATTTAAGTAATTAAAGTACCCAGTAACGCGCTGCAAAATGGAAGCCTACAATATTTTTTTCATTTTGATTCCGTACTTTCATTTTAATGTATAATTGTACTTAAGCATCGGCAATTTCACCTTTAAAATAATGTCAATCTTCTTTTAATGCTGATTTACATTGATACAGGTATTTTGATTTATTGGTCAATATCCATAGACCAAGCAGGCTGTTCTATTGAAATTCAGCGCTGATTTCTGGTTGCTGGACTGGATCGAACGGTGATTACATTGGTCAAAATTTAATATTGATCCAGTTTTACTGGATTCAAGCTCTGCATTGAAATACTGAATCAATGGAATCCTATACTTTGCTATTAAAAAGTGCGACTTCAACTTAATTTAATGCGGTGACAATCACCTGCCTATCGGTCTTCTACAGGCTATAGTTCGGAGAGTGTGCGCGGGCGCTCCATAACCTGATCCCACAATTGCCCTTTTACTACCGGAATACCAGACATACTTCAGGGTACCTCCGGGTATAACCGCACTTCGTTGATATCCCAATAAATTTATTATGCGCACAGCCAAAGTGTGGAGCTCTCCGTTAGCATCTGTGTTCCCTTCCACTTTCCGCTTTCCACTTTCCGTCTACTTTCAAAGAAAGAGTGAACAGCCATCTTCTGGGTACACTCATTCCATCATAGATGCGATAGCGTGACGGAGGTCTATTCAGCAATAAAAAAAAACACATTTATCCCATATCATAACGAATTTCTTGTAGAAGGCCATTGTTGTGAAACATTTCGAGCGAAAAAGGACTGTGTGTGCGTTTTATCGAAGTTTTTCTTTCACAATAGTATTTTCTCGAAAGTTCCTTTTGGCAACCCTAAATTCGACGCATTAAAATATTGGTTAGGATTTCATTATACTGTAATTCGAGTTTCTGATTGCTGTTACCATCTTGTTTCGCTTATTTTGAGATCAATCTTCTTGAGAGCAGTGGTGGCTCAGTGGTAACAGCCGCGACTTACGAGTACAGGTGTATTATCCGCGACTTATGAGTACAGGTGTATTATCCGCGACTTACGTGTACATGTAGGTCGTAGGTTTGAACCAAGGCGCTTGACTTTGGGTAAATTATTTCATTACCACTGCTCTCAAAAGGGTGAAGGAAGACATCGTGAGGAAGGTTCTAGGATATACCAGTGCATGTCCTAGAACCGAAAATTCGAAGACATGTGACAACTACCAACCCGCACTGGGCCCGCGTGGTAGATACGGCCCACTCTCTCTCATCGAGAGGAGGCCTGTGTCTCAGCAGTGGGAACATTATAGGCTGATTAACTGATTATGCTATGCTTATGTTTCTTGAGTGTAAATTAACTTTGGTATAAAATTAATAATGTACAGTCCATTATTTTATACCTTTGTCAGTTTTCAAATTCTATCTTTTATCAAGTCAGGACGCATAATACCTTTGAAGCTAAGATCAAAATAGCATAATGCACCTTTAACCACTGTCGAGTTGACATCAACCTAAAACCTTCTTAATGGCCAGGCCATTTTATGAAATACTAGCTGCGCCCCGCGGTTTCACCCGAATATGTCTCGATCCTGTTAGAATATCGGGATAAAAAGTATACTATGTCCTAATGCAGGTCTTGTTCACCCATGTGTTAAATTTAATCCAAATCCGTTCAGCGGTTTTAACGTGAAAGCGTAACAAACAAACAAAAAAAATTGTGTGGTCATATGAAACCACGATTTAAGTAAACCTTTAGTGAAGCTGATGCGAGCCATGGGAGCCACCATATTGGCCTTGGCTGCTCTGCCGAGCCCCTTTCACTTTACCCCTACTCCGCGGCTGGCTGTAATGTGACATGCGATAGATCGACGAATAAATGTGAGGCGATGAAATAAAAGTTTCACTTAAAAAAACAAAAAAACTCACTTTTGCATTTATAATATTAGTTAGAATATATTTCATAGATGTAATTGTCAGTCTCTACATTTACATGTTCTACATTTGTAATTCGGTCTGACATGCAAAGATGATGGCTGAACTTCATTCTGCGGTATTAACGTTACGACCTAACATACCCATACTTCTGAGTCGGTAAAGCAGAACTATCGTGCAATGAGCAGACAAAAATAGTCCTTAAGGTGTCGAACGTAATTCGGCTGTGACTGTAGCTACCTTGGTTCCTAGATGGTACCTACTTTTTGTAGAAAACATTTTAAAATCACAAATATAACCATATTTAATCGTTTTTATCCATCCGAGATTGGAATACTTTTATAAACGAGATGGATAATTTTTATCTCATACAATACAAAGTTAGTCGGTTGCGTGACTACGTTACAAAGTTGTACGATGTTTTTCTTTTTTCGTTATTAGAAGGAGCCATTGTTACAAATTCTCATTTTGTTTTAGCGTTTTTAACCACCAGAACAACATTTATTTATTTGCTATAATATTATAGCGCCTTCACTTAAATCTGTGACAATTTGAACTGGAATTGTTCAAATTTCAATACAACGATTATAAAGATCCCTCCCGGCGTTTCCAATCACTTCTGCCTTGTAAATATCTTTTGTTAGTCGCCTTTCATTCTTATTCTCAACATGACCAAACCATCTAAGCATACACTTTTAAATTTTTCGCACTACATCTTCTTTTAAACCACACCGTTGCCTTATCACATTATTTTTCAGTCTATTATCATTCATAGTCACGCCACACATGCTTCGCAAGGAACGCATTTCCACAGCATTTATTCTACTTTCATGCCTCTTTTGCCACACCCAACGTTCACATCCATATATAAGCGCAGGCACCAGCACACCATTATGAACAACCAGTCGAACCTTTTTTCGAAAATTCACCCCCTAAAGGGGTTAAAATATAGGGGATGAAAGTTTTAATGGAAGTTCGATATTTTGCCGATGGGAAATTCTATCGGGAACACGGCTTCTAACAAATTTTATCACTTTGTCGGTGTGAATAATATGTATAGGTATGCCAAATTACAGCTTTCTAATACTAAGCATTTCTGAGCTAGAGTGGGGACAGATAGACAGACAGACAGACAGACAGATACGGTGGAGGTCTGCCCGGCTTGGGCAGAGCACCGCCGTGTCCTCGTGGAGGCGATCGGCGACAGAGATCTCTCGCGTCCGGCCCTGGTTCAGGCCATGGTACGGAGCGAGAGGGCATGGGCAGCCGTCACCTCCTTCTGCGAAGCAGTAATGCTCGCGAAGAAGGAGGCGGGACGGTTGAGGAAAAGGCAAGTTTCGCGCCCTCTCGCCCCTAGCCGCCGCAGGAGACGCCCAGGGCGTCGGGAATCCCGGGCGGATTTCCGGCCACCATAGGCGCGGGCTTGCGGACGGTGAACAATGGGTAGCTCACCGTCCGGTAAGGACCAGGCCCGGGTCGGCGGCGCGTTGTATTCCACGCGCGCCTCAAAGAGATGTCGTCAGCACATAGGTAGGGGTCCACTAGGGCCGATGCCTGCCGGGGTCGCGGGAAGGTCACCGAGGGCCCCGCAACACAGGCAACGGGAAGGAATACGGGTGGGTTTTAGTCAGTAAGAGTCTGACACACCCTCCCGCTCCGCCCAGAGCGGGAGAAGTTGTCTGATGATTTCCCACTCTCAAAAAAAAAAAGACTGACAGACAGACATGGCGAAAATATAAGGATTCCTTGTTTACTACGAAACTCTAAAAATGACACGTCGGTTTACTGGATACATTCCACACATTAGGATATTTCTGCAACGGAATACTATACCACTTTATTTTTAGAGAATAAGGTGTGAAGTGACCGTGGGGGTTCATGGCATTATTAATCTTTACAAATGTGTAACGCGAGAATGGTTCTCCGTGTCACAAACAAATGTATCTCAAACTCAAAAGATAAACGAGCAAAGAATTCAGAATTGCGAACTAAAACTATGTAAATGTATAATTTAACTCGCGTAGTTTCAAACAAAAACTTTTATTGCTTACACCGTTTTGATTGCTTTCATTATCATTTCGGTCTCGTAACGAAAAGTAATAACAGCAAAGTGAACAGCTTATAAAGGAGAATGTTTTTAGGCCGTACCAACTTGCGAGGGAGCTGGTCGCAACCCAATGAAGTTTATAAAATTACTCCTATTTTTTAAATCAGATTTTCGTTTTTGTTAAGAAAAAAGAACTAGTAGGTTTCTGAAATTAATACAAAAATGCTTTTGTGTCGTTATTTCACACTGTTCACGTCATACCATCTGCGATTTCCAGTTCTTGACAGGTTCTTCATCGCAGCGTCTTACGCTGACAACACCTAAACCGCGGTCACTGTCAGATTGCATAGAAAAGAAAGAGAAGCGCGATCACACAACGCTTGTAATTTATTGTAAAATATGAAGCAATTATCTATTTACTCAAAATTGAGTTGAGTAATCGAAAATAAAAAAACAACCAAGTTCTGCATTCAAATGAGACATTCTTGTTATTAATTAAATACGTAACGTATGTTGATATTTAATACAGATATTTTGGATTAGAACTCAAGGTAAGAGGTTAGTTTAACGTTAGTTTGTATCAAGATTTTTTTTCAAAACGTGTTTTGGTAACAACCAGGTTCTAGGAAATATGTTCAAAATTAACGCATATTTTTTTTCCGCTACCGCAAACTACAGATTTGGCATTTTTTTTCTTATGAGAAGCTTATTTTGGTCAATTGGGTCTTGTCAGTGCCTTAATATGAAAAATTAAGAACGTACCTATTTGCTATTTATTAAAATAAAAGTAATGGTAATATGTACGTCGTCTTACAAAATATTTACGACACGCTTCATCGCAAAAATCATTATTTGAAATACCTACATTTTACCCATTAATGTTTTACGAATTAAAGTTTGGTACCAACAGCAATTTATTTTCCAGAATATTGTCGATGAACTATTTATTGTGTTTTTGCCTACCGCTATTTTCGTCCGGGCGACTAGAGCAACCCAAAACTTTTTTTTTTACGGTCAATCGTTAAGGCGACTCGAGGAGCCCAGCTGACTTGTTTCCTTGAAAACGTTTTAGAACCGTGGTAACTTTATGAGAGCTTCTAAAAGTTTAAGAAACTAGATGACTTTATATTTAAAAAAAAAACATCTGTGGGTGTATACCTAAAATAGTCAGATGCGAGCAACAGAAACATCTAAAAAAAGGTTTTAACTTAAGTGTGAAAAGTTTTAAAGTAGTCTTTATCTGTGTTTACATTTGTGTTTCCAATTGTGTTTACGATGTATTTGTTATCCCATATACCAAAACAATCCTCGTGATTCATGCGATAAGAATATCTGCATTACGTCATGGGTCCAAAATTTGTTTATGACTATAACATGGGCATGGAAAAACACGGTCATTGCGTGCCGGTTTTTGTAAACATTAGCCAATCGAGATTTATTAAATTTTCTAATAAAATATTGCTTGCCTAAGCACACCCCGACAATAAACTGACAGTCGTATGACTGCACGTCAGAAGTGAAAACTCTTAGCTTCACAAACTTGTACATCTGTTTAAATGTATAATGAGCATGACGGTCACGCGAGTTCAGTGCTTTTTCTCCATCCCAAAAGTGCCCAGCGTGCCTCAAGAAGATTTCACTTAAAATGCAACGAAATTACCTACGTTATAATAGGGGGCATCAAATTGATGAGCAAATGATTTTGTTTTTTGGTATAATGTGCTCCACCTGTGCGCCTTAAACATATTTTTTATTTTCTTTGTTCTTCGCACCTGTTTTTGTTCTTAACAGTTGTTTCATGATTAATATTGAATATACCAGGCCACTCAGAAAGTTTTGCGAAAAAAAGTTTTGATGTATGAGAGACTGGCCAGTTATAATCTATTTTGGAAATATGATTATTTGTTAGTAAAAATAGGTACGTTCCAATTTCAAAATTTCCCTCCACATTGTTTGCGAGTTAATTTAAATTATCGTGTCTCATTAAAAAATGGACTTGCGCCGGGAACATTTTCGCGCTATGATTTTTTACGATTTCAAGTGTCGCCTGAAACCGGACGAATTTTAAGATAGACTTCAAATAGCTTTCATGGATGAAGGCCGAAGGGCCTTGGCAACCGTGAATCGTTGGTATAACGAATTCATGCGCGGTCGACTAACTTTGGGAGATGAAGAAAGAAGTGGTCGCCTTTTGATGGCTGTTACGGAAGAAAACTTGCTAGCAGTGAAAAAAATAATCCACGACAATAGGCGAGTTACATATCAAGGGATTCAGCACATACTGGAGATTAGATCGGGAAGCCTTCACGAAATTCTACTATCGCGCTGGGTGCCACATAACCTCACCGATGCTGAGAAGCAGGTCCGGGTGGAACGGTGCCGTGATAAGCAGGCTCGTCTCGGCGTGTTTACAACATCATTACAGGTGATGAGTCTTGGGTTTATCAATACGATCCAGAAACGAAGCGCCAGTCGATGGTTTGGGTATTTCAAAACGAATCAACGCCTACAAAAAGTGATGCGATCTAGAAGCGGGGGGAAGATTTTGTTTCGTGATCCTGTAAATAACACCTTAAATCTATCACTCATTCAAGTTAAAATTACAAATTACGGCATAAAATGAACGTGAAACAAAATTATAGAACTATTTCCTACTGTTCTAATGTTTCTCCATACATAAGCGTTATTTGTGTTACTCGGTCCACCAACATCGAGAAACAAAGCAAGTTCTAATTTCGTGGGTTTACCACGAAATTAGAACTTGCTTTGTTTCACAATGCAAACTAACATAATCTCTTCGAGCGTGAGTCGGAGTAATCCTGAAATTAAAGAGAAGGAATTTCAAGAACGTGTAACGTATACGTGTAAAGTGTAGTAGAATTTTGAATATGCATTACTGAGTATACATACATAATACGTGTAAAGCATTCGATCAGAATACGAAGTACACTATATACTAAACTTACTGCCTAAAATAGCCAAACATTAATACTGTCGAACAAAACACCACTAACGATGTCTTTAAAAGATCGCTTTTAGCGATAAGACCGCCCATTGTGTCACCCTATGTAAAATTTCTACATTTATAGCTGTAATTTTTATGGTGTACATAATAAAGAGTATTCTATCTATCTATCTAACGATAAATAAAACATATCGAGAATTTAACCAAATTTTTCAAGTTTTGGGTGAAGTAGTGGGAAAGCAGATTGAGTAGTACTTACTACCCAAACAGTACTCAGTATAGTCCCGCGCCAATTGAGGTTACAAGCAGAATGGTAAAAGTACTATGAGAACAGAATCATGAAGATGATGTTATTAGGGAGCACAAAATCGTGAAGTTATATGAATGCTTTATCATAATGTACTGGGAATGTCCAGGAGCATGAGTTTTTATTCGGATTGGGTTTGTGGGCAGAATACCCCAATCCATATCGATGGACTCTCGCCATCCGCCCATCGTGTTTGTGAGCACACCAAATGCGTGCTCGTGCCACCAGTTCGATATCTTCTATCATTCATTACAACCGATGTGTGCACGCACGTCACGTATAAGCCACGACCTGCTCAAGCCTTTATAATAATAATAACCCCACCGCCGTATATCTACGTTGACGTCGTGGTGGGGCTTGTGCGCTCCGAATTCTAGGTCTGTGCCGGTAGAGTTCACTTTGCCGGAACTAGTCTAAGGTAAGGACCTAGACCAAGAGAGATACAGAAACCCGCAGGGCAACATGTGGTGAGCTGTTGGGCAGTAGCGACCCCATGGACAGAGTAGTATTGTTCCTCATCTCTGGCTTGCATTTATTGGTCGGCTGGAGTGAACACTGACGAGGAACAGAGCTTCCACCTCATTCTTGCCTTTATTGGCTGGCTTGAGTGGAGATTCACAAGAGCAAACGTGCTTGGAGGAAGGAAGTATTTCAGTAAGTGCTGGTAGGGATCGTGACCATCTTCCGGGCTCTGGGATTGTTCTGATAGCCGTGGAATACCTCTCCACTCCTCAAGCACCTCAGAAAGTGTTGCCCCCTTGTCACTTCGTCACTACGTGCTAGCGATCGTTTTCGGGGACCCATTATTGAGTGTGCAAGTCACCCCCTGCCATTTTATCCGTGTATTACATAATATTGATCAGGCAGGGGACATAGTGATTTCATAGTTTTAGGTTACCAATCCACTATAGTCACCCAAACTCATAGCCCATGATTTGTTTCCATGTCCTGCAATAGTCATACACCAACCGGGGGTTGTCCTTGGATGCACTTGCGTAGTGCGAACAGGGATAATCAGGGATATCTGTGTATGTGTGTGTGTGTGTGTGTGTGTGTGTGAGTATTATATTCTATAATCGTCGGTTGGTGCCTCATTTAACTAAAAGCGCCTATACGGGCGTCTGCGAGTTGGCTTCGACCCTTCATACGCCTTCCAACGATCCGGGACCCCAAGGTCCCGAGAAACATCAAAGACGAAAAATCAAATAATAATAAAAAAATAATTTAATTTATTTTAGATAAATTACAATCCAGCAATCCATGTCCATTCTGGTTGAACCTATACGCATCCGATAGTGATCCCGCCCACCTGACATTATTACGCTGATTGCCATACAAGGAGCGATGTGAATTCGTCAGGAAGTTCAGTTTCACTCGACAACTTCTGCCACAGCTTGTCATACACAACCAGGTCGAACGCCTTTGAAAGGTCTAAGAAACAGTCGTAAAGCGGGGTATTCCTGCTGGTGTAATACCGGATAGTGTGGTTGAGACTCAATAGAGCTGTTTCAGTAGACAGCCCAGTTCTAAATCCGAACTGAGGGTCATGTAATTTAAGATATTTATCTAAAGATTTCTCAATCACACTATCCAGTACTACTGAACTACCTTACTACTACCTTACTACTACCTTAGCAATCATGGTTGCAAGCGATATAAAAAGGGACAACTACGGTTCTCATCAATGCATCAGATAGGTATGAGTACCCTACGTAGAAGGTGAAAAGCATGGCCAACACCCTTGGCAAGTGACCGCCAGCATATTGCAAATGTTCAATGCTCATTGAGTTATGGCTAGGGGCTTTTCTTCGTTTCATGCTTTTCACCGCCGGTGCAACATCCCTACTTGTAATCCATACTATCGTTTCCCCGGTACGTACCTCGTGTGACTCAGTTCCTTTATTCTCGGTAGCCAAAGGTGAGTAGACCTTAAAGTGCTCCTTAAACAGGCTGGCATTCTGGTCACGGTCACTACTACCTTCGACACTCACTAGAACACCCGACCCTGGCCATGACTGACTAACTCAGTTTACTGGTTTCCTTCCAAAATTGACTGAAATTCTTAGCTGTGTGTTTTGTTGCTAAAATATCCATTTTATTTGTGTCTGGTTGTTCTGACACCATTTAAGCCTTTGATTTACGTAGCACGCGGTTTACGCATATTTTCAAAAGCATGACCAGATTTGGGTTTTCTATTAGCAACCCACTCCTGAAACCAAAGTCGAGCGTCGCCATGAGCCGTTTTAATATATTTGTTCCCGCCAGTAACATAGGCATTTTTCTTTTGAAAACTATTTATCTCTTACAGCAATTTGATCCTGCATTTTGTAACATATTAATTACTATTATACATCTTGTCTATAATACCTTTATGTTCTAAATTGCTAAAAAAAAAAACATCTGCACATTTTCTAAACTCCGGGGGAAAATCTACGTCACGTACTTTGAGTGTAAATTCTTGATTGTATTGTTTTAATTGCGACAAATCCCTAACGCCTAAACCACACTGTTCTGTACAGTCTTGGCACGTTAAACTTTTGGTTTTATAGTACTAATGTCACATATTAGCAAAACAGGAAAATTATCAGACCAAGAGATATTATATTATTTTAATCTTAACATTTAAGACTGACCGCCTCGCAGCTTCAGTCACAATGTGCTCTTACTATGACCTAGTCCCATGCACGTCACTAATGTATGCGTATGAGTCCGATAGTAGACCCAAAAAATCAATATCCGCACACAACCAGCACTGTTCAACAAAAAAAATAATAAGATGCTTACCGAACGATGCACTCAAGTGAGCATTAAAATCCCCTAGCATGAAGACCATTTCCACGCCACAACTGTCTATCACTGCACTCATCTCACTCAAACAGTCCGTAAAATCAGCCATTATTATCCGTTACATCTGTCGGCATAGAAACCGAAAACACTAAAAGCTGGCGATCGTCAAGCACTACTTTAATGGCTGTGAGTCACCAGTTTACCGACCGTCTATAAAGTTCATACCATATTCTATGCTTAGAGCAAAAATTGGACATCACAAAAAAAAAATGTTTATTTCAATTAACATACTTGGTTTGCATTATATGATTTGGAAACTCCTTTTAAGCAAGGAAATGCTTGCGCTAGGAGACTCAACTCTTCCATTTTTCTTTATCCGAAATATACGAGTATAGAATTGAGAAACATGTATTTAGAAAAGAACATGCAAGTACGAGTAGGTTTAAACAATAAACAAAAAGGAAAAAGAGGCGCTTTTGAGTGAAGCGTAGTGTAAGGTATGTGACTGTGTGTGTGTGTTTATGTGTGTGTGTGTGTGTATATGTGTGTGTGTGTGTATGTATGTTTGAGTGAGTGTATAAGGATAAGCGAAGGCGTACAGTAATGAGTGTAATTTGATTAATTTAGGTATTGTGTTATTGTGGTTAACCCTACGACATCATATTCATTCTAACACAATTATGTCTGTGTCCGAGAATGGATGTAAGAATAGGTCCCACGGTACTAATACATGGTTCATTAGGATGCTGGAGTTGTACAAAATACATGTAACTCTACGCACCTTCTTGATATCGTGTGTAGGGCGGGGAATATTTCAGGGCGATAGTTTGAGTCCGCTTTGGTTTTGCTTAGCCTTGAATCCTTTAAGCAAACTGTTGGAGGATTCACGTCTACGCTATCGATTGAGATGTGGTCAGGTGATGTCATACCTCCTTTACAGAGATGACTTGAAACACTTTGCCCCCAACAATTTGCCACTGATGGAGCTACTGAAGTTAACAAAAACGTTCAGTGGCGCCGTCGGGATGGAATTTGATGTGTGAGCTCGGCTGTCATTGTACCGATTGTCATAACGGGCAATGGTCTGATGGCTGAGAGCCTCGATCAACATCTCTCCAGGCGCCTTGGATCAAGGGCCTGATTCAGAAGACAGTACTCCTCGATACGGCTCACACTATGAGGAGTTTCCTGTCTCTGTAGTCCTAACCACCAGTAGCTTTAGCTTGGCTCATTCCCATTTTCCAATAGGTAGTTATTAAGTTAAGATTAAAAACGCTATTTTAATACCCTAAATCGAATAATTTTCCGGAAAAATTCAGTTAAATGCCTAAGATCTGAAAAAAAGTTTCACTTGCATCGTGGTTTCATAAAACCACACAATGTTTTTTTTGATTTTTGAATGTTATATTTTTATTTTAAGAAATCGTTTATTTAATTACAAGATGGTTATTAACACTAACTAAATTAAATTAAAACT
Source organism: Atethmia centrago (assembly GCA_905333075.3). Taxonomy (NCBI): domain Eukaryota; kingdom Metazoa; phylum Arthropoda; class Insecta; order Lepidoptera; family Noctuidae; genus Atethmia; species Atethmia centrago. The sequence goes on along the minus strand of HG995386.1, from coordinate 11,292,818 downwards.
AAGTTAAACCAAAAAAAGGCCCTCGAGGCATTACCGAGGATGCTGGCGGCATTTCCTCGCTGAATTGCAATGCTGATGCGTTGAGCAAAAAGCGCGATTTCCGCAAATAACTTATGCGCACTGGGACCCCCATGGACCGAGGGTGTAAAAAAAGAAAATAAGAAATATTTAAAAATGTAATAAAGTAAGAAAGAAAATTAATAAAATAATGACGATAATAATAATCTATTAATTTCAGGCGACGTAGGCCCATAGATAAATACCTTATCCTAAACATGTACATATTTTTATTATAGTAACAACAAATTATTGTACCCGAAGTGATTACTGTGTTTGCGCCGTGTTGCGCTGCGTGGTGTTGTGTAACCTTCCACGAAAATGTCGGTACCACAACTTTCGGCTAAAACTCTTGTTTCGTGAATGTTTCTAGGTACTGAGTTGGAACCCGCACCACAAACGCCTCCTGCCGAAAGCTCTACGCGGGAGTCATGCGGTCCATGGCCTCCTGTGTGGGCGCGTTCCCTGGCGCTGCGGCCAGCCCGCCGGTTGAGCGCGGCCCAAAGGGTCATGGCCATCTGGCGGGTGGTGATACCGCACGTTCTCCGGTGAGGCGGCGAGCCTCCTTGCCGGATTGCCGCCACCCTATAGGATCTCGAGGCAAAAGTCCTCGCGCACATAAGGGAGTGGCGCGAGGAAGCGAAACGCCGGGGCGTAACTCCGCTGCCGTGAGAAATTGCGGCACAGCGTGGTATCACCACTGTGTGGATTGCCCGGAGGACATGATAGAGCATACGGTGGAGGTCTGCCCGGCTTGGGCAGAGCACCGCAGTATCCTCGTGGAGGCGATCGGCGGTAGAGATCTTTCGGTTCCGGTCCTGGTTCAGGCCATGATACGGAGCGAGAGGGCATGGGCAGCCGTTACCTCCTTCTGCGAAGCAGTAATACTCACGAAGGAGGAGGCGGGACGGTTGAGGGAAAGGCATATTTCGCGCCCTCTTGCCCCTAGCCGCCGCAGGAGACTCCCTGGGCGTCGGGAATCCCGAGCCCGAGGCCCCTGGCAACACAGGCAACGGAAGGGACACGGGTGGGTTTTAGTAAGTAAGAGTCTGACACACCCTCCCGCTCCGCCCAGAACGGAAGAAATTATTTGATAACTTCCCACACACAAAAAAAAGTTCACTTGGTGTTGATTCCTTTGTGTTGGTATCCTTAATTTCTATTGTCCATGGCGTAATCTGTGTAAACAAGATAATATTACAAGTCTAGACCTATGGAAAATACTGTTGGTAAGTTACTTCACACATGAAATCAGACTGCATTAATTACTGTAATTGATTAAGCAGCAAACCTACATGACATGTATATTTTGCGGTAAACATGGGGATTTTCCCAAAGAAAATCTGTGGGAAGATTTCATGATTCTGTTTTGTTACTAAGTCTATTTACGTGAATCTAAGTTTGAATAAGCTTTCATGTCTGATAATCATGAATACTAACTAATATTATTAATGCAAAAGTGATTTTGTTTATTTGTTTGTTACGTTTTCACGCTAAAACCGCTGAACGGATTAAGATGAAATTTGACACATGGCTAGACCATGCCCAGGATTAGGATATAAAATACTTTTTATCCAAATCTTCCCGTGAGATCGAGACTTATGTGGGTGAAACCGTGCGGCGCAGCTAGTAATCTATACTTATAATAAAATCCTAGCGAAGTCAAAATTTTACATTTAATATTTTTGAAAAAGGTAATTACTACGAGGTCTAGGATCGATTCTATTTCTGAAAATATAGTTTCTACAGCTTTTGTTTGTCTCTTTTTCTGTTTGTCTGAATGTATGTTCCAGCATCACGCAAATTCTACCGGAAAGACTGTTAAAATTTTGCATAGATATTCCCTATAAGTTGTGTCAGTTATATATTATCACTTTAAATATATTATGGCTATATATTATCACGCTAATTATTATGGGGGATGAGCAATATTGCATTATGTTTGTATTCCCCTATAGTTAACAGCTAATTGTAAAAAGACGAGCCAGTCAGTTAGGCCATAGGTAGTTACAGATTTAACCTTTTAAATGATTATTATAGCGCTATATCTTTATGGGGCTAAGCAGTCAATCATCATGATATATACAGCGAGGATTTTTTTTTTTAGTTATCGTTTACTGTTCTTAATTTGAGACATTTTGATCTGCTGATATGGAATTTTAATTTGGATCACATTTTCGTTATCAGCAACCTTGAAAACCATGGAAACGATACCCATGACGAAAAAGCTGCAAAATTTCGCGCTTAGGATGATGATTGTGCGGTTGGCTCCGATAACATGTCGGGTAAATTTCTTAAAAAAATTAAGTACTTACTTATTCCCCACCTCACATATTTATACAACTTGGCATTCAGTATAGGAGTCTTTCCTGATGCATTCAAGCTGGCAATCGTTCACCCTTTGCATAAGAGCGGTGGCAGAGATAAACCTCATAATTACAGACCCATATCAATTTTACCTACACTATCTAAACTGCTAGAAAGGCTCATGAATAATAGGCTCGTCAAATACCTTGAGCAAAATCATCTTTTGTCTTCTAGCCGATATGGCTTTCGTTCGGGAGTGTCCATCAGTAATGCGGTTTTAGATCTCACGAATAACATTGTGTCTCATCTTATCTAGATAAACAGTATGTTATTGGCGTCTTCCTAGATCTGGCAAAAGCCTTTGATACAGTCTCAATTCCCACTCTCATTGCTAAGCTTGAGAAGATTGGTATCAGAGGCGATCAGCTCTCACTCTTCACGAGTTATCTTACAGGAAGACGCCAATGTGTCAAAATAGGTGACTGGATGAGCGACGAAGTCCCTATAACATACGGTGTGCCCCAGATTGGTATCATTGGATCGACCTTGTTTCTCATCTATATTAATTACCTCTGTCGTCATGAACTTCTAATGGATCCATCTTTACCTACGCCGATGATACTGCCTTAATATTCCACGGGTATTCCTGGGAGTCCACACTTTTTTTTTTGGGAGGGAAATCATCAAATAACTTCTCCCGCTGTGTGCGGAGCGGGAGGATGTGTCAGACTCTTACTGACTAAAACCCACCCGTATACCTTCCTGTTGCCTGTGTTGCGGGGGCCTCGGACACCCATAAGTACCTTCCCGAGACCCCGGCAGGCATCGGCCCTAGTGGAACCCTACCTTTGTGCTGACGACATCTCTTTGAGGCGCGCGTGGAATAGAACGCGCCGTCGACCCGGGCCTGGTCCTTACCGGATGCAAGTCCGCAAGCCCGCGCCTACGGTGGCCGGAAATCCGCCCGGGATTCCCGATGCCTAGGGCGTCTCCTGCGGTGGCTAGGGGCGAAAGGGCGCAAAATTTGCCTTTCCGTCAACCGTCCCGCCCCCTCCTTTGCGAGCATTACTGCTTTGCAGAAGGAGAGGACGGCTGCCCATGCCCTCTCGCTCCGTACCATGGCCTGAACCAGGGCCGGACGCGAGAGATCTCTGCCGCCGATCGCCTCCACGAGGTCACGGCGGTGCTCTGCCCAAGCCGGGCAGACCTCCACCGTATGCTCCACCGTCTCCTCCGGGGGAGTCCACACTTAAAAACGCACAACTAGGAGTCTACATTATTACTGGCTGGTTTCCTACTTACTCTAAATGAAGATAAATCGTTTACTCGTTTAGCCTTTTCTCTGCCAAAAGTTGGTAACATTTTTCATTGATTGCACATTCTTGTAATGCATCACCAACAACCAAACATCATGTAGCTGTCCTCTTCTAAGTCGCATAGATAGTGTAAAGTATTTGGGTGTTCAAATAGATGACACATTATCCTTTTATAACCATATAGACTTGCTTACCTCCCGACTGCGCAAATTGATATTTATTTTTAAGAATCCCCGCCATATGACTAACCCACAGGTGCTTAGACAAGTATATCTAGCTCTCTGCCAGTCAAATGCATAGTACTGTGTGGTTGTCTGGGGTGGAGCAGCAAAAACCTATTTGTTAAAACGTGCCCAAAGGGCGATTCTTAAGGTAGGTTGGTCCCTTCCTTATCAATTTCCTAGTACCGAACTTTATAAAACCTGTAAGGTCCTCTCTATTCGGAAATGGTTCATTCTAAATCTAATTCTAACAGTCCACTCCCGCAATTCCTATAATCCCGAAAAGTTCGAAGTCTTGAAACGAAAGCATAAAGTGTGTTCATCCATTCCTGTTCATTCAAAGCTAGCTCAACGGTTCTTTTACTTCCTTGGTCCTTATGTGTACAACAAAGTTAATTCAATCTTACATATGTACTCTATGGTTAAATATAAATGCAAAACTACTGTAAGGAACTGGCTGCTGGATATGGACTATGAAAGTACAGAAAGTATCATTCATCCAAACCCTTAAATAATTTTGAACGTACTTCCCACCCATACACACAACACTCTCACACATTCCCACACAAAACTACAATAACATCACCTTACATTACACTTCACAATTGTAACCACCTTTTATTATAGTCAAATTTTACCTCTCTATCTAAACTATTTGCTAATAGTAATATGAAAAAACTGTATCAAGACGTCGCTAAATGTGATAAATGTACAAAGGGGGTGAGCCTGCAGATCTGTCATACAGGTCCCGAACCTAGTTCAGACTCCAGCTCTCACGAAGGTTTAGCTCAAGGCAAATTTGTAAATACAAACTACTGTAACAATGTACCTTGATAAGAGAAATAAACTGTATTATTATTATTATTATTTTTATGTCCTTACATATCTCGGGATCATGGGTCCCGGACCTTTGAAAGGCGTACGAGAGGCCGAAGCCAACTCGCAGAGGCCCCTTGGACAATTGTAATGGATTATTATTATTATGTTGTCTTTCGTTTCTAACGATCTTTGTCTGTGTCCTATTTTATGTAAAATGATTTCTACGGTGTGATGTCAAAAATGAAGAAACGAAATGTCACTTTGTATAGAAAGAGCTGTGTCTATTCTTTGTAGAAATAGAAAGCGTCATGGTAAGGCTGCTGTTAGCCGTACGCCGTTCTTTTTCTCTTTATACCGCATTCGGGTTCCCATCTCAAATATTGGAGCCAGGGTCGTAGTTTTTAATTATATCACAGTCATATTTTGCCTTAACGGCGTACAAATATAAATAGGTAGGTAAATTTTATTAGAAGGATATAAACATCAGATACTTATAAATTTGTCCATTATTCAAAGCGATTAACATATCAAATTAAAACTAACTCAATTAAATTATAGCAAATGTACTTACTACAGAATAGTATCATCAACTTGTCACGCACAAGTGTAGGGGACAACTAGGGCCGATGCCTGCCGGGGTCGCGGGAAATTTCGAAAGGGTTACCGAGGCCCCTGGCAACACAGGCAACGTATGGAACACGGGTGGGTTTTAGTCAGTAAGAATCTGACACACCCGGGAGCTCCGCTCAGAGCGGGAGAAGGTATTTGATGATTTCCCTCCCAAAAAAAAAAAATGTGGACTCCCAGGAATACCCGTGGAATATTAAGGCAGTATCATCGGCGTAGGTAAAGATGGATCCATTAGAAAGTTCATGACGACAGAGGTAATTAATATAGATGAGAAACAAGGTCGGTCCAATGATACTACCCTGGGGCACACTGTATGTTATAGGGAGTTCGTCGCTCATCCAGTCACCTATTTTGACACGTGGCATTTGATAATTATCAACCCATTAAAAAAGGGTCGTAGTTGAACATATTAAATTGCTACTTGAAGACTGCGGAGTCGACATCAGGACTAACTGCCCTTTTTCCTCGTCACCAATCTCTGTATATTTTACTGCTGACACCAAAACTACAATCATAGTATACAGGGAAGTTTTATAAAAATAACAACATCACTCTTGTATTCCCCGAAGGTTTAGGCAGACCCTCATTTCACCAGTTACGAGTATGTTTAGGTCCAGGTGTTAAGGGGCGAGCTTATTACCATTAAACGGCCACAAATCCAGATTTCAGACTGTTACTGAGAAATTCCAGATGGAAAATCCAATAACGCTCTGCCTAAACCCGGAATCGATCCCAGGACCTCACGCTCAACAGTAGCGCTTGCGATCACTAGACTGACGAGGCAGTTTTTTATAAAAATGTGGCAGTTATTTTAATATATTGTGGTGTGGTCTTTCAGGCGAACGAAGTCGCGGGCAGAAGCTATATTTATAAACTTGGTATTATTATTGGACTTCCGGATACTAAACTTAACCTAAAAGATTGAAAAGTGTCAATAAATTCAGTTCAATTTATTAACACTTTTTAAATTTTTAGCAGAAGTAAATAAATCATGTTCTTTTATAAACAACTGAAAAATAATTATGACTCATTTTTTCAATGAGTGCGACATTTTGAAATTTGAATATGAAACTGATGAAATATGGTTTTTGTTTGTATGTTGATCGTAAAATAATAAATAGACTACAGTGGCCTTGTGCATGAAAACACAAAACTTCAGTTACTGAATTGACAGTTGTTTGAATTATGGTTTTGACTAGGCATAATATGATTATTTTAAATAGTTTTATCTGTAAAGAATATTCCTTTTTTATTCCAGTTCTAACATATTTTATGTTGTTTTCAAGTGTTTGTTTTAGTTTGATAAAACGTAATTATAAAAATGTAATAGTTAAATAAAAATATTTGAAGTATTGCCCTTTGCCACAAAGCGCAATACTTAAAATATTTGATCTCACTACCTCTCCTCGTCTTGTCACGGTACGGACGATAAATAGGTATTTAAATCTCAACCGAATATAATTTCATACTTTATTACAGGCTTAGGACTCAGTTTTAGTTTTATTCTTTTTAAATACATGACGATAGAGCAGTGGTGGCCCAGTGGTAACGGCCGCGACTTACGAGTTGTAGGTCGTAGTTTCGAACCCACACAGGCGCTTTAATTTGTGTAAATTATTTCATCACCACTGCTCTCAAAATGGTGAAGGAAAACATCGTGAGGACACCGGCATGTCCTAGATCCAAAAATTCGAACACATGTGACATCTACCAACCCGCACTGGACCCGCGTGTGGATTACGGCCCACTCCCTCTCACCGAGAGGAGGCCTGTGTCCCAGCAGTGGGATCATTATAGGCTGATTATGTATGTATGTTATGTAAGTACATGACTATTTACATCTTCACCTATTCTATATCTACATTTACTTACTTATATTTATCTCTCCACCATTTCAAGGTGCAGTCGGTGCCTATCTGACGGACAGGGCCGTCATCTACCCCGGTCACCAGGGAGTATGGAATCGGCAAGAGATGTCGTGCGGTGCGGTCCACAGGGATCGGTCCTGGGGCCGCATCTGTGGGACATCGGATACGACTGGGTGCTGCGCACCGACCTCCCTAGCGGCGTCAGCGTAGTGTGCTACGCTGATGACACGTTGGTCCTGGCGCCAGGAAGGTCGCACCAGGCGGCGGCCGAATTCTCGTGGCAGCGGAGTTACGCCCCGGCGTTTCACCTCCTCGCGCAACTCCAATACGTGCGCGAGGAGGTGAAACGCCGGGGCGTAACTCCGCTGCCACGAGAAATCGCGGTACAGCGGACGGAGCTCTGGCGGGATCTCATGGCGACATGGAGAGTACGGTTGTCGCAAGCCAGTGCTGGGCACGCCACAATTACGGCGATAAGTCCCCTCTTTGAGGAGTGGCTAGAGAGGCGCCACGGCGTCCTCACCTTCCACCTGACGCAGGTCCTCACCGGACACGGCAGCTTCGGGAGGTTCCTGTGTAGGATAAAGTGGGAGGAAAAGTCCGGGTGTCACCACTGTGTGGATCGCCCGGAGGACACGGTGGAGCATACGGTGGAGGTCTGCCCAGCTTGGGCAGAGCACCGCCGTGTCCTCGTGGAGGCGATCGGCGGCAGAGATCTCTCACGTCCGGCCCTGGTTCAGGCCATGGTACGGAGCGAGAGGGCATGGGCAGCCGTCACCTCCTTCTGCGAAGCAGTAGCAGCTCGCGAAGGAGGAGGCGGGACGGTTGAGGGAAAGGCATGTTTCGTGCCTTCTCGCCCCTAGCCGCCGCAGGAGACGCCCTTGGCGATGTGAATCCCGGGCGGATTTCCGGCCACCGTAGGCGCGGGCTTGCGGACGGTGAGCAATGGGTAGCTCACCGTCCGGTAAGGACCAGGCCCGGGTCGACGGCGCGTAGTTTTCCACGCGCACCTCAAAGAGATGTCGTCAGCACAAAGGTAGGGGTCCACTAGGGCCGATGCCTGCTGGGGTCGCGGGAAGGTACTAATGGGTCACTGAGGCCCCTGGCATCACAGGCAACAAGAAGGAATACGGGTGGGTTTTAGTCAGTAAGAGTCTGACACACCCTCCCGCTCCGCCCAGAGCAGGAGAAGTTATTTGATGATTTCCCGTCCAAAAAAAAAAGGTGCAGTCGGTTCTAGAAATAATTTTATAAACCTGATACCGTTGCACCTCTACGATGGCATGGGATTGTGCTGTGCCTTCCAGTTTAATGCCTTGCATTCTTCGCTCAAAATCTTACCAAATTGATTTGGTTTAGTTGGTGGAAAATGTTGTGAGTTCAACTGCTTGTACATGTACTTCACTATGAGTCGCCGCATCAGCCGAATGTTGAGCTGCAACTAATGAAACTATTCTTCGTTTCGTTTCCTCTGCCACATGTGGATCGTGGAAATAAAATTTAAATTGAGGATCGAGAAACATATATTTCCGAACGTCTTGCTTTGCTTTAACTTTACAAAACCTTCGTTTTATGTATTTATTTCCTATAAGGTCCTGACATAACGCATCTATGACTGGCATGAAAACATTCTGATGCCAGTTATATACTTTTGCCCACTTAACTCGCGTGTGACTTCTTCGCATAGATGGAGTATCTGAAATAATTGTAGACATATTTGCCACTCGTAACTGGAAATGGGGCTCATCCACGTTTACCGTCGCACTATTTAGAGGTTCCTTGAGTTGCACACATCTTTGGAGCATATAATAGGTGGAACACCACCTCGTTTGAACTTCATGTATGGTGCCGCCTTGTCCCTGGTATCGTTTCAGCTTTTCCCAGGCAATATTACTTTGCTTAAAGTGCCGGACGATTCTTTTAATTTTCTGTCAGCATTTCAGCAATTTCTTGGTTCTTCAAGATGTCATTAACTGCCAAATTTAAGGTGTGGGTACATCCACACCTTAAATGGCGCCAATATTAAAAGCACTATTGAAAGGAAACTGGTATGGAAACGTTTCCCATGTTGTAACATGGGCCAAAAGTACCTACTTTATCCGCCACATTCCATGTTATGTTATGTTATGTTATGGGTTTGGTTTCCACACTTAGTCCTTCAGGTGGACCATTGTGCGTGGGCCATAGCGGTCATTTGGTGGTTATTTCAACCAGAAGTTGATTACATCTCCTTTTCTGTTAAGAATCTCTGTGCAGGATCTGGGTGCCCCGAGGGTTTCTGTTCTAATGTGGGTGACGCCTGTGCATTCGAAGAGCACATGCACAGGGGTTTCCTCTGCCTCCATGCAAGCCCTGCATAGGGGTCTGTCCGTTATGCCTATTGTGTGGAAGTGGTTATTTAGCGAGCAGTGGCCCGTGATGGTCCCCGTCAACAGGCGCAGGCAGGATCGGCCTGGTTTAAGCGTAATAAGCGCCTGGTTAACTTACTATCTAAGGATGGCATAGCTTTGTTGTTGCCTCATTCATTTTAGCCTCCCATGTTGTAACATTTCCCATGTTACAACATGTGAAATGTTTCCATCCCAGTTTCCTTTCAATACCGCTTTTAATATTGGCGCCATTATCTGATACGGCCAAAAGTATTTTATCCGCCACATTCCATTCCTGACATGTGATCTTTACTGTGTCAGCCAATTTTTTTGCCGTATGTGTATTCAGGAGAGTAATACTGTCTAACAGGAAAGATTTGTGAGCAAACTGTTCCTCCTCGATATGCCCCGATATTTAAAAATAACAAATAACAATCGTTCCTAACAATATAATTACTGCGGCTGTTACTGTTTGTTAATTCAATAAAACAGACCCCACACAACTGTTACGAACAGGTAAAAAAATCGTTAAAAACCGTGGTAACCGCCTTTGTACCTAATTGTGTGCGAGAAGTTTAAATAAATAAATAAATAACCACGGCTGTTACTTACATACACACTCACACAAACGAAGAAATATATCAAGGTTATCAATTTTTCTGTCTTCCTCATTAATAAGAATACTGAATTAAAATAAAATATAAAATTTTAAAATTTAGAACATTATCATAGAAGTTTTTTTTTTTAAATTTCATACACAAGTGAAAAAGTTTAAGAATAAATAATATTCAAATAGTACTTATTATTGCATTTTCGATTTTATAATCATAAATTAGACTTAAATAGGTACAGCATCTTCACCTATTATAAATTCAGCTAGGTAATCGAAGCCGACTATTATTAGGTTTCAACCCATTAAGTGTACACTGTGTTGTCATTTCACTAGACTTACTGTCTATAAATGGTCAATACACAGTAACGTGTAAAACTAACCTATAGCACTGGGTTATTATTTTATAATATAGTTACTGGGTTTAAGCATAAAAAAAAAAATAAAACAAACTTATTTTATGTTCCACATTAACTGATTTCTTAATTATACAAAAATAAAACATTAATTCTTTATAGAACTGAATTAAAACTTTGCCCATTATACAACATATAAATAATGTAATTTTCAACCTATCTTAAATATTTAGTTCACAACAAAACGATTTAACAATTAAATTTTAACCGTGTTTTTTACAAAACAACATATTCGGTTACTGTGTTTTAAATTACGAGAGTAGCATAAGCATAAGCATAAGCATAATCAGTCTATAATGTTCCCACTGCTGGGACACAGGCCTCCTTTCTATGAGTGGCAGTGGGCCGTAATCCACCACGCGGGCCCAGTGCGGGTTCGTAGATGTCACATGTCTTCGAATGTTTGGTTCTAGGATAAGCCGGTTTCATGACAATGTTTTCCTTCACCGTTTTAAAAGCAGTGATGACGAAATTATTCACATAAAGTAAAGCGCCTGCCTGGGTTCGAACCCGCGACATATAACTCGTTAGTCGGGGCCGTTACAACTGGGCCACCACTGCTCTCTACGAGGGCAAGACACGGCAAAGCTTTAAGACCTCCCGGTTTATTCTGTAAAAATCTCACCGTGAAAACTTAGGTGAAGTGAGCTTGAAGTAAGCTGTCATTCCACCTGATGCACAGATCCTCTCTCTCCAGACAGACAGTTCAATGTTTGTAAATATGTGAGCAACATTTACCTATCACATAATTAATTTATCTGTCATTGCTTATTTTTTAATTCTTTTTACCTATTGTGTTGAAGTAATTTTATTCTAGGGGCATCGTCTTCATATACAATTATATAATTAATGTATAGGTACATTAATTATATAATTATATGTGAAGACAAAACAATTTACAAAATATTGTAAAAAAATTTAAAACGGTATTGTTGGGACTTTCTTCACCATACGAAACTACCTTTTGGAAGGGGCTACTAGAATCAATTCTATTTCTTTTGTAAATTTTGAAGTTCAAAAGTGCCTATTTGAAATAAATAATTTGACTTTTACTTCAAGCTCACTTCATCTTAGTTTTCTCGGTAAGATCGTTACAGAGTAGATCGGCTGAACAAAATACTTTTGCTATATCATGTAGTTCACACTCCTAGATATACATAACCTACATATATTACAATCTACATTTACGTACGTACTATTGGCAAAACTTAAGCATGCTCACTTTAGAAAATATTTCTGCGGCAAGCGCAGCTAGTGACAAACCACACCCCTTCCTGGTTTCGTCCAATTAGAGACAATATGAATTTGTGTGAGTATAGGGCGTGTAACAAAAAATATAAATATGTGTGGTATGTTGGTTACTCACTGCACTCGAGCCGGTATTATTCGCGCGAGCCGAGGGCGAGCGAGCGCGATAAGGGAGTCGAGTGTGTGCGCGTTTCATACGACGGTTTTCAACTTGAGAGGAAAAAAAGAGACTGGTATTGTTATTAGTTTCGTACGCCGCCGCGCCGCTAGGTATTTCTCTCTAGATTTTGCAGGCAACAGGCTGTCACTAGCGTTTCGTGCCTAGATTAGTATTTCCGGGGGGTTAAATCTACGCGTTGCTCTTCGCTCTTCTTTCCTAATTGAAGTCAACATTTTTGATAATAATTAACCACACAATGAAAACGTTAACAAGTATTTCTGGAAAATACCGCGCTTGTTTTGTTTATCCCGCGCGCCGCAGGTGTAAATAAAGGCGCTGGAAAAACCGCTAAACAGCCTATATAAAAAATATAATAAACAAAATAATGTTTTGAATAAGCAAATTAAGGTTAATATGTAGTGAAAAATATATAATTTTATGAAATGATGATAATTTTGATGATTGATTTATCTGATGTAACGAATTTTTTTTTCTCAAAAATATTCATTGTTTTTGGACAAAAACTGCGTATATTGAAAAAAGAAATGTAAAGTAAAAATACTTCTGTATAATAAGCTGAATTTCTGAGTCACTTTACAAGTAAGTGTGTTGAAGAAATATTTCGTAATTTTTTGCGACCGTATTTTATGGCCGTTCTATAAAGCCGATCTATTGTTTAACCAGATGTTCTGACGTTCCCACTGAATAACAATGGTGCTTAGATAATGAAGTTATTTTTATTGCAGTTGCAAAAGTAGCGACAGCAATAATAAAAAAATCTGATAACATTGTATAAACTGCGCCAAGTAATGGTTCAAATACTACTGTAAGTAATTTTGCTATTTTAATCAAAACAGCAATAAAAGAAAGAGATAGCAAATGACAATTTCTAACAAAACTACGTAACTTGCTTCGTTTTAGGGTTCCGTAGTCAACAAGGAACTCTTATAGTTTCGCCATGACCGTCTGTCTGTCTGTCTGTCCCCGGCTTAGCTCACAGACTCTTACTAGAAAGCTGTAATTTGGCAAAGTGGTAAACAAAAATGCTAAATAAAGTTTTTTTAGGATACGCGTATAGCAATACCAATAATACATTTTCTAAACCAAACGGAAGATATTAGTACGAAATTACTTCTTGTCAACAATAACAATTCATAAAGCGCTCTCGCTGGCCGTGCCCATTAAAAAAATGTCTTACAAACAAGTGAGCATAGCACGCGCCTAGTGTGACTGTCACACACACTATACATAATTACATTAATACAAACACGGCTAAAATACGCTTCATGCATCCCATTGGCCAAAACGCTTGCATCGGGCGATCGAGTCGTGAGCCGTGCTATACGATTATCGCCTTAGAGGTGAGCATGCGGAAGATTGGCCGATAGTACACAAGATTGATACCACAAGCCACTATCTCCAGTTCGCAATTTGTCACAAAAGCACACATGAAAGCAACTCTAGCTCACGCTATGCACCGATGTTCTATTATTGTAAATAGTAGAGTTACACCTATTATAGTAAAACTATCGATAGTATCGTGATTTTTCGATAGTTTTAATAATAGATGCACAGATATCATACGTGCAAACATCATTCATCATTGCAACACAATGTCAAAACATAATATTATTACTTAGATTAGTACACTCAGGGGTAGCACTTGGCTTTGGCCCGTGGCTTAGCTGTGACTCTACAAAAATGTATACCAACAAATAATAATAATAATAACTCCACCGCAGCGCCGTATCTCTACGTTGATGTCGTGGTGGGGCTTCCGCGCTTTGAACTCTGGGTTTGTGCCGGTAGTGTTTACTTTGCCGGAACAGGTCTAGGGCTTGAGCCAGACCAAGAGAGATACAGAAATCTGCAGGGCAGCATGTGGTGAGCTGTTGGACAGTAGCGACCCCACGGAACCTATCTCCCGGGAGAGGTCTTGTTCCTCATCTCTGGCATGCCTTATTGGCCGGCTGGAGTGAACACTGACGAGTAACAGAGCTCCTACCTCATTCAAGCCTTTATTAGCCGGCTTGAGAGGAGATTCGCAAGAGCAAACGTGCTTGGAGGAAGGAAGTATTTTAGTAAGTGCTATTAGGGATGACTATTTTCCGGGCTCTGGGATTGTTCTGATAGCTGTGAACCTCTCCACTCCTTAAGCACCTCAAAACAAGTTGTCCCCTCGTGGCTACGTCACTATGTGCTAGCGACCGGTTCTCGGGGGCCCATTATTGTGTGTGCAAGTCACCCCCTGCCATTTTATCCATGTACGAGTATTACATAACGTTGATCAGGCTGGGCACATAGTGCTTCAATAGTTTTAGGTTATGAATCCACTATACCCACCCAAACTCATAGCCCAATATGTTTTGTTTCCATGTTCTGCAATAGTGCTGCACCAACCGGGGATTGTTCTTGGGTGCATTTGCACATTACATACAGGGATAATCGTCACTGCGTCAGTTGGTGCCTCAACACTTAAGATTGTCTGGCTTCGGCCCTTCGTACGCCTTCCAAAGGTCGGGGACCCCAGGGTCCCGAGATATGTCAAAGATATAATAATAAACCATTTATTTTCAGGTCAGAAAGACCCATAAATACCTTAACCTAAGTATACATATAACAACAATTGTGTTTTAATGAGTTGATCATCATCTGCCTAAACTTTTCCCAACTATGTTGAGGTCGGCTTCCAGTCTAACTGGATGCAGCTGAATACCAGTAATTATATGGAGCGACTGCCCATCTGACCTCCACAATCCAGTTACTAGGTAACACGATACTCCTTGGTAAGACTGATTATGAGATCTTCGGGCTTCTGACGACCCGTAAAAAATGCATAGGGGTCTGTCCGTTATGCCTATTGTGTGGAAGTGGTTATTTAGCGAGCAGTGGCCCGTGATGGTCCCCGTCAACAGGCGCAGGCAGGATCGGCCTGGTTTAAGCGTAATAAGCGCCTGGTTAACTTACTATCTAAGGATGGCATAGCTTTGTTGTTGCCTCATTCATTTTAGCCTCCCATGTTGTAACATTTCCCATGTTACAACATGTGAAATGTTTCCATCCCAGTTTCCTTTCAATACCGCTTTTAATATTGGCGCCATTATCTGATACGGCCAAAAGTATTTTATCCGCCACATTCCATTCCTGACATGTGATCTTTACTGTGTCAGCCAATTTTTTTGCCGTATGTGTATTCAGGAGAGTAATACTGTCTAACAGGAAAGATTTGTGAGCAAACTGTTCCTCCTCGATATGCCCCGATATTTAAAAATAACAAATAACAATCGTTCCTAACAATATAATTACTGCGGCTGTTACTGTTTGTTAATTCAATAAAACAGACCCCACACAACTGTTACGAACAGGTAAAAAAATCGTTAAAAACCGTGGTAACCGCCTTTGTACCTAATTGTGTGCGAGAAGTTTAAATAAATAAATAAATAACCACGGCTGTTACTTACATACACACTCACACAAACGAAGAAATATATCAAGGTTATCAATTTTTCTGTCTTCCTCATTAATAAGAATACTGAATTAAAATAAAATATAAAATTTTAAAATTTAGAACATTATCATAGAAGTTTTTTTTTTTAAATTTCATACACAAGTGAAAAAGTTTAAGAATAAATAATATTCAAATAGTACTTATTATTGCATTTTCGATTTTATAATCATAAATTAGACTTAAATAGGTACTTACAGCATCTTCACCTATTATAAATTCAGCTAGGTAATCGAAGCCGACTATTATTAGGTTTCAACCCATTAAGTGTACACTGTGTTGTCATTTCACTAGACTTACTGTCTATAAATGGTCAATACACAGTAACGTGTAAAACTAACTTATAGCACTGGGTTATTATTTTATAATATAGTTACTGGGTTTAAGCATAAAAAATAAAATAAAACAAACTTATTTTATGTTCCACATTAACTGATTTCTTAATTATACAAAAATAAAACATTAATTCTTTATAGAACTGAATTAAAACTTTGCCCATTATACAACATATAAATAATGTAATTTTCGACCTATCTTAAATATTTAGTTCACAACAAAACGATTTAACAATTAAATTTTAACCGTGTTTTTTACAAAACAACATATTCGGTTACTGTGTTTTAAATTACGAGAGTAGCATAAGCATAAGCATAAGCATAATCAGTCTATAATGTTCCCACTGCTGGGACACAGGCCTCCTTTCTATGAGTGGCAGTGGGCCGTAATCCACCACGCGGGCCCAGTGCGGGTTCGTAGATGTCACATGTCTTCGAATGTTTGGTTCTAGGATAAGCCGGTTTCATGACAATGTTTTCCTTCACCGTTTTAAAAGCAGTGATGACGAAATTATTCACATAAAGTAAAGCGCCTGCCTGGGTTCGAACCCGCGACATATAACTCGTTAGTCGGGGCCGTTACAACTGGGCCACCACTGCTCTCTACGAGGGCAAGACACGGCAAAGCTTTAAGACCTCCCGGTTTATTCTGTAAAAATCTCACCGTGAAAACTTAGGTGAAGTGAGCTTGAAGTAAGCTGTCACTCCACCTGATGCACAGATCCTCTCTCTCCAGACAGACAGTTCAATGTTTGTAAATATGTGAGCAACATTTACCTATCACATAATTAATTTATCTGTCATTGCTTATTTTTTAATTCTTTTTACCTATTGTGTTGAAGTAATTTTATTCTAGGGGCATCGTCTTCATATACAATTATATAATTAATGTATAGGTACATTAATTATATAATTAATGTACCTATACATTAATTATATAATTGTAAAGTTGAAATGTTGAAGTAATTTTATTCTAGGGGCATCGTCTTCATATACAATTATATAATTAATGTACATTAATTATATAATTAATGTACCTATACATTAATTATATAATTGTATATGAAGACGATGCCCCTAGAATAAAATTACTTCAACACAATAGGTAAAAAGAATTAAAAAATAATTAAATTAATTATATAATTATATGTGGAGACAAAACAATTTACAAAATATTGTAAAAAAATTTAAAACGGTATTGTTGGGACTTTCTTCACCATACGAAACTACCTTTTGGAAGGGGCTACTAGAATCAATTCTATTTCTTTTGTAAATTTTGAAGTTCAAAAGTGCCTATTTGAAATAAATAATTTGACTTTTACTTCAAGCTCACTTCATCTTAGTTTTCTCGGTAAGATCGTTACAGAGTAGATCGGCTGAACAAAATACTTTTGCTATATCATGTAGTTCACACTCCTAGATATACATAACCTACATATATTACAATCTACATTTACGTACGTACACAAGATTGATACCACAAGCCACTATCTCCAGTTCGCAATTTGTCACAAAAGCACACATGAAAGCAACTCTAGCTCACGCTATGCACCGATGTTCTATTATTGTAAATAGTAGAGTTACACCTATTATAGTAAAACTATCGATAGTATCGTGATTTTTCGATAGTTTTAATAATAGATGCACAGATATCATACGTGCAAACATCATTCATCATTGCAACACAATGTCAAAACATAATATTATTACTTAGATTAGTACACTCAGGGGTAGCACTTGGCTTTGGCCCGTGGCTTAGCTGTGACTCTACAAAAATGTATACCAACAAATAATAATAATAATAATAACTCCACCGCAGCGCCGTATCTCTACGTTGATGTCGTGGTGGGGCTTGCGCGCTTTGAACTCTGGGTTTGTGCCGGTAGTGTTTACTTTGCCGGAACAGGTCTAGGGCTTGAGCCAGACCAAGAGAGATACAGAAATCTGCAGGGCAGCATGTGGTGAGCTGTTGGACAGTAGCGACCCCACGGAACCTATCTCCCGGGAGAGGTCTTGTTCCTCATCTCTGGCATGCCTTATTGGCCGGCTGGAGTGAACACTGACGAGTAACAGAGCTCCTATCTCATTCAAGCCTTTATTAGCCGGCTTGAGAGGAGATTCGCAAGAGCAAACGTGCTTGGAGGAAGGAAGTATTTTAGTAAGTGCTATTAGGGATGACTATTTTCCGGGCTCTGGGATTGTTCTGATAGCTGTGAACCTCTCCACTCCTTAAGCACCTCAAAACAAGTTGTCCCCTCGTGGCTACGTCACTATGTGCTAGCGACCGGTTCTCGGGGGCCCATTATTGTGTGTGCAAGTCACCCCCTGCCATTTTATCCATGTACGAGTATTACATAACGTTGATCAGGCTGGGCACATAGTGCTTCAATAGTTTTAGGTTATGAATCCACTATACCCACCCAAACTCATAGCCCAATATGTTTTGTTTCCATGTTCTGCAATAGTGCTGCACCAACCGGGGATTGTTCTTGGGTGCATTTGCACATTACATACAGGGATAATCGTCACTGCGTCAGTTGGTGCCTCAACACTTAAGATTGTCTGGCTTCGGCCCTTCGTACGCCTTCCAAAGGTCGGGGACCCCAGGGTCCCGAGATATGTCAAAGATATAATAATAAACCATTTATTTTCAGGTCAGAAAGACCCATAAATACCTTAACCTAAGTATACATATAACAACAATTGTGTTTTAATGAGTTGATCATCATCTGCCTAAACTTTTCCCAACTATGTTGAGGTCGGCTTCCAGTCTAACTGGATGCAGCTGAATACCAGTAATTATATGGAGCGACTGCCCATCTGACCTCCACAATCCAGTTACTAGGTAACACGATACTCCTTGGTAAGACTGATTATGAGATCTTCGGGCTTCTGACGACCCGTAAAAAAAGTCACAGATCTACAAATAACAGCCGGGACCAACGGCTTAAAGCGCTTTCCGATGCATGGAGGGGTCTTGGTTTGTAAAGATGGTCACTCATCCACGGAGCAACCGCTGCAAACGTAGCTTAACCTGAACTATTAACTCGTGCGGCTGTTATTACTTATCCACTTCTTTTGTTATACTTATACACTATGACATTAATATTTACTTTTTGAAGTATTATATTCTTTTTTTAAATTATTGTGAATGTGAAGACTATGTGGATTATTGTTTTTATTATTTCTCTCATTTAGTTTTCATCTTAGTCTGGCAGTTTGAGTCATTTATGCGGCCTACTCAAATGTCCTTTCTTTGGTATTGTTCGTCGAATCGTTGAGCTCCTTAAGTTCTGAGTTGAGCTGCACGATTACTGACAAATGCGTGCACTGACTGAATAGGTCCACTCAATCTGTGTGATTTTTTCCTCAAAAGACCATTTCAGACACCAATCTACATGGCCTTCACATGATCTGACCAAGATTATGTCTGGACTTTAAAAGAGACTGTGACTCCTGAGTTTGTTTCGGCCTTTCTTCTCAGAGTAGTCAGATAGGAAACGCCGAGCTCATCTAGTTTTTTTTCTAAGTATGATTGACGTGTAAAAGTGTTTGTATAAACCTACTTACAGAAAATAAAATCATATCATATCATCATCATATCATATCATATCATCATATCATATCACAAGCCCCTCAGTTTTAATGAGTCGACATTGAGTTTAAATTAGTAATGTGCAGCAATAAAGTTTCGGGTTGTATTAAATACCTACGAATGGCGATAGAATATCGATGGTGATCGATGACGGTGATAGAAGATCAATTACAATAATAACAGTGTCGATGTTGAGTGTGATAGCTAGATACTATCGATGCCTATTATTTTTAACTTGCAAACAAGGTAAAATATCGATGGTTAAACTATCGATAGTCGTGCAACACTAGAAGTATCACCTATATTTGCGTAGTTGACAAGCAGTTAATTATATTGTATCGACTACTATTATCCGTGCAAAGATTGAGGCTTTTTGACTACCGCATTGTTTAATAGATCGGTGAGGTTACGACTTATGATAGTAGTGGGAACAGTGAGGTTTTTGTCGGTAGGAGTCCGAAATAACCCTCTGTTCTGCCAAGACGGAGGGTATCCATGAGGATTTCCCCACGGAAAAAAAAGGTTAACAACGTGGTTTCGCAAACTAGATACTCGTTCTTGTTTTAAATCTAAACGTATTATTAATTAAACTCTCTTTTCGTTTCTGTGTGACCACGTTGTTCTTTTAATTGGTCAAGAACAGCTAATGAGACACAATGGATTTTCTATTGTTTGACTCCGAATCGGAGTCGCGCGGGGCTTTACAGGTTCTGTGGAGCCTCAACTACACCGAAAAGGTACCCTTTTCGGTGTAGTTGGAGTTTGAGTTTTAGCGGTGCACTGTATGCAGTAGGGTGTGAGACTAGCCAGACTATGGGTTGCTACTGAAAAATTCCAGATGGTAAATCCCAATAACACTATGCCCGACGTGGAGAATAGGCTCTACTTTTTATGTAGGTTATGTAGAAGGACCGACAGTTACAGGCAATTTCCTACAAGAAGTGTTTTATTAGCAACAACAATGAAGTTTGCATTATTACATTATTATTATTTTAATTTCCAAGGCTTAAGTTATAAGCGGTGACCCCCACATAACGTCTGCAATTTTCCAGCGAATGACATCGCTGAAACATTACTAATGAAAGTAAGTTAGTGTGTTTTTTGACACCGAAAAGTCAACCCCGCTGCCATCATTTTCTTGACAGCCGTCATTGCGGCCATTATGTAGGAAACCGTAACCGCTCAGCCTATTATAATGCCTAAAGTCTGTTATAGACTGAGTTGAAGCAGATGAAGTCATTCATCTGCTCCAACTCAGCCTATAACAGTCCACTGCTGGACATAGCCCTCTCCCAGGCTGCACCACAACACCCTGTCCTCCACCTTCCGCATCCAGTCTGTCCCAGCCTCATTTTTAAGGTCGACGGTCCATCTAGCTGGGGGTCATCCCACACTATGCTTGCCGATACGCGGTCTCCACTCCAGGACTCGTCTGCTCCACCGGCCATCGGTCTTTCGACAAATATGGCCAGGCCACTGCCACTTCTATTTGCTTACTCTGCAGGCTATGTCGGTAACTGCGGTTATCTTCCAGATAACTTCATTTCTGATATTATCCTTCAAAGAATCTCCGAGCATAGCCCGCTCCATAGCGCGCTGAGTGACCTTGAATTACGTTACGATATATAGTGCCGAAACGTGGACACTAATAATCGGGCTGGTCCATAAATTCATCTGTTTACTTTGAAAAAATTGCCATTTTGTGTATGGGGAAAACCAACCGCAATCTGGCATTTGATACTCGTAGTTTGATTAAACAATCTATGTTGATGTTGTTATGTTCATGATACCTACAATAATGTGGTTTAAAGCAAAGATTGAATCAGTCATCCGACTGATTCAATCTTAGCTTTTAATTTTATGAACCGATTTTTGTCTTAGATGTCCTGCAACAGTAGATCAAAATAATATGCAGTATTACTAATGATGAACACAAAAGATTCTTAGATAAATACATACATAAACTGACGCCTTATTCCCATGGGGGTAGGCCGAAAGTGTAGAACGCCACCTGCTACGCTCCTTACATACTAGTTTTGCTTCGTTTACGTTCATACATCTGGTGATACACGCACGCCGGTTGAGACTACTACACACCTGCCCTTCCTGAAGAACATCACCAATAAGGTCACTTATGTGCTTCTAGGGCGTCACCTTCCGGCGTTTCCACTCACATCTGCCTTGTTAGTCGCCTTTCATGCATCCTCTCAACATGACCAAACCATCTAAGCTTAAAAAAGATTCTCAACAAATAAATACGAGTAAGTACCTACTGTATTTTGATAATAAAACATGGATTGAGTTGTACCCAAATAATCCTCAACAAGAATAACACTACCTATGTAGGTATATGTTTTTACGAAAACGCACATAACAGATATTGATTAAAAATACCTTCTGTTATGATGACTGATAATATATCTACTAATCAAATACCTACAATGAACTACGATATTCTCTTAGTATTGTATATTTGTATGGAACATGTGTGAGAACTTGGTACCTACCTACTATAAAGCTACCATTTACTGGGTATGTCTTTAATTGACTTGAATGTGCCCTGGCGGCTGAGAGTATGTCATGCTTACTCAAATGTCTCGCTGGTGGTGGCGTGTGTGTTGGATCATTAATTTTCTTCAACAGGTTGAGCTGAATAGTGCTGATGGCGCCGTCAGTAGGGACTGGTCATTTCTTAGCTGCCACGGCTTATTTTAATTTTTCAATTATTTTTATCTTTTTATTACGGACACTTTTAACGTGCACGTCTTTCTACATTGTTATCACATGTACCTATAATTTCAACATGAATGATGTAACCAATATTTTTGTAACAATATTTTAATTTGAAAGACTGTTCGTGGAGTTTCTTGCTCGTTCTTCTCCATACGAACCTACTACGCTTTGGAATGGGCAACTAGTTTCATCTTTCTGACTGACCGACCCCTTGACAATTCAAATGTGCCTCTATTTGGTTTATTTGAAATAAATGCTTTGAGTTTGAGTTTGAATGGGAACATGCAGTTTACATAAAATGTAAACGTTAACAAATAACTTTTTATTAATTATTCAAACGTGACATGGCGGATAATGGGATTTACCCAATTATGTATAAGTTTATATTTCCTTGTTTAGGTGCAGATTAATTAGGTATAGATTATATCAATAGCTGTTAACTTTACCTACGACATCTTTATGTTTATAAGAAACTGACTGGGGTTAAGTGTTAACTGGAATCAAAGTTCCTTAATAAACTGCGAAACAATCTAACAAGACACGAGTGAAATATAACTAAATCGATTGCTTGTTTTAATATGCTTAGTATGATTGCAGCCGGGCATTGACCTCACAATGATCCCATTGCGGCAATATTTACATTACCTACTTTTTTTGCTTATTTTTTTATACTTTTTTAATAAGAGATCTACACGGATACTGTAACGTTACGATAGGCCGGAGGGCCAGTCGTAAGTCACATTTAAAAATTAAAATTAGTAACAATGATTATAAAAAGGTAAGTATGTGTAAGAAGAGTTCTATTAGGCTTCAGAGTGTCGTATCTCGGGACGTTTAGACGACAGGATACAGGATCGGCAGGCAGAAGTGAGACAGGATCGGCAGACATTAGTGGAATAGGCCTGGCAGATGAGGCGGAGTATGAAGACGAGGCTGGTATTTCTCAAGTCGTAGTGGATCAAGCAGCCGTAGTCGGCAACTTTGTCCCAGTAAGTAAAACGTCCTTTTGTTAGCAAGAGGTTTGGTGGTGTATTGATGTGTGCTGTTTCACACTAGCAGGAGAGTTGACCTAGTGTTAGAAGGGCTCTCCGTCCAGTAGTGAACAGGGAAGAGGGCGGCATTGTCTAGATCTAGCCAATATGGCAGACAGTGGAAGCGCCCTAAAGCACCTCACGCTTCACGGGAGGAGGGTATCGACCTCCCATGACACGCAGGAGTGGCCGGCTGTGGCGTTCCACGCCACGCGACTATAACGCCTCTAGTATTAGAGACCTCCCAAAGGTGTACGGTAAGAGGCAATGGAGGGCGAATCACAAATCTCACACTTTTTGAGTTTCACTTTTTAAATCATTTGATATTTGAGCACATTACATTGATAAGTCACTAGCACATAAAAAGTTTCTAAAAATATGGGCCAATATTCGCATTATGAAAGCAAACTTTGCCGATGAAAAGTGGCCTGAACGAAGCCTTTTTTTTTTTTTTGAGTGGGAAATCATCAAATAACTTCTCCCGCTCTGGGCGGAGCGGGAGGGTGTGTCAGACTCTTACTGACTAAAACCCACCCGTATTCCTTCTTGTTGCCTGTGTTGCGGGGGCCTCGGTGACCCATAAGTACCTTCCCGCGACCCCGGCAGGCATCGGCCCTAGTGGACCCCTACTATGTGCTGACGACATCTCTTTGAGGCGCGCGTGGAATACAACGCGCCGTCGACCCGGGCCTGGTCCTTACCGGACGGTGAGCTACCCATTGCTCACCGTTCGCAAGCCCGCGCCTACGGTGGCCGGAAATCCGCCCGGGATTCCCGACGCCCTGGGCGTCTCCTGCGGCGGCTAGGGGCGAGAGGGCGCGAAACTTGCCTTTCCCTCAACCGTCCCGCCTCCTCCTTCGCGAGCATTACTGCTTCGCAGAAGGAGGTGACGGCTGCCCATGCCCTCTCGCTCCGTACCATGGCCTGAACCAGGGCCGGACGCGAGAGGTCTCTGCCGCCGATCGCCTCCAAGAGGACACGGCGGTGCTCTGCCCAAGCCGGGCAGACCTCCACCGTATGCTCCACCGTGTCCTCCGGGCGATCCACACAGTGGTGACACCCGGACGTTTCCTCCCGCCTTATCCGACACAGGAACCTCCCGAAGCTGCCGTGTCCGGTGAGGACCTGCGTCAGGCGGAAGGTGAGGACGCCGTGGCGCCTCTCCAGCCACTCCTCAAAGAGGGGACTTATCGCCGCAATCGTGGCGTGCCCAGCAATGGGTTGCGACAACCGTACTTTCCATGACGCCATGAGATCCCGCCGGAGCTCCGTCCGCTGTGCCGCGATTTCTCGCGGCAGCGGACTTACGCCCCGGCGTTTCGCCTCCTCGCGCCACTCCCATACGTGCGCGGGGGTTTTGCCTCCAGATCCCATGGCGGCAATCCGGCAAGGAGGCTCGCTGCCTCACAGGAGACCGTGCGGTATCCCCGAACCATCCGGATGGCCATGACCCTTTGGGCCGCGCTCAACCGGCGGGCTGGCCGCAGCGCCAGAGAGCGCGCCCATACAGGAGCCCCGTAGAGGGCCATGGACCGCACGACCCCCGCGTAGAGCCTCCGGCAGGAGGCGTTTGGACCCCCTAGATTGGGCAGGAGCCGCTTCAATGCAGCACCCGCCCGCTCCAGTTTGGGAGCCAAACGTCGGAAATGCTCCACGAAGTTCCACCGGCTGTCGAGGACGAGTCCCAGGTACTTCATCGTCGACTCGACGCCGATAGAAACCCCTCCTACCGTTATTTGGGACCCCAACGGTGGCGCGTTCCGAGGACCATGAAAACACATAACTTCTAGTTAAACATTTATAATCAAACCAGTGCTCACGAGGAGGCTTATTTCGAATGGTTTTGTACCAAATGCATTTTTGTTTGCATATTTCATTGAAATATTCTTTCAATTACTTACAAATAATTCCGTTCCGTTCCGGTTCCGTGTGGTGCCGGACGTAAAGAATAGCACCATCCCATTTCTTCCCGCGGGTGTGTTTATAAAAGGCGACTAAGGGACTAGACTACTAGAGAATGGGCAGCAGCGTTCTCTATGCATTTTAACACCATACTGCGATTGCCAACCCGCCTGCCAAGCGTGGCGATTATGGCAACCCTCATGGTAAACATGACCTCCATATTGGGGGAGGCCTATGTCCAGCAGTGGACATCTTTCGGCTGGAATGACAATGACTTGATGACTTACAAATAGCTTATTCGTACTTATTCGGAAACTCGATGATTACCAAAGCGCATACTTTAAGTGGTAGGTGCTATAAGAGGGGTTCCTAAACCCGGGATGTAGCTTATTAATATGTAACGGGACTGCTTTCCTTTTTATTATCCTTACTAATATTATAAATGCGAAAGTGAGTTTGTTTGTTACGTTTTCACGCTAAAACTGCTAAACGGATTTGAATGAAATTTGGCACATGAGTAGACCATGACCTGGATCAGGACATATCGTAATTTTTACCCCAATATTCTTACGGGATCGAGACTTATGCGCGATAAACCGCGGGGCGAAGCTAATAGTTAATAAAAATTGTTCATTAGTCATATTTCGTGAAGTGATTATAATGACCAACCGATCTATTCCGTTTAAATCCCACCTGGTGATAGAGATTATGTTTTCATGGTAAGATTTTACGGAATTGATCCGCTTTTAGTATAGTTACAAATGCTATGTATTCATAAAATAATTACAAATTTACAAGGCACCTTATTTAAGGTCCTTACACTTATCATATCTTTATCAATATTAAACCAGAAAATCAAAGAAGACACTAATGAGTAAGCTCTTAAAACAACTTAAGTTAACCTTGGTTTAATTTAACTCGGTTACATATAACCGCAGAGTGACCGATATCATAATACGGTCACCTAACCACAAAATAATACGTTAACCCGAGCATTATAAGTAATGTTATTGATGTATTAATAATATTATTGTATTATTTCTAATTATATTACTAAGAACAGATACGAGTACCATGTACATTCTTCAATTGTTGTGTCGCATTTATATTTATGAAAACTGAAACTGGAAATAACGCATGGTTGATGACGCATTTCAATATCTCTTTTTGTAGTGAACTTATAAATGATTCAGAGTTTCATATGAAACAAACCGTGTTCCCGATAGAATTTCGTATCGGCAGAAATGACGAACTTCACACAAAATTTCAATGGATGAATTTTCAAAAATCCTGGATGCCCTGGTCTGAGTTCGCCTTCATTAGAGACCATCCTTTAGTGGCGTGAGATTTTTTAGGGCAATTTCATAACCCCCCTCCCCCTTAGTGATACGTTATAGTCTACGCCTTCTCCCCCGCTCCCAGCATCACGTGTATTTTACACTAGCTTTTGCCCGCGTCTTCGCCCACGTGAAGCTTGGAGATGATCTCACGGGAAAGTACTAACGGCATAAAAAGTATCCATCCTATGTGTATAAAATATCTGTGCGCCAAATTTCATCCAAATGCGTTTAGCCATTTTTGCATGATTGAGTAACCAACCACGAAAATTTCTAATGGGAACCTGGGGACCTTTTGAAGGCGTACGAGGGCCGAAGCCAACTCGCAGAGGCCCGTTAAGACGCTTTTAATGATATGAGGTACCAACCGACGATTATCCCTGTACGTACGGTACGGTATAAAGTTACTTCAAGGGGATCTTTTCTGAGAGATTCGCTTCGCACCTCACTAACAGTTCGCATACAATTCGAAAGAGAAATCATATTTTTAAGTGCCCTGTCCAGCGCTAAGCACGCGTTATTCTAGCCAAATGTAACTGTGACAATAATTATAATGTAATAATAATAATAAAGGCCTTTATTCCGAAATACTAACATTTCCACTTAAACTCAGAAAATAATTAAAAACTAAAAAATGCCTCTTAATTCGGCGTGCCTATTGCAAAGGCCTCCTCCAACGATTTCCACTGTTGCCTGTCTTGAGCAACCCTTCTCCAGTTTGGTACTGCTGTCAATTATATTTCGTCTTCCCACCTTGTCTCTTATCTTCTTCGTCTTCTTTTGCCGTCCCTTTGGTACCATTCAGTTACTCTCTTGCTCCACTTGCTTCATTTTATCGCGCATCATAATATAATGTCCTGCCCACCTCCACTTCTGTTGATCGATTCTCATGAGTATGTCGGGGAGTTTTGTCATTTTCCTTCGATAATCTTATCTAATCTTATTTCTAATATTATCTAATTATAAAATACTATTCCAATTAATTTTAAGACATCAAATTTGATCGTTATTGAACCAATTTGACGTAATGGTGAAACATGTAGCACTGCACTGTCATCGCTGGAGGAGCGCAGTACAGTACCTTAATACTGTAATAAATAAAACGCCTGTTTGAAGTACAAATAGGTTAATTATTTGGATCTTTGAATACCTTACATAACATCACGCCTCGTCCTTGCCCCCGAAGGGTTGGGCAGAGGTGTACCTGTAGTACACCCACATTTCGCCAGTTATGATTAAGTCCCATGTAATAGGGGGCGAGCCTATTGCCATCAACCAGGCATAAATCCACATTCCGGGCTGTTACTGAAAAATTCCAGATAGAAAAACCCAATAACACTTTGCCCGACCCGGGAATGACGGTGCCTTGTCAATATATCTGTGAAAACATCATGTACGTATGGAAAAATCTACATCTTTTTAGTAAAAGAGGTGAAAGACACAATTATATCACTAGAAATAGGGACCAATTAGTTCAACCAGGTTTCAGGCTGGCTAAAGTAGACTCATCTTTCATGGGTACTGTTTAAAATGTTACAATACAATACCTCCCCACATACTTCAACTGAATGAACCAAAATTTAAATCTTGTATAAAACGCACACTATGCAGCCAAGCATATTATAAGTTGGGGGATTACATCGCTGATAAAAATGCTTGGCTCAACGTCGGTCCTGCTCCACAAGGCGCAAAAACTAATTGATTAGCAATTGAAAATAGTGTTGGAGCTGCTGAAGAATTTCAAAAACTATCATATATATCATATCATATATTGCATTGTATAAATTCAATCTCTTAGTATCGTATAGTTGCACAGCACATTGCTATGTGAGTACTATGTACTATAAAGCTGCCATTTACTGGATACGTCTATCAATGATTTGAATGTACCCGTTGGATACGTCTTTCATTGACTTGAATGTGGCAGGCTTTTTTTTTGGGTGGGAAATCATCAAATCACTTCTCCCGCTTTGGGCGGAGCGGAAGGGTGTGTCAGACTCTTACTGACTAAAACCCACCCGTATTCCTTCCGTTACCTGTGTTGCCAGGGGCCTCGGTGACCCTTTAGACCTTCCCGCGACCCCGGCAGGCATCGGCCCTAGTGGACCTCTACATTTGTGCTGACTACATCTCTTTGAGGCGCGCGTGGAATACAACGTGCCGTCGACCCGGGCCTAGTCCTTACCAGATGGTGAGCTACCCATTGCTCACCATCCGCAAGCCAGCGCCTACGGTGGCCGGCAATCCGCCCGGGATTCCCGACGCCTAGGGCGTCTCCCGCGGCGGCTAGGGGCGAGAGGGCGTGAAATTTGCCTTTCCCTCAACCATCCCGCCTCCTCCTTCGCGAGCATTACTGCTTCGCAGAAGGAGGTGACGGCTGCCCATACCTTCTCGCTCCGTACCATCGCCTGAACCAGGGCTGGATGCGAGAGATCTCTGCCGCCGATCGCCTCCACGAGGACACGGCGGTGCTCTGCCCAAGCCGGGCAGACCTCCACCGTATGCTCCACCGTGTCCTCCGGTCGATCCACACATGGTTACACCCGGGCGTTTCCTCCCGCCTTATCCGACACAGGAACCTCCCGAAGCTGCCGTGTCCGGTGAGGACCAGCGTCAGGCAGAAGGTGAGGACGCCGTGGCGCCTCTCTAGCCACTCAAAGAGGGGTCTTATCGCTGGGAGGATGTCGTGCTCACTCTAATGTCTCGCTGATGGTGGCGCGTGTGTTGGATCATTTAGCTCCCTTCAAAATGGTTGAGCTGAATGGTGCTAATCAATGCGTCATGTTCGCGAACGGGCGCCGTCAGTAGAGACTGGTCACCTTTTAGCTTTAATTTTGGCTTATTTTAATTTTTGAATTTCTTTTTTTTTAGTTAGTCTTTTTATTACGGACGCTTTTACGTTTTGCATCGTTCTCACATGTATAATTTCAAAATGAATGAGTAAACAATATTTTGTAAACATAATACGTTGATTTAAAAGAATGTCCGTGGAGTTTCTTGCCCGTTCTTCTCCATAGGTACCGTCTACGCTTTGGAAAGGGCAACTAGCTTCATCTTTCTGACTGACCGACCGACCACTTGACAATTCAAAAGTGCCTGTAATTCGTTTATTTGAAATAAATACTTTGAGTTTGAGTTTGAATCGAACCCAGGAAACACATTACTTTGACTTGAAAATCACGCTATACAATACGCGTGTGAATCGCCGTCTCGGAACAGGCTCTATTCGTCAAATAAAATTAGTAACCATTGCCAATCACGCTTCCAAAAACAACGCATTTAGGTCAAACTTTATAGTTTGTAACTGAAACAAAACGTTGGGCTTTGTCCATAAAATCCTACCACGCACACTAGTAATTGAGTCAAAGATTTAAAAATTCCAACTGTTTTCAGCATGGAATAAACATTACCATATTCCAGATATTTCTATTCGAGGCAGCGGTTGTCCCATAAATCCCGAATCTCAAACAATACAGTTGCATTAAATTCAATCAAAAAGTTCAATTGCCTGAAAACCAATTAAAAGATCCGATACAAGGGGGAAAAAACCTTTGATGATTTCAGTAGCCCTGGATGAAACAAACGGTTTGTATTTAAATTTTATGCTTGGGTCCGTTTATAGATGTTTGCTGGTCCATATTGTTCCAACTCGAACGTCCCAGTTTTGCACCTAACTACCCTCCGACGCGTCCCAACTCTCACGAGCGCGCACGCGCGGTTTCCGCGTCGGTCATCTCCAACATAAAGCGTAATAACTAGAAAACTACTGCAGCTATACCTTAATAAAAAATCAAGTGTATAGCTGAAACTATGCAGAATCAATAGGTGTTAAAACTAAATTACGACTTCATAGCCCAAAGTACCGTAAAAAAATGTTAAACTTGAGAACGCGTGTTGAAATTTCCGTAAAATATTTGTTCTTGCAGAATTTTTGTTCAGAATTTTTTGGTTTGGGTCAGTAAAACCTATTTATAATTAAACTAGACTATCTAAGCTTTCTTTTCATACCCATATGTCTATACCCTGGTTTGTTCAGAGTAGCACAGTAAACCAAAACACACACCCCATTCCCTCACCAATTTAATACCGCCTATAACAAATGTCCTGCATAAAACGTAATAACTAGAAAACTACTGTAGCTATTCCTTAATAAAAAATCATGTGTATAGCTGAAAGTATACTTAATCAATAGGTGTTAAAACTTAATTACGCCTTCATAGCCCAAAGTACCGTAAAAAAAAGTTAAACTTGAGAACGTGTGTGAATTTCCGTAAAATATTTGTTCTTGCAGAATTTTTGTTCAGAATTTTTTGGTTTGGGTCAGTAAGGTCCTATTTATAATTAAACTAGACTATCTAAGCATTTTTTGATACCCTTAAGCCCTTAATTGGTTTATTCAGAGTAACACAGTAAATCAAAACAATCCCCCATTCCCTCACAAATTTGATAAAAAAATGTCCGGCGGGACGAAGTAAATCAGGTTAATCGTAAATATTTTTGTAGTATTTTAACGGTGTGAACGTCTTTAAATACTAATTATGAACATATGTCCTTAAAATAAGCACTAATCTATTACATTATTTAGTAAAACTTACGTAATTAATACGAAAATGCCGAAGCACAGCGTGTCGCCATGCGCCATATTTTTCCTGACGATTTTATCACAACACAACACATTCACAACCTTGGACACTTGTAGATATTCGTAAACCTTGTTTAAAGAGGTTTCTTATGGAATATAACACTCGTACACTGGATTATTCACTATATTCTAATTAAATAAGTTAAAAAAATAAAAATGAGCATGTTTTCATTATGTCAATGACAGCCAACTGAACGACGAAATCTTTTTTTTTTAATATGTTCTCTTTGGTCTGATACCGAGTGTTGCATACGTAAAGAAGCGGAATTTAATACAGCGCCATCTCGTAAAATCATTTAAAAGCCGTACAGTGTGATTGCGGCACGAAATCGCTTAGTTTGCAGTCAAGCGTCCAGGCTACCATGGTAGCCGGACGCGTCGTAAAAGTGTTTTTCTGGGCTACTATGGTAGCCGGGACGTTCCAGTGGGGGCGAATATAGAAAAAAATGTATGGTACCTCCCTTGCACGTAAAGTGGGGATGATATTTTTTAGTGTGCCCCGCGCCTGTCAGCTAAATGGTTGTTTCTGGATTTATGAAAAAATTAATGGCAAAAATTCAAATCAATAATTAATCGACCAACTCATATTTACATAATTATTTGCTGACTGCCTCGTCGGTCTAGTGGTTGCAAGCACTACTGCTGAGCATGAGGTCCTGGGTTCGACTAATCGGGTCGGGCAAAGGGTTTTCATATCTGGAATTTCTCAGTACCAGCCCGGAGTCTGGTTTGTACCCGGTTGATGGCAATAGGCTGTCCCCCTATTACATGGAACTTAAAAACATAACTGGCGAAATGTGGATGTACTCGTACTACAGGTACACCTCTGCCTAACCTTTCGAGGAAACAAGGCGTAATGTTATGTTATGTATATCGATATATGGAAGAACATGTTTTTTAACTACAATGTTTAGTTTGTTTTTGGGATAAATTAATCCCAATTAAGGAACCCTTCATTGTGCGTGGTCCGACACCCACTTGGTCAGTTTTTAGGGTTCCGTAGTAAACAAGGAACCCTTATCGTTTTGCCGTGTCCGTCTTTTTTTTTTTTTTTTGTTTGGCAAATCATCAAATAAATTCTCCCGCTCTGGGCGGAGCGGGAGGGTGTGTCAGACTCTTGCTGACTAAAACCCACCCGTATTCCTTCCTGTTGCCTGTGTTGTGGGGGCCTCGGTGATCCATAAGTACCTTCCCGCGACCCTGGCAGGCATCGGCCCTAGTGGACCCCCTACCTTTGTGCTGACGACATCTCTTTGAGGCGCGCGTGGAATACAACGCGCCGTCGACCCGGGCCTGGTCCTTACCAGACGGTGAGCTAGCCATTGCTCACCGTCCGCAAGCCCGCGCCTACGGTGGTCGGAAATCCGTCCGGGATTCCCGACGCCCAGGGCGTCTCCTGCGGCGGCTAGGGGCGAGAGGGCGCGAAACTTGCCTTTCCCTCAACCGTCCCGAGCATTACTGCTTCGCAGAAGGAGGTGACGGCTGCCCATGCCCTCTCGCTCCGTACCATGGCCTGAACCAGGGCCGGACGCGAGAGATCTCTGCCGCCGATCGCCTCCACGAGGACACGGTGGCCGTGTCCGTCTGTCTGTCTGTCTGTCTGACCCCATTGTAGCTCAGAGGAGCTTAGTACTAGAAAGCTGTAATTTGGCATAGGTATACATATTAATCACGCCGACAAAGTGCTAAAATAAAATCTTAAAAAAAAAAAAAATTTTAGCGTACGTCCCTTGCACGTAATGTGGGGATGATATTTTTTTTTCTCGTCAACCCCATGGCGTGGGGTATTGTTGGATAGGCCGTTCAAAAATATTGTAGGTCTGTGAACACCACTTTTCGATTCCAGGATCCACTTGCGTAATATTAAGCATTAAAGTGCTAACTTTGTTAGAGTCGAGTCCCCCCCCCTGCCAGATAAACGGTTGTCTATGGATATGTGAAAAATTCATGGCAATAGTACATATTATGAAATTAAAAGGAAAACTATCACGGCTAAGTAGGCTTAACAAGTTTACGAGTTATAGTCAACCAACTTAAATTTGTAGTTGGAGAATTAACCGTGGCATATAACGATGTATGGGAGAACAGGTGTTTCAACTACAATGTTAAGTTTGTTTTTGGAATAAATTCGTCCCAAGTAATCCTAACTACGGAACCCTTCATCGTGCGTGGTTCGACATCCACTTGGCCAGTTTTTTCATATTAATTACGATAAAATTCGGTCACATAGCCGCTAAATAAGCCAAATAAATGTCTAGACCACAAATATCGCGCCGCAATGACAACAAAGTTCCTACGGCTGGCTGTGTGACCAAGCGGTTGCCAGGCGTGGTTTTCACCATTAAGCTGGATGATGCGATTTGTTAGCAACGTGATCTGGCTCGCCATGGCTTCCCAGTGAGGTACGGTCCTTTTCCTAAAGGGAATCGGGAAAAGGAACAGATTTTTCGAAGTGAAGTAAATAATTGGACGGTCATCTTTAGGACCAAGCACCTTGCGCCTTACAAACGAGGGTCTTTATTAATTTAAGGGGCCATTAATTTTTTTTATTTTTTAGGGTTACAAGCTTTCGGAATGTAGTATTAAAGTTCGTGTAGACTGGGGCGATTTCGCGGGCACGACAGGCATATTGCTGCCTGTCACGCCCGCGATATCGCGTTAGTCTGCACGAGCCTTTACATTAAAAGTCAAAGTCAAATGGTTTATATCAAATAGGCACATAAATGTAATTTTTGAACGTCAAAATTTACAAAAAAATAGATCTGATCCTACGAGTAGTCGCCCCGAGAAGAATGGGCAAGAAACTCCACAGTTACTCTTTTAAAATGTTTCATATATATTACATATAATCATAGGCATGATTATGCATGCATATGCTTATGCTATACTGAAAACTAGATGGTGACGTAGTTCCTATTTCGGCCTTGCGCCAATAGATCCTGGTACAGCTATATTTCGAGAAGACCTGGCCAGAGTGACATTCGGGAATCCCAGGCGGATTTCCGGCCACCGTAGGCGCGGGCTTATGGACGGTGAGCAAAAGGTAGCTCGCCATTCGATAAGGACCAGGCCCGGTTCAACAGCGCGTTGTGTTCCACGCGCGCCTCAAAGAGATGTCGTCAGCACAAGTGTAGATGGTAAGCCATGGGATCTGGAGGCAAAAGTCCTCGCGCACGTATGGGAGTGGCGCGAGGAGGCGAAACGCTGGGGCATAAGTCCGCTGCCGCGAGAAATCGCGGCACAGCGGACGGAGCTCCGGCGGGATCTCATGGCGTCATGGAAAGTACGGTTGTCGCAACCCAGTGCTGGGCACGCCACGATTTCGGCGATAAGTCCCCTCTTTGAGGAGTGGCTGGAGAGGCGCCACGGCGTCCTCACCTTCCGCCTGACGCAGGTCCTCACCGGACACGGCAGCTTCGGGAGGTTCCTGTGTCGGATAAGGCGGGAGGAAACGTCCGGGTGTCACCACTGTGTGGATCGCCCGGAGGACACGGTGGAGCATACGGTGGAGGTCTGCCCGGCTTGGGCAGAGCACCGCCGTGTCCTCGTGGAGGCGATCGGCGGCAGAGACCTCTCGCGTCCGGCCCTGGTTCAGGCCATGGTACGGAGCGAGAGGGCATGGGCAGCCGTCACCTCCTTCTGCGAAGCAGTAATGCTCGCGAAGGAGGAGGCGGGACGGTTGAGGGAAAGGCAAGTTTCGCGCCCTCTCGCCCCTAGCCGCCGCAGGAGACGCCCAGGGCGTCGGGAATCCCGGGCGGATTTCCGGCCACCGTAGGCGCGGGCTTGCGGACGGTGAGCAATGGGTAGCTCACCGTCCGGTAAGGACCAGGCCCGGGTCGACGGCGCGTCGTATTCCACGCGCGCCTCAAAGAGATGTCGTCAGCACAAAGTAGGGGTCCACTAGGGCCGATGCCTGCCGGGGTCGCGGGAAGGTACTTATGGGTCACCGAGGCCCCCGCAACACAGGCAACAGGAAGGAATACGGGTGGGTTTTAGTCAGTAAGAGTCTGACACACCCTCCCGCTCCGCCCAGAGCGGGAGAAGTTATTTGATGATTTCCCACACTCAAAAAAAAAAAAAAAGTGTAGATCAGATGGTAAAAGGACAAAAAAAAAAGTGTGACATTCTATTTATTTAATATTCCATCAGCGATAACGTGTGTTATCGCTGATGGAAGGGTACATTTTACGCAGAAATTGTACAGTGCCCTTCGCGTGCTATACAATGATGCTTTCAGGGTGTCGATGGGGCTGCCTTGCTTCTGTAGCGCATCAGGGATTTTTGCGGAATTTCGTGTTGATTGCTTTTATACATTAATGCGTAAAAGATGTG
This sequence comes from Atethmia centrago, assembly GCA_905333075.3. Taxonomy (NCBI): domain Eukaryota; kingdom Metazoa; phylum Arthropoda; class Insecta; order Lepidoptera; family Noctuidae; genus Atethmia; species Atethmia centrago. The sequence goes on along the minus strand of HG995386.1, from coordinate 11,257,385 downwards.
CGTCGTTGGTGCGCAGGGTGCAAGCCAGTTCCAACAGCATCCTGGGAATTATTGCTGACAGTTTGGACTGCTGTATTGTGAGTCGTTGCTCCAGTATCTCAGCTGGAATGCTGAATCAATGATTGTTTTGTATTTTGTTGTGTGTGTTTGTGTAATTGTATTACTAACATAGTTATAAGTTTATTTTACTGTCACTAACACTGTATGAGTCACGTGGTTACTCTCAATAAAGAATTTATTATTATTATGTCCTTACATATCTCGGGACCATGGGGTCCCGGAAGGCGTACGAGGGGCCGAAGCCTACTCGCAGAGGCCCCTTGGACAATTGTAATGGAATGAACCACCAACCAACGATTATCCCTGTTCGCTCTATGAAGGTGCACCCAAGGACAACCCCCGGTTGATGCAGGACTATTGCAGAACATGGGAACAAAACAATTTGGGCTATGGGTTTGGGAGGCTATAGCGGATCGGTTTCCTAAGACTATAGAAAGGCTATAGCCTACCAATACCTGACCAATGCTTTATATAAAATACTCCGATAAAATGGCAGGGGGTGACTTGCACATTCAATAATGAGCCCCCGAAAACGGCCGCTTGCACATAGTGACGTAGTGACAAGGGGGCAACACTTCCCGAGGTGCTTGAGGAGTGGAGAGGTATTCCACGGCTATCAGAACAATCCCGGAAGTACGGTCAAGATCCCTACCAGCATCTCACTGGAATACTTCCTTCCTCCGAGCACATTTGCTCTTGCGAATCTGCACTCAAGCCGGTCAATAAAGGCAAGAATGAGGTAGGAGCTCTGTTCCTCGTCAGTGTTCACTCCAGCCCGTGTCCGTGGGGTCGCTACTGCCCAACAGCTCGCCACATGTTGCCCTGCGGGTTTCTGTATCTCTCTTGGTTTGGCTCCTTACCCTAGACCCGTTCCGGCAAAGTGAACTCTACCGGCACAGACCTAGAGTTCGGAGTGCGCAAGCCCCACCACGACGTCAACGTAGAGATACGGCGGTATAACGATGATGGAAAAGTAAAAATGTAAACCTTATGTCAATCCTGTTGAAAGTCGTTGTAGAAAAACAAAACTGCCTCTTGTCTTAATTATAATCATTTTATTTTGGTTTTTTTTTACATCGTTCTCACATTAAGTTATAAATTCAACATTATTTATACTAATATTTATATAACAATATAATTTAAAAGAGTGTCCAAGGAGTTTCTTGCCTGTTCTTCTCCATAGGTACCTACTACGCTTTTGATTGGGCAACTAGCTTCATATTTCTAACTGACCGACTCCTTGACAGTTCAGAAGTGCCTGCAAATGGTTTAATTGAAATAAATGCTTTGAGTTTGTCTAAGCCTCCCAGCGGGGTAATAGCGTAACAAACTATCAGTAGCAATTGGTTTCATTTTGACAGTTCAACAACATTTATTGCGTTATTAACGTTGCTGACCAGACAAATTTTCCGAACATATGAAGCAGTGGATTAGCAATATACTTCAAAATCTATCAGATTGTGATTCATAGCGTGTTACACAATAAGGGTGCAGGACTTTTGTGGAGGCACTACATCCAACGATTCCAGAGACCTTTAAAAAAGAAACAATGATGAAGTTGTTAATAAGGTCAGGAACGTAGAATTCACATTTCCTTTGACTCAAAGTTGAGTTGAACCCGGGATTGGAATATTGTACCCGATAAGTAGCTTGTCTTCCTAAGCAGTATAACTTGTCATCGAATTAAATTAGCATTTAAAAGAAGTAATCGATATCTGTGGAAATAATGGTAGTAAACTATATATCCCTTATACCGAGTTAAATAGTAAAGCAACGTTCACAGTTCAGTAAAGCATTGCCAACGAAACTGTAAATATAATTACCTTACCATCATAAGTATCATAACCAAAAAAAAACTACAAAATGGCGGCGTGGCAGCGGTCTGGCGCATACGCAGTGCCAGTGCTGCGACCGACGGTGGTGCGGCACATACGCGATTTCGCATTCGTATACACAAACATGCGGTCCGGTGCCGGCGCGGCTCTGGCGTCATGTACAGGAAATCTTATACTATTCCAATGAGCTCTTATTTAAATAAAGGAGAATTAGTAATCAAGCTTTTTCTACTTGGCGATTTCAATCCTTGCAGAGTTTTCCATTGTGTATTTATCACCGTTCAGTATTAGAAAGCATAATAACGAATTCGGGTCCAGGTTTGTATGTATCAGAAACTTACTTAGAATTTGGTGTATAAGAAGCAAATTTATAAACTTCTGAACCACCAGAGCTTTAAAGTTACTTAGTGAAAGTCAAGAAAAATAGGGCACGAAAAGATTTGAAGATTTTTATCGCAGGGATTAATGCAGTCGTAAGATCTGCTGGTTCGAGTTAAACCGCAGATAATAGCTGGTAATAACAATAATTTACAAAAGAGCATTTCGTTCTAGTTTAAAAGTAGGTTTTCTTGTACTTGCCAAGGAGTATAAACGCCAGGAAAGAACGAAGTTTCGCAAAACTTGTCTCGCAAAGTCGCAATGCATTGATGACGCCTTTGGGGCGTGTCACCGATAAAATATGTATGGTATTTGAAACATTCGACGGTTATTCGACGGAATGTACGATTTATAGAAGCCATATTGTGCTTCTATCAGAGAAAATAACGGAGGGAAGTCTTTGCCCAAAAAAGGGGCAAAATTAAATCCTACAGGAACTGTTTATTTCTCTGGGATTCAACTTTCTAATACCACCTGGGTGAGTAAAATGCTACAATCAAAATCGGGCTGCCATTTGCAATAACTCAGTTATAGTCCTCAGGCTTTTAGGTAAGCCTTCTTTTTGTTTTGGACGAAAAACATGCCTGTCGCACCACCCGAACACAGGAGGGTGTTTTAGAAAATGCTAAATAATGATAATTTAGTGCCAGACTTTTATTAAATCTTTACTCATATATTTATTGGACGCACGTGCAGCCACAAAGTCACAATAGAGCCCATTTTAATTTGCCTAGCCCTTTACCAACTATGTGAGGACGGTGACATGAAGCGACTGGCTAACTGACCAGTTACTGGGTATCATGATAGGGGGGTAAGACTGATTGTCAGAGTTTCGGGCTTCTGATTACCCGTATAATAACGACTGCCAATATCTTGTGACCGCCGGGACCAACGGTTTATCATACTGTCCGAGGCACAAAGGGGTCTCGGTATGTAATGTATAGTTACACATCCATCTACGGACAAATCTCGGCAAGTGTCGTTCTTCGAGGGTAAACAACACTACAACTATTTATGGCTGACTAAACCATGCAAAGTTCGCAAATCGGACGACTACCACAACATTTCAAAATGAATTAAGTACCCCCTGAAACAAAAATACCATTTTTTGATTTTTCCTTATGTTCAAATATACTACCGTTTTGCTTAGTTTTGGAGTAAAATAAAAAGAACTGAATAACGATGCGTGACGTGACTCGAACGAGCGATGACGTGTTTAAAATTTGAATGGCTTTTATGGATAAATGTATACAGGGTGACATTGAATTCATGGGCATCCTTTTAAGTGGTCATTGTATTCATCATTATGAACTATTTTTTCTATAGGACCTACATTTATGTTCACTAAACTCGTCAAAATAGGGAAAGCTGGTTTTTTTTTCGCGCTTTCTGGTTTAGTCCCATTGTAGAAGTTGTTGATAATGTCATAATTATCAACAACTTTTTCATCATTGTACTCATGTACAATGACCCCTTAAGAGGGTGCCCATGAATTCAATCAATCAATCAAGTCAATTATACAAAATGAAAATTACGGTATACATATCCCTCTTGTCATCTTCTCCCTCTCCATCCATCAATATTATATTCATCGCTTTTTTATTCACATTCGTTCCATTTCAGAATAATACAATAAATAATTTATTTATTTATTTATCAGACGGTGCTAAAATCCAAGTAGATCCCTACCTGTTGTATTATTTTGCATTATATTTATTGATGGGTAAATCAGTGTTGACATAGAATATTTGTAATTGAAAATGATTTTATTTTCTGTAACTAGGTTTGTACAAACATTTTTACACGTCAATCATATTTAGAAGAAAAAAACTAGATGAGCTCGGCGTTTCCTATCTGACTACTCTGAGAAGAAAGGCCGAAACAAACTCAGGAGTCACAGTCACAGTCTCTTTTAAAGTCCAGACATAATCTTGGTCAGATCATGTGAAGACCATGTAGATTGGTGTCTGAAATGGTCTTTTTAGGAAAGAACCACACAGATTGAGTGGACCTATCCAGTCAGTGCACGCATTTGTCAGTAACCGTGAAGCTCAACTCAGAACTTATGGAGCTCAACGACTCGACGAACAAAACCAAAGAAAGGACACTTGGGTAGGCCACATAAAGTACTCAAACTGCCAGATTATCATTAAAACTAACTGAGAAAAAGTAAAATTTAAAAATATATGATCCACATAGTCCTCACTTACATGTCAAAAAAAATTTAAATTAAAATGTCAGTATTCGGCGTACTGCCGAATACAAGTTGCACAATTTAATTAGTGTTCAGAAATTAGCATAAAATATCTGATAATAATAATTTAAGCGATTTTCTAAATTAATCATTCTCATCTTATGACTTGCTGTAAAGTCATACAGGTGCCACATCGATGGCACCTGTGTTAATAACATTAGCTACGCGGATGACATAGTGCTGCTCAGTCCATCGATAAGTGGGTTGAAAGAGTTACTGTCAACCTGCGAGAGGTATGCGAAGGTGCATAGCCTTAAATACAACTCAAAAAGAGTGAGCTCTTGGTGTTCAGAGCGCCTAAACAACGGCCTCGCCGTGTACCTTTGGTATATCTCAACGGCGCAGTACTAAAAGTAGTCAATAGTTTTAAGTACCTGGGCCACGTTGTCACCGGAGACCTACGGGATGATGACGACATAGAACGCGAACGTAGGGCGTTGGCGGTGAGGGGCAATATGCTTGCCCGCAGGTTCGCTCGATGCACAGTAGACGTTAAAATGAGTTTATTTAAGGCGTTCTGCCAGTCTTTTTACTCGAGCGGTCTGTGGGTATCACATACGAGCCGAGCCTACAACGTCCTGCGTGTGCAATATAACAACGCTTTCAGGATGCTATTGCGGCTGCCGTGGCGTTGTAGTGCGTCGAGCATGTTTGCGGAAGCATATACAGATGGCTTTCATGCCATTATGCGTAAAAAAGCAACATCTTTACTACAACGTTTACGTAACAGTCGGAATGGCATCCTGAAAATGATTGTTGCGAGACCAGACTGTCTCATCCAAAGGCACCTGGTGGAGGTGGCTTTGGGTTTAGCTCAGTAAAGCAAACTCAGAGATATCTACTAACAATACTAACATAGCAGATAAGCACAAATTGTTACTAACTTATTACTAACAATCTATGGACTCATGATGTCTGAATTAAATAATTTTTATTTATTATTTTATTTTATTTAAAGTATGTTTTCGAAACTATTGTAAATGATCTTAGAAATACAATTGATTTAGAAACATATATTAAATATGGAGTATTTTTTTTTTATTTTAAAGTTCAGGTATTCACGAGTGGGATGGCCACCTCAATAGCTTTGGTTCAACGCCTACTTCACCGTAAAGGAGAATCGGTGATCTGTGAGAATCCTACAAGCGTCAAACGTGCTTTGGGAGTTAATTTGCTGAGAGGTCTACAGACAGATCCGTAATTTAAATGTAGGTATTGCCTATTACTGCCATTCAATAGCTAGGCTTGATTCAGATCTAGACAACGTGGTAGCGAAAAATGGAAGCTGGAAATAATTATTGTCGAACAATTTTAATACATTATGCTTAAATAAAAAGTTATGCTGGTGTGACTGTCTTCGATTCCCTGTCGAGCAGATTTATTGGATTTTTTGATAAAGAAAAGAGAATTAACAGTTGCTGCTCGAAGGATGAATTTGTTTATAGTTACACTGGTTTGGCATCTGCAACATAACTTACGAAATGTACCGTGTAAACAACACAACCAACTAAACCAGCGTTACTCTACATCTTTGTTGCTATATTATTTTATTATTTTAAGTTTGGCTTTAGGAATGTGACACCAAACTTTGTACCGAGGCATAATACTTCAACATTGAAATTGATAATTGAGCGAACCAAAAAAATTAATCGAGAAACACCTGCTTTTTTAAGTCGGTGAATATATGTAGATTGAGCTTTGACTCAAATATATTTTTGAAAATAACTGGGGATGGACCAAAATTCGTTTCACCGACTTCGGCGTTCGGCAGAAAATTGGTTCAAATGCCGAACATTCGATACAAGAAAATATTAAAATAACTGTTTTCACTAGAATAATAAAGCTAAACCAGTTAAATAAAATAATCAATAATCGTAATAATGAGAGCAGTGGTGGCCCAGTGGTAACGGCCGCGACTTACCCTGTGTCCTAGCAGTGGGAACATTATAGGCTATGTTGCAAAAACAGTAAGGATTTTATGTTATCTTGCACGAGTCTGTTACTTCCATGAGCTGTATATTCCAGGAGACGATACGAGCCTCGAGAAAGCGCTGTGAAAATAACCGAAGTTCGGCCAAACTTTGTATTTTCGGCCGAAGTTCGTATTCGGTTCAAACCACGTTCGGCTCATCCCTAAATTAAACTCCATTTATTATTCACTGAAATTGGAAATCTTTTAAAGGTTAAAAAAAAACTTTGATAATGTGATTGGATTCCGATTTGGACTCGAAAACATACTTTTGCTATTATAAGGAAAGCACTTCACTAGAGCAATTTGGCAGAAAAAAAGTTGTTTTTTTTTATGGAGTTTAGAATTTCTTTCTCTAAATAGTTACTTTTATTCATTAATTTGTATTGTTTTTTTTTTCTCCGAGCAAGTCATTCCTTTTCTAGCTCTATAAAGTTTTGTTTTTCTCAAAAACTTAACGGCGGATTTGATAGTAATCTGGTGTCGCATTAAAATTTACACTGGGTACATTCATACAAATACTCTCAAAAGATAGGTCTCAGTCATAGTGAGATGATAGGTAATCACAGCATTTTTTTTTAAATACTGGGTTTCACCAGAAAAACGTTTTTTTAAAGAGCCAGCAGTTTTTCCATTTATATAAACCCCATAACAGTAAAAAAGAGTAGTTACAATAATAGCTACTAAAGGGAAAAGTGGTACTAGTAGCTGACTCTGTATATTAAGTCCTCTACACATTAGACATCTAGAAAAGCGTCCTGTCCTATCGTGCTCCATGCACTTTTATGCAAACCAAGCAGCCATAATTATGCGTTTTTCGATGATTGTTTTTTTAATTATTACTACTGATTTTTTAGACGTTATATATAAATAAAGGAAAATCAAAGAAAAGAAAACTATTAGATGAATAAAACAAACATTGCATCCTAGGGATATGTCATACATGAACTATGCACGATAGTTCTTTACCGTGTATCGTACACGACCGAACTAGCTCCGATGATAAAGGCTTCTACATACTGGCGCGACTTGTCGCGCGACACGTCGCGTGGCGATTCTGGCGCGACATCGCCACGCCATACCTTTCACACTAGCGCGACAGGCAGCAGGCGTCGCGGCGTTGTCGCGTCGCGGCCGCTACAGTCGCGTAGCGGGCGCGACGCGACAACGCCGCGACAAGACAAGATAGTATAAATAGCGGTCCAATCCAAACTGGCCTCAGTAGCAGGCGTTCTTCGTCAGTAGATGAAGGCAGGTCTGTGCGTGTTTGCCGAGTGAGGTTAGGTTCGATTTCCCGGTCGGTCGACATAACCCAACCTAACTTATGTACCTAGACTTGACCACGCGCTAAGTGACTTATGTAGATGTAATGGTGGTGTGTGTGTGTGTGTGTGTGTGTGTGTGTGTGTGTGTAATTAAGTTTTAATTTAAGCGGTCACATAGAGAGACAAGAAAAGCGACTTTGTTCTATAGGTACTATGCATAATGAAGTAGTTTAATTTACCTATGACAAGTGTTGTGTGCCTATCTTATTATATTTGTGATTTCTAATATTGGAAATATATTTTTATGTTAAACATTACATCCGTTAGTTTTATTCATTCTAATATATATTTACTATTTTTTGTATTAGATTACAGTTGGTCTCATTGCGTTTTCAAATTTGACATGAGCAAGTTTCACCAATTAAACTATTTCAGTGTATGCTCAGAAGCATTCTAAACCCTCTTGCAAAAGTTGAGTTTACTCGGTTTTATTCCAAAGTAAATTAAATCATAAGCAAAATTGTAAGTCTTCGTAATGTGAGTCTTATCCCATTGTGATAAGGTATACATTTGGATGTATGACGAAATTAACTAATAAATGAATAATTTCTCTATTTCAATGTAAGTCCTCGCAAAAGTCAATTATCCTAAATTCTACCTTATTACAATAAGAAAAGCATTGCAATGACTTACTCATGGTTTTTGGCGGCGCGCGGCATGCTCAAAGGAGAAGGTACCTTTTTGAAGCTGCCGCAAGCCAGCCGCTCTACTGCGCCGCGCGTCGCACTTGCCACGGCTATAGTACCTAGTATTATTCGCGGATTTTGACTCAAAACACGAATGTCTTATAATTTTATTTCATTTTTAACCGACTTCAAAAAAGGAGGAGGTTTCTCAATTCGACCGTATATATATATATATATATATACGATATATATATATATATATACCGTGTATATATATATATATATATATATATATTTTATGTGTTTTCGCCGATTTGTCCGTCAGTTGTAGAACGATTTTAAAAATTATTCTTTTTGTTTGAAAGGGTATGCTCCCGAGGTGGTCTCATTGTCATCAAGTCATAATCTGATGAGGGGATCCCATGGAAATCGAGGGAAATTCTCAAATTTTAAAGGCACACCTATAGCGATTTAGATATTTTTATAGTAACTAGTGCATTTGCTCTCGGAAAGCACCATTTGGTGCAGTGGAATTGATGATGAAGACCACAGATGGCCACCGGAACTACTTAATAAGAAGTATTTAACAAGTTGCAATTTGATTAGGTACCTACATACTTTAATATGGTTGCTAAGCCATTTATGCTCTTCACAATGCATATGGTGAGTGGCAGTTCTCCTGGTTCTTACCAGGATTTTCAAAAATATTCAAAGCAAAATTCCCATAGTGGATTTATTGCTACTGAATATAATTACACAGTTATACCACTTAAGAGCCTATACATACAACCTCAGCTCAAATTCTAATTTCGCCCCCACTTCCCCGCGCCACCTCACTCTTTATCTCGCTCGCACGCTACTGCTCGCGGACACGTCACACGCGGGCACACGAGGTCGAAGCGATTTTGTTAGAGTAGGTAAACTACACTATTACCGGACGAGTACTCAGAAATAAAATTATCAATGACAATTTAGTATTGACATGTCATTTATGAACATATAATTATTTATCGCAAATTTAATTTCAATGTACCTACTAACGGCTACTCATCAAGCTATAATTTCCAGTATAAGCTGACCTCTCATTGTACGGATAGCCTATACAATGCGAGATCAGCTTATACTGGAAATCTATAGCTTGATGTGTAGCCGTGCACACTATTTTACCTATTGCTACAAAATAGTAGTCAAGTGCGAGCCGACTTTGCGCTGAGGGTTCCGCCCATTGGTTTAGTAGTAAGTTTGTTTTATAGTTTTCGCCGTGTTGTAATGTGACAGTCGTTTGCGTATGTAATTATGTTTTAGTAGGACTATGCAAGTACCTACACATACATACCTATAATTATGTTAGAAATTTTGCAAACCGATTCTAAACCACTGCATAAATTCTACTGCTACAAAAAACTAGTCAAGTGCATGCCACCATTGCGCTGAGGGTTCTGTAGGTACTTTGGCTTGGTAGTAAGTTTACACTTTGCCATTTTACAATCGTATAATATAGTTTTCGCCTTGTATTACTACTTTCTTACTTATTATGCAACTACATATAAAAATGAATCGCCGAAAGGCATGCACACGCATAACTTCCGAAGGACTGAACCAAATTGGATAGTTATTTTTTTGTCGTGTATGTGATTCTCAGGACAAGGTTTGTATAAATATAAGATAGGTAGGGTAGGTAGGCAGGTAGGTACGTACATAGGTAGGTAGGTACGTAGGTAGATATGTAGGATAGGGACCCTACCCTAGCTACCTACCTACCTAAGGTAGATAGCTAGGGTAGGGTAAGTAGGTAGGTAGGTATGGTACAAACCATAAGTTTTTGGAAAGTAATTAAACATCGTCAAAATTATACAACATTTATTTTAATTCACTTAAATCTCTAATTAGCATATTTCGAACATGTCTGGGATCGCATAGCTCAGGCAACATGCATGTTATATAAAAATGTTCTAATCTTGGTTCCATTTATTTCTTCCCAATAATGGTCATGTCTCTCTATAATTTCCACTTTGATGTCTTTGTCGCATCCAGACCATACTCCGAAAATACATTTTTGCCTACCAGTGATATGTAATTGTCCCTGCACCTGTACATACTAAGGATGTTTTTTATTTATGACAAGTCCATTTTTAGTTTTCTTCCAAAACTTCACTTTTTTCTTATCTATAGCTTCGTCCAAAGAGATTTTAAATGCTGTAATTGGACACTTGATTTCAATGATTGTGTCTTCTCCAACTATTCCGTCTGAAGTTGCACCTAGAAAAGGCAACTTCTTATCTATGAAAAGACCACAAGGCCTTTTCTCCTGTTTTTTTCTGATAAGAAGTGAACGTTGCTCAATGTATATCCGAATGCCTTATTATGATTGCATATTTCTTGAAGTCTTCTATTAAAATATTCAGTGTCAATTATTCTTCGTCCTTCTATACAAAAACAGCTTTTCCCTTCTACAGGATTATTAAAACTCACTTCGTACCTGAAATGACCAGAATAAAAATATTTGATGAATTCTTGTAAACCTGCATACATACTTCATACAACCTTCTTATATAGAAATCTAGCAATTACCAATTACTATCATCATCTGATGTTTCGTACTGCGGAGGGTTGTGTGAATATCTGAAAAAAAGGTAGTTTTGGTATATGAAGTAAGAAATTATAATCCTAACTTCTTAACTAATATTATAAATGAAAAAGTGAGTTTGTTTGTTTGTTACGCTTTCACACTAAAACGGCTGAACGGATTTGGACGAAATTTGCACAGGGGTAGACCTTGACGTGGAAAAGGACATAGGCTACTTTTCATCCTGGATCGCAGACGAAGTCGCTGGCAACAGTAGTAGTAAACTAATTACTAATAAAATCAATAGTATTATTAATAAAAACATTTCGTGATGATCAAACACGTATGATACTTACAAATGTAATATAAGTAATTATGAAGATTTAATTCGTCCGAATTTATTTCTACATCTTTTGAATGTATTTGGGTCCTGTAACAATCACACGTGGCAAGTTAATAATACCTACCAAGACTTTACATATTTTTATTTATCATTTGGATATGGAACCCTAAAAATATATAAAAAAGAAGAAATCGTCCATAAACGCAGACTTGCCGCATGAATAACAAACAATAAATAACTTACCTACGTTTATTATGGAAATACAAATTTGGTGCAGGTACGCGTGGCTACATAACAAGCTATACTTTTCCAGTCGCTGACCTGTCTTTGTACGGAATGCCTATACAATGTGAGATCAGCTTATACTGAAAAATATAGCTTGATATTATGTAGCCGTGTGTAAATAACAGATCAGTTACATGGTTTAGGTAGGTAGAAGATACTCACAAATTTACCGGAATATTCTCTTTATCACCATCGTCTTCTGGGGGGTAAGCATCACCTCTTACAGCAGTATTATTATAATATAATATTACTTCACAGTGGGAAAGTGATGGAGCTACACAGGACTTATCGACACCTCCTAAGTACAACTAAGTAACTCACAAATGCAAATTTTATAGGAGAGCGAATTGAAGATTTCAATTGTTTTAAATCGCCGTAGCTAAGCCCCTATATGGAATTAAAGTATAATATTCGGTGAGCGGGTTTAAACTTAAGTGAAATTTATAATTTAAGAGTATTTTTGTTTCTAAATCTTCAAGTTTTTGTTTTATTACACATGCATACTTTTACTGCGTTGTAAAAAACAATCAAAATATGCTAACTGGCACATACACATTTCTTCATTGGAATATTCAGGCACCTTATTGCTTTAACTGCCAGATACGTACTTATAATTGGTAAAGATAATTGAAATATCCCGTGTAACTGATACTTACATAATTTACCACCGTAATTATATTATTGTGCATACAAGTGTAACTGAATTCCAAACTTGTAAAAATCATCATGTGTTTTGGTATTTTGAAATAAAAGCAATGGGTATATTCGTATTTTCTAATGTTTATTTTCAAAACACAAACATATAAACTTCAAACGTTTCACGTGTAACGTGAACGTAACGTTTCAGGTATAAGTTCTTACTGAACTGGAAATCACTTATGTAAAACTATCCAATAATAAAAATATTTTAAACTTTATAAAAAATTGCCTTAAAATAAACTGTCACGATTATGTTGTTCATAAATTAAGTAAGCCAAGACCTTCTAATTTAAATGAGATATGTCTAGGTCACAATTCTGTTGAATAGTTTTTGTTTATTTCGTAAAAAGTATGGGGTTTGTCTCAAAATAAATTCTCAAAATAAAGTAATGTTAATTCTGAGTACCTATATAAAATTATTACTTATCAATTATATAAATCAGTCGTTTCATCTAGCTATTTGGACATTCTTGTACTGAGATCAAATTTAATATTATATTACTGAACTTTCATTGTTTACTTACTGATTTAATGTTTACTTAATGATTTTAACAAGGTTTTATTCTATATTTTACTTATTGAGTAATAAAATTGCACGTTTTAATTTATCATTAATGGCTTATGACCACAACAATAATCAACCTAATCAGTACAGAGATCACAAGATGACTTCTTCATTCCTCTTCTTCGTCTTCTTCATCTTCATTGTCATGTTGGTTCTCATTGCTGCCCTCTATCAAACTCATGTAAAAGTCATGATAAACAGATGGTATAACATTATTTCGGCATAAGAACTTCAAATCCTGAAGTTTAGCCTCGGGTATTGGTAATTTCCCCTCGTAAGCTTGGGTCAATGTTCTTGCTAGAGGGGCTGGAAGTGGACTGTTGTCTAATCTTATGCGGTTCCTTGATCTGGTTTTGGGAGTCTCTAGTGCATTATTTACAATAATACATTTGAACTCATGGTCACAAAAATCTGTTTTATACTGTATCCTGTCAGAGAATTGCGGCCATATTTCTAACTGTCTTAGTTGAGACCAGAAAACTCGTTCTCTGTTTGTATTTATAGTCCAGTTGCATCCAGGGAGAAGTGCTTTGAAATTCATAAAATTTAAAGTAGTCCTTTCCTGGACTAAGTAAGGGTTTCCATCTTGTTTGGCCCACCTTATGAGGGCATACCGTTGTTCGGGGGTGTACACCATTTTATTCTTGGCAGTTCTCTCGATAAGGGCGTGAACACTATCACCCTCATTTTATGTATGGCCTTTCTCAAAATATTTATGAGTTATAGTGACTTCAAAAGCTCGTAAATAGGCTGCAAAAACGATACGATTGCGGTTTTGTCCCCCGCAATTGTCGGACCAAAAGTTGAATGTTTTATGTCTTTTTGGTGATGTTCTTTAATATAGTCATATAAACAGCTACTCACCTCGTTTGCTCCTCGGCTTGCAGTGCTTTCATCCCAAACATAGCACTTAGCAACTCTGCTTCCCATTTCGTATATTGTAAAATTGAACACAGTTAGCTTTCTCTTATAATAAAGAATACTAGTTTCTCCACAGGGCATTCCATGCACTTTTTGAAAATCATATACCGCTGTGAGTACTTCTTTTGATTTCATAGTGCTTTCTTTATCTTTGTTCTTTAGCTCTCGCGCTATAGTCTTGTTTCTCATGTGGGTATTGTATGTGTTAAGCTGCTCTTCAGTCACAGGACGTGGTAAGTTTTTATACACTTGACAAACATCACACTGATCTTTTTTGGGGACGTGGAACCCCAAATTTATATTCTTATTAACAATGTCTCGGTATTGTCTTGCTGTTTTAACTTTACTTTGATTTTGAGGATCATTCCAATCTTTATACAGCAGAAACATTCTAGTAAATGTAAGAGATCCATCTAAGTATACTATAATCGTACGTTTTCGAACATAATGCGATTCCACAGATGCAAAGCTGTTCACATGATCACAAACACTTGCAATCATTTCCTCAGTAATTTTCTTAGTATATCTATGGATGCCTCTTTTGTCGTGGACAACAGTGCCTTGCAATGAAAGCTTTTTCAAAGCAGAATATACCAGGCCTTGTTTGATCCCAAAGGTGTTCAAAAACATGGTTTTACAAACCTGTATCTTCATTATCTGTGTCTTTGGAGACACTAAATCAGTCTCATTATCATCTTGTTTTTTTATATATTTTTGTTGGTAAATAATACCGCAAAGTAAATTCTCTTCTAGAGGCAGTTTCAGTAGTAACCCTACGTTTTGTAATTTTATCACAGTACTTATTGATAAAATTCCAATGACGAACTATATCTCCCATTGACCAAAATGCCACAAAAAGCAAATCTCTGTCAACATTAGTAATTTTTTGTGAACATTTTAACTTACATTTCTCTCCACAACATGGCCCCATCTCTTTCTTTTTCCTCATTTTACCATCCCTACTTTTGTACGCATTTCCTAAATTTTTATTTTTCTTACGCATAACATCCAACCATTGGTCTTGATGGACCATTCGTAATCTACCTTTATCTTTTTTTCTTGTGGATAGCCTGCGCCTCGGTGATGGTTCAATGTCAGAAAGAGTGTTTTCTGTTATTGGGGTTTGTATTGGCATAGGTGAGCTAACTGGCATGACAACGTTTGGCGTAGGAGCTGGTGATATATCACAATCTAACTGAGCAATTGCTTGAGCTATGACTGACGAGAAATTTGGCGACTCGATAGAAATATCATTTCGAATAGGTACCTGAACTGACATTGCTCATCATGGGTGATTGTGGCGTTATTGTTGCCAATATGGGGTCATGAGAGTTACTCGGCAAAATCACTGGAGCTGTATGACTTGTGACGGTTGGGGAATGTGTTCTGGAACATTCTGAGGGTTTAAGATGGTTTTGTGCAGCACTTGTTTCTTCGTCACTGTTTTCTATGAATTCCGTCATTTGTTGCAAGTCTTCATCAGTGAAACATTTTGAGAAGTGTACTGGGGTATCTGAAACAATCGAACCACAATAAAACACTCGATTTTATACGATAATCAACATCATTTCATTAAAGTAAAACTATGTAAGTATACAGATAGATATTAATAATCAAGTTAAAATCCAATGTAAAACAATATATGTGTTAGTTAACTGATTTAATTTTAAACACATTCCGTAGAATAAGTATGTAAGTGCCTAGATACATTTTTCAATCAAAATAAAATCCGACGTAAAAATGTGTAACTGAGTAGTTACATACTTATGCATCGGGAATGAATAAATTGCAGTAATGTCGTCATGACGATAGATTTTCATTCTAAGACGTGTTCAAATATTTACAGTATAGGTAGACATCTCAATTTATGCGTGCACTTAAAATATATACTTTAATAATTACAAAATATTTAGTTAATATTACTTACCTTGCCTCGATGGCGAGTCTATCTGGTCTGATGTTACGCTTATTATTTGGTCCACAGCATTTTTTGGTCTTTTAATTGCATCTTCCCTTAATGTAGTTAAAAATTTATAACGTTCACTCGACATGGTAAAAAACAACGCAACACTCGCGCGCACAACTCGCTGCCCGCCGGAGAACTGAGTGACTGGCAGTTACCCGCACTGCGCGCCCTTTTCCCCCGCGTCAAAGTATGTAACTGGAACTTAAATGGTTGTACGCTGTGTTTATTTGTCAGCTTATTCAGATAAACAATTATACGTTTGAGAAAAAAGTATGTTGGGATAATTGAAAAAATAAAATAAACTTGTATGTCGTAAATATAGGTATATAGATGCAAAAAATGCAATAAAAACCGTTTCGTTTATCTGGCAGATACATACGTATACTTAGCGGGTGTCGTTATAGCTCCATCTCTTACTCACGCTGAAGTAATATTGAAATAATACTGCTATATGAGGAGATGGTTACCCCCAGTACTGTGTAATCGACGTCTTCTGGAAGACACATTATAATGATTTAGCTAAACTAGGTACCAAGGTACGTCAGTAGGTTCATAACTTTTGTCACCTACCTACATAAAAATTATGAGCCTATACCTAAAACTGTAATTTACTTATCCGACTGTAGTGCTACCTACTAGCACTACAGTCTGATAAGTAAATTACAGTTTTGTATCTTGTAGTTATATGTATAGGTAGGTACTTACCGAACATACTTATATTTTTTTATTACTTACTTTCTAAACGCTTGGCTGCTACACTACGAATCACGGGTTCGATTCCCGCACGGAACAAATATTTTTATGGCCTACAGATAGTTGTGCTGGGTCTGGCCGTTTGTGAATGTGAAGATGTGTGTTTGTAATCGCATCGTCTCCGATTCAGGATTTTTTCTGTTCCGTGGTGTTGGGGGATTTTTAAATATTAAATTTAACTTTTATTACCTACTTTTTAAACATTATATATTACTAGTAGCTCAGACACGCTGCCATCGATACGTATCTCGCCGAAATCTGCGCCCCTGTAGGTAAATTTCCAAAGTAGTACTTACTAGTTTACCCTCATATTTTATCTTTTCTTCTCCATCATCAGACCCTGATCACCATCTAGCTATAACCTATTTATTGAGACCAGTACAATGAGCCCAAACACGATACCTGCGCTGTAAGTTGGCGAGTGAGGTAAATATCAACTAGAAAAGAGCTGATAATCTTCAAATGACTGAACTGATTTTCTTGAATCATAGCTAAGAACACTCTCGATTATGACGCCTTTCAAACAAAAAAAAACAAAATCAAAATCGGTCCATGCATTCGGGAGCTACGATGCCACAGACACACACACACACATACACACACACACACACGAAAACACACACACACACACACACACACACACACACACATACATACACACACACACACACACAGACAGACACGTCAAACATATAACACCCCGTCGTTTTTGCGTCGGGGGTTAAAAATAAGAAAATCAACAAAAATAATAATTACTGAAAATTTATTTCAAACTCGAAAATCGACAAAAAGGTACATAAGTTAGGTTGGGTTATGTCGACCGACCGGGAAATCGAACCTAACCTCACTCGGCAAACACGCACAGACCTGCCTTCATCCACTGACGAAGAACGCCTACTACTGAGGCCAGCTTGGATTGCACCGGTATTTATACTATCTTGTCTTGTCGCGTCGCGCCCGCTACGCGACTGTAGCGGCCGCGACGCGACAACGCCGCGACAAACGCGTAGCTAGCGCGACGCCATATAATAGGCATAATTTCTGTGTCGCGGCGCGACAGGTCGCCCCTGTGTGTAGTGGCGCGCGCGTTTTCATAGAGATTGTTCTACGGATATAATGTCGCAGAATCGCGTCGCGCGACAAGTCGCGCCAGTATGTAGAAGCCTTAAAGCTTCCTGCAACACGTGGCCCTAGATTTGTCGGGCGGAGTCAAGCGACGTCGGGTGACGTTACATAACATGTCTGGCAACATTGCAAAACATGTAAAAGGTCGTGAAGCAAGACATCTTGACATGTTGGTCGACATCGCCCGACTTCGCCAGACGTGGACGTCTCGAGTGACTCGTGTCACGTTTAGTTTTATCATTGACAATACTTGTCAGTGGGTTTGCTTAGTGGGAGAACTGTTAGTCGTGATATCTATGTTATATGTAAGGTACAAAGGCGAATGTAGAATTTAAGACCTGTGAAGGTTTTAATCCCGGGGAGGCCGCGCATCCTATTATGTAGTCTTATTATCTTTGTCGGCTTATTCTGGTTTATTCCTTCCTGGTTTCAATCTGAAATGTGCTAGCTGTCACTTTGTGCAGTGGCGGTACCTTTATATAAGCCCAAAAGCCTTACTAAAATGCTCGATAGAGAATCAATATCAAACCCGAACTATTTAAAAGTTCGCGCGCTTAATTCTTATCAAAATAACACAAAGTATCTACCTATGCTACACTACTACACATCGCGATTGTTCGCGCGCAGAGTTTCGCATTTGTAGCATCTACATAACGCTATCTCGCTTACACGCACCGGCTTTTACCGGGCTTTCAAATACTATTTCTGTCACTTTCGCACTTATAGCGATGTGCCGTATAACGAGTTAGAACTTGTGCATAGAACAAATCGATCACTATGGCAGATTTAAGCAGGGCTTTCGGTATGAATTTGCACGCGTATGCGTGACCTTGTCAGCTTGCCAACTCTGCAGTGTTGCCGTTTTAGCCACGTTGTGAGATCTTGGAGATTTTTAACGAGTTTGGAAACTTTTTTAACATTTAGCAACAATAAAAACTAGCGACTTTTTAAAATAACGAAATTAAATATTCAAGCAATATCTTAAAAATAAAAAATTTGCGACATCTAGCTAGATTTTTCATATACCTGGCGACTTTTTTTGCCTAAATGACAACACTGAGTAGTTCCCGACATCCGAGAGTGCAACTAACTTCAGTTTCATTTGCTTGAGTGGAAAAAGTTTTTGTTGTTAAAGTTTTTTGTGTGTTTTCTTAGATTTCCTCAGTGATACAATTGTTTTGGTGACTTACCTACAACAATGGAGGTAATTGTACCTTGTGAGGATTTAAAATGCGTTCAAGTTTTGATTGGCGAAGATAAGGTAAAATCTTTAAACTTTGCTCAGAAAAAATAGTTAATTTCTTCATTAAAACCGACGCCAGAAAATTGCGATGATACATACGTAGGTACCTACATACTCAGTCGAAAACTGAACTTTCTTTTTTTGAAATCGGTTAAAATTTTATTGGGCTTGCGTTATTTTGAAACCCTAGGCACGCCACTGACTGTGTACTAATATTTATTGTATTTTAGACTTTTACACTTATTAAGACACATTTATTTTACACTTATATAAATTTCAGGCAGTTCGCTAATGAGCGGACGCGTTTTGCTGTCAAAAATGGCCATTAAATTAGTGAAGTGTAAAAGTTATAAATAAAGTTCTGGCTTTCGTTCAAAATAAAATCAAAGTAATGGACGAGGAAAGTATAGTGAGAATATGCTCGACTGCGTTTTTGGTGGAAGAAATAGAAACTGCAAAAAATCTTTTGTTCGAATCCTTACCAACAAAACTGCACAACGTATCAAGAAAAGGAAGCGGAAAATCTAACCGTGACTTGTATGACATATTATCTGTTCTTAAGCAAGCTGATCCAGAAGAAATCTCAATATTTGTAGTAAAGGAGTTGCACAGGCTACCGCCAGTTACATTTGATCACGTTGACGTCTCGAGATTGTTAAAAGACATATTGATATTGCAGAAGGATCTTGCTGAGATAAAGGATACACATGTGACTTCAACACTGTTAATTGTAGTTAAAAATGAGGTGGAAAACCTAAAACAAACATCGATTGTAAATAACTTTGATTTAAAAATCAATAAAAAAAGAGGAGTTGGCTGCAAAATAGACAGTTTTTGTCTCGACAGTGGGACGGTTGGGTTACCCAACATTATAGAAAAAAACGCACTTAAAAGATAACACATACATCAGCTGTTATGCAAAATGAAACAAAACGTCCAAGTACAAGAGACGATGTCTCCGTCGCACCTTCATCGGAACGTCAGCCGCTCAAAGTCAGCGAAAACAAAATAAATACGATGAATGACAAACCGTTAGCCGCTTGCCCCAACATAATACAAATATAAAAACTTTAGCGGAAACCTTAAGTGGCAGCGGGGAATGGAAACACGAAAAATCAGACCAAGGATGGATTAAAGTGCAAAATAAGAGATTAGGTAATCGGTTAGCTGGGAATGTAAAAGCGGAACCAAATACTAAATTTAGAGGCGCTGATAATCGAACTCCCCTTTTTATTAATTATGTGAATAGGGAGACGAGTGAAAGCGATAGTATGAAATATAGTTATACAAAAGACCATAGTCGAAAACACAAAAATCGTATGATGCCTTTAAATTTTTGGTACCACAAATTAAGTTATCAGTGTTATTTCTTGACGATGCACTCTGGCTGGAAGGAATACAGTTTCGCGTACAATAATGCTGAAAATACAGACCGGAACACAGTGACCGGAATGCACCAATTAATCAATCTCATAATGTACTCGTATAGCTGCGTAAACAGTGGTGATTCCTTGGAAATTGATGCAGTAAACATGATTAGTTTCAACTGTAAAAATATTATGAGGTATGTGGACTGTGTGAGAAGACTGTGTGGTACCGCCGACATCATAGCACTCCAGGAGACGTGGCTGCTGCCACATGACCTCACGTACCTCAGCAGTATACACGACGATTTCGGATGCACGGGTACCTCAGCAGTCGACACCTCGGCGGGCTTACTTCGGGGCAGACCGTTCGGTGGCATAGCTTTGTTGTGGAAAAAGACTAAATTTCCGGCGGTTACCGTTGTGAAGCCGCGATTAAAATCGAGTTGTGCTCAGCAATCATATTTTCGGTTTACATGCCCACAGACTCAAGGGACAATTTAATTGAGTTTACTGAGTGTTTAGGTGAGATTAACGCAATAATTGAAAGTCAAAATGTGAAATCAGTGTACCTACCTTCTAGGTGATTTTAACGCCCACCCCGGTGAGCTATTTGCATCTGAATTGTTATGTTTTTGTGTCGACCAGTGCTGGTCTTGTATTGATTTGCAGTTGCTACCTACCGAAACCTTTACTTTTATTAGTGAAGCGCACGGTAGCCGGCGGTGGTTGGATCATTGTGTGGTGACTGAAACTGTGTGCCGCTCAGTTGTAAGTAGCTCTGTATTGTATGACACATACTGGTCTGACCACATGCCCATTCTGTTAAAATGTAATTTTAATCTAGATCTAGATCCAATAAAATAAAATGGGGCGAGCGTAACATAAGTCGTATAAATTAAGGGATATTGATTTTCCTGGTGAATTAACTTTCTGTGCCGATCAAATGTGTAATGATACTACACATAGAATAATAATAAATAAAATGTATTATAATGTTGTGCGATACTTTTCGAAGCCGCAGAATATAGCTACATTGTAATGAAACGGAAAGGTACATATGTTACAGGCTGGAATAAATATGCACGCGGCGCTCACGAAAGGTCGCGCCTGTATTACCAGCAGTGCTATTCTGTAACCTTCTCACCGTGAAAACTTAAGTGAAGTGAACGTGGAGTGAATTGTCAGTGTCATTCCACCGGATACTGAGGATGGACCAAGGATTACATTTACAATCATAATCGAGATTTTAATAATATTTTTATGCTGATTCTATTGATCATAATCAGTTAACTGATTAAATAAACGCATTTCCACGACCCAATCGCGATGTGTTTTAACTGATTAAATAAACTCATTCCCATGACCCAACTGCGATGTGTTTTGAGGAAGCGATAGTGGATTGAGTCGCCTAAAGTTGTTAATAACCCAATTTTTTTCAATGGAAGAGATAACCGAGTGTGTCAAGTGATCGAGTACTAAAAGTGTGCCTGGCTGACGGACCATAGAATTTATCCCATCACAAACTATGTGGAAACCTAACTACACGATGTGTGTGTCTGTATACATAAGCCATTTGAATAAAAAACGTGCGGATTATTTAATAAGTACCTTTCTAATATTTTATTTTAAGTAGGTAAATTTATACCGACCTACGCGTTGCCAATAATAAAATAATATTCATAAAATCACCGTCATCAATACTGTAACAAAATTCAACAGTCCAACTGACACTCGCGCAGCGCGCGTACCGGCCGGCGGGCGGCTAGGTTCACTTCACCCAGCCCAAGTGAAGTGATGTTGCTATGGCAACCAGAATCGAGTGAAGTGGTAAGGACACACGCGCGTCGCGCTTACCGACTCACTTCTCCTAGCCGGCGCGAGTGGTTACTATGGTTACGAGAATCGGGTGAAGTGATAAGATCACGCCGCGCTTGCGCGTGAAGAGCTGTTAATATCAAGTTGAGTTTTTTTTTTTAATTTGCCATTTTTTATTTTTAAATGCGCGACAAACAAAAATTTGGTTTTACCAAAATCCAAAATGGCGGCTACAAACATTTTTCATCATGGGTGTCGTTTTCATGGTTTTCGGGGGTGTTAAATCCGATAGTGAGGTCAAAATTAAAAAGCAAGATGGCGGCTGCGAAAATGTTCACGGTACGGTGTTCTCCGGGCGATCTACACAGTGGTGACGCCCGGGCGTTTCCTCCCGCCTTATCTGACACAAGAACCTCCCGAAGTTGCCGTGTCCGGTGAGGATCTGCGTCAGGCGGAAGGTGAGGGCGCCGTGACGCCTCTCTAGCCACTCCTCAAAGAGGGGACTTATCGCCGCAATCGTGTCGTGCCCAGCACTGGGTTGCGACAACCGTACTCTACATGTCGCCATGAGATCCCGCCGGAGCTCCGTCCGCTATACCGCGATTTCTCGCGGCAGCGGAGTTACGCCCCGGCGTTTCGCCTCCTCGCGCCACTCCCATACGTGCGCGAGGACTTTTGCCTCCAGATCACATGGCGGCAATCCGGCATGTGATCTGGAGGCAAATCTGAGGCTCGCTGCCTCACAGGAGACCGTAGACGGGAGAGACATAGCATGCCTATGTTATGCTATGGGCACAAATTGAAACACCAAAGTTTGTTTATGGATTTTGTTAATTTTAATTTACAACGAAATGCAATTGAAGTAAAAGTAAGTTCGTTTTTTAATCCGCGATAGTAATTTGTCATTTCACATCTTTGTTATTTGTGTTTTTTTTTCAATTTGGAGCTTGACATTTGCATCTGGTAAAATACTATCTGAGATTAAGAAACGAACTTTAGGTATAAACAAATGAAATTAAATCAGGAGGCAACGCGCCGTAGCGCCCCCGCCAAGACGAGCCAAGCTAACCGCAAGGGCACTACCTACCTTTTCTCGAAGAGCTTCGTCGGTTTTTTAACCCTCATAACTTGGGTTTTAACAGATAAACAAAATTCTCGGGTTATGATATGAATAGTAAACTTATTAAATATATAAAGTTTCAACTGCATAGCTCTTATACTTTAGATTTTATTGATATCTTAAAATCCCGATTTCCCGATTTCGTCACTGACTCACTCACTGATGATCATCAAAATTCTTAGGATACTTCCTGAACTCCTAGAAAGCTGAAATTTGGTATGTATGCTAGTATTCGTACACAATCAACAAAACAATTCTAGAACTTGGAACTTTTACCCTCCAACCCTTTAAACTAGGGGCCATCCCCTAGTTTAAAGGGTTAGAGGGTAAAAGTTCAAGTTTGTACCAGACTTCCACAAATTTTGATTTGACGAAAAAAAAATATGTCATAAGCAACTTACAAAAAGAAGTGAAATCCCACCAAAAACATTTTCATGTAAAATTCTATACAGCTTCTCACTCTACACGCTCTAACTCTAACTTCACAAACTCTACACCAGGGGTGCCCAAAGTGGTCGATATCGACCCCTTGGGATCGAAAATGGTTTCCCAGTGGTCGACATAAACCAAAACCGATTTTGGGGGTCGACGAGGTCTGAAAATCGAGCCCTATTAATTAACACAAGTTCTTATTTGAAACTTTCAAGATACTGTATAAGTTGTGTTACGTGTACCAACTTGTTATAAGAATGACTAATATTTTAGTAGGAAGTATCATTGTTGTACTTTTAAAAAACTCAACAAGTTGATAAGCGTGCACAAGTTGGTACAAGATGAAAAAAATTGGCTATGGGGGTCCGAGGTATCAGTTCATTTTGGAAAAGGGTCTCTTGCCCAAAATAGTTTGGAAATCCCTGCTCTACACCTTAGTTAAAATATGTGGCTTGGCCGTTTAGTTACTACAAGAACTATTGTATATCAGAAAATTAATGAACAGTGAATACATTTTCCACCTTACGCCCATGTGAATGCAGCGAAATGGCCAAGCCACATATTTTGACTAAGGTGTAGAGTTTGTGAAGTTAGGTCTTGTAGAGTTAGGGCGTGTAGAGTTAGAAGCTTGGCTCTACATAGCGATTTGATAACTTTTTTACAGTGCGAGCCATGTGTTCTCGTCTTGGCATTTTACATGAAAATGTTTTTAGTGAGATTGTTTATTATGTTACTACGATATCAGAGTGACTATACACGTCAAAAAATAAGCTAGATCAAGTCGACTTTTCCTATGTGAATACCCCTGAGAAGAAATGGCGAAACAAACTCAAGGGTCAACCATTCAGCCACTCATGAAAATCGCATTTAATTTTAAAAGCGATTTTATTTTGTTTGCACGTGTCGGCCTGAAAATAATAACAGTTGTAACCTTTGCTTGTTCACAGTGGATTGGAATAATAAAGTGTAAAGGCTTCTACATACTGGCGCGACTTGTCGCGTGACACGTCGCGACACAAAGGCACCGCTTGTAGCGCTACACGCGGTGTCTTTGTGTCGCGTCGCGTCGCGCGACATGTCGCGCCAGTATGTAGGAGCCTTAAAGCTATTATTGCTGTAAGTAATACTCGTACAATATAGGAGAAAAAAATAAAAAAATGGTTCTCTTATATATAAAAAACACATGATTTATTTTACACAAAATAATAAATGCAATACAATGGCATTGTTGCAATAATTTTATCACTGGTACAAAAATTAAAACAACGTATTTTTTTGGTGAAACAACAAAAATAGTAACAAATTGTTCCAAATACGAAAATTATTACACTTTTTTTTTAATCATCCAATTAAAGGCTCCTACATACTGGCGCGATTTGTCGCGCGACGCGACGCGACACAAAGACACAACGTGTAGCGCTACAAGCGGTGCCTTTGTGTCGCGACGCGTCGCGCGACAAGTCGCGCCAGTATGTAGGAACCTTAAGTCTTGTCCAACTTTCAAAAACACCTTATTTAATAATACTGTTTTTTTTAGATTCGCAGTTGTTCCAAACTAAACCAGTTCCACTTTCAAATTCCAATTTCGATTCACATTCATTCATCAGTCAAGAATCGAATACAGAAATCGAGATTCTAAATCGATCCATACTTTCATTCCATACATTTGACTTTCTTCGTTTATCTGCTACCGATGAAGCTGTTTTGTCTCTGAGGATAGGTCTGTGGGTTGCGTCTGAAGTTCTCATACTGTCTCCAGTTCAGGTACCAGAAAGGCTGGTTGTCAACGGGGAGTGCGTCGAATCGGTTGATAAGATTCCTGTCACCCCTAGCCTCAATAGGGTAATCTTCATTCTCTCCGAACCTATTTGATATTAGGTCTGTTTCCACCGCTGGGTATCCGATAGGCCTCAGCCCAGCGTAAAACGGCCTTTGAGCCTTCACAACAGCGATGACGACTGTGAGTGCAAGAACGATTTTGTAGGCAGACATTTTCTGTGAACAAAGAAATCAAGAATTAATAAAATTATAAGTGATGTGATGAAGTATTGTTACTTTGTTATCCTGTAAGTGAAGTTGTTTTTTTTTTTAAACCGGTTGCTATTACGATGCTTATAAATAGCGCAAACTATATTCATAAAAATCTTTGCATAAAAATGCAATCTTCCTCAGTGAATCTCGTTTAGAACAAGATAATATCATAAAAACGACTGTGAGGGAAATAAGCTTGTATAATAGTCAACATGTTTTGTTTGATTTTTTTATAACCCACTTGTTGAGAAAAACATTGCTGTTTTATACACCTTACTAAGCACTCTTACTAAACCTAATTAGTGGATAATAATTATCTAGTGACTGCCTCGTTAGTCTAGCGGTCGCAAGCGCTACTGCTGAGCATGAGGTCCTGGGTTCGATTCCGGCAAAGTTTTATTGGTTTTTTCTATCTGGTATTTCTCAGTATCAGCCCGGAGTCTGAATTTGTGCCCGGTTGATGGCAATAGGCTCGCCCCCTATTACATGGGACTTAAACATAACTGGCGAAATGTGGGTGTACTACAGGTACACCTCTGCCCAACCCTTCGGGGGTTTAATATTAGTATACCAATTTTCTATTTTAAAAAGAGAAAAAGAAATAATTGCTATTTATTATTGATTTTAGAAAACATGTTTTTTTTGTTTTTAATTTTTATTATTTCATTTGTTTAATTTATTTCATATAATAATAATTCTTGTTATTTTATTATTATTGCTGCCTGTTCACTTTTAGAATTTATATTAATATTATTAATTATGATTTATGTATGTAAGGTATCAAACACAATACTTATAAATAAAATTGTTTCTGATAAGTAAATAAATAAATAAACAAGGCGTGAAGTTATGTTATGTAATTATCTAGTACAAGCTGCGCTCCGTGGATTCACCCGCATAAGTCTCGATCAATATGAGAATATTGGGATAAAAAGTATCTTATGTCCTAACCAAGGTCATAGTCTACTCATGTTCCTAATTTAATTCAAAACCGTTCAGCCGTTTTAGTATCAAAGCGCAAAAAACAAACAAACAAACTTACTAGTTACTATTTTATTATAATTATTATATTCTCGTAAGGATTTGTTAGATCTTTGCCCACCAGTGGGAACATTAAAGTGTGAAAAAGAAAACAAGAATTGGTATGAATATACCAGTACTGGTTTTTTTTTATCCTAATTATTGTATCTAATTGAAATAGCTAAATCACTCCACCAAAACTTACAAATTCACTTGACAATGGGGCCTAGACAACTGACAATCGCCTTCAAAGCGTTTCGTATTTCTACAACGACTTTAATAAAAACTTTTTAGTAGCTTATGTCAATCCACTACAACACATTTTTAACTTTTCGTTGATAGAATTGCACTATGTCTAGGCTAACTAGTCTATTTACTGTTGAAACTTAATAATAAAATAACAATTTACTTATTAAGTCTGCACGAGCCTTTAAATTAACTTTAAAAAGATCGAAATAGTCGACAGACAAAAAAAAAATGAACAAAACATTTACCTTTGATATGATTTTACGCACAACAGACAACTAAAGCGAGTTGAATGCACCAATGATTGTCGCGGTCTCTCTCGATTCTCAATTCGAACTGTGACTCGATACAAATGAACACTGTATAAATATGCACTCGCTAGTAATCGGGACCATCGCTAGACACAGACTTGACTAATAATAGACTGGCCGGCAACTTTTTAAATTGGAAACAATATGGCGGTGAATTTAAATTTTTGAATAGAAACTGATATTGATCGAAGGGAAACTGAGTTTGTTTTCTAATAAACTATGGTTTTGGATTTTTAATAAATGCTGCAGTTCTGTTGGCATCGAATAATAGATTTAAAAAAAACTTTTTATTAAACAAGTAGATAGATAACTAAGTAGGTATGTACTTTTTTATAGCTAATTTAAAGATCAAATCCAAGTAACTACTATGGTATCAAGCGATTTAATTTTCTTAATGTCACCTTTTTAGGGTTCCGTGAACAAGGAGTCGCAAAGTGGATATGATATATTTTATCTCGTCTATCCCATGGTGAGGGGTATCGTTGGATAGAAAACATTTTTTATTCAGAGATCTGTTTCCGTAATATTAAGCTTGAATGTGTCATATTTTGTTAGAGACAAGTGCTGCCCCCTGCCTTGCCAGCTAAATTTTGTTGTTTTTGGTTATGAGAAAAAATTAAGGCAGTATAACGAAATTAAAACGAAAACTGTCACAGCTAAGTAGGCTTCACAATTTAAGGAGTAATAGTCGACCAACTTATATTTGCAGTTAGATTATTTACCGTGACGTACCTACGTCACGGTCAATAAGTAAGAAACATATGGAAGAACATGTTTTTCAACTAGAATGTTGTTTGTCTTTGGGCTAAATTCATCCCAACTACAGAACGCTACATTGTGCGTGGTCCAACACGGACTTGGCTGATTTTATTTATTTTTTAGGTGTCATCGCGTTACTATAAATGCTTAATTTTGATACTGTTCCACTATAATACAACTAAAAATAGATTCGAGAAAGCTCGTATAATTATCACAATATCGTATTAAATCTACAAAAACAATCAAATATTTGCACAGAACACCTCTAAACATTATAAAGTGCGCGTAAAAACCCCATTCAACGCGTTGCACTGGAATACTCGTCTCGCCGGCGAATGACGTCACATATTATCAAGTTCGTAAAGTCAAACAGTGACCAGTCAATGTAGACTCTGATTGATTCACTCAATCAATGCGCTGACGTCCACTTTTGAAGACACGGAGAGGGGAGCGATAGGTTATGTTAAATTGGATATTGTGCGCATGGGTTTTGAGTCATTCGTGATGTAATAGAAACTTTTGCAAGTCACTATTTATCTAACACACCTCCGCCGTAGTAGTGGGTTTTTTTCGGTGTTATAACTAGTGTTTAATAATACAGAAGCCGCTAGTTCAGTCACATAAGCGGTGTAGACATTTATTTTTTGTTCGACTATTCGTTTAGCGAATTCGCGGTTGCCTACTGACCTAATTTAAAAGGAATGGCTAGGAAAAATAAGTAAGAGTATATCAGAAAAACTCAAACAGTAAAATTGAATTAAGTTTAAATTATGCTAGAAAAAAAAAGAACTTGGTAAATTCCTGGATGTTCGTATATAAATGAAGGGATTATTATGGTTTGCAGTGGTAGCCCAGTGGTAACGGCCAAAATTGTGAAGGAAAACATTCACAAATTGGGAAGAATAATTCGAAGACATGTGACATCTACCAGCCCGCACTGGGCCCGCGTGGTGGAATACGGCCCACTCCCTCTCACTGAGAGGAGGCCTGTGTCCCAGCAATGGGAACGATATGGGCTAATTATGTATATCAGAAAAACTTAAATAATAAAATTGAATGAAGCTAGAAGAAATTATGCTAGCATCAAAAAAAAGGTGGTGAATTCCTGGATGTTCTTATATAATTGAAGTGATTATGTTTTGCAGGAGTAGTGGTGGCCCAGTGGTAAAAGACGCGACTTATTTCATCACCACTGCTCTCAAAATATTGAAGGAAAACATCGTTAGGAAACCGGCATGTCCTAGAACCAAACATTCGAAGACATGTGACATCTACCAACCCGCACTGGGCCCGCGTGGTGGATTACGGCCCACACCCTCTCACAGAGAGGAGGCCTGTGTCCTAGCAGTGGGAACATTATAGGCTGATTATGTAAACTTCTAAGTTAACCCTTAGAAGTTTGATTTTATCACAGCTTCAAGGGACTGTTGACCTGAGTATACTCGTATGGTTTTAATTTCAACTCGATACCTCCACGCGTTCCCGAGACAAAGGTTCTTTATAGACAGACAGACGGAGAACAAAGTGATCCTATAAGGGTTTCGTTTTTTTTCCTTTTGAGGTACGGAACTCTAAAAATAAAACCGCACTGGGCCCGCGAAGCTTCTTAATCCATATGACAGTATTTGTGTTAATCTAGTCCAAATCTCAAGAATGTAACAGCTGCTCATCTTGTAGAGCACCTGTAGATATTGATCAGTAGCGAGGTGACAGAGGTCGGAATTCGGTTGGAGCGCTTTATATAAAACTTTGATTTCAGTCCCATTCGGTTCGACGGAAAGTCAACTCTAATGCAATCTGGAGTCGAGATAGGCTACTCGAAATCTCGCGTTATTAGTCTGGTATCGAGATTTATCAAGAACAGGAACAAGATTTACTTTCCACGAGATTGAATCTCGTAAAAAAGGCTCGTGATCTCGATCTCGACAGATACGAGATCTCTCAAAATCAAGATTGCTTTCCCAAGTCTACTCCAAAGATCGCTAGGCAAGGCATTGGTAGAAGATGCTCGTCAATAAAATTGATACGTACTCATTGATATTAAGGCCTGATCTAAAATGCCATTAAAAAAAAAATATATTGATTTTAGTGGAACAGTGACGTAGCTCGCATAAATCCGTTGAAAAACGATACAAACTCCATACATTTGTATGGGGTTTTTCCAAGGTTAGTAATAAGGTCAATCGACAACAACCTACAATTGAATTGTGTTAATTTTGAGGTCGGTTTTTTTTCCTTAGTATGAGTAATAATCAACTTAGCATACCTATGGGAGTTCATGTGTCTCTGGCATCGATCACTAATAAAGAGGTCTCTGGACATAAATAGGCCAAGAAAATAATAATATTTCTGCCGCTGTTATTGCAAGAATAATAATGATGGTCAATTAAACGTAATATAAACACTTCTGCTTCATAATCTCGGAACTGCGTTTAACTATAATTTTATTAGCATGGTTTATTTCTTACTGCTTATCTCTTGCATATTATTTACATAGTTGTAGGTACACACAAACCAAATTAATATAATATTAGTACCATTACGGCCGTATTATCTGGAGGGGTAGCCAGAGGTGTGTATATTGTGTACATAATAAAGAAAATTCCATTCTATTCTATTCTATCCAAGGGAACTGGTACCAACATTTCGCCAATTCCTCCGACTCCGGGCTCCTAGGAAGAAATTTCTGGAAATACCCAGTTAAAACATAATTATAATTAATTACATAACTAAAGCGATAAAATCTCGAAAGATAAAGATCACGGTAATAAGTATAGGTATTAGCCAAATTGGGTTTGGATGTTTTTCAGGGCTCGTGCAGACTGACGCGACCCCAGTGGACCAGTTTCCATGAAGTTTTCATAGAAATTGTTCTACTGGTGACGGGTCGCGTGACAGGTTGCGCCAGTCTGCACGAGCCTTCTCAAACTCAAACTCAAAGCATTTATTTCAAATAAACCAATTACAGGCACTTTTGAATTGTCAAGGGTTCGGTCAGTCAGTCAGAAAGATGAAGCTAGTTGCCCATTCCAAAGCGTAGTAGGTACCTATGGAGAAGAACGGGCAAGAAACTCCAAGGACACTCTTTTAAATCAACGTATTATGGTTACAAAATATTGTTTACATCATTCATTTTGAAATTATACATGTGAGAACGATGCAAAACGTAAAAGCGTCCGTAATAAAAGATTACAACAAAAACAAAAGCAATTCAAAAATTAAAGTTAAAATAAGCCGTGGCAGCTAAGAGATGACCAGTCTCTACTGACGGCGCCCGTTCACGAACATGACGCGTGGATCAGCACCATTCAGCTCAACCATTTTGAAGGGAGCTAAATGATCCAACACACGCGCCACCATCAGCGAGACATTAGAGTGAGCACGACATACTCCCAGCCACCAGGACCTTTAAGTTGGTAGTCAGCAGCAGGTAGCACAACTCACAGCTCGATGGGGCTCATGGCTAATAATAACAGACGTAACGACGGAAGTAATAACGGACGTACGGGTCAATTGATCGGGTTAAACTACGCTTGCCGCGATCGGTCCTTGGATGGTTGACCATCTTTACACACCGAGACCCCTTTGTGCCTCGGAATGCATAAACCGTTGGTCCCAGCTGTCATTCGTGGATCTTTGACAGTCGTTACTGGTCATCAGAAGCCCATAAGTCTGACAACCAGTCTTACCAAGGGCTATCGTATTACCCAGCTACTGGGTTTTGGAGGTCATATAGGCAGTCAAGTGTAAGCCAACCCCAACATAGTTGGGAAAAGGCTAGGCAGATTGGCTTTCTCACGATGAGGCGCTAAGTTTATCTCATCTGGAACCGAGAAAAGGAAAGTAGCAGTGGGATCCTTACCCAGCCTCATCGAGAGAAAATCTCATTCAATATTGTGTTTAGATTAAACCAATGTAATAGGGTCATACACCCATTTTTTAAAAGTGTCTTAATTAAATTCTATAGTGCTAATATGCCCCAAAAAAATCACAAAATTTTTATTCAATCGATAAGTGCCATAAAAATGCATTTAAATTTTACATTTTCAAATTTCGCGCGTAGTTTGACGAAAACGCTGGACGCAGTGGACGCCATGTTGCTCTGTGGTCATGACGTCACTTGGCTATGTAAACAAATGCGCTGATCTATTATCTAACTATCAGTTGACAGTTGACACGTTTTAGTTTACATAGCGGTATGACGTAATAACATGGTGGCTACTATTCCATGGTGTTTTTTAACAGATTAGAAACACCGAAAACGTTGAATTGAATTTTAAAATTTATTTTGTTATTTTATGAACTAAAAGTAACATTTTCCGACTCCTTTTTGCCTAAACTATCTCAATAATCTATTTATAGTTTTTTTTTTCTCGTAGGTACCTATATAGTAAAATACCCTATTGTGGCCGGTTATGTTAGAGTAAATATGTAAATAAACATGTCAGGTGTCTACTTTGCTACCACAAAACCGTGTTTAGTTTTAGGCTAGACAAGTGATTTTTTTATAAATGATACAGGTAAACCTAAGCGGTTGTCGGCTGTTTAACCGGGCTTGCCTGTGGCTGCCTCAATAAATTAAGGCCTCCAGCCAGGGCATAACACTTAAAAACTAAGCGACTATACGCTAAGGCCGCCCCCTGTGGAGTACGGACCTCAGCTTAGGGCGTCGCTGGGGGCAGGCTAGAACGGATTTATCTAGACAAGCGTTGAACACGACTAATACTGGTATTCAGCTACATCCGGTTAGCCTGGAAGCCTACCTCAACATAGTTGGGAAAAGGCTAGGCAGATGATAATGAAGCGTTGAACACGACATTATGTATAAAGTTGACGTCAGACTGACAAAACACGCATTTTTATAGCACTTGGATTTTCAACGCTCGGCTCAGCGTCGAGAGCTGAAAATCCAACAGTGTGCTATAAGATTTTTTTTAGGTGTCGCGTAGTATAAGAGAAAACGGTTACAAGTTTTTGTGGTAAGACTGTTCCAAAGAAGCGATTTAAATCACAATTTTATTAAAAATCTGTATGACCCGAAAGTCATTAACTCATTATACTTAGTAGGTATGAGGAGAATATAATTAATTTAACAAGTTTCCAATTCAAACTCGAATGAAGATCGTGCAAGGTCATCTGTTATCTGCAACAGACACAAGGCAGTTCAAAGTTCTGTTTATTAATTTTATATTATTGTTATATATAACAATGTACGTCATAGAAAGGAATGGATAACCCAAAAGGTCGGGATTTGGACTTCACTCTTGGACTTTCGAATCTATTGAAACTAAATTGTTGTTGTTCTTGGGATTTCCAATCTTCATCTAATTGCATATAGTATTTTTATCTCACGAAGCGACGCGCACTTTACTTGTGGCCACAAAGTGTAAAAACACGCTGTGAATGTGTGCATACACAAGCACACACACATTTCCAATTTCATCATTGTTGTTTCGGATGGTACCGAGAGCTCCTGCGCCTACACACACATTCACAGCAATCTCATCAGCTAAAGCGGTCAATTCTCCAACTTAAATTTGCAGTTGGAGAATTGGCCGTGACGTATATCGAAGTATGGGAGAACATGTTTTTCAACAACAATGTTAAGTTTTTTTTTGGGATAAATACATCCCAACTTCCCAACTACGGAACCCTCCATTGTGCGTGGTCCGACACGCACTTGGCCAGTTTTTTTTAGCGTTATGTTTACCGCAAATAAACGTATTTTCTTTCTTTTTTTTTCTTTCTTAGTAGAAAATAACGCTTACTTAGTACATGAAGCAAGAGATTCTCTTCGAATACAAAGTGAGCGTTCTTTAGTTTATTTTGGAAATAAACTCTGACGCTGTAGAATCTATCATTTTGTATTTCATTTCTTCAGTTTCTATCTTGGTCATGCAACGGGTGCAAATTAAAATTCAATCAAAATCAATTCAAATTCAATCTACCTATACCGACTTTTATAGTGAATATAATAATAATAATAATAATTTAATACAAATAATCAGATAACAGAGATCCGTAGTGTTAGTAAAGTACCTTATACCTAGTGTTAGTATATACATAAATTAAAATACATTTTGGGTATGAGTATTTTGTAAAGAAGACGAACCGAGTTTCTCAGCCGGTCATCCTCTCCACAAAAGGCCTCCTAAAAGGGGAAAACACATTCTCACTCACTGTTTCCAGAATGCTGTTGCCACTGGCCCGAGTTCTAGCTGCCACCGACGCAATTTTCTTCCGCACAATTGCATGGAAGCCGTCAGTACGGTTCTGCGGAAACATCTCTGACGCACTACAGAACCGGGGCAGTCTCAAGAGCACTCTAAAAACATTGTTGTACTGGACGCGCAGGACATCTAGCGACCTTTTGGTGTAGTTGATCCACAGACCACCCGTGTACAGATCCTGGCAATACTTTGAAAAGCGTTATTTTTACCTGGTCCGTGCAGCGAGCGAATCTACGAGCCAACATATTACCGCGGACCGCCAAAGCCCTGCGCTCCCTCTCAATGTCCACATTGTCCATCAGGTCGTCGGTAAGCATATGTCCCAGATATTTGAATTGTTTAACTCTTCTTATGCTCAAGCCATTTATGGTAAAGTTAGGTGAATACTCTGTACACCTACCGGCGACCCCAAAGACCATGTACTCACATTTCTTCACGTTATACACGAGCCCATGCCCAGTCGCGTAGTCCTCGCAAACTTTCAACATCTCTCCAATAGAACCTGCAGTCGGGCCCAGCAGCACCATGTCGTCTGCATAGCTGATGCTGTTAATATTAACACCACCCACCCGACAGCCAACACGCATACTGCTAAGCTCGACCATAAGGTCATTCACAAATAGGTTGAAGAGCCTGGGTGAGGTCAACCCTCCCTGCCTCACCCCGCACTCCAACCCATAAGCCTCAGAGAGACTGTTGGACCACTTCACATAATTCGTTTGGTTAGCATACGAAAATTGCAGAACCTTACGAACTTCGGCCGGTACATTCCTGTCCCCCAACTTCCTCTAGAGCACATCAGATGACACAAGGTCAAAAGCCCTGGAAAGATCCAGGAAACAGGCATACACCGGCGTTTTACGATCTGTATAATATTGGACAGTATTCTTGAGACTTAGAATTGTACTTTCAGTGGACAGCCGCCCAGATTGAAACCCAAACTGAGAGTCGTGCAGGTCCAGATGCTTTTCCAAGCACGAATCAAGCATACTGTCCAATATTTTAGGAATGGTAATTGCAAGAGAGATTGGCCGGTAGTTTCCCTTGTCCGAATATGTCGGTCAAATCAATCATATTCATACAAAACATAAACATAACATCACGCCTTGTTTTCCCGAAGAGTTGGGCAGAGGTGTACCAGTAGTACACCCACATTTCGCCAGTTATGTTTAAGTCCCATGTATTATGCAGCGAGCCTATTGCCATCAACCGGGCACAAATCCATACTCCGGGCTGCTACTGAGAAATTCCAGATAGAAAAACCCAATAACACTTCGCCCAACCCGAGAATCGAACCCAGGACCTCATGCTCAGCAGTAGTGCTTGCGACCACTGGACCGACACTACACACTACCGACACTAGACAGTCCATATTCATACACAAAAAATTCAAATTATGAGTCTTTGGATTTTTTTGGCTACTTTGTTCTTTTTTGGGTTTTTCCATCTGGAATTTCTTAATAGCAGCCCGGAATCTGGATTTGTGTGTGTACGAGTATGTATAGCAATAGCCTCGCTCGCTATTACATGGGACTTATACATAACTGGTGAAATGTGGGTGTATGTACTATAGGTAGGTACACTTCTGCCAAACCCCTCGAGGAATACAGTGTGATGTTATGTGTTATGTTACTAATATTATATTTATTCAAATTTGCCTACATTTTAACACATCGGGTTTGACTGAAATATATATAAGTAATTTATTTTCATAAAAAAAGTGTCTCAAAACAGGCTCACGGTAGTTAAATTCATTTATCATCATAAAAAATGTTTTTTCATTTGTCTCTTAAACCAACTTTATTTATTTTTTCAGAAAGTTAAAGTTTGGTTCTATTTTTGGCCAAAAGCCTGGATTTACGTGCCAACCTCAAAGTCTAGCCAAAATGATTGTTTTTACACGCTGAGAAAATAAGACTGAAAAAGGTCTCTAAGCTGACTCCTGGCAAATTAATAAACACACGTTTTCAAACGAAAGGACTACCTACGTAACTTACATCAAAAGGTCTCATTTGAAAACTCATTTTCTTTCAACAACAGCTCAAAATAGTTTATTACCAAAAAACAAGTCAGCGACCATGTTGAAAACATAGCCTAAGTCTTTCTTTGACAGAAAATCAACAAAGGTCCAAAGAAATACGTCGTATTAACGATGTGGGTTTAAGAGCACGTTGAATTGTTTTGCCCGCAAGGTACTCAAATAGAGAGGGTGTCAAGGGTCTGTGTGTAAACGATATTTTTATTTTCTGCGTTTGGTATTTGCATACGTGCTTAAAAGTTTGTAAAATAAGGAAAGAAAGGGATGAGAATAGAAAGACAGAGAGAGAGAGAAATGGTAGGGATATTGATGAAAAATTAAACGTGAAACCGTTCATATCGGGCCATTTTCCGTTTTCCCAAATGCAACGATTATTAACAATAATACCTATAAGAACAACAGATTAAAACTGTAAAATTAGGAGTACGGATTTTGCATTACATAAACACAGAAATATAATTTACGCCTACGGATTTTGCATTACATAAACACAGAAATATAATTTACGACAATATAATTTAGGACAATATAAGGCTTAAATAAGGCAATGCTAAGATTCTTTTAGAACATAATAATAATAAAAAATAAATAATAATAATAACATAATATTTTGTTTATTAAAAAAAATACAGATAGATGCAGTGCACAACATATTACAATGAATGGCTGATTACTTTTTACAAAGAAACTACTGTTGTCGTGCTAAAAATCGTGCGAAATAATTTAAAAAAATGTTGTGCAGAAACAGTTTTTATGTTGACCCATTGTGATAAAATTCACACTCATTGTGAGAAGTGCTATTTTGAGAAGTGGACATTTTGCAAAGTGCACATTTTGCGAAGTACACATTCTGTGTCAAACCCATAGGGGATTAGGACATAGGTCCTAACCCAGGTCTTTCTTTTTGTGGTTTTTTGGATGGGTAGACCTTAGTCTACCCATCCAAAAAACTACAAAAAGAAGAAGCAAAATTCCATCCAAATCCGTCTAACCGTTTTAGCGTCAAAGCGTAACAAACAAACTCACTGTGCATTTATAATATTAGTTAGGTGGCGTGTAGGCTAGTTTGTTAATTCTATTCAATAGCCAGAGTGATATATTATTTATAGAAAAAAAAAACCGTAAATAAATAAAGATTTAAAAATAATATTAAAAATACGCAGAACCTAAAATGATTGCATATTATGGAAAAAACCCACTTGTGAAAACAACATCAACAATAATATTTGTGTCACGTTTCGATTTGGACCCAATTCGCGATACTAGTAATGTATCTTCTGTAACAGCTGTTCTTTATTGGGTAAGGGGATTCCTTGTTTTTCCTTAAACTTGGTATGTTGTGTAAAATATTTTACTATTACATTTTCTTGGGATTTAAATTTAAAAAAACATCTAATGATTT
Organism: Atethmia centrago; assembly: GCA_905333075.3. Classification (NCBI taxonomy): domain Eukaryota; kingdom Metazoa; phylum Arthropoda; class Insecta; order Lepidoptera; family Noctuidae; genus Atethmia; species Atethmia centrago. The sequence continues at coordinate 11,219,701 of HG995386.1, read as the reverse complement.
GTTGGAATCAAGCTTCTAAGTGAGTGCAGTGGTGGCCCAGTGGTAACGGTCGCGACTTACGAGTTGTAGATCGTAGGTTCGAACCCAGACAGGCGCTTCTAATTTGTGTAAATTATTTCATCACCACTGCTCTCAAAACGGTGAAGGAAAACATCGTGAGGAAACCGGCATGTCCTAAAACCAAAAATTCGAAGATATGTGACATCTACCAACCCGCACTGGGCCCACGTGGTGGATTACAGCCCACTCCCTCTCACAGAGAGGAGGCCTGTGCCCCAGCAGTGGGAACATTATAGGCTGATTATGTAAACTTCTAAGTTAACCCTTAGAAGTTTGATTTTATCACAGCTTCAAGGGACTGTAGACCTGAGTATACTCGAATGGTTTTAATTTCAACTCGATACCTCCACGCGTTCCCGAGACAAAGGGTCTTGACAGACAGACAGACGGAGAACAAAGTGATCCTATAAGGGTTCCGTTTTTTTCCTTTTGAGGTACGGAACCCTAACAATAAAAATGAAAGTATAGAGATCATTTATGACACAGAATAGGTTAGTTTTTAAGTATTTCATGCATTGATAGTAATTGCAATTAAAAGTTAGTCAAAACTTCAAGAAATGAATTTTGAGGAACGTAGTCTTTGATAAGATTAAGTTTAATACTATTAAACTTAATCTTACTATTTACTTATTACTTTAATACTATTCACAGCTCTGAGACGAATGTTGAATGTGAACTTTAACAGGAAAGTTGAAAAGTCTTGTCATGTCAATTTTAAAATAACTCTTGAAAATTCTATTAAAGGCTCAGGCATGTTCGGGTCGGTTCATTCGATTCTGCAGTATTTGTTGAATAAAAAAGCCGACCCGAAACCAATTACTACACAATACACGTCATGTTCAGCTTTCATTCTACTCGTGCAGATCGGCGTACTTCGTTTGGCATCCCTAGTTTTGCTTGCTCTCTTTCTGTTCTGAGCTCGTGATTATAGATCTGTGTTGTTGGTTTTTTCGAGTTAATTTACTTATTTTTTTACTATGCACGTGTGTGACAACACGCCTATATGTTTTTCTTTCCTTTTCTTTAATCGTGTTTGCACATTACACAATTCGAGCTAAGAAGATCAGCCTTTTTCCCGGACATATACCTACTTACATAATAATATTTGATTTTGCCGCTCGGCTGTGCCGAATCATGCCGACCCGAACATGTGTGTTCCGTAGTCAAAGCGGATCTAGGCAGACTGAGAAGATACCTACTAAAACAAGTTTACTGAAGACAACCTTGCACTTAGCTTGGAGCGATATATCTAACGCACGATCAGACAAAATGCATGCAAAGCCAGGTCGTAAAACGTGCTTCAGTTCGACTATTATTGGCCTCAGTTGTGTGGCTATGAGAACAGCGGGTAAATACACATTATAAATTATAGTCGCTTTTCGTATCTATCTGTGTGACCGCGTGGTTCTTCTAAACTTAACCAAGGTATTTGATGATGTTTTCACCATTTTTGGATAGTTTATTCCGGAAAGTCTTTTTTTTGGTTGGTATATTATCAAATAACTTCTTCCGCTCTGGGCGGAGCGGGAGGGTGTGTCAGACTCTTACTGACTAAAACCCACCCGTGTTCCTTCCGTTGGTTGCTTGTGTTGCCAGGGGCCTCGGTAACCCTTTCGAACTTTCCCACGACCCCGGCAGGCATCGGTCCTAGTGGACCCCTACACTTGTGCTGACGACATTTCTGTAAGGCGCACGTAGAACACAACGCGCCGTTGACCCGGGCCTGGTCCTTACCGGACGGCGAGCTGCCCATAGAGCCTGTGTGTAGCCGCATAAGTCTCAATTCCATGGGAATATAGGGATAAAGAGTATCGTTTTTCCTAATCCAGATCATGGTCTGCTCATGTGCCAAATCTAATCTTAATCCATTCAGCCGTTTTAGCGTGAAAGCGTTACAAACAAATAAAAAAATAAACTCAGTTTCGCATTTATAATATATTATTAAGTCTTATTACTTTATTTACATAATCAAATTACAAGATGGTTGATGGTTTGACATTAACTAAATTAAATTTAAAATAAGTTAAACCTAAAAAAGGCCCTCGAGGCATTGTACTAAGGTTGCTGGCGGCATTTCCTCGCTGAATTGCAATAATGATGCGTTGCGCGAGAAAGCCGCCAGCTTTTCGGTCACCAGTTACATCAACTAGACGTTTCGCGATTTCCGCAAGTAACCTATGCTCACTGGGACCCCACGGATCGAGGGTCTCGAATATTAAGTTAGGCTTATTTTAAATAATAGAGAAATGTCGATAATCGTAAAAGGCGAAATGTGGGTGTACTATAGGTACACCTCTGCCTAATCCTTCCTTAGAATATCGGCGTGATGTTATGTTTTTTGTTTTATACAAAAAACATAACATCACGCCGATATTCCCTGTATACAACGTTTGTAGTTGTGGTCTTAGCAGCCAAAATATACAGAGACTCAGGGCTAGTGACACGGGTACAAGCACACATAGTTGTCCGTGTGAGGAGCAGTAAGGGTGCATTTCCACTGACGTGGAGCTAGGTGGAGTGGAGATGATCGGACCGTGAATTGGCCAATGACAGTGCTCAAAATCTCCACTCCGATATTTCTCTTTTTCTGTGATTGGCCAATTCCGTGGAAACGCACCCTTAGTCCTAAGGTTGACTACGCAGTCTTCAGTAGCAATTTCCCATTGCTTGCAAAGTTTATCGCTTTTAGTTATTTATTGAACGCCTGCGTTCCTGTATATATACCTAATGTCACAAAACTGATACACTGACTGATGCATTCTTACAGATTATACCTGACGAACGGCTATCACTAAAATAACAGTCACCAGTTCTTATTAATAGTCACCTAACATTTATATAGACTGGCCGCTACAATGAAGACTGGCTGAAAAAACCAAAACAAAAAATCGTACAAATACGCGTTATAATTTTATTTGCTTTGAGATCAGAATTTAGATGTTATGTTGCTTGTTATTCCTGACATTCTGAGAGAAAAATTAGGACCTCAAATAATTTAGAACGTTTAGGATTGTAAGGATATATTGTTATGACTTGTATTGACTTGAATAATTTGTTCCTTTCGTTAATAGAATGGACCGATGGACGGATGGATGGATGTGGACCGATGACCTTGTGAAGGCCGCAGGAATCCGCTGGATGCGGGAAGCACAAAACCGGTCGAAGTGGCGGTGCTTGGGGGAGGCCTATGTCCAGCAGTGGACGTCTTTCGGCTGAAATGATGTTAATAGAATTCTTAACCTTAAAACTCGAATTTAATACAATTTTTTTTTTCAAAAACAAAAAACCCGACTGCAAAAACACATAACTGAAAAGGAAAAAACAAGCATTATAATCTACTCGTATATAATTTTGGTATCGCAGGCGGGGACAAAAAAATACACCATATTTCAGGTTATTTGACTGTCCCCCGCCTGCAAGACCAAAATTATATAGATTATAATGTCCCTTTTCAGTTATGTGTTTTTGCAGTCGGGTTTTTTGTTTTTTAAATAATTTATTTTATTTGAAGCTTTTTAGTTTTATTAATATATATATTTGAAAATTACTCATTACTAGCTTTTGTTTGATACCAATATTGTTGCAACTAATTAAAAAAAAAAACATCCCCTCCTTTTTTTGTATTTGCAGCTGCAATTTATAAATATTATATATCCTATGTCACTCCCACAAATAAGACAAATCTAAGGACACCTAATACGTTACATACATACATACATACTCTCGAAAAACATTACCCTCCTGAGGCAGTCGGGTAAAAATACTGTGACTTCTTAATTAATGTGTCAAAGGCTTGTTTAAAGCCCTAGTGCTGCTATATCAATCTGGTGATATTATTACATTGATTGCTGATCAGCTTTATCTGTCAAGGACAGCTAATGAGACACAATTGATTTTCCATTGTTTGGCTCCGAATAGGATACGCGCCGGGGCTTCACAAGTTAAGGTTGGGATTATAAAGGTTCCTTGATAATTTCTGCTTGTATTCCAATCAAGTCTAAGGCAACCACGGAGCTTGTCAGTCTTATTATCCTAGTTCTAGAGCTCTCTGTCTCTATATTATAGACACCAATGTGTTTTATTAGCAAGTACTACTATAAATACTTACTGGAATATTGTTGTGGAGTGATTGTTTTAACAATACACTGGAATCAACTAGATACATCTGGTTACCACTGTGGTTACTGTAGAATAACAATAATATTCCATATTCAGTAGGTATAAATCAATTTATTATTTTAACAAGTTCACACTGTTAATCATCATTATGTAAGTAGGTAGTTGAATGATAAGATGGAACCAAATTTTCAAACTATAGTAGTTCACAAACTAAACCGAAACATTATTAAATTATTGATGTCAGGTCAGGTATCATTCACATTATACATGTAGATAAAATCTGTGATAGACTGAACACTATGTAAAATTGTCTGCGTTAAAGAACTTCGTTCCACAAATTTTGTGCAAGTTGCCCATTTTTTTGATGACTGTACTTTTTTTCAAAATCTAAGTATGCAGATCAAAATTGCTCAAAAAGTTAAGGACAGTCTCCTAAGACGTATTTCGTGTAGCTACAACGGTTAAGCTGCCCCATCTCAAAAACCCATCCTGTTTGTCTGTTAGCCCCATAAAGATATAGCGTGATAAAAATCTTAAATTTGTAACTATCTGCACTGGTGTAACCGTTTGGCTCGTCTTTTTTCAATTTGCTGTAAACTATAGAGGTATACAAACAATGTGATATTGCTCATCCCCCATAGCAAATAGCGTGATAATAAAATTATAGCCTACCGACTGACCAAATCAATAGGGAATGTAATACTCGTATACAAAATTTGAACTGAATCCATCCCGTAGAATTTGCGTGATGCTGGAACAAAGATTAAGACAAACAGACGTATTCTTGCCAGTAGAATCGACCTCTAAGCAACAACTTTTTCAAAAATATTCAATGTGTATGTATGTGTGTATAAGTTGTTATTTATGTACATATTATTATGTACAAAATAAATCATAATGAATCAAAAGTACCAGCTATTATTGATTTACATTTTAATACCTATGACCTGGTACAGATATTCTCTGAAATAAACGAAAAAAACCTTTTGCACCGACCCCAAGTACCACAGGACAAGGGCAGGAAGATGATGAAGAGAGGAGGCCTGTGTCCCAACAGTGCAGTAGAAACGTTATAGATATCAACCTATAACATTTCCATCCGTTTATTGTAGAGTTTATCCTCGAAAATATCAACAAAAATACATTTAAATATCAGCTAGGAGAAACTGATATTTAAATGTATTTTTGTTGATATTCTCAGATTTAAGAGCCCCGTTGTGATGGACTGTTCAACACCCCGATATTAAGCGGATATTGCACGCGGTTACTGCATTCGAATCCGACCAGTGACCACAAAACGTGACTTATTGCGCTAGATCACTCCGTGGCGGACGGTACCAGACCTGCCTATTTGTGGTCTCAGGTAAACACGGCAATGGACAGCGAAATTGATGATTAATTATAATGTAATTTTATAACTTATGTGTGTAGGAGTCGGATGATACACGAATAATAAACCTACATTTCTAGAGTTCGTGTTAACGTTCTTATAATAGGGATGTTTTTCGCGTGGTTTGGTGTTTTTGTCTTCTTTTTTTGTAGTAACGCCATACGATGAAGGTCTAGAGAATAAGTATTTTCGTTCAATTAAAAATAATTATTAGTCGCCTATTAAAATGATTTATTTATTATAAATCATCTTAATAGGCTACGTCCACACGGCGCTATTATTCACGTTTATCGGATACGATATTTTATCGTATACATTAGCGACAGCAACAGAAACAAAACCAATACGATAAAACACGTATTCGATAAAAAAAAATCTTCCCGCATACCTATCGAACTTCCACTGTGCTGCTATCTATACGAGAAATATCGTATGGGCGTTTGTCCACCGCAGCCGTCACCGTGATGTCACCGAGAAACGAGATTATTGGAACCGAACATGACGTCCCGGTGTCGGCGATCGCTTGTCCACCGCGACCGAACTGGGCGGTTCAGTATGTTATGATAGACAAAATAAAAGCCGGACGGTGACGGCAATGTGTAGACAAGTTCAATCGTATTTTGTATTGCCGGGCACATCGGCCTGTCACATTCTTTGGGCGAGTTCTAGCGATCTACTCGAAACTTCGGCAGCCGGGAAGACGGATTTGCGGAGGACACGCAGCCATTGTAAATGTTATATAATCTCTACTTCGGCGCCGACATCTCATTCTCGGCGACATCGCAGTGCTACTGTGGACAAACGCTCTAACGATTGTTATAGTGAACGGTACGTACTTAAGCAGTGGCGCTTGTGTTTCTATTGTAAAGTTCACACTGGCATAATCAGCCTATAATGTTCCCACTACTGGGACACAGGCCTGCTCCCTGTGAGAGGGATCCCAGTGCTGGGACATAGGCCTACTCTCTGTGAGAGGGAGAAAGACTGGCTTAGTTACGTGAATATATTGTACCAAATGGTCTACGTGTGAACGGAGCCATTCGATTACTGCTTAGTGAATCATTATACTGGATATTTCCACTAAGTGCTTCTATTTCTTAGTTATAAATTATTGTCCTAATATCCTTCATGTTCTCAAATTTAGTACTCATGAAAATTTACCGTAACGATTACACTCAAATCCTTTGGTGTAATCGTAAAATATACCTGACTAATAAAGTTTATTTACTCTGTAATAACCGCGTTATAAATCTTACCTCAAACGATGTTCCAAAGACAGGTTATTTAGTCGAAAACTCGAAGGCCTTTGATGGAAAATATCATTTTGATATATAGGTTCCGATCTCGGATAACGTCGTACTAAGGAAATTATGGCCTTCTTAAAAACCTTAAATAAACGTTCAATCAATCACTGCCTCGTAGGTAGTGATCGCACTGCTGAACATGAGGTATTGAGGTCTGTACTTCGATTCTCAGGTCAGGCAAAGTGGTTTTAGTTGTTTCCATTAGGAATTTCTCAGTAGCCGCTCGTAGTTTGAAGTTTTATCCAGTTGATGGCAATAATATCATGGAACTTATTTGTAACTGGGGAAATGTATGATAAATGATTTATTTTCTGTAAGTAGATTTACTTTTACACGTCAATCATATTTTTAAAATAAAGCTAGATTAAGTCGGCATTTCCTATCTGACTACTCTGAGAAGAAAGGCCGAAACAAACTCAAAAGTCACTTTCTCAAAGGTCTCTTTTAAAGTCCAGACATAATCTTGGTCAGATCATGAAATGGTTCTTTTGAGGAAGAACCACACCGATTGGGTGGACCTGTCCAGTCAGTGCACGCATTTGTCAGTAATCGTGCAGCTCAACTCAGAACTTAAGAAGCTGAACGATGCGACGAACAATACCAAAGAAAGAACATTTGGATAGGCCGCATAAATTACTCAAACTGCCAGACCATGATTAATACTAAATGAGAAAAAAAAAACATCAAAGAACCACATAGTCTTCACATTCACAAAAATGTAAGTACAACAGGTACACCTCTGACCAACGCTTCAGTAAAACAGGCGTGATGTTATATTATGTTATCAAATATCAATCACTGTCATTTTCTTGTTGGACGTAACTGTTATGTAATTTTATTAAATTTCAGTCAGAATACATCAAGTTTCATTAGATTAATTATAATGCGGTCGGCGTTAAGAGACATTAATTACTTTTGGGCCTACGGGGTCGCGAGTTGTGTGACAAACACATTTAAATTCACAACGAATGACATGATTTAACAAGGTTTTTGAATGTTAAAATTGGTCCATTTAAATAATTATTTTGTTTGCATCTGCTGTGACTTTATTTTTGTAAGTAAAAAATTATTGATGCCGTTTTTGGATTGGGTGTACCTACCGTAACAAATCGGTCACATCTGTTTTTTGCGCCGTATTTTTGGCGAACGGGTGCCAAGAAAGTAATGGTTATCAATGTGATTTTTATTCGTTTATTGTGCCATTTTAAAAGTTAATTGCGTAGATAGTATTTGAACGTAAAAATTGAAAAGAAAATGCTTAGATAGTTTGGTCATTTTGAAAGGATGAATGAAAGGCGACTAACAGAAGGTTTTACAAGGGATTTACAAGGCAGATGTCAGTTGAAATGCCGAGAGGGCCAAGAAGCACATAATATGAGTGACCTTACCTATAGGCCTGCGCAGACGAGGGACTTTTGTCCGCGGACAATTTGTCCGCGACGATAAAACGTATGGAAAGACAGTCTGTTTGTCCTACTTGTGCGTTATTGCATAGATTCCCACTATCGTCGCGGACAAATTGTCCGTGGACAAACGTCCCTCGTCTGCGCAGGCCTTATTAGTGATGTTCTTCAAAAAGTTTAGGTGTGTACTTAGAACTCGCAACCGGCGCGGCGTGCGTATATTACCAGCGGGCTTAGCGCGAACACCATTTTGTCTACGGAAGAAATAGACAAAAATGACGTTTCGGGAAGAAAGTACGACGGCAGCAAAGTAGAAAGAGTCAACTGCAGTTTTTAATAAATTCAATCTTTAACATAATTCGACTCAGAATTCTTTGTTTTGTCATAGGTTTTTTTTTGTATTTTATTTTCAATTTTTACTGATATTAAGTCACGTATTTAGAGATAGCTACAACGATTTTTGTCAAAGTGTTGAAGTACCGTATTTTGGAACAAAAAATATTATAGTAATATTGGCCTGAACCATTTATTCCGTAATGCCCTATTAACTAAATGATGTAAAATAGAAGAAGATAGCTTTGTTCTTCAATTAATTATCACAGTTTTGCGTTCAAAACGCTCTCCTATAAAATGATGATTTTGTAGATAACCGTATATACTTTGTGGCCGTCGAGTAGAAAAATGCAAATTGTCCTCACTACTACTCGTGCGCGATAAGTTGGGACCTGCTAGGAATGCGACACCCTGCCCGCTGCACGTCACGTAACGGCGCGCTCTGGAATTCTTTTAGTTTTCGTTTGTGTTATTGTTTTGTTGTTGTAGTTTTGATGAAAGAATGACAAAATCTGAAATGTATCACTTGTTACACATAAATAAGCCCCCAAAAAAATATTTGATTGGCGAACTTTTTAAAGAGCATGGCCACGAAGTAGTTCGTCTACCACCATACATGTGTGACCTCAATCCAATAGAATACATTTGGAATTTGGTCAAGCAAAGAGTAGCCGATAAAAATATCAACCAGTCAGAAAGGGAAATAGAAAAATTAACGAGAGATGCAATTACCAGCATAAGTGAGAGTGACTGGAAAAAAGAAGTCAACCATGTGGACAGGCTTCGACAAAAGTATTGGGATGATGACCTCTTACAAGAGACGAATGAATCGCAATTAATTGTAAATTTATCGGATACCTCTTCGTCAAGTGATTATAGTGAGACTGAGGACGAAGAACAACCTCTAGAAGGCATAAATCCACTAAGTAGTGAAGAAGATGAGATATTGTAAATAATAGATAAAATAAATGTATAAACTTAAACATTGTATTTTTATTCATTACAAAACCATAGTCAACACTTTTGGTGATACATAATTAAATACCTAGTGTCCTATTTTCTTCAAATAGTGTCAAAAAGATTAGATAAAAAGCAGCGTCCTCCCTGAGTAACATAATAAATTAGGTTAAAAAAAAACAAAGACGAAGCCGCGGGCGGCTGCTTGTTATGTTCGCTTTTTTGCGGGCGGTACAAACACGCCAATATGACGTCACCGCGCTCAGGTCCCAACTTATCGCGCACGGGTAGCACCTTAGACAACTGTCAGTCTGTTGTCAGTGTGATATTGACAGTTTGGGATAGAAAACTTTCTTATGAAATACTCTACATAAAAAATGACCTAGACAAAGATCGTTAGAAACGAAAGACAAAATGACAGATTACGAAAGCATTTCTACGGTGCGATGTCAAAAAAGGAAAAACGAATTGCCACTTTGTATAGAAAGAGCCATGTCTATTCATCGTAGAAATAGAAAGTGTCATGCTAACCCGCAGATATATGAACGTAAACGAAGCAAAACAAGTATGTAAGGATCGTAGCAGGTGGCGTACTCACTGTAGTTTCTGCCTACCCCCATGGGAAGAAGGCGTCAGTGTATGTATGTATCTGTATATTTTTACGTATTTCGCGTGTTGAAATGAATAAATATAGGAATATACAACAAAACACTTTAATGTAATGTACGGTTTTACATACACATACATTATGCCTGTAATCCCCAAAGGGTTAGACGGAGTTGTAGCTATAGTACATTCAAATTTCGCCAGTTAATATTTCGGAGGGTTTTGTAAACACTTTAATTTCCTCCAAACCCAATAGGGAATAGACAATTACAAAGTTGTTATTTGTTTGTTCCATGGTACCTACGCAGAAAGTTCTCACAGCGAACTTGACGGCTTTTCTTTTGAATGAATGAATGAATTATTTATTTGCCAGAATATAGGTACATTTTATATGGTAAATTTTTATATGGTTTCACTATAATCGACTTTCTAGTCGTGCAAATTTTTAAATAGACATAGTCAAAGGTTTAAAAAAATATTTAAATATTATTATATCAAATGTTTGTCTTCCTACATTAATAACAAAAAAAATAATATTAACATTAACAATAATATAAAATAAAAAATAACAAAATAATCACTATGTCAATTACAGTATACAATTAAATATTTTTTGTGTCGTCTTACATTATTAACACAAACAAGAAAATTAACATTAACAATAATAAAAAAAATAATAATAAAATAATCACTATGTCAACAGGATTTCAAATTCATAAAGTCATCTATGGAATAAAAACATCTGTCGCACAGCCAATTAAATAAGGCTCTACTGAATTCTAATTCATTTAGTTTTCTCATTTTTTCTCGGTAGCTTGTTATATAGCTTAACCGCCATACTGTAGAAGTACCTTTCTTTTTAAAGGAGCTTTTTCATCCTTTTCAAAAAGCGAAGGGTGATTTCTAACAAACTTACACATTTCTAGAATGTATAAGGATGGGAGTGTAAGCAGTTTTTTGTTAGTAAACACGGGTCGGCAGGAATCGGTCTATTTAAGGTTATAGATCGATCTGAGGCATTTCTTCTGAACTATAAATGCTCTTTGGGAGTTCGTGGAGTTTCCCCAGACGATTATCCCATATCTCAGTACAGAGCACACGTGGCTGTGGTACACAATTAGAGCTGTTTCTACATTCGTTAACTGTTTTATTTTCCGTAGCGCGTATATAAATTTATTTAATTTCTTACACACCATGTCTACATGTGATTTCCAGTTGCAGTAATTATCAAAATGTATTCCTAACAATTTTATAGTATTTACTTTTTCAATTCTGTCATTATTATATTTTATTTGTGTGTCAAATGTGTCGGTTAATTTTTTTTTTGTTATTATTATTTGTTGAAAATGTCATAAATTTAGTTTTATTTGTGTTTATTTGTAAATTATTTAGGTTTAACCAGTCATGTACATCGTTTAGAGCTTTATTTGTGACATTTATTGCTTGCTCAACAGTAGCCTCTTTAGTCAGAATAGTGGTATCATCTGCGAACAGTATAGTGTATTGGTCTGTTGCGTTCGGTAGTTCATTAATGTATGCTAAAAATAGTATCGGCGAAATCGCAGTCCCTTGAGGTACGCCACATTTGTTAACTAGGTACTTAGATCTATACGTTACGTAGGTGTTAGTCTTACGGCACATTTTCATCAAACCAATTGTAGGCTGGGCCTCTTATACCGTAATTTTCTAGTTTATTTAATAGTTTGTCAAGAGATATCATGTCAAAGGCTTTACTCATGTCCAGAAATACAGCTATTGGAATCTTTTTTGTATCTATTGCACTAAGGATTTCTTTTATTAATTTAAAACTTGCCAAAGTAGTAGATTTATTTTTAATAAAACCGTTCTGTTGTTGACATATTATATCATTTTTATCAAAAATCTTTACCAGCCTTGTACTCATTACTTTCTCGAATATCTTGGAGATAATCGGGATCAATGTGATTGGCCTGTAGTTTCCTGCTTCAGATTTCGGACCCTTTTTATGCAGTGGTTTAACTACGGAGAATTTAAGTGCTTCAGGAAAAATACCGTTTTCCATAGACAGATTTATTAAATGAGTCAATGGTTTTAATATAGAAAATATAGTTCATTTTAATATTTTTGTTGTAATATGATCATACCCAGCTGAATTTGTATTCCGTAATTCCATTGCAATTCTATATACTTCTACCGAATCCACTGGTTCCAGGTAAATAGAGCTGGCTAACGTTCTTCCAGTTATTGTTTGGTAATTAATTACCGGGTTTACAACATTTATGTAGTAATTATTGAAATATAGGGCAATTTCGTCGCCATTTAAAAGCATTTGATTCCCGTTCGAAATTTCTCTGATTTCATTCGTTCGGTTGGTTTCTTTGAGTCTTTCGTTAACTATTCTCCATGTGGCTTTACATTTGTTTTCGGCTTTTTCTATATATTTTTTATTATTACTATTTTGAGTACTTATTACACATTTTCTCAAAATTTTACCATATGTTTCGTATTTTCGTTTGTTTTGACTATTTTTATTTTTATAGTATTCATATTGTAGTTTTCGTTTTGTCACAAAAGATTTTTTTAGGCCCTTTGTAATCCATTTTGGGTTATAGGAGTTTTGATTCATTTTGATTTTTATTTGAGGAAAACACAAGTCAAAATAAAGGCAGACCTCGTCATGGAACAGTTTAAACGCCTTATTAACATCTGTTTCTAGGAAAATCTCCGAGAAAGATAGGTTGCCAAGGTAGTAACAAAACTTATCAAATTCCTTGCATAGGTCTCTTTTATATACAAACCAATGCTTTTGATAATTACTATCTGATTTTATTTTTATTGTCAATTTTTGACCAGTGTTTTGGTCTGATAGTCCCAGTTCATGTACTTCTCCTTTAGCATCTTTGATGTCACTAGTTATGTTGTCAATACAGGTATTTTGTCGAGTTGGTTTGTTTATATGACATTTAAAGTTGTAATTGAGTAAAATATTTACAAATTCATTTTTAGACTGTGTCTTATTTAATATGTCAATATTGAAATCACCACATAAAATGTTTTTGTAATTATCTTTATGATGTAGTCTGTTTAATAATATTTGAAGCTTTCTAAACACACAGCAAATTAATGCCGTATTTTTGTATTCGTATACCGCATATTTCGAAATGTTTTTCTAATGTCATATTTTTTAGCCATTCAATAGATTCATATTCGATCCCTTGTCTTATTAATATGCAAGCGCCACCACGTTTCTGGTCTTTCCTAGAAAAACTACTTACTAATTTAAATGCTTTTATTTTCAAATTTTCCTCGTCACCCGATTTTATAAAAGTTTCAGTTAAAGTTATAAAATCATTAAAAATGCTTTTATCTCGAAGTAGATTTATTGCTATTTCAATATCTTCAGCCTTAAATGATAAATGATAAATGATTTTATTTCTGTAAGTAGGTTTTTACAAACACTTTTACACGTCAAAACATATTTTTTTAAACTAGATGAGGCCGGCGTTTCCTATCTGACTACTCTGAGAAGAAAGGCCGAAACAAACTCAGAGGTCACAGTCTCTTTTAAAGTCCAGACATAATCTTGGTCAGATCATGTGAAGACCATGTCGATTGGTGTCTGAAATGGTCTTTTGATGAAAGAACCACACAGATTGAGTGGACCTGTCCAGTCAGTGCACGCATTTGTCAGTCGTTGTGCAGCTCAACTCATAACTAAAGGAGCTCAACGATTCAACGAACAATACCAAAGAAAGGACATTTGGCTAGGCCGCAAAAAATACTCAAAACTGCCAGACCATATTAAAAACTAACTGAGAATAAAACAAAATTAAACAATGATCCACATAGTCTTCACATTTACAATAATTAAAACAATATAATACTACACAGAGTAAATATTCATGTCATTGCATAAATCAAATTCATCAATGTCAATGTGTATATTCGGACATAATCTTGGTCAGATCATTTGAGGACCATGTAGGTTGGTGTCCGAAATGGTCTTTTTAGGAAAGACCACACAGATTTGAGTGGACCTGTCCAGTCAGTGCACGCATTTGTCAGTTGTCATGCAGCTCAACTCAAAACTTAAGGAGCTCAATGATTTGACGAACAATACCAAAGAAAAGACATTTGGGTAGGCCGCATAAAGTACTCAAACTGCCAGACCATCATTAAAAGTAAGAGACAAAAAAAAAAAACATACAATGACCCACATAGTCCTCACATTCCTAATAATTAAAATAATATAATATAATACTATACAAAGTAAATATTCATGTCATTGTTTATATAGAATGTTATATAGAATAAGAAAATATAAATAGCTAGCAAAATAAAAAGAGTAAAAAAACAACATTCACTGTAAGTTTATTGGAGCAGCTCAATCCCAAGCCTTTTTGTCCTCAATATAATCTTTAACAGTATAAAAGGCTTTTAGGCACAGTTTCTGTTTTATAAAACATTTGAATTTATTAAGGCTTAGTTCTTGAATGTGGCTAGGAAGTTTATTATAAAAACGTATACATTGGCATCTAAACGAGCTGCCTATTTTTTGAGCCTGGTTGTAGGAACAACAAATTTGTGTTTGTTCCTAGTATTTACATTATGGATATCACTGTATTTTTTCAACAAATTGATATTTTTATGTGCGTACAAAAGATTTTCATAAATATACTGAGAAGCTACAGTCATTATATTAATCTCTTTAAATTTTTCTCTGAGGGAGTATCTGGGACTTAATTTATAAATTGAACGGATTGCCCTTTTTTGTAAAACAAAAATTGTCTGAATATCGGCGGCATTTCCCCATAACAGAATACCGTACGACATTACGCTATGAAAATAACTAAAGTATACTAAACGGGCTGTGTCTAAATCCGTTAAATCACGAATTTTTCTAACGGCGTATGCTGCAGAGCTAAGCTTTTTTGACAATTTATCTATATGGGGGCCCCATTGAAGCTTGGCATCCAAAGTTATGCCTAAGAACACAGTGGTATCTTCGGGGTTCAACTCTTCACCCTTTATGAGAACACTAGTTTTTACTTGTCTAACATTAGGTATTGTAAACTTAATACATTTGGTTTTTTTCTCGTTAAGAAGTAGGTTGTTAACATTAAACCAGTTAACTACTTTTTCGAGGGCACTATTTACATTGTCCTTGTTTATGGCACCAGCAATATTTTGGTGAAATATTACATGATTAACTGGTTTAGCCATGAAATAATGCTCCATTAGCTATTTAATTGACAGCAATATTTTCCTGGGGAGCTTTGCTTAAATTGTATTATTCAGAATTATCATTAGTGCGTACTTTGGTTTTGGGTACGAGCTTCCGGTGTAAAAGTCTTGTTGGTGTTTTTATTATACGATAAGAATGTTTTGTCATAGTCAAGCTGCTGGTCTAACACTAAATTTATTTTACGACATAACGATGACATGTTATAGTATTTTGAAATTAATGAACAATCCTTACTCTGGCTACAAATAAGATACAACATTTCGTTCAATTTAAATTCGTTTGAGCAGATGTTTTTATTCACACTTAAGATGATAACGGGACATTTAAGTGAGTTTAGGAATAGAACTAGTTCTGTAGTCATTTTTAAAGTATTGGTGTCATTTTGTCCTATAGATATAATTAATTTGTCTTCAGAGGTAATGTCGAAAAGCTGCATACTAGTCAATATATCCTCCGTGGTAGCATTTGGTTTCACAATAGACATGAAACGATAATGGTTATGCGGGTTGTAGAATCAGGATTTGTACAGCTGTGTTGCTAGTCCACTGCATTATCTTCCTCCTATTATAAATGCCCTTTTTTCACGCCTGTGGGTAGGTTTCCTTTTTTTAGTTGCCATCCCATCGTTTATCTGTGTGTTTGTCGCGGGCGCGGGGGGTAACACTATGTCATTTTGATGTTTAGCGCATATCTTTGGTTCTTGTTCTGACGAAGTGTTGGCCTGTAGAACATTTGTTTTTTTTTGGCACTGTCGAGTTTTCATTTCACTAATGCTGGAAAAAATAATTTTATGCTCCGTACGCGTACACTACTTAATTTTAACTTGCCAGTAACGCTAATCTAGCCAGCTCTACTAGAAATGAAACTGCCTTCTTCAAAGTAACATTGAATTAAATTCTATGTGGTACGGAATCAGAATGGAACTAATCTTGAACTGTAATATTATGAGCAAGTTGTCTACCAGATTCCAACTTCGAACATTTGAATGTTACAAACGATTGACCGTGATATTAATTTAGGTGGATGGTAGGTTCTATCAGTTTCGAAAGAATTTGATTAAAGTGCAATTACTCATCCTAATTACAGAAATAAAATCATTTATCAATATAGTCTTAAACCTTTCGGAATAAATTATTTAAATGTAAATGCGCAAAGGGAATTAGTTACAAATTCATCTGTAATACTAATAAGAGCTAATTTTGCTAATTTTATTTTCTAATTAACAGAATTAATTTTTATTTGGAAATTCTTCAAAGAAAATTGAATTCTTTAAGGTAATTTAAAATTAGAATTTCAGGTTTAAGTATTCAAATAATCAAATCAACCCACTCAATTTGTAAGTGCCACTACAAATTAGCATCTACAGGTTCATTTTCTGTTCCACTTGTTTACATTTTAATCAGATGATTTTGCAACAGACTATAGGTACATACACTGGTAAGTACATTATTTTAAGACACAAATGTTCAGTGTCAATGGACTTGGTACTTGATGAAAGAAAGTAAGATAATGCTTTTTGCGGGATGATCAGCAGTGCTATTCCGTCGAATTTCACATCGAATGTCATTCATTATTCGGCTTTATTACACTTAGATACTATAACGGTGATGCCTACTGTAAATATTACCGCTATGGCGGAAGGTAACTACGGAAAAAACTGTCACAGCTGAACAAAAACATGTTAGTGTACAATGAATTAGGTCTTTTAAGGCTCCCGCAGACAGGCGCGACGCGACACTTAGCACAATTTCTATGAAAACTTCATGGAAAGTACCGCGATATCGCGCCAGCCTGAACGAGCCTTTACGCTTTACTTCCAAATCTGCAGCAGTATACAGCTAAGCCAATTTTAATTTCATTATGTCGTCTCGTTTTATTACTCATTGAATAATATACACAAGTTTGCAATACAATTATTCTGGATTAAATGGATTCTTTTATAAATCGCGTCTTCAGGACTCAAACTAAATTACGTTTCAGCGCTAATTCACTATAGTTTTGAATGCCTTAATTTGCAGAAGACTGCTTGTATTTGCAGAAACTGAGCATTCTACCGTTTATAAAACATAACGCCTGTAGTCCCGAAGGGAAGAAGGAAGAAGGAAGGAAGGTTAGAATCAAGATAATAATCTTTTAACATATCGAAACCCCTCCGTGTCTTGGAAAACGCGTTAAGTAAGCAGTTGATCCCGGCTGTCTTTGACAGTCGTTACGGGTCAGAAGCCTATAAGTCTGACCACCAGTCTTACCAAGAGGTACCCAGTTACTGGGTTGTGCAAGTCAGATAGGCAGTTGCTTCATGTAATTCAGCTGCATTTATTAGACTGGGGTTGCCCAACATAGTCGGGAAAGCTTTAGGTAGATTGATTGTCTCTTTTGTTTTTCTAGTTTTGGGTCTTCTTTTCTAGTTTTCTCTCTCCACTTTGCTTTGTTTGTCTGTCAGTTCATCTTTGGAGACTTCTCAATCCAACTTCGTCCATCAGTTCATTCATCTACTAATAAATACTTAGTAGATATAGATAAGAATTAGGTAAGGTAACTGCTATAGTAATTGGCCACGCTATAGTAACTGGCCACTGCAAGCAAGCCCATGAATGAAAAGGACTAAAACTATTCCTGTGTGTATTGTATTTTCGTTTTAGTTCACATTACCTTGTTTCTACCTCTTTTTAAGCGCCGACGCAAAAACGACGGGGTGTTATAAGTTTGACGTGTCTGTCTGTCTGTCTGTCTGTGTGTGTGTGTGTATGTATGTGTGTGTCTGTCTGTGGCATCGTAGCTCCCGAATGCATGAACCGATTTTGATTTTGTTTTTTTTGTTTGAAAGGTGACTTAATCGAGAGTGTTCTTAGCTATTATTCAAGAAAATCAGTTCAGTCGTTTGAAGATTATCAGCTCTTTTCTTGTTGATATTTACCTTACTCACCAATTTACAGCGCAGGTATCGTGTTTTTTTTTTTCATTGTTGTTACAGTTTAGATGTTTTTGTTAGTGTCGAGGGTTTTTTAAACTTAACTTTTTAGTGAGAGGTCTTAATATTATGAGTGGCCAGTTACTATACCGTGGCCAATTACTATAGCAGCTACCCTACCAGTTAGAGAAGTGTTCATTATTTCAAACAGGTTACCTCCAAATATTTAATTAACACTCAATAATTAATTAGTGACAGCAGGTGTGTACATTATAATGTAATTGAAAGCGTCTGACATGTTTTCGATTTCAATTTAATTAAAATCCAATTAAAGGATGTATATGAATTATAACCATATTGTAGATTGGTTGTTACATGTGTGTCTTTTTTAATCTTTGTTCAAATTGCTTTGCAGAAAGGACAAAGGTAGTTATTGTAATTTTAAGATGAAAGCGAAAGATCTTCTTCGTCGTGTCGATGATTCCATTTAATTGTATACCTAGGTATATTTTAAATAAACTTCAACCAGAATTCGGACACTTCGACAGCGTTAGCGTTGGCCTCACAAAGGCGTAATGTAGGCGGAATTGCACAGAGAGCACGACAAAGGTGAGGAATTTATTTATTTATTCAAGTTAGCCAACAGTTGAATACACAATAAATTAAAAATAATTTCCTTAATAACACCTACGCTTATAAGTGCAACAATAACTTTCAAGCTAACATAACATGCCCATTAAAGCCCTAAGTGTTAGCACAAACCCTAACATTTTCGATGCTTTCTTAATTCTAATATTCTCGATGTGGGTCAAAAGTTATTTTTTTATCAAACAGTACTCTCAGATCTCTAATTGCATCCAGTATACGTATTTTTATTGCCTATGAAGTACTCCGAGTGTCTAGGGTGACTCTCTTGATAATAACAAATGGTAACAATTTTTTTAATTAAATTCCATTTTATTAGTCTCACATATCGTCTGTGAGGTGGCTCCGCAGTCACACGTGGCTCATCGAAGTTCCCCCACTTGACTAAGGAGAGGCACGAAAAGAGCCTCCCCGAGCGGCATCCAGATCATAATAAAAGGCCCGGCCCTGGCGCGCCCTAGGAACAGCTGGCACACGGTAACGCAGAGTCCAATTGGCCAGTCTTCTCACCACGATGATTCCTCACGGTTTCCAGGACTACAATTTTTCGCGAAATTTTTCGCGTGATAACGCGAAAAATTTATTGGTGTTTATGTTCATCTTTCTTTGTAGTAAAGTTTTTCAATTTGAGTCTGAGGAAGAAATTTGTTACTGATATACATAGTAGCGCCCTCCATCGTTGAGCTGCAAAAGCAACGTAAGAGCGCATCCTTATATTTGAGCCACTCGCTACTAGAGGGCGTCAGCGATTATAAATGATTTACCTGTGGTTGGAATGGATATATATTGGATAACAGTTTAGAGGCATGAGGAACAGGGTGTAAAGTTCACTCCGAGACCAGATGGGTGTTGTGTCTGGTGGACAACTGCCCGATGGTTGATGTCGGGATGTTGCATATATGCTAGTTGCGCGGTAAACTCTGCTTGCGCGATGCAGGATTTCCGTGACGTCAGTGTGTTGCGTAGTTCGCATGTGGCGATGTAGATGCCGCCACAATTGCTTAAGCCTTTCAACACTAGGGGGAAGCCACGCCGTAATGAATGAGTTATTGTATAATTATGAATTAATATTTTATAGTGATTGCTTCTCGACACTAGAAAACGCATGGTAGAACAATCTAGAATATTCTCGTTCTTTCTAGAAGCCGGAAGTTGATGTAAACGTAAGCAGGGGTCTGCCGTCCATAGAGGCGATTAGACCTAGCCTACCCTACCAACAACGTCATTTATTTTAACTATGTAATATAATAATACAAAATAAAAAAAAAGTTAAACTCCTATCATAACACTTATAGCAACTTGTGGCGCCCGCCGAGTGAAGTAACTCACAGTTCGACGGAGCTCGGTACGCACTATTTATTAGGCAAGCACTCGGCTTGCCTAAATCCCATTGATAAATTTACGCACACTGATGTATATTTTCGTGTGTATGAACGGCACACACTATTGAAATGGGTGACTGGAGCTGGCAACCGCGTGCCGTGATTGGCTGTGTATAAAGTCAAGATTTAATTTAAGAAAGTATTGAAGACCAGGGTTCCCAATTTTTTGACAATTCCCCGAATTGCGGGGAATTTGAGAAACAGACTACACACAGACACGATAGTTTCCTTAATGACTACTAGAGACAATAAAAAAACAGGGTGGTATTGTCGAATTTATACCTTCCAAAAAAATAATAAATTGTAAGGAATAGCAAAAGCCCTATAAAAATAATTAAAAACTTCATAATTTTTTATTTTTTTCCTCATATTTAGAAAATTTCGCTTTGACTTTTGGGGAGTTAGGAAAATAAGTTTCAGCAACCCTGGACTGTTTTATCCTGCAAAATTTGGTAGTCCCTTTTGTGGAAGAACACGGTATGACAATGATACAATTTTAATTGGTAGTGTTTTTTTATCGACAAATTAGAAATTATATTTTTCTTAGGGAAGCCATATTGTTTCATGTGACATGCAATTTATAACCGGTCTTGATATATGAATCGGTCCGGTCCGGTCGGTAGTGCCTCAACCAGGTGGGTAGCCTCAACAACATAACCATTCAATGGATTAAAGGACACAGCGGTTCGCTAGGCAACGATGCAGCCGATGAACTTCCCGGAAGGGGGTCGAGCATGGCACCAGTGGGACCTGAACCCATCGTGCTACTCCCCTTCGGGTACTTACGCACTCTGGTAAGGAAACGCACCAAAGATAAACATCTCAAGCTATGGTCGAACCAAGGTGAGTGCAGGCAGGCCAAGGAAGCACTTCCTACAATTGACGGTCGCCTCACGAAACGAGTTCTCCGACTAACTAAACTACAGCTGCGCACTGTTACAGCAGCTATAACAGGCCACGGGTCACTTAACAAACACATCTTTGTCATAGGAGTCACAGACAGTCCGCTGTGCAGAGCCTGCATGGAGGACGACAAGACAGCAGCACATGTGCTACTAAACTGCCCAGTGGTCGCCACATACAGGGCAAAGTACTTCGGTAACCCAGGCACCCTCCGTGAGATGGTCAGTAACACCAAGGCGTTGCTGGCCTTCCTTGAGGAGCTGGGGTGGATCGAATAATTGATTTCCCACCCATACGCGAAATACGCGCATTGACGTGGAGTTGCGGACACCAGCCCGTATTACCTATTACCTATTACCTATCCGGTCTTGAATGTTTTGCTTTTTTATATCTTATTAAGTTTTAAGTAATTCGTTTTGAAACGTAAAGTAGTGTAAATATTATTTGTTGTGTTTAATATTTTTTTACTTACCTAAGAATAGTGTTCTGTTGTGAAGTTTGCGCCGATAATGTGTGTTTGTTAGAAGTTAAAAGCAGTAAGTTTTCGCAATTATCGTTTAATAATAAGATTCAAGTTGTATGTAAAGGTGTGCCCGAATTACGAGAATTAATCCAAAAATATGATAATTCATCTCGTACTCGTCAATTCAATCCTCAAAATTATGCAACATATAACTGTCTGTGTGGCTGTATACACACAAATAAATTATTTTGTTTTCCGTGCATTTTGTTTAATACTTCCAGTAAGTGGAGTGAGGGATATATTGATTTGCATAATTTTCATTCCTCGGCAAAAAAGTATGAACCTTGAATAATGTGGTGAGTGTTGTATTTATAACTTTTGTTTTTACAGGATTCTTTTCAATGTTTTTTTTTTTCAAATGCCTTAAGCTATATAAAAAAATAATTATCAGAGGAGTATACAGCTATATAGGTTGGTAAATAAAAACAAACAATTTGTATAGACGCTTATTTATTTCAAAATAATATTATACATAGTGTGGATACCTATCTACGATCGGGTAGTTATAACATCTTTTTCCGCTTATTCTCGTATCTTAAAATTGGTACAATTTTTTGGAATATATTTTATTTTATACAAAAAGACATCTAACGATAATATTATTTACATTTCACATTTATTTTACAACAAATTATTCTATAATACTTGTATCATTTAACGAAAATATAAACAAATATATTATGTTCTTTGGTCTTTTAATACCTAATATTGTATAATTTACAATTGAAATGATTCTTTTTTTATATTTTTACTTTATTTTTATTAAAAAAAAAAACTTAATATTCACTGCTGCTAGAGTTTGCGTCAGAAATTAATCGAAAACGATGTTTCTTTAAAATAATCATTTTGAAAAATTTAAACATATTATATGTAGGTACGTGTTTGTGTGTTACGTTTTTATATTCGCGCAAAAAAAGAATTTACTAATAATGCTCACCGAAGAAATGTAATTATAGGTAGGTATATGGTTGAACTAAGCAAAATTACAAGAAGTTACAGTACCTTAATTAATAAATACTCCGTAATAAGTGACTATTACGATTGTAATTATGCCAATATGTTGTATGTTCAAAATAAAAATAAACTTTCCTTTATTACTCAAGGTAGTCTTCCCATCGATTGCATTAAACTGTATCCACAGTTTAAAAAAATAGTCCGTAAAGCAGTTAAGGGTCGGTTAATCGCCGTTGACCTTAATTATACAAATGCGCGTCGAGCTCATGCCGCTCTGTTTCATAGGGAATATGTTCGGTAAGGAAAATATTAATTTGAAAAAAATCACAGATAGAATTATAGATAATATAAAATCTGTTCACACAAAAAAAAACATGAACATATCTTAAATAGTTTGAAAGTAATATTGTTTTTTATGCTTTTGGTAGACATTACTTCCTGAATTTATTTCATAAAGTATTTTCTACAATACTTAAATATTCACATTTAGAATTGATGTGTATGCGGTATTGTTTATTTAACATACATTTTTGCATAACTTACTTGCATTATATGAAGGTCACTAAAATCATATATCTGCGCCTTAAGCCATCTGGTTTA
The DNA here is from genome assembly GCA_905333075.3 of Atethmia centrago. Taxonomy (NCBI): domain Eukaryota; kingdom Metazoa; phylum Arthropoda; class Insecta; order Lepidoptera; family Noctuidae; genus Atethmia; species Atethmia centrago. The sequence continues at coordinate 11,196,387 of HG995386.1, read as the reverse complement.
ATCGCTTTACAGTATTGAGAGCGCAGTTGGCTCTAAACTGAAGTTACGAACCGTACCTGGTCCAGTACCTACCTATTACTGGGACTAAGCTTAAATAAATAATAAATATTCGTGTAACCATCACATTATAAAAAAGTAATCATACAGTGAATAAATGTTAAAAAACTCGCAAACACTATTAAGAAGATCAATAGTAAAAATTGTTAAACTTAAAAAAAAATGCTTCATACCATTCAAGGTCAGAATAAGCTGTAGAATTCAAGGTCAACAAAGCTAACTTCCAAATGTCACTTTTGTCTAAATCTAAATAAGCATCTTATCACTCAGTATTTCTTCTGAAGTTTTCATTGTCTCAACCTACTTAACAAATCAATATTAATCTGATATTTCTCACACAAATACTGCTCTTATAAATGAAGCTTCTGCATTAACAATGTTACGGATGGATTTAAAAAATCCTTTTCAAATAAATAGTTGTGCGAACGCTAAACCATTAAACGGTACATACATAAAACGTAACTTAACTTAAATTTACATTAAATATTATTTGGTACAATTATTAATAAATTGTCATCGTTCTATGTCACTGTAGGTATGTGATAGCAGAACAATAAAACACAAGTCCCACTGAAATACTACAAAATACTATACTTGGGTTTCAATTTAGATTAGTTGCAAGCTCATGATACACGCTTTATTCCGATCAATACAAATATAACGATATTCACATAATACACAAAAGTACGTAAAACATAAATCATGTACGTTCGCGGTACGAAAACCTTAACCATACTTAGAACCTTGTCTTATTACGCGATGTAAATGAGGACGTCAAAAATGTGACGCGTCAACGAACTCGTTTAATGTAACAAAGTCCAAAAGTAATCAATGTTTTCGTAAGACTTATTATTATTGTATTCGTTCTAGCTTGTCTTATACATAGATACGTTGACCGCACACCGCAGACTGCGCTTCCATTGCTCCAGTCGTATAGAAAAGGTCCATTAAGGAATTAAGGGAAGGAGCAATGTACTCTCCTTTAAAAGGTTATACTCGAACATACATATACCGCAGTTTATGTATCTTTTTTTCACTCGTGTATTGCCTGCACGGGGAATAATTTGTGTTTATAAAGCAAATGATTTCTAGTTTGTTACATATACTATACTGTGTAGGTATGTAGGCAATCTGTTTTATATTATAACAGTTTAGTAGGAGTTAAAGAACGAGAGAAAAGTCACACCTATATTACAAAGCATTGATATCCTGCCAACATTTAGAGACAAGAATGCAATAAAACATAATACTCCACAGTAAACCCTACGATTTGTTGAACAGCAAAACAGTTAAACTAAATGAAGTGCTTGCAATGCATCAGATATTTCTCAAATAAAAAGTAAAGATTCATTGTCTTTTGTACCGCGATCCGATATTCTTTCATCCCTATCTAGTGATGCATTTTTCGTTCAAATCCCCAGTAAGGAAATCATTGGTGTCTCGAACGGTCATGATGGTGACTCCATCAGCGCTGTTCCTGGATATGATGTTGCTCTTCTTCTTAGTACTTCCGTAGTCGTAGTTTGATATCACCACGCTCTCTGTCGGGTTCCTGTAAAAGTTGATAGAACAATCACCGTTGAAGTTGCTGGATTTCTTGGAGGAGAAACCAATTCGGAGACAGGTTTTTTTTTTTGTGATGTGTTTACTTTACGTCAATAGAAAGGTGGCTGGGACAGACTGGATGCGGCCGGCTGGCTGAGCCTAATAGAGGCCTATGTCCAGCAGTGGACTGCGAAAGACTGAGTTGATTACACCAATATGGCAGGCCCATGCCAAAGATCGTGTTAGTTGATGTTTTGAAGGATAAATAGCCGTACTATGTGAATGCATTTGTTGTTGTTAGTGAGACAGTAGCTACTCAGTCTCTTGGATTTATAACATTAACGCACTAACGTTATCATACATATTTTATATGACGCTCTGAAATATTTACTGAACATAAACATACACCAGATTGCATTATATGTTACACATATAATGCAATAAATTTTACTACTTCATGGTGCCAATGGCGATATACTTATTACTATCTGACCGGCATCGGCAGTCAAACTTAGACACATTCCGTCTTATTACAAAACAAGGATTATCTTTAGACCCAGGTTTAAACTATTGAGCCATTTTTGAATTTCGAACTTTATTCCGTCTACGTTAAAGTTCTTAATGCAAAACTTTCAAATTAGTACCGGACTAAGTAGTCAGTTTTGTATAAAGAACTGTATTTCAACCATAGTAACGTACTTATTACAAAAACTGGCTCGATGGATTAAACCATGTCCAAAAGTGATTCTTGTTTTGTAATAACGCCGATTCAGTCTTATTACAAAACAAGGTTTATCTTTAGAACCAGGTTTAAGACGCTGACAACACCTAAACCGCGGTCCCTGTCAGATTGCATAGAAAAGAAAGAGAAGCGCGATGACACAACGCTTGTAATTTATTGCAAAATATGAAGTAATTTTCTATTTACTCAAAATTGAGTTGAGTAATCGAAAATAAAAAACAACCAAGTTCTGTATTCAAATAAGACGTTCTTGTTATTAATTAAATACGTAACGTATGTTCATATTTGATACAGATATTTTGGATTAGAACTCAATGTAAGAGGTTAGTTTAACGTTAGTTTGTATCGAGATTTTGTTTTCAAAACGTGTTTTGGTAACAACCAAGTTCTGGAAAATATGTTTAAAATTAACATATATTTTTTCCGCTACCACAAACTATACAGATTTGGCAATTTTTTTTCTTAAGAGAAGCCTATTTTTGTCAATTGGGTCTTGTCAGCCCCTTAAACCAAGAAGTCATTTTTGAATTTCGAGTACGGTAACGTTCCTAAAGGCTCTCGCAGACAAGCGTGACGCGACAGCGCAACGAAGCTCTAATAGCACAATGTCTATGAAAACTTCATGGAAATTGTTCTACCAAAATCGCGTCGCATCGTCTCTAAAGAAAACCCCGGATTGTGATAAGACAGTTACATATTAATTCGAAAAGTCGCGAGCTGTCGTGCTCAGTTGACCATAATCGCGTTTGTCCTCTGCCTCCGTCACCGGGACGTCACCGAGAATCGAGATTATTCAAATAGAACGTGTCATCCCGGTGACGGCCATCGTGTGCCCACCCCGTGACCAAACTCGGCGATTATGATAGGCTAAACAAAAACCGAGTGAACGGTAGTGTGTGGACAAGATCAAACATGTTTTGTATTGCCGGCACATCGGCCCGCCACAATCTCGGGCCGAGTTCTAGCGGCTGGGTCGAACTACTTCGGCGGCTGGGGTGACGGTGCTTCGGGTGACCGAAATGCGTAGGATACGCGGCCATACTAAATGTATTTATCACTTCTCCGGTGCCGTCATCTCGCTATCGGTGATCGACGTCCCGGTAACGGCAGCGGTGGACAAACGCCCTAAAGTTGTCTAGAGTTTTAACTACAGATCAAAATTGTAAAAATAGAAAAAGAGGTAAAATATTTGAACAAATCGCCCATGCATGTATAATCCACTTGAACAATATTAACTACATAATTAACAACGATAATAAGGTAATTAATTTTGATAATACAGATGATTTGTACTAATAATACTCGTACTAAGCGAAAATGTGTCAATCATATTATACTGATAATGATGTTTAGAATGACCTATTAATCTGATTACAATAAAATGTCGGCACCACGGTAACCATTATGGTTTAAGGTATTGTATGTTAGAGGGTTTTTTCCTTTGTTATTATTTTGAAGTCAATGTTTTTCTAACACTTTATTTTACTCTTGAAACGTTTTCAATCCATCGTATTTTTGTCTTACAGCGTTCCAACTAATGAATTAAAGTTTATGATTGATTATTTTTAAAAGAGGTGTTCGTGACTAAATGATAACAGCTGCACGGTTCATTCAACGGTTCATAACTAATCATCATCCTCTACATATTGAGACAGGGGTCTCCCCTCCGCATCTCGGAAAGCATATTCAGCCGTTGATTCTGGCAGTCATACGTAGATCTTTGATAGTCGTTAGTTAAAAGCCCAAAAGGCCTAGTAACTAAGTTGTGGAAGTCAGTTAAGCAGTCGCTCCAAAAAAATAATTGTTATTCAGCTGCACCCTGGTAGTCTTGGAGTCGAAGAACATAGTTAGGAAAAGGCTAGACAGATAGTTTGATTCATTCTGAGTGACGTATCTCACTGCTATGTCAAGAAAGAAAGAATAAATGCATAAATGCCAGACAACTAGTGCCTGACGCTGGTTTTCAACTGGACCTTATTTTACCAGGACGTCTTTCGGATAAAAAACAGTTTTATAGTGTAAGACTAGGTATTAAATGCTGCGTAACTTACATATGATTGCTAATCGTTTTGGTAAGTGCATTTAGTTTAGTCGCCTCAACAACTGCAGGTTTTCCAGTAGGTTAGTCAATAACAATTTAAGGTTATCTCGAAGCCGTTTGCCAAGTTATTATGGCAATGTTCCCATTGGACTGTAAAACGGTTTATGGAGAGTTTCTTCTGCAATATATTCAGTACTAACTTTTTCTACGTACATACGAGTATATTGTATCCTAAATAATACTGTAAATGCGAATGTGAGTTTGTTTGTTACACTTTCACGCTAAAACGGGTGAAATGATTTGGATGAAATTTGGCACATAGGTAGACCACGATCTGGAAAAGGACATAAGCTACTTTTTATCCTGGATCGCAGACGAAGTCGCGAGTAACAGCTAGCATAATCAAGCCTATAATGTTCCCACTGCTGGGACACAAGCCTCCTCACTGTGAGAGGGAGTGGGCCGTAATCCACCACGCGGGCCCAGTGCGGGTTGGTAGATGTCACATGTCTTAAAATTTTTGGTTATAGGACATGCCGGTTTCCTCACGATATTTTTCTTCACCTTTTTGAGAGCAGTGGTGATGAATAATAGGGGGCAAACCTATTGCCATCAACCGGGCACAGATCCAGACTCTGGACTGCTACTGAGAAATTCCTTATGGAATAACTCCAATAACACTTTACCCTACCTGGGAATCGAACCCAGGACCTCATGCTCAGCAGTAGCGCTTGCGAGCACTTGACCAACAAGGCAACAACCATATATCGCGGTTTAATATTAACGGATAAAACTATAGAAAACTCCATTAAACTAAAAAGGGTTGCAACTATAAACACAGCAGGGCAATCATTTTCCATTAGTTCTATCATAAATTTATAATGCATTGTATACTCGTATGTATACTTAGTCAGCCTATAATGTTCCCACTGCTGGGACACAGGCCTCCTCTCTGTGAGAGGGAGCGGGCCGTAATCCACCACGCGGGCCAAGTGCGCGTTGGTAGATGTCACATATCTTCGATGTTTTGGTTCTAGGACACGCCGGTTTCCTCACGATGTCTTCCTTCACCATTTTTGAGAGCAGTGGTGATGAAATAATTTACACAAAGTAAATCGCCTGTCTAGGTTCGAACCTATGCCCTACAACTCGTAAGTCGCGGCCGTTACCACTGGGCCTCCAGTGCTCTCTGTGTGCATATGATTTATTTCATAGGCCATCAGTTTCAGGGCACTAATTCAAATTATATTGCATTTAATTATTATCGCTGTTCTAGCATACCGACAGTGCGAAATTGTGTGATTTTATCATAGAAAAGTGTTTAGACTTTATTACGCGATTGCGGCGGATCCTAAAAAGAAGATCATGTTTTATTTTTTATCATTTTGTGTGTTAGTAATAAGCTAATAACTAACACACATCATTTAAAAAAAACACAACTCGAAGTACATGACTCACTAAGTTTAGCTGTTGTACCTAAGTTTTTTACTAATCCTACTGTATAAGTTTTAATATTTAGGTTTTACTAACAACAATGGTTCTATGTTGTCCCAAATAATACAAATTTATTATTATTACCCTCTTTTTAAATAAATAATAAATCTAGAGTATAACCTACTCTAGATTTATAAAAAAAATATAAAACAATGGTTAGACCTTCTGTCTTGTATGAATCAGAATGTTGGGCCACAAAAGAGATGAATAAAAGGCAATTGCATGCAGCTGAGATTGTTAAGAGGGATGTGTGGTGTGACACGAATGGATAGAATAAGAAATGAGTATATAAGAGGAAGTCACACTGTGACACTGGTGACTGAAAAGTTTCGTGGAAAAAGTTTGTCATTGTTTAGGCATGTTATGCGGAGGAATGAGGAAAATGTCGTCAGAAAAGATTTGAGTATGCATGCGGATGGCTATACGATTACGGGAAGGCCAAAGCAACGATCGATGGAATGTGTGAAAGATGATAATGGCTAGAAAGGGAGTGACACGTTTCGCACGTCAAAACGACGTGTTTCGCCGACCCCAAATAAATTTGAATGAGGGCAGGAGTTATGACCTACTCTGAAATTAGTCTTTTGCTTTGACAGTTGATTAAAGTAATTCCTGAATAATTCATTAAACCACCTTTTGTACCTACGGGTTGAGAAAGATATGTCTTAATCTTAGCCGAAAACGCAATATGACCGAACTATACACTATCGTATGAACAATGATAGATGTATCCGTTTTTCATTTAACTGGATCTCTCGAAATAGGTACTTTTGAACACAATAATGGAATAGTTTCCAGCGGTTCACTGCAAACTGCAATATATTAAGTCATCATTCGGCTTTGTGCCGACAGTCAAATGGATTCCATTTCACAGATCCTACCGTACGTAAAGTCACGAGCATAAATTCTACGTACGAGTATATGCCAGTGTATATACAAAATTCTATGCAATACTTAGACATTATACACAATGCTGAAAACGTAAAGGCAATGTACAGTACGATTGCACAACGGTATTAACACTTTGACTTTGAGCTGGCCTAGCGCAGTACGGAATAAATCTAGGGGACTGTTATTGTGGGAAAGTCCGTAAGGGATACCAAGGCCCCTGGCAACACAGGCAACGAGAGGGACACGGGTGGGTTTTAGTCAGTAAGAGTCTCCTAGTGCGGGAGAAGTAATTTGATAATTTCCCACCCAAAAAAAGGAGGACTGTTATGATTGTTAACCTTTTTTTTATCGACATAAATGTATTTTTTTTTACGTTTTTTCTGTGGTAATGTACCCAAACTTAATGACAAGACATGTATATCTTTTATTATTCTCTTGACATTTGTATCGGTGTTAATGTACCTAAATTGAATTGAATTTGTCCGTAATATTTTTTGTCTTGTTGTCTTCATGTTGTTTTAGTTTTTAATTAATACATTTCGATAAAATGTAAAAATTGTTAATGAAATAAATAAATAAAAGTTTCAATAGAACACGAGGCCAGCTTATACTGGAATTGTTACCACTGATGTGCGGCCTATTGTACTTATTAAATAAACTCTATTTTATACTTTGTCCAGGACCTAGGTATTGTATAAAATTACAGTCGTACAGTAGGTAATATTATGTATAAACATATAATGTGTGAAGAGCACAAGAGAGCACGGTTGCTCCGTGGTCAAGAGCTATAAATGCCATAATGTATTTAAACTACCCAATTGATAAACAACATAAAATAATGTAAACAAACAACATAATCAAACTAAAATAAGGAAAATAGGAAGTAACTTACTTATTGCAATTAACAAAGAGTAATTACCTAAATTGATACACAAAGTCCCATTAAGTTAAGGCTCGTGCAGACGCGTGCGAAACAACACCGGTAGAACAATTTCCGTGAAGTTTTCATAGAAATTATTCCAACAGAGTCGCGTCGCGCCTGTCCGCACGAGCCTTTAGCGTATCTTAAAACAATTTAAGGCTCGTGCAGACTGGCTTGATATCCCGGGCGCGACAGGCAGCGCGACACTTTCCATGAAGTTTTCATACAAATTGTGCTACTAGTGCCGCGTCGCGCTGTCGCGCCGCGCTGTCACATCGCACTGTCCCGTCGCGCCTGTCGGCGGGAGTGTCGGCGCATCACATATGCGCGTGATTCACCATGAAGGCCGATGCGCGTCCTACACACCAGTCAGCTCACAGACGCGCGCCACTACGGGCATTTGTATTATCTTCTGTATACGTTGTTCTTATATGTGATTTATGATATTACACCTATTTTAATACAGTCCACTAAATCTTTGTTTTTTGTTTTTTTTTCTGTATTCAAATAGGTGGTTTAATTGTACTACGCAATCAGTATACATATTATGTAAATACCTACACGTGTGAATGTATGCTGTTAGCTACAATAGGTATATCTTTTGGTAGACAGTTTCGTGATTGACTTAGGCCCACTTGCACGTTCTTGGTTTATCCTAAATAACTCGGAGTTAACAGCTAATTCAGGGTTAACAAATAATTCGTCTTGCACCACTAAAAGTTAGAGGTAAGCCTAGGGTTAAACTTTTACATATTTAACCCACCTATGTGGCAGAGTTAAGTCGCTAAACTCACTCACTCACTCCGGGTTAGTGTTAGTAATGTCAAAATTAATTGAGATTATGAGGTATCGCTGATAACTTATTTTGTATTTTATATCTTCGGTGTTATAAGTAGAGATCGGATATTCGGATGCATATTCACCTAAAGTTGAGATGTTGGCGAATGTGGAATGTGCTTTTGTATCGAAAAAATCCCGCGGTTCCGGGATCGACAAGGTTTCTGCTTATTGAATCAGATTAGTATTATAATCAGCACTACATATAACTTACTTTCAAATGTTGGCTTATGTGGAATGCACTATAGTAAAAAAAAAAAACAGCGATTCCGGAATCGACAAATTTTGTGTTTTTTCTGACTATGTAAGCGGTTGCATATCTACCTACCTAATATTGTAAAGTAGGTAGGTAAATACCAAACTGCCATAGCAAATAACGTTAATATAAGATAACGGACTACATATATTTAGAATAATTGATGTAGCTACCTATTGAAACAAATAGTTAAAAATTATTGTGCTTAGTGAAATTCTGTTAAATTCCTTCCCTCTCCACATACTTAGCGAAAAAAACAGTATATGTTAGCACCATTATATTAATAGAAAACGACGATAGGCATTTTGCGAGTTTGTGAGTGGGACGGCAAATTATACCTGCTTATGTGCAGGTAGCTACCCCGACAAATAGTTCTCTTAGTTTATTTAATTACAATAATTGCATTAGTCGCTGTGCTTGCCATGCGTTCGGGTGTTTTTTTTTTGTTTTAACTAACACACACCACCCCTCCTCTTACACCCTACATATACATATTTTAGTAGTCGCTTCTTTATTATACACCCGACTAGCTATGCATTCCCGGTGTTCCTGGCATCACGTGATTTTTTTTTTTTCAAATAAAAATATTTTAAGAAGCCGCTTCCATACTTTCACAGCTAAAATTTAACTTTAGGTAAATATGCATCCGAATATCCGATCTCTGGTTATAAGTAAGGGAACATTCGGTACTACGAGTACATCAGCAGGCATTATATTCATGAACTCGTATAAAAATAAATATAAATTATAAAAAAAAACACATTTTTCCTTATCTGACGTTTACGTCTAAATTTCCATGGAAACCACAAATACAATACGATTGAAATTAAATTTCATGTTGTAAAATTAAGGCTCATGTAGACTGAGGCGATGTCGCAGGCGCGACAGACATATTACTGCCTGTCGCGCCTGCGATATCGCGCTAGTCTTTTTTTTTTTTGAGGGTGTGAAATCATCAAATAACTTCTCCCGCTCTGGGCGGAGCGGGAGGGTGTTTCAGACTCTTACTGACTAAAACCCACCCGTATTCCTTCCTGTTGCCTGTGTTGCGGGGGCCTCGGTGACACATAAGTACCTTCCCGCGACCCCGGCAGGCATCGGCCCTAGTGGACCCCTACTTTTATGCTGACGACATCTCTTTGAGGCGCGCGTGGAATACGACGCACCGTCGACCCGGGCCTGGTCCGTACCGGACGGTGAGCTACCCATTGCTCACCGTCCGCAAGCCCGCGCCTACGGTGGCTGGAAATCCGCCCGAGATTCCCGACGCCCAGGGCGTCTCCTGCGGCGGCTAAGGGCGAGAGGGCGCGAAACGTGCCTTTCCCTCAACCGTCCCGCCTCCTCCTTCGTGAGCATTACTGCTTCGCAGAAGGAGGTGACGGCTGCCCATGCCCTCTCGCTCCGTACCATGGCCTGAACCAGGGCCGGACGCGAGAGGTCTCTGCCGCCGATCGCCTCCACGAGGACACGGCGGTGCTCTGCCCAAGCCGGGCAGATCTCCACCGTATGCTCCACCGTGTCCTCTGGGCGATCCACACAGTGGTGACACCCGGACGTTTCCTCCCGCCTTATCCGACACAGGAACCCCCCGAAGCTGCCGTGTCCGGTGAGGACCTGCGTCAGGCGGAAGGTGAGGACGCCGTGGCGCCTCTCCAGCCACTCCTCAAAGAGGGGACTTATCGCCGCAATCGTGGCGTGTCCAGCACTGGATTGCGACAACCGTACTTTCCATGACGCCATGAGATCCCGCCGGAGCTCCGTCCGCTGTGCCGCGATTTCTCGCGGCAGCGGACTTACGCCCCGGCGTTTCGCCTCCTCGCGCCACTCCCATACGTGCGCGAGGACTTTTGCCTCCAGATCCCATGGCGGCAATCCGGCAAGGAGGCTCGCTGCCTCACAGGAGACCGTATCGCGCTAGTCTGCCCGAGTCTTTATATAGTAGGTATAAATTGTAGGGTTAATTAATAAAAGAGAGTTCCGTTCATTGTTCATTCATTAATTTTTGGTCAGATTAGATATTGGGGCACAGACTTTCCATTTCTATTTTATGTTTCTCGTGTCGATTAAACTGCAATGTTCCTAACTCAAAAACACAGATGTCAGGTTAACTATCCTAATGTTATTTTTTAGTGGCGCAAACGAGCCACCGGTTACAGCCCCATCGACAAGCAGTTCATATGCTTTTTCATAAGTTTTGTATGGATTTGTCGCATAGCGGTATTCAACACCGCAGCAAGAAGCGACAGCCACCAGCTGTTGCGGCCAGTAGGTCGTTTGCACCTAGCCCTTTTTTTTTTGGGTGGGAAATTATCAAATAACTTCACCCGCTCTAGATGGAGCAGAAGGGTGTGTCACACTCTTACTGACTAAAACCCACCCGTGTTCCTTCCATTGCCTGTGTTGCCGGGGGCCTCGGTAACCTTTTCGGGCTTTTCCGCGACCCTGGCAGGCAACGGCCCTAGTGGACCCCTACACTTGTGCTGACATCTCTATGAGGCGCGCGTGGAACACAACGCGCCGTCGATCCGAGCCTGGTCCTTATCGGACGGCGAGCTACCCAATGCTCAACGTCCGCAAGCCCACGCCTGCGGTGGTCGGAAATCCGCCTGAGTTTCCTGACGCCCAGGGCATCTCCTGCGGTGGCTAGGGGCGTGAGGGCGCGAACTTTGTCTCTCCCTCACCCGTTCCGTCTCCTCTTTCGCGAGCATTACTGTTTCGCAGAAGAAGGTGGTGGCTTCCCATACCCTCTCGCTCCGTACCATTCCCTGGACCAGGGCCGGACGCGAGAGATCTCCGCTGCCGATCGCCTCCACGAGGACATGGTGGTGCTCTGCCCTAGCCGGTTTGCGCCTAGCCTAATAGTTATAATGTTAATTACTTAACTCCGAGTTTACAAACTCTACATTTATTTAACTAATCCGACGAAACAAGCAACTGCGCGTTACTGGTTTAAGGGGGATGCGCTATGGTAGCCTGCGAAATCCAAACTTTCTTACGGTTTAGCAATTCGCAGGTCATTGTTAGGTTGTATGTTAATCAAAATATTTATGATTTGCGACCGTAACAAATATGTATTTTCAGAATTATAATCATTAGAATCGCCAATACAACTCTCAAGTTAGAATTGGCCTCAATAGTCACAATTTCATAAAATAGTCATTCAATAGGGTGAGGCATGAACATTTGGATTTCGCAGGCTACCCACTCCTTTTCATAAAATAGAAGCTTAAGTTCACTATAAATTACAATTTATTATAATTATAATACAAGCACAATAAATTTTAGGCTTTGTGTATAATTTCGGTAGTGTACAGAATTCTGTATTTTACACATGGCAACGCAAATGTCCTTACTGACGATAAAAAATAGTGAAAAGTGGGATTTAAAATAATTGGTTTTTCGTGGTGGAATTGTAACCAGTGAGCAGGTCTTACGATGGATTTTACAAGGAAAACCAAAAAGTCACGGGCAACAGCGAGTACTTAATTAAATAACATTTTGAATTACAGTACTTCACTATCAAAACACTAACGAAACCGGTCGAAGTGGCGGTGCTTGAGGGAGGCCTATGTCCAGCAGTGGCCGTCTTTTGGCTGAAATGATGATGATGATAACTTGGTACTGTCAGGAAAATTAATTATAAAAATGACACATTATGTCAATTTGTCGTGTCATGCAACTGTAGAGGCATGTCAGTTGTAATTTGAATATACGGACAATTTAAGTTGGTTTGTAAGAACGGTAATTTGATAAACACTGACTTAAGAATAAACAGCCTATAATGTTGCCATTGCTGGGTTACAGGTTTCCTTTCTTCGAGAGGGAGTGGGCTGTAATCTACCACGCGGGCCCAGTGCGTATTGGTAGATGTCACATATCTTCGAATTTTTGGTTCTGAAATATAGTTATATATTTCACGTTTCTTCACGATATTTTCCTTCACCCTTTTGAGAGCAGTGGTGATGAAATTATTTACACAAAGTAAAGTGCTTGCGTGGGTTCGAACTCGTAAGTCGTTACCACTGGGCCACCACTGACTCTCAAGTCTCAACACTGTCTTAATGTAGTTAATATTTTACTGTATAAAATTATTCTTTTTTATTATTTGTAATTTGAGAGTTCAAGAGTAAAAATTGAGAAAATTAGGTACCTACTCGGGGTCTTTCGTAATAAAATCTGCACCCTTGGGTTTATAAAATACAAGTTTATTTGTTTTTCTTTAAAAATAAAAAAAATAATTTTGAATTGATGGATGACCATAAACGTAATTGAGTTTGTGAAAGAAAATAAAGAGGCTGGTTTTTAGGAAAATAGAGCTAGATAGTAGCAAGATTAATTTTCTTTTAAATATTAAGACATGGTTACGAAAATACACTCGTTAGTATTTTTGGAGGAGACAGCTAATTCTAATTAATTCTAATATTATAGTTGCATCTACCATCTACAGTGTTTCGATCAAAAAGGCAATTAGGGTAATCCTAGTACGAGTGGGAAAGCACTCCTTTGACGACTAAGTACACATTGCATATGACCAAATTTGTTTTAAGGAGATTTACTGTACACATTATTCTAGTAATAAATATTATTATTATTATTATTTTTATATACTTTCGTATCTCGGGACCATGGGGTCCCGGTCCTTTGTAAGGCCATACGAGGTGCCGAAGTCAACTCGCAGAGGCCTCTTAGACAAATTTAAATGGAATGAGGCACCAACCGATAATTATCTCTGTTTGCACTATGCAAGTGCATCCAAGGACAACCCCCGATTTGGTGCAGGTCTATTGCAAAACTTGGAAACAAAACATATTGGGTTTGGGTGGCTATAGTGGATTGGTAACCTAAACTATGGAAGGACTATGTCCCCTGCCTGATCAATGTTACATAATATAAACAGATAAATTATTATTATAATTTTCTTGAAAGTAAGCGCACTGACACAACTGCCGAAAGTGATACGACTAAAATTCGGCAAAATTACGTGACGTAAGTTAGCATTGTAAATTAGACACGCCAAATTTCAATTGCTTAGTTTTCGGCAGGTGTGTCGCTGCTCTAAAGATGCACATTTCTACTGACTGGACTACCTACATTAGGGTGTCCCAAAAAAATCAAAGTCGTTTTTTTTTAACGCATACCCTCTTATTTTTTTACTTTTAAGTCAAAAAGATTATAAATAAAATTTTAAGAAGGTAGGACCACGGTAACCCGTGCCGACTTACATGAATGCATGTCAGTACTTGCTCTCTAAGGCTGACGCGACCTAACGTATCGATGTGCTTGTGACTTCTCGTTATTTAGTTATAGAACTCGCATTGTTTTCAATCAGTCAACATGTCAGTGCAATTACGCAGTTCTAAAAGTGGTATACTTTTAATAGGTGACGTAAAACATCAAATAACGGGTTGAAAACTTCCGTCTAATGGACAAGTTTTAGCAGTTTTATTTTACAATATCCGTGAAGTGAATTTAACTGTCAATGAAAGCGTGAATCTCACTATTCGCGAGTGTATTATCTATTGGGAAAAGGCGCGTATTCCTTTGCCTAATTGTATGAAAAGCTTGTAAAATTATATCAAGTTTGGAGGGACTTGTAAAAAAATGCACAAAAGACACAAGACGTATTTAAACAGCGTCGTCAAGACTTTGTCAACAATTTATATAATTTGTTTGACATTGCACACGCCTATGCGCTTCAATTAATAACAATAAATGAGGATAGAATCTTTTTAGAGCGTCAAAGAGAACCTGGCCGACCTGGTCACTTAGCAGGAGTGGTTAAAAAATTGACTGATAAAGAGGAAAGAGCGCGCCTCAGAACTATCAAAGAAGAAAAACGACGTGCTAAATATGTGTCAGAGCCGACTCCTTCGACATCATCTTATGTACCGTTACAAGACGACTCATCATCTGAATCTAATGAAAACTTAGATTTACAAGATGACGTACCGAAGCTTGTCGAGAACACGCAACTCAGCAAAACACCTCTGCGGAGAGATTTTATTACTCCAAAATTAGTAGCAGCGCTAGATAGGTGTCAATTGAGTATGAGAGATTCTGTGTTCATTCTTGAAGCAACTATTGAAGCACTTGGATACAATATTGATAAATTTCCGATAAGTAAGTCTTCCATCCAAAGAATTCGCACAGAAAAACGGAAAGAACGCGCTGAAGCCATAAAAATTGATTTCCAAAATAAGGTACCGGAAGTTGTGATTGTTCATTAGGATGGCAAGCTTTTGCCTGCTTTAAATGCTCGGAAATCAAAAGAAGAACGTCTTCCTATAGTTATTTCTTATGAAAACAAAGAACAACTTATGGCTGTACTAAGACTAGAAAGTTCTACAGGAAGTGAACAAGCACAGGCAGTTTTCAACGCGATTGTAGACTGGAATTTAGAAGATAAAGTGCAAATTCTTTGTTGTGATACTACTGCTTCAATTACATGTCGTATAGACGGTGCCTGAGTGTTTCTTGAACAAAAAATGAACAGAGAAATGCTTATTTTCGCTTGTCGCCATCACGTGTATGAATTGGTCTTAAAAGGGGTATTTGAAGCAAAAATCAGTCAAGTAACTACAAGCCCTGATATTCCGCTCTTTAAAAAGTTCCGAGAAAACTGGAAAAGTATTGATGCTGATAAAATACAGAACTATAGAGAAAAACTTACACAGCACCTAACTGACTCCGAAATTGACAACTTGCTAGAGTTTTACCTAACTTAACTGGCAAAAGAAATAGTCAGAGATGATTATCGAGAGTTAATAGAGCTTTATGTGATATTTTTACGTGGAGATATCGAGAAAAAAAATAAAATCCGACCTCCAGGTGCCATGCACCAAGCTTATTCCCTGAAAATATCGTTACTTAGTGCTCAATTCAAGATCGCAAGCAAAGACAAGGCGGCATTGATTGACGTTTGCTTGTTTATCGTAATATCCTACGTTAAACCATGGCTTCAATACTCTTCAGCAATAAAATCACCTTACCAAGATTTGTGCTTTTTGAAATCAATTAAATCTTACGAGAAAATTGATAAAACGATCTCAAAAGCAGCCTTGCAGAAGATAACTCAGCATTTGTGGTATTTAACTGACGAAGTTTCTATATTATCACTGTTTGATGATGATGTTGACCAAGAAACTAAAGTTAAAATGGTTCAAAATTTAACCAAAGAGGAAGAAATAACTCATGGAAAACGATACATCCCATCGAAAGAAGAACGTTGCGGTTCCTTGTATGGTAAGTTTATTAAAGTACATTGGCATTAATAGTAAAACAATTTTTTACTTTCGTTCCCTTTGAAATTATATTTTTATAACGCTCTTATCTTATTTTGTTTCAGAAAAAAACATCTCTGACTTCATTTCAGTAAAAAGCAAGTCCTTGTTCAACCGCCTTAAAATTGAAGACAGTTTTCTACATGAATGTCCTACTTTGTGGTCAAATAGTGCTTCGTTTCAAGAAGCCAGAAAAAAAGTTTCGGCACTGACGGTAGTAAACGATGTAGCCGAAAGAGCGGTTAAGTTAATGCAAGACTTTCATGGATTAATCACTGTTGAAGAGGAACAAAAACAATTTTTATTACGTTGCGTACAAGAACACCGGAAAATTTATCCTGACTCTAAAAAACAAACGTTAAAAAGAAAATTTGAACAATAATAATATTTTTTAATGTTAATGAATAAATAATATACTATTTGGGTGTATTGGAGTTTTAATTAAGTAATAAAAATTAAGTTCTTAATTCCTCTTACAGTAAGTCAGTACAAATTTTCATGTCAAAAGTTTGGCATCAAGTCGGCGCGGGTTATCGTTGTCCAATCGCAATAATATTTATTATTTGAGTCAATGAGGTCGAACCGAATAAAAATAGAGGGTATGCGTATTTGATTTCGCGAAAAAAAAAATTCCCTTATGTCTTGGGACACCCTAACCTACATCTACCATCTACTTCTTACCTACGCTCAAAATAACAAAAATCATTGTTAACCCAACCTGTTACATCGATGGCGGTGTGTACTCCTGAACGAGGTCTCGCAGACCGCTGTCCTCGACAGCCTGGAGCTGCAGGTCGGATGAAGGGTTCCTCGGCGGCAGCACAGGTACCGGTTGAAGTGAGACCTGAAGACTCCACTCACGCAGTACAGGGCTACTGGATTCACGCAGGAGTTCAGGAAACTGGGAAGAAGATATTTATGTTAATGTATTTTGCCGACGAGATAGATTACATCATCGTTACGGTACGGGTAAGGGAGTTCATGTTACCCCTAGTGACCAAGGGGGTTTTGGAGATGTAATACGCAGTGCCGCAGTGTATATTACTGGTATTCAGCTGGGTTTGGTAAGAGGTAAGACTGAAAACCAACCCAAACATAGTTGGGAAAAGGCTGGGCAGAGATGATAATAGATTATACATATATTATATCGTTGTTTCCAAACTTAGGTAATGTTAAATTCAACTAAAGGTACATCTGACGGAAGATGCGTCGCGTATCGTCGGTCACGTAACGCCAGAACGGACAAGTAGATATTAAAACTTTCAACCTTCTTCTTCTCTACTTCTAATCTTTACACACTCAACCGATGGGTTGAGTGTGTAAAGATGAGTTGGGTGCGTCGAGGGTAGGAACGGGAATTTAACGAAGTTACGCCCGATGAATCTTCCATCAGATGCGCGACCACCCTTAAGAATTATGTAAATCTTCATATTTAATCAAAAGTGTGTCACTGAATCACAACCAGCATGTCAAATAAAATCTATCTGCCAAAATTACTCCCATATTACGTCAGTGATAGTCCCCTTCAGTCCCCCTTTAACCTTGAGCATCAGGAAGATGGAATGTGATATAATTCAAACAGATCGTTTGACCTGTCCCATAAATAACACCAGACTCATAATATATCAAGGGTCCCTGCGTATCTAATATCCGCAGAGAGCGACAAAGTCAAAGGGCTGGGTGACGAAAGCGTTGTCTAGTCGACTGTACTCGAGTGAAGACATGGTTAATATTCTAGTTTGCTGACTTTTGTTGACGTGGAGGAGCAAAATATGACGAACATTTTTTTTTAATTTCTTTTGGCATCTTCGTAACGATGATTCTATTTCCATACTTTAAGCTTCGACCAAAATTCAGCGTTAGTATTGGCCTCACATAGTGCAGGTATTATTGCACAGAAATCACGACAAGAGGTGAGATAGGCTGAAACTCATTGTTTTTTTTTATTGCGAATTGAGACTGCACCTGACCTCCATCACGCCTGATGTAAAGCGATGGATGAGGTCAATGATGGAACGAGCATGCCTATACAGACATCTGTTCGCTTTTGCTATCAAAGCAGACGGATTATATGTGGAAGGGAACGCAAACGCTGACAGAGAGTTCCACACTTTGGCTGTGCGCATAATAAATGTGGAGGAGAAGCGCTGAGTACAACAGTTGTTTCATTGTTACAGTTTTATCTTATCATTATAATCAATTGGTTTCATGAAAACCAATCTTAAATTTCATGGAAACTGAAATTCGAATTGGACTTAATTTACTTTCGAAACAGTTTCCAAACTTCTTGAGATCGTCGTAAATTTAGAGCTCTCACCCTAAATAATTAAGACTTATTAAAGTCACCCCATCGACTTTATTAAAAATGATTAAAGACATTTAAAAAAGCGTTTATTTTACGTCTCAAAAGGGGACAGAAATCGTGTTTAGAATAAAAACAAGCAAAATTTATTTTGATAATATTTCGGTACTTTTTATTGAGTTCGATGTCCCCGATCCAAAATTCTAGAGTAGTAATTATTCTCCCAGTAGTAATGTTAATCGTGACGATGCTAGTTAAAATTGACGCTAGATTAGTTCACGTACCTAAGGCAGAAGCCCATTATCCTCAAGGCGTGTATCCAGTCGTTGTAATCAGTCTGCGCCGTCGGAGACAGATGGAACCACAGTTCCAATGCGTGGTACGGCAAGAAGCAGATGAAAAACACTGAAACAAACAATATTATTGTAACAAATGCTTTTAAGTACGTTATTTTGGTTATTAAAATTAAGTCGTAATTGTGTTTTTGATGAGCTATGCACGTAAAAACAAAACCGGTCAATTGCTTGCCCCTATTCTCATGCCCAATGGATTTTTTTTCATCGACTTTTATTGTTATTAAAAAAATACTCAATTTTTTTTTACTTATCCACAAACAACCATCTAGCTGGCAAGTGCTATTCTTTGTTAGAGTGAAGTGTGGGGGCCATAGATATAATAAAAATGTCCGGTGTCTCCAGTTTGTTTCTACCACTCGCCACAACTACACATGCAGTTTAGTTAGAGCAATAGATACGAAG
Organism: Atethmia centrago; assembly: GCA_905333075.3. Lineage (NCBI taxonomy): Eukaryota > Metazoa > Arthropoda > Insecta > Lepidoptera > Noctuidae > Atethmia > Atethmia centrago. The sequence continues at coordinate 11,177,262 of HG995386.1, read as the reverse complement.
TCGCTTAATATTATGCAAACGGATCCCTGAATTGAAAAACGGTTTTCACAGACCCGCAATAATTTTGAACGGCCTATCCAGCCATACCCCACACCACGGGATAGACGAGGAAAAAGATATCATCCCCACATTTTAAGTGCAAGGGTACCTCCCTTGCACGTAAAATGGGGATGATATCTTTTCCCTAAAAAAAAATACTTTACCTCTTTGCCAAATTATAGCTTTCTTGCCAAATTATACTAAGAATTTCTGAGATAAGCCGATGACAGACAGATCAACAGACAGATAGATGGACATGGCGAAACTATAAGGGTTCCTTGTTGACTATGGAACCCTAAAATAGAACCATCGAAAACAGATCACATAAGGCGGAGATATCAAATAGCCCCCTTTTTGCCCCACATTGGAGGAAGTACCCCTCCAATCATAAATCCCCTATGACAAAAAATATATAAGGTAAAAAAACCTGTATACTGAGTTTCGTTCAGATCGATTGTAAAGTAAGACCTGTAGAGGAGTAGCAACAAACTGACAGAGGAAAGCAAATTTTCCCGACTTGAAGCAGACACTCTTCGCTCGCTTGGTCAATAAAAAATAAAAAAATCTCAAAGAGTTCTTTCTATTCACTGAATTCAATGGTACCGAGACAAGGCTTGCAAAAGAAATTATACATAATCAATAACCGAAAACAGTAAATTTATACCCTTTAAGAAGGGATTATCTACTACCCAAGACTTAAAAAATTATACTCAAAACCGCTTCAAACTTGCTACAGAGTTTTGGCTCGGTTACTATGTAAATTTTAAACGAACCAGTTTGAAGTTCCTTATAGTAAATATGAAAATGGATTACTTTGTCATTAGGTTTCTAGAAGCCCAAACTTTGAAGATGAATGGGCTATGATTTTGAAATTAATCTACGTCTATTCTTATATCCATACAAATTATTATTATAAATTAAAGTCCTTTTTCGTATCTGTATTACTTGATAACTTCCAATAATTTCCCATCCAAAAAAATAAATAAAACCCCCAGAACAGATTGCACCCATGTGAAGCAGGATCGGGTCGCTAGTTAATACTAATAAATTTTTAATCACTGTTATCGATTTGGGGTGATCGAATTGACGAGAGATGTTTGTAAATAACGTCACAGGATTGACTACGGCTGCAATCACAGGAATGATTAAGTGACATGATCACATGGATCATGATCATGATTTTGTGTGAAATGGTCACAGGGATGACTGTTGTGATGGCTTCATACGAGTATTACGATGAAGTTGTTTTAATTGCTTTGTCACTTTTCTCGAACGAGATATTAAATTTCAAGAATGAATCTACGTGAATGGAGGGCATTAGCGAAGTCTGGAATTTTTCTATTGTAAAGAATAGGCGGTATAAAAATTAAGTTTTGTTTTTTATCTTTTCTATGAAGCAAGTTAATATAGAGTGACATAGTTGCAGAATGTTGAACTTGATGGTGGAGGTCAGGTAGGCAGTCGAACCATATAAAATACTTGTACTCAGCTGCAGCCAGTTAGACTGGAACCCAATTATAGTTGGGCTAGGAAGATGATGAGATGCAGAATGTAAAATTCTGGCAAAACAAAATGTCAGCATCTCTGCTTTAACCATCTCTTGCATGCTGACAATTTTTGTTGTATGTATTGTACTCATGTTTGACAAAATAAATGATTATCTTATCAGATCCAAAGAAAAAATCAATGCGATGTAACGAAACGATAGATACATCGGAAATAATCGGTTTGAACGTTTAATTTTACCGTTTATCACAATTTATATTGTATCAGGTAAAATCAATCAGTAAGCTTTACATAAAATAAATGTATTGTCCATATCAAGCCTTTAAATGGGGGCTCATCAAGAATTTTGGCTCAATGCCATTTTAATAACCGGTTGAGCCCCTCCCGAATTTCCTAATCGCATACATTCTGGATTCTGGGTAGTCAAATCCATGTCAGCTTTAAGACTGCTTTTCTAGATTAATGGCTTGAGTTTCTTTTGTCCTATTCTGATACATACTATCGATCTGCTCCTGCTTTGCATGGTTTTTACGACTTGACAAACGATCGAGATTTTTTTTATTATGTTTAAGTTTAATATGTTGTATCAAATACATAAACCTTCCGTAATAAAATCTCGAAATTTTGGTAAATAAAACAAATTATTTAAAAACAAAAAACCTGACTGCAAAAACACATAACTGAAAAGAAAGAAACAAGCATTGTAATCTATAGAATTTGGGTATCGCAACTTTTGTTTGTCCCCCGACAAACGAAAGTTACACCATATTTCAAGTTATCGGTTTGTCCCCGCCTGCTATATATATAATCATTTATTTGATCAGACAACAAATGAGGTCCATTGCGTTAGTAACAATCTTACTTAGCCTATGTTAGTACTTAATAACTAAAACAGATCTTGTCCGCTCTGCTAACGCCCACACAAGCGGACTATCAGCCCGGGCGGCTATCGAGTGCAGAATGATGTTGGGACTGTCACGCAACCTGCGAAGTAACGAGGCAGATTTTTTGCGCCATACTGCTTCAAAGCTGTCAGTGCGCGCCTCGGCAAACATCGCCGACGCACTGCAGAAACGTGGCAGTCGCAACAGCACCCTGAACGCGTTGTTATATTGGATACGCAGAGCATTGCAAGCCCTTTGGGTATATCTGAACCACAGGGCCTCCGAGCACAGTGTTGTGCAATACGCCTTAAAAAGGGCTATTTTAACTGGAACTGTACATCGAGAGAACCTGCGGGCCAGCATGTTCACCCGGACTGACAACGCTCTGCGCTCCCTCTCCAAATCTGAATCGTCTTTCAGGGAATCTGTTACCAGATGGCCCAAATATTTAAATGTATACACCCTGTTTATTGGGTGACCTTCAAGTAACAGAGGAGGGACCGTAGATGGACATCTGGCACCAGACCTGAAGACGATATACTCTGTCTTTTTAGTGTTATATATCAAACCATGAGACTCCGCATACGACTCACACACAGCCAGTAACTTTTCATACCCAAATTCAAATTTTTAGTTTATATATGGAATTTACTGATTACTAGCTTGTATTTATTATCAATATTGTTGTAATTTATTTGTAAAAAACATTCCCCCAAAAAGTCAAGTCAGGTAAAATGCATCAAAGTCATTGTGTCGTTTAGAAAAACAAAGCTGTCACACAGACACAGAGTTGTGAAGAGCGAATTTGTTACTATGTGTGTAAATCTATAGATTTCAGTGGGTTTAAATTTAATCGAATGCACACACTCGGCGTTTTTGCGTCACACACATAAATTGTCAATTGATCGCAATGGGTTTCATTTTGACAGATTAACGTTCTTGAGCAAGCGAATTTTTCAAACCTATGGAGCAATGAATTAGCAATATCCTTCAAAACTCTCGAATTGTAATTGAAAGGGTTACGCAATTAGGGCGCTGGACTTTGCAATGTGTTATAGATGTTTTTAGAACGTGTTGGATTGGAACTCATTTCGAAACTATGTTGTAGATTTTCTTTAAGGATTTTCTACAGGACCTAAACGCAAATTTTGTAAGTTTTATAATGCCTAAAAGTATATGATCCATTGCAATAAACAAAATAAAAAAAAAAAAATGATATACGATGATACACGCATTAATTCTGATTTTTTGTCAGATTATTCTACAAACAACATTATTAGCATAACAGTGTTTTATTTTTTTTTATCCTATCAAAGATTTTTTGTAAATAGATAATGCTTCATATTTTGCATTAAATTATTTTTATATTATCCTTTTCTATGCAGTCCGACAGTGACCGCGCCTTAGCTGTTGTCGGCCTCTTAAGTGGTATTTCATAGAATTCAGTTCATTACTGAAATTCTAAAGCGATTCTGAAATTCGAATGCAAATCATTTTGCTGAACACAATTACTCCGTGATAGGTTTTAATATTTCTGAGACCCTTCTCTATTAATAACTAGAGAACTCAAATCGACTATTTAAATTTCATTCAATGGAATGATCAACTATTCAAAATTCATTAAAATTAATAATTGAAGATTTTTTCCACTATTCTAAAATTCAATGAACTGATAAAACATTAAAGGCTTGTGCAGACTAGCGCCTCAGCCTGCACGAGCCTTAAGGTGATTGATTCCAATTAAATCTTTTTTGTTTTTTAGTATATATTTTTTAATACAAAAAAAATATTTATATATAAATAATTATATTTTTTTAAATAAAAGACATAAGTCTTTTGAAGAGAAAACTTCTTTAGTCGCGTTTAGCTACTTTTGATTGTGGCGAAACTTATGATAAATGATCATGTGCCGTTCAAAGTTTTCTGTCGGCCGTTCTCATGACTGCCATTTTTTTTGCTTTTTTGTTTAGTCTATGTTGCCCACTGCTGGGCAAACGTCTATCCGATAATTTTAACATTTTCTTTGTATTTTGTCATCTCGGGCCAGTCGGTCAGGAACGACGCCCGTCTCCAAGCACCCACTGTGTGACGATCCTGGCCCATCTATCCTGGTGCATTCTGTATGAGGGCCCAGTCCCATTTCGCAGACTTATCACCAACATCGGCGATGCCTATCTTAGAACGTATTATGGTATAGCGAATACGATCTGTGAGTTTAATTTATAAAATGATACACTACGTCTCTCTGGCTCTCTTTGCCTTGAGTTTGGACTTCTTCTAAACCTCGGTCAAGGGCCAAGTCTTGTTGAATTTAGGTTTTGATATTCTTCTACATTTTTGATATTCTTTCTCTACTTTTACATTTCGTCTCGAGTTCAAACTAAGTAAATAAGCTAAGTAAGTATATTAAATAAGGTTAATTTCACTGAACAAAATATCAATATGAACTGTATTTACATTTGGTTAATGTGATTTTGAAACTTAGAACATAACTTTAGTTTTATGAAGTGTGTTTAACCTCATCGTTTACTTTCGACAGTTTGTTTGATTTCGTTGGGTCGTTTGATGTGTTAGTATTAAACAGAACATCTCATCATAATCCTTACTAATATTATAAATGTGAAAGTGAGGTTGTTTGTTTTTTTGTTTGTTTGTTACGATTTCAAGCTAAAACGGCTGAACGGATTCAGATGAAATTACATGGGTAGACTGTGTAGATGTGTAGAACGGGAGGACACGGTGGAGCATACGGTGGAGGTCTGCCCGGCTTGGGCAGAGCACCGCCGTGTCCTCGTGGAGGAGATCGGCGGCAGAGATCTCTCGCGTCCGACCCTGGTTCAGGCCATGGCAGGGAGCGAGAGGGCATGGGCAGCCGTCAGCCGTCGCGAGCATTACTCCTTCTGCGAAGCAGTAATGCTCGCGAAGGAGGAGGCGGAATGGGTGAGGGAGAGGTGAAGTTCGCGCCCCCACGCCCCTAGCCACCGCAGGAGACGCCAAGGGCGTCGGGAATCCCAGGCGGATTTTCGGCTACCGTAGGCGTGGGCTTGCGACGATAAGGACCAGGCCCGGATAGACGGCGCGTTGTGTTCATAGAGATGTCAGCACAAGTGTAGGGGTCCACTAGGACCGATGCCTGCTGGGGTCGCGGGAAAGTCCGAAAGGGATACCGAGCCCCTGGCAACACATGCTATGGAAGGAATACGGGTGGGTTTTAGTCAGTGAGAGTCTGACACACCCTCCCGCTAGAGTGAGAGAAGTTATTTGATAGGTAAATTACCCACCCAAAAAAAAAAATGGGTAAACCATGACCTGGTTTAGGACATAGAATACTTATTATCCCAATATTCCAACGGAGTGGAGACTTATGCGGGAGAGACCGCGGGGCGTAGCTAATATTTGATTTTTATTTGAATCTACATGACCTAAGTCAATTTGCCTATCCTTTTCCCAACGATGTTGGGGTCCGGCTTCCAGTGTAACCGGATGCAGCTGAATACCGGGTTACTGAGTAATACCTTGATAAAACTGGTTGTCAAACTTTGGGCTTGAGACGCTGCTTAAATTCAAAAGGGCCACAAGTCGAAAAAATTACAAATCCTTTTTAAAGCAAAAATCGTATCAATTCTGACTATATTTTTATATTCGAAAAATACACCCAGTATTTTCGCATTAAAAATGGAGCTAATCGCACAACAGCCCCTTTTGCATTTTGACACTTAGGTGGATTACTTCAGATCAAAGCCGCCATTTTCCCAGTTGCGACCCTGCAGTCAGCGTGAGCGCACGTTTGTTATGTGAGAAAGGGCCACATTCCGAAAGACACCTTAACTTGGATCGAAAGTTATAGTGAAAAATGCCACATTTCAAAATACGACCGTATTGATTTAAAAATACATGTAAGTACAACATTATTGCATAAGGAAAAGTGCCGTATTTTGTGATATGCCCATTTTAAGTTAAAATAAAATGTGTTTTATTATTATTGTATTAATGATAAGTGCAGTATTTGGAATGCTTCTGTTGTGCATATATAATTATAGTGATTGTGGTAGTATTTTTTTAAACAAATGTGCAATGTTTAAGTTTAAAACTTAACACAATAATCATTACAACCTAAACAAGGTTGTAATTATTGTGTTATGTTTTAAATGAAATACTGAAGCAAGGTCAAAAAGGTTTAAAATAGTATCTAATTATATTTGTTTCATTTTGGTGCCGGAAGAAAGATCAGTGCGAAGATTGCACTGCCTATAAAAACGCGGAAGACAAGGCTTTGCTGCAAGAAAAGTACGATTTGCACCTTAAAGAAAAATGTCTTGTGGGATTAGAAAAAGAGAAAGACAAGGAAAATGTTGGCAACAACTTTGTGGCCGCAGTCTACGACTTACAAGCGGTGATGCCTTGTCCACGAGGTGAAGTGTCAAGCTTCTATTACGTCTCAAAGCTGAATTTGTTAAATTTTACCATTACTGAGCTTGGCACCAAAAACACTACATGTTTTGTGTGGCATGAAGGAGAAAGAGGCCGCGGAGCAAACGAGATAGGCTCGTGCGTTTTCATGTATTTATATAAAAAGCTTACATGATAAATCCACAGAAGATTTTGACATAGTCTTTTACAGCGATAACTGTTGCGGACAGCAAAAAAAATAAATTTATGTTGGCAATGTACCAGCACGCCATAAATAAGTTTCCAAAAAATAAAAGCATAACCCATACATTTTTAATTAAAGGACACACTGAAAATGTGGGGGATGCTGTTCACTCCATCATTCAGAGGAATATCAATAGTGCACTAAAATCTTCGCCAATTTATATACCTAATCAGTACCTCACCTTGATTAAAACAGCCAAGAAGAAAGTAACACCGTTTATAGTAAAGCAATTTACACATGAGATTTTTATGAATTTAAAATCGCTGGCTATTGGCAACTACACTACCAATGAAAGTGGAGACAAGGTGAAATGGGCAGATCTTAAAGTTATTAAAACTGACAAAGAGCATAAAAACATGTTTTTGTATAAAACTTCCTACGAAGACGCCGAGTTTACTCAAGTTACAACATTGAATAGTAGGCAAAATTCACCTGGAACTGGTCTTCGAACTGTAAAAAAACTTTATGCCAATAAACTATAAGTTGCCGCAGCGAAAAAACAAGGTATTTTAAACCTAATCGAAAAGAATGTGATCCCAAGGTATTATAAAACTATTTATACAAATCTTTAATTAAGTTTCCTCAAATAATACTCTTAATAAGTTAGTATAATTACTAACAACAGGATTTGCTTAGACTGATTGAAACCCATAGACTAATTTCAGTAGAGTAATAATTGAAATGTTAGTTATAAGTTTTTTTTAAGAGAAGTTACTGTGATGATTTAGTTAATATTAATCATAATATTATATCTCATTGTAAGTCAAAGATTTACGTCGCCTTCTAATTTGTGATTTATTTTAAGAGAAGATTTAATTTAGCTACGAAAATAAGCATTTAAATAATTTGTTAACAATTTGTGTTTTGTTAACTTACATAAATAAGTACATTTTTTTCTTTAGAAGCTGATATAATTTTATGTTTTGTTTTTGTAAGTGACATGGTTAGGTGTCTATATTGCATAATCCAATCAAAATGTTGGATATCTTTAGATTAGCTCTAAAAGTACATTTAAAAATGTACGTTTTTTATTTGCTTTGTATCTTTTTACGGTTGTTTTTTTGTAATTTTATTGCAAGGTATTTAGTTATAAACAAAAACTAGCATAATAAACAAAACACATTATAAGAAAAGACACAATAAAACTTATTTTCTGTTTGAGTTGTGGCTTTTTATTTAAATAAATCCTAAACATTATATGATGTTTTTTATAATCAAAAGGGACTTATGTGATGTTTTTATTAACTGGGTGAAACTTATAGGAAATATCAAATTACAGACAAATAGAGGCCTAAAATATACATCCGATGATATATAACACATAGATATACAATGCAGATTAATAAAAATAATAAACAAAAACCGATATCAAAACGGGCTCCCCTGTAAAAAAGTCACTTTTCGACTTGTGGCCCTTTTGAATTTAAGCAGCGTAATCTGAGGACCCCTAACGACTGTCAATGATCCCTGCTTTCCGAGGTACGGAGGAGTTGGTATGTAAAGATAGTCACCCATTCACGGCTACGTTTGCCGTGGTTGGTCCACGGCAAACGTAGCTTAACCTGATGGATCGACCCGTGCGGCTGTTATTACTTAGCCACGAGTTCCTCCTACATGACCTAAGTAATCAATTGAAGTAGCTTTTAGACTTCCCATCCGCATAAATTTAAAGTTACATACAAAATGTCATCCCCTACTTATAACCCCGTTAGGAGATGAATTTTGAATCATCTTCAGTATTGCAAACTCCTTGGTTTTGGTAATTAGAAGACTTCTATATTTTTTATTTGAATGTTGTGCTTTTCTTTTCTTTTGCTCCTTCTCAGATACAAGAAGGAGCCAAAAAAAAAAGAAAAGCACAAATCACTAATACATACAGTCCACTTTCATCGCCTTCAGTCAGTGCTCACATTACACATATAAGGATCACTTCTAGACCCATTGGCTTAGGATGTGCGTTGTCTGTCAGTGAGTGAATGAATGAATGAATTTAAGATTTTTATTAATTGAATTATTAATATTGAAAGGGAAGATCCTAACCAATATTATAAATTTGGGGTGGGGTTTGGGATCTACCTCCTAGTGGTCCACCCCGGGCAACGGCACCACAGGCTTGCCTGTGGTACGGCTGAACGATCCCACTTAGCGGTGGTAGGCTCCGCAAGGAGCCGCCTGGCTCGCTACCACCCTCTTGTACGCAGCTTGCTGTGTTCCGTCGGTGTGTGGGAGTGCCAGTGCCTTTGGGGGAGTAGGAGATTTGTCAGTTGCGCTGTCCAGAACCAGTCTTGGTCTCTGGGCTTAACTTGCCGGGTAACTCATTGTGGAGGGTAGCGGGATCCGAAGCACGGTGCCAGCCGTTGGCCGACCGCAGTCAGTAGGGGGCCCAAGTAGCACGCCAGCCACGTGCCAAAGGCTGCCCCGCCAACTCGCGAAAAATCCCGGTATGCTCCACCGTGCCAGCTGGCGACTGGACGGGAGGACCCGGTGGCCATATCCGAGGGGGTTTGGGCGTCCCCGCAGTCTCCAAATGAGTTCCCCATAGGTTTAGTTGATTCTAGTGTTCCACTTGGATCTCTGAGCAGCGCCTCGACAAGTCGACTTCTCTCCCCAACAACTCCACTCAAAATGTCAAAAGCAAAAAAGAAAGATAAGGTTAAACAACGGCTGCACTTCCTCCCACTAAAAGTGCACCTCACTAACATCAGGGGGTTGCACTCCAATCTCGATCCGGTCCATCACCACCTTGAGACCGAGAAGCCGTTTTTCCTAACGGAGACGAAGATAACAACCCCGTCGGACGTGGCGTACCTCAACTACCCGGGTTACTCTCTTGAACACAAGTTCAAGAAGCAAGCTGGGGTCTGTGCGTACGTCCGCGATGACATTTGTTGTCGTCGTCTCCGTTGCTTTGAGAACTCGGGTTTTTCTGCCATATGGCTACTTGTGGACTCTGGCGTGGAGAAATTTCTCTACATCGGCGTTTACCGATCGCACAGCGGTGACCAGGAGACAACAGCGCTCTTTAATTTCCTCGTGGAGACGACTGACGTAGCCCAGCAACGGTACCCAACAGCGAAGCTCGTTTTTCTGGGGGACTTCAACGCCCATCATAAAGAATGGTTGTTCCCGTACCAGAAAACTGACCATGCTGGGTTAGAGGCGCGCAAGTTTGCTATTACGTTAGATCTAACCCAGATGGTGAATGTGGCAACGCGGGTACCGGATGTTGACGGCCATACACCCAATTGTTTGGACCTTCTGCTGGCATCTGATCCGGACAATAATTCAGTGTCGGTCTCAGCCCCGCTGGGAACGTCCGACCACTGTCTGGTGAAAACCGTATCGACCTGCTCTCCACCAGATGAGAGTCCTAGAGGCACGAGACGAGTGTGGCGATACGAGTCAGCGGACTGGGATGAGATGCGGCACTTTTTTGCGTCTTATCCATGGCGGCATGTGTGCTTCTCTTCGGGTGACCCCTCGTGCTGTGCAGACGAGGTTGCGGACGTTATTCGGCAGGGAATGGAGTATTTTATTCCATTCTCCGACATCCCACTCGGCCATAAATCCCGGCCTTGGTATAATGCAGAGTGCGCCCACGCTGAGGCCCGAAAAGAGTCTGCCTACCAAGCCTGGGTCAAGGCCCGCGACCGCAAAGTTAGAGCTCGTAGGGTTCGCGCGAAGTTAAAGGCTCTCTGCCTTTAACACTGCCGCCAAGTCCTGCAAGCGGGTTTTACGTGAGGCACGTTTTGGCCATGTCAGACGTATTGGGGCCAAGCTGGCATCGCACCCTCCGGGTAGTAAACAGTTTTGGTCCCTGTCTAAGGCGGCCGAAGCGAATTTCTGTCGTCCCACTTTACCTCCTATGCTGAAACCTGATGGGTCGCTGGCCCACTCCGCAAGAGAGAAAGCAAATTTATTTGCCTCTCTTTGCAAGCAATTCACGTCTGCACGCTGGCTCCAAGCAACCACCTACAGTACCTCATTGTGACTCCACGATGCCGGAGATCGCAGTTCACATTAGAGAGGTCCGAAGAGTATTGTGCAGTCTAGACGTGAATAAGGCCAGCGGGCCTGACGGCATTCTGGCGAGAGTGTTGAGGCAGTGTGCGCCTGAACTGTCTCCTGTGTTGACTCGTTTGTTCCGCCTCTCTCTTAAAAAAGGCACGGTACCAAAATCCTGGAGGCTTGCTAATGTACAACCAGTGCCCAAAAAGGGCGACCGTGCTGACCCTGCCCATTACCGTCCGATCGCCATTACCTCCATTCTGTGCAAAGTTATGGAAAGGGTACTGAACAGTACCTAAGTTGCTGACCTACCTCGAAGACAATGATCTCCTCAGTGACCGTCAATATGGCTTTCGCCGGGGACGGTCAACTGGTGATCTTCTTGTGTATGTCACGCACTGCTGGGGCGAAGCCATCGAGAAACATGGCGAAGCACTTGCTGTATCGCTTGATATCTCGAAGGCTTTCGACAGGGTCTGGCACGCTGGTCTGCTCAGCAAGCTTCCTGCTTATGGCATCCCAGCTGATTTTTGTAGCTGGATATCAGACTTCCTTAGTGAACGGTCGATCAGAGTAGTCGTTGATGGCTGCTCCTCTGACCTTATGGCTATTGATGCCGGAGTTCCTCAGGGGTCTGTTCTCTCTGCAACTCTTTTCCTGCTGCACATCAATGACCTACTACAGACTGGTATTGTTGGGTACGCGGACGACAGTACTGTTTCAGAGAGATACTTGTCCAGCGCAAAAACCAGCGGGGCCGCAGTTCGTTCCTTGAGAGAGGCCTTGGTAGAGCGGACAGAGTTGACGTTAAGCCTTGTCTCCCAGTGAGGTGATGATAATCTGGTCACTTTTAACGCCACCAAAACACAAGCGTGTCTTTTTACCGCTAAAAGGAGTCGTTTCGACCTGACTCCTACTTTTCGCGGTACATCGGTTCCTGTAACTGATCGGCTCGAGCTCCTAGGCACGGAGTTGACATCTAACCTCACCTTCGGCGCCACCATCGAGTACAAAGCCCAAACTGCGGCCAAGAAACTGGGCATCCTAAATAAGGTGAAGCGATACTTTACGCCTGGACAGCTTTTGACCCTTTATAAAGCGCAGGTCCGATCCTGCATGGAGTATTGTAGCCACCTTTGGGATGGCTAAATACCAACTTGCCGCGCTTGACTTGGTGGAACGCAGAGCTAAGAGGCTCATTGGCGACGTAAATCTGGTGGATGCCAAGCTTCACAGTTTGGCCCATCGTCGCAAGGTTGCCTGCTTGTCGGTCTTCTATAGATTGTACTTCGGAGAGTGTGCTCAGGAACTCCACGACCTCATTCCACCGGCCCCCTTCTATTATCGGTCATCTAGGCGCACTTCAGGTTACCATCCCTTCCTGGTGGCTATCCCACCAACTCGCACTAAGCGTTTCCAAACTTCTTTTATAATGCGCACAGCAAAGGAATGGAACTCTCTGCCTGCGTCTGTGTTTCCGAACGCATATAACCCTAATCTCTTCAAAGTGAGAGTGAACAGGCTTCTTCTGGGTAAGCTCGCTCCATCGTCGACTTTGTTTCTGTCGCCTCTGACATAGACTACGGTCAAGAGCAAACCCATCACAAATAAAAAAAAAAAAAAAAATGCGAAAGTGAGTTTTTTTTTGTCACGCTTTCACGCTAAATCGGTTGAACGAATTTGAATGAAATTTGGCAGATCGGTAGTCCATGACCTGGGTTAGGATATAGAATACTTTATGCCGACCTACACGTAGGCAAAGCTTCGGACAAAAGCTTGTACTTCTATAATTATTATCTTAATATATTCTATAAATTAGTTTTTTGAAAGCTTGACATTGTAAACTCCGGCATAGTTTACAAGTCAAGCATTGAAAATATTTTATAGTGTATCTATTTAGACCAGGGATTCCGAAACTGGTCGACCCCTTGGGGTCGAAATTGGTTTCCCGGGGGTCGACATAAACGAAAACTGTTTGGAGGTCGACGAGGTCTAAAAATGAACCCCTATTAATTAACACAAGTTCTTATTGAAACCTTCAAGATACTATACCTATACGTGTACCAACTTGTTATAAGAATAAATAATATTTTAGTAGGAAGTATCATTGTTGTACTTAAAAAACTTAACAAGTCGATAACCGTGTACAAGATGAAAAAAATTGGATATGGGGGTCTGATGTATCAGTTCCTTTTGAAAAAGGGATCTCTTGCCCAAAATAGTTTGGGAATCCCTGGTTTAGACCATGGGAGGTCAAGATAATTATAGAAATACATGCTTTTGCCCACGGCTTCGCCCGCGTGGAGGTCGGCCAAAAGTATCCTATGTCCTAACTCAGGTCATGGACCACGCATCTGCCAAATTTCACCCAAATCCTTTATATTAGAGATATAGTTGAAAATGTGCCCATATTTTTAACCCCACATGAATCTAAATAAACGTGATAGTAGCGCTGCTTATAAAGAAAAGGTTTTCAAAAACTAGTCAAACATTTTCTGTTAGTTCTCTATTTATCGCCATAATCATTTATATCCACGTCGCCACGTAGCTCATTATTATCGTACTACCCCAGATTGAACAAAAAACAAAAGAATGTCTAGGTACTACTAAAGGTATAATAGCAGACAAATAATTTGAGTTTGCGCGAAAAACGATAAAGGCTCCAGGTGCAACGCGATGGCATTCTGGTAAAAAAATTCTATGAATTTTTCATACAAATTGTTCTACTAGAGTGGCGTCGTGCTGTCACGTTGCGCCTGTAAGAGCCTTAATACGGTATCATTTGAGGAACGTATGGGGATGCAGGGATCCGTATCCATACTAGTCAGACCGGAGACTTGCGCATACAGCGCCATTTTTCAAGATATTTGGCGGCTATTTTGTAAACTACACTTACCAATAACAAACACCAGCACCATACAAGCGACTGACTTCCGCGCCTGCGCTTGCGCTTCCCCTTGCCCCCCGTGCAGCGCCCCTGGCATTTCTCTAGTACTGGCCAGCAAGCGCTGCGCCATTAGCGAATAGAAAAAAGCTATCACTAGAAGAGGCAGGGCGTAGTATACCAGTGCTTTCGTTAAGGTCATCCATCTGAAACAAATGAATTAGAATGTTTTCAATATAAAGTTTTGTTTGAATTTAAATACAATATTTATCATTCGCATGCCCGTTTTCACTATCACTATAGGCCGGAAATTAATGCCTCAAGAAAAGCGCGCTGCAGGATTTTCAACGCTCGGTTCACTGCCGACAGTTGAAATCTAACAGCGCAACTGGGGTTGCCAGGCGTCCGGATAAAACCGGACACAGTCAGGCTTTTAGGTTGCGTGTGCGGCCAAATTAGACGGTGTAAGTGCTGTCGGGCATTTGTTAGGCTTTTCAAAATTGACCATGTTTTTACCAGTGTTGGTTTCCGAATTAATAATAAAGAAGACAGATTCATTTTATTGAATTGTTGTTTCATAATAATTTAAAAAGATTTTATGGTAGGTAAATGATAAAAAGGCCTTGTTTTACTTTTTTTTAAATTGTCGTGTTATAAAAAGTAAGATTTTAAAAAATAATGTTGTCCGGCCTTTTTACCCAAATGTCCGGCTAAACTGGCTGGTCTGTCCGGCTTTTCGGTTTTAAGACCTGGCAATACTAAGCGCAACAAAGTGTCATCTTGAGCAGTTCTTAACTCGAATTATTTTTCCTGCCAAGCAGATTCTAATTTTTTTATGAGGAAGTAAAAAACGCTGTCGCTGAAGCTAACGTCTGCTAGATAACGTAATAAATATTGAAAAAAGATAGTAAAAATCATCGCCAGCAGGTCATTGATCGATTCCTTTTGTTCCCAGAATAGCTCACAAGATTTGCTACTGAGGCTGTAAGCTTTGTGGTTGGATGAAATTTTCTTAAGGTTGGTTTATATCAAACGACTGAATGCACGTTATATCCCTACTCCACCTTTTTTTTTGTAAACAAAGACCCCGAGGTCCAGACTAAAATGTAAAGAATATCAAGAAAATACTCCTCATGTTCTTGTTTTGGTACTATGCTCGTTTTGGTCTAAACCACCTTAACCTATCTACACACAATACTTACACACATACGATACGATACACAAATCAAAAACTGTACCTATACAAAAACTATTTCATTCACTCTTCCAAGAATTCCTGGCTTATAATTCTTGTTGTATGTGTGTGGTATCCTCATTAATTCATTATCTTAAGAGAAGCCTCACCGACATATCAGTGTCAAGAACATACTTGATACGACAATAATATGTTGTCCCTATAGAACTATAGAACTATAGAAGTTCGGCAGTTATTGCGGTCGGGAAAACCATATTAAACCACCAAAGTAAATTGATACAAAAATAAAATAAAAGACTTACTTGTTTTCGGATTGCCTGTGGCTATTAATTTGTTTGTTAGTAGCCACAAGACTGTACCTACATTTTATGATGAGTGGTTATATTATATAAAAACCGGCCAAATACATGAAAAAAAAAAAAGACCTCGCACAATTAAGGGTTCCGTATTTGGAATTAATTTATCCTGTAGACAAATAGTCCATAACAAACTTAACATTGTAGCTGAAAAACATGCATTCCAACTACAAATGTAAGTTATTTATTATTACTACTTACATTTGTTTTGACAGATGGGAACCCAATACAACAATGTAGTCCCAATTTAAGTCGCTGACAACACCTAAACCACGGTCACTGTCAGGTTGCATAGAAAAGAAAGAGATGCGCGATGACACAACGCTTGTAATTTATTGCAAAATATGAAGCAATTATCTATTTACAAAAAACCTATAGATTGTATTAAAAAAAATACTATTATGCTAATGTGTTGCTTGTAGAATAATCTAACAAAAAATCAGAATGATTGCATGTATATTAGTATGGTTTTTAACGTTAAAATACATTTTTAGAGGTATTATCGTGATTTTTTTCTATCGTATCAAATATTCACGACAGTAGTATTTATAACGAAGTTATAAATACTACTGAATACTGTCGTGAATATTTTCATATATCCAAATTATTTAGCTGACTTGCACTTGACTAACGGAAATGAGCACTTTAAAGAGTTTTTTCTCATGATTTAATTTACGACATTGTTGGCCTGATTAATATGTATACCCATGCCAAATTACAGCTTTCTAGTACTAAGAGTCTAGTCTTTTAGTAGCTAAGTCGCGGAAAGACAGAAGATAGACAGGCGGACATGACGAAACTATAAACCCGTGCCTTGTTGACTAAGGAACACTAAAAATACCTTTATTACCTACATGTAAATATACTATACGTGGAGGCCTAAGGTAGGATATTCACGATCGACGTAAAACCAGTAAGTACCTTAGTCATTGCAATATAACTCTTATCTTCGAAAGGTAAGACAGACATAAATTATAATAATTGCCGAAAGTTTGAAACTCATGGCAATCATTCTAACTAATGGTTTTACGTCATTCTTTGATCGTGAATGCGCTGCTTAAATCTATACGTAAATCACGGCTGAATGAATATAGATGGCACCCAGAAGATCCTGAACTTTTACTGTCAAAGCGACCGTCTCTTGGTCGCGGTTAAAAGTACGCATCAATAAAGTGACCGTATCGCGGTCGCTGGACACTGACGTAAGTTTTGAGTATTTTTTTTTAAATACGCATTCACATACCCGTTGTAGAAACAACGGGTAGAGGGAAGAACAAGGATGTCATATTGCCCCTAGTTCAATATCTAACACACACCACCGACGGTTACTATAGACGTCTTAAAACTCCTAGAGTAATCTTCGAAAGGTAAGACATAAATTATAATAATTGCCGAAACTTTGAAACTCATGGCAATCATTCTAACTAATGGTTTTACGTCATTCTTTGATCGTGAATGCGCTGCTTAAATCTATACGTAAATCACGGCTGAATGAATATAGATGGCACCCAGAAGGTCCTGGACTTTTACTGTCAAAGCGACCGTCTCTTGGTCGCGGTCAAAAGTACGCATCAATCAAACGACCGTGTCGTGGTCGCTGGACACTGACATAAGATTTGAGTTTTTTTTTTTTTAAATACGCATTCACATACCCGTTGTAGAAACAACGGGTAGAGAAAAAGAACAAGGATGTCATATTGCCCCCAGTTAAATATCTAACACACACCACCGACGGTTACTATAGACGTCTTGAAACTCCTAGAGAACCTTGAGAGATGCGCGTTTCCGCGCCAAAAATCGCCTTGATAGTAAAGAGGATTATAAGATTTTTTACCTTGGAACATACAGTAGGTATTTCTTCTAGGATACAAGTAAAAGCAAGGGCCATGTACTCGGACATCCCAAAAGATAATTTTCTTACGAATCATCATCTGCATAGCCTTCCCAACTATATGTTGGGATGGGCTTCCAGAAATGGATGCAGCTGAATACCAGTATTTTACTTGGAGCGTACCATTATGTACCAGTGAGTAAAACACATTATTTAACTAAGTACATAATATTACATAATAAGCCTATAATGTTCCCACTGCTGGGACACAGGCCTCCTCTCTGTGAGAGGGAGTGGGCCGTAATCTTCCACGCGGGCCCAGTGCATGTTGGTAGATGTCACATGTCTTCGAAATTTTTGGTTCTAGGACATGCCGGTTTCCTCATGATGTTTTCCTTCACCGTTTTGAGAGCAGTGGTGATGAAATAATTTACACAAAGTAAAGCTCCTGTCTGGGTTTGAACTTACGACCTACAACTCGTAAGTCGCAGCCGTTACCACTGGGCCACCACTGCTCTCCACACAATATTATTAATATTATTTCATTGTAAATTCCCAAAAGAATCAAATAATCTTGTACGTGTTTGATCTACTCCGAATTGTATTATTCAAAGTAATATGATTTTCCGAAAGGGTCATCTGGGGCACGAATCCTCCATACACAAAGTAACAAAACGGGAAACATTAATTTAATTTAGCTCTTTGTCCACTCTTGCTTATACGTTTTGTACTTAAACAACAAATACGAAACATCAAAATGCTTGATAGCCAAATACAGCTTTTATGGGCATCACTATAAAAGCTGTATTTACGAGTAGCTATCAAGCGTTTAGCATTTTAAGTGGTCAAAACCGCTAGTTATAAGAAACTATCTGCATCATGACGCAGACAATTACAACGACCTCGATCTCCCCCTGTAATACAAGGTGTAATTAAAATTACTGAAATATTTTAACTTTTTCTACGTGAACACCACTAAAACTAGTGATATTTATTTTAGAAGTATGTATTGTAACCAAAAATTCGAAGACATGTGACATCTACTAACCCGGACTGGGCCCGCGTGGTGGATTACGGCTCACTCCCTCTCACCGACAGGAGGCCTGTGTCCCAGCAAGGGAACATTATAGGCTGATTATGTGTTAGGTGATGTATGTATATTAGTATATTCACATATTATTTGTTTTGTGTATTGTTTCGATTTAATGTATTCTATTTTCTCTTCTACTCTTACACACGTGTATACATCTCTTTATCTACATTCCTATCGCAGGTATGCTGAAAGAGATTTCTTTAGAAATAGGCAATATCACCTTTGTACGTATTTTTCTGTTCTTTTCTGTTTATAAATAATAAATAAAATTGGAAAAAAATAATAAAATTTACGTGTACATTTTGTCTTGTCATATTTATACCAACATAAAATGTATGGAGCAGCTGATTTTTGATTGTTGATTTTTCTGGATTGTTTCCATTGTAAAAGTTAAACATAATGACGATTACAAATAACCCTTTTTCAGGTGTGCCGTTATTTCAATTACATTTGAATAATGAAGGTATTGTTCAAACCAATTTGCCTATGTCCAGCATTATACATACATTTACCAGATCCATAAAATATTAACACTAGTTTCAAACTCTCTGTGTAGTCGCTAACCGACAAATTACAGTAACTTACCGCAAATGCAAAACCATAAAGATACCTTCCAAATTCTCAGACAATGAAAGACCACAAATTCTGAGATGAAGTCTAACTTAGTGCTTTTATTGGAATTTCTAAGCAGCAGACTCGTGCTTGAAACTTGTGTTCATTTTATAGCAGCTCGTGAAAAGACAAATTCCAGGTGGGTGGTTTTCTTTGAGGAATCTGCTTCGTGTACAAACCATTATGATCGCTAGGGACTACGTAATACGGGCTGGTGTCCACAACTCCACTTCAAAGCGCGTATTTTGCGTAGAAACTAAGAATCGTAAAGATCATTTAGGATTCTAAAGTATTTAATAATAATTTGCTGTAATCGTCTTCGTTTCTCGCATCGGTATGGCTGCAGCCAGACCCGGTCAAACGATATCAATCAAATACATCTGACATATTTTTAGACATAAGATGTATGATATGTCTTATTTTGAGGCAACAGACGTCTGAAGGTCTATTTACACCCATACAGCGTTTGTCCATTGCCACCGTCAACGCGACGTCAACGACAAACGAGATTATTTGAACCGAACGTGACGTCCCGTTGACGGATCTGCAGTGGACACGCGGCCATAGTAAATGTATGTATCGCTACTTCGGCGCCGTCATCTCGTTCTCGTTGACGTCCCGTTGACATGGCAGTGGACAAATGGCCTTAAAATTATAATAAGACGAACTCATGTCATGGTAAAACATATTGTGGTAAAAACATCGTTACATGGTGTCACTATTGTTGTTTTTAACAAATTAAACATTATTTTCAATTTTTCTTTGTATTTTGTGTTTCACGAACTATATACAAATAAATGTTATTCTTTCTTTCTTTATAGGTACACCTTTGCCTAACCCTTCATATAATACAGAAAGAAAAAAAAAAGAAAAATATGTATATACAGCGTGATGTAATGTTGTCTGGTAAAAACATCATCACATCATGGTAAAGGGGATGTGTGCCTAAGATGCTTGTACCTAGCCTAGCCCAGAGGCTATTTTGAAATGTGCTTATGATAAGAAACAGAGATTCTACAAAAAATCTAAATAATCGAAATTAAAATGCGTGTTTGCGGAGCTGCAGACACTTGGCATTTTCATTTCAAGAGCAATCTGCATTGACGTATGAGGCTAAATATATTATGACCTGTGCCGTCATCGAATTTAGACACACATAGTTGTGTTATTTATTTTTCATATGAGCAACTTGTTAAAGAGTCCATCTACAAAATATTGTTTGGTAAAATAAATGTTGACTTTTTAGTGCTAAGCTCGACGTACAAGTTTAAGTCATCATAAGTCATTTATTCATTTGTTTAACAACGGTACAATAAAAATGCTGTTTATAGATAATAAAGAGTACGCTATATATTACGTCAGAGGGTACAAACTTTTTCTTTTGCAAAGCAACTTGGTTAATAAAAACCGGCTAAGTGCGTGTCGGATGTGATACATACATCAACTTGCGCCTTTTTCCCATGGGGTTACGCAGAAACTATAAAACGCCACCTACTACGCTCCTCACATACTTCTTGTCCTTAGTTATGTCAGTATTATCATTATTAAAAATAGAGGAATGATTAATGGCAATGTCAATGAAATGATTATTGAATTTATTAGCGATGTCAGATCCGGAGGTTAGTGTTATACAATTGTCTTCTATTTTATTGATGCAATCTCTAGACGGTTCGGTGCCCGTATTGCACTTTACGATATCCCATGTAGCTTTAATTTTGTTTCGCGAATAAGTAATGTGCTTTTGGTTTTATAGGGATTGCAGGTTATTCATACAACTTCTTAATAATTTGGAATATGTTTTAAATTTGTTCTTATTTTCATTATTTCTCATTACCTCTTAGTACTGAAGCTTTTTTTTAAATCCTTTTGTTATCCATTTTTGCTTATGTATGTTATATTTTCTTTTAATTGTTAAAAGATCATAAAATCCATCAAAGGCTGCATTAGCATCTGGAATATCATAAATTTCTCCAAAACTTAAAGAACTTATGTATTCAATGAACCTACCAACATTAATTTTGTTTAAATCATTAGCAGTTTACAAATTAACAACAAAACGGATTTCTTTTTTGTGGAAAACGAAACCCGTTTTATTGTTAATTTGTTGACCTATTGTAACGTTTTGAGCTGTATTATGATGAGACAGGAAACCATTATATGTTTCACCTATTCCATTTTTTTACATTACCAATAATATTGTCTATACACTTCTTAAGCCGTCCATAATGTCCGTACTGTCCATACTCCTTTTGCTTCGTTTACGTTCATACAATCTGGTCATACACGCACGCCGGTTGCGAGTCTATGCACCTGACCTTTTTGATGAACACCACCAATTAGGACATTATATGTCTTCCTAGGGCAACCCCTGCCAGCATTTCCACTCACATCTGCCTTGTAAATACCTCTTGTTAGTCGCCTTTCATTCATCCTCTCAATATGACCGAACCATTTAAGAACACTCTTTTTAATTTTTGTCACTACATCTTATTTTAAACTGCACCATTGCCTTATAACATAATTTTTCCTATGTTTCATAGTCACGCCAAACATCTTTGCAAGGAACGCATTTCCACAGCAGAATAAATATTCTACGTTTATGCTCCTTTTGCCGCACCCAAAATTGATTTCCATAAATAAGCGTAGGCACCAGCACACCAATTTGAACAGCTAGTCGAGCCTTTTTGGTCATCGACTGGTTGGTCCGTCGCATGTATTCGGTTTTTTTCCCGCATTTACTCTCCTTTCCATCAATATTTCCATCCCTTGTAAACTGTCTCCTCGAATCTGACTCACTTACTTGCCCCACACTCTTATCATTTATTTTTATATCATACACCATAAATCCTGTCCTTCATCTTATTCACATTTATATTCATCCCTTTTATCTTAGATGATTCATCAGTCACCGCGTTTTGCTATTGTTCTGCTGACGATGCAAGAATAACTTGATCATCTGCGTAGATAAGGCATTTGACAGGTAACTTATTCATCCTCAATCCGCACTCACCCTCTTTTAAATCTTTTTGAAAACTATCCATGTGCAAGTTGAACAGCCACGACGCTACACAACCCTGTCTAACACCCCTTGAGATGCAGAACCAGTCTGTATTTTACTTGTGCTGTGCCTTTTCTAATCAGCATATAATGTGCCCACTGCCGGGGCACAAGCCTCCTCTCTGTGAGAGGAGTGGGCCGTAATCCACCACGCAGACCCAGTGCGGGTTGGTAGATGTTACATGTTTTCGAATTTTTGGTTCTAGGACATGCCGGTTTCCTTACGATGTTTTCCTTCACCATTTTGAGAGCAGTAATGAATTAATTTGCAGAAAGTAAAGCACCTGTCTGGGCTCGAACCTACAACCTACAACTCGTAAGTCTGTGAGACCTTGCTTCTTGGCAAATTTCATGATTCTAAGTTAACGAGTATCAAAATATGTCACATATTGGCCGTACTTTTTTATTGCTACTGACTACTACTTGCTACTTGACTTAGAAGCTTGATTTTTTAAAGCTCGAAGGGACCGTAGACCTGAAATAAATTTCAATTTGATACCTTCACATGTTCCTGAGAAGAAGAGTCTTGATAGACTGACAGACATACGGACGGACAACGAAGTGATCTTATAAGGGTTTCATTTTTTCCCTTTAAGGTACGGAACTCTAAAAACGTAGGTAAAACACGTGTTTTAAATTGAATTAACACGCTAAACCGCAAGTATTTTCATTCCAAATACTTATCAAAATCAAGTTCCCTAAATTCCAATATTATTATCTCACTAGAAGCCTTCAAAATAATATAACAGAACATTAATTTGATCCAAATATTCGACAGATTAATACACCCTAGTAACTGTTTGTTAAAACTAGAACATATTATTATTTTAAAGTGTAATTAGTAGCAACCTATATACGTCTGTTGCCGAGTCGATCATTCAATATCGAGTATCGACATCCATCAAGCACGTCACTATTCCTTCGAGAATTTGGTAAAAAATACCTACCGTGAAGCTGACTTTGTTTTGGCTTCTAAGCAATTTTCGTTGAAATTCTGTTAGTAATATTATTGGTGTGTGCTAGCTGACATAATAGCTAATAATTTTATATAATTTTATGTTTTTTAACTTAACAGCTGTGAGTTTGTTACGTCATTTCGTTTTCCCAGCTAAAGCACTAGCAGACAGTCTTCCAAAACGTTTTGGGGGACTGTCTTATGTAATTATGATGTTCAAAAAGTGCTGATTCTCAGCCTAGTTTAAATAAACGACTTTTAATTTTGATTGACTTTCAATGGTGCCGATTCCCTTGTTCACAAACTAAACTAAATTTAAGTTCAGTGCATCTTTTTCTTTCTATTTTATTGAGACAGGACAGAAGATAAATTTTAGTTTAGTCCTGTCTAATTAATCAGCGCTTGACGTAAATTGACGTAATTTTAGTAGGCAAGTTTTTAATCACGTCTAAACTTGTATGGAGTAGTGACGGGTGCTGATTAATTTGCCAGGACTAAACTAAAATTTATCTTCTACAAAGAAAAATATGCACTGAACTTAAATTTAGTTTAGTTTGTGCACAAGGGAATTGGTAACAATATCTGCCTGAGTTAAACTAAAAAAAAATACTTTATAAGTACTGCGAGATTACACATTGTCATAATGATATTGTATTATTAGCTATTTTCAAACCGCAGGAGACGCCCAGGGCGTCGGGAATCCCGGGCGGATTTCCGGCCACCGTAGGCGCGGGCTTGCGGACGGTGAGCAATGGGTAGCTCACCGTCCGGTAAGGACCAGGCCCGGGTCGACGGCGCGTCGTATTCCACGCGCGCCTCAAAGAGATGTCGTCAGCACAAAGTAGGGGTCCACTAGGGCCGATGCCTGCCGGGGTCGCGGGAAGGTACTTATGGGTCACCGAGGCCCCCGCAACACAGGCAACAGGAAGGAATACGGGTGGGTTTTAGTCAGTAAGAGTCTGACACACCCTCCCGCTCCGCCCAGAGCGGGAGAAGTTATTTGATGATTTCCCACCCTAAAAAAAAAAAAAAAAGCTATTTTTAAAGGTTTTACATTAATATGCTTCCTTCTTCAGGTTCCTGTACAAAAAGTATAAGATTCTGTCTCAGTGACATTATCATTCAATCCGATCTGTTGTTATTGCGTAAGTGATGAACTAACTGCTTGACAAACTTTCACGTCTGTAATACTTTTTAATCCTAACAATGGTTTTAATGTTGTTAAAAATATTATCCTCTGTGGTGGTAATGATATTAGCATTAAACTCGCATGCCAAATGTAATTGCATGAATATTTTTAGCAGGCGTTTGAAATAGCGCGGTCAGAACCATTTGTATAAACACTGCATAATATCTGCATTATTATTAGTTCAACAGTCACTTTTTAGATAGTAAACGGGGTCGCAAACCCTTTAATTTTTCGGAAATAAATCATTCAGGCTTCTTTTTAGGAATCCGTAGTATACAAGGAACCCTTATAGTTTCGCCAAGTCCGTCTATCTGTCTGTCTGTCGGTCTGTCCCCGCTGTAGCTCAGTAATTTGGCATAGATATACATACATATTAATCACGCCGACAAAGTGCTAAAATAAAATCTTGAAAAACTACGTAATGTGGGGATGATATTATTTTTTCTCGTCTACTTCATGGTGTGGGTATCGTTGGATAGGCCGTTCAAAAAGAATGCGAGTCTGTGAACACCACTTTTCGATTCAAGGATCCGCTTGCGTAATATTAAGCATTAAAGTGCTAATTTTTGATGGAAGCAAGTGTCCCCCCACCCCCAGCCAGCTAAATTGTTGTTTATGGAGATGTGGCAAAAATCATGACAGTAGTACATATAATGAAATTAAAAGGAAAACTATCACAGCTAAGTGGCCTTTACAAGTTAACGAGTATTAGTTGACCAACTTAAATTTGCAGTTGGAGAATCGATTGTGGCATATATCGATGTATGGGAGAGTGGAGGATAGTTTTTCAACAACAAACTTAAGTTTTTTTTTGGGATATATTCATACCAAATTCCCAACTACGGAACCCTTCATTGTGCGTGGTCCGACACGCACAAAATCGCTAATGCACTTGGCCTGTTTTTTTCATTTTCTAGCTCATCAACCTCATCCAATATAGGTCTACCTTTTAGCCACTGACATGAACCGGTCTGTTCTGTAAATATTTCACTGTGAATAACAAAGGTGAAGTGAGCTGTCAATCCGTAGCATCAGCTGATATATTCTTTTAAAATGTCACCGTGATAACTTAGGTGAAGTGAGCTTGAAGTGAGCTGTCATTCTATCTGATGCTAGGGATGGACACTATTGATCATTTCATGCTCACTTCACTGAAGCTTTCACGGTGAGATTTTCACGGAATAGATCGGCTGAATGACAGTTCACTTTACCTCAGTTTTCACGGTCTAATGTTTCGGCAGATGACAACTAAAATAAAAGTTATTTTAACAAAAAACAGTCTTAATATATAGAAATAAAGTTCAAATTACTTCGGATAGTTGTCCCATCCAGGCGGGAAAGGTGTGCAGAAAACTATGGTGACATTCGGCCGTAGTTGCATCGTCACTGTGCTTGAGAACAGCGCCGCCGGCGCAGCAAAGATAAGCGCGGCTGCCCATATGAACGTCGCGCAAACCAGTGGGAGTTTGCGAAGCTGTAACAAAGTTCCAAGTCAGTCAAACTTTAGTCGACTATGAGCTATTAAACTGGAAACTAACTAGTTAGTAGTTACACGTGTGTTTGTTCACACTTTGTAGTTAAGATTGTAGGGTACTTGGGACGTGATGTTTAATTTGAGTTAGGATTTATTAGCGATTTTGTGCAGACAAAGAATGATTTATTTATTATTGGAATAATAAATTACTCTGAAAGTTAGGAATAATAAGCACGTTCACGTTTTGCCAGTAACTCGATTGCCTGAATCCATAATGTGTTCGACATTCAGGCTTGTGATTTAGTCACCTGCAAGCGCAGATATACAATTTTAGTGACTTTTAAATCTGTTATTACGCCTTCATATACTTAATGCAAGTAAATTATGTAAAGCGTATGTAAAACTAGAACGCTTACACATCAATTCTATATTTGCATATTTAAGTATTGTAGTAAAATACTTTATGAAATAAATTCAGGAAGATTGGTCTAGCCAAAGAATAAACAACGATATTACTTTGAAACTTCTTAAGATATCTTCATGATTTTTTTTTGTATGAACAGACTGTTTTATTATCTTTATATTTATCTGTGTTTTTTTTCAAATAGTCATATTTTTGTTAATAAAAATAAATATTTCCTATTAAACCGAACGGTGCGCGGCGCGGCGCGGCGTAAGATCGACGTGCATTTATAAGGCCAAGGTCTACGGTGGTTACCCGTCCCTTAAGTTTGTGATTCGATTGTCACACTGAGCAACTTTTTCTATGATAGCTTTATCTGATTCAGGAAAGAAAGTTACTCAGTTTGACGAGTAGAATCACTGCCTTACCGCTTGCAAGTGACTAAATCGCCAGCCTGTATATGTGTAAACAACATATTGTTAGCGTTGTTGTGGAAAATCTTCATTTAATTCTACAATCCGTCTTTCAATGATAAAAACTGGAATATGCTATTTATTTTAATCACATTATTTTTATCATTTCTAGAATGTTAATGCTGTTATGGAGACAATTACTTTAAGTCTCCAGAGAGATAAAGATAATGATGGACAAGATTAATTTGTCAGCTTGCTCCGGGCAAGATATTGTCAAAAAAAAACAAGTCAGATTTTAATAAAAGCAACAATATGGCAACGTGGTGTAGTAAAATGTTGTCTGTCCAATTAATTAAGTCCTTGTCATCTTATAAGCTAAGCAAGATGTCCCTGAAGACTTACTTTACTGTTTCTTATCTTCTCGACAGAAATGACATGAAAATAAATAAATCTTTGTTAGTTGGTATGAATATCTAGTAAAGTGTCGAAGAAGCAACGTTTCTACGAACTAATTTTGAATGTGGAATATGGAACAACTGGCATCACAGGCTTTTTACGGTCTACAGATGATAGAACCCAAAAATGCTCCCATTAAGAGTCTATAATACCTCAAATTGATAAAGCATGATCTTCCGTTATATCAAATACTGCAGCGTTCATTTGAAAATAAATAAAGTTGCGGGTTAATGTTATGTACCATTTATGATGAAAACACGATTCCATAAAATTTTCATGGCAGAAAAAAAATTACTAAGTTACCTCCAAAACAAACAATAAACCGATTAACAACATACTTCAAATGTATGTATGTATGTATGTATGTATGTATGTATGTATGTATTTCTTAGGCACGCTCTGTAGCCTAAACGGCTTGATGGATTTTAACATACGAGGTGTCGTTAGATTCGTCTTAATTATGGGAGTGACATAGGCTATATAATTTTTATATATTGCATCTGAAAATACAAAAAAGGGAGGGAAACGTTTTGTTTTTTAAATATATTTCAACAATATTGATATCAAATAAAAGCTAGTAATGATTCAATTTTATTATTACCTTAACTAAAAAGCTTGCTGTAGAATGATTATAATGCTTGTTTTTCTCTTTTCAGTTAGGTATGTGTTTTGGTAGTCGGGTTTTTTGTTTTTTAAATAATATGTTTTTTCTTATTTTTTTCTAATGACCAATTTTCACCGTAAAAAGAAACTACCTAAACTATCGGCGCCTTGAAGCCTTCTCCCTGTCACCTTGTCTGAGCGGAAGTGGCGAAGGTATTATGGACTCTAAAATGTGCACAGTAGGTAGGTACACACTCTTACAAAACCCTATAAATTTTAGCAAACCATCCAACTAAAGCAAGAAATAAATCTAAAACTTGGTCAGTTGTATAACACACAATTTCAAAAACATCCCGAAAGAAGACATCCATTTTTCCAGAAAATCGATCCTTCAAACTGGTTCAAATCCACCTTCCTTTATACCGATTTACGATGTTTTAAAAATCCAATTTACTCACCTGGAGTCTTCTAAAAGGATTTACAATAGCACAGTATCTTTCAGCCGATAAGGCTGTCAACGTGAAGACTGATACTCCGATGCTCACATCCTTGCCTGCTTCGGATATACGGCATATTACCTCCCCCCATGGCCATGACTCCAGTGTGTAGATTATTGAGACGAACGGCACGCATATCAGGATCACTAGCAGATCGGCTAAGGCTAGCGAGAATATGTACCTGGGGACAAAATTATAAAATATTAATGAAAAACACATAAAATAACTCACGCCTGTATTCCCCGAAGGGTTAGGCAGAGAAGGGTTAGAAGGGTTACCCATAGTTCACCCGCATTTCGCCAGTTATGTAACAGGGGACAAGCCTATAATGAAAAAAAATGTTTATAGGGTATTATTTTTAAAAAGTGAATAACAACTAGTGATTGGGGTCTCCTTTTAAGCAAATAAGCCTGTGAACAGCCCATTTACTGAGTATTTTTAAACAAAAATACTCAGTAAAGGAAACAGTTAAAAAAAAAACCGGCCCATTGCATTTCGTTCCGTAGATGAATTTATCCTGAGAACAAACTTAACATCGTAGTTTTAAAACATGTTTCCTCATAAATTCCAACTGCAAAAGTAAGTTTGTACGCACAATATTGAGAGATTTACCATGTTATTTTAATACTATAGACTTCTTATAGGTTTCCCTTTAATCTATAAGTAAAGAAGTATTTTCTTTAATTTTTTCAACATTTTACACTCAGTAGTTTCTGAGAAATGGGGGAATGGTAAATTTTCATCTATTTTCTTAAATCATTTCAAAAGTATTTATTTTAATATTATTAAAAAAAATATATAATCTAAAATTCTTACAACGAGCCCTTTCACTTGTTAAATCACACGGTACAACTTCCAAAACATTTTATTTTATAATTTGCCCCCCAAAAGTGACCCCCATATTCAAAATTTATTTATTCACGTTACACGTCCGTGTCACAGAAATTCATATGTGTACCAAAATTTCAACTTCATCGGTCTAGCACGGACCGATGAACGACGGACGGCAGCCGACGCGTCGACTGCTCGTCTATTTTGAGTACGTTTTCAAATGCACAAGCGGCTCGGTGCAAACGGCAGAGACAATTGTAGCCGTCGACGCGTCTACGGCTGCCATCGACGAGTGTCAACAGCTGCAGTTGCATCTGCCGCCGTTGACAACGTGCCGCTCGTATATATGAGCACGAAGACGTTTCATATGGGCAAATAATTTTATTCCAACGAAATTTCATGGCAAGATAACCTAACGACATTTTGCCTAAACCCAGGAAAAAAACAAAATAAAACCAACCACTAACTACAACTTAACTTTCCGCGAAACAGTCATAATACTTAAATAGTTAGCTATAGTTTTGTAGATAAAGTAGTAGCTAATAACTACTTTATTAGCTTTTACCCGCGACTTCGCGTGGAGGTTGGAAATTATCCAACGGAAATGTAGTACCGGGATTAATTTATCCTTTGTTAATCTAGGTTCTTAGTTAATAAACAAATTTCACACAAATCCGTTCAGCCGTTTTTTTTTGTCGTAGTAATAGCAGAGAAAAAGGTCATTGACTGCCGCGCCGCCGCGCGCCGTCACCCATAATTATTTGGTTACGCGTAATTTTGAATCCGTGATTTCTTTAATGTATTCATTTAAATGATATGATGTCAAGCACAGTTTAATCTAAATCATACGCCTAATTTAAATAACATATTTTATTTGGTGAGGATTAATATAATACCGTTCAAAATAGCTTCGGAAATAACAATACATTTTCATCAAATTCTGATAGATACAAATGGTTATTGTGGGTCATCCTTAAAAGATAGACATAAGCTATCGCGGTCTTTTTCGTTGAACTATTGAAGATGTATAATCCTGTAGCGAATTAATTTCATGTATCTCTTACGGTTGACGCGACGCACGCCAGTAAAACTCCCAGTCGCCATGATTTTTTCTGATATCTTCAACAATAATGGTCATATTATATTTCAGCCAATTTACACAAAACCTTAATGAAATATACAACTAAACCTTCCTCATGAATTATTCCGTCTATTGGTGAAAATTTGTTTAGTAGTTTTTGAGTATATCGGTTTTATTCGCATAGACAGACAGACAGACACACGCGGCGGGGGACTTTGTTTTACAATAAGGATAGTTAAACAATCAATTATTACAAAATAAATGATTTATCGGACAGGAAACTAGTTAATACCACATTGTTTGCAAAATATGGATATTCTGATAGCTGACCACAATGTATGGGAAAAGCGAAGAATTATGGATCGTTATTGGATGGTATCGGAAATCGGATGCTTGCTTGTTACGTTGCATGAAATATGCAAGTGATATGGCAGCATAATAATTGGTGTCAGAATTCCTATAAAATAACATGTTCTGAGTCATAAATTGGCTGAAACCAGATTCTGCAATTATTATGTTTAAGACTGTCCTGTCTTGATTCTGAAATTGCTTTGAATAATGTTAAAAACTTAATTATCATTCATACAAGTTTCTGTCATTATTCAAAGCAATTCTACAATATTAATAGGTAAATAAACTGATTACCAAAATACTTAAGTAGGGTAACTGCTATAGTAACTGGCCACTACACAACACTGTAACAAAAGAGGTAGAAACAATGTAATGCAAGCAAGCCCATGAATGAAAAGGACAAAAATATTCCTGTATCTATTGTATTTTCGTTTTAGTTCACATTACCTTGTTTCTAACTCTTTTGTTATGAGTGGCCATAGCGTGGCCAATTACTATAGCACCCTATGTCACGTTATTATAATCGCCAATCCCTTCTTCGTGTTGTTTACTGCAAAAATAAGACTGTTTGTTTAAAATTACTTTTGCAGCAGTCATAAGTTAAGGCACACTAGCAGTGGCGATTTACGTAATCGCCACTGCTAGTGTGCCTACAAACGATAAATGATAAATAATGTTATTTCTGTAAGTAGGTTTTTAAAAACACTTTTACACGTCAAACATATTTTTTTTAAACTAGATGAGGTCGGCGTTTCCTATCTGACTACACTGAGAAGAAAGGCCGAAACAAACTCAGAGGTCACAGTCACTTTTAAAGTCCAGACATAATCTTGGTCAGATCATGTGAAGACCATGTCGACGGGTGTCTGAAATGGTCTTTTGATGAAAGAACCACACAGATTGAGTGGACATGTCCAGTCAGTGCACGCATTTGTCAGTAGTTGTGCAGCTCAACTCAGAACTAAAGGAGCTCAACGATTCAACGAACTTTAACAAAGAAAGGACATTTGGCTAGGCCGCAAAAAATACTCAAACTGCCAGACCATGTTAAAAATTAACTGAGAATAAAACAAAATTAAACAATACACATAGTCTTCGCATATACAATAATTAAAATAATATAATACTAAACAGTAGTGGACTGGTTATAAATATCATCTGCCTGGGCTTTTCCTGACTATATTTGGGTTGGCCTCCAGTCTAACTGGATGCAGCTAAATAGCAGTATTTGATATGCAGGAAATGCCTATCTTTCGGACTTCTGCCTACCCGTAACGACTGTCAAAGATCTACAAATGAAAACCGAAACCTACGTTCCAAAGCACGCGGGGTCTTGGTATGTAATGGAACAGTAACAACAGATCCAGCAACAGCAATAAGAACAACAACCAGAAGCATGCGAGCAGCTGAACAGTAAGCTTTGAAGATCGACCCGTGCGGCTGTTATAGCAGCTATCTTTTTGACACTAATCATATGACAGATTTGACCACATATATGAAACAAAGAAGGTGACAATTATGTAGCTAAAAGCCAATATGCAAATTATGAAGACAATGGGATGCCACACTGAATACTTCCACCCTCCAAAGTTGCGAATGATCGGGTAAGAGTTATTCGATAGGGGAAACTATCTAACGAATGGGATGAATAAAGGACAGGACAGAACTTGGATACTTATTTATCAAGCTCGTTAGGTAAGAAAAGTTGAGTGGAACTTTGAAAATGCAATGAATGGACCATAATGCGAAAAGGCAAAGCCTTGATGGATACTTAGTTGACCATGTCATATTATGCGGACTGAGTAACGGGTAGATACTATATATATATATATATACATATAGATACATTGTCTCTCATTATGCGGTTGTGTGCCACTTTTTTTTTTTTTGGTGGGATATCATCAAATAACTTCTCCCGCTCTGGGCGGAGCGGGAGGGTGTGTCAGTCTCTTACTGACTAAAACCCACCCGTATTCCTTCCGTTGCCTGTGTTGCCAGGGGCCTCGGTGACTCTTTAGTGCCTTAACCGCGACCCCGGCAGGCATCGGCCCTAGTGGACCCCTACATTTGTGCTGACGACATCTCTTTGAGGCGCGCGTGGAATACAACGCGCCGTCGACCCGGGCCTGGTCCTTACCGGACTGTGAGCTGCCCATTGCTCACCGTCCGCAAGCCCGCGCCTACGGTGGCCTGAAATCCGCACGGGATTCCCGACGCCCAAGGCGTCGTAGGGGCGAGAGGGCATGAAATTTGCCTTTCCGTTAACCGTCCCGCCTCCTCCTTCGCGAGCATTACTGCTTCACAGAAGGAGGTGACGGCTGCCCATGTTGTGTGCCACTTAAGCTGCAGATAATATTAAAAACAGGATCAACGCGCAAACTGTTACCATGAATTCAGCTCACGATTATGGACCAGCGTAGATTTCCGTAGGTTATTAAAAGAACAATCTGCTGTTCCATGCAAAAGTGCGGTCAAAATCAAAATGTACGGAACAGCAAATTTTTCAAGTATTAAAGTTACTAATGATCTGCAGGATAAATTCCTAATACGCTATCAGTAGCAATGGATTTCATTTTGACAGTTCAACAACATTCATTGTGTTGTTTACGTTGTTGAGCAGACAAATTCTTCGAACATATGAAGCAATGGATTACTTTAAAATCATTCAGATTATGATTGATGGTGTGTTACGCAATTAAGGTGCGGGTAAGAGTTATGTTCACTAATATCACATTCGATAGGGAAAACATTCTAACGAATGGGACCACTGGAGGCACTGACAAGACCCAATTGACCAAAATAGGCTTCGCTTAAGAAAAAAAATTGCCAAATCTGTATAGTTTGTGGTAGCGGAAAAAATATATACTTATTAATTTTGAACATATTTCCCAGAACTTGGTTGTTACCAAAACACGTTTTGAAAACAAAATCTCGATACAAACTAACGTTAAACTAACCTCTTACTTTGAGTTCTAATCCAAAATATCTGTATCAAATATCAACATACGTTACGTATTTAATTAATAACAAGAACGTCTTATTTGAATGCAGAACTTGGTTGTTTTTTATTTTCGATTACTCAACTCAATTATGAGTAAATAGATAATTACTTCATATTTTGCAATAAATTACAAGGTTTGTGTCATCGCGCTTCTCTTTCTTTTCTATGGAATTTGACAGTGACCGCGGTTTAGGTGTTGTCAGCGTCTTAAGGGACAGGCCATAACTTGGCTACTTATCAAATACGCTCGTTAGGTAAGAAAAGTTGAGTGAAACTTTGACAATGAAATGAATGGACAAAAATGAGAACAGGCTTTGATGGTGATTAGTAGACCACGTCATAATTTATACAGACTTAGTAGCGGATAGATAATAGATAGATATTTGTTTTAATTTTGCGGTAGACTGAATTCTGTAGGTGGACATATTTTGACGTTAATGCTGACTGCCCTTTTTTTATTGTTTTATTTCCTGTCCGTGTCCCAAATAAATAGTTTTTCTTTCTTTCTTTCTCTCTTTCTAGCCGCGGTATCTTTTTGTTTTGTTATAAATACATAAAGATATCACCTGACGAATACTAGTAGGTCAACTACTCTTAGCCCCGGCTAAGAAAATTCAAATCACGCGAAAAATTTACTTTTGGCTGACAGTTTAAGGCATAATTCTCTATGCGCATAATAAAAAGAAAAGGGACGGCGCACGGTGGGGCTGCGAAAACATTCA
The DNA here is from genome assembly GCA_905333075.3 of Atethmia centrago. NCBI lineage: Eukaryota > Metazoa > Arthropoda > Insecta > Lepidoptera > Noctuidae > Atethmia > Atethmia centrago. Next base: position 11,143,167 of record HG995386.1, on the reverse strand, counting down.
AGTGAAAAATATTTTTGCAACAAACGACTATGCGCGAAATGGGACGGGGTGACGCGGGTGAGGGTTGTGATGATTCGTTTTTCTCCGGCGCGTGCGTCGACGGTACCTCAGTCTAACGAGTACTACTTAGTCTGTGGTCCGACGACGCAGGTGTCCTTGAGGGATCAAGAGTCGCCTTGTCATGCATGCGCATTTTGAGTTTTTACTGTAGTTATTTTGGTTTTGTGGGCATTTTGATAAGTAGGAATCACTACACTTTTATCACCCGTCGCTTTTATACAGTATCTTTTTTTTTGGTAGACCTTTATTAGTGTATTTTTGAAAACCCCAAAGTGCAAAACCATAGGAGCCGAGAAAAAAATCGCCAAAGTTTATTTCGGGATAGGTGGGAGTATTATGGGTGGGGAAGATCACGTGGTGGATCTAAATTTGTTCCCAAGCAATAATAAGGCGTGATTGATAGAACCCCGTTTTGCGGGACTCCTATTACTGAACGGTAAAAAAAACAACCACGTAAGGGATGGCGAGTCTTTGTTCGCTCGCTTCGCTCGCACGCTAGCCCCACCATTCCCTTCGAACCTTACCTGTCCGAGTCGGGGTGCCCCAATCCCCGAGATCGCTTCGCTCGATCTCGCATCCTAAGTTCCAGTAGTAAGAACTGTCAAATGTTAGCATCACGGTCACTTATATTCGATTACGTTTCATTACCCACGATCTCTGAGTAAAAATAAAACTTTATCAATTTCAATTTCATGCTTTGTTTTAGGTATTTGGGTTCAGTGCGCCAGCAGCTATTTAAAAATGAATTAAAGTTAAAAACTTAGCATATTTATACTAAAAACCATTAAAATCCGCCGGTAAAATGTCAATTTTATAAGGCAAATAAGTTGAAATTTTTTAATATTTATGTTTTTATTTTCTCAAAAATTTGGCGTTTGCGCGGTGTAAAATTTTGCAAAAGCGCTCAACATAAAGAAATTTATACCCAAAAAAATGTAAGCTTCGCACGCGCGGGTTATAAAGGGCAGTGGAGCCTATCATGGGTTTATTTCGTGATAGTTTTAACAGATTTTATTTTGTTTAATTCCCTCATCGTCACTCTGTCTGTATAGTGGTTATTTAAAAGACCATTAACGTTTAAGACATCACGAGAAACCGTCATGTCCTAGAGCCAAAAAAATCGAAGACCTGTGATATCTACCAACCCGCACTGGGCCCGTGTGATGGAATACGGCCCAATCAACTGTCACGGAAAGGAGGCATGTGGGAACATTATAGGCTGATTATGCATAATGACGATGGTAGTACATTCATCATCGACGGACGTCAAAAGACGTCTACTGCAGGCTTAGCATGACACTCTCTATTTCTTCGAAGAATAGACACGGTTCTTTCTATACAAAGTGACATTTCGTTTCTCAATTTTTGACATCTCACCGTAGAAATCCTTCTACAATCTGTCATCTTGTCTTCCGTTTCTAACGATCATTGTCTAGGTCCTTTTTTATGTAGAATGATTTCTATGGTGGAATGTCAAAAAAGGAGAAACGAAATGTCACTTTGTATGGTAAGAGCCGTGTCTATTCTTCGAAGAAATAGAGAGTGTCATGCTAAGCCTGCTGCTGTACATAGGAATCCCGGGACCAAGCGTAGCCACTTCGATCGGTTCTGTGCTTCTAATACGATATATTCCTGTAATCTTCACCTAGTCATCTGTCCTAATTGTAGTTCATTAATAGAACAAAAGTCCCAGGAAACTTGGCATTAAAGTATCATAATCATAGTCTGACTGGTTGAAAGATGTTGTATGTTTTCGAATTTTTAGGATTTATTATTTATATATTTTATTAGGAAAACTTTACAACAAATAACAAAGAATGGTTACAGTTTTTAGTATAATATTAAGGCCAATTGCAAGTTTCCACTTATAGTACAAATGAATAACAATATTCTAGACAGTTACACTATACCAGTAGATACATCATTTGCTTTAACTATGGAGTTTCTTGCCCATTCCTCTCCATACGAAACTACCCTTTGCAAGAGGAACTAAAATCAATTCTATTTTCTTCTAAATTTACACATTCAAAAGTGCCTATTAGAAATAAACGACATAGACTTTGACTTTACTTAAGAAATGTGAGCAAACTGTCGGTGTCTCACAATGTTTACCTTTACCGTTAATATTTAAACCGTTTATTTTCTCTGCACAAGTTATGAACTTAATCCTAAAATTTTACAGTAGTGCACGAGGAGCTAACTTTGTGAGAGAGCCTGAGGTAGGAGGTAAGGTCACCAGGACCCTCCCGCGGCTAGATGCCTGTTATTTGCATACACGACATAATAACATTGCAATATGTATGTATTTTTTGAAAAATAAATTAAGAATAATAGTATAAAATTTAAAATTTATTAACAAATACAAAAAGTTTCGGGGAAATACCAGTGTGTGTGAGTAACCGGAGAAAGTGTATGAGAGAGATGAAAGAGTGAATGTGAGAGGTTGCTTGAGTGAGTGTTGTGCGAGTTTGGTAGGTAGTATGCGGAAGCAGCAGAGGGGATGCGTAATTCAGTTCGTTATGAGAGCCATGATGAAATAAATTACAGCAAATGTCAAAAAATGTTGCTTGTGATCGATCAGGTTAAGCAACGCTTTCCGCGGTTGGTCCAGTAATGGGTGACCATCTTTACACGTGCCTCGAAAAGCACGTTAAGCCGTTGGCTGTCATTTGTGGATCAGTGGAACAGTCATTACGGGTCGTCAGAACCCCGAAAATCTGACAACCAGTACCAACCAAGGGGTAACATATTACCCAGTAACTGGGTGGAGATCAGATAGGCAATAACTCCATGTAAAATACTGATAGTCAGCTGTATCCGGTCAGACTAGAAGCCAACCTAACATAGTTAGGAAAAGGCTAGGCAGATGAGATGATGATGATCAACTAATTTAATACTTACGTGTTCGGCGCATTTCTCATGCCCCTGTGCCTGACATAGACAATAACCAGGGTCCCATTGCCAAGCACCCCTACAATAAAGATGATGGCAAACAGGACTGGCACCAGATACGTCTCCAGTCGTTCTTCGTAAGGGGTGTAGTCGCTCTCAGTCTGATTGTCATCTGGAGTGTATATCAGGACCGAGGCGTTCGGCTGCGTGGTAAACATCGTCGATCTGGGGAAGACGAGAAAGTTTGGTTAGGAAAAAGTCGTGCAAGTAGTCATGGATGTTTTTAGGGAGACAATGAACCACTTAATGAACAGTGGCAACCACCATTTTGTATTCTTATTGCCTTTTGATTCGGGTTCTTATCCCGTTGTCCTCTTGTAGCACAACGGGATAAGAACCCAAATCAAAAGGCTGCTTTATTTATTTATTGATTAAGTAGTTGTACTCAAACTCAAAGTATTTACTTCAAATAAACCAATTACAGGCACTTCTTAATGGTCAAGGGGTCGGTCAGTCAGTCAGAAAGATGATGCTAGTTGCCCATTCCAAAGCGTAGTCGGTACCTATGGTGAAGAACGGGCAAGAAACTCCACGGACACTCTTATGGTTACAAAATATCGTTTACAGCATTCATTTTGAAATTAAACATGTTACAACGATGCAAAACGTCAAAAGCGTCCATAATAAAAATATTAACCGAAAAAATACAATTCAAAAATTAAAATAAGCTGTGGCAGTTAAGGGATGACCAGTCTCTTCTGACGGCGTCCGTTCACGAACATGACTCATGAATAAGCACCATTCAGCACAACCATTTTGAGCTAAAAGATCCAACACATACGCCACCATTAGCGAGACATTAGAGTGAGCACGACATACTCCCAGCCGCCAGGACACATTCAAGCAATGAAAGACCAGACCCAGTAAATGGCATTAGTATTATTACAAAATCATGTTTATTTATAAGTGCATCGGTTATCATCTTGCATATTATCATTTTCCCTAATGCCAAGTCATATTTAAATGTTTAATAACAATTAAATGGCAATGATCCAATTTTAGTCGATTTATATGGGTATTTACCACCTTATTTATTACTGTCATGGTTCTTATTGCTGTTATGGTTTTTCCCACTGCGATATACCTAGTGGTAATTTACAATGTAATAACTACCCAGTTAAGTTAATAATTTTATATTTGTTGCCATTATAGTTTAATCTTTTTTTTTAAGTGCCTACAGTGCGATAAGCGATAACACAAACTTGATCAAAACTTCATCATTAGCAGCAGTTTTTTTTTAGTAGGCCCGATCTTTGCTTTAAAACATTAGTATTATAATTAACACGGTCTGCAGGTCCCACATCCTATTGGAAATTCAAATTCGACCCAGAGAGCTCAAAGTTCATGCAGATCGAAGGGAACCACTTAGCGACGTACGGGTGGCCAAAAAAATGACAAGGATCTTTGACGAAATCTATTGGCAATTTGGCGTGTAAAATCGGGCTAAAGTCTAGTCCATTAACGACCCCATCATGTAGGTATACTTCCGTGAAGTGCGAAGGACATAGTAAAGCTCTTTGTTACGCAAAGCTCAGATTATGTAACAATCTAATGTCATTTGCTACTACTAGTAATGGTTATTGAAGTCCTTCACTTGATCTAGCTCTTCCAAGCGCTGAACAGCAGCCACAGTTCTATATTGCGACCACATTGTTAACAAATATTTAGTCATTCAGATGTAGCTGTGTAATATTTTCTCTTGGAACTTACAGTGAATTTGAATTACAGCAAAATGCATGCACGTATTCATAATACTTATAAGCATTGGACCACAAACCGCTAAAGCTAAAACTTTAAATAGACTGAAAATAAATGACAAAACATTTAAGTGTCTAGACAAAATATCATTGTTCATTTAAATTGAGTTGCAGAGCTTGTTATGCCACACCGCATACAGGGCCGAGGTGCGAGCCTTGTAGTACGCCTAACATTTGCCGTAGTGTGGTACTATTGTTTCCATAAATCAGTTTAACAAACGCTGTGGATTCATTACATAAGCTCCTACAATGTATTCTCGACTCACCGCAGGAACACTCTAAAAGCAAAATGTGACCTTTTATTCGAAAAAAACTTAATACGAGTATATATATAATATATATGTGAAAGTGAACCTTTTCAAACGGTCGTGCAAAGTTTTTAATGAGAGTAAGTAACTGAACTTTAGTGAAAAGGTTCACAGTTAACTCTAGCGGACTGGACGGGTTGTTTTTATGGAAAAATAAGCAAAAAGGGTAGGTGTAAAGTTTTCTTAAGTCGACGGTGTTTCCTACTTAAACTTTTTAAGCTGAGCTGAAGAAAATTTGCGTTAGTTACATGCAGTATTCTGATGCTTAAATGGCTTTAAATGTAAGCGATTAAATCGAAATAAAGCAACTATTTTGAATTTTTGTCAAGGTGTTCCAAAAATACATTATTGAGACGTTAAGAATATTTTGTACTGCTCTACGAAAAAAATAAAATACAAGTAGAAACTTAAAATGCAGTAGAAACTTTTTCTTGCGTAAATCAAAGTAAAAATACGATACTTTACAAAAAAAAATGGAACCTGTTAAAAATATCAACAGAGTTCTCAAATTCCATGAACAAATAAATAACAACTCACACTTACTGAAGTCACTACCCACTACGGTCACGTGCAAATATGACCCTCACAAAACGGGGCTTGCTCATCCATTAAACATGAGTTGAACTCAAGCCCACGCTACAAGGCCCACGATCCAAATATCAAAGGAATAATAAAATATCGTCAAAAAATATGAAAAGGCAAGTTCCGCGTTCTGACATACGAGTACCAATAGTATTGATATATATATTATTAATAGTATTGAATAGTATAGCTAGAGCAGAATCGCTCATCCGTACAGCGTTAGGTAACGTGCTAACTGACGTCCAGCATCCTAATGTATGTAGAACATTCGGAATGACACTGCCTTTTATTTTGTCAATACAATAGAATCTATTGCTTCCTGTTTGAAAGTTTTACTACTCTAAAGCAAGTATAATGAAATAAATATCGTTGAATTATCAAAATTATAGAGATTTTGACTTTGGGGGTCTGTTAGAAATTGATAAAATTTTATGGGAATTTTCTCTCCCAATAAATTCGATTCGAAGTAAGTATATTGATTTTCATGTCCAACAATTTTTAAGTGCCTTTGCATATGTGCCTTTATTCTTAAAAATGTAATTCACTAAGATAAGAAAGTATCGAGAACTCCTAAGAAATATATTTAATAAATCTTCCCTTGGCACTTTTATTTATGGCCAGTCTTTATGCTGTAGTAGTAGCCATAATCGTTTTTTCAACTACCTCATTATTTTTAAAAGATACCCACCTCTTCTTCTTTCTCTTCTCTTCTCCTTCTTTTCTCGTCACTGTTGTTGTCACAGTGAACTTACGCAGGTAATTCTAAAAGATTGTTTGCATTTACCCATTTGATAAGTATCCAATGATCATTATCATTATTATCATTATTATCATTATCCTCTTTGTTCTTGTAACATCGAAACTCAATGTAGAAGGCGTCCAGTGGGCGAGTCTTCTAATACCTTGCTGCCATCTTGACGTATAAATGACGTCATAACAGAACTCCTACCTGTGTTCTGATCGAAGCTCTGACCTTTAAAAGTTGTTCCTAAAAGCGTAGGCGTCAGCTTGCAACTAGCACAATACTGGCAGATAAATTATTAGCTTCACCCATAACTACATGATGAATGTGTGGCCTTTAATTAATTCAATGTGATGTCAAATCGTTAAATACTTTGGTAAACTAATTGAAAGAGAAACATGATGATTATTCAGTTCTTTAAATCTGTTCGTAGTTATGCCCACCGTTTCTCTAAAACTGTTGAACAAATATATTTTTCTCTAATGTAATCTACAGAGGCAGGTCTTTTAGGAGCATTTTACATGATTAGTGTTACATTAGAGTTGACATTCTGAAGGACACTTTTAGAATAAAAAAACGAGTTTGGTAAAAGAAAAGATTATGTTATCCATCTTAGTGCAAAAGGGATAAAAGTCAACAAACAAGCGTCAGGTTTATAAATTGAGCGGGGTTAGCCACAGCCCAGTATCAAAAAATATGTACAACGCGTACGTAATCTTCATAAAATTCGTTATTTTATGAGACAAGAAGAATCCCTAGTTACCTGTGACATATATCGCAACTTATTCTTTCTTAGAAGTAATTTTGGCCGTAAAATAATGAAGAAAAACTCTATTAGGTAAAAGACAGATGTTATCATTTCTCCAATTACTGTGTTATATCTTGGCCAAAAATAAATATTTGTTAGAGATGGTAGGTAAACTCATAATTCTAAATCAAAGACCACTTTTAATTTGACCTTAGCATCAGCCAAAATTAAAATTAAGATGAGCCGTGCAACCATTCGACTAATAATAGTTAGTCCAATGGCAGCATATTATTTATAACATACATACATAATCAGCCTATAATGTTCCCACTGCTGGGACACAGGCCTCTTCTCTGTGAGGCGTAATCTACCACGCGGGCCCAGTGCGGGTTGGTAGATGTCACATTTGTTTGAATTTTTGGTTCTAGAACATGCTGGTTTCCTCATGATATTTTCCTTCACCGTTTTGAGAGCAGTGGTGATGAAATAATTTACACAAAGATAAGCGCCTGTCCGGGTGTTAACCATATTATTATTATTTATAAGCTTATTTATAATTAATTTGAACTAGCATCGATACCCCACACAATGGGGTATCGATGCCATCGATCGGATCAATGGGTATCACACAATGGGGTAGACGTGATAAAAATATCATAAACACATTACGTGCAAGGGCTCTTTTGTTGGTGTGATTAATATAATTACAGCTTTCTAGTACTAAGCATCTCTGAGCTACAGCAGGGACAGATAGATAGACATGGCGAAACTTTAAGGGTTCCTTGTTTACTACGGGACCCTAAAAACTGACCAAGTATGCATCGGACCACGCACAGTGAAACTATATCAAACCTACCTTGAAATAAAGCTTATCAAACACTCACATTTCACATATACACCCCCTACACATAAACTACACTCATATACACACTCCTTGATACACAACCACAAATCCACAATCATTCATTACATTTTCTGTATAACAACCACTGTAAACAAATAGAAAAGTCACGGTTGTAATGTAACATAAATTGAAGCCACAAAATCTCCGACTCCTAAGATACAGGTCTGCGTACCTAGTTTAGGAGCCTGGAAAGCTGACAATAATTTTAAACTTGGTAGTAAAACCCACTTTTTCCATATGCTATGTACTGTGTTGTTGTTTTTTATTGGTACTAATAAACTTATTATTATTATTATAGTGAAGGGTTCCGTAGTTGGGATGAATCTATCCTAAGAACAAACTTAATATTGTAGTTAAAAACATGTTCTCTCACAATATTGAAAGATTTACCATGTTGTTAGACTTCTTATAGGTTCTCCTGTAATCTATAACTAAAAAACTATTTTCAACATTTTTTTCAAGATTGTATGCTTGGTATTTTCGGAGACACGGGTTAATTTGCATCTATTTTCTCAAATAATTTTAGAAGTATTTATTTTAAATTATAAATAAAAATATCTCTTAATCTTACAACATGGTAAATCAACCAACCCTTTCATTTGATAATGAAAACGGTGAAGGAAAACATCGTTAGGAAACGGACATGTCCTAGAACCAAAAACTCGAAGACATGTGCCGTATACCAACCCGTACTGAGCCCTTGTGGTGGATTACGACCCACTCCCTCTCACCGAGATGTGGCCTGTGTACCAGCAGTGGGAACAGTATAGGCTGGTTATGTATAACAATGTGGTTTGTGCTTAACTGTTTATGATACCAGAATTAAATCAAATGTACCTTTCTGATGATTTTGAGTTTCAAAAGTGTATACCTGATGGGCCGTTTTTCAGGAGAAAAAAAATGTAATCCATTTAATGCAATTTAGCCCCTACAATAGGGATTTATTTTGCATTTTTAATCGAAGTATAATTTTAGACCTATACCTACTTGAATATACGTGCTAACCGGATATTTTTTTACCACGGCATCGCTTAAAATTCTTGTATAACTCGTGCTAACACGAGAAAAAACCAAGGCAGTTTTATCACTATTGTCGCATGATCTCATAACATTACTAAACAAACAAATACATATCCAAAACCGAACGTTTCCTCAGATTATTCTACTCGTGAAAAGCTGTCATAAAACGTGGTTATAAGAAGACGAGCAAAACATTTATGAGTTCACTAATGACGTAATACAGGGATTACACGCACGGGCGTAAAATTATCGTGACGGGATTTTCAACCCTTGGTGTTAGGCCGAGCATTGAGAATCCAACAGAGTGCATCCTAGCGATTCGAAAAACACATTATTGGATTTTCAACTCTCGGCGCTAAACAGAGTGCTGAAAATCCATTGCGTAAAAAAAATTACAGCGGGAAAAAATCGGCCGTGCGTAGCACCTGGGCTTATGCCGCTTTATAAGCAGGGCTTATTCCACTTGATAACCAGCGCTTATCATGGCCAAATCTCTTCTTAATCTTTCGTTATAATGGTCGATAACACTTGTGATTATTAAGTATCCGTAAATAAATATTCAAGGGTTCTTGACGTGAACAGATTATGTAAGAATGTACAGTAATTTTCTTTCAATTGTGCATGTTTCTGTTATGCTACGCTTACCGCGATCAGATGTGGATGGATGACCATCTTGACTTACCGAGATCCCTCCGTGCCTCGGAAAACACCCGGCTGTCATTCGTGGATCTTTAACAGTTGTTACGGGTCGTCAGAAGCCCGAAAGTTTGACAACTAGTCTTACCATGAGATATCGTATTATCCAAAAAAATGAGCGAGCCTTCCAGTAGTCGCTTAAGATGTCTAACATCTGACATCCCACTTTGGTAGTAAGCAACGGAGCAGCGACAGAAATTAACCTCAGAATTCAAAAAAGCTATATACTGAAATATTTATTTGAATAATTATTCATTACTAGTGGTCGTCTACTGGTCGAAATTAGACCCCCTCGATTTACACACTATAATAGTACTTACTAATTACATGAGTACACTAATTCCATGCTATTATAAAGTAATAACTAAATCCCTGCTATTAAAAAGTACTTATTCCATGCTCAAGCGGAAGAAGTTATTTGATAATTTCCCACCGAAAAACAAAAAAAGGCTGTCACTTCCTGTCCATACACTTCCGTCCCTTTTCCCGAAATTTCTTTTCCATAACTCCCACAGAAAGCAAGAGGAAAGATTTTACACATTAATAACTGGTTTGTGGAGGTCAGATAGGCAGTCGCTCCATGTAAAATACTGGTATTCAGCTGCATCTGGTTAGACTGGAAGCCGACCCCAACATCGTTGAGAAAACACTAGGCAGATGATGATGAAGCATGTTTCGTGTCCTTCATTCACCACACAATCGTCACTTTTGAAAATTTCATGAAAATCAATATAGAAAACGTCAAAAAATAGTTCAGAAATAGTCATAAATAGTCACCAAGGTTAAAAACATTGCCGTGTTATGATATACATATCGACGCTTGAAAGGCAAAATTTACTAAGCGACATAGGGAAAATTTGACTTTACATTATTAAAGTCAACTTTTCAGAAAAAAATCATCTAAACTCTGATTCAGATGATTAGATAAATAGGATTTACAAAACAGTAAGATTTACGCCTGCAGGATGATTACAAGAATGTATATGATTTTTTTTCTGAAAAATTGACTTTAATAATGTAAAGTCAAATTTGCCCTATGTCGCTTATAAAATTTTGCCTTTCAAGCGTCGATATGTTATAGCTATAAGTCATTCGCTCACCCCACAATCGTGAGGATTGTGGGGTGAACGTCTCCACATAATCCTCACCTCCATGAAGTTTTCAAAGGTGAGGATTGTGTGGTGAAGGACACCATGTTTCTGTTTCTGTGACGTGTCATTTGGATTAATAATCCCAGTGTTAAAACCGTACGATGATATTTAATACACACACATACATAAACTCACGCCTTCTTCCCATTGGGGTAGGCAGCTCACCTGCTACGATCCTTACATTTTTCTTTTTGCTTCGTTTATTTTCATACAACTGCGGGGTAATAGCGTAACACATTATCAGTAGGGTTTCGTTGTAACATTTCAACAACATTAATTGCGTTATTTACGTTGTTGAATAGACGCAATGGATTAGCAATTTACTTCAAAATCATTCAGATTGTGACTGATATTGTGTTCCACAATTAGGGAAAGCTCATACACGCACGGGTTGCGAGCATTAAGACAAGACCCAATTGACAAAAATAGGCTTCTCTTAAGAAAAAAAACTGCCAAATCTGTATTGTTTGTGGTAGCGGAAAAAATATATGTTAGTTTTGAACATATTTCCCAGAACTTGGTTGTTACCAAAACACGTTTTGAAAACAAAATCTCGATACAAACTAACGTTAAACTAACCTCTTACTTTGAGTTCTAATCCAAAATATCTGTATCAAATATGAACATACGTTACGTATTTAATTAATAACAAGAACGTCTTATTTGAATGCAGAACTTGGTTGTTTTTTATTTTCGATTACTCTACTTAATTTTGAGTAAATAGATAATTACTTCATATTTTGCAATAAATTACAAGCGTTGTGTGATCGCGCTTCTCTTTCTTTTCTATGCAATCTGACAGGGACCGCGGTTTAGGTGTTGTCAGCGTCTTAAAGCCCAAACTTTGTTATTCATTGAGAGTTTCACATGTAAATAATTATTGTATTTAAGGCTTTTGCAGACTTGGGTGATATCGCGGGCGCGACAGGGAGCAATATGCATGTCGCGCCCGCGATATCGCCCCAGTCTGTAAGAGCCTTTACACGTGAAACTATCAATCAATAACATCAATCATTATCAAAGAATAACAAAGTTTGCGAAACTAGTTTCGTAAATACGTGTAAATTCGGCTGTATGGAATTCAATATTTTCCGAATACTGACTGTACTCAGAAAAAAAATAAATATGTATGTAAACCGTACAAGAAAATGCCTGAATGTGCGTTATTTATTGAATACTTTAAGCATACAAATCTACAGAGGCGGACTTAATGCATAGGCATTTTCTACCAGTCAACCTTTCGGTGATGCAGAGACAAACAGTGGTAGGTGCAATAACGAAAATTGTGTAATAAATGTATATATTATAATTAAAAACTTTAAATATAATATATACATAATCAGCCTATAATGTTCCCAATGCTGGGACACAGGCCTCCTCTCTGTGAGGGGGAGTGGACCGTAATCCACCACGCGGGCCCAGTGCGGGTTGGTAGATGTCACATGTCTTCGATTTTTTGGTTCTAGGACATGCCGGTTTCCTCACGATGTTTTCCTTCACCGTTTTGAGAGCAGTGGTGATGAAATAATTTACACACAGTAAAGCGCCTGTCTGGGTTCGAACCTACGACCTACAACTCGTAAGTCGCGGCCGTTACCACTGGGTCACCACTGCTCTGAAATATAATATATATATACATATAATTATACATCAATATAAGACCAAATAAATACACGAATATACTAAACAGATAAGACAAACAATGGGAAAACATTACCATTGTGATGATACTGCCAGATGCTTACAAATGTGCGTTACCTTTTCATTCCTCGGTTGTTACTTAATATCCTAACTTGGAAGGTATACTCGTTCTTTAACTTTCAGATGAGTATTGAAAACAGTATCAGAGAGTTTCTATTCTCCCATTTTGAGGCATTTTCAGGCCAGGTGAGTAAATTGTACCTTGCTTGGTCGTCTTCTATGCAAAGTGCTTCAAACTCTTGTAATAAGGTATTTCTAGCATTATGGGTCTTTGTTGTCTTTATAAATAAATTTTGATTTGACTTGATTGACTGTAGTCTATTATCGTAAAAGAAAAGTTACTTTCACGGATTATGTGGCACAGAATACGAAATGAGTGCTTTTGGAAGAGCTTTAAGGCTCTGAGAGCTGAGGCGATATCGCGGGCGCGACAGGCAGAAATATGCCTGTCGCGTCCGCGATATCGCCTCAGTCTGTAATAGCCATTAAACTCTGTTTTGTTTTAGTCTTATCACAATATTTGTTAAGTAAGATAATAACATAATATTACGCCTTGTTTCCCCGAAGGGTCAGGCAGAGGTATACCCTACGACACCCATATTTCGCCAGTTATGTTTAAGTCCGATGTATTAGGGGCAAGGTTATTACCACCATCGTGCACAAATTGTAGACTCCGGGCTGCTACTGAGAATCTCCAGATATAAAAGCCCAATAACACTTTGCCCGACCCGGGAATCGAACCCAGGATCTCATGCTCAGCAGCAGCGCTTGCGACCACTAGACCAACGAGACAGTAAAATAATATTATTATAAAAATATAAAGAACTAGCTGCGTACCGCGGTTTCATTCGTATAACGATTGTTACGGTAACCGTGCATTTTTCTGACATATATTATAAATATCCCATGTCAATCTGAAATAGTGTCAATGCATTTTATCAATGAAAGAAAGAATGTTTCTGATGAGATCAGTAGTTCTAGAGATTACGTTTGGCAAACAAACAAACGACTAAGTTAACTTTATCTCTTTTGTATTGAAGTAGATTAAAAAAGTCACACAATATACTGTACCAATACCAGCCTTTATACGAGTATATACTATTTTTTTTTTAGGGAAAATGTATACTTTTAAAATGTTTATAAATATGTGAGCACCATGTATATATCTATCAGATAACTAATTAGTTTGTCATTGTTTAATTTTAATTATTTTTACTATTATGGTATAGTAATTTTACATATCGTCTTCACATATAAATATAAAATTAATGTATAAAATTATATTATTGTAAAATATTTAAAAAAAGCAACGGTAGAGTTTCGTGCCCGTTCTTCTCCTTACGAAACTACCTTTTGGAAAAGCCGACTAGAATCAATTCTGTTTTTCGTAAATTTTGACGTTGAAAGGTGCCTTTTATGTGCCCATTTGAAATAAATTATTTCACTTTGATTGTAAAATTTCATACAGGTTTAATATCATCAACCTGGAAATTTGTTGTAATACTCAAAATATGTAATAGGACTTAGAATTGTTATTTCAGGCTGTTCGGTGCTCCAGTGTCGTTTAAAATTGGAGTAAGTGATAAAATCTAATTGTTTCCTTTTGCACGAAACGTAATAACATTACTTATACCGAATTGTAATATGTAGGACTACGTTTGCGAGGTCTAAACTGTCCGTAAAATGGAAGCTGTTGTCAGAAATGGTTATGACAGTTCATTAACCGATTTTTGGAGCTGTGCCATAAAAGAAGGATGATGGCGAGACCACGGTGAGAGGTTCTGAAATCTCATCAGGAACAAAAGTCGATCCATTCTTATGTCATTCATATTCATCAATTGTATCTGTGTGTTGGTCCATCGTAGGTGTTTGTCAAACGTATATATACGCAGCGTGAACGCAACGCAAACATGTGACTTAAGACGCTGACAACACCTAAACCGCGGTCACTGCCTGTTTGCATAGAAAAGAAAGAGAAGCGCGATGACGCAACGCTTGTAATTTATTGCAAAATATTAAGCAATTATCTATTTACTCAAAATTGAGTTGAGTAATCGAAAATAAAAAACAACCAAGTTCTGCATTCAAATACGGCGTTCTTGTTATTACTTAAATACGTAACGTATGTTGATATTTAATACAGATATTGGATTAATACTCAAGGTAAGAGGTTAGTTTAACGTTAGTTTTTATCGAGATTTTTCTTTCAAAACGTGTTTTAGTAACAACCAAGTTCCGGGAAATATGTTCAAAATTAACATATATTTTTTCCGCTACCACAAACAATACAGTTTTGCCAATTTTTTTTCTTAAGTGAAGCCTATTTTGGTCAATTGGGTCTTGTCAGCGCCTTAAGACGAGACTACGAGACAAAGTATCGATACATTAATATCTATGTGACGCTAGCGTAGCTTTAGTATTCCAGCGGCGTGAACGCGGTACACAAATATAACCTTTTTTTCCGGGGTGGAATATCCTCATGGATGTCCTCCGCCCTGGGGCGGGCGGAGGGGTCTGCCACACAAACATAACCTAGCTTAACTTAATAGCGTGTCCATGACACTACTTGTATAACCAGTTTAACAGAGGGCTTTTTTTTTTTTTGAGGGTGGGAAATCATCAAATAACTTCTCCCGCTCTGGGCGGAGCGGGAGGGTGTGTCAGACTCTTACTGACTAAAACCCACCCGTATTCCTTCCTGTTGCCTGTGTTGCGGGGGCCTCGGTGACCCATAAGTACCTTCCCGCGACCCCGGCAGGCATCGGCCCTAGTGGACCCCTACTTTGTGCTGACGACATCTCTTTGAGGCGCGCGTGGAATACGACGCGCCGTAACCCGGGTTCAATTCCCTACTGAAGTAAGCTTTCAATTCAGAGGGCTAAAGATTTATCGTTTAAGTTATAATAGGTGTAATTTACTAGTACAGGAATATTTGGCAAAACTCAATTATGCAGACACGGAACATTACTAGAAGTTTTAAAATATAATTTCTATCTACCTACTCTAATATAAGTCTCCACCAATTAATATTTATAGTCCCCACTTTTTCTACTTTAATATTATTCGTTAATTTATAAGTCTTACATAATCTAGTTATAAATAATATACCCAAACGGTTATTCTTTAAATCGTTGAAAATATTATTTCTTCTTTTTAATTTAGCCTTTAATATAATTATTGTTGTCTTCTTTTTAAATGTGTGATGTAAATTGATGGCCTGAAACACAGGTTTTCATAAACCTAGATCAGGCAGGTCTATTTTACATTTAGAATACAATTTTCCTCGGTTTCAACAATGTAAATCATAATTTTACCTTATAACTGAATATTTTTTTTATTATTATATTTTATTTTTATTATGACTTTATCCTGTAAACTAAGTATACGAAAAAGTTTACCTAGTACCTAAGCTATGGCAAAAATTTAGCTGATCCTCTAAAAACTTATTGATCTTCTAATGATGGACATTTTTTTTAAATGAATAAACTTCTAAAAACTATAAGGACGTAACGATCCACACTTTTTAAAATGATTAAGCCTCTTTTTGGCCTTTTTTCACAGTAGGTCGCAATACGTTTCTGACGTTTTATAAGTGCCCATGTAGGTTTATGTGAAATAAAAATATTTTGATTTGATTGATTTTAGTATATTTACTGCAACCTGCTGTGAGAAAAGGCCAGAAATTTAAAAAGAGGTCCAATTATTTAGTTCAATGTTTTTAGGATACCCTAGCCTATTGACTAGGGTATCCCGACCAACCGGGTAAGGTTAGGTTGGAACCGCGACCCAACCACGCGCGAGCCAAGCGAGCGAAACGAGCCAGCGAGCGCTAAATCCTAGTTGGTATTAATTAAAAATAATAGGCTTTTTAGTATTTTTAGGACCCGAATATTATTTGAGGTTTACAAAAAGAGACACAATCGTGGGAGGAACTCGTGGCTAAGTAATAACAGCCGCACGGGTCGATCTATCGGGTAAGCTTGCCAGGGTTGATTCCTAAGTATGGGTAACCATCATTACATACCGAGACTCCTTCGTGCCACGGAAAACACGTAAAGCCGTTGGTCTCGGGGTTAGTATTTTACATGGAGTGATTGCCTATCTAGGTAATCACTCCATGTAAAATACTGTTATTCAGCTGCTTCCGGTCAGACTGGAATCCGACCCCAACATAGTTGGGAAAAGGCTATGCAGATTGGTTTTTGAAAAAGAGGCACAATCATTATATAAGAGTGTTACACAATATTTTTAGGAAAGAAAAATGGAAATTATTTGATTTTCGATTAACCTATTGACCGCCACGTCAAAAAAGCAAAAACGTGCTCTTGACGCCAAGCTACGAATTATTCCTTAAAATCTGTCATGTACTCGTGACCGTGGCGTGCTGGGCACATTTTGGTCTGACATCTATACATGAATGTGGCGGTCAAAAGGTTAAATACGTTTCCGAATCTATAAAATTATTAACACAATTGTTACCATAAATAAAAATACTAATCGAATTATAGTAACGTGGCCTTGTTTTCATAAATAAATCAAGAAAACCGATCCCGAATCGAATATGTCGGATGGTGACAAATTAAATTGAATCCAGTCACCCTTTATTGGAAGCCTGTTCCTTTGTGTAATTTGTATTAAACGATGCGTTTTGAAAAGCTGATAATTCCGCATCGGAATTGGGTTGGTTTTTTCACGTTTCGTTTGTTATGGAATCTGCTGAATTCAGTGATGTGACCTTTGCATCTGTTAAGTTAATTGGGTTACTGGTAGGGTAGTCTTTTCATTGCTTCATTTGTGATTCTTTTTTTACCTATTTTGGTATAGTAATTTGATTCTAGGTGCATCGTCTTCACATATCGCACGCTTAATAGAATACTGACGTATTAGAGCTTGAGTCAAAGTTAGAATTTCTGCATTTTTTTTGCACAGATTTAATCAATGATTTTGATTTTGAAATGTAGGTATTATATTTAACAGTAAATTACATTATTATTTATTATATTGGCTTATAAGCCGAGTAGACCCCAATTGCAAAACATTTAACTGCGATTTCCCAAAAATCTACTTTTTTGAGTTATGCCAGTATTCTGTTATGCGTGCGATATAATGATATAATATACCTATACAAAATTTTATAAAACATTTTAAAAGAGTAACGGTGGAGTTTCTTGCCCATTCTTCTCCGTACGAAACTACCTTTTGGAAGGGGGCCACTAGAATCAATTCAATTTTTTTTTGTTGTAAATGTTGACGTTCAAAAGTGCCTTTTATGTGTCTATTTTAAATAAATAATTTGACTTTGACTTTAATTTGTGTTATGTGAAAGGAAAAACGAATTGGATTGGATGATTGACCTGTACCATAAAGGCTACATTCATTGCGGGATCATTGGAGGTAGTTGCCGCGTTACAACTCAATCGCTTATTAAATGATGCTTCAAGCAATTTATTTGCAGAGCTTAAACTTTGAGGCTGTGGTTTGTATTCAGCTTGAATATAATTTTCTGATTTGATAAGTTTTCATATCATAGGTTTAGACTGTTGTCAGCAGTATTATTGACAATCAGTTTAAACTTTTCAGTTCTGTTGTATTATATTAAAATTAAATTAAATCTGTTGCAACATAAATAACATCACATCTGTATTTTCGGAAGGGTTAGGCCGATGTGTGACCTATAGTATACACCCACGTTTCTTCAGTTACGTTTAAGTCCCATGTGATTGTGGTGAGCCTATTGCCATCAACTGGGCACGAACCTAGACTCTGGGCTGCTACAGAAAAATCCGAGATGGAAAAATACAATATCCCTTTGCTCGACCCGGGAATGGAACCAACTAGACCAACCAAACGAATAAATAAACAAACATCAACTCGCTTAGTAACAGCAACAACTTTCCTGCATCGCATTATGACAACCAATAAAAAATAAATAGGCACGTCATACCCACAAACAAATCGTCTAAAACCAATAGAGACAATAAAACCACAACATCTATTCAACTCGATTCACAATAGATTTATTCGCGTAAACAATGATGTCAAAAACAGAAATATTACGTACATTGACCATTGTACTGACGTAGATACAAGCTGTTACGGGCGAATGGACATGTCCACAACATTATGACAGTCTGGGGAAAGCTGATAAGCGGATTGTAGTCTTTGTAGTTAATTTGTCATAATTATTGGGCCGTTCACGTTGACGGCGGCATGGTGAGAAAGATAATGTGTTATGTAGAAGACAAAACAATATTTTCTATTTTAGTTGAAGGCTTTTGTTGTGCTGCCAGCAAGTTTCTGGATGTCGAAAAATGCGATCAACAAAAAAACTGACGAGAAATTGTGAAAAATTGGTGAAACTACACAGATAGTCTGGTAATAAACAGGCCCTATTATAATAATACAATTGTTCACCGAGGGATGAAAGTTACCGATTACTAACGAGGGTGTAGTTTGTGGCCCGAGGCTCAGCTGAGGGCCTTAATATACACGAGTTGGGAATCGCATTTTCTTCCGAGTGATACATAGTGGTATAAACTATACTTCCGAGGAAAATAAAAGCCAATGTCAAATCAAAACTCAAATAAATAAAATATAGAAAGCTTTCCGCGCGCGCGATTTTCTCTTGTACATTCTATTTTTTTTTTATCAATGTTCACCAAAAGTATGTGGCGACTATCATTTTGCGCTTGGTGATGAAATCTGTTTGTCTTTGGCGTTATACTATATTTAATTAGGTCATCTAATGAATTGCACTAAATAAAATAAAAACTCTGCACGTTAACAATAGATTTTCATTTACTGTTTCTGCTCGCACATTTATACAACAGTAATGACGTACATTCTGCCTCATTTTTTAAACAATAATAAGGTCCTGTCCGAGCAGGTATAGTATAAATAAAATAACACTATTAACGAATTGAGCTTACTTATCAAACTCAATTAGCATTAAGATAATATTGACACAACAATCAATTAAATCATCGTCTAATGTCCCAGACTGCATATAAAAATTAAATCAAATAATTTAGTCACTATTGCTAGTCGGCTGATCGGAAATAACCATATTATGCCATCACTACTATTTATAGTCTAATTTTTAATTTTTTAGACTAACATGAACTTTCATTGGTGTTGACATAAAAAAAAACCTAGTAAATAATCTAGCTACCGAGTGACTCTCACCAAGGACCACTGAATCATTCTCTGCAGGAGGACCTTCTCTTAGTGTTATTTTTAAAAAGAGGTCGATCTCAGCTGTCATGGCTTGGTCTAGCAATAAAAAATCTGAGTTTGTTTGAATAAAATTGGTTAAAATTCTGATGTTAAGATTTATTTGATAGTTTCAAAATACTCCTATGCTATTGCCAGTGTTTTCATTTATTGTCGTACTAGCTGCGCCTCGCGGTTTCAGCCGCATAAGTCTCGATCCTGTGGGAATATCGGGATAAAAAGTATTCTATGTCTTAACCCAGGTACTGGGCTACACATGTACCAAATTTCATTCAAATCCGTTCAGTCGTTTTAGCGTGAAAGCGTAACAAACAAACAAACTCACTTTCGCATTTATAATATTAGTAGGATTGTCGTCTCCACATTTTATACTTGACTCAAATAGTTCAACGAACGTATCCTAATAGCTTTTGTCCGTGGCTTTGTTCCCGTAATAATTGCGATTAAAATGTCTTTTTCATAGACCATACAATCATGAGGCGTAAAAGCAAGACTTTTATGAAATTAAATTATTCACATTCACGTGAATAATAATTATTCGGAACCTTGAATCCTGGAAAGAAATCACAGCACATTAGAATGCCAATAAAAGCGGTCTCGACCAAAGTTCACTTCATTTAGCAGTATCCTAAAGCAGTTTTAACCTAAGATTTGCCCTTACTATACGAAAACGCGCGAAAAAGTGTCCATACTGAGAAGAGTGGGCCACATAATTGTATTAGCGTTACCATGAAGTCAAGTCTCTGCGACATTTTGTACGACTTTATGTCAAAGGCGTGGTCAGAGGTGTCAAAACGATACCGAAACGCGACCATCTTTTGACGCGGTAGGGCAAATTTGCGATTAAATCGTTTTAACATAATTTACTTTAATGTCTCAAATTATTTCAGACAATGTCTAATGACCTTAACAATTTAATTGTAATAGTACACATTTGAATGAGAACTCTCACTAACTTGTGTAATTACGACCGTTATTCTGAGTTAGCAGAAGTTCTACCACGACTTTATTACGGGATCTGGAGATTCTCTGTTTATTTTAGTTAAAACTTCGACGAGTTTCTGTTATTCGGGATATAATTTGTTAATGGCAAAATTATATTTTTATATTTATTTCCCGCCTTACATAATACATACATAATCAGCCTATAATGCTGAGAGACAGGCCTCCTCTCTGCGAGAAGGAGTAGGCCGTAATCCACCACGCGAGCCCAGTGCGGGTTGGTAGATGTCACATGTCTTCGAATTTTTGGTCCTAGGACATGCCGGTTTCCTCACGGTGTTTTCGTTCACTATTTTCTTTTCACCGTTTTTTGAGAGCAGTGGTGATGAAATTATTTACACAAAGTAAAGCACCCGTCCGGACTCGAACCTACGACCTACAACTTGTAAGTCGCGGCCGTTACCACTGGGCCACTGACTGCTCTCACTGGACCATCACTGCTTCCCTCCTTGGGAAGGAAATATAAAAATATCATTTTACATCATCATCAATCATGTAAGGAGAAATTACAAAACGCCACTTGCTACAATCCGATTCGATCTTGTATTTTTGATATTGATACTTTATTTAAAAAAAAACAGTCTAGTGTTGTTATTATGGAAAATTGCGCGCTGCACTATGGAAAATCGAGGTCTGTTTCGGACCAAAAATCATTCATTTATGTATTTCTAAACATTTTGTTGTGAAATTTTGCACAAATATAGCGTAGTGTATATGGCTTTAATTTAATACAATACCTACATTAAAAATAAAACAAATTCAAATTACCAAAAAAATACCTTTTTTTATTTAACTATCAATATAATTAAGAAAAAAACAATATATATAATAAAAAATATAAAAAATAAAGTAAAAAAAATATATTTTGAAAAATTGACTATAGATTAATTAACTAACCTATTTTGTAATAAATAAATAAATTTAACAACTATTTGAAAAATTAGGGTAGTGTGTGTATTAATTAATTATTGTAAAAAATTAATTATAAAATATACCACAAACTATTCATAAATATAGTCATATAGTCCACACTTGAAACCGCAATAGATACCGGTTTTCCGTTGTCTGACTTTTATCACATTTGTACAAATTACGTCGAAAAACGCAAATATCCCCAGCTGATTTTTATTTGATGTCTTTTTATGAATACGAGTAGCTAGGCTACAAATCAACATTAAATGTAAAGCAGCGGTAAACGTGAATAACTGTCAAAAGTCTCGATGAAGTTGAAAAACTGTTTTTTCTTCCTCATATTTTATTTTGCGATTATTTTAACGTAAACGTTAACATAACATTATAAACATATTAAATGTTCTAAAATCTTCTGAAGATGAGCTTTTTAGAAATATATAATACTTTATATCTATTTCTACAAAGTTTAACATTAAAATCACTTTGAAAGTGATGAAGTGAACAGGCTTGACATTGTCGTCCGTCAAAACTTTAAAGATTGTGGCATTGTAAAACAATCATTTACATTTAACATTAAAAAAAAATATAATTTAATATGATCCTTAAAATATTAAATAAAATTTAAAAAGTATGTCAGTAACATTGGTAAGAACCATTTTTGATCTGCCGTTGTTCTACCGGTTCCGTTAATTCTCCAACTCCAAATGTAAGTTGGTCGACTATTACTCGTAAAGCCTACTTAGCTGTGATAGTTTTCCTTTTAATTCCGTTATACGTATATACTACAGCCATAAAATTTTCCACATATCCTAAAAGAACCAATTAGCTTGCAGGGAGAGGGGGTTTGGGACACTTGACTCAAACAAAAATTAGTACTTTAAAGATTAATATTACGTAAACGGATCCTTGTCTCTAAATAATTTAAATATCAGCAAAAAATCTGAGTAATAACATATATCTAATAGTCATTTTGTAAGATTTTTTAAAATATTCTAAATGGTTGTTCTTTAATAATGTTAGGTATTTTATTCTACTCGACAGGTGCCATACAAATAACACTTTTTTTTTTAAACTGCAGTCTTATATGCACTTGTGTACAACAAGTTTTGGTACTGCGATCTCATGCATCGTCCAGAGGAGGAAATAAATATTTATTCGTTTTGACAAATATGGCTAATTCTAATATAAAAAGGCATGGAAACGTTAAAACTTTACAAGCAAGTGTGTTGAAAAATAGTTTCAGTAAATTAATAACTACTTACCCCGCGAGTTATGAAGAAAGGATTTGAAAGAACTTTCTGAAGGGAAATATTCTGTTTAAAGCCAAATTAATTTATAAATAGAATAGCTGTATATTATACAATAATACAAGCCACTTAAACGTAAATATTATTAGTTAACCAGTATTCATCATCTGCCTATCCTTTTCCCAACAATGTTGGAGTTGGCTTCCAGTCTAACCAGCAGGCTTAGCGTGACGCTTTCTATTTCCACGAAGAATAGACACAGCTTTTTCTATACAAAGTGACATTTCGTTTCTCCATTTTTGACAGCGCACCGTAGAAATCCTTGTACATTTGTTCATTTTGTCTTTCGTTTCTAACATTCTTTGTCTAGGTCCTTTTAAGTAGAAGGATTTCTACGGTGCGATGTCAAAAATGGAGAAACGAAATGTCACTTTGTATAGAAAAAGCTGTGTCTATTCTTCGTAGAAATAGAAAGCATGACGCTAAGCCTGCTGGTGCAGCTGAATACCTATATTTTACATGGAGCGACTGCCTATCTGACCTCTACAACCCAGTTACTGGGTAATACGATACCCCTTGGTAAGACTGACTGGCTGATTAGTAAACCAGCATTAGAACAGAAAATAAGCAACGAGCATTCCAACACGTTCTTTTTCCGAGCATTTTTTTCATTTCATTGCTTTTCAGACATAAAATATCTATTTCATGATAGATGTCTTTTTTAATGAACAAGGACACCCTTGGCACGTCTTTTATTACGAACATTTCAACTTTAACGTCATGATTGTTACAAAATATGTTCCAGGACTGAATTAGTTCGAGGAATGACACAAAACGGTTTGCAGAAATGATTAATTTGGTCTACGGCACAGAAACGGGTCGTAAATTAACTTTATATACAACACAAGTCTAGAAAAAAATCTTTTTAGTGATGCCTTTGGTATGTGTGCGGAATTTTGTAATTTTAAACACACAATTTTTAAGAATCAAAATCAAAGTATTTTATTTCACATAAACCCACATGGGCACTTATGAAACGTCAGAAGATAGGTGCATGGTTCCAATTGGTCGTTTCCTATGGAGAAGAGCCGGCAAGAAACTCCACGGCTACTCTTTCGAAAATAATTTGCTTTACAATGTTTCCAATTAGTGTTAATAGGTATGGGAGGACAGTGTAGGCCTGCCAACAAGTACCAGATAGTTAACAAAATAGAAAATGGTCTAAAAATATACAGCCTTATGTTCTCATATTCACAAAATATACATGAATCTGTGGAAAATATTAGTAAAATAATAAAAACCTATTAAAACCAAATTACACAATTACCGTTACAACTGTAACAAATCTGAATTAACATCCTGTCCCACAAAATCTACTAATAAATAGTTGCAATTAAAATTGTAGGTAAGTATATCGTGTCAAAAAATAATGATAATGAAAAGATTACGTCAATGAAATATGTAAAAAAAAACGTCATAATTTGGGAGCACTTAATAAATAGACTTTACATAGTTATGCCATAGTATAAAGAGTGGAAGTAGGCTATCTCCGGCCCAATCTGCGATATAATTGCCTACTGTCTCAGGGTTGTCACTTTTAGCTAAATTTTAATTCAGTGCCTATAAATTGGCAAGGGTCGGGAAGTTGTATTTTTTACTTGTATTGTCTGGGTACAGGGTCTGTGAGGTCGGTTTTCTAAACGATGATGAAAAAAAAACATCGTAAAACAACATAAAAAAACTAACGCCTACTTTTCTTACAATATAATCAAATTTTTGTTCTGTTGTTATGATTCGAACTTTTCTTTATTTATCTGATTCACAATTAGTCAATTACTTATTTTTAATTACGATTTTATAACTGTAAGTAGGTACTTAGTAACTACACCTGCAATACTGAGAAATCGGTATGACTAAACGTAAACAAAGCAATAGCGGCAAATTAATTGACAGATCAAAAGTACCTAATACATTCTAGTGGGAAAGTAGGCCTACCTACTTCCTCTGTCTGATAGAAAACTAATACAACAAAAAATAAATAAGTAGGTATCTCATCATCAAGTAAAAATTATATGCTAGAATAAGTGATTTGCTTACTTTTCCTGTTCAATAGGTAATCTGAACAGAGACAATTCTTGAATCGATGAATTATTAAGACACCCAAACACACAGCAATACGTTCTCCTGCGATTATCACACATTTTTCATTCATTTATCGGTGCCGAAAAGCCGTGACGCGCGAACCTCGTGCGGTGTTAGCCCTGACTGGCGTAATGAGAAACGGGTCGAGATGTTGTTTAAGTGTGCGTGCGGCGACGCATAGATACTTTGGCGCACACATAAAAGCCGCGCGCGGTGCGTTTTTATGAAGATAACATACTTCCCCTCTTTATACTATGGTTATGCCGTCACCGAATAAAGTCATTAGTGTATCAGATTGACTTTAGTTTTTTAGTTTTTGGGGGTATGATTAAGTATGTTGTGTATTTATCCAAAATAATAATTACAATTAGAAAATCAAAAGTCATTTGCCCAAACTAGGCTGAGAATCAGGACTTTTTAACGTTAAAATTACATAAGATAGTCCCCCAAAACGCCCGCTCTTCAATACTTCCTAGTGCTTTAGCTGGAAAGAAGAATTGGTGCAACAAACTCCCCAGCTGTCTGTTCAGTTAGAAGAACTTAATTACATAATATAGTATGTAAAGTAATTAAGAATTTTAACTATTCTTAATGCTCTAAACAGACTGAAACAATTCATACATACACGGAACCCTTACTGAGCCTCCACTGTCCGTCCGACCGCCCCGTCTCACACTGGTCCCGAATGATAAAAAAGTGGACATTAAGAAATTTTTGACAGAAGGTCAACGGATTCGGCTGATTTTTTTTTTTGTAGACAGCTGATGCAATTACAAATCACTTTTATACATTGAGTTTTTGCCAAATAAGCCGTATTTTCAGAGAAAAAAAATATTCAAATATTTTTTGTATGAAATAAATCCTAATTTTGTCTTTATCTTCCAAGATTCAAACGTATTCAAAATAAAACTTAGCGCAGCTTGTAGAGGTGCTAATTGCTCACCACTTTGTCATAGACACTCTTCTGCGATTTTGTGCTCCTTTTGAGTTACAGGCACTTTAAATATTTTTTGTATGAAAAAATCCTAATTTTCTCTTTATCTTCCAAGATTCAAACGTATTCAAAATAAAACTTAGCGCAGCTTGTAGAAGAGCTAATTGCTCACCACTTTGTCATAGACACTCTTCTGCGATTTTGTGCTCCTTTTGAGTTACATGCACTTTAAATATTTTTTGTATGAAAAAATCCTAATTTTGTCTTTATCTTCCAAGATTCAAACGTATTCAAAATAAAACTTAAAGCAGCTTGTAGAGATGCTAATTGCTCACTACTTTGTCATAGACACTCTTCTGCGATTTTGTGCTCCTTTTGAGTTACAGGCACTTTAAATATTTTTTGTATAAAAAAAATCTAATTTTGTCTTTATCTTCCAAGATTCAAACGTATTCAAAATAAAACTTAGCGCAGCTTGTAGAGTAACTCTTACAAATATATGAAATTATCAGTATCAAATAAACAAACAAGGAAATCTCAAAACGTGTTCAGACATGTTTATGTACAGGTAAGTTATTGTGTGACTCGTATGTAAAATTTTTTTTGTATAGAGTCATTGCTTAATTACCCTATAAGTGACGATTTCGGCTCTATTTGGTCATCTAGTCGAACGCGTCGAAAACGCTGAATGATGAATAGGTATATAAATTGCAATTAAAAATTCCCTTTGTAGTTTTGCGGTATTTATGTAGGAGCACATCTTAGTATGTTTTATTTTCTCGTGACTCATCCAAATTGCAAGAATATTTGGCTCATTATCTAACTACCCCATTAAGTAATGAGGTAGTTAGGTAATGAGCCATTATCTAACTACCCCATTAAGTAACGGGATAGTTGGGTAATGAGTCATATATCAATAGTATAAGGGCAAGCGGAACCCGTTTTTGTTCATTACGCGTCTTGTGCTCGTAAAAACAACACAATTTTTTATCAACTATCACCACATTGTAACTTTTATTTATTTGCCTGTAACATTTTTGTATCAAAATGACTACATTTGTGACTAATTTAGACATTTTTTCTTTTTTGAGTAATAGTGGGTGCCTTAAAAATAGTGATTTACTGAGTCAAACCATTATAAATCGTATTTCAAGTGAAATTCCAAACGAAGAGCTCAGTATTATCAAAAAGTTTTGCCAAAATTATACGTCAAACCTAGCTAGAAGATGGGACAATTCAGGTAGAAACGAAAGATTTGGTGTTAAAAACAAGGAGTGGTTGGAGTCTAAAATTTTGTGGCCAACTTTAACTTCTGTGAATTTTCCTATGTTGTTTGATCCAGAATATACCATAGAGGACATTTCAGTAGACGTAGAAGAGCATAATTTATCGTACGAAGAGGAAGCGGGTGCATTTACATCAGAAGCTACCACAAATACTCCCAGAACTAGAAATACTTTTTGAATTAATTTTTTAACTCTGAAAATACGGCTTATTTAACAAAAAATACATCTTTAAAAGTTACTTGTAATTGTATCAGCTGTCTACAAAAAACTAGTAAAGCTCATCCGACAACGAAAAATTTAAAGTGCCTGTAACTGAAAAGGAGCACAAAATCGCAATTGAGTGTCTATGGCAAAGTGATGAACAATTAACCCCTCTACAAGCTGCGCTAAGTTTTATTTTGAATACGTTTGAATCTTGGAAGATAAAGACAAAATTAGGATTTTTTCATACAAAAAATATTTAAAGTGCATGTAACTCAAAAGGAGCACAAAATCGCAGTTGAGTGTCTATGACAAAGTAGTGAGAAATTAGCCCCTCTACAAGCTGCGCTAAGTTTTATTTTGAATACGTTTGAATCTTGGAAGATAAAGACAAAATTAGGATTTCTTTCATACAAAAAATATTTGAATATTTTTTTTTTCTGAAAATACGGCTTTTTTGGCAAAAGCTCAATGTACAAAAGTGATTTGTAATTGCATCAGCTGTCTACAAAAAAAAAATAAGCTGAATCGGTTGACCTTTTGTCAAAAATTTCTTAATGTCCCCTTTTTTATCATTTGGGACCAGTGTGCGTCTGTCTGTCAGCGGGATGTATCTCATAAACCATAATAGATAGACGGTTATAATTTTCACAAATTGTGTATTTCTATTGCCGTAATATTGTACGGTGGTACGGAACCCTTCGTGTGCAAGCCCGACTCGCACTTGGCCGGTTTTGTTTATTTGCGTCGTTGTTATTGTTGTTTATGTATTAAAATAATTTGGTTAGAATACTTGAGTTAACCACTTTTGTTTTAGAAATAAACAGAAACAATATTCGCTTACTTAGATACTTCTTGTAAATAAACATACATAATATGACACCTGTAATCCCCGAAGGGTTAGTCAGAGGTGTACCTATAGTACACACATTTCGCCAGTTATGTGTAAGTCCTATATAATAGGGGGCAAGCCTATTGCCATCAACCGGGCTCAAATCCATACGCCAGACTGCTACTGAGAAATCAGTGCCCAACCTGAGAATCGCACCTAGGACCTCATGCTCAGCAGTAGCGCTTGCAACCGCTAGACCAACGAGAAAAATCTCATAAAACATTCTTCTTTAATATTTAAATTCTTATGTGCTTAATAATAGGTCTTAAAATTAATAACGTAACAACGAAGTTTACGCCCTCGTAAAGTTCAGAGGGCCGTAAAAAGCAATATGAAATCTTTTTTCGGTGATAAAACATCATTTTGATTCGGTCCATTTCGTTTACATGAAACCTTTTTTATCTGGAATGGATTCCATGCACAATATTTTATTTTTTTACGGGGACCCAAATAAATTTTTGGGTGTCTACCCCAGGTGACTGTGAATTTATGTTTTATTGTTTATTTTCAGGTATTTTCTATGATATGTCGACCGTAGCAATAAACATAGTCATATGTGAGAAATCGCTACTTTAGGGTACGGCCGTTCAAAGTTTCAAATATGTATAAAGTGAAAAATATTCAATGCACCTTAACCAAATTTGGTATGACTTAAAAACATTAATTACCTTAAATAGTAGTATATGCAAGTTTATAAAAACTGTATTGGAAATATGAGAAACTGCACATGCAACATTATTAACCGCAAAATCATGCAACTATTTTGTCGGAAATGGCAGATCCGACATTATTAACCGAACAATTATCATTAACAATTTCTGAATTTGGTCGGATGTGGCACAACCCGCAGTATTCCCTGGACTTTTAAATGTCCTAAAAGTTGGATGTACCACTTAATACGTTATTGCTCGATGTATAAATATTTCATTATGTAGATACAACTTACACTATCGGAGACTTGGGTAATACAATGTTGAGTTACTACATACAACATTGAAATACTTAGTACTGAGTTAATTAAATGAATAAATAGCAAAATATTAATTTTCTTATCATAAGTAAGACCCACTTTTTTTTTTTTCTAACAAAACAGTTCTCCTACATTAATGGACAAGGAACTCGTCCTTTAAGTAACCTATGTACCTACATACTTCTACGCAAGTTATACCTACGACGTTCCCTCATAAGATAAGGACAACCGTGCCTTTAATTACCTGGCCCGGAAGGCTTTGTAACGTACAGACGCCTATCAACCGACTACAATCTGTCAAATTTCTTTAAAGATTTTCAACTTTATCTTTATAGCGTTAAAGTTCAAGGTTGATTGGGAAAATTTGACAGGTTGGAGTAGGTTGATGTGCGTGTGGACATTTTACACGTTCCTAGAAAATAAGAAGTCACTGTGTTAAGTAATCAAATTAAAATCCTTTATTGGAAAACTAAATCACAATCCAGCTTTTTATAATGTAAATACTAACTAACTTCGCATACGAATCAACAAAACACGAATTAAATTTCCTGTAACTAAACAACAAACCAAATGACAGTCCTATTAAGTTACATTTGAGATCAACCTTATTTCACATTAAACTTATTTTTAATGTAATCTATTTGCTACTGCTAACCACAAACAATTTAGGTCCAGGACAACATTCATAGATTAGGCTACAGTAGATAGATTACAAAAAGACGTACACATGGCTACTCATCAAGCTATACTTTTCCAGTTTAAGCTGATCTCGCATTGTACGGAAATCCTATACAATATGAGATCAGCTTATACTGCAAATGTATAGCTTGATGTGTAGCCGTATGTACCTGCGACAATACTTTTAGTAGAAACCATAAAAATATAATAGATAGTCAAGACAATAGGGAACAAAATAATCACTAATTTATAAAAATAAGTAGGCTAGCTTAATTTAAATTCACAACCTTTTATGGCACAATCATGGTAAGTTTTACCTTAATATACGTACTACCGTTATTAAAACATTGTTCTAGAATTAGATTGAACCTAATTTGTTTTAACCTAATCGTCTTCTGATTCAGTTTCTTCAAGAGTAAGATTAGAAGTGTTTGTGTGAGGTAGGTTTAAATAAAAGTCATGGTAGCGCTCAGGAATGATTCTCCCTCTGCAGAGATCTGTAAGATCCTTGTATTTTTCTTTACTGATGGGCAAAGGCCCTTGATACGCTTGATTCAGTTCCAGATAATTTTCCAACCTTTTCTTGTTTCGGGTGCCAGATCGCAAAACAACGATTGTCTTTGGTTCTTCATCAAAATCGTACTTATAATCTATTCTGTCGTTTTGTTCTGCACTTACTTTCACCTCTCTTATGGAATTCCACGACACCTTCTCGTTTTTGGTATTCTTTGTCCAATTCTTGTTTACTAGCAAGGCTTTGAAATCGAAAATGTCTTCTTGTCTTATTTCTTTCACGACGTAAGGTTCACCTTCAGATTTAGCCCAACGGACTAGGCAATACCATTCTTCTGGCACCCAAATCGTTTTGTGTTTGCTATACCGTTCTACTGTCGCGTGCACACTATCTCCCTCATTTTGTGTATGACCTTTTTCTAGAAAACGATGGGTCACAGTTACTCCGAGCTTTTTTGCTACGAACATGTAGAGCGAAAACACGAATTGGTTCATA
Organism: Atethmia centrago; assembly: GCA_905333075.3. Taxonomy (NCBI): domain Eukaryota; kingdom Metazoa; phylum Arthropoda; class Insecta; order Lepidoptera; family Noctuidae; genus Atethmia; species Atethmia centrago. The sequence goes on along the minus strand of HG995386.1, from coordinate 11,112,040 downwards.
TTTTGGCCTGCGCAGTTATCAGACCAAAAACGAAAATCCTTGACGCCTCGTTCAGCATGGAATTTGATGAAGTTGAGTAGACAACTAGATACTTCGATAGAGCAACGCCGAGCGATCGCTTCATGCCACATGTAATAGGTGCCTATCTTGGATACTAAATCATAGACCGTGAAATTTAGTGTAGCGAATCGCCTCTTGTAGTAAAGTACGCTGATTTCTCCGTAAGGGGTCACTAAAACTTTTTGAAAATCAAAAGTAGCAGTGACCACATCTTTGTTGACTTGAGCCTCTTGCTTGTCGGATTTCTTTAAATGTCGTGCCCTATTTTTTCGATGTTGGTGTAAATCAAACGCAGCTTTCTCTTCGTCTGTTCTAGTTGATTTATTCTCAAACACGTGGCAGACATCACATTTATCTTTTTTAGGTCTATGGAGTGGCAGGTTGAAGTTGGCATTAACTACTTCTCTATACTGTCTTTTCGTAGTTGCTTTTGAAGAATATTTGGTAGCATCGAACCATTCGCAGTACAGTTTATACATCCGAGATATGCTCTCAACGCCTTCTAGGTAGAGCTTGTTTGAATTCTTACGAACGTAATGAGCCTCAACTACTGGAAAACATCTTACGTGATCGCAAATACTTTTGACCATGTCATCATTATAAACGCGTCTTTCATGTTCATAGCGACCCCTTTTGTCATCTTCTATCAACGTGTTCCCATCAAACTTCTTCCAGGCCGTGCTCACCACCCGTTCACTTAGCGCTATAGTATTGAGAAACATTGTCTTGCATACCTTCACTGGTTTCTTATCTGCATCCGGCAAAAAGTACTGATAAGTGTTCAGTCTATCGTGCTTCGTAACTTCTGTTGTTTGGCGTCGTTTGAGACTCTTCTTTGTGTTTTTGATAACAAATTCCCAGTACTTTTTCTTCTCACCTAAAAGCCAAAAATATTTAAAGACTCGCTTCCGATCTTTATGAGAAATTTTTTTGTTACACTTCAATCGGCACTTATCGGTACAAGGATCTTTTAATTCTTTACTTTCGACCACCTTCCCCTTTTTATTCACAAATTCTTCACCGCTGTTTTTCTTCAGTTTTCTTTGGACCACAAGCCACCTTTCTTTGTGGGCAAGGCGCTTCTTCCCCTTATCAGTCTTAAAAGTTTTTTTTCTGGAACTAATTGTAGAAGATGGTGTATGAACATGACTTACAGAAGAGATCTCGGATGGTGTACCCATGTTTTCATAAACCTCGTGGGTGAGAAGCGCGTGGTTCATAGAAGTGATCTGGGGCGGTGTTCCTATATTTACACTCTCACCATCATTAGGGAGCCAAGACATGGGACTCGGGGACGGCATCGGTGTTATTTCTGTGTAATCTAATAGTGTGAAAACTTCATCTTCATTGTTCTCCAGAACTTGAGGCGAGTTGCGAGTTGTTCCTAAGCTCTCAGGAGCAGGAGCGCTTGGAGTTGGTGTCTTTGGTTGAGTAACTGAATTCACGTGGCTCTGAAAAGCATAATACAACTATTGTATTACGTTAAATGAGAAAGTTTGACAAGACGTAGGTTATACGTGAAACTACAGAAGTTGGAAATCCGGAAAAGACTTTACCGGATTCACTATATCAGGAATGTCTCCCACGAGGCTCTTTGCACTGTCATCAAAGATGTCTCCAATCAGATCTTCCAGTTGCACAAGCTCCTCTTCAAAGCCAACAGGAAGCAGTGATGCTTCTCCTAAAATAAATGTCACTATGTTAGCAAAAAAACCAAGCAAGCCAAACCAATTAAGTACAGTTAGAAAGATGACTTAGAGCTTATTTTAAAAAAAAATCTACGTAACTGATTCCTCTTCTATAAGTGTTATCACATAAACAAAAAAAAATGCGAACAAACAACAATGTCAGTAGTACCATATTCAAAAGTAGCTTGTTATCATTTAGGTGGAAGCTCCAGGGTAGCCCGCGAAATACAAATTTTCTTACGTTTCTTGCAACTTGCAAGTCAGTATTTACATCCGACACCAAAAAAATATAAATAATCAGTTAAAAAAGTCAGTATTGCCTTATCCGACAAAATACAATCAAGCACACAGCAGTCTAATAATGTAGAAAGTGGTACATCCTACAATACTATTTATCAAATGAACATGCAACATGGTCTGTAGTACCATATCCGACAAAATAAAACTATCTCCGATCAAGCAATAATGTAGTATGTGACACATCCGACACAGTAAACGAAATAGAAAATCATAAACATTGATGTATCTGGCATAAACGACATTATTATCCGTTCAGAGTAGTTTCAACATTTCTTAAAAAATATGAATTTAATAAGTCGCTAATAATAAACAATTATTAACATTATGTTTAGGCTAGGCATAATGAAATGCTAAAATAAATGTTTTTACTTACTTTTTCTCTTTCTTCTTAGATGAGTTTCCACATAAGTGTCCGTAAATTCAAAATTTGAATCGTTTTGTGGCGGAACTGATGCATTCAATAAGTCTAATATCCTTCTTGACCTCGACATAATGGGAACATTGAATTTCTAATAAAATTGGCGAATTGGTTTACTGGTTGAAAAATAAAAACCGACGAGTGCGCTCCTCCCGCTAACATTGGCCGAAGTGGCAGATCCGCGCCGTGCGCTCGCATCTGTTCCCCTCCCGCGCCCCGCAACTAACGTCTCAACGTATTATGTGACAATATTAATCGTGCGCATTAAACACATACGACTTTTTTCACTTGGAAAAACAAAGATGCTTGATTTTAGGAATTTAATAATTTGTAGGGACATTTATAAACTTATTCTAAGACCTTTAATGCAATAAAATAAAAATCGCAAAAATGTAGATCCGACAATGTTAATTGCTACGGTCGATATTAATGACGATATTATACAGAAAGCTATAGGTAAAACGTGTGCTAAAAACTATTTTCCGATTCCAGGGATTCGCCAAAAGTTCTCGATAAGATTTTTATAAAAATCTATTGTAAACGGGCCAGACACGTCATATTTCGCCACAAAATTGCAACTCTCTATATTCACAACAAAAAACTGTAATTCAAATCATCCAAACTTTTTTATTTCAGCAAAATAACGACCCTTTACCATCAAGTCATTAAAAACATACCTCCACAGATAATTTACCGGGACAGAACAAACGGGACTCACAGAGCTTAGTCACAGCCTAAGAGCGGCCATTACAAATGCAGTGTAATTAAGTTTCACTGTGCATTCCTTTGGCTGCGAAACAACGTGGGTGTGACGTAACTAGAGCTATGAATAGGATTTTGTTTCATTCACTGAAACTAGTGAAAACATTCTGTAATTTCGGTACTGGGTGTTGAGTGAGTAAGGCGTTAAATTAAGTGGGTGGATGAAACAATCCGTCTGTGTATTGGGTCGGATGTACGCTATAATTTGTTTCGTTTCATTAATTCAACTCAAGCGCTCAATGATAAGTGTTGTTCTTTTTGTGAGAGTGTTTCGAGGTCCTGGAAATCAAGTGTATAGTCAGGTGTATAGCACCTTTTTGAGGGTGTAAGGGGGTGCATTCATTTATTTTCTATTATGCTTTATAATATGATTTAGTTCGAAAAAGGTGTCGTACTGCCTCAAAATGAGCTCCATTAATTGTTGGGTTTTGAGAATCAATGAAAGACACAGTTATAATTATCAATGTTTAATTTATACTTTATAATTAGCAGGAGAGGTGTGTGTGCGCTCTCGCTAGGTCCAGACGGAACACTGGCGTCTAAACTATATTAAAGTTATGCTCAATGTAAAATGTATGAAGGAGAAAGACTCTCAAACTACTTAAGTGTAACGGATATATTTTGTTGCATTCCAACATTAATAACTATTAATATGTCCAGCAGTGGACGTCTTTCGGCTGAAATGATGATGATGATTTATAACTCCATTTTTAAGTACGGGTAATACTTTTTAGGGTTCCGTAGTAAACAAGAAACCCTTATAGCTTCACCATGTCCATCTGTCTGTCTGTCCCCACTGTAGCTCAGAGAGACTTAGTACTAGAAAGCTGTAATTTGGCATAGGTATACATATTAATGACCGATTACCATATTAGTGGACCGATGACCTTGTGAAGGCCGCAGAAATCCGCTGAATGCGGGAAGCAAAAAACCGTTCGAAGTGGCGGTGCTTGGGGGAGGCCTATGTCCAGCAGTGGACGTCTTTCGGCTGAAATGATGATGATGATGACACATATTAATCACGCCGACAAAGTGCTAAAACAAAATTTAGAAAAAACAAATTTTTACCTCCCTTGCACGTAATGTGGGGATGATATATTTTTTCTCGTGTATCCCATGGTGTGGGGTATCTTTTGATAGGCCGTTCAAAAATATTGTGGGTCTGTAAACACCACTTTTCGATTCAAGGATGCGTTTGAGTAATATTAAGCATTAAAGTGCTAATTTTTGTTACAGTCTGGTCTCACCCCCCCCCCCCCCCCCCCTGCCTGCTAAATAGTTGTTTGTGGAGATGCGAAATAATTCATGGCAGTAGTACATATAATATAATTAAACGACGACACGGTTGGCGTAATGGCTGAGCGATCGACTGCTACGACAGCGTGTCGCGGGTTCGATCCCCGCACGGAACAAGTATTTGTATGATCTGCAAGTAATTGTTCTGGGTCTGGGTGTTTGCGTTTGTGAGTTTCTATGTTTGTAAACGCACCCACGATACAGGAAGAAATTCCTAGTGTGGGGCAATGTTTAAAAAAAAAAAAAAATTAAAAGAAAACTATCACAGCTAAGTTGAGCTTTATAAGTTAACGAGTTATAATCAACCAACTTATATTTGCAGTTGGACAATTGACTGTGGTTCATATAGAACTGTGTATGGGAGAAAATGTTTTTCAACTACAATGTTAAGTTTTTTTGGGATAAATCCATCCCAACTTCCCAACTACGGAACCCTTCATTGTGGTCCGACACGTACTTGGCTTCATATTACCCTACTTAATATTATCAATAATAAATATTATTTATTTTCCAACAAGATAATATTTACATAATAACAAGTCTTAAAATAATAATAATAATATATTAATAATATTATATTAATAATATAATAATAATAATATAATATAATAACATAATATAATTTTTAAATGTTTTTATATATTTTTGTATATTCTAATATTTAAAAATATAATTATATTGTGTAAATAATGGAATAAAAGAAAATAATATAATAAATAATAACAACTCTTAAAATAATAATTAAGGAGAGGAATTAATCACAGGGCATCAAAAAGAAACCGAATTAATATAGGTCGTATGCGTAGAGGAATTCCGTTACAGAACATTATCTTTCCGCTCCGTCATAATTGCATATTATATATTTATTATATAGATATACATATAGTATGGCTCGCATTATGGTTGGACCTGCGTGTTGGATTACGGCCCACTCCCTCTCACCGATAGTAGGCCTGTGTTCCAGCAGTGGGAACATTATAGGTTGATTATGAGTTATATAAACATATTTTAGTGATATTTATTTTAGACGTATGTATTTATGTAAGTATATTCTCATATTGTATGTTTTTATTAAAATTAGTAAATAGATTTACTTTGTCTATTTTGTTTTTCTTCTACTCTTACACACGGTGTCTACATCTCTTTATGTACTTTCCTACCGCAGGTATGCTTTTTTTTTTTGAATCAAATAACTTCTCCCGCTCTGGGCGGAGCGGGAGGGTGTGTCAGACTCTTACTGACTAAAACCCACCCGTATTCCTTCCTGTTGCCTGTGTTGCCACGGGACTCGGTGACCCATAAGTACCTTCCCACGACCGCGGCAGGCATTGGCCCTAGTGGACCCCTACATTTGTGTTGACATCTCTTTGAGGCGCGCGTGGAATACGACGCGCCGTCGACCCGGGCCTGGTCCTTACCGGACGGTGAGCTACCCATTGCTAACCGTCCGCAAGCCCGCGCCTACGGTGGCCGGAAATCCGCCCGGGATTCCCGACGCCCAGGGCGTCTCCTGCGGCGGCTAGGGGCGAGAGGGCGCGAAACATGCCTTTCCCTCAACCGTCCCGCCTCCTCCTTCGCGAGCATTACTGCTTCGCAGAAGGAGGTGACGGCTGCCCATGCCCTCTCGCTCCGTACCACCAGCCTGGACCAGGGCCGGTCGCGAGAGATCTCTGCCGCCGATCGCCTCCACGAGGACGCGGCGGTGCTCTCCGCAGGTATGCTGGAAGAGAATTCTTTAGAAATAAGTTTCACCTTTGTAATATTTTTCTGTTACTTTCTTCGTGTCTGTTTATATGTGTGTACATAACATGTTAAATAACAAAATAAAATCCTTTACACAAATATTACTATTCCATCAGATAAAATCCGCAGATTGCAGAGAAATTTTCCAATTTAAAGGAATGTCAGAGGAAGCAGTCGATTTCCTAATACTTCCTACTCTCACTTGGTACGGTATAATATTTTCATAAAATATTGAATTAGAATTTATTGAGTCGTTGGCGATATGATAATATTTTAGGATATCGTAGATTGAATAATTTTCGGATAATATTTCAGGACCCCATCTGGTTCAACCTTGCTGACTAACCAATCTTTCCACTCCGACACGAGTTTTTCTCGTGTTACTCGAGCCGTTACGAGAAAAGCCTATCAGTGCACGAGTTTAAACAAATGACTCTGCATAAACTATAGGCGATACAAGCTTTAACGATGTCATTAATCAGAGCAGAGTATCAAATATTAGATAAGTATTTGATACTCTTCTCTGATTAATGACAAAGGATCTTCGCTTCTTACTTTATTTATATTAATAACTTAATGGGCCGCGACTTACGAGTTGTAGGTCGTGGGTTCGAACCCAGACAGGCGCATTGCTTTGTGTAAATAATTTCATCACCACTGCTCTCAAAACGGTGAAGGAAAACATCGTGAGGAAACCGGCATGTCCTAGAACCAAAAATCCGAAGACATGTGACATCTACCAATCCGCACTAGGCCCGCGTGGTGGATTACGGCCCACTCCCTCTCGAAGAGAGGAGGCCTGTGTCCCAGCAGTGAGAACATTATGTACTTAATGTGTCTACACCATAAAGCCACATGCCACGTTAGTGACTAGTGAGTTAGTGACTGCTGAGTGCTCGGCGAGATAGGATGTGTGTTTCGAATAATTCAGACATATTATCAGTATTTGAAATGGACGATGATGATAATAGTGATCAAATAATAGCAGTTTGTGTAGTTATTGTCGGTAAATCCTTCAAAACACAAAAATTTTGTCGCATAAAGTCGCAACAAAAAAAAAGTTCAATAAGTCGCAGCTCTAACAGTACTTCTAAAAGATTATGAACAAGACCGTATAAGTGATTAAAAGCAAGACGACTTGGTTTTACAGAGACGCATTTATTTGAAAACATTCATTTCAGACTTTAAAAAAATTACTGAATATTTTTGGACACAGAATATCTAAGAATATCTGGAGAGATTGTTTTTTTGTCATGTGTCTCTTACATTATATGATAAAAAAAAACAATTTCTCCAGTACACAGATTATCAATAACGTTAAAATACCTAATCTCGAGAAATTCATTTAGTATCCTTTGCGACCTCTTCAAAGTATTTCCTCAACTAATTTCAAGCATTATTCCTGAAGTTATATCACGCTTTGGTTGAAGGACTTTCAGATTATGTGAAAGTAAGTAGCATTTACGAAACCATTTAGATAATAACTATCTCAGAGTTACCAAATAACTATTTTATACCTCGTATAATTTCCATCAAAAGTTTAGAAAAATAAGCTACATACGAGTATATCTTGGACTTGACACGTTTACATACATGATCAATACGAGTATGATGTGGTACGGTGTCCGAACCACACTGTATTGCGTAATAGGGTATTTTATTATATACGAGAAAAAATCTATAAATATATTATTGAGATAGTTTAGGCAAAAAAGAGTCGGAAAATGTTACTTTTAGTTCATAAAATTACCAAATAAATTTTAAAATTCAATTCAACGTTTTCAGTTTTTCTTATCTGTTAAAAAACACCATGAAATAGTAGCCGCCATGTTATTACGTCATACGCCTATGTAAACTAAAACGTGTCAACTGTCAACTGATAGTTAGATAATAGATCAGCGCATTTGTTTACATAGCCAAGTGACGTCATGACCACAGAGCAACATGGCATCCACCGCGTCCAGCGTTTTCGTCAAACTACGCGCGAAATTTGAAAATGTAAAATTTAAACGCATTTTTATGACACTTTTTTTTTGAGGGTGGGAAATCATCATATATCTTCTCCCGCTTTGGGCGGAGCGTGAGGGTGGTTTTAGTCAGTAAGAGTCTGACACACAGACTCTTACTGACTAAAACCTACCCGTATTCCTTCCTGTTGCCTGTGTTGCGGGGGCCTCGGTGACCCATAAGTACCTTCCCGCGACCCCGGCAGGCATCGGCCCTAGTGGACCCCTACCTTTGTGCTGACGACATCTCTTTGAGGCGCGCGTGGAATACAACGCGCCGTCGACCCGGGCCTGGTCCTTACCGGACGGTGACCAACCCATTGCTCACCGTCCGCAAGCCCGCGCTTACGGTGGCCGGAAATCCGCCCGGGATTCCCGACGCCCAGGGCGTCTCCTGCGGCGGCTAGGGGCAAGAGGGCGCGAAACATGCCTTTCCCTCAACCGTCCCGCCTCCTCCTTCGCGAGCATTACTGCTTCGCAGAAGGAGGTGACGGCTGCCCATACCCTCTCGCTCCGTACCATGGCCTGAACCAGGGCCGGACGCGAGAGATCTCTGCCGCCGATCGCCTCCACGAGGACACGGCGGTGCTCTGCCCAAGCCGGGCAGACCTCCACCGTATGCTCCACCGTGTCCTCCGGGCGATCCACACAGTGGTGACACCCGGGCGTTTCCTCCCGCCTTTTCCGACACAGGAACCTCCCGAAGCTGCCGTGTCCGGTGAGGGCCTGCGTCAGGCGGAAGGTGAGGACGCTGTGGCGCCTCTCTAGCCACTCCTCAAAGAGGGGACTTATCGCCGCAATTGTGGCGTGCCCAGCACTGGGTTGCGACAACCGTACTCTCCATGATGCCATGAGATCCCGCCGGAGCTCCGTCCGCTGTGCCGCGATTTCTTGCGGCAGCGGACTTACGCCCCGGCGTTTCGCCTCCTCGCGCCACTCCCATAATTTTTATGGCACTTATCAATTGAATAATCACAAAATTTATTTTAAGGCACTTATCGATTGAATAAAAATTTTGTGATTTTTTTTTTGGGTCAGATTAGTACTATGTAATTTAATTAAGATACTTTTCAAAAATGGGTGTAAGACCCTATTCTTGAGTACGATCAGCCTGTCTGTCTAAAGTCGTCGCAATCTAAGAAGTCGGATTTGACGTTTTTCATTTGACATGCCGCGATAACTTTGTATGAACGTCTATGTAAGAAATTGAAAAATCAAGTTACTATGTTACCCATACACTATCACAACGCGTATCATTCGTAAGCATCAAGTTTAACTTTATAATGAAAAAATGCACTCAAAAACACGAATTAATCGTTGATTAATTTTCCGACAGGACGTTACTACAATGTCATGTCTTTGGGTTGGTTGCCGTAGTGTTGTGACCGTTAAAAGCCGTTTTTTGACCGAATAAAATCGATATTCTGAAAAATCGTTTACAAACATTACATTAAAAAAAGAGATAAATGTATAATTACTGTATTAATTAATATTTAAACATATAAAAACAAAATCTGATCACATATATTTTTAGCTTTATTTTGATATTTAATATGAATATTTTGTGATATTATTCGAAATGATTTGGTAATGTATTATAATACATATAATAATACATACAGTATATTTAGATGACATCATTATTTGCTCATCAACCTTCGAGGAGCACATTTCGCTTCTTCAACGAGTTTTAGACAAACTAAAGCAGGCTAATTTGGCAATTAATTTACCTAAGTCCTGTTTCTTTCGACGAGAACTAAAATATCTTGGTTACAAAGTGGATGAGCATGGCTTACACACTGATCCGTCGAAAGTTCAGTCAATTGTCGACTTTCCAACACCTACAACTCGTAAGGAAGTGAAAATGTTTTTTGGAACGGCCTCATACTATCGACGTTTTATTAAAAACTTTAGCTCGATAGCAGCCCCTTTAAACGCGGTTTCTGTTTCAGCCGTCCACTCAAAAGGCGGCGCTTTTTTGCTTGTACTTGTTAGTGCGTTTATAGTATGTATTATTATTTAAGACATAAGCCTTCGGGAAGAAATCAGTATGTCGGGTTTTAGTTTTGTCTTGGTTTGGCTTTGAATCTCGCTGGAATTTATGTAATAACTGTTAAATATTACAAACTCGTGCGTGTAATAAAACTGTCGATTACAAACTAATTATTTTAAATCGATATGTCTCAAGAATCGGTTTTTAAAGCATCCGATTTTTTTTTTCCCTCACTACACAAAGTATTCTTATAGCTGTCAAATCCGGCTTCTTTGATTGCGACGACTGTAGTTAAATATACAGGGTCAGGGGATGTCGTCAACACAAAGGTAGGGGTCCACTAGGGCCGATGCCTACCGGGGTCGCGGGAAGGTACTTATGGGTCACCGAGGCCCCCGCAACACAGGCAACGGAAGGAATACGGGTGGGTTTTAGTCAGTAAGAGTCTGACACACCCTCCCGCTCCGCCCAGAGCGGGAGAAGTTATTTGATGATTTCCCACCCTCAAAAAAAAAGGGTCACATTAAATTTGTTAGCGAAACTCCGCCGACGTGATGGGTGTGAACAACAAACGCTCCTTGGCCGAATAAAACTAAAAATCTTAATTTTTCATAATTAAGTAGTTCCAATTAGTCAGTCTGCCAAGCCATTTCCCAAGTATGTTGGGGTCGACTTCCAGTCTAACTGATATAGCTGAATTTTTCATGAAGAGACTGCTTATCTGACCGCCACAAACCAGTTACTGCGTAACACGATACCCTTTGGTAAGACTGATTGTCAGACTTTCGGGCTTCTGACTACCTGTAACGACTGTCAAAGATCTATGAATGACAGCCGCGACCAACGGTTTGACGTGCTTTCCGAGGCACGCAGGGGTCTTGGTGTGTAAAGCTGGTCACCCACCCACGGACCAACCGCGGCAAGCGTAGCTTCCAAGAACGGCACCGAGGGGTCTCGATATGTTATGAATCTACGGAACCTATCCACGGAACGACCTCGGCAAGCATAGCTTAACCTTCGATCGACCCTTGTTGCTATTATTATTAAGCCACGAGCCCTCATTAAGTACGAGGAATCATACACAACACTTTTATTGTAAATCAAATAATAACGTTTGTAACTTTACATGAAATGTGTTTTTGTAAACCAGTAAGCGAGCAGTTTATTATATAGTGTTAATATTTGTATTATCAAAGAACATTACAATATTTTCAACATCCTGGCTACTATTACAAAAAGAAATAGAGCTTCGTGTCCATCTAATGTTTGCGTTAAAGATACAGAACCACAAACATTAAAGATTCTGCGGTTTGTGGGTTTGTGGGTTGGTGGTTTTCTGTGAGTTTGTGGCTTCATGTTTGGTTGGACAGAGTATACTGGAGATGTTGTGGTTTTGTTTTAGTGTTAAATGGGAAAAAAAACTGAATGCATAAGATTTGCTTTACCTAATGTTTAAAGTAGTGATTTTCACATAGTATTTTATAGGGTGAAACATGAATTCGTCGTTATAACTGTCCTGAGGATCGCGCTCGACTCAAGGCTGCAATGGGGTCCTCATTTAACATTTCCTGCAGGAAAGCTAAGTTCAGCAGCATTTACTGACGTAGACACCACGAGGCTAGGCTATTTCAGTTACTTTTATAGTATCATATTGTCTTAGGGTATTTTACTATGAGGACGGCCTGCAGATATCAAGTCTATTTTTATTCTACAGAAAAGAACCATCAAAGCAATATATTTTATGGCCTCCGCAAGCGCGATTCTCTAAAGGAACTCTTTAAAGATACGGTACCTCGTCATTATATCTATGAAAACATCATGTACGTAAGGACAAATCTAATTATTTCAGAAAAAGAGGTGAGAAACACAATTATAGGACTAGAAATAGAGACCAATTAGTTCAACCAGGTTTCAGACTGGCTAAAGTGGACTCATCCTTCATGGGGTTCTGTTTAAAATGTTACAATACTCCAGCTGAATCAAAACGAAATTTAAATCTTGTATAAAACGCACACTATGCAGTCAAGCATATTATAAGTTGGAGTATTACATCGCTGACAAAAATGCTTAGCTCAACGCTGGTCCTGCTCCACAAGGGCGCATAAATAAACTAATTGATTTAGCATTCGGAAATATTTGTTGGAGCTGTGAAGATCGTAAAAACTATCTTTGCATTGAATAAATTCAATCTTTTAGTATTATATAATTGCATAGCACATGTGTATTTACTAGGTACGTCTTTCATTGACTTAAATGTACCCTGGCGGCAAAGAGTGCGTGCTCAAATGTCTCGCTGGTGGTGGCTTGTGTTTGATCATTAAGTACCCTTCAAAATGGTTGCGCTGAATGGTGCTGAGCCATGCGTCATGTTCGTGTACGGGCGCCGTCAGTAGGTACTGGTAATTTCTTAGCTGCCACGGCTTTACAAAATTTTTTTTTTTTTTTTTTGTCTTTTTATTACGGACACTTTTAACGTGCACGTCTTTCTACATTGTTCTTACATGTATAATTTAAAAATTAATGATTTAATCAATATTTAAGTAACAATGTTTTAATTGAAAAGATTATCCGTGGAGTTTCTTGCCCGTTCTTCTCCATAGAAACCTACTACGCTTTGGAATGGACAACTACCTTCATCTGATTGACCGACCCTTTGATAATTAAAAAATGCCTATATTTGGTTTATTTTAAATAAATGCTTTGAGTTGAGTGATTTGTAGAAGGCCTTACAGCTGTCTGTTCTGTATATGATGGCCTTGGAAAATTGGGAGACATATCGGCTCGAAAGCCAATTTCGGCTTCAAGTATTATATTCTTGATCCGATGTCTCACAACACAATAGCTTTAAGTGAGCGATCAATTTTTCTCAACTGACCCGCATTATAATCTCCAAGTAAACCATTTTCATCTTTTTCTTTAGCCATATTTTGTCTTTTTTTGGATTGTTTTTAGGACGTTTATTTGGTTGCGAAGTTGTTTTTTCTTCCGACATCTCTGGTAAATAATTTAGCTCTTATAGTGAATCGTGCCTCTCTAGCGTGTCCTGTGAAAACAAGACAGTAAATTTGCTTCAAAACGACAGTTGTTTAAAAAAATACTACGAACTACGTGATTAGGTATTAATCAGTTTTAGAAAAACTGATCAATACCTGATTACGTAACGTACGACAAGAAACTGGATCGCTTTATGAAATAAAAAGAAATTAAATATTCGCTATAACTGGGAAAAGTTTAAGCCTGACCAAAAAAATAGTTTTTATAGTTTCACATAGAATTGAAAAATAAGGAATGGTTCAAAAGTGGCAGTGCTTTCTGGCAGTCTTTGAGTTCAAAAGTTGGCCATCACCATATATGAAAGAATGGCCATGGGTTTTTTGCCACTGACTACCGAAATTAAATTTATTTTTCACCTTGTACGTATAGTGTTTTTTGGAAGTCGGTTGTTTTTTTTTTATCACTTTTTAGCGGATCAGTTTGTAATTTATCTAAGTTACAATAGCCTAATGTCAACTGCTCATCATCTTTTACAAAATATTGTTTTTCTTGATGCAGGGACGTTAATTGTTGAGGAGTTTTCCTATATGCATAGTCACGAGCATAAATGGCTTACCAACCATATTAAAGTATGTACCTAATCGAATAGCAACTCATTAAATACATCATATTAAGTAGTTCCGGTGACCATCTGTGATCTTCATCCTCAATTACTTACCACCAAATGGAGCTTTCCAAGAGCAAATGCACAAGTTACTATAAAATACTTACCTTACCTTTAAAATTTTAGGATATCCCTTGATTTCCACAGGATCATCAGATTATGACTTGGTGACAATAGAACCACCTCGGGAGCATAACCTTTCAAACAAAAAAAAAAAAAATTTACGGAGAAATCACAATACAACACATAAAAAAAATATATACGGTCGAATTGAGAAACCTTCTCCTTTTTTGAAGTCGGTTGAAAAACCATCTCTATCGCAACGGTAATACTCGTATAAGTACGGTCTATGTTGCGCTTGATGAAGCGTAGACTTTACACAAACATATTGCAGAAAATTGAAAATACTAATAAATTGGTATAATATTTTACATACTTACAGTATCGATAGCATTTTTATTTCCCAGAAAATGGAGTGATTCGTAGGCAATTACTTTGATAAATATAGTCGGTTACACGGGACCTATTTGAACGATTTTTTTTCTCGGTAATAATTTCTAGTTATTTTTTATTATCTTTCTCTCTACTTCATTCAGTTGCAATTTCATTAAATGCGTCGTAACGCCTTGACCAGTTTCTAAAGTTGCTATTTTGTGGGTTCCACAGTAGTTGTTTTGAACGACAGAGGTCTAATAAGTTTAATAACTTTTTCATCGTCCCACTTCATTGTTAAGTTGATAAAACACAAAAATAAACACTTCACGATACCTCAGAATAAATAAATGACACGAGCGGAACGTCATGCCACCGGGCAGAGAGAGGAGGCTGTAGTCATTGCTGCCGAGTAAGCCACGTTCCCACGGGCGTCAGGCACAAGCCGGCATAATTGTTTAAAATAAGCCCGGCTAATCCAGGTTAGGCCCTTTTTACACACACATTTTTCTTACCGTGAAAAGCTACGGTTTATTCGCCGTGTGCCTACACACGGTCGGTACGGTCGTCAGTGTTGTATGGATCACTATGGAAGCTTGTTGACAGACACGCTTTTCCTAAGGCGTGGTTTATATGCCGTACCGTAAAGAAACCGTGTCGTATACTAAGGGCCTTAATCCGTCGGGCCCGGCTTTGGTGTGTAAACATCTTTACATAGCAAGATCACAGCACCCTGCGTTATGCATACCAGTACATGAGAATTAAGTGTACCTTAGCGCAGTGCCACATCTGGTGAATATTCCGCGACGGAAATACCGCTTGCCGTTTTTTATGAAAATTACGCGACGTAATTTTGCCTTGATGTGTCATAGGTAAGTCACTGACCTGCATTGCTCGATCCCTCTTTACGGAAAGAGGTATCGAGTTATATATCTAGGGTTAGGGAAAGAAGAATAGGGATTCTTCTTTGTAAGAGGGGTCAGATAATGCAGAGTACTGACCGTACCTAATCTAAACAGCGTTGCAGGCGCAAAAACGTCGAATTATCTGCCCCATAATTTCGACAGATGTGCTTGCTACACTTGCATATGGATGATATATGGAGGATAAACAGTTTTGTGCCTCAATCTACGCCTCTCGTATTCTGCTTAAAGCCATCTAAACCAAAGTCATGTTATCTCATCCTCATTCTTCGATGTTCCATTTAAAATATACTCTTATAATCTTTGTTAAGTCGTATCATCTAGCTAGAACGCGTCCATGAAATAAAATTTCTCAGGTCACAGTCTAACCATACAAACTCCATAAAACGTTCCAGAAACACTCTGTTGTAGAACTGCTCACCTTAAATGAAAGATATTGCCGAGAAAGACGTTCAGGAGGGTGAGATGGGAGAACAATACACTACAACATAATATGTGTCTGTGTGTGTGTGTATGTGAGCTTCAATTCTTCATCATGCTTTGTGATGTCATTTGCAGAAAGTTTCCGCAAAATGATTTCTGGTTGGCCTTTGATAAGTGTGCAGGATACGTCGGGAATGAGTAAACTTTTGATTGCTGTGTGGATGTCATAGCTTTTATTTTTATAGAAAAGTTAACACAACGTTTTGATCATTTTGAGAATTAGAATGGGTTTTAGTATCCTTTAGATCAATCATCCGCTGGATGCGAGAAGCATGGGACTGGGCGAAGAGGCAACGCTTAGGGTTTATGTTAAACACTCGGACGTCTTTCAGCTGAAATGATAATACGAGTAATGATGATGATCTTTTAGGTCCTAACGACTGAAGGTTTATGTTAAAAGGATGAGTAGCTGAATCTACAAAAACATACACAGCGTGCTTGTCATGTTTCGAGACGAATGTTTTGAATTTAGATGATAGCGATTGTGAAATCTATGCAGTCCTTTAGAAGCCGAAGTGTTGTGTAAAACTGCAAACTAAAACGCTACGTTAAGTATAAGAGGAATACCATAATAAAAAAGGAAGCCAAACTACTTACACTCAAACATCCTTTGCTATTAATTTCAGATTTCACTAAGAAAGAATTATCTTTGTAAAAATACACTGTTTAAATGCCACATTTTCTTGTAAAAACTTGACAGTACCAATTCCTACGAAATCTTGTTATTCACAGAAGTTTCCAGAGTTCACCGTTCAAAAGAAGATCAAAATATGTCCTGTCACAAATTTAGGATAGTAATTATTCTTTTAGTTCCAAGCCCAATCCAATGCATTTTTCTTCAAAAAACTGTCAATATTCAATTGAGTTTTGGAACGGTTGGTTGGTAACTCTAGGACCACTGTGATTCGCAAAACGCTCCAGGATTTTCTGACAACATTCCCCAAAATACGACAAAGGGGAATTCCGTTTTCATATTTTGAAGAATGAGGAAATAGATATACAATATGACATTTTATACTACTGAGTGGGCAAACTTAATATTAAATTTCCAATGTATTTCCTTGTATTGCTCATAGCTGTATTTTGCTATTTGTAGTCAGGTATTCTTTGTACTGTATTTAGGCTTCCTGTACGTGACGTGAAAACGGACATATAGTACGTGTATGTATGTAAAAAAATCCTTGAAAGTATCTAACTTGTTAACACTGTTTATTGGAGACTGTACCTGAAAAGGCTTGTGTAATTTATGCTTCAAAATCAAAAGTCATTTATTCAAACTAGGCTGAGAATCACTTTTTGAGCGTCAAAATTACATAAGGAAGTCCCCCAAAACTCCCGCCCTTTACGACTTCTTAGTGCTTTAGCTGAGAAGAAGAAGTGGCGCAACAAACTCCCCGGCAGCACAGCAGTCTGCTCAGCTAGTAAAACTTGAGTCTATTCAATAATATGCAAAATAATTAACACTACGCGCAACACAAAACATTAAATTTATTTATTTTCACAAGTCAGCCAGCACACGCCACTATACCAACAAAAAGAAACATCTAAAACTATACTCATGCAGAAATACAAAATAAATACGTAAATAGAACTTAATACGTAAATAAAAGCCTCCAGGCATAAAGGGCGTACCCGCTAGCATATAGTTATAGCTGTAACTGGAAGTCAGAAATGCTAAACTAGGACCTTCGAAGTAAAATAAATAAACAATTAATTACTAATAACAAAACCATGCAAGACGACCAGTCACCGCAAGCAGCACCGGTTCACGAGCATAACGCAAAGATCAGCCATTATCCCTTCGCCATATTTGAGGGAAGGAGGTATCCTTGCAGGGCCCCATTTTATAACCCTTTGCAGGCCAGTTTAAGCGCAGTGCAAGCTGGCTTTATAGTAATAGTTGCTTTGCACATGGTTCAAAATCGCCTAACACTTAACATGACTTTCGCCTTTTTTCCACTTTTACGGAATATTGCATGGTAACTCCCTAGGTCCAACTATGTTTTTGCAAATAACATGTAATATTTTTGTATGGCAACTAGGTATGGATTAAAAATGCGCATTGAAACACAACTTTCCTTCAAAACAAACCTAGAAAAAACGCAAATATCGTTAGTGTCGCTTGAAACATGAGTCAAATTCGAACAAAACTTCATAAAAACATTTTTTCATTGAAACCCAAACGTATTCACGAGTACAGTCTGTTTATAAATAGTTTGTTTATTCCTGAGCCGGGATGAGTTAAAACTCACAGCGCGTGAGAAACAAAAGAACACGAGTACAATGCTACGAGTACGTGTCATATTTTCTGTTTTCAGACGTGTTTCTAGTTGGCAATTATACTGAATGTAGTTGACCATATTTTATCATCCAAGAGATAATTGTTAAATATATTTTTTGCTACAATTCGATCTAACTAACTAGTTTTGCGAAACTCAGTGTTCCTAAATCTCCCTGTGAAGGAACAGACCATACTAGGGGGTCTATGAAAGAGATCAGAGATTATACCACTTAGAACCTACTACCTCCCCGTAAGGCGACGGTGAAGGCGTTGCTATATCATAGTAAAGCATTAATTTGGTTTTAAAATGGTTGCCCATTCGTCAGCGCAGAGAGTTGAGGGCTTTGTCGATGTTGTTTTCCCTACTCGAGTAACCCACTTCTCCTTCTTACATAGTAAAAATCTTCGTTCCACCAACAATCGTCTTCTACGATGTCCTTCTCACCGCTCTGGTTTCATTCACACTTCTTTCTTTGTACAGGCGGTTTTTCTTTGGAATGCGCTCCCTCTGAACATCAGGATGGCAACCAGTCTATTATCATTTAAAGTGACGGCGTGGGAATATATTCGTAAGAAGTTGGCAGAATGATCCCAGCGCTGATTCGTATTCTCCCCTGCCAATCGTTATTTCTCGTGACACTTTTATTTTGTTTATACGTAGTATGTATGTATCTCTGCATCACCTAAGGTTGACTGGTAGAAAATGCCTCAGGCATTAAGTCTGCCTTTATACAGTTTGTTTTTTGACTTGTGCATGTTTTAATAATTTTCTATGACATCGGTGGCTGCAAACGATGACAGCGGGGTTTGAGTTTACGAGTATATGGGTTCGATAACGCTCTCTAAGAAAACACACTAAATTACTTTTATAAATAAAATTTTAGTGACGTCATTCGACGGTAATTTGCGGACGCTACGTGTCGGCCACCGTAGTCTTAGGAAACCCTTGCTTGTTATCAAACGACAATCTGTCAACGTCACAAAATGTCAACGCCGCCGCAGCATAATTAAGACGTGGCCATAGTAACGGACAAACTGCGGTTGGCTGATTGTACTTCCTGAAGGTGGTATTCCTCAAGCCTGTATTATTCACAGGTCTCATCTCTCAACGATTGAAACACGTATTTGATGATTCCAAGTGAGTTTTTCGTGGGTTTAAATCAACTAACATTTCACAAACACTATCACTAGCATTTGTATTAAATCATCACTGCCGTGTGAAAGAGATAGAACATAAATAAACAAATGTGAGAAATCAAACGACCTAGTTTTAAAACCGGACGTAAGAACTTCAACCGGAATCTTATTTATTTACAACTAGCTACGCTCCGCGGTTTCAGTCGCATAAGTCTCGATAAAAAGTATCCTATGTCGTAATCTCTGGATTACGACATAGGATACTTTTTATCGAGATATGGTCTACCAATTTTTTTTATCATGGTCAATTTTTTTTTATCATAGTCTACCAATGTGCCAAATTTCATTCAAACCCGTTCAGCTGTTTTAGCGTGAAAGCGTAACAAACAAACAAACTCACTTTCGCATTTATAATATAATATTAGTTAGGATTATGCTAATTATATGCTATTATGTTAAATTTTATTTCAACATTCCCATGAAGTCTAACCGATACAACCCACCTTTACGCGTGCCATTTGCTTCAACCAATTATAGGCAGAATTGGCTGCCCATGCCCTCTCGCTCCGTACCATGGCCTGAACCAGGGTAAATGTCAACCTTGCACTGTAATTTACTGCAAATATTATTTTCAATTAAAAACTGTCCTTCCATGAAACTTCATGAGTATTTATTAAATTCATAAATCTAGTTAAAAAGGCAAAGGAATTAGATGTAACAAGGAATTTAAAGTAATAGGATTTAGAGTAATTCAGTTAACACGACTTGCGGAATTGGATCCATTATCCGAAATAAATTTCGTCGAATGGAACTTCGGAGTTGATGAGATGGACCTATTCTTATTGAACGAAGAGATATAATTTTCTATATCTGACGTAGAACTGGAAAGATTTGATTCATAAACTTCGTGATACTAGAAATAACTATAGATTTTTATTCAATATGATGGTTTCTAGCTAGGCAACTTAAATCCAAAAATAAAAGAACAAGCTCAATGTTTTTGTTCATCTCTTGAAAACACATAAAGAAGGGAATAATGAAATCAAATATCAAAATCATAATTGGTATTATTATTCCATTAATTTCTCACTGCAAGGCAAGGCCTCTTCACATACAGAGGAGGCACGAGCATTGGTCACCGCACTTGCTCAAGACGGGTTGACGATTTCAGTCTTATATTATCAACTATAAGTCCAGAATGATGCATAATCCAAGAATAACAGCCGTTGGTCCCAGCTATCATTCGTGGATCTTTGGCAGTCGTTACGAGTCGTCAGAAGCTCGAAAGTCTGACAACATGTCTTAGCAAGGGGTGTCGTATTACCCAGTAACTGGGTTGTGCAGGGCAGATTGACAGTCACTCCAAGTAAAATACTGGTATTCAGCTGCAACCGGTTAGACTGGTAGCCAACCCCAACATAGTTGGTCAAAGGCTAGGTAGATGGGGATGATGATCAACTCTATTTTAACCCAGTACCTTCAGATAGGAGAAGAAAAGATTTGGTTTGTGCTAACTCTCAGACTAAACATGCTTTTGCTAATAGATTTTATTTATTTTTAGGGCGCTACTTGTATAACCAGTTTAACAGAGTGCTAAAGATTTATAGTTTAAGTTATAATAGGTGTAACTTACTAGTACAGGAATATTTGTCAAAACTCAATTACGCAGACACGAAAAAACTACTAGAAGTTTTAAAATAATATCTCTATCTACCTACTCTATTGTAAGCCTATTCCTTTAGCTAATTAATAATAGTGTCCACTTTATCTACTTTAATATTATTTGTTAATTTATTAAAACATAATATATCTTACATAATCTAGTTGTAAAAATAATATACCCAAAGTGTTACTCTTTAAGTCATTGAAAATATTATGTCTTATTTTTAATTTAGCTAAGTAATAAATCTATTGTTGTCTTCTTTTTAAATGTTTGATGTAAATTAATGGCCTGAAACACAGGTTTTTCATAAACCTAGATCAGGCAGGTCTACATTACAGTTAGAATTAAATTTTCCCTGATTGTAATTAATTTAAATCATAATTGTACTTTACTTTATACTTGAATAAATTTTATTTTATTTTTTTATTTTTAACTTACTATAAGTCCAGGTGTCCTCACGATTTTTTAAAAATCATAACAGCTTACGATTTCCTTAGATTTGGATTGTAGATTCAGTCAAATTGACGAAGGCTTGTGAAAAATGTGATTATTGAATTATCTCTGAGTTATCGTGTTTTATTTCTTTTAAAACCTATATTTGCTCTTTCACTCCCTAGGTGTAAAAAAACAAAATTTCAAAATGGAAGGAAGATTTCGGAAACATTCATATGTTTTCATGTCTAAATCATTTTCGTTTTCTTTTTCGGCCGAAAATAAGACAAAAGCCGAAGCTTTTTCGTTTTCGTTTTCGGCTGAAAATTTATTTACAAGTTGTAATAGGTATGTGAACAAAGACTTCCTGGTTATAAGAAATCAGAGTATTCAAGGAAAAAGTTGAATATAAAAGGTTGCTTGTACACTATTTCATAGTTAATTAATAAAGCTACTCCGGTTTTTTAACTGGCAACGCAAAACAAACAAGTTTAAAGTTGGTCATCTTTTACAGATTTTTTAAACCATGTAAATTAATTTTTATAATAAAAACAAGACAAAATCTTTGAGGGTTCTGTTACTGACATTTTTAGAATCTGGTTTATTTTGTAAGGAAGCATCTTTTAAAATTACTTTACGCCATCTTCCGATAATCCGATGCAAAACCCAGGACAAGATTCACAAATTGCACTTTGACTTAACTTCTGAGCATTGTTTTAAAGCTTGTTCATATCCATTATATATGTTCAGAGATATGTGGGCGAGTATTTTATTCGAATATTTATTTATTTATGAGCCATATGAACTAAAAAAACCTTTGCTACCTTTACTTAACAAAGTAAAGTCAAAGCGCGGTCTGTATATCTCACTCTGAGACTCCTTAGAATCTCATTTCGGGGACATCTGAAATATAACGTAAAATAGTGCTGAAATACGAAAAAAAATCAAAGGATGTAACTACTGAAAATCGGGCTAGGTACTGTAAAACATTATGATTCCAGTGTTCGTTTGATATAGTTGCCAAGAGAAAATCTCAAGTGTCATTGTGATTTTCGCATGCGATAATTTATAGAAAATCTATTTTTAGAAATAATCTAGTCTGTAGATTTTCATGATTTATGTTTCCAATGGTTACAGTGCAGATTTTTTGTGGAAAAAAAATCATAGTTCTATTACTTGATTCATCAGTAACTTTAAATATCGAGAAAATTCTCGGCGTTTGTACCTTTATACTATGGCCAATCAGATGGCCAATTTTCTTGAAAAAAGTTCTAATTCAAGTCGCAATATCATCTCAGAGACAATCAATGTCAAAACTTGTAAAAAAATTAAGGTTTTGAGAAATTTAACTGAGGTCTAAATGCAAACGTTCTTAAAATTACGGCAATTGCCTCACTGGTTCCAAAATCTCTTAAGAGACTTTTTTTTTTTTTTTGGGTGGGAAATCATCAAATAACTTCTCCCGCTCTGGGCGGAGCGGGAGGGTGTGTCAGACTCTTACTGACTAAAACCCACCCGTATTCCTTCCTGTTGCCTGTGTTGCCAGGGGCCTCGGTGACCCATAAGTACCTTCCCGCGACACTGGCAGGCATCGGCCCTAGTGGAACCCTACTTTTGTCACATGACATCTCTTTGAGGCGCGCGTGGAATACGACGCGCCGTCGACCCGGGCCTGGTCCTTACCGGACGGTGAGATACCCATTGCTCACCGTCCGCAAGCCCGCGCCTACGGTGGCCGGAAATCCGCCCGGGATTCCCGACGCCCAGGGCGTCTCCTGCGGCGGCTAGGGGCGAGAGGGCGCGAAACGTGCCTTTCCCTCAACCGTCCCGCCTCCTCCTTCGAGAGCATTACTGCTTCGCAGAAGAAGGTGACGGCTGCCCATGCCCTCTCGCTCCGTACCATGGCCTGAACCAGGGCCGGCTCTTAAGAGACTTAATGATGACATAGTCTAGAGTTGCTTTGATTGGTTGAAAATCATCAACAATGCATTCGACCTTCAAATATCCAAGTAGCTTGCCCAAGCTTATTACGCAAAAAAAATGTATGATTGATTTTTTAATGATTATTTAATGATGTTGATGTTAATCATTACCTATTTTACTTAAAGTAACGTTTATAAATAAGGGGGTTAATATTTATGATATTTTTTTAAAGTAGTCACTTGTGTCGAATAAAGGCACGTGCAGACTAAAGCGATATCGCCCCAGTCTGCGGGAGCCCTAAAAGGAAGGCATTTGAAAAGGACAAGGATTAGTATCAATTCTTACAATAACGTTATGTCATTGTCTATTGTCTTTTCAACAATAGGATTTAATATTCCATAAATGATTGCTTTCCACATCTATAATATACGTAATTGTAACAACGAGAACAAGGAAAAATAAATTTAATGTTGTAATTAACGCATTAGTAATGTAAGGAAATACATAACATTGTTTTTTTGGAAATGTACTAAATAAGGACATACCTATATACTGAAGCGAACTCCCTCCAGTATGGAGGAATGTTCATAATATGTCTTAAAAACAGAATGTATGTAAAATTACCTCTTAAGATAATAATGTCGTCTGTCTTCCTCCTCCTGTTTAAACGGTACAAAACAAGTCAGTACAAAACATTATTTATTAAAATGAACGATAATTATTTACATTGATTCTGATACTATTTTGAGACCGCTTTGGACCACTAATCACTAAATGCATTTAGCGCTAAATTAATTTTAAACATCGTGCATTGTACTATTTTTGTTAATCGTTTAGAGATGCCAGAAACAGAATCATATTTTTAATAAGTTTAGCGTTAAATGTATTTAGTAATTTTTGGTGCAAATGGGCCTTAATCTACTCTAATTATATTTGACTAAATAAAAAACTTTTATGGATAAACTACATAACATTAAAATATTAACTAGTCGAAACAGTAGTTATTTTTGCCCTGCAATAGTTTGAATCGAACTGATGAAGGTAACATTAACAATTTCCTGGTAAATGAAGCAGTTATTGCAGTTTTTGAAAACGTTGATGCAATGAATACAATTAGTACCAGTATTGCTAATAAAACAGACCTCATTTTCAGCGGTAATCTTTTAGGGGGTTTCAACACAAAACGACTACTGCTATGAGAATCAGAGCATCTGTTTTTTATTCAAATGAAATAAGTATACTTACCCAATGAAAGTCAATGAAACAGATGTTCTTTCTTAAGCCACTTTAAAGTTGATCCTAAAGTAAATAATTGATATTCAAGAAGATTCTTTCAGAGTAATCTTCCATGGGTGAAAGTAACGCCCTAAAGGATTGACAATAAATGGAAAGTCAGCCCGTAGAACACAAGTGGCGATTTAAATGCCTATTTCTCGGTCTTGGCATTTATATAACATGAATCTGTTTTATCTGATGAAATTGGCATTAAGTAGTGGCTTTCTGGGTCCATCTGTATCACATTCCTAGGACGGCCATCTTGGCTTAGTCTTGTCGGCGGAAGGTCGTAAAGAGGGATATCATCGATATCATCGTCAGTTTCTGCGCCAGAATGCCTATTTTGTTTTGGACTAGCGACGGTATCGTATAAGGACTGGTCCAAGTGGTCAGGTTCGGGGCCAGAATGCCTATATCTCATTGGATTTGAAACGGTATCATACATGGTCTGGTCAGGTTCAGGGCCAGAATGCCTATATTTCATTGGATTTGGAACGGAATCATACATGGTCTGGTCAGGTTCAGGACCAGAATGCCTAAATCTGATTGGACTAGGAACTGTATCATATTCGGTCTCTGAATCGCTGTCATCTTCATTTCGGTCACTTTCTAATTTATCTACTTCAATTCCTACCTTGTCTTTACTTTCATCGGGTTTTGCTCCATTCTCGGTTTCGTTTGTTGTTACATTCTTAGTTTCTTGTTTAGTTTCGTCTTTAATTTCCAGTTTAGTTTCGTTTTGTGTTTCTGTATTAACTTCTTTTTGATTTTCCGTTTTGATTTCAGGTTTTTTTAATTTGAACAATCGTGACTCAACCTTAAATTCTGCCTTTTCTTCGTTTTTATTCTCTTTTTCAGATTCTTTTACATCTTCACTCTTCATTCCAAAATTAACGTCCCTTTTTTCAAACTTTAAAAGATCGTTCAGATCCCTGAAACTTGCGGAATCACTTTTTTGCACCTTTTTCAATACTTCTTTACATATTGCGTCCATTTGTCCTTTATGCATTACCGGTACTATCGGTCTTATAGGTCTCTTGGAAAAAACGATTTTCGAATCTTCAAGGCGGGTTGGTGTTATTGGGTCGCTAGCTCTGGGCTCACTTATTTCTATGATGCCACTGTTTACAGTTAGTGTGCTTCCATTGTTTTTGTTTTGTTCATCGTAATGAACATTGTACAATGGTGTAACTCCTGTTGACTCTTGCCTGACATACTGTTTATTGCTAGCTTTGAATCCAAAAATCGATTTCTTCTCAAAAGCTAAGTATAAGGCTACCGCTAGAACAACTATGGCTATCAACATAAACAACATTGCGAATCCAATAAGATAAATTGAGTAAGTCGGTAAATGTACCCCGTCTGTTCCATGACCAACACAAGGGTGAGTCTTATACTCGCCCGTGTCTCGTTTGATACGAGCTAAACCTGAAATTGAAAAAAGATGGTAAATTATTTTTCGTGTTTTATTAAATTATATTAATGGTGTTTCCATTACGTTATTGTAAGTATAATTTATAATTAAATTGATGATGGATTTCCTCATCAAGGTTACCACTGTTTTAAAAATCTTTACTATGACTTATAATTAAAGTGATGCCTATCATTCTACAGTAAATTTGTCTCTCAATAGACACAAACGAGTTAAAAGGTCGGGTAAACTTCAGTGGATGTTGTATTGAGAAACAGTATCAACATAAATACATACAAATAAAAAATAATAATAAGGTACTTACTTTGTGGAAATTCCTCAGTTATATCAGGAGAAATAATAGTAAAAGCCTTAGAACTAGCACTAGTTAGAACACTTATTATAATAAATATATAATATAACTCCATTTTGCTGAATAACGTGTAAATCCGAGCATATTAGCTACATACTAAGCTCCATTATTCCTGCAGTGACTCCATTAAGGAAAAAAATATTTGGTAATAATAATAACTTCGTAACAAAGGAAACTTAGAACTTTATTCAGTGGTAATACAGTTCATACTGCTATGTTTTAGTAATTAAATGTATCATTACATTGTTTACGAGTGAGTGTGACAGTCACATAGTTTATTAAATTATTTGTGTTGATAATTAAGTTTGTTTAGTGTTATTGGATTTGCTACTAAATTGAAATTGTTTGACGGCTGCTGTAATCTTGTAAGCTCATAATTATTGTACCTACGCATTTGTTTTGCGTTCTTTATTTGGGCATTCATTGTGTTTATACTTGCATAGTTTTGTGGAATATAATATTGCCTCTAGGTACCATTATCTAGCAGAATAGTCCATATTAAGCAGTCAAAAGCATTGGGTTCAATCACAAAAGTACCTACATTTCGTTATTATTAGATATTTTTTAATAACAACCTATGAGTAAAAATCCAAAGGACAATGGGCTTTGCTTGGAGTTTCTCTACGAGATCGAATCAGAAATGAAGAGATCTGTAGGCGAACCAAGGGAACCGACATGTCCCGAAGAATTGGCAAGCTTTATAGAGGTAAAAGGTTCTTGAGTGGCGACTGCATACCGGAAGACGTAGCGTTCGAGGGCCTCCCACACCTTGTGACGGCCGCAGGAATCCTCTGGATGCGAGAAGCACAGAACTGGTCGAGGTGGCGGTACTTGGGGAGGCTTATATCCAGCAGTGGATGTATTTCGGCTGAAATTATGATGGTAAAGATGAGTAGCGATTTAAAACTTTCAAAACTAATTACTCAAATGATCTATAAACTAAAGTAATAAGTAATTAACGCTGTTAACTAGGTGTGAATTTTAATCATATTAAGGGAGATCTATGATGAATCACGTGCCCTCATATTCACACAGAGAATAGCTAATAGAGTAATTTCCTTCGTAATTATTAGTTTCCGGTGGTCTCAAACTTGTGGACTGTGATATCGTTGACAGCTGTATTAAATTGTTATAGGATGTTAAGGCGCTGACAAAAAGCAAAGGACCAAAGTCTTAAGAAAGGTATTGCCAAATCTGTATAGTTTGTGGCGGAAAAAATATGTTATATTTGAATGTATTTCTCAGAACTTGGTTGTTACCAAAACACGTTTGGATGAAAAATCTCGATATAAATTAACGGTAAACTAACGTTTTACCTTGAGTCCCAATGCAAACTATCTGTATTGCCGGGGTCGCGGGAAGGTACAGAAGGGTTACCGAGACCCCTAGCAACACAGGCAACGGAAGGAACACGGGAGGGTTTTAGTCAGTAAGAGTTTGACACACCCTCCGAAAAAAAAACTGTATTAAATATCAACGTACGTTACGTATTTAATTAATAACAAGAATGACTTATTTGAATGCAGAACTTGGTTGTTTTTATCCAACTGCCCCAGAAGGAGGGTAATGTTTATTTTTTATTTTCGATTACTCAACTCAATTTTGAGTAAACTCTCATGCATACTGAGGCGATATCGCGGGCGCGACAGGCATGTTGCTGCCTGTCGCACCCGCGATATCGCACTAATCTGCACGAGCCTTCAATAGATAATTTTAATCAATATTTTGTATCAATGAATTACAAGCGTTGTGTCATCACGCTTTTCTTTCTTTTCTATGCAGTTTGACAGTGACCGCGGCTTAGCTGTTGTGCGGCGTGCGTGTATGACCAGCGGGGCCGTAACAAAATATCATTAGCAATGGGTCTCATTTTGTCAACAACATCCATTGCGTTTTTCACGTAGTTGAACAGAGATTTTTTTCGAACATATGAATAAGCAATAAGATCAATAGATTAGCAATATGCTTCGAAATCATTCAAATTGTGATTGATAATAGGGTTGAATTGATGATCGTAAATAGGGTGCTGATGGGTGAAAGCAAACGAAGCAAGAGTCGTATGTGAGGATCGTAGCAGGAGGCGTTCTGTAGGTCCTGCCTGTTTTTTGTATGTATTAGAGGTTAGATACTAGAACTAGAATTAACTAGATTTCCCGGAATTTAGTTGTGACGCTCATCCATATTGGTTATTTGCGGAATTTGAATGATTAAATGACTTTGGTATTCCGAAGATTTTCTACTGAGAAAGTGAGTTAACTTAGGTACGGTTGGTTAGGTATTATGCTTTTCTAATAAATTCGCGAATTATGTTCAAAAAGGCTAAATACACAATCTTCTTAATTTTTAACAGAGAGATTATTAAATTCATAATCACACTAAGTTTGGCTAATAAGTACAGAAACAGCGATGTTACGAGGTAGAATAAAATAAAATAAAACCAGTCAAAAGAAATTAAAGAAACAAGGCGAAGAATTTGTGCTGAAGTTTTTAAAAACGATTATTTAAGAGTTACAAAAAGATACTAGGTCTTACTTACTCGTAAGTCGTACCAACTCTTCTTGTCCTTTAGGCTCAATTTACGTTGCCATGGAACGAGTTTGTGTACGAGGTAGAATAAAATAAAATAAAACCAGTCAAAAGAAATGGAAAAGCAAATAAATCTGGGAACAAGTTTTCTTTTTAATTTATGTCATCATCATCTGCCTATACTTTTCCCAACTGTGTTGGGGACGGCTTCCAGTTTAACTGGATGCAGCTGAATATCAGTATTTTAAATGGAGCGACTACCTGACCTCCACAACCCCTTTATAAGACTGGTTGTCAGAATTTCGGGCTTCCGATCCGTAACGACTGTTAGAAGCACACTGTTACGAATGACAGCCAGGACCAACGGCTTAACGTGCTTTCCGAGGCACATCGGGGCTCTATATGTAATGGATCGTCACCTATCCACGAACCGACCGCGGCAAGCGTAGCTTAACTTACGATCGACCCGTGCGTGCGGCTGTTATTATTAAATCACTTTCTTAATAGTCAGTCCTAGTTTAGAAGTCAGGGTTTTTCACTCTGGAACACCAGCTTAAGCCATTTTTTTTCCTTAGATCTAAATAATGTAAATGCGTTTTTGGAGAAATAAATAAATAATAATTATTATATTAACTTATTATATATGTGCCAAAAATAATTATGTTAAACTCAAAATTACCGGCTACTTTAGCCGAGCTAAAAACATTGCGTGGGTAATTAATATGACGCGGTTAATAACAGCAACCTGTTAAAACTTCTCCTTTGTACGGCAACGAATTTTTTTAATGAAAATCTTCCCTAACTTGATATGTTGAACTAGAGTGCTGAAGTTTTTAATGTGGAAGTACGAGTAAAACCGCTTTAGTAACCTACCTATTGAAAACTCTGGCTCCATCAAGTTTAAAAAAAGCGAAGAATTTGTGCTGAAGTTTTGAACAATAATTATTTTAGAGTTACAAAAAGATACTAGGTCATCTTACTTACTCGTAAGTCGTACCGACTCTTTTTGTCCTTTAGGCTCAATTTCCGTTGCCATGGAACGAGTTTTTGTAACGAAATTGTACATAGCAAAAATAACTTTATGTCAATTGTGTAACGTACAAACTAGATACGAGCTTGTAATTGCGAGAATTACCGAAAATGTGCGAGAATTCTTCAGAGAACGCTCGACCTGTTATTTGGCTCGTATCCAAGTACGTTACACTATTGACATAAAGTTAAAAAATTAAATTGAGCCTTGTTGGCACGAAGCTGTACGGGTCAAATTTAATTAGCTAGCGAAACTCCGCTGACGACATGGGTATCGATATCTAAACATGATAAAACATAAAATAAATTAATTTGATGATGTGTTTTGAGTTATCAAGCGCCGGTAGTGAAGTCACTAAGTTTTATAAAGCCTAAAAGTATAACAGCAGTAAACGAAATCAGAAAAAAATATATTATATTTTTCAGGATATATGCTAGGTAGATAGTGTATTGCAAAACAATACACTATCTACTAATACAACGAAGAATTAGCATTGCCATTCAACGTGGCAATGCTGCCAGTCTTCTGGGCACGTTTCCGGATGACAGCGATGCGGACGAATACTTTGACGCCTAAGTGTCCTTTTGTTTTTTGTATTAATTTGTATATATAGTTAGTAATTTAATTTAGTGTCTAACTAGTGTAAATAGTTAGTAGCATCAATATTGTATATTTACAAAATGGTTCAATAAATAATTATATTTACAGAAATAATACAACTAATTTGATACGATAGAAAAAAAAATCACGAACATACCTCTAAAAATTTCTTTTAACGATTAAAAACCATACTAATATACATGCAATCATTTCGTTTTTTTGTCAGATAATGCTACAAGCAACATATTAGCAATCAGCATTTTTATCCAATCAATAGATTTTTTGTATATCTCGTAGATAATTGCTTCATATTTTGCAATAGATTACCAGCGTTGTGTCATCGCGCTTCTCTATCTTTTCTTTGCAGTCCGACAGAGACCGCGCTTTAGCTGTTGTCAGCCTCTTAAAATATCAGTTTTTTTTTAAAGTAAACTTCATAGGCGTGATGGGTATCGATATCTCAATACGATAATAGAGATTATATCAACTCATACTTCAAGTAACAACATGAACAGTTGTCATTGACCCAAAAAAAATCATCAATTTTTTATTTTTTTTATTATGATATCGATACCCTGAGTGCGTTACGCTAGCTAATTTAATTTGACCCTGAATAAGAAAAGGTAGCTCGTGCGTGGTAAAAATATATTACACGGTCAGCAAGGTGGTAGCGCAGTTGATTACCCAGGGTGCTCTGTATGAACATGTATTGAACTATCACCACTCGCGGAGGCCATTTTATTACACACTAGCTGCTTCCCGTGGCTTCACCCACATATGGCTTTTTCTTAAATAAGTTACTCCTTATAGGTAACATCAGCTATCTGCCATTGAAAGTCCCGTCAAAATCGGTCCAGCAGTTTCGGAGATTAGCCGGAACAAACAGACAAACAGACATTTTTTTTTGTTATGAGTATCGTTTATACTTTCATATGCATTTAGTAAAAAGCTATTGTTTTGACATTAGAATCAGACACTTCAATTTTATTGTATTTTATTCACTGGCAGATAGCTGATGTTTTATGTTATAGCTTACTTTTATTTTAGAAAAAGCCACACGGGCAAAACCACGAGCAAAAGCTATGTATTTAATACTAACTGACAGTTAATAAATACTTGCAAGGTTTAATATTAAAATATTGCTTTATGTAATATAAATCGTTTAGGAATTTCTCAGTAGCAGCCCGGAGTCTGGATTTGTGCTCGATTGATGACAATAGGCTTACCCCCTATTACAACTGACGCAGTTCCTCACCGGACACGGCAGCTTCGGGAGGTTCCTGTGTCGGATAAGGCGGGAGGAAACGCCCGGGTGTCACCACTGTGTGGATCGCCCGGAGGTCACGGTGGAGCATACGGTGGAGGTCTGCCCGGCTTGGGCAGAGCACCGTCGTGTCCTCGTGGAGGCGATCGGTGGCAGAGATCTCTCGCGTCTGGCCCTGGTTCAGGCCATGGTACGCAGCGAGAGGGCATGGGCAGCCGTCACCTCCTTCTCCGAAGCAGTAATGCTCGCGAAGGAGGAAGCGGGACGGTTGAGGGAAAGGCAAATTACGCGCCCTCTCGCCCCTAGCCGCCGCAGGAGACGCCCTGAGCGTCGGGAATCCCGGGCGGATTACCGGCCACCGTAGGCGCGGGCTTGCGGATGGTGAGCAATGGGTAGCTCACCGTCCGGTAAGGACGCGTATTGTATTCCACGCGCGCCTCAAAGAGATGTCGTCAGCACAACGGTAGGGGTCCACTAGGGCCAATGCCTGCCGGGGTCGCGGGAAGGTACTTATGGGTCACCGAGGCCCCCGCAACACAGGCAACAGGAAGGAATACGGGTGGGTTTTAGTCAGTAAGAGTCTGACGCCCAGAGCGGGAGAAGTTATTTGATAATTTACCATACACAAAAAAAAAAAACCCTATTACATAGGACTGAAATACATATAACTGGCAAAATAAAGGTACACACATGTGTGCCATAGTACACCTCTGCCTTACTCTTCCGGGAATACCGTCGTGCTGCTATGTTTTAAATCATGAATCAAATGCTTGGATTACCTACGTAGCAACGTTTTCCCACTACAATGCGAGAGTGGGCACTTCAAGTTCTTGACATTTCTTAGTTCTTTTACTCGTAGAAGGCCTTTTATGTAGAACTTGGTCTTTAGGGGTTTGGATAATTTTGTAAGGTACTCTATTTCAGATAGGTACATCATACCCACGTGGGTATTATGTACCTACCTGAAATAGAGTATTAAATAATACATAATATACAAGGTGAATTTAAAAACATGCTACAAATCGAAATGGGAGATTGTACTCATCATTATGAACAGCTTTTGCTATGGTACCAAACCTGAAATCACGAAAAAAAATCAGCTGTTCGCTACATTTATGTTCGCTTAGCTCGTCAAAATGTAGGGAACAGCTGATTTTTTTTTGCAATTGCAGCTTTCGTCCCTTTGTAAAAGTTGTTCATAATGATGACTAAAATCTCCCATTTCGGTGTGTCGCATGTTTTTAATTTCAACCTGCTTATAGAGTTTATGAGTAAAATATTGTATAGTATAGTATTATATTATATAGTATTATTTCAGGTTTCAGGTTTCAGGTTTTTGTTGGGTGGGAAATTATCAAATAACTTCGTGTGTCAGACTCTTACTGACTAAAACCCACCCGTGTTCCTTCCGTTGCCTGTGTTGCCAGGGGCCTCGGTGCCCCTTTTGGACTTTCCCACGACCCCGGCAGTCGGACCTGCGTCAGGTGGAAGGTGAGGACGCCGTGGCATCTCTCTAGCCACTCCTCAAAGAGGGGACTTATCGCCGCAATTATGGCGTGTTAGTCTGAATGTACTTGCACCCCAATTGCGCAATCACAATTCGAAGGATTTTGAAGGAAATTCTTAATCCAAAAATTGCTTCTTCGTAATATGTTTGAAAATTCGTCTGCTCGACGACGTATATCCTAACTAGTAATATAAACGCGAAAGTGAATTTATTTGTTACGCTTTCACGCTAAAACGGTTGAACGGATTTGGATGAAATTTGGAAAATGGGAGACATGACTTTTTATCCCGGTAGTACGTTAAAAAGCTAGTAACGTAAAAAGCTAGTAACGTAAAAGCTAGTAACGTAAAAAGCTAGTAAGGTTAAAAGCTAGTAACGTCAAAATCTAGTAACGTAAAAAGCTAGTAACGTCAAAAGCTAGTAACGTAAAAAGCTAGTAACGTAAAAAGCTAGTAACGTAAAAAGCTAGTAACGTCAAAAGCGAGTAACGTTAAAAGCTAGTAACTTAAAAAGCTAGTAACGTAAAAAGCTAGTAACGTAAAAAACTAGTAACGTCAAAGCTAGTAACTTAAAAAGCTAGTAACGTAAAAAGCTAGTAACGTAAAAAGCTAGTTTCGTAAAAAGGTAGTAACGTAAAAGCTAGTAACGTCAAAAATGTTGTTATTATTCCGACGGAGCCTCTGAAATGCGTTAAAAATGGTATCAAAAGTATCAAAACAAAGACACAAAAAGTAACATTAAAAGAACATTCATATTATGCTAACCCCGAAATTTTCAAATCCACGCAAAGCAATATTTCACAAGCCTTTTGCTTTTCAATTTCATTTCATTAAGAAGGAAAGGCACGGCAAAACACGGCTTATTGAACAATGTTGTACAGATTACTGTGCAACTTTGTTCAATAAGCCGTGTTTTCATTCGTGGTGCCATTAGGCAGCGGCAGACATATTGCTGTTGCCAGTCAACCTTATTACATTGACAGATTGACGTAATTCAGTTTGTTTCTACATTTTCTGCTTAGAAATTGTAAAAGAAAACCAAACAAAAACGAAATATTGTGAAGTAGGAATCTTGCATAATGATAAATCTCAAAAAAATAAATTGGTCTGTCTTATGAAAGACGTTTCAGCATCAAAAAATCGAAATTCAATAAATTAAAAGTTAAAAATATTGCAGAATTTCATCTAATTACGCATGTACTGTTAAGTATAGTGTTTAATTAGGCGGAATGCCTCTCTTATTCTACACTAGCGACCCGCCCCTGCTTCGTACGGCTTTTACGACCTGACAAAACATCGACATTTCTTTATTATATAGGTCATACCTACTTATAATCAGCCTATAACGTTCCCACTGCTGAGACACAGGCCTTCTCTCAGTGAGAGGGAGTGGGCTATAACGTAATCCACCAAGCGGGCCCAGTGCGGGTTGGTAGATGTCACATGTCTTCGAATTTTTGGTTCTAGGACATGCTGGTTACCTCACGCTGTTTCCCTTCACCGTTTTGAGAGCAGTGGTGATGAAATAAATTACACAAAGTAAAGCGCCTGTCTGCGTTCGAACCTACAACCTACAACTCGTAAGTCACGGCCGTTACCCCTGGACCACCACCGCTTTCCATATTATAAGGCCTAAAATCGAGTCCTCAATAGGTACCAATCCTAAACTATTCGGGTTATATATAAAAAGTAAACGAATGAACAGTAATTTCCCATCGAGTATGTCTTATGGTAATAACAGAAGTGATTCAGGGGGAGGAATTTGTGAGCTTTTTGCTAATTACTTTCGCGCAACGTTTCTAGATGCTTCCTCCACAAGTCACAGCTGTAGTTCGACCGGCTTTGTTTCCAATTGTGATTTGAGTACGATTGAAATTGACATAGCAAGCGTTCATAGACATTTAAAATCCCTTGACTTAAGCAAATCTGCCGGTCCCGATGCCCTACCTGCTGTGTTCATGGTTAAGTGCGCCGAGGAACTAGCTTCTCCTGTATCACTTTTAATTTCAAAGGTCAATTTCTGAAGGAATTGTGCCTTCTTTATGGAAGTCTGCTTTTATATCACCCATCCATAAGAAGGGTCCTAAAGAAAAAATTGAAAATATAGACCAATTTCAAAACTCTATCTGCTAGCTAAAGTATTTGAACGCATAGTTTATAATCAGTTTTACAGCAGTGTGGTTTCTAGCTTGAGTCCTCAACAACACGGGTTTCTGAAAGGAAGGTCTACAGTTTCTAACTTGGTTCTGTTCACAGATTGTATTACTGAGCATATGGATAATGGATCCCAGGTCAACGTAATCTATACTGATTATAGCAAGGCGTTTGATAGGATCAATCATGACATTCTACTGAGGAAGCTTTGCGATTTGGGCATTAGGGGAGACCTATACCGATAGTTTTCTTCTTATGTGCAAAATAGGACGCAAGCAGTGGTACTCAGTGGCTTTATATCCTCCTGGTCAGTCCTGGTCAATTATACCCTCTGGTGTGCCGCAGGGCTCCCTTGTGAGTCCGTTATTATTTGTGCTTTTCATTAATGATATCGGCGAGTGGTTCAAACATTCTAAATACCTAATGTTTGCAGATGACATAAAAATCTATACTTCAGTTAAGATTTTAAATGACGCTAGACTTTTGCAGGCAGACGTATCTAGATTCGTGAACTATTGTAGAATAAATAAATTAGATCTTAACATATTGAAGTGCTTAGTTATCACCTTCACCCGAAATAACCTATCAATCATATTTAGCTACTCAATTGCAAATCAGCCTTTGTCTCGAACTCATGTTACCAGAGATCTTGATATTCTTCTGGACAGTAAGCTCACCTTTGAATGTCATGTCGACCATATCGCCAAAAAAGCATCCAAAGCTCTGGGATTCATTATCCGTAATGCCAGTTCCTTTAATAAAATGAAAACATTGAAAATTCTGTATTGTGCTTACGTCCGTAGTAATCTCGAATATGTTAGTTAAATTTGGAATCCGAATTATGCAGTGCATTCAGACAGATTGGAACGAATACAAAGGAAGTTCACGAGATACTTAGGTTACAAATTTAAAATCCCTTATCTGCAATGAATGATCCGCTCGACTCCATTTACTTCTACTTGTAACTCGGAGAAATATATCTGACATACGGTTCCTAGTTAAAATAGCACAATCAAGGATTGAATGTCCTGAACTTCTTTCTAAGCTGTCTCTGAATGTTCTACCTCAACATTCTCGTTTGAAAAATATTCTTCATGCTCCTTACGCTCGCACAGTTTACCGTAGTAATTCTTATTTGATTCGCTCAATCAAAGCATTTAACCAAATTGTCAAGATCGAACACTCCTCAATCGATTTGTTTGCAAGCAGCTTACCGTCCATTTCTACTGTTTTATGCAAACACTATACTTTTTCTGATGCATCCTAATAGTGGTTGCGCATGCATTGTTGCCTATGCAGGTACTTAATTTAATAGTTAATTTAATGTTATACTTAGTGGTATGCTTATTGAATAATTATTCAATTTGAAAACTTTTACAACAATACTCTATTGCTAACTGTGGAGGCTTGTAAATGGCTTGTCATAAATCACCACACTATTACTTCTGTAATGATAGCTGTAAACCACCCAAACACAATAAAATAAAAAATGTAATTAATGTACTATACATATAAACCTTAAGGATTACTCTTACACGGAGTCTTTACTTACCTATCTTGTGTAATACACACACACACACACACACACCATACACACACAAACACACAGCACATTTATACATACATTTTTACTCTTTGTATACCATACAGTAGAATGACACAGTCCACTTAAGATAGTTTTTGTTGATCATTGTAAACCTTGACCGTAAACTACCGCTTAAGTAATTAAGGCGCTGATAAGACCCAATTGTCCAAAATAGGCTTTTCTTAAGAAAAAAAATTGCCAAATCTGTATAGCTTGTGGTAGCGGAAAAAATATATGTTAATTTTGAATATATTTCCCAGAACTTGGTTGTTACCGAAACACGTTTTGAAAAAAAAATCTCGATACAAACTAACGTTAAACTAACCTCTTACCTTGAGTTCTAATCCAAAATATCTGCATTAAATATCAACATACGTTACGTATTTAATTAATAACAAGAACGTCTTATTCGAATGCAGAACTTGGTTGTTTTTTATTTTAGATTACTCAAGTCAATTTTGAGTAAATAGAGAATTGCTTCATATTTTATAATAAATTACAAGCGTTGTGTCATCGCGCTTCTCTTCCTTTTCTATGCAATCTGACAATGAAAAATGAAAATCCTTTTAGTAGTTTAGAAAAACAACACGGTCACACAGACAGACATGAAAAGCAACTTTAATCCTAACTTCCTACCTATCCTAACTAATCCTAAGTAATATTATAAACGCAAAAGTGAGTTGTTTGTTACGCTTTCACGCTAAAACGGCTGAACAGATTTGAATGAACCCGCCCCTGCTTTGAACGGGTGCCATCTACTGATGTGGCGATATGTCAAACATCGAGATTTCTATGATATATCTAAGCAAAATATTAAAGTATTATTTATACACAAAATCCATAGTGAAGTTTAGAAGAAGTATGCGGTCATACCAACAGACACGAAAAGTGATTTTCTTATACAATGTAATATGTATATTATGCCAAAAAAAAATGTGAACTGAGTGAAGTGGGTTAGGTTAGGTTAGAACTGTAACACCGCGCGCGAGCTGAGCGAGCGCTACTTCCAAGTTGCACGCAGCTAAGCAAGCTATTTAGTATTAACGTCAGGTGCGTTAAATCGGAAGCAAGTTTGATACCAGTTCATAGTTTGTTGGTTTCCCATAGATACATTATATATTATCGAAAAACAATGCGTTAAATTGTAAATAGTTTGTTACAGTTAACAATTTTTCGACAGTTTATAATCTAACGGAAATAATACCGATAGATTATAATAAACGACAAAGTTCATAATTACACGATAACATAATATATACATAGATAGTATAAATGTAGATATAATGATCCCTTATTCGCCTATTTTACAGCTTACACGAAAAAAAGCGTCGACTTTATTCTTCACAAGGGACCATTCTTAGGAGGAGAATTAAATGAAGTGTCAGTAATGAATTGACACTCAATGAATCGTAAGTAGATTAAATGATTTATCTTCATTTATTACCTCATTTTTTCTATTTGCCTCTTGTTCGTGTATTGATATCTTGCCAATTTTGTTCGAAAAAAGTTTCTGTTGAAAATTATATGTTTATTCATAATACTTAAAATGGTACATACCATGTGGGAACGATATTACGACGAGAAATTAAAACACTGGCAACACTAATGCATAGAACTGTTTTGAAATAAATAAAAAGGAGAGAGATAGTGTTTTTTTATCATAATTACGATTAATTAGTGGACGCGGACCCAGAGGCCGATTGTAATCCTTCCACGGGCCAACCAAATACGTAACTAAAATTTACCATCGGATGTTCCGTAAGTACGAGTATTCTCGTAAACCTTTTATCATTTTAAGACAAATTACCAATTCCGCGACTAATCCAATCATATTTTTTACTGCAGTGTTTTATATTTTTTGATACGATGTTTTTTTATATAATTCTAAATTAATATACGTGTGAAAATGGGGAAGCAGCATTTTTATTTCAGTACAGTAGGTACTAAAATAAAAAGCAATGGGTTCGCCGTCCAATAAGGACCAGGCTCGGGTCGACGGCGCAGCACAAGTGTAGGGGTCCGCTCAGGGCCGATGCCTGCTGGGGTCGCGGGAATTTCTGAAAGAGATTCCGTGTCCTCTGGCAACGCACTGGCAACGGAAGGAATATGGGTGGGTTTTAGTCAGTAAGAGTCTGACACGCCTTCCCGCTACGCCCAGAGCGGTAGAAGTTATTTGATAACTTCCCAACCAAAAAAAAAGAAAAAGGTATTAGTACCTTTTTTAGCAATTTTTTGCAATTGGGGTTCAGACCATTGTTGGTTTAGACCAACAATGGTCTGAACCCCAATTGCGTAACAGACGTTCCATCACAACCCAAAGGATTTTGAAGGAAATTAAAACTCAAACTCAAACTCAAAGCATTTAAAGGCACTTTTGAATTGTCAAAGAGTCGGTCAGTTAGAAATATGAAGCTAGTTGCCCATTCCAAAGCGTCGTAGGTAAAGGTAAATGATTCCTAATCCATTGTTTCATATTAATAAAACATTCGTCTCCTCGACAGTGGAAATAACGCAAAACGAATTGTTATTAAAATTGTCCAAAAATGGTTTTGCCTTTGTAAGTGTGTTACGTAATTATTTATTTATACAAGGTGTCGTTTTGCATCCTCATCAAATTCAAGGAGGTAATTATGCTAATGATTCTCGACACGAATCAGTAATAAAAAAGTAGGTTTTTTTTTTCTAATTTTCGGAAATTGGCCTGTGTGGGATACGCATGTTAAAACGCGGCCCTTGTGATACCGCACTGTAACTGCCCTTTTACACACAACGCAACGGGGTGATTCTGTTCTGTGAAAGTGGTGTATTCTAAAATACTATCAAACTTAAATAACTAAAAAAACAAGTAAGTATTAATTATTGAGCAGGTATCGTAATTTTATTTGATTATATATGTATTTCATAGCAGTGTCCTGAAATTTGATGAGGATGCAAAACGAGACTTTGTATATCTATACTTTATTGTACACCACAAAATTACTCCGCTGTTCTTTCTGAATAAGAAGCTA
This sequence comes from Atethmia centrago, assembly GCA_905333075.3. Classification (NCBI taxonomy): domain Eukaryota; kingdom Metazoa; phylum Arthropoda; class Insecta; order Lepidoptera; family Noctuidae; genus Atethmia; species Atethmia centrago. The sequence continues at coordinate 11,072,110 of HG995386.1, read as the reverse complement.
ATGGTGCGTAAACCTAGGTACTTCAGGAAATAGTTTTATTCAGTGCAAGTAAGTGTCTTGCAGATTTAAGGAGATATTCATTACAGCCAAAATTACATTACGAAATTACATAAAATTATAGGGTTTTCGTACAAGTGTACGGGCGGCGGGATCCTTTGGCTGGAAGCGTCAGTCGCTCACCCGCGTGAACCATACGACTGTGACCGACGAAAAAGTCGGCCTATAATCTCATGTCATTTCACGTCACTAATTTCGTAATGTAATTTTGGCTTAAGAAACAGAATGTAATAACTTTGCCTGTAACAATTTGCTACGTCATTTGAAACGAGATTATCTCGCAAATGTTGAGGCTTTTTCTCTTGTAAACGAGAAGACTGTTACACTGTAATGGTACTTAGATGGTACTTTAGGTCTCTATTTGAATAAATTACTAGTCGTTGTATGTAAAGGCGCACGTAACAAACATATTACTTTTCAGAGCAGTTTATAGCAAGCTATTTCTGAAATTATTTCGTTTACTGCACACGTGTAGATTACACTTACAAAAAATTACATAACATAACATCGCGCTTGTATTCCTCGAAGAGTTAGGCAGAGGCGTACCTATAAGTACACCCACATTTCGCCAGTTATATTGAAGTCCCGTGTAATAGTGGGCGAGACTATTGCCATCAACCGAGCATAAATCCAGACTCAGTCTGCTCCTGAGAAACTCCAGATGGAAAAACCCAATAACACAGCCCAACCCTGGAATCGAACTGTAAGTGACTTAGAAATCTTACTGAGTTTACTGACTTTTCTTGAAATATACTGCCTCGTTGATCTAATGGTCGCAAGGCAGATCCCTTGCAAACACTAGATCAACGAGGAAAAAAAAATACTGCCCGAATATTAGGTGTCAAGGTAGTCAGTATACTGAGCTTCTATTAATCCCTCTTGGTCTATTTGCATCAATTTAAGTACCTATCAATCACTATTATAATTTCATAAAACTTTTTACAAAAACATTGACAGCCGAACGAATGCAACGCAATGCGCCTGCGTTCGTTCGCTTGTCATACACAATAGACAGAATAGTTTATGGCATGGACAAGTGAAGTTCGAGCGTCGGAGTCAATCGTAATATTTACTGTACATCTACATATATTTATTTATTTCTGTATTTTATTCATTATAAATTGTCTTATTATTAATTGTTTTATTTAATTTTTATTCCCCTGGTGGGATATATATGTTGTGTCCGTAGATGTGTCCGTGGCATTACAGCGGGCCCTATCAGAATACCAGCGCTGCGGTATTTATTTTTTAAATATCACAGCATCATGCTGAGATAGGAGCCTTTTGGCATCGCACAAGTCGATTTTATTGAATTTCTTTGTTGTTTTTTGTTTATTCGAAGTTTAGTTTTAAATGCTTCTTTTTTTTACTTTTGTATTTCTTGTGCGTGTCCCAAATAAAATATTTTTCTTTCTTTCTTTCTTTTCTTTCTAAACTCAGTAAGTTTTCTAAGTTGCTTTACGGCCTTCGCCATAACATTATTGAACTGATCTTTTTCTGAAGGAGCTCTGTGGGCAGTATTACAACCGCACCTGTTTCTACCACCACCGCGGCGGTACCGCCACTGAGCAGCGTTGCTACGTTCTTTTCTTATTAAGTTAATAAATTATTTGTTTAAATTTCAGCTCCTCATGGATAAAATACGCTAACTAACTTATAATAAAAGCAAAATTTGTTTTTATTTACAAAAAATGAAATGAAATGAAATGAAATGAAATTGTTTATTCTGTAAATAGGATATGAGAATCACTTTTACACGTCATATTAAAAAATAAGCTAGATGGAGTCGACATTTCCTATCTGACTACCCCTGAGAAGAAATGGCGAAACAAACTCAAGGGTCAAAGTCCCGGGTGTCACCACTGTGTGGATCGCCTGGAGGACACGGTGGAGCATACAGTGGAGGTCTGCCCGGCTTGGGCAGAGCACCGCCGTGTCCTCGTGGAGGCGATCGGCGGCAGAGACCTCTCGCGTCCGGCCCTGGTTCAGGCCATGGTACGGAGCGAGAGGGCATGGGCAGCCGTCACCTCCTTCTGCGAAGCAGTAATGCTCGCAAAGGAGGAGGCGGGACGGTTGAGGGAAAGGCAAGTTTCGCGCCCTCTCGCCCCTAGCCGCCGCAGGAGACGCCCAGGGCGTCGGGAATCCCGGGCGGATTTCCGGCCACCGTAGGCGCGGGCTTGCGGACGGTGAGCAATGGGTAGCTCACCGTCCGGTAAGGACCAGGCCCGGGTCGACGGCGCGTCGTATTCCACGCGCGCCTCAAAGAGATGTCGTCAGCACAAAAGTAGGGGTCCACTAGGGCCGATGCCTGCCGGGGTCGCGGGAAGGTACTCATGGGTCACCGAGGCCCCCGCAACACAGGCAACAAGAAGGAATACGGGTGGGTTTTAGTCAGTAAGAGTCTGACACACCCTCCCGCTCCGCCCAGAGCGGGAGAAGTTATTTGATGATTTCCCACCCTAAAGGGTCAAAGTCTCTTTTAAAGTCCAGACATAATCTTGGTCAGATCATGTGAGGACCATGTAGATCTATGTCTGAAATGGTCTTTTGAGGAAAGAACCACACAAATTTGAGTGGACCTGTCCAGTCAGTGCAAGCATTTGTCAGTAATCGTGTAGCTCAACTCAAAACTTAAGGAGCTCAACGACTCGACGAACAATACCAAGGAAAGGACAATTGGTTTGGCCGCATAAAGAACTCAAAATGCCAGACCATAATTAAAACTAAGAGAAAAAAAAAAAAAAAAAACAACGAAATAAATAAAGATGACCCACATAGTGCTCACATTCACAATAATTAAAGTAATATAATACTTTTCAAGGTACATACATAAATATTCACTTAATTTTGCTTATAATATTCATCAATGTCAATATGTACATATAGTTGTACATAATGATGATTTTGCATAATTTAAATATCAAATTTAATGGTTTTAGCACAAAGCTTATCAGAGCGAGCAGCTCAATCCCAAGCTTTTTTGTCTTCTAAATAATCTGAAATTTTATAGTACCCCTTTTTACAAAGTTTGGTTTTAATACAGCTTTTAAATCGTTTAATGGGTAAATTTCGAATAGCAATAGGAAGTTTGTTGTAAAAGCGTATACATTGACCCATGAACGAGTTGCCTACTCTGTGGAGGCGAGTGTGTAGTACAGCAAGATTATGTTTATTCCTGGTATTTAAACTGTGGATATCGGACATTTTCTTAAAATTTGATATATTTTTGTGTACATACATAAGATTATCAAATATATATTGAGAGGCTACAGTCAGAATATCTATTTCTTACTCTACAGCTTCGAGCTAAAATTTAACGAATTTTTCAACATTGTCTGGATGCCCGGTATATTACGGGCAGGGGAGATTATTGTGCCACCTATTGATATATAAACTTCGCAACAATATTGAAAAATAAGGAAACATTTATTTTCATTTTTTCAAAAGTATATTATTTATTATTATTTTATTTCTAGAAAGAACTTATTTTATATGTACGAGTATTTAACCATTTTGCAACCAGATACACCACTATGCTGCAAGTAGACGGTTTAGGTCGATAGTACCCGCATAGATTGGAATCGCTTCGATACAGCTACGTTTTACTGAGGATCGTTCATCGTTCGTCCGTTACAGCATCTGCATTAAGGGTTGGGTAATCGCCGTTGACCTTGACTATACAAATACGCATCCCGCTCACACTGCACCGCCGCGTCTTTCGGTTTCATATGGAACATTTACTTTTAGTAACGAAAATATGAATAATCAAAAGAAATCACAGATATAATGATAGATAATATTAATAGTCTCTTCGTACGAAAAAAAATGTGAACATATCTTAAGTAGTTTGAAAGTAATATCGTTTTTTATGCTTAGGGTCTACCCTAACTTCAGGAAGTAATGTCTACATTACTTCCTTAATGTATTTCATAAAGTATTTTACTACAATACCTAAATATTCACATATATGATTAATGTATATGCGTATATGTTCCGTGTGGTGTCGGACGTAAAGAATAGCACCATCTCATTTCTTCCCATGGGTGTCGTAAAAGGCGACTAAGGGACTTACTAGAGAATGGGCAGCAGCGTTCTCTATGCATTTTAACACCATACTGCGATCGCCAACCCGCCTGCCAAGCGTGGCAATTATGGCAAAACCCCCCAATATTGGGGGAGGCCTATGTCCAGCAGTGGACGTCTTTCGGCTGGAATGATGATGATGATGATGATGATGTTATGCGTTCTAATTTAACGTAATTTTTGGCATAACTTACTTGCATTATTATGAAGGCGTAATATAAAATAACAAATCTAAAAGTCACTAAACTCATATATCAGCGCCTTAAAGTTAAAAAGATAAATATCTTTGTAGTAGGGTTTGATCAAAGGAGAATCTGCGGTAGGGAAAATATTAATAAAATAATAAAAATAAAAAGCAATTTAAACCAATAAACTTTAATTTCTCTTACTATCGTCGTAGGTACCTTACTATTTAGTTTGAAGGTACTTGTTAGATAAGTTAAATTCAATGGCAGAGATACTTAAACTAACTTTATTGATCTAGAACTAGTACAAGTCTAAGATAAAGTTCTTCGGATAGCGCTTGGTCTTACAAATGAAGAAACGCATTTCGAAGTGTGGTTAAATAATTCGAAGAAAAAACTGATGAAAGAATCTTCTCAATATTCTGTCAAAAATCGTACTTAGCCTTAGAGTTTCATTAACAAAGAAACAGCCTTATCGGTAAGTACTATATACAGGGTGACATTGAAAACATGCGACAAATCGAAATGGGAGATTGTACTCATCATTATGAACAACTTTTACTAAGGGACCAAAGGGTCCCTTAGTAAAAGTTGTTAATAATGATGTATACAATGTCCCATTTCAGTTTGTCACAAGTTTTCAATTTCAACCTGTATACTACTAAGTATAATAGTAAAAGTGTTTGTACAAACCTACTTACACAAATAAAATCATTTCATTTCATTTCATTACAGAAATAAAATATATAATATTTATATTACATTAACAAAATAACAATAAAATTTATTTATTTCAGGTAGGTACCACATAACCCATATTATAAACCATGTTTAAATTATTAAATAATAAATACAAAATCACATATAAATAAATACAATATAAATACATCATCCCCACACAAGTTAGAAAAATTAACATAATTACTAGCGAATCGTTCCTGCTTCGCTCGGTTTTTGTGATTTGACAAAGATTTCTTTATCACATGTAAGTTTAGTATTACTTAAGTATAAGTTAGTATAACTTAACTTACACATAAACCTTCTGGAATAAATAATGGTGAAAACGACATTAAATCCGTTGCGTAGTTTAGAAGAATGCATCGAGGTCACACAGACTGACACGAAAACCGACTTTTAATTTATGTACAAATTATTTGAAAGGATATTCTAGTGTCTGTCCCTTTTTTTTTGGTTGGAAATGATCAAATAACTTCGCCGCTCTGGGCGGAGCGGGAGGGTGTGTCAGACTCTTACTGACTAAAACCCACCCGTGTTCCTACCGTTGCCTGTGTTGCCAGGGGCCTCGGTTTCCCTTCCGGACTTTCCCCCGACCGTGGCAGGCATGGGCCCTAGTGGACCCCTACACTTGTGCTGACATCTCTTTGGCGCGCGTGGAACACAATGCGCCGTCGAACCGGGCCTGGTCCTTATCGGACGGCGAGCTATCCATTGCTCACCGTCCGCAAGCCCGCGCCTACGGTGGCCGGAAATTCGCCTGGGATTCCTGACGCCCAGGGCGTCTCCTGCGGCAGCTAGGGGCGAGAGGCCGTAAAACTTGTCAGGTTTTGATACTGACTTGTCTTAATCACTGGACACTTATTTTTTTATTTATCTAGTGTAGATCATTAAATATAATGAAGAAACCACTCCAGATGTAATATCAAACGATTCCCACTGAAACAAAAGCGCTGAAGAAGATGACATAATGAAACCCAAGGATAACTTTGACCTTTTAAAAGTTAAGCGAGTTGTACAGCGCCTAGAGTAACTTTAAACTCTGCACGGGACCAAATAATTGCATAAAGCAAGCGTTGGGCGATTTTCAACTAAAAACAGTACACAGAGGTCATTAGGAAAACCTTCCTAAATAAATAAATACAATGTGTCATACTCAGAACCGGCGTGCGTGACCCAGATGTATAAAAGTAAACGAAACAAAAGGATTATGTAAGCAGCGTAGCAGCCGTAGCAGGTGGCGTTCTTTAGTTTCTGCTTACCCCCAAGGGAAGAAAGCGTCAGTTTATGTACGTATGTTTGTTTAGGAAGAAACAAACGGTTCATAATCATAAATGAAGACAACATAAATATTTACCACAGGGAGTGGTACGGTCAGTAAAAGAAGAATAATAACTAGATCCAAAATAACAACCACATGTGGCAATTCAAAATTGGGTCATGTTGATATAATTTTCGTTCTTCCTAATTAATGTTAATATTAGTGTTAAGATCGACTGCCCCTTTCGTCGGTCCATTTCTTTTCAGCATTTAATGTAATAGCTAAGAGTTTGTATAATCTGAATTTCACATCTGTTTTATTATTCATCATTTCAGCCATAAGATGTCCACTGCTGGACATAGGCCTCACCCAAGCACCACCACTTCGACCGGTTTTGTGCTTCCCGCATCCAGCGGATTCCTGCGGCCTTCAAAAGGTCATGGTCAGGTCCACCTTGTAGGATACCTTCCAACGCTACGTCTTCCGGTACGCGGTCGCCACTCCAAAACCTTTCAGCCCCATCGGCCATCTGTTCTGCGAGCAATGTGCCCTGCCCACTGCCACTTAAGTTTTGGAATCCTTCGGGCTATGTCGTAACCTTGGTTCGCCTGCGGATTTCTTCATTTCTGATTCGGTCACGTAGGGAAACTCCAAGCCCTCTGCATTGTCCTTTGAGTGACCCATTGTGAGCGACCCTTTTATTCTTAATATTTATTTAATACTTTAAGTACACAGCTTTATATACAGGGGCAAACTTAATGCCGTTTTCCACCAGTCAACCTTTAGGTGATGCAGAGACAAAGAGTGGTAGGTCAATCTAGTCTAGCCTTTTCCAAACTACGTTGGGGTCTGATTCCAGTTTATCCGGATGCAGCTGAATACAAGTTTTATACTACCTCACCACCACAACCCAGTAACTGGGTAATACGATACCTCTCGGTAAGACTGGTTGTCATACTTTCGGGCTTCTGACGAGCCCTAACTCTGAGAGACTGTCAAAGATCCACGAATGGCAGCCGGGACCAACCGCTTAACGCGCTTTCCGAGGAACGGAAGAGTTTCGGTATGTAAAGATGGTCACCCATCCACGGATCAACTTCGACAAGCGTAGCTAAACCTGATGGATCGACCCGTGTGGCTGTTATTACTTAGTTATGAGCTCCTCAAACCGTGGTAGCAAAAACGAAAAATTTAGGAATAAATATTTATTTAAATAAAAAAATACATACACATATACGTATTACAAACTATATTGTAATATTATGCAAGAATAAAAAAAAACTGACATGATGACTGACTGACTGTATTAATCGACTTTTGTTGCTGACCACACGACTAAACTTAGTCCTTACGTTTGCAATAGTCTTCAAAACTAATTTTGAAGGGTACGTAGACCTTCATCAGAATATGGTTTTACACGAAATTATTTAACTTAAGGCTCTGTAGGGGGTGTAACGAAGTATCGAAGAGCAATGAAGTAGATATTATATGGAAAATGTCTGGGTTTAAGAAAGACTTACCTGTCACAGTACCCAAGTCGTAATATTTTGTTATTCTTGTATGATTATTATTTTTTTCTTATTGTGTGTTTTCATCATTAGTATTGGCTACTCTTTTACGTAATTCAACTTGTTTCCTTTGTATGATCTTCGTGTTTAGATTTAGATTTTTACCTTATCAAATTATGTACCTAGATTATAAGTGAATTATGTGGTCACCTATAATTGGAAGCGCACACTTGTATTTGTTGCTATTCTATGTATGCAATTGTGTATGCATGTAATTGTGTAGTTTCTGTTGGAGATCCAATAAATAATAAACTTAATGTTCGTATCTCTCTTATCGGTGCAGAGATATACAAGCTGTTATTGCAATAACTGAAAACCTGTTTAAATTGTGTTTTTATATAATCACTAGATGCGCCCCGCGTTTTCACCCGCATAAGTTTTGACCCCATGGGTATATCGGGATGAAAAGTATGTGTTATTCCTGGTTATAAACTGTGTGCCAAATTTCATCCAAATCCGTTCAGTACTTTTTGCGTGAAAGAGTAACAAACATCCATCCATCCATCCTTACAAAGTTTCGCATTTATAATTTTTTTTTCTTTATTTTAAGGGCTTTATCGCTGAGCGATAACGTCACCCTGTAACATCAGCACAATCAACTTAACCTAAAAACACTTTGTCATTCTGACATTAATACTTACTTTAAAACAGAAAATACCAGTGTGTACAGTATCCTAGCTTGTTCCGATAAAGGACAAGCCAGGATAGCATTACACTCTCCAATATCATATCTTTGATTAGTTGAACCAAGTAAATTAAATCGCAAAGCTTCATTCCGCACACACTCCATCAAAACATGTTGTACATCTTCGACTACTCCACATTCTTCAAAGTTGGGTGACGTAACCTTTTTTATTAGAAAACCAAACTTTCTTGATGGAATGTGACCGGAACGAAGTCTTAGTGCCATCACTAAATCCCTTCTGCTAAGCAGATTTATCCAACTATACACTGGAAGCTGTGGTTGGATGGTCTTGTACCATATTCCCTTTTCGGTTGACCTCTGGTTAAAGTATTCATTCCACACATCTGTACACTGTTGTTTTACTAATCTTATATAATCTGTATATAAAGGAGAAACGTTTACCGAAATTCCGTCTGACACGGCTTGGTTGGCCAAAAGATTTACTCTTTCGTTATCCTGAATCTGTACGTGAGACGGGATCCACTGTAAAACTACCGAGATTGACTTTTGACCTAATTTAAATAAAGTCTCCAAAATCATGTAGGCTATCGGTACACCTCGCACGGGCGAAGTGCAACGAGCCAAATGTTGCAGCGAACTCTTCGAATCTGATAGAATGACAAATTTATCATGACTAATTGAGTCAATATAAGAAAGAGCCTCAGCTATTGCAATTATTAACTCAACATGCATAATGGAGATACTCATATCAGAGTGTATAGCAAGTTTGACATTTGTATTTAATTGTGGATCCCAAACTGCAGCGCCACTACCAGCACTACTTTTAGAACCATCTGTGTAAATCTTATGGAAACCAAAATATTCCTCTTCTATAAAATTTGTGCAGATTTGTCTCAGACGGTTGCAGTCATAATGTCGTTTAGGCTTAGTTATAGATGGAATATTATATTTAATAGTCTTATGAACATTGATGTTGCTGACCCATGTCCCCAGAGAAAACATTTCAATCAACCTAACCGAGTGGACAGCAGAAGATTTAAGCTCATCGTAAATCGAGACCAATAGAGGTTGTTTTCTACCTCTCCAATATTGAGAATTATTCATGTTTAAAGTTAACGACTCAATCAAATTAACCGCAGAGCTCTCCCGAAAAGACATACATTTTAGACAGTATTTGCCTCCTAGAAATTTCCTACGAATATGTAATGGAGATAGATTTAATTCACTCTCCATCACGTGCATGAGGGTGCTTCTAATAAAGCCACCAATAACACGAAGAGATTTGTTTTGCGCTTTGGCCAATTTAGATAAATGGCACTTGTAACTACAGTCATACAAGAAGCTACCATAGTCTAACCTACTGCGGATTATGGAGATATATAGTCGACGCAGATGGTTAGGGTGAACACCCCAACCAGGACCAGCTAATACTTTGAAAATATTTATAAAATTTAAAACCTTTTCAACCAACTCATTAATATGTTTCCCCCATCTGCATTTATAATATTGGTAGGATTATTTTATTGAATTGAAAACTTCTTTATCCGCGTTGAGCGATAAGTTTTCACTTATGTTGGCAGTCCCCATGACTGCCTACGTTTTTTTTCGCGATTTCAGGTTTGGGCCCTTTGTAAAAGTTGTTCACAATGGCGAGTACAATGACCCCTGAAGAAGTTTCAGTTATTGCAATTAGTTGCATATTAGAAAATCAAAACTTTTCTAAGCAAATTTCAAAAGAACAACGTACAAATCAACAAAGTTTAAAATAACGATGGTCATTTGATCAAAAGTTCAGCTGACCAAAGTCTGGAATATCAATGTTTAAATTATTTATTACACTATTGACCAAATCGTTTAAAGGTCAAAATGGATTACAGACAATAAACGTTAAAGAATGTGTTGTGTGAATGAGATGTGCTTGAATTTGTCTGAAACAAATCAAATGTATGCTTACATATGGAACTAGTTAGAGTAGGTTAATTATTTTCAATAATGGTTTGGTTAAGTTAGGTTAAAACTGTGACCTCCTACGCACGAGCCGAGCGAGCGAAGCGAGCGGTGCCGCGGCAGCGGCCGGCGAGTGCCAGAAACGAATAGATTATATAGAAAAAAATATGAAAAAAAAAGAGATTATTGATATTTTAAAATTACATCTAGCAACTTTTGATCAGTCGTTCATATGATGTCACAAACATTGGGATTCTAAAATTTTTCTAAATAAAACATTTGGTCATTTAAATTTTGTTATTTCGTTTATTGTTCTTCTGAAATTTGCTCGAGAAAGTTTTGATTTTCTAATATGCAACCTTGCAATTACACCTTGTATAAGAATATTTATCTGCACGCTACCGCAGTAAAAATATTACCTAACCAATCAGGTCAGGTAGTATCTAGTCTGATTTCCCAGCGCGCGCCTGTCGTATCCGAAATGATATCTACCTACCTACAGGTAGGTTGTAAGTTTAGTATTTGATGCACATGCACTTCATGTACCCACCTGATGCACAAACACGGAGATAATTCCATAAGAGTTCCTTTTTTGCTAACACAATTGTTATAACTTTAAAACTAATATAACCTAGATTTCATACAGTATATGAGACGCTACTAACTATTAACACTAGGTACTATATTAAATTACTGACTAAATATACAAATATATACAAAAAACAAAAGGACATTTAGCGGTTGAAGTACTCGTCCGCATCGCTGTCATCCGGAAACGTGCCCAGAACACTGGCAGCGTTGCCGCGTTGAATGGCTATGCTAATTCTTTGGCCAAAGAACGATCCAAGCCTCTGGTCATGTGAAGTGTCGATCAGTCGGCGAGAAATTTCCTTAAAAACGAGACGCGCACTCGGGCCATGACCCGAGCGTTACGGGTCGTAACGCTCGGGTCATGGCCCGAGCGTTAGAGTCAGTCTGACGTAACAAAGGTGAAGTCGTGACTAGAATAATATTTTGCAAATGTCTAGCAATACTAAAGGCGTTAACGTTACATTCAAAAGATATTCACTACGTTTTATGTTTCGCTCGGTCCGACTGTCTGACTCAACGATATCTTTTAACGATTCCAATGTCTTTTGTCCTTTAGGAAAGATTCTACATAGCTTTTTATAATTTATTTTAGGTAGGTATTTAGAGCAGGGACATCCCTACGTCTACTGGAACCTGGCTTTTATCTGTTGCTGTGGCATTTACCATTGTGTTTTACCTACATAAATTTTATTTTGTTTTTTGTCTAGGGATTTTTGTGATACAATAGAACTCATTAAAAATAATACTTAAGTTACTGCTGCCCAAACAAAAAGTAGATATTAGATACTTAGTAAATATTTAAACACCCACTTGTATCTTGTTCATTCCACAAACAAACTCATAATTAACCTTAGGTTCAAAATAATGAACAACAGTCTCGCTCAAACAAATATGAGGTGAATAATAATAAGACAAAGGGCTTTCAGGAGTTTTCTTTTGTGCGTCAAAAATAGTAGACAGCGCTGAAACGTTTTTGAATTCAAAAATGTTTCAGTGCTGGCTAAAACAAAAAAATCTATGTGTGGCGGTGTCGTGCCCACAGACACGTGTTTTACCTGAATACGTGTACGTAATGGGTAATATTCTCTCTGTAACGATTTCTTTGATACTTTAGCTATCGGGTGGTGTAATTAAGTTTTGGGTGGAGATGATAGATATGTAACTGCAACATCAAACTGTATCCCCCGATTTTGTTATCATCAGGTTCTGAATTGCCTCCCACTATGGAAGCAAGTTTAAAGACTATTCTCGTCAAAAAACTATAATAAAAGTTATCAAGGTTATGTCTGTGTAAAGTATAATAGGATTTATACTATTTTTTTTTTATTTATTATATATATTTGATTTATAATTTTGCATTTATAATATAATACCTTACCTTTATTTTTCTTGTAATTTGTGGAACTATGTTCGTAGGGGATTTTAATGGTTATGAAACTTTATCTCAATAAAACCTGTTTCACTAATAGAATATCTAAGACATAATATTTAACAAAAGGTATCTAACCTTGTAACTAACGTCATGATTAATACGCAGTATGCACAATAGCTACTATGCAAACAGACATCTCATTCGAAAGGTGATTCATCTCTCTGAGGTAATCTAGTTGTACAAGTATAATGTGGGCCGAACCCGGCGGCACTGCAATGCCGGGCCGACCCGCGACGGGAGTGGAGCGAGCCCCGAACATCCCGCCAGCTTACAAAAATCAGTTTAATATACTGGTCCCTCAGTGAGGGAACTTTCAGATATTAAGCTGAAAAGAACAGATACTACACTTTGATCTTAGCCAAAAGGCCGAGAAGCGATACCATTAATCTGAAAAATCGGGATGGTCGTTCACTTGCGGAGAATCTTAACACCGCGATTCAGAAACGTGACGTCAGCGCACAGTGGCATCTATCGGTCAGCGAAGCTAGTTCGTAATATCAAGTAAGTGACGCACATGGTACGGTATATGTGATGGTGCAATAAAAGTAAACATTATTGACGGAAGTATAACCAAACTCGTGAGGATTATTTTAAAATCTAGAATTCTAAACAATAAAAGTGGAACGAATTAAGTATAAAAGCCCTTCTCCCTAAATAAGATTGTATTATAAAACAAAGATTAATAAGTAACAGATGGCCGAGAAATTGAACCTTACTAAAATGGCTCAAACAGACACGCATTTCATCATTGTAAAACATAATTTTGATAAAGATACTCACAAGCATGTTAATGTGTTTACATATATACAAAGTTACCTTATTATAATCAAGTATGAGAATGTATCCAAACTTTTAAGAGTCCCAAAAATCTACAATGAATATATTCTTGTAACGCACTTTGACGGTTTGAAACCCTTTGCGATAGCTTCTATTGTGCATTGAACTGAGGGTTTGATACAAATGAACCTATTGAATGAAATTTTATAGGGTGACACCAAGAAAAAATAACAATAGGTTTTTTTTTTATAAATCTTCAAGGTTATTGGACAATAAAAAGACAGACAGGTCACAAGGGATTGGGGATTTTAGAAATAATCATACAAAGAATATTGTAAGCGCGCCATATAAAATACTGTTATTCAGCTGCATGCAGTTATATAGGAAACTGACTTTAACATAGTCTGGAAAAGGATATGCAGATGATGATGATGATGAATGTTATAGAGAGTGTAATTTATTTATGTCTTTCGAAGTTATATTCTAAATTCAGTCATTTGAAAATTATAGTTCAAAGGCAGAGGCCAGAACTGGAATTGAAAACATAGAATAAGACGATAATGATGCTAAAGGTGCATAATAAAATAGTAATTACAGCAAGAAGACGTCTACCTGCTTTAAATACAAAGGGGTCCCAAATAAAGGTACATATAATAGGTACTTAGGAAGTTCTATTCAAATTATTATATTATACGAACTAACCGATTAACTATGAGTCACTCTGAAACATTGTTCGGGACCAAGAATACCTGAGAACAATAATGAATTACGGTCGTAGGAAATTCCGAATCATCGGATGCTACCATCATTTCTTCAAACAATCGATTTTCTGAATTCTTAAAGTATTCCATGTTTTATTAAAATACTTCTGATGAAACAATTAAATTAAAATCTGTATGTCCATCTGGGAATGTAAATGAAACGACCTCGTTTGGACATTTATTAGAATGTCTGTGCAGATTACTTCTCAAGTGGTTAGGTTTTAAATTATACGACTGCGTAGACAGTTACAATACAATACAGTATATTATTTTCTGTTACAACCACGGACATATGTATTTAGGTTGGTCCAGTCGTCAGATTAATTTCTTTTTTTTTCCGTTTTTGTATAATCTTACCTCCTTTTATAGGCTATATTTAATTTGGGATATGTCATGTATGTGATTTATAAGATTTTGCACCTAATTTATCACGGAAGAGCACTGATTTCCGAGATACGGGTTTTTAACTAGTTTGGATTTCACGTGTTCATATAGTTTTAGCCGTTTTCTCACTTACATTATTTGTATCCTAGTTTTTAGGAGTATAACTGTATTAGGCTATATTTTCCAAATAAACGTTATTATATCTTTTTGAAAATAAGAATGACTATGAATGAATAACTCATCTCAAGTAATATACTTTTGGTTATATGAAACTCCCAAACGCATTGATCGAAAACAGAAGAAAGGGAATAGCAAGAAAAATAAAATAAAAGAAAACAGAAGAAGAAAAGAAAAACAAAAGTGAAATAAAAAGTAGAAATAGCAGATCCTTGACTATACCACTTCATGGCGAGAAGGGACCTAACTCATGATTGACACACAATAAACCTTATTACCACACGATCGAAGTGGAACCTTACGACTGGAGCCGAGTATACGCGATTCAGCGTCACCGAACAAGAAGTTTTCGCATTCAAAAGTGTGTCCCAGTGGAAACTGCACCATTTCAGTGTCACAGTAATTTGGCATTTTTAATGGGGAAAGCAACTGTCAAAATGGCGCTGTCGTAGCTAGTTGCCAACACAAGCAATGAATACAATTCGAGAAGTGGTTTTAGTGGGTGGTGGTTTGTTGGTTGGTGGTGGATTATTTTTGCGAAAATTATTCCTTGTTGTGTTCATAAATACTGCGAAATTGGAGTCCTCCACTTTCCGAAAGACTTTAAAATTAGAACACTGTGGCTTAATTTGTAATTAACTAATTAAACAGAGTTTGAGGTTATGTAGAAAACATTTTGAAGAAAGCAATTACAAGGAAATAAACAATAGTAAGCTCTTAAAGTCTGACACTTTCCATGTCGAATATATATTAATTTAGAATATTTAAATCACTGAAAATAACGAAATAGTGAAGTAAAACCGAACTCATGAATGAACCATTGAAAGATCACGAAATGGAATAAAAGGCATTGAATGGGCCGAAGGGACCTAGCTATGGTCACGCCATCTATAAATAGCTTCCCCATTGGCATACAACGTGATATGTTACGTCTTTTGTATGGCAAAAGTTTTAGCTTTAATAAAACCGTTTTTCAATAGAAACTTTCCTATCCGTCCGTTTTGAAATGTCACGCGCGGTGACAACCAGTCGATTTGTGACTTGGCATTTTGGATTCTGGTTGTGCTAACTTTTAAATTGGTTTACAAATTACACGTAACTTTGGATCCATTATATTTTATTTTTAGTCACCAGTTTTGACTATTATTCAATTTGTTTTTTTTATTGCTGACCTCATCTAGTTTGAAAAAACCGGCTAAGTGTGTGTCGGACCACGCACAATGAAGGGTTCCGTAGTTGGGATTACTTGGGACGAATTTATTCCAAAACAAACTTAACATTGTAGTTGAAAAACCTGTTCTCTCATACATCGATATATGCCACGGTCAATTCTCCAACTGCAAATTTAAGTTGGTCGACTATAACTAGTTAACTTGTAAAGCCTACTTAGCCGTGCTAGTTTTCCTTTTAATTTCATTATAGGTATTACTGCCATGAATTTTTCACATCTCCATAAACAACCATATAACTGGCAGGGGGGGGGGGGGACACTTGACTCTAACAAACATTAGCACTTTAAGGCGCTGACAAGACCCAATTGACCAAAATAGGCTTCTCTTAAGAAAAAAAATTGCCAAATCTGTATAGTTTGTGGTTAAGGAAAAAATATATGTTAATTTTGAACATATTTCCCAGAACCTGGTTGTTACCAAAACACGTTTTGAAAAAAAATCTCGATACAAACTAACGTTAAACTAACCTCTTACCTTGAGTTCTAATCCAAAATATCTGCATTAGATATCAACATACGTTACGTATTTAATTAATAACAAGAACGTCTTATTTGAATGCAGAACTTGGTTGTTTTTTATTTTCGATTACTCAAGTCAATTTTGAGTAAATAGAGAATTGCTTCATATTTTGCAATAAATTACAAGCGTTGTGTCATCGCGCTTTTCTTTCTTTTCTATGCAATCTGAGAGTGACCGCGGTTTAGGTGTTGTCGGCGTCTTAATGTTTAATATTAAGCAAGTGTATCCTTGAATCGAAAAGTGGTGTTCACAGACCTACAATATTTTTGAACGGCCTACCCAACGATATCCCACACCATGGGGTAGACGAAAAAAAAAATATTATCCCCACATTACGTGTAAGGGAGGTACACTAACAAAGTTTTCAAGATTTTATTTTAGCACTTTATTGGCGTGATTAATATGTATACCTATGCCAAATTACAGCTTTCTAGTATTAAGCGTCTCTGAGCTACAGTGGGGTCAGGCAGACAGACAGACAGACGGACATGGTGAAACTATAAGGGTTCCTTGTTTACTACGGAACCTTAAAAATATGATTCACATGTAAAAGTGTTTGTACAAACCTACTTACAGAAATAAAATCATTTATCATTTATTGAAATGTAGTTTTATTCGTATGCTTTATGATAAATTACATAGATGTGACTTTATTAATGTTTTAACATCATTCGTTATCCATAATCATAAATAAAACTATAAATGCGAAAGTAAGTTGGTTTGTTTGTTACATTTTCTCGCTAAAACGGCTGAACGGATTTGAATGAAATTTGGCACATGGGTTGACCATGATCTGGGTTAGGACATAAGATACTTTTTTACTTCGATAGTACGTTCCAGTGGGATAATTTTCCACCTCCACACAGGTGCAACCGCGTGCAAAAGCCTGTCTGTTAATTTTTCACGTCTAAACCACTGAAACGATCGTTATGCAATTTAACAGAAAGGGACCGGGAGGGATTTTTTTTTAAACACTAAGTCAAAAAAATATTGTAATTAATTGGTTCTCAAATCGGGAAATACAATATAACTTACATACGAGGTAAACTTAAAGATACACATAATACTACATGCCCTAAAATAGTGAACACAGCATACACAATATATGAGATAGTTAAAATTAAAAAAAAAAAAAAATATAAATTAGCTAAAAGATAATATGCTGCCATTGGACTCATTATTATAAGTCGAATATAATAATAATCGAATAAGCACAGGCTCATATTTACTTATTAATGCTACTACTAGTTACTACTTTTACTTTGGCTTTGAAAAGGAAATAGACTAAGTCGTTTCCTGGATATTTGAATTTAAAAAATATGAGGTATAAAAAATACAAGCTGTTGTTTTGAACCTGCAAAACATTTTAAGAGGTAATTATGTTAGTGATTCTCGACCCGAATCAACAAAAAAAAAAAAACGATTGGATTGATAGATATATTTAAAAAAATACACGCTGCCTGAAGCGAGTAAAATAGGTGGAATTCGGTTCTGACAGTCGCCAGCCGCTGCCGTGCACACTCGCTTCACTCGCTCGGCTCGTGCATTGTTGTCGCAGTTCTAACCTAATCTAAACCTATCCATCTCTGTTCAATTGACCTACCCTACTAATGACTGATGATTTCGTACTGAAAGTAACCTATCCTATATGTATACCTTAATTTATTTCTCAGTAACAGCCCGGAGTCTGGATTTATGGCAATAGGCTCGCCCCTATTACATGGGACTTAAACATAACTGGCGAAATGTGGGTGTACTACAGGTACACCTCTGCCCAACCCTTCGGGGAAACAAGGCGTGGGAAACAAGGTGTTATTATAAAAACTTTTTTTTTTATATTACGTAAGTCAAGCAATGCATTTTGTCAAAGAATTTTGCTTTTCGTTGTTTTACCAATTAAAACAATTATAAAATATAAGTTTGTCAAACGAGTTATTTACAGAAAGAAAAGTTTAAAAAAGATAGTTTTATCCAGTATAAATTTACCTAACGGTATTTTTTTATGAGAATTGATGATTAAAATTTATGTTACGAAAGGGTAGACCGATTAGCAAGATTGGCTTCAAGTAATGGCATGCCTTTCAATATCCAGCCATTTTATACAGATTGCATGAGATCTATTATGCGATCATTGTTTTTCAAACTGGAGAAAACACTTTGACCAGAGTTCTCTAGAGCAAGGGGTATGGTATAAAACAATACAAGGAGAACCATGGAAATCACCACCCGACTCATGTTTTTTAGGCAAAACAAATATTGTGACAGCCCTCAGACTTCGTTACGTATCCCCTTAAATAAGTTCGCATATTTCATGAAAAAAGTTACTTCCCCCAACTGCACAGAATATGGGAAAGTGGAAGACATCCTTCACATCATGGTGGAGTGTGCCCGGAATGAAGATCTCAGAGCTGAGTTATTAATACAATTTGGTGTTGATGTCAAGGAGGTGGGTAGATTCTTGCATTCCCCTCGTCAGAAACAGCGAGGCTATTGTATAAACTTATGCGGATTGATAATCGAAGAAGATAGTTACTCTTATAAAAGAACTGTATTATATTTATAAAAATGTTTTTTTTATTATAAGAAAGCCTTACGAAACGACTTAGTATTGTTGGCCAAGCTCCTTAATTTGTCAAGGACAGCTAATGAGACGCAATTGATTTCCTATTGTTTGACACGGAATCGGAGTCGTGCTGGGCTTTACAGGTTAAATAAAGATTTAAAAAATATATATATGATTAGTTTTTTGTCAAATGACAGAACACCGGGATAATGATCAACATCATCATTCTCCCCATATCCTAATTTATTTGGGGTCGATGCAATATTATGTCTTGTCACAATACAGGTAGTAAAAAATGCAGCCTGGAGTTTATTGAGGATTCGTAAGAAAACTTTCGCATTTTTAATAACCCATAATAATAAGAAGACCATAATACCATTTACTGTATATTTTATTTTAAATTTTAGTATATTTTATTATAAACAAAACTTGTGTTAATAAAAAAGTTTTGTGCTGTCCTGTGGAACTTGTCCGCGGAAGCAACGGAACACCACGTCCTGCGGCCAAAAGTCTTGTTGCATGACGAGGGGCAGATAACAGTTCAGTACACGTATGACGAACGCCTTGAAGTTGACGTTCCGGTGCGATTCTAGTACGTGCACCCTCGGCGTGTATCTCGTCTTTTGGCGCACGAACTCCATGATGTCCTCCGCCTTAGTGGTGTAGTGCAGACGAGAAATCTACTCCGGTGTGTTCGGCTTTACGGCACGCAGGCTCACTTCGGGAAGAGCTTTGTCGCATCGGTTCTTGTTCATTCGCGATCGGCGCTTCTTTACACCTTTAATAAAGCTTGGCGTGAATGAGGTAGATTTTAAACAGCAGTTTTATGCTGTTCTTATCCTGTCTGTTGGGTTTTGTTATACAGTCAACTGTGTTTTTTATTAATGTGGAATACTCGTACCTATTAATATTTGGTTCGTTATCATACAGTTAAGTTGTAAGTGAACTTTGAATTGGTTTATTTTTAATGTTGCATAAAATTAAACCAATATGAATTATTTCTATTCAAAATTCACGTTAAAAATACTTGTACCATGCCTACAGTAATCAGTATGTATAATGATGTAATAATACCTAATAATGTGTGTGTAACTAATAAAATTCAATTATGGTATTATACGTCTCATTATACAATACAAAATAAAATAAATCTAATGTCACTGGAATGAACAATAATATGTCATTGATCAGACGGGATCTTCCAAAAAAGTAAAAGGTGTACAATACAATAAAATACAATCTATGTACATTTATATAGAATCACAATCAATATCAATTACAATCTATAATGTTTTTATTTTGTATCCAATGTTTCTATATTATGATTGTCTTATAATATTTAGGTATATAGTCATCTTAGTTTGGTATAGAATGTCGTATCATATATTTATATGACATACATATATGATACGACATTACATATAAATGAATTTATTTATTGACCTATATTTAAAACAGTTTTAAGGTTTCGTTTTAATCATGAAGTTTAAACTTGAAGTATTGATGATGATAGAGTTTGTACAGCTTCCCAACACTTCCACCGTAGGAAACAATTGACGCACGAGGAATTAAATATATATGCCATTTACATACTATAAAGCAGAACTTCTTCTTTTTCATTGCCTTCCTATGAAGTTTCTGACTGATTTTAAGGGTCGGATAATCGCCGTTGACCTTGGTCATACGCCGCCGTTCTGTTTCATTTATTTTTAGTAATGAAAAAAATCACAGACTTAATTATAGATAATAAAATAGTTTGTTCATACAAAAAAAAAATCATGAAAATATCGTAAGTAGTTTGAAATTAATATATTTTTTTATGCTTTGGGTAGACATTACTTCCTGAATTAATTTCATAAAGTATTTTACTGCAACACTTAAATATTCACAAAGGGAATGGATGTGTACGCGATCTTGTTTAACATACATTTTCGGCACAACTTACTTGCGTTATATCAAGGCGTAATAACAGATTCAAAAAGTCACTAAAATCATAATATATCTGCGTATTTTTCGTCTTAAGAGGCTGACAACAGCTAAAGCGCGGTCACTGTCGGACTGCATAGAAAAGAAAGAGAAGCGCGATGACACAACACTAGTAATTTATTGCAAAATATGAAGCAATTATCTATTTACTCATAATTGAGTTGAGTAATCCAAAATAAAAAACAACCAAGTTCTGCATTCAAATAATACGTTCTTGTTATTAATTAAATACGTAACGTATGTTGGTATTTAATACAGATATTTTGGATTAAGACTGAAGGTTAGTTTAACGTTAGTTTGTACCGAGATTTTTTTTCAAAACGTTTTCTGGTAACAACCAAGTTCTGGGAAATATGTTCAAAATTAACATATATTTTTTCCGCTACCACACACTATACAGATTTGGCAATTTTTTTCTTAAGAGAAGCCTATTTTGGTCAATTGGGACAAAGAAAGAGAAGCGCGTCTCTTTCTTTTCTATGCAATCTGACAGTGACCGCGGTTTAGGTGTTGTCAGCGTCTTAATCAGAGCGAGTCATACGTATAATGCGGTCTGCCGGGGCGTCGGTATTGATGTTTTCAGTACTAGCATTTCGAAATTGAAAAGGACTCTTTGTATTTTATTTTCTGATAACGTAAACTAATTGATTACAATTTACGCTGCTTGAAAAAAAAATTCAGTTATGTAACTGTTTTTACTTAAAACACTGTCTATCTTCTCAAATATTTTTGTTTTTGTTTATCTGTGAAAATCTGTAATTGGCCTTATTTTTGTTACTCTTTGTGTGAAAAAATGTTTAGCTGTAAGTTTTCCTAAAACTGTAAAATAAAAATAAAATAAAATAGCAACGGAGAATATGATCTGGTTTGAGAGACCACCAGTGAGACAGGGTGTTTTGGCGCAGCCTGGGAGAGGCCTATTTCTAGCATTGGACTGTAAGAGGCTGAGTTGATTGAGAAACCACCTTACAATGCAAGCCTTATTCATAAAAAAAAAAAACTGCCTACCTACGGAATCAGACGCTTGTTTGACCCCGCCACTCAGCGAAATGACCTACAATATCACTACCGCCAATGTATGTAGAAGATGTTCTTACAGTCAGGGATATTAACTTTTCAGCAAATTGACAACCTACTTCTTTTTGCCGTATTAGGTGCAGCGCAGAGGACAGACTTTTTGTGTGAAGGAGTGATTAATGAAAGTTTGTCAGCTAATAAAATGTAACCACATTGGTGTGTGCCGCAGACTCCTTTGCACAAACATTCTGTCTTCTGCGCTGCACCTTATACTAATTTATACAATCACAATTTATATTGTGATTTCAATATATAGGTACGCACAATTTAGGTTGGCAGTTTTGCTTACATAACATACACATAATCAGCCTATAATGTTCCCACTGCTGGGACACAGGCCTCCTCTCTGTGAGAGGGATTGGGCCGTAATCCACCACGCGGGCCCTGTGCGGGTTGGTAGATGTCACATGTCTTCAACTTTTTGGTTCTAGGACATGCCGGTTTCCTCACGATGTTTTCCTTCACCGTTTTGAGAGCAGTGGTTATGAAATAATTTACACAAAGTAAAGCACCCGTCTGGGTTCGAACCTACGAACTACAACTCGTAAGTCGTAGCCATTACCACTGGGCCTCCACTGCTCAGTCAGTCAGTTTTGCTTAATAACTTATAATTTCCCTGAATTTATTTAAGACTAGCTCCGCGGTTTCATTCGCATAAGTCTCGATCATGTGAGAAAATCGGGTTGAAAAGTATTCTATGTCCTAATCCAAGTAATGGTCTTTCCATTTGCCAAATTTCATCCAAATCCGTTCAGCTGTTTTAGTGTGAAAGCGTAACAAACAGATAAACAAATAAATTCACTTTCGCCTTTAGAATATTAGTTAGGATTTCCTTCCTAACCAATACGTCGTTCGATATTTAGTTCTATTCAGTAACAATAAAGCTATTTTACAAAAAAAAAGTTAAATTTTATTGTGTTATTCATCAGGCAGCAACTTGGCTATGTTAGTAATAAAATATAAATCATCTTTAGTTTCCAGATGCAAGCAAGAATACAATAACTTTCTTGTTGAATCTTCGCTTGGCTTGCGGAATCTTATAAAAAGGCAAGTTTTTAAGTCTTTTTTTGGTAAGAGAGACCTTTGAGATTACTTTGTTCGGTAAATAAATTAAATGTACCTACCAACTTACCTATTACTTGTACGAGTACCTACGCTTCATCGAGGGGATTTAATTATGAATCTAATAGAAATAAAAAAGTTATCGAGTTAAATCTGGATTATGGCTAATCGTTTTCTCGTGAAGCCAAGGCAAAGGTTATTAGTTCGTTGAAGTTTCTGCCTCTAGTGTAAAGACTTGAAACTGAAAACTAGAATAAAAAACAAACAACCACAGCTTTCAAGTACGGCCACGGTTTAGTCCATGTTCAACCACCACGATATTTACCCCCGACCATGTTGAACCCCTAAATGCTTCCATGTTCAACCCCTTTTTCAGTTTTGGTGGGAAATTATCAAATAATTTCTCCGACTCTGGTCTGAGCGGGAGGGTGTGTCAGACTCTTACTGACTAAAATAACTCCCGTATTCCTTCCTTTGCCTGTGTTGCCAGGGGCCTCGGTGACCCTTTAGTACCTTGCCGATACGCCCTTTTTTTTTTTTGATGGGAAATCATTAAATAACTTCTCCCACTCTGGGCGGAGCGGGAGGGTGTGTCAGACCCTCTTACTGACTAAAACCCACCGGTATTCCTTCCTGTTGCCTGTGTTGCCAGAGGCCACGGTATCCCTTTCGGACTTTCCCGCGACCATTCTCATTCCCTAAATTCCTGATCCCTCAAGAGGCTTTCATCGAACGCTATGCGGTAGACAAAACTGCCACCGTTGCTTTCCCTTACCTTCCCGCGACCCCGGCAGGCATCGGCCCTAGTGGACCCCTACACTTGTGCTGACATCTTTTTGAGGCGCACGTGGAACACACGCACCGATCTTCAAACCCCTTTTTTTTTTGAGGGTGGGAAATCATCAAATAACTTCTCCCGCTCTGGGCGGAGCGGGAGGGTGTGTCAGATTCTTACTGACTAAAACCCACCCGTATTCCTTCCTGTTGCCTGTGTTGCCAGGGGACTCGGTGACCCATAAGTACCTTCCCGCGACCCCGGCAGGCATCGGCCCTAGTGGACCCCTACATTTGTGCTGACATCTCTTTGAGGCGCGCGTGGAATACGACGCGCCGTCGACCCGGGCCTGGTCCTTGCCGGGCAGTGAGCTACCCATTGCTCACTCTCCGCAAGCCCGCGCCTACGGTAGCCGGAAATCCGCCCGGGATTCCCAACGCCCAGGGCGTCTCCTACGGCAGCTAGGGGCGAGAGGGGCGATTCCCTCAACCGTCGCGCCTCCTCCTTCGCGAGCATTACTGCTTCGCAGAAGGAGGTGAATGTTCAACCCCTGAGAGAACATTAAGTGCCTACTTACCTAGAAACTGATAAGTACTTAAAAGAGCTCTCGACAAAAGATAACCAGTGAAAATCTAGTAATGGATCATAATAAAGCTTGCGAATTGAATAGAGTCATGTATTTGGGGTCATACATAATACCGCTGACATCGTAAGTAAGAAAAAATATGACTGATGTCACTCAGGATATAACTCGTCCGCAGTCGAAACCGAAGCGACACACACAAACACATTTGTCGTAATGGAAATAATTCCGTTTCGTATTTATTTTTTCAATGCAAATGGCGAAAATTTCCATACATATGAGCATAAAGATAAACATGGCAACGAATACAATCACAACCGGTTCGGTTTGATCGGTTTGATGTTCTATTTGAAAGCGTTTTGCTCTCCCTAATATAAAGTGAGATACGCCTAACATTGAAACTTTCCAATCAATTAATACTTGGCACCAAATAGACAATGATGGAATACATTAAGATCTCCACGACTATATAGTAAAAGAATATGCTCTTTGGAAGGAGACACTTGGGTTATAAAGATTTATAATCATTTATATAATTTTATTATGAATTCTCACTAAAGTGACCGTCGTCATGATAGAGTTATAAACAATTTCATAATGACCCACAATTCTCTCTGTGTCCTAAGATACAGGATACCCTAGTTTAAGAGACAGAGTTTAATCTATTGTGTACAGATTTCTGCAGCATCCCAATGTTTTATGTAAATATTCTCTACCATAAATAAAAAAAAATAAAACTTAAAGTACAATATTATCTGTAGTTTTAGGAAATAAAGATTTTTATTATTATTTTATTAATTTAAGGGAACTCTTGTAGTCCATTATTAAACTCGTTCTTCATTACAAAACAGTATTTTAATAAAATCTTGACCTTAAGTTTTCAACATTGCCATGACGTCAAAACCGTATATCGCAAAAGTAGTCGATATAAGATCCATTACATTGATGGTAACGATAATAATTTTGATGTTTCTGTTATTATGATGATCGTATTTTAGCAAAATGTTTTAAAATCAACTCAGCCTTTCACAGTCCATAGCTGGACATAGGTGTCTCCTAAGTTGGGCCTCAACACCTAGTTCGAATCCGTCTTTCGTAATCTGTCTGTTCCGGCCGTCTTGTTAAGGTCATCGATTCATCTGGCTAGAGATTGGTACTTGTCTCACCATCACAAGTTTATCACAGTTCACTGCTTGAAAATCAACTCTCCATCTAACTCGATCAGATGTAGGTCATTAGTCCATATTGAGGATATTCTAGGTACATCTCTGCCTAACCCTTCGGCGAAATCTGGCCTATTGTTATGTTGTGAACTCTGTTCTCGGATACACTCATCTCTTTTCCCAATAGTCTGCTTGTCCCAAATGCCTACGGATCTATTCTCGAAATAAGTTGTACCTAATCCGCCATTTTTGAAGTCTGTAAGGTTTGACTCGTCTTCTAACGCGTTGGGCCCTAATTACCCCTTTTTATTCGTAGCGTCTGCGTCTGAATCCTTATTGTAATTTTATGCTAAGCTGGCTGCCAAATCTTCGCCCAGTTTCTGAATACGACCTTTACCAGCACAAGTTGGATTTGTTAATCACGATTGTATTCGAAGACATTCAAAAATGGTTTCAAAGTTACTTAGTTTATTGCTTAGTAAGAGCTATTATTCTCTGAGATACCTATCTATGAATGTAAAAATAACATTACACGGGATTCTCATGTGTAGTACATGACAATTACCACATTTAGCACGTTACTTAATTATTAAGTCTTCCTTCCTCATTGGTTTCTGTCAAATTATGCAGATAAATGAGGACAATTACAAATAATAATTGAGTTTGGAATGTTTAATCAGTTTATGTAAAATCTGTTCAATGTTTATCATCATTTCAGCCAGGATTTACCTTAAAATTTTCGAAATCACCCGAAAGGTAATATAATAAATAATAATAATAATTTATTTTAGCAAAAAGAGGAAATACAATGCATGTTACGCTATTATGATATTATATTATTTGGTGCTCAATTTTTGTGAATAATGACCTCGATGCTAAAATCCTGTGATAAAGGGGACATCCATTCGTCCACTAAGATTATTTAACAAAATTAAGGAAGCTAAACCGTGTAATAGTGACAACGTAGTAAGCGCGTGTAATATGGTCTAAAGGGTAAAGTGTATGAGTGTGTGTCGTGTGATGAGTGTATGAGTGTGTGATGTGTGTATGACTGTGTGATGTATGTTGTGTGTGTGTAGAGGGTGATTTGGGGTGTCTGTGGGTGTGTAAGTGTTCGTTATACTAATATTTTTTTATTTGCATTGGTATCATCAGTGATTCTGTTTCATCATAATATAGGGTGACGAGGAATTCTTTAGTTATTGCTTTAACATAATATGTGTGTGTTTAGTATATGTATGTTATGTGTTTGATGTATTTTATTGTATACTAGCTGCTGCCCGCGGCTTCGCCCGTGTGACTTTTTCTAAAATAAAAGTAGCCTTTTTTTTTGGGTGGGAAATCATCAAATAACTTCTCCCGCTCTGGGCGGAGCAGGAGGGTGTATCAAACTCTTACTGACTAAAACCGACCCATATTCCTTCCGTTGCCTGTGTTGCCAGGGGCCTCGGTAACCCTTTAGTACCTTCCCGCGACCCCGGCAGGCATTGGCCCTCCCTGGTCGACGGCGCGTCGTATTCCACGCGCGCCTCAAAGAGATGTCGTCAGCACAAAAGTAGGGGTCCACTAGGGCCGATGCCTGCCGGGGTCGCGGGAAGGTACTTATGGGTCACCGAGGCCCCCGCAACACAGGCAACAGGAAGGAATACGGGTGGGTTTTAGTCAGTAAGAGTCTGACACACCCTCCCGCTCCGCCCAGAGCGGGAGAAGTTATTTGATGATTTCCCACCCTAAAAAAAAAAAAAAAGGCATTGGCCCTAGTGGACCCCTACACTTGTGCTGTCGACATCTCTTTGAGGCGCGCGTGGAATACAACGCGCCGTCGACCCGGGCCTGGACCTAGGTTTTCCCAGGTAAGCCGTCGGGTCCTGGGGCGGTATTCTAAAATAAAAGTTACTCCTTATTACATCAGCTATCTGACAGTGAAAGTCCCGTCAAAATTGGTCCAGCTGTTTCAGAGATCAGACGGAACAAACAGACAGACAAAAAATGTAAAAAAAATATTTTGGTATATGTACCGTGTATAAATCCATATGCATTTAGTAAAAGCAGTTATTTTATTATTACACACAGACACTCCAATTTTATTTATCTGTATAGATAAGGGTACTTAGGTAGGGGTAGTGACGTCTAGCGAATGTAGTTTTAGTATTTGTTGTGGGATCTTCTTCTTATTGTCGGGCTATTATTTGTATGGAAGAGTCGCGTGTTTTCGCATGATTGCGCTTAGTATGTATAGTTGTCGAACCGTTGATGTTTTAACCTATTGACCGCCACGTCAAAAAAGCAAAAACGTGCCATCGGCGCCAAGCTGCGAATTATTCCTTAAAATCTGTCATTTAGTCGTGACCGTGGCGTGCTGGGCACATTTTGGTCTGTCATCTATACATGACTGTGGCGGTCAAAAGTTAAAGTCCCTGTAAAGTTGCCGCGTTGGGAATCTAAAGGATCTTTTTAAAATGACTTTAATTACGGGCAGAGGTGTACCTAAGTACCTACACCCACATTTTGCCAGTTATGTGTAATCGGTAAGTCCTATGTCATAGGGGGCGCGATCCTATTGCCATCAACCAGGCACAAATCCTGACTCCGGGCTGTTACTGAGAAATTCCTGACGGAAACACGGGATTGGAAGCGCCTCCAACACGAAACTTTATACAAATGTATAAATTCTATTTAAGATTCATAATTTTTAGAGTTCCGTAGTCAACAAGGAATCCTTATAGTTTCGCCATTTCCGTATGTCGGTCTGTCTGGCTGTCTGTCAGTCTGTTTGTCCCCGCTTTAGTTCAGAGACGCTTAGTACTAGAAAGCTGTAATTTGGCATGGATATACATAATATTAATCACCCCGACAAAGTGTGTGTCGATGTATTATTATGGGAAAACATGTTTTTCAACTACAATGTTAAGGTTGTTTTTGGAATAAATTAATCCAACTACTACTCCTTCATTGTGCGTGGTCCGACACGCACTTGACCGGTTTTTTATAGACTACGCCTGCTCTAAACATTAAATAGAACTGCGAATGGCGTGCGTCAATCAGGTACTTGAAACAGTTGATGTCAGATAGAATATTGACCACTTGGTTTATTGACGTAAGGATAAGTCTCTGATTCGTTTTTGATTGCCGTAATATCAACACAGACGCGTCAGCGAGTGCCATGGGATCGTTTTCACGTCTTAGAAGATTGTTAGGGGGAAAAACCATCTTCACTTGTGGGAAGTGTAGGAAATCAAGAGAGTTATTCATATTTTATTTTGTCCGATAAACTATTAGTTGTAAGTTTTTTTATAGATAAAAAAGATAATTATATTTCGTTTTTAGAATTACATAATCAGCCTATAATGTTCCCACTGCTGGGACACAGGCCTCCTCTCTGTGAGAGAGAGTGGGCCGTAATCCACCACGCGGGCCCAGTGCGGGTTGGTGGATGTCACATGTCTTCGAATTGTTGGTACTAATGCCGGTTTCCTAACAATGTTTTCCTTCACTGTTTTGAGAGCAGTGAGTGGTGATGAAATAATTTACCTAAAGTAAAGCGCTTGTCTGGGTTCAAAAACCTACTGCTTAATACTTGTAAGTCGCGCCGTTACCACTGGGCCACCACTGCTCTTTTAGAATTATTGTAGGGCAAATAAGCAGGCATTCCAATTGGTCACCGCTGCCAATAAACATCTACATTATCAGATACATCGCACGCGCGTTGCATACCTTTCTTTCAAATACTTATTTGGTTTTTAATTTATTTTATATGTATGGGCTTGTGGCTACATAATAACAGCCGCACGGGTCAATCAATCAGGTTAAGCTACGCTTGCCGCGGTTGGTCGGTTGATGGGTATATATTTATCTTTACATAACAAGACCCCTGCGTGCCGCGGAAAGCACGTTAAGCCGTTGGTCCCGGCTGTCATTTGTGGATCTTTGACAGTCGTTACAGGTCGTCAGAAGCCCGAAAGTCTGACAACCAGTCTTACCAAGGGATATCGTGTTACCCAGTAACTGGGTTGTGAAAGTCAGATAGGCAGTCGCTCCATGTAAAATACTGGTATTCAGCTGTATCCGGTAAGACTGGAAGCTGACCCCAACGTAGTTGGGAAAAGGCTAGGCAGATGATGATGATAGGCTGCTGCAAAAAAAATGTTTTTCTAAAATATACTGATTATTACTTGATGGATTGTGTTTAATTTACCGTGTGAGTACTCGGTAAGCATTTTTCCTTCCTCCTCTCGCACGGTATTCGATTTATTATTATATTTTGAGGTAAAAATATAAGCCATATTTTCACCGTTGTGATTTGTTTTCGCAAGTAACTACTGCTAAACATTAGTAGAATAAATGGAATTGAGTTTTAGAAATTGCGGATATGTACTGATACACACAACCTACTGGTAATTTGTAACAATTTTACCAGGAAATCCAAATATGATAGCCTTTTTTTTTGTGTGGGAAATCATCAAATAACTTCTCCGGCTCTGAGCGGGGCGTGAGGGTGTGTCAGACTCTTACTGACTAAAACCCACCCTTATTCCTTCCTGTTGCCTGTGTTGCCAGGGGTCTCGGTAACCCTTTATTACTTTCCCGCGACCCCGGTAGGCATCGGCCCTAGTGGACCCTTACACTTGTGCTGAAGATATCTCTTTGAGGTGTGCGTGGAATACAACGCGCCGTCGACCCGGGCCTGGTCCTTACCGGACGGTGAGCTACCCATTGCTCACCGTCCGCAAGCCCGCGCCTACGGTGGCCGGAAATCCGCCCGGGATTCCCGACGCCCAGGGCGTCTCCTTTTTTTTTTTCTTTTTGGGTGGGAAATCATCAAATATCTTCTCCTGCTCTGGGCGGAGCGGGAGGGTGTGTCAGACTCTTACTGACAAAAACCCAAACGTATTCCTTCCTGTTGTCTGTGTTGCGGGGGCCTCGGTGACCCATAAGTACCTTCCCGCGAGGGCGTCTCCTGTGGCGGCTATCAGCGAAATGGGGCGAAATTTGAAATATTACTCCTAAAAGCAATATTCACATGTTACCAAATCCCATTACAACATTTTATTCGAAGTACTTCCTCGATTGTATAAATTGAACACCCTTTATTAAGCAGTCTTGGTTCACTGTACCGAGAAAATTACGTCCAAATTGCGAAATTTACTTTGTATCCGCTATTCGTTAAGAATGAAAAAATGTTCGCAGCTCCTGTAAAACCAATTTCTTTTTGTTTATTACGCCTGCCTTAATATTTACATAGACCCTTCCGAAAATGTTTTGTGAATTTATTTCCGCCATTACTTGTCAGCTACTTAATAATAACTTATATGCTTTTTTTTTTTGGTTGGGTAAATCTTCAAATAACTTCTCACGCTCTGGGTGGACCGGGAGGGTGTTTCAGACTCTTACTGACTAAAAACAACCCGTATTCCTTGCGTTGCTTTTGTTGCCAGGGGCTTCAGTAACCCTTTAGTACCTTCTCGCGACCCCGGCAACATTATATGCTTACAACTGTGATATTTTTATACGGCATTGAAACAAGAAACAACATGTAAAAGAATGACGAGCAACGTTGAGAAGATGTAGTGACAAAAATTTAAGAGAGTACCTATGCATAGTTTGGTAATGTTGAGAGGATGCCTGAAATATACATAATAACATAATCAGCCTATAATGTTCCAATTGCTGGGACACAGGCCTCTTCTCTATGAGAGGGAGTGGGCCGTAATCCACCACGCGGGCCCAGTGCGGGTTGATAGATGTCACATGTCTTCGAAAAGATATAACACATATCAAAAGACATTTAGGTACAAGAGAGATGTGATTGGAAAAGCGGGAGGGGACGCTCTAGAAGGATGAGGATCTGAAAAACATCACCAATAGTGATCTTATTGGCAATGTTCTTCAGAAAGGTCTGATGCGTAGTACTCGCAACCAGCGTGCATGTATACCAAGATGTATGAACGTAAACGAAGCTAAAGGAGTAAATAAGGACAATTGGTATTCTATAGTTTCTGTCTAACCCCATGCGAAGAAGTAGTGAGTTTAAGTATGTATGTATGGAAAAGAAAATCATCCTATCTTTTTCAATTTATTACCTATCCAATGCTCGACCTTGTTTGGCTTTCATGTTTATTTTTAAAGCAACGGTGGCAGTTTTGTCTACTTCATAGCGTTCGATGAAAGCCTCTTGAGGGATCAGGAATTTAGGGGACCGCTAGGGCCGATGCCTGTCGGGGTCGTGGGAAACTCCGAAAGAGATACCGTGGCCTCTGGCAACACAGGAAATGGAAGGAACTCGGGTGGGATTTAGTCAGAAAGAGTTTGACACACCCTCCCGCTCCGCCCAGAGCGGGAGAAGTTATTTGATAATTTCACACCCAAAAAAAACAAAATAGGTTCTGGAATTTAGGAGAACTTTTGTGAGAATTACGGTAACGATGACATAGCTATTTAGACACACATGTATAAACTGCCAAAAAAATAGTTCCGTCGTGGAACAATTTTAGAGAAACGTTTCACTCGTTCGATGTTCATAATGTAGGTAAAATTATGAACATCTTGCTTCGTGGCTTTTCATCACTATCCGACAGATGATGATGAAAAGCCACGAAGCAAATAGGTATATCAGGCCAAAACTTATAGCTATTCTTCTTGTATTATTACAGTAATTCTATTAGTATAGTATTACGAAGCAAAAGGATCGTAGCAGGTGGCGTTCCGTAGAGTCTGCCTACCCCCATAGGAAGAAGGCGTATGTTTATGTAGGTATGTAAGTCATCGTCTGCGGTAAATTATCTGTGTTATTATTAAGCAATACATCAAACCCAAAAGTAATGTAACGGAAGACGAAATCAAAGTTTTTGCTTTTGTCTCGAAATATCCCTAGCTAGCGTTCGTAATATTGTATTACAAGTAGACCCAAAGAGAAAAATAATAAATGTGTTTACCTGCTTAATGGTATCCCAAGTTGGACCCTAAAAGGCCGAAAAACATTAGCATGATGTGAAAGCCGATATTATTATGAAAGTCAACAACTTGAACAAAAAAGATGATAAAAATATAAAAAAAGAAAGAAGTGTGCACAAAAATCGGAGAGAAAACTGTAATCTGATCCAAACGATTGTGTCGATGAGATGATATGAAAAATATACTTGGCTGAGCTTAGAAATACTAGGTACTTAGCTGTATCCGGTTTGTTTGGAAGCTGACCCCAATATAGTTGGGAAAGGCTTGGGAAATATTAACAAATTTACGCGTGACTTGGCTAGTTCTGCAGATCTAGGTAGGTCCTTCAAAATACGTACAGCAAACGCACTTTGACTTTTAAAACCCTGAATTCGAAACAGAATTTCAAGGTAAACAATTCGTTAGATCGCATGCATATATCCAAGGATATATCGTGGAAAAGCACCGTAATTTCGCATCGCCATATGAAAGATGATGCAAGGTACGATATACATATTTGAGATTGCAGGTAGACATTTTGACGATATCAAAGCGTCCGTAAAGTTTGAACTATAGATTTATACTTCTGAAAACTCCAAACTCCAAGCATTTATTTCGAATAAACCAAATACAGACATTTTTGAATTTTCAAGGGGTCGGTCAGTCACAAAAATGAAGCTGCCATTCATTCCAAGCAGCCCATTCCAAAGCGTATTAGGCTCCTATGGAGAAGAACGGGCAAGAAACTCTACGGACACTCTTTTAAATAAAAATATTGGTTCCATCATTAATGTTGAAATTATACACGTGAGAACAACGTAGAAAGACGTGCAAGTTAAAAGTGTCCGTAATAAAAAGACAAAAAAAATTGAAAAATTAAAATAAGCCGTGGCAGCTATGAAATGACCAGTCCCGGGCTACTGACGGTGCCCGTTTACGAACATGACGCATGGATCAGCACCATTCAGCTCAACCATTTTGAAGGAAGCTTAATGATCCAACACACACGCCACCACCAGCGAGACATTTGAGTAAGCATGACATACTCTCAGCTGCCAAGGCACATTCAAGTCAATTAAAGACGTATTTATAGTAGGTACCAAGTCCTCACACATGTGCCATGCAATTATACAATAGGTACTAAGAGAATGAATTTAGAAGGTCTGCCATTTCCTCAACACAATAAAGAGCTACTCTAATCTCGTCGATTGTTTTTCAACAACCACAATTTAAAAAGACTCGCCTCTACTCTGTTAATAAGAAACTGAAATAAACGACCTAATATTTGTAATAATCTCGAAAACATCTAACAGAATTTGCCTGAGTTATTAAAATAATTATCTCACTTAGTTTAAATAATAAACATCGGATGAAATTAATGTTTCTTGTTGCTTTATTAATATTAATGAACTGAAAATATTAAAATGTGTAAAGAATATTGATGTCTACTGTCGTCTGCGGAAATGTGAATATTATTTTAATTATTGCGAAGAAGGATTTACTAGGACGTAAAGTATTAGGTCACTTATCTATCAACTAGTTATACATGCTGAATAATAATATATTCCATTTTTTGTTGGAAAAAACAGCCTTAATAAAAATTCATGCTAGCTCGCAGACGAAATCACCCATTTAGAATCGGTCGTTGAAGCAGCCTTCACTTAAATGTGCCTTTCCATTTTCAAAAGACTTCTACAGCAAGGTGTGAAAAATCACATAAAAACTAAAAAAAAATTGTACAAACCGACGCTACAAAAGAATCACTATAGTACGATTGGAATAACCGCAATTGTGTGCGCAGTCCAAATCTGGCATGCCGCCATTGAGCAATGCAACGAATTTTCAATAACCACAGCACCGTATCTATTCAGCCATTTTATATTTGATGCTGTAAATCAATCAGCGGATTCGCAAGACAGAAATAAAACTGACTTCCATCAATAAAATAACATATGGGTAATAAATAAATAGATAATATTTGGAGAGATATTGTGAGACTTTCAACGTTGAGTTCTAAGTCAACAGTGAGAAACCAGATATTCTTTTCAACTGACAAAGAAATTGATACTGCATTTTGTGACGAAGTTGCACTTAGGGATAAAAATAACTAATTTTTGCAGTAGGTACTGCCAAGGTTGTATCTATTTAATTCAACTATCCTAACAGAAAAGACCTTGATATTAAATAAAATTGCAATAAAAATGAATTAAAACGCGCCTGCCTCAGTGTTTTGCGGAGCCCGGCTTGTTTGCTCTGCAAAAACTGCGTTGATCGACACAACAGTATGTTGAAGTACTGGAAATTCTATAATAATAATAATAATAATAATAATCATCATCTCGCATTGTTAGGAGGTCCCTCAGCCCTCTCTCTGTAGCCCTGACCGCCGTCGCACGGTGGATCGAAAATCGGCTGTAGAAGACATAGGATCTCGATTTCTTAAATGTTATTTTTTATGCTGGAAATGACTTCTGCTGATCATTACTGTTCTATAAAATGTCATATGAAGTAATTGTGTGCATAAATGGAAGAGTTATAATTTTTATAAGAAAAAAATGTATGGAGCTGACATGAAAAATGAGGATATCTCTAGAATCGCAAGGTTGGCCGTTATATCCCTGCACATTGTTATAGTACTATTTATTTGTGAATTTTTGACATACTTAATATCGCGGCATCACTTGCGATTTTTTTTTTAAATCTTCAAAATTAAAAAAAAAAAAAAGTATATGATACATTTTAATGCTTAAATATGGCTATACCAAGTGTAATATACAATATTTTTTATGCTTAGACCAAAACATTCTAAGAAATCACAAAGTCGTATTACCTACTTATTTGAAATGACATGGTAATTATGAATTACGTAATACGTAATCTTGTCTAATGCCTCAAGTCCACATTAGCTAATGATTAATAAAACTTAATACCTATATACCTAGTTAAAAGGATACGTACCAAAATAATTTGGGGTACTCGCTAATTTAGCAATTAGTGCAGGATTAACTTAATGAAAGTAATTAGATAAATGTGATACCATCATTAGTCAATAACAATAATTAATAGTCAAACATTGGATTCACAACTTCAGTTCATTTAGAGCATTTCTAATACTAACATCTATCCTACCGTGTCTTTTTACTCAGTGATCGTGAATAATGGAAAGCATTATTACAAATTTGGATTTGTTTGTTATTCTGAGCAATCAGGATGCTTCGTCTTTCGATCATGAAATATTGTTCAACACACTTGTTATTCGACTGGGCTCTAGCCTTTCAGATGAAGACAGTGTTACCGTGAAAGAATTTTGTCGAAGATTTACACGGGCAGTTCAAAAGAGATGGTTACGATCCCACAGGAAAAGTTAAGTTTTTAGACGTGATTACAGTAATTGGCTTGAGGCAAATATTGACTGGCCAAACTGCGTGCAAACCAATTTGCTCATTCAAGAATCAACAAGTGAAAATATTTCTACTGAACCTGTACCTGAACCTGTACCATCAACTTCAACAATGAAATCAACTTCAACGATGACAAAAAGATCTCGAAAGCCGTTTGAAGATCTAAGTAACAAGCAGAAGAAGAGACGATCTGATGAACATATAGGCGATGACCCTAATGAAGTAGCTTATTCAGCTGCAGCACTTTTGAAAGGAGATGGTCGTGAGGATATTGCATCTGTTATTGAACATATGCTCCAAAATCCAGAAGCAGCAGCAAAAATCAAGGAAATGTTGAACAAACCAGCGCCTTCAACAATATTTTCACCAGAAAAAGCACTGGGTTTGCTACTTTTATTAAAACTATCTAAATGGCAATATATCACATTAAGGGAAACGACTATTCGAGAAGGTTCAAAGGAGATATATTCGTCTTACTATAAAGTGCAAAAAGCTAAGCTACAGTGCTACCCTTCGAAGACATTTGTGACTGTAACGGATTCATCTGCTAAGATTGCACTACAAGCGTTACTAGATTTAACAGTGAACAGAATTTTTTAAACTATTCGTAGTCCTGATGCGATACAAGATAAACAATTGATATTAATATCAAAGTGGGGATTTGACGGTGCATCTAACCAAAGTAGATATAAGCAAAACATAGAGAAGGGTCAAGATGATTCCAGCATATTTATGACCTCTTTGGTTCCATTAAAGTTGACAGCTGACGGTGATACCGTATGGGTGAATCCAAAACCCTGCTCACCTAGGTATTGCCGTCCAGTCCAGTTTAGTTTTGTGAAAGAAACCAAAGACGTTGTCATAAATGAAAAAACTGCAATGGATAACGAAATTGAAGCTCTCGTTCCCTCAAAATGTCAAGGACATGAAATTAGTCACAAATTAATGATGACGATGATTGACGGCAAAATTTGTACATAACTGTCTGAAGCTAAGTCAAATGCGGCCTGCTACCTGTGTTTGGCTAAGCCTACAGAAATGAATAAGTTAGATGTCATTGCGTCAAAAACCATTTCTTCTGGTGTGTATGAGTTCGGATTATCATCACTTCATGCCCGCATTAATGTAATGGAATGTCTTCTACACATAGCGTATCGTCTCGACTTCAAAAAGTGGTCTGCAAGAGGAGAAGGTGATCAAGATTCACGAAAAAAACTCATTCAAGATCGATTCAAAGATGATCTCAACCTTTTGATTGAGATCGTTAAGCAAGGATCAGGCACAACTAACGACGGGAAAACAGCAAGGCGGTTTTTTGAATTTCCTGATAAAACTGCAGCGATCACTGGATTAGATGAAGACCTAATACGCAGATTTGCTGTGATTCTGCAAGCTATCACATCTGGAGAGATTGTAGACGAGCCGAAATTTAAAGAATACGCTAGAACAACCGCTGAAAAATACGTGGAACTGTACGATTGGTACTACATGTCATCAACCGTCCACCAATTGTTGATTCACGGAGGGGACATAATTGCAGAAAATGCTATTGTACCAATTGGAAGTCTTTCGGAAGAAGCTTCAGAGGCCCGAAACAAAGACTTTAGGAGGTTCAGAGAACACCATTCGAGGAAAAAGAGTAGACAAGCATCAAACGAGGATATCCTCAATATGCTTATCGTCTCTTCTGATTCTCTAATTTCTTCCACAAGACCGAAATTAAATGCCCACAAGAGGCAGACATACTTTAAGGAAACAGTAGAACTACTGAAACTTCAGGATCAGGAAGCTCCGACAGAGTTCTTAGAAGTTATATCTATTGTAGAGCCTGATTCTGAAGTGGATTCTGATGGTGACGAAGTATAAAATAAGTTAACTTTTATTGTTTATGTTAGGTTAGGTTAAGTTAATATTTTTTTTTAATAATTTGCTTTTATTTTTAATCATACAATAGTTTACCATTAATTGTTATTGACTAATGATCACGTTTATCTAATTACCCTCATTATGGTGCGTATCCTTTTAACAGGTATATAGGTATTAAGTTTTATTAATCATTAGCTAATGTGGACTTGAGGCATTAGACAAGATTACATATTATGTAATTCATAATTACCATGTCATTTCAAATAAGT
This sequence comes from Atethmia centrago, assembly GCA_905333075.3. Classification (NCBI taxonomy): domain Eukaryota; kingdom Metazoa; phylum Arthropoda; class Insecta; order Lepidoptera; family Noctuidae; genus Atethmia; species Atethmia centrago. The sequence goes on along the minus strand of HG995386.1, from coordinate 11,034,080 downwards.
AGGTAATACGACTTTTTGATTTCATAGAATGTTTTGGTCTAAGCATAAAAAATATTGTAAATTACACTTGGTATAGCCATATTTATTTATTTATATTAAAAAAAAATCGCAAGTGATGCCGCAATATTAAGTATGTCAAAAATTCACAAATAAATAGTACTATAACAGTGTGCAAGGATATAACGGCCAACCTTGCGATTCCAGAGATATCCTCATTTTTCATGTCAGCTCCATACATTTTTTTCTTATAAAAATTATAACTCTTCCATTTGTGCACACAATTACTTCATATGACATTTTATAGAACAGTAATGATTAGCAAAAGTCATTTCCAGCAAAAAAAATAACATTTAAGAAATCGAGATCCTATGTCTTCTACAGCCGATTTTCGATCCACTGTGCGCCGGTAGCTTGGACCCTGTTCCCGATACCGGTGGGCTACCATTTTTTTAATATTTTTAAACGTTTTAATATTTTTTATATCCTATGTAATGGAATAAAAGAGTATAATAATAATTGGTATACAAATATTGTTCCCCATTCAATTGTGACCATTCATTATGAACTAGCAGAGGTAAGAGAAATAAAACTTATCAGGAATGGGAAATACTTATTCTCTTTGATTTGTTTTAGACATAATTTCCTGTAAATATATAAACATAAAAACATAATACAATAGAAAGAAAGACAAACTGCTTTTTTGTATTTTTATGTATCAATATTTACAGGCAATAAAATTATAAGAGTATTTTCAGCTGACTTTAAAAGAAACGATTATCATTTTATTTCTAATTCGATTAAAAAGTGTACGATCTACTTTCATGACTAGTCTGTTCAATGAATGTCCCAATGAAGCAAGTATATATCGAAATATAAATACTAATAAAACAAGCAATGGATAGTTATTATTCAACGCAAGCAATCTCATCAGCTTCACTTAAAAGTTTCTTGTCTTTAATGAACAATAAATATACGGCGTCTGCTCTGATTCTGAAATCGATTTTATTTTAATGACGATACTAAATGCGGCAGAATCAGGACACAATGAGCAATAAATTGGAGAGCACTTGTAAACGATCTAGCCGTAAATAGAGCTTATTTTATCGATCAAGAAACGATAAATCTTGGACATAAAATTCTTGTCTGAGGTGCCATTTTATTTTTTGTTAGCTATTAAAAGATTACTTTCCAACGACTTTTATTAATTGACCGGTAATATATTATATACCAGTTTCATAGTCGTTGAATAGCTTTATTATTATTATTTTATTTCTGTTTCATTGGGATTAAACCTATCAAATTATCAATGTTCAAGCTTGTGATCCTCTTTTCTGCGTTCTGTATTCGACTTGTCTTTATACTTATTTTGACTATCTCTATCTCAACCTCGATAAGCTAGTTTTCAGCTTCTATTTCCAAAATAAGGAAGAGATTATTCTCCGGAATGTTTGTTTTAATACCAACAATTACAGTAGGTATGGCTATGGGTTCCATTTTATTACACAAGTCGACAAAGAGTCGACAAAAGAAATTACGAGGGTGACCTACTTGATGCATAGTTCTTCCGATTTTCGATAGATGGCGCTATACGCTGACGTCACGATTCTGAATCGCGGTGTTTAGATTCTCCACGAATGAATGACTATCCCGACTTTTCAGTTTTTTGGTATCGCTTCTCGGCCTTTTGGCTAAGATCAAAGTGTAGTATCTGTTCTTTTCAGCTTAATATCTGAAAGTTCCCTCACTGAGCGACCAGTATATTAAACTGATTTTTGTAAGCTGACGGGATGTTCGGGGCTCGCTCCACGCCCGTCGCGGGTCGGCCCGGCATTGCTGTGCCGCCGGGATCGGCCCACATAATACCTTATCACTCTTTAGATACACAGTTGCTGCGTTCGAGCATTTTTTTCATCTCGAGAACGTTGAATAAAGGCTCCTACATACTGGCGCGACGCGACACAAAGACACCGCGTGTAGCGCTACAAGCTGTATGTAAACGTTAACGTTGAACGTTGATTAACGTTAAATATTGCATGTGTAGTACATTTTTTTTGGCATTTTTATCTAAGTAACTTAACATCGAAACGGACTTAAATATAATTTAAGATTAAGCTTTGATGATACTAAATTATTTATAGATATTGTGGCGGACGCTGGTAATAAAACCACATAAATAACACTTTAAAGTGGACTGTATTTTAATAGAAATAGTTAAAGGTGTTACACTGGCAGATTGCGAATGAAGACTGACTGTTGACATATGTTCGTTCACTTGAACGGAATGAGTGAATTATTATGTATGCTTCATACATAAATGGCAACGCCGACAAAGAAACCAAAAGGCTATAGTTTGAATACAAACCAAAATGTAACTTAATCTTAAATTTACTGAATATTAGACAAATAGGAACATTTGTGTCCTTTTCACAAGTATAAATAAACTGTTTAAACTTGGGTACTACTTATTTACTATTTTATAATATAAACAAAAATGCTTAACTATTTAGGTACCTACTTACTGGATGCTTCAATTCTTTTGAAATCCTTTAAATTGTTATGTACAGAATTACTAAGGAATAATCTAACAAAGTAAATTTAATTAATCAATAACTGGAAAACTACTTACTAAATTGTTGTGATTATAAAACCTATTGTACTTATACATACATAACATACATTAATGTTACGTTCATTTAAGTACCTATGTACTATGCATTTTAAATAGGTTGGTATGTGTCTATTACAAAATAGATGTGCACATATTTATATTACATTTTACCTTCTTAAAGTATAATTATGAATCTATTGAGTATGCTATATCTGTTTACATCATGTTTAAGTTCAACTATGATTATTAATTTAAGTGATTTTTTTTTAACAGAAAGTTGGCTTAACTAACGATATTTATACCCTACGTATTTAGCCTAGTAAATGAACAAGTTCACATGACATGTCCAGCAGCCACACAGAGGTAAATTATTAAGTATAATTTATTCATAAATAGGAAGTACACAAACTTTCATAACACTAGTACGCATGATTTTACCACTATTAGTTCTTACAGATAATGCCCTGACCTTGCCATCTGATCCAGGGAAAGTCTGTTCTACTCTGGCCACTGGCCATGTTAATGGAGAGGTGTTATCAACTCTGAGTAGCACCAATACCCCTTTTTCAATATTTGGTACACTATTGTGCCATTTTGGCCTATTTTGTAACTGTTTTGTACCAGGTTCAGGGAATGATGTAATAGAAGCACCTGTCAAAAAATGAGCAGGAGTTAAATAAGACATGTCATTTGGGTCAATACTTGGCAAAGAAAGTAAAGGCCTGGAGTTCAATAACCCTTCTATTTGAATTATCACAGTATTCAACTCTTCATAGGTTAGTATCTGTTTGCCTACAACTCTTTTTAAGTGATATTTAGCACTCTTAATTCCTGCTTCCCATAGGCCTCCAAATACTGGTGAATAAGAAGGAATAAAACTGAATTCAATACCAAGATCTGAAGTTGAGTTTATAATTTTCTCCTGATGTACCTGATTAAAATGTAATGAGTATAACTCATGCAACTGATTATTGGCACCCTTGAAGGTAGAACCATTGTCACAATAAATAATAGATGGCTTATTGCGACGATAAATGAATCTTTTTAATGCCTGTAAAAAACATTCAGTTGTTAAATTTGATACCAACTCAATATGAATGGCCTTTGTTGTGAAACAAACAAATAATGCTATGTATGCTTTTAAAATTACTGGTTTCCTAATACGGTGTAATTTTATTGAAAACGGACCGCCATAATCGATTCCTACCTTTTCAAAAGGTCGGCTGGGGTTCACCCTGTCTGAAGGAAGAGATCCCATCATTTGCTCTGATGCCTTGGCTCTTAGCTTGAAACACAGTAAACATTTGTGAATTACTCCTTTGACTTCTCTAAGTCCATTAATTAGGTAAAACCTTTGACATAAACTGGCTAGGGTCAACTTCTTCCCAGCATGTAACAAACATTTGTGTTCATTGTTAATTATTGAACGTGTAATGTATGATTCTTTGGGTAATATGATAGGATATTTCTGATCATATGGTATGTTAGCATTGTGTAACCTACCTCCTACTCTGAGGATACCTATTCCATCTAAAAATGGATTTAAGGATTTCAAATTGGATTTAATGGGTTTCTTGGACATGATACAATTCATTTCCTCACTTAAATGTTGTTTTTGATCTTGTCTAATTATATTTTTGAGTGAAAATTGAAGTTCTTTTATTTTTAGATGTCCGGAGACCCTATCTTCTTTCTTTACTTTGCAATTGTTAAAAAACCTGTAAATATAGGCAATAATTCTTTTCAATTTGTTAATATCCGAATAATATGAATATAAACTGAAATCTTTATTTGATTCAGAAGTCAATGTAATATTACAAAGCTTAAGTTCAGGAATTTCCTTAGGAATTTTGATATTTGTAGATTCATGTGTGTAATTCTTACTATGTAAAAATTGTGGCCCATGCCACCATAACTGGTTGTTTTTAAGTAAGTGAGGTTCTATACCCCTAGACAAACAGTCTGCAGGATTCTCAACGGTACTGACATATGACCATGAGGCATTTTGTGTGAGATCACAGATAGTTTTGACTCTGTTTGCAACATAAACAGACAATTTTGTGGGCTCTGTGTTAAGCCAAGCAAGAACAATTTGAGAATCTACATATAAATGTACCTTAATGGCAAAATTATTTTTAATTAGTTGATCATACAACTTTTTTGATAGTTTTGCTAGTATCAAAGCGCTATTCAACTCTAATCTTGGTGTGGTTAATGATTTTATGGGATTTACCCTTGATTTTGAGCATAACAACTCAACATTTACTTGATCATTGCTGTTAATGGTTCTTAAATAAACACAACAACCATAAGCCTTCTGAGAGGCATCTGCAAACCCTATTAGTTCAATACATGTTGAGTTTTGTGTGTCAATATTTCTTTTTACTTGAATACAACCTGTTCTTGATAAATTATCAACAAAACATTTAAATTTTTTATTTAAGTTCAGTGGCAATGGTGAGTCCCATGAAACCTTCTCTAACCATGTTTGTTGCATGATTATTTTTGCAAGTACAATAATTGGACCTACTAGACCCAGTGGATCAAAGAGTTTGCTAATGAAACTTAATGTCTGACGCTTGGTGTAGACATCTAACAACTCAGTTTGTGGACAGGAAATGTTCAATACATCCGTTTGTGTGTTATATTTGATACCCAAGGTCTTCACATATTGATCATCACTTTTGCATAAATCAATTTCATTTGAAATCTGTAAAGCACAGGGAATGTCCCTTAATATATGCTCACTGTTTGAACTCCATTTATGAAGTTTAAAACCACCAAGGTTTAAAATGGCAATTAATTGGTTTTTCATATCAAGTAATTTTTGTAAGTCGTTACTACCGGTACAAACATCATCGACATAGCATTGATTCAATAATATGTGTGCACCTTCAGGGTAAGTATGCGCAAATCTGAAAGCTAACTCATTTAAACATCTTGTAGCTAAAAATGGTGAGCTTTTAAGTCCATAGGTGACTGTTTGCAACTGAACACACTGTATTTCCTTTTGTGGTGAATCTCTCCACAATATATTTTGAAGAGCACAGTGTGCTGGGTTGAGGTTAACTTCTCTAAACATTTTTTGAATGTCAGAAAATAACACATATTTATGTAATCTGAAGAGAATCAATATATTAAATAACTCATTTTGGATGCAAGGCCCATTGAGCGACATGTCATTTAAAGAAAAACCTTGATTAGTAGCCATTGAGCCATCAAAAACGACTCTTAGTTTTGTAGTTTTGCTATTTTCGTTTAATACTGGATGGTGTGGTAGAAAGTATACCTGACCAGCTTTTAAATCATATGTTTGAATATCAATGTATTTAGCATGACCCATTGAAATGTAAGTGTCAATGAACGCTTTATAACCTCTGAAAAGTTCAGCATCTTTGTGAAGTCTTTTTTCTAAATTGTTAAAACGTTGTAAAGCTCTTATGAAAGAATCTCCCATGTTTAATTGATCAAAATTTTGTTTTAAAGGTAAGTTAACTTGAAATTTATTGTCTTTCAATATTACAGATTCAGAAAAGATTTTTTCAGCAAGAGCTTCTTCAGAAGCCGACTCAGTGAAAACTTCTGTCACTTGCTCACACTTCCAAAACTGCTCTAAAGTCTTTTCTATATTTTGGGTGCTATCACATTCACTGTTTTTTAAAATGTGTTTGGTACACTTACTTACCGGAGAGTAACTTCTAGTCTTCACCCTTCCAGCCACAATATACCCAAAGTGGGTGTTGTGTAAATACAAACCTTTAGGGATAATAGGTAGTTGTTCACGCAATAAGATTTTAAAGAAAGCGTCACAACCTAATAAGATACTTATTTTTCCAGTTTTATAAAATTCTGTGTCAGCTAACTTGACGTATGAAGGAATTTTTAAATTATCTGTATCTATCTCACACTGAGGTAAATCACTAGTGATGTTTGGCACTACACAGCATACTATTTGAGTCTTGTAAGTGTTGAGAGTAGAAGAGATGTTAAAAGTAGCAGTATGAGGAACTGTGTTGGATTGACCACATATTCCTTTAATATAGGTATAGTTATTGACTAACCTGCAATCAATTTTTTCTGTTAGGTCTGATAACACAAAGGAAACCTGACTACCTGAGTCACAAAGAGCCCTAACTTGAAATTGTTGACCTAACTTGTCAGTTATGTTTACCTTTATAGTAGGCAATAAAACATCAACACATTTATTCATAGATAATGAAACTTGCTTTAACTCCTGTTCAGGCTCATTTTTATGCAGTAAACTATTATGGTTTTGTTTGCAAATTGAACACTTAAAGGCAAATTTACACTTTGACAGGTGTTTGTTTAAGCATAGGGTACACAACTCATTGGTCTTTACATAGCCGAAACGATCAGATAGCGAGGCAAGTTTAAATTTTTCACATTTATATAGTTGGTGATTTTTAGTCTTACAAAATTTGCATACTTGTGTATTTTTGTTTACCTCCTTAGTGGCTACCAAACCTGTCCTGCGGCCGCTGTTCACTGCACAATTTGAGGATGTTTGGCTGTCTGCCACAGTTTCAAGTGCTGCTGCCCGTTGTTCTAAAAATTTAAGAAGTGAATTTAAGTCAGGGTCAGCCTCTGATTTTGTTTCTAGATGAAAGCACCTTAATGTGTGTATGTCGAGCTTGCGTTGCAAAATGCATACAATAATTGCATCCCAATGTTGAACGGGTATATTTATGTTTTTTAAGGCAGCTAAATGCTGTCTGGTTTGAGAAATGATTTCTCTTAAAGCTAAGGCAGTGCACTTAGAAATAGGCTTTAGGTCTAATATAGAATTAACATGATAATTAACGACCTTGTTTTTATTATCATATCGCTCGCTGAGCAATTGCAGTGCGGTTGCATAGTTATGTGCAGTTAGCGATAAATGTTTAATGAGTTCGGCGGCTTCGCCACTTAAATAGGTTTTTAAATAATAGAATTTATCACATTGTGATAGTTTAGTGTTCTTGTCGATGACACTTTTAAATAGGCTGATGAAGTCGTGGAAGTCACCTACCTCACCTCCAAACTTGGAAATATTTATAGGTGGGAGACGTTTCATAGCGTCTTTTTCTTCCTCGTCACGCTCTGCTCCGGGTTTCGGAGATTTACCTGGGCTAGATTTTTCTTCGATGGCATCTTCGAATGCGGCTAAGGCACATAAATATATGGATTCATAGTGGCCAAAGTTTTCATCGTTATTTTCATCTAGAACAGATATATCAATGTTAAATGAGCTATATTCTGAAAAGGCGGTGACCAACCTGTCCTTCTTGACCATAAGCGCCCTTATAGGGGCTTTGTCGATATCCTCGGACTCAACAAACTTACATAATGTGGTTATCGTTCCTTTTGCCTGGCCCCTGGCCAGTATTAGGCGTTTTAAATTGTTTGCCATGATGGCTTAAAATGTTTGTGTAACTACACAAATTATAAAAACTTGCAATAATAGCAATTTTGCGCATATATGGATGCTACTTAGTTGTACAGAATGCAATGATTGCACAATGCGGAAAAAAAATGAGACGTGTGATTCACTTCACTTGATAGAACACCACAAAAATGGCGGATTATGGCGTCGGACAATGGATGAAGATGTTGAAAATCGGCGGATAACTTCCGGCAGCTATGGAGTTTGCTAGAAGTTTCTGGAACTCTCGACGTCGCCGACCAACCGGCGGCCGAGTTGATCGCGGTTCTCGTTCGCACGCGTACACTCTTCTCGCTCGTCCGCGTAGGCGCGCTGTCTGCTGAGCACGCTGTGTTTAGACTCCGTACTCCTCGCACGCGACGCGATAGTTGAGCGGTGCGATGAATGCCAACTGATGACAACGCGGGTTTGTTGATGACCGCTTCCGCTAGTCCACGCCGACAAAATTGAGTCACACTCACACAACATATAGAGTTGATTATCTGCCGCGAACACTATTTTCGTCGAAGGACCATTTTTATGTGGCGGACGCTGGTAATAAAACCACATAAATAACACTTTAAAGTGGACTGTATTTTAATAGAAATAGTTAAAGGTGTTACACTGGCAGATTGCGAATGAAGACTGACTGTTGACATATGTTCGTTCACTTGAACGGAATGAGTGAATTATTATGTATGCTTCATACAGATATTATGTCACTTTATTCAAGTGAACTAAAACTCAAAATATAAATGATTGATTCGTATTCATTTATAAGTTGTTAAGAATATAAATTGCTAAACTTTTCAAAAGTCAACCACAAGGTGATCTGTCAAATTGATTGTGATGTAGAAAAACTATATCTCATAAACATTTTTCGGATAACTGCAAGTTTTGCTATCAATCATTTCATCATTTATCATATTGGAAGTTTTTCTATAACTCAAAATAACGTCTCCAAAAATAGTTGCTCAGTGTGGAGCATCATGACTTCGTTGAGCTTTAACCCTACCAGAATATATCAAAATACAATTATTAGCTATCCATTATACCAATAGAAGACCTACAGTCATCATCACCCGCTAGCCTTTTCCCTTATTATGTTTGAATCAGCTTCCAATCTAAGTAAATGCACCAATCTAACTAAATGCAGCTGTTTACCAGTATTTTACATAGCCTATCTGACCTTCGCAACCCTGGTACTGGGTAATACGATACCCCTTGGTATGACTGGTTGTCAGACTTTCGGGCTACTGACTACCCGTAACGACTGTCAAAGATCTACAAATGATAGCCAGGACACGGGGTTTTCCGATCCCAGAGGCGTTTCGACATGTAAATGAAAGTTACCCATCCACAAACCGACCTCGGCAGGCGTAGCTTAACCTTCAATCGACTACAGTATATACCAAATTAATATCTTATTTGTTACGGAAAATAAAATATCTACTAATAACAAGAATGCCTAACGATATCGAAGATTTATTTTATTGTCAATCGAGTTTTACGAGTAACTCAAATCGATTCCGGTAATAATTCATTCGATGAAATTGCCCTCACTAACCGATTGTGAGGTGTATATCACGCACAATCAAATGACGTAACATATTTGATGAAAAAGGGGTGAGATTCGTTTAATTTTGGTACATATGTCCAGCAGGCTTTAAGTATATGATGATGACTGATGAGTAGTGACGAAAATAACAAGACCAAAGAAATTATTGAAAATATAAAATCTATACAAATAAATAAAATTTAATGATCCGTTTATAATGTCAAAATAATAGCTTTTAGAATTCCGTAGTAAACAAAGAACCATTATAGTTTCGCCATGCCCATCTGTCTGTCTATCTGTCTGTCCACGTTGTAGCTCAGTGACGCTACTAAGCGTCTCTGAGCAAAACCTAGTCTGAAGTCTGAATTACAGCTTTCTAGTAATAACTAGAAAGCTGTAATTTGGTATACATATTAATAACCCCCATAAAGTACTAAAATAAAATCTTATTTTTTTTTTTAGGTTACCTCCCTTGCACGTAATATGGGGATGATATTTTTTTTTTCGTTTACCCCATAGTGTGGGGTATCGTTGGATAGGCCGTTCAAAAAGATTAAGGGTCTATGAACACTACTTTTCGATTCAAGGATCCGCTTGCGTAATATTAAGCATTATAGTGCTATTTTTTGTCAAGTGTCAACCCCCTGCCAGCTAAATGGTTGTTTATGGAAAAAAATCATGGCAGTAGTACATATAATGAAATTAAAAGAAAACTATCACAGCTAAGTGAGCTTTACAGATTAGTTTCTTATTATCTTTAGATTAGATCTTTACAGATCTGTTTGTTCCGGCTAATCTCCGAAACAGCTGGACCGATTTTGATTGGACTTTCACTGGCAGATAGCTGATATTATAAAGAAAAAGTTTTAGAAAAAGCCACGCGAGCAAAGCCGCATGCACCAGCTAATAAGAAAATAAACTGGACTGGGCAGGTCCACTCCTCAACAGACATTTCATTCCTCAACAGACCATATCAGACATTAATTAGCATGGCTCTGCTATGACTCAACCAAGATTATGCCTGGACTTTAAAAGAATCAGATAGGAAACTCCGAATACACCTAGTTTGAAAACGTAATTTAATGTTGACGTGTAAAACTGTTTCTTGAACCAATCTAGAGAAATAAATAATTATCATAAAACCACCAATACAGTAATAAGTAGTAGACTTTGTTCTCTAATAGACACTTTTCTTAAGATTTTTTTCTATTCACTGTATTAAAGACTCGTGCAGACTAACGCGAACTCGCGGGCGCGACAGGCAGCAATATGCTTGTCGCTCCCGCGATATAGGCCCAGTCTGCACGAGCCTTAAGATAATTTAGAATTAGGTATAATGAGGCAGCCATTCTAACATTCAAAATTAAACGCTTTATCTGACTTTTACCGAGGTCGATTGTCACCTAAAGTATTAATTTGAGTAATAACCTAACCAACAGTTTTTGGCGCCATAAATATTTAACCACTTGTGACTATTTTCAATTTAATCGATCGTTACCTATATCAGTTTAAAATGTAGTGGCTTTATTCATTTTTGATTCAGTATCAGTTCTTTCTTTTGTTTCAGTATTGATGGATTATTTTTCTACTACATAATATCTTTAGTTCCTTCCACAATTTTATCGGAGCGGAAAGTCATCATCAATCAATCTCTCTGTGAATTGATCCATGGAGGTTCGAATCTAACAGTGTTACCGCCTCCTTTCCATCCATCCATTGAAACAGGGGGTCATAAGTCAGTGGGAAGTTATTGCCTAGCCTGAAAGCGTTGGTCCGTCGCTCTGTGGTTACTCGCACCCAGGCATAGCAGGCGTAAAGTCTTTGAACTAAACGTCACCGGTGCTTGACTAGAGGGGTTTCGTGCCTTTGACGCATTCAAAGGAGTTAGTGAGAACAATTTTGTTGACACTAGGTTTTGTCCCGAAGACTAAAGCAAAATTACTTAATAATGATAGACTGTTTTTACAATAATGATTCAAGAACAATTTTCTGAGAATATTGGAATGAAAATCTGTTGCACGGTGACGTAGCGTAGGAAATAAATTCCGTCAGAACATTTGCAGTCGTGGGAATAGAAATTCGATTGACTCATATCCCTGACCTGTTAAATAAGACAACCATTACACATATTGAAAGATAAAGCTTATAAAATAAGATTTTAAATAACTGGAAGTATATTAGTAATCTTAAATTACCTTTTTGCTGTAGGTATAATAGTCTCAAAGGTCAGAAAACTTCCACAGTTTCTACCTCTTTTTCGAAGTCTCCAAATAATTTTGATAGCTTACCCTGCAACAAAGAGACATCATACATTAAACACCATACGTATCATAACAAAGGTTACAAGTTTAACTAAATATAATAATTACTACATATTATAAAACAAAGTCCCACCGCCGCGTCTGTCTGTCTGTCTGAACGCGATTACCTCAAAAAATTCCGAACGGATTTACATACGGTTTATACCAAAGTGGTTTAGGTGTTTAAATAATTATGTTTTTGTGTAAATTGGCTGAAATTAGCATACATAACATCACGCCTTGTTTCTCCGAAGGGTTGGGCGGGCAGAGATGTACCTGTAGTACACCCACATTTCGCCAGTTATGTTTAAGTCCCATGTAATAGATGGCGAGCCTATTGCCATCAACCGGGCACAAATCCAGACTCCGAGCTGCTACTGAGAAATTCCGATTTATTCTTCGTTCGTCCAGTAGTTTTGTCCCAAATTCCAAAAAAATCTTAGTTTGTCCCATGTCACTATTGAAGTTGTGCTTCGTCCCAAATTGCAAGTAGGTACTTTTAAGGTAAAGTCGGCAAAAAAAAATATAGGTACTTATTTGAAATTTTTGAACAATAATTCAATAATAAAACAATTCTAAACATCCAAAGGTTGTCTTCAAAAGATCGCTTTTAGCGATAAGACCCTATGTAAAATTTCTACTTTTATATCTGTAATTTTGGTGTACATAATAAAGAGTATTCTATTATATTCTATTCTTAGGTATAAATCATCTTTATTATCCAGTATCACAATCAAAATCATAGAAATTGTATAATAAATCAGTTTATCATTACTGCAGTTTAAATATACAGAACAGTCAGATCTGTAATAAACAATATTTAAGACATGATAATTTTAATTACTGAAAAATGTACCAGCCAAAAAATAAATGAGAGTATCAAAACAAAAGGTTTAAAAAAACAATATTTTTTTGTAATTTTTAAAATAATTAGTTCAGGTTAAATATTTAATAATAAGTAACCCTTTTTTGCCGATTGTACAACAAAGTAAGCGTGGCATATACAAATTAAATATAGGCCGTAGAAGGAATATAAAATAGGACGAAGCGGGAATAAAATAATTAAAATTATATTTTGAGACGAAGGAAGCATATTGTTTGGGACGACCCAGGATTTTTTTATGTAGGACAAAACTCAGTGGGCCAAACGAAGAATAAATCGAAATTCCAGATAGTAAAACCCAATAACATTTGCCCGCCCCGGGAAACCCAGGATCTCATGCTCAGCAGTAGCGCTTGCAACCACTAGACCAAAGAGGCAGAGCTGTATGACGATATAAAATATAGTAGTATGAACATCAGTTACATTTTAATCTAAACGAGATGCTCGACGCAACTGGTTGATACGACAACACGACAGTTTTTTTTTGGCTTTGTATGGTTTGCTACCCGTGCGAAAGCGGTGCGGGTCCCTAGTGGGTACCTAAATGTGACAAGGCAATTCATATTACGTCATGAAATCATTCAGGTTTTGACCTAAATCTGATGAACGAAATCTTGTTATTTCGCAGTAAAGCCGTCATAATTCTGCTTAACTGACTAACTGCTTAACTGCTTAACTGGGCTAGCCCCGGCTTCAGAAAGCCATTTCAATTTTATCAATAAAATTGATATTGCGGTCAACCGATGACCACAGCAATAATGGGATTTATTTATGAGGCATTCAGTTGATGGGATTATAAGAGACAAGTTTGGGAAAGTTTTACGTCTGATTTTCAGTCGTAAAGACTTTTCACTGCTCTTTCTTCTTGTCTCAAATGGGCACTAGAAATTACGAGAGTAGTTCATGTCGTAGTAAAAATATAGCCACTCATAGAAGCTATTTAAATGCACATGTAGGTGGCTAAATAACAACAGCCGCACGGGTCGATCTTCAAGTTAAGCAACGATTGCCGAGGTCGGTATGAGGATGGTTGACCATCTATAACATACCGAGACCCCTGCATGCCTTAGAAAGCACGTTAAGCAGTTAGTCCCAGCTATCATTCGTAGATCTTTGACAGTTGTTACGGGTAGTCAGAAGCTAGAAAGTCTGACCACCAGTCTTGCCAAGGGGTGTCGTGTTACTCAGTAACTGGGTTGAGGAGGTCAGATAGGCAGTCGTTCCATGTAAAATACTGGTATCCAGCTGCATCGGATTAGACTGGAGCCGACCCCAACATAGTTGGGGAAAAGGTATAGGCAGATTGATGTAGGTACTGCTCCTGAAGAATAGACCTCATGAGAATTGTATGCAGTCTGTAAATGTTAAAGAAGACAGTTGACATCACACAACATGTAGTATCTTATATATTTTATATCTAATAGAAAAACTTGTCATTTTGCTTAATAACCATGACTTGACAAACACAATGTAATTGTTTTAATTGTTTTTGTTGTATTTAGGCGTCTGCCATCAATTATACATAATTTACATACACAAGAGCTGTCTGACCTCTACAACCCTTGTTAGGATTCTACTATCAAGAAACGCTAAGTCAATGTCAAAATATTGTATTCAAATCGACTAGAGTAGCTTTGTGTTACTGTATGACAACACTAATTTGGTTGCTGCGTTACGAACTATCCCTTCTCCCCCGTCCCGTCCGTCCCGTCCCATCTGTCCCTCTCAGATAGAGGAGGCCTATATCCCAGTAGTGGGAACATCATAGGCAGATTATGTGTGTGTTACGAACTATGATGTAATTAAAATTAACTAATGGTCTCTAGATTTTTGTCCTAATAAATTCAGTAATTTAGTCTTAGATGAGTGTCTTTTAGTGCAGGTTTCACAGAAGCATGATGCATAGCTTTTGAATGCTATTGTTTATGTGGATGTATTATTTATAGGTACACCTCTGCCTAGTCTTTGAGGGAAAACAGGCGTAATGTTATATTATGTTAGCTACTGAATATACTGCATAAAGCCTGTTTATACTGGGATTCTTCTATTGTATCGGCACAAAGTAACAAGGTTGATAGTGGTGCCTACGGCTACGCCGCGCGCCGCACAGTGGGCTGGGATTACAAGGTTGGGTCTTAAGAGATCAAATGTATTTTTTTGGTATCTAAGCATGAATTTAAAACGTTTTTATTCTTTGACTTTTTTTAATTTAACGAGTACTTTCGGAGATATAGCCATATCAAATTTGTATGAAGAGTCATGTTATTTTAGTTAAGCAATTTATTCCAATTAAATTGAAATTGAAAATAATGTATACTAAACGGCCTGAAAACCTCAATACCTACTTAGTTCTTTAAAAAAAAAACAATGTTCGACATTTTCCACCACCATAGGTAGGTATGACGTAATTTGTTTTGAGACTTATTTCCGGGAATCAAGGGATAAGAGTGCGCGAGCGCAACAACAAGTTATGACGTGTCGTAACGTGATTGGTGCAACGATAGGGTATCTACGGAATGTTCGGTTGCATTCAAACGTACTTCAGTGTTCTATTACCCACCATAATAGACGCACTACCCCCACACATTCATTACTTACTTATTTGTTATTTTGTATTTGTGAAAATGTTTGAAAATTTAGTGACAAACCTTGATCTTTTCGTTATTTTAAAAAACAGTGGCAGTATTAAAAATAATGACAGTTTGTGTAGTGAGATAAGGTCTAAATTTTTAGTCGAATTAAGTGATGATCACGAAAAGACCTTAAAGTTGTTTTGTGCAAAATTTTGTTATAATTTAAATAGAAGATGGGAAAACGCTTATCGTAAAGAAAATATAATTCAGAACTAAAAATAGTGAATGGTTACAAGAAAACATAATATGGCCAGACTTTATTAAGTGTTTAATAGGCAGTAATGAAGATCAACCAGCACCGAGTACATCAACTCAGTATGTATCACCATCAAAAGTTTCTGTCGGTGTC
This sequence comes from Atethmia centrago, assembly GCA_905333075.3. Taxonomy (NCBI): domain Eukaryota; kingdom Metazoa; phylum Arthropoda; class Insecta; order Lepidoptera; family Noctuidae; genus Atethmia; species Atethmia centrago. The sequence continues at coordinate 11,018,327 of HG995386.1, read as the reverse complement.
TCCACCGAACAAAGCCCAAGAAAACCTTTTTGTGAATTAGCGCCTAAACAGAAAAATAGACGTGCAGAAAACTTTCATTTATCTTCGGACGAAATAAAATATGCATATTTTGAGCAGTTGAAAGCGGATGGGAATGAGGAGGTTACTAAAATACTAGAACATTTACTAAAGAATCCCCAAGATGTAAAAAAAGTTAAAAAGTGCATATCTGTTAAAGAAACAAAATCTGTGTTTTCTCCGGATGAGGCTTCATACAAAAATTACTTTGGATATTTATAACTCCGAAAATACTAAGTTATCTGAACGACCCTCGTAGAAATAATTACTTATAATCGATAGATAAATCCAACACAATATTAAAAATTTCAGAAAAAGAAACTTTTTTTTTTAAATGCTAAGTCCTTTACCGGCCCGTTTCAGCCCACTGTGCGCCGTACCGGTTAAAAGATGATGCGATTCATGGGCTGACAAGACCCAATTGACGAAAATAGGCTTCTCTTAAGACAAACGATTGCCAAATCTGTATAGTTTGTGGTAGCGGAAAAAATATACGTTAAATTTGAACATATTTCCCAGTAAGTACAACTTTGTGCCCTTTGGCGTTGAGACCCTCGGTCCGTGGGGTCCCAGTACGCATAAGTCATTTGCGGAAATCGCGAAACGTCTAGCTGATGTAACTGGTGACCTAAAAGCTGGCGGCTTTCTCGCGCAACGCATCGCATTGCAATTCAGCGAGGAAATGCCGCCAGCATCCTCGGTACAATGCCCCGAGGGCCTTTTTTAGTCTTAACTTAGTTTTAATTTAATTTAATAATCATCTTGTAATTTGGTTATGTAAATAAATTTCCCAGAACATGGTTGTTACCAAAACAAGTTTTGAAAAAAAAAACTCGATACAAACTAGCGTTAAACTAACCTCTTACTTTGAGTTCTAATCCAAAATATCTGTATCAAATATGTCCCATGTCCCACAAGAATGTCTTATTTGAATGCAGAACTTGGTTGTTTTTTATTTTCGATTACTTAACTCAATTTTGAGTAAATAGATAATTGCTTCATATTTTTCAATACATTACAAGCATTGTGTCATAGCGCTTCTCTTTCTTTTCTATGCAATCTGACAGTGACCGCGGTTTAGGTGTAGTCAGTGTCATAAAACTTAACGCTACTGGATAATGGAAATTATATTTTTTAGAGCCTTTACTCTATTAGAGCATTACACTAACTTCTTCTTCAGTCACAACAAAGATTATAATTATGTAGTTTTTACATAACGAGTATCTAGATTATTAAACCTTATCGTGAATGCTGAAGTAAACAAATGCAACCAGCAAATGGAAACAGAGAGCAACACCAGTAGAAGAATCACCGCTGAAACACATCACGTTTTGAACAAGATACGATAAACAAATAACTATTGTAGAAAAAATAATAACGGTTTAGGAATACCCCATAATGAGCCTATAACGTTCCCGTTAACGTTCGTTCGTTCCGTTCGTTTTTCGTTGCTGGGACACAGGCCCCCTCTCTGTGAAGGGGAGTGGGCCTTAAGCCACCACGCGAGCCCAGTGTGAGTTGGTAGATGTCACATGTCTTTGAATTTTTGGTTCTAGGACATGCCTGTTTCCTCACGATGTTTTCCTTCACCGTTTTAAGAGCAGCGGTCAGCAGCCCGTCAGGGTTCGAACCTACGACCTACAACTCGTAAGTCGCGGCCGTTACCACTGGGCCACCACTGCTCCTAGGAATACCCAATTGTTTAAATTAATCCTGAAACCCTTTACGATCCTATTTTGATATTAAATTTATTTTTACCTGTATTACAGCAAAGAGGATTATTTTCTCTTTATTTTTTTCATGAAATAGGATTTCTTCATACATTCCTTATTCAATTTATTCATATTTGCTAAGGATATTACTTTGGTACGAAAACGTGTGAGATTTCTCTTTTCTCGAAATTTATTTATAAAAATTCGTTTATAATATTTGACGACATTTTGATACGTGAAATTAGATGACGTATTTCGGATAATAACGTCTTCATCTAATTACCTGATTAACTCTACGTTTTAGAGTTTTAAAGATCAAAGATGTTTCACGTCTTCTATCTAATAAATATTTAACAGAGAACATCCCTTTATTATTAATATTAATTAATTAATTATGAATTCTAATTAATATTATAAATGCAAAGGTGAGTTTGATTATTACGCTTTCACGCTAAAACGGCTTAACGGATTTGGATGAAATTTGGCACACGAGTAGATCATAACCTAGGATGGGACATAGAATACTTTTTATCCCAATATTCCCACGGAATCAAGACTCATGCGGCTGAATCCGCGGGGAGCATCTAGTAGTATAGTAAGTATAGTATAGTAAGTCATAAATAACAAGTCAAGGAGTCATTCAAAGGTTACCAAGATGAAAAGTCAGTAGTTGTAGTCCAATCTTACCAGCCCCCCAACTTTCTCCCGTATACATTCTCCACATTTGGATCAGTTTTCAGTTGAATAGCTGAATTCTTCAAGGAATGAGTGTCATCTAACCTCCACAGACCAATTAATTGAACAATAATACCGATAACATAACATCACGTTTGTTTTCCCCGAAGGATTAGATAGAGCTGTACGTATAGTACGCGCACTTATGTAAACCCCACCCATTTATATCTATATAATCCGACATCATAACCTCAAACTTTCAGGCTACGGACTACCTGTGACAATCGAGACCCACGTTTTATCGTGCTCTCTGAAGCATGTTGGGGTCACGATGTATTAAAATGCTCATCCACCCATGAACGGCCAAGATCGATCTACGCGACTGTTCTCCAGCTATGGAAGCTTAAACCTTAACTCTATTATATCGTATAGCCCTTTATTGCAGGTAGTATGATGTCTCCCTCATATCGGTACGAGATACAAAACTATGAGAATTAGAAGTGGAATTACCCGCCAAATTCTGTGTTTTACGATAGCTATAACTTAGTTTTCTAGGCAAGTATACCATCATCGCTTACCATCTGGTGAGAAAGTGATCTAACACAAGTCCAGGGGCGCAGCTACAGCCGTATCAGACGTGTCAATGATATGGGGCCCCCAAGCTACAAGGGCCCCCCGCAGCAACGAGTGTTAGCAAAAGTTCGTAAAATATTATCCAAAAAATCTAATTCTGGTTAATCGGAACTGAAAATGTGAAAAAATCTAATTATTTTATTTCACATTTATCTGAAATAAAATAATTAGATTTTTGTGGCACTTGTGAAACGTCAGAAGCTAGGTGCACGGTTCCAATTGGTCGTTTCCTATGGAGAAGAGCCGGCAAGAAACTCCACGGTTACTCTTTTAAAATAATTGGCTTTTAAAATGTTTTCTGTGTCCCAGCAGTGGGAACATTATAGACTGATAATGTGTATGTCTTCAAATTACATTGTTAAAAGGTATGGCAGGACAGTGTAGGCCTGTCAAGAAGTAACAGGCACTTTACAAAAAAATAAATTATCTACAAATCTAGTCTGTTAAGCCTACAACGTTCTCACATTCACAAAATGTAAAAGAATCTATGTAAAATATTAAAAATAAAACCTATTTAAAATAGAAAAAATACGTAATTGATAATATAAGGCAAAGGCATTAATTTAGTTAAATCACACAGACAATTTAAACTACCCAAGTCAGGGTGCTCTAACTTTCGAACTCCCTTCGCTCGCTCTTGTGTTATATTATTAAAATCATAATGACATCTTAACCTAGTATCCTCGTCGGTATGCTCGTACTTTCTAGCTCACCTCGCTCGCTCATGCATTTTCTTAGTAAAATTTCAATAGAAACCACCTGTCATGGCAATACGCTTTTTTGTAAACAAAAATCCCTTGTTTTGTAGTTTTGCCGCAGTCGAGTAAGTAGGGCCCCCACCAAGAGGACCCTTTTTACTTTTTGATACAGGCCTTACAATTAGCTACGCCACTGCGCCAGTCTTTCAATAGCTCGTGCCGTAGGGAATACTGCCTAGACAGCAATGAGGACAAAATAATGTCAGAACTATCCAACTGCCTACAAAGGTACTGGTCGGAGAAAATTTGAGGAGGTAGACAATCGACACGAAAAGTGGAAGAAAAAGAAAGAAGGAAGCGGGGCTGACTGCCGAACGAATATTTAATTAACCAGTCTCGTTTAGTAAATTTTAATGCAAAAGGATGATGGAAGTGTTAACAGGGGTGTTCAGATTAAATTCTTACGCAATCACTTTAAGGAAGGTTTTAAGTTTATATATCACCGGTCTTTCTAACAATTAATCTTTCAGGTGATATAAAATTATAATTTTGTGTTTAAGAAGACTACAAGAGCTAACCACAACTTTTATAAGTTTTATAATGCCTAAAGTATGTGATCCACTGCAGTAAACAAAATCAGAAAAATATATGATATTCTTCAGGATTTAGGCTAGGTAGATAGTGTATTGAAAACATTTTTTTTTTGGTTGGGAAATCATCAAATAATTTCTCCCGCTCTGGGCGGAGGGTGTGTCAGACTCTTACTGACTAAAACCCACCCGTATTCCTTCCATTGCCTGTGTTGCCAGGGGCGTCGGTAACCCTTTTGGACTGCCACGCGACCCCGGCAGGCTTGAAAACATAATACAACTAATTTGATACCTTAGAAAAAAATCACGAAGATACGTCTAAAAATTTTTTTTATGAAATCAGAGTGATTGCATGTATTATTGGTATGGTTTTTACATACCAATAATACATGCAATCACTCTGATTTTTTGTCAGATTATTCTACAAGCAACATATTACTATACTAGTGTTTTGATTTTTTTATCCAAACAATAGATTTTTTTGTGAATAGATAATTGCTTCATATTTTGGAATAAATTACCAGTGTTGTTTCATCCCGCTTCTCTTTCTTTTCTATGCAGTCCGACAGTGACCACGCTTTAGTTCTTAAGTATTCAAATAATAAATCAAGGCACAAAATTTTTCGTTGGCACTACAAATTGGCATCTACAGGTATGTTTTCTGATCCATTCGTTTACATTTTTATCAGATACTTTTGAAACAGGCCAAGTCTGTCCAACCAATTTTGAAGGTGGGCCATAATTTTGATTCCATGTCAGCCGGGGGCCATCTAGTAATATAATTAAACTTGCCTACTATCTCTCTCCTTAAACATATTTTTTATTTTCTTTGTTCTTTGCACCTGTTTTGATTCTTAACACTAGTTTTATTATTACTATTGAATATATTATATAGATAATTTTAATATGTAGACTACCTGCAGTATTGTCTCTTCTTTCCCCCCAATCCATGCAAAGGTTGTCTTTAAAATCTCTCGCTTCGAAACCGATCGCTTTTAGCGATAAGACCGCCCATTGTAAAATTTCTACATTTATATCTGTAATTTTTTATGGTGTATGTACACCAGTTAACCACCATAACGGTGAAATAGAATAGAATATTAAAAAAAAAAAATTGTTTATTTCAGACTAGGTAATGTCCATATTTTGTTAGTAACAGATTAATTATCTTAAGACTAAGTTAGGAGCAGTTATATAGGTCCAGATGAATACGGATATAAAATTAAAATATAATAGAATACTCTTTATTATGTAATAAAGAGTATTCTATTATATTCTCTGAACGTGAACAGGGAAAAGGCGCCTTAACGATCTCACTAAGTTGTGCACCAACGATCAAACACAAAGAGATAAAATATTCGTTATTATTCACTTTATCGATTGAAGTCTTAAAACTGTCCTATATCTTACCTAAAATTGTCATGTCCTATATCTATAACTATCAGTAAAACAGAAATGAACTGGAAGTAGTTGTACTTTTAGTTAAGACGCTGACAACACCTAAACCGCGGTCACTGTCAGATTGCATAGAAAAGAAAGAGAAGCGCGATGACACGAAGCTTGTAATTTATTGCAAAATATGAAACAATTATCTATTTACTCAAAATTGAGTCAGGTAATTAAAAATAAGAAAAACAACCAATTTCTGCATTCAAATAAGACATTCTTGTTATTAATTAAATACGTACCTAACGTATGTTGATATTTAATGCAGATATTTTGGATTAGAACTCAGAGTAAGAGGTTAGTTTAACGTTAGTTTGTATCGATATTTTTTTTCAAAACGTGTTTTGGTAACAACCAAGTTCTGGGAAGTATGTTCAAAATAAACATATTTTTTTCCGCTACCACAAACTATACAGATTTGGCATTTTTTTTTCTTAAGAGAAGCCTATTTTGGTCAATTGGGTCTTGTCAGCGCCTCAAACAAATTTGATGGTAAAATTTTAAAGCGTGTACTTCAACGTGAGCTAAGTAGTATCGGATAAGCAAATACTTCCACATTCACAAACAAGTGAGCATACCACGCGCCTAGTGGCAGCATCACACTTCTATAAATCATTATAGATTATACCATCGCTACTAAAATACGCTTCGTGCATTCTATTGATCAAAACGTATGCATCGAGTGATCGTGTCGAGAGCCGTGCTATGCGATTATCGCCTTAGAGGTGAGCATGCGGAAGTTTGGCCGATAGTTTATTCTATGGCAATATTTATCGTACGTAACTAGCTCTACTTATTCGTATCACGACCCCGTAAATAGAAGAAATCAGTGACAATTTTTATGGGCCGTGTCACGCGAACAATCCAGTAAATATAAACGGGCTATAAACGTCAAAATTTGAACGTAACGCCTTTATTGTGTACTATACTGCTTCTGCCGGCGATTTCCTTCACGTGGAAGTCGTAAGGACACCACAATATACTTAAATAGCAGCCACATTTTTAAAAAACTTCCCTGTGTACCGTAAAACGGGGTGAATTGAAATGCAGGGGTGAATCGGGACGAAACTTTAAAATGGATTTTAACGTTGAAATAATACAGTTTGCTGCCAACAAGGAAAGTTAGTCGTTAATTATTATTCAATAAACACATTAGAGCCCTTTTTGGCTACAAATTATATTATTTCAACGTTAAAATCCATTTTAAAGTTGCACGCCTGCATTTCTATTCACCCCGTTTTACTGTACTAGGTTTGTAGTTTTGGTCTCAGCAGACAAAATATGCAGAGAGACAGGACTGGTGACGTGGGATCAATCGACGTACATTGTCCATGTGAGAAGAAGCATGTCCTGAGGTCGACTCCCGCAGCCCTGAGTAACAATTTCTCACTGCTTGCAAAGTTTTTCGTTTTTTAGGGTTCCGTAGTAAACAAGGAACCCTTATAATTTCGCCATGTCCGTCTGTCTGTCTTTCTATCTATCGCGGCTTAGCTCAGAGACTCTCAGTACTAGAAACCTGTAATTTGGAATGGATATACATTTTAATCATGCCGATAAAGTGGTAAAATAAAATCTTGAAAAGTAATTGTAGGGTACCTCCCTTACACGTAAAGTCCCCACTTTACGTGTAAGGGAGGTACCCTACAATTACTTTTCAAGATTTTGACTATTTTTTATTTCTCATCTCTGCTATGGTATGGGGAACCGTTGGATAAGCCGTTCAAAAACATTACGGGTTTGTGAAAACCAGTTTTCAATTCCTTAAGCTTAAAATAGAATGTTTTGTCAGAATCAAGTATCCCTCGTCCCTGCCAGCTAAATAGTTGTTTTAGGATATGTGAAAAAAATCATGGCAGAAGCACATTTATCGAAAACTTAAGATTTCCAAGTTAACGAGTAATAGTTGACCAAGTTTATCATTCAGACACAATTTCCACTGGAACGTCCCAGCTACCATGGTAGCCCAGAAAAACACTTTTACGACGCGTCCGGCTACCATGGTAGCCTGGACGTTTGACTGCAAACAAAGCAATTTCGTGCCGCAATCACACTGTACGGCTTTTAAATGATTTTACGAGATGGCGCTGTATTAAATTCCGCTTCTTTACGTATGCAACACTCAGTATCAGACCAAAGAGAACATTAAAAAAAAAAAGTTTTCGTCGTTCAGTTGGCTGTCATTGACTTAAAGAAAACATGCTCCTTTTTATTTTTTTAACTTATTTAATTAGAATATAGTGAATAATCCAGTGTATAAGTGTTATATACCATAAAAAACCTCTTTAAACAAGGTGTACGAATATCTACAAGTGTCCAAGGTTGTGAATCTGTTGTGTTGTGATAAAATCGTCAGGAAAACTATGGCGCATGGCGACACGCTGTGCTTCGGCATTTTCGTATTAATTACGTAAGTTTTACTAAATAATGTAATAGATTAGTGCTTGTTTTAAGGACATATGTTCATAATTAGTATTTAAACACGTTCACACCGTTAAAATACTACAAAAATAGTTACGATTAACCTGATTTACTTCGTCCCGCCGGACATTTTTTTATCAAATTTGTGAGGGAATGGGGGATTGTTTTGGTTTACTGTGTTACTCTGAATAAACCAATTAAGGGCTTAAGGGTATCAAAAAATGCTTAGATAGTCTAGTTTAATTATAAATAGGTTTTACTGACCCAAACCAAAACATTCTGAACAAAAATTCTGCAAGAACAAATATTTTACGGAAATTTCAACACGCGTTCTCAAGTTTAACATTTTTTTACGGTACTTTGGGCTATGAAGTCGTAATTTAGTTTTAACACCTATTGATTCTGCATAGTTTCAGCTATACACTTGATTTTTATTAAGGTATAGCTGCAGTAGTTTTCTAGTTATTACGCTTTATGTTGGAAATGACCGACGCGGAAACCGCGCGTGCGCGCTCGTGAGAGTTGGGACGCGTCGGAGGGTAGTTAGGTGCAAAGCTGGGACGTGCGAGTGTTATTGAATAAAAAAATAAAAATAAATAAACTTATAATTGCAGTTGGAGAATTGACCGTGACGTATTATTATCGATCCGTGACAATTATCCCAAGAATAAACTTAACATTTTAGTTGAAAAACATGTTCTCTGATACATTTGTACGCACAATATTGAGAAATTGACCATGTTATTCTAACACCATAGACTTCTTATAGACTTTCCTGTAATCTTTCTCCTGTATTTTTTTTTTAATTTAAGCTTAGTAGTTTCGGAGATAAGTGGTCTATTTTCAAAAAAAATCTTAAATAACTTTAATATATCTGAGACCCTCACAATAAGCCCTTTCGTTTGATATTTCACACGATACAGTTTGCTAAAATTTTTATTTTTTATTTTATAATATGACCTCAAAAGTGAGAGATTCAAAATTCATTTATTTGCGTTATACGTCCGAAATCAAGGTGTCAAGAGGCCGACGGATCTCGAAGAGGTGGGCAAGCTCTTTGAAAGAGTCATTGCAGACCGCCTCGTCGGCCAGCTGGTGCGGGTAGGGCCGGATTTGGCGGAGAGCCAGTTTGGTTTCCGCAGAGGGCGCTCTACGGTGGACGCCATCATGCGTGTGCGAGCCCTGACGACGGGGAATGCTGTTGCCCAGGGTGGGGTCGTCTTGGCGGTGTCTCTAGACATCGCCAATGCCTTCAATACCCTGCCCTGGAGTTGCATCAGGGAGGCACTCCGGTATCACCGGATGCCGACCTACCTCTGTCGTGTGGTCGAGGCCTATTTGACGGACAGGGCCGTCATCTACCCCAGTCACCAGGGAGTGTGGAACCGGCAAGAGATGTCGTGCGGTGTCCCACAGGGATCGGTCCTGGGGCCGCATCTGTGGGACATTGGATACAACTGGGTGCTGCGCGCCGACCTCCCTAGCGGCGTCAGCGTAGTGTGCTACGCTGACGACACGTTGGTCCTGGCGCAGGGGAGGTCGCACCAGGCGGCGGCCGAATTAGCGGCACGCGGGGTTGCGACAATCGTCGAAAGGATCCGGCAATTGCGACTCGAGGTGGCCCTGCACAAGTCCGAGGCCATGTTTTTTCATGGTCCTCGGAACGCGCCACCGACCCAACCCCAGTTTGGGACCCCAGTCCCAAATAACGGTAGAAGGGGTTTCTATCGGCGTCGAGTCGATGATGAAGTACCTGGGACTCGTCCTCGACAGCCGGTGGAACTTCGTGGAGCATTTCCGACGTTTGGCTCCCAAACTGGAGCGGGCGGGCGCTGCATTGAAGCGGCTCCTGCCCAATCTAGGGGTCCAAACGCCTCCTGCCGGAGGCTCTACGCGGGGGTCGTGCGGTCCATGGCCCTCCACGGGGCTCCTGTATGGGCGCGCTCTCTGGCGCTGCGGCCAGCCCGCTGGTTGAGCGCGGCCCAAAGGGTCATGGCCATTCGGATGGTCCGAGGATACCGCACGGTCTCCTGTGAGGCAGCGAGCCTCCTTGCCGGATTGCCGTCATGGGATCTGGAGGCAAGAGTCCTCGCGCACGTATGGGAGTGGCGCGAGGAGGCGAAACGCCGGGGCGTAAGTCCGCTGCCGCGAGAAATCGCGGCACAGCGGACGGAGCTCCGGCGGGATCTCATGGCGTCATGGAAAGTACGGTTGTCGCAACCCAGTGCTGGGCACGCCACGATTGCAGCGATAAGTCCCCTCTTTGAGGAGTGGCTGGAGAGGCGCCACGGCGTCCTTACCTTCTGCCTGACGCAGGTCCTCACCGGACACGGCAGCTTCGGGAGGTTCCTGTGTCGGATAAGGCGGGAGGAAACGTCCGGGTGTCACCACTGTGTGGATCGCCCGGAGGACACGCATACGGTGGAGGTCTGCCCGGCTTGGGCAGAGCACCGCCGTGTCCTCGTGGAGGCGATCGGCGGCAGAGACCTCTCGCGTCCGGCCCTGGTTCAGGCCATGGTACGGAGCGAGAGGGCATGGGCAGCCGTCACCTCCTTCTGCGAAGCAGTAATGCTCGCGAAGGAGGAGGCGGGACGGTTGAGGGAAAGGCACGTTTCGCGCCCTCTCGCCCCTAGCCGCCGCAGGAGACGCCCAGGGCGTCGGGAATCCCGGGCGGATTTCCGGCCACCGTAGGCGCGGGCTTGCGGACGGTGAGCAATTGGTAGCTCACCGTCCGGTAAGGACCAGGCCCGGGTCGACGGCGCGTCGTATTCCACGCGCGCCTCAAAGAGATGTCGTCAGCACAAAGTAGAGGTCCACTAGGGCCGATGCCTGCCGGGGTCGCGGGAAGGTACTTATGGGTCACCGAGGCCCCCGCAACACAGGCAACAGGAAGGAATACGGGTGGGTTTTAGTCAGTAAGAGTCTGACACACCCTCCCGCTCCGCCCAGAGCGGGAGAAGTTATTTGATGATTTCCCACCCTCAAAAAAAAAAAAAAGAGGCCGACGGATGATGTTGTTAATGCTGGCGTGCAGTACCATCCGACTAACGCTCCAGGATAAAGGCAAGCCAAGGCTGCCATGGTGTCCAAGGCAGTCAACTGCTTCACCGCATTGACAACGATGTGGGAGCCCCACAAGGAGCAACCAGATGAAAAACCAGCCAGATGAAAAATCAGAAAAATTGAATCCCAACTTAAATTGGACGCATACATGAATAACAACTATATTTCTTTAACGGTTGTATGAAACGTCATAAACAATTAATTTCCCGGACTGTACATGAACCGACAAGTCTTTAATACTTATAAAAAAGAAAACATTACTCATGTATTTGGTGAAGATAACCGAGATGGAATGGAATTACTATTTTCGCGTCTTTGGCAAGGTAAAAAATAATATAAGCGTAGCTAATATTAATATTGGTAAAGGCTCGCGCACATTTGGGCGGCCCGCACCGCAACGCACTGGCGGATCGTATGCCAAGCGCATTTTTGTGGCAGCATTTATGCATCGCGATGTGGCCCGCCTGTTGTGTGCGATGGTTAATACAAAATGTACGAAAATCTTGGAGGATTTATGCAATGCGTTGCGTAGCAGCACAACTCATCCAAATGTGCCCGAGCTTCATTGCATTGGAGTGGAAATAATTCAAATTCAAAATTTGAATCTGTATGAAACAATTACTGCGATGCGGGGCAGCCCGCCGCAGCTCCTAATGTGCTTTAGCGCATTTTTGCGCAGCTATGATGTGCGCTTAGCTTAATCCGCCAGGCTCAAAAGTAATCGGTTTTTCTTTGAGAAAAGTCATATAGAAAGCTTTTGCCCGCGGCTTCGCCCGCGTTGAGGTTGGAAATTATCTCAAATGAACGCACTACCACGATAAAAAGTATCCTTGCCTAACCTAATGCAGATCACAATCTACCTGTGTACCCATTGACGTCCGTCCAGCCGTTAAGGCGTGAAAACATAACAGACAGAAAGACAAAGTTACCTGTATAATAATGTTAGCATTTATAATATGAAAGTTGTATGAAGTATACATATAGGTATATTGTATAGAGAACAGTTGTGGAGCAGATACCACTGGGCCACCACTGCACATTAAAGCTTAGTATTACGCAAACGGATCCCAGAATTGAAAAATGGTGTCGAAAAACCCGCAATATTTTTGAACGGCCTATCCAGTGATACACGGGCGTATTGTTGGATAGACCGTTCAAACTATAGCAATAGACGAATTTATCCCCACATTACGTGCAAGGGAGGTACCATAATTTTTTTTTTTCGAGTTTTATTTTACCGTGATTCATATATTGTATACCTATGCCAAATAACAGATTTCTAGTAATAAGCGTCTCTGAGCTAAACCGGGGACAGACAGACAGACGGACATGGCGAAACTATAAGGGTTCCTTGTTTTTTTTACTACGAAACCCTAAAAACCGGTCATGAGTTGTTTGCAGAGATATATTTCTGTACTGAGCAGAAAACGGTTCCTGGTCTGCCGTATTTGCTGAATTGTGTAGTGTAATTAATAAACCTGCGCTAGCTCGGTTTTTCTATGAGAAAGTCATATAGAAAGACCAGCCCGCGGCTTCACCCGCGTTGAGGTCAGAAATTATCTCAAGTGAACACACTACCGCGATAAAAAATATCCTAACATAACCCAGAACATAATCTACCAGTGTGCCCATTGAAATCCGTCCAGCCGTTAAGGCGTGGAAACGTATCAGACAGACAAAGTTACTTCTATAACAACATTAGCATTTATAATTTAAAATTGTATAAAGTATACACATATATTATATAGGGAGCAGTGGTGGCCCAGTAGTAGGTCGTAAGTTCGAAGCAAGACAGGCGCTTTACTTTGTGTAAATTATTTCATCAGCACTACTCTCAAAACGGTGAAAGAAAACATCGCGTGGAAACTTATACTATCCTAGAAAAAATTTGAAGACATGTGACATCTACCCACCCGCACTGGACCTGCGTGTTGGATTGCGACCCAATCTTTCTCACTGAGAGGAGGCCTGTGTCCCAGCAGTGGGAACATTATAGGCTGATTATATAATCAGCCTATAATGTTCCATAATGAGTCTATACGTAATGTTCCCACTGCTGAGACACAGGCCTCCTCTCTGTGAGAGCGAATGGGCCGTAGTCCACCACGCGGGCCCAGTGCGGGTTGGTAGATGTCACATATCTTCGAATTTTTGGTTCTAGGACTTGCCGGTTTCCTCACGATGTTTTCCTTCACCGTTTTGAGAGCAGTGGTGATGCAATAATTTACACAAAGTAAAGCGCATGTCCGGGTTCAAACCTACGCCCTACAACATGTAAGTCGCGGCCGTTACCACTGGGCCACCACTGCTCCCACTGCACCAATACTCCTCATATAATAAACTAATGATATAATTATCCCTTAAGCCAAGGCACAGTTTATTATACTATTACTAGGGCGTCCCTGTGTGTGAAAATAGCAATATTCTGCGATCACTAATCCGTCCGTCACGCGTTCAGATTATGGCAATAATCTTTGTCCACACATCGTAGCCGTTATTAGGAGATCCTTCTAATATTATCTTTTGTTATTTCCTTTCCTATTACTTTCAGAATAAGGATTTATATAACAATTCCTAACATAACATTATGCCTTGTTTCCCGAAGGGGTGGGCAGAGGTGGTACCTGTAGTACACCCACATTTCGTCAGTTATGTTTTTAGTCTCATGTAATAGGGGGCGAGTCTATTGCCATCAACCGGGCACAAATTCAGACACCGGGCTGCTATTGAGGAATTCCAGATGGAAAACCCAATAACACTTTGCCCGACCCAGGAATCGAACTCAGGTCCTCACGTTCAGCAGTAGCGCTTGCGACCACTGGACCAACAAGGCAGTAAAACAATCCCTGTTGTTATTATAAATGACAGTTTCTGTAAAAAAATTTGAATGTCGTACAAAGGAGTAGGTTCATAATTATTTTATTATCTGAGTAAAGCAAAATATATATTTTTAATAGCATTTCATGTAACTAAATAATACAAAATATTAAAAAGGCTTACAACAGCTAAATCGCGGTCACTGTCGGACTGCGTAGAAAAGAAAGAGAAGCGCGATAACACAACGCTGGTAATTTATTGCAAAATATGAAGCAATTCTCTATTTACAAAATATCTATTGATTGGATAAAAAAAAAATAAAACATTATTATGCTAATATGTTGCTTGTAGAATAATCTGACAAAAAATCAGAATGATTGCATGTATATTAGTATGGTTTTTAATCGTTTAAAGAAAATTTTAGAGGTATCTTCGTGATATTTTTCTATCGTATCATATTAGTTGTATTATGTTTTCAACACACTATCCACCTATCATATATCCTGAAGAATATCATATATTTTTTGGTATGTTTACTGCAGGGCATCATATATACTTTTAGGCAATAAAAAACTTACGAAAAATTCAAACATTTTTTAAGGTAAAATATATTTATTTTATAAAGTATTCACCCTCATTGTATATTCATTTCTGCCATCTCATGGGATGGTCATTTATGCCTTTGCAGTAGAACTCTGGTAGTTCCTGTAGTCCCTTTAAGGCTATCGGGAAACACAAGAGTTTTGCCCCTGAAAGACAAGAAAGCTGAAGGCTGATAGAATTTCATTTCACAGCTATACACAGATTGAATTTAAATTGAATTGATTGATAAAGCAATAGTTTGGCACCTCCTGAATGATAGTAGGTACTTTCTTTATGCACCAGAAAGAAAAACTACCCACAACTGCATAATAAGGAAATGATAAAGAACTTCGTTTAAATTCCTTTCAATTGAATCTAGTATCTATCACCACCATTAATGGATGTAGAAAACAGGTTCCTGGCACGACGACACGAAGGTTTAGTTTCCCATAAATCAAACGAACACACATCTATCACGGTCCCGACATGATTAAATGTACACACAACTACCCACATTTATAATATATTGGGTATGGAATTCATGCTATCTGTGCAATCCCACGGGCCGGGCCAGACCGGGCCTGTTTATGAATAGGTCGTCATATTAATCCCCGTGGATATCATGGTATGGGACGAATTGAGAATGGACAAAACGGGTCATATGCTAATGGCAAAAGCGTTTAAAAACCCCTTTTTGTCGTGGCCTTAGCTGATCTATATTTTCCGAATTCCAATGGGACTTGCATTTCATAATGACAATGTCACTTTTTTATTTAGCACGTTGAGCGTCATGTATCTTTCTGGAAACACAAAGTACCACCTTTAGAGGCCGCGTGTTTCCTTCAGGAAACACGAGCAGTGCTTTATTCGCAGGCCAGTGTGTCCGCCAGAAAACACATTTCAATACATTTTACTATGAATTCTAATACCTCTGGCCTCCACAGTTGTTGTCCAAAATATCAAAAAACACGGTTTTTAAGCTTGGCGCTCAACGTGTTAGGAAAACGTTGGCTTTAGATACGGCGAAGAAAGAACTATGTGAGAACACCGGGTCTAATGGCGTGAAATTGCTAACACGTAGTGAGCAAGTGTGGTAATGAATGTAAGTTTCATCTCTATGTTCGAAGAGATTTTTGACTTGCAAAAGGACAATTTACTACCAGCAGACTTAGCATGACGCTTTCTTTTTCTACGAAGAAAAGACACAGCTCTTTCTATACAAAGTGTCATTTCCTTTCTCCATTTTTGACATCGCACCGTAGAAATCCTTCTACAATCTGACATTTAGTCTTTCGTTTCTAACGATTTTTGTCTAGGTCCTTTTTTATGTAGAAGGATTTCTACGGTGCGATGTCAAAACTGGAGAAACGAAATGTCACTTATTATAGAAAGAGCTGTGTCTGTTCTTTTTGGAATAGAAATCGCTTGTCTATATTTCTCGGTGGAAAACTGTCAACTGCCTTAACGGAAACGTAATTTTTGTATACTCTTCTGTCGACAGAACACTGCTCTACGGTTCTCGTGCTAAGCTTGCTAGTATAGGATTATGCTTAATTATTTTTAATTAGCCTATATTGTTCCCACTGCTGGAACACAGGTCTTCTCTCCCAGAGGGAGGGGGCCATAATCCACTACGCAGATAATCATTCGGCATGTTAGTATTACCTAATTACCTTCTATTTAATAAAACATATATTTAACTTTCTCGCAGTGTAGGGCATCATGAAATGATAAGATCAAACGTATTTTCCCAAACAAAAACAGCTTATCATCGACGAAACCTCAGTCCGAAATAAAACAAAACAAATTCAACAAAATTTTTTACGAACATTTGCAATTTCTATTCCACCTGCCAATAAAATCCTTAAGCCGCTTGAAGCACTATAAAGCGATGAAGCGGCTTATCTTGCTGCAACACAGCGTAAATTTAGTACTGAAACTTGAGGCAAATTGTCCTCAACTCCATCGGGAAGCGTCAGTCAGTTTCCTATACAATATTCATTGAATGTACACAGAGTGTTGTGATGTGATAATAGTTGCGTGATTCTAATTAGTTTTACTGAGACAGTTTTAGTTTTGCAGGGTTTTTAGCAGTAGATGAATAATGAATTTTAGAGCTGATGATTTCATTTTGTCTTTTCAATTATAGAAGCAATATTGTGGTGACACACAAACATTTTTTTAGGAAGAAAATGCAACAGAAAAAAAAATACATGATATGTCAACCGGCAAGTAGTAAATATACTTAAATGATTTATATAATGGTGCTCAAGCTGCGCTTAGTTTGGGACCAACGCTATCCCCTTATTTTCATTTTAATGACAAAATAAATGAGTTTTAATTTTTAATAGTACTACTTATACACACACACACGCACATTTAAAGATGTAAAAATAAATTTTACTAGCTGCACTTCGCGGTTTCTCCCGCATAAGTATCGATCCCATGACAATATCGGGATAAAAGTATCATATGTCCTAATTCAGGTCATGGTCTACCCATGTGTCAAATCTCATCCAAATCCATTGAGCCGTTTTAGCTTGAAAGCGTAACAAACAAATAAACTCACTTTCGCAATAAATTATAATATTAGTTAGGATCAATAATTGATTAATTAATATTAATAATAAATTAAGGATGTTCTCTGTTAAATATTTTTTAGAGACGTGAAATAACTTTGATCTTTATAACTCTAAAACGTAGGATTAAAATTAGTTAGGATAGGATAAACGTAAATTTTGTTCATATTATCTCTAAAAAGACTATACAGGAGGGCAACCACCGCCTCTTATAGCAGTATTTGTTTAATATTCCTTCACAGTGGGAAAGAGATGGAGCTATACCCCCTGTATAGCTTCATCTCATTCTCACACTGATGTAATATTAAAATCATCATTCTCCTGCCCTTATCCCAATTTAATTGTGGTCGGGGCAACATGTCGCTTTCTTCCACACTTCTCTATTAGTTGTCATCTCGGTAGTCACCCCCTTTCTAGCAATATCATTTTTCACACAGTCCATCCATCGTTTCTTTGGTCTTCCCCTACTCTAATAGCCATCGACATTCATACTCAAGACTTTCCTCACGACATTTTCCTCATTCCTCCGCATCACATGCTCATACCATGACAACCGATTTCCACACAACTTTTCAGTCTCCTTCAGACTTCCTCTTATGTACTCATTTCTTATTCTATCCATTCGTGTCACACCACACATCGCTCTTAGCTTTCTCATCTCAGCTGCATGTAATTGCCTTTCATTCATATCTTTTGTGGCCCAACATTCTAATCATATTTGTCAACCTCCACGATCAATGAAGACGGAGGTCTTCATTGATCGTGGAGGTTGACAAATAGGACACATTGTAAGGCACCTGTCCCACCAGCGGCGAATTGCCAAGTTAAAACAAGGATACGTCAGTTTAGGCAGTGTTTTGTTAGTTATATGATAAACATGTATTTGTGGTAAGACACTTTAAACACTTGTTTTAAGCAGTGTTTATCCTTTAGACACTGTTTAACTAAACACGTGTTTAAACGTTGTTTTATTTATTTTTTGTAGTAAGACTGAAAATCTTTTGTACGTTTCTTGAGCGACAAAATCGCTGATAGCTAGAAGCTTCCTCGCTAACCTATTTACTTGCTAAAGTAGTCTGCATACTGTTTTAATGTGTGGGGAATTTTCACTTACGTATTTATTAGTGACGTCATGACTTCATTAATCCTGTGAGGTTATTTAAGAGGGCTTCAACGCTTTCACCATGTGAGTGACTTGAGAATTAGATAAGGATGTCGATTTTATATCTAAGTAAAGATTTATGATGTTCTGAAACTGTATATTTTATTTTTTGGCATAGTTTTAAATACTAGAATATAGTGAAGTTAAAGACTTTGGTTATTGAACTCTTGCAGGGGTCTCGGGAAAGTCCGAAAGGGTTACCGTGGCCCCTGGCAATACACAGTCAACGGAAGGAACACGGATGGGTTTTAGTCAGTAAGAGCCTGACACACCCTCCGCCTCCGCCCAGAGCTGAAAAAGCTGGAAAAATGGTTGTTGCACCCTTACAATGATACTTATGGTGTTAGTTTCCATCAAAAATAATTTAATTCGTGAATATTATTTTCATACATTACACATTCTTTTTTACATACTTAGATGGTTTGGTCATGTTGAGAGGATGAATGAAAAGCGACTAACAAAAGGTATTTACAAGGCAGATGTGGATGGGACGCCCCAGAAAGACATATGTGTGTGACCTCATTGGTGATGTTCTTCAAAAAGGTCAGGTGCATTATAGTACTCGCAACCGGCGTGCGTGTATGACAAGATGTATGAACGTAAATGAAGCAAAAGGAGTATGTAAGGAGCGTAGCAGGTGGCGTTCTATAGTTTCTGCCTACCCCCATTGGAAGAAGGCGTGAGTTTATGTATGTATGTATGTATGTATTTACATAAAGAGCTGTGAAGATTTCCCAGATTCGTGTTACAAAATATACAGCGAAGTAGACTAAAGCTCGATATACCAGCGAGAACATATCTAATCAAATCTGACCTAAAAAGCTGTTGATTATTATATTTCATGGGGCTTGAATTTCCGTCGATGCGAAATAATCCTTTCCCTCGTCGCTATGCCCGTTGAATATTGCGTTTTCGGGGAAAAGTGATATGGTGTTTGTTAACATCAAATTAAATAATATTGTCCTCAAATTCTACGAACCTCCCGGTGGTTAACAGATCCTTTTTGTACATAATGAAAATGTTACACATCATTTGGGTTTTTGTACAGTCCATACATAACCAGTCTATAATGTTCCCACTGCTGGGACACAGGCCCTCCCGTCCATCCAGGCATCCCTCTTTGTGAAAGGGAGTGGGCCGTAATCGACCACGCGGGCCCAGTGCAGGTTGGTAGATGTCACGTCTTTTAATTTTAGGTTCAAGGACATGCCGGTTTCCTCACGATGTTTTCCTTCACCGTTATGAGAGCAGTGGTGATGAAATAATTTACACAAAGTAAAGCGCCTGTCTGGGTTCGAACCTACGACCTACGACTCGTAAGTCGCGGCCGTTACCCCTGGGCCACCACTGCTCCTGTGCAGCTTGTACAGTGCATGAGACTTATTCGTTTTCACACTGCGTATTGCGAACGTTCAAAGTTAAGTGCCAATTATGAAAGTTGGAAATTATAACACGAGAGAGTACTACCTGGATGAAAAAGATCCTATGGCCTTCATAATATGTCATGGTCTACATGTGTGACAAATTTCATCCAAATCCTTTCTGCCATTTTTGCGTAATTCTGTAACAAACATTCAAATGTACAAACTTACACTTTTATAATATGCTTTTGCTCGCGTTAATGTAAATTTTGTAAAGTTAGTTTTCTATCCCTCGGGAATAGTACTTATCTGGATATTTTTCTGGGTGAAAGGTACCAACCCTATGTCCTTTTCTGTACCCCTGACAACGTGAATGCAAAATTTCATGATGATCGGTTGAGTAGTTACGACGACGTTAAAGCGTAACAAGCAAACAAAGGTGACGGGTGGGCGTTTTTGGGGAACTGTCTTATGTAATTTTGAGGTTCGAAAAGTGCTGATTCTCAGCCTAGTTTGAATGAATGACTTCTTGATTTTGAAATAAACACACAAAGTCATTGTTACATTTATAATATCAGTTAGGATAGTACGATGTGTGAAAAGGGTGTCTGGCATAATAGTTATGCTGATTAAAGCCTTTTTTCCAAATAAAGATTAATAAAAAAAAATGTATGATAAGGATGTTTCAGAAAAATTGGTTGTCTATAAAGTCGGTTTACGGACAATAATTTTACGTGAAAACGAGAGAGAGAGATGCGCCACAAGCCGAACGCTTAGGGCGATCGTGCCTCTCTATCGCTAGTTCCGCACTCTCGCTTGCACGCTCGGCTCAGGTGGAACGTGACAATGAGTCATGCTTTTTCGTGCGTGCAGCCGGCGTTCATCGATTTATAAGCCGTTATCACGTCAAAACGTTAAACCTATTCTTCCGCAAATGTACACTGATTTTCCAATGACATACAATTTTCTTGGTTAATGAGGTACCACAGACTAGGAAAATTTTGAGGAAATCAGGTCCTAATGGTAAGCAAACACGCAGTGAGCAATCATGGTGGTCGCTTTAACTATGTATGATTGGCGCTGCAGTGTGACACTGCCAAGCTGAGCTACCTACCTACTTATAACTTTTTAACTTTGACTTGTTTTTTCTAAAGCTTTGGTTATAAAAAATAGAATAGAATATCATACTCATTATTGCATACAAGGCGATTGTTAATTCACTGTTAACCTTTCAGGAGGCGAAAGTACCTACTCATGATTATAAACAACTTTCAGTATGGGACCAACTGCGTAATAGCAAAAAAAAGTAGATCTGTTTCATACATTTCATCGGGTAAACATTGCATTTTTGTATGAAAAAGCTGATACTTTTTAGATATTTCAGTATTGGTCTCATAGTGAAAGTTGTTCATAATAATAAGTAGGTACTTTCACGTCCTGAAAGATTAACAGTGAATTAAAAATCACCGTGTATACACGGCTACATATTAAGCTATACATTTCCAGCATAAGCTGACCTCTCATTGTACGGAAATCGTATAAAAACGAGATCAGCTTATACTGGAAATTGATATGTAGCCACCACCAACCACTAAAGCTACGGTTTCCTAGAACAGTCATATGACTATTCTAGGAAACCGTAGCTTTAGTGGTTTATAAAACGAGTCATGCATTCTGCGGCGCAGGATAGGTTTTCAAGAGGTTTCAGTTATCACCCGGAGGATAAGGTGGAGCATACGGTGGAGGTCTGCCCGGCTTGGGCAGAGCACCGCAGTATCCTCGTGGAGGCGATCGGCGGCAGTGATCTCTTGCGTCCGACCCTGATTCAGGCCATGGTACGGAGCGAGAGGGCATGGGCAGCCGTCACCTCTTTCTGCGAAGCAGTAATGCTCGCGAAGGAGGAGACGGGACGGTTGAGGGAAAGGCAAATTTCACGCCCTCTCGCCCCTAGCCGCCGCAGGAGACGCCCTGTGCGTCAGGAATCCCAGGCCGATTTCTGGCCATCGTAGGCGCGGGCTTGAGGACAGTGAGCAATGGGTAGCTCACCGTCCGGTAAGGACCAGGCCCGGGTCGACGGCGCGTTGTATTCCTCGCGCGCCTCAAAGAGATGTCGTCAGCACAAATCTAGTGGTCCACTAGGGCCGATGCCTGCCGTAGTCGCGGGAAGGTACAAACGGGTTACAGAGGCCCCTGGCAACGCAGGCAACGGAAGGAATACGGGTGGGTTTTAGTCAGTAAGAGCCCTCCCGCTCCGCCGAGAGCGGGAGAAGTTATTTGATGATTTCCTAACCACAAAAAAAAGAGGTTTCAGTTAGTTAAATAAGTACTTTTTTTGTCAGAGTTTATTTATTTCTAAGGTCTATTTCGATCAAAAAAGACCGAGCAAGGTATAAAAAATAAAGGTAGGCATTGAATTTTTTAGTCATTAATAAAACGAATTAAGAGCCATTTCACGTTTTCGCGCGAATATCGCAGATTTCAGTCGCCTAATTTACCATCTTAGGTAATACTCTGACATTGGTGGATACATGTAAAAAATAGACTAATCCTTCTTTTTGACACTTCATGTAACACATTTACAAAAACTTATTTGTTTACTTTGTGGTGATTAATCTCCCACAACCAGTTTACTGAAATATCATCGCCGAGTCAATTTCAAACTCCTATATCTATCATTAATATTTATAAATTTAACTGAAAAAAATACATAAAGCATCAGAAATATAATTTGATCGACACATACAGTACTAGAATATCGATTCTTAATAACATTAATTAGTAAAAAAATAAAGTCTTATGCCAATTTTTAGGTTTTGTATCGCTAATAAATCGTGATTTTTTGGTTTAAATAAAGCGTAATTACATTTTTTTTTATTGGCGAAATAAACTATGGTTTTTAACAAACCGAAATCTAAAGTTTTATTAAAATCCCTTCATTTAATTAGACATAATATCGTTATTAAAATCACTCTAAATTAGAATAAATTCCGATGCTAAGCGGGCAACCGTTTAGTACGGCGTGAGTGCCGGTCGAGGTAGGACCTGCGCCAAATTTTCCCGCGTCTCGATTTTCGAGCGCACGTATTGTGAACGAATTATTATACTACGACTACAACATTTTGATTCACTTCGTATTTATTTTGCATAAGGTAAGAGTTTAATTTATTATCAAGTTAAGTATTAGTTTAGTAGTTTGAGAATAATTACATATTTTTGTTTTATTAGTTTTAGCAATGGAGCGAAAGGGTTGTGTATACCATTGTGTCAAAAAAAGGAAAAATAAAAATTCTGCAGCCTTAAAGAAAGCAACAGAAGCGAGATATATATAATTTGCGATTCGATTGCGATATTATGTACACAGTAATCGATCAAATAAGTACATATCGACATGAACTATAAAACCGTAATTACAATTTTAAGGATTTGTATACACTGACACTTCGACATATAAAAATATTGATGTTTTTGATAATCATTTATTGATAAAAAAATATATTTATTCGTAGATATTGAAACTTGACAGCTATTTTGTTTTCATTTCAGAATGAGAAATCGCATGAATCGAGTAGAGGAGGATAGTACCTTTAGAAGACACGCCACCACCGTACCGGGTACAAGTGGAACGTCAGATTCGATAACAGAAATTGTATGTTTGTAACTTGCTACTTCAAAAATATACAGCTATACCTCTAAACGAACGTAAACTTTTAAATATCGACCGACTGAAAAGGTTTTACCAAAGTTTTACCAAGATTGTGTATTGCTAGAATTTTTTTTTTTAGGGTGGGAAGTCATCAAATAACTTCTCCCGCTCTGGGTGGAGCGGGAGGGTGTGTCAGACTCTTACTGACTAAAACCCACCCGTATTCCTTCCTGTTGCCTGTGTTGCGGGGGCCTCGGTGACCCATAAGTACCTTCCCGCGACCCCGGCAGGCATCGGCCCTAGTGGACCCCTACTTTGTGCTGACGACATCTGTTTGAGGCGCGCGTGGAATACGACGCGCCGTCGACCCGGGCCTGGTCCTTACCGGACGGTGAGCTACCCATTGCTCACCGTCCGCAAGCCCGCGCCTACGGTGGCCGGAAATCCGCCCGGGATTCCCGACGCCCTGGGCGTCTCCTGCGGCGGCTAGGGGCGAGAGGGCGCGAAACTTGCCTTCCCCTCAACCGTCCCGCCTCCTCCTTCGCGAGCATTACTGCTTCGCAGAAGGAGGTGACGGCTGCCCATGCCCTCTCGCTCCGTACCATGGCCTGAACCAGGGCCGGACGCGAGAGGTCTCTGCCGCCGAAATCATAGACCCTAGAAAGGCAAAATCAATGCTTTTACGAATTCATATAATGTAAATGATATGTGATTTTTCCCAGTTCATTTTTATTACATACTTTAGATAACATATATTTGTGTTTTTTTTATTAGTCTAGAAAGCTTTAGTAGACTGAATAAATAAAACAACTTTTTTCATAAATCTCTAACCATGGTGCATTACGATTATAAAGGCTCAAGACCGTTTAGTCCATCTCAACACTCGCGCTACACTGCTTGCATTGTGTATGTGTGGATAGCTGCGCACACATACACAATACTGCCGTCTTTTACCTAAACTCGAGCGCAATAATTTTGTGAAATGGCTCTTAAGGCTCCGGCGACGCGACGCGACACAAAGACACCGCGTTAGCGCTACAAGCGGTGCCTTTGTGTCGCGACGCGTCGCGCGACAAGTCGCACCAGTATGTAGGAGCCTTTAAAGTAGTATATAATGAATTAAAGTGACTTACCTTATTAATGATACGAAATGTTCGCCTATTCAGCGTCAAAAGCTTTTTTAACATTACTTAATGAAATAAATTTCATCCATTAGGCTTTCACTTAGTTTATTAGACATCAATTCATGTTTTTGATAATAACCGCTAAAAGCATTAAAAAAACAACAATAAGACATGATAAATTATTACACTGACTTTGACAAACTATCAAGCAAGTATACTAAAAAATTGCTTAAGTATTTTTTTTTATTAAGGCTCAACTTAAAATCTCCTGGATTTAGTTTTAGACTTTAGATATTAATCACTCAAGGACGACTAATGAGACACAATTTATTTTCTATTGTTTGACACCGAATCGGTGTCGCGCGGGGCTTAACAGGTTATAATACCGGAAAAGTCCTGGTTGAACTGGCGTGGTGAGGATTCCGTACAATGAATATGTTATCTACCATGTTTTTTATCACAAGATAATTTATCCCAAGAACAAACTCAGCATTGTAGTTGAAAAACATGGTCTCCCATATTCTCCAACTCCAAATGTAAAGCCTTGTACAAACTAGCGCGATATCGCGGGCGCGACAGGCAGCAATATGCCTGTCGCGCCTGCAATATCGCCCCAGTCTGCGCGAGCCTTAAGTTTGTACGCACAATATTGAGAGATAATTATACCATTTTATTTTAACACCATTGGCATCTTATAGGTTTTCCTGTAATATATAAGTAAAAAGAGTTGATTTAAGTCACATGGTCATCATCTGCCTAGCCTTTTCCCAACTATGTTGGGGTCGGCTACCAGTCTTACCAGATACAGCTGAATACCAGTATTTTACATGGAGCGACTGCCTATCTGACCTCCACAACCCAGTTACTGGGTAACACGATACCCCTTGGTAAGACTGGTTGTCAGACTTTCGAGCTTCTGACGACCCGTAACGACTGTCTCGATCAAGAGAAGATCTACAAATGACAACCGGGACCAATGGCTTAAGGTGCTCTCCGAGGCCCCTCCGTGTCTTGGTACGTAAAGATAGTCACCCATCCACGGACCAATTATTACTTAGCCACAAGCCCCTCCACATGGTACAGTTTGTAATACTATTTTGAAGTGAAAAAATCTTGCCACGCTGAGCGAGTTTTGGCGCGTCACCGAGATGCTAACGTAACAGCGTCACCGACTTGCTAATGTGACGTGTTTAAGTTTACATTTCTGTCGGTAGTCCCCATAAGCATAATCAGCCTATAATGTTCCCACTGCCGGGACATAGGCCGCGTCTCAGAAAGAGAGTGGGCCGCCTAATCTACCACGCGGGCCCAGTGCGGGTTGGTAGATGTCTCATGTCTTAAAATTTTTGGTTCTAGGATATGCCGGTTTCCTCATAATGTTTTCGTTCACCGTTTTGAGAGCAGTCCCGTTGACTGCCTTCTTTTGATTTACTTATTTACATCCAAAAGTGACCCTAATATTCAAGAGTCATTTATTTCCTTTACACATCCGTGATTGAGTCACAATTCATATTTATACCAAGTTTCAACTTAATCGGTCCAGTAGATCGTAGATCGTAGCAAATTTGCTGTGACAGACACATACAGACACACGAGTGATCCTATAAGGGTTCCGTTTTTGCATTCTGAGGTCCGAAACCGCAAACATTTTTGCTCACAGAATTGCATAACATTACGCCTGTATTACCTGGTTAGGCAGAGGACGTAGAGGTGTACCTATAGTACACCCACATTTCGCCATTTATGGTTAAGTCCCATAAAGTACCCAGCGATTGCTATCAACCGAGCACAAATCCAGACTCCGGCCTGTTACTGAGAAATTCCAGATGGAAAAGCCCAATAACACGTTTCCCGACCGACTCATGTGCAGCAGTAGCGCTTGCGACCACTGGACCAACCAAGCAAAATCAAAAATCAAAATCAAATTTATTTTATTTCACATAACATGGGTACGTCAGAAGCTAGATGTACGGTTCCCATTGGTCGTTTCCTTTGGTAGAAGAAAAGTTTCGCTATACACGAAGTTCTTTGATTCTACGTAAACAATGATAGGTACAGCTGGAAAGAAAAGTGTTTGAATTCAAGTAATTTTTTTTATAGCGCTATTCGTATACGCGTAAGCGTCTGTCAGTTAAAATTTGTTTTGTCTCATTGACCTCCATTCTGTTTTAATATATTTAATAATGACTAAGAATAGGATAACATATTTACATACTAGGTTTTCTTAATTTACCTTTTAAATGGTTAAATAAAATATTACACTGTAACAGTTTTCTGCATCACTGCCCGCGAATGTGATTTCGTGCATAGCGAAACTTTTTTACCCCCGACGCAAAAACGACGGGGTGTTATAAGTTTGACGTGTGTCTGTCTGTGTGTGTGTGTCTTTGTGTATGTGTGTGTCTGTCTGTGGCATCGTAGCTCCTGAATGCATGGACCGATTTTGATTTTGTTTTTTTTTAGTAGGTATTTTACGAGTCAGGCATAGCGGGAAGAGAGCATAGAGGTACTAAGCTCATAAAAGTTAAATAATGAGTAAGTACCTACACTATTGCCATTCAAGTATAATGCAAGTGATATAAAACTATTTCTTTTTTCTGGAGAATCACCCATCACACCGCTAAGAATTTTTTTTGCGAAGTAAAATTTTTAACAAAAAATATTTATTGCATCCGTTACGTGCTAAATATTTCATTGATCGTAAACAGCGAAATATCAAAGAAATATTTACGGATCTTACGGATTACGAGGCGTAATAAAATGTAACACATCGTAAAATAATTGGACATCACTATAAAAAATATCGGTCAACTGAAACACCCTTGAACGTCGATTTACTGAAGGATGATTCACTTTCGTCCTAAATCCTACTGACAATAAATTGATTGAATAGTTTCAGGGCAAAGGGGCTTGTGTCTAAGTAATAACACGGGTCGATTGATCAGGTTAAGCTACGCTTGCCGCGGTTGGTCCGTTGATGGGTGACCATCTTTACCTACCAAGACCCCTCCGTGCCTCGGAAATCACGTTAAGCCGTTAGTCCCGGCTGTCATTTGTCGTCGTGGCAGTCGTTACGGGTCGTCAGAAGCTCGAAAGTCTGACAACCGGTCTTACCAAGGGGTATCGTGTTACCCAGTAACTGGGTTGTGGAGGTCAGATAGGCTGTCGCTCCATGTAAAATACTGGTATTCAGGTGTATCCGGTCAGACTGGAAGCCGACCCCAACTTAGTTGGGAATAGGCTAGGCAGAAAGAAAGGGTCGATCGAAGGTTAAGCTATGCTTACCACGGTCGGTTTGTGCATGGGTGGCCATCCATTATATATCGAGACCCTTCAGGCCTCGGAAACCACGCTAAGCCGTTGGTCCCGGCTGTCATTCGTAGGACTTTGACCGTCATTACGGGTAGTCAGAAGCCCAAAAGTCTCTAGTCTTGCCAAAGGGTATCCTGTTACCAAGTAACTGGGATGAAGAAGTCAGATAGGCAGTCGCTCCATGTAAGTATTGACATTCAGCTGCATTATATACCTACAATTTATATTTCAAACTTAGTATTATTAATATTATTTTACATGGATTCTTGTGTACGTTGTGAATGTGAGAACGTTGTAGACTTAATAGAATAGATCTTTTTTAGACCGTTTTCTTTTCTTTTTTTTTTGTTAAGTACTTCTCGACAGGCCTACACTGTCTTCCCATACCTAATTTTTGTAATTTGAAAACATTGTAAAAGCCAATTATTTTTAAAAGAGTAACTGTCTTGCCGTTTCTTGCCGGCTCTTCTCCATAGGAAACGACCAATTGGAACCGTGCACCTAGCTTCTGACGTTTCATAAGTGCCCATGTAGGTTTATGTGAAATAAAAATATTTTGATTTGATTTGATTTGATTTGATTGATTCGGTTAAACAGGAAGCCGACCCTTTTTGGGAAAAGGCTAGGCAGATTGATTGATTCACTTTCGTCCTAAATCTGACTGACAATAAATTGATAGCAAATCCGATAACGCCCCAATGGCTCCGAATAGGAGCCCTCGCGGCGCGCGATTTGAAAGTAGTTATCGAATATAAAAGTTTTTTGTGAGCGGGAGAGATGACGTTATTGAGCCAGGGGCCTGAGCGGTTATTTGATCGGTATTTGGTTTAAGATGAATTTATTGCTAGTAGGCACCTAAAAAAAATTAAAAAATATTTTTTGAGGATACTCGCCACCGGACCATTGACAGACACACACGTACGCTGGGGTGAAACGTTCTAACCACTGTTGATGTTTTTATTACGTGTGTTGTTATACACAACACGAATTCCGAGTCGTGCAAAGTGTTATTGAGTTTTTCTATCTGGAATTTCTCAGTAGCAGCCCGGAGTCGGGGTTGGCAATAGGCTCGCCCCCTATTACATGGGACTTAATCATGACTGGCGAAATGTGGGTGTACTACAGGTACACCTCTGCCCAACCCTTCGGGGAAATAAGGCGTGATGTAATCTTATGATATATTGTGTAGTTAGTTTGTAACTGTGTTGCGAAAGTACGAGAGACTAGCCTGCCGAAGGACCCAGTGCCCCGAGCGACATATTGTGACCCCCGTGCAAGCAACGTGAGATCTTTCCATAATCTTTCAGTGATTTGCTTCTGAAAACCTTTTGTCATTAGTTTATTTTGTCCCTACTAGTTTAACTATTTATATGCTAAACAAATAGTGTACCTAACTAGTTTGATTGGAGATTGACATAGACGAGCTTCAAGCGCTGAGGTAGTTCGTAGTACCCAATCGCGTGTGGATTTCTATCCACACGCGATTGGGTACTACGAACTACCAATAGCGGCAGATATTCCTTTTAAGTTCGGCGAATTAGATTTATCGAGTAAGACGCCATTATATTTTGCTACATCGACACACGGAGTCTACTCCCCCGACCCTTGTTCGACGAAGCGCCAGCCCGCGCCGTAGCTGAGCCCAAAGCTTAAAATTCCCCGAATAATAATAATTCAGTTCTGATCCAGCCTGTTCCACCTTGCTGTCCTCCCCCCAGCGACGCCCTAAGCCGAGGTCCGTACCCCACGGGGGGTGCCCTTAGCGTGCAGTCGCTTAGTAACGTAAGAAATTCGCCCCTGGCTGGAGGCTTTGAGTCCGCTGAAGGCAGCCACAGGATAGTCCGGTTGAGTAGTTACGACCTCTCAAGGTCAACTACGAGATGCCATACAAAAAAAAAAGCGGAGTCTACTTTGAAATTCGAGTTATAGGGATTTTCACGTTACAAATTCTGAGTGATTCAAGATACCGCGTATTTGGTCAGCATAGCAGAACTAGAACAGAGTCTGAGCTGGACATAAACAACGAGGAGCAGGCTGACCGCGCACTGGACACTCTGCTGCTGGCAATGCTCATAAGAAAGAATAAGAAAATAGTCAAGAAAGAAGTTTAGCCTAACCAAAAGATTCACCATTCAAGATTCGGTGAAGCTGGACCTGAACCAACCTGGCGGCGACGTTGTTAAAAGATCCCATAGATTAATATCACCCGTTTTTCCACAATTTCAATGCCTACTTCAGGATACATAACCGGAATGGCTCTAATAATCCTTCCATATCCTAAGGGCACGACTTCGCATTATCGCGCCCCGCGATCTAATCCTTGATATGCAATGGTCTCTGTAGTCCTATGAAACATGAGGCTTTAGGTGCTAGTGCAAGTCTCTGGGTTCATTCAAGTATATCAAGTCTGGTCAAACCACGCTGGGGTCGGGTCGCATTTCATTTATTCATTCATTCATTTAGTAGGACTACAAATGTTTTTTTTTCTACATTATATTTCAAACTATATATATATACATATCTTGTTTTTTCTTTTAAGATATGACTTTTGTTCTAGCTACTTTTAAAAAGACCAATCCAAACTGACGAAAGTTATACATTTTAGACAAAAAGATGTGCTGGTTAGGCTTACCTAATCAGCACATATTTTTGTCTAAAATGTGTGTGTGTGTTTTGTGTATATGTGTGTGTCTGGTTTTTATCCTGTTACTTATTTAAAAAAAAAAAGTAACAGGAAAAAAACAATTACCTTCATGTAGGTCCATAAAACTAAAAACCGTAAAAAGTTTTCCTGAAAACACAGATCAAACCTTCAAAGTTCCAACAGACTACGGTAACATACCTCTACTCGTAAAACTTAAATTAAACCTAACTGCGAAGCTACGGACTTAAGAAAGCAATCCAGTATTTGTAGAAAATTTTTATTTCGCTCAACGTTGAAGAGGAATCACCCACTTTTGTTTTGTTAAGAAAAGGAGGAAAAATCGAGAATCTTAGTCATGTCTCGCAAGACATCACTTGCGAATTTAACGCTTGGACTTCATTTTATTTTTATATGAAATG
Source organism: Atethmia centrago (assembly GCA_905333075.3). Taxonomy (NCBI): domain Eukaryota; kingdom Metazoa; phylum Arthropoda; class Insecta; order Lepidoptera; family Noctuidae; genus Atethmia; species Atethmia centrago. Next base: position 10,987,392 of record HG995386.1, on the reverse strand, counting down.
TTAAAGAATTTTCGGGATAAAAGAGTTGGTACTGGCAGTTAATTTTGTAAATCGGTCTATGCAGTGTTTATTCTTAATGTAGAAGACGATTCGGTAATCACAGATGATAAATTATGAAGGATTTATGAATATTGTGAGATGGTAAGGCGTGTACGCACCACCGAACAAGAACATGGTGAACACGAACATCGAATACTTTGTTCGCATGTGCGTACCATTAACGAACATCAAACAATATGTTCGTCAAAAATTTTCGTGTCGATCCAATTTCGTTTTTCTTTGTGGACGGTTTTTGCAGAGTTAGGCTATTAAAGAGAGCGAGGCGGTTAAGCGCGAACACAAGTCGAACTGTGTTCATGTCCACTTTGCTAATTTACATCCACACGTACGAACTAAACGTTCCACGTACAATGTTCGTGTTTACCATGTTTTATTCATTCGTGCGTACACGCCTATAGGGCAAGGAAGGAAGTAAGCACTGGCATGTCAGCTGATTGAAATAGATGGAAGAATAATATTATGTACTTACAGCGCTGAATCCAATAAAATGAAGTGGTTAGGGAAAAAAATGATGTTCTCAGAATCACAAATTGTTGTCAATATACGCATAAAGTTGGACAAGAATTCAAATCCAAAATAGTTCGAAATTAGTATGCAAATTATAAACATAACTTGCGTATGGTGAAGATAATATTGAAGCATGCATCTTCGTAGATGGTGACTTCATTTCAATTAATTACAAAAGTCTGAAATAAAACCTGAATGTTGGAAAGAAGTAAACGTATGGTGGACTTCACGTTGGTACTAAAACCATTCTATTTTTAAACAACGGTAAACATTTTTTACTGCGCATCCCGATACGGGATCTCTCAAAATAAAAACAAGAAGTAACTTGACATGAACTACAAGTAATAAATTTTAATAGTAATTAATTACTGCTAAATATCTCATCTCATAAACTAACGCCTTCTTCCTATGAGGAGGCAGAAACTATAGAACGCCTGCTACGCTCCTTACATACTCCTTTTGCTTCGTTTACGTTCATAAATCTGATCATACAGCACGCCGATTGCAAAAGTACTTGCAACACCATGCGTGCGTAGCAACGCACCTGAACTTTCTGAAGAACATCACCAATAAGGTCACTTTATGTCCTTCTAGAGCATCAGCTCCCGGCGTTTCCACCACTTCTGCCTTGTTTGTCGCCTTTCATTCATCCTCACAACATGACCAAAACTATCTAAACATACTCTTTTCAAGTTTCGTCACTACATCTTTTTTTAAACCACTATTATTTATAACACCAGAGACATGCTTCGCAAGGAACGCATTTCCACAGCATTTCTTCTACTTTCATGCTTCTTTTGCACCCAACATTCACTTTCATACATAAGCGTAGGCACCAGCACACCATTATGAATAGCAATATTTCCATTCCTTGTAAACTGATACCACAAATATACAAACTCACAAACACTTTAAAACACAAACACTTTTATCATAAATTTTCACATCACACACCGATGTATCTTCTTCTCTTTCAAACACTCACAGCAATCGTCTTATTCACATTTATAATCATCCCTTTCATCTTATACGCTTCATTCATCACAGTCTCCACGTCTTGCAGCTGTTCTGCTGACGATTGAAGTAGAACTTGATCATCAGCGTAGAGAATGCATTTGACAGGCAACTCATTCATTTTCAATCCGCACTCACACTCTTTCAAATCTCTCAGACAGCTATTCGTGTACAAGTTGAACAGTCACGGTGACGCTACACAACCCGGAAATAATAATCATTAAACACAATGACGCGAAAGAGACAATAAAATGGAATCGACTGCCCAATACCAATACAATATGGATAGGTACCGATACCACGTATACATACCAATACCAATACAATATGTATATAGGGGTCCACAAAGCGTGGTAAGCCATCGGCATCGGTACCGCCAATCTTACAAATTACTTTGTCACTGAAATGGTACTCCATTTGAGTGACAAAGTTATTTATAATTTGTGATCAAAGTTTTACTACTGTAAAAACTCTGAAACACTGACATTTGATCTTCTAGTTTTGGGACTACTTTTTATTGTTGCGTTTTTGACTAATCTGATGCCAATTTGATCTAAAATGCGGCTCTTCCTAGCTCTTCCAATTTACATAAGGACTCAACTATAATAAGAGACGATATTTCTGGCTAAATGAATGGCGGGTTTCTATAAATTACTGAACGTACATGTGTGCCATTACGTTTTCTGAAATCATTAAAGGAAAGGCAAAGGTAATTAAAATAAACTTACAACATCGATCACTATAGTGATTGATGGCTTACAATAACAGTTTCATCATTCGATTTTGAATAACCCAGAAGGATTTTTATAGTATCACAGCGACAATCAATGTCAAATTAGTAAAAGCTTTTACAGGCTAACAAATTGGTGATTTACAAAGTTACTTTTAAAGTTAAAATCTAACCAGACAAAGATATCTACCAATACATATACATAATCTCCTTTGAACGTCTCGCAATCCTTCTAATCCCGGCTCGACTAAAGAGTACCCTTCAATGTAATTGAAGAATTGTGAAAAAAAGTACTCAACTCTTCAAATAGGACTGATTCTAGTTATGTAGCTACTCCACTGTATTTCTAATCTCCTGGTATTTGACCTAGTTCCGGTTTTTTCTCTCCATTTAATTTTATTGTAAAACTCGACGTTAGTGTGGTACCCACAGACGTTATGTGGTTTAGTGCTATATTCATGTAAGTTCTGATGTTCTGAGTTCTTTCAGCTAGGACTTTGGCATTATAATGAAGTTTCATTTTTAACCGACTACCAATAGGTTGAGGTTATCAATTGGACATGTTTATTTGTTTTGTTTTTTTTTTATATATGTTCGCCGATTTCTCCGTCAATTATGAACCGATTTTAAAAATTATTCTTTTATTTGAAAGGGTATGCTCCCGAAAGGTATCCACTCATCAGATTATGACAATGGGACCATCATTGTCATAATCTGATGAGGGAATCCCATGGAAATCGAGGAAAATCCTCAGCAAACTATATATAATATACATAGTGATTTAGGTATTTTTATAGTAACTTGTGCATTTGCTCTCGGAAAGCGCCATTTGGTGGATTGGAATTGATGATGAAGACCACAGATGGCCACCGGAACTACTTAATAAGAAGTATTTAATTAACGAGTTACGATTAGATTAGGTACTTTAATATGGTTGCTAAGCCATTTATGCTCTTCACAATGCATATCGTGAAGTGGAGGTGATAGTGACTACACCATCAGCTCCAGTTCTCCTGGTCCCTATCAAGAGAACTCCTTAACAATTAACGTCCCTGCATCAAGAAAAGCAATATTTTGTAAAAAGGTGATTAGCAGCTGACATTAGGCTATTGTAACTTAGATAAATTACAAACTGACCCACTAAAAAGTGAAAAATAAAAACTTTTTACAAAAAAGAACAACCGACTTCCAAAAAAACTCTACAAAGTGAAATTTAACTTTAATTCAAAAGTCGGTGGCAAAAAAACTAAAATACAAATCCAAAGACACCGACTTCCGAAATTAAAGTTATTTTTCACTTTGTAGTGTTTTTTTGGAAGACGATTGGTTTTTTTTTTGATAAAAGTTTTTTTTTATTTAACGATTATGGGATTCCGAAGTATAAACAAAGTTTTGCTCATCAGAAAGCCTGGTGGTATTTGTAATGAAGTATCTGAGTTGCGACTTGAGTTATTGAACAGTAATATTGCTCTATATTTTCCTCTAACCCCAGAATCTAGCTAACTTCTGCCTTCTGCATTTTGTGAAAACAGACTTTAAAATGCAGGTTGCATTTAAAAGTCTCAATTTACCCACATTTTTGCTTTGCCCAACCTGATCATTTTCAGCAGAAGCGCTTGCGTGATTCAAATTAAACTACTTACAATACTACACAAACGGCGAAAATATTTATGTTAAGAGATCAACAAGATTTTAATTATAACGTTTATTTCAGAAAGTTTAATATTTACTCAAAACATCAACACCCAGACTTAATTAATAACTTCATTTTCCGTTACATAAAACAAGAAAGTATCATTTCAACGCAATATAGTTCTGCTATTAGCTTCGATAAATCATTCCCGCCAATCAATCAAGCCGAGGTTATCAATTGACATATCAAACTACCAATCACTTGTGCTTTTGCTTTTATGAATGTGTACGTTAAATACGATTATATTTTTTTCCTGCCCTTGTCCCATGTTATTTGGGGTCGGCGCAACACGTTATCTTCTTCCATCCTCCCCTGTCAGCCGTCATTGTATCATTCACTCCCTTCTCTTTCATATCATTCCTCACACAATCCATCCATCTTTTCTTTGGCCTTCCTCTCCCTCTCCACCCATCAACATTCATATTCATCACTCTTTTAGTCACATGCGTTGCATCCCTCCTCATCACATGCCCATACCAAGCCAAACGATTTCCTTTCAACTTGTCTGTTACTGGCGCTACTTTCAAGCTGCCCCTTATATATTAATTTCTTACTTTATCCATTTTCGTCACTCCACACATCCATCTCAACATTCTCATCTCCGCTGCATGCACACTTTTTTCGTCCGTCTTCTTCACGGCCCTGCACTCCGATCCATACAGTACGACAGGCCTTATCACGGACTTATAAATTTTCCCCTTTAACTTGAGGGGCATCCGTGGGTCGCAAGTTGTTCCTGTGACCTGTCGCCATTTCGTCCATCCCGAGTTGATCCGGTACATTACATCTCGGTCTATTTCCCCATCCCCTTGGACAAGCGACCCGAGGTACCGAAAGTCGGAGCAGATCGGTAAAGGCGTTCCGGCAAGATATATGGGCACAGGACTGGAGAGACCGCCAAAATCACAAAACAAGTACTCTGTTTTGGTCCGACTTACTCTCAGGCCAACGGTCTCCAATCTTTCCCACCACAACTCCAATCTGCTCTGGACCTCTAAGCCGCTCTCGGCAACCAGCACAATGTCATCGGCAAAGAGCATACACCAGGGTGCCTCTTCCTGGATATCCGACGTAAGAGCGTCCATTATCAACACGAAGAGGTAAGGGCTGAGTGCCGACCCTTGATGCAAGCCAACAGCCACATTGAAGCTGCCAGTAGTGCTCACTAGTAGTAGTGACTTGGGTACTACATCGACTGTACATCGCTCGAATCAACTGCACATACTTCCCAGGCACACATTTATCCTTAAGGGCCCACCACAAAACTTCACGAGGCACGCGGTCGTATGCCTTTTCGAGGTCAACAAATACCATGTGCAAGTTTTTATGCGCACCTCTGTATTTCTCGCACAGCTGGCGGATAGCAAAGATGGCATCCGTTGTTCCCCGACCAGGCATAAAACCGAATTGATTTTGCGATTTTAAATACGATTATATAGCATAGAAAATTACCTTAGACGAATAGAAAGTACCAATCAACTGCGTAGATACTCGTAGTGTGTAAACCATCTTCCATCTTTAACCAACCATCTTTAATTAATTACCACTTCTAAATAAGGATACTTATTGAGGATATTACTTTTATGTGGAAATTATAGGGGGGAAAAGTAACTGGGTTGTGGAGATCAAATATGCAGTCGCTCCATGTAAAATGGTATTCAGTTGCAGTAGGTTAGCCTGGAAGCTAACTCTAATATCTATAGCTGGGAAAAACTAGACTCATGATAAAAATATAAGGACCCTACTCCCAGGAATATTTGCATTACAAGAAAACCCATCGATTACTGCCTTACGTTTGTGGCGATGTGTTTCTGCATACATAACATACATGCATAATCAGCCTATTATGTTCCCACTGCTGGGACACAGGCCTCCTCTCTGTGAGAGGGAGTGGGCTGTAATCCACCACGCGGGCCCAGTGCAGGTTGGTAGATGACACATGTCTTCGAATTTATTGTTCTAGGACATGCCGGTTTCCTCACGATGTTTTCCTTCACCGTTTTGAGAGCAGTGGTGATGAAATAATTTACACAAAGTAAAGCGCCTGTCTGGGTTCGAACCTACGACCTACAACTCGTAAGTCGCAGCCGTTACCACTGGGCCACCACTGCTCACATTTGGGAGCAGTGGTGTTTCTGCATATCTAAACATTATTTTTTTTTATATTATCCTGTTTTTGCTACCAATTATCTAGATCGTAGAATATTTATTAAAAGGTTAAAAAGAAGGACAGAACATGAAAATGAAAATGCCCTGTCAATAACTGCGTAAATTACCCACAACATAAAGTGTTTTGATAGATATCAATATCATCAATAGAAATAAATAAGTGCTACTTATCTGCTTTCCAATAAACGCAAACTACGATAACTAAGTACCTACCTACTCAACAAATTTCTAATACCACAAATGGCTCAAACAGACAGATCGGACACTTTCATCTTGAAATCTAATCTGTCACCGAGGTAGGTAGTTATAACCATCCAGTGATAGATTTCAATTGGACAAAAGGATAAAAGCGTCCGTAATTTCGTCGTTTCCGCGCACCTACTATGTTCTACGGATCAATCTACGAAGAGCAGATTGACCACAGATATCGATTGTCTACTTTCGGAAATACACACGTGCGATAGCCAGAATGATCTAACCAACATTTATAACAAACATACATTTATTATTTTATTTTATTTTTATTTTACATAAAAATAAAATAGTCGTCTTAACGAAAAAGGGCACAACTAAATTTTAGTAAAAGAACTGGCAGATGCGCCTTTTTTTCTGATTCCGAATATGATATAACAAAATTTTGTTAATTGTGCCCTATTGCGTTAAGACGGCAGTATAATACAAGGTGTTTTTTTTGATATCCCATAACTCTAGGATATGAATCAGATCATATCAAAGAATCAACTGACATATGAATTATTTTTTTAATTTATTTTTTTTTTGTTTTTATTTTCCATACAAAATAATGCGACAAAGTCACGATTATTAATAATAATATATTAATAATAATAAATAATATGAATAAATAAATTTATTTTATTTATTTAGTTTATTAATGTAAAACACCCTTACGTGACATATGACAACGTCGCATTTTGTTAGCTTTAAATATGAATGATTGCTTTGAATGAAAATTAATTGCTCGTATTTATCAATAAAACTTAGATACCGACACACATCGAGAGTCTAGGGTTAGTATTATGATATCTTCGAAATTATGCATTTTTGGACCACATATTCTAGGACTTTTTGTATTATTTTTACTTATAGAATTTAACCCCAGAGTAATGGGATATCAATAAAAACAAGTTGTATATTATAGTAGAACGTGTTCTTTGTTCTTATTTATTTTCTTTAATTAAAAAAACTAACACGCCAACATTATTAATTACTGGGAAAAGTAGTTGCAACTCTATTTGTTTTCCTAAATATTTATTTATTTGCGAAACGTGAAGATTGCAGAAGCGCATTAATTGGGTAATAGTACTTTATTTTTTAGTTTTAATTTATTTAGATACTTCAGACACCAGTGATCCATATTTTTGTTAATAAGTATAAAGTAAGAAGTGTAGAATTATGGTAGTAACCAAAGCTTCAAATACATACCACAATCTGTATTAGTATAACTAAAATTAAATAACACTACTCACATTAATAAAATCACAATCATACTCAAATTTATTACAATATTTAAAATCATCAATATATTATTATTTAAAATCAAGAAATTCATTAAAATCATAAAAACAACAATATAAATAAAAATAAAACAATCAATATCATTTCATCAGTTGCTGATCTTTTCGACTGCACACAATGCCACAATATTGGTACAGTAAATTCTGCCAGCCACAAGGCTAAGAATGCTGTTGCCACTGCCGCGGTCACGACTTAGCAACGATGCAGCTCTCTTTCTAAGGATGGCATGGAAGCCATCAATTCGAGCGTTGGCAAACATACTTTTTTTTTTGGATGGGAAATTATCAAATAACTTCTCCCGCTCTGGGCGGAGCGGTAAGGTGTGTTAGACTCTTACTGACTAAATTACCCATCCATGTTCCTTCCGTTGTCTGTATTGCCAGGGGCCTTGGTAACCCTTTCGTACTTTCCCGCGACCCCGGCAGGCATCGGCTCCAGTGGACCCCTACACTTGTACTGACATCTCTTTGAGGCACGCGTGGAACACAACGCGCCGTGGACCCGGGCCTGGTCCTTATCGGACGGCGAGCTACTCGTCACTCACCGTCCGCAAGCCCGCGCCTACGGTGGCCGCAAATCCGCCCGGGATTCCCGACGCCCAGGGCGTCTCCTGCGGCGACGAGAGGGTGCGATATTTGCCGTTCTCTCAACCATCCCGCCTCCTCCTTTGCGAGCATTACTGATTTGCAGAAGGAGATGACGGCTGCCCATGCCTTCTCGCTCCGTACCATGGCCTAGACCAGGGCCGGACGCGAGAGATCTCCGTCGCCACGGCAAATATACCTGACGCATTGCAATGCATCGGCAGCCGCATCAACACCCTAAAGGCATTGTTGTACTGTACGCGCAGAGCGTTGATTGCTTTCTGCGTATATTTGGCCCATAGACAGCACGTATAGACAGATTGGCAAAACGCCCGAAACAATGTAACTTTGTAATAAGCCATAAATATTGAGTAGGTGCAAGACATATTTGAGACTGTGGCAGTCTTATTTGATGAAAAATTGTGAAGTATACTTTCTTATTGAGTAATATATTAGATTATCCGAATTGTCGGTAGATACATCACATTTTATTGAGGCAATGAAACCGATGCCTTCTCTTATATCGGATTATAGCCTAGAATTTGTCTGCTTTCATTTCGTAAGATAAAAGCCTGAGTAAATACAGAGTATTTACGTACCTCATTCGTAAATACTAGATATTTTCGATGTTAGTTAAATGTCAATGAAGAGAGAGAGTACAACCAGTAATAGTAATATTTTCTTAATAAGCTACACCACGGCCGAACCCAGCCATCCTTTACGTAAAGTAATCAGATGAATAAAGAACTAAAAAAAATATTCGAGCACACAGCAAAAGTTTATGAAAACTACTAGCTGCGCCCCGCGGTTGTTGTACCCACATACGACTCGATCCCTTAGAAATTAAATATCAGGATAAAAGTATCCTATGTTCTAATCCTGGTCATAGTCTACCCATGTGCCAAAACAAAATGGCAGTTTTGGTGTCGCTTGATTTCTGGAACGTTAAATTGTATGAAACATTTACAGGGCTTTACTTTGTATGCATTAGCTCTTTGTTATTTATCGGCACAAATAATAAATAAAAAAACGATATTCTTAATTTGGCCGAGATCTATCTTTTGAGAGTATTTGTAACAATGTACGAAAAGTCTAAGTGTGAGACCCAGGTTACATGGAGTCCTGCCATTCTTCTTTCATCAAAATTTGTTCAGCCGTTTTAGCGTGATAGCGTAACACAAATAAACAATTCACTTTCTCATTTATAATATTAGTTAGGACATGTTGAAAGATTTTCGGTATTTGGTTTTACAATACATGATTTTAATACCGAAAAATAATGTCCAAGAAAAGATACCTCAAGCAAAAGATTCGAAAAGATTGGCACAAGACTGAAGAAGTAAAACTAATATGACTTTTAAGATATTCTTAACATCACATAAGTCCTCTTAAGCAATAACACAAATCGTCTCGCCCCAAGATTTATTCAACTGATTTCTCAAGTTCTGAAACTGATAGTTTTAGTTTCGTGGTCACATATTGGATTCACAAACTATTGAAATTCAAACTTGGGACAAGACAAATCTAATGATATTCCATTTATCTCATTTCTTGGGTCATTTTGTGCTATAAAATACACACAAACATAGCTTTGGTTTTGGCATAGTTGAATGAGTCTGAATATATTCCAAATTGTCCGAAAGTAATAAATCTACTATAACACGAACCTTGGGAAATATATATGTCTTTATCTTTCTTACGCCATCGTTCACTCATATAAAATATCTATCTCTATCTTCCCATACATCCATCGCTTCATTCATATTATGACACGTAGACATTTTTATAGTTTTATTGGTTGTGGCAGTTTGTGGTTATTGTCATCTTTATTGGGCAAAAATGTTATGTGGCAAATATTATTGCTATCGCCTTGTAAGAGTTATGTGAGTGGAATAACTAATGTTAGAGGATTATATCCAAGATAAGAATGCTTGGAAACATGCTGGTCCAGCTCCATAGGACAATCTAGAATCTAGAAAAAATCAAACTGGTTGCTATTTTAATTGTACAATTTATTATTTGATACAAATAATAAATCGATGTTGAATTTTAATTCTGTGATTACTTTAACTCACACACTGACCTATTACTTTATTTATTATTTTTAGGAAAACGTATACTTTTACAATGTTTGTAAATATGTGAGCACCAATGTACCTATCACATAATTAATTTATCTGTCATTGCTTTATTTTTCATTCTTTTTTTACCTATTTTGGTATAGTCATTTTATTCTAGGTGCATCGTCTTCACATATAATTTTAAAATGTACCTATACAAAATTTTATAAAACATTTTAAAAGAGTAACGGTGGAGTTTCTTGCCCATTCTTCTCCATACGAAACTACATTTTAGCAGGGGCAATTTGACATACATAATTTGACTTTGACTTTGACTTTAAGTGAAAAATTTGGATGTATTGCGTAAATCTTATCATCATGACATGAATGATTTGAAGCTTGATGATCAAAGAAATCGTGTTTCCGAACCTCGCTTTCAACATTTTCCAAGTTTACAGCAACCGATCAATAGAATTATATCACGATTGCCAAAATCCACTTAACTTTCATAATTTAACAGGCGTCTTATAAATGACTACATATCGACCTATTTACTGTATCTTTGAAGCTCGGACAGAACCTTGTCAATAATCTCTTCTCTAAAGCTCAATTTACATTGCCGTGGAACGGAATGGATGTTAATTTTCTTGTACAAAGCATAATGAACTTTATGCCTATAGCATAATGAACTTTATACGTATAAACTAGATATGAGCCAAATAACAGGTCGCGCGTCTTCGGGAGAAATCTCGCGCATTTTCGGTAGTTCCCGCAGCTACAAGCTCGTATCTAGTTTGTTCGTTACACAATTGACATAAAGTTCATATTGCTAAATACGATTATCGTTTCTCTTTCATTCTGTTCCGTGGCAATATGAATTGAGCCTAAATACTTATTTGTAACTTTCTTGCGAGCAACATCAAGTACCCAAATACCTAGGTATTTGCTTTTTGTGGTTCAGATAATCAGACTTTTGGGCTTCCGACTACCCGTAACAACTGTTAAAGTTCCATGACAGCCGAGGCCAACAGCTTAACGTCCTTTCTGAGGCATGGGATCCTGTTATGTAAAGATGGTCACACATCCACGGACCAACCGCGGCAAGCGTAGCTTAACCTGATCGATCGACCCGTGCGGCTGTTATCACTTAGCCGCAAGCAGTAGCGCACTGTTGCACATTCAATCGCCCGCCATTTAGCTCGATCCTAGGTCACTCTCATCCATCTCTCGTCATGGTGTTTGCTCACTCACTACCAAATAAATATTTCATTACCAAAGTCCAAAATATCCCCACGAGCCATTAGTCTTTAAGATCTTCAGACCATTCCCATAATCACCGTGCTTAGCAGGCAGATAATAATCACAACATTACGTCATGACTACATATAAGAATGCAATAACTTATAATACACAATACAGTAATAATTTATAATGGTGGGTTTTGGCTACAACTATAAAACATGTCTTCATTTAGCCGTCAAACGTGAGAGGCAGACTAAGCACTAGATTAGTCTTGCTAGTATTTATGATATGATACTTGTCTAATAAATTAAAAGCCTGCCGGTGACTGAATTTATTTTGGTACTTGGGGAGGTCTGTTTACACGAGATGGAAAGATTGATGAAGATGTGTTAAGGAGAGTGAATGCGGTAATAAAGGCCATAAACGCTTGACTGGCTGTTCACAATGGTGTGCTTGTGCCTACGCCCGGCTCTATCGGAATACCAGGGCTGCGACACTTATTTTTAAATGTCGTAGCATCATGCTGGGAGAAGCTTTTTGGCCTCGGGCAGGATTTTGTTTTTATTTTCTATTTTTGAAGTGAATCTTTTTACCCGACTGCCTCAGGAGGGTAATGTTTTTCGAGAGTATGTATGTATGTATGTATGTATGTATGTCTATTTCTTTGGCACGCTCTGTAGCCTAAACGGCTTGATGGATTTTAACGTATGAGGTGTCCTTAGATTCCTCTTAATTGTGGGAGTGACATAGGCTATATAATATTTATAAATTGCATCTGCAAATACAAAAAAAAGGAAGGGAAGTTTTTTTTTAAATTATATGCAACAATATTGGTATCAAATAAAAGCTAGTAATGAGTAATTTTCAAATATATATATTAATAAAACTAAAAAGCTTGAAAAAAAAAATATTTAAAAAACAAAAAACCCGACTGCAAAAACACATAACTGAAAAGGGAAAAACAAGCATTATAATCTATATAATTTTGGTCTTGCAGGCGGGGACAGTCGAATAACTCGAAATATGGTGTAACTTTAGATTGTCCCCGCCTGCGATACCAAAATTATATAGATTATAATGCTTGTTTTTCCCTATTCAGTTATGTGTTTTTGCAGTCAGGTTTTTTGTTTTTTAAATAATTTATTTTTTTTAGACTCGTTGAGCGATTTTCGGTAGGGGAAAAGTTATGGGTTCGCGTCAACAACATGCTAATGCACCAGACTGGCGACGCGCAGCGGGATGTGTATATGTTTACACGTATATATTTAAATATGTATGTGTTATTCCAAAGTTTTAAGTTTTCACTTCTATCGGCAGTCCCATGAGTGCCTATTTTTAGGGTTCCGTAGTAAACAAGGAACCTTTATAGTTTTGCCATGTCCGTCAGTCTGTCTGTCCCCACTGTAGCTCAGAGACGCTTAGTACTAGAAGGCTCTAATTTGGCATAGGTATACATATTAATCACGCCGACTAAGTGTTAAAATAAAATAAATAAAAAATGGGAAAAAATATCATATTACATTTTTTTTTCTCGTTTATCTCATGGTGTGGGATATCATTGGATAGGTCGTTCAAAAATATTGCGGGTCTGTGAGCACCATTTTTCAATTGAAGGATTTGTTTTAGTAATATTAAGCTGTAAAATGTAAATTTTTGTTAGAGTCAAGTGTGTGTCCCCCTCCCCAGCTAAATGGTGGTTTATAGAAATGTGAAACAAATTATGACAGTGGGATGAATCCGGGACTATAAAAAAACATATTTTATATAAAACTAGATGCGCCCCGCGGTTTCACCCACATAAGTTTTGATCCCGTGGGTTTATCGGAATAAAAAGTATTCTATGTGTTATTCCTGGTTATAAACTATCTGTGTGCCAAATTTCATCCAAATCCGTTCAGAACTTTTTGCGTGAAAGAGTAACAAACATCCATCCATCCAATCATCCTTACAAACTTTCGCATTTATAATATTAGTACTCGTAGGATACTGGTATTTTACATAAAATTTGTTTTTTTTAATGTTTATATGATTGTGTTTAGTTTAGTTTATGATCTTTCTGTGTGAGTCCCAATAAATACATTTTCTTTCTTTCTTTTACGGTTATATACGGAAGTGAATGTTGGGTACGGCTAAAGGGGCATGACTTGCATCCGGCGTGTGTGGTAGATGTATGAATGAAGCAAAAGGAGTATGTAAGGAGCAGGTGGCGTTCTTTAGTTTCTATCAATCCCCATGGGAATAAGGCGTGAGATTATGTATTTATGGAAACGAGACAGAGATAAAAGGTATCTCTTATTTCAGCCAAAAGACGTCCAATGCTGGACATAGCCTTCCCCCAAGCACCGTCACTACGACCGGTTCTGCTTTTCCCGCATCCAGCAGATTCCTGCGGCCTTCACAAGGTCATCGGTCCACCTTGTAGGAGACCTTCCAACGCCACGTCTTCCGGTACTAATATAGGTATACTTGTCTCTTTTCTGAAAACCCCTGTTTAACTAGACATATCCTACAATCCCTACAGTGCCTAATATCACCTCTGCCCTCCACTCCGGATGTATAGAATTTCTACATGCCTGTCATAAGTTCCATGAAAACTATAACAGGGTACGAGCTAAATCCACATTAACGCTGCTTCACCCGAGGATTGAATCCAAGACCCTCACGTTCAGGGCTTACGACAACACCAATGAGCTAGTCAGTTTTCAATCAGAATTCTGGTGAATCTCATGTCAATCTTTTTGAATGACATAACATAACATATCATTACGTCTGTTTCTCCCGAAGGTGTAGGCAAATGCACCAATAGTACACCTAAATTTCGCCAGTTATGTTTAAGGGGACTACAGGACCTAAACGCAACTTTTATAAGTTGTATAATGCCTTAAAGTATATGATCCACTGCAGTTAACAAAATCAGAAAAATATATGATATTCTTAAGGATATATGCTAGGTAAATAGTGTGTTGAAATCATAATATAATTAATTTGATACGATAGAAAAAAATCACGAAGGAAATCTAAAAGTTTCTTATAACGATTTAAAACCATACTAATATACATGCAATTATTCTGATTTTTTGTCAGATTATGCTACAAGCAACATATTAGCATAATAGTGTTTTATTTATTTTTATAGAATCTATAGCTTTTTTGTAAATCGATAATTGCTTCATATTTTGCAATTAATTACCAGCGTTGTGTCATCGCGCTTCTCTTTCTTTTCTATGCAGTCCGACAGTGACCGCGTTTTTGGTGTTGTCGGCCTCGTAAGTCCCATGTCCCATCACAAATACTGCAGCGGTCTTGAAACTTACTAGAGTTTACCGGTTTGTGAAACCATACAAGTTTCAAGTACTAGTTACAACCCATCGGAACTTTATGTAGGGCACCACAAATATTGTCAGAGCGTAATGTATATCCTACCAAAGTTCCCATCCCGGAACATGTAGTTACTAATAGCTGGTTTTAGTCACAGTTCCGCTAGGGATGGGAAGTTTGATTGGTATAGAAAGTATCCTGTGGTTTAATTTGGAAGTGAGGAATATCTTTTTGAAATTGGCCGATACTTTTTTATGATTTTCCCACATGATGGAGATGCCATTTAAACAGATAAAACACGATTTTCTTTACTTTCCGATAAACAACGCAAAAAACATAACACGCCACGCCACGTCTATATTCCCCGAATGGTTAGGCAGTAGTACCCACACGACATAAAACACGGATAAGTACATAATTCATATATTACGTTTTTCTTTTTCGGATAAAATTATGTTAACCTTTGATAAGGCACAGGAAACTCCTAACGGTATGAAAATAAAAATAGATAAATATGATATCTAGGACCTCTTTATTAATAATATGAGTTTTCTTAAGTTTTTTTTTATAAAAAACATGGTGTCGACTATTTGGCCAGAGATGGCTCTGGCCAAATAATGGACTAGGGCCTGGAATTTGTTTTTTTTTTACGTTTTGTTTTTGCTAACAAACTGACAAATTACAGAGTAAAAACGTTGCGGGCGTTGATAAAAGCACATTCGAATGAACCCTGTCCAATATACTTGGACATTTTTACTCTGGTTGAGTAAAATTTAAAACAAATCTGCAAAGGTGAACATTTTTGTCTAGGTACCTGCTTCGGAACTGAAGTAAAAATACAGTTACTTATTCAAGAACTTTTGAGAATGGTAGAATTTTAACATTCAAAACCAATACATTATTCGTTTGTTACAATTCTAAAATTGGAAATAAATTCAGTTTTAAAAATCTCTCTTAAAAAGCTTCTTGTGAATGGAATTTGAGTGGTCTATAAAAATGTACCGTACGTTGTTGTTTGTAGAATGCCACTCGCCTTACCTCACATTCACATTGAGTACTGTTTGCACAATCCCGATTGAACGAATATAAACGGAAGTACTTTTGAGCTTCCAAGTGACTGCCTATTGAACCTCCACAGTCCAGTTAGGTACTGGGAAACACGATACTCTCTAGTAAGAATAGTTTTAAGGCTTCACTACCCTTAACGACAGTCAAAGAATTATGAACACTATAATTATGAGGAACTGTTTCGTTCTCTTTTCAGTGCAAAGTTGTTTTGGACAACAAGGGTTAGAAAACGAATATTCGTCTTTAAGACTCTTCGTCATGTGGCGTAAGCACAGATCCTCAAAAGGGTCTAATTTGCCCTCTGTCAATCACTCCTATCATATTGTGTTTTCGCCTGGGGTGGTGCAAAGGTAAGCACATTTCACCCGATACCTTTCCCAGCAGAAGATTTAATATCAATCTTGCAAAGTATTCTCTGTCAGATAACTCTTTGTTCTTAAAACAGTCCTAGTGTGACACAAAGAAACCCCCTCGGACAATCACAAAAAGCCGTCAAGATATAGTTTGTCGGAACTATAGATTTAATACTCATTCACCAAACGATTTCTTTGCTTCCAAGGGCCACAATTACAACCCAACCTCGCCGCTCAAGAAATCTGTGATAAACTTTCTACTTACAAATAACTACCTGGATACAGAACGCCTACTTTTCTTTGGTAATAACCGACCCTTAACCCTTCCACCGAGATCATAACACACATTGCACTGACATAATACACCCAATCGCCATTACACACACAAACACGAAAAATCCAAATTTCAAATAAATAAATTGTAATTTGTAATTTCCGAGTTCTGAAATTGAGGTTTTATGTTAAATTTTGTTTTTAAAACAAACACTTGTTCTGTCTCCAATTCTTTTGTGATTATTTTATTTATGGGCTTGTACCACTGCCCTTAATACTCGTACAAGTTATTACATAACTTCGTAAGGGTGCTGGTTACAACACCCTGTTTTGTTAACAACTAGCACCAAGTGTACCTACAGATGATAATATTTAGTGTTAACATTTTTATTTGATTGCTTGATTAAATAAAAAAAAAATTGACAAAAACGTTAAAGGCAGTCGCAATTTCCATTGTATTCGACGCTTTTTTATTACAATCTATTGATTTTATTTTTTTATTTTCGTATCACGTGTTTTATTTTTTATGATTTTCACGCAATAATAAAATCAAAAAACAAGCATTGATCACCACACACCGCTTGCCCTGTATTTTGCCTCATTTTCATAAAAAAACTACTTATGCCTAAAAAAGTCTTAACGTGTGCAAAATGGGTATCTAATAATGTTAAAATAGCGAGAATAAAATACTCACGCACACACGTGCTTATTACCGCGTCTCCGGTCTTTAATTTTAGGTCTCATGTGACGTAAATACGTCACACGAGACCTGAATTTTAAGACCGGAGACAAATAACGAAAAAACGACGACAATAACTGTTGACGCCTAATCGAATTATCTATTTCCAGTCTGTCTGTAACTAGAACATAACTGGCGAATTGTGGGTATACTTTTTACAGTATACAGGAGCCCCAATCCTTTGAAAGAATAAAGTTTTCCACGCAACTGCCCTTTCGCGCAAGTGTCTTTCGTGCAAATGTCTATTTGCGCAAAAGTCCATTCGCAGAAATTTCTTTTCGCGCAAGTGCCTTTTGCGCAAGTGTCCTTTCGCGCAAAAGTCCATTCGTGGAAATGTCTTTTCCCGCAAGTGGGTTCGAGCAAGTGTCTTTTGTGGAAATGTTTTTCGCGAAAGTGTACCAGATCCCTATTTATGACGTCACAAGCGACCTGCCCCTGCTTCGCACGTCTTTTATGACTTAATAAAACATCAAGATTTCTTTGTTATAGCTTCTGCCTGCGACTTCGCCCACGTGGTAGTCAACTAGCCTACTACTCTATGGCACTCAGCAATAATGTACCTTTCTGCTAGTAAAAGAATTTTCGAAATCGGATGGGTACATCCAAAGATTACCTCCTATATCCAAACTTACAAACTTTGGCTCTTTATAATATTAGTGTAGATTTACAATCTTCATAAGCAGCATACGATTTACACGTGTTTGTGTTTAGAGAACGGGATACGTTACCAAAATGTCACCTTAGAGTTAGCATGCCAAACTTTTGTTTATGAATTGTTCACAGGAATTCAATTTCGAACTAAACAATTGGCGAAAAGCGAAAACATTTAATTTTGGAACACCAATAAATACCTTTACCTACCTTTGGTACGTTTAGATACCTGTCCCACGCGCCGATGAGGAAGCGACTAGCTATCAACGATCTTCTTGCGCAAGAAACGTACAATAGATTGTAGATCCCGTGTAAGTGAAAGAGATACATTATATTAATAGTTGATCGCTGATTGCTTGAACTGCCGCCGGCGAGTACTCATTTCTCGTTGCGACAAGGGCTATCAAAGAGGGTAATCGCTCAGCGACGCTCGCTTGGCGGGTATAACACTCGCTGAGAGGCTCACTCTTGGTTCATACGCTGTAACGTTACAGCTAGCTGGAGGGCTAGTTGGATATCATAAGTTAAAGAAATTATAAATAGCACAAAGGATAAAAAAAGGTTTGCAGGAATAGGAGCTTCAGGTCGGCTTAGACTTCAGGAGGGTCTGTGGTTCAGCACGTTCGAAGTCTGGAACGTGAAGCAGGATCGGCATGCGGTAGTAGACCAGAATCGTTGACTGGGCTGTAGCGTCTTACGCTGAACAAGAACAAGAGGAGTTCTGCATTGGCAACATCCCTGACCAGAGATGATAAAGTTAAAAAGGGAAGTTGCGTGGAGGCGCTTTTAAAAAAACGCTTCTCGGTAACAGGACGCGCGGTGGCGTGTGCATCTTACACCACGTGAGAGTAGGCGACGTTGTCTCGCGCCACGCCGATAGAGAGCCCGTCAACGACAAAGACCTCCTGGAGGAGTCCAAAGAGGGGTCATATCCGTCCAACGGGGGGACGATATAGTACCTAAGTCTTTTGCTCTGCACAGAATACTTGTGGTTTTTTTATATGAAACTTGTTTCTTCTTGGTAAATAACTATATTTACTAGACCATAATAGTAAGTACAAATATAATCTCAATACTGCACCCAAACCGACTTCAAACTGAAACTTGACTAGCACTCACAGCATCCTTTGTATCCCTTGGGCAAAACATTCTGGAAGTACATGTTAAACATTTCAAACATAATTCAAGTTACATACTTTATAAATAATTGTCGGCCAGAAACAATAAAGGGGCTTACAGTGAAGACTCGACCTTATAATACTAGCTTTATGAGAGGTTACAGTGATGACCTGACCTTATTATACCAGCTTTATGAGAGGCTACAATGCAACCCCACCTTATCACACTAGCTTTATGACAGGCTACAGTGAAAACTTGACCTTATCACACTAGATTTATGAGAGGTTACAGTGAAGACCTGACCTTATTATACTAGCTTTACGAGAGGCTACGATGAAACCTGACTTTATCACACTAGCTTTATAAGAGGTTACAGTGAAGACCTGGCCTTATTATACTAGCTTTACGAGAGGCTACGATGAAACCTGACCTTATCACACTAGGTTTATGAGAGGTTACATTTAAGACCTCATCTTATTATACTAGCTTTATGAGAGGCTACAATGAAACCTGACCTTATCTACAGTGATAAGGTCAGGGTAGAGGGCTGGGTTTTTGAGAAGGTATAGTGAAGAGCTGAACTTATCCCACTAGCTTTATAGCATAGAAAAAACTATATGATAGATGACAATTTATGAAGAAAATGTCAAAATATACAAATATTCTAAGATTTTTACAAAACGAGGAACTTAATAATTTTGGATGCAAAAACAGTCAATGGTAACCACAGGTCTGCTTTCAGCGGTAACAGTGATCAAAAATAATTATGTAAAATGTGAGTTAAATGAGTGTCATACGATTTCATACTTGAAAACATAGGTTTATGTATCGAACCATAATAAGAATTGTTAAACACCACATGCTCTTTAAATGCTAAATATTTATAAATATTTAGCATTTAAAGAACATGTGGTGAGCACGGAACCCTAAAAACCATATATTTTAGTCAATATAAATATAGACTAAAAGATATGGTTTTTAGGGTTCCGTACCTCAAAAGGATAAAAACTGAACCCTTATAGGATCTTAATGAATTTTTAATATTAGGGTCAGTTAAGGGGGCCATTTAGAAATTTAAAAAAAGTTTGGCTGACTGTACGGTGTGACATATCAAATAAGAGGGCTGGCTTATTGTGAGGATCTCAAATATATACATTTTTTTAATAATTTTAACACAAATAATTTAAAATTTATTTAAGAAAATAGATGAAATTTTACCACCACCGCATAACTCCTAACTACTGACCCAAAAATTTTGAAAAAATACAGAACAGAGTTCTTTACTTATAGATTACAGGAACACCTATAAGAAGTTTTTTTTAACACAACCGAATGAAAAACATCGTAAAATATATTTGGTGTGAGCGGTAGTTGCAAAGTTAGTTCTCTTCGAGCCTCGGAATCTAAAGGTTGTCTTCAAGAAGTCTAAAAGTCTTACTGATATTATAATTATTGAGTACCTAATTAAATAGTTTGTTAAATATTGTTATATACCAAGTTTGTGCAAGAATATAAATACAGAAATATTCGTACTGACAAGGCGTGTTCATTTCAAGTGTTGTGGTAATTATTAATTTGACAAATGTCGTGCTACTGTCTTACTGAAAGACCATAATTAACTCTACATTGTTAAAAATAATCATAATTTAGTGGCCACTGTACTGAGGCATTGATTAAAGAAACTATAAAAGGTTTAGACAATGTTGAACTATTAGAGATTGATACTTTTTTTTTTTTTTTTTTTTTTTTTTTTTTTTTTTTTTTTTTTTTTTTTTTTTTTTTGGGTGGGAAATCATCAAATAACTTCTCCCGCTCTGGGCGGAGCGGGAGGGTGTGTCAGACTCTTACTAACTAAAACCCACCCGTATTCCTTTATGTGCTGACGACATCTCTTTGAGGCGCGCGTAGAATACAACGCGCCGTCGACCCGGGCCTGGTCCTTACCGGACGGTGAGCTACCCATTGCTCACCGTCCGCAAGCCCGCGCCTACGGTGGCCGGAAATCCGCCCGGGATTCCCGACGCCCTGGGCGTCTCCTGCGGCGGCTAGGGGCGAGAGGGCGCGAAACTTGCCTTTCCCTCAACCGTCCCGCCTCCTCCTTCGCGAGCATTACTGCTTCGCAGAAGGAGGTGACGGCTGCCCATGCCCTCTCGCTCCGTACCATGGCCTGAACCAGGACCGGACGCGAGAGGTTTCTGCCGCCGATCGCCTCCAAGAGGACACGGCGGTGCTCTGCCCAAGCCGGGCAGACCTCCGCCGTATGCTCCACCGTGTCCTCCGGGCGATCCACACAGTGGTGACACCCGGACGTTTCCTCCCGCCTTATCCGACACAGGAACCTCCCGAAGCTGCCGTGTCCGGTGAGGACCTGCGTCAGGCGGAAGGTGACGACGCCGTGGCGCCTCTCCAGCCACTCCTCAAAGAGGGGACTTATCGCCGCAATCGTGGCGTGCCCAGCACTGGGTTGCGACAACCGTACTTTCCATGACGCCATGAGATCCCGCCGGAGCTCCGTCCGCTGTGCCGCGATTTCTCGCGGCAGCGGACTTACGCCCCGGCGTTTCGCCTCCTCGCGCCACTCCCATACGTGCGCGAGGGCAGAGATTGTTACTTACGATAAGTTCTTGTTAATCTATAGGTACTTACACTGTAAAAAACAAAGTCGCTTTTTGTTTCTGACTGTGTGATCGCTTTTTTTTTTTGGTGCAAATGATCAAATAGCTTCTCCCGCTCTGGGCGGAGCGGGAGGGTGTGTCGGACTCTTACTGAATAAAACCCTCACGTGTCCCTTTGCCTGTGTTGCCGGGGGCCTCGGTAACCCTTTTGTTCGCTTACCTACTTATAAGCTGCACAGTGGATTTTTATGTGGTTTTTATTCAAGGCTTATATGTATATTAATGCTTTAAGGCGCTGACAAGACCCAGTTGACCAAAATAGGTTTCTCTTAAGAAATAAAATTGCCAAATATATATAGTTTGTGGTAGCGGAAAAAATATATGTTAATATTAAACATACATTTTCATTACAAAACACGTTTAAAAAAAAAAACTCGATACAAACTAACGTTAAACTAACCTCTTACCTTGAGTTCTAATCCAAAATATCTCTATTAAATATCAACATACGTTGCGTATTAAATTAATAACAAGAACGTCTTTATTTGAATGCAGAACTTGGTTGTTTTTGATTTTCTATTACTCAACTCAATTTTGAGTAAATAGGTAATTGCTTCATATTTTGCAATAAATTACAAGCATTCTGCCATCGCGCTTCTCTTTCTTTTCTATGCAATCTGACAGTGACCGCGGTTTAGGTGTTGTCAGCGTCTTAAGCACACATATGTCAATGTTTTGACATTTCGCCGCATCAGTAGATTGCAACCGTGCGAAACATGAACGGGTTACTAGTAAAAAAACCGGCCAAGTGCGCGTCGCACCACGCACAATGAAGGGTTCCGTAGTTGGGAAGTTAGGATGAATTTATCCCAAAAACAAAGCTAACATTGTAGTTGAAAAACATGTTCTCCTATACATCGATATACGTCACGGTCAATTCTCCAACTGCTTTGAGTTGGTCGACTAACTGGTGAAACCTACTTAGCTGTAATAGTTTTCCATTTAATTTCTTTATACAAGGTGTAGTTTTGCATCGTCGTCAAGTTCAAGGAGGAAACTATGACAATAATTCTCGACATGGATCAATAATAAAATGAGTAGGTCTTTTTTTTCTAATTTTCTGAAATGTGTGGGACAAGCATGTTATAACGCGGCCCGTGTGATACCGCACTGTAACTGCCTTTTTACACACACACTACCGCACACGCAACGGGGTGATTCTGTTCTGTGAAAGTGGTGTATTCTAAAATACTCTCAAGCTTAAATAACTAAAAAAACAAGTATGTATTAATTATTGAGCAGGTATCGTAATTTTATTTGATTATAATACGAGTATATGTCTTTCAAAGCAGCTTCCTGAAAGTTGACGAGGATGCAAAACGACTCTATTGAAATGATTTTTTTCATATCTACATAAACAACCATTTGGCTGGCACACTTGACAAAATGAGCACTTTAAAGCTTAATTAAGCAAACGGATTCTTGAATTGAAAAATGGTGTTCACAGACCCTCAAAGTTTTTGAACGGCCTATCCAACGATATCCCATACCATGGGATAAATGAAAAAAGAAATCATCCTCACATTACGTGAAAAGGCCCTAAAAAAAAATATTCTCGATTTTATTTTAAAACGTTACAGCTTTCTAGTACTAAGCGTCTCTGAGCTACAGTGGGGATAGACAGACAGCCAGACAGACGGACACGTCGAAACTATAAGGGTTCCTTGTTTACTACGGAACCCAAAAAACCAAGAATAAACTTCAGAGACACCCTTTTAAATAAAAATAATTAAAAGTTTGTGTACACTTAGCCAGTAATTAAAGCGATTAAATAGCAATTAAGTCCAAAAAGGCTTTCAAACGCTTAGAGAATATAGAAATAGAATCGACTTACAAGTTTGACCCTTTTTCCAATGTAGTTACCAATTAGGCAAAGTCGTTCTAGGTTATCAATCTGCTTAGTCTTTTTCCAATTATATTGGCGTCGGCTTCCAGTCTTACCGGAAACAACTGAATACAAGTATTTTAAATAGAACGACCGCCGATCTGACCTCCAGAACCCAGTTACTGGGTAACACCCTTTGGCAAGACTAGTTGTCAGACTTTTGGGCTTCCGACTATCCGTAACGACTGTCAAAGATTTACGAAGGACAGCCGGGACCAACGGAGGCACAGAGAGGTCTTGATATTTAACGGAATCGTTTTAGGTTATACAGGGTGACATTGAAAACATGCGACAAATCGAAATGGGACATTGTATACATCATTATTAACAACTTTTACTAAGGGACCAAAGCTGTAATCCCAAAAAAAAAAAAAAAAAGGCTTTTCCTACATTTTGATGAGGTATTGCGAACATAAATGTAGGGGACAGCAGTTTTTTTTTTTGGGATTGTAGCTTTGGTCCCTTAGTAAAAGTTGTTCATAATGATGAGTACAATCTCCCATTTCGATTTGTCGCATGTTTTCAATGTCACCCTGTATAAACCTAAACATGACCTGTATAACCTAAATATGAGATGACAAAGTGGATTTATTAGATAATAAATCCACTTTATCATCTCATATTTAGGTTTATATAACCACACACATATGTACAGTAATTCACATACGTCATTCTTAATGTTTTATAATAATAATAATAAATTTATTTCATAAAAAAAAGGATATTGTAGTACATGAGGCATACACAGAGTTATACATATAGGTTTGTACAATGTCAATCACAATCTGGTGGGTGAAGTTCTGCTATCCTAGCTAGGTTATAGAATAACCTGTATTAAGGATTAACAGTCCCCGTCCCTTACAAAAGTTACAAAAAACTAGTACAATATTTTTCTTTTATACTACAATAATTTTAATAATTGAATACGTGCAGGTTTGTATGTGTGTGTGTGTGTGTGTGTGTGTGTGTGTGTGTGTGTGTGTGTGTGTGTGTGTGTGTGTGTGTGTGTTTTATTTACGTCAAACCATAAGCTAATTTTGAGCCACGGAAATAATCTATATCTGTACTAATATTATAAATGCGAAAGTTTGTAAGAATGGATGGATGGATGTTTGTTACTCTTTCACGCAAAAAGTACTGAACGGATTTGGATGAAATTTGGCACACAGTTAGTTTAAAACCAGAAATAACACATAGGATACTTTATATCCCGATATACCCACGGGCTCAAAACTTATGCGGGTGAAACCGTGGGGCGCATCTAGTTTTAGATAATTCTGTGAATGAAATTATTTTTATCCGTCAGTCCGGATGTTAGTGTTATGCTACAATACGGCTGGACCGATTAAAATAATCTTTTCAAAGGTATTTTAATTGTTGTGATTGGGTTCGTGGCTAAATGATAGCAGCCGCACGGGTCGATTGAAGGAAAAGCCACGTTTGCCGCGGTCGGTTCTTAGATGGGTGCCACTAGTAATGGTAATATGTAAATATCGAGACCATCCTTGCCTCGGAAAGCACGTTAAGCCGTTGGTCCCGGCTGTCATTCGTAGATCTTTGACAGTCGTTCATCATCATCATCATCATTTCAGCCGAAAGACGTCCACTGCTGGACATAGGCCTCCACCGCCACTTCGACCGGTTTTGTGCTTCCCGCATCCAGCGGATTCCTGCGGCCTTCACAAGGTCATCGGTCCACCTTGTAGGAGGCCTTCCAACGCTACGTCTTCGTTACAGTTCAATACGTCTGTCGTTACAGGTAGTCAAATGGCCAAAAGTCTGACAACCAGTCTTACCAACGGGTATCCTAGTATATTCAGTGTTACCCAGTAACTGGGTTGTGAAGGTTAGATATGAAGACGATCCATGTAAAATATTGGAATTCAGCTGCATTCGGTTAGACTAGTAGCCGATACCAACAGAGTTGGGAAAAGCTAGACAGATTGATAATTTTCGACATAAATTCATTGGGCTGAACGCACACCGCACTTATAACCTGTTAAGGCGCTGACAAGAACCAATTGATCAAAATAGGCTTCGCTTAAGAAAAAAAATTGCCAAATCTGTACAGTTTGTGGTAGCGGAAAAAATATATGTTAATTTTGAACATATTTCCCAGAACCTGGTTGTTACCAAAACACGTTTTGAAAACAAATTCTCGATACAAACTAACGTTAAACTAACCTCTGACTTTGATTTCTAATCCAAAATATCGTATTTAATTAATAACAAGAACGTCTTATTTGAATGCAGGACTTGGTTTTTTTTTATTTTCGATTACTCAACTCAATTTTGAGTAAATAGATAATTACTTCATATTTTGCAATTAATTACAAGCGTTGTGTCGTCGCGCTTCTCTTTCTTTTCTATGGAATTTGACAGTGACCGCGGTTTAGGTGTTGTCAGCGTCATAAGCCCCGCGCGACACCGATTTGGAGTCAAACAATAAAAAATCAATTATGTCACATCAGCTGTCCTTGGCCAATTAATGAAACTAATTTGACCACTTGAATGTAACCAATTAATGCGTTATGGCCACAAAGTCGTAATATACGAAATATGAGATGATAATAACGGATTTATTGCAGTAATTCTGACGTTATCGTTTTATTTACGTCAAACTATAGACTAATTTGTGCTATGCGACTATAAGTTCATTCTATAAAACGGATAATTAAATTATATTTATCTGTCAGTCAGGATGTTAGTGTTATTCTGCGAACTGCTGGACCGATTAAAATAACCTTTTTATGGGTTTTTAATTGGTGTTATTATTGTATTTTATTTATTGAGACACATTTAATTAAACCCATTTAAAGCATTTTACTCACAATGCAATAATATATTTAGACAAAGTTTCCAACATCCACAAGCTTTTTATCGGCATGTAGAAGTATAGATGAACGTCCAATATAAAGCACTTAAACAATCACAGGGTAGTGAAAAGAAAGAAAAAAAAGAAAGAAAAAAAAAATTGTTTTGACCCAGGTCCAGGTCTAAGATCATCATTATCTTCCTGACCTTTTCCCATGTTACTTGAGGTCGGCGCAACATGTTTTCTTCTTCCTCTCTCCCATGTCAACCGTCACGCTATCATTCACTCGCTTCTCTTTCATATCATTCCTCACACAATCCATCCATCTTTTCTTTGGCCTTCCTCTCCTTCTCCATCCATCATCATCTATATTCATCAAGCTTATAGTCACACGTGTTTCCTCCCTCCTCATCACGTGCCCATATCAAGGCAAACGATTTCCTTTCAACATTTCGCGCCATTTAGTTCCATTTTTTTTTTATAATACGAGTAGTTACAGTTCCAAAAATAAATTACAACAGCTGGCCAATATTTGTACCTTCTTAAAAATAAATAAGAATACCATTTTTTATATGTATGTCATTAAGATTATATTGAAACTAGATGTTAAACATTTTCTATTACGATACTCTGCCTTTTGTAGTGCCTAAGTCAGAAGAACGCTCTGCCGTCTAATCTCAAATAAATTTCTTTCTACAAGTTAAGTAGTTCTTCAATTCAAAGTCAATTCATTTATTTCAAATTAACACATAACAGGCACTATTATAACGTCAAAATTTACAAGAAAAGAATTGATTCTAGTTACCCCTTCCAAAAGTAATTCGTATGGAGAAGAATGGTCAGAAGCTTCAGTTACTATTTTATAATGTTTTACAATATTTTATATACATCTTGTATTGTACATACATTAATAAAATTGAAGTTTCTGTTTGTAATGTCAAAATAACAGCTTTTTACTGAATGCATATGAAAGTATATAATATTACAATATTTATAACAAAAGACGATTTAAAAAATATGGTGTGTATTTCTGTTTGTTCCTGCTAATCTCCGAAACTACCGACCCTATTTTAACGGGACTTTCACTGGCAGATAGCTGTATAGCTGTGTGTATAAGTACTTATATTTTAGAAAAAGCCACGCGGGCAATGCGGTGGGCAGCAGCCAGTTACTCATATAATTATAATATTTATTATATGTGAAGACGTTTGTACATATAATAAAATTATTGTACCAAAATAGACTTTGAATAGGAATTGTTTTCCTATGTAATCGCTACTCCAGTAAAGCCAAATAAAATGCGGTAAAAAGTTAATCACGCTACGCGTGTTTGATGACGCAATCTGATTCGTCGATCGAACACGTCGAACACGAGAAATGACGTTGATTGATATAATTTTCTCGATTAGACTCTGTTGGTTCCTCCCAAAGGGAAATTAAAAAGATTGGACTTGTTTGTTTTGTTGACGGCAGGGTAGGTCTTATTACTGAATCCGGATTCTTGTGAACAAGGTATTTCTTGTTCTTTTCCAGGCAAAGATTTCTAAACGGGCAAGTTATTTAGACAGAAGATGTTGATGAAGCCAGGGTTTTGAGACTCTAAAGGGAATAAATAAGCGTTTCGAACGATCTTGGTTTTAGCAGAAGTAAGTGCTCATTGTGGTTAATCTGTTGTCCAGTGGTTATTAATTCGTTTTAGTAAAAATCACGAAAAAAGTTGGTTTGCCCTGTTCCATACATTTATAAATAAATAAATAAACATTTATATCAGAATTACTTCCATATTTGTTAGTAACAATGTAAATTAATAAACTAGTGTTAGTAACATTTATTCTAAGCTGCGTGACGCACGCCGATCCTGGGGAATCTGTACTTGACTGCGTGCAGTCTTATCTACCTCCCCAAGATCGGAGAGTCCCACCTATTTATGTTCTCATTACTGGATAAATTGAAAGGAACAGGTGATTTTTTTCGAGTCGGTCATAATGATGAGACCAATTACCTATCAAGAGGTTTTCAGTTATTTCAATTACAACCACTAAGTTTTTTTTTAACTTAGACTGTTAATTCCAGTCATGGTTGTGTTATTGAACTATGACCGTTTTTATTAAACTAATAATAAAATAAATGTCATAACGACCAATGACCTGATGCCCGAAAGCTACGATCAACATCTCTCGAGGCTGTCGTTAGGCGGCTTTTTTTTTTTTGGTTGGGAAATTATCAAATAACTTCTTCCGCTCTGGGCGGAGCGGAAGGGTGTGTCAGACTCTTACTGACTTAAACTCACCCGTATTCCTTCCGTTGCCTGTGCTGCCAGGGGCCTCGGTAACCTTTCAGACTTCCACGCGACCCCGGCAGGCATCGGCCCTAGTGGTCCCCTACACTTGTGCTGACCTCTCTTTGAGGCGCGCGTGGAATACAACGCGCCATAGGCGGTTGGATCAAGGGCCTGATTCAGAAGGCAGTACTCCTTGATACGGCTCGTATCGTGAGGAGGTTCCTGTCTCTGCAGCCCTAACCACCTGTAGCTTACACCTTACTCCCGATGGTAACTATTTTTTAAATATTTTAATATTTTTTTTTTTTGTTATCTTTTTATTTTAAGAAATGTTTAAAAAATTTATAAGGTAAGAATGTAGGTAAATTAATAAACAAAATAAATGTTATCTTCCATATTTCTGTGTTTTTTCTCGTTCACCATTTTAAGTTTAATACCTCGTTCTGTACAGAGCAATTTTCAGGTGGGCTGAAACGTTTTTTTGTTTCAGGTAAAATTTCTGCGAAAAGTAATGCTTTCATGAATACTTGCAAACAACCGTTTGAGTTATTTCAGGAATCATTTCGGACTAACCTTTTGAATTTCGAAGTGGTATTTGGACAACAAGTATAGCACTATAACTACAGAAATGGAAGGCTTAAATTGATATACTGTGTCCGATTTGAAACTGTCACCAATAACACTGAATGATTTGAATCGCTCTCTCTACATCAACCTAATTTCCCTCGAGAGCTAACTATAGATACTAGCTAATTAAAATACTGTTAATGTCGTGTTGGTCCCCGAAGGGAGTGGTGAAGGTACCGTAGTGAACCCAAAGTTTGATGATGGTGTGAATTCTTATAAGATCAAAGTTGGGCTTAGTAAGGGTTGAAAAACTGATAAATAATCTAATATTAGAATATCGGTAAAGTGCAGTACAGAAAGTAGTGTTAGTGCTTTTTAGTAGGTCCTGCTGTAGGATAGTTGTGGCCGGGTAGCGTAAATACAAAGACGAATGCAACGCAGATAGTAGCTATTCTGTAACGCAGCCACGTCCGTATGAATAAAGTATTACAAAAACGATTACACCACAGACATTTGAAATTGTCTGCAATGTGATCGGCTCCGAAAGACATTGTTTCAACAAAAACTACTGCAGGCCCTGCAGTCTCGACAAAGATAGCGATCGCTTTACGACCGAATTCAGTCGCAAAGTCCTAGACGGTCAAAATTGCTTAACAAGATTGTGATGTTTCGTGTTTGTCAAGCAATTTTGACTATCTAAGGAAACCATTTGGACTTTGCGACCAAAATCGCTCGTAAAGCGATCGCTGTCTATGTCGAGATTGCAGGCCCTTGTATCAAACTTGCTTGCGACGTAATGCAGCTTGCGGTAATACTAAATAGCCTTCCTAGCTGCGAGTAACTTGGAAGTAGCGGTTGGTCACAGTTCTTACCTAACCTAACCCATTTCACCCAGTTCACAATTTTTAACAGTTAATAACCTAACAGAAATAAAACTATGGATGTCTGTGTTGAGCCCGTCTTTTCATTGCCTTATATAAACAAATGCGGCTACACTACAAACCGCTGTGTTGCAGCCGGGTTCGGACTGACTATTACTGCTTTAAGCCATTCACAAGATAATGCAGCACAGACTGGGTGTGGTGTTGTATCCGCCTTTGTATTTACGCGCCCGGGTATTGAATGTAATTCGGTTAAATTGTGTCTGTAGGGACGTGTGGAAGGTTTGATTTTGTACTCTACCCTTACACTTTAGGTACCAGGTCGGTGCCCAGATATTATAGCCCTAATACATGGAACCTAATACATGGCTACAGATTATGAAAAGGGGGCAAAGAGTCTCATTGTTAAAACCACTTTAAAGTTGTGATGGTGTCGTGGATCCTCGATAATTTTGTTAAAAGTTTACTTTGGAATGCGTGCGGTCCTTTGTGTGAGGTATAAAGTGAACTTTACAGAATAGTACTAAATTCTGTCGGCTAAATCTGATGATAGTTGATAACAGTAGTCGTAGGTTGTAGTCGTTGTTCTAGAATATCTAGATCAATCGATCGATGTATAAATGTAACCAGATGCGGCTGAATTGCAGACGAGATGAATTTCAGAGAACGACTGCCACCTAATCTCGGCAATCTGTTTGTACTCGCTCTAGCAAGAAACTATAATTACTACTTCAAGGAAGTTGCCTAGTTGAATGTTTCTTTTATATTATAAATATTTATTACGAGAATTAAATAACGATTAAGTACTTCAGCAACGACAACATTTGAAGCCGACCCTCGTATTCTAGGAAAAATACGAGGAGATTCCGGGTTGATAGAAAAACCAAAGAAAGATCGTTCGGCCTACTATGTATTTTTATCTTTCGAGAGTTTTAAGTCACCGGAAAGAAACAGTGTGTCGTTTACATGTGCGTCAGATAAATACTCAAAAATAAATTAATGACAATCGGATCGAACGTTCAGTGACATTTTTACCGACTTCAAAAAAAGGAATAACAAATTAGGGGCCTACAATTTTTTTTGAGTTCGGAGCAAAGCCATTTTTTTTATTTTTGATAGTAGGAATTTTTTTTGTGCTGGCACTGATCTCAAAAAAAAATGTAGGCCCCTAATTTGTTTCGTACCTACTACGTTTAATTTAATTTTGTTGGTTACGTAATTCATTAAAGTATATAGGTATACAAAAATATTATTTCATAATTTTGAGTTCATTTCATTTTGAAGTCGATATTTTTTTTTTTTTAATATTATTTATGACGAACGGGAATTCAAAATTTTTAAACAAATTCCTACGGAAACTATGAATCTACCTAACCATCTATTATTTGTTTAAGTAAAACTGTAGGTACCTCGTTTCTGCGAGAAGCATTTATGTCTACGATGAACCGAGGTGATTGATTTATTGAGACAGAATTTAGAAAATACGCGTCGAGTATAGGCACGTTCCAACTTGCCGGTTTTGCCGAAACACAAAACCTAAATAAATTATCTAAAATGTAAAATATTTGACTAGGAAAAAGCATCTAGGTATATTTTACCTGGTATGTCTTTCAGACTAATATACTTATGAGCAGTAAAGCCTTTTCTACCATGGCTAGTTGCTTCACACTGCAAATCCCTCTTTTGAGAAATGGTACTAAATTGTTTTATTTAAAGTACCTACCTACTAAATTGTTTGTTTTATATTTTATCAATACAGAGATATTGTCGCTAAGTTCGCTCTTTTTGTTTCTTAAACACATATAATTATTTAATACACCAATGCAGCATCTCATAGATATCAATAATGTTCCGTTAGCTCGTGTCATTAAAATATTCTCGCAAAAAATACTTCTTCAAGTGCGTTTCACTGAACGAGGCAATCCTAATGCAAAGTAGGCCAAGTGCAAAGGCTCCCCGTCTCAAACAGTGCAAAGAAAGATATGTTTCTTAAACGCTTTTATTTTAAATACTGTGATAGTATGCTCACTCTGCATCTGGTCTGTAGTTTAGACAAGTTTATTGATATCCTAAATGATAAAAAAATGTTGATATGATTGTGGTAGGTATAAATTGCTATGAAGTTATCAATGGGTATGGTGATTTGCAATAAATTGTAAACGAATGAGTATATTTTATTTGCTGATGATACTATGTGCAAAAGTAACGTGTTTTACGAAGTTTTAGGTAAGTTAAAGTTTTTTCGTAAATACTATCACAATTCCGTTTTTAGGTAACTAATTTTACTCATATAATATATAATAGGTATTACACCCATACACCTAAATCCGAAGATAAAATTACAAATTCTAAAATCCTGTCAAATTTATAATCCCAACAATTAATTTTAAGTCCTTTCTGACTTAGTTACTTACCGAAAGTCACGTCAATTACGAAGCATTAAAATTTTCCGAACCGCCGAGTCCGTGATGTCGTCCGCATCATAAATCATCTAAAGCCAACAAACTCTTAGCACTTCAACCAAAATAACAATTAAAGTACTTTCAATTAATATTCAGTTATTATGAGATCAAAGATTTAAATAAATCTTAGTACAATTTTATTTTACTGTACTATGAAATTATTTTAGAAAAGTTTTTTTAAAACTTCACTCACTCAACAACACGCACGCACATCACTATTTTAACAATATCCCAATTTAATTCTGTCAAAACTTTTATCTCTAGCTAATACTCCGCAATATTCCGAACTTAAATTCAGATATATTCAATATTTTGAAATCACAAGCGAAGACTCGCTGCGTTCAAAGTTGCGAACATTCTGACGCGACAGTATGGAGGCGGCCACGCGGGCGAGTCTCACAGAATAGACTGGAGTTAGCAACTCGTACTCGGTACAAAATGGGACTAATGCGCATGGTTCGGGACTAAGACAATCCGGGGTAAAAAGCGAAGAAAAACGGGGAGGCTTTCACCGTGAATGCATCTTTTCTATTGTACCAGTGCGGTGGTAATGCAAGGCGGCTGATTAGCTGCGAGTTGTTGCCAGGAGTTTGCAAAAAAAAGTTTTCTGCAAAATTCCTTTGCCTATAATAAATCTTATCGTTACATTAGAAGGTTAGGTAAACGATTGAATGGTCGGGCGTTGACTGAAATTACGGTAATGGCTGTTGAAAACTATTTTGAAACATTCAACACGTATCAAAGTGATGGATTACGTCATTAGCGTACGAATGTAATCGAACTGTCAAAATAATCTGTAGAAGTTTAAATAAGTATTGAAAGAAAAATGTTGACCATTTGTTTGGTTTTCATCAAATATTTTCTGAAAAGTATGAAAGAGCAGCTGTTTCTGAAAGAATTGGTATTTATTGAACGTAGTGCCCGAACTCGGCATTGTGCAATATTTATGATAAGATGAAACTTGATAGTTTTTCGATAGTTTCTTATGTTTTACTAGTAAAAAGGTGTTTAGGTAGTCATACAATAATGAAACACAAGATTTTTGTGGCGTGAGGAATATAAAATAACTTCCTCCACAATTTAGAAAGAAAGAAGGAAAAAAAAAAATATTGTCACAGAAACACGTGTACATAAAAGCTATGGTAATTCTTATAAATAATAAAACAAAACAGATTTATGCATAAGAACACAGAACATATACATGTTATAGTCGGCAACTGTACGCCGTGACTGTGACAAGTGGGCTTCCACTCAGCATGATCCTGTGCTATGGGGGAACCAGTGGTCACCCGAAAACGACAACAAACGATTAATTAAAACATTTAACGTCAGGAATGCTAAATGCTACATGCTGCATACGTCATGCAAGTCTTTAATTGAATAACTCTAATAAGTTATTTTTTTATTAAATTCATTCTTTTTTTAACCGACTTCCTAAAAGGAGGAGGTTACAATTATGTATGTTCGTCTGTTTGTTGTTTTTTAATCTATGTTCACCGATTTATCCGTAAATTATGGGTCGAATTTAAAATTTTTTTTTTTGTTTGAAAAGGTATACTTCCGGGGTGGTCCCATTGTCACCAAGTCAGAATCTGATGAGGGGATCCCATGTAAATCAAGGGAAATCCTCAAATTTATAGGGACACCTATACCGATTTGAAAAGTTTTTATAGTAACTCGTACATTTTGCTTTCGGAAAGCATCATTAGGTGAAGTGGCATTGATGATGAAGTCCACAGATTGGACACCGGAACTACATAATAATAAGTGTTGAAGGGGCTGACAATACCCACTTGACAAAAATAGGCTTCTCTTAAGAAAAAAAATTGCCAAATCTGTATAGTTTGTGGTAGCGGAAAAAATATATGTTAATTTTGAATATATTTCCCAGAACCTGCTTATTATCAAAACACGTTTTAAAAAAAAAATCTCGATACAAACTAACGTTAAACTAACCTATTACCTTGAGTTCTAATGCCAAGTATCTGTATTAAATATCAACATACGTTACGTATTTAATTAATAACAATAACGTCTTATTTGAATGCAGAACTTGGTTGTTTTTTATTTTCGATTACACAACTCAATTTTGAGCAAATACAAAATTGTTTCCTAATTTGCAATAAATTTGCGTTGTGTCATCGCGCTTCTCTTTATTTTCTATACAATCTGACAGTGACAGCGGTTTAGGTGTTGTCAGCGTCTTAACGGGTAGCGATTCGATTTGGTACTTTAATATGGTTGCTAAGCAATTTATGCTCGTCACAATGCATATGGTGAGTGGCAGTCTTACCAGGAGAACTCCTCAACAATTAACGTCCCTGCATCGGGAAAAGCAATATTTTGTAAAAGATGATATTAGGCTATTATAACTTAGATAAATTAGAGTGAAAAATAAAAAAAAAACTTCTGCTGCTATTACTTAGCCACAAGCCCTTTCCAAAAAAACACTACAAAGTCAAAAATAACTTTAATTTCTAAGGTCGGTGCCTTTGGATCTGTATTTTAGTTATTTGCCACCGACTTCCGAACACCGACATTTTTGACCTTGTAGTGTTTTTTTGGAGGGGCTTGTGGCTAAGTTATAACAGCCGCACGGGTCAATCGATCAGGTTATCTACGCTTATCTTTGACAGGCTACTGGTCGTCAGAAGCCCGAAAGTCTGACAACAAATCTTACCACGGGGTAGGTATCGTGTTACCCAGTAAATGGGTTGTAGAGGTCAGATAGGCAGTCGCTTCATGTAAAATACTGGTATTTGGCTGCATCCGTTTAGACTGCAAGCCAAGATGAATGTTTTTTTGGAAGTCGGTTGGTTTGATTTTTCGAAAAAGTTTTTGTTGCATGCGATTCTCTTACTGCATGAACAAGATACTCGTATGTAAGTAATGTTATAAAAGTGTAAACTTATATTTTGGCTTAATAATAATAATAAAAGACTTAGTTATCATAATTACATACGCAATTATACATACGGGTAAAAAGCGCTACCGTCATCGACACAAATGGAAAACTGATGATTAGATAACAGAGTTTTTCAGGTAATCGTACAGAGCGGATGGGAAGGCTTACATACCTAGGTACATCTGAGCATAGGTAAGCTAGATATGTCGATATATAGACCTTTATATCTCTACAAATATCTGTTTAGGGATTGGCCTGAAAAAAGAAAAGGTACACACATTATTCTGTCCTTTAGACATTATCCTAGAAGTAGTGGCTTTTGTTAGGGTTCCGTACCCAAACGGCGCCAACGGGAACCTATTACGAAAGCACTGCGGTCCGTTCATCCGTCCGTCCGTCACAAGGCTATATATTTTGAACCGTAATAGGTAGACGCTCCTTCGATAAACCGATGGGTGGTGGAGCAGACGAGTCCTGGAGTGGAGACCGCGTATCGGCAAGTGTAGTGTGGGACGCCCCCCAGCTAGATTGACCGACGACCTTAAAAAGGTGGCCGGGACTGACGGGATGCGGAAGGTGGAGGACAGGGTGTTGTGGCGCAGGCTGGGAGAGGCCTATGTCCAGCAGTGGACTGTTATAGGCTGAGTTGAGATAAACGCTTGAAATGTTCACATAGTCTGTACTACTATAGCCGCTATAACAAAAAATTATTAAAATAAAATAAAGTTATTTATTATATTAAAGACGGTCTCCATACAGGAAACGTGTTAAAGAAAGAGGTTTTAAATAGTATCCGTATATTATACCGTGGTACGTAAATCTTTGTATGCGAATCCGACTCACAATTGGCAGCTTTTTTAAATTCTGTGGGTAGAAAAGTATAGAAAACTTTCCAAATAAAAATATTAGTAGATAAAAACTTCCAATAAAGGCTTCTGCAGACTCGGGCGATATCGCGGGCGCGACAGGCATATTGCTGCCTGTCGCGCCCGCGATGTCGCCCCAGTCTGTAGAAGCCTTAACCTCTTCTATTTCTCACAAGCGATTAAATTCTAAGAAAAAAATCAATTGAAAAATGTAAATTGTGATTTCAATATCAGATTGTGTTTGAAACTAAGATGAAATTTCTTGTGACCCGGATATTTTGAATTATAGATGAAATCTTATTCTAGAATTGCTCTTTGTGTGTGAAAAATATGTTTACTATAGAACTTGCTGTTTCAATAACATGTCTTAGTGACTTGGAAGGTACGACTACGTAATTTCATATTAGTTTGATGGCATAATTCTGCTCCCGTAAGTCAAAAAGCGGAATCTCAACAAATTAATGCTGCGAGAAAACAGGGTCATGTGTGAAAATTGATTTCTTGTCGCCCTAATAAAATATTTTTTCATCCCATCTATTCGAAAAGAGGCGAAGGGTTTTTCTGTAAGTGCGAACAAAATGGGTCATTCCGGTGCACTTAATAACAGTGACGAAATGACTATTGAATTTGGAACACTATTAAATCAAAAAAATGTAACGCAATTCGCCTCAATAAAGTCCTGCCGGTATTAAAAAAGCACGCCTGCCGACGCAGCATTGGTTAACAAAATAAAAAAAAAATACGCGGGAACTTCTTATTCGTTTTTTCATTACTTTTAGTCAAAATATTACAGACAATTTTAATTATTTATTTAATTACAAATTTTGTAATTTGGTTATGTAAACATAAATATTCGTGACTACTAAAATCATATCTTATTTATTTTTCTCATAGAGGGGGATGAAAAGCAGAGTGTGCCACATGGTGCCAAAATTATTTAACCTCCAGTGACGTACTTTGAATCCCTCGCTTCGCTTCGCTCTGAATTCAAACAATCGCTCTCGCCCTTAATACATTATTTTGGTCCCTTATGACAGATTGTGTCATAAGCGACCAAAAAATGTATTGAGGTAGGTTGATATTTAATTCTTTCTAGTTAATTGGATGTAGGTATATCCATATTTATTACTGATATGTTTAAAAACAACTTCTTCTCGTCGTTCGTTCGTCGTCGTTTTTCTCTTACTAAAGAATGGGCTGCAGCGTTCTCTATGCATTTTAACACCATACTGCGATCGCCAACCCGCCTGCCAAGAGTGGCGATTATGGCAACCTCCCCTATTGGGGGAAGCCTATGTCCAGAAGTTGGTTTCTATATTTTGGTGTAATTTTAGGGTTTCGTCCCTCAATAGGATAAAAAACGGAACCCTTATAGGATCACTCGTGTGTTTGTCTGTCTGTCTATCTGTCGGTCTGGACGTCAGTCACAGCCGATTTGCTTCGAATTTACTGGACTGAAGTAGACTTGAATTTCTGTGACCAAAACACGTCCGTAACGTGTAAAGTAAATAAATAAATTTTGAATATGAGGGTCACTTTTGGGGGCAAATTAGAAAATTTAAAACAAAAGTTTTGCAGGCTGTACCGTGTGACATATCAAATAAGAGGGCTTGTTGTGAGGCTTTCAAATTTTTAGATATTAGTTAGATAACATATTCATTGTATGGAACCCCTACCACGCGAGTTCAACTCGCAATTGTCCAGTTTTTTTTGAGATACCGTTATTTCGTTTAGGCAAACTTTTTTACCTTTTTGGCTTACGAGATCAGAATTGACGCAGTGGCTGAGCGATTGCAGTGTCGTGAGTTCAATTCCCGCTCTCCATAAATATGTAAGTATATATTTATTTTGGATCTGTATGTTAGTTATTGTGAGGGTTTATTAAAAAAAATAAAACTTTCCAAGTGGCCATGACCTGTAAACGAAATTGGGGACGCGCGTTCGTGTCTCTAGAAGCAAGTCGCTTCGCAAGTCGTGAAGAAAAACATGGATTTAAATGGACCGACTTTCCTCGCTCCTTCTCCGAAAACCATAAGACCTGTTGTTGGATAACGGACTTAAATCAAGTCTCCCTTTTATGCTGCGGTCCCACGATCCGCTTTCTCACAGGCCAGATCGTACCAGGCCAGGCCGACAGGCCGTGAGGACCGTCGATCCGATGAGGCCTGTGGTGGGAATGCTCGGCATTGGCCGTGACATGCCTCGACAGGCGTGGCTGCGGCAAGTATTTCTACCAACCCCTCCGCGCCTCGGAAAGCACTAAGCCGTTGGTCCCAGGTGTCATTTGTGGATTTTGATAGTCGTTACACCGTAGTCAGAAGCCCTAAAGTCTGACCTCCGTATCGGTCTTACCCAGTAACTGTAGGTTTATTCTGTTCAAATCTCACCGTGAAACCTTAGGTGAATTGAACGTGAAATGAGCTTTAATTCCGCCTTATGCTAGAGATGACACCATTGACAGCTAACTGTAAGCTCACTTCACTTAAGTTTTCACGGTGTTATTATTACAGGATAGCACTGCTGGTTTGTGGAGGTCAGATAGGCAGTCGCTCCATGTAAAATACTGGTATTCAGCTGCATCCGGTAAGACTGGAAGCTGACCCCAACATGGTTGGGAAAAAGCTAGCCAGATTGATTCTACCAACAGTATCGTCAGTACTTTATTATTGATTATAAGTATGTTATCAGTTTATTGACTCTTGAAGAAACTTTCAAGAGTCGTCTGTGGCAATAAGGTACATTTTATGATATAACGAATAAGTTATTGAGGTCATTTTAAGTCTAAACGTCGATGACATGACCTTCGTGTGCTTACCCTTAACAGAATCATAATTTCTTTCTTATTAGCCGACTTCAAAAAAGGAGGAGGTTTCTCAATTCGACCGTGTATAACATACATACACCAAGTCATAATCTGATGAGGGGATCCCATGGAAATCGAGGGAAATCCTCAAATTTTAAAGGCACTCCTATAGCGATATTTTATACCTAAATCGCCATAGGTGTCTATGGCGATTTAGGTATTTTTTATAGTAACTTGTGTTTCTTTTTATGTTTCTATGAGTGTTTTTTAGTTTAGTTTAATGTGTGATCTCCTGTTCGAGTCCCAATAAATACATTTTCTTTCTTTCTTTCTTTCTTTCTATTTGCCCTCGGAAAGCACCATTTGGTGGAGTGAAATTGATTGATGATGTACACCACAGATGGCCATCGGAACTACTTAATTAGAAGTTTTAATTAACGAGTTGCTATTTGATTAGTTACTTTAATATGGTTGCTAAGCCATTTACACAATGCATTATGGTGAGTGTCAGTTCTCCTGGTTCTCACCAGGAGAACTCCTCAACAATTAACGTCCCTGCATCAAGAAAAGCAATATTTTGTAAATGGGTAATTTTGTAATTTAAATATTTCATTTTATAATTTCTAAAAAGTGAAACAAAAACTTAAAAAAAAACAACCGACTTGCAAAAAAACACTACAAAGTGAAAAATAACTTTAATTTCGGAAGACGGTGGCAAAAAACTAAAATACAAATCCAAAGACACCGACTTCCGAAATTAAAGTTATTTTTCACTTTGTAGTGTTTTTTTGGAAGTTGGTTGTTTTTTTTAAGTTTTTTCCTACCTAATTCTACTTACCATTTTATAGTGTCCTTAAAGCTCGTGCAGACTGACGCGATATCACGGGCGCGACAGGCAGTGTGTCACTTTCCATGAATATTTCATAGAAATTGTGCTACTTTGTCGCGGTCACCCTGTCGCGTCGCGCCTGTCTGCGGGAGCCTTTACTTCGTATGCACGTATGTATGTTTGTTTATTTATATAAATGGCCTTTTTTAAGCTTAACTTGGTTTTAATTTAATTTAGTTAATGTTAATAATCATCTTGTAATTTGGTTAAGTAAATAAAAAAAAATGGAGGTTAACTTATTTGATTTATTTTGGCTAGGAATTACTTACTTTCACAACCTAGCCCAAATGTCGGACGAATCATGGGCTAGATCTGTGGAGGTCTGTGGTCTGTGAACAATGTGGGAACCGGAACCAGGCATCGTGATAAGAAAGCGGGTGGGACGAGTTTGACAGCTCATGATAAAGAGGATCGGAATAAGGAAAGCCAGTTTTTGGCCTGCAATGGGTCAGTAGTCGAATTATTGACTTATAGTAAAAACGATAAATCTCCGAAACGGCTAAACCAATTTTGATGGGGCTTTCACTGGCAGATAGCTGATATTATAAGGACTAAAGTTGCTTTTTGTTACCACGAGAGCGCAGCCACGGGCAGCAGCTAGTCTTGAATAAGATGGATGATTTAATACACAACATTATGCGATTGATAATGATAATATTTATTTACCAAAAACAGTAAGTACATTACATTTCCATAAGTTTACATAAATAGATAGGCTTACATAAAAAAAAACCCGGGCAAGTGCGAGATGAACTCGTGTGGTGAGGGTCCCACACAATAAATATGTTATCTACCACGTTTTTCATCCCAAGATAATTTATCCCAAGAACAAACTTAACATTGTAATTGAAAAACATGTTCTCCCATACATTTCAACTGCAAATGTAAGTTTGTATTTAGAGTTTTACTATGTTATTTTAACACCATCGACTTCTTAAAGGTTTTCTTACAATCTATAAATAAGTAAATAACTATTTTCAGTATTTTTTTTTCAAAATTTTAGTGCGGTAGTTCCGATGATACATTTTCATAAATTTTCTTAAATAACATTAAAACAATTTGTTTTAACATTATAAAAAAAAAAAATGTTTGAGACCTTTTCATCAGGTCAAACGGTTCAATTTGCAAACATTTTTGTTTTAATTTTCTAATTTTCCCATAAAAGTGAGCCACATATTAAAAAATTATTTATTTACGTTCATCATCATCATTAGCCTATAATGTTCCCACTGCTGGGACACAGGCCTCCTCTCTGTGAGAGGGAGTGGGCCGTAATCCACCACGCAGGCCCAGTGCGGGTTGGTAGATGTCACATGTCAATTTTTGGTTCTAGGACATGCCGGTTTCCTCACGATGTTTTCCTTCACCGTTTTTGAGAGCAGTGGTGATGAAATAATTTACACAAAGTAAAGCGCCTGTCCGGGTTCGAACCTACGACCTACAACTCGTAAGTCGCGGCCATTACCACTGGGCCACCACTGCTCTCCTTATTTACGTTACACATCCGTATCTGGGTCACAGAAATTCACATGTGTACTTAATTTCAACTTAATTGGTCCAGTAGATTCGGAGCAAATTGGATACGACATACGGACAGACAGACAGCCAGACAAACAGACACACGAGTGATCCTATAAGGGCTCCTTTTTTTCCTTTTGATGTACGGAACCCTAAAAAGTAGACGCAAGGGAAGACGCTTATGAACTCAAACTAGGTCGGGCCAGTGGTATAACTATATAAAAATGCGCATTACATTAAAGGCTTTTTCAGACAGAGGCGATATCGCGGGCGCGACAGGCATATTACTGCCTGTCGCGCCCGTGATATCGCCTCAGTATGCAGAAGCCTTAATACTGATGGATTGTTATAATCAAGAAGTATACGAACAAATGTTATTATTTTATAGACAGTGAAATTAAAAGAACAGAGTAGTTTAAAGTAATACTTTGAGCGCCATGTGCGCTATGTGTACCTAAATGTTTGTGTGTTTGTTATACATACTATAGGAAATCTAGGTTCTCTTAACACTTTAATAAAATGAGTTGTGGGCTTTTTAAAATGTATAGATTATTATTAGCCAATTAAAATTCAATAAGAAGGTTATACGTCCGTGTCCGTTAAAAAGCAAACAAGAAGTAAATGTAAGAATGATAATGGGTAGTAAGAGTAGCGGGCTTCCGTTTTTCCTTATATGAGTCTGAAAACACCTAAAGCGCGGTCACTATCGAACTGCATAGAAAAGAAAGAGAAGCGCAATGACACAACGCTGGTAATTTATCGCAAAATATGAAGCAATAATCTATTTGCAAAAAAAATATTGATTGGATAAAACAAATAAAACACTATTAGATATGCTATATGTTGCTTGTAGAATAATCTGACAAAAAATCAGAATAATTGCATGTAAGTATTAGTATGGTTCTTAATCGTTAAATGATTTTTTTAGAGGATTCCTCGTGTTTTTTTTCTATAGTATAAAATTAGTTGTGTTATGTTTTCAACACATTATCTACCTAGCATGTATCCTGAAGAATATCATATATTTTTCTGATTTTGTTTCTGCAGTGCATCATATACTTTTATGCATTATAAAACTTACAAAATTAGCGTTTAGGTCCCGTAGTTAAATAACTACCTACGATATATAGATTATTACAGAATCGATTATAGATTGGTATTGTAAATATGTAAATCAAATAAATCAACACTTTTCATTCAATTCGGATACTGCGTACCACAGCCGGTGGGTAGTTGTTTTTGGGGACAAAATTAACTCCACTGCTCTTTTTTTTTTTTTTTTTTTGAGGGTGGGAAATCATCAAATAACTTCTCCCGCTCTGGGCGGAGCGGGAGGGTGTGTCAGACTCTTACTGACTAAAACCCACCCGTATTCCTTCCTGTTGCCTGTGTTGCGGGGGCCTCGGTGACCCATAAGTACCTTCCCGCGACCCCGGCAGGAACTCCACTGCTCTGTGGTTACTTTTAGCCCCATGTTTACACTTCCCGCTTGTGCGTATGAATAGGTACACAAGATACGACCGAGGACCTTTTCTAAGCGTGGAACTTTTCAAGGGTCCT
This sequence comes from Atethmia centrago, assembly GCA_905333075.3. Lineage (NCBI taxonomy): Eukaryota > Metazoa > Arthropoda > Insecta > Lepidoptera > Noctuidae > Atethmia > Atethmia centrago. Next base: position 10,944,169 of record HG995386.1, on the reverse strand, counting down.
CAGTTTGACTTGACCCAAAGACTCGTATCCTGCAAGTGATTTTGAGTCTTTCTGTATAGGTACTTACGAAAAAGTTGCCTGAACCTCGGTTTGATCAAGATTATTCATAATCTTACAGAAGCATTGTGTATCCACCAGGTGGCGCCACTGTCGCCTAAAACAAAGACTCTTTACACTCATTTGACGTTTTTTAGGGTTCCATAGTAAACAAGGAACCCTTATAGTTTCACCATGTCCGTCTGTCTGTCTGTCTGTCTGTTTCCGCTGTAGCTGAGAGACGCTTAGTACTAGAAACCTGTAATTTGGCATAAGTATACATATTTTTTAGGGTACCTCCCTTGCAAGTAATGTGGGGATGATATTTTTTTCTTGTCTACCCCATGGTGTGAGTTACGAGGGCTGCACTAAAAGTATCGGGAAAGGAATATTTCCACTGTTCCTGTCATATTAAAATCTATTTAATTGAAAACTCCTTGGTTTTAAAAATCGAATACCATTTATTTATTTAAAAAAAGATTCTCGGCCTTGTCACAAGGTTTTGTCAAACTTGTTTAGTCGTTGAGAAAATGGAATTGACTCGAGAAAATTCAAGAGCGATGATTTATTATGACTTTCGAAGTGGTTTAACACAAAAACAGTGTGTTGACCGGATGATTTCTGCATTTGGTGATGAAGCCCCATCCAAAACCACAATTTATCGCTGGTTTGCTGAATTTCAACGTGGACGTGTCAAGCTCAGTGATGATCCCCGTCAAGGTCGTCCAAAAACTGCAGTCACCCAAGAAAACGTTGACGCTGTGCGTAAGCTGATTGAGGAAGATCGACATGTGACATACCGCGAAATTCAGGCAACTTTAGACATTGGCATGAGTCAAATACAAGAGCAAAAAGCGGCTCGCGTTACTTGGTGCGTCAGAATTCTCGAAAGATTCCACGCAGGATCCTCAAATGCTGTATACAACATCGTATCAGGTGACGAATCCTGGATATACGCGTACGAACCCGAAACAAAAAACTAGTCACGAGTTTGGGTGTTCGAAAATGAGTTAAAGCCAACAAAAATTGTTCGTTCACGGAGTTTTGCAAAAAAAATGGTGGCCACGTTTGTCTCCAAAACCGGCCATGTTACGACTATTCCTATTGAGGGACAAAGAACGCTTAATGCAGAATGGTATGCTAGCATCTGTTTGCCACAGGTCGTTTCTGAACTCCGTAAAGAGAACTGCAACCGCCGCATCATCCTCCATCACGACAATGCGAGTTCTCACACCGCGCACAGAACAAAAGAATTTTTAGAGCAAGAAAACATATAATTATTAGATCATCCGCCGTACAGCCCCGACCTAAGCCCTAATGATTTCTATACTTTCCCTAAAATAAAGAATAAATTGCGTGGACAGAGATTTTCATCACCTGAAGAAGCTGTGGACGCCTACAAAACGGCCATTTTGGAGACCCCAACTTCCGAATGGAATGGTTGCTTCAATGATTGGTTCCATCGTATGGAAAAATGTGTCAAATTTCGTTGAGAATACTTCGAAAAGCAATAAATACATTTTTAAATAGTAATGTTGTGTCACTTCCTTGATTCCCGAAATTTTCAGTGCCGCCCTCGTATAAGCTATTGAGTAGACATTTCACTTTAGTAGGTATTAGAAAAACATAAATCAAAAAAATAAAATAGAGATATAAAGAAATCAAAAACCAAGTAATAACTAATTATAGATGCGCTGTCGTGCTGAGGTGTGTATGAGTGTGTCAGATTATGTAGCATCTTAGAAAATTAATCGTAGATTTAATTCTTATTCTAAACTATCGCAGTGTTCCAAGATGAACAATCAATTCAGGACGAAACCTGTGATCTCTGAGCCAGTCTAAATAAATACAAAAACTTATCTTACTTTCACCTAAAATTAAATGATAACAGAATTATAAATAGTATTTAAAATATTTCCTTGATTTATGTTATAAGCTATTTCGATGTATAAGTTGTTCTTTACCAAAGGTTTTTATTGTGGATTAAAAGACTACTATTACGAACAACGTTTCTAGACGAAAAGTAGGTATATCAAAACCTAAGTTATGGTTGGTGGTTTTTAGATTAACCAAAACAAATGTTTATTTATTTAGAATTACAATAGATGATTAAGCTATAATTAATATTATACTATAATGTTTATTACGATTTTATATTGCTATTTTCAAATAACAAGTAGTTTAAAATGATTTCCAGAAATTGTAAGTTGATGCTAATAACTTATAAGTTTACTTTTCGATTACAAATAAGTACATACTAAATTGCTAAATTATCTTATTAAGTTTTAAAAAGGTTCCACTACCTTCGATTTGTTAATTATTACTTAAATTAGAAATGATTAAACAATAATTGGTGACCATCGGCGATTGGTCTAAAATGGCGGCAACGTTGGTTGTATTTGATGAATATGGGGAGACTAAAAAAGATGGTGGTACCCGCCACTACCCGCGAGTGAAAGGACCTTTTTGATACAACTGTTGTGAAAGATGGACTACCTGTAATGTTCCGTAAGTTAATTGATCCTATTACTTGATTATTGCTGATAACTATGTTTTTCTGTATGTGTTATAATATGTCATAAGTGTTAAATCGAGTTAAGGAATATTCATGTTCTTTTTCATTCCGTTTATATTTCTATAGCTTTGACAAATGGTCGAAGAGATTAATGTGATAAAGATAATGTATACTAATTTAAAAAGTGTTGATAAAATACTTTAAACCAAGCTGCCATGGAGTTTCTTGTCCTTCTTCTCCATGAAGACCTAGTTTAGGAACGGACAACTAGTTTTCTCTTAAACTGACAAGTCTTATTGTAATAAATAACTAGTCTTGTCTTTCTGTGCTTTTCTTCATGAAATCCTTTCCCTACACACCATATTCATAGGTACTTTCATACACAGTACATAACTAGTAACCATTCTGACACTCAAAACTTGCTAATTTAGTGGATATCATTACCTATACATATAGTATTCCATCCACTTATCCACTTATCTGACAAGTGCGTGCTTGCGTGTGCGTGTTTGTGTGTGCGCACGTGTGTGCGACTGAGTGTGAGTGTATGTGTGTTTAACGATAGTATATGTGATAGTTATGATGTATGTTATTACTTAATGAAAGTAAGTAAGTGTTTATGGAGATGTTAAAAAAATCATGGCAGTAGTACATACTCGTATAATGAAGTTAAAAGGAAAACTATCACAGCTAAGTGGGCTTTACAAGTTAACGAGTAATGGTCGACCAACTTAAATTTGCAGTTGGAGAATTGATTGTAGCATATATCTATGTATGGAAGATCATGTTTTTCAACTACAATATTAAGTTTGTTTTTAGGATAAATTCATACCAACTTTCCAACCCTTCATTGTGCGTGGTCCGACGCGTACTTGGCGGGTTTTGTGAGGACCCATGTGTTGACTTTAACATAAAAGATGTCAGGTAAGGTAGCTTTTCCAGACGAGGAGACGAGGTTTTAAAATCGTTAGGAGCTACTAGGTGCACGAGGAATAAGGAGGCTTCTTCTGCAGTACCTATGTGCTAAGTGCCTAGGCCTGCTTGGATTACACAATATTATGATTTGCACCATAAAATATTATATTTTTATAAGCTGAATACGTGTGCTAAGGAATAAGGAGGCTTCTTCTGCAGTACCTATGTGCTAAGTGCCTAGGCCTGCTTAGATTACACGATATTGTGATTTGCACCTTAAAATATTATATTTTCATAAGCTGAATACGTGTGCTAAGGAATAAGGGGGCTTCTTCTGCAGTACCTATGTGCTCAGTACCTAGGCCTGCTTAGATTACACAATATTATGATTTGCACCATAAAATATTATATTGTCATAAGCTGAATACGTGTGCTCTTCATGAAGAATCTAAAGTAGAAATGCCTCCCTAGGTAAAATGTCGACAGCAAAATTGAATTGAAACAAACAAAAAGTACAAAGAAATAAAGAACGTGAATAAACTAAAGTAAACAACAAAACTTTACTGTAATATAAGTAGGTTAATTTTCAAATTAAACAAATGGTTTAATTAACTTTTACCAACGATCTACTCGTTCATGAGTAGAAAACTTACTCAACAGTTATTATGAAACAACTCAAACAAAACTACTTACAGAAACCATAATTAAAAGTGATCAACATAAATAAGGCTAAAAACTTAACACAACAAAGAAATAATAATTATCAAATAAGATCAAAATAATTTGGAAAGCATGACAACTTAATAACTACTTAGCTATAAAACTATTAAAGATAAATAATACGTGTCAACGGCCCGTCAAATACAAAGTTTATTACTTTTTTCGCTAATTAACGCATTGCGGGATCATGGGAACTGATAACAAAAAACCGGCCACTTGCGTGTCGGACCACGCACAATAAAGGGTTCCAAATTCAAAAAAACTCAAGCTCAAAGCATTTATTTCAATTAAACCATTTACAGGCACTTTTAAATTGTAAAGAAATCGGTTAGTTAGAAATATGAAGCTAGTACTCGTAGCTCATTCCAAAGCGTAGTAGGTACCAATGGAGAAGAACGGGCAAGAAAATCCATGGACACTCTTTTAAATTATTTTGTTACACAAAGATATTGTTACATAAATAATGTTGAATTTATAACTAAATGTGAGGACGATGTAAAAAAACGCGTCCATAGTACAGCAAAATAAACAAAAATGAAAAAACAATTTAAAAATAAAATATTTAAAAATAAGCCGAGGTAGCTAAGAGATTACCAGTCCCAACTGACGGCGCCCGTTCACGAACATGACGCATGAATCAGCACCATTCAGCTCAACCATTTTGAAGGTATCCGGTTGCGTAGTTAGGATAAATTTATCCCAAAAACAAACTTAACATTGTAATTAAAAAACATGTTCTCGCATACATCGACCAAACGGATCCCTGAATCGAAAAAATGTTTTCACAAACCCGCAATATTTTTGAACGGCCCGTCCAATATCACCCCACACTATGGGATAGACGAGAAAAAAAATATAATCCCCACTTTACGTGCAAGAGAGGTACCCTACAAATTTTATTTTCAAGGTTTTATTTTACCAATTAATAAGTATACCTATGCCAAATTACAACTTTCTAGTACTTCGAGTATTTGAGCTAAGCGGCGGACAGACAAATGAACATGGTGAAAGTATTTTTTTTTTTTTATTTTTTTTTTTAGTGTTGGAAATCATCAAATTACTTCTCCCGCTCTGGGCGGAGCGGGAGGGTGTGTCAGACTCTTACTGACTAAAACCCACCCGTATTCCTTCCTGTTGCCTGTGTTGCGGGGGCCTCGGTGACCCATAAGTACCTTCCCGCGACATGGTGAAAGTATAAGGGTTCCTTGTTGACTACGGAACCCTAATTAGGATTAATTGTTGTATCATCAGTAAGTATATTGTGTAAATAAATATTGATTCGTAAATTAGTAAATTAACTAAGAGTGTCTCAGCCAGTCGCCTCGCAAGTGACGCGTCACGCGTAAAGAGCACAAAGCAAAGTAATGTTTCAGATCCAAATGATGCGTTTGAAACGTTACTCAATCAATCTTTTCAATCACTTCAATGATCCAGATCAGTGTCGGTTCCGTAAAGAGTTACACACGCCTATCGTACATATTGTATACGTAACAGTCTGTATTTTATATCCTTTGAGCCGAACTTTATCCAAACTAAACATATATCAGTGTTTCGGATCATTTCAGTGATCCAGAATTAAATGTTCCAATCGCAAAAACGATACACTTTGCCTACGCCTAAAGCACAATGCTTCACTTTTATTGTTTTTTGAGTAATACGGCTAAATACCGTTAAGGCGCGTGCAGACTGGCGCGACCGCCAGCGGGACACTTTTCATGAAGTTTTCATAGAAATTTTGCTACTAGTATCGCGTCGCGCCTGTCTGCAGGAGCCTATTGGACAATATTTTTTATCCTTTCTGTTTTCGTTAAAAGCAACAAAGAGACACAATCACGTGTGTTTAACAAAATAAAGCCGTTACTTTCGGCTCTCCTTGATAATCCTTTAAGAAGCGTCGACAAACGTAAATACATCGAATCCTCGCTTGGCACTTCATTTTAGAAAATGTGTGTAAGAAATAAATCAGAACGTTCTACTTACATTAATAAATTATCTTACGCGTAAAATGGTTTAGGTGGGTAGATTTTCCTTGTCCTCACTTTGTACAAGTTCTACGCGAAAAACTGTCCTCGGTTTGGTGCTATAAAGTCGAACACAACGTCCGCACTTTGTGCAAGATATAAGAAATAAAATGAAATGATTTTATTTTCTGTAAGTAGGTTTGTACAAACACTTTTACACGTTAAGAAAAGAAAATGTAAAAATATTGTGATAGTAAAAGAAATATAAAATAAAAGAAATATTGTGTCCATATGGTCCTTGGAAGTGCGTCGCAGGGCTTACGTAAGGGGTCCTCGGTTGTCCTACACAGAGTCCGCTTATGCGCATCGCTGGTCACATTTAATTGTGTATCTCAGGTCCTCAGTATGATAGCCCAAATTCATTCAGAAAATGTTGAGGTAGCATTATCCCAATCAGCTCATCACTATAGATTTACTCACATGTCTCTTTCTATTTTAATCAAAAACGCCAATGAGGTATTTAAACCAGCTCTTTGGAGGGTCCTCGGTTCGGTCAAGAACTATAAAGGTCCTCGTAAGGGTGTCTGTACAAACAAGGGTGTGTGAGAGTCTATATGTGTGAGTACACACTCACGTAAACGTTGTAATTTTGTAACACACCAACGTATGCATTGGTGTATTACAAAAATACAACAAAAATAACGCATAGTCATGTTGTGTTGCCAAGAATGGTGTTGGTTATGATGACGTGATGAAGTCTTTAACCTATTGTGTCTCATAAAGGCGGAGATAACATGTAGGTTAATGTGCAATACAAAAGAAGTGCCAATAAAATATTTTAGTGTAACCTACGGAAAAGATAAGACAAGAATAGTATATTCGATATTCTTAATAAGACTTTTTGAACAAAAATATGAATATACTTGTTCAGATTCGATTACCTATGGTTTTATATTTTACTATTTTGATTTAAGAGACAGATCTTTCAGTCTCTAAATAGTGTGTCTATTAAAAGATGTATCATACTGTTTATTCTTTGCCTCATGTATTTTTTTTTTGTAATTACAGGAAGTCGACAAGGTAAGCTGATGAATTTATTTCAAAGATTTTCCATGAGACATCTATGTTTATTAAAGTTTCTGGTTTTTGATGACGTAGGTAGAATTTTCGGATAATCTCAAAAAACGTGGGACGTCAGGAAAAGCTATTTTAATTTTCAAACAAACTATCGCCTTACATATTTGAATGATAGTGTAGACGCTAAAGCAAATCGTTTTTATGGTTTGGTAGTAAACAAGTTCTACCATGTCCGTCTGTCTGTCTGTCCCCACTGTAGCTCAAAGACGTATACATATTAATCACGCCGACAAAGTGCTAAAATAAAATCTTAATCCCTTGGACGTAATGTGGGGATATTTTTTATCTCGTCTACCCCATAGTGTGAGGTATCGTTGGATAGGCCGTTCAAAAATATTGCTGATCTGAGAACACCACTCTTCGATTTAAAGATCCGCTTAAAGAGCTAATTTTATTTTTGTTAGAGTCAAGTGTCTCCCTCCCCCCCCCCCCCCGCCTGCTAAATGGTTGTTTATGGAGATGTGAAAAAATTCATTGCAGTAGTGCATAATTATGAAATTAAAAGGAAAACTATCAAAGCTAAGTGGGCTTTACAAGTTAACGAGTAATAGCCGACCAACTTAAATTTGCAGTTGGGGAATTGACCGTGGTATATATCGATGTATGGGAGAACATGTTTTTCAACTACAATGCTAAGTTTGTTTTTGGGATAAATTCATTTTAACTTCCCAACTACGGAACCCTTCATTGTTTTCGTGGTCCGACACGCACTTGGCCGGTTTTTGTGTGTGGTTTTAGTCCGTAAGTCCCTTTGTACACGGATGGTTCGTTTACGGCACGGCAGCGTATAAACCGCGCCGTAAAGAAAACGTGTCTGTCAACAAGCTTGCATAGTGATCCCTTTGACACTGACGACCGTGCCTAGACACGGTGTATACCTAAACCGCGCCGTAAAAAAAACGTGTCTGTAAACAAACGTCCATGGTGATCCATACAACACTGACGTCCGTGCCTACACACAGCGAATAAACCGTAGTTTTTCACAGCAAGAAAAACGTGTGTGTACAAAGGGCCTAAGAGTGGAAGACATCATAACAAAGAGGCAATCAAAAAAATGATGAACGTGGATAAAAACTTAAGTAGGTTGCTATTGAAACTCAAATTAATACGTGTTTTAATATTTTCTGGAATTTTCTTTTCTATTTTCCTATAATCGTTGAAAAGCTTGAGGCTAAAAAACTAGTCGGGAAGGCACAAAATAAAGTAGCATCCAATTTATTTTGAAGCTTAACGATACGAGATCAACGTTGACAGGATTTTGTATTTATTGGGAACCTAAGGTTCTCTATACAGAGAACGCGATGCGACGCGGTGTGTCGTGTCCGTAATAACATCCTGACTTCTTCTTTTCGACTCATCCCCGACCAGCAGTTCGGTTTTAGAACCCAACACTCTTGCGTCCAACAGGTCCACCGCATCGTAGAACACATAAGCGTTGGTTTCCGTGGTCTTACGACCAGTGCTATATTCTTCGACATAGCGAAAGCGTTCGACAAGGTCTGGCACAACGACTTATTATATAAGCTCTACAAACTCAGTGTGCCCGATCGTCTCGTGCTCATCTTAAGAGACTTTTTGTCAAACCGCTCCTTCCGCTATCGCATCGAAGGAGCGCTATCCTCCCCTCATCCTATTCGCACAGGCGTCCCTCAGAGCTCCGTGCTACCCCCTCTCATTTCATCTCTCTTCACCAGCGACATCCCTAAAAGTAAAAGGGCGCAGTTGGCTCTGATCGCAGACGACACGCCATTTACTACACCGGCTTAGGGCATGACCAGAAATCTCGCACTCTCCAAACCGTGGAGAATCGAAGTCAGTGGCGGTTCTTTTCTCAAAACCGTGACAACACCATGTTCGGCAAGCCTATCCCTTGGGAGAAGCGAGCCAAATACCTAGGCGTGACCCTCGACCACCATCTCTCCTTCTCAGAGCACATAAAGCAGGTGCGTTCGCGTGCCGCTGTCGCTTTCGGCTCCATTCTTTTTTAAATGCACGCAGCAAACTGTCCCTTAAGTGCAAATTGTGTATTATATATGTAATTGTGTACACAGCGTGCAGCCGTCCAATATGACATATGCCCGTGCAGTCTTCGCGCAAGCTAAGCCCCACCACATCCACAGGATGCAGTGCCATTGCCTCCGAAAGGCAACGGGATCCCCCTGGTTCATCCGAAACGAGATCCTCCATCTCGACTTTAAAATCCCCACCATCCAGCAGTTCATGAAACGCACCGCGAAGCAATTCTTTGACTCTGCCGGCACCCACCGCAACCCTCTGGTTGTAAGTGAAGGCCGCCAGTTACCACCATTAGCTCTGTTTGCCGTCCAAGGCATGCTCTCACCGACCCCGATGACCCCATTACCCTCCTCCAGGAAAGCAGTAGGGCCACGAGTACAGCGCACAAAACACATAGACTGACCTTCCTACCTCGCCGCCGAGGTCCCTCGCGAAGACCCCGACGTAATTGTCCCCCCCGACCCCAGCCCGCACCGTAGCTGAGCCCGTAGCTTTAAATTCCCCAGTTAATAATAATTATCCAGTTCTGGTCCAGCTTATCCCATCTTGCTGTCCTCCCCCCAGCGACGCCCTTTTTTTTTTTTTTTTTCAGTCACTTAGTAACGTAAGAAATTCGCCCCTGGCTAGAGGCTTTGAGTCCGCTTAAGGCAGCCACAGGGTAGTCCGGTTGAGTAGTCATGACCTCTCAAGGTCAACTACAAAATGCCATGCATAAAAAAATCTTCTTTTCGATGCCAAAGGTAAAAATAATGTATTATGTTAGATGAGTTGGGCCCAGTAGGTGGCCACGCCAATCGTGGCATCAGCGGCAATATTTACCTAAATATTTATAGCGGCATTATTTTCCTCAGGAGTGCAGGTGTAGGGACACTTTGGTCACCCCAACATATGGAACTTGGTTTGGTTAGCAGCATCGCATTCGAACTGGGTGTCGGTTGGGTTAATTCATCCCCCATTTCGATAGATTGTGCTTGCAGCGGCCTACTTCGGTCCGCAGTCAATTGATTGCTTTCTATGTAGGCCCCTGCAGGTCACGTCCGGGTGGCATGAGCGCCTGGGGCTGGACGAAGTTGGGTGGTGGCGGGTGATGTTTTCCCACAGCTGTATACTTTTACAGCATGACAAATAACAACTGACCCAGTGCTGGACAAAGGCCCTTTCTCACACAGAGAAAACGGTTGTGGTACCTACTTTTTTTGTTGATTTTTGTGTCATGAGTTTTGATTTGTTTTGATTTTAGATGAATAATCCAGGCAGAACCATCACGTTATTCTCTGAAACAAATCAAAAGCGTAACGATTCCAATGCACCGTGTAACATCGCGGTTTGTGGGTGGAGTTCTTTAGACAAGAAACACATTATCATTCTCCCCGTAAGCCAAGAATAGCCGATTTGAGATTCCTGCTAACTTCCATGACTAAGCTGTAAGAAAAATATTTTTCCATTAAATATCCCTGTATTACCTACTTTCTTATTGGGAAATAAAGCTTATGAATTCATGAAAAATTCATGAAAATGTTAGTACCAACTATAAAAAATATTGCTAAGTAATTGGAAACGATGAAAAAACGGTACTCGGACAATACTGGAATGGCACTCTTCGTAGCTAAATGATAAGATAAGATACGATAAGATTTCTTTATTGTTTTAAACATTGTATAGGTACACACAAGAGCATGCAAGATATTACATCGTTTAGAGTCCAATCATGTTTAGCCGTAAGTGTCTGCGTACAAATATGTCCTTAACATTAAAAAGAATTAACAATAAGAAAAATCAAAAATTATCTAGAACACGCACTTACAAAGTTTATAATTTAGAAACTTTATAAATTAGAAATCATTTTTATGTTATAATGTCAAAATTCCATAATATTCATATAAATATAATATTTTTAATATCATTTATTTACATAACCAAATTACAAGATGATTATTAACATTAACTAAATTAAATTAAAACTAAGTTAGGCTTAAAAAAGGCCCTCGAATATAATATTAGTGTCAGGAAAAATATCAAAATACTCAATCAACAAATTCTATTTCGGCTAGAAATTCGGAGACACTATTATATGATTTTTATGGGCTTGTGGCTAAGTACCTAATAACAGCCGCACGGGTCGATCGATCAGGTTAAGCTACGCTTGCCGCGGTTGGTCCGCGGATGGGTGACCATCTTTACATACCAAGACCCCTCCGTGCCTCGGAAAGCACGTTAAGCCGTTGGTCCCGGCTGTCATTTGTAGATCTTTGACAGTCGTTACGGGTCGTCAGAAGCTCGAAAGTCTGACAACCACTCTTACCAAGGGGTATCGTGTTAACTGGGTTGTGGAGATCAGATAGGCAGTCGCTCCATGTAAAATACTGGTATTCAGCTGTATCCGGTAAGACTGGAAGCCGACCCCAACATAGTTTGGAAAAGGCTAGGCAGATGATGATGATGACTATAATATGATTTTTGCGAAAGAAACCTTTTTAAGTCACGCCTTAACATTTAGCTCCTTCCAGCTTTTAGGCTTTAATTATTGTGAATGTGAGCACTATGTTGGTCATTTTTATTTATTTCTTGTTGTGTTTTTTCTCTTAGTTTTAATGATGGTCTGGCATTTTGAGTACTTTATGCGGCCAACCCAATTGTCCTTTCCTTGGTATTGTTCGTCGAGTCGTTGAACTCCTTAAGTTTTGAGTTGAGCTACACGATTACTGACAAATGCTTGCACTGACTGGACAGGTCCACTCAAATTTGTGTGGTTCTTTCCTGAAAAGACCATTTCAGACATGGATCTACATGGTCCTCACATGATCTGACCAAGATTATGTCTGGACTTTAAAAGAGACTTGGACCCTTGAGTTTGTTTCGCCATTTCTTTTCAGGGGTAGTCAGATAGGAAATGTCGACTTCATCTAGCTTATTTTTTAATATGACGTGTAAAAGTGATTCTCATATCCTATTTGCAGAATAAACAAATTCATTTCATTTCATTTGCATTATGATAAATATAGTACTCAATATCTTTATCGCTTTACCATAATGTGTACTTAGGTGGTAACTATATAATTGAGATCATTATGGACCCTGTAGGGCACAGCAAGAGGGTAGGAGAGAGGAAGCCGCGTTTTAGGAGATTTAACTTTCATATACTCAAAGTCAGGAGATCGCTAAATAAGATACTAACAATTCGCCTATCTATTATGTATTATTTTATCTGAAAAAGTACTTATATATTTTAAACTACTTTTATATACCTGTACATATGTATTATAATGCTGTTTATTTTTTTTAGTAGGCGTCATGCATACCTTTGCGCATGAGTGCCGTTTTTGACTCGAAGAATTGTCATATCCCGTCTGTTACGCGGTACAACGTCCTGTAGACGTGGAAATAAATTGGGGTTTATTTTAACAAACATTGTGGTTTCGAGGATATACAGACAAGGAAGAGTTAATATTGTACCAGCCGCAACGGATCGATCGAATGTTAAACTGCGCTTGCCGCGGTCGGTTCATAGATGGGTGACCGTCTATTACATATCGAGACAGGGGTCGTGCCTCGGAAAGCACGTAAAGCCGTTATTCCCGGCTGTCATTCGTAGATCTTTGGATAGTCGTTACGGGTAGTCAGAAGCCCAAATGTCTGACAACCAGTCTTACCAAGGAGTATCTTTTTACCCAGTATATGGGTTGTGGAAGTCAGATAGGTAGTCGCTCCATATCATCATCATCATTTCAGCCGAAAGACGTCCACTGCTGGACATAGGCCTCCCCCAAGCACCGCCACTTCGACCGGTTTTGTGCTTCCCGCATCCAGCGGATTCCTGCGGCCTTCACAAGGTCATCGGTCCACCTTGTAAGAGGCCTTCCAACGCTACGTCTTCCGGTACGCGGTCGCCATTCCAGAACCTTCACTCCATATAAAATACTGTTATTGAGTTGCCTCCGGTTAGACAGGAACATAGTTGGAAAAAGCAAGGCAGATTGAATTTGGCTCTTGAATTTCGCACGCTACTCGAGTAGCTATGCACAAATCTATTAATAAAAAAAACGTTTCAATTTGTTTACCACAAAATGACAAACTTCTTTTAGGAATTTCCCTTTTATCGATTTATCATTGTGGAAAATCGGGAAAAACGAACTTATGTAAGAGCTATAGTACTCAAGGTTGAGTACTTTTAATAGTTTAGAAGCAAAACTAATGAATCATTGGTGCCGATTCCCTTGTTCACAAACTAAACTAAATTTAAGTTCAGCGCATCTTTTTCTTTCTATTTCATTAAGAAAAGGACAGAAGATAAATTTTAGTTTAGTCCTGTCAAATTAATCGGACACTCAACTCTAACAAAAATTAGCACTTTAATTACGCAAGTGGATCCTTGAATCGAAAGTTGAACGGCCTATCCAACGATACCCCATATCAAAAAATATCATCCCCACATTAGGTGCAAAGAAGGAACGCTAAAACAAATGCTTTTTCAAGTTTTTATTTTAGCACTTTGTCGGTGTGATTAATATACCTATGCCAAATTACAGCTTTCTAGTACTAAGCGTCTCTGAACTACAGTGGGGTTAGACAGACAGACATACAGACAGACGGACATGATTAAACTATAAGGGTTCCATGTTTACTACGTAACCCTAAAAACCACCCCAGTGTTCCTCTCGCACTCTTACAGCGGGGATCATGGGATCTAGTGCGACTTGCGAGATCGACTTGCATCAAACTACACGCGCGCGCCATTTGTTTCCCTTCATCGCTCCGTCGCGGTGACCCGTGGCATGCTCTAGACAACTTCTTGCTTTTGTGATTTTTAGCGACGTATTCAGTTGCTACAAATAAAAAGATAAAGATATTTATTGATACACTAACTATATCCAAAATTACCTAAGCACAGGTACTGGCTTTACTTAAAAGGTAGTATTAATTAAACAGCCAATCAGAACACAGTTAAAATATTACTACAATAATCAGCGCACAGTGCGCACCCTCTGCCAACAGTCCAACTAACCATTTAAACTGAGGTTATAAATATGGGTGCTGGCGCTCGAACCTTTGGCTCAGTTTAGCAGCGAGGACGCTGCTACAGTTTATTCGCAGACGCTGTCGCAAGACGCGTATAGCTTGAGCGCGTAGCTCGTGGCCGCCGTGTAAAAGCACTCAATCAAGCTTTAATTAAATTACGCAGAGTTCATAACGGAAAGCCACTCGTGGACATCTCACCGAGGATTATGTACTTTATGCATTATGCACGTAGATAAGTACGCTACTGTAGATTATACGAACTGACACTGACATAGATACCCACGGTAGGTTCCTATAGAGAGTATTAAGTATCGATAAGGACATTGGTTTACTTTCATCCATTTTTAGGGTTCCGTAGTAAACAAGAAACCCTTATAGTTTTGCCATGTCCGTCTGTCTGTCCCCGCTGTAGCTCAGAGACTAGAAACTAGAAACGCTTAGTACTAGAAAGCTGCAATTTCGCATAGCTATATGTATACATATTAATCACGCCGAGAAAGTGCTAAAATAAAATCTTCTTTTTAGGGTACCTCCTTTGCACGTAATGTAGGGATGATTTTTTTTTTCTCGTCTATCCTTTGCTGTGGGGTATCGTTGGATAGGCCGTTTAAAATATTGTGGGTCTGTGAACACCACTTTTAGATTAAAGGAAGTGTTTGCGTAAAAAATTGACTCAACAAAAATTTGCACTTTAATGCTTAATATTAAAGTGCAAATTTTTGTTGAGTCAATTTTTTTGAGTCAAGTGTCCACCTAAGCTAGGTTATTTAGAAAAATTCATGGCAGTAGTACATATGTAGGTATAATGAAATTAAAAGGAAAACTATCACAGCTAAGTGAACTTTACAAGTTAACGAGTAATAGTCGACCAACTTAAATTTGCAGTTGGAGAATTGACTGTGGCATATTATATCGATGTATGGGAGAACATGTTTTTCAACTACAATGTAAAATGATAAATTCATCCCAACTTCCCAACTTCGGAACCCTTTATTGTGCGTGGTCTGACACGCACTTGGCCGGTTTTTTGGAATGCCCATGTGAATGTTTATGAAACGGTAGCTCTCGTCACTATGTGGTTAAAGTCAACTTAGTAAAAAAATATTATGCCCTCTGTCTTTTTGTACGTAACTCTGTCACAAACCGGGTGTCACCACTGTGTGGATCGCCCGGAGGACACGGTGGAGCATACAGTGGAGGTCTGCCCGGCTTGGGCAGAGCACCGCCGTGTCCTTGTGGAGGCGATCAGCGGAAGAGATCTCTCGCGTCCGGCCCTGGTTCAGGCCATGGTACGGAGCGAGAGGGCATGGGCAGCCGTCACCTCCTTCTGCAAAGCAGTAATGCTCGCGAAGGAGGAGGTGGGACGGTTAAGGGAAAGGCATGTTTCACGCCCTCTCGCCCCTAGCCGCCGCAGGAGACGCCCTGGGCGTCGGGAATCCCGGGCGGATTTCCAGCCACCGTAAGCGCGGGCTTACGGACGGTGAGCAATGGGTAGCTCACCGTCCGGTAAGGACCAGGCCGGGGTCGACGGCGCGTCGTACTCCACGCGCGCCTCAAAGAGATGTCGTCAGCACAATGTAGGGGTCCACTAGGGCCGATGCCTGCCGGGGTCGCGGGAAGGTACTAATGGGTCACCAAGGCCCCCGCAACACAGGCAACGGAAGGAATACTGGTGCGTTTTAGTCATTAAGAGTCTGATACACCCTCCTGCTCCACTCAGAGCGGGAGAAGTTGTTTGATGACTTCCCATCTACAAAAAAAAAAAAGTCTTTCACAAAGCTATTTCGCAGGAATAGCAATTTAACAATTCACATGCTATTATAATTATAAACAGATACCTGCCTATTGAAAGAGTAAAAGAGAGAAAGTAAAAAGGAAAGAGAAAAAAAGGAAGAAAAAGAACAAGAGAAAAGGAGTATTCGGAGTAGGAGGTAAATCCAAATCTAAATAAATCTAAACTTAATTAATTAAATAATTTACAATAATTATTATTTATATCTTTAATATTTCTCGGGACCCTAGGGTCTCGGACCTCTGGAAGGCGTTGGGCCGAAGCCAACTCGCAGAAACCTATTAGACGTTTTGAATGAAGTGAGGCAATTTTTTTTTAAATGTCTGACATAATATCTCGGGACCCAGGGGTACCGGACCTTTGGAAGGCGTACGAGGGCCCAAAACCAACTCACAGATGTGCAGGTAGACGTTTTTAATTAAATGTATTTTTTTAATCATTTAATTTTATTTTACCTATTTTTTTCTGTTATTTTTTTGTTTACAGATTTTAATTTTTGTGGTTTGATTCTTAGTAACTAAGTACTGAAACTAGTCGTGTTAAAATTTAGTTTTAGTTTTCTTCCTTTGTTTACCTATAATGGTAGTAGATATTGCTTACCTACTAATGTCAAAGTGTCACACCGGTGTGAAAACTAAGCTACGTGAACCTTTCCACTACACGAACATGCTAATTGGTCTACCTCAAAATTCTGAGTAAGCCGTGTAGTCTGCAAACAGCCTAAAACCATTCATCGTGCCTGCCACGTACAGATTAGTACAGTGACACCGTCACATCCTATCTACGTCACCATAGCAAGGGTCTTATTACGTGTGTTGCAATGGAAATAAGTGTGTATATAGGTTTTCCGTATATCAAACGAGTCATGGGCCAAATCTACCACCATATGGGTCCCAGAAAACGTCCGTAGACATCCAGGCAGACTTAGGAGAAGATGGCGAGACAGAGAGAAGTGGAAAGGAGAAAGAGAAGCCTTTACTCTGCCGTGGGACAACATGGGCTAAAATAAATAAATAAAACAATATGTCCTAGAGTGGGGGGTGTGGGGTTCTTTATAGGTATATGCATATCTTTAAGGCTCCTTCAAACAGGCGCGACACGCGACGCGACAGAAAGGCACCGCGTGTAGCAATACAAGCGGTGCCATTGTGTCGCGTCGCGTGTCGCGCCTGTTTGAAGGAGCCTTAAGAGTCTTAATCCTAATTAATATTATCAATGCGAAAGTGAGTTTGTTTGTTTCCTTGTAACGCCTTCACGCTAAAACGGCTGAACGGATTTTGGATCAAATTTGACACATGGATAGATCATGATCTGGGTTAGGACAAAGAATACTTTTTTATCCCGGTTGTACGTGGGATAATTTCCGACCTCCACGCGGGCGTAGCCGCGTACTAAAGCTGTTATTTAAATAAATATTTAATCTTCAATTGTCGTTATTGCACCTACCCCTGTTTGTCTCTGGATCACACAAAGGTTGACTGGTAGAAAATGCCTATGGCATTAAGTCCACCTTTGTACATGAGTGTGACTAAAGTATTAAATAAATACATAAATAGCGAGAAAAAACTTAATGAAAAATATGGAACTTCAGGTAAGATTTATTTCTGTAATATATTGTGATTGTAATACAGTAAAAAAAAATTGCCAAATTACCTATCGGGATAATGATAATAATAATTAATAATAAATATTAGTATTGTGTATTTCAATATTCTCTAAGTATCTGATATAATATTATAAATAAAACCAAAGCCTTGTTTATAATAGTATGTCAGAAACTTTAAGAAATTCTAAGGCTCATTCAAAAATGAGGCTTAGAATTTTGTAATGGTAGAACCTCAAAAGCATGATGTAAAAGTGTTACCTGTAATTTGATTTCACGTTTAGCCCTTCACAATATCTTCCTAAAGTATAAAACTTTTGCCCAAGCATTGCTGGTAGCCATATAAAAAGTAGGTCAATAGGTAATACGGGCTGATGTCCGCAACTCCACGTCAATGCGCGTATTTTGCGTACGGGTGGGAAATCGATTATTTGATCCACCCCAGCTCCTCAAGGAAGGCCAGCAACGCCTTGGTGTGTTACTGACCATCTCACGGAGGGTACCTGGGTTACCGAAATGCTTTGCCCTGTATGTGGCGACCACCGGGCAGTTTAGTATCACATGTGCTGCTGTCTCGTCGTCCTTCATGCAAGCCCTGCACAGCGGACTGTCTGTGACTCATATGACAAAGAGGTGTTTGTTAAATGACCCGTGGCCTGTTATAGCTGCTGTGACAGTGCGCAGCTGTAGTTTAGTTAGTCGGAGAACCCGTTTCGTGAGGCGACCAGCAATTGTAGGGAGTGCTTCCTTGGCCTGCCTGCACTCACCTTGGTCCGACCATAGTTTGAGATGTTTATCTCTGGTGCGTTTTCTTACCAGAGTGCGTAGGTACCCGAAGGGGAGTGGCACGATGAGTTCAGGTCCCACTGCACAGTGGTTCCGCGCCCTAAGAGAGGCGGTCATAGGGTTTCGCGAAGGTAATGACTGTCGTTATCAATACTAAATATTATCATTATGCTTTTTTGTAATACTTCATGTTATAATAAAATGAAAAAACCGAATTAATGTTAAAAAACTTATTTTATTAGAATAAATAATGCATTTATTGTACTTGACGAAATACTTACTAAAATACAATAAAGGAATTGGAACTTAATAACTAATAAACTTAAATATATACATTTTTATAATAAAAATAAAGTAAATACCTAATTATTACCTAACTTCAAATACAGAAATGGACAAAAAATATATTATTTACATGTTAATAGTTACATAATAGGAGCTGTATCTAAAATAATGTAAATCTAGTGTTTATTATATAACTATATACATTTTATTCTATACCGACAACAAATTCAACACCTCTTTAGATAGAATAGACTTCTTCTTCCGTGGTAACCTTCTCAAACCAGAAATATAAGGATCCGAATTAAGAAGAAGTCTATGTATCAAGTCGGTGTTTGTGACAACCCGGGACATTTTCCACGTGTTGTCACGCCTAAACTGTTTAACTAACTTATTGCAAGATTCGGCGGCCTCTTCCGAAAGCTCACCTATTGACAATAATGCGTGGTCAATTACTTCCGAACTATGAATGAGGACCTTATGTACAGACGAGGGCAGGTTGTACCATGGATAGGTAGCAACAAGCTTACGTGCTGTGTCTAGAGCATACTCTTTAAAAGCCACGTTATTAATTTTGTATCCCGACGAAAGACACTGCAGCAGATTATGACATCTGTCAATAAGGTCTTTGTCTAATCCAGTAATTTCCGCTGAAATAGCTGAATTAGAAAAAAACCTTCTGGCAGTGTTTCCATCGTTGGATGTGCCACTTCCTCCACTTCGCGGTTTGTCGACTATTAGACCAAGTCGTTGCCTAAACTGTTGCTGGACATGTTGTTTTTTCTGTGCAAGAAGAGCTGTATCGTCTGAAGAACGCGCCTGCCATTTTTTGAAATCTAATCTATAGGTAACGTGAATAAAATATTCAAAGAATCGGATATGCGAGTGAAGAGGAGATAGTCCAAATTGATATTTACTACTGTCTACAGTTTTGCTACATGATTTATCTATATCATTCATGTCTTTTGGAGTTAAACCACACATATAGCACCTACTACTCAGAGCACTGCACACTTTACCATCAACCATGGTTAATTGTAAAGAATGCCGCACCTTTATTTCACATCCATTGTGAGTGAAAGATGATGGCTGTAAACTGTCAATTTTAGTCTTGAAATAAGCTCCTTCTTGCACGGAAAGGTCTTTCGATTCTTTGGCAAATTGGAATCGAATAGGCCTACAATACCAGCAGGCTTAGCATGACACTCTCTATTTCTTCGAAGAATAGACACGGCTCTTTCCATACAAAGTGACATTTCGTTTCTCCTTTTTTGATATCCCACCGTAGAGATATTTCTACATAAAAAAGGACCTAGACAAAGATCGTTAGAAACGAAAGACAAGATGACAGATTGTCTACGGTGCGATGTCAAAAACTGAGATTCGAAATGTCACTTTGTATAGAAAGAGCCGTGTCTATTCTTCGAAGAAATAGAGAGTGTCATGCTAAGCCTGCTGGTGGAGGAAAGGCGCGGGTTTTTCCAAACTATTTGGTCTGGGTCGGAAGTATTTGACTTACAAACTAATTGGAGAGGACAATATGAAGTAAGAAACATACTGCCATCATCCTCGATACCAGAATCACCAAAACACTGTTTATATTCGCTGTGCCCCGTACTCCCATCGAAAGCCCATTTTCCAATTAAAACAAATTCTTTATTAAGGTCAATATTATTTGAAACGTGTTTTTGGGATTCTAGTATCCGGCATGCAGTATAGTCTAACAATGATTGTAATTCTACTTCAGCCGATGATTCCGTGATAAACTCTTGCGATGGATAACACCGCTTCTTAGCTTCCAACACTTTTGGATAAGATGGTAATGCATTCGGTGATTTTGCATTAATGAACTCTTTCATCATAAGATACTGATGTTTAGTCAGTTTAGTCTCAGTTATGAGAGACAAGACTTCATCAGTGTTGAAATTTAAAGAAGCGTAAGCGGCGTCAGATCGACTTGAATCATCCAACAAATAATTGATCGCGGAACTGTCTACTTTACTTAACTCTGCAAGCCTGCGGCGTTTTGATCTCTTGCTACACTCTTCGAAGTCCTTTCTGTGCTGATGCTGTTGAGTGCTCGTCGAAGCCTCTGCTGCTGGCCGTTGAGTGTCGTGGCTCCATGCTGCTGCACAATTTGACAGAACGCTAACTTCAATTTCGTTCAGCCAGTCTCCGTACTTAGATACCATGCGAGATTGATTGCGAGAGACTTGCTTCCAAATAGCTACAAAACTAGTACAAAGATTAGCAACTCTTTTTTGGGCTTGAAAAACTCGACGCCACCGTTGCAGTTCGGAATTGCTGTCCTTCATAGACAGCCAAGTATCTAGTAGAAGCATTCTTTTAAAAGAACACTCAATACTAGTACCTAAAACAAAACAACAAACAGTTAAATGCGGATCAAAAACAATACATATTTCGTAGCAAGTGCTACGCGCCCAGCCGCTCGGCGTAGACCCTGGCTGCACCTTACAGATGCAGCATGCCGCAAGTACTTTTTTTTAATTCTATTAGTAGAGATTTTAAGCGACATTTTTATACCTAATTCAATGGCACAAGTAGATACAAACATAAGTAAAAGCTTCAATATAAAAAAAAATACAGAAATAAATACGCAAGAAATGCTGCGGCGTAGCACTCTATTTAAAAAAAAATGGTGTATTAAAAATGCAAAATAGTAAAGTAAATTAATAATACATACCTGTAACTTGAATGTCCATTGCAAAATAACAGGTCACAAACAAGTTCGATCTTGAAAACACGCGTCGCGTCTTAGGGTAATTAGCGCTTGGTGATAACACGGTTGATGACTAATTACATGTGTTTACTTCCGATGCCAAAAAAGGAATGTTGCGAACAATAGATTGAAAAACCTTTTACACCCTCAGGTAGTATGACAACTAGTGGGTAACTGAACCAGATATAATGGCTTAGCTCAGTCATTGCCATTGGAAGCCCATGACCTACTAACGGGACCACTGTGCACTGGTGCCATGCTCGACCCCCTTCTGGCAAGTTCATCGGCTGCATCGTTGCTTAGCGAACCGCTGTGTCCTTTAATCCATTGAATGGTTATGTTGTTGAGGCTACCCACCTGGTTGAGGCGCTGGTGGCACTCGTATATTAGCCCAGAGTCAACTGTGTGACTGCTTAGCGCTTGCAGAACAGCCATGCTGTCTGAGAGTATGCGGATCAAGTGGTCCTTAACTTAGGGTAAAAAAGTAGGTTAACATAACCTTAGATAACCTAAAAAACAAAAAATATTATTTCGATATCTATTATTTACATCAGCTGAAATGACAGCTCACTTCAAACTCACTTCACCTAAGTTTCCACGTTGAGATTTTTACAGAATTAACCAGGTTTTACGGTTTACTTCACAACTACTTACGAAGTGTTGTGATAAATGCTTTAGCTTATTAGCTGTGGTTACATCTGGGAACAAAAAATAAGTTAGACAAATTAATAGTTGACGAAATAATAATAAGAATATGTATTATATATATAACAATATATCAAATTACAAGATGATTATTAACATTAACTAAACTAAATTAAAACTAAGCCTAAAATTAAAGTTAAGCCTAAAAAGGCCCTCGGGGCATTGTACCGAGGATGCTGGCGGCATTTCCTCGCTGAATTGCAATGCTGATGCGTTGCGCGAGAAAGCCGCCAGCTTTACGGTCACCAGTTACATCAAAATATGTATATTACGTGTAAGTTAATTGTTTAATGAATATATGATAAATATTGAATAGTGTGTAATAACAATTTCAGATGAGACTATTTTCTTATTTCATACTTTTTAGAGCGTGATTTTTCAGTAGTTGAGTTTTAGTTTTTGAACTTATTAATCATGATGTACGTACACACGGCTACTTATCAAGCTATATTTTTCCAGTTTAAGCTGATCTCGCATTGTATAGGATTTCCGTTCAATGAGAGGTCAATTTATACAGGAAATGAATAGCTTGATATGTAGCCGTGTGTACAATTAATTTCTATTTACTTAATGATTTTAAAGCATGCTACTAATCATATTGTATTAAATAGTTGTGAGCGACAGAGTCCATGTGAGCGTTGTATTTATTATTAAGATCTTGTACACACATGAGATACGCAATAATGATTTGAATTTGAATTTACACCACTGCCTAATCCTTCTGGCATATTATATATCTATTATTTATTTACTATCACCACTTCCATTTGTTTTTGCAGGTGGAAACCCAATACAACAATATAGTCACAATTTCCACACTCAGGGCCGTCACCCAAAAACCAATTAGACATCACCACCAACAAAAATAAAATATTTTTATTTTGACTGACAGGGTCCAATTTTTTAATCATTTTTTTTAAGTTACATTGTATAATATACTTACCTAAATCAGTTCTATGTATTGCCCAGATTGATTGTTAATTAGACAGATACCTCTGCAGATTTGACAATACGTGCCATAATCGACCTTTCTTATCTATGACATGTAATCAATCAATATCTATTTGTATCTCTCAGTCTCAATATTCTCAATACATGCATAGGCTCTTCTAATATTAAATACGTGTCGATTCACCGAAGTGTTAAGCGGAACAATATTGTCGATATCACGCACACGTTATGCACCATCACAATGAAATTGTATGATATAGATACATTTAGTTATACAAATTACTAATGCTTAATATTAAGGTCTAACTCTAGGTCTAACTCAAACTCAAAGCATTTATTTTAAACCAATAACAGGCACTTTTGAATTGTCAAGGGGTCGGTCGGTCAGTCAGAAAGATGAAGCTAGTTGCCCATTCCAAAGCAACCTATGGAGAAGAACCTTTTTAAATCAACCTATTATGGTTGCAAAATATTGTTTACATCATTTATTTTGAACTTATACATGTGAGAATGATGCAAAACGTAAAAGCGTCCGTAATAAAAAGATTAACAAAAAAAAAACAATTCAAAAATTAAAATAAGCCGTGGCAGCTAAAATATGACCAGTCTCTGACTGACGGCGCCCGTTTACGGACATGACGCATGGATTAGCACCATTCAGCTCAACCATTTTTAAGAGAGCTAAATGATCCAACACACGCGCCGCCATCAGCGAGACATTAGAGTGAGCACGACATACTCCCAGCCGCCAGGGCACATTCAAGTCAACGAAAGACGTATCCAGTAAAAGGCATCTCTAAAGTACATAGTAGTCACATAACAATGTGCTGTGCGACTATACAATACTAAGAGATTGAATTTATACAATGCAAAGATAGTTTTTGAAATCTTCAGCAGCTCCCAACACTATTTTCAAATGCTGATCAATTAGTTTTTGCGCCCTTGTGGAGCAGGACCAGCGTTGAGCCAAGAATTTTTGTCATGTAATCCCCCAACTTATAATATGCTTGGCTGCATAGCTGCAACTCTAGGTCTAACTCTATTTCGGGTTGTCTAGATTGTTTAGAACTCGAACAAAGCATGGGCTCATCACATGCTGAGATCGGCCGGTAAATACTATAAAAATCTCACTGTGAAAACTTAGGTGAAGTGTAAATAAGAAAGTGTAAAAATAATAAATATAATAACGTTGTGCAAATGTGCGGCCATTTGCACAACGGTATTCCCATGGTGTCTCTATGAATTTATGGTTTATAAACTGTAATGGAAATTGTTGCTGATACGCCGAGTCGAAACCCAGAAACAATATTGCAAAAAAAATTAACAAATTCTTCACCACAAAATACACGTATATTCATTTATGGCATTTATGGCGTTGGTAAACGACAAGCGTTCGTGCGTCGTCCAGCGAATAAATAGACGCAACCGAAGTTACGCCCAACGCATTTTTCGTCAGACGTCAGACCCATATAAATGAAAAAATACGTTTTTTTTATTTATATGGGTAACGCTCGCTCACGATTCGTGGCTGACAATCAATACGTTCAGCGTGAACGCGGCATAAAACAACCACAACATTATTGATCGCATTATTGATTATTGATACACCGGTTTTCTCCATCTTGTTTTCGATTATTAATTTAGTACCTTTTAATATTTTTTTGTCTCTCATTTTTATTCACGAGAAAAGTATTTCCATTAAGCCCTAACTCTCAATAGACTTCACAAAAATCACAATCTCTATCGCCATACGTAAGCGATCGATCCCTAATGGTTATAGCACATATTGAATCCTCGCTACTGATGCGCTTATCAAACGACGGCGTAATGAATGCACGAGTGTTTACATTACGTGTGGGTGAAATGGATTTATATGAATACTGTGTTTATTCATACAATATTTGTGGGCAATTTAATTTAATTTATGGAAAGCTGTTGGTCGGGTAGTTAAGAATAGAGCAGTCTGTTTTCTCTGGAGTGTTAGGGCCCCCTTAGCCCCTGCCGGGGTCGCGAGAAGGTACTTATGGGTCACCGAGGCCCCCGCAACACGGGCAACAGGAAGGAATACGGGTGGGTTTTAGTCAGTAAGAGTCTGACACACCCTCCCGCTCCGCCCAGAGCGGGAGAAGTTATTTGATGATTTCCCACCCTCAAAAAAAAAAAAAAAACGGGCCCCTTAGCCCTTGTACTTATAAATTCGTACATACATCAACTCATGCCTTTATCCAATGGGCGTAACCAGAAATTACATATAGCCACCTGCTGCGAACCTTAAATACTCCTTTTGCTTCGTTTGCGTTCATACATCATACACGCACACCAGTTGCGAGTACTATACACCTGATCTTTCTGAAGAACATCGCTAATAAGGTTAGTATAATTATGCCATTCTAGGGTGTCCTAGGTACTAAAGGGTTACCGAGGCCCCTGGCAACACAAGCAACGGAAGGAATACGGGTGGGTTTTAGTCAGTAAGAGTCTGACACACCCTCCCGCTCCGCCCAGAGCAGGAGAATTTGATGATTTCCCACCCAAAAAAAAAAGGGCGTCTTCTCCCGGCGTTTCCATCCACGTCTGTCTTGTATTTTATTCTTTAAAATCTTTTGTTAGTCGCCTTTGTATCATAATTATTGCGATGTGTCTACCAAACGACAAACAATTGATTGGAGCACATTGCAACGTGACGGCGACATCTCACTGCGGTTATGTATTTAGAGCCTTACCACAGTGCGTTGCTACGACGCCGACGGCTTGCGGTTTTTCCATCAGATTGGCGAAATCATTCAGTGACCATATTTCCATACCTTTATTTATACCTACTTTAAGATCTACTTAGACTGCCTCGTCGGTCTAGTGATCGCATGCGCTACTGCTGACCTTCTTTTTGGATGGGAAATTATCAAATAACTTCTCCCGCTCTGGGCGGAGCGGGAGAGCGTGACTCTGATTGACTAAAACCCAACCGTTTTCCTTCCGTTGCCTGTGCGTTGCCACAGGCCACGGTATACCTTTCGGACTTTCCCGCGACCCCGGTAGGCATCAGCCCTAGCGGAGCCCTACAGCTGTGCTGACTTCTCTTAGAGGCGCGCGTGGAACACCACGCGCCGTCAACCCGGGCCTGGTCCTTAACAGACGGTGAGCTACTCATTGCTCACCGTCCGCAAGCTTGCGCCTACGGTGGCCGGGAATGGGCCCGAGATTCCCGAGCATGACTTCGATTCCCAGGTAGGGAAAATTGTTATTGCTGTTATTACTGGCGAAATGTGGGTGTACTATAGGTACACTTCTGCCTATCCTCGGGGATTACAGGCGTGATATTATTTCATGTACTTTAAGATAGTATTGTGACGCAAATTGGTTAAATACACACAGATTAATTCTTGATTTTAAGACTTTTAGAAGCAGTATGGATAAAAGCAAAGTTG
Organism: Atethmia centrago; assembly: GCA_905333075.3. Taxonomy (NCBI): domain Eukaryota; kingdom Metazoa; phylum Arthropoda; class Insecta; order Lepidoptera; family Noctuidae; genus Atethmia; species Atethmia centrago. The sequence continues at coordinate 10,917,569 of HG995386.1, read as the reverse complement.
AGATTTTACTATTACTTATTACGACACCCTAAAACATTCTGATACTGCTAATTAAAATGATAATAAATATTAATTATATTACTTACCCAACCCCAAAATAAATCATTTCCGGGCCATTCAACACTTAACTTAAACAAACGAACCTTTTCGGTCTAAATCGACGCTTATATATTTAAATTAATTCTGCTAATTTAACTCATTTAGACCCCGGGTTTTTCTGATGAAATGAAAGGACTTTTAGTATTGAAGTTTTAGTAGAGTGCTGCAGAAGTATTTGTGGGAGTCTGTTTTAGTTTTAACTATAGGAAAATATAAAAAATAATTTTATGATTTTGATAAAGCTGTAAAATAAATGATGAATTTATTTCTTTTACTATATTTAACACTACCTAATTAGATATAAAGCTTGTCATGTTGATATATGTTTTACGGACTGCTAACGGTTGTGCTAAGTTCCTTTGGGTCTAGCGCGGAGTAAACGTAATTAATGTAAATTAGGATTCGATTTCAAAATTGAGGAACGAGTTTTTTCAAGTTATACAAGGTGTCGTTTTGCATCTTCGTCAAATTTCTGGAGGTTGCTATGAAAGACATATATAATCAAATAAAATTACGATACCTGCTCAATAATGAATATATACTTGTTTTTTTAGTTATTTAAGTTTGACAGTATTTTAGAATACACCACTTTCACAGAACAGAATCACCCCGTTGCATATGCGGTAGTGTGTGTGTAATAGGGCAGTTACTGTGCGGTATCACACGGGCCGCGTTTTAACATGCGTATCCCACACATGCGTGTCCCACCATGCCGGTTTCGGAAAATTAGAAAAAAAAACCTTCTTTTTTATTATTGATTCGTGTCGAGAATCATTAGCATAGTTACCGCCAGGAATTTGACGAGGATGCAAAACGACACCTTGTATACATATATTGTTGCACAAATGATGGGACACTTAATATCGCGCCCTGCGTGTCCTGTCGTCTTAGCACATTACAGGAACTGATGGATGCTAGTGATGGCGCCAAACACGTAGCCGATTTCTGGGCCGATTCCATTTAGATTGCTATCGACAACGCTAAGAAGATACATATATATAAATATATCTATTCTATCAGTTTTAAGATATTATTCGTATTTAGGGGTGACTAGCTACGCACCGCGGTTTCTCCTGCACAAGTCTCGGTCTCATGAGAATATTGGAATAAAAATGTTCTATGTCTACCTATGTACTAAATTTCATCCAAATCTGTTAAACCGGTTTATCACGAAAGCGTAACAAACAAACAAAACAAACTCACTTTCACATGTATAATATTAGTTGTGATACTAATAATTGTGTTTGTTGTAAAAATTTAAACGAAAACGCTTTAATAGGATAGTTGTGTATCGATTAAAAATCATTGTAATTTACGTTACATTTACGTCGCGCGTTTAAGGCCTCTCATACAATATTAGTGAACTTTTTATTGAGTTTCTTGCCGGCTCTTCTCCATAGGAAACGACCAGTTGGAACCGTGCACCTAGCTTCTGACGTTTCAAAAGTGCCCATGTAGGTTTATGTGAAATAAAATATTTTGATTTGATTTATTTTGAAATGCGTCGTCGAACGCGAATGAATGAAATGAATTCCCGGACATAAAAACAAATCTTACTTAAGAAAACTGAGTTTATTCTCGCTCTCATTATGTCCGATACTGTGATCACGAATATAAAGTATAGTTTTACAACTATTGAACCATTCGCGAGTGCCCCCGGCGCTCCTAGTATCAAGCCAACTAAAGGCCTGAAGAAACTACAGACCCTAAAATTTTGTAAAAAATACAGCTGATAGTTCTTTGCTTACAATTTACAGAAATACCTATATAAGAAGTCCATGGTGTTAAACTAACTTGCTTTTTTTTTTCTATTTATTTGTTTTGGGGTTTTTATCTAAACAGATATGTCAACCTCATCGTGCCTTTTACAATTGTCACATTAACACTTATAATTAACACATAAACTATACTAAACAGTTAAACAATATATGAAAAACTTTATGGTAAAGAAATAAATCACCGACGAAGGACTGTTATTAAATGACATAACTTTTTGGCACCTTCTGACGTTGGTTGGGATAAAATTGATTGTATTAATCCTACGTTAAGCCTATTCAAGTCTAATTCTTTGAAAAGTGACTCCCTCTCGCGCCTGTTGCGGACACAATCCATCAGCAAATGCTGCACGTCCTCAATCCGATAACTAACTTGATAAATCTCTCAATATTGTGCGTACAAACTTATTCTTGCGATTGGATTGTATGGGAGAACATGCTTTTCAACTACAATGTTAAGTTTGTTCATGGGATAAATTCATCCCAACTACGGAACTCTTTAATGTGCGTGATCCAACACGCACTTGGCCGCTTTTTATTCATAAACACGCGTTTTGTTTTAATTAAAATTTCTATGTTTAGGTTATTTTTAAATGGCAGGTCCATTGAAAAATAACCTAAACATAGAAATGTCACCTGAAAAAAATGGTATTATTATTATTATTTGTTTACATTTTCATTACATACTTTTAGAACTGACTATAGCTACATTCCATTCCAAAAATTTGATCCATCACTATCTTCCCCATTCAAAAAAAACCTAAGCGAGATTACACTAAACCTTCCAAAGTTAGTTCAAACCCGTTCAACCCTAAGATACATTTGGATCGCTTTGGGGTTGGCCGCAGACCTGAACAAGCGAGACAGGGGAAATACTCAAACCGACGTAGGTAATCAAGCGATTTCGTAATTAATTGTAGGTATATAGAACTTTCTGCTTAGCTGTTAAGTAATGGGTATATATTTAAAAAAGGCCTGTTTTAGAGGTATTTAACTGAATGAAACTGGCGAAATGTGGGTATACCTACTATATTAATAATTAATTATATTGTAATACTATTTGTCTTCGTCACATATTCCTTTGCCTATTCCTTTCGGGGAAACAAGGCGTAATGTTATGTTAAATGATTACAAATCTTGAAATTGAACATTATCAAGTAGATAGTTTCACTACACTTAGGAAAATAACAGTATGTAAAGATTAAGCACTTCAAGGTCAATGCTTACACGCACCGTGGACGAGACTTCTCATTTTTCCTAGTGAATAGTGTGTAAGCACTGAAAAGAATATGAACGAAAATGACAGTTCAAAAATATGAAATTTTCTTGTTATCCGCATAACAAAATTTCATCTTTTTGAACGAATTTATTTGAAAATTGCTTAACTCTTTTGTTCCACAAGTGAACAGTGGCTTATAATATTAGCTCTGTACACATAACATTACACCTGTAATCCCCGTATGGTTTAGGCAGAGGTGTACCTTTAGTACACCCACATTTCGCCATATTTGTTCTGGCCACATTACAACTTAAATTAATATTATTGCTCGTTGTTTACACAACGAGAATAAACAGTCAAGAAATTCCCCCCTATTCATAGCTTCTAACAACGGTGGAATCAGGGTTCCTCAAGACGGTCTTGAGCCACTACATCAAACAATACAGAACATAAACCCACTTAACTTGAGGGCCCGTATAATTTGCCGGTCGTTCAATTACAAGTCTGTTGGTGATAACGGCTAATTGCCGTGACGTCATTATTAGTTGCTCTGTAGAGGAGGTACTTGTGGATAACGTTTTTTTGTAGCTGTCAAATTGTAATTGGCTTTTGTTTGTAAGTTTTTGACTAAGGGCTCGGTAACGTTTTCTATCACCAGAAGAAAAGGAATGAATATAATAATGCATTTTGTGTAGTCAAGGAATGAAAATGTTAAGCATCTTAAGGTTATTTTTATCCGACTGCCACAGAAGAAGGGTAGTATTTTTCGACAGTATGTATGTATACAGGATATATACTCGTTTAAATATATTCCGCATGGCCGGGGGTATCCAAAAATACTACCTACATGTATGCTCCGTGATTCCGTGATAGTTTTCGAGTTATAATTATTTCTTTAATTTTCTTGAAAACGTTACGGGAACCGGTTTGAAAAAAATCTATCTTTATTTTTACACGGCTTTTTCAATAGCATTTTCAGCATTTTCCAACAGCATCCTGAGAATTATTGCTGACAGGCTAGACTATTGTATTGTAAGTAGTTGCTCCAGCATCTCAGCTGGAATGCTGAAGCAGTGATTATTTTGTATTTTGTTGTGTGTGTTGTGTAATTGTTGGTGTAATTGTATTACTAACATAGTTATAAGTTTATTTTATTGTCACTCATTATGAGTCTCATAGTTACTCTCAATAAAGAATTTATTATCATTAAAATGTTTTTATATGGTTTACATGTCTCGGGACCATGGGGTCCCGGACCTTTGGAAGGCGTACGAGGGGCCGAAGCCAACTCGCAGAGACATTTGAATGAAATGAGTCACCAACCGATGATTATCCCTGTATGCACTAAGTAAGTGCATCCAAGGACAACCCCTGGTTGGTGCTGGACTAATGCAGAACATGGGAACAAAACATTGGTCTATGGGTTTGGGTAGCTATAGTGGTGACCTTGAACTATGGAAGAACTATGTCCTCTGCCTGATCAATGTTATGAAACGCACAGATAAAATTGCAGAGAGTGACTTGCACACTATAATGGGCCCCGGAAACTGTCGCTAGCACATAGTGACATAGCGACAAGTCCTGTGGTGCTTGAGGAGTGAAGAGGTATTTCACAGCTATCAGAATGATCCCAGAGCCCGGAAGATGGTCAAGATCTCCACCAGCACTTACTGGAATCCTTTTTCCTCCGAGCACGTTTGCTCTTGCGAATCTCCACTCAAGTCAGCCAATAAAGGTAAGAATGAAGTGGGAGCTCTGCAGTGCTATTCTGTAACCTTCTCACCATGAAAACGTAAGTGAAGTGAACGTGGAGTGAATTGTCAGTGTCATTCCACCGGATACTAGGGATGGACCAAGGATTACATTTACAATCATAATCGAGATTTTAATAATATTTTTATGCTAATTCTATTGATCATAATCAGTTAACTGATTAAATAAACGCAATTCCATGACCCAATCGCGATGTGTTTTAACTGATTAAATAAACGCAATCCCATGACCCAACTGCGATGTGTTTTGAAGAAGCGATAGTGGATTGAGTCGACTAAAGCCTGTGCGACGTTATTCAGCGTTGTTATTAACCCAAATCTTTTCAATACGAAGAGATAACCGAGAGTGTCAAGTGATCGAGTGCTAAAAGTGTGCTTGGCACGGACCATAGAATTTATCCCCTCACAAACTACATATGTGGAAACCTAACTACGGATGTGTGTGTCTGTATACATAAGCCATTTGAATAAAAAACGTGCGGGTTATTTAATAAGTACCTTTCAAATATTTTATTTTAAGTAGGTAAATTTATACCGACCTACGCGTTGCCAATAATAAAATAATATTCATAAAATCACCGTCATCAATACTGTAACAAAATTCAACACTTCAACTGACACTCGCGCAGCGCGCGCACCGGCCGGCGGGCGGCTAGGCTCACTTCACCCAGCCCAAGTGAAGTGATGTTGCTATGGCAACCAGAATCGAGTGAAGTGATATGATCACGACACTCGCGCGACGCGCTTACCGACTCACTTCACCTAGCCGGCGCGAGTGGTTACTATGGTTACGAGAATCGGGTGAAGTGATAAGATCACGCCGTGCTTGCGCGTGAGGAGCTGTTAATAATGTCAAGTTGAGTTTTTGTTTTAATTTGCCATTTTTTACTTTTAAATGCGCGACAAACAAAAATTTGGTTTTACCAAAATCCAAAATGGCGGCTTCAAACATTTTTCATCGTTTTCATGGTTTTCGGGGGTGTTACAGCCGATACTGAGGTCAAATCTAAAAAGCAAGATGGCGGCTGCGAAAATGTTCAGATTTTTCATCATGAGTGTCGTTTTTATGGTTTTCGGGGGTGTTAAATCCGATAGTGAGGTCAATTCTAAAAACCAAGATGGCGCCTCCAAAAATATTCAGATTTTTCATCTTGGGTATCGTTTTCATGGTTTTCGGGAGTGTTAAATCCGATAGTGAGGTCAAAATTAAAAAGCAAGATGGCGGCTGAGAAAATGTTCAGATTTTTCATCATGTGTCGTTTTCATGATTTTCGGGGGTGCTAAAGCCGATAGTGAGGTCAAATCTAAAAAGCAAGATAGCGGCTGCGAAAATTACCAATCTTTTTGGAATAAAAAAACCAAATTGAGTTTTGGACTGAATTTCTGTTTTGCTATTTTATTTAAAAAAAAACCCTAAATAGTAAGGTTTCAGTGCTTAAATAATAATTTTGAAATTATATAAAATTATCAATAGAATTAGCATAAAAATATTATTAAAATCTCGATTATGATTATAAATGTAATGCTTGGTCACTCCCTAGCATCAGTGGGATGACACTGATAGCTCACTCCACGCGAGTTTTCACGGTGAGATTTTTACAGAATCGACATGCTGTTCCTCGTCAGTATTCACTCCAGCCGGCAAATAAAGGCAAGCCAGAGATGAGGAACAAGACTTCTCCCGGGAGATAGGGTCAGTGAAGTCGCTACTACACAACAGCTCCCAACATGCTGCCCTGCGGGTTTCTGTATTTCGCTTGGTCTGTCTCCTTACTAGACCTGTTTCGGCAAAGTAAACTCTACCGGCACAAACCCAAAGTTCGGAGCGCGCAAGCGCCATCACGTCGTCAACGTAGAGATACAGCGGTGGTATTATTATTATTATTTTCACATTTTTTTTATGATTTTCATTGTTATGTAACATTATTTCGGACAAACAAAATAATCACCTTCCTATCATTAATTCAAGATACAAAAATTTTCATCGAAAAGGAGGACTTTACGTTCGAGATTCATCATCATCTGCATAGCCTTTTCCGAACTACGTTGGGGTCGGCTTCCAGTCTAACCGGGTGCAGCTGAATTTACGTTCGAGATTACAGAGTCGAAATTTCTACTTCAAATAAAATAAAAAAAATTGTAACTGGTTCCTAAATTATTTTAAAAACCCATGCGGAATATAGGCTTGCACAATATAACAAAAACTTGACTCGAAAATTTCGACATACTCGTACGATGACTATGTTATCTACCATGTTTTTATCCCAAGAACAAACTTAAGATTGTAGTTGAAAAAAAATCCAATATATTCAACTGCAAATTTAAGTTTGTATGCACAATAATGGGAGATTTAAAATGTTATTTTAACAGGTTTATGCTGGGACAGTTCTTGTTGTTTTCGTATAGGTACTTTGTATTTGTCATTATATTTAATTACTAATCAATTCATTCATTTATAACATATATGGGCAACAACCGGCCCGCGGGCCGGATCCGGCTCGCTGTAAGATATTATCCGGCCCGCGAGACATTTTGAAAAAACCCAATTTATAAAATATTACATTAGGTACTTATACTCACGGGAGTGACAGTGAGGCGCCAAACATCAAATCCTTTGATGTTTGCTGCCTCACTCTTTGGAATCGCCGCCAGGTTTGCCGCCTCACGGGCGACACATCAAAAGATGTATTGCTTCTCAATTATTCTAAACTAGTTTATTCCAGATTATTCCTTCATTTTGCCTATATAAGTGGGTGGATGGCCCGAACGTTAGTTCAGTTCTATTTGAGCTACCGAGGTGATAACTTGGACAAGCGATATCCTAGCGAACTGCTCGAGCCGTCAACATGCTTTGTGACTTTGTGTGCATCTTGAGTGGTTACTAACTATAGTTTGTTATTAAGTTTATTGAACGAAAAGTAAACAAAAATGATGTCTGGTGGAAAGAAACAAAAAGTAGATACAGAGGGTCGCCAGTTTCAAGAAAAATGGATTGAAGAATTCTTTTTATCTTGCACAATGGTAAGCCTATTTGTTTGCTGTGTAATGAGTCCATTTCAGTAATGAAAGAATTCAATATAGAGAGGCATTACTCAACTAAGCATGCTACGCTGCACTCACTGACAGGACAATTAAGAACAGACAAAATCCAGAAGCTTACCGCATATTTGGAAAAACAGCAACAATTGTTTCATAAACAAAGAACACAACTTGATAATGTTTTGAAAGCTAATTTTATAGTTAGCACAAAATTGGCAAAGGCATTAAAACCATTTCCCGAAGGAGAATTTATCAAGGAGTGTATGTTAGAAGTTTGCAGTATTTTGTGTCCCGAAAAGAAAAATGAATTTGAAAAAAATAAGTTTGTCAAGACGAACTGTTGTTCGACGTATAGAAATGATGGCTAATGATATAAAAACAACATTGACTGACCGTATGGCTGGTTTTGAATCATTTTCCATAGCATTAGACGAGAGCACCGATTTGTCTGACACAGCTCAACTGGCTATATTTATTCGAGGTGTTGATAAGGAGTTCACTGTTACTGAGGAATTGCTTGCTTTACAGCCGCTTAATAAAAATATTAGTAGTGGTTCCTCACTACAGGAGAGGATATTTTTATTGAAGTTCACAAGTTTTGGCTTGCCATGGTCAAAATTAATTGGAGTATGCACTGATGGTGCACCTTCTTTGGTCGGCTTACGTAAAGGTTTCATAGGAATTTTGAATGAAAAAGCAACAGAATTAAATGTGCAAAAAGATGATTTGGTAGTCCTTCATTGCATTATCCACCAATAGAACTTGTGTTCTAAGTCTATTCGACTCCAGAATGTTATGAATGTGGTAGTAAAAACCATCAACTTTATTCGATCCCGAGGTCTTAACCATCGTCAGTTCAAGGCGTTTTTGGATGAAATGTCATCTGAATATATCGACGTAACATATTATTGTGAAGTCAGATGGCTGAGCAAAGGAAAAATGTTGAAACGGTTTTACGAGCTTACAAATGAGATAGCAGACTTTATGAAAATAAAAGATAAACCACTATCTGAATTAAGTGACCCAAAATGGATATGTGACTTAGCATTTCTGGTCGATCTTACAGGCTATTTGAATGATTTAAATTTGAAACTTCAAAAACAAGGACAGTTAGTAAATGATTTGTACAGCCATTTGAAAGTTTCAGCCGTTTCAGATCAAACTACGCTTGTGGGAGTAACAGATGCTGTCTGGTAATAGTTACCATTTCAACACGCTCTCTGCGTATGAAAATATTGCTTATGCTCAATATGCTGAAGAACTCAAGTTACTGTCGGAACAATTTTCGAACAGATTTAGCGACTTCAAAAATATGGAAGACTTTCAGTTTATTTGCTACTCCTACTAAATGTAATGTACAAAATGCTCCAATACACTTACAAATGGAGTTGATCGAGATTCAAGAAAACTCACTCCTAAAATCCAAATTTGAAGACGTAGAGTTGTGCGATTTCTACAAAAAATACCTAGAAGAAGACAATTTTCCGCAGCTTAGAAAATTCGCAAGAAGATTGATTTGTGCGTTTGGCAGTACTTATAAATGCGAACAGTTCTTTTCATTGATGAAAGTTAATAAATCAACACATCGTACAAGACTGACTGACGATAATTTGGAAAATTCTTTACGGCTTTGTATCAGTCGAATTAATCCAAATATCGATGGATTAGTTTCCCAAATTCAAGATCAAGTGTCTCATTGATTTCGGTGTATTTAACTTTCGTAGTTTGTAACAATTGCAAATTTAACGATTTAATTATAATGTACTATTGTGAATACATAAGAAATCGAGAACCAATTCGTATAAAAGGAAGCGCTGTCACACAGCGCGCCCCTTTTCGCTCGAGAACCATCGGACCGTCAACACGTCGTAGCGACCGACATTTATTTTTTCTAATTTCGTGCCATTTTCTTTTGTTTTGTTTATTATTTGATTTATTAAAATTACTATTGTAGCCGTTAGAGTTTTGTCTTTTAAAAAAAATAACTTGCCATCTAGTTTGCAAGATCAGAAGTGGGATTCGATCTAATTTCTGTTTTTGTTAATTGGGTTTGTGCTTATTTTAAAAATTAAAATGTCGGATCGCTCTCGAAGTTGTCACCATAGCCGTGAGCCAGGTAAGCGACATAGCAGACACCAGGATCGTGCGCAGACCCCGGAGAGCAACCTACAGCGGGAACTGCACGTCATGCGAGCGCGTTTGCAGACGTTAGAGGATCAAGCATCGTTTGTACAGTCGAAACGATCGCGTAAACGGAGGGTATCTCAACATGAATCGTCCAAGCGTGGCGCGTCGCCGCCGCCTGGCCGGCGCCAGACGACCCCGACATCACGGCGCCATGCCGAGCGCGTCGAGTCGCCGTTGCTAGGGCGATCGGCGCAAGCGCCGCGGTCACGTACGCCACCCCTGTCGTCTGCGCCGCCTAGCGTGCTTCATGCAGGCCATATGGCAGAGTCTTTGTTGGAACATGGTGCAGCTAGTGATATTACCGCAACGGATCGCATAGTGGACGCGATCCGTTCCATCAATAATCGGGTGAGATCTGACCAACATTTTTTTATTTCTAGTTTCGATCCTAGTCTGAATAATATTAGTGATTGGTGTGACGAAGTTGATCGGGCAAAACTTTTAAATAACTGGAGCGATCATGAATGTCTTTCGCGAATAGGCAATTGTTTAAAAGGTGATGCTCGTACGTGGTTACGCGAGTGGGTTACGAGTGATCGTACGTGGAGTAACTTCAAAAAGGAATTTACGCCTTTGTGTCCGAAAACGCCAGACATTGCAAATATTCTATTCGAAGTAATGAACACAAATTCGGATAATTACTCTACGTATGCGGATTACGCCCGACGCTCGTTACTTCGATTACGTATAGTGCGCGGACTCAGTGACGAGCTTATTTCTGCGATTGTTGTTCGTGGTATTGTAGACCCTCACATTAGAGCATCAGCTACTAATGCTAAGTTGTCACCCAACGACATAGTTGAATTTTTGTCGATTTATGTAAAACCATCTACTTCTAAGACACAAAGTTCGCGTCCTACCTCACAAAATAATTATGTTAAAAGTAATCATGCGAGTAATGTAATTAGAAAGCGTAGGCTTGAGGAGGGCAAGTGTTTTTCGTGTGGTGTGGTCGGACATAAACAGGCAGCTTGCAATAAGAAAGCCAAAATAGATTCAAATGAGAGTTTGAACCCTAGTAGTTCAAATAATTCCGTCTCCAAACCAGTGTTCATGCCGTTAAAATCTGAACCTTGTTCTTTTTGCAAAAAACCTGGTCACAAGGTAGATAACTGTTTCGCAAAACAAAAATCAGAGTCGCGCAACAAAAATAACGTTAATTTTTGTCTAGAAAATAAGATTACCCACAATAACGACGTTGTAGTAGCCGTTATTCAGGGTATACCGGTGGATGTGTTAATCGATAGTGGGTCAACCATATCGCTTATATCATCGTCACTGCTGAAACATTTTAATAGTGCGCACAAGCCAGCATTTCGCGTATTACGGGGATTGGGAAGTCAAGAAATCGAAAGCACTTCATATGTCACCTTACCAATTGAGTTTGATGGTTTAACACTTGAAGTAGATTTATTTGTCGTGGCACCCGAGTTTATGAATACGCCAATTATTGTGGGAACCGACGTGCTCAATAGGGAGGGTGTTCGGTACATACGCACGCGCAATTTTCAATCACTTACTAGAAAGGTAGACAGTGCGGAAAATGTGATGAGTGTTCAGTACGATGAGTCAATACCAATTAACACGCCTCTCGTAGGTGATCAGTTACAGCGCTTGCTCAATATGATAAATGAGTTTTCTACATATTTCATATCCGGTACCGCGACATCGACTGTCAATACAGGGTGTATGACGATTAGACTTAGCAACAATACTCCCGTCAACTATCGACCGTATCGAATGTCCCATGCAGAAACACTTCGTGTTCGTGAGATAATTAAAGATTTGATAGCAAAAGGTGTTATTCGCGAATCAGAATCTGACTATGCAAGCCCAATTCTTTTGGTTAAAAAGAAAGACGGATCGGATAGGATGTGTGTAGATTTCCGTAAGTTGAATGAAGTCACAGTTAAGGATCGTTTTCCGCTACCGCGAATTGATGATTACATAGATCGATTGGGACGTAATAAGTACTTCACCAGCCTCGATATGGCAACTGGCTTCCACCAGATTACGCTTCATGAGGAGTCTGTTCCACTCACCGGATTCGTCACGCCTGAAGGCCATTTTGAATATCTGAAAATGCCTTATGGATTGGCAAATGCTCCGGTGGTGTATCAACGCGTTATCTCAAAAACACTGCGCAAATTTATCGACTCTGGTGATGTACTTGTTTACATAGATGACGTTTTGATTTTGAGCCAAACAATGGACCAGGGTTTCGATCTTTTGCACCAGGTGCTTAGAGCTTTAACAGAATCTGGGTTTTCTGTCAATTTGAAAAAATGTTTCTTTTTAACGACTGAAATTGAGTATTTAGGACGTAGAATTAGCCAAGGTCAGGTACGACCGAGCCCCAGCAAAATTAAGGCCCTGATAGATTCCCCTGAACCAAAAAACGTGAGACAGGTTCGCCAATTTCTGGGCTTAGCCAGCTACTTTCGTAGGTATATATCGAGTTTCGCTCAGAGAGCTGCTTGTATAGCTGCCCTTACAAAAAAGGGGATAGAATTTAATTGGGGAAAAGAACATCAGACTGCTCGTAAAGAAATAGTTGAATGTCTCACTAATGAACCTGTCCTAGCGATATATGATCCTTCCTTGCCGATTGAGGTCCACACGGACGCTAGTTCCATTGGTTACGGAGCTGTCTTGTTCCAAGTACACGATGGTGGTCACAAGCGAGTGGTTGCCTACTTTAGCAGGCTCACACAAGGCGCGGAAAATAAGTATCACTCATACGAGTTAGAAACCCTCGCTGTGGTCAAAGCTTTGCAACATTTTAGACCTTATCTTGTGGGTGTGCGTTTCATCGTTGTTACAGACTGTAATGCTCTGAAGCTCACACAGCGCAAGAGAGATTTATTACCTAGGGTAGCCCGATGGTGGGTCTACCTTCAAGATTTTAATTTTGGCTTGGAGTATCGCAAAGGCACACTTATGTCCCACGCAGATTATCTGAGTCGGAACCCTGTCAATGTGTGTACAATTCAGAAACCTCAGAATTGGGCACGGATTGCACAGGCTGCCGACGAAGAAGCCCAGATTCTTATACAAAGACTCAATGACGGGCAACTAGATGCCACGAGATATATTGTCAAGAATGACGTCCTTTACGTAAAGTATTCCCCCACTGGCGAATCTTCCCGTTTCCTTTGTTATATCCCTAAAGGACATCGGCTTAGTCTCCTTCGTGTGTTTCACGATGAACATAATCATTTTGGGGTTGATAAAACTGTTGATTTGATTACAAAGCACTTTTGGTTCCCTGGTTTGCGAAATTTTGTTTTAAAATATATTTCACATTGCCTAGTGTGCATTGCGCATAAAAAGGTCGCACGAGCCCCATTCCAACCTATTAGTTCTTGGGAAAAGCCAGACCTACCCTTTGAAACCATTCACATGGATGCCTTGGGACCTCTCCCTGAAGCCGATGGCTACCGTCATGTCTTAATAGTTATTGATGCATTTTCCAAGTTTTGCCTCCTTTACCCTATGTATCGGCAGGATGCAAATGAGTTAAAGCAACATTTTAACAATGTGATATCCCTATTTGGGACCCCTAAATTAATAGTAGCCGACAGAGGCCGCATGTTTCAAAGTGCTGAATTTCTTAATTGGGTTAAAAGTATGGGTTGTGATACACACTTTATAACGCCTGAGATGCACCAATCTAATGGGCAAGTCGAGCGTTATTGTCGAACGGTTTTAAATATGATACGTGTCGAAACTAACTATCGACAAAACGCATGGCCGACTGTTATCTGGAAAATCCAGTTGGTTCTTAATATTACCAAGCACAGAACTACGCAATGCTCTGCCCTCAATCTACTGGCAGGTATTGAAGCAGCAACTCCGCTTATAAGAAGTTTGGTACGCGATGTTGCGTTCGAGGGCTCCAGTCCTAATAGAGAGACCTTACGTGAAATGAGTAGACAGAGAGCATCGGAACGACTTAAGCAGAATCAGCACCAGCAAGATGCCTATGTTAACCAAGGGAGGAAGCCTTCCCGAATTTTTGAATTAAACGGTTTGGTTTTTGTGCGAAAGCAGGCTCAATCAACTGGAAAGTTAGACTCCTGTATGCGGGGCCCTTACCGCATTGTGAAGACGCTGCCACAAGGGCGCTATGAGCTCCAACTCCTGGCCGGCTCGTATGGGAAGTACACGCAGGCGGCTGCGGAGTACATGATTCCTTGGCGTGGAGAGTGGACTCCTGAAGTATGTGCTGCTTACTTCGATGGTGAGTGCTTTATGCCTCTTATATATGAAGCTTCATATGGTGTTTGTGTTGTATTATGGTGTGTTGGGATAAGCTTCACGTAGTGCCTCTATCCTGACCGAACCGAGTTACGAGTACGCCTCGCGGCTAGCCTCTGACTCCGCTAAGTTATGCCACACTTCGGGGCTTTTTCTTAGCTGAATATCAAGATGCGTCTTGATATATGATTTGCCCGCTAATGTGTCGAGACAAGCTTCACGTCGTGCCTCTATCTCGATAGCTTAGTGTGCGCCAGACAACGGTCAATTATGTGCGTATGCACAATGCGTAGCGTTGTGCATAGAGCATATGTTTTTAATGTCATGTGCAGATGCAGACCATGAGGGTGAGGAGTCCACACCTGCTACTGCCAAGTTAATTTCGTCAGCCAACCAGTCTGTCTCCCAGCCACAACCTAGTACCTCTGGGACCGAGACTGAGGCGTCGCAGCATCTCTTCGAGCCTGAGCCACTACAGCTTCAGGTCCAGCCTGAGCCATCACAGCTTCATGCCAAGCCCGAGCTACTACAGCTTCACGTCGAGCCTGAGCCACCGCAGCTCCAGGTCGAGGCTGAGCCACCGCAGCTTCACGCCGAGCCTGAGCCACTGCAGCTTCACGTCGAATCTGAGAGGCCACCAGCAGAAGTGGAGTTCTCCATGCCTGTGCTGGAGACCGACCACCAGAGCTGAAGACATCATGAAGGAGCCCGGGACGGCCTCCTGTCAGGAGAGGCCGTATTGTGAATACATAAGAAATCGAGAACCAATTCGTATAAAAGGAAGCGCTGTCACACAGCGCGCCCCTTTTCGCTCGAGAACCATCGGACCGTCAACACGTCGTAGCGACCGACATTTATTTTTTCTAATTTCGTGCCATTTTCTTTTGTTTTGTTTATTATTTGATTTATTAAAATTACTATTGTAGCCGTTAGAGTTTTGTCTTTTAAAAAAAATAACTTGCCATCTAGTTTGCAAGAGTACCATTTTTTTTAAATTTCATTTTTTTATTTTAATAAATTGTACTATAACAACATTGTCGTATTATTTCATGTCTAACATCTATCGCAAAAAATATGATCACTACTTAAAAATGCACTAAGTACTTACCTACTTTTAAACGCGGCCCGCGAACGTATTTGCACGCTAAAGTTTGGCCCTCAACATGTCAAAGGTTGCCCATACCTGATTTATAAGTATAAAAAATATGTATTAGGTATGTTGAAACTGTTTTAACTTCCCGTCATTTGTCCCTAAAGGTTGATTAGAAAACCAGCGTCAGACAGCATCTGTCTAGAAAGGCAAATTTCGCGCCCTCTCGCCCCTAGCCGCCGCAGGAGACGCCCCGGGCGTCGGGAATCCCGGGCCGGCCTCCATAGGCGCGGGCTTGCGGACGGTGAGCAATGGGTAGCTCACCGTCCGGTAAGGATCAGGCCCGGGTCGACGCACTATGGGAAAATCGCGTATGTTTCGTCTCAAAACTCCGTATCTCAGTTGTTTCAAAACTAATTGAGCTGTAATTTTGCACACATATTCTTGGATGTATAAAGTTTAGTTTAAATAATTTTTATTTTGAAAATCTGTTAATTAATTAATTAAAAAAATAAAACTTAAAAAAATACGTGCATTTTATAAGAAAAAAACACAAAAATGGTCTTAATTTTAAATTTACTTAAAATAGTTGTGTAAATTTACTTAAAATGGGGTAATTAAAACAAACGAAAAAAATAAAATACAAAATTCAGGAAGTTCCTACAGATTTTCGTTGATAGCAAGCAGAGCCTTGGCTTCATTTAAAAGTTCTTTCGATATTGTTTCTGAGGTATTTCGCAAACTAGATATATATGGAACAGAAGTATACAATAATGTGCTCGCGAACTTTAACTTTAAAGGATAATCGGTTGGTTGCTATCCTGATTTCCTGGGCGGAGCGCAATCCACAGAGAGATAGACTGAACGAGGAAGAGTGAATAAAGTCAGTGCGGTGAGTGGGACATTGAAGAAGACGATTGTGTGATGAACGTAGATTTTTACTATGGTTCACACAAATGTATTGAAAGTGAGGGGCGAGATAACTAGGGGAAGAGGGAGAGTCAAGAAATGAAAACAAGGTGGTCAGCGCACTTTGCTCTCTGCGCTGGCGTATGGGCAACCACTTTAGAAGCGATCGTTGCGCAGAGACATGATCATATTTACGCAGATTGAAAACGAATCGAATGCAGTTATTGAGAAGACGGTCTAGCTTGTCGAGGAGGTCTGCATTCAGGTCATAGTAGCACACATCACCATAATCGATGATAGGGAAAATTAAGGACTGCACAAGCATTGTCTTGGTACTTGATGGTAATAAATTTTTCAGTCAATATAAAGCCCGCAGAGTTCCAGTAACCTGGCTCACCCTAGCGACTTGAGTACGCCAGTTTAAAGTCGATGTGCAAGCCTAGGTCTTTCACGTCAGTACTAAACGGAACAATCGTTCCATAGAAGAGAACAGGTGGCAAGGTTGAACCATCCACACTACCAATACTACGATGACTCCCAATGATGATCGCCTGACACTTATTAGGGTTTACTGCAACACCAAATCTATCAGACCAGGTTTTAATGGCTGTCAAGTCCCTATTTAACTTGTCGATAATGTCAGGTATTTCATCAACCCTCCCTTGAAAGTACAACTGCAAGTCATCTGCATACAGATGATACGAACACTGAAGCTCAGAAGTTATAAGATTGATAAAAATAGAAAACAGAAGAGGAGAAAGAATACCGCCTTGAGGAACGCCAGCTTCCAAATCACGCCAGCATGATGAAGTATCCCCAACATGAACGGACTGCTGTCGTTCCTGAAGGTAAGAGGAGAACCATTCCAGCGCTTCGGAAGAGACCATAACATAGGAAAGAATAGCTAATAGGATGTCGTGACTAACGGTACGGATTCTTGCGCGTCTTCGGACAATTGTCCGATAGGTAAAATAGCATAGTACTCAATGATTTTTTCTCCGTGGATAAGTATTTTATGCACGGAGGAAGGCATATAATACCAATTATAAATATTTACGTACAGTTGGGCTGTACTATATGCGTATTCACCAAACTTTTTTGAATTAATAGTCATTCCAGATGACATAGTTTGTAGTATTATGTACATTCGTTTTATAAGTTCTACGTCTACACCTGTAATGTCTGCAGAGCAAAAGTAATTCTGAAAAAATCTCCGAGCTGTGTTTACGTCATTACTATTACCAGTGCCTTGTCGAGGTTTATCGACATGCAGTCCCATTTCCTCCATAAAGCGCTTTTGTACCAATTTTTTCTTTTCGTCTTTGTTTTTTTTTATTTTCCGGTGTAATAACTGACCACTTTTCAAAAGACAAGTTATAAGAAATATGTAAGATCATTTCCATACTCCTAATCCAAGCATGTAGTGTTGACAGTCCGTATTGAAATGAACTTTCGTTCACATCTCGTGTCCTAACTGCTTCTAAGTTATTCATTTGCTGAGGAGTAGCACCACAAACTGTACAAGAAGCGCTCGAACGAGTTTCTGTTAAAACTTGTGCCACTTTACCATCAATCATGGTTAAAAATAGGTCATGAGTAATTTCGATTACCTCGCTATTCTTATTTATCAGGGAAGGAGACAGATTTTGTATTTGATTGTTGATATCAGCCACAACAGACGCGGTTTTTTCAGGAGTTTCTTTGGCAAATTCTAACAATATAGGTCTGCAATATCTTACAGATGAGCAAGTTTCATTCTTCCAAACAACAGTATTAGTTGTCCAACCTAGGATTCTAATGGGGTACAAGTGAAGCAATAAAAAGGTTTGCATCTGATATAAAATCGCTTTCTTCGGGCAAAACTTGCTTGTACTCACTCTGCCCTGATGACCCGTCACAACCCCATTTACAGAATAGTTTCAACTTTCCGTTTTGTAAACTGAACCAATTAGTAATATACGTGCCACAGTATGATCCAACAAGTCCTGCAGATTGACTTTTGCACTTATGTTAGTAATGGTTATGCTCGAACCTCGAATCTTCTTCGCTTCGACTAAAGTTGGATAAGAAGGAAACACTAAACAGTTTTTGTCCGCCAAACAAAGTCGAAGTTTCCCATACTGTTCTTTGTTAAGGTCTAAGTCAATAAATGTCCGTAGTGCTACTTCCTTTGAAAAAGGAAGATATATAACAAAACAAAAGATTGTTAAAATTACTTTCCACTAAAACCAAAAAGCAAATATTAACACAACAATATAAAACATATGAAAAAATATTAAAAAAATTAGTTACCACTGCAAAAATATTACAATACATAAACAAAATAAAGAAATCTGACAACAAAGTAAAAACGATGTGGAGCATTATAAATGAGAGAACAAATAATAAACCTAAAAAGGAAAAATGTAGCATACAATTACAACACAATAATACTTTTATATCCGAACCCAAACAAATTGCGAATATTTTCAATGACTTATTTGCGTCTATAGGAGAAAACAGTAACAATCCATCTGGCAGTGCACTGGGCGGCATGTCAACACTATATCCCACGGAGAACACCATGTTCCTTAGCCCAGTAGAAGCTTGGGAAGTTAACAAATTAATAAAAACCCTAAAAAATAAACAAAGTTACGGTATAGACGAAATTCCACCTACGTTATTGAAAGAAATAAACTGACCTTACCATTTTGTCTATTACTAAATCAGTCTTTTACAGAAGGCACTTTCCCCGAATTATTAAAGAAATCATTTATTAAACCAATCCATAGAAAGAACATAAAAACTGATCCTAATAATTATCGCCCCATAGCTCTCTTGCCCTCAGCCTCCAAGATTTTTGAAAAAGCTATGTGTAATCGTATTTATACCTTTTGCGAAAAATTTAACATTTTTATCGATTCTCAGAACGGTTTCCGAAAAAATCGTTTCACCACATTAGCGGTTTATAAATATACTCAAGCACTTAATATTATAAATAATAGGGAATACGCCGTAGGGATATTATAGGACATGACCAAAGCGTACGACAATGTACAATTTAAAATACTGCTTAATAAACTGTATCGAATAGGAATCCGCGGGAAAGCCCATGAATGGCTTACGTCATATTTAAAAAATAGACAACAAGTAGTTGAAATCGAACACTTTAACCACAATAGTAGAGAAATAGAAAAAATCTGATCTAAAATAAAAAATAACTAACGCTTCCATCCCCCAAGGAAGTGTCATAGGCTGCCTATTATTCCTCGTTTACATCAACTACTTACCAAAAACCATAGAGGGGCCATGTGTTTTATTCACGGATGACATATCTTTGTTAGTCTCATGTCAAAACAACACAAACATTGAAGAAAAACTCAGTTCCACACTCACAAACATATGTAACTGGATGGCCTCACATAATTTACAAATTAATTATACTAAAACTAAGTTAATGACTTTCCACCCTTATCAAAAAGCTCCTCAAGACTTAAATTTCAACTTTAACGGCTCAAAATTGGAAACTGTTGATGAATTTACATTACTTGGACTTACAATAGATAAACACTTAAATTGGAAACAAAGTACAAAAAACCCGTTCAAAAATTTCAAAATTTTCATACGTTCTCCACGAAATTAAAAAGACAACCAATCTACTAACTGCCCTCACCGCCTATTATGCGTATGCCAATGCATGGCTTAGCTACGGCGTAACTCTCTGGGGCAATAGTACAGATGCACCGACACTCTTCACCCTACAAAAGAAATTAGTTAGGATCTTGGTAAATATTGATCAAACTGACAGCTGCAAACCCTATTTTCTAAAACACAATATTCTAACCCTCCCCAGTATTTACATTTTAGAAACATGTAAATTTGTCCGTAAGCATCAAGATTTCTACACAAAACGCGAAGACATCCAATCACAGTACACACTTAGGTACTGATCTAGGCTAAAAATACCAAAATCCAAGCTAAAAATACATTCTACAAGTCCCTACGTAATGTCTATAAAAATATATAATAAACTGCCTGACGTAATAAAGAAAGAAGAAAAGTTAAATATATTTATAAATAAACTTAAAACATTACTGTTAAACAAATGTTATTACTCCTTAGACGAATATTTAGATGATAAACATAAATAATAGGAAAAAACATATTAATAATAATGTAATTTGTATATATTAAAGAAATTACTAACATAATAATAAATAATATACTTAATAAAAATAATTCATAACAACAATTAATGATAATCACGCAACTTGTAGGTATGTTTAAAATATATTAATATAACAGTAAATCATTATTAATAAATAATAATAATAAATTATTAATATAACAATAATAATAATGAAATGAAATAATTATTCAAAGAAAAACAATTTATACCAAAAAATAAACAGCATTATAATACATATGTACAGGTATATAAAATTAGTTTAAAATATGTAAGTACTTTTTCAGATAAAATAATAAATAAATAGTAGATAGGCGTATTGTTAGTATCATATTTAGTGATCTCCTGACTTTGAGTATATGAAAGTTAAATCTCCTAAAACGCGGCTTCCTCTCTCCTACCCTCTTGCTGTGCCCTACAGGGTCCATAATGATCTCAATTATATAGTTACCACCTAAGTACACATTATGGTAAAGCAATAAAGATATTGAGAATATTGAGAATAACAAATTTACTCTTATCGTTTTTTGAAGCAGTTCGTATAATATTAACGATTGCGGCCTCCTCCGTCTCACCCAATAGACCGTAACTCTTGAGCATAT
Source organism: Atethmia centrago (assembly GCA_905333075.3). NCBI lineage: Eukaryota > Metazoa > Arthropoda > Insecta > Lepidoptera > Noctuidae > Atethmia > Atethmia centrago. The sequence continues at coordinate 10,896,452 of HG995386.1, read as the reverse complement.
GCATTGAGCACACAGTCCAATCCGTACTCTTGTATTAATACCATGATTTTTGTTTTTTTTTGTTTTTTCTGAAGATTCTTCGTATGGTTTTGAGGGTCTGCCGCCACTAGTTCCAGGCATATTAGGGTCATTAACCATGACCCGACATTCTAGTGGAACATGAAATTGACCATCTAACCAGCTGACGTTCTTACTTTCAAAGCGGTCTTTCATCCGAGATGCATTTCTCCAGCGTTCGTTACATTTAGATACCAAGTTTCTTTGAATGGAGGAGACCACAGTAGCCATATCCTCTGGTGACAAATTGAAATTTTCTTGTAAGTAGTCTTCTATATTATACCCATTTATCAACAAATTGCACAACACTCGTTTACTACAAACAAATTCACCCATTATTCAAATTAGTCAACTTTGCAAATAGTTGAAAATATGGTATTAACTGCTTTTTAGGGCAACTGAATGTTTGACCAACAACTGTGAATGTTTCAGGGCTCAAAATCCTTTAATAGGCCTATGAAATAGTGCTATGTGCAAAAAGATAAGATACTAATAAACTCTCACACTCTTCCCATAACCAACCTGTTTTTATTTCGACCCTAATAGATAAGTGACCATATTTTATCAAGTAAGGTGGTCAAAACTGTATCAAAACCACAAAGAACTATTAATAATAATTATCACTCTAATGAACTGTTTATCAATTTGACCTTAATAGATAACAAATGATTTTATGAGAAATAAAAAGAACCTGAAAAATAATATAATTTTTATCTCGCGATATGTTTTGGCACCGTGTCAGAAAAAGTGCAAGCATGTGCTATTTTTTTTTTCTCGTTGTGTAAACTAAAGTATAAGGATCTTAATACAATAAATATCTCGACAGCAGCAAGCAGCGGTAAAGGGTAAATGTCTCGTTAAAAAAAAAATACCCTAAAAACATATCTTAAACTATATTGGTTAATTTTATTTTATCAATGCAATATACTCGTATATAATATTAATTATGAAACATTATAAGGAGATTATAGACATTCCAAAAATGTATAATACTTGTACATTTATATAAAAAAACTTTCGAGTAATGTGGCGTTGAATTGCAGTAACGTATTGCGTCAAAATTACGTTAATAAACAAGAGTTAGCTTTGATGCCTATTTATAATACATTATGTTTTTCCCGCAAAAGTGACACCCATAGACAAAAAAAAACATTTATTTACGTTACACGTCCGTTTTTGGGTCACAGAAATTCATATGTGTACCAAATTTCAACTTAATCGGTCCAGTAGACTCGGAGCAAATCGGCGGTGACGAGCAGACAGACACTGATCCTGTAAGGGTTCCACTTTTTCCTTTTGAGGTACGGAACCCTGAAAACAAAAAACGCGACTGCAAAAACACATAACTGAAAAGAGTTAGTTCAGTTATGTGTTTTTGCAGTCGGGGTTTTTGGTTTTACTTGCACCTGATTATTTTTCGGACTACGTATTGCTAATGAAAAAGTTATGTGTTCAAAAATTGCTAAAGTTAGCAATTCCTTATAATTGTTGCTTAAAACTTCTACATCCACGTAAGCAATCTTCCATTTATCGTGAGAGATAGTTATTTAAAATGCTGCCAGCTGCCGCCCCTTAGGGAAATCAGTCATTCGCAATAATAGGATGTTATTAGAGCACTGCTGCACTGCTGAATAGCGATACTTACATACCTACTATAAACTACAGTATTTGGACCTGAAAAGGGGTCATTGTACTCTACATTATGAACAACTTTTACTCTGGGACTAATCTAAAGTTGCGAAAAAAAAGTCAGCTGCTCCATACATTTATGTTCGCATAACTCGACAAAATTTAGGCTCGTGGCTGAATAATAAAAGCCGCACGGATTGATCTTTAAAGCTAAGCAACGCTTGCCGAAGTCGGTCCATGGATAGGTGACCATCCATTACATACCGAGACCCTTCCGTACCTCGGAAAGCACGTTAAGCAGTGGGTTTCGGCTGTCATTCATAGACCTTTAACAGTCGTTACGGGTAGTCAGAAGCCCGAAATTCTGATTACTAGTCTTGCCAAGGGGTATCGTGTTACCCAGTATCTGGGTTGTGGTGGTCAGAGAGGCAATCGCTCTATTAAATACTGCTCCTGCATCCGGTTAGACTGAAGCCGACCCCAACATAGTTAGGAAAAACTTTACAAAAAAAAACACAACCGACTTCCAAAAAAAACACTACCAAGTAATAAATAAGTTTCAATTTAGGAAGTCGGTGTCTTTGTATGTATATTTTAGTTTTTTGCCACCGACTTTCGACTTTCGAAATTAAAGTTATTTTTCACTTTGTAGTGTTTTTTTTGGTAACCGGTTGTTTTTTTAAGCCACCATAGCCTAATGCCAACTGCTCATCGCCTTTTACAAAATATGTATTACGTTTCTTGATGCAGGGACGTTCATTGTTGAAAAGTTCTCCTGGTAAGAACCAGGTGAACTGTCACTCACCATATGCATTGTGAAGAGCATAAATGGTTTAACAACCATATTAAAGTACCTAATCGAATCGCAACACGTTAGTTAAATACTTCTTATTAAGTAGTTACGGTCGCCATTTGTTGTCTTCATCATCAATTCCACTCCACCAAATGGTGCTTCCCGAGAGCAAATGGACAAGTTACTATAAAAAATACCTAAATCGCTATAGGTGTGCCTTTAAAATTTGAGGATTTCCCTCGATTTCCATGGTATCCCCTCATCAGATTATGACTTGGTGACAATAGGACCACCTCGAGAGCATACCCTTTCAAACAAAAAATATTTTTTTAAATCGGTCCACAATTGACGGAGAAATTGGCGAACATACATAAAAAAAAGAACCTCCTCCATTTGGAAGTCCGTTAAAAAGGTTAGACAGATTGATAATGCGACAAAATTTAGGGAACAGCAGATTTTTTTCGTGCTTTTAGGGTTGGTCCCATGGCAAACGTTATTCATAATGATGATTACAAAGACCCCGTTTCAGATCGATCACAGTTATATTTACACCTTGTAAGATACCCACTGTATAATAATAATAATGTTAAAATGAATATGTTTTCCACTGTTCCTACTACAGCTCCGATGAGATATGGCGAAGAGGTAATTTGAAACCTAAGAATGACATGGTACTCAGCATATAAATTACTAGCTTTTGCTCGCGGCTTCGCCGGCGTGGATGTCGAAAAATATCCCACGGGGGCGTATGTACTACCGGGATTAAAAGGATGCGCAGCGATGATCGCATACTTAATAGCCGAGTAAAAGGTCATTGACTCCTGTCTTAGCCTTACGCCGCCGTCAACCATAATTATTTTGTTACGCGTAATTTTGAATCTGTGATGTCTTTTAAAGTGTTCCTTTAAATGATATGATGTCAGGCATATTTTAATCTAAATTAAATGCCCATCTTAATTAACGTATGTGATCGGATAAGGATTAATATAATACCGGTCAAAACAGCTTCGAAAATAACACTGAATATTTTATCAAATTCTGAAAGTACCGTGGGTCATCCTTAGAAGATAAGCATATGCTATCGCGGACTTTTTTTGACGTTGTAATAAATGCACGAGTGTTTACATTACGTGTGGATGGAATGGATTTATATGAAGACTGTGTTTATTCATACAATATTTGTAGGCAATTTTATTTTATTAATGGGAAGCTGTTAGTCGGGCAGTAAAGAATAGAGCAGTCTGTTTTATTTGCAGTGTTAGGGCCCCTTAGCCGATATACTTATACGTTCGCACACACATAAACTCACGCCTTTATCCATATGCTATCGCTGACTTTTTTGTTCAAATTATTAAGATGTATACGAGGCCGACACTGAACGTTTTTAGAACTGGTCACTTGTAAACGATATAATAAAAAAAACAGTTCAAATTTTTAAAATGGAACTCTTTGCCAATATTATTGTGTATGTATTTTATTCATTTGTCATTTGTTTACGATTTGGCAGCATATTGAAAATTATCTGTGTCACATCAGCATGAATTTATCGCGAGAAAATTTTCGTACAATGACTTTTTATGACTTTTGATGTCATTAAGTCAACAAGAAAGTTATGATAGATTTCGATTGGCCTTTCAAGATGAAGTCCCATCTCGCGCCACTGTTTACAACTGATTTAATGAGTTTAAACGTGGTCGCACTAATCTCACCGATGATCTGCGCGAGGGACGGCCTTCTACGGCGACGACTGAAGATAACATCAGTGTTGTGCGGCGTATGATGGAGACTGACAAAAGAGTGACTTATCAGCAGATTTGGACAAGCTTTGGCATCGGTATGCGTCAAGTGCACAAAATCCTCCATGAACATTTAGTGGTCAGGAAGCTTTGTGCCCGGTGGATACCTCATAATTTGACAGAGGCCCAAAAACTCCGTCGTGTTAATTAGTGTCGTGAAATGGTTCAAAGATTTAACTGGTGTGACTCAAATGCTGTGTTCGACATACTTATGGATGACGAAAGCTGGATTTATTGTTATGATCCTGAAACTAAGAGACAGTCTGCTGTCTAGGTGTTTCCTTCCGAGGAGTTGCCAACTAAAGTGAAGAGAGGTCGAAGCGTGGTAAAAAAGATGGTAGCGTCGTTCTTCGGAAGGACAGGTCATTACCTAACAATTGTTTTAGAGGATCGAAAAACAGTTACTGCAGAGTGGTACACTAACAATTGTTTGCCACTTGTCTTGGAAAAAGTTCAGGAGAAACGACCTCGCACTAGGATCCTCCTTTACCACGATAACGCCTCGTCATACACCGCCAAGCAAACAATTGACTACTTGGCGACGTCAGACATGGAATTACTGGCTCACCCGCCCTATAGCCCCGACCTCTAACTTTGCGATTTTTATTTATGTCCGAAAATAAAAAAAAAACTTCGAGGAAAACTTCGAGGAGTGGCGACCGCGTACCGGAAGGTGCAGCGTTGGAAGGGATGCAGGAATCCGCTGGATGCGATGCTTCTCGCATCCAGCGGATTCCTGCATCCTTCCAACATGACCGATCAATGTAGCGACGCTTGGGGAGGCCTATGCCCCGTAGTGGACGTCTTTCGACTGAGATGATGACCCAGTCCACCGATCAAGACATGTCTCTGAATGTTTTGGCCCAAGGACATGCCAGAGAACAGTGATGGCACAGTGGTAACGGCCGTGACTTACGAGTTGTAGGTCGTAGGTTCGAACCCAGACAGGCGCTTTACTTTGTGTAAATTATTTCATCGTCACTGCTCTCAAAACGGGGAAAGAAAACATCGTGAGGAAACCGGCATGTCCTAGAACCAAAAATTCGAAGACATGTGACATCTACCAACCCGCACTGGGCCCGCGTGGCGGATTACGGCCCATTCCCTCTCACAGAGAGGAGGCCTGTGTCCCAGCAGTGGGAACAGTATAGGCTGATTATGTATATTATGTAAGTACGAGTATGTACACGCCAGTTTTGTCACGATGCTTTTTACCCGACTGCCCCAGAAGGAGGGTAACGTTTTCCGAGAGTATGTATGTCTATTTCTTTGGCATGCTTTGTAGCCTAAATGGATTGATGGATTTTAACGTTTGACGTGTCCTTTGATTCGGCTTAATAATAATTGTGGGAGTGACATAAGCTAATATAATATTTATATATTGCGTCTGCCTTTGACTCCTGATTTTTGATTGTTTGATTGACAACTTTTGATTGTGCCACAATCAAAATTACACCATTAACTTTTGATTGTATCCCACCATATCCCAGTTCTTTTTTTAATCATTATTTTTTTTATATCGTTTTCAGAGCAGTTATTTTCCTCAAAGCAAAATGCGTGCCTCCCAGGGTTCTATACCTCGACCTGCTACCGTATCGGGGCCGTTTTAATTTCGCGGTAATACAGCTAATTTAAAACAAGTCTCGGTAAGTCAGCTTTACTTTAGTTAGATTGCAGTGTTAGAGGTACCCTCGTTTTTCGCATGAGCGTGTTAGTAAACAGAGTGTTTGCATGTAAGCCACAGCTTTTCCCAACAAACTTACTGGAGCAAAATACCATTTTCTAACTGTGGCTAAGCCATTACTAGCCATTACATTAGTATGAGTATTCGTAAGATTAATCAAAGAAGGGGTGATTTCTCGTGGACCTACTTTTTTGTCCTATCATTAGGTCCTCAAGGGTAAGTTATTTCTGTTAGTCCTGCTGAAATGGCTAAGTAATAACAGCCGCTCGGGTGGATCCCTCAGGTTAAGCTACGGATTAGTCCGCGGATAGGAGACTATCCTTAGATACCGAGACTTCTCCGTACCTCGGAAAGCACGTTAAACCGTTGCTCCCGACTGTCATTCGTGGATCTTTGACAATCGTTAAGAGCCATCAGAAGCCCGAAAGTCCGTCAACCAGTCTTACCAAGGGGTATCGTATTATCCAGTCACTGGGTTGTGAAAGTCAGATAAGATAAGATTGCAACCGGTTAGACTGGAAGCTGACTCTAACGTACGAGTAGTTGGAAAAAAGCTAGGCAGATTGATTTATTTAAGGGCTGGAAAAGGCCTCCACCATATCTATGGTGGAGGCCTTTTCCTCATATTTTTTTTGAGAGCCGCCAGTGTCTAGCGACCCGCGACTATCACTAGAGAGAGTGACATTCTATTAGCAATAAAGATGAGGGAAAAGTCAAAAATGTACCTGTCGGATTGACTCGAAAAGCTTATGCCAATCATGTTTAAAGTCGTTGTAGAAATACGCTTCGAAAGCGATCACCACTTCTATTAGTCGTACGTCTAGGACCTCAGGTCGTTTTTCCGACGCTACCTTTATTGTGTAATTTAAAGGCAATGAGGGTTTTCTGAAATGACGTTCACTATGAAGCAGCACTAAGAGCCTGTTCACAACATGTGTTGCGACACCGCATCGCTAAGATTTTTCCCTTTTTTCTGCCGCACGAACAACTGAGCGGCGTAGCTCCGGCCTCGCAATGCGTATACTCCTCCCCGCCTCGTCTCACGGCTTGCAAGTCCGGTGTACCTGCGACGCCGGAACGCACCGTGTGGGTATACCATGGATATGTGTATGTAAGACGCCGTAGCGACACCAACGCATCGTGTGCATCGGCCCTAAGACGTCAAGTCCGGACACCTGTCAAAAGTGTCAAACCGCCTGTATTTTCTTTAGTTGTGACTGAAAGATGAACGAATGATTGAAACGAATGATGAACGTCATCGTATATTTTATATTAATTGTCGAAATGGGTACGTAGGTACGTGCAGTAGGTACGTACCTATGCAGGTGCTACATTAACAGCACCCAATAAATTAACATATTACGATCACCTATCTGTTAGGCAAGATTGGTAATTAGGACAACAGCCGAGGCGGTCGTTAGAAGCCCATGTTCAATAGTTTAAGTTTATGGTCTAACATTATTATGATATTTATGATTATAACACTAACACGATTTCTGAATTGAAAATTTGAAGTTGAGAACTTGTATTTCACGGCTTTTCTCCATAAGTAATACAGAGTTTGACAAAATCTCAATTCAGATACCAGGTGATAGTATTTTTATCTGCTAATTTTTATCTGCTTGAGTACAGTTTTCATTGTTTTGTTGGTATATTGGCGTGTACTAGCTAACATATGGCAAGTAATTTAATTTAATGCTTTGTGTTTCGTAATGTTAATTACTTTGCATACGATTTGTATATAATCAAGTTTATATAACTAAACAGACAGATGTGCTGCTGGGGAGTTTGTTCCGCCACTTCTTCTTCCCAGCTAAAGCACTAGGAAGTGGTGAAGAGCGGGCATTTTTTTGGGGACTGTTTTATGGAACTTTGACGTTCGACAAGTGCTGATTCGCAGCCTAGTTTCAATAAATAACTTTTGATTTTGTTTATGTTTAAGACTACTTTAAGGTAAGTCACAAAATAAGGCATTTCCTAACAAAAAGGACACAAAAACCCTTTTCCTCGAAGCATAAAATGGAAAGAAAATAACTTCTAATAGTTACTAATTCATTGCCAAACTTGTTTACTTTCAATTCTTGCACACAAATCTATTAACTCTTGGAAAACGGGGCCGAATTCCGTGTAGAAAATAACGAATTGAAGATTGTTCAGTTAGTCAGAAGTACAAACACATCTAGAAAAGTTAAATATAGACATAAAACCGGCCAAGTGCCACAATAAAAGGGTTCGTAGTTGCGATGAATTCATCCCAAGAACAAACTTAACATTGTAGTTGAAAAACATATTCTCCCATACATTCCAACTGCAATGTAAGTTTGTACGCACAATATTTTAAAGCCATTTAAGACCAAGAGAGACTTACCATGTTATTTTATGGCCATATCGACGATGACTTCTTTTAGGTTTTCCGGTAATCTATAAGAATAGGTATAACAATTTTCTATTTATTTATTTAACAGTTAATGTACACACATACAAACAGACAAGAATAAAGGAACAGAAAAATACGTACAAAGGTGATGCTTATTTCTAAAGAAATCTCTTCCAGCATACCTGCGATAGGACAGTAGACAAAGAGATGTAGATACCATGTGTAAGAATAGAGAGAGTGAGAGTATGTGTGTTTTCTGTATTTTTTTACAAAATATAGACTCAGTAGTTTCGGAGATAAGGGAAAATGTGTAATTTTTATCTATTTTCTTTAATAACTTTTTTTTCTTATTTGTCGTCCTTTATGTTCAAAATAAGGAGGCGTTGTTACTCATACCATTTGAAAAGTTATTGTTCTTGCGATGTGTACCTGAGTATTCCCACTTAGATAAAACTTTCTTCTCAGTCTTTGCAAGCCAAAAAAGAGGTATAAAGAAAATAGATCTTAAAAACTAGAGAATTGTTTTTGCAGGTTTGACCGTAGTTATTCACCGGCAACCTGTCGTTTTCTGATGTTTGAATAAAGGAAAAACTAAGCCACATTTTATGAAAATTTGTAAAAAGTCAATAGACAGACAAATGATAATAATATGTTTGTTTATGATTGATGATAATTTATGCTAAAACTTCAGTTTTCAAAACTGTATTCTGCCAAACTTTGATTTGTAGGATTTCTTAGAAAGCCGATTAGTTCAGGGCGCATTTCAGAATGCCCCCTGAACTAAAAGGGGGAGGTAGCGCGTTAACAGTAATATTAATATGAGAAAAACAAAACCTGGTGTTACTACAAATTATCTTTGGGATTACTTATAGTCGAAAACTAATGTCACTTTTTACAACAGGTTTTTGATGTTTTTGTTTTAAACTTATTATTGCCTGAAAATCGAGAAAGCTGGCCTGGTTGAAATATTTAGAAATGAAATTCATTGATATTTATTTACATAACCAAATTACAAGATGATTATTAACATTAACTAAATTAAATTAAATGAAATGAAACCAAATTGTTTATTCTGTAAATAGGATATCAGAATCACTTTTACACGTCATATTAAAAAAAAATAAAAAATAAGCTAGATCGAGTCGACATTTCCTATCTGACTACCCCTGAGAAGAAATGGCGAAACAAACTCAAAGGTCAAAGTATCTTTTAAAGTCCAGACATAATTTTGGTCAGATCATGTGAGGACCATGTAGATCCATGTCTAAAATGGTCTTTTGAGGAAAGAATCACACAGATTGAGAGGACCTATCCAGTCAGTGCACGTATTTGTCAGTAATCGTGCAGTTTAACTCAGAACTTAAGGAGCTCCATGACTCGACGAACAATACCAAGGAAAGGCATTTGGGTAGGCCGCATAAAGTACTCAAAATGACAGTCTATCATTAAAACTAACTGAAAGAAAAAAAAAATATAAAAATGACTCACATAGTGCTCACATTCACAATAATTCATCATAATCAGCCCATAATGTTCCCACTGCTGGGACACAGGCCTCCTCTCTGTGAGAGGGAGTGGGCCGTAATCCACCACGCGGGCCCAGTGCGGGATGGTCAATAATTAAAGTAATATAATACTTTTCAAGGTAAATATTCATGTAATTTTGTATATAATAATCATCAATGTCAAGGGGCTTGTGGCTAAGTAATAACAGCCGCACGGGTCGATCGATCAGGTTAAGCTACGCTTGCCGCGGTTGGTCCATGGATGGGTGACCATCTTTACATACCAAGACCCCTACGTGCCTCGGAAAGCACGTTAAGCCGTTGGTCCCGGCTGTCATTTGTAGATCTTTGACAGTCGTTACGGGTCGTCAGAAGCCCGAAAGTCTGACAACCAGTCTTACCAAGGGGTATCGTGTTGCCCAGTAACTGGTTTGTGGAGGTCAGATAGGCAGTCGCTCCATGTAAAATACTGGTATTCAGCTGCATCCGGTTAGGTTGGAACCCGACCCCAACATAGTTGGGAAAAGGCAGGCAGATGATGATTCATCAATGTCAACGTGTATATAAAATTGTATATAATGATAATTTTGTATAATAATTAAAATGTCAAGTTTTACAGTTTTATCACAAGGCTTAGCAGAGCGAGCAGCTCAATCCCAGGCTTTTTCGTCCTCTAAATAATCATAAATTTTACGTAACCTTTTTTACAAAGTTTGGTTTTAATATAGCTTTTAAATCGTTTCAGTACAAGTACGGCACGGATTCTTTACAGTACGGCGTATAAACCGCGCCATAGAAAATACGTGTCTATCAACAAGCTTCCATAGTGATACATACAACGACAGTGCACACGGCGATTAAACTGTAGTGTTTCATGGCAAGAAAAACGTGTGCACAAAGGGCCTAATTATACTTTCAAATCCGAGACTCTTTCTTACTTCTTTCTTACGACTTTCTACGGAGTAAGAACTAGAGGGCCAATCCTCGTTAGGCTAATCAATTAGTTTAAGCTGTCCTCGTTTTTATTGAAACTCCGTACTACGCTAGGCCAGTTCAAGGTCAAAGTGTTACCAACCTCGTGCGGTCTTAAAAAAAAATCGATCTAAACCTTTAACCGATTTAATCTTAACGTCGGAAATGTCAAAATTTAACTCGTCTTTAATCCGTCCCTGAACTTTTCGTTTAAGATTCACATTGTTACTTGTATAGCGAAGCTGGTACGAGTACCAATCCTTGAACCCGAATCAAATTTACTTAGGTCTGCAACCGGTCATAGTTAACTCCAGCTTTGACATTTCAAGGTATTCCAAAGAGGGCAAGCTTGTATTGAATCAAAATAAGGCTATTTCAGTAAATCGGATTTAATTTGCATCACAAACGATTTTCCTATGCAAGGGTTCGTTTGACTTTCACTCGAAGTTACTTTGATTTGTTTATAAGTTAAGGAGTAAGAGTTAGTGTTGTTGTAGAAAATAAAGTTAGTGAAACTTTAGAGTCATTATTCTGAATATAAACTTCTGGCTCGATAGCAATTAATAATCTTGGTCCTTTGTTGCACAACCTCGTGTAGGTCGTTTTTGGTCTAACTAACGAATTTGTACTTTTTAAACACTTACGCGTTCCTTAACACTAGGTGATATCTAAATGCCGAGGTCGCGGGAAGGTACTAAAGGGTTACCGAGGCCCCTGGCAACACAGGCAATGGAAGGAATACGGGTGGGTTTTAGTAAGTAAGTGTCTGACACACCCTCCCGCTCCGCGCAGAGCGGGAGAAGTTATTTGATGATTTCCCACCCAAAAAAAAAGTGACATCTAAATGAATAAAATAGTTGTAATATTGTGAATGCCTAAATTTTGAACTTTCATCTTTCGGCCCTGAGCTAAATTGATACCAATAAGACAAGTTAGTTGCCTCAAAGTCGAAAAGTCGAAATAATTTGACAATGAAGTTATTTACATTCAATCGACAATTCGACGACTGTACGAAAACAATTCAATAAAGAAAAGTTACACAAGATGCATACTGATATGAAACTTCCCGGCGACAAAAAATGCACGCCGATAACATATTGCTTTAAAAACCGGCCAACCACGCAAAATGACGGGTTCCGTAGTTGGGAAGTTGGGGTGACTTTATCCCAAAAACACACTTGACATTGTAGTTGAAAAACATGTTCTCCCATACATTGATACATGCCACGGTCAATTCTCCAACTGCAACTTTAAGTTGGTCGACTATTATTCGTTAACTTGTAAAGCCCACTTAGCTGTGATAATTTTTCTTTTTATTGCATTATATGTACTACTGCCTGATTTTTTTCGCATCTCCATAAATAACAATTTAGCTGGCAGCGGGGGACTCTATCAAAAATTAACACTTTAACACTTAATAAATATTACGCAAACGGATCATTGAATAGAAAAGTGGTGTTCACAGGCCCGCAATATTTTTTAAACGGCCTATCCAACGATACCCCACACCATGGGATAGAAGAGAAAAATAAATAATATCCCCACATTACGTCCAAAAGAGGTACCCAAAAAAATGTTTTTTTTCTAGATTTTATTTTAGCACTTTGTCGTCGTGATTAATATGTATACCTATGGAAAATTACAGCTTTCTGGTACTAAGCGTCTCTTAACAACAGCGGGGACAGACAGACAGACAGACGGACATGGCGAAACTGAAAGGGTTCCTACGAAACCCTAAAAATGGTAAAATTCATACCTACGAACATTGAACTTTTCGGTCTAATGATGAACAGGACCAAAAACATAAAAGACTGAAGAAGAATGATCAATGTTAACAGTAAAGTATTGTTCAGAAAAATGAATGCTTCGTACTGTTTAGGTGGGAGCAAAAAACATCACTAAATAGATTAAATTTCCATGGGTATTAAATTCATTCATTATACAACTGAATACTGATATTCATACCATGTCCTTGAATTTTGGCGCAGATAAAGAAAAACAGGCTTTGGAAGCTACAATAATGTCGGTATTGGAGCTTTTGTGGTATTGTCTGTCCAGGCGATTTGCTCTGGCAAACTTAGGGATAATACGATGTCAACATGACTACCCACATAATGCTCAAGCAGTAAAAGAGCCACAAACGTCGTAACAAACAAATAAACATCATGGTAACTAAAGCAATTTCTATTTACGAGACCCAGTTCCAAGCTAGCATTTTGGATCATAAAATAAAAATTAAATTACAAGTAATCTCAGAAGTGCGTGACAACATGTCGTACAATGGGCTCAGTCGCCTTGGATCGTTAGGATCAACCACCAGGTTATAAGGAACTCTCGACTCCAACTAAGCCTTACGAAGAACAGGTCTGATTCGACTGGTCCAGGTAAATTAGCCATCAAATTTATGGTGCGTCTGTTAAGGAGTTAAACTGAATAGATAACGGAAAATGTGTTGGGTTTGTTCAATGCTGGATTTCGTGAATGTTTTTTCTACAAAAGATTAAGAAGGGACTAATATGTAACCAAGATAAGGAGCAGACTAGTTTAGAAATAAATCTTGGTCAAAGGCCACATTTATAAATAAAGGGTAGCTGTAAGTTACGATAACTGTCTTAGATTTTATTTGCTAACAAAAACATTTAATATTTAGATACTATTTGCTTTTAATGTACTATCAATCAGTAAACAAACGTCTTTTGAGAATCTACATAATACTATTTCATTACCCAACAAAGGTCTCTTTAAGACTCCACATCTCTCTCTTTAGTCAACATAAAAACCACAAAAACATTTTGAAACAAATAAAATATAAAAATACCATGGAGTATCCACACGTCCCTAGCGCAAATGACTTCAAACAATACAAGCTCCTAAAGCGCAGCTCCACAGGTTTTTTGTCATTACTCGAGTCGACAGCCGTCGATCCAGTCATGGCATTCTTATTTGCGACATCGTTTTATCTGTTCTCAATTCTGTTTTATTCAATATCACATTGTCTTTCTATTGGAAGAACTGAAGGTTGGTCTTTTGTTTCATTAGCTTTAGCTTCAGTCTCTTACTCTTTCACGATTTCCTGTTTGATGCGAATTCTAATTAGTATAGTGGTTACATCCATTTTTATTTAGGTTTTAATTGCGTTTCCCAGGTATCTGAACATTAGTGGATCTTTTGTTAGCTCAGTTCCACTATCGATTTTTCAGTTCTGGTCTGTTTGTGGTATTTTTTTTTATTTTGTGTTGTTTAATATGTTATTCGATATTTTCCTAGATTTTCATCATATTGATAAAAACTCAAATTGCCTAAATCTCTAAACAGCCACACTTCAAAAGGACCTTGACAAAGTTTTGTTTTATTTGAACCTTTGGATAATGTAATTCAACTCTGTTTTGGTCCCTAACCGATTAATGGGCTGTTATTTTTGGTTTAAATCCAAGGGCCCGAAGTAAAACGATAATAACATCCATTAGGATTTTATGACTTCTGTAATTGTTGGATTTAGTGGATGATCATGTAGTGAAAGTTTATTGTCTTTGTTTATTAGGATCGCCTGTTGGTTGGAGTTATGGATCTCATGATGGATTTGGAGGTAACAAATTGGTGTTTCATTTTAATATTATACAGGTTTTTTTTTTTTTTTTGAGGGTGGGAAATCATCAAATAACTTCTCCCGCTCTGGGCGGAGCGGGAGGGTGTCAGACTCTTACTGACTAAAACCCGCCCGTATTCCTTCCTGTTGCCTGTGTTGCGGGGGCCTCGGTGACCCATAAGTACCTTCCCGCGACCCCGGCAGGCATCGGCCCTAGTGGACCCCTACTATATGTGCTGACGACATCTCTTTGAGGCGCGCGTGGAATACAACGCGCCGTCGACCCGGGCCTGGTCCTTACCGGACGGTGAGCTACCCATTGCTCACCGTCCGCAAGCCCGCGCCTACGGTGGCCGGAAATCCGCCCGGGATTCCCGACGCCCTGGGCGTCTCCTGCGGCGGCTAGGGGCGAGAGGGCGCGAATCTTGCCTTTCCCTCAACCGTCCCGCCTCCTCCTGCGCGAGCATTACTGCTTCGCAGAAGGAGGTGACGGCTGCCCATGCCCTCTCGCTCCGTACCATGGCCTGAACCAGGGCCGGACGCGAGAGGTCTCTGCCGCCGATCGCCTCCACGAGGACACGGCGGTGCTCTGCCCAAGCCGGGCAGACCTCCACCGTATGCTCCACCGTGTCCTCCGGGCGATCCACACAGTGGTGACACCCGGACGTTTCCTCCCGCCTTATCCGACACAGGAACCTCCCGAAGCTGCCGTGTCCGGTGAGGACCTGCATCAGGCGGAAGGTGAGGACGCCGGTGAAATATTATACAGGTTGGCAGGGACAGCGACTTTTACTGTTACTAACGAAATTTGTCGCCGGTTATTAAAAAAATAATATTATGTTCTCCATACATTTTGACCGCGTAGGTATTCCACTATTATATGAAACAGCAGTTTTTTTTTTTTGTTACACCTACATAAATCACTGCCTAGCCTTTTCCTAACTATGTTGGGGTCGGGGTCCAGTCTTACCGGATACAGCTGAATACCAGTATTTGACACTGGAGCGACTGCCTATCTGAACTCCACAACCCAGTTACGAGTACTAGGTAACACGATACCCTTGGTAAGACTGGTTGTCAGACTTTCGAGCTTCTGACGACCCGTAACGACTGTCAAACATCTAAAAATTACAGCCAGGGCCAACGGCTTGACGTGCTTTCCGAGGCACGGAGGGGTCTTGGTATGTAAAGATGGTCACCCATCCACGGACCAACCGCGGCAAGCGTAACTTAACCTGATAGACCTACATAATCAGCCTATAATATTCCCACTGCTGGGACAGAGGCCTCCTCTCTGTGAGAGGGAGTGGGCCGTAATTCACCAGGCGGGCCCAGTACGGGTTGGTAGATGTCACATGTCTTCGAATTTTTAGTTCTAGGACGGTTGGTTTTTTTTATAACCTCCTATTAATTCCTTCCTTTACGCGTCGATGTCCCTGCCGTCCTGTATAATATCATACGTTCCAATCCTTGTATCTAACGTAATGTATAGTTATGTCAACGAAACTGACGATAACGTGAAATTATTTTTTGACTCACAGTTCGTTACATAAATAACTTAAGCTGAGCTAATATTACTCTTACTTTATATAATGGTTAAGATGTGGAAAGGTGAGTATGAGGCCTTGAGTATGATTCCCACCCTTGGCGCTATTGAATTAATTTATTTTTTTGGTGGGTAATCATCGAATAACTTCTCCCGCTCTGGGCGCAGCGGGGGGGTGTGTCAGACTCTTACTGACTAACCCACCCGTATTCCTTCCGTTGCCAGTGTTGCCAGGGGCCTCGGTAACCCTTTTGTACCTTCCCGCGACCCCGGCAGGCATCGGCCCTAGTGGACCACTGCAGTTGTGCTGACGACATCTCTTTGAGGCGCGCATGGAATACAACGCGCCGTCGTCGAACCCGGCCTGGTTCTTACCGGTTGGTGAGCTACCCATTGCTCACCTGCTTTGCTTGCTGTTGAATTATTTAAAGATTGATTCTCTCACCAGGCTTCAAGGCAGCTGCTCCAACTCTTGGTGAAGTCTGTAACAGATATAACTTCATTCGCAGTCAAAAGGTTTGTCCAAACATTATTTTACTAAATTAGTATTATAAATAATTGCGTTACCATATCACATACTAGAAAGATGTTAAGTACAATACTAAATAAGCATAAATAAAAGTAGTTTTATACATTTAAAAAAATCCTAACCAAAAACATGCTTACTTGGCATTTTTAGAGGCTTTTATGAATCTACTTACCTACTACGATCGATCTTATAGAATGTCATAACAATGGTGACTTCGCGTAATATGAAGTGACCCGATTAATAACTTATTGACCTGCCAAGCCAATTTATTAAGGAAATCATATTATTTAAAGAACCCATTCAGATAATGAATTCCCAATTTTCTTAATTGTCACCATCTACGTCAAACCCATCACGGAAGGTGCTAGCTTCTTTTTTTGAGTTCTTCTATTGTGTTCCTGTGTTCTAACCAAAGCGATCTCCGTGTGCACACGAGACCGTCGCGTTAATTTTGTACCCCCGCGTGCTAAGCAAAGCGAACGGGCGCATGAATACGCGATCGTCGCGTTCATATATCACTCATTTGTTCAGTTAGGACGCGGGGTTAATCTGGGTGAAATAAATCTTTTCTTTCTGTTTTACTTCACAGTTGATATGCCTGCTCTGCACAGGCCTCAACCCATCGTGTCTCGTGCCAACAACTACTTTGCCACCTACAACTGCACCTACATCGACTACGACCGCTTTGACTACGACTACGACCGCTTTGCCTACGACTACGACCGCTTTGACTACGACTACTTCGACTTCTACGACTCCTACAACTACAACCACTACTACTGCTAATACGCCTGCTGAATAATAATAACATGAAAAATTATTACGAATTTGCGTTTATATCCAGTTGCCGATTTTTTTATTCGATAATAAGTTTAGTTAGATGATACGTGTACGCAAAATACGTGCGTGGACGTGGAGTTATGGACACCAACCCGTTATACTATGTTATTCAGTATACTATACTAGATGATAATTATAATAATATAAAGCACGTATGTTACTTACTGTTTTTTACTAAAGGGAGTATTCTTATACTGTACAAAAAGAAATATTTGAAAATGTAATGAACACGCAAATAATCATAAAATTGTATGAAATTCGTTTTTTTTTAGCTGGAGTTTAGTTAAAGTTAAAAGCTAAAGTTTTTTCGGCAGTCGACACTTTCCTTATTATATTTTATTGACACATTTTAATTACTATTTAAGACGCTGTTGGGTACTTAAAACTTGTAGCTGTTACGTTTTGTAATATCATCTAAAAGTGAACTGTGGAAAGTGACCGTCATGTTTCGGTTAAAATCAAAATCAAAAATTAAAATCAGAAATCATTTATTCAAACTAGGCTGAGAATCAGCACTTTTCGAACGTCAAAATTACATAAAACAGTCCCCCAAAACGCTCACACTTCACCACTTCCTAGTGCTTTAGCTGGGAAGAAGAAGTGGTCAACAAACTCCGCAGCAGCACAGCTGTCTGTTCAGTTAGTCAGGTAAAAAAAAGGGTTCTATACAACAGTATGCAAAACAAGTTACATTACGTGCAACACAAAACATTAAATTATTAGCCATATGTCAGCTAGCACACCACTATACCAACAAAAAAAAAAGAAAAGGAAAACATCGAAAACTATAAATTCTCAAGCAGAGATAAAAACGTAAACAGAACTTAATGCCCAAATAAAAGCCTCTAAGCATAAAGGGCGTGCCCGCTTACATACAGCTATAGCTGTAACAGTTCACAAATGATGAGCTAGGATCATCAAAGTAAAATAAATAAACAATTAGTTACTAATAACAAAACAAAACAATGGTCAGCAAGACGACCAGTCACTACAAGTAGCACCCGTTCACAAGCATAACGCAAAAATCAGCCATTACCCCCTCGCCATATTTGAGAGAAGGAGGCAACCCGACCCCCGACGCTACCACAAGCAGTGACATCTAAGGGAGCATGACGAACTTGCTGCCGGTTGTAAGAATAATATAATCAGTTATCGAGGTCGCTAGCTAACCACATATTGCAATACAACTCAACGAAAACAGCTAATTCTGGAGAAAGAACATAAACATTGTCTTGAGTTAATCACAGCGACCAACAATTCTTATCGTTTAAGTAGTCGTTGATAGAATACTATGCCCTTGAACAAAGTTTGGATTTTACTTTAGTTTTAAACGCATTAAAAGGCAAATCTAGCAAAGAATATGGTAGATTGTCATAAAAAGTAATACCAAGCCCAACAAACGAGTTATGAACCTTGTGAAGTCGGTGCAATAGAGCACGTAATTTGTCTTTATTTCTAGTGTTAATATTGTGAATATCACTGCTTTTAATGTATAAGTGTATATTTTGCCTAATATATAAGATGTTGGTGAAGATGAATTATGATGGTGGCATCACAATTCATCTTCACCACTTCCTAGTGCTTTAGCTGGGAAGAAGAAGTGGTCAACAAACTCCCCAGCAGCACAGCTGTCTGTTCAGTTAGTCAAGTAAAAAAAAGGGTTCTATACAACAGTATGCAAAACAATTCTTATCGTTTAAGTAGTCGTTGATATAATAGTATGCCCTCGAACAAAGTTTGGATTTTACTTTAGTTTTAAACGCATTAAAAGGAAAATCTAGCAAAGAATAAGGTAGATTGTCATAAAAAGTAATACCAAGCCCAACAAACGAGTTATGAACCTTGTGAAGCCGGTGAAATAGAGCACGTAATTTGTCCTTATTTCTAGTGTTAATATTGTGAATATCACTGCTTTTAATGTATAAGTGTATATTTTGCCTAATATATAAGATGTTGGCGAAGATGAATTGTGATGCCACCGTGAGAATAAATAATTTTTTTCTTTAAAAAAGTC
Organism: Atethmia centrago; assembly: GCA_905333075.3. Classification (NCBI taxonomy): domain Eukaryota; kingdom Metazoa; phylum Arthropoda; class Insecta; order Lepidoptera; family Noctuidae; genus Atethmia; species Atethmia centrago. The sequence continues at coordinate 10,877,124 of HG995386.1, read as the reverse complement.
TCTCAGAGAAACTCTGGCGCCTAGCTGGTAAAATGCTCGAACAGCTCGTTTTTGAAGAACAAATATATTTTGAATGTCAGCGGCTTTGCCCCACAGCAGAATACCGTAGGACATAACGCTATGAAAATAACTAAAATATACTAACCGAGCTGTATCAACATCAGTAACAGTTACATCAATGCAGCTACTACCTCATACTGTTACCTATGTATCTGTTTCACGTAATTAAACAGTATGCTTACTACTGGCTTTTACCCGTGACTTGCGTCTGTGTGTAAGTCAACTGTACCATAAAAACTTCCTATGGTGTTTTACAATAATGTGGATTTTTAACAATGAAATAATTTTGTACTCGACTCAGTACATTCAGAGCTTAACCTCTTACGGGCTGTGCACGAAATCGACTGATTTTGATTAATTTATTAATTGTTTGTGAGAAAGGGACCAAAAAAAAAAAAAAAAGAGATTTGAAAAGTTCTTCGTTTTGCTAGTGGCTGGAAGGGATTTCTCAAATAAATTAAGTATTCCTGGAAAATCCAAAAAATTACGCGAGACTGGCGTTCGATCATATTTTTACAAGAAACTACTTTTGATTTTGATCATTAAAAAATATCTTCAACATTACGGTCTACTTGCATGTGGCTGAACCACTTTTTTCGACTTCGATACAAAATAAAGCTAAACATTATTTTGAAAACAGCTTTTTTATAACCCAGTCACTAATGCATTTTTTCCTATAATTTAGCAAACAATATCAAGAAATTAAAAAAAACATAAATTAGTCTTCAGCTATTCTTGAGATCGGACGGTGAGCAATTGGTAGCTCACCGTCAGGTAAGGACCAGGCCCGGGTCGACGGCGCGTCGTTTTCCACGCGCGCCTCAAAGAGATGTCGTCAGCACAATGTAGGGGTCTACTAGGGCCGATGCCTGCCGGGGTCGCGGGAAGGTACTAATCAGTCACCGAGGCACCCGCAACACAGGCAAAGGAAGGAATACGGGTGGGTTTTAGTCAGTAAGAGTCTGACACACCCTCCCGCTCCACCCAGAGCGGGTGAAGTTATTTGATGATTACCCATCCAAAAAAACAAGCTATTCTTGAGATAAAGTCAAAATTGTATTTTATGATTATACAATATCTTCATTATGTAAATCAAAGGCGAAATAAACTAATGATCGAGAGCGCAAAAGTGATGAAATTATTAATGGGTGACGTGACTGAAACGAATGGTTTAGCACCACGACAACTGTACTTTTAGTACTACTGTAGTCACAGAAACTTAATGTTTCAATTATTTCAAGCTTTCTCACAATTAGATAAGACATTGACAAAAGAGAGTTTTTTGTGCACGGAGTCTTACAAGTACCTAAACTTGAATTTTACCTCTTTATAATATTAGTTTAAATTGACTGCTTACAAAGGATTTCTTTAAGTTTTCTGTACTACTATTAGTTGAATCTTGCTTTCGTATAGGCTAGAGGCGAACTCAACTAGAAATGATTCCGCCAAATACTCCTTTGCTCTCCATCTATCCAGAAAATAACGGGTATAACAAGTTAATTATCTTGTTACATCAGCCGCGAGAACCTGTCAGTCGGCTTGCTACCCATCGGTAAGCACTGACAGGCAAGCCTGATCACCGCCATTTTATTGACAGCATGATCGCTACCCGCCCGCGAAATTCCTTTGACAAGTCGTTAATTTGTATCACGTAGGTAGGTATGTATGTGGATGGGATGTGGCTTAGTGATGCGTTTAAGATATAATATATGTATATTGATGCGGGGATTTTAAATAATGCGTGTTAATTGGAACGAGTAAGAAGAAAAATTGGACTCACCAGACAAAAACAGTCTCACTGTCTTCGAAAGTCTTCTAGCAGGACGATCCACGTGGCACATTCACAAGCGTTATCCATGCGATCCATGTTAAATCGACCAATTTTCCAACGAATTTCCGAATTTGCATGAAGCGATAGAAATGGCGTGGAGACGCGCATGTGAGACGAAGATGAATTGATAATTGCTTGAGCTTCTATGTCTTCATCCGTTCGTTCGTTCAACCGATGAACTGACTTGGAAGCAAGCGAACGGTCTGAAAACTCAATCGCTGATCGGGTGATGAATTGGCGCGAACAGAGGGTTTTTGGGAAAGTTGATATGTAATATCCATCGTAGATTTTATTGGTCGAGTTATCTGTAGTTTCAGGTTGGTTTCAGAAGGAAGGTAGTCCATGCTAGATTTTGTCTGCTAAGTTCTTCACAATCCCACTGCCCACTATTATGGGGCATATTTTTGTGTCTTGTTTGTGGACAGCAAGAACAAGCACTTGTTAAAGATTATGATTTGTCATTATGATCTCGATAGTATTCTAAAACCCAGCTGGAAGTCAGAGACAGGGAATCGCTGTATAAATATAATATTAAGTATTGACGCTACATAGGTGTGTAAAGAAAGAAAGAATAATATTTTATTTGGGACATGCACAAGAAATACAAAAATAAAAAAAAAGAAGCATTTAAAACTAAACTTCGAATAAACAAAAAACAACAAAGAATATCAATAAGAACGACTTGCGCGATGCCAAAAAGGCTCCTATCTCAGCATAGTGCTGCGATATTTAAAAAAAAAAAATACCGCAGCGCTGGTATTCTGATAGGGCCCGCTGTGATGCCACACCAGTGCCAGTGCGCTGTGATGTGTATAGTCGCGGTCTAAGGTCCGTATTACAGAACGTCACTCAATTCTCAAGCATTACTTAAAACTAGTTTTAACCAATCAAATGGCTTGAATCTAGTTTTAAGTAGTGCTTGAGTATTGAGTGACGTTCTATAATACGGGCCTAAAAATGTTTGTTTACCAATTTTCAAATTAGATTCTTTATTTATCACATTGTGTGTAGTAAAGTCTAAACTGTTATATCTAGATATTTATTACTTTTTAATAGTTGTGAAGACTTTATTAACCCCCGACGCAAAAAAGAGGTTTGTTATAAGTTTGACCGCTATTGGCGTGTGTCTAGCTGTTTGTCTCTGTGTGGCACCGTGGCTCTTAAACGGGTTAATCGATTTGGATGCAATTTATTTGAAAGCACGTTTTCTAGAGGTGGTTTTAGATAATTTTTATCAAAATCGGTTCAGCCGTTTCAAGGTCATCAGCTCTTTTGTTAGCTGCGGTAGGGATGTTAGGCGGATACTGGGTATTTACTTTACTTTCAAAGATATGAGTGACCTACAATTTTAAACACCCATGTATGCTACATAACTATGCAAGATTATGGAATTCTTAGTCTGATGCTGCAGCCAGGATATCTAGCACACTAGTACACTCTTGAAAAAATAATAGCAGATATATCGTGGTTGAATTCGATTTGATCAGTATTTGTAACTCCCGACGGAAAAAGAGGGCTGTTATAATGAGTTTAAAGTGTGTATCTGTGTGTCTGTCTGTGGCATCGTAACTCCCAAACGGCTGGACCAATATAGTTTTTTTTTTTATTTTGTTTGAAAGGTGACTTAATGGAGAGTGTTCTTAGCTATGGTTCAATCATTTGAAGATTATCAGCTCTTTTCTAGTTAATAATTGAATGTGAGCATCTGTGGCACTTGTAACACAGGTTAACCACCTAGCACTAGTGTCAGAGACTTCACACAATTTGTAACTACTTTTTATGTAATAAAGATTATTATTATTATGTCGTTTATTACATTTTTTGTCTTATAAAATATATTTTTAAATTTCTTAGAAAAAATATTAAAAATATATAAAATAGTGGTCCGCCGGTATCGGGAGCAGGGTCCAAGCTACCGGTGGTTAGGGCTCCAGAGACAGGAACCTCCTCACGATGCGAGCCGTATCGAGGAGTACTGCCTTCTGAATCAGGCCCTTAATCCAGCCGTCTAACGCAAGCCTCGAGAGATGATGGTTGAGGCTTCTGGCCATCAGGCCATTGGCCGTAACGACAATCGGCACAATGACAGCCGAGTTCACATTCCACATGTCAACAACCTCGTGTGCTAAGTCGAGATATTTTATTTGTTTCTCTTTCTCAGCTTTCACGAGGTTATCGTCATGTGGAATGGTAACATCGACTATCATTGCGCGGCGCGCTAATCGATCTATCACCACTATATCAGGCTTATTGGCGACAATAGTCCTGTCAGTAATTATAGACCGATCCCAGTACAACGTGACATGGTCATTTTCGAGAACTGGGTCGGGCACATACTTGTAATACGGTACCTCAGAGTTCACAGTTTATATTTCAAAGCAAGTTGCTGGTGAATAATCCTAGCTACACTAGGATAGCACTATCTTATTATTATTATTGTTAATGTAGCGTATGTGGTTTATATTTATCATGCAAAATTAATAAAAATATAAATAAACATTACCACAGGTTTAATCGAGTCAAGATTTGGTATCATATTACTTCAATGATATTAGAACTTAGTAACCTGGAACAGATGCTGCAGAATCACCAGGAATTTGCAGGATACCCAACTTACTTACCAACTTACAGCAGAGGTATCGTGTTTGGACTCATTGGAATTGGTGATCAGGGTCTGATCAGGAAAGAGAAATGACGATAAATTAGTAACTATCTTCACTTTGGAAAAAATACCTACAGGTGCGCAGATTTCGGCGAGGCACGTATCGATTGTAATGTCTCTGACCTACTAGTAATATATAACGTTTACAAAGTAGGTAATAAAAGTTAAAATTTAAATTTAAAAAAATCCCGTTTAACAGAAACATCTAAAAATTAACAAAATAATACATTGGGCCCATTAATTTTATTAAAAGTTTTAGGTAATATTTTGAGCCAAGCGTCGTCGAGCCGGGGGACGGCTATCATTACCTATCTCGATTCTCCGTGAGAACATGGATTCAGCGGCATGGCGAAGAGGGCAAATAACTGATCATAGAACCAATTCAGGACGACGATGACGGCCGTTAGTATCGGCCGTCGTCGTCGTCCTGAATTGCTGCCGCCGCGCAAATAACTGATATGATTCGACATAACGAAGCTTCACACCAACCAGTCATGTTGCTGCTAATATAGTTTACTCTTACGATTAGCAGAGCGTGGATGGGTCCAATTTGTTAGTTCGGATCCTACGGTTACACAACATAGTTACACAAATTATTTTTTATTTTTATTTTTCTCTGACAGCAACGCCAGACACATTTTTTTTCTTATTGCTCAGTCTTTGAATACTGTCGTATACAAACTCCAATACTTGCCTTTATTCGACAGATCTAACTATAAGACCCATTGCATGACAAAGAGATGTGAAGTTCGGACGTGGCAGTGCTTTTGTGAGAATGTCAGCCACTTGATTCGCTGTACCAATTCTTGTATCTTAAATAGTACCTTCAGCCACTAGTTCTCTGACGTAGAAGTGACGCATGCGGATGTGCTTAGTCCGCTGTGAAACTCCGGTTTGTGGGCAAGTCGAACTGCTGCTTCTTAGTCCACACTGAGCGTCGGGTGTATGCGTAAGCTTAGTAAGATCTTGCAAAATTCTCGTTAGCCAAATAAGTTAGAGACTTGTCGCTAAATCAGCCAAGAAATTATTCCACCAGGATAACGACAGACCACTCCTGTAGTAGATCGACCGGTATCTCGATTTTCACTATGATCTGCATTGCTAAAACCTTCTAGCACACCAAGTAAATGATGCGCTTTATACTCGATTCCATAAGAGCTTGTATCCTTGATGTAGCGCATAATCCGTTTTACTCGTAGCCAATCTTCTTTGGTTTGTGATTCCAGTTTTTGAGAAGCAATTCCAACAGCGTAGGAAATGTCCGGACGTATTCCGACCATGAGATATGCGAGAGTACCAACAGCTTCACGGTGTGGAAAGTTTTCCACTTCTGTAGCTTCAGCCTTCCCTGATTGTGAAGGTTCCTTCTCTATAGCTGTACCATCAGCATAACCTTCAGATTGTAGTACATAAATTTCCTCCTTTAGGGTTCCATTGAGGAACGCAGTACAAACATCAAACTGCACTAGGTGAAAGTTTTCCTGCGCTCTAACACTCAACGGAGTTCTGAGCGTTACAAAGCGGGCAAAAGGACTAAACGATTGATCATAATCCTGTCCCTTTATCTGCTTGTAACTTTTGACGACAAAGCGAGCTTTATATTTGTCGACAAAGCCATCTGGATTTCGTTTTATATGTAGAGCCCATTTGCAGGGAAGAGCTTTCTTTCCTTTAGGCAAATTACAGGGCGTCCAAACATTCAGGTCCTTTAGAGATTTGAATTTACTATCCACAGCCTGTTGCCACTCTGTACAATCGTCCCGCTTCATTGCATCCGCGAAGTTTGACGAATAAGCTTCTGTGAAACATTAACGTAGTCATAAAATCTTTTTGGACGTCGAACTTGATTACGGTTACGGAGATTGTATCGTGGCAGTGACTCTTCTACAAACTACTCAGACTTGTGATCATCGTGCTCTTCTTGTAGGTTATGTTCATGGATAAAGTTTTCCACTTGGACGTCTTCCAGATTTTCTCCCTCAAGACTTTGTTCTTGATCAACAGAGGCCAAAGATTCTTCCATAACATGGTGTTGAATTGATAGAGCTGCATCATTTCAGTTATTGCATAGACTTCAGGGGTTTTCATAGACGTAAGTGTTATATTTATAATGTCAAGTCTGTATCAACCGCCTCGGTGCTGACGTTTTCCTATTAAGCTTGTTTTTACATTGACAAAGACGGTGCATTCTTTTGTCGACTATGTGAACGTGCTTTTTGGAATTTTGTCGTGAAGTGCGAAAACTGAAAATAAATTCTTATTTATGGCTGGAACGTATCAGACGTCTGTCAGAGTAACATGTAGTTGTTTCCCTTTTACGGTTGCTTCGAGTATTACAGAACCTTTACCTTTAGCATGGATCGTGTTTTCATTGGCAGTTGCTACCGTACGGAACTCATCAGAACGCTTAAAACTCTGGAACAAATCAGCCCGATTGGTGACATGAGTCGTTGCACCATGTAAAGGTACACATTTTCATATCATGCCTGTACCTATATCGGGCAAAATCGAGTTCTCCGTACAGAAACATTCAATTACTCTTTTCACGGTTAGAGAACCTGACAAAAGGTTTGTCTTCGCAAAACTTAGTTCATATTGCAGCTTTGAGCCTCTGCGGTTTAAATTTACTTTTTTCTAGCTGGCACCCAATATTTTATTCATATTTTTTCTGATTTTTAAGTTTGAATATGACGTAAATTAAATTATAGATAATGAAATGATACTCCCTGTCCTCGACGAAATTCTCCCTATTCTATGCTATATCCTAAACTACTCCATATCCTATGGCGTCTTTCCGTCGACGTGGAAAGAGGCCAAAATCACCCCTTTACCCAAAAATTCTAATCCTGCTTCTTTTTCGGAATACCATCCTATCTCCATCTTGCCTTTTCTCTCCAAAGTCCTAGAACGCCTTGTCCACAATCAGCTTAGTGCATTTCTTTGTAAGAATAGCCTGCTGAATCCTTTCCAGTCCGGATTTCATCCTGGTCACAGCACCGCTACAGCCTTAGTGAACGTTACCGATGACATACGGTTAGGCATGGAGGGAGGAAATCTGACGGTTCTCTGCTTATTGGATTTCAGTAATGCATTCAATATTGTCGATTTCGATATCCTGCTTGGCATACTTCGCTCACTTAACATATCTCCAACGGCGATTGACTGGTTTCGTAGTTACTTGTATGGGCGCCGGCAACGTATATGCATAGAAGAGTCTTGCTCTTCTTTATGTTATACTTCTGCGGGTGTACCTCAGGGTGGCGTTTTATCTCCTTTACTCTTCGCAATTTTATAAATTCTATTTCCGAAAAACTTCTTTCTTCCTGCCACCTTTATGCAGATGATTTGCAAATTTACAAACAAGCTGCATATTCAGATTTGTTTGATGCAATTTATATGATTAACAAGGATATGGTTTCAATTTGCGAGTGGAGTGAAGCACACGGATTGCAGGTTAACCCGTCGAAGACTCAACTCATTGTTGTTGGCAGCTTAATGATAACCTGGTCGCAGCTTCCCCAGATAAAATTTAACGGAATTGCTATTCCGGTAAGCGACAAAGTCAAAAACCTTGGGATTTGGATCGACAAACATCTTTCTTGGGGTCCCCAGCTGCAGGACGTAAGTCGCAAAATTTTCGCATCTGCCAAGTCCCTGAGACGATTGCGGAACTTTCTTCCAACTGCCACTAAAACTGCGCTTGCACAATCTCTTCTACTTCCCATCCTTGACTACGCTGATGTTAGTTATATCGATCTCACTGAGGCACAGCTAGATAACCTTGAGTGACTTCAAAACTTTTGCATAAGATTTATATTTGGCTTGCGCAAATATGATCACGTCTCCGAATTTCGTACAAAGCTCAAGTGGCTTCCCATACGTCTTCGCCGGAATTCTCAAATCTTGTTTCAGCTCTACAGTATTCTGTTCTATCCTAAAACCTCCTCTTATCTTAAGGGACGTTTCAAGTTCCTAAATGACACGCATAATAGATATCTGAGGTCATCGGAAAACTTGAGATTGGAGATGCCGATGCATTCCACCAGTTTCTATGATAAATCTTTTACGGTTCAAGCAGTACGGTTGTGGAATGCCTTGCCCGTGTCGATAAGGCGTGCTCAATCTCTGTCCATTTTTAAAATTATGGTAAAAAAACACTATCTCTCTCCTTAAACATATTTTTTATTTTTCTCTGTTCTTTGCACCTGTTTTGATTCTTAGCGCTAGTTTTATGATTAATTATTATTGAATATATTATATAGATAATTTTATTATATTTTATGTATATATGTATTTGTTGTATATATGTGAATGCTACACCACAGACTACCTGCAGTATTGTCTCTCCTATCCCTCCTAATCCATCCAAAGGTTGTCTTTAAAAGATCGCTTTTAGCGACAAGACCGCCCATTGTGTCACCCTATGTGAAATTTCTACATTTATAGCTGTAATTTTTATGGTGTACATAATAAAGAGTATTCTATCTATCTATCTATAGAAACAAGTCAGTCCTGAAAAAATGCATATTGGAGCAAGACGCGTAATGTGAAATTACAAGCTAGCATAGCTACATATATCCGATAGTTTATTGAATTCTGCAGAGCTGTTACAAATCGTGTGAAATTAAAAGCTAATACATACTTAAATCGTTTATTGTATTCTGCAATGCTGACATAATATTTATTCTCTTTTTCGAATTTGGTATATATTATTTGCACTGTTTTGGCTCGCCCAACGGTAAATTCATCCTTTTCCCTGGTGTAATAGAATACCCTTTCTTATTTGCTGTAGGTATAAGTCCAGTTGAAAACGCCACTTTTGCGGTTCGTTTTACCAGCTGCATTACTTGGAGTTTGAAACCGACGTGTATGTTTCAGTGCGTTGCCTTTGATGCTATCCAGGTGAGCAACGCCTGAAGGTCCAGTTTGCTGTATGTCGTGTCACGAACGGTCGATCTAAGCACTGGATGCAATCCGTCAGGAGTAGCTTATTCTAAACCATCGTACTTGCTTATCGCAGTTACCAGTACTCGTAGATTTTATATTTTAGAATTAGCATTTATGTTATTTTGTAGGGTTCCGTAGTAAACAAGGAACCCTTATAGTTTCGCCATGTCCGTCTGTCTGTCTCTCTGTCCCCACTGTAGCTGAGAGATGCTTAATACTAGAAACCTGTAATTTGGCATTTGGGTACCTCCCTTGCACGTAATGTGGGGATGATATTTTTTTTTCTCGTCTACCCCAAGGTGTGGGGTATCGTTGGATAAGCCGTTCAAAAATATTGCGGGTCTGCGAACGCCACTTTTCGATTCAAGAATCCCCTTGGGTAATATTAAGTATTTTGGTATCACAGGCGGGAGGGACAAACAAAAGTTACACCATATTTCAGGTTATTATTTTGTCCCAGCCTGTGATACCAAAATTCTATAGATTATAATGCTCGTTTTTCTCATTTCACTTATGTGTTTATGCAATCGGGTTTTTTTGTTATTTAAATAATTTGTTTTATTTGAAACTTTTTGGTTTTATTAATATATATGTATGTATGGAATCGACTCATTACTAGCTTTTATTTTATATCAATATTGTTGTAATTTATTTAAAAAAAACCTTCCCTTCCGTTTTTTTTATTTGCAGATGCAATATATAAATATTATATAGCCTACGAGTATGTCCCTCCCACAATGAAGATGAATCTAACGACACCTCGTAGGTTAAAATCCATGAAGCCGTTTAGGCTATAGAGCGTGCCAAAGAAATAGACATACATACATACATACATACATACATACCTACTGGGGCAGTCGGGTAAAAAAAACGGCTGTCTGTGATATCGTAGCTCCCGAACGAAAGAACCGATTTTGATTTAGTTTTTGTGTTTGAAAGGTGACGTAGTCCAGAGTATTCTTAGCTTTATTTAATGAAATTCGTTTCATACAAATAACGCGTATTTTTTTTTTTTTTTTGAGGGTGGGAAATCATCAAATAACTTCTCCCGCTCTGGGCGGAGCGGGAGGGTGTGTCAGACTCTTACTGACTAAAACCCACCCGTATTCCTTCCTGTTGCCTGTGTTGCTGGGGCCTCGTTGACCCATAAGTACCTTCCCGCGACCCCGGCAGGCATCGGCCCTAGTGGACCCCTACTTTTGTGCTGACGACATCTCTTTGAGGCGCGCGTGGAATACGACATGCCGTCGACCCGGGCCTGGTCCTTACCGGACGGTGAGCTACCCATTGCTCACCGTCCGCAAGCCCGCGCACGGTGGCTTGAAATCCGCCCGAGATTCCCGACGCCCAGGGCGTCTCCTGCGGTGGCTAGGGGCGAGAGGGCGCGAAACGTGCCTTTCCCTCAACCGTCCCGCCTCCTCCTTCGCGAGCATTACTGCTTCGCAGAAGGAGGTAACGGCTGCCCATGCCCTCTCGCTCCGTACCATGGCCTGAACCAGGGCCGGACGCGAGAGGTCTCTGCCGCCGATCGACTCCACGAGGACACGGCAGTGCTCTGCCCAAGCCGGGCAGACCTCCACCGTATGCTCCACCGTGTCCTCCGGGCGATCCACACAGTGGTGACACCCGGAAATAACGTGTATGAAGTGAGAATTCTTATGAATAAACTAAAGGAAAAAAAAAAATAAAAATTACACAATAGAGACATTTATTATCAATAACACAATAGAGGCATTTATTATCAGTAAGTCACCAATCATGTTCCAACATGAGCCTGAGAATATTTTCATCACACCTACTCGTAATGGGTTATTTGATCCCGCATAATTGTGGATCATGTAGGTCATTTTCGCCCATGGGCAGAAAACGTAACTTTACCACCCATGGGATGTAATGTAATCGACGCATTTGCTTGGTCGTCTAACATTACTTCACGCTAAAGGAAGCCTAGAAAAATCTATTAGGCTACGATTTTTTTTTCTTATATTTGATTTTAGCGTGCGGTTTTGGTAATTAGGTTTTAGTTTGGCCATAAAACCACAATGTTGAAGTTCATTAGTCTAAAAAAATCTAGTAAGCTACGTTTATTTTTCATTTTGATTTTGACGTTAGGTTTCGGTAAATAGGTTTTAGTTTTGCTATAAAGTCACAACGTTGAATGTGTTTGTTGGTCGCAACTGACAGTAGCTAAATAGAAGACGCGCAAAAAAACTTACTTGTGTGACCCACAATCGGCGCCATGATTGTTTCTTGTTGTATGCATGAAATGTTTGATTGAATATTTTTGTTTCCTCGTATGTGTAAGGAAAAGCACTATGTGATGAATCGAACCCGAAAATATGTAGTATACCGCTCCCTGGTGTGGTTTACAACCCTCGCCTATGGTTTGGGCCGTAAATGCACAATCATGAATACACCTTTGACCTCTTGTAACACAATGTACTATTAAATGAAGACACCAACGAACAGTATTGCGAACCAGAAATAAAACGAGTATGTTAAAAATCAAAGACAAAATCAAATTGAAAGAAAACAAAATCGTAGCCTACTAGATTTTTGTAAAAGTAATGTTAGACGACCAATCAAATACGTCGATTACATTACCTCCCATGGGCGATAATGTAAAATTATCGCCCTAGGGCAGAATATCATACTTTTGCCCCTATTATGGGGGATCGAAATAACCCTTTACGAGTAGGTGTGACGAAAATAATTTTACCTGTCTCCTTCGTCATATAATTGGTTTGCATTGTTGCACATTGGGTTCATTGGGTGATGATAACATTTTATATCCAGTGAAACTGAATAAAATGCCGTTTTGTATGAAGACGTAATACTGCTTTACTTATGTTTACTGTGACAGCTCTATGTTGTGGCATGCCACGATACAGCGGCACTGCGTGCCATTGGCCTAATTGATTTACTCTTATACCTATCTATATCAAATCTAGTTATAAGTACCTACGTAGATAAATGTGTAATTAATTTAAAAAATATTTTTTTAATAATTATTTATTTATTTGTTATTTTCACTAAAAATGTCAGCACAATGTATTTTCTTAAGAAATAAATGACTCAGATTTTTGACACTAACCGCATAGAATGTGGTTTCTAACTTGCCAACGATAATTCGTACGTGTCTAATTATAGTAACAAACTATAGATTTGCTGCATGAGTCTATAGCTTGTTACTGCGTCGCTGAGTTGTAATGCCACCCGGTCGTTTGGAATTTATACCTTGTTGCCACTATACACGTACGAATTTACGTTGGCAAATTCGAAACGAAAGCACTTAGTTTCGCGTTCTGGCGAAGAAAGGTACCTAGGTAAGCATATGCAGCTGGTAGTTAGGTACCTACTTAGGTACGCATATTGTTTACACGTACGTGTATATTTTTTTCAAAACGCTTGATTGATTGTTACTGATAAAATTTTATAGGTAGTATCTACCTATACTACCTATAAAATTTTATTAGTAACAATCAATCAACTAACCATTCATTCTTTGTATTCTCCTCTTGTATTTTATTTTCAAATTTCGCTTAAATAGCGTCTTTTTTGTATACCCACCCATATTGATTTTATAATTAAATATACGTTAATAACACAAATATTCCCTATGTATTATTACTACTAACTAACTTCATAGTAAAAACTACTATAATATTTACACACACACATAACTATTGAAATCAACAAAATAAGTATGTTACCTACATACTTATTTTGTTGATTTTAATAGTTTGTTTACAATATCTTCTAATGGTTATGTCATCAACAAAAAATCAGTGAAAAAGTGGTACAGGTCCGCTTAGCACTGCGTCTCGTCCCGCACTGTTTTTTTAGGCGACATGCGACAGAGGGGTTGCTCACGCGATTCAGTGTCGATTTATGTAAAAAATAATGACTAGAATTAACCAGTAAAGTTATATAAAAAAATAAGCCGAAGATTCCCTAGGCATTGTGTTGTGTAATATCATGATGACTGTAAAAAAAACTAGCGATTAAGGCGCTGACAAGACCCAATTGACCAAAATAGGCTTCTCTTAAGAAAGAAAATTGCCAAATCTGTATAGTTTGTGGTAGCGGAAAAAATATATATTAATTTTGAACATATTTCCCAGAACTTGGTTGTTACCAAAACACGTTTAAAAAAAAAATCTCGATACAAACTAACGTTAAACTAACCTCTTACCTTGAGTTCTAATCCAAAATATCTGTATTAAATATCAACATAAATTACGTATTTAATTAATAACAAGTACGTCTTATGCTAATGCAGAACTTGGTTGTTTTTAATTTTCGATTACTCAACTCAATTCTGAGTAAATAGATAATTACTTCATATTTTGCAATAAATTACAAGCGTTTTCTCGTCGCGCTTCTCTTTCTTTTCTATGCAATCTGACAGTGACCGCGGTTTAGGTGTTGTCAGCGTCTTAATAGTTTAGAAGAAAAAAGGTTTTATATTTCTAAAACAGGGGTTACTTTGCCTGTATATTAATGATATTTAAAATAGATTTTTAATTTTTTTAAAGTGAATGGGACATGTTTTGTATTGATTAACATATATTTTTTTAAGATTATTTCGGTACGGGTTATGGAGAAAAACGGTTTTAATCTTCTTCAGTTCCGCACAATTTACATATACCACGGCCTTAATAATAAACTATCCGCGCGATGTGCCCTGATGGGATGATCCGCCTATTGTGTAGGATCGATGGAGTGGTTTCTAATCTAGCAGCAATATGATTCAGGAGAACTAAGTTTACTTGGCTGATTCGCTCTCAAGTTATTGGTGCAGCATTCTTGAAAATTCAGCAGGAACCTTTTAAGCTTCTTTTTTAATAATATATTTATTTACATAACCAAATTACGAGATGATTATTAACATTGACTAAATTAAATTAAAACTAAGTTAAGCTTAAAAAAGGCCCTCGGGGCATTGTACCGAGGATGCTGGCGGCATTTCCTCGCTGAATTGCAATGCTGATGCGTTGCGTGAGAAAGCCGCCAGCTTTTCGGTCACCAGTTACATCAACTAGACGTTTCGCGATTTCCGCAAATAACTTATCTCGGTCTCGATGCCAAAGGGCACAAAGTTGTACTCTCTGCCAAGGCCTCCATATTTAATAACTTTCAGATTTTCGGCATTTTCTGCCGCTGCACCCGCTTTAGAAGTAGTCCGTTGGAGGTGGGACGGTGCCAGTGTGTCTACACAGGTAGCGTCCCACACAAGCATCCGTCCCAAACTCCACGGGACCAAAGACACACCATCAGGTCTTTTGCCATCATCTCTGACAATGCCAGTCGGCTCAAGAAGAGCAGGCACATTGATGCTGGCAAGAGACCGGCGGATTATGTCATTAAGTGTTGCATGTCTTGAAAAGCGGCCTGCACTTTTTTGACAACAAAGTCCGTGGTGACCCAGTCGGTCCACGTCCGTGCCACAAGGGCATGTGTGTGGAGTGCATACCGTGACCCCAAGCCGCAGACCAGTCGCCAGACGAAGCGAGGTCGGATCCAGGAAGGTACCGGTATATGGAGAAGGATGGGCATGTAGCCAAAGACCGGCCTCTCTGGTTCCGACCGCCAAAAGTCTTGCGCGATCCGGACCTGAACTGCGGCTCAGAATCGATTTGTATGTTAAATCGCAAAAAATATCGTCCCAGCTCCTCTGAGATTTTAGGTTGTCTGGAAATTCTTTACTCGGGCAAGCAATTTGAAAAGCATTCTTGGCATCCTCCAAGCCCGCAGTCTCATAGTTTGTGGGCAAAGCCCTTAGGACATTACCTATGAGACGTGACGTGCTATGGGTGGACGACAAAAAGGCTGGGGAAGCAACACTCGAAATTTTGCGGATTCCTAAACCGCCAAACCGAATACGGAGGGATGCTTGTAACCAAGATGGTTCATTGAGCTGAATATTTAAAATCGTTTCTAAACTAGTTTTGACTAAATCGTCGATTGGTGAAAGCAAATTTGGATGTTTCCAAAAAGGGCTACAGCGAAGCACATAAGTAAATTTAGGGACAAAAAGGCAAAACTTTAGAATTATAAGAGCATAATGAGGACTGATTCGAGTAAACAATTTGCGTGACTTTGGAATTTAGAAATAGTGTTAGTAATATAATCAGGAAAAGATTCTTCAAAGATGGGAGAACCCAGGAGGCAAATTGACTTTCTGTCTACTATTTTGATATTGGGTGCCAGAAAATTTAATTTGGATTTTAAATTATCCAAACCGTAAGAAGTGTTTTGAATAAAGAGTTCAAATTTGCTAAAATTTAATTCTAAACCAATATTTTCGAAATTTGTTTTAATATCTGATAAGTCAGATAACACAGTGTCCACATCGCCTCCCAGGGTTCCGTCATCCAAATACCAAACGTTAAATTTTGATTTTAAAAAATTAATTTTAAATTAAGCTTCTTATTTAGTTGTTTGATTGCAATAAAGCTTTTAGAAACTGATGTATCTTAAAATAGGGTGTGTAATATATAATAACAGATAGTATAATATCACTTGAAATAACGTGCACATGATATAATTTTCATATGCTATAAAAACTAATAACCTAATTTTATGTGATCTAATGTTACATTTCATGTAAACTTCTTCATATACTTACTCATTTTCAGCCAGAATTATGTAATGAATAAGTAAATATCAGGAAATATCATACTGTTATAACCTCATCTAACCCAAATGATTGACCAACAATAGAGCGGATCTGGTGATCGGCGGCCATTGCCGCAACACGCTCGCTTCGCTCGCTCGCCTTCGCGCGCTATTGGTCACTGTTCTAACCTAACCTAATCCCATACGGATAAGGTTAAGTTAGTTTATTCACCAACCATAGAGCCATAGAACCACAGTATGTAACTGCATTTTTATTATTGTTACGGTACGACACATACATTTTTCCGCACGTTGTCGCTCACAAATCCAATAAACTTTATTGTTCACTTGCCTATTTTTGTTGTAAATGTATCCATTTACTCAAAGTTTTTGTCCACCTTTGCAGCTTTTGAATGTACTGCAATTTATAGTACCTAGTCGTTTTGATCACCAAAACAAATATCGAGATCACAATAGTGTTGACATACAATAAATATTTTTGCTGTATGACAGTAAGAAAAATAAAAATATTCATCTACCATCCTCCCGCATAAAAGCAATTATTAGCAGCGATAGTTGTTAGGCGCGTTTTTGCTAGCACGAAAATGGCAGGCGTTTATAATCCAATCATTTTTTGCAAAAATATACAAAGTAAAGTAGACGTTTCAAAATTATATTAAACGTTACTATAGAATTTTA
Organism: Atethmia centrago; assembly: GCA_905333075.3. NCBI lineage: Eukaryota > Metazoa > Arthropoda > Insecta > Lepidoptera > Noctuidae > Atethmia > Atethmia centrago. The sequence continues at coordinate 10,860,304 of HG995386.1, read as the reverse complement.
ATATTATACTAACTCAATACTATACTAACTGAATATTAGTTCAAATGTGCATTATAAAAAATGTTTATTAAACCATATAAAATTAGGTAAACTGAAATTATATCAATAATTCGTTGTATCATTTCATGCTTATACAAAAGAAAAAAGTATATTAAATGAAATTAGGTCATGTGATCATTAGAACTTTTGTTATTATATCAAATGGTACGCACCCCTTAAAATACTCGTATGCTTAAGTCTAGGTCTTTAAGGTGTTTGGTATTGTTTTATGGCAAAATTTGCTGAGCTTGGAACTGAACAATAAATCACACTGTTTAAATCCCAGAGTATTTTAACTTGCGTCGAAGGTACAACAGTTGTGATTTGCATAATCCTTACATCATCAATTAACGCCAGTCCACATAGTGTAAGTGTTATGTTATTAACGTAAATAAATAACAGTCATAAAATCACACCAGCCCCGAATGGATAGCCGTTCAGAAAGCTTTTCCTAGGGAAACTGGGTTATTATTAGATATTGTCAGACAGGGCAGAGGCAATACTACATAATACTGGAAATATTTTACACGATGTTTTACTAATTTAAAAACCACAGCCAGTCTAGACATTAGATTACTTTAAAGAATTGCCGTTGTTCGGTGAGTGTTTGTCTCGCACGGGCGTCGATATCCTTAATCAAGCATCTCAGCTGCAGCTAAACTGATCATTCCATTATACCGTGATTGAACACTATTATGCACGATCACCCAAACTGTCTGTAATCCGTTGGGAACCTCAACCGAGAAACTAATTTTGATTAGCACATCCTCACTAGATGCATAGACGTTGTATGAAAGCCTATTGTTCCAGATCGATGAAGTAGACTTTATTTAAATTATTCTGTGCTACTAAGCGAATAAATTGGTCTAGGATTACCAACACTTTTTACACAGCGCCAGCACTTAAAGAATTTCGTCTTGTATTACTTTCTCCTATCGTACTATTTAAGAATGTCTCATGCAGAATGCCGTGCTTAAAATATTTGCCAGTGAGAATGTGGGAGCTGTGCTGATTACGTAGAATTTTTGTCCCGATTTTTAAATGTCTTAGATATGTTTCTACAATAGTCAGCAGCATGAATGTCATCAGAGGGGCAATTCCTGTATTTTTAAGAACGGTCACATTCTAATATCAGCCTCAATTCGCCAAAAATAGCTCTAATTTCCGTACATTTTTTTTATTGTCATTTAGATGAGTTTGCGACTAGATTTGGGAATTGACCTTCAGCAGGGTAATTACGACAATTGATCGCAATGGGTTTTATTTCGACAGTTCACCCACGTTCATTGCATTATTTACGTTGTTGAGCAGACGAATTTTTCAAACCTATGAAGCAATGGATTAGCAATATCCTTCAAAACTCTAGGATTGTGATTCAAACTGTGTTACGCAATTGACTGTGGTGTTTAGTCTCAGATTAATCAACAGAAGTCATATTTAAGTCGACCCACAGTATTCTCTATTAACATAATAGGTTACCTACATTTGAATCTGCATTACTTTTTTTTTTTTTGAAGGTGGGAAATCATCAAATAACTTCTCCCGCTCTGGGCGGAGCGGGAGGGTATGTCAGACTCTTACTGACTAAAACCCACCCGTATTCCTTCCTGTTGCCTGTGTTGCGGGGGCCTCGGTGACCCATAAGTACCTTCCCGCGACCCCGGCAGGCATCGGCCCTAGTGGACCCCTACTATATGTGCTGACGACATCTCTTTGAGGCGCGTGTGGAATACAACGCGCCGTCGACCCGGGCCTGGTCCTTACCGGACGGTGAGCTACCCACTGCTCACCGTCCGCAAGCCCGCGCCTACGGTGGCCGGAAATCCGCCCGGGATTCCCGACGCCCTGGGCGTCTCCTGCAGCGGCTAGGGGCGAGAGGGCGCGAAACTTGCCTTTCCCTCAACCGTCCCGCCTCCTCCTTCGCGAGCATTACTGCTTCGCAGAAGGAGGTGACGGCTGCCCATTCCCTCTCGCTCCGTACCATGGCCTGAACCAGGGCCGGACGCGAGAGGCCTCAGCCGCCGATCGCCTCCACGAGGACACGGCGGTGCTCTGCCCAAGCCGGGCAGATCTCCACCGTATGCTCCACCGTGTCCTCCGGGCGATCCACACAGTGGTGACACCCGGACGTTTCTTCCCGCCTTATCCGACACAGGAACCTCCCGAAGCTGCCGTGTCCGGTGAGGACCTGCGTCAGGCGGAAGGTGAGGACGCCGTGGCGCCTCTCCAGCCACTCCTCAAAGAGGGGACTTATCGCCGCAATCGTGGCGTGCCCAGCACTGGGTTGCGACAACCGTAGAATCTGCATTACTTAACATTAAAATTTGTAGAAAATATACAGCTATTTTATACAGTGTTCATATCGTCGCTTAAGTTCTAACACCGCGGAAGTAATTTTTTTGACAAAATACGTATTGTATGTCATTCGATAGAGAATCGCAAGGCGCATCGTTTGACGAATCAAACACGAGAGTTTGAACACCAATGGTGAGTCGTTATTCAAAAAAGAAAAACACCGCGTGTGTCAGTGTTGTACAGAACGCCACAGCAACAGCGCGTAAGTCGGTTTTATTCCATAGTTAGACGTGTTACGACAAGTGCTCCGGATAATTTCATAAAAATTAAGGTAAATATGATTCATATTGGTTTCGTAATAGTTTTATTAGCTTATCTACATAATTTAAATTATTTATTAAGTGTTATTTTTCCGTTTTTACTTATATTTAAAACAAAAAAAGTACTTAAAATTACGTAATGAGTTACGCGGTGTTACAATCAACTTGTAAAATGACTTGCGCGGTGTTTTATGCTGATTTTAATACCTATTATTTTTATCTTGTAGGGATTAAACACCATGGATCAATCCAGTGATGATGAAGACGTTCTTCACTTGTGCAATGAACTAGGCATAAAATTACAAAAGAAGGTTAAACGACAAACAATGAATATTGAAAATATTGACATAAATAATCTGCCCGTCATATTAGCAGCTGAAGAGATACAGTCTGAAATTCACGCACCTCCTTTAACACAGCCTCTTGAAATTTACAGCAACTACCTTTCTCTACCCTCCTTGCCTCATACACCTATGTCTGCACTGACAGATGTACCAGAGTCGTATAAAGGTCTCTCTGAGTTTTTGGCCATTGGAGATGCAACTGAACCGCACCTCCAAACGTATAATGTATTCAATACTGCAACAGTTGATGTAACCTCCTCATGTATGTCCACAACGGTTGAAACATCGAAAGTTGTATCCGTTGATTCTGTATCTTTGTCGACGCCGCCAGTTGATAATTATACAATATGAAATTGAAGGTCATTTACAAATTTCGCTTGCCGCGGTTGGTCCGTGGATGGATGACCATCTTTACATACCAAGACCCCCCCTTGCCTCGGAAAGCACGTGAAGCCGTTGGTCCCGGCTGTCATTTGTAGATCTTTGTTACGGGTCGTCAGAAGCCCGAAAGTCTTACCAAGGGGTATCGTGTTGCCCAATAAATAAGTTGTGGAGGTCAGATAGGCAATCGCTACATGTAAAATACTGGTATTCAGCTGCATGCGGTTAGTCTGGAAGCCGACCCCAACATAGTTGGGAAAAGGCTAGGCAGTGTATGCCTACCACAAGTCTCTGGCAACAGAGCCTTGTGCGTAACAGCATCACCAACCCGGACAAGGACCAACTACAACACAGACAGAGAGTGACGGGGAAGGAAGACGGACCTGGCAGCTCAAACACTTTCCCGGCCGATGGAGTACGCATGCTGTACAAGCGCGGAAAAATCATGGCTCGAGGGAAGAAAGTAGGCGACCGAAAGCGCAACACTCGCGAAGGCTCTGGCCAGCGCGAAGAGCGATCGTACGCCGAAGAGGTAGTACGCGACCAGCCACGTGTACGCGAAGGGGCAACCCAGCGCGGAAAACGGCCGGACGCGGAATCACGTAACCAGCCGCAAGTACGCGAAGGGAAACCCAGCGCGAAAAGCGGCCGGACGCGGAACTATGCGGGCGAGGGCAAGTACGCGAAGGGGAAACCCAGCGCGAAAAACCTCCGCACGCGACTGAGCCTGCCGGGGACGCCAGCCGACCCCAGGACACCGACTTGACCCACGACCGACCTCGACCCCAAAGGAAGAGGGGTAAGCGCGCTGGATCCTCACGCCAACCGCTACCGGCGAGAAGCACCCAGACGGGTACCTCCGATCCGCAGCCTGGACCAAGCGGTACAGGGCCGGTGAAGAGGGAGCGCCCCGACGAATCGGCCTCACCGAGCACGCTTCAGGGGGACGCCAAACGCGTGAGGGTCCACTCCGCCCAGGGAGTGCAGAGGACCTACGCGCTGTTACATCCCTAGTTTGTAATAGTAAATGCTGACAACAATGCTTAGTCAGCACCAGGCATTCTAGATCATGATTGCCCACAGGCTTCCAGCCAGTTCGGGTTTGGCATTCAAAGAGTTGGGACGTTTTACCGAGTTTTCCCCAAAATACATTGTCCTTGTTTAGGAAACAAAATAAACCTTTTTTAAAAAGATTCGGGACTTTTCCTTTCTAACATTTGGTGGCAGCGGTGGGATAAGACATCCCCAGTGTCCTTAAAACGGTAAATACGTCGCCGGAAATAAAATCTGTGTGTGTCTGTGTTCCCAAAAGTGCCCAGTGATTGTGTCGCCTAATAAGCACCCCAACCTGAACTCATCACATCGAAGGTCGTTACCATTCGACCTGGTCCAGAGCTACATATCGCCCCGGGTCCACTGCGTAGTAAGTGGTACTGCGTTGTTGGGTAGCACTTGCTGCACCCAACTATACTGTATCCAGCGCCGACCTGACGGTAGCCGTCGGCTCCTCATCCATACGTCTAAGGTAGACGAAATCCAGAATGAAGAATTCCTACGAGTTGTTCCTGTAAGTCCAGATTACTCTATCCTGTGAAATTTGTGTGTGTTCTGCGTTAAGTGTGCGTACCTATACCGTGTTATAATCCCGTGTGTTAATATAGGTGAATACTAATTCTAAGATTAATTTTAAAACATTAATAACTAGATTCAAGGTAACTTGATAAGTAGCTTACGCTTCGATCCCAGTTGTCCTCATCAGTTGCGCATAACTTACACATCCGCAGCCCACGCAATTCTCAGAACTAAATAACTTTTTAACCATACCAGTAACTTATCATCACGCCGGTAATTCCAGAAGGGTTAAGCAGAGGTTTTAGTATTCCTTATTAATTTACAAAACAAAATGTCTAAATCCGAATCTAAAAAAGACATTAAAGGTGAAGAGGAAATCCCATTAAGTGTTGTGCTAAAATTTATTAAACCATTTAACGGCGATAGAGACAAGCTCACAGCTTTCCTTAGAAACTGCGATAGCGCAATATCCTTGGCGTCTTCCCAACAAGAAGACGTTGTTTTTAAATATGTATTAAGTCAACTAGAAGGCAAGGCTGAGACCGCGTGCTCTATTAAAGATTTTGAAACATGGCCATCACTTAAAGAATTTTTGAAAAATCAGTTTGGTGAACGTAAACACTATGCTCACCTGCTCACTGACTTGCAAGACTGTAGGCAAGGAAATCAAGAACCTGTTACCCAATTTTCCCTGAGAGTAGAAACCTGTTTGCAAAAACTTCTTACAGAAGTTACGGTTTCCAATACGAGGAAGATCCAACTTCCTGGTAGATTAGCCGCGATGGAAGACCTCGCTCTCCATACATTTATATTGGGATTAATCCCTAGAATCGCTAACATTGTGAGATGTAGAGATTACAAAACATTAAATGATGCCATTAATGCTGCGATATCCGAAGAGAAAATACAGCAGTTCTCTTATCGCAATTTCAACAGGCAAAAAGCTACTGAATCCGTTAAAAGAAGCGAAATAAACAATACACCTCAAGCAAAAGTTTTTATTAGAAGTAACAATGGTCAACCCAGTATTTCCTCCAATGATTCTCTTTTCTGTAGATATTGTAAAAAGACAGGACACATTCTTGAAAACTGCAAACTGCGTGATTTCAACAATAAAAAATTTTCAAATGGCCCTCAGCCATTTACTCCTTTTAGACCTTCGCCCTTTAATGACAAACAAACAGTTGTTAAGCCAGGATCTCGTGTAAACTTCACTGATAATTGTGAAGAGGAGGGTAGGGATGAAGTAGATGAATCCGTTAACGATACAAATTTAAACTAAAAAATGTCCCGTTTAAGTATCGCACGGGGCAAACCCCTTTTAAACAAGCCGATACTACCCTTATTAAAATCAAGACCAATGGACAGGGTAACCAGCCCCAAACTCGCGGTCTTTCCAAAAGTAGGACCACGCCGCAGGGTAACCAGCCCCATAAGGAAGGTCTGAACTCTTTTAATAGTAGGACCACGCCGCAGGGTAACCAGCCCCATAAGGAAGGTCTGAATTCTTTTAATAGTAGGACTACGCCGCAGGGTAACCAGCCCCATAAGGAAGGTCTGAATTCTTTTAATAGTAGGACTACGCCGCAGGGTAACCAGCCCCATAAGGAAGGTCTGAACCAACATTCCAATTGTAAACCTGAAAAAGAAGTTAAAATATATGAAATCCTTACCCGAAAAAGATTTTTACCCTTTATTAAATTACGAACATTTGTAAATAAAAATCCACTTACCTTCTTGATAGACTCAGGAGCGTCGCTCTGTGTTCTGAAAAATAAAAGTATAACAAGTACTGTACAATTAGAAGATAGTGTTGTTACAATTAAAGGAATAGATTCCAAAAAAGAAACTATGAAAAGTGTGGGAAGTTTTAAATTACAACTACAGTTCAATGAAAAACTAAGTATAACTCATCCTTTCCAAATATTTGACGATATAAACTTACCTTACGATGGTATAATAGGTACCGACCTGTTCACAAAACATAAGTGCCGCATTGATTATCAGACGGACTGCTTAGTAATAAATAACTATAACATTAAATTATCCTTCGATGAACCATCATATGTCATTGAGCCCCGTACCGAAACAGTAATAGAGTGTTCTGTGAAAAACCCTGAATTGAAAGAGGGAATAATATTAGATCAACATATTTCCGATTCCCTTCTTATATCAAATTGCCTTGTTAAAGTAAAGAACAATAATAGAATTAATTTGACAATTGTCAATACATCTGATAAACCAATTAATTTAAATGCTAATCTTATGCTTACCTTAACTTCACTAGACCTTACTCAGTGTAATATAATACAACATAATAGACTAATTAATAGCATTGAAAGGTCCCGGCAATTGACCGAACTACTGCGAACATCTCATTTAAATCAGGAAGAATTACATTATCTTAGTGAAATCTGCCATCAATACTCTGATATATTTCATTTACCAGGAGACCAATTAACCTGTACAGATGTAATTCAACACGAGATAAAAACTAATTCCTCACAGCCAATTAATATTAAATCGTACCGATTCCCAGAAATACACAAGGAAGAGGTAAATTCCCAAATAACTAAAATGTTAGATCAGCAAATTATTAAACCATCAAAATCCCCATGGTCATCCCCTATTTGGATAGTGCCTAAAAAGGATGACTCCACCGGGCAAAAGAGGTGGAGAATTGTTATAGACTATAGAAAATTAAATGATGTTACCATTGGTGAAATTTACCCAATTCCCCAAATTAATGAAATCTTGGACCAGTTGGGTCAAAGTAAATACTTTACAACTTTAGATCTAGCTTCCGGTTTTCACCAAATTAAAATGTCTCCGGAAGACGCCCCAAAAACTGCATTCAGTGTACCCCAAGGTCATTTTGAATTCAAGCGGATGCCGTTTGGTTTAAAAAATGCGCCCGCTACTTTTCAGAGAACAATGAACACTGTCTTGTCTGGATTACAGGGCGTTCATTGCTTCGTGTATTTAGATGACGTAGTCGTATACTCACATGATTTATCCTCACATATCCAAAAACTTATCCTTGTCTTTGAAAATTTGAGAAAATTCCGCCTTAAACTTCAGCCGGACAAATGTGAATTCCTGCGAAAAGAAGTTGCCTACTTAGGCCATGTAATAAGTAGTGAAGGCGTTAAGCCTAACCCTGACAAAATAAAAGCTGTCGTGAATTTCCCTATACCAAAATGCGTTAAGGACATAAAATCATTCTTAGGTTTAGCGTCATATTATAGAAGATTTATACCAGAATTCTCAAAATATGCAAAGTCCCTTACTGCCCTTCTAAAAAAGGATATTAATTTTAACTGGACCAATAACCAACAATTATCGTTTGAGCAACTGAAAAAGAAATTGGTAACTGCACCAGTCCTTATTTACCCTGATTTTACCAAACCTTTTATTTTAACTTGCGATGCGTCAAATTACGCAATTTCAGCTATATTATCCCAGGGTGTAATCGGAAAAGATCAACCAATCGCTTTCGCGTCAAGGACACTTAATAAGGCAGAATGTAATTATAGTGTCACAGAGAAAGAATGTCTGGCTATTGTGTATGGAACTAAAACATTTCGTCCTTATCTTTTCGGCCGTCAGTTTAAAATATTAACAGACCATAAACCCTTAAATTGGCTTCTTAACTGCAAGGACCCTGGATCTCGATTAATCCGCTGGCGCCTTAAACTAGAAGAATTTAATTATGAAATTCAATATAGGAAAGGTAAGACAAATACGAATGCTGATGCTCTTTCGCGGTATCCAATAAACCCTTTACAAAACATAGAGGAGACTCAGACAAATAATACACCACCTAATCCTGAAAATGTCTCCACTAACCCTGACCAAATACTTACCGATGATGCACCTCCTTCGCAGTCATCGCCGCAATCAAATCCTGGAAGCTTAGACTTACCTGACGATTTTGTCCACCCTGAAAACCTGGAACTCCCTGATGACTTTAATATACCTACACCACAATCCAGTGAAGTCATTGACGATGACGACACTTATTCTAAATGCCTTAAAACTATAAACAACAGATTAGCGACATTTAACACCAAAATCCTTGAACATAACGAAAACCTTTTAAAAACAAAATCAAAACATATTGTGATACCTACCTCAATTGACTTCGACGAGTCAAACCGTTATATAACTGAAATTATCAGTAATATGACTGAAAGCAAAGAGTTCCAAGCATTAGAGAGAACCCTGTATTCATTCTTGACATCTGAAAAAGAAAATATTACTTATTATTTATTATTCATTAAAGTGTATTATTATGAAACAACTACTTACGATGATATTTTTAAAAGCCTGAAAAACTTAAAGAACTACTTTTTATCTGTAAATATAAATGAGTTTAGTATCACAGATTTCAGAAATCCGTTTGATAACCATAACTTCATAAAGATAAATAACATAATCACGTACCTATTTCATAATACAAATATAACCATTAATATTTACAAAAATATTATAATGTATCCGACTATGAGCGAAATCGCTAAAATCATGCGTGAAAATCACGATATCCCTATTTCTGGTCACTTAGGTTCTAACAGAATGTTAAAAAGAATCCAAGAAAAATACTACTGGCGAAATATGCGCAGTGATATTGAAAACTATGTCCGTAAATGTGTACCATGTCAAGCTAATAAAGCACTACGTCAAACTAACCGTGCACCGATGCAGATCACCACAACATCAACACAACCGTTTGAACGCGTTGCATTAGACATTGTAGTTGGTAATGCTAAATTAAAATTTATTCTAACATTGCAAGATGACTTGACGAAATATTCAGCTGCCTATCCTATCCCTAATGCTACCGCAGAAGAAACGTCTGAATGTCTGATTCATTTCATCGCTCAATTCGGTATTCCAAAAACAATCCTAACTGATCAAGGCCCGAATTTTACGGCCGAACTATTTAAGCAAACTTGTAGCTTTTTAAAAATTAAACAGCTCTGGTCCACCCCTTATCACCCACAAACACAGGGAGCCCTAGAAAGGAGCCACTCAACTTTAAAAGAATACCTTAAATCTTTTGTAGATGAAAACCAAACTAATTGGCCTCGATATGTCTATACAGCCATGCTCACCTATGGCTGAGCATGCCCCCCCCCCCCCCCATGGAACTTCACCCCTTATGAGCTAGTATTCGGTCATAAGGCTCTTATACCCTCATCCATTTATGACTCCGCCTTAGAATCTACATACAATAATTATGTTCGGATCTTACAACAACGTCTACGAATTTCCAGGGAGAAAGCTGTAGAAAATATATTAAAATCAAAAATAACTTCCAAAGCTTATTATGATAAACACACTAAACCAACAAAGTATAAAGCAGGTGATATGGTATACATGAAAAATCACTTACGACTTCGTAAAGCTTTATCACCCATCTGGAAAGGTCCTTATAAAGTAATTCGAGTAAATGGAAATAACACACTTACATTATTAATAATCCGCCGGCATGTAAAACACCACTATGATGAAGTTAAACTTGCTGAAACGAATAATTAGTTTTATTATACTTACTATGTTATATTTAGCTACGTAGATTAGTTTTATAACCTAGAATATTATTTCAGGATCGCCTCGGCGTGTATCTTCGTTATCTCAGCAGACATTATAGAACCCATTAAAGAAAGTACTGGAATCTATTTTGACCCGGTGGGAACCTTGAAAATCTCTAATAATTATCTTCACATGTTAGTCCCGATCGATATTGGGTATATACAACCTCATATAGAAAATATTAAGTCTGCCTTAGGAACTGCTAGATTTCTTTGCCAACAGAACGAATTAAGTGTCTCAAAATGCCATAACCTCCTACAACCCTTAACATCTCGGCTTGACAGTATTTTAAAAGATTATAGTGCTATATCTCATCTTATTCCCGATAGAGATAAGAGATCTGCATGGTTTGCTGGTATCGGTTCCCTTTTCAAGCAAGTAATTGGCACAATGGATGAGGATGACTCAATTAAGTATAATTCCGTAATTGAACACTTAGAAAATAATGATAAGAAACTCTCATCTCTCTTAAAAGAAAATATTTTGATGACTAATACAGCATTAAATAATTACAATGAAACACTTAAAATAATCAAAACCAACGAAGCTCGATTAGGCAATGCTATTGAAAATTTATCAGCCGTATTAAACAATGTATCTAATATACCTAAGGACTTATATATAGAATCTAAAATGAATGAAATCTATAATGAATTGTTTTCTAGTTTACTAACTTTATCATTTAGACTTGATGATATTATTAATGCTATAATGTTTACTAAAAGTCATTCTATACATCCCTCTGTCCTAACCCCTAAACAACTGTATGAACAGTTGATGCGTAATGTTAAGGATTTAAATAAGAATAGTGAACTACCCGTTAGCTTAAGTTTAGATAATATCCATATGCTAACTGACTTAGCACAACTATCGTGTTATTTTATAAATAGTAAAGTAGTGTTTGTCATTAAAATTCCCTTAGTACATAAATCAGAATACTTGTTATATAAGCCTATATCTGTACCTATCCCACATGATGTAGACCAGCCTTATTCCTATGCTATGATAACACCTCATTGTAACTATATAGCTATAAGTAAGGATAAAATAACATATGTATGCCCTCAAGAACTAAGTAAATGTGTTAAAACTGTTAATCAGTTTTATGTATGTAATAATCTCGATGTATACTCAATTCAAGATATGCCTACTTGTGAAACTGAAATGTTATGTAAAATTATTAATAAATTACCTCAACAATGTGAAACTAAATTAGTTCATGGGAATATAGATATTTGGCAAGAATTAAAAAACAATAAATGGTTATTTGTTAAGTCAGAACCAACCAAACTTACCCTTGAATGTAATTCACAGATAACAGAGTACAAATTGTTAGGTACTGGTATTATCAGTCTAGAACCGGAATGTAAAGCTTATTGTAAAGATAGGGAACTTTCATCTAAACCTTATTATAATAGAGTTCTTAAACCTGTAATTTCTGATTTTAATCTCATCAGTGATCCTTGTTGTGACAAAGATAAGTTCATGTCAATTAAATCAAAATTAAAACCTCTAAAGTTAAACGATGTACATCTAGAAAAGCTTGTAACTGCTTCAAATCATCAATTAATGTCAGATATTGACAATATTATTAATGAACCCAGTCCATTAATTAAATATGAATCTCATTATCCTATTATTACCTATTGTATAATTATTCTACTTTCAATTTTAATATTATATAAACTTTGTAAAAAATTCGGTAAATGTCCAACTTTCAAAACTAAAATAAAATCTAACAGTTTAACAGATGAAGTTCAGGAATTAGAAGAAATTCCAGTTCCAAGATTCCACACATCTCCCTGAAACTTATGTATAAAAAAAATATAAGTTTCATCTTGTTGGGGGGGTTGTTACATCCCTAGTTTGCAATAGTAAATGCTGACAACAATGCTTAGTCAGCACCAGGCATTCTAGATCATGATTGCCCACAGGCTTCCAGCCAGTTCGGGTTTGGCATTCAAAGAGTTGGGACGTTTTACCGAGTTTTCCCCAAAATACATTGTCCTTGTTTAGGAAACAAAATAAACCTTTTTTAAAAAGATTCGGGACTTTTCCTTTCTAACAGCGCGAGCCACAAAGGACATTCCTGCGCGGCTGGCCGTAGCAATCTGCTTCCCTACCCCCTCTAGAGACCTGACCAAGGAAGAGGCCATACACATCAAGACCAAACTTGAGAGCCTTATGCTGGACACGGACTCCACATCACAGCTCCCTGCCTTCCGCGGCTACCCTCGGGTAGCGGAAGGCACCGTGCAGTTGTGATGTGAGGACGACCACGCTTTGACCTGGCTGACTCAGAACGTGCCCCGTATACAACTCCCAGACACCGACCTTACCCTAACGGTAATGAAACAGACCGACGTGCCGACCCGTGCCCGAGCCTCACTCTTCGTCCCACGCTACAAGGGGGACATTGCCCGGCTCCAAAGTATTCTGATTCGTCAGAACACTTGGTACGACATAGGCAAGTGGTCGCTGCAAAGGGCAACTACCGTCGGTGGCGACAACTATGGGACATATTTGACCCTAGGTGTACCACCGGAGGAAGTTGAGAAGGTCCTAGCCCGGGAGCGTCGGATATCGTACCTGCTTGGGTCGATATACGTACGCTTCTGGCCCACGACCCAACCCCCTGACACCGCGACCCAACCCCCTGCCACCCTGACCGAAACAACGACGGACCTGACTGTGACGATACCGACGTCGACAGACACACTGGACACGGACATGAACAGGTTGGAGGAGGTCATGGCCCGAGCGGCAATAGCCGACGAAGACGAAGCCATACCGCCAGCATCGCCCGGCTGGAACGAGCAACTGTTAGCCTCGTCACCGGGCGGTCAACACGACGACCAGCATAGGGCGGAGGGAGCGGAGGGATTGTCCGATGGATCCATCTCCGACTAACTCCACCCCACCGTCGCCATCGCCCCCCCTCAACATCATACAGACAAACCTCCAGCATAGCCAGACTGCCACGGCTAGTTTACGCAGGGCGCTGGAGGTAACACCCCGAACCATCGCACTGATCCAAGAGCCTTGGATCAGGAATAATAAAATATGTGAATTCCTATCACACCACTTACTCAATTCTGTTCCAGAGAATTAACAGCTGTCAAGCTCCACAGCGATGGTAGCGCTCCAGATGTTGTACTGGCCTCGGTGTACATGCCAGGCGAGGACGCAAACTGTCAACCAAAAGAGATGGCCGACCTAGTGCAGCACTGTGAGCGCGCCAAACTGGAGCTGATAATCTGCACTGACTCGAACGCTCACCACCCTCTATGGGGCAGCGACGCACCGAATTCCAGAGGAGAGGTATTATCCACCTATTTATTTTCTACTAATCTTAACATCATTAACCGCGGCTCTGAACCCACTTGGGTCACAGTCCGAGGACAAACGATCATAGACTTAACACTCGCTACAGAAAACGCGACTAACCTTATTATGAACTGGCACGTATCGGACGAGCCATCTTGCTCGGACCATAGGAGGATACGCTTCACAATAACTACCAATACAAAGAAACCAACACCAAGGCGGAACCCGCGGCGCACCGATGTACCCGGGTTTAAACGTCTACTAGCGTCTCTATTAGATAGGCACCTATCACAGGTAACTATAAGAGACCAAACGCAACTGGAATACACCGTGACAAAGTTATCAGAATATATAACCGAAGCATAACATGCATGCTGCAAACTAAGAGCGCCAAAAACCAAGGGCGAGAGGAACCCCTGGTGGAACGCAGAACTTAGTAAACTCAGAGATGCATTGCGGAAACAATTCAACAGAGCCAAAAACACCAGACTCCCGGACGACTGGGAACTATACAAAGAAACCCAATATGCATATAAAAACAGATTAGAACCGCCAGGAGATCTGCTTGGCGGAAATTCTGTGAATCCATAGAGACAAATAACGAAGCCGCTAGGGTAAGGAAGATCCTGGCAGCAGACCAGGACCGAACTCTTGGCGCGCTGAAAAGCCTGATAATTCATACACACTAACCGACCAGGAAACCAGTAAGGTCCTTCTCGAAACCCACTTCCCAGACTGTAGACTCCTGGAGGATGGGAGGTGGGAGGCTGAACCAGAATGGACCCCAACGAATCAGGACTGGTCCAGAGCCCGCAACATAATAACAGAAGACCGGTTAAGGTGGGCTATTGACACCTTTCAGCCGTACAAGTCCGCAGGGCTGGATGGCATTTTCCCAGCCCTGCTGCAGTGGGGGGTAAATCATCTGGTGCCATTGCTGACGGAGATTTATCGAGCCTGCATGGCACTCAGGTACATACCCCTCGCGTGGCGCGAGGTGAAAGTTATTTTCATACCGAAACCTGGCAAAACCGACTATACACAACCCAAAGCTTATAGGCCTATAAGCCTCACATCCTTTCTACTGAAGACCCTCGAGAGACTTTGCGATAGACACATTCGAGACGGACCACTTCGAGCCAAACCCCTTCATAAATAACAGCATGCGTACACCACAGGCAGATCAACAGAATCCGCGCTGCACAGCGTGGTTTCCAAAATTGAATGCGCAGTGGATCACAAATGCTCAGCACTGGCCGCCTTCATTGACATCGAAAGCGCCTTTGACAAAACGATGTTCAATAGTATCAACACGGCCCTTGACAGGCACAGTATAGACCAGACCATAAGTGGCTGGATCTCAAATATGCTTAAACTGAGAGCGGTACAAGTCACAGTGAACGACACCACCAGGGCCATAGTGGCGAAGGGCTGCCCACAAGGTGGCGTCCTCTCGCCACTCTTATGGAACCTGGTTGTTGACAGTCTTATTAAAACACTCAACGATAAAGGTTACTTCACCGTAGGCTGCGCGGATGACTTAACCATAATAATAAACGGCACCCACGAGAATACCCTGTGCAACCTCATGCGCCAAGCCTTAAAAATAGTAGAGGTTTGGTGCAATAAGCACCAACTATCAGTAAACCCTACAAAAACCGAATTGGTTCTTTTCACAAAGAAGAGGAAATTGCCGCTACTACAGCTACCACGATTCTTTGGAACCACCCTAAGCCTATCAACTGAAACCAAATACCTGGGCATTTTCTTGGACAAACAGTTGAATTGGGCAAAACACACCAACTACATCATTACAAAAGCCAGCATATCACTGTGGCAGTGCAAAAGACTGCTCGGCAGGAACTGGGGAATTAACCCCAAGATTACCCACTGACTATTCACCACGGTCATCCGGCCAACTATCACATACGGCTCACTAGTCTGGTGGCCCAGGACAGACCTGAGCACAGCCCAAAAAGATCTCGAAAAACTGCAACGGTTTGCTTGTGTAGCAATCACAGACTGTATGAGAACTACGCCCACCGCCGCCCTACAGGCGATGCTTGGATTGCCGCCTCTGCAGCTCATCGTGCGAGAGGAGGTGGCCCTAGCCGCCTTTAGGCTTAACATAACAGGGACCCTGAGCAAAGACTCTAGAGTCAAGCACATACGCATAAGGGAGGATGCGATCAAACGAAGACCGATGATGGCATCACCCTGCGACCGAGCCCCAAAACTACACTGTTTCCAAAAGCACTACAACATAATACTCACAGAAGAACGGTGCGACTATTCAGGCCCGCATGAGGTAAGAGTATACACTGATGGATCAAAGACCTACTCCGGAACCGGAGCTGGCGTTTTCTCACACGACCTTAACATAAATATATCCTGCCCGCTGGGAATGTTCAACACCGTCTACCAGGCGGAATGTGTGGGCATTATACAAGCGGCGTATGCCATAGAAGCCAGGAGAGTTACGGACACTCATGTACGTATACTCTCCGACAGCGCCTCAGTTCTCCAATCCCTAGGGAAGAAACATAATACCTCGAGATTAACACAAGAATGACACAATGTGCTAGAACGTATAACGGTATTGAACCGCAACACAGTGACACTGCAATGGATAAAAGGACACAGTGGATCGCTGGGCAACGATGCAGCTGACGAACTAGCCAGGAAAGCATCCGGCACGTCAGTCTGCGGACCGGAGCCAATCGTGCCCATCCCCTTCAACCAACTACGCAGGTGGCTACAGGAACTCACCCACACACAAGCGGAGAGCTGGTGGTCCTCGGTACAGGGGTGCAAACAGTCCAAGGAGGCTATGCCATACTTGGATAGTAAGTTAACCAGGCGCTTGTTACGCCTGAACAGGACCGGCCTGCGCCTGTTGACGGGGACCATCACGGGCCTCTGCTCGCTAAACAAACACTTCCACACAATAGGCATTACGGACAGCCCTCTGTGCAGGGCTTGCATGGAGGCAGAGGAAACCGTTGCGCATGTGCTTTTCGAATGCACAGGCGTCACCCACATTAGAACAGAAACCCTCGGGGCACCTAGATCCTACACAGAGGTTCTAAACAGACCAGGAGATGTTATCAACTTCTGGAGGGAGGTGGGCTGGTTGGAATAACCACCAGAAAACGGCCGCCATGGCCCACGCACAATGGTCCACCTGAAGGACTAAGTGCGGAAACCAAACCCTCTAACATAGAACATAGAAGGCTAGGCAGATGATGATGAAACACAAAAATAAAAATTTGATATTAACACCAAACAGCTAGTTCACCTTACATAGGTACAAATTGTTTACGGAAGTACCTTTAAAAAAAACTTTCTCGACGAAACAAGAGTCAGCCAAATATTTCGTAATAAATCTGTTTGTAGTTTGAGGGATTTTTACTGAAATAAAACTGAAACCAAACGACTGCCGTACTTTTATTTAATTTAGTTTTTTCTATGCAGTTGACGCAGACCAAGTGTTTGGATTGTAACCACTTTTAAAACAATTGTTTGCTCATTTTTTTCAGGATATTACCTACTTCCTGAGTCAAGTTATTTTATAAACAAAGTTGGAAACATTTTTATTCTCTGTCCTTAGTTATTTTTTACTCTTTTGAAGTTGTGCTGATGATTGACTTAAAAAATTGAATTGATATTGCTTTCGAATAGTGTGCGTTTAATCACTGCAATGAGTTTAGAAGCAAACTTTAGAGTAAAGCACTTCAGGTATAGGTCCCGTCACGTAAAAAGAACGCTGAGCGACAGTGGAGGGGATGTTTCTGCGCACGGGTACAGTCACGTTCAAAATTTCTAGGCTATTGTTTTGTAATATACGAATAATTATTTTATTGTAGAATCATAATAGGTACTTTACTAGCTACATAATACTTTGAAAGAGGCTGGAATTAAAAATAGATAATGTTCTCTTGAGCATTATTTTTTATTTTGATCTTAAAATATAAAGTAGGTTGTTATTAATGCCCGTTATAGGTTTATTTTTTATCCTTTTGCTTTTGCCGGGAGTTCGAGAAACAAGCGAGTATTTCTGAACTTTTCGCATCTTTTACGATACGTCTCACTGTAGTCTCAGAAACTTTCGTAGCTTCTGCAGTCCCTTTGATGCATTGTTTTAAATTATCAACTGCTCCTTTGTCAGCTTCATACTTCATTAAACACTATAAATTATTATTATTTCCTTCCTTTTTATAACCATGGTCGCGTCGTGCAAAGAAAGTTGTGTGTACGACTGTATTTTGGGAGCGAACGAAGCGTGATCTCAGCGCGGGAAGCATGTGTCAACTGACGAACCAATAGCGTGCGCGCACAGATATACGGGCGGAGCATTCCCCCGCGCGCCCCCTTCATGCCACCAATTTGATCGATAAATAGCCCAGTGCGCAGGTTCAAGGCCCGCGTTCTTTTTACGTGACGGGACCTATACCTGGTTGGTTGCCTCCATCAGGTTCCTCTAAGGGGCCTTAACATCATCATCTTCATGCCTTTTGACCCATGTTACCTGGGGTTTGCGCTACACGATTTCATCTCCCATTCTCCCCTGTCAACCGACCCGCTATCATTCACTCCCTTCTCTTTCATATACACTGGTTGTGCGGAAATCGGTTGTCATAGTATGGGCATGTGATGCGAAGGAATGAGGAAAATGTCGTGAGGAAAGTCCTGAGTTTGAATGTCGATGGCTATAAGAGTAGGGGAAGAACAAAGAAACGACGGATGGACTGTGTGAAGGATGATATGGCTAGAAAAGGGGTGACTACAGACATGACAACTAATAGAGAAATAAGGAAGAAAGCGACATGTTGCGCCGACCACAAATAAATTGGGACAAGGGCAGGAGAATGATGACATACTAATCACACTATCCATCCATCTTTTCTCAAAAGCCTCCTCATAAGGGACCTGTCGACCTCAAAAAAAACAAATATTAATAGAACATTGTAACTCTATTAACTTCAATACCATCAGATTTTGTTTTCGTTTCCTTATTTATTTTTTCTTTTTATGTTTCGTCAAAACTTCACCCGTAATAAATGTCACTACGACGACGACGACGGAACTTTGTTCGCACAGTCGAAACTTTTGACAAGATTATGCCGCGTTCCGTGTTCAGAATTTTAAAGTGGTTCTTACTTATTATTGTTTTCATCTGCCTGAGAGATTAAATTAAAGGGAAATTGTTTGTTGCTACGGAAAATTAATATTCAGATGATCATGTTTCGGTCTTTTCACGTTTTAAGACGTGTGTCTATAATTTTTTGTTACATGAGCAGTTTATAACCTGTTATAATGCACGCTAATTTTAGATTTGAATTATAATAACATGGGATTGATCGATACTACTATAATAAAGCTGAAGAGTTTGTTTCTTTGTATGAACGCGCTAATCTCTAGAACTACCAGTCGGATTTTTTTTTGCATTAGGTAGCCCAGTTATTGAGGAAGGTTATAGGCTATTTAACATCACACCACGACCCTCAGGAGCTGAAAAAAAAAGCAGAATGAATGCTAAGCGGAAACGAAGTTCCATAAAAAAAATCCTGGGATATGTTCTTATGGAACAAATATAAATAAGAGGGATGAATGATTTTAAAGATTATAATTCTGTAAATACATATTTCTTATGGGTCGACAATCATATTTTTATACTGCTGAAAGGCAAAGCCATTCAAAATATATTTGAGAGCTGTTAGAGCAATTTACTAGCTTGGTGCCAGTTTGAGATTTTTTTAAAGATATTCTTTTGCTCACGGCACGGCATCACAATTCCTCTTTGCCAACATCTTAGGCAAAATAAACACTGATATACTAAAAACAATGAAATTCAAAATATTAACTCCAGAAATAAGGAAAAAATACGTGCTCCATTTCACCGGCTTCATAAATGATAAATGATTTTATTTCTGTAAGTAGGTTTTTACAAACACTTTTACACGTCAAAACATATTTTTTTAAACTAGATGAGGCCGGCGTTTCCTATCTGACTACTCTGAGAAGAAAGGCCGAAACAAACTCAGAGGTCACAGTCTCTTTTAAAGTCCAGACATAATCTTGGTCAGATCATGTGAAGACCATGTCGATTGGTGTCTGAAATGGTCTTTTGATGAAAGAACCACACAGATCTGTCCAGTCAGTGCACGCATTTGTCAGTCGTTGTGCAGCTCAACTCATAACTAAAGGAGCTCAACGGTTCAACGAACAATACCAAAGAAAGGACATTTGGCTAGGCCTCAAAAAATACTCAAAACTGCCAGACCATATTAAAAACTAACTGAGAATAAAACAAAATTGAACAATGATCCACATAGTCTTCACATTTACAATAATTAAAACAATATAATACTACACAGAGTAAATATTCATGTCATTGCATAAATAAAATTCATCAATGTCAATGTGTATATTCGGACATAATCTTGGTCAGATCATTTGAGGACCATGTAGGTTTGTGTCCGAAATGGAAAGACCACACAGATTTGAGTGGACCTGTCCAGTCAGTGCACGCATTTGTCAGTTGTCATGCAGCTCAACTCAAAACTTAAGGAGCTCAATGATTTGACGAACAATACCAAAGAAAAGACATTTGGGTAGGCCGCATAAAGTACTCAAACTGCCAGACCATCATTAAAAGTAAGAGACAAAAAAAAAAAAAAAAACAAACAATGACCCACATAGTCCTCACATTCCTAATAATTAAAATAATATAATATAATACTATACAAAGTAAATATTCATGTCATTGTTTATATAGAATGTTATATAGAATAAGAAAATATAAATAGCTAGCAAAATAAAAAGAGTAAAAAAACAACATTCACTGTAAGTTTATTGGAGCAGCTCAATCCCAAGCCTTTTTGTCCTCAATATAATCTTTAACAGTATAAAAGGCTTTTAGGCACAGTTTCTGTTTTATAAAACATTTGAATTTATTAAGGCTTAGTTCTTGAATGTGGCTAGGAAGTTTATTATAAAAACGTATACATTGGCATCTAAACGAGCTGCCTATTTTTTTGAGCCTGGTTGTAGGAACAACAAATTTGTGTTTGTTCCTAGTATTAATATTATGGATATCACTGTATTTTTTAAACAAATTGATATTTTTATGTGCGTACAAAAGATTTTCATAAATATACTGAGAAGCTACAGTCATTATATTAATCTCTTTAAATTTTTCTCTGAGGGAGTATCTGGGACTTAATTTATAAATTGAACGGATTGCCCTTTTTTGTAAAACAAAAATTGTCTGAATATCGGCGGTATTTCCCCATAACAGAATACCGTACGACATTACGCTATGAAAATAACTAAAGTATACTAAACGGGCTGTATCTAAATCCGTTAAATCACGAATTTTTCTAACGGCGTATGCTGCAGAGCTAAGCTTTTTTGACAATTTATCTATATGGGGGCCCCATTGAAGCTTGGCATCCAAAGTTATGCCTAAGAACACAGTGGTATCTTCGGGGTTCAACTCTTCACCCTTTATGAGAACACTAGTTTTTACTTGTCTAACATTAGGTATTGTAAACTTAATACATTTGGTTTTTTTCTCGTTAAGAACTAGGTTGTTAACATTAAACCAGTTAACTACTTTTTCGAGGGCACTATTTACATTGTCAGTAACCAACTGCTGACGTTTGAGTTTAAATAAAAGTGAAGTGTCGTCTGCAAACAGCACTATATCATGATTATCCTTTATGAGGCAAGGCAAGTCATTTATATAAATAAGAAACAAAAATGGGCCGAGAATTGAGCCCTGGGGGACCCCCATTCTTACTACAGATCCGGGTGATCTTTTCCCGTTAACATCAACTCTCTGAATCCTATCACTCAAATATGAAGTAAGAAGATCCAGAGAAGAGTTTCGGATTCCGTAGTGGTGCAGTTTTCTGACCAAAGTTTCATGAAGAATGCAATCGAATGCCTTGGACAAATCGCAAAAAATACCCAAAGCATCGCATTTATCCTCCCATGCATTATAAACATGTCCTAAAAGTTCAACACCGGCATCAGTAGTCGAACGACCCCTTGTAAAACCGAACTGTTTGTTATGCATTAATTTATGTTTATTGAAAAATATTTGGATTTGATCTAAAATAAGTTTCTCGAAAATTTTACTAAAGGTAGGTAGTACTGAAATAGGTCTATAATTAGTAGGGTCTGATGTACTACCCGATTTAAACAACGGTATTATTTTACTGTTTTTCATAAGATCAGGAAACTCACCACAGTCAATACAATTATTAAAAATAACAGCTAAAGTAGGTGCGACAATGTTTATAATCGACTTAGCAACGTCCACAGAATTACCCCATAGATCTGCGGTCTTTTTAACATTTAACGTGTGAAAGGTTTTAATTACATCTTTACAGGTGACATATTGGAAACTAAATTCTGAATCACAAACTGGAACGTTTTCTATAAGTAAAGACTCTGCGGCAGTGGGTGATGAGTTTAGAGATTTTGTAGTTGATATAGAAATCTCTCTAAAGAAATTTTCAAATGCCATGGCGACTTCAGAATCTGATTTAATTATATTGTCATCAATAGCAAGGCTGTAGTCACTACTTCGGTTGGATGATCTTCCCGTTTCACTATTAATGATATTCCATGTCATCTTAATCACATTACCACTATTTTTAATTTTTGAGTTCAAGTAACGTGACTTGGCCATACAACAAACTTTTTTAAATAATTTAGAATAATTCTTAACTTATAAATTAAATTCAGCAGTGTTTATACTAGTCCGTTCATCATACAACTCATATAGTCGTTTTCTACTTTTATGTATACCAATGGTGGCCCAGTCACTGAAGGAAGTGATACTATTAACCGACAATGTCTTAGGAACGAAAGTATTCTCAAATTGTGTGCAATACATATTAAAAAAATCATTATATTGTTGATTAGGGGCATCATTAGTTGACAATAGTGGTAATTTACTCAGAATTTTAGTTTTAAATGTTTCCAAACGCTTAGTCGTTTTTGGGTTCACAGTGATTTCTTTTTTAGTAACTTTTTTGCTTTGATATGGAACAGTGATAAATTGTCCGCAATGATCTGATTCTATTAAATTAATATTTTTTTTGTGG
Source organism: Atethmia centrago (assembly GCA_905333075.3). Classification (NCBI taxonomy): domain Eukaryota; kingdom Metazoa; phylum Arthropoda; class Insecta; order Lepidoptera; family Noctuidae; genus Atethmia; species Atethmia centrago. Next base: position 10,837,309 of record HG995386.1, on the reverse strand, counting down.
GCTGGTGTAACATCTGTATAAATGTTATCTAGACATGTGGCACTAGTGGGGGTTATTCTAGTGGGCTCTAAAAATTGGTGAGCAAGATTGTATGACTGAAACGAACTTATAATTTTAGTACTTAAACCCAAACTTTCTAATAGATTAACATTAAAATCACCACAAGTGATGATAGACTTATTCGAATTACAGATTTTGTGCAACACATCATCCATAACCTTTTCAAAACAATCATACAATCCTGAAGGAGGTCTGTACACACATAATATAATGAACTGCTCCAATTCTATACAGGCTATTTCAATGGTCCGCTCAACTGAGAGGCTCACAATGTCCTTGCGGTCTTTAAATCTAAGCTGATTATTTACTAGTATTAATGAGCCTCCATGTATAGCATTTACTCTGCTGAACGAACTACCAACCTGGTGATTACTAAAATTGAACATGAACTGGTGGCTTTTAAGCCAATGTTCTGTCATACAAAGAATATCTATATTGTTATAATTCAGGAATAATTCTACTTCTAAATCTTTGTTAAAAAACCCTTGAATGTTTTGATGCACCAGGTTGATTTTATTTATTTTTTTTACACTTTCATTTGATTTATTATTTACTTTCATAACATTTTTGCAAGAGGTTGACTCTATTGTCCTAATTTCTAATTTAAATGATAATCAATGTCATTAATTGTGACCAAATTATTACCAGAAAAGTTTATAAGGTCATTGCATTGCTCAAAAGAAGCAATTTGTTTAGCCAAATATTTGGCTGAAATAGAAAAAAAATATGATAGCGACACAGCTATCTGTCTTTTGTGATAGTTTGAAAGATAGTACATAACAATATTATATCTATCTTTAGTCAAATACAAATTATTACCAACATAATTGTTAGTATCAATTAAATGGAATAGATTATCATTATAGGTCAAATTGTGCAATGTCATGTTAATGTCAAATCTTAAGTTATTTTCTTCCTGTGGCAAACTGTTACTATAGGGCAATGTAAACAACACAATTTTTCTTAAACTAAGATTGCACAAAGTTCTATGATATTGGAGCAATTCTCCTTTGTAAAATAATGTTCATAACTCATTTGTTGGGCTTTGTATAACTTTTTATAACATGCTACCCTCTTATTTGCTAGATTCGCCTTTTAATGCGTTTAAAGCCAAAGTAAATTTCAATCCAAATCCAACAATGCTCAAAGGCATACTATTGTACATATAAATGACTACATAAACGATAAGAATAGTTGGTCGCTGTGATTAACTCAAAACAATTAGCTTACCTAATGACAGGTTATATGAGTTCATATAATTGTTTATTTTATTTGACTGTATAAGTCAATTTATTTTAATTTAATGTAATTTTATTTTATTAGTGACATATGGCAAGTAATTTAATTGAATGTTTTGTGTTTCGTAATGTTAATTACTTTGCATACGATTTGTATAGAATCAAGTTTTTCTAACTCAACAGACAGGTGTGCAGCTGGGGAGTTTGTAGCGCCACTTCTTCTTCCCAGCTACAGCACTAGGAAGTGGTGACTGGCAAGCGTTTTTGGGGGACTGTCTTATGTAAAATTACACAGTCAGACAGTCCCTCAAAAACGCCCGCCTACGTTCGGAAAGTGCTGATTCTCAGCCTAGTTTGAATATGACCTGATTTTTTTTTTTTTTTGAGGGTGGGAAATCATCAAATAACTTCGACCCGGGCCTGGTCCTTACCGGACGGTGAGCTACCCATTGCTCACCGTCCTCAAGCCCGCGCCTACGGTGGCCGGAAATCCGCCCGGGATTCCCGACGCCCTGGGCGTCTCCTGCGGCGGCTAGGGGCGAGAGGGCGCGAAACTTGCCTTTCCCTCAACCGTCCCGCCTCCTCCTTCGCGAGCATTACTGCTTCGCAGAAGGAGGTGACGGCTGCGCATGCCCTCTCGCTCCGTACCATGGCCTGAACCAGGGCCGGACGCGAGAGGTCTCTGCCGCCGATCGCCTCCACGAGGACACGGCGGTGCTCTGCCCAAGCCGGGCAGACGTCCACCGTATGCTCCACCGTGTCCTCCGGGCGATCCACACAGTGGTGACACCCGGACGTTTCCTCTCGCCTTATCCGACACAGGAACCTCCCGAAGCTGCCGTGTCCGGTGAGGACCTGCGTCAGGCGGAAGGTGAGGACGCCGTGGCGCCTCTCCAGCCACTCCTCAAAGAGGGGACTTATCACCGCAATCGTGGCGTGCCCAGCACTGGGTTGCGACAACCGTACTTTCCATGACGCCATGAGATCCCGCCGGAGCTCCGTCCGCTGTGCCGCGATTTCTCGCGGCAGCGGACTAACGCCCCGGCGTTTCGCCTCCTCGTGCCACTCCCATACGTGCGCGAGAACTTTTGCCTCCAGATCCCATGGCGGCAATCCGGCAAGGAGGCTCGCTGCCTCACAGGAGACCGTGCGGTATCCCCGGACCATCCGGATGGCCATGACCCTTTGGGCCGCGCTCAACCGGCGGGCTGGCCACAGCGCCAGAGAGCGCGCCCATACAGGAGCCCCGTAGAGGGCCATGGACCGCACGACCCCCGCGTAGAGCCTCCGGCAGGAGGCGTTTGGACCCCCTAGATTGGGCAGGAGCCGCTTCAATGCAGCGCCCGCCCGCTCCAGTTTGGGAGCCAAACGTCGGAAATGCTCCACGAAGTTCCACCGGCTGTCGAGGACGAGTCCCAGGTACTTCATCGTCGACTCGACGCCGATAGAAACCCCTCCTACCGTTATTTGGGACCCCAACGGTGGCGCGTTCCGAGGACCATGAAAACACATGGCCTCGGACTTGTGCAGGGCCACCTCGAGTCCCAATTGCCGGATCCTTTCGACGATTGTCGCAACCCCGCGTGCCGCTAATTCGGCCGCCGCCTGGTGCGACCTCACCTGCGCCAGGACCAACGTGTCGTCAGCGTAGCACACTACGCTGACGCCACTAGGGAGGTTGGCGCGCAGCACCCAGTCGTATCCGATGTCCCACAGATGCGGCCCCAGGACCGATCCCTGTGGGACACCGCACGACATCTCTTGCCGGTTCCACACTCCCTGGTGACCGGGGTAGATGACGGCCCTGTCCGTCAAATAGGCCTCGACCACACGACAGAGGTAGGTCGGCATCCGGTGATACCGGAGTGCCTCCCTGATGCAACTCCAGGGCAGGGTATTGAAGGCATTGGCGATGTCTAGAGTCACCGCCAAGACGACCCTACCCTGGGCAACAGCATTCCCCGTCGTCAGGGCTCGCACACGCATGATGGCGTCCACCGTAGAGCGCCCTCTGCGGAAACCAAACTGGCTCTCCGCCAAATCCGGCCCCACCCGCACCAGCTGGCCGACGAGGCGGTCTGCAATGACTCTTTCAAAGAGCTTGCCCACCTCGTCGAGCAGCACGATGGGCCGATAAGCGGACGGAGAGTCCGCAGGGCGCCCTGCCTTCTTTATGAGGACCAGTTTCCCCGTCTTCCAGCGAAGCGGGAACTGGCCCCTCTCCATGCATGCGCTTAGGAGCCCCCTAAGTCGAGGCCCGAGAGCCTCCAAGGCCAGAACCCAGGCCTTCCCAGGTAAGCCGTCGGGTCCTGGGGCGGTATTTTTGGCATTAAGCCTGCGTACCGCCGCTCTCATTTCTCCCTCGGTCACCTCCGGAGCAGCGTCGTCGTCGTCGGCGGTGTGGTCCGCATCAGGCACCGCAGTAGGCGGAGCCATAGGCGGGGAGGAGTGTTCCCCTCGCGAAGGGAACAGAGCGCTCCCCACGTCCTCCATAAGCTGGGGCCGGAGACTCTGCGTCAGCGGGGGAGCCCATGGGCGGAGTTTATCCCGCACCACCTTGTACGGGCGTCCCCACGGGTCCCTGTCCAGAGTCCCCAGCGACTCCTCGCGGGCCAAACCCCTGGCCCGCAGGATCTCCGCTTGGAGGGCGGTCTTCGCCGCTCTGTACCCCTCGTACAGCTCCGCCTGAATGGCTTCCGTATCCGGAGGTTTGATACGGAGCCTGCGGTGCCTGGTGTACCGGCGTCGCGCAGCCACGCACGCAGTGCGCAGAGCCGCCAGTACACCTGGCGCGAGGCACGTCCAGGCTGGACCCGGGGCATTGCCACGTCACATATGTCGGACATGACCTCCCGGAACCACTCCGCCTCCACATCGTTGATGTCGGCAGGCCTGTCCGGTGTTTTTTTTTTTTTTTTTCCAGCATACTTGCGATAGGACAGTAGACAAAGAGATGTAGACACCGTGTGAAAGAAAACAAAATACATAAAAACAAAAAAAAACTATTCACTAATTTAAATATATAATACTTCCTAAAATAAATATCACTAAAATACTTGTATATAATTAATAGTATAAAATCATATATACATAATATGCAAATAAGGCAAAGTGGAAAGATAGTGTTCTTAAAAGGGTAAAAGGTGTGCTTAAAAGAGTGTGAAAAGGTTTCTGTTAAGCACTTATTTCCAACTATCGTTTAGTGAGAATGTGATCCGATTCTCGTACTACCTATCTGCTATGTTTGTTTGCTGGCACCGACTGAAAATTTAAATGCCTACGTAAGTATAAGGTGGAAAGGTAAATAAAAACAAATACAAACAAAGGTAAAAACAAACATTAGGTTATCGTAGCTGAAAGCGAAAAGCTATTAGTGTAATCCCGTAAGTGTTTTCAAAAGCGGACTTTACGGGGTTAACTATATTGAAAACATAGCTCAAATAGTTTATGGATTTTCCTAAGTTGGTCGGGACCCAGAACCTCATAGACTGGGCCAAGGACCGTTTAACTACGTTTTAAAATAGAAAAGAATAATAAACGGTTAGGTAGGTACTGTAGTGTGGGGGACGTACTACATAAATAAATAATATTCCTTTTTGATAACTGTTAATAATAAAATAAATTATTTAAAAAACAAAAAACCCGACTGCAAAAACACGTAACTTTAATAATTTATTTTATTTCAAGATTTTTATTAATATATATATTTCAAAATTACTCATTACTAGCTTTTAGTTGATACCAATATTGCTGCAATTAATTTAAAAAAAAAATACCCCTTTTTTTTTGTATTTGCAGATGCAATTTATAAATATTATATAGCCTATATCACTCCCACAATTAAGACGAATCTAAAGACACCTCATAATGTTAAAATCCATCAAGCCGTTTAGGCTACAGACCGTGCCAAAGAAATAGACATACATACATACATACATACATACATACATACATACATACACACATACATACATACATACATACATACATACATACATACATACATACATACATACATACATACATACATACTCTCGAAAAACATTACCCTCCTGAGGCAGTCGGGTAAAAAGGAGTTTAGAGGTTCTATGATAATGCATCATCCTAGCCGCTAGTTGACACTGGCAACTTAATAAAAATAAATATTTAAAATTGGAAGATGGATTTGAAATGATGGGTTGTCACGGAGACAGTCTGAATTAAACTCACAAACGAATGTATGTTGAATTTTAAAAGATAAATATATTAACAGTTATCAAAAAGGAATATTACGTAAGAAAGTACGTCCCCCACATTAACTGTAATGTTTTTAATGTTTTATGTTTTAGTTTTATTCTATAGCGATGCTTTTCATAGTAGGTACTGACCTACTATGAAAAGCATCGCTATAGAATAAAACTTTTCAAACTTATAAAATAGGTATCTAAACACCAGCCTTATTTATAAAAATCTCGCTAATCACTGATTAGTCACTGTTTAGCTTAGCAATTGATTAGCTCTTAATCAATCGTTAACTTTTCTTTATTTATAAACGCTAGTTAGCAGGTGACTAGCAGCAAAACAAAATAGAGGTGAAACTATGCGTTCAGCGCAGGTATAGACCACCAGAATAGTCGACTAAAAACCCGAATTTTAAGAAAAAAGTTGTCAAACCACGATTTTTTTCATCTGTGATGATTTTGACAGATGCGAGTTTTCAGAGGCAAACTTGAATTTAATTTCGAAATTATATTTATCTATCGTAATGGATTGTATTCGATATGGAAGAATCAAAAAGAATACGGAACGCTAATTGGAGTGAGCAAGAAAAGGTATGTATCTCTGAATTTAACTATTACTAATGTAAATTGACCAAATTAATTAATAAATTTGTCCTAATAATAAACTAACATTTTCTTCCTAATCTTGGGTAACACAAAAATGCTCTTTTAAGAAAGTACTGCGAATGCTAGTGCTCGAGCGGGCTGATATAATTGAAAATAAAGATGCTACGACGAATACGAATGCCGCCAAAAAGCTTGCTTGGGAGGAGGTGTTGTTGTGGTACGCACGCTGTTTTTGTTTGGTTTAGGATTCTGTTTGATGTTGATTCATTTGAGTGTAGGTACCTATGTCATATCTATGTAATCATTTCAGTTTTAACGCAGTCAGCGCTAACAAACGCAGTACGATGCAACTCCTCAATCAATGGAGGAATATGAAAAATAAGGCTAAAAAGTCTGAGTTTGCGTACAGGAAAGCCAAGACGATGACTGGTGGAGGACCGCCCCCACCAAGCCCGCCTGCCGAAGACCGTGAACTCATTGACGCAATTCCCAATGAGTTCGCAGTAGATAGCAATGCTTATGACGCTGACTCCATTTATGCCAAACAGGTAAATATTCTGATACCTATGTGTCCATCTAATAGACTCCATTTGCTGGCGGTAGCTGCAAAATTTGATGGTTGGTATTCTGTTATCAACAATCGATAGGATTCCCTGGTGAACTAGATTTTTCTTTATAAAGTTTGTTAATTGTAATAGCTAGTTGGCTAATCCAATACCTACTATTACAATTTCTACAGTATTCTGCTCTTACAAAATGTTGAACTGTGATTTCGCGTTCTGCATGCCTAGTGGATGCGTATTGGGCAATTACCCATTTAATTAAATACTGTCGGCGCTTTAATGAAAATATTAATACATTTTTAGTCGAACGATTCACCGAAGACCCACGATTCAAATGAATCTCAAGCTCCTGCTGTGTTGCTATGTATAAACATTGTTAGATCCTTTGTGGATCTTCATTTACTAGTTAATGAACAATTTCTATTAAACCTATTTTATTATATTTTTAGCCTGAGACTTCAGAAAATAAAAATCCTCGCCCTTCGATTAGTCTTCGAACAAACAAAAATAAAAAAGGAAGAAGTAAGTACCGACATTCATACAGTGCTGCGCACGCGTCGCCGCATCAAACTTAAGTCGCGTGGTACACGCGCCGCAGCTACTTTGCTGGCTTCCCGTCGCTAGCGCTCGCTCGTGTGGCTAGTCGGCCCCCGCTACACCTAGGAGGACGAGCACGCTGCGATCGAGTGTGACGATCGCTCCATCTTTTATGTTTCAAATTATTATAAGAACTACATCCCTCGACAAACCCCCTTATAGGTACTACTTGCTATTTTATTATACTTCATTGAAATCTATTCAGCCATTGTGGAATTGGATGGGAACAAACATACTAACCTTCTAAAAATATAACCTTCGCATTTTATTTTTTTTATTCATATTTAATAATAATCTACCTATTTTTTTACAGGAACAATTCTGATTGCTGTCGTGAAAGCCACGAGCATCAGATATTCGTCCTTGCAAAGACTGCGAGGGAGGAGGCCATGAGACAAGAAAAAGAAGCACATGAGTGTAAGATGAAGAATGAAAGAGAGTTGCATGAGAGAAGAATAGAACTTATGAGTTTGGAAGAAGATTATTGGAAAGCGAAAATTATAAAATTAAAATAAGTTTGTTTTTGTTAATTAAATAGTATATTAAAAAAACAAATAAAAGGAAAGTACTTATATCAAAATAAATTATTTTGTATAAAAGCATTTCTGTTTATTCTTGCCATCTCGTCATCAATCATAACATCGTTATCAGGTGTGACTTCCTCATCTTCTTGATACTGTGCTGTATCTGAAAACAAGAATGCTTAGTAGTAGTTGCATTTCTGCACTTGATTTTTGCCAATTCCGTTGCTGGTGATAGATCTTAGTGTAGGTAAGTACAGTAAAAGGTTATTCAATTTAGCTAGAATCGTTCATAAATACACACCTTGTTCTTCTTTGAATATAATTGCCAGATTATGCAGCACAGCACAAGCAACAATGACGATCTTGATGGTAGCATATGAACCACACATCACCTCCAGCAATATCCGAAACCGTTGCTTCCAAACACCAAAACATCGCTCGACAACGTTACGGGTTTGGATATGCTGTTGGTTATAACGCCGTTCTTCTTCCGTTCTTGGCCTTAGAATAGGCGTTATAAGATGAGGGGTACATGGATATCCGCTATCACCGATGAGCTTCCCCAAAAACTCATTCTCATCGAACCTCCTCTTAATTGAACTTTCTCTGTATATCCTTGCGTCATGTGTACTTCCCCTCCAATGACACACAATGTCGCATATCTTAAGGTCAGCATCACAGATAATCTGCGAATGATTGTATTGATATGAATTAAATAGGAAGCCTAAAAGACAAAAAAGAGGGATGGGTCACACACACAATCATAAATACTATATCCAAGATTAGCAATCGGTTCCTATTTCAATACACATTTATGTTGTTTTACCTATACCTACTCATTTTAATTATTTATCTTTCTTACTTGAGTATTAATGGAGTAATGCCCCTTTCGGTTAACGTGGTATTGACCCACATCTCCACCAACCTTCCTTATTTTAATATGGGTGCCGTCTATTGCACCATTGATCCCCCGAAGGCCGCAAATGGCTTCAAATTTGCGGATTGCGTTGGTTTCTTCGGTCATATTCGACGGCATTTTTATAAATCTGGAACTTTTAGAAGCTAATGCGATGGCCACTTTACGGGCCAAGCGTGACATGGTTGGCTGACTCATGCCGTGTATGTCCGCGCAGTCTTCTTGAATCTAAAAAATAAATACTCTCCGTGAATTCGCACATGCTTAGAACTTGAACAAAATAATAAATACCCTACCTCATGACGACCCCAATATCTGATTACAGCCATTACTTGCAGTTCTACTGGGATACCGCCGCCACGGGTATCCACCTGCAGGTCAGGTCTTACCAAATCTATGATGCGGCACATATTTGCCTTGGTAAAACGGTATCTTTGCCTGAATTCTTCATCCGGTAACTCTAGTAGCGGATTTATATGACGCCTGTAGGTTTTCCTCTGTCTACTCCCCGCTGGCGTTGCAAAATTATTCATGTCTTCTACGTCGTTTTGGAAAACCCGTAAAAGATTGTCGAAATCCATATTTTAAGCACTACTCGATAGAACAAACCTCGAAGCACACAAAAAATCTATTCGAGTCGATCAGCTGATTCAAATAAATCCGCCATTTTGCCTCTTAGCAAGCTTTAAACAGGGCACCGATGGTGTTTAATTTTGACAGTTTGTAATCAATTGCTTAGCGACCTCTTAGCGCTAAATAGCGTTTATAAATAAGAATTTTGCTAATAAGTTAGCAATTGATTAAAAGTTAAGAGGCGTTTATAAATAAGACCGTTAATTACACGTATGTCTTGACTAAAAGGCGTAGGTTTTTCTTTTCTTTATTTCAGAACCAACTTTTGTTTTCTAAAGATATTCAGGGTGTTTTTATGAGGTAGATGGTACCCACTACTGGATAGTATAAGTACCTACCTAACTATTTCTTAGTCTTTTCTAAAATAGAAAATGTACATAATAAAGTAATAACGAATTCAAAATGCCATGCGCTATACAAACAAAGTAACTTTTTAAGGCGCAGATATATGATTTTAGTAACTTTTAAATCTGATATTACGCCTAAATATAATGCAAGTTATGCAAAAAATGTACCTATGATAAACTAGAACGCATACACACCAATTCTATATATTGAAGTATTGTAGACGTAAAATACTTTATAAAATAAATTTAGGAAAATCGATATTACTTTCGTCGATATTAATTATATATTAAGTAGTTTGAAAGTAATATCGACTTTTATGCTTTAGGTTGACATTACTACCTAAAGTATTCATGTTTTTGTTTATGAACAGTCTATTTTATTATCCGTAATTCTATCTATGTTTTTTTATATTCATATTTTCGTTACTAAAAATAAATATTCCATATGGAACCGAACCTAGGCCAAGGTCAACGAGGCCAGGGTCAACGGCGATTACCCGAACCTTAATTTATTTTTATTATTTAATTTGCATGCATTGGTTAGTACAATTACTGAGTTACTTACCTATACATATAATTATATACAGGATATGTCCAGTGGCACAATGGACAATTTGCACGCTTAATAATAAACCGGAATAAGACAAAACTTCACTTTTTTTGGGAAATCGCGGTTAAGTTTTGAGTCTCTACCTTGTTGAAAACATTTTGATGGTTTTTAAGTGTTTATGGTGTTATTTTTATTTTCTTGGTCTTAAATTGTAGAGAGATGTATAGCGAATATAACTGACATAATAGTTTAATTATATTATTTATATCAAATGAATAAATGAAGTTTGTTTTCTAAGGTTTCGACTTATGTCAGTTTAGTATAAAAACTAATGATCGATTTTCAAAATTTTTACATTTAATATTCAATCATTCATTTTAGTATTAATAAATAATATAATCTATTTAAATGTATAATACTTATTACCTTTAAAAGTAAAACGGAAATAAAAAAAAGGAAATATTTCGCAAAACACCTTTAAATTTGTTAATGTAAAACAACAGTTTATATTTTAAGTTTTATCGTAACTGCTTTCTTAACCTAATAACAACAGTAGTTTTAATAACCAGTCTTAATAGGAACTTATAATCATTTGCACTTAGTAATTAATGTAATTTTTTAACAATCACAAAATAGTAATTAAAGTTAATAATTATGTAATCACAAAATGCTTAAGAGATCTAGCTTCACGTAATTATGCTGAAGAACAATAAACATTGTAATACAAAAGAATAAAAACTTCTTATGTACCTACTTGTACTTGGTACATCTACCAACATTAATTATAATCAATAATTAGAATCAACAGAACTAACTAGGTTTTACCTATTAGTCTTAATCAGTCTCGTAAGTTGTGACTACTCAATATATGTATATATAAAAAATACTACGAAAAAGATGCGTATAAAACAGTTAAAGAATTGAGTAGTAAAAACTGGCATAATAAGATGGAATCAACCCCTTTGCGATTAACTCTTTCAAGTCCTTATTTTTATTAGCGCTTATCTCCTTGTTTTGCATATATGCTGCCTTCATGGTTATGTTTGTGACTGCTTTCATCTTCGTTCGCTTATTTCGCACATTAACTTCTCTGTAGTTTTCGTCCTTTTAAGATGTCTTAAAGTAAAATAGAAAGGGATTTTATTTTGTGACCTTATATCATTCCAGCTGACATTTTGGCCGCTTTCATCTGAATTAAATCCAAAATTAAAGCCCCATTCCCCTTGCAACAGTTTAAGGTCCAGAATACTGTCGAATGTTAGCTCATGGATGTTGATCGGGGGTTACATTAAGCCGGACTTAAGATTTTTTTAAACTTCTTTTTGTATCAAACTGTGTATGATGTCTGCTTCATTCTGCGTATGCCTTCGGAACAGGAATTCATGATGATGCTTTGGATATTAAAAAGATAAACTGCATACATATACACCGTCATTATAAACTATTTTTATTGTGACCCGCACAATAATCAGTATGACTGACCGCTGTTACGTAAACGTTTGGCTCTGTTTTGTTTCCATTTTGAAGTATCCTTGCGTTTTCGACCTCTTTTTACCTCAGTATTTGAACCATCAGAGTCACAGGAACATGATGACGATCCAGAAGGCGAAATAAAGAAGTTCCTTGGTTTATTTTTGTTTCTGTTGGCAGTCGTGTACACATCATAACTAGGATCTGAGTGACTATATCGCTCTCATCAGAATATAACGGAGAAATCACATTATTTGGTATGGAATATTGATTTTCTCCTGAGCTATTTGGGTCCTAAAACAATAAAACATTAATGTAATAATAAATAATATAATAATAAAATTTATTGATCCAAAAATATACATATACACAGGTTATATACTAGTTACATGCTAAGACTTAGTCAACTAACAATGGACACAGGGGGTAAAAAACAATTGTCTATATAAAGAAAAAAATAAATCCTGTCTCCTAAACTAGGGATTGCTTAGGAGACAGTGATTCGACCAAACTGAGCTTTAGATTAATGATGGACCTTATGTTTCGAGTGTCGATGTTAATAATCTACCTTATGACAAAAATGTGAGTTAGCTGAGTAAGTAATCAAGATTTATTTGAGTATGGATGGAGAATTATTGGGGTTGTGAATGGAAGAGAGGTGTGTGTGTTCATGTTCGTGAGTGTTATGTTAGTTGAGTTGTGGTGAGTGTGTTCTATGTTATGCGGTGTTTGTTTGTGTTGTGTTTTGTTTTCCTCTTTAATAGTGGTTTGTTAATGATTTGTTTTGTTAGGCAATGTACGCCAGTAGAGATTCGGTGCTCTTGTAGTCTTGTTGTATGAGCCATTCTGTAATTTTAGATTTGATATTAAATTTATTTAAGTTTATTATGTTTAAATTCTTTTGTATAATTTTATAAACGTGAATACTTAACACGTAGTAATGATGTTTTGCAAAAGAGGTTTTGTGCTGTACACCGGAGGGGACAAATGTTCGCTTTCTTGGGTCAGGTAGGGGTAGGCAGCCATGTAGGTGACGTACCGTCAGAACTTTGTCGTCAGAATAGAGTTGTGCTGTGGGGAATCTAAACGGTCTCCCGGTCATCACCTTAAGTACAGCTCTTTGAGCTCTCTCTGCCCTTAGAATAAAAGTTCTTCGCTGCTCCACCCCACACGATTATGCAGTATCCAAGTATTGACTGGCACAAAGTGAGGTAGACCATCTTGAGAATGTTAAAATCAGCCGATTCTCGCAGACATTTAAAGATATGTATCAGACGGATAGTACGAGTAGTTAGAGTTTCAAGCTGTTTGTCCCATATTAATCCCTCATCTATATGCACCTCCAGATACTTTACGTTATTAGTTCTAACAATGGCAGCACAAGAGCACATCAGCCGATCTTGGCGTGAGTGAGCTTTGATCGAAAAAGTATTCGAGGGAAGGGTGTTACGTCGGATCGCAAAGGGTTTATAATAGGTTTTATCCAGGTTTAGCGTCAGCAAGTTCAGATTAAAGCAGGTCAGGGCCATCACGGAAGTGCAGATTCAGCCCTAGTTTGCACATCGTCCCATGTAGGCCCGTGAATTAAAATCGCCGTGTCATTGGCATATGCATAAATCTTACCATCAAGCATTGGCATTCTAACAAGGTCATTTATATAGATTTGAAAGAGCGTGGGGCCTAATATGCTTCCTTGGGGCACGCCAAATGATACTGATTCTTCATCACTGTAACTCGAGCCTATCCTTACTTTCTGGGTACGATTTCTCAAGTAATTAGTAAAGAGTTTCAAAGCCATGCGACGTACGCCCACACACTCTAACTTAGCTATTAGTTTGGGAACAGAAACTGTGTCAAAAGCCTTCGACAAGTTCAAAAATATGCCAAGGCACTTAGTTTTGTTATCCAGTGTCTTTGCTATAGTTTGAGTTAGATCTAATACAGCATCTTCAGTCGAGACACCAGACCTAAAGCCATACTGGTTGTCAGCAATAATTTTGTAACCATCTAAAAAGCTTCTAAGATTATTGTTTAAAATATTTTCCAGTAATTTCGAGAGCGAGGATAGAACAGATATTGGCCTATAATTATTGACACAGTTCAACATTATATAAATAATGTTTTGCATGCTGAATTTTACTTTAATTTATACTTATTTACTATATTATTTTAAAACACATGTACTTATTTTAGTTAACATTGTGTATAGTACTTATTTATTGATATATTATTTATGTGAGCTACCCATTGCTCACCGTCCTCAAGCCCGCGCCTACGGTGGCCGGAAATCCGCCCGGAATTCCCGACGCCCAGAGCGTCTCCTGCGGCGGCTAGGGGTGAGAGGGCGCGAAACTTGCCTTTCCCTCAACCATCCCGCCTCCTGCTTTGCAAGCATTACTGCTTCGCAGAAGGAGGTGACGGCTGCCCATGCCCTCTCGCTCCGTACCATGGCCTGAACCAGGGCCGGACGCGAGAGATCTCTGCCACCGATCGCGTCCACGAGGACACGGTGGTGCTCTGCCCAAGCCGGGCAGACCTCCACCGTATGCTCCACCGTGTCCTCCGGGCGATCCACACAGTGGTGACATCCGGGCGTTTCCTCCCGCCTTATCTGACACAGGAACCTCCCGAAGCTGCCATGTCCGGTGAGGACCTGCGTCAGGCGGAAGGTGAGGACGCCATGGCGCCTCTCTAGCCACTCCTCAAAGAGGGAACTTATCGCTGCAATCGTGGCGTGCCCAGCACCGGGTTGCGACAACCGTACTCTCCATGTCGCCATGAGATCCCGCCGGAGCTCCGTCCGCTGTGCCGCGATTTCTCGCGGCAGCGGAGTTACGCCCCGGCGTTTCGCCTCCTCGCGCCACTCCCATACGTGTGCGAGGACTTTTGCCTCCAGATCCCATGGCGGCAATCCAGCAAGGAGGCTCGCTGCCTCACAGGAGACCGTGCGGTATCCCCGGACCATCCGGATGCCATGACCCTTTGGGCTGCGCTCAACCGGCGGGCTGGCCGCAGCGCCAGAGAGCGCGCACATACAGGAGGTCCCTCCTCCTCTTATAATATGTTATTGAATACCTGAGTATTTACTATAATTTCCAGGTGCTGTTGTTCCGGATTCACAATTCTCTTAATGTCATTTGCCTGTTTATTAGGAAAATCTACAGGTTTCTGGTTAGCTAGCTGTTGGTCGCACTCGTCAGAATCTTGAGAAGAACAATCAGAATATGAAACTAGCAAGTTCTTGGCAATAGAATTTGCAGGCGTGTGTGATCATTTTTCTTCACTCTGAAATTATAGGTAAAAAAGTGAATTATAATAAATTAATGTACCTATAATAAAACAGTTTACTTACGTTGGTAATTTTTTTAATAAAGCGTGGAGGAGTAACTTTAATGATTTCATTAATGTCACGTTCGTCATCGTTACACAGTATCGGAGACGGTTTTTCGGGTATACGTGAGTTATCATCAGACATTGGAGAAGATGAGTCTGAGGAAGATTTGTCCGAAGAAGACGAGTCTGAAGAAGAACTTGAAGAACTGCTTGACGATGACCTGGGCTTCCTGCATGGTGGTGATCTTTATCTACGTGGTGACCTTGATTTCCTGCATGCTGTGCTGGACTTTATCGTCTGTTTCATTGAACAAACTCTAAAATAAATAAGACACAACATTAAATACAAAGTAAAACACTCAATTATTTCCGAGAATATTACGTGAAAATGTATTATGGATACTGTACCCTGAGCGTAAGTTTGCAAGAGAGTAAACGTAACTATTTCGTTTGCGTTAAATTTTGACAGATAGATCATAATGCTAAGAATATAAGGGTTATAATAAAAATCTTAACGCAAACGCGATAGTTACGTTTACTCACTTGCAAATTTACAGTCGGGTTACTGCACGTAGTTACACTACTCGTACATAAACATGACGTTATTTACTTCTTTTATTTCGACTGGCTTACAATATTGTCCATATCAGTACATACAGCATTATTACTCATCATAAGAAGTTTTATGCACCGCTGCTACATATTTGCAGACATCATCTTCAGGATTAAAACTATGGAACTAGAAATGTAATACTTTTTATTAATAGGTATTTGAAATAAATTTAAAGGACATTTTGTAATAAACTGCAGCTATTGCTAGAGCATTTTTAGAATTTAGGATCATTTAAAACGTAAACCGAAATAAACACAAGTATTATTTAAATCTACCGATAGTTTTGGTAATAAAGTGATATAAAATGAATTGGTTTTCGAATAAAGGTAATAATTTATTACTAAAACGCACTAATACGCAATTTATCTTACCGATACAATTATAATTTAATGATAAACTGCAACAAGTCTAAATAGTACATGCCGTATTATAACACCGTTTTCAACTAAGGTGAAGTAAAATGAAACTTGTTAGTTTAGAAAAAAAAAATAAGTAGAATAGTCTAGCCTGCGTTTGAAAATAAACCGAATTATTTCACCTTACTCCAACGTAGTTACAAAATTAACGACACCTATCTCACATCACGGTCACCGCATCACTGAATGATTATCTATCGTATGAAATGCATTTTTTTTATGGGAAATCATCAAATAACTTCTCCCGCTCTGGGCGGAGCGGGAGGGTGTGTCAGACTCTTATTGACTAAAACCCACCCGTATTACTTCCTATTGCCTGTGTTGCCAGGGTCCTCGGTGACCCTTTAGTGCCTTCCCGCGACCCCGGCAGGCATCGGCCCTAGTGGGCCCCTACACTTGTGCTGACGACATCTCTTTGAGGCGCGCGTGGAATACAACGCGCCGTCGACCCAGGCCTTGTCCTTACCGGACGGTGAGCTACCCATTGCTCACCGTCCGCAAGCCCGCGCCTACGGTGGCCGGAAATCCGTCCGGGATTCCCGACGCCCAGGGCGTCTCCTGCGGCGGCTATCGCCGCAATCGTGGCGTGCCCAGCACTGGGTTGCGACAATGAAATGCATTGTCGCGTGCTTTTGTAGAAAAGAGATGATCTAACCATCGGCCATTTTGGCTTGTTTCGCATGGCGGGATTGTACCTATAGATTCTTCAATCGGAGTTAGTTCGTCTTATTAAAAAAAGGGGGAATCCTTAGTTTTGGACATATTCCGGTTTATTATTATTAAGCGTGCGATTTGCCTAGGTAGTCAGAATCAGTCATTATAGACAGCGGCAGTAATGAAAAATTAAAAAACCGGCCAAGTGAGTGTCGGACCACGCACAATGAAGGGTTCCGTAGTTGGGATTACTTGGGACGAATTTATTCCAAAAACAAACATGACATTGTAGTTGAAAAACCTGTTCTCTCGTACATCGATATATGCCACGGTCAATTCTTCAACTGCAAATTTAAGTTGGTCGACTATGACTCGTTAACTTGTAAAACCTACTTAGCCGTGATAGTTTTCCTCTTAATTTCATTATATGTACTACTGCCATGAATTTTTTTCACATCTCCATAAACAACCATTTAGCTGGCAGGGGAGGGGGACACTCGACTCTAACAAAAATTAGCACTTTAATGCTTAATATTACGCAAGTGGATCCTTGAATCGAAAAGTGGTGTTTTAAAATGAATTAATTTAAAACTATATAAATAATAAGACCCTCACAGTAAGCCTTTTTATTTGATACTAGATGCACCCCGCGGTTTCACCCACATAAGTTTTGACCCCGTGGGTATATCGGGATAAAAAGTATCCTATGCGTTATTCCTGGTTATAAACTATCTGTGTGCCAAATTCCATCCAAATCCGTTCAGTACTTTTTGCGTGAAAGAGTAACAAACATCCATCCATCCAAACTTTCGCATTTATAACATTAGTAGGATGTACAGTGTACAGTACGGTAGTGTCTGCAAAACTTTTATTTTTATCATTTTATTTGTGTCCCAAAAGTGACCCCCATATTCACAATTAATTTAGTTACGTAACAAGTCCTTGTTTGGATAAATTTATTTACGTAAATTTCTTGTTTGGGTCACAGAAATTCATGTGTACCAAATTTCAACTTAATCGTTCCATTATATTCGGAGGAAATTGGCTGTGATAGACGGACAGACAGACTGACACATGGGTGACCCTATATGGGTTCCATTTTTTCAATAGGACATACGGAGCCCTTAAAATATATATTTTTAATAGATTGTTTTTATGGAGTTTTGGGACATATTGCTTAAATTTACAATAAACATTAATATATTTGGGAAATGATTGCCCTCTGCAAAATACACCAGAGAAATGTCATGTCAACATAGACAACAAATAGACTCCTCTGCTACCCGCCTACATGGCGTGCTCCCAAAACCAACACCACTCCCACTGCTAGAGCAATTAAGTTAATAAATGACTTTCTAAAATATATTCCTGAAGCAGATTTATTTTTTGACTCTCGATGGACAATCGCTAAACATGTGTATATTTATTTAAATATGAAGAAATGATGAAGAAATAATTGATGAGTTGTTTAGTCTAAGAAGAGTTATTTTTTTTTTTGTAGAATTATCATTGATATAAGCGAGTTGGTGTTACCTTAAACATACTGTTAGCTTATATGTGATGAATAAATGAATTTGAATTTAAATTTGAATGTCAAAGAAATAACAAATAATTATGTTAGTTTAGGAAATGTGTCACACAAATGTTTTATTATCTAATCTTGGCGTTTTTTACACGTATTTACGTAAATATATTCCTTTGAACTAAAACAAACGGCTTGGAAGTAATTATTGTTCGCCTATTTTAAATACAATATTACGGGACAAAAAGGAACGTCAAAAACATTTTAGTACTTCGTTTTAAACATGACAAGGTGGAAGGAAATTTGTTAAGTGTAACAGGATGAATAAATCTATAATAATAAAACAAACCGGCCAAGTGCGCATCGAATGATGCACAATGAAGGGTTCCGTAGTTAGGATGATTGAAAACAATCGTAACATTGTAGTTATAAAACATGTTCTCCCATACATCGATATACGCTATAGTCAATTCTCCAACTGCAAATGTAAGTTGGTCGATTATTACTCGTTAACTTGTAAAGCCTTCTTAGCTGTGATAGTTTTCCTTTTAATTTCGTTATGCATATACCTATACTACTGCCATGAATTTTTTCACACATACAAAACCAACTATTTAGCTGGCAGGGAGGATGACACTTGACTCTAACAAAAATTTGCACTTTAAAACTTAATATTACGCAAACGGATCCCGGAATCGAAAAATGGTTTTCATAGACCCGCAATATTATTAAGCCGGCCTATCCAACGATACTCCACACCATGGAATAGACGAGAAAAAAGTATCGTCCCCATTTTACTTGTACTTAACATTTTACTTGTTACTTAACTTCCTTACACGTAAAATGGGGACGATATTTTTTGTACCTTAAAAAAATTTTTTTTCAAGATTTTGTTTAACCACTTTGTCGGCGTGATAAACATGTGTATATCCAAATTACAGCTTTGTAGTACTAAGAGTCTCTAAGCTAAGCCGGGAACAGACAGACCGACAAAAGGACCTGGCGAAACTATAAGAGTTTCTTGTTGACAAAGGAACCCTGAAAAGCGTACCTTCGTACTCAAAAATATAATTATGTCGTATCCCGATGTTTTTTACTGAGTGTACATAAATAATAAAATAAATAATCGAGGTCTTAATTTTTAAATCATACTGCAAAACCGGAGAGAGCAGTGGTGGCCTAGTGGTATCGGCCGCGACTTGTGAGTTGTAGGTAGTAGGTTCGAACCAAGACAAGCGCTTAATTTTGTGTAAATTATTTCATGACCCATATTTAATATCATCATCTCTTAAAGCCTGGTGACATAAAAATCTATACTTCAGTTGAGAGTTTAAATGACAACAATACTCTATTGCTAAATGTGGAGGCTTGTAAATGGCTTGTCATAAATCACCACACTATTACTTCTATAATGATAGCTGTAAGCCACCCAAACACAATAAAATAAAATAAAATAAAACGGTGAATGAAAACATCGTGAGAAAACCGGCATGTCCTAGAACCAAAAATTCGAAGACTTGTGATATCTACCAATCCGCACTGGGCCCGCGTGGTGGTTTAGGCCCACTCCCTCTCACAAAGAAGAGGCCTGTGCCCAGCAGTGGGAACATTATAGGCTGATTATGTACTGCAAAACCCGCAATCCAGAACATTACACGTTACCTCGGTAAGGACTGGACATGTCCTTTATCATTGTAATTTAATAATACTTATTTAATAGTTTTAATAATTAATCATTTCTATGTTATTATTGGCAAATTATAGCGCTTTAACTATTTTTTTTTATATGTATCTTTGTTTCACAAATAAATTATTTTATTATATTGTTTTCTTCGGCCATCTCCTACTTGAGGTCAGCCATTAGGTACTGGACGTTTACAAAATCAAAATTAAAATCAAAAGTCATTTATTCAAACTAGGCTGAAAATCAGCACTTTTCGAACGTCAAAGTTACATAAGACAGTCCCCCAAAAATGCCCGCCCTTCACCACTTCCTAGTGCTTTAGCTGGGAGGAAGAAGTGGTGGAACAAACTCCCCAGCAGCACGTTTGTCTGTTTAGTTATATAAACTAGATTCTATACAAATCGTATGCGTCAATTAATTAAGAATTGCGTCGTAAGAATTTTCGTCATTACGAAACACAAAACATTGAATTAAATTACACACTTGCCATACGTTAGCGTGCACGCGCCAGTATACCAAAAAAACAATGAACAACCTGTACTCAAGCAGATAAAAATTACAACATAAAAAAAACGTAAATAGAACTTAATACCTAAATAAAAGCCTCCAGCCATAAAGGGCGTGCCCGCCCACATAAGGCAATTGCTGTAGCACGAAGTGAGAAATGATAAACTAGCCCCATCGAAGTAAAATAAGTAAACAATTACTAATAACAATTAAAACCATGAATAGCAAGACGACCAGTCACCACAAGCAGCACCCGTTCACGAGCATAACGCAAAGATCAGCTATCACCCCCCTCGCCATATTGGAGGGAAGGAGGCAACCCGACCCCCGACGCCACCGCAGGCAGTGACATCTAAGGGAGCATGACGAGCTTGCTGCCGGTTGCTCAGGCAAGAATAGTATAATCAATAGTCGAGGACGCTAGCTAACCACTTATTGCAATACAACTCATAAAACACACATTGTAATGAGTAGATTATGTCACTAATAAATTAAAATTTAACTAAATTAAATTACATTGACTTATACAGTCAAATCAATTATATGAACGCATATAACCTGTCAGTAGGTAAGCTAATTCTGGAGAAAGAACATAATTATTGTCTTGAGTTAATCACAGCGACGATTCTTATCGTTTAAGTAGTCATTGATACAATAGTATGCCTTTGAACAAAGGGTGGATTTTATTTTAGTTTTAAACGCATTAAAAGGCAAATCTAGCAAAGAAGAGGGCAGCATGTTATAAAAAGTTATACCAAGCCCAACAAATGAGTTATGTACCTTATGAAGCCGGTGAAATGGAGCTCGTAATTTTTCCTTATTTCTGGTGTTTATATTGTGAATATCACTATTTTTAGTATATAAGTGTATATTTTGCCTAATATATAAGATGTTGGCGAAGATGAATTGTGATGCCACCGTGAGAACACCAACATCTTTAAAAAAATCTCTCAGAGAAACTCTGGCACCGAGCTGGTAAATCGCTCGAACAGCTCGTTTTTGAAGAACGAATATATTTTGAATGCCAGCGGCTTTGCCCCACAGCAGAATACCGTAGGACATAACGCTATGAAAATAACTAAAATAAACTAATCGAGCTGTATCAACGTCAGTGTATTGTCTTACTTTTCTGACGGCGTAAGCGGCCGAACTGAGCCTGCCCGCTAGGATTGATATATGAGGGCCCCACTGAAGTTTGGAATCTACTGTTATACCAATATAAAATATATAAACTGCCGAGTTTCAAGCACCCCATTATCTAAGACGATGTTGGGACCTAGATTCCTAACATTTGGCAAGGCAAACTTTATACATTTCGTTTTCTTGGCATTGAGAACTAGGTTATTTGTCGTAAACCAATCCGTAACCATTGAGAGTGCACTGTTTACGTCATCAAAATCTTGTCTGTTCCTGTTTACTTTAAAAAGAAGTGAGGTGTCATCTGCAAACAATACAACGTCACAGATACCCTTTAAATAAAATGGTAAGTCATTAATATACACTAAGAATAAGAATGAACCCAGTATTGAGCCTTGAGGTACACCTAACTGAACTGGTAACCCGGAAAATTTTACACCATTCACATCTACACATTGGAACCTATTATTTAAATAAGAATTTATTACTTTGAGAGCTTCATTTTGGACACCATAATGACACAGTTTACGCAAAAGCGTGTCATGGTCCACGCAATCAAAGGCTTTGGAGAGATCACAGAAAACTCCAATAGCATTTTGCGAGTTCTCCCATGCGTCAAATATGTGTTTCAGCAGTGCAACACCCGCATCTGTAGTCGAACGACCTTTTGTAAAGCCATATTGTAAATTACGAAGGAGGCTGTTTAAATTAAAATGTCTTAGCAATTGCTTGATAATTAACTTTTAAATATTTTGCTAAATGCAGGTAAGATAGAAATAGGTCTGAAATTGCCAACGTCATTTTTATTACCTGATTTAAATAAAGGTATGACTTTACTACTCTTCATGAGGTCAGGAAAAGAGCCCAAATCAACACATTTATTAAAAGTAACAGCTAGCTAAGGGGCTACGATTTCTATTATATTGCTTAATAGATAAATGGAGATACCCCAGATAGTGTTTTTAGACTTAAGTTTGTTAAAAATATTAACTACATCACGAGGACATGTTCGAAGCCAAATAAGCGACTACATTTAGGCACACTACCATGCAAAAGGTCTTCAGCTGTATACGGGGACGAATTCAAGGAGCGAGTCGTAGTTATAGGTACGAGTATGTTAGCAAAAAACTCATTGAATGCTTCAGCTACGTCAGCTGCTTTATTAACTAATTTGTTGTCGACCATAATCTCAAGTTGTTTTTCTTGTTTAACCGACTTACCCGTTTCATTGTTAATAATTTTCCAAGTGGTTTTTACTTTATTATTGGAATTTTTAATTTTATCCCTTAAAAATTTAGATTTAGCAAAAACCCAAATCTTTTTAAATAGTTTTGAATAATTTTTGACATACTCTAAGAAAGGAGTGTCAAACCTGAATTTTTTCAAACCGTATAACTCGTATAGTCGCGCTCTACTTTTATAAATACCTGGAGTAGCCCATTGGTTAAAGCCAGCGGAGGTGCCATTAATGTTAATGGTTTTGGTCTTGAAAGTAGATTGGTACTCTTTTTGCACAACATCAAAAAGGGCTCCATAGATATCATTAGGATTCACGTGTTCTACTATAGATGGTGTAATTCTATGAGCTATATTATTTTTAAACTTGTCGCACCGACTAGCTGTATAAGGCCTGCATTCTATTTTATGCGGCTTTTTATGTAATGGCATAGGGAAGCTAGCTAATAAACCAGTGGTCAGACGTTAAGTTACTTAACACTAATTTATTTTTGGCATCACAATCACTAAAAATATTATCAATACAAGTCGACGAGGACGCCGTGATCCTAGTAGGTTCAAAAAACAAGTTAATTACATTATAAGACCTAAACAGATTGAGAAGCCTAATACTTAATGGAGTAACATCTAAAATATTAATATTAAAATCTCCAGATAAAATTATACTTTTATTACTACTTTTTAACCTATTGAGTGAATCCTCCATTACCGATTCGAAAAGAATATAATCTCCAGAGGGGTGTCGATAAACGCAAATTATAACGTATCGCTCGAGTTCAACACAAGACAACTCAATAGTGCGCTCGATAGAAAGATTAACTAAGTCTAAACGTTGTTTACACTTCAACTTGTTTGCAACAAGAACTAAAGATCCACCGCGAATAGCACTTTTTCTTATAAAAGCACTTTGTACAGTAAAATTATCACTATTCATAAACACTACTTCATGTTCTTTCAACCAGTGTTCAGTCAAACATAACACCTGAACATCATAGTTCTCCATAAATAAACTTAACTCTAGCTCTTTGTCGGACAGACCCTGCATATTTTGATGTACAACATTCCACATAATTATGCGGCTGACAAAACGGTGAAGGAAAACATCGTGAAGAAACCGGCATGTCCTAGAACCAAAAAAATCGAAGACATGTGACTTTTACCAACCCGCACTGGGCACGCGTGGTGGATTATGGCCCACTCCCTCTCACAGAGAGGAGGCCTGTCCCAACAGTGGGAACATTATAGGCTGATTATGTATGCGGCTGACCCGTTGTCGCACCTAATAGTTTAAACTACAAGGCGTATCAAAAGTGGTGTTAGTATCACTACTAACAGTAATCGATGGTACACTACAGGTACCAGTGTCACGGTGTATATTGTATGCTAAAAGATTAGCAATATGTCTCCTACAACTAGGTGGCAAATACATTGTATAATTTGTCAGTTTGTAATCAGTAATAAATTGATTACAATCAAAATATAAAATAGCGTCACTGTGACGACAGGTCCTATTATAAATTAACATATTTAAATTATAAATGTGCCTATTTTGCTCAACAGACAAATATTGAGAATAAGGCAAGGCACAGAAAATAAATTTACGACTATTGGTCTCAAATGGACACATTCAATTATGTCCTTTTTTCTTACAGCTAAACTATCCCCATATAATAAATTAACAGTAGAACTGGGGTTTATTTTTATCAATTTAATTTTACTAATTAATTGGCTAATACTGGCACCGGGTAAACAATTATTAATTACATACTGTTGTGAACACTGATTAAATATATGGGGGTGCCTGGGAGCAGGTACAGCTAAAAGAGAGGTTATTTGTCAGAGACTCATACCTCTCTGCATTGTACTTGACCAGGTCTGCCAACTCATTGGCCTCCTGCAAGCGCTTACTCAGGTTTTGTTGTGAAGCCTCATATTTACTAAATATGTCCTTTAGAGCATACACGTTTTTTAGATTAAAAATAAACATAATTCAGGAACAGTAGCTCTCTTTGGCTGTTGTTCGATCTTCCAAATCCAAAAGCTTCATGTAAATCAACATTGCGGAAACGTTCCGGGTCACTACCGTTGCCGCCGTCACCTTCAATGGGGTTGACGGTCGTAAAGTATTCTTCGACCTTCTCATTGTTATCGATTATTGACTGGAACTGAAACGACCTTCATCAAAAATGTGGTAATCCCTTTTTTTACGAACTTTCAAAAAGGAGGAGGTTGTCTATTCGGATGTTTATTTATATTTTTTTTTATGTATCTGTGTTCGCCGATTTCTCCGTCAATTGTGGACCGATTTTGAATTTCTTTTTTGTTTGTAAGAGTATGCTCCCGAGGTGGTCCTATTATCACCAAGTCATAATCTGATGAGGAGATCCCATGGAAATCGAGGGAAATCCTCAAATTTTAAAGGCACACCTATTGCGATTTGAGTACTTTTTATAGTAACAGGTGCATTTTGCTCTCGGAATGCACCATTTGGTGAAGTGTCGGTTGTTTTTTTTTTTTTGTAAAAAGTGTTTTTTTGAGAGAAGACATAAGTAGGGTCACTCGTTCTGATTACAAATGTAATCAGAACGAGTGACCCTACTTATGTCTTCTTGCTTAGTATTTTTGTTTGTTAATATTTTTAGTTAGTTTAGGATATTATATTTTTATTTTATTAATTAGTTAGGTATAAGTTGCTATTTATGTACATTTAATTTAAATTCTGAACAAACCCATTTACTTGATACTTGTGCTTACATAACTAATGTGAATATTGGGGCAGTTTCATAATAATCTTGGATGAATTTTGACAAATTAATGATAAGATTGTATAGTGTGTACAGTGGTTCTCAGGTGCTAAGGTAAATTTAAGATAATCGGGTGTTACGTAAATGATAGGCCAGTGATGCTAAAAAAAATCCTAAGTTTACTAACAACACGAGCACAAAAGTTTGTATACTTAACAATTATACAAAAGCAATTTTCTCATGGAATAACGATTGTAACTTTGAGATAAAACGAATACTTTAGTATGGGTTCCAAAATATTATGCTCGTAACAACATGTAATTACAATCAATACAGTAGGAGGGAATCAATTTTAAAATTTGCTACATGTAAGTGCTCGTGACTGTACTTATTTGTAAAGAAAACAGCTTCGTCTGTCTAACATTTTCATCAAAATATCCTTCAAAAGTTAGACAATATTGTCGTCCCAAAGTCGTGTTTTGGTACCTACTCTTTTGTGACCAGTTTTCCCAGTGGAGTTTCCCTTGATTGTATTTTTATTGGAGTTTATACCTAAGGGCCTTTTTTGGAGATACCAAAATCGCTTCTTTGTGGTCTTGTAGAGATCGTACAATAAGTATGTCTGGCGGAAAATTACGAAGCAATTTTTTTAAGTGAAAAGGGATGGAGGTGTGTAGACAGGAAGTGACAGCTTGAGCATAGAATAAGTAAGTACTATATAGATTGTAAGTCGAAGGGGTCGCATTTCGACTAATGGGCGACCACTAGTAATGAATTTTTTCATTCGAATAAATATTTCAGTATTTAGCTTATTTAAATTCTGAGGTTCATTTCTGTCGCTGCTCAGTTGCTTATTACCAAGGTGAAATATCAGATATGACACATCATAGGCGACTACTGTAAGGCTCGTGCATTTTTTTTTTTTTCATTTACCTCACCGGTGTCTCTGCCTTATTAAACTTTGCCCCATTTTAAAAACTAAATCTAAAGCTGGTTGGCTAGTAGATCCTGTCTCCCTTGAACCATCCCTACTCGTGATTACAAATAATGTTATTAATAAATATAATTGAAAAGCCACATGTGCTTCTTGAAACTAGAACACAGCAATGTTGCCTGGAGGCCAAATTATGCAGTTATTACACGAGGTTAGTTTTTGAAGCTAGGAAAGCAAGATTGTGCTAGTAAGCTAGCAAGCTAGTCACTCTGGCCTCGTGTAGACAGAACTATACTCATTTTAAGGCTAGTGAGCTAGGTAGGAAGATAGTAAGCAGAAGTTGGACTTTTAATTGAAGGGGACGGTGAAGGGCGGACGTTTTTGGAGGACTGTGTTATGTAATTTTGACGTTCGAAATCTGCTGATCCTCAGCCTAGTTTGAATAAATGACTTTTGATTTTTGATTTTGATCAGATGCAGTAAAATTACACTTCTTACTGTCATTTCACTAAAGTTATTGACGAAATGACATAAGAAGTGTCATTTTACTGCTGCTAATTGAATGGCTATAGTCCAAGTAGGAATTCGTAACTTTCACCAGTGTGACATACTCTACTTTTCATTTCGAATACAAGGAAAGTAAAAAATAGTAGTTTGACCAACACTTGAACTCATTTTTATATTAGTCAAATATAAGTCTATAGAACCGAGATTTTGAATTTCGGTATAGCTTACAGAGTTACTATCCCGCCAAATTATATAGCCTGTTTTAAAATTTAAATATGGAATACACCGCGTTTCCACCGCGGGCCGTCCCGCTTAATAGATATTTTTTTTTAATTCACACTGTCTGTTTATATACTCACAAGACCGCAGCATTATTTTTTTAATTTTAATCGAGATTTTTTTTAATTATGTAACATTTTTCGTAGCCTTACAGAATTTATTTCTATTTTCAAAATCTATTCCCGTCCTAGGGAGGGAAGCAATTACTTAGTCTTTCCCACCCAAAGGTGGGGAGCAGCATCTTCCACCCGCTACTCGGATCAAACAAACACTACTTTCCGAGTATGAAAAATGAAAAATACATTTCCTAATTCCGAGACGGACCAAAATAATCTGGCCAAGATTAAACAGGACACAAAGACTGAAATATGTAGCGAGTTAATCACGGAAGTAGTTGGTAGTGCTTCCTTAGGGATTATAGAGTTAGTAGAGTGTGTCCAGTGGGGTGATAGCGTGACACACATAAAATGACGAGGTATTCCTCGAAGCGCCACCGTTTTGAGGCGCACCTAATGAAGCGCACCTTTATTATTCCTCAGAGCGCACCTTTTAGTAGCGCTCCCGATAACAATTAAATTTTTTTTTTTTTTTCTTCGAAGCGCTCCTATGTTTAACTTTCAAATAGAGATAGGATGCTAACTGATCCTAACTGATCTTATCTCTATTTGAAAGTTAATCATAGGAGCGCTTCGAGGAAAAAAAAAAAATTTTTTTAATTGTTATCGGGAGCGCTACTAAAAGGTGCGCTCTGAGGAATAATAAAGGTGCGCCTCATTAGGTGCGCCTCAAAATGGTGGCGCTTCGAGGAATACCTCAACTGTCAATTGATCGCATTTTCTTTTATTTTGACAACTCCGCCACATTCATTGCGTTATTTACGTTGATGAGCAGACTAATTTATTAAACCTATGAAACAATGTATTAGAAATATATGAAAAATAAATATATAAAAATATAAAATATACAAAACTCTCGGTTTGTGTTACGTAATTAGGGTACAGGACTGTATTATGTAACAAAAATCAAAATTTTATTTTTCATGTCTAGCATTTTTTTTTTAACCCGAATCACAAGTAGGTAACTATTTTGAGTTAATATTCGTAACCCAACGTATACCAATGGTTCGTATTCCCTCTTTATAATTTGGAATGCTATAATATTTTTTTACCATTTCTCACGATGTCTTTTAGCTGTAGAAACAAAAAAAAAATTAATAAAGAATTCTATCAAACAGAGCACCTGCCATCAAATCTCTTCGTCACCCTTGGTTGACTGGTAGAGAATGCCTAAGGCATTCAGTCCGCCTTTCTACCTTTTTGTGTCAAATAAGTTTCAATAAATAAATAAACAAAATAAATGTTGAAATTCGATTTATTGACTATTGGAGAGAAGAAGCATATTTACATAATATTTAGTTATTTTACGATGGTTATATTTTTTTTTTGCTGAAAGTTACATATAGATCCGCTCACGCATATCTACTACATAGTACCCCAGAAAAGTGTTACCAGTTACCAATAAGACAGTAACCATTTTTCTTTTTTAGGGTTCCGTATCTCAAAAGGAAAAAGCGGAACCCTTGTAGGATCATATCCTTGTCCGTCTGTCTGTCTATCAGTCTTTCAAGACCCTTTTTCTCAGGAGCGCTTGGAGGTCTCGAGTTGAAATGAATATCAAATACATAGGTCTACGGTCGCTTGGAGCTGTAGAAAACTCAAGCTTCTAAGTCAACGCAATGAAAAAATACGACATGTTTTGATACTCGCAAATAAACTAAAACCTATAGGGTACTCGTACATCCCGTTGACCCAGAATCATTAAATTTGGCAAAAAGCAAGGTATCACAGCACAAGTAAAGGGAAAGCTCCGAAAACCGTTGATTTTAAGTTTTAATAATAATTATGCAGTTGGAGATTTGACCGTACGTAATCGACAGGATTGTCAAACTTATATGGGTTGATTACGAGGCTTTTAGCTATTTTGTATATGTGTATATTTTACGTAATTTTTTATAATGTGCGTTTTGTTGGTGCAGAATAAACAATTTTTCTTTCTTTCTTTCTTTGTATATCGATGTATGGAGAACATGTTTTCCAACTATAATGTTAAGTTTCTTTTTGGGTCAAGGTCGCCCCAACTACGGAACCCTTCACTGTGCGTGGCTTGACACGCACTTGGCCAGTTTTTTTTCCGCGAGTTACGCCTGCCAATTTAGATTTTCGTCTGTAGATAGATTGATTCCCTTATTCAGAAATAGTAATTTTCCCAAATATTGTGACTTTACCTTGATATTAGAACAGATAACAATAAGTTTTTAGTTGCTTAAAAACTTTATACCTACAAAACTCTAATCATAACATTTTCAAAAGTTTCGAAACACATTCCACGACATTGTGTTAGCAATTTGTTGAAAAATAATAACCTACATTGCCTGAGTTTTAAACGTTAATTTGAGTTTTCGCTCAAAATGAGTTTATTTCGTTTTAACGACAATTTTCTGTGAGTACTAGGCTTTGTATGACACGTTTGCCTAAATATTAAATTGTATTACTGTACCATTTGCATGCCAACGTTTGCTGACAATTTCAAGGCAAATTGCGCAATTATAAGCACGAATGAGGTATTTAAAATTATAATATAATGCTGTATCGTTTTTTACAGAAACCTAGATTTTTATTTCCTCTAACACCTACCAATTACAAATGTAACGATTTTTGATGATTTTAGGATGTTTGTTACTCAAACATTTAATTTTAATTTTCAATCTAAACAGGTGAACGAGTTTTAATAAAAATGTACAAGCAGCATAAGGATCGCCCCTTAATACACGAGATTTAAACATAACTGGTGAAATCTGGGTGTAGTACACCTCTGCCGAACCCTTCGGGGGAACAAGCCGTTGTTGTGTACAAATACTACGCATGTTACGTAAAAATAGCTGATAAGAGATCGTGCCCTAGATTAGCACTAAAGATACCTAGGTACTGTAGAGATTAGAGCCTACTTGGTGTTTCCATGTTACCTGCATGAATTTTTATGAGATAAACACTGTACAGGGTGGCAGGGAAATCACATGTTCATGATTCTAAACACCCGCGTCCATACATTTTGACACTTTTCTATGAAACAAATGTTTTTTTTTTTTTTTGATAACCGGGGAGAAATTTCTCCGCTAGGGCGTCGATAATCATGATTATGCTGAATTCATGGTTACAGTTTGTGCGTCAATGTCCGTGTGTCGTATTTAGAAGATTGGAAAATATGTGGGAGTCAGCTTGAAGTCCTGATAGTGCGCGTCATGATACAAAATACAATTCATTGATTAGTCTAATTAAATAATCACGCGTTAAAAATAAAGAAGCTTATCATTTCAATCCCACGACCCTGTCACAGTATTCACTATTTCGATGCGAGAAAATTTGCGAGCAACAGCTTCTAACAATAACCTCAATAAGTAGGTAGGTATCTCAAGTGACATCAGATCAAAACCTGTAGAAAGCAACAATAAGATTAATTTCAGCGACAAAGATAAAGCGCAAACATTTTACATGTAGGTAAGTTAAGCACAGATAATATCAAATTCATAAAGTAAATATTAACTTTAGAGTTGTAGCACAGAATATTACAGAAGGTCTGTCATTAAGTGAGAATGCACACATACACTCGTATTGTCTGTTCCATAAGTACAAGTACTATAACAGACATCTGATGAAAATGTGTTTACATTTTCAACAGATGTCTCAACCTTGTTCAAGTTGCTCAAGCAATCCCTTAGTAACACATTTATCTGTATTTAGGTTCCAACTTTATATCTCACTACTTTTTCCAACAAGTATTGTTTGAATAAACAATATTCAATTGTAATTGAAAAATATTCGACGAAAATTGAGGTTATATAATTAACCTCAACTATCAAATGAAAAACATCTTTAAGGGAGAATTAACATTATAATTTTGGGTTAGATGTAACTTGGCACTACCAATTGGCATCCACTTGTACACATTTCCATCAGATGTCTGACAAAGTACTTGTACTTTAGAAACAGACCATACCAGTGTATGACATGTGTGCATTCTCACTTGTTGACAGACCTTCAGTAATATTCTGTGCTACAACTCTAAAGAATGCCTGTCGTGAGTGCGCTTGCACTCACTGTATATGGAGCGTGTCTATATACTCACATATAGACACGCATTTTCGTTTTTTGTATGGAGCTGACCTTCTGTTTATTCTATGGATGTAGGCATCAAGTGTCGTGGCGCTGTTAAATATTCACAAGACGTGTCCTTGTTTTCTATGTGGGAGAAATGATCCGTCACCTCTAATTATATTATCACACACGCGGTGAACTTATATACTTATACATTATAGGCTATTTTATGCTCATTCTTCTCATCTCTTTTCTCGCCTGTGTAAAAATTTGAACAGTTGCAGTGATCTCACTGATATACATCATGACAGCATAGGACATTTTTATAAAATAATTATTAACTACCATTCCAATAATAACCAATGATCTCCTTAGCGAATGTTAATTTTTAAATTAAATTTTTATTATTTTAGCTTTTATTATTTTTTTTTTTGTTAAATTAATGTTAATGTTTTAATCTTATTGTTATATTATTTTGAATTAAATTTTTGATATTTTTATTTTTACTCGCGAATCACCAAAATTATTGAATAACTTTAATTGTATATTATATCCTTTTTGGCTTTGTATTATTATGTAAAACCATAAAATGGTGCATGTTGTGTTAGCCTGTAAGTGATTGTTGCACTTATAAATGTATCTATTATGTAAAATATTTTAATGTATTGTGTAAACAATTGTTGGCTAACCTAAATAAATAAATAAATAAATAAATCTCTGAATTAGGCGTTGAAGCAGTTTCAATTCAGATCATAATTTCATTTATCTCTGAATAGAAAGTGTGTGATGTGTCTCAGCCGTTCGTATTTACCGGCAGACTTAATCAAGACCATTGTCGTACCCATCGTGAAGGAGACATCTCTGATATAGGCAAGTATCGCCCGATCCAACCTTAGCCGCAACAGTTGCGGCTAAGGTGTTGGACAGAATGCTTGACTTTTATTTGGCAAAATATGTAAAGTTCCACGATGCACAGTTTGGCCTTTGTCCTGGACTATCTACTGAAAGTGCTATCTTAGGTGTCAAGCAAACTGTCAAGTACTACACTGACCGTAGGACGTGTACGCCTGCTTCCTTGATCTCTCCTAAGCTTTCGAACTCGTTTCTTATGATCTGCTTTGGAGTAAATTGAGGAGCAGGGGTATACCGGAGGAACTGCTCAGTGTATTACAGTTTTGGTATCGCAACCAGACAAACAGTGTTAGATGGCCTAATGCGCTCTTGGAATCATATGGGTTGCAGTGTGGGGTGAGGCCCTGCCACCCCGCACTCCAACCCATAATTCGGTTTGTCATCTCCCCGGCTCTTCAATCTATATGTAAATGACCTCATTGCCGAGCTCAGCGGCATGCGTGTCGGATGCAGGGTAAATGGTGTTAGTTGTAACAACATCAGTTACGCGGATGACATGGTGCTGCTTGGCCCGTCGCCGGGGGCGATCGTGGAGTTGGTAAAAGTATGTGAGACCTACGCTGCTGCACATGGACTGGTCTTTAATCCCAAAAAATGTAAATATGTGGTATTTAGGTTGGCAGGTAAGTGCCGGGAAGATCTCCTCGAACTTGCCATAAACGGTACGTCAATACGAAGAGTCACAAAGTTTAAATATCTTGGCCATTTTCTTACCAACGACCTATGGGACCATAGTGACATTGAGATGAAGCGTAGGGCTCTGGCAGTCAGGGCTAATATGTTGGCTCAAAGATTTGCTCGGTGTACTGACCGAGTAAAGATTACGCTTTTTAAAGCTTATTGTCAGAGTTTTTACACCTGTAATCGCGCAGCACGCGTAGGACATCCAGCAACCTTTTGGAGTAGTTAACTTGGGTCAACTACTCCAAAAGGTTGCTGGATGTCTTACGCGTCCAATACAATAATTTTTATAGGATGCTGTTGCGACTGCCTCTTTTTTGGAGTGCTTTAGACATTTTCGCGGTAATCCATACCGATGGATTACCGCAAAAAACGGCCTCACTCCTGAGCAGAATAAGAGGCAGTCACAATAGCATTCTGAAGGCTGTGGCGGCAGATACTTCCGCCATTATGAGGCAATTTGTGCGAAGACTTATACCATAGTTTTACATTTCTCGTTGTGTCTAGTCGTTGGGTGGTCTTCTCACTAATTCGTCTTTAGTTTAAGTTACTAACAATAGTATTTTAAGTGCAAACCTAACAATTTATGGATCTTTTAGTTGTCCGAATTAAAATTATTTTATTATTTATTTATTTATTTTATTTATTATTGAGTAACGTAACTTAAGTCTGTTATATTTGTAATATCTAACTTATGTTATATATATTGAGACTCATTTACCGTTCGCGAAAGGGCGGTAAACCCTACGAGCTGCCTTAACTTTTCTGGGTCAGCATGTAAACCGTTAGCATCGATGACAATAGTAGTTTTATTGTTATGACGTCTATGGACGTCAACCGTATTATTTTAAAGCTACTAAAATGTAAGTGATTTGGTCGTTAGCAATAATTAATAAGAAAAGTATGTTTTAAGGGTTACGTACTTCAAAAGGAAAAATGGAACCCTTAAAGTATCACTCGTGCGTGTGTCTGTCTGTTCGTCTGTCACAGCCTCACAGCCGAATACACTATAGGTACCAATTAAGTTGAAATTTGGTACACGTGAATTTTTGTGACTCAAATAGGAACGTATATCGTAAATAAATGAATTTTTGAATATTGGTTTCACTAACGGGAGAAAAAAAAAAGGTTTGCGTACTTGTACCTTGTGACATATCAAATGAAATTACTTATTATTTATGAGGTTTTCAAATATATATATATATATATATATATGTATATATATATAATATATATATTATATATTATATTGTGCTCAATGGGCTGAAAATTAAACACTGATTCCACAGAAATAACTGGAGTTTTATTCTCTTCGTCTTACAATGCTTAATCGTACCATCTTCATGTAACCCGTCCTCCATCCGTCCACAGATTATCTATCCCTTTTTTTTATTTGAACCATAGACTAAACTATAGATAAACTAACTTACTAAAACTATCGATTCACAATGTTTGAATGACAAACTATTCATTCCCACACTCGGCCGTCCTGCATTCAGACTGTCCTCAGACTGAACACCACACTCACACATCCGTTAAACAGAATTACAAATCAAAACAGAATCTAAATTGTACACAAGATAAACTTAGTTAAAGCGAAGCCAATTTTAAACTATAAATACTAATTACAGCATTACGAGAACAACAAATGTTTAAGAATTTTACAGTTAAACACTACTGAAGTAGTTAATAGACTAACAACAGTTAGGTACTAGAGGTTGACTAATAGTGGTCACAGTAACACACATTATTTTAAATTGAACAAAATTAACATTATAAAACAAAATAACCAGATAGGTACACAATACCATAACAATAAGTTGGCAACAACAGACTCAGTTTTTATATGTGATGGAATGGCTGAAATCATAAGAATGATTAGACACACACCGCAATGTACACCCAAATACCCATAACACAACATGGGCTATAGGAATGCTACTTACGGTTCAGCACCATCAGCTGGCCACGGCTTCATGAAGTCTGCTGCTGAGCTAGTTCTTCTGGGACCCTCCTGCATCCCATCTAACTTCTCCATCTCATACCTATCTCTACCCTTCACCTTGGTGACCCTGTAGGGACCTAAAAACTTAGGTTTGAGCTTCATGCCCACACCAAACTGCGTTCTTCGGATAGCAACAACATTTCCAATTGAGTATTGTCGGCTCTGCTTCCGTTTCTTGTTATAAGTCTTCAGATTTTCGTCCTGAATTTTCAATATATGCTGTTTAGCCTGCATTCGAAGGTCTTCTCTTGCTTCTATGTAATTATCAATATTTTCTTGCTTCAGCAAGTCGTAAATTTCTATATCTTCTTTGTTTCTCATCTTCACCCCAACCAGTAGCTCGTACGGAGACATGTTTATGCTTCGTTGATATGTACTGTTTAGTGATCGCTGAACACGACTGACATGTCTATACCAAAGTGTTGGATTCTCCACACATAGCTTAGTCAACACAGATATTATGGTCCGATGCATCCGCTCAACTTGACCATTGGACCTGGGAATACCTGTAGTTATCTTTACATGCTGGATCCCTTCTTCCTGAACATACTCCTCAAACTCCTTGCTGGTAAACGCTGCCCCTCTATCAGAGATTATTCTGATTGGGTTCCCAAAGCAATGCTGGTGTAGTCGCAGCTTGTCAATCGTTTCCTTACTAGTAGTACTCTTGGTAGGGAAAAGCCATGTAAACTTGGTGAAAGCATCAACCACAGTAAGAATGTAATTATATTGCTTCCTTGTCTCTGTCATTTGTCCAAGATGATCTATATGAAGTGTGTGTAATGGAATATCTTCTTTATCAATGCAATTTAAGTATCCTTCTTGTTTACCTTCTTTTCGGTTTGCTAATAGGCATGGTACACATGTACGTAGATAGTTTTCAACTTTCTTTTCCAATTGAGGGATGTAATAATCCGTGTTCATAAGTTCTACCATCTTTCTTTTAGCAAAATGTCCATTCTCGTGAATTCTTTTCAATATGTCGTTTTCCATTGACTTTGGTACCACTAACTTCTTATCAGCACCTTTAAACAACAATCCATTGCTTATTGAGTAATCTTCATATGGTTGTCCCTTCAAGATTTCCATGATGGCCCTCAGACCTTCATCTTGTTGTTGACAGTGTCTCACATTGTCATGTAAATCTGAAAAGAAAGCAGCTACACAAGGGTTTCTACTCAATGCATCCACATGACGCATTTTACTCCCTTCACGGTGTTCCACCTCAAAGTCATAATCTTGCAATAAGATAATCTATCTAGCTACTCTGGTCGACATGGCTAGATCTCGTTTCTTCAAGGTTAACTCAAATGCCTTGCAATCTGTTACTAGCTTGATCCTGATCCCATACAAGTAATGCCGGAACTTCTTCACACTTTCAATAATTGCTAAAGCTTCCAGCTCATAACTTGTATACTTGCTTTCAGCTTCAGTCGTCTTGCGGCTCATGTAGTGAATGGGATGCAGTTGGCCGTCTTCTGGTTGATATTGTAACAAAATTGCACCATAAGCAGCACTGGATGCATCCGTGTGAAGTTCTGTCCTCAACTGCGGATTAAATATCATCAGCACAGGACTTGATGCCAGTGCTTTCTTCAATGTGTTGAAACTCATTCGTTGTTCATCAAGAAACTGGTAATCTTCGTTCTTTTTTAACAGGTCTGTTAATGGCTTGGCTATCATAACAAAGTTCTCAATAAACTTTCTAAAATATGAGCATAACCCAATGAAACTGTGCAAGGTCTTCATGTTTCTGGGTTCTGGATAACGCATCACTGCTTCAGTCTTCCCTGGTGATGGTCTCACTGTTCCATTTTCAATTACATGACCCAGATATTCAACTCTTCTGACCATTAGTTGACTCTTTTTCCAATTGATATCAAGGCCGTATTCCGACGACATCTTTAGCACCTCAGCTAATCGATCCACAGCTTGTGCCTCGCCTTCAGCTAAAATTAATAAGTCGTCAATGAATATGATCACCTTTCCCTCATTAATCAAATCCTGAAATATACACGTTATGAATCTTGTAAATACCTTTGGACAGATAGCTATACCAAATGGAGCTCTTAAAAATTCATACTGACCCGTCATGGTCACAAACGAGGTATATTTTATTGATTTTTCATGAACACGCAAATGAAAATAGCCATTTTTCAAATCAAGAGCGCTAAATATCTTAGCCTTCTGACATCTGTCAATGTGATCAGATTGTGATCAGATAATCGGCAATGGATATTGATCCTTAATCATCTTCTGGTTCACTTTCCTATAGTCCACACATACACGCAGCGTACCATCCTTCTTGCGTACCAACACTAATGGGCTAGAAAATTCAGAATTACTTACACGGATTATGCCATTCTTCAACCACTGTGTGATCTGGTTGTCTACTTCCTGTTGCTCCCTCAGAGCCAGACGTCTGGGCCGCAGTGCCACTGGTGTATCATCCCTCAGATGAATCTGCAGCTGTATAGGCGCCTCCTTTATTCTCACAGGTTTGTATGACGTCACCATATTTCTTACCTGCTTCTGGATGTCTCGACGAACTTCGCATCCTACAACATCAAGATTAGACACAAAACATGTAACATTCCTAAACCACTCATCATTTATGGGCATCAGACATACATTGCCATGTCCCATAACCATCACTGCCTGTTGTAAAAATTGTTGCCCCCATTATTATGGCATATGGCATAACTGGACTAGGAACTATATGGAAACTAACACTTTTATACAACTTGTCATCAACCAAAACATTCGTAATATACAGTCCAAGGGAATGCACTCGACTAGCTAGTCCATTAAGAATCACAGATGTTCTTCCGCACTCAGGCGAGCCTAACTTCTTGTAAAACTCGACCGACATCAAATTCACCTGGCTGCCTGTGTCAATTAACGCGTTCACTGATTCCCACTGTATTCCATTATAAACATTCACTGCCTTCAATGGATTTTTCAAAGCAATTTGTTTTTTTTTTTTTTTTTATCTCTTCTTTGGCAACTGAGCCGATGTCGACTATTCTGCCAGCGTCATGTGGTGACGACAGGTGAGTCGTCGAACTTTGCACTTTGTGGTAGTTGTCTAGGTATGTTATTTGTTAATAGCTGAAAGGACGAGACAATTTTTGTTAGTAAATCTATCTACAAAAATAATAATAATATATATATATATATTTTAAAACACTACAAAACAACACATATTTTTACAAGGTTATTATAACTACACACCAGACTACATCTTGATATCATTTACATTTAAAAATTTTGATAGAACTTGGATTAGTTTAGGAGAAAAGTTAGTCAGTAGGGAATGGAAGTTAGTAGGAAGAGGGATTTTTATTTTGGGGAGCTTATGGTACAAGTCGAAGGAATGGGAATTTAGAGGACATGAGAAAAATATATGATCCAGAGTACCATCGTCAAGACCGCATTCGCACAAGGAACTGTCACGAACACGAATCTTGTTCAGGAATACTGGACTGCAGCAGTGACCAAGTCTCAGTCTGCACAAGGATGTAACAGTTCTTTTGGACAGTTTGGGGCATTTAAAAAACCAAGGTTTCCGCTGGATGTCAGGTTGAATACTGGCGTAATACGTCCTTTTGAGTTTCGAACTTACTTGCCATACCGCTGACCACGAATTATACAACTTGTATTTGGTGTCAGTTCGTAGGTCGTAACTTTGCACCATGTAGTGCTTCCGATCCACCGGGTTAGATGAAGCAAATTTAGCCAGTGAGTCAGCGCACTCGTTGCCACCAATACCCGAATGACTGGGCACCCAAGCTATTTCAATGCTTAAACCTTTGTTCGAGCAAGTGAATAATAAATTTAGTATGTCGGAAATGATTTTACTGTGAATTTTGGATTTTAGTTGACACTGAGCTAAGGCTTGAATGCTACTGCGAGAATCTGAGAAAATTATCGATTTTTTATATTGTGGGTTAAAATGAAATTGATGGCTTCTAGTATACCGATACATTCACCCGTAAATACGGAAGCCTCTGGTGGGCATTGGAATAAAAGAGCAATTTTAGAGTTCTGGAAATATGTTGAAACACCTGTACAACCAGTTGACGATAATTTGGATGCGTCTGTGTAAAATAAATTCCAACCCTCCCAGTATCTCTGAATGGCCCGATCAAAGTCGCCCTTTACGTCCTGGGAATTTTTAGAAATACCAAGTCCCAAAACGACCTTTGGCCTGAAATGGACCACCTCATACGCGGAAGAAAATACAGGAAGAGAGGGGTATTGACAAACAGGTGAGGAGAGGTGTTTAAGTTCTCTGTACCTATTCATCAACGGAATAGATTTATTATTCCAGTAAGAAGACGCGTTAAGAGAGAGATAGATTTGTTCCAAAATGGGGAGTAAAGGATTGGACGAAAGGGAGAAAACTTTTGACAAGAAACGATCCGCTAAGTATTGTCTTCGAAGGTTAAGAGGGGGTTCTGCACATTCAACCTGGAGAGCATTTATGGGGGAGGATTTCATGGCACCGATTATGATCCTCAGACATTTGGACTGGATAGAATCCAGTCTACGCAAAGGTTCCTTGTTACAGGGCTCAATTAGGAAGCTGCAATAATCCAACACGCTTCTGACCAGTGCATTGTAAACTAGCTTTAAGGTGTATGGGTGAGCTCCCCACCAAACACCTGCCAAAGCCTTGAGGACCGAAACCGAGCGCTCACATTTTTTTAAAGTGGTGTTAATGTGATCCATTCCCGACAATCTGTAATCCAGGGTAACTCCCAGAAACCTGGCCTTCTCCTCAACTGGGATAGCTTGACCGTCAATATTAATATCAACCTGCGGTACTCTTTGGAGCACTTAAAGATAGCCCGTGATCTAAGAGCCATCGGTTTAATGAGGACAGAGAAATGTTAATGGAGTGAGCGGCATCTTCGATGGAACTGCCACAGACCAATAGTGCAATATCGTCAGCATACTGAAGTACTTTACAGTTAAAGTTTAGGCACGAAGGAAGATCAGAGGTATAAATATTGTATAAGGGGGGGCTAAGTACGGATCCCTGAGGTAGGCCTCTCCAAACCGACCTCGGTTCAGAGCCCTCCCCTGGAATCCTGAGTTGAACGCTACGATCAGAAAAAATACTGCAAATGATTTGCCGAATCCTTGCCGGGATTCTCAGCTCTTGCATTTTCTGCCTGAGAACTGGGAGGAGGACAGAATCATAGGCAGCTGAAATGTCTAAGAAAACGGCTACCACAGACTCATTTCTACTGAGGGCCAGCCGGATCTCTGAAGTGAGGGTACCCACACTATCAGCAGTACCCAGGCCTTTCCTAAAGCCGAATTGAGTCGTTGGCAGCAGCTTCCTGTTTTCGACAAACCATTCCAGTCGGTTTTTAATCAAGTGTTCTAACAGCTTAATAAGTATGGACGATAGAGCAATTGGTCTGTAAGAAGAATGGTCACTAGGATCTTTACCAGGTTTTAGTATGGGGATTACGACTTGAACCTTCCAATCGGGAGGAATATAACCGGAGGTAAAACAATAATTGACTAAATCCAGATAATATTGGTGGGTCTTGTCACCAGCTTTAGTGATGAAGGAGTAAACTCAAACTCAAACTCAAACTCAGAGCATTTATTTCAATTAAACCATTTACAGGCACTTTTGAATTGTCAAGGAGTCGGTCAGTTAGAAATATGAAGCTAGTTGCCCATTCCAAAGCGTAGTAGGGAATCCATCCAGTAAAGTAAGGGAATCCATCCACTCCAGGAGCTGAATCCTTTACATGGGCGAGGACCGATTTAAGTTCCTCCAGAGTAAATGGTCTATCCAGAGGGTCATCCGATATCAACTGAGAGCCTGAAGCGACACATTCATCCATATGAGGAACATAGACTGGAGCGAGCTTACAGAAAAACTGGTTACCCAATTCCGCAGCCAGCACACTCCCGGAGGGCGGCTTCAAACTATTTCTGTAACATTTCAGTTTACGCCACACTGCTGACACTGGAGTGGATGGACTCAGTGAGCCACAATACTTCCGCCAACCTTCTCTCTTCTTATGTTTTAGTAATTTCTTGGATTTAGCCAATACATGTTGAAAAGCATATTATCCAGGTTCATGTCGGAATTGAAATTAATTTCAGCCTCATTCCTGGCCCTGATCACAGCAGAGCATTCCCTATCCCACCATGGCGGGGATGGGATTTTGTCCGTTCGCGGTTTTTTTGAAGGGAAGCAGTCATCGGCTGTAGAAGAAATGGTGTTGGAGAATGACGAAAAGCATTCCTGAGCAGTCTCAGCGTTAATGGATGGAAGAGAAGAGACACGTAAGTCCAAAATGTTTGAGTAAAGGTCCCAATCAACTGAGTTCAGCTGGTATTTTAATAAAGGAGGGGAGATTTTGTCAGGGATAGTCTTGGAAGGGATTTCAACCATGATGGGATAGTGATCACTCCCATAAGTCATATTCAAGCGACTCCAATTAAAAATGCAGGCTATACTAGATGAACAGAACGTCAAATCAACGCAGCTGTTGTTCTGCCCTGGAGCAGACCTACGTGTGGGACTGCCATCATTGATTACACATAGGTTAAGCTCATCTATTATGTCCACCAGGCCTATACCAAAGTTGTCGCAGGTTTCTGATCCCCATCTAAAATGATGTCCATTAAAATCACCCATAACAAGTAATGGGCCTTGTACATTACTCAGCAAGCTTTTAATTGTAAAAAGATCTTCAATTTGTGGGTGTGCAATATAAAAACAAAATATATTTATATCCTCAGCCTTAACAGCAACAGCATTGATGTTGTCACCAACAAAGGGTAGAGGAATTGGGGAGAATGGTACTTTGTTATTGATGAACAAAGCACATCCTCCATATCCATCTGATCTGTCATGACGAACAGCACTGAAACATGGAATCCTGAAATTACTTTAAGAACGGAGCCATGTCTCAGCGATGCCGCAGATTGATGGTTTAAATTTATTAATTAGGAAGAGGAGGTCAGGCTTCCTAGGAGCAACACTCCTCACGTTCCATTGAAGGAATGCCAGGGGTGGAACATTGTGGATGTAATTAACAATGTATGTCAGCTTGTCGGCAACGTGGTCAGGTAGGGATTGAATTGGGTTTGCTAATACAGTCATTAGCATACTGGATATAATATTCAGAATATTTTCTGAGTTGTCAGGACTGATTGCACTTTCCCTAGGGTAAGCGCAACCGTTTTGGGAAGGGGAGAAGGAGTAGTTGATGTGTGAGGGCTTGATGTGCCTGCTTATCATAGCTAGGTGAAAGAGGGGCATGGGATTTTGGTTTAAGGAATACCGTTTTGCGGTGAGATTTTGGAGTTTGGGGGAGAGGACTGGGAGAATGAGAGGGACTGGTTACTAGTTTGGTCTTTTGAGATATTTTTGACACTTCAGCATATGATCTTGAAACCGATGGAAAGACCTGACTTGCTTCCGCATATGAGACTGACTTCTCTGCCATGAGAGCTTTTATGCCTTTCTGTCGCCCCAATTCAGGGCAAGTCTTATCGTTAGCATAATGATTGCCAGAACAGGAAACACAAAAGGCACAATCAGAGGTAACTTGGCATCCATCACCTGGGTGGTCTTGACCGCATTTAAAACAGCGGGGTTTTGAGCGACATACTGTGCGTGTGTGGCCATATCGACAACAGTTGAAGCATTGGATGGTTGGGTACATGTATGTCTCAACTGAGAGAGCAGAGTAGAAACAAAAGACTCGCTTAGGTAAAATTTGGGCATCAAAGTTTAAAACAACCGTTTGAGTGGGTTTCCATTCGGTAACACCCAGAGAAATCACCTTACGGCTCATTCTCCTAGCCTTAATTACAGGGCCGCATCCAGTGGGAACCTTGATGTTCTCTATAACTTCTTCCTCAGTCCATTCTATGGGAACGTCTCTGACAAGACCTAAACGAGTGATGTTAAATTGTGGGATTGAAGCAATGAAATTATTTTTAAGTAAAATGGGACTGATTAAAAAACTATTAGCATCCTGGTGAGACTTGAACTCGACTGAAACCCGGTTTCTTCCTACGCGTTTGACACTGCCCAGGAGTATGTTGCTGTAATTATTTTGTGTCAAGAACATACCAAATTTAACAGGGTGCAGAACAGTACCTGGGGTCTGACCATCTTTTAAAGATATGTGTACTATGTATGGGGGGTAATCTCTCATTGTGTATATCTGTGTTCCAACTATGTTTTTAGCTAGCTTAGGAGGGTTAGTTAAAGTAGCCGGGGGGGAACCAGCTGATCTTTTCCTATTTGCAGATTCTGAGTCCATAATATCTAATTGCACATTGTCGTCGGGGAGAGTAACTGTTAACATCGGAGAGAAATCAAAGGGATCAGGGGGGTCGGGTGGTTTTTTGGCATCCATAGTGGACGCCAGTTAAAATCTCTAAAAATAATCTAAATCAGTGTTAAAACAAACCTTACGCCAAAACACAAACACAAAAAATGATCTCGATTGAAGTTCAAACCAATAAAAACCACTAAAATCTAAAAAACTTGTAACACAAAAAAAAGCACGTGTTAAGCCTTCACCACTACCAACAAAAGTCCAAAAGCAATTTGTTGATATCGCGGCGCATTGGCATCTTTTATGTTTACATTTTGGGTGACATTGACATTAGCTGTTAATGTCAAACACTCGTTCTTGTCATTTCCGGAGCTGCCATCTTGATTATCGGTGTTGCCTTTCTCTGGGGCGCGTTCCAGTTCACACTCGCAGCACTCACAGCAGTATGTCGCCTGTCTCTTTCGCTCACGCTGATGCTTCGTACTCGACCGAGAGTTGGAGCTGGAATGTCGCTGTCCATGGTGGCCAACTTCACGCTTCTTATCTTCGTCCAATATGGCGGAATTGCTGCTCGCTGAGCTCGCTTCGCCACGACACTTCGACGCAATATGCCCGAACGAATTGCAGTTGAAACACTTCAGCCCCTTATCTTTGTGAGGACACTCCGTCGCTATATGTTTTCCTTCACCACAGTTAAAACACTTTCTATGCTTTAACGCACATGCACTGCCACTATCCACTGACCGCTTGCTTTCCTTTCGATTGCTATCATTATTCACTCTGTGTACGTGCGAACCATTCTTTGTTTTCTCACGTATTCGCTCGTAAATCTTTAATTTCTCCTTAAAATCTGAGTAGGTCGTCGCACCATACAGCACCGCTTTA
Source organism: Atethmia centrago (assembly GCA_905333075.3). Taxonomy (NCBI): domain Eukaryota; kingdom Metazoa; phylum Arthropoda; class Insecta; order Lepidoptera; family Noctuidae; genus Atethmia; species Atethmia centrago. Next base: position 10,793,055 of record HG995386.1, on the reverse strand, counting down.
TTGGGTTCATAATCTTGAATCCCATCTATAATATATTTTATCGCCACATAGTCTGCCATCTTGCCGCGCTTACCCAGTTCCTTCATTGTCAACATATAATCTAGACAAGACTCACTATTTTTCTTCTTACGTGCGCTCATCATTTCATGCACAGCCTTCACGTCAAGGGTGTCAGAGAATTCCTTGGTCAACGCTGCCTTTAGCTCTTCCCAGCTTTTGTGAGGTTTTTCAGATCTCAACCATAGGGCTGCGGTTCCCACCAACGATCGCCTAGCCACTATGAGTGTTTGCAGCGGTGTCCACTGAAAGATTTCTGCATTATCATCTAAATCTTGAGACCATTTGGTTACTGCATATGTTTTATCCTGCCCGCTGAACGTCGATACAAGGCCTTCCACGTTCCAAGCAGCTTGCTCGCGGCCCTTATCTTGCTTTGCAATTGCGGTCGCCACGCGCTCGTCATCGTCGTCGTAGTCTGGTTGGCGGCTGTTACGGCGATTATGTCCGCCCATCTCGTCGTTTCGTCGTTAGGATATAGCACGTCGTTTCTCGTCGTAACAGCGTAGCGGGACAAACCCAGCCACACCACGTCGTCAATCCAGTTTTTTCCCTCGCCCCGTCATAGTTTCGAAATAGCCCGTCGTATAGCCTTTTCGAAAAAATATTGAGCATCCCGGACGTGCCCCCAACTTGTGGTTCTTTTGGTGCTCAATGGACTGAAAATTAAACACTGATTCCACAGAAATAACTGGAGTTTTATTCTCTTCGTCTTACAATGCTTAATCGTACCATCTTCATGTAACCCGTCCTCCATCCGTCCACAGATTATCTATCCCTTTTTTTTATTTGAACCATAGACTAAACTATAGATAAACTAACTTACTAAAACTATCGATTCACAATGTTTGAATGACAAACTATTCATTCCCACATATATATATATATTTGTAATTTTAAAATAATTCAATTCAAAGTCATTAAAGAAAATAGAAGAAAATTTACCATACCCCTTTCTCCGAAATTGCTAAGCCCGAAATTTATTTAACACAGATAATAGTTTAACTGATAAGTTACAGGAAAACCTATACAAAGTCTATGGTCAAATACCATGGTAAATCACTTAGTATTGTACGTACAAACTTGTATTTGCAACTGGAATGTATGGAGGAACATGTTTTCAACTACAATGTTAAGTTTTTCATCCCAACTACGGAACCCGTCATTGTGCATAGTCCAACACACACTTGGCCGGTTTTAATAAATAAATAGTAAAATAATGAAAATATACTCACGGATTAAAGCAGGATTTAAATGTAAACCTGCCGAAAGCAGTTTATGAATTTTCGTTTACTCGTTCCTCGAATTAATTTTACATGGTACTACGAAACGATATTTAATAACGATACATTTCCAGATAAGAAATATGTCATAATATGCCAGGTATAAACTCAGAATTTCTAGTAGTTACCTAAAGTTGTTATATAATTTACACGTTATAGACTAACCCAATTATTCATAAAAAAACGAAGACGCTCTACAAACATGTTTTAGTTAAAATAGTGTTTTGTCAATTTATTTCGAATTATGATTTGAGTTTGAAAGAAGAAGACAAATCACTATTTTAACTAAAATAGGTTTGTAGAGCGTTTTAGTTTTTTTTTTTATGAATAAGGGGGTAAAAGTTCAGAATGTTAGGTAGACACGATAAGGGACATATTTTTAATAATATTTTGGAGGCTCTAAAAGGTCAGCCCTAAAACACGATAACATAGGCTGGAACTTACGAAAGCAATCTATCTATATAACTGTGAAAGGATTATTCAGATTTACTCGACCCAAAAGAACGGTTTTGATTAATGGGGTAGAGAGTGAAAACAATAAACAAACAACAATTTTCTTTATTCGGCAAACCTAAGAGCAAGATTTGCAGCCCTTTTTTTTTTGATGGGTAATAATCATCAAATACCTTCTCCCGCTTCCTTCCTGTTGCCTGTGTTGCCAGGGGCCTCGGTGACCCTTTAGTACCTTCCCGCGACAAGCTTTACAGACCGCACTTTGAAATTCGTGTGTTTAGTAAAGTAACCGTCTCATACGAATATGAACATTATTTGTACAAAATGAATGTTCATATTTGTATGACACTTGCTCATATTCACAAATCTGAAAATGTTTTTAAGAGGAAAAATTTGTTTGTAAGTTTGTTATGTTAATCTCCGGAATTAACAAAAATACGATTCTAAGATTTTTTTTCACTGGTAGAAAGCTAGATTATTCCCGATTGATATAGAAGTGTTATAAATTATATATATATATTATAGATATTAGCCGAGCTATCATAATTTAAGTGTAGCAAGTCGGAAAGAAATACCTCTAAAAACAGAATTATTTGCATGCGCTGCCCTTAAGGCGCTGACAAGACCCAATTGACCAAAATAGGCTTCGCTTAAGAAAAAATATTGCCAAATCTGTATAGTTTGTGGTAGCGGAAAAAATATATGTCAATTTTGAACATATTTCCCAGAAATTGGTTGTTACCAAAACACGTTTTGAAAACAAAATCTCGATACAAACTAACGTTAAACTAACCTCTTACTTTGAGTTCTAATCCAAAATATCTGTATCAAATATCAACATACGTTACGTATTTAATTAATAACAAGAACGTCTTATTTGAATGCAGAACTTGGTTGTTTTTTTTATTTTCGATTACTCAACTCAATTTTGAGTAAATAGATAATTACTTCATATTTTGCAATAAATTACAAGCGTTCTGTCATCGCGCTTCTCTTTCTTTTCTATGGAATTTGACAGTGACCGCGGTTTAGGTGTTGTCAGCGTCTTAACAGTTGTATTTAATTATTATAATATTATTGTTATAATTAAATACAGCTGTTAAAGTTGTATTTAATTTTAACAATGCATGGCAACCTGGACCCTAATTGCGTGACATAGTTTGTTTTAAAATCCGATTCCAAAATTAAGCAAACTGCGGTTGAAATCGTTGACCATATTTGGAATTTTGTAACAAATTTGTTTCCAATCCAGTCGAATTTTATAGAGATGTACATACCAATCGGCCAGAGAGTTTCGTTAAAGCGTTTTGTTTCATCATATAGGAATTATTTGTTTACGAATTATCGTGCCATAATTAAATCTTGTTTTCAATAATAACTGACGGTCTACTAATGCTTTTCAATAAAAATGTCCATGTGATTGCCGAAAATTAAAAACCAATATTTAAAACACTTTCTGGCAGAAACTACCATTATTGAAATACGTAACGAAACGTTTTAGTTATTTGTGGCCACTGAAAAAATCGTGGAATGAAAAGCAGTGTTATCAACATAGTGGGACTTCCACTAAACCTGGTGATTTGGACTCCCCTACTGGCGGACAACACTTTGCTTTTAGTGGCTAATGGTTTTGTCTAGCAAATAAATATTATAGATAAATATATGAAGCACTTGCTTTACTTAGCAAAATCAAAGAGCAGTCTGAGAATCTTGCCGTAAGTAAGATCCACAAAAATAGTCGCGCCACAATTTAACTTATACCTGTGTGGCAGGACGTAAGTTCGTAGAAAATCCCATTTTCTAACCTGAAAAGCAATGTAAATAATGATACTAGACTTGAAGTAGTAGATGCTCCGGAGGTGAACGAGGCAGAGATGAGAGTGGCGGTACGTAGGCTGAATACAAAAAATACCGCCCCAGGACCCGACGGCTTACCTGGGAAAGCCGGGGTCCTGGACTTGGTGGCTCTCGGGCCTGGTTAAGGGGGCTCCTAAGCGCATGCTTGGAGAGGGACACTGGTCCCTCTCCAAGCATGCGCTTCGTTGGACAATGGGGAAACTGGTCCTCATAAAGAAGGCAGGGTGCCCTGCGGACACTCCGTCCGCTTATCGGCCCATCGTGCTGCTCGACGAGGTGGGCAAGCTCTTTGGAAGAGTCATTGCAGACCGCCTCGTCGGCCAGCTGGTGCGGGTGGAGCCGGATTTTGCGGAGAGCCAGATTGGTTTCCGCAGGGGGCGCTCTACCGTGGACGCCATCATGCGCGTACGAGCCCTCACGACGGGGAATGCTGTTGCCCAAGGTGGGGTCGTCTTGGCGGTGTCTCTAGACATCGCCAATGCCTTCCACTGCCCTGGAGTTGCAGTCAGGGAGGCACTCTGGTACCACCGGATGCCGACCTACCTCTGTCGTGTGGTCGAGGCCTATCTGACGGACAGGGCCGTCATCTACCCCGGTCACCAGGGAGGCAAGAGATGTCGAGCGGTGTCCCACGGGGATCGGTCCTGGGGCCGCATCTGTGGGACATCAGATACGACTGAGTGATGCGCGCCGAACTCCCTAGCGGCGTCAGCGTGGTGTGCTACGCTGACGACACGTTGGTCCTGGCGCAAGGGAGGTCGCACCAGGTGGCGGCCAAAGTAGCGACACACGGGGTTGCGACAATTGTCGAAAAGATCCGGCAATTGGGACTCGAGGTGGCCCTGCATAAGTCCGGGGCCATGTGTTTTCATGGCCCTTGGAACGCGCCACCGCCGGGATGCCAAATAACGGTAGGAGGGGTTTACATCGGCGTCGAGTCGAAGACAGCCGGTGGAACTTCGTGGAGCATTTTCGACGTTTGGCTCCCAAACTGGAGCGGGCAGGGGCTGCCTTGAAGCGGCTCCTGCCCAATCTGGGGGGTCCAAACGCCTCCTGCCGGAGGCTCTACGCGGAGGTCGTGCAATCCATGGCCCTTGCGGGGCTCCTGTGTGGTCGCGTTCCCTGGCGCTGCGGCCAGCCCGCCGATTGAGCGCGGCCCAAAGGGTCATGGCCATCCGGCTGGTCCGGGGATACCGCACCGTCTCCTGTGAGGCAGCGAGCCTCCTTGCCGGATTGCTGGAGCTACTGATACTGCTGCCTTGAGTTCTGGAGGAAAAAGTCCTTGCGCACGTATGGGAGTGTCGCGAGGAGGCGAAACGCCGGGGCGTAAGTCCGCTGCCGTGAGAAATCGAGGCACAGCGGACGGAGCTCCGGCGGGATCTCATGGCGACATGGAGAGTACGATTATCCCAAGCCAGTGCTGGGCACGCCACAATTGCGGCGATAAGTCCCCTCTTTGAGGAATGCCTAGAGAGGCGCCACGGCGTCCTCACCTTCCGCCTGACGCAGGTCCTCACCGGTTACGGCAGCTGCGGGAGGTTCCTGTGTCGGATAAGGCGGGAAGAAACGCCCGGGTGTCACCACTGTGTGGATTGCCCGGAGGACACGGTCGAGCATACGGTGGAGACGATAATACGATAATATATTTCTATAGGTTGATAGTTATGTATTTTGTTGGAAGTGTATCTGCAAATGCACACTGCAAAATTCAGGTCTTAACTTGGCAGTGTGCATTTGTAGATACATGAATATTGACAGTCAAAAAACATCATTGTTTGATCATTTTTTACGTGAACAGAGGAATGCACATTCAATCAAATAATAATTACATTTATTTATCGTAATATAGATATTTAATTAGGATTATAATCGATTCTTACATTATACGCTCTGCCATCTTGCGATCTACTGACTACAAATATTGCCAGATGTAATCAATATAATTTTTCTACCAACCACAAGGGTCTCATTTATCGGTTTTTTAAATAAAATAAAACATAAGTACCGAAACTGTACTCAAATATTTTTTCTTAGAATGTGTGCATTATTAAATACATTACCAAGTTAAGGGATAATTATTTAGTGTCAATATTCACCACTATGAACAGGGCTCAGCGATACTGATACCCTCACGTAGGTGTAGAAGATAAACTACACCCCAATAATGTACTCTACGGACATTCGGATTGATAGAATGAGAAGCCTTTATGCTAGATAAAAGTTAAAATGAAACCAAACTAGCCGCAACATAAATGCAGTGGTCAAGAATATGTACATTTGAGCTGTTTTTCTCAGGCCACGATACATTTTGGATAACATAGATCACTTTCTTATATTCACTCTGACTTTTGGAAAAGTTATAAAATAAAAACTCGAACCAGAAACTCTTTTTAGAGGCAGTAAAGTTAACCTTCAAAAATGCTTACACTTGATGCAATGAATCGGTCATTTCAAAAACCCTTTAATTCAATTTTTTTCCAACATGCTGTTTTGCTGAAAATGGTTCCTTAAAGAGATGCGTACCTATTCTGGGTAAAAACCACGTAAGTCAATACATTCCTTCCTCTTCAAGTATTACCGTATAAAAGATGTCCATTGCATAAACAACATTAGTCAGTGACTTATGAGGTTTTTGCATGCACTACTAGATGGCGGGAGTAGTTTTATGACTCAGTTTGACGTTATAAATTTGCTTTGTTCTGATTGGTTCAACAATATTCAAATCGAAATGTGTAATCCCTCAAAGTATAAAAGAATTGTCATAAAAAATTCTAAAGTTAAACAGGCATATACTAATTCCTGCCGGGGTCGCGGGAAAGTACAAAAGGTTTACCAAGGCCCCTGGAAACACCGCAACGGAAGGAACACGGGTGGGTTTTAGTCAGTAAGAGTCTGACATACCCTCCTGCTCCGCACAGAGCGGGAGAAGTTATTTGATAATATCCAACCCAAAAAAAAAGATTATCGAGGAAAACAAATAGCTCCGAGAAACATGACAAATTCATACATGTAAAATGTTAACTAGGTTATTTTTAAGTGTAATTTTCAATAAGCAATAGAAAATATGATCACTACGATTGTTTTGGTTAATATATATACCACTAACCCTATTTGTTGCTAAAACAACATAAGTCTAGAACAGTTTTTCAGGTTTTGTTCATTATTTTTATTAATAAACTGTAAAAAAAAATATTTATTTTTATGAATTAATAATTTTTTTACCACTCAAGTAGTAAAATAAGCATAAAAAGTTCTTTACAACTCATTTGTTCGTGCATGAACAGTTTTTATTGATTCCTGAAAAATTCGGTTTTTGAAATGACCGATTCTTGTAGGGTCGGATATAGTATCGTTTGGCAGGAGTTGGGGGTCAAAATGGGTTAAAGCTGGTAGGGGCTGGGTCCCCGATTATAACGCTACCACTCCTATTAAAAAGTAATGCATATTTTTCGAGAAATTAATAAAAAAGGTTTCAATTAATTTCAATTATTGAGTTCCTTGCGACCCACAGAGGATCAACCCACAGTGTTGCAAAACTCTAAATAAAATATACGTACAGTAGACCGCACGTCAATGATAACGATAACAAAACCAGTATAAGCTGGTTTCTTATTCTATTGAAACTCAATACTACGCTAGGCCAGATTATTTACTTTACCATAGCATCACATTTTTTTCTAAAAACAAAACTCAAACACGAAGCATTTATTTCAATTACACCAATTACTGGCACTTTTGAATTGTCCAATAGTCGGTCAGTTAGTCAGAAAGTTGAAGCTCATTCCAAAACGGAGATATATAACTATGGGAAATCACGGGCAAGAACTCCAAACATTTTAAGAATAAGTCTCTTAGGTAGAAATAAAATACACATACCTGAAACCATAACAAGCGCCAAAAATACGAAGAAAAAGATTAAAAAATGACCGACTTCCGAAATTAAAGTAATTTTTCACTTTATAGTGTTTTTTTTTGGAATCCGATTGTTTTTGTTTTTTGTAAAAAGTTTTTTATTTTTCACTTTTTAGCGGGTCAGTTTGTAATTTATCTAAGTTACAATAGCCTAATGTCAACTGCTCATCAACTTTTACAAAATATTGCTTTTCTTGATGCAGTGACGTCAATTGTTGAGGAGTTCTCCTGGTAAGAACTAGGAGAACTGCCACTCACCATATACATTGAGGAGAGCATAAATGGCTTAGCAACCATCTTAAAGTACCTAATCGAATCGCAACTCGTTAAATACATTTTATTAAGTAGTTCCTGTGGCCATCTGTGGTCTTCATCATCATTTCCACTCCACGAAATGGTGCTTCCCGAGAGCGAATGCACAAGTTACTATAAAAAATACCTAAATGGCTATAGGTGTGTGCCTTTAAAACTTGAGGATTTCCCTCGATTTCCATGGGATCCCCTCATCAGATTATGACTTGGTGGCAATGAGACCACCTCCGGAGTATACATTTTTAGACAAAAACAGAATTTTCAAAATCGGTCCACAGTTGACGGAGAAATCGGCGAACACACATAAAACAATATATATTTGTCGGAAATACGTTAGTCACTCGTTTGACTGATCGGGATGCCAGTGCCACCAAGAGGCACTCGACAGAGTCTACAACATAACGCTCGACCGGATTTAAGGGCAGTTTGTCGGAGGCGGTCAAGGAGTGAACACGTTTAGAAACTGTCCCGCGTTCCGTATAGTTATTTCGTGTACCTACAGTATGTGAATAGCCAGTGTGATTATTCGATCGTAAATTATAATTTGATTTAAACTGCAAACGGTTTTTCTATTGTGCAATAACCAACACTTCCCGTTGTACGCCCACAGTACTTAAAATATGGCTGATGATAACGAGCGAGACGTACCTTATACGTATACGTACCGTATATACGGTTGAATTGAGAAACCTCCTCCTTTTTTGAAGTCGGTTTAAAATAGTTAGCTTCATTGTAAACATCAAGCTAAAATTTCCAGTATAAGCTGATCTCGCATTGTATAGGATTGCCGTACAATGCGAGATCAGCATAAACTGGAAATGTATAGCTTGATGTGTAGCCGTGTGTACTGAGATTTACCTAGAATATTAAACTAATGTTCAGGCTTTATATTATTTAATTATGTTTACTTGAAAAGGCAAAAGAGCCCATAATTTTTAATAATCTTATGACTGATAAGATGCTTCTTGAAAATGTTTCAGTAATTATTGTGTGTTGGTTTTTATCACAATTTGTCTGTAAAATAAATACAGACATAAATTCCAACAATAGGACTGAAAATCTGCAACACGCCTGTTTTCCCCGAAGGGTTGGGCGGAAGTGTACCTATAGTAACGGTTCACTAATGGTTCACCAAAACACCGTTACTTAATACAATACAACCAACGTTTCATAATATACCATATATTTCACAAATAACTTATTCCGCAAATTATTTATAAGCTATTACTCGCTTTACAAACATTTATTTGGCAAATGCTTTTCTTTACAAATGTGTCGCATATTTTTGCCATTGCCACTCGAAAATTTGATTCAGCGATTACAGTGAATCTCTTTTTTAGTCACTGACTGAATAACAACATTTTGAATTTGGAAAAAGCACGAATTATATTAAAAAAAAACGTGCTGAAAGCACCACTACTGGCTGACTAAATGGAGTTATTCCAACTATACAATTAAATTAAAAAATATATATTCCGCCAATTTTAATTAGTTTCTTTTCTATCTGTTATCGTGGTTGTTTATGTCATTGGAAAATCGATTACTTAGCATCTTCGATCAATAATAGCACTAGATACAGGATTAGGAACAAAAATACGTCGCTAAAGTGGCCACGTTTACGCATACATAAACATTTACATTTCTTACTACGAATTAAAGAAAAAAGTTTTATAATATTAACAACTTCAGTTCATTATAAACCTTAACACTCAAGCATAAAGTTTAATTACGATTCCAAAATATTTATATTTAAGTCCTTCTGTCATCGGAGAAAGCTTAAGCTTAAAAATAAAAAGTCATTTTTATAATAAGTACAAAAATATTTATTCTAAAATGAAACTTAGAACAATCAAATAAGGTTAAAAACATTTTGTTAACAATTTCTCGCTTACTCTATTTTGAAACTAGACGTAATTCTTGGTATTACATTACAATGCTCAGAACACAGTAAGAATTGAAAGACGTAGAGTAGCAGAATAAAAATATATTTTTTTAGGCAAAGGTTCGTTTTAGCAAATATTTTTGACCGATTTTAATAATTTATGATGACAACTATTTTAATAATTTATGATAATAACCTGCAATTTGGGAACAGCTGTTTTTAGTAATCTACACCTTTGCGTGTTTCCACTTATGTCCAATATATCAAAATGAATCGAACATAAAGTCGAATTTTTATAAGGCTTGTATAATTCTTCTCCTCTTTCTTTCGCGACAATAGATACCCATTCTGCACAGCGAAATGGGTCGCTAGAAAATCTACAAACAAAAATCAAAACATACATTTTCACAAAAAAAAAAAACATAACATAACAATACTACTCCATGCATTCCCTTTTCTAGAATAGTCGATGTTTGTTACAATAGTTGGCGCGTTGTAGCAAACATTGGTCTAACAATCATAATATTTGCTAAATGACTTATATTTACTATTTAATTCAGTTTTTATTTTATGATAAATACATATTGATATAAAATTACCGAAAAAAAGATATTTCTTCCAAAATCTTGGTGTTACGGTGATTATTTACACAATTTTTGAACGCGCACTGCGGCATTTTGACGTCTTGACGTTGGCTATGATTGGACCATACTAATTTGAAATAAGACCACAAAAGTATTTGTGCTCTTATTTTTCGGGCCGTTTTTGAAGCGCTTATCGGGAATCTAGTACTATTATTGATCGAAGCTTAGCATAATTATAATAAAATGAGTTCTTATTCTTTGAGTGATACACGTTGATAGCAGCAAAGCCGTTAGAAGTAAATGTGAATCCCATCAAAAACATAAAGTAAAATGAGAGCCAAGTTCAATATTATTATATATCTCTTTGTTGTTAACTTCAACGACAAAAGAAGTGACATCTAAATGGGTGCCAAGTTTAATGGTCAGTCCTGAAATTTATTTATAACAACTTATAATATAATTTCTTCATAACTTAGGATAATATATTGTAGCCTAAAGTCTGAATTGGCTAGTTCTCATATATATCTGCATGCCAAATTTGAACTTTCTAGGTCATCTGGAACTGGGTTAGAGTTTTGATATATAGGTCAGTCAGTGATAAAAATGACGATTTTTGGACGTTAATATCTAAATAACCGTTTGAGATGTGTTTATGAAATTTGGAGCACATATGTATCTCGTAAGTTTCAATATATGAGCCAAATTTAATACGTTTAAGTGAAATAGTTTTTGAGTTATGAGGGGGTCAAAAGTGGCTCCAAATGGTTCGTGTAATATTACACACGGTGCTCCTCGCCAGTTCTGTTACTTGAACTTGGCTTGACACGCAACCACGGGTCTAGATAATTTTGTTATCAACGCGGACTGGATCGATCGATCCGTGCGGCTGTTATAAAAACCGGTTTTATAACAGACGCACGGGTCGATCGATCAGTTTAAGCTGCGCTTCCCGCGGTTGGTCCGTGGTCACCATCTACACATACCAAGACACCTCCGTGCCTCGCAAAGTACGTTAAGCCGTTGGTCCTGGCTGTTATTTGTAGATCTTTGACAGTTGTTACGGGTCGTTAGAACCCGAATGTCTGACAACCAGTCTTACCAAGAGGTGTGAGGGGTGTTACCCAGTAACTGGATTGTGGAGGTCAGAAAAGCAGTCGCTCCATGTAGAATACTGGTATTCAGCTAGACTGGAAGCCGACCCTAACATAGTTGGGAAAAGGTTAGGCAGATGATGATGGTCTTTTGAGGAAAGAACCACACAGATTTATTAGACTTTATATTTATTGGACTTGTCCATTCAGTGCACACATGTGTCAGTTATCGTGCAGCTCAATAAGTTGTTGTTGTGTTGTGTTGCAGACTCAAGAACCAGTTACTTATACTATAGTTACCATCACGGTGTATTCTACGAAACATCAGGAATAAGCAAACTACGATAGGTATAACTAAAATGAATCAATTCACGTAAATACGGTTTTCATTTACTATTTTTTTTTTATTCTAATTTATTGTTTATTTTATTTATTATTGTTGTTTACCGCATCCTCTATCGGGATTTATTTTGTGTCCGTAGGTGTGTCCGTGGCATCACAGCGGGCCCTATCAGAATACCAGCGCTGCGGTATTTGTTTTTTTTTAATATTAAATATCGCAGCATCATGCTGAGATAGGAGCCTTTTTGGCCTCGCACAGGTCTTCTATTTTGTTTTTGTTTTCTCTATTATGTATTTTTTTTTAATGTTTACATGCTTCTGTTAGTTTAATGTCCTTTTTTAATGTTGTATTTCCTGTGCGTGTCCCAAATAAATATTTTTTCTTTCTTTCTAAATAGGAACCGAAAAATGTATTTTTTTAACTTCTCAGATGTTTTGCGGTATTAAGGCATCCAGCCTCCAAGATTTATGACACATTGCGGTCTAAGGGACGTACGTCTTGGGACGTCAGGGACATGCATGTGTGTGTGGATGCTGCTCAAACAATGGGCCCGTAAGCCGATGATAAACGAGGCCCTTTAGCTGTTCAAGATGACAATAAATCTCTAAATACTTTCAAGTTCCTGCTAATTAGAAAACTAGCCGAGTCAGACCTTAGGCTACAATATATTATCCTAAGTTATAAGAAGAAATGATATTTTATGTTGTTATAAATAAATTTCAGGACTGACCATTGAACTTGGCACCCATTTAGATCTCGCTTATTCTGTTGTTGAAGTCAACAACCAAGGCATACATAATATTGAACTTGGCTCTCATTTCACATTTATGTTTTTGATGGGATATCATTACATTTTGTACATAAATTATAATTATTAGTAGGTACTTATTTATAAAAAAATAATACCAAACGGTTTTTGTTAAACTACTGTATTTTCCTACGTTTATGGGGTATTTTTTGTGTTATTATCTATATTTTCTTGTACTGTTGAAATGTTCGAGTGAATTGCCCATTCAGTATCCGGATTTTTTTTTACGCGTTTTCTGTTTATACTTAATTTGGCCAAGTCGGGGCGGTATAACGTGCGCAGATGGTTGTACTCTACAATAGAGCTCTCTTGTGCCTTGATTTGACTTGGATCTAAATTAATAATATGTACTCCATCTAAGGTTTTAACTCTGGAGAGTCCAACGTAAGCCTGCCCTTTACTAAATATAGAGGAGCCTATGTCAAGAAGAGCACTGTCAAGGCTAAGGCCTTGTGATTTATGGATAGTAATAGCATATGCTAAGCAAATAGGGAATTGTTCCCTGTGATCATATACATAACTTAACATCTGAAACTTGGTCTTGACTCGTTCTAGTTCGTAAATTAAATTATGTATTGATGTGCGCTAAATATTGAAACAATAATTGATACTAAATCCCAGTTAATAACGTAATAAATACGAAATTCGACTATTCTCTTAGTTATAAGTACTAAAACGGAAACATTTGCATTGAAAAAAAATAAGGGTGGTATTCAACTCGTTATATATTCACGTGAAGACCTTAAAATCCACATCAAGACCGGTTGTCATAAGTTTTGATTGCTGATTCTTACATTAATACAGTTACAGGCACTAAGTATAAGTTAAGTGTTCTTAATAGAATTAAGTAAAAAATTATAATAAAATGATAAAAAATTACCAGTTTCTGATTTATTCCTTTGTATTCACCTAATTACCTATCTGCATGCCAAATTTGAACTTTCTAGGTCATCTGGAACTGGGTTAGAGTTTTGATCTATAGGTCAGTCAGTGATAAAAATGACGATTTTTGGACGTTAATATCTAAATAACCGTTTGAGATGTGTTTATGAAATTTGGAGCACATATGTCTCTTGCAAATTTCAATATATGAGCCAAATTTGACACGTTTATATGAAATAGTTTTTGAGTTATGAGGGGGTCAAAAGTGGCTCCAAATGGTTCGTGTAATATTACACACGGTGCTGCTCATCAGTTCTGTAACTTGAACTTGGCTTGACACGCTGCCGCGTGTCTAGATTGGTAATATCTATAAATATTATAAAACAAAGTCAAGTTCGTGTCTGTGTAACGGTGTTATTCTTCTAAATTACGCAACGGATTTAGATGCGATTATCACCATCATTTATTGAATTAACTCTGGAGAGATTGTGCGTATCATATCTCGTTTACCTTGGATATAGGCTACAGCCCAGAAAGTTTGATACTTAGACATGTCGCTATTTCACCAGAGCGAAGCAGGAAGCGCCGCTAATTTCAAATGAATTGATTGTACATAATAATGTAATGGCTAAAAATAACAAAATTTACGAAAATTTAAACTTGACATAAGTCTCTTTTCAGATTTTAACTTCAGTATGCACACGAATACCTACATTCAACATAGTTTAGAGCTATCAAATCTATTCAAAATATTTTATTTCACATAAATCTACATGGGCTCTTATGAAATGTCAGAAGCTAGGTGCACGGTTCCAATTGGTCCTTTCTTATGGAGAAGAGCCGGCAAGAAACTCCACGGTTACCGTTTTAAAAATAATTGGCTTTTACAATGTTTTTAAATTACAGTGTTAATATGTATGGGAGGACAGTGTAGGCCTCTTAAGAAGTACCAGGTACTTAACAGAAAATAAATAGTCTACAAATCTAGTCTATTAAGCCAACAATATTCTCACATTCACAAAATATAAAAAGATCTATTTAAAATATTAATAAAATAATAAAAACCTACTTAAATCAAATTACATTTTGCCATTACAACTGTAACAAGTCTTAATAACTCGTAGTATCCTGTCCAGAAAAGCCACTAATAAATAGTTTGATATCAAAATTGTAGTTTAAATGTCAAATAATGAAAATGTTATGTCAACGAAGTATGTATAAAAAAATAATAACAAACATCGTAATTTGTGAGCAATTAATAGACATAGTTATGCAGTTTATGAGGTACCAGGGAAGTCACATGTTCAGAAGGAATTATAGCCAAACTTCCTTGTCTTTAACGTAGTCTTTAATCTTATAATATGCGTTTTTGACATTTACATAGTTATGCCGTTTATGAGGTACCAGGGAAGCCACATGTTCAGAAGGAATTATAGCCAAATTTCCTTGTCTTTAACGTAGTCTCTTCATCATCTGCCTAGCCTTTTCCCAACTGTGTTGGGGTCGGCTTCCAGTCTAACCGGATGCAGCTGAATACCAGTATTTTACATGAAGCGACTGCCTATCTGACCTCCACAACCCAGTTACTGGGCAACACGATACCCCTTGGTAAGACTGGTTGTCTGACATTCGGGCTTCTGACGACCCGTAACGACTGTCAAAGATCTACAAATGACAGCCGGGAGCAACGGCTTAACGTGCTTTCCGAGGCACGAAGGGGTCTTGGTATGTAAAGATGGTCACCCCTCCACGGACCAACCGCGGCAAGCGTAGCTTAACCTGATCGATCGACCCGTGCGGCTGTTATTACTTAGCCACAAGCCCCTTAATAGTAGTCTTTAATCTTATGCGTTATTATAATATGCGTTTTTGATAAGGACCCGTTTGATGCGGGTTTTGAATTTCCATCGCTAAATTCTGTAACCGACTTTGGCAACTTGTTATAAAAGCGGATACTGTTGATAACAAATGATTTGCTTGTTTTTGTTAAACTAAATTTGGGTATCACAATCACAATCTTCGTATAATAATATCAATACTGTACTCAATACTTAATGTCGTACCTGTACCTATTTTCCTGTGTGTACATATTAATAAGAACATAAATAAATAAACATCGTGTAACAAAGAAATAATTATTAATTTGACAGTAATTTATTTTTATGTAAAAACTGAATCCTAAACTATTTTTTTATACATAACTAGCGGATCCGATAGACTCATGGATGTCCTCGCCCTTGGACCTGGGTCAGACTTCTACTGACTAATCCCGTGTTCCCTCGCACACTTTCACCGAGGGCTACGGGGGCACTTAAGCTCTCTTTAACGCAGCCTCCGACTGGTGCTGGTCCGCCTCTGCGGGCTCCGTCTGGTCAAGCGGGGTGAGTCAAACACTTCCCGTGTTTGACTCGTAACGTCTAAGGGGGACGCGCGTGGTACATTACGCGCCACCACCTCAGTCCACCATCCCTGGACCCTTTCAAGGAGCCTGGAAGAGGGCGTTATCTGCCCACTGCCGACGCCCGGTGCGCCTACTGCGGGCCGGGACAGCACTCGAAATCTCTCTCTACCTTTCCGCTGCCCCCTTCTGCGACATGAATTTTCGCAGAAGAAGATCACCGTGTCCCACAACGCTGCGCCGGCAGGTCACTTCCCACTTCCAAAACGAGGGCATAGCGCGGCTCTTTCCAAGCCGCACATTCTGCAAGCTTCCACGCCGTGCCCTCCCGGCAGTGGACGCAGTGATGACACCGATCATCTGGCTCCCTGCCTATGCGACGCAAGTACTTCTCGAAACAGCCATGCCCGAGAGCACCTATGTCGCCCCCAAATGACAGGGAGCTGTTCCTTCTCCCGAGCCAGTCGTCGAGCACCGGCCGGACCGCCTCGATGGTGAATCACCCCGCCCCGAGACACCACTACTTCCACCAGGACTTTCACCCGCATAATTGCGTCTATGGTGGAGCGCCCATGCCGAAAAGCGAACTGGTTGTCATTCAGGTCCAGTCCATCTCTGCACAAATTTAGCTGACGATGCGGCCCGCGATTATCCGCGATTCCAATCCGCGATTGTCGGGGATAATTCAGTTTTAAGGGAAGAATTTTACTGCGTGCTTTGACTAACTCAAAAGTTGGTATGCATAAACTAACAATTTAATGACGAAACAAATCTTTTTCCTTCGATTAATAAACTCGAAAATTGACTCGAACACACTAAATATTTCAATTTGTCAATAGGAAAATGGGAATGATAATGTGAAATCAATAGTAGACAAGATATCCAACTATAAATTAATACACTGATCAAAACACACAAATACCGCGGAGCACTTGCACGAATGGGTGAGAATATAAATGCTACACGGTTAGCTGGTGCGAGCCATGGTTGCCGCTATATTGGCCTTGGCTTCTCTGCCGAGCACCTTTCACTATACCTCTACTCTGCGGCCGGCAGTAATGCAACATGCGATAGATGGACGATAAAGTTTGAGGCTATGGATAAAAAGTTGCAAAGATAAATTTTAAAATTATGCAAAGATAAATTTTAAAATTATTAACATGCAAAGATAAATTTTAAAATTATCAACACATTTATAGCAATTTAAACCTTAGTAGTAATGGAATAAAAATATAAAACTCATCTGAGCATAATATAACACCACAGATACCTAATTAATAACAACATAAATTGTAAGAACAATAAGAATATTATAAATCACTTATTGAACATAGACATCTTTCCAACACGAATGTCTTCTTTTTTTGGTTGGGAAGTGATCAAAAAACTTCTCCCGCTCTGGGCGGAGCGGGAGGGTGTGTCAGACTCTTACTGACTAAAACCCACCCGTATTCCTTCCGTTGCCTGTGTTGCCAGGGGCCTCGGTAACCCTTTGGTACCTTCCCGCGACCCCGGCAGGCATCTGCCCTAGTGGACCCCTACGCTTGTGCTGACGACATCTCTTTGAGGCGCGCGTGGAATAAAACGCACCGCCGCCCCGGGCCTGGTCCTTAACGGACGGTGAGCTACCCATTGCTTACCGTCCGCAAGTCCGTGCCTACGGTAGCTGGAAATCCGCTCGGGGTTCCCGACGCCCAGGGCGTCTCCTGCGGTGGCTTGGGGCGAGAGGGCGCGAAATTTGCCTTTCCCTCAACCGTCGCGCCTCCTCCTTCGCGAGCATTAATGCTTCGCAGAAGGAGGTGACGGCTACCCATGCCCTCTCGCTCCATACCATGGCCTGAACCAGGGCCGGACGCGAGAGATCTCTGCCGCCGATCGCCTCCACGAGGATACGGCGGTGCTCTGCCCAAGCCGGGCAGACCTCCACCGTATGCTCCACCGTGTCCTCCGGGCGATCCACACAGTGGTGACACCCGGGCGTTTCCTCCCGCCTTAT
The DNA here is from genome assembly GCA_905333075.3 of Atethmia centrago. Classification (NCBI taxonomy): domain Eukaryota; kingdom Metazoa; phylum Arthropoda; class Insecta; order Lepidoptera; family Noctuidae; genus Atethmia; species Atethmia centrago. Next base: position 10,775,197 of record HG995386.1, on the reverse strand, counting down.
CCGACACAGGAACCTCCAGAAGCTGCCCTGTCCGGTGAGGACCTGCGTCAGGCGGAAGGTGAGGATGCCGTGGCGCCTCTATAGCCACTCCCCATAGAGGGGACTTATCGCCGCAATTGTGGCGTGCCCAGCACTGAGTTGCGACAGCCGTACTCTCCATGTCGCCATAAGATCCCGCCGGAGCTCCGTCCGCTGTGCCGCGATTCCTCGCGGCAGCGGAGTTACGCCCCGGCATCTCGCTTCCTCGCGCCACTGCCATACGTGCGCGAGGAATTTTGCCTCCAGATCCCATTGTGGCAATCTGGCAAGGAGGCACGCTGCCTCACAGGAGACAAATCCGGGGATAGCAAAGACATTTATAATCGTAGACCCGTATCGGTTTTGCCGGTTTTCAGCAAGGTGTTTGAAAAAGAAATGTTATTTATTTACATAAATAAGAAAATACTTTTTTAAGTACTTAACTAAGTAAGCAGAGCGGCGAGTTTAAGTTTACCAGTGTCTTCAATACATGGCGCTGTGAAAATGACGTAATTTTTTGCCCGCGGATGGCGTTGTTGTTGCCTGTTTTTCGCAGGAGAGTAACTTTCATACCTGTCCAAAATGTTATTATAGTATGTATATTATAGTATACTTATAACTTACCGGGGCTGCCTCAATTCTGAGTTGTATAACAATTTTAAGAGAAACAATAAAAGCATTTTTATTTTTATATCCTGGATATTAAAAAAAATCTAAATCTTCATAACATGCCTATAATGTTCCCACAGCTGGGACACAGCTAGGCCTCCTCTCAGTGAGAGGGAGTGGGCCGTAATCCGCCATCCACCACGCGGGCCCAGTACGGGTTGGTAGATGTCACATGTCTTCGAATTTTTGGTTCTAGGACATGGTTTCCTCACGATGTTTTCCTTTACCGTTTTGAGAGCAGTGGTAATGAAATAATTTACAAATTGTAAAGCGCCTGTCTGGGCTCATACTTACGATCTACAACTCGTAAAACGCGGCCGTTACCACTGGGCCACCACTGCTCTCTAAATCTTCATGTTCTAGCAACAGATGGCAAAAATAAAAATGTTGTTTAAAAAACATTTACAATTCAATATGTATGGATCCTTTAAGTTACAACACGAATATAATTACTTCCATACTATCCATATCCACACTTCCATCCATACTATTCATGTTAATATTATAAATGTGACAGTAACTCTATCTATTACATTTCTCGCCTTAACGGCTGAACGGATTTGGTTGGATGTAAGGCATACGGATAGACCTGGGTTAGGACATAAGATACTTTTCGTATCGCGGCAGTATGTTCCCGTGGGATTCATTTCCGAAATCCGGGCGAAGCCGCGGGTAAAAGCTAGTTTATTCAATATTTTAACCGTCTGATATTGGTTCTGAACAAGTTTTTCCCTTACCAGTCTGCTCTCGTCTGTTAAAGTGCTCAATGGTCGGGTAAACGCCGTTGACCTTGGCCATACGAATGCGCGTCACGCTCACGCCGCGCCGCCGTTCGGTCACTTAGGGAATATTTATTTTTAGTTACGAAAATATGTATATTGAAAAAAACACACAGATAGAATTATAGATAATGTCAGTGTGGTAGTGCAGGCGTTAGGTGATAATAGTAAATCCTTACCGGACTTTTTGTCGGAATAATGTAGTCTAAATTACTCGACAAAAAGTGTTATGTTAATACAGTCATACTTTTCGTCTACCATTTAGTGTTAGGAGAGGAGAATCTTTTGATCGTGTTGGTATAGAAAAACTATTAATTTGTAAGCTATTTCGGAAACGTCTTGGTGTCGTGCGATTTCTGTCTAAATAAATAATAAAGATCGTAATTTCCGAAAAGTACCTTTTAATAGGGTAGATTAGATGTTGAATTTTATACGGGAAAATACGAAATCGACGCTGACGGTATACATCATCATCATCATCATTCCAGCCGAAAGACGTCCACTGCTGGACATAGGCCTCTCCCAATAGGGAGGGTTTGTCATAATCGCCACGCTTGGCAGGCGGGTTGGCGATCGCAGTATGGTGTTAAAATGCATAGAGAACGCTGCTGCCCATTCTCTAGTAGTCTAGTCCCTTAGTCGCCTTTTACGACACCCACGGGAGGAAATGGGATGGTGCTATTCTTTACGTCCGGCACCACACGGAACACATACATCCCACAGATTACGTGTTGCTCCTTTGGTTTTGTCGTAATCGGGTAAAAAAGCAGCTGCCGATTGTGCAAATTCAAGGAACCCTTATAGTTTCGGCAAGTCCGTCCGTCTGGCCCCGGCTTAGGATAGAGACTCTTAGTACTAGAAAACTGTAATTTGGCATACATGTCAATTACGCCGACAAAGAAGTAAAATAAAATCTTGAAACAAATATTTAGGGTACCTCCGATGTTCTGCTATATTCATCTGATAATTGGACGTTTTGCATGTAGCAAAACGTCCAATTACACACACACATTTGACATTTTGCTAAGAAGGCTTACTGTTCTTTAGACGTTTCGCGTTGTTAAAAATTATACTACTAAGACCTTCTATTCAGGCCCTTCTGAATAGAAGGGTAGGAAGGTAGGACCCTTCCCTAACACGTAAAATGGGGATGATACCTTTTTAACCGACTAACCAAAAAGGAGGAATTGTTTTCAATTCAGATGTTTATATTCTTTTTTTCTCGTCTATCCCATAGTGTGGGGTATCGTTGGATAGGCCGTTAAAAATATTGGGTTTTTGGGATCCATTTTTCGATTCAGGGATCCGTCTGCGTAATATTAAACTTTAAAGTGCTAATTTTTGTTAGAATCAAGTGTACGTGGCAGGGGGGGCAGGACCAGGCCTGGGTCAATGAAGCTTTGTGTTCCACGCACGCCTCAAAGAGATGTCAGCACAAGTGTAGGGGTCCACTAGGGCTGATGCCTGCCGGGGTCGTAGGAATGTCCAAAAGGGATACTGAGGCCCCAGGCAACACAGGCAACGGAAGGAACAAGGGTGGGTTTTAGTCAGTAAGAGTCTGACACACCTTCCCGCTCCACCCAGAGCGTGAGAAGTTGTTTGATATCTTACACCCAAAAAAAAAGGCGGGCTGGCAGCTAAATGGTGGATATGTGATAAAGTCATGGCAGTAGTATACGTATATAACGAAATTAAAAGGAAAACTATAACAGCTAAGTAGGCTTACAAGTTAACGAGTAATAGTTGACCAACTTAGATTTGCAGTATTTTGCAGTTGGAGAATTGATCGTGACGTATATCGATGTATGAGAGAACATATTTTTCCACTACAACGTAAAGTTTGTTTTTGTGAATAAATCATTCTAACTGCGGAACCCTTCATTGTGTGTGGTCCGCATGCACTTGGCCGGGTTTTTATTCAGAACTTTAACTTTGTCAGAATAAAGTTCGAAATACAAAAAAGTCTAGATGGTTCCAACCTGGGTCTAAAATAAAACCTTGTTTTGTAAAAAAGTTCACCTCACTGCAAGATTTTTCAGAACCTTTAAGGTTAGCCGTATAAAGGGTTTTCCAAACTCCTTTACGTTAATAGCTGACCTTAAGACGCTGACAACACCTAAACCGCGGTCACTGTCAGATTGCATAGAAAAGAAAGAGAAGCGCGATGACACAACGATAGTTATTTATTGCAAAATATGAAGCAATTATCTATTTACTCAAAATTGAGTTGAGTAATCGAAAACAAAAAACAATCAAGTTCTGCGTTCAAATAAGTCGTTCTTAAATACGTAACGTATGTTGATATTTAATGCAGATATTTTGGATTAGAACTCAAAGTAAGAGGTTGGTTTAACGTTAGTTTGTATCGAGATTTTTTTTCAAAACGTGTTTTAGTAACAACCAAGTTCTGAGAAATATGATCAAAATTCACATATATTTTTTCCGCTACCACAAACTATACAGATTTGGCACTTTTTTTTCATAAGTTAAGGCTAGTTTGGTCAATTTGGTCTTGTCAGCACCTTAAATGAATTGGTTACCCTTTCAAACAAATAAGGTATTCTATAAGAGTAACCCTTATTCCATAAATGGGTTAGTAAACTCCTCAAAAACCCTTTCCCTCGAACAGATTTCAAGTAGTTTCAACGGGTGTACCGTTCAATCAGTTACCAGAATAATAACGCAAACCCAATCAGATACCTATCGTTAAAATTGAATTCCAAATACCCGGGAATCGAACCCAGGGCCTCATGCTCAGCAGTAGCGCTTGCAACCACTAGACCAACGAGGCAGTCAAACCCGTCCCCAGTGATAATAACAATCCAGTTCTGGTCTAACCTCTCCCATCTTGCTGTCCTTCCCCCAGCGACGCCCTAAGCCGATGTCCGTACCCCACAAGAGATACCCTTAGCGAGCAGTCGCTTAGTAATTTAAGAAATTCGCCCCTGGCTGAAGGCTTTTGAGTTCGCTTAAGGCAGCCACAGGATTGACCGGTTATGCAGAGACGCCAGACACAAGAAAAAATCAAACCTGTTGATGATTACATCACCAACCATAATAACAATAGCCAGAATAAAAGCCTGACATTCCATAACCAATCGAACTTGCAAAATAGCAACAATTCACTTTCTCAAAAATATTAGCATTTTGTGAACTAACAAGGACACGGCAAGGGTGTGGGTTTTCCGGCCACCGTAGGCGTGGGCTTGCGGACGGTGAGCAATGGGTAGCTCACTGTCCGGCAAGGACCAGGCCCGGGTCGACGGCGCGTCGTATTCCACGCGCGCCTCAAAGAGATGTCAGCACAAATGTAGGGGTCCACTAGGGCCGACGCCTGCCGAGGTCGCGGGAAGGTACTTATGGGTCACCGAGGCCACTGGCAACACAGGCAACAGGAAGGAATACGGGTGGGTTTTAGTCAGTAAGAGTCTGACACACCCTCCCGCTCCGCCCAGAGCGGAAGAAGTTATTTGATGATTTACCACCCTCAAAAAAAAAAAAGGGTGCAGGTTACTCAAATCAAACTGTGGTTCCGCGTGTAATTAGTACTCAGTAAGTGTATCCATATCCTTAAACCGTAGAGCGCACTACTTGGTCATTGCCGAGAAAAAAATCCTAAAGTATGAAAAACTATTTTTTTTATTAAAATTTAATAACTCGTTATAAACAATGTCTTATCGTCTTTTAGGCATTATTGAACCGCGAATTCGATAATTTATAACTTTTCCATTTATTTTTTTATAAAGCAGTATATAATTAAATACAATACATATTTTAAATATCCATGTGTTTGATGTTTAAACAGTTATAAGTTATTGAATCTGCGGTTCAATAATGTATAAATGTCGAAAAGACATGGTTTATAACCAATTACCAAAAAAATTTCCATGCTTAGGATTTTTCTTCTAGGTAAAGACCAAGTAGTACGCTCTACGGTTTGAGAATATGGATACACTTACTGAGTACTTAATAATTACACGCGGAACCACAGTTCGATTTGAGTAACCCACACGCTTGCCTTGTCAGTTATTTATTTAGTAATCAATATAAAATGGTCATGTTTATAATAAAATTATGGTTTCAATGAAATTTAAACCTTATCATGTATGACATTGAGTTTGTGGTTCCAAAATTATGTAAAACTTGAAATTCAAGTTTCATATAACAAGCAGATAACCTTTAAAAAAATATAATAATGCAACACAGTAAGTCGTTTTGCACTATCGGATTCTATCGAATATTATTCTGTCTGTTTCGAAATCAGCACCTATTTTTAGGGAAGTGCTTCACGCCAAGTGGTACACAAAACAATAGTTTAAAAGTGAATAAAAAAAACATTGCAAATGAAATTCGACATCACTGATGACGATATCCAAAAACGAATTCAAGGCTAATTATTATATAATATTTTGTTGCGTTTTAAATGAGCTGGTAAATATTGACGTAAAATTTGTTAATAATATGCATGCGTTTATTTTAACTCTTGAATTAGTTCTGAGCAGTTTGACATAATTATAATTCCATCGACTGTTCCAGAAGCAACACCTATATTTGGAGCCTGGTAGTGCTTTAAGCCCAGCTGTTCACAAATAAGATTATATAAACATAACATCAGGCCTGCTTTCAACAAAGGAGAGAGTACAAGGAAAGTTGTATCATAGTGGCCAAAAGTGTATCAATAAAAACGATATCTGTGTAAGTGACATTTGCCATGTCTAATAACTACACAAGTGAACGTGGTTATACTGACAATACTGATATTTGGGACCTAATAGCATATCATATGTTAACAAATGTCCTCGTCGTGCTTGTGCTTACACTGATTGCGTTGATTTACGGAGTGACATCGTGGATAACGCTAAAGAAATTTCGCAATTACAGAAACTATGTGTTTCTCAACACAACACTGGCAAGTTTTTTTATCTGTTCAATACTATTTATCAGCCTCTACAATTTGAACAATGAAAGTATGCAATGGTTGATACGTCTAGCTTATTTCTTTCATATAGCAAGAAACCACTGGTTGTTAGTTCTATGTCACATGTTTTACGTGGAATTTGTAAAAGTTTTCAATGGGAATACCCAAAGAAGATATCTAAAAAGTACTCTCTTTACTTGGGGATTTGCTTTATTATTGACACTATTTATGTTGACGTATGATTATTTTTATCCTTTTAGAACAAATTACTTTCTTTTTGTAACTTTATTTTTACCTTTGTTAGTTAACTGTATATTGTACATTATTATTGTATATTCACTTTGCCGAAGTTTTAACACAAGCGCACATACCGGTGCTGGCGTCTGGCGTCGCTTGTATGTGTCCACTTTAATATTTATATTGTGTGACGTCACATTGCTGTTTAATTATGTCATAGACATAATAACACCCAGTGTCTCAAAAATAACATTAGTTTTAATAACAAGTGTACTGTATTTAGATACAGTGGTATTGGACGTTCTTTTGGTTGTTATTAGAAGTAATCGACAAGTGTGGTATGAATTTTTTGTAACTAAATTAAATCAAAGGTCCGCAAGCCATAAGAATCACGATATGATCATGGCTGAAAAATATTTTAGTAAACCTGACGAATAGCAGGTTTAAGGGCCAGAGGTTTTTGATACATAATATTGTATTATCTATAAATATTGGTGTGGCAAGTTATTGCCCCTTACATTTTTTTGATTGTGGACGGTTTATAAGGTGTCTGTAGTCTGTCTTAGGCTTATATTGCAGCCGCGGATATTGTGTGTCACGGGATTTAGAGAATCCTGCGGCTAGTGACAGCTAATTAAGCTCGTCCTGTTACACGGGACTGAAACATAACTTACGAAATGTGGATGCACTATGTTACACCTTTGCCATATCCTTGAGGGAAACCGGCGTGATGGTATGTTAGGTTGTATTGATTGTTTCACAATTTCAATTAAAAATTATATAGAAAACAAATTTGGTTAAGTAACAAAAAAGCGGTGGCAATAATTATCAAAAATACCCCATCGCCCCCATTACATGGGACTTGAAGATAACTGCCGAAATGTGGCATACACCTGGGCAACCTGTTGGCAAAATCAGACGTAATTACACACGGGTACATATCAAGCTATACTATCCTACTATATGCCGACCTCTCAGTGTACGGAAATCCAATGCGAGATCAGCTTATACTGGTAATGTGTAGCGTGGTATGTTGCCGTGGGTACAATCACAATTTAAAGAATATAAAAACGTTTAATTCATAATAATGTGATTGGCAAAAGAATGTATACATATTTAGGTAATAAATACTATGAATTTAATAATAGTTTGAATCCTAACTAATATTATAAATGCGAAAGTGAGTTTGTTTGTAACGCTTTCAAGCTAAAACTGCTGAACGGATTTGGATAAAATTTCGCACATGGCTAGACCATGAATTGGATTAGGACATAGAGTACTTTTTACACCGAAATTCCCACGGAATCGAGACTTATACAGGTGAAACCGCGGGGCGCAGCTAGTAATTTAAAAAAAAACCGGACAAGTGCGTGTCGGCCTACGCACAATGAAGGGTTCCGTAGTTGGGATTACTTGGGACGAATTTATTCCAAAATCAAACATAACATTGTAGTTGAAAAACCTGTTCTCCCATACATCGATATATGCCACGGTCAATTCTCCAACTGCAAATTTAATTTGGTCGACTATAACTCGTTAACTTGTAAAGCCTACTATGGCTGGCAGGGTGGGGGTACACTTGTCTCTAACAAAATTTAGCTGTTTAATGCTTAATATTACGCATTTGGATCCTTGAATCAAAAAGTGTTTTTCCAACGACACCCCACACCATGGGGTAGACGAGAAAAAAAAATCATCTCCACATTACGTGCAAGGGAGGTACTCTAAAAAAAAAGTTTTTAAGATTTTATTTTAGCACTTTGCCGGCGTGATTAATATGTATGTATAGCTATGCCAAATTACAGCTTTCTAGTCCTAAACATCTTTCGGCTACAGTGGGGACAGACAGACAGACAGACAGACAGACCGACACGGTGAAACTATAAGGGTTCCTTGTTCACTACGGAACCCTAAAAAACAGACACAGCATTGAAATATTAGTCTCAAATATCAATAGGTCAGATTATAATATGTAAATGGGTAATAATAGTATTACCCATTTACATATTATAATCTGACCTATTGATATTTGAGACTATATAAATAGATAGTCAATTACCATTTACGAGCCTTCACTCCTTATTATTACCTAATAGCCCCGAACGTGGAAAATATTATCACCTAAGCCACATGTTCAGAACGAATTATAGCCAAACTTCCTTGTCTTTAACGTAGTCTTTAATCTTCATCATCTGCCTAGCCTTTTCCCAACTATGTTGGGGTCGGCTTCCAATCTAACCGGATGCAGCTGAATACCAGTATTTTACATGGAGCGACTGCCTATCTGACCTCCACAACACAGTTACTGGGCAACACGATACCCCTTGGTAAGACTGGTTGTCAGACTTTCGGGCTTCTGACGACCCGTAACGACTGTCAAAGATCTACAAATGACAGCCGGGAGCAACGGCTTAACGTGCTTTCCGAGGCACGAAGGGGTATTGGTATGTAAAGATGGTCACTCCTCCACGGACCAACCGCGGCAAGCGTAGCTTAACCTGATCGAACGACCCGTGCGGCTGTTATTACTTAGCCACAAGCCTCTTAATAGTCTTTAATCTTATGCGTTATTTTAATATGCGTTTTTGATAAGGACCCGTTTGATGTGGGTTTTGAATTTCCATCGCTAAATTCTGTAACCGACTTTGGCAACTCTGGGACACAGCCAGGCCTCCTATCGGTGAGAGCGAGTGGGCCGTAATCCGCCGTTCACCACGCGGGACCAGTACGGGTCGGTAGATGTCACATGTCTTCGAATTTTTGGTTCTAGGACATGGTTTCCTCACGAGGTTTTCAAAACTCCTTTACGTTAATAGCTGACCTTAAGACGCTGACAACACCTAAACCGCGGTCACTGTCAGATTGCATAGAAAAGAAAGAGAAGCGCGATGACACAACGATAGTTATTTATTGCAAAATATGAAGCAATTATCTATTTACTCAAAATTAAGTTGAGTAATCGAAAATAAAAAACAACCAAGTTCTGCGTTCAAATAAGTCGTTCTTAAATACGTAACGTATGTTGATATTTAATGCAGATATTTTGGATTAGAACTCAAAGTAAGAGGTTGGTTTAACGTTAGTTTGTATCGAGATTTTTTTTCAAAACGTGTTTTAGTAACAACCAAGTTCTGAGAAATATGATCAAAATTAACATATATTTTTTTCGCTACCACAAACTATACAGATTTGGCAATTTTTTTTTCATAAGTGAAGCTTATTTTGGTCAATTTGGTCTTGTCAACACCTTAAATGAATTGGTTACCCTTTCAAACAAATAAGGTATTCTATAAGAATAACCCTTATTCCATAATTGGGTTAGTAAACTCCTCAAAAACTCTTTCCCTCGAACAGATTTCAAGTAGTTTCAACGGGTGTACCGTTCAATCAGTTACCAGAATTATAACGCAAACCCAATCAGATACCTATCGTTATAATTGAATTCCAAATACCCGGGAATCGAACCCAGGGCCTCATGCTCAGCAGTAGCGCTTGCAACCACTAGACCAACGAGGCAGTCAAACCTGTCCCCAGTGATAATAACAATCCAGTTCTGGTCTAACCTGTCCCATCTTGCTGTCCTTCCCCCAGCGACGCCCTAAGCCGATGTCCGTACCCACAGGAGGTGCTCTTAGCGAGCAGTCGCTTAGTAATTTAAGAAATTCGCCCCTGGCTGAAGGCTTTTGAGTTCGCTTAAGGCAGCCACAGGATTGACCGGTTATGCAGAGACGCCAGACACAAGAAAAAATCAAACCTGTTGATGATTACATCACCAACCATAATAACAATAGCCAGAATAAAAGTCTGACATTCCATAACCAATCGAACTTGCAAAATAGCAACAATTCACTTTCTCAGAAATATTAGCATTTTGTGAACTAACAAGGACACGGCAAGGGTGTGGGTTTTCCGGCCACCGTAGACGCGGGCTTGCGGACGGTGAGCAATGGGTAGCTCACTGTCCGGCAAGGACCAGGCCCGGGTCGACGGCGCGTCGTATTCCACGTGCGCCTCACAGAGATGTCAGCACAAATGTAGGGGTCCACTAGGGCCAACGCCTGCCGAGGTCGCGGCAAGGTACTTATGGGTCACCGAGGCCCCTGGCAACACAGGCAACAGAAAGGAATACGGGTGGGTTTTAGTCAGTAAGAGTCTGACACACCCTCCCGCTCCGCCCAGAGCGGAAGAAGTTATTTGATGATTTCCCACCCTCAAAAAAAAAAAAGGGTGTAGGTTACTCAAATCAAACTGTGGTTCCGCGTGTAATTAGTACTCAGTAAGTGTATCCATATCCTCAAACCGTAGAGCGCACTACTTGGTCATTGCCGAGAAAAAAATCCTAAAGTATGAAAAACTATTTTTTTTATTAAAATTTAATAACTCGTTATAAACAATGTCTTATCGTCGTTTAGGTATTATTGAACCGCGAATTCGATAATTTATAACTTTTCCATTTATTTTTTTATAAAGCAGTACCTATATAATTAAATACAATACATATTTTAAATATCCATGTGTTTGATGTTTAAACAGTTATAAGTTATTGAATTTGCGGTTCAATAATGTATAAAAGTCGAAAAGACATGGTTTATAACCAGTTACCAAAAAAATTTTCATGCTTAGGATTTTTCTTCTCGGTAAAGACCAAGTAGTACGCTCTACGGTTTGAGAATATGGATACACTTACTGAGTACTTAATAATTACACGCGGAACCACAGTTCGATTTGAGTACCCCACACGCTTGCCTTGTCAGTTATTTATTTAGTAATCAATATAAAATGGTCATGTATAAAATTATGGTTTCAATGAAATTGAAACCTTATCATGTATGACATTGAGTTTGTGGTTCCAAAATTATGTAAAACTTGAAATTCAAGTTTCATATAACAAGCAGATAACCTTTAAAAAAATATAATAATGCAACACAGTAAGTCGTTTTGCACCATCGGATTCTATCGAATATTATTCTGTCTGTTTCGAAATCAGCACCTATTTTTAGGGAAGTGCTTCACGCCAAGTGGTACACAAAACAATAGTTTAAAAGTGAATAAAAAAAACAGAGCAAATGAAATTCGACATCACTGATGACGATATCCGAAAACGAATTCAAGGCTAATTATTCTATAATATTTTGTTGCGTTTTAAATGAGCTGGTAAATATTGACATAAAATTTGTTAATAATATGCATGCGTTTATTTTAACTCTTGAATTAGTTCTGAGCAGTTTGACATAATTATAATTCCATCGACTGTTCCAGAAGCAAAACCTATATTTGGAGCCTGGTAGTGCTTTAAGCCCAGCTGTTTACAAATAAGATTATATAAACATAACATCACGCCTGCTTTCAACAAAGGAGAGAGTACAAGGAAAGTTGTATCATAGTGGCCAAAAGTGTATCAATAAAAACGATATCTGTGTAAGTGACATTTGCCATGTCTAATAACTACACAAGTGAACGTGGTTATACTGACAATACTGATATTTGGGAGCTAATAGCGTATCATATAATAACACATGTCCTCGTCGTGCTTGTGCTTACACTGATTGCGTTGATATACGGAGTGACATCGTGGATAACGCTAAAGAAATTTCGCAATTACAGAAACTATGTGTTTCTCAACACAACACTGGCAAGTTTTTTTATCTGTTCAATACTATTTATCAGCCTCTACAATTTGAACAATGAAAGTATACAATGGTTGATACGTCTAGCTTTTTTCTTTCATATAGCAAGAAACCACTGGTTGTTAGTTCTATGTCACCTGTTTTACGTGGAATTTGTAAAAGTTTTCAATGGGAATACCCAAAGAAGATATCTAAAAAGTACTCTCTTTACTTGGGGACTTGCTTTATTATTGACACTAATTAGGTTGACGTTTGATTATTTTTATCCTTTTAGATTAAATTACTTTCTTGTTGTAACTTTATTATTACCTTTGTTAGTTAACTGTATATTGTACATTATTATTGTATATTCACTTTGTACGGTCAGCAACCGCACATTGTACTTTGGCCTAGTTAACATACTGCACATTTTGTTAATTTATAAAATGTAGTATCGTCACGTACGCAAGTACGTCAGTCTTCGGTTTAATATCGAGCTCGCGCAACATCCAACATTTTCAACATTTTTAACATTTTATATTATTTTCTTTTTACATTAATTTAGGGCAATTTCTTATTAAATACCTTTTTGAACATTAACATTTATTTTATTAACATTCAACATTAAGTGTAAAGGCTCATGCCCTTACATATTGGTCCTTCGAGCCGTTAAGAGTAAAATCAGTGCCGTGGTACGTTTTCACTCGCGGGAACATTTAAGAATTAAACTCGGACATTAAACAGAACATTCATCAGAACATTAAAAAACAGTGTAAAATCAGTGATATTGAGTGAGAATTACACAGATCGGGGTGAAGTATAGGCAGCAAGAGTACGCAGCGAATCCGGTGAGCACGTTCCATATTACCTACTTTTCTGAAATTTTGGGTATATTGTTTGCACTAACCACCGGTAAACAACAATGTCTTCTTACGATGCATTACTTAGCTCTCAATCTACAAATCTGGATGCTATCAAACAAATAAATGAAAACTTTAAAAAAGATAGTTCTACACGTAAAACCACTCTTAAGTATCACGATGACAGACTTGAAAAGCTGGAGGGGTATTGGTGTGACTTTAAAAATAATGACATCCAATTAGCCTTGTTTGAAGGCAAGAAATCTGGACCTTACTACGAGAATCGCGTTTACGAGCGTTTGGAACAAATATACGAAGAAACGAAGTGTATGATAAACAAGTCGAAACAAAGATTATTAGCACACATCGAAGACGAACAATTTACTTCGTTTAGTCAGTTGCAAAAACAAGAAGAAAGGCCATGTGTTCAAGAGAATGTTCCAGAACAACAGGATGGCGATGAGGTTGCGGATGAGGTGAAGAACACGTCAAATAAAGAGTTAGCCGTGGACCAACGGACTAAAGATATGATGAACGAGCAACGGTCAAACGTCAAGGCTTTCGAGAGAACAGTACGGAACATAGACATTGAACATTTAAAAGAAAAGTGGCAACTTGAAGATAAATTGAGGACAGTTACGCAACGTTGGGAAAAAGTCGACAGCACTTATTGGAAGCTCGATAACATGTTGGTCAACATGCAAGCATTTGAAAGTGACTATAACAGATTAGAAAGGCTGTATGAATTCAGTAAGGAACAAATTAACAAGAGAATTTGGGATAATAAACACCAGGAGAAATCCACGCCCAAAATTGAACTGCCGATTTTCAGTGGTAGCTATGCCCAGTGGACAACATTCAAGGACTTGTTCGTGGAAATCGTGCATCGTAACACTTTTATCTCAAATGCTCAAAAAATGCAACATTTGAAAGCGAAATTGAAGGGAGAGCCCGAGCGATTAATACAGCACATGAACATTAGTGCAGATAACTACGAAGCCAGTTGGCAGATCCTTCAACAGAGGTACGACAATAAGAGACTATTGTTTACCTATCAAGCAAACATTTTACTGAGTCTACCCACCATACAAACCCTTCAACAGAGATGCCGTTGGCATCTCTGTTGAAAAGAATGCATGATACGACCATAGAGTGCCTTCAGGCTATTAAGAATCTGCAATACAATATTTCTAGTTGGGATCCCATAGTGGTTCACATCTTAATGCAAAAGCTGGACGCAGACACACGCCAATCCTTCAAAGAATCCATGGAAAATCCAAGGGAAATGCCAACACTAAACGAGTTCCTGAAGTTCATCGAAACCAAATTCATGTCAATGGAATCGGGTACAAACCCTAACCGCCCACGAAACTTTAACAGTCAACAGCCAAACATTCAGCCGAAAACAGTTCATAATGCAACATACAGCAAGCCTAAGGTGCAGCAACAGACCATTCAAGGTGGGACTAAGAACATGCCGAGAACAGTCCATAACAAACATACATTTCATAATTCCATTATAACTTGTCCTAAATGTAATAACCAACACGGGCTCTATAATTGCAGAGAATTTTTAAGTATGTCACCAGAAGAAAGGTTAAAGACCGCTAACAACCTACATGTATGTCTAAATTGCCTATTTAGTCATAACGGCGAAAAATGTTCGTCGGAAAAAAGTGCAAGCACTGCGATGAGCCGCATAGCAGCATTTTGCATGAAGCGATGAGAGTTGCAAAATCGAGAACCGGCAGAACTAATGTAGGTCAACAATTGAACACGCATTTAGCACATGACAGCTCAAATGAGGTACTGTTGGCCACGGCCCAGGTCAAAACAATAGCCAATGATGGAACTACGATCATTTTACGCGCTTTAATAGACCAGGGCTCTCAGGTCAGCCTCATTACAGAAAATGCTGCACAAAGATTGCAGTTAAAACGAAACAAGATGAGCGTGGTAGTGTCAGGTGTTGGTGCTTCGGCCACCACCAAGTGTAAAGGAGTACTCCATCTTAAATGCCAAGCGATATACGATGACTTCAACATTAACATTAATGCACTCATTATGAAGGCAATAACAAACAAACTGCCAAGTAAAACAGTAAATAAAGGTAGCTTTGAACATATACAACATTTACAACTCGCTGATCCTAATTTTAACATATCTCAGGATATAGATTTACTATTGGGAGCCGATGTATATTCCGAAATATTGTTAGAAGGATTAATAAAAATGAACACGTCATCCATCATAGCACAACAAACACATTTAGGCTGGGTAGTATGTGGTAATTACAAAACATTTAATTGCCATGTAATTGTCAACAACATTCAGGATCTTGCTCAGTTCTGGGAACAGGAGTCTTTGCAAGAAAACCAAGAAGAGGTGGACCCTGACAACAAGTGCGAACAGTTGTACAAAGAGACAACAACACGACTTCCTGATGGGCGATACCAAGTTCGTCTACCCCTCAAGGACAATTTTATTGAACAATTAGGAACATCGAAACCACAGGCCATCGCTCAATTTCAACAACTAGAGCGAAGGATGGCTAAAAATCATGCGTTTGCTAAAGATTATAAAGCGTTTATAAAAGAATATGAAGAAATGGGTCACATGGAGCAAGTTGAAAGCAACACTAGGAACAAAAACATTGAATATTTTCTCCCGCACCACGGGGTAGTGCGACCAGGTGCTATCACAACGAAACTTAGAGTTGTGTTCAACGCGTCGGCAAAAACCAGCTCTAAACACAGTCTCAATGACTTAATGGAAGCGGGACCGAATCTACAAAAGGATATCCTTAGCATCTTGCTAAAATGGAGACAATACAAATATGTCTTTACAGCAGACATTGAGAAAATGTACCGATTTATAATGGAACATCCAGAACATCAACACTTACAGAAAATAGTGTGGAGGAATTGTCCACAGCAACTGCTAAGAGAATATCAACTATGTACAGTCACCTATGGCACTAAGGCCGCTCCGTTCTTAGCACTTCGAACACTTCAACAGCTAGCGATGGATGAAGGTGAGAAGTACCCGGAAGCTAAAAACATCTTACTCAATCAATTTTTTGTAGATGATGCGTTATTCGGAAAGGATACCGTGGACGAGGCCCGAGATACAAGAAACCAACTTATACAGCTGTTGAAAGAAGGTGGGTTCAATCTCAGAAAGTGGTCGAGTAACGAACATCAACTACTAGAAGATCTTCCAGAACATATGGTTAGCCCAGTCTTTGTAAGCTGTACAGAGGCATCAGCTTCCAAAGCATTAGGCTTGGCATGGGATCCGAAACAAGACGAATTCATATTTTCACCCACATTAAAAAACAACATTGGCATTAACAAAAATTCATCAAAACGGCAAATCTTAAGCGTCATATCAACAATTTTTGATCCTTTGGGGTTACTATCCCCAATAACAATCAAGGCAAAAATTTTATTCCAACAGATCTGGAAGTACAAAATCGAATGGGATGATACGGTTCCGGATGGAATAGAAAAGGAATGGAGAACACTAAAAACTGAGTTAACAAATATGCAACCTTTCAAAATCAACCGATGGCTTGGGTTAGAAGCAAATAAGCATTGGGAATTACATGCATTCTGTGATGCATCGGAAAAAGCTACAGAGAAAAATCAGCAACAAATTGCACTGGTTGCGGCAAAAACAAAGGTCGCTCCAATCCAAAAACAACAAACACTTCCCAGACTTGAGTTATGCGGTGCTCAGCTGTTAGCTCAACTGGTAAAGAAAATAAAACATTGCCTCGATAAACCTAACATTAAAGTAACAGCATGGACGGACTCAATGATCGTGCTTGGCTGGCTAAAGGGCGATGTCTCGCGTTGGAAGGCCTATGTCGGACACAGAGTTCAGGAGATAACATCTGTAGTGCCCGCCGGCAGTTGGAGGCACGTAAGATCGGAGCAAAACCCGGCCGACTGCGCGTCACGTGGACTACTACCTTCGCAGTTATACAACTTTCCTCTGTGGTTTGATGGACCCAAATGGCTTAACAGTGAAGACATCCCTGAAACATATGACACGTTTATGACACCAGAAATAGAAGTTAAAAAGGTGCATGTAGTTACGTCACGAACTACCGAAAGCAAAAACATAAACTTCGTAACAGAACTCCTTAACAATAACAGCTGTATTATGAATATAATACGCATCGTAGCTTGGGTGTCACGTTTCATAACAAATACGTCACAAAACAATCGTCACAGGGAAGACGCAGCTATGAATCATACAAACATGAATGACCTGCTCGCGTCAAAACAATGTAATTTAACACTCGCTGATATTCGATGCGCTACTGACATAATTATAAAACATGTACAAAACGAACATTACGGACAAGAAATCCAAGATTTAAAAACAAAAGAAAGGGTAAGCAACAATAGAGGACTTCAGAAACTTTGCCCTTACCTAGATGAAAACAACATATTACGCGTCGGAGGGAGACTACGGAACTCAAACCTACCTGAAGAAACAAAACACCCTGTTATCATCCCAAAAAACAGTAAGCTGGCATATCTTCTCATTGCCCGTGCGCATGTTACAACACTACACGGTGGAGCTAGACTAACTATGGCTACATTGAGACAAAAATATTGGATAACAGGAGGAAATAACACTGTTAAAAAATATCTGCAAAACTGTTTAAAATGTTGCCGCTTCAAACCATCGAAACAATATCAATTAATGGCCGACCTACCCAGTGAGAGGATAACGCAATCGCCACCATTCTATCACACAGGGGTGGACTTCACAGGGTTTGTTAGTGTTAAACTAAACAAGGGTCGAGGTGTCAGAACGAGTAAAGGTTATATCGTTGTATTCGTATGCATGGCAACAAAGGCGGTGCATTTAGAACTTGCATCAGATTTATCGTCACAAACATTTATACTGGCTCTCAACCGCATGATTGGGCGACGAGGCTGTCCGAAACATATTTACTCCGACAATGGAACAAACTTTGTTGGAGCCGAAAGGGAGTTAGCCAAACAACTGCATATCTCACAAACATTCAACAACGACACCTTATCGAGAAGGAACACTGAGATGGGGATAGAATGGCATTTTAACGCCCCAAGTTGGCCGACTGCGGGAGGACTTTGGGAGGCTGCAGTTAAGTCTATGAAATATCACCTAAAGCGTGTCCTAGGAGAGCAAAAGTTGACATACGAAGAGTTTTTAACACTGCTTACTCAAGTTGAAGCCTGTATGAACTCTAGACCACTTTGCTCTTTAACGGAGGACGTGGAAGATATTGATTATCTTACTCCTGCACACTTTTTAATTGGCCGACCAGTAACATTCTTACCAACGGAAAATATCGAAAAACAAAACATCAACATTCGACATAGGTGGCAGTTACTAAACAAAATGAACCAAGGGTTTTGGACCAGATGGTCGTCAGAATACCTGCAACAACTTCAAGTTCGTAGTAAATGGCTGAACAAAACAAATAACCTATCAATAGGGGATATTGTCTTAATCAAAGAAGACAACCTTCCTCCTGCGAAATGGGCACTTGGCAGAATACAGGAAGTTCATCCGGGGAGAGACAATCTGGTCAGAGTTGTTACGATGAAAACTAAAACAGGGCTACTAACAAGACCAATAACAAAACTAGTTAAACTACCAATACTAGAATCTCGTATAGAAATACCTGACACCACCACCTCCGATGACAAAATCTGCACTGAAAAACAAAAATCTACAAAAAACAACACTAACAGGAAACGCCGTTTTAAATCAAGGAATATAAGTTCCAGCCTGCTAGGTATACTCTTAACATTACTGACATTATTTAATCCCACAAAGCAAAGCAGTGACGCCATAAATATCACACCGTTTGAACCAAATAGAGCAGTGTACTTTGACAAAATCGGCAATTTGCAAAGCGTACATGATGACTGGAAGATTGTTACCTACTATAACATGACATCGTACTGGCAAGGCATGGAAAACACATAGAGTTGTAAAACACCTGAGAGAAAGATGTGAGCAATTTGCATACCAAACGATGTGCAAAACTATCATGACTGAATTCGAACAGGAACTCAACGAACTTGATCATAACAATTACATGTTGGAAACACATCATGGGCAGACAAGGGGGCGCGTTACCCGAGGTCTTGTCAATGGAATAGGTTACCTTGCAAACAGCCTATTCGGCGTGCTAGATGAAAGGTTCGCAATATAATATAAAAAGGACATAGAAACATTGCAAAATAACAGAGACCACTTAGGTTCGTTTCCCAAGTCGGTAAAAGTGTAACTGGGTTTTCCTTTAGATGTTCTCAGTTACAGCACGGATTCTGTATTTGTGCTCGGTTGATGGCATAAGCTCGTCCTGTTACACGGGACTGAAACATAACTTACGAAATATGGATGCACTATGTTACACCTTTGCCACTTCCTTGAGGGAAACCGGCGTGATGGTATGTTAGGTTGTATTGATTGTTTCACAATTTCAATTAAAAATTATATAGAAAACAAATTTGGTTAAGTAACAAAAAAGCGGTGGCAATAATTATCAAAAATACCCCATCCCCATTACATGGGACTTGAAGATAACTGCCGAAATGTGGCATACACCTGGGCAACCTGTTGGCAAAATCAGACGTAATTACACACGGGTACATATCAAGCTATACTATCCTACTATATGCCGACCTCTCAGTGTACGGAAATCCAATGCGAGATCAGCTTATACTGGTAATGTGTAGCGTGGTATGTAGCCGTGGGTACAATCACAATTTAAAGAATATAAAAACGTTTAATTCATAATAATGTGATCGGCAAAAGAATGTATACATATTTAGGTAATAAATACTATGAATTTAATAATAGTTTAAATCCTAACTAATATTATAAATGCGAAAGTGAGTTTGTTTGTTACGCTTTCAAGCTAAAACTGCTGAACGGATTTGGATAAAATTTCGCACATGGCTAGACCATGAATTGGATTAGGACATAGAGTACTTTTTACACCGAAATTCCCACGGAATCGAGACTTATACAGGTGAAACCGCGGGGTGCAGCTAGTAATTTAAAAAAAAAACAGACAAGTGCGTGTCGGCCTACGCACAATGAAGGGTTCCGTAGTTGGGATTACTTGGGACGAATTTATTCCAAAATCAAACATAACATTGTAGTTGAAAAACCTGTTCCCCCATACATCGATATATGCCACGGTCAATTCTCCAACTGCAAATTTAATTTGGTCGACTCTATCTCGTAAACTTGTAAAGCCTACTATGGCTGGCAGGGGGGGGTTACACTTGTCTCTAACAAAATTTAGCAGTTTAATGCCTAATAGGTAGACGAGAAAAAAAAATCACCACATTAACATTAACACCACTCCACATTACGTGCAAGGGAAGTACGCTAAAAAATAAATGTTTTTAAGATTTTATTTTAGCACTTTGTCGGTGTGATTAATATGTATGTATAGCTATGCCAAATTACAGCTTTCTAGTCCTAAAAATCTTTCGGCTACAGTGGGGACAGACAGACAGACAGACAGACCGACACGGTGAAACTATAAGGGTTCCTTGTTCACTACGGAACCCTAAAAAACAGACACAGCATTGAAATATTAGTCTCAAATATCAATAGGTCAGATTATAATATGTAAATGGGTAATACTATATAGTCAATTACCATTTACGAGCCTTCACTCCTTATTATTACCTAATAGCCCCGAACGTGGAAAATATTATCAAAATAATTAAAAACCGGTACGATGCGATGAATTTAATAAATAGAAACTAAGGTCAACTACGACAAAAACCCCGCCAAAAAGATATAAACAAGATATCGATGTCTTTTTTTTCGGTTTTCGTTTAGCTGGAGGCAGGTCATTACTAAGTCATGTAATATTATTTTTTTATGCAATATGGGCCTGTTCTTCACCTCGATGGCATAAATGCCACAGGTTACGCGCTGGGAGTACCCAGCCTGTTATTATATTTGAAATATTACAATGCATCTCACTAATGTGTAGTAATGGCTCCCAAAACAGTAAAGGAAAACATCGTGAGGAAACCGGCATGTCCTAGAAAAAAATCGAAGACATGTGGGCCAACTCGCACTGGGCCTTCGTTTTGGACTACGACGCACTCCCTCTCACAGAGGTAATGTGTAGTAATTGTATAGAAAAAAAAACACAATTTATTAGGGATAAATATGATATGAACATTGGTTTTGTTGTTGAATTCTTTTCGCACCTAAGGTGTATACTACCAATTAAAACGTCGCATAAGTCACGACAAAAGCGTCATACCCTAGAGCGAAAAAGGTTGATACGGAAAGTACGTACGGATGCGTATGACATCCGTGAGCAGGTGGCCAACGCAAGTAATCTCACTCTCGATGTGTGTGAAAGGAAAGATTGGACATCACTAATTGTCGTGTCAAATGTAATTGTCGAAGATGGCGGCATTTCTGATGTGATGTCGTTAATCGTTACAGCTCTTTTAATTGTTAATTATGTAACGCAGAATGGCTGTTTCATACAGATATTCGCAATTAGTATAATAAAATATGTTTATAATTTTTATGTACGTCAGTTGTTTGTTGATCCTAGGGCCATTTCCGACGATGTCCTTTGCAGTTGGAGAATTGACCGTGGCATATATCGATGTATGGGAGACCAGGTTCTTCAACTGCAATGTTAAGTTTGTTTTTGGACTAAATTCGTCCCAAGTAAACCCAACTACGGAACCCTTCATTGTGCTTGGTCCGACACGCACTTGGCCGGTTTTTTTTTTTGTATTACGAACCGAAAATTGTCAATTTCGGTCCGTTTGCATCGCGCTGCAAATCACTAAATAGCTACATTTAGCTCTGAACGAATTTAAAACATTATTCTAAATCTGTCGATCGTTTGAAGATGACAGACACATACATACATTAATGTATTTAATGATTTGTGATGTCAGCGGTTTTTTTTATATAGGACTTTGTCGGGATGAAATTTTTAAATGGCTCCATGGTTCAAACCTGGTTTTGTAATAAGGCAGAATAAGTTCACCTCAAATCCATTTTTTTTTAAAGGGCATTTCGCAGGTCTACCTGGCATGTTGTCGGCTGTTTAACCGGGCTATCCTGTGAATGCCTAAATAAATATCCAGCCAGGACAAAAAACTCATAAACTAAGCGGCAACACGCTAAGGGGACCCCTGTGGGGTACGGACCTCGGCTAAGCGCGTCGCTGGGGCAGGGCAGCAAGGGACAGACTGGATCGGATCTAGATTATTTAGGTATGAATTTAAAGCTACTGGCTCAACGGCGTGGGCTGGCTTGAGCATGGAGCCCTGGTGGACATGAACGGTGGCGTACACTGGATCCAAAATCACGTATCGAAGAGCTTTGAAGTTTTCAGTGCCGTTATTGACCTTGAAATGGTTTCCGTTTTGTATTACTATGGTCAAATATGTCACACGAAGTAATTTGGTTTGAAAACTGAGTATTTATATTTATTTACAAAAAAAACGTATGGATTAGGTATGAAAAAACCAGGATATCTCTGGAATTGCAAAATTTTCCGTTATATCCCTACGGCACGGTTGGCGTAATGGCTGAGCAATCGACTGCTGCGCAGCGTGTCGCGGGTTCGATCCCCGCACGGAACAAATATTTGTATGATCTGCAAGTAATTGTTCCGGGTCTGGGTGTTTGTGTTTGTGAGTTCTATGTTTGTAAACGCACTCACGATACAGGAAGAAATTCCTAGTGTGGGGCAACGTTTTTTTTTTAAAAAAAAAAAAAAAAAAAAAAAAAAAAAAAAAAAAAAAAAAAAAAAAAAAAAAAATATAAGTACCTACCTAAGCACCAATTACTTGTGATTTTTGACATACTTCATATTACGGCAAATGATGCACTTTTTTTTGTTTATTAAAACAATAAATCGACGATTAATTGACGATTATTGAACAGTTACCGCTGAAAAGCAAGCCATTAATTATTTTTCTCTTTTTATAAAAATCTTAAAATATTTATATACTTTGACATGTTCATCATAAATTATCTTCTGTGAGATTTCTTTTTCTATGCTATTAAGCTAACATGATAAGGCCAGGTCTCCACTGTAAAGTTAGCGTGGTAAGGTCAGATCTACACTGTAAGCTGTTTGCCTGTTTTATTGTTTCTGGCCGACAATCAAATATGAAGTAATTTTAATTTTGTTTGAAATACATATACTTCCAGAATGTTGGACAGAAACTATAAAAGCGGCCATCAGTCCTAGCAAAGCTTTTCAGTTTACTTCAGTTAGACCTCAAGTTACGGCAGTTTGACTTCAGTTTTACTTCAATTTCTGTCTCATTTTTAGCTCAGTTTTAAGTCGGTAAAAGTTCGGTTATAAGATGATGTGTGTGATATGTGGAACTGAATCTACTAAATACAATTACTTTAAAACTAATTGTGTGATTCTGTGACCATCTCCCTCCTTTGCCTCCTGCCCTCCCACCTACGTCTCTGAGAAGCCTCTTACGTCGGGGGCACTCTGGCCGCGTGGCGTAAAACGCCGCAGCCGATCACTCCTGGGGGGTAACCATCACCTCGTATAGCAGTATTATTATAATATTACTTTACAGTGGGAAAGTGATGGAGCTATACAGTACTTATAGCTCCATCTCTTTCTCACGCTAAAGTAATATTGAAATAATACTGCTATAAGAGGTGATGGTTACCCCCCTGAGCACGGACGTCTCCGACGCTGGGGCATTCCTCCCGCATGCTGTAGGAGCCCTCCTGCTGAGCGAGAGGCGCTGCAAAGTGCCTCCGATATCTTATATATCGGCGTGAGATGAGACAACGCCGTCCTCTTCTCTGCCCACTCATGGACAGAGTAGCCTTCTGACGACAGGGCATTACACTTGTGTGGTGTAAGACACCAATACGACTCTCCTGCTGCTCCTGCTGCTCCTCCTAGCGAGGCGTTATAAACGCTATAACGACGTAACCGTTTATCTACGAAAATTCTTAAAAGCTTTTCCTCCTCTGGACAGGGATGTTGAAAACCTCCTCCTGATCCAGTTCGACGCAAAACACCGCACCCTGTCCTCGTTCTGCTCCACCACTATCTGCCGATCCTGCTTCCTGTCATCCAAGCGTCCTGAGCAGCGCGAAATTGAAGCCGACCTGGAACTTCTACTTATACATACTTTTTATCTTTTAAGTTATC
Source organism: Atethmia centrago (assembly GCA_905333075.3). Classification (NCBI taxonomy): domain Eukaryota; kingdom Metazoa; phylum Arthropoda; class Insecta; order Lepidoptera; family Noctuidae; genus Atethmia; species Atethmia centrago. The sequence goes on along the minus strand of HG995386.1, from coordinate 10,750,895 downwards.
TACTTTTTTTATGTGACTTACAACTAGCTCTCCGGCTAATTGTAACGTTACACCAGTTAGACTGGAAGCTGACCACAACATAGCTGGGAAAACGCTAGACAGATTTAGTGCAACACTAACTTATATTTTTTTATTTTATTTTATTTTATTTCACTACACATAAAATTATATTTCTAAATATTAGAATATATAGAAATAAGAACATTTCAAAATAAAAAAAAATGGTAGCTTACCGGTATCGGGAACAGGGTCCAAGCTACGGGTCAGGGCTCCAGAGAGAGGAACCTCCTAACAATGCGAGCCGTGTCCAGAAGTACCGTTTTCTGAATCAAGCCCTTAATCCAGTTACCCAACGAGAGCCTCCTTGGGTATTGGTCGAGGCTCTTGGCAATTAAGCCATTGACTGAACGACTATCGACACAATTATTGCTGAATCCACATCCCACATGTCAACAACCTCGCGAGCCAAGTCAATATACTTGATTTGTTTATCTTTCTCCGCTTTCACGAGGTTCCCGTCATGAGGGACTATTATGTCAATAATTATTGCGCGCCGTTTATACGAGTAGTTATAGTCCTGTCAGTGATGATGGATCGATCCCAGTACAATGTGATATTTTCATTTTCGAGAACTGGGTCGGGCACATACCTGTAGTGAGGCATTTTCGATTTCACCAGGCTGTATATCAGAGCAAATTGCTGATTGATAATCCTGGCTACAAGGTTGTGTCTATGCAAGTACTCTTCGTTAGCTAGACGAGAACACCTGGAGATAATGTGTCGGATTGATTCTCCCGGACGGTGCATGTCCGACACACGTCAACCGTGCCGTCTTTTAGAATAAATCTCCGGTAATTCTTCGTCGTGATAACTTCGTCCATAATTGTACATTGTTTTATTTATTATGAATATACTTTATTGGTGTGCGAGCCGATTGGTGTCAGCTTTCACAAGCTTTTCTTAGTTCAAACCAAAATCTAGACGTTCAGAGCGAGAGGGCATGGGCAGCCGTCACCTCCTTCTGCGAAGCAGTAATGCTCGCGAAGGAGGAGGCGGGACGGTTGAGGGAATGGCACGTTTCGCGCCCTCTCGCCCCTAGCCGCCGCAGGAGACGCCCAGGGCGTCGGGAATCCCGGGCGGATTTCCGGCCACCGTAGGCGCGGGCTTGCGGGTGAGCAATGGGTAGCTCACCGTCCGGTAAAGACCAGGCCCGGGTCGACGGCGCGTCGTATTCCACGCGCGCCTCAAAGAGATGTCGTCAGCACAAAGTAGGGGTCCACTAGGGCCGATGCCTGCCGGGGTCGCGGCAGGCATCGGCCAGGTACTTATGGGTCACCGAGGCCCCCGCAACACAGGCAACAGGAAGGAATACGGGTGGGTTTTAGTCAGTAAGAGTCTGACACACCCTCCCGCTCCGCCCAGAGCGGGAGAAGTTATTTGATGATTTCCCACCCTCAAAAAAAAAAAAAAAAGACGTTCAACAAGAAAGGTAACTACTTAAATGAAATATATGTATGAATGTAAAGTCACGTCGAATATGATAAAGGTGAGACAAGAAAATCGCTTTTTGTATTTCTCTAAAATACTCTTACTTAGAGAAATCTTAAAGAGAATCCATACTAACAGTATTATAAACTAATATACTAATAATACTTATATTCGAAAGTAACGCGTCTAGAAGGTCTGTTTGTCACTAAACGGACTTCGACAAATTTGGCAAGGAGATAGATGGCATCCTAGAAAAGAACATAGGCTACCTTTTATCTCAAAAATAATCCTAAAGGGGGTGATATAGGGGGTGAAAGTTTATATGGGAAACTTAGCATTTCTTATATATTTAAAAATTCTAATTTATGCTTTTGATAACAAACAAAAACTTACGTGTTTTAGTGTTTTTGTAAAATCGTCCCCAATGGGATTAAATAGGGGACGAGCTTAAAATGCACACAATTATTGAAATTGTGATTTACTTCTTTTTAAAAGATTCAAGGAATAGGAGTAAAGTCAGAGCCCGTATCCTGAGGTAATATTTCTTAAATTAAAATCGGTCTACCTTCTTAAAAGTACAATTTAGAGTTATATAATAACTCAGCTAATATCTAGTATTACGTGGTCAATGTCGCTAGAGTATTTAAACTAATGATAATAATATTTAAATTAATTATTATTCTTTATAAGTTAGACATTTAAAATCATAAAAATATGTTCAATAAAAAAATTGGTTGACAATCCAAATCCACCCAGGTCATGGCCACATCCACCCAGGTCATGGCCTGTCCGCATACCGGTATGCGAACAGGCCATGAACTGGGTAAGGACATATGATACTTTTTATCCCAATAGCACGTCCCCATGGGATAATTTCCGACATCCACGAGGGCAAGCCGCGGGCTTTAGAAGTTAAGATCCCATAACACCTCAGCCCGACCTCACTGTTGATCTCGCTCGCATACTACTGCTCGTGATCACGTGAGCAAGCGAGACAGCCCCGGCAGGGAGAAGGTTCCAAGGTGCCGATAGATTAGATAATTTCTTTTTACGGTGGAAATAATGGTAATAAAAAAAGCACTGTATCTGCTCTACATTTATTTCAGTTATTATGCAAAGTTTCATCATCTAATTTGGAGCATTTCTTAATACTAACGGTTTATTCTTCGGTTTGGAGGTAACGTTGTTATTTTTATCTGTTGGGCAAATTTTATGGAATCGTTGTTTTCAACAAACATGAATTCCTCAACTTTAACATTTTATTTCAAAATGAATGTTGCAGTATTTTCGATATAACGGAAGATCATGCCAAGCAATTTCAGGTAATATGGACACATAATACCAGTCACGTTCTGTGAACTAGATCATATAGATTCCATGTCCAGGTCACCTGACACTATCATCTTGTCCATTGAAGCGACCCGGTTTTCTTCCTACCATCGTTATTCTTTGTCATCCCCTACTACGTGGTGGTATTCCAAATTCAAAGAATAAAAAGAAGCATTTACCAACAATAAAAAGAAAAATTCTATCTGTCTTAGCCAATAATAGGCTATAAGTCTACCTGTTGCCCGTTACTTTGTCTGCGTGTGTTTTGTATTTCGTCTTTTTTTTTTATATCAAATATCCAGGCTGAAACTAACTATCCTTCTCCAGAGGGTAATTGTGTAACACACTATCAGAAGCAATGGACATAGCATTTTCACCGTTCAACAACGTTCATTGTTGAGCAGACACATTTTTAGAACCTATGAAGCAATGGATTAGGAATATACCTACTTCATAATCATTCAGATTGTGATTGATAACATGTTACGCTATTAGAACGCAAGTATCAGTCTATCTGTCAAACATAACGATCGGTTCGGTGGTTAAGTCGTGAATAGGTAGAAGACAGACAGAGGTACCTTCACATTTATGATATTAGCATGAATCTGAATATTGATTGATTGTGGTTACATTCAGAAGCGACTACGTTAAAATATAAAGAATTTCATCAAAAGGAATTTGAGCCCTATTCGATAGAGGGACAATTTATCACGGAGCTGTTTTGTCTGTGAGTGTTTTGCAAAGGACTGACAGATCTCCAGGGCTTTTTCTCTCCAGTTTTATTCTCACACACTCAATCACAGATAAGCCAAAATGTAGCAATGTAACATTAAGTGTAGCAATTTCATTGCTGAATTATTTTAAGTTTTTCATTTGTTTCGTTTTATTTTCCTAAGGAGCCTATATATCTTAAGTTCTCACTATTTTGTTACTCTACGGGTCACAGCAATGAGGAATAATCATCTTCATCATCATCAACATCATGTCAGCCGAAAAACGTCCGCTGCTGGACATAGGCCTCGCCAAAGCACCGCCACTTCAACCGGTTCTGTGCTTCCCGCATCCAGTGGATTGCTGCGGCCTTCACAATGTCATTGGTCCACCTTTTAGGAGGCCTTCCAACCCCAGCGTCTTACAGTGCGCGGTTGCCACTCTGGAACCTTTCGACCCCATTGGCCATCTGTTCTGCGAGCAATGTGTGTGTGTGTCGTGGTATTGTTTATTTGATTATAGAGAGCCTGGTTAAGTAGAACGAGATAATCTCGATCACGTTAGCGATACATAGGAACTGTACACAGCAATTCGTGAGCCTAGTACGAACGCGTTGAGTAAACGTAACGTAAATACGCACGATCTTGCAATGGAACTCGCTTATTCAGTTAATTGCTGCAATTATAGAACTGAAATTAACAGTGCGTATTCATTGGTTTTCATTGAAAAAGAAGACACAAATAAAAAATAAGACACTTTGTCATTGTTAAAACAAGGTCTAACAGATTATTGTTAATAATAAAAAAAAAAATTGCGGTCGTGAGACCCCCGTCAGGAACGAAGTTCCTCACTTGTACTCGCACGTACACAAAAAATGAGAAAGTTTTGATGGAAACTCTCACACATACACACACATAAACCCTGAAATCAAGTTACTCCTTTTTTAGTCGTCTGATTATTTATTTGCTTTCGATACTTCTTGGTTCGTCTAAAGTTCAACATTTCGTCACTCGTATAACCAGTTTTATTGCTTTAAGTGATGATCAACAATGTATTTAAGTATGCGGGATGTAAGCTCATCGAGCTAGTGAGGACCTATTTCCTTAATTAACACTAGAGAAGCACAAGTATCTATACAATATAAGAACTCAGAATCACAAGTACTTGAATCAATTTATGTTTTTTCTGTAATTCTTGTATTCAGACAGCTGTACTGCTGGGGAGTTTGTTACACTACTTCTTCCCAGCTAAATCACTAAGTAGTAAAAGCGGGATTTTAGAGCACTGCCTTGTAATTTTGACGTTCAAAAAGTTCTGATTCTCACCCTAATTCGAATAAATGACTTTTGATTGTTTGATTTTTAGGGTTCCGTACCTCAAAAAGAAAAAAACGGAACCCTTATACAATCACTCGTGTATCTGTCTATCTGTCCGGCCGTCTGTCTATCGGTCTTTCGATTTGCTCCGAATCTACTGGAACGATTAAGTTGAAAATTGGTACACAAATGAATTTCTGTGACCGAAATACGGACGTGTGACGTAAATAAATGAATTTCGAATATGAGGGTCACTTTTTGAGGAAAATGAGAAAATAAAGTTTTGCAATTGTGCCATATCAATGCCATGTCAACTGAAAGGGCTTATTATGAGGGTCTCAGATTGTTTTAAAGTGATATAATATATTTATTTACATAACCAAATTACAACATGATTATTAACATTAACTAAATTAAAACTAAGTTAAGCTTAAAAAAGGCCCTCGGGGCATTGTACCAAGGATGGCAGTATTTCCTCGCTGAATTGCAATGCTGATGCGTTGCGCGAGAAAGCCGCCAGCTTTTTAAAGTTAATTAAGAAAATTGATGAAAATTTACCATTTCCCCCCTTATCTCTGAAACTACTGAGCCTAAAACATACAGATAATTTTTCTTTACTTATAGATTATAGGAAAATCTAAATGGTGTTAAAATAACATGGTAAATCTCTGAATATTGTGCATACAAACTTCCATTTGCAATTGGAATGTATGGGAGAACATGTTTTTCAAATACAATGTTATAAATTTGTTCTTGGTGCAGTGGTGGCCCAGTGGTAACGGCCGCGACTTACGAATTGTAGGTCGTAGGTTCGAACCCAGACAAGCGCTTTACTTTGTGTAAATTATTTCATCACCACTGCTCTCAAAACGGTGAAGGAAAACATCGTGAGGAAACCGGCATGTCATAGAACCAAAAATTCGAAGACATGTGACATCTACCAAGCCGCATTGGGCCCGCGTGGTGGATTACGGCCCACTCCCTCTCACAGAGAGGAGGCTTGTGTCCCAGCAGTGAGAACATTATAGGCTGATTATGATGATGATGAAATTTGTTCTTGGTATAAATTATCTTGGGTTAAAAAAACATGGTAGATAAAAATATTCATTGTACGGAATACTCACCACGTGAGTTCAACTAGCACTTTTCCGGTTTTTTTGTTTTGAATTCGCATGATTTTTTTCATCATAAGTCTAGGGCATAATATACTTGAGGCGTGAAAAACCTTGCACCAGATGTAACTACTTATGTAGTACGTACCAAGGGACCTACGTATAAGAAGAGACCTCAAGAAAGCCTGATTGCCAGAACCAAAAACCCAACATAATCAGCCTATAATATTCCCACTGCTGGGACACAGGCCTCCTCTCTGTGAGAGGGAGTGGGCCGTAATCCATCACGTGGGCCCAGTGCGAGTTGGGAAATGTCACTTTTCTCCGTTTTGAGGGCAGTAGTGATGAAATAATTTACACAAAGTTAAGCGCCTATCGGGAAATCCTACGATTTACCACTCGTAAGTTACCACTGGGCCACCACTGCTCAACCGACAACCCAAAACAGAATAACTTGGACACGGTGGACCATACGGTGGAGGTATGCCCGGCTTCAGCAGAGCACCGCCGTGTCCTCGTGGAGGCGATCAGCGGCGGAGATCTTTCGCGTCTGGCCCTGGTCCAGGCCATGGTACGGAGCGAGAGAGCATGGGCAGCCGTCACTTCCTCCGTCTGCGAAGCAGTAATGCTCGCAAAGGAAGAGGCGGGTAGGTTGAGGGAAAGGCAAATTTACGCTCTCTCGCCCCTAGCCGCCGCAGGAGACGCCCCGGGCGTCGGGAATCCCAAATGGATTTCCAGCCACCGTAGGCGCGGGCTTTCGGATGGTGAGCAATGGGTAGCTCGCCGTCCGATAAGGACCAGGCCAGGGTCGACGGCGCGTTGTGTTCCACGCGCGCCTCAAAGAAATCTCGTCAGCACAAGTGCTGGTCCACTATGCCTGCCGGGGTCGTGGGAAAGTACCGTTACTACTAAGACCTTCTATTCAGGCCCTTCTGAATAGGAAGGTAGGACCCTTTCCTAACACGTAAAATGGGGATGATACCTTTTTAACCGACTAACAAAAAAGGAGGAATTGTTTTCAATTCAGATGTTTATATTCTTTTTTTCTCGTCTATCCAATAGTGTGGGGTATCGTTGGATAGGCCGTTAAAAATATTGGGTTTTTGGGATCCATTTTTCGATTCAGGGATCCGTTTGCGTAATATTAAACTTTAAAGTGCTATTTTTTGTTTAATATTACGCAATTGTCACGCCTCAAAGAGATGTCAGCACAAGTGTAGGGGTCCACTAGGGCTGATGCCTGCCGGGGTCGTGGGAATGTCCAAAAGGGATACCGAGGCCCCTGGCAACACAGGCAAAGGAAGAAACATGGGTGGGTTTTAGTCAGTAAGAGTCTGACACACCCTCCCGCTCCGCCCAGAGCGGGAGAAGTTATTTGATGATTTTCCATCCTAAAAAAAAAAAATCGTACCGGTGTTTAATTATTTTGATAATATTTTCCACGTTCGGGGCTATTAGGTAATAATAAGGAGTGAAGGCTCGTAAACGGAACCTGACTATATAATATTACCCACTTACATATTATAATCTGACCTATTGATATTTGAGACTAATATAGTATATATTAGTCTCAAATATATAGACTACATAAGTTAACGAGTTATAGTCGACCAAATTAAATTAGCAGTTGGAGAATTGACCGTGTGTGTCAATTCTCCAACTGCAAATTTAATTCGATATGTATACATCGATATGTATGGGAGAACAAGTTTTTCAACTACAATTTTAAGTTTGTTTTTGGAGTAAATTCGTTCCAAGTAATTCCAACGACGGAACCCTTCATTGTGCGTGGTCCGACACGCACTTGGCCGTTTTTTTATTACTAGCTGCGCCCCGCGGTTTCACCCGTATAAGTCTCGATTCCGTGGGAATATCGGTGTAAAAAATACTCTATGTCCTAATCCAGGTCATATAGGACTATCCATGTGCGAAATTTTAGCTTGAAAGCGTAACAAACTCACTTTCGCATTTATAATATTTGTTAGGATTTAAACTATTATTAAATTCATAGAATTTATTACCTAAATATGTATACATTCTTTTGCCAATCACATTATTATGAATTAAACGATTTTTATATTCTTTAAATTGTGATTGTACCCACGGCTACATACCACGCTATACATTTCCAGTATAAGCTGATCTCGCATTGGATTTTCGTACACTGAGAGGTCAGCTTATATTAGAATATTATAGCTTGATATGTAGCAGTGTGTTATCACGTCTGTTTTTGCCAAGGTGTATGTGTATGCCACAATTCGGCTGTTATCTTCAAGTCCCATGCAATGGGGGGCGATGGGGTATTTTCTGTTAATTATATATAATAATTATTTCTATTAAGCTTAGCATTTTATAATATTTTAATTTTCATTTAAATTGTGAAACAATAAATACAAAATAACATACCATCACGCCGGTTTTCTCTCAAGGATATGGCAGAGGTTCACCATACTGCATCCACATTTTGTAAGTTACGTTTCAGTCCGGTGTAACAGGACGAGCTTATGCCATCAACCGGGCACAAATCCAGACTCCACGCTGTTACTGAGAACATCTAAAGGAAACTACCAGTTACACTTTTACCGACCTGGGAAACGAACCTAGGCCCTCATGTGGTATCGCTTGCGACCACTAGACCAAAGAAGCAGTTTCAAATATCTACGTGTATTTTGACGAATGTGAATTGTCGATGCAATTAGTTATGGTACACCAGCATATCAGGTTATACGAAACTGAACAATTTCTGCAAATAATTTTAAACCTTAAAATGTTGAAGGTTAAGTTCAAAATCAAATGAGAAAATTTGACAGTTTGTGGTAACTTGTGTGCTGGCAACTGAACATACCTGAATATGATAAATACGGTAGATATGTATGTTACTCGTATGTAATGTACTTTTATACAGGAACCAAAATAAAACGAATTCATGATGATGACTGACATTTATTCATCTAACATTTGCAACACATTTGTAAAACTTAGGCCCGTATTATAGAAGGAAACTCAAGCATTGATCTCTGTTTAAAACTAGTTTTAAGTCAAGTTTTAATTTTAGAACGTTCCTCAAGCATAGATTCATTGATCATAGTTCAGCTGAGATTCGCTTTATTTTAGAACGTTACTCAGTTCGTAAAGCAAACCCAAGCAGTGATTTGATCTGTAATCGCCCAAGTGTGGTCGAGACCGCGCTTTAGCATAGAATTGTCATGCCAATTTTTGTTTCAAGCGTAAGTTGTCGAGTTTTAATATCAAAATGGATATATTTGAAGAAGTAGATCATTACAATAATTTATTCAATGATGATGCAAATAGAAGGTTGAACTTTAGCGTTCCTCTTAGATATTTAAGAGATACACAGGACCCATATAATTGTGAAAACTTCATAAAGAGATACAGGTTTTCATAAGACGTGGTAAAATATTTAATTCTACCTATGATAGACCACGATTTAAGAAAACCACATAACCGTGGGCATGCCCTAGCCCCAGAATTGCAAATTCTTGTGTTTTATTTTTCTTTCGTCCTGCCATTTAAAAAGATATAAGAATAAATAATAATCAGCAAAACAAATAACAAAACTAATCAAAATATTTACGATGTTTTCATTTGCATAAATTGTTTGACATACTGACATTTTTATTAAATAGCGTACCTATTTATGGCCATAGATACAAGTCTTTTAAGCCTTACAACAATTATGCTTATAAGATTACTAAACTTTATTTAAATAAATGAGGAATTGTACTACGAGTATTCGGGACCGAACTAGACCGAACTAATAACGCAGATTTCCTAAATAATTGGGCGCTTATGATATATTTTAATATTTTTAATCCAGTGAAGATTAAAACAAAGTTGGTAAATAAAATAAATCGTAAACGAAAACAGGCTGATACATAGACAATACACATCTCTGCTTGAGGTTCGATTTGAGTCTCGATTCAGCTGAATAGAGATTGATTACCGTTCTAGAATATGACCGATGCTCGAGTACTGATTCTATACTTAAACAGTGATCGACTGATTGACGCTCAAACTAGACTTGAGGAACCTTCTGTAATACGGACCTTAGATGTGCTATTTCCGACGTAAAATGTGTTACAGACAACAATTATAGTTGTTAGTACAGCAAGCAAACAACTTTACAGTAAGCTATATTTACATCAATCAATCTGCCTAGCTTTTGCCCAACTATGTTGGGGTCGGTCTCTAGTCTAACCGAATGCGGCTAAATAACAGTATTTTACATGGAGCGACAGCCTATCTGACGGGAGTATCTGGGACTCAATTTATAAATTGAACGGATTACCCTTTTTTGTAAAACAATAATTGTCTGAATATCGGCGGCATTTCCCCATAACAGAATACCGTACGACATTACGCTATGAAAATTTAAATTGTCAAAAAAGCTTAGCTATGCAGCATACGCCGTTAGAAAAATTCGTGATTTAACTGATTTAGACACAGCCCGTTTAGTATACTTTAGTTATTTTCATAGCGTAATGTCGTTCGGTATTCTGTTATGGGGAAATGCCGCCGATATTCAGACAATTATTTTTTAATAATAATTTTTCTAACGGCGTATGCTGCAGAGCTAAGCTTTTTTGACAATTTAAATTGTCAAAAAGCTTAGCTCTGCAGCATACGCCATTAGAAAAATTCGTGATTTAACTGATTTAGACACAGCACCGTTTAGTATACTTTAGTTATTTTCATAGCGTAATGTCGTACGGTATTCTGTTATGGGTATTCAATATTCAGACAATTATTGTTTTACAAAAAAGGGCAATCCGTTCAATTTATAAATTAAGTCCCAGATACTCCCTCAGAGACAAATTTAAAGAGATTAATATAATGACTGTAGCTTCTCAGTATATTTATGAAAATCTTTTGTACGCACATAAAAATATTAATTTGTTTAAAAAATACAGTGATATCCATAATGTAAATACTAGGAACAAACACAAATTTGTTGTTCCTACAACCAGGCTCAAAAAAATAGGCAGCTCGTTTAGATGCCAATGTATACGTTTTTATAATAAACTTCCTAGCCACATTCAAGAACTAAGCTTTAATAAATTCAAATGTTTTATAAAACAGAAACTGTGCCTGAAAGCCTTTTATGCTGTTAAAGATAATATTGAGGACAAAAAGGCTTGGGATTGAGCTACTCCAATAAATTTACAGTGAATGTTGTATTTACTCTTTTATTTCAGCTAGCTATTTATATTTTCTTATTCTATATAACATTTTATATATACAATGACATGAATATTTACTTTGTAAAGTATTATATTATTTTAATTATTAGGAATGTGAGGACTATGTGGGTCATTGTTTTTTTTTTATTTTGTCTCTTAGTTTTAATGATGTGTTTGAGTGGCAGTTTGAGTACTTTATGCGGCCTACCCAAATGTCCTTTCTTTGGTATTGTTCGTCAAATCATTGAGCTCCTTAAGTTTTGAGTTGAGCTGCATGATAACTGACAAATGCGTGCACTGACTGGACAGGTCCACTTAAATCTGTGTGGATCTTTCCTCAAAAGACCATTTCGGACACTAACCTACATGGTCCTCAAATGATCTGACCAAGATTATGTCTGGACTTTAAAAGAGACTGTGACCTCTGAGTTTGTTTCGGCCTTTATTTTCTTTATTCTCTAGTCAGATAGGAAACGCCGACCTCATCTAGTTTTAAAAAATATGTTTGATGTGTAAAAGTGTTTGTAAAAACCTACTTACAGAAATAAAATCATTTATCATTTATCACGAGTGACAGACAACGGTTTAACGTACTTTACGAGGCACGGAGGAGTGTCGGTATGTAAAGATGGTCACCCATCCACGGACCAACCCCGACAAGTTTAGCTATATTTACATAACATTTATAATTTTAATTCAGAAAAATCACTTATAGACAAACATTTAACAACAAATTGATTTCAAGTTTTATTTCTCTGTTACACGACGCAATAATTATAACATAGCTCTAAAAACTATGTTAGATGTATTCACATACTTAAGATGAAATTTTCTTAAAATGGACTTCTGGATTCATTCTGTCAGCTTTCTTAAGTTATCCATTGCATGTTTGGCACAATCAATTAATTTTATACCAGTTACCCGTACTGCTTCACACAGGTGCAAAAGGGACTTGTAAAAACATCGGGATTTCTGTGCTATATATAAGTTAAACATTAATGTATTATACAAATATATATCTTCTGTAAAAAATATCTAAATGATGGTGAAAACCACTACAAAATCCGTTGCGTAGTTTTGAAGAACAACGCGGTCACACAGACGGACATGAAAAGTGACCTTGTTGTATAATATTTATAGATAATACAATATTATGTATCAAAAACCTCTGGCCCTTAAACCTGCTGTTCGTCAGGTTTACTAAAATATTTTTCAGCCATGATCATATCGTGTTTCTTATGTCTTGCGGACCTCTGATTTAATTTAGTTACAAAAAATTCATACCACACTTGTCGATTACTTCTAACAACAACCAAAAGAACGTCCAATACCACTGTATCTAAATACAGTACACTTGTTATTAAAACTGATGATATTTTTGAGACACTGGGTGTTATTATGTCTGTGACATAATTAGGCAGCAATGTGACGTCACACAATATAAATATTAAAGTGGACACATACAAGCGACGCCAGATGCCAGCACCGGTATGTCCGCTTGCGTTAAAACTTCGGCAAAGTGAATATACAATAATAATGTACAATATACAGTTAACTAACAAAGGTAATAATAAAGTTACAACAAGAAAGTAATTTAATCTAAAAGGATAAAAATAATCAAACGTCAACCTAATTAGTGTCAATAATAAAGCAAGTCCCCAAGTAAAGAGAGTACTTTTTAGATATCTTCTTTGGGTATTCCCATTGAAAACTTTTACAAATTCCACGTAAAACATGTGACTTAGAACTAACAACCAGTGGTTTCTTGCTATATGAAAGAAAAAAGCTAGACGTATCAACCATTGTATACTTTCATTGTTCAAATTGTAGAGGCTGATAAATAGTATTGAACAGATAAAAAAACTTGCCAGTGTTGTGTTGAGAAACACATAGTTTCTGTAATTGCGAAATTTCTTTAGCGTTATCCACGATGTCACTCCGTATATCAACGCAATCAGTGTAAGCACAAGCACGACGAGGACATGTGTTATTATATGATACGCTATTAGCTCCCAAATATCAGTATTGTCAGTATAACCACGTTCGCTTGTGTAGTTATTAGACATGACAAATGTCACTTACACAGATATCGTTTTTATTGATACACTTTTGGCCACTATGATACAACTTTCCTTGTACTCTCTCCTTTGTTGAAAGCAGGCGTGATGTTATGTTTATATAATCTTATTTGTAAACAGCTGGGCTTAAAGCACTACCAGGCTCCAAATATAGGTGTTGCTTCTGGAACAGTCGATGGAATTATAATTATGTCAAACTGCTCAGAACTAATTCAGGAGTTAAAATAAACGCATGCATATTATTAACAAAGTTTACGTCAATATTTACCAGCTCATTTAAAACGCAACAAAATATTGAATAATAATTAGCCTTGAACTCGTTTTCGGATATCGTCATCAGTCATGTCAATTTCATTTGCACTGTTTTTTTTATTCACTTTTAAACTCTTGTTTTGTGTACCACTTGGCGTGAAGCACTTCCCTAAAAATAGGTGCTGATTTCGAAACAGACAGAATAATATTCGATAGAATCCGATAGTGCAAAACGACTTAATGTGTTGCATTATTATATTCTTCTAAAGGTTATCTGCTTGTTATATTATATGAATTTCAAGTTTTACATAATTTTGGAACCACAAACTCAATGTCATACATGATAAGGTTTAAATTTCATTGAAACCATAATTTTATTATAAACATGACCATTTTATATTGATTACTAAATAAATAACTGACAAGGAGACGGCAAGGGTGTGGGGTACTCAAATCGAACTGTGGTTCCGCGTGTAATTATTAAGTACTCAGTAAATGTATCCATATTTTCAAACCGTAGAGCGTACTACTTGGTCATTAACGAAAAGAAAAATCCTAAGCATGAAAATGTTTTTTTTTTTTAATTTGTAACTGGTTATAAACCATGTCTTTTTGACTTTTATACATTATTGAACCGCAAATTCAATAACTTATAACTGTTTAAACATCAAACACATGGACATGTAAAATATGTATTGTATTTAATTATATACTGCTTTATAAAAAAATAAATGGAAAAGTTATAAATTACCGAATTCGCGGTTCAATAATGCCTAAAAGACGATAAGACATTGTTTATAACGAGTTATTAAATTTTAATAAAAAAATAGTTTTTCATACTTTAGGATTTTTTTCTCGGCAATGACCAAGTAGTGCGCTCTACGGTTTGAGGATATGGATACACTTACTGAGTACTAATTACACGCGGAACCACAGTTCGATTTGAGTAACCTACACCCTTGCCGTGACCTTGTTAGTTCACAAAACGCTAATATTTTTGAGAAAGTGAATTGTTGCTATTTTGCAAGTTCGATTGGTTATGGAATGTCAGGCTTTAATTCTGGCTATTGTTATTATGGTTGGTGATGTAATCATCAACAGGTTTGATTTTTTCTTGTGTCTGGCGTCTCTGCATAACCGGTCAATCCTGTGGCTGCCTTAAGCGAACTCAAAAGCCTCCAGCCAGGGGCGAATTTCTTAAATTACTAAGCGACTGCTCGCTAAGAGCACCTCCTGTGGGGTACGGACATCGGCTTAGGGCGTCGCTGGGGGAAGGACAGCAAGATGGGAGAGGCTAGACCAGAACTGGATTGTTATTATCACTGGGGACAGGTTTGACTGCCTCGTTGGTCTAGTGGTTGCAAGCGCTACTGCTGAGCATGAGGCCCTGGGTTCGATTCCCGGGTATTTGGAATTTCTCAGTAGCAGCTCGGAGTCTGGATTCGTGCCCGGTGGATGGCAATAGGCTCGCCCCCTATTACATGGGACTTAAACATAACTGGCGAAATGTGGGTGTACTACTACAGATACACCTCTGCCCAACCCTTCGGGGAAACAAGGCGTGATGTTATGTGTATTTTATGTTATGTGACAGGTTTGTTGACTACATCTGTGAATTTTGATGACTATGGAGCATGTAACATCTTGTATGACTTAGCCTTGTCTAACCCCACAAAGTGGAAACTCAATTATAACGATAGGTATCTGATTGGGTTAGCGTTATAATTCTGGTAACTGATTGAACGGTACACCCGTTGAAACTACTTGAAATCTGTTCGAGGGAAAGGGTTTTTGAGGAGTTTACTAACCCATTTATGGAATAAGGGTTACTCTTATAGAATACCTTATTTGTTTGAAAGGGTAACCAATTCATTTAAGGTGCTGACAAGACCAAATTGGCTAAAATAGGCTTCACTTATGAAAAAAAATTGCAAAAACTGTATAGTTTGTGGTAGCGGAAAAAATATATGTTAATTTTGATCATATTTCTCAGAACTTGGTCGTTACTAAAACACGTTTTGAAAAAAAATCTCGATACAAACTAACGTTAAACCAACCTCTTACTTTGAGTTCTAATCCAAAATATCTGCATTAAATATCAACATACGATACGTATTTAAGAACGACTTATTTGAACGCAGAACTTGGTTGTTTTTTATTTTCGATTACTCAACTCAATTTTGAGGAAATAGATAATTGCTTAATATTTTGCAATAAATAACTATCGTTGTGTCATCGCGCTTCTCTTTTTTTTCTATGCAATCTGACAGTGACCGCGGTTTAGGTGTTGTCAGCGTTTTAAGGTCAGCTATTAAAGTAAAGGAGTTTTGAAAACCCTTTATACGGCTAACCTTAGTGGTTCTGAAAAATCTTGCGGTGAGGTGAACTTTATTACAAAACAAGGTTTTATGAGACCCAGGGTGGAACCATCTAGACTTTTTTGAATTTCGAACTTTATTCTGACAAAGTTAAAGTTCTGAATAAAAACCCGGCCAAGTGCATGCGGACCACACACAATGAAGGGTTCCGCAGTTAGCATGATTTATTCACAAAAACAAACTTAACGTTGTAGTGGAAAAAGATGTTCTCCCATACATCGATATACGTCACGATCAATTCTCCAACTGCAAAATACTGCAAATGTAAGTTGGTCAACTATTACTCCTTAACTTGTAAGCCTACTTAGCTGTTATAGTTTTACTTTTAATTTCGTTATATACGTATACTACTGCCATGACTTTTTCACATATCCAAAAACAACCATTTAGCTGCCAGCCCGCCTTTTTTTTTGGGTGTAAGATATCAAACAACTTCTCACGCTCCAGGTGGAGCGGGAGGGTGTGTCAGACTCTTACTGACTAAAACCCACCCTTGTTCCTTCCGTTGCCTGTGTTGCCAGGGGCCTCGGTATCATTTTTGGACATTCCCACGACCCCGGCAGGCATTAGCCCTAGTGGACCCCTACACTTGTGCTGACGTCTCTTTGAGGCGTGCGTGGTACACAAAGCTTCATTGACCCAGGCCTGGTCCTGCCCCCCCGCCACATACACTTGATTCTAACAAAAATAGCACTTTAAAGTTTAATATTACGCAAACGGATCCCTGAATTGAAAAATGGATCCCAAAAACCCAATATATTTAACGGCCTATCCAACGATACCCCACACTATGGGATAGACGAGAAAAATAGAATATAAACATCTGAATTGAAAACAATTCCTCGTTTTTTGTTAGTCGGTTAAAAAGGTATCATCCCCATATTACGTGTTAGGGAAGGGTCCTACATTCCTACCCTTCTATTCAGAAGGCCCTGAATAGAAGGTCTTAGTAGTATAATTTTTAACAACGCGAAACGTCTAAAGAGCAATAAGCCTTCTTAGCAAAATGTCCATGTAGCAAAACGTCCAATTATCAGATGAATATAGCAGAACATCGGAGGTACCCTAAATATTTGTTTCAAGATTTTATTTTACTTCTTTGTCGGCGTAATTGACATGTATGCCAAATTACAGCTTTCTAGTACTAAGAGTCTCTATCCTAAGCCGGGGCCAGACGGATGGACTTGCCGAAACTATAAGGGTTCCTTGAATTTGCACAATCGGCAGCTGCTTTTTTACCCGACTACGACAAAACCAAAGGAGCAATACGTAATCTGTGGGATGTATGTGTTCCGTGTGGTGCCGGACGTAAAGAATAGCATCATCCCATTTCCTCCCGTGGGTGTCGTAAAAGGCGACTAAGGGACTAGACTACTAGAGAATGGGCAGCAGCGTTCTCTATGCATTTTAACACCATACTGCGATCGCCAACCCTGCCAAGCGTGGCGATTATGGCAAACCCTCCCTATTGGGGGAGGCCTATGTCCAGCAGTGGACGTCTTTCGGCTGGAATGATGACGATGATGATGTATACCGTCAGCGTCGATTTCGTATTTTCCCGTATAATATTCAACATCTAATCTACCCTATTAAAAGGTACTTTTAGGAAATTACGATCTGTATTATTTATTTAGACAGAAATCGCACGACACCAAGACGTTTCCGAAATAGCTTACAAATTAACAGTTTCTCTATACCAACACGATCAAAAGATTCTCCTCTCCTAACACTAAACGGTAGACGAAAAGTATGTTATTTCTGTATTAAGGCGCTGACAAGACCCAATTGACCAAAATAGGCTTCTCTTAAGAAAAAAAATTGCCAAATCTGTATAGTTTGTGGTAGCGGAAAAAATATATGTTAATTTTGAACATATTTCCCAGAACTTGGTTGTTACCAAAACACGTTTTGAAAGAAAAATCTCGATACAAACTAACGTTGAACTAACCTCTTACCTTGAGTTCTAATCCAAAATATCTGTATTAAACATCAACATACTTTACGTATTTAATCAATAACAGGAGTGTCTTATTTCAATGCAGAACTAGGTTGTTTTTTATTTTCGATTACTCAACTCAATTTTGAGTAAATAGATAATTGCTTCATATTTTGCAATAAATTACAAGCGTTGTGTCATCGTGCTTCTCTTTCTTTTCTATGCAAACAGACAGTGACCGCGGTTTAGGTGTTGTCAGCGTCTTAACATAACACTTTTTGTTGAGTAATGTAGACTACATTATTCCGACAAAAAGTCCGGTAAGGATTTACTAATATCACCTAACGCCTGCACTAGCACACTGACAGAGTTTTTTATTATCTATAATTCTATCTGTGTTTTCTTTCAATATACATATTTTCGTAACTAAAAATAAATATTCCATAAGTGACCGAACGGCGGCGCGGCGTGAGCGTGACGCGCATTCGTATGGCCAATGTCAATGGCGTTTACTCGACCATTGAGCACTTTAACAGACGAAACAGACGAGAGCAGACTGGTAAGGGAAAAACTTGTTCAGAACCAATATCAGACGGTTAAAATATTGAATAAACTAGCTTTTACCCGCGGCTTCGCCCGCGTGGATTTCGGAAATGAATCCCACGGGAACATACTGCCGCGATACGAAAAGTATCTTATGTCCTAACCCAGGTCTATCCGTATGCCTTACATCCAACCAAATCCGTTCAGCCGTTAAGGCGAGAAATGTAATAGATAGAGTTACTGTCACATTTATAATATTAACATGAATAGTATGGATGGAAGTGTGGATATGGATAGTATGGAAGTAATTATATTCGTGTTGTAACTTAAAGGATCCCTACATATTGAATTGTAAATGTTTTTTAAACAACATTTTTTTATTTTTGCCATCTTTTGCTAGAACATGAAGATTTAGAGAGCAGTGCTCTCAAAACGGTGAAGGAAAACATCGTGAGGAAACCATGTCCTAGAACCAAAAATTCGAAGACATGTGACATTTACCAACCCGTACTGGGCGCGCGTGGTGAATGGCGGATTACGGCCCACTCCCTCTCACCGAGAGGAGGCCTAGCTGTGTCCCAGCTGTGGGAACATTATAGGCATGTTATGAAGATTTCGATTTTTTTTAATATCCAGGATATAAAAAAAAGTGTTTTGATTGTTTCTCTTAAAATTGTTATACAACTCAGAATTGAGGCAGCCCCGGTAAGTTATAAGTATACTATAATATACATACTATAATAACATTTTGGACAGGTATGAAAGTTACTCTCCTGCGAAAAACAGGCAACAACAACGCCATCCGCGGGCAAAAAATTACGTCATTTTCACAGCGCCATGTTTTGAAGATACTGGTAAACTTAAACTGTCGGATCTGCTTACATAGTTAAGTACTTAAAAAAATCTTTTCTTATTTATGTAAATAAATAACATTACTTTTTCAAACACCTTGCGGAAAACCGGCAAAACCGATACGGGTCTACGATTATAAATGTCTTTGCTATCCCCGGATTTGTCTCCTGTGAGGATCTGGAGGCAAAATTCCTCGCGCACGTATGGGAGTGGCGCGAGGAGGCGAGATGCCGGGGCGTAACTCCGCTGCCGCGAGGAATCGCGGCACAGCGGACGGAGCTCCGGCGGGATCTCATGGCGACATGGAGAGTACGGTTGTCGCAACCCAGTACTGGGCATGCCACAATTGCGGCGATAAGTGCCCTCTTTGAGGAGTGGCTATAGAGGCGCCACGGCATCCTCACCTTCCGCCTGACGCAGGTCCTCACCGGACACGGCAGCTTCGGGAGGTTCCTGTGTCGGATAAGGCGGGAGGAAACGCCCGGGTGTCACCACTGTGTGGATCACCCGGAGGACACGGTGGAGCATACGGTGGAGGTCCGCCCGGCTTGGGCAGAGCACCGTTGTATCCTCGTGGTGGCGATCGGCGGCAGAGATCTCTCGCGTCCGGCTCTGGTTCAGGCCATGGTATGGAGCGAGAGGGCATGGGTAGCCGTCACCTCCTTCTGCGAAGCATTAATGCTCGCGTAGGAGGAGGCGGGACGGTTGAGGGAAAGGCAAATTTCGCGCCCTCTCGCCCCAAGCCGCCGCAGGAGACGCCCTGGGCGTCGGGAACCCCGAGCGGATTTCCGGCTACCGTAGGCACGGACTTGCGGACGGTAAGCAATGGGTAGCTTACCGTCCGGTAAGGACCAGGCCCGGGTCGGCGGCGCGTTTTATTCCACGCGCGCCTCAAAGAGATGTCGTCAGTACAAGCGTAGGGGTCCACTAGGGTCGATGCCTGCCGGGGTCGCGGGAAGGTACCAAAGGGTTACCGAGGCCCCTGGCAACACAGGCAACGGAAGGAATACGGGTGGGTTTTAGTCAGTAAGAGTCTGATACACCCTCCCGCTCCGCCCAGAGCAGGAGAAGATTTTTGATGACTTCCCAACCAAAAAAAAAAAAGACATTCGTGTTGGAAAGATGTCTATGTTCAATAGATGATTTAAAATATTCTTATTGTTCTTACAATTTCTGTTGTTATTAATTAGGTATCTGTGGTGATATATTATGCTCTGATGAGTTTTATATTTTTATTCCATTACTACTTTTTTTTTTTTTTTGGGGGTGGGAAATCATCAAATAACTTCTCCCGCTCTGGGCGGAGCGGGAGGGTGTGTCAGACTCTTACTGACTAAAACCCACCCGTATTCCTTCTTGTTGCCTGTGTTGCGGGGGCCTCGGTGACCCATAAGTACCTTCCCGCGACCCCGGCAGGCATCGGCCCTAGTGGACCCCTACTATGTGCTGACGACATCTCTTTGAGGCGCGCGTGGAATACAACGCGCCGTCGACCCGGGCCTGGTCCTTACCGGACGCTGAACTACCCATTGCTCACCGTCCGCAAGCCCGCGCCTACGGTGGCCGGAAATCCGCCCGGGATTCCCGACGCCCTGGGCGTCTCCTGCGGCGGCTAGGGGCGAGAGGGCGCGAAACTTGCCTTTCCCTCAACCGTCCCGCCTCCTCCTTCGCGAGCATTACTGCTTCGCAGAAGGAGGTGACGGCTGCCCATGCCCTCTCGCTCCGTACCATGGCCTGAACCAGGGCTGGACGCGAGAGGTCTCTGCCGCCGATCGCCTCCACGAGGACACGGCGGTGCTCTGCCCAAGCCGGGCAGACCTCCACCGTATGCTCCACCGTGTCCTCCGGGCGATCCACACAGTGGTGACACCCGGACGTTTCCTCCTGCCTTATCCGACACAGGAACCTCCCGAAGCTGCCATGTCCGGTGAGGACCTGCGTCACGCGGAAGGCGAGGACGCCGTGGCGCCTCTCCAGCCACTCCTCAAAGAGGGGACTTATCGCCGCAATCGTGGCGTGCCCAGCACTGGGTTGCGACAACCGTACTTTCCATGACGCCATGAGATCCCGCCGGAGCTCCGTCCGCTGTGCCGCGATTTCTCGCGGCAGCGGACTTACGCCCCGGCGTTTCGCCTCCTCGCGCCACTCCCGTACGTGCGCGAGGACTTTTGCCTCCAGATCCCATGGCGGCAATCCGGCAAGGAGGCTCGCTGCCTCACAGGACACCGTGCGGTATCCTCGGACCATCCGGATGGCCATGACCCTTTGGGCTGCGCTCAACCGGCGGGCTGGCCGCAGCGCCAGAGAGCGCGCCCATACAGGAGCCCCGTAGAGGGCCATGGACCGCACGACCCCCGCGTAGAGCCTCCGGCAGGAGGCGTTTGGACCCCCTAGATTGGGCAGGAGCCGCTTCAATGCAGCGCCCACCCGCTCCAGTTTGGGAGCCAAACGTCGGAAATGCTCCACGAAGTTCCACCGGCTGTCGAGGACGAGTCCCAGGTACTTCATCGTCGACTCGACGCCGATAGAAACCCCTCCTACCGTTATTTGGGACCCCAACGGTGGCGCGTTCCGAGGACCATGAAAACACATGGCTTCGGACTTGTGCAGGGCCACCTCGAGTCCCAATTGCCGGATCCTTTCGACGATTGTCGCAACCCCGCGTGCCGCTAATTCGGCCGCCGCCTGGTGCGACCTCCCCTGCGCCAGGACCAACGTGTCGTCAGCGTAGCACACTACGCTGACGCCGCTAGGGAGGTCGGCGCGCAGCACCCAGTCGTATCCGATGTCCCACAGATGCGGCCCCAGGACCGATCCCTGTGGGACACCGCACGACATCTCCTGCTGGTTCCACACTCCCTGGTGACCGGGGTAGATGACGGCCCTGTCCGTCAGATAGGCCTCGACCACACGACAGAGGTAGGTCGGCATCCGGTGATACCGGAGTGCCTCCCTGATGCAACTCCAGGGCAGGGTATTGAAGGCATTGGCTATGTCTAGAGACACCGCCAAGATGACCCCACCCTGGGCAACAGCATTCCCCGTCGTCAGGGCTCGCACACGCATGATGGCGTCCACTGTAGAGCGCCCTCTGCGGAAACCAAACTGGCTCTCCTCCAAATCCGGCCCCACCCGCACCAGCTGGCCGACGAGGCGGTCTGCAATGACTCTTTCAAAGAGCTTGCCCACCTCGTCGAGCAGCACGATGGGCCGATAAGCGGACGGAGAGTCCGCAGGGCGCCCTGCCTTCTTTATGAGGACCAGTTTCCCCGTCTTCCAGCGAAGCGGGAACTGGCCCCTCTCCATGCATGCGCTTAGGAGCCCCCTAAGTCGAGGCCCGAGAGCCTCCAAAGCCAGGACCCAGGCCTTCCCAGGTAAGCCGTCGGGTCCTGGGGCGGTATTTATGGCATTAAGCCTGCGTACCGCCGCTCTCATTTCTCCCTCGGTCACCTCCGGAGCATCGTCGTCGTCGTCGGCGGTGTGGTCCGCATCAGGCACCGCAGTTGGCGGAGCCATAGGTGGGGAGGAGTGTTCCTCTCGCGAAGGGAACAGAGCGCTCACCACGTCCTCCACAAGCTGGGGCCGGAGACTCTGCGTTAGCGGGGGAGCCCATGGGCGGAGTTTATCTCGCACCACCTTGTACGGGCGTCCCCACGGGTCCCTGTCCAGAGTTCCCAGCGACTCCTCGCGGGCCAAACCCCTGGCCCGCAGGATCTCCGCTTGGAGGGCGGTCTTTGCCGCTCTGTACCCCTCGTACAGCTCCGCCTGAATGGCTTCCGTATCCGGAGGTTTGATACGGAGCCTGCGGTGCCTGGTGTACCGGCGTCGCGCAGCCACGCACGCAGTGCGCAGAGCCGTCAGCTCCTGCGACCACCAGTACACCTGGCGCGAGGCACGTCCAGGCTGGACCCGGGGCATTGCCACGTCACATATGTCGGACATGGCCTCCCGGAACCACTCCGCCTCGTCGTTGATGTCAGCAGGCCTGTCCGGTGATGACACCCAGGCCTGCACGATCGAGGCTTCCAGGAGGAGCTCCCGGTCCAGCTGCTTAAGCGCCCACCGCGGACCACTCGGGGCCCGTCGGACCGGCGCGTCCGAGGTCTGGGCGGAGACGTCGAACCGGATATACCGGTGATCGAAATAGGTCTCCACCCCCTCCATGACGCGCCAGTCAACTACACGCGGCGACAGAGCGGGGCTGGCGAACGAGATATCCACCACTGATTCACCCCGCATCCGCACACACGTGGGGACAGAACCCCGGTTTAGGACGACCAGGCCTGTCTCCAGAGCCCAGTCCTCCACCATCCTGCCCCGTGTGTCCGTTAACCGGGAACCCCAAGCCAAATTCTTGGCATTGAAGTCCCCGAGGACGACCACGGGGAGGGAACCAAACCCGACGACGACGTCTCTCAACTCCGCAAGGGAGTTGTGGAACTCGGCAAGAGTTCGGTTCGGAGAGAAGTAGACCCCTACCACGACAATCTCCCCGAACCGTGCTGCTACGCAGCCCCGTCCCCTCCTGACGGCCTCGAGGGATGGGGTACCGGCGGCGGCCGACGAAATTAGGGTCACTGAGCCGCTCAGGTCCTCCACCCAGTCATCCCTGGGCGGGACAAAGTACGGCTCAGCGACCACGGCGATGTTAATCGACCACTGCGCCATGCTCTGGAGCAACAGATCCTGAGCGGCGGCGCAGTGGTTGATGTTCGCCTGGAGGAGACGTAATGGGGCCATTAATGGCACTCCATGTCAGCCCCCTCCTGGGCCTCCTTCCCAGCCCCCTGAGAGGGGCCTGCCGCAGCGGCCACGGTGGCGACGGCGACGACGGTGGTGTTGGAGGCGGCAGCGGCGGTGGCAGTGGTGGCGGCTGCGGCGGTGACGGCGTTGGCGGAGGGCTTGCCTCTGGCCCTGGCTTTGGTGGGTGGGGCGCAGGCCTTGCCCCCCATCCGGTGCTCGGCCGGCTTGCCAGCCGCCGCACATACGGCACAGTGCGGCGTGGCATTGCACGAGCCGGCCTTGTGCCCGGGCCGACCGCAGCGGTAGCAAAGACCGCTGCGGTCCACCTCCGAGGTGCAATTCGCTTGGACGTGGTTGCCCACCTGGCAGCGGAAGCACCTTAGAGGTCTGGGTTCCAGCAGTTTCACCTGCGTGGAAACCCAGCCCACCAATAGCCGTTGGCCCTCCCCGGTAACTTTTCTTGCCGCCGACACGGGGCAGCTCACCATAACGGTTTGCAGCCCCGTGGAGTCAGGACGGATGATGCCTGCCTTCACCTGATCGGCAGAGTACCCCCCGGTCCTAACCACTGCGGCGACCACCTTCTCTTCGGTCGCGGAGTCGTCCAGGCCCGTGATGCGCATGCTAGCGCATTTGGTGGGCCTGGACACTCGGACCTCGTCCGCATTTAGTGACGCCCTAAGCCTTTCGGCCAGGGCGTCAGCGGCCGGGCCACTGGCCCTACCGGGGACCTCCACCATTCGGGCCCCAGTCGCCGTCACCTTCATTTTGAGGCCTTTTGCTGCGCCGAGCTCCTCCAGGCGCACCGCCTCACCCACCTTCGCCATTACCGTCCTATAGGACACGCCCTTCTTCTCCGCATCCGGCTGTAGTGTGATCACTACAGCTGCGGTCTCGCTACCGGAGCCCTCGCCGCTGGGGCTGGAGCTCTCGCCGCTGGGGCTGGAGCATTCGCCACCTGCGCTTTCGCCGCGCCCTTTGGCTGCCCTGACGAGCCCCGTTTGGCTGTGGCACCTTCGATGGCTGCAAACGAGGCCGGTTTCCGCTGGCCAGAGGGCGGCTGGCTTGCCGCCAACGGGGGGCGCAGGACGATGGCCTCCAGGGCGGAGAACCGACTCTGCAGGGTAGCCATTTCCTGCCTCACCAAGGCCAGAATCCGGTCCTCTACAGGCACGGGCCGTCCCTGTCCCTGCTGCTGCTTCCCTTGAGGCTCCACCCGGGGGCCGGCTCCTTGAAGCCCAGCCAGGTCCACCCGGAGCTTCTCGTTCTCCTTTCGGAGAAGCTCCATGGCGGCTGTCAAGCGGGCGACCTCCGCCCGCATCTCAGACATACCATCTGGCGGAGGCGTGACGTGAAGGGCCTCCGCTGCCGCCACAATAGAGGCCGTGGCCGCGGCTATGGCCTGATCCTTAGAGGACCTGAGCCTCTTAACCGATACCGCCTTGATCGCAGCGGCCACTACCTCCGCAAACCCGGCTGCACGTTCCGACCAGGAACCGCCAGCGGCTTCCGCCCCGCCTCCAGAAACCACAGAGAGGGGCCCCTCCTTGGCGAGCCTCTCGGGACGCCGGGCCAACTGGGTCGGGCCAGCCAGCCCGGCCGGGCTGGTCAGCTCGACCGGGCCAGCCCGGCCCTTGGTAGTGGGACCTCTGTCCACCCCTTTACTACCTCGGACTCCACCCCGCCGGCTGGAGTGGATCTTCCTCCTCCGCCCGACTCCATCGTCGGAGGTAGACCCCGAGTTGGGCCGCTTGGAGGTTCGCCTGAACTCTCGGCTCCTCTCCAACACCCCTTTTCTTTGCGAGCTCCCCGAGCTCTCTCCGCCTGATGCAAGGTCGGACTCCGACCCCGCATCGCTCTCCTCCCCTTGACTTTCACTTTTTTTTTTTTTGTTCAAATTTTTCCATACTGTTCCCACGAGTATGGGGGATCTAAAAAGTACACCTAGGTTCACCCCCTGTCCCTAGGCAAGTGTACATTTGTAACCCAACCAGGGGGTCCACTGGTACCCTGGCTGGGGGTGCGCTAACGACTGATGCGCCACCTACAACTCGGAAGTTGCAGATGACACTACTCCTCAGCCATTCATATCCTCGCCGCGCACCAAAACTTGATATTAGAGGAATTTTTATAGAGGTTATCTTCCTCGCGATCCGGGCGATCAAGCCAAGATCCTCGTCCCGTTCCAAGCCACAAAACATGACTGTGGTCTCTTTACGGATTACGATTTCGACGGTTGCAGACAGAAGAATCATTCTCCCGCTGCTTGCTCGCTGGCAGGGTAAGTGCACTGCAAGCACCGCCACTCTTCGCCCACTCGACCTGCCCTCTGTAAGCAGAGAGGGGAGTGGACGACCGACGATCGAGCATGAAGCTCCCCGCCACGCAGAAATTCGCCACGGTCAATACCCTCTCCGAAACATGGAGAGACTATTGGCCGTGCCCAGGATGCACCGGCCCGACGACTGCTCTTTCCCCCGAACGTATTCGAAGGGAACCAGCAGCAATCAGACACACGAGGAGGTTTTCTGCACGCACCCCATTCCATTACTACGTTTAGTACGTAGTAATGGAATGGGGTGCGTGCAGAATATTTTTAGGTTTAAATTGCTATAAATGTGTTGATAATTTTATAATTTATGTTTGCATGTTTAAACTTTTTTATCCATAGCCTCAAACTTTATCGTCCATCTATCGCATGTTGCATTACTGCCGGCCGCGGAGTAGAGGTATAGTGAAAGGCGCTCGGCAGAGAAGCCAAGGCCAATATAGCGGCAACCATGGCTCGCACCAGCTAACCGTGTAGCATTTATATTCTCACCCATTCGTGCAAGTGCTCCGCGGCATTTGTGTGTTTTGATCAGTGTATTCATTTACAGTTGGTTATCTTGTCTACTATTGATTTCACATTATCATTCCCATTCTCCTATTGACAAATTGAAATATTTAGAGTATTCGAGTCACTTTTCGAGTTTATTAATCGAAGGAAAAAGATTTGTTTCGTCATTAAATTGTTAGTTTATGCATACCAACTTTTGAGTTAGTCAAAGCACGCAGTAAAATTCTTCCCTTAAAACTGAATTATCCCCGACAATCGCGGATTGGAATCGAGGATAATCGCGGGCCGCATCGTCAGCTAAATTTGTGCAGAGATGGGCTGGACCTGGATGACAACCAGTTCGCTTTTCGGCATGGGCGCTCCACCATAGACGCAATTATGCGGGTGAAAGTCCTGGTGGAAGTAGTGGTGTCTCGGGGCGGGGTGATTCACCATCGAGGCGGTCCGGCCGTTGCTCGACGACTGGCTCGGGAAAAGGAACAGCTCCCTGTCATTTTGGGCGACATAGGTGCTCTCGGGCATGGCTGCTTCGAGAAGTACTTGCGTCGCATAGGCAGGGAGCCAGATGATCGGTGTCATCACTGCGTCCACTGCCGGGAGGGCACGGCGTGGCAGCTTGCAGAATGTGCGGCTTGGAAAGAGCCGCGCTATGCCCTCGTTTTGGAAGTGGGAAGTGGCCTGCCGGCGCAGCGTTGTCGGACACGGTGATCTTCTTCTGCGAAAATTTATGTCGCAGAAGGGGGCGGGGAAAGATAGAGAGAGATTTCGAGTGCTGTCCCGGCCCGCAGTAGGCGCACCGGGCGTCGGCAGTGGGCAAATAACGCCCTCTTCCGGGCCCCTTGAATGGGTCCAAGTATGGTGGACTGAGGTGGTGGCGCGTAATGTACCACGCCCCCTTAGACGTCGCGTCGGGGAGAGTCAAACACCTCCCCCCGCTTGACCAGACGGAGCCCGCAGAGGCGAACCGGCACCAGTCGGGGGCTGCGTTGAAGAGAGCTTAAGTGCCCCCGTAGCCCCCGGTGAAAGTGTGCGACCCAAGTCCAAGGGCAAGGACATCCATGAGTCTGTTTAGGTTTCAGGTTTTACATAAAAATAAATTACTGTCAAATTACTAATTATTTATTTATTTATTTAATACTTTAAGCACACAAATGTACAGAGGCGGACTTAATTCCGTAGGCATTTTCTACCAGTCAACCTTTGGGTGATGCAGAGACAAACAGTGGTAGGTGCAATAGCGAAAACTATGGAATAAATATTTATTTAAATATAAGGATATACATACATATACCTATTAAAAACTTTTAATATATAGCTAATTATACATAAATATAAGACCTAATAAATACACATAAATACACGAATATACTAAAACAGATGAGACAAACAATGTGAAAACATTACCATTGTGATGATACTGCCAGCTTCTTACGAATATGCTCGCGAACTTTGACTTTAAAGGATAATCGGTTGGTTGCCATCCTGATTTCCTGGGGGAGCGCATTCCACAGAGAGATAGACTGAACGAAGAAGGAAGAGTGAATGAAGTCAGTGCGGTGAGTGGGACATTGAAGAAGACGATTGTGTGATGAACGTAGGTTTCTACTGTGGTTCGCGCAAATGTACTGAAAGTGGGGGGCCAGATAACTAGGGGAAGAGGGCGAGTCAAGAAATGAAAACAATGTGGTCAGCGCCCTTTGCTCTCTGCGCTGACGTATGGGCAACCACTTTAGAAGCGACCGATGCGCAGAGACATGATCATATTTACGCAGATTGGAATGAATCGAATGCAGTTATTGAGAAGACGGTCAAGTTTATCGACAAGATCCGCATTCAAGTCGTAGTAGCACACATCACCATAATCGATAATAGGGAAAATTAAGGACTGCACAAGCATTGTCTTGGTATTTGATGGTAATAAATGTTTTAGTCGGTATAGAGCCCGCAGCGTTCCAGTAACCCTCTGGCTCACCCTAGTGACTTGCGTACGCCAGTTCAGGGTACAATCGATGTGCAAGCCTAGGTCTTTGACGTCAGTGCTAAATGGAACGATCATACCATTGAAGAGAACTGGTGGCAAGGTTGAACCATCCACCCTACTAATACTACGATGACTCCCAATGATGATCGCCTGACACTTGTTAGGGTTTACTGCAACACCAAATTTATCAGACCAGGTTTTAATGGCTGTCAAGTCCCTATTTAACTTGTCGATAGCGTCAGGTATTTCGTCAACCCTCCCTTGACAGTACAACTGCAAGTCATCTGCATACAGATGATACGCACACTGAAGCTCAGAAGTTATAAGATTAATAAAAATAGAAAATAGAAGAGGAGATATTTCTTTGTTACACGATGTTTATTTATTTATTTTCTTATTTATGTACACACTGGAAAATAGGTACAGATACGACATTAAGCATTGAGTAGAGTATTGATATTATTATACGTAGATTGTGATTGTGATACCCAAATTTAGTCTAACAAAAACAAGCAAATCATTTGTTATCAACAGTATCCGCTTTTATAACAAGTTGCCAAAGTCGGTTACAGAATTTTGCGATGGAAAGTTCAAAACCCACATCGAACGGGTCCTTATCAAAAACGCATATTATAAGATTAAAGACTACGTTGAAGACAAGGAAGGTTGGCTATAAGTAATTCTGCACATGTGGCTTCCTTGGTACCGTATATACGACATAACTATGTAAATGTCTATTAACTACTCCCAAATTACGATGTTTATTATATTTTTTTAGACATACTTCGTTGACATAACATTTTCATTATTTGACATTTATACTACAATTCTGATGTCAAACTATTTATTAATGTCTTTTGTGGACAGGATACTAATTAAGACTTGTTACAGTTGTAATGGCAAAATTGTAATTTGGTTTAAATAGGTTTTTATTATTTTATTAATATTTTCAATAGATTATTTTATATTTTGTGAATGTGAGAACATTGTTGACTTAATAGACTAGATTTGTAGACTATTTATTTTTTGTTAAGTACCTGGTACTTCTTATGAGGCCTACACTGTCCTCCCATACCTATTAACACTGTAATTTGGAAACATTGTAAAAGCCAATTATTTTTAAAAGAGTAACCGTGGAATTTCTTGCCGGCTCTTCTCCATAAGAAAGGACCAATTGGAACCGTGCACCAACCTCTGACGTTTCATAAGAGCCCATTTAGATTTATGTGAAATAAAATATTTTGATTAGATTTGATAACTCTAAATTATATTGAACTGTGTTGTATGGTGAATGTATTCGTGTGCATACTGAAGTTAAAATCTGAAAAGAGACTTATGTCAAATTTCAATTCTTTCCGTCAATTTTGTTATTATTAGCCATTACATTATTATGTACAATCAATTCATTTGAAATTAGCGGCGCTCCCTGCTTTGCTCTGGTGCAATGTCTAAACATCGAACTTTCTGGGCTGTAGCCTATATCCAAGTTAAATTAAAGTAGATATGATACGCAAAAACTCTCCGGAGTTAATTCACTAAATGATGGTGATAATCGCATCAAAATCCGTTGCGTAGTTTAGAAGAACAACACCGTTACACAGACAGACACGAACTTAACTTTGTTTTTTAATATTTATAGATATTACTAATTTCATATATTATTATCAAAAACTTCTAGCTCTTAGACCTGCTGTTGGTCTGGTTTACTAATATATTTTCAGGCATGATGATATCGTTATTCCTATGTCTTGCTGAACTTTGTCAATTGTCGATTACTCTTAAGAACTACCAAAACAACAACAAATACTATGGTAGTAAAACGATCAAATAATTGTGCTAGAATCGATAATATTTTTTTGACAAAGGGCGCTATCATATATTTATTAAATATTAAAGTGACTTTAAACAAGCGGCGCTAGCAGGCTTAGCATGGCGTTTTCTATTTCTTCGAAGAATAGACATACCTAGCTCTTTCTATAGAAAGTGACATTTGGTTTCTCTATTTTTGACATCGCACTGTAGAAATCCTTCTGCAATGTGTCATTTTGAAGACAACGAAAGATTGTTTTTAACGATCTTTGTCTAGGTCCTTTTTTATGTAGACTATTTTAGAAGAAAGTTTCTATATCAAACTGTCAAAATCACACTGACAACTGACAACACAATTTGCATTTTTCTATTCGACGGTCACAAGGTATATACGGTTATCTACAAAATCATGATTTTACAGGAGAGCGTTTTGAACGCAAAACTATGGTAATTAATACAAGAACAAGGCTATCTCCTCCTATTTTACATAATTTTGTTAATAGGGCATTACCAAGGAAATAGTGAAGGCCAATATTAGATACTATTATATTTTTTTGTTCCAAAATACGGTATTTCGACACTTTGAGAAAAAATTGTGTAGTTGTCGTTATTTATGTGACTTAATATCAGTAAAAAATGTGAATCAAACAGAAAAAAAATCGTATGACAAAACAAAGAATTCTGAGTCGAATTATGTAAAGGAGTTAATTTCGTAAAAAGTGCATTTGACTCTTTCGATTTTGCTGCTGTCGTACTTTCTACACGGAACTTCATTTTTGTCTATTCTTCCGTAGACAAAACAGTGCTCGTGCTGAGCCTGCAGGTCTCAATACTTGTATCTGTGCTCGTGTTGAAACTATGATTTGATGGCCGATCATAGCTCAAAAATGACTCATGCCATTTGAGCATTTATGACTGAAATGATTTCTAACTATTTCACCTTCCATGGAAGGTAAGAAATACCTTGTGCCTTAAATAATAACAGAGTCTAATTTGCAGGAACTTGAAGGTTTTAGAGATTTTCTGTCATCTTGACAAGCTGGTATTCTGATAGGGCCCGCTGTGATGCCACGGACTCACCTACGAAAACAAAAAAATCCCGATAGAGGATGCGGTAAAAAACAATAATAAATAAAATAAACAATAAATAAGAATTAAAAAAAAAAATTGTAAATGAAAACCGTATTTACGTGAATTGATTCGTTTTAGTTATACCTATCGTAGGTTGCTTACTCCTGATGTTTCGTTGAATACACCGTGTTGGTAATTTAAGTATAAGTAACTGGTCCTTGAGTCATAAGTTGAGCTGCACGATAACTGACACATGTGTGCACTGAATGGACAAGTCCAAATAAATCTGTGTGGTTCTTTCCTCAAAAGACCATAATCATCTGCCTAACCTTTTCCCAACTATGTTAGGGTCGGCTTCCAGTCTAGCTGAATACCAGTATTCTACATGAAGCGACTGCTTTTCTGACATCCACAACCCAGTTACTGGGTAAAACGATACCTCTTGGTAAGACTGGTTGTCAGACTTTCGGGTTTCTGATGACCCGTAGCAACTGTCAAAGATCTACAAATAACAGCAGAACCAACGGTTTAACATGCTTTGCGAGGCACGGAGGGGTCTTGGTATGTATAGATGGTGACCACGGACCAACCGCGGGAAGCGTAGCTTAAACTGATCGATCGACCCGTGCGGCTGTTATAAAAATCTGTACGCGTTGATAACAAAATTATCTAGACACGCGGTAGCGTGTCAAGCCAAGTTCAAGTAACAGAACTGGCGAGCAGCACCGTGTGTGCTCGCCAGTTCTGTTACTACACAAACCATTTGGAGCCACTTTTGACCCCCTCATAACTCAAAAACTATTTCACTTAAACGTATTAAAGGTGAACGGCAGATTTCGTACAGCTTACTTTTTTTGTTGTTTTGTTATAGAATTTGTACCACATATAAAGGCAACTAAGCCATTTATTTTCATGTAAGTGTACAATTTTTAGAAGTTCGGATTAAATAATAATATTTAAAAAAAGATTTTAATAATTACACGTAATTCAGTCGTAAACTAAACGCAGTTATGTTGGTATTTAAGCCATGCTCGCCATAAGGGTATTACCCGACTTGCCCCCTTCTTAGATGAAGTAATTTACGAATTAATTAATTACAAATAAAATAAATGTACTTAAAAAAAAACTATTAACTGTATCGTTTTATTTACTTACACTCAAAACCCCCTCAGGACTTCATCATTATCAAACTGTTTCAGTCAGCTGCTGGACATAGGTATCTCCTAATGTACTCCGCTGATTAGGTACGGACCTCATCTCAATTTACCTACTTGATAGTAAGTGAAACACTACAAAAATAGCAACAAGCAATCTAGAACATATACTTTATTACCGAAACAATGTTTATGTGCCTATAAGTAACAATCTACATTGGTACACTAGTACTTAACCTAAAAAAATAAAACTGGTTATAACTTTTACGTCCCAAGTTCTAAAAATCCAAGAATTTAAAAAAGGGCTCGTCTATCGTATTAACTACCAATTAAAACAAAAAATATCCCAAAACACGAAATTTTACTAGCTGTACGAAAGCCCCATACAAGCCTGCCGTTCGCCTTTGGCTCATATATTGAAACTTACGAGATACATATGTGCTCCAAAGGAGATGGCTAAATGGAAGTATGGACGACTGCCCCAGCAATGTATAAACATGGAACTTTGCAATATGTAATTCTGAATAGCTGAATATTAGTATTTCATGTGAAAAAAGTTTCAAGAACTTTTCGTATCTTTACAATCCTGAAAATAAAATCGTGTAACTCCTACGTCAATAGGTATAAAAAACTGCAAACAAATGACATATTGCAATGAACTTTTACCTAGGCGTTTGAAAATTTCTGCAATGTTTTACGATATTTTTGACTAGCGACACATCCCGTTTTCGCACGGTGGTACCGGGTACGTGAGTATATATCTACAAAGAGGTAATTACGGGCTTTCTACAATCCACGCAAAAATCACTCGCGCCCGCGTGGATACATAATAATGTATCCTACCTAGCGGAATTATATATCTAGGTATCTCAAATACAAAAATCTATAATTGTTTGGATGTCTGTTAATATTAATCCCTATTTTCACATTGGTTCATCATTTCAATTACATATTTATATATTAACTGTGAAAAGTGTCTTTACTTCAACTCATTATCCTACACGAATGTATGCCTAAACCTTCCGGAAGAACCAGTCTACCTACTAGTGACAACCCCATCAAAATCTGTTTGTTGATACATCCGTAGGCAGACAGATAAATGCGCCAGAGGGACTTAGTTTAGTAGGTTTATTATCATTATTATCTAAATATGAAGCCGGAGCTAATAATGTGTTCTGGTGTCTCGCCCACCCCAGATACCAAATCAGTGTCATAACATGACAACAACAGCCTAGAGTTCTGTTCCCCACAATACAGCTGCAGTAATATGACAGTATATCATCTAAAGGATTATTAATTGTTGATTGGCTTTCATATAAAATGTACACGTAGTATATTCTTTGGCTAATATGCCTTGATCTGATTCGGCCTCTTAAAAGTTGAAGTCTTGATCCCCCTAAATGTATTACTCTTTCAAGATCCGGGCACACTTCGATTTCATAAGTACCATTTGCTCTAATATGCTCTCCGTAGTATGACCGGGCTTGTTTAACCTGATATGGTCCTAGAGCCATCAATAATAATTGGTTATGCTCCAATATTGGAAAATTCTCCAATTGGGGCAGGTTGCCATCCACTCTTAAAAACATTGATCTTTGCCTATTTAAATAATTTTCTCTTACAAAGGTTCCTAAATGATTAGGCTGATCCGTAAACCGTGCCACTCTTTCTATTATTTCAGCAGAGTTTGGACCATCCGCTATTGCAATGTGATATTTATTAATTAAAGCTGCAGCTATTTTAAAATCTTCCATCAGGTAGGGTGAAGCTAGATTGAAAAATCGTTGCCGAAATAATTTAAAATCGCGTTTGAAGCGTCCGTTGACTACTTCTACTACCCACCTGCATAATGTTACTTTCCTGCTTCTATTTGCTTGCTCACTTGTTAATTGTGTTTGACCAGGGCCCAGTGACTCAAGTTTATGAATTTGAAAGCCTAAACTTATCCATAGCATCCCTGAACCCCCTATCTAAAATAAAAATATCATTACGGTGAAAGAGCTGTCGATATGGACTGTCTTCTGCTTGAAACAAATGATTCATAATCTCGGAATCAGTTTGAGTAGCAGCATATGGTCCAACAACATCAATAATATGCCCATCACATGAAACAATCATAAATGGTTTGACTAAATTGTCATATTTATGCAGGCTGTAAGTTTTCTTCTGGAACAGATAATTTGAACTTTTTTGTAAATCAGTTTCCCCGTCTTCCAACGAAGCGGGAACTGGCCCCTCTCCAAGCATGCGCTTAGGAGCCCCCAAGGCCCGAGAGCCTCCAAGTTGAGGCCCGAGAGCCTCCTAGGCCAGGGCGGGGAGGTGTGTTCCCCTCACGAACGGAACAGAGTGCTCACCAACGGTCTTCACAAGCTGGGGCCGGAGACTCTGCGTCAGTGGGGGAGCCTATGGGCGGAGTTTATCCCGCACTACTTTGTACGGGCGTCCCCACGGGTCCCTGTCCAGAGTCCCCAGCGACTCCTCGCGGGCCAATCCCCTGGCCCGCAGGATCTCCGCTTGGTACCCTTCGCCGCTCTGTACCCCTCGTACAGCTCCACCTGAATGGCTTCCGTATCCGGAGGTTTGATACGGAGCCTGCGGTGCCTGGTGTACCGGCGTCGCGCAGCCATCAGCTCCTGCGACCACCAATATACCTGCCGCGAGGCACGTCCAGGCTGGACCCGGGGCATTGCCATAACCGACCCCTTGACAATTCAAAAGTTCATGTAATTGGTTTGTTTGAAATTAATGCTTTATTTATTTATTTATTGGATTTCCAACAGAGGCTGCACAATTACATGCAAGTTTACATAAAATAGGTTACGGCTACGTATAATCTAGGTACAGTCAGTTTAACAAGGTAAACATATGTATTAAAATAAATCATAGAAAGGAAACAGTGAATTACATAACCAATTAATAATAATACAAAGGAATAAGAAAAAAAGAATAACCATAAAAGACAGCTGACAAAAGTATTACGACCTGGATACAAATTTGAATTTTGATAATAGGTACTTGTGGTTTCAACCCAAGGCGGCACCCATGGTTCCGACCACGACCACGTTTTGATCCACGTATCTACATTTTCTTCATTTCTTATAGAATCATAGTTGGAGATACTGTATTTACATTTCAATTAAGCTTTTTACTACTAAGCAACTTAATCATAACTTAATCTGCTAGTAATGATAAAATTAAGAAATCGTTATTCATTCACTTTATGTCATAGTACACGCGCGACTGCTAGTAACCGCCTGAGGTTTGTGAGCAGTGAGACGGGGAAGGTAGACGGAGGCAAAGCTAACTCAGTCCGCCAATCTTGACATCAGACGGTGACTAGCAGTCGCGCGCGGTTTATACGGGTAGGCACTTGATTCACGTGTATAATTTCACAAATATAGAGGTCGTAATAGATGACCATGACGTCATGTTAAGCTACGGTTACCTAGAAGATCGGTGGCCGCACATAACGGCCGCAGTGACGGCTGTCATGAAAGTGATAGCCGGGGCAAAGATGTAAATCCTCAGATTCGCACTACCGCGGCGAAAGATAGTCGCATTTCTGTTACGTTTTGACACCACACCATGACGCGGTGACTTGACTTGATTGCTATGGAATATGTTTCCATATTCAATAATGTCTCAGCTCACTCTTCTCAGTATGGACACTTTTTCGCGTGACTAAGTACGGTGAGGGCAAATTTATAAATCTTTGGGCAGCGAGGTTTGACCGTACGGTGTCAAAAACGCTTTCTAGGAAACACACCAACTTACTCGTATTTTCATAAACGTTTCAGTGACGTCATTCGCCGGTAAATTGCAGCCGCTATGTGGCGACCATCGCTCTTCTAGGATACGTAGCTTCACATGGTTAGCGAAACTATTTTGTCTGGTTGATCATTTATGATGAGATGTCTATAAACTTAGGTTCTAAGACGGACATCAGCCCATATCAACACGTTGGGGGTGCGGCAAATGTACAAGCTATATTTACCCCGTGGCCACGAGCTCCACGCTCAAGCGACACGCGTCTTGCGACAGCGACTGCAGAGAAAATAAATGAAAGAAGTTGTTTAGAGCATGCCACGACTGGCCACGAGTCACTGCGACGCGACTTTTAGACTGACGGACGGAAACTGTTGACGCGCGCGCATGTCGCTTGACACAAATCGCAACGCTTGACGCTTGAACGGGGCCTTAGTATAGTCGTGCATGTCAGCCTAAATAAGGATCATTATAAGAACTTCCATTTTCGTTTCTGAAAAGCCAATTTTCTTCTGTTTCAAAGTGTGCCCTCTCTACTGTTCGCAACGCCGGAATGACGAGGGTAAGACTTAGTTATCACGCAATTTTGAACATGTTCCCTTTAATTTGTACTAGGAAACTGTTTGGGAAGGGTGGTTATAACACTATTTGGTGCGAAAAACGATGAGTAATGTCTCGATTCCGCACTATAAAGAAATTTTAATATCACGCTATTATCTTCAAAATTATTGATGTACTGCGCTCTAAAAAGAACATAATCCAATTAAATAGCTTCTTTATTCGTAACAAGAATGTGATCGAAGCATTGATTTAAAAAGGTTTTTTCCATTTGCTGGTGCTTTCATTGGCATCGTGGCGACTAAGGATGAAAGTCAAGCGAAATGATAGCAGTTCTCAGGTTTGCTAATGCAACGTTCATCCGAAAGCAGTAGGTACAATCCACACTACAAGTGACTCGTTAGTATCCATTGAGGTTTATTTATGACTACCATATACACATAATACGCGTTTTTCTCTTTGAACAATTTTTTCTTCGAAACTATACATAATCGCTGAACATACAGGGGGTATTTCGGAAAACCCAAGAGCCTTCTACAATCTCGTTTTGTAATGTAAACAGGACACTTTGTACTTATATTCTCAAACCTTACACAACCCAGTTTTGTATCCAAATCAATCTGAACAGTCAGAATTATTAATAGGATGTCATCCAAAATTGTTGAGGGTTTGCCATCGTGAAGCAAGGTTGTGAGTTGAACTGTCAAAGTTTAATCTGTCGATAGTTAGTTTTACAGAACAGAAATGCGATATACCTAATTAGCCTATAATGTTTCCACTGCTGGGATACAGGCCTCCCCTCCGTGAGAGGGAAGTCCTATACGTAATCCACCACGCACATCGAATGTGGATTCTAGGACAGGTTTCCTCACGATGTATTTCTTCGCCGTTTTGAGAGCAGTGGTGACGAAATAAATACTATTTTGAAAATTTGATTATTTGTGATTTAAAATAGGTACGTACGGATTTCAAAATTTCCCTCCACATTGTTTACGAGCTAATTTAAATTATCGTGTCTCATTAAAAAATGGATCTGCACCGGGAACATTTTTGCGCTATGATTTTTTTACGATTTCAAGTGTCGCCTGAAACCGGACGAATCGTAAGATAGACTTCAAATGGCATTCATGGATGAAGGCCCTTGCAACCGTGTATCGTTGGTATAACAAATTCAAGCGCGGCCGACTAACTTTAGGGGATGAAGAAAGAAGAGGTCGACCTTTGACGGCTGTTACGGAAGAAAACGTGCTAGCAGAGAAAAAATTAATCCATGACAATAGGCGAGTTACGTAGGCACATTCAAACTTAAACTCAAACTCAAAGCATTTATTTCAATTAAACTATTTACAGGCACTTTTTAATTGTCAAGGAGTCGGTCAGTTAGAAATATGAAGCTAGTTGCCCATTCCAAAGCGTAGTAGGTACCTATGGAGTAGAACGGGCAAGAAACTCCATGGACACTATTTTCAATTAAATTGATACATAAAAATTAGTACAAAAGGCATTGGCGATGTCTAGAGGCACCGCCAATACGACCCTACCCTAGGCAACAGCATTCCCCGTCGTCAGGGCTCGCACGCGCATGATAGCGTCCACCGTAGAGCGCCCCCTGCGGAAACCAAACTGGCTGGACCTGTAAAATAATAAAAAAGTTTAATGGAAGAGATTCATTGGTTGTCTATAATATCATTGACAGGTGATGAAACCTGGATGTACTGCTTCGGACCAGAAAGAAAAAGCCAGTCGGCAAAATCTTTCCTTTTGAAGACTTCCCGGCGAAGGTTAAGAAAAGTCGAAGCATTGGTAAGAAAATGTTTACTTCTTTATTCGGCAAATCAGGACATAATACAACAGTGTTGCTTGAAGACCAAAGGACAGTGACCGCAGATTGGTACGTCAATACTTGCTTGCCCAGAGTCTTAGAAAAAGTTCGCGAAAAGCGTTCTCGAAGCAATGTCGTCCTTCACCACGACAACGCGTCCTCACATTCCGCTAAAGTAACGGGAGGATTCAAGCCTTCAAATACGCTATAATAAATGTAGAACTGATGACACATCTGCTCTACAGCCCCAAACCTCGCACCTTGCGACTTCTTTTCGTTTCCTAAAATTAAAGACAAACTTAGAGGCATACGTTTTACGAGCCCAGAATCGGCAGTGAATGCGGTCCACGAGCCATTAAAGGTCAGGTCATTAGAGGTCCCTATGGAAGACTGGTCCAACTGCTTTTTACAATGGTTCCAACGAATGCAAAAATGTATAAATTGTGAGATTATATACTTTGAAAAACAATAAATGTATCATAAGTCTAATATCTGGTCTTATTTAACAGAATCCTTAAACTTTTAGTATGACCTAAGTAACTTGCTGTAAACGCGGGGTGATGCCTCGTGGCACATTCAAACTTAAACTCAAACTCAAAGCATTTATTTCAATTAAACTATTTACAGGCACTTTTTAACTGTCAAGGAGTCGGTCAGTTAGAAATATGAAGCTAGTTGCCCATTCCAAAGCGTAGTAGGTACCTATGGAGTAGAACGGGCAAGAAACTCCATGGACACTATTTTCAATTAAATTGATACATAAAAATTAGTACAAAAATAATGTTGAAATTATAACTAAATATGAGGACGATGTAAAATAAAAAACGCATCCATAGTAGCAAAAGAAACAAGACCAATTTCTAATTAAAATAATTACAAATAAGCCGAGTAAGCTAAGCGGTGACCAGTCCCAACTAACGGCGCTCGTTCACGAGCATGACGCATGGATCAGCACCATTCAGCTCAACCATTTTGAAGGGAGCTAAATGATCCAACACACGCGCCACCATCAGCGAGACATCTGAGTGAGCATGACATACTCTCAGATGCCAGGGCCCATTCAAGTCAATTACATAACCGGTAAATGGTAGCTCCATTATACATAGTACTCACACCTGTGCAATGCAATTATACAATACAAAGTAGATTGAATGTATACAATGCAAAGATAGTCTTACACACTGCATGTGTGTTTTTGGAAAAATTACTTTTATCCCTACATATAAAGTTCAGTTTGCACTAAAACTTGACTTTTTCAATACCTATTGAAAAAGTCAAGTAGTAGTGTTAGGTAAGTAGTATTAAGTAACACATTTATAAGACTATAACTAGGTAGTTTTTCTTCAGTTTTGTTTCAGTGAAAATAACATCTATTTGGAAACAACGATTTGAATATGCAACAGCTGTCTGGCGCTGGCCTTAGGGTGGACGGTGAACCTTTTTGACGAATTCCGATAGTTTAGTCGTTTAAAGGGAACGTTATGTTGAACTTACGAAGTGGGTTTCAGAGAATAGATACGATCTTCAAGGTTTCTTGGAAATGAAGAAGATATGTCGGAAAGTAGTTTTTGTATTTTTTTGGATCGAGGGGCGATTTGAATAGATACAGGCTATTTAGTATACAGGTAAATTTCATCTTTCCACTGCACTGCCAATATAATTATGTTTTTGTGTGCGCAATAACTTATTAAGCTTTTGAACGTCCACTAGACCGCGCCAGCCACAATGCACGCACGGCACACAACTGATTTTGATCAGCTTAGTATAAATTCATATAGCATTGCGTCAACTATCGGTACCGCCAGCACCGAAGATATATGAGCTAAAAATACGTTGCGTACCGGTAAAGTCATATGGGTTAGTTCACCGAGTGCATCGCTCACTACCGCACATGTTTTTTTATTTATAATTGAGGTGAAATCTAGATCTGGACTGGTGAATGTAATCAAAAAATCTTTATTTATCACAACGAAAATGATGAATGATATTCTCCAAACATTGCTTGCTTTAAGTTGATTTTATGAACCCACATTCTAAATTTAGTTTTACGTTCTTCTTCTGCCAACAAGCAACTGATATTAATAATGTTTTCGGCAATCTCCATGACAGACGACGTCTACTAACAACAACAAAAACACTCAAGACTAAATAAATATCTGGATACAGTGGACGCATGCCATCGCCAAATCCGTTCAATACGTTGCATGCCGTGCGTGCGCTGCGGTCGGTGCGATCCAGTGGACGTTTGCCTTATAAGAGTGATGTAAAAGAATTGACCGCTTGGCACACTTAACTCGGTATGCCAAATAGCTTCTTTGATTGTACATGCCTATTACTTCAATCCGTAGAACAGTGACCTTAGAACCCTGAACAATAAAGAACAATAGCGAGAAAATTGAATTCCATCAACAATTTTGTCGCTATACCTAATTGTTCTTTAATTTTAATTAAACGTCTACTTATGTTACCGTGATGAATACCGACAAAATAATTAAGTATGTTTAATCAAATCAACCTTATGGCCTACCGAAGTCTGTCAAAAACAATCGTCTTAATTGAAAACTTAGTTGACTAGTTCATTGATGCTAAAAATTAAGACTTTTACACTTATTTTACATTTATATAAATCGATTAAACTAAACGACCACCATCACAATAAATATGGCCATTTTATTA
This sequence comes from Atethmia centrago, assembly GCA_905333075.3. Lineage (NCBI taxonomy): Eukaryota > Metazoa > Arthropoda > Insecta > Lepidoptera > Noctuidae > Atethmia > Atethmia centrago. The sequence continues at coordinate 10,709,281 of HG995386.1, read as the reverse complement.
CACAAAGTGACAGCTAGCACATGTCAGATTACTCCAGTGAATTAATAATTCGACTATTTTTTTTTTTCTGGCTTGATTTCATGACTTGTTATTGCCATGTAATAAAAATGTTGGTCCAGTTACATAAAATGCTTTGTTTTTCGTATTGCATTAATATACTTAGAAAATACATTTTTGCATCAGAATATAAATGTGAAAATAAAAATAATTGTTTGTGCTAAGAATATAGCGGTCATAATTTTTAATACATAAATGAAATGGCAATACAATTCGAGTATGGGTACATCGCCAACAAGAAAAAGGTAATTTCATATATCACTTGGCCTGCTGACAGTGTGGTACAAGTACTGACAATTCGTTATTTTATGTTTTCCACTAAAATACTGGTATTCAGCTGCTTCCGGTTAGACCGGAAGCCGACCTCAACGAAGTTGGGAAAAGGCCAGGCAGATGATGATGAGTAAAGAGAACTAAAATATAAAGAAGTGTGTCTGTTTGTCCTCAAAATTCACGTAGTAAACACAATAGATTAATCTAAATCTTCTTCTATAAATTTCTTTTAATCCTTTGGATGAGCCCTATAGATTTTCATTATCATACTCATAACCGTTCAAAATATATTAACAAAAATCGATTCAATTTCTTAGATTTTTCTCTGTAAAATATATCGTCAACATGTTTCTAACTGTGAAGCGTGCACTTTTGGATTATCCAATTTTTTATAGTAGGTATAAAACAAAATCGCTTTTTGTGTCTGTGTGTGAGCGCTTAGTTCTTCAAAACCACACAATTAATTTCGTATCACCACCATTTAGAAAATGTTTTCCGGACGGTTTAAATGTATAAAACATTAATATATTAACTTACATACTAAAGTCCTATGAGCAGTGGTGGCTCAGTGGTATCGGCGCCGACTTACGACCTGTATGTACCTACATAGGTCATGAGGTCGAACCTAGGCAGGCACTTCACTTTGCGTATTTAATTTCATCACCACTTCTCTTCAAACGGTGAAGGAAAACATTGTGAGGAAACCGGAATATACTAGAAACAAAATTTCGAAGACGTAACATTCACCAGCCCACTCTGGGCCCGCGTGTTGGGAACATTATAGGCTGATCATGCTATACAGTTTAAAAATCTCTCTTACATCAGTAGGTAGGCTACTGATGTGAGAGAGATTTTTAGACTGTACATTGTACCAGTGAGAAGCAGGGGTGGTACCTAGTCAATAAATAAATAAGTAAGTTGTATCACGTTCCCACAACTTCCATTATCAACTTCATCCTAACATGTATGTATATTTGCAGGTCCAGTTGAAAACCAGCGTCAGGCACTAGTTGTCTGGTATTTTTGCTGAACTGGGCCTTTTTGGTGCAGCCGTGAGACACACATTCCTGCTAATTTCTTACATAGTACTTTACTTGTAGTGAACATGTTAAAGTAACTGCCAGGTGTTCTACACGTGTAGCCTGTGGACTAATTATACCTAGCGGGCCATCAGCTCCCTACGAGTGCAATATAATAATGTTTTCAGGGTGCTACTGGGGTTGCCCCGTTTCTGCAGTGCGTCTGCTATGTTCGCGCCGAGTCACGTTGATGGCTTCCATGCCATCATTAGACAGAAATCTGCCTCATAGATCTGCAGAGTGCGGGCGAGTCTCAACTCCATCCTGAAGATCATAGCTGGGAGATACAACTCATCGATAATGCACAGCATTATTAAGAGATGTATCTCTCAGAATAATCTTGTCGCAAAGTAATAATATTAAGCTTTACTAACATAGTCATAAGATTTGTGCTTACTAACCTGCTATGGATGTTACTTGTCCGAAATAAAGGTTATTTTATTTTATTTATTTATTTTTACACATTTTTTATACGTTTATATTTTATCTACTGTACTTTATATTGTGGGCCTTTTAGTCTGTGCTAAATAAATGTATTTTCTTGCTTTCTTTCTTGCTTTACATTATGTTACTAAAGAAACGTTTCGTGCAATAAAAATAGGGATCAGTGAGACAATTCGGTTAAAAAGATTTTTTTTAGTGGTCGTCATAAACTACAATTTATTATGCCTAATTGTTTAAAAACAGTATTTATAGGTACTTCGTCAGCCACTTTATTGTTGTATTGTTAGACAAAAATTGTTTTCCTGAAGAAAAAATAAAAACGTTGTTGCGACCGCGATCGTCGAGCGTTAGTTCTAGGATTTGATTGCTAACTCGACAATGTTCAATGTAGGTATTTTTTTTTAATATACGCATCAACTTAAGAAACTCCTCCTTTTTTTGACGGTAAAAAAATACGATACCTATGCATTGAAAGTGACATTATATTTTACTTTGATGCTTTTGAAAAGCGAAACCTCACTTGTATTTCCAAAGTTCGCAACAGTATTAGAGGAATACTGCCACTACCATTTTCATCATAACTCTCGATAATATCTTGGAATCTATTTTCATCTAACTCGACAAACGAGACGTGTTCGGCTCTCAATCGGGTCACGCTTCGGAGACCTCAAATCTTAGTTGATCCCAGCCTATCTTTACGCGTCATTGTGTGTTTGACATGGATTTCGTGCCACGGGTCCTGATATAGTTAACCTTATTTTTTGATAATATTAACTCATAAGATAACAGCACGTCTGTAATACCCGATGGGTTAGGCAGATTTCTACGCCCACTTTAAGTTCCAGGATTCGAATGTCATCTCGACATTATGTAACTTAAAAATAACACCCTATAAAAAACATATTTAAAGATGTTTTTTCTTCTTTCTTGAACTATACCTTTATATGCTAAATAACAACTTTGATATTTAATTTTATCCTCTAACTAAATACAAGTAAAAAATTTCAGTCGCCACCCATTTAAAAACTCTAGACTATCAGTGACCGAGAACTTGTTGATCCTCCTCAGATAGACTATCTTTATACTAATAATTAAAATAAAGATGGTTTAGTTTACTTAATTTTGAAGACTTGATATTTTATAATGTTTATTCTGTTTATGTGTCTTTTATGGCTTTTAATAAAAATGTAAATTTTAGTGTTTTGATCTAACCAAGATCTACGCTAACTAAGCTAGTAATTTATGGTAGTAGTCATTGAAACTTAAAGATATATTAGACTATATGAAGTTTTAATTTCTAAAACAAACAAATCTGTTATAATTCCTTATAAATTTAAGTGGTTTTGTTCTATTTTAAAGCTTGGATCCTTAAGGCTAAATATGTATATTATCCTGGGTTTTTGAAACAGTATTTTAACGAAAAGGATCCATCGTTATATTTTTGCTAATATTTCGAAAAATATGTCATGATGTCGGACTAGAGATTAATAAAATATTAAAATTTATGTGTTTATTCTTCAGTTAAAACTAACCCCGTAAAGTTAAAGTGGAGAATCAAACACGAAACACGATCTGATCTTAAAACTTGAATATCTCAAAATTAACTCTGTGTGGGGTGGATCCTTTCCGTTTAACTACGTCCAATTATTCATCCCCCTGCTGCTTCTACATACCATCAACCATACTCACACCACACTCACTCAAGCAACCGCTTAGATACCTCTCTTTCATACACTTTCTTCGGTTACTCACACACACTCTGTTATTTCCACAAACTTTTGTATTTTTTTATGTTACTAAATCTTATATTGTTTCTTAAGGCGCTGACAAGACCCAATTGACCAAAATAGGCTTCGCTTAAGAAAAAAAGTTGCCAAATCTGTATAGTTTGTGGTAGCGGAAAAAATATATGTTAATTTTGAACATATTTCCCAGAACTTGGTTGTTACCAAAACACGTTTTGAAAACAAAATCTCGATACAAACTAACGTTAAACTAACCTCTTACTTTGAGTTCTAATCCAAAATATCTGTATCAAATATCAACATACGTTACGTATTTAATTAATAACAAGAACGTCTTATTTGAATGCAGAACTTGGTTGTTTTTTATTTTCGATTACTCAACTCAGTTTTGAGTAAATAGATAATTACTTCATATTTTGCAATGAATTACAAGCGTTGTGTCATCGCGCTTCTCTTTCTTTTCTATGGAATTTGACAGCGACCGCGGTTTAGGTGTTGTCAGCGTCTTAATTTATTATTCGTTAAGCATTTTATTATGTTGTGTATCCAAATAACAGGCTTCTAGCCGCGGGAGGGGCCCTGGTGACCTGTAATATATATTTTTATATAATTCTATCTCAGGCTTCCAGTCTCTCACGAAGTTAGCTCCTTGTTCGTGCACAACTGTCAAAGTTTAGCATCAAGTTCATAACTTGTGTAGAGAAAATAAACGTTTTATATTATACTTATTATAGTTTTACCTTGGGAAGTACGTTAATCCGTTAGTTCCGGCTGTGATTTGCAAATCTTTAATAATAGTTAGTAGACGTTAGTAGTCAGAAACCCGGAAGAGAGGGGCTTGTGGCTAAGAAATAACACCCGCACGGGACGATTGATCAGGTTAAGCTACGCTTGCCGCGGTTGGTCCGTGGATGGGTGACCATCTTTACATACCAAGACCCCTCCATGCCTCGGAAAGCACGTTAAACCGTTGGTCCCGGCTGTCATTTGTAGATCTTTGACAGTCGTTACGGGTTGTCAGAAGCTCGAAAATCTGACAACCAGTCTTACCAAGGGGTATCGTGTTACTCAGTAACTGGGTTGTGCATTTCAGACAGGCAGTCGCTCCATGTAAAATACTGGTATTTAGCTGTATCCGGTAGGACTGGAAGCCAACCCCTATACAGTTGGGAAGAGGCTAGGCAGATGAAACCCGGAAGTCTGACAAACAGTTTTAACAAAGGGTACCGTGTCACCTGGGAGGTCGTGTCTATGGTCTATGTAAAATATGGTATAATGATACAGGGCGTCCCACGGATATGCCACATGGAGGGAAAGTACCTTGAATACTGTAGATGGAACATTTTACTGAAAGAAGACATTATTTGAATTAAAAAAACAATTTAAACTGCATTCATAGATATTTAAATAATTACATGGTTGAACCGGAAATCGAACCCGTTACATGAGAAAAATAATCACCCTGTTGCTTTATCCTACTGATCGAAAGGCTTCATCATAAGGATATTTTTTTGCTAAATAACATAGTGTCACAAATAAAAGGTAGACCATGAATTTAACACATTTAATTTTCACAATTTAACACATTTGATGTTAAATTTTGTTCCGAAAAATGAAAAGCTGACATTGCCGTAAGGACATACAACTGACATTATCATAAGTAGCTTTATCATACCGATCGAAAAGCTTCATCATCCTACTTTTCAGCAAGATGGGGCTCCGGCTCATAACAGTCACAGAACAAGGGACTATCTCAATGAACACTTTCATCCCTGGATCGGGACAAATGGACAAATAAGATGGCCGCCGAGATCCCCAGATCTAACCCCGTTAGAATTTTTTTATGGGGTTATGTAAACAATTTAGTTTACAAGAACCAGTATGAAAGTGTCCACGAGCTACAAGCAGAACTTACTGACGTATTATTCTAAATATCCACAACAACAAGTTTAAAAAATCGATAGGGAGCGAAATAATCAAAAGAGTGCGACTTTGTATTTAAGGCGCTGACAAGACCCAATTGACCAAAATAGTCTTCGCTTAAGAAAAAAAATTGCCAAATCTGTATAGTTTGTGGTAGCGGAAAAAATATATATTAATTTTGAACATATTTTACAGAACTTGGTTGTTACCAAAACACATTTTAAAAACAAAATCTCGATACAAACTAACGTTAAACTAACCACTTACTTTGAGTTCTAATCCAAAATATCTGTATCAAATATCAACATACTTTACATATTTAATGAATAACAAGAACGTGTTATTTGAATGCAGAACTTGGTTGTTTTTTATTTTCGATTACTCAACTCAATTTTGAGTAAATAGATAATTACTTCATATTTTGCAATAAATTACAAGCTTTGTGTCATCGCGCTTCTCTTTCTTTTCTATGGAATTTGACAGTGACCGCGGTTTACGTGTTGTCAGCGTCTTAACAGTAAGGGACTCACCTTGAGCATTTGATAAATTAATTAAGTTTGTATTATTAATGTTAAAATTCATGGTCTTCCTTTTATTTGTGACACTATTTTATTTAGCAAAAGTAATGCTTATGATGAAGCCTTTTTATCGGTATGATAAAGCTACAGGATGATTATTTTTCTCGTGTAACGGGTTCGATTTCCGGTTCAACCATGTAATTATTTAAATATCTATGAATGCAGTTTAAATTGTTATTTTAAAATTAAAATAATGTCTTCTTTCAGTAAAATGTTCCATCTACAATATTCAGGGTATATCCCCTCCATGTGGCATATCCGTGGGTCGCCCTGTATATATGTATATATATGTAAAAAACTGAAGTAATTGGGTAAAAGTTAGGCAGATGATGACGGTAATTATCCAAATTAACTCAGCCAATTATTACGTTTTGGAGGTTAAAAATGGCAGACACTCATACATACGGTCGCATCTAGTTTGAATATTCGTTATTTGTTTCGGCTTAAACTAAGTAACGAAGAATAGAACATGCCGTGATTATAATTATAGCCAATAGAGAGAGTGGTAATGGAGCCCCATTACCACTCTCCTGACTGTTTTGCCTGACCTGAAATTCATTTATTCAAACTAGGCTGAGATTCAGCACTTTTTGAATGGCAAATATCGAAGGAAAGTTATTAGTATGAATATGGAGGACCATACGAGTAGGGGAAGACCAAAGAAACGATGGATGGACTCTGTGAAAGATGATATGGCTAGAAAGGGAGTCACTACCGAGATGACAACTAACAGAGAAGTATGGAAGAAAAAGACATATTGCGCCGACCACAAATAAATTGGGATAAGGGCTGGCAAATTATGTGACGTATTCGTGATTAGTGTTTTGTTTTGCAGACAAATAATATCCTGCCGGAGTTGCGGGAAGGTACTAATGGGTCACCGAGGCCCCGCAACACAGGCAACGGAAGGAATACGGGTGGGTTTTAGTCAGTAAGAGTCTGACGCACCCTCCCGCTCCGCTCAGAGAGGGATAAGTTAATTGATGATTTCCCACCCAAAAAAAGACAAATAATATCCTAATTATGACTAATCAATACTCCAGTAGTTTTAAACCCGAAAGGCTTTCTTTTTTGGGTGGGAAATCATCAAATAACTTCTCCTGCTCTGGGCGGAGCGGGAGGGTGTGTCAGACTCTAACTGACTAAAACCCACCCGTATTCCTTCCTGTTGCCTGTGTTGCCAGGGGCCTCGGTGACCCTTTAATACCTTCCCGCGACCCCAGCAGGCATCGGCCCTAGTAGACCCCTACATTTGTGCTGACGACATCTCTTTGAGGCGCCCGTAAAATACAACGCGCCGTCGACCCGGGCCTGATCCTTACCGGACGGTGAGCTACCCATTGCTCACCGTCCGCAAGCCCGCGCCTACGGTAGCCGGAAATCCGCCCGGGATTCCCGACGCCCAGGGCGTCTCCTGCGGTGGCTAGGGGCGAGAGGGCGCGAAATTTGCCTTTCCCTCAACCGTCCCGCCTCCTCCTTCGCGAGCATTACTGCTTCGCAAAAGGAGGTGACGGCTGCCCATGCCCTCTCGCTCCGTACCATGGCTTGAACCAGGGCCGGACGCGAGAACCCGAATGGCTTAAGAAACTGTTTAACAAATACCAACATTACACCCATTATTGACCGCTGAAACTGATACAGCACATCACAATTCTTAACACATACTCCAGCAGAAATTCGTTTTACCCGAGCTGTTTACATACAACACTAAAACCGTGTGGAAGCGGCACTCGTGTTTTTTCCTTTGTATAGTCGATTTCGTTATTACTTTTCCGCCCTAAGGTTCAACGTTACTTGCACGTCATATACACAAGGTCTTTTTATCTATGTGACAGTTAGATTAATGGATTGAAGTTCTTTAACGCGGCTTGCGGTAGGAGTTGACTGGTAGAAATCGTTACGTAAGGCAAAAGCGTTATGCGACTTTCGCTCTTTCTTTTCTTTCTTTCAAGAGAGAGAAATTGTGAATTTAAAACAAGACCTTTTGACACTTGAAACTTGAGACCTTGAAACTATTTTTTTTTTGAAGTTTCTTTTAGCTCGTTTAAAAACGTAGACTAGATGACTCTGTATTAACAACGCATCTGTGGGTGGGTAAAACACTATATGCGAGCTAAAAGAAACGAAAAAAGTTAGTTTCAAGGTCTCAAGTTTCAAGTGTCAATAGTTTTTGATTTTATCTTAAATCATGTGAGAAGGAACTTCGTTCCTAACGAGGGTCTCCCGAAGGTACATGTTATGGTTTTAACCTTATTGTAGTTTCAATTTATTGCGAATTGTTGTCAAAAGATTTGTGCCCGGTTGATGGCAATAGGCTCGCCCCCATTACATGGGACTTAAACATAACTGGCGAAATGTGGGTGTACTACAGGTACACCTCGGCCCAACCCTTCGGGGAAAGAAGGCGAGATGTAATGTTATGTATGTTTTTTATGTGTAGGTACCTACTAGTGGTCAGGGCACAACCTACTTAATGCTGACTGCCGGCACGGCACGGCAAGGGATATTTGTAAGCCCAAGTATATCTAGCAAGAGGAAAAGCTATGTAGTGTTTTTCAAATTCAGGAATCAATATTAACTTATGCATGTGGTGCCAAAAAATGGAAAATCAATTGTGTCTCATAAGCTGTGCTTGACCGATTAATACTTAAATAATAGGTATTATATTTTAATTTCAAATATGTTTAAAACAAAAATTTCGCCCCCTATTACATGGGACTTAAACATAACTGACGAAATGTAGGTTGTACTACAGGTACACCTCTGCCTAACTCTATGGGGAAACAAGGCGTGATGTTATGTTAACAAAAGTAGTACTTAGACCAACCACTCTGTTACAACCCGCAATCGCTCAAGCCAAAGAACGTTCGTCGTTCGTTATTTTTTTAATATATTTTATTGTATGCAGCCGTGAGCATCATGTACCTACCACATAATTCATTTATCTGTCATTGCTTTATTTTTCATTCTTTTTTTTTACCTATTTTGGTATAGTAATTTTATTCTAGGTGCATCGTCTTCACATATAATTTTAAAATGTACCTATACAAAATTTTGTAAAACATTTTAAGAGAGTAACGGTGGAGTTTCTTCCCCATTCTTCTCCATACGAAACTACCTTTTGGAAGGGACAACTAGAATCAATTCTATTTTTTTATTGTTAATTTTGACGTTCAAAAGTGCCTTTTATGTGCCTATTTGAAATAAATAATTTGACTTTGACTTTGACTTTGATTGCCCTGTTGAAATTAAATAAAAATGTCTATTTAGATCGGTTAAATAAAATGTTTTTGTATGTGTCCGTGTGCTGACGTAAAGAATAGCACCATCCTATTTGTAGACAATGGGCAGCAGCGTTCTCTATGCATTTTAACACCATACTGCGATCGCCAAACCGCATGCCAAGCGTGGCGATGATGACAAACACTAAGAAATTACGGCGACCCACCTACTCTTGGCTACGGTACCGGTCAAGACTACGGTGAGGGGCAAGTGATGATAAGAATCCCCGCTTACAACACGCGTACACTCCGGACGGACGAGAAGATCATCGAGCTTAAGGAAGAATTAACCAGGTTACGATGGGGTATAGTAGGTTTATCTGAAGTCCGAAGAGGACTCAATAATCTTCAAATCCGGGACCATGCTCCATTTCCGGGAGGGTAACCACAAGGGTGCCGTCGGGTTTATGCCAGGAAATGTCCTGGAATAAACCCGACGCCACTTTATATATATATGTAGGATATTTCCAGAGCCGTGCATGGCAACTGGGCAAACGAAACGATGATGAGCTGCAAGTGGGGTAATTTGGAGTTGGAAGTTGGAACCACCGGGGTCACCTACTGGCCAGTTTTATGGAGAAGGGTGGCCTCTTTATGATGAACTCCTTCTTCAGAAAACGTGAGCATAGAAGGAGGACCTGGAAGAGCCCTGAAGGTGCAACAAAAAATTATTCATTATGTCAACGAAGATGCAAGTATTCAATGATGTTGACGACACGGTTGGCGTAATGGCTGAGCGATCGACTGCTGCTGCGAGTCGCGGGTTCGATCCCCGCACGGAACAAATATTTGTATGATCTGCAAGTAATTGTTCCGGGTCTGCGTGTTTGTGTTTGTGAGTTTCTATGTTTGTAAATGCACCCACGATACAGGAAGAAATTCCTAGTGTGGCGCAACGTTTTATGAAAAAAAAAAAGTCTCTGTGATCAACGCGGTGAAATCCGGAAGTAATCTACTACAGTAACTAATCTACTGACTGGTAAGAGGCTCATTGAACTTAAATATCGAGCTGAAAAGATCTCGACTGATGAAATCTACGCTCCGCCCAGCACCGATCCAAATCCAAAACCCCGAGAGCTTTCAGCTCGCACTTCAGAATCCTTTTGAGTACCCAGGGAGCTTCGTGGACGATTATAACGGTTCGTGAAAACTATCCATACGGTCGGGTTTAAGATCTAGGATGCCTATGGGGGGGAAGGGGGAGGTCTATGTCCAGCAGTGGATGTCTTTCGGCTGAAATGATGATGATGGTGATTTGTGGATCGACGAAGTATTCTCTCTGCTTTGCATTAATAAAGACCTCGCAATTTTGCTCATGCTATGGCGTAAAATAAAAAAAATAGTAGTCTGTATTTCTGCCGTTAACGCGTATAACACAATCGAAGCGATTCGGCAACCTCAATATGAGTTCATCCAAATCACGTTGCGGAATGGCCACCCACGTCCGTCGAAAAAAAATTTCTATTGTGTGTACGGCATCCATATTTAGCAGTGCTCTTCTTTGAAGCATATCCCATGCGTTCTTAATGGGATTCAAGTCCGGCGATTGAGCAGGCCATGGTAGGACGTTGATATTAGCTCCGGCAAGTGTGTTTGCAACAACTTTGACAGTGTGTAGATATGCATTATCCTGCATAAGCAGAAATGAAGCACCGAATAGGGTCCGCAAAGGACTGACAAAATCTGATACAATCGTTTCAGCGTAAATCTGATCAGTTTCGTTCTTCCGTCGATCCGAATACCCGCCCATATCATGATTGTTCTACCACTGTATGCATGGACTTCCTGGCATGATTTAAACGTTCTTGGCATCCAAGGGTCCTTCAAGACCATGTATGTCTAGTATCTGGCCTTATACCGAAGCGAGATTCGGCAGAATAACACACAAAATGCCACTCTTCTTCTGCTCAATTTCTGTGTTCACGAGCCCATTGTAAACGGGCTCTGCGATTGCGGGGCTCAATAGGTGTTACACATAGAGGCTTTCAAAAACGGAGATTGGCCTCATGCAAGCGATTTCTGATGATTTGATCGCTTATATATCCCTGAAAAGATATGAAGCCTTGTTACCAACATCATCGCGGTCATTGTACGATTTCGTCGAACAGTAATTTGCACGTGGTGATGCGAGGTTGTCTTTCATATCGCTCTGCCACGCTGCCAGTAATGCGGTAACGTGTCCAAAGTCGACTATTAGCACTCTGAGTAGTGCCTAGAGCGATTGCCAGAGCACGTTGCCAAGGACCAGTTCCCAACATGCCCACGTCTCTGATAATTTCTTCACGGCTCAAATCAAGTCTTATCTCTATAATAACGTTCTTTTGTATTGATTCCACTCAGAAGTATGGTAGAAATTTTACTAATTTGGCCTCAAACCTGTTGCAGGATTATACAGAATACGACTTGACAGAAGGTTTTCATCTTTTGACTGAAATTTAAAAACTTATTCCCTTTTCAAATCACGCAATTTACTAATAAGTATCCATAGGAGTTAAAAAAATAATTATGACCTTTTTAGTAACTATCAAAAACGTGATTGAGCCTTAGAAACATTTCATCGGTGTAGTAGTGTAGTATTATTATTATTATTATAGCTTAGAAGAACAACGCGGTCACACAGATAGACGAGTTTATTATATGTATGGATATAGATTCTTGATAACATCACGCCTGTAATCCCTGAAAGACTAGGCACACTGCTTCCCTCTCATTTCTTTCCTTTACTTCACATCAACTGGGCACAAATCCAAACATCGGACTGAGAAATTCCAATGATACTCAGCAGCCTGCTTACAACCTAGACCAACGATCCAGTCGTAGTTTCGCTTCTATACATTTTTATTCTGTGCTGTTTACTGAATTAGGTGCAGTTCGTCTGCAAACTAACTGCCAGCTCTTTCTATTTGCAGTCCGTTCAATCAAGCACTAAATTAACAGGATCAGGTTTTATTTTGTCTGCAATACTTTGTTTTGGTTAAAGAGTGATTCATATATAGGTATTATATAATTAGGTATAGGTATATATTATAGTAAATACGAGTATGTATGTATGTGTATTATAAGTTTATAAACTATTTATGTACTTGTGTGCCTATTTTATTTATAATTCTATATGATATATTATTAATAAAAAAAATCTTATTATTCCTCTCAAACAAAGCACCTGCGATAATCTCTTCACCACCCTTGGTTGGCTGGTAGAGAATGCTTAAGGCATTAAATGCCTTTGTACCTTTTTGTGTGTAAAAAGTTTAAATAAATAAGTACCGGTCGACGAAGGTTACGCAACGTTTGCTGAGATCGCTTGGGTGACCATCTATTTCATATTGAGACCCTACGTGCCTCGGAAAGCACGCTAAGCCAGTGGTCTGGCTTGACAGTTCTTACGGGTAGTCAGAATCCAGAAACACTAACAAACCTTATGGTACACAAGGTACAATTAAGGCACAAGGTATATAGGTAGAACAAACTATCTTATTGGTCAGATAGACATAGTGTGTATGTATGTTTCTGTAAATAGATCTTTGATACATTTACACGTCAATTTTTTGGCCAATGTTTTAAAACTAGCTAATAAATAAATAAAAACTTTATTCAATTCATTAAAAAATAAAAACACGTTACAATATAAAGAAAACGAGTAACAGATTACCAGATATGTGGTAGATTTTACAAATTCCTTGGACCCCACAGTAGGATTCCAAAATAAGGCAAACCTGTTTATATATTTAGTAGAAGTAATTTATTTGAACAAAAAGAACAAGAAAAATATTATTCAAAATCAAAATATTTTATACTCTTAAAAATAATTGGCTTTTACAATGTTTTCAAATTACCTACTAGGTATGGGAGGACAGTGTAGGCCTGTCAAGGAGTACCACGTAATTAACAAAAAATAAATGGTCTACAAATCTAGTCTAATTAAAAATGTAAGTACAATTCATGTATAAAAAAGTAAACTAACTAAAATTATTAAGTTGTGGAAAGACGGCTTGATGACAAGATGTTTAGGTGCTTTAGACTGTGAGTGTGTGTGAAGTATGGGGTGCGTGTGGAGTGTATGTTGTGGGGGGTGTGTGTGGAGTGTATGTTGTGTGGGGTGTGTGTGGACTGTATGTGGTGAAAATGGGTGGGTTATGCACGCTTGTTATTTATTGATATGTCGGATATTACGACTGTATGTATAAAAGGTTTTCCGTTTGGTCATAATCTTTGGAATGCAGCCATTTAAATAAAGCATTTTTACAGCTGGTGTACGTTAAGGTGCGTATAGTTCTACGGCGGGAGTAAAATGTTGAGTAGAGATATACCCAAGAATTGCAAAAGAAGAATGTACTCTTGGCCGAGCCGACTTTAACGTTCTGGATGAATTTTGGGCCAGTTCTTTAGCATGCCTATGGAATCATAGCAGGGTCGAAACAATAAACGACTGACTCACACGGAGGAGGCTACATTCTGAGTACAGGGCGTGTCGGTAGAATATCGCCAGGGTTTTAGGTATTGTAGGCTATTTTAAGAATAGCTCGTTGAGCTCGTTCCAGCGTAAGCAGATTGGTTTTGTTTGCTGCTCCCCAGACTGATTATGTTGAGATGACGCTGGCTGGCTGATGCCTGAGAAGAAATACTGAAAGAAACTCAGAGGTAATTGTAGGTCATATAAGCAGTCTTTCCAGACAAAATTCTAGTATTTAGCCGCATCCGGATAGATTGGAAGCCTTTTTTTTTTGTTCCGGGGTTGTAAATCCTCATGGATGTCCTCCGCCCTGGGGTAGGCCGAGGGGTCTGTCAGACTTTTACTGACTAAAAACCACCCCGGTGTTCCCCTCCCACACTTGCACCGGGGATCATGGGATCTAATGCGACTTCCACGATCCCCGGCTAGTGCCGGCCCGCCTCTGCGGGCCACCTCAAGTCTGGGGGAGGTGAGGTGTTTGAACCCGGGGGGGGTTCCCCCGTCTGAAAGGGGCGCGCGTGGAACACTACGCGTCGCCACCTCGGGTCCAGTGTGATTGGAAGCCTATCCCAACATTTCTAGTTGGAAAGATGGTGATGGCTTTTCCTAGCTGGCTGATCCTTGAGAAGAAATACCGCAAGAAACTCAGAGGTAACTGTAGGTTATATATGCAGTTTCTCCAGATCAATTTCTAGTATCAGATATCTCTATCAGGATAACTGAACACAAGTTATTTCTGAACTGAGAAAACAGGAAATATCTTTACACGTGTAATATTTTAACAGACTCAGCGACTGTGGTATCCCCTGAGTTTTGATACCTCATTAATTTAGTTAATCTCCGATAATTGTGTACGGGCAGACATCTGTGAAATTACATTTATATAAGGTTTGTTAGTATATATTGAAACGTAGACTCATTTTTTCTAAGGTCTATTATGCGTGCGTTTCATTTATTTGTCAGTCTTTTATTTTTTTTGTTATATTTTTTTTTAAAACACCCTATTTATGTACATATTCGTTATTATTTGTATCTGACGCAATTATATTTTATTTATGTATGCATAGACACGTTGTAGTTTATTTACATCCGTCCTCCATCGTCCACACTTCAGGTCCAGTTGAAAACCAGCGTGAGGCATTAGTTGTCTGGCATTTTTCTGAAGTGGGCCTTTTTGGCGCAGCCGTGAGGCACACTTTCCTGCTAATTTCTTACATCGTACTTTACACTTTTTATTTGACTTTTATACATTTTTTTTAATCTGTTGTACTTTACATTGTGTGCCTTTTAGTCTGTGCTAAATAAATGTAGTTTCTTTGTTTCTTTCTATTTTTCCAAAGTTCATAAAAAATAATACCGTCCTTTACATACAAGCTTTTGAATATATAACAATAATCACCATGCACCTTAACGAATCGATATAAATAGGTATACAAATAAATAAAATTTAAGTGTCTGTAATGTCAAAATAACAGCTTTTTACTAAATGCATATGAAAGTATATACTTATAACAAAAAACTATTTTTAAAATTTTTGTCTGTCTATCTGTCTGCTTGCGGCTAATCTCCGGAACGGCTGCACTGATTTTGACGGGACTTTCACTGGCAGATAGCTGATAGCATAAAGAGTAACTTAGGCTAGTTTAATTTAAGAGAAAGTCACGCGAGCCATGCGCAGCAGCTCGTCCTTCATAAAATTAACCACACAATGACTCATGACCAAGAGTTAGAGGTGTAATTATGAAATTCTAAACACATTATCATAAGACTCTACCCAGATACATGGATATATATTTAATTTCCAGATTTTGAAATTGCAACCTAAAAAGCCGTCAACTTTTGTCACACCACATGATTAAATCACATTTATTTAAAAAGCTCTTCTAAAAACCGTATTTATCTCCTTCCATTGTCTAAACGGCCATTTTTCTCGGATCCACAATCCTTGTAACGTTGGGAGTAATCCCCGAATCGTATTTACGTTGTAATTTACGGGGTTTTACGGTTTTTAGAGCCCCGTTGCTATGCAACGACATTTCATTAGGGACACCCACACTTCTGCAAGGTCGTATATTATAAAGACATGGTTATATGTGTATCTAAAAGTCTTTACTACTTTCGTATATGTAGGATCAATGTAAGTACGTATCTTATATCTATTTGTAGGATCGTCAGGATTTACTCCGTTAGATTCAGGCATCAAAAATAATTTCTGCGTTTTCTGTACAGAAGAACTCACGGTTACTATCCCTACCTCTATCCTACCAAGTTCTTCTTAGGATGTCTGGGATTTTATATGCTGAAGACCAGAAGGGCATGTGGCTAAGTAGGCGTTATGCTCAAAGTGTGGTTGTGCTCAGTTCAGTATGCGCCTGACATGTATAATGAACTGATTCGACTCTGCACACCGAATATTTATCTCCGTGGCAGAAAACATTGACTGCTAGGCGTGTCTTCGTATCGGACAGAAGCCTGTGCTGCGTCTCCCGTACCGCGATTGTTGACCGCACTAAATACGCTCGTGGAAACCAAAACGTACTGCGATCAGTTCGCTAATAAATTCGCCAATTTAATGGTTATGTGCCTACATTTTTGTGAGAATAATAGTATTTAATTGTTGTTATTAATTTATGTTATCTTTGCACTTATTATATATACTTTGATTTATGTAGGTAATTGGTTTCTTAAGCCGTGTAAATCAAATTAATTGATTAATTTTATAAAATGGGTTGTGTGCGATACAAACACACTGGGTGCGATACACAGCGTTTATTAAAATCACAAATTAAAACAATAACTACAAATTACAATTAATGCAATAATTGAGCACAGTAAATCGAGTACAGTTCCGCGACATCTTAACTCCGATGGGATCAGACACTACCCTCCTTGCCGTGGGCGGTGATATGGCTAGACATGGGGCGACGACTAATAGAGAAGTATGGAGGAAAAATACATGTTACATCGACCCCAAATAAGATAAGATATTGATTTATTTCTCATCATAATATATTAGTACATATTTACATGATCAAGAACAATACACCAGGCCAGCCAGGTGTGTAAGGCCTATATTTCATGACACCAGGTCTCCACCCCTTCGGAAGCAGTTACATTTATGAAAATATAAAATAAATTGATATAAGGGCAGGAGAATGAAAATGGAAGCTAATGAGTAGTTTAATCATTTCTGTTAATCCGCTTTTAGCTTGGTACACTGAGTTACAAAATCTCACACGGTGATTGGAAATTTGTCGTAAATGTTAACAAGTTCAGTCCGTACGACGACGTCGTTTATAATATTATGTTCTCATTGAAAATCACTCTCAAATATAATATTACTAAATCGACATACACATAATATATATACATTATGACGGCGCAATTAATTGATCACCGAAAAAGTCGGATAAGAGTGAGACTGGCTGGTGACAGTCACTCTAGCAGACTGTCGCATCGATGGTTGCGTGGCGGCTGTCTTCTAATGACAGAGATGATGGTACGCCTCCCGCAGACTGGGGCGATATCGCGGGCTCGACAGGCATATTACTGCTTGTCGCGCCTGCGATATCGCGCTAGTCTGCACGAGCCTTTACAAACCCGCTGTTGTCTCACGTCCACAACGAACTGCTAAATTCCAGCACACTCCTGATGATATTGTAGCTGCTAAACTACTAATACGATGGCCACTTCTTTTAACAGAAGTTAAGATAATACATACAATAGTTCTTGTAGCAACGAAACGGCCGGGTAGTGCCCTTGCGTTTCGCTTGGCTCGTCTTGGCGATCAGATACTGCGCCGTTACATACATAAACTCACGCATAAACTCACGCCTTCTTTCTATGAAGGTAGGCAGAAACTACCAAACGATACCTGCTACGATCCTAACATATTCCTTTTGCTTCGTTTTACCAAATAGAAAATCACTGAAAATAAGTCTTGACTATTAATTACTAAAGATACTGTTTACACGTTACATTGTGTCACTAGTAACTGAATATTTAAGTTCTATTAATTACTGTTTACTGTAAATGAGCCTTAATTTTCAGTCCGTGACACAATGACAAACTTAACTAACGAGCGAGTGGTTTTTACTGGCGTGTACTTTGGTGCTTTTTATGGCGACACCGGAACTGCAAACTGTGTTGCATGCTATTTTTGTTTATTTAATTAAATTATGTTTTATTTATTTATTTATTTATTTATTTATTTATTTATTATTTATTTATTTATTTATTTATTTATTTATTTATTTATTTATTTATTTATTTATTTATTTATTTATTTATTTATTTATTTATTTATTTATTTATTTATTTATTGGGTCTCCAACAGAGGCTACACAATTGCATGCAAATTCACAAAGAACAGGGACAAGTACAAATGTGAGCTTCTAATTATAGGAAACCACATCATTGACTTATAATCTAGGTACCTAAAATAAATAAATCAAAATACTTAACACGACAATCATACAAAGGAAACAAAGTGAATTACATAATCAATTAATAATATATGTAAGGACAAAAAGATAATAATAAAAACCAATAAGGAAAAATAATAACCATAAAAGACAACAGACAAAAATATAAAATGACTTGGATACAATGATTTTTTTTTTTTTTTTAACCAGTTCATGTTGCTTCGATATTTCGTTATACTGGCTACAGAGACTTGGCAAAACGGTGAAGAGTCCGAAGTTTGTTATGGATCCCGACACATTGAATAGGTTATAGTTTTTCCGCGGCAAGCCAGATGGTGCACTGATGAAAGTACCTAGAGTAACTTTGACCCATATGAAGCGAAATGAAATGAAATTATTTATTTTGCAACTAGGATTGTTATTAGAAGTCTTAATTTTACAAGCTCTAGAAAGTGCATTGTGAATGTCTCTGAAAAGGAAAGTCGTCAAGTTAGTTGTCTTTTAAAGTTTTCAGGTTTAGAATATCCAATTCCCAAAATGTCCAACATATTTAAAATGTCCATTTCCCAAAATGTCCAATTCCTGAAATGTCCGATTCCCGAAATGTCCAATTTCCAAAATGTCCAATTCTGAAAATGTCCGATTCCCGAAATGGCCAATTTGACATTCAGAGGACTTGGATATTTTGGGAAATGGATATTTGAAACCGTTGGACCTTTTGGCAATTAGACATTCCAAACCTGAAGGTTTTAATAAAGGATATAGCTCAGACCAAATAAAAAACCGAGACAGTGCTGTCAACACACTGGACAGGGCCACTCAATCTGTGTGGTTCTTTCCTCAAAAGGACCATTTCAGACACCAATCTACATGGCCTTCACATGATCTGACCAAGATTATGTCTGGACTTTAAAGGAGACTGTGACCTCTGAGGTTGTTTCAGCCTTTCTTCTCAGAGTAGTCAGTAAGGAAACGCCGAACTCATCTAGCTTTATTTTAAAAATATGATTGACGTGTAAAAGTGTTTGTACAAACCTACTTATAGAAAATAAAAATTAAAAAAAAAAAACATTGACGTGAGGCCGGTTTCGTAAACAAGTGAGTGTTCGGGTGAGGTGTAGTTTGGTTGTAAATGTGTGCGTGTGAGCTTGTATGCAGAGAGCGAGGTGTAGTTTTGGCATGCTTCACTGTATTGTTCGCAGCGCTACATCTTGGTTTTATTTGGTCTGAGGGATATAGGTACTTATGTAGTTACCTCTAGTTTATCTAAAAAATCGTAGCAAACAGACAGACTAACAGGATACAACAGAATTCGTCCCAAAATTGCATGTTTTTATCGGCCACTGGGCCCAGAGATTAAGTTCAGATAACTTGAACTTGGTTCTCGCCTCCGCTAGGACCACCTTGTAAAAGTGGGCCCTCAGAGTGGCAAGTTCCCGTCGGACGACTTTCACCTCGGGTTGGAGACGGCTCTTCGAGGTAGTGCGATTAAGGACTCCCACCGCCTGCATAATCTCATCCGCAGCCTCTTTTAAAGTTCACGTGAACGTGCCCTCCAAGTTGCCTGATTTGGTGGAGACCTTCAGGACCACGTCCTCGCTATCCATTACTTAGCAGTTCAGCGCCACTGCCAACAGATTCTGGGTCGAGCGACCATACCGCCGCTTTCGGGCGTGGCTGGCCATTTTAGCCAGCTCTTCTAGAGCCACTGGCCATCTCCTCTCTCCTAGCGGAGTTGATCTTCCCTATTGTGCTGACCAAAGAGGTTGAGTTTTGAGTAAAAGTGCCCTCCATTTGCTTGGTTTACACATCGCTTCCTCCACTGGGTGCCAGCGTATCGGGACCACAAAGAGCCGCGCGACGTCGAAGAAGCTGACGCTCCACCGATTGCGTGACCTCGCCCGCTCCTGCCCGCCGGCACCTTGGCAGCCGGTAGGCAAGCACTTTGAGCTTATGCTCGCTATGCTCGCCACACTCAACCTGTCCGATGTGGTGTCAGAATCTGACACCGACACCTACACCCATCTGCTCGACCAACGCGATACGGCAATTTATTTTTTTCATTTTCCATGTTAATCCCACGAGTAAATATATCTTTAAAAAAATGTTCGCCGGGCAGAGCCTAGATGCCCAATAAGACTACTCACTGCAGAGTGTGACGACTGGACTCGGATCCAGCCATTTATCCTCTCACCGCGCTTCAAAGCTTAGGATTGAGTGTTTTTTTTTTTTTATCTTAGAGGTAGCTTTCCTCTGGGCCAGGCAATTAAGCCAAGCCCCCAGAGCGGCGGCATTAAACATCGCCGTTCGCTGTCTGGCCAACCTGACTCAACGAACCCGCTGAAAGTTCTTTCCTCGAAGACTACTTCTCAAAGAGAGAAACACGCGCTGCTTCAGTGCGCCTACATTGCAGCGACTGCCGTCGATCAATCAGGAGCGATCCCGTCTCGGTATCTCTCTTGGTCTGGTCTCTCACTTGGACCTTTCCAGTATGAGTAACTCTACCGCCAGAGCCCCAAGATCTTTTGTTCCAGGTTATAAAATTTGCATGGATGTCCTCCGCCCTGAGGTGGGCGGAGGGGTCTGTCAGACTCTTACTGGCCAAAAACCACCCCGGTGTTCTACACCGGGGATCACGGGATCTAGTGTGACTCCTGCGATCTCCGGCTGGTGCCGTTCCGCCTTTGCGGGCCACCTCAGGCCCGCGGGGGGAATGAGGTGTAAAACTCCCCCGCGATAAGCAAACATTTCCACACAATAGGCATAACGGACAGCCCTCTGTGCAGGGCTTGCATGGAGGCAAAGGCAACCGTTGCGCATATGTTCTTCGAATGCACAGGCGTCACCCACATTAGAACAGAAACCCTCGGGGCACCCAGATCCTACACAGAGGATCTAAACAGACCAGGAGATGTTATCTACTTCTGGAGGGAGGTGGGCTGGTTGGAATAACCACCAAAAAACGGCCGCCATGGCCCACGCACAATGGTCCACCTGAAGGACTAAGTGCGGAAACCAAACCCTCTAACATAACATAACATAACATAACTCCCCCCGCGATGACAATAAAGGCCACGAGGAACACTTCGCGCCGCCACCTCAGGTCATGCTGTATGGGAGGCGATGGATGTCCTCGAGTCCGTCGCCCCTGAACCCATTTAGGAGGGCTGAAATAGGGCGTTATCCATCCTCCACTCATCCGTAGCTGGACCTGAGCCAAGCTGGCGGCGTCGCTGTTACTTCTCCCATAGATAAATATCACCTGTCTCTCCACCAATGCTTACTCAAAGTTGCATACCTGGTACGGCACCCCTGGTCTACTCTTTGATATGCAATGGTCTCTGTAGTCCCATGAAACTTGAGCTTGGTTCATTCGAGTAATCGAGTCTGGTTTATAAACCACGCTGGGACCGGTGCATTTCATTCATTCATTTCTTTCTTTCTTACGAGTATGTCAATATTAAAATAAAGAAAAACTGAGTTGTAAAACAAAGAACTAAAAGCATTCCTGAAAACAGTACTAGTTCAATATTCTACACGATACTCCAAAAATGGAACACTTACGTACTTTAAAACCGAAAAAATGGCTACTCGAGCCTTCGCCGGCGGTAGTTCCAAATATTTTTATTGCTCCACGCTACTTCAAGCGGTGCTTACACGTCCGTGGATACGCTCCGTAGTTTACCCACTGAATAAGAAAGAGGTTAGCCAATGAAACATGAAG
Source organism: Atethmia centrago (assembly GCA_905333075.3). Lineage (NCBI taxonomy): Eukaryota > Metazoa > Arthropoda > Insecta > Lepidoptera > Noctuidae > Atethmia > Atethmia centrago. Next base: position 10,687,300 of record HG995386.1, on the reverse strand, counting down.
ATACATATTTCAAAAGACCTCTCTTTTGTGACTGCCTCGTTGGTCGTAAGCGCTACTTCTGAGCTGAGATCGGCTTCGATTCCCAGGTCGGGCAGTGTTGTTGGGTTTTCTATCAGGTTTTGCTCAGTAATATCCCGGAGTCTGCATTTGTGCCCAGTTGATGGCAATAGGCTCGCCCCGTATTATACATAACTGGCGTCTTAAACATAACTGGCGAAATTGAGGTATACATTTATTATATTGTAGTGGAAATGTTGCTGGTGGGTCGGGAAATTGAACCCCGGACGCAATATCGTAAAAAAAAATCCTTCAGCACATAATACACGTTATTATATTAATTTATCAGAATAAAAAAATAAGACCACATGCAGTATGAAAAGGTGAAAATTTGTCGTGAGGTTTAAAAAAAAATATTAAAGTAATTTATTTTTTTAAGTTGTTATTGAGGAAACTTGTGGAACACCAATAATTATAAATTTGGTCACATATTCGTTGTAGGGTGCCGCGCGAAAATTATAATCCTTCACGGTGTCCACATACGTTATTGATGTGAAAAATACGCGATAATTTTGACGAGCGATAGTTTCTTCAAATTATAAATATACTACGATTAATTTAAAACTATTTATTTATTTGCATAATGTACACTCAGTTACAGGCTAGGCTAAAACATATGAGTACATGACCCTGTTAGGGCGCAGCAAGTAACTTATACCTAGATTAAATATTAGTAGTTAACATTACATTACATTACATTGCATACCTACTAGATAGTAATATCACAACATTAATTATTATTACTAATATTATAATCGCTTATTCTCTTATTTATTTATATTAATTAAAATAATTTGAACTGTATATCAACATTAATAAAATATTTTTATTATACGTAGATACACACACACACACACATTTATTATTTATGCTTTATTTTAGCTTCTTATTATCCATAAACTCTTTAATACTACAATAACTTTTTTCTATTATTAATGACTTAAGTCTAAATTTAAATATGCACAGTGTTTTTGTGGATCTTATTTGTTCAGGTAACTTATTATATATTTGGATGTTTCGGTATTCTGGGCTATTCTTGTACATCTCTAGTCTAGGTGCTGGTAGATTTAGTTTTGCGGCGCTCGTTCTTATCAAATTTAAAGAGTTGTATATTTTTTTTTTAACAAATGTGGCTATTTCCAGAATATAAATTGAGGGTAACGTTAGGATTTTTTCCTTGATGAAGTGGGGTTTGCAGCTATCTCTAGGTTTTATGTGATATATTATTCGTAGACATTTCTTTTGGGCAATAAATAGGCCTTTAGCATCTACACTGTGTCCCCACAGGATGATTCCGTAACGTAGCCATGCGTAGGCATTTAATTTTGTCTACGTGTTTTTTTCCAATTTAAATGAGTATCCAGTGTAATACCTAATAGATTAAATTCATCGACTTCTTCAATTTTGATATTATTGGTTATGGTTTTTAAGTTATTTTTTTGCTTTTGGTAGGGTTTGAATTGTATTATTTTGGTTTTCTTATTGTTTACTTCTAGATTATGGCTCTGTAACCAGGATTTTATTTGATTAAATGTTTTAATTATATGAGTATTATGTTCTGAGCTGTTTATAGGGCTTTTAAAGAGTATGGAGATATCATCAGCGAATAACACACATAGATGATCGCATATTTTTGCAAGTCATTTATGTATATACTACTTACTTCTTAAGTAACTACTTAGATAATAAACGTGGTTGGAAAAATATGGGTATTTGCCTTGGGTTGGTACGCTCATGATGAGCTTCAATTAGTGCGCCGACAGGAAACTGATGAAACGCAGTTCAACTGGTCGGATCCTCACGCGGAAATCACCTGGGTAGCTTCACAGGCACCGGGGTGACTGCACGACCCGTGCACGTCGCAGTCGAACTCCACTTTGTGAGGCCAACCGAGAGGACCACTTGGCCGGTAATGTAACGCCTCTGTATGTTAAGGGTAACACCAAAATTGGCCTTTAACTGGTCTTATACCTAATGACAACAACAATAAACAGGTTTTAGACTAGAAAAGACTAATATTTATGCTGAGGACAGAGTAACGAGCCTTTGTATGAAATACAATTATCATAAAAAAAAAACACGCACGCAGGATTAACACACTGCAGAATTAAATCGGGTAACGGAGACGATAAAATTATCAAAATAATCATTTTAATAGCATACCGATCAATATTGTGGAATATGGCATTAACACCTTAAAAATTATGATATTTCACTGAATCCAAATTTTGGTGCCTTGACCGCAACAATAAATTCTCTAATCTCAAAATTTTGACAATGTTTTTAGAAAGACAATCATATTTACAGTTGGAGAACTGACCGGTGCGTACATCGATGTATGGGACATGGCTTTCAACTACAATGTTAAGTTTGTTTTTGGGAGAAATTCATCCCAACTACGGAACCCTTCATTGTGCATGGTTAGACACGCACAAAGGCCGGTTTTTTTTTATTTCAACGTTTTAGGGCATTCTACGACTAGAGCCAGTTTATCAGACTTCCGCAATTTGTCATGATTGTATCATTGGAATCTGTCAGTTGAATTTACTTAAACCGGAAGGCAACAATTTGACAATCGACGATTTTACAAGTTTTTTCGTAGTTTCAGTGCTTTATAAAATAGCACCTGTCGTGAAAATGTAACAATTTAGAAAGAATAAAGAAAAGAGAAAGAATAAACAAAAGATGCAAATAACAAAATAAAAAGTGAAAATAATGTTTTGACAACAATAGTGATAAAATAAATTATTTAAAAACAAAAATCCCGACTGCAAAACACATAACTGAAAAGGGAAAAACAAACATATAATCTATAGAATTTTGGCATCGCAGGCGGGTCAATCACAAGTTACACCATATTTCAGGTTATTCGTTTGTCCCCCGCCTGCAAGACCAACATTCTATAGATTAATAATGTACATAATTTAACCTGTCTGTAATATGACCAAATTTCTATAGATTAATTATATACATAATTCAAACTGCCTCAAATATACCCAAACCTACCCACTCCATGTTTATGGCACCAAGTAATGAAAATGACATAAAAAACATAATACAATCCCTAAAAAACACTAATAGTGTAGGACATGATGGTATATCCACAGAAATAATTAAATATGTATCGGACAGTATTAGTAGCCATATAAGTCACGTTATTAATTTATGCATAATACGAGGCACATATCCGGCAAATCCGCCGTAGTAAAACCTCTGCACAAAAAAAAATGACAGAAAACACGGAGTCTTAAAGACCTATTGCACTTGTGCCGATATTCTCGAAAATATTTGAAAAATACATATATGAACAAATTCATAATTATTTAGTTATACATAACACCTTGACTGAAGAACAAAAAGGCTTTAGAAAAGATAAATCTATTAACATGGCCATTTATGACTTCTTAAGTAAAGTAATTGCAAATGTTGACCAGAGAATACCTGTTTGTTCAATATATTGTGATATGACTCAAGCTTTTGATTACGTAGATCACAATATCTTGCTTGATAAATTAGAAGCTTACGGAATATGAGGAAATGTCCTGCAGTTACTCGGATCGTACCTAAAAAACCAAAAGCAATATGTACAAATTTCACGGGTAGATCCGACAACTAAATACGATATAGGTCACCTGATAGAGCAATCTCATATGGTGTACCACAAGGGAGCGTGCTTGGCCCCCCTCTATTTATACTATTTATAAATGACTTGTTGGGCAAGTCATTTATAAATTCACTTTGTCACTTTGGGAGTGACGAAACATCACATGACTCTTTTGGTGACGACAGTACAGTTACCATTGACTGTACAAACAAACAAAATTATAATAATGATGTAAGTAACTAATACTATTATTTCAATAATAAAATGGCTCGACAATAACAATCTCAAAATAAATATTGACAAAACCAAACTAATGGCCTTCAGTCAACGCAAAAATATAACAATGGATATTCACTATAATGATGACAAAATAAATCAAGTAAGTACTTCCAAATTCTTAGGCTTAACCATAGACCAACGATTGGATTGGAAAGCACACACAATAGAATTGGCAAAACGACTCAGCAAATCGACGTATGCTTTATATAAGCTCGCTCCAGTCATAGGAACGGACGCTATTGTTACAGCGTACCATGGAATGGCGGGTTCAATATTGAGATACGGAGTTATGTTTTGGGGGAACTCAGTCAATAATGAAATAATATTTAAATCCCAAAAAAAGTGTAATAGAGTAATGTTCGGTTTGAAATGCCCAGACACTTGTAAACCATATTTTATTCAATACAAAATACTGACACTGCCCTCTCTGTACATATTTGAGGTTGCGGTATTTGTGAAAACCAACCCAAAATTGTTTCCCAAGCTAGTTGACTCAAATAACCGGAGTCGACGACACGTGCATAAAAGCTCTGATGCATAAAAGTGTTTTCTGCATGGCACCAATAATATATGATAACCTACCAGATTCAATTAAAATCCTAAATGTTAATTTGTTTAAAAGGCATTTAAAAAACTTTCTCATAAGTAAATCGTACTATAATATCTCAGAGTTCCTTCCAGAAAAATCTGTGGAACCTAAGTGTCGATGTTGTTGCAATTTTAATTGGTACTCATTTTGTTTTAAGTTTTAATATTCCTGACATACTCTTTTGCAATAACATTTAAAATTAAAATATAATTGGTTATTTGACTTTTTGATAAAATAAATTATTTCTTTTTCTTATTTTTACGTATTTAAAGTGACATGCTTGTAATGTATCCATTGACATAGTTACAATTGTAGCCAGTGATTTGATGTTATTTTATGACATCTTCATCATCTTCTGTAAATTAGTGTTAACAATAATAATTTATTTTATTTCAAGCTTTTTAACTAAAAAGCTTAGTACTTAATTAGTAATTTTAAAATATATATAATAATAAAACTTTATTATTATATATATTTTATAATTACTAATTAAGTACTAGCTTTTATTTGATACCAATATTGTTGCAATTAATTAAAAAAAAACTTCCCCTCCTTTTTTTTGTATTTGCAGATGCAATTTATAAATATTATATAGCCTATGTCACTCCCACAATTAAGACGAATATAAGGACACCTTACACGTTAAAATCCATCAAGCCGTTTAGGCTACAGAGCGTGCCAAAGAAATAGACATACATACATACATACATACATACATACATACTCTCTAAAAACATTACCCTCCTGAGGCAGTCGGGTAAAAAGACCCTTCCCTTCCTTTTTTCGTATTTGCAGATGCGATTTATAAATATTATATAGCCTATGTCACTCCCACAATTAAGACGAATCTAAGGACACCTCATAAGCTTAAATTCATCAAGCCGTTTAGGCTATATAGCGTGCCAAAGAAATAGACATACATACATACATACATACATACATAAATACTCTCGAAAAACATTACCCTCCTGGGGCAGTCGGGTAAAAATAGGTGTGTGACTCACGGCTGCGCCAAAAACGTTGATTTCAGCATTATTGCCAGACAGATTTAGTCATTCTTTTACTATTTGTCAAATTCGTCGTATTGTTAATTATATTAGGGCTCAGGTACCATTTATCTGAATTCCAGAACTTTTGCCTTATTTAGTAGGTAAACTGAGACAATTAGTCAATCTACAAAACAACATAATTATTTAAATGACATTCTGGCAAATATCGTTTGCAGCTCACATACCTAACGATTAACCCGCAAAAATTTACTAATATTTCAGGAAACTTAATTCATTTTGTCTGAAACTCTCATCGTGGCATTTGTAATTAAACTGTATCTCAAATTCTTACTAACACCTACCCAGAATTTGATTTGAATAGCTAATATTGGACTTGTCCAAATGCACATTGACACGTTTCAGGAAACGGCTTTCACGTTTCAGCTTTATATTAACAGCGTTATACTAACAATAACACATACCATCACGCCTTGTTTCCCCGAAACAAGAGAGCAGAGTTGGGCAGAGGTGTATCTATAGTACACCCACATTCGCCAGTTATATTTAAGTCCCATGTAATAGGCGGCGAGCTTACCTTCAACCGGGCACAAATCCAGACTCCGGGCTGTTACTGAGAAATTCCAGATAGAAAAACCCAATAAAACTTTCCCTGACCCGGGAATTGAATCCAGGACCTCATGCTCAGCAGTAGGGCTTGCGACCACTAGACAAACGAGGCAGACACTAACAATATTATGGGCCAAATATGTCAAAAAAAATAAAAAAAAATATAAAAGCTTTGAAAACGCTTTACGTGCCCCTTATTACGATCTGCGACGAGCACTGTTAGTGCTGAGTTTCATTTTGGACCGATAAACTTATACCAAAAAGAAGTCGTGTGCTCGATGAGATGCAACTTCTCAGAAACGCAAAACACCGCTAACGTTAACTTATAAACAGAAGTCTTAAGTATCAACTTCCACGTTTTTAACTTCAAAACAGGCGGCCTTCCGTAGTTGGGAAGTTGGGATGAATTTATCCCAAAAACAAACTTAATATTGTAGTTCATTTCATTCATTTTTCATTTTATTTATTCATAAACAATTCACATTGTGTTGAATACAGGCAACATGCAATCTACATACAAATACAAAAACAAACAAAATAAATATATGAATTATTAAGTAATAATTCATAGATTTGTTTTGTAAAAACCAAAATAAATCTATGAATTATTAAAGCAAAGTTCAAATAAAGTGTCAAACAGTTTCAAATCTAATGTCAAACAGTTTTAAGTATAATTTCAAAGATATATTAAATGTTGGCAAATGATTCTAAATTATATAATGTCAATAGACTAAAACAGAAAAAAATAAAAATATATAATTCATTTATTATTGTCTGACATTAATTCCAATATATTATACAGATATTTTTCTAATAAAAAGGCCTTTAATTTTGCTTTAAACAAGTGGGTATTATAAATCAAGGTCTTTAGCTCAGAAGGCAACTTATTGAATATCGCTACAGCTTGATACTTCGAGCAATGTTCTACCATGTTCAATGTATGTGCTATTTGTTGTTTAAAATTTTTCTCCGCATGCTCTCTCTGATCTCACGTTCCTCTTGTGATTCAAACTTATGTAGATACTTGGCAAAATGAGTGGAAACACATTTTCTACCATACATCTATATGTATATGCCACGGTCAATTCTCCAACTGCAAATTTATGTTGGTCGACTGTAACTCGTTAACTTGTAAATCCCACTTAGCCGTGATAGTTTTCCTTCAATTTCATTATATGTACTACTGCCATGAATTTGTCACATCTCCATAAACAACCATTTAGCTGGCAGGGGGACACTTGACTCTAACAAAAATGTGCACTTTATTGCTTAATATTACGCAAGTGGATAATTGAATCGAAAAGTAGTGTTCACAGACCCGCAATATTTTTGAACGGCTATCCAACGATACCGCACACCATGGGGTAGATTAATTTGTATACCTATGCCAAATTACAGCTTTCTAGTACTAAGCGTCTCTGAGCTACAGTGGGGAAAGACAGACAGATAGACAGACAGACATGGTGAAACTATGTTTAAGGGTTCCTTGTTTACTACGGAACCCTAAAAATGACTAACTTTCATACAAATTTTCTTCCCCTAGAGGGGAAGAGAATTGGGGGGTGGTTTCTCTCTAGGAGATGGATTTTTAAAGATCTTTTTTCGTTATGAAACTCTTGCGCATAATTGTACGTAAGCTTCTAACCCAGCGTTTTAAACTATGCGTTGTCTGTCTGTGAATGAATGAATTCAAGATTTTAATTAAGTAGTTACATAGTATAATTAATCGACACAAAACGCTACCAAATGAGGTGGTTATGCTATTATTTGCATCGAGGACGAGTCCCAGGTACTTCATCGTCGACTCGACGCCGATAGAAACCCCTCCTACCGTTATTTGGGACCCCAACGGTGGCGCGTTCCGAGGACCATGAAAACACATGGCCTCAGACTTGTGCAGGGCCACCTCGAGTCCCAATTGCCGGATCCTTTCGACGATTGTCGCAACCCCGCGTGCCGCTAATTCGGCCGTCGCCTGGTGCGACCTCCCCTGCGCTAGGACCAACGTGTCGTCAGCGTAGCACACTACGCCGACGCCGCTAGGGAGGTCGGCGCGCAGCACCCAGTCGTATCCGATGTCCCACAGATGCGGCCCCAGGACCGATCCCTGTCGGACACCGCACGAGATCTCTTGCCGGTTCCACACTCCCTGGTGACCGGGGTAGATGACGACCCTGTCCGTCAAATAGGCCTCGACCACACGACAGAGGTAGGTCGGCATCCGGTGATACCGGAGTGCCTCCCTGATGCAACTCCAGGGCAGGGTATTGAAGGCATTGGCGATGTCTAGGGACACCGCCAAGACGACCCCACCCTGGGCAACAACATTCCCCGTCGTCAGGGCTCGCACACGCATGATGGCGTCCACCGTAGACTGCCCTCTGCGGAAACCAAACTGGCTCTCCGCCAAATCCGGCCCCACCCGAACCAGCTGGCCGCACCCGAACCAGCTGGCCGACGAGGCGGTCTGTAATGACTCTTTCAAAGAGCTTGCCCACCTCGTCGAGCGGCACGATGGGCCGATAAGCGGACGGAGAGTCCGCAGGGCGCCCTGCCTTCTTTATGAGAGGCTAGCTGGCTGACTTACAGTTGAGCCATACACCAGCTTCAGGCGTAATTAGTTTGTTTGAATGTTAAAATTCTGGGAAGTTCCTTCCTACGTTTCATGTGCCTGAACATTATATAACTAATAATTACATATATTCTTCTTAAACATCTTATAGTACATCGTAGATTATTCACTAAGGGGATAAAGCAGTGTCCTAAGTCACGGGCGCTATTTTGAATCCCGAACGCAACGAAGGATCCTAGGGCTTTCGAGCACAGTGAGGGAACTTTGAGTTAACGACTGAGCGAAGCAAGAGAGTTAAGACTAGAACTCTGAGTGGGGCGAGGGATTCAAGCTCGCCCAAGACGACGACACCTTTATTAAGGTAGAAAATACTCTACTTTTCGCACCTACTGCGAGGTAATAAGCCAATTCGATTAATATTTGTATTTTATAAAACTCCTTTTTCCCCACGGCTCAACTGCGAATACCCAACTGGGAATAGTTGAGTAGTGGTGTCCCCAATGCTCAGCCAAACTGTTTAGTTAGGAAGTTGAGCTAAACTGTAATTAAGCTATACCTAATAATGCGCAGTTTCGTAAACTAATTTATCTAAACTCATGCAACTTCATGAAATACACAATAATATAAATAATAGAGTCTGTCTAATGAAAGCCAAGAGTGAAAAAGAGCGGCCATAATACCAAAAAAAGTTAGGTCGTGTATCCCCGGATCAACTTGGAAAAAACGTATTTGATACTTGAATATTTTTATGCAGAATATTTATTTTTATTTTTACAGAATATTAGGAAAGCATAAAGCAAAAAATTGTGTAGATAATCTTTTATGATCATATGGTTGTAAGTCACATAGAAATTAATATTACACAATAATTTATATGTTAAGGCGCTGACAACACCCAATTCAACAAAATAGGCTTCTCTTAAGAAAAAAAAATTGCCAAATCTGTATAGTTTGTGATAGCGGAAAAAATATATGTTAATTTTGAACATATTTCCCAGAACTTGGTTGTTACCAAAACACGTTTTGAAAAAGAATCTCGATACAAACTAACGTTAAACTAACCTCTTACCTTGAGTTCTAATCCAAAATATCTGTATTAAATATCAACATACGTTACACATTTAATTAATAACAAGATCGTCTTATTTGAATGCAGAACTTGGTTGTTTTTTATTTTCGATTACTCAACCCAATTTTGAGTAAATAGATAATTGCTTCATATTTTGCAATAAATTACAAGCGTTGTGTCATCGCGCTTCTCTTTCTTTTCTATGAAATCTGACAGTGACCGCGGTTTAGGTGTTGTCAGCGTCTTAAATAATGTTGTACATATTTTTTTGAACATTTTCTATGCATTAATACTATGTTGTCTTCTAAAGTTTCCATATCAGAAAACCTAGGATTTTAAACTGGATTACATTCATAATAACAAAAGTATATACAAATATGTTTAATACAGAATAATTTTTAAAAATGTTGCGATTCATAATTGAATTCTGATTCGAGGAATTCAATGTCACCAAAGGAATTGTTACTGTCATCATCACTGACACTGTCATCGCGTACGTTAATGCTAAACGGTTCTATTTCATCCTCTAGTATAAAGTCTTTTTTATACTCATTTTCACCACGAACGATATGGTCTGTACATTTTTTGCATTAGTTTGGAGAAATACTAGAAAACGATTCTGTTATTAGCTTTCCATTTCTTTAGCTGGTACTCCTATATTTTTGCTGCGTTTAGCTAAACTCCATATCGCCTTGATTGAGTTCAGATCACAATGATATGGAGGTAGTTTCAAATCTTCATGGCCATTTTGTTTAAAAAGCTTTTCTATCGTAAATATGATGCCCGTTGGATTTGGGCATCATATTTACGACTAACGCTCTTACGCGCCACAGTAGCTGATCAGCTGTCGCGATGACATGCCACCATTACCGCCACAGATAATATAGAAACAGCGGTTGGTGAGTCTAAAATGCACGTTATTTATCAATTTTGGACTTGGCCGTAAAAAGAAAGCAATTGTTTTTATTGTTGTAATTATTTTTGTTTTATCTATTTAATTAATATAAATTATTGTTACTGTAACTTCTCTATTAAGTTGCGAAATTAAATAATTTGTTTGTCAATGGTGCCGATTCCCTTGTTCACAAACTAAACTAAATTTAAGTTTAGTGCATCTTTTTCTTTCTATTTAATTAAGAAAAGGACAGAAGATAAATTTTAGTTTACTCCTGTCAAATTATTCAGCGGTTGCCGTAAATTGACGTAATTTTAGTAGGCAAGTTTTTAATCACGTCTAAACTTGTATGGAGTAGTGACAGGCGCTGATTAATTTGACAGGACTAAACTTAAATTTATCTTCTGTCCTCTTCTTAATGAAATAGAAAGAAAGACATGCACTGAACTTAAATTTAGTTTAGTTTGTGAACAAGGGAATCGGCACCAATGGCAACTAAAACTTATGAAGTGAGAAGTATTGGATCGAGGTGTACATTCATATAAAAAGTTTTTTTTTTGTATAATTTTCCATACGATTTTCTTAGTTGAGGTTCCAAATTAAAATCACATTAATGACCAGCAGGTCATAACGAAATTCAGTACAATATAGCCCGGTTAGACCCTAAAGTCAAATTCTCTTGAGTAATCTGACATCTGCTAGTCGTCACTTTGTGTAATAAAATGGTCATATTTATTGTATTTATTGTATTCTAGACTTTTACACTTATTATTATACATTTATTTTATAATTATATAAATCGATTAAACTAAACGATCACCATTACAATAAATATGACCATTTTATTACACTAAGTGACAGCTAGCACATGTCAGGTCCAGTGAATTAATAATTCGACTTTAGGGCTTATAATAACTACAGGTTTCAACTGCAGGCATTTTCTATGCCTAAATGGAGACTCCTCGACGTGCCATGTAAGCCAAGTAAGATATATGAAATAAACTTATTTTTAATAAATGACTTGCTTTAAGTTATGTTTGCATGACAAATAATTTGACATTTGCGAGCAGGTAGTGTGAAAAATTAATTACTTCACTATCAGTCAACGCATAGCTTAAACTGCTGGGTCTTGGAGCGTGAAATTATGCACCCCATTTCAAGTTTTCAAGTTCCCTAACGAAAAAGGTGAAGTAAAATTGTTGAAAATTCATTCCCTAATAAGGCTAAACAAAGGAAGAAACTTTGTATAGAACTTTGTAATTTTTGCCGATGGAAAATCCGATCGGGCGGACCATCATCTGCCTAGCCTTTTCCCAACTACGTTAGAGTCGGCATCCAGTCTGACCGGATGCAGCTAAATACTAGTATTTTACATGGAGCGACTGCCCATGTAAAATACTAGTATTTTACATTACTGGGTGATACGATACCTCTTGGTAAGACTGGTTGTCAGAGTTTAGGGCACGAATGATAGCCAGGAATAACGGCTTCTGCCGGGGTCGCAGGAAAGTCCGAAAGGGATACCGTGGCCCCAGGCAAAACAGGCAACGGAAGGAATACGGTTGGGTTTTAGTCAGTAAGAGTCTGACAGTTCACAGAAGTTATTTGATAAATTCCCACCCAAAAAATGGACCAATTGCTTAGCGTGCTTTCCGAGCCACGGAGGGGTCTTGGTATGTAAAGATCCACGTTCCAACCGCGGCAAGCGTTGCTTAACCTGATCGATTGACCGGTGCGGCTGTTATTACTTACCCACAAACGCCCCGGAAAATAGCCAACGCACAATGGTCTATTACGATCTACAGCATTTTTCAGAAGAAGAAGTTCGAACCCAGGCAGTCTTTACTTTGTGTAAATTATTTCATCACCACTGCTCTTAAAACGGTGAAGGAAAACATCGTGAGGAAACCGGCATGAACTAGAACCAAAAATTCGAAGACATGTGACATCTACCAACCCGCACTGGGCCCGATTGGTGGATTACGGCCCACTCCCTCTCACACCCGGAGGACACGGTGGAACATACGGTGGAGGTCTGCCCGGCTTCGGCAGAGTACCACCGTGTCCTCGTGGAGTTGATCGGCGGCAGAGATCTTTCGCGTTCGGCCCTGGTTCAGGCAAAATCAAAATCAAAATCAAAATCAAAAGTCATTTATTCAAACTAGGCTGAAAATCAGCACTTTTCGAACGTCAAAGTTACATAAGACAGTCCCCCAAAAATGCCCGCCCGTCACCACTTCCTAGTGCTTTAGCTGGGAAGAAGAAGTGGTGGAACAAACTCCCCAGCAGCACGTCTGTCTGTTTATATAAACTTGATTCTATACAAATCGTATGCAAAGTAATTAACATTACGAAACACAAAACATTGGATTAAATTACACACTTGCCATACGTTATTTAGCACGCGCCAGTATTCCAAAAATCAATGAACAAACTGTACTCAAGCAAATAAAAATTACAACATAAAAAAACGTAAATAGAACTTAATACCTAAATAAAAGCCTCCAGGCATAAAGTGCGTGCCCGCTTACATAAGGCAATTGCTGTAGCTCGAAGTGAGAAATGATAAACTAGCCCCATCGAAGTAAAATAAGTGAACAATTACTAATAACAATTAAAACCATGATCAGCAAGACGTGGCCATGGTACGGAGCGAGAGGGCATGGGCAGCCGTCACCTCCTACTGCGAAGCAGTAATGCTCGCAAAGAAGGAGGCGGGACGGTTGAGGGAAAAGCAAATTTCGTGCCCTCTCGCCCCTAGCTGCCGCAGGAGACGCCCTGGGCGTCGGGAATCCCGGGCGTATTTCCGGCCACCGTAGGCGCGGGCTTGCGGACGGTGAGCAATGAGTAGCTCACCGTCCAGTAAGAACCAGGCCCGGGTCAACGGCGCGTCGTATTCCACGTGCGCCTCAAATTCGCGTCCACTAGGGCCGATGCCTGCCGAGGTCGCGGGAAGGTACTAATGGGTCACTGAGGCCCCTGGCAACACAGGCAACAGGAACGAATACGGGTGGGTTTTAGTCAGTAAGAGTCTGACACACCCTCCCGCTCCGGGCAAAGCGGGAGAAGTTATTTGATGATTTCCCATGCAAAAAAAAAACTCCCTCTCACAGAAAGGAGGCCTGTGTCCTAGCAGTGGAAACAATATAGGCTTATTATGCTGCTGCCTATCAGCATAATACACTCTTAATTATGACCACACCTATCTGATACATGCTGTATTTATATCTTTATTTTCCGAGTACAATAGTTTGGTCAAGAGCCATCGCAAGTTTCATAGAAAATACAGCTCCCAATTTGCGACACACTGGCTAGAGTTTAGTGCTTTGTTTGCATTGAACTAGAACATAATACGTATATGTCAGTCACATTACACCGAAACTAACGACGGTTAAACAGCGTGGTGTTGACAAAATACTATGAACGTAATAAGATACAAAAATATAATAGGACAGTTATAAGAAACAAAAATGCTGTTTATTCGTCTTTTGGATTTTATTTTCCGTACCTATACAACCGTTTGGTCGTAGAATACACTCTTGAAGGTTACGAGTATATTATGACAAATACTTCCAATAATGTGTGTTTTTTGTAAGTTGGATGCTTGTTTACATAAGTTTTGAAAAAGTTGTTGTGATGGTAAAGATAGTTCAGGAATTTTCTTAAAGAAAACGATTTGTATTTAAAACTAACTGAACAGCGACGCTTAATGGGAACTGTTGCTTGTGGTCAGCCAGTGTTGATTTATTTGATTTACATATTTACCAAAATAAATCTTTAATCGATTCTGTAATGATCGAAATATCGTAGGTACATACGGCTACACATTTCCAGTTCAAACTGATCTCGCATTTTATAGGATTTCCGTACAGTGCGAGATTAGCGTAAACTGGGAATGTATAGCTTGATGTGTAGCCGTGTGTACTTATTTAAAAGGAAAAACGGAAGCCTGCTTCCCTTACTACCCATTATGATTCTTACCTTTACTTCTTGTATGCGCTTTAACGGAGACGGACGTATAACCTATACATTTTAAAAAGCCCACAACTCGTTTTACTAAAGTGTTAAAACCTAGATTTCCTATAGGTTATGGGTCCAGGGTACGTTTAAACTGCAATGAAAGTGGTTAAAAATAAGTCCGTTACGGACTTTTTGAAATGGATAATTTTAAAACCAAACGCAATATCAAGCCATTCGATGGGGAAAAATATAGTGTTTGGAAGTTTAGAATACGGGCATTGTTACGTGAAATAGACGTGATAAAAGTTATTGACAACGACCCGATAATTCGATGCAGCTTGTGGGAGATAAATAATCGGAAAGTAAAAAGTGTTATCGTCGATTATTTATCGGATTCTTACCTCGGTTTTGCGAAGGAAAACCGTACAGCGAGATATTTTTTTAAAAGTTTGGATGCTTTGTATGAACGGAAAAGTATTGCTACTCAGTTGGCTTTAAAACTACAAGGTGACCTCATACTCATAAAACATTTTACGATTTTTGATGATTTGATCACCGAATTATTAGCCGCCAGGCGCCGGCACGAAGTTGGAATAAACCGAAAAAGTAGCTCATTTGTGGCTCACCCTACCCGCAACTTTATCGGAGGATAATTTAACGCTAGCATTCGTTAAAACAAGGCTTTTGGATTATGAAGTCAAGTTGAAAAATGAGTTCAGTGATACCAGCGTCAAAGTTTTGCAAGTTGAGCGGAAAAATGGACAGGAATTTCGGAAAAGAAAATTTGATAATTCTCAAAATAATAAAGGGAATAATAGCTACAACCAGAAGGATAACAAGCAGAAGAAGAAGTCTCAGTTCGTGAAGTATTGTCACTGTGGCCGCAAGGGGCATATAAAAAACGACTGCTTCTACTTCAAAAGAGCTCATCAGCAGCAGCAGAAAAATATGGAGAGGACAAGGACCGTCCAGGCAGTTGAGATCAGTGAACCATCCACGTCGAGTAATTTTTCTGGCTTTTATTATGGGAGACTATCAATCAGATGATGATGGAAGCAAAGTTACTTTCCTGTTGGATTCTGGAGCATCGGACCATATTATAAACAGGGAAGATCTTTTCATTAGTCACACACATTTCTATTGCTAAAAACGTGAATTTATTTAAGCTACCAAAAAGGGAACGATGTATATAACCAGAAACATGGGTATTCAAGGAGCTTTGGCGGACGTGCTCTTCTGTGTTGAGGTACCATACAACCTGCTGTCCGTATCGAAAATGCAACGTGCCGAGTTGACAGTCATTTTCGACCAGCAAGCCCAAATACGTAAGAATAATAAAACCATCATGCAAGGTATGTTGAAAAATATTTTAATCGCTGTAGACGTAATGGCATCTGTAAATAGGTGTCAATATGTTTCAAAAGTACATATGCAGTAATAAAAATATGTATAAATTATGGCATCAATGCTTTGGTCATATTAGTAAAAATAAATTCGTCGTAATTAAAAATAATAAAATGGTTGATGAAACCAGCTAAATCGAAACTGTAATACCAGAAGATGAGTTGTGTGAGGCCTGTTTAAATCGGAAACAGAGTCGACTTCCGTTCAATCAGGTCAAAGATAATAGTCATGTTAAACGGCCATTATTTATTGTGCACTAAGATGCTTGTGGACCTATTGCTTCCCCAACTAACGACAACAAAAAATACTTTTTGTTGATGAGCATACGCATTACTGTGTTGTGTAGCTATTAACCTATAAATCAGACGTGTTCGCTGCTTTTAATCATTTTGTGGCTAAAAGCGAGGCTAAGTTTATTTTAAAATTAGTCAACTTATACTGCGATAATGGTGGCGAATATCTATCGACTGAAATGAAAGGTTATTGCGTAGGTAGAGGGGTATCTTATCATTTAACAGTTCCGAGAACACCACAGTTAAATGGCGTTTCTGAACGTATGGTCAGAATTATTACTGAAAAAGCGGAAAGAACACGGGTGGGTTTTAGTCAGTAAGTCTGACACACCCTCCCGCTCCGCCCAGAGCGGGAGAAGTTATTTCATGATTTCCCAACAAAGAAAAAGGACGCATACAACTACGTTGCAACATAATTAACTTACAAATTATGAACCACAGAAGTTACGTATTTACCTCAATGATAAGCTTTTACCACTTCAACAGTTACATAAAAACTTGTTGGAAGAAAGTTTCACTTACATCTAGATAATCTTGAAGTCGTGTCAAATAATAACCTGCATAAACACCAGTTCTTGACTTGTAACCCGTGTCACTGGTTTAGAGAGAGTTAAAGCTGTAATTTACTTAACTGTGTAGATTTTAATAGGTTGTGATATAAGGATTTTTGATGACGCCGCGACACGATCGCACGACGTGGCGCTAGTAGGTAGAACAATATCTATGAAACTTCTTAGAAACTGTTCTACCAGAATCGCGTCGCACCGTCGCGTTGCGCCTCTTTGCTCGAACCTTTATTCATTTTTGCACACATTAGTGAAGTAAAATTGTAAATATTCAGGTTTTTTTGTATGTAAGTGGGTGTTAAAAACTGTGCCTCCCGTAAGGACTAAACATGTTGGTCTAAACAGTGACGTCATAAAAATATTTTTTTTTCCTTATGCCAAGGGGTATCCGAAAATACCCCATGCATGTTCCGCAGTTCCTCATAGTATTCGAGATATATTTTTTTTCTTTTTTTTCTTGAATATTGTATGGGAACGAAAACGTCACTGTTTGGACCATCCTGTACGGGTGGTATACATACTATGTAATCACAGCCGCCTATAGATGTCTTTCATATAAGACGACTCGCCGTTAATATCAGAGACCGAGCTGCGAGGCTGCTTTTTAACCAGAGATGTGCTACACTACGCTGCTATGGATGCGTTTTATATCCACCAGTTATATTCATTGTTCAACATAGCATAGCATGGGTAATACCGAATGGGGCCACCCGCAGAAAACTT
The DNA here is from genome assembly GCA_905333075.3 of Atethmia centrago. Lineage (NCBI taxonomy): Eukaryota > Metazoa > Arthropoda > Insecta > Lepidoptera > Noctuidae > Atethmia > Atethmia centrago. The sequence goes on along the minus strand of HG995386.1, from coordinate 10,669,673 downwards.
ATATTTGGCAATGAATTGGCCTCATATGTTCGTAATTACAAAAGGGAAGTGAAGATGTCGTAAGCACAAGTGTAGGGTTCAACTAGGGCCGATGCCTGCCGGGGTCGCGGGAAGGTACTAAAGGGTTACCGAGGCCCCTGGCAACACAGGCAACGGAAGGAACACGGGTGGGTTGTAATTAAGAGTCTGACACACCTTCCCGCTCCGCCCAGAGCGGGAGAAGTTATTTGATGATTTCCCACCCAATCAAAAAAAAAATTCTGCACGAGCCTTAAAGGTGAAATGTTCCATCTAGCCGTATTGATTTATGACGAATATGATTATGACTCAAATTGTGAAAGTCTGCTATAGAATGTCCATAGTTGCTTTTATTAAGAGGCTGACAACAGTTAAAGCGCGGTCACTTTCAGACTGCATAGAAAAGAAAGAGAAGCGCGATGACACGTCGGTGGTAGTTTATTGCAAAATATGAAGCAATCTATTTACAAAAAATCTATTGATTGAAAAAAAAAACTATTATGCTAATATGTTGCTTGTCGTGACAAAAAATCAGAATGATTGCTTGTACAAGTATCATATATTTTCTGATTTTGTTTACTGCAGTGGATCATGCACTTTTAGGCATTATAAAACTTTTATACAAAACTTGCGTTTAGCTCCTGTAGTCCACTTAAATTTTGTTTGATTTATATTATATTTCATTTTGTGTTTGGCCATTGCCAAACAATAAATTCATTTATTTCAGGTAATTTACACAAATGGGTGTGAAATAAATGAATTTATTTACTTAATACCTACATCGTGAGCACTGTCACTCCAAACCCTTAATTTCGACAATTACTCGTACAAGCAAGAAAGCTAAACGTCATCAAATAATCTTCGAAACTTGCTAACTACAAACAAAGGGTTCTTCATCATGTGTGTGGAAACTTAAACAATACTACATAAGTTATACTAAACTTATACTTATGTATAAAATACAAACAGTACAACTTTCACGCATTGCAGAGTGATTGATTTTGTGGTACTTTTCTGACATGGAGAGTTCCCAAAACTTTCTACGTCTCGTAACTGTGTTCATGAAAATACAGAAATGAAATGTAATGAAATGAAATTGTTTATTCTGTAAATAAGATATCAGAATCACCTTTACACGTCATATTAAAAAGTAAGCCGGATGGAGTCGACATTTCCTATCTGACTACCTACCTACCTAGAAGAAATGGCGAAATAAACTCAAGGGTCAAAGTCTCTTTTAAAGTCCAGACATAATTTTGGTCAGATTATGTGAGGACCATGTAGATCCATGTCTGAAATGGTCTTTTGAGGGAAGAACTACACAAAGAACAATGGTCACCGTGGACTAAGAAAAAATAGAAATTGGTCCCGTGATGAGACTGTCACCAATATGTAGTGCATTGTTAATGTAATTATTGGATACCATCAGTTTATTTTTAAAAGCAGGGAATATAGAGATAATCGTTTAAAAAAAAACTACTTTAATTAATAGAACGCAGTTTAAAATATCTAACTGTGAACGCATCCGTAATTACTTACGTTGCTAGAGAAGTCCAAACTTTTTCTTAAGCCTAAGTCGATTTTATTTTTTAACCGAATTTAAATCGCAGGCAATGTGAACCGTATAAACTCACGTTGATTATTAAACTACAGTCAGCCACTAATAGAAACTGATGTTACTTCGTGGTAAATAGCAATGAATTAAATAATAATCTAATAATTTAACGTCTAAGATCGATACTGCCATAAATCGATTGATTACGTCACTCCCTATTTTTGTTGACAAGTAAATAGAAATTAAAAAGTTTTCCGCAAACCGTTGTAGTTTGGGAGTAGTTTCGGCGACGATTTTGTGTTCTGTGCGATTTTCCTGTTTTTTATTTGAGATTTTGCTTTGCTTACGGACTCCGATTAGTTTTCTTCTCTTGTTGACTTGGCATTCGTCTAATGGACTTGGAATTGCATTACGTTTTGGATCTGATATTAGAAGTGCCAAAATGTCTTCACGCATTCTTTGTGTTAACTGTGGATTACGTGTAAACCGCATTGTGCGACACATTGTCCTAGAGCAAAACGTAAGAGTGATATCTTTTATTGCTGAAAGGATTTCCCCTCGTATCGTAAGTTTTTAGTTAATTTTCTTGTACCTTTTCACAACAGATTTTAGCCTACCTATTACCATTATATTTCAGTTGGTATTTGCAACTCGTTAACTTACTAGTTATACTGCCTTTAATCACTTATTTTTAGATTACAATAAATACTATTTGTTGAAGTTTTTTGGGTATTTAACAATAAGTTGATAAGTGACTCTTTGGTATGGGTTCTTCAGCAATTGTTTCATTTTACAGATTACGGAACATGATAACTTCTGCCAGGCCTGTTTAGATGTTATAATGATGAGGGTTAATCAAATTATCCATGAAGATATATCAAGCAATGACAACCAGCTTCCCGGAAGTAGTCATATTCAAGTATTGGGTCACTCTAAAGTATGCCTAATGTGTGGATGTTCAATCCTTCGAAGAAAGGCTGACCAAATATTACGCAGCAATCCCTCAGAACTGCAACAAATTATTGCTACCATTATAAAGAATTCTATTGAATCATAACAGGTAAGTCAGACCCTTTTATCATTAGCTTATATTTTCTATAGTAACGGAACTGTTAACCATGTATCTTGTTTATTTACGTTGATGTTCTCAATTATAAATCCTATCACAATTTTAAACTGTCCAATAATAATGAAAAATCAATAAGTTGTGCCTCATTTCTCACCAGTGATCAGGTTAAAAGTTAATTATGAATTTGTATTAAATGTGTTTACTAATTGGTTCTTTGTTTTTGTTTTAGTTAACTACCAGAGATAGAGTTTGTCATTCATGCTGTATGAAAGCAAGAAGAACTGCTCTGCGCATGCAGGTAGACCAAACAGAGAGGGAATCAGTACCGTCATCTTCAACAAGTATGGTAGTCGGAGACAGTGGCGTGCCTAGGGTTTCAAAATAACGCAAGCCCAATAAAATTTTAACCGATTTCAAAAAAAGAAAGTTCAGTTTTCGACTGAGTATGTAGGTACCTACGTATCTACGTATGTATCATCGCAATTTTCTCATAAACTACTGGTTAGGTACAATAAATTCTCTATCGAGCATTTTAGTAAGGCATTTTGGGCTTATATGAAGGTACCGCCACTGGTCGGAGAGCCTCGAGTAGAACAAAATATTGTGACACCTGAACAACCACCTACAGCGATTGAGCACTTAGCTTAGCAAATAGCTGAAAGTGAAGACATACCAGAACAAAGATCTGATGAAGTGGATATTGAGGTACCCAATCCCAGCGTATCATCAACTTCATCTGAATTGATTCCTAATGTGCCGTCAGTGGTTACACAAAATGTTCCTGCACAAGGTGTAACTATAACACTTGATAACTACAGACGAGCTCCCAATACTGCTGCTCAGTGCATATTTTCAAATTGCACCAATCGGGAGCTACATAGGATTTCTGATGATTTGCGTATCAAAGTAATTATTGATCATCATTTTTACTTGCCTGTACATGCCAGGGTCTGTACAGACCATTTAATGAGCAATATCTGGGACACTTTGTACAACTCGGCGAATAGTAATGCAGTGTTCACAGTGGAACAAGTTGAACATATGTTTTCTTTTATTAATTACAACAGTAATAATGTTATTGATTTTAATGATCCTTTGAACATAGATGATCATCTGTTTCAATACTGGCTTGGATTAACAAAAGAAAAATTCAGGAATTTACTGACTGAAGTTCCTCAAATTGAAGCTTTGCATCGAGGAGTAACCGGTGTAGTAGCATATTTAATGAAATTGAGAAATGGAGATTCAGATGAGAGGATAGCTAGCCTAATAGGTGTTCCTCGAAGATGGTTGAACAATATCAGAGAAAAACTTATCCAATATTTTGTCCCCATTAACTTGGGTATCGGACAAATAAGCAGACAAAATGTATTATCATGTTAAGTCTATGTGATGGTCACATTTTATATTGTTTTGGTCCATATAAAGCCACTACCTCAGATGCTGAAATAATGACCTCCTTATTTAACGATGAACACTTACCTCTGAGACAGTATTTCTGAGGAAACGATATTTTTATTCTAGACCGAGGTTTTCGTGACTGCATTAATTTATTGGAAGATTGTCATTATAGACCATATATGCCGGAATTACTCTTAGAGGGGGAAAGACACCACAGCACAAGCGAACCGATCTCGATGTGTAACATTATGCAGATGGGTGGTGGAAGTGGTTAACGGGCATTTTAAGCGTGATTTTAAATTATTTCGCCAAGAATTTTTCAAATCTTTACCTCACATGATGCAAGATTTTCAAATCGCAGCAGCACTATTAAACCGCTTTGGGGTGTGGCTAAAAAACCGCGATAATGCACCCCAAATATTAAGCAGCATTCACCAAAGAATGCATTTGCTCAATCATTTAGCTGACATAGTTGAAAGCAATAATTTAAATAGACGATCTTCCAATTTCGTGAATATGACTGCAGATAGGATAGATAATTTATTATTTCCACGTCTTGAATATGAAGACCTTATTTTATTCTCTCTTGGGACTTATCAACTTCGCCAAGCGCGTTCTTATTATGGAGAGCATGTAAGATTCCATGGGCAGACAGAATCGAAGTCTGTAGAGAAATACCGGATTCTCTGGATTTTTCGGACTCGGACATAAATGTAAATGAAGTCTCTATCATAAGAGGTAGAATAAAGTCAAGACATATTGGGAGGAAACAGTATTATGTATACATTTTAATTAATAATAATACATGTGGGGTATCGCTTTAGAGAATATTGCTGTAATTGTCTTGTTGGTCGACGCACACTTGGATGCTGTGCTCATGTCATGACCATAGTTTGGTATCTCGGCTGGGCCAGACATGAACAAAATGTAGCTGCTCCTGCTGCTTTCCTTGATGAGGTATTCATAAGAGAATTATAATAAAAAATATATAAAAGTCAATCTGTTTTTATTTGTCGTATTTTAAAATAATATCTAATCTTGCAAGTAGAGAGGGATATGTAGAGCTGTTTTCAGTCGTGTACGAGTAAAATAAACGTTTTTTTGTCCATGCCTATTATGATATCAACGAGTGAAAATTCAAAGTACTTATATTTAAATAAATAAATAGGTATGCACCGTATGTGGTACACCACAATTAGTTCCGATATTAGCCACACGCAGACTTATCGGGCGTCTGCCTACCTAACCCATCCATCTTTTCTTTGGCCTTCCTCTCCCTCTCCATCCAACTCTCTCTCTACATTCGACATTCATATCCATCACTCTTAGATAGTTGGACCAATATTGTTTTCACTCTTTCTAGGGGGTATGGTCAATTTCAGATAATGCTCCATTCTCTATGTGTAGACATAGAGAATAGACTTAACCTGAATGCCACAGATTATTAAAATATCAACATAACCTTAAAAAACATATTTCATAATTACTTGATTCTCCGACCTTATAAAGATATTTTGATGGCCGTACTAAGTTATATTTATATAGGCGAATGAAATGATATAATGTTTCATCAAGTTACGTTTTGTTAGATTTTACTAGTCCAAGCATGTTAGCCGAGTGACCATTGTTCTTTGAGTGGACCTGTCCAGTCAGTGCAAGCATTTGTCAGTATCTTATCACGTAGCTCAAGCTCAACGACTCGACGAACAATACCAAGGAAAGGACATTTGGGTAGGCCGCATAAAGTACTCAAAATATCATTAAAACTAACTGGAAGAAAAAAATATATAAAAAAGGCCAGACCAATTCCAAAGCAAACATCTTTCGTTAACTATTTTAACTTATTATTGTTATCTTATTTTTTTGTACTAAGACATATCAAAATAGAAAATATACGTTTGGTAAAACTCGCTTAACTTTAATTTGTCCAAATTTGCGCACTAGTTATTTCCTTCCTGTATAAACTCGAAAAGGAAACAATAACTCATAGTTGTTATGAGTTATTGTTAGTGTTGCTACTTGAGCAGTGGTGGCCCAGTAGTAACGACCGCGACTTACGAGTTGTAGGTCGAACCCTGACAGGCGCTTTACTTACTTTGTGTAAATTATTTCACCACCACTGCTCTCAAAACGGTGAAGAAAAACATCGTGAGGTAACCGGCATGTCCTAGATAGTTTGAACATGGCTGATTATGCTTAGAATACTTTGAATTTATAACTTGCGCGTCTTTGTTTGCAATGTCAATATCACGGTGGATGGTATCAATACCATATATACAATATTTTAGATGAAAAATAAAACTACTATTCTTCAAGTTTGCTGCTGTTTTATTGCAACTTTTATATTTACATTTTAAGCATTGTCTGATTAGTTCCTATTAATATCAAAAGATGTAATAATCAAACCTAAGACCGCGTGCACACAGACTTTTATCATCAATTTACTTTTAGAATACAAATTTATTAAAGCACGCCAAACATGAATAATTTATAATAATAATAGCTATTAATATATTAATAATAAATATTTTTAATAAATATTGATATATTTTTCGATCAAAATTGTTAAATACTATTCGTGTGCACGCAGGTCGAAAAAACACCAGGCCACACAGAAAGTATTGCGAATAATTTTTATGTATGAGAGATAATCTATTTGGAAAATATGATTATTTATAAGTAAAAATAGGTACGTTCTAATTTCAAAATTTCCCTCCACAATGTTTGCGAGCTAATTTAAATTATCTTGTCTCATTAAAAAATGGATTTGCGCCGGGAACATTTTCTCGCTATGATTTTTTACGATTTCAAGAGTTGCCTGAAACCAGGTGAATCGTATGATAGACTTCAAATGGCATTCATGGATGAAGGCCCTTCTAAGGCAACCGTGTATCGTTGGTATAACGAATTCAAGCGCGATCGACTATCTTTGGGGTATGAAGAAAGAAGTGGTCGCCCTTTGACGGCTGTTACGGAAGAAAACGTGCTAGCAGTGAAAAATTTAATCCATGACAATAGGCGAGTTACGTATCAAGAGACAGCACATACTGCAGGTTGGATCGGGAAGCCTTCAGGAAATTCTACACGTGCATCTTCGCGTGAGGAGGATAGTTTTACGCTGGATGCCGCACAACCTCACCGATGCGATGCTCACAAGCAGGCCCGGGTGAAATGGCGCCATGATATGATAGACAAATTTGAGGCAGGCTCGTCTCGGCGCGTTTACGACATCATTACAGTCTTGGATTTATCAATACCCAATGCCTTCGTACACTGCATTCAAAACAAGGGTCTTCCTGGACGGCACGCCGGTCAAACTCCTGGGTCACCCTCCTTACAGCCCTGACCTAGCACCGTGTGACTTCTTTTTATTCCCGAAAAAAAAAATCTGCTCAAAGGGATACAATTTTCGTCGCCGGAAGATGTCAGCGTTCGAGGAGGCTGTAAACGAAGTCTGCAGCGGACTGAAAAAAGTGTTTCGAAAACTGGTTCAGACGCATGAAACTTTTTAAAGAGGTGGAGAGTAATTTGAAAAATTTAATAAAAAAATAACGTATAGAACTTTTTTTTTAATTTTCGTTAAACTTTCTGATTGTCCCATGAATAATAAGCGTAGCAACAAACTGCCGAAGATTGCGGGGGTTTTCTATGAAAAATGCGGAAAGTCATTTCGGCGTAGCACGAACGTGAACGGAGTAAACATAACGTAAATTCAAAATACTCTTTTCAGACATAATATTTCATTAGTTTTAAGACTATTCATATAATCATTTATTACACTATTTACATATTGTTATAATTATTAGTGCTATAATATTATTCATAAATAATTATATTCTAGTCTCTGTGATAATATGGACTGTACATTGTAATGTGAAAACATTGTTTGATATAAATATTGATTATTATTATATCAAGATGCGTGATACTAATTGTACCTACTTGTTGCAAAAATGTTAACCAAAATGCTAAAGAATTGTTTTATTTTTTATTCAAAAATTATTCGAACTTACGTCACGCGTTCCTGCTACGGCAGGGTATGTATCATACACAGGTAATTTGAAATACAAAACATACATAAATACGTTGAACTTGTTATCGCGTAATTCTGGCAGATCGGTTGCTAAATTAAACACTATTTTCCGACATCGAGATCTCTACCACATTCAACTGTTTCAGACTAGCTCTTCGGATAGTTACATTTCTTCTTGCAAACCATACAAATGAAGGTTGGTTCTTCAGTGGTCGTAGCCATTGTAGTAGTTGTAGTAGAAGTCGTAGGCTTTGGCTTGCAGAATATGTAGTGGCCGTAGTGGAATGGGTACGGAGTGAACGTCGGGTCATCGTCGATCCAAACGTCAGGGCCAAATGAATATGTGTTGTCTTCGAGGTAGATAAGGGATGCATCTGTAATAGAAAAGAATAATCAGGTTTTTACCTAGCTAGCAGTTGTTTTATTAATGGTGGGTCAGTGGTAACGACCCCGACATGCGAGTCGTAGGTTCGAACTCAGGCAAGCACTTTACTTCGTGTTACTTATTTCGTCACCACTGCTCTCAAAACGGCGATGAAATACATCGTGAGGAAACCGCCATGTCCTAGAATCCACATTCGATGTGCGTGGTGGATTATGTATAGGACTCACGTGTCACAGAGGGGAGAACTGTGTCCCAGTAGTGGGAGCGTTATAGGCAAATTATATAGCATTTCTGTTCTGTAAAACTAACTATCGACAGATTAAACTTTGACAGTTCGACTCACAACCTTGCTTCACGATGGCAAACCCGCACAATATATCCCATTAATAATTCTGACTGTTCGGATTACTTTGGATACAGAACTGGGTTTAGTAGTTGTAAAGTTTGAGAGTATAAATACAAGGTGTCCCGTTAACAGTACAAAACGAGATTGTAGAAGACTCTTGGGTTTTCCGAAATACCCCATGTATGTTGAGCGATTATGTATAGTTTCGAAGAAAAGTTGTTCAAAGATAAACATGCGTATTATGTGTATGGGGTAGTCATAAATAGACCTCAATGGACACTAACGAGTCACTTGTAGTGTGGATTGTACCTACTGCTTTCGGAAGAACGTTGCATTAATGAGAACTGCCCGGGTCGAAGGCGCGTTGTGCCCGGGTCGACGGTGCGTTGTGTTCCACGCGCGCCTCAAAGAGATGTCGTCAGCACAAGTGTAGGCGTCCACTAGGGCCGATGCCTGCCGGGGTCGCGGGAAAGTTCGAAAGGGTTACCGAGGCCCCTGGCAACACAGGCAACGGAAGGAACACGGGTGGGTTTTAGTCAGTAAGAGGCTGACACACCCTCCCCAGAGCGGGAGAAGTTATTTGATAATATCCCACCCAATAAAAAAAAGAAACCTGAGAACTGCTATCATTTCGCTTGACTTTCATCCTTAGTCGCCACGATAGGCTTTGATCACATTCTTGTTACGAATAAAGAAGCTATTTAAAAAAGGATTTTGTTATTTTTAGAGCGCAGTACAGTAATCACTTTGAAAATAATAGCGTGATATTTCTTTATAGTGCGGAGTCGAGACCTTACTCATCGTTGTTCGCACCACATAGTGTTATAACCAGCCTTCCCAAACAGTTTCCTAGTACAAATTAAAGGGAACATGTTCAAAATTGCGTGATAACTAAGTCTTACCCTCGTCACTCCGGCGTTGCGAACAGTAGAGAGGGCACACTTTGAAACAGAAGAAAATTGGCTTTTCTGAAACGAAAATGGAAGTTCTTATAGTGATCCTTATTTAGGCTGACATGCACGTCTACTTAGGCTAGGAACTCACGGAACGATTTTCACCCGCAGCCGCCGCGGTGGCGGAACAGCTGTTTCTTTTTCTAAACGGTTTGTGCGGTTACGCATTCGTCGCGGTTGCGATCACCGCCCGCAAACTTGGCGGGCGATGATCGCTAGACGGGCGGTTAACGATCAGTTGAAGTCCAAACCGCCATGGACACACCAGAAACGAGCTGTTGTGTTATACTTATTTCACAGAAGAATTAAAAAAAGAAGGCCCAAAAGGTTCTGGGTGCATCCACTGATACAGGATGGATATCGCTAAGGATTATTTGTTACTCTTATAAGTGTCTTAAAGAAGGACGAAGAAAAAATCTTTAATTAATTCCGAATGTCTGTATTTAGTTATTTAGAACTTTTAAGAAAAATGGAAACTGTTCTTCAAAAACAACATACTAATATGCGAGATCCTATATCACGGGAGGAAATGTTGGCAGTAACATTAAGGATGTATGTTTATTTTAATAAAACTAGTGGTAATGTTGAAATTATTATATTTCTTTATTCAAAATACACATATCTGACAAATTAGACAAATTAGTATTGCCTGAAGACACTGATGGAAGATTTTGTGGATTTTGGGTATTGCTTTCAGGAGTAGACTGGTAAGAAGAGGTACGATAGCCGCAACAGTTTATTACTGATATTTCTTGACTGTAATTATATGTTTTATATATATTTATTTTTGTTTCTCAGAATGTTTTATTAGGTGGCCCGTATAATCTTTATTCCTTAGAACTTGTCGTAAGTTTCTGTTTGCCATCCTAAGTTAATACTGAAAAGTTACTTGTATTTTTTTTTTAAAACTTTGCGCCATACTAGGAATTTCTTCCTGTATCGTGGGTGCGTTTACAAACATAGAAACTCACAAACGCAAACACCCAGACCAGGAACAATTACTTGCAGATCATACAAATATTTGTTCCGTGCGGGGATCGAACGCGCGACACGCTGCGCAGCAGTCGATCGCTCAGCCATTACGCCAACCGTGTCGTATTGTTTGTGGAATTCTCAACACTCACTGAAGATTCTATTAGGTACAAAACTTTGATATTTATTGCAGCTACACTACTTTGTTTATCTATTGTATAATATTGATTTTTACATTTAAAAAAAAAACAAATAAATGATGTATATTGATAAAATGAAAATGCTGGAAGATTATTATCAAGATTATTAATAATTTGTAAAACTACTATTTGAAGTTTTCTTGTTTTTGCATCATCAAAATGCCATTGACATTGTCCACTTTGTAAAATACGCTTCTCTTAAGAATAAAAATTGTCAAATCTGTATAGTTTGTGGTAGCGGAAAAAATATATGTTAATTATGAACATATTTTCCAGAACTTGGTTGTTACCAAAACAAGTTTTGAAAAAAAATCTCCATACAAACTAACGTTAAACTAACCTCTTGCCTTGAGTTTTAATCCAAAATATCTGCATTCAATATCAACATACGTTATGTATTTAATTAATAACAAGAACGTTTTATTTGAATGCAGAACTAAGTTTTTTTTATTTACGATTACTCAACTCAATTTTGAGTAAATAGATAATTGCTTCATATTTTGCAATAAATTACAAGCGTTGTGTCATCGCGCTTCTCTTTTTTTTTCTATGCAATCTGACAGTGACCGCGGTTTAGGTGTTGTCAGCGTCTTAAGACTTGTTTTGCTTACTTATTTTTTTTTTTATAAAACACATTTTTATTTATACATTTTGTAATTATTCTGACTCATCAGTTAATAATATGTTGTCTAGGAACTGGGCAGGTATATTATCGTGGTACCTTGCTCAGCTTAAAAACAAATTATAGTCTGTCACTGTTCTTCGGCCCACTATGCAGCTGCAGCAATACTGCTTCATTGAATTTCGTCCCTGACTGTAATTTTCATTTTCATGTAATATATAGACAAAATACACTTTTCTACTTATATGCCTACTTTGACTACTTTGGCTTACAACAGATTCCACTTCCACAAGTTTGAGGGTATGCCATCTTCATGCGTGATATCAGTACAACAATTCTTATATCGGATCTGTAACACAGTTTCCACCAGAGGCAGGAGTTGAAGCGAAAGTGCCTCGTTCGTATCCGTACGATTCAGGTCGGCGAGTTCGATATACATACCTATTCAAGCTGGGGTCAACGCTGTGTCCGTGTTCATAAGCGTGCCAAGGTCGACGGGAGAAGGGGTATCAGTGTCCATTGTCAAAACCAAAACAATACTTGAAAACGAATCACAGTAAAACGAGGAAAACAATATTCACGACAACAAACAACAGTACTGCCAAGAAACAAAGTGAATAACGAGTGACTTGAAGTGACAACTGACATTGACATAACTTTTTTTTTAATTAATCGATTTATTCATTGGAAAATCGGAATTCATCGACCAATTTCAATTCTTTTAAATACTTTTGTTTTCCAGATGTACAGATAAAACATGTTCAAAATAATGTAAGTAATTACAAATAACAGCTTTAATTGGCTGTAAACTCTAGACTCATAAATGAATAAGGAGGACTTAGTTGAACTTCAAAAATAACAATTATAATCGATTTGTAAATAATTATTTTAAAATATATGATTTTATTGTTGGCATGACTATGAATTAATGAATGTCAATATGTCGAAGAATAAAACAATTTCAGTACTTATTAATTGGTCAAGGACAGCTAATGAGACACAATTGATTTTCTATTGTTTGACTCCGAATCGGTGTCGCGCGAGGCTTAACAGGTTACCATGTCACGGGCGCGACAGGCATATTGCTGCCTGTCGCACCCGCGATATCGCCCTAGTCTGCAGGAGCCTTAACAATAAAATAAACCACAAAGGCTAACTTTTAATAGCAAAGTCTTGGAATAAACTTTGATATATCTAGTGTAAATTTTTGATTGCTACATTTTCAAGTAATTATTTTTAATGAAGACTTAAACAAAACATTCTAAGAATGCTTAAGAAAGACCTAATAATATGTTAATTATTATAATTACTGGGAGATTGACAAAGCTTTGCGTATAATATTCGAAGAATTATTTAAGAAAATTAGAAAATCGACAGTTGATTCCAAAAACAAAGTCTAACCAAATCAAAGGTATCACGATTTCAGAAAAAGTGAAACACGGAGCTCATCCAAAACCTTTTTTTCCGCGGGAAAATCCCCATGGGTACCCTCCATCTGAGAAGAATGGAGGGTTATGTCAGACTCCTACTGACTAAAACCCCACAGTTCCTTCTAGTACCATGAGTCGCCGGTCCGGGAGCTTGTACATTTGTCGCACCCCCAACTGGTTGATACCAGACTGGTTGATACGGGCTGATGCCCGTCTTAGAACCTAAGTTTATAGACATCTCATCATAAATGATCAACCAAACAAAATAGTTACACTAACCATGTAAAGCTACGTATCCTAGAAGAGCGATGGTCGCCACATAGCGGCTGCAATTTACCGGCGAATGACGTCACTGAAACGTTTATGAAAATAAGTTGGTGTGTTTCCTAGAAAGCGTTTTTGACACCGTACAGTCAAACCTCGCTGCCCAAAGATTTATAGATTTGCCCTCACCGTACTTAGTCACGCGAAAAAGTGTCCATACTGTGAAGAGTGAGCTCAGACATTATTGAATTATCTTTCCATCTCAAGTCAAGTCACCGCGTCATCGTGTGTCAGAGGTGTCAAAACGTAACAGAAATGCGACTATCTTTCGACGCGGTAGTGCGAATCTGACGATTTACATCTTTGACCCGGCTATCACTTTCATGACAGCCGTCACTGCGGCCGTTATGTGCGGCCACCGATCTTCTAGGTAACCGTAGCTTAACATGACGTCATGGTCATCTTTTACGACCTCCATATTTTGTGAAAATTATAAAGAACACGTGAATCAAGTGCCTACCCGTGTAAACCGCGCGCGACTGCTAGTCACCGTCTGATGTCAAGATTGGCGGACTGAGTTAGCTTGGCCTCTGTCTACCTTCCCCGTCACACTGCTCACAAACCTCAGGCGGTGACTAGCGACTAGCGACTGACTAGCGCGTGTACTATAACATAAAGTGAATGAAAGACGATTTCTTAATTTTACCATTACTAGCAGATTAAGTTATGATTAAGTTGCTTCATTGCAATGTAAATAAAGTATCTCCAACTATGATTCTTTAAGAAAAGAAAAAAAATATCGAAACGTGGTCGTGGTCAGAACCATGGGTTGGAACCACAAGTACTAGGTATCTTATAATTATCAAAATTCAAATCTGTATCCAAGTCGTAATACTTGTGTCTGCTATCTTTTATGGGTTATTCTTTTTTCTTATTCCTTTGTATTATTATTATTATTAATTGGTTATGTAATGCACTGTTTCCTTTGTATGATTTATTTTAATATTTTTACCTTGTCAGACTTACTGTACTATATAGGTACTATAATTTGAAGCGCACACTTGTACTTGTCGCTATTTTATGTAAACTTGCATGTAATTGTGCAGCCTCTGTTGGAATTCCAATTAATAAAAAATAAAGCATCAATTTAAAACAAACCAATTACAGGAACTTTTGAATTGTCAAGGGGTCGGTCAGTCAGAAAGATGAAGCTAGTTGCCTAGTAGGTTCCTATGGAGAAGAACGGGCACGAAACTCCCAACACCACTCCTCTGAAAGTAGTCCGCTGTAAGAGTCGTCCCGACTTATAGCAATATTGCAGGAGCCCATAACAATCTATGTAATATAAATAGTATCGAACAAAGTTGCTTTTCGTGTCTGTTTGTAAGACTGCGTTATTCTTCTAAATTACGAAACCGATTAAAGCTTGTGCAGACTGGGGCGATATCGGGGACGCGACAGTCATATTGCTGCCTGTCGCGCTTGCGATATCGTGCTAGTTTGCACGAGCCTTTATGATCATTAAGATAATTTATTCCAGAAGATTTATGAGCGTATTTCATTAACATTTCAATCTGCACCTGACCTTAAACCAACCAACCAAATAAATGTCACATTCTGCAATGTGCATAGACAACATGACCAAAATAATCGTAAATACAAAGCAGAAATATGGGATCTAGGTATATGGGTTCATACGTGCCAAGAAATGAAAACCGTGTAGTTTAAGTTACTGAGAAAAATACTGGTACAAATGCAACGTAATATAAATTATTACATCTACATAATGCTTTTAAAATATATTTCTCAAATAAAGTTCCACGATGTGTATCATATGGATGCCATTACAGCTTACGAAGAATTTATTAACTAATTTAATTGAACAGGTAAGTACATCACGTAATGAAGCTGTTTTTGAAACTAGAAAATATTATACGAACACATCAAAAAACAAAGTAAGAATTTTTACATTATAGCATTATAATTTTGCAGCAATGTGTACTTATTAACTACTTATTCCATTTGAAAAGATTAAAAAGCATTAAGTATAAAAAACCGGCCAAGTCAACGTCACGGTCAATTCTCCAACTGCAAATGTAAGTTGGACGAATATTACTCGATAACTTGTAAAGTATACTTAGCTGTGTTCGTTTCGTTTTGTGTTTTCCTTTTAACTTCGACTCTGAGCTAGGCCGCGGACAGACAGACGGACATGGGGAAACTATAAGGGTTCCTTATTGATTATTGATTACGGAAACCTAAAAAGATACATAATGTAAAACCAAAGTCATCATAATCTCTAGTAAACATAAACGCAAAATGTACCTTCAAAAGAAATGTAGTAAGTAGGTATCAGGAACATAAAATAAAATATATTTGCTGTTGTAAAATCATAAAGCATGTAATAAGACAATAAAAAAATCGAATGCAAAATCCATCTCATGCAGTACCAATAAAACTAAAGTCACATGGCCATTAATTAAACGACAAACCCAAATTACAAACCCTGAAACCCACAACAGACTACATACTGCAAAATAATAAAGTAATAAAATTTTTAATAAAATAATTAATCACCTTTGCGTAATGTATGCTGTTATTGCAACTATATTTATTTCAAATGAATATTTTAAGGATTTTAATCATGAAAGTGAAATAAACACCATATTAACAACAGTTAACTGTTTCTTGAGTCAATTAATTTAAAAGTTAACGTTTTCAAAACCAAATAACCAAATTACAAGATGATTATTAACATTATCTAAATTAAATAAAAACTAAGTTAAGCCTAAAAAAGGCCCCCGGGGCATTGTACCGAGGATGCTGGCGGCATTTCCTCGCTGAATTGCAATGGTGATGCGTTGCGCGAGAAAGCCGCCAGCTTTTCGGTCACCAGTTACATCAACTAGATGTTTCGCGATTTCCGCAAATAACTTATGCGCACTGGGACCCCACGGACCGAGGGTCTCGACGCCAAAGGGCACAAAGTTGTACTCTCTGCCAAATTAATTCAATTTAGAAATTACATAAGTAAATTTGCTAAACTGAATATAACCCTGACTGATACAGCGACTGAAGAAGTAAAAGATACACATTTCCAAGGAGTTACAATGGATCAACACTTAAACTGGACATATTAAAACGATTAATAAAAAGTATCCAGTGACTGACGCATTGTTAATCCTGGCAGAAACTACAAATACAAGTGTTACTAGAAATGCTTAATGCTAAAATGTTTATCCACTGTTAACTCATGGTATCATATACTGAGGAAATTCGACAAACCTACAATTTACTTTTATTTAAAGTTTGTGGAATTGAACATTAGGATCATGGCACTGAGGAATTTAGCCTAATATCATATTAGGCTAAATTATATGACATGGTTACTTTTATAAGAAACATACTCGGGTGTCTTAATAATTAATTTCTCTGACTTTACATCGGTGTACCTGAGATGCACACCGATAGGTATATGAGTAGATATTTCCATTATTTTATATTGACAATGACGTAACTTGTACACCGCATTTTAGGACCCTAAATCCCCAGTGTCAAGATCGCCTTTAGCCGAATAGCCTTTGCATTCAAAATTCATTTTCGCAAGGTAGTGTTGTCAGGTGTTTGCTATTTCGGACACGGCAGCTTCGGGAGGTTCCTGTGTCGGATAAGGCGGGAGGAAACGTCCGGGTGTCACCACTGTGTGGATCGCCCGGAGGACACGGTGGAGCATACGGTGGAGGTCTGCCCGGCTTGAGCAGAGCACCGCCGTGTCCTCGTGGAGGCGATCGGCGGCAGAGACCTCTCGCGTCCGGCCCTGGTTCAGGCCATGGTACGGAGCGAGAGGGCATGGGCAGCCGTCACCTCCTTCTGCGAAGCAGTAATGCTCGCGAAGGAGGAGGCGGGACGGTTGAGGGAAAGGCACGTTTCGCGCCCTCTCGCCCCTAGCCGCCGCAGGAGACGCCCTGGGCGTCGGGAATCTCGGGCGGATTTCCAGCCACCGTAGGCGCGGGTTTGCGGACGGTGAGCAATGGGTAGCTCACCGTCCGGTAAGGACCAGGCCCGGGTCGACGGCGCGTCGTATTCCACGCGCGCCTCAAAGAGATGTCAGCACAAATGTAGGGGTCCACTAGGGCCGATGCCTGCCGGGGTCGCGGGAAGGTACTTGTGGGTCACCGAGTCCCCTGGCAACACAGGCAACAGGAAGAGGAATATGGGTGGGTTTTAGTCAGTAAGAGTCTGACACGCCCTCCCGCTCCGCCCAGAGCGGGAGAAGTTATTTGATGATTTCCCACCCTCAAAAAAAAAAAAGGTGTTTGCTATTTTAATTTGTATCAACGACCTCCCTAAAATCATAACGGAGTACTGCGTACTGTTTGCCGATGATCTATATATTACTATAACGTTAAATGTACAAAATTCGATGAAAGACCACAATATAGAAATAAAGTACTCGAAAACTAAAATTATATGTACAATTCAGGGCTTACCAAAAAAATCCCTTGACTATATATAAATTTTACGTTTGACGGGATCAAATTGGAATGTGTAGATACTTTTACTTCGTTTGGTCTAGACTTAGATATCCACGTGACTCGGAAAACGCATATACCTACAAAAAAATATATCAAAACTATCTAGTGTCTTAGGTGCATTACGTGAGCTCAAAAAACTACA
Source organism: Atethmia centrago (assembly GCA_905333075.3). NCBI lineage: Eukaryota > Metazoa > Arthropoda > Insecta > Lepidoptera > Noctuidae > Atethmia > Atethmia centrago. Next base: position 10,651,748 of record HG995386.1, on the reverse strand, counting down.
AATTATTTGGGGAAATAGTGTAGATAGCAACGATTTTTTATCCTACAGAAAAATGTATCAGGATAATGGTTCATATTGACAATGACGTAAATTGTAGACCATATTTTAAGACCCTAGACATTCTAACTTTGACAACAATTTGTATTCTAAAAATAAGTAAATTCGTTAGAGAATATTTGGATATTTTCTAACGAATTTACTGATATTTAATAATTCTGTTTGTTTTTTAATAGTTCTGTTTTTTTCTGTAACTTTAGGGTAGAAGTTTGGACTTCTACCTTAAAATTACAGACGATACTATATGCAAACAGGCTCGTAATACCACAAGGCTAAAATTACACAATTACAGTCCTCATGTAGCATCAATTAATATATATATAATAAAATACCTAACGACATAATAATGGATCCAAATTATAAAATATTTATTAAACGACTCAGAAAACTGGTCGATAAATGCTATTATACACTGAATTGTTTTTTTAAAGATGACATCAACGTTGAATGACTTTCACCATTTATTTTTTTTTTTTAATTTTGGAGTTTAATTCTTTTTATTTTATTTTCATTATTTAATTTAATATTTTAATATTCATTTAATATGTAACATTAGCATTTTTATGAATTGAATATTGAATTATGCCAATTATTGTTATTTAAATGTATCTAGTTCAATATTTTGATTTGTTAATGGTATAATTTGTAATGACGTACCAGGCTACTCAGAAAGTATTGCGAAAAAAGTTTTTATGTATTAGAGACTGGCCAGTTATAATTTCTTTTGAAAATAATGTTTATTTTTAAGTATAATAGTGTAATGTAAAATAGGTACGTTCCAGTTTCAAAATTTCCCTCCACATTGTTTGCGAGCTAATTTAAATTATCGTGTCTCATTAAAAAATGGATCTGCGCCGGGAAAATTTTCACGCTATGATTTTTTACGATATCAAGTGTCGCCTGAAACCGGACGAATCATACGATAGACTTCAAATGGCATTCATGGATGAAGGCCCTTCTAAGGCAACCGTGTATCGTTGGTATAACGAACTGAAGCGCGGTCCACTAACTTTGGGGGATGAAGAAAGAAGTGGTCGCCCATTGACGGCTGTTACGGAAGAAAACGTGCTAGCAGTGAAAAATGTAATCCATGAAAATAGGCGAGTTACATATCAAGAGATTTAGCATATACTGCAGGTTGGATTGGGAAGCCTTCACGAAATTCTACGAGTACACGTGCATCTTCGCGTGAGGAGGATAGTTTCACGCTGGGTGCCGCACAACCTCACCGATGCTCAGAAGCAGGCCCGGGTGGAATGGTGCCGTGATATGATAAACAAATTTGAAGCAGGCTCGTCTCGGCGTGTTTACGACATCATTACAGGTGATGAGTCTTGGATTTATCAATACGGTCTAGAAACGAAACGCCAGTCGACGGTTTGGGTGTTTAAAAACAAATCAACGCCTACCAAACTGAAGCGATCTAGAAACGGGGGAAGATTTTGGTCGCGAGGTTTTTCAATTTGACTGACTATTTGGTGTCAAAGATGCATCAACGCTGAATGGTATACTAAAAAATTCTTGGAGGAAGTTTTCTCTGCTGTGCGCAACAAGCGACTAAACACATGGCTCCACGGGCTACTGCTCCACCACGACAACGCGCCTTAGCACACCGCGCTCAAAACGAGGTACTTCATGAACAGCACACCGGTCAAACTCCTGGGTCACCCTCCTTACAGCCCTGACCTAGCACCGTGTGACTTCTTTTTATTCCCGAAAATAAAAAATCAGCTGAAAGGGATACAATTTTCGTCGCCAGAAGATGCGCTGTCAGCGTTCGAGCAGACTGTAAACGAGGTGTCTGCGGTGGACTGACAAAAGGGGTTCGAAAACTGGTTCAGACGCATGAAACTTTGTATAGAGGCTAGTGGAGAGTACTTTGAAAATATTTAATAAAAAATATTTGCGTACACATTTATTTTTTAAGTTTCGCAAAACTTTCTGAGTGTCCCACGTATATCACTAAAATGTGATAATATGTTATTGCATTTTAGTGATATAACAATAATTGCATAATCAGCCTATCATGTTCCCACTGCTGGAATACAGGCCTCCTCTCGGTGAGAGGGAGTGGGCCGTAATCCACCACGCGGGTCTAGTGCGAGTTGGTAGATGTGATAATAATATTATTTATTTAAATTGATTACTTTTCTAATAATAACTGAATATATTCTATTTTTTTTAATAATGGCGTACGTACAATCATTTTACAATGGTTTTAAAGCATGCTATTTTCATATTGCATTAAATTGTTGTGCTCGACAGGGTCCATGTGAACTTTGTAACTATTATTAAGATCTTCTACACATATGCGATAATAAACAATAAAGAATTTGAATTGAATTGAATGCTCCAGAAAAAATGTCTTAGGACAATTAACACAATATAGTACCGAATCGTTGAGAGATTTTTTCAGAACAGAGGGCTTTTTAACACTGACTGGCTTTTTTATCCTTGACTTATTTTTATTTATTCAAAATTATATGCGATATTTTAATTTTTAATCTGATACTAAGAGAAACGTTCATAAACAATATAAATATGTCATTAATTTACGTATTATTAACAAAATGTTACTCGTATACCTGTTAAGCCATAGTAGGGGTCCACTAGGGCCGATGCCTGCCGGGGTCGCGGGAAGGTACTTATGAGTCACCGAGGCCCCCGCAACACAGGCAACAGGAAGGAATACGGGTGGGTTTTAGTCAGTAAGAGTCTGACACACCCTCCCGCTCCGCCCAGAGCGGGAGAAGTTATTTGATGATTTCCCACCCCCAAAAAAAAAATTAAAATACCTGTTAAGCCCCGCGCGACACCGGAGTCAAACAATAGAAAATCAATTTTGTCTCACTGGCTATCCTTGACCAATTAATTATAAAAGTACCTATGTGATGTGCGTGCATACAATCAAAAACGCCCGTGTTTTATAATATGCATGAATTTTTGGGAAAATATTATGTTAGGATGTAATATATAACTCTTTTTAATACTATTGCATATCCGACATGGGAACACTGTTGAAACTAAAAATAGTATGTTTAAAAACATACTTTCGAATAAGAACAAATGTAAACAGTTATGCATCAAATATATCTGTCTCTTTAACATTAAACTTACATACAACAAAGAAACCTAGATGTATTGTGAAATCGTAAGAACCGTGGAAAGGGGCGGGTCGCTAGTTAAATAATAAATAACAATTACCTGCTAAATGGAAAAACGGTTCACACCACACTTTGCTCAAAAGAATAAAGTAAATAAAAAAATACTTGTACATTTTTAAAGCTGGACACAAGTAAGTACTGCCTTTCACTACGAAGTGGACGCGAGTTTTCTTCAAATCTCCACGCGTTCTTTATATTAACTCGGTGAAACTGGTCGATTACGTGGTCCGATGGAAATTACAGGCAGTTCAATGTTTTAGAAGTTATGTTTGGAGTACGATACATTGATTACGGTTTAGTATCACAAGTCACCATGTTCATGATTCATGAGGGAAAAGTTAAAAATGTACTTAGGATTAAATAAAACTAATAAAAGACTGATTTTATATTAAATTAAATGTTAATTAATTAAATTAAAAACAAAATGCACCAAAACTAAAATGTGAAACATAAACCACGATGATGGTCGAGTTTTCTATTGATTTTTCGTGTTCCGTACCTCAAAAGGAAAAACAGAACCCTTATAGGATCACGTCGTTGTCCGTCCGTCCGTTCGTCCGTCTGTCAGTAAATCAAGACCCCTTTTCTCAGGAACACGTGGAGGTGTCAAGTTGAAATTAATATTAAATGCGGTCCCTGCGGTCCTTGGAGCTCTTAAAAAAATCAAGCTTCTAAGTAAACGCATTAAAAAATACGGCGTTTTATGCGACATATTTTAATTCTCGCAAATAAATTAAAACGTACAGGGTATTTCCCGTTGACCTAAAATCATGAAGTTTGGCAAGAAGCAAGGTCAAGGTCAAGTACACAGTTCGAAAATCGTTCATTTGCAATTTTATCACTTTTTTTTCCATTACAAACCTACCTTTGTAGTTGGAGAATTGACCGTAACGTTTATCGATGTATGGTATACATTTTTTTGAACTACAATGTTAAGTTTGTTTTTGAGAAAAACTGTTTTCTTATGTGTTTGTTTTATCGTGTTAAGATAACGACAGCCATCACGTTTGTGAAGTTTTCACAAAAAAAAAAAACAGATATTTTAAACTAATATTACAAGTGACTACAATAATTGCGGTCCCACCCCACAAAAATATCATCAAATTTATTTATTTTTGGTTTTAACATATTACCCATTTTCTTGACAGCCATAATACACATTTTATCCTCATGCTGGCATTTATTTGATTAACACTCCTATCACTAACTATGCAGTACAAAGCTTCCTAAAGAAAATACACGAGCTTTTCCTAGAGAAAATAGATGATGATGATGATAAATATATCTTACTTCGTATTCACGACGAAAACGATTCTCAAGTACCGTAGGCTAAAAAGCAAGCCACGATGAAGCTTGTTCAACTTCACCTGAACACGTCATTAAATGCACAAACATAAAACGTACTAAAAAAAAACTACGCCTTTGTGGCAAAATCACAAAAGTACACTGTTTATCTACTTGATTAACTTCAACACTGCTCAAAAAAAAGGCAGGACAAATCAAATTGAAATACCAACACTCTGTAAAAGGGAGAGAATAAAGCTACGTCGTAGGCAGCTTGTGTATTTTGATTGTTCAATAAAGTGCCGCCTTTTTGGAAAATCACATATCACTTTTCTATCTCTTGGTACGTACATCTCTCTGTCTCTTCTTCCGTCCCGTTATTTGGGGTCGCGTCTCCTCACTTTTCTGCGCCAAGTCATTGTCTTTTTTTTGGGTGGGAAATCATAAAATAACTTCTCCCGCTCTAGGCAGAGCTCGAGGGTTTGTCAGACTCTTACTGACTAAATCCCACCCGTGTTCCTTCCGTTGCCTGTGTTGCCAGGGGTCTCGGTATCCCTTTCGGACTTTCCCAGGACCCCGGCAAGCATCGGCCCTACACTCGTGCTGACGACATCTCTTTGAGGCGCGCGTGGAACACAACGCGCCATCGACCCTTGCCTGGTCCTTATTGGACGGCGAGCTACCCATTGTTCACCGTCCGCAAGCCCGCGTCTACGGTGGCCGGTAATTCGCCATTCTCGACGCTCAGGGCGTCTCCTGCGGCGGCTAGGGGCGAGAGGGCGCCAATTTGCCTTTCTCTCAACTGCCCCACCTCCTCCTTCGCGAGCATTACTGCTTCACAGAAGGAGGTGACGGCTGCCCATGCCCTCTCGCTCCGTACCATGGCCTGGACCAGGGCCAGACGCGAGAGATCTCCGCCGCCGATCACCTCCACGAGGACACGGCGGTACTCTGCTCAAGCCGGGCAGACCTCCACCGTATTGTCCACCTGTCCAAGTTATTCTGTTTTGGGTTATCAGTTGAGCAGTGGTGGCCCAGTGGTAACGGCCGCGACTTACGAGTTGTATCGTAGGCTCAAACCCAGACAGGCGAATTACTTTGTGTAAATAATTGCATCACCACTGCTCTCAAAACGGTGAAGGAAAACATCGTGAGGAAACCGGCATGTCCTTGAACCAATAATTCGAAGACATGTGACAACTACCAACTGGTATACGGCCCACTCCCTCTCACAGAGAGGAGGACTGTGTCCCAGCAGTGGGAATACTATAGGCTGATTATATTGAGTTGTCGGTTCTGGTAATTAGGCTTTCTTAAGGCATATCTCTTTTTATATTTGAGGTCCCTTTGGTACGTACTGTCGGCCAAACTTCCGCATGCTCACCTCTATAAGGCGACAATCGAATAGCAGGACTCACTCGATCGCCCGATGCAAGCGTTTTGACCAATGGGATGCACGAAGCGCATTGTAGTTGTGTTCGTGTCAATGAATTATTATTGTTGACAAGAAGTAATTTCGTACTCATATCTTCCGTTTGGTTTAGAAAACGTATTATTGGTATTGCTGTATTTAATTAGTATCAATAATAAAATATTTCCACAAAAATATAATAATTTTGAATAAAGAATGTCAAACAACAAATTATGTCTATTCTATCTACTTTAATATTTACCTGTCTCCGACATATGGCTATGCTCTGTTTGGTCTACAAATTTAGTTATTTATTAAAGCTTTCACTGCCTCCCCAATTTTCACGATGTCCTATGCCACGCCGCCAGACAAATCGTAGCGTATCTTGTGCAGTGCTATTGGAAAGTAAATAACTACATTTAAATGTGTTTAAACTTGGAACTATACAAAAAGCTGGCCAAGCGCGAGACGAACCACATACAATGAAGGTTTCCATAGTTGGGATAGATTTATCTCAGAAACAAACTTGACTTTGTAGTTCAAAAACATGTTCTCTATACATCGATATATGTCACGGTCAATTCTCCAAGTGCAAATGTATGAGTAAGTTGGTCAACTATTTCTCATAAACTTGAAAAGCCTACTTAGCTGTGATAGATTTCCTATTAATTTCGTTTTTTTCCATAATTTTTTTCACTTATCCAAAAACAACCATTTATCTGGCAGGGGGAGGGAGGCATTTGACTAATAAAAATAGCACTTTAAAGCTTATATAAAAAAATGTCTTCACAAACCAGCAATATTTTATACAATGTCATCAGAGATTAATAGAAGGGCGGGGTAATACGGTCGCAAAAATGACGAAATATTTCTTCAACACACTTGCTTCTAAAGTGACTCTAATGACAATGCATTTAGGTTCATAATTCAACTTATTATACAGTAGTGTTTTTACTTTACATTTCTTTTTTTCAATCTCCGCAAAGAGTTTTTGTCTAAAAACAATGAATATTTTTGTGAATAAATAAACTATTTTAGGTAACATGATGTGATAAATCAATAATCAAATTCATCATTACATCAAATTATATTTTTTTCACTACATATTAACCTTAATGTGCGTATTCAAAACATTATTTTGTGTTTATTTATATCATTTATACAACCAAATTACAAGGTGATTATTAACATTAAATAAATTAAATTAAAACTAAGTTAAGCCTGCTAAAGGCCCTCGGGGCATTGTACCGAGGATGCTGGCGGCATTTCTTCGCTGAATTGCAATTCTGGTGCATTGCGTGAGAAAGCTGCCAAATTTTCGGTCACCAGTTACATCAACTAGACGTTTCACGCTTTCCGCATATAAGTTATGCGCACTGGGACCTCACAGACCGAGGGTCTCGACGAGTTGTACTCTCTGCCAAGGCCTCCCTATTTAATAAGTTTCAGATTTTTGGCATTTTCTGCCACTGCACCCGCATTAGAAGTAGTCCGTGAAGGTGGGACGGTGCCAGTGTGTCAACACAGGTGGCGTCTCACACAAGCATCCGTCCCAAACTCTACGGAACCAAAAACACATCATTAGGTCTTTTGCCATCATCTCTGACAATGCCAGTCGGCTCAAGAAGAGCAGAAGCGAAGAGCAGGCATATTGATGCTGGCAAGGATTAAGTGTCGCATGTCTTGAAAAGCAGTCTGCACTTTTTTGACAATAAAGTCCGTGGTGACCCAGTCGGTCCAGGTCCGTGCCACAAAGGCATAAGTGTGGAGTGCATACCGTGACCCCAAGCCGCAGACCAGTCGCCTCACGAAGTGAGGTCGGATCCAGGAAGGTACCGGTATTCGGAGAAGAATGGGCATATAGCCAATGATCGGCCTCTCTGGTTCCGACCTCCAAAAGTCTTGCGTGATCCGGACCTGAACTGTGTTTATTATATTTTTTATAAAGGCTGTTTAGCGGTTTTTCCAGTGCCTTTATATACACCTGCGCGCGTATCGATAGCGCGGCGCGTGAAAGAAATAAGACCCTACTATTATGTCTGTTGTTATTTTTTGTTACACGCCCCACTCACACAAATGCATATTGTCTCTAATTAGACGAAATCAGAAAAGGGTGTGGTCTGTCACTAGCTGGGCTTGCCGCAGAAATATTTTCTTAAGTGAGCATGCTTAAGTTTTGCCGATAGTACTTATGTAGTTACAAATGGTGCAAGGTTTTTCACCCCTCAAGTATATTATGCCCCAGACTTATGATGAAAAAAATCATCCGAATTCAAAACAAGGAAAACCGGAAAAGTGGTAGTTGAAGGTAGTGAGTGTTCCGTACAATGAATATGTTGTCTACCATGATTTTTTAACCGAAGATAATTTATCCCAAGAACAAACTTAACATTGTAGTTGAAAAACATGTTCTCCCATACACCCCAATTGCAAATATAAGTTTGTACACAAAATATTGAGACATTAAAGGCTCCTACATACTGGCGCGACTTGTCACGCGACGCAACGCGACACAAAGACACCGCGTGTAGCGCTACAAGCGGTGCCTTTGTGTCGCGAAGCGTCGCGCGACAAGTCGCGCCAGTATGTAGGAGCCTTTACCATGTTGCATTTTAACACCATACACTTCTTATAGATTTTCCTGTAATCTTTATAGAAGTAAAGAACTATTTTCCGTATTTTTTAAGCTCAGTAGTTTCTGGGATAAGGGGGAATGGTCAATTTTCATAAATTTTCTTAATTAACTTTAAAAAAATATATATGACGCCCTCATAATACGCCCTATCAGTTGATATGTCACATAGCATTAATATGGCACACTTGCAAAACTTTTTATTTTTTATTTTGATGAGAAAATAAAAAATAAAATGATTTTTATTTTTTTTTAAGTTTCCCCAAAAAGTGACCCTCATATTCTAAATTCATTTATTTACGTTACATGTCCGTATTTGAGTCACAGAAATTTATTCATGTACCAAATGTCAACTTAATCGGTCCAGTAGATTCGGAGCAAATCGGCGACAGACCGACAGAGAGAAGGCCAGACAGACAGACAGACACACGAGTGATCTTATAAGGGTTCCGTTTTTTTCTTTTTGAGGTACGGAACCCTAAAAATCAAAGAATCAAAGTCATTTGTTCGAATTAGGCTGAGAATCAGCATATTTTAAACGTCAAAATTACAAGGCAGTCCTCTAAAACACCCGCCTTTCACCACTTCTTAGTGATTTAGCTGGAAAGAAGTAGTGTAACAAATTTCCCAGCAGTACAGCTGTCTGAATACAAGAATTACAGAAAAAACATTAATTGACTCAACTACTTGTGATTCTGAGCAAGTCTCTAGTGTTAATTAAGGAAATAGGTCCTCACTAGCACGATGAGCTTACATCCCGCATACTTAAATACATTGTTGATCATCACTTAAATCTATAAAACTGGTTATACGAGTGACGAAATGTTGAACTTTAGACGAACCCCACCAAGAAGTATCGAAAGCAAATAAATAATCAGACGACTTAAAACAGGAGTAACTTGTTTTCAGGGCTTATGTGTGAGAGTTTCCATCAAAACTTTAAAGTACTTAACACGGCTTAACTTAAGGCGCTGACAAGACCAAATTGACCAAAATAGGCTTTTCACACACAGTGACCGCGGTTTAGGTTTTGTCAGCGTCTTAAGAGTCCATAACACCTCAGCCCCACCTCACTCTTAATATCACTCGCATACTACTGCTCGCGACCACGCGTGCAAGCGAGACAGGGCGGCAGGCAGAAGGTTTCAAGGCGCCGATAGATTAGATAATTTCTTTTTACGGTGAAAATAACGGTAATAAAAAAAAGAAATACTGTATCTGCTCTACATTTATTTCAGTTATTATTCAAAGTTTCATGATCTAATTTGGAGTATTTTTAATACAAGCGGTTTATTGTTCGGTTTGGAAGTAATTTTGTTATTTTTTTTTTTTGTTGGGAAAATTTTATGGAATCTTGTTTTCGTCATACATCAATTCCTCAACTTTAACATAAATTTATCTCAAAATGAATGCTGCAGTATTTTCGATATAACGGAGGATCATGCCAAGCAATTTGAGGTAATATGGACACATAATACCAGTCACGTTCTGTGAACTAGATCATAAAGATTACTCTGTCCAGGTCACCTGACACTATCATCTTGTCCATTGAAGCGACCCAGTTTTCTTCCTACCATCATTATTCTTTATCATCACCTAATACGTGGTGGTATTCCAAATTCAAAGAATAAAAAGAAGCATTTACCAACAATAAAAAGAAAAATTCTATCTGTCTTAGCCAATAATAGGTCTAATTAATAATAAGTCTACCTGTTGCCCGTTACTTTGTCTGCGTGTGTTTTGTATTTCGTCTTTTTTTTTAATTCAAATATCCAGGCTGAAACTAACTATCCTTCTCCAGAGGGTAATTGTGTAGCACACTATCAGAAGCAATGGACATAGCATTTTCACCGTTCAACAACGTTCATTGTTAAGCAGACACATTTTTCGAACCTATGAAGCAATGGATTAGGAATATACCTATTTCATAATCATTCAGATTGTGATTGATAACGTGTTACGCTAATAGAACGCAGGTCTCAGTCTATCTGTCAAACATAACGATCGGTTCGGTGGTTAAGTCGTGAATAGACAGACAGAGGTACCTTTACATTTATGATATTATCATGAATCTGAATATTGTTTGATTGAGGTTACATTCGGAAGCGACTACGTTGAAATATTAAGAATTTCATCAAAAGGAATTTGAGTCCTATTCGATAGGGGGGACAATTGATCACGAAGCTGTTTTGTCCGTGAGTGTTTTGCAAAGGACAGACAGATCTCCAGGACTTTTTCCCTCCAGTTTTATTCTCACACACTCAATCACAGATAAGCCAAAATGTAGCAATGTAGCAATTTCATTGCTAAATTATTTTAAGTTTTTCATTGGTTTCGTTTTTTTTTCCTAAGGAACCTATATCTAAAGTTCTCACTATTTTGTTACTCCTTAGAGTAAAAAAATAGACCCTTAGGTGACCCTGTGACCCTTAGGTCACAGCAATGAAGAATAATCATCTTCATCATCACTAACATCATGTCAGCCGAAAAACGTCCACTGCTGGACACCGCCACTTCGACCGGTTCTGTGCTTTCCTCATCCAGCGGATTCGTGTGGCCTTCACAAGGTCATCGGTCCACCTTTTAGGAGGCCTTCCAACGCTACGTCTGCCAGTACGCGGTCGCCACACCAGAATCTTTCGGCCCCATCGGCCATCTGTTCTGCGAGCAATGTGTGTGTGTGACGTGGTATTGTTTATTTGATTCTAGGGAGCCTGGTTAAATAAACTTTATTTTATAATTTTGTTACATGTTAATGAATATAAGTCATAGTGGCGGAGGCAGCTTACTAATCCGAGACTAATTATTTCGTCTTTTCAGCTTTACTTAAAAGGGCAATTGTTAAAAATATTTAATATATAAAACATAACCGTTTGTCTCTTGATGCTCTAAGTTTCAATCAATATTTATGAAGATACTAGCTTCTAAAGTCCGCGGCTTCGGCCTCGTGGATGTCGGAAATTATCCCATGGGGACGTGCTATCGGGATAAAAAGTATCATATGTCCTTACCAGGTCATGACCTGTCCGCATACCTGGGTGGATTTGGATTGTCATTCAAATCTACCCAGGTCATGGCCAAAGCGTGAAAATAATACAGACAGACAGACAGATAATAAATGCAAATAAACTTTTTTTATTAAACAGATTTTTATGATAATAAAATGTCTAACTTAAAAATAATAATAATTCATTAAAAATATTATTATAACTAGTTTACTTACTATAGCGACATTGACTACGTAATACTAGATATTAGCTGAGTTATTATATATAGCAGGTAGCGCGATTATAATGAAATAAATATTACCTCAAGATACGGACTCTGACTTTCCCATTGGGGGATGACTTTACAAAAACGCTAAAACACGTAAGTTATTATTTGTTACCAAAAGCATAAATTAGATTTTTTATACCCCTAACATACTTATTTCCACACAAACTTTCATCCCCTATATTCCTATAGGATCCCTTTAGGATTAATTTTGAGACAAAAGGTAGCCCATGTCCTTCCCAGGATGCCTTCTATCTCCTCGCCAAATTTGTAGAAATCCGTTTAGTGGTTTTGGCGTGAAAAAGTAAAATACAGGTACAGTACAGTACAGATATGTATGTATTAGTTTTAGACTTTTAGTATATATTATATTAGGATTAGTCCCGGCTGTCACTCGTGGATCTTTGACAGTCGTTACGGGTCGTCAGAAGCCCGAAAGTCTGACAACCAGTCTTACCAAGGGTATCGTGTTACCCAGTAATTGGGTTGTGGAGGTCAGATAGCCAGTCGCTCCATGTAAAATACTGATATTCAGCTGCATCCGGTTAGACTGGAAGCTGACCCCAACGTAGTTGGGAAAAGGCTAGGCAGCTGATGATGATTAGTATTAGTTTATGATGCATGAATTATCTTTAAGATTTCTCTAAGTACAAGTATTTTAGAGAAATCCAAAAAGCGATTGTCTTGTCTCACCCATATCATATTCGACGTGACTTTACATACATACATAATATATTTCATTTAAGTAATTGCCTTTCTTGTTAATATTCCTATTTTCTAAACTGTTGAACGTCTAGATGTTGGTTTGACCAAAGAAAAGCTTGTGAAAGCTGACATAAATCGGCTAACATACAGATAAATAAAATTGAAGTGTCTGTTTGTAATATTAAAATAACCGCTTTTTACTCAATGTATATGGATGTATACACGGTACATAATTATACAAAAAAAAAGGTTTTTTTTACAATTTTTGTTTGTCTGTTTGTTCCGGCTAATCTCTGAAACGGCTGGACCGATTTTGACGTGACGTTCACTGGCAGATAGCTGATGTAATAAGGAGTAACTTAAGCTAATTTTATTTTAGAAATTTCTATTATATTAATATGTTATCTATACAAAAAATAAAATTGAAGTGTCTTTTTGTAATGCCAAAATAACAACTTTTTATTAAATGCATATGAAAGTATATACGGTACTTATAACAAAAAAACAATTTTTAAAGTTATTGTCTGTCGGTCTGTCTGTCTGTTTGTTTCGGCTAATCTCCGAAACGACGACCGATTTTGACGGGACTTTCACTGGCATATAGCTGATGTTTTAAGGAGTAACTTAGGTATTTTTAGAAAAAAATCCACGCAGGCGAAGCCGCGGGCAACAGCTAGTTCATAATAAATAAAATTAAAAATTATAAGTTAATGTTACAATCGGTGTAAATAGGTGTAACGTTACGATTATCCGGAGGGCTTGTTGTTAGTCACATAAAAAAGTAGATAACATAAAAAATAAAATGTATTTGTAAGTAGGAGTTCCAGGTCGGCTTCATTTTCGTGCTGCTCAGAACGCTCGGACGGCAGGAAGCAGGATCGGCATACAGTGGTGAAGCAGAACGAGGACAGGGCTGCGGTGTCTTGCGTCGAACTGGATCGAGAGGAGGTTGGCAACATCCCTGTCCAGAGGAGGAAAAGCTTTTAAGAATTTTCGTAGATAAACGGCTACGTCGTTATAGTGTTATATAACGCTTCGCTAGCAAGACCAGCAAGAGGAGCAGGAAGGCCGTATTGGTGTCTTACACCACACAAGTGTAATGCCCTATCGTCAGAAGGCTTCTCTGTCCAGTAGTGGGCAGAGAAGAGGACGGCGTTGTCTCATGTCACGCCAATATAATAGACTTTGGAGGCACTTTACAACGCCTCTCGCACAGCAGGAGAGCCGTCCTGGCTTCCTACGACATGCGGGAGGAATGCCCCAGCGTCGGAGACCTCCCTGCTCAGGAGTGGTCTGCCGCGGCGATTTACGCCACGCGGCTAAAGTGCCCCCGACGTCAGAGGCCTCCCAAACGTAGGTGAGACGGCAGGAGGCAACGGAGGGAGAGGGTCACAGAATTGACACACGTTTAGTTTTAAAGTAATTTTATTTAGTAGATTCAGTTAATACACATCATCTTATAACCGATCTTTTACCGACTTAAAACTGAGCTTAAACACACCGAACTAAAAATGAAATAGAATTGAACTAAAACTGAAGTCAAACTGCCGTAACTTGAGGTCTAACTGAAGTAAACTGAAACTTTGCTAGGACTGATGGCCGCTTTTATAGTTTCTATCCAACATTCTGGATGTCGGTCATTTCAAACACAATTAAAATTGCTTCATATTTGGTTGTCGGCCGGAAAAAATAAAACAGGCAAACAGCTTACAGTATAGATCTGACCTTACCACACTAACTTTACAGTGGAGACCTGGCCTCATCATGTTAGCTTTATAGCATAGAAAAAGAAATCTCAGAAAATAATTATGTATGATGAAAATGTCAAAGTATAAAAATATTCAAAGATTTTTATAAAAAGAGAAAATTAATTGACGGCTTGCTTTGGAGCGGTAACTGTTCCAAAATCGTCAATTAATCGTCGATTTGTTTTTTTTTAATAAACAAAAAAAAAACAAAAACCCGACTGCTAAAACACATAACTGAAAAGAGAAAAACAAGCATTATTTTCTATAGAATTTTGGTATCGCCGGGAGAACAAAAAACGTTATACCATATTTCAGGTTATTGGTTTGTGCCTGCGATACCAAAATGCTATAGATTATTATGCTTGTTTTTCTCTTTTCAGATACGTGTTTTAGCTGTCGGGTTTTTGTTTTTTAAATAATTGTTTTATTTCAAGCTTTTTAGTTCCACTAATATATATATAAAGGGTTTTTCAATAGGGACGCTCGAACTTTGACAGCGTATAGCGGCCATCTTGGAAAAGTGATAGCTGTCAAATTTGGCGGGAATACATATTTAGTCGTGACATTTCACCATGGAATGCTATACGATTCAACAACGCGTAGACATTGTTAAAATTTATCATCAAAATCAGTGCTCTGTTCGCCTAACGTTCCGTAAGTTGCGTCCAATTTATGGTATTCATGGCCGTCCTGCAGAGTCCACAATCCGTCGATTAATTAATAAATTTGAGACAACCGTGTCGGTGATTGATGAAGCAGTGCCTTTCAATGATATTTAAAACTATAGATACGTTGTCCGCACTCTAAAATGACAACATGAAATGAAGCCAATTGGCCACATCGCGCTTAGTTAAGCACCAACCTGAGCATGTAATTTGTCTATTACTTATCCTGTGACGTAACTGAAGATGTATATTTATCTCCCTCTAGCAACAGGCATACGGCCGTACGGTGTCATATTTTCTTTCTCTTTCTTCACGCGTATAAGTAGCTATCTAGTATTTTCGCCGTTTTTAAGCGGCGCGATGTTGGTTCATGACGTGTCTATACATAATACGTCATTGGTGCCTTTACGTCAAAGAAACGCAAGATCGTTGGAGAATACTGTTGCCATTCGTGACAGTGTGCGAGAAAACCCCAGACAGTACATTCCACGTCATGCGCAAGAGCTGGTTATTTCTGCGACATCAACTTGGCGGATTTTGCGTCGAGACTTAGGTTTTCATCCATACAAAGTTCAATTAACTCAAGAGCTGAAACCCAACGACCACAGACAGCGCCGTGTATTCGCTGATTGGGCTTTAGAACATTTGGCGGCTGACCCTGCTTCTGGAAAAAAAATCATCTTCAGTGATGAGGCTCATTTCTGGTTGGGCGGCTTTGTAAATAAACAAAATTGCCGGATTTGGAGCGACGAAAATCCATGGGAGATTCATCAGGTGCCTCTGCACTCCGAAAAAGTCACTGTTGGTTGTGGATTTTGGTCCGGCGGTATCATCGGCCCTTGTTTCTTCGAAGATGCGCAGGGAGCCGCGCTCACTGTTAATGGCGACCGATATCGGACGATGATAACAATTTTTTTGTGGCCTAGGATAAATGGTATGGATCTCACAAACATGTGGTTCCAACAGGACAGCGCCACTTGCCATACTGCTCGGGAAACATTAAATGTATTGGATGAGTAGTTCGAGGGCTTCGTCATATCGCGTGGCGGCGACATCAACTGGCCACCGAGATCGTGTGACTTAACACCGCTCGATTACTTTCTGTGGGGCTACGTGAAATCTCTGGTCTATGCAGACAAACCACCGACAATTGCCGCTCTAAAGGCCAACATAACTCGCGCTCTTCGTGTAATTGAGCCCCATTTATGCGAAGATGTCGTCCAAAATTGGTCCACCAGGATACACCACCTACAATGGAGTCACGGCGGCCATTTACCTGAAATAATATTTCATAAATAATGCCATCGAATGACCTTTAAAATAAAATAATAATTGTAACAATATCATTTAAACACGTTGTTTTATTTCATTTTAAAGTTCGAGCGCTCTTAATGAAAAACCCTTTACATATAATATGGAATTGATTCATTACTAGCTATTATTTGATATCAATATTGTTGTAATATATTTTAGAAAACCTTCACCTCCCTTTTTTGTATTTGCAGATGCAATATATAAATATTATATAGCCTATGTCACTCCCACAATTAAGACGAATCTAACGACACCTCTTATGTTAAAATCCATTAAGCCGTTAAGGCTACAGAGCGTGCCAAAGAAATAGACATACATACCTACATACATACATAAGTACTCTCGAAAAACATTACCCACCTTCTGGGGCAGTCGGGTAAAAAATGCATCATTTGCCGTAACGTATATCAAAAATCACAAATAATTAGTACTATAATTTTTTATAACGGGAAATTTTGCAATTCTAGAGATATCTTGATTTTCATACCAGCTCCATACGTTTTCTTCCTCAAGTCCTCAACTCCTCAGTTTTCAAACTAAATTACCTTGGTGTGACATATTTGACTTAAAGCTAAATATAAACCATTTCAAGCCCAAAAACGACACTTAAAACTTCGAAGCTCCAACTCTTCGAAACGCGATTTTCGATCCAGTGTGCACTACCGTTCATGTCCACCGGGGCTCCTTGCTGGAGCCAGCCCACGCCGTTGAGCCAGTTCTAAATTCATCCCTAAATAATCTAGATCCGATCCAGTCTGGCCCTTGCTGCCCTCCCCCAGCGACGCACTTGGCCGAAGACCGTACCCCACAGGGGTGCCCTTAGCATGTGATGTAGCCGCTTAGTTTATGAGATTTTCGTCCTGGCTGGAGGCCATATTTTTTATTATATTAGGCATTCACAGGATAGCCCGGTTAAACAGCCGACAACTTCCTAGGCAGACGTGCGAAATACCCTGTAGAAAACAAATGGATTTGAGGTGATTTTATTCGGCCTTATTACAAAACAAGGATTCTTTAGACACAGGTTTGAACCATGCAGCCATTTATGAATTTTGAACTTTATTTCGAAAGTTATCTAAAGTTCTAAATAAAAAACCGCTTGCATCAGAAAAAAATATATTATTTATGTCTCTGTCATCTCCAAACGATTGATAATGTTTTAAATTCGGTCACAGCTAAATGCAGCTTTTTTTTCAGCAATTAAGTGATTCGCGGCGCGATACAAACGGACCGAAATTGTCAATTTTCGGTTCGAAATACAAAAACCGGCCAAGTGCGTGTCGGGCCACGCACAATGACGGGTTCCGTAGTTAGGAAGTGGGGATGCATTTACAAAACAAACTTAATATTGTAGTTGAAAAATATGTTCTCTCATCCAGTTAAACGACAACCGAAAAAAAAGATATCGATATCTTGTTTATTACCTTTTTGGTGGCGTTTTTGTCGTAGTTGACCTTAGTTTTTTTTTAATAAATTGATCGCATCGTACCTACCGGTTTTTAATTATTTTGATAATATTTTCCACGTTCGAGACTAAAGGTAATGGTAAGGTAATATAATATAATGTAAATAAGGAGTGAAGGCTCATTCAGTGCGACGAGACACTAGTAGAACAATTTCTAAATTCAAATTCTAATTCATTTATTTCGTGAACACGGGGTACATAAAGAAGGTGTTATAATACAAAAGATCCGAGCTGTGTCCCGCCAAAAGGCATACAAAATATCAAAGGTTTTTTTTTTAAACAAATGCATTTTAGAGAAACAAAAATCAATCACTTAAAATGTCAAAAAATAAAGTAAAAACAACCAAAAAAAAAATACAAAATAAAAAAATAATGTCACTAATTCATTAATACAATAATTATCAAAATTAACAAAATTATTTAGAATGTCACATAGCATGAACGGATTGGACTTAGTTATCAGGTATTATAATTAAAATTTGTCATTTAAATATTCGGCAACAGAATAATACACCTTGTTATTTAACAATTTGAATAGATTTCTTTTAAATTCGTTAATGTTAATACTCGAGATAACTTGTCCTGGTAACTTATTATATAGTTTTGGAGCCATTGCATAAAAGCTGTTGCTATAAAATTGTGTTTTTGTTGCTAACACCTGCAACTTTTTTGAGCACCGTTTACTTTCTACAAATCTATATAAATTCATGTTGTGTTTTATAAAAATGCAGGCTTCATAGATATAGAGTGACGGTAAAGTTAATATTTTTAGCTCATGAAAATGTGGCTTGCATGATTCTTTTTGTTTTATTTTACAAATCGCTCGGATACATTTTTTCTGTGCTATAAGTACTTCTTGAATCTTAGGGGCATTTTCCCAGAATATAAGGCCATACCGCAGAGCCGAGGCGACATAACCATGATAAGCTGCGAGTAAGGCGGTCTTATTCGCAATTTTACCCAGCATATACAGAGCATATGAAAATCTACTAAGTTTTCCACAAACATTTTCAATTTGAGTCCTCCGTGTCATGTCATTGTCAATATGTAGTCCAAGAAATTTTGTAACACTAGCTTCAAGTAGTTCATTCCCTCTATAGTTTATTTGAAGCTGTGATTGTTCTCTGTGTCTTATCTTAAAATTCATAACTTTAGTTTTGGTTAGATTTATTTTAAGGTTATTAGCATTTAACCAGTCAATAATAAGAATAAGGCTATTGTTTACATGCTCTTCTATTTCTTTTACAGTGCCAGTATCATAAATAACAGTGCTGTCGACGGCAAATAGTGACATTGGATGTTCGACTACTTTGGGAAAGTCATTAATGTAGCAAATAAAAAGTAAGGGTCCTAACACCGAACCCTGCGGCACACCACATGACAATATTCTCGAGCTAGAGGAGTAATCCACCTCAGTTTTGGTTTTTATGTTTACTCTATTAATTTTTGTAATTTGACTTCTATTCTCCAAATAAGATTTTATCAGATTAAGCACGTTACCTCTGATACCATATCATTCGAGTTTAGTTAATAGCCTTTTATGGTCTACAAAGTCAAACGTCCTGGTCATGTCCATAAACATCGCCATCACTGGTTGTCTGTTATCCATGTTAAGATGTATTTTTTCTAAAAAGTTATAAATAGCCATATTAATGGTTCTATTTTTTCTAAAGTCCATTTGTTCCTTACAAAAAATATGATTTTTTTCTTAATAGCTGTTCATGCTGTTATATAAAACCTTCTCAATTTTTTTTGAAAAGATTGGTATCAGTGCAACTGGCCTATAATTGGTAACTTTTGTTTTATCGTCCTTTTTGTGTAATGGCTTTATTATTGAAATTTTTAGCTTATCGGGAAAAATGCCTTTCTGAATACTTTTATTTATTATGTCACTTAATATGGGAGCTATAATAAGAGCAACTGATTTGACTACTCCGGTGTTAATATCATCATAAAATACCCTTAAAAACACCAACAGTACAGGCGTACTGTTGGTGTTTTTAAGGGTATTTATTATTGTAGTTATGTCTTTAGGTACGGTTGGTGACATAAACATTGATTTGTGCGATCCTGGCATGTTAAAAACATTTAACTTTGAGTAGTCAGCATTTGCTTGAACTGAGGATACGAAATTGTCATTAAATTGTTGTGCTATCTCTTTGGGTTCTATTATATATTTGCCATTTACATTAATCGCGTTTATATTACTTTTAGGGATGTTAGATTTTATAGATTTAATAACTTTCCAAGTTGCCTTCGACTTACTGGTGCTTGTTCCAATAAAATAAGAATTCTGAGCTTTCTGTGTTAGTTTGATAATGCGTTGATATCTTTTCGAGAAATTCTTGAATGCCGTTTTTGAGTCACTGTCTCGAGTCAGTCTATATTTCCACAATAAAGATCGTCTAGTTCTACTACAACGCTTAATTTATTTATTTATTTATTTAAACTTCTCGCCCACAATTAAGTACAAAGACGGACTTAATGCCTTAGGCATTCTCTACCAGTCAACCAAGGGTGGTGAAGAGATAAGATGGCAGGTGCTCTGAGAGGAAATAAAAATAACGAAAAATATTAAAGATAACATAATAGATTATAAATAGAATAATTACAGAAATACATAAATAGGTTACAAGCATAAAATACAAATACATACATATTTACTACAATATATACCTACATTATACATATATATATACATACAAATTCAAGGAAAAGAGATACACAATTGAGATGACTCTACGCTATTTGTTTTGAAAATAACTCTGCAATTTCCGCTTAAATGCATACCGACTGGTAGCCGTCCTGATATCAAGAGGAAGCGCATTCCAAAGAAGAATGGACTGAATATGAAAGGAAGAATGAACAAAGTCAGAAGTATGAGAAGGACAGAGTAGAAGAAGATTGTTGGAAGAACGCAGACTTTTAGCGTGCGAAGAACATATATATTGGAAGTGAGACATAAGATAAGAAGAAGGGGTGGGAGAGTTGAGAAGGTTCTTAATTCCGCGTGTGATCCACTTTGGTTTAGTAACTGTAGACATTTTGTGTCTGACAACTGGGAAACAGAGATCATATCGACGGTTAAAAGGTAATAAGGCATAAGCGACACTTTCGTCGTAAATGAGTTATGGATGCCATGCTACTTAATCTCTATTTTAAGTAGGATGGCATTCATAACTCATTGTCGACCAAAATGTCGCTTATGCCTTATTACCTTTTATCCGTCGATATATTAATTTAAATAGCTCAAAAAATGAATTAAAGCATTTGTTTACGTCATCAAAATCATAAATTTCGGAGAAACTGAGACTGGCGATATATTTCCTAAAAAGGTTAATATTTTCCATGCTATAATCCCGTTTATATATAATAATATGGTAAAATACACTTTTGTTGCACTGGGAACTTTATTAGTTGGGACGTGTGGTCCGACACACTTAGCTCCAAAATCTCACTTTTGCAGCTTTTTATGTTGTGGAGAAAATTATCTAGACATGTACCACTACTAGGACGCGTAGGTTTATTTATTTCCAGTTTCAGATTAAATTCCTTCAAAAGTTGCTTAAACAATGTAGAGTTTTTGGTCTTCTGAAGAACATCAATATTAAAATCACCGCAGATTATTAATTTTTGGTAACTTTTGTAGCAAAACTGTTGCAATATGTTCGCTAAATTATCAAAGAAAAGATATACCTTAGCTGGATCGCGAACTCGGTAAATACACAAAATTATAACGTTATCGTCAGTTAATTCCACTCCACAGCATTCAAACACATTGGGAATGTTTAACTTTTTTACAGAATCTATTTCTTTGAAATTAATGTTGTTATTAATTAATATGCAAGAACCACCATTTCGCTTTAGTCTAGTGAAGCTTGCAGCTAAGATAAAATTTGGTATATTCAGAAGATCAAGGTCACCTTGCTTCATATTGTGTTCTGTAAAGCATAACATATTAACACAAATCCCATTCCTTGCGAGCGTATCTAAATGTTCTGTCATTACATCAGCTTTGGGTAACAGTTCATTAATGTTTTGATGCAATAAACACAATTCATTATACACGAAAAAAAGTTTGATTGTGGACGTTAGTAGTACATGAAGTAAAGGAAAGAGGTGAGTCGCAATACGAAAGATCTTTTTCCGACGCCGGCTCGTTTGCAGGTTTCTGAATATTTAAGTTACTATCAATTGAAATATAATCTTTAAGATTAGAAAAAATATTTGAAATGGCATAATTGACACGACCACTCTTTTTTTGAAACATCGAATAATCGCATAGTAAGTCTAAATTAGAGTCAAATATTGTAGCATAATTGTCAATTTGTATGTCCTGATATAATAGATTATTAAACATTTCTATTCTAAAGTTATACATACCGTAATAATAACCATATTTATAAGTAGGTAAACATAATATTACATTTGTGTGCTTTATAACTGATAAACTTTCACGTATGATCGTTATTAATTCAAAGTAATTATTCCTTTTTTGGAAGTCGTCTTCACCAATAAATATTATGCAATTGTCCTTCATTGTATAGCCAGACAGTTTAGTGTTAATGTTACTTAGTAAGTTTTTGATGCCACAATTTGGTAAAAGAAAATGACATGTTTGGTGGCATGGAAAAATATTTTCCGCAATTGGTAGTATTTTATTCGATCGGTTGCTACTTAAAATGCACAGCTTGCTCTTTTCCTCAATGGTCGTCCTTGTTTTCGCTTGTATCATTGATTGTCCCAGTTTATTCCGAGGAGTAACTTGAGTGGAGGTGAATAGCTCCGGAGTCCCGTATCTTGAGTTGTCTGATTTTTGTGATTTTTGAATCGCCTGTTTGAGAGGTGTGTGCAATTTAATTTTTCTATAAGGTGTTACTGTCTCGCTAGCTAACTTCTTGGTCGCTTTTTCCACAATTTTATATTTATAATTCATTATTTCCATTGTCTTCCTCAAATCGGTGTTTTCAATAGAAAGATTATTTATCTCCTCATGTGCCGCCTGCAATTGGGTATTAATTTCACAGACTTGACGTTTAAGTTCTTCCATTTCTTCATTCTCATCAACCATAATAATATTAGGTACGCTATTATTTGTGTCGCCCTCTATTGTCGAATTATTGTAGTTACTACATTCCTCGAATGTTTCCATTGCGGATTCGGAATTTCGTCGAGTACGCAGAGTAACGTTCTCAAAGCAACTCATTTTGTTAAGTTTTTAGTAGAAAAATTAAAAAGTCATGTGTGATTCGAACTCGAATCTTGTCGATTATGGTCACTCAACGATGCTTATATGATAACCACTATGCCAAGCGTGCCTTACTCTATTAGAAAATAGTGGCCAGTTACTTCGTCATATATTTATTTGATGTCAGCTTTTCGATGTCGGTGAAGTCCAAAGTCCATTTCTTTGTTTGCGGAGCGTGGGAACTAGAGCGGTTGTGATTTGAAATTGTGGGTTTTTTCCGTCGTATTTTTGATCACTGTTTTTACCTGAATTTGGTTAAACGGTCATGCAGTTTGTCACAGCACACTGTCACATGTGCACCTTTCAACAGTTTATGGGATAAGCAGAGTATTATTAATGATTCTAATTATGAAATGATTCTACCGGTGTCGCGTCGCGCCAGTCTGCACGACCCTTAAAATACCATAAATGGAACCTGATTACCTGACTATATAATAATACGCACTTACATATTATAATCTGACCTATAGATATTTGAGACTAATGTTTCGATGCTGTCTCTGCTTACTTTATTTCATTACTAGCTGCGCCCCGCGTTTTCACCCGCATAAGTCTCGATCCCGTCGGAATATCAGTGAAAAAAGTACTCTATGTCCTGATCCAGGTCATGGCCTAGCAATATGCCAAATTTCATCCTCACTTTCACATTTATAATATTAGTTAGGTTTCCAGTATAAGCAGATCTCGCATTGTATAGAATTTCCGTAAACTGAAAGGTCAGCTTATACTAGAAATGTATAGCTTGATATGTAGCCGTGTGTACATTACGTCGGAATGTCCCAAAGGCTGACTGCCTCGTTGGTCTAGTGGTCGCAAGTGCTACTGCTGAGCATAAGGTCCTGAGTTCGATTCCCGGGTCGGTCAAAGTGTTTTTGGTTTTTCTATCTGGAATTTCTTAGTGGATTTGTGCCCGGTTGATGACAATAGGCTCGCCCCATATTACATGGGACTTAAACATAACTAGCGAAATGTGAGTGTACTACAGGTACACATCTGCCCAACCCTTCGGGGAAACAAGGCATGGTGTTATATACATATATAACACCATGCCTTGTGACAGGGGTGACATACATACATATGTATGTCACCGCTTTTTTGTTACTTAACCAATTTTTATTTCTATTATGCTTAACATTTTATGATATTTTATTTTTCATTGAAATTGTGAAACAATAAATACAACCTAACATACCATCACGCCGGTTTTCCCCCAAGGATATGGCAGAGGTGTACCGTAGTGCATCCACATCTCGTAAGTTATGTTTCAGTCCCGTGTAACAGGACGAGCTTGTGCCATCAACCGAGCACAAATCCAGACTCCATGCTGTTACTGAGAACATCTAAAGGAAATACCCAGTAACACTTTTAACGACCTGGGAAACGAACCTAGGCCCTCATGCGGTGTAGCTTGCGACCACTGGACCAAAGAAGCAGTTTCAAATATCTACGTGTATTTTGACGATATCAAATTATGAATGTGAATTGTCGATCCAATTAGTTATGGTACACCAGCACATTAGGTTATAAGAAACTATACAATTTCTCCAAATAATTTTATACCTTAAAATGATGGTGGTTAAGTTCAAAATCGAATGAGAAAATTTGACAGTCTGTGGTAACTTAATGTGCTGGCGACGTGCAGTCGCCTGAATAGGATTAATACGGTAGATACGTATGTTATGTAATGTACTTTTCTACAGGAACCAAAATAAAACGAATTCATAATGATGACTGACATTTATTCATCCAACATTTGCACAATACATTTTAAAACTGAGATGTGCTATTTCCGATGTAAATTGTGTTACAGACAACAATTATAGTTGTTAGTACAGCAAGCAAACAACTTTACAGTAAGCTATATGTACATCTATCAATCTGCCTAGCCTTTTCCCAACTATGTAGGGATCGGCCTCCAGTCTAACTGAATGCAGCTGAATACCAGTATTTTACATGGAGTGACTGCCTGTCTGACCTCCACAATCCAGTAACTGGGTAATATGATACTGATTGTCAGACTTTAGGGCTTGTGACGACCCGTAACGACTGTCAAAAATCCACGAATGACAGCCGGGACCTACAGCTTTACGTGCTTTCCGAGGCACGGAGGAGTCTTGGTATGTAAAGGTGGTCACTCATCCACGGACAAACCCCGGATATTTACATAACATTTATAATTTTAGTTCAGAAAAATCGCTTAGGTAAACGTTTAACAACAAACTGATTTCAAGTTTTATTTCTTTGTTACTCGACGCAATAATAATAATAACGTAGCTCTAAAAACTATGTTAGGTGTATTCACATACTCAAAATATTGGGCCCTTACAGAATACCAGCGCTGCAGTATTTATGTTTTAAATATCGCAGCATTATGCTGAGATAGGAGCCTTTTTGGCGTCGTACAAGTCGTTTTTATTATTGTTGTTTTTTGTTTTTAATCGAACAAATATATAAATTTTGTTAGTTTTAAATGCTCCTTTTTACTTTTGTATTTCTTGTGCGTGTTCCAAATAAGAAAAAAATCTTTCTTTCTTTCGTTCAAAATCAAAAGTCGTTTATCCAAACTAGGCTGAGAATTAACACTTTTCGAACGTCAAAATTACATAAGACAGTCCCCCAAAATCCCCGAAGTCCTTCAACGCTTCCTAGTGCTTTAGCTGGGAAGAAGAAGTGACACAACAAACCCCCCAGCAGCACAGCTCAGTGAGAAAAAAAAATGGATTCTATACAATAGTATGAAAAATAATACACACTAAGTGCAACACAAAACATTAAATTATTAGCCATAATTATGTCAGCTAGCACACCACTATGCATACAAAAAAATAAAAGAGAACTATACTCAAGTAGAAATAAAAACGTAAACAGAACTTAATACCTAAATAGAACTGAAGATGAAATGTACTAAAACAGACTTATGTCAAGTTCCGATTCATTCTGTCAGCTTTTTTATTTTATCCATTACATGTTTGGTACAATCAATTCACTTTAAACTAGTTACCCGTACTGCTTCACACAGGTGCAATAGGGACTTGTCATAACATCGAGATTTCTGTGCTATATCTAAATTAAACATACACGTATATCTTCTGTACATAATAAATTATCTAAATGTTGGTGAAAACCGTATCAAGATCCGTTGCGTAGTTTAGAAGAATAACGCGGTCACACACACACACAGATATGAAAAATGACTTTGTTTTCTAATATTTAAAAGAAAGAAAGAAAAATAGATTTAATTGTCACAGAAACACGTGCACATAAAAGCTATGGGAAATTCTTATAAATAATAAAACTAAACAGATTTACACAGAGAGACACAGAACTTATATATATAGTAGGCAACTGCACGCCGTGACTGTGACAAGTAGGCTGCGGGGTGGATATTTATAGATAATACAATGTTACATATCAAAGACCTCTAGCCCTTAAACCTGCTGCTGGTCAGGTTTACTAATATATTTTTCAGGCATGATCATATTGTGATTCCTATGTCTTGCGGACCTTTGATTTAATTTAGTTACATAAAATGCATACCACAATTGTCGATTACTTCTAACAACAACCAAAAAAACGTCCAATACTAGTGCAGTAAAATACATTACAATTAATAAAACAACTACTGCTAATTCTAGGAGATGGGGTGCTATTAACTGTAAGACATAACTGGACAGCAATGTGACGTCGCACAATATAAATATTAAAGTGGACACATACAAGCGGCGCCAGACGCCAGTACCGGTATGTGCGCTTGTGTTAGAACTTCGGCAAAGTGAATATACAATAATAATGTACAATATACAGTTAAGTATCAAAGGTAAAAAAAAAGCTACTGTAAATAAGTAATTTGATTTATCAAGATCAAAATAATCAAACGTCAACCTAATTAGTGTCAATAATAAAGCAAGACCCCAAGTAAAGAGAGTACTTTTTAGATATCTTCTTTGGGTATTCCCATTGAAAACTTTTACTAAGTCCACGTAGAACATGTGACTTAGAACTAACAACCAATGGTGTCTTGCTATATTAAAAAATAAATATAGAAGGAGAAATGCCAATTCAACTTGATACCTACTACTTTCATTGTACATTATATTGGAGTAGAGGCTCATAAAAGACAATAAACAAATAAAAAAATTTGCTAGTGTTGTGTTGAGAAACACATAGTTTCTGTAATTACGAAATTTCTTTAGCGTGAACCATGATGTCACTCCGTATATCAACGCAGTCAGTGTGAGCACAAGCACGACGTGGACATTTGTTACCAGTTGATATTCTATTAGGTCCCAAATATCAGTAGTGTCAGTAGAACCATGTTCGCTTGTATAGTTATTAGACATGGCAAATGTCACTTACACAGATATCATTTTTATTGATACACTTTTGGCCACTATAGTACAACTCTCTCCTTTGGTGGAAAAAAGGCGTGATGTTATGTTTATATACTCTTATTTGTCAGGCTCCAAATTATAATATAGGTGTTGCTTCTGAAACAGTAAATGGAATTATAATTATTTATGTCAAACTGCTACAGAACTAATTCAAGAGTTAAATTAAACGAATAAATATTATAAAAAAAAATTACGTCGATATTTACCAGCTCATTTAGAACGCATTAAAATATTATTAGTTCATTGAATTAGCCACGAATTCGTTTTCGGATATCGTCATCAGTCATGTTGAATTTCATTTGCACTGTTTTTATTGATTCACTTTTAAACTATTGTTTTGTTTACCACTTGGCGTAAAGCACTTCCCTAATAAAAATAGGTGCTGATTCCGAAACAGACAGAATAATATTCGATATAATCCGATGGTGCAAAACGACATTATCTGTTGGATTATTATACTTTTTTAAAGGTTATCTGCTTGTTATATCAAACTTGAATTTCAAGTTTTACATAATTTTGGAACCTCAAACTCAATGTCATACATGATAAGGTTCATATTTCATTGAAACCATAATTTTTTTATAAAAATGACCATTTTACATTGATCACTAAAAAAATTAACTTACAAGGCGACGGCAAGGTTGCGGGGTACTCAAATCGAGCTGGGGTTCCGCGTGTTATTAGAACTCAGTAAGTGTTTCTATATCCTCAAACCGTAGAGCGCACTACTTGATCATTTCTGAGAAAAAATCCTAAAGTATGAAAACATTTTTTTTATTAAAATTCAATAACTCGCTATGAACAATTTCTTTTCAACATTTACGAGTTGAACCGCAAATTCAATAACTTATGACTCTTTCAACATCAAACACACGGACATTTAAAATATGTATTGTATTTAATGTTATACTGCTTTATAAAAATAAATGGCAACGTTTAAAAGAACTTTGGCTTTGTATCAGCTCTTTAAATACATTCCTACTTTATTTAAATTAAGTTCTAATTATGAAAAAGTTATAAATTATTGAATTCGCGGTTCAATAATGCATAAAAGACGAAAAGACATTGTTTATAACGAGTTATTAAATTTTAATAAAAAAATAGTTTTTCATACTTTAGGATTTTTTTTCTCGGCAATGACAAAGTAGTGCGCTCTACGGTTTGGGCATATGGATACGCTTACTGAGTACTAATTACACGTGGAACCACAGTTCGGTTTAAGTAGCCCACACCCTTGGCGTCTACTTGTTAGTTCACAAAACGCTTATGCAAATATTTGAGTACGTGAATTGTTGCTGTTTTGCAAGTTCGATTGGTTATGGAATGTCAGAATTTTATTCTGATTTCTAGTGGCTATTGTTATTATGGTTGGTGATGTAATCATCAAAAGACTTGTCGTCTCTACTTAACCAGTCAATCCTGTGGCTGCCTTAAGCGAATTCAAAGCCTCCAGCCAGTGGCGAATTTCTTCCTTGCCGGATTGCCGCCATGGGATCTGGAGGCAAAAGTCGTCGCGCACGAAACGCCGGCTGGGGCGTAACTCCGCTGCCGCGAGAAATCGCGGCACGGCGGACGGAGCTCCGGCGGGTTCTCGTGGCGACATGGAGAGTGCGATTGTCGCAACTCAGTGCTGTGCACGCCACAATTGCGGCGATAAGTCCCCTCTTTGAGGAGTGGCTAGAGAGGCGCCACGGCGTCCTCACCTTCCGCCTGACGCAAGTTATCACCGGACACGGCAGCTTCGGGAGGTTCCTGTGTCGGATAAAGCGGGAGGAAACGCTCGGGTGTCACCACTATGTGGATGGCCCGGAGGACACGGTGCAGCATACGGTGGAAGTCCGCCCGGCTTGGGCAGAGCACCGCTGTTTCCTCGTGGAGGCGATTGGCGGCGGAGATCTCTCGCGTCCGTCCCTTTTTAGGCCATGGTACGGAGCGAGAGGGCATGGGCAGCCGTCACCTCCTTCTACGAAGCAGTAATGCTCGTGAAGGAGGAGGCGCGATGGTTGAGGGAAAGACAAATTTCGCGCCCGCTCGCCAGCAGCCGCCGCAGGAGACGCCCTGGGCGTCTGGAATCCCGGGTGGATTTCCGGCCACCGTAGACGCGGGCTTGCGAACGGTGAGCAATGTGTAGCTTACCATCCGGTAAGGACCAGGCCCGTGTCGACGGCGCGTTGTGTACCACGCGCGCCTCAAAGAGATGTCGTCTGCACAAGTGTAGGGGTCTACTAGAGAAGCTGCCTGCCGGGGTCCTGGGAAAGTCCGGAAGGGATACCGAAGCCCCTGGCGACACAGATTTTGTTTTACGGATCGGCCACGAATTATTGTCATCTTAACGTAATAATTATCATCTTTATCACGCTCCTATTTATAATTTGCGCTCCCAATGCTGCGAGGAGTTGGAGTATACATTTAGGAGCACTAATTGGGATTGGAAGATATTTTTATTTTCAGATTTCTACCAATTTTCCATTGAAACCATTTCGCCGCGGCGCACCATTTTTTAAACAAAAAATATTGCAATTCAAATACATACGAGGGTCATTCAATAAATACTTAGCCTACAAAAAGTAAACGAAAATTTTGGAAAAGTGGCAATTTATTTTTCAACAAAGTCTCCTTTTAGTTCGTTACACTTAGCCCAGCGATGCTCCAACTTTTTTAACCCGTCCGAAAAATAGTTTTTGTCAAACTCTGCAAAATAGGCCTCCGTGGCGGCGATGACCTCCTCATTCGATCCATATCTATTCCCGGCGAGTGATTTTTTCAGATTAGGAAACAGAAAGAAGTCACAAGGGGCCAAATCTGGAGAATACGGTGGATGGGGCAACAATTCGTAGCGTAATTCGACCAATTTGGCCATGGCAACGGCAGACGTGTGAACCGGTGCGTTGTCGTGGTGAAACAGCACTTTTTTCTTCGCCAGATGGGGTCGTTTTTTCTTTAATTCGGCGTCGAATCGGCCCAATAAATCGGCATAGTAAAGCCATGTAATTGTTTTACCCTTCTCGAGGTAATCGATGTAGATCACACCTTGTGAATCCCAGAAAACGGTGGCCATAACTTTTCCGGCCGATTTTACAGTTTTCGCCTTCTTTGGAGCACGTTCCCCGGTCTGGATCCATTGTTTTGATTGCTTCTTGGTCTCTGGTGTGTACCAGTGGATCCAGGTTTCACGGTTGCGCTTGTTTTCTGGTGTGAGTAAACGCGGCACCCATCGCGCCGACAGCTTTCTCATGCCGAGTTCCTCGTGAAGAATATGATGCACTGTTCCTTCTGAAATGCCTACAGTCTCAGCTAGCTCCCGAACCTTCAATCGGCGATCTGCCAATACAAAATCATGGATTTTTTTAATGTTTTCCTCCGTAGCAGCTGATTTCGGTGCACCTGGACGTGGTTCATCAAAAACCGACGTACGGCCACGTGCAAACTCGTTGAACCAATTCTTGACGGTGGCCATCGATGGAGAAGAGTCACCGTACACAGCATCCAAGCGCTCTTTGATTTCGATGCGCGTTTTCCCTTCCAAAAATAGGAATCGAATCACCGAACGATATTGCTCCTTTTCCATTTTTGTAAAACCGATCGACACGTTCACTTCCATAAGTTGTCAAATTAAAACAAATGAAGGGATTGGAATGAAAATTTGAAAAAAGAATTAAAAAAGAATGTGCTACACTGTGGTAAAACTCTTTTGAAACTACAGCGCCCTCTGGCGATGAGGCTAGGTACTTATTGAATGCACCTCGTACCTATCTAGAAAACGTTGTATCCTAGGCAAAAAATAACAATAATGTCCCCCATCTACCGCCCAATATGCATGCAGTATTTTTTTTACCGTACGTACTCCAGTTAGTATAACCGATTAATCGACTGATTGTTCTGTTAGTTAGAGTAACTAATGTACTCTGTGAACCTACAAACCGCCGTGTGTGTTACGAACTACTTCCATTCATAATGGGTAACATCCATTTTTGTTTAGGGCTTAGGCATTATTAATTTTTAGCTGATGGGTATGCAAAAATTGCGAGATCTAGTTATAAATATAGTTATAAAATTGATGGGCCGTTTATTAGGCACTGGGCTGGGAGACATGTGCAAAATTAATTGTTTTTTTATTTGTGATGTCACTTTTGATTTAATTTATTTTTCACTAACAATAGGTTAAGGCAATACTAAAACATTAGGTACGGTCAAGATCCCTACCAGCATCTTACTGGAATACTTCCTTCCTCCGAGCACGTTTGGTCTTGCGAATCTCCACTCAAGCCAGACAATAAAGGCAAGAATGAGGTGGGAGCTCTATTTCCTCGTCAGTGTTCATTCCAGCCGGCCAATAAAGGCAAGCCAGAGACAAGGAACAAGACATCTCCCGGGAGATAGGGTCCGTGGGGTCGCTTCTGCCCAACAGCTCGCCATATGCTGCCCTGAGGGTTTCTGTATCTCTCTTGGTCTGGCTCCTTACCCTAGACCTGTTCCGGAAAAGACCGGCACAGTCCTGGAGTTCAGAATGCGCAAGCCCCACCACCACGACGTCAACGTAGAGATACGGCGTTATTATTATTATTATAAAGTTGCTCAGTTGGCATCAGTGACTGTGCATACGCGACGGGAAGACAGACGGGGTGGGCTACATCCCGTGCTGGACGGGGCAAACATCGTCCTTGACGATGTTTTGTCACGTCTCGTCCCGTCCGTGTTCTCGTCACGTATGTGTTGCCATGTATTTACACGGACGGTAGTTTAAATTTAGCTGAAGAATCTAACATGAGTTCCAAAGATGATGTGTCTATACCTGGGCTGTCCCGCTATGTTCCTGTCACCCGGAAGAGAACAGCATCACAATTGGATGAT
The DNA here is from genome assembly GCA_905333075.3 of Atethmia centrago. Lineage (NCBI taxonomy): Eukaryota > Metazoa > Arthropoda > Insecta > Lepidoptera > Noctuidae > Atethmia > Atethmia centrago. Next base: position 10,619,540 of record HG995386.1, on the reverse strand, counting down.
TTTGAAAAGAAAATATTAGAAGCTCTTAAGGAGAAGGAGAATCGTTATTTGTCCTTTTTTAAAGGCATTCTGCCATCTATAGAAGATTTTACCGAACTTCAGACTCTCACGTTCCAAACTAAAGTTTTACAACTAATCACGGAAATGCGTTATGGTCAAACGTCTTCACAATCTTTGCCCTATGTGTATGAAGAGCAATTATCACACGGGTATAACGTAACATAATCAGCCTATAATGTTCCCACTGCTGGGACACAGGCGTCCTCTCGGTGAGAAAATACCAAAATACGAGTACTTACAGTTCAATAAACTCAAATTCTGATGTAAATTAATCTCCAAATCAAGTGCTTCAAGTGTCTGAAGATAGCGAAGAGTTCGAGTATAATTTTGCTGGAAGAAATAATATTGCCCTGAAGTTAGTTTGAAAATTAAAATAAATCAAGTGCAAAAAATAAAAGATTTCTTACCTCAAAGTGATTCCCAGCATTTCTATTGGCTCCACTGGATTCCTCATATTAGTATACTGATTCCGTATGTGTTGTGTGGCTCTAAGGACTGCAATAAACTTTCATAAGTGGAAACACTCATTCGAACATATTGTAAAATTTATTTTCATCTAAGAGCAATTATTGATATTCTTTATAGAAAAGAAGTCCGTCACTGTTCCTCAAGAGTATAAATGGACTGACCCAGTATTTTCGTATGATTCTACGTCGATTTCGTCGGTGACGAAGTAATAAGAGCAGCAACACATGTCTTTCCCGATCCATTGTTACTAAAGACTGTAGTACGTAGGGCAAGCCAATAGCTTTTTCATCGCCGCTGCCGCCACTGCAGCGCCGCCGCGATGCCGCACTTCCCGTGTGGTTGTCAATACGGCGAAATGGCTTGCGGTGCGGCGCCGCACCGCGCCATGAGGTTTGGCTCTGACGGGGATACCCCGACCGCACACGTTTTATTTTTGCATGGAGTTATGCTATCTGACCTCAGGCCCAACCCAATTACTAGGTTATCCCAATGTTAGGCTGTACTTAGTTGTCTGACTTTCGGGATTCTAACGACCCCCAACTATAACTGGGAGCGACGGTTAGTGAGCTGTATTCTATTTCAAAGATAAAGCCTATAACTTTTATAATTTTGAAACTTGAAACGATCAAAATTCATTTTAAGAACATAACATCACGCATCGTTTTCCCGAAGGGTTGGGCAGAGCTGTACCTATAGTACGACATGGGACTTAAACATGACTGGCGAAATGTAGGTACATTTCGGCAGTCATGTTTAAGGTGCTGATAAGAGGCAAATGACCAAAAAAGGCTTGTCTTAAATGGCTAAATCTGTATATGTAGTTTGTGGTAGCGGAAAAAAATGTATGTTAATTTAGAACGTATTTGTCAGAACTTGGTTGTTTTGAATTAAAATCTCGATACATACTAACGTTAAACTAACCTCTTACCTTGAAATCCAATCCAAAATAATCTGTATTAAATATCAACATACGTTACGTAATAACAAGAACGTCTTATTTGAATGCACAATTTGGTTGTTTTTGATTTTCGATTACTCAACTCAATTCTGAGTAAATAGAATTGCTTCATATTTTGCAAAAAATTACAAGCGTTGTGTCATCGCGCTTCTCTTTCTTTTCTATGCAATTGAGTGCGGTCACTGTTAGACTGCATAGAAAAGAAAGAGAAGCGCGATGACACAACGCTTGTCGAAAAAATGCAAATAAAATCATATAAAATTAAATATTAATAATTTAATAAAAAATAATCCATCACTGGATGCAGTTTGGCATTCGAAATTTTATGATATAGTTTTAATTATAATTGTTAATGAAGAGATAAAATGCTTTTAAAGATAATTATGATGTTTTTGAAGATTTTTTTTGACATATTGAAGTATGTTTAATTGTGTTTTGAGTTCCATCACTGTACGCAAAAAAGACTTGAAAATATCCTATATTTTTTTTTCCAAAATTATTTGTGGTTTAAGAGATACACTGCTTTAAAAACCACCTTTTTGACCGTTTTCAATAAATCTGCGCCTTAAGGCCTATTACTATCGCGATCTTAGGAGTCACGCTAAGCAGTGTGGATATAAAATTAAAAAGTACATATGAATAGGCTCTCTAACTGAACAGACAGTTGTGCTGCTGGGGAGTTTGTTGGCCACTTCTTCTTCCCAGCTAAAGCACTGGGAAGTGGTGAAGGGTGGGCGTTTTGGGGGACTGTCTTATGAAATTTTGACGTTTGAAAAGTGCTGATTCTCAGCCTAGTTTGAATAAATGACTTTTGATTTTGATTGATTTATTGATTTTGAATTGAAAAAGTTACATTGTTACTTACCCGATTTTAACCCACAACCTTATGCATAAGAGACGAAGCCTTTAACCACTGCGCCTTGATGATATAAGTAAGAAAACAAAGTTCAACGATGATAATTACTGCAATAGTTAAAACTGAGGCGCAGCTACAAAGGCCCAACTCCTTGTGACAGGGTAGGTTATTCCAGCCTAATGCATTACAAAAGGATTTTATACAATCATTATTTTAAAACAATACGATAATAAATTGCAAGACAAGTGCCGCGTGTTCGGTGTTCATCACTGAATACCGAATTTTGGCCAAGGCGACCGATCACAGTGAACACTAGCTATCGACGCGGAGGATAGCATAGTACACAAGTATGTGCGCTGACACACAGGTGATCTCTTTCTTCCTTCACTCTCATATGGGACGGCAATCTGACACGACCAGAGAGAGATTAGGCGCAGGACCAACGGTTTTTTTTGTTTTTTTTTTTTTGGGTGGAAAATTATTAAATAACTTCTCCCGTTCTGGGCGGAGCGGGAAGGTATGTCAGATTCTTACAGACTAAAACCCACCCGTGTTCCTTCCGTTGCCTGGGTTTAACGTGCTTTCCGAGGCATGGGGTCGTCACACCGCCAACTTTTAAACTCCGACTCTGTTCCAAAGAAATTTCTAATGGAAAACCCAATAACACTTTACCCGACCTGGTAATCGAACCCAGTACCCCACACTCAGCAGTCACGCTTGCAACCATGAATCCAACGGGGGAGTTGCATCATAATTATATACCTAAGTGATTTTAGCCAAATATCGAGCTTTTTATTGCATAGCATATATTCTTGCTTATATGATTAATTAATGTCTACTTATTTTCCTTCAGATACCCGAACTTAATGATTAAAAGTCATGTTCGTTCATAATTAAAGGTGATTTTAAGTATGATTGCCTTTCGTTCTTTATGACGAGGTCAGTGGGTATAATGCTCTAGTTTTAAAACTACTGGTACGCTACTGGTTTTAAAATGATAAACAAGTAGTTAAAGTTTGTCTACCGTGTTCTGGGCGAGCCAATTTCCATTTTTATTGCTACCAGTCGAATCCTAGGCTACCTTTAAAATAACTACCTATAGAATATGTTACGGAACTACATCTAAGGTAAGAATTCTGAAGTAGATCATAATCACTTTCTTACTGTCAAATACATATTTTTTGTTAAAATCAAAAAAATCAAAATCAAAATATTTTTATTTCACATAAACCTACATGGGCACTTATGAAACGTCAGAAGCTATGTGCACGGTTCCAATTGGTCGTTTCCTATGGAGAAGAGCCGGCAAGAAACTCCACGGTTACTCTTTTAAAAATAATTGGCTTTTACAATGTTCTCAAATTACAGTGTTAATAGGAATGGGAGGACAGTTTAGGCTTAACAAAAAAAAAAGAAAGAAAAAGGTCTACAAAAGATCTAGTATATAAGCCTACAACGTTCTAACATTCACAACGTACACAAGAATCCATGTAAAATAATATTAAAATAATAAAAATAAAAACCTATTTAAACCAAATGACATGTTTTCCATTGTATATATTGTCAAATAATGAAAATATAATGTCAAAAAAGTATGTCAAAAAAAAAAAATAATAAACATCGTAATTTGGGAGCTGTTAATAGACATTGACATAGTTATGCCGTTTCTGATGTACCAGGGAAGCCACATGTGTAGAAGGAATTATTGCCAAACTTCCTTGTCTTCAACGTAGTCTTTAATCTTATAATATGCGTTTTTGATAAGGACACGTTTGATGTGGGTTTTGAACTTTCCATCGCTAAGTTCTGTAACTGACTTTGGCAACTTGGAAAAGCGGATACTGTTGATAACAAATGATTTGCTTGTATTTGTTAATCTAAATTTGGGTATCACAATTTCATGTTCACTACGTGTATTTATATTATGACTCACTTCTTGTTTTGAAAAGACATAAGTTTTTGCGAACATACAAAATACTTTCTAAGATATAAAGAGAAGGCAGAGTTAGTACATTCATTTCTTTGAATTTGTTTCTAAGGGACTCACGAGGACCCATTCTATAGACTGCGCGGATTGCCCTCTTTTGTAAAATAAAAACTGAATCTACATCAGCTGCCGATCCCCACACCAGAACGCCATAAGACATAATACTGTGGAAATAAGCAAAGTATACTAACCTAGCTGTGGCTATATCAGTCAACTGTATAATTTTTCTTACTGCATATGCAGCTGAACTTAATCTACCTGAAAGAGCTCTAATGTGGGCTCCCCATTGCAATTTTGAATCTAGAGTAATTCCTAGAAATATAGTTTCCGTAATAACATCTAGTCTCTTGCCATCGAGTTTTAAATTTAGAGCCACTTGGGTTAGGTTATAAAAACACACATAACATAACATAACATCACGCCTTCTTTCCCCGAAGGGTTGGGCAGAGGCTTACTTGTAGTACACCCACATTTCGCCAGTTATGTTAAAGTCCCATGTAATTGGAGGCGAGCCTATTGCCATCAACCGGGCACAAATCCAGACTCCGGGCTGCTAATGCGAAATTCCAGATAGAAAAACTCAATAACACTTATTAGGTTATTTTGACCGAAAAGCCAAATTAAAAACTTTCCTCAAACATCACTCGTCTTTGATTTATCATGACAAGAAGCTTTTAACAGCGATGAAACCTGTCGTTAACACTTGTAAGATTAAAATTTAATTAATCTTTTCTCTTTTTCTTTTTCGTGTTAATTCTTCGATCTAATATCGAGAGCACCTGGTCAGCGAATTTAGGCAATTACGCTTGTTCGTTAGCCCGCATTCGGGGAGCCAAATGACTTTCCTTGAATTTGGACATCCGACAGGTAATTTAAATACAGTAAAAAGCCTTGGCAAATTCAGGAGTCTATGGAATGAATAGGCCGACGAAAGTTGATAGAGACAGATGTTATCGGAAAAGTTCATTTAGGCATTTGGTTATCAGCCGAAACACCAAGTTATCCGAATGCGAAAGACCAACCGGTTTCTGATTTACCATGCTAATTAATGAGCAGTCAAAATCAAAACCCATGTTGGTTGTTGTTATTTCTGCCCACCAATCATGATATAACATAAGATTTGACATTAAATTAACTATTCAGAGACCTAATATTCTCTTATTATGGATTTGTATTTAATCATCGTGGGATGCAACGTGTGTCGATACTCTTGCGTCATCCCATCTTCCTGGCACGGCGTGCTATGCTGACGCTCCTGCTGCGGCTGCAAAGAACCTCAAGCGGCGTACGTATAATAATCTAGTTGGTCATTATATTTTCGAGCCGTTTGGGGTTGAAACCCTCGGGCCGTGGGGTCCGAGTGCTCATGGCCTTTTTAAGGAAATCTCCAGACGGCTGGTTGACACTTCCCGTGACCCAAGTGCTGGCTTTTACCTTGGCCAAAGGCAAGCATTGCCATACAACTTTGCAATGCCGCCAGTCTCTTTGGTACATTATCAGTCGACAGCGATGTGGATGAATTTTTCGACGACCTATTTTAGTTTGTGTATAGTTTTAGTTATTTTTATTAATTAATTAGTTAAATTTGTTTTTTTTTATGTACAAATCAATATTAATAATTACAAGTACAAATCATAAGTAGGTTCCATGGTTGTAATTATTTTTCTATCGATAAAGTCAGAAGTCCAGGGACCAATCCCTAAAGCCTTGGTACTACGGGTAATTAAAATTACCGTTAAAGTTACCCGTAGGTAATTAAAATTACCCATGGACCCGGTAATGGGTCGACCCACCGGGACCACGGGTCACGAGTGACTTGATTGGCCTTTTGGAAACCGGGTGTAAATGTAAGGCCCAGTGACACCGATGTGACGCTACTCAGTGACTGAGTTTATGTCACGTTACGTTTGAAGGCACACGCAGACTGGGGCGATATCGGGCAATGTGTTGGCGTTGCCTGTCGCGCTAGTCTGCACGAGCCTTGAGTCGTAGTAATTATGTCGTTGTTGTTTCCTTCGTTTTCTGAAAGGTGATTGATTCATCGAGCGAGCGTATTGTTCAATCAATGAAGGGTTAGGTTAATATTACGTAAATTTACTTGCTTGGGTCGTCAGTGGTAGTTGATTGGAATTCACAACTGATTTCACTTTCAATCTTGTTAGTTTTAATTTGATTAGATGAGTTAAATGGGAATTTACACTTTGATTACAAAGTGATTTATCAAGTGGTATTAAAATTGTACAAGACATTTAAAAAAAATACGAATGACAAATAATTGGCTTTCTTTTATTTAAGTTTTCTAGACGAAGCTTTATTTTAACGTCTTTTTCATATATACCTACCTAATTTTAAAGTCGGTATGAATATTATTAATTCAATCAATCAATCTGACTAGCCTTTTCCTATGTTGGGGTCGGCTTCCAGTCTTACCGGATGTAGCTGAATAGGTACCAGTATTTTATTTATTTATTATTTATTTATTAAAACTTTATACACAAGTATAAAAAAAAATATACCGTACAAAGGCGGACTTAATGCCTGAGGCATTTTCTACCAGTCAACCTTAGGGTGATGCAGAGAACACACATGGCAGGTGCAACTTAAGGGATAGATAACACGAAAATAACTTTACAATACAAGAATACATACGTAGATACATACATATAAACAGAATTAACTTTGTCAGGAGAAATAACGATCGGTAGTGGAGAAATATCGATCAGTAGAGGAGAAAACGAATCCAGCAAAATATCAGCGCTGGGATGTTTCTGCCAACTTCTTACGTATATGTTCACGTGCCTTCAGTTTAAAAGACAACCGACTGGCCAATGGAGCGACTGCCTATCTGACCTCAACAATCCCGTTTATTGCCCGTGGTTCAACCGCGTAGTTCTACTAGTAGGACCAAGGTCCAGTTACTGGGTACCTCGATACCCTTTAGGAAGACTGGTTGTTAGACTTTTGGGCTTCTGACTACCCGTAACAATAGTCAAAGATCCACGAATGACAGCCGGGACCAACGGCTTAACGTGCTTTCCGAGGCACGGAGGGGTCTCGATACGTAATGGACGATCACCCATCCACGAGCCAACCCCTGCAAGATTAGCTTAACCTTCGATCGACCCGTGCGGCTGTCGTTATTAGCCCACGAGCCCCTATGAATATTATGATTATACACTGGCCTTCAAAACTTAATACCACACTTTTAAAATTTATATTTCTCCTAAACTATAGATGTCTCTGTTTAAAAGGATACTTCCCAGGTAAACACATTGTCATCTGGTCAGGATCAGATGATGGGAGTAACTCGTGCATTTGCTCTCGGAAAACAAAATTTGGTGCCGTGGAACTGATGATGAAAGTCATAGATGGCCACCGGAACTACCTACTCAATAATAAGCATTTCACGGGTTCCGATTCCTTTAATATGGTTGCTAAGCAATTTATGCTCGTCTCGGGAGCTGATGGTGAAGTGCCAGGAGAACTTCTCAACAATTAGCAGTTGACAAAAGGCTATTGTAACTTAGATAAATAACAAACCGATAAACGATACAACAAATGTATATATGTGTAAATATATGTTTTGAAAATGTTTTTCCACTGGCATGCATCCAAGCGACTGTGTGTTACGATGTAGTGATATGTTCGTTATCTCCTTGCTTCGTTAAGTTGTTTTTTCCTTGTTGTATCTCGGTGATGTAGGTACGAGTAGCTACTTGAGGTGATGCATCTTGTTTCGATGTTAAATAATATTACACGAAGAAAAATACGAAGTAGGAATTATAAAAAGTTATTTTTTACTGTCAGGTTATTCTACTTATAGAATAATATTCCAAACAGATATTTATCCTGTTTAATTATAGCTCTCTCCATAGTTATAATTCTTCTTGTGATATAACTTGTTTGTGAATGCCTCTATTAATTCACAATTTCTCACAAACAACTTAATACACGATATTTAATGTTAATTAAAAGGAACCTTGCATAATTAGCCTATAATGTTCCCACTGCTGAGACACAGGCTTACTCACGCTGAGAGGGAGTGGGTAGTAATCCACCACGCGGGCCCAGTGCGGGTTGGTAGATGTCACATGTCTTTGAATTATTGGTTCTAGGGCATGCCGGTTTCCACACGATGTGTCCCTTCACCGTTTTTTGAGTAGTGGTGATGAAATAATTTACCCGAAGTAAAGCGCCTATCTGGGTTCGAACCTACAATTCATAAATCGCAGGCATTACCACTGGTTCACCAGTGCTATTAACTTAAGGAACCTTATTTATTTTTAATATTTCGATTGATACACAATGTATTCCTTCCAGGACGGACGAATTACAAGTCACCATGTATACTTCAAGGCAATTTTAGATACCAAATGCCTTAGTTGGCGTCTTCAGATTTTGGTGATTTAACCATGTAAAATATATCTAGATTAGCAAGTACTTCTGTATGTAGCTGTGTAGGTAAAACAAAATGCGCCACCGTTTAAAGATGGCAGAAATAAGGGCTCGTCAAGACAGGAAGGATGACTGTCGGTATCTGCGCGATTACCCGCCACCTTCCATCAGGTCGTTGGAAATAAGCCGCATGTAGGTACTTTTTTACATATTTCCTTTTTTCCAACGACATGATCTCAGGTCAGAATTATTAAAAAAATAATATTTTCAAATATTTAAGATGAATAAAGTAGCTTCTTCAAATTTAAATGCGGTAAGAATTTTATTTTTTTTATACAAAACTAGAGTACTTTTAAATTAAATATGCATTTATCAGTCTATTATATTTTGTCTCACTACCTACTTTTAGGACATGTCAGTTTCCTCACGATGTTTTCCTTCACTGTTTTGAGAGCAGTGGTAATGAAATAATTTACACAAAGTAAAGCGCCTGCCTGGAATCGAACCCACGACCTACATCTCGTAAGTCGGGGTCGTTACCACTGGCCCATCACTGCTATTTTTTCCAATGTTTCACTACTATGTTGGCTTATAATTTGCCTAGTAATAGGTAATATGTTAGTAAATATATTATCTAAACATGTAGCTGAGGTGGCGGTTATTCTAGTAGGCTCTAAAAATAAATAATCAAGATTATATGACTGAAATAAATTTTTAATTTTTAGGCACATCGATGAGTCCTCTAATAAATTGACATTAAAATCACCACATACAATTATATTTTTTCCTAATTTACCAAGTTTTTGTAGCACATCATCCATGATACTCTCAAAGCAATCATAAATCGATGACGGAGGCCGGTACACGCTCAATACAACAAGCCGCTCCAACTCCACACAAGCTATTTCAATAGTCCGCTCAACAGAGAGGCTCACTATATCCTTACGATCTTTGAATTTAAGTTGTTTAGTTAACAGTATCAATGAGCCACCATGTATTGCATTTTCTCTGCTGAAAGAACTACCAACCTGGTGATTACTGAAATTAAACATGAACTGATGGCTTTTTAACCAATGTTCTGTAATACACAAAATATCAATGTTGTTACAGTTCATGAATAATTCAATTTCAAGGTCTTTTCTCAACATACCTTGAATATTTTGATGCACCAGGTTTACTGTGTTAGAACTTATTCTGACATTTTGATGATTTATTCTAATATTTAAATTTAAATTATCTCCATTAATTATGCAAGAGGTTTTCTCTGTTGTCTCAATTTCTAATTTAAATTAATGTCAGCTTCTGTAGCCAAGTTATTGGCTGAATCAATGAAAATGTCAGATAATTGCTCAATAGAAGCAACAGTTTTACTAGCCAATTTCTTGGCTGATAAATCAATAAACAAAAGGTATAGCGATAAGGCTATTTGTCTTTTTAAACATATTGGTAAATACAATTTGTATTTTGTCACATATAAATATTTACTAACATACTTGTTAGTGTCAATGACATGACAATTGTTATTGTTGAATGTCATATTATTTAACATTATGTTTAATTTGTGCCTAAAATTATTTTCCTTTTTTGGCAAACTGTTACTATAAGGAAATGTAAACATAACAATCTGTCTGTCTAGCTCACAAAGTTTGTTTTAGTAATGAAGTAGACTGGTCTGATTCACATTTCCTCTGTCACTGATCAATAATATCAAAGTTGTATCCTGGTGGAAATTTAAACTAATAATCTTTGTCACTATCTCAACATAACTTAAGCCAGGCATACAGTAATTGGTAACTGACTTTCCCTTGCAAATATTTGATAATAACCGGCCCATGTCTTTCCCAATTTCATCACTAAATATCACAATATCATTATTTATTTGGGTTTGTACATACTTATGAGTTTTTACACTAACTTTAGTTTTATTTGGGGAACCATCAGAGGTATAACCTTGTTGCAATGAAGTATCACATGCCGGCGTGTATTTTGTACACTCTGTTTGCTCTTTTAAAGTTTTACTTATCTCTTTATCTGTTGCCGACTATGTGCCGGGTAATTCGTTTTTAATTTTGTAGACCGCTGATCGTTCATCAACGTATTATATGTATATTATAATTAAAATGGGAAGAAAGCGTAGAAACGCAGTTTACGCATTTTTTTCATTTTCATAGGAAAATAATGCCTCTACTTGCCTAGTGATTGGATATTCAGCTGTTATAAAAGTACCTCCTTCTTCGTTTACCTATTATCAAATGATTATGGTTTTATAGGTAGGCTTTGTAGAAACTGGGGTAGTACTGTCAACCGCACATCGGTGGTATGGTAACACTGGTAAGTACCGCTGACGTGCGGTTGACTGTAGGTACCTAGATATTTACCTTCTTAATAACACATTCAGTGTGCAGAGCATTATATTTTACAGATCAGGTACCTAGGTATTTACGCGATGTACGAATATTGTTTGTTCGTTTCGTGTGTTTGAGGGCTGCTCGGCCAATACGTACCTAGGGAACATAATACTCTAATGACTGAGTACTAGGTACCTCCCCCACACGTATGGGGTCAAGCTTCTGTACTACCTACATTTATTTTGTGTTGTGAACTTCGTAAGATAAATGTACCTACCACATACCTACCTTGTAACAGCCCCGGATCTTCAATTGTTTTTAGGCGGGGCAAAAACTGAAAAATGCCGCTCCCGCCCACTTACATTTATTTTTACCTTTATCATCTCTATAATTTCAGCTATCAGATTCTGATGTCCACTAATTGATTGACATTTGGACATAGGCCTTCCGGAAATAATGCATCCATCGCTCTTCTTTCTGTGTTAAGCCTATTTATTTACAGATATATACGATACATATGGACATGAACATGTAGGATATATATTTTATACACAGCACAGGATAAGATTTAAAATAAAAATATGTATAATAAAAATAAAAATCAAATATATTATTGCATTTGTAAATCGAAATTACAATTTTACACGTCGAGCTTTTTGTTCATCAAATAAATTTATAGTTTTGTCATAATTTAACTCGTGTGCAATTCGATTTTCTATCGCTAAGATTGCAAAACTCGATAAGCGTTCCTGGCTCATAGAAGATCGCAAATAATTTTTAATTAGTTTTAGTTTGCTAAAACTTCGCTCACAGCTTGCGGATGTAGTAGGAAGTGTAGAATAAATTCGCAGGACAATACAAATATTAGGCAAAGCATCCCCAAAATCATGCGCATAGATCTGTTGCAAGAGATAGAAACCGTTAGCCTTTTCTATAACACCAAATAAAAGCGGAGCTTGCTCTTTAAAATCGTATTGTTCCTGGCAGAATTCAACGGTGCTTAAATCTCGCTCGTATTTTCGAGCCAGATCTGCTCCATACTTTTGCACAATTGACATTTTCAAAATATTAGTACCATTAAGAAAAGCAAAATTCAGTATGGTTGCACAATCAAACCTCTTTTTAATTTCTGATATGATTCGATCAAATACCATCATTATTTATTTAGGAAATAGTTGAACAGGTTGGAGTGTTTGTAATTCGTCTTGACACATCTCATCGAGATGTTTTTACGTTTCGGAATTCGTTTGTTTTGCAAAATCAGCACCACTTTTTTCAGCAACTTCTGCAGAATCTTTTATCCAATATTCCACTGGATTTTGTCCCATTTTTTGCAAAGTTTTTAGCAGACCATTCATTAGTGCGACGGAACGGGCAAGGATAATATCTTCTTTCTGAATTTCTATATTCACTCGATTGATTTCGCAGAGAATATTCGCCCAAATATTTAAATTAAAAATAAATTTAAAATTCTTTATAGCAGTTAAGAGATGACCTGCCTCGTACTTAGCTTCTGAAGCATGAGAAATGTGCTTTATTTCTTCTAAGGCTTCCGCTATTTCTGGCAAATTATTTAATAGGGCATTCACAGCAACATGTTTCGCCGACCATCTCGTCTGACTACTTCCTTTTAAATTTCCCACCTAATAGTGGAGCCAACAAAAAAGCAATGTAGGTACTTTTTGAATCAGTCCAAATAGGTTAATAGCTTCCTGGCATGATGAGGCTGAATGAACACCTACAAGATTTAAGGAGTGAGTCAAGCAAGGTACGAGCTCGGCCAGCTCATTCCTTTCTGCAATCTTGGCTTGTACTCCTTTATAGATGCCGGCCATATTGGACCCATTATCATAAGACTGGCCAAGAAATTGTCCAATATCTAAATCATCAACTGCCATTTTGTTCTAAAATCTGTTGACAATTTGCCCTCTCCTATCTTTCAAGCAACTTCTATGAAATTAATGAAACTTTCTTTTATTTCACAGACATCGCCAGTTCTTTTTACATATCGAATTACCTGGCTCATTTGTTGTGTATGGGATACATCGGGAGTGCAGTCGAACATTAGCCTGTAGTATTTGGCTTCTTTGATGTCATTTAAAATGCTATTTCTAACTGTTTTTGCTATTATGTCAATTATTTCATTCTGTATTGTCTTTGATAAATATGATATTTGTCCCTTTTTTAAGTGTTCTAATTGAAACTCAAGAGTTGAATTATATTCGGCGAGCAGGGAAATTAGGTTCAAGAAGTTACCTTGACTAGGCTGAGGACATTGTGTGATGAGATCGCTAGGAGTTTCGTGGGACCCGTGAAAAGAAAGGCAGTTTGTGGATAGATACAATACAGCATCCATAACAATACGCAGGATCTGTCTCCATTTTTCTTTCTATGAGTGAGTGTTACTCTCTCAATGTCTTGATCAATACCCTGCCATGATTTCATTTGTTGTATCCGTGTTTTCCACTTGATCATACACTCTTTGTGCATTTGGGTTGCCTCGTGTTCGGTTAATCTCGATGAAACTTTTTTCCAGTTAATAAACCCTGTAGAACGCAATGCAGATGTGGCGGTAGAAGACGGTTTCTGGTAAATCTTGTAGCACGCACAAAACATGAAATTTTTTGTCTTAGAATATGTGAGCCAAGATCTTAAACCCTTTCGCAATTAGCCAACGTCCAGTACCACATAGAAGATGTTAAAAGTCTGCCATTGCATTCAGTAGATCTAAATTCAATGTTATCAGGGTGATTTTCTGCTAATAATACAGCCTGGTTGCTAAAGAAAGACCGTTGTTGGTCAGTCATTTTTTCCACCCCTGGCCAATTGCCTGGGTTCGTCAAATCAAGTCCGGTGTTTTGCAGTTTATCCGAATCCGAGTGCGAGGATTTAGATCCTTCGTGTTCTGGATTTGTTTTTTTCAAATTGTTCAGGTTGCTCATCGCACATCGATAAAGATGGTGAAGTTTGCACTGTGAAATCAGACTGAAAAATCTTGATCCATTAGATCGGGCAAAGTGCGAGAAACATCCTCTAACTGAATATCAACTCCAGAAGTTGCAGCAGATACTGAAGGGTCACGCCCTCTCCGAAGCCAATTTTTCATATTATCTGCACATTGTTTTCCCTGCGAGTCCTTATATTTAGTCTTATTCCGCTCCCGATTGTTTCCGAAAATCTTAAAGAAGAAAGATAAGAAAACCTTAGGTAGGCACTAGGCTTAGTCCGGCTAACACAGTCGTGTCCTTCCGATCGGAAATAAAAGCCAATACTGAGTTATAATAATGTCCAAGAATCAGCAAGTGAACGACAGACAGAGTGGCGAGGCGGTGCGTCAAAGAAAACCCCTATTTATTAAGGTTTAGGTATTGCTACCGATGCATTTATAGAGATTAAGGTACTGCTACAAACATTTATAAAGGTTATAGTACATCTACCGAAATATACCGGTATACATTTCCAACCTCAAAATTCCGCTACTGAAAAAAATAACGATAACGAAATATTTCGGTAACCCTTATTTAACGGTATGACGTCATACTGAAATTTAAAGGTACCTTATTTTTGGGTAATTCCGTCCCTGTGTGAAAGTGCATTTATTTGGTTTGACCGAACTATAAATAAATATTTATAAACATTATGAAATCTTGAAAATTTACATTATAATAATAGTACTTTTTTAGTATTAAAATAAGTAACACGAAACGTTTTTGATACTTACGGAACAGAACTAACACGGAACTTTCTGTTGGTCTTACAAAGAATACTGGAAAGCATTTATCGAGTCGTGTGCGATGCGCGTTCGGAAACGGACGCGTTTGCGCTACAGAGCACGAATATTTTATTCGCGTTTTGCGCAGCGGTAACCACTGCTTAATTTTGTTCGCAATGGCTACAAAGCAGCTCATTGCCAACGAGCTTTTGGCATTCGTCAAGCATGCCATCGACTACATGGACGAGGTCAGCATCTTGCAGATCTGCAAGTCCTCCTTTAAAGAGGAAGAGGTATGCAGTGCCAAATTGCTGTTATTTCAATCACTCGGCCAAGTTGGACAGATGCCATCTCGTCAGAGGGATGATGGCGAGAAGAGTCTGCAGGACATCATCGACCTGCTGAAGAGGACAGATCCAGATGACGTGCCAGAGTTTGTGACGAAGGAGCTGCACAAATTGTCTCCCGTCACTTTTGACCACGTCGACTTCACCAGGCTGCTGAAGGACATCACTTCCCTGAAGGTGAGCCTGGCTGAGATTAGGTCCAAGTTGGAGTCATCGGATGTCACCATTGGGGAACTGCGAGCCGAAGTAGCGTTGTTGCGCAACGCAATTCTGATAAGTCGGTCACCAGAAGGCTCCATTGTAAACACACGTCGTGGGGCCCAAAATGCTTCAGTCTGCAGTTTTCAGTCGGCGAGTGAATCTACGTCGTCGGCTGTCAAGAATGCAAGCGTTGTTCCGCTGATCGCGTCGTACCTGCCGGGGAAGCAACGCGTGTAATAGGTACATTGACCCCTAAATGTGCATATTCTACAATTGTCGCCAAGACGAAACCTACTGTGTCGCCAACAAAACGACAAGAAGGACAACCTAAAGGGAAAAGGCAGAGTCGCTCAGCATCGAGTGCGACTAAAGTCACCGTGATGGATCACGAACGGCAGGGTCCATTGAAGATCACATGCGATGAGGACGGCTTCATCAAGGTGGAGAGATAGAAGAGGAAGCCTACTTATCGCAACCAGTGTGGAACAGCGCCTGCAGGTACTAACATGCTGCTACGTCCTGCAGTACCGACGACGCAGCTGTACGTGTCCCGTTTGCAGCACTCTACGAAGACTGAGAACATCGTAGAGTACATACGGGTGAAGACCAACTGGACCTTGAGGGTGGAGAAGTTGGAGGCGCGCCATAACATCAATAACAAGACGTTCGTGGTGCGTGTTCCGACTCATCACTTGGTGACCTTCCTCAAGGAAGAGTTTTGGCCGAAAGATGTGCTATATAAGTGTTTCCGCGACACCTCGCAGCGTAAGCAGCCTAAACGGCTTAATAGATTTTATTAACCCAAAATAATTTATCCTTAGAACAAACTTAACATTGTAGTTGAAAAACATGTTCTCCCATACATTCCAATTGCAAATGTAAGTTTGTACACACAATATTGAGAGATTTACCATGTTATTTTAACACCATACACTTCTTATAGATTTTCCTGTTAGTAAAGAACTATTTTCTGTACTTTTTAGGCTCAGTAGTTTCGGAGATAATGGTAAATTTTCATCAATTTTCTTAATTAACTTTAAAACAAAATATAGCTGAGACTCTCATAATAAGCCCTTTCAGTTGATATAGCACATGGCATTGATATGGCACAATTGCAAAACTTTTTATTTTTAATTTTCTCATTTCCCCAAAAAGTGACCCTCATATTCAAAATTCATTTATTTACGTTACACGTCCGTATTTTGGTCACAGAAATTCATTCGTGTACCTTATTTTAACTTAATCGGGCCAGTAGATTCGGAGCAAATCGGCGATAGACCAACAGACAGACAAACAGACACACAAGTGATACTATAAGGGTTCCGTTTTTTCTTTTTGAGGTACGGAACCCTAAAAATCAAAGAATCAAAGGTCATTTATTCGAATTAGGCTGAGATTCAGAACATTTGGAACGTCAAAACTACAAGGCAGTCCTCTAAAACGCCCGCCTTTCACCACTTCTTAGTGATTTAGCTGGGAAAAAGTAGTGTAACAAACTTCCCAGCAGTACAGCTGTCTGAATACAAGAATTACAGAAAAAACATTAATTAATTCAACTAGTTGTGATTCTGAGCAAAGTTAATTAATGACATAGGTCCTCACTAGCACGATGAGCTTACATCCCGCATACTTAAATACATTGTTGATCATCACTTAAAACTATAAAACTGGTTATACGAGTAATGAAATGTTGAACTTTAGACGAACCCCACCAAGAAGTATCGAAAGCAAATAAATAATCAGACGACTTAAAACAGGAGTAACTTGTTTTCAGGGCTTATGTGTGAGAGTTTCCATCAAAACTTTAAAGTACTTAACACGGCTTAACTTAACGCGGCTTTTTTTTTTTTTTTTGGGTGGGAAATCATCAAATAACTTCTCCCGCTCTGGGCGGAGCGGGAGGGTGTGTCAGACTCTTACTGACTAAAACCCACCCGTATTCCTTCCTGTTGCCTATGTTGCGGGGGCCTCGGTGACCCATAAGTACCTTCCCGCGACCCCGGCAGGCATCGGCCCTAGTGGACCCCTACTTTTGTGCTGACGACATCTCTTTGAGGCGCGCGTGGAATACGACGCGCCGTCGACCCAGGCCTGGTCCTTACCGGACGGTGAGCTACCCATTGCTCACCGTCCGCAAGCCCGCGCCTACGGTGGCCGGAAATCCGCCCGGGATTCCCGACGCCCTGGGCGTCTCCTGCGGCGGCTAGGGGCGAGAGGGCGCGAAACTTGCCTTTCCCTCAACCGTCCCGCCTCCTCCTTTGCGAGCATTACTGCTTCGCAGAAGGTGGTGACGGCTGCCCATGCCCTCTCGCTCCGTACCATGGCCTGAACCAGGGCCGGACGCGAGAGGTCTCTGCCGCCGATCGCCTCCACGAGGACACGGCGGTGCTCTGCCCAAGCCGGGCAAACCTCCACCGTATGCTCCACCATGTCCTCCAGGCGATCCACACAGTGGTGACACCCGGACGTTTCCTCCCGCCTTATCCGACACAGGAACCTCCCGAAGCTAACTTAACGCGGCTTGCGGTAGGAGTTCAATGGTAGAAATCGTCACATAAGAAAAACGCGTCATTCAGTCTCCATGCGACTTTTTCTTGTTGTCTGTCTTTTTTTATTATATACGAGCGTGTGTGTACGTGCGCGTAAACGTGAGGAACTTCATTCCTGACGGGGGTCTCACGACCGCAAACCTTTTTTTATTATTAACAATAATCTGTTAGACCTTTTTTTAACAATGACAAAGTATCTTTTTTTTTATTTGTGTCTTCTTGTTCAATGAAAACCAATGAATACGCACTGTAAATTTCAGTTCTATAATTGCAGCAATTAAATAAAGAAGCGAGTTCCATTGCAAGATCGTGCGTATTTACGTTACGTTCCTACTAGGCCCACGAATTGCTGTGTAGGTCATATGTATGGCGATACATAGGACCTACACAGCAATTCGCGATTAGTGTTCGAGATTATCTCGTTCAACTTATGAGTCCCTAACACCTCAGCCCCACCTCACTCCTTATCTCGCTCGCATACTACTGCTCGCGATTACGCGAGCAATTGAGACGGAAGGGAGAAGGTTCCAAGGCACCCATAGATTAGCTAATTTCTTTTTACGATGAAAATAATGGCAACAAATAAAGGAGCACTGTATCTGCTCTACATGTATTTCAGTTATTATGCAAAGTTCATGATCTACTTCGGAGTATTTCTCAATACAAGCGGTTTATTGTTCGGTTTGGAGGTAACTTTGTTATTTTTTTTTGTTGGGAATTTTTTTTGGAATCGTGTTTTCGTCAACCATGACTTCTCAAAATGAAAACTGCAGTATTTTCGATATAACGGAGGATCATGCCAAGCATTTTGATAATATGGACACATAATACCACTCCTGTGAACTAGATCATAAAGATTCCTCTGTCCAGGTCACCTGGCACTATCATCTTGTCCATTGAAGCGACCCAGTTTTCTTCCTACCATCATTATTCTTTGTCATCACCTACTACGTGGTAGTATTCTAAATTCAAAGTATAAAAAGAAGCATTTACCAACAATAAAAAGAAAATGTTTATCTGTCTCAGCCAATAATAGTCCAGAAGACTACCTGTTGACCGTGACTTTGTCTGCGTGTGGTTTGTATTTCGTCATTTTTTTATTCAAATATCCAGGATGAAACTAACTATCCTTCTCCAGAGAGTAATTGTGTAACACGCTATCAGTAGCAATGGACATAGCATTTTCACAGTTCAACAACATTCATTGTTGAGCAGACACATTTTTAGAACCTATGAAACAATGGATTAGGAATATACGAGTACCTACTTCATAATCATTCAGATCGTGATTGATAACGTGTTACGCTATTAGAACGCAAGTCACAGTCTATCTGTCAAACATAACGATCGGTTCGGTGCTTAAGTCGTGAATAGACAGACAGAGATACCTTCACATTTATGATATTATCATGAATCTGAATATTGATTGATTGAGGTTACATTCGGAAGCGACTACGTAGAAATATTAAGAATTTCATCAAAAGGAATTTGAGTCCTATTCGATAGAGGGACAATTTATCACGGAGCTGTTTTGCCTGTGAGTGTTTGCAAAGGACAGACAGATCTCCAGGACTTTTTCTCTCCAGTTTTATTCTAACACACTCAATCACAGATAAGCCAAAATGTAGGTAACATTAAGTGTAGCAATTTCATTGCTGAATTATTTTAAGTTTTTCATTTGTTTCGTTTTATTTTCCTAAGGAGCCTATATACCCTAAGTTCTCACTATTTTGTTACTCTACGGGTCACAGCAACGAGTAATAATCATCTTCATCATCATCAACATCATGTCAGCCGAAAAAAGTCCACTGCTGGACATAGAGCTCCCTCAAGCACCGCCACTTCGACGTTCTGTGCTTCCCGCATCCAGCGGGTTCGTGCGGCCTTAACAAGTTCATTGGTTTACATTTTAGGAGGCCTTCCAACCCTACGTCTTCCAGTACGCGGTCGCCACACCAGAACCTTTCGGCTCCATCGGTCATCTGTTCTGCGAGCAATGTCTGTGTGTGACGTGGTATTTTTGATTTGATTCTAGGGAGCGTGGTTAAATAAACGTTATTTTATAATTTTGTTACACGTTTAATGAATATAAGTCATAGTGGCGGCGGCAGAATACTAATTCGAGACTAATTATTTCGTCTTTTCGGCTTTACTTAAAAGGGCAGTTGTTAAAAATATTTCAAAATATAGCCGTTTGTATCTTGATGCTCTAAGTTTCAATCAATATTTAAGAAGATACTAGCTTCTAAAGCCCGCAGCTTCGCCCTCGTGGATGTCGGAAATTATCCCATACATTTTACATCGGGATAAAAACCTATGTCCTTACCAGGTCATAGCCTGTCCACACACCGGTATGCGGACAGGCCATGACCATGATCCAAATCCACCCAGGATTTGGATGACAATCCAAATCAAAGCGTGAAAAGGTTACAGACAGACAGACAGATAATAAATACAAATAACCTCTTTTTACTAAACAGTTTTTTTTATGATTTTAAATGTCTAAATTAAAAAGAATCATAATTCATTAAAAATATTGTTATCATTAGTTTATAAACTCTAGCGACATTGACCACGTAATACTAGATATTGTAATTAAATAAATGTTACCTCAGAGTGCGATTGTCACAACCCAGTGCTGGGCACGCCACAATTGCGGCGATAAGTCCCCTCTTTGAGGAGTGGCTAGAGAGGCGGCACGGCGTCCTCACCTTCCGCCTGACGCAGGTTCTCACCGGACACGGCGGCTTCGGGAGGTTCCTGTGTCGGATAAGGCGGGAGGAAACGCCCGGGTGTCACCACTGGATCGCCCGGAGGGCACGGCTTACAGCATACAGTCTGTCTGGCTTGAGCAGAGCACCGCCGTGTCCTCGTGGAGGCGATCGATGGCAGACATCTCTCGCGTCGGGCCCTGGTTCAGGCCATGGTACGGAGCGAGAGGGCATGGGCAGCCGTCACCTCCTTCTGCGAAGCAGTAATGCTCACGAAGGAGAAGGTGGGACGGTTGAGAGAAAGGCAAATTTCGCGCCCTCTCGCCCCTAGCCACCGCAGGAGACACCCTGGGCGTCGGGAATCCCGGGTAGATTTCCGGCCACCGTAGGCGCCGGCTTGCGGACGCTGAGCAATGGGTAGCTCGCCGTCCGATAAGGAAGCAGGCTCGTTAAAGGCTCGGAAGGTTCGAAGGCGCGTTGTATTCCACGCGCGCCTCAAAGAGATGTCAGCATAAGTGTAGGGGTCCACTAGGGCCGATGCCTGCCCGGGTCACGTGGAAGTTCGAAAGAGTCACCGAGGCCCCCGCAACACCGGGAACAGGAAGGAATACGGGTGGGTTTTAGTCAGTAAGAGTCTGACACACCCTCCCGCTCCGCCCAGAGCGGGAGAAGTTATTTGATAACTTCCAACCCAAAAAAAAAAAAAGATACGGACTTGACTTTCCCATTTGGGGATGATTTTACAAAAACAGTAAAACACGTGAGTTATTTTTTGTTACCAAAAGCATAGGTTTGAATTTTTATACCCCTAACATAAGAAATGCTAAGTTTCCCATACAAACTTTCATCCCCTAGATTCCCTAGATCCCCTTTAGGATTACTTTTGAGACAAAAGGTAGTCTATGTCCTTTCCCAGGGTGACTTTTTGCCTTCTATCTCCTTACCAAATTTGTCGAAATCCGTTTAGTGGTTTAGGCGTGAACAAGTAAAATACAGACAGACAGACAGAGTTACATTCGAATTTGTTATTAGTAATTAGTATATTAGTATCAGTATATTAGTATTAGTTTTAGCATATTATATTAGTATTAGTTTTAGTATATATTATATTAGTATTATCGGCTGTCATTCGTGGATCTTTGACAGTCGTTACGGGTAGTCAGAAGCACGAAAGTCTGACTACGAGTCTTACCAAGCGTAGGGAAAGGTAAAAGGGAAAAGGCTATGCAAACGATGATGATTAGTATTATTTTATGAGTTTTATGACGCATGAATTATCTTTAAGATTTTTCTAAGATTTTAGAGAAATCCAAAAAGCGATTGTCTTGTCTCACCTATATCATATTCGACGTGACTTATTACATTCATACATATATTTTATTTAAGTAATGGGCCTTTCTTGTTAATATTCCAATTTTCTGAACGTCTAGATGTTGGTTTGAACAAAGAAAAGCTTGTGAAAGCTGACACAAATCGGCAAACTATATGTATATTATTTTATAAGTACATACAGATAAATAAAATTGGAGTGTCTGTTTGTAATATTAAAATAACCGCTTTTTACTAAATTTATACACAGTACATATACCAAAATAACATTTTTTCCAATGTTTGTCTGTCTGTCTGTTTATTCAGGCTAATCTCTGAAACGGCTGGACCGATTTTGACGTGACTTTCACTGGCAGATAGCTGATGTAACAGGGAGTAATTTAGAAATGTTATTTATTTTTATAAATATATTATAAAATTGGAGTGTCTGTTTGTATTGCCAAAATAGCAACTCCCGACCGCTAAAAACCGACTGCTATAACAGCCGGGAGGACAAAAAAAAGATATTGGTTTGTCCCGCCTGCGATAACAAAATTCTATAGATTATTATGCTTGTATTTCTCTTTTCAGATAAGTGTTTTAGCAGTCGGGTTTTTTGTTTTTTAAATAATTTGTTTCATTTCAAGATTTTTAGTTCTGCTAATATATATACATATAATATGGAATTGACCCATTACTAGCTATTATTTGATATCAATATTGTTGTAATTAATTTTAAAAAACCTTCACCACCCTTCTTTGTATTTGCAGATGAAATATATAAATATGATATAGCCTATGTCACTCCCACAATTAAGACGAATCTAAAACACCTCTTATATTAAAATCCATTAATCTGTTTAGGCTACCGAGCGAGCCAAAGAAATAGACATACATACATAGCGTACGGTTAGCATACGGTGGCCGGGAATCCCGGCCGGATTTCCGGCCACCGTAGGCGCGGGCTTGCGGACGGTGAGCAATGGGTAGCTCACCGTCCGGTAAGGACCAGGCCCGGCGCGTTGTATTCCACGCGCGCCTCAAAGAGATGTCATCAGCACAAAGGTAGGTAGGGGTCCCCTAGGGCCGATGCCTGCCGGGGTCGCGGGAAGGTACTTATGGGCTCTTATGCTATTACAGAAACTATATTTCTAGGAATTACTCTAGATTCAAAATTACAATGGGGAGCCCACATTATAGCTCTTTCAGGTAGATTAAGTTCAGCTGCATATGCAGAAAGAAAAATTAGACAGTTGACTGATATAGCCACAGCTAGGTTAGTATACTTTGCTTATTTCCACAGTATTATGTCTTATGGCGTTCTGCTGTGGGGATCGGCAGCTGATGTAGATTCAATTTTTATCTTACAAAAGAGGGCAATCCGCGCAGTATATAGAATGGGTCCTCGTGAGTCCCTTAGAAACAAATTCAAAGAAATTAATGTACTTACTCTGCCTTCTCTTTATATCTTAGAAAGTATTTTGTATGTTCGCAAGAACTTATGTCTTTTCAAAACAAGAAGTGATTTCCATAATATAAATACACGTAGTAAACATGAAATTGTGATACCCAAATTTAGATTAACAAAAACAAGCAAATCATTTGTTATCAACAGTATCCGCTTTTATAACAAGTTGCCAAAGTCAGTTACAGAACTTAGCGATGGAAAGTTCAAAACCCACATCAAACGTGTCCTTATCAAAAACGCATATTACAAGATTAAAGACTACGTTGAAGACAAGGAAGTTTGGCAATAATTCCTTCTGCACATGTGGCTTCCCTGGTACACCAGAAACGGCATAACTATGGAAATATCTATTAACTGCTCCCAAATTACGATGTTTATTATTATTATTTTTTAGACATACATTTTTGACATTATATACCTACAATTTATATTTCAGACTTAATATTATTAATATTATTTTACATGGATTCTTGTGTACGTTGTGAATGTGAGAACGTTGTAGGCTTAATAGACTAGATCTTTTTTTCTTTAGACCGTTTCCTTTTCTCTTTTTTTTTGTTAAGTACTTTTCGACAGGCCTACACTGTTCTCCCATACCTAATTTGTGTAATTTGAAAACATTGTAAAAGCCAATTATTTTTAAAAGAGTAACCGTGGAGTTTCTTGCCGGCTCTTCTCCATAGGAAACGACCAATTGGAACCGTGCACCTAGCTTCTGACGTTTCATAAGTGCCCATGTAGGTTTATGTGAAATAAAAATATTTTGATTTTGATTTTTGATTTTGGGTCAACGAGGTCCCCGCAACACAGGCAACAGGAAGAAATACGGGTGGGTTTTAGTCAGTAAGAGTCTAACTCACCCTCCCGCTCTGCCCAGAGCGGGAGAAGTTATTTGATGACTTCCCATCCTCAAAAAAAAAAAAACCCCTTAAGAAAAAATCATCATAATATTTTGGAAATTAATAAAGTCAAATTATTTTTAATAATTATAAGCAATTTTTATTTGACAAACGTTGTATTGTTACCAAAATCTTCTGAAAAATAAACAATTTTAAAAACCTTAAAAAAGTTCAATTTGAGACCATTCATCTTAAATCGTACTGATATATCCTGAACTCGTACTTTTAGATCTTAATATTGGTTTACAGTATTGAGAATCAGCATCATAATCAACAATGTATTAATATTATAAGCAGTAACTCTCATCAAATTCCACGGATGGTCTTCGCCAATTCTTGGCAATCATCGCAGCTGTAATTTTTATTTTTTTATTGGTTCCTGCACAAGTACGGAGGTACGAAATAGGCGCAAGAGCCAAACAGATTCTAAAATTGTCGAAAAAAAAATGACATCGATATCTTGTGATACCTTTTTGGTGGCGTTTTTGTCGTAGTTGACCTGAGTTTTTTTTTAAATAAATTGATCGCATCGTACCGGTTTTTAATTATTTTGATTATATTTTCCACGTTCCGGGACTATTAGGTAATAATAAGGAGTGAAGGCTCATGCAGTGCAACGCGGCAGCGGTAGAACGATTTATATGAAATTATTCTACCGGTGTTGCGTCGCGCCAGTCTGCACGACCCTTAAAAGACCATAAATGGAACCTGATTATCTGACTATATAATATTACGCACTTACGTATTATAATCTGACCTATAGATATTTGAGACTAATATTTCGATGCTGTCTCTGCTTACTTTATTTTATTACTAGCTGCGCCCCGCGTTTTCACCCGCATAAGTCTCGATCCCGTCGGAATATCAGTGAAAAAAGTACTCTATGTCCTGATCCAGGTCATGGTCTACCAATATGCCGAATTTCATCCAAATCCGTCAAGCTGTTTTAGCGTGAAAGCGTAACAAACAAACAAACAAACTCACTTTCACATTTATAATATTAGTTAAGATTCCAGTATAAGCAGATCTCTCATTGTATAGGATTTCCGTACACTGAAAGGTCAGCTTATACTAGGAATGTATAGCTTGATATGTAGCCGTGTGTACATCACGTCTGATTGTCCCAAAGGCTGACTGCCTCGTTGGTCTAGTGGTCGCAAGTGCTACTGCTGAGCATAAGGTCCTGTGTTCGATTCCCGGGTCGGTCAAAGTTTTTTTGGTTTTTCTATCTGGAATTTCTCAGTGGATTTGTGCCCGGTTGATGACAATAGGCTTGCCCCATATTACATGGGACTTAAACATAACTAGCGAAATGTGAGTGTACTACAGGTACACCTCTGCCCAACCCTTCGGGGAAACAAGTCATGATGTTATATATGTATGTATGTCACCGCTTTTTTGTTACTTAACCAATTTTTATTTCTATTATGCTTAACATTTTATGATATTTTATTTTTCATTGAAATTGTGAAACAATAAATACAACCTAACATACCATCACGCCGGTTTTCCCCCAAGGATATGGCAGAGGTGTACCGTAGTGCATCCACATTTCGTAAGTTATGTTTCAGTCCCGTGTAACAGGACGAGCTTGTGCCATCAACCGAGCACAAATCGAGACTCCATGCCGTTACTGAAAACATTTAAAGGAAAAACCCAGTAATACTTTTAACGACCTGGGTAACGCCCTCATGCGGTATCGCTTGCGACCTCTAGACCAAAGAAGCAGTTTCAAATATCTACGTGTATTTTGACGATATCAAATTATGAATGTGAATTGTCGATCCAATTAGTTATGGTACACCAGCACATTAGGTTATAAGAAACTATACAATTTCTCCAAATAATTTTATACCTTAAAATGTTGGTGGTTAAGTTCAAAATCGAATGAGAAAATTTGACAGTCTGGGGTAACTTAATGTGTGTGTTATGTAATGTACTTTTCTACAGGAACCAAAATAAAACGAATTCATAATGATGACTGACATTTATTCATCCAACATTTGCACAATACATTTTAAAACTGAGATGTGCTATTTCCGATGTAAATTGTGTTACAGACAACAATTATAGTTGTTAGTACAGCAAGCAAACAACTTTACAGTAAGCTATATGTACATCTATCAATCTGCCTAGCCTTTTCCCAACTATGTAGGGATCGGCCTCCAGTCTAACTGAATGCAGCTGAATACCAGTATTTTACATGGAGTGACTGCCTGTCTGACCTCCACAATCCAGAAACTGGGTAATATGATACTGATTGTCAGACTTTAGGGCTTGTGACGACCCGTAACGACTGTCAAAAATCCACGAATGACAGCCGGGACCTACAGCTTTACGTGCTTTCCGAGGCACGGAAGAGTCTTGGTATGTAAAGATGGCCACTTATCCACAGACAAACACTGGCAAAGTGTAGCTATATTTACATAACATTGATAATTTTAGTTCAGAAAAATCGCTTATAGGTAAACGTTTAACAACAAACTGATTTCAAGTTTTATTTCTTTGTTACACGACGCAATAATAATAATAACTTAGATCTTAAAACTATGTTACAGTACGATTCACGAAAGATGACCACAAATGGCGGCCGTCTGCGCACGTACACTCATGAAGAAAAGACTTAAGACAAAATAATATTTTAATGTTAGTTAAATAATTTGTGTAATGTTGTAAATGCTGGTTATACAAATAAATCAAACGTAAGTAATTTAAAATGTTTATTAAAATAAATTGAACTAAAACTATCATAAATATATAATACACATTAAATTTAGTCGCTATCGCTATTCTCGAGTTCCATGATTCCCTCTTTCATGGAACTTGAGGGAATCGTGGAACTTGAGGAACTGGGGCCGGGTTCCATATTAAAGTCTTCCGCTTCATCTTCCGATGATTCAGGAAAATCCACATCTGTCGAATCTTCGCTCTCGTCAGATTCTCCCACACTTATAATTAATTCCTCCGTAAGGACATCCACGATGTGGTCACTTTTTATATAGCTTTCTTCTATAGATTTTACTTTGTCACATACTTTTTTCCATTCCTCTGGTCCCATCAGAATCACTTTTTCTTTAATTAAATCTATGACGCAGCCAATATTCCACTTTACGTTTTTGCTACTCACGTAATCCTTTATAGAGGCCCAAGCCATTTCTATCGGATTTAAATCCGGATGGTACGGTGGGAGACGGAGAATATCGTGACCATTTTTCATCAAAATTTTGTCTACTGAGTATTTCTTTACACGAGTTTTGTTATTTTTTATTATGTCGTACAATTGAGGTTTCAACATATTGGAATCAAAGCTGATTCCATTTTTGGTAAGCCACGCTTGCATGTCGGATTTTCGGGAATTAGATGTCGGAGCCATATCATATTCTTTATTGTGGTATGGGGCGTTGTCTACCACAACAACGGAGTTCGGTGAGAGATTGGGTACCAATTGAGTTCGAATCCATTTCTGGTAATTTTCAAAATTCATGTCGTCATGATAATCTCCTGATTTTGTGCCCGACTTGAAAGTTAATAATGCATTGGGCACAAATCCAGCCTCTGAACGATTACGACACGTTGGCCTTTTGAGATAGGCTTTTTCAGACCTGCTGTAGAACCGTCAGCCCAGCCCATGGGTTTTGCATGGGTAGCATGGACGTACGATTCATCAGTATAAATGATTGATCTATTTTGTCTTCAATATTCTTGGAGTTTTTTTAGGTAATTGATTCGTAACAACCAAATAGCTGATGTTTCTATTAATATATTTCGGTTATTTTCTGTTTTTTTCCGCTTAAATCCAATTCTTTTTATTAATCGACCCAAACTTGTTTTGGATCCTTTAAAGTTAATATCTTGACTTAATTTTGCTCGTAACTTCTCTAAAGTTGGCAATTCTTTTTCGGTTAAATGAAAGTTATGGATACATCTCTTAATTACCTCCTTGTCAAAGTCGTCAACGTCGGAGGCAGGGTTACGGCGAGGTCTCTTTTTACCAGGAGTTCTAAAAATCACTAAGAACGGCGAAGATTTACATTCTTTTTTAATTCTTTGTACTGTCGATACAGACGTCTTTGTTGCTGCGGCCATTTTTTGTAAGCTTCGACTATTTTAAAATCTTGTGAAAAATATTGAACCACGTTGTACACCAAACTTCTCGACTGTCTATTCAAAGCATTGCCTTTTCCTCACGGCATTGTGATCGCTTATAATAGCAAATAAGTTCAACACAATAACAAATCTCAACAAAAAACTTAACAAACAACGAAACTTAACAAATAAAAAACAATTTAAAACAAAGGAAAACTTCTTTTCGACTGTACTCGAGAGCAGTGAGAGCGCGTCAACGCCGCGATAGACGAATAGCGACTGAGCGGCCTATCACGAGACGCGCGCGCACCAATGGCGTCGCTCCGGTCTTGACGCATTCCGCCCGCGCCTCACCTCGCACCTCCAAAGGGACCTAAAATATGCCTTCTGCGCCGTGGTCATCTTTCGTGAATCTTACAGTACATGTATTCACATACTCAAAATCAAAACCAAAAGTGATATATTCAAACTAGGCTGAGAATCAGCACTTTTCGAACGTCAAAATCCCCAAAGTCCTTCACCGCTTCCTAGTGCTTTCAGAACTTAATACCTAAATAGAACTGAAGATGAAATGTAATAAAACAGACTTCTGTCAAGTTCCAATTAATTCTGTCAGCTTTTTTATTTTATCCATTACATGCTTGGCACAATCGTACTGCTTTACACAGGTGCAATGGGGACTTGTCAAAACATCGAGATTTATGTCTAAATTGTGTTTTTTTATATCTAAATTAAACATATACATATATCTTCTGTACATAATAAAAAATCTAAATGTTGGTGAAAACCGCAAAAAATAATGCGGTTACACACACAGATATGAAAAATGAATTTGTTTTATAATATTTATAAATAATACAATCTTATATATCAAAAATCTCAAGCCCTTAAACATGCTGTTGGTCAGGTTTACTAATATATTTTTCAGGCATGATCATATCGTGATTCCTATGTCTTGCTGACCTTTGATTTAATTTAGTTACAAAAAATTCATACCACATTTGTCGATTATTTCTAACAAGAACAAAAAAAACGTCCAATATTACGAGTAGTGTAGTAAAATACAGTAGAATTAATAATAAAACTAATAACATTTCGATGAGATGGGGTACTATTAGGCCTATGACGTAATGTGACATCAATGTGACGTCACACAATATAAATATTAAAGTGGACACATACAAGCGACGCCAGACGCCAGCACCGGTATGTGCGCTTGTGTAAGAACTTCGGCAAAGTGAATATACAATAATAATGTACAATATACAGCTAACTATCAAAGGTAAAAATAAAGTTCCTGTAAATAAGTAATATGATTTATCAGGATAAAAATAATCAAACGTCAACATAATTAGGGTCGATAATAAAGCAAGACCCCAAGTAAAAAGGCTACTTTTTAGATATCTTCTTTGGGTATTCCCATTGAAAACTTTTACTAAGTCCACGTAGAACATGTGACTTAGAACTAACAACCAGTGGTGTCTTGCTATATTAAAGAATAAATATAGATGGCGCAATGTCAATTTAGCTTGATACCAACTACTTTCATTTTTCAAAAAGTAGTAGAGGCTGATAAAATAATGTAAACAGGCAAAAAAATTTGCTAATGTCGTGTTGAGAAACACATAGTTTCTGTAATTACGAAATTTCTTTAGCGTGAACCATGATACCACTCCGTATATCAACGCAGTCAGTGTGAGCACAAGCACGACGTGGACATTTGTTATCAGATGATATCCTATTAGTTCCCAAACATCAGTGAGGTCAGTAGAACCACGTTCGCTTGTGTAGTTATTAGACATAGCAAATGTTACTTACACAGATATCGTTTTTATTGATACACTTTTGGCCACTATGAAACAACTCTCCTTGTACTCTCTCCTTTGGTGAAAACAGGCGTGATGTTATGTTTATATACTCTTATTAGTCAGGCTCCAAATAATAATATAGGTGTTGCTTCTGGAACAGTCGATGGAATTATAATTATGTCGAACTGCTACAGAACTAATTCAAAAGTTAAAATAAACCCATAAATATCATTAACAAATTTTACGTCGATATTTACCAGCTCATTTAGAATGCATCAAAATATTATTAGTTCATTGAATTAGCCTTGAATTCGTTTTTGTATATCGTCACCGGCAATGTCCAAATTCATTTGCACTGTTTTTATTGATTCACTTTTAAACTATTGTTTTGTGTACCACTTGGCGTAGCACTTCCCTAAAATAGGTGCTGATTCCGAAACAGACAGAATAATATTCGATAGAATCTGACTGCAAAACGACTTAATCTGTTGGATTATTATACTTTTTTAAAGGTTATCTGCTTGTTATATCAAACTTGAATTTCAAGTTTTACATAATTTTGGAACCTCAAACTCAATGTCATACATGACAAGGTTCAAATTTCATTGAAACCATAATTTTATTATAAATATGACCATTTTACATTCATTACTGAAAAGTAACTTACAAGGAGACGGCAAGGGTGTAGGGTACTCAAATCGAACTGTGTTTTAAGCAAGTGCTTCCATATCCTCAAACCGTAGAGCGCACTACTTGGTTATTGCCGAGAAAAATATCCTAAAGTATGAAAACATTTGTTTTTATTAAAATTTAATAACATTTATACATTAATGAACCGCGAATTCAATAACTTATAATTCCGCGGATAGAGCTCCAGCGGGATCTCGTGGTAACATGGAGAGTGCGATTGCTGGGCACGCCACACTTGCGGCGATAAGTCCTCCTTTTGAGGAGTGGCTAGAGAGGCGCCACAGCGTCCTCAACTTCCACCTGATGCAGGTTCTCACCGGACACGACAGCTTCGGGAGGTTCCTGTGTCGGAAAAGGCGAG
Source organism: Atethmia centrago (assembly GCA_905333075.3). Taxonomy (NCBI): domain Eukaryota; kingdom Metazoa; phylum Arthropoda; class Insecta; order Lepidoptera; family Noctuidae; genus Atethmia; species Atethmia centrago. Next base: position 10,588,328 of record HG995386.1, on the reverse strand, counting down.
ATGAAACGCCCGGGTGTCACCACTGTTTGGATCGCCCGGAGGACACGGTGGAACATACGGTGGAAGTCTGCTCGGCTTGTGCAGAGCACCGCCGTGTCCTCGTGGAGGCGATTGGTGGCGGAGATCTCTCGCGTCTGGACCTGGTTCAGGCCATGGTACAGAGCGAGAGGGCACGGGCAGCCGTCACCTCCTTCTGCGAAGCAGTAATGCTCGAGGAGCATGGAGCAGGAACCGTAGAATACCGCGCTTAATAGTCCAGTCGTTCAAACGGTAAGCCATTCATTTGTTACCCTTATGGAGCATGTGACATCTTGTATGACTTAACCTTGTCTAACCCCACAAAGTGGAAACTGAATTATAACGATAGGTATCTGATTGGGCTAGCGTTATTATTCTGGTAACTGATTGAACGGTACACCAGTTGAAACTCCTTAAAATCTGTTCGAGGGAAAGGGTTTTCGAGGAGTTTACTAACCCGTTTATGGGATAAGGGTTACTCTATAGAATACCTTATTGGTTTGAAGGGTTAAGAGCGAGATGAGCTTATAATTCTTTAGCGAGTTTTTATCACCTTTTTTAAAGAAAGGCTACCTTCTTATGCCACGCTTCTGGCATAGTACTAACAAGGATGATGGAATTAACATCTTCTGGACTATGTGGCTTTGTGTAGCAGCTAGCTTACTTCATTTGAGAGAAAACGGTACCTGCTCTCACAGTAAGAAAGAAAGAAGAGTTAAAATACCTAGAAATTTTCTAAGTCATGATGACTTGGTTGAGTTCCATTCTCAGTTACGTTTAGACCATCATTGGTTTCTTCTTCATTACTCGAGTCACTAGATAACTCTATTGATGTTGGATAGAATGTTACATCTCTATCACTATCAACATACTCCGATAAAGTTTCGTCAGATGAACTAAGAACGCTATTAGCGATATTATTTGGACTTGGTGCACAAGGAACCGTGCAATTCACCGGAACATTTGTTTGCCCATGCGTAGAAAGTGAGTGATACGTTTCTTCAGCTTCACTAGGAGGAATATACACATTGTCCTGGAGTTTAGATGATTGTATGATTAATGAATTGTTTTAATTCTCTATAAATGAGTTATCACTGTCATTAGCAAGATCATTTGTCGATATCTGAACCATACCCTTTGAAATGATCTGTTGATTTGTGGGAGAAATTACTATCAATTTATCGTTGTAATTTTCTTGGATAGTACTGATACTAGTGAGATCTTTTTCAGGACTACCGATTTGCTTATATAATATATAGAATGAAATGACAGTAGCTGTGTGGTTATTTTATCATTACATATAACTTGATAGGATTCTTCACTTTCACTAGGAGGAATATATACATTGTCCTGGAGTGGAGTTGATTGCATCATATATGAAGGGTCTGTATTCTCCATAGTTGAATTGTAACTGTCATCAGCAAGAACGCTGGTCAAACACATTGCAATAATTTGTTGATTTGCGGGAGAAAGTTCAATAAATTGATCTATATTTTCTTCAATGGTTATATTACTTGCGACATCCATTAGTACTACTAGTAGCAAATGAGTCAGAAATCGAAGTATTCTGTGGGTGCTCTGAAAAGACTTTCTTTTTAGATACAGTATCTTTGGTACTGCAAGGATGACCAGACAACATACACGCTTCTTTGTTTATTAGAGACGTGGTATCCGTTTCATCCAAATAAGTTGATAAGTTTGAAATGTTTGTACCAGAAAGCGACGAATTTGCAGCATAACTGTCTTCACATGGTATGTTTGTTTCATACCTGTTCTTATCATTAATAGTAGTATCGAATGAATCATCTATACTGGTGTCGGTTGGTGCGTATGACGGGTTTTTAAATCTGGTTCTCTGTAAAACGTTAAGTTTTATTCACTTTAATTTAGTCTATGCTCAACATAAGAAAAATAAATAAATACATACCTAAAGCTAGCAATCAAGCTAGCGTTACCTTTAATGTTCTAACGCTATTAATCCTAGCTCAAGGTCATTTTTAAATGTCCCACACTATTATTTCTCCTGTGTCATCCTGTTTTGTCATGTACATTGTCGCGATAAGGCGAACTCCACTTCGCGCGCTCTCTCGCACACCGATCGACGTCGTGCTGTGCAACAGGGAGCGTGCGAAATGTAGTTCGCGTTATCGCGACAATGTAGCCGTAGGGTTACGGATTCCGGGTGTCACCACTGCGTGGGTCGCCCGGAGGACACGATGGAGCATACGGTGAAGGTCTGCCTGGCTTGGGCAGAACACCGCCGTGTCCTCGTGGAGGCAATTGGCGGCAGAGATCTCTCGCGTCCAGCCCTGGTTCAGGCCATGGTACGGAGCGAGAGGGCATGGGCAGCCGTCACCTCCTTCTGCGAAGCAGTAATGCTTGCGAAGGAGGAAGCGGGACGGTTGAGTTAAAGGCAAATTTCGCGCCCTCTCGCCCCTTGCCGCCGCAGGAGATGCCCTGGGCGTCGGGAATCCCGGGCTTTTTCCGGCCACCGTAGGCGCGGGCTTACGGACGGTGAGCAATGGGTAGCTCTCCGTCCGGTAAGGACCAGGCTCGGGTCGACGGCGCGTTGTATTCCACGCGCGCCTCAAAGAGATGTCGTCAGCACAAATGTAGGGGTCCACTAGGGCCGATGCCTGCCGGGTTCGCGGGAAGGTACTAAAGGGTCACCGAGGCAACAGGAACACAGAACACAGGCAACAGGAAAGAATACGGGTGGATTTTAGTCAGTAAGAGTCTGACACACCCTCTCGCTCCGCCCAGAGCGGGAGAAGTTATTTGATGATTTCCCACCCAAAAAAAAAAGGGTTACGGATTATACAGTAGGTAATTTCCTCTGCGGACAGAATATCGTGCGGGTAGGTAAGTATGTATACCATGCGAACTTGATTCAATAATATCGCTAATACAATAACTTGCTCAGCTCATTTATGTGGATTGTCATAAACTTTGTTGATAATATTATGCAGATTATAACCGAAAACACCGCATCAACTTAATACCAGACAGACAGACAGACAGAAAACACGTGCCGTCGCGTCGTTGGCATACAGCGCGAGCATCGCGTCAGAAGTGGTGGGGATGTCGACGGTGTAACGTGAGTAACACGTCGGCGACACACAGCTGCCCTGTGGCACACCTGCCAGCAACGGGCGCGCGCTGGACAGCGCGCCGTCGACCACCACCTTGAAAATACTTTTGGACAAAAAGCTGGAGACCACCTTTACAACGCGACGGGCGCGTCTGAGGTGGCCAGTTTGTAGATGAGGCCGTCGTACCTCACACGATCGATGGCCTTCTCCATGTCGAGGAATACTGCCACCGAGTATTTCTTCTTGTTTTGTCTTGTTCTGCTGCGAGGTGGTGCAGTACCATCGACAGCTTGCTGCGCTCCGCCCTAAACCTGAACTGTTCCGGGTGTGGGGCGACGTGTGGCTTAAATTACTATATAAATTAAATTACTATATTCTTAAATTAGTTAATTATTTTGTAATGTAATTTAAATTTTATGATGTTGATGGTGTTGACATGCTTGAAACTTATTTTCGGAGAGGTACGATTTTTGTGACGCCGAGTATAGTGTGTGTTTGCATGCAAGTGTTGGGTAAGGAACTTCGTTCCTGACGGGAGTCCCCGGACCACACACGTTTTTTTTATATGAAATAAAAACTTTCAGAAATGTAGATTTCACAAATACGGCTGAATGTGGAGAGCGCGCCGGACTAGTCGTTAAGGTTTTGGGGAGAAAAATGTACAACTGTGGTGTGAAGTCAAGTATATTGTTCATCAGCACGTCACGTATATATAGTACATAGTTTAAGTTAAGGTAAATAAACTGTGTTCGTAGCCTTAGTATTAGCATAGTGACACGTACTATCTATGTATATATATGCCACCAATTAAAGGAGGAGAAGCAGTTGACTCTCGGATTAGTACACATCATGTTGTTTACTTAACCCCTCCTCTCCCCACATCGCATGGCGACCCTGCCAGTCGGCTGGACGGCGTTATAGTTGCCCGATTGGGGGCTAGTCAGATTCGCAGTTTAGTCGAATTCGGTCAGCTTCACGTCACGTCGGGTCACGGGCCATGGGGAACACGACAGACGGCAGCGGGTGGTTCAAATGCCGCAGCGGTTACGCAGGGGCAGCTGACAGCTATCAACACGGTGCTGTTGTTTATTGCTGTGTGTTTGGCGGTTGTCATCGTTGGTGTGGCGGTCCGGATGTATAGAAGATGTCACCAGAATTGGATCGAAGAGAAGATCAATCAACGGGAGGTTCGTAAAGCTGTGCAAATGGCCTGACCAGGGACGGACGGAGTGACAAGGGAAGTATGTGATTCCAATGTGAGCTTAAGTGTTGTGGCGAGTGCTTGCGGTCATCGGTAAATTTATAGACAATAGTTTTAAATGGAAGTGGAGTTAACGTCGCTGTTTATACAACTTAAATTGTTAAGGGAATCTATTGTTAGGTTAGGTCCTACTAGGCGGAAATGCGAAAATAATTATGGGAAAATTAGTGACGCGAAAGCATTATACGGTAAATTAAAGAGTAGGTATAGTTTCAAGGTCCAGCAAATTTTCAGAAGAGTTATCGCAGTTGATATGTAGAATAGAAAATTTGTACGTAGAGACCATACAGTTTGAAGACAGAATCGAACAAGAGATGGCAGCGGAGAGGTTTTCTTTGAGGACGGCGGTTAGCTTGCTACCGAAAATGAGTGGGGATGAGCAAGTAATCCAAGATTTAATTGATGCCATAGGTTTATATAATTATGTAGTTCAATGTTAGAGGAGGCTGATAGTGTTAATTAAATTCGTGCTAACCACACGGTTTACCAGGGAGGCTAGGTTTCGGTTGTCCTCCAATTACGCAACGGTAGACAGTCTGTTGGCTGACATGAGGAAGTGTTTATTTACGGTGGAGTCGGACGTGGCTGTTCAAGCCAAACTTGCTCGCGCTAGGCAGAAAAATAAATCGGGCGCGGATTTTGGGGCTGAGATAAAGAAGTTGATCGTCAATTTGACTATTTCTCAAGCCGGGGGAAGTTCGGAAGCCTATAAGATTTTACAGCCGTTGAACGAAAAATATGCGATTAGGAAGTTTGCTGACTGACTTCGTAATCAGCGTCTTAGTACGGTTATAACGGCGCAAAATTTGACTTGTTTGAAAGATGCTATCAGGGTAGCGGATGACGAGGATTGTGCTTCGTCGGCGCAAGTAATAACGTACCAGCGCTGGTCCGCAAGGGGTGGTTTTTCAACGGTTAATAGAAATCGTGCAAATAATTATAGGCGGCGCATTCCACCGCTATGCCATACGCTGACATTTTTCGCATACGCCCAACAGCTGTTCCTTGCTGCGCGTGTTCATTCCCTCGCGTGGTCGCAGCGATAATGCTCGTCGTGGACGTCAGACTCAGCAGGTCAGCGGCGTGTAGCGTGTTTTTAGCATGCGCGCGGTGTCAATGCCACGGAGCTGTGCAGGCAGACAGTTGAGTGAGACTCAGTTTTTTCGAGACTCAGCTTATTTTAGCTAGCGATAGTATATTATTAACTGGGTTAATTTGCTAGCGGATAGTTTGGATACGGAGTGGTTAGTGGATACGGGTGCGTCGATATCAGCCGTAAAGAGAAATTTCTTGACGAATAACGCTTTGTGCTATAAAGCAGTTAAGGAAGAGTTGGTGATCAATGGTGTAGGAGGTTGTTTGCGAGCTATAGGTTATGTATGTTTGGGGTTGGAGTACGGGCGGTGTTCGTTCGTGCATAGGTTTTATATATTTGATGATTTGCCGTATAAGTCAGTTGGCATATTGGGCCAGAATTTCTTGCAGAGGTATAGTGCTATTATAGATTTATTCGTTGAATAGGTTGTCTCTTAAGGGTCCTAAGGGGCAGACGGTTTCGATGCCGCTCAAGTTCTATGATTACTTGTTGACTATTCCTCCGCATTGTGAAGTGGTTAAGTATTGTCCCGTTTATTAACGGGAAAATACTTAACGGGAAAATACTCCTTCACGCAATTCTTTCCTTACCACCACACAATCTTCCGCTCTATTGAGCGGAAGATTGTGTGGTGGTAAGGAAAGAATTGCGTGAAGGAGTTTTCTTGGCTAGTGATCACACTAATCCCATTCTTAGGCCTAGCGTGATGGCTAGGCCTAAGAATGGGATGATACCCATTAAGGTTTTTAAACACAAACTCTGGGGAAGTTGTAGGTTTTGTAGGTTGTATGTCCGGTGTAGAAGTTCATCCGTTAAGTAAATACGATTGTTGTAGTTTTGCGAAGTCGGAGGTAGACGTTGAGCGTGTTAAGGAAATATTTTCTTTGCTTAAACTTGACTATTTGAATGCCGTGGAACGGTTGTCGATTGAGCAAATCTGCGCGAAGTATTCAGATATATTTCATGTTCCGGGAGATAGATTAGCTGTCACGAATGTGTATGAGTCAATGCGATTGAAAGAGAATGTGACTCCAGTTTACAGGAGGCAATATAGAATACCTTATGTACAGAAGAAGGAAGTTGATAGGCAAGTGCAGGAGATGCTGGATAGTAATATTATTGAGGAGGCGGTTAGTGAGTGGTCTAGTCCTGTTTTAGTTGTACCCAAAAAAGCCGATCGTAGTGGTGAGAAGAAATGGCGCGTGGTGATAGGTTACAGGCAGTTGAACGAAAATATACAGGATGATAAATTTCCTTTGCCGAATATAACTGAAATATTAGATTCGATGTCGGGTGCTGTTTACTTTAGTCACTGTGATTTGTCGAAATCATATTATCAATGTGCTATAGTAGTAGTAGTACACTGCTTTTACGACAGATAAGGGGCAGTATCAGATGTGTAGGCTACCAATGGGGTTGAAGATAAGTCCGAGTTATTTTGAGCAGGTTGATGACTGTGGCCATATCTGGGTTGAATTATGACAGGTGTCTAATTTATTTAGATGATCTAATTATTTTTGGGCGGAATTTGGATGAGCATAACAGAAACCTTATGTCAGTTTTTCCACGCTTGAGGGAAGTAAATCTTAAGCTAAATCCATCCAAATGAAAATTTTTGAAGAAGCAAGTGCTTTGTTTGGGACACATAATCTCGGCGGAAGGTATTTCACCAGATCCAGAGAAGGTAGAAGTCATAAAAGGTTATCCGCGTCCATCGACGGTTGATGAGGTGAAGCGGTTCGTGACGTTTGCGAATTATTATAGGAAATTCATACCAAATTTTGCTAATATAGTGGTACCTATGAATAGGCTATGTAAAAGGGATGTTTTGTTTAGTTGGACCGATAAAGTGCGAGAGGTCTTTTCTGTTGCTTAAGGAAGCATTAATGAATCCACCGGTGTTGGATTATCCGGATTTTTCTGATAACAACACTTTCATATTGCAAACCGATAGTTCGGGGTATGCTGTGGGAAGTGTGTTATGTAATGGGAACGGGAAACCAATTGCATATGCTAGTAGGTCTTTAGGGAAAAGTGAGTAAAATTATCCTATAATAGAGAAGGAGTTATTGGCAATAGTTTGGTCGGTTAAATATTTTAGACCGTATTTGTACGGACGGGGGTTCGTTGTAAAAACGGATCACCGGCCGCTGTTGTATTTGTTTAACATGACAGATCCATCAAGTAGGTTAACTAAGTTTCGTTTGTGTTTAGAAGAATACGACTTTGAGGTTGAATATATTAAAGGGAAAGAAAATGTGCTAGCAGATGCGCTTTCCAGGATAATAATTACAAGCGAGGATTTGAAAACCATACGTGAAAAGACGATATCCGTGATGACGAGGGCGCAGTGCAAGCGGTTGGGAGAGCCGAATGTTTGTGATACGGACTCCGTGGCATCTGCGACTGATCACCCTAGGATCGTGGAAGTTCTTAAAAAGCAAGGAAATGACGTTGAGATATGTTTGAATGATTGGGAGAAAATGTTACGCAACACTAATTATAAAAAAAGATATTTTCGAAGTCGCACAATTTAATGTATGTGCTAATTAAACTCGAGTATTTATGTAAACTATGAATCTTTATCGGCATCATCGCGAGACGAGTTGTCGAAAGACATAGTCGCTTTATGTATTGAGAAAGGCGTAAAAGAAGATATTATTTTGAAAAATCGTTATAACGTTCAATTTATTACAAGAATGGCACAATATTTAAAGGGAAATAGTAGTTCCATATGTGGAGATTTTAAAATGTGTGTAGTGAAGGATTTACGGAGAGTAGAAGAAGAAGATGAGAAGAAGATTGTTTTGAATGATTTCCATATTTTACCCACGAGTGGTCATGCAGGTATACGCAGAATGGTGAATAATATAAAGAAGTATTATTATTGATTGACCATTTATTGAAAAAGATGTAATGGAATACATTGGTAAATGTGATAAGTGTAAGAAGCAAAAGTTTTCTAGACATACTAAGGAACCAATGACAATTACTACCACTGCACCTACGCTGTTTGAGAAGATTTATTTAGATAAATAGTGGGGCCGCTTGATAGGGACGAAAAATGCAATGTTTACATATTGACTCTTCAGTGTGAGCTTGCAAAATTTGTGGAGGCGTATCCATTAAAGAGTAAATCCGCAAATGAGGTAACGAAAGCGCTGGCAGAAAGTTTTGTTTTGAGATATGGAATACCGCGGACAATTGCTACGGATAGGGGTTCTGTGTTCATTTCAAAAGTAGAGTTATGTAATATCTTGGGCATCAATAAAATCTTATCGACATCATATCATCATGAGAGTATAGGATCTTTGGAAAACGTTCACAAAACTTTAGGCGCGTAATTAAGGATACAGACGGATAATAATCCATCATCGTGGAGTTCCTGCATTCCGTATTGGTGTTTTTCTTATGACACAACAAACAGTTAATACTGTGACCAAATATACACCTTATGAATTAGTTTTCGGTAAAATTTGCAGGTTACCAAGTAGTCTTTAAGGTGAAAGTGCTGAATCTTTGTACAATTTTGATGATTATCATTTAGAATTTAGTACAGATTGCAAAGGGCTCAAAAAGATGCGAAAGAAAATTTGATAGCAAGTAAGTTGGTAAGGAAACATTATTATGATAAGAATCTTAATTCAATAACTTTTAAAGAAGGTGACTTGGTATTGATAAAAAACGAAACAGGTAATAAATTGGAATGCATTTATAATGGACTATTTGAAGTTGTAAAGGAGGAGTCAACAAATGTTATTGTAAAAAAAAAATAAGATAGATGTAATACATAAGAATAGAACAAAATTATATTGTAAGAGTTAGAATGAAAGTTTAAAATGTATAAGGAAAAAAAACGTATTTTTTTTTTATATCCCATAACTCTAGGGTATAAATGAGACCATATCAAAGAATCAACTGGCATAGTACCTCTCTTGCACGTAATGTGTGGATGATATTTTTTTCTCGTCTATCTCATGGTGTGGGGTATCGTTGGATAGGCCGTTCAAAAATATTGCGGGTCTGTGAACACCGGTTTTCGATATGCATTATTTTTCAATTATAATTTTCTTTTTTTTTGTTTTCATTTTCCATACGAAATAATTCGGCAGTCACGATTATTAATGCGAAACACCCTTACGTGAAATATGACTAAGTCGCATTTTCTTAGCTTTATATGAACGAATGGTTTGAATGAAAATGAATTACCTACTCGTATTTAACAAACTTACATACCTACACACATCGAGAGTCTAGTGTTAGTATTATGATATCTTCGAAACTATGCGTTTTTGGACCACATATTCTAGGACTTTTTGTATTATTTTTTTTTTACTTTTTAAGAGGGGTGATGCGGTGTGAAGTCACGTATATTATTCATCAGCACGTCACGTATAGCACATAGTTTAAGTTAAGGTAAATAAGCTGTGTTCGTAGCCTTAGTATTAGCATAGTGACACGTACTATCTATGTATATACAGAGTTGATATGAGAGAGGTGCATTAAATTACACTACGTATAGGTACTTAACTATACGTGTTTAGTATTAATTCAATACGGTACAAAAATAAGAAGCACCAAAAATGAGGATTTTTTTTTTCAAACAAACTAAATAGCTTACAAATCGGAGTAAAACGCAAACACCCTTTATAAATAAATTTAACTGACCTTAGATACCTAGGTAACAAATTGGCAACGTCGCACGCGCGCGAGCGCGGCGCGGCGTGTGTTCTCTCGTGTCAAAGCGGTCGGCCGGCGCGCGGCGGCGCCTGTGATGCGGGCGGCGCCCTACGCCTCCGCGAGCGCTGGCTTTTATGTTAGTTTTTGAAATACGCGCACAACAACAAAAACACTTAATTTTTTAAATTCTCGATGTGTCCTCCATTAACAATAATGCACAAATTATACCGACGGAGAATATTGTTATTTATTTTTCTAATTAAATCACTGTCCATCGCTAAGCACTTTAATTTATGAAATGCTAAAATAATCCTATTTTTTAGTTCATCAATTGTATTTACCTCTGAGGCATACACTTCACCCTTAATGTACCCCCACAAAAAGAAATCCATGGGAGTGAGGTCTGGAGATCGTGGTGGCCACCGAACAGGTCCGAATCGACCGACCCATTGCTGCCCAAACATTTCTGTGAGCCGCTCCCTGGAAGCCATCACAGAATGTGGAGGCGCTCCGTCCAGCTGGTACCACAACTTGCGATGAACTGCTAAAGGCAGTTGGTCAGTGTACTCGGCCACAGGACCACTTAACAGTTCTAAAAATTTCGCCGCTGTAAGGGTGCCGTCAATAAAAACTGGTCCGATAATATTATTATTATGGATACCAGCCCACACATTGAGAGAAAATCTGTACTGGTGTTCAGATTCTCGAAACACGTGTGGATTTTCCGAACTCCAGTATCGGAGGTTTTGCCGATTCCAGATGCGGTTCCGAGTAAAAGTACTTTCATCGGTCCATATTAATTTGGATAAAAAATCACCGTCTTCGGTTGTTTTATTTAGAAACCATTGGCAGTAACTGTTCCTGACCGGCAAGTCTCTCGATAACAAAGCTTGCACCTTCCGATATTTATAAGGTTTGCGTTTGTTACGTTTTAGAACCTTGTGGATGGTTCTATGACAAACCCTAAACTGCCGGGCCGCTCGGTGGAGACTCGTTGTCGGATTGCGGGAAAAATGGTCTAAAATTCGTTCTTCCCGCTTGGGAAGAACGAATTTTAGACCATTTTTCCAGCAGCAGCTAGCAGGTATTTGCCGCGGTGGCACTCCCTCTTGTTGTGGCACTATACTTTTACTGTCCCGTATTCTTTGTACTGCTAATTGTATGGTGCGGGCGTTTCTAGGGCAATTGCGTCTTTCACCATACCTCTCTCGGTATGTTCGCAGAGCTTCAGCTGCGTTTCCACGGCATTCACCGTAAATTAAAATCATGTCTGTGTATTCTGACGCCGTGTAAGTTACACGAGGCATTGTGGAACACTTTAATTACACACACACAACCAAAGTTTAACAAAACAATCCCAAAAAAAAACACTACCTAACACTAAATAATAATAATTCCAAGTTACGTGTCCTATCACAATAAAAAAAGAAGTACTGTCTGTCTTAAACTTATTTAGTGTCCTATCACAAAAACAAAATTACAATTGTCAGCGCGCGAGTTCGACAAAACAAAATCAGCGCAAGAGGTTCCGTCACCAAAGGGTAGCGCCGGCGAACTGAAAAAACAAGTTTTTTAGGCACCCCACTTACCGATCGCTAGGATTTAAGACGCAAAACAGTGACTATTTCTTTTACGCGCGGGATGTTTTGCTATGATTGTCACTGTCGCAGTGAAAGTGCACGTGTGTGTATTTATTTTGCTTCCTTGTTTGCATTGCCATCTTTTAGCGAAAATATTTGGTTGTACTTGTGACTTGCGTCAGAGCGGCAACAACGCATCGTAGGTATACTCAAAATCGTTTTAAGGTGCATGACCTATGCGTATAGACATAATCAGCTGTTAGAAAAGATACATCGTGTTCAAACGGGGCAAAAACTTAAAAGTCATTTGCGACTAAACTACTGCTCCTATTTAATTGATTTTTGGTACAGAGCTTGAAAATGGTACCTAGTTTATGCTGTTTAAAGGAAAGCCTCTCTGTCGTAGCAACTTTGTATATGCCACCAATTAAAGGAGGAGAAGCAGTTGACTCTCGGATTAGTACACATCATGTTGTTTACTTAACCCCTCCTCTCCCCCACATCGCACAACAGTGTCAGCCGTTTTGGGTAACATGATGGTGATGATGATTTTTATTTCGCGCGATGACACTTAGAAATAGTAATGTGAAAATAACCACAACCACCACCACCGTCACCTTTGTACGTATTTTTCCGTTCCTTTCTTCCCGTCTGTTGTGCATAAATGGTTAAATAAATAAATAAATAAATCACTTTCTCAATTTGGAGGGACAGGCGTGTAAATAGCCGTGTTTCCTATGCGGATTGAGGACGGAGAAAAATCAGCGTGTGGAACGCCCGCCAATTCAAAGTGCCTATTTTTTCGTGCGACAAATTAAATGGGATCGGTGGCGGTCAGATGGCGTCGGTGGTTAAACCCCAGCAGGTGGCAGGTGGCCACCATACGTAAAGTCGTCCACGCTGGTCACTTGAAAGTCTGTTTTTTCATCACATACACATCAATCGGACGCGAGTTGATATTTATTCTGTTAAACGTTACAATGGCAAATCCCCAAGGATTACGGGATAATACACTTGTGTTTATCGATTTAACGGATGCGATGGATTAAGATTATAATGCGGTTCCTTAGAGAGTAAAACATGCACCGTCTCGCGCGCACGCACTTTTGACATCTGACAGCTGTCATTGGCCGCTCAGTCCTCTGATGCTCTATTCACATGTCCGCGACAGCAATATATGCCTAAAGGTTGGACCACAGACACCGTATACTCCCCGCCTTCATAAGGAAACAGCGTTCGGAATTAATTATCAGATTCCAGAGAATGCAATTGCGGTTTGATCTGATTAAGATAAAGTTAATTTCAGGTAAATTATAATTATGTAATGGCATACCATTGAGAAAGTATACTTTATATAAACTTTATAGACTAAATTAAACTACGTAATAATATTGTTCTATTGAGTTGGCAAAGGATATAACTTGGTGACAGGACGTTTATATGTACCTGACGCTGAAACGAGCTTGCGGTGAATTTATATTTTTAAATTGTGGACAATCGAACAGGCGATGATCGACGTCATCGTTATCATATAGCGGGCAACGGTTATTCGAAACTGGATCGTTGCATGACACAAACGACTTGGCAGTACTTTGCGTGTTATTTATTCGATTGTGATCTAAACTAGACTTAGCACGCGGTTCCGTCGTTGGATTATTAACGTGTGAGCGCTGGAGTACCTTAACATGGTCTTGCATAAATGATATAAACTCCGTATAAAAAGGTAATTCTTTCCCACTCACACGGCTTTCGAATTGTTGAACAGTTTGTGCGTCAACCTTTCTTGAACCACAGTGTAATATTGCGAAATCGAATAAGTCTGGAATGTCTAACTGCTTCAATGCAGCGACAGACGCTGAATATCGTTCTACAAATGCATTGAGACTAACAGCTTGGCCGCCGCATATCTTAATGTCCAGTATATTATTGAGATAATGAACACCTAAACTACGCTTATCTTGATACCTTTTAACAAGACTGTTCCACATAACACTGTAGGTATCTCCTGTGGGAACAATACCTGCAGTAAGTTTTAAGGCATCATGAGTCAATTTACTAATTAAGTACTGCACACGCTGCGAGTCCGTCAGATCGGTATTTAAATGAACATTACTGCGGAATATTTCATAAAAAATGGGCAAGTTTTCAGTTCTACCGTCAAATGATGGTAATTCGATTGGTGGTAATTTTATGCCACTACCTCTCTTCTGATCTGATGTTAATGTTTTATTATTTGAAAGTATGAGATTACGTTTGGATTTAATACTGGAATTTAAGTCTTCAATAGAACATAGACTTGTATAATCTGGTGGTGTGTCATCAATTTCAAACCGCAACTCATTAATCTGGTCAATAATTGTTTAAAAACTTGCTGTACAGGGGGGTAACCATCACCTCTTATAGCAGTATTATTATAATATTACTTCACAGTGGGAAAGTGATGGAGCTATACAGGACTTATAGCTCCATCTCTTTCTCACGCTAAGTAATATTGAAGTAATACTGCTATAAGAGGTTATGGTTACCCCCCTGTTCACTAATAGATTCAGACTGCGCTAGAAATAACTCATTTGAGCGTGAATCAAAATTGGAGATATGTTTAGATGCATCATACAAGCTGTTAACTCGCTCAAAAATCATTTGTTTTTTAGTAATTAGCTGATCTATTTTTTTTTTTTTGTTTATTGGTAGCCATTATAAGACACTATCTAATAATAATTGTCGTACGAGTAAGTTATCGTAAGTATCTACAATGACTTGTAGTTACTGTTATTTTTTTTATTTTACTTGTATTTATCTAACTGATACCTATCTAGGCTCGAATGGACCATAAAATGGAGGGACAGGCGTGTAAATAACTGTGTTTCATATGGGGATTGAGGACGGAGAAAAATCAACGTGTGGAATGCACGCCAATTCAAAGTGCCTATTTTTTCGTGTGACAAATTAAATGGGATCGGTGGCGCTCAGGTGGTGTCGGTGGTTAAACCCCAGCAAATAATGCGGTACCTGAATGAGCTTCTCGCTGCCTTGAAGATCTCCGCAGGTGGCCACCATAGATAAGTCATCCACGCTGGTCACTTGAAAGTCTGTTTTTTCACACGTCAATCGGACGCGGGTTGATATTTATTCTGTTAAACGTTACAATGGCAAATCCCCAAGGATTACGGGATAATACACTTGTGTTTATCAATTTAACGGATGCGATGGATTAAGATTATAATGCGGTTCCTTAGAGAGTAAAAAATGCACCGTCTCGCGCGCACGCAATTTTGACAAATGACAGCTGTCATTGGCCGCTCAGTCCTCTGATGCTCTATTCACATGTCCGCGACAGCAATATATGCCTAAAGGTTGGACCACAGACAACGTATCACGCCCACAATCAAGATTATCTATATGAAGATTAAATATGCCACACCACAATATTTTTTACATAAATGGTTAAATAAATAAATAAATAATTAGTTTAATTTTTTTTTTCCAAAATGTCTTGTTTAGTAGTTTTTCATTAACTAGAGTCAAGAGCATCTTAAGCAGACGAGCCCCGAACTTCTCGAGTTCTATTACAACCTTTCGCACAGAAAATGATTTCCGACAAAAGGGTTGAACGTTATCTCGTAAACGTCAGGTATTCTACGAGTATTCTGACCCGCAATACACCCAACAACGAGCAGTCACGTGAAATGGCTAAGAAAATTACGGTTTTAGACAGGGTGCACAATGATGTCAAAAACGTTTAGTCAGTAGACAAAACCGATTTATTGCGAGTTGTCGCGCCATATATTTTTTCAGAGCGATAGACTTTTGTTGGTAGCTATCATTCATCATCTGCCTAATCTTTTCCCAACTATTTATGTTGGGGTCCACTTCCAGTCCAATGGGAGCAGCTGAATACCAGTATTTTACATGGAGCGACCTCCACAACTCAGTATCGGCTTCTGACTACGTGAAGTCAGAAGCCGAAACTGAGTTGTGTTAAAACGAAAGTTACCATTATGCTTGTTAATATCTTCATCTTGCGCCTCACCTCTTAAAATGCGTACTGTGTGAGGATGTTACCATTTCAAAGCTTACACTCATACCATGGAGGCCAGCGACCTGTAAGTACTTAAAACAAATCTGAAGCAGATTCACCAGTTTCGATTGGAATTGGGATTGGCTGTATTTATAGCTAATATCAGGTGCTTCACTCAAATGGATGTTTCACTCGCATTGGTGGCCAGGGACCTACCGTCAGTATCATACTGCCCCTCAGTGGAACTCTTAAAGATAGTCTTGAGTTAAGTCTGTACACAGCCTTATGATTCAGATACTCGTACAATGAGCTGCTTTGAACGAAGCCTAATCTTTGAAGCGTCCGGAGAATAAAGGTTTATTTCAAATCAGTCTGGGTTTTCAGTCGCCTTTTATATCAAAGCTTTTGACTTTGACCTTTGTATTGTGTGACCTGCCTCTAGTTTTATAACGAGTTTGACTTGCGTGATGAGGTGTGATAAAAAACATATATTTTGTGATGTACTTATCTGTATATTCTTGTCAATAATTTACAGCCAAGATACGTTTCTTTAACGTCTATTTATTTACCTTTATGACGACTACTTATACCATTTTATTTTTAACTGTAACTTATTTTTATTCAATAAATACAAAAAAAAAATCTAATTAATGAATAAAAATAACTAAAACTATACACAAACTAAAATAGGGCGTCGAAAAATTCTTCCACATCGCTATCAATTGGTAATGTACCAAAAAAACTGGCGGCATTGCCACGTTGTATGGCTACCTCTGGCCAAGGTAAAAGCCAGCACTTGGGTCACGGGAAGTGTCAACCAGCCGTCTGGAGATTCCTTAAAAAGGCCCTGAGCACCCGGACCCAATTATATTTTAAGGTATAAGATGTTAACATGAAATCGGGGATCCCGCATTCATAGAAGATGATAATTCCTGCTCAACATTACTTCAAATCAACTCCACCACAGCATTCACAAACTACAAAAAAGCTTTCTAAAACCCCCATAAATGAAATAAAATTAAGTTCTATTGACTGAAATCCAACTTAACTTCTTATATATCCTCCTCCCACTTCACATAAATCCATTTTATCCCCCTGCTGAGTCTGTCCCCGCTTCGGAGGATGTGGGAGGGTGGAGGAAGGAGGAAGGATATGTTCCAACGTGTGCTCGATTTTACCTGTCAACTTACACCCTACTTATTTTTAACTTATTTGTAGTATCTGGCTTATAGAGATACTAGCTTATAGCATCGGCTTTGCCTGCGAGGAAAATATTTTTTTTAAGGGGAATTTCGATGTTATCTAAACTAATAACGTAACAGCACGCCTTGTTTCCCTGAAAGGTTGGGCAGAGGTGTACCTATAGTACACCCACATTTCGCCAGTTATGTTTAAGTCCCATGTAATAGGGGGCGAGCCTGTTGCCATCAACCGGGCACAGATCCAAACTCCGGGTTACTATTGAGAAATTACTACCCGGGAAACGAACCCAGGACCTCATGCTTAGCAGTAGCGCTTGCGACTACTCGTACTAGACCAACGAGGCAATTCATCTAAACTAATATGAAAGCATAAACTGCCTATAAATATTCCCACTCCTGGGACCCAGGCCTCCTCTCAGTGGGAGGGAATGAGCCGTTATTCACCACGCGGGCCCAGTGCGGGTTGGTGGATGTCATACGTCTTCGAGTTTTTAATTCTAGGACATGCCGGTTTTCTCTCGATGTTTTCCTTCACCGTTTTGAAAACTATGGTGATGAAATGATTTACACAAAGTAAACTGCCTGCCTGGGTTCGAACCTACGACATACAACTCGTAAGTCAAGGCCCTTTCTACTGGGCCACTACTGCTGGGAAAATTGTTTCTTTCTTACTGATCGGATTACAAATATTCTTTCACTGATATAAAGCCACACTATTACTAAGTGCCATAATTATGACTTCCAAGCGGACGGAAGTCGCGAGCAGAAGCTAGCGTATAATATTATCTCTGAAACAATACTCTTCACCGTCCACTGCTGAACATTGGTTTTTGAATAAATTCAATTCAATTAAATTCATCTTTATTGTGGATCATAGGAAAGTATACATAATACAACTGGTGATAATTTAGTGCTTTGCGAACAGCTATGTCCTGCACTTAAGGCGTACAATAAATATAGGTACATACAGGGAGTTTACATGCATGTCAACAATAATATTATAACAATATATTACACATTTTAGACCGTTAAATATTAAAAACAAAACGCACAAAACGCACCATGACCTAGGCAGATTGTATTCTAACAGTGACTTGGCGGCATAGAAATCTTTCACAGAGCACTCGTAACAACATTTGTTTACTAACAGTTCATGAAGATTCTTTCTAAATGGTTTTATTTCAGTAATTGCTCTTACAGGCTTGGAATGTTATAGAAAATACGCGGAGCCGAGCAGAAAACACTTTGGTGCAGGAAATACGTCTTACTAGCCACTATGTCTAGCTTGTCCTGATGCCGCGTTCGATATTTAAATAGATCTATATTATTTTTAACAAAAACTGCTACATAAACTTGCTAAATAAACTTCTACGATCACCTAGAAGTAGGTAACATAATCAGCCTATAATGTTCCCACTGCTGGGACACAGGCCTCTTGTCTGTTAGAGGGAATGGGTCATAATCTACCGCGCGGGCCCAGTGCGGGTTGGTGCATGTCACAAGACTTTGAATTTTCGGTTCTAGGACAGAGCAGTGATGGGCCAGTGGTAACGACCCCGACTTACGAGATGTAGGTCGTGGGTTCGATTCCAGGCAGGCGCTTTACTTTGTGTAAATTATTTCATTACCACTGCTCTCAAAACGGTGAAGGAAAACATCGTGAGGAAACTGACATGTCCTAAAAGTAGGTAGTGAGACAAAATATAATAGACTGATAAATGCATATTTAATTTAAAAGTACTCTAGTTTTGTATAAAAAAAATAAAATTCTTACCGCATTTAAATTTGAAGAAGCTACTTTATTCATCTTAAATATTTGAAAATATTATTTTTTTAATAATTCTGACCTGAGATCATGTCGTTGGAAAAAAGGAAATATGTAAAAAAGTACCTACATGCGGCTTATTTCCAACGACCTGATGGAAGGTGGCGGGTAATCGCGCAGATACCGACAGTCATCCTTCCTGTCTTGACGAGCCCTTATTTCTGCCATCTTTAAACGGTGGCGCATTTTGTTTTACCTACACAGCTACATACAGAAGTACTTGCTAATCTAGATATATTTTACATGGTTAAATCACCAAAATCTGAAGACGCCAACTAAGGCATTTGGTATCTAAAATTGCCTTGAAGTATACATGGTGACTTGTAATTCGTCCGTCCTGGAAGGAATACATTGTGTATCAATCGAAATATTAAAAATAAATAAGGTTCCTTAAGTTAATAGCACTGGTGAACCAGTGGTAATGCCTGCGATTTATGAATTGTAGGTTCGAACCCAGATAGGCGCTTTACTTCGGGTAAATTATTTCATCACCACTACTCAAAAAACGGTGAAGGGACACATCGTGTGGAAACCGGCATGCCCTAGAACCAATAATTCAAAGACATGTGACATCTACCAACCCGCACTGGGCCCGCGTGGTGGATTACTACCCACTCCCTCTCAGCGTGAGTAAGCCTGTGTCTCAGCAGTGGGAACATTATAGGCTAATTATGCAAGGTTCCTTTTAATTAACATTAAATATCGTGTATTAAGTTGTTTGTGAGAAATTGTGAATTAATAGAGGCATTCACAAACAAGTTATATCACAAGAAGAATTATAACTATGGAGAGAGCTATAATTAAACAGGATAAATATCTGTTTGGAATATTATTCTATAAGTAGAATAACCTGACAGTAAAAAATAACTTTTTATAATTCCTACTTCGTATTTTTCTTCGTGTAATATTATTTAACATCGAAACAAGATGCATCACCTCAAGTAGCTACTCGTACCTACATCACCGAGATACAACAAGGAAAAAACAACTTAACGAAGCAAGGAGATAACGAACATATCACTACATGGTAACACACAGTCGCTTGGATGCATGCCAGTGGAAAAACATTTTCAAAACATATATTTACACATATATACATTTGTTGTATCGTTTATCGGTTTGTTATTTATCTAAGTTACAATAGCCTTTTGTCAACTGCTAATTGTTGAGAAGTTCTCCTGGCACTTCACCATCAGCTCCCGAGACGAGCATAAATTGCTTAGCAACCATATTAAAGAATCGGAACCCGTGAAATGCTTATTATTGAGTAGGTAGTTCCGGTGGCCATCTATGACTTTCATCATCAGTTCCACGGCACCAAATTTTGTTTTCCGAGAGCAAATGCACGAGTTACTCCCATCATCTGATCCTGACCAGATGACAATGTGTTTACCTGGGAAGTATCCTTTTAAACAGAGACATCTATAGTTTAGGAGAAATATAAATTTTAAAAGTGTGGTATTAAGTTTTGAAGGCCAGTGTATAATCATAATATTCATAGGGGCTCGTGGGCTAATAACGACAGCCGCACGGGTCGATCGAAGGTTAAGCTAATCTTGCAGGGGTTGGCTCGTGGATGGGTGATCGTCCATTACGTATCGAGACCCCTCCGTGCCTCGGAAAGCACGTTAAGCCGTTGGTCCCGGCTGTCATTCGTGGATCTTTGACTATTGTTACGGGTAGTCAGAAGCCCAAAAGTCTAACAACCAGTCTTCCTAAAGGGTATCGAGGTACCCAGTAACTGGACCTTGGTCCTACTAGTAGAACTACGCGGTTGAACCACGGGCAATAAACGGGATTGTTGAGGTCAGATAGGCAGTCGCTCCATTGGCCAGTCGGTTGTCTTTTAAACTGAAGGCACGTGAACATATACGTAAGAAGTTGGCAGAAACATCCCAGCGCTGATATTTTGCTGGATTCGTTTTCTCCTCTACTGATCGATATTTCTCCACTACCGATCGTTATTTCTCCTGACAAAGTTAATTCTGTTTATATGTATGTATCTACGTATGTATTCTTGTATTGTAAAGTTATTTTCGTGTTATCTATCCCTTAAGTTGCACCTGCCATTGTGTGTTCTCTGCATCACCCTAAGGTTGACTGGTAGAAAATGCCTCAGGCATTAAGTCCGCCTTTGTACGGTATATTTTTTTTTATACTTGTGTATAAAGTTTTAATAAATAAATAATAAATAAATAAAATACTGGTACCTATTCAGCTACATCCGGTAAGACTGGAAGCCGACCCCAACATAGGAAAAGGCTAGTCAGATTGATTGATTGAATTAATAATATTCATACCGACTTTAAAATTAGGTAGGTATATATGAAAAAGACGTTAAAATAAAGCTTCGTCTAGAAAACTTAAATAAAAGAAAGCCAATTATTTGTCATTCGTATTTTTTTTAAATGTCTTGTACAATTTTAATACCACTTGATAAATCACTTTGTAATCAAAGTGTAAATTCCCATTTAACTCATCTAATCAAATTAAAACTAACAAGATTGAAAGTGAAATCAGTTGTGAATTCCAATCAACTACCACTGACGACCCAAGCAAGTAAATTTACGTAATATTAACCTAACCCTTCATTGATTGAACAATACGCTCGCTCGATGAATCAATCACCTTTCAGAAAACGAAGGAAACAACAACGACATAATTACTACGACTCAAGGCTCGTGCAGACTAGCGCGACAGGCAACGCCAACACATTGCCCGATATCGCCCCAGTCTGGGTGTGCCTTCAAACGTAACGTGACATAAACTCAGTCACTGAGTAGCGTCACGTCGGTGTCACTGGGCCTTACATTTACACCCGGTTTCCAAAAGGCCAATCAAGTCACTCGTGACCCGTGGTCCCGGTGGGTCGACCCATTACCGGGTCCATGGGTAATTTTAATTACCTACGGGTAACTTTAACGGTAATTTTAATTACCCGTAGTACCAAGGCTTTAGGGATTGGTCCCTGGACTTCTGACTTTATCGATAGAAAAATAATTACAACCATGGAACCTACTTATGATTTGTACTTGTAATTATTAATATTGATTTGTACATAAAAAAAAAACAAATTTAACTAATTAATTAATAAAAATAACTAAAACTATACACAAACTAAAATAGGTCGTCGAAAAATTCATCCACATCGCTGTCGACTGATAATGTACCAAAGAGACTGGCGGCATTGCAAAGTTGTATGGCAATGCTTGCCTTTGGCCAAGGTAAAAGCCAGCACTTGGGTCACGGGAAGTGTCAACCAGCCGTCTGGAGATTTCCTTAAAAAGGCCATGAGCACTCGGACCCCACGGCCCGAGGGTTTCAACCCCAAACGGCTCGAAAATATAATGACCAACTAGATTATTATACGTACGCCGCTTGAGGTTCTTTGCAGCCGCAGCAGGAGCGTCAGCATAGCACGCCGTGCCAGGAAGATGGGATGACGCAAGAGTATCGACACACGTTGCATCCCACGATGATTAAATACAAATCCATAATAAGAGAATATTAGGTCTCTGAATAGTTAATTTAATGTCAAATCTTATGTTATATCATGATTGGTGGGCAGAAATAACAACAACCAACATGGGTTTTGATTTTGACTGCTAATTAATTAGCATGGTAAATCAGAAACCGGTTGGTCTTTCGCATTCGGATAACTTGGTGTTTCGGCTGATAACCAAATGCCTAAATGAACTTTTCCGATAACATCTGTCTCTATCAACTTTCGTCGGCCTATTCATTCCATAGACTCCTGAATTTGCCAAGGCTTTTTACTGTATTTAAATTACCTGTCGGATGTCCAAATTCAAGGAAAGTCATTTGGCTCCCCGAATGCGGGCTAACGAACAAGCGTAATTGCCTAAATTCGCTGACCAGGTGCTCTCGATATTAGATCGAAGAATTAACACGAAAAAGAAAAAGAGAAAAGATTAATTAAATTTTAATCTTACAAGTGTTAACGACAGGTTTCATCGCTGTTAAAAGCTTCTTGTCATGATAAATCAAAGACGAGTGATGTTTGAGGAAAGTTTTTAATTTGGCTTTTCGGTCAAAATAACCTAATAAGTGTTATTGAGTTTTTCTATCTGGAATTTCGCATTAGCAGCCCGGAGTCTGGATTTGTGCCCGGTTGATGGCAATAGGCTCGCCTCCAATTACATGGGACTTTAACATAACTGGCGAAATGTGGGTGTACTACAAGTAAGCCTCTGCCCAACCCTTCGGGGAAAGAAGGCGTGATGTTATGTTATGTTATGTTATGTGTGTTTTTATAACCTAACCCAAGTGGCTCTAAATTTAAAACTCGATGGCAAGAGACTAGATGTTATTACGGAAACTATATTTCTAGGAATTACTCTAGATTCAAAATTGCAATGGGGAGCCCACATTAGAGCTCTTTCAGGTAGATTAAGTTCAGCTGCATATGCAGTAAGAAAAATTATACAGTTGACTGATATAGCCACAGCTAGGTTAGTATACTTTGCTTATTTCCACAGTATTATGTCTTATGGCGTTCTGGTGTGGGGATCGGCAGCTGATGTAGATTCAGTTTTTATTTTACAAAAGAGGGCAATCCGCGCGGTCTATAGAATGGGTCCTCGTGATTCCCTTAGAAACAAATTCAAAGAAATGAATGTACTAACTCTGCCTTCTCTTTATATCTTAGAAAGTATTTTGTATGTTCGCAAAAACTTATGTCTTTTCAAAACAAGAAGTGAGTCATAATATAAATACACGTAGTGAACATGAAATTGTGATACCCAAATTTAGATTAACAAATACAAGCAAATCATTTGTTATCAACAGTATCCGCTTTTCCAAGTTGCCAAAGTCAGTTACAGAACTTAGCGATGGAAAGTTCAAAACCCACATCAAACGTGTCCTTATCAAAAACGCATAAATTATAAGATTAAAGACTACGTTGAAGACAAGGAAGTTTGGCAATAATTCCTTCTACACATGTGGCTTCCCTGGTACATCAGAAACGGCATAACTATGTCAATGTCTATTAACAGCTCCCAAATTACGATGTTTATTTTTTTTTTTTTTTGACATACTTTTTTGACATTATATTTTCATTATTTGACAATATATACAATGGAAAACATGTCATTTGGTTTAAATAGGTTTTTATTTTTATTATTTTAATATTATTTTACATGGATTCTTGTGTACGTTGTGAATGTTAGAACGTTGTAGGCTTATATACTAGATCTTTTGTAGACCTTTTTCTTTCTTTTTTTTTTGTTAAGCCTAAACTGTCCTCCCATTCCTATTAACACTGTAATTTGAGAACATTGTAAAAGCCAATTATTTTTAAAAGAGTAACCGTGGAGTTTCTTGCCGGCTCTTCTCCATAGGAAACGACCAATTGGAACCGTGCACATAGCTTCTGACGTTTCATAAGTGCCCATGTAGGTTTATGTGAAATAAAAATATTTTGATTTTGATTTTTTTGATTTTAACAAAAAATATGTATTTGACAGTAAGAAAGTGATTATGATCTACTTCAGAATTCTTACCTTAGATGTAGTTCCGTAACATATTCTATAGGTAGTTATTTTAAAGGTAGCCTAGGATTCGACTGGTAGCAATAAAAATGGAAATTGGCTCGCCCAGAACACGGTAGACAAACTTTAACTACTTGTTTATCATTTTAAAACCAGTAGCGTACCAGTAGCTTTAAAACTAGAGCATTATAACCACTGACCTCGTCATAAAGAACGAAAGGCAATCATACTTAAAATCACCTTTAATTATGAACGAACATGACTTTTAATCATTAAGTTCGGGTATCTGAAGGAAAATAAGTAGACATTAATTAATCATATAAGCAAGAATATATGCTATGCAATAAAAAGCTCGATATTTGGCTAAAATCACTTAGGTATATAATTATGATGCAACTCCCCCGTTGGATTCATGGTTGCAAGCGTGACTGCTGAGTGTGGGGTACTGGGTTCGATTACCAGGTCGGGTAAAGTGTTATTGGGTTTTCCATTAGAAATTTCTTTGGAACAGAGTCGGAGTTTAAAAGTTGGCGGTGTGACGACCCCATGCCTCGGAAAGCACGTTAAACCCAGGCAACGGAAGGAACACGGGTGGGTTTTAGTCTGTAAGAATCTGACATACCTTCCCGCTCCGCCCAGAACGGGAGAAGTTATTTAATAATTTTCCACCCAAAAAAAAAAAACAAAAAAAACCGTTGGTCCTGCGCCTAATCTCTCTCTGGTCGTGTCAGATTGCCGTCCCATATGAGAGTGAAGGAAGAAAGAGATCACCTGTGTGTCAGCGCACATACTTGTGTACTATGCTATCCTCCGCGTCGATAGCTAGTGTTCACTGTGATCGGTCGCCTTGGCCAAAATTCGGTATTCAGTGATGAACACCGAACACGCGGCACTTGTCTTGCAATTTATTATCGTATTGTTTTAAAATAATGATTGTATAAAATCCTTTTGTAATGCATTAGGCTGGAATAACCTACCCTGTCACAAGGAGTTGGGCCTTTGTAGCTGCGCCTCAGTTTTAACTATTGCAGTAATTATCATCGTTGAACTTTGTTTTCTTACTTATATCATCAAGGCGCAGTGGTTAAAGGCTTCGTCTCTTATGCATAAGGTTGTGGGTTAAAATCGGGTAAGTAACAATGTAACTTTTTCAATTCAAAATCAATAAATCAATCAAAATCAAAAGTCATTTATTCAAACTAGGCTGAGAATCAGCACTTTTCAAACGTCAAAATTTCATAAGACAGTCCCCCAAAACGCCCACCCTTCACCACTTCCCAGTGCTTTAGCTGGGAAGAAGAAGTGGCCAACAAACTCCCCAGCAGCACAACTGTCTGTTCAGTTAGAGAGCCTATTCATATGTACTTTATAATTTTATATCCACACTGCTTAGCGTGACTCCTAAGATCGCGATAGTAATAGGCCTTAAGGCGCAGATTTATTGAAAACGGTCAAAAAGGTGGTTTTTAAAGCAGTGTATCTCTTAAACCACAAATAATTTTGGAAAAAAAAATATAGGATATTTTCAAGTCTTTTTTGCGTACAGTGATGGAACTCAAAACACAATTAAACATACTTCAATATGTCAAAAAAAATCTTCAAAAACATCATAATTATCTTTAAAAGCATTTTATCTCTTCATTAACAATTATAATTAAAACTATATCATAAAATTTCGAATGCCAAACTGCATCCAGTGATGGATTATTTTTTATTAAATTATTAATATTTAATTTTATATGATTTTATTTGCATTTTTTCGACAAGCGTTGTGTCATCGCGCTTCTCTTTCTTTTCTATGCAGTCTAACAGTGACCGCACTCAATTGCATAGAAAAGAAAGAGAAGCGCGATGACACAACGCTTGTAATTTATTGCAAAATATGAAGCAATTCTATTTACTCAGAATTGAGTTGAGTAATCGAAAATCAAAAACAACCAAATTGTGCATTCAAATAAGACGTTCTTGTTATTACGTAACGTATGTTGATATTTAATACAGATTATTTTGGATTGGATTTCAAGGTAAGAGGTTAGTTTAACGTTAGTATGTATCGAGATTTTAATTCAAAACAACCAAGTTCTGACAAATACGTTCTAAATTAACATACATTTTTTTCCGCTACCACAAACTACATATACAGATTTAGCCATTTAAGACAAGCCTTTTTTGGTCATTTGCCTCTTATCAGCACCTTAAACATGACTGCCGAAATGTACCTACATTTCGCCAGTCATGTTTAAGTCCCATGTCGTACTATAGGTACAGCTCTGCCCAACCCTTCGGGAAAACGATGCGTGATGTTATGTTCTTAAAATGAATTTTGATCGTTTCAAGTTTCAAAATTATAAAAGTTATAGGCTTTATGAAATAGAATACAGCTCACTAACCGTCGCTCCCAGTTATAGTTGGGGGTCGTTCTAATCCCGAAAGTCAGACAACTAAGTACAGCCTAACATTGGGATAATCTAGTAATTGGGTTGGGCCTGAGGTCAGATAGCATAACTCCATGCAAAAATAAAACGTGTGCGGTCGGGGTATCCCCGTCAGAGCCAAACCTCATGGCGCGGTGCGGCGCCGCACCGCAAGCCATTTCGCCGTATTGACAACCACACGGGAAGTGCGGCATCACGGCGGCGCTGCAGTGGCGGCAGCGGCGATGAAAAAGCTATTGGCTTGTCCTACGTACTACAGTCTTTAGTAACAATGGATCGGGAAAGACATGTGTTGCTGCTCTTATTACTTCGTCACCGACGAAATCGACGTAGAATCATACGAAAATACTGGGTCAGTCCATTTATACTCTTGAGGAACAGTGACGGACTTCTTTTCTATAAAGAATATCAATAATTGCTCTTAGATGAAAATAAATTTTACAATATGTTCGAATGAGTGTTTCCACTTATGAAAGTTTATTGCAGTCCTTAGAGCCACACAACACATACGGAATCAGTATACTAATATGAGGAATCCAGTGGAGCCAATAGAAATGCTGGGAATCACTTTGAGGTAAGAAATCTTTTATTTTTTGCACTTGATTTATTTTAATTTTCAAACTAACTTCAGGGCAATATTATTTCTTCCAGCAAAATTATACTCGAACTCTTCGCTATCTTCAGACACTTGAGGCGCTTGATTTGGAGATTGAATTACATCAGAATTTGAGTTTATTTAACTGTACGTACTCGTATTTTGGTATTTTCTCACCGAGAGGACGCCTGTGTCCCAGCAGTGGGAACATTATAGGCTGATTATGTTACGTTATACCCGTGTGATAATTGCTCTTCATACACATAGGGCGAAGATTGTGAAGACGTTTGACCATAACGCATTTCCGTGATTAGTTGTAAAACTTTAGTTTGGAACGTGAGAAGTTCGGTAAAATCTTCTATAGATGGCAGAATGCCTTTAAAAAAGGACAAATAGCGATTCTCCTTCTCCTTAAGAGCTTCTAATATTTTCTTTTCAAAATCATCCAATTGTGATGCTGTTCTCTTCCGGGTGACAGGAACATAGCGGGATGGCCCAGGTATAGACACATCATCTGTGGAACTCATGTTAGATTCTTTAAATTTAAACTATCGTCCGTGTTATTCTGTGCTACTTTGGTTAGAAATAATAGCTGATTGTAATAATGATATTTTGCAAGATATTTAGCCGCTGAGCTGGATTTTGAAACTTCCTTAATTTTTTTTTAAAGTTGTCCTTGACATTTCTCCACTTTTTCACGACAGAATTACCTGAAAATCAAATATTAAATTTATATTTATAGGTTAATCGCGTCTTTCTTTAAGGCCCTATAGGTGTGTAACTAGAAATGCCAATTTAAAAATATTTCTGTAACAAAAGTTTAAACTAATCTAATTACTTTAAAAGAAAATTGCCTAGCTTTTGGTAATTTTTGGTTTTCGCTTTTGTTATCGAAATATGTTTTTTTTTTTAATTGACCGCACTTTAACGCACCTATAGGTCCTTAAATCGCATAAATTCAGATATGCATTCCATAAATAAGGAAACATATTGCCAAATAAAAATGGGTCAAAATACGAAAAAAGAATAAGCACACCCATACTGATTGCCGATTTCTATGAGACCCATATTCTCTTTTGTTTGGGAAGTTCATTTTTAATTATTTACTGAAACTCCCCTTGAAAGTTGGCCTGTTGATAGAGTATATATATTATAGACATACTGAACAAATTTCAAGGGGTGATTCAAAGATATTGTAACACCCCAAGTTCTTTTTTATTCGTCCTTTATTTAATCATGTTAGTAAACAAAAATTATTTTTCAGGTACCTAGGAAGCGGAAATACGATACAAGATTTAGAATTCAAATTCAAACGGGGAAAATCTACGATTGCATGTATGATATTGAGAGTATGCGAAACTATATGGAAATACCTTCTTCGTGACAACATTCCTGAACTAACAACAGCGCGATTCCAAAAAATACCAACCTATTTTGATGTCAGAGCAAATTTTCTCCATTGCATCGGGGCTGTCGATGGAAAGCATATACGCAAGTGTAATCCTGCTAATAGCGGCTCCCTTTTTTAAATTATAAATATTTTTTTTCTATCGTGTTGGTAGCTGCTGTGGAGTCAAACTATAAATTTAGTTTTGTTGATATTGGCGCATACGGAAAAGAGTGCGATTCAACTGTTTTCCAAAACTCAAAACTTTACGAATTAATGATTAGCGAGAACCAATGGCGTGGCCAAGGGGAACAGGGAGGGGCAGCTGCCCTCCCTAGACATAAAAAAGTACCCAAATGCAAAACAACCAAAGCAACCGCTCACTTAAATTCGTCCAATTTTATGATTTAACTAGTTTTCATATACGAATTATATTATAGCCTTCGCAAGTTCTAAACCTGTTACTTGTCGGTTCTTATTTTATTATTCCGAAAATTTAGCTTGCTGGTAGAAACTAGCCATCGAACATAATAATTCGTATATGAGAACTAGCCAAGTCAGACCTTAGGCTACAATATATTATCGTAAGTTATAAGAAGAAATGATTTTTATGTTGTTATAAATAAATTTGTTATAAACAGAACTGACCATTGAACTTGGCACCCATTTAGATTTCACTTATTTTGTCGTCGAAGTCAACAACCAAGGCATTTATCAAAATATTGAACTTGGCTCTCATTTCACATTTTTGTTTTGATGGGATTGTATATAAATGTAACCGTTGATGATGTCCTAAAAGGGGCAAAACCCTTTCTAGAAACAGGAAAAACGTTAAAAATTCTGATCGCTCTACCGTGCATAACGTGCACAATTCATACTTTTCCCATCCTCTATACATATATCAACTTGCCCTCCCCTGGGTCATCGGCTGTTGACGCCCTTGCGAGAACCTGCCATTGCCTGATCCCCAGCCACTATGTGGTTATAATAGACCAATCCCATATGTGTTAGTGGGTGACGAAGCTTTCAGATTAAGCAAACATGTTATGCGTCCTTATGGTGGTACAAATATTGAAGTAAAACAAAAGGTATTTAATTATCGTCTAAGAAGATAAGTATGTTGAATGCGCTTTTGGAATCATGGCTAATAAATGGCGCATTTTTCACAGACCAATAAATGTATACTATGATTTTGCTACTGCTAATGTAAAGGCATGTTGTGTCCTACACAATTTTGTGGCCGTTTTCGTCAAAAAGATAAAATGTGATGAGTTTCACTCGATCCAACATCAAAATTACAGCAGCGTATTAGAGATGAATTTGCGAACTATTTTATGAGCAGCACACATAGAGATTAAACCACTTGAGAACTGATAGACCGATTTTGTCTAGGCACACAACTCACCACTGCGAGCCCCGGGGGACGAAGAAAATACAGCAGTTATGATTGGTCGATGCAACAATGTCAGGACGAATGTTCCAAACGTAGTGAATCACAAGTCAGATTTGCATCAATAATATCGATGTCAATAAAATCGACGTCTATTAATTCTGCATTTTAAGAACAATAAATTCTCATCAATGAAATTCAAGTTCAAATAATTTATTATGCAAATAAGATTTAAAAATCACTTTTGTCGTAGTCGTCATGATATGACGGAATGATATGTTACGCGGACGGCGAGCCAAAACAGCCTTAATGTGGAAAAGCATATTCTGCACAGCCCCGCAGGTTTATAACAAAATACCAAAATCAATCAAAGAGTTAAATTTAAATAGATTTAAAAAGTAACTGAAAGACTAATAAATGTTATTATAATTTAAACGACTATTTGAATGATACTTTGACATCCTAATTGAATAGTATTTTTTTTTTTCCTTTCCTTTGACATCTATCTCTTTGATACTCTGACATGAAATTATACTTTAACATCCTCAATAAATTGTGTGTGTATAGGACATTATTTTTAACGGATGAGCCTCAATTTGTAATTTTAATTCGTAATTATGCAATCAATAATGTTAATACTAACGTAATCTCTATCCTGTAATAAGGGTCACCGAGGCCCCTGGCAACACAAAGTTTCATCTGTCCCCCTGTCAGTGATAGGGGGACAGATGAAACCGTTAAGGAGTGAATAAAGTTTGAACTGTCCCCTCATTGCTAACAGGGGGACAGATCAAACTTTTTTTTCCTATCTGTCACCCTAAGGGGACAAAGCGGGGTGACAGATCGGAATAATTCGACAGTGACCCCTTTTTTATTTTTTGGGTGGGAAATCATCAAATAACTTCTCCCGCTCTGGGCGGAGCGGGAGGGTGTGTCAGACTCTTACTGACTAAAACCCACCCGTATTCCTTCCTGTTGCCTGTGTTGCGGGGGCCTCGGTGACCTATAAGTACCTTCCCGCGACCCCGGCAGGCATCGGCCCTAGTGGACCCCTACTTTGTGCTGACGACATCTCTTTGAGGCGCGCGTGGAATACGACGCGCCGTCGACCCGGGCCTGGTCCTTACCGGACGGTGAGCTACCCATTGCTCACCGTCCGCAAGCCCGCGCCTACGGTGGCCGGAAATCCGCCCGGGATTCCCGACGCCCTGGGCGTCTCCTGCGGCGGCTAGGGGCGAGAGGGCGCGAAACGTGCCTTTGCCTCAACCGTCCCGCCTCCTCCTTCGCGAGCATTACTGCTTCGCAGAAGGAGGTGACGGCTGCCCATGCCCTCTCGCTCCGTACCATGGCCTGAACCAGGGCCGGACGCGAGAGGTCTCTGCCGCCGATCGCCTCCACGAGGACACGGCGGTGCTCTGCCCAAGCCGGGCAGACCTCCACCGTATGCTCCACCGTGTCCTCCGGGCGATCCACACAGTGGTGACTCCCGGACGTTTCCTCCCGCCTTATCCGACACAGGAACCTCCCGAAGCTGCCGTGTCCGGTGAGGACCTGCGTCAGGCGGAAGGTGAGGACGCCGTGGCACCTCTCCAGCCACTCCTCAAAGAGGGGACTTTTCACCGCAATCGTGGCGTACCCAGCACTGGGTTGCGACAACCGTACTTTCCATGACGCCATGAGATCCCGCCGGAGCTCCGTCCGCTGTGCCGCGATTTCTCGCGGCAGCGGACTTACGCCCCGGCGTTTCGCCTCCTCGCGCCACTCCCATACGTGCGCGAGGACTTTTGCATCCAGATCCCATGGCGGCAATCCGGCAAGGAGGCTCGCTGCCTCACAGGAGACCGTGCGGTATCCTCGGACCATCCGGATGGCCATGACCCTTTGGGCCGCGCTCAACCGGTGGGCTGGCCGCAGCGCCAGAGAGCGCGCCCATACAGGAGCCCCGTAGAGGGCCATGGACCGCACGACCCCCGCGTAGAGCCTCCGGCAGGAGGCATTTGGACCCCCTAGATTGGGCAGGAGCCGCTTCAATGCAACGCCCGCCCGCTCCAGTTTGGGAGCCAAACGTCGGAAATGCTCCACGAAGTTCCACCGGCTGTCGAGGACGAGTCCCAGGTACTTCATCGTCAACTCGACGCCGATAGAAACCCCTCCTACCGTTATGTGGGACCCCAACGGTGGCGCGTTCCAAGGACCATGAAAACACATGGCCTCGGACTTGTGCAGGGCCACCTCGAGTCCCAATTGCCGGATCCTTTCGACAATTGTCGAAACCCCGCGTGCCGCTAATTCGGCCGCCGCCTTGTGCGACCTCCCCTGCGCCAGGACCAACGTGTCGTCAGCGTAGCACACTACGCTGACGCCGCTAGGGAGGTCGGTGCGCAGCACCCAGTCGTATCCGATGTCCCACAGATGCGGCCTCAGGACCGATCCCTGTGGGACACCGCACGACATCTCTTGCCGGTTCCACACTCCCTGGTGACCGGGGTAGATGACGGCCCTGTCCGTCAAATAGGCCTCGACCACACGACAGAGGTAGGTCGGCATCCGGTGATACCGGAGTGCCTCCCTGATGTAACTCCAGGGCAGGGTATTGAAGGCATTGGCGATGTCTAGGGACACCGCCTAGACGACCCCACCCTGGGCAACAGCATTCCCCGTCGTCAGGGCTCGCACACGCATGATGGCGTCCACCGTAGAGCGCCCTCTGCGGAAACCAAACTGGCTCTCCGCCAAATCCGGCCCCACCCGCACCAGCTGGCCGACGAGTCGGTCTGCAATGACTCTTTCAAAGAGCTTGCCCACCTCGTCAAGCAGCACGATGGGCCGATAAGCGGACGGAGAGTCCGCAGGGCGCCCTGCCTTCTTTATGACTTTATTTTTCTTCATCTGTCACCCTAAGGGGACAAAGCAGGGTGACAGATCGGAATAATTCTCACTGTCTGTTTAAAGTACAGAAATTATCAGCTGTGAAATGCCTTGAACAACTAACGTTTTTTTTTTTTGGAAACCAATTTTCCCTGTGAACTGCATTAATCCACTTTTCTTTCAGTTCCGGAATATTTAGAAATCTAAAATGTAACCATTTTGTAACATATTACAAACATATTACTTTTTATACCATTACGAAACATCTATAATTTTTATCGTCAATATCGACTTCGTTTTGAAGGTGTCACAACACTACAGCATTAGTACAGATAGAAAGGGATCGACATATTGACAATACTCTAGTGAGAGAAAGGGACTTTTCTTTGACATTTTACGTAAGCAACCAGTTTAGCTTGAGCCCCGCAATTATTCATATTTATAAATTTATTTTGCTTACCGATGAAAAGTTATGCCATTGTTTTATAGCTGGATGTTCTAGACCATTTCCCACACCATTTAATTGAACAGGAACTCATTTATGAATTGTTTTTATTTATGCAGAAATGTTTAAAAATGTATCAAACTAGCGTGTGCAGAGATCTAATAACTGGTTAAAACTAAAATTGCCACTCGTATCGTCATCTATTAGAAGTGCAATTTCATTTAAGTGTCGTGAGCCTGAGTCGCCCGCATGAGCAGTCAAGAGGCTATATAGTCATTGGCAGCACAGGATCTATGAAGTGGCAATTAAAGAAAATGTAATCATCTTAATAGTATGAAGGGAAATAAGGGCTTCAGTACCATTTTTTTATTTTGATCGGGAGCGTAGCTATCATATTCAGGAAATATTTTTTTTGTGACTTCTGCCCATGCCTTTGCTTTCAAGTTATTGTTATTAAAATCCGCATGAGACTTGTCCCACAGTACTTCCCGTTCATGGATTAAAGAAATGAGCTAGTCCATGTCAATACTTTCCTCACTGGTACTCATTTTAATAAGTATACGTGACGTGATCGTAGGTACTGCATGCGTTCTACCCTGTGCCGCGCAAACAAACAATTATTATAATGTACGCCTCGTCTCAATTCCGGCGCGCGCGCTGTGTGGCGCCGGAGTGCACCGCACAGCGCGCAGCGCCGCCGTGTTGCTCAACACATTTTTTTAAGTAGAAAACCGGAACGGTAACGCTCAGCCTGCGCCGGAGACGCACCGCGCCGTGTGGTTCGAACGAAGTTCCTTCTCACGTATGATCTAAAACAAAAACAAAAACTTTTGACACTTGCAATTTGGGATTTTCAAAACTCTCCCTCTCTGTATCTTTCTATTTTATTTAATATAAAGATAGAGAGAGAGAGAAGTCGCAAGGAGGGGGAATATAGGCCCCCGCAGACAGACGTAACGCGACAGCGCGACGCGACTCTAGTAGAACAATCTCTATGAAAACTTCATGGAAATTGTTCTACCAGAGTAGCGTCGCACCATCGCGTCACGCTGTCTGCGGAAGCCTTAACGCTTTTACGTTATGTGAGGAGTTCTACCAATCAACTCTTACCGCAAGCCGCGATAAATAACTTCATTCAAATATTGATATTACTCAGCCGCATCTAGTTAGCCTAGAGCCCGACCTAAACCTAGTTTGGAAAAGGCTGGGCAGAATATTAGCATTATTTAAATGGTCCGATAAATAATCCACCTCGTAATATTGCTTTTGACATCAATTTCCAGCAAATTCAAACTTCACTAAGGGTGAAACTAT
The DNA here is from genome assembly GCA_905333075.3 of Atethmia centrago. Lineage (NCBI taxonomy): Eukaryota > Metazoa > Arthropoda > Insecta > Lepidoptera > Noctuidae > Atethmia > Atethmia centrago. Next base: position 10,553,609 of record HG995386.1, on the reverse strand, counting down.
CCAGCTGTCACATAATTATGCAAAAACACCTCGTCCTTTTATGACGTGCAAGTGACATTCAACCTTATTCCATGTTCACACGGTTTGATTTTAGTTGATGAGGCGGGACTATAAATAACATCGAAGGGTCTATGAAATCTCTGAAAAAGCTTAGTCATTAAACTGTCTTCTTAATAATGTTCGGATTTTTGTGGTTCCTTATTATATGCTGACAGCTAATACTCTATTGAAAAGGCCCCTTTGTTTCTCAAGACAATAAGGATCCTTGAGGGTAGAGCCACGAACACGGACCATTAAACTTATATTGCAGGACAAACACAACTATACTGCTATTGTAATAAGAACGAAAACAGTTTGCGAAAAGTTTTGTCATTACCAAACTGTGTGGAAGGCTGTTCCTGACTTCAAAAGATAGCGTTAAACATGCGATTATTACAGTATTTTACGTTTGTAAAAAGTCTGAAGATTTTTATAAAGTAGATGATAATAAAAACGCAGTATGAGAAAGTACTTTTAGCCCGGAATGCTTGCATTTTATTTTTATTTTTCCCCTAATTTTTTCGGCGTTTCCTTCGTACAGTCTAGTGGCATTTTGAAATAAATATAATATCCAATTAAAGGGCAGGGTTTAATGTCTTTCCATTCAATTCCTTTTAGGGAAAACGAAAATACATTACTCGAGTATCGACATCTTGTAAGGAATTCATACCCGAAGTGCCATCACCTCAAAGTGGCTTTTATTTTTGGCTTTCCATGTTGATTTTTTGGCAATGTTTGTTATCCTTTTACACTCAGATTTCGTAAGTAATAGAAAAAATATACTGAAACAGTTTTTGAACTGCAAACAATCAAACTCAAAAGTCAGTATTCAAATCAGGCTGTGAATTAGCGCTTTTAGGACGACAAACTTACATAAAAATGCCTCCCAAACGCCTTCCGTTTAGAAATCACACAACAAACCCTCAAAATTCTGATTAAGTGGAACGAAGTGTGAATATAATGGAAGAGAAAAAAGGCTCGGAGAATTCAATTCATCGACAGGAGAGGTGTCATCAATCAATGTTCCAGAGATTTTTATAAGAAGTCATGGAAAAAGCCCATCGGAACTTGAGTAATGTGGTGTCGCAATATGCTTGGTCATTAGCAAATACCCAAGAGTATTTTTTGAAATAACACGGATTTATTTGGTAAAGGGAAAAGCGGTGGAACTCCAGCATTTTGAGTAGTTAAGTTTTGGTTGATTTCCTAGGAAAGCGAGTCGGTCATGTTATAAGAAGCGTCAAGAAAATCTGTAATTTTCACTAGTATTTGACATTAAGGTGTCAAAAACCTGACAAAAAGCCGTTATTGTATGACCGTTTACCACTTTCTTAAGGCGTGTACACACGAATGAACAAGACATGGTAAAAACTAACATCGAACATTTGGTTCGTTAATGTGGACGTAAATTAGCAAAGCGAACACGAACACCATACGAACACAGTTCGACTTGTGTTCGCGCTCAACCACCCCGCTCTCTTTAGTAGCCATGGGATTCGCCGTTGGAAGTGGTCGACAGTGAAGTAGCCAATTCATTTTTGCTTTTTTGTGATTCACGAAATATTATTTCCAAACGAGGGGTTGGGAAACAGTTTTGTGCAAAAAGTGAAAACAAAATACATTAGTTTTAGACTTAAAGTCAGAAGAAATTAGTGGACGAACAATATTGCATCATATTTCTCCGAACAAAATCGAAATTGGACGCCATGAACACTTTTTACGAACATAGTGTTTGATGTTCGTTAGTGGTACGCACATGAGAACAAAGTGTTCCATGTTCGTGTTTACTATGTTCTTGTTCGTTCGTGCTTACCACCCCTCAAAAATATAGACGCTGCCAAAGTCAATTTGTTACCACGGACGTGGGTACTTACCTTTGCAAACCTCCATATGACCACCAAGTTTTCAATTTTATAAGAAACCTTCAAGACTAATTGCCACGGTACGTTTCAAAACAGCGGGGTAATTGCGTAAAACTTCCTTAAATATAATAATAATAATCATTTATTTGTACAAAGACAAAGACTAGGGGGACACAATTAGGCGCAGCCTTGCGGACGGTGAGCAATGGGTAGCTCACCGTCCGGTAAGGACCAGGCCCGGGTCGACGGCGCGTCGTATTCCACGCGCGCCTCAAACAGATGTCGTCAGCACAAAAGTAGGGGTCCACTAGGGCCGATGCCTGCCGGGGTCGCGGGAAGGTACTTATGGGTCACCGAGGCCCCCGCAACACAGGCAACAGGAAGGAATACGGGTGGGTTTTAGTCAGTAAGAGTCTCACACACCGCTCCGCCCAGAGCGGGAGAAGTTATTTGATGATTTCCCACCCACAAAAAAAAAAAAAGGGGTACACAATAAGGCAAGGTAAGGCATATTATGAACTAAAATACAGGCTGCTGTCTAAATATAATATGTAAAACTCAGGAACAAATGTCTTCTTTGTTGATAGCTACGCCATAGTATTTTTTCTTTTGCAGCTATCTTCGTGTCTTTTGTTAAGTTAAAGGTACCTAAATTGTTGCTAATAAATAAATACACTATCAGTAGCAATGCGTTTCATTTTGACAGTTTAACAACATTCATTGCGTTATTTACGTCGTTGAGCAGACAATTTTTTCGAACATATGAAGCAACGCAATAACAATATACTTCAAAATAACTCAGATTGCTATCGATAGCGTGCTACGGAATTAGGGTGCTGGAATCAAATCAAATAAAATTAAATTTATTCGTAAATATTGTGGGCAAAAATTCTTCAACCAAACTGATAGATAAAATCTTTATCAACATATACATTTAGAAATAGGTAATTAACAAAGACATCTCAATATACTTATGACGGGGCAAAGCGAACAACATCAAAATCTACTATGTATCAAAGAAAGAAAAATATTTAATTTCTTTCTTTCTTTCTTTCTATGACGGGGCAAAGCGAGCAACATCAAATCTACTAGGTGTCACCTACAGGTACACCTCGCTCAGTTAAGTTCTGTCTCCTGTCATACGCCCTTTATGACAGGTTGCATTTAGTTCTAAAGAAAATATGCCATACAATATGGTATTGCAAACCTCGTAGTGATAAATAAGTGTAGTTAACTACGGTTTATTTACATTAGTATTTCATAATTTACGAAGTATTTAGATAAATACACAAATTTTCTTAGATATGTCAAACTATCTGACGGTTGGTAATCAAAGGTTGGCGTCGGTAAAAATGTATCGTGATGTAATTTTGCTACATTATACTAGATGGCGTCACTGAGCCGCCACACCGATGACGCCGACACCGGTCACAGTTTTTCTATGACATTTCTTGTGATAGCCTCTCTATAGTATCGTAGATTTCTTTGGTAACTACTACTTTGATTTTTCTTAAAATAATACATATAGTTTTATTATGTCAAGAAAGTTGCTCAAAATAATATTTTTTTCAGCCTATTTTACTGACTCATCTGCAATGACTTTGCTCCTAAGTGGTCCACGGTTTGATTAATACTGCTGAATCCATGTACCCCAATTTACTTACATAACGATGTTGACGAAGATCAGTTTGTCCCTTCGCACCCTAACAGAACCCTTATTAATCTCAGTCCAAATAGTTGAATTGACGCATTTAATAAGAACAATCTGTGTTTCTTCAATGTTCTAAAAGAGTTCTGTTTTTCAGTGAATCAACTTCTAAACTCAGTCTCAAAGGGGCTACCCAGAATAACAGTATCGACCTTTAAAAATGTGAAATTACAGTTTATTAAGAAAACTCTGATAATATTTGGTAAATAATGTAAGTATAATGAGTAAATAATGAGTAAATAATGTAAGTAAAATAATGTAAGACCACGTTTTATTCTAATTCCAATTCTTTATAGATTCATTTTTTTGCCTGAAATATGGTATTTTACAGATTTTATAACACATACACAATAAGTTCTTCATATTTCGCCTACTAAATTCGGAATGCAAAATTTGTGACAGTAATAATAATTCTAATTATAGTTATATTTTTAAATGTTTTTATATCCTAATATTTAAAAATAAAATTATAATGTGTAAATAGTGAAATAAAAGATTAATTCTAATTAAATCAATTTAAACAAAATTATTAAATTATTATCTCAAAAAAAAAGAAAAGTACTGAATCAAGAATCGTCTACATATCAAATTACAAATCTCAAAGAAATATAATGAAAATAAATTACAAATTGTTTAAATATCAACTTTCAAATGACAACCAAAGAAATTAAATTACAAATGTCAACAGCTTAAAATAAAAATGTAAAATTTTATTTTTATGCCATGCAACTTTCCCATTTGTCCTGGAATTCATAAATTCCTTAATAGTGTAAAAACAATTTTCAATAAGCCATGCTCTGAGATGCCTTTGAAATAAGCTGGTTCGCAGTTCTCGAATAACTTCGGTATATTATTAAATATCTTTTTTGCTATTCGACTAGTGTTTTTATGGCAGTACGCTGATCTACATCTTGGCATTGTCAATTTTGTTGGATCCCTTAGGATTCTTATAAACATTGTCGTTATCGGCTATACTGAATAGGGGAGGATGTTTTTTTACAAATACTCCCATTTCCAGTATATATATTATTGCGAACTAAGCGTACAGAATTGTGAAGATGTCAACAATAGGTAGGTTCTTAGAACTTAGTTGCCTGTTAAGGCATTGCAATTTAAATGGTTATAAATATAAGAAAAAAAAGAAAAATATACATACTCAATATTACCGCACTGTGCAGTTTACATTATACTTTATTAATTATCATTATTCATACATTTTATATTATTCTTATTGTTTTATCGAATGAACTAGGTATAATCATTATTAGGTAGTCCAAATACAACTGCTAAAGATAAGTTACGGCTAATAAAACAACATAAAATAAACTATGCTATGGCAGACTTCGATGCGCAACTTGTCACCATGGATTCAGTACATGATTCTGAACCCACACGCGTTGAAATTTCTCGTAGGTTATAAAAAAAATACTTTTTATAAAAAAATAATTCTAAATAATCAAATAATAATAATCAATAATCAATAATAATAATAAAAAAAATAATAATATCTAATAATCTTTAAAGCGATAATGTCAATCCGTCTAGCCTTTTCCCAACTATTTTGAGGTCGGCTTCCTGTCTACCGGATGAAGCTGTATATTGTTTGTCAGACTTTTGGGCTTCTGACTAACCGTTACGACTGTCAAAGATCTACGAATGACAACCGGGACTAACGGCATAACCTGCTTTCCAAGGCACGGAGGGGTCTTGATATGTATTGGATGTCACCCATCCGCAAACCAAACGCAGTTTAACCTTCGTTCGTACCCTGTCGATGAATGGTATGATAATAAAGCTCATGTAGTTTTAAGGTGGCGCCATCTGTGTCACTGGAGATTGACTACAGTCCCGACGTGTTGGATGTTTACAGGCAAGTGACACCCTGTGATGCGTCAACAGTGAGTTATTTCAGTCACACATCCTTTAATGGCTTTGCATGTTAAATGAAATTCGGTATGCAACTAAATCAGCCCTATACAATGTTGTGCAGTGCCTATCCTACAGATTCCTACACAATGAAAGTCTTTGAACACATACAATAAAAAAATAACAAATAAAATTCTAGTCACGGTTCCGTTTTTTGGATTTAACACTTAACAACATCATGTATATGGAACATTACGAACATCAACCAAATTGCGCATATGTGGCGAGATCTTAGAATAAATCGCGAGCAGTTGGTCACAGTTCAACCTTTTTTTTTGTTTTGTTCCGGCGTAGAAAATCCTCATGGATGTCCTCCACCCTGGGGCAGGCGGAGGGGTCTGTCAGACGCTTACTGACTAAAAACCACCCCGGTGTTCCCCTCCCACACTTGCACCGGGAATCACGGGATCTAGTGCGACTTCCGCGATCCTCGGCTGGTGCCGGCCCGCCATTGCGGGCCACCTTAAGCTCGCGGGGGTAGTGAGATGTAAAACTCCCCCCACGACGTCCAATAGGGGCGCGCGTGGAACACTACGCGCCGCCACCTCGGGTCCTGCTATGTGGGGGGCGACAGATGTCCCCGAGTCCGTCGCCCCTGGACCCATTTAGGGGAGCTAGAAGAGGTCGTTGTCCGCCCTCCGCCGACGCCCGGTGCGCCTGCTGCGGGCAGGATGACAGGAAGAGATCTCCCGTTCCCATTCCGCAGCCTCTTTTTGCGACATGACTGTTTCGCAGAAGGATACCACTGCGTCCCAGGACTCCTCGCTGCCGACCATGGAGTCGACCATGGCTAGCAGCGACATGTCACTGCCTACTCTTGAGACGAGGGCACGACGCGGCTCCTCCCAAGCGGCACACTCTGCCAACGTATGCCACGCCGTGTCCTCTCGGCAATCGACGCAGTGGTGACACCGGGCGTCCGGCTCCCTGTTTATGCGACACAGGTACTTCCCGAAGCAACCATGCCCCGAGAGCACCTGCGTCACGAGAAACGACAGGGAGCCGTGCCTCCTCCCGAGCCAGCGCTCGAGTACTGGCCGGACCGCCTCAATGGTGACGAGCCGATGGTGGTGGTGTATGGTGCCGGCGGTAGGGCGTGAAAGCCTGTCCCGCCATTCCGCCACCAGGGCTGCGCGAAGCTGCGACTGACGCAACTCCATATGTCGCTGCATCAGCCGCTCGCCTCGCGCCCTCGCTTCCTCGAGCCACTTGTACAGTGACGCAAGTACTTTCGCCTCGAGATCCCAGGGCGAGGATCCGGCCAGTACAGTCACAGTTCTAACCTAACCTAACCCACTTGGTCGTGGTGCCACAAGTGGTGTGAAATGCAACATAACACTTAAAATTAGTTATTAAACGGTTAAAATTCAGTGCCGCGGCAGCGGTCGACGAGCGCTATTTCCAAGTTGGTCGCAGTTACTTGGCCTGTTTATACATTAAACCATGGATACCCTACATTAATGATATGACCAAATGTCAACTGACATAGCTGCCCATTTTAGCTGCTTAGCATCTTAGCTGGCCATTTCATGAAATGATCAATTCTAAGATCTGGCTACGACACAAGCACAAGAACGCTGTGTTTTGATAATAATTATATAACTAGACCGGCTTCTCAATAATTGCATTCGATTCGTTTTCAATCTTCGTAAGAATGACCATGTATCCGCGCACCGTGTGCTTTTAAAATAGTTACTCATTCGTCAGCGCAGAGAGGTGAGGGCTCTGTCTATGTTGTTCTCTGTTTTCGACAAACCCACTTCTCCTTCTTACCTGACTTCCCACAACACCACGTTCATTCCACCAACAACAGGACGGCAACCAGTCGGTTGTCGTTTAAAGTGAAAGCACGTAAACATATACGTAAGAAGTTGGCAGAAACATCCCAGCGCTGATTTGCTGGGTTCGTTTTCTCCTCTACTGATCGTTGTTTCCCCACTACCGATCATTATTTCTCCTGACAAAGTTTATTCTGTTTATATGTATGTATGTATGTATGTATATATCTATGTATTTATTCTTGTATTGTATAGTTATTTTCGTGTTATCTATCCCATGTGTTGCACCTGCCATGTTTCTTCTCTGCTTCAACCTAAGGTTGACTGGTAGAAAATGCCTCAGGCATTAAGTCCGCCTGTGTACGGTATTTTTTTACTTGTGCATAAAGTTTTAATAAATAAATATAAATAAATATTTAATGCACAATAATGTGTCAATGAAAGATCTCCATGTAAAATTAGATATTAAACGTAGTACCTGCAGTGGTGGGGCGTCCGCCGCACCTGGCCATCTACAATCGTTCACTTGTCATTCATTTAAGAGGGCTATTTATCTTAGACTATATTTAATATAGGAATTTCTTGCAAAGAAGGGTTGGGCGGGTTTGTAAATCTCTTCGGATGCAGCGACTCGTATAATTGCGGTCAAACTTCACTTCAGGTAAGTTTGTTTAACCATTAATTACACTTCGTCGCTGCATCTTCGAGATGTTCAGAGTTTTGGGATAAATAGCCAATACATTAGTGGTGAGAAAAATAAATGCATCTAATGATATTGTTTTATTTTGAACACAGTTTTATTATTAAACTAGATTCGCCCCGCGGTTTCACCCGCATAAGTTTTGACCCCGTGGGTATATCGGGATAAAAATTATCCTAAATCCGTTCTGTACTTTTTGCGTGAAAGAGTAACAAACATCCATCCATCCATCCATCTTTACAAACTTTCGCGTTTATAATATTAAGTACGATTATGTCAACTAAGTGATTATACAGAAAGTTAATTTTAACAATAATTAAACGTTATTTTCAAAAACAGCGCCAGCATAGTCATCGGTTTCCTATGTAACCAGAGGTCTGTTATAAAATTTGCCATATACTAGAGAATTACCAGACCAACCGGCAGTCTTTTTAATTAAATCTATAGAAATACCTCTACGACCAGCCGCTGAAGTAGCCGCGTGACGCGTGCTATGTGACGTAAATATTGTGGTGTCTACACCACTATCTGCTAGCGTTTGTTTAATCCAGCGGCTAATCGTAGAGGAGCTGGCATTGTGGACTGGTTTCTTAGTAGTTAATAATAACCTTTCGGTATTTGGTTCAGTCCTAAATGTATTTGTAACATTAATATATGAACATAAAGTCCTTCCTGAACATATCTCTATTTTATTAGGAAATAATGGTATAATCAAACGGGGTGTTTGTCTGCCAGGTGCCGAGGTTTTTAACAAATCATCAATTGTTATTATAATGTTTGAATTGCAAATATTTATATTAGACAGTCGGATAAAGGATAACCTCTGCATACGTTGTGCAGTCGACAACGCTATCAGAGTTATCTGTTTTTTTGTTAATTTATTTAAACACAGATTTTCATTAGGAAAATAATTAAACAAAAAATCTAACACTATATTAATTAGTGTCCCAAGTACACTAATATCGAGGGAAAACTGGTTTCAATCTAAAAACACCTTTCATAAATCTGCTGACAACATAATTTTAACTTAATTATCTACTTATAATTAAACCGAGCGTCGAACGATAAGTATTCAGTGTAGTATACCTGGCTCCTGTTTCAAATTCTCTAGACAAAAATTGCAGTACCGGTTGTATAGATGCGGTGTAGCAGTCTACCTTATGGGTTTGACAAAACTGCCACCATTTTCTGTAAGCGATATTATATTGTTTCAGTGTATTATTAGACAAAGAAGCAGTGATAATTTTTATAGTTTCTGGAGACTTTCGAGAAAATGCTTCCCTGATAACAGGCATGATACCAGGGTAAGTTTCATCCAAAGGGGGTGCTGCGTTCTGAAAGAAGATAAAAGGAGATCACTACTTGGTCCGTGATAAACAGGTTCCCTTATCTGTAAAGATGTAAACAGTGGATACCATGGCTTACTAGGCCAATATGGGACTATGAGCACTCCTGTAGCCTTATCAGCAATTATTTTTCGCAAGCATCAATGAAAAAGGTGGAAACGAGTAAAAGTTTATTTAAGTTACCCCAATGTAAAGTAAATGCATCAATGTCGAAAGCGTGTGGGTCTCGTTTCCAGGACACATATTTATGAGATTTCGCATTACGACAAGTTGCGAATAAATCAATCTCTGGAGTATCAATTATGATACTCCAGAGATGTAATACTCCTTCCATGACGTAGTCCGTCATTAGACGGACTACGTCATGGAACACTGAACGAGATAATTCCCACTCAGTGTCGACATTGATGTGCCTTGATTCTTGGTCAGCTTCCGTGTTCTCTTTGACTTAATGAACTTAGGAAGCAAAAATTAAGAGACCACGCCATTCACACCACTGCCAAATCTCGCGTGCTATATCATTAAGGTGTGTATATAGAACACCGCCCATCCTATTAATATATGAGATTGCAGAAGTGGTATCTATTCTTAAAAGAATCTCTGTCTACAAGATCCTTGGCAAAACATTTTAAACTAATGAAAGCTGCTTTTATTTTTAATAAGATTATATGGTTTTGGGCGTCAGACGTGCTCCAAAATCCACCGGTGATTTCTCCGTTACAAGCGACACCCCAACCCATTAGAGACGCATCGGAAAAAATCTCTAAGTAGTGTTTGTTTTGACGGATTGGACAAAACGAATTCATGATGTTTGTCTTCCATAAAAAATCTGATTCTAGGTTATTAGGGATGATCATATTAACATCATAATCTTCATTTGATTTCTGAAGCGCAAGATATTTAGTTCTTTCAAATCGCTTGGTATTACTTGGTATACCCACCCCTAACTAACAGCTGGGCACGATGACGTAAGCAGTCCCAAAAACTTTGCAAAATCTCGGATAGATAAGAAACGTTTGTTGGAGTATTTATCGATTATCTCTAGAATCTTCAATCGTTTCTTTAGTGGCAATTTTAAAGTCATGTCTGTTGAGTTTAAACCTAAAAAAGTTTTAAGTTAACTAAATCACTAAGGGAACTAAATCACTTTTATTAATGTTTATCACAAATCCGAGCTTTTCTAACAGGTCGGTGATTATCTTTACATCATGAGAGTAGCTTTCAAATATTTTATTAATACATAACAAATCATCTAAATAAATAACCAGCATAATCCGGTTTCATTAATTTAGTACAAATAAACGGTGCTGAACGTAAACCAAAGGATAAACACTGAAATTCATAAGTCTGATTGAAAAACCTAAACCGTAGATATTTTTTACTATTTTCATAGATTGGGATTAAAAAATACGCCTCCTTAAGGTCAATATGGGTCATGTAATATGACTTTGATAATAATTTAGAAGCCGTTCTAACATCTTCCATTTTAAAATGTTGTGGTTCAAAATAATTGTTTTTTTTTTAAGATTTAGAATAAATCTATGGGTACCGTCGCTTTTATTTTTAGTTCAGTTAATTTCAGTATTAAGACTATTAGCCTCTTGGAAAGAAAACGATTTATTAACTGGTTCTGCATACTGAATAACGGATCGATTAAAAGGTATTTTGTAACCATGATATATAAGTAAGTAAGATTAGATTACAGGATCTTTAGTTATGCTTTTCTAACCGACCAGCATGTTTAATTACCTCTATTCGGGCTTCGGAGGTGCTTTCAGGGCTGTCTTCGCAGAGCTGTACCATTCTGTTGACGCTGTATATCTCCCTGTGTTCGGGTTGGAGGCTTGGGTCCTGGGCCCAATCGACCTGCCTCTGTAGTTCTGGTAACGAAGTGGGCACCTCGAGTTTCCCTGACGATAATTTTTAGAGCGTGTCGATCTGTGGGAGGTAGATGGTTGGAAAAGTCTTGATTACAAATAAGGAGGATCGAGCCTCGATCCTCCTTATTTGTAATCAAGACTTTTCAGCGATCTTAAATGCCTTGATTTTATCGCCCAAATTCTCTCCGAAGATAAAAGTCTCAAATTTTTTTTTATCCGAGCTGAATGTAACTAACTTCCTTCGGTTAGTAGTATTTTGGCAGTGTAAATCTAACAATACTTAGGCTGTTTCAGAGAGCTTTTTTATAATCTCAGTTTTTTCTATATTGCTATCAATTACAGATGACAGTAGGTTAGTGATACCCGCTATACCAATGCCTAGATGATTTTGTGTCCATTTAAGATGCTTATCCCTGTTTCTGGAGGATTCCGTTAAGACAGAGGATATTTCTTGCTTGAGTTTTGGTGCCTTAATAAGTTGAAAGTTCTCCGGGGTCAAAATATCATTAAACGGCTTTTGTTTCTGTTCTTTACCTAGACCTTCCATAATAATCTTTCCCCAACTTCTGGAGGTCTCTTCTCTGATTTTTGGCCCGAACACCTCCTCTTTTTCCTTAGATTCTCCAAGAACCTCTAATATATCAGGAGGAAGGGCCTCCACAACTTCCAGTACGGCGCTGGTACCAGTGCCACCAGTAACGGTGTCAGAGATAGTGTCTTGTGGAACTGTCACCACAGATCGAAAGTTCGAAGTTCCATCTGATTGGTAATGCTCAGAGGATTCGTAGTCGGGAGGTAAGGAGGTCTTGAGTGGCCAGACTCAACATCTGGAACGATATTTTCATTAGCTCAATTTGGCTTCAACAAAAGGATTTGATCGCATCAAACCACTTGAGAATAATAGTCACTTAATATAGACGGTCGTAATCGCGTCACGACACTTAGCTATTTATATTATATAACTTGACCGGGATCTCATCCCGGTACTTGCAGAATATGTATAGGAAGGTAAGTACTTATATAGATACATATTCCTTAAAGGAAAAAACTGAAACGACTGCAATCGCGTCGCAGTACACAAAATATGTAGCATCGATACAAAATAAATCCTATTTTATAATATAACATTATAATGGAACACCAACAAAACAAAGTCATGAGTCATACCGCACGTGTGCGAACAACAAGATATTTGAAGTAATCATAACTATTGAACTCGGTGACTGATAAGGAACAGGTTAGAAATTATTAAAAATAACTGCATTCGTAGGTATTAGGATAAACCTGACTAACCTTCATCACTGGATGTGTGTTCGCATTGTTTCCAGTCGCCTTATTTTTCGTTTGATGGTCCCTTTTTTTTTTGTTGGTAAATCATCAAATAACCTCTCCCGCTCTGGGCGGAGCGGAAGGGTCAGTCAGACTCTTACTGACTAAAACCCACCCGTATTCCTTCCGTTGCCTGTGTTGCCAGGGGCCTCGGTAACCCTTTAGTACCTTCCCGCGACCCCGGCAGGCATCGGCCCTAGTGGACCCCTACACTTGTGCTGACGATATCTCTTTCAGGCGCGCGTGGAATACAACGCGCCGCCGTCGACCCGGGCCTGGTCCTTACCGGACGGTGAGCTACCCATTGCTCACTGTCCGCAAGCCCGCGCCTACGGTGGCCGGAAATCTGCCCGGGATTCCCGACGCCCAGGGCGTCTCCTGCGGCGGCTGTTTGATGGTCCCTGGATCATCTTCATGTCGTCTTCATCCCATAGTCTCAAGAAAATACACGCGATTAGATAAAAATGGATGGAATATTTTAACACCAACGATTAATGTTTCGATGCCTGCACAAAAGAAGCGAATGACAAATGAATGATCGTAGATGGGCGGGTGCGGCGGACGCCCCACCACTGCAGGTACCTACTACGGTAGTCGTTTAATATCTAATTTTATTTTTTAGTTTTTTATCTAAAAATTGTGATGACTAGTACATTGAGGAGTGTACTACCTCACGAATCATGTAAATCTCGAGGATGCAGCGACGAAGTGTAATTACTTGAGCTTCTTTCAAGCAGTTAGTTACCCTACCTACTTAGTAGGTATTTCTACAAAGTTCGATTAGATCTTGATTACCAGGGCTACCCACATTGCCTGTTGGGGTCGCGGGAAAGTCCGAAAGGGATACCGAGGCCCCTAGCAACGCAGGCAACGGAAGGAACACGGGTGGGTTTTAGTCAGTAAGAGTCTGACACACCGTCCCGCTCCACCCAGAGCGGGAGAAGTAATTTGATAATTTCCTACACAGAAAAAAAAGAAGGGCAACCCACATTAGGATGATTAGGCCAATCAGTTGAGTCAGTTTCTATAATTCGATCACGTCGAAACAACAAAGAAAGTGCGATTAACAGAAGTTTTAAAGGAATGTTATGTAAGCGTTCAGAGAGGACGATGCCCTCTCAAGAAGTCTACCCTACAAGAACATACACTGAACCACGAGGGTCCTCCGAAAATAAAATAAGTATGCGCAGCATTTGCAAATGGCACCCAAGTGTTTTTAGAAATACTTAATGTTAAATAGAAAACGATTTACGGGATGACAGCACTTTATAGAATTGTGCCTTATTCTGGAATAAAATGAGATATTTTAAAGCACTTCTATTTTTAATACAAAATATAATATCACGCCTGTATTTCCTGAAGGGTTAGACAGAGTACCTATAGTACACCCACATTTCGTGTGTGGTGTATTGCCATCAACCGGACACATATCGAGACCTCGGACTGCAACTGAAAAATTATAAATAAAAAACACAATAACACGTTACCTGACCCGGGAATAGAGCCCAAGTCCCATGCTCAGCAGTAGCGCTTGCGACCATACGACACCAGCAAGGTAGGTCTATTTTTAACGGTTTAATTAAAGCATCTTTTCTGATTTTTCTATGCATATTCCCAAAGTAAAATGGATCAAAGTGTATATGTATGTAACCTACCTACTAAGAAACTCTTTCCTCTCATAATTTGAACTACAATAAGTGAAAATGAAAGTGAAAAACAACTACTTAGAGATTACTCACAAATGACGTTGTCATCGACGAACGACGGCGCCTTAACGAGATTATTTTCCCAACTTTTCATTTTCGTCTCAGTGATTGAAAAGTGATTTCATAAAACGACGTACTCGTATTATTTTGAAATTATTAGATACACGGGAATTTCGGAACATGGTTTTTTCCGGATTATATCCTCAATCTTGGCGTCAGAACAAAAAACCAAATGATCCTGACAAAACGTTAACTTTATTTAAGATATTATATTATATAGCATACGGTGGAGGTCTGGCTTGGGCAGAGCACCACCGTGTCCTCGTGGAGACGGTTGGCGGCGGAGATCTCTCGCGTCCGGCCTTGATCCGGATGACTGATCCTTTTTGTCAGAGATGATGGCAAAAGAGCTGATGGTGTGTCTTTGGTCCCGTGGAGTTTGGGACGAATGCTTGTGTGGGATGCTACCTGTGTAAACATACTGGCACCGTCCCACCTCCAACGGACTACTTCTAAAGCGGGTGCAGCGGCAGAAAATGCCGAAAATCTGAGAGTTATTAAATATGGAGGCCTTGGCAGAGAGTACAACTTTGTACCCTTTGGCGTAGAGACCCTCGGTCTGTGGGGTCTCAGTGCGCATAAGTTGTTTGCGGAAAACGTCTAGTTGATGTAACTTGTGACCGAAAAGCTGGCGACTTTCTCGCGCAACGCATCAGCATTGCAATTCAGCGAGGAAATGCCGCCAGCATCCTCGGTACTATGCCTCAAGGGACTTTTTTAGGCTTAACTTAGTTTTAATGAAAATAATTATCTTGTAATTTGGTTATGTAAATAAATATTGTTAATAAAATATTTCATAATTATGTAGGTAACATTTTCTCAAAGTTTGAAATATTTACTCGTACTATCTTTTCTCAAGTAGCAACCAAATTAGAGTAATATTTAATCAACATACCCAATAATTTATAATGTGACAGGCAGAAATGAGTTGCTATATGGAATAAAGTTCTTTCATTCACGTTTTTTTCTTGATTATTAAGTAATAAATATTGTGTGCTTTTTAGTGTATTATATAATGTTTTGAAAGTGTTTATTGGCTGATTTTAAAGAAAACTACATCATTTTGAG
This sequence comes from Atethmia centrago, assembly GCA_905333075.3. Lineage (NCBI taxonomy): Eukaryota > Metazoa > Arthropoda > Insecta > Lepidoptera > Noctuidae > Atethmia > Atethmia centrago. The sequence continues at coordinate 10,538,207 of HG995386.1, read as the reverse complement.
TTGACTACAACATATTATGTTAATTTAAACGAAAAAAATAACTGAGGGTTTCTTTTTTTTTTTTGGGTGGGAAAATATGAAATAACTTCTCCCGCTCTGGGTGGAGCGGGAGGGTGTGTCAGACTCTTACTGGCTAAAACCCACCCGTGTTCCTTCCGTTGCCTTTTTGCTAGATGCCTCGGTATCCCTTTCAAAACAGCAACGGACACCGGCAGGCATCGGTCCTAGTGGACACCTACACTTGTGCTGACGACATCTCTTAGAGGCGCGCGCGGAATACAACGCGCCGTAGACCCGGGCCTGGTCCTTATCGAACGGCGAGCTACCATTGCTCACCGTCCGCAAGCCCGCGCCTACGGTGGCCGGAAATCCGCTCGGGCTCCCCGACACCCAGGGCGTCTCCTGCGGCGGCTAGGGGCAAGAGAGCGCGACATTTGTCTTTCCCTCAACCATCCCGCCTCCTCAGTCGCGAGCATTACTGCTTCGCAGAAGGAGGTGACGGCAACCCATGCCCTCTCGCTCCGCACCATGGCCCGGACCAAGGCCGAACGCGAGAGATCTCCGCCACCGATCGTTTCCACGAGGACATGGTGGCACTCTGCCCAAGCCGGGCAGACCTCCACCGTATGCTTCACCTTTTCCTCCGGACGATCCACACGGTGGTGACACCCGGGTGTTTCCTCCCGCTTTATCCGACACAGGAACCTCCCGAAGCTGTTGTGTCCGGTGAGGACCTGCGTTAGACGGAAGGTGAGGACGCCGTGGCGCCTCTCAAGCCACCCCTCCTCAAAGAGGGGACTTATTGCCGCAATTGTAGCTTGCTCAGCACTGGGTTGCGACAATCGCACTCTCCATGTCGCCATGAGATTCCGCTGGAGCTGGCCGCTGTGCCGTGATTTCTCGCGGCAGCGGAGTTACGCCCCGGCCTTTCACCTCCTCGCGCCACTTCCATACGTACGCGAAACTGAGGGTTAAGACAATACTAAAACATTTTGGATAGATAGATAGACAGATAGATAGTTAAACATGAGTGTGCACACACAAAGCATGCAAGATGTTAACTACTTTGCTGAAAGGATCATAGTCATATTTTACCTTAAGACAAGAGACAACACCTAAACCGCGGTCACTGTCAGATTGCATAGAAAAGAAAGAGAAGCACAATGACACAACGCTTGTAATTTATTGCAAAATATGAAGCAATTATCTATTTACTCAAAATTGAGTTGAGTAATCGAAAATAAAAAACAACCAAGTTCTGCATTCAAATAAGACGTTCTTTGTATTAATTAAATATGTAACGTATTTAATACAGATATTTTGGATTAGAACTCAAGGTAAGAGGTTTGTTTAACGTTAGTTTGTATCGAGATTTTTATTCAAAACGTGTTTTGGTAACAACCAAGTGCTAGGAAATATGTTCAAAATTAACATATATTTTTACCGCTACCACAAACTATACAGATTTGGCAATTTTTTTTCTTAAGTGAAGCCAATTTTGGTCAATTGCGTCTTGTCAGCGCCTTAACGGCGTACAAATATGTATTATAATAACATTTGATCAGTTATTTAATTAATTATAACTATTAATTATTATACATTTAAAAAACACAAATAACTGAAATTTATTTGTTACCGATTACAATAAATTAAATTTACATAAATAAATAAATAATAAATAAAATAAAATAAAAATTGTTTATTTGCACCTTCAAGTAAAAATATAGTTTACAATAAAATAGGTCTTAAGGTTGTTAAAGTTAGTCCGTTGCCGCGAGAAATCGCGGCACAACGGACGGAGCTCCGGCAGGATCTCATGGCGTCATGGAAAGTACGGTTGTCGCAACCCAGTGCTGGGCACGCCACGATTGCGGCGATAAGTCCCCTCTTTGAGGAGTGGCTGGAGAGACGGCACGGCGTCCTCACCTTCCGCCTGACGCAGGTCCTCACCGGACACGGCAGCTTCGGGAGGTTCCTGTGTCGGATAAGGCGGGAGGAAACGTCCGAGTGTCACCACTGTGTGGATCGCCCGGAGGACACGGTGGAGCATACGGTGGAGGTCTGCCCGGCTTGGGCAGAGCACCGCCGTGTCCTCGTGGAGGCGATCGGCGGCAGAGACCTCTCGCGTCCGGCCCTGGTTCAGGCCATGGTACGGAGCGAGAGGGCATGGGCAGCCGTCACCTCCTTCTGCGAAGCAGTAATGCTCGCGAAGGAGGAGGCGGGACGGTTGAGGAAAAGGCACGTTTCGCGCCCCCTCGCCCCTAGCCGCCGCAGGAGACGCCCTGGGCGTCGGGAATCTCGGGCGGATTTCCAGCCACCGTAGGCGCGGGCTTGCGGACGGTGAGCAACGGGTAGCTCACCGTCCGGTAAGGACCAGGCCCGGGTCGACGGCGCGTCGTATTCCACGCGCGCCTCAAATAGATGTCAGCACAAATGTAGGGGTCCACTAGGGCCGATGCCTGCCGGGGTCGCGGGAAGGTACTTATGGGTCACCGAGTCCCCTGGCAACACAGGCAACAGGAAGGAATACGGGTGGGTTTTAGTCAGTAAGAGTCTGACACATAATTTGATGATTTCCCACCCTCAAAAAAAAAAAAAAACCTAAGCTAAGATAACTTAATATCTATATAATGTAGGTACAACAGAAGCAATTCAAACAACAATTAAATTAGATAAGTAGAAGAACTAAATATTATCGCCTTACGTTAACTCAAATGTCAGAAACAAATAACTCCTTACATGGATTATGGGTATACTTTTAATGTATGTACCTGAAAGGGACTATTGCCGCTCACCCTAATACTTACATAATCGACGCCATTATCCGTAAAAGTCAGCACAAATTTAAAAGGACCAAGGGTTGAGAGGATACCTATAAAAGTACCGTCTACAACTTTTTAAATCATCAGCCTTTAACAAAGGACGTTTCAGGACTTACTCACGCATACAATTACCAACTTCAAACGACTTTTTGGTTCAGTAATTAGAAACTAAAGTCTAGATTCCTATTAATAGTCAACAGTTCTACTTACTCAGCCGTCTTTTAGGTACAAACGTTTGATCGCAAAGAAGTCTGGAAAGCGAATCAACTACACGTAAAAGATTACATTTTGTTCAAGCTTAGTGAAACAAAATTGGGCATGAAATTATTCTTGCCATTTGCAAACTAAAGTTATAATCCTCCGCAAATTGCTCTAGATTGCTATGTGGGAAGATGCTGGGGGTTGCAGGTTTAGTGGTAAAGTTAAGGATGAATGAGTCATGGTAGACTTTTCATGCATCAAAATATATTAATTATACCAAGTTTAGAAATGAAAATGTTTATTTACATAACCAAATTACAAGATGATTATTAACATTAACTAAATTAAATTAAAAATAAGTTAAAACTAAAAAAGGCCTTAGAGGCATTGTACCGAGGATGATGGCAGCATTTCCTCACTGAATTGCAATGCTGATGCGTTGCGCGAGAATGTAGCCAGCTTTTCGGTCGCCAGTTACATCAACTAGACGTTTCACGATTTCCGCAAATAACTTATCTGCACTGGGACCCCACGGACCGAGGGTCTCGACGTAAAAGGGCACAAAGTTGTTCACTCTGCCGAGGCCTCTATACATATTTATACCAAGTTTTATCTTTTATAATTAATTTTATTTATAAGAACTGGTTTTAGTTTTCCTACCTAAATGTTTATTTTTGGAATTTCAGTTTTGCAGTCTCGAAGAGGCTAACTAGTTTAACTGTCGCCGATTTTGACTTTTATTTCAAAATAACCAAAATGTTTTATATGACGGTACCCAAGATACAGGCTGTGCCTAGTTTGGGACCAACGCTATCTTAATATTGTAATTAATGTTGAAATAAACGATTTTACTTTAGACTTTTCATGGAAAACGATAACGTAAGTGTAAGTAAGCACGAATATGGCTAAATTAAAAAATACGATTTAAAGTAACGAATTTAGAGTAACACTAAGTAGTCAAGGTCAAATCATTTATTTCAAATAAGCACATAAAAGGCACTGAACAATACACGGAAAAATAAAAAACTTTTTACAAAAAAAAAACCGACTTCCGATGTCAGTCGATGTCTTTGGATCTGTATTTTAGTTTTTGCCACCGACTTCCGAAATTAAAGTTATTGGAGGGAACAGGCGTATAAAATAGCCGTGTATCCTTGCGGGTCGAGGACGACAGAAAAATTATTATCTGGAATGCATAATAATTCAACTTACCTTTTTTTTGTGCAAACTTTCAAAGAGGAATTGGTGACGGTCAGGTGGCGTTTGTAGCCTAACTCCAGCAAATAATGCATAAGCGGTACCTGTGCTTCTCCTGGCGAAAGTCTTGAAGAATCCTTCTGGGCAGGTGGCCACCTTGCTTGCCCGTACACTGGTCACTTGAAAGTCTATATATTTGGATTTAATCGGACGCGGGTTATTATTTTTAATTTTGAAAACGTAGCACAGTATATCCCCAAGGATTACGGGATAACGTAATAAAGTTTGCGGTTTTGCGGGCGCGATGAACTGAGATTGAAAAAACTTGGTTTGCGGTGAGACGAAATGCTTCCGTTCGGCGCCGGTGCACTATGACGTCTGACAGCCATCATTAGCTGTCACTAGTCGCAGGATTCTCTAAATCCCGCGACACACAATATCCGCGGCTGCAATATAAGCCTAAGACAGACTACAGACACCTTATAAACCGTCCACAATCGAAAAAAATGTAAGGGGCAATAACTTGCCACACCATACTCCCCGCCTTGAAAGGTCCCGAGCTTTCAAAGATGATAATCTATACGCTGAAAAGCTGGTGCGGTTGGGAGGATGAGATGATGTTTATATATCTGGCAGTCTGAAAGCATCAAGAGAATCCCAAGCAGCAGTTCAAAACACCATTACTAGGAAACGGCGTTCGAAATTAATTATCAGATTCCAAAGAATGAAATTGCAGTTTGATTAAATTAAGACAAAGTTGAATTACTAAGCTAAATTATAACTATGTAATGGCGTACCATTGAGAAAATATACTATTGTAAATTATAAACTAAATTAAACTACGAAATAATATAGTTCTATTGGGTTGGCAAAGGATATAACTTGGTGACAGGACGTTTATATGTACCTGACGCGGTTTTTACTGAAGCTACTCGAATTACACCATCCGATCCCGGAAAAACTTCCACTATGATGCCCAATGGCCAAGTCAATGGTGGTACGTTATCTTGACCCAAGAGAACGACAGTACCGATCTCTATAGGGCGATCGGGAGTGCACCATTTCTGGCGAACTTGCAACGTGTGCAAGTACTCAACTCGCCATTTGTTCCAGTAGGATAACACAAGCTGATCCAAAAGCCTTTTGCGGTTTGTTAAATTTATGTTTTCTTCTGTCAATTCAGAAGAAGGCAAATGCTTAAGTGGACTGGACATTAGAAAATGCGCAGGCGTGAGCACGTCCGGATGCGGGTCTGATGAGAGAACACTAAGCGGTCGAGAATTTAAAAGGCACTCGATTTGTACCAGTACGGTAGAGAGTTCCTCGTAAGTGAGAAGCTGCTTTCCTATGACTCTATACAAGTGAGTTTTAACACTCTTAATGTTCGACTCCCAAATACCTCCGAAGTGCGGAGCTCGCGGCGGTATTCTTGTCCACTCAATGCGAGATTTTAGAAGCTCATTTTTAATATCTGTTTGAACAGACGAGTTCAATAAGAAAGAATAAATATCATCAAGTTGCACCTTAGCGCCAACAAAATTGGTACCATTGTCTGAGTACATGACAGACACTGGACCGTGGCGAGAAATAAATCTTTTAAATGCGGATAAGAAAGCCTCGGATGTGAGGTTTAGTTACCATACATATGAACAAACATATATAAAGTTTTTGCGAACGTTGACCTCTACGGCGAATAGGTGTGTAAGCAAGCGGCCCGGCGAAATCTACTCCAGTGTGCACAAAGGCTTTAGTATCACGGACACGGTATCCAGGAAGTTCAGCCATTTTGGGTGTTAGATACGTAGGATTTAGACGGAAACAAGTGTTGCATTTCCGACAGCGGGAACGTATGACTGTTCGTCCATCTAATATCCAAAACCGCTGCCTTATAATAGACATCAATAATCCGGGGCCCGTGTGGCAGTACGTATTGTGATAGTGATCAATAATTAGATCAACTACGCGGTCACGTTTAGGTAAAAGCGCTGGATGCTTGGCTTCATATGGTAAGTCAGATTTAGACAATCTGCCCCCAATACGTAAGATTCCGTAGCTATCAATAAAGACAGACAAACAGCGCAACTTCTTAGATGGAAGTTCGCCTGCTTTAATTAAATTTAAATCGTTAGAAAAATGCGTATTTTGAACTATTCGAATAATGAAATTTTCGGCGGTTTGTATATTTTTAACAGAGCTATGACTAAGTAGTCTGTTCGTAAATTTAAGAATGTACATAAATACACGTAACAATTTATTCCATGAACAAACACGGTCAGCTATTGTATCTAAAATACGCGGTTCAGTATTTGATGTTTCTACAAGAAAAACCTTTGATTTAAACTCTGGCAATGTTTCACATTCAGTAGGAGAGAATTTTAAAGGCCACTCGCTAATGGGTCGATGGAGCCAAGTAGGACCGTTCCACCATAACGAGTGTTCAATTAACATTAATTAATTAATTGGCAGCATGCCGCGGGAGAGACAATCGCTAGGATTCTCCTTTCCGGACACGTGATTAAAACTAGCGGCAGGTAGGTTTTCCTGTATTTTAGCAATGCGATTACTGACAAAAATAGACCATCTATGGGGAGATGAGTGGATCCACGAAAGAGCTATGGTGGAGTCCGAGAAAGCGTAGACACCTGCAATAGGTACACGAGCGGAAAGTTTATCTTTGACCACGCGAACAAGCTTAGACAGAAGTAAAGCGGCGACAAGTTCTAATCGAGCTAGCGTTGTTATTTTAGCGGGGGAAACTTTGGACTTTGCACATAAAAGCCGAACGCTGATATTGCCTTTAGAGTCAGTTATGTGTAAATAAATAAATACAACAACCATAACCACTAAAGCTGGTGTCGCAAAAGGCTACGATATTCACTACAGCTTCTCTAAAGACGCCAATGTGGCGAGGAACCTTTAGAGAAGAGAGTGAGGGGAAATCGCGCAAAAAAACGGAAACCGATTGGTGATGGAGTCCGGAGGAACCTCATCCCAACCTATTTTAGCTAACCAAAGTTCCTTAATTAGGATTTTCGCGTACAACACGACGGGTGCTACGAGGCCAAGTACGTCGAACAAGCGGGCAACTAGCGATAGAATCGCACGCTTAGTGCATTTATCATCTACAGCGACTGTTGTCAAAGAAAAATAATCATCAGCGGGTTCCCAGGTTAATCCAAGGATTTTGAAATTATGTTTATCATTATCCATGCCAGAAAAATTAACTGGTAAGCGGTGAGACTCTGGGAGAATCTCCTACAAAGCGGGTGAGTTAGTAGCCCATTTGACCAGGTCAAAGGATCCTAACTTAAATAACTCAATTAAATCGCGGGATAATTGTATAGCAATCTGTTCATCAGGAACAGAATAGACATAATCGTCCATAAAAAACTGAGTTTCTACTAATTTAGAAGCCTCAGGATAGCGGTCGCCATGCTCACACGCTAAATTGCGTATTGTGCGCATCGCTAAATAAGGACTAGGCTTTAATCCAAAGAGAACGCGGTTAAAGTGAAAAGTACGTATAGGTTCATTTTTGTTGAATCGATATAAAATTCGTAAATATTTGCGGTGGTGCTCATTTACACCGATCCGTAGGAACATTTGTTTTATATCCGCTGTCATTGCGACAGGGAGGGTACGAAAATCGAGTAATAATAAAAACAAGTCGGCCTGTAAATTAGGTCCGACATGCAGAATGTCATTGAGCGACAACCCCGAGTGTGTTTTAGCACTAGCGTCCAAAACCACTCGAATGCTGTCTTTTTCCGGTCTAATAACGGCGTGATGCGGTATGTAGTAACCCTCTTCTGTTAATTCAGAGTCGGGTACCTCCGATAAATACCCCTGAGTTATATAATCGGTGATAGTTTTATTGTAATCCTCGCGTAGGGTTGGCACACACGTGAATTTACGCTCGAGCGCAAGTAGCCGCCGATGAGCGACACCGCGTGAATTGCCTAATTCGGAGGGATTGCGCGCGAAAGGTAAATCGACAAAATATCTACCGTCTTTAAATAAAACTGAAGAATTAAAATTATTTTCACACTCTAATTCGTCCGGACTAATAAAACGCTGAGATTGGAATTTGGAATTTCCTCTAGCTCAAAAAACTTCTGCAAACTTGACTCGACGTCAATGCTAGCAAGCGCGGTAAACGAAGATGTCATGTGTGTTACGTCACTACTATGACAATCAATATCACCCATCAGTACATATCCGAAACTAGTCAGTATAGCTGGGGGTGCGCGGGTGCCTGAGTCAACCCTATCACCTAAATAAATAAAAGGTAACAGCTGTGCTCCAAGCACAACATCGATTCCACCAGGTACATTCCAGGTTGAGTCAGCAAGCGGTAAATTATTTAAATATGACATATCGTCATTTAATCTGATAAAACTAGCGGGAAGTCTATCTGTAATGCAATCAACAACTAATGCGTGTATATAATACTTATTGTGAGGATTAATCCGAGATTCTATATTGAGATAAATAAAGCCGTGTACAGGTCGTGAGGTCATACCAACACCTTGTAAAGACGAATTGCGTAATTTAATTATGGGTAAGTTCAAACGTTTACAACAGTCCACAGTAATTAAATTATTTTGCGATCCATTGTCTATTAAACACCTGACAACAAGCTTATCTCGGCCGCTGCTATCATATACGTATATCTGCGCGGTAGCTAACAAAATGGTTGTCTCTGTCGGTAAACATATTTTAGCGGCGGCACTAAGCGAGACAGACGTAGCGGCAGGCTCGCTCGGCGTTGAATCACTTTTTACTTCGGAGAAATGTAACAATGAATGATGTGTTTTCTTACAAGTTTTACAAACACTCCGTGATTTACGTTTAACCAAAGAGTGGGATAGACTTAAGCAATTTACACAGCCATGTTTCCTTTTAATAAATTCGAAACGAGCTTGCGGAGAATTCATATTTTTAAATTGTGGACAATCAAACAGTCGATGATCGACGTTATCGCCGTCACACAGCGGGCAGCGGTTATTCGAAGCTGGTTCGCTACAAGATAGGTAAATAGGTAAAACGGGCTGGTGTCCGCAACTCCACGTCAATGCGCGTATTTTGCGTACGGGTGGGAAATCGATTATTCGATCCACCCCAGCTCCTCAAGGAAGGCCAGCAACGCCTTGGTGTTACTGACCATCTCACGGAGGGTACCTGGGTTACCGAAGTACTTTGCCCTGTATGTGGCGACGACCGGGCAGTTTAGTAACACATGTGCTGCTGTCTCGTCGTCCGTCATGCAGGCCCTGCACAGCGGACTGTCTGTGACTCCTATGACAAAGAGGTGTTTGTTAAAGGCCTGTTAAAGGTGCTGTAACAGTGCGCAGCTGTAGTTTAGTTAGTCGGAGAACCCGTTTCGTGAGGCGACCATCAATTGTAGGGAGAGCTTCCTTGGCCTGCCTGCACTCACCTTGGTCCGACCATAGTTTGAGATGTTTATCTCTGGTGCGTTTCCTTACCAGAGTGCGTAGGTACCCGAAGGGAAGTGGCACGATGGGTTCAGGTCCCACTGGTGCCATGCTCGACCCCCTCCTGGCAAGTTCATCGGCTGCATCGTTGCCTAGCGAACCGCTGTGTCCTTTAATCCATTGAATGGTTATGTTGTTGAGGCTACCCACCTGGTTGAGGCGCTGATGGCACTCGTATATTAGCCTAGAGTCAACTGTGTGACTGTTTAGCGCTTGCAGGACAGCCATGCTGTCTGAGAGTATGCGGATTGAGTGGTCCTTAACTTCCCTGGCCATGATGGCTGAGGCGGCCAGAGAAATACCTAAGCACTCGGCCTGGAACACTGTGTTATGGACCCCCAATGGTGTGGCTATGCGTATGTTGAAGTCCTCCGAGAAGATTCCAGCACCTGTGCGACTACCTGTTTTGGATCCATCTGTGAAGATGCGCAGCTCTGCGGGGCGCAGCCCTTCGCATCGGCGATCCTCGTGGAGTTGGATCTTGTATTTCTTATCAAATATAAATTGTTTGTGTACCTGGTCATTTATTGCTTTCGTGATGGGGAACTCTTTATTGAGTCCCTCAAGCAGCGCGGTGTGTAGTGTGTCTCTCTTGCCCCAGAGATTCAGTGTATTTAGGCGTACTGCCGCCATCTTCGCTTCCTGCTGTATGAACAGGTGGAGCGGCGGCAGTCCCAGCATGGCTTCGATTGCTGCAGTCGGAGTTGTCCTCATGCAGCCCGTGGTCGCCATGCAGACAAGTCTTTGCATGCGTTGTAGTTTATTGGAGGCTGTGACTAGCTGGGTGCGGGGCCACCAGACCACAGCCCCGTAGGAGATCATGGGGCGGATTACCGCCGTGTACAGCCATAGTATAATTTTGGGGGATAGGCCCCACTTCTTACCTATCATTTTCTTGCACTGCCAAAAGGTGATGCAAGCCCTGTTTATTTTGTTGTCTAAGTGACTACTCCAGTTTAACTTACTGTCTAGAATGACCCCGAGGTACTTGACTTCGTTGGCTAACTGAAGTTCTGTGTCGAACAGTATTGGTAGGCGGAAAGGGCCTAATGCTCGTTTATGGGTGAACATAACTAGTTCAGTTTTGGTGGGGTTCACCGATAGGTCGAAATCCCTACACCATTTTTCTACGATACGTAGTGCCTGCTGAGTGAGGTTGCAGATTGTTCCCGTTACTTTCCCCGAAACAAGGATTGCAAGGTCGTCTGCATAACCTATTGTGTAATAGTGGTTCGCGTTGAGTTTGGTGATGAGATCGTCTATCACCAGATTCCATAAAAGGGGGGACAGCACCCCTCCCTGGGGGCAGCCTCTGGCTATCATGGCCAGCTGTCGCTCATCCTCAAGGCGAACCACACGTTTGCTTAACATGTTTGTAATCCAGTCCGTTAGTACCTGTTCTACTCCATGTCTGGAGAGGGCGCTGCTGATGCTGGAGAAGTTTGTTTTGTCGAAGGCTCCTTCGATGTCTATGAAAGTGCCCAGGCAGGTGCCCTTCTGATGAATCGCTTCCTCTATCTGTCTAACCACTAGATGAAGAGCGGATTCGGTCGACTTACCCGAGCTGTATGCATGTTGGTTACCGTGCAGCGGTATGGTTTTTAGAGCGCCGTCCCTCAACTCCCTATCACACAGCCTTTCCAGAGTCTTTAGTAGAAAGGAGGTCAGGCTGATTGGTCGATGGGATTTGGCGTTTGTGTAGTCCCCCTTACCTGGCTTAGGGATGAATATGACTTTCACTTCCCTCCATCCTTTGGGAACGTATCTAAAGGCCAGACACGCTCTCATTAGTGGCACCAGTCTTATTGCGACAGAGGTTCCACCCCATTGTAGTAAGGCGGGGAACACTCCATCAGGACCAGCTGCCTTAAAAGGATGGAAGCTCCGGATGGCCCATTGGAGTTTCTCCAACGTGATCACCCTGCGTGCGTAATGCCAATCGTTGTCTGATGGCGTTTGAATTACATCTTGCCAGTCGATTACCTGCGTGAAGATACATCCAGGGAAGTGAGTCTCAATAAGGACGCGTCTCGTTTCTTCTGGCGAGGAAGTGAGTGTGTTATCAGGTTTGCGGAGGGTAGTGGGCCCAGGAGATTTCTGTTGCGCCAGTACCTTCCTTACCCTGTTAGCTTGCTGGCAAGATTCAATGCTACCACAGAATTTGCGCCATCCCGCGGTACTCCTGAATCTAATGCATTTTTTGTAACTGGACTTGGCTGCGTAGTAATTATCCCAGTCCTCCGCACATGTGTTCATGGCTCTGTTCAGAGCTGCCCTTACCTTGCCGCGCTTGCGCTCTAGATCAGCGCCCCACCATGGTTGTTTGCCCGGTGTGCTGCGCGGGGTGGTCTCTGGGCAGGCAGTTTGGTAGCTATCTATCATTGTTTTGGTAAGATAGCTCACTTGTACCTCAATCTGTATCGTGTCCGCAAACGTCACCGGATCGCTTATTGTCGCAAACTTGGATTCAAGGTTGCGTGTGTAGGTGGCACGATCCGTGTTTCGCGGATTGCGCCGTGTTAGAGTTGGAGAAACACAGACCTGGATGTCGAAGCGGATCCACCTGTGATCAGAGCAGGAGGCCTCGTTGGAGACCTGCCACCCAGCAGTGATTTCCGCCGCGCCCTCTGTTGCCTGAGTGAGATCTATGATTGTTCGGCTACGCCTGGTTACGAATGTTGGTTCGGAGCCAGTGTTTAGTAGGGATAGGTTAGTCGAGAACAAGTATTCAACCAAGGCCTTACCCCTCTCGTTTTGCGTGTCCATACCCCACAGTTGATGGTGAGCGTTGGCGTCGGCCCCTACCACGACCTCAAACCCACATCCCTCGCAATGGCTCACGAGGCGGGCGAGGTCGTGCGGAGGCGGCGCCTCCGCCTCGGGCATGTAGGCCGAGGCGAAAACGATCGTCATCTCCGTGTTGTCGTCACGCTGTATTAGCAGCTTAGCTGCAGAGACATCTCTGCAACAGAAGTCAGTTAAAAGATGTGTTTTAAGGTTACCTGTGACATAGATGCACGCTCTAGGGTGTGCGTGATCTGTGGTTACCAGGAGCTTACCGCCAAGATTGGAAAGTCCTTGTATGCGGCCCGGCCTAATCCACGGCTCTTGGATCAAGGCAATGGCCGTGTGTTGCGCCTCCAGCCACTTGCGAAGCTGAGCCGTCGCGGTCTTACTGTGGTGGAGGTTTGCCTGCAGGACTTTACAAGTTGACGAAAGGGACGCCATCGCTGGTCGAACCCTCTTCGTCCCCCCCAAGTTTAAGCCCGGCAAACAAGTCGCCCTCGTCGAAGCCGTCCCCTCCCGGGCCCGAAGCCAGCGACAAGAGCATGTCATCCAGGTCCTCACCCGGTGGAGGGACGGTGCCCTCGGAGGCGGCGGCACAGTCGGCCGACCCTGCTGCAGCAGGTTCAGCCGCTGATGCTTCCGGGATGTTTGGCGGGGGAGTTGTCTCCCTTGCTGGTGTTTGGGGCAGCTGCGTCGGCGCCTCGCAGATGGTATTTGCAGTAGGGTCCCATCCCTGAGGGACATAGGTGAACCTGCCGTTCCGACCCTGGAACTTCACGTACACCGTCCCCAGTCCAATTGAGAGACGGCGTCCGGCCTCCATCAGGATCGGGATTTGGTCCATAGGGACACCAACTACTACAAACCATGCTGCGGCCTGTTTGTCGGCATGCAGAAGTACCCACCTCTTTATGTCGACCCAGGGGTTTTGATAGCTGAGAGCGCGCCCAATATTGGTCGGCTCTCCGAAGACTCCCTGCTCGTCTGGAATCACGACGCCACATCGTGCTCGCTTCAGGATCTCTGATTGGCTCTTGACAACTAGCGGGATGCTAGTTGGGAGAGACAGGTCGGAGACTGTCTTCCTTAGCCAGGCTAAGGTGTGGTCGTTACCGCACCACAGTTTCAGGACACCTCCGGCGAACAGCGGCTTGGCGTTGAAGGTCGGTCCTGGAGTGTCTTGCTTAGGGGAGCAGGCCTCGAGAATGATCTGCTTCTGGATAGCAGCGAGTACCTGGTCCGATACGTCCTTGCTGAGGATTCCCGTGCGGTCGCAGGTGATCGCGACGTCTAGGGTCGAGCTGGCAGCTTGGGCGTAGCTTCGCTGGTCGACCTGTTTGGATTGGTCAAGACGCGGCCGCTTATGCTCCCCCCGAGGTGTCAATGTCTCGTTGAGAGCTCGCTTGGCCGCGGCATGATCCTTCCAATCGGGTCGCTGTTTATTTTTATTGCCAGCAGCCGGGACACTGGTTGGCGGTTGACTTGGCGCTGGACGGCTTGTGCCGGCCTCTGCCTGTGACCTCTTACCAGCGGAGAAACTTAGTTGGCCGCTCGTTGTTTTGACCATACTAGCGGCTGTGGCCTGTTTATTGCGGGAGCCCTTACCTGGCCTCCAGCGGGCTTGGCGTCGCTTCTTCCTCGTCACTCCGTCCCTCTGCTTGCCTTTAACTGCAGCAGTTGATGGACCTGAAGGGTCAGTGCAAGGGCGGCGGGCTTGTTGAGTGCATTTACCCTTGCCCTTGCGTTTCTGCACTTGCCAGGCATGCGAAAACGCATCCTCTGTGCAGCTGGTCGTCTCCGTTTGACCGGTGACGGCCGTCTGGTGGGAGGAGGCTAGAAGAGCCTCAGGAGGAGGAGGGTGTTTGGCTGGACCCCTGGTGCCGGTGTTACCCAGCACCGGGATCGTCACCTTGGTATGGGGAGGGTCGGTACTGGTCCCAATCAGCGCCGACGTCCTTTGTTTTTTTTGGGACTTTTTTGTTTTGGTCTTAGCTGTGGTTCTCGCCACAGCCAGACCTACGCCCGCGCTGGTACCCGCAGCGTTAGCCGCAAGGCCACCAGGGGCGAGAGAAGTGCTAGCACCTCCCTTCGGAGTCTCATTGGCTTTCGCCTCCAATCCGGTGTCTGTTTTTTTAACTGGCCTATTTTGATCCATGTTAAAATTGGTTTTGGATTCATCTCTCTGGCTCCCACCCTCCATGGAGCCCGCACCTGGGAACGTCACACTATAGGCCACCAGGGGCGAGAGAAGTGCTAGCACCTCCCTTCGGAGTCTCATTGGCTTTCGCCTCCAATCCGGTGTCTGTTTTTTTAACTGGCCTATTTTGATCCATGTTAAAATTGGTTTTGGATTCATCTCTCTGGCTCCCACCCTCCATGGAGCCCGCACCTGGGAACGTCACACTATGAAAAAGCGCGAACGTTAGGACTACCAGAGAGATATAGGGGCGCAAGGCTGGCTTACAGTGCGACATCGGGTGCTCGATCGGGTTGGCGTAGGGGGTCGAAAGGCCCACCCCCAAACGAACTGATCAACCCTCACTTACACCGTCAGCATGACCTTTACCTACCGCTTCAGCCGTCCGAGGACGACCTCAGCGGACCTCACGCACCTCGCCTGTGGCCCTCTGACGGGACACTATGACCATTTCCCTACCCCTGGCTATTGGGTAGGGCCACCGTTTCGCTTGAAATTCGGACCAAAGAGGGCGTGTTGCCTTACGGGCACATTACAGCCAGAGCCGCTCGGCTCAACCCCCCAGGACTCCTTCATCCCCGCTCACGGCGCTCAACTGCGCAGGTCCTAGCGCAGGTGACTAATTTCTCCTACTCGCCATCAGCTGGTTTTAGTGACAGTCGAGCCCGCAACCACCCAATCACAAAGGGGTCACGGTTAGGAGTGGAAATTGGACAGGTGGAGGAGTGGAAACAAGGATGTGGATAGGATGGGGTAAGGAGGGATTATTCGATTTGGGGCAGGAGAGTGAAAGACGGGAGAGAATGGGGTTAGGGGAATCGGGGAGAGGAAGTGATGACGCCTGGTGGTTTTTGTTACGTCTATTTCTTAAGGAACTAGACCAAGAAACGGGGTGGCAACCTCGGGAAGGTGCATCCGCCAGACTTGCCTTGAGGATCTACACGACTGTAGCGCTCTCCCTCAAGACCCCGCCACCCTATCACCTCTGAAGGAAGCGGCAGGATAGGCCTGTATCTATACTACCAAGCAAAGCAAAGCAAAGCATGTCGTTGTGCAACCGCAAAAGCATAAATCCAGACCCCAACCCAAGACTACAAGATACAAACGCTTTAGCGGTACTTTGAGTATTACTTCGATTGTTAGCTAAACTAGGCTTAGCACGCGATTCCGTCTGTGAATTATTAACGTGTGAGCGCTGGAGTACCTTAACATAGTCTTGCATAAATATTATAAACTCCGTATAGGAAGGCAATTCCTTGCCACTCACACGGCTTTCAAATTGTTGAACAGTTTGTGAGTCCACCTTTCTTAAACCCCAGTGTAATATCACAAAATCTAATAAGACTGAAATGTCTAACTGCTTCAATGCAGCGACAGACGCTGAATATCGTTCTACAAATGCATTCAGACTAGCAGCATTGCCGGCGCATCCTTTAATGTCCAGTATATTATTGAGATAATGAATACCTAAACTACGTTTATCTTGATACCTTTTGACAAGACTGTTCCACATAACACTGTATGTATCTCCTGTGGGAACAATGCCTGCAGTTAGTTTTAAGGCATCATGAGTTAATTTACTTATTAAATACTGCACACGCTGCGAATCCGTCAGATCAGTATTTAAATGAACATTAGTACGGAACATTTCATAAAACATGGGCCAATTTTCAGTTCTACCGTCGAACGATGCTAACTCGATTGGTGGTAACTTTATGCTTCTACCTCCCTTCTGATCTGATGTTAATGTTTTGCCACTTGAAAGAATGAGATTACGTTTGTATTTAATAGTTGAATATAAGTCTTCAATAGAACTTAGACTCCCATAGTCGGGTGGGGTTTCATCAATTTCAAACTGCAACTCATTGATCTGGTCAATTATTGTTTCAAACTTGCTGTAAGATTCACCAATAGATTCAGACTGCGCTAGGAATAACTCGTTCGAGCGTGAATCATAATTAGATATACTTTTGGAAGAATTATACAAGCGATTAACTCGCTCAAAAATTACTTCTTTTTTAGCAATAAGCTGAGCTAATTTAGTTTCTTGTTTTTGAGTTGCCATTATAAGGCACTATCTAATATTAATTGCTGTAAATTATCGTAAGTACTTGCAATGACTTGTACTTATTTAACTGATACCTATCCAGGCTCGAATGGACCATAAGTATGGAGGGAACAGGCGTATAAAATAGCCGTGTATCCTTGCGGGTCGAGGACGACAGAAAAATTATTATCTGGAATGCATAATAATTCAATTTGCCTTTTTTTTGTGCAAACTTTCAAAGAGGAATTGGTGACGGTCAGGTGGCGTTTGTAGCCTAACTCCAGCAAATAATGCAAAAGCGGTACCTGTGCTTCTCCTGGCGAAAGTCTTGAAGAATCCTTCTGGGCAGGTGGCCACCTTGCTTGCCCTACACTGGTCATTTGAAAGTCTATATATTTGGATTTAATCGGACGCGGGTTATTATTTTTAATTTTGAAAACGTAGCACAGTATATCCCCAAGGATTACGGGATAACGTAATAAAGTTTGCGGTTTTGCGGGCGCGATGAACTGAGATTGAAAAAACTTGGTTTGCGGTGAGACGAAATGCTTCCGTTCGGCGCCGGTGCACTTTGACGTCTGACAGCCATCATTAGCTGTCACTAGTCGCAGGATTCTCTAAATCCCGCGACACACAATATCCGCGGCTGCAATATAAGCCTAAGACAGACTACAGACACCTTATAAACCGTCCACAATAAAAAAAAATGTAAGGGGCAATAACTTGCCACACCAGTTATTTTTCACTTTTTAGCGGGTCAGTGTGTAATTTATCTAAGTTACAATAGCCTAATGTCAATTGCTCATCACCTTTTATAAAATATTGCTTTTCTTGATGCAGGGATGATAATTGTTGAGGAGTTCTCCTGGAGAACCAGGAGAACTGCCACTCACCATATGCATTGTGAAGAGCATAAATGGCTTAGCAACCATATCAAAGTACCGAATCGAATCGCAACTCGTTAAATAGTTCCGGTGGCCATCTGTGGTCTTCCTCATCAATTCCACTCCACCAAATGGTGCTATCCGATAACAAATGCTCAAGTTACTATAAAAAATACCTAAATCGCTATAAGTTTGACTTTAAAATTTGAGTTTTTCTCTCGATTTCCATGGGACCCCCCATATGATTATGACTTGGTGACAATGGGACCACCTCGAAAGCATACCCTTTCAAACAAAAAAAAAAAAAATTTATCGTTCTTCAATTGACGGAGAAATCGGCGAACACATAAAAAAAACCTCCTCCTTTTTTGAAGTCGGTTAAATATAGAAGTGATTCTAGTTGCCCCTTCCAAAAGGTAGTTTCGTATGGAGAGTAATTGGCAAGAAACTCCACCGTTACTCCTTTATAATGTTTTACAATATTTGTATACATTAATTATATATTTGTCGGAAATACGTCAGTCACTCGTTTGACTAATCGGGACGCCAGCGCCACCGAGCGGCGCTCGACAGAGTCTACAACATAACGCTTGACCGGAGTTAAGTTCGGTTGATCGGAGGCGGTCAAGAAGTCAACACGATTAGAAACTGTCGCGCGTTCCGTATAGTTGTGTCGTGTACCTGTACAGTGCGTGAATAGCCAGTGTGATTATTTGATTATAAATTATAATTTGATTTAAACTACAAACGGTTTTTCTATTGTGCTAACCAACACTTCCCATTGTACGCCCACAGTAGTTAAAATATGGCTGATGATAACGAGTGAGACCTAGGCTCTCCGACATATTTATATGTGAAGACGATGCACCTACAATAAAATGACTATATCACAATAGGTAAATTTTTTTAAAAATAAAGCAATAGCAGATAAGTTAATTATGTGATAGATACATGATGCTCACATATTTACAAACATTGTAAAAGTAGACGATTTTCATAAAATTTTAACAAGTAATAATTCAGTGTGTGTGGTAGTCACAGAATGTAAAATGAATGTCATAAAAAGAATTAAATAAATTAACAACCAGTTTGATTTTGTATAGTTTTGACGTAAGTCTAATGATTGATCGATAGATCTATTCAATTTCTTCCTTACTAATAAACGCTGTGTACCCAGTGTATACACAGTGCCGGATTAAAGCGCGGGGCCCGTAGCAAAGATCAAGGGATCTGCTATGGGTACTCAAGTATAATATGGTAAAAAACAATGGGTAAATAATTTTTTTTTTTTTGAATATTACTAAATTATAATATAATAAAAATAATGTACTCTTGGTGCTGCACACACGTCAGACTGTTTGTAGAGCTGATTATCGGGGCGATTCAAATTCAATACATTTATTCGAGTGTCTTTTTGTAGAACTTGTACGTTTCATCACCTGCCTAGCCTTTTCCCAACTACGTTGGCGTCGGCTTCCAGTCTAACCGGATGCAGCTGAATACCAGTATTTTACATGGAGCGACTGCCTATCTGACCTCCACTACCCAGTTACTGGGTAACACGATACCACTTGGTAAGTTTGGTTGTCAGACTTTCGAGCTTCTGACGACCCGTAACGACTGTCAAAGATCTACAAATGACAGCCGGGACCAACGGATTAACGTGCTTTCCGTGGCACGGAGGGGTCTTGGTATCTAAAGATGGTCACCCTTCCACGGACCAACCGCGACAAGCGTAGCTTAACCTGATCGATCGACCCGTGCGGCTGTTATTACTTAGCCACAAGCCCAAGAACTTGTACGTTTACCGTATGAAATTCTGGTTTTCAATATGAGGTACATATATTGATTTATTTGATGTAACAAAAACGTGAAACATAACACCTTCTCCGACTTAGAAAATACACGCCAGACAATCGGTAACCGATTATTTCGTGGGCGAAAATAAAAAACCAGAATGACTTAATAAGTTTCACTCAAAAAATTACGCTCAAACGGAGGTGGGTTTTAATATGCGGGGCTCGCTTTTGCGCGGGGCCTATAGCAATTGCTACGCTTGCTACGTGGTTAATCCAGCACTGCCTGTACAATTATGACAAGCTTATCCACACTTACGTACTAAAAAAAATCTAGATGTGACAAAACACTGTCTGTCCGTATATTATTACCTGCCGGTCTATTCTGTACAAATCTCACCGTGAAACCTTAGGTGAAGTAAGCGTGAAGTGAGCTCTAATTCCACCTTGTGCTAGTGATGACACTATTGACAGCTCACTTTAAGATCACTTCACTTAAGTTTTCATTTATACCTGCACGTTATATAATTACTAACTTTTACGCGGCCAAAAGCTAGTGCCACAATCATAAAATGTTTGGTTACGGAAACGTTATTCATGACATACTTAAGTTTTTGTGTTTGCATATTACCAACTTATATTGATCTTTAGATACTAGAACATGTAGATTTAATTGTAGGGGAACATAGTAGATACCTATCACAAATCTCACCTATCTATTACGCTAAGTTATTCCGTCTTTTGTTATCCCCAACTCTGATTGATAGCCTTTGAAGATCATAGCTAGGGTTGTCAACTTTTTTTTGTCTCAAATGTAGTATTTTCAAAGCCATTGCCTAAAAAATAGTATAGTAGACAGCGAAAACGAAGCCAAAGGAGTATGCAAGGAGCGTAGCAGGTGGCGTTCTATAGTTTCTGCCTACCCCCATGGGAAGAAGGCGTGAGTTTATGTATGTATGTATGTATGTATGTATATAGAAGGTATGTTTCAAAAACGTTTCTTTTTATTTCATATTTTTTGCAGCTTTGCCTTTAGTACTTATTTTTGACGTGTAACATTTTTCCTCTCGCTTTCTGTGGGAGTGATTTCGTGAAAAGGGACGGAAGTGTGTAGACAGGAAGTGACAGCTTGACCATGGAATAGGTAAGTACTTTTTAATAGCATGGAATTAGTGTACTCATGGAATTAGTAAGTACTATAAAATTGTTGGTAGAATTTCGACCAGTGGGCGACCACTAGTAATGAATAATAATTATATTATTAGGTGAAAACTAATTAATAAAGGGCGAAGAATTTAATCCTGAAGAAAGCACAGTATTTTTGGATGCTTAGCTTCAGTGGGGTCCACATATAGATAATATAGAGACAGCCCGTTTAGTGTACTTTAGCTATTTTCATAGTGTAATGTCGTACGGTATTCTGCTGTGGGGAAATGCCGCTGACATTCAGACTATCTTTGTTTTGCAGAAAAGAGCTGTTCGATCAATTTATAAATTAAGTCCGAAACACTCTCTTAGAGAGAAATTTAAGGAGATTAATGCAATGACTGTGCCCTCTCAGCATATTTTTGAAAAACTTTTTTATGCCCATAAAAAAATAAAATTGTTTAAAAAATACAGTGATAACGTGGCTTACGTTCAAGATCTAAGCCTTAATAAATTCAAATCATTTATTAAAAGTAAGTTGTGCCAGAAAGCCTTTTATGCCGTTAAAGATTATATTGAGAACAAAAAGGCTTGGGATTGAGCTGCTCCAATTTTTGCATACTGAAACTTTTATTTTTTTATACACACTTTGACATTTAATGTTTATTCTTAACACAATGACATATTTACTTCGTGGAGTTTAATATACTAATATTTAAATCACTGTGAATGTGATGATTGATAAATTTTATTTATAAAATGACATAAATATTTACTTGTAAAGTATTACGAGTATATTGTTTTCAAGTATTGTGAATGTGAAGACTGTGTGGGTTGTGGATTTTTTTTTTCTCATTTAGTATAAATCTGTATATATTTAGTATAAATAAGTCTGGCAGTTTGAGTAATTTATGCGGCCTACCCAAATGTTCTTTCTTTGGTATTGTTCATCGCATCGTTGAGCTCCTTAAGTTCTGAGTTGAGCTGCACGATTACTGACAAATGCGTGCACTGACTGGACAATTCCACTCAATCTGTATGGTTCTTTCCTCAAAATGACCATTTTTCAGACACCAATCTACATGGCCTTCACATGATCTGACCAAGATTGTTTTTTTTTTTTTTTTTTTTTTTTTTTTTTTTTTTTTTTTTTTTTTTTTTTTTTGAGGGTGTGTAATCATCAAATAACTTCGCCCGCTCTGGGCGGAGCGGGAGGGTGTGTCAGACTCTTACTGACTAAAACCCACCCGTATTCCTTCCTGTTGCCTGTGTTGCGGGGGCCTCGGTGACCCATAAGTACCTTCCCGCGACCCCGGCAGGCATCGGCCCTAGTGGACCCCTACTTTGTGCTGACGACATCTCTTTGAGGCGCGCGTGGAATACGACGCGCCGTCGACCCGGGCCCGGTCCTTACCGGACGGTGAGCTACCCATTGCTCACCGTCCGCAAGCCCGCGCCTACGGTGGCCGGAAATCCGCCCGGGATTCCCGACGCCCTGGGCGTCTCCTGCGGCGGCTAGGGGCGAGAGGGCGCGAAACGTGCCTTTCCCTCAACCGTCCCGCCTCCTCCTTCGCGAGCATTACTGCTTCGCAGAAGGAGGTGACGGCTGCCCATGCCCTCTCGCTCCGTACCATGGCCTGAACCAGGGCCGGACGCGAGAGTTCTCTGCCGCCGATCGCCTCCACGAGGACACGGCGGTGCTCTGCCCAAGCCGGGCAGACCTCCACCGTATGCTCCACCGTGTCCTCTGGGCGATGTGGTGACACCCGGACGTTTCCTCCGGCCTTATCCGACACAGGAACCTCCCGAAGCTGCCGTGTCCGGTGAGGACCTGTGTCAGGCGGAAGGTGAGGACGCCGTGGCGCCTCTCCAGCCACTCCTCAAAGAGGGGACTTATCGCCGCAATCGTGGCGTGCCCAGCACTGGGTTGCGACAACCGTACTTTCCATGACGCCATGAGATCCCGCCGGAGCTCCGTCCGCTGTGCCGCGATTTCTCGCGGCGGCGGACTTACGCCCCGGCGTTTCGCCTCCTCGCGCCACTTCCATACGTGCGCGAGGACTTTTGCCTCCAGATCCCATGGCGGCAATCCGGCAAGGAGGCTCACTGCCTCACAGGAGACCGTGCGGTATCCTCGGACCATCCGGATGGCAAGATTATGTCTGGGCTTTAAAAGAGACTGTGACCTCTGAGTTTGTTTCGGCCTTTCTTCTTAGAGACCTCATCTAGCTGACCTCATCTAGCTTTATATAAAAAATATGATTAACGTGTAAAAGTGATTGTATAAACCTAATTACAGAAATAAATTTCATTTATCATTTATTCGAATAAATATTTCAGTATTTAGCTTTTTTAAATTCTGAGGTTAATTTCTGTCGCTGCTCAGTTGCTTATGACCAAGGTGTGATGACAGATGTTTTTTTTTGGGCTCGGTCGTATTTTTTTTATAAATCTCATAACTAATAATTATTATACTCTACTAATAATTAGTATGGTTACAAAATACCATCCAGCTTTTATGAGATTAATACAGGCCATATTGCGGTCTTCCCGCCGTTTTGTATTGAAATTAAAATATAGTAATTTCACCTACTGTACCTATATATTTTTTAATATAGTATTTAGGCCTCTAAATAAGCAGGAGAGTATATTTTATAGTAGGGTTGGCAACCCTAATCCTAGCCCTAAATATCACGTATCTCTACCAATCAAATGCCAATGACATTGTACATATTATGGACTTAGGCCTAATTAATCAGAATGAAGGGCAACCCTTGCGTGTCTCTCAGTAATGAATTGTCGGTCGAATATTCATGAACCATTTGATGATCTTGATTTGTAATTAACAGGCTGATAATTTGGCTCTGTGGATCGTTTGTCTTGCCGGGCCTAGGGCAAGACAAACGGTATATTATTCTATTGTTAATTGGTGTTTGCTCTTGTGACGAGAATTTAATTCTATTTGTGTACTCCTCCCTACTCCGAGGTATCAAGAATGTGACTACTGAGGGACAGGATAATCGTCGTCCAGCTGTTACACCAGTGCTTTGGAACTAGCTCGTAAATCAATTACTAGGACTTGCAGCAGTTCTGCTGGGGTCGCGGGAAAATTCGAATGAGATACAGTGGCCTCTGGCAACACACAGGCAACGGAAGGAACACGGGTGGGTTTTAGCCGGTAAGAGTCTGACACACCCGAAGTTATTTGATAATTACCCAAAAAACAAAAAAACAGGATTATCCTTATCATTACTAATATTATAAATGCCAAAGTGAGTTTGTTTATTTTTTACGCTTTCACGCTAAAACGGCTGAACGGATTTTGATGAAATTTGGCACATGGGTAGACCTGGGTTGGGACATCGGATACTTTTTATCCTGATATTCCCACGGGATCGAGACCTATGCGGGTGAATCCGCGGGGTGCAGCTAGCTTTTTCTATAAGTGTAAAACCAAGGCTTGGGTGTAACATTAGGCTGTATTGCGTGATAAAAAGCACCTTTCCGTTTACTTGAATTTTGCCACTGCACTCTTTTTAGAAGGTTCTGCAAATCGTAGCCTTGTCATTGGAAATATTTAAGGTCAACAGCTTGGGACGTTACAGCATCCTTAGCAAGAGCATCGACATATTCGTTTCCTCTTACGCCACAATTACTTAGAAACGAAACCAAGTGTTAGGTATTGCACAAGAGAAAAGAGATTTTTTAAACGAAAGGAGTTGAGTGGAGACAGAGAACCGTAAAAGTCAGCCCAAGCAGCACGTTTCTTGCTTCGCAGCAATATTTTAGATTTAGCGAGGATCCTATTAAAATCTATTACGTTATCGCCCTATTGTACACCATCTCAGCATCATCCCTTTCCCTTACACCATAATCTAGGTTAGGACATCAGATACTTTTTATCCCAGTAGTAGGGTAACTGCTAGAGTAATTGGCCACGCTATAGTAACTGGCCGCTCATAACAAAAGAGGTAGGAAACAAGGTAATGCAAGCAGGCCACGAACAAAAAGGACAAAAAATATTGTATCTATTGTATTTTTGAGTTCACATTACCTTGTTTCTACCTCTTTTGTTATGAGTGGCCAGTTACTATAGCAGTTATCCTACGTTCCTGTGGGATAATTTCCGATCATCACGTGGGCGAAGCCACGGGCAAAAGCTAGGAAGTGCATATAAAATTCCATAACAAAAAAGACGTTCCGTTTCCCCGAAATTGAACATTTTCCGTGAAACTTATCCAATTTTTCTTTCAATAAAAACCTGATTCGAATTATTAGTAGCATTTCAAAATTAAAAAAAAAAAATAGCCAAATTGGTCAAGGCGGTTCTGAAGTAACGCGCTTACCAACGAACAGCATTTCATGTTTATTTATTTAAAGATGAAATTGAAAAAATAATACAGTAAAATCTTTCATCCTCTCAAAACGGTGAAGGAAAACATCTTGAGGAAACCGGCATGTCTTAGAAGCAAAAGTTCGAAGACATTGTACATCTACCAACCCGCACTTGGCCCGCGTGGTAGTTTACAGCCCACTCCCTCTCGGAGAGAGGAGGCCTGTGTCCCAGCAGTGGGAACATCATAGGCTGATTATGCGATGCCAGCTAATACTGGTTTTGTTACCACTGGCGTGCGTCCTATACCTATTGTTTTTGTGTTGTTGGAAAGAGACAAAGAAACTGTACGATTGCTCTTTTAAAGTAATTGTCTTTCACAATTTTTCCAAATCACAGTGTGACAGTGTAGGCCTGTCAACAAGTACCAGGTACTTAACAAAGTAAAAATCAGCCAAGTTCGTGTCGGACCACGCACAATGAAGGGTTCCGTAGATGAGATTACTTGGGACGAATTTATTCCAAAAACAAACTTAACATTGTATTTGAAAAACTTGTTCTCCCATACATACATCGATATATATATAATCAGCCTATAATGTTCCCACTGCTGGGACACAAGGCCTCCTCTCTGTGAGACGGAGTGGGCCGTAATCCACCACGCGAGCCCAGTGCGGGTTGGTAGATGTTACATGTCTTCGAATTTTTGGTTCTAGGACATGCCGGTTTCCTCACGTTGTTTTCCTTCACCGTTTTGAGAGCAGTGGTGATGAAATAATTTACACAAATTAGAGCGCCTGTCTGGGTTCGAACCTACGATCTACAACTCGTAAGTCGCGGCCGTTACCATTGGGCCACCACTGCTCTCGATCGATATATGCCACGGTCAATTCTCCAACAGCAAATTTAATTTGGTCGACTGTAACTCGTTAACTTGGAAAGCCTACTTAGCTGTGATAGTTTTACTTTTAATTTCATTATATTATGTACTACTGCCATGAGTTTTTTCACATCTCCACAAACAACCATTTAGCTGGCAGGGGGGCGGGGGGACACTCTAACAAAAATTAGCACTAATGTTTAATATTACGCAAGTGGATCCTTGAATCGAAAAGTGGTTTTCACAGACCTGCAATATTTGTGAACGTCCTATCCAACGATACCCCACACCATGGGGTAGTTGAGAAAAAAAAATAACATCCCGTGCAATGATATTTTTTTTTTCAAAACACACCTGTTATCAGGTAACAACGAAAGAACACACAAACAAACAAAATAACAAGTCACAATAAATGCAGTATAATTTTGGATAACCAAAAGCACACTGTGGCGAGAATCTAAAACCTATTCAAACTAAATGACATGACAAGTAATTTCTCAACAACATAGCAAATAGAAAAAAAAACAGATAGTTTAGGTATCAATATCTTAAAACAAACAAGCACACGAAACCCTTATGTTACAAGGTTTTGGGTCGATCCCACTCTAAGTATTTGCTTGAGGCAAATCGGGCACTTAATTTGGCCAGCACTAGTAATATTTGTCCCAAACCAATTGATTTATTTGGACGTAACAAAGCACGCTCTACGAAACTTTAGGGAAACGTTTTAATTCCAGTATTACTAATAACACAATATTGCTTTATTGGAATAGTTTTTTTTTCAAAATAAACCTGTTATCAGGTAACAACAAAACAACACACAAATAAACAAAATAGCAAGTCACAATAAATGCAGTATAATTTTGGATAACCAAAAGCACACTGTGGCGAGAATCTAAAACCTATTCAAACTAAACGACATGACAAGTCATTACTCAACAACATAGCAAATAAAAAAAACAGATAGTTTAAGTATCAATGTCTTAGAACAAACAAGCACACGAAACCTTATGTTACTAGGTTTTGGGTCGATCCCACTCTGTTTGCTTGAGGCACATCGGGCACTTAATTAGGCCAGCACTAGTAATATTTGTCCCAAACCAATTGATTTATTTGGACATAACAAAGCACGCTCTACGAAACTTTAGGAAAACGTTTTAATTCAAGTATTACTAATAACACAATACGAGTATTGCTTTATTGGAATAGTTTCTGGAATTTTAAGATACGATCAAGGTTTAAACAAATTGTTTTAGTTGAGAATTTTCGATTAACTTAATAACTAAGTAAAATCTTTGTGTATTAGTTTGGACGTGGACGATAAATAAAATAAAAAACCGGTCAAGTGCGTGTCGGACCACGTACAATAAAGGGTTCCGTAGTTGGGATTACTTGGGATGAATTTATCCCAAAAACAAACTTAACATTGTAGTTGAAAAACATGTTCTCCCTTCGATATACGTCACGGTCGATTCTCCAACTGCAAATTTAAGTTTATTACTCGTTAACTTGTAAAGCCTACTTAGCTGTGATAGTTTCCCTTTTAATTTAATTTTATATACTACTGCCATGATTATTTTTACATCTTCATAAA
This sequence comes from Atethmia centrago, assembly GCA_905333075.3. Classification (NCBI taxonomy): domain Eukaryota; kingdom Metazoa; phylum Arthropoda; class Insecta; order Lepidoptera; family Noctuidae; genus Atethmia; species Atethmia centrago. The sequence continues at coordinate 10,510,828 of HG995386.1, read as the reverse complement.
CAACCATTTTACTGGCAGGGCCCCTCCTGCAGGGCTGGGGGACACTTGACTTTAACAAAAATAAGCACTTTATAGCTCTATATTACGCAAACGGATCCTTAAATCGAAAAATGATGTTGACAGACCAGCAATATTTTTGACCGGCCTATCCAACGATACCGATCCCACGCTATGGGATAGACGAAAAAAAAGGGTACTCTAAAATTTTTTTTTCAATATTTAGTTTTACCAGTTTATTGGCGGAATTGATATGTATACATATGCCAAATTACAGCTTCCTAGTACATAGCGTCTCTGAGCTACAGTGGGGACAGATGGACATGGTGAAACTTTATGCGTTCCTTGTTTACTACGGAACCCTAAAAATGTTAAATTTAATATTTTTCTTATTGTTTTTTAAGACCGTACTTGTCACTTATTTCTAGTTTCTGAAACACAATATTTTAATACCTCCTAATATTTAAATATATTCAGTTCTGTAACAGAGACGCAAAAAGGTCATGAACGTGAAATTTTATCAAAAAATAGTGCCCCATCCAATCATACTTTTTTTCTTGTAGGTACTTCTACGCTTTACGACAAAAATAATATTTTCCACACAGTACAGCTAATACAATAAAATCGTCGACAAAAGATGTACGAATTTAGTACATCGTCGACAAAACGAAACAAAAATTGAATTTACATTATTTCTTCTTTTAGAAACTCGATAAGTATTTTATTCGGAAAACCGTTTTCTCATAACAAGTGAAAAATTTACACGAATTCGTTCCCTAAGCTAAATATTCAGCTGACTGAATTAGCATTGATTTAAAGTCGTTCAGCAGTATATTTTTCTCGGGTCGATCTATTAGGTTGGTCCCGGCTGTCATTCGTGGATCTTTGACAGTCATCAGGGGCCGTCAGAAGCCCGAAAGTTTGACAGCTAGTCTTACCAAGGGGCAGTCAATCAATCAATCAATCAACTCAGCCTATAACAGTCCACTGCTGAACATAGGCCTCCCCCAGGCTGCGCCACAACACCCTGTCCTCCGCCTTCCGCATCCAGTCTGTCCCAGCCACCTTTTTAAGGTCGTCGGTTCATCTAGCTGGGGGGCGTCCCACACTACACTTGCCGAATACGCGGTCTCTACTCCAGGACTCGTCAGCTCCACCGGCCACCGGTCCTTCGACACACATGGCCAGCCCACTTCAGCGTGCTGACTCTGCAGGCTATGTCGGTAACTCCGGTTCTCTTCCGGATAACTTCATTTCTGATCTTATCCTTCAAAGAAACTCCGAGCATAGCCCGCAAGGGGCAGTCGCTCCATGTAAAATATATATTCAGCTGCATCCGGTTAGACTGTAAACCGACCCCAACATAGTTGTGAATAGGCTGGGTAGACTGATATTTTTATCGGGATATTTTGCATTTATTATTATGAGCTTTTCACAAAGTAACCGTTTTGGATACGTAAACGATATATAATTTTATTTCTGTAAGTAGCTTTGTCAAACACGTCAATCAGATTTTAAAAACTAGATGAGGTCGGCGCTAGCTATATATACTCTAAAAAAGTCCGAAACAAACTCAGAGGTCACAGGGTCTTTTAAAGTCCAGAAATAATCTTGGTTAGATTATGCAAACACCAAGTAGATTGGTGTCTGAAATGGTCATTTGAGGAAAGAACCAAACAGTGTATGTATTTATCAGTTATCGTGCAGCTCAACTCAGAACTTAAGCAGCTCAACGATTCGACGAACAATATCAAAGAAGGGACATTTGAGTAGGCCGCATAAATTACTCAAACTGCTAGACCAAGATTAAAACTAACTAAGAGAGAAATAGTAGATTGTGTCATAAGGGACCAAAATAATGTATTGAGGGAGAGCGGTAGTTTGAATCCTAAACGTAGCGAGGGATTGAAAGTACGAGGTTAAATAATTTTGGTACCGTGTGGCACACTCTGCTTTTCATCCCTCTCTATGAGAAAAATAATTAAGAGATGCTTTTAGTAGTGACGAATATTTATATTTACATAGCCAAATTACAAATTTATATTAATATCAAATTAAAATTGTCTGTAATATTTTGACAAAAAGTATTGAATAAACGAATAAGAAGTTCCCGTGTCTTTCTTTTTATTTGTTTGTTCAATGCCGCGTCGGCAGGCGCGCTTTTATTTTTATTACCGGGGACTTTATCGAAGCGAATTGCGTTCAAACTTTTTATTTAAATAGTCTTCCAAATTCAAAAGTCATTCCGGCGCCGGAATGACCCATTTTGCTCGCACTTATCGAAGAACCCTTCGCCACTTTTCGAATAGATGGGATGAAAAATAATAAACATAAACAATGACTCACATAGTCGATACTTTGCTAACTAAATATTCATGTTAATGTGTCCACAAAAATCTAGAAATTATCTTGATCAGATCATTTCGGGACCATGTAGATTGGTGTTTGAAATGGTCTTTTGAGGAAAGAACCCTACACATTTGAGTGCACCTGTCCAGTCAGTGCACGCATTCGCCAAAAATCGTGTAGCTCCACTCAGAACTTACACCGCCGACGAAGACGCCGCTGCTCCGGAGGTGACCGAGGTAGAGATGAGAGTGGCGGTACGCAGGCTGAATGCCAAAAATACCGCCCCAGGACACAACAGCTTACCTGGGAAAGCCTGGGTCGTTTAAGGGGGCTCCTAAGCGCATGCTTGGAGAGGGACCAGTTCCCGCTTCGTTGGAAGACGGGAAAACTGGCCCTCATAAAGAAGCCGGGGCGCCATGCGGACTCTCCGTCCGTATATCGGCCCATTGCGCTGCTCGACGAGGAGGGCCAGCTCTTTGAAAGAGTCATTGCAGACCACCTCGTCGGGCGGTTGGTGCGAGTAGGGCCGGCTTTGGGTGAGAGCCAGTTTGGTCTACAGTGGACGCCATCATGCGCGTGTGGGCCCTCACGATGAGGAATGCTGTTGCCTAGGGTGGGGTCGTCTTGGCGGTGTCTCTAGACATCGCCAATGCCTTCAATACCCTGCCCTGGAGTTGCATCAGGGAGGCACTATGGTACCACCGGATGCCGACCTACCTCTGTCGTGTGGTCGAGGCCTTTTTGACGGACAGGACCGTCATCTAATCCGATCACCAGGGAGTATGGAACCGGCAAGAAATGTCGTGCGGTGTCCCACAGGGATCGGTCCTGGGGCCGCATCTGTGGGACATTGGATACAATTGGGTGCTGCGCGTCGACCTCCATAGCGGCGTCAGCGTAGTGTGCTACGCTGATGAAACGTTGGCCCTGGCGCAAGGGAGGTCGCACCAGGCGGCGGCCGACGAAGCGGCACGTGGGTTTGCGACAATCGTTGAAAGGTTCCAGCAATTGGGACTCGAGGTCTTGTGCAGGGCCATGCACAAGTCCGAGGCCATGTGCTTTCATGGTCCTCGGAATGCACCACCGTCGGGATCCCAATAACGGTAGGAAGGGTTCATATCGGCGTCGATTCATTGATGAAGTACCTGGGACTCGTCCTCGACAGCCGGTGGCACTTCGTGGAGGTCCCAAACTGGAGCGGGCTGGGGATGCCTTGAAGTGGTTCCTGCCCAATCTAGGGGGTCCAAACACCTCCTCCCGGAGGCTACATCCGGGGGTCGTGCGGTCCATGGCCCTTTACGGGACACCTGTGTGGGTGCATGTCCTGGCGCTGCGGCCAGCCCGCCGGTTGAGCGCGGCCCAAAGGGTCATTGCCAACCGGCTGGTCTAGCGATACCGCACGGTCTCTGGTGAGGCAGCAAGCCTCCTTGCCGGATTGCCGCCATGAGATCTAGGGGCAAAGTCCGCGCGCACGTATAGGAGTGGCGCGAGGAGGCGAAACGCCGGGGCGTAACTCCGCTGCCGCGAGAAATCACGGCACAGCGGACAGAGCTCCGGCGGGATCTCATGGCGACATGGAGAGTGCGATTGTGTTGGGACCCAGTGCTGGGCACGCCACAATTGCGGCGATAAGTCCCTCTTTGAGCATTGGCTAGAGAGGCGCCACGGCGTCCTCACCTTCCGCCTGACGCAAGTCCTCACCGGACACGGCAGCTTCGGGAGGTTCTTGTGTCGGATAAGGCGGGAGGAAACGCCCGGGTGTCACCACTGTGTGTATCGCCCGGAGGACACGGTGGAGCATACGGTGGCCCGGCTTGGGCAGAGCACCGCCGTGTCCTCGTGGAGGCGATCGGCGGCAGAGATCTCTCGGGTCCGGCCCTGTTTCAGGCCATAGTACGGAGCGAGAGAGCATGGGCAGCCATCACCTCCTTCTGCAAAGTAGTAATGCTCGCGTAGGAGGACGGAGAAAGGCAAACAGGACGATTGAGGGAAAGGCAAATTTCGCGCCCTCTCGCCCCGCCGCCGCCGCAGGAGACGCCCTGGGCGTCGGGAATCCCGGGTGGATTTCCGGCCACCGCGTAGGCGCACAGTGGAACGAATGTATGGGAGCGGTTGGACGTAGACATGTCCGAAAAAAAAGAGTAAAATTATGCCAAACTAATGATGCCATCTTATTCGATTACTTAATGCCTTCATAACTTGTGGTGATAAATTTCTTCATAACTCCCATATTTCGGGAGTAATTTGAGAAAATGTGAAATTTTACTATGAAAATGAGTGTATCGAGCTCTCTCCCTCCTGATTCCGGGCTTGTTTCAAGTAGCGGTCTCTAATATCATAATGCTAATACTAAGAGCTATATTTAATACTTAGACACATAGTGCGCCAAATGTGCACTTTCTGGGATAAAGAGTGATGTTTATTTTATAACACAATTTTTTTATTTTTTGTTTATTTTGTTGATTAAAACCGTTTTTCTAAAGGTTTACCTTATTACAATAACATTTCTGAGCAGCCAATTAGAGAAGATATAAGCTAATTAGGATATATAATTAGGGACTTAAGGTTTACATATAAAACTGATGCACTAATGATTACTGATAAGAACATTGCTATTATTTAATTACTAAATGGCTCTTAATACACTAATTTAGCATGCATCATTTACTAATTATCACAATAACTAATTACCTTGCAATATTTAACAAAGGATACCTGGGATACCTGGATTTTATATAAATAGGTCACTATTAGTAACTTTAAAATCAGTGTTGATTTACACCTCGTTGTATCCAAGCTAATCTCGCAATGTATTTTCCAAATTTTAATACAAATCTTGATATTCACGTTGCTTTATGCGCACGCGCACATAAAGATTTACGCGACTTTAACTATTTGTTCAGTGTTTTAAAAGATAACAGTTGTGTTCAGTTATGTGAAAGTGCTGAAACAAGTTTAAAAGACTGGTGTCGTCGATTTTGCTACCGCATTTATGCAAAATGGACACAGTCTGGAAGAAGCACAGATAAGTTTCGGAAGAAACATGAGATTTGGCTACAGGCTGCAATTCAATGGCCGGAATTACAGAATGAAAATATGGAACCTTCTACAGAAAATATAAGTGACGTCATCGAGCCCATAATTTCTCCTGCTAAATCTGATGCTTCAACTTGTACACATCCAAGTCCTCGTAAATCTTTTGAGGACCTTAGTAACCGGCAAAAAAGAAGACGCACTGAAGATAGTCTTTCATGCAGCAGTAGCAGCGCTGAAATTATGTTTTCGGCCGAAAGGGCGCTTCAAAAGGCAGGACAAAGCGATACAGCTTATGTTATGAAATACTTGACGGAGAATCCAGAAGAGGCCTCAAAAATCAAAGCCTTCATTGAAGGTAAATCAATTCAGGTACGGGAAATATCCCCTTTGAAGGCATTGGCTCTTTATGTATCGATGAACTTATCGAAATGGCGCTATAACACTCTTCGGGATTTCAACACTCAAGAAGGAGCTCTTCAATACCCGAGTTACTACATGTTGGTTAAAGAAAAAATTAAGTGCTATCCGGCCAAAGAAGATCTCACAGTTACAGAGAGCTCTGCAAAAATCAAATTACAAGCCTTGATGGATTTAACCTCAAGAAGACTTATTAGGTCGTTAGAAACCCCTGTTGATCCCAATCAACAGCTCGTATTGACCAGCAAATGGGGTTTTGACGGATCATCTAGCCAAAGCATTTATCATCAAAGGACGAGTGAAGATGAGCAAATCGATCTTGCTAGTAATTTTATGATTAGTCTTGTACCACTGCGGCTCGTCTCAAAAGGTGTAACAATTTGGGAAAACGAGCGACCATCTTCCACTTCATTTTGCCGGCCAATATTGTTTAAGTTTATAAAGGAAACCAAAGAAAATGTGCAGAGAGAGATGGCTGAAATCGAAGCAGAGATTGAAGCCTTAACTCCATCCACCATCACTGATGGAATTAGTGTCAAACACCAACTGCTGTTGACAATGATTGATGGTAAAATTCATTCCATTATATCCAATACAGCAGCTTCAGTGTGTGACATATGCAAGGCTTGTCCTAAAGAAATGAATAATTTAGAGTTAATCAAAGATGAACACGCAAACGAGGACATGTATAAATATAGCTTAAGCACCCTTCACGCTTGGATTCGCTCAATGGAATGCTTATTACACATTTCCTACAAATTAGACATAAAATCATGGCAAGTAAGGGGTGATATAGCAAAAAGGCAAGTTGATGACAGGAAGAAAAGAGTTCAAGAGGCTGTAAGAAGAGAAACGGGCTTACTTCTCGATGTTGTGAAACAAGGCAGTGGATCCACCAACAATGGCAACTCGGCAAGGAGATTTTTTGAAAACTACACTAAATCTGCTGAACTGACCGGAATAGATGCTATGCTTTTAACAAAAATCTGTGTGATCTTGCAGTGTATTTCATCAGGAGAGAAGATCAACGTAACTAAATTCCGAGAGTTCTGCTTTGATACTGCTAAGCTTTACGTGGAGTTATACCCATGGTATTATATGCCTTCTTCACTTCATAAAATTTTAATGCATGGGCCAGACATAGTTCAGAACATGTCAATTGTGCCCATTGGTTTTCTATCCGAAGAGGCATCTGAGGCTAGAAATAAAGATTTTAGAAAATATAGAGAGGGGCATTCTCGAAAGCATAGCAGTATCTCATGCAATGAAGATATTATGCACAATCTTTTACTGTCTTCTGATCCACTTGTTACAAGTATCCGTCCAAAAGGAAATAAGTTTGTAAAAAAATCTTCTTTTAAGGAATTTTATGAGCTTACGGATTCTGAGAAAAGTGATATCGAATTTGTTAACATAAATGATTTAGCGGACATCGATTCTGAATTTGAATTAATTGATGATGATGATGATGACGAAGATAATTAAATGATGTTATTGTTTTAAAATGTGTAACTTAGTAAATTAGAGCTTACATCTTAATTATTTATTGTACTTTTAATGAAACTAGGTAATTTATTATCAACTTACTTAAAAGTCATACTCTCATCAGTTCTTGTGAATATTTTTGTTAATATATATTTCTGTATATATATAATATATTTATAGACCTCTTAATAAGTCTGTCTGCGGTTTAAAGTAAATACAAATGGGGAAAAAACGTTTTTTTTTTTAAATTTTCATTTCCTTTTATCCCAGAAAGTGCACATTTGGCGCACTATGTGTCTTAGTATTAAATATAGCTCTTAGTAATAGCATTACGATATTAGAGACCGCTACTTGAAACAAGCCCGGAATCAGGAGGGAGAGAGCTCGATACACTCATTTTCATAGTAAAATTTCACATTTTCTCAAATTACTCCCGAAATATGGGAGTTATGAAGAAATTCATCACCACAATTTATGAAGGCATTAAGTAATCGAATAAGATGGCATCATTAGTTTGTCATAATTTTACTCTTATTTTTCGGACATGTCTACGTCCAACCGCTCCCATACATTCGTTCCACTGTGAGGCGCGGGCTTGCGTACTGTGAGCAATGGGTAGCTCACCGTCCGATAAGGACCAGGCCCGGGTCGACGGCGCGTTGTGTTTCACGCGCGGCTCTAAAAGATGTCAGCTCAAGTGTAGAGGTCCACTAGGGCGGAAGCCTGCCGGGGTCACGTGGAAGTTCGAAAGGGTCATCGAGGCCCCTGGCAACACAGGCAACGGAAGGAATACGGGTGGGTTTTAGTCAGTAAGAGTCTGACACACCCTCCCGCTCCACCCAGAGCGGGAGAAGTTAAGAAAACTCTGAACTTAAGGAGCTCAATAACTCGTCGAACAAAATCAATGAAACGACGTTTGGGTAAGCCGCATAAAGTACTCAAACTGCCAGATTATCATTAAAACTAACTGATAAAAAGAAAAATTAAAAAATATATGATCCACATAGTTCTCTCATATGTCACGTAAATCAGTAAAAACAAAAATGTCAATATTAATTCCAAGATACTTAGTATAAAATAGTTTGTTGCTTGGGCTTAATTAATCCCAAGCCTTTTTGTCGTCCAAGTAATCTTTAACTTTATAGAAACTTTTTGGACACAGTTACTGTTTAAAAAATGATTTAAATTTATTGAGGCTCAGTTCTTTAACATGACTTGGGAGATTGACGTAAAAACGTTTACTTTGGCACTTATATGAATCAAACAATTTTTTGGAGCCTAGACTTGGGCACAATAAGTAAGTCTTTGTTTTCTTCACTGTGTTTAGAATATAGATTAATATTTTTTTACATAAATCAGGTTCTCATATACATAATTCAGATGCGACTGTCATTCTGTTTATTTCCTTAAAATCCCTCAGTGAATGGTTATAACTTTGGTTATAAATTGCTCGAATTGCTCGTTTATGCAACACAAATATAGCCAGAATGTCGACTATATTTCGCCACAGCAAAATGCCGTACGACATTACACTATGGAAATAACTAAAATATACTAATCGAGGTGTTTCTACATAATTCAAATGACGGATTTTATAGACCGCGTAGTCTGCAGAGGTTAGCCGATTCGAAAATTTGGTTACAGTTGGACCAGTCAAACTCGTACCTGTAAACAAGTTATAATTTGTTATTTAAACACACTGAAACCCCGGTGCAAAAGCAATAGGAAGTAATATAAAATAGATCCAAGTACCTAAATATAGTTCTAAAAGAGTATATTTGTGTTAACAAGCTTTTAAGACGCTGACAACACCTAAACCGCGGTTACTGTCAGATTGCATAGAAAAGAAAGAGAAGCGCGATGACACAACGCCTGTAATTCATTGCAAAATATGAAGCAATTATCTATTTACTCAAAGTTCAGTTGAGTAATCGAAAATAAAAAACAACCAAGTTATGCATTCAAATAAGACGTTCTTGTTATGATTTAAAAATGTAACGTGTGTTGATATTTAATACAGATATTTTGGATTAGAACTCAAGGTAAGAGGATAGTTTAACGTTAGTTTGTATCGAGATTTTTTCAAAACGTGTTTTGGTAACAACCAAGTTCTGGCAAATATGTTCAAAATTAACATATATTTTTTCCGCTACCACAAAATATACAGATTTGGCAATTTTTTTTCTTAAGAGAAGCCTATTTTGGTCAATTGGGTCTTGTCAGCGTCTTAAGCTTACATAGCTATTATCGGCTTTGCTTTATCATTTATTGGGTCAGTTTACATTAGCAAGTAAATTTAAATTCAGAGATAAGTAAACCTTTTTTGTGTCTCCGCTTTTTTTACAATCTGTCACTATGTATTAGCACATTCAGTCATTTTTATGACGTGTTCTAATGTATTGCTTAGTATGCGTCCTATGGCACATCCTAGTAGTTATGAAGCAACAAGCTAATTTTTTCCCACGGTTAGTCCGATAAAACCCTGTGGAATTTTGTGTTTTAGCCTGCGTATTCCTTTTTTTTATCCATTAGGTGGTTTGCTATTTTGATATTTGGGTGGCTAGTTATTCTTTGTTTAATCGGCTTGATTTCGTTTTTTTATTTTCTCTTTGACTGGCGGTATTTTCAGATCGTGGCGTAGAGCTTCATGTGGTACAAACCATGGGGCATTTGTGATAGTTCTTAGAAGCTTGTTTTAAAATCGTTGTATGATCTCTATGCTAGAGTGTGATGCTGTTCCCCATAGCTGAATGTCAAAGGTCCCTAAACACTTTGTATAAGAGGGTTTTTTTTCCAGGTGTAATCGTGACTTTCGACCAATTATCCAGTAGAACAAAACGGAAGCAAGTTGGACTGACACTAAGAATAGTGTCAGTCCAACTTGCTTCCGTTTTGTGAAAATGTGTTTTTTCCAAGTAAGACGTCTGTCGAGACATAAACCAATAAATATATTTGACATGGCCAGCTTGAGGCACTTGTATTCTATTCAATTGAGCTCCAATTTACTGGAGCTGATTATTTCCATTGCAAACACGTTGAAATAAACTTATTAAATTAATAAAATCAAATTCAAATATTCCAATGAAACTGACTTTGTCTATCAAAGTCACGACAGATACAAAAATCGTGGTTTCGAGAGTGTTATTAGCCATGGTTCAAGAAAATCAGTTCAGTCGTTTGGAGGTACGTATCGATGGCAGCGTATCTGACCTACTAGTAATATAGAAAACTTTAAAAGTAGTTAGTTAGTAAGTTAAATTTAAAATTTAAAAAACCCCCGACACTAACAAAAACATCTCAAAAGTAACAAAATAATACGCATTGGGCCCTTTCAGTTTAATATAAATTTAGGTAATATTTTGAGCCAAGCGTCGTCGAGTCGGGGGACGGCTAATGAAAATGGGAAGTTAACAGCGGCTATTCAATAGCATATTCAATATACAATAGCATACATTAATTAATGCTAGATATAAGCCTCGTCTGTTTGACGTTTTCTTTAGCCATCCTCCGACTAGACGACGCTTGGCTCAAAATATTGATGTATTTAATAGTGTCGGGGGCTTTTAAAATTTAACTTTTTTAGTCGACTATTTTGATTATAATCTGTGCCGAACGCATAAAGTCACCAATATTTCGTTTCGCGGCTAATCACTTGATATCTAGCATTTATAAATAAAGAAAAATTAATCATTGATTAGAATAGCTAAACAGTGGTTAATCAGTGATTAGCGATTTATTATTATATTTTTATAAATAAGGCTGCAGATCATTTCGTACGCGTTCATTCACTCTTTTTTTTTTAATTTCCGTCAAATGTTGGTATATGGTCTACTCAACTAAGTAAAACTCGATTATAGTTGTGTCAAAATTGTTTTTAAGTTTAACGAATGTTATTTCCAGAATAGCTTTTAGGATTACCTTAACCAAAAGTATGCAATTTTAGTGATGCTTTAGTTTAGTTCGGTGTACAAGAGAATCGGCACCAATGAATTCGCCTGGCTTTACGAGTGAGTAAGTAGGTTACCTCTAGGGAATCGTACGTAGGTAGGTAAGCCAACCACATCATTATTATTATAATGTGAAACATGTATTTGTCAAACACAAAGTCTTTACACTAGACATTTGCGCACCATTACCAACGGGCTGTGTAACTACTTCAGCCATAGCAACATAACAAGACCCCTGTATTCTCCGATGAGGTTAACATAGGTGTATTAGAAGACCCATATTTCGCCAGTTCTCGTAGTCGTTTGTTTCTAGTCTCACTTAGGTGATGGGGGAGATTTCTTCATAATCTTCTTCATATTTGAGGAATTTACCACCAAAACCTTTTCATATTGCACTAAAAAGATAACGAAACAAAAGAAAAGATAACGAATCAAAAGAGAAAGAAACAAAAGAATCGTTGAAAATTTAATTTTTCGACAATTTTAAATTTTCAACGATTCTTTTGTTTTGTCTTGTTTATCTTTTATTATCACTTGTCTTTTTTTCACTTCTTTTAACTTTTAGTTAACACGTGGACAATGGTGTGGGTTGCATGTTTGACAATTCCTAGCTTAAGTAATTCTCTGTATTTTGTAGCATGTAACTGTTTTTGGTCCCTAATAAATAAATAAATAAAAGTAGCCCGACTTGGTACAGTCAGCGATAATATTCGATCAACTCTTCAGTTTTTTAATCTTACTTATTCAGATAAATATTACATTTTATTCGAAATGAAAAACTTTTTGTGAATAATAACAAACATTAGTTTTTAAAGAAATTCCACGTAGAATTCAAATCATAGTAAAATTAAAAGAAATATTAACGCTTTGCTTATTATACGTCCACCATTTGTGTACGGTCAGCCTAAAAAGATACATCGACAAGAATTCTTTTAACATTGTCTACAATCTTTATTCGCTGTCGTGTATCGTAATATTGTATCAATGTGTATCTACGAAACATTATATTATTACACATCATCTTGCTGCCCTTGTCCCAAGTTAATTGAGGTCGGCGCAACACGTTTTCTTCAATTTTTCCCCAAAACATAAACATATTATTACACATTTGGTTCTTAATTGTAGCTACACATTGAAACAACATTAAGAAACACAAATTGTAGACAATTAAATGAATTCTTGTCGATGTCTTTTTAACGCTGACTGTACCTATTTTAATTAAGAATAATGCCCACACATTATCGAGATGCAATTTTAACCAACCATTATTTTAAAGTGGCCAGCATGTTTTGGTCAGAAGTATGTCAACATATGAAAAGTCAATGGCTTAGTTTTGTTTGATATATTTCACACTAGGCACTTTATATTGAAACTATAACTAATTGAGTGGTATTGAGTTTATCAAGAGCAGCAGTGGCCCCATGGTAACGGCCGCAACTTACGAGTTGTAAGTCGTAAGTTCGAACCCTGACAGGCGCTTGACTTTGTGTAAATTATTTCATCACCACTGCTCTCAAAACGGAGAAGGAAAACATCGTGAGGAAACCAGCATGTCCTAGAACCAAAAATTTTATTACATGTGACATCTAACAACCCGCACTGGGCCCGCTTGGTGGATTACGACCCACTCCCTCTCAAAGAGAGGAGGCCTGTGTCCCAGCAGTGGGAACATGATAGGCTGATTATGATTATAATGAGTTTTTCTTACTTCAATAGTAGCTATGCTTATTATACAAAATGCTGAAATAGAAGTATCGAACAATTTTATATCAATTTAGATGATGTGTTAATCGACTTATGCAGCTGACCGTACTTTAACAGTATAATCAAATGTTGTTTTGTTCTTTTGAGCAGAAAATGCCAAATGAGCCAAACTGAGAAACCATTAAAAGAATTTCACTTATAACAAAAACTTTCCACTTGCCAAACTTAGTAAAATCTCTTAATGTTCTGCAAACGAACATACTATAAATCAGACTTGATTTTAGCGAACATCACGTACTTAATCTAAAACAAAAAGTTTCTCTCTAACAAGTTCTTACATTACAATTAAATGTTTTAGTAAAATTGATATTTTAGTGGCAATTTGGGTTACTACACACGCACGAAAAATTCGCACAATTTCCGAAAACAAACTACAAAAGATTTTACAAATAAGGGACTTAGAAAATTTGAGCGAAATTTACCTGTACCTTTTTAATCCTGAATTTAATTTAAACTTTGTCTTTTTTATAATTATATGTAAATAAATAAATTATTATCCTAACTAATATCATAAATGCGAAAGTGAGTTTGTTTGTTACACTTTCACGCAAAAACGGCTGAACGGATTTGGATGAAATTTGGCACATGGGTAGACCATGACCTGGAGAGAAGGTCGTAAGCTATTTTTCATCCTGGATCGCAAACGAAGTCGCCGGCAACAGCTGGTAAATATATATATATATATATATAAACGATGCTGGTATAGATAAACGATTTAGAAAAGCTAATTGATGAATTCATAACTAATATACATGCGAAAGTGAGTTTTTTTTGTTTGTTCGTAACAAAAAAAAAAACACACACTTTTACGCTAAAATGGCTGAACGAATTTGGATGGAATTTGGTATATGGATAGACCATGTCCTGGGTTTGGACATATGATACTTTTTATCTCGGCTGTATGTTCCCGTGGGATAATTTCCAACCTCCGCGCGGGTGAAGCCGCGGGCAAAGCTAGTATCTTAATAAATATCCTATTATAAGTTAGATTCAGGGGAGGCTACAAAAGATAACAGAACCTGGCTTATAAAACAATCATAAATCATATTTTTAGAATCCGAAAGGTCTCGATTTCGAATCCAATTACACTTGGAAATTGGAATTTTCCAAGATCTATTCTTATAGAGCAGTGGTAGCCCAGTGGTAACGGCCGCGACTTACGAGTTGTACGGCGTAGGTTCGAACCCGGACAGGCGCTTTACTTTGTGTAACTTATTTCATCACCACTGCTCTCAAAACGGTGAAGGAAAACATCGTGAGGAAACCGGCGTGTCCTAGACCCAAAAATTCGAAGATATGTGACTTCTACTAACCCACACTGGGCCCGCGTGGTGGATTACGGCCCACAGAGAAGAGGCCTGTGTCCCAGTAGTAGGAACATTATAGGCTGATTACGTATTCTTATAGGAAGAAAAGCTTTCTAGTAACTTATTAACTGATATCACTGGTAAACAGTGGTTTTGCTAAATAAATTCGGGTTGCTTTTTCAAACACTAAATAAACCTTATACTTCGTTTTGTTCAATCGCCCTCAGTTTCCGTTAAATATTGGCGCCGACGTGTGTTTGCGATAAATTAAAATTAATTAATTGAAATGAAGACGGTTTTTTCTAGTGCTTGGCATTTCTATACATCGTAATAAGATATCCAGACTGTTTGTAAATCAACCTGATCATCATCTGCCTAGCTTTTTCCCAACTATGTTGGGGTCAGCTTCCAATCTTACCGGATAAAGCTGAATACCAGTATTTTACATGGAGCGACTGCCTATCTGACCTCCACAACCCAGCTACTGGGTAACACGATACCCCTTGGTAAGATTGGTTGTCAGACTTTCGAGCTTCTGACAACCTGTAACGACTGTCAAAGTTCTACAAACGACAGCCAGGACCAACGGCTTAACGTGCTTTCCAAGGCACGGAGGGGTCTTGGTATGTAAAGATGGTCACCCATCCACGGACCAACCGCGGCAAGCGTAGCTTAACCTGATCGATCGACCCGTGCGGCTGTTTTTACTTAGCCACAAGCCCCTCAGTAAATCAACCTGATAACTTTTGTTATAGTTGCGGCCAACTAAGTGTTAAAAGTCAACGTCGTAGTTGGACACCATTAGATGAAAACCGGCCAAGTGCGTGCTGGACCACGCATAATGAAGGGTTCCGTAGTTGGGAAGTTGGTATGAAATTATCCCAAAAACAAACTTACCATTGTAGTTGAAAAACATTTTCTCCCATACGATATATGCCACAATCAATTCTCCAACTGCAAATGTCGATTATTACTCGTTAACTTGTAAAGCCTACTTAGCCGTGATAGTTTTCCTTTTAATTTCATTATATTAGTACTGAACTGTCCCAGCTACCATGGTATCCCAGAAAAACAGACCCCCGACGCGTCCCGGCTACCAGGGTAGCCCGGACGTTTTACACCAAACAAAGCAATTTCGTGCCGCAGTCGCACTGTACGGCTTTTAAATGATTTTACCAGATGGCGCTGTATTAAATTCCGCTTCTTTAAGTCATGAATTTTTCACATCTCCATAAACCATTTAGCTGGCAGGGTTTCCCCCCCTGGCAGCTAAATGTACTAGCTTTCTAGTACTAAGCGTCTCTGAGCTACAGCAGGGACAGACAGACAGACAGACGGACATGGCGAAACTTAAAGGATTCCTTGTTTACGTCTACGGAAACCTAAAACTGTTATTTTAATTATTTTGGCTTTCTGATGCGAAATTCGGACAAAAACTGACTCCTAGTATTTGCTGTGCACAATATGTTAGTTTATTAACATCATAGGCAAATATACCTTTATATTAGCCCATCAAAGCTTTATGAGGTTTAAAATTAAAAAAAAAATACCTGCTGTTGTAATTAACTGAGAGTGACTGCTTTTTTCTTTTAAATGCAGATTAGTTACAGACTAGTTAGAAATACAAAATAGCCCATTAAATTACATTTAACTCTCATTAAGGTAATTTTTGTTTTTCAGTGTATTTAGTTGAAACTAGCCATAATTGTAATTATCCACTTAAATACCTCAGGAACCAGCCGATCACTGTATTCTGTAAATATCTCATCGTGATAAGTCGGGTGAAGTGAGCTTGAAGTGAACCCAATGCTATTGACAGCTCACTTCACTAAGTTTTCACTGTAGTAGGGATGACACTATAGTCTGAATTTTACTAGTCACAACTTGTGACTAGGGCATGCAATTATCCGCTCATTTTAGTATTCGGATAATTCGGATACTTGGATAACGTTATCCGGATAAATCCGGATGACACGGTTAATTAGGATAACATCAATCATTTATATTCAGTAATCAGTCTTAACGAACCATGGCAAAATTAAAATAATGAAACCTAAGTAGGCAACAAAACAAGTCATAAAATTGCACACATAAGTAACATCTTGTAACAATTTTTATACATTTTAGGTACAAGTTCATTAGTAAAAAAACATAAAATCAGAACTATGAAATAATAAATGACGTCGTCATAATGAGATCAAATCTATACTATAATTCTCTGTCAAAATCTGTAACCTCTACCTTAGTGTTTAAAAGTAATATTTTAATAGGATAACCATATTTTTTGACAAGTGCCTGGACTATCTAAGAACTAAGTTTAAACTTAGTTCTTAAATAGGCCAGGGACTTTAGTTTTTAAATGAAAATAAAATACGTATGGTAAAAATAAAATAAAGTCATACCTACATACATCTAATAACAAAATGAAACAATACATTTTGACTTTTTCAGTATTTGATAATAAGATCTAAGGAGTTCATCAAGCTCAAGCTATCTAATGTCGAGACGTTTAGAGATGGCCTCAATTTATTGCCCAGGTACAGGTAGCCCGTTGACGAAAACGCCCTTTCAGATTCCGCGCTGGTTGGAGGAATGGTCATATGAAAATCATATATTTGACTAAGATGATGGCTTCTTGGACCTCCTCTACCGAAGAGTGCCATTTGTACTCGGCATAGAGTTTCTAAGTCTTCATTTTACTTTAGAATTGCAGTGGATGTTGATGATGTGATTCTTAAGAGATTCCTCAGGATAATTCTGAGGAATCTCTTCTCTCTCTCTCTCTCTCTCTCGTTCTTTGCTGTTGTAAATGTATAAGTGCGACGCCATCATCATCGTCATCATTATTCGTCGTAGTTTCCGTACTAATAGAACTCGTCGGTAAGTATTTTTTAATAGTTGAATCCTGGTACTATATTATAAGAAATTCTGAATACATCACATGACTTTTCTTCATATAATTTTCTAAGGTTGTGCAAGTATTTTAAAGTGCTAACAAGTTGCGTTTTCGGCGTTGAATAACGCGTGATTTTAAAGATTCTACTAGCTGTTGGCTTATTGTACTGTCTCTTTCAGTGAGTTTTGAAATTATAAATTGCAGGGCGGTCTCGGCAGTAAGCAAATTAGCATCCTTCTTGCAGATTGCTTCTACGGTAGCTTTTATAACATTCAAAGAAATAGACAGTTCTTAATATCTCTAATTCAGGGCTAGAAAACTTAGTGTCGTTTTTTAAGTCGATCAGTGTATTCATTATTCCATCTTTCAATCGAATAAACCTTGTTATCATGTCGGCGAGGCTACTCCAGCGAGCTTTACAGAACAAAATGACTTGCTGTCATTGTTCTTGCAAAAGTTCTTGTTGTCATTGTCTAAGTGAGTGTTTTAAACGTGTGGTAAATACCACGCGTTTATTTTTTTTTTTACAGTGCTATAAAATTAAGTAAACAAAGTTAAGTCAAAATATGGAGAATAGAGTAGGACCCAATAGCAATTTGCTCCACAACTGTATTGAGTACAGCTTTCAGTTTTTATTGTATTATTCGTTGGGTTCCTCGTTCCTTCTAAACATAACATCATGCCATGTTTCCCCGAAGAGTTGAGCAATGGTGTACCTATAGTACACCCACATTTCGCCAGGTATGTTAAAGTCCCATGTAATAAGGAGCCAGCCTATTGCCATCAACCGGGCACAAATCTAGACTCGCCCGGAGTCTAGATTTGTGCCCGGTTGATGGCAATAGGCTGGTGGCAATAGGCTGGCCCGGTTGATGGCAATACTACAAAAAAAAATCAGATTAAAAAAAAAACCCAATAACACTTTGCCCGAAATGGGAATCGAACCCAGGACCTCACGCTCAGCAGTAGCGCTTGCTACCACTAGACCCACGTAATTACACACAGACGTAAGCGAAGTAATTTTATAATTATTTAAATACCCATGTTATATAATATCCACTATTTAAGAGGCCTATCGCAAAAATTTAATGGAATAATATTAAATTATATGAAATAATATTAATGTAGTGAGGAAAAATGTACAGGCAATTCTCAGCATTTTTAGTAGTTTTATGGTTTTTTATAGGGATTTTATTTATAGATTATTTCATATTATATTCCATGCATATTTCAAAATTCTGAGGCCACTATGAACTAAACCACTACTGAGATTGTTATTGTATATTTCATTTCGTTTGCTTATGTACGAGTATAGTAGTTCAATCCATGAGCTCGAAAAAGTGCCGTCACGCATCATCATCATCTGCCTAGCCCTTTCCCAACTACGTTGGGGTCGGCTTCCAGTCTTACCGGATGTAGCTGAATATCAGTATTTTACATGGAGCGACTGCCTATCTGACCTCCACAACCCAGTTACTGGGTAACACGATACCCCATTGTAAGACTGGTTGTCAAACTGTTGAGCTTCTGACGACCCCTAACGACTGTCAAAGATCCACGAATAGCAGCCGGGACCAACGGCTTAACGTGCTTTCTGAGGCACGGAGGGGTCTTGGTACGTAAAGATGGTCACCCATCTACGGACCAACCGTGGCAAGCGTAGCTTAACATGATCGATTGACCTTTGCGGCTGTTATTATTTAGCCAAAAGCTCAAAAAGTGCCGCCGTGCATTTTATAAAGAATTTTGACTTTATATAAATAGAGAAGAAAAACTGGAAAAAGGGAGACCGCTTCAAACTATACTAATAACTATTCTCCACCACTTAATAAGTAAAAGTTGTCGAAGTATTTCAGTTTTTCAAAATAAGAACGCTAAAGTTGGCGATACAACGCAAAAATCACGGTCGAAATGCAATCCCCTCCGGCCTCTTAAAAATATCACATGAAAGAACTTGCGACTATGTAAAGCTATAAAATCTATGCATAATCTGATGTTTTTATGATTAGTTTATTAATTAGAGTTTGAGTTTGTTTCGGCCTTTCTTCTCAGAGTAGTCAGATAGGTAACGCCGACCTCATCTAGCTTTATTTAAAAAAATATGATTGACGTGTAAAAGTGTTTGTATAAGTACCTAAACCTACTTACAGAAATAAAAATCATTTATCATTTAGATAATTGACATGTGTTTTCAGAGAAAGAAGTTGTAATTTTAGCAAGGTAGAAGTTACGAATCCTTGTTGTAAAATTTAAAAAAATATTTTAATGTGCGAAAAAACGGGACGGGATTAGCACAAAACAAGAAGAAAAGCATGGAACAACATTAAAAAAAGAATATCATGCAAAACAGATGACCATAAAATTACACAAACCGTATTTATAGCCATTAACCGCCCCAAGTTGAGCGGTTAAAGTTATCGTTATTTGTGACGTCACTTTAAGTATTGTTAAAATGGTGCAACCCGAATTTCGCTTAACCGGAGATTTGACGGATGACGAGGCTTTATTTCATCAGCGGAACGCGATAAACTTAAAAACTACCAAAACGGATTTTCATACGGCTTTCAGCAATGGACGAAATGATTCATGAGGAAGGTTTAAGTATTCATTAAGGTTTTGTGTAATTTGGCTGAAAAATGACGATGGTTGTTGAAGATGTCGGAAAAAAACAAGCCATACTGGGAGCTTTACAGTACGTTTTCGTGGGATCATTTCCAACCTCCACTCGGGCGAAGCCACGGGAAAAAGCTAGTAAGATTATATAACATAACATCACGCATGCCTGTTTTTTCCAAAGGGTTAGGCAATGGTGTATACGTAGTACATACACCCACATTTTACCATTTATGATCCTATTGCCATCAATCGGGCACAAATCCAGACTCTGAGCTGCTACTAAGAAGTTCCTGATGAAAAATCCCAATAAGACTTGGCCCGACCTGAAAATCGAGGCCGGGACCAGCTCAGTAGTCTGTAGCGATTGCAACCACCAGACCAACAGGGCGAAAAAAAAAGTTATGTTATTCTTTTTATGGTTTTTATTTCCCTGTCTTTCAGGATAATCTCAAGATGTCATAATTGGATTTGAGACTGAAGGTAGGTACAGCCAATTGCCAATAAAGCGGTTCGATCCAATAATTCGATTTAACTTGGAATTGATTCTTAGAACTGAATGTATCGTATTCAAGGCGATAAGTTAGCTTATTCATTTTATTGTTCAATGTTTTCGTTATTTTGTTTCAAGGGATGCAGTTCATCGAAAACAAGTAAGATTACATCTCTTATTAGTTCTAAATAAATAGGGCTATTTAATATGTATTGGTATTTTTAGAAGCATTCTAATAACTAGCATACACGGACACACTATCAGAGCACCATGTCAATACAGATTTATATTCGCAATATTGAACACAGTGACATCTCTGCTTTGAGCCTGGAACTAATATGTTCAGATACATACGGTAATCTACACGAGATGGCGTAACAGGTAAGTTTAACGTTGGTTTTCAACTTCGATTGGGAGCTGAGAAATGGTGAATATTGGTGTATTTTATTACAAAGTATAACTTTGTATGTGATTACTTACGACATAAATAATTGTTAATTCTCTAAACAAAGAGAACATAGTAAGTATGCCAGTTTCAGAAACTTTACATCACTCGACCGATTAGTACCTAAATTACATTGTAGGAAGGTGTAAACATATAAACGATGATTATTGAACGATGTAACTTCCTGAACAAACCCATCGTCTTACTTCATATATACCTCATACCTCATATATGTGTCACACTCTGAATATAATTTATATAAATTCCTAGTCCGGGAAAAACCTTCCCATTTTCACAATCAACATCTGAAAATCTTGCAGAAAATAAACCTAAGTAGTTCGAGAATGCAAATCATTACATTAAACTTTCATGTTCTGGTATAGGTAGGTACTTATGTACAGTCAACTATTATACATCCTAACAACAATTTGAATTTGAATGCGCCCTTATTTTGTTGCAGTAAGTAGTGTAAAGAAATAAAACTGCTGCTTCATAAAGTGGTGAGCATATACCTACTTATTAATTATGAATATTAAAAACCAGTCTCAAAAAAAAAAAACAACAGTGCAGTTAAAATATATGTATGGTGGGATTAGTCGCGGAATAGGTAATTTACTTTTAAAAAAAAAAGTTTACAAGAAAACTTACGGAACATCAAAATGTAAAAATTTTGTTACGTATTTGGTTCTGCGGATTCCAATCTGCCTCTAGGTCCGCATTCACTAATTACGTAAAAAAACAAGTCTACTTGAGATGAACCTAAGTTTTTCCGGTATAAATAGACCGACATGAATATAAATACACAGATTTTCTTTAAAAAATAAAAACAATATGTGTGCTAAAGTAAAACAAACAATGCTACAATGTGTGCTACAAGTACTGGTAACTACGATAAACAAATACGATTGTTTAGAATAAGCCACTCCTGACGAACTGCATCCAGTGCCTCGACCAACTGTAGGCGACACGTCGTACAGCAAACTGAACCCTCAAGCGTTGCTCGCTTGTACTCTGCAAGCGTTCTCCGACAATAATTTCTCCTTTGGACTGATCACCGACAGGACGTTTCGTTTTCGAGAGATTCGTCGATAGAATAATAGTCGTCGAAAGTGACGCATATGAAAGGTTCTGTCGGCGAAATGTCCATAGGTGAAACGATCTATCGACGAGTCTCTCAAAAACGAAACGTCCTGTCGGTGATCGGTCCAAAGGAGAAATGAATGTCGGAGAACGGTTGCAGACTCGCTCGCTTGGATAGCCTCATAGGCAACACACCGAGACATACACATCGGTGTCTCCACGTGAACTCCAAGTGATTTGGCTGATAAAATTAACTGCCTGGTCGGTACACGAGTACCGTAGTCGGATAGGCCAAAAGCAGTCTTATACCATCAGACGAAAGAATCTCGCACCAATGGTAACCACACTGCAGTATTCAATAAACAACTGGAAATAGCTATATTAGCTTTTAATTTCACGAGCACTTAATTTCAGTGCACTACAGAATTCAATATACTAGCTTGTAATTTCACGTCGTATAGCAAAAAAAATTGCGACGAATCGTTAATTTAATCTAATCGTTATTTTTCCACGACTTTTTCCATATTTTAATATCCAACATTTAAGAATAAAAATCGTGGACCGGTTTGCGAGCAAAAAGTTACCACCAGGTTTTTATCTGTCGCGCAGTTGACCTATCATTATGTTACAAGATCCGAACACCTCAGTCTTCAGAATTGTCAGATCGAATTTACTATCGAAACATCGAATTTTATTTTCCATGCACTTGGCCGGTTTTTTCGATTAGGTATTAATTAAGTGATTGGTGAATTGTATCTACCATCAGTTGGGCGTGTTTTTTTATAAAGGTGTAGGTATACCTACTATGTAAACTGAAGTTGTACATGTACCTACATATAAAATGTATGCTTTATTGATTATGTTGCAACCAGCCGATCGAGTTTGAAAATCTCGATTAATTTCCAACGTGTTTCGGAGCTTTAGTGCGAACACGAAGCTCTCCGGGTCGGATTATTTTATACATTGCAGCGTTAATCCGGCTTAACTAGTATTTCAGTTTGAAAATTACTAGAATTTTTAATGGTTCCCAATCCCGATGAGTTTTCAGCTAATGGATGATTTATTTCTGTTCTCTATACATGTTTGGATATCAAAATCGATTTTGAGGTACTAAGAAGCCTAAAACGTTACATACATAACTAACGCTAGTGTCAAATGTGGGCTTGTCCTTAACACAACACAATAAAAGTAGCAACCTTTACACAAATAGACAAGATTTGATATTTACTAGGGTGTTTATCAAAAAAGCACAGAATCGCACTTTAACTTTTTGATTTGCCAAAAAGCTGAGACAATGAAGTTGCCAAGTAACATTTGAACTCAAAAGTGTTGTTCTAAAAACATACCTAACTACTCTGAGAACAAAAATATTCAGTGGCAACATAATATCTCTGTCATAATGTACTTTTTAATATTCTACTTGCGCAGCGTCGTAACTTGTATTCTTAGCAAAATTCTTAACAACACAAAAGATTTCAAAAAAAAATTTGAAAACCAAACTTAAGAAATCAATAAATAAGTAGTTACCTAATATCTTTCAGGATATCAGTACGAAAAACAACTAAAACCCATTATTTTACTACGGTACGCCATTTTATTTAAAAGCTTTTCCTGATACTCCCGACAGATGGCGTGACGTGTCGTGTCTGGCAAAGCTTTCACGAGGTCGAAATTACGCAGTTACAGTGCAAAAAGCAATATCTATTCGGTCTCATTGTTAATATGTCTGGATCCCTTTAATTGGTCCGTTTTTAAATAACGTCGCAGGGAGGTTTTTTTGTAAAGAACAAGTGAAAGACTAAAATTTATGTTTTAGGATTAATTTTTTTAACTTGTTTATCTTTCTTTTTAGTTGATAAGTAAAAATTACACATGAAATTTACAGTTAGTGACTGAATGTAATATTTTTTTGAGTGATTTTTTTTTTATGAAAACTAATAATTTCTTATTTCCGACCCACCAACTAGCCACTAATTAATTCTCTATGAACTTAGGGCCTAGACAAAAAATGATCTTTCTACCAGAGATACTTACCTAACAACGATAACACAACATCACGCCTTGTTTCCCCGAAGGGGTTGGGCAGAGGTGTACCTATAGTACAGCCACATTTCGCCAGTTATGTTTGCCTAACAAATGTAAGAGTAAAAAACCGGCCAAGTGCGTGTCGGACCACGTATCTTACGATACCACACTACGGGATAAACGAGAAAATGTGTCCGAGATTATATTTTAGCACTTTGTCGGCGTGATTAATGTGTATACCTATGCTAAATTACAGCTTTCTAGTACTATGCTTCTCTTAGCTACAGTGGAGACAGACAGACAGACAGACGGACATGGCGAAACTAAAAGGGTTCCTTGTTTACGACGGAACCCTAAAAAATGTACAGGACTAACATAAGCTACCGAAGAGCTTATGTCAATCCTGTTAAAAGTCGTAGAAAACCGAAACGCTTTGAAAGTGATTGTGAAAGTGAGTGAGATTGTGTGAGTGTGAAAGTGAGCCATTGTTCTAAGCCATTTTATCGCTGCCTTCTCTGCTGTTCTCCAATCTTTAAAAATATAGAACAAAATCGCTTCTTGTGTCTGTTAAGTGCTTCTTTTTAGAAAGAAGCTGTCAACATTATATAGTTTACAAAAAAACACATCACGCATGCCTGTATTCCAACCTGTTAAGCCCCGCGAGACACCGATTCGGAGTCAAACAATAGAAAATCAATTGTGTCTCATTAGTTGTCCTTGAGCAATTAAGGGTTAGACAACGGTGTCCCATGTACCTATAGAAGGTACATCCACATTACACCAGTTTTGTTTAAGTCCCATGTATTTAGGTGGATTTTTCTAATGCAAAGTGAAGTGCTAATAACATTGTTTAAAAAGCTATACAGGTTGAAATTGAAAACTTGCGACAAACTGAAATGGGACATTGTATACATCATTATTAACAACTTTTACTAAGGGACCAAAGCTGTAATCCCAAAAAAAAAATCTGCTTTTCCTACATTTTGATGAGGTATTGCGAACATAAATGTAGGGGACAGCAGTTTTTTTTTTGGGATTGTAGCTTTGGTCCCTTAGTAAAAGTTGTTCATAATGATGAGTACAATCTCCCATTTCGATTTGTCGCATGTTTTCAATGTCACCCTGTATTTATAAATACAAGTTTTGTTTTATACTTTATTTGTAGGTATATGTTGATTTGTAAGATTGTGGGGTGTTGTCTATGCGTCCATTGTAACCCGAAATAAATGTTTTACAGTTATTATTGTAAGTATATCTTATTTTAATTTTTTTTACTGCCTTGTTGGTCTAATCGTTGCAAGCGCTACTGCTGAGCATGAGGTCCTGGGTTCGATTCCCAGGTCGGGCAAAGTGTTATTGAGTTTTTCTATCTAGAATTTCTCAGTAGCAGCCCGGAGTCTGGATTTGTGCCCGGTTGATGGCAATAGGCTCGCCCCCTATTACACGGGACTTAAACATAACTGGCGAAATGTGGGTTTACTACAGGTACATCTCGGCCCAACCCTTCGGCAAGCCCAACAAGGCGTGATGTTATGTGTATGTGTGTTCTGTTATATTTTTAAAAACACCAGTTATTTACTTGAACTTATCACATTCAAGTACGCACATAGGAAACTTCAATGACGCATCAGTAGATTGCACAGGTGCTAAGCCATGGTTTGGTTTAAGATAATAATAATGTGGGTATTCACAAGAATCACTTTTAAGGAGCTTTGGTCAGTAAAACCAGCGAATTATCAGTAAGGACACAACAGTTCAAAGGGAACGTCTAGTCGCTACAAGGAAAAGGGGTTAAAAGAGTAACGGTGCCGGTAACGGTGCAGTTTCTTGCCCATTCTTTCCCATACGAAACTATATTTTGGAAGGGGCAACTAGAATCAATTCTATTTTTTTGTAAATTTTGACGTTCAAAAGTGCCTTTTATGTGCCTTTTTGAAATAAATAATTTGACTTTGACTTTGAGGGGATAGAGCGGGACTCTTTTGAGGCGCTACCATTGAGTTGTGCGCTACATTTAATACAAAGACAAACAGGTATATTGGAAAATAATTAACTTACTACTTAAATGTAACAATAAAATAAAGTTATTTCATTTGTTTTGTAGCTTTGATTATAACTATTATTCTTCTGACTGTTTCAGAAGCAATACCTACTTTTATGTAAAGCTAGAGCTTTACCTGAAACTGTTCACATTTTTTTTTTTGTGAACTCTATGTAAATTTATCTTTGTTATTATAAATCTGCAAGTGATATTCGCAATCTCTGATTACGATACCATCGTGCTTGGCCTGATAGTGAGTGATCGTAGTGATACGTTGATAAAATTAACATAACATTAACAATATATTGTTTAATCCATTATTCATTTATTTATTTATATATACTTTATTGTACACCACAAAAATACATGACAAAAAATAAAACAAACACTACAAAATATACAATGGGCGGCCTTATCGCTTTCTGCGATCTCTTCCAGGCAACCATGGGATGGACAGTGATTTGCGTGGACATAAAGTGGGGCTGTCGTTGGTGTAAAAAAATAAATAAATACAATATACTAAAATTGATACACAGATATATATATATCCTAAATAATATATATATAAATACATACATTGTGCTTGTTCTGACACTGGCAACGTTGATTTACGAAATGATATCGTGATGCATCTCATCATCTTTTGGTCCGTGGATGGGTGACCATCTTTAGGTACATACCAAGATCCCTCCGTGCCTCGGAAAGCATGTTAAGCCGGTCCCGGCTGTCCAAAGATCTTTGACAGTCGTTACGAGTCGTCAGAAGCTCGAATGTCTGACAACCAGTCTTACGAAGGGGTATCGTTTTAACCATTAACTGGGTTGTGGAGGTCAGATAGGCAGTCGCTCCATGTAAAATACTGGGTATCCAGTAAGACTGTAAGCCGACCCCAACATAGTTGGGAAAAGGCTAGGTAGATGATGATAATGATCGTGGTGCATATTAAAGAATCGCAATCGCAAAAATTCGCAGTTACAGAAACTACGTGCTTCTAAATACAATATTAACAAACTTCTTAATATTCAATGGTAATGATGGATGTCTATGAGGAAACTATCTGGTGTTTTCGAAATAGAAGTTATATGGTCCCTAATAGAATTAAAGGGCCATTCATATCCACCTCAAGGGTCAAAGTGACTGGCTAGAGAGGCGCCACGGCGTCCTCACCTTCCGCCTGACGCAGCTCCTCACCGGACATGGCAGCTTCAGGAGGTTC
This sequence comes from Atethmia centrago, assembly GCA_905333075.3. Classification (NCBI taxonomy): domain Eukaryota; kingdom Metazoa; phylum Arthropoda; class Insecta; order Lepidoptera; family Noctuidae; genus Atethmia; species Atethmia centrago. The sequence continues at coordinate 10,483,717 of HG995386.1, read as the reverse complement.
CTGTGTCGGATAAGGCGGGAGGCAACGCCCAGGTGTCACCATTGTGTGGATCGCCCGGAGGACACGGTGGAGGTCTGCCCGGCTTGGGCAGAGCACCGCCGTGTCCTCATGGAGGCGATCGGCGGCAGAGATTTCTCGCGTCCGGCCCTGGTTCAGGCCATGGTACGGAGCGAGAGGGCATGGGCAGCCGTCACCTCCTTCTGCGAAGCAGTAATGCTCGCGAAGGAGGAGGCGGGGCGGTTGAGGGAAAGGCAAATTTCGCGCCATCTCGCCCCCGCAACAAAGGCAACGGAAGGAATACGAGTAAGACTCTGACACACCCTCCCGCTCCGACCAGAGCGGGAGAAGTTATTTGATAATTTTCAAAAGGTCAAAGTGACAAACATGAAACATTTAAATTACGTAACCTTTAATTTGTTAATAAATGTTTAATTTATTAGAGTAATATTTAATATAATATATTCTTATATATATTATGGTATAATAAATGTATATAAAAACCACTAGATTGTCAACACAATTCAGGAAAATAATCAAAAAGCTTTTCTTACATTATCACTTTTGAAGTAAGAAAACTCATTATAATCATAATCAGCCTATAATGTTCCCACTGCTGGGACACAGGCCTCCTCTCTGTGAGAGGGAGTGGGTCTTAATCCACCACACGGGTCTGCGGATGTCACATGTCTTCAAAATTTTGGTTCACGGACATGCCGGTTTCCTCACGATGTTTTCCTTCACCGTTTTGAGAGCAGTGGTGATGAAATAACTTACATAACGTAAAGTGCCTGCTTGGGTTCGAATCCACGACCTAAAACTGATGTCACCAAATCATAATCAGCCAGTCTACTTAGTAAAAATATCTGCATAAAACCTTAGGTGAAGTGACTGCCATTCTACCTGATGCTAGGGATCGACACTCTAAACAGCTCACTTCAAGCTCACTTTATTTAAATATTCATGGTGAGATTTTTACAGAACTTGTCTTTAGTTACTAAACCAAGCTCTTTCTTTTACCTCCTACATGTTAGGACATATTAGCTCGGGGCCTTACTACAATAACAAGACAGACACGGCAACTATGAGGCCGTAACTGGCAGAATGAAGGATCACCGGAGTCACGTACGCAATCTTACTGAGATGGATGCGTCGTCTGCGCTGCGATTATGTCAGGAATGCCTTGTGATCTATGTGTCCTTGCTAAGGTGGGTATGTGTAAGGGGATTTGAGGACTTGTCCGGTTTTTGAGAGAGAATGTTTTAGAATTGTATTGGCTCTAAGGTATGGACTGTAAAGATTAATCCAGTCAAAAATATTACGTGTAAAAAATACAAGTCTCACAACGCAGTTCTTCTACCGCAAAAATTTATGTGTTCTAATTTAATTGGTCAAGCACAGCTAATGAGGCACAATTGATTTTCTATTGTTTGACTCCGAATCGGTGTCGCGCGGGGCTTAACAGGTTAAAACCAAGTCGGTTAATTTATTTGCAGTACCTATCTATGGGAGCATCTATCCAAGAACGTTGTCATATATTGCTACCAAATTAGTTAACTAACTACATTTTATATTGACCGTGTCAATATATGGCATCTTTATTTCTTTAATAAATATAATGACAATCGCACCGCAACAGAATCACATAAGAATAATCAACTATTTTAAATAGTCTTAATTGAACATAGCGTTAGCGGATCAAAATTATATACATAATTTTTTGTTGTATGTCATTGATTTTGTTGTATGTAGATTCTATTACCGAGTGCGATCGTCAAACAGAAAGAAGCAGATTTAATATCTTCTACTTCAACTTTTGGCCGTTGAAGTGCATCATACAAAAACTACAATATTATGGAAAATCATAATATCATACACGTATGTTCCCTCTTTGAGGAGTGGCTAGAGAGGCGCCACGGCATCCTCACCTTCCGCCTGATTCAGGGCCTCACGGGACACGGCAGCTTCAGGAGGTTCCTGATCGGCGGCAGAGATCTCAAAGGAAATTCCCGGGTGTCACCACTGTGTGGATCGCCCGAAGGACACGGTGGAGCATACGGTGGAGGTCTGCCCGGCTTGGGAAGAGCACCGCCATGTCCTCGTGGAGACGATTGGCGGTGGAGATCTCTCGCGTCCGGCCCTGGTCCAGGCCATGGTACGGAGCGAGAGACATGGGCAGCCGTCACCTCCTTCTGCGAAGCAGTAATGCTCGCGAAGGAGGAGGCGGGATGGTTGAGGGAAAGGCAAATTTCGCGCCCTCTCGCTCGTAGCCTCTGCAGGAGACGCCCTGGGCGTCGAGAGTCCCGGGCAGATTTCCGGCCACCGTAGGCGTGGGCTTGCGGACGATGAGCAATGGGTAGCTCGCCGTCCGATAAGGACCAGGGCCGGGTCGACGGCGCGTTGTGTTCCACGCGTGCCTCAAAGAGATGTCAGCACAAGTGTAGGGGTCCGCTAGGGCCGATGCCTGCCGGGTCGCGAGAACGGAAGGAACACGGGTAGGCTTTAGACAATAAGAGTCTGACACACCCTCTTGATCCGCTCAGTTATTTCATAATTTTTATCCAAAAAAAAAAGGTTGTCATAGATATTCCTGTAACCACAGACAAAATCCAACGCTTTTATTGCGCTGTCCAGTGCACACGTGTGTTTTAATGACCACGTTTGGAATGAACTTTAAAGCCGTCGATAATGAGCTGCTATGTACTCGTACATACATTATACTACCCTTTCATAAACTCCTCTTTGTTCTGTTACAAATTGAAGCCAAAATTCATTTAAAAAACTTGCTAACTACTATCTTGTCCAAATTTCAATAATTCTTACAAAATTCCCATAGGAAATGCACTTTCAGTGTTCCCGAATTTTCCAATTTTCCCGGCAACTTTTCATTGTTTTCTTTTCGTACGAACCTGATTCAGACTATTACGAGCATTTTAAAACAAGAAATAGCCAAATCCTGCCAAGTCCAGCCGTTCTCAAGTAATGCGCTTAACAACGAACACCGTTTCATTTCATCTGGAAATAAAAGATTTCATTTTATTTATTTTTTCATTTTATTTCATTTTTTTATTTCATTTCTTTTTTAGGGGTCCGTAGTCAACAAAGGAACAAGTAACCCTTATATTTTGGCCATGTCCCTCTGTCTGTCTGTATGTCCGCGGCTTAGCTCAGAGACCCTTAGCACTAGAAAGCTGTAATTTGTCATTGGTATACATATTAATTACGCCGACAAAGTGGTAAAATCGAATCTTAAAAAATGTTTTTTCAGTGTACCGATTTTATACGTGAAGTGGGGATGATTTCTTTTTTCTTGTCTATCCCATCGTGTGGGATATTGTTGGAAAGGTCGTTTGAAAATATTGCGAGTTGAAATTAAAAAAAAAATTGTAAGCAACAAGTACGTAGATATGAGTTATTCAACACAGTTAATTACGCTAATTATTGTTTTTTTCTTCACGGAATTTAATAAAGTCAAAAATATGTTTACCGTGAAATGAACTTCATTACAAAATGTAACGTTACATTTTAAAGTCTAAATATTGTTCAGGAAAACCATAATTCTATTTAGGGATCCGTTTATAAAATAATAAGCTTTAAAGTGCTAATTTTTGTTAGAGTCAAGTGTCCCGCTTGCCGGTTAAATTGTTGTTTTTGGATATGTTAAAAAAACACGGCTATAGCATATAATTATAACGAAGTTAAAAGAAAAACTATCAACTTTAGAAGTTAACGAGTAATAATCGACCAATTTACATTTGCAGTTAGAATGATTTTTTTTTTGGATGGAATATCATCAAATAACTTCTCCCGCTCTGGGCGGAGCGGGAGGGTGTGTCAGACTCTTACTGACTAAAACCCACCCGTATTCCTTCCTGTTGCCTGTGTTGTCAGGGGCCTCGGTGACCCATTAGTACCTTCCCGCGACAGTACCTTTCCGCGACGAATTAGAATATATGGGAGAATAATGTTCTTCAACTACAATGTTAGTTTTGTTCTTGGGATAAATTCATCCCAACTACAGAACGTTTGATTCTGCGTGGTCTGACACGCACTTGGCCGGTTTATATTATATAGATATCGTGGGCTTTCTGTCAAAGACCCCCGTTTGTTCAAAAGTACATTCCTCGTTTTAAGCCACGATCAATACTCTGCCCGCAGTTATATTCACTACAACACTATTATGAATATTAATCCCACGTTTTCAGCGAAAATTTTAATTTACATTTTCATGAATCAGACACCGTGTGTTTTACTCAAAAATATATCATCATTATATTATGTTATGTATTATTTTATGTTTGTATGTATTTGTTGTATATATGTGAAGGGTACACCACAGACTACCTGCAGTATTGTCTCTCCTATCCCCCCTAATCCATCGAAAGGTTGTCTTTAAAAGATCGCTTTTAGCGATAAGACCGCCCATTGTGTCACCCTATGTAAAATTTCTACATTTATAGCTGTAATTTTTATGGTGTACATAATAAAGAGTATTCTATCTATCTATCTATCTATCTATCTATCCATTATTTCCTAAAAGGCCTTATTGTGTTCATTTCAGCTGAAATTATCATGCATTTGACGTTTATATACTTCATGTTACATAACTGAAAATAGTTCCTTTTAAACTACCAATGTGGACTACCTACGCATCGGATTCATCTCCACAAGCACTAAATTTTCAAACATAACTCTAAACAATAGAGTTTATTTTACTTTGTTCTCCAGCTAGACTGATTGCACATAACTACGTGTACATTTTGTAATGAAATTCTTTAAGTTCATTTCACGGTAAACATATTTTTGTCTTTATTAAATTCCGTGAAGAAAAAACAATTAGCGTAATTAACTGTGTTGAATAACTCATATCTACATACTTGTCGCTCACAAAGAATTCAAAGGAAGTACGGGACGAGGTTTTTTCTTTGCAATTTAATTAACCTTCCACGTTTTTTATTTCTGTCCGGTCTAACCGTTGGCAAGATAAAAGGGAAGCTTTGTTTGTTAGAAAGCAAAAAACTTCTCTTTTCATATTAGAGAACCTTTTTGTGGCATGGCTTATTACGTAACAAAAAAGACAATGCAACAATCAGATCACCAGCCCAAACGGTATAATATTGATTTACAGTCGAAATTAAATGAAAAAGAAAAACGACAATTTTTTTATATAGAGTTTATAATTTAGGTCAATAATATAAAAAAAAAACCGGTGTAGTGTGTGTCGGACCACGATGAAGGGTTCCGTAGTTGGGATGAATTTATCCCAAAAACCAACTTAACATTGTAGTTGAAAAACATGTTCTCACATACATCGATACAGGTATATCGGTCATCGTCACGGTCAATTCTCCAACTGCAAATGTACGTTAGTCGACTATTACTTGTTAACTTGTAAAGCCAGTTAGCAGTGATAGTTTTCCTTTAAACTTCGTTACACAATAGTAGTTTTTGTTTAACCTAAACCCGAAAAGGGGTCATTGTACTCATGATTTTGAACCACTTTTTCTATGGGACCAACCTTGAAATCGCGAAAAAAAAAATCAGCTGTTCCATACATTTTGTCGATTTAAGTGAACACAAATATATAGAACAGCAGATTTTTTTTATGCGACTAAAGGTTGGTCCCATAGAAAAAGTTGTTCAAAATGATGAGTACAATGACCCCTTTTCGGGTTAAGGTTAAACAAAAACTAATGTTGTATATAGTACTGGCGTGGTTTTTTTCATCTATCCTAAAATCAACCATTTTGCTGGCAGGGGAGACACTTGACTCTAACAAAAAATAAGCACTTTAAAGCTTAATATGTTGACTACGGAACCCTAAATTACAATAGATCCGATGCTGATGACTCAAAAGTGCATTTCTCACAGTTTCACGTAACAAGCATTCCTGTGACTTCGGACTTCGGAGCTTATTGCGATCACGTTTTACGACACTACGTCATTCAGTGTAACACATCACAATGTATCGCTCTCTCTTTTCTCCTGCTGTAGCCGGTCAAATCACTCACGTTGCTCGGCGTAGCGGTTACGCCTTCGTAGCATGACAGATCATCTGCTACGAAAATTCGTAGCGGAGTTGGTTAAATAAAATGTGAACATTTTATTTACTTTAATTTTAAAGGGCTTCGTTGAGAGAACAATAATGCTTGTATTATCATTACTAATTTGTGTGGTACAGTAACATTTTGTAAGTACATATTTGATATTGGTTCGTGGCTAAATAATAACAGCCGCACGTGTCGATCGAAGGTTAAGCTACGTTTGCCGCGGTCGGTTCGTGGATGGGAGACCATCCATTCCCTATCGAGACCCCTCCGTGCCTCGGTAATCACGGTAAGCAGTTGGTCCCGGCTGTCATTCGTAGATCTTTGAGAGTCATTACGAGTCGTCGGAAACCCGAAAGTCTGACAGGCAGTCTTTCCAAGGCAAGGTAAGCAGTTGGTCCCGGCTGTCATTCGTAGATCTTTGAGAGTCATTACGAGTCGTCAGAAACCCGAAAGTCTGACAGGCAGTCTTTCCAAGGGGTATCGTATTACCCAGTAACTGGGTTGCGGAGGTCAGATAGTAAGAAAATGAAAAAATATTTATTCTGCACAGACAAAACGCACATTACAAAAAAAAAAATACATAAACTACAAAGAAGCCAAAAGCCTCGTATTCAAGCCATAAAAGTTTGACAATCTTGTCCATTGCTTGATGTCAGGGTAAGGGACCAAAGACAATTTACGTTACGTAATAATTACTCTATGTTGCAACACTGGCAAATGACAACAAAAAGACAACAAACAAACAATCAACACGATTTAAAATTTTATAGGATTGTAATGACAACGATGAACGATGAAACTCTTCTGCAAAAGGATATTGACAGGCTCTGTGTGTGGTGTGAGAATAACAGCATAGAAGTTAATGTTTAATACTAAATTTTCTCGTAAAAAACATAAACTTAATTCTGCGTACATAATAAAGAACCAAATATTAAGCAAACTGTCTGAAGTTAGAGATCTGGGCATCATTATCGACGCCGAAATGAAATATCAAACACACACAGAAGCCATAATTAATAAAAGAAATATAATGCTAGCATTTTTAAACCGTAACACAAGACAATTCAATAATTAGACAGCACTGAAAAATTTGTTTTCTGCTCGCTTTTCAGTTTGTAGTCATATAGAATACTGTTCCATCGTCTGGTACCCAGTATATAATATCCACATTCAAAGAGTTCAAATGAAAAATATAAAAATACTCTCTTATAAACCTGGTATAATGAATACAGTTAAAAACTATGAAGATAGACTGAATTACTTCAAAATCTTTACACTGGCATCGAGATTTTGCAGGTCTAATTTGCTTATTCAAAATATTAAAACAAGGCGTGGATTGCTCACAGCTTCTATCACCAATAAATATTAATACGTCCCGGTCATCAGCTAGAGTTCATAATTATAAGCCTTTTGCTCCTGGTGGCCGCAAAACCAAGTACGGGAGTAATGCGGAGAGCATTACTTTTCATTTCTGTGACAAGCACAATTAGTATCACCCACAGATGTGAATAAAGTATTAAGGGGCCGTGCACGAAATCGAATGATTTGGATCAAGTTGACTTTTTGTGAGAAAGAGAAAAATAATTTGAACAAAATTGTTTGTGATTTACAAAGTCGGGTCCTTAGTTTTGCATGTGGCTTTTTTTTTTGAGTGGGAAATCATCAAATCCCGCTCTGGGCGGAGCGGGAGGGTGTGTCAGACTCTTACTGACTAAAACCCACCCGTATTCCTTCCGTTGCCTGTGTTGCCAGGGGCCTCGGTGATCCTATAGTACCTTCCCGCGACCCCGGCGGAGGTTTTATAGGCTGCGACCCTAAGGAGACGAGCAAAAGAAAAAAAGTCCGAAATAACGTTAAGCGGAAACGTAGTAATAGCGCGGGCGGGCGACGCGATGCGACGCAGTGGATCGAGGGCGTTTTATAAAAAAGTGTCTGTTATTTTAGTTTATAGTGTATCCGACTCCCACGCAAACGAAGTCCGAAGTCTGGGCCGAAGCTAGTTACAACATCATCATCTGCCTATCCTTTTCCCAACTATGTTGGAGTCGGCTTCCATTCTTACCGGATGCAGCCAGCAATACCAGTATTTTACATGGAGCGACCGCCTATCTGACCTCCACAACTCATTTACTGGGTAACACGATACGCCCTTGACAGACTTTCTTCTGACGATAAGTTACAACTGTCAAAGATCTACAGATAACAGCCGGGACCAACGGCTTAACGTGCTTTCCGAGGCATGGAGGGGTTTTGTTATGTAAAGATGGTCACCCATCCACGGACCAACTGCGGCAAGCGTACCTTCACCAGATCGATCGACCCGTGCGGCTTTTATTTCTTAGTCACAAGACCCTCGAAGCTAGTTAGAATATAAAAGTAATTTACATAATCAGCCTATAATGTTCCCACTGCTGTGACACAGGCCTCCGCTCAGTGAGAGGGAGTGGGCCGTAATCCACCACGCGGGCCCAGTGCGGGTTGGTAGATGTCACATGTCTTCGAATTTTTGGTTCTAGGACATGCCGGTTTCCTCACGATGTTTTCCTTCACCGTTTTGAGTAGTGGCGACGAAATAATTTACACATAGTAAAGCGCCTGTCTGGGTTAGAACCTGCGACCTACAACACGTAAGTCGCGACCGTTAAAAAAAAAAAAAAGTAGAAAGTAATTTAATCCTATATAATTATCGAATTGTCTGTATGCGTTTTCCTTTACGTAGTTTAACCTTACAGAACATTATTAAAATGAGTTTCATCTTTCGTCGAAAAAACACTAAGTTACGGTATTCGCTCCATTGTTTTCATTAGCGGTAGTCTGACTCACGATAAGCAGAAATCGGATATTCGGATGCATATTTACCTAAAGTTTGTTAATTTTTTTAGCTATGAAAGTATGGAAGCGGCTTCTTAAAAATCTTTTTTTTTTAACAGAGGCCACGAACAACGGGAATGCATAACTAGTCCGGTGTATAGTATGGAAGCGACTTCTAAAAAAATATTTATTAAAAAAATACCCGGCATAATTGGATTGCATGTTTATTTAAAATAATGTTACTACCTACTTTACATCATAATATTAAGTAGGTACATATGCATCCAATTACATATGTAGTCAGAAAAAAACATAAAATTTGTCGATTCGGGAATGGCGGGCGGGATTTTTACGATCGATATAAAAGTGCATTCCATATAAGCTAAAATTTGATAGTCAGTTAATATAAATTCGATTCTATAATCATAAACCTAAATTTGTATTCCCAGAGCCGCGGGATTTTGCGATACAAAAGCGCATTCCATATTAGCCAACATCTCAACTTTAGGTGAATATGCATCCGAATATCCGATCTCTACTGATGAGTGAACTTACTCAATTTTTTTTTTTACTAAATTAATTAGAAACATTGTTGTAATTAATTGATTAATTTGTGCCCGGTTGTTAGCAATAGGCCCGCTCCCTATTACATGGGACTTAAACATTACTGGCGAAATGTGGGTACTACAGGTACCCCATCCACCCAACCCATCGCAGAAACAAGGCGTGATGTTATGTATATGGTAATTACAAACATACATAGGTACATAAAATCTCGCCTTCTTCTCATGTGGGTTAGAAGTGGCAGAAACTACAGAACGCCACCTGCTACGATCCTTACATACTCCTTTTGCTTCGTTTACGTTCATACATCTCGCACGCGGGTTGCGAGTACTACGCACCTGACCTTTCTGAAGAACGTCACCAATGAGGTCATTATGTGTCCTTCTACGGCATCCCTTCGTTTCCATTCACGTCTGCCTTGTAAATATCTTTAATTAGAACCGTTTATTATTAAAGTTACAACAGACCTATGCTTAAATTATATTAAGAGCATGAAATTAACATGTATCTGCCCGGTTTGTTGTCCCAAAATAAACTCGCGTAGGCGTGCACTTCTATGTCCACATTAATAGCTTTTGGATCAATAACAGATGGTACAATAATTTGATGATTATGAACTGATGCTGCCATCTTAATTGACATGGGTTGTAGTTTTGAAATACATACATAAACTTACGCCTTCTTCTCATGGGGGTAGGCAGAAACTATAGAACGCCACCTGTTACGCTCCTTACATACTCCTTTTGCTTCGTTTACATCTGGTCATACACGCACGCCGGTTGCGAGTACTACGCACCTGACCTTTTTTTAAGAACATTACCAATGAGGTCACTATATGTCTACCTGGGGCGTCCCCTCCCGGAGTTTCCACTCACATCTGCCTTGTAAATACCTTTTGTTAGTCGCCGTTCATTCATCCTCTCAACATGACCAAGCCATCTAAAGGAGTCTACACACCAAACCCGCCGACCCGCCGACACTAGGTGTCGGCGACTTTGCTTCAAGAATCATGTCGGCGACTCGTACCCGCGCGTGCAAGTCGGCGGCATGGCCGGCGACTTGCGTACGCGCACGCTCAGTTGCCCGCCGACACTCCAGCTTGGTCTAACCCAACACTGTCGTTTTCTCTTCAGGGACCCAGCTAAAATTATTCCACATGCTGCTATTATTAGATCAGCATCAGTATCCATGTTTATTGTAGGCTGCAATATTCGAGAAAAACAACACGTCACGTTCGTACACACTGCAATCACTAACTAAAAAAGTTGTACTGATTTCTTGCCGCCGACTAACTCACCGACACAGCCCCATGACACATGTTGGCGGGTCGGCGGGTTTGGTGTGTAGACTCCTTAAGGACACTCTTTTAAATTTTTGTCACTATATCTTCTTTTAAACCGCACCGTTGCCTTATCTCATCATTTTTCAGCCTATCTTTTATAGTTACACCACACAAGCTTTGCAAGAACCGCATTTCCACAGCATTTACTCTTCTTTCATGCTTCTTCAAACAAATAATTGTTCTCTCTTAATGAAAGATCTCTCTTTCTCAAGACTTACTTATTCTTTATTCTTGGTCTGTCTGTCTGCTATCTTTTCATGCCTTAAAAGCTGAACGGACTTTGATTTTGCACACGTATAGACTATGACCCAAGTTAAGACATAGCATACTTTTGTCTCGACACTTAGTACATTCCCAAAATTCCGAGAGATAATTTCCGACCTAAACGCGGGCGAAGCCGCGGGCAAAAGCGAGTTTTAAATAAGCTTCGAAGTCATATTTAATAAGTCATTATAGTAATTAATATAATGTAGGACGAAGCCTTTTTTCTACTCCAAAATTATTGAATAACCCAACTAGAATATTTGTAAAACATTCAACTCTACATTTTCACGAATCGTCTCATTTATCTTGTTGGGCATCGATGAAATCGTATAGGAGGTACTGGCTTTTATCTCACATTTGAAAATGTCCGTCCAATCCTTTTGTCAATCACAAAGGTTTCATTATTTCAGCGATTCTGTAAGGGAACTGTAGGTGCAGTTTGGATTCACATGGAATTTATCGCTTCACAGAAATTTAAGCAATTTTATCCGTGGAAGAGTCTTGAAAATGGTTATTAGACTTTTCATTTTGGAATGAGAGTCATAGTTGATAAATAATTTAAAAACCGAGACTGACAAGTGACAATAGGCTCGCCCGATATTACATGGGACCTAAATACCACCGGCGAAATGTCGGTGTACTACTGGTACACCTCTGCCTAACCCATCGGGTATTACAAGCGTGATGTAATGTTGCGTAGACTGACGAGTTATCTTTTGTTAGACATATGCTTTGTTAAGATTACAAAAAAAAACTTTTAGGATATTGTTTATCGTATCGGCCTCAAGACGCTGACAACACCTAAACCGCGGTCACTGTCAGATTGCATAGAAAAGAAAGAAGCGCGATGACACAACGTTTGTAATTTATTGAAAAATATGAAGCAATTATCTATTTACTCAAAATTGAGTTGAGTAATCGAATATAAAAAACAACCAAGTTCTGCATTCAAATAAGACGTTCTTGTTATTAATTGAATACCTATCGTATGTTGATATTTAATGCAGATATTTTGGATTAGAACTCAAGGTAAGAGGTTAGCTTAACGTTAGTTTGTATCGAGATCTTTTATTAAAACGTGTTAAGGTAACAACCAAGTTCTGGGAAATATGTTCAAAATTAACATATTTTTTTTTCCGCTACCACAAACTATACAGATTTGGCAATTTGTTTTCTTAAGAGAAGCCTATTTTGGTCAATTGGGTCTTGTCAGCGTCTTAAATAAGAAGTATTAATTATTACTAAGCATCAATGTGATGTCTCTTCTTGAGCCGACTGGCATTGTCAGAGATGACGGCAAAAGATCCTATGGTGTGTGTTGACGAGAAGCCTATTTTAGTCAATTGGGTCTTGTCAGCGCCTTAATGCAATGCTGATCTTACAAAAAGTTCCAGAGGGCTCTTATAAGTAAACGCTTTTAAACTCAAACTCGAAACATTTATTTCAAATAAATCAATTACAGGCACTTTTGAATTGTCAAGGGGTCGGTCAGTCAAAAAGATGAAGCTATTTGCCAATTCCAAAGCTACTAGTAGGTACCTATGGAGAAGAACAGGCAAAAAACTCCACGGACACTCTTTTAAATCATCATGTCGACGGTTAAAAGGTAATACGGCATAAGCGACATACTTAAAAACAGAGATTAAGTAGGATGGCATTCATAACTCATTTTCGACCAAAATGTCGCTTATACCTTATTACCTTTTAACCTTCGATGTGGTTACAAAATATTGTGTACATAATTCATTTTGAAATTATACATGTGAGAACGATGTCAAACGTCAATAGCGTCCGTAATAAAAAAAATAACAAAAATAAACAATTTAAAAATTAAATTAAATTCAAATAAGCCGTGGCAGCTAAGAGATGACCAGTCTTTACTGACAAAAAGCTTGAAAAGCTATTTGAAACATATAAAAACCTACAAAAACACAAATTTTTGAACAAAACGAGTGTCCAAAACAAGTGACCGTCGGTAAAATAAGAATCGATCTTTAGAAATTATGCATGTAAGTAGATGCATAATTAAAAGTAGAAAAAATAAATTTGAATTCAACATTATTAAGAAATCTCTGCCCCAACGTGCAAAAGAAAAATAACTAGAAAATCTCCTCAGTAAGCCTTGCAAAGTTCTGAAACCTTACTAATACAAAATTTCTCGACAACTGCGTAGCCCGAGCTATGAAGACATTCTAGGAATACCGTCTAACTTTTAATAGAGATTTCCTGTGAACGTAATTTGACGAGCTCCTAAGAGGATTGCCGTTTACCTAGAAGCGTGATCACTGAACACTTTAATTAGTATCAATTTCTTGTTACTAATTAAAGTGTTCAATGATCACGCTTCTAAATAAACGGCAATCCTTTTAAGAGCTCGTCAAAATACGTCAAATTACGCTATGAAGGTCTACTTTTATGACTTCTTGTTATGTACTTAATTTTTATTAGCTGTTACTACTTATACAACAGTGGTGGCCTAGTGGTAACGGCCGCGACTTACGAGTTTTAGGTCATAGATTCAAACCCGGAAAGACTGGCGCTTTACTTTGTGTAAATTATTTAATCACCACTGCTCTCAAAGGAAGGAACATATTGAGGAAACCAAAAAAAAATCGAAGACATGTGACAACTTCCAACCCGCACTGGGCCCGCGTGGTGGATTATGGCCCACTCCCTCTCACAGAGAGGAGGCCTGTGTCCCAGCAGTTGGAATATTATATGCCGATTATGCTTACTTATACACCCACTAGTAAGGTCAAATTACATTGACTGACGAAACCTCTCAGACGTGATGATCTATTTAAAACAATTACCTAAACTCGTAATTTCAAGTAATTACACTACACAGCGCCTGTTTATCCAATCAGCGGTAGTTCTGTGTAGTTAAGATATATATATATATATATATTTTTTTTTGTTTAATCATCGTAATATAGGTTTGTGAAATTTCGCCTGTTCATTTAATTTAACATTGTATTTTTGTAGTGCCAATTCTGTCAAATTCATTAAGATCCCACTCAAGTGACCGAACGCTATTCGAAAGCTACTCATTTGTTTCCTAATGTTAATCGTAGTGAATTTTCACCTCTACTTGACATCGATCGAGTTTCTAATTCTATGTGTGTAATATTTCGAGAACAGCTACTTCCTCTGTGACCTTTTACCGTCTGAAACTAATTTACGATCAATGCGAATGTTTGTGGAGATGTTTATGTGTTTATTTATCAATAACATTTAAATGACTGAACAGATATGCAAGGGTATTTGGAACCTGCCGGGGTCGCGGGGCAGTTCGAAACGGTTACCGAAGCCCCTGGCAACACAGGCAACGGACGAAATATGGGTGGGTTTTAGTCAGTAAGAGTCTGAAACACCCTCCCGCTCCGCCCAGAGCGGGAGAAGTAATTATTTGATAATTTCCCAACCAAAAAAAAAGGCAGAAGTTATATAACGCCACCTGCTACATTCCTTACATACTTCTTTATTTACGTACCCATATTTATTCTGTGTGTTAATTCAGGGCATGGTTGATCCGTGTTCCAAATACCCTTTATTTTTTTGGTTGGGAAATTATCAAATAATTACTTCTCCCGCTCTGGGCGGAGCGGGAGGGTGTTTCAGACTCTTACTGACTAAAACCCACACATATTTCGTCCGTTGCCTGTGTTGCCAGGGGCCTCGGTAACCCTTTCGGACTCTCTCGCGACATAGCTTCAGTCTAACCCCATGGGAAGAAGGCGTGAGGTTATGTGTGATGTGATGGATAAATAAAGAAATTGCCATAAATAAAACTGCGCGGTGAATCTACACAGTAAATCTGACTGTTTCGTGACTGTGTGTGACCACTAAGATCTTCTAAAGTGTACAGTGGATTTTTTTGCTTTTTTTACCATTACTAAGAAGTATATAAACTCTCGATTGTTTTATATGCCGCCAAAGGAGGGACAGGTCGCTAGTAGGTAATATAATAAATGATACCTTTTTCAAGTCACCTTGGTTTTTGCTTTAATCTTGGAAGGAAAAATAGAAGAATAAGATGACTTGGTGCTTCACTCATTTTTTTGTCTCTAAAGTAAGTCTCCTCACTTCTCGGCAACTTCACAACATCCATGAGATAGTCTCGTCCGTATCACGGTAAAACGGGGTGAATTGGGATGCAGAGGTGAATCGGGACGAAACTTTAAAATGGATTTTAACGTTGAAATAATATTTTTTGCTGCCAAAACGGACTATGTGTCTACTGTATAATGATTAACGACTAACTTTCCTTGTTGGCAGGAAACGGTATTATTTCAACATTAAAATCCATTTTTAAGTTTCGTCCCGATTCACCCCTGCATCCCTATTCACCCCGTTTTACGGTATCTACCTGATTAGATATCCACCTACTAGAAGACAGTTGTGTAGTGACATCTAAATAGATGACCGGACATAATAGGTCATCCCATTGACGTTTACAAATAGGGGTATTCAGGTATACCTGAATACCCCTATTTGTAAACGATATTAACACAACCTTTGGTATTTGGTTGTGATAATATCGATATTACTAACTAGGGGGTGGAAATCCTTTGTTCTATTTTCCTGTATATTTTTGTAAGCAATGATGGGATGAGATCGACATTTAACATTTAAAAATCAAGGTCATTTAAATGTCCTTGATTTTTTTATGTTCAATGGTAGGCACCATATACCAATACTTAAAATTTTCTAACGGGCCTCTGCGAATTGGCTTCGGCCCCTCGCGCCTTCCAAAGGTCCGGGACCACAGGGTCCCGAGATGTGTCAAATACATTTATAATATTAATAATAGTAATTCCATATTTAGGTGTTAAGTTTACGTTTTTATGTTGTAATTTTTATTTCTGCTTGAGTACAGTTTTCATTGTTTTGTTGGTATATTGGCGTGTGTTAGCTAACATATGACAAGTAATTTAATTTAATGTTTTCTGTTTTGTAATGTTAATTACTTTGCATACGATTTGTATAGAATCTAGTTTATTTAACTAAACAGACAGGTGTGCTGCTGGGGAGTTTGTTGCGCCACTTCTTCTTCCCGGCTAAAGCACTAGGAAGTTTTGGGGCACAGTCTTATGTAATTTTGACGTTCGAAAAGTGCTGATTCTCAGCCTAGTTATCTAGTTACCTATGATAAAATGACTTTTGATTTTGACAATAATGTCCCATCTTAACTATCCTAACTATCCTTCCTATCCTCACTATATCCTACTTCCTACTAATATTATAAACGTGGAAGTTTTTAAGAATGGATGGATAGATAGATGTTTGTTACTCTTTCACGCAAAAAGTACTGAACGGATCTACTAATATTATAAATGCGAAAGTTTGTAAGAATGGATGGATGGATGGATGGATGTTTGTTACTCTTTCACGCAAAAAGTACAGAACGGGTTTGGATAAAATTTGGCACACAGATAGTTTATAATTACGAATAACACATAGGACTTTTTATCCCGATATACCCACGGAGTCAAAACTTATGCGGGTGAAACCGCGGGGCGCGAGTATATAATATAATATCCTAATCCCAACTAATATCATAAAGTAAAGTGAGTTTTATATTTATTTGTTACGCTTTCACGCTAAAACGGCTGAACGGACTTTGATCAAATTTGACATATTGGTAGACCATGACCTGAATGAGGACATATATATACTTTTTATCTCAATATTCCCACGAGATCGCGACTTATGCGGGTGAAACCACGGGGCGCAGCTAGTTCATAATACTGGCGTGACTTCACGCAATGTACCTCAATTTCACCAGCTCACAATTTCCTGCCCTGTGTCATAATTCCCGTCTTTCATTACATTGGTCTGCTATCCCTATATCGATCGAATAATTTCTCAGTAAGGCTGTGATCCTAATAGCAATTCTCGTTAGTTACTCGTATCTACTGCCCTGGCTAGGTCACTTTGACACTAATCGGATAACGTGTTAGCACTTAAGTATGTACATATGTGCATATATGTCAAAATGTTAAGGCCCTTTGTACACACACGTTTTTCTTGCCGTGAAAAAGAAAGAAAAAAAAAAAGTATTTATTGGGACTCACAGATTACAAAACAAACTCATAGAAACAAAAAACAAAGTAAAATTTAAATAAAAACAGAAAGTACGAAGCCAAAAGGCTCCCATCTTAGCATAATGCTGCAAAATTTTAAAAAAGTGTCACAGTGCCTGGTATTCTGATAGGGCCCGCTGTGATACGATGCGTAAACTACATCATTACGGTGTCCAAAATGAAGCTCTTAAAGTAATAAGTTCATATTTATAAAATAGGTTGCAATGTGTAGATGTTAATGGTGTGAAATCTTCCGGGCTTCTAGTACAGTTAGGTGTACCACAAGGCTCAGTACTAGGTCCATTCTTATTCTTAGTATATATTAATGACTTACCATTCTATTTAAAGGGTATCTGTGACGTTGTACTGTTTGCAGATAATATCTCTCTTATTTTTAAAGTAGAAAGGAATAGACAAGATTTTGACGACGTAAACAGTGCACTCTCAAATTGTCACGGATTGGTTTACGACAAATAACTTAGTTCTCAATGCTAAGAAAACAAAATGTATAAAGTTCGCTTTACCGAATGTTAGAAATCTAGAACCCAACATCGTCTTGGATAAAGAGGTTCTTGATACTGTAGACTCGGCAGTTTTTCTGGGCATAACAGTAGATGCTAAACTTCAGTGGGGCCCTCATATATCGAGCCTAGCGGGAAGGCTCAGTTCGGCCGCTTACGCCGTCAGGAAAGTAAGACAATACACTGACGTTGATACAGCTCGGTTATATATGCAGTATATTTTAGTTATTTTCATAGCCTTATGTCCTACGGTATTCTGCTGTGGGGCAAAGCCGCTGACATTCAAAATATATTTGTTCTTCAAAAACGAGCTGTTCGAGCAATTTACCAGCTAGGTGCCAGAGTTTCTCTGAGGGTTTTTTTTAAAGATATTGGTATTCTCACGGTGGCATCACAATTCATCTTCGCCAACATCTTAAATATTAGGCAAAATATACACTTATACATTAAAAACAGTGATATCCACAATATTAACACCAGAAATAAGGACAAATTACGTGCTCCATTTCACCGGCTTCACAAGGTTCATAACTCGTTTGTTGGGCTTGGTATTACTTTTTATAACAAGCTACTCTCTTCATTGCTAGATTTGCCTTTTAATGCGTTTAAAACTAAAGTAAAATCCAAACTTTGTTCAAGGACATACTATTCTATCAACGACTACTTAAACGATAAGAATTGTTGGTCGCTGTGATTAACTCAAGACAATGTTTATGTTCTTTCTCCAGAATTAGCTTACCTAGTGACAGGTTATACGAGTTCAATTGTTTAATCGAATTGTTTGTTGTGTTTTTTCGAGTTATAATTGTTTATTTTATTTGACTGTATAAGTAAATTTATTTGAAATTTTATTTTCGTTTATTATTGACATAATCTTCTCATTACAATGTTTTTGTTGAGTTGTATTGCAATATGTGGGTAGCTAGCGACCTCGATAACTGATTATATTATTCTTACAACCGGCAGCAAGTTCGTCATGCTCCCTTAGATGTCACTGCTTGCGGTAGCTTCGGGGGTCGGGTTGCCTCCTTCCCTCAAATATGGCGAGGGCGGAAATGGCTGATTTTTGCGTTATGCTCGTGCCAAAAAAATCAGCCATGCTGCTTGTGGTGACTGGTCGTCTTGCTGACCATTGTTTTGTTTTGTTATTAGTAATTAACTGTTTATTTATTTTACTTTGATGGTCCTAGTTCATCATTTGTGACTGTTACGGCTGTAGATATACATGAGCGGGCACGCCCTTTATACTTGAAGGCTTTTATTTAGCTTTTAAGTTCTGTTTACGTTTTTATCTCCGCTTGAGAATAGTTTTCGGTCTTTTTCTTTTCTTTTTTATTGTTGGTATAGTGGTGTGCTAGCTGACATATGGCTAATAATTTAATGTTTTGTGTTTCACGTGGTGTAAATTGTTTTGCATACTATTGTATAGAATCCATTTTTTTTCTCTAACTGAACAGACAGCTGTGCTGCTGGGGAGTTTGTTGGCCACTTCTTCTTCCCAGCTAAAGCACTAGGAAGTGGCGAAGGGTGGACTGTCTTATGTAATTTTGACATCCGAAAAGTGCTTATCCTCAGCCTAGTTTGAATAAATGACTTTTGATTTTGATATCACGGGCAGATACAGAAGTTAATAATAAATGAAATAAAAAATAGAAACTAAATGAACACTACTTTTTATCCGCTGTGTGGTCGGTCGTCAGTGTTGTATGGATCACTATGGAAGCTTGTTGACAAACACGTTTTTTCGCAGTCAGTACGCCGCACAGTGAAGCGAATGTATGGGAGAGGTTGGACATAGGCATTTCCGATATAATAAAGTCTCATTCTGAAAATCGAGTAACGGCATCGTATTTAATCATCAAATGCCTTCAAAACTGGTGCCGATAAATTTATTTCTATATCTCGTGTTTTTAGGAGTCAATTGAGAAAATGTGAAATTTTACTATTAAAATGATCGAGATCTCTGCTGCCTCATTCCGGCTTCGTTTCAATTTGTGGGCTTTACTATCGTATTACGCATAGCAAAAGCTGCATTCAGCGCCAAGACATATGTAGGGTGATATACAAATAATATACAAAAAAAAATTCGAAGAAATATTATAATAACCATAACCTAAGAAAATTAAAAAAAAAAATGAATCATCCTCCCATCATCATTATTTGATACGGATTCGGAATCTATATTTGCTAAATCATTGACATCAAAAAATTCGGTCCCTGGATGGGTATATACCAAGATCCCTCCGTTCCTCGGAAAGCACGTTAAGCCGTTGGTCTTGGCTGTTATTTTTAGATCTTTGACAGTTCTCGTATGTCAGAAGCCCAAAGTCTGGCAACCAGTCTTACCAAGGGGTATCGTGTTACCCAGCAAACTGGGTTCTGGAGGTCAGATAGACAGTCGTTCCATGTAAAATATTGGTATTCAGCTGCATCCGATTAGACTGGAAGCCGACCCCAACATACTACATAATTGGGAAAAGGCAGGGCAGATGATGACATTCTACATTAATATCTAAGTTTACATTTTACATAAAAACAAAAACCCGACTGCAAAAACTTAAATGAAAAGACAAAAACAAGCATTATAATCTATAGAATTTTAATATTGCAGGCACAAACCAATAACGAACGTACAATAAAATTGCACGTGCAATAAAATCGCATTCAACTACAAGTACGAACGAATGATATAACTAAAAAAAACCTGGGAAGACGTTCAATAAAATTTTAATTAAATATTTAGCAGCGCAAATACGTACAACACTAGTGTCAATTGTACAAAGACGTGCAACTCTGTATTAGGACGAAGCAAAACTTGCATGCAATAATAACCTTGCAATAAAATTGCCGTGGTCGCATGCAATTTTATTGAACGGCAAAACTTGCATTCAATTATTGTATGCTATTTTATGGAAATCGCACGCGTGTAAACACTTGCATGCAATTTTGGAATGGCAATAAAATGTAACGTGCTTTATGGCATGCGTTTGATTATGTCCACCATCCTACGCTTCTGAAGAAACTCGAAGCTTATGGTATAAGGGGTAATGTTCTCGACCTGTTTCATTTACATCTCTCTGTCATTCATCTGTCTTATTTACATTATAGACGCCAAATAACTGAAATTAATAGAATTAATTTAGCTAATAAACATGACGAGATATTTAGATCAGATGAGCGAATAGTTAGTTACGACGTATCGCAGGGGAGTGTGTTGGGTCCTTTGCTATTTATATTATATATTAATGACTTACCGGAATGCATTGAACAACCATTGACCCTATTTGCAGATGACAGTACCGAGACAATACCTTCGAAAAGTGTAGATACATACGAAAGTGACATATATATTTCTTTAAAATAAATTATAAAATGGTTAGACGAAAATAACTTAAGAATAAATTTAAGCAAAACAAAGATAATGCATTTTAACCAAAGCATGCCAGTTATGAGCAATCTGTATGTGCAATACAATAATGATACAGTTAACGGTGTAGTAAGAAATAAATTTCTAAGGCTAGAAATAGACAAAAAACTTAGTCGGAAACAACACATAGAGTCACTTTGTAAAAAACTAAGCATACGCATACGCTTTACATACTTTGTCGTCTATTTTAAATCTAGACGCACTCCTGACTGCATACCATGGTTTAGTCGAATGCCACCTACGATACGGCGTTATCTTTTGGGGCAACTCCACCGAAAGAGAATCTGCATGCAATGCACAGAAAAGATGCATACGGTCCATTTTTAGACTGCAAACAACTGATAGCTGCGTGCCATATTTTAAACAATAAAATTTTAACTTTACCATGCATATATATTTTAGAAATGGCAGTGTTTTTAAGTTGAACCCTGATCGTTTTGACCGTAGAGCTGACCTATTTCCACGAAATAGGCGTGAAAATAGTAGGCTGTCTCCCTAGTGCGAGAACGACTTTATTGCGCAAATGCTACATGGCGCCAGTCAAGATCTGCCTAGCCTTTTCCCAACTATGTTGGGGTCGGCTTCCAGTCTTAACGGATGCAGCTAAATACCAGTATTTTACATGGAGCGACTGACCTCCACAACCCATTTACTGGGTAACACCATACCCCTTGGTAAGACTGGTTGTCAGACTTTCGGGCTTCTGACGACCCGTAACAACGGTCAAAGATCTACAAATGACAGCTGGGACCAAAGGTTTAACGTGCTTTCCGAGGCACTGAGGGGTCTTGGGGTCTTGCTACATGGTGCCAGTCATTTATGATAAATTACCGAGGAGTTGGAAATAATTAAACTTGACCTTATTTAAAAGAAAACTTCGATTTTTTTTAGTAGACAAAGCCTATTGTAGTGTGACGGCATTTTTAATGGAGAAAGGAATTTCTTGATTACTTTTTATAATGATTAGAATTTGAAAAATATGACATTTAATTTTTATTTTATTTTATTTTTTATTTAATTCCAATATGAAATAAGTTGACTGCTAAAGAATTGTGTATAATACAAATACATAACTATTGAAGCACTTCATAATTAAATTGTAATTATAGTTAATCAATCTTTATAATGACATTGTATATCTTTATTATTATGAAATGAAATGAAATGAAATGATTTTATTTTATTTTCTGTAAGTAGGTTTATACAAACACTTTTACACGTCAATCATACTTCGAAAAAAAACTAGATGAGCTCGGCGTTTCCTATCTGACTACTCTGAGAAGAAAGGCCGAAACAAACTCAGAGGTCACAGTCTCTTTTAAAGTCCAGACATAATCTTGGTCAGATCATGTGAAGACCATGTAGATTGGTGTCTGAAATGGTCTTTTGAGGAAAAAACCACACAGATGGAGTGGACCTATCCAGTCAGTGCACGCATTTGTCAGTAATCGTGCAGCTCAACTCAGATGTACTATGTACTTAGCATCTTTCGTATTTTTTGTACTTTTGCATTCCTTCTGGTTAAATATGACTGTTGCTAATTATATGTTATTATGTCACCGTGTTTTGTACCCATATTTGCGAAATAAATATCTTATCTTATCTTATCTTGTCTTATCTTATCTTATCTTACAATAATGTTATGAAAAAATGATGACTGCCTTCTTGGTCTAGTGGCCTCAAGCGCGACTACTGAGCATAAGGTCCTGGGTTCGATTCCCAGGTCGAGCAAAGTGTTATTGGGTTTTTTCAACAGGATTTTTTTCTACACCTTTGCCGAACTATTCGGTGATAACAGGCGTGATGTACCTAAACTATAAACGAGTCTAGATTGATAGTAATACCATAATGATATGTCATTCCCTGTATTTTACCCTACAGAATCGACCAGAGACTCCTCAGGACCGGAATATCCACTTAAATTATGTCAATTACGGAACCCCCCGATGTACCAGTATCTTGATCAACCGCCCACGTTGGAAATATCGTTAGTTAGACGACGGCGCTTTAAAGTGGCTTTCTAAGTTAAATGGAATTATAGGACCTTACGATAACGTCGCTATTTTTATATTTTTTCACAATCTTTTGTTTACTTTTACTTAATAATAATATTTTTTTATTGAAAAGACAACTACATAGATCCAATTACACTCCAAAAAAATACTTACAATTCTCCAGAATTGAAAGTATTTTTTTTGTTAGTAATTAATTTAACTTATGTACTGTACTTACTTAATTTAGGTTTAGGTCGATTCTTGGAAAAAAAATTAAAACTTCCTCTTGGTCTATCCATATAAAACTATACTTACTCGTACAAGGTGTCGTTTTGCATCCTTGTCAAATTTTAAGAGGCTGCTGTGAAAGACACATATAATCAAATAAAATTACGATACCTGCTCAATAATTAATACATACTTGTTTTTTTTTTTTTTTGATAATTATGTTCGACAGTATTTTAGAACACACCACTTTCACAGTACAGAATCACCCCGTTGCGTATGCGGTAGTGTGTGTGTAAACGGGCAGTTACAGTGCGCTATCACAAGGGCCGCGTTTTAACATGCCTGTCCCACACATGACGATTTCCGAAAATTTAAAAAAAAGGAAGACCAACTTACTTATTTTATTATTGATTCGTGTCGAGAATTATTGGCATAGTTACCTCCTTGAATTTGACGAGAATGCAAAACGACACCTTGTATAATAATATATAAAAATCTTGTGTCACGGTGTTTGTGGACGCACTCCCTCGAAACGGCTTGACCGATTTTTATGATTTTTTTTACGTATATTTGATAGGTATGAGAATAGGTTGTAAAGTATATTTAATCCCGATATTCCCACGGGATCGAGACTTACGCGGGTTTAACCACGGGGTGCAGCTAGTAAAACTATATAAAGCTGCCTCCAAATTGATCTGCGTGTATTTTGTGTGTCATCATTTTTTCATTTTAATATCCAGGTTTAAAAGGACATAGGCTTTTGTCCTTCTCCAGGTCCCAAGCTACCTATCTATAAAATTACATAACGACCGGTTCAGTGTTTTAAACATAGACAGGAAACAGACAGAGAAAAAGACAGAGTTACTTTCGCATTTCATCATCGTCTACCTAGCCTTTTCCCATCTATGTTGGGGTCGGCTTCCAATCTTACCGGATACAGCTGAGTACCAGTATTTTACATGGAGCGACTGCCTATCTGACCTCCACAACCCAGTTACTGGGTAACACGATACCCCTTGGTAAGACTGGTTGTCAGACTTTCGAGCTTCTGACGAGCCGTAACGACTGTCAAAGATCTACAAATGACAGCTGGGACCAACGGCTTAACGTGCTTTCCGAGGCACAGAGGGGTCTTGGTATGTAAAGATGGTCACCCATCCACGGACCAACCGCGGCGAGCATAGCTTAACCTGATCGATCGACCCGTGCGGCTGTTATTACTTAGCCACAAGCCCAACCTCCCGACCTTAGTTACTTTCGCATTTACAATATTTTGATTAGCTTTTACCTCTTAATTATTTAAAAACGGAGACACTGGTGCCGATTCCCTTGTTCACAAACTAAACTAAATTTAAGTTCAGTGCATCTTTTTCTTTCTATTTCATTAAGAAAAGGACAGAAGATAAATTTTAGTTTAGTCCTGTCAAATTAATCAGCGCCTGTCACTACTCCCTACAAGTTTAGACGTGATTAAAAACTTGCCTACTAAAATTACGTCAATTTACGTCAAGCGCTGATTAATTTGACAGGACTGAACTAAAATATATCTTCTGTCCTTTTCTTAATGAAATAGAGAGAAAAAGATGCAATGAACTTAAATTTAATTTAGTTTGTGAACAAGGGAATCGGCGCCATTGTGTGTTTATTATTCTAGTGTATGGCACTCGTGGGTTGCAGTTGAAAATCAGCGTCAGTTGGTATGTACATCTTGTGTGTCATCTGACATTATGCTGAGCTGAGGCCCTTTTGGCATTATTGTAATAGGGAATATGCAAGTAATTCAAAAGTAATCCATTATTTAAATAAACATTGTTTAGGAGTCGAGAAACAAATTCCTATTCTTTTTCCATTTTTTAATGCATTACTTAATTTACAATTCATAATTTTATGTTGCGTTTTTTTGGTGGACCGGAACGCAAACTCATAACGCGTCGTTTTCGACAATGCCCGAAATGACAAAAGAAACTATGCGAATAAAAATCTATTATTTGCAAAATGTTTGAAATCTCACTATGGTAAGTAAGTAAATGCGATTTCTGCTTGATTAAAGCACAAAAAATAATTTAATTTATATGATTTGGGGCTATAACCCATGTAAACAAAGAAAATTCGTGGTAAATGATGTCACATCATGCCTGCGACAGAAACAGACGTTTGAACTGTAGTAGAAAATTGTGGGACTTTCATAATTTTTTTGAATAACAACCAATAGTTGAATATAACTTTTAATACTTTTCTTGTGTTTATATTACTGTAGGTACTTATATCATTGATTTATGAAAAACATTACATGCATATTTCCTATTGTTTTCTGCTTTTTATAGTTTTAATGTGTATTTTTTTTGTTGTAGTGCCAATAGATGCATTTTTCTATCTTTCTTTATGCCCGCGGCTTCACCCGCGTGAAGTCGGAAATTATCCCACGGAAAAGGTCTTTTTAAGAGGAATAATTTCATAATACATTGTTTTCATATAACACTTGGTTTACGCGGCGCACGCCAGTCAAGCTCCCAGTCGGCACAATGTTTTCCGACATCTTCAACAATCATCGTCATATTTCAGACAATTTACACAAAACCTTAATGAATTATACACTTAAACCTTCCTCATGAATCACTCCGTCCATTGGTGAAAACCGTATAAAAATCCGTTTGGAAGTTTTTGAGTTAATCACGTACAGATAGACAGACAGACGCGGTTTATAATATTTAGTGATAGCATGGATTGTAAGGTATGTATGGTATAGAATAAGGTTTATTTAATATGCTTCTGTTTGTTTCCCTAATGAAAGAACTAAATAAGGTGTAACCTTATATTAATCTATTATTATCGCTACGGTTTAAGTATATAGTTGCGATAATAATACATTAATTTCAATATAACATGACTAAGAACTGCCTTATACAACGAAAACGCGACCGCTGAGGAGTTCTAGGTTCGATCCTTCGGATCGTCGGTTAAACTGAAATTGGAGTTTCAAACAAGGAATTGTTCAGCATCATCTTAAACTTCTGGAAATAAAGGCACGTTGTTTGGTAAAAACACTGGATTTTTTTGGATCTTTGACAGTCGTTACGATTCGTCAGAAGGTCGAAAGTCTGACAACCAGTTTTACCAAGGGGTATATATTCAAAAGTCCTTCAACCATAAATACAAAGAACAAGAAAACATTCTTCACTTATCATCGCATAGCTTCAATAAAGGATACTTTAGCAGTTCTTACTTGTCTCCCAAATACTTCGCATAGTTTCGAAGGCGACACCCGCCTGGTACAAGCAAGTGCACACGCTCGGTATCCACTCAAGTTTCCATTGTGTAAACTGCCAGTGCATCTTGCAACCTGCATGTACACACAATGGGAACTCGCCTTTATTTTGAGACGACGGGACCCGACTTTGAAGCGGATTATCGGAAATCTCATACACCTAGGTAGGTAGTTACATGCTATGTATACTGAACGAACTACGTGGATAGCTGTACATCTGTTGGTAGTTGATACATACGACCGTCAACAGCTCGTTTCCCGGTAGTACATAAACCTGCGTATTGATTTTTACATTTTACACAGATGCCTATGTATTTACATTCGAGCATGAACTGTCCGTAAAACGATGAGCCTCGAAACTGTTTCGTTTTTCAGTTCGTAAATGGAACTGTAAAATGAAACAGCCACCGTCTATATTTCAGTTTTTGTTCAGATGAAATCTCCTATTACGCCTGTCGGGGCTTTAAGTCGAGAATGTTACTGGAATTTGCTTTATTAAAACTATCATTGTACCTACATTCACATTTTATCCGGTCGTTCACAACCCCTTTGTTCCGATCTCTTTGTTTACCTTACCTATCCTAACGCATAATATGTATATAGGTCATGTCAGGTGTAATTACAGATTAGGAACTAAGACGTGCGTGCATCTGTCCTATCTAATTCGAGAGACAATGGACTGCAGGACATTGATTACGCGTGTTAGACGTATCTATTGTTTTGTTTACATTCGAGCCGATCTGTAGCTTAATTACACGACGTCGGCACCTTGAGACGAGGCACGTAGCTCCACCTGAGCGGCAGATGCGTCGCAGCTGCCGGCCGGGCCAGTCCTCTCGCCCCGCGCCCCCCGCGCCCCCCGCCTCTCGCGGTCCGCGCAATCGCGGCTAACAGTTTTATTTCCCCGAATAAACTTTATCAAACAAAGCGTGCGTGCCCCGCGCCCTGCATCTGCTCGCCCAGCTGTTCCCGCTGCAGCTGACCTTGCCGTCTCGCTCTACCATACGCTCCGCCCCACCGCTAGACAAGGATAGCAAGTCTGGCTGTAATCGCGGGGCCCTTCAATCCCCAGTGCATAGCCCATTCGCAGTTTGTGTTTCGATGCCGTCGGGCAAACTGATAATGATGAACAAACGTAAGCGCGATGATACGACCGCTGCCACCGCGGCCGGCGACAACCGCGACCGGCGCGCTAAACGACAGCGTGTTCAAAAGCGTTCTCACAGCGAGCCGCTGAGGAATGATTCGGTACCTGCTGAGAAGCGTGCGGCGCTGAGGCGTTTGTTTGGAAGAATTTGTGCCGTCGACCTGGAAGACAATCAGCGTCCGGCTTCGGACCCAGAGGAGGAGTTGGAGTACGATGACTTGCTGACGGAAGAGGACGAGAACTCTCTGGTGGAGGACGTGCCGGCTGATATGGATCCGGAGCAACTTGGATTCTTGGTGTGCGCTCAGGAGACTCTGCGCTTCTTGAACGGGCTCGGCATCTCGTACCAGCACCCGGTGTTCAACCATCTCCGCCTGCGCCTGCTGCAGGGGATCAGCGAAATTGGAGTTGCCTGAGTTTTGCTGGGCCCTGAGCCCACCCGCAAGTAAACCTCTCCTGCTGATCTCTTCGTTTCGGACCACCTCGTTTCGGATCACTATTCCTCGTGTGTTTCTTTAACCCTGTGACCCCCGTGACGTGTCTTATCCGGAGTTGTTTCTACCTTCTTGCTCGGGAATTGGCTAAAGCAAGTCAAAATAAAGACTCTATGCATATTGTGGCGTTACAAAGCAACAGGTGTCCCGGTTGGGAATTCTAGTCACTGTCTAGTCAAATTTTATGTTAAGAAAATTTTAATCTATGAATGTCTAACGATTGAAATAAATCGTCATATACAAAATTGGTGTTAAATTATTTCTCTCCTCTATAAGTTCGTTTGTGCAAATGCGAAAACTGTTAACTTATTTACATATTAACATTATAATCAAGTTCAAGTTGACAAAAGTGAATTAACTGACAAATAAACAGGTCAGAGAAAAATCCATGTTTATTAAAAAGTAAAGTTTTATTTACACAACAAACACTCTTTGTTCTAAGTTCAAAAAAAGAACATTTTTTTTTCTTTTTACACAGTCCTTTGTTTCATACTTATGCAAAGATAAAACTATCTGAGTTCACTTTGGTTTCAGACATTCATTTTATGCAACACACCCTTCATAAAGCCTGGCATTCACTTAATGAATAGTTGCTTAGCAGCTGAGCGAAATAAGATGAATGCTTCACATTTTATGAAATTCACCGCCGGTGGAACTCTAGCTGTATTTAAATTCTCTGTGCTTCTAATTAAAAAAGCATATTCTTTTGAAACATGATAGTAAATGTGAATGAAGACTTACAGAGATAAATAAAATAAAAACTCAGTAAGAATAAATACTGTAGCTTGTAAAAAGGTAACAGTTTTTCACTATTATTATTAATTGGGTCACCCCTTAATATAGGGGACATAATAACACACTTATTATAAAGCTTAGGGTGCACGGCAACCTAACCTAAACCGCCAACCATTATAAGTGACGGTTAAATAAACCGAAGTTTAAGGCGCTGACAAGGCCCAATTGACCAAAATAGGCTTCTCTTAAGAAAAATAATTGCCAAATCTGTATAGTTTTTGGTAGCGGAAAAAATATATGTTAATTTTGAATATATTTCCCAGAACTTGGTTGTTCACAAAACACTTGTTGAAAAAAAAAACTCGATGCAAACTAACGTTAAACTAACCTCTTACTTTGAGTTCTAATCCAAAATATCTGAATTAAATATCAACATACGTTACGTATTTAATTAATAACAAGTACGTCTTATTTTAATGCAAAAAATGGTTGTTTTTTATTTTCGATTACTCAACTCAATTTTTAGTAAATAGATAATTGCTTCATATTTTGCAATAAATTACAAGCGTTTTGTCATCGCGCTTCTCTTTTTTTCTATGCAATCTGACAGTGACCGCGGTTGAGGTGTTGTCAGCGTCTTAATAAACTTTGCGAAAGTCTTCACTATTCGAAAGTTGAATTAGTTAATTGAATTAGAGATGACATAAACAAAGGAGCTTGGGTATGAAAGCAGATTTAACTGAGTAGTATAATGTTCGAGTAAGTATCTATACAGAGAAGTATCAGTAGGATCCCGCATCGTTTTCAAATGAGAATGCCCAAAAAACCCAACGTCTATTAAAAATACCTATCTGTTCATTACATGGTAGATATCAATTGTGAAATTAGTTTATCTCAAAATAATCACCATAACCGCCACAGTGTGCACAAGGCGGCAACATTGCAACCGTCGAATAAAGAGTTTCCTGTGAAAAGCAAAAAGAGAAAGGTATGCCATGCGGTTATGTTGCACGTAACAAAAGTCAATTAAACTCTGAGAGTGCTAATAACAGTTATTTCAACAAAACAGCGACGATTGCAAGCAGTGACTTTAGAATCGCAGTAGCCCTCATTAATATCGAGAACCCTACCCAGACACCGCCTTATGCATTGTAAAAAAAATCGTCAGTCGTCGTCGTAATCAGCATGGTCGGTTGGTGGTGTATCTCGTCTATGCTAAGCATGGACACACTATGCAACAGTTTACTAGTATCTTTCTTAGATGATCATGATGATATGTAACAGCGATTTATCTTTGTAATTTATATCTACCTACGCTTTTTACGTGTTTCTTTTTATACACTGCTAACCAACTAGGGTTTATTCCCGGGAATTCTCGTCCCAGACATTCCCGGGAAATCCGTAGATCTCGTTTTCGAGAAATTCAGATCGAGAAAAGTCGGGAATTCAAGAAATAATTTCTCTAAGGATGCTGCCACGGCTGCCCTGCCACCGACGGAGTCGTTTATCGGTACTACTAACAAACTCAAACTCAAAGCATTTATTTCAAATAAACCAAACACAGGCACTTTTGAATTATCAAGGGTTCGGTCAGTCAGTCAGAAAGATGAAGCTAGTTGCCCATTCCAAAGCGTAGTAGGTACCTTTGGAGAAGAACGGGCAAAAACTCCACGGACACTCTTTTAAATCAACGTATTATGGTTACAAAATATTGTTTACATCATTAATTTTGAAATTATACATGTGAGAACGATGCAAAACGTAAAAGCGTCCGTAATAAAAAGATTACAACAAAAACAAAAGCAATTCAAAAATTAAGTTATAATAAGCCGTGGCAGCTAAGAGATGACCAGTCTCTACTGACGGCGCCCGTTCACGAACATGACGCGTGGATCAGCACCATTCAGCTCAACCATTTTGAAGGGAGCTAAATGATCCAACACACGCCACCATCAGCGAGAAATTAGAGTAAGCACGACATACTCCCAGCCACCAGGGCACATTCAAGTCAATGAAAGACGTATCCAGTAAATAACAGCTTTATAGTACATAGTACTCACATAACAATGTGCTGTGCAGCTATACAATACTAAGAGATTGAATTTATACAATGCAAAGAGAGTTTTTAAAATCTTCAGCAGCTCCAACACTATTTTCAATACCTGATCAATTAGTTTTTGCGCCCTTGTGGAGCAGGACCAGCGTTGAGCCAAGCATTTTTATCAGCAATGTAATCCCCCAATTTATAATATGCATGGCTACATAGTGTGCATTTTATACTAGATTTATATTTTGTTTCATTCAGTTGAAGTATGTGGGGAGGTATTTTATTGTAACATTTTAAACAGTACCCCATGAAAGATGAGTCTACTTTAGCCAGCCTGAAACCTGGTTGAACTAATTGGTCCCTATTTCTAGTGATATAATTGTGTCTTTCACCTCTTGTACTAAAAAGATGTAAATTTTTCCTTACGTACATGATGTTTTCATAGATATATTGACAAGGTACCGACCGTCATGATGTTAATTTCTTTAAACAGTTCCCTTAGAGAGTCGCACCTGCAGAGTCCATATATGGCTCTGATGGCTCTTTTCTGCTGAATAAAAAAAGACTCGATGTCTGCAGCACTGGAGCGGCAACCATTGATCGTACCGACAAACGACTCGATACAGAGTACTAATTTCAGTCAAACCTATTTCAACTGCAAACGAACGAGTGTTTTCCATGTCGGGAAATGTTGTCAGCAAAATAAGGAGCCGGCTGTCTGACAATGCTATAAATGCTTTAGTTTATCCTAAGGCATATTTTACCAGAATTAATTCGAAATTTTAAGTGATTACTAGCCCAAGCACAGGTTAAATTAACACACAATTGCCAAAACTAGTGCTGTATTTATTCACTTATTTGTTGATAATCGAGTTCCTTTTTAGTTCATATTTTTTTTATTTCTTTTATTTGTTTTTTTTTATTATTTAATCACAGTAGAGGAAAGAAGAAGTTAGTAGTCTAAGTTTATAAAAAAGTTGATTTTGATTATATTCTATGAAAAGATAAATACTGTAATTTGTTGTTACTGACAAAATATTTTGTTGATTGTTGTCCAATTTAAATTAACATTATCTGTATTAACGACGTTTTTCTTTACTTGAACAACAAAATTAGACATGACGTGAAAATCTGTCGGTCTCCCGAGTAGTCCTGAGAATTCTCGAGACCCGAGAAAAGAATAACCTCGAGAAACCATAAACCCAACAACCAACTCCAATTACATGAAGAAAACACGAAACTCCTAAACCCTATAATTAAAAATTATATAGCTAATCATGAGGATATTTTTTAAAGAAATTTATTTCATATTTGTTATCTACAATTAAAGCCCTTTTACCCCACATATTTTTTTTTTCTATCGAATCTGGGATTTTTGCAATCTGGGATAGATTTTTGAGCATTCTCCTTTGGCTTTAACACCAGATTTGGGATAAAAACAATGATAAAGTGATGTCTTTCACATTACATTTCAATTAAAGATATGAATATGAATAATATGAATATGAATAAATAAATATTATTAGAAGTCTTGAAGGTTATTTTAATGAATAGGACTCGTAAATAACAAATAAACAGTTTCATATCATATTACAATTGCAGACATAGCGTCTGTTAACATAGTTCAAGTACTTTTCAGAAGGGGCAATAAAGTTTTAAACCTGAAACATACAATGACATACATTCTTGACTGACTGGCTAAACTTCAGCCCACACCCCCGCATCAACCATCAAATAAAATGGAGATTTATTCACGAATAATGTGCTTAAGATACATTGAAATTAATTTTACATCTAGAAATAACTAACACAGTTAAGGCACGGTTCCCTTGGAGAGCGGTTCCATCATATCATTTGAAAATCTGTTATTTATACCATATATTAAGGTGTAAAAAAACGCTCCGTTTTTTTCCGTATCAGCCATTATTGTGATTGTTGTCCGCTTTCCTAGGAACCAAAGCTTATCAGAACGAACAAGTAAACTATTAGGAAAATACTTTGTATGCTTCCAAGTCTTAATTCAGATCTGGTACAAGACAGTTGGCAGCAGAACTCGGAACAATAAAAATCAAGAAAGAACACGTGTTTCACTCTCCAGCAATCCCAGTAATAGCAAAAGTGTACGGAAGCATCTACAGTACTTTAAAAAATACTTACAATTACATGCATAAAATCAGAAATGTGATTTGGCAAAGGAGAGAATCGGCACCTCAGTGGCACGCGGCGGGCAAATCTTTGGCCGTTTGGATTCTAGCAGACCCTACTTATACACACACATTTATATAAACACATTTTTTTTAGGTTATCGTAAAAAGCAACGAATCACTGTTGCTTTTTACGATTACTCCGAGAAAAAAACTGCACACTCCACCGCAATATAGCACGCCACCACTCAACTTCATTGTTAGCCGAAATAACCACAGCCAATTTCCATTTGACATGAAAGATATCTGGCGCGATTCCCGTATTTTTAAGAACAATCTAATATCAGTCGCAATCCGTCAAAAAACCTATAATTTACCTACATTTTTGACTGATTTAAGCTGAGATGAGGTTGCGACTTAAATTGAATTTTAACGTTTTTTGCTACAAGAATTGGCCTTCCGGTTTCTGAAAAGATGAGAGAGAGATTATCAAGCTTATTACAAGCGATTTGATTGGCTATTGTTATAACAGTCACATAAGTTAACATGAAAATTACAGTCTGTTAGATAATCTTTTGATTAGCCTTTTAAAAACACTTTCAAAATTACAGCTTTGTTTTCTAGAAAAACTGACAGCGGGATTTTCTCATCAACTGATGTTGTTTCCGAATTAGGTGCACTAAAATAGTAAACATTTAAAGCAAATAATCCTCTCCAGCTTTCAGATAATAGATAGAGAAAATAACATAGACGGGAGAGGTAACTAAATCCAGACATAACGCTTAGACGGGCCGTATAAGCTCCAAATTAGTATTTGGAGCCGAATTAAATCTGTTCAGTTGAAATAATAGAGGTAGGAAAGATTATGTTTAGGATTAGTCTGTTATGCCTCGTTGAATGTGCTACTGTTTAAACAGTAGGTACATTATTTTGCAAACATGCTCGACGCACTACAACGCCACGGCAGCCGCAATAGCATCCTGAAGACGTTGTTATATTGCACACGCAGGACGTTGTAGGCTCGGCTCGTGTGAGATACCCACAGACCGCTCGAGTAAAAAGACTGGCAGAACGCCTTAAATAAACTCACTTTAACGTCTACTGTGCATCGAGCGAATCTGCGGGCAAGCATATTGCCCTACACCCCCAACGCCCTACGTTCGCGCTCTATGTCATCATCATCCCGTAGGTCACCGGTGACAACATGGCCCAGGTACTTAAAACTATGGACTACTTTGAGTACTGCGTCGTTGAGATATACCAAAGGTACACGGTGAGTCGCTCACCGGACTTAAATCCCCTGGATTTCTTTTACTGGGGGTGTCTAAAAAGTTTATAAAGAAGAGATCACTTCTGTTGACCAATTAAGACAAAAAATTCGGTCAGCAGCTGACGAAATTAGTGCTAGCGGATTTACTCGAAGAATAAAGCGGTCATTTATCCGACGGTGCAGAGCGTGCATAGCCGCCAGTGGTGGTCATTTTGAACATTTAGTTTAAGGATTTTGCTCTGAATAATTTAATAAATAATTGATTTATTGGGAATGTTTTTTTTCATAAGCCTCACTCTTCAATAAAAAGTAAAAAAAAGTACTTCTAATTAGGTCCAACATATTTTGCATCATCGGTAACGTACTTAAATTAAATAGTGTATTTTTTTTTATTTAGCTCCTTTTCAATTTAAATGGTAATAACCGCAAATGGTAATAACAGCAGTTACAAATAAAAAAACAAAATAGGAAAATAATGTTTTTTGTTGAAATTACAGCCAAATTGGTATCGCGAGGTGAACATTTTTCAAAAAAAAATAAGAAATTGTTTTATTTTGAGACCTATCGTAAAAAAATGTTCAAATTGTGGTATGTGATAGCTGAATATATCGCGTGTCGACCCCTTAACGTTGGACCACTATTTACACCACACCCTGTATATTAAAAAAAAAACGGTCTGTCAGTGTCAATTTTTTAATTCGGTCTGACATATACAGGAGATCGCTGAATGTCATCTTGCGGTATTGACATTACAAGGCAATTCTAACTATCCTAATCCTAACTAATATTATAAATGCGAAAGTGAGTTTGTTTGTTTATTTGTTACGCTTTCATGCTAATACAGCTGAACGGATTTGAATGAAATTTGGCACGTGGGTAAACCATGACCTGGATTAGGATATAGAATACTTTTTATCCCGATATTGCTACGATATCGTGACTTATTCGGATAAAACCGCGGGGCGCAGCTAGTATTATGATAATGCTGACTACAATGAGCAGACAAAAATAGCCCCTAAGGCGATGAAATTTTGGCTGTGTCTGACAATGATTTACAGAATATTCGTTCTCTAATAATACTGGTACGGAATATACTTAGTTCCAGGGTATTTTTCCGATAGGGCGAGCAAAAACCAGGCTAGCTACCTAGCAACTCGAAGGTTAAAGTGATACGTAAGAAATAAATCATAGAGCACTGGGCATAAGAAAGTGACGACGTAAGAGAGTGAGTCAATTACTTCCACATGCGAGAAAAGAGGACGGAACAATGCGCTGGAACCAAAATAAAAATAACGTAAGAGCGCCAAACCAAATAAAAATTGTTTAAAAATAATCAGTTTAGAGTATGTTCAGAGTTATGTATCAAAAATATTTTCAGGCAGAGTTTTCAAATACCTAATACGCACATTTTGAATGCAATTTTGCAATGAAATTACTTAGGATTTTAGAATTACAGAAAAAAATATAAAAAAGTAGAGGTTTTTCGGAATTAAATTCTGTCGAGGCGTTTTCCTTCAGTCAGAGTATTAATCAAATACCTAATAAACATATATCCAAAAATTCAATCCATGCTGTAGTAGTGAAATAAATGGTTACGAAAAAACACCCAAATTATTTTAGTAACGCTTGGGTCATTTAATAAGCACCTGTTTGTCATAGGAGTCACAGACAGTCCATTGTGCAGGGCCTGCATGGAGCACGACAACACAGCAGCTCATCAGCTACTAAACTGCCCGGTGGTCGCCACATACACGGCAAAGTACTTCAGTAACCCAGCTACCCTACGTGAGATTGTCAGTAACACCAAGGCGTTGCTGGCCTTCTTTGAGGAGCTGGGGTGGATCGAATAACCGATTTTCCCACCCGTACGCCAAATATGCGCTCAGACGTGGAGTTGTGGACCATAATACCATAATCCCTATTTGGTATCGCCCTAAGCTACTCTACAGCCTTAAGCTAAGCTACTATACATTAATATTTACTTTTTGAAGTATTATACATATATTTTTTTAATTATTGTGAATGTGAAGACTATGTGGATTATTGTTTTTATTTTTTCTATCAGTTAGCTTTAATCTTGGTCTGGCAGTCATTTAAGTGGCCTACCCAAATGTCCTTTCTTTGGTGAGCTCCTTAAGTTCTGAGTTGAGCTACACGATTACTGACAAATGCATGCACTGACTGAATAGGTCCACTCAATCTGTGTAGTTCTTTCCTCAAAAGACCATTTCAGACACCAATCGACATGGTTTTCACATGATCTGACCAAGATTATGTCTGGGCTTTAAAAGAGACTGTGACCTCTGAGTTTGTTTCGGCCTTTCTTCTCAGAGTAGTCAGATAGGAAACGCCGAGCTCATCTATAGTGTTTTGTACAAACCTACTTACAGAAATAAAATCATTTCATTTCATTTCATTACAGAGGGAATGGAACTTTGTTTTTTGCGTCATTTGAGTTTAGAATCGGCTTGTAATGACGACTAGCTGCGACCGGCTTCGCGTGGATGTCGGAAATGTATCCCACGGGAACATACTGCCGAATACGAAAAGTATTCGTCCGTCCTAAGGTAACCTAACCCAGGTCATGGTCTGTCCGTATGCCTTTCATCCAAATCCGTTCAGCCGTTATGGCGTAAACAGGTAATAGATAAAGCTACCTTCGCATTTATAATATTAGTATTGACGATTATACCGTTGCATAGAAGATGAAAAGACAGATTAGCGTAGCGTTTTGAAGTGCAGTTTTTCGGGTAGCAAGTTTGCTATTTTTAATCTTTTGGGGATTGCAGCGTTATTCTTGTTGGAGATTTAGTAACCGCAGGGTTTCAGTTGCGGGAAGGTACTAATGGGTCACCGAGGCCCCCGCAACACAGGCAACCGGCGCCGGAAAATGGTATTAACCTGGTCCATTTTAATTGCATGCAAATAACAGTATTTTTTATCAAAAATTTAATATTATACATGAAGAACCAACTGAAATATCGAAACAAGATGATATGCAGTCGGAAGCATACATGACTCACGGCCGATGGCTTTGCGTTAATTTTATTACATCCTACATCATCATCTGCCTAGCCTTTTCCCAACTATCTTAAGGTCGGCTTCCAGTCTAACTGATACAGCTGGATACCACTATTTTACATGGAGCAACTTCCTATCTGACGTCCACAACCCAGTTACTGGGTAACACCATACCTCTTGATTGTCAGACTTTCTGGCTTCTAATACCCGTAACGACTGTCATTACATCTTAAACGGTAATTACATTTTATAATGTTTGTAAAAGCATATCCATTTCTCTACTTCGTCTTGTTTTAGTTGGTTTATCTGCGGTTGATTATTATTATTATTATTATTATTTACGTCTCTTGACATTTCTGGGTCCCTGGGGTCCCGGACCTTTGGAAGCCTTTCGGGGCCGAAGCCAACTAGCAGAGACCCGTTAGACGTTTTTTAATGAAAATATGAGGCACCAACCGACGATTATCCCTCTTCACACTATGCAAGTGCGCTCAAGGACAACCCCTGGTTGGTATAGGACTATTGCGGAATGTGAAAACAAAGATATTGTGCTTGGGTGGCTAAAGTGAACTGGTTCTCTAGAACTATGGAAAGACTATGGCCCCTGCCTGACCAATGTTTTATACATATAAAATAAACAGATAACATGGCAGGGGGTGACTTGCACACTCAATAATGGGCCCCTGAAAACAACATGTGCTTTTTTTTTTGGGTGGGAAATCATCAAATAACTTCTCCCGCTCAGGGCGGAGCGGGAGGGTGTGTCAGACTCTTACTGACTAAAACCCACCCGTATTCCTTCCTGTTGCCTGTGTTGCGGGGGCCTCGGTGACCCATAAGTACCTTCCCGCGACGTCCTGAGGTGCTTGTGAGGAGTGGAAAGGTATTCCACGGCTATCAGGATAATCCCGGAAGTAAGGTCAAGCTTCCTACCAGCATCTTACTGAAATACTTCCTACCTCCGAACACGTTTGATCTTGCGAGTCTCCACTGAAGCCGACCAATAAAGGCAAGGCAGAACAAGACTTCTCCCAGGAGACAGGGTCCGTGGGGTCGCTACTCCCCAGCAGCTCACCACATGCTGCCCGACGGGTTTACCCTAGAACTGTTCTAGAAAAGTAAACTCTACTTGCACAGAGCCAGAGTTCAGAGCGCGCAAGCCCCACCATGACGTCAACGTAGGGATACAGCGGTGGGGTTATTATTATTGTTATTTAGATTTTGCATCTGGAATTTCTTAGTAGCAGTCTGAATTTGTGCCCGGTTGATGGCAATAGGCTCGCCCCTTATTACATTGGCCTTGAACATAACTGGCGAAATGTGGGTGTACTATAGGTATACCTCTGCCTAACCCTTCGGGGAATACAGGCGTGAGGCGCACCCAACACCCAGTTGGGTGTTTTTACAGCGCACTGAATATACGAGTAGGTATTACCAGATAATTGTTGTCGTAATCAATCTCTTTTGTCCCTCAGCTTAATTATAGCAATCACGTTTCCCTTTCACACTGCTCAGCGTGTTTCTAATTCCAACTTGTTCTTAAATAAGGCATTCTTTTCTAGGGATGCGTTGGCGTCATCATTAGAATTCTAGTCAACAAAGCTACGTCTCTGCCTACACCTTCTGTATTAAGGCGCTGACAAGACCCAATTGGCTTCTCTTAAGAAAAAAAATTGCCAAATCTGTATAGTTTGTGGTAGCGGAAAAAATATATGTTAATTTTGAACATATTTCCCAGAGCTTGGTTGTTACAAAAACACGTTTTGAAAAAA
This sequence comes from Atethmia centrago, assembly GCA_905333075.3. Lineage (NCBI taxonomy): Eukaryota > Metazoa > Arthropoda > Insecta > Lepidoptera > Noctuidae > Atethmia > Atethmia centrago. Next base: position 10,444,538 of record HG995386.1, on the reverse strand, counting down.
AATCTCAATACAAACTAACGTTAAACTAACCTCATACTACGAGTATGAGGTTAGTTGAGTTCTAATCCAAAATATCTGTATTAAATATCAATATGCGTTACGTATTTAATTAATAACAAGAACGTCTTATTTGAATACAGAACTTGGTTGTTTTTTATTTTCGATTACTCAGCTCAATTTTGAGTAAATAGATAACTGCCTCATATTTTGCAATAAATTACAAGCGTCGTGTCATCGCGCTTTTCATTCTTCTCTATGCAATCTGACAGTGACAGCGGTTTAGGTGTTGTCAGCGTCTTAAAGGTACCTCTAATACTGCTGTTCCTACCCACACTAGCCGTTTTAAAAACATCTCGTGCTTACTAGCTGAAAATTAATAAATAAATAAAAACCTTGCAATTTCTAAAGGAATAACACGGGGTCGGGTACCAAAGCTACGTCATACCAATACCCACCATATTTACGTAGGAAGACAGTACGAAAATAAGGGCTCTAATGCACAAGCAATTTATGGTTAGCTGATTATCCGGGATGAGCTTCAAGAAGAACTGGTCCTTTTCAGCTTTATATAGAGAGAAGTGGAAAGAGAGTATGGAGTTCTCTGGCTTACAGTGCATCACGGGCTTTTAATAACAAAAACTCCACCGCCGCATCTCTACGTTGACGTCGTGGTGGAGCTTGCGCGCTCCGAGTCTGGGTCTGTGCCAGTAAGTAGCGCCCTCTCGCCCCTAGCCGCCCCAGCAGGAGACGGCCTGGGCGTTGGGAACCCCGTGCGGATTTCCAACCACCGTAGGCGCGGGCTTGCGGATGGTGAGCAATGGGTAGCTCACCGTCCGTTAAGGACCAGGCCCGGGTCTACGGCGCGTTGTGTCCCACGCGCGCCTCAAAGAGATGTCAGCACAAGTGTAGGGGTCCACAAGGGCCGAAGTCCGAAAGGGTTACCGGGGCCTCTGGCAATACAGGCAACGGAAGGAACACGGGTGGGTTTTAATCAGTAAGAGTCTGACACACCCTCTGTAATGGAATTCTGGAGGCTGCGATGATTTTAATGATAGAATGAAAAGATAAATGCTTGTTTTGCAGAAAAGAGCTGTTCGGTCAATTTATAAATTAAGTCCGAGACACTCTCTCAGAGAGAAATTTAAGTAGATTAATGTAATGACTGTGCCCTCTCAGTATATTTTTGAAAATCTTTTATATGCCCATAAAAATATAAAATTGTTTAAAAAATACAGTGATATCCATAATATAAATACTAGGAACAAACACAAATTTGTTGTACCTACAACAAGGCTCAAGAAAATAGGTGGCTCATTCAGATGTCAATGTATACGTTTTTATAATAAACTTCCAAGCCACGTTCAAGATCTAAGCCTTAATAAATTCAAATCATTTATTAAAAGTAAGTTGTGCCAGAAAGCCTTTTATACCATTAAAGATTATATTGAGGACAAAAAGGCTTGGGATTAAGCTGCTCCAATTATTGCATACTGAAACTTTTATTTTATTTATATACCATTTTGACATATTTACTTTGTGGAGTTCAATATACTGTTTGGAACTTAATATTTACTTGTAAAGTATTATATTGTTTTCAATTATTGTGAATGTGAAGCCTATGTGGGTCATTGTTATTTTTTTTTTCTCATTTAGTATTAATCATGGTCTGGCAGTTTGAGTAATTTATGCGGCCTACCCAAATGTTCTTTCTTTGGTATTGTTCGTCGAATCGTTGAGCTCCTTAAGTTCTGAGTTGAGCTGCACGATTACTGACAAATGCGTGCACTGACTAGACAGGTCCACTCAATCTGTGTGGTTCTTTCCTCAAAAGGACCATTTCAGACACCAATCTACATGGTCTTCACATGATCTGACCAAGATTATGTCTGGACTTTAAAGGAGACTGTGACCTCTGAGTTTTTTTCGGCCTTTCTTCTCAGAGTAGTCAGATAGGAAACGCCGACCTCATCTAGCTTTATTTTAAAAATATGATTGACGTGTAAAAGTGTTTGTACAAACCTACTTACAGAAAATAAATCATTTATCATGTATCAAAAGAAAATACGTATATGTATGTATGTATTGCGGGAAACATGACGCAAAGAAGAAACACAAATACAAAAAAGGACAAGTTGGAGAAAAATATCCGTTACATCCACGCAAAATGGCCATCGCTCAGCATAATGCTGCGACCCTATGCGAAACAGAGCCCCAATGCTGGTTTTCAGCGATTGACATGATGGCGTAAACCGGTGCAGTACACAGTGAGATTATAATAAGAAATAAAAGAATAATATAAACACAAATATAAAAAATGGCAACATTCCTTATCGTCGACAAGGACGTACGCGCCGCTGGCCTATAGTAATCTGTGGGCGCAGTTGTCAGAAAACGATTTGTTTGACGTTTTAAGTTACATAAATCATCCAAACGATTATATCAGCTGGTCTATACTGCAAAAATCTCATCGTGAAAACTTAGGTAAAGTAAGCGTAAAGTGAGTTGTCATTCCACCTGATGCTAGCGATTGACACCATTGAAAGAGCTCACTCAAACTCACTTCACCTTTCTTCAAGTTTTTGCTATGAGATTTTTACAGAACAGATAGCGAGGCGAACGCGACAAACGCGTTTAAAAATCGCAAGTATTTCAGAGACCATAGCAGTCTAACAAATAACAAAGAAGTATCGCTGCCAATCGAAGGCAACAACCGTAGGGATTTTTCCGATACTTATCGGTTGCCTGACAACACGCCTACGTTTTATTTCGTTTGAAAGTAAAAAAAACATCTCTGTTAGGAGTTTGGAACTGTGTGATGGAAAGGTATTTTTGTAGGAGTAATGATTTGACTTAAGTAACTTTAAGGGAATTTATATAATGATGTACTTTGTGGGAAGTTGTCTTTTTACAAGCCCTATTTTATCTTGCTTTGTTCGTATATATTCTTAAAGTTTATTTGAAGGCAATTCCGTACGATTATCTCATGTACCTAAAGGAAAATATCTTATTTTCGTAATGTGGCTGCCCTGAAAAAGTACGCAGGAGCTCTCAATCTAAATATAAATATTTCCGTATTATTCCATAGCTTTTACTCGTAAATTTCACGGAATTTCCCATACATTCACACTGTTCGTTTATAGGCGTTCTAAGACTTTTTATTATTTGGTATCAATTCGGCATTTATGTTTATTTATTTAACAGTTTATATACACACATATATACAGACAAGAAGAAAGGAACAGAAAAATACGTATAATGGTGATGGTGGTGGTAGTGATGGCCGTGGTGACTTAATACGACTTATTTTTCTGTTGAACTTGAGGATTTACTTTTAAATATAATTCTATTAGCTTTTACGGTCATTGTTTTTCGAATGTAAGTCACCACCACCATGACACCTACATTATTCAGTATAGTTTATTACAATAGATATTATATGGTAGCAAATTATATTTCCATCCTCACATAACAAAGAAAACAATACAATTATCGACACAAACATTCCACATTCAATGGACAATAATGGGTATGACAGGAACTCGGCCCTGTATCGTCAAAAACAAACCGGGAGTGAAATCGAAACGAACAGATTTCTGAGAATTTAAGAAGTAAATGGGTTGCCGAGGGGACTGTAATGGACAGGACATAAAGCTTGGAAAATGTAGCTTTATGTACAGTCAAACAAAGAGATAAATAGGTAGGCATACAGGCAACCAACTTGACACTACTTTTAAACAACGCTGTGAGTGTACTGAGTTGTCATTGGGATGTCGCTGCGTCCCCGTAAGGGGGCGCGGCTAGCGGATCCGGGGCATAGCCCCCCGGCCGCGGAAGCCATACGTTGGCCCGTAAATACGGGCCCCTCGTGGTGTTGGTCATTCTAGACTCCTAGATGATTGGGCGCGTTTAATAATAACGCGCCCATGTGAGTGATTGCTATTGTGATTACTGTAGGCGCATCACGACGCTAATACTGTTAGCGCCGCTTTCTTCACGACACCACGGCGGTCAACCCCCGCCAGGTGAGACCCCCGGTTACCCGGGGGAGGCCCAGTGAAGGCGACCAGCGACGTAGGTGCCGACTCGACGCTCCTACAGTATAGGTGTATAGTCCCCGCCCGTCCCGCTTTCAGATCGAGCCGATTACGGTCCGGGCTAAGGAACTGTCATGTGTGTGTGAGCGGCATTGTATTGCGTAACACCGCCCAGTGTCTACACATACCGCACAGCCCGCGCTATGCGTATGTGTGTGAGTTAAATGCCTGTTGAGTAGTGAATGTCTGTGTTAATTACGTGACGTGCCTATATTAACTTAGCACACGCCACGCAATAGATGTATTTTATCTGTAGAGTGCTATTGAATCGAGTAAGCCGCGTGTAACCTGGATGCAGCTTACTCGAGGCGTCCAGTCCGGTGCGATGGGGTCAGTCGTCCGCTACCAGGTCGCGGGGTAGGGGTCTCGCGTCAGGGGGGCGCGCGTGCAATGGCGCTATCTGCTTGACGTGAGGCCAAGCAGATGCGTCGGCACGCGCGAACATTCCCTTCGCGAGGCGCCTCACAAACTCGTCCAGGCTCTCAATCCCGAGGTCCCTTTGGATTATGTCGTTCCTCACGAAACGAGGGGCGTCCACAATGGTCCGCAACGCCTGGTTTTGTTGCGTGCGGAGCAGCTTTCGGTTCGTCTCGCTCGTGAGGGCGAACCATGCAGGGGCGGCGTACGTCAAAATCATACGACGTCGGCTCCTTGTAGTTTCAAGGGTGGTGGGAGGGGCGCGGAACCGGTGACCAGCGCCTGCGTCTTACCCACGTTAACCGAGAGCCGCCACTTCGACAGCCACTCAGGGAGCATGTCGAGGGCGCGCTGCATATTGACCGCCGCGTACTTTGCATTTAGCGAGGTGGTAATGTACGCGGCGTCGTCAGCATACAGCGCGAGCGTCGCATCTGGAGTGGTGGGGATGTCGTCGGTGTAACGTGAGTAACACGCCGGCGATACGCAGCTGCCCTGCGGCACACCGGCCAGCACCGGTCGGGCGCTGGATAGCGCTCCGTCGACCACCACCCTGAAAGTCCTGTGGGATAGAAAAGCAGAGACCACCCGCACGATGCGACGGGGCGCATCTGACGTGGTCAGCTTATATATTAGGCCGTCGTGCCATACACGGTCGAAGGCCTTCTCCATGTCGAGGAATACTGCCACCGAGTATTCCTTCCTGTTCATTGTGGCTGCGAGGTGGTGCAGTACCCTCGACAGCTGGAGCGTCGTACTGTGCTCCGCCCGGAACCCGAACTGTTCGGGACGCGGCGCGATGTGGGGTTGGAGATGTCGCAGCAGGAGTGCTTCAAACACCTTGGAGACTGTCGGCAGCAGAGTGATCGGCCGATAGCTCTCCGGCTTCAGGATGTTCTTCCCCGCCTACTGAGTTGTCAGTCTTTAACATCGCTCTTATAAGTGTGTCTTAAGCGTAGAAAGTTATTACGCTCACAATTGAAATGAATAACATAATTAAAAGCTTAGGAATTTCTCAGTAGCAGCCCGGAGTCTGGATTAGTACCCAGTTGATGGCAATAGGCGACTGCTGCGAAGTGCACACATATACACACATCAAAAGTGTTTAGGGATCAAGGTATGTTTTAAATATATTTTATTAGCCTATTGAAATTAAATAAAAAAGGTATATTTAGATTGATTAAATAAAATGTTTTCGTATGAGTAGATCGACGAATTACTCTCTGCTTTTGCATTAATAAAGACATTTCGCGAGTTTTGCTCATGCTGGATTTTTACCTTAGTTAATCCTGATATTAAAATATGATAAAAATAAAAGTTTTAAAGGGTTTTATTGCGTAAAATAAACAATTAGTAGTCTGTATTTCCGCCGTTAATGCGCATATAACACAATCGCAGCGATTCGGCAACCTCAATATGAGTTAATCCAAATCACGTTGCAGAATAGCCACCCACGTCCGTTGTAACAGGCGTAAACAATTTTCTGGTGTGTATATGGCATCCATAAATGGCAGAGCTTTTCTTTGACGCATATAACATGCGCGCCAATGCAATTCAAGTCTGGTGATTGAGCAGGCCATGGTAGGACGTTGATATTAGTTGCTGCAAGCAATGATATTTAAAACTATAGATACGTTGTCCGCACTCTAAAATGACAACATGAAAAGAAGCCAATTGGCCACATCGCGCTTAGTTACGCACCAACCTGTCGCGCGACACTACGTTTGTTTTTAATTTATATTGTGTGTGTAAACCTGTGCAAAACATAAAAAAAACATGCCGTCATGTGTTTTCAGACGATGTACAAATTATACTCCAAAAGTTAAAGACAAAAACGTGTCGTTTCCCTTTCTTCACGCGTATAGGTAGCTATCTAGTATTTTCGCTGTTTTTAAGCGCCGCGACGTTGGTTCATGACGTGTCTATATATAATACGTCATTGGCTGCAAGGGTCTTTGCAACGACACTGGCAGTGTGTGGTCATGCATTACCATGCATAAGCAGAAATGAAGCACTGAATTGGGTCCGCAAAGGAATGACAACGTCTAATTTAATCATTTCAGCGTAAATCTGTGCATTGAGATTGCCTCTGATCCAAATCAGTTCGGTTCTTCCACCTATCCAAATACCCGCCCATATCATAAGTGTTCCACCACTGTATGCATGGACTTCCTGGCATAATTTCAAACGTTCTTGGTATCCAGAAACCTTCCAATGTGTACGTCTAGTATCTGGCCTCATACCAAAGCGAGATTCGTCTGAAAACCATCATCTAATTAACAATCATCCTTCTTCAGCTCAATTTCTGTGTTCATGAGCCCATTGTAAACGGGCTCTGCGATTGCGTGGCTCAAAAGGTGGTACATGTAGCGGCTTTCAGGAATGAAGATTGCCTTCATGCAAGCAACTTCTTATGGTTTGATTGCTTATTAACATCCTTGAAGAGCTATAAAGCCGCTTAACCAACATCATCGCGGTCATTGTACGATTTCTTCGAGTAGTAATTTGTATATGTAATTTTTATACAGCTCTGATCATTTGTTCTCGGCTCAAATGACATCTTCTCTCCATAATGACGTTTTTTGGATTGATTCCACTCAGAAGTATGGCAGAAATTTTATTGATTTGGATTCAAACCCTTTGCAGGATTATATAGGAATACGACTTGACAGAAAATTTTCATCTTTAGACCAAAATTCAAAAACTATTCCCTTTTCAAATGACGAAATTTACTGAGTTACTACTGATTTTTAGTAACTAGCAAAAACCTGCTTGATTCCTAGACACTTTTGATGAGTGTATTTAAAGTTTTTATTTTATTTTCTTCTTGTTTATTGTATTATTGGTTAAGGAAACAATAAGCCGCAAAGTAGGTATACATGTTTTATTGGAAAAACCAATGGAAATCTCAACATAATTTATTACAAATACAGGTGTGATGTTATGTTTATGTAAAAAAGTAATACAGAAAGTTTCTGGATTCTTATAAATAAGACCAGATAACTTATGTTTTTCAAAGTATATGCCCTCACAATTTATACATTTTTGATTTCGCTGAAACCATTGTAAAAAGCAGTTGGATCAGTCTTCCTTAGGGTCCCTAAGGCCAACTGTTCAATGGTTTCGTGGAACGCGTTCACCACAGGTTCAGGGCTCGTAAAACGTGTGCCTCTAAGTTTGTCTTTAATTTTAGGAAACAAAAATAAGTCGCAAGGTGCGAGGTCTAAAAAGTCATAGCGCGAAAATATTCACGAGTTAAACACATTGTAATAGCGACACACAATTTTCTAAAGGACGCCATAATGAAAAAAACATAAGACAGTTTCACAAATTAAAAGTAACGCGTTCCCAGAGAGTTCCATTTTCAAATTCCGAAATTCCAGAAACTTTCAATATGCCCCACGTATTGGCTGTTTAAGTGCAGGAAACATATTATACCTTAATATTTTTTCCTCTTTATCAAACTCTTTGTTCGACTGTGCATAAGTACATCTTCGTACCTGTAATTCTATTGGACAGTTAGGTTCGCCTTATTCAAAGTCGCTCAGAGAGTTTCTTTGAACGTTCAGAACGTCACTGGAATATTCGGAAGGCTTCGTGGTATTGCCGTCTTAGGAAACTGTCGAAGAATTGGAACAACGGACAATTACTCGTACAACAATTATTGTATTAAATAAAAAAATATATTTGTTAATATTTTAGATATAAATCTATTTTATTGATGTAACATCTTTCCTCTCGCTTTCTGTGGGAGGGATTTTGTGAAAAGGGACGGAAGTGTGTAACATTAAGTGACACCTTGAGCATGGAATAAGTAAGTAATTTTTAATAGCATAGAATTAGTGTATTCATGGAATTAGTAAGTACTGTATAGATTGTAAGTAGAGGGGGTCGAACGTCGACCAGTGGACTAATGAATAATTATTCGAATAAATATTTCATTATTAGGCTTTTTTAAATGTTGAGGTTAATTTCTGTCGCTGCTCAGTTGCTTATTACAAAGGCGAGATATCAAATATACGACTACTGTAAGGCTCACTCATTTTTTTTATTTTTTTTTATTTTTTTACTCTGTATCTGCTCGTGACATCACAACGGGTATCAGAATCGCGGGCGCTGTGACACTTATTTATAACTTCTAAAGGACTTTCTGATTTTTCTTTTTTATGTTGTGTTTAATTATTGTGTTTAGTTTAGTTTTTGATCGTCCTATACGAGTCCCAATAAATACTTTTTATTTCATTATCGAGCAAATAGACGGTCCAAATGGATTGATTACAGGTGATATTATCTACTCAGGCAGCAGTTTTCTCGCATTTTTGCTAAACCGGGCCTATTTGGTGCAGCCGTAAAGCACATGTTCCTGCTTTTTAACGAAATACACTTTTTTGTGTTTATTTTGCAGAATATGCGTTGCGTATTTTCGAGTCTGCCAGCTAAATAAATGCCATTTTTCCTTTTTTTGTGTTCCACCTTCACTCGAATCACACAGTAAAAATGAAGTCCGCCATGACAAAAATGTTTTTTTTTTTTTTGTAAGTCATCGCGGTTTACAGTGATGTTTAGAGTTTGGGTGAGTTTATGATTGCCTTGACCACTTTGCTCTTGGATTCGTTTTTAGTTCTGAAACTCCATCTCATAAACTCACTTCAACTATTACCCCTTACTCGCGATCCCAATCAACCTTTCCTGAACATTCAATTCAATTTACACAAGCACTTCAAGTACACACATACTCACCCACACACACCCACATACACAAATACACACACACACACACACATTACACTACACGCATACAGACAATCACCATTACAGGCTTTTTCTAACCTTTTTTTTTACTTTTTATTATTATTTTTTTATATTATTTTGTATTACTTTAGTCTTTTTTATTTCCTTGTTAAGGCTCCGACATACTGGCGCGACTTGTCGCGCGACGCGTCGCGACACAAAGGCACCGCTTGTAGCGCTACACGCGGTGTCTTTGTGTCGCGTCGCGTCGCGCGACAAGTCGCGCCAGTATGTAGGAGCCTTTAATCTTATTGCATAAGTATTCAATAGTATTTTCTCCCGGGAGAGGGCACTGGCACTTGTAACACAGTTACAAGTGCCAGTACCACCTAACACTAGTGTCAGGGACTTCACACAATTTGTAACCACTTTTTATGTAATAAAGATTATTATAATTATCTTGTAATGTATATTGAATACCTAATTTATTACTTGGGACATTTTTAATACAGATATGACAAGAAACGCCGGGAGTGGACGCCCTAGAAGGACATAAAGTGACCTTATTGGTGATGTTCTCCAGAATGGCCGGCGTGCGTGTATGAACAATGTATGAACGTAAACGAAGCAAAAAGAGTGTGTTAGGCTCGTAGCAGGTAGCGTTCTGTAGTTTCTGCTTACCCCCATTGGAAGAAGGCGTGAGTTTATGTATGTATTTTTAATTAACTACTTAAATCTATCTTATGCTAATATAAAAATAGCGAATATCATTCAAAATCGGACAACGTACCTAACAGAGAATTAAAATAGTCGACTTTCATCCGCTATGGAAATAAGGATGTCAATCTAGCCAACTTTTTTACGTCATCAATAAGTTCATCGCGAGATAAAATTGCATCGATATTTATATTCTGCGAGCGGACGTTAAAATCAATACTGGACACAGGATCTAGGCTAGCAACAATTTAACACTTTGACAGCCGGCCGGTTCTTAGCACATTGTAAGATTAAAAAAAAAAATTACCGTAAGTGCTATATGCATATTTTTTTTATTTATCTTATGTATTATCTAGACTATATGAAAGTTGATCACGTATTCCGTACGTGATCGGCATCCTGTGGAATAAGCGGCATCACGTGGTGACTACGTGATTGGCTGTCAAAGTGTTCTCTGTAACATTGAATCTATTTTTTAAAGGCGAAAACAAATGTTTTAGTCTGTTCTAAACGTTTGTCTACTGGACTTAATTTTAATTAAACTAATATGCAGAGGGGTTCGTGGCTAAATGATAACAGCCACACTAGTCGACCGAAGGGTTAAGCTACGCTGGTCTTGGTCGGTTCGTGGATGGTTGACCAACCACTACATATCGTCGAGACCCCTCCGTGCCTCGGAAAGCAAGTTAAGGCGCCGACAAGAGGAAAATGACAAAAAAAGAGGCTTGTCATAAGAAAAAAAATTGCCAAATCTGTATAGTCTTTTTTTTTGGATGGGAAATCATCAAATAACTTCTCCCGCTCTGGGTGGAGCGGGAGGGTGTTTCAGACTCTTACTGACTAAAACCCACCCGTATTCCTTCCGTTGCCTGTGTTGCGGGGGCCTCGGTGATCCAATAGTACCTTCCCGCGACCCCGGCAGTGGTAGCGGAAAAAATATATGTTAATTTTCAATATATTTCTAAGAACTTGGTTGTTACCAAAACACGATTTGAATAAAAAATCTCGATACAAACTAACGTTAAACTAACCTCTTACCTTGAGTTTCAAACCAAAATATCTGTATTAAATATCAACATACGTTACGCATTTAATTAATAACATGAACGTCGTAATTGAATGCAGGACTGGGTTGTTTCTTATTTTCGATTACTCAACTCAATTTTGAGTAAATATATAATTGCTTCATATTTTGCGATAAATTACAAGCATTATGTCATCGCGCTTCTCTTTCTTTTCTATACAGTCTGACAATGACCGCGGTTTAGGTGTTGACAGCGTCTTAAGCCGTTGTCCCGGCTGTCATTCGCAGATCTTTGACACCTGTTGCGGGAAATCAGAAGCCCAAAAGTCAACCAACCAACTAACCTTATCAAGGGTTGCCGTGTTACCCAGTAACTGGGTTGTGGAGGTCAGATAGGCAGTCACTCCATGTAAAATACTGGTATTCAGCTGCATCCGGTTAGACTGCAAACCGACCCCAAAATAGTTGGGAAAAGGCTAGGCAGATTGATTTATATGCAGAAGTAGATTGATTAGATAATGATACATTTTTGGTACTTTTAATACTCCGAAATAAAAACTAACACGTTGAAGGCACTACAGAATTGAATCCACCAACGAATATTTTGTTTGACTTCCATTTAACTCTAAAATAAAAACAACAGAAAAGCTACATGCACATACATCCATCAGATCAATTTATCAGCGAAGGATATACTCGAAAAACTTTCACCGAAAGTGGACGAGACGGGCACACCCAAATACTCCGAAATATTTTATTCCGAATTTCGATGTTCCGATTTTCAAAAGTCCGAATACCTAAGAATTATAATGTTTAATAATAATAACGAAATTTATTTTACCGAAAATCGTAAATGCGATTTTCGAGGTTCGAAGAATCAAATGCTCGATGGGTTCTCGGTCCGAAAAACAACATTCCGATTTTCAATACTTCGAATAAACTGCTAAAATTAGGATTCTGATTCTGATTCAATTACTATTATATTCAGTTACACATACAAATTCTTAATATATAAGTAAGTTTAATGTAATTTAAAGACGTCTACTTTGTTATTAATATAACTTTTTTGTGTTTTCTTCTTCTCCTTACATACCTGCGTCGTGAACCATTTACTGTTATTGAATCCTTTGGATTAGGTTAGGGTAGAACAGTGGCCATTAAAGAGATCAGACCATTAACCAGATTCCCTCTATTGTTTTACAATGATGGTTATACAATATATAGTAAAACAAGCAATATTATACCTAATTAATTACTTTATTTACCACAAGGATAATAACAATCACGTTATGAATAAAACGCATCTATCATTACTTTTTTAATTATTCCTCCGCTATGTGTTTATTTGTCTTGCCTATTTTACTAGACGTTTTTATTTCGGAATTCTAAATATTCGGTACTTTAATAATAGGAATTCGTATTTTTGATGTTTCGAATTATCATTAAGTCGGACTTTTTGTTATTCGATCCATTGAAACTCGGTATTTTGAGAATATGAATTATAAACGTTAGGAATATTTAAATTTTGGAATTATAAAAATAGGATGAATGATAAATCAGTTTTTATATTAGGAATTATGAACCATTCGGAATTATGAAAATCGGTAAATTGAAATTCGTATTTGTGACTGACGGAATAAAGTTTTTCGTATTTATGTAGTGTACCCGAACGAGACACACCGAACGGACGAGTAACAGCCGAAATAAAGCTCAGTTACAAAAACGAATAAAGTAAAAGCAAACGAAAACATTCGACTGACCTCTTAAATTGATTCCAAACATAGCTTATCTCTGTACGAGTATTTAGTGAAGCCTCAGCCGTTTTCGTAGAACTCCAGGGGCAATTTTCCGATAGGTAGCGGGAGAGGGTTAGTTGCCTAGCAACGAATTGAGCTTCCTACTCCCGACCAATAGCGATAATTATATTTGTAGTTTTATATACATACCTGTCTGGAGCAGTAGAGGGTTTGTTTCAGACAATTAGCTCAACAAGGTTTGTAGCCCGGTATTCAGTTTATTGATAAACGAGGATTTGGTTTGACTGGGATTGTAATAAAACAGATTGGAGTGCTTTTGTAGAGATACAATTTTATTTGGATTAAACAGAAATATTTGTGTTTTTACATGCAATTTACAGGTGCCACTAAAGTTAAGTAAGTACTGTATTGTATTGAACAGTTTTTGCTTATACAGAACTAGCGGTAAAATAAATTTAACCCTGTTTTTGGAACAATAAATTATTTTTATTATAACAAAAATGGATTTGGAAATTTATTATTGCAACAATGTAATTGTCTATTAACCTTATGCCTTAATTACACGTACCAAATACAGAGGCCAGACAGTGCCAAGACTTATGCCGTGATTACACATAGGTATCTACCGGGTAGGAACAGTGGTCAGTCTTGGTACTCTTACTCACAAAAACTCTATTAACGAAATTCAATTGCCATCCTAATTTAATTATTAATATTATAAATGTGAAAGTGATTTAGTTGGTTACGGTTTTACACTAAAACGGCTGAATGGATTTGGATAAAATTTGTTATATACGTAGACCATGACCCAAGCTAGGACATAGAATACTTTTTATTCTGATATTTTCACGGGTTCAAGAGTTATGCGGGTGAAACCGTGAACCTAGTTATTTATCTTAATAAAAACTTATATACGATATTTCCAGAACTGACTTTTCTAATTTCGGTTTTTATTGAAGTGATTTATACTACCCACATGTCCATAATATATGTAGGAACAGAAATCGTTACAAATTAATGTAAAACATGTTGTAAAATCAATAAACCGCGATGTTGTGCAATGTTAAGTAAATAAATGAGTGTTAACTTTGGTTAACAATAACTTAAGGACTAGGATTATACAATAATAATAAAAATATAATAAGAGTAATATGTAAACTTAATTCCATTTTATTTGGTGTCGTTACAGATCTTAGGATTGCACTTGCAACTATACATCTTAATAAAAATAAAGAGATAATGTTCTTAGTTTCAATAGATATATGAAAATACAGACGTTAAAATCAAAATAACTTTACTTAATCCCTAGATGCACAGTGGGAAAGTGATGGAGCTATACAGGACTTATATCTCCATCTCTTTCTCACGCTGAAGTAATATTGAAATAATACTGCTATAAGAGGTGATGGTTACCCGCCAGGTGTCGGACCACGAGCAATGAAGGTTTCCCTAGTTAGGACGAATTTAAACACAACATTGTTGTTGAAAAACATGTTCTCTCATACATCGATATGGTCGGTCACCGAACGATCAATTCTCCAGCTGCAAACGTAAGTTGGGCGACTATTACTCGTTTACATGTAAAGCCATCTTAGCTGTGATACTTTTCATTTTAACTTCGTTACATATACTACTGCCGTGATTTTTTTCATATATGCAAAAATAACCATTTAGCTAGCTGGGCGGACACTTGACTCTGACAAAAAATAGCACTTTAAAGCTTAATATTATGCAAACGGATCCCTGAATCAAAAAATGGTTTTCACAGAGCTGCAATATTTTTGAACGGTCTATCCAATGAAGGACAACATGGGATAGACGAGAGAAAAAAATGTCATCCCCACCTTTCGTACAAGAGAGTTAGCCTATATTTTTTTATTCATGATTTTATTGTACCACTTTGTCAGCGTGATTAATATGTATATGCCAAGTTACAGCTTTCGAGTACTAAGAGTCTCTGAGCTAAGCCGCGGACAGACAGACTGACATAGCGAAACTATAGGGTTCCTTGTTGTCTACGGAACCATAGAAAGGACTTTTTAAACGCCTGCGTTCTATAAACTTAAACTTCTATTAAATACTTATCTATTTATAATGTAACTATACATATTACAACTATTCAGTAGGAATTTTATATCTTATATCACAACCGCGATACGCAAACTCTTGGAGCTGCCTGTTACTTTCCTCTTCAGTCATAGATTCAGACCAACCATCTTTGTTCACTAAAACACTTCGTATAGCTTTGTGAAACTCGTGGGCTGGCATCTTGGTCGGCTTCGGCAAGACTTGACCTTTGCGTACGTCAGTGTCGGGCTCCGGAATCATTCTGGAATAAAAGAGGGGCCTATTTTAGTATCTGTGTTCAGAAAGGTTGCATATTTAGATTCAATATTGTACGTAAATGTTATAAATCATAGTTCGTTGGAAAAGTATGGGGGAGAACCTTGGCCTAGCAGTGGTACAACATAGGCTTAACCTGGAGGCAAAAGATACATGGTTATGCCTGGTGGATCTGTCAGACCCGGATTTTTAACTTGTTATTTGTCAAATATTTTTTGATAAATAAGTTATTATAATGTACTTTTTTACTAGGGGTGTAGAGTAGGAGTTAAAATAAAAACATAATACAAATCAACAACTTTTGTCAATATTTTTTCTAATTAAACTAATTTTTCTAATACAACTTTGTGCCCTTTGGCGTCGAGACCCTCGGTCCGTGGGGTCCCAGTGCGCATAAGTTATTTGCGGAAATCGCGAAACGTCTAGTTGATGTAACTGGTGACCGAAAAGCTGGCGGCTTTCTCGCGCAACGCATCAGCATTGCAATTCAGCGAGGAAATGCCGCCAGCATCCTCGGTACAATGCCCCGAGGGCCTTTTTTAAGCTTAACTTAGTTTTAATTTAATTTAGTTAATGTTAATATTCATCTTGTAATTTGGTTATGTAAATAAATATATTAAACTGGATAATGTTTTAACAAAAAAATATACTTCGTTACTCTTATAATATAACATACATACATTACAGTCTTACACAACTCACGCGAACTATACGCATGTCCATCTACTAGGGGAGCGTACTCTGAACTGAGGTAGCTGGTGGAGTGTGTCTAGCGATTCATAACGGCCAGCTCCTAAGTGCAGTTAGGTTCAAATTTGAATGAAAAACAACGGTTTATGTGCGGCGGTGGACAGACCCTACCAGACATACCGACTTGCTGAGGGTTCAAAAAACTATAATAAGTAACGTGAACTCTAGTTTTATTCTCTTATAGAGGCACGAGGAACAGGGTCTAAAGTTCACTCATCCTCCCTAAAAGATGGAGGATCCGCCGACCAGACGGGTGTCGTGTCTGGTGGGCAACTGCCCGACGGTTGATGTCGGGATGTTGTATATCTGCTAGTTGCGCGGTAAACTCTGCTTGCGCGATGCAGGATTTTGCGTGACGTCAGTGTGTTGTGTAGTTCGCATGTGGCTATGTAGATGCCGCCGCACTCTAAACTTCCCTTTGAAATTCTAGAATGCCTCTACAAATTGCGATATTTTTTAAGTGTACAGGCGGTCCCTGGTATGCTGCTACCACCTTGCTGACACTTATAAATTTACTATGGCATGTGCTGCTGGTCGCATACAGTTTTCGTTGAACGAGAGATGATGATTTCGAAATACCACACCTTTTGCCGCAAAATATTGTATCGAGTTAGAGAAAACCATAAACTTGAATGGTCTAATTTCCGGTGATCAGCAAGGCAATTGCGTAACACAGATAAATTGACAATTGATCGCAAAACGGTTTCATTTTGACAGTTCACCCACGTCCATTACCTTATTTACGTTGTTGAGCAGACGAATTTTTCAAACTTATGAAGCAATGGATTATTGTGATTTGTGATTAAAACTATGTTACGCCCTTTTTTTTTTGGATGGGAAATCGTCAAATAACTTCTCCCGCTCTGGGCGGAGCGGGAGGGTGTGTCAGACTCTTACTGACTAAAACCCACCCGTATTCCTTCCTGTTGCCTGTATTGCGGGGGCCTCGGTGACCCATTAGTACCTGCCCGCGACCCCGGCAGGCATCGGCCCTAGTGGACCCCTACATATGTGCTGACGACATCTCTATGTGGCGCGCGTGGAATACAATGCGCCGTCGACCCGGGCCTGGTCCTTACCGGACGGTGAGCTACCCAGTGCTCACCGTCCGCAAGCCCGCGCCTACGGTGGTCGGAAATCCGCCGGGGATTCCCGACGCCCAGGGCGTCTCCTGCGGCGGCTAGGGGCGAGAGGGCGCGAAATTGGCCTCTCCCTCAACCGTCCCGCCTCCTCCTTCGCGAGCATTACTGCTTCGCAGAAGGAGGTGACGGCTGCCCATGCCCTCTCGCTCCGTACCATGGCCTGAACCAGGGCTAGTCACTAGAGATCTCTGCCGCCGATCGCCTCCACGAGGACACGGCGGTGCTCTGCCTAAGCCGGGCAGACCTCCACCGAATGCTCCACCGAATCCTCCGGGCGATCCACACAGTGGTGACACCCGGGCGTTTCCTCCCGCCTTATCCGACACAGGAACCTCCCGAAGCTGCCATGTCCGGTGAGGACCTGCGTCAGGCGGAAGGTGAGGACGCCGTGACGCCTCTCTAGCCACTCCACAAAGAGGGGTCTTATCGCCGCAATCGTGGCGTCCCCAGCACTAGATCGCGATAACCGTACTTTCCATGACGCCATGAGATGTTGCCGGAGCTCTGTCCGCTGTACCGCGATTTCTCGCGGCAGCGGACTTACGCCCCGGCGTTTCGCCTCCTCGCGCCACTCCCATACGTGCGCGAGGATTTTTGCCTCCAGATCCCATGGCGGCAATCCGGCAAGGAGGCTCGCTGCCTCATAGGAGACCGTGCGGTATCCCCGGACCATCCGGATGGCCATGACCCTTTGGGCCGCGCTCAACCAGCGGGCTGGCCGCAGCGCCAGAGAGCGCGCCCATACAGGAGCCCCGTAGAGGGCCATGGACCGCACGACCCCCGCGTAGAGCCTCCGGCAGGAGGCGTTTGGACCCCCTAGATTGGGCAGGAGCCGCTTTAAAGCAGCGCCCGCTCCAGCTTGGGAGCCAAACGTCGGAAATGCTCCACGAAGTTCCACCGGCTGTCGAGGACGCGTCCCAAGTACTTCATCGTCGACTCGACGCCGATGTAGCGTAGCACACTACGCTGACGCCGCTAGGGAGGTCGGCGCGCAGCACCCAGTCGTATCCGATGTCCCACAGATGCGGCCCCAGGACCGATCCCTGTGGGACACCGCACGACATCTCTTGCCGGTTCCACACTCCCTGGTGACCGGGGTAAATGACGGCCCTGACCGTCAGATAGGCCTCGACCACACGACAGAGGTAGGACGGCATCAGGTGGTATCAGAGTGCCTCCCTGAAGCAACTCCAGGGAGAGTGCAGTTTTGTTTTTTGAAGTGAGTTCCTTATCTAGACAAGGTACTTATCTGCGATACATTAGAACGGCAGGCTTATTAGCATAACGCTTTCTATTTCCACGAAGAATAGACACAGGTCTTTCTATACAAAGTGACATTTCGTTTCTCCATTTTTGACATCGTACGGTAGAAATACTTCTACATAAAAAAGGACCTAGACAAACATCGTTAGAAACCAAAGACAAAACGACAGATTGTGGAAGGATTTCTACGGTGCGATATCAAAAATGGAGAAACGTTATGTCACTTTGTATAGAAAGAGTTATGTCTATTTTTCGTAGAAATAAAAAGCGTCATGCTAAGCCTGCAGGAGTCGCGGGAAGGTACCAAAGGGTTACCGAGACCCCTGGCAAACCGGGCAACTGAAGGAATACGGGTGGGTTTTAGTCAGTAAGAGTCTGAAACACCCTCCCGCTCCCAGAACGGGAGAAGTTATTTGATAATTTCCCACACAAATAAAAAAAAAAGCATGCAGGAAGATGCTGTCTAATATTTTTCTAAGACTGATAAAAATCAAGAACCATTATAGAAGAAATTACAATAAAGAAAACGTGTTTAATAAAATTATAATTATGTCGTATCGCTATGTATTTTAGTGTGTGTATGTAAATAATAAAATAAATAAACAAAGCTTTTATTTCATAACTAAAACTTCTTCCGAACTAAATATCACTTTATCCACTAAGTAATACACTTTATTCCCTAAGTGCAGACACACACTACTTTATACCTCAGTCGATAGAAAACTTCCAGTTCTCGGTACCTCTTAGTTTAATACAATTACAGTTAACTCCACTCTCAGGAAAAGTAAGAACAAAGTACCAATTCTAGGTAAACCAATTAAATTATCTTGTTCATCTAGGAAATACAAATACTGGGAAGGTAGCCTTTTGTGAAGGCTTGAAAAGTAAGTGATGTCGTTTAGTAATAAGCTTTGAAAAGCAGTGATTATTGTTCCAATAATGTTTTTCTTGTATCTTGAGAGAATAGTGGTTACTGCAGGGATTAATTATTGTCGTAAAGGTTTCTTGGAAAATCGAGTACAACCATCTTGCAACGTACACTGAAATCTGGTTTTATTTCCGCGTGGATGTCAGAAAATATCCCACGGGAACATACTACCGGGATTATAAGTAGTAAATCAATAAATATAACAGTAATTAGTAAAACATATAATATAAATCAGTACTTTTGACTAATTTGAACAAAAACGGTTATTGTGACTTAACTACAATAGTTAGACAAGCCTCGTGGACTTTTTTGTGGGTACTATAAACATGAAGTACAATATTGTATCAATAGATTTTGCAGCGCACGGCAAATAATGAGTTTTAAAGGCAAATTTTTGATACCTTGGGTTACATAATCAGCCTATAATGTTCCCATTGCTGGGACACAGGCCGTGCGGGTTGGTAGATGTCACATGTCTTCGAATTTTTGGTTCTAGAATATGCCGGTTTCCGCAAGATGTTTTCCTTCACCGTTTTGAGAGCTGTGGTGATGAAATAATTTACACAAAGTAAAGCGCCTGTCCGGATTCGAACCTACGACCTACAACTCGTAAATCGCGGCCGTTACCACTGGGCCACCATTGCTCTACCTTACTGCTATAACTTGAGTTATATTATTGTAATGTTCGTAGGGTACTCAATAAAAAAATACAGCCCATGTATGCTGATAATGTAGCTTTTCTGTGCAAGATTTTTTTTAAATCGGATAAGTATTTTCTGAGTTTATCAGTTACAGTCAAACATACTTGTATTTTGAACGTATTTTTCTGTTCCTTTCTTCTTGTCTGTTTATATGTGTGTACGTAAACTGATAAATAAGTAAATACAAACAAACAGAAAATCAAACCTTTTCTCTTAATAATATTAGTTTAGCTATTTTGTACAATTATTATGCTTCTATCACAATCCTGTATTGTTGCTTTTAGAAGAATGAAATTGCGACAATGGTTAGAAGAATGATCACTGATCAGCATCTTTTGTGGACAGGATATTACTTCAGACTTGTTACAGTTGTAATGGCAAACATGTCATTTGGTTTAAATAGGTTTTTATTTTTATTATTTTATTAATATCTTACATAGATTCTTTTGTACTTTGTGAATGTAAGAACGTTGTAGGCTTAACCCTTTGACCGCCACATCAAAAAAGCAAAAACGTGCCCACGGCGTCAAGTTACGAATTATTCCTTAAAATCTGTCATGTAGTCGTGACCGTGGCGTGCTGGGCACATTTTGGTTTGTCATCTGTACATGACTGTGGCAAAAGGTCAATAGACTAGATTTGTAGATCATTTATTTTTTGTTAAGTACCTGCTACTTCTTGCCAGGCCTACACTGTCTTCCCATACCTATTAACACTGTGCTTTGAAAACATTGTAAGAGCCCATTATTGTTAAAAGAGTAACTGTGGAGTTTCTTGCCGGCTCTTCTCCATAGGAAACGACCAATTGGAACCGTGCACCTAGCTTCTGACGTTTCATAAGTGCCCATGTAGGTTTATGTGGAATAAAATATTTTGATTTTGATTTTACTTTACACCAGTGCGGGATAATAACACTCACGATGGCAATCGATCGTAATGCCTTTCATTTTGTTGTTGAGCAGACGAATTTTTCAATCCTGTGCAGGATTAGTAATTTCCTTCAAAACCCTCGAATTGTGAATGAAAGTATGTGCTGATCACCAGTCTGATGGGAAAGCGTGAAATGGTTATCAATAATAATATTATGTTTTGTAATAATAATTACTGCTCAGTTTTAAGCAAAACAGTACATTATTTTAGAAATCAAATTAGATTATTTTGTAAATTAAATACACCAATTTATTTGTATGCATAGTCATTTGTAAAGTTTTATTGCCAACGTACCATCGACAGTAGGTAACATTACAAATTATCACGAACTTGAATAAAAGTGTAAGCGTGAGAGGACATTTCGTTGAGGATAGTTCTAGAATTTTCTTTGACACGCTTCCGATTACAAAAATCGCGCATCGTTTCTTCTGCACCGATAACATTGCTAATGATGCCTATATACATCTCATTAGCAATGGTATCGGTTTGAGAACTCGCATGTAAAGCTATGGCGAGTCAAAAAAGCTGGCCTTCTGGTAATGTTTTTTTACTTACCCATGTATAAAATAACTAAAACCCATTTATTTATTTATTTATTTATTTAAACTTCTCGCACACAATTAGGTACTTAATGCCTTAGGCATTCTCTACCAGTCAACCAAGGGTGGTGAAGAGATAAGATGGCAGGTTCTCTGAGAGGAAATAATAATAATGAAAAATAATTAAAATATATCATAGTTTAGATTATAATTAATAATAATAATTTAGAATGGGTAAAGAAGTACCTACATAAATAGGTTACAAACTTATAATACAAATACATACATATTTACAACAATAAATACCTACATTAGACATATAAATATACATACAAATTCAAGGAAAAGATATACATAATTGAGATGACTCTCTGACTCTCTGCGCTGTGTTTTGAAAATAACTCTGCAATTTCCGCTTAAATGCATACCGACTGGCCGACCCATTCTTTCTCAACTGAGTTTTTAAGAGTATTATAGAATAATAAGTTTGACAACTTTGGTTACAGCCTACAAAAAAGCACATTCATGCTCGGCTGCAGATAAGTACACGTGTACACTGTGCAATAGGTAATTAGATTTCACAGCACAGAACATTTTAAAAACAGCAAATTAATTCGATTCGATCGTCAAAAGGATAATTGAGCATTTTATCGAACTGCGCGCTCGAACCATTTATCTATGAGAACAAAGAGCTGCACTTTTACACAGACAAAATATTTTTGTTTACTTATTATTGAAAAACCTTAATTGCAATTCTATAGAATACTAGCTGTTTTCCGCGACTTCGTTTACATGAAAATAACCTTTAATTAGAGGTGTTTGTCAGCGTTCGCCCACAAGAGGGAAATAATTAGGGCCCTTAATTATAACCCAAATTGTTTTGGGAGACGCTTGCATCGTAGGTATCGATGTCAATATGACAGGACTCCAAGGAAAATATATACTAAACATTTATTTTGTTTACTTTTCCAGAGATTTGGTGGCAGGTATTTCTCTTTCATTACAAAGTTAAACTATCATCTGATTTTTAATTTGCTAGACCAAAATGACAGCAGCTGCGATCGACCTTTTTTACCCGACTGCCCCCCCAGGAGGGTAATGTTTTTCGAGAGTATGTATGTATGTATGTCTATTTCTTTGGCACGCTCTGTAGCCTAAACGACTTGATAGATTTTAACATAAGAGGTGTCGTTAGACTGATTCGTCTTAATTGCGGGAGTGACATAGGCTATTAAAATATTTAAATATTGCATCTGCAAATACAAAAAAAAGAGAGGACAAAGGTTTTTAAAAATAAATTACAACAATATTGATATGAAATAAAAACTAGTTATGAGACAATTCCATATACATATATATTAATAAAACTAAAAAGCTTGAAATAAAACAAATTTATTAAAAAAAAACTAAAAACTCGACTGCTAAAACAGATAACTGAAAAGAGAAAAACAAGCATAATCTATAGAATTTTGGTATCGCAGGCGGGGACAAACCAATAACTTGAAATACGGTGTAACTTTTCAGTTGTCGGTTTTAGCAGTTCGGTTTTTTGTTTTTTTAAATAATTTGTTTTATTTTAAAAGTAACACGATAAATAATTATAAATATTACAGAGACAACAGTGAAAATCCTCCTGCAGAGAATGATTCAGTGGTCCTTAGTGAGAGTCACTCGGTAAATAGATTATTTACTAGGTTATTTTTATGTCGACGCCAAGTGTAACTTTAGTCTAGCAAATTAAAAATCATAGTAATCGTAGCAGTTACGAGCTAAGTAAGCCACAGGCAACGAAAACTTCACTATTTAATAGAGAAATACGTCGCCAAAGTACCAGGGACCCATAACACTGTGCAGGTAACCGCCTGTCGTTTGCAGTGACGACGTTTTCCTCCGTCCCTCTTGCGGCGCGGTCGAGTTTGTCTACCTATTTGTGTATGACTTACTTTGTTTGGGTTTTAGCTACAGAGCATTATACGGTGAACTAGGTGTAGTGTTTATTCGGAGGGAATCCTGCTTCCTTCGGCGCCTTTGATAACGTGGTAGGCAGAAATATTCAGTAACTACGTTATATTTTTTCATAAAAATATCTAGGGTTTATTGTACATTAACGTTATTGTGTGATTTAATTACTAGCTTATACCCGCGTGGATGTCGGAAAATATCCCACGAGAAGGTACTACCGGGATTAAAACTATGTTACTATGGGTTAATCCAGGTTATAAACTATCTGTGTGCCAAATTTCATCCAAATACATCCAGACAAACGGATAAAAATTCTAAAAATATATTTTCAGCAACCAAGTCGTTCCCACACCTCGTAGCAATTATTTCTTTCAAAAATTATCTGTGTACAGTTTTGACTTCGTTACTAATTTATTATATTATTGTGTGTACCTATATAGCTCGAGGCTAATAACAGCTGCACGGGTCGATCCATTAGGTTAAGCTACGCTTGCCGCGGTTGGTACCTACGTGGATGGGTGACCATCTTTACATACCGGTTATAATATTGGTTAGTTATGTTTTTAGGGTCAGTTTATGACATTAATTGTGGTTAGACAAAATAAAATCATTATTTGTATATAATAAATCATTATTTGTTGATTGGGAGCAGCTGTGGCCCAGTGGTAACGGCCGCGACTTACGAGTTGTAGGGCGTAGGTTCGAACCCGGACATGCGCTTTACTTTGTGTAAATTATTTCATAACCTCTGCTCTCAAAACGGTGAAGGAAAACATCGTGAGGAAACCGGCATGTCCTAGAACCAAAAAATCGAAGATATGACATCTACCAACCCGCACTGGGCCTGCGAGGTGGATTACGGCCCACTCCCTCTCACAGAAAGGAGGCCTGTGTCCCAACAGTGGGAATAGGCTGATTATGTATTACTCCTTCATATAATGCAAGTAAGTTATGCAAAAAATAGAACGCATACACATCAATTCTATAAGTGAATATTTAAGTATTGTAGTAAAATACTTTATGAAATAAATTCAGGAAGTAATGAAATGAGTTATTTGATGATTAACAACCCAAAAAAAAAATGTCGGTGACGCAAACCCATAGGTTTTTCCCCTACCAAAAATCGCTCAACGCGACTAAAGAAGTCTTCACTTCAAAAAAAAAAAGACAATGGTAACCGTCGCTACTTACATAATTACCTACTAATTCGTTTTGTAATGTCACTGTGAACGACCAGTCTGTGCTGTCCACCTTAATTGGCACGACAGTGCAAATTATAGGTTCTGCAGTGCAGCAGTTTCATTCCCATGATCGATCGTATTTTTCTGTAATCACTGGGTAGTTCTCATGGCGTAAGTGTACATAAGACGGGCAGACAGGTATGCTGCTGGGGAGTTCGTTGCGTCACTTCTTCTTCCCAGATAGAGCATTAGGAAGTGGTGAAGGGTGGGCGTTTTTGGGGGACTCTTGTGTAATTTTGACGTTTGAAAAGTTATGTGATTCTCAGCCTAGTTTGAATAAATGACTTTTGATTTTGATTTTTTAAGAAGGTATGTATTACGTAAACTCTACAGTTTCCTAATAGTTTTCAAATAGCTTTTTTTTAACTAATTTAACCCCTAATAACTAACCCCTTTAACTGGTAGAAGCAATTTTCAATGGAAATGAAATAAAAACCCATTTTATGGAATCATTGTAGGAACTTGAATAACATTTATTCAAGAAAAAAAAATGACATGCTTGGTCTTAAAAAAAACGCGATGGCAATATCTTTGCCACCACTTGTCTAGGGGTCCCTACATTCTAAATCTTGTGTTTCATGACATTGCTAGAAGCAAGGAAAGATGCATAGTGCCACTTTACACCTACTGCATTCTATCTTCGATCTCTTATTTCTTTGGTACTACCGTAACGACACCTTTTATAAGTGCTTTTTGGGAAATAATTACAGTTAAAATTGGTGGCCTTTTACAATGAATGAGTTTGAAAGTAATATCGTTTTTTATGGTTTGGGTAGACCCGAACCATTAAAAAACGATATTACTTTCAAACTACTTAAGATATTTTCATGATTTTTTTTTTTTGTATGAACAGACTATTTTATTATTTTTAATTCTATCTGTGTTTTTTTAACATACCTATTCATAATTTCGTTGCTAAAAATAAATATTAATATAAATATATATGACCCGAACGGCCGCGCGGCGTGAGCGTGACGCAATTTGTATGGCACAGGTCTACGGCGATTACCCGACCTATAAATACGGATCTCTAATGGATATCGCCGACTTTGCAATTCCTTTAGTTTATGCCGAGTGCATAAAAACTGCATCGATGACGTCCGGCCTTCCACGAGCCGCCGACAGCGAAATTCAAGATTGGCTTTTTTAGGTATTTTTGACTTTTATTCGTATTTCTGACATTCCATATTCTAGCTGCGACACTGCAACACTTATTTTTTAAGTACCGCAGCATTATGCTGAGATAGGAGCGTTTTGGCCTCGTACAGGACTTTTTGTTTTTATTTTAATTTTACTTTGTTTTTTTTTTAATATTTCTATGACTGTTATTTAGTTTAATTTGTGAGCTCCTGTGCGAGTCCTAATAAATACTTTTTGTTTCTTTCTTTCTTTTAGCATCGAATAGGTTCCACCAATTTTAACTGTAATTATTTCCCAAAAAGCACTTATAAAAGGTGTCGTTACGGTAGTACCAAAGAAATAAGAGATCGAAGATAGAATGCAGTAGGTGTAAAGTGGCACTATGCATCTTTCCTTGCTTCTAGCAATGTCATGAAACACAAGATTTAGAATGTAGGGACCCCTAGACAAGTGGTGGCGTTTTTTTTTTTAAGACCAAGCATGTCATTTTTTTTTCTTGAATAAATGTTATTCAAGTACCTACAATGATTCCATAAAATGGGTTTTTATTTCATTTCCATTGAAAATTGCTTCTACCAGTTAAAGGGGTTAGTTATTAGGGGTTAAATTAGTTAAAAAAAAAGCTATTTGAAAACTAATTTGAAACTGTAGAGTTTACGTAATTCGCTACATACCTTCTTAAAAAATCAAAATCAAAAGTCATTTATTCAAACTAGGCTGAGAATCACATAACTTTTCAAACGTCGAAATTACACAAGAGTCCCCCAAAAACGCCCACCCTTCACCACTTCCTAATGCTCTATCTGGGAAGAAGAAATGACGCAACGAACTCCCCAGCAGCATACCTGTCTGCCCGTCTTATGTACACTTACGCCATGAGAACTACCTAGTGATTACAGAAAAATACGATCGATCATGGGAATGAAACTGCTGCACTGCAGAACCTATAATTTGCACTGTCGTGCCAATTAAGGTGGACAGCACAGACTGGTCGTTCACAGTGACATTACAAAACGAATTAGTAATTATGTAAGTAGCGACGGTTACCATTGTCTTTTTTTTTTTTGAAGTGAAGACTTCTTTAGTCGCGTTGAGCGATTTTTGGTAGGGGAAAAACCTATGGGTTTGCGTCACCGACATTTTTTTTTTTGGGTGGTTAATCATCAAATAACTTCTCCCGCTCTGGGCGGAGCGGGAGGGTATTCCTTCCTGTTGCCTGTGTTGCCAGGGGCCTCGGTGACCCTTTAATACCTTTCCGCGCCTTGCGTCACCAACATGCCCGCCTTGACATGCTGTAGTAGCAGTAAGTGAAGTTAAATTAACCACGTGAAAAGTTTAATTAAAAAGTGACTAAACGATAGGCTGAAAAATGATGTGATAAGGCAACGATGCGGTTTAAAGGAAGATGTAGTGACAAACATTGAAAAGAGTATGCTGAAATGGTTTGGTCATGTTGAGAGGATGAATGAAAGGCGACTAACAAAAGGTATTTACAAGGCAGATATGACTGGAACACCTCCTTCTGCGAAGCAGTAATGCTCGCGAAGGAGGAGGCGGGACGATTGAGGGAAAGGCAAGTTTCGCGCCCTCTCGCCCCTAGCCGCCGCAGGAGACGCCCTGGGCGTCGGGAATCCCGTGTGGATTTCCGGCCACCGTAGGCGCGGGCTTGCGGACGGTGAGCAATGGGTAGCTCACCGTCCGGTAAGAACCAGGCCCGGGTCGACGGCGCGTCGTATTCCACGCACGCCTCAAAGAGATGTCGTCAGCACAATGTAGGGGTCCACTAGGGCCGATGCCTGCTGGGGTCGCGGGAAGGTACTAATGGGTCACCGAGGCCCCCGCAACACAGGCAACGGAAGGAATACGGGTGGGTTTTAGTCAGTAAGAGTCTGACACACCCTCCCGCTCCACCCAGAGCGGGAAAAGTTATTTCATGATTTCCCATCCAAAAACAAAAAAAAAGAAGTGAGTGGAAATGCCGGGAGGGGTGACCTCATTAATGATGTTCTTCAAAAAGGTCAGGTGCGTAGTACTCGCAACCAGCGTGCGTGTATGACCAGACGTATGAACGTAAACAAAGCAAAAGGAGTATGTAAGGAGCGTAGCAGGTGGCGTTCTATAGTTTCTCCCTAACCCCATTGGAAGAAGAAGGCGTGAGTCTATGTATGTATGTAAAAGTTTAATAATAATATAAACCGTTTATTTTCTCTTCACAAGTTATGAACTTAATCGTAAATTTTTACAGTAGTGCATGAGGAGCTAACTTTGTGAGAGACTGGAGCCTGAGGTAGGTTTATAAATACTTGTATTACAGGTCACCAGGGCCCTCCCGCGGCTAGATGCATGTTCTTTGCATACACGACATAATAACAATGCAGGATACTTGCGAAAAATAAATTAAGAACACGTTTACACGTTTCGTTTTAGTACTTATAAAATTTTAAATTTAGTAACAAATACAAAAAGTTTCGGGGACCAGCGTATACTAGAGTGTGTTTGAGTCACCGGAGAAAGTGTATGAGAGAGATGAAATAGTGAATGTGACAGGTTGCTTGAGTGAGTGTTGTGCGAGTATGGTAGATGGTATTTTTTTTGGGGGGGATATCATCAAATAACTTCTCCCGCTCTGGGCGGAGCGGGAGGGTGTGTCAGACTCTTACTGACTAAAACCCACCCATATTCCTTCCTGTTGCCTGTGTTGCGGGGGCCTCGGTGACCCTTTGGTACCTTCCTGCGACCCCGGCAGGCATCGGCCCTAGTGGACCCCTACGCTTGTGCTGACGACATCTCTTTGAGGCACGCGTGGGATACAACGCGCCGTCGACCCGGGCCTGGTCCTTACCGGACGGTGAGCTACCCATTGCTCACCGTCCGCAAGCCCGCGCCTACGGTGGCCGGAAATCCGCCCGGGACTCCCGACGCCCAGGGCGTCTCCTGCGGCGGCTAGGGGCGAAAGGGCGCGAAATTTGCCTTTCCCTCAACCGTCCCGCCTCCTCCTTCGCGAGCATTACTGCTTGGCAGAAGGAGGTGGCGGCTGCCCATGCCCTCTCGCTCCGTACCTGAACCAGGGCCGGACGCGAGAGATCTCTGCCGCCGATCGCCTCCAAGAGGAATGGTAGGTGGTATGCGGATTTAATTTGTGTATACTGTGCATAATTTAAATTGTGTTTTAGATAATCATAATTTTATTGAAGTGAAAACATCTTTAGGCGCGTTGAACGAAAAATCTTCACTTCTGTCGGCAGTCCCCATGACTGCCTACTTTTTTTTACCACAACGTGGAGGTCATTTCACCTGATAGTAAGTAATGATCAGACCGAAAGGTGGAAGCGAGCTTCACCCGAAATCCTCAACCGCAGAAGAACTGGCTACCTTACCTTTAACTACCGAATCACAACAATGCTGTTAACTTTGATGTTATGGGGTGTTGTTAGAGACTGGTCATCTCTTAGCTGCTACGGCTTATTTTAATTTTTAAATTGCTTTTTTTTGTTAATATTTTTATTACGGACGCTTTCACGTTTTTCATCGTTCTCACATGTATACTCTACACGTTCAAAATGAATGATGTAAACAATGTTTTGTAACCATAATACGTTGATTTAAAAGAGTGTCCGTGAAGTTTCTTGCCCGTTCTTCTCCATAGGTACCTACTACGCTTTGGAATGGGCAACTAGCTTCATTTTTCTAACTGACCGACCGACCCCTTGACAATTCAAAAGTGCCTGTAATTGGAATATTTGAAATAAATACTTTGAGTTTAAGTTTATGGCGACTGACTTAGATAAGATGGCGGTAGCTAGCCAGGCGGACTAAGAACAAGCCTACCAGTTCCACTAACCAAACCAAGCAGAAAATTGTGCTCCTACTAGGAATTCAACCCGGGATCTCTGGGGATAAGACAGGTGGTCTTACCACTAGACCACAGAGGCGGATGTCCCGACACGTCACATTCAGCCCTCTCCGCTACGTTTATTATGGGCAGGTATACACGGCTCGGGCGGAGGTCGCCCGCTTGACAGCCGCCATGGAGCTTCTCCGAAAGGAAAATGAGAAGCTCCGAGCGAACCTGGCTGGGCTCCGAGGATCCGGCCCTCAGATGGAGCCGCAAGGGGGGCAGCAGCAGGGACAGGGACGGCCCGTGTCTGTGGAGGACCGGGTTCTGACCTTGGTGCGGCAGGAAATGGCTTCCTTGCGGAGTCGTTTCTCCGCCCTGGAGGCCATCGTCCTGCGCCCCCCGTTGTCAGCGAGCCAGCCGGCCTCGGGCAAGCAGAAGCCCGCCTCATACTCGGCTGCCGCGGGAGGCACGGCCAAACCGGGGTCGTCGGGGCAGAGCAATGGCACGGCAAAAGCGCAGGTGGCGAGGGCTCCAGCCCCAGCAGCGAGAGCTCCAGTCCAGGTGAAGAGGGCTCCGGCCTTGGCGGCGAAGGCATCGACCCTGGTGGGGGGACGGCCGCCGCCGCCTCCTGAATCTCTTCCGGCCGATGCCGAATGGCAAGTGGCCGGGGAGAAGAAGAAGGCGGGTAAGGCAGCAAGAGCGGCCAAAAAGAGAGAGAGGCGGCAGCAGCGCAAGAAGCGCACCGCCACGGCTAGGCTCCGCGCCCCGAATTCCGCAGCCGTAGTGATTACACTACAGCCGGATGCGGAAAAGAAGGGCGTGTCCTACAAGACTGTTATGGCGAAGGTGGGTGAGGTGGTGCGCCTCGAGGAGCTCGGCGCTGCCACTGGCCTAAAAATGAAGGTAACGGCGACTGGGGCCCGAATGGTGGAGGTCCCCGGTGCGGCCAGTGGCCCGGCCGCTGACGCTCTGGCCGAAAGGCTCAGGGCGTCCCTAAATGCGGACGAGGTCCGAGTGTCCAGGCCCACCAAGTGCGCTAGCATGCGCATCATGGGCCTGGACGACTCCGTGACGGAGGAAAAGGTGGTCGCCGCAGTAGTTAGGACTGGGGGGTGCTCTGCCGAGCAGGTGAGGGTGGGCACCATCCATCCTGACTCCGCGGGGCTGCAAACCGCTATGGTGAGCTGCCCCGTGTCGGCGGCCAAAAATATTGCCAAAGAGGGCCAAAGGTTATTGGTGGGCTGGGTGTCAGCACAGGTTAAACTGCTGGAACCCAGACCTCTGAGGTGCTTCCGCTGCCAGGTGGGCAACCACGTGCAAGCGAATTGCACCTCGGAGGTGGACCGCAGCGGTCTTTGCTACCGCTGCGGTCTGCCCGGGCACAAGGCCGGCTCGTGCAATGCCACGCCGCACTGTGCCGTATGTGCGGCGGCTGGCAAGCCGGCCGAGCACCGGATGGGGGGCAAGGCCTGCGCCCCACCCACCAAAGCCAGGGCCAGAGGCAAGCCCTCCACCACCGCCGTCACCGCCGCAGCCGTCACCACTGCCACCGCCGCTGCCGCCTCCAACACCGCCGTCGTCGCCGTCGCCACCGTGGCCGCTGCGGCAGGCCCCTCTCAGGGGGCTGGGAAGGAGGCCCAAGAGGGGGCTGACATGGAGTGCCATTAATGGCCCCATTACGCCTCCTCCAGGCGAACATCAACCACTGCGCCGCCGCTCAGGATCTGTTGCTCCAGAGCATGGCGCAGTGGTCGATTAACATCGCCGTGGTCGCTGAGCCGTACTTTGTCCCGCCCAGGGATGACTGGGTGGAGGACCTGAGCGGCTCAGTGACCCTAATTTCGTCGGCCGCCGCCGATACTCCGTCCCTCGAGGCCGTCAAGAGAGGACGGGGTTGCGTAGCAGCACGGTTCGGGGAGATTGTCGTGGTAGGGGTCTACTTCTCTCCGAACCGAACTCTTGCCGAGCTCCACAACTCCCTTGCGGAGTTGAGAGACGTCGTCGTCGGGTTTGGTTCCCTCCCCGTGTTCGTCCTCGGGGACTTCAATGCCAAGAATTTGGCTTGGGGTTCCCGGTTAACGGACACACGGGGCAGGATGGTGGAGGACTGGGCTCTGGAGACAGGCCTGGTCGTCCTAAACCGGGGTTCTGTCCCCACGTGTGTGCGGATGCGGGGTGAATCAGTGGTGGACATCTCGTTCGCCAGCCCCGCTCTGTCGCCGCGTGTAGTTGACTGGCGTGTCATAGAGGGGGTGGAGACCTATTCCGATCACCGGTATATCCGGTTCGACGTCTCCACCCAGACCTCGGACGCGCCGGTCCGACGGGCCCCGAGTAGTCCGCGGTGGGCGCTGAAGCAGCTGGACCGGGAGCTCCTCCTGGAAGCCTCGATCGTGCAGGCCTGGGTGTCACCACCGGACAGGCCTGCCGACATCAACGACGAGGCGGAGTGGTTCCGGGAGGCCATGTCCGACATATGTGACGTGGCAATGCCCCGGGTCCAGCCTGGACGTGCCTCGCGCCAGGTGTACTGGTGGTCGCAGGAGCTGACGGCTCTGCGCACTGCGTGCGTGGCTGTGCGACGCCGGTACACCAGGCACCGCAGGCTCCGTATCAAACCTCCGGATACGGAAGCCATTCAGGCGGAGCTGTACGAGGGGTACAGAGCGGCGAAGACCGCCCTCCAAGCGGAGATCCTGCGGGCCAGGGGGTTGGCCCGCGAGGAGTCGCTGGGGACTCTGGACAGGGACCCGTGGGGACGCCCGTACAAAGTGGTGCGGGATAAACTCCGCCCATGGGCTCCCCCGCTGACGCAGAGTCTCCGGCCCCAGCTTGTGGAGGACGTGGTGAGCGCTCTGTTCCCTTCCCGAGGGGAACACACCTCCCCGCCTATGGCTCCGCCTACTGTGGTGCCCGATGCGGACCACACCGCCGACGACGACGACGATGCTCCGGAGGTGACTGAGGTAGAAATGAGAGCGGCGGTACGCAGGCTTAATGCCAAAAATACCGCCCCAGGACCCGACGGCTTACCTGGGAAGGCCTGGGTCCTGGCCTTGGAGGCTCTCGGGCCTCGACTTAGGGGGCTCCTAAGCGCATGCATGGAGAGGGGCCAGTTCCCGCTTCGCTGGAAGACGGGGAAACTGGTCCTCATAAAGAAGGCAGGGCGCCCTGCGGACTCTCCGTCCGCTTATCGGCCCATCGTGCTGCTCGACGAGGTGGGCAAGCTCTTTGAAAGAGTCATTGCAGACCGCCTCGTCGGCCAGCTGGTGCGGGTGGGGCCGGATTTGGCGGAGAGCCAGTTTGGTTTCCGCAGAGGGCGCTCTACGGTGGACGCCATCATGCGTGTGCGAGCCCTGACGACGGGGAATGCTGTTGCCCAGGGTGGGATCGTCTTGGCGGTGTCCCTAGACATCGCCAATGCCTTCAATACCCTGCCCTGGAGTTGCATCAGGGAGGCACTCCGGTATCACCGGATGCCGACCTACCTCTGTCGTGTGGTCGAGGCCTATTTGACGGACAGGGCCGTCATCTACCCCGGTCACCAGGGAGTGTGGAACCGGCAAGAGATGTCGTGCGGTGTCCCACAGGGATCGGTCCTGGGGCCGCATCTGTGGGACATCGGATACGACTGGGTGCTGCGCGCCGACCTCCCTAGCGGCGTCAGCGTAGTGTGCTACGCTGACGACACGTTGGTCCTGGCGCAGGGGAGGTCGCACCAGGCGGCGGCCGAATCAGCGGCACGCGGGGTTGCGACAATCGTCGAAAGGATCCGGCAATTGGGACTCGAGGTGGCCCTGCACAAGTCCGAGGCCATGTGTTTTCATGGTCCTCGGAACGCGCCACCATTGGGGTCCCAAATAACGGTAGGAGGGGTTTCTATCGGCGTCGAGTCGACGATGAAGTACCTGGGACTCGTCCTCGACAGCCGGTGGAACTTCGTGGAGCATTTCCGACGTTTGGCTCCCAAACTGGAGCGGGCGGGCGCTGCATTGAAGCGGCTCCTGCCCAATCTAGGGGGTCCAAACGCCTCCTGCCGGAGGCTCTACGCGGGGGTCGTGCGGTCTATGGCCCTCTACGGGGCTCCTGTATGGGCGCGCTCTCTGGCGCTGCGGCCAGCCCGCCGGTTGAGCGCGGCCCAAAGGGTCATGGCCATCCGGATGGTTCGGGGATACCACACGGTCTCCTGTGAGGCAGCGAGCCTCCTTGCCGGATTGCCGCCATGGGATCTGGAGGCAAAAGCCCTCGCGCACGTATGGGAGTGGCGCGAGGAGGCGAAACGCCGGGGCGTAAGTCCGCTGCCGCGAGAAATCGCGGCACAGCGGACGGAGCTCCGGCGGGATCTCATGGCGTCATGGAAAGTACGGTTGTCGCAACCCAGTGCTGGGCACGCCACGATTGCGGCGATAAGTCCCCTCTTTGAGGAGTGGCTGGAGAGGCGCCACGGCGTCCTCACCTTCCGCCTGACGCAGGTCCTCAGCGGACACGGCAGCTTCGGGAGGTTCCTGTGTCGGATAAGGCGGGAGGAAACGTCCGGGTGTCACCACTGTGTGGATCGCCCGGAGGACACGGTGGAGCATACGGTGGAGGTCTGCCCGGCTTGGGCAGAGCACCGCCGTGCCCTCTTGGAGGCGATCGGCGGCAGAGACCTCTCGCGTCCGGCCCTGGTTCAGGCCATGGTACGGAGCGAGAGGGCATGGGCAGCCGTCACCTCCTTCTGCGAAGCAGTAATGCTCGCGAAGGAGGAGGCTGGACAGTTGAGGGAAAGGCAAGTTTCGCGCCCTCTCGCCCCTAGCCGCCGCAGGAGACGCCCAGGGCGTCGGGAATCCCGGGCGGATTTCCGGCCACCGTAGGCGCGGGCTTGCGAACGGTGAGCAATGGGTAGCTCACCGTCCGGTAAGGACCAGGCCCGGGTCGACGGCGCGTTGTATTCCACGCGCGCCTCAAAGAGATGTCGTCAGCACATAGTAGGGGTCCACTAGGGCCGATGCCTGCTGGGGTCGCGGGAAGGTACTTATGGGTCACCGAGGCCCCCGCAACACAGGCAACAAGAAGGAATACGGGTGGGTTTTAGTCAGTAAGAGTCTGACACACCCTCCCGCTCCGCCCAGAGCGGGAGAAGTTATTTGATGATTTCCCACACAAAAAAAAAAAAAAAATAAATAAATAAAAATAAAAAAAAAAAAAAAAAAAAAAGGTATACACGGCTACACATCAAGCTATACATTTCCAGTATAAGCTGATGTCGCATTGTATAGGATTTCCGTACAATTTGGGATCAGCTGGAAATGGAAATGTGTAACTTAATATGTAGCTATGTGTACAACCAAAGTATGGAACCTAAAGCTGATCGATCTTTTCTTTTACCGACTGTACACCAACTTGTAATAATTATTATCCTCCGAGCATGTTCTAATCAGCTTGCGAAGGCGAAGCTTGCTTCTATTTATTAGTAGCTTTTGTGGACAGGATATTAATTCAGACTTGTTACAGTTGTAATCACAAATGTCATTTGGTTTAAATAGGTTTTTATTTTGATTATTTTATTAATATTTTACACACATTATTTTATATTTCGTGAATGTGACAACGTTGTAGACTTAATAGACTATAGATTTGTAGACCATTTATTTTTTGATAAGTACCTGGTAGCTACTTCTTGACAGGCCTACACTGTGTCTCGGGAAGGTACCAAAAGGTTACCGAGGCCCCTAGCAACACAGGCAACGGAAGGAATACGGGTGGGTTTTAGTCAGTAAGAGTCTGACACACCCTCCCGCTCCGCCATGAGTGGGAGAAGTTATTCCCAAACCTGTTAACACTGTAATTGTGAAGTTTCTTGCCGGCTCTTCTCCATAGGAAACGACCTATTGGAACAGTGAACCTAGCTTCTGACGTTCAATAAGTGCCCATGTATATAGGTTTACGTGAGATCAAATATTTTGATTTTGAAGGTGAGAATACATCGATAAGTATTATCAATCGTCTTAAAATGTCAATCGCACTCAGATACGCATCAGAGCATTAGCGTGTCAAGATAAGAACGATACGTCAACACGTTGAGTAACTAAAAATTACAAAGGTAACATGAAAATTCACGTTAAACTGACAATACATCACGATTGTTCAAATCCGATGCTTAATATAGTCTGTTCCAAACGTATTTGATGAAAATGTAAACAAATCATATTCAGGTTAAATTATTACTCAATCACTTAGCCTAAAGTATTAGGAACACATTCATCTGAATTTAGAAGGTTGCGACTTTATATCTCAACATTTTTTCCAACAAATTACTTTTGTTTGAATAACTTTATTAAATTGTGATAGAAAAATCATCGACGAAAATTGAGGTTATAAACTTATAACTTAACCACAACCATCATCATCAGATGATGAAAAAGGCTAGGCAGATGCCTAGCCTTTTTCCAACTATGTTGGGGTCAGCTTCCAGTCTTACCGGATACAGCTGAATACCAGTATTTTACATGGAGCGACTACCTATCTGACCACCACAACCCTGTTAATGGGTAACACGATAGCCCTTGGTAAGTCTGGTTGTCAGACTTTCGAGCTTCTGACGACCCGTAACGACTGTCAAAGATCTACAAATGACAGCCGGGACCAACAGCTTAACGAGCTTTCCGAGGCACGAAGGGGTCTTGGTATGTAAAGATGGTCACCCATCCGCGGATCAACCGCGGCAAGCGTAGCTTAACCTGATCGATCGACCCGTGCGGCTGTTATTTATTACTTAGCCACAAGCCCCTCTTTAAATCTTTAACTCAACTTAACCACAACCGTCGAATGAAAAACATCTGTAAGGTTATATATAATTAGAATTTTGGGTTTATGTTATCAAGTAAACAAACACTCAATTTGTAAGTAGCATTAAAAATTGGCCTCCACAGATACATGTTTTGATCCATGTGTTTACATTTTCATTAGGTACTTTTAGAACAGAATTTCAAAAAAACATCGGAATTTTCAATTTACTCATCTCTCTTTCAAAATGCAGCCCATAAACAGTCCAATTCCTGGAATAAATACATTCAGTCAACTGAGCTACGTAAACATGAGCGATCAAGTGTGTATTTACCCTTGCCTCGCCGTACTTTTGCATCAAAAGATAATTTTTCGCTCATGACTGAACGCATACAGCCAACGATGGAGAAATGTTCAAAATTCATATTTGTACTTTCATAATAAACACGCTAGTTTTGAAATTGAACTATAAACTCTTTAACTCAAAGTAGAATTTGGCACAACGATTAATTTCGAC
The DNA here is from genome assembly GCA_905333075.3 of Atethmia centrago. Lineage (NCBI taxonomy): Eukaryota > Metazoa > Arthropoda > Insecta > Lepidoptera > Noctuidae > Atethmia > Atethmia centrago. The sequence continues at coordinate 10,407,739 of HG995386.1, read as the reverse complement.
ATAAATGAGGATACGACTCGAACACTGAAAATCAGGATATGACATCGGTAATAAGCGCACTTGTTACAAATATTCCAATAATTCACAAAGAGCAGTTTAAATGAAAAGTAATTTAGAAACAACGCTTTGTGATTTAACAAACAATATAGTCGAACAAGCTCGTGTGAAAGAAGGGAAACCTGTTAAAGAGAACATATGTTATTGAATGACTCACTTGTCGTCACAGCCGGCGGTTTCAAAGAAAAAAAGACCACCTTGCCACCGGCGCCCCTCGGCTATATCTTGCGCAAACCTTACGATAACACCTTTAAATTACAAGAAAAAACACACACGCCACACGGAGCTTTCAATCGCACCCGAACTGTCGACAAAATGCCGGGGAAAGACCGTCAGAGTCATTCAAGACCACCTTTTTTTTTCAACAAGCCCGGGGTTCCCCCAGCCATGACAAAATCCACCTTGTTCGGTGATGTTAAGGTTTGTTTTCGTGCGGAGTGGTTTATTTAGGGGTGCATCTGGTAGTCGGCTGGCCCCATTTGTGTGATTTACCCCGGCATGTGGCGAGCCCGTCGGATCCGCTCTAAACGGGAATGAAGCGTACTCGAGCTTCAAAAATGAATGATATTGCAACGAATATCACAAAAGAGATTCCTTTTTTAGTTTATCAGGATTTCCTGTTTCTAGTGCAACTCTAATGTATTGATTGGCTAATTAGAGGAAATGCATTGCAATACATTTTCCATTTGTTTTATAGAAACTGTTGTGTTTACTTAGTTACGTTTATATTCAAACTACGACTAAAACTACTACTACTGTTGCCCGCGACTTCGTCTGCGATCCAGGATGACAGAAAGAAAACAAAGAAAAAATGATTTATTTGTTACAGAAACACGTGTACATACAAGCTATGGTAATTCTTATAAATAATAAAACTAAACAGATTCGTGCCTATGAACACAGAACACATACATATAGTCGGCAACTGCACGCCGTGACTGTAACTAGTAGGCTTCCACTCAGCATGATGCTGTGCTATGGGCCCACAGCAAAGCGCTGATTTTCAGTAGCCTATGTCCTAACCAAGGCCATGATTTACCAAACTTACAAATTTCATCCAAATCCGTTCACCCGTTTTAAACAAACAAACAAACTGACTTTCAAAGGGGGATGCCCATTTTTGGCCCTAAAGGCACAACAATTTACGTTTATGTAAAAAAAAACATCGTAATTTATTTTTATGTAACAGGCTATACCTACGTTTGTCCGAACAGGATTGCAACATTTTTGCACAATTAAAACGTATCGAAAAGATAAATGAAAATAATTCATTTTAGGGATAAAATCAGCAGTGTTATAATATAAGAATAATTATCAATTTCGTTCACGAAATAATCGATTATGTTTTCATGGATTTTATATTTATAATAATATCACATCCGTTATGCTTATTATTAGATCTATTATATTACATACGGCGTTATGTTTTTACTATTGATATTAAATGAACAAGCGAATTGATAGTTATGTGTATGAATTGTTATAATAATGAATGCATAAAGTCGAATTATTAATTCACTGGAGTATTCGGACATGTACTAGCTGTCAATTTGTGTAAAATAATGGTCATATTTATTGTATTCCAGACTTTTACACTTATTATTATACATTTGTTTTACAATTATATTAATCGGTTAAACTACTAGTAAAGTGTCTATGGACGGCGGGCATTCCCCTTTATAATATTAGTTAGGATTTCTAAGTAAGAGGTTGGAAATAAACATATCAAGCTTTTATAAATTACTATTAATTCTCTAGATCCCATAACCAATTTAATCACGTACAAAAATAACTGTACATAGGTGAAATGATCCAAAAAAATAACCCTTTAGCACTATTACGTCATCATTCAAAAAATAGAACATTGTTTAAAAAAATCACGTGCAAAATATAACTGTACAAAAGTCAAATCATCCTAAAAGTAAATCCTTTAGCACGTCATCATTCGAAAATAGAACATTGTTTAAACAACTCACGTGCAAATTATAACTGTACAAAATTCAAATGATTCCAAAAAATAACCCCTTTGCACGTAATCAGTCGAAAATAGAACATTGTTAAAAAAATAAACCGTTAGAACAAAGAAAAAAGTTGAAAATGGAACCCTCGAATAGTCACGCACGTCGGATAAAAATATCAACAAAAACACGTGGTTAGAACGCGCATGGAAGGATTCTGTCAATCGTAGCCACGAAGGATTTGCATAACAAGCCCATAGACCCGTGGCCGACTACTCGTATTGTAACCACCCTAACTATTAGAAAAAAACGAGTTCTATTTTATAGAGCGTTGTTTAAAACAGAGTTAAATCCTGTTTTGAATTTAATAATGTAAAATTGTTGATAAAAGAGTAAAGGTGCACCGAACCCAGGCGGTACGTACAGTCGAAGAAGCACTAAAAAAAAATGTTACCTTAAGGTTAATTTTTATTTACAATTCAAAATATTGGCAATGACGTACTTGGAAGATTGCCATCATTTTGAATGAAAATAACAATTCGAAAAGGTGACATACGCCCTCGATTTCAGAAAGGAATTTGATTGAAAATAAAAAATAAATGCTTAATATTATCCCTCCTTGACCGTCCTATAGTTTTTTCTAATAAATATCTATATATAATAAATTCTCCTATGATCTACATATTTTATTAGTATCTAGTAAATTTTACTAATAAAGAGTTTTCATAAATCTTATGTACAAACACTCAAATTGTTCCGTGCCTGGCTATACAATACCGGACCTAAGATACACCCCTGTGGCACAGCAGTATTGTTTTCTGTTCACATAAGATTTGCTTCATCTAGTAATAAAAAGAATATAAATAGATAATGAAAAATGTCTATGGCATTAAGTCCGCCTCGGGCAGTGTGTGCTTCAATAAATAGTAAGCGAAAGTTAAAACATCTGCATGATGGCCAATCTAGACACGCGATAGCGTTTCAAGCCAAGTTCAAGTAACAGAACTGGTGAGCAGCACCGTGTGTATTAATAATTGTTGTAATATTACACGAACCATTTGGAGCCACTTTTGACCCCCTTATGAGGACACGTTTATGTGAAACATTTTTTGAGTTATGACTCAAAAAATGTTTCACATAAACGTGTCAAATTTGGCTCATGTATTGAAACTTGCGAGATACATATGTGCTCCAAATTTCATAAACACATCTCCAACGGTTATTTAGATATTAACGTCAAAAAATCGTTGACCTATAGATCAAAACTCTAACCCAGTACCAGATGACCTAGAAAGTTCAAATTTGGCATGCAGATAGGTAATTAGGTGAATACAAAGGAATAAATCAGAAACTGGTAATTTTTATCATTTTATTATAAGTTTTCACTTAATTGATTCTATTAAGAACACTAGCAATCAAAATGTATGACGGCCGGTCTTTATGTGGGTTTTAAGGTCTTCACGTGAATATATAACGAGTTGAATACCACCCTTAATTTTTTTTAATCCAAATATTTCCGTTTTAGTACTTATAACTAAGAGTATAGTCAACTTTCGTATTTACTACATTATTAACTTGAATTTAGTATTAATTATTGTTTCAATATTTAGCGCACATCAATAGTGTAAGATCATTTATAAATTTGTAAATACTTATAAATAATTATTAAATAATAATTATAAGCATTTCGGTACAACGCGCGCAGTGCGACACCGGAGCAGCGGGGTGGGAGCGGCGCGATAAAACCTTGACGCAAACGTGTCCGAGCGAGTGGCAGCCGCTCTCTTAAGCGTGAGCGCCGTCTTGCTGTCCGGTTGTTTCTCGAAATCTGAGCTATAAGGTTGCGATTTATGCTACGAAATTAATTGGTTTAAAAAAAAAATACTTATATATTCTTATGATAGTTCTGAACCTGTTACTTGTCGGTTCTTATTTTATTATTCCGAAAATTTGTTTTGTTGGTAGAAACTAGCCATCGAACATAATAAAAATACTTATATATATTTAGCAGTTCACTCGAACATTTCAAAGGTACAATAAAATATATAAAATAACACAAAAAAGACAATTATACCCCGTAAACGTAGGAAAATACAGTAGTTTAACAAAAACCATTTGGTATTAATTTTGTTATAAATAAGTACCTACTAATAATTTATGTACAAAAAGTAATGATATCCCATCAAAAACAAAAATGTGAAATGAGAGCCAAGTTCAATATTTTGATATATGCCTTGGTTGTTGACTTCAACGACAAAATAAGTAAGATGTAAATGGGTTCCAAGTTCAATGGTCAGTCCTCAAATTTATTTATAACAACATAAAATATCATTTCTTCTTATAACTTAGGATAATATATTATAGCCTAAGGTCTTGGCTAGTTTTCATATACGATTATATTATAGCCTTCGCAAGTTCTAAACCTGTTACTTGTCGGTTCTTATTTTATTATTCCGAAAATTTGTTTTGCTGGTAGAAACTAGCCATCGAACATAATAAGTCGTATGAGAACTAGCCAAGTCAGACCTTAGGCTACAATATATTATCCTAAGTTATAAGAAGAAACGATATTTTATGTTGTTATAATTAAATTTCAGGACTGACCATTGAACTTGGCACCCATTTAGATCTCACTTATTTTGTCGTTGAAGTCCACAACCAAGGCATATATGTATGTATCAAAATATTGAACTTGGCTCTCATTTCACATTTTTGTTTTTGATGGGATATAATATTAACGCTTACAATAAAACATTTGTGTCAATAACGTAGGTTATGATTAGAGATCGGATATTCGGATGCATATTCACCTAAAGTTGAGATGTTGGCGAATGTGGAATGCGCTTTTAAATCGAAAAAATCCCGCGGATCCGGGATCAACAACGTTTCTGACTATTGAATCAGATTAGTATTATAATCTACATATAACTTACTTTCAAATGTTGGCTTATATGGAATGCACTATAGTAAAAAAAAAAACCCGCGATTCCGGAATCGGAAAATTTTGTGTTTTTCGTGACTATATAAGCGGATGCATAATATCTACCTACCTAATACCTATTGAAATAAATAGTTAAAAATTATTGTGCTTAGTGAAATTCTGTTAATTTCCTGTCCTCTCCACATAGCGAAAAAAACAGTTTAAGTTAGCACCATTATATTAATAGAAAACGACGATAGGCATTTTGCGAGTTTGTGAGTGGGACGGCAAATTATACCTGCTTATGAGCAAGTAGCTACCCCGACAAAAAGTTCTCTTAGTTTATTTAATTAAAATAATTGCATTCGTCGCTGTGCTTGCCATGCGTTCGGGTTGTTTTTTTTTTTGTTTTAACTAACACACACCACCCCTCCTCTCACACCCTACATATACATATTTTAGAAGTCGCTTCTTTATTATACACCCGACTAGCTATGCATTCCCGGTGTTCCTGGCATCCCATGTTTTTTTTTTTACAAATAAAAATATTTTAAGAAGCCGCTTCCATACTTTCACAGCTAAAATTTAACTTTAGGTAAATATGCATCCGAATATCCGATCTCTGGTTATGATCATTAATAATTCTTCCATATACGCTAATTTTATATTCATTAATTTGCTTTTTCCTCAATTCCCTTTGAAATCTGATGCTAACATAACATAATCAGCTTTTAATATTCCCACGCAGGCCTTCTCTCTGTGCGAGGGAGTGGGCCATAATTCACCACCTGGGCCTGTGGCGACATCTACATCGCCACATGCGAACTACGCAACACACTGACGTCACGCAAAATCCTGCATCGTACCGCGCAACTAGCATATACTCGTATACAACATCCCGACATCAACCGTTGGGCAGTAGCCCACCAGACACGACATCCGTCTGGTCGGAGGATCCTCCCATTTGCTTTAAAGGATGAGTGAACTTTACACCCTGTTTATCATGCCTCTATAGGCCCAATGCGGGTTGACAGATAATTTTTGGTTCTAGGACATGCCGGTTTCCCCACGATGTTTTCCTTTACCATTTTGAGAGCGGTGATGATAATCTGATACTAATCTAACATTAATATTACTTATCGGTTGCGTTTGTTAGCTGCTTTATGAAGGAGCCCGACTTTACGTCACAAATGGTTGCCCGCATCAGCTTCAGACACCCGCATCTGAAGGTTCCTAGTGACTCCCCTTCACTTAACCGTTTTAATCAGTCTCCTCGCATTCTTAGGTCAAACTGCAAGTAAACGCCGGAAGGGGATGCTCTAGAAGGAGCAATGTGACTTTATTGGTGATGACCTCAGAAAGGTCAGTTTATTTATCGTTTGTCACAGGTGAAAAGACAGTTTTTACAATTAGCATTATTGTATCACTGTAATATACCCATGGGGTGTACAATATTTATATGTAATAGGTTGGCCAAAAAGTTTTTTCGAATTTTTTAAGAAAATTCGAAACATTTTTTAATATAGTTTATTTACATTTAACTAAAGTATGTAGGTACCATTTTGTTCGATAAATTTTTGCCATCTTGTAGGTAGGGACATGATCCCATTGCTATAGACATTTTGGGACTTCTGATCAAATTACCGCGACAAGTGGTTTTGGCAGTCCTCTCGTGATGTTAACCTGACAGTGCCTAATGAATTCTGAAGAGACCGAAACAGGTGGACATTTGAAGGTGCAAGGTCAGGACTATACGGCGGATGCATTAACACCTCCCAGCCAAACTCTCTTAATTTTTGCTGAGTGGCTAAAGATGTGTGAGGTCTAGCGTTATCATGATGAAAAACCACACCCCTTCTGTTGATTAATTCCGGCCGCCTTCTCTCAACTTCTTGCTTTAATCTTATCAGTTGTTCGCAGTAGAGTTCAGAATCGATGGTACTGCCTGGTGGTAACAGCTCATAATGAATAATGCCCTTCCAATCCCACCACACACACAGCATCACCTTGTTGCGAGTTAACCCGGGTTTCGCCACAGTCTGTGACCTTTTTCGCACGTTCTTGTCGTACGTGATCCACTTTTCATCACCAGTTATCAGCTTCTTCAAAAATGGTTCGGTTTCATTACGTCGTAATAAAGAATCACAAATGAGTACACGGTTCATTAGGTTTCTTTCAGTGAGCTCGTGAGGTATCCAAATATCGAGTTTTTTTGTGTACCCAGTTCTTTTCAAATGCGCCAAAACTGTTTTGTGGTCAATTCCCAGTTCTTCAGCTACGTCGTAACTACTGATATCCCCGATTCCCGATCTTGCTCCACTTTTTCAAAAACGGCATCCCTTTTATCCTTAATAGACCAGAGCGACGTGCATCTTTGACATCAAAATTTTCGCATTGAAAACGCTTAAACCAAATTTCTGCTACTTTCACAGACACTGCACTACGTCCATAAACATCGCAATTTTTTTTCGCGGCTTGTGTTGCATTTTACCTTTTTTGTAGTAAAATTTTAAAATGTATCGAATTTCTTCATTAGATTCACTCATCTTGACGGTACGAAAAACAAATGAAAATCACACATTTACCTAATTTGAATTTGGAATTATGTTCTTTAAATTTTAAACTTTCAATGATACCAAAACCAGCCAGATACAAATAGTATACCCAAAGAGATTTTATTACAAGTTCATAAACACTACAATGCGAAAAGACTTTTTCCCCAACCTAATATGTTAATATTATTGGCTGCGTTAAAAATAATTAATAATAATACAATTAGGTACACTCTTAATTCTTGATGGTTGTTTTAGTCAACCTCATTTTACATTCATTATTAAACAGAATTATTACGGTCATACAATTTACGTTTTATATGTAAAAAAAAAAACAAAAATTAGTTTAACATGTCAATTTTTAGTCCACCTCATCTTACATTCATTAATAGACATAACTATTGTTATCAGTCTATAATGTTCCCCCTGCTGGGACACAGGAATCCTCTCTTCCAGAGGGAGGCTTCTTTCTTCGCAATACTTCCAGGCTGTAATCTACCACGCGAGAACAGTGCGGGTTGGTAGATGTCACATGTCTTCGAATTTTTGGTTCTAGGACATGCCCGGTTTCCTACTGCCATGAATTTTAACAATGGAAATGTTTTTTCAATCGCTCCGGTATAGGCCCTCTTTTCAAGAAAAGTGCGACATGACGAAATTTCCGTTATTTCTAAGTCAATTTAGTTAATTGAGGTGTCAAAATGTTTGTATTGACGAGAGCTACAATGTACGAGTAGAAACAAAGTAAAATTGAATTAGTGAAATATTTCTTTAAAAAATAAAGAAATGGGCTCTAAAATGGTATTTATGGGGTCCATAATGTACCCAACATATAGTATAGTTATGAATATTTAAAAAATATATACATGTAAATGTTTGGGAAGGTTATGCCTCCGACAATTTTTCGAAATTTAAAAAATCAATAGTTATGACGATTTTAAGATCTAGGTTTGAGCGTCACGGGCGTGCGTGTTTGGTAAGACCTTTGTGCTAATTTGAGTTCTATGCGCGAGGCTTAAGGTTTATGGGTGTTACCACTGCGTTACATGTGCTGTCTACCGTACGACAAAGCTGTAGAAGTATGTAAGTATAGTATTAAAACCACTGTATTTTTCTAAAATAAATAAGTAAATGTTTAAAAAATCAACATAAAATAAATAAATAAGTATAAATGTTCGTACTCCAGCTGTTAGTGTGCAGTATTAATACGTCTGTATTTTCTATAGTAAATTAAAATAAATATTTTTAGAAATTTACATTTATAAAAATATTACTGTCGGTCGGCTTCCAGTCTTACCGGATACAGCTGAATACCAGTATTTTACATGGATCGACTGCCTATCTAGTATCTGAGCTTCACAACCCAGGTACTGGGTAACACGATACCCCTTGACTTGTAAGACTGGTTGTCAGACTTTCGAGCTTCTGACGACCCGTAACGACTGTCAAAGATCTACAAATGACAGCCGGGACCAACGGCTTAACGTGCTTTCCGAGGCACGGAGGGGTCTTGGTATGTAAAGATGGTCACTCATCCAAGGACCAACCGCGGCAAGCGTAGCTTAACCTGATCGATCGACCCGTGCGGCTGTTATTACTTAGCCACAAGCCCCTCATAGCGGGAAGCACATAACCGTTCGAAATTGCGGTGCTTGGGGGAGGCTTATGTCCAGCAGTGGACGTCTTTTGGCTGAAATTATGATGATGAAATACGTTAAAACTGTTAATATGGGACCAATCCGGATACGTAATCTATCAAATAAAAAAGAATCATCAAAAATGGAAAAAAATACAGTCAAATTGATAACCTCCTCCTGTTTGAAATCCGTGAAATTTCTTATAAATAAATATATTACGTGTTAGTATAATAAAGCTTTTAGTGTGTAGTATAGAAGAAGTGTTAAAACCTCTGTATTTTCGAGAATAAATAATTGAATGATTATAAAATTCAACATAAAAATGCATTAGTAGTAAGTATTGAAAGGCTTTTATTTTCTATTACAATAAAATTAAAATAAAATGTTTATGTAAAATACATGCTAGGTACAAAAAAGCTATTAGTGTGTAGTACCTACCTATAGAAGCAGTATTAAAACCTCAGTATTTTCTTTAATACTTAAATGTAAATATATTTTTTTTAAATTAGCCTGAAAATAAATATGTATATGCATGTTCGTATATCAAAGCTGTAGTATATGGTCAGTCAATCTGCCCAGCCTTTTCCCAACTATGTTGTGGTCGCTTTTGTAGTATAGAAATACTATTGAAACCTGTGTATATTCTTTAATAAATTAAAATAAATGTTTGAAAAATATCATTTATTTACATAACCAAATTACAAGATGAAAAATAATATTAAATACATGTTCGTACATTATAGCTGTAGAACGAATACTACCATTAGTAGTATTGAAAAGCCTGTATTTTCTACTAAAATGAAATGTTTCGAAAAATAAAAATAAATATTCCCACTTGTTTGTTTTCTTTTTTTATTACTGAAGTTCATTTCCAATGCTATTTGAAGGTCTTGTGATGAATGAGATCTGTGAATTTTTTTTCTAGATTTTATTTTAGCACTTAGTCGGCGTGATTAATATGTATGTATATCTATGCCAAATTACAGCTTTCTAGTACTAAGCGTCTCTAAGCTACAGACAGACAGACGGACATGGCGAACCTATACCCTCCTTCCTTGGGTTCCTTGTTTACTACGGAACCCTAAGAAAAGGGGTCTTATTCATCTGTAATAGACATGCCCATCCCTTATTGAAACAACACCGATGATACCTTTTTTTTTTTTTTTTGTTGCCGGGGTGGAAAATCCTCTTGGATGTCCTCCGCCCTGGGGTGGGCGGAGGGGTCTGTCAGACTCTTACTGACTAAAAACCAGCCCGGTGTTCCCTTCCCACACTTGCACCGGGGATCTTGGGAGCTAGTATTACTTCCGTGATCCCCGGCTAGTGCCGGCCCGCCGCTGCGGGCCACCTCAAGTCTGCGGGGGGGTGAGGTGTTAGACACTACGCGCCGCCACCTCGGGTCCAGTGTGATAGGGGGCGGCGGACGTCCCCGAGTCCGCCGTCCCTGGACCCATTTAGGGGGGCCGGAAGAGGGCATTATCTGCCCTCTGCCGAAGCCCGGTGCGCCTGCTGCGGGCCGGGTGAGCGGACGAGATCTCCCGCTCCCTTTCCGCAGCCTCCTTCTGCGACACGACTGTTTCGCAGAAGGATACCACCGCGTCCCAGGACTCCTCGCTGCCGGCCATCGACTCGACCACGGCCGGCAGCGACAGGTCACTGCCTACTTCTGAGATGAGGGCACGGCGTGGCTCCTCCCAAGCGGCACACTCTGCCAGCGTATGCCGCGCCGTGTCCTCCCGGCAGTCGACGCAGTGGTGACACCGGGCGTCCGGCTCCCTGTTTATGCGACACAGGTACTTCCCGAAGCAACCATGCCCCGAGAGCACCTGCGTCACTCGAAACGACAGGGAGCCGTGCCTCCTCCCGAGCCAGGGCTCGAGTACCGGCCGGACCGCCTCGATGGTGGCGAGGCCGGCGGTAGGGCGTGAAAGCCTGTCCCGCCATTCCGCCACCAGGGCTGCGCGAAGCTGTGACCGACGCAACTCCACATGTCGCTGCATCAGCCACTCGCCCCGCGCCCTCACTTCCTCGCGCCACCGATACAGTGACGCGAGTACTTTCGCCTCGAGGTCCCAGGGCGGGGATCCGGCCAGTACGCAAGCCGCCTTGTAGGAGATCGTGCGATATCCCCTGATGACTCTGACGGCCATCGCTCTCTGCGGCTTCCGCAGGACTGCGATGCTTCCGGCCGTCAGGTCAGCCGCCCAGATCGGGGCCCCGTAAAGGGCCATCGATCGCACGATCCCCACGTAGAGCCGCCTACAGGCGGCGCTCGGGCCCCCCAGATTGGGAAGCAGCGTTGACAACGCCCCAGCCGCGCCCAAGAACTTGGGCGCCAGCCGCCGGAAATGGGGGCCAAAATCCCACCGGCTGTCGAGCACCAATCCTAGGTACTTCATGGTGGACTCGACAGCGATTTGAGCCCCCCCGACCACGATGTGTGATCCCGGCGGCGGCGCCCGCCGGGGGCCATGAAAGATCAAGGCCTCCGACTTGTTGAGGGCAACCTCCAGCCCTAGGCGACGTATGCGACTCACCACCTGTGAGACCGCAGCCGTCGCCAGCAACGCTGCCTCCCGGTACGAGCTCCCCCGGGCCGTGACCAGTGTGTCGTCCGCATAACACGTCAGGTCCACGCCCGGCTGGAGCTCGCCCCGCAGCACCCAGTCGTACCCGATGTTCCACAGGAGCGGTCCTACGACCGAGCCCTGTGGAACACCGCACGACATGCGGCGCTGGTTTCCGCCATCACGTCCCGTGTAGGTGACACACCTCTCCGCCAAATAAGCCCCGACGATGCGGCGGAGGTAGGAAGGCACCCGATGGTAACGCAGTGCCTCCCGAATACAGCTCCAGGGCAGGGTGTTGAAGGCGTTGGAGATGTCCAAGGACACCGCCAACATCACCCCGCCCCGGGACACCGCTTCCTCCGCCAGGACTCTCACCCGCGAAATCGCGTGGATGGTGGAGCGCCCGTGCCGAAAGCCGAACTGGCTCTCGGCCAGGTCAGGCCCCTCTCCGCACAAGTGGCCAACGAGGCGGGCAGCGATTATCCGCTCAAACATCTTACCCACCTCGTCTAGCAACACTATGGGCCTGTACCCGGACGGTGAGTCCGCAGGGCGCCCCGCCTTCCTGAGCAGGACCAGACGACCAGATTTCCACAAAGTAGGAAACTGGCCCTGCTCAAGGCACGCTGTGTAGAGTCCTCTCAAGTGGGGCTCTAGCTCCTTCAGAGCGAGGGCAAGCGCTTGGCCGTGGATCCCGTCGGGCCCCGGAGCCACGTTCTTGGCCCGGAGCCGCGTCACGGCTGCCCCCATCTCTGTTTGTGTCACCTCTGGGACGCTGATGGCGTTCTCTTCTTCTGCAGACTCTGCGGCTGTGGGCAAAGCCATCGGCGGTGGAGTATGCTCCGCTCTTGCCGGGAAGAGGGCTGCGACGACCTCCTCCAGCAGCTCAGGTTGGAGACTCTCCGTGAGTGGAGGCGCCGCGGCTCGAAGTTTCCCTCGAACCACACGATAAGGGCGCCCCCACGGATCTCCGTCTAGAGTCTCCAACATCTCCTCCCTGGCTCGCGTCCTCGCTTCGCCGATGGCCAGCCACAAGGCCTGCTTCGCCGCGCGATACACCTCATACAGCGCGGCTTCTTCGTCAGGGACCCGACGACGTCTCCTCCGGTATCGGGTGTACCGGCGTCTAACCGCTACGCACTCGACACGTAATTGTGCGATCTCGGTAGACCACCAGTACACCTGGCGCTTTGCTGGATGTGAGTGGACGCGGGGCATGGACGCGTCGCAGATTTGTGTCATCGCCCCGCGGAACCACAGCGCCTCCTCTTCGACGTCGATGGGTCCGCTTGTTGCCGACTCCCGGATCCAGGCCTGAACAATAGCGGCCTCCTCGAGAACCTCCCTGTCGATGCGCTTACGCGTCCAGCGCGGACCGTCCCTTCGCGGGGCCGATGGACTACGGCCGCCGGTGGTCTGGGTGGAGACGTCGAATCGGATGTATCGGTGATCCGACAACGTCTCCACCTCCACGGCGACACGCCAGTCACGGACACGGCTCGCGACAGCAGGGCTAGCGAACTAGACGTCCACTACAGATCCGCCCCGCTGCCGCACGCACGTGTGTACCGAGCCCCGATTCAGGACGACCAGGCCAGTCGTGACCGCCCACTCCTCTAGCGCCTCACCCCTAGCATCGGTCACCGGAGATCCCCACGCCGCAGACTTGGCGTTGAGATCCCCGAGCAACAGCACCGGGTGAGGGTGGAGTCGGCCCACGACGGCACCCAACTCGACAAGGAAGTTCTCGAAGTCGGCGAGACTCTTGTTGGGCGAGAAATACGCCCCAACCGTGCCAATGCCGTCCGCGAGGGCGGCCACCCAGCCGTGTCCTCGGGACGGGTTGACGAGAGCCCCGCCAATGATGGCCACCAAACCGTCCAGGTCTCCCACCCAGTTATCCCTGGGGGGGACAAAGTACGGCTCGGCGACCACAGCCACGTCGATCGACCACTCTGCCATGCTCTGGAGCAAGAGATCCTGAGCTCTGGCAGCGTGGTTGATATTGCTCTGGAGGAAATGGTACAGCGCCATTAGACGCAGTCCATCCCCTCCGCACCATTCACAGGCCGGGAGTCGGCCGTAGGGCAGCCAGGCTGAGGGGGGGGTAAAGAGCCCCCGGCAGCCATGGCTCCCCTCTTCTTTTTTTGTGCTGGCGCACGACAGGCCTTGCCGCCAGCCCTGTGCCCCGCGGGCCTCCCTGCAGCTGTAGGCTGCAGTTTGGTGCCGCGGAGCACTGGGCCGCCTTGTGGCCGGGCTGACCGCAGCGATAGCACTGCTCGCTGCGGTCTATTTCAGCGGTGCACCGTGCCCGGACATGCCCCATGTCCAGGCACCGGTAACACCGCAATGCCCTGGGTTGCAGCAGCTTGACTCTTGCTGCAACCCATCCCACCAACAGACGCCCACCGTTGGCGACCTTGTTTGCCGCCGCCACCGGGCACCGCACCCAAATCGTGCCAAGCCCGGAGGCGACGGCGCGGATCTCACCCGTCCGCACGTCTTCCGGTGGACATCCACCGGCCTTGGCAACGGCCGCCACGACGTCAGCTGGGGTCGCCGAGTCATCCAGTCCGTCGACGCGCAGCTCAGCAGTCTTCATAGGCCTGGACACCCGGACGTCCTCCGGGTTGAGGACCCCTCTCAGTTTGGCGGCCAATGTGTCCGCCTTCTCAGCGCTGGAGGCACCCGACACCTCGAACAGCCGCGCTCCCGTAATGGCTTGCTTATAAATAAAGCCAGCTGGTGTGCCAAGGTCGGGGAACGCGATCTTGCTCCTCACATCAGTCATTACCGCCTGATAGGAGAGGCCCCTCGCGATGGCTGCGGGCTGCAGTGTTACCACCACAGCCGCGGAGCGTGGGGCTCTCGTCCTAGGTGGCTTTTGGGTCCTCCTCGGTGCTGGTGCCGGTGCTTTAGCGGGTGCTGGCGGCGCCGTCTTCTTCTTTTTTTTTTTTTTTTTTCGTCTTCTTGACGACCGTCGTCCAGGCCTCTGTGGTGGTTCCGGGCGCGGTTGCCGGGGGAGCAGCCATTCGGGAAGTGGGCACGGACTTTGCCTCCGCGGGCTTCTGGGTCCCCTTCGCGGGCTTTTTGGCCCCCTTCCCGGGCTGGTTCGGCTCAGCCACCGCCGCTGCTCTCGCCTCCGCCTCCTTCCTCCGCTTATCTGCCGCAAGCGGCGGTCGGATGATTTCAGCCGGGGGGAGTCACGACTCTATGGCCTCCAAGCGGGCATCCAGTCGCGCATCCACCATGCCCCCACACTGCACCATGCAAATTCTGGCCACCCTCTCCATGTCGTGGTCCGACCAGGCAGGTGGTGGAACAGGTGCAGGGGCCGACGAAGGCGCGGCAGGAGTGGGGCCGGTGGCTGCGGGAGGTGCTTGCCGCTGCCAGTCTTTCCTCTGAGCAGCAAACTCCCGTTTGAGGTCCTCCAGCTCGGACCGGAGACGGCTATTCTCCTCCCACAACTTTGCCGTCTCCTCCGTGCTCGTGCGACTGAGGAGGACCTCAACTGCCTCCCTGATGTCATCAGCCGCCTCCTTCAGAGCACGGGTGAATGTGCCCTTCAGGTTGCCCGATTTGGTGGCAACCTTCAGGACGACATCCACGCCGTCCAGAGCTTGGCGACTGAGAGCCACCGCCGATGGGCTCTCCCCAGCAGTCATCCGGGCTGAGCGCCGCTCTCGCGCCTGACGGGCCAACTCGCTGATTTCATCAGCCGCCACCGCCTTGCGCTGCGCCCGCTTAGCGGCATTCGCCTCCGCCTTGTTAGACCCCAGCAAGATGCCCTCGCTAGGGTCCACGGTCGTGGGCCCGGGGTCACTCCCCATGCCCTCGGCCTCCACCGGGGCCGGCGTATCGGGTCGGGAAACCGACCTGAACCGACCCCGCACGCCGCGCTCCGGTAAGCGAGCGGGGGCTCCACTCACCACTGCACGACCTCGCCCACTAGTGAGTGTTGGGACTTTAGCAACCGGCAGGCTCTCCTCACTAGAAGAGCCTGACCCCGCGCGCTTCTTCTTTCGCGTGGTTTTTTGCCAAAATCGGCCACCCACCTCTTCTTTAGTTTGCGAGCGCTTTGAGCTCACGCTCGCTACGCTCACCAAACTCATCGTTTCGGATGCGGTGTCAGAATCTGACACCAACAGTCGGTCCTTTTCAGGACATGAGCCTCCTCGGCTGTTGTTGCCATCAACGACGGCAAGCGGCTTTGTTGCGTCGCACAGTCGCTCCAGGCTAACCCGGAGCTCCTTTTCTTGCGACGCAAGAGGTTGTTGACGAAGACCGGTGGTCTGCCGGCCTACGAGGCTATGGGTGCCCCCCCCAGATACGGTGGGGCTGCCTTCCGTGGAAGGGCGGGATTGTGCCTCCTTATGGAGGTTGCCCGCCTGGGGAATATTTCCATTAGCCTGCATTTTTTCATTGTTTTCCTTTTAAGGGTGAGGTCCCTGTTCGCGCTAGCGACCGGATAACCCTCCGGCCATTCATCCCCTCGGCACGCTAGACCTTGGGATTGGGACTCCCCAGTGTACGCCAACTCAACTCCCCTCTGTAAGCAGAGGGGGAGTAGGCGTACGACCAACTCTAGCCCAGTTCCCTTCACCGACCATCGTGGATGATCGGTGATTGGAACCGTGACCCTTCCCCGTTTGTTGAGAATTCGCCGCCAGCACCAAGTGTCCACCAAAACCTGGTGGGCAGTTGGAGCCGACGTTGCCCAGGGTGCGCCACGAGGAGGCTTCTCAACATGCACCCCAACACCGATGATACCTAGGCTAAGTTTTTGGTAATTAAATGATTACTTACGAATAGTATCATTCCATGGCATCATCAGGTGGAATGCCAGCCCATTTCACCTAAGTATTCACGGTGAGATTTTTACTAAATTGATCGGTAAATGTATATGAACGTCAACGAAGCAAAAGAAGGACGGTACGAGTAGGATCGTAGTACGTGGCGTTCTGCAGTTTCTCATTATCCCCACGGGAAAAAGGCATGACTTTATGTATCAATGTGTGTACATGTATTAAATCTTGGAATTGCGTGACATTGGTGCCGATTCCCTTGTTCACAAACTATACTAAATTTAAGTTCAGTGCATCTTTTTCTTTTTATTTCATTAGGAAAAGGACAGAAGATAAATTTTAGTTTAGTCCTGTCAAATTAATCAGCGCTTTTCGTAAATTGACGTAATTTTAGTAGGCAAGTTTCAAATCACGTCTAAACTTGTATGGAGTAGTGACAGGCGCTGATCAATTTGACAGGATTAAACTTAAATTTATCTTCTATCCTTTTCTTAATGAAATAGAAAGAAAAAGATGCATTGAACTTAAATTTAGTTTAGTTTGTGAACAAGGGAATCGGCACCATTGTCACTACTCCATACAAGTTTAGACGTGATTAAAAACTTGCCTACTAAAATTACGTCAATTTACGTCAAGCGCTGACTAATTTGACAGGACTAAACTAAAATTTATCTTCTGTCCTTCTCTTAATGTAATAGAAAGAAAAAGATGCACTGAACTTAAATTTAGTTTAGTTTGTGAACAAGGGAATCGGCACCAATGGCCTAAAAAATTATAAACCTTTGCCAGTAACAACATTGTCTTATGTGTGTAATATTACAAAATGTTTTTCAATTCTATCTTATCGCCTAATGGCAGTGGTAATGCTTGATCTTGATTACATGTTGATGTTTGAGATTTTAAATACTGTCTTCATCTTCTTTCAACAATGCAATTTTAAATAATGTTTTCATCTCATTTACAATCAACTCTATTGTTTTCTTTCTTTTTAGGGTTCCGTACTCGAAGCGTGCCAAACGGGACACTATTACTAAGCCTCCGCTTACCATCCGACCCTACGTCCGTCCGTCCGTCTGTCTGTCAGCGGGCTGTATCTCAGGAACCCTAATATGTAGATAGACAGTTGAGATTTCCATAGTTATTTAAGTTTGACAGTATTTTAGAATAAATCACTTTTACAAAACAGAATCACCTCGTTGCGTATGCAGTAGTGCGTGTGTTTTTAAGGGCAGTTACAGTGCGGTATCACACGGGCCGCGTTTAACATGCGTGTCCCGCACATGCCGAATTCCTAAAATTAGAAAAAAAAACCTTATTTTATTATTGATTCGTGTCGAGAATCATTAGCATAGTTACCTCCTTGAAATTGATGAAGATGCAAAAAGACACCTTGTATATATATTTCTTTTTATCTTCTATAATGAAAAATAGAGGGAGGTAAAAGTTGTCAGTTTTACAATTTTTCTATTGCAACAACTACACAAGTTAGGAATTTGAAACTTCTGTATATCATGTGCTGTATTTAGTCACCAAATCTTAAAAACGCCGATTCATAAGGTGTTTTATTTAACAATGAGCGATTTTCTGCAACTTCAATGAAATAACTTTGTAATTCACAGTATCATTATGAAATACAAATTTATCTTTGCGATTTTAAGTCGTGAAGAGTGTTTAATCTTGTACGATATGGTACAGAACCCTTCGTGTACGACTCCGACTCGCACTTTGCTGGTTTTTTACATTGTGTTTCAATCTTTATAAACAGCGTAGTAAGTAGCTACATTGATATTAAACTATCGGTCGTGGGATCGATGGTCTTCATCATCAGCCTTATTCCACCCACTGCTCTCACCTCCTTTTTCCGTCATGCTTCCCTGGTCTATGCGATTCTCATCCAGGTCCTTCCCATGGTATTTTGTTGGGCAATCGTCGTTGGTCAACACTGCCCAAATATTGTTACTAGTAGTCCGCAGACTACATATTTCCGCGGATTTCCGGCCACCGTAGGCGCGGGCTTGCGGACAGTGAGCAATGGGTAGCTCAACGTCCGGTAAGGATCAGGCCCGGGTCGACGGCGCGTCGTATTCCACACGCGCCTCAAATAGTTGTCGTCAGCACAATGTAGGGGTCCACTAGGGCCGATGCCTGCCGGGGTCGCGGGAAGATACTAATGGGTCACCGAGGCCCCTGCAACACAGGCAACGGAAGGAATACGGGTGGGTTTTAGTCAGTAAGAGTCTGACACACCCTCCCGCTCCGCCCAGAGCGGGAGAAGTTATTTGATGATTTCCCACCCAAAAAAAAAAAAGACTACATATTAAATATGTATGAGAAGATACTCTAGCGCCGCCACGTATTATCTACATCTATACAAATAAATATTCGTGCAAGCCCTGTACTTTTTAGACATAAATATAACAGGAATATAACAGGAACAATATAACAGGAAGTTCTCTGATAACTTCAAGGCCAATGTTAAGCTTTTCTGGAAACAGGTAAGATTGGCTCGCCGAGTGGCAGGAACATCGAGTATGAATGTTATGCTGAAGAAGGATGTTTATTAAGCGAAGAATGTATAGTCTTAGAACGCTGGATGGGATACTTTGAAAGTTTATTTAGTTGTCAGTATAATGTGCAAGGAGTGGGTAATTGGGCAGAAGCCAGTTTTGAAGATGCAGTTGAAGGGAATTAAATAAAAATAGATGATATAGTAAGAGCGTTGAAAGGGATGAAAGGTGGGAAAGCTGCAGGATATGACAGAGTGTCTGCTGAAATACTAAAGGGCGGTGACGGAGTGGTAGTAAGCTTGTTGTGCCGGATCTTTAATAAGTGTTAGAGAAATGGCCATGTCCCGGATGACTGGTCCAAGGCTGTAATTGTACCACGATATAAGGGAAAAGGCTCTCAGCAGGAGTGTAAAAATGATTGTGGCATTAGTCTTTGAGTGTTGTCGGCAAACTGTATGCGAAGGTTTTAATAAAGAAAGTGGTAAGAGTGACAGATGAGAAAATATGGGATGTGCAGGCAAGATTTAGAGAGAGAAGGGGCTGTATGGATCAGATCTTCTTCTTAAGGTGCATAGCCGAAAAACATGGCTTGAGAAGGCCTATGACAGTGTGTGGAGGGAAGAACTCTGGTCGTTACTACCCATGTATGGTGTGGACTGGCACTTGGTACGGGCACTGAAACCTTTATACAAGGCTTCCAGTGCTTGTGTTAGGATAAATGGCGCATATACAGACTGGTGTATGCCCCATTTATCCTAAGGCCGGTGGCATCTCAAGGGGTGTTAGACAGGGTTGTTTAGCGCCACCGTGGCTGTTCAACTTGTACATGGATAGTTGTCTGATAAATTTGAAAGAGGATGAGTGCGGATTGAGAATTAATGTCTATCAAATGCCTACTAAAGAAGGCAGATGAACGCAGATGATCAAGTTCTACTTATATCAGCAGCAGAACAGCTGCAAGACATGGTGACTGTGTTGGATGATGCATATAAGATGAAAGGGATGAATATAAATGTGAATAAGATGAAGGTCATGGTGTTTGAAAGATAAGAGGATATATCGGTGTGTGATGTGAAAATAAATGATAAGAGTGTAGTGCAAGTAAGTGAATTTGTATATATGGGGAGTCTGTTTACAAGGGATGATGGAAAGATTGATGAAAATGTGGAAAGGAGAGTAAATGCGGGAAATAAAGCAAATGGTACTTACTATACATGCGATTGTGAGCAACCAGTCGATGCCCAAAGAGGCTCGACTGGCTGTTCATAAAGAAGCATGAAAGTAAAATGCTGTGGAAATGTGTTCCTTGCAAACCATATGTGGTGTGAATGTGTGACTATAAATGATAGACTGAAAAATTATGTAATAAAGCAACGGTACGGTTTAAAGGAAGATGTAGTGACAAAAATTGAAAAGAATATGCTTAGATGGTTTGGTCATGTTAAGAGGGTGAATAAAAGGCGACTAACAAAGGGTATTTACAAGACAGATGTGAGTGGAAACGCAGGAAGGGGACGCCCCAGGAAGACATATAGTGACATCATTGGTGATGTTCCTCAAAAACGTCAGGTGCGTAGTACTCGCAACCTGCGTGCGTGTGACCAGAGCTATGAATATACGTAAACGAAGCAAAAGAAGTACATATGTAAGAAGCGTTGCAGGTGGCGTTATATAGTTTCTGCCTACCCCCATGGGAAGAAGAGTTTATGTCTGTATGTGTGAAATATTTTGAATGCGTGCTTAGTACTTTTTGTTAGGTTACTGCTCAGAAATTGTGCACAATCGACTTTATTAATTTGATACATTTCTAATGCATAATACATAAAAAAAGTTAAATTTTAAATTTTTAAAACCCCCGACACTAACAAACACATCTAAAAAGTAACAAAATAATACGTATTGGAACCCTTTGAGTTTAATATAGGTAATATTTTAAGCCATGCGTCGTCGGGGGACGGCTAATGAAAATAGGAAGTTAACAGCGGCTATTCTTTCCACAATAGCATACCATCATTATTGCTAGGTATGAGCCTCGTCTATTTGACGTTTTCGTTAGCCATCCCCGAGACGACGACGGAAATATTACTTAAGTAAATAAATAAATATTACATACAAAAAGAATTTTTTTTTAGGGTACCTCACTTGCACGTTATGTGGGGATGATATTATTTTTCTCGTCTATCCTATGGTGTGGTATCGTTGGACAGGCCGTTCAAAATTATTATGGGTCTGTGTACACCACTTTTCGATTCAATGATCCGTTTGCGTAATATTAAGCAAAAAAGTGCTAATTTTTGTTAGACTCAAGTGCCGCCCCCCCCCCCCCCCCGTGCCAGCTAAATGGTTATAAAAGGATATGTGAAAAAAATCATGGCAGTAGTACATACAATGAAATTAAAAGGAAAACTATCACAGCTAAGTGGGCTTTACAAGTTAACGAGTAATTGTCGACCAACTTAAATTTGCAGGTGGTGAATTGACCGTGGCAATATATATCGATATATGGGAGAACAGGTTTTTCAACTACAATGTTAAGTTTTCTTTTGGGATAAATTCATCCCAATTTCCCAACTACGGAACCCTTCATTGGGCGTGGTCCGAGACGGACTTGGTCGGTTTTTTCTTTATAGTTATCGTCATAGAGCTTGTTTAACTTAAAATGGAGTTTTCTCTTCACACCATAAGGCCGGAGACTATTCCTCTAGCGAAGGTCTGTTACATAATCAGCCTATAATGTTGGGAACTGCTGGGACACAGGCCTCCTCTCTGTGGGAGGGAGTGGGCCGTAATCCACCACGCGGGCCCAGTGTGGGTTAGCGAAGGTCTATACTTAAGGCGCTGACAAGACCCAATTGACCAAAATAGGCTTCGCTTTAGAAAAAAAATTGCCAAATATGTATAGTTTGTGGTAGCGGAAAAAATATATGTCAATTTTGAACATATTTCCCAGAACTTGGTTGTTACAAAAACACGTTTTGAAAACAAAATCTCGATACAAACTAACGTTAAACTAACCTCTTACTTTGAGTTCTAATCCAAAATATCTGTATCAAATATCAACATAAGTTACGTATTTAATTAATAACAAGAACGTCTTATTTAAATGCAGAACTTGGCTGTTTTTTATTTTCGATTACTCAACTCAATTTTGAGTAATTAGATAATTACTTCATATTTTGCAATAAATTACAAGCGTTGTGTCATCGCGCTTCTCTTTCTTTACTATGGAATTTGACAGTGACCGCGGTTTAGGTGTTGTCAGCGTCTTAATACAAATATTACTTCCTCCATCAAGTAGGTAACGATGAACTCGACGGTGTTATTGTAGAAGCCAGAATAACCACTAACACCTATTACTTTTTTATATTTAGAATGTAGTTCTAAATAGTGTGATTGAATTGAGAACCATTTTGTACGGTCGGACTCCTTAGACCGTCGAAAATTAGGTTTTGCTGTGTGGGTAGGCATTGACTGACACAGGTCGTTCCCCAAAGTGAAATAATATCGTCCAAGTCAGAAGGTTTGGCGATGACAACGGTAGTAGCAATTAATAAATATTTTACCTGCATATCATTTTCTAAATCTTCATTCAGAAAATGATAACTAAATTATATGTACCTATATTTACTTAAGTTAACAATGCAATTTGTTTGCTAAGAGAATCTAATCTCAGTACAATTGAAAATGAATTATTCAATACCGTAAAACAATAAAATATTATAAACTTCTTATCACAAAACGTAATAAATATTTACAATAAAGATATTGTAACGATATCACGCAATTATAACCCATATACCATTCATAGACGTACTAAAATAGTTTGAACACAAAACCACATTAAACTAGTAACCTAAAATTTATGAGGAAATAAACGTAAAGAAAGAAAAACTTGTATTATACCATTAAGTGCTGTGCGACCTTGGAGTAAGAACGTTATTGGCGTGAGCTGTTTCGATAAGGTAGGTGCGAACTTTAGTTGTGTGGTGTTCATGACAATGGTTGCACGTTGTGTGAGGCATACGTTTACAAACTGAGACAAACGACAGTCGCGTACGCATGCCTTCGATAAAGAAAACTCGTGATATAAGCGACTAGTGAATAAAGACGTGGAAAATTGGAAATCAATGGTGTAACATGCGAACAGTTTTAAAATTCAAGCAGAGAAAATAAAATAGTGCTAGTGTTTTGGATTACATAAATGTAAGATTTCTTTGCTATTTTTTTACCCCAAATGTCAACGTAGTCAGTCTGATTTTCGGTGCCATGTCGTCCATCGTAGGCTTTAGTAGGTACTTAAGTACCTACTTTTTGTTCGTTCGTTGACCAGTTTAACTTAACACCCGCATATCTTCAACCACATCAGGAAGTAATGTATCAAATATTATTGTAGTTTTCACCACTACAGCATTTTCTGTTAGATTTGTTCCTTTATCTTACCGACCGTTATTAGGTAAACTACGTGCCGTCTCTGCTTAGTAAACTAGCACAATAGAACCAAGATATTTTTTGTAAAAGAACCCAGTCAGCATTTACAAGTTGAATTAGCTATCGAATTTATTCATAAGGCGCTGACAAGAGGCAAATGACCAAAGTAGGCTTGTCTTAAGAAAAATAAATGCCAAATCTGTATAGTTTGTGGTAGCGGAAACATTTATGTTAATTATGAACATATTTCTCAGAACTTGTTGTTACCAAAACTCGTTTTGAAAAAAAAATCTCGATAAAAATGAACAGTAAACTAACCTTTTACCTTGAGTTCCAATCAAAAACATCTGTATTGAATATCAACGTACATTACATATTTAATTAATAACAAGGACGCCTTATTTGAATGCAGAAATAAGTTGTTTTTATTTTCAATTACTTAACTCGATTTAGAGTACATAGATAATAAACTTGATATTTTGCAATAAATTACAAGCGTTGAAATCGCGCTTCTCTTTCTTTTCTATGCAGTCTGACAGTGACCGCGGTTTAGCTGTTGTCAGCATTTTTTTTACGGACTGTAATAGGTCAGAGAAACTATTCCTTATTTAGGTATTTGAAGCGGGCGTTAGCCTTTGACACTACACACTTGCCGGTCACTGATTCTTTAAAGAAATCAAAGCAATAACACAGATTGATAAGCCGTCTAACACTGATACAAATTGTTATTCAATACGATACCTAAAACAGAGTCAAGAATCAATCTGCCTAACCTTTTCCAAACTATGTTGGAATCGGCTCCGGTCTAACCGGTTGCAGCCGAATACCAGTATTTTCCATAGAGTGGTTGCCTATCTGACCTCTATAACCCAGTTACTGGGTAACATGATACCCCTTTTTTTTTGGTGTGAAATTATCGAATAACTTATCCCGCTCTGGGCGGAGCTAGGATGTGTCAGACTCCTTACTGATTAAAACCCACCCTTGTTCCTTCCGTTGCTTGTGTTACCAGGGGCCTCGGTATGCCTATCGGACTTTCTGGCGACCCCGGCAGGCATCAATCCTAGTGGACCCCTATACTTGTGCTGACATCTCTTTGAGGCGCGCGTGGAACGCAAAATCAATAGCACACGTTTAGATTTTGACTACGTATGAGAATGTTTTGTGGCACGCCATCATTGTTTTCAATAGCAATAGTCTGTGTATAGCATAGAAATAGTCTCAGCCTGTGATATCTACGCAATCGTAATAATAATGAGTACTAATTAATAATAAGTATTATTATTACTTGCATAGACACAACCTTGTAGCAGGATTATCCATCAGCAACTTGCTCTGAAATACAGCCTTGTGGAATCTGAAGTGTCTTGCTACAGGTATGTGCCCGACCCAGCTCTTTATCATATTGTACTGGGATCGACCCATCATCACTGATAGGACTATTGTTGCCAATAAGCCTGATATAGTGGTGGTGGACCGAACAGAACGGCGCTCAATGATATTGACATAACAGTCCC
Organism: Atethmia centrago; assembly: GCA_905333075.3. Lineage (NCBI taxonomy): Eukaryota > Metazoa > Arthropoda > Insecta > Lepidoptera > Noctuidae > Atethmia > Atethmia centrago. Next base: position 10,382,788 of record HG995386.1, on the reverse strand, counting down.
TCATGACGGGAACCTCGTGAAAGCCGAGAAATATAAACAAATCTAGTATCTAGACTTGGCTCGCGAGATAGTCGAAATGTAGATTCAGCAATCATTGTTCTGGTATTCGTATCAGCCAATCAATGGCTTAATTCCCAAGAGCCTCATCCAACACCAAAGGGGACTCTCGTTTGGCAGCTTTTTGGCTTTAAACCACATTTCGCCAGTACTTCAAAATTCCTGTTAGCGGGCTGTTTTGTTTTTAATATTATTTTTTTAGTTAATATTGTTAAGTACCAAATATAAGGAAAATCAAGCTGTTATAATAGCGAGCCTCTTGTCATTATCCGAGCACAAATCCAGAATCAGAGCTGACACAAAGAATTTTCTGCAGGATGTAAACAGTAAAACTTTGTCCGATCGATCGAACTCTCTCACTCAGCAGTTACGTTAGCGCAACCGTCCGTAGGAGGAGGCGGGACGGTTGAGGGAAAGGCGAATTTCGTGCCCTCTCGCCCCTAGCCACCGCAGGAGACTCCCTGGGCGTCGAGGATCCCGGGCGGATCTTCGGCCACCGTAGGCGCGGGCTTGCGGACGGTGAGCAATGGGTAGCTCGCCGTCCGATAAGGACCAGACCCGGGTCGACAGCGCGTTAAGTTCCACGCGCGCCTCAAAGAGATATCAGCACAAGTGTAGAGGTCCACTAGGGCCGACGCCTGCCAGGGTCGCGGGAAAGTACGAAAGGGTTACCGAGGCCCCTGGCAACACAGGCAACGGAAGGAACACGGGTGGGTTTTAGTTAGTAAGAGTCTGACACACCCTCCTGCTCCGCCAAGAGCGGGAGAAGTTATTTTATAATTCCCCATACAAAAAAAAAGCCATCATTGTATAACGGTCCCCACTGCTGGGACACAAGCCTCCTCTCTGTGAGAGGGAGTGGGCCGTAATCCACCACACGAGTGCGGGTTGGGGATGCCCCATGTCTTTAAATTTTTGGTTCCAGGACATGCCGGTTTTCTCACAATGTCTACCTTCACCGTTTTGAGAGCAGTGGTGATGAAATAAGTTACACAAAGTAATGTGCCTGAATGGGATCGACCTGCGATCTACACGTAAGTCGGAGCCGTTATCACCAGCCACCACTGCTCTCAACCTAAATTTTTCCAATTTTTACGTACAATGTATTCATTCGGAATGTTTACATCCAATGCCTAAAAATTCTTATCAATATCGTGCAACATCGATTTCTCCTTTGGATATTATACATCTCCGGGGATTTTCATAAGTCTCCAGCTTTATTTGTCCCGATCTTTAGCTGACTTCAACTATTTGAAAATTGTACCAAAAATAAGGCTTTATCTTTTGACTGATTCGTTATGATTGCTTTCTTTACTTCACCGACATGAAAATTACAAGGAAGCTTAAGTGAGACGTACACCAAATCCGGCCATCCGCCGAACTATGCCCATCGAACTATGCCGAATGAACCGTACATTATCATGTAAAAGAAAGTGCGTACACTACTTCAACCGACATCGTCCGATAACCAGGTGGACCCTACGCACTCACTTTCTTTTACATAAATGGTTGGTTCGATCGACTGTACATCGTAGTCTTTCCTCCGGACTGATGGCTACTCTCATGTTTGTGTTTGATTTAGTAATAAAAGGTTTTAAGAGTTGTAATAATTCTTGAAAAACATGTAATGGCAAATGATAGTACTTTGGATTTGCACATAAACGTTCATATAAAGTGTGGAACTGTCCAAGCATAAGTCTTTCACTATTAAGCGGATTTACCCAGCATCTTTTTCTGGCATTATCTACTTCTTCGTCTTCTTAATATGCTTCGTAAATACAAAAAAAAAATCAACGGTTCCATTGCGCGACAAAAACATCCGCTATAAACGTTGGATAGTAGCTGAATAAAATGCGCTCGTCTCGCATCCCAACAGAATTTCTGCCAGGCAGAATTTCTGCAACCGAAATTTTGTGACTTACGACTCACAAAATTACGCTCGTTTGGCCTAATGGTGATCATGATCAATATCTATTAAAACTACACGATTGCATATATCAATAACCAGTGCAATAGATACCTAGATCAGATGAAATGAAACCATTAGGTGTATCCGAACCGTAGAGTAGTCATTCCCATGAAGTATAAAAGGGATATTCATTCTATAGTTTGTATTTATAAAACATAGGGAAAGTTTATCATCGAGAGAGGACCTAGTCAGGCAAATAGAAACACTCTAATAGCAACTACAGCTAAGCTACACGGACTGCCGTTGCCATGGAAACATCGGTAGAGCGCACTCTCTAAGGATAATCCCTTTTCCTTCCTTTTCTTGGATATTACGTTCAGGGGATGTTGAGCAGAAACTCTTTGCTAATTAAAAAGTCGTTCGTGACAAAAACTGTGAAAGTAAAAAAATAATTTAGCGCGAATGGTCCGCGATGTAAGTTTTTATTCAGACAGAAAGGACTTTTGTAGTATTTTTGCAGACAAAAGAAGCAAACCAAAATCTCAAATAGAATTCATATTGAGAGATATTTCTGAAGTTATTGGTAGGTATTCTGATTTTATCTGTAGGTACTGATTATCAAGCATTGTTTTGTCTACTGATTTCAAATGTTTGATCCAAACCAGAATATTCTGTATTAATTCGATCAATGCTCATTTTACCTATTAAAATCTCGCTTGAAAGTTTACAAATTAACAAAAGCAGAAATGTGAATCCCTTTTTAATGACTACCGAGTACCTCTGATACATATACCCCAATTTGTCCACATTTCCAATAAACCGTTACATAATAAAACCACGCACACATACGTACATAATAGTACATACAAAAACCGTAATACATTATGTACAGTTGAACACAGACGCGTACTATGCCATCATCGAAAATCAATAACCACGGAGCTTCATTAAAATATAATTTTATCCAGCGAAATGAAACCGAATTAATTGAAGCATTATTATTTTCAGGAGTGATCGCGACTGTATCAATGTGGACCTACTCGAGTGTGGACATACCTGGGCCTCACATCAGTCGAACTGAACGGATCAAGATCTACCTCTCAGAATGTATTGTGTGTTTCTGCATAGTATTCTTCATCCTCTGTGTTGGATTGCTCCTGTACTTGTTCTTCCACTTATATAGCACGGTGACGACAGCTGGAAAACTTGCGAGTACTCTCGCAGAGAGTTGAATTTTTACTCAGTATTATAATGAAGACTGAGATTTTAGTGTTTGTGAACAAAATATATGTGATAATTTAGTTTATAATTTAGATGACAGAGTAACAGATAACTCTGTTACTGTCGGGGAAAGTTATTGTTATTTTGAAACACTGGAATGATGGAGGATGGATTGAGTTGATAAGAAAAGCATGGGTCAAACATGGTAATCGGTTGGACCAACAAAAAGTATATATCGCCAAACTTTGTGACGCATTTCTAAGTTTTCAATGCTGAGAAATGGGTCACAGATAGGGTTGCCAACTTTTTTTAATCAAATATACTATTTTCGTTAAAAATATAGTAGATGGCGAAAAAATAAAAACATGTAGTAGGTAGGTATGTTCCAAAAACATTTTAATTCTTTAAATACATATTGTTTGTTTGTTTGTTTTAGGAACCTTTATTAACAGGTTTTTTTTTAATGAGCTGCAGCTTTTATGAGTTAAATATTAGCCCTGTTGTGATCATTTCGCCATTTTATAGTATTGAGATAAAAATATATAGTAGTTTCGCCTACTATATTTTTTATCTTTAGAAATATAGTACTTAGGCCTCTAATATATATAGTAGGGTTGGCAAGCCTAGTCACAAATAGTACCTTCTCCAAGCCAGCTTATAAGCTTATCAAGGTAAAATGGCAAGTCGTTATCGACCATCTTTGCATTGACGCCAGATTAACTGTCTTCTATAGAAGGCTTGCCTTGACATTCAGTGATGGCATCAGTAGGCTCTGCACACAGTGGCCCATCTTAAGTTCAGCGATGGCTTCAGTAGTATTACACAATGGTCCATCTTAGACACGCTGTATAAATTGATCACTGGAGTAGGTGACACAAGGTGTGTGTGTTGTATTCAGTTTTTTGATTTTTTTAAACTGTAATGTTTCCAAAGAATGTTACAACGATGTTTATTTCTTACCGCTTTAAAAAGTTATACAGATGAGGTTATACATGTTATAATCCTCTTGAAATCTATCGAAAGAACCTTCTGAAGTTATTGTTAATACAGGGTGGCAGGGACATTGACGCACAACATTTTATCATGAATTCAGTACATGATTTTGGACCCTGCACAGAAATTTTTCGTAGGTTATAAAAAAAAAATGCTGTTCTATACATTTTGACCGCGTAGGCGTAGATATTACACTTTTGTAGGAAACCGCACTTTTTTTTTAACCGACGATAAATTTCAACGTAAACTCATGTACTTGAATCCCTGGTAACAGGTTGTGCGTCGACGTCCCATATACAAGGTGTCGTTTTGCATCCTCGTCAAATTCAAGGAGGTAACGATGGTAATAATTCTCGACACGAATCAATAATAAAATATTTAGGTTTTTTTTATAATTTTCGGAAATCGGCATGTTTGGGACACGCATGTTAAAACGCGGCCGGTTTTATACCACACTGTAACTGCCCTTTTACACACACACTACCGCATACGTAACGGGGTGATTCTGTTCCGTGAAAGTGGTGTATTCTAAAATACTGTCAAACTTAAATAATTAAAAAACAAGTATGTATTAATTATTGAGCAGGTATCGTAATTTTATTTGATTATATATGTATTTCCTAGCAGCCTCCTGAAATTTTACGAGTATGCAAAACGACACCTTGTATTATAACATTGCCGCGTTATAAAGTCTGTATCAAATAATCACTACTTAATCAATGAAAAAGGCGTAACTTTATGTGTGTGTGTCATCCATTATTTACGTTTACTTTAAAATGAAAAGTGTATTGGCCGATTTAAACCTCACCCTCTATTAAAAGTCCAACTCGACAAGGTTCCAATCCAACGTTTTCAAATTAAAAACTTACCTCCATTAACAAAACCTGACGAAATTACCACCAGCTAGATTAATAGGGTCCGTTTGTGGTCCCATCTCATTGGTAGACAGCTTTGTGGTCGGGTGTCAATAGAACCACAGCATGAATGTCGCTTTGACCATTATTTTGCGATACCACAATTTTGTGGACACTGTTTTTCTGTTGATTTGACGTTTGCAGATTTAGAATTTATTTATATTTTGTCTGATAAACATAAGCGGTCTTAATACAAAACAAGATTTATTTTTAGAACTAGGGTTATACCATCACACCATATTTTAATTTCTATTTATATTCCGACAATGTTAAAGATCTAAATAGAAAAACTGACGTTTAGACCTGAGTCTAAATTGACAATTTTGTTTAAAAAACTTTATCTTTGTCATAATAAAGTTCGAAATACATTTATTAGCTCGAAGGTTTGGAGTTGGGCTAAATTTCGATCTCATTATATAATGACACGGCTAGATTTGTTTTTTTTTTTAATAAGACGGAAAGCGTCTCGGGTTACAAAAAGAGTACTAACTTTGGTCCAAGCACGAAATCGGCTGGTATTGATCAATTTTGTTCATTAGTTGCGAAAAAGGGAAAAGAATTTAAACTAAATTATTTGTGACTAGCTTTTGCTCGCGGTTTCGCCCGTGTGGAGACTTTTTTTCTTACATAAGAACCTTCTCCTGTCAATAATAAACACAGCAAAAAAAATAATTAGCGAAATCGGTCCAGCCGGGCAGCCGTTCACGCGTGATGCCGTCACCAAGGGAAATAGGGATTCATTTTTATATATAGGTATAGATTAGAAAATTCGAGTTCTTTGTTTTGCATGTAGCTGGAAGGGATTTTTCAAATTAATTAATTGTTTATGGAAAATCCCTAATACTCGCAAAAAGTTTTTTTTGAAAACAGACGCGAAACTGACGTTGGTCCATCTTTATAAAAAACAATTTTGATTTTGAACATTGAAAAATATTATCAACATCATTATATGGTCTACTTGCATGTGGCTAAAGCACTATTTACAACTTCGATTTTTTTTAAACCCAGTCAGTAATGTATTTTTTTCCTATTATTTAGCAAGCCACATCAAGAAATTTAAAAATCACATAATGGGCTTCAGCTAAGTGGGGTTTATGGCTAAGTAATAACAGCCACACGGGTCAATCGATCAGGTTAAGCTACGCTTGCCGCGGTTAGTCCGTAGATGGGTGACCATCTTTACATACCAAGACCCCTCCGTGCCTCGGAAACCACGCTAAGCCGTTGGTCCCAGCTGTAATTCGTGGATCTTTGACAGTCGTTACGGGTCGTTAGAATCCCGAAAGTCTGAAAACCAGTCTTACCAAGGGGTATCGTATTACCCAGTAACTGGGTTGTGGAGGTCAGATAGGCAGTCGCTCCATGTAAAATTCAGCTGCATCCGGTCAGACTAGAAGCCGACCTTAATATAGTTGGGAAAAGGCTAGGCAGATGATGATATATAGAATGTAATGAAATTGACGCAAATCCATCGGCTGTGAGTCCAGGGGGTAACCATCACCTCTTAGAGCAGTATTATTATAACATTACTTCACAGTGGGAAAGTGATGGAGCTATACAGGACTTATAGCTCCATCTCTTTCTCACGCTGAAGTAATATTACAATAATAAGAAGTGATGATTACCCCCTGTATGCTTCCGCCTGCATGTCATCTTGTTCCGACTGGAAACTGACTCCAACGTAGTTGGGAAAAGGCTAGGCAGTTGATGATGATAGGCTTCGGCTATCCAAAATGTTATTTTATGATTATACAATATCTTCATTAAGGAAATCAAAAGCAAAATAAACGATGTCTTCGAAAGCGAAAAAGTGATGAAACTATGTATTAAGACGCTGACAACACCTAAACCGCGGTCACTGTCAGATTGCATAGAAAAGAAAGAGAAGCGCGATGACACGATGCTTGTAATTTATTGCAAATATGAAGCATTTATCTATTTACTCAAAATTGAGTTGAGTAATCGAAAATAAATAAAAACCAAGTTCTGCATTCCAATAAGACGTTCTTGTAATTAAATACGTAACGTATGTTGATATTTAATACAGATATTTTGGATTAGAAATTAGGTAAGAGGTTAGTTTGTATCGAGATTTTTTTTCAAAACGTGTTTTGGTAACAACCAAGTTCTGGGAAATATGTTCAAAATTAACATATATTTTTACCGCTACCACAAACTATACAGATTTGTCAATTTTTTTTCTTAAGTCTAGCTTATTTTGGTCAATTGGGTCTTGTCAGCGCCTTACTTGTTAAGGCGCTGACAAGACCCAATTGCTGCCAGCTGTGACTGACACGAATGGTTTAACACCACGAAAACTGTACTTTTATAGTAATACAGACTTAGGGCGCTACTGTTGCAGTCCGGGTATCGTACTGCGCACGGGCGATTATGGTTTTTCATACAAAATGTCTCGACGCAAGGTCGTGCGAGAGCAGTGCGTCACACGTCCATTGGCGGAACGGCAACAATGTATATACTACCTGCCTCAGTCGTTGTTCGCTAGTGCGAGTGAACGCATCGTGTTTTCGATGGAAATCACTAAAATTCGATCGGATTGCAGCTGCGTATCTCTTCAAATAAGACGATTCACATCGTACTGCTGTCGTCCGGCAGCAGTACGGCTCACGGTCGTAATCATTCTGCAACAACCGTGCGGCAGCAGTCCGGCACCAATCGTCTGAATTGAAAGCGCCCTTAATGTTTCAATTAATTCAAGCTTACTTAGATATGAAATTGACAATAAAGGGTTTTTTTCGTGCACGGAGCCTGGGCACTACTCTCGTCCATCAACGAAGATACAGGCCCGTCCAAAAGTAGTTGATCCGTCAAAACAAGTGACAAATTAAATTTTTCTAACGGGCACAAACACGTTGCGAGTAGGGACAGCTGTCAAATCGTGTTGTCATTCATCCTCAGTTCGGGATCCGAAGTAATCTCATATCCGTAGGTCATACGGAGTAGGAAACGCCTGTAACTTCGGCCGATTCTACGGATTTAGTGCTTAGGTACCCTCAAAAAAAACAAAAAAAAAAAGGTAGGCCCCCTGAAACCTTTCAGTCACATTATTGTATTTCGAACCTTATTCCTACTAAGGTAAAGTTCTTATTACAAAATTGACGATTACGGTTCGAGTTTAACTTCAGTTTTTTGTTATAGAACTTTAACTTGCTCGGAATACAGTTCGAAATTCAAAAATGGCTTGATGTTTTATACATTTGTCTAAAGATAAGCATTGTTTTGTAATAAGGCTGAATATGACTATTTTGTCTGATTAACAAAGTTTTGTGCCTCACTCTACCTAAGACTTATGTATAATTAATTTTATGAGTATGTTCGGTTTATTTCTATGCGATAATCGTCTCTAATCTTAACTGTTTACTCGTGAAATGAAGATTATCTTTATTATTTAAAAAATCTAAATAAGTAGATAATCTTAATTTCACGAGTGTCGATGTTACCTAGTGTAAAAAACCAAGGTTAAAATTCTTACGCAATCTGTAACTAACCAAAGGGAATTAGTAACACATTCATCTGTTTCAGAAGGCTTCAACTAATATCACACCACTTCTGCAACAATTATTGTTTGAATAACACTATTAAATATTGTAATTTTAAAATCATCGACGATTTTTTTTAGTTTTTATTTTCATCAGTTACTTTTGGATAAAATATAGTTAACCTTTAACCTTTTAGTGTGATCCAAAAGTAGCAGACAAGCGCGACGCGACGGTGCGACGCGATTCTGGTAGAATAATTTCCATGGAGTTTTCAAAGAAATTGTTCTACTAGAGACGCGTCGTGCCTGTCTGTTCCCAGCCTTAATTCTATCACGTATTTCCGACTGGTGAATAAGTCACTTTGTCACGTTCTAATAATTGTATGATTTTTTTTTTAAATACCATTGGACTTATTTTGACACCTGTACCTACTCACTTTTGTAAATAATATTTACCCAGCATTGTTCTCGAATTAAGTAAATATAGTACTTATGTGTTAGTAAATAGAAGCTATTCCAAAGTAACTTTGGCTGTTATATACTTACATTGTAAATCTATTAAATAAACAATATAGTTTTGTTTTTATCGTTTTTTTTTTTTATGTCAGCCCGGAAATGTGTCGTAAGTACTTATATCAAAACAAAGTTAACACGGTTTTCAATTGTTGTATTTTTTCTGGTATACCTAAATAGGAATTGTCAGCCAATCTGTTGATAACACAAATAATTAAAATAATTAGGTGTGTAATTTGGATTCAAACCATCCAATCAGGCTTAACAGGTTCACTGTCCAGGCTCCAGAGTGGGAATGGTCCATAAGTCCAGTTATGTTTTTATTTAAAGTCAGTTTATTTGTGATTAAAATGTATGCATATATGTGTTACAAAATTTTTATACTCTACTGAAATAGTTTTTTTAACACAGACCACATATGGTCTGTGGACTCGTAGCGCTTCCAGGACGGGAAAAATCACCTCGTGAGTCTCAAGTCCATGTATAATTTTTGTCCTATATAATAAATTTTCTATTCATTTCCCGTATTTTGTTATCTACTTACCCATTGATTAGCTTATTTCTAAGTAATGAAACAATAAAACCTCGAAAAAAAATTATGCTGACACTTTTTACTTTAGAAAAAAAATATCGACTTTTTCCCTATGTCCCAGCACTTTTTATAATCCTTATGATGTGTCCTGCCAAGTCCGCATTAAATATGAGACTTTCTCCTTACGTCCACAGTATCAGATGGCTTAGAAATTGTACGGGCGAACATACCACATACGGTCTGTGGACTGATATGGAAGTCTCTCTACAGACCGTATGTGGTCTGTGGACAGTGAACCTGACCAATATTACATAACGGTTTAATGTAAGGGGAAATACACAGCAGTATATTCATTACAAAACCTTGTAAATAATACGTATAAACACAAAATATGAACAATTATTTACGTCACATCCATTAAATCAGGCGAGTAAGCGTAAAAAAGCATTATTTGGTTATTTGGTTAAACTACCTACTCATGGCCGAACGACAATGGGTAACAAAACCAGCACTCTAAAGGCTCGTGCAGACTGAGGTGATATCGCGGGCGCGACATGCATTGCTGCCAGTCGCTCCCGCGATATCGCGCTAGTCTGCATGAGCCTTAATTGCGTAACACACTTTCAATCACCCTCCGAAAGTTTTGAAGGATATTGCTAATCCATTGCTTCATAGGTTTAAAAAATTCATCTGCTCGACAAGTAAATAACGCAATGAACGTGGATGAATTGTCAAAATGAAACCATTGCGAATAATTTGTCAGTTTATGTGTTTTACTCAATTACCCCGCTGTATAAACTAGCCTCTTATTCTATTGAAATTCCGTACTACGCTAGGTCAAGGTCAAGGTCAAAGTCTTACCAGCGACGCGCGGTTGATTGTACCTATAGTGTTACGTGCTATCTATGAGGCCATGAGGGTCACAGACACACAGTGTGATAGGAAACAAAAGAATTTTGCAATGGCGGGGGACTTAGGAAAGTATCCTTGCTATGGGAACGAAGGCTTATTGATCGATTCGCACAAATTAACTCAACCGAAGCGGGCGAATTGACACTTTTAAATAATATTATTTTTTCTGTAGGCGATTTGCACGAAGCTTATTTATTAGTGGGCGAATCGACAATTCCAGAAACATAATAAGCAATTGGCCCATTTTTAATTTTATGCAATAAAGTTAAGAAAAAGTACACTAGAAACTACATTTACGAATTATTTTTGTACAAGTTTATATTTTATTCAGAAAATGTTTTTGAGAAAAGATTTTACCCAATAAGTGTGAATCGCCTACAGAAAAAAAATCATATTGTTTAAAACGGTCGATTCACCCGTTTCAGGCGCGTAAATTCGTGTGAATCAACCAATAAGCCGGAACAAAATACACGGTGACTTAATTTTGTGTTGCTAAAAATAAACAATAATACAATTTTCTGCCAGCATATGACATACTTTAACCCCAAGAGGCAGTCCTTCTATCAAACACTCTGTATAAATATGGGAGTTTAGAAATGACCTTCAGGGTTGCGCCGTAGCTGAGCTTGTATCTTTAAATTCCCTGTAGTAATAATCATCAAACTATAATCCAGCCAGTCCCAACTTGCTATCCTCCCCCCAGCAACGCCCTAAGCCAAGGCTTACACACCCCACAACCCCACGGCAATATAAAAAAAAATCACTGGAGGCTTTGAGTTAGCTTAAGGCAGCCACAGGATTGACCGGTTAAGTAATCACGACCTTTCAAGGTCAACTACCAGATGATACCTAAAAAGAAAGCCGTCTGGGTTGTAATAGCTATCTAACAAGCTTTAGTTTTGCATTAGGCGGGCCCTACAGCTACAGTAACATTGTGCAATACTTTTATTGTGCAATAATATTTAATCACCCCTTGCCCTCAAACCATCAATTATATTAAGACGCTGACAACACCTCAACCGCGGTCACTGTCAGATTGCATAGAAAAGAAAGAGAAGCGCGATGACAAAACGCTTGTAATTTATTGCAAAATATGAAGCAATTATCTATTTACTAAAAATTGAGTTGAGTAATCGAAAATAAAAAACAACCAAGTTTTGCATTAAAATAAGACGATACTTGTTATTAATTAAATACGTAACGTATGTTGATATTTAATTCAGATATTTTGGATTAGAACTCAAAGTAAGAGGTTAGTTTAACGTTAGTTTGTATCGAGTTTTTTTTCAAAAAGTGTTTTGTGAACAACCAAGTTCTGGGAAATATGTTCAAAAGAAATGCCTGAAATATACTCACAAATATATTTTAAAAGACTTGGCGTTAACTGAAAAAAAGGACTAAATTTTGTTGATAAGATTGGATTTGCCAAAGTTTCAACAGTTATTTATAGAATTGGTAACACCATTTATTGAGAAAAAAAAATACAAATATGAGGGAAGCAATGCCGCCTTTTCAACGGCTATCAATAAAATTACGGTATACAAGGTGTCGTTTTGCATCCTCGTCAAATTCAAGGAGGTAACTATGCTAATGATTCTCGACACGAATCAATAATAAAGTAGATATATTTTTTTCTTTTTTTTTCTAATTTTAGGAAATTGGCATGTGTGGAAACGCATGTTAAAACGCGGCCTGTGTGCTACCGCACTGTAACTGACCTTTTACACACACACTACCGCATACGCAACAGGATGATTCTGTTCTGTGAAAGTGGTGTATTCTATAATACTGTCCAACTTAAATAACTAAAAAAAAAAACGACACCTTGTATAGCGACTGGAAATACTCTCGAAGATTCAATATTTCTCAAAGCTATTTTTTCACCACAATGCCTTTCCTTAATAATTATGGAAACTTCCGATGCCATTTTTAGACGCGTGTAGTCCTTGTCGCTAGAAATAGACTAAAAAATATTATGCAATACTGATCCTCCACAGTGCAATGATAAAATATGGTGCAATAAAAATTAAACTCGCTCAAACTGTCGTTCAATCATTGCGCAATCTTCAATTTGAAGGTCAATAACAGTGCAGAATTCGAGATATTGTGCAAAATAATTGATCGTTTAGGGGCTCGCCTAAGGTATGTGATGCGAAAATAAGACAAACGGGCTGTAAATATACCTTTTTGTTTTTTTGACTTAGTTCTGTCTAAACTATCCAACCCACTCTCCATAATTTTAATTACGTCAAACTAATTCAATATTCCAAACGTAAATTTTATACTCTACCGACATCCATAAAATTAACAATCTTAGTAACATATTAAAAAAAAAAAAGAATCAGCGTCATAAAAATCAAATAGGAGAAGTTTTGATGTAGCTTGTTTCTAAGCTAAAATACCTATTCCATTGTTAGGTTGGCATAGGTTTATTGAACGCCAGTATTTCGCCAGTTATGTTATATTATAAGCACCCTGTATATAAAGGTAAGCCTAAGTCTAAGCCTGTGTATATAGGTAAAAGCCTATATTGCGACATTAATGTACTATAACAGCCAAATTGTAGATGAATGCATTTCATTCAAATAGCGAAACTCTCTGTGTAGATAGTGTATTTAGGTAGTTTCAAGGCTCGTGCAGACGCGAGATCGCGGGCGCGACAGGGTGCAATATAGCTGTCACGCCCGCAATATAGTCCCAGTCTGCGGGAGCCTTTAGTTGTTGGGCCCGTACCGTCATCCTTTGCAGAGCAATTTAAGTGCGGACCAGTTAAGGTGACAGTTAATAGGTGCATCGCACATGATATGTACCAAGAACAGTGGTGGCCCAGTGGTAACGACCCCGACTTACGAGTTGTAGATTCGCACCCTGACAGGCACTTTACTTTGTTTAAATTATTTGAACTCGCAAAACGGTGAAGGAAAACATCGTGAGGACATCAGTATGTCCTAGAACCAATCAATTCGAAGCATATAACATCAACAAACCCCCACTAGGACTCACAGAGAGGAGCCCTGTGTCCCAGCAGTGGGAACATTATAGGCTGATTATGCTACATGATAAAAAATTGTGGTAGGCTTAAGGGTATCCTATAACCCAGTAACTGGGTTGTGGAGTTCTGATAGATAGCGAGTAAAATTCTGGTATTCAACTGCATCCGGTATACATATATATATATGTATACCGGATGCAGTTGAATATACATATGTATATCCGATATTGGCCTGCTAGAAAGCGTATATGGTAACCGCCTGTAGCTCTCTGTACGAGAACTTTCAAGACTATCTCTGCAATTTTCAGATCTTTGGAGTGGAGTTACGCTGCAATCAGGATGCAGTTAGTTTATTTTAATATTACAGTATTTTTCCTTTTCTTCACAATTTTTAGGGTTCCGTACCTCAAAAGGAAAAAGGCACCCTTAAAGGATCACTCGTATGTCTGTCTGTCTGTCCGTCTATCACAGCCGAATCTACTGGACTGATTAAGTTAAAATATTGTACACATATGAATTATTGTGACTCAATACAAACGTATAACGTAAATAAATGAAATTTGAATTAGGGTTTGACTTTTGGGGAAAATAAAAAATTTAAAAAAATATTTATTTTTTTCTCAAAACCTTTTATTATATATGTGACACGGTACAGTTTAAAAATATATATTTGAAATCCTCATAACAAGTCCGTACTTGATAGGAGGATTTCATTTTTTTTTTAGTTTTAAAATAATTAGTTTTAAGTTATTAAACAAAATAGATGAGAATTGACTATTCCCGACTACTTACTTATCTCCGATACTACTGAGCCTAAAATTTAGAAAAACAATACAGAAAATAGTTCTATACTTATAGTAGATTACAGGAAAACCTATAAGAAGTTTATGGTCTTACAATAACATGGTAACTGGCACTCAATACTGTGCGTACAAACTTACAACGCAGTTGCATTGCAGTTGCGAAATATGGGGAAACGTGTTTTTCAACTACAAAGTTTAGGTTGTTCTTGGGATAAATTCATCCAAACTACGGAACCCATCATTGTGCATGGTCCGGGACGCACTTGGCCGGTTTTTTAAATCTTTACTTGGTTATCCAATTACAAGTGACACAAAGTCCAGTTGCGGCCAAGGCTAACTTTATTATTTTGATCACATAGTTTTGGCAATGCTGATGTTTTTCAGCTGAATGATATTGACATACTTTTTTGACATTATATTTTCACTATTTGACATTATATACCTACAATTTATATTTCAGACTTAATATTATTAATATTATTTTACATGGATTCTTGTGTACGTTGTGAATGTGAGGACGTTGTAGGCTTAATAGACTAGATCTTTTTTTCTTTAGACCGTTTCCTTTTCTCTTTTTTTGTTAAGTACTTCTCGACAGGCCTAATTTGTGTAATTTGAAAACATTTTTAAGAGTAACCGTGGAGTTTCTTGCCGGTTTTTCTCCATAGGAAACGACCAATTGTAACCGTGCACCTAGCTTCTGACTTTTCATAAGTGCCCATGTAGGTTTATGTGAAATAAAAATATTTTGATTTTGATTTTGAAGGATTTTGCTAATCCATTGCTTCATATTATGTCCGAAAAATTTGTCTGCTCGACAATCGTAAATAACGCAATGAATCTAGTTGTGAAGGGTGGGCGTTTTCGGGGACTGTCTTATGTAAGTTTGACGTTCGAAAAGTGCTGATTCTCACCCTAGTTTGAATAAATGACTTTTGATTTTGATGTTGATGTTGATGATTGACAAAGAAAAAGATGCACTGAACTTAAATTTAGTTTAGTTTGTGAACAAGGGAATCGGTACCTATGTCTGTTTTATTTTATTTGCAAATGACTTATAACATTCTTGAATCTATTACTTTTATTATAATATTTTTTGTTATGCACCAATTGACTTAGATTGACGTCATTTATACGTAAACATTTTTATACAAACTACAACTACAAAAAATATATTTGATAAACATTTTTACCAAAATACCGCATAATTTTTATCAATCCTACGTGAGCAAAGAACAAATCAGACAAAGGCTGATTACTCATAGCAAATACTTCTCTATCATTATTTTCTCCTACTTTATGACATCATGCAAACTCCTATAATTATACACTATAACATAACTTCAACAAAAGACACTCATAATATTTAATTATGTCTTAATTATAAATCAAACATGCCTTTGTCTCTCATTCGTGACATATTTACTCGTTAAGGCACATCGTTTGATAATTTATTTTCAGTAAATAAATCTTGACTGATAACGGGGTGAACAAGTGAAGGTATAACAAAAATATTTATTTTTTGGTGACGTCATTAGAGTCGCGTCGCGCATGTCTGCGGGAGCCTTAAATCGGGTAGAACGATTGACATTTTTTCTGTCTACGCTGCAACCTACATTAGATTGCCGTGTAGTTAGAAAAAGTCGATTAGTCCCTCCCTCTATGCTCGACTCAAAAAATAGTAGGTACTAACAAGTTTCGCTAAGCACGAAATTCTTCGATTCTACTTATACAATGAGTTGAGCTGCACGATTAGGTACTGATAAATGCCTGCACTGACTGGATAGGTCCACTCAATCTGTGTGGTTCTTTCCTCAAAAGACCATTTCAGACACCAATCTTCACATGATCTGACCAAGATTTTGTCTGGACTTTAAAAGATACTGTGACCTCTGAGTTTGTTTCGGCCTTTCTTCTCAGAGTAGACAGATAGAAAACGCCGAGCTCATCTACTTTTTTTTTCTAAATATGATTGACGTGTAAAAGTGTTTGCACAAACCTACTTACAGAAAATAAAATAAATTCATTTCATCATTTCATTTCAATGGAAGGTACAGTTGGAAAGAAAAGTGTTTAAATGCAAGTTAAAAAAATTATAGTGCTGTTTTAATTCGTATACGCGTAAGCGTCTTGTAAGTTAAAATTTGTTTTGTCTCGTTGACCTCCGTCCTGCTTTAATACATTTATTGATGATTAAGAATAGGATAACATATTTACATACTAAGTTCTCTTAATTTACTTTTTAAATGGTTAAATAAAATATTACACTGTAACAGTTTTCATCATCACTGCTCGCAAATGTGATTTCGTGCATAGCGAAACTGTGTAGTAGGTATTTTACGAGTCGAGCATTGCGGGACTAGAGCATAGAGGGACTAACCAGAAAAAGTTTACGGTGTCGAAATAGCACACAGCATTGTTGTAGAGTATTTTTACAATAATTATTATGATTTTAAGAGCATTATTTTAAATATTGACTAATTAATGTTTTAATGGGTGAATGTTGGCGGTTCATTATGGCACTTACCTACCTATTTTCCATGCCTTTATTAATTTGTTTTTTTCTTTGATCTTCTTTTTTGTAACATTGCAATATAAATGTGGAAGCTTGTTATTAGCAATTGTCAGCTGTTACTATTTATTTACCATTTACATGTATTAGTCTGTAAGTTTTCTTTAAAATTGTAAAAATAAATAAATTAGGAAAGGAAAAATCTAAAGCAATCTGCCTAGCCTTTTCCCAACTATGTTGGGGTCGGCTTCTAGTCGAATGAAGCTTCATCCGACTGGAAGCCGAATACCAGTAGTTTACACAGAGCGACTGCCTATCTGACCTCCATCAATCTGTGGTCGCCACCGTAATGAATAATTATGATCGAAATTCGACCCCCTATACTTACAATCTATATAGTACTTACTAATTCCACGAGTACACTAATTTCATGCTATTCTAAAGTACTTACTAATTCCATGCTATTTTCAAACTCAAACTCAAACTCGAAGCATTAATTTTAAATAAACCAAATACAGGCACTTTTGAATTCGGCCAAGGGGTCGGTCAGTCAGAAAGATGAAGCTAATTGCCCATTCCAAAGCGTAGTAGGTACCTATGGAGAAGAACGGGCAAGAAACTCCACGGACACTCTTTTAAATTAAAACATTGTTACAAAAATATTGATTACATTATTCATTTTGAAATTATACATGTGAGAACAATGTAGAAAATAAAAGTGTCCGTAATAAAAAGATAAAAACAATTGAAAAATGAAAATAAGCTGTGGCAGCTATGAAATGACCAGTCCCTACTGACGGCGCCCGTTCAAGAACATGACGCATGGATCAGCACCATTCAGGTCATCCATTTTGAAGGGATCTTAATGATCATTTACGCCACCACCAGCGAGACATTTGAGTAAGCATGACATACTTTCAGCCGCTAGGGCATTCATATTAAAAAGTACTTACTTATTGCATGCTCAAGCTGTCACTTACTGTCTACACACTTCCGTCCCTTTTTACGAAATCACTCCCACATCAAAAACTTCTATCACTGATAGAAAGCTACACCACTGCAGAATGTTATGTTTTTTGGTCAAGTTGACTTCCACGCAGACGGAAGTCGCAGACAGAAGTTAGTTAAAGAGAAGGGATCTTGCATTGCGCGTTAAACATCCTTATTCCATGTCAAGATCAATAATATGTTATAAAGTACCTTGCCGAAATCCGTATTGATTTGCTGATAACAGATTATTATTTTTTACTATTCACTAGTAAAAAACCACCTAGAAAATAATAATCTGTTATCAGCAAATAAATACAGATTCCGGCAAGGTAAATCAACTGAGCAAGCCGTGAATAGATTAATAAATTATATAAGCTCTGGTCTAGATAAAAGAAAAAAATGCCTTACTATGTTCTTAGACTTGGCAAAGGCCTTTGATACGATTTCTGTTTCCAACTTATTGAACAAACTGGAGAATTTAGAAATACGAGGCACGCAGCTCAAGCCATCTATCTGGGCGTTCTCAATGTGTCAGAATCAAAGGTAACAAAAGTGATGACCTACCTATCACGCATGGAGTTCCGCAGGGCAGTATCCTGGGGCCTACCCTTTTTCTGGTATATATAAACCAACTCTCAAGTCTTAAACTCTCCCAAGGCGAAATAATCTCCTTCGCAGATGACACTACCATATGTTTTACAGCCGATTCTTGGGAAGAGGTCTTCAGTGCTGCTCAGCTTGGCTTTGATATGGTTGGGAAGTGGCTGCAGAGTAACATCCTGACTTTAAACGTAGACAAGATCAAATATATCTGCTTTGGTATTAGAAATGTAAACGGAGTTAGTGAAAGGCGGGAAATTATATCACAGGAATGCCAATCCACATTGATCTGCTCGTGCCCCTCACTTGAACGTGTTATGGCGGTCAAATATTTAGGCGTTACAATCCATAGCAGACTCGATTTCAAAGAACATATAAGACTCCTGTGCGGAAGAACACGAAAACTTATATATGTTTTTAAAAAATTGCGGCACGTAGCTGATCCTCAACTGTTAAAGCAGATCTATTATGCACTTTGTCAGTCACTTCTAACTTACTGTATTTCATCCTGGGGAGGTGCCTGTAAAACTACACTTAAGCCTCTTGAGATCGCCCAACGTGCAATCCTGAAAGTTTGTACTTTTATTCGTACGTACTTTCCTACCGCAACACTGTACAAATTTTGTGAGGTCTTGACAGTAAGTCAACTTTACATACCTACTTAATGTTATTCTCCTTCAACATAGTAAACAAAATTACAATCCTGCTTACCTACATAAACGTAGAAAGGACAAAGTATGTGTTAGAAGTTATATGAGTAAAACCAAATTCAGCTCGAGTTTTGTTAACTTTATTGGACCTTTTATATACAATAACATAAACAGAGCCATTGACATTTACACGCTCACAAAAACAAAATGTAAAAAAAAAGTCTGCGAATACTTACAAGCTCTTGATTACGAAGAAACTGAAGTCCTTCTAAATTTTTTTTTTTTTTATTTGTGATGGGTTTGCTCTTGACCTTAGTCTATGCCAGAGGCGACAGAAACAAAGTCGACGATGGAGCGAGCTTACCCAGAAGAAGCCTGTTCACTCTCACTTTGAAGAGATTAGGGTTATATGCGTTCGGAAACACAGACGCAGGCAGAGAGTTCCATTCCTTTGCTGTGCGCATTATAAAAGAAGTTTGGAAACCACAGTAACGCATTCCTCACACTGCCACACAATAGACACCCTTACATACTTACACAACACACACACAAACATACCCCTACTCGTCCACACACCCTCTTAGGGCCGGCGCCCATTGGCGGCATGGCACGGCAAATGATTTTTATGCGACGAATAGAAATATACTCGTAACTTTTATGTATGACAATAAAATTGAAATTTCAATGATGATGTCTAAAGACGTCGTGGCATGCCTAAGGATACCGCGGCATCGTCGCCGTTGGAATTTTAATTTTATTGTCATAATGTTAAGTTATTCCTATTCATCGCATAAAAATCCCTTCCCGTGCCGTACCACCAGTGGGCGCCGACCCTTACATTCCACGTACATACATTATCATCTCACACAAAGAGAGGACTCACACTGACACCCAACACGTAAAGATAAAAAAATGGTAATTCCGATTATTCTTACGTTGAATTTTTTAGATTATTAATTAATATAATTCTGAATTCCAAAATTGTTAATTATTATTATCTATTTCATTTGTCAGTTAAAAATTGTTAATTGTTATAATTCATTTGTTATTCTATTATTGTTAGTAATAATAAGTTAATTTAATCAATTATTTTTAATTTACTTTTTAATATACATATATTCTTAATTATTATCAAACAAATTGGTCAGTAGTTCAACTTAATTATGTTTGATGGCTAAAAATGCACTGAAATATTTGAGGGAATTGGCGCTGATAGCTGAAATACAGGCTTCTGCCTAGTTCAGCGACAGATGTTTAATTCATTTGTAATTGTAAAACACAGCCTAAGTATTTTCATGAACCAGTATCTAATTTGATTTTGGAAATAAATGTAATTATTATTTAATTATTATTAAAGTTACGGTTTCCTTGAAGTGCGGTGGCTGTCATATAACGGCCGTGACGGCTATCATGAAAATGATGGCACTGGGGTTTGACTTTAAGGTTGACGCCTTAAATTAACAACGCTCTCTAAGGAAACACACTTACTTTCATAATTTCAGTGACATCTTTCGGCTGTTAATTGCAGACCCTGTGTGGTAATCACCGCAGTCCTAGGAAACCCTAGCTGCAGTTGCAGATGCAGTTCCAAGTGGCCAGTATGACACTGATACATAGCCCAAAACTTCATAAAAGTCGGCACGAAATCAACGTTTTGAAAATAGGGAAAATAATAATAAATCTTTATTTTCAGACCAGAGGTTCATATCGAGTAAATAAGTTGATACTAACTAAAACGCGTTTAATAAACTTATTACATCAAGTAAGTATCTGAATGACGGTCTGTATGCCGCCATCCAGTACTGATTATTTGGCCATCCACCATTTTTCTTTTTTGGGTTAGGAAATGATCAAATAACTTCTCCCGCTCTGGGCGGAGCGGGAGGTTGTGTCAGACTCTTACTGACTAAAACCCACCCGCTTTCTTTCCGTTGCCTGTGTTGCCAGGGGCCTCGGTCACCCTTTTGGACTTTCCCGCAACCCCGGCAGGCATCGGCCCTAGTGGACCCCTACACTTGAGGCGCGCGTGGAACACAACGCGCCGTCGACCCGCGCCTGGGTCCTTATTGGACGGCGACCTACCCATTGCTCACCGCCCGCAAGGCCGCGCCTACGGTGGCCGTAAATCCTGGCCATCCACCCTGCTGGCTACGGCTATGGCCACGAGCCTGTTGGGGCGGTTGCACACCCGATGCATCAGTGATGCGTGTTGCAGACGCAGCAATGAGCCGAAATCAGGAACAATGAAGAACTAATAACAGTTGACAATCGCTGTGCTCTCAAACAGGCAACCTTAGATAAGGATTTCCGTAGCATGATTACACGAACAAACATACAGACTCTAGACTTATCTGTATCCTGTTGGCGGACGCTTCGACAGTATTTGTTCCGATTCGAGACGGACGCGTTTAGTTGGACAACTATATCGGGATAGTAAGGATTTCAGGAGAAAGCAATGAACAAAGTAAGAATGTAAAAAAATGGAAATTACAGAAAATAGTAACTAGAAAATCGAAACAGCCTGAAAAGTAAGGTACAGTCACACATCAAGTTACCACAAACTGTCAAATTTTCTCATTCTCAGATTTAAACTTCAAAATCTGAGAATGAGAAAATTACCGTCCACATTTTAAGGTTTAAAAAAAAAGTAATATTTATTTACATAACCAAATTACAAGATGAATATTAATATTAACTAAATTAAATTAAAACTAAGTTAAGCCTAAAAAAGGCCCTCGGGGCATTGTACCGAGGATGCTGGCGGCATTTCCTCGCTGAATTGCAATGCTGATGCGTTGCGTGAGAAAGCCGCCAGCTTTTCGGTCACCAGTTACATCAACTAGACGTTTCGCGATTTCTGCAAATAACTTGTGCGCACTGGGACCCCATGGACCAAGGGTCTCGACGCCAAAGGGCACAAAGTTGTACTCTCTGCCAAGGCCTCCATGTTTAATAACTTTCAGATTTTCGGCATTTTCTGCCGGTGCACCCGCTTTAAAAGTAGTCCGTTGGAGGTGGGACGGTGCCAGTGTGTCTACACAGGTAGCGTCCCACACAAGCATCCGTCCCAAACTCCACGGGACCAAAGACACACCATCAGGTCTTGTGCCATCATCTCTGACAATGCCAGTCGGCTCAAGAAGAGCAGGCACATTGATGCTGGCAAGAGACCGGCGGATTATGTCATTAAGTGTCGCATGTCTTGAAAAGCGGCCTGAACTTTTTTGACAACAAAGTCCGTGGTGAACCAGTCGGTCCACGTCCGTGCCACAAAGGCATGTGTGAGGAGTGCATACCGTTACCCCAAGCCGCAGACCAGTCGCCAGACGAAGCGAGGTCGGATCCAGGAAGGTACCGATATACGGAGAAGGATGGGCATGTAGCCAATGACCGGCCTCTCTGGCTCCAACCGAACTCCAAAATTCTTGCCCGATCCGGACCTGAACTGCGGCTCAGACTCGATTTGTATGTTAAATCGCAATAAATATCGTCCCAGCTCCTTTGAGATTTTGGGTTGTCTGGAAATTCTTTACCCGGACAAGCAATTTGGAAAGCATTCTTGGCATCCTCCAAGCCCGCAGTCTCATAGTTTGTGGGCAAAGCCCTTAGGACATTACCTATGAGACGTGACGTGCTATGGGTGGACGACAAAAAGGCTGGGGAAGCAACACTCGATATTTTGCGGAGCCTAAAGCCGCCAAACCGAATAGGGAGGGATGCTTGTAACCAAAATGGTTCATTGATCTGAATATTTAAAATAATTTCTAAACTAGTTCTGACTAAATCGTCTATTGGTGAAAGCAAATTTGGATGTTTCCAAAAAGGGCTACAGCGAAGCACATAAGTAAATTTAGGGACAAAAAGGCAAAACTTTAGAATTACAAGAGCATAATGAGGACTGATTTCGAGTAAACATTTTGCGTGACTTTGGAATTTGGAAATAGTGTTAGTAATATAATCAGGAAAATATTCTTCAAAGATGGGAGAACCCAGGAGGCAAAGTGACTTTCTGTCTACTATTTTTATATTGGGTGCCAGAAAATTTAATTTGGATTTTAAATTATCCAAACCGTAAGAAGTTTTTTGAATAAAGAGTTCACATTTGCTAAAATATAATTCTAAACAAATATTTTCGAAATTTGTTTTAATATCTGATAAGTCAGATAACAAACAGATAACAGGTTTAAAATCATTTGGAGAAATTTGACAATTTGTGGTAACTTGATGTGCTGGCGACTGTACACCAACAGCGTTTATTTTCAAAAGTAGGTCTAGGCCATTACCTACACCTACTGTTGAAAATGTACGTTAGTAACATTTTCATTGTCTTTTGAATGATCAGGAGGCCGTGACGGCGCGGCGGTGAAAATAAGACAGGTATCAGAGATTTATTGCGTGCAAACTCAATCGATCTGATCTCATTAATGTGGAGCAAGATTGTCCAAAACTGTTTCTTACTATAACAATACTACTGTACTGTGTGTTACATGACAATATGACGTGACGTGACGAAACTGGTCGATGAGACGTACTCGTCCAGTTCAGGTTATTGATATGATTTTATGCAATTGGTCGAAGGGACTGTAGTGTCCGGTCCATGCCGTCTGTATGGGATGGTAGATCGTATTTGTCCGGTGCAGCACTGCCATTCTGTATAAGTCTCCACCGTGGAAACTTATGTGTAGTGAGAGTGAAGGGAGAGTGAAGTGAGAGTGAAGTGAGCTGTCATTCCGCTTGATGCTAGGGATTGACAACTTTCACAGCTCACTTCAACAAACTTAGGTGTAGTGAGAGTGAAGGGAGAGTGAAGTGAGAGTGAAGTGAGCTGTCATTCCGCTTGATGCTAGATATTGACAACTTTCACAGCTCACTTCACCAAACTTAGGTGTAGTGAGAGTGAAGGGAGAGTGAAGTGAGAGTGAAGTGAGCTGTCATTCCGCTTGATGCTAGGGATTGACAACTTTCACAGCTCACTTCACCAAAGTTTCAACAGTAATATTTTTTCACAATAGATCAGCTGGTAGTTGACTTTGACATTGTCTGTGAAACCACACCTGCATTGGTGTAGGTGTGGTTTCACAGACAATGTCGCACCTTCCATCTTGCGCCGCATGCCCTGTTACCCTGTTGTTAGGTTATCAGGTGCACAGGCACCTGATGACCTTATGACTGCGTCAGTGAGTGTAATTCGCGTATCTGAATTTTGGGCCAAACATGTTACATAAACTTTTTGCCATCAGTGCTAAGAACTTCTTCTTAGCACTGATGGCAAAAAGTTTATGTTCTTCAACAATAAGTGTCATTTCTGTTGTTTTATTCTGCTTCTATAGCATATTACAATATTATGCATAGATCACGATCATTCGAAAACAAAGCATTACCAACACTTCATAGGCAAACCCTGCTCTCATCTCACTTCTGCCATTTCATAAAACTATTATGCAACATCATCCACAATTTTCTGAGTGACGGGAACATCGATAACGCTTTAACGGTTTCAAAGTGACGTCACAACAACACGTCAGTTCTGTCGTCACTCGTCACGTCAAACTTACAAATGTACCGGCCAAAGTAGTGACCGGTCGGTGGTCACTACTTTGGCCTGTAAATTGCTGGTACACCCTGTCCTGAACGTGTTAAAAATAAGCGATAAATAAGCGATGAAAATCAAAATCATAATACAGTAAAATTAACTTAAGTAATATCTAATCAAAATATACACAAATATACAAATCCTTATAGTCTACATAAAATCTCTGCTTGCACGTCAAAAAAGAAAATAAAACAAAATAATTTAATATTTTCGTTTCTTGTTTTTGTTCAACCCGCAACTCTTAAAATTCTGCTGTCCCTTGCGTAGAACTACCCACTTTTGATTTGTTTTGTTTGATATGACAAAACTACTATTTGGCATTTTTTTTTCTTTAGACAAGCCTACTTTGGTCATTTGCCTCTTGCCAGCGCCTGCAATATTTTATTTTAAGCTACCCTTGATGGCATGTTTTCTCTATAAGTGAATTTGTAATTGTTTTGAGACTAAATATCTTTAACCGTGTATGGAAAACCACCACATTACTTTTGCGTTACCTAAAAGCAGATATTTTCCTTCTAAAAAGGAGGCAAAGATCTAATGTGGTTTTAGGTGGCGCAAAAGTAATTACCTAATCGGAACATGCTGTCATTTTTGCAAATAGCTTTTTAAGACATCGCGTCTTTCATATTTCGTGGGTATAAAGGTAAAACTCACAAAGTGACATTTTTACGAATTATTTGATAATCTTTGAGACAAAAGTCTCTAAGTTCAATATGTTTATCACTTGTTTAACAAGTTCTTCGTAAAAAATGTCACTTAGTCAGTTTTACCTTTATACCCACGATTTGTGAAGGCAGATATAAAATGCCGGACAAACCATGGAGTGGGACAAAAAATGTGATCGAAATGCGGGCGAAAACCTCTCGATTTGATGACCTGTATGATATTCTTAAGAGAGCAGTGGTCGCCCAGTGATAACGGCCGCGAAGTCGTGGGTTAGAACCCAGGCAGGCGCTTTGCTAGTAGCATATAATGTTCCCACTACTGG
This sequence comes from Atethmia centrago, assembly GCA_905333075.3. Lineage (NCBI taxonomy): Eukaryota > Metazoa > Arthropoda > Insecta > Lepidoptera > Noctuidae > Atethmia > Atethmia centrago. The sequence goes on along the minus strand of HG995386.1, from coordinate 10,357,110 downwards.
GACACAGGCCTCCTCTCTGTGAGAGGTATTGGGCCGTAATCCACCACGCGGGCCCAATGCGGGTTGGTAGATGTCACATGTCTTCGAATTGTTGGCTCTAGGACATGCCGGTTTCCTCACGATGTTTTCCTTCACCGTTTTGAACAAGTAGGCGCTTTACTTTGTGTAAATAAGTTCTACACCACTGCTCTCGAATTGGGCGAGCGTGGTAGATTACAGCCCACACCCTCTCGAAGACAGGAGGCCTGTGTCCCAGCAGCGGGAACATAATAATATTCTTGCAAATTCAAGAATAACAAATATACTACAGATATATTAGTCGTATAAGATCTGATAACGTAATTAGGTATTAATTAACCATACATACATTCGGTACACTTTTGAGTTACCACACTTACTTACAATTGATTCAAATTGAAAATAGCTTATAATGACAACTTTAAATTATATAGCAGAGACTATACATCAATCGGAATTACTAACGATAGTTAATGTAAACACGTGCTTGTTTCTACCCAAGTACAATCAACCGCACATCGGTAACTTTGACATTGACAGCGCCTTTACATCATAGCAGTAATGGCGATGTTCTTGGTTCAAATCTTACAACTGGTATTTTTTGTTTTTTGAGGGTGGGAAATCATTAAATAACTTCTCCCGCTCTGGGCGGAGCGGGAGGGTGTGTCAGACTCTTACTGACTAAAACCCACCCGTATTCCTTCCTGTTGCCTGTGTTGCGGGGGCCTCGGTGACCCATAAGTACCTTCCCGCGACCCCGGCAGGCATCGGCCCTAGTGGACCCCTACTATATTATGTGCTGACGACATCTCTTTGAGGCGCGCGTGGAATACAACGCGCCGTCGACCCGGGCCTGGTCCTTACCGGACGGTGAGCTACCCATTGCTCACCGTCCGCTTACAACTGGTATGCGGTCGTAAGTATCTAAGGATGTAACAGCCAATAACTATTCTGCCCTGCTAAGCGTATAAGTCTTATCTGCCAAATGATTCTTTTTACAGGAAAGGAAAAAATGTGTTTTGTTGAATGCCGACTATTTATGTTTTTGTGAGTGTTTGAAAGTAGGTATATAATTATTATGATTTTTTAGATAAGAAACTGTTTTAGTTTGCTCATGATTAATGTATTCCCTTTCAATAGAAAATTGTTAGATAAGACTTTAAATCCTTTGTATCAGGGTGCTAAACGGCAGATAGGTCAAACTGGAAACATGAATTTGAGTAAGTAATGCACAGATAGGACGTTTTTGTTTTGTAGGCACCTCAATAGTGTTGCCATGGTGCCAAAAAAGTAAAACTTTTTGCTGCAAGGCATTATCATTTCGACTTACGGTTTGCGGTCTACCAAGGCCTACATTCTATTACTGACATAATGACTACAATCGATACCGGTAAATACGGGTCAAATTACCTCATTATGTAGGTAAATACATGTTATGGTGTTGATTAGGAGTAAGAGGATAATATTATGTTGTTTTCCTGCAGTTTCCGGCAATGAAACCACAGCGTTTAAGGATCGTTTTGTAGAAATCGTGAATGACCTGTTACAATTAAGATCTGCAGTGGTAGCGTATGTTTTTTTGCAATTTGCAGGTCAAAGTCATCTTGATCAAAATATGATTCGCGACCATAACAAATATGTCCTACTTATATTATAAATGCGAAAGTTTGTAAGGATGGATGGATGGATGGATGGATGGATGGATGGATGCTTGTTACTCTTTCACGCAAAAAGTACTGAACGGAATTGGATGAAATTTGGCACACAGATAGTTTATAACCAGGAATAAAATATAGAATACTTTTTATCTTGATATACCCAAGGGGTCAAAACTTATGCGGGTGAAACCGCGGGGCGCATCTAGTATTTACATAATTATAATCATTAGAATCATTAATAGACCTCTCTTGGATTTGTTCCATATGAAAAATATTTTTAGGAAAAGTTTTTTATGGAACAAATCTAACTTGGAGAGATGTATTAATGTTTTTAATGATTCTGTAAATAAATATTTGTTATGATCGCAAATCATATTTCGGTCAAGATGTAACCTGACACTGGCCTGCAAATTGCAAAACCGTAAGAAATTTTGCATTTCGCGGACTACCATTGCGGATCCAGCTTAATCATTATTAGTACTTAAGGGGGTGAAGGGGTTTGTGATTTTTTTAGAAGAAAGCACGAAATCCACGAGAAGTGCTGAATTACTGACATATCAGAAATTTCGCACAAGGGCTACTTGTATAATGTAGGTAAGCTCTATGAAGGGGTTATTGGAAATTTAATTTCGCAGGCTACCACTCCGGATCCACCTTAATGGTACTTCCATTTCTCGTGCCCATACGATACGCTCGTCTCTCGTATCGGTACGAGAAATTATAAATTTCATCATCATCCTCAGCCTGGACGTAGGCATCTCCTATTCAACTCTATTTTCGGCAACCCTCATCCAGCTACTACCACCCACCCTTCAAATATCGTCACTCCACCTAGTCTGAGGGCGACCAACCTTGCATTTTCCGAGTCGGGGTCTCCAATTTGATAATTTGATATATCATAGTAAAAAGAGATTAAGCTATCAAGGTCATAAACGGTTAACTAAAGCGGTTAATGATGTTGTAGCTGCTGCAAACAGATTGTTATTTTTTTATAATATTATAAATTACTAGCTGCACCCCGCGGTTTCACCCGCATAACTCTCGAGCCCGTGGGAATAACGGGATAAAAGTATTATATATCCTTCTCTAAATCATGCTCTATCCATGTGCAAAATTTTATCCAAATCCGTACAGCCGTTTCGGCGTGAATGCGTAATAAACTAACTCACTCTCGCATTTATAACACATATTAGTTAAGATAGTCAACGGTATTGGACGCTTCTTGACATTTTTTCAAAACTCTAAATTTTGTAACATCAAATTCAAGTCTCTGAACAGGTAATCTGCTAAAGGCGAAGGAACCGAATCTGTTGCCAATGTTTAAATCTAAAAAAAGTGATTATTGAACAGCAGACAGCCAGTCAAATTATAAGCCAAACCCGTTCAGTAGTGGCCAAACCATGTTTTGTACTAAATCGGAAATAGCACTGTAGACAGCCACAATGAATCTGTGGAACGGGCTGGCTGTGTTCGTAACTAATCATCGTGGCCACTAAACAACTACAATGTGGCAAAGTGTAACAAATACTGTTCAGATGAAAGCAGGGCAATTTAACTTTATCGCACTGATTTTTCTGCATTACAGAGGCACTAGCGCGAACCCACGAACTAAATGTAACGTAAATTCGAACGATTTTTGAATCCAAAATATGTACAATTATCCTTTAAGGGGCTGACAAGACCCAATTGACCAAAATAGGCTTCTCTTAAGAAAAAAAAATGCCAAATCTGTATAGTTTGTGGTTGCGGAAAAAATATATGTTAATTTTGAACATATTTCCCAGAACTTGGTTGTTACCAAAACACGTTTTGATAAAAAATCTCGATACAAACTAACGTTAAACTAACATCTTACCTTGAGTTCTAATCCAAAACATCTGCATTAAATATCAATATATTATAGGTTACGTATTTAATTATTAACGAGAACGTCTTATTTGAATGCAGAACTTTGTTGTTTTTACCCGACTGCCCCAGAAGGAGGGTAATTTATTTTCGATTAGTCAACTCAATTTTGAATAAATAGATAATTGCTTCATATTTTGCAATAAATTACAAGCGTTGTGTCATCGCGCTTCTCTTTCTTTTCTATGCAATCTGACAGTGACCGCGGTTTAGGTGTTGTCAGCGTCTTAAGTATGTTTTGCGTCAAGCACAATTATTATCACATTTATCTCCCATAGATATGGATATAGAGCAGTGGTGGCCCAGTGATAACCCAGGCAGGCGCTTTACTTTGTGTAAATTATTTTATAACCACTGCTCTCAAAACGGTGAAGGAAAACATCGTGAGGATGTCCTAGAACAAGAAAAATTCGAAGACATGTGACATCTACCAACCCGCACTGGGCCCGCGTGGTGGATTACGGCCCGCTCCCTCTCACAGAGAGGAGGCCGGTGTCCCAGCAGCTATGTCATTATAGGCTGATTATGCTATGTTATGCTAGTGAAGTAGGTACCTTCCTACCTCTCGAATTATTTTAACTGCTTTATAATGAGACTAGAAGTAGTTGATTTAGATTTCAGATTTGACAATACTAAAGCCAACGAGACGATATAAATTTCACACTTTAACTCAATTGCGTATTGTTCAGTTTCCATTGCAACTCTATTATGACGTTTAGCGATAGATTTATCCCAACCCGCACTGGGCCCGCGTGGTGGATTACGGCCCACTCCCTCTCACAGAGAGGAGGCCTGTGTCCCAGCAGTGGGAACATTATAGACTGATATGGATATAAAGTCTTAAAACGAAGTAATTATTAGGTATATTCGAATTTACGTCACGTTTAGTCCGCGCGTTCGTCCTAGGCCCACTTTTGTGCAGGGTAAAGCAAAAGCTACACTGTGGTTTCACTCAGATTCTGTCAAACCAAAATTGTTTGATATACTATCTGACTGTATCATAGCTTTTTTACCCGACTGCCCCAGAAGGAGGGTAATGTTTTTCGACGGTATGTATGTATGTATGTCTATTTCTTTGGCACGCTCTGTAGCCTAAACGGCTTGATGGATTTTAACTTATGAGCACATACCTAACTGAAAAGAGAAAAACACGCATTATAATCTATAGAATTTTGGTATCGCAGGCGGGAGACAAACAAAAGTTACACCATATTTCGGATTATTGGTTTGTCCCCGCCTGCGATACTAAAATTCTATAGATTATAATGCTTATTTTTCTCTTTTCAGTTAGGTATGTGTTTTTGCAGTCAGGTTTTTTGCTTTTTTATTGAATTTTTCGAATAGAACAAAGAAGCTCGACTTAAGGTACTGATATAAGACTTTTAGTGACTTTTAAATCTGTTATTACGCTTTCTTAAAATGCAAGTAAGTTATGCAAAAAATGTATGTCCAACTAGAACGCATATCAATTCTATTTGTGAATATTTAAGTATTGTAGTCAAATACTTTATGAAATAAATTCAGGAATTAATGTCAACCCAAACCATAAAAAAACGATATTACCTACTTTCAAACTACTTAAGATATTTTCGTGATGTTTTTTTGGATGAACAGACTATTTTACTATTGATAATTCCAGTTGTGATTTTTTTTTTTAATTTTCATGTTTTCGTTAATAAATATTCGTTAAAAAATAAATATTTCCTATGAAGCCGAACGGCCAAACGCCGTGAGCGCGACGCACATTTGTATAGCCAAGGTCAACGCCGATTAACCGACCCTTAAAGGCCTTCCTTGGTCAAACATCTTCTTGAATTTATACGTGCCCGTTACGACTTTATACCAACTGTCTCCGCCGATGGTATATGTATAAAAAAACATATCCAGTTGATATCTTACTGGTCTACTAACTTAACTTTCAACTTTCAATACACAATGTAACCAGTCACTTAAATTAAAACATATTTCTGCATTGTTTTATATTTTAAGATAATTGTTTATACAAATAAATATAGAACGGCAGCCGGTCAACGACTCGGCCTAGAGGAAATGATAAGGTTTGATACAGACACTGATTCATGACACTGTGACGTAGGAACCAAGATTGTCTATTTATTGGCGTACACACGGCAAAATAATAAAGCAAACAGCCTAACAAACAACATATCTACTTGGTGAAGATCGCGGGAATCCACTGGATGTGAGAGGTACGGGACTGGTCGAGTTGGTGGTCTTTCGGCTAAATCATCATCTGCCTAACCATTTACCGAATACCAGTATTTTACATGGAGCGACTGCCTATTTGACCTCTACAACCAAAGTCAAAGTCATTTTTTTTATTTTAAATAGGCACATAAAAGGCACTCTTGAACGTCAAAATTTACAAAAAAAATATAGAATTGATTCTAGTTGACCCTTCCAAAAGATAGTTTCATATGGAGAAGAATGGGCAAGAAACTCCACCTTAATTACAAAGTGTACTTTTAACATGAGTTTTTTTTCTTTCATTTAATTGCAATATATCACAAGGTATTTTGTTGTAACATTTGACACAGTACCCTTACTCGTAATAAGATGTATGAAGTTTAAATAATCTGAAAAATGGTTGGTATATTTTATCTTTATTTTATTTAAAAAGATGTCGATTTTTTCTTACATACATAATATTTTCAACCAAATTCTAACTCCCAAAGCTTGACTTAGTTTGGGAGTTGGTAGATCATTTATTATGTGAAAATTTATTTGTTTATTTAATTACTGGGTAATACGTTACCCCTTGGTAACCCTGGTTGTCAGACTTTCGGACTTCTGACGACCCGTGACGACTGTCAAAGACCCACGAATGAGAGCCGGGGCTAACGGCGTAACGTGCTTTCCGAGGCACGGGAGGGGTGTCTTGGTATGTAAAGATTGTCAACCATCCACAGACCAACCGCAGCAAGCAGGGGCTTGTTGCGGTTGGTCTGTGAAACGTGATGATCAATGCTGTTTTCTGCTTTGTATGTGAGAAGGGCGTCACATACAAAGCAGAAAACAACATTGATCATCACGTTTCCTTATTGGCTTTTTTTTTTTTTTTTTAGGTTGGGAAATCATCAAATAACTTCTCCCGCTCTGGGCGGAGCGGGAGGGTGTGTCAGACTCTTACTGACTAAAACCCACCCGTATTCCTTCCTGTTGCCTGTGTTGCGGGGGCCTCGGTGACCCATAAGTACCTTCCCGCGACCCCGGCAGGCATCGGCCCTAGTGGACCCCTACTTTTGTGCTGACGACATCTCTTTGAGGCGCGCGTGGAATACGACGCGCCGTCGACCCGGGCCTGGTCCTTACCGGACGGTGAGCTACCCATTGCTCACCGTCCGCGAGCCCACGCCTACGGTGGCCGGAAATCCGCCCGGGATTCCCGACGCCCTGGGCGTCTCCTGCGGCGGCTAGGGGCGAGAGGGCGCGAAACTTGCCTTTCCCTCAACCGTCCCGCCTCCTCCTTTGCGAGCATTACTGCTTCGCAGAAGGAGGTGACGGCTGCCCATGCCCTCTCGCTCCGTACCATGGCCTGAACCAGGGCCGGACGCGAGAGGTCTCTGCCGCCGATCGCCTCCACGAGGACACGGCGGTGCTCTGCCCAAGCCGGGCAGACCTCCACCGTATGCTCCACCGTGTCCTCCAGGCGATCCACACAGTGGTGACAACCGGACGTTTCCTCCCGCCTTATCCGACACAGGAACCTCCCGAAGCTGCCGTGTCCGGTGAGGACCTGCGTCACGTAGAAGGTGAGGACGCCGTGGCGCCTCTCCAGCCACTCCTCAAAGAGGGGACTTATCGCCGCAATCGTGGCGTGCCCAGCACTGGGTTGCAACAACCGTACTTTCCATGACGCCATGAGATCCCGCCGGAGCTCCGTCCGCTGTGCCGCGATTTCTCGCGGCAGCGGGCTTACGCCCCGGCGTTTCGCCTCCTCGCGCCACTCCCATACGTGCGCGAGGACTTTTGCCTCCAGATCCCATGGCGGCAATCCGGCAAGGAGGCTCGCTGCCTCACAGGAGACCGTGCGGTATCCTCGAACCATCCGGATGGCCATGACCCTTTGGGCCGCGCTCAACCGGTGGGCTGGCCGCAGCGCCAGAGAGCGAGCCCACACAGGTGCCCCGTAGAGGGCCCATGGGCGGAGTTTATCTCGCACCACCTTGTACGGGCGTCCCCACGGGTCCCTGTCTAGAGTCCCCAGCGACTCCTCGCGGGCCAAATCCCTGGCCCGCAGGATCTCCGCTTGGAGGGCGGTCTTCGCCGCTCTGTACCCCTCGTACAGCTCCGCCTGAATGGCTTCCGTATCCGGAGGTTTGATACGGAGCCTGCGGTGCCTGGTGTACCGGCGTCGCGCAGCCACGCACGCAGTGCGCAGAGCCGTCAGCTCCTGCGACCACCAGTACACTTGGCGCGAGGCACGTCCAGGCTGGACCCGGGGCATTGCCACGTCACATATGTCGGACATGGCCTCCCGGAACCACTCCGCCTCGTCGTTGATGTCGGCAGGCCTGTCCGGTGGTGACACCCAGGCCTGCACGATCGAGGCTTCCAGGAGGAGCTCCCGGTCCAGCTGCTTCAGCGCCCACCACGGACCACTCGGGGCCCGTCGGACCGGCGCGTCCGAGGTCTGGGCGGAGACGTCGAACCGGATATACCGGTGATCGGAATAGGTCTCCACCCCCTCCATGACACGCCAGTCAACTACACGCGGCGACAGAGCGGGGCTGGCGAACGAGATGTCCACCACTGATTCACCCCGCATCCGCACACACGTGGGGACAGAACCCCGGTTTAGGACGACCAGGCCAGTCTCCAGAGCCCAGTCCTCCACCATCCTGCCCCGTGTGTCCGTTAACCGGGAACCCCAAGCCAAATTCTTGGCATTGAAGTCCCCGAGGACGACCACGGGGAGGGAACCAAACCCGACGACGACGTCTCTCAACTCCGCAAGGGAGTTGTGGAACTCGGCAAGAGTTCGGTTCGGAGAGAGGTAGACCCCTACCACAACAATCTCTCCGAACCGTGCTGCTACGCAGCCCCGTCCTCTCTTGACGGCCTCGAGGGACGGGGTACCGGCGGCGGCCGACGAAATTAGGGTCACTGAGCCGCTCAGGTCCTCCACCCAGTCATCCCTGGGCGGGACAAAGTACGGCTCAGCGACCACGGCGATGTTAATCGACCACTGCGCCATGTTCTGGAGCAACAGATCCTGAGCGGCGGCGCAGTGGTTGATGTTCGCCTGGAGGAGGCGTAATGGGGCCATTATTGGCACTCAATAATGGCATTGGCCTCCTCCCGAACCAGGGGTCCTGCCGCGGCGGCTATGGCAGCGACGACTGCGGTGGTGGAAGCGGCAGCGGCGGCGGCGGCAGTGGCGGCGGCTGCGGCGGTGACGGCGGTGGCGGCGGTGGCGAAGGGCTTACCCCTGGCCTTGGCTTTAGCGGGTGGGGTGCAGGCCTTGCCCCCCATCCGGTGGTCGGCCGGCTTGCCAGCCGCCGCACATACGGCACAGTGCGGCGTGGCGTTGCAGGAGCCGGCCTTGTGCCCGGGCTGACCGCAGCGGTAGCAGAGACCGCTGCGGTCCACCTCCGAGGTGCAATTGGCTTGCACGTGGTCGCCCACCTGGCAACGGAAGCACCTCAGAGGTCTGGGCTCCAGCAGTTTAACCTGTGCTGACACCCAGCCCACCAACAACCTTTGGCCCTCTCTAGCAATATTTTTGGCCGCCGACACGGGGCAGCTCACCATAGCGGTTTGCAGCCCCGCGGAGTCAGGATGGATGGTGCCCACCCTCACCTGCTCGGCAGAGCACCCCCCAGTCCTAACTACTGCGGCGACCACCTTTTCCTCCGTCACGGAGTCGTCCAGGCCCATGATGCGCATGTTAGCGCACTTGGTGGGCCTGGACACTCGGACCTCGTCCGCATTTAGGGACGCCCTGAGCCTTTCGGCCAGAGCGTCAGCGGCCGGGCCACTGGCCGCACCGGGGACCTCCACCATTCGGGCCCCAGTCGCCGTCACCTTCATTTTTAGGCCAGTGGCAGCGCCGAGCTCCTCGAGGCGCACCACCTCACCCACCTTCGCCATAACAGTCTTGTAGGACACGCCCTTCTTTTCCGCATCCGGCTGTAGTGTAATCACTACGGCTGCGGAATTCGGGGCGCGGAGCCTAGCCGCGGCGGTGCGCTTCTTGCGCTGCTGCCGCCTCTCCCTCTTTTTGGCCGCTCTTGCTGCCTTACCCGCCTTCTTCTTCTCCCCGGCCACTTGCCATTCGGCATCGGCCGGAAGAGATTCAGGAGGCGGCGGTGGCCGTCTCACCACTAGGGCCGATGCCTTCGCTGCCAAGGCCGGAGCCCTCTTCCCCTGGACTGGAGCTCTCGCTGCTGGGGCTGGAGCCCTCGCCGCCTGCGCTTTTGCCGTGCCATTGCTCTGCCCCGACGACCCCGGTTTGGCCGTGACACCCGCGGCAGCCGAGTATGAGGCGGGCTTCTGCTTGCCCGAGGCCGGCTGGCTCGCAGCTAACGGGGGGCGCAGGACGATGGCCTCCAGGGCGGAGAAACGACTCTGCATGGAAGCCATTTCCTGCCACACCAGGGTCAGAACCCGGTCCTCCACAGACACGGGCCGTCCCTGTCCCTGCTGCTGCCCCCCTTGCGGCTCCATCTGGGGGCCGGATCCTCGGAGCCCAGCCAGGTCCGCTCGGAGCTTCTCATTCTCCTTTCGGAGAAGCTCCATGGCGGCTGTCAAGCGGGCGACCTCCGCCCGCATCTCTGACATGCCATCCGGAGGAGGCCCGACGTGGAGGGCCTCCGCTGCCGCCACAATAGAGGCCGTGGCCGCGGCTATGGCCTGATCCTTAGAGGCCCTGAGCCTCTTAACGGATACAGCCTTGATCGCCGCGGCCACCACCTCCGCAAACCCATCCACATGCTCCGAATTGGAGCCACCGGCGTCCGGCCCCCCGCCGGAAACCTCAGAGAGGGGCCCCTCCATGGCGAGCTTCTCAGCTCGCTGAGCTGGCCGAGCTGGGCTGGTAGGCTCGGCTGGACTGGCTCGGCTCGGCTTGCTAGGGTCCCTAGTGGAGGGCCTTCTGTCCACCCCTTTAATTCCTCGGGCTCCACCCCGCCGGCTGGAGTGTATCTTCTTCGTCCTCCGCTCGACCCCTTCGTCGGAGGACGACCCCGAGTTGGGGCGCTTCGGGGCTCTTAAAGACCCTCTCTTCCTGTCCCTGATCTGTTTGCGCTTTGAGCTCCCAGAGCTCTTTGCGCCGGATGCAGCGTCGGATTCCGACCCCGCATCGCTCTCCTCCTCTTTACGTCCGGTTGTTTTTTTGTTTTTTAGAAATGTGTCCATATTGTTCCCACGAGTGTGGGGGATCTATTCAGTCCACCTAGGTTCACCCCCTGTCCCTAGGTAAGTGTAGATTTATAACCCAACCAGGGGGTCCACTGGTACCCTGGCTGAGGGTGCGCTAACGACTGATGCGCCACCTACAACTACGAAGTTGCAGATGACACTACTCCTCAGCCATTCATATCCTCGCCACGCACCAAAACTTGATATTAGAGGAATTGTTTATAGAGGTTATCTTCCTCGCGATCCGGGCGACCAAGCCAAGATCCTCGTCCCGTTCCAAGTCACAAAACATGACTGTGATCTCTTTACGGATTACGATTTCGACGGTTGCAGTCAGGAGAATCAGTTCTCCCGCTGCTAGCTCGCTGGCAGGGTGAGTGCACAACGAGCACCGCCCTTGCTTCTCCCCTATGTCCTCTGTTTGGATCAGAGAGACACGAGGAAAAACGTCGGCCCATATTGGCCCCTTCTTCGCGGACCTTCCCTTCCGCCTCGCCACTCTGCGCCCACTCGACCTGCCCTCTGTAAGCAGAGGGGGGAGTGGACGACCGACGATCGAGCATGAAGCTCCCCGCCACGCAGAAATTCGCCACGGTCAATACCCTCTCCGAAACATGGAGAGACTATTGGCCGTGCCCAGGATGCACCGGCCCGACGACTGCTCTTTCCCCCGAACGTATTCGAAGGGAACCAGCAGCAATCAGGCACACGAGGAGGTTTTGTGCTTCCTTATTGGCTTGACTTGGCATTTTAGTTCAGGTTTCCGAAGTTTCTTTACAAGGATCCACTTCCACTGTAATATAGTGGTGTCAAATCACATCTATATTATTAGATAAGTACTTTTGAACGGGATTCATACATTTTTGAACCATCATCCATGATTCCTGAGGCTTGAGGTTAAAAAAATAAACAAGATGCCAAAACACAGTTTGTTCGGAACAAATCCACCACTAAATTAGGACCACCACAGACGAATCAATGCCGCTATTTAGAAATCGACAAATTCCACAAAATATCGCCGACTACATGCTATTTGTAGGTCGGATAGTCGGCCACCGATTCTGTCAGCAGCTGTGTCCGACTGCCGCGCCGTCTGACGCGCGACGCCCGCCAATATACCGGAGACATGTCGGAAATATCAAAGTTTTTTTAAGGACCTACTTTTTCAAGTCATTTTTTGGTTTGTGTATGTTACTGTTAATGTGCAAGAGATACCTATTTTCACAGCATATTTAAGGCTCATTTGTCAATAATTTTGCATTTAATAACTACCCAGATGAAAATCCAACGTAAATTGTTATCCCTTCATCAAAAATTACCATCTCGTTAATAATCCTGCACATTATTCACTCTACTTACTTGGGAAAATGTAAAATAATAAAAGTACATATGTTAATTCTTGCGCCAAAATCGATTTAAGGCTACCTACGCAATTATTATAAGTAGGTATTTTTTATGCTTTATTACAACGAGCCAGGTAATTAATTATCCATTACAATCTAGGCTATAAGACAGCAAGATAAGCAATTTTAATCTTACTTCTTGTTTTACGTGAAAATTACTTTAAAACGACAACGACAACGACAGCCCCACTTTATGTCCAGGCAAATCACTGTCCATCCTATGGTTGCCTGGAAGAGATCGCAGAAAGCGATAAGGCCGCCCATTGTAAATTTTGTAGTGTTTGATTTATTTTTTGTCATGTATTTTTTGTGGTGTACAATAAAGTATATATAAATAAATAAATAAATAAATAAATAGTGTTGATTGTACTTTACACACAAGTTCATTCCACTTTCTTAGAGTCTAATAATACGAACCCTTTGTACATGTGTTATATTTTATGTGTGTCACTTACATTACACTAACTCAAAAAGGTTTTGTTCGTTTTAGTCTTCACACTATATTTGTTTGGTTTAACAGCTGAATTGCCTCGATGCTCACATGTTCGTGGTGTCGGTGTTCATGGGCCTCAGCTATTTTTGGATTATGTTGGTGACGCGTTCCACGATGGAGGTCGTAATTTTTAGGGTTCCGTAGTAAACAAGGAACCCTTATAGTTTCGCTATGTCCGTATGTCTGTCTGTCTGACCCCACTGTAGCTCAAAGACGCTTAGTACTAGAAAGCTGTAATTTGGCATATGTATACATATTAATAACGCCAATAAAGTGCTAAAATAAAAGGTTGAAAAAAAATTTTTTTGGCTTACCTCTTTTGCACGTAATGTGGGGATGATATTTTTCTTTTCTCTTCTACTCCATGGTGTGGGGTATCGTTGGATAGGCTGTTCAAAAATATTGCAGGACTGTGAACGCCACTTTTCGATTCAAGGATCCACTTGCGTATATTAAGCATTAAAGTGCTAATTTTTGTTAGAGTTGAGTATTCCCCCCCCTGGAGATGTGAAAAAAATCATGGCAGTAGTATAAATCAGGGACTTGAAAACGGAATGAATTTCGTTCCGTTACACTAAATGTTATCTTATAACGTTCCAAATTTGTAACGATATTAAAACCTAAAAATATAAATAACGTTACAAAAAAAAAAAGTTATAGAATTTCGTTCTCGTAGAACAATATTTTACGTAACGTTATAGGTATCAGTAACATTATTCTTATCCGCTTATAATAACGTTACAGGTGAAACGTTACAGATTCATTTGTAACGTTATTCTTAAAAACTTTTCCCGCTGACCACCGCGCCGCTCCGTCGCGTCGTCGTTGCCCGATTGCCTCGGCACACGCCACCGCTGTATTCGTTCAAAAGCGCGCATCTTTTCCAAACAGTGTTGTGCGTTATGAATGAATACTGATTAACTGCCTACTTTTATATATTTATGTGATTGTGTCAACTTTAACTTTTTTTTGTATGTTTACGTAGCATCGGTACATTCTATTATTATAATGGGTAAGTACCTATCATTTTAGTTATTTTATAATGGATACAATTGTTAATGCTGTCTCATTGACCCTGTGGTCTACAAAAGTACAAAATATTGAAAAGTTTAATAATACGTACAGTTTTTTTTTTTATCTCACACAAAGCAACGCGTGCTTTACTTGTTAGAGATGCACCGAGTAGGTACTCGTTTATTCCTAGGTACTCAGCAATACTCGGTCATTTTATTAGTACTTACTCGTTATCGGCCGAATAACTCGGTTAGACTGCCGAGGTACTCGTAAGGAACTCGTAAATTTATAATTTGAACTCTTTAGATTTTTCTCCTTCTATTTCGTCATAAAATCTGCCTTGGTGGCACAGCGAGTGCGACCTGCTGTGCAGCAATGCTATGCTCATATTAGTAATGATTTTATAATTATGCGAACATACGTAGATAGATTACCTACCCAACATTCGATCTTCAAAAACGGCACAATATTAGATGACACGTGGAGGTAGAAGGATGGCATGTCATACATAATCGGGAGCAAAAATAGACAAGAAGAAGAAATAGTAGAAACTTGGCTAATTAGCCAAGTTTTCTACCTCTTTTTACTTATAATATCATTGATGGTTGGTCTCGGGTTCGATTCCCGGGTCGGTCCAAAAAGACTTGAGTTTTTCCGTCAAGAAATTCTCAGTGATTGCCCAGTGTAGTACGGGTGTGTAGTTAGGAACATAATATTATTAATTATTTATAGGTGACAGTGACGATGATAGTATATTCCAAGAGAATAGTCATCTACTTTTTACGGAGGTCCATAATGATAATGAGTTTAGGAGCAACGTGAATAGCGACAACAATGGTAAGTATTTAAATTTGTTTAAAGAATCACTAGTAGTATGATTTCGTGATATCAATCAATTGATCTATTGCTAGTACTTAATAGATCGCCTGATATTACGGAAACACACATAGGTGTTGGTACTTATCCGTTTATAACCGAAACGAAAGGATTATATATAGATTATATTTCTTTCAGGCATAAAACATTCTTCTGATGAAAGATATGACATGTCACAATCTTTATTGCTGCCAACTAGTTCTTTAAATAAACTAAAACGTTTACAAGAAAATTATGACAAGAGGAGGGCAAAATGGATAATTGACGGTAATAAAGAAAAAATACCAGACAAATGCGAAAAGAATTCACAAAGTTTATTTGAGAAAGTGAACAAATAATACAGCGCCAGTTAAATAAGATAGTGCGCATAAGTTATTTGCGGAAATCGCGAAACGTCTAGTTGATGTAACTGGTGACCGAAAAGCTGGCGGCTTTCTCGCGCAACGCATCAGCATTGCAATTCAGCGAGGAAATGCCGCCAGCATCCTCGGTACAATGCCCCGAGGGCCTTTTTTAAGCCTAACTTAGTTTTAATTTAATTTAGTTAATGTTAATAATGATCTTGTAATTTGGTTATGTAAATAAATGATATTATGTAAAAAAAAAAAAAAAAAAAAAAAAAAAAAAAAAAAAAAAAAAAAAAAAAAAAAAAAAAAAATAAGATTAGAAAATAACTCTGAAGACAACTCTGAAGTTCAATATATTCATTGCACTTTTGATAAAGAATTAGATAAACGTGATTATTATTGTTTTACGATACGTGGTAATTTACTTATCGGAGAGCTACAATTGTCACTTCCATGTATGAGATCTAACGCTTATATCAATATTTTGAAATATGTTGATACACTAAAACAGAAGCATGTAAATAAATCTTCAGACTAAGAAATAATCTTCCACTTTTAAAGTGCACACAAAAGTGTAGTTTTTAGTAAGTCAATTCGGAAATACATTCTTATATGCTGTTCTTCAAAACTGCTGTGAGTAAAGCAGTTTGTGCCGTATACTGATAAGAAAATGATCTATAAGGTTTTGAACAATAAATGTAGCACAAACGTGTTTATTCGAGACAAATTTGAACAACAACATTGTTTTATTGAAATGCGAAAGATTATATATTATAATACCCGTATGATACTTATACTGATATTATATTTGTTGTGTATTTATTGTAATAACAACAATAATAAATAATTTATGTTTAAGTAGTTATATGTAAGACCCCCAAAGAGTCGAGAAGCTTCCTTTAATTAAAGCCTGGAATACACGTGCTATGTAGTAGCACAAAATCATGCTAATTTTGAGCAAATGCTACCTATCTAAACACAAATAGAGAGCATGCTGTAATGAGCACATTACTCACTAGCAAACAAGCATGCTTCTTAAGGGTGATGCACTCAGCCCGCGAAATTAAAATTTTCTTACATATTTTGCAATTTGCAGGTTGGTGTCAGGCTGTATGTGGAATTATGATTCGCGACCCTAACAAGTATGGCTTTACAGAATTATAATCATTAGAATCAACAATACAACTCCTTAATCGCTTTAGGCCCGCGCGGCGTATGACAATAATCCTCAAATGACATGATTTCATGAAAATGACTATTTCAAGAAATCATGTCATTTGAGGATTATTATAGGATTATACGAACTTAGAGAGAATTGATGATTTTTATGATTATAATTCTATAAATAAATATTTGATACGGCCGCAAATCGTATTTAGCTCAACATACATCATACTGACCTGCAAATTGCAAAAAACGTAAGAAAAGTTGAATTTTGCGGGCTATCCTGAGCTTTCGCCTAGCTTGTTGAGTATTTCAGCCTTTAAGGAAGTTTTACGTGATGCTAGAGATTACTAGTCCACTCACGAGATATTTTTGGGAATCGTAAATGGAATCTTTAAACATGAGCTGGTTTCGCGGTGCAGTCGCGGATCGAAATGTCTGAGCTAGCCGAATAGACCCGAAAATATTCAGTGAGCCGATGAACAGTAATTAATTATCATCAGAATCATTAATTATCATTTGTTTAATCAAAGCGTAGATAAAAAAATATATTATTTCTTTTCATTTAAATAATGTAATTTTTATACTTGGAGAAAAAACCCGTTTAATTTCTGTATAACACTGATACAAATTTGACTTCCGCGGTGTTAGAACTTAAACGCCAAGGTAGCACGCGAAATTCAAATTTACTTACGTTTTTTGCAATTTGCAGGTCTGTTTGAAGTTGTATATTGAATAAATATGATTTGCGGCCGTAACAAATATGGCTTTACAGAATTATCATTAGAATCAGCAATACAACTCCTGAATTGGCCTAAAAAATGTCAAGATTTATTGAACTTATTTATATGAACTTATAGAGATGTATTGATGATTTTTGTGATTAAATTCTATAAATAAATATTGGCTACGGCCGTGAATCATATTTAGATCGACATACAACCTGATACTGACCTGCAAATTGCGAAAAACGTAAGAAAATTTGAATTTTGCGGGCTACCCTGACACTTTCGCCTTAAGTACTAACACACGGTATAAATATTGAATTATAATTATAGAATAATCATGATTTATTATTAATTGTTATTTTTTTTGTGCAAATGATTACTTCGAATAAACAAAATATCTTCAATAATATCATCTTTCAAATTTAATCTTAAGTCAGACACAATGAATTTCATTGATGAAAACAATCTTTCGACGCTTACTTCAGTAACCGGTGTTGCTAATACAATTTGAGCTACCTTGTACAGTGATGGATATTTTTCTTTCTTGTGTTCCCAAAAATTTAATATGTCTGCAGAACAATCTAATAAGGGCTCTTCTAGAAACATGCTGAGTCCCTCTTTAAGTTTTTGCACACATTCATCAATAATTCCAAGTCTCGGTTGCAGCAATGTTGAAATATTATCATGTTTTTCCATGTAACTATTATTTAAGAAATTTTGTAATTTGTTCTGTACATTAGATCGATTTTCTTTGTCTGATTCATCAGGTGGGTCTGAAACTCCTCTCGTAACTATTTCATCTTTGCCTTTTTCAAAATCATTATATTTCAATAATCTAGTATACATGGAGGTAATCTGACTTTTTGCAGCTTGTTGTTGGTCTACGTTCAAGGTGGAGTTTATTCGTGGGTCCATAATAATAGCATTTATAAACGCTTCACTGTAAAAAAACATACTTTCTCTGTTTTCTATATTACTAGTTATTTCGTTGGCAAATGTAGTATTTAAATCCGATGTCTCAAGTTTGCAGGCTATCCAGGATATGTAGCAGTCACCTACTGTTAACTGTTCTGATTGTAATTTTATCATCAATTTTTTCGCTGGTTTCAGTGCAGCAACTATTTCTTCTAACATTTTCCATGTCGAATCAGGTAAAAAAAGATTTCTAGGATCTGAGGAACATATATCTTTAAGGGTAAATAGACTCTCAATCATATCTATGGTCGAATTCCATCGAGTGGGACAATCCAGAATGGGCTTATTTTTGTTATGTGCTCTGAGTGCCATACTGTAAGTTGGAGTACGTAGTTTTTTTATAATTCTTCGAGCAGATGCAAAAGACTGTTGTATTTCAGGACTTTTGCAGGCGTCATTAACTGCCAATTGCAACGTGTGTGCAGCGCATTTGACAATACAGATATGGGGTCTAATTGTTCCAAAAGAATATTCAAAATTTGTGATCTCGTCTAGTCGTGCTTCTATTTCGCTCTCATTAATGTTTATATCGCTATCGTTTTCTTCATCTGATTCCGAAGTCAAACCCATATTATTTGAAGAGCCTGGAGAAGGATCATCTAAAACATTCATTAATCTACCCATTTTTATCATGTTGCTTCCATTATCAGTAGTTAAGGAATAAATTTGATTTATGTCAATGCGAAATTTACTTAATATAAATAAAAGCTTCTCCTTTAAATATTCGGATGTATGGCTTTGGTGTAACTCAATGAGGCCAATATGTCTTAAAAATATTCTTCCGTTTTGTATAAATTGCAAGTTGACACCCATAAAACCTCTTGTAGAAATCGATGCGATATCGACTTTAAGACTGATAAATTTTCCACGCAACTCATTTGCTAGTTCCATCCTTAGCTCATATGCAGTTTGGGCCACCTGATGTCTAATGTTATAGGAATTAATTTTTTTATTTTCGATTTTTTCTGGAACTAGCGATAAAATTTTCTGAAAAGCCTCATCATCGATTAAGGAAAATGGGCGTCCATGAACAGCAACTAATTTTACACACTCTTGGGATATTATAGTGAGGATATCTTTAGATTTTTTTTCAGAATGGCTACTTGAGCCGCTTTCATTTTGTTCGCAAACTATTTTGTACTCCTGTGGATGGTATTTTGATAAATGTTTTGCAAGATTTGAACCGTGTTGTGTCTGTAACAAATAATGACCATTTCATACATTCTTGAATTTGTGTATTCGAACATTGCAAAGCGAATGAATAAAGTTGCGCCCTAATGAACTGAAGTAAACGGTATAACGGTAAATTAATGTCCAGTCAAAATATTGCTCAGAAAGGCGTAATTACTGTCCCACTAAAATTATTAATGCAAATAAAAAAATTCTCGCCGGGACTTTAGGTAGGTATATTAAAATCCGAAAATTAAATAAAATGTAACTAATGGAATCAGGCGTTACTTTGCGGAAATCGTTGATATAAGTACTGTTGCTTATACTTTTACAAAATCTATTTTGAATTATTTACTTATTTATTTTATTATTTAAGTATTAAACTTGGATGCAGGTGTGAATAATATACCTAATGCAACAAACAACCCCAACCAGTACGACCCAGTGTCTCACATTATATGTAACAGGGTTCAGGCGGTACGCTAATGGGAATTTAGTGCAGCTTGTTTCATTTCAGTTCAAAGGAATGCGCATTATTATTAACTAAAGCGAGATAAATGTACAAAAAAGGGTAAGTACATAATATTTTGATCAGAATTTAGCATTTTCTTTTTTTTTACACATATTTTTTTAATAAAGATGTAAAATCCCCGCTAAAACCAGTTTCACCGATTTTGTAAACGAAAATCCCGAAAAAACGGGTTTTATAAACAATCCGGTTTTTCCGTTATTTACCTAGATACTTAATACTTAAGTCTCAAAACCAGAACAACAGTATGTGAGATGCGCCGAGTACTCGTTTAATACTCGGTACCTACCTACTCGGCATACTCGGCCATTTTGTTAGTACTCGTTATCAACCGAATAACTCGGTTTGACTGCCGACCAAAGTACTCGAAAAGAACGCATAAACTTATAACCTGACCTCTTTAAATTTATCGCCTTCTATTTCGTCATTAAATCTCCAAATCAATGATATTTTGCGCCCACTCAGCTGTCAAATAGTTACAAACAAACTCACAATAGACAGTAAGTACTTAATTTAAAATTTACCCTAAAAAGTAAAAACATATTTTGTAAATACGTAACTCACTCCGTGCGTGTGAAATCTAAACAAATGGCAAGTAGTAGATACTAGATGCGCGCGGGCAACGGCCGGCAGTTTGCGAGGAGCAAGGTACTGCTCGCTCGCCGCCACCGCGCGAGCCGCACGTTGCGATTTCGACTTGCGAGCAAGTTTAAACCTGTTTTCGTGGCTTATTAACGGCGTCAACTACGTCGAGTTACTCGGCAGAGTACTCGCTAAAAGTTGTACACGGCGCATCTCTACATGTAGGTATTTAAAAAACACTCACGACAAACCTTTTGTAATTGTAAACATCAAGCAAGTTTATACCTGTTTTCGTGGCTAATACCTGCGTCAACTACGTCGAGTTACCCGGCAGAGTACTCCGAAAAACTTGTACACGGCGCAACTCTACATGTAGGATTGTAAACATCACTTTGCTATCGCGGACGATAAAAACAAATCAAAATCAAATGAGCGAGCGGTGAGCATATGAATTAAAAACCGATCATGTTATCTTTTCATCTTTCATCGATAAATAATATTAATAGTAAGTAGAAGATGGTACTTACCCGAAGAGTTTTATTACAACTTGGAACATCACATTTTGACGACTGTTTGTCGTCGCTCAATGAAAAGTATCTGTACACAAAGTTCTTCTTCTTACGGCCCATAATTTAATTGAAAAACTGTCAAAACTCAAACTATACGATTGAAATCAGATAATGTAAATAAATAAACACGGCGAAATGCTACGTTGCCATACTGCGCTCGGGAAACAATCTTAGTACTAGTAGGGACGCGTTGCGTTTGTGTGGCCGTACGCAGTCAAGGTGATGAAGCTGGCAACGTTGCGTATCGAAATGAATAACGTTATTATATCGTTATATTAATAACGATATGTTTTTAATATTGTTATTAAACATTTTTACATTTCGTTCCGTTTGTCAATATCGTTATAGCCAAGGAATGAATTTTGTTACGATCCTGGTGGAACGATACAAATTAACGTTACCGGAACTACGCGTAACGTTATTTTGAGTAACGTTTCAAGTCCCTGGTATAAATGCCGGCATTTAACTTTAGCTCTCGGCGGAGTGGTGGTGGTTTATGTGCTCGTCGTATTGTCTTAGGAGTAAGGTCCAAAATCGCTTAAAGTAATTGAGGGTCAGCGCTAAAGATAAATGCATTTATACATATAATGAAATTAAAAGAAAACTATCACGGCTAAGTAGGCAATTATAATTACAATTATAATTACAATTTAACGAGTTATAGTCGACCTTTTATTTTTTTTTTTTTGAGTGTGGGATATCATCAAATAACTTCTCCCGCTCTGGGCTGAGCGGGAGGGTGTGTCAGACTCTTACTGACTAAAACCCACCCGTATTCCTTCCTGTTGCCTGTGTTGCGGGGGCCTCGGTGACCCATAAGTACCTTCCCGCGACCCCGGCAGGATAGTCGACCAACTTAAATTTGCAGTTGGAGAATAGACTGTGGCATATGCGGATGCGAATGCGGAGATAGGGCTCCATAAAGTTTGTTCGTGGCTGAGGCATAACCTGTTAACACTTAACATATTTAAAACCTCATTTGTACAGTTCACTAACGCTCGCATAAAACAACCCACTGTGGCTGTCCGGATTCACACATGTAAATCACCTTTCACTCAACAGTGCTCGTGTACTATTCTGAGCAAATCTAAGACGGTCAGATACCTTGGGGTTCTCTTAGACGAGAAAATATCCTGGCAACCACATATCGAGATGGTTTCGTCACGAGTCAGGAAACTTACATGGGTTATTAAAAATCTGAGGCATGTGGCTGACAGCGATCTCCTCCGTACAGTTTATTATGCATTGGCACAATCGGTTATTGGTTACTGTATTGGGGTTTGGGGAGGTGCATGTAAAACGCATCTCTTATGCCTGGAAAGAGCGCAACGGTCCTTGCTTAAAACAATGTTTTTCAAACCATACAGATTTCCCACGAAGACATTATACGAGTTGTGCCGGGTATTTACAGTAAGACAACTTTTTATTTTCCAGGTAATTACTAAAAAACACGTATCTACCCCATATGATCCAGGTAAACTTCAAAATAAGCGAACAACTCCAAACGTAATTCAATCTGTTAAATGTCACACGGCTTTTGCAAGACGACAAAACGCTTTTCTTTCTGTATATTTATACAACAAAATTAATATAATCTTACAGTTTTATCCGCTAACACTACATGAATGTAAACTTAAATTAAAGAACTGGCTCTTTACTCTTGATTATGAGGATGTAGAGAAAATAATAAATAATTAATCTCATTGTGCAAAGGAACACATACATAGAACTTACCTTTCTTTTATACACCTACTCATACACAAACACGAATGGGAACCCATCCACACGCACACGTACACACCTCTCACCACACATATTATTTTATTTTGTTTTTACTTCTTTTTAAAATTGTATTTTGTAGCACATACGTTTGTCTATTTCTATGTTGACATTTGTATAAAAGCCAAATAAAATGGGAGAGGGCGCTGACTCCTGACATACAGGTACACCTAGTTCAGGAGTTAGAGGCTTCAAACAAGTTTCTGTAACCTATTATGTCAATAAAGAATTATTATTATTATTATATTATATACTATCGATGTATGGGAGAACAGGTTTTTCAACTAGGTACAATGTTAAGTTTGTTTTTGTAATAAATTCGTCCCAAGTAATCCCAACTAAGAAACCCTTCATTGCGCGTGGTCCGACACGCACTTGGCCGGTTTATTTTATATACCAGGGCGCATTAACAATACTCCGGGGGGGGGTAACCATCACCTCTTAGAGCAGTATTATTATAATATTACTTCACAGTGGGAAAGTAATGGAGCTATACAAGACTTATAGCTCCATCTCTTTCTCACGCTGAAGTAATATTGAAATAATACTGCTATAAGAGGTGATGGTTACCCCCCAGAGTATCTTGTTCTGGAATGTAGTATAAATAAGTAGGTATGTAAGTTTAATTATTTCCTTACAATACGAAACTGCAAGCGAATAGCAAGTTACACAAAGCAGTAACATCTACTGAGCTTCGTACTTCAAGCAAGTTCCTGTGTAACTTTCTCTCCATTTTAATTATTATGCTTTGAGAGAATTTCACTACAGATTTTCCTTATTATATTAAAATGCTTACCTAATGTACAAAGAGTCAACAAGAGACACAAGTAACTCAAGGAAATAAATTTCTTTGTATTAAGTAATCATATTGGCCCATTCCCAGGTCCCAGCAGGTCCCAGCAGTGGGAACGTTATAGGCTGATTATGCTATTATGTATTATGTGAAGTAATCAAATCAAAATTAATTATTAAGGTAGAAAAATAAGCCCAGTTCCGTACAATCTGATCATACAGACGATCAAAAACTATAATTTTTTCATGTTTCAACATTGGTCCCATAGTAAAGTTGTTGTTTTATGAGTAGGTACTTTATACTCCCTTAAAGTATGTCCCTTCTTTTAACTGCCATAATGTATAGAAGGAACGGTTTCCTTCTATAAATTACTGACTGTATTTTAAGATAGTGACTGTATTGAATACATATTGGACTGTATTTTAAGAATCCACAAATTAATAGACTTATAAGTACTTATTATTTACCGGAAACCGCGTGGATAATTTGTGAATCCTTAAAATACAGTCAAAATTAGGTAAATGAGGTTGCAGAATAGAGGCCAAGGTCAAAGGTTATTATTAAATTGTCCCTGAAAAGGACACCGATACGGAGTCAAACAATAGAAAATCAATTGTGTCTCATTAGCTGTCCTTGACCACATCAATTTATTTTTTCGAATTGACCTGACCTTTGAGTCTAATAAAAGCTATCTAACCTAGATCATCGCAGAAAAGTTCAAGAGGAAACTTGATAAAGTAATCGAATTTGAAAGCGTAGATTTCATAAAAATGTTTCACTATTTTAGCCGTGAAATAGTGAAAACTTCCACAACCAGAGGTCGTCTCATTTGGGCATTTATATTAATTAAGTAGTTCAATATATCTGAGTATTCGATTTGAACATAAAGCCAGCTGTGTAAACCCAACCACCACTTTTAAATTTTTCATATGATTGCCGAAAAGCAACAAAGAAACAACGTCAAACAAGGTCACCAAACTATCGCTTAAAAAAATCAACAAACCACAAGGTACATAGGTATATATAACATGTTCGTTAAGGAGGTCAAACAAAAAAATCGACAGATTTCACATCGCATCGTTCACTCCAGACTTTCCGTTCTCCGAAATTTCCTCGAAATCCTAACAACCTGACGGTCAACGGAGTTCTAAAAGCCTGAACTCTAATACCTATAGAAACTTTTCGACGATGTCAGTAACTGGAATAACGGACGCAGGAGCTAGTTATTTTAGCCAGTTCGGAACTTTACCTGGATGTCATCGTGTTCAGGGAAACTACACTGTTATACACTACACTGCTACACTGTAACTTCTGCGGTGTGACTATTTAGTGGTATGTTATGTAGCAAGGCTGTGACATATGCTGTGACAATTGACTACTCTAACTTAAAATATCGTAAAAAATTACATGACTACAGACTTATACATTTTTAGGTGCACAGTGATATTGGAGAGGAAAATAATTCCTAAACAAATCTTTACATTTTATTCAATTCAATTATTTATTTCGGAATAAATCCATATTGTATTAGTATTAAAATTTAGAAAAGATGTGCTATTAACATCTTTGCCATGCAGAGTAAGCAAGCTGAAGTGGCAGTAGGCCGGCCATGTTTGTCGAAGGACCCATGGCTGGTGGAGCAGACGATTCCTGGAGTGGAGACCGCGTATTGGGGAGCGTAGTGTGGGACGCCCCCCAGCTAGATGGACCGAAGACTTTAACACCTATATAAAGTTGGTAAATTAAAACATTTTTTATTATGCTTGAGTCTCGTATACAATTTAGAAAATAAATCAATCAAGGAAAAGATGGAAAAAGCATAGATGGCAAAGAATACAAGAAACGTAGGGATCCGTGCACAAAAAAACAGTAATCCAATCGTCGTCCTAGAAAAACCTTCCTAATAAAGCTCCAGCCTTGCAATGTGAGGACAGCAAAAAAAAACTGGCCAAGTACGTGTCGGACCACGCACAATGAAGGGTTACGTAGTTGGGTAGTTAGGTAGGATGACTTTATCCCAAAAACAAACTTAACATTGTAGTTAAAAAACCTGTTCTCCCAAACATCGGTATATGCCACGGACAATTCTCCAACCGCAAATTTAAGTTGGTCGACTATTACTCGTTATCTTGTAAAGCCCACTTAGCTATGATAGTTCTCCTTTTAATTTCATTATATGTACTACTGCCATGAATTTTTGCACATCTCCATAAATAACCATTTAGCTGGCAGGGGGGGGGGGGGACACTTGACTCTAACACAAATTAGCACTTTAATGCTTAATATTACGCAAGCGGATCCTTGAATCGAAAAGTAGTGATCACAGACCCGCAATATTTTTGAACGACCTATTCAACGATATCCCACACCATGGGGTAGACGTGAAAAAAAAATATCTTTATTATTTGTTTTTTTACGTCTATGCACATACAACATGACGAACATGTTTTTAGGGATACCTGCACGATTACGTGCAGGTACCCCTAAAAACATGTTTTTCAAGATTTTGTTGTAGCACTTTGTCGGCGTGATTAAGTACTATGAAATATTTATTATATTAATATATTAATTAGATACCTATGCCAAATTACAGCTTTCTAGTACTAAGCGTCTCTGAGCTGCAGCGGTGATAGACAGACAGACAGACATGGCAAAACTATAAAAAACATAAAGATACTTCTTTTTCGAAAGAAAAGCAACGTCTGACGTAGTATTTGTTAACGTGCCTTCGGAGTAAATTACAGGAATTTGCTGTTGACTTTTCATGTGCAGTCGTGAAGACAGTGATTACAAAATGTTATTTATTCTTTGAGATGTGTTTTGAATTTAATCTTAATTTAAGTAATAATTGACTAATTGAAGAGGACTTGTAAAGATTTTTCCTGTGCTGTCTAACCGTGATAAGGTTAGGTGCTTAATGGGTTTTTCTAGCTACGAGGTGCATTCAATAAGTACCTAGCCTCATCGCCACAGGGCGCTGTAGTTTCAAAAGAGTTTTACCACAGTGTAGCACATTCTTTTTTAATTCTTTTTTCAAATTTTCATTCCAATCCCTTCATTTGTTTTAATTTGACAACTTATGGAAGCGAACGTGTCGATCGGTTTTACAAAAATGGAAAAAGAGCAATATCGTTCGGTGATTCGATTCCTATTTTTGGAAGGGAAAACGCGCATCGAAATCAAAGAGCGCTTGGATGCTGTGTACGGTGACTCTTCTCCATCGATGGCCACCGTCAAGAATTGGTTCAACGAGTTTGCACGTGGCCGTACGTCGGTTTTTGATGAACCACGTCCAGGTGCACCGAAAACAGCTGCTACGGTGGAAAACATTAAAAAAATCCATGATTTCGTATTGGCAGATCGCCGATTGAAGGTTCGGGAGCTAGCTGAGACTGTAGGCATTTCAGAAAGAACAGTGCATCATATTCTTCACGAGGAACTCGGCATGAGAAAGCTGTCGGCGCGATGGGTGCCGCGTTTACTCACACCAGAAAACAAGCGCAACCGTGAGACCACATCGGAGACGTGTTTGGCGCTGTTTAAGCGGAATCCAGCGGAGTTTTTGCGTCATTTTGTGACCGTCGATGAAACCTGGATCCACTGGTACACACCAGAGACCAAGGAGCAATCAAAACAATGGATCCAGACCGGGGAACGTGCTCCAAAGAAGGCGAAAACTGTAAAATCGGCCGGAAAAGTTATGGCCACCGTTTTCTGGGATTCACAAGGTGTGACCTACATCGATTACCTCGAGAAGGGTAAAACAATTACAGGGCTTTACTATGCCGATTTATTGGGCCGATTCGACGCCGAATTAAAGAAAAAACGACCCCATCTGGCGAAGAAAAAAGTACTGTTTCACCACGACAACGCACCGGTTCACACGTCTGCCGTTGCCATGGCCAAATTGGTCGAATTACGCTACGAACCCCATCCACCGTATTCTCCAGATTTGGCCCCTTGTGACTTCTTTCTGTTTCCCTAATCTGAAAAATTCACTCGCCGGGAATAGATATGGATCGATGGAGGAGGTCATCGCCGCCACGGAGGCCTATTTTGCAGAGTTTGACAAAAACTATTTTTAGGACGGGTTAAAAAAGTTGGAGCATCGCTGGGCTAAGTGTATCGAACTAAAAGGAGACTTTGTTGAAAAATAAATTTTCGTTTACTTTTTGTAGGCTAAGTATTTATTGAATGACTCTCGTATGGTTAGGCGGCTATACAATGAGGGTTTTCTGGCAGCACTGAGACGTCAGGTCAGGACCTGTCAAAAGTATCAAAGCGCCTATATTTTCTTTAGTTATGACTGAATGATGAACGAATGAATGAAACGAATGATGAACGTCATCATATATTTTATATTCATTGTCAAAATGGCGCCAACTGGTATCGTGAATTTTTACAGTGTATTAGTTTTGTATATAATGCGACTATTACTGATAGCAATCATTCGTCACAACCGTGTATGTAAACTAATATTATAAAACCAAGAATTGATTCTTAGTATGTTTGTTTGTTCTACTTTCACGCTAAAACGGCTGAACGGATTTGGATGAAATTTAGCACATGGACCATGACCTTGGTAAGGACAAAGCATACTTTTTAAGCGAATATTCCCTCAGGATCGAAACTTATGCGGGGAAAACCGCGGAACACAGCTTGTAGGGTATTTAATATTTACTAATTACAAAACAAAGTCCCGCGCTGCGTCTGTCTGAACTCAAAAACTGCCGAACGGATTTTCAAACTGCTACTACCAATAGACGGAGTGATTCACGAGGAAGGTTTAAGTGTATTCTGAACCTTCCTATATAATTAATTAAGGTTTTTTTATAAATTGGCTGATATATGACGATTATTGTTGAAGATGTCGGAAAAAATCTTGCCGACTGGGAGTTTTACTTTTGTGCGCCGGGTGAACCGTTAGAGATATGCATTTATTTATTTATTCATTTGCATAATGTACAGTCAGTTATAGGCTAGGCTAAAACATATGAGTACATGACCCTGTTAGGGCGCAGAATATATAAAGTTAATGTTCTACAGGATTGTACATCTTAAAAAGTTAAACAAAAAAGTCAGCGATAGCATACGTCTATCTTCTATGTTCCACAGCAATTTAATTAAAAATTCATTGTTATTTCCGAAGCCATTTTGACCGGTATATTATTAATCCTTATCCAATAAAATATATTATTTAATTTGGGCATTCAATTTAGATTAAAATATGTCTTGACATCATATCATTTAATTGAATACTTACAAAAAAGACAATGTAATCTGTTTTTTTTTTTGTCTTAAAATTATTAAATTATACTAAACACAGTTTGTTGTATCGTATATTATTACAATATAAGTATTATTATTACTTGCTTAAACCACAAACCAAAATCAACTACATATAACTGTTAAACGCCTTATTAAATCTGCTTCAATATTGCAGATCGTCAATTTGCTATTAAATTATATCAGGCGTTCGAATCTCTGCGCGGTATCGTTCGGCAATGTTAATGGAGAATCTGCCTCGACAAACTGCGCTAATTAATGATATTATGATTGGTAATCTATATTTATATTTTCTCTCGAACATGGTTGAAGATGTTATTAACTAATTAATGGGTACTTTTCGTACCAATTGATCAATAACCATGCTGCCTTTTTCGGTATACTTATAACTTTTTTGATAAAATGAGCACCTCACCAAATACCTTAATACTTTGACGCTCCCACCATTCAGTACCAATCTGCGAAACACGATGAATAATTTATTCATTAACGAGGCATTTTGACACACAAAGCACGTTGACGCTGAAACTGAAAAAAGTGACTGAAAAAATGCTTTTACGAAAGAAAAAAAAATACAGAGCAGGATATTCAAATTATTCGCCAATAACACGTTTCTCCCTACAAAAGCAAAAAAAAAGAATTAAAAAAATAAAAGTTTGTTAAACCCTGTTACGTCAAACGAAACGTCACGTGTCTCGTTAGTTTTTTTTGCGATCGGCCCGATCGTTCACCCTGAGCACTGTGCAGATTGACACGACAGAAATAGTTCTGCGTGCACAGTGGGACAAACGTTTTGAACAATGAAGTAATCAGTAGTTGACAGAAACATGGTCCTATTGTAATCTAGATGCTCTGTGAAGGCTTGGCCTCGACTAATCATTTGTACCTATCATAAATAAGGTTTAACAACGTAATTAATATTAATGATAACTCGTGATCTTCTGCGTTAGAAACAATGAAGACAACATGACAACAATTTCCTCTAAATAAAGAAAGTAGGTATACATTGGTGCCGATTCCTTTGTTCACAAACTAAACTAAATTTAAGTTCAGTGCATCTTTTCCTTTATATTTCATTAAGAAAAGGACAGAAGATACATTTTAGTTTAGTCCTGTCAAATTAATCTTTTGTATTCACTGTGTTACACAAACCCGCAATATTTTTGAACGGCCTAGCCAATATATACCACACACCATGGGATAGACGTACAAAAAAAACGAGCGAGCCTTACAGTAGTCGCTTATGATGTGTAACATCTGACATCTCACCTTGGTAATAAGAAACTGAGCAGCGACAGAAATTAGCCTCAGAATTTAAAAAGCTAAATACTGAAATATTGATTCGAATAATAAATTATTCATTACTAGTAGTCGCCTACTGGTCGAAATTCAACCCAGAGGGGGTTGCATTTACAATCTATATAGTTGTTGCTAATTCCATGAGTACACTAATTCCATGCTATTAAAAAGTACTTAGGTACCTACTTATTCCATGCTCAAGCTGTCACTTACTGTCTACACACTTCAGCCCCTTCTCACGAAATCACTCCCACAGCAAGCGAGAGGAAAAATGTTACATGTCAAAAAACTTAAAAAAATGTCGGATTGTTGCTTGTCGCCTGTCGGTTTTTATTAAACAAGCCCCAGCAGGCTTAGCATGACACTCTCGATTTCTTCGAATAATAGATACGGCTCTTTCTAGAAAAAGTGACATTTCGTTTCTCCATTTTTGACATCTCACCGTAGAAATCCTTCTACGGTGAGATGTCAAAAATATGTCATTTTGTCTTTCGTTTCTAACGATCTTTGTCTAGGTCCTTTTTTATGTAGCAGGATGTCAAAAAAGGAGAAACAAAATGTTACTTTGTTTAGAAAGAGCCGTGTCTATTCTTGGAAGAAATAGAAAGCGTCATGCTAAGCCTGCTGGTAGCAAAAGCTAGCTGAGTTGCTAAAGATCGTATTAAATGTTGGACAATTGGAGAGGCCTAGTCCTATGAAATGAAGATGATGATGAACCTTAGTCCATCTTGACATGATTGAAGATTAACAGATATTCACTAATAATGTAGTGGCTCTTTCTTCAAAGAGTCCTTTCACACATAGACCTGCATCGTTACACTCACATAATCCTAACTAATATTACAAACGCGAAAGTGACTTTGTTTGTTTGTTACGCTTTCACGCTAAAACGGCTGAACGGATTCGGATGAAATTTGGCACATGGGTAGACCATGACCTGGGTTATTGGTTGGACATAGAATACTTTTTATCCCGATATTCTTACGGGATCGAGACTTACGTGTGTGAAACCGCGGGGTGTAACTAGTATCCTAATAATATAATGTTCGAAAATAAAACACTTCATTCATCTCTTTTTCAATACCATTCTGTTTCAGAACGAATTATTACTATGGCTGCGACACTTTTATACGCCGTAATCATCCCTTGCCAGTTTTAGGCCGTCCAGATTCACCCTAACGTTCGGTTTTGTTACTGATATAATTAGAGCAAATACATCCTCCTGAGCGAGAGGTGTTGGTAATAATAATGTCATTAGTACGAGTAATTAGATTGTATCTCCTCTGGCTCAATAATAAGGTTGCCATCCGACTCCGAAACTAGCCGTCTCATTACAAAACAAATTCTTACTTTGGCCCAAGTTTAAACCTTGAAAGGTTTAAACTAGCCAAAGTAAGAATTCGTTCCAATTTTGTGTATCGAACCGTATTCCGACTGTCATAGTTCTAAATACAAAATTGATAACTCAGACTCGGGTTTAAAAACAGTTTTTGTATTTAGAACATTTACTTTGTCGCCATAAACTTTGAATTTCAAAAATGGCTCGACGGTTTAAGCTTGGGGCTAAAGACAAATCTTGTATTAAAATAAGGCCGTAAGTCACATAGCAGACACGATTATACTCGCATTTCGGAAGCTTGTTGCAGAGACTTTTAGCATAAACGACCAGCGATCTTCAGCATCGGATATTAGCGCTACCTACGTGGTTTTAACATGTACCAAAAACTGCTCGATGCTCAACTTTTTTACCGAGACCGAACACAAAAACAGGACAGCCGCTACTAACGTTCCTGCTATGACCCTAACCCCGAATAGCAAAACGGTGTTAGATCCTGCGAAATTATTAACCTAATGCCCGCCCGAATTTCACACCGATTAGAGATTATGGGTGATTACTTTAACCAGATTCTACCTTACGTTAGGATTGGTTAAATAGTCTCAGTAAATCATTTGTTTTTATTTTTTTGACATATTAGACAAATAAGTATCATGAACAGCAGTTGGTACTATGGCTCTAGTTCTAGAAACATTTCAGCTTTGTAAAGTGTCGTCTCTCTCTAGTATCGTCTGTGACTGAGTCTCTTTCTGAAAGTCTGTGTAATTCTAACACCCGGTTACCTCAAATCAACTCAGGCCTGGACCTAGGCCTCTCCTAGGCTGCGCCACAACACCCTGTCCTCCGCCTTCCGCATCCAGTCTGTCCTAGACTACGCTTGCCGATACACGGTCACCACGGCAGGACTCGTCTGCTCCACCGGCCACTGTCACTTTACCTTGCTTACTCTACAAGCTATGTCCGTATATGTTTTTCATTTCTGTTCTTATCCTTTAAAAAAACTCCGAGCATAGCCCGCTCCATAGCGCGCTGAAAGACCTTGAATTCGTAGACCAGCCCGACTGCTAGTGTCCTCGTTTCGGCACCGTATGTCATGACGAGTAAGACGCACTGGTTGAAGACTTTATTCATCACACATTGCGGCATAGGCAACGAGAAGACTTGACGAAGCTTTCCAAACGCCGCTCAACCAAACTGGATCCTTCTATGGGGTTCTTACCCGGGTACTTACGTTGATCTTAATATAATAGTATCTATTAACCTTGCTAAATCTCAAATAATATGTGTGACTTAATCAGTTGGCCCACTTTCTCTAAAATATGAGAATATTATTTTTAAACTATATGATTTTGGCGTATTGACAATCTTATACTCGTAAAATGACTGAGTATCTAAAAAACGGTTGCCAGGAGGAAAAGGCGATTAAAATTAAAGCTTGATTACTGTATTTTAGAGTTGAAGTTTCTATTTATGAATGAGTGAGGTGAAGGGCGGGCGTTTTGTGTGACTGTCTTATTTAATTTTGACGTACTGATTCTCAGCCTACGTAACATACATACATAATCAGCCTATAATGTTCCCACTGCTGGGACACAGGCCTCCTCTCTGTGAGAGGCAGCGGGCCGTAATCCACCACGCGGGCCCAGTGCGGGTTGGTAGATGTTACATGTCTTTGAATTTTTGGTTCTAGGACATGCTGGTTTCCTCACGATGTTTTCCTTCACCGTTTTGTTTTGGGAGCAGTGGTGATGAAATAAGTTACACAAACTAGTTACGCCTGTTTGGTTTCGAACTTACGACCATACGTTCGAATAACTCGTAAGTCGCGGCCGTTACCACTGATTCTCAGCCTAGTTTTTATTCATAAATGACTTCTGATTTTGAGTCGTAAAACTACGAATTATTTTTTTTTTCGAGCTATTAGGCAAGTTAATAAATAAGTAAGTATATTTAGTTTTAATACTTACAGCCGTTTTTATCATCATTCTCCTGCCCTTATCCGAATTTATTTAGGCTCGGTGCAACGTGTCTTTTTACTTCCATACTTCTTTCTCTATTAGGCGCCATCTCCACGGATGAGAGAATCGCCGCGACAGACACGCTGTGCCTTCAAATTATCTCCACGACGATATCGCCGTGTGGAGATGGTTACATAAGTTTCTATTGCATTTGATGGCACGGCGAGACTATCGCCGCGGTTGTCTCGCCCGTGAAGATGGCGCCTTTGTCGTCATCTCGGTAGTCACTACCTACTTCATCCGTTTTTATAAAGGGGCTATTTAAATACATTCACGAGCGGTTTTTAAAGTAAAACTTTTACTACCTCGTCTCAATTTTTTTCGTCCATCTATCGCATGTCGCATTACAACAGCCGGCCGCGGGGTAGGGGTAAAGTGAAAGGCGCCCGGCAGAGCAGCCAAGGCCAATATGGCGGCGCCCATGGCTCGCATCAGCTTCACTAAAGTTTTACTTGCATCGTAGTTTCATAAAACCACACAATTTTTTTTTTAATAAAGTCGGTTATTTTCACGTCTTTTGGAGCTGTAAATAA
This sequence comes from Atethmia centrago, assembly GCA_905333075.3. NCBI lineage: Eukaryota > Metazoa > Arthropoda > Insecta > Lepidoptera > Noctuidae > Atethmia > Atethmia centrago. The sequence continues at coordinate 10,323,255 of HG995386.1, read as the reverse complement.
CGTTATATGATTACAAGTTGTGTTACCATACCATTTAAACATTGATTTGTTTGCTATTATTTGTTTCTTATTGTTCCCACTTATTATTTATTAATTTCAAACACAATAGACAAAAGTTGAGATTGTATTAACACACGGGTACAATAAATTATGTATAATATATACAAACATAAACCCACGCCATCTTCCCATGGGGGTAGGCAGAAACGGAGGAGGAGGAGGAGGAGACAGAACGCCACCTGCTACGCTCCTTACATACTCCTTTTGCTTCGTTTACGTTCATACATCTGATACACGCATGATTGTAGCGAGTACTACGGACCAAACCTTTCTGAAGAACGTCACCAATTAGGTCACTAAAATTATGTCCTCCTTGGGCGTTCCTTCCCGGCGTTTCCACTCACATCTGCCTATACTACTATATTGTTTATAAACGAGAAAATGCCTTAAATCTTATTCATTTAGAACTTAAGACGCTGACAACACCTAAACCGCGGTCACTGTCAGATTGCATAGAAAAGAAAGAGAAGCGCGACGACAAAACGCTTGTAATTTATTGCAAAATATGAAGTAATTATCTATTTACTCAGAATTGAGTTGAGTACTTAATCGAAAATAAAAAACAACCAAGTTCTGCATTAGAATAAGACGTACTTGTTATTAATTAAATACGTAATTTATGTTGATATTTAATACAGATATTTTGGATTAGAACTCAAGGTAAGAGGTTAGTTTAACGTTAGTTTGTATCGAGATTTTTTTTTTCAAAACGTGTTTTGGTGACAACCAAGTTCTGGGAAATATGTTCAAAATTAACATATTTTTTTTCCGCTACCACAAACTATACAGATTTGGCAATTTTCTTTCTTAAGAGAAGCCTATTTTGGTCAATTGGGTCTTGTCAGCGCCTTAAGTACTTTACTCCATCATGCAATACAATGTACGCTTTTCTCATTTCTAACGTCACGATTTTATCGTGGACGCCCACGTCCATAAAATGTATGGAAATGCGTGCACGTTATAACGTTATCGTGGACAGAAAAAAAGCGTCTTCATAATTATATTTCCATACACTTAACTTCCCTGTGTTATCGTGATGCCGTGACGTGGACGTGGAATTCCACGATAATATGGCCACGTAAAACATGTAAAAGCGCACAGTAGATTGTATAAATCGCATAAACCTGCACTCAGTTTATTCTATGCATTAGAAAAATAACGGCAAAATAGCGACAGTTAAAGTGTAATATTGTTAAAATTACTGCACTTTAGAGTTACTTTTTAACGTAAATGGTAAATAGATTACATTGTATCCATAGTGAAATAACGGAGTTTTTATACGTTTATATAAAAAAAAAACCGAAAGGGTGATACCCGTTATTTGTCTAATCCAAAACAAACTCACTTTCGCATGTACAATATTAGTTAAATATTGTGAATGCGAAAGTGAGTTTGTTTGTTACGCTGTCACGCTAAAACGGCTAAACAGATTTGGATGAAATTTGGCACATGGGTAGACCATGACCTGGAGAAGGACATAGGCTACTTTTTATCCTGGATCGCTGACGAAGTCGCGGGCAACAGCTAGTGTTATAATAAACGGAGTATAGTTTTGTCTATACTTCGTGTCTAAGTCTATTAAAACAACGATGGTACGCACACCGAAACAAAACACTCTTAGATATTGTTATAATTTATAGGTACTGTAAAACCTATTCTGACAAAGATAGACAAAACTGTTATGACTAGCGTGGTAATTGCGTAACACGTAAAATGACAATGAGGGTTTTCTGAAATGACGTTCATTAGGTGGCAGCACTGAGACCGGTCCGGGCACCTGTCAACAGTGTCAATTGATGCGCCCATATTTTCTTCAGTCGTGACTGAATGATGAACGAATGATGAACGTCATGATAATTATATAATATATACATTTTCGAAATAGAAGAGCTTTTGTTAAAGTGGCGCCAAGTGGTGGCGTGAATTTTCATGAAAACCTTCATTGATCGTAATCGATCGGGTGAGGGTGTGGGATGAACGTGACGATCGCGCGCATATTCGCGCGACGATCGCTTTCTAATAGGACACGGGGTACGACGCTTTAAAAGAATATCGTGTAAAATGAAAAATATGAAATAAAGAGGTTCGCGATAACTCTATGTTAACTCGGAACCGATCAGATATAATAATGCCTAAAATATTATGTAAGTACTAGCATCTGCCCGCGACTTCGTCCGCGTCAAATGAATTGTTTTAACATAAAAAATATCCTCTGGAATATGGCCATAGTTTAGCTTCCGTACAATTTTCAGAATCGGATCAGTAGTGTCTACATACATACTCACAAATATTACCTCTTTATAAAAAAGTCATTTATTCAAACTATAACATTTTTTATTCTCTTTTTTTGTATAACTCACAAAACAATCCTTATTATTTTCTTATTATAAGTTCTGTGGTTTAACTAAATATTTAAGGGTCATTTGTCACAGTCCATTCACTCCGGGTTAGTCTGAATTAAAGATGGGATGACCTTAACATTTTCCATTCTAATTGCGTACTATGAGCTGGCAAATAGGGCTGTCACCGCAACGTATCAAATAGGATTGGTGCTTTTGTTTTTTATAATTTAATTTTTTATTTTATTTATTCTATTTGTGTTTTGTTTAATTTGTGATCTTCCTGTGAGAGTCTCAATTAATACTTTTTCTTTCTTGCTTTCTAGAGTATATCTACCCGGCCGTTACTTCGAGCTTTAGAAAGAGTCAGGTATGAATAAAGTGACCATACGTCCCGTTTTCAACGGGACTGTCCCTTTTCACGCTCATCTGCCCCGTTGTCCCCGGACAAAGCTCCGGGACGCAAAATAGTCCCGTATTCCGAAACCGCGCGAAAATTCCTCTCACAAATATAAATATAATTTAAAAAAATATGTTACTTATAATTTAATAATTACTGCATTCATTTTTATTAAGCTGGTGAACCGGTCATTGATTTGCTTTTTCACAATTTTTTATAATAAAAATTATTATAATTAGTCTGAATATAATTGTAGTGAACATTAAGTACTGGACGCGATTACGTCATAAAGTGACACTTTTTATAAAAAAAGATTATTAAAAAGTTGTGTTTAATTTCAATGTTAACCTGCTAACTGACGTATACGTATAAACCCATGTCCCGCTTTGAGTTAAAAAATAAATGGTCAGTTTAGGTATACGTGACAAAGCCGATCATTTCATGACCATAAAAAAAAAAAAAATTTTCAATTCCGTACCATAATCATTAAGGCGCTGACAAGACCCAATTGACCAAAATTGGCTTCTCTTCAGAAAAAAAATTGCCAAATCTGTATAGTTTGTGGTAGCGGAAAAAATATATGTTAATTTTGAACATATTTCCCAGTACTAGGTTGTTACCAAAACACGTTTTGAAAAAAAAATCTCGATAAAAACTAACGTTAAACTCTCTTACCTTGAGTTCTAATCCAAAATATCTGTATTAAATATCAAAATACGTTACATATTTAATTAATAACAAGAACGTATTATTTGAATGCAGAACTTGTTTGTTTTTTATTTTCGATTACTCAACTCAATTTTGAGTAAATAGATAATTGCTTCATATTTTGCAATAAATTACAAGCGTTGTGTCATCGCGCTTCTCTTTCTTTTCCATGCAATCTGACAGTGACCACGGTTTAGGTGTTGTCAGCGTCTTAAAACGAATATTTAATTCAGGAAATTAATTATTTATGGCATGTATTTAACGCGGCGACAAACTAATCTGATTTAGGGTTTTAAAAATAATTAAAATGAGTAGCAAAAATAATAGGTTGGCAGACGCTACAGTGAAGAGTTTTTGTTTTGGTAACTGAGAGTCACCAACAGCCGAGGCGCCAGGACAATTTCAGTTAGTACCTACTCAACTTGGTCAACAATTAATTGCCACTCTTTAATTTGTCACCAGCTGTTGCCCGCGACTTCGTCTGCGATCCGGGATGAAAATATTCAATTTCATCTAAATCCGTTCAGCCGTTTTAGCGTGAAAGCGTAACAAATAATCAAACAAACTCACTTTCGCATTTACAATATTAGTTAGGACTACACCATCATTGGCCGATCATTGGCCCTTTTGGCAGAAATCGAGAAAAACGTGAAATAATTATTTAAAATGGCCGATCAACAGACGACTTTGATAGAAGTTGCCACCAATATTTTTTATTTCTTATCATAATCTCACTGTGTACTGCACCAGTCGACGTCATCACGTCAACGCCGGCTATCGCTGAAAACCAACGCTGGGGCTATCTCGCATAAGGTCGTAGCATTATGCTGAGCGATGTCCGTTTTGCGTGGATGTGACGCATATTTTTCCCCAACTTGTTCTTTTTTTGTATTTGTGTTCCGTCTTTGCGTCTTGTTTACCGCAAATAAACGTATTTTCTTCCTTTCTTTGTTTTTCTTTCTATTCACCTGTCCTTGGCTAATTATCTCACAGCTCTACATATATTGGACAGCAAAGTAAACTGCTTCTTCGTACATTTAACTAGGTACTACAACTGCAGATGACTGCGTTTTATCGACAAAATAATACACATGGACATATTTTGACATTTTCTTAGTAATAATATAACTCATGACCTGTGTACCCAGGGCTTGGAAGCGGTACCAAAAGTACAGGTTCTGTACCAGTACTTAGCGGTTATTTCCGTATCTGGGTACCGGTTCCAGACGGTACCGGTACTCCACCTAACAAGTACCGGAACCAAATACTCAGCGCGTACTTCAAATATCGTATTTGTACGAGGAAACTCGTACAATTTGCAACCTTGAAGTTATTTTTCTAATGCCTATTAACTATCCTTTTTACTTACTATAATATCTGTGTTCCCACTCTAACTTACGGAAATATTTATTTGGTACCGGTACAGTACCGATAGTGATTAGAAAGACCAATAGTACAAGTACTACGTCTGGTAGGCACCTACCGGTATCACACGAAGGCAAATGGTACCGGTTCCCAAAAATACCGGTATTTCAAGCCCGGTCTGTACCTACCGCTGAACATCGTATCCAAAATATCACTGGAAAGTTGTTTATTGCAAGAAACAGAGAAACATTGGCATTCTAGGTAATTGGTGATCATCAGAGTATGTTGGAGGCCATTGCCCAACCACCCATGCTATGGTGAGAACTATTTTGTCGGCCACAATGATCGAGTATTAAAATAATAAACTTCAATGTGATCTTTGCTAGAAATCCAGTCAACCATGTGGCAAAATGATAAAAGAAAGAACATTGGATTGCCTTGCGCAATCTGCCATTGTTTCAAACCAAAGTTGGTAAAGCGGTTAGTTTCACTGTTCAGGTAACAAACTCCCCAAGTCTGTTGCCTGCAGGCCTCTCCCTAAGGCGGCCGGAGATCGTTCCGCACCCTCCGGCGCCCGATGACTCTACTGCGGATTGGTAGGGAGGTTGTATCCTCCCTCTTTCGCGACCATCACTTCCTCGCAGAAGGAGGCGGCGGCGTCCCACGCGCTCTCACCTCCGACCATGGACTGGAACATGGCCGGAAGCGAAAGTGTATCCGCAGCCCCAACCAGCCGTGATGAGGTCACGGCGCTGCACTACTCAAGGGTGTGCCACGCCGTGTCGTCGAGGCAGTTGCAATGGTGGCAACCGGGTGTCGGTTCCCGGCCTATGCGGCACAGGTACTTTCCGAAGCATCCATGTCCGGACAACACCTGTGTTAACCGGAAACTAAGGGCACCATGCCGTCTCTCCAGCCACTCCCTCACCACGGGTCTTACCGCCGCTATTGTGTATTGTCCTACGTTTGCAAGGGCGCTCTTTTAACGCGACATTTCTTGCTGCGCACTGGATTTTCAACGCTCGGATTAGCGGCGTGAGTTGAAAATCCACCTGTGCACTATTTTAACGCGCTAGGGATGCACTGTTGGATTCTCAACGCTTGGTTCGACTCCGAGAGTTGAAAATACAGTGCACGGTCTAAAATTTCCCGTCAAAGAATGTGCCCCCGCGAATCTGGGCTAAAGTTACGTAGGTACATTTTGACAAGTTTTTGACATTGATTGTCGCTGAGATAAGATTTCAATTTTAATTTGAACGTTTTTAAGGACGAGAATTGACTTTCACTTCAGCTAAATATTTAAAGTTGTTGACTATGTTGCCAACCCTAGTGTAACTTTAGATTCATGGCAGGCGTCGTATGCGCGCGATCCCTTCCTCTTCGGCCAGACAATGCGGCTTCATTTCAATCAACCATTCGATCCTGTTCAGTAGCTTGATGCCACTAGAACAACTATTTGAGGGTTCCCAAAATCCCGACTAACCAATACTTTTGTTGTTGATAACGGAATTTCAGCTAAGTTCTAGGCGTGCAGCTGCCTTAGCGTCGCCTAATTTATTAGTAACTTTTCAAGACACGTACAGTTGGGTCTATACAGGCTGGGAGCCCGTCGACGCGCAAACTGTAACCATGAATTCAGCACATGATTCTCGAACCGTAGAAAATTTTCATTAGTTATCAAAAAAAAATCTGCTGTTTCGTAGAAAAGTGCAATCCCTAAGCGGTCAAAATGTATGGAAAAGCAGATTTTTTTTAATAACGACGCAATAGTTCAGCCCAGGGTGTTCAGAATCATGTACAGAATCCGTGGTAACAGGTTTCCCGTCGATGTCCCTGGCACCCTGTATATTATTTATATACTAGTTTTGTCGTCATTGAGTTGCAATGCGTACAAACAAATAGAAGGCCCATCTCATATGGTCGGTGGTCACCGACGCCTATGGCCATTTGCAATAGATATCATCACAGGTACGTCGTCATCTGCAACAAAGCTAAAATATCTTCTTTTTTTTTTATACGGTCTTTTATGCAGTGGTCCCGCGGGGGTCCTCGACTGCTTTACCGGGTTTCGGTGGGGCCAGAAGGGCCTCTCACCTATTTAAATTAAAATTAGGGAGCACAGCTAAGAGCGTCCCATAGTGGGACTCGAACCTCGGCTTAGGGCGCTACCGGTTACTGAGCAAGCGGGGACTTGTCGCGACACAAAGGCACCGCTTGTAGCGCTACACGACGTGTCTTTGTGTCGCGTCGCGTCGCGCGACAAGTCGCGCCAGTATGTAGGAGCCTTAATACTCTCTTGGTAGAGAGTGTTGTCGTCATCTTTGTCGGTTAATGCGTGTTTTGGTCGTCGTGTGCGTGAAATGCGTGAGGGAGTGTAACTGGCAGCTGCTGCCACTAGTGGATTAGTGTAGCAGAATCGAAAAAGCGTTTGCTTGATTTTTTTGAGAAATTGCCGGATGGTTGGCAATTTTAAATCGACATGTAATTGATCATTGCGTACGAACCAGGGGCTGTCCGTGGCTTTTCGCATGAATCGATTTTGGAGGACTTGCATTTTTTTTAATAGAGACGGCTTGGCGTGTGCATACACGACGCCCGCATATGTCATAATGGGGCGAATACACGTGGTGTAAATTCGCACCTTTGACTTAAGGGCTAGTTTACTACGTGTATTTATAAGATAGTGGAGGCGACCGAGCGCAAAGGCAGCACGGTTGCGTACTGTCTTTATGTGCTCGTTGAAGCGGAGGTAGTGGTCTAGAGTTACCCCTAGATATTTGGCCTTTAGGTCCCAGGGGATCTGTTGGCCTGACATAGTGATGGGTCGGGTAAGGGTGCGTAAGTGGCTGTTTATTTTGCCTTGTTTGACAAACAGTACAGCTGCACTTTTAGATGGATTAATTTCAATCCTCCATTTCTTGAACCATTGCTCTAGAGCGCTGGCTGCTGATTGGAGGTGTCTATGGATGTACTCAGAGTTGCGACTTGAGTAATAAATTGCAGTGTCGTCAGCGAATAGGGCCACTTGTTGTGTTTGGGTATGTCGCTTGTGTAGAGCGAGAAGAGGGAGGGGGAGAGCACCGAGCCTTGGGGAACACCAGCTCGAATCGGGTGGGGGGATGAAAGGGACTCTCCTATTCGGTAGCGGAAGGTACGATTTGACAAATAGTCCCGTATGATGAGCACGAGACGGTCAGGCACATTAAGTGAGTAGCTAAAATATCTTATGTATCTGTAATTATATACAAAACCAAAAGACATCACCTCTGCTTGGCAGTAGAAGTAGCTACATCACCTAGTACTAGTTAGATCGATGGAGTTAAAATTACGACAGTTATTAAAAGTCTACAATACCTCAAATAGGGCTGATGACTTATTTTTTTTTTGTCCGTCGGGAAGATTACTAAAATATATTGGACACGTATTTTTTATTTTTTTACGTGCCTAATCACAAGATTACGGGAATACATTGATTTAATATTTGTCATGACGTCGAGCCTTGCTAGATTTTATACTGAATCGTAGCGAGCCCCCACTCTCCAGCTTTAATGCGTTTTATCTACAATTTTTTTTTTTATGTTACTGACATTTCCTTTTGTTTTACCCAGGAATCATCCCTGCCAAGGTACAAAAGGGTTACCGAGGCCCCTGCCAACACAGGCAACGGATGGAATACGGGTGGGTTTTATTCAGTAAGAGTCTGCCTCACCCTCCCGCTTCGCCCACAACGGGAGAAGTTATTTGATGATTTCATACACAAAAAAAAGGCACAATCCCCATTGCATGATTCTCCGTTATATCGACAAAACTGCAACATTCATTTTCGAATAAATATATGGTAAAGTTAGGACCAATGTTAATGAGCAGATACTCTTTATTTTTTTGAAAATTATTATTATTTTCATCGTGAACAGAAATTACCTAAACTATCGGTGCCTTGGAGCCTTCTCCCAGCCGCGAGCCACCTTGTCTCTCTTGCTCGCGAGCGAGATAAAGAGTGAGGTGGCGCTGAGGTATTATGGACTCGTTAATCCTATTTCGATATACTTCCTCAGATTTGCAGGTACCGAAGTACAACCTTACTAAGTAAGTATGTTTATTCCGTAAAAATGGAAATCCAAATGAAAAATTTCCACACTGATTATATCCTCAATCTTTAGAAGTAATAAAGATCAAAGTAAAATAAATTTTGTCAATGTTCAAACGTTTTCAAGTCCCTGCAGTCCATTTACGACCTTTTTACTCAAAAGTATTGACTTTTCAGTAAAGGTCGTATTCATTGGATAAGGATAAAAACAAATTGTCAGAAGCCAACAGCCATCAACAAGCGATCGAGTTTTTGTAACTATTTTCCTCAATTACGTCTCTTAATTTAGATCAGGGTAAGCTGAAGATGAATGTATCACAAGCACATTAAGACTACTAGCTGCGGCCCGCAGTTTCATTCGCACAAGTGTCGATCCCGTAGTAATATCGGGATAAAAATGACCCTATGTCTTAATCTGGGTCATGGTATTCCCATGTGCCAAATTTCATCCAAATCCGTTCAGCCGTTTTAGCGTGAAAGCGAAACAAACAAATGAACAAACTTACTTTCGCATTTATAATATTACTAGATGCGCCCCACGGTTTCACCCGCATAAGTTTTGACGCCGTGGGTATATCGGGATAAAAAATCCAAATCCGTTCAGTACTTTTTACCATCCATCCATCCATCCATCCATACTTACAAACTTTCGCATTTATAATATTAGTAGGGATTAAGGATTGTCTAAATATCAACTTATGGCGAAATGATAACATCCTAATTGCCGCGGTCGGTTCTTGGATGGTGACCATACATTACATATCAAGACCCCTCCGTGCCTCGGACAGCACGTTCAGCCGTCGGTCCCGTAGATCTTTGACAGTCGTAACGGGTAGTCAGAAGCCCAAAAGTCTGACAACCAGTCTTACCAATGAGTATCGTGTTCCCCAGTAACTGGGTTGTGAAGGTCAGATAGGCGGTCGCTCCATGTAAAATACTGGTATTCGGCTGCATCCGATTAGACTGCAAGGCATATTGAAGCAGATTGATTGTATAATCAGTTTTATTAGAGTGATTTCACATTTACTATTCATTTATAGCCATGTGGTATGGATGAATGAGGAAAATGTCGTGAGGAAAATTTTGAATATAAATGTAGATGGCTATAAGAGTAGGGGAAGTCCAAAGTAACGACGGATGGACTGTGTGAAAGATGATATGGCTAGAAAGGGGGTGACTACCGAGATGACAACTAATAGAGAAGTGTGGAAGAAAACGACATGTTGCGCAGGAGAATGATTTTAATCACGTAGGTATTCAGAATTATACATAACTAGTTGTTCCCTGCGGTTTCACCCGCATAAGTCTCGATCCCGTAAGAATATCGGGCTCAAAAGTATCCTATATCCTAATCCAGGTCATGGTCTACCCATGTTGCCAAATTTCATCTAAATCCGTTCAGCCGTTTCAGCGTGAAAGCGTAACAAATAAACTTACTTATGGATTAGGATATGTTGTCTCTTCACTTTCATTTAAGCTTAGATACTTAAACACATAGGTACCTGTCTAAAGGCAAAGTGAAGGTCTCTGCACACAGCGGGCGCAGCGTGACGGGGCGTGGAGTGGCGGGGCGGCGACGCTGCGCTGGCGCAGCGGCAGTGGTCACACTGCGGGCGCGATCTCGTCCCGTCCCGCCGCGCCCCATCACGCCGATCGTGTCATTCATCAAAAAGATGTTGAGCGATTCATGGCCCAAATCGTATAAACATACGTGAGCACGAACACATTCGATTAGTTTTTCGACATCCATTTTTGTAAAACAATACAAAATCGCATTCACGCTCCGTCGCGTCCGACGTGACGTGTTCGCGCCCCGCCGCCAGTGTGACTACTATATACGTAAACCATACAACACAAATCGTCGGCGTCCTGCCGGCGCTGCACTCGCGTCCCGCCACGCCCCGCCCCGTCGCTTTTGACTTATATTCCCGCTCGGCGCGGCGGCGGCGTGGCGTGACGGTTACCGTCGCGTCAAGCGGGACGGCTCTGTGTGGCGTCGTCCATAATATCTAGTACATTACAAGTGGTCAGCGTCGCGTCGCCGTCCCGTCCCGCCGCGCCGCGCCCGCTGTGTGCAGAGACCTTTGAGTACAACCAATAAACCAGTTTTATTCTAAGTAATCTATTCTGTTACAATATTAGATGAGTATGAATTAAACGCCTTTTAATTTTTATTTATAACCTTCAGATTCAGATTAACCAAACTTTTTTGACGTTTGGCATAACTTTGCTCCGCGTTTATTAATTAGGAGGTAAAATAGAATAGTTCTTTATTTGCATTGATCGAAGTTTGCACAGAAAGTAGGTACTTACAAGTTACAGATATTATGTTTAAAATGAATAAATACTAACTGCCTTAACTAAGGCATGCGCATAAACTGCTTGGTTTAAGCTATACTAATAATAAAGACTAACTTTTTTTTTTGGGTGGGAAATTATCAAATAACTTCTCCCGCACTGGGCGGAGCGAGAGGGTGGGTGTGTCAGACTCTTACTGATTAAAACCCACCCGTGTCCCTTTCGTTGTCTGTGTTGCCAGGGGCCTCGGTAACCCTTTTGGATAAAAGGCGCAGATATATGATTTTTGTAACTTTTACATCTTTTATTACGACTTCATATGCAAGTAAATTATACAAAAATATATATTAAAATAGAGCGCATTATCATCATCATCATCATCTGCCTAGCCTTTTCCCAACTATGTTGGGGTCGGCTTCCAGTCTTACCGGACACAACTGAATACCAGTATTTTAAATGGAGCGACTGCCTATCTGACCTCCACAACCCAGTTACTGGGTAACACGATACCCCTTGGTAAGACTGGTTGTCAGAATTTCGAGCTTCTGACGACCAGTAACGACTGTCAAAGATCTACAAATGACAGCCGGGTCCAACGGCTTAACGGGCTTTCCGAGGCACGAAGGGGTCTTGGTATGTAAAGATGGTCACCCATCTACGAACCAACCGCGGCAAGCGTAGCTTAACCTGATCGATCGACCCGTGCAGCTGTTATATTGCACATCAATTCTATAATATGTGAAAATTGTAGTAAAATAATGAAATAAATTCAGGAACGAAAGCAAAGCGTAGTCGTGTAGCGTATTCTGAAGTCTACCCAAAGCATAATAAACGATATTACCTACAAACTACTTAAAATATTTTCATGATTTTTATTGTATGTGTTCGCATTTAATTTGTGCAACGAAAGCAGTTTTTTGAGAAATTTAGTTCTATTTATGTAACTAGATGGCGTTGTTCTTTTACGTCACATTTCTGAATCTCGATGTCAAGAGTCTCCGTTGATTACATATAAGGTTAACGAATATGTATGCTGGTTCTCCGCGAGCTAGATTAAAAAGAGTCATAAGTCACTCCCCCCGACCCTTGAACCCGCCCGCCCGCGCGGAGCAAGATAATTAGAGATGGGTTGTAACAGGTTAAACTTGATATCTGTTATCACTGTTACTGTTACACAAAAATAACAGATCCAAATATCTGTTATTAAATAACAGCCTGTTATTTTTGTACGGACGATAAATACGTATTTAAATCTCAATTGAATATGTTCTTTGTTTCTTTTCATTTAAAGTCGAAAATGATATCCGAAGTTTTGTCTAGGAATGACGATGTGAAATGGTAGAATTACGTTTATTTATTTATTTTTTAGTCATCCGGTTAGACTGGAACATAGTTGAGCCCAACATAGTTGTAAAATGCTGAGCAGATTGATCGATTATTTTTCCAAACTGAACACTTTCCTTCATACTTTATTACAGGCTTAGGACTGTCAGTTTACTATTTTATTAATATTACGTCGCCGCGTCGTAATTAAAAATTGATTACGATTCTCAAACTGGCGCACTTAAAAGTGTTCAATTCATTGTATGTACATGACTACCTATTTACAATATCATCTATTCTATATCTACATGGCTATTTACATTACCTATCACCTATTCTATAAATACCTACATTTCCTTATTCTATATTTACATATTTTGATTTAGAAAAATTAGTTGCTGTAACTTTCTGACTCCTAACCGGGTCCGCCTTTCATTAAGGATATTCCCTGCAGCAGAGAATACCCTTTCGCAGGGAACCGACGAAGCCATTGCGTTGAGCTTTGTGGCTGCTATCTTATATAAAGTGGGGTACACCGATTTGTGCTCTCTCCACCATTTCAAGGGGCAGTTGGTTCTAGAAATAATTTTGTCATCTTGATACCGTTGCACCTCTACGATGGCACGAGATTGAGCTGTGCCCTCCGGTTGAATGCCTTGCATTCTTCTCTCAAAATCTTGCCAAATTGATTTGGTTTGGCTGGTAGAAGATGTTGTGGGTTCAACTGCTTGTACATGTACGTCGCTTTGAGTCGCAGCATCACGCGAATGTTGAGTTGCAACTAATGAAATTATGCGTCGCTTCGTTTCTTCTGCCACATGTCCTTGAACGTGCCAGCTAAACAACAAGACGGCGCCGCGGCGGCGGTAGCGACGCGGCATACGATTAGTTCCAATTTCAGCCACGTACAGACATAATTTGCGCGCACTTTTTAGTTGCAATATAAATTGCCATTAACGAAAATAGATTATAATTTTAAGTTTTTTTTTATAATGGTCACTGGTCAGTAACAGGTAACACGACCTAATTTAGGAGTCACATTTTCGAAAATGTTTGTTATTGTAAGACCACCAACTATATTTTAAGGATAATAAATACTAAGTGCTTCTCTGTTTAGCGTACTTTAAACGCTTTAGTAAGAGTGAGAAGTAAACATATTTCGAAGTAAATAATAGGTGTTTCTCTTTTTAGCAAGGGCCATTCTTTAATGAGGGAGAGAGAAATTGATAACCTTACTACATTTCTTCCTTTGTGTGAGTGTATAAGTAAGTAATAGCCGTAGTAATAGTCTGTAGGTGGGGACTATTCAGAATAACAGATTAACAGTAACAGCCGCGGTAACAGTCTTTGAGGGTCTGTTATTTTAGGTAACAGATAAGTTATATTGGTAGGAACAATTGTTATTTGTTATTTTTTAATATCTGTTAATTCTACCTGTTACGATAAATACGCCTCACCCCTAAAGATAATTCAAATAATTTCCCCAATAATAATAACATAACACGACAAGTCCCCGCTTGCTCAGTAACCGGTAGCGCCCTAAGCCGAGGTTCGAATCCCACTATGGGATGCCCTTAGCTGTGCTGCCTAATTTTAAGTTAAATAGGTGAGAGGCCCTTCTGGCCCCACCGACACCCGGTAAAGCAGTCGAGGTCCCCCGCGGGACCACTGCATAAAAGCCCGCATCAAAAAAAAAAAATAAATATGCTGGTTGAGGAGTAATGAGATCACGTCAAGATCCAATAAGTAATATATAATATACTATCAAGGTATCCGGTCTTTTATTTATCCGAGATCCATAAAGTAAAGTACAGTATGAACAGACTTGTATTTTCTATAATTCTATTTGTGTTTTATTTTTCAATTATTCATATTTTCGTTACTAAAAATAAATATTTCATAAGTAACCGAAGGAAGGCGCGGCGTGAGCGTGGCGCATTTCTATGGCCAAGGTCAACGGCGATTACCCAACCCTTAATATATACGTATTATTAACACATTCAATCAAACCAATACAAGTTTACCATGTCAAAATGAAATTCGGTAAATAATTTGAAATATATAATGTTATAATACAATACATACATAATGTCAAGTAAAATGAGATTATAAATTCGTCAAGTTCGAGGTCAATACAGTTAAATAAAAATTGATTTATTACAAGTCAGGAGTACAGAGATGTCATATTATCAATTTAAATTCGTATCGGTCAAAATTTCGCCAATTGAGCTATAACGTTAGGTAGGTAGGTATGTGTTTAAATTATACCTAGGTGTAGTTTAAAGGCTTCTGCGGACTGGGGCGTTATCGCGGGCGCCACAGGCATCTTGCTGTCTGTCGCGCCCGCGATATCGCCCCAGTTTTACTGTATGATATGTACCTATAAAGGAAGAAGGAAAGAAGGAATGACTGCTAAAACAATGCACTTCTAGAAGTTTCAGGTCTTAAAAGAAGAGAGGCATAAAGGACAGCGTAAGGATAATCAGTCTATGTATAATGTTCCCACTGCTGGGACACAGGCCTCCTCTCTTCGAGAGGGAGTGGGCTGTAATCCATCTCGCAGGCCCAGTGCGGGTTGGTAGATGTCACATATCTTCGATTTTTTGTTTCTAGGACATGCCGGTTTCCTCACGATGTTTTCCTTCTCCGTTTTGAGAGCAGATTAAAGCGCCTGCCTGAGTTCGAGCCCACGACCTACAACTCGTAAGTCGGGGCCGTTACCACTAGGCCACCACTGTTCTCATAAAACATATTGCTCCTAAATTTAGTCCGTGAAGTTTTAATCGATTTACTAACTTTTGTCTGCGACTTCGTCCGAGTTGATGTCAGATATACTATAAAACATAGGTACTTATCATCTGGCCCTCGGCAATAGCGTAGCTTTATATCAGTGAAAGAATTATTTAAATCGGATTAGTACTTCCGGACATTATCTCTTACAAACAAACAAACAAGTTTACCTTTTTAGAGTTCCGTAGTAAACAAGGAACCCTACAGTTTCGCCATGTCCGTCTGTCTGTCTGTCTGTCCCCGCTGTAGCTCAGAGACGCTTAGTACTAGAAAGCTGTAATTTGGCATAGGTATACATATTAATCACGCCGACAATGCAGGTTTTTTTACCCGACTGCCTCAGGAGGGTAATGTTTTTCGAGAGTATGTATGTATGTATGTAGGTATGTCTATTTCTTTGGCACGCTCTGTAGCCTAAACGGCTTGATGGATTTTAACATATGAGGTGTCCTTAGATTCGTTTTAATTGTAGGAGTGACATAGGCTATATAATATTTATAAATTGCATCTGCAAATACAAAAAAAGGAGGCGAAGTTTTTTGTTTTAATTAATTGCAACAATATTGGTATCAAATAAACGCTAGTAATGAGTAATTTTCAAATATATATATTAATAAAACTAAAAAGCTTGAAATAAAATAAATTATTAAAAAAACAAAAACCCGACTGCAAAAACACATAACTGAAAAGGGAAAAACAAGCATAATAATCTATATAATTTTGATCTTGCAGGCGGGGACAGTCGAATAACCTGAAATATCTTTTGATTGCCCCCGCCTGCGATACCAAAATTCTACAGATTATTATGTTTGTTTTCCCTTTTCAGTTAGGTATGTGTTTTTGCAGTCTGGTTTTTTGTTTTTTAAATATTTTTTTTTTCTGGTGTCAATGACCACTTGTAGTAAAGTTACTTTTTTTTTTTTTTTTGGGTGGGAAATCATCAAATAACTTCTCCCGCTCTGGGCGGAGCGGGAGGGTGTGTCAGACTCTTACTGACTAAAACCCACCCGTATTCCTTCCTGTTGCCTGTGTTGCGGGGGCCTCGGTGACCCATATGTACCTTCCCGCGACCCCGGCAGGCATCGGCCCTAGTGGACCCCTACTCTGTGCTGACGACATCTCTTTGAGGCGCGCGTGGAATACGACGCGCCGTCGACCCGGGCCTGGTCCTTACCGGACGGTGAGCTACCCATTGCTCACCGTCCGCAAGCCCGCGCCTACGGTGGCCGGAAATCCGCCCGGGATTCCCGACGCCCTGGGCGTCTCCTGCGGCGGCTAGGGGCGAGAGGGCGCGAAACTTGCCTTTCCCTCAACCGTCCCGCCTCCTCCTTCGCGAGCATTACTGCTTCGCAGAAGGAGGTGACGGCTGCCCATGCCCTCTCGCTCCGTACCATGGCCTGAACCAGGGCCGGACGCGAGAGGTCTCTGCCGCCGATCGCCTCCACGAGGACACGGCGGTGCTCTGCCCAAGCCGGGCAGACCTCCACCGTATGCTCCACCGTGTCCTCCGGGCGATCCACACAGTGGTGACACCCGGACGTTTCCTCCCGCCTTATCCGACACAGGAACCTCCCGAAGCTGCCGTGTCCGGTGAGGACCTGCGTCAGGCGGAAGGTGAGGACGCCGTGGCGCCTCTCCAGCCACTCCTCAAAGAGGGGACTTATCGCCGAAATCGTGGCGTGCCCAGCACTGGGTTGCGACAACCGTACTTTCCATGACGCCATGAGATCCCGCCGGAGCTCCATCCGCTGTGCCGCGATTTCTCGCGGCAGCGGACTTACGCCCCGGCGTTTCGCCTCCTCGCGCTACTCCCATACGTGCGCGAGGACTTTTGCCTCCAGATCCCATGGCGGCAATCCGGCAAGGAGGCTCGCTGCCTCACAGGAGATAGTAAAGTTACTTGAAGTAGTTGTGATAATCTGTTGTTTTCTTGTTTAGAAATCGATACCCATCTATGAAGTTTACACAGAAAAAAAAAATGATTTTGAAACTGATATTTCAGGTACAGTCATTAACGCAAAAAAAAAAACAATGAACCAATTTTTTTTCGTACCCATCACGTCTGCGGAGTTTGGCTAGCTAATTAAATTTGAACATGTATAAGTATGGATTAGTTCAAATTGCTTTTGGTAACAATAATAGTTTCTGTCTCGATGCCTATTAGATCGCTTTTGAGACAACTGACAATTTTAAACACACGATTGACGTTACCCCACAGGAGACCTTGACCTAAAATGGCACTCGATTGTTGTAATTGTGACACATTTACGGCTAAACATAATTAAATAGATGATAATAATACACTAAATGTTTTAATTACAAATATTTTATATATTTTATTTTTAATAAAAATGTTTGGCACCCTGAATCTATACATCTACAATAGATAAATAAAATTGCAGTGTCTATTTGTAATATTAAAATAACCGCTTTTTACTTAATGCATGTAGATGTATACACGGTCGATATAACAAAATAACGTTTTTACAATTTTCGTCTGTCTGTCTGTTTGTACCGGCTAATCTCTGAAACGGCTAGACCGATTTTGACGGGACTTTCACTGGCAGATAGCTGATGTTATAAGGCGTAACTTAGGCTTTTATTGTAGAAAAAGTCACGCGGGCGAAGCCGCGAGCAGCAGCTAGTCGACTATATAAAATGAGTTTTCAACACACTTGCTCATAAAGTGGCTCTATGGTCACCGCAATTAGGCACAGAATGACACCCATAATAAAACTATGACTTTTTCATTGCTATAACTCACTAGTGAGTTATAGATTTTTTTTTAAATTTTATTGGTTGAGTTGCTTTGTTCTTATAAAAGTTTTTATTCAAAAAGAAGATCGTGTTTAATAGAACAAATAAATTAGGAACCGGTACCGGCAGCGGAGGCACTGCCAATAAATTAATGTCCCTATTGCTTGCTCATTTCATGCAACTTCTTATTTAAATAGATAATTTTAACTCGTACGTGTTTAATAAATAAAACTTTCACTCAAATATAACTTTTGTTTTCTCTGCAATAAAAGAAAACTTTAAATTCCCCATTTTGTACGTGGCAAAATAGGCGCAAACCCTATGCGCGGAAAATAAAAAAAAACTCATCTCTTTAGTCTGTGATTGATCGCAATGCGCGCGCAAAGGAAAACTGATTAATTTTTCCCGCCATAGCGAAACATTTTTCACAACTCGTTTTCACTGTTGAAATTATAGTTATTTATTAATTAAAATGTCTACAAGTACTAGTTACGAAGAAAATGATTTATGTTGTACACCGCCCGATATAAGATGTGAAAGCCCTTAACGTTATGGAAAGTTTACTACCTGAAAACTCCAAGTAAACATGAGTTTTTTTTTGTTATTTTATTCACAAGTGTGATAAAAAACGTCGTATGATACACGTGTGTATTGATGATTACCGTCCTCGGCTCTCTTAAGACCCTTGCCTACGGCTCGAGTTTCAATGGCGCCTCAGCGGTAATCACCAATGTTACACACTAGTACCATAATGTACTATTAGGTATTTGCTGTTGCAGATATTTATAACCAGCGAACCGATTTGCACGGGTTTTAACGGGAGTTGATAAAACATGAACATTTCTTCATAACACTTAAGTTTATTATGAATGTCTACATACAAAACTTCTTCTAGAATAAAAATACTCACTACTGCCTAGGCTATCGGTTGAGGAGAGATAAACATAATTATTAACATTATTTCAGTATCGGAGGATAAATTTGGACAAAATTTGCCGAGATTTATTCAAATGGCACAAATAATATAATTTATTTTTTATTTTTATTTAAACTCATTAAACCAGTTGTAAACAGTGGCACGAGATGGGGCTTCATCGTGAAAGGCCAATCGAAGTCTATCATAACTTTCTTTTTGACTTAAATGACATCGAAAGTCATAAAAATCATTGTACGAAAATTTTCTCTCGTTAAATTCATGCTGACGTGACTCAGACAATTTTCTATTTGCCGCCAAATCGTAAACAAATGACAAATGAATAAAATACATACACAATAATATTGGCAAAGAGTTCCATTTTCAAAATTTGAACTGTTTTTTTTTATATATAATAAAAAAAACAGTTCACTTGTAACGTTTAACTTGTAAACAATTTTATTAAAAAAACCATTCAAATTTTCATTTGCCAGTTCTAAAAACTTTCAGTGTCGCCCTCGTATCTGTGCCAAACATCTAAATCTTTCTATCTTAATTTCTATCATTGTGTGTATTATCATCATCTATTTAATTATTTTTAGCGTTAAATGTGTCACAATCACAACAATCGAGTGCCATCTTGTTTTTAGGCCAAGGTCTCCTAAGTTTGCAAATAGCTGGACGCGGTAACGTCAATCGCGTGTTTATCATTTTTAGTTGTCCTAAAAGCGACTTAATAGGCATCGAGGGAAAACTACACTGGCCGGCAAAACGAAGAACTACACTATTAATTTTTTTTTTTTCTAATCTGTAGAAGTTAGAGATTTAAAATAAAAAACGTTTAGCAATTTTTATCAGCTTTCTTTGAAACTATAGTAAATTGTACATTAGTAACATTTTTAAATCTAAAACAAGATAAAACAATAAAAATGGCAATTTTTCGCTTAGTGTCATAAAACTCAATTAACATTTACAAGTATGTTTTACATGTTATTTATTTTTTTAATAACTGGTATTGCCTCCTCAGTCTCTGCTACAGCTTCGAGTCGATTTGGCATACTGAACACGAAGTTTCGGAGCCGATGTTAGGGAATATTCTCACATTCTTCTAACAGGGCCTGTTTTAGTGCCCTGCGGGTGGTTGGTGGTGGTCTGCGGCTTCTGATTAGCCTCCCTAACTTATCCCAGGCGTGCTCAATCGGGTTGAGATCAGGACTTCTTGATGGCCAAGCCATCACGCTGATACCAACCTCCTGAATATATTCTTGCACGACCCAAGCCGTGTGTGGCCCGGCATTATCATGCATCAGCATTGATCCATCGCCCATATTTACTAAATATGGCCCTGCATACTCATTGAGAATCTCCTGGGCATATCTTTCCCCAGTCAGAGTGCCATTTTCCATGGCCACTAACTCTGTGAGACTGAGACTTCTGAAGATATGCCATCCCATACATGTACACTGCCTCCACCGTACTGGACTCAAAAAAAAAGTACTACGACGTGTACTAAGGCATACATGACTTAAACTTTAAAACATATGACTACTGGCAGGGTGAACTGGAGAATTTCGAACATTAAACTACAAAAAAATATATATTAATAAATACACGCTTTAACGATTTACTAAACTAATAAATAATAGTTTAAAAAACTAATAAAACACGCTTTAATAGCAAGCTCGACTAAAAAGGAGAAAATAAATAAAGTTTAAAAAACTAAAAAAACTCGCTTGATATTATATTATATTAATAAGAATAAATTTATTTTTAATCACTATTAAAAAGAAAATTATTTTACAGTTAATAAAAACGTGGTGTGCTTGATGTCAATGGTTGTAAATATTTCATTGGCAGATATTGGTAAAAGTAAAATCATTATGAAAATATCTTAAAAAGCACGCTAAACCACGCTTTTTTACGATAAAATAAATTTCTTGTTAATCACTCTATTCTTATTTCTAACTTATTTCAAATTATTTTCTACTTTTTAGTCTAGTTTCCTATTAAAGCGTGTTTTTAGTTGTTTTTTTTAACTATTATTTATTATACCAATAAAACGGCAGCAGAAATATTAATTATTCTTCTATCGCCGTTTTTGTTATGTTAATAAGTATTTATGAAAAGAAATTCTACATCTACAAGGTAGGGCAAAAGTAATGTCAAAATGAGAATGTGCCATACTTTAAATGGCGTCATATCCGTCACTGTGATTTGACACTTATGTTGTAGATCCCTGTTGTAGACAGATGGAGAATTAGTTGACAATGCAATAGGTACTGCGATATACATAACACATATCTCAGGTAACGATGGAAATTTAGAAACACCAATTTCCAGTCAGATCGCCAGATCTGACGGCGGGCGCCAGACTTTTAGGGCATTTTGTAACTCGCGTTTACCACAACAAATCACAAACTTTACAAATCCTGAAAGCTAATTTAATAATTAAAGATTAATCACCAATTTGGAGCAACAATTCTAAAAGCCGTTAAACGAACACAAATGAATGTACAATAACTCAGTAATTTGACCGTATCATTTCTTCGACTTAATGTCAACGCCTATAAATAAACTTTCCGTGAAAACAGACTCCTACAAATGGCAGCCAATTGACACTAAGACATTACTTTTGCCCTACTTTGAATTTCTACTGCGTCATCAATCGATGCTTTAACTTAAAAATTAAAGTTTACTTGTTACATAGATATTATTTCTTTACCGAGAAACATCATCGAGGTTTAACATTTTACGAGTACAAACCTACATAAAATGATAAAACATTGAAATGCAGGTTGTACCTAACTCAATAAATTTTATAGTGACTAGTCAAGACGGGAGTTGATTGAGTAGCGCCAATTATACGATCAGCGTTATCATTTCGTCGGAATCATTATCAATGAAATTGCGCGGGCGCATATAATTTTGTCAGTAGAACGCCTTCGTCTTGTAGTTGTGCTCCAGCCGTCGCGAGAGCCGCACGTCTTTCGCGTGCTCCTGTTTTTAAGAAAACGTGGTGAGAACGCGTGTTACAATCATGGTGAGTGCTTCTCTTATAAGATCGCGTGCAATTCCCATTATGTGGTCGTGACTTCATCAATTTTACTACTGTAAACCTTGATACAAATTTCTTTTTTATGACTGAAACTGTCGTTCCACGTGTCGAATGAAAACATGGAAATGTGACTAATCATGTTAATTTTTCATGGTAATATTTTATGGAGCATTTATTGAATACAAATAGCTGAAGAATTAAAAATAATAATTATAAATAATTTAGTCGGACATGCTTGCTTCTAATTCTAATTAGAAAACAAATTATTC
This sequence comes from Atethmia centrago, assembly GCA_905333075.3. Lineage (NCBI taxonomy): Eukaryota > Metazoa > Arthropoda > Insecta > Lepidoptera > Noctuidae > Atethmia > Atethmia centrago. The sequence goes on along the minus strand of HG995386.1, from coordinate 10,300,891 downwards.
AAGTGATTTAAAGTGTATGTAGAGTTGCATCGTTTTTCTTATAGAATACTTATGCAATGCAAAGTAAACACGCAAATAAGCTGTTGTGTAAGTACCTAAACGCAGACATGCTAAAACACTGACTATCGCGTAAATAACAAAAAAACAGGTATTACTGGAGGTAAAAAAAAGTGCATAATAATCAATCACGAGGTCGGGATTGATTAGTTAGAGTTACTTGTAAGTTTGAATTTTAGCACGATTTCCTTATCTACTTATGTACCTATAAACAATAACGTAGCCCCCGTAACGTTCATTGGAGTAGTCGAAAATAGACCTATGTTATAGTGACAACTGGGTACAAAAAATCTCTCTATAGAAGTCAGTGCCCGCAAACTGACATAAGAGAGTATACTTTTGGCATTTGCCCATAAATAATTGAACATGAGACATCAAGACACCTATATCTACGTGGTCACTGGCTATGTTAACACTTACGAAGATTTTGAGAGTGTGGTGGTAAGAAAAAAGTTGAGATTATTAAAGCATATAACCATTCGTGATAGTTCATTTCCTGCTTTTTTTTTTTGTTTTTTTTTTTTTGAGTGTGCGAAATCATCAAATAACTTCTCCCGCTCTGGTCGGAGCGGGAGGGTGTACTAAAACCCACCCGTATTCCTTCCTGTTGCCTGTGTTGCGGGGGCCTCGGTGACCCATAAGTACCTTCCCGCGATCCCGGCAGGCATCGGCCCTAGTGGACCCCTACCTATGTGCTGACGACATCTCTTTGAGGCGAGCGTGGAATACAACGCGCCGTCGACCCGGGTTCAATTCCCTGCTGAAGTAAGCTTTCAATTCTTTGACATCATTGCAATAATCACGTATCACTAATATTTAGAGTAGTGAAAATAAAATAATGGGAACAATTCCAAAGAAAACGCCTAGGCAGATTGATTCAGTTTGTGCTAGAAAAACTGAATCAATCTGCCTAGGCGTTTCTCAGCTATGTTGGGGTCGATTTCCAGCCTAGCCAGATGCAGCTGAATACCAGTATTTTTGCCTTGCTCCACTACCTATTTACTGCCCGAACTGTACCAGTGCAAGGAAAGGCCTCATATCATACAAAGAATTATTGTGCTTCTTCAGGTTTCCTTAATTTAACGTTGTTAACTCAGATTCTATATAAGTAACTACTTGATTCTCTATTTCATTTAACTTATGAATAAGCGTATCTACTTATTAAATACAGAGGGAACTACGTACTTAAATCTATAGTCCCCTTACGTATTGAGTAAATTAAACTTATTGAAATAATATCCTATAAATGCGAAAGTTTGTAAGGATGGACGGATGGGTGTTTGTTACTCTTTCACGCAAAAGTACTGAACAGATTTGAATGAAGTTTGGCACACAGATAGTTTATAACCAGGAATAACACATAGGATACTTTTTATCCCGATATACCCACGAGGTCAAAACTTATGCGGGTGAAACCGCGGGGCGCATCTAGTAAATTATAAGTTGATACAGCTATTTTCAAATATAAACATAATTAAAATTAAAGTGTCTGTTTGTAATGTCAAAATAACAGCTTTTTACTAGGTAAATGCATAATATGAAAATATAATTATACGGTACATACAACAAAAAATATTTTTTTAAATTTGTGGTCTGTCTGTTTGTTCCGGTTAATCTCCGAAACGGCTCTACCGATTTTGACGGGACTTTCACGGGCAGATAGCTGATGTTATAAGGAGTACCTTAGGCAACCGCGGGCAGCAGCTGGTTTATACTATTTCAATAAGTATTATTTGACATTATCATCACAATCCAATCAATAGAGTCATTGTAAACGATACGTGTTACGTCTTTGAAAAACTTTATATGCATAAAATAATATTTATTTTTACGTAGCGCTAATTTCTAGTATATTTAGCATTACTTATCAATTTGTTCTTTGATTAGTCAACCTTATCATATTTTCATTATTTTAGTGTTTACCTTTTTATATTATTATATAGTTACTATGTTTGTTTAGCAATAATGATAAATTAAAACTGTGAACTACCTTTTTCCTTCCAATGGGGGTGGGCAGAAACTATAGAACGCCACCTGCTATGCTCCCTACATACTCCTCTTGCTTCGCTTACGTTCGTACATCTGGTCATACACGCATGTCGGTTGCGAGTACTACACACCTGACCTGTTCTGAAGAACGTCACCAATTAGGTCACTAGGCATATGTCCTCCTAGGGCATGCCCTCCCTGCGTTTTCACTCACCTCTGCCTTGTAAGTACCTACCTTTTGTTAGCGCGCAGGGCGATATCGCGGGCGCAACAGGCAGCATATGCCTGTCGCACCTGCGATATCGTCCCAGTCTGCAGAAGCCTTAATTGGTCAAGGACAGCTAATGAGACACAATTGATTTTCTATTGTTTGACTCCGAATCGGTGTCGTGCGGGACTCTAAGCATGCGATATTTATTTCTCGAAAATGACTTATCAATACGGTGAATTACGGTCTTATACGGTGAATTTATCATCTGCAAGTGACTGAAAGTGGTAGTAAGCGACCGCGTACCGGAAGACGTAGCGTTGGAAGGCCTAGGTGGACCGATGACCTTGTGAAGGCCGCAGGAATCTGCTGGATGCGGGAAGCACAGAACCGGTCGAAGTGGCGGTGCTTGGCCCAGGTCCAGCAGTGGACGTCTTTCGGCTGAAATGATGATGATGATGAGGTGACTGAAAAACATATTCCTGAAAAAAGTTTTTCATGAAATGCTCAAGGAATTCTTTAAATTAGCTACTTATTCATAAGCAAATATGTACTTGGCCAACTGCTAACACTGAGATAACATAACTTATCAGTACATATCACAAACATCATAAATATATAAAGATTATGTTTATTCAAATTAAGATATTCAAGCGGAATGTCAAAAATATAATTTATTAATCAGTCGAGATCTGTAGCTTGTATAATTGCCGGCATTTATCTTGAGCTCTGATCCTTAATTACTTTAAGCGATTTTGGACCTTACTCCTGAGACAATAACACTTTGCGTGGAAGTTCGAAAGGGCTACCGAGGCCCCTGGCAACACAGGCAACGGAAGGAATACGGGTGGGTTTTAGTCAGTAAGAGTCTGACACACCCTCCCGCTCCGCCCAGAGCGGGAGAAGTTATTTGATGATTTCCCACCCAAAAAAAAAGGGAGGCACTTTAATTCGAGTATTTAATTTCATCACCACTGCTCTCAAAACGGTGAAGGAATACATCGAGAGGAAGCCGGCATGTCATAGAACCGAAAATTCGAAGACATGTGACATGACACATTACGGCCCACTCTCTCTCACAGAGAGGAGGCCTGTGTCTCAGCAGTGGGAACATTATAGGCCGATTATGCTATGTTATGCTAGTGAAGTAGGTACCTTCCTACCTCTCGAATTATTTTAACTGCTTTAAAATGAGACTACACGTAGTTGATTTAGATTTCAGATTTGACAATACTAAAGCCAACGCGACGAGATAAATTTCACACTTTAACTCAATTGCGTATGGTTCAGTTTCCATTGCAACTAAAATTATATTATGACGTTTAGCGATAGATTTTTCATTAAAAAATCAACTTTGGTAACTTGTGTTTAAGGTTGATATTTGTATAAGCTGCAATTTTGTGTATTTAGCTCGTGTCGTTGGCCCTGAGTATATATGTATGAACGTAAACGAAGCAAAAGGAGTATGGACTTACCTCAGGATTGAGAAGGTGGCGTTCTGTAGCTTCTGCCTACCCCCATGGGTATGTAGTCAGCAACGATTGACCATCTCGATTTTGCTTTGAGTGTTCTAAAAACTGTCAGTCGTAGGACTGCACGTCAAAAGTGAATACTTCTTATGTAGCTTCACATTAAGACGCTGACAACACCTAAACCGCGGTCACTGTCAGATTTCATAGAAAAGAAAGAAGCGTGATGAACTGATGACACAACGCTTGTAATTTATTGCAAAATATGAAGGAATTATCTATCTCGAAATTGAGTTGAGTAATCGAAAATTAAAAAACAACCAAGTTCTGCATTCAAATAAGACGTCTTGTTATTAATGAAATACGTAACGCATGTTTACATTTAACACATATATTTTGGATTAGAACTCAAGGTAAAAGGTTAGTTTAACGTTAGTTTGTATCGAGATTTTTTTTCAAAACGCGTTTTGGTAACAACCAAGTTCTGGGAAATATGTTCAAAATTAACATATATTTTTTCCGCTACCAGAAACTATACAGATTTGGCAATTTTTTTTCTTAAGAGAAGCCTATTTTGGTCAATTGGGTCTTGTCAGCGCCTTAAGTGTTTCTATACGTATCTGAGCGTGACGGTCATGCGAGTTCAGTCCCCATTTCAAAAATGTTTAACGTGCCAAAAGAAGTATTTCAACTACAATAAACATTTTTCAGAATGAAATAACATTATTTTTCTATCAAAACATCTGTACTTCAATAAAATAAAATTATATTTAATCAATCGTCGTTACTAGGTACCTACTTAATCATTTTTAGTCTATCTTCAGGAAATATTAATGTCTTCATAATATTCATAAGATAACTGAATGGCAATACAAAAGTAGATAAAAAACTTAAAATTACTAATGCCATTGAAAACGATACGAATGAACATCTAATCATAGCTACTAACACAACGATTACAACGAAACGTAAAAGATAGCTATCGGTAATGTAATTATGGAGCAGTGGTAGCCCAGTGGTAACGGGCCCGACTTAGGAGTTGTAGGTCGTGGGTTCGAACCCAGGCAAGTGCAGCCGATCTATTCTGTTAAAACCTCACCGTGAAAACTTAGATGAAGTGAACGTTGAGTGAGCTGTCAGTGTCATCCCACTGATGCTAGGGATTGACCAAGCTTTACATTTACAATCATAATTGAGATTTTAATAATATTTTTATGCTAATTCTATTGACAATTTTATAATCATACCTCTATCTATGGGGTTTCTAAATAAATTAACAAAATAGAGATTCAGTGAGAACCTCAGTTTTATTTTATAAACCAAAATTTTGGAATAAAAAACAAAATTGAGTTTTCGACTGAATTTCTGTTTTGCTATTTTATTAAAAAAAAACCCTAAATAGACACATAGAATTAGCATACAAAATATTATTAAAATCTCGACTATGATTGCAAATGTAATCCTTGGTCAATCCCTAGCATCAGCGGAATGACACTGACAGCTCACTCCACGCAAGTTATCACGGTGAGATTTTTACAGAATCCACTGGCTGATGAAGCAGCTGTCTCAAAACGGTGAAAAAAACATCATGAGGAAACCGGCATGTCCTAGAACCAAAAATTCGAAGCCATGTGACATCTACCAACCCGCACTGGGCCCGCGTAGTGGATTACAGCCTACTCCCTCTCACAGAGAGGAGGTCTGTGTCCCAGCAGTGGGAACATTATAGACTATATTTATGATGATTAATGTAATTATAACGAAAAATTCAAACGAAATGAATTACTTACCTACATCATCTGCCTAGCCTTATTATCCTAACTATGTTGGGGTCAGCCTCTAGTCTAACGGGATGCAGCTGAGCTGAACAAGTGCCCTAACTAATGTTATAAATGCGAAACCATCTTTTATTAACTTTATTAAAATGAGTTTGTTTGTTACGCTTTCACGCTAAAACGGCTGAACGGATTTGGATGAAATTTGGCACATGCGTAGACCATGACCTGGGTTAGGACACAGGATACTTTTATCCCGGGAGTACATTCCCATGGGATACTTTCAGACCTTCACGCGGGCAAAACCGCGGGCAAAAGCTAGATTTACGTAAATTAATTACTTACATAGAAAATTCTTATGACCACGAAAAACCACTTTATCTGAATAAAATTCAAAACGCAAGTATAAAGGTTAGTTGGTGGATAATATACAAATTTATTAAGTGGAAAATAGCAAGAAGTATGAAAGCTCCCGCAGACAGGCGCGACGCGACACTAAAGTCTGTTTTTTAATCTCGGAGACTAATTTGACAGGTGCAAATGTCAAACTCCATATTGAAAAACCAAACAACAATCATTTGAAATGTTGCATTAGTCTCTGGGATTAAAAAACGAACTTTAGTTGCACAATGGCGCCGAATCCCTTGTTCACATACTAAATTAAATTTAAGTTCAGTGCATCTTTTTCTTTCTATTTCATTAAGAAAAGGACAGAAGATAAATTTTAGTTTAGTCCTGTCAAATTAATCAGCGCCTGTCACTACTCTATACAAGTTTAGACGTGATTAAAAACTTGCCTACTAAAATTACGTCAATTTACGTCAAGCGCTGATTAATTTGACAGGACTAAACTAAAATGTATCTTCTGTCCTTTTCTTAATGAAATAGCAAGAAAAAGATGCACTGAACTTAAATTTAGTTTAGTTTGTGAACAAGGGAATCGGCGCCAATTTCTACGAAAACTTCATTGAATGAAGTGTCGAATGTGTGTTGAAGAACGATGTGCGTCGCGCTGCCTGTCGCTCCCGTGATATTGCGCCAGTATGCACGAGCCTTTAACGTACTTTTTCCTGTTTAAGATGGAAAAACCATGTTTTGATTAACTTAGTATCTACTGCCAAAAAATTAAATTATTCGTAAGCTTTGTCCTGTTAAGAACAGCGGAGTAACCGCATAACACATCTACTCGTAAAATGACAATTGATCGCATTTTCTTTAATTTTGGCAGTACAGCCACGTTCATTTTGTTTACGTTGTTGAGCGGCCGAAAAGAGGGGCTTGTGGCTAAGTAATAACAGCCGCACGGGTCTGGTTAAGCTACGCTTGCCGCGGTTGGTCCTTGGTCACCATCTATACATACCAAGACCCCTCCGTGCCTCGGAAAGCACGTTAAGCCGTTGGTACCGGCTGTCATTTGTAGATCTTTGACTGTCGTTTCGGGTCGTCAGAAGCTCGAAACTCTGACAACCAGTCTTACTAAGGGGTATCGTGTTACCTAGTAACTGGGTTGTGGAGGTCAGATAGGCAGTCGCTCCATGTAAAATACTGGTTTTCAGCTGCACCCCAACATAGTGGGGAAAAGATAGGCAGATGATGATGGAACATTCCACATTTTCTTTGTATCTAATACCTGCCATAAAATGGCAAGAATCGGAAAATAACCAAGTCATAAATATCCATTAATATATTCTCATTTTCGAACACAATATCTCCATACACCACACAGATTATTATCGCCAATATATCAGTATCAATTCATATAAATAAATGATATATGCACGCATTGTACTGCTGACGGGCTGCCATCATCAATCATCAATCATCGTATACAGGGTCAAATATAAATTAGTTAGCGAACCTCGACAGACGTAATGGATTTCGATATCTAAACATAATAAAACAAAAAATAATACGATTTCCGAAAAGAGTATGCTTAAATGGTTTGGTCATGTTGAGAGGATTAATGAAAGGCGACTAACAAAAGGTATTTACAAGGCAGATGTGAATGGAAACGCCGGGAGGGGACGCCCCAGAAAGACATAATTATAGTGACCTCATTGGTGATGTTCTTCAAAAAGTTCAGGTGCGTAGTACTCACAACCGGTGTGCGTGTATGACCAGATGTATGAACGTACATAACATAACATAATCAGTCTATAATGTTCCCACTGCTGGGACACAGGCCTCCTCTCTATGAGAGGGACTCGGCCGTAATCCACCACGCGGGCCCAGTGCGGGTTGGTAGATGTCACATGTCTTCGAATTTTTGGTTCTTGGACATGCCGGTTTCCTCTCGATGTTTTCCTTCACCGTTTTTGAGAGCAGTGGTGATGAAATAATTTACACAAAGTTAAGCGCCTGTCAGGGTTCGAACCTACAACGTACAACTCGTAAGTCGCGGCCGTTACCACTGGGCCACCACTGCTCTCCAAGCGAAGCGAAAAGAGTAAGTAAGGAGCGTAGCAGGTGGTGTTCTATAGTTTCTGCCAACCCCCATGGGAAATGTGTGTAATACGATTTTATGACTTTTTGTTGGGGTCAACAACCGCTGGTACTTACTTGAAGTAGGAGTTGAGAAAATGAGTATATTTTTTATTTAATCGTCTTTAGATGTCAATACCCATAACGTCTGTGAAGTTTACCACAAAAAAAAACAAAGTGACACCTACGGTCGTAGACCCCAATTTTTTAAACCATTTTTTTTTTGTTTTGTCATTATTATTATTATATCCGATACCCATCATGCTAGCGGAGTTTCGCTAATATAATTTGACTCTGTATTGTCACATAATACGACGTTGTTGCAACCGACCCATAGTGACATGTTACAAAGTGACACCTCTCAGAACTTCGTTTAATCGATTACGATCTTGGCCTTGACTTGTTAAACTGATACTTGTACTAAATTGAGCGGAAGTAATCGCCATGAAGTTTGCATCAATTTAGTTGAAGCAAGGTTGGGAGATTTAAATCATTATTATCAACCATTATTTTACCAAAAGTTAGTTTTGTTAAAACCGATTAAAAACTCTATACACACTGATAAATATGGTATTTTTAAGAAAATATCAACAATCGCAATGCTCAGAAAGCGAATAGGAGCAATTTTAAAAATAAACATACCTATAATCTATAATTGTCAAATTATAGAAATGTCACAAATAATCAACTTTTATAAATAAGAAAAAAATGAATTTTTTTTATGCGAACACACCGGCCATATTTATCAACCTATACATTCCCAGTATAAGCCGATCTCACATTGTATAGGATTTGCGTACAATGAGAGGTCAGCTTATACTGGAAATGCATATATAGCTAGGTATGTAGCCGTGTGTACAATGTTAATCTGACATTTGCCAATCCTACTATTATACTATGTCTTGGATAAAGCCAGTTGCAACTTCGGAGAAGAAAACAAAAAGAACTTTATACATTTTTACTAAAAATTATTTTAATAAATAAAAACTGGTGGTGCCCATCCCTGATGACCGTGGTATATATATTAGATTATATACTATCTATGATAATAAAGGCTCGTGCAGACTAGCGCGATAACGCGGGCGCGACAGGCAGTAATATGCTTGTCGCGCCTGCGATATCGCCCCAGTCTGCAAGAGCCTTAAAGCGTTCGAGTTCCCAATGTTTTCATTCTCCGCAAGTGGGAACTGGGAACTCCGTCTTTTTTGTAGCTTATGTGGGAAACGGGTTCAAATGGCACGCGTTTGGCACTTTTTTTTCCATTTTGTTTTCCACAACGTTATTTTTCCTGTAGCGTAGTTGAGTTTTGGTCATATTTTCACAATGTCAATGATGTTTAAGTATTTGTATATTGCAGCATTGTAGCAACTATTATTGATCGAAGTGTAGAATCGTCGAATAGTGAAATTTTAACGAAAATGAAATACAAATCACGGTTGGTATTTTGTAACAGCAAAATATGTAGGTATTTATTAAAGACCTCCAACAGAAAACGTACGTAAAAAAAATCACTTTTTATAAAGATATTAAGTTTTTGTCTAGTGCACTCCTTTAAGGCTCCTGCATACACAGGCAATATCGCGGTCGCGACAGGCAGCAATATGCTTGTCGCGCTCGTGACATTGTCTCAATGTGTAGGAGCCTTTAATTTAAGGAGGTTACAGCATGCTTTAATTATCGACTAAATTAACTTAAAACTAAAACCCAACATTAGACATTTCAAGATATTGTAGAATATCATAACTATTCCAAGAATCATGATTAAATAATTGCAAAGTTGCAAATTGAATAACAATTTATTTATAGTCCAGCAACAAAAAGTCTGAAACACCGAAACAAATTCACAAGAAACTCGGTAAGCTATTTACATTTAATTATGACCATAAAAAGCGATAAATACTGACTGACTGACTGAGTAAGTAATACAATAAAAACTGATCTTTATTGTTCATCGATCAACAGCGATCATTGTAGCTGAGTTGAGCAGATACAAATCACGAGTAATATTGATAAAAAAACAACCATAGTTGATCTTCAAGGAAAACCATTTATTTTAAATGATAAAGGCTCCCGTAGAAAGACGCAACAGCGTGACGCAACTCTAGTAGCACAATTTCTCGCACCGTCACGTCGCGCCTGTATGCAGGAGTCTTAACTCTGGGTGCAGTAGGTCGAACGCAGTGGTAAAAAAAATAGTATAAGCTGGCCTGGCATTCTTTCGAAACACCGTACTACCACCGATGGCGGTTGATTGTTCCTACTGATGCTGGGGCCGCACACCGTCTATCGAATCGAAGCAGTGGCTGCCAAAGAGTCGTATATTTTGTTGTGTTGCGTAATGTAAATGATTTTGCATACTGTTGTATAGAATCAAGTTTTTCTAACTGAAGCTGGGGAGTTTGTTGCGCCACTTCTTCCCAGCTAAAGCACTAGGAAGTGGTTGGTGAAGGGCGACGTTTTGGGGACTGTCTTATGTAATTTTAACGTTCGAAAAGTGATGATTCTCAGCCTAGTCTGAATAAATGACTTTTGACTTTGACTTTGCTCACACAAAAGTTTTCGCGCTACATTGTGGTGGTCTCATTAGTGGTTTCCTAATTCTTTGATGTGTGATTATAGGAACGCAGTCCGATCATTTGCTGCGATAGCTAATGGTGGTTGGTTTCATGACATCTGCGAGTATCGTGTCATAGCGCCAAGCTTTCTGACGATACAGTCATGTCGGCAACACCAACAAACAATACTTTATAGTTTTTTCAGTACATTTCTGTTTCCTTCTGTGAGATCGGTTTTGTCTATAACATGAAAATGTTGAAAATTATTCCACTCGTCGTGCGTGCAGATATCTGCCTTTTTATTTCGCTCCACGACCACAACTACTTCCGCTAACATCTGATGGTCCTTCGAGCCGAATCTTAATCCACCATCGTTCTTTACCAACAACAGATGCAATTGTAGCCCAAGCTTTAGCTACGCACATCGCTCATTTAGTAGAACTAAATGGAATTCAAACAAAAACTTTAACAATTGATTTTCGAAGAACTGCGGCGCATTAGTAAATAATTAAATTGAAAATGTAGTTCGTGCATGAGATTTTTTTGTGTTATTTCTAGAGTAATGTAAAGAGTATAAAGAGTATTCTTTTATGTACAAAAATCTTATTGTTAAGACTTCCATCGAAATAGCGTAAACGACTTATTTCTTATCGCCACTAAAAATATTGTTTTAGAAAAAAAATAGACATTTGGAAGTAAACCTTATTGGAAACATTACCTGCTGGGCTCACGTGAGGTCTTGGTTTCGGGTCCCAGGTCGGACATTATGATTCTAAACTTGATCATAAAGAATTATTAAGTAGCTTTCCGGAGGCAAGTCAGGTATTTTCGGTTAATGGCATTAGGCTCGGGAATTATCTTATATTATGTAACTATAAAGACCACTAAACTTTAAAACATTCGCGCTGACGATTAGCTACAAGCATATTCAGTATTAGTTAAAGATAGATGTTAAGACACTGACAACAGCTAAAGCGCGGTCACTGTCGGACTGTATACAAAAGAAAGAAGCGAGATGACACAACACTTGTAATGTATTGCAAAATAAGAAGCAGTTATCTATTTACCCAGAAATAGTTGAGTAATCGAAAATAAACAACGAAGTTCTGCATTCTAATAAGACGTTCTTGTTATTAACTAAGTAGCAACATACGTTAATAATTAATACAGATATTTTGGATTGGAACACAAGGTAAGAGGTTAGTTTAACGTTAGTTTGTATCGAGATTTTTTTTTTCAAAACTTGTTTTGTAACAACCAAGTTCTGGGAAATATGATTGCGTGCAACATGAAACTGAGCTTTTGCGTAGACTACATCATTACGGTGTCCAAAAGAAAGCTATTAAAGTAATAAGTTCATATTTACATAATAGGTTGCAATGTGTAGATGTTAATGGTGTGAAATCTTCCGGGCTTCTAATTCAGTTAGGTGTACCACAAGGTTCAATACTGGGTCCATACTTATTCTTATTTGTATCGAGTTTGTTTTTTCAAAACGTGTTTTGTTAACAACCAAGTTCTGAGAAGTATACGTTAAAGATTAACATATATTTTTTCCGCTACCACAACCTGTATAGATTTGGTAATCTTTTTTTTATGGCAAGCCTTCTTAGATCGTTTGCCTCTTGTAAGCGCCTTAACTATTCGACAGACAGTGGAAGCTATATTTAAAACAATTGAATGCTAAGAAAAGGAATCCGTCGCGTCGCCTTCGAACTGTCTGCGATCCCGATTTGCAATGCGTTTGCCCGTTCGTACGGGCGCTTAATTTAACGACACGTATTTCAACCCTCGGCGTTTATCCGAGCGTTGAGAATCCAACAGATGGCAAGCCTAGCGCGTTATAAAGCCCCCTTGCGCACGTGGGATTTTTGTGAAGTTACCGTGTAGTTACGTTATTATTATAATTCAGTAAAGTTACCATTACCTTCTTCTTCTTCTTCTTAGCGTGTCAATGACAAACATAATACGAAAATATATAATATATTATACTTTTTAAATTTGTTGGGCCCAAAAATTCAGCAACGCGAATACCGTTTGCTGACGCAGCCATTAGGTCCTCACTGTGCTGGTGACATGCGAAGCTAGATGGGACGTGAGCAATTGTCCGTTATACTATACAAGGTCAAAGTAAATTAGCTAGCGAGTAGCAGACGCTATGGTATCTAAACATCATAAAACAAAATATAAATTATGTATTTGCCGGTAGAGTCAATTAAAATATTAGTTTGAAAAAGTTTTTTTTTTTTCGTAAATTTCACAGACATTTTACTGTATTTGCCGGTCGTGTAGTCAATTAAAATATCAGTTTGAGAATCAGTTTTTTTTTTTGTAATTTTTACAGATATGATGGGCATCGATATCTCAACACAACAAAACAGAATTTATCAACTCACACTTCAAGTACCTAAAGACTACCAGCGGTCATAGACCCCAAAAAAAATCAAACCTTTTTTGTTTTTATTCTGTTGTGTTTAGACATTATTTTAAGACTCTTACAAAAAAGCGCGACACGCATCGCGACACCAAGGCACCGCTTGTAGTGCTACACGCGGTGCCTTTGTGTCGCGTCGCGTGTCGCGCCTGTTTGAAGGAGCCTTAATACCCACCCATACTCACGTCTGCGGAGTTTAATTTGGCCCCGTATAAGACAGGTTAGGTAGTGCAGTCAAGTTAACACTATATTATTTAAAACTTTAGGTGTAATACACATAATGGGATTAAAAATAACATCTAGGTTCGATTCGAAGTAACAGACCAAAATCATTTGTTTTTAATTAAAACATTAAAATCGAGGTCTATCGGTAGACTATAATCCATTAAAATAACATTATATACCTAACTATTATTGATAAAGTGGCTGTGCATTTTTATGTACTCGCATAACTAAGTGATTTTTTTATTTAAAAATTTATAAAGTATTCTGATTTTAAAAACATGACTTAACCCCTCTCTGGCCTTTAATTTAAACCTCTAATAGGAAGTCCGTGTTTGGCAATTAACCTTTAATTGGTCAAGGACAGCTAATGAGACACAATTGATTTTCTATTGTTTGACTCCGAATCGGAGTCGCGCGGGGCTTAACAGGTTAAGATCTTGACAATTTTGATGAGGTCTCTCATCAATGATATTGGACAATTGACTAAATATGTAGTTTCAAGACTTAAACATTGATCAACGCTGTATTGGGCCTTCATTTTTATTACGTAACTAGCTGCTGTCCGCGAACCGCCCGCGTGGATTTTTCTAAAATAAAAAAATACTCCTGATAACATCAGCTATCTGCCAGTGAAATTCCCGTCAAAATCGGCCCAGCCGTTTCGGAGATTAGCCGGAGCAAACAGATACTCAGACAGACTAAATGTAAAAAAATGTCTTTTCTAAACTTTCATGTGTATTTAGTAAAAAGCTATTATTTTAACATTACAAACAGACCCTTAAATTTAAATAAAAACGTAAATAATAACATCACGCCTGCATTCGGGACGAAGGGTTAGGCAGAGGTGCACCTATAGAACACCTGAGAAATTCCAGATAGAAAACCCAATAACAGTTTGCCCGACCCGGGAATCGAACCCAGGACCTCATACTCAGCAATACTGCTTGCGACCACTAGACGAACGAGGCAGTTATATTTATATATAATAATTACAATACAATATAATATTTGTATTAGTATTCTACAAACTCATAACCAAAATCCCTTTCAATTTGTCAATACTCCGAAATCCAATGAAAATCCAACTACTTGACAGCTACCCACATCAACGCAATGCGTTGGTTTGAGTTAACTTATTGTTAATTTGCAAAAAAATTAAAGGAATTGTCTCTGTTCTGTTCTCTATTAATAAGGGCTGCATCATCTTCTCTATTAGTTGTTCTCTATTAATAAGTGCTGCATCATCTTCTCTATTAATTGTTCTCTATTAACTAAACTTCTCTATTAGTTGTTCTCTATTAATGAGGGCTGCATCATCAGGTCAAAATTATTGTACCGATATTAGTACAATCATTTTGACCTGATGAAAACAGGAAGTAAGTATACGTCCACAATTTCAAATTAATGCTATTTCTGGAAGTGGATGCAAATTCCGTTGCAAGATAAACCTGTAGTTACCTACAAACTGCATTTATGAACTCAGGTAAGTACCGGAACAGAATAAAATATTTGTACTTCACTACTTAATTATAACAGCCGGACGGGTCGATCCATTAGGTTAAGCTACGCTTGCCGCGGTTTGTCCGTGGATGGGTGATCATGTTTACATACCGAGACTGCTCCGTGCCTCGGAAAGTACGTCAAGCCGTTGGTCTCGGCTGTCATTCGAGGATCTTTGACAGAAGTTAGGGGTCGTCAAAAGCCCGAAAGTCTGACAACCAGTCTTACAAAGATATCGTATTACCCAGTTACTGGGTGTGGAGGTCAGATAGGCAATCACTCTATGTAAAATACTGGTTATCAGCTACATCCAGAAAGACTGGAAGCCCAACATAGTTGGCAAAAGGCTAGGCAGATTGATAGATTTTTGGCTTCAGTACTTAATCCAAGTTTCTTGCGGGTTGTGTTAAATTAAACCGGCATGTCCTAGACTAAAAAAATTGAAGCCGTGTGGCATCTATCAACCCGCACTGGGCCCGCGTGGTGGATTACGGCCCACTCCCTCTCACAGAGAGGAGGCCTGTGTCCCAGCAGTCGGAACATTATAGGCTGATTATGTGTGTTAATAATAGTATGGTAAAATTGACATGACTGTAATTAAACGGCATGTAGTCACTTTGTTGTCGGGTATGATAAGCCGAAGACAGCGCTCTACCTTACATTATTTGCATATTTGCAATAGAAACATACATACAATACAATGTTGCTAAAGATATGTGCAAAGATGAAATTAAATAAAATTGTTTTCTGTAAATACACATAACATACATTACATATCACGCCTGTAATCCCCGAGGGGTTAGGCAGAGGTGTACAGTATTCCCAAATTAATAATGCGCATGCAGATCTTCGCTAATTGTCGTATTCCCGGAAACTTAATTATTAAAAATAATAATTCTACTAAATTATGCATGAAGAAAATGCACTTAACCACTCTATACACATATCGTCTTCGACGCTCGGGGAATACGACCGTTGCCGAACAGTGACGAAGATTTCTATGCGCATTATCACTTTGGGAGACCTGTACCTGTAGTACACCCACATTTCACCAGTTATGTTTAAGTCCCATGTATGTAATAGAGGGCGAGTCTATTGCCATCAACCGGGCACAAATCCAGACTCCGGGTTGCTACTGAGAAATTCCTAATGGAAAAACCCAATAACACTGCCCAACCTGGGAATCGAACCCATGACCTCATGCTCAGCAGTAGCGCTTGCGACCATTATATCAACGAGGTAGTCGGGATTTCTGTAAATAGAATATCGGAATCACTATTACACGTCATATTTAAAAAGAAATAAGCTAGATGGAGTCGTCATTTCCTATCTGACTACCCCTGAGAAAAAATGGCGAAACAACCTCAAGGGTCAAAGTCTTTTAACTTGTAAAGCCGTGATAGTTTCCTTTTAATTTCGTTATATGATTTTTTTCACATATCCAGAAAAATCATTTACCTGGCAGAGCACTTAAATCTTGGCTGGGGGGGCACATGGCTCGAACAAAAAATAGCACTTTAAAGCTTAAAGTCCAAACATAATCTTGGTCAGATCATTGTGAGTACCGTGTAGATCCGTGCCTTTTTTTTTTTGGGTCATCAAATAACTTCTCCCGCTCTGGGCGGAGCGGGAGGGTGTGCAGACTCTTACTGACTAAAACCCACCCGTATTCCTTCCTGTTGCCTGTGTTGCCAGGTTGCCTCGGTGACCCTTTAGTACCTTCCCGCGACGTAGATCCGTGGCTGAATTGGAAAGAAATTCTTTTGACGAAAGAACCACAACAATTTGAGTAGAACTGTCCAATCTGTGCAAGCATTCAGAAAGTGTAGCTCAACTCAGGACTTAAAGCACTTAGACTTAAGAAAATAGCATTTCGATTAGGTAAATAATTGAATCACAAAATCATTCATATTTCACCATATAGATGTAGGTACCCCTGCCTGGACAACCTAAATCAAACTAACACACAGGGTTGTGTAATTATTTGTATATGTAAAGTAAAACATTTGAACTAAAATTTAATACTCTCACTGTATACCGCCATACATTACATGTAGATGGATAGATAGACAAAACGTTTATTCAGTGCACACAAAAGACATAGCACAACACACAATAACACAATTAATAGATAACAAATTACATACACAAAAAAACAAAAATATACTTAAAGAAATAGAGTGACACTGAAGTAAAGTGTCACGGTCTTCCTTTTATTTTAGATGCTATATTATTTAGAAGAAATAAATGTCTAAGATTGAACCTTTCGATCAGTACAGTAAAATTACAGGTTTTTTTTCAGTTTTCGGGTTCGATTCCCAGTTCAGAAAGGTGATTATTTAAAATTCTTTGAATGCAATTCGTATTGATTTTAAAATAAAAATGGAGTCTTTATTCAGTACTTTTTTCTGTCTACAGTATTTAAGGTACTTTCTCTCCATGTGGCAAAGTTGTGGGACGCCCTGTATATACCTGACGCTCATAAATTCTGCTGGACCCCTGCAGTGCGAGCAGACGAGATAAATTGGTGTTGTGACAATGTGTTATGCGCGGAGATCCACTGAAGATGTAGGCCCCTATACGTCCGTAAATGACATGTAATGGTTATGCATTTTTGAAAATGACATGTCATGGTTATGCATTTTTGAAAATGATATGTAATCTGAAAATGATATGTATCTGAGAGTGATAGACGAATTTTCGCTATCGTACAATTAGTAAATTACCTACCTTTAAAAACCTCACAATGTAATATTAGTATTCGACGTAAGGTGATAGGATTACCAAATCCCTTGGGTCAGTCAAAGTGTTAAAAACAGATACAACTCAATTAACCAATTACTGGCACTTTTGAATTGTCAAGGAGTCGGTCAGTCAGAAAGGTGAAGATCCCCATTTCAAATCGTAGTAGGATCGTAGTTCCTATGGAGAAGAACGGACAAGAAATTCCATGGACTTCTTTTAAATCTCAAGACACATTTGACTTTCTATTGTTTGACTCCGAATCGGTGTCACGTGGGGCTTAACAGGTTAAATTAAATACATTTTAACCAGCCTTCCAAGCATCATTTCTCCTAGAATCTGCATTCCAATCTCAAGCATCATATTTCTTATCTCGCCCGTCGTTAAACCTGTCCATGCAATAATGCACATAGGAGTGGATATAGGGAGAAGCCTCCCCTCCTTCTTCACATGACGTCACCTACCTACAGTTGCCTAGCAACCAGATAGGATGTCAAAGCCACTCCTTTGACGGCGTACCTATAAGCACGTTTGCATAATGGTAGATTTTGTAACAAAATGGAAGGTGGATTAAATCAGGTTACAGAATCTTACGTCGGCCCTTTGTTAAATAGCAAGACCGCTGAAAATAATAGAATATAAGATTCTATTATTTTCGTATTAAGTATAGACATAATGTTAGTTTAACCTATTGACCGCCACGTCAAAAAAGCAAAAACGTGCCCTCGGCGCCAAGCTACGAATTATATCTGTCATGTAGTCGTGACCGTGGCGTGCTGGGCACATTTTGGTTTGTCATCTATACATGACTGTGGCCGTCAAATGGTTAAGGATGTTCCAAAGCTTACCTATCTCCATTATTAGGTTGTTTACACAATGACATCCCTACATTAATTTTGAATATACAGGGTGACATTGAAAACATGCGACAAATCGAAATGGGAGATTGTACTCATCATTATGAACAACTTTTACTAAGGGACCAAAGCTACAATCCCAAAAAAAAAACTGCTGTCCCCTACATTTATGTTCGCAATACCTCATCAAAATGTAGGAAAAGCAGATTTTTTTTTTTTGGTTTTACAGCTTTGGTCCCTTAGTAAAAGTTGTTATTAATGATGTATACAATGTCCCATTTCAGTTTGTCGCAAGTTTTCAATTTCAACCTGTATATAATACTCATAAGAAAACACTTTCATGAATTTATATAAGCAGACGACAAAAATAAATCTACAGACTACCTACCTTCTCCAAAATTTCTTCCAATGCAGGAGGTACTTAAGTACTTTCCAAACAGTGACATATCAACGCATGTCCATACAACAAAGAGTATTGCGTTCCTTACTCGAATGTAGCCAACATAAACCGTATATCAAATCAAAGATATTCCCCCTTCAATTCTCAAACACACACACACACACATCCACACACACAGAGACTATCATACAAGCAGTAGCCCTATCTTCTATACATATGTAGCGTCCTCCAATTACACAGTTCACTTTGTAACGTCTTCCGACATCATTAGATACAAATGCATAAATACATAGACGTATATGTTGGTACATACACATCGGCTAGTTATTATTGCCTGAAAATGTCTAGTACAATAGGTCTGTTTGAAGACAGTTATGGCTCGTGCAGACTGATGCGATTTGCTGCCTGTCGCGTGTCGCGCAGCGCAAGTTTTCCATATATAACCATTCCATATAATACAAAGTCAAAGTCAAATGACTTATTTCAATTTAGGCACATCATTTCAGCCGATAGACGTCCACTGCTGGACATAGGCCTCCCCCAAGCACCGCCACTTTGACCAGTTCTGTGCTTCCCGCATCCAGCGGATTCCTGCGGCCTCCACAAGGTCATCGGTCTACGTAGGAGGCCTTCGAACGTTATTTCTTCCGGTACGCGGTCGCTACTCCAGAACCTTTTGGCCCCATCGGCCATCTGTTCTGCGAGCAATGTGCCCTGCCCACTGCCACTTAAGTTTGGCAATTCTTTAGGCGCATAAAAAGCAATTTTTAATGTCAACATTTACAAGAAAACAGAATTGATTCTATTTTCTTGTAAAAAAAGTTTCCTCTTCCAAAATGAAATTTCGTATAGAGAAGAATGGGCAAGAAACTCTACATATAGTTGCTCTTTTAAAATGTTTAACAATGTGTTGTATACATTAATTATACTAATATGTGAAGACTACAATATTATATTGGTCATCCAAACTACACGACTGTGCAAAATCAAAATATGATGCAAAAAATAACGATCACTCTGTTGTAACTTGTAACAGATGCTATCAAAATAATAACAGGTTTTGCTCAGTGTAATTTCATGACTCAGTTTAAGAATCCCCGTACATGCAAGATCGATGCATCTTACCTAGCTCGGCTGACCCAGTTACTATACTAGCTTGCTATACTTGTCACTCGACTTGCAACCGGTCGCCTAATACTACTTCAAGATGAAATCGATTTTAAATTGAAATTGACCGAGATGAGATTTAGTCGAATAACATTGCAACATTTTCGAATTGAAATCGAGAGATGATTTCCATAAAAATATTACCTGATTTTTGCTTTCATGGGCAAATTATTACGATTTATTATGAAAAATAACAAATCTATGTACCTACCTTGGTATTCAAAAGCGGTGTATGAAAAAAGAATAAATTTCTTTAAAGATAAATGAGCTTGGAAATATAATGCCATAGATAATCTTCTATGCCTGCACAACTCTCAAGGCATACAAAATATCAATCAGAAAATGACACAGTGAACTTCGTACCACGTTCGATTTTTCGGCTGTTCCTTTGGAGTTTTCCTAATTTCCTTTGTTCTTAAACCATCCTTGTATTGAGGCGCACAAAACAAAAAAAAATCCCGGAGCCTTACAGTGGTCGCATATTAAGTGTAACATCTGACATTCACACCTTGGTAATAAGCAACTGAGCAGCCACAGAAATTAACCACAGAATTAAAAAATACTGAATACTGAAATATTCGAATAATTATTCATTACTAGTGGTCCACTGGTCGAAATTCGACCCCCTCTACTTACAATCTATATAGTTCTTACTAATTCCATGCTATTATAAAGTACATACTTATTCCATGTTCAAGCTGTCACTTACCTACTGTCTACACATGGTCTACACACTTCGGTCCCTTTTATCTCTCCCAAAAAAGCGAGACGAAAGATCTTACACATCAAAAAAATGTATTTAAATCGGTCGAGCCATTTTCGAGTTTTTGCAAAACTAACGCACGGCAATTGATTTTAATATACAGATTTTATAAATCTACATGTATAACCCTTTTCTTTTTATCTTTATATTTTATTAAAACTATTAACCACTGATGCTGTTATCGACTAAACCCATTCAAGAGTTCATCAACTTATTTGGCACAGATTCTGATCTTGGGAACAGTGTCACGCTCATTAAACCAATTTCATTGAATCGCAATCAATCCGATTTCTTGCCGACTTTTCTCCTTAGAAATGACAATGGAGCCGGAGATAACTTCCTGCTTTGAAGACTCAGAAGCGGCTACTGTCTTGTTATACGAGGACATTATTGACTTTGAGTTTAACATGATAAACTTCGACTTCTGTTGAGAGAAAGTTTGAATTGCGTTTCTTACTTCGAATCTTAGAAGTATTCCATTTTGGCATAGATAATTATTTTTTATTTTTTTTGGGTGGGAATTATCAATCTTTTGTTTATGTATGGTACCTTTGGTATTTCAATAATACTGTAGCTTTATGTTTTGCTAGACACATTGACTTTGAGTTTTTATTGTTTCTTAAATTCTAAACGGTTTCCTGTGTTTTAAACATTCAAACAATGGAATACATAAATCATATTCACTTACATGCAACGTTTAAGGAACTGTACGTACCTAATCTAGTTATTAAAAACCAAGATACATCTACACGAATGGACTAACATTGCTACAACAAAGAAATCAATATCCAATTAGTTCTAATAAACACTAATTACAAAGAAAAATCGAGTACGCGAAATAAAAAAATGTGTTGCATAATAAAATGGCTGCCCACATGTAGGTACCTACAAAGTACTGGATTTAATAATGAACTTAATAACGGATAATTGAACCGGACTTTAATTATAAAATGGTGGTCCAACGTAGTTCTGCGAGTTTATACCAACATTTCCAATAGGTACTCGAATTAAGCCTGAAGGGAAAATGGCTTTTAAAAAATAAACCCGATATTACCTGCGTTCTATAAAACGTTTTAATAAACAAAGCTTGCTATCGACAGTTTTCGGCGAATCATTCCGTTTTCCGCTGACCTGGTTAAAACAAAATATTGGAAAATCAGTACCGGGCTTAATTCGGGTTTTGTGTTACAAATGGAAAATGAAATATACTTTAATTATGTACCTGGCAGCAGCCACGCCCTGCGGGCTCGCGTGTACAGTTTTCAATTTCGAGGAATTAGAAGAGAGAGATATACTTACTATTTTACTTTTTAGGTAATTGCTAAGTCCGTCTCACAGTCCATCTAATACAGTGAGGTGACCTTAGCCGTGTTAACGTATAAAACTGACTTTAAAAGACTGACTTCCGTATTTATTATAAACAAAAAATACATTTAAGAGGCCGACAACACCTAAAGCGCAGTCACTGTCGGACTACATAGAAAAGAAAGAGAAGCGCGATAACACAAAGCTGGTAATTTATTGCAAAATATGAAGCAATTATCGATTTACAAAAAAGCTATAGATTGTATGAAAAAAATAAAACACTATTATACTTATATGTTGCTTGTAGAATAATCTGACAAAAAAATCAGAATGATTGCATGTATATTAGTATGGTTTTTAATCGTTAAAATATTTTTTTGAAGGTATCTTCGAGATTTTTTTCTATCGTATAAAATTAGTTGTATTATGTTTTCAACACACTATCTACCTAGCATATATCCTTAAGAATATCATATATTTTTCTGATTTTGTTTACTGCAGTGGATCATATACTTTAAGGCATTATAAAACTTATAATAGTTGCGTTTAGGTCATGTAGTCCCCTTAAACCAATTCATAATCTTCATGTGAAGAAGCGTTACTGCATTGTGTTCATATTCATTTTTAGTGATGCATTAAGATACATTTGATGAAAATTTTCTTTGGTTTTCGTTTCAGGGGTCTACTCCCTAAGCACGTAGTCCGTAGGTTCGACCTAAGTTACGGGCATTTCCTACTCCGTATCACTTACGGATACGGCTACGGTACTTACGGTTACGGTATTAGTTCGGGGCGCGAACTAAGAATGAATGACATCACGATTTGACAGCTGGCCACACACCCGATGTTTATTTGACTGTCCGATAAATTGAATTTGGTACTTGTTTTGACGGATCAATTACTTTCGGACGGGCCCGTATCTACGTTGACGGACTTAGAGAGTAGACCCCAGGCTCACAGATCATCATCATCTGCCTAGCCTTTTCCCAACTATGTTGGGGTCGGCTTGTAGTCTTACCGGATACAGCTGAATACCAGTATTTTACATGGAGCGACTGCCTATCTGACCTCCACAACCCAGTTACTGGGTAACACGATACCCCTTGGTAAGACTGGTTGTCAGACTTTCGAGCTTCTGACGACCCGTAACAACTGTCAAAGATCTACAAATGACAGCCGGGACCAACGGCTTAACGTGCTTTCCGAGGCACGGAGGAGTCACAGATCACAGTCACATAATATTTGTTTGACTTTTGTCAAATACGAGTATAAAATATGTCTATTATATACATATAGAAGTCGTAGTCGGTATCTCACAGAAATTAAAATAAGACATTTTTGCAGAACCAAAATACAAATGTATTTACTTTCGTCCGCGTGAAATTTTGGCCCCGACCCACCGCGTCGCATAGCATCGCCCGCCCGCGCTATATCTTAGTTTTCGCTAAGCGTTCTTTCTGACTTTTTTTTCATTTTGCTCCACTCCCAAGGGTCGTAGCGTGATGTTAAATAGCCCTTAACCTTTCTCAAGAATTGGGCAAGAAATCCAAAAAGAATTTTTCAAATCCGAGTGGCACTTCCAGAGATCATTGCGCATCATCTTTCGATTTTACCCGTGTTTTGATTGACTAATTTGAACAAAAACGGTTATTGTGACTTAATTATAACCAAATTACAAGATGATTATTAACATTAACTAAATTAAATTAAAACTAAGTTAAGCCTAAAAAAGGCCCTCGGGGCATTGTACCGAGGATGCTGGCGGCATAGTTAGACATACCTATACCCCGTAAACCGTTTTATGGGTAATGATGAGAACTATAAACACGTAGTACATTATTTCTATGTATCATGTCATCATATGTATATATGTAGCTAAATAGTGACTTTTATAGGAAAAAAAATGATACTGAATGAACCCAAGTTGGGTTACGTTATTGTAACTATCGCAGACTTCTCTAATTGGTAAAATGTTTAAAATCGGTCCAGTAGTTTCGGAGCTTATTCGGTACAAACAAACAAACAAAAAAAATCTTTTCTCTTTATAATTGTAGTACCTATAGATAATGTGTTCAAGCCGTAAGTAGGTCAAGTATTTCAGTCTAGATAATTTATAGAATTAACAGTTTGAACTCCATTCGGTTTTTCTCTACAGTAAGCTAGCTAGTCCCAAGTAAATATCATGCTAATCAAATTTATCTGCACGTAAAGATATTTTTGTAGTTACGGCGCTGACAAGACCCAATTGATCAAAATAGGCTTCTCTTAAGAAAAAAATTTGCCAAATCTGTATAGTTTGCGGTAGCGGAAACAATATATGTTAATTTTGAACATATTTCCCAAAACTTGGTTGTTACCAAAACACGTTTTGGAAAAAAATATCGATACAAACTAATGTTAAACGAACCTCTTACCTTGAGTTCTAATCCAAAATATCTGCATTAAATATCAACATACGAGTTACGTATTTAATTAATAACAAGAGCGTCTTATTTGAATACAGAACTTGGTTGTTTTTTATTTTCGATTACTCAACTCAATTTTGAGTAAATAGAGAATTGCTTCATATTTTGCAATAAATTACAAGCGTTCTGTCATCGCGCTTCTCTTTCTTTTCTATGCAATCTGACAGTGACCGCGGTTTAGGTGTTGTCAGAGTCTTAAGGCTAATAAAATTAATCTCAACATATAGGTACTATTAAATATTTTATTTTAATATTGTTATGGTGAAATTACGTGGTTAGCTATAAAATCTGGTTCTACGAATCAAAAGATACATTAATGCTATGAGTAATTACGTAGTTATTACTTTATTTAGTTATTCCACTGCTGCGGCGTACCTAATACTCCATGAGAGCGAGTTGGTGAATGTCACATGTTCTTGTAAGAGGCCGTATACGTAATTTTGCCGACTTCGCTGATTTTACAGTTAAAATACTGTAATGCTATAAGTTTTAATGCACAACATGAAAGATCATTCCAATTATGAACTAATGACTGGGCTACTTTTTTTGATTATTATTTAATTTTGATTAATCGACCTCAAACCGGCAACTGTTTTGTGAATTTTTGCTGTAAGTTGTTTCGATTAGCGCATATACGTATTTAGGAATCGTTTTGACGTTTAAACGGTTTAAGTAAATGAAAAATTACAATGTATTGTTGTGGACGTCGCAGTCGTCTATACAATGCATGAAAAAAAGACATTGCAATAAGATTCGCCGGAATCGTATTACCGTTATAACCTTACGTCATTCAAATTGTTACTTATAAGCCGCAAAACGGAATGCACACGATACTAATATTGGCATAAGTAAGACAAAGTCACAATATACATAGAAGTTCAGAAGGTTAATAATAACTTACGTGCATTGTGCAAGTAAGTATTTATTGAAATAAACGAAGATATAAATATGTCTACTTATCAAAAAAATTGCGTCCAACTGTTGGTCGCAAAATGCACGCACACTAGAATAGCACAATGACAGCACAATGGCATGACGCGAGTGTAAGACGTAGCTTTTTTTTTTGGATGGGAAATCATCAAATAACTTCTCCCGCTCTGGGCGGAGCGGGAGGGTGTGTCAGACTCTTACTGACTAAAACCCACCCGTATTCCATCCTGTTGCCTGTGTTGCCAGGGGCCTCGGTGACCCATTAGTACCTTCCCGCGAGCCCGGCAGGCATCGGCCCTAGTGGACGCCTACCTTTGTGCTGACGACATCTCTTTGAGGCGCATGTGGAATACAACGCGCCGTCGACCCGGGCCTGGTCCTTACCGGACGGTGAGCTACCCATTGCTCACCGTCCGCAAGCCCGCACCTACGGTGACCGGAAATCCGCCCGGGATTCCCGACGCCCAGGGCGTCTCCTGCGGCGGCTAGGGGCGAGAGGGCGCGAAATTTGCCTTTCCCTCAACCGTCGTAAGACATAGCTGCCACGCAAACTAGCTTATCAAAGTTGGCATGTTTTGGTTATTTTGCAACGATACACTGTATAGACATACGAATAATCAAAGGAAATACAGTTCAATCAAGGTTATTCGTTTCTTTAAAGATTGACATAAGCTTTTCGGTAGCAGTCAGTCCCTTACATTTTTGACTTTTCCATTATCCTTATCGCCGACAGAATCTCACTTTGTCTAACCCCGCAAATCATTTGAGCCGCCTGTTTTTGATGCTGACTGTACCTTAAAATAATGGAATTATAACATAAACGGCTATTTAAGGATGTTGAACACTTTTCCATTTCGCCTGTGCGGTAGACTCCTAAGTTTTATACCTGTGGTCTGCCCGTGCCGTATCTGATGAAATTGTGAACAAATGGATCAGAAAACATACCTGCGGATCGCAATTTCTACTGCCACTTAAAGTCGAGTGCGTTAATTTGATTATTTGAATACTTAAATCCGAAATTCGATCAATTATTATCAATTATAATTTAATCACATGTACAGTTGAAACCTTCTAAATACAGATGGATGTGTTACTAATTCCCTTAATTAAATTTTAATTTAATTTAGTTAACGTTGATAATCATCTTGTAATTTGGTTATGTAAATAAAGTTGTATTCCCTTAAGAGGGCCCTTACCGGTCCGTCTATCGTCAACGCGAGCACGTTCGAAAAGGTTGTTATTTCATCCAGCGCAAGTGAGAACTACTTACAAGCAAGTGAGAACGCGATAACATTGAACGAAAAATAGTGTACGGAAATTTCATAAAACTTTTTCCAGGGAATACGTGTTTTTGAGTAAGCCTTACAAGTTTGTGAAATAAATGTTTGTCATATGGAATCTCCATTAAGGCCCCCGCAGACAGGCGTGACGCGACAGCGCGATGTGACACTAGTTCAATTTCTATAAAAACTTCATGAATTTGTTTATGCAAATTTTTATTTTTGCATAAGTTTATAAAATTAAAAGAAATATGTATTACACCGCCATAATCACGTACGAGCGTTTGTATGAAAAGTATGACCGGGTTTGTGTGATTGCGTAAGAATTATATTTTAGTGGGTATTCTGTCCTTTTCTACGACGTCGTGCCGTATTGCAGTGTCTTTGACTAGTATCAGGTAGAATATAGGTATAACTAAGCTAGACGGCCGAGCTTAGCCAGTACCGGCTTGAGTCTCCGAGATAAAATCTCGCTCAATCGATTTTCCGTGCTGGTAATACTCGACGGGGAAAAAAGAAAACGGGCTGTCGCTGCTTATTAAAGCTAACCATGAAGTTTAATAAAGGAAAATGTACTGCGAAAGGTACCTTACCATTTTCTTAACACGCTTTATGAACTTCACTTGTAACTAACAAATAATGTAATCAAATCTTAGAAGTAAATTTTAACCGACTTCTAATCGTCGTATCGAAATGAAACTTTGTACGTATATGTAGTTCGGATGACAATACTATAATTTGGTATCTTGGAGCTGATCTAATGATGGAGCCAGGAGGTGGATAGTGGAACTCTTCAGTGGCTACTAGTAAACCCCTCGAGTTTGGGCTCATATGATTCGTTTTGAACAAACCATTAGATTGGGCTTGGTGATTGATTAAATTGACTTACAATATCAATACCCAGGGCCATAGCTAGGGGCTGTCCAGACGGGCAAATTGCAGACCCTCAGCCTGCCCCCATTTCTGTATGAATGGCAAAAACAAAACCAAACCTATCCGAGGTGGTGCAATAATATAATTTTTCTTCTAAAAAAAGTGGTGCTATTTTTAATTTTACGTACTTTTAATGAATTTAAACAAAGTTTTCCACACTTTTTGGATTAGTCATTGGATGCAAAAGAACTGACAAGCTTAGGTACTAATAACTACCTAGGGTACCTATCATCCACCACATATTGTTTAAAAAATATATGCATATTTTTCGTGTACTCTACAATGAAGTTAAAATATTGGCAAGGGTAAAATGCATAGGTACATATAACGTAACTAATAATATATAATCTTCTAATACATAAAAATCTCGTGTCACGGTGTTCGTGGTCGCACTCCTCCGAAACGGCTCGACCGAATTTTATGATTTTTTTATGTATATTTGTTAGGTATGAGAAAAGGTCGTAAAGTATATTTTATCCCGATATTCCCACGGGATCTAGACTTACGCGGGTGAAACCGCGGAGCACAGCTAGTTATTTTATATTTTTTTGTGCCTGACAAAGGCTTGTTTTTAAAACAACATAATTATTTTTTATAACATAACATCACGGTTGTATTCTTTAAACGGGTAATCAGAGGTGCAACCGTTATATGACGTCTCTTATTGAGGAAAGTTGTGAGGAAAATTCACATTATTTATAACATAGGGTAAAAACAGAAAGGAGGAAAATGCTACCATTATCCTATGCCTAATTATGTAGGTAAGGAAAAAAATTGCAACGGAATTTTTTAGTAAGTAGGTAAACCTTTTAAAAAACTGTTTTCCTTATTTACGCAAAATTGCTTCTAAATGCTTCGCCTGACAAAATCGTGGTAGCTAAAATGATGTATCAAATTTTGATACATCATTTTAGCACCACATCCGTTACCACAAATTGTCAAATATTCTCATTCGATTTTGAACTTCACTTTGAACATTTTAAGGTTTAAAATCATTTGGAGGACAGTTTGTGGTAACTTGATGTGCTGGCGACTGTACCAAGTGCTACTACAGGGTCAAATTAATTAGGTAGCAAAACTCCACAGATGTGATGGGTATCAATATCTGTGCATGATATAATAATAATGAAATAAAATTGATGATTTTTCGTGGGGTCACACCCACTTAGTGTAGTCACTTGAAATATGTGTTTAAAAAATCAGGTTTTTCTTGTGTACATTTCACACACGATATTCTTTACTCTAAAACGAAAGAAAACTGTTTTTTTTTTTTTAATCATACTTCAAGTTACAACACTACCCGCGGTCGTTGTCGCGGGAAGGTACTTATGGGTCACCGAGGCCCCCGCAACACAGGCAACAGGAAGGAATACGGGTAGGTTTTAGTCAGTAAGAGTCTGACACACCATCCCGCTCCGCCCAGAGCGGGAAAAGTTATTAGATGATTTCCCACCAAAAAAAAAAACCCGCAGTCGTTGACCCCTAAAAAAGATTTTGAAATCGTTTTTTAGGGTTCCCTAGCAAATGGGTAAAAGGGGACCCTATTACTAAGACTCCGCTGTCCGTCTGTCTGTCTGTCTGTCCGTCTGTAACCAGGCTGTATCTCATGAACCGTGATAGTTAGACAGTTAAAATTTTCACTGATGATGTATTTCTGTTGCCGCTATAACAACAAATACTAAAATACAGAATAAAATAAATATTTAAGGGGGCTTCCATACAAAAGACATGTTTTTTTTTGCCATTTTTATAGATAATTGTACGGAACCCTTCGTGCGCGAGTCCGACTCGCACTTGGCCGGTTTTTATTTTTAGATATCGATACCCATCACGGCTGCAGAATTGCTAACTAATTTAGTTTGATCCTATATTAATATCGACATTAAATCTCAAAAATCCCTATTCAAAAGCGACTTGCTCTAAAGCATCGTAACGACGTGGTTATATCGATTACTCAAACATCTACAACACAAGGAACTCATATGTCATCGAAATTGTATTGGAACTGTAGTTAATGGCCTGGAACCATAACACACTGTGTTATACGTCACTATTTGTGCTTATTATTATAATAATTTAAGGCCGAGATCTATAAACGTTACTTAGCACGTACTTTGTCTAAGTATAATTCCTGCCACAGTCACTGTCAAACTACAAGGGCAAGATAGAGATGGGAACATGTCTAAGTCAAAGCCCAATAAGCTAAGTAAATTTTATAGATCTCTGCCTTTTTTTGGGTGAGAAATCATCAAATAACTTCTCCCGCTCTGGGCGGAGCAGTTCTAGGCCTAACACTCTGTTTCTCAAAGACTAGTAAAAAATTTGGTGACAGACTGTCAAACTGACAAACAAACATCAAACATGTCAAGTTTCTGATTGGCTGTTGTTCTTTAAGTCAGCCAATCACAGCCTGCCATTAACCTGAGTTTCACAATCTGTCAGAAAAGCTATAATTGGCCTTTCCGAGTCAAAATATATTATATATCTACCCATTGTCAAATAAGTCCTATATTATAACTTCTGGACTGACCACAGACATGACTTCCAATATGCGCCACAATGCCAATGTTCTCTTTTTCAACTAAACGACCTATTATATAAACTAACGTGAAGTTAGCTTAAAGTGAGCTGTCAATAATGTCAATCTGTAGCACCAGGTGTAATGACAGCTCTCTTCACACTTCATCACACACATACACACATTTAGACACTTCATCTGAGTTTTCACGGTGAGATTTTGACAGTACAGCAGGCTTAGCATGACACTCTCTATTTCTTCGAAGAATAGACACGGCTTTTTCTATACAAAGTGACATTTCGTTTCTCAGTTTTTGACATCTCACCGTAGAAATCCTTCTACAATCTGTCATCTTGTTTTTCGTTTCTAACGATCTTTGTCTAGGTCCTTTTTTATGTAGAAGGATTTCTACGGTGGGATGTCAAAAAAGGAGAAACGAAATGTCACTTTGTATGGAAAGAGCCGTGTCTATTCTTCGAAGAAATAGAGAGTGTCATGCTAAGCCTGTAGGGGGGCAACCATCACCTCATATAGCAGTATTATTTCAATATTACTTCAGCGTAAGAAACAGATGGAGCTATAAGTCCTGTACAGCTCCATCACTTTCCCACTGTGAAGTAATGTTATAATAATACTGCTCTAAGAGGTTGGCCTCCTGATCGGCAAATTGTTTCTACTCTGTGTCCTAAGGTCGTCCAAAGGATTGCAAAATACGGTAAGATAGTTATGTTTTCAATAGAAGGTATAATAATTATTATGAGATAGTGTAAAAGGTATCCCCTTTACTCTCATAACACATAATGTTTGCATTGTGGAATACATAATTATATGTTTTCATGCCATACTAAGTCAAGTAACAGTGTGAAATAATAACATTGTCACAGTGTCACCTGTTAAATAGAAAAAAATGAATACTGAAGGTGAATTATATTTAACATTCAAGTATTACGTAAGCACCACCGGGGGAAGGGGTGACATTTTGATGACATAAGGGACAGGGGGCCTGGATGGTGATTACATAATAAGCCTATAATGGTCCCACTGCTGGGACCCACGCCTCCTCTCTGTGAGAGGGAGTAGGCCGTAATCCACCCCATGGGCCCAGTGCGGGTTGGTAGACGTCGCTGTCTTCGAATTTTTGGTTCTAGGACATGCCGGTTTCCTCACGATGTTTTCCTTCCCTGTTTTGAGAGCAGTGGTGATGTAATAATTTGCACAAAGTAAAGCGCCTGTCTGGGTTCGAACCTACGACATACAACTCGTAAGTCGCGGCCGTTACCACTGGGCCACCGCTGCCCCATGGATGCTGGATGGTGATTACGTCAGCAATATTATTTTATTTACTTCTTCTGATTTTCTGGAAATGTTGTAGATTGATTCTGATTTGAATAATGTCGTAACCCTACTTATCTATGCTCGAAAGCAAAAAGCATTTTCAGGAAGGGTTCAAAATTACTAAAATTCTGATTACTTGAATGGCCCCATAATAATGGTGAATCCAATGTCATTTTACCAGTGAATGAGTTTGACGTCAATACCATTGTCAGTAAAGACCGTGAAATTATGGTAAAATTGCAGCTGCACTTATTTATACATTCTTCTTAGACATAATAAATAAAATATACATAAACGGTGACTTATGGATAGCTGTAAATAAGTGGTATGAATTGAGGACGAAACGATGGTGACACTGTTCATCAGTGTGAAAGATGACATGAACAAAAAAAATGAATAGTGTTTATTCACTGAAATACTTTTACAAGACATTTAAGTACTTACCTCCGCCAAACTGCAAAGCAGTTTGTTGGCAGACGTAGTTCCATTTTTAGGGTTCCGTAGTAAAGAAAGAACCCTTATAGTTTCGCCATGTCCGTCTGTCTGTCTGTCCCCACTGTAGCTCAGAGACGCTTAGTACTAGAAAGCTGTAATTTGGCATACAACAAAACATTAAAAAAAAAGTTTTTAGGGTACTAACCAAGTTCTGAGAAATATGTTCAAAATTAACATATATTTTTTCCGCTACCACAAACTACACAGGTTTGGCAATGTTTTTCTTAAGAAAAGCCCACTTTGGTCATTTGCCTCTTGTCAGCGCCATAATTGCCAAGTAAAATTCCATGGGTGGAAAATTCATGAGACTTAGTCAAAACGAAAACTTATCTTGTTGTGATCAAGACCAACTAGTTACAAGCCAATTGTTAATTCTAATATAGTACAGTTACCAAACAAGCCAGACTGTTAAACGTAATTTTGCAGTTCGAAAAATGATTTGAATCGGACTATTATACGCTGTATCTAATTGGCCAATTAGAGGCAATACGTCATCGTTAATTTGTACATCCCATTAAGTAGCGGAAGGTGATAATTTTATACCTGAATTCAGAAGGACAAAGTTTCACCTGTTATTGCTGCCGATTCCCTTGTTCACAAACTCAACTATATATAAGTTCAGTTTTTTTAACCATATTTTCTTTCTATTTCATTAAGAAAAGGACAGAAGATAAATTTTAGTTTAGTCCTGTCAAATTAATCAGAGTGTGTACTACTATGAACGCTAAACAACAAATTATTAAAAATAAAGTAAAAAGTTTAATATTATGGGGGATAAAAGAAACGTCGTTTCTGGCGTTTTTTTTTTGCTTTTTATTTTTACTAAGGTATTAAAAAAAACTGGCCAAGTGCGTGTCGGACCACGCACAATAAAGGGTTCCGTAGTTGGGAAGTTGGGATGAATTTATCCCAAAAACCAACTTAACATTGTAATGTTCTCCCATAAATGGATTTACGCCACGGTCAATTCTCCAACTGCAAATTTAAGTTGGTCGACTATTACTCGTTAACTTGTAAATCCTACTTACCTCTGATAGTTTTCCTTTTAATTTCATTATATGTACTACTGCTATGATTTTTTTCTCGTCTCCATAAACAACCACTTAACTGGCAGCCCCCCCCCCCCCCCCCTGTCAGCTTAGCTAGCGGGGGACGACACTTAACTCTAACTAAAATTAGCACTATACACTATATTAAGCAACCGGATCCTTGAATCGAAAAGTGGTGTCCACAGACCCACACCATTTTTAAACGGCCTATCCAACGATACCCCACACCATGGGATAGACGAGAAAATAAATATCATAACCACATTACGTGCATGGGAGGTACCCTATCTTTTTTTTTTTCTTAAGATTTTATTTTATCACGTAGTCGGCGTGATTAACATACATAAGCCAAATTACAGATTTCTAGTACGAAGCGTCTCTGAGCTATAGTGGGGACAGACAGACAGACAGACGGACATGGGGAAACTATAAGGGTTCCTTGTTTACTACGGAACCCCAAAATGTAGTCGAGTTGTTGTTAAATATTGTACGGTGGTACGGAACCAACCCTTCGTGTGCGAGTCTACTCGGACTTGGTCGCTTAAGACGCTGACAACACCTAAACCGCGGTCACTGTCAGATTGCATAGAAAAGAAAGAGAAGCGCGATGACAGAACGCTTGTAGTTTATTGCAAAATATGAAACAATAATCTATTTACTCAAAATTGAGTTGAGTAATCGAAAATAAAAAACAACCAAGTTCTGCATTCAAATAAGACGCTCTTGTTATTAATTAAATACGTTACGTATGTTGATATTTAATGCATATATTTTGGATTAGAACTCAAGGTAAGAGGTTAGTTTAACATTATTTTGTATCGATATTTTTTTTCAAAACGTGTTTTGGTAACAACCAAGTTCTGGGAAATATGGTCAAAATTAACATATATTTTTTCCGCTACCACAAACTATACAGACTTAGGTCATTATCAATTGGGTCTTGTCAGCGCCTTAATTTTTTATTATCTAAGCTTTTGCCCCCGGCTTCGCCCACGTAGAGGTCGGAAATTCTCCCACGGGCACGTATTACCGGGACAAAAAATATCCTCTGTCCTAATCCATGTTACGGTCTACAAGTGTCGTCGTGCCTTACTGCCGTCAAGGCGTGAATTTTTATTAATTCATTTTCGTATTTATAATTTTATTGTACAGTACGGATCTCACACTTGGATGAGTACTCAGTAGCAGTAAAAAATCTTACGTCATGCACTACAACATCCATCCAAGGACCATTTAAAGATAAGTAATTACAAATATTTACTACTTATAGCAATAAACCTGCAATGTTCATTGCCATAAGCCAAGAGTAAATTGCCGAGAATCCTCCTGTTGAGAATACGACCATGTAGGGAACATAGTCGAATCCTCAACAGGAGGATTTCTACTCTTAACTGGATTTTCAACGCTTTGCTTAGAGCCAAGAGTTGATAATGCAATAGTGTTTTTGCGACGCGCTAAGTTGCGCTCTGTTGGATTCTCAACGCTCAGCTCAACACCGAGATATGAAAATCCAGTGCGTGATAAAATTCCGCCGCGATATTTTTACGTCTGTGCGATCGTGCGTACACGTTAAAAACATTAGAAAATAAGTTAATGTGATGTGCAAATGATGACACTTAAGTGTGTCTAACATTTTTTTTATTTTTTATGTTACTATGAGTGTTTTTAGGGTTCCGTACTCAAAGAGTAAAACGGGACGCTATTACTAATACTCCGCTGTCCGTTTGTCTATCGGCTGTATCTCATGAACCGTGATAGTTAGACAGTTGAAATTGTCACAGATGATGTATTTCTGTTGCCGCTATAAAAACAAATAGGTACTAAAAAATAGAATAAAATAAATATTTAAGGGGCTCCCATTTTATAGATAATGGTACGAAACCCTTCGTGCGCGATTTCGACTCGCACGTGGCCGGTTTTTTAGTTTAATATTTGATCTCCTGTGCGAGTCTTAATAAATACTTTTTCTTTCTTTCTTTCTTTTTTTTATAAAAAGCCTTTTTTTTAATAAGTCACTTAAAAATCTAGGTGTCCCGTGTCTGTATCTCTTTGATGCACACTGACGTCATGTTTATTTATTTTCTGTTTATATTTATATCAAAATCAGGGAGGGGAGGGGCTTATGGCCTAGTAATAACAGCCGCACGGATCGATCGATCAGGTTAAGCTACGCTTGCCGCGGTCGGTCCGTGGATGGGTGACCATCTTTACATAGCAAGACCCCTCCGTGCCTCGAAAAGCACGTTAAGCCGTTAGTCCCGGCTGTCATTTGTAGATCTTTGACAGTCGTTACGGGTCGTCAGAAGCCCGAAAGTCTGACAACCAGTCTTACCAAGGGGTATCGTATAATGTACTCTGTGGGGTATCGTGTTACCCAGTAAATAGGTTGTAGAGGTCAGATAGGTAGTCGCTCCATGTAAAATACTGGTATTCAGCTGCATCCGGGTAGACTGTAAGCTGACCCCAAAAAAAGGGGAAAAGGCTGGGAAAAGGCTAGGCAGATGATGACTTATATCAAAATCAAACCCAAAAAATCATTCACTATCAAAATGCATTCATTTTCCGTCGCAGATTGCCGCATTTTTCTCGGGCTTGATCTAGCGGTGGCTACGTCACTACTGTCAAGCTGTCTTTCCCATCACTATCGGATCTACCGTAACCCAGAAAGGGTATCGGAATGTCTATATCATAGTTCAACCGTCGGAATGGATCGGTTTTGCGAACCTATTTGGTCTGCTGTGCAGTTCGTATTGGTATCACGTAGTGTAAAGGGGTCTTTACTAGCTGGACTTGTATGACAACCTCATTAGTTTTGCAATAAGTTTATTTTATAGAATATGGATAAAAATATATTTATAACTTAAATTAATAATATTGATTTGTAAAAAAACAAATATATCTAATTAATTAATGAAAATAACTAAAACTATACACAAACTAAAATAGGGCGTCGAAAAATTCATCCACATCGCTGTAGACTGGTAATAAGTACACGGAAAGAAAGTATGTCTTAAATTAAGACAATATCCTTTTGGTCAAGACAAATATTGATTCTTAAATGGGGAAAACAATATATTCTTGAATGAAGTAAAATTTTGTCTTAGTTTTGTTGTCTTCTTCGAAGACATTATATGTACTTATATGAAGAATTAGTAAGTTTAATTTTAAGAATATTATTTCTCTCTTACAATATTTTCTTCAATTAAGATTATTATAGTCTTGAATCAAAAATATTTGCTTAAGTCAAGAATAAAAACCAAGTATTTATTATTCTTAATTTGAGTAAACATGTTTTCTTGGACTGAGTACATTTACTACGTTAAGAAAATATTTACTTGGATTGAAACAATTTTTCTGAGAATATTGATATTCTTCGCTGAAGAGATCCTTTTTCCGTGTAGATTAAATTTCTATATACGAAAACTACGAGGTCGACCCTCGTAGTTTTCGTATCATCCTAAGATGGAATGTCACTTATTCCAAGTGACATTCCATCTTAGAGTGATACCAAAATGATTTCGTCTACGACAGTTACATAATTTCAACCTTAGTGAATTGTCAATTAACAAAGAACATAACAATATAACATAATATCACGCCTGAATTCCCCGAAGGGTTAGGCAGAGGCCCACCTGACTGACCGACCCCTTGACAACAAAAGTGCCTGTATTTTGGTTTTATTTGAAATAAATGCTTTGAGTTTTAGTTTGACTTTTATTTATTTAATAATTAAATTATTTGTAAAGGTATTCTTAAATAAAATAAAATGCTTGCAATCAATAAACTTGTGTATATAGGTACGTACCTACATCGACATTTCGACAGTAATGTTTAAGTCCCATGGGCACAGATCCAGACTCCGGGCTGCTACTGAGAAATTCCAGATGGAAAAACCCAATAACACTTTCCTTGACCCAGAAATCAAACCTAATGGGAATTGTTGACAAAAATGTTGAAGCATTACGAGGTCGACTACACATTCGCAGTTAAAGAACAATGCCCACTTCCCATACATTTAAAAACCTGATAATGAAAGTTAATGTATAGTTATGAGGTATAGTAGAAAGAATACCTATAAGTTTAGACAATAATGTCTTACTTATAGTCATTTTTACGATTTAAACGCTACGAAAACCACAAAATATTAATATTACTTTTTACTCTTTTTAGTGTAGGATTTGCGGTAACCAAATAGATAATACAGAAATAAATGTGCTGGAACTAATTATTAAAGCTCGAAGTTTAGTCTAAAATAAGAACACTTACCTATCTAGCTATGATAAAACGTCTTTTTTACTTTATGAATTCCTTGAAACCAACACATAAGTTATAACCAAACAGTTATTAACTACATTTTTCGTAAAAAACGATAGTTGAGATAGTTTATATACTTAAAGAAAGTCTAACTTAGTTCTTGTATTGTCAAAAGTGATCACTTATCTACTCAACACATTTTAAGTGCCGCGGTACATACTTACATACATAGGTACCTACCTGATGAACAAAACGGCAAAAACAAATAAAACACTATGTTAAAGTGAAATGGTTTATTAATTATCATCATTTTCATCTAAATCTCTTATAACTACGTCATCTAGAAATTCTGCTGGAGCAGAGATATTTCCTTGATACCTAGCCCATCCAAGGTATGCACACTAATGCCATGACGTGAGCGCAATATCCTATGGTCCATCGACCGACCAAACAATCGCAGAACTGACAAATGTCAAAAAAAAATCGTTTCACTCGTGCGAACAAAAATACATACTGCATGATTAATTTATTTAATTATTTTGTTGTTTTTAATTAATCTTTATTATACACACACGAATAAAAATGATTAAATAAAGTGTAAAATAATGTATAAAACTCAGAAATAGAGTTGAAAAAAGTCAAGTAGCAGTGTGTAAAATGGAACGTCGTAAAAAATGGGTAGTTGAGATGCGTTCAAAACATGGTAAAAGTTTACCCTTGACGTAGTAGAGTAAGCATGAAGAAACATTAAAAAAATTTTTTTTCTTGCGTTTCTTTTAGCATTGTGATAAGCGTAATTAATATACAATTAAATTAGCTGAGTTTTAAGATTTATTTCATTTCTATACATAGTCAGGTGAAAAATGGTCATTCTTCTTTGTATCGTTTGTCGAATAAGTATTTCAAAACGATTGTAATATGTCTTCTTTTGAATGCAAAACTCAATGTTTCAGAATCTGAATTTGAAAGACTTGATTTGACTTCAAACTGACTGATTTGATTTGACTTTATTTGAAATTCGTAAATTACGAATTTTCGTAATTTACGAATTTCAAATAAAGACTTACCCATATACCTAAAGGCGATGAAATAAAATAATGGAAACAGCTAAATCTATTAGAAAATATTAAAAAAGCTTTAGCATAATCAGCCTATAATGTTCCCACTGCTGGGACACAGGCCTCCTCTCGTCTAGAGGGATTAGGCCGTAATCTACCACGCGGGCCCAGTACGGGTTGATAGATGTCACATGTCTTCGATTTTTTGGTTCTAGGACATTCTGGTTTTCGGATAAAGGAAAAAGTCAAGGATAATATTACAGTCTTGTATTTGCACAAGAAACGTAGACCTTAAAAATCTACAAAGTACGAAAACGAGTTTCTCTAAAGTCGAAACAGATAGAAAACATTGAATCACGTCCTCAATAAGGTGAAATGAAAAGGAACAGTAACCTGCTTATCTTGCAGAGCCGTAGACTAAGGAAATGACATCCACCAGTGTACGTAAATAGGAAATGGACCGCAGACACACTTCCACAAATTGCACGTTGTTTGTATGCTGTGGCTTTAAGCGAGAGAAACGACAAATGCAGTCTGGATGGTACAGGAAATCAAAAACTGTATCTGGAAAAGTTTTTGCCAGTAGCAGTTAAATTGTGATGAGAAGTTAATGTTGTTTGAGTTATCCTTATACATTTTAAACAAAGAAATAAAGAAAAATACGTTTATTTGCGGTAAACATGACGCAAAGAAGGAACACAAATACAAAAAAAAACCGGCCAAGTGCGAGTCGGACTCGCGCACGACGGGATCCGTACCATTATCTATAAAACGCCAAAAAAAATCATGTCTGTTGTATGGAAGGTTGCATATTAGAAAATCAAAACTTTCCTGAGCGAATTTCAAAAGAACAACGTACAAATCAACAAAGTTTAAAATAACGATGGTATTTTGATCAAAAGTTCAGCTGACCAAAGTCTGGAATATCAATGTTTAAATTATTTATTTCACTATTGACCAAATCGTTTAAAGGTCAAAATAGATTACTGGATAAATTATTAATTATCAAATGGATTACAACAAACAAACAAATTTAAGCAAACTTTTTTTATACCAATGCAATGTTTGGAATGATTTTAGTCCGCACATTTTCATTTGGTCAAATTTTTACTTGGCAGAATATTATCAAGGATAATGTCATTTAGGCATTTGGTCATTAATCAAATGATTTATTACAGCAAACAATCTTTAGACAATAAACGTTAGAGAATGTGTTGTGTGAATGAGATGTGCTTGAATTTGTCTGAAACAAATCAAATTTATGGTTACATATGGAACTAGTTAGAGTAGGTTAATTATTTTAAATAATGGTTTGGTTATGTTAGGTTAAAACTGTGACCTACTACGCACGAGCCGAGCGAGCGAAGCGAGCGGTGCCGCGGCAGCGGCCGGCTAGTGCCAGAAACGAATAGATTATATAGAAAAAAATATGTAAAATAGAGATTATTTTTAGCAAGCTATCGAGAACCGAACTAGTTAGGCGAGGTAGAAATTTTATTTTGCGTAAAATAAATAAATGTAAAAATAAATGAATTCCAATTGAAATATTTGACTACATAAAAATGAAATTATGCGGAAAATTGTTTGGGAAGTGATAATTTGGCAATTTCTTTTCGATGAAACAAGAGAGACCCTGTCATTATAAAATTTGATTAGTTATGATTTGGTAGGTACTTATATTTACATCTAGCAAATTTATTCAGTCGTCATTTGTGATTATGTAATATGATTAGTAATGATTTGATATTTTAAAATTACATCTAGCAACTTTTGATCAGTCGTTCATATTTTGATGTCACAAACAGTGAGATTCTAAATTTTTTCTAAATAAAACATTTAGTAATTTAAATTTTGTTATTTCGTTTATTGTTCTTCTGAAATTTGCTCGAGAAAGTTTTGATTTTCTAATATGCAACCGTATGGGAGCCCCCTTAAATTTTTATTTTATTCTGTTTTTTAGTATTTGTTGTTATAGCGGCAACAGAAATACATCATCTGTGAAAATGTCAACTGTCTGACTATCACGGTTCATGAGATACAGCCTGGTGACAGACAGACAGATGGACAGCGGAGTCTTAGTAATAGGGTCCCGTTTTACCCTTGGGTAAGGAACCCTAAAAACGTTGGGGGAAAATATGCGTCACATCCACGCAAAACGGCCATCGCTCAGCTTAATGCTTCGACCCTATGCCAAATACGAATATGAATCATAAAAATGCTTTTTAATTAATGTTGAGTAAGCTGCTAACCAATCTAACCAAAAATCGAGAAGTAGGTAGTCCTCGAGAAACTAATAAAACAATAAAATATTTGAACAGACCGGAAAACACGAAAATAC
Source organism: Atethmia centrago (assembly GCA_905333075.3). NCBI lineage: Eukaryota > Metazoa > Arthropoda > Insecta > Lepidoptera > Noctuidae > Atethmia > Atethmia centrago. The sequence continues at coordinate 10,260,309 of HG995386.1, read as the reverse complement.
ATACAAAGATTACACACACACACACACATTTCGTTTGCTAAATGAGTAGGTACAATCGGCAACATAAGTTGCTCGGCACATCCCTAAACCATGTTCCTGATGAGCAAATAATGAAACTTATTAATCAAACAGATTTGATGACAACATTAGTTTGGGAAATTCTCATTTGTGCTAAGGTCAGCAATTTGATTAACCTGTTAAGCCCCGCGCGACACCGATTCGGAGTCAAACAATAGAAAATCAATTGTGTCTCATTAGCTGTACTTGACCAATTAAAAGTAAAACAAAACCAGCCAAGTGCGTGTTGTACCACACACAATGGGGGTCGGGGCTTGACTCTACCAAAAATTTGCACTTTAAAGCATAATTTTACGCAATTGTATACTACGCAACCTTAAAAAGGTTAGGCATTTTGTTATAATTATTAATAACAGCCGCACGGGTCAATCGATCAGGTTAAGCTACGCTTGCCGCGGTTGGTCCGTGGATGGGTGACCATCTTTACATACCAAGACCCCTCCGTGCCTCGGAAAGCACGTTAAGCCGTTGGTCCGGGCTGTCATTCGTGGATCTTTGACAGTCGTTACGGGTCGTCAGAAGCCTGAAAGTCTGACAACCAGTCTTACCAAGGGGTATCGTGTTACCCAGTAACTGGGTTGTGGAGGTCAGATAGGCAGTCGCTCCATGTAAAATACTGGTATTCAGCTGCATCCAGTTAGGCTGGAAGCCGACCCCAACGTAGTTGGGAAAAGGCTAGGCAGATGATGATGTGCTCAACGACTTGTGTGCTTCGATCAACCTTGTGTGGTCGACTGTACATACTCTGATTAAAATAATGTAGTAAGTATACACAGTACTAAATCTCTTTATCAGTTGATAACATCGCTGTTATCAAGGCAGCTGTTATGTGTCGGTTCGGTCATGTGTGTGTCATTATGAAATCATCATACTTAGATTTAAATTATTTAAATTATCATACCTGTCGGAAACACGCGATTTACTAAACAAATATAGTATTTACATTTGATAATATAATGTATTTTTACGCTTGCATAAACATGAGGACAATAATTTTAAGTGGATAGGTACGACAACCATTGTAGTTGGTTCAGTTGCCAAGCAGAATTGCTCTGTTTCAGGTCGGAAGAGTCATCATTCGTGTAACAACTAAGTTGGCGAATTAAGGCCCTCTTCCTCTGTCGAACTTTGCTGTACCCGACAGGGTCCACAATGATCAAGTATTTTTAAACCAACCACCTTTTTTTGTTTGGGGGGGGGGGGGGGGGAAGTTATCAAATAACTTCTTCCGATCTGGGTGGGTGTGTCAGACTCTTACTGTCTAAAACCCATCCGTGTTCCTTTCGTTGCCTGTGTGTTGCCAGAGGCCACGGTATCCTTTTCGGACTTTCCCGCGACCCCGGCAGACATCAGCCCTAGCGGACCGCGTCAGTTGTGCTGACATCTCTTTGAGGCGCGCGTGGAACACAACGCGCCGCCGACCCGGGCCTGGGACGGCGAGCTACCTATTGCTCACCGTCCGCAAGCCCAAACCAACCAGCTAAGTTTTCATTGTGGAATGCAATAAATATATTGAGAAGATAGATACTAATTGAGTTTACTTCTGTCCAATTTAACACGGGACATTCACAGTTTTTCACATCTCTACTACACTCAATTCTAGTCCTCATTCCTCCATAGATGCCAATAAAAATGAAGGCATAATTAATCCGATCCAACCTGTCCCTTGCTGCCATCCCCCAGCGACGCCCTAAGCTGAGGTCCAGGGCAACCCACACGGGTTGCCCTTAGTGTGCAGTAGCTTAGTTTATAAGTTTTATGCCCGGGCTGGAGGACTTAATTTATTGAGGCACCCACTGGAAAGTCCGGTTAAGCAACCGGCAACGTCCTAGGTTGACCTGCGAGATACCATTTCTCAAAAACTCAAACAAACGTGACTTTTTACCTATATTTTGAAGATCAATCAATCAACTCAGCCTATAACAGTCCACTGCTGTACATAGGCGTATCCCAGGCTGCGCCACAGCACCCTGTCCTCCGCCTTCCGCATCCAGTCTGTCCCAGCCACCATTTTAAGGTCGTCGGTCCATCTAGCTGGGGGGCGTCCCACACTACGCTTGCCGATACGCGTTCTATACTCCAGGACTCGTCTGCTCCACCGGCCATCGGTCCTTCGACACACATGGCCAGCCCACTTGCATTTCAGATTGCTAACTCCGCAGGCTATGTCGGTAACTCCGGTTTAGAAGATAGCACATCAGCAAAGATAAAGTGTCCGAAGACTGAGGAAGGTACATATAAACAGATCATAAAACATGTATTTTTTTATTGAAGCCACTTTAGTTCTTGCACTGATTTTTCCATTGAACGAGACTAATACCTAACAGGAAAAATAATATAACTTTAGTTTCTTTTAGGCATTATTTACTCTACAATTTTCCGAAGCAGGGGAAAGTCGAGCATCAGAATCTTATTCTAACTTGTTAGCTAAAGTTTACAAGATTAGTTCGGAGAATTCAATTTTGATATTGACTGGTGCTGGCAGTAAGCTTACAAATTACGTTACTCGACGGTACGAACAAGTCTACAGCGTTTGCTATAGGTAGGTATTATTAGGTATATATCTAGTAGGTACTTTGTACACCACAAAAATACATAACAAAAATAACATCCCCATGAAAACTTATCGCTCAACGCGCCTAAAGAAGTTTTGACTTCAATAAAATAATTTTTAAGTATAATATTTAGAAGAAAATTGGCACACGGGAAGACCATGATCATGGATTAGGATATACATGGGATACTTTTTATCCCGATATTCAATATCCGACATCTGTCTAAAACACAATTTAAACAATGCAGAAATTAAACTTTTCACGTGGTTAATTTAACTTCACTAACTGCTACTAGAGCATGTCGGCGCGGGCATGTCGGTGACGCGAACCCGTAAGTTTTTCCTCTACCAGAAATCGCTCATCGCGCCCAAAGAAGTTTTAATTTCAAAAATAAATTTAAAAATCGAATAAAATTAATTGTAGTCCCTAACGGCACTTGTCCACACTATAGTAAATAATAATATTATATATGTATACAAGGTGTCGTTTTGCATCCTCGTCAAATTCAAGGAGGTAACTATGCTAATGATTCTCGACACGAATCAATAATAAAATAAGTAGGTCTTTTTTTTTCTAATTTTTGGAAATCGGCATATGTATCACACGGGCCGTGTGATACCGCACTGTAACTGCCCTTTTACACACACGCTACCGCATACGCAACGGAGTGATTCTGTTCTGTGAAAGTGTTTTCAAAAATATTGTCAAACTTAAATAACTAATAAAACAAGTATGTATTCATTATTGAGCAGGTATCGTCATTGTATTTGATTATAATTATATGTCTTTCATAGCAGCCTCCTGAAATTTGCCAAGGATGCAAAACGACACCTTGTATATATTATAAAGAGGTAAAGTTTGTATGTTTGAATGTAAAACGTAATCTCTAGAAGTACTGATCCGATTTCGAAAATTCTTTCACTAGCAGAAAGGTACATTATTGCCAAGGTAAGTTTTATAATACAGTTGACTACATGGGCGAAGTCGCGGGCAGAAGCTATTTAAAATATTTCAATAATTCGCTTGGTAGGTACCTAGGTACCTACTGTATGCGTTTTATTTGTTTTTAAAACTGATGTAGGTTAATTTTGTCAAAACACATATTACATGTATCCATCCTTCTATGGTCTTGAGAAAAATATTTACGTGGTTAAGTTGACTATCAGTGCTTTAAGTATGTCATTGTTTTTGATAATTCTATTGTGCATACAAAACCATAAATTAATAGACAGTCTCTCGTATAGAACCGGATAGAAGTACCTATTTACCCTGCGGACAAACCATAGCTCACATTCCTCTATGTAGGGTAAGAATTTAATTAATAGACAACCACTAGAGCAAAGAGCTCACATAGACTAGAACCGAGACCACGACCACAGAGTCTTGCAAACACTTCTCTTACCATGTACAATACTAAAAACTATTGCTCTACCAAAGGATTGTGAACTCTGTTGCAGAATAATTAAAGTCAAAACTTCATTGAGAGTGAATAAATCAGAGCCTTTAAATTTGTACGTACAAAAGAACTTTCCACATTTTCAGAGGAAACAATGTTTCAGCTTCGAAGCGGTAACTCGTGATGCCCCTGAGATTCCTTTAACTTGATTGCACTTAGCTTGCCTTTGCTATGGTTTATTGTAGCCTGTGTAATCGAATGCTTGTATCGAGATTACCTTAACTCACACACTGACCTATCACTTTATTTTTTTAGGAAAACGTTTAAACGCTTTTACAATGTTTGTAAATATGTGAGCACCATGTATCTATCGCATAATTAATTTATCTGTCATTGCTTCATTTTTAATTATTTTTACCTATTATGGTATAATTGTATTCTAGGTGCATCGTCTACAAAAGAGTAACGATGGAGTTTCTTGCCCATTCTTCCCCATACGAAACTGTCTTTTGGAAGGGGCGACTAGAACCAATTAAATTTTTTTTTGGCGTTAATAAGTGCCTTTTTTTCTCTTAAACTATATATGTGATTAATTACAAGATGACCAAACTTTCATAAGAACTGTTTGGGGCCCACCTATTTCCTTGGGCTTTTACTGGAACTGTGCCAGATTGTTAAAAAGTGCCTTTTATCTGCTTATTTGAAATAAATAGCTTTGACGTTCACTTTGAGTTATATTTTTAATTCCTAGGCACTTTCAAATAAAAAGTACTAATTTGCAGTACAAAGTTTTTTCTCATGTTAATATTTAATTAATGCCTGGCAGCATGAGGTCCTGGGTTCAATTCCCGTGTCGGGCAAACTGTTATTAGATTTTCCATCTGGAATTTTTCAGTAGCAGCCTGGAGTCTTGATTTGTGTCCGGCTGACAATAGGCTCGCCCAATATTACATGGGACTTAAACATAACTGGCGAAATGTGGGTGTACTATAAGTGCACCTCTGCCTAACCCTTCCGGGAATAGAGGCGTTATGTAAAGTAAATTTCCCACCCAAATAAAAGGGATCTAAATATTGTCAAGTTTTTCATTGGCTGACTGTACTTAAAAAAGGGATATAAGTATTGTCAAGTTTTTCATTGGCTGACTGTACTTAAAAAAGGGATCTAAGTATTGTCAAGTTTTTCATTGGCTGACTGTACTTAAAAAAGGGATCTAAGTATTGTCAAGTTTTTCATTGGCTGACTGTACTTAAAAAAGGGATCTAAGTATTGTCAAGTTTTTCATTGGCTGACTGTACTTAAAAAAGGGATCTAAGTATAGTCAAGTTTTTCATTGGCTGACTGTACTTAAAAAAGGGATCTAAGTATTGTCAAGTTTTTCATTGGCTGACTGTACTTAAAAAGGGATCTAAGTATTGTCAAGTTTTTCAATCCCCTCCCTTTTTTTCCCTTTTTTTTTGGGTGGGAAATTACCATATAACTTCTCCCGCTCTGGACAAAGCGGGAAGGTGTGTCAGACTCTGTCAGACTCTTACGAACTAAAACCCACCCTTGTTCCTCCCGTTGCCTGTGTTGCCAGGGCCTCGGTAACCCTTTCGAACTTTCCCGCGACCCCGGCAGTATCCGGCCCTAGTGGACCCCTACACTTGTGCTGACGACATCTCTTTGAGACGCGCGTGCCTGGTCTTTACCGGACGGTGAGCTACCCATTGCTCACCGTCCGCAATATTTAGATTCCTGCCACGGCCATACGATGCAAATGTAGTTGTCAAAAATGATGCGCTAATGGAGGTAGGCACCAAAAGCACAAAAAGCCATTACATCAATTGACCAAGTATGAGAACTGAAATGAAATGAAATAAAATGAAATGAAATGAAATTATTTATTCTGTAAATAGGATATGAGAATCACTTTTACACGTCATATTAAAAAATAAGCTAGATGGAGTCGACATTTCCTATCTGACTACCCCTGAGAAGAAATGGCGAAACAAACTCAAGGGTCCAAGTCTCTTTTAAAGTCCAGACATAATCTTGGTCGGATCATGTGAGGACCATGTAGATCTATGTCCGAAATGGCCTTTTGAGGAAAGAACCACACAAATTTGAGTGGACCTGTCCAGTCAGTGCAAGCATTTGTCAGTAATCGTGTAGCTCTACTCAACTGACAGAAGATCAATAAATGGGAGTCATGGGTTTTATTTCATCATCATCTGCCTAGCCTTTTCCCAACTATGGTCAGCTTCTAGACTAACCGGATGCATCTGCATACCAATATTTTTCACGGAGCGACTGCCTATCTGCAGGCTTAGCATGATACTCTCTATTTCTTCGAAGAATAGACACGACTCTATCCATACAAAGTGACATTTCGTTTCTCCTTTTTTGACATCCCACCGTAGAAATCTTTCTACATAAAAAGGACCTAAACAAAGATCGTTAGAAACGAAAGACAAGATGACAGATTATAGAAGGATTTCTACGGTGAGATGTCAAATACTGAGAAACGAAATGTCACTTTGTATAGAAAGAGCCGTGTCTATTTTTCGATGAAATAAAGAGTGTCATGCTAAGCCTGCTGATATCCAGATTGTGATTGTTATAATTAATTATAAATTTGACCATGTAAGACTTATGTAACTGACTATGATATTATTAATTGACTTCACTTTAATTTCTGTTTTGTTTTGCGTATTCATATTTTAATTTATGTAATAACTAGATGCGCCCCTTGGTTTCACCGACATAAGTTTTGACCCCGTGGGTATATCGGGATAAAATATCCTATGTGTTATTCCTGGTTATAAACTATCTGTGTGCTAAATTTCATCCAAATCCGTTCAGTACTTTTTGCGTGAAAGAGTAACAAACGTCCATCAATCCATCCTTACAAACTTTCACATTTATAATACGAGGATAGTAGGATGTGCACGCCGTAAGGTAGACTGTAGCCGATCTCATTAATTTATTTATCTGTACCTACCTGTACCTGCATTCATAGCAACTAAAATTCTGATTCTGATCTCCACAACCCAGATACTAGGTAACACGATACCCTTGGTAAGACTGGTTGTCAGACTTTCGGGCTTCTGACGACCCGTAACAACTGTCAAAGATCTACAAATAACAGCCGTGAGCCGGGACCAACGGCTTAACGTACTTTGCGAGGCACGGAGGGGTTTTGGTATGTAAAGATGGTCACCCATCTTCGGACCAACCGCGGCAAGCGTAGCTTAACCTAACTTAAGCGTAGCTGTAATAACAGCTACGCTTAAGTTAGGTTAGGTTAGCCACAATCACCTCTTTTATGTGCAGAATAAGCGTATGAAATATCACCTCTTTTATTTATATAGTACGTAATACAAATATTAGTTTCAATGTAAGATGTTCGAATCCATCCGCAACGCATTAAGATTCGTGCAGACTAGCGCGATATCGCAGGCGTGACCGGCAGCATATGCCTGTCGCGCCCGCGATATCGCCCCAGTCTGCAGAAGCCTTTATAATCATTATTCCAAACGAACCTTTCCTCAAAACAGTACAAGGCGTCCTTTGTAAAACACGTTTACTGATTGTTAATCATGACAGCGCAAAATTCAACACTACCAATAATATAGTTTAGATCTGTATCTATTCAAAACTCATTTCAATATTCTACGCAAAATCATTATCTGCCGATCTTATCTCGGGATCTATTCATTGATCGTTCCGAAGACATTAAGAATTCAAAAAGTGTCATCGCCAAGATATGTGCCGGCCGGAATGAATTTATTTTAAGCTGTTATATTGCTGATCGGCACGTCGATAGCACAGGCTGTTAAATTGTTGTTACTTACTTAGTTGAGACACGGTTGCCAAGGTTCCAGCCGGGAACGCGGAAGTCACACTAGATCCCATGATCCCCGGTGCAAGTGTGGGAGGGGAACACCAGGGTGGTTTTTAGTCGGTAAGAGTCTGACAGACCCTTCCGCCCGCCCCAGGGCGGAGGACATCCATGAGGATTTTCCAACCCGGAAAAGAAAATGGTTGCCATGGTTGGTAGGTTATGTCATGTGAGGATGACGACTTGAATGAATACCTACAGTCGGACTTTTAAATAGGCTAATTATTTTCCAGGTGACTAACAACTTAAAGGGCGACTAACTATTTGCTACAAAAAAAATTTGCAAAAATACTTTTTGGCAGCTGCAGTGAAGTAGCATTTTAAGTACCTATAAAATCATTTGGGTTAGGTTAGGTTAGAACAGTGAGCACTAACGCGCGAAGGCGAGCGAGCGAAGCGAGCGTGCCGCGGCAGCGGCCGCCGAGCGTCAGATCCCCTCGGTTGTTTGTGACTCTCAGTTACCAAAACAAAAACTCTTCACTGTAGCTGCCAACCTATTATTTTTGCTACCTATTTTAATTATTTTTAAAACCTTGAATTTGAGCCGAAAGGTTTTAGAATGGCGACCGCGTACTGGCGCCTCCTACAAGGTGGACTGATGACCTTGTGAGGGCCGCAGGAATCCGCTGGATGCGGGAAGCACAAAACCGGTCGAAGTGGCGGTGCTTGGGGGAGGCCTATGTCCAGCAGTGGACGTCTTTCGGCTGAAATGATGATGATGATGAATCAGATTTGTTTGTCGCCGCGTTAAATACATGCCTTTTACTCGTAAATAGCTGCAGTAAAATGACACAAGACTTACTGTCATTGCGTAAAAAAAGTTATTGACGAAATGACAGTAATAAGTGTTATTTTACTACAGCTAATTAAAAGTCTTAGTGTAGAATGTCGCCAACATTCTACACTAAGACTTTTAATTACCAAACAACAAAATTTCATAAGAACTGTTTGTGGCCCGCCTGTTTCCTTGGGCTTTTACTGGAACTCTGCCAGATCATTAGCGACATATTTACAATTATTATGGAGTAATTACCCTGTGCTAATATTATGGGTTATAGTGTGTTTGTTTTTGTGAGCGGTAAACTCCAAAACTACTGCACCGAATTTAGAATTTGTTGAAATTTTCGCCACTAACAGCTGCGCTCTGTAACGATACTTAAAAATAAGCAATAATTAACTTGTCCGCCCCAGTACCACCCACCATGCTAGGGTGATGGAATGGCGCTAGGACGTCGACACAGGTTGCATCCCACACCAAAGACCTATAGAGGCTGTGTGACGCGCCGCTCGAAAGCTTGAGGAAGTGATGAGAATGACGTCACGCTGAACGAACTGCTCGAAGGCTGCGTTAATGTCCATGTTCGGGGTCACCAGTATAGAGGCATGAGGAACAGGGTGGTTCACTCATCCTCCATAGAAAAGGGAGGATCCTCCGACCAGACGGGTGTCGTGTCTGGTGGGCAACTGCCCGACGGTTGATGTCGGGATGTTGTATATATGCTAGTTGCGCGGTAAACTCTGCTTGCGCGATGCAGGATTTTGCGTGACGTCAGTGTGATGCGTAGTTCGTATGTGGCGACGTAGATGCCGCCACAGACCTACCCAACTTCCAAGGCATTACGCTAGCCTATTCCCATTGTCTCGTGCCAAGCCGTTGGGTTCTAAAACAGCGGGCACCAGACAGCTGGCTGGCTGCCTGGTGACAGAGCCCAACGGATGATGTCATTAATGCTAGCGAGCCATGCCATCCGTTAACATTAATTAAACAGCATAATAATATCTTAGCTTAAGGCAACAAAATTCCTGCCGGGGTCGGTCCAAAGTCGGTCGAAAGTCCAAAAGGGTTACCGAGGCCCCTGGCAAGACAGGCAACGGAAGGAATACGGGTGGGTTTTGGTCAGTAAGAGTCTGACACACACCCTCCCGCTCCACCCAGAGCGGGAGAAGTTATTTGATAATTTCCCACCAAAAAAAAAACAGGCAACAAAATAGAAATGTTCTCAATCTGTGATATTTTTTTACGTACACCGTTTCATACACTTGTCAATTTAGGAAGTTAACATTTATCATTTTTAAGTGACGACTCAGAGTGCGGCAGTAAATATGTCCACACATAAATCGTTTATAATAAAGGCTATTAAAATGGTCAATCATTTTCTGTACGGAAATCTATATCTGCTATTTGTCGTCAAATTACTTCATTTGATTTCATCGTTTTGTTATTAAATAAAACACCGAATTGCATTCTTATCAAAAGTAAATTCATATCAAACCGATTACAACATCTTTATAAGTTACTTAGGTATTCTGACTTCAGCGTTTTGTATAATTGTGTTGTGCTCGTGCAAACTGGCGCGATATCGCCGGGCGACAGGCGGTGCGATGCGGAGCCGGACACTTTATTTATTTAAACTTTTTACACACTAAAAAGGTACAAAGGCGGACTTAATGCCTTAGGCGTTCTCTTCCAGTCAACCAAGAGTGGTGAACAGATTTGATGACAGGTGCTCTTTGAGAGAAACAATGAGAATGCTTTTTTAAATTATATCATAATGAATTATAAATAAAATAGGTACACAAGTACATAAACAGGTTATTAACATATAATACACATACATACATATTTACTATAACATATAACTATATTATAAATATACATATACACAAATTCAAGGGAGAGAGGTGTTGAGATGACTCTACTTTATTTATTTTGAAAAAATCTCGGCAATTTCCGCTTAAATGCATACCGACTGGTGGCCGTCCTGATATCAATAGGAAGCGCGTTCCAAAGAAGAATGGACTGAATATGAAAGGAAGAATGAACAAAGTTTGAAGTATGAGAAGGACGGATAGGAGAACATTTTTGGAAGAACGCGGATTCGTAGGGTGTGAAGAACATAGATATTGGAAGTGAGACACAAGATAAGAAGGAAAAGTGGGAGAGTTGAGAAAGGATAAAAGCGTGGTCACAGCACGCAAACTTCTTCTTTGGCGAATAGACATCCATTTGAGCTCAGATCTATAAGCTCAACACATGGTCATATTTCCTGCGGTTGAATATGAATCGGATTGAATTGCACTTTCTATGAAGTTTTCATAGAATTGTGTTACTAGTGTCGCGTCGCGCTTTCGCGTCACGCTGTCACGTCGCGCTGTCGCGTCGCACCTACCTGCATTGCAGATTATGTACCCATTTATTCTATTGTTTAGGCAAACATTATATTAATCCACAGAATGATTAGGAGCTGATAATCAGCAATCTAATAATGCATATAGGCTCCCCTATACCGGCGGCCGGCGAATGTCTTAGAACCAAAAATTCGAAGACATGTGACATCTACCAACCCGCACTGGGCCCGCGTGGTGGATTACGGCCCACTTCCTCTCACAGAGAGCAGAGAGGAGGCTTGTGTCCCAGCAGCTGAACATTATAGGCTGATTATGGATGGATGGATGACGTAGATAATGCCACTAAACAATGAATTTAATTCAATACGGATAACATTGTTGAAATAGCAAGCCTTCCGTCTTATACACTGAAGGCTCCCGCAGACAGGCGCGAGGCAGAGTGCGACGTGATTCTGGTAGAACAATTTCCATTGAGTTTCCATAGAAATTGTTGTACTAGAGTCGCGTCGCGCTCGCGTCGTTCCAGTCTATGGGAACCTTGATGATGACGAAATGTTTGTTGGCATGCATATAGCAAGATATTGTAAGGGCACGCGGGCGATTAACGAGAAGCGAGTTCCATTGAATGACATTTTCATGAAATCGTGACATTAGGAACAAATCTAACTTAGAGTGATGTGATTGTGTGATTCTGTGCAGATTATGTACCCATTTATTCTATTGTTTAGGCAAACATTATTTTAATCCACAGAATGATTAGGAGCTGATAATCAGCAATCTAATAATGCATATAGGGGAGCCTATATGCATTATTAGATAGGGGAGCCTATATGCATTATTAGATTGCTGATTATCAGCTCCTAATCATTCTGTGGATTAAAATAATGTTTGCCTAAACAATAGTATAAATGGGTACATAATCTGCAATGTGAAATATTACATTGCAGATTATGTACCCATTCACACCTTCTTTTGTTTTTATGCAATACCAGCTATTGCCAGCGGCTTCGCCCGCGTGGATGTCGGAAACAAATCTCACCATGTACAAAAGTTCTTATGGAACAAAGCTAACCAAAAGAGATGTATTGTTGACTTTAATTATTATAATTCTGTAAATACATATTTGTTATGGTCGCGAATCATATTTTGATTAATATACAACCTGACAATGACCTGCAAATTGCAAAAAACGTAAAAAAATTTGAATTTCGTAGGCTACCATTGCGGGTCCACCTTACTGACTGGATCACTATAAAACAAGATGATATATTATTGCTACTATACCCAAAGCATCGTGTTATTATTGAATTGGCTATTAACAATAACTTCCAAAGCTAGTTAAAGCACGTTTGAGTCAGCAGCCTTGTCTGTAATGCCCAGTTACGATACTAAGAAAAGAAATCAAAGAGCTTGAAGAGAGATGTTCAGTCCTTCTTGAACATGACTGACCGGCCTTACCTCCGACCGGTCTTCACACTATCCGGGGCACCTGTAACTGCTATGTCCATGCTAATATCAATTATTTTCATTTCCCGATCACACGGAGAGTAGTGGTGGTCCACTGAGTGGTAACGACCGCGACTTACGAGTTGCAAGTCGTAGGTTCGAACCCAGACAAGCGCTTTACTTTGTGTAAATGATATCGTCACCACTGCTCTCAAAACGGTGAAGGGAAACATTGTGAGGAAACCGGCATGTCTTAGAACCAAAAATTCGAAGACACGTGACATCTACCAACCCGCACTGGGCCCGCGTGGTGGATTACGGCCCACTTCCTCTCACAGAGAGCAGAGAGGAGGCCTGTGTCCCAGCAGTGGGAACATTATAGGCTGATTATGGATGGATGGATGACGTAGATAATGCCACTAAACAATGAATTTAATTCAATACGGATATGAAATCTTTATCAAATAAATTGTTAGGTATAGAAATCAATCAAGTAATCTTAACACTAGCTGACGTCTACGACATTGTTGAAATAGCAAGCCTTCCGTCTTATACACTGAAGGCTCCCGCAGACAGGCGCGAGGCAGAGTGCGACGTGATTCTGGTAGAACAATTTCCATTGAGTTTCCATAGAAATTGTTGTACTAGAGTCGCGTCGCGCTCGCGTCGTTCCAGTCTATGGGAACCTTGATGATGACGAAATGTTTGTTGGCATGCATATAGCAAGATATTGTAAGGGCACGCGGGCGATTAACGAGAAGCGAGTTCCATTGAATGACATTTTAATGAAATCGTGACATTAGGAACAAATCTAACTTAGAGTGATGTATTAATGATTCTAATTCTGTAAATACATATCTGTTATAGTCGCGAATCATAACTTGATCAAGATACAACCTCACACTGGCCTGCAAATGGCAAAAAAAGTAAGAAAATTTGAATTTCGCGGGCTACAGCTGCGGATTCATCTTAAGAACCTATAAAGCATCAATTATCATGTAACCAACACTTTTAAGACAGCTTTTTTTTTTGGGTGGGAAATTATCAGATAACTGAGCGGGAGGGTGTGTCAGACTTACTGACTAAAACCCACCCGTATTCCTTCCGTTGCCTGTGCTGCCAGGGGCCTCGGTATCCCTTTCGGATTTTCCCACGACCCCGGCAGGCATCGGCCCTAGTGGGCCCCCACACTTATGCTGACGGCCAACTTGTGCTTTAGGACAGCTAAGGCACTTTCGTAACGGATAGATGTAGAATCTTTTTGGAGGATTCTACGTGTAAGGGTCGGGTAATCGCCGATCAACTTGGCCACACAAATTCGCTTCAGGTCACGCCGTGCCGCCGTTCAGTTTGATAGGGAATATTTATTTTTAGTAACAAAAATATGAAAATTTGAAAAAATATCACATAGAGTTAAAGATAATAAAATAGTGTGTTCATACAAAAAAAAACATGAAAATATCTTAAGTAGTTTGAAAGCAATATCGTTTTTTATACTTTGGGTAGACATTACTTCCTGAATATATTTCACAAAGTATTTTACTACAATACTTAAATATTCACACATAGAATTGATGTGTATGCGTTCTAGTATAACATACATTTTTTGCATAACTTACTTCCATTATTTGAAGCCGTAATAACAGATTTAAAAGTCACTAAAATCATATATCTGCGCCTTAAATCATCTATTATGTGCGTTTGCTTTGCTTTCCTAAAAGTCATTTCGATTTCTCAATCAGCTGCAGGCTTAGCATGACACTCTCTATTTCTTCGAAGAATAGACTCGACTCTTTCTATACAAAGTGACATTTCGTTTCTCAGTTTTTGACATCTCACCGTAGAAATCCTTCTACAATCTGTCATCTTGTCTTTCGTTTCTAACGATCTTTGTCTAGGTCCTTTTTTATGGAGAAAGATTTCTACGGTGGGATGTCAAAAAAGGAGAAACGAAATGTCACTTTGTATGGAAAGAGCCGTGTCTATTCTTCGAAGAAATAGAGAGTGTCATGCTAAGCCTGCTGTTTCTAAAAACAAACAACTAACGAACTTAATTTGAATTATTTAGGTATTTACCTGACAATGTTGAAACGAACAAGATTTTCGATATCTTTAGTATTTGCCCAATCTACGATTGATATCATTCACAGTATGATTACTGCTGCCGAAAAATTAAGTTTTTAAGCTGATACAATACAATTTATTGTTCTACTTATCTTAGAAGGTTAATTAAAAAATTAAAGCACCAATAAATATCGATATACCAAATAATACCGAAAGTGTTGACGCGTAAAGGCTCGTGCAGACTAGCGCGATATCGCGCTAGTCGATGTCGCCCCAGTATGCGGCAGCCCTGACGCTTGGTCTCCTAAAATTATTGACTACGCGAAATTCGGACAAATTAAAGTTTTTTTCAATTCTACTAATTAATTAAAGTGCAAACTGAAAACATGAAACCGCATTAACTCAACTATTAGGAATATAAATGCGTAAATGAGTATGTTTGTTTATTTGTTACGCTTTAACGCTAAAACGCCTGAACGAATTTGGATGAAATTTGGCACATGGGTAGACCATGACCTGGGTTAGGATTTATGATACTTTTTGTCCCAATATCCCCACCGGGATTAAGACTTATGCGGGTCAAACTCGCCGTTTCACCCGCATCAGTCTTAATCCCTAGCAGCTTATAATTTCATTTCTTCTTATAATTTCAAATTCATTATTACAGACTAACTTTTGCCAGCGGCTTCGCCCGCGTAGATGTCGGTTTACCGGGATAAAAACTATCTGTGTGCTAAATTTCATCCAAATCCGTTCAGCCGTTTTAGCGTGATTGAGTAACAAACATCCAAACATATAATAATAATTTAATAGTAATAATTTATTTAATCAATCAAATAACAATGTTAACATTAAATGGTATCGTCTGTAGGTACACTTGACTTATGCTAGTTAACAAAACAGGTAGGTGTTGCAACCAGCACCCTTACTAAGTTATGAAATAACTTGTATTAGGGGCAGTGGTACAAGCCCATACATAATTCAGTTACACAAAAGAATCGCAGGCAGAACAAGTGTTTAAGAAGAAACGAAAGTTAACATAAACCCATAATTGCAAAATTCAGAAATTACAAATCATTTATTTGACATTTGGATTATTCGTGTGTGTGTGTATGTGGGTGTGTGTGTGTGTGTGTTGTGTGTGTGTATAATAATAGTAGGATCTATGTTCTATTTTAGAGGGTTTGGTTTCCGCATTTAGTCCTTCAGGTGGACCATTGTGCATGGGCCATGGCAGCCGTATAATAGTAGGATTAGAAGGATACTAATTTAGTATAATACAACCGATAACAAAACTCCATCATAACTCAACATCAACGTTGACCGATTTTGATTCTCACAAAATCACGTTCGGCCACGAAACGAGACATTGCACAAAAAAGCCGTCTGACGTTCATTGAACTGTGGTATAAAACTTTAGTTAATTGTAAAGGATGCCTTCACGCAACCTACCTGAGATTCTCAGAAACTTATTAACTCCAGAGCGAGGTAAAAAATTAAACCACAGTGCAACTACAGAAGGATCGTTATCAGTATAACAAGACAAACATTGCAGTCACCCCTTCCAAAAGATAGTTTTGTATGGAGATAAATGGGCAAGAAACTCCACCGTTACTCTTTTAAAATGTTTTACAATATTTTGTATAGGTACATTAATTATACATAATTATAAATAAAAGGAAGACGATGCACCTAGAATAAAATTACTATACCACAATAGCTAAAAAAAAATAAAAATGAAGCAATGACAGATAAATTAATTGATATGCGATAGACACATGGTGCTCACATACAAACATTGTAAAAGTACGTTTTCCAAAAAAAATAAGTCAGTAAGGTAACAGAATGTAAAATCAATGTCATAAAAATAATAAATTATACAATTAAAATAGCAACCAGTTTGTTTTTGTCTAGACTCTAGATTGTCCTATGGAGCTGGACCAGGAAGTTTCTAAGCATCTTATCTTGGATATAAGTAATCCTCTAATTTGCAGCAAGAAAAAAAAAACACATGCAACCTGTGATTGACGCTTCCTAGTAAGACGACAATTACGAAAAACGCCCTTACTGTTATGAAATTAAGGAGCTATCAAAAAAGTAAAATTGTTAACATGTAATGGACGAGCAGTAGACTGTACGATTCTACAGTGTGTTTTATAGTGCATTCTTCGAAATAAGCCTACTGTCTTCGAATTTACTCAACTTATGATTCGTTCGTATTTTTATGAAAGTGTAAAGGAAGTTCATTCAAAATTAACTATTCCTGTCATTGTGTAGTAAGTGGACGTCACTGCTCTATTTTTGTTGAGTCGTACAGATTTTAGATACCGTCACACAAAAACTCAAGGTTCTTGACCGCTGTTCTTATGTTTTTTTAGATGTAAATGTACTGCAATGTACCTATTGAGGACGGGTTAATTATATAGTTAAATTATATTCGAGACAATTTTTTACTACCGTTTCTTGGTGAGCACATTTTCGTTGGCAAGATAGAGAGAAATTATAACGTACTGCGTAGGTGAAAGAAAACCCACGTGGGTAAAAGCCACGTGGAGTTACAATTCATCCTGTTATTTATCTTAGTAAAATCCAATAAATACCCTACTTTCCTGCAAAGTGAAATATCGTAAAGCAAATTAATTATATATTTCAGTACATACATATGCATTTATTTATTTTATTATTTATGTATACGCAAGAAAATACAAAGAGATACGAAATAATTATAAGTTTAGTACAAAGGTACTGCTTATTTCTTAAGAAATTTCTTCCAGCAGAACTGCGAGAGGATAAATAAAAAGAAATGTAGACAATAGTATGTGAGAACAATAAGAGAAAAAATATGAATATGCGAAGTCTTAAACTAAAATGTTAAATATACCCGTATATAAAATAATAAAAATAAAAACCTCTTTTAAACCAAATGACATGTTTGCCAATACCCCAACACTTTGGGGAACGCAGGTGTTACGTTATGTAATGTTTATTTAATTCAATCTTATTACATTTGTTTGGTAATTGAATGAAGTAATTACCGAATCATGTATCTCAGAATGTGACCTTTTATAAAAACATCTTCCTCCTTAGTTGATTAGGAGAGTAAGCTGCAAATAAATGATGCACAAAAAGCATTCAGACGATGACAACACCTAAACCGCGCTCACTGTCAGACTGCATAAAAAAAAAAGGGAAGCGCGATGACAAGTAGGTAATTTATTGCAAAATTTGAAGCAATTATCTATTTACTCAAAATTGAGTTGATTAATCGAAAATAAAAATAATCAAGTTCTGCATACAAATAAGACGTTCTTGTTATTAATTAAATACGTAACGTACGTTGATATTTAATACAGATATTTTGGATGGGAACTCAATATAAAAGGTTAGTTTACCGTTAATTTGTATCGAGATTTTTTTTCAAAACGTGTTTTGGTAACAACCAAGTTCTGAGAAATATGTACAAAATTAACTTAAATTTTAATCCGCTTCCACAAACTTTACTTATACATATAGGTTTTGGCAATTTTTTTTAAGACAAACATATTTTGGTCCTTTGCCTCTTGTCAGCGCCATAATAATTTGTGTTTGCGTTCTTAACCCATTAATTAGTTAGCATTAGTTAAATACATACAGTCCTTTGACAGTCAATTTATATCTCACAGCAATCTTAAAGCAACGACAATAAATATCACTGTGATGCAAAATCAGTGCTAGAATAGCTGTAAAAGGACTGCAAACGCTGAGTACTAAAAATATTATGTGTTTTACGAATTTGAACTTTATTAGTTTCGAATCGTATCCAACTGACAGGAACGTATTCTCTCGGTCAGAATACTAAGTAATTCTTTGGTGAACTGGGCATTTTTGGCGCAGCCGTGAGGCACACCTTCCTGCTAATTACTTACATAGTATTTTACACTTTTTATTTCAGTTTTATAAAAAAAAATTATGTACTGTATATATATATATATTGTGTGCCTTTTAGTCTGTGCTAACTAAATGTATTTTCTTTATTTCTTTCTAATTCCCTCTATCATCTATCTATCCCCAATATCACCCACTTTAAGATAATTTTTGAGATAAAAAGTGGTATATGTCTTTCCCCAGTATGCCATATATCACCTTGACGAATTTTATTGTAATTCGTTCAGTGGTTTAGGCGTGAAACGGTAACATACAGACAAACAGAGTTACTTTCAAATTTATAATATCAGTATGGATGGATACATGCGAAAGTGTGTCTGTTTGTTGTGACGCTTTCACGCTAAAACGCCGGAACGGTTTTGGATGAAATATGGCACATGGGTAGACCATGACCTAGATTAGGAAATAGGATACTTTTATCCTGATATTCTTTTTTTTATTTTTTTTTTTATTTTTGATGGGTTTGCTCTTGACCTTAGTCTATGTCAGAGGTGACAGAAACAAAGTCGACGATGGAGCGAGCTTACCCAGAAGAAGCCTGTTCACTCTCACTTTGAAGAGATTAGGGTTGTATGCGTTCGGAAACACAGACGCAGGCAGAGAGTTCCATTCCTTTGCTGTGCGCATTATAAAAGAAGTTTGGAAACGCTTAGTGCGAGTTGGTGGAATAGCCACCAGGAAGGGATGGTAACCTGAAGTGCGCCTAGATGACCGATAATAGAAGGGGGCCGGTGGAATGAGGTCGTGGAGTTCTTGGGCACACTCTCCGAAGTACAATCTATAGAAGACCGACAAGCAGGCAACCTTGCGACGATGGGCCAAACTGTGAAGCTTGGCATCCACCAGATTTACGTCGCCAATGAGCCTCTTAGCTCTGCGTTCCACCGAGTCAAGCGCGGCAAGTTGGTATTTAGCCGAGCCATCCCAAAGGTGGCTACAATACTCCATGCAGGATCGGACCTGCGCTTTATAAAGGGTCAAAAGCTGTCCAGGCGTAAAGTATCGCTTCACCTGGGCATCCTAAATAAGGATGCCCAGTTTCTTGGCCGCAGTTTGGGCATAAGTCTCAATTCCCATGGAATTGAGACTTATGCGGCAGTGGCGTAGCGTAGGGGGGGCGGAGGGGACCATGGCCCCGGTCGGCGCCAATATAGGGGGCGGCGGCGGCGTCAGGTCATCCTAACTGTATTGTCATCAGAGGACTACATATGTACAGTCGCCAGCACATCATGTTACCACCAACTGTCAAATTTCTCCGAATGATTAAACCTTCAAATGTTGATGTTTAATTTCATGACAGAATGAGAAAATGTACTTATTTATTTACGAAGAATTTCAAGACACTGTGACAAATGGAAGTTGTTTAATATTGTAGATATGACGTAAAAAAAATAGGAAGGTATACCTACTAGGTATACATTAGTATTCCAAATCATGTGAAGTTAACTATGCTAGGTATAATATAAATATACTAGACTACTAATCTTACATTCTAATAATAATCCTTAGTTGTGAAAATGGGGGGGGAGGGGTGGCAAATTTAGAATTTGCCCCGGACGGCAGAAATACACGCTACGCCACTGTTATACGGGTGAAACTGCAGGGCGCAACTAGTATAACTATAACTTATGTGTTTAAAAGCAGACTATAGTTGGTATGAATAATAGAGTTGAGCACAATGAGAGCTATTTGAACAATTTCCTTTGACTGGCTCTTAAAGTAACAGAGGGTCGAATGTGGGCCGATACACGGCTAGGACAATTGCTTCTATTGCATAACAACAGAACTCATTATCTATAATTAGTATTTATATCATCTTTCTTCTCGATTTCTGATTTTGTGAAAAGGCACGGAATTGTGAATACAGGAAGTGACAGCTTGAGCATGGAATAAGTACTTTATAATAGCACGGAATTAGTAAGTAATATATAGATTGTTAGTAGAGTAAGTTAAATAAATGTAAAGACCATGCACCTACAATAAAATTACTATACCACAATAGGTAAAAAGAATTACAAATGAAGCAATGACAGATACATTAATTATGTGATAGACACATGGTGCTCACATATTTACAAAAAAATAACATAGGTCAGTGTGTGAGTTAAGGTAATTAGTAAGTACTATATAGATTGGTATTAGAGGGGGTCGAATTTCGACCAGTGGACGACCACTAGTAATGAACAGGGCCTCAAGTCTGCTATTACAATAGTGTCAGAATGGTCTGTCATTGATTTTATAATCGTTGATTTTGACAAGTTTGGTAATCTACTAATATAATGGCGTCATTAATGAGGATCGGAACAGACCATTCTGACACTATTGTAATAGCAGACTTGAGGCCCAAAACACAGGCCTCTTCTCTGTGAGAGAGAGTGAGCCGTTATCCACCACGCGGGCCCAGTGCGGGTTGGTAGATGTCACATGTCTTCGAATTTTTGGTTCTTTGACATGCGGGTTTCCTCACGATGTTTTCCTTCACCGTTTTGAGAGCAGTGGTGATGAAATAATTTACACAAAGATAAGCGCCTGTCTGGGTTCGAACCTACGAGTTACCACTGGGCCACCACTGCTCCCACTTTTAGCTTTTTTATTTTTTCTGTCACTGTCTGTTGCTTATTACCAAGGTGATATGTCAGATGTTACACATCATATGCGAGTACTGTAAGGCTCGCTCGTTTTTTGGAATTTTTTCTTGGTCTAAATAGACCAAGTAAAGTTCACAGGAAGCTATCAAGAGGTGTTGAAATCACCACCTCTTGATAGCTTCCTTGTGAACTTTACTTACTGTCAAATCACCATCATTATCATTCTCCTGCCCATATCACAATTTATTTGGGATCGGTGCAACGTGTCGTCTTCTTAAGGCTCGTGCAGACTGGCGTGACCTGTCGCGCGACGCGACTCAGGTAGAACAATTCCCATGAAGCTTTCATAGAAATTGTTCTACTGATGCAGCGTCGCGCGACTAGTCGCGCCAAACTGCGCGAGCCTTTACCGTCAAAAACACATATACCTACTAAACTGTTGCTGAAAACTACAATTCGGGCAATACCTATGTCAATTCATTACACATAATCAATCAATCTTCCTAGATTTTACTAACTATATTGGGGTCGGTTTCCAGGTTAGCTGGATGCAGCTTAATACCAGTATTTACTTATTTACATGGAGCGACTGCCTATCCGACCTCCACAACCCAGTTACTGGGTAACACGATACCCCTTGGGTAGACCGGTTGTCAGACTTTTGGCCTTCTGTCTACCCGTAACGACTGTCAAAGATCTACGAATGACAGACGGGACCAACGGCTTAACGTGCTTTCCGAGCGGCATATGTAACAGATGGTCACCCATCCATCAACCTACCCCGACAAGCGTAGCTTAACCTTCGATCGATCCGTGCGGCTTTTAATATTTAACTACGAGGCCCTCAATTCATTTCATACAACATTATATATATTTAATACGTCTTGTAAACACCGTGAAACGCAGACAGGCGCGACGCGACGGCGCGACACGCTTGTCTGCGGAAGCCTTTATAGAGTTACAAAAATTTGGTATAAAAACTTGTGGTAGTCTACAGTTCGATTTAAAGTTAGTTACAGCTTTTTTATTTAACAGGTTTTGATACGTGTTCACTTGGTAAAAAAATAAACCGGAGGCCTCATAGTTTATTTCAAATAAGAACATTGCTTTTAATAGGTAGATTATGTTTTCAGTATTAGGTTAATACTAAGCATCTTGTAAAACTGACTACAGACGGTCGATTTGAAAGATTTTTCTCGATACCATTCAATGCAATCACTTCTGTGATTAATACCATAAAGTTATGCTATATTTGAACTACAGAATGCCACCTGCTCCGCTCCTTACATACTCCTCTTGCTTCGTTTACGTTCATACATCTTACCGTCATACACGCACGCCGGTTTCGAGTACTACGCACTTGACCTGTCTCTTACCGGCGTTTCCACCCACATCTGCCGTTTTTTTTTAGTTTTTGTTAGTCGCCTTGCATTCTTCTTCTCAACATGACCCAACCATCTAAGCATACACTTCTAAGGCTTCCGCAGACAGGGGCGATATCGCGGGCGCGACATGCATATTACTGCCTGTCGCGCCCGCGATATCGCCCCATTCTGCAGAAATCTTTAAATTGTTGTCACTACATCATCTTTTATACGGCAACGTTGCCTTATCACATCATTCCTCCTTTTACAAATACCTAATACTGTATTATTGTTGAATGAATGAATGTTGGTGCTAATTTTAATTATGGGGATGTAGGCACAAATTTCTTGAAATGTTTGTTAAAGTACGAGTCTGTTTTAAACAGATGACAAGGAGATCAACGATTCGATGAATCGTTGAGCTCTTTAAGTTCTGAGTTGAGCTGCACAACTACTGACAAATGCGTGCACTGACTAGACAGGTCCACTCAATCTGTGTGGTTCTTTCATCAAAAGATCATTTCAGACACCAATCTACATAGTCTTCACATGATCTGACCAAGATTATGTCTGGACTTTAAAAGAGACTGTGACCTCTGAGTTTGTTTCGGCCTTTCCTCTCAGAGTAGTCAGATAGAAAACGCCGAACTCGTCAAGTTTTTGGGGTCATCATCATTAAGTGTTTGTACAAACCCACTTACAGAAATTAAATCATATAAGTATCATTTATCGATGGCCGAATCAAACGTTAGCTAAATTCTCATTTTGTTGAAACAGTGAACAAAAATGTACCTTTGTTTATATTTTGGATTACTTGTAGAGTAAATAGAATGTCTATGAGAATTTAATGGTCATTAAAATCAACACGTGTTAAATGACGGCTGATCACAACGCGAGAGTGCTACAAAGATCTTCTGCCGCTTGTTTGACATTGACAAGGGGACGTTATTGACATTTATGTAATTATCTGTGGAAATTGTATTGAAAAACAAGATGGCGTTGTTAGTTCCGATTTTGAATACCTACGCGCCAAAAGGTTTTTGTGTAAAGATGGGCTGAATGTAATAAATAAGTCCGTGTTGTTCTCGTCATTAGTAGTGACTTCTTTGTTTTGCAAATAAATTGTAATGAAAGTAAGTAGGTAGAACGTAAATCAGCCTTACTAAATAATCATTTCTATGAAAGCTGTTGCTATCATTCTTGGGGACTTCTTTGTTTTGTGTTCAATTTGATAAGCAAGTAGGTAGATAAGATAAATGTAAATCAGCCTTTATGAACAATAATTTGTATGAAAGTTACACTTGCTGAGTGCATCTGATTGATCAAATAAACACAATCTCAATGCAAGGTCGCTTGACAAGTGTAACGGTCAGCGCGACGCAAATGGATTGTTTTCATAATATGTATTTTTATTGTCTTTTTGAGGGCATGCACGTCATACGTCCACGTTATGTCCTTAACTAAAGTGGTTAATAGCATCGCACGCGCTACTGTTGAGCCTGACGTCCTGGGTTGGATTACCAGGTGTACCAGGATTACCAGGCTTTGGGTTTTTTCATCAGGAATTTCTTAGTAGTAGCTCGGACTCTGGATTTATGCCCACTTGATAAAAATAGGCCCGCTAGTTATATGGGACTTAAAAATAACTGCCGAAACAAGTAAGTTCACCTCTGCCTTACCCCTCGAGGAATACCGGCGTGATGTTATGTTATAGGAGGAAGAATGCGGTTTTATATAATTTTAGTTTTTTATTTTGGTTGGTCGAATAGCAAACCCATCGCGATATTTAACTAATATTCAAGCGAGACGAGACGGACATTCTGTAGCTCTTTACTTTATACCTACAATGTAACGAAGTCCTCTGAACAATTATTGGTGAGCATCGAGATAAACTGACCAATTACGTGATCGAGAACGTTATGGACTAGGGTCACGACAACTTGGTATTTTACTAAAAACGCTAGGAATTGGTATTCCTAGCGTTTTTAGTAAAATACTCGTACCAAGTTGTCGTGCCCTGCCCTTCCTTGGCGACGCCCTTGTTGGCTGGTGCCAACAAGGGCGTCGCCAATGAAGGGCAGGGAGGGGCAGCTGCCCCGGGGGGGGGCTAGAGATAAAAAAGTACCCAAATGCAAAGCAACCAAAACACCCGCTCACTTGAATTCGTCCAATTTTATGATTTACCGAACATAACAAATTAAATCTAAATTTGGCAGCAATTGTATATAAATCTAACCGTTGTTGATGTCCTAAAAGGGGTAAACACCTTTCGGAAAACGGGAAAAACGTTGAAAATTTTGATCGCTC
Organism: Atethmia centrago; assembly: GCA_905333075.3. Classification (NCBI taxonomy): domain Eukaryota; kingdom Metazoa; phylum Arthropoda; class Insecta; order Lepidoptera; family Noctuidae; genus Atethmia; species Atethmia centrago. Next base: position 10,235,575 of record HG995386.1, on the reverse strand, counting down.
TACTGTGCACAACGTGTAAAATTCATAGTTTTCCCATCCTCTATATATCAATTTGCCCTCCCCTGGTTCATCGGCTGGCGACGCCTTTGCCAGCCAATGATTAAGTGATACAGATGTTTATCATCTAGGCGGTTCTTTAAATCACATTGGTACCTACTTACATAAAAATATATATTTAAAACTACCTACTAAATATTTAATGAAAAATTTCATACTGTTTATAATCATCATCATCTGCCTAGCCTGTTCCCAACTATGTTGGGGTCGGCTTCCAGTCTTACCGGATACAGCTGAATACCAGTATTTTACATGGAGCGACTGCCTATCAGACCTCCACAAACCAGTTACTGGGTAACACGATACCCCTTGGTAAGACTGGTTGTCAGACTTTCTCGAGCTTCTGACGACCCGTAACGACTGTCAAAGATCTACAAATGACAGCCGGGACCAACGGCTTAACGTGCTTTCCGAGGCACGGTGGGGTCTTGGTCTTGGTCACCACCACCATCCACGGATCCACCGCGGCAAGCGTAGCTTAACCTGATCGATCGACCCGTGCGGCTGTTATTACTGTTTATAATATGTTCATTAAAATAGCGCCTGATATTTTTTTATTATGTATGTTATATGTCGTATTGCCGCAATACTTTGCCACAAAGAAACGACAGGCGCGCCGCCAATAAATATGTGTCTAGATAAAAACAAATAAATACAAACATAAAATAACGTCAAGCAATGCCTCAAAAGTATTAAAAGAAAAACAGAGTAAAAATAATTAAATCATTCATTCCGCCGTTCAATCATTCATTTAGCTCAGTCCGCGCGGGCTAATGCGCGAGGCTAACCAGCGGGCATGGAATTAGTAAGTACTATAGTACACTAGCGGGGTATAGGTGCACATAGGTACAATCACGTCCATAATCCCTGAAGGGCTCAATTTCAATTAGAGCTGAACCACGCTATCCACTTTCCGCGTCAACATGACGCGGGAAAAGTAAAAATAATTGCACTATTCGCACACAATATCTGTATATACCAGGAATTAATTTAATGGGCTTACCCTGTATGCTGAAAACCTAATCGAGTCTTCCTTGTCCCTGGGCTACTTTTGACGACCACAATAAAGCAGGATTTACATTATGACACTAGTATCGTGAAAAAGTGGTCGCTCACAAAGGGCCTTATTAAAAGGCTAAAAGTCACTCAAAGGACAACGGAGAGGGCTATGCTTGGAGTTTCCCTACGTGATCGAATCAGAAATGAAGAGATCCGCAGGCGAACCAAGCTTACCGATATAACCCGAAGAATTGCCAAATTTAAGTGGCAGTGGGCAGGGCACATTGCTCGCAGAACAGATGGCCGATGGGGCCGAAAGGTTCTGGAGTGGCAACCGCGTACCTGCAGACGTAGCGCTTGAAGGCCTCCTACAAGGTGGACCGATGACCTTGTGAAGGCCGTAGGAATCCGCTGGATGCGAGAAGCACAAAACCGGTCGAAGTGGTAGTGCTTGGGGGAGGCCTATGTCCAGCAGTGGACGTCTTTCGGCTAAAATGGTGATGATCGTGAAACAGTACTGTTTCGGGCTATAGCCAACTAATACCCGGTTTTTGAAAAGCTGATAAATTCAAATAACAAGCTGTCATATAGAGAAATAATTATTATTATTTCGGCCAACTAATCTGAGCAGTTAAGGGTCGGGTAAACGCCGTTGACATTGGCCATCCAAATGCACGTCACGCTCACACCTCCGCCGACAGCAGCCGTTCGATTTCAAAGGGAATATTTATTTTTAGTAACGAAAATATGAATACTTATTTGAAAAAAAAACACACATAATTATTAATAAAATTGTCTGTTCATACAAAACATTACTTCCTGATTTTATTTCATAAAGTTATAAATATTTTGTTTTCTCTTCTACTCTTACACACGGTGTCTACATCTCTTTGTCTACTTTCCTATCGCAGGTATGCTGGAAGAGATTTATTTAGAAATAAGCATCACCTTTGTACGTATTTTTCTGTTCCTTTCTTCTTGTCTGACAGACAAACAGTCAAATAATAAATAAAATAAATAAACTATTTTACTACAATACTTAAAAATTCACATATTGAATTATTTGTCTGCGTTCTAGTTTAACATTACTTATTTTTTTGCATTACTTGCTTGCATTATTTGAAGGCGTAATAATAATAACAGATTTAAAAGTGACTAAAATAATATAACTGCGACTTAACATGAGAAATATTGTTGCATGTTTCACGATACTAAATCCATAATATAAATCCCGCAAAGTAGACACGACACAAAAGTCAACAAATTAAACTGAAGATCATCAGATGGGGGTAATTGAGTAGTGCACTTACAATGACAAGTCCTTTCATTTCCTGCCGGGGTCGCGGGAAGGTACTAATGGTCACCGAGGCCCCCGCAAAACTGGCAACAGAAGGAATACGGGTGGGTTTTAGTCAGTAAGAGTCTGACACACCGTCAAGTTATTTGATGATTTCCCATCAAAAAAAAAAAAGTCCTTTCATTTGACAGTTCAGCAACATTAATTGCGTTATTGACGTTGTTGAGCAAAATATTTTTTTTAACATGTCAAGCAATGGATAAGCAATATCCTTCACTTTTGGATTGTGATTGGAATTACGATATAATTATGTTACGCAATTACGATGCGCCGCCTTTTTGATTTGAGAATTTGTAGTTTGGTTTTGTAGTTTGTAGGAGTTGTTTGTATTTGTAGTTGTCTATTCTGTAAAAATCTATTGAGGTATTGATGCTCACTTCAAGCTAACTTTACCGAAATTTACACGGTGAGATTTTTACAGAATCGACCGGTTGGTCAAACTCTTCTTTAGTATTGCTCTGGTCTCTTTGCATTCCTTAGCTTTAAGCTACCACTATCAAACTCAAAGCACACACGCACACATAATCAGCCTATAATGTTCCCACTACTGGGACAGGCCTCCTCTGTTCGAGAGGGAGTGGGCCGTAATCTACCACGCAGGCCCAGTGCGGGTTGGAAACTCAAAGCATTTATTTCAATTAAACCATTTACAGGTACTTTTGAATTGTTAAGGCTGATATCAGACGCTTCATTCGAGTGAACGTTCATTTTTGTTTCATTTCACGTTCACACTACGACAAAATTACATAGGAATGAGCGTTCATCTGCGTATTTCATTGAATTTTTCGAAAATTTGGTAGAGGGTGAGAGATGCCGAATGTTTTTTCTTTTGATTCATTTTGTGTTTAGACGTTTCACTTCTTCTTCTTCTTAATGCAATCTATGTAAAAATTATGTAAACTGAGTTATAAGGGTTAATGCCTGAAATAAACGATTAATAATAAAAAAAAAATAATAATACTTCGATTGAAAGATGCCGAATGAAAGACATAAAAAACCGGCCAAGTGCGTGTCGAACGACGCACAATGAAGGGTTCCGTAGTTGGGTTGAATTTATCCCAAAAACAAACTTAACATTTTAGTTGAAAAACATGTTCTACATCCGATACGAGTATACGTTACGGTCAATTCTCCAAGAGCAAATATAAGTTGGTCGACTTACTCGTTAAGTTGAAAAGCCTACTTAGCTGTGACTGTTTTCCTTTTAATTTCTTGATATTTCAAGTACACTACACTACCCACGGTCAAAAAATATAATCAAATATACTTACATCTTTTTTTTATCTCGTTTAAATAACGCTACCCATCACTCCTGTGGAGTTTTGCTAATTTAATTTGACTGTGGTATAACCATCCACCCAAACAAAATGTTCGGGTGGATACCTACCTAATTTTGGGTACACATACATTTTCAGTTTAAGCTGATCTCGCATTGTACGGAAATCCTATACAATGCGAGATCAGCTTAAACTCATATATAGCTTGAAATGTAGCCGTGTGTACGTAGGCACCTACGTGAAAAAATTTTACACATTTCGCGTTAATCTACTTGTCAATTTATAACACAGCAAAAAGTAATAAGTTTATCGAATCGACGTCGGGTATCGGGCAGCGCGCATAGATTTAGTTAGAAAACCGGCCAAGTGCGTGTCGGACCACGCACAATGAAGGGTTCCGCAGTTGGGAAGTTGGTATGAATTTATCCCAAAAACAAACATAACGTTGTAGTTGAAAAACATGTTCTCCCATACATTGATAGGTAAGTATATGCCACAATCAATTATCCAACTGTAAAAGAAACCCAAACTCCATAGAAACTTGGGCGTGGCGTTACAGGGCTGGAATTTGGCCATCAATTAGAGCATTTAGGAAGGTTTCACGAGTCCAATTTTCACGTCTCTCAGCAATGGCCAAATTGTTAAAATCAGACAATGTCAATCAGTCAATTTTAGGTTATTTATTTTTTTTATTTAAATTATAAACCAGATTTACGTAGGAAATCTGAAATGCACATGCTTTGGACTGCAGCGCCCGCAGCCTATCTCGATGAGGTTTTAGGTAGTGGCAATGGATAGCAGGGTACGGTGTCCAATGTTCAAGCGAGGGTCAGTCAGAAGGCAATCAATCAAGGCAAGCAATCAAATTCGAGCAGAGGTTTTATGAAATAGTAAATCTGGAGAAACAGAAAAACACATTCACTTGCGCAAAAATGCGAAAAGCGAATAACATTAATAACATGGCATTACCACCATGACAATTGACAGACGTTGACATTGACATTTGCCGATTACTAGTACAATCCGTGGTGCAATCAGCTTTATCGATTATTTATTTCTTTTAATTATTTTTTTAATGGTGCTTAGGTACGTTCAAAATTAATTAGACATCAAAATGTTGTCAGTCTTAAAAATCATCAAGACGAAACCTATATAAAATTCCAATTAAAAATACAGGTCTATTACGAGGCAAAGGAACGCGTCTTCAGGCTTGGGCAGACGAAGCATTCCTTGTTTCTGTTGCTGGCTAATGACTGCAACCTTTTGTCCTTTGTCCAGCTTATTTAATCACATGTAGTGTAGGTACGTACACGGCAAAACGACAATTACCACGTTTAATGAAAAATACGCGTCAGAGTTAGTAGAGTACACGGCAAAAAAGGATCTCTTCAGCGAAGAATATCAATATTCTCAGAAAAATTGTTTCAATCCAAGTAAATATTTTCTTAACGTAAGTAAATGTAGTCAGTCCAAGAAAACCTCTTTACTCAAATTAAGAATAATAAATACTTGGTTTTTATTCTTGACTTAAGCAAATATTTTTGATTCAAGACTATAATAATCTTAGTTGAAGAAAATATTCTAAGAGAGAAATAATATTCTTAAAATTAAACTTAATAATTCTTCATTTAAGTATAATGTCTTCGAAGAAGACAATAAAACTAAGATAAAATTTTACTTCATTCAAGTAGGTATAGGTATATTGTTTTCCCCTTAAATGAATCAATATTTGTCTTGACCAAAAGGATATTGTCTTAATTTAAGACATCCTTTTCTTCCGTGTACCTACACCATGAAATTGCGTAAATCCCGAGCAAAAATATTTAAAAATGCTTATCGAGCAAATAATAGCGATCGATGTTCACAATGTACTAATATTACCTATACTTTTATATGTACAGAATTATCATTTGCCTAGCCGTTTCCCAACTATGTTAGGGTCAGCTTCAAGTCTAACCGGTTGCAGCTGAATACCAGTATTTTACATGGAGCGACTGCCTATCTGACCTCCACAACCCCGCAATAATGCCCCTTGGTAAAGACTGGTTGTCAGGCTTTCGGGCTTCTGATTACCCGTAACGACTGTCAAAGATACACCAATGATAGCCGGAACCAACGGCTTAACGTGCTTTCCGAGGCACAGAGGGGTCGTGATATGTAAAGATGGTCACCCATCTAAGGCCAACCGCGGCAAGCGTAGCTTAACCTGATCGATTGACCCGTGCGGCTGTTGTTACTTAGCCACAAGCCCGTCTTTTATATGTGCAGAATAAACTTATAAAATATCACAATTGGACTTAAATAGTAGCCAACTGGCGCCTACGTAGGTATGAATAGCGAAGATCAATCGATTGATTTCTAGACCAGAGCTGATAACAATTTGTTACTGGTGCCGATTCTCTTGTCACTAAATTCTCTAAACTAGACACCAAAATTTAAATTATTCCTGTCAAACAACTTTTCCCATCCTGAAATTAACTAAAGTGATTTACGAGATTTTCAATTTACTGAACAAAAACCGATTTTCTTTTCTCGAGTTCACATTTTTATTAGTAAATTAGCTACAATACGCTAAAATAAATAACAAGATAACCTACCTGAATATTTTTAAATGCTGTAGTTTGTCGATTTTAATAAAAACTAAGGCTTTTCTAAACCAAAAAAATATCACCGAAGTTCTGAATCGTTTTCGGTGTAGGTACAATCCGAACAGGATTGCACCGATCACAGATCAAAAAAACAAATACAGGTTGTTGCATCTTAATTTATTAAAATATAAACAAGAATATAGTTTTACGCCGTCATTATGGTAACCAGAATTATGCAATTTTAGTGATAGTTTAGTTTAGTTTGCTGTACAAGAGAATTGGCACCACTATCTAGCGTTAGTAATTAACACATAATTGAAATAAACATCCTTCCTCCACATTTACAAGGTTGGGGGTTAAAAACTCAACGACTAGGTGCCAATGTGAATTTTATCTACTTAGTTTTTTTTCTTTCGGTAAAGCATCATCGTTAGCATCTTGGATAACCGAAAACTGGACTTGTCTACTCTTCGGGTAAATCTTATTTTATTTTATTCTATTCGGGAAACTTACCTATACAGTGTAGTGTGATAAACACTCAAAATAAAAACGAAAAAAGGTCGGTACAAAATATCTATAACATAAATTAGGAAATAAACAGTACACAATTTGAACAACAACGTATCAAATAGCGAGAAAAATTGTAGTTAATTGCGACCTTCCAACATGCTCATATACGTAGATACTATTTAGATTATAATTGACTATCTTACGCTTGATTGATTTTGAAGTTTACAAAAGTTTTGAAGTTTACGTTATACTTACTATAGTATTTAGTTATCATCAATTCATCACCAAATGCTTTTCGTCAACCTAGCGCACTCCTCGCAATCTACTTTTGGCCACAAACGTCTACTACACAATATCGAACTTATGGCGGCATCTATAACGCCACATGTGAAATGCATCAAAGATCTGGCGTCACGGTAATTCTGCATCGCGCAAGTAAAGTTTTCCGCGCGACTAGCAACATATAACACATCATATAATACAACTTGTGGCTAAATAATAACAGCCGCACGGGTCATTCGATCAGGTTAAGCAACGCTTGCCGCGGTTAGTCCGTAGATGGGTGACCATCTTTAAAACCAAGACCCCTCCGTGCCTCGTAAAGCACGTTAAGCCGTTAGTCCCGGCTGTCATTCGTGGATCTTTGACAGTCGTTACAGGTCGTCAGAAGCCCGAAAGTCTGACAACCAGTCTTACCAAAGGGTATTGTATTACCCAGTAACTGGGTTGTGGAGGTCAGATAGGCAGTCGCTCCATGTAAAATACTGGTATTCAGCTGCATCCGGTTAGACAGGCAGCCCAATTATGTTGGGGCATCATCATCATCATCTACCTAGATGATGATGATGATGATGATAATACAACATCCCGATACCAACCGTCGATCAGTAGTCCACCAGACACAACACCCGTCTGGTCGGAGGATCCCCTCTATTCTATAAAGTATAAATAACTTTACACCCTGTTCCTCATACCTCTATAAACTGACCGAACCATGACGCTCAGCGCCGCTAAAAAGTGACTTAGCCTACTCCACACTCAATCTCAATTTGAGTGTTGATTTAGATTACTTAAATAATTGTCTAGTAGTATTAGTAGTAGTGGTAGATTATTATAAATAATAATCTAGATTCTAGACAAAGACCATGTCAAAATAAGGAAATAAATTAGTAGAATCGGCGTCCATATTCAGGTCTTGAATTGTTGTTCTTTTGTTTTTTAGAAAGTCCTACTAACTGCAGTGCTGACTGTGGCGGCGTTGTCTTCGGGCAGCGTGGTGAAAGTGCCTGGAGAGACCTTCGAACTCCTCATCTTGCACAACAATGACATGCACGCGAGATTCGAGCAGACCTCCCAGCTTAGTGGAACCTGCACAACTGCTGATCGAGAGGCTGGCAAATGCTACGGTGGTTTCCCGAGAGTTGCTCATGTGTAAGTATGCTTAAAATACATACCTATTTAACTCTTCAGAATTTTGGCCCTATCGAAATAATTTTCAGGGCAGTTTTCGGGGCAGGGCAGTAAAGCCAAGGTGGTCAATAGTTGAAACGGACATATACAAAATCGCTTAACATTTTGTCTATTATTGACCCTGATATGAGTGTATACTAACATTTGGGTTGATATGTTGGCAATGCATTTGAATGCATCGCCTGTTTCAACAGATGTTGAGCAAATGCCTACTCCATGTAATTGCACAGGTGGGAATCTGAATATAGCCAACTGTTCTTTCTTCTTCGTATAGGACGTATAGTCGACCGCACGTTAATGGTAACACTTTGACCTTGAGCTGGCCTAGCGTAGTGCGGAGTTTCAATAGAATGCGAGGCCAGCTTATACTTCTTTTGTTACCACTAACTCGCGGCCTACTATACATGCCATAAGAACAGCACATGCTATGCTAAGCTATGGTAAATATGCTTGCAGCGAGGTGGTACTCGTAGAGCTGACTGCTCATGGTGCGTTGGACAAAGGAAGGCCACTAATTTAAATATGTTCTATCTGGTGTATGAATCTCTCTTTGACTTGAAACTCTCTCAATTTCAGAGTAAAGGAAGCTCGTAAGGCGGCCCATTCTGGGGAGGGTCCTCCCGTCCTATACCTCAACGCGGGAGACACTTACACCGGCACAGCATGGTTCACCATATACAAATGGAAGATCGCCGCAGAATTCGTAAACGCCTTGCAACCAGACGCTGTTGTGAGTACCAAAAAAATGTTTAAAGAAGAACTTTGTACCGTATTTGTCCGCCAATGTCATCAAAGCGTTTTTTCGTCCGTCTATTTATTCGTGCTGTGAGCGTTCCGTCGACTTTATGAAACGTTGATTTCCATCAAAGTTTCGACACTCATTATTTTTATGGCTTCAGTTGCTTCTATTTTGTTTGACGTCAGAATGAGAGGTCAATTGTGCAAAATTATCGTGCCGTTATTAAAGTGTTTTAAGTAATTAATATAAGAAGGTTACAATGTTACGGTTTGTCAGCGACACTTTCTTGAAGTTTTGACTCAATACTCTTAGTAGTATTAGCATCAGTAACATCAGTAACGGAATACAATAACGTTATTAATGGCAAGCAAGCATAGGTAAGTTTGCCGCAACCTACAACTTAACCATAGACTCACGGAACCTCTATGACATATCTCTGTACCTAGCTCTTGCAGTATTTAGTAAAACTTTTCGTTAAAGAAAATATTTTTTCCGGAAAGCATTACCACGATAATAAAGCTGCCACCAAGCCACCGTGATTCGCAGAGGCAAAGGCGAAAAGTTATGTAACTCTGTGTAATGAGTGCATTCATTCACATCTTATATAAACATGACCAAAGAAGGCTTAGTGTAACTAAGTACCTTGTTGTCCAGTCAGCGTCAAAAATATCGGGACGAACCAACTGTTCAAAATGATCTCAACAACTAAGAAAATTAAACTTTATCTCGATTTGATAAAATTCTTGTCAGAATGACAGTTGTCGTGTACTTTCTTCATTTTGAAACAGTTTTTGTGTCATTGAGTTGATATTTAATTTTCATAGTTGTTTAGATCATTTGAACAGTCTGTTCGTCCTGATATTATTGACGTTGACGCTGACTGTACATAGTTACATGTAGATTGAAATCACCACTTATCAGGTGGGCCACCTACGAGTAGGCAGGTACAGTCACCAGCACATAAAGTTACCACAAACTGTCAATTTTTTTCTTTTCTTAACCATCAACATTTTAAGGTTTAAAATCATTTAAATAAATTTGACAGTTTAGTATAACCTGATGTGCTGGCGACTGTACTTTGGTTACGCGTTATTCCTGTCACTGTCACACAACTGTCAAACTACAAGTGCAAGACTGAGACTGGAACATGTCTAAGTTAAAGTTTGTGCTAAGTAACGTTGATAGATCTCGGCCTATAGCTATATAAGCTCGCAAACAGAAAACTGCTGCTACTATTTGTGTAAATTGTAAATCTTGTGTTGTCTGCATTTTATTATCATACCATCTGTTGTTTTGTTTCGTTTCTGATGCCTGCATATTTGTATATTCTCTAAAGGTATTTCTGTGTAGGTAGGTACACAATAGGACAACGAAGTGGAATCCAACTGTTGATTAAAAAATATATTTATAGCTTTACCAAAAAGAGTTTTAGTGGCTCTCACTTCTTGAATTTATTTGTTCTCAGCTACTAGGTTTTTATGAACTTTTGATTACTTATACCTGTTACTTAATTACCAAATTGATTTTCTCAAGTGCTTCAATTGAACTCGCATCAATGTAAGATAAATGAATGAAAACTTATATTTTCCTGGTACCTATCGATGATGATAAAACTTTAGGAACTTTTGTCAAACACGATTTAAAGGAACGAAGATGATACCTACCTTAATGGAATTAGAAACAAATTTAAGTAAAAACGAACATTTGAACCAGATCATGAAACAATATTGTAAGTACTTTTTAATATTGAAAGGGTCACTAACATATATAACTTAGGAATAAGATCTTTACTAAATATCTTCAGTACTAACCAAAATGGAAAACTCTAATAAATAAATTTAGGGATATGTCTCTTTGTGTATAGCAATCATAACTCTGCTTTGGTGATGGTAATTTGGTGTTGGAAGGAGTTAAGTATACATGACGCCCAAATTTTTGAATTTGTGTAATATTTCTATATGTTATAACTTTATAACTGCTTATTAACAATACTAATTCCTAAAACTACTAATAAAATGTAAACACTAATTTCGACTTGTATTTTATCCTTTCAGTCACTTGGAAACAACGAAGTCGACAAGGAAACATTGGAGATTTCACCTTTCCTAGAAAACTTAGAAACCTATATTCTAGCCAGCAATGTAAACATAAAATCAGCTGAAGGAAAAGCTAATATTAAAAAATCCATCATATTTGATATACAAGGTGTTAAAGTTGGAATTGTAGGCTACTTGACACCCGAAAACAGTATGTTGGATAGCTTTGGTAACGTTGAATACATCGATGAAGTTCTAGCACTTACAGAAGAAGTAGAAAAACTGCAAGCTTCAAAAGTCAATATCATAATAGCTTTAGGTCATTCGACTCTTGAAAAAGAGAAAGAAATAGCGATAGAAGTCGCTGGTATCGATATGGTTATCGCCGGTAATAGAAATAGATTCGACTGGAATGGCGAGACTGCTGCAGGTGTACATCAGCCCATAGTTGTGACTCAGCAGTCAGGAAAGCAAGTACCAATAATACCATCAACAGCCTATGATAAATACCTTGGTAGCGTTAAAGCCAAATTCGATAAAAATGGAGACATGTTGGAGTACATCGTCGATCCTATTATCCTTGATTCGTCAGTCCCTCAAGATTCAGAGTCACTGGCGATAGGCAAAACTTATTACTCAGATGTCGTTTCAAGAAACACAGAAGTCATTGGAAATACCTCAGTCGTCTTGGATGGCGAATCTTGCTATAAAGAGGAATGCAATTTCGGAAATTTCGTTGTTGATGCCATTATGTATTATTATGCTACAAGGTTTGAGGGTGAAAGATGGACAGATGCCCCTATAGCTATCATCCACAGCGACGCTATTACAGGCTCAATCGCACCATCCAATCGACCTGCTGATGTAACAAGAGGTGACTTACTTTCGGCTTTGCGTTTAGAAAGTAATGTAGTGGCTGTGACTATGAATGGAATAATCCTCAAATCAGTTCTGGAACAATCTGTCAGAGATTACGATATAGAAAGTTCTAGAGGACAATTCCTGCAGTTTTCTGGAATACGTGCAGTTTATGATTTGGAACGAGAACCAGGATCTAGGTTAATAAGCGCCGTCGCTCGTTGCTGGGAATGCTTTGTTCCCGAATTCTATGAAATCGAAGATGGTAGGAACTACAAAGTATTGATGCCTGCGGCTTTGGCAGACGGACAGTTTGGATACTCTTTTCTGACTCAACTAACAAAAGATGTGCTTGAATATGATGCGGTGACGTGCACGGATGAATTCATTAATATGAGAAGTCCATTATACCCAGAAGTGGCTGAGCGCATACTCTTTCAGCCACGTAGCGGCGCCGGTTCTGTTGCACTAAGTTCATCTCTACTTCTTGGTGCTCTAATATCCTTTGCTATGAACTAACTGATTTATTTACGATTCATTTAAAATGAGCTGTTGCGTGTACATAAATGGGTAATTCAAAATATAGTATGTGTTATGTTGCTTATGTTATATAAATATATACATTTTTAAACAAACTTATATATTTATTCATGTTACCTGAAGAAATCTTAAAAGTAAGTACGAGTGAATTACAATAGAAGAATATCCTCCTAGCTAGTGATGATAAGACATCAAAATTCTAAGTCGTTAGTATTTTTTAAAAGCATGACTTTTAAGCCGGAAGATACCTTGATTTTTGCATATTTGGAATGAAACTGGCATGTACGCACCGTGTTTAATTATATTAAACAAACACATGAGATGACACATAATGAATCAGGAATCTACGCTGTGATAATGAATTACCTATAAAATTTATTATTGTGTAGCTTCACCTGCAACTGTAGCAGAAAGTCTAACGCATGTAATTCATTTTAAATTCTCAGAATAAAAAGATAAGTGTGGTCAAATAGTGTTCCAATGCATGTATGTGAATGACATTGTTACTAATGTGCACGATTTGATATTTTACCCGAACCATCTAATTAAAAGTGTGGTTTGGACAAGTTTGTAAAAACTAAATAATAGATTAAGTGAGTTATTATAATGGGCACTTTTATAATTTCTAACGTGACGATGTTATCATGGACGTCCATCATGATAATACAGACAATACAGAGCAGTAAAATATAAGTAAATATATGAAGACGCTTTTAAAATTCCGTCCACAATAACGTTATAACGTCCACCTATTTCCACAAATTTTATGGACATGGATGTTCACGATATTATCGCCAAGTTAGAAATTATAAAAGCGCACGTTCGCGCACCAACTGTGGTCCGGGCATCGGCATTCTGTTTGGTTAAAAATGGCCACGATGACAAAGGAGATGCGCAAAACATGGTTAGTGCCTAAACGTAGTGGATACCCAGCTTCATGCTGCGACTATTAAAACTTGTGCTTACCAATATTGATTGATACCTTCCTAAACAAGAAACTACCTATTTCATTATTAACATCATACGCTGGCATGACCCTTAACTAATTAAACTGGATGTAGGTCATTTTAACCTGTATTTATAGTTATCCCGTAAAAGTAAATGTTGGCTAAAGTACAACGATCACGCCCATTTACATTCCCTCTCATTGGGTCGGTCTCAATATTGTGAATGACTAAAAAATGGTTTACATCACAATACGTGAATGTCTGTATGTTTGCATGGTTGTCACACGGTTAAATATTACTGCATGTATTCCTTCTTTGTTTCAGTCCCTGGGAAACCACGATTTCGATAACGGCGTACTTGGACTCACTCCTTTTATTAGAAATCTTACATGCCCCGTTCTAGCTGCCAACCTTATACTTGCAGAAGAGCCACAGTTACAAGCTGAGACTAATTTAATGAAGTCGATTGTCTTTGACATCAATGACACACAAATTGGTGTCATAGGATACCTAACACCCGACACTAAATTCCTAGCTATAAGAAACGATGTCGATTACATAGATGAGGTCACAGCTATACGGAAAGAAGCAGCTATGCTAAAAAGTAATGGGGTGCAAATACTCATTGCTCTTGGTCACTCAGGTTTTATAAAGGACTTAGAAATTGCCAGAGAAGTAGAAGATATCGATCTTGTAATAGGTGCTCATACGAACACGTTTTTATGGAACGGAGGTAGACCCGATGCGGAAGATCCCGAAGGACCTTATCCGACTATAGTTGAACAAGAATCTGGCAGATTGGTTCCTGCAGTGCAAGCCTACGCATACACAAAATATCTTGGAAAATTACACATCACATTCAATTCTGACGGTGAAATTGTCAGTTCCAATGGAAATCCCATACTTTTGGATAATACGATACCACAAGACCGGGAAGTTTTAAAACTTGTAAATTACTATCATGAAAATGTCCTTGAAATTACTGAACAGATTCTAGGCAATAGTTTAGTATTTGTAGATGGCCACACATGTCGAGTAAGAGAATGTAATATGGGAAATTTTATAACAGATGCGATGATACATAAGTACGCTTCTACCTATAGAGGCCACGGTTGGACTGACGCTCCTATTGCTATTATTCACAGTGGTGGCATAAGATCTTCATTTAGACAAGTAGATTTACCGGTTAATATCACAAAAGGAGATATTTTGCGAGTAATGCCATTTGATGGTATCGTAGTTAAAGTAACAATAGATGGACACGCTATATTAAAAATGCTGGAATATTCTGTTCACAAGTATGACATATTGTACCCTACGGGACAGTTTTTACAAATTTCAGGAATGAGAGTAGAATACGACTTAAGGCAACCTCCTAATAAACGAGTCAAGAAGGTATCCTTGCGATGTGGAAAATGCTCATATCCTGAATATTTTGCCCTAAATACGACAAAAGAGTACAAAATATTGTTGCCTGCATTTTTGGCGAATGGAGGCGACGGTTTCTTCATGTTCGAGGAGTTACCCGTAACTCATATAGATATTGATGAAATCCAATGCACAGAGGCATATATAAAAAGTCATAGTCCTCTGTATCCTGCTGTGGAAGGTCGAATCATATTACATAACATGGAAGACATGAAAGTAGTTGACAGTTAATTTAAGTCAACTGTAATGATGAGTTTTACCTTTTACAAGGATATAACTTAATATCTTAAGTGACCTGCTTTTTTCATCACAGAATGTACCTGTGGCTTTTTCTGAACGGTGGAACTATGTGAAATGAAATGAAGAAAATGTGACTCATTTTTTATATACATCGTCAGTCGGTATGAATGAAATAGAATTTTAATCCTACAAGACTGGTTTCAAATGAAACTAGTCAGTCTCACTTACCTGACAAGATATAGCCCACTAATATATCCACGCGGTGCGTCACATTAATCCAGGAATGAAATATTCGCTTGGCATTAGTTTGTAACCCCTTT
Source organism: Atethmia centrago (assembly GCA_905333075.3). Classification (NCBI taxonomy): domain Eukaryota; kingdom Metazoa; phylum Arthropoda; class Insecta; order Lepidoptera; family Noctuidae; genus Atethmia; species Atethmia centrago. The sequence goes on along the minus strand of HG995386.1, from coordinate 10,220,209 downwards.
CTTCACCACTGTGAAGAAAGGAGTTACAAAAGGTGTTTTTATGACAAAAACTTGGGATATTCCAGAAGTTATGTTCAGAACATGAACAGTACGAACACAAAAATGTAATTTTGTAACACCAAAAAATTTATTCAGTATGGGAAGTCCGGCTTTTTACTATTTCTTATTTAATTTTACCTGTACGTACCTCTTAAATAATATAAGCAAAACAAACATTATATAAAGACGTTTTTTCTTTTATGTATTTTTTATATTTTATACTAATTGCACATTAAAAATTTGATATAATATTTATTTTATTATTTTAAATCATTGTGTGGTATCATTTTTCATATATACACTAGGAAAATAAACTATAGCTACACACCTACACATTATACTCCATAAAAACTTTTTTCCCTCCTTAAGAAATTATAAGATAACAATAAAATTTTGCAATTATGGACGATATAAACAAAAAGATTTATGCGGACTATTTTGTAAGTATCTATATTTTAGTAGGCATGATATTTTAAATATTAACTTGGAATAAAACTGCATGAAATGTTCTGCACGTAATAAAAATAACTTTTAACTCGACCTATTCTTCTTTAGTTATTTTTACAAATAATTTGAGGTGTACCATAATCTTTACGTTGCTTATACATGTTCTTACTAACTGACATTTGTAATTTGTTGCACTAACCAAACTTAACTATAATTATTGCATATTACTATAAAAAGTATATATGCCTGTGCATACTTAGATTTTTGCATGATTCTTGGCAATATCTTATCAGCATGCTACATTATTCAATTCTTTGTTTCAGTCCCTGGGAAACCACGAATTCGATAACGGAATATCGGGCTTAACACCTTTTATTGAGAACCTCACATGTCCAATCCTTGCTGCCAATCTTATCCTCACTAAAGAACCAGAGTTGCAAGCCGAAAAAAACTTGATGGACTCGGTTGTATTCAACATAAATGGCACTAAGATTGGCGTCATTGGCTACTTAACTCCTGACACTAAAGTATTAGCTATAAGGAATGACGTAGAATACATTGAAGAAGTGATAGCAATTCAAAAAGAAGCTACCAGACTTAAGAGTATAGGAGTGAATATTCTTATTGCTCTTGGACATTCTGGTTTTACCAAAGATTTGGAAATAGCCGAAAAAGTAAAAGATATCGATTTAGTCATAGGTGGACATACTAATACGTTTTTATGGAACGGAACTAGTCCTGACGTTGAAAAACCCGAAGGACCATATCCAAAATTAGTAAAACAAAAATCTGGTAGAATGGTTCCCGCGGTACAAGCCTACGCATATACCAAATACCTAGGAAAATTACACATCATATTTGATTCAGAAGGCGAAATTATCAGTTCTAATGGAAATCCTATACTGTTGGATAATTCTATACCACAAGAGCCTTCAGTGCTAGCCATTGTGAATCGATATCATGAAAGCATGCTGCAAATAACGGACCAGGTTGTTGGCAATACTTCAGTAATATTAGATGGACAGACATGTCGTTTAAGAGAATGTAATATGGGGAATCTGATAGCTGACGCGATGGTACATAAATACGCTGCAGGATACAGAGGATTTGGTTGGAGTGACGCTCCTGTTGCAATAATACAAGGTGGTGGAGTCAGAGCTTCTATTGCTCATATAGATTCACCAGCAAACATAACAAAAGGGGACTTGTTACGTGTGATGCCTTTTGACGGCAACATCGTTAAAGTAACAATAGATGGCAGTGATGTGTCGAAGATGCTAGAACACTCTGTATGGAGGTACAACCCAACTCGCGCTCCGGGACAGTTTCTACAAATGTCCGGAATGATGGTTCAATATGATTTTCGTCAGTCACCAGGAAAGAGAGTCACAAAAGTTTACATGCGATGTGGTGAATGCCTGAATCCTGAATATTCCGTTCTAAATAAGATGAAGAAGTACAAAATATTAATGCCAGCATTTTTGTCGATGGGAGGTGACGGCTTCTCTGTGTTCGATGGTCTACCTTCAGCTCCTCTAAGTTACGATGAGTTAAGTTCTACAATTGAATATATTGAGAATCACAGCCCAGTGTATCCCGCTGTTGAAGGACGGATCATCATCGATAACCTTGAGAAATTACGTAACTCAGCAACATATTTGAAATTGTCCATAGTGTCAGTAATTATGATCGCTTGTGCTTGGGTTCTATAAAAATACTTAATACTCTTTAATATTTGTAACGCGAACGAAAACAATTCACTTTATACGTAGATTTTGAAATAAACATTTAATTTCGTAGGTATTAATAATTCATTATTGCTCATCATCATACAGGGGTAGGTAAGCATTTTAGTATAATGGCTACTTTAGGTACCTACCTACTTGTGCATAGAAACTACACTAATAGTCATCCCTTTCCAGTCAGCCTTTTCCAATAACGCTTAACTTCGCATTTTCAAGATCAGTATTATTATTTATAATGTTACTTATGAGATTTTGTAGAAGCTGTGTATTCTTTTTGAGATCTTTATGTAGTTTAGTAGTTGAAACAAAGTGCAATATTATTTGTAATTATTATTATTGTTGTGTTTCTAATGTTGTTATTTCTTTATTTTAAATAATATAAAACACAATTAATGTATCCACGATGTATTCATTTTCGCTTGACTTGGTGGGACCCCATAAAATTGAAAAGTTTTAATACTTTATCTTCACAAAGATCCACTTCAAAGGACACTTCTATAGAAATACTTTTACACAAGTATAACATTCAATAATTACTTAGTCAGCAAAGACAAAAACGACATTCATCATAGAGCAACCATTGTTAAAAAGACTACAGAGTAAGCTCACAGTGAGCTATTTATAAATTCACCAGTCCGCGGATGCGTAACAAAAATCGTTAACAGACAGTACATGGCTACACCTACATACGTTCTATGTACTACATACAGTAATACACCGAACCGCCAATCAATAAAACTGCAATTGAGCTCCGACACAAAATATGTCCGAACAAAGTAATCAGGATGATTGAATGATGTTGCACTGCATACATACACGCTCGCGTATGAAACAGGCTTACCGCCCCGTGTTTCAAACTTTCAATGGATTCACAAGCGGTGAATTTTCTCTTTGAACCTCGTATTTTGTACCTACCTACCTACCTACCTTTATATATATATACCTATTGAATTCTGATGTTGGCGTATTCAAACAAAGAGTGACCGGAAAAACAGGCACGAGTTTATTACGCAGGCGTAAACTAACCCTAATAAATAGAGAAATATTTATCTGGGTACATACCTACGTATTACGTTCATGGCCTTTTTATTAAAAAATGCATGCAATAAGTAAGTTGAATTCTTACTACATTACACGTTTTTGTTTCAGTCTCTCGGGAATCACGAGTTCGACCACGGAGTCCGCGGGCTCACACCCTTCATCGAAAATCTGACATGTCCAGTATTAGCTGCTAACCTTGTTTTAAATAAAGTGCCAGAACTTGCCAAGGAAACTAATCTTAAAAAGTCTGTAGTACTTGATGTTGCCGGGCACAAAGTAGGTATAGTAGGCTACTTGACTCCCGAAACCAAAGTATTAGCTGTACCAAATGATGTCGAGTATTCCGATGAAATTGAAGCACTCAACGAAGAAGTCGAAAATCTGCAATCCGAAGGAATTAACATTATTATCGCTCTCGGACATTCTGGATTCCGCAGGGACCTAGAGATAGCAAAAGGAGTAAAAGGTCTTGATTTAGTTATTGGTGGACACACAAACACGTTCCTCTGGAATGGCACAAGCCCAGATTCAGAACAATCAGAAGGCCCATATCCCACTTACGTGAAACAAGCTTCTGGAAGACGCGTTCCTGTTGTTCAGGCGTATGCTTACACAAAATACTTGGGAAAATTGCATTTAGTATTTGATTCTTTAGGTGAAGTTATCAGTGCCGACGGAACTCCTATTCTTCTAGACCAGACTGTACCACAAGACCAAGAAGTCCTTAAAATCTTGAACAGGTACAAAAACAATGTCCTTAATATTACAGAGGAAGTAATTGGATCCACCGCTGTTGTGTTAGATGTCAGACTATGCGGAACTGAAGAGTGCAATATAGGTAACTTAATCACCGATGCGATGGTATATAAGTACGCCTCGGAATACACTGGCGAGCATTGGACAGATGCCCCGATTGCTCTTATTCAAGCAGGCGGTATAAGGACATCCATAGTGCGTGCAAAAATGCCAACAAATATAACCAAAGGTGATTTACTTGCAGTAATGCCTTTTGATGGCAACGCAGTAGCGGTAACAGTGAACGGCAGCGTTCTTTTACGTACGATAGAACAATCAGTCGCTCATATTAACAATTTGACAGCACACGGAGAGTTCCTTCAGTACTCCGGTATTAAAGTTATATACGACCTGAGTAAACCAAGTGGCTCTAGGATTGTCAGTGCCGAAGCCAGATGTTGGGCTTGCGATATCCCAAAATATTCAAGAATATTAGCTAAAGATATTTACAAAGTGTTGATGCCTAGTTTCGTTGCTACGGGTGGGGACGGATTCGACATGTTCATTGGTTTACCAACAGAAGCTTTAGATTACAATGAATTAATGTCTACTGAATATTATATTTCTCGTCGTAGTCCAATTTACCCTCAAATCGAGGGGCGGATTACATTTGTCAGTGAAAATGAAAGTAACAGTTCGTCATCTATTGTGAAAGTCTCCGTCGTATCAATTTTGATAGGTTGTCTTACTATATTTGTAGCTTAAGCTTGTATAGTACAAATAGAGTAGTAGTAATTAATTAAATTTGTATTAATAACGACTGAAATGTTTATGAATGTTGTGTTACTGATTAAATACAGCGCTAAGTATTATTACCTACTAAATGACTGACTACAATGTGTCCTAAACTTGTTTTTGTGGAATAAATATTTTTTCTTAGTATTCCGGTTAATTTTATTTTCTTCTAGTTAATGCATAGCATATTTCCCACGTCTAGACTAGCTAATCCCTTTAAATTGTGAATTTGAAATATGTAGACACAGTTACTTAACACCGCTTAATTTCTATAGATATGAATGAATCATAGGTACTCAAGGAGAAATATTCTCGTTATAATTTCACAATATTATCACCATCCTTTTACGCGTGACTGTACAGTGCGATAACTAATTACTAATTAAGATTATTTTATAGCAGTAGCAAGACAACAGCTTTTTGTGACCTAACCCAATCTAATCCAAGCATTGAAATACTAATTTAATAGATGTATCCGTGTGAATATTATTGTTTTCAATAAGTGCATTACTAGTTACTACACAGATACATAAATATGTTTATTAATGTACTAACAATATTCCTAACACAACACTAACTTTTCCTTTCAGTCTCTCGGCAACCACGAGTTCGACGATGCTGTGGATGAAGTAGTACCGTTTATTAGAAACTTGCTCCCAGAAACGATGTTGAATACGAAGATGAAATTCCAGCCATAAGAAGAGAAGTAAAAAAACTAAAAGAACAGAATGTTAATATTTTAATAGCCTTAGGACACTCAGGATTTGTAACAGAATCAAAAATTGCGAGGCAAGTCGAAGATATTGACTTGGTTATCGGTGGCCATTCTAATACATTTCTTTCGAACGCCAATAGTACGTTAGACACAGAAACCCCTGAAGGACGGTACCCTACGGAAGTTAAACAAGCAGACGGTAGAATAGTGAGAGTCGTACAAGCTTATGCTTACACTAAATATATGGGAAAGTTACATTTACATTCCGACTCATCGGGCGAAATAATAAAATGTGAAGGCACTCCCATATTGTTAGACCAAGAAATATCAAGGGATCCGGAACTTTTAGGAATGGTTAACAAATATCGTACAGACGTCGATCGCATTAGAAACGAAGCTGTTGGAAGAAAGATGGGTGTCGACTAAGAGAATGCAATTTAGGTGACTGATGCCATGTTGAACTATACCAGGGAAGAATATCACGAAAGGTATCCGGATGTCAATATAGCATTACTGCAAGGAGGAGGCATCCGATCACCAATTTATCATGAAGGATCACTCTTTACTTTGACTAAAGGAGACTGGATGAAGGTACTACCATTTTCGGGCTCGTTAACAATAGTCGCAATGAACGGTACAATACTCAAGCAGAGTCTAGAATTTTCTGTGTCCACATGGCGCACTATAGACAGTACTAGTCAATTCCACCAATTTTCCGGAATGGAAGTAACCTACGATTTAGCGAGACCAGTCTCGCGTTGTTAAGGCTAAAGCAGTGTGCTCAAACTGTGCATTTTACAACTTGCAAGATATAAAAGATGATTATGAATACAAAATGTTGATGCACACTTTCCTTGCAAACGGTGGAGATGGATATAGTATGTTTGTAGATCTACCTAGGAAAACACTTCCATACAATGAATTAGACAGTGTTTTGTACTATTTAAGAAAGTACAGTCCTGTGGATACGCTAGTCGACGGTCGAATTAAACTACGAGTACTCAATGAAGACAATGCTTAGAATGTGAAATTTCCGTCTGTTGCCAAAAATTACGCATTCTAGTGTTAGTACTATAGCTTACGTTTGCAATATCTAGGTAGGTACTTAATGCTCATTTGTATGGAATAATTCGTAGTGCTTAGTTTGGATGTAATTAATTTGGGTTATACGATAAAATCATCGAATTTTAAGGATGATACACCAAAGTTGATATTACATAATAGATTAATTGACTGTGCTAATTATCCCTGCGTAGCAAAGGTACAAGGTGTAATTCGCCGTTCCTAATTGGCGGCCAATCGACACGACCGCGTCATGTTGCGAATACAAATTATAAGATTTTGTTATGTACCGTATGTGTCTACACCTACACACGACAATTAAAACAGATAAAGGGGTATTTGACTGTTATTTTTTTATTAGAATTTTATAAGCCTAGAAAAAAATAAGCAACAAAAAAAAATTGTTTATATATCTAAAACATGGCGAAGTTGTTTGCGTTTGAAAGTCTGTGCTAGACAGAAACAGCATCACTAGCATCTGACGTCACAACACAGGAGAGCCATAGCAACTTCTCCCCATTCAGTACAATGATCGTTTTGTGTGACAAGGATAGAACAATTTCAAAAGCGTATAACTTCTCTATTTTTCCACTGATTTTATTTGTTTTTCACAAAACGTCTCTTTTTAGTAACATATTTAAAATAAATATTAATTCATGTATTTCTTTGATAGTACGTGTAGTCAAATACCCTATTACCTATATAGTGATAAATACAGCCTAAAATATAACAAAGTCGGTGTAGTGAGTTTACAGCCATGTTACAGCTCGTTTCAAACTTCATGGCGGATCCTCCTCACCCCCGCTGACACGTGAATCTGTTACTGCGCAGCACGACTCGCCTCATGTTCAGAGCCTCCATAAAATTTGAATCGGGCTGTACTTTTAGTCAAGTTGTGCCATAATTCCTTATAAAGCTTTTAATTTTAGTTATTTAAAACTTACATCCATTTGTATTTCTACCTGTGCATCTGTATAAATATAGGAATACATATTTTTATTTATAATTAGGATTTTAGTTATAAAATTATTATTATTTAATTCAGTTTATACTGTTTATAGTCGGTTTTGTTTGTTCTTTCTTTGTCGTCTATGTCGATTCTGTAAAAATCTCACCGTGAAAACTTGCGTGGAGTGAGCTGTCAGTGTCATCCCACTGATGCTGGGGGTTGACCAAGCATTACATTTATTATCATAATCGAGATTTTAATAATATGTTTATACTATGTAATTCTATTGATCATTTTATATTATTTCAAAACTAGTTTAAGTGTTCCAACGTTACTATTTAGGGGTTTTTTTATTAAAATAGCAAAACAAAAATTCAGTCAATTGTCTTTTTTTGATTCCAAAAACTTTGGTAATTTTCGCAGTCGCCATCTTGGTTTTTAATTTTGACTTCACTATCGGCTTTAACACCCCCGAAATCCATGAAAAGGACGCCCATGATAAAACATTTTAAAAATTTCGCCGCCGCCATCTTGGTTTTTACCACCATGAAAACCATGAATCGACACCCATGATGAAAAATTTGAACATTTTCGCAGCCGCCATCTTGATTTTTAATTTTGACCTCACTATCGGCTTTAACACCCCCGAAAACCATGAAAACGACACCCATCATGAAAAATCTGAACATTTTCGCAGCCGCCTTCTTGCTTTTTCGATTTGACCTCACTATCGGCTTTAACACCCCCGAAAACCATGAAAATTAAACCCATGATGAAAACTCTGAACATTTTCGCAGCCGCCATCTTATTTTTTAATTTTAACCTCACTATCGGCTTTAACACCCCCAAAAACCATGAAAACGACACACATGATGAAAAAAATTTACATTATTGCAGCCGCCATCTTGCTTTTTAGATTTGATCTCACTATCGACTTTAACACCCCCGAAAACCATGTAAACGACACCCATGATGAAAAATTTTTGCAGCCACCATCTTGGATTTTTATATAAGGGCGACAAATAGAAATTTGGTTTTACCAAATTTCTGTTTGTTGCGTTTAAAAATAAAAAAAAACAGCAAATTTAAAAAAAAAACTCATTTGATATTAATAATAATAGCACCTCACGCGCAAGCGCGCCGTGATCTTATCACTTCACCCGATTCTCGTAGTTATAGCAACCATTCGCGCCAACGTGATTCAGCTAGGTGAAGTGAGTCGATGAGTGCAATGCGAGTGTCGTGATCTTATCACTTCACTCGATTCTCGTTGCCATAGCAACAACATTTCACTTAGGCTGGATGAAGTGAGCCTAGCCGCCCGCCGCCCGGCCGGTGCGCGCGCTGAGCGAGTGTCTGTTGTAACTGTCGAATTTTGAATGAACATTAAGTTAAGTATTGATGACGATGATTTTATGAATATTCTTTTATTATTGGCAATGCGTATTAAAATATGAGATAGGTTTTTATTAAATAATCCGCACGTCTTTTTATTCAAATGGCTTGTGTACACACATATCGTTTAGGTAGGTTCCCACATAGTTTGTGTGGGGATAAATTCTATGGTCCGTCAGTCAGGCACACTTTTAGCACTCGATCACTTGACACACTCGGTTATCTCTTCTTATTGAATAGATTTGGGTTAATAACAACGCTGAATAACGTCGCTCAGTCTTTACCACTATAGCTTCTTCAAAACACATCGCAATTGGGTCATGGGATTGCGTTTATTTAATCAGTTAAGAAATGGGTCATAATAACAAACCACATATACGTATACTAGCTTTGAAATAATTTATAAAATAATCAATAGAATTAACATAATAATATTATTAAAATCTCGATTATGATTGTAAATGTAATACTTGGTACATCCCTAACATCAGGTGAGATGACACTGACAGTTCGCTCAGCGCTCACTTTACCTAATATTTCACGGTTAGAAGGTTACAGAATAACACTGCTTATCTACCCATATTTGAGAATGCTACATTACATAATCAAAACGTCAACATTATGAGTACACATGTACACAGCCAGCACATCAAGTTACCACAAACTGTCAAATTTTCTCATTCGATTTTGAACTTAACTCTCAACACTTTAATATTTAAAGCATTTGGAGAAAGGTGAACGGCAGATTTCGTACAGCTTACTTTTTTTGTTGTTTTGTTATAGAATTTGTACCACATATTAAGGCAACTAAGCCATTTATTTTCATGTACTTAAGTGTACTATTTTTAGAAGTTCGGATTAATTAATAATATTTAAAAAAAGATTTTAATAACTACACGTAATTTAGTCGTAAACTAAACGCAGTTATGTTGGTATTTAAGCTATGCTCGCCATGAGGGTACTACCCGACTTGCCCCCTTCTTAGATGAAGTAATTTACGAATTAATTAATTGTAAATAAAATAAATGTACTTAAAAAAAACTATTAACTATATTGTTTTATTTACCTACACTCAAAACGCCATCAGGACTTCATCATTATCAAACTGTTGCAGTCAGCTGCTGGACATAGGTATCTCCTAATGCACTCCGCTGAGTAGGTACGATCCTCATCTCAATTTACCTACTTGATAGTAAGTAAAACACTACAAAAATAGCCACAAGCAATCTAGAACATATACTTTATTAACAAAAAAAAAAAATCCAAGAATTTAAAAAAGGCTTGTCTATCGTATTATGTACCAATTAAAACAAAAAAAATCCCAAAACACGAAATTTTATTAGCTGTACAAAAGTCCCATACAAGCCTGCCGTTCGCCTTTGACTGTTTGGAGTAACTCGATTTGCTAGCGACTGTACCTACAGAGTGCTATAAAGATCTTTTGGCGTCTGAATGCATTGTTGGTTTATATAATAAGTATTGTTTATGGTTCATATATAACAAGATGGCGGCATTAGTTCTGACTATGGCCACACGCCAAAACAACGTTTTAGTGTTGTATGTATGGCGGTCTCTCCAGTTCTAGAACGATAGCGATTGATGGCGTGCTTCTCCCAGTCTGCTCTGACTTTCGGTATCTCGGTTCACTCGTGCAAAGCGATGGCGAAGTAGATCGGACGGTTAAGCATATAGTTAACACTGGATGGATGAAATGGCAGCAGGACACTGGAACAATCTGCGACTCCCGCATTCCCCTTAAACTTAGGGGAAGATATATAAAACAATGGTAATACCTGCTGTTGGGCCGCAAAAAGGATGAATGAAAGGCAATTGCATGCAGTTGAGATAAGAATGTTAAGAGGGATGTGTGGTGTGACACGAATGCATACAATAAGAAATGAGTACATAAGGGGAAGTCTGAAAATAGCACTGGTGACTGAAAAGTTGTGCGGAAATCGGTTGTCATGGTATGGGCATGTGATGCGGAGGAATGGTGAAAATGTCGTGAGGAAAGTCTTGAGTATGAATGTCGGTGGCTATAAGAGTAGGGGAAGACCAAAGAAACGTTGGATGGACTGTGTGAAAGATGATATAGCTAGAAAGGGGGTGACTACCAAGATGACAACTAATAGAGAAGTGTGGAAGAAAGGGACATGTTGCGCCGACCAAAAATAAATTGGGATAAGGGCAGAAGAATGATGATGTATAGTGCATATACATATTAGGTATAATATATGTCAAGAGTATGTAATGAAAGAGCATATCCAGTAATTAACACACGACATTAACAGGGTTAACACGACATTACCAACCCGCACTGGGCCCGCGTGGTGGATTACGGCCCACTCCCTCTCGCAGAGAGGAGGCCTGTGTCCCAGCAGTGGGAACATTATAGGCTGATTATGTTATTAACAGGGTATGGTCATTAGCTCATAAATTTATATCCTATCAACATTCTTCACAGTAGAAATTATCAATTTATTACGGGTATTTTTAAATAGATATGTTGATTTATTTATTAATAATAAAAGTATTTTTCTACACCATATTTTGGTTTATCTGATCATAAGCAAACTGCGATTCGAATGAAGTAATTATGTAGATACGTAGGTACGTATCTACATAATCAAATGCCCTATGGTTGTCAATCTAACAGCCAAGAATAACAATATCTGGTGGTAACAGACTGCCTGCTTTCGAAAGCATATCCAATTCTTTTACCGGATCAAACCAAATCACAACATTTTATTTCACATAAAGCTACATGGAGCACTTATGAAACGTCAGAAGCTAGGTGCACGGTTCTAATTGGTCGTTTCCTATGGAGAAGAGCCGGCAAGTAACTCCACGGTTACTGTTTTAATAAAAATAATTGGCTTTTACAATATTTTTAAATTACAGTGTTAATAGGTATGGGAGGACAGTGTAGGCCTGTCAGTCAACAAGTACCAGGTACTTAACAAAATAGAAAATGGTCTACAAATTTACAGTCTATTAAGCCCATATGGAGTAGGTAGGTACCTATTTAAGTTAGCGAATAATTAATTGTTAATTCAACTAGTTACAACAGCTGACATGAGATATGGTATAGTACGCTTCAAACTTAATGGCGGCTCCGCAGTACGCTACTCGCAGCGCAGTACCCCACCCCTCACCCCCGCTGACATATGAATTCGTTACTGCGTAGCGACTCGCCTCATGCTCCGTGCCGCCATAAAGTTTGAATCAGAGTTGAAGTTTTACGAATTAGACTCAATCCTGCCTGCCACATCGTTTTTTGAGTTACAAATATTAAAAACCGTCTAGCTCATAAACTATAAATAATCGCTGAACATACATGAGGGTGGTTCGGGAAGTCCTTGGAGCAAGGTTTTTAAAAACATTTTGGACCTCGTTTCACGGGCCACTCTGTATATTCTCAGTTAGTATACTCAAACCAGCTCCGCATCTCAGGTACGCAGAAACTACCAATACTAAACATTTTGTATTTAAAAAGTAGTTAACTCGCCATGCTGTACTGAAGACCCAAAAGTTGACTAAGAGGTAAAAATCGCATATGACTTTGTCAATATTGTAAATGCATCACCTCAAGACATGCTAAAAATGAACAACATTTGCACAAAAATGTAATATCATAGACCAAACTAAACTACAATGTATTCTAAAAAAGTTTACTGAGGATAAGTGGAAATAACGGTTGAATTTTGGAGCTACGAACTCTTACGGATTTCATACCCCTTGGCCACGACACGATACACGATAGTGAAAAAGCGATACTAAGCGATAGGCGTCTTGCGACTGCGACTGTGGAGAAAACAAATGAAAGAAGTGGTTTAGAGCATCCCACGTGTCACCGCGACGCGACTTGCAAGGCGATTGACGGAAACGAGTAACGTACGTGCGTGTTGCTTGTCGCAAGTGGGCAAGTCGCATCGCTCGAGATCGTGAACAGGGCCTTAGGGTTAACAGGAACGAGGAATGACTGTAGAAAGCAGATGTTCACATCGCAGACGCAAGAGATTAGGAAAGTAAACCCAATAAAACTAACAAATCTGAGATAATTTTAGAAATTTTTAAGGCTGGTCTTCCAAAACTATTTGCTATATGAAAATATAATATTAAAGGATACCTATACATATAAATACGAGTACTATGAGAATGTCAGGTCAACCTATCCAACAAATAAATATTTTTACACCTCTATCCTGAGTTTTATTTCTCTCCCTGCTAAGACCTAGTTGAAGTATGTAGGAAGGTTTAAAGAACCTATATTTTAAATTTCCTACCAAGTTGCTACGTTACAAAGTAACGTAAAGGTACAGTCACACGTAAAAAGCTGAGAATGATATAAATTGCGCTTTTTATCAAATCCCTTTGGATTAAATACCAGGGATGAAATTACAGTACAGAAAATCTTATAGTGGAGACAAATTGGACAATTATTGTATTGTATTAACAAAATAACACAACACTAACTTTTCCTTTCAGTCTCTCGGCAACCACGAGTTCGACGAAGCAGTGGATGGCGTAGTACCGTTTATTAGAAACTTGAGCTCGCCTGTCGTTGCAGCTAACCTCATCTTAGACAAAGTTCCCGAACTGCAGAACGAAAAGAACTTATATAAATCAATTGTAATAGTCAAAGACCATGTCAAAATTGGTATTATAGGATATCTTACGCCAAACACGAAAGATCTCGCTCCTAGAAATGACGTTGAATACGAAGATGAAATTCCAGCCATTAGAAGAGAAGTAAAACAACTAAAAGAACAAAATGTTAACATTTTGATAGCTTTAGGACATTCCGGATTTGTGACAGACTTGGAAATTGCGAGACAAGTCGAAGATATTGACTTAGTAATCGGAGGCCATTCCAATACATTCCTTTGGAACGCTGATACTACTTCAGAGAAACCTGAAGTCCCTGAGGGACCATACCCTACAGAAGTAGAACAAGCAGACGGTAGAATAGTAAGAGTCGTACAAGCATACGCTTACACTAAATATATGGGAAAGTTACATTTAATTTTCGACTCAGCGGGCGAAATTATAAAATGCGAAGGCACTCCCATATTGTTAGACCAGGAAATACCAAGAGATCCGGAACTTTTACAAACAGTTAATAAATATCGTAAAGACATGGATCGTATTAACAACGAAGCTGTTGGAAGTTCACTAGTCTTTTTGAATGAAAATGGCTGTCGACTAAGAGAATGCAATTTAGGTGATTTAATTGCTGATACTATGTTGAACTATACCAGAGAGGTATACCACGAACAGTATCCCGATGTGAATATAGCAATAGTGCAAGGAGGACGGATACGAACATCAATTTACCATGAAGGAATTCCCTTCACTTTGACTAGAGGCGACTGGATTAGTGTGTTACCATTTTCGGACACGTTAGCGATAGTCACAATGAACGGAACAATACTCAAGCAAAGTCTAGAACATTCTGTGTCCACATGGCGCACTATAGACAGTACTGGACAATTCCAACAATTTTCTGGAATGGAAGTCACTTACGACTTAGCGAGACCAGTAGGTTCCCGTGTTGTTAACGCTAAAGCAGTGTGCTCCAACTGTGGATTTTACGAATTACAAGATATAAAAGATGATTATGAATACAAATTGATGATGCCAACTTTCCTAGCTGACGGTGGGGATGGATATAGTATGTTTGTAGATCTCCCTAGGAAAACACTTTCATATAATGAAGTGGACAGCGCTTTATACTATTTAAAAAAGTACAGCCCTGTGAATACGCAAGTCGACGGTCGAATTAAAGTACTCAATGAAGACAAAGCTACAGAAAATAAAACATCTGCCATTAAAAATGAAAGCCGGAAGATGCATTCAAATTCAGCTGCAACTAAGTATAGTTTAAACTGGTATTACGTACTTACGACCTTATTTTTATGCAAATACTCATTCGAATGGATGTAAGCGTAGTTTAAATATTACCTATATATTACTTAGGTACCTATTCATTTAGGTATGCAACTTTAGTGTAGAATTTTAAGGGTGATAAATCAATGTTGACACGATACGTTGAATTCATAGCTATCTAGATATATATATAGTCTATTTGTACAGTGTTCATAATCTAAGCGCAGCGAAGAACAGACATCGACAAATCGAAGATGTATGTTGGAAATTGCCATAATTATACAGGTCGACGAATTACAATTCGACGAATTCCTTGTTTCCACATGAGTAGATATGATAGAAGTTAACTTCTAAATGGCATAAATACCTACCTACAACATTAGGTGTTTACTTAAAAACGTTGCTTAAAGTTAAGAGACGTTTAAACGTCATAAATGTATGGTTAAACAATCGCTTATCATTACTTAACTTTAAGCAACGTTTTAAAAAAGGGGTAAAAGATTTACTCTTCGTGATGCTGTCTCGCTGTATAGGTATCAAATGTTCTTTTCGTAATAGGTACTCGTAGGTATTATTAAAACACTTTTTTATTATTTGTTCAAATGATTCGATATTAGTTTGTTAGGTGTAGGTACTTTGTTTTTATTTGTATAATGTTTTAAGTATTTATCTTATTGGCATGACAACTTTAATCCACTTTAATTACTACCTCTTTTAAGTACAACCGTAAATAAAAAAGACGTATAGACATACGTAGGTCTTTGTTTTAGTCAATTTATGTAATATATTGAGTACATTTTATTAATTACTGTAATTTTATGCATTTTATTAAAACTTTTATTCAGTTCAAAACTTCAAAAGAGGGTTTTGTGGCTAAGTAATAACAGCCACACGGGTCGATCGATCAGGTTAAGCTACGCTTGCCGCGGTTGGTCCGTAGATGGGCGACCATACCAAGACCCCCACTCCGTGCCTCGGTAAGCACGTTAATCCGTTGGTCCCAGTTGATATTTGTAGATCTTTGACAGTCGTTACTGGTAGTCAGTCTTACCAAGGGGTATCGTGTTACCCAGTAACTGTCGCTCCATGTAAAATACTGGTATTCAGCTGTATCCGGGTACACTGGAAGCCGACTCCAACATGGTTGGGAAAAGGCTAGGCAGTTGATGATGATTCAGTTCAAAACTGATATCCCAAAAAAATCAATTCTTAATAGAATTGAATTGTTTGGGATATCTTTTGGTAATTGGACGAGAAATTGAAATAACTGATATTTTTCACACATTTATTCAGAAAAAAAAAGATACAAAACGTAGGTAGGTACATTCAGTACCTACATAGACAGCAAGTAGTACTAGATTCATAGATTATTGTGAATTGTGATAATGAAAGTCGCCGATATCCACAGCTTTTAAAAAAATCAATTTAATCACGAAATGTAACCATTTGTAAGCATTTGAAAGTTTTAACATAAAGGCAGGCCTTTTAGGCAGTAACCTGCATTTCTGTTGTATGTTTAGTTCCTGAAATCAGACGGATATGCGGAGACTTGCTGCTTTTATAGTACTTACTAATACAGTAACGCTAACGCACTGCAGAACTCAACAGGCGTCAAATACTATCAAAGGTATAACGCCGAACTTATCATATTAATTAATAATGACAAACAATATTAGTAGTAAATTAACTTAATTGACTGCTTCTTTTACAAGATAATACAATTTCGAATACAGTAGGAACCTTTTTAATTACAACTGAGAAATAGAAATTCAAAATTATATAATTTTAATTCACACATTATTGGTTGTCACCGTTTAATCACAGAAATACAAAAAATAGATAGATAATAGATAGCAGTTGCGATTAATGAGAAATAACACGGAGTTAGTTGAGAAGTAGTCAAATACTCAAGTAGAAAATAATCAGATCAGCTAACATGTATGGCTGTTCCACTTTAAATACTCTTAAAATCTAAGTACGAAACGTCAAAAACACTTATAGATCGACCAGAAAACTATGCGCTTCGGCAAACGCCACCTATCTTCTGAAAAACAAACTAATTGGGAGGTGATCGTTCTTTTCATTAAAATGGGTGATAAGATCCTTCTAAATAACCCATTTCATTCCTTAGCCACGTAAATAAATTGTTTTCGAGAGTCGTCACGAATAGTCTAGCACGAAGGCTACGAGTTTCAGCCACCGGAGCAGGCCGGCATTCGAAAAAGATACAGCACCATAGAGCACACAGTGCGACAAATTATACAGAAGTCCGAAGAGTATAATAGGCCCCTGTCTTGCGTTTGTGGTCTATCAGAAGGCTTTTGATTCAGCAGGGTGCACCACGAGCAGGTGAGGTTTACTTGGGGCACTGAGATGGTAAGTGTGCCCCATTACACCCCCAAAACGATTTCAGATTCAGGTCAAAAATGTGTGCCAGCTAAATGATTGTGGCTCTCTTAGAATCTTTGCGCTTTACTCCGCGACGCAACGGTCACCGGTCGTACTAATTCGAAAGCACGAAGATTTCCGAAACGCATAACTTTTCTGGTTTACCTGTTACTCAGACCAAATAAAAAACCAAGAGAGCTTCGAACAATACAATGAAGCATGCCATAACTACACCCTTCTGTGCATACACGCTCACACGCACCCATTTACAACCAAACTACACCTCACCGGAACACTCACTAAGTGCACAAATGTTTACGAAACCGGCCTCACGTCACTGTTGACAGCGCTATGTCTTGGTTTTTTATTTGGTCTGAGACTGAGACAGTTACTTGAAGATACAGTCAAACACACAGATCTGAAAAGACAATGTTATTTCGTAGACATCAAAGACTATGTAACATAGTGGTTATGCTTATGTATTCATATTAATACTACTGTGTATGTGTTTGAGATTAAAAGATGCTACTTTTTGTATGAGTTTCTCTTCGAAGACCCTTTTAGGTACTGTGAATAGAAAAAGAAACCCAATCTACGATCATAACACTCCCTTCATTCCTAATTCCAGTCTTTTTCGTTCATTCGCACAACTTTTTATTCTTTACTTACTCATAGTAGAAAATTTGCGCCTCATCGTATACCTACCTACCTACCTACCTACTCATACCAGTTCCCTTCTAGGGTACGCAAAAAGCACCGAACACTTAACATCTACGATGTCACAACCTTATTAGGCCAATTCTGTAGTAGGCTATGGGTAGCCTATGGTCTGGGGACCATGTATCAAACCTAGATGACCCAAACGCGCAAACTGAGAGATGCCCAGAGCACAGGATTTTCTGGTGACATTGAATAAAAATCTTTGTTATCAGTATCATTAAGTACAAATTTGTACGGACGTAGAAATCAAACGGTCTTCGGACGTCCCCAAGCACGGGATTTCGTTTGGACTTTAGGACATCGATAATAAAGTTTATTATTCTAAGTCATTACGAAACCCTTCACTCTGCGCTGCTTTCGAATAACGCTGAGCCTAAGAATGCATGTTCTAACCAGGTTTTTCCGAATTTAAAGATTCATACCAGGTTTGAAACAAAACGTCTCATACAGAGACCACAATCCAACATAACACTAACAATAATAGCAAACCTTTGAGTACAAATCGTTACAATATCTATCACACGAAATATTTAAAAGACAACCTCTTCATTCCAATACAAAAATTTAAACCCTGTTAGTAGATTGGACAAATAATACACACATTCTTTTATACTAATTTAGACTTACACACTAAAAATTACTGGATATTAGAAAACTTAGCAATATTTTTATAACAGTATCGGTTTTCAATAAGTAAGAAAATTAGAGTTGAGGCCGCACCACACATGATACACCCGACGCCACCCCACGCGACTAAACGAGATTAACTGTAGCCAATAAGCACGTTTCATTGACGTAACTCAGCATGGCGTGGCGTGAAGTGAGTTTAAGCCTTCCTTTTTCCCTGAGCGACCGACGCCGACGGTGCTGTACAGCCCCACCACCGTAATGCCGACTGGCATATCTCTACTCTATCAGCTATTTCCTTGTTACAAAGTAGGTCAGCTGAAGGCGACATGAGAAAAAATAGTAAGTACTATTCATTAAATGAGACCTTGCGACCTAGCCATTTTTGAGAGCGTGAAGGCAATGATCGTCACGCGTAGAAGGTTGATAGACCGAGGGCGACAGCTTCAAAGGTGGTGTGACACGTTTGCAGGGCAAACGTGGTCGGAAATCGAAAACTATTTAAAGATTTGGATACAGGAGAAGCCTTTGCAGGGGACACAATGTTAGCTAACAAAAAATGATCTATTTCTATGCAGTGGACCATGCTCGGTGTTTCTTTGAAGGATAGGATCCGAAATAAAATTAACCGGAAGAGCGGCGGAAGGCAGAGAACCGGGTGTTGTCACGCAACTTGGGAGAAGCCTATGTGCAGCAGTTGGTTACGGCTGAATTGATTGTGTATGTTCCAACACACTCGTGGCACATTCTTTTTTCGATACAAAATCTGACCTGAATCTGATGATTCAAGTCCTAGATGGTAAATTTCCGTTTTCCAGTATTCTATCAAATAAGCTCTTACATAATATTATACCTTATTTTAAAACATAGAACAGGCTACTAATTAGAACTGTTATAAAAAATACGTTAATTATATAAAAGTTGACTGTCTAACCGACAGTATAACTACTTGGCTCAAGTAGGTGAGGACAATGATATATCATTACTAGTATTAGCTGACCTCTTACCGTACGGAAAGCCAATGCGAGGTGAGGTCAGCTTATACAAGTACTGTATACCATGATTATGTCGTTTGGCTTACATTATCCACATCATTCGTAATGTAATCAACAAGAAATCAAGGTCAAATATCAACCCCTTCCAAAGGTCGTTCATTGGTAATAAGACCCATTTTTATTCCCTCTCAACTGGCTGCAACACTTTTTTTTATATGGCCAGTGATACGGCCGATTGTATAACAATAATTATGATAAAAACGCTAGTCAAATTAGACATTTTGAATAACAATAATTGGCAACAGCGCTTTTAGTTGAGATCGTGAAGAACACACGAATGTTTTACGTATGAATAATGTGCAACTTTACTTGAGTGTAGGGTTGCCAGGTGTCCGGCTTTTTACAATCATGTGCGGCCAAATATACAGGTGGGCGGAGAAGTGAGGTCTGAAGGTAAAACGTTGATGCCTTTTATTGCGGGGCATTCGAATACCCCCATGTATGTTCCGCGATTAATTTTAGTTTAGGAAATAGATTTTTTTTATGATTTTTTTCACTCGACATTAGTTTTGTTTTTTTTTTCTGTTTCTATTGGACGTCTGTGGATGTTTTTTTTTTTTTTGATAATTCGTCACCTTAATATCAAGTACCACCGTAAACGTTTGGTTTACCTGGGCCCTATGGAACATGACTGAAATTGAGTAGCGAGTTCAAAATAACAGCTCAAGCATAATAGCCACAAAAGTTCGACGCATGATAAAAATATATAAAATGGTGGCAATGGCAAAAACAAAGACGTCACTTCACCGGCCACCCTGTATACAAATCCGGCCTATCCGGCTTTAGTCAGGCCTTCGGTCAACCCCGCCCCAAAAAAAAAATTGATCTATAATTAAGAGGTAGAGTGTATGTCTCAAATGAATAACAGTAATAATTACCTACACAAATAAAAGTATCAACTTTTTTTTTCTTTAAAAACCAGTGTGTCTGGCTTTCGGGCAAAATGTCCAGCTAAATATGAATCTGTTTCCGGCTTTTCAGCCTGGCAACCCTACTTGCGTGCACTTATATAATTAATTTCCGCCCATGGGGTTATTTTTGTTCATAGTTTTACTATTGATCCGTTTTTATACCCTTTAAGAGTAGGCAAAGCTCTCTTAATATAATAATGTGATATAATATCCCTGATACATCCAATAGTCTTATCATTTTCTTTTTTTTTATAAATCTTAAACATTTAAACTTATTTTAATAATATACTATTGGGGACTAGAAACGTGTATACCAAATCAAATCGGTGTAAGTCTAATAATTATCATTTTTAATCACGAAAAGCATAGTAGGTACGTTCTACTTTTACTGATACTGTATTTTGTGCAAAACTGAAAAAAAAAAATGTTTAACACTGTTTTAAGCCATAATGGCTGAATATCTGCCTGCACAATGTCATAAAACATCAAAAAGGCATCTTTGCCACTACGTGGGCGTAGTATCAATATTTTTGGCAAAAACGGTCTGGCCGGCTTCAAAATACCAAATTAAAAAAGATTAAGTAATACAAAAACAAACAAAAAAATAGGTGTAAAAATAATAAGGAAATCGCGTTGCTGAGTCTCTAGAATTCTACAGTCATAAAAAACGCAAAGCAATAGTTTTAAAGAATTTTGCTATTTTTTTCTTGAAAAAAATCTGAACAGTCTTCTGTTTTTTTAATCGTTAAGAACGCCAAGTGCACCAGCACCAACATAGAACCTTGAAGATATGGGCTGTCCTGGCCTTCTGGGTGCAGGGATTGTCCACTCAGCATGATGGCTAAAGCCTTCAGCGAGGACACCTGAAAGTATGGCTAGACACTGTTTCAGCGCCTCCTGACAATCAGCCGCCTCCTTGCAAGGAACGTAAGGCTCTAGAGCCGTGGCTAACTCACATAAGGGCTTGAAGAGCTTCAGTGCACGTTTTCTATCGGCTTTCTGCAGTGCCTCATAGACATTTCCATTCAAATACTCGTTCATCTTCTGAGCTATAGCGGCGGGTAGATTTGAGATGGTATCTAATCCGAGGTATAGTGGCCAGTCATCAGTGCATGCCTCGCAGACACAGGTGAACTTGTACTGAGATCGTAGAATGGCTTGCCGGTCATCCCTGGTGTGCACAGCGTGATGAGCTCTAAAAAACAAAGAGCATATGGTATTAGTATTTTTGTAACACTTAAAAAGCTGGTAAAGCCTCATCTTTTCATTTAAAAATTTATGTTGCTGAACTGACTTAAATACTAGGTATCAGTCAAAATGTCAACATTGATATCAACTCATATAACAGCAATAAATACATTGATCTCAAAGGTATGTAACTGTGCTTTACTAGCACTGCGAAGGTTTGACTTGCCTTCAGTCGCCTCTTTCAACACCCCCAGAATAACAGATGCAGTATACTTAATCAGCCAGGGGCTGCAGTCTCGACATAGATAGCGATCGCTTTACGACCGAATTCGGTCGCAGTCCTAATGGGGTCTTAGACAGTCAAAATTGCTTGACAAGAACGAAAAAATCACAATCTTGTCAAGCAATTTTGACCGACTAGGGACCCATTTGGACCGAATTCGGTCGTAAAGCGACCGCTATCTATGTCGAGACTGCAGCCCCAGGCTAACACGCACAGCGCGACAATATCATCTTGTCTCATCTCGCGCCAAAACGAGACATGTGTATTTTTACGCATAGTTATCTCTCGTTGCAGCAAGACAATGCGAAGAGAAAACACTAGCATGCTTAGTTAGACCAAGCGATATTAAAGCTCTAGACACTATTCATGTTTCCAAAAATATGTCCAGGTACTTTTTAGTGATGCCGCATGCCGCCACCGCAACGCGCACGGCGCGTTCGCTTGGCGCAATAATGTTGATCCCCTTCGTCGCCATCTCCTTCTCATCTCGAAACAGCTCGACGTACCTATTGTTAATTACACAGGCATTCAAATGTTAAAAGGCATTGTTTTCTTACATGTTAAAATAAAACATGCATTTATATGAGACGTGCAACTCATGTTAGTAGATTGAAAACATGCATCTGGAATCCTCGTTGTTCAATCAATTGATGACACAGAAATATTAAAGTGCTCATGGACCTCAAAACTATTTCTCGAGTAAAACAACAATGTAATTGAACCACGTGGCTGGAAAAAAGTGGGTTTAAATGCTATATTATTCTGCATTACGATTACAATGTAAAAAACTTACCCATAATTATCGAAGATTTGCATTCCTTTTTTAATAGGTCTTAGAGCAACCAAAGTCATTTGTGTAGTGCCTAGTCTGGTATACCGAACCACATTTGGAGCGCATGAATGATTGATCAAACTCAGAAAAGCATAGGCACCACCCCCTATATTATACTCATCCACATAATTGCCTTCGTCATTCTCAACATTAGCAGTTATGCCATGCATATTTGTTGGAGCTGTCATTAAGTGTTGCATCAGTGTATCTGCAGTGAATTTCTTAATTCTTTTTCTTAATACAGGGTCATCTGTTGCTATGAAATTTTTCATAGCCAAATAGTGCATGAGGACAGCAGCACTGACTGTCTTTTGAAATATATCCGATATATCTCTTTTTTCAACATTTGTGGCCAGAGAATGAATTGATTCATAATTTTCGGAAGCATAAATGAAGTCGCCATTTTCCATCTGCTTACATCCTACATCATCAGCATTAGTGCATGCTTCCACTTTTTCCACAGTGTTTAATACATCTTCCCATGCTTTATGGTCAGTCCTAGCCTTAATTGTGGTTCTCAAAGCAAGCAATTCCAGTTTAGTGAACTTATTATCAAGTAAACTTGCTAGAAAAGGACATTCATTATAATGATACTCATCCCATGCCGTTATGACACATTGCCTGCTACAGTACATGGTCATACAACAATATGGACAAGGATACAGATTAAATTTCCTTGAAAAACAATGAGCACAAGTGATTATGACTTGACTTCTTAAGAGCACACTCACATAAGGATCTTCTTGTACAATTATTTCACCAACTGCAATGTCCTCCACTGCAACTACATGTCTACCCATATCTGAAGTATGCTTAACTGTCAGCTTTGAGATTGTATCTACATATTTTTCATGTTTGGAACCCTTCAAAGTAAATATGTCCTTTATGTGTTCATTCTCATCATCAAATTCCCGATCTTGGGTTTCCTGTAAAGCTTCTAAGCACATGTTTTTTCTTTTAATAAGTTTATCCCTTATTGACAATGGGTACTTCATAGTTAATACCTGTTCAACATCAGCTAAACATTCCTTGTAATGTTTTAAGCCTGCAAGCACTGCTGATCTGTTAGAAACAGCTAAAGAATAACATGGAGAATCTAAAGGTGAATACATTAATGCCAAGTTATAATATTGCCATGCCATATACAGATTTTTCCTTTCATACAGCACGTTGCCAAGGTTACGGTAATGTACAGATGTATATTCACATTTGTCTTCTTTAAGAATAAGTGGTAAGAGTTTGTAGATTTTTATGAGACCATACACATACAAGACTCTCTTATGAGTCTCTGTTATAGTTAAAAAGTGTCTAGAAATATCTTGTGTTCTGCCATCGCTTTTTATTTTCTCCAACAGTTTTAGGTAAATAGAATCAATAGTCAAGTTGAGGTTATCAAATGGAAACATTATTGATTATTTCAGTGTTCCTTGGATGTTACTGAGAGCAGTGCTATTAAAATGTCACACTTTGCGACGCCGTTTCTCGCTGTTAATTTAGGATGTGAGATGGTCTTCGTTATAGACCAGAGGCTGAAAGCTCAGAATATTTCACTGGATAAATCTGAAAAAGGTAAGTTGTAGTTGTACATTAAAAAAATACTTAGGAAGCACTATTTTGCCTAATCATTGACATTTTTTTAAAGACATTATTTATTCGTTTAATTTGTTTTTTATTTGTTTATTTGATTTATTTCAGTACTCACCGAAATAGCGACTGTATTACTTCATCCTAAACTGCTCGATGAGTTATTTACACCGCAGCCGGTGGCCGCTCACGCTCTCGTAAAACAACTACTTCAAGATATTTCCACCTCTTCAATAATGAAACTAGACGATTATTCCATGAGCAAATTGTGGGATCTCATGACTATGATCTTCAAATGGCAATTATCTGTAGCTACGAATCAAAATATTTTCGACATCACTCGCCGTCATCTGAGAAGTGTTGCCATGCTAATGCCACAATTTTTCCCCAAAAGTATTATTGAACAGGTTATGAGACGGTTCGAGAGTTTATCTCATCAATTCACTGACGACGATTATAAATGTCTAAACAATACCCTTATAATTTGGTTTTCAGAGTATCACACTAAAATTTCTGTTCTAATGCGATTGGGTCTGCAAAGAAAAGACGGAACTTTTAATTTACCTTCTACAATAAGTACAAACCTTTTGCATAACCTAGGGGAAAATATTTATAAGTACGATAACAAGAAAAATCCTATTGAAGAGTTTGAAAACCGATGCGCTGACACGAATGAAATAAACTGTCTTTTAGCTTCAATAGAAAAAGTTCATTCCAAGAACAAAGTTGAATTACAGTTGCCTATTGAATTTGGAGCCACAAGTTCAAAAAAAAAAACTATCGAGATAACTACAGACGTTCAATTTGAAACGATAGACACAAGTGTCAAAATAAAGAACACTGATCTTACTTTTATTCCAGATATTCCAAAATCTCCACAGGAGGACTTATTGGAAATGTTAGGAACAATGGGAGATTCAATGTAATTATAAAAAATGTTGAGTGGTGATTTCTTAAAACTAAGAAGTTTCCCGATCTAATGGGAGACTTAAACAAGAATCGGCTAGCAACACTGATATATTATCGATTTCATCTTTGCATTGGAATCTGCTGTGCAAATCCCCCAAGGCGGATACGCTGGCTAGTTTAAAATATTACAGTAGTTTTAAAAATAATTATATCGTAGTCAATTCTGGGGTGCAACCAGGCGCCCTACCTGATGAGTATTCAATCGAACCCGTTCACGCTTGTATTATGGTTCACGGGGTTCACATAGACGCCCAGCTGGTGAGCTGTCCATAGATTTATACCCATTGTTAAAAAACTTGTTTGAGAAGTTTTGAGGGTTTCATAGGTACCAATTAGATAGGTAGGTCTTCAAATCTAAATCCAAACCAGACTGCGCGTGAGTTGGCCTGTTGGCCATTTAAAAATAAGTACCTAATATATGCTATACCTACCCACTGTGGCACTTTCACTATTACCTTAGACCTAATGGGCGTTTTTATAATTTCTAACGTGACGATATTATCTTGAACGTCCACGGCATCACGATAACACACAGAAATATATGAAGATACTTTTAAATTTTCATCCACGATAACGTTATAACGTGCACGTATTTCCATACATTTTATGGACGTAGACGTCCGCAATAATATAGGTATTATTAGAAATGTTATACTTACGTGGAAATTTCCTGTAATTGACACTTCCAAATAGGGAAATGATTACTTAGTCAGTAGACAGTAAAGTAGGTCTGCCTAGTTTGCATATTTTTATCTTTTGCTTCTTTCGTCAGCTGAACTCACGCTTGACCTAATTATCTGGAAATAAATATACTTACCACATTTGCCGCAACTTCAGGAATTGAATATTTTGACCAGATAAAATACTGCAGTATTATTAAACAATTCACTGCTTTCATATCAATGGAACCGTCTTTACAGAATACGACACGTGTAGGTACAAAAAAGGAGAATCGAGACAATCGTAACCATAAAGTCGCTCTAATCGAATGGATCATTTCAAGAGAACGTAGACGAATATTGTTCAATCTGCCTAACCTTTTCCCAACTACAAATATTAGGGCTAGTTTCCAGTCTAACTAGATGCAGCTAAATACCAGTATTTTACATGAAGCGCCTGTCTATCTGACCTCCGCAACCAAATTACTAGGTAACACGATATCCCTTGGTAATAATGGTTGTTAGACTTTTGAGCTTCTGATTAAGTGATTGTTATTACGAGTATAACAACTTTAATCTTTACTTATATCAGGTGCCGAAAACGTATCAAATACGATATATTTCCTATAGCAACACCGTTGTCACCACTGGAATTCTGAGCCGTAATAAAGTTGACTTGATTTTATTATCAATGTTTTATTATTTTAAGATTTTACATCAGAAATTATGTTCCTATTTTGGTATTTATATAAATAAAAAACAAACACAATAGGATTTCATAGAGTAAAAAATGTTTTTTTGGAAAATTTAACAGATGTATCGTTTTTTATTCACTTAGTAAGTCTTGATGTTATGCATCACGACTTGTTTCCCCGAAGGGTTGGGTAGAGGTTGGCTAGAGTACACCCACATTTCGCCAGTTACATTTTTAAGTCCCATGTAATAGCGGGCGAGCCTATTGCTATCAACCGGGCACAAATCCAAACTCCGAGCTTGCTACTGAGAAATTCCAGATGGAAAACCCAATAACAGTTTGCCCGACCCGGAAATCGAATCCAGGCCCTCATGCACAGCAGTAGCGCTTGCGACCACTAGACCAACGAGGCAGTCAGCCAGTTTTTTTCTCAATACATAGAAATCGAAAGAGTTTTTTTTTTTTAAATCGAGTTTTTGACATTTCTTGCATCCCTAAAGTTAAAAGCGCCTTTATTTTCTTTAGTTTTAGTCGTGGTTCATCAATCAGTCACGTAGGTACTCACGAGTACGCGATTGATTGATGAACGAATGAATGAAACGAATGATGAACGTCATCATATATTTTATATTAATTATAATTAATATAAAATGTATGATGACGTTCATCATTTCGACAATAATAATTATTATTGTTGAAAAGGAAGACCTGTTGTCAAAGTGGCGCCAACTGGTGGCGTAAATTTTCATGAAACCTTTCTTCACGCCACCAGTTATTAGAAAAATAAAGCTAGAGTAGAAAAGTTATTGGTGCACTCGGTTTCTAAAAGCTTATCGACACAATTTGTTAACACAGTCAAGTGATTTTTTTATTAGCTATTTTTATTCCAGCTCACCAAATAGCATTTAACATGAATCTTAGTGTTAACTATTTTTTGTTGTGTAGATAAATCTAGCCTTTCGTAAACCGGGTTTTTGTTCAAACGTGTGATTCCCAAAGGGATAGGCAGACATTAGGTATATTGTATGGTCCTAAGGCCTTTTTATGCTTTTATTGGCAATTTTACAAAATTGGTACTTTACTTTTTAAGTTTTGTTTTAAAAGCTGAAATATTTGTATTCCTAATATACATTTTATGTGTATTGCTGAGTATTGAATAAAAGGATGATTATGTTTACAAAAATACTTTATTTCACACATCACAAATTCTGAAATCCCATACCAAGTACAGGTTACAAACACATCTTTTCATTTATTTAACAAACATTGACTTCTAAAAATGACTTAGGATTCATTATCAAAAAAATGTGTTTGTATTTTCAATACGTCACAAAAAGTTAGTTGCATTGAAATGCGAATACAATCATTAAAAAAAACAACTAATTCTAGTTCTTTGAGATCTTATTTACAAATTGTATTTACATTTCTATTACATTAATTATTTATTTATCGCTAGAGTAAGCAGAAGAAATGCAATCATTTGGACATCATGTCCAGATTTTCTGTCGTCATTCTAATGTTATAATCACGTCAAGATTATCTATATTCAGGTCAACGACACGAGATAAATACATAAAATTACAACGTTTGCAAACTTTAAACTCAAGTAATCTAAAGTAATTTTTTAATGAAAATACTATAGCGAAACGACATAAAATAATTTTAGTTGCAATGGAAACTGAACCATACGCTATAGACTTAAAGTTTTGAATCCCAAAGCATGAAGTTTATCTCGTTTTGTTGCCTTTAGTAGAAGTTTAGATTAAGTATTAACAAAATTTTCCTTGGTTGTAAAAGCGAAGCAGATAAACCATAATACCTACTATAACCAACCAATTATGTCTACAACAATTTAATAACCATTATAATAAAATCAAACATCATGATACTTTGGTATCTTATTGAGAATAAAGTTTTCTTATGTCAATTTGGAAATTCAATTTTTCATGTAATCATGTAATTAAGTACACAACTTCGTTAATGACACGACAGCAATAAAAGCAAATACGTGAATTGTTAGTATTTTCATTTGGTTCCCTATAACTCCTACTATTTTCTAATGTAATGTAAGTAATACTAATTCTGGAATTAATTTTAGAGCCTGACACTGTACTCTTTTTCTTATAGAATAGACAAAAGTGAGCCACAAAGGCACATACATTATACCTGGGGGGTAACCATCACCTCTTATAGCAGTATTATTTCAATATTACTTCAGCGAGAGATAGAGATGGAGCTATAAGTCCTGTATAGCTCCATCACTTTCCCACTGTAAAGTAATATTATAATAATACTGCTAAAGAGGTGATGATTACCCCCAAGGTGTCGTTTTGCATCCTCGTCAATTGTATTTATTATAAAAGTCACCGACATAACTCTTAATATTTAAAGGTACAAGAGACTATATATGTATTAAATATTATGAATATTATGAGCTTACACCACATTGGTTGCGATGCGATGCGACTTCAAAAAAGGACGAGGTTATATGTTCGTTTGCATTTTTTTTATGTATGTTCATCGATATATTCGTCAATTGTGGACCAATTTTGTCTTCATCTACGTTTTATAAAATGAGTACATTTTTTTTTATGTAAAAGCAAAAGCACGTTGTTGACTTACCTCTTTTAATACTCAAATATTGCAATTCAAATTATATATGCTGTCAAAATCTTAATAAATATAAGATTATGGTGTGGACTTATATTTGAGCAGACCCGTAAAATGAGTACTATAGCCTGTTCCACAAGTATCTGGTGATAGTGTAAACAGACCCTGTTCAGCTTAAATTATTATGCAAACACTCATTAAATGGAATTAGTAACACATTTTCATATATACTTAGGTTTTAAATTTATATCTCACTACTTGTTCTAACAATTATTGTTTGAATTATTAAATTATAATTGAAAAAACATCTCAACATCAATTATTATCAAATGAAAAAATCTTTAATGTGATTTAAAATTATAATTTCGGGTTTAAGGCGCTGACAAGACCCAATTGACAAAAATAGGCTTCTCTTAAGAAAGAAAATTGCCAAATCTGTATAGTTTGTGGTAGCGGAAAAAATAATGTTAATTTTGAACTTTTTTCCCAGAACTTGGTTGTCACCAAAACACGTTTTGAAAAAAAAATCTCGATACAAACTAACGTTAAACTAATCTCTTACCTTTAGTTCTAATCCAAAATATCTGTATTAAATATCAACATACATTACGTATTTAATTAATAACAAGTACGCCTTATTCTAATGCAGAACTTGGTTGTTTTTTATTTTCGATTACTCAACTCAATTCTGAGTAAATACATAATTACTTCATATTTTGCAATAAATTACAAGCGTTTTGTCGTCGCGCTTCTCTTTCTTTTCTATGCAATCTGACAGTGACCGCGGTTTAGGTGTTGTCAGCGTCTTAAGTATCGTAATAAAATCACTCAATTTTTCAATAGCATTACAAATTGGCATCAACTGTTACTTTTCTGATTCATTTGTTTACATTTTCATCAAATACTTTTTGAATAGAACATTGAAGTATGTTATCGATTGAATTATTACTATTTTTTATTATTAATGCTACTTAGAGATTAACTACGATAACATGGCGCGCCTCTCCAAATTAATGTTTCAATGTGTATAGTCACATCCTTACGAAAGAGTTTGTATGTTGTAAGTATTCGTCTAGTCTGTGGTCAACAGTAGCAGGCCGGCAGCGGTTTGAGACAGTCCAGGGCCTCAAGTCTGCTATTACAATAGTGTCAGAATGGTCTGTTCCAATCCTCATTAATGACGCCATTATATTAGTAGATTACCAAACTTGTTAAAATCAACGATTATAAAATCAATGATAAACCATTCTGACACTATTGTAATAGCAGATTTGAGGCCCAGTTATTGATACTATGTCGCTCCGTGACACGAAAGTCTGTTTGCAAAATAAATTAATCGTGGAAAATTCAAGACAAAAAAATGATGTGGTGTCAGGTAATTTTGTTTGTTTTTTAAATAAGTTTAGGTAATGTTTAATTTACTTTTATGTCTATTAATATAAAATATTTTCTATATATTTAAGGCAAGAGAAATGATAGCTACAGACCAAAATAATGAAGTAAGAGGCTGAAAATGGAGTGGAGCGCTTGACAGACGCTAGATGGAGAACTTCTTGACTAAGAAGAGCTGTGAGCGTTAGTGAAAGGACTATAACAAGAATATAACTGAAAGAAAAAGCGAAATGATGATGTGATGGAATTGGCACACAAATGAGTACACCGCTTAAAAAAAAATCCTCGCAACCTTTTAAAGCGTGACACCGATGAATTTGACAAATGGGTAATAAGGCATACTGTCAGTAACTTTCATAGACAGAATTAACAATATCCAACATTAAAAGCCCTGAAAAGGGTGCTTAATGAAAATATGAATTTTGACGGATGTTTGGAGAAATTACGGTGTATACTTCTTGATTGAGGATATGAGTGGCAAACTTCTGAAGACGATCGTCAAGCGCTTGTAGAAAAACATGACGTGCAGTTGCTCGCTATAAACATTTAAAACAATTGAAGAAATATAGAGAAGGGAGGAATATTGTTTATCCTGAGGAAAGCTACATTCATACCACACACATACAAAATTATTCATGGGGAACTAAACAAGGAACTGTAGCGAAGAAACGAAAATCTAAAGTATTACGCATCATAATTGTCCACGTTGGTGGAAGAAATGGTTTTATCCCCAATGCTTCTTTAATTTACAACGCCAGTCGAAGACAGGCGACTACCACAACATGAACCATGACAATTACAAGTGGTGCATTACACAACTACTGTATAACATACTAGAAAAGTTCGTAATTGTTATGGATGCCTACCATAACACATTTACAGAAAAGTTCCCATCTCCAACAGCAACAAAGCAGCCATGAAAGATTGGCTGGTGAATCAACACATCGACTTCGAGGAAGACATGAAGAAAATCGAACTCTATGATATCACTTAAAAAAAATAAAGATAATTCTAGAAATTGCGCCGTTGATGGCGAAACAAAAAAAAATTGCGATATTTTAAGAATTCCTCCATATCATCCCGACTTAAACCCGATTGAGAAAATTTGGGGAGTCTTAAAAAAACTATGCAAAGCAAACAAATATGTAAACCAAAACTACAAATCGATCATGAAATAACTTCATGAGCGTCTAGACTTGATCGATTACACGATGTGTACCAACTTGCAGACATGTGGAGGAGACGGAATCCAAATACTGGAAAAACTAGGACGACGAGCAAGAATTTATTATTCACGTAGGAGAATTCGATTCTGAATATAACACATCTAGCTTCTATAACAGCGATGAACAAAATGTTTGTTCCAGAGCCAATAGAAATCATTAAAACGCTGACAACACCTAAACCGCGGCCACTGTCAGATTGCATAGAAAAGAAAGAGAAGCGCGATAACACAACGCTTTTAATTGATTGCAAAATATGAAGCAATTATCAATTTACTTAAAATTGAGTTGAGTAATCGAAAATAAAAAACAACCAAGTTCTGCATTTAAATATGACGTTCTTGGTATTAATTAAATACGTAACGTATGTTGATATTTAATACAGATATTTTGGATTAGAACTCAAGGTAAGAGGTTAGTTTAACTTTAGTTTGTATCGAGATTTTTTTTTCAAAACGCGTTTTGGTAACAGCCAAGTTCTGGGAAATATGTTCAAAATTGATATATATTTTTTCCGCTACCACAAACTATACAGATTTGGCAACTTTTTTTCTTAAGAAAAGCCTATTTTGGTCAATTGGGTCTTGTCAGCGCCTTAAGATTTTTAATTTTATATATATGTATGTTGTAGGCCAAGACGGTATTATTAATCATGCCCAGGCAGTATGGGTACTGCCCTTTTTATCACTTGGACCATAACATATATACTTTTTTTATAATAATTATGATTACGTAAATGATTTTGATGTCTTAGTAACTAAAAATAAATTTGTTACAAATACATTACAAAGGTTTAATTTAATTGAAAACATTAAACATGCAAAATCATCTGTCTAGCCTTTTCCCAACTTCGTTGGGGTCGGCTTCAAGTCTAGCCGGATGCAGTTGAATACCAGTATTTTACATGGAACGACTGCCTATCTGACCTCCACAACCCAGTTACTAGGTAATACGATACCCCTTGGTAAGACTGGTTGTCAGACTTTCGGGCTTCTGACGACCCGTAACGACTGTCAAAGATACACGAATGACAGCTGGGAACCAACGCAACGGCTTAACGTGCTTTCCGATGCACGGAAGGGTCTTGGTATGTAAAGATGGTCACCCATCCACGGACCAACCGCGGCAAGCGTAGCTTAACCTGTTCGATTGACCCGTGCAGCTGTTACTATTTAGCCACAAGCCACCCCTTTAAACATGCAAAATATTAGACTAAATTAAATTTCAATATTTGAACACAGTAAAATTTATTCAGTTTTTATGCAATCAGTACTCGTAATATCTCACTTGTTACCAGATTTGCTGGTCAACTAATCATAACTAGCCAACCGCGCAAGACAACGCACGCGTCATTTTCATAGAGTCCGTCAGTGCAGCGCCATACTAATAATAATGAGCGATTAATGACGCCGCTAGTCGAGCAACAAATCCTTGGATTTATTTTGTTTGACGACCGTCTCAGTACGCACACATGCGTTGTGAGTCTTGGTACTTTGTAAATACTTTCAAACGTTTTGAATTATGGGCCATGTTATCATAGTAAACCTCTACCTGAACCTCAATTTACAAATAAACCTAGGACTATGAAACGTATACTCACCTGAAGATAACTAAAGGTACATAACGATTGGCGTCCGATGACTAAAACGAAAATGGACGAATCCAACTATCATTGGCCAATGTGTACGGTCGCTCACAACCATCCTTTCGTATGACGTCACTTTATTAACTATTTAACATTACAATACACCGATACGGCGAAACAATATTCTTGTAGGGCTGCCAGATCAGAAGAAGTCGCGACAGACTTGATGTTATAAATGTTACAGATTTTCTTGCCTAGTTATTACTCAGTAACTCTTATATTACGTCACTGCATATTTTAGTCTGATATAATTAGACGCAAAACATTAAAGTCGAAACGTTTTTACTTCAGTGAAACAGGAGCGAAGTATATGGGAACCTGAGTAAGACAGCATTCACACGTACCTGCGCAATTTACCCGGCTTACCCATACATTTGCTACCGGTTATTTGGAGCTGCCAGCAGGACTTTGACATAGAGCCCTTCATCTCATAAACCAAACAGAAAAACCCCTAAAATCCGTAATCAAAAGCCTAAAAAACCACCTCATATATTGGGCGAGCCCACTTCCCCTGACAACCCTTTCCCCTTCCAACTGCTATAGGAACACGGAGTTTCTCGTCGAGTTTGGCGAGAAGCTTTGTTCAGGTAACATGCTCGCATCGCCGTATACTGGCGCTGTTGGCCCGCTCGATGCGAATGGACTTCGAGACCAAGTTCTGGATCGATTGAGCGCGGGAGGTGAGTCTGGAGGTAGTACTGTCTCGTTTGGATCCATTGGCATCCGGATTTGAGCCTTGCGCTGCATTCTTTGTTGAACTGTGGAGGAAATTTAATGGTTAGGATTTTTTATTGATAAATGATAAACCTGAATGTGGCAGTAGGTGTTCAAACTGGTAAAATACCAAGGGCAAATTCTAATACTGGCTGAAACAGAGTGCCTGTACTCGAATTAAAAATATACTGGAGTAAACCGCCACGTGCTAGGTGTCACTTAGTAAAATAATATGGTCATGTTTACTATTATATTGTGCACTTAAAACTAAACGCTATTACAATAACTAAGAACATATTTCAAAATGACAGCACCTGCCAGTTTACGTGAATGAACGCTTGAGTGAATTGATAATTCGAGTTTATCAACGTTCCACAAGCGGACACATTCTCTTTTCATCCACTCAAATATAACTTACTGTATAAATACGCTAAAGCGGCTGCAGCAACTGTGACTATGGTCGAGATGTATGGCTTGATGAGAGAGAACAGTGCGCCCAACAACGTCCCGCAACCGACGTTACATTCTCTTTGCACGTCAACGCGTAGTTCTTGAGCGGTCAACTTTGAGTGCACGGTCACCCAGCCGTGACCGCAGGTTGTGGCTTCGTTTGTTATTGTTACGAGCATTTCACCTGCGAATAAACATACAGAATGTTATGATGGAAGATAAGATTTACGTATCTGCCGGACATGCAAACCTATTTTTTTACATCAAACTCACACACAACTCACACTTTTACTTCTCAAATGTCGTATGATACACCATAACACAACCAGCCTATAATGTTCCCACTGCTGGGTGTGTCCCAGCATTGGGAACATTATAGGCTGGTTATGTCCCCGGAGGACACGGTGGAGCATACGGTGGAGGTCTGCCCGGCTTGGGCAGAGCACCGCCGTGTCCTCGTGGAGGCGATCGGCGGCAGAGACCTCTCGCGTCCGGCCCTGGTTCAGGCCAT
Organism: Atethmia centrago; assembly: GCA_905333075.3. NCBI lineage: Eukaryota > Metazoa > Arthropoda > Insecta > Lepidoptera > Noctuidae > Atethmia > Atethmia centrago. The sequence goes on along the minus strand of HG995386.1, from coordinate 10,184,942 downwards.
GGTACGGAGCGAGAGGGCATGGGCAGCCGTCACCTCCTTCTGCGAAGCAGTAATGCTCGCGAAGGAGGAGGCGGGACGGTTGAGGGAAAGGCACGTTTCGCGCCCTCTCGCCCCTAGCCGCCGCAGGAGACGCCCTGGGCGTCGGGAATCTCGGGCGGATTTCCAGCCACCGTAGGCGCGGGCTTGCGGACGGTGAGCAATGGGTAGCTCACCGTCCGGTAAGGACCAGGCCCGGGTCGACGGCGCGTCGTATTCCACGCGCGCCTCAAAGAGATGTCAGCACAAATGTAGGGGTCCACTAGGGCCGATGCCTGCCGGGGTCGCGGGAAGGTACTTATGGGTCACCGAGTCCCCTGGCAACACAGGCAACAGGAAGGAATACGGGTGGGTTTTAGTCAGTAAGAGTCTGACACACCCTCCCGCTCCGCCCAGAGCGGGAGAAGTTATTTGATGATTTCCAACCCTCAAAAAAAAAAAAAAAAGGCTGGTTATGTCATATGCCACCTATTAATATATCACCGTATTAATCATGGTCTGGCAGTTTGTAGTGACAAAAATTGAAAAGAGTATGCTTAGATGGTTTGGTCATGTTGAGAGGATGAATGAAAGGCGACTAACAAAGTTATTTACAAGGCAGATGTGAGTGGAAATGCCGGGAGGGGACGCCCCAGAATGACATATAGTGACCTCATTAATGATGTTCTTCAAAAAGGTCAGGTGCGTAGTTCTGGCAACCGGCGTGCGTGTATGACCAGATGTATGAACGTAAACGAAGCAAAACGAGTATGTAAGTAGCGAAGCAGGTGGCGTTCTATAGTTTCTGCCTACCCGCATGGGAAGAAGGCGTGAGTTTATGTATGTAGTTTATGTATGGATGGCAGTTTGAGTAATTTATGCGGCCTACCCAAATGTTCTTTCTTTGGTATTGTTCGTCGCATCGTTGAGCTCCTTAAGTTCTGAGTTGAGCTGCACGATTACTGACAAATGCGTGCACTGACTGGACAAGTCCACTTGCTTCTTTCCTCAAAATGACCATTTTAAGACACCAATCTACATGGCCTTCACATGATCTGACCAAGATTATGACGTCTGGACTTTAAAAGAGACTGTGTGTGACCTCTGAGTTTGTTTCGGGCTTTCTTCTCAGAGTAGTCAGATAGGAAACGCCGACCTCATCTAGCTTTATTTAAAAAATATGATTGACGTGTAAAAGTGTTTGTACAAACCTACTTACAGAATTTTCATCATTTATCATTTACCACACTATTACTTCTGTAATGATAGCTGTGAGCCACCCAAACACAATAAAAATAAAAACTTCATTCATTCATTCATTTAACAGCAATACTCGATCACTCGGTTAGTTAGATAAATATAATACTGTAACTTACGATTATCAACCGTAGTGTCTAGCTTCAATCCGGGCGATGGGGTCAACCTGACTAACTTCAACGCCTGCGGATGCCCCGACACAGTGAATGTTGTAGGAGGGGTCAGTAGCGACACTTTGTTCACTGATAGTCGAATCTGAGGCAGTAACAGCACTTTCGTAGATGCTCTATACGCTCCCCATTCTGCATATATTTCTACTTCGGAAGCCTCTATGATTGGATTAGCTGGGATTATTTTGCAGCCCATTTGTCCTGCAAAAAAAATTTAAGTAGTTTATTTTGGGGTGACTTTCCGTGGCCACACAATAGTTAGACAATCGTGCTCACCGTGAATTATTATTTTACAGGACAGTAAAGTTTTTTATACAATATGATGCAACTAAGAATATAGGAACGTGAATGAACGACGTTATACGGTATGCAAAGAAAAATTGTCGAATTTTAGTTAAATTTTTTATCTGTTTTTTAATTTCTTTTTGTTCTCTCTGACTTTGCTCCGAAATGAGTAAACGAGGTGCTATTTTGCTAAAAGTCACAATTTGAAATATATGTCTAAGCAGACGTTAATCATTACTTTAAGCAACGTTTAAAAGTAAATAAAAGTTAATTCGCTAAAAATACGAAAAGCTTCGTACGCCGTGATATTGTGGCATTAGGCTGACACTCCATCCCGCAGCAGGCGCACTGGGCGTCGGCGGCGGGCGGGCAACGCCCTCTTCCAGCCCCCCTAAATGGGTCCGGGGGCGACGGACCCGGGGACATCCATCGCCCCCACACAGCAGGACCCGAGGTGGCGGCGCGCCCCCATTTGATGTCGCGGGGGGAGTTTTACACCTCATTCCCCCGCGAGCCTGAGGTGGAAGTCACACTAGATCCCATGATCCCGCTGCAAGTGTGGGAGGGGAACACCGGGGTGGTTTTAAGTCAGTAAAGTCTGACAGCCCCCTCAACATATGGGATAGATAACACGAAAATAACTATACAATACAAGAATATATACATACATATAAACAGAATAAACTTTGTCAGAAGAAAAAACGATCGGTAGAGGAGAAAACGAATCCAGCAAATCAGCGCTGGGCTGTCTTATTTACGGGTTCTACTGTTCATAAGTTCCTATCATTTTCCTTACCAGTAATAGCATTTAACACAGGCGCGGCAGTGTGCGGTGCCTTAGTCCTACAGCGGTAGGGCAGCTCCACGGCCGCGCCCTCCAGCGCGTACCGCTGCGGCTCCGAGCACAGCAGCGGGCCGGGCGCCAGCCCCGCCGCGCTGAAGGACAGGGGGACTAGCGCTGACGGCCACTCGCCGGGGAGGAACTCCATCTGGGGGTACAATTGTTGGGTTACTATGAGATTTTGTAGGCGAAAAACGTGTGTAAACAAGAGATATCATTGTGAACGTGGCGAATTGGAGAACTCGCATATAAAATGTACTGGATTCATGTTCTGGATCTTCTCTTTAGGAGCAGCGCCATCATCAACATTATCCACAGACAGACTTCACCCACTGCTAGGCATACACCTCTCCTGTTCCTGTGCCAGCCTCCATTTCATTCGCAAAAAAATGTTTTTCGGACTATACAACTTCGTGAACACGTTGTGCGGCCGGTCTAGGCGCAGCACGAGCGTGACGAGCATGTCGTGCGTGACGACTGCGCGTGACACGTCACTGACACTACGTCACATCATACATCTCACATACCTTGTCTAACTGTAGCTGATGTAGCGGGAACACGTTGTACGGCAGGTCTAGGCGCAGCACGAGCGTGACGAGCATGTCGTGCGTGATGACTGCGCGTGACACGTCACTGACACTACGTCACATCATACATCTCACATACCTTGTCTAACTGTAGCTGATGTAGCGGGAACACGTTGTACGGCAGGTCTAGGCGCAGCACGAGCGTGACGAGCATGTCGTGCGTGACGACTGCGCGTGACACGTCACTGACACTACGTCACATCATACATCTCACATACCTTGTCTAACTGTAGCTGATGTAGCGGGAACACGTTGTACGGCAGGTCTAGGCGCAGCACGAGCGTGACGAGCATGTCGTGCGTGACGACTGCGCGTGACACGTCACTGACACTACGTGACATCATACATCTCACATACCTTGTCTAACTGTAGCTGATGTAGCGGGAACACGTTGTACGGCAGGTCTAGGCGCAGCACGAGCGTGACGAGCATGTCGTGCGTGACGACTGCGCGTGACACGTCACTGACACTACGTCACATCATACATCTCACATACCTTGTCTAACTGTAGCTGATGTAGCGGGAACACTTTGTACGGCCGGTCTAGGCGCAGCACGAGCGTGACGAGCATGTCGTGCGTGACGACTTCGCGTGACACGTCACTGACACTACGTCACATCATACATCTCACATACCTTGTCTAACTGTAGCTGATGTAGCGGGAACACTTTGTACGGCCGGTCTAGGCGCAGCACGAGCGTGACGAGCATGTCGTGCGTGACGACTGCGCGTGACACGTCACTGACACTACGTCACATCATACATCTCACATACCTTGTCTAACTGTAGCTGATGTAGCGGGAACACTTTGTACGGCCGGTCTAGGCGCAGCACGAGCGTGACGAGCATGTCGTGCGTGACGACTGCGCGTGACACGTCACTGACACTACGTCACATCATACATCTCACATACCTTGTCTAACTGTAGCTGATGTAGCGGGAACACGTTGTGCGGCCGGTCTAGGCCAGCACGTGCGTGGCGAGCATGTCATGCGTGACACGTCACTGACACTACGTGACATCATACATTTCACATACCGCACGCTGAGAACGAAAGTGACTCAACTCAAAACGACAACTCACGGTGCAACACTGATTTCGTCACTTTCATTCGGGCGCGGGGGGAGGGAACGGTTGAGTGACAAAGAGACCGAAATATACCTCTATCCTTTTCTTACCTTTATTGGCCAGTTTTCTAATATAATTATGATAGAATATACTTTTTTAAGTCATTCTGTATACTTAACTCATTTAACCAAAATTTTGAAATCGGTCACTTTCGTTCTCAGCGTGCGATACCTTGTCTAACTGTAGCTGATGCAGCGTGAACACGTTGTGCGGCCGGTCTAGCCGCAGCACGTGCGTGGCGGGCGCGTCGTGCGTGACGACTACGCGTGACACGTCACTGACACTACGTAACATCATACATTTCACATACCTTGTCTAACTGTAGCTGATGCAGCGTGAACACGTTGTGCGGCCGGTCTAGCCGCAGTACGTGCGTGGCGGGCGCGTCGTGCGTGACGACTGCGCGTGACACGTCACTGACACTACGTGACATCATACATTTCACATACCTTGTCTAACTGTAGCTGATGCAGCGTGAACACGTTGTGCGGCCGGTCTAGGCGCAGCACGTGCGTGGCGGGCGCGTCGTGCGTGAGGACTGCGAGTGACACGTCACTTCCCGTGAACACCGACACGCCGGCTGGAGATCTCCAGCCCACACCTTCTAGGCACACGCCCCAGCTGCCTGTCACTGCGGAGATGAACACTGATGTTAGAATATGTTTATAAAATAGGAGAACGTAACAACCATAAAAACGATCCGCAAAAAAAAAGACAATAGAACATAACATTCTTTTTGGTGGTGGGGTACCGTCATAGAAGTTAAAAATGCTTGCCCGAATCAAAACATAACTTTACATCAGTGAAAAAAAAACCCAAGTGGGAAAAAAACGCCTTTCGGAACACACGGCTCGAGTCATTCCTGACGAGACTGTAGATTCTGGTAAGCCCTGATTTTGATTTCTACACAAGCTTAGTTTTTATTTACTCTTAACCTGAAAAGGGGAAAAATATTTAACTTGGGACACGCACAGAACATACAACAATAAAAAAAGAACATTAAAACTAACAAAATCGTGAAAAACAATTTAAAAAAAAAACGGCCAAGTGCGTGTCGGACCACGCAAAATGAAGGGTTCCGTAGTTGGGAAGTTGGGATGAATTTATCCCAAAAACAAACTTAACATTGTAGTTGAACAACATGTTCTCCCATACATCGATATACGTAACGGTCAATTCCCCAACTGAAAATTTAAGTTGGTCGACTATTACTGGTTACTTGTAAAGCTTACTTAGCTGTGATAGTTTTACTTTTAATTTACTACTGCCATCGATTTTTTCTCACATCTCCATAAACAACCATTTAGCTGACAGGGCCCCACCCTGTCAGCTAAATGGTTGTTTTTTTTAAGAAATAAATAGTACACAATAGACTAATACAAGCTAAGAATCGTTTAGATGCAAGCAATTACTTTTCCGTAAAGAAGGCGAGAAATACTGGTCTTGAATATATCAAATCAGGTTCACTAGAAAGTTTATTAAAACTTCTGCTCAACAGAAATGTATGCAACAACTGTTTTTTTACACTATCAGACTGACTTTTCATACGAAATTAGTTCAGTACTTACCAACAACCCTGTCAGCTCGCAGATCGGTCCCGGTGACCCAGACTTCGTCTTTCACTGTGACTCCACTCACAGACCCTTGGAAGGTCATGAATGTTCCCGCCGTATCCAAGTTTGGTATCAAAAGGTCGGATCCTAGGACACTGAGAAGGAAATGTAGGTTATTAGTATGACGTAAAGTATGGGGATAGAATAGATAGATTTAAACGGCCTCTCCATACAACAGGCGCACGACCATGTGGCGGCATCTACATCGCCACATGCGAACTACGCAACACACTGAGGTCACGCAAAATCCTGCATCGCGCAAGCAGAGTTTACCGCGCAACTAGCATAATATATACAACATCCCGACTTCAACCGTTGGGCAGTCACCAGACACGACACCCGTCTGGTCGGAGGATCCTCCCTTTTGGAGGATGAGTGAATTTTACACCCTGTTCCTTATACCTCTATAAACACGAACACATAGACGCCTACGTATGGCGTATATCAAACTGGGTGAAACAACACTCGCGACTGGCATTAGTTTCACAGACGGTCTTCTGAACCTTTCATGTAGACGCGGTTTTCTCACGTATGAAGCCAACCTTCTGTACCTATGTAGTTTGATAAGTGGATATTTAGTCATAAGATTTGTCTTTGCATAGGTTGTAAGTTTTGTTCACCTGTCACTAGAGGCCGCGGGCCGCGAGTGCGCAGCCAGCGGTGCCACCGCGGACACGTTAGCGTGCGGCGCCAGTAGTGCGCGTCCTACTGAGTTCCTCATCACCAGGCGTACGCTGGTCTCGTGCGGCTCACCTGATGGTTCAGCTGTACAGTATGTTGGTATTGCCACTTCTACGTGGATCGCCTGTAAAAACACCCATCCATTTATTTCCCCAATTTATCAACGGTTTTGACACAACGGGAATGTCAATACTTTCGATTGAACTCAAAAGACCTCTAAGACGAAATAGCAAAAGGGACATGAAGAATATAATATTTTTACAAATAAAGTATTGTGACGTATGTGGGGGTGTGTGACTGTATGTGACGTATGTGAACTGATATATATATATATATATATATTATAATAGGACCCCCAAAATAAAATGATGGTATTTAAGCACACCCAGAAGATCGAATAGAAAAACGGTGCTATAAAACAATTAAAAAAAACCGGCCAAGTGCGTGTCGGACCACGCACAATGAAGGGTTCCGTAGTTGGGAAGTTGGGATGAATTTATCCCAAAAAAAAAACTTAACATTGTAGTTGAAAACATGTTCTTCCATACATCAATATATGCCACGGTCAATTCTCCAACTGCAAATTTAAGTTGGTCGACTATTACTCGTCAACTTGTAAAGACCACTTAGCTATGGTAGATTTCCTTTTAATTTATTATATGTACTACTGCCATGATTTTCGGCGTGATTGATATGTATACCTATGTCAAATTACAGCTTGTACTAGGCGTCTCTGAGCTACAGCGGGGACAGACAGACGGACATGGCGAAACTATAAGGGTTCCTTGTTTACTACGGAACCCTAAAAAACTTTTCTAGGTATCACGTCTGCGTTAAACATAAAACAAAATACTCACTGTCTCTCTATAAATATTGTTCCGTTCATCCTTATGCTGTGCCACAATAACTCCATACCCTGATCTCACCGCAGTTATTTCACCACTAGCGCTTATAGACAAGGCACCGTCGCCATATGCCTTCCAACTTGCTCTAGGCAAAGACTTCAGTTTGACCACAGAGCTGACTGCTAAGGCTAGCCGGTCTCCTGAAGATAACTCCTTGGATCGACCTTCGAGAGATGTCCGGATGTCGGATAGACCTAGAATCTCGATTGTGCTGTCCCAGGAACGGGTTTCTGCGGCCTGTTGTAGAATAAAATAGGTTTTAGAGAAGGAAAATCATAGAAAAGCGAATTCGCATATCGAAAAAAAACCTCCACCATATGCTGAATATTATAGAATTAAGGTTTTTAAGTAGATCTCCCTTCGACTACCTCCTACTTTTTAAGACTCCACCTGACAAATTGTTTTGCGAAAGGTTCTCATAATTCGTTATTATTATCTACAGCTTTTAAAGTACATCCCTGTTTCAAATTCGAACAGAGCCAAATAAACACGTAGGTAAAACCGTAAACAGTTAAAAAAAAAGCCTATCCAATCGCAATAACATAGTATTATATGGAAGATATATAATATCTAATATAAAAAAAAACCGACCAAGTGCGTGTCGGACCACGCACAATGAAGGGTTCCGTTTAAATTTATCCCAAGAACGAACTTAACATTGTAGTTGAAAAACATGTTCTCCCATACATTCCAACTGCAAATGTAAGTTTGTACAAACAATGTTGAGTGCGTGAGACATTTAGCATGTAATTTTAAGACTTCTTATAGGTTTTCCTGTAATCAATTAGTTAGTTAGTTGTGTGTGGATTTATATGTGGATTTTTATATCTGGAAATAAACGATTTCATTTCATTTCAATTATAGAACTATTCTCTGTATTTTTTTTTCATAATGTTTGGTTCAGCAGTTTCGGAGATAAGGGTCAATTTTCAACGAATTATTTTTTAATAAATTTAAAACGAATTATTTTAAAATTATAATAAATAATAAACAAGTCCTTTCATTTCTTATGTCACACGGTACATTACTGTTAGCAAATTTTTTTTTTCATTCTAATTTCCCCCCAAAAGTTGAACCCCATATTCAAAATTCATTTATTTAGGTTACACATTCGTGTTTTGAAATTTTCACTGAATTTCATATGTTCACTGAATTTCATATGTGCACCAAACTTCAACTTAATCAGTCTAGTAGATTCGGAGAAAAGCAGCTGTGATGGCCAGACACACGAGTGATTCTAGAAGAGTTCTGTTTTTTCTTTTTGAGATACGGAACCCTAAAAACCATTCTAATTCAGAATGTTTAAACTCACCTGACCCATGTTCCTCACTCTAACATCAATAGTGATGACTCCTGGCTTCAGCGGCACTACTCGCACCGACAGACCTTCGGCAACTGATCTCTCGAGCTTATCTGTAAACAGTAACTAAATGTACATTCAATACGCCAAGTGTTCATAAAAGTCCACCTTCGCACGGACGTAACAATATCGCGGCTGGATTTTATCGCACACTGGATTTTAAACTCTCGGTGATAAGCCGAGCGTTAAGAATCCAACAGAGTTGATCCGAGCGCGTCAAAAAGACTCAACTGTTGGATTATCAACTCTCGTTGCTAAGCAGAACGTTGAAAATTAAGAGTGCGAAAAAAATCGCCGCGGGAAGAAATCGACCGTGCGGACCTGGGCTAAGCGGCTGTAGTGTGGGTATCAGCTTAGCTGCACAAAAATCAGTACCTACTTCGACCAAAATTCGGAGACGTGAAATTGACTTTTGAGAAAGCTAGATGGGACGTTACGGCTACGCATTACTTGCCGAATCCATCCGAACTATAAAGTCAAAGTCAACTGCTTGCAACTCTTCCACTGGTTGTATAACCCAATTTTTTAACTGTGCGCCTGTCAACGTCAAAGTATTACAGGGTATGTACATTATAATAAGAATAAAAACTTTACGAATAATATGACAGAACTGTGCAGATGACACGATGTGTAGATCGTACTAAGGCGTCGGCGGGGCGCTGAGGAGGTAATCGGGCGGGTGAATTCAATATTAAACCCTACGACTGATAGCTCCAAGCGCACAGTGTTCAAGTAAACTCCCTATGCGCACGCACACACATAAACCGCCGCCGGCGACGCACACACACACTACGCGGCGCGCCCGCCATAGCAAGCCAGCAATCTCCGCGCGCCGCGAGCGCCAGTGTGCGTGTGGCCACACAGCGCCCAACCAAACGTTGCTCTGTAAATCTAATTCCTTTCGAAAGTACCTACAGGGGCGTGCCGTCCATAGAGGCAATTAGGCCTAGCCTACCCTACCAACAACGCCAAATGCATTTATTTTAACTATGTAATACAATAATACAAAATATATAAACTCCTGTTATAACACTTATGTGTTTTAACAGGAGTTTAACATTTTTTTTAAATATTTTTTAGCAACTTGTCGCGCCCGCCGTGTAACGTAACTCACAGTCCGACGGAGCTCGGTACACACTATTTATTAGGCAGGCACTCGGACGGCCTAAATCTTTAAATAAATTTACGCACACTGGTGTATATTTTTGTGTGTATGAACGGCACACACTATTGAAATGGGTGACTGGAGCTGGCAATCGTTTGCTGTGATTGGCTGTGTCGAAAGTCAATAAATACAATAAATATGACTATTTTATTACACAAAGTGACAGCTAGCACATGTCAGATTACTCCAGTAAATTAATAATTCGACTTTAGAAACGGCTTCGCGCTGATATTACCAACGCCAGATGTTTGACAGTTTTTCAATACAAAAACTGTCATACGTCAATTTTTCCCACGGATAAAAGATAGTTGATATTAATTAAATCAGCCATTAACGTCAGAAAGGAGCACAAAATTCAATGGGATTTTTATAAGGTTTTCAACAGATACAGCAATAGCCTTATGTAAGCGGGCACGCCCTTTATGCCTGGAGGCTTTTATTTATGTATTAAGTTCTGTTTACGTTTTATGTTGTAATTTTTATCTGCTTGAGTACAGTCTTCATTGTTTTGTTGGTATATTGGCGTGTGCTAGCTAACATATGGCAAGTAATTTAATTTAATGTTTTGTGTTTCGTAATGTTAATTACTTTGCATACGATTTGTATAGAATCAAGTTTATATAACTAAACAGACAGGTGTGCTGCTGGGGAGTTGGTTGCGCCACTTCTTCCCAGCTAAAGCACTAGGAAGTGGTGAAGGGCGGGCATTTTTGGGGGACTGTCTTATGTAACTTTGACCTTCGAAAAATAGCTGATTCTCAGCCTAGTTTGAATAAATGACTTTAGATTTTGATACCATCAGCATGCGTCGTGTAGAGCCGCGCGCCGGCCGCGTCGCGCACGCCCCACGTGACGCGCGGCGCCGGCTGCAGCGCGCCCAGCGCGCCCGCGCCCAGCGCGCCCGCCTCCACCCACAGCGGCCCGGGGCAGCCCACCAGCAACGTTTGTGTCGCTGCCTTTACCCGGACGCCAGATATCGGGATTACCTGTAAACGATTTCAAAGGTAAATTAGAGTCTCGCTTATATGACCAGTTTCTTAAACTTCGAAAGGCAAGAATGACGTGACAAACAAAATCTACTTCGAAGATGGCCGCCGAAAAATTGGCTACTTTTGACCTCATGAGTAGCATTTTCATGGTGTTCAGGGTTGCTAATGCCGAAAACGTAGTCTATTCAAAATCTAAGATAACGAAAATAACAATAAAGAGTGTTTTGGAATAATAATAACTGTAATAGAAATCATTGTCATAGTATCTGGAGAATATATTGTTGGACGACTTTCAAATTACGGCTGTAATGTAAAATTGTGTAATCATTGCCATAAGCATCTAGATTATTTTCATGCCGAAAATAAAATCCTAACTAATATTATAAATGCGAAAGAGTTTGTTTGTTCGTTACGCTTTCACACTAAAACGACCGAACGGATTTGGAAAAAAATTGGCACATGGGTAGACCATGACCTGGGGGGAGGTCGGAAATGATCCCACGAGAACGTACTACCAGAATAAAAAGTATCCTATGTCCTAACCCAGCGGGGTAACCATCACCTCTTATAGCAGTATTATTTCAATATTACTTAGCGTGAGAAAGAGATGGAACTATAAGTCTTGTATAGCTCCATCACTTTTCCACTGTGAAGTAATATTATAATAATACTGCTATAAGAGGTGATGGTTACCCCGCTGGGTTAGGACATAGGATACTTTTTATCCTGGTAGTACGTTCTCGTGGGATCATTTCCGACCTCCACGCGGGCGAAGCCGAAGCTAATCTATCATAACTCCCCCTAAAAGTGTTAATTGATTTTCAATATATAAACAAAAAGAAAACTATTTCTCAGTCAAGTTAACTAATAAATATCTTTTCCCATCTCAACACAATCAAAAAATAATAAATCTACGTTACCTCTACTTCAGATTCAGCGCTTGCCATCTCAACATTCGCACCGTCGGTAGCCACGAGCTTGATACGGGAAGTGCCGATTGATAAGCCGTGTACAGAACCTGACGACGTCACCTGTCAACGGAAAATATTTTTAAACATCATTCAAAGTAAGCTGGACAGTCGAGTTATGACGGGATAAGTCATTATAAGCCGACTGCCCCAGAAGGAGGGTAATGTTTTTCGAGAGTATGTATGTATGTACTATCGCTGATGCGCATATCGGACCACTTTGAAAACAAAAACTCCGGGCTCCGATGACCACATCTGTTTACTGCCCCCAATAAAAATCATTTCTTTGGTTTAAATTAATTTATCAGGCTCTGTTACAATGATCACAAATGTCTGACCACCCTTTACCCGTTTGTTTACGGTATTTTTTTTTTTTCATTTACTAAAATAACTGCAAAAATTTGATGCGGCGATGCTACTGGTTGACGAGCGTAGGTAAGCGTTACTACAGCGACAGAGCGCTGCAAGCAGGAATAGGCCTTACGGTGGTTCGATGTACGCACCCGTGATAGTATGTATGTCTATTTCTTTGGCACGGTCTGTAGCTTAAACGGCTTGATGAATTTTAACATATGAGGTGTAGTTAGATTCGTCTTAATTGTGGGAGTGAGATAGGCTATATAATATTTATATATTGCATCTTCAAATACAAAAAGGGAGGAGAAGGGTTTTTAAATACATTACAAAAATATTGGTAACAAATAAAACCTAGTACAGATGTTCTATGTCACGAAGTCCGTTTGGCTATGAATGTTGTCAAGCGTGCACATGCACATTGTTTTTGTGTGCGTAACCTCGAGAGCGCTCAGTGTCGATCGGGACACGGTCCGGATCAGTAGTGGTTTTTAGTTCGCGCCAAATTGTTTCACGGAGTAAGGTCAGCATGGCAACAAAACGAAGAAGAGTTGTCCATAGTGAGGTAATATTTATTTATACGTTTTCAATTAAAATGTTATACAAAGATACTTAATATAGCAATAGAAGTATTTATAAAATGAATGTTTTTTTGTGTTATAAAATGTTTATATTACTTAATTATTTTGATTACATTTTGTTTTAGGGTCGAAACATGATAGCTAGTGTTTATCATTTTCTGCGAGAAGAATATGAATTTACATAATCATTAATGGAACTCAACTGTGATTTGTCTCATTTACGAGACATTACACGCCGTACAGCTGAAGCTACGGGTGTGAGCCAAAAAACAGTTCAAAGAATATTAAAAGAAGAGAAGGAATTGCCATCCACTTCATCAAAATTCACTTCACCTATGAAGAAAAGGAGAAAGCGAGATAATAAAGTGGATATAGATAATTTTACAGCCGATGTGGTTCGCAGTACTGTACAAAATTTCCATATTGTCCATAAAGAAATTCCAACATTAGCTAAGTTAAGAACAGCATTGAATGAAAAAATCGGATTCGAAGGTTGTTTAGAAACTGTTCGCAAGTTACTGTTGAAATTAGGTTACAAGTGGCGCAAAACAGAGAACAACCGTAAAGTCTTGACGGAGCGTCATGATATACAAATGTGGCGTTTAAAATATTAAAAAAAAATAACAGAGTACCGCTCTCAAAGTCGGCCCATTGTCTACACCGATGAGAGCTACGTCCTTTCGACACACGTGCGAAACAACACCTGGGCAAAAAAAGGAAAGAACTCCGTTTTTTAAAAAAATAGCACAGGCACTCGCTTTATTTTAGTGCACGCGGGAACCAAGGATGGTTTTATTGAAAATGCTTCCTTGGTTTATAAGGCCAAATAAAACTATGTAAAATGGCTAAATGAAAAGTTGCTACCCAATTTACTTCCGCGCTCTGTCATTGTCTTAGACAATGCATCTTATCACAACAGACGGGCTGAACGACTACCGACGCAATCTACAAAGAAAGCCGATATGCAGCAATGGCTCAGGGATAAGGGTATAGCATTTGATGAATCTCTTCTTAAATTGGAATTGTACGATACAATAAAGAAGTACAAAGCCCAAAACACGTAATCTACAAGATTGACGATTTTATAAAAAGCAAGGGTTTTGATGTCTTAAGCCTTCCCCCTTATCACCCAGAATTAAATGCGATTGAAAATATTTGGGGGATCGTTAAAAATTATGTGACATCTACCAACACGCACTGGGCCCGCGTGGTGGATTACGGCCCACTCCCTCTCACAGAGAGGAGGCCTGTGTCCCAGCAGTGGGAACATTATAGGCTGATTATGTATGTATGTATGTAAAAATTATGTCGCATCTAAAAATATCGAGCAAAACATGACGAATACGGAAAGACTGATCAATGAAAGTTTGGGCCAAGTTAGCAGTGAAACGTGGCAAAAAACTTGTGCTCATGTTGAAAAAATTGAAAAAGACTACTTGAAATATTTTGATCTCGATTTTGAATTTATAATCAATGTACAAGATAATTCTGACGACAGCAAAACGGAATCGGAAATCGAAAATTTATCTGATAGTGATTGAAAATACTGAATAGTCCTACTTGTTTCGTTTCCATTCTGTAACACCAATGCTTAATTAAATGCCTACATATTCTTAATATTTTTGTTTTTATTGCAACCTAATCTAATTTATTTACAAAATGTATATACTTTTAAAACCAAAATTTTATTTAGATTATTAAATCTCGACTTGAATATATATCAGATTTGTTTGCTAACGTTACCTACTTTTACACACACAAGCGCGCTTGTCGGGATACGTCACTACTACAATCAAAGCCGAACGGACTTCGTGAAATAGAATATCTGTAATGAGGCAATTCCAAATACACAAATAAACTAAAAAGCTTATTAATAAAAAACCTGACTGCAAAAAAAAAAAAAATTTGTAAGGTTTCGCAGGCGGGGATAAACCAATAACCTGAAATATGGTGTAACTTTTGTTTGTCCCTCCGGCGATATCTTGCAAAAACAAAGTTGAATAGATAATAATGCTTGTTTTTCTCTTTTCAATTATGTGAGTGTTCTGTTTTTGCAGTCGGGTTTTTTCTGGTACTGAATTATTATATTATTTAAATAAGTAAGGTATAAAAAGTTTTCTTTATGGCAACCCAAAAAAAAACGAAATCACAGACAAGGTTTATGAAAAAGGCGGTCTTATCGCAATACTTAGGACGGATATATAACGCCGAGACCCCTTCTGGAAAATGTAAATGCCAAAATACTTATTGCGCTTTTTTCCTGACGCTTCATTGATGGTCGACGGATTTTATAATAATAATAAGCGTTTATTTCGACCAACAAAGGATCACAGTAGGCACAAAATTAAAAACATACAGTTAAAAAGACTTCATAACTTCCGACTTAACCTCTGAATCCACTGAATCGAACCTCTGAATGCCCGCACGATGCCCCAAGATGGTGGTAACTGTACATCGCGTGTTGAAACCGCGCCATCACCCATCATATCATACATACCTCAACGTGACTGAGTCCTGACGTGGCTTTGTAATGTAACGCGGCGAGGTGAGGCGGGGGGCCTCCTTGGTGACGTAGTTGAAGTCGCGCGCCCGGCGGTACGCGGGCCTTCGACGGTACCACTTCTAATGGTGGGAATACTAGGACCTATAGAGAATATAAACGTTTTAGAATTGAATAGAAAATAAATAATTAGGCAAGTTATAGGTTTTACCTTTTGACCGCCACAGTCATCTATAGATGACAGAGCAAAATGTGCCCAGCAAGCCACGGTGAAGACTACATGACAGATTTTAAGAAATAATTCGTAGCTTGGCGCCGAGGGCACATCTTTGCTTTTTTGACGTGGCGGTCATTAGGTTAAATGTGGTGAAGGTGCGATGAAGGGTGGGCGTTTTGGAGGACTGTCTTCTGTAATTTGAACGTACGTAGAAGAGACGATTATCAGCTTAATTTGAACGAATTACCTTCGATTTATGCGTTAGAATAGCATACAAAGAAATACGTAGGTTATAGGTTTAAATGCCTTTTGAAAACAGATACTTGAGTCGTAGTAGTACAAAAATTACTGGTTTTGATTGAGATTCCTGACAGCATAGTTATCATTAAATTAGAGGGATAAGATTACAGATGATTAGGTTACGGTGAAGGAAAACTTTGTAAGAAAAAAAAGCATGTGGCGTGCGGCGTGGTGGATTACGGCTCACTCGCTCTCACAGAGAGGAGGCCTGTGTCCCAGCAGTGGGAACATTATAGGCTGAATATGTAAGTGTGTCTGTGATTACAGTTGCAAGTTAATAATTGAGGACAAGGACTTGCCGATAGGCCTTTTTCAGACACATACATCCATTATATCATCCAGTGTAAAGCATTTGCTTTCCCACACAAAATCGTACTGAAGAAGATATGTGTTAAAAGTCTAGATATGCAGAAGTTTATTTTTTTATAAAAGACATTAAGAACGAGAAGAGCAAGCTTGTATTCCGAAACAAAGTTTTTTTCACCTACAACAGAGAAGCTGTTGGCCTTCATCTCACGTGATGGTAAGTCACGATAAGGCCGAAGGTAGAACAGAGCTTCACCCAGAAACCACAAAGGAACTGCCTATCTAGTCTTTATATTTTTTACAGTCTTACCTCAACCTCAGGGCTCCAGACGCCTCCAAACAGAGCCCTAACCCTGCCAGTGCCCTCCCTAGCCCCGCACAGGCGGCCGCCCCGCAGGCTCACGCAGCCCGAGGCGCGCAGGTCGGGCGCGCGGCCGGCCAGCTGGCGGCGCGACACGCCCGTCACGAGCGCCGCCACGGGCACGCAGGCGCCGACGCCCACAGCGCGCGATGTGGACACCTCCACGCTTAGAACTTCTTCGATGTGAACCTGTTGGAAGGTAGGTTAAGACAAATAACATCACCCTGTATTTCTCTATGATCTGTGTAACAATAAATATGATTGCTCAGAGTTAACAAACAAATTGTGTTATACAAGGTGTTGTTTTGGACCTGCAAAACATTTTAGGAGGTAATTATGTTAGTGATTCTCGACCCGAATCAACAAAAAAAAAAATAAAAAAAAGAAAAAAAAAGATAAAATTTAAAAATCTAAAATAGAAAGTATTATTGATTATTGACTTGGTATCGTATTGTTATACGATTATTTAAGAGTTTCATAACAACCTCCTGAAATGTTTTGCATGTTCAAAACAACACCTTGTATAGTACCTAGAACTGTTATGCAGTGTGGGGTGCGTGGACGCCCGTTATTTGCAGTATCCTCTTTTCGTACCAACGCAGGTGTCCGCGCACCTCTACGTCGTTTAGCAAAAAATTATAATACTCTTTTTTCAGAATTAGATTTATTCTCTTTGTCAGCTAACAAAATTCGCATTGATCTACTTAAAATGATCGAATAAACAGATTATAAACCGTATTTTCTTTTTATAATATATGTATAATTTTTAGTATTATAAGAATAAGATTTACTCATTTGTACGATTAATTAGTAATGTTGTACTCGTGCTCTTCCAAATTTCAATTCTAATATGTAATATGTGGATAACGTAGTTAGTTACGCACTGATATACCCAGATTATTAGCTATTGTTAACCATGTATAGTGTGTAATTGTTGGTTTTCCCTAATAAATAAAATAAAAATAAAATTTCCCGAAGGAATGGCAGAGCAGCACGCCCTCGTTTCGCCAGTTATATGGCTAGAATTTGATCAAATTTAACTGAATGCACGGTGACTTTATCAATGACTAGCTTCTGCCCGCGATTTCGTCAGCGTGAAATTTCTTATTCCCCCGACCCACTGCGTCGCATCGCATCGCCCGCCCGCGCTATTACGTTTTCGCTGGGCGTTTTTCTGACTTTTTTCTTTTTACTAGTCTCCTAAGGGTCGTAGCGTGATGTTAAATAGCCTATAACCGTTTTCAAGAACTGGGCTACCAAATGCGCAAAGATATTTTTTCAAACCAGAAAGGTAGTTACAGAGATTATCATCCCCTACACACAAATTTTACCTTTTTACAAAATTATTAGTACCTATAGATTGTACGAAAGTATTTTCCGTTGTGGCAATAGAAAGAACTGCTAATTACGACTACTCAGCCGTAAATAAGGCACAAATTTACTACGATTTAAAAAAAAATCGGTATTGAAGTGTAGTCTGTGTCACTGGTATATCAGTGCGAGTCTCTTTTTGAAGCTCGACGTGTCACATTCACACCTGTACTCGTACTACCAAGTTTTAAAATGGCAACAGCCCAGCGGCTGACGTATAACCCCTTGTATTTAACAAAAACAAATAAGACAACAATGATAACAAGCATATTAAGCTTAGTTGCAGATCAAAACTGGTATAGGTGTAAACAGCACGTATGTACAATAACATCGCATTTAATTCGCTTCTATAGCTCGCTGAGTGACCTTAACTTTATGGACCAGCCGCGAATACTGTATACAACCCACATTACGACATTCAGACGCTAACAACATCTAAATCGCGGTCACTGACAGATTGCATAGAAAAGAAAGAGAAGCGCGATGACACAACGCTTGTAATTTATTGCAAAATATGAAGCAATTATATATTTACTCAAAATTGAGTTGAGTAATCGAAAAGAAAAAACAACCAAATACTGCATTCGAATAAGACGGTCTTGTTATTAATTAAATACGTAACGTATGTTGATATTTAATACAGATATTTTAGATTAGAACTCAAGGTAAGAGGTTAGTTTGACGTTAGTTTGTATAGAGGGTTTTTTTTCAAATCTTGTTTTGGTTACAACCAAGTTCTGGAAAATATGTTCAAAATTAACATATATTTTTTCCGCTACCACAAACTATACAGATTTGGCATTTTTTTTTTTTCTTAAGAGGAGCCTATTTTGGTCAATTGGGTCTTGTAAATAAATGAATATGATATAAATTCATCATATAATTTATATCATATTTATTTATTTATGAATCACTTCACTATTTATTACTTATTTAATTGCACAAGTGACACTTGTAAATTTGACAAAATGGTGAGTTTTTGTATTTAATATGGGTCAAGGACCTGAAATAAATTATTTGATTTTTTTTTTAATTACAAGAAATCTTTTTCAAAATTGTACCTACTAATCAAGTACCACAAAAGTATTTTTAACTTCATCTTCAACTCACCTCAATCAACTGTTTCTCTCCCTGAACACACATATCAGTGACCAGCAGGTCATACGAGCCCGGCCCAGGCACTGTGGCAGTCAGTGCTCCCCCCTCGATCTCTGCTGACACCCCTTTGGGCGCTTCCACGGCGTAACGACCGCTGCCGCCTGTGATGGTTGCTATGTTGCTCACTGTCTCGCTTTCCCAGGCTATGTTTAACTAGAAAAAAAAAATGTCTCAGAAAACTATTTGAAAGAGGCAACCAAAAAAATAATAGAAATGCAAAATAATAGCATGAAATCGAAAAGATTTTTATTAGATCAACATGAAGACACAATAAATTCTGACCGAAAACGTATCCCAACATCAGTTATTATTGTGAACAAACTGAAAAAAAAAAACAATATTATGAATCCTTTTTCACAGTATCCTGCTGGTACACTAATAGCAGCTAAATATTTTTTTACAGATTTTGTATGAAATCTTCTCCTTCTTAGCGTGTCGTTGGCAAACTAAATGGACTCGGCCCAGAATTCGGTTACGTGTTTAGCTTCATCACTAACTAGGTCCATCAGTTCCTGTAACGTGCAGCTAACAGAACACGCAGGACACGATCTTGTGTCCCATCGTTTATGGGATTGCACCACATTTACACTCCAAGGCAGAGTCGTCTATGAATCTCCACCTGAACTGTCGAAATGTCACTTTGTATAGAAAGAGCCGTGTCTATTCTTCGTAGAAATAGAAATTGTCATGCTAAGCCTGCAGGTGGAGATTCATAGACGACTCTGCCTTGGAGTGTAAATGTGGTGCTGTTCCATATTTTCCTTGCTTCGGCCATCCTGGGTCCGGAGTCTGTTTAAAGACTTCCAGGTTAGGCACGGCAACTCATGTCCAGGTGGGAGATCTGCAGCAGATGTAATAAATGGTTAAGGCATTATATGGCAGGCTACTGACTAACCAAACAACAGCTGCATACTGTTACAGCAGCTATATCTGGGCACGGGTCATTTAACAAATACCTCTTTATCATAGGAATAACAGACAGTCCGCTGTGCAGGGCCTGCATGGAGGACGACGACACAGCAGCTCATGTGCTACTAAACTGTCCGGTGGTCGCCACATACAGGGCAAAGTACTTCGGTAACCCAGGTACCCTCAGTGAGATTGTCAGTAACACCAAGGCGTTGCTGGCCTTCCTTGAGGAGCTGGGGTGGATCGAATAATCAGTTTCCCACCCGTACGCAAAATACGCGCACTGACGTGGAGTTGCGGACACCAGCCCGTATTACCTATGGTATGGTTAAGGAAGCAATGTCTCGCCACAGCTTCAGTCTTTCTTTTGATCATTGGCCTGTGAGTGGGACGACATACTTTAAAAAACTGTTTCAGCTTGTCAGCCCTTATGGCTTTGTGTCGGAGACCATTTTGGCTCTTTCGCTGGACCTTGCCACCGCTCTGCGAACTTCTGGTGGCTCTATCCCTGCTAGTGAATACAGCATTTGTACCGGGAACGGTTTTAGACAACCAGTTATGAACCGGCACGTTTCTTTCAAAGCTGTATCCAATAACTTTGCAAGGGCAGAACGACCGCACAGGGGGCACGTGAACTCAGCCGCAGAAAAACATACCGCCAGCCCAGTAGTCCGCATGTCAGGCGAAGCACCCCATTTCGAGGAGACTAGACTAGTCGCTGAAGAAGACTGTATGATGTATTATTTACTAATCCGGAGGTGATGAAACAGGCCATGATAATTTAATGTTGTACCTTGATTGGATCGCATTTCAACGGCGCGACGACTCTCGCTTGAATAGACGCTGTCGCATCAGGAATGCTCGCTTTCAACACACCGGTCCATCCAATAGCCAGGTCATCGGCTAACACTACCTTAAAAAAAATAGTATTAATAGCACAGACAACAACGCATTAATTTTCAACTTTATATCAGGAAAGACAATATTGATATTTGTTTAAAATCGCGCATTTTAGAAAAGTTTGGTTTTGCAAAGCGCTGTCTCTTCATTCATTCATTCATTCATGTGTGATGGCCTTATTATAAAGCTTGGTCTTTCACATTTATTTACGTACTAGCTGCTGATCTCTCTGTTTTTTTTTTATTTTTAGAATTATTGACTTCATTCTGTACTGATTTGGCTGTAATTTCTATAAATGACATTATATTTTAATTTTGTTTTTTTGTTTTAGACTGTGGAATACATGTGCTAGTTGACGCGCCTTAGGTATGTGAGCGGTGGAACGGAGAGGCGGGGCCGCTTGCTGTCATTACTCAGTGCGGCGCCGTACTTCGCGACGGCAACACGCGTTGAAAGTTCCGGCTAGTTCAGACAAAACGCACATGAGATTGCAATAGCGAGATGAGTCCACCGATAAAAAGACAATCTAAGGAAATAATATTTAAAGTGCATACGTAAAAACGTATTTAAAAAAAAAAACGGAAAGCCTATGTCTATAGTTTAGAATATAAAACTGATGCGAATATACATAAATTAGTGGTTATTAATAGTCGGGATAATTTCATATACTTAATTTGTTGTTGCTTTATTTTACTATTAATTACAATATAATTAGATAGGTACAATATAAACTTCTAAAAGTTCAATTGTTTTTTTTTTTTTAATAATTTTACAATTATTGTTCACGATATCTCGAGATTGGTCATCACTGTCTAATCTCATGTGCGTTGCGAGCAGTAGACAACCCGCCCCCTCACCCCTGTCGCCACCTATGGCGCGGCCAACTAGTTCCGCGCGCACTATAACTGCTAGCGAAATTAGCTTTACTAATTTCGCTGGTCTAAATAAAATAAAATATACAAATATTTTACTCTGAGACCTTTGGAAAAAAATGGTTCAAATTGCAGTAGGTGATAGCTGAATATACGGTGTACCGACCCTTTAACGTTTGACCACTATTTACGACACATCCTGTAGATGGGTACTATTATTGGAGCGAGTTTAATAAATGTGCTGAATTATCGAATTTTGTATGCAACTTGATCAAGAGTTGTCTAAATATTTTCTGTATAATTAAACCATGTTATACTTACTTGATAATACTTATTCGGCACAGGTACAGGCACGTACTCAGGATGAGGTTCAACAAACAATCTGTTAGTAGCCTTATACTGTAAGCCGGGGTGATGAGGTTCAATTTCCCATGACATCTTAGGACCATTCTCGTCAAGAAGTTCGCGACCTTTCGCGTCTAGGAGAGTCACTTTTACTGATAACTCTTGACCAGGACGAAGCCAGATTCTGTAACAAAATAGTGGTTTTAATATTTTGTTTAGTATATTTTTGCCATATAAAATACATTTCAAATATTTAAATATTTTTTTATATATTTTACATTTTAAAAAATTTCTTAAAATATATAAAAATCATTTAAAAATATAAAAAATAGTGGTCCGCCGATATCGGGAGCAGGGTCCAACCGGTGGTTAGGGCTCCAGAGACATAAACCTCCTCACGATGCGAGCCGTACCGAGGAGTACTGCCTTCCGAATCAGATCCTTGATCCAACCGCCTAACGAGAGCCTCGAGAGATGTTGGTCGAGGCTTTCGGCCATCAGGCCATTGGCCGTTATGACAATCGGCACAATAACAGCCGAACTCACACTCCACATGTCAACAAACTCGTGTGCTAAGTCGAGATATTTTATTTGTTTCTCTTTCTCAGCTTTCTCGAGGTTCTCGTCATGTGGAATGGTAACATAAAGCTTAGCATAAGGTAGCTTCTAAAGTGGTTGCCCATACGCCAGCGCAGAGAGCAAAGGGCGCTGACCACCTTGTTTTCATTTCTTGACTCTCCCTCTTCCCCTAGTTATCTCGCCCCCCACTTTCAGTACATTTGCGCGAACCATAGTAAAAATCTACGTTCATCACACAATCGTCTTCTTCAATGTCCCACTCACCGCACTGACTTTATTCACTCTTCCTTCTTCGTTCAGTCTATCTCTCTGTGGAATGCGCTCCCCCAGGAAATCAGGATGGCAACCAACCGATTATCCAAGTTCGCGAGCACATTCGTAAGAAGCTGGCAGTATCATCACAACGGTAATGTTTTCCCATTGTTTGTCTTACTGTTTAGTATATTCGTGTATTTATTTGGTCTTATATGTATGTATAATTAGGTATATGTATTATATATAATGTTTTTAATAGGTATATGTATGTATATACTTATATTTTAATAAATATTTATTCCAGTTTTCGTTATTGCACCTACCGCTGTCTGTCTCTGCATCACCCAAAGGTTGACTGGTAGAAAATGCCTATGGCATTAAGTCCGCCTCTGTACATTTGTGTGCGTAAAGTATTAAATAAATAAATAAATAACATCGACTATCATTGCGCGGCGCGCTAATCTATCTATCAAGACTATATCAGGCTTATCAGCGACAATAGTCCTGTCAGTAATGATAGACCGATCCCAGTACAACGTGACATGGTCATTTTCGAGAACTGGGTCGGGTGCATACTTGTAATACGGTACCTCAGAGTCTACAAGTTTATATTATTTATTATTTTCTTTGTTAAAGCGTCGTTGGTCTAGTCGTCACAAGCGCTACTGCTGAGCATGAGGTCCTGGGTTTGATTCCCGGGTCGGGCAAAGTGTTATTAGATTTTTCTATCTGGAATTTCTCAGTAGCAGCCCGGAGTCTGGATTTGTGCCCGGTTGATGGCAATAGGCTCGCCCCGTTACATGGGACAAATGGAAATGTGGGTGTACTACAGGGAAACAAGGCGTGATGTTATATATGTGTAAGTTATTTGTTAAAGTGGGTCCGCAGTGGTAGCCCGCGAAATTCTAATTTTGTTACGTTTTTTTGCAATTTTTTTTTTACAATGTTATGTATAAATGCCGGCATTTATCTTTAGCTCTGATCCATAATTACTTTAAGCGATTTTGGACCTTACTCCTAAGACAATACGACGAGCACATAAACCCCCACCACTCCGCCGAGAGCTCAAGTTAAATGCCGGCATTTATATCTTGACCAAAATATGATTCGCGACCATAAAAAATATGTATTTACACTAGTTTTAAGTTTCATTTAACTAAATAGCCTGTATTTTCCCATAAAGGCAAAGGCCTCGCTCTCCCTTTTCCACACAATTTTGTATTTTGTTAGCCGGCCAGTCCTTTTGGTAGGAGTCAAGCTCGTCCCGCCGGCCTGGAACCTGCTAAGCTTAAGTGGGACTGGGCCGGACATGTTTGCCGCATGTCTCATGACAAATGGGCTAAGAGACCCACCGATTGGGTCCCACTGAACGTACGACGACATCAAAGAATCATTTACTTTAAAAATGTTCTTATTATTATCCGTTCGTGTTTTGTTTTTATCATGGGTTTTATATCAGTGCCAGATTTCTTTTTTGTTACGCATTTCTGTCCTGCTGGACATAGGTGTTGATCTTCAACACTTCCCTATGAAGAAAAAGGAGGACTATTTTATTTTACTCCCTAAATCATCCGAGAGGCAGATGATGATCTGCCTAGACTGTTCCCAACCATGTTGGAGTCGGGTTCCAGTCTATACGGATGCAGCTAAATACGGTTATAAGTCATAGAATACCTGTGATACATCAACTGCATTACCGATAAACAACTAGTTTAGTGTTTTTTTTTATCAACAACAGTAATTCGAAATCACTATTAAAATAAAGAACTTCCCTTAGGTCTTATAATCACTGTCTGGTCATAAAGCTCGCAAGAATGAGAGAGATCATTATTTGCCGTCAAAAAGTATCTTTTAAACCGACTAGGTAAAATATTATACGTACTTGGGTGGAATAGAACAGTTTCCAGGAGTATCTGGTGGTTCGAGTCGCACTCGGGACACGTGTGGAGCGCAAGTAGCATCAAGCGATACTGATTCGCGTTCTTCGTCCGTTTCTGATGTTAATTCTAGACGGGACTCGCCTTTCTGTGAAAGAAATACAGAGTTAATTTATGATATTATGGTAAATAGCTACAGAATTAACGAATTCGTATTTTCTAATTATTTTGTAAGGGATCGTCGGCGTCATTGTATCAGTGTAAGCGTTTAAAGGCCTATTCAGATATAAGCGATATCGCTGTTGCGCTCGGTAACGATACCGAATCGGTACGCGATATCGCTGTCGCGCTCGGTGATACTGGTCCGCATTCTGGTTAGTCAGTTTTGTCCCGCCCATTAGAAAACATGAGTACACAGTAACTATGAGTTCGCCACAATCCCAAAAGAACTTGTCCATGCAAACACTCGCGGGGAGGGGGAGTGATGCGTTTGCCGCACAATATTGCGTACCGAATCGGTATCGCTACCGAGCGCGACAGCGATATCGCTTATATCTGAACAGACCTTTACTATTGTCTAAAAAAAATCCACTCATTGACTACTCAAATTGATATCGTTTTTAAGCAGCGGTAAACATAACAAGAGAAAATAAATAATCCTTTCATAGAAAACATTTGCATTTCAAAATTCATGTAGCTCCCGCACTATTAATATACTTAATAAAAATATAATGCTGTTCGTAGGTAAGCGCATCACTTGAGAACGGCTGTACAGATTTTTATTTTAATGTTCCGCTTTATATGTCCGAATATAGTTTTTTAGGTAATGAAAAATTTGAATAACTGCACAGAAAATTTGAGAATTTGTGAAAAACTGAAAGTGCGTTTTTCTATGGGATTTTTGTATGAAAATATTAAAATTTGGCTATGACATAATTACAGCCAGACCGCATGTCAGCTTGTACTATTATAATAAACAAAAACATACCCTACGACATTTGAAGGTGAACAGTTGAACATCAGGGTATCTATAAGGCAGCGGTCCGTCACGTGCGGTGATCTCGGCCACTCGAGTGTCGTGGGACAGTGGAATTAGCGCTTCGCCCTCAGCTAAAATCTGTGGAAAATAACGTTGGGTTAGTAACAGTCGATAAGAGACTGAGTCGGTTTGTAGGTTTCATGAATGAAGAAATACGCCTGAGAGACGTGATGACACGTCTCTCAGAGTGATCGAATTCAGGGTCAACCACCTCAAAGAATTCATTAGTATGGATAAGTCCTCCAAAATCCCGTAATCCCAGGATTTTATTTTTTATTAATTTATTAATAAAGTTTTTTACAAGATTTTAGTTAATATATGCCTTGTATGTTCGATGATATCAGAATCATCTTCTGCTATAAGTACAGCTGTATATCAATAATCTATTTATAACTGAAGAGTCAGGAAATACCAGTGGTGTGAAAAGCTAGGAGCTGTAAATGAGATATCACTATATGACTCTCGCACGTAATTATCGTAGACACGTCCGCGAGTCGTAGACACGTCCGCGAGACGTAGTCGCATCCGCGAGACCTACCGGTAGAGTAGCGCCCGGCAAGGCTGCGGCGTGAAGTGGCCACAGCAAGCGGGGCGCCGCGCGCACGGCCACGCGCGCCGCGTCGCCCGCGCGGCCGCGCCCCACGCGCCCCACGCGCACCGTGCACACGCCGCGGCCGCTCCACGCACACTCGAGCACGCAGCACGCACCATCTGCCGTAACAAACATAAATACAGGTTGAAATTGAAAACTTGCGACAAACTGAAATGGGACATAGTATACATCATTATTAACAACTTTTACTAAGGGACCAAAGCTACAATCCCAAAAAAAAATCTGCTTTTCCTACATTTTGATGAGGTATTGCGAACATAAATGTAGGGGACAGCAGTTTTTTTTTTGGGATTGTAGCTTTGGTCCCTTAGTAAAAGTTGTTCATAATGATGAGTACAATCTCCCATTTCGATTTGTCGCATGTTTTCAATGTCACCCTGTATATATGGAGTGTAGCGTCACTGTTAGTTTGTTAATTGTGAACGCTGTAAATAAAAGCTAAGTAATATTATAATAGCAACAAAAAAATGTTACAACGTCACAGACGTATAGATTTTATTATTAGTAGATAAGAAGCTGACAACACCTAAACCGCGGTCACTGTCAAATTCCATAGAAAAGAAAGAGAAGCGCGATGACACAACGCTTGTAATTTATTGCAAAATATGAAGTAATTATCTATTTACTCAAAATTGAGTTAAGTAATCGAAAATAAAAAACAACCAAGTTCTGCATTCAAATAAGACGTTCTTGTTATTATTTAAATACGTAACGTATGTTGATATTTGATAGAGATATTTTGGATTAGAACTCAAAGTAAGAGGTTAGTTTAACGTTAGTTTGTATCGAGATTTTGTTTTCAAAACGTGTTTTGGTAACAACCAAGTTCTGGGAAATATGGTCATAATTAACATATATTTTTTCCGCTACCATAAACTATACAAATTTAGCAATTTTTTTTCTTAAGCGAAGCCTATTTTGGTCAATTGGGTCTTGTCAGCGCCTTAATATGTGAATAACAAGCGCGTGAGTCATCGACCGCTGGCAACGTCGGCCGCGCAGCGAGCGGGCGGGACCCCTCCCGCTTCCCCGCGCTTCACCGGCTCGCCAGTCCGTTAGATGCCGCTGGACTATCCACACGTTGCAGCTTTCGTTATCATCTCGCTAGCATCTCGCGCGCTTGTTACCACCGTTAATGTATGTACTCTGCCCATCTGCTTTCTACTTGTGATTTTGTAATTCTTACTGTGCTTCTCCTTGTGAATCTTCTCACCTTCCATTCTTCAAACTTTTATATGTGTGTTGTATATGGACTTTGGATCAAGTATACCAAGCTAGTGAATATAACGCCTTTCATTTATCTCCCGTACATACCCACTTCATGGAGTATCGATAAAAAACTGGACTACTCTATTCTAACGCACTGTATACAAATTTTACGAATATACACTTCCTCTAATTATGTCTTAGATACGTCTGAGAAAGGTAGATGTTGAAAATGTCATACTAACCCATAGGTTGCATCCAGTTTGCAACAGTGACATTCTGTGGTTCCGGTCCCTCCAGTAATGTTACAGCGAACGATCCACAGTTGCATCTGCGAAAAATATAAGTTGTAACGTACAACAGTTATATCTTTTAGGTTTCATCCAGCAAGTTAGTATATTTATCGCATTTCAGAAGCGCGCGTCATTTGTTGTAATTTAATGCTATTGCTCTCCCCCCCCCCCCCCCCCCCCGCTTTGCCGGTCCTATCCAAAACCAGAGGATAACGACAGCGACAGATCATAGATACTAACAATAGTAACATGATTTATGTTTTAATAGGTACAATTTTTTACTTGCACACTAACACTATTTTGTTATTTTTGTCAAATGAGTTTTCTCTGAAATAAATAAATAATAATAATTATTAAAAACATTAAGTCAATGTTCATAAAATTCATATGTCGCATGCTCGTGATTTGTAACGGCTATAGTAATGTTCCTACTTACGTATGAAAGTTAAACAGTTCGCCGGTTTCAGGGTTCGTTGCTGTAACCGCTATGTGCAAGTAATGCGGTTTGCCGACGCGCGCGTATCCAGAACTTGATACTTGAAGCATCTCAAATGGCGTTGATAATATCCTGTAAAAGATGTAGTCATTAAAACACAATAGAATTGTGTTCTTAAACACTTAAAGTTATCGGGGGTACCAGGCCAACTACATACTTTCATATTGAATAAGAAGAAAGCAACCAATTCGGCTTATTTACAAATTAACCTCACATTAGTAAACTTCGTGTTTTTGTTTATTATTTATGACGGCGCAAAAAGTGGCGCCGTCGCCGCCTCGTTTTGTTACAAAGTTACTGGAATCACCGTAGTGGTCGCGTAAGAGTGGCACTGCCTCGTGGCAGTCACTCTAGCAGAGTGTCGCATCGATGGTTACGTGACGGCTGTCATCTGATGGCAGAGACGACGTCAAGGGAACCGCTGTCGTACCACGTCCACGACGAACTGTTATATTCCGGCACAATCCCGATGTGATTGAAGCTGCTGAACCACTAATACGATGACCATTTCTGATAAAAGCTATCCTGCGCCGTTATATAAGTTTCCCTCTTAGGGGAAAAGACCGCACTCCACCCCGTACGGCCCTGTAGAGCTCGTCTCCGAACGGCACACTCTCCCACCGATAGATGCATATTAATTAACTTTCGTGAAACATACTCATGTTCACAATCTTTAAAGTTTTACTTGCTTAATTGTTTTGGATTTGCGGGACTGATCTTAAACTCTAACGGTGCTCTTTTCTCTCGCTGCGAACAGAAGATTATAAATGATCGATATAGAAGATATAAAAGTTAATACGTAGGAAGCTCGTACATCGGAAGGCTGCCATTAATATTCATAAAAAATATACCAACATGATCAGCTTACCTTCCAATAGCCTTCACATGTGGGTATTTCTTCAACTGCACTCGTACGCCGATCTCGCCGGTCCCTCGGATCGTCACGACGCCGTCGGACGTTAGAGAGAGAGGTCCTGGTGCTATATCGCTCTCTATCTCAGACCACACGACTGGCTCGTCGCCTCCACCGATGTGTTTGAGATTGATTTCCCTGGAAACGAATTAGTAGCACGCTTGTATTCCCCGAGATACTGTTACCTCTCCTGGAGAGGTGGTCAGGTGGACTCACATTTTGTCAACTACTTTTAAGTTACGGAATCAAGCGTTACTTTGCTTTGTGGAAATCCATGACAGCAAAATGTTATGTCAAAACTAAATATTTTGACATAACTTTTTAACCACTTTTAGTTTAAGTTTAATAGGGGGCCATAAAACTGGACCCAAATCCTTACTGTGAAATCCCATTAAAAAAACCAGTTTGTGTGAGTGGAGGAGTCCTAGGTTCCATCCCCAGGTCGGGCCTGGGGATGGAACCTAGGACTCCTCCACTACCAACATTATGTTTTGTACTCAAATACACATATATCTTTTTTAATATGGAAGTTTTTACTTACTGTACTGTGTCTGTCCATGCTACATTGATATGTGGTGGTACAATTTCTAAAGGATCCACTGCAATGGCTGTGACTTGACCTTCCACCTAAAAAGAGTGAGTAAAGTGTTTAATAATAATTCAATCATATTGTCTTTTCAAATTTCAAAATTCATCCTAACAATCCAGTCTCTGTGTCTATTCGTCCATTAGTGAGCTTATAAAGCCGGGTCCGCTGCGCCATGTATTCGTGTTTTACAAACACATAACATTGTTTGCTAAGCGATATGGAGGCGTAGCCCGATTTCGTAGAAAAAACTCAAACATATAAAATAATATGTTTACCGCGACGAACGCGTCCCGCGTTCGCCTGCCGGGGCCGGGGGAGGGCGGGGGGGGGGGGGGGGGGGCGGCACTCATTTCGTGTTTAGTGCTCTCCAGGCGAAGACGTTTTGTGACATTATTTTTAAGTTTTAACCTGCTAAGCCCCGCGCGGCACCGATTCGGAGTCAAACAATAGAATAGAAAAAAGCAAGATGCCTTTCCTACCTAAAACAATAGGAATTACAAAATAGGACACGTCATCCTCGTCGAAACACATTTTTGAAACGATATTTTTTAGCAAAAATATTATTTACTCAAAAGTCGCAGTGGACTGGCTGTTTTGCTAACATGTTTTTTCAGAAAACATTGCGAAGCGGACCCAAGTTAAGATATAGGTCTTGTCATACCTTTCTTGAAATTGTCCTCCCAGCAATAGAATGCAACCGCGCAGTAATAGTCAAGGAGCCAGCATTCTGTGCAACCGCGTCAGTCAAGGTCCCATTTTCGGTCGACCGCAACAGATCAACATTAGCTTCTCCTTCCACTGCCAGTCTTATCAGAATCTGGTCACCAGCAGTCATTGCATGTCCTTTATCATCTAATACAATACAGTGTACTACAAATGGTTCTCCTTTTATGAGTAAGCTTGAAGGACGTAGGGTCACTCGAATGCTGTGCGCCCCTGCGACGGTAAGCGTTGCCGTGGCAACCTCAGTAGCTCCCGACATGAGGTGGACGTTCGTGGTGCCTATCTGTGTGCCTCTGACTAGGCTGATCGTGTCCTCTAGTTGAGCTATGCTGGTGTCTGGCACTTTTAAGTAGTACATAGTGTCTGCGATGTCTTGGACGGTAAGGCGACCAGCGCGTGCGCGGACGACTCTAGAAAATAAATATTGTTATTATACTTTTGTAGAAGTTCAAATTGTTTCATTGTATTTAATGAAGAACACTTTAATTAAATTTTTAGATTGGCTAACAATTTTCTAATTATTAATTCCCTAATTTTTAATGTTCTGATCCCTAACAAACTGAAAACGACTTATAAATATACATATAATTAGGGTTTGACCGAAACACGGTTTTCAGCTGAAACCGATTCCTCGGTTGCTCTTCTAATTTCGGCCGAAACTGGAACTTATGAAGTTAAGAAAAAGTTTGTTAAATTGATATTAATTTTCTGAGACGTATTTCGTAGATTTGTTACAAAATATTTGATTAAGGACTGATTTTGCAATTATTACAGATTTATATTAAAAATGTGTGTGTGCAAAACATTTTTCCACACGAAATCTGGATTCTGGATTTAATAGAAATATTACAAAATGACGAAAAATGAGCCCTAGCTTCAATAAAGACCGTAGCAGATATGCTACCATTAGCTTTTGCGATTAGCGATTTAGTAATTTTTCAGATGCTCGATTCAACTCTAAACATCAGTAATCAGCGATTTAATCACTTTTCGGAAACTCGATATACCTAGCGACAATGCTTTATTATCTCTCCGCCAATCAATTCAACATCGTGAAAAAACGCATATTTTGAACCATACCCAAACGGAATGCGTCGCCAAAACGCGATTCATCGTCGAAGTAATCGCAGCAACGTGTGATGGTGCTATTGTGACCGACCGCAGAATAGCTAAGATTCATCTGCTGTTGCCCTTAGAGCTTGTATCAATCTTCCAGAAAGCGAATAAATCCTTACTTGCTGCTACTAAAACCAGCATGTCTGCTACGAACCTAAATTACCTCTATTTATAAGTAGGTAACGGGTTATTTTTTTTTGGTTTTGTACAAAAAGGTTGAAAATGGAACCCCATTATTAAGTCTACGCTCTCTGTCTATCTTTCAGTCGTTCGTATTCTATCAAAACCGACAGTTACGAACGCCAGTTTCGGTCACTTTTTGGCCGAAACCTCAGCCGGAACCGAAACCGAAGCTTCGATCGGACACTACTATGTATACGACATGCTACCATAAAGGAATGAGATGTAGTTGAGGATTTAAAGTTGCATCACCTACCATATCACAACAGATTTTTTTGTTATTTTAGCTACCTAGACTTTCTCTGCACTTTTCCCATAGACATAATAGATAAGTGCCATAAAAATGCATTTAAATTTTATATTTTCAAATTTCGCGCGTAGAGTGACGAAAACGCTGGACGCAGTGGACGCCATGTTTCTCTGTGTACATGACGTCACTTGGCTATGTAAACAAATGCGCTGATCTATTATCTAACTATCAGTTGACACGTTTTAGTTTACACAGCGGTATGACGTAATAACATGGCGGCTACTATTTCATGGTGATTTTTAACAGATTAGAAAAACTGAAAACGTTAAATTGAATTTTAAAATTTATTTTGTTATTTTATGAACTAAACTTAACATTTTCCGACACCGTTTTGCCTAAACTATCTCAATAATCTATTTATAGATTTTTTCTCATATAAAGTAAAATACCCTATTAAGATTTAAAAGGCATTATAAACTTACCTATATCTCAGCGTATCACCAGGCGCGATGCTTGCCGTAGCAGGCATCAGCACGACACTGGCAATGACTTGTAGGTTGAAATCCGTGCATATGTCATCAAGGCAGGCGGTGACTCGAGACTCTCCCATAGCCTGACCGTATAGCAAGACAGAGTGGGAGCGCAGACCTCGAGCTTCGAGTTCAGTGACCCCGCGAGGAGCTTCGTAGTCTGTGTCCCGCCATCTGACTAGCCTGGAGGATTAGAAGAGTTTTAATTGGAAGCATTAATAGAAGTATGGTCTGTACCAAAAGTATCTGATAACACTTTAGAAGGTCTCAACGACATATCTCACCCCATTTTCGAGCATTATTGTTTGAATGACATTATTAAATTGTAATTGAAAAATCATCGACAAAAGTTGAGGTTATACAGGTTGATGGCTGTATAACACCTTTCATTTTGACCACACTTCTGATTTATGCTGTATTATTAATCTCAATATTGCCTAAAAAAAACATCTTTAAGGTGATATAGAATTAGAATTTTTAATTATTTAAAAAAAAAGGCAGGCGCTCCATGTATAATACTGGTATTCAGTTGCATCTGGTTGAACTGGAAGCCTACCCCAACGTAGTTGGGGAAAGGCTAGGCAGATGATGACGACTTGCAAAGGTGTATGAAGTAAGGAGTAACAGAATAATAACAATCATGGCTTTATGCAGGAAAATAATAATATTAAGGCGCTGACAAGACCCAATTGACCAAAATAGTGTAATCTTAAGAAAAAAAATTGCCGAATCTGTATAGTTTGTTTTGAACATACTACAGTAAAATATATGTTAATTTTGAACATATTTCCCAGAACTTGGTTGTTACCAAAACACGTTTTGAAATAAAATCTCGATACAAACTATCGTTAATTAACCTCTTACCTTGAGTTCTAATCTAAAATATCTGCATTAAATATCAACATACGTTACGTATTTAATTAATAACAAGAACGTCTTATTTGAATGCAGAATTTGGTTGTTTTTTATTTCCGATTACTCAACTCAATTTTGAGTAAATAGATAATTGCTTCATATTTTGCAATAAATGACAAGCGCTGTGTCATCGCGCTTCTCTTTCTTTTCTATGCAATCTGACAGTGACCGCGGTTTAGGTGTTGTCATCGTCTTAAGTGGTATATAATGTACTTACGTAACCAGGAGATCTTCACCAACATTACTGCCAAGATTCTCAATAGTCCATGTGAAGCTTATTCCTTCCAGAGTTGAAAAGGTGTTTCCTAGAAAAAATTAAAAGTATGTTTGTAATTATGTTTTTTTTAATTATCTTATTATACAATATTATTTTGATTTTACGTGTCTGCCTGTTTTTACCCGACTGCCCCAGAAGGAGGGTAATGTTTTTCGAGAGTATGTATGTATGTCTATTTCTTTGGCACGCTCTGTAGCCTAAACGGCTTGATGGATTTTAAAATAAGAGGTGTCGTTAGATTCGTCTTCATTGTGGGAGTGACATAGGCTATATAATTTTTATATTTTGCATCTGCAAATACAAAAAAGGGAGGCAAACTTTTTTTTTTAATGATTTACAACAATATTGATATCAAATAAAAGTTAGTAATGAGTCAATTCCATATAGTATATTAATAAAACTAAAAAAAAGCTTGAAATAAAACAAATTATTTAAAAAACAAAAATCCGACTGCAAAAACACATACCTAACTGAAAAGAGAAAAAAACAAGCATTATAATCAATATAATTTAGGTATTGCATGGCGGGGAGGTATGTGTTTTTGCAGTCGGGTTTTTTGTTTTTTAAATAATTCGTTTTTTGTGGTTCTCTTTTAATGATTTTGTTTCTTTTTTTGTTTATTTACATGTTTATCACATAAGCCTGTAAAAAAACAATGCTGAACACATAACCCTACTGCTCTTAAACCTATGACCACTACAACAACTTCCATTGACCAATACAATATAAAGTCAAAGAAGAAATTGCCATTGTTGCTAATCTGGGCTAAAGTGATTGTTAATTGTTTTGAATTTTTTAGCAATGGCCTTACCTATTTTATCTGCAGTTAGGTATCCTTTCTAGGATAAATAAAATTGTTTTCCTATTTTCTTTAACCCTCTCATTAATTGGTCAAGGACAGCTAATGAGACGCAATTGATTTTCTATTGTTGGACTACGAATCAGTGTCGCACGGGGCTTAATAGTTTAAAGGTATTAAAAAGTTATCTCATAAAGGTTCAGTTTTTCTTTTTAAGGTTGGAATCCTAAAAGGATAACTAAATAAAAGCATCCTCTAATATATATATAAAAATGAATCCCTATATCCCTTGGTCACATCATCACACTAAAACGGCTGAACGGATTTGGATTAAATTTGGCACATGGGTAGACCATGACCTGGACATAGGATACTGTTTATCCAAATATTCCCATGAAACTTATTCAGGTGAAACCGTAAGGAGCAGCTAGTATTATCTAGAACATACCTTGGTCATCATAGGCAACAACTTCAAAGGCCTCTGGTGCTTCCTCCAGAAACAAGTTCCATGTTGTACTCACTACTTTAAGAGACCTTATCTTGTCTATGTCAACATCTCCTCGAAGGATCTGGACAAAAGAAAAATATTAACTACATTTTAGTGTAATGTTGGTTTATTCAATTACTCATTTGGGTCAGTGGGTCGTCTTAGAGGCGGAGTTCTCATTTGTCTTAGAAGTGCAACAAGATTAAAATAGTGTTCAAGTGAATAGAAGACACATACATTACTACATTAAATTGCAATGCCCGGTACTTCAAAATACCAAACATAACATCATATGACATAAGTAAGCATCACTACACAATTATCAGTTGTTTGCAATACATACACTTTGAAATATTATCTACAAACATATCTGCTAAGGTGATAATTCAATGAACTCAGGTAAATAATAATTTTCAATGAAAGTAAAATGCAGTTTCCCGCCTTTTCACGAGGGTACACTATACCTCGCCTGTGCTGACTTCCTCGGCGAGAATGATCACCGAGCCGGGTGGTACACATGACTTAGAGACTGAGACGCGCGCCGCTCGTGAACAGTGGCCTATAGCATCATCGTATAGCGGCTCCAAATCTATGATGTCATCGCGAGACAAACTCCTGCAAACAAAACACTTTACGTAATCTTTCTGGACAACAAATGGACATATATGAAACTAATTATGTTCTCTGCTAAAACTTACCATGTGTAACAACCTCCCTCAATGATTTCAAAGGTAAAATTGATATACAAATCTTCAAACCAAGGCAACAACACCCTTGGAGTGTTTATTTTAGCTCCATCACATGTGCACCCAAGTAAACACAGTAGCGATAAGAAAACAGCAGTCTTCTTAGTCTCCATGATATTATTTTATTAAATACATTAATACGAACAAGTCATTGTATTTCTATTTTGAATTTTGAAAATCTAACCTATTCCTTCGGTAAATCGCGCATTTCATTCAAACTTTTGACAGTTGTCTATAGTAGTATTTGACCGATTTTGGTATCTAGAGTAAAACATTACGACATCGACTATCATCTATAGACCATTGATCGAATTCAGTATAGAATGCTCACTACATCTTGCAATGAGGATAAAAACTGCCACTTGCTTACTTCAGATGTCGCTACTATCTATGGGCATTTATACATTTTTTATCCATACATTTTTTGTAAACAAGTGAATTATTTTACGCAAAATTAATTAAACCCCGTTGTACAGCTGTTGACTGCAAAAATACGGGGGCCCATGTATTTGCCAAAGATGATACAAGAACTGTGGAAGAAAGCTTTTGGAGAAAAAAAACGGAAACCAGATATTTCATCAACGCTATGTGCTATCCTTTTGAAACCTGAAGGCTTCTAAAGGAGAAATTCATATACAGGTGATGCCCGGGTGTCACCTCTGTGTGGATCGCCCGGAGGACACGGTGGAGCATACGGTGGAGGTCTGCCCGGCTTGGGCAGAGCACCGCCGTGTCCTCTTGGAGGCGATCGGTGGCAAAGATCTCTCGCGTCCGGCCCTGGTTCAGGCCATGGTACGGAGCGAGAGGGCATGGGCACCCGTAACCTCCTTCTGCGAAGCAGTAATGCTCGCGAAGGAGGAGGCGGGATGGTTGAGGGAAAGGCAAATTTCGCGCCCTCTCGCCCCTAGCCGCCGCAGGAGACGCCCTGGGCGTCGGGAATCCCGGGCGGATTTCCGGCCACCGTAGGCGTGGGCTTGCGGATGGTGAGCAATGGGTAGCTCATCGCCCGGTGAGGACCTGGCCTGGGTCGACGGCGCGTTGTATTCCACGCGCGCCTCAAAGAGATGTCGTCAGCACAAATGTAGGGGTCCACTAAGGCCGATGCCTGCCGGGGTCGCGGGAAGGTACTAAAGGGTCGCCGAGGGCCCTGGCAACACAGGCAACAGGAAGGAATACGGGTGAGTTTTAGTCAGTAAGAGTCTGACACACCCTCCCGCTCCGCCCAGAGCGGGATAAGTTATTTGATGAAAGCATCCTCGGTACAATGCCCCGAGGGCCTTTTTTAGGCTTAACTTGGTTTTAATTTAATTAAGTTAATGTCATCATTTTGTAATTTGGTTTTGTAAACAAATATAATAAAAAGATTGTCTATATCAATCTTCATTTAATCATCAATTTACAAATTTTGTTGTGGATTTTTTTTTCTTTACGGTATGTATTCCCTTTTACTCAATTTCTAAAATTGTAATTCACATTATTTATCCTTAGGATACTTGTTTTTCTCGTTGCAGGGAGCTCGTATTCATTATTCGCAGCGGGCAAATAGCGATCTGCGTGTCCAATACAACAATGCACTCAGGGTACTATCGGGACTGCCATGGCATTGCAGTGCGTCAGGGATGTTTGCTAAGGCGCGTGTTGATGGATTTGCAGCTGTCATAAGGAAAAGATGTGCCTCCCTGCTCACTTGCGTTAGTGGTAGTTCCAACTCTATACTGGGGGTAGTTGCAGATCGGGGGGCCCCATGCTGCGAAGATAAGTGCGGCTTCATGTTGCAGCTTACTACAGAGGGGGGAACTAACCACACTGCGTACCGTGTTAGGATGCTGTCTCTGTTTCAGGAACTAGAGCCAACCGTCAACGTCTCGTCCCAACGACTATCGGATAGTGCGGGTCATCCAACGCAATCACAGGTTGGACGATGCCGCATTTGATAGGCTACGCCGGAGTTGAGGCGATATGGTTGCTCAGTACCTCTGAGGTACTGGGCACATGCCCCAATTATTGACGTAATCCCGCCGTGGTCCAATCACGGTTTTGAAGACGAGGATGATAGGGCTGCCACAGTAAGTAGCCAGTGCAACGTCCAATTGAGGAGCACACTGGAAGATGCATTTCGTGAGTATAGATCCACTCCGACCGAACTTAGACACCGACTACCTATGCACAAGAAAAATAGGGCACTGGTGTGTGCCTTGGACTAGCAGCTTAAGGATTTTTTCGAGAGCAGGTAGGTACTCGTTGATACACACTCGATTCTGTATGCGCGGCAGTAGTGGCATGTCGTTTAGAGAATGTTAAGTTTCCAAACTTTGACGTAACTACTCGACCAAAACCAGCCATACCAGCCTGACAGTGCAGGATTGAGCGTCGTATCGATGGGACCAGAGTACTCCTCGGCAAACTATACTGCTTCAGGGAGCGTAATACACAACCACGAGTGATGCGCTTTGTAAGGCGGGCATTCTCGGGGACTGGAATCAGCCCTCGAGAATGCTTGTCCCGTGTCACAGAGCGCATGGACTTCCTGAAGCAGAAAGTTTTTGCATGGACGAGCCGTATTCGGCGGTATAAGCGGTGGGTTGATAGAGGGTAGATATATGGGTATAAAGAGCTTGGGAGAGACCTGAACAAAATGTGACAGACGTGTGCCACCCGGATGATGCCGCCATGGAGCTACTGGAGGTAACTGAAACTTTCAGTGGCGCCATTAGAATGGAGTTTGGTGTGGACAAATGTGCAGTCAGTGCAGGCCCAGGTTATAACTTTGGATTCAGGTGACGCATTTTGAAGCTGTTTTCAGCAATTTTAATTGTTTATAGGCTTCGTCCTACGTTTTGATAAATAAAAATTGACATAGACGCGAAAAATTTTTTTCATTCATACATTTCTTCACGAATACTTTAAACAACATTAGTTTTTGTTTACACTAAACCCGTAAAGGGGTAATTGTACTCATCATTTTGAGTATTTTTTTCTATACATAATCATAACATATTTTTTTATCTCAAATTTTTTATTGCAAACTTTCTTTATCTTAGTTTCAATAGTTACTTACCTGCCTTACCCGTATTCTGGTGCGCGTTTCGCGTGCTCGAGTCCTGTTCGGTAGCCGTAATTTCAGTTTTTTACATATTTTTCAGTCGAAAAACATGTATAAAAGTTTTTTGACCATAACTCAAAATTTTTGTTCCGCATAAATTTTGCTCACTCTGTAGGTCGCTGGCCCGCGTGGAGACGCTTCTTTTGACACCTCGCACATGTGCCTAGCAAATATAGAACTGCGAGAAATTGCCCTCCCACCCATCCTGACTACACTGGCCAGGTAAACTTTTTAATTTTGAGTTGAAATTTTGTTAAGGTTTGTAGCTCTTCCAGCTTCATCTGTGTACTCCGGTATTATAAACCCAATAAATTAACGGTTTTCAGGACCGATTAGTGTCTTCCTGAAAGCATTAATCACTAACATTTTATTATTGACCCAACAAAAGTCTCAGCTATAAGACTCCTATTGTACATTTTTACTTTTACACCTGCATGATCCCCCCTTTACAGGGATTCAGTACAGACAATAGTGCCCTCTGACAACTCAGTCGTTCCGCAGTCGCTAAGTTGTGAACCTACCACAATGTTTGCTATAAGGACACCGGTGAGTAAGCCAAAGGTCTCGGTGGAGAGTTCAGACCGAGGTCTGGACAGCCTCCCACTTTCAAAACTACAACGCCTCCGAAGAAGGCCCCATTAACTACTCCCCCAAAAATTAAACCCAAAGCAACGCTCGCACACCAGAGTAAGCTTGATGGAGCAAAACAGACTGAGGGGACTGAAGAGAGCTCGCCGCGGGTGGCGCAACCCGTGAGGTACCTGAACAGAACCACGGAGGTAAAGGCGTGTCTCTCAAAAGCAAAGATACAACTCTTAAGTTCCAGAAACCTTAAGAAAGAAATTAAGGACGAGATCACCAAAGCAGTTGAAAGGCTCTACCAGCTGGTGAAGGAGGCTGAATCTGGAACAGAAGCAGAAACCGACGAGGAAGGTACAGCGCAAACCCAAAAGGAGCCTAAGCTAACCACACAAGAACCGTCAGAGCTGATGAAGAGCCTAGTAGAAGGGCTCCAATAGCACAAACAGGCGTTGCAAGAATGCCAACATCACACCCAGGCTCTGACGGAACATCTCCAGCTACGTCCCTCGCTACGTTGCAGGCCAGGGCCCGACTTTCGCGCAAATGGCCGCCGGCTCGAAGCAGCGCATTCAAGAACCTCTTCACTCGGTGGTCGTATCGTCAGCAAATGACCAGTACACCGGTGAAGAGGTACTTGAGAAGCTCAGGACGGCGGTCGATGCCAGAAATGAAGGTACGAGAGTTGAACGGCTGCACAAGGCGAGAGACCAGAAGGTAGTGGTCGGCTTCAAGACCAGGGAGGAATTGACCAGGGTGACCGAACGATTACGGAAAGCCGGTAATCTGGTGGTTGAGGAGATGAAAAATAAGGACCCACTTATTATCATTAAGGACGTCCTCTCCTGCCACTCAGATGTGGAAGTAACCCAAGCCCTGCAAAGGCAAAACACACACCTGATCGGGGACATACCTGCAGAGGATTTGAGGTTGGGGGTGAAGTACCGTCGCAGGACGAGGAACCCCCACACGTGCCACGTCATCATACAGGTGTCCCCTACGGTACGGCAGAAGCTAACTATGGCGGGTCGTGCGCACATTGACCTACAGCGAGTGCGAGTGCAGGATCAGTCCCCACTGGTGCAGTGCACTCGCTGTCTGCGCTTCGGCCACAGTCGGAAACTGTGCACGCAGCCTGCCGACCTCTGCATCAACTGTGGCGAGCCCCATATGCGGGTTGATTGTCCTTCGCGGCTGGCAGAGGAGGCCCCAAAGTGTCGCAATTGCCTATCAGCCAAAATGGAATTAACAGACCACAACGCCTTTGATAGCGTGTGCCCTATACGCGTGAAATGGGACACGTTGGCACACCTATCGGTGACGTATTTCAAAATTAATGTACTCCAAACTATAAAATTGACTAGTAACAATACAACAAACATCTCAAAAAAAGCGAATCGGAGCCAATTTCATGAGAAAATGGCCCAATTAGAAGCAGACACCAAATTAATAATAAAAATTATTATATAATTTACAATAAAATAACTTCATCCAAAATTAGAGACAAACTTACCTTACCGTTGTAACAAACGAGCTTATTGATATGAAGAAGGAGGTCAACACCTTGGTCGTCCAACAGTACCTGAGAGGGAATTGTGAGTACGAGACAGAGAAGGCAAAGGTCAAAAGCTCTTTTGTATTTGTTTTAATTATGTTTGTAATAGCAGCAGTAAATCTGCCAATAAGTCTGATAACAATTAAACAAGGACAAACATATTATATTAAATTAGCAATACAAAATTACAAAAAAGAGTTAAAAAATAACAAACTAAAAAGAAATCATGTCTATATGATATATTGTATATACTGGCTGATTTTTTTACCGTCACGAAAAACATAGGTTATAGTAGGTGAACGGAGTAGAAGCCTATGGCATAGTCAATTTTTTTGTTTTTTTTTTTTACAACCTGTAAAGAAATTGCTTTATCAATAAATACTACCCATTTGAAGTAAACTTTTCATACTAAAACAATAAAAACAGAAAAAAAAAAGAATAAATCGATGAAAAAATATCGAAATTCAAATCATACGCACCCTACTAAATGCGCAGAATTTATCAATGAATTCGTAGATCCGTTCTTTTGCCGATAGGTACTCGCCGCACTTGCCGTCGGCTTCTTTGATAGGCGCACGAGCCACTCGCTCACTCATCCCCGCCCGCCCGCGTCCCGCGCTTCAGTCACCTACGATTAGTCGCGGCGGCGTGACGTCGTGCTGTTTGTTTCCGCGTATGCACCGATCGTCCGCCCGGTGATAGTTATCGTATGTAAACATGTACGAATATTCTAATGTAGAGTACCTCGCAATGGTGCGATTTTATATCCTATCTGGTGAAAACATAGCCAGTGCGAGGCGAATGTACGCAGAAGAAGAACATCTTCAGTCGCTGCGAAGGAACGGTATCCCTGCTCCTCAAATTCCCAGCACTTCCCTCATATTACGGACGTATCAGCGGTTACTAATCATTTAAATAACCCTCCTTTTTGCTGCGCCGTTGTCGGGTAACAAACGGGTCATCTCGACCTTGGACGGTTTAGTTAGTGATGGCACAGTGATGGGTAATGGCACTCCCTTTTACAAATCCATTAATACATTGAATGATTTTTTTACTTGCATAATAAACATCAATGTACCTTACCTAATTTAAAATCGACTTCGCCTAATATTTCATAACCTCACTTTTGGCAATAAATCCTCGACAGCTAAATTCTGAATTCAACGTATAGTATTTGGATGACGGAACCCTAGGAGGTGATGTAGACAGTCTTAAAAGATTTAACTTTTTTAAAAGCAAAATTCAGTGCCATTGGCCTAGACCTTAACCTTTCAAAATGTGAAATTTATCTTCCCCAAACCACTGACAGACAGACTACCATAACAAAATTTAACACATTAGCACCAAATATCAAAATTACGGAAAGAAATCCTCTTCACCTCCTGGGGTCCCCAATTTTTGACGAATCGTTTCCAACGTTCATTGAGGAGAAAATACAAAATTTGAATGATGTCTCGGAAAGACTTTTCAAAATTAACATTCATTCGGCTTTCACACTTATTCGATACTGTTGCTTTGGACCAAAATTTACATATAGCCTTCGCTCCTCCCATCTATGGAAGCACCCACAACTTTTAGAAAAAGTAGACCAAATTATTAGAAACACACTAACTTCGATCCTTAATGTGGCTCTGGACGACCGAGCGTGGCAGCAAGCCACACTACCCATTCACCTGGGTGGTCTCGGCGTCCGCAAAATTTCAAGTATAAGTTTACCGGCCTTCATCTCCTCGGTTCACAGTACTGATAAATTAACCAGGAACATTTTATCTTC
This sequence comes from Atethmia centrago, assembly GCA_905333075.3. NCBI lineage: Eukaryota > Metazoa > Arthropoda > Insecta > Lepidoptera > Noctuidae > Atethmia > Atethmia centrago. Next base: position 10,141,910 of record HG995386.1, on the reverse strand, counting down.
CTCACTGGTTGATTTTGAGGTACCGTGGTTTACCGACGCGTTGAACGCTTGGGAAATGGCTTGTCCCAATATGGATTTACCAGACAACCCAACCTCCCAGAGAGAGTGGGAGTCCGGCTTGTGGCTTCAGGCGCTCCCGTCATCTACCATAGGCACTATGATGGATGACTCATCGTTTCGGCTCGCTACATGTCTCCGCTTGGGCGCACCTTGTGTTGCTCCGCATCGGTGTCACTGCGGTGAAGCCGTCGACAGTCTTGGACACCATGGCCTGTCCTGCTGCAGGAGCGCAGGTCGCATAGCACGGCACGGCAGCATCAACGATATTATTCGTCGAGCCCTTGTCACCACCGGCGTACTAGCGGTATTAGAACCAAATGGATTGGTACGTGACGATGGGAAGAGACCAGATGGTATGACGTTGTTGCCTTGGAAGTTGGGTAGGCCTCTGGTGTGGGACGCAACCTGTGTCGACACCCTTGCGCCATCTCATGTTCCAAGCTCGGCTGGCTGTGCTGGCGCCGCTGCTGCTGTTGCTGAGACCCTCAAGCGGCGCAAATACTGCAACCTTATAGGAAACTACAGTTTTGAGCCGTTTGGGGTCGAAACGCTCGGGTCATGGGGCCCAAGTGCGCGTCTCCTTTTTAAGGAAATCTCTCGCCGATTGATCGACACTTCACGTGACCAGAGGGCTGGCTCGTTCTTTGGCCAAAGAATTAGCATTGCCATTCAACGTGGCAATACTGCCAGTCTTCTGGGCACGTTTCCGGATGACAGCGATGCGGACGAATACTTTGACGCCTAAGTGTCCTTTTGTTTTTTGTATTAATTTGTATATATAGTTAGTAATTTAATTTAGTGTCTACCTAGTGTAAATAGTTAGTAGCATCAATATTGTATAGTTACATTTTGTATATTTATTAACACACAAATGCGAGCACATTAAATTTGTAGTCAAAGTAAAAGGAAAAAAAAAAGTTAGTAGCTAATGATAATCTAACGAATACCTATTGTAAGAAAGAGTGGTTAACTAAAAACCTTCTAAATACCTACAGATTAATGTATTACTAATCATTCCATTTAGTCAGTGATTGTGTAAGAATACTACCTAAACAGGTTTGTTTAAATTTTGCAAAACAGATCAGGCCAACTCACCATGGATAAATAATCATTGTCTCTGAAAGGTACCTACCTAAAGACCGCTGTAAACATTTCAGCAGGGCTAACATGACAAGCGCGAGAACGCTCTCTTTCTCGATTTGTCGAAATTTGTCTACGATTCTGACGTCATTCGAATGCCTAACATGACCGCTAAGCTCGAGTAAACTCGAGTAAGGCACTTTGACAGTTCTTTATCTCGCGACGAGAGACCGATATAGCAAATTATTAAAAACAAATCATTTTTATTTTAGCAACATCGGCTCATTCATTAAATTTTACGCATGGAATTAGTATGTACTATAATGATTTTACATCCACCTCTATTTATTTATGTTGTAATTTTTTGTGTAACCGACTTTTATTATTAAAATTTAATATTTTTCTATGGCATGCCGAAATTAAAATACAAAATGACGGAAATGAAAATGACTGATCCATTTTTGTTAGGGGAAAAACCTGTGGGTTCGCGTCGCCAATATGTTAACCGCGTCACCGACATACTAACCACGTCACCGACATCCTAGCCGCGTCACCGACATATGAACAGCATCCCTTGAATATGCAATCTGCGTCACCAACATGCTAACCGAGTCACCGACATGCTCAATGCATTATCAACATGCTCAATGCGTCACCAACACGCTAACCGAGTCACCGACATGCTAACAGCGTGCCCTACCTGCTAGCAGCGTGCCCGACGTGCTGGCAGAGTCACCGACATGCTAACAGCGTCACCGACATGCTAACAGCGATCCCGACCTGCTAGCAGCGCCACCGAAATGCTGGCAGATTTACGAAATGCTAATCGACTTACGCCGTGATAACCGCGTCACCGACATTCTGAAAGCACTTTTTGACATGCAATTTGCGTCACCAACATGCACACCACGTCACCGACATGCAGACTGCGGCACCAACATGCTACCCAAGTCACCGACTTGCTAATGTAACGTGTGCATCAGACTGGCGTCGTGCAGCGGCCTGTGTACGTACATGTATACGCATATATATACTTATATATGTTATTCAAAAGTTTTAAGTTTTCATTTCTGTCACCAGTCCCCATGAATGCCATATTTTTTTGTATTATAATTTTGTCTACTCTTCTCGTCGTCAAAATCGATGACGACTAAATGACAGCAGAATTGAAGATTATCTCGTGTTGAATTGTCAAAATTCGAGATAACTTAGGTGCCATGTTAGAGTTTGTCGAGAAAATATCAAGTTTGACAGAACGAGTAGAGTATTTTGTATGGCAGCGCTGTCAGAAAACGAGAAAATTGACAGAAATAGACAAAAATTACTCACGCGAGAGTGAGTAATTGTCGCGTGTGTTATGTTAGCCCTGCAGGTAGCGGTAGCGGTTTTTAGGTAGGTACCTTTCAGAGACAAAGATTATTTATCCGTGGTGAGTTGGCCTGTTTTGCTGTTTTTTATATTATAAATAAAGTAAATATTAAGATGAAGATTAAAAATATGAAAGGCATTAGCATAGGCAGACTCATATACTTACAGAAATAAAATCATTTATCATTTATCATGTATTGTAAAAACATAGAAAGTAAAATACAAAAATAATATAGAGAAATAAGGGAATAAACTATAAGGTATTATATATGTTAGCGGTTAAAAAACCCATTAAATACAGTATTAGAAAATAATTACTGAAAAAATTTGATGAAGTGAGGGACTGTCCACTTCCTATTCAGGACCGAAAAAAATTAAAAATAAAACCGCGCAACCACGGGGTTGTGGAGGTCAGATAGGCAGTCACTTCATGTAAAATATTATATTCCGCTGCATCTAGTTAGACGGGAAGCCAACCCGACCGTATTATGGAAAGGGCTAGGCAAATAGTGAGTTAAGCATTCACGACAAATTGCTATCATTAAAATTGATTAATCTCGAATAAGACCATAATCGACTATTGCAAATATAAACATAATTAGCTTTATGCTGGGGGTACTCTACTGTAGAAAAAAAAAACAAATAAATGTCAAAACCTTAAATATGGCTGCTGTGTATTCGTCATGTTTTGTGTCGTATTTTACATGAATTTTATAAATAAATGGTAAAATGAGTACGATTAGTAATTAAAGTGAGACAATATTAACGCTCCTAGGTAATAAAAAACTATTGGAATAGCGCTCAAGTGTCAGAAATCATCATGTCTTCAGACAAGGCTACTGAAATAAAAGGCAACGAGATCGATAAAAGCAAACGTCGTCATAAAACTGACGACACTGTTATTGCGACAGCGGCAACAAACGGCGTTGAAGATACAGTGCAATTCGCGAAGATGGAGTGCGCGGACGAAAGTGGGGGCAAGCCCACAGAGCTGTGTCTTCAAGGCAACACTCACTTGATTTCTAGTACAACGAGTAGTTTGGCCGATACGCCTGGTGATTCTGGTGTTTTGTGTTTAGATAGTGAGGCTTCGGAGGCCACGAGCCAAGCGCTCATGTCGCACAGTCTCATAGGTGCCGAGGAATTAGCGTGTGACAGTGTTTACGACGCGCCGCCGTCATGCTCTCAGGACATGATCAAGAGTACCACCAGCAGCATAATGACCCGCAGTGATATCGACAATCAGAACATTGGTGTACCTGATGACATTGTACCAGAACTAATAATTGAGACACAGAAAAAACCCTATGAAAACTTGCCAGATTTAGTATTAAAAGCATTAGAAAGTGAGAAAGGTGCTGAAGAATCTCGAAAGCCTGCTTTGAGGAATGAACCAAAGAAGTCTCTCTCTGAGGACATTGTTTATAGACGAAGATGTCGGAAAAAGTCCCAAAGTGGACCAAGTTCTCAGAAGAAAAGAGTTTCATTCCATGAAGATATATTAAACAACACAAAAACAGATAACATTCACATTGAAAGAGGTTTCATATCATATGGGCCTGATAGTTCATACTGTGATAGGTTTAGGCAAAAGAATAACATTATAACAGACAGGTCCTCATGGTGTGCATCAGGGGACAGAACAAAGTATGCAGCTGATGTAGCTCAACAGACTATGTCTGATATCCTCACCTATGGTGACTCTAAAAATGACCGGAGTGGTATATTTGAATACTGTCAAAATTATCAACCACAAAACCAGGACAGTAATAATGATAAAGACAACAATAATGAACCCAGGCCTACTGGGAAGCTTTATGGATGTGACTCAAACAGCTCAGATTCTAATTTCAGCTGTGACTCTGAAACTACATCCAGTGACTCATCTTCATCACATTCAAATAAAACTGAAACTTCAATGTCACACAGAAAATGTGACAAAGCTCAGAAATCCTATTCCTGTGATGCATTTGAAAACAATGGACATGTTGCATTTATGAGGAAAACATATTTTTCTGAAGCCGATATTGATCAGTCCACTGATAGAATGAAAATGCCTCTTGAAGTTTCACATAGTCCAAATACAGTAAAATCTGTATTGAAGAAGAAACGCTACATTACTACTAGTATTGTTGAGGAGAGAAAATCACATAACAAAGTATTAAATCTGCTGGATGCTAACAATATCATAGATTCATTGAAAAATTTTTACAAAAATTTCAACTTCAATTTTGCCCCAGAAAAAGGTTTGCCTGAAAACAGTTTGGAATTGAACAATGTTGTTGAAGCTTTACCTTGTGATGTCAATCACAATAAAAAGCTGTCTAAAAGCTTAGACTCAGGGTTCCAGGCTGAAGACGAAGATGACTTTGTTGAAATCAATCTAAATGGCCAACCATTAGAGACTGCAAAACCTAAAGAAAATACAACACCACCAAAAACCACAGTGGCTGGTGATAGAACTCCCAATGAAGGATCTCCGAGGCATAAACTTACACTGAACATGAAAGCTCAACTTGATAAAAAACCTAACAAAGCTGATCTCCCACCACTTAGCAAGTATGTTGTGAACTGTGAAAGTACTGTCTATGAACACAAAGGAGTTTCTTACAGCTATGTCCATGATACATTCCAAACTGCTTTTGATGCACCCAAAGAGACGTTTGTCCCCATACCAGAGACAACACCAGTGCAAGAACTAGTCACTAGCTCAAGTAAAGTCGACCTTAATAAATTTACCGATACTGACTCTTCAAGCAAGACTTCAACCCCCAAGAGACAATTCAACAAAAATATCCAGGATGAGACTGAATATAAAAATGGCATTTCTAAGCATTTGTCTTCACCTAAGAAGCAGAATGTAAACAGATACAGTCGTAAATCGGCTTCAACAGTGCAGAAAGTAAACGACGAGCCGCCACCGCAAGTGAATAGCGACAACTGTTCAAACACCGATAATTCAACCTTGAAGGGAGCCGAAGACTTTAATGACGACTTTTTCGACAGTCCAGGGAATCAAAAGCTACAATCTAACAAGTCGGCACTATTGAACCGATATTTGAAGAATGTGTGTCAAAGGAAAGACCTTGAACTCAAAATTAAGAACAATAAGTTCTTTCAATTCAAACTTAGAATGGAGAAACATTTTCCGTGCATAATACTTCCACTGAAAGAAGTATCTGATACATTCCATGTATCGGCGAACAGGATGTCGAGGCTCATAGACAAAGAGGTGATAGAGAACAAAAGGTTGTCCGTGAGGTTGCTGACAGCGGACGAGCCGTCCTACTTCGACAGTTTCGAAGATAATGTAGCCATTGAGTGCAATGAAAAGCTCAGGCTACAAATATTCTCGTATCCGAATGAAACTTTAAATAGGGTAATTATGTTTGATTACTAAATCACACGGCAATTTCATTCACCGTAATACGACCTTGATTACGCGATGTTTTGTACAAGGTACTAATTTGGCGAAAAAGTTTTGAAAACCTTTTTAATCATCGGTCGTAAGGTCGATTTAACGGTTGAAATGTATTCATGAGGTTTTTAGCCTTTTTCTTTCGGCCTTCATTCAGTCTTTGATGTTCTTTCAGATGATGAAGGTAAAGTCAGCATACAGCATGGAGGATGGTTCTTGGACTCCTTTGCTAGTTTTCATCACTGACTACGCGTTATACGTCGCGAGCGTGAAGCCCGGGGGTACGGAGTACGAAATGTTGTGCCGGCTACCTCATAATGAACTGGATGCTATTGTCGTAAGTCTTCATAAAATATCATTAATTGGTCAAGGATAGCTAATTTTCGATTGCTTGATTCGAATCGGTGTCGCGCAGGGCTTAACAGGATTGCGAACGACTACGCTATCTTTCGTAGTGTTGTTTGAGGAATTGAAAAGAATTGCATCAAAAACTTAAGGGATCGGAAGATATTTCGTAGTTTACGCCATAATAAATGCATATCAGAATCATTACACTTCTCTCATCTCTGTATGTATGTAATTATGTATCTAATCCTTGAGAAAAGAAGATATTTATGCAATTACAGACATAACTAAAGCCGGGTCAATAATATCGTAATGGTTTCAATGATTCATTAATATAGAGAATCGATAATATTTCAGACGTATTAGCTCCTGAATCATAATATTATCAACCTTACGATACGCAAAGCCATTTATAATAATGTATTCAACTCGAATCTCCCTTATTATGCAGATATAAGTGCAACATTAATTTGAAATGTCTATTCTTTTATTGTTTGTCTTTTGACCAAATCGATTGTTAGGACCTGTTGCTATTATGTTCCACGCGCGCCTCAAAGGGATGTCTGCACAAGTGTAGGGGCTAGGGCCGATGTCTGCCGGGGTCGCGTGAAAGTCCGAAAGGGATACCGTGGTCCCCGGCAACACAGGCAACTGAAGGGACACGGGTGGGTTTTAGTCAGTAAGAGTCTGACACACCCTCCCGCTCCGACCAGAACGGGAGAAGTTATTTGATAATTTGCCACCCAAAAAAGGCCCTGTTGCTAAAAACACGGCCATGCAGATGGTTCTTCGCGATGGTCAGTCTTCGGATGGTGATTCATCATGCCCCGAAAACACGTAAAATCTTCCGTCCCTGATGTCGATACACATACATACGAATGTCTTCGGAAATTGTTACGGTAAGCCGGCAAAAAGCCTGAAGGTAAGATAGGGATACTTGATACCTGTAGTGATATGCGAATGACTCGCTACACACATTTGCTTATCACTATACGATACGTTTCAATTAGCCTCATCGCTTGTCTATCGACAAAAGTATTCTCCCGGAACGTGTCCTTGAACATCGCGCGATTTTAAATTATAAGTAATTCCCACGGCCAGCTCTGCTGCAACTCTTAGTTTTATGTTTTACACGTTTTATTATTATTTCTTGCTTAATCTTTTCTTTCTTACTTAGAATCAATCAATCAACTCAGCCTATCACAGTCCACTGATAGCCCTCTCCCAAGTTACGCAAGAACACCCTTCGCATCCAGCCTACCCCAGCCACCCTTTCAAAGTCGACATACCATCTAGCTTAGGGGCCTCCAACGCTACGCTTGCCGATTTCTTACTATATTTTCTTACACAGGTGGGACCCGAAGCGCAGTACATCCAAATCCTAGACATCGCGGGTAACATAGCCTGCTCCATCATCACCGGGGAGGCTACACTCGGGGCTAGATTCGCATCTTCCCTCGAGTGGAGTGCACGGACGTCACCGCTACATATCCAGCGACCGCCGGCCATGATTCCGCTTGGATGTCGGGAGCTGGCGGCCTCCGTGGCTAGGCAGAGGCATGAGATGCGGGTATATATCAAAACTGATTTATTTTCTTCTAGAGTATGGTGGATGTGAAATTTAGTCTGTTGTGGGTCGTCCATAAATCCAAGGAAAGAGTTGGTAAAACACAACACTTTTTTTTTGGGTAGTCGTGTAAAAATGGGTCCAGGAACCGAAAGGTGTATTATTAATAGCCAGAAATGTACTTGTCAGCATAACTGACCTCAGTTGGGTAGAACCGAACTCGGCGGTATGACTGACCCCCACGGGCACGAAATGTATGTATAATGCAAATTGGTATTGGATAGCTAGACCTATATTCCGCACCTTTCCGGTGTCTATTGCTGGGGAGTTTGTAGCGCCACTTCTTCCCAGCTAAAGCACTAGGAAGTGGTGAAGGACGAGCGTTTTTTGAGGGACTGTTATGTAATTTTGACGTTCGAAAAGTGCTGATTCTCAGCCTAGTTTGAATAAATGACTTGATTTTCATTTTTTTACAACAACAGCTTGAGTTAGGGCTCAAATCAATGTGTTCGAAATAGTAGACCGTTTTATTTTCATTCAGTTAAATAAATATTATTCAATTTGTTCTCTTCGTCTTCATCAACATTCGAGTTTTTGAGGTACTCGACCTGATAAATCTAATTAATTATGAACTTATTTTTTGTTTGACCTCGCTCTATGAAACAATAACAATATGATAAAAACGTTATCAGTATCACTACATGTACCTAAGAGAATGGACAATGTGTTTTTTTACGGATTATAGGTCATTGGCTGTATGTTAGTAATGATACTAGCCTAATAAAAAGATAAGGGATTCCAATAAAGTTGTATCCAGTCAGTACTTTTTGGTGAAATGACATAATCGATGATGGAAATTTCAAATGTCGTATATAACATTCAAATCCAATTTTCCAACGACATTTGAGCTTAGCACCGTCGTAATATCTGTATATTTCGATGTCGCGGTTTCATTGTGCGCTATAAAATTGTTGGTATGGACGTTAGGGCCTTATCACACTAGCGAGTTGCGAGCGAGTGGAAAGCGGGGCGAGTGCGCAGCGAGCTTGCCTCGAGTTCGCAACGTGATCGCCACGAGTGCGCAACGTTTTCGCCACGTTTTCACAATATTTTACACTAGCTTGTCTCACTCTCTCTTGTACACTCACGTCAACCGCTCTCGTTCCGCAAACGCGGCAAACTCGTTGCGCACTCGCCCCGCTTTCCACTCGCTCGCAAATGGAGCAAGAAGTACCTAATAATTTTCGCCTTTCTGTCTCTGCACTACATGGCTTGGTATTAGGACAATCCTTCACGTTGGCAATAAGGCGGTTTTTGCTGGATAAACACAAACAACATCACGCCTTTATTCCCCGAAGGGTTAGGCAGAGGTGTACCTATAGTACACCCACATTTCGCCAATTATGTTTAAGTCCCATGTAATAAGGGGCGAGCCTATTGTCATCAACCGGGCACAAATCCAGAACCCTGGCTGCTACTGAAAAATTCCAAATGGAAAAACCCAGTGGGTAGTGTTATTGGAAAAACCCAATAACACTCTGCCCGTCCCGGGAATCGAACCCAGGATCTCAAGCGCAGCAGTAGCGCTTGCGACCACTAGACCAACGAGGCAATCCGAATAAAGTCAATATTGATGTGAACTTCTATTTTGATCTTAATGCGGGACGCAATATGGTGTATAATCGCCTTTAAAATGTGAAATCACGCACATTGGGTAAGAGAGAGGTAACAGAAACATTTTGTTTCAGATACCACAAATCCTATTCTACGGGCGCGTATGTTCCGGGGACGCGGGCGACCGTCTCATTGAAGCACCCGGCGCCTTCGCCCCGCCGTTAGAAGGATACCTCATGTGCCGGACAGACAGGAGCCGGCGGTTCGAGCCCTGTTACTTTTTGCTCAGGTAAACATCTTATTATTTTTAAGAGGACCTAATTAAGGCTAGCTTGCACCACAACCCCACAAATCACTACTTAAATACATTTAGCGCTAAATAAAATAAATTTATTTCGAGTAACATTAACTCATATGTGGAGTACACGCAAATATAGAAAACAAAAAAAAGGATAATATAAATAAGAATAAAATAATCTAAAAGACTTAATAACTAACCGGCCCTGCTGACGGCAACATGCCTATCATAGCAGTACCGTATGTATGAGCAGTCCATCCGGTCCGCGATCGTCTCCAGAACGACATTGGAGCTGCCCCACGCCCTACGCACCAGGGACGCGCCCCGCTTGCGCAACAAACAAATTAAACATTTTAAAACATCGTTTTGTTTTTATCAATAGTTTGAAACATAATACAGACCGACAGAATAATGATGTTTTAAATATATTTAGCGTTAAACATTAACACACAGCTATTCCCCCCAGAGCTGGCGTCCTACACTGGGGCTCCCATTCCTCAGACGGCACATCCCCGCTGCCGCACAACATCGCCCTCCGCTCGGTACTGGGAGTCCGAAGACACCTGGACTCTTCACGGAGGCCACATTGCTTCGAGATCGCCTTAGCAGATAACAGCAGGCTCCTGCTAGCGGCCCCGGACGACGCCACCGCGTCCTCGTGGCTGCAGAGCTTGTTGTTACATGCAGCACAGGTAATTTATTTACAAACCAACTTCTTGATAATGTCAAATTATATGTCATGCAACCCTTACCTAAACTAAGTCATAATCACTGAAGACTGTAGCAGATAGGATCTCATCCCCGTTTTGGAGCTAATTTGTTAAGTCAGTTAACTTTAAGATAAGAATTCATTTTAATTTTAATATAATTTTCGTGACCCAAATTTGATATTTTATTTTAATTTCAATTCTGTGTTTATAATTTACCAATTACCAATAAACACACATGTAAATTGTTGCCAATAATTTTAATTACATTTGACATATTATTTTTATTTTTATTCAGTGACTTTACCTACTCATTTGTCTATTTTAATTTGCATTGATATTTTATTCTATTCTGTTGCAGTATTGTGAAATTTAATGTTAATTTTATTTTCACTTGTCATGCTCTAAAAGTTCGCCTTCATGTTGTACGTAGGCGACATAAAGTTGCTTTTTATGCTCTAGCGCACAAAGTTTTTTTTTTTTTTCTAAGACTAATAAATCACACGCACAATAAAACGTCGCAGATTAAAGTAGTTATTTTATTTCCTTTAATTTATATCACTTCCGTGTTTTCTCTTGTAAATTTAATAAAACCAGATAAAATAGTTGTCATTTATTAAATAAAATCGCATAGAAACGTTTTTATGACGTGGCAGTATGTAGTACTCACGTCGAATGACACATGTTGAAAAGTACAAAAAAAACTTTTAAAGTATAGAAAAAAAACTTTTAAGTTTCGTGGCGGGAATTAGCTATCTCTTCAATTTTGCAACATTTATGAACAGTGAAAAGTGATTAAACTAACACAATGGAATACTGTTATATACTTTATGCCTGTTATATTTTCTCGCAATCGAAATTAAAAGCAGAGTGTATAACTTGGGCATAAACGAGCCTTTTTAGTGGTTTTTTTTTAATGGCTTCTTTTATGCACTAGTTGTACAATCTACTATGCGACCAAACCTCTATCTACTATGTGTCAACCTAATATTGGTTTTTGCCTGAATAATAGGGATTTTTTAATTTTTTATCTTTTATATCCCTTTGGTCTAGCAGGGCCATAATATTGTACTGAATTTCATTATAACCCGCTGGTCAATAAATTGATTTGAATTTGGAACCTCAACTAAAAACTCCTAGCAGAAGCATGTAAATGCTTTTCGCCAAAGCCATGTAAAGCCATTCGTAAGAATGGCTTTTTATTATTTCGGAGAAGCTGTGAAAAATAGAGTATTCTCCTCGGGGTAAAGGTGTTTTCGTCTTGGGCGAGCCTAAATCAATATAGCGCTCGTGACACAAGACACTGCTTTATCCCCTTAGTAAATATTCTACTATTAATGAAACTAAATCGTTTGTTACTATTGTACTCTCTCGACAATCTCAGAAGTTTTTAATTCTGCATTACGTGAACTTAGTTTAAACGTCAACAAGGGAAATATTTTTTTTTTTTTAATAAAAATAAATAGATTTTTGCAATTTCTAGTAAAAATATGGTTTACAATAAAGATAGGCCTTAAGGTTGGTAAATGGGAAAGTCAACCACGTAAAATGCCAAATAATTATGTTATTTCACATCCAAACAATGAATAATATTCATAAGCACCTAGCAAGCACCACCAAGCGGTTTCCTTCTGTATCATAAAGTTTCAAAACAAGATTGACCCATAATCAAAATGAAATCCTTCTCAGTGTCGCGCAAGGTCAATACGAGGTCCTGCGCGGCACTGAGAAGGATTTAATTTTTTCATGTGTACTTCAAACCACCAGAAATGTCGATGTGGTAAATACGTCACAAATAAAGCTTCACATTTTAATGCACAAATCAGTGGTGAGTACCTTCCGCGGCACTGAGAAGGATTTAATTTTTTCATGCGTACTTCAGACTAACAGATATGTCAATATTGTACATACGTCATAAATATGCTTCACATTTCAATGCTCAAAGCAGTGTTGAGTTCCTTGCGCGGCACTGAGAAGGATTTCATTTGTTCATGTGTATTTCAGATCACCAGAAATGTCACAAATAAAGCTTCACATTTGAATGCTCAAATTAGTGTTGAGTCTTTACGGTGTGCAACAGTCACAAAATACTCAATAAACAATTTTACAACTTGATTTATGTTCTGTCACAGCTCTAATAAAATAAGCTTTTAGTAAGTTTTAGTAAGCTTTTAGTAAGTTATATTAATTAACTAGCTTTTACCCACGGATGTAATAAATACGGATGATATTTTTTTCTAGTCTGTCACATGGTGTGGGGTATCGTTGGATAGGCCGGTCAAAAGTATTGCGGGTCTGTGAAAACCATTTTTCGATTCAAGGATGTGTTTGCGTAATATTAAACTTTAAAACTTAGTGCTAATTTTTGTTTTGAGTCAAGTTTGCCCCCCTCCCCCTCTTTTTTTTTTTGGTGGTTAATCATCAAATAACTTCTCCCGCTCTGGGCGGAGCGGGAGGGTGTGTCAGACTCTTACTGACTAAAATCCACCCGTATTCCTTCCTGTTGCCTGTGTTGCCAGGGGCCTCGGTGACCCTTTAGTACCTTCCCGCGACCCCGGCAGGCATCGGCCCTAGTGGACCCGTACACTTGTGCTGACGACATCTCTTTGAGGCGCGCGTGGAATACAACGCGCCGTCGACCCGGGCCTGGTCCTTACCGGACGGTGAGCTACCCATTGCTCACCATCCGCAAGCCCGCGCCTACGGTGGCCGGAAATCCGCCTGGGATTCCCGACGCCCAGGGCGTCGCCTGCGGCGGCTAGGAGCGAGAGGGCGCGAAATTTGCCTTTCCCTCAACCGCTCTCGCTCCGTACCATGGACTGAACCAGGGCCGGACGCGAGAGATCTCTGCCGCCGATCGCCTTCAAGAGGACACGACCCCCCTGCTAGGTAAATGATTGTTTTGGATATGGCAGTAGTATCTTTAACGAAATTAAAAGGAAAACTATCACAGCTAAGTAGGCTTTACAGGTTAACGAGTAATAGTCGATCAACTTACATTTGTCGTTGGAGAAATGACCAACTACAATGTCAAGTTTGTTTTTGGGATAAATTCATCCTAACCTTCATTGTGCGTGGTCCAACACGCACTTGGTCGGTATTTAATATTAGTTTTGAGGACCATACTAACTTTTCTCGCTCTCCCTTTTAAAGGCACTCGAAGAAAAGGACGGCGCTAAGAAGTCATGCGAGCGGCCCGGGCCTCCACCCGCATGCACAGTACTGGTGACGCCGCACGAGGTCATCAGTGTGCGAGATACCCTTGACCTTGCCTTTGTGACTGGAGCCGCTGCTTATCTGAAGGATAGGGGCTCTGAGGCGTTACTCAAAGGTAGGTTAAACACACCGCAGTTTAAGTAAAAAAAACGATGGATTTAGTGAAAGATATGGTTAGAAAAGTAGTGGATTCCGAGATGATGGCAGGGATGTCTTGGAGAAAAAGACGTGTTATGCTGACCGCTAATAAATTAAAGTATAGGCAGCAGAATAATAGTTTGAATTAATTTGAGTATTGTGAATACGCACGAAATTCAAAACGAAGTGAACTCGCCTACTAAGTGGGAGTTAACGGTGCGTATACGCGCGTTTAGTTCCGACGTCGTCTCACATCAAATAGAACTTGTTCACTAATATTGCATGGAATTGTATTCAAGTTAAATACTCATGTAAATGACTCCCCTTGCGTCATCATCATCCTTGCGCCATCCCATCTTCCTAGCATGGCGGGCTGTGCTGGGGCGGCTACTGCAAGTGCGGAAAACCTCAAAAGACACAAATACTCCAATCTTTTTGGGGCTTATATGGTTGAAACACTAGGGCCTTGGGGTCCGAGTGCCCACTTAGTTTTTCGAGACATCGCCAAGTAGTTGGTCGACTTTTCACGTGACCACAGGGCTGGCCTATTTCTTGGCCAAAGAATCAGCACTGCCATACAATGTGGCAATACTGTCAGCCTTTTGGGCACTTTTCCTCTTGACAGCGATGCAGACGAATTTTTTGATGCCCTGTGATTCGTTCCCCTCCCTTTTTATATACTTGTATATATAATTATTTTAAGACTTAGCTTTTAAATTATGTAAATATTATCCAGATGTAAATGACTTGTTTCAGAATACATAGAAGAGATGCGGACAGACATCGAGATCCTAGCTTGTGGATCCATCAAGAACTTGACTGCGTTTAAAATACCAGATACAGATGAAAACTGGTGCTGTTTGGTAAGTTTTGAATTGAAAAATTCATACTATGCACATGAAAAAGACATACGAAGTTAATACAAGTAAATGTGCCTTATGAAATTTTCGAGCAGTGGTGGCCTAGTGATAACGGTCGTGACTTATGAGTTGTAGGTGTTGGGTCCGAACCCAGACAGGCGCTGTACTTTGTGTAAATTATTTGATCACCACTGCCCTCAAAACGAGGAAGGAACCATCGAGAGGAAACCGGCGTGTCCTAGAATCCAAAAACTCGAAGAAATGTGGTATATACCAACCCGCACTGGGCCCGCGTGGTGGATTATGCCCCGCTCCCTCTCACCCAAAGGAGGCCTGTATCCCAGCAGTGGGAACATTATAGGCTGATTGTGCTATGCTTATCCTAAACAATTTTCTGCCTGCTCCTTCGTGCGATAAAACGAATCTAAGTAGACAGACACTAGTGCTGATAGGTCTGAAACACCCGAGTCACAAAATAACGGACAAAAGAATTGGCCGTATCAATCAAATGAAAAGGTACAAAAGTCTAATAATACAATCAGAAAAAATATGGATATTCATCACATCGAGTTTTAGGCCGGAATATTCCCGGATTCCCGGGAACAAACTCGGTGTGCCATGGCCGGGTGCTGTACCCTTATCGGTGTGCTGACTCAATATTGTAAACCTTCCACGTGTTTTATTCAGGAGTGGAGCGTGTGCGAGGCTCGCGAGCGCGGTGCGGGGCTCGCGCTGGTGCTGGCCAGCAGTGCCGAGCTCGAGCGGTTCATAGCTGCCGTCGAACAGGCCTTCTGTGCGCTCACTGTAAGTCACTCATTCAATCAAACATACAGTCACCGTCAACTACACTTTTGACAGCGCCCTTATTTAGTAGCAGTAAGGTTGGTTTTCGTATACCCGAATCGCTTTAGCGTGGCAATAGCGGTCATTGACCCACCTACATTGTCTAGCATGATTTAACTTCCGTTAACGTCCTGAATCAATATCTGTCGTGATCTAAATCATGTTCCAATAATAAAAAACTAAACATAGTTTATTGTTAGGGTTCCTACGGAGAGGTATTAGGGAAAGGGCAATGATCGCAATTCCCACGCTAAAGCGACTCGGGTATAGGTCATGTGTTACTACTAACGGTACCTATTAATTAAAACCGAACAGAACTCTAGCTCGACACTACACGGCTCAGTAAAGTAATATGCTTGTTTCAATTCACGAGCGTCTGTCAATCATTGCAATTTAAGCCTTATATCAATATGATTAAAAGTAAAAAAGAACGCGTACTCGTTATTCGCAGCAATAAATTATATCAGTCACAATACACCTAATATAAAAGAAAACCTTCTTGAAAAGAATCGACTCGTAGAGTGATTGATATGATTGTGTCTTTTATTTATTTTTTCACATAATATATATTTTACTATGGCTCAACCAGATGTCATTTTGAAGTGTGTATATAGGTGTATACCCACAAATTTTGCACGGTCATGTTGCTGATTAGTTATCCACTCAATGTTATTGCGTCGAGCTTAAAGCCCCACTACATACTACTCAAGTTGATAAACACTTCAGAATTAATTTTACCTTTCAATCACAAGAGGACAATTAGCAAGTATCAACTTCACATTTTATCTTCCAGTGTGAGCCATTCCCGCTCAGCGTGGTTGAGGCCACGAAATCCGCGTGCAGTTCAGCGCACACAAAATACGAGGCCGCCTGGTCGCATATGTTACCACAACAGTAATGCGACCATACTATGTGAAGCTACATCACTAGTGGTAAGATTTCAGTACTAGGAATGAGCTAGTGATGTATGAATGGTATCGATATCGATAAAAATGGAATGTGAAATGGGTAAAAAGTGTTTGTATGTACTTATTTTGTGTGTATGAGGAAGCAATATATTTGATGTAAATCCACTGAAAAAATTTGTTGAAATTTCGATGTAAGTATTAAAATGAGGCTTTTAAGTATAAAATTGAGGTAGAGTTCCTGGTTATCGAATCTTACCACTAATTTGTAGTTGGGCAGTTTTAGACTTAACAATAATAGGAAATGTGAATTATTAGTTGTTAGTATAAGCGCTTTTTTGTCTCGTTATACTCAACATAGAGGACCTAGTGAACTACATAATAATTATTATCTATCAACTTTAACAACACCATGTATCTTAGCTCTCAAAATATACTATTGATATAATTCTACAAATCGTCACATTATACAATTGGTAAAAGACCTTATTGACCCCAGCTAGCTAGCCTTTTCAAAATGTTGTCAATTCTAATGACGATTGGCTATTTGATTTTGGTCAACTAATCAGAAAAAACTACCCAAAGTGGCAGCTAGAATGTTGGAGCAATATTGACTCAGATCTCGAGTTGCCGTACTACATGTCAATCCTCCTATATTTTTTTCGTAATTATAAGGTGTTGTTAAAGTATCGAAAGAAAAATCTCAAATACTCAGTTTTAGCTTATTATCAATAAATGTCCTCTGTGAGACAGAAAAAGCGTCCTGCGAGCACAATTTAGTTATTTTAAATATAATTACGCTTCCACGTTAAATTTTTCGCTCGTGTGTAGCTAATTTCGTTGATTTTAGAAGCAAACGACGAAATTGATACAAAATATATTTCTTGCACATAGAAAAGTAGTATTTTTCTTTTAAAATGACATTGCAAACATTTCCTAGCTTCAATAGCTTACCAAAGACAATTGAAAAATGTTGTACTGTCGTCGTTTGCTTCAAAAATAAGTTAATAATAAGTATTATCTACCGCTATTGTTTATCTATGATTATTATTATGTATTTAGATGATAATATTATTAATAATAATAATTATTTATTAATATATCGATTCCAGTTTGTATACTGCTATTACGTAGTAACATGTTCTCTCGTTAAATAGTAATATTATAAAGGTCACAATACTCCACTATGATATTAAGGCGCTGACAAGACCCAATTGACCAAAATAGGCTTCGCTTAAGAAAAAAAAATGCCAAATCCTGTATAGTTTGTGGTAGCGGAAAAAATATATGTTAATTTTGAACATATTTCCATGAACCTGGTTGTTACCAAAACACGTTTCAAAAACAAAATCTCGATACAATCTAACGTTAAACTAACCTCTTACTTTGAGTTCTAATCCAAAATATCTGTATCGAATATCAACATACGCTACGTATTTAATTAATAGCAAGAACGTCTTATTTGAATGCAGAACTTGGTTGTTTTTTATTTTCGATTACTCAACTCAATTTTGAGTAAATAGATAATTACTTCATATTTTGCAATAAATTACAAGCGTTGTGTCATCGCGCTTCTCTTTCTTTTCTATGGAATTTGACAGTGACCGCGGTTTAGGTATTGTCAGCGTCTTAATGTAGTGTCTATTAATGCTATAAAAGTTGAAAATATCCTGTGTCTCATCCATAAAAGTACTATCAAGTTCAAAAGTGAGATAGCAAATGTCGTCTGAACCTTGCCTGTCTATAATATTCAATACTCAATTCTTTATTGCATTCCATAATTATGTAGTACATAGATAGCATAACAAAGTAAAAGATCAATATGGACCCTGTCGGGCACAGCAAAATTAGGAGAGAGGAGGCTATGTAGCAATTCAAGAAATTCAATATTATTATAAATTATATGATGTGTTTAATTGGGTGTATAATGTTATATCTACGCATCTTATTACGATTTCCCTTTTTCTCTTGACTGTACATATTGTCTTGGCTTAAAAGATGATTTCAGACTTTGTAGCATTAATATAAATTAATACGGGAAAATAATTCTATCAAATCGAATATAATAAAACATGTAGGTATCATAAATATTTAGCTCTTAAATAAAATAATAGTAATCATTATATTTAAAAATCGGCTAGAATTAATCGTTCAGGCGCTGATACTTTGAAAATTGTATTCAAATATTAAAATTTATGTTTTGTTCAGTCTGGTCACATTTTCCAAATGTAAACAGGATAAATTTAAAAGGAGTGTGGACATTTTTGGAGGTAGTCAGGTGCATAAAAATGTACAACTTCCAAGGAAAGAAAGTCCAAAAAATAAATTCAACTTCTCATACAAACATAAGTCACGTGACCAGTCACTTTGTTTGAAAAAACGATTTTCAATTTTAAGATTTCGACCTATATTCCTTGGGGAAAGTTGTCCAGTTTTATGCACCTGATTATTAAAATATCCGCACTCCTTTTAAACTTTCCTGTATGTAATTATATTTTGTATATCTATTTCTTATATACTTGTTTGGAAGAAGCACTAAAATTTAGTTTTAGTGCAGTCTCCAAACAAAGTGCGTTCTTATTAGTATTATATAAAGGGAACAGAGAACTTTGGCTAAGTGTACTGTGAATTCGCGCTATTCTGAAACTTGGTCTGCGAATGTATATCCTAACCAATGATCGATTACTCGATAATCGTTACAAAGGGATATTGATTTACAAGTTTACAGAATGAGTATGCTTCGTGTGACGGCTTAGTAGATTTTGTATGGGGAAAATTATATTTTTTTTACGACAAACCTTTTGTAGCTTTATTATTTTTTAAAGCTAATTTTAACGGTTTTGTTTTAAAAATTGTCTCGTTTCGTTCAAAAAAGGAAAGCTCCCGGGGTTGGAGGGATGGTGTTATAAGCTTTAATATTTCGTTGATAAAGGTCTCAAAAAGTTATTTATGCTATTAGAACAATATTTTGACGGTTGTCCGCTCGTTACCAAATATATCAATCGTACAGTATTATTACCCCACGAAACGACGCGCACTTTACTTGTAGTTACCAAGTGTACAAACACGCTGTGAGTGTGTGTGTAAGCTTAGGAGCTCCCGTCCGAGACAGTGGCGAAGTCGGAAGTAGAAGTGTGTGTGTGTGCACGTGTGTGTGTTATGCTGACTAGTGATGGATTAATTATCATTCGCATTCATTGTTAGCATGCGAATGCTCATTTAGCAAATGAAATGAAGTTGCAAAATTCTGTGAAGTGTGAAGTGAATTTATTGCTTTGTACTTTTTTATACTATCATACGTCAGAGCGACGACACACGCAGCGGTAGCATGCGCTCTCCGTCGCACCCACGGGAAGTCGGGAATACTAAATCTATCGGTTTCACGTGACCGTGAGCTCGTTCGCGAAGTGAAATTTATTTTGAACTTGCGAAGAATGGGTTAAGCAATTGTTATCTTATTATCTTTGATTTGTGCGCAAGACGAGTAGGGTCAGCACTGCTGACCCTACTCGTCTTGCGCACACATTCACAGGGTGTTTTTATACTTGGTAACCACAAGTAAAGCGCGCGTCGCTTCGTGAGCTAAAAATACTATAATAATTTCGTATGTGTATTAGGCCGCTGTAAGGCCGTGTGATATTAATGTATATTTAGGGTAGGTATTAGCGCATCGTGAACTGTGACGTCACATATTTTTATCTGTATGACACATTGAACTATAAAACTTTCTTTCGTTTGCGGTTTTATTCTTTAAAATTGGTTTCCTGTTCATTAAATTCAATAAACAAAACCGCAATAGAGAATTCCTTATACAGGATTTATTCAATAATTACGAGTAAGTAAACAATAAAATATTGGTTTTATTACGTACGTTATGAATGTAAAATGTATCATAGAGGTAAAATAACGCGTCATTATGCAACAAAATAATGTAACTGCAAATGAAAAATTCCATAATAATATACTTTTAGCCTACGTTCGCACGGACGTGAAAATATCGGGGCGGGATTTTTATCGCGCACTGGATTTTCAACTCTGGGTGTTGATCCGAGCATTGAGAATCCAACAGAGTGCATCGAAAAAACACACTATTGGATTTTCAACACTCGGCGCTAAGAAGAGCGTTAAAAATCCAGTGCGCGAAAAAAAAATCGCCGCGGGAAAAAATCACCCGTGCGTCCGACCTAGAGGTATCCAAGTACATAAATATAATAGATATGATTAAATATTATACTCTTCAGCACTTTTATTTATATTTTTAATATTTTGTCTATGTATTACTTCTATGTTTTTTTTCTCTATTAATTTCTTTCTTGTATTATCTTTTATTGCTTGGTTTATAATATCTCTCGATATATATATGTTTCCTGTAGCTTTGTTGTGTATGTGATTGCGCTTATACTTGGCTATTTTTACTTCAAATTAGGGTAACATCAATGCTATTCGCACAACCCGTCCCCGCCGGTTCTATACCAAAGAGAATGTTTCTCTTAGCTATGGTGCTGGCACCACAACTCCGTTTGAATTTCGAACTAACCATAGTCTGTTAATATACTAGGTCAAATTAAATTAACTAGCGTAACTTCACAGACGATCATTGGTATGGATATTTAAATGAAGATTTTCTCAAGTCATAATTTCGTATCTAAAGCTGATTACGGGGTCAACGGCCGCGGGTAGTGTAGTTACTTGACATTGGCGCCGATTCCCTTGTTCACAAACTAAACTAAAATTAAGTTCAGTGCATCTTTTTCTTTCTATTTCATTAAGAAAAGGACAGAAGATAAATTTTAGTTTAGTCCTGTCAAATTAATCAGCGCTTGACGTAAATTGACGTAATTTTAGTAGGCAAGTTTTTAATCACGTCTAAACTTGTACAGGCGCTGATTAATTTGACAGGACTAAACTAAAATTTATCTTCTGTCCTTTTCTTTATGAAATAGACAGAAAAAGACGCACTGAACTTAAATTTAGTTGAGTTTGTGAACAAGGGAATCGGCACCATTATCCGTCTTATTACAGACCGAGTTCGAATTTTCGTTCAAGCCTCGAAACCATCGAGCCAGTTATTGTATTTTGAACTTTATTCCGAGCACGGTAAAGTTCTTATTACATAATTGACACCTTAGACTTGAGTTTTGTCGATGCTTGCGGGGGTCCCGGGAAAGTCTGAAAGGGTTACCGAGGCCCCTGGCAACATAGGCAACGGAAGGAACACGGGTGGGTTTTTGTCAGTCAGAGTCTGACACACCCTCCCGTTCCGCCCAGACTGAGAGAAGTTATTTGATAATTTCCCAACAAAAAAAAAGGCGGGTTTTGATGTCATTTTAATGTTGTCGGAGTTATGTTCAAATAAAAAAAAAAGTGTCTAAATATAAACCTTGTTTTTTATTATGGTGGTGTGAGAGTCCACAAAAACATTGTTTTTTGTTGGTTTTATCGCATCGCGATATCGACACGCATCACGTCCGGGAAGTTTTGCTAGATCTTAATTGACCTTAGATATTTTTGGCAGTTTTTTTTACTGAGTTGGTTCTTTGTGCTTAGAACTCTTTCATATTATTCTCGTTTCTATGTAAAAATAGCCTCCACTCTATTTGCTACATAACTGTGATTTGTGTTGTTTACCATTAAGTTTGTTGTTTATGCATAATATTAGATCAATGTTTTTAGCTTTTAGTATTAGATAATTATAATTATTTGAATATTATACAAGGATTAATCAATAGAACTTAATCGAAGACTATTACTATAGTATAAAGGTTAAATCAATACACATATTCGGTCGTTTCGTGATAAATACAAATTCGGTTTATTTTACCAATTTACTGTTGCGCTGTTGAAAATATTGTAATAAGCATGATATTGTTAATTTTGTTTCATACGATTAATAAACTAATAAATCTTTAACCTATTGACCGCTTTGTTTTTAAATATCAGTTGCCGTGTCCACAGCGCCCAGCTCAAATCGACAAATAAGTAAGTACCTACGAAAAATAGGATCGTGCAATAAAAAAAAACGAACATAAGTTCTAAGTCGTATAAATACGACTCGCGGTACGGGCACGGAAATGTCTTTTTAAGGCGCAGATATATGATTTTAGTAACTTTTAAATCTGTTATGATGCCTTCAAATAGTGAAAGGAAGTTATGCAAAATATCTGTGTTAAACTAGAACGCGTACACATGAATTCTATATGTGAATATTTAAGTATTGTAGTAAAATACTTTGTGAAATATATTCAGGAAGTAATGTCTACCCAAATAATTAAAAACGATATTACTTTCAAACTATTAAGATATTTTATGATTTATTTTGTATGAACAGACTATTTTTTGTTATCTATAATTATATCTGTAATTTTTCAAAAAAATCATACTTTCGTAACTAAAAATAATTTTTCGCTTTGAAACCGAACGGCAGCGCGACACGAGTGCGACGCGCGTTTGTATGGCCAAGGTCAACGGCGTTTACCCGTCCCTTAATCCGACTGGGCTGGTCAATAGGTTGAATGGAAGAATTACAATGTACTAACTAATAACACTCGCGGTAAAAATTACAAAACTATTCCTTCAAAACATCTCGTTTTTTTTATCAATGTATGAATTGGCTTAGATTATTACTATTGGTTATATATTTTGTTATTTTTTTTTAATTGAAATCACGAATGCATCTTCCGTTCTATTGTACAATGTCTAAACTATAGACGATGTTATTTGCTTGTAATAAATGCATCTGGTGTTTGTGATTGTGCTGGACAGGACGAAAAAGGTCTTTCCATTGAGGTCTCTTGCAAAACGCGCTAGTTATACTTTTCGGTGTAAATATATGTATAAAGATGGTACTTTACCATACTTTACTATATCTATTTAGCCAGATGAACGATTAGTCAAAAAATTGCGCACACGCAGTATCTAATGTTACATTCAGCACATGTTTAAGAAAATGTAAATCCCTCTACAGGTTGAAATTGAAAACTTGCGACAAACTGAAATGGGACATTGTATACATCATTATTAACAACTTTTACTAAGGGACCAAAGCTGTAATCCCAAAAAAAAAATTCTGCTTTTCCTACATTTTGATGAGGTATTGCGAACATAAATGTAGGGGACAGCAGTTTTTTTGGGATTGTAGCTTTGGTCCCTTAGTAAAAGTTGTTCATAATGATGAGTACAATCTCCCATTTCGATTTGTCGCATGTTTTCAATGTCACCCTGTATAATAGCAATATTATTTTGACGTTTTCCTACCAAATTGTTTAATGATTGCAAGACGAGAGAAATAATTATGTATAATCAGAATGTAAGTGGGTTGCATTCTATTCAGGAATAAGGAGGCCTGTATCACAAAAATCAGATGCGTACTGTCAGCAAACATCAACTCTATAACCTATCCCCTTCCGGTAGATACACTAAGTATTATTAAGAACAATAATAATGTTAACGCTGTATAATGTAGAAGCTATTTTACTATTGTGATGTAATTTGTATCATTACGTACCCTTCTTGTCATAGCGAGTGTCTCTTCACAGATTTTCTTGTTTGCCAATCTTGCCAGAATTTTGTAGGTTCAATTACTTTGCGTCATTTACCTTAATATCTGTACCTAAATATGGCCTGATTCACCACCTCCGGTTAACTAACTATTTTCCTGTTTTGAATTTATCTGGTAGATAGTACCTTCTAAACAGGCCATTAAATCTCTCTTTTTTAAATATTATTGGAATTACGATTCTCTTAATAAAATATTTGACAATATTTTATTTTCACGACCCATCTCACAAATCATAATATCGCTGGCGATAACTAAGAAAGTAAACGATGGGTTTTACATATTATTTACCTAGATACCATTTAATGAATCCCAAAGAATTTTAATGTATCAATTTTGTAGATATTTCTCGTAATCGTTGAGGAGACATGTCGCAACATAACCATTGTAGTATATCAGCATCGTAATGTCCTAAACTCAGTTAAAAATAGGCAATTCGAATTTAATATCGCTTGACATTGTTCATATAAACAATATTATAATAAATATTTGCGGAAGTAAATTGTAATGTTTTATTTTGGTATGATCTGCGTGTTATGACCTACCTACCTATATCAATCTTAACTTTTCCCGCATAAAACGAGATAATATTGTGTCGTACACACGGCTACATATCAAGCTATTTCCAGTATAAGCTGACGGAAATCGTATTGTATTGTACGGAAATCCTATAAAATGCGAGATCAGCTTATACTGGAAATAGATAGATTGATATGTAGCCCTTTTTTTTTTTTTTTGGGGTTGGGAAATCATCAAATAACTTCTCCCGCTCTGGGCGGAGCGGGAGGGTGTGTCAGACTCTTACTGACTAAAACCCACCCGTATTCCTTCCTGTTGCCTGTGTTGCGGGGGCCTCGGTGACCCATAAGTACTTTCCCGCGACCCCGGCAGGCATCGGCCCTAGTGGACCCCTACTTTGTGCTGACGACATCTCTTTGAGGCGCGCGTGGAATACGACGCGCCGTCGACCCGGGCCTGGTCCTTACCGGACGGTGAGCTACCCATTGCTCACCGTCCGCAAGCCCGCGCCTACGGTGGCCGGAAATCCGCCCGGGATTCCCGACGCCCTGGTGATATGTAGCCCTGTGTTCATGGCTCAGGGGTCGTGAAGGGGCTTTTCGGCTAAGTAATAACAGCCGCACGGGCCGATTGAGCAGGTTAAGTTACGGTTTCCGCGGTTGGACCGTGGATGAGTGACCATCTTTAGGTACATACCAAGACCCCTCCGTGCCTCGGAAAGCACGTTAAGCCGTTGGTCCCGGATGTTATTCGGGGATCCTTGACAGTCGTTACGGGTCGTCAGAAGCCCAATAGTCTGACAACCAGTCTTACCAAGGGGTATCGTATTACTCAGTAACTGGGTTGTAGAGGTCAGATAGGCAGTTGCTCCATGTAAAATACTGGTATTCAGCTGTTGTTAGACTGGAAGGCGACCCCATCATAGGAAAAGGCTAGGCAGATGATAACAAGGCTTAGGCGTGGGACATCGTCGCCCCCCACACAGCAGGACCCGAGGTGGCGGCGCGCAAGCCACGCGCGCCCCTATTGCGCGTCGCGGGGGGAGTTTTAGACTTATCCCCCCCCTCCCTCGTGGGCGTGAGGTGGCCGCAATTGCGAGCGGCACTAGCCGGGGATCGCGGAAGTCGCACCAGATCCCATGATCCCCGGTGCAGGTGTGGGAGGGGAACACCGAGGTGGTTTTTAGTCTGACAGACCCCTCCGGCTGGTCCGGGGATACCGCACAGTCTCCTGTGAGGCAGCGAGCCTCCTTGCTGGATTGCCGCCATGGGATCTGGAGGCAAAAGTCCTCGCGCACGTATGGGAGTGGTGCGAGGAGGCGAAACCTCCGCTGCCGCGAGAAATCGCGGCACAGCGGACGGAACTCCGGCGGGATCTCACGGCGACATGGAGAGTACAAACCCAGAGTGGCAAACCCAGTGCTGAGTACGCCGCAATTGTGGCGATAAGTCTCCTCTTTGAGGAGTAGCTAAAGAGGCACCACGGCGTCCTCACCTTCCGCCTGACGCAGATCCTCACCGGACATGGCAGCTTCGGGAGGTTCCTGTGTCGGATAAGGCGGGAAGAAACGCCCGGGTGCGTCCATTGCTTCATAGGTTTAAAAAGTTCGTCCGCTCAACACACGTAAATAACGCAATGGACGTGGGTGAATTATCAAAATAAAACCAATTGCGATCAATTGTATATTTATGTGTGTTACGCGTATTGCCCCTCAGTATGTGTTGCGAGCACGTCTCAAAGATCACTGTCGCACCATGGTCGTACATCGACACCATACCCCTGACTCCGCACAACGCCAAAGGCGTTTGTATCTCGTTTTAAGTGCATACACATAACAGATCCGACATATATCTACCTAAATTCGATTATGTCACCCGGTTGTGCCCAATCATGCCGACCTGAACAAGTGTGTATCACGCCATATATTACAGATGTCGTACGGTCAGAAGCTTACTCACTTTTACATATCATCAAATTTTGGCAGTTTTCTTGCAAAATTGCATAATTTTTTTTAAAAACTTTTTTTTTTTTATACATGAAAAGTATATTTTTTATTTTGATATGTCTTAGTACAATAAATTAAAGTTATCGTTATCAAACTGCCTCGTTGGTCTAGTGGTTGCAAGCGCTACTGCTGAGCATGAGGTCCTGGGTTCGTTTCCCGGGTCGGACAAAATGTTACCTATTTGGGTTTTCTATCTGGAATTTTCAGTAGCAGCCCGGAGTCTGGATTTGTTCTCGCTCCCTATTACATGGAACTTGATCATACCTGGCGAAATGTGGGTGTACTAATGTAGTACACCTCTGCCCAACCCTTCAGGAAACAAGACGTGATGTTATCGTTAATGAAAGATGTTTATTTTGAAATTTTAAACACATTTTCATGGTGATTTGCCAGCCGGCGCGGCGCGGGTTTGCTGTGTAGCGGATCGCGCGAGGGTACCTAAACAGCTGTGTGGTCGGTTTTTTTATGTTTGTCATCTCGTAATTGACCTTGAGAGGTCGTGACTACTTAACCGGACTATCCTGTGGCTGCCTTAAGACGCTGACAACACCTAAACCGCGGTCACTGTCAAATTCCATAGAGAAGAAAGAGAAGCGCGATGACACAACGCTTGTAATTTATTGCAAAATATGAAGTAATTATCTATTTACTCAAAATTGAGTTGAGTAATCGAAAATAAAAAACAACCAAGTTCTGCATTCAAATAAGACGTTTTTTTTAATAATTAAATACGTAACGTATGTTAATATTTGATACAGATATTATGGATTAGAACTCAAAGTAAGAGGTTAGTTTAACGTTAGTTTGTATCGAGATTTTGTTTTCAAAACGTAACTTGGTAGCAACCAAGTTCTGGGAAATATGTTCAAAATTAACATATATTTTTTCCGCTACCACAAACTATACAGATTTGGCAATATTTTTTTTTAAGCGAAGCCTATTTTGGTCAATTGGGTCTTGTCAGCGCCTTAAGCGGACTCAAAGCCTCCAGCCAGGGGCGATTTTCTTACGTTACTAAGTGACTGCACGCCAAGGGCACCCCCTGTGGGGTACGAACCTTGGCGTAGGGCGTCGCTGGGGGGAAGACAGCAAGATGGGACAGGCTGGATCATAACTGGATAATTATTATTATCTGGGGAATTTAAAGCTACGGGCTCAGCTACGGCGCGGGCTAGCACTTCGTCGAGTTAGGGTTCGGGGGGGACTCGCTCGATTTGCCGGCGGCGTAGCTTTTATAGGTATTTTATTAGGGTTTCAAAATATTATTGAACAAATAATAATGGAAATGTGTTCTATTACTGCTACGGAAGAACCAAATAAAAAAATTGTACACATGTTATTTTTTTTCCCTGTATGATATTACACCACATTAAGCAATATATTTAATTATGTATACAATGTATGCAATGTTTTTCTCGCTTCCATAAAACGGGATTAACAAGCAGCTCGAGAGAATGGTATGAAACCAGTTATTTTAATATTATCATATACCGGTATACACACCTCCATGGACCGATATTATTGAAGCACTCGCTAAGATTATTAATACTGTGACGCAGTTGTTATTGGAATATTGATTGTTTAGTAACTTAGGCCCGTATTATAGAACCTTACTCAAGGCTCAAGTATTAGACACTTAAAACTAGTTTTAACCAATCAAATGGCTCTTTTTAAGTAAAGCTTGAGTTTTGTAGTGATGTTGATACGGGCCTTAGTGGCCGGCGCAAGCCTGACGAAGCAAAGTAAAGAGCAGGTTTCCCTGTCAAACTAATGTCAACCACGCGCTATATAGTTGAAATTAGGTAGGTACAAAATAAAAGTCCGAGAGAGCGTCAACGCGGACAGCGTATTTTCGACTTAATTTTAAGAGTTGCAATGACTATTTTTATTTGGCAGTGAAAATCGCGATTTACTGCGCTTGGCCACGTCTGTCGCCTTTATTCGCAGATAGAGTGAGCGAAATGTGGGGTGACTTCTGCAAAACCCTTTAGGTAATACAGGCGTTATGTCATGTCAGTCAGCAGGATTTTTTTTTTTTGGTTGTGAAATCATCAAATAACTTCTCCCGCTCTGGGCGGAGCGGGAGAGTGTGTCAGACTCTTACTGACTAAAACCCACCCGTATTCCTTCCGTTGCCTGTGTTGCGGGGGCCTCGGTAACCCTTTGGTAGGTACCTTCCCGCGACCCCGGCAGTCTGCAGGCTTAGCATGACGCTTTCTATTTCTACGAAGAATAGACACTGCTCTTTCTATACAAAGTAAACACTCCGTTTCTCCATTTATGACATCGCACCGTAGAAGACCTTACGAAAAGTCACTTTGTATAGAAAGAGCTGTGTAAAATTGAAGGATTTAGGTATACGAGGAAAAGCTTATAGAAATGTTGAACGTTGGTATCTTTTGCAGACTTTAATTTTCGAAGGTCTCCACAGACTAGAATAGTAGTTCCCTATGTAGGTACCCTACCGTAGAAAACAACCTATGTAAACAACACAGTTACCTATTACTTCATTAAAGTGTTGTTCTAGCGTTTTTCTATCTATGATCTATCTATCTTTTGCTGCGTATTAAGCAATTCTAAGTACCTATTTAACAATAACCCAAAAAAACCGCCTCATAAAAGCTACGTGCTTGCGTCCATGCTATTGCCAATTTCTCCAAATTGGTTCTGCGGTTATAAACAAAAGGCTAATATGGTTAGGATAAGGAAAGGCGTTTTTACCAAGTTGTTATTTTTTATTGTTTTATGAGCAATCATGTCTATGTATTACTATTGTGTAAGTGTTAGATAAACGAGATGAGACCAGTGGTGGCCCAGTGGTAACGGCCCCGACTTACGAGTTTTAGGTCGTGGGTTCGAACCCAGGCAGACGCTTTAATTTTTGTAAATAATTTCATCACCACTGCTCTCAAAACGGTGAAGGAAACCGGCATGTTCTAGAACCGAAAAT
Organism: Atethmia centrago; assembly: GCA_905333075.3. NCBI lineage: Eukaryota > Metazoa > Arthropoda > Insecta > Lepidoptera > Noctuidae > Atethmia > Atethmia centrago. Next base: position 10,112,462 of record HG995386.1, on the reverse strand, counting down.
TCGAAGACATGTGACATCTACCAACCCGCACTGGCTCGCGTGGTACGCCCACTCCCTCTTGAAGAGTGGAATCCCGTGTCCCGGGCAGTGGGAACATTATAGGCTGATTACTATCGGATAAACATAAATCCCAAAGCTAATATTTCAAGAAACCAACGACCATCTATAATGGGGCTTTAAAAAAATTATTGAAAGTTACAAATAAGTTCGAATGATTGGTCTAACTCCAAACCGAGTTAGATATTAATTGGTCAAGGACAGCTAATGAGACACAATTGATTTTCTATTGTTTTACACCGAATCGGTGTCGCGCAGGGCTTAACAGGTGTTCGTTTATACAGGGTTAACTTTTGATATACAGCTGACTTGAGTTTCAAATATTGTCCTGAAGGGTGAAATTTGTAACTATGGGCAACAGCATTTGCTGAGCAGTTAATGTGGCCCGAAGTTTCTACCCGATAAATGTAGCAAGGTAGGTACCTACAGTAATGCCTACTATTGCTATGCTATTTATGCTATGCTATTTATTTGGTAAACAAAATCTGTCCAAAATAAAAATTGAGTTCGTGGCGTAGAACTTCATATTTTCCGAGACTAGTCTGGCCAATCAGAATACTTGTGCTGTAATGCTACGGCTACATTATCGCGATTAAGCGAACTACACTTCACGCGCTCTTTTTTACACAGCGGGGCGCCGAGCGGTGTGCGAGAGGGAGCGTGCGAAGTGTAGTTCTAAAGCGAACTACACTTCGCACGCTTGCGACAATGTAACCGTGGCATCACACCGTTGTTGGTACCTAAGTCCAGATTACAAATTATCACAAAATAATATTATTGAGCAAGTTATCTGTATCTCAATATACATAAATGCCATTCTTTATCATAAACAAACCGGCTACATTTGCATAGCCGTCGCAGTAAACATCGAGACTCCGACATAGTGGCCTAGTCCGCATTCACAGTTCAATCCAACATCTCGTCTGTTATTCAAGATGGAGGAACTTAAGGTAAGTTCAATTATATTCATATCTTTTCAGTAATGGTAGATAGAGAGAAATACCTAAAACATTAAGCAAGAAACTATAATGTTTGTTCATCGCAACGTGAACGGTACGTCAACGAAAAACGAGAATCCAGATTATTCGGCCATAGTAAATGTACTGTCGCTACTTCGGCGTCGTCATCTCGATCTCGTTGACGTCCTGTTGATGGTGCGGTGGACAAACGGCCATATAGGACGTTTCAATGGTGCCGATTCCCTTGTTCACAAACTAAACTAAATTTAAGTTCAGTGCATCCTTTTCTTTCTATGTCATTAAGAAAAGGGCAGATGATCAATTTTAGTTTAGTCCTGTCAAATTAATCAGCGCTTGACGTAAATTGACGTAATTTTAGTAGGCAAGTTTTTAATCACGTCTAAACTTGTATGGAGTATTGACAGGCCCTGATTAATTTGACAGGACTAAACTAAAATTTATCTTCTGTCCTCTTCTTAATCAAATAGAAAGAAAAAGATGCACTGCACTTAAATTTAGTTTAGTTTGTGAACAAGGGAATCGGCGCCATTGACGTTGTTTCTAAAACAAAACTATTCATACAATAAAATATTTCTAAATAAATTTGTGGGAAACCAGTTCTGCTTCTGGGAGACTAGTTTCTAGTTAGCTTTGAGTAAAAATAGAATATTGTAAGTAAGTAGACAACCTATTGAATTACTTCAAGGGAAATGAATGTTTTCGGTACCGATTGATAATTTACAAAAAAAAAAACCCTGGCGAAAGGCTTACCTACAATCTTGAAGTAGACACCTTGTTTTTCTGGTTTTAGTAGGTACCTATATTCAAGTCGCTACAGTGTGACATATTAAACTTGCTCTTTTTTTATTTGCTAGACTAGAATGACATTTGATGTCGACATAAAAATAACCTAGTAAATAATCTAGTTACCGAGTGACTATCACCAAGGACCACAGAGAGAGTCCTCCTGCAGAGAGAGAATGATTCCTCTCTCTGCTGGAGCTGGAGGCCCTTCACTGTTGTCGTGATGTATGCGTTGTAATAAAATATGAATTACCTATTAATCGTATAAACCTATTATCTAAAAACAGATCGATGCAGCTGTCATTTTGGTCTAGCAAATAAAAAATCTGAGTTTAGCTTAATATCCAATAATAATAAGCTATAGGCATGCATATCACACTACTACAATAAGTTCTAACTTAGTAGTTAAAAGTGTATCGACGATTATGTGACAAGAACCTTTATCTACCAAAACATAATTTTACAGGAAACGAAAAAAAAAAAAACGTTTTATTTTACAGTATACAGTTGCTTAATAGTTATTGGTGCCGATTCCCTTGTTCACAAACTAAATTAAATTTAAGTTCAGTGCATCTTTTCTTTCTATTTCATTAAGAAAAGGACAGAAGAATACATTTTAGTTTAGTCATGTCAAATTAATCAGCGATTGACGTATATTGACGTAATTTTAGTAGGCAAGTTTTTAATCACGTCTAAACTTGTATGGAGTAGTGACAGGCGCTGATTAATTTGACAGGACTAAACTAAAATTTACCTTCTGTCCTCTTCTTAATGAAATAGAAAGAAAAAGATGCACTGAACTTAAATTTAGTTTAGTTTGTGAACAAGGGAATCGGCACCAATTTCAGTTATCAGTAACTCGTTATAAAATAAGATTAAAGGTTAGCTGCTTCTGTCAGCTCACGCAAACGATTTAAATTGGAAATATACGTATCTACGTAAAAAAAATTACATCACCAAAATCTCAGTTAGGAGTTCTTGTCACTTCATCGTCGGTATCTAACCTACAACATTATCTACTCGCTGCCGCTGTAGGGAGCGGACAAACCAAAACGGTATGGCGCGTTGGGAAATCGCCCCAGCCGCAACAGTTCCTTGAATACAAAAACCCAGTGGAATGACCATAGGTACCACTTGGTTTTTTCAGTAACATGCCTACCTACAGTATCTATCCCTACATCTTTAAGGCACTATGATTTTAGTGACTTTATACATATATGTCGCAGCCAACTAGCTTAATTAGCCGTTGATCGGGGTGCCCTGGCGTAGGTACTGCTACCACTTCGGCTCGCGCGTGGTTGGTCACAGTTCTATACTAACCTAACCCGTTTGATCGGGGTGCCCTGGCGTAGTTACTGCTACCACTTCGGCTCGCGCGTGGTTGGTCACAGTTCTATCCTAACCTAACCCGTTTGATCGGGGTGCCCTGGCGTAGTTACTGCTACCACTTCGGCTCGCGCGTGGTTGGTCACAGTTCTATTCTAACCTAACCCGTTTGATCGGGGTGCCCTGGCGTAGTTACTGCTACCACTTCGGCTCGCGCGTGGTTGGTCACAGTTCTATCCTAACCTAACCCGTTTGATCTGGGTGCCCTGGCGTAGTTACTGCTACCACTTCGGCTCGCGCGTGGTTGGTCACAGTTCTATCCTAACCTAACCCGTTTGATCGGGGTGCCCTGGCGTAGTTACTGCTACCACTTCGGCTCGCGCGTGGTTGGTCACAGTTCTATCCTAACCTAACCCGTTTGATCGGGGTGCCCTGGCGTAGTTACTGCTACCACTTCGGCTCGCGCGTGGTTGGTCACAGTTCTATCCTAACCTAACCCGTTTGATCGGGGTGCCCTGGCGTAGTTACTGCTACCACTTCGGCTCGCGCGTGGTTGGTCACAGTTCTATTCTAACCTAACCCGTTTGATCAGGGTGCCCTGGCGTAGTTACTGCTACCACTTCGGCTCGCGCGTGGTTGGTCACAGTTCTATCCTAACCTAACCCGTTTGATCGGGGTGCCCTGGCGTAGTTACTGCTACCACTTCGGCTCGCGCGTGGTTGGTCACTGTTCTATCCTAACCTAACTCGTTTGATCGGGGTGCCCTGGCGTAGTTACTGCTACCACTTCGGCTCGCGCGTGGTTGGTCACTGTTCTATCCTAACCTAACCCGTTTGATCGGGATGCCCTGGCGTAGTTACTGCTACCACTTCGGCTCGCGCGTGGTTGGTCACTGTTCTATCCTAACCTAACTCGTTTGATCGGGGTGCCCTGGCGTAGTTACTGCTACCACTTCGGCTCGCGCGTGGTTGGTCACAGTTCTATTCTAACCTAACCCGTTTGATCAGGGTGCCCTGGCTTAGTTACTGCTACCACTTCGGATCGCGCGTGGTTGGTCACAGTTCTATCCTAACCTAACCCATTTCATCGGGGTGCCCTGGCTTAGTTACTACTACCACTTCGGCTCGCGCGTGGTTGGTCACTGTTCTAGTTGTCCTTTAGCTATTAAATTGGGAGCCGGCGTTTAATGAACGGCCTAGGCGTCTAATTAGCTGGCTAATTTAACCAGATGGCTGCGAAATAATATATATGATTTTAGTGACTTTTAAATCTGTTATTATTATTCCGCCTTCAAATAATGCAAATACCTACCTAAGTTATGCAAAAAATGTTAAACTAGAATACGTAGGTACACATCAATTCTATACTTTATGAAAATAAATTCAGGAAGTACTGTAGTACAGTGTAGTAATATCGTTTTTTTTATACTTTGGGTAGACATTACTTCCTAAATTTATTTCATAAAGTATTTTACTACAGTACTTAAATATTCACATACCTATAGAATTGACGTGTATGGGTTCTAGTTTAAGACGCTGACAACACCTGAACCGCGGTCACTGTCAGATTGCATAGAAAAGAAAGAGAAGCGCGATGACACAACGCTTGTAATTTATTGCAAAATATGAAGCAATTATCTATTTACTCAAAATTGAGTTGAATAATCGAAAATAAAAACAACCAAGTTCTTCATTCAAATAGGAGGTTTTTGTTATTAATTAAATAAGTAACGTATGTTGATATTTAATACAGATATTTTGGATGAGAACTCAAGGTAAGAGGTTAGTTTAACGTTAGTTTGTATCGAGATTTTTTTTTCAAAACGTGTTTTGGTAACAACCAAGTTCTGGGAAATATGTTGAAAATTAACATACTTAATATTTTTTCCGCTACCACAAACTATACAGATTTGGCAATTTTTTTTCTTATGAGAAGCCTATTTAGGTCAATTGGGTCTTGTCAGCACCTTAACCTGATCGATCGACCCGTGTGGCTGTTATTACTAGCCCCTCGATCCTTTATTCTATGGCGGGCATAAAGCGCTTTCGTAAGTTTATACGTAAACTTTACCCTCGCACAGTACCTCTCGGGCTTTGGCTCTGAGTTCACTTCAGAGGATCCTCGCAGGCCGGGCGCCCTCCCAGCATGTCAGAACAGTCCTCAGCGTTGCCCCTACGGCCTGTATGCTGAGCAACTGTCCGGATCTGCCTTCACTGCGCCCAGACATGAGAACAAACGGTCTTGGCTGTACAGGTACGGAAGTTCCATAAATCTACTAACTACTGAGTACAGTCTCGAGTATAAATACGTACTTAAAGTTAGTTTTTTACTCCCAAATAGTAATTTGACAGGTGTAAATGTCAAGCTCCAAATTGAAAAAACAAAACAAAGATTTTAAATGTCATTAAATTACTATCTGGGATTAAAAAACGAACTTCATTTTACTTTACACTTAAGCAAAATTCAAAAGCGATTTTCTCAAGTATTCATAGTATGATGTTACAAACATACAAATAAATAAAATTGAACGGCGTTATTACAAAACAAGAATTACTTTTAGACATGGTTTAATTCATCGAGCCAGTTTTTATAATAAGTACGTTACTATGGTTAAAATACAGTTCTTTATACAAAACTGACTACTTAGTCCGGTACTAATTTGACAGTTTTGCATTAAGAACTTTAACGTAGACGGAATAAAGTTCGAAATTCAAAAATGGCTCAATAGCTTAAACCTGGGTCTGAAGATAATCCTTGTTTTGTAATAAGACGGGAAGTGTCTATTTGTAAGGTCAAAATAACAGCTTTTTGGGGTTCCGTAGTCAACAAGGAACCTTTATAGTTTCGCCATGTCCGTCCGTCTGTCTCTCGGTCTGTCCCCCGCTTTAGCTCAGAGACGCTTAGTACTAGAAAGCTATAATTTGACATAGGTATACATATTAATCACTCTGATTTTTTTAGGGTACCTCCCTTGCTCGAACATAATGTGAGGATGATACAGTTGTTTCTCGTCTATCCCATGATGTGGGGTAACGCCATTTTTTGATTCAGGGATCCATTTGCGTAATACAGCTTTAAAGTGCTAATTTTTGTTAGAGTCAAGTGTCAACCGTTTAGCTGGCGGTGGGGGCACTGCTAGCTAAATGGTTGTTATTGGAGCTGAGAAAAAATTCATGCCAATAGCACATATATATATATTAAAATATATATATGTACTACATACAAAACGAAGTTAAAAGGAAAACTATCACAACTAAGTAGGTTTTACAAGTTAAAGAGTAACAGTCGACCAACTCAAATTTGCTAATGGGGAATTGACCGTGACGTTTATCGATGTATGGGAGAACATGTTTTTCAACTTCAATGTTAAGTTTGTTTTAGGGATAAATTTATCCCAACTACGGAACCCTTCATTGTGAGTGGTCCGACAAGTACTTGGCCGGTTTTTACTAAATGCATATGAAAGTATGTGCGGTAGGTACTTTAACAAAAAACACAATTTTAATTTTTTTTGTCTCTGTCTGTTTGTTCCGGCTAATCTCCGAAACGGCTGGACCGTTTTTCAGGGATTTTCACTGGCAGATAGCTGATGTTATAAGGAGTAACTTAGGCTACTTTTAATTTAGAATTTATTTTTATTATGTAAATTTATTATATGTGGCTTTTTCTAAAAATAGCCTACGTTACTCCTACGTTCTCTCTACTCTACGTCCTATTTAACTACGTTACATCAGATATCTGCCAGAGAAAGTCCCGTCAAAATCGGTCCAGCCGTTTCAGAGATTTGCCGGACCAAACAGACAGACAGACAAAAATTGTTAAAATGGTATTTTGGTATATGTACCGTGTATACATCCACTTGCATTTAGTAAAAAGCGGTTATTTTAATATTACAAACAGACTCTCCAATTTTATTTATCTGTTTAAATGTATAAGTAGATTATAAAAAATATATCAAATATTCTTCCAACAAGCCCTTTCATTTGATATGTCACACGGCACAGTTTGCAAAACTACCCCCCCATATTGAAAATACATTTATTTAAGTTACACGTCCGTGTTTGGGTCACAGAAATTCATATGTGTACCAAACAACTTAATCGGTCGGAAGTAGATTCGGAGCAAATTGGCTGTGACAGACGGACAGACAGACACACCCTTGATCCTATTAGTTCCGTTTTTTTCCTTTGATATACGGAACCCTAAAAATATAATACTTTACAAAGTAAATATTTATTCATTGTATATGTATGTAAAATGGTTTAGAGAAAAAAAAAACACAGTAAGAACTGCGTTATTTCACAAGAAAATCGCTTTTGAATATTGTGAATTAATCTTTGCTCGTAACTGTACAACTAATTTATGTATGTATATAAAATCTGATTTTCATTATATTTCAGAATTCGTCCTTCCGTGATTCACAAACCTTTCCAGAAGTTAGAAGTCGCAAAGTATCTTACTCATAAATGGGATGAACAGGAACCAGATCCTAACCAGGTATGCATGTACGAATTTACCACAACGACTAGCAAAATAACGTATAGAGCCGTGAAATAGCGTGCTACTATGTAACAAAATAGCGTGCTAGTTTGCAAACAAAATAGCGTGTTAGTTTGTAACAAAATAGCGTGCTAATTTGTAACAAAATAGCGTGCTAGTTTGTAACAAAATAGGCAGCGTACGCTTTTGTGGCTTTCATTTGACGCTACAAAATCTGTAGCGGCGTGATATTTGTAGTAGGCCTACTTGTAGTACATAATCGCGTCGCATGTATAACAGGGTGTGTTGTATAACAGGGTGAAATTAAACTAGCTAACGAAACTCCGTAGACAAGATAGATATCGGTATCAACACACGATAAAAAAAAAAATATGCCCGTTCAACGACCACTGGTAGCGTTGTTACAGCCTGATTCAAACTTTATGGTGGCTCGGAATATGAGGCAAGTCACTGCGCAGTAACGAATTCATGTGTCAGCGGGGGTGAGGGGTGGGGTACTGCGCAGCGAGTAGCGCACTTCAGAGCCGCCTTTTACTTTGACACGTACTATACTTGAAGTGTGAGTTGAGAAAATCAGTTCAGTCCCGTTTTACTAGCGAAGTTCCCCAAGATAATTGGACCCTGTATTTGTAATCCTGAAAACATGTACCTATTACTTCGCAGTCCCGCTGGCTTCCATTCGACATTCCACCTTCAAGCCAATCTGTGGATTTCGTGGCTGGTCTCCACACCGTTTGCGGGGCCGGAGACCCTCGATCTCGCAATGGACTCGCCATAAACGTCTACTTGTGCAACACATCCATGGACAAGAGCGCTTTCTACAGCAGCGATGGAGATCTGCTTATTGGTGAGTGTTTCATGTGTCTGCTAACCTTGGGCCGATTTAAAAAAAATATAAGAAATAATGAAAAATAGATTTATTAATCACAGAAACACGTGAGTATAAAAAGCTTTGCTAATTCAAATAAAACATGAAACAAAACAGATTTATGCTTATGAACACAGAACATAACATAGTCAGCAGCTTCAGGCCGTGACTGTGACAAGAAGGCTGTTATAAATAACAGCTTGACAAACGTATTTTAACACTCCCTTGGCACTGTGTTCCGGTTTTAAGTTTATGGTTAATTTAAAATACTAGGTAGTCATACCGATTGGTGTTAGTCGGTGTTACCCAGTAACTAGGTTGTGGTGGTCAGATAGGCTGTCGCCACATGCAAAAGAAACTTGTATTCAGCTTCTTTCGGCTATACTAGGCATAGGCAAGTAATTTCTGATAAAAAACACGGTAGGTTACTCAGACAGAATGGCCATAGGAGAAATCTCTCAATAAGCTCAACATCAAATTCTCTACTCTTTTGATTAGCATTCTTCTTGATTTACGTATTCTGAACTTGTACTTTGATCTGCACCCCAAATGCGTAATACATTTTCTTTCACAAACCGAAGGTTTTTGAAAGAAATTCCTAATCCATTGCTTCATAAGTTTGAAAATTTCGTCGGCCCAACAACGAAAGTAACGTAATGAGTGTTGTCGAATTGTCAAAATGAATGCAAAGACATTGCAAGATTACGCAATTACCACGTTGATTGAATCTTGAATTATAAACGATCTTCATTTTCCAGTTCCCCAACAAGGTACATTAAAGATCAAGACGGAGTTCGGGATCATGACGGTGGCTCCGAACGAGATAGCGGTCGTACAGCTCGGCATGAGGTTCGCAGTCGCTGTGGATGGACCTTCGCGGTAAAATGAAACTTTAAGCTTCATTGATATATTATCTACTCGTACGAGGCTACTACAAATAAAAGAGGTGTCCGTAGTAGCCAATTTTCTTCCAAGACATTACTTATTTACGTTAAATTCCGCCATTTTGATTTTGTAACAAGAAAACCTAGCCTATAAACATAGCGCGACATAGACGAGTCCATAGACTTTTCAAGTATTAAAAATCATCCAGCCGTTAGGAAGATTCGAGGGATTAAAGAATCCCACATAAAATTATACATAGATACTCATGAAAACATAACCCTAGCTTTGCTGTCGAGCAGTCGGCCAAAAAGAAACCATTACCATACCAAGGAACAAACTAAAAAAGTTTATGTAGAGGATTTTTCTAAAACAAAACGGTACTTTATTAATTTCCAATTGATTTCAGAGGATACATTCTCGAAGTGTTTGATGGGCACTTTAAGCTTCCAGACCTTGGACCTATCGGAGCGAACGGACTCGCCAATCCAAGAGATTTCCTCACACCTGTTGCACGGTACTTTGACGAGGAATTACCTGGTAAGATAATAAAATATTCAGCTGTTTTATATTAAATCCAGTTTCTGCTGGATTTCACTCCTTTGTACGAAGGATCTCTTTGTCATGAGGAATGTTACACCTCGGTCCTACACAAAACACGATTGGTTGTTTTCATTCTTGTGGAAGAGATTTCCTCACATCTGATGCTCTCGTTACTTCGACGAGGAAATACCTGGAAAGATCATACAATATTTTATCAGCTATTTTAACTCCTGTCTCTGAATGCCATATACTTTCTGTTGGATTTCACTCATTCTGATAAAGGATACTTGCTTTCCATGTGAGGGATTTACACCTCGTTCCTCCACAAAACAGGATTGGTGGTTGCCATTTTTATCTGCCAATCACAAGACGTAACATGCACTTAATTCTACAGCAGATTTCTGAAATACTTTTACCAAATTCCAAGTTACTGTCTGTTTGTTTGTCTGTCTGTTCGATTTTAAAAGATGCGATTAGAAAGAGTGTCACATTAAAGCCTGGAAAACTTCACCAAAGTATAATCTACCGGTACGTTCCCCCAGGCTTCAAGATAGTGAACAAGTTCCAAGGATCCCTATTCGTGGCCGAACAGAACCACTCTCCCTTCGACGTGGTTGCGTGGCACGGGAACTATGTGCCATACAAGTACGACCTCAGTAAGTTCATGGTCATCAACGCGGTGCTCTACGATCACTGTGTAAGTTTATTTTATTATTACACGTGGTTTATTTAACTAAGATAAGTATAAAGACTAGATGCTGTTCCGGGTACCGTAGATTGGTCAAATCTACGTGGTGTTTTCTTAAGCGTAATTTACATGGTGCGATTTAATTGCCTGTGGTATACCATTAGTTCATCACCATTCTCCTGCCCTTATCCCAATCTATGTGTGGTCGGCGCAACATGTCTTTTTCCTCCATACTTCTCTATTAAGTGTCATCTCGGTAGTCACTCCCTTTCTAGCCATATCATCTTTCACACAGTCCATCCATCGTTTCGTTGGTCTTCCCCTACTCGTATAGCCATCCACATGCATACTCAAAACTTTCTTGGTGATTTTTCCCTCATTCCTCCGCATCGCTTGCATGGGCATGACAACCTTTTTCCACACAACTTTTCAGTCACTGGTGTCACTTTCAGACTTCCTCTTATATAGGTACTCATTTCTTATTTTATCCATTCGGGTAACACCACACATTCCTCTTAGCATTGTCATCTCAGCTGCATGCAATTGCCTTTCATTCATCCCTTTTGTGGCCCAACATTCTGAACCATGCAAGACAGCAGCTAACCTAACCATTGGTTTTATAAATGCGGCAGTCGCAGATTGAACATCTTGAGGAAACCCGGATTTACAGTAAATATAAGTTTGAATTTGCCAACCCGTCTTGAGCAAGTGTGGTGATCAATGCTTCCCCGTGACTTGCCACCATGGCATAGCATTAGTTGTAGCAACAATAACAGTTACACCGTCGAAACAGTGTTTAGTGCCAGTCATGTGTTGCTTCCATTTAATTGTATGCCACTGGCAAGAAACTTGCATCGTGTAAATGGGCTTTATGTATTTATGTAGTAGGTATCGGAGAAAAGACTAAATCACCAATCAGGTTGATAGATAAAACTTGACGTGGCAGAGAAGGAATACTTACTCCTTATCTTGTCTCGGAACGAGTGGTGGAATAAAGAATAGTCCGCATAATACACGCACAGCACTAGTCTAGTTGACGTGAGCGCCTCTGGCGGATTCGGATGACATTCGGAATCGATGGCTCCGCTCATTGTACAAGACTTACGTCTTATTGATCACATATATTATAATTGCTTCAGCCAATAAAATACAGTTACATTTCATAAAATTTATTATTTGAATACCTCATACACAACAATGTGCCTTCAATCCAGCCTGCGCTGGACATAGCATGGTTTGGTTTAAGCATCAGGCTCTGCGCTCTGAAATTTGTGACTTTGACATTTGTGACCCACGACTAGGGTTACCATTCGTCCGGTTTTGTCCGGGTTTTTGACATTTTGGACATTTCGACAAAAGGGGATTTTTTTAGGAACGCAAAACTAGTTCAATAATTACTCAAAAAAGAAATACTTAGGTAGGTATTAAAAAGTAAGATATCCGGACTTTTTTGGAATTGTTAGGTCTTTTCTAATTCGGTGGCTAAGAAAGTCGTGGGTAGGGTTACCATTCCGTACCCACGACTTTCTTAGCTACCGACTTCATGGTCAAACATTCATCCCATTTTGACCTCCTAAGAAATCCTATACGAATAACTTTACGTTGAATATTCTCAATTGCAGGACCCATCAATATTCACGGTGCTGACGTGCCCGTCGATGAAGCCTGGTGTTGCCATCGCCGACTTCGTTATCTTCCCTCCGAGGTGGTCCGTTCAGGAGAACACCTTCCGACCACCGTATTATCATAGTGAGTAAACGTTTATTGTAAAAAAGTATATAGAGCGGGTTAGAAAGGTAAGACAGATGAGAATAATTTGGTTTTTTTGGTACAAAATGCCTTTTACACACAGGCATAAGCTACAGGTTTGCGCCAAATATAAAGAAATACGACATAATTACAATTTTAGTACAAAAGTACTGTTTATTTCTTAAGAAATTTCTTCCAGCAGATCTGTGACAGGAGAAATGAAAAAGAAACGTAGACAATAGTGTGTGAGAACATGAATAGAAAAAACAATCTATTAACTGAAAAAAAAACAATATAATTATAGGTACCTAGATCCATGAAGGCAAGTACAGTAAAACCTTTCAGTATAATTAATGGGTTAATAATAACTCTCAATTTTTTTTAATGTGTTAAAAAATATTCGCTGAGGACAGGATTCGAACCTGCGCGGGTATAACCCATTGGATTTCAAGTCCAACTCCTTAACCACTCGGACACCTCAGCTGTGAACACTAGCATTCAATTTGTTAACCTTATCATATTATTAAACTTGGTATGCACAGGTACTTGACCTACTATTTACACAACTGTTCAGATCCGACACTTACAGATATTTGTATGTAGATAAAATCTGACTCAACTTCATTTCAGTTAGCGGCAGTAGGCAAAATTACAGAACGCCACGTGCTTATGATTCTTACGTACTCCAATAAGTACCTGAACGATCTAAAACACCAATGATTCAAAATCAAAGTCACTAAAAACTCCACGTATGAATTTCTGTGCATAGGCGACAGAAAATCGCTTTTTATGCTCTAGGGCATAAAGTATTTTTTTTTCTAAGACTAAGATAATTAGGCCCAACAGCCACACACACAATAAAACGTCGCAAATTATAGTCGTTATTTTATTTCATTTGCTTTAATTTATATCACTTCTGTGTTTTTCTATCGTTAATTTAATAAAACCATGTAAAATAGTTGTCATTTATTATTTAAAAACGCAAAGAAACGTTTTTATGACTTGGCCAATAAAGTACCCAAGTCAAATGACACATGATGAAAAAAAAAACTTTAAAAAAGTTTTGCGGCAGGAATTAGCTATTCTCTTCTTCAATTTTGCAACATTTTTGAACAGTGAAAGTGATTAAACTAAAACAACGGAATATTCAAGTGACGAAGAAATTACACTCTCACCTAACACGCAAGCAGAAAGCGAAAAACGTGGTTGAAGAAATATTACCGCCGAAATCCAAAACCTTTATCTCAACGCGTACGACAATTTCATGCGTTGGAGATCAGACAAACAAAGTAAATACTGTTATTTACTTTATGCCTGTTTCATTTTCTCGCAATCGAACTGAAAAGCAGAGTGTACGTATAACTCAGGCATATACGAGCCATTTTACCACACATTTAATTTTTTTTAAATGGCTTCTTATATGCACTAGTTGTACAATCTACTATTTTTATAATTTGAAATAAATAGTTTTATAGTTTTATGTAAGAAAGTAGATGAAAATTGACAATTCCCCCCTTATCTCTGGAACTACTGAAAAAAATACAGAAAATAGTTCTTTACTTATAGATTACAAGAAGACCTATAAGAAGTATATGCTGTTAAAATAACATGGTATAATATCTCAATATTGTTTATTTTCAGTTGGAAATTATGGGAGAACATGTTTTTCAAGAATAGAATAAAATAGAAGGAAATGCCTTCAATGATTTATCAGAATATTGTGCAAAGTTGTTATGTGTGTATTACGATCATAATATTCAGCCGTCTCCAGCGTACACATATGGTTTGTAAAATGATGGGTCATCATTACATTAAAATTACATTATTAATAAAAGTGGAATTAGAATTACAAATAACTTAAATAAATTGAAGAATAGATGTAAAAGAGATTAATAATTTATGTCAAAATTCAATAAGGTCAAGGACATAAAATAATTGCAAATAATGTCAAATATTTAGGTAAATTTTTTATTTATAAATCTTCAGTCGAGTAATAACATATGCCTAACAGAAAATTAAATAATTTACATTTAAATGTTCTGAGGCTGGGAGTTTTGAAGCCTACTTTGGTATAAACAGTAACAAAAACATGCAATACACATTATGAGAAAACAATTTAATTCTACGCCTAGGAACATTAAGCATAATTATGCACTTTGCGGCTGGGTCTGAATACAACATCATTATACAAGTCAAATTCAAGTTTGGAGGTTCAAACATACAAAATCAAAAAATGTATAGTGCTGGAAATGGCAGTATTTTAGGTAGTTTTTAATGTTCCGTACCCAAAGGGTAAAACCTATTAATAAGACTCCTCCGTCTGTCCGTATGTCACCAGGTTGTATCTCATGAACCGTGATAGTTAGACAGTTGAAATTTTCACAGATGATGTATATCTGATGCCGCTATAACAACAAATACTAAAAAACAGAATAAAATAAATATTTGAGGGGGCTCCCATACAACAGACATGATTTTTTTGCCGTTTTTCCTAGATAATGGTACGGAACCCTTCGTGCGCGAGTGCGACTCACACTTGGCCGGTTTTTAAATAATGGAACACAACTGTCCAGTGAGTGCGATCTACAAATTGAGCGGACGCATTTTTTATGAGTTCGACACACTCTTTTAACTTCAAACGAATTACCCCATATTATAATGCCATAGCGCAAAATTGATGAGACATCGCCAGGGCATGCACATAGTGCCGCATTAACACTCGTGTTCGTCTATATAAAACGAATACATATCTATCTATCTTCTTACAGAGATCATATATATCAGATTTCCAGTTACAGTTTTTGTCAATTATCATCCCCAAGAATTTTGCGAGATCGACATCTTCTATTGTCTCATATCCATATTGTATTTTAAGCCGTCGACGTGTACTGTTATATGTCTCTAATTGTATAATTATTGTTTTGTTAATATTAATATGAAGATTATTGTGTTCAAGCCATATAATAATTTTATTGAATGTCATGTTTATTTCATTTTGATACTCAACAATGTCGTCATTTTCGTTTATAATACTTAGGATCGTATCGTCAGCGTATTGTATGCAATTGTGGCAAGTTACACTAGGCAAGTCATTAAAATATAGCAAGAATAAAAGCGGCCCCAGTATGGTCCCTTGCGGAACACCGCAGTTATTTTCACGATACTGAGACCTATATGCGAGCTTTTGATTTCACTGGTTAACAATATTTTAAATTCTTTTTGTCACATGAAAACTTGTATCAGATTTTGAATGTACATATTGATCACCAAATAATAATATATCAATGAAAAAAAAGATACATATCAGGTTTTCTTGTGACATCAAAACATATATTTTCGTAAAAAGTACAAAAATCAGTTCCAATTAGAGAAATTATTGCTTAATGTACAATAAATGAAGCAGCAATGCTCGCGAAGGAGTGAATGCTCTGGCAACACAGGCAATGGAAGGTATACGGGTGGGGTTTAGCTAGTAAGAGCCTGACACACCCTCCCGTTATTTGATAATTTCCCACTTTTTTCGTGAATATTTGGCTTTTAATATGTCCCTTCTAAGCCTCCAACAATATCCGCATTCCATTCCTGGACTACATTTCTCTTGATAGCGCATCTCCATTAAGGAAATGTCCTGATGGAACCTCTCACCTTGTGCGTCACTCACAGCACCCAATTTGCCGGAAAGAAATCCAGAAGAGAGTCAAGCATATGTACTTTTATGGACATATTACACCCCAAAGCTTTATACGAGTATGACATTAAGAGTTAATTTATTAAGTCTTTGTAATTTTCCGCTTTATGATTTCCTAGAAAATTTTAAACAACATTCACAAAACATTTCCAGGCGAGTTTTTCCTGATCATCAGTTTTCCTTAAAAGCACTTATCAGTTGCTGTATTTGTGGACCAACAAATATTCCCTCTTTAATTTTGGCCGCGCTGAGTTTCGGGAACTTGTCTTTCAGATATAATAAACCACGGCCATCTTTAGGCATAGCTTTTACAATTTTTTTCATCAGGCCGAGCTTTATATGTGGATACTCGATAATGTGTTTGGACTTGGTTGTAATACCTTTTGTTTATATATTTTTGTTAATAATAACAATCACTTACATGATCCTTTGGTTCCGTCCAAATCAATGGAAGGTATAGCAAATGGCAAATTAATAGGTTCTTGTTTAGCCCCACCTAATAGGAGTCTCACACACGTTACACATCATTTATGTGGAACCCAGGATTTATCTTGGTGCCTCACTTATATTAATGATGTGAAATTTTGACGCTGATATGTAAAAGTTAATTCTACACACATAACAAAAACTGTCGGGGTTGTTAGAACACTTCGGCGGCATATTTACGATGTAACTAACCTAAATAAAACGTAAGTTAGTTGAATTCAATAGTTATACAGTCGCCTAAATGAAGTTGTTCAAACAAAGAAACGTATATGAGGTCTGAAATGAATATGGAGCTGTTACAAAAAAAACTATGCGGGTACACTAACATAAACAAAAATCAAGTTCATGTGACAAAAACAGTGTTTGCCAGTGTTTCCTGTTGGTCCCGAAATCTCAACACATTGCTGTCGATGCGTAAGGTAGCTTTCGAGCCATTTCAACGCGTTTCCCACTATGCCATATTGGTCCAAATCATAAATTAAAAGTGTATGGTTCACGAAATCAAAAGTCTTGGACATATCTAGAAAAATGTAGACAATTGGTAGTTTATCATTAAAGCTTTTCGTTATTGATTTTAAAAGAGCAAAACAAGCTGTTGTGGTCGATTTATTTTTTCTGAATCCAAGTTCATCTTCACTTAGAATTTTGTATTTGGATAAAAAACTGGAGAGCTTTTCATGCATGATCTTTTCAAAAATCTTTGATAATATTGGTTTGAGTGCTAGCCGGTAATTATTCATATATTCATATCTATTACCGTTCTTGTGGATTTGTTTAACAATTGAGAATTTTAACCGTGAAGGGAATAAACCTTGCATACATCACAATGTAATAATATGGCCAATATGAATTGACAAAAATGTCGAGCATAATTTAAGAATTTTCGTGTTAATGTCATCGTAGCCTTGGGTTGGTTAATTTTAAAGAGTTTATTATTTTATATCCATTGGTGTCATTAGTTGGGGTCAAATACATAGTATTTGGATGATAAGTCATCGGTGGTGTAGTCAATAGATGGGTCAATGATGTCATTCGTTATATCAATAAAAAAAATTGGTTGAGGTTGAGTGCAAGTTTGTAATATAAATACTCATATTAGTTTTTTCTAGTTTCGTTATTGATAATTCTAAAAGCATTCTACACCAGCTTTATTTTGATGTAGAAGAGAACATTTGAGTCTAGCCTCGAAAAAAAATCGGTTAGCTAGTGTTTACACAGTTGTTTATAGGTTTAAAAACATGAGTAGTGTAAAGTCTAGAAATTTCTTAAGTCCCTGGGAGTTAGAAAAACGCGCCAAGAATCGATTCTTAAAAACTAAGATATTGATTTACTGAATCAACGTTTCTCAACTTCGTCCCAATGTAACGGGACAATGAAGGCAGCTCCAATAAACTATCTTTCAAAACCCCGGACCATCCCCCATTTATTTTTAGTCAATTCCTGATTGCGATATTAAGATGAGCGTAGTTTCAATCACATCTAACGCAGTTGGTAGTGATTGTGTAAGTCGGAAAATGATACTCCCTGTACTCGACGAAATCCTTCCTATCCTATGCTATATCCTACTACTACATCGATGTGGAAAGAGGCAAAAATCACTCCTTTACCCAAAAAATCTAATCCTACTTCCTTTTCCGAATACCGTCCTATCTCCATCCTGCCTTTCCTCTCCAAAGTCCTAGAACGACTTGTCCACAATCAGCTTAGTTCTTTTCTTTGTTAGAATAGTCTGCTGAAACCTTTCCCATCTGGTTTTCGTCCTGGTCATAGCACTACTACAGCCTTAGTTAGAGTCACTGATGACATACGGTTAGGCATGGAAGGGAGAAATCTGACGGTTCTTTGCTTGCTGGATTTTAGTAACGCATTTAACACTGTCGATTTCGATATGCTGCTTGGCATGCTTTGCTCGCTTAATATATCTCCAACGGTGATTGACTGGTTTCGTAGTTACCTGTATGGCCGCCGGCAACGTATATGCATAGAAGAGTCTTGCTCTTCCTGGTGTTATACTTCTGCTGGTGTACCTCAGGGTGGTGTTTTATCTCCTTTACTCTTCGCAATATTTATAAACTCAATTTAAAAAAAAAAAATCTTCCTACCACCTTTATGCAGATTATTTACAAATATATAAACAAGCTGCCTCTGCAGATTTGGTTGATGCAATTAATATCGTAAACAAGGATTTAGGTTCAATTTGCGATTGGAGTGAGGCACATGGGTTGCAGGTTAATCCATCGAAGACTCAGGTCATTATTGTTGGCAGCTCAAGGACCCCCAAGATAAAATGGCTCAACTTCCCCAAGTTCAATTTAACGGAACTGCTATTCCAGTAAGCGAAAAGGTTAAGAACCTTGGAGTTTGACTCGACAAACATATTTCTTGGGGTCCCCAGCTACAGGACGAAAGTCACAAATTTTTCTCTGGTAAGTCCCTGAGACGATTGCGGAACTTTCTTCCAACTGCCACTAAAACTGCGCTTGCACAATCCCTTTAACTTCCCATCCTTGACTACGCTGATGTCAGTTATCTCGATCTCACAGGCACCACAGATAAACTTTTGCGACATCAAAACTTTTGCATAAGATTTATATTTGGCTTGCGCAAGTATGATCACATTTCTGAATTTCGTACAAAATTCAAGTGGCTTCCCATACGTCTTCGCTGGAATGCACATATCTTATGTCAGCTCTACAGTATTCTGTTCAATCCTACAACCCCCTCTTATCTTAAAGAACGTTTCAAGTTCCATCATGACACACATAATAGATACCTGAGGTCATCGACTAGAGATGTCGAAGCATCCACAAGCTTTTATGACAAATCTTTTACAGTTCAAGCAGTACGGTTATGGAATGCCTTGCCCGTGTCAATAAGGCGTGCTCAATCTTTGTCCACTTTTAAAATTCAGGTAAAAAAAAACCCTTCCTCTCTCCTTAAACATCATCATTACTCATCGTTCTTGATCTTATTTCATGTTTATGTCATATATATGTATATCTATAATATTTATTATGTATATAAGTATATGCTTTATGTATGTATGTATTTATTGTTACACCACTGACTACCTGCAGTATTGTCTTTCCTTCCCCCTTTAATCCATTCAAAGGTTGTCTGTAAAAGATCGCTTTTAGCGATAATACCACTCATTGTGTCACCCCTTGTAAAATGTCAACATGTCAAGAGTATTCTATTCTCTTCTATTCTATTAGTGGTATTATGCTGTTTTTTTTTAAATAATATGGGATAGTTCCTTTTTTGTACATACTTGTTTTTGATATATTGTTATTATACTTATGTTGCAAATCTTTGTTGGCACATCTTGATTTCAATTGTGAAGTTATTCATTTCTGGTACGTAGTTTATGTTGTCGATTTCTATATGTATTTCAGAAAGCGCTTCGATATAAAATTATAGTTATTAGCGCTTTAGGTTAGTATTTAAGTAGCGATTATTTAGAACGTTTAGGATGAACACTTTATTTTTTACTTTATGAAGTGAAGAACATAACTGTTGAAAATAAGTTACGATAGGGTCGTCACTTTTTAGTCCTGATAATTTGTCAAAGTTGCACAAGACTTGTGTACTCTTTGCATATGGTTTTGAGATTCCCACTACCGAGTATATGTTGTTCTATTTATTTATTTTTTTTGTGTTGCTATTTCTTGAGAAAATCCCGTACTTGTTGGTCCTAAAACTTAAACTAATATCCTTGGAGAATATATGTTGTGGCTCAATTCTTCTACTTTTCCTGAATTTGAGGAAGAAATTATCAAGTCTTCATGTCGAGTATCTTAAGTCTCTTTGGATGGATCCTTTAGTCCAAACGGACCTACCGTCTGGACTGTTATTTTGGTCCATAGATGTCACTAAATAATTATTGTGTCGTGTTGTTCATGATGTCGCGCTTTAGTAGTGACGGTTGAGGACTTTTGAGCTCATGGTTTACTGGATCAAAATGTTGAGTCTTTAGGGGTGTAGAATAGATAGATGTACTAGTCTTTCCAACCGGATTTAGAGGTCTAAACTGAGTAGACGTACTGGTCGTTCTAATGAGATTACGTTTACGTGAGGTCGTCGGTGTTACTTTTTTCATGTCGGATGAGATTTGTTTTGGTATGTACCAATAATTTTCTGACCTTCGCCTACTTATATCCATTTTTAGTTGGAAGTTTTTGCTGTTAAAGTTTCCAATCTTCTGATGATTGAAGTTCTATTGTTAATCGTCTTATTGTTTCGTTGACGTTGTTTATAGTGTCGCTATCATTCATGGCTGTGCTTGGCAAGCTCTGCGTGGTGGTATCAAGCAATGTCGAATTATTTGTTAACAAATGATCGAGATAATTTGCCCGTCGCGTGGCTTTCTCGTTGTAATGTTCTTTAATTACATTTCAAAGGAGTTCATAGTGGTAATTTATTATATTAAGTTTCATTAGTGTGCAAATTAATAAATAAACAAAAAAAAAAACATGAATAAAAAAAATGCGAGTTTCTAATGCCAAAGCTAGCGTCCGCGCCACGAAACCACTTGTTGGGGAGTCCCATATTGTTAGTGTATTTGTTAAGGCAGTAATTCCAGTGGATGGTCCGTCGTCCTGCGTAACCATATAAGGTAACGAAATCGCTCCCCACACACTTTTAATGAATCACTTTGGGTCGCGTTCACAACACGTCTTTTGTTTGCTGCTCACTTTTTTGAATAGTTGTTTGATTGTATAATAATAATAATAATATGAGTTGTACAAAATAGATACGACTCTACGCACCTTCCTTGAATCGTGTATGGGGCAATGGAGGACAGTCCTTCGCTATCCGGGGTGTCGACAGATCCAGGGGAATGATGAGCCTGTATGGATTAAACGGGGAATATTTCAGGGCGACAGTTTAAGTCCACTTTGGTTCTGCTTAGCCCTGAATCCTCTAAGCATGCAGCTGGAGGATTCAGGTCTAGGCTATCGGTTGAGGAGAGGTGGTCAGGTCATATCTCACCTCCTCTACATGGATGACTTGAAAATCTTTGCTCCCAACAAATTGCAACTGATGAAGCTACTGAAGGTAACTGAAATTTTCAGTAGCGCCATCAGAATGGAGTTTGGTGTGGACAAATGTGCAGTCATGCATGTGAAGCGAGGGGAGATAATGGAATCCGAGGGAATTCAACTTTCGGATTCCATACACCTTAGATCCCTCTCCTCACCTGAAAGCTATAAGTATTTGGGAATGTCGGAAGCGTTAGGCATCAACGTTACTGACATGAAGCAATCGTTGAAGGAGCGCTTTTTTGGCCGCCTGAAGAAGGTATTGATTAGTCTTCTTTCAGGCGGAAACAAGGTGCGCGCTTTCAACGGTTGGGTCATGCCGGTTTTGATGTACTCTTTCGGCATACTCAAATGGACTCAGACCAAACTAGACGCCCTGGATAGGAGGGTCCGTACACTGTTGACCGCAAACCGGATGCATCACCCACGATCATCGGTGATGAGACTGTACATCCCACGGAAGTGCGGGGGTCGAGGCTTTTTAAATGCGAAGACCCTCCACAACCGCGAGATATGCAGTCTCAGGGAATATTTTTTGAAAACCGAAGTGGGTATGCACCGTGATGTGGTCGCAGTGGACAAGGGGCTCACCCCACTTTCCATGGCTAAAAAGAACTGGTGCAAACCTGTAGTACTTACTACCGATGATCGCAAGGAGATATGGCAAAACAAGGAGCTACACGGGCGCTTCTATCGGGCTCTTCATGAGCCCGATGTAGATTTCTTAGCGTCCGTATCCTGGCTACGTTTTGGGGACCTTTTCGGGGAAACTGATGGTTTTGTCTGTGCAATTATGGACGAAGTTATCTTGACGATTAATTACCGGAGACATATTATGAAGGACGGGACGGTTGACGTGTGTCGGGCATGCCACCGTCCGGGTGAGTCTATCAGACATATTATCTCTGGTTGTTCTCGCCTGGCTAACGGCGAATACTTGCACAAACATAACCAATTAGCTAGGATTATTCACCAGCAACTTGCTTTGAAATATAAACTTGTGAACTCTGAGGTACCGTATTACAGGTATGTGCCCGACCCAGTTCTCGAAAATGACCATGTCACGTTGTACTGGGATCGGTCTATCATTACTGACAGGACTATTGTCGCCAATAAGCCTGATATAGTGGTGATAGATCGATTAGCGCGCCGCGCAATAATAGTCGATGTTACCATTCCACATGACGATAACCTCGTGAAAGCTGAGAAAGAGGAACAAATAAAATATCTCGACTTAGCACACGAGGTTGTTGACATGTGGAATGTGAACTCGGCTGTCATTGTGCCGATTGTCGTTACGGCCAATGGCCTGATGGCCAGAAGCCTAAACCATCATCTCTCAAGGCTCTCGTTAGACGGCTGGATTGAGGGCCTGATTCAGAAGGCAGTACTCCTCGATACGGCTCGCATCGTGAGGAGGTTCCTGTCTCTGGAGCCCTAACCACCGGTAGCTAGGACCCTGCTCCCGATACCGGCGGACAACTATTTTATATATTTTTAAATGTTTTTTTAATATTTTTTCTAAGAAATATTTAAAAATGTATTTTATAAGACAAAAAGTAGTAATAAACGACATAATAATAATAATAATTCTTTATTCGCAGACCTTTAGTCCATAGTGTTAGTAGTGACATGAAATATACTTATTTAACTATTATTAGTAATACATACAATAAACAATGAACAAAAACATAATAAAATAAAACAAGATGCCCGTTTAGCTACTTAAAGCCGACCTGTGTGTGCAGTCTCACCCACCGGCCAAGCATCGGGCAGTCCCACCGGTCACTAAATGCCCTCAACATGCTGTGGGAGCTGAAACATGTTCTTTGCCGGAGAGAAGCGCATCGCTTCCGAATAATTGCGTAAAAAATCATCTACCCTCGCAGCGGTAAACATACCCGAAGCGCTACAAAACCGCGGCAGCCCCACAAGCATTCTGAAGGCATTATTGTATTGTACACGCAGAGCGCTGTGTGCCTTCTGCGTATACTTGACCCAGAGGCTGCAGGTGTAGAAAGTCTGACAAAAGGCTCGAAAAAGCGTCATTTTAACCTCACAAGTACACCGTGCAAACCTGCGGGCCAGCATATTACTTCGAACAGACAGCGCCCAGAGAGAGGGAGCGTATCCCTATCTATGTCTAAATCATCACATAGGTCCTCGGTGACCCAGTGGCCCAGGTACTTAAATTTTGAGACTCGCTTCAAGGGCCCACCCGCTAATGAGATGCACGGCACATTTAGGTCTCTTCTGGCGCCAACATTAAAAACAAGTAACTCACTCTTAGCGACGTAATACCTAAGCCCCTGAGTCACCGCGTAGTCCTCACAGACCTTCAACAAACGTCTTAATGCACTGATTGATGGGCTCAGCAAGACCATATCGTCAGCATAATTGATATTGTTCATAGCAACTCCATCAACATGACAACCGATGCCGGTATTGCTGAGCTCAACAATCAACTGGTTAATGTATAAATTGAAAAGGCGAGGGGAGGTGATTCCCCCCTGCCTCACCCTACATTCCAACTTATATTCTTTGGACAGAGTCCCTGCCCACCTAACAATGTTTATTTGGTTCTCATACCAGAATTCTAGTAGAGAGGTAACCTCGGTTTCTACTTTTTCCTCATTTCTTAGCTTACCCCACAGCAGGTCATAAGACACCAGGTCAAAGGCCTTGGACAAATCTAAGAAGCACGCATTAACCGGTGTTTTCCTATCCGTATAGTACCGGACTGTCCGCTTTAGACACAAGCTGGCAAGCTCTACGGCTTAATGGATTTTAACATAAGAGGTGAGGAGGAGGGGAGGAGGTTTCTCCTTTTTTCTTGCAGATGCAATTTATAAATATTATATAGCCTATATTTACTCCCACAACTAAGAAGAATCTAACGACACCTCTTATGTTAAAATCCATCAAGCCATTTAGGCTACAGAGCGTGCCAAAGAAATAGACATACATACATACATACTCTCGAAAAACAATACCCTTCTGGGGCAGTCGGGTAAAAATATTTTTTTTTCCTTTTTTATATTACATTTTGTGTAGGTCCTAATGTGTTCGCTTACAACGGACAGGATATTTGCGTCATTAGCACATAATGGGTACCTAAATATTGAAGTGTAATTAATACACAATAGATTATGGTTAGAGTTTGTGGTCAAGTAGTGAAAGATCGATACTATTTAAACATACAATTTTTGTGGACAATTTAGTCTTTATCAATAGCTTTCGCCGTCAACATGAGGCCTAGTATCATAGTATTTTTGTTCCTTTTGGCCGCCGTCACGTCAAGCTATGCTAAACGCGAAGGTAATGTTGACCAGCCCTCTACGGGTCAACAAAAAGCAGTACACGATTCAGGCGTTGCCATTTCTCCTAATTCGAAACCCTCTCCCGGAAAGTCGAGTAAAACAAAAAGTGCCCAGGGAGGAAATTCGGGCAATTCCGACATCGCCAAAATTGAAAAGAGGCAGACACAAAAAAAGCCGGCTCAAACTACTATTTCTCCTAATGTGAAACCCTCTACTGGTAAGCGGGGTAACCGAAAAAGTTATAAACATGGAAAGAGACAGAGACCAAAAAAGCCGGCTCAAACTACTATTTCTCCTAATGTGAAACCCTATACTGGTAAGGCGGGTAATCGAAAAAGTGACAAAGATGGAAAGAGACAGACACCAAAAAAGCCGGCTCAAACTACTGTTTCTCCTAATGTGAAACCCTCTACTGCTAAGCCAGGTAACCGAAAAAGTGATAAAGATGGAAAGAGACAGACACCAAAAAAGCCGATTCAAACTACTATTTCTCCTAACGTGAAACCCTCTGCTGGTAAGCCGCGAAAACGAAAAAGTGACAAAGATGGAAAGAGACAGACACCAAAAAAGCCGGCTCAAACTACTATTTCTCCTAATGTGAAACCCTGTACTGGTAAGCCAGGTAACCGAAAAAGTGATAAAGATGGAAAGAGACAGACACCAAAAAAGCCGGTTCAAACTACTGTTTCTCCTAACGTGAAACCCTCTACTGGTAAGCCGCGTAACCGAAAAAGTGATAAAGATGGAAAGAGACAGAGACCAAAAAAGCCGGCTCAAACTACTATTTCTCCTAATGTGAAACCCTCTACTGGTAAGCCGGGTAATCGAAAAAGTGACAAAGATGGAAAGAGACAGACACCAAAAAAGCCGGCTCAAACTATTATTTCTCCTAATGTGAAACCCTCTACTGGTAAGGCAGGTAACCGAAAAAGTGATAAAGATGGAAAGAGACAGACACCAAAAAAGCCGGTTCAAACTACTATTTCTCCTAACGTGAAACCCTCTACTGGTAAGCCGCGTAACCGAAAAAGTGATAAAGATGGAAAGAGACAGAGACCAAAAAAGCCGGCTCTAACTACTATTTCTTCTAATGTGAAACCCTCTACTGGTAAGCCGGATCATCGAAAAAGTGACTATGATAAATATACACAAAAACCAGAAAAGCCGGCTCAAACTACTATTTCTCCTAATTCGGAAACCTCTACTAAAGAGCCGGGTAATCCAAAAAGTCACATAGATGAAAAGTCGGTTTATTCAACTGATGCCAAAGATGGAAAGTCAGCCAATTCAACCAGTGCCATAGATGGAAAGTCGGGCAATGCAACCAGTGCCAAAGATGGTCTACACTCACAATTCCGTGGTTTAAAACTGCTGCTTCTTATTTATCTAAGTTCATCACTGGGCAAAACGGTACTCACCTTTTCTTAAAAAATATTTTAAGGCAATTTATTGTGTTTTTATTCAATGTAGTACGGCGAGCTTTGTCTAGTTTTATATGCCAGAAATATAAAAATCCTGCGCACTTAACTGTAATTGAATCAGATATTTAACTTTTGTTATAATTCTGTATGTATTCATAAATTAAATTGAAAAGCGTCTCATTCTGTTGTTTACTCGAAATAATGTGAATCACCTGCTTCCACAACATTGAAATGAAATTTTATTATCATCACTGACTTTAGCCTGCGACTTCGTCCACGTGGACTTTCTTGTTTTTACATAGAATATATCCTATGATACGCGGCAATACTGCAACTTCCAATTAAAGGTTTTTCGGAATCGGATCAGTAGTTCCGAAGATGACCCCCTACATACAAACTCACAAATTTTACCTCTTTAATACATGTATATTAAGTAGGTCTTTTAAACGCATGTCAAGGGATCCGATTGGCTATTCATAATGCAGTCGATTGTCAACTGCAGTTGTCACGCGCTTAGGGCATATAGTCAAGCACTCTTTGAACGACGTATGTGGTATGAAAAGAGAACACATTGCGTTGACGGTCAGGGCTAATTAATGTGCTGGCCCGCAGGTTTGCTCGCTGCAGAAGACAGGTACATACGTACATACATACATACATACATAACATCACGCCTTGCTTCCCCGAAGGGTTGTGCAGAGGTGTACCTGTACTACACCCACATTTCGCCAGTTATGTTTAAGTCTCATGTAATAGGGGGCGAGCCTATTGTCATCAACCGGGCACAAGTCTGGATTTGTGCGCGGTTGATGGCAGTCTCAGTAGCAGCCCGGAGTTTGGACTCTGGGCTGCTTCTGAGAAATTCCAGATAGAAACACCCAGTAACACTTTGCCCGACCCGGGAATCGAACCCAGGACCATGCTCAGCAGTAGCGTTTGCGAGCATTAGACCAAAGAGGCAGAGAGGTATAGATTTTTTTATTTAAATCCTTTTGTCAGACGTTTTACTCCTGCAGCCTGTGGACAGCATATACGCAAAGGGCTGTCCGCGAGTCCAATACAATAACGCATTCAGGATGCTGCTGAGGCTCGCTCCTGTTTGCGGCGCGTCTGCCATGCTCATGGTGGCACGCACAGATAGTTTCGCGCCAATAGGGATGATGACTAAAATTTCTTATTTTTCCGTCGGGTATATTATTAAAAAAATATTGGACACTTTTTATTTTTTTACGTAATCAAAAGATTACGGTCATATATTGAGTTAAAATTTGTCATGACATCACGCCTTGCTAGATTGTAAATACTTTGAGGAAATACCTACAACCGCATTGATAGCAAGTATAGTGGCATCTCATTGGTGCAGATGAGACCATACTATCAATGCGGTTTCGTTTGCACCATTCTCAATGGTGCAGATGAGACCATACTATCAATGCGGTTTCGTTTGCACCATTCTCAATGGTGCAGATGAGACCATACTATCAATGCGGTTTCGTTTGCACCATTCTCAATGGTGCAGATGAGACCATACTATCAATGCGGTTTCGTTTGCACCATTCTCAATGGTGCAGATGAGACCATACTATCAATGCTGTTTATTTGCACCATTAATGGTGCAAACGAAACTAATTAGTCTCCTCTGCACCATTGATAGTGCAGGTCAATGGTGCATACAGTACAACGGGGAATTGTGACGTGGCGAGCCCCCACTCTCCAACTTTAATGCGTTTTTTATTAATATGACAAAGCAAAAAATACGTGTCTAATATTTTGTTAAGCACTATTTTACATACAAAATGGATCATGTTGTCTAAAAAATAAATTAATTTAATTTAACTAATTTGTCAAATTGTTAGCTGTTTTTTGTGTTGGTTTTTATACCAGAAATCGGTCGTAACTCTTTGCTCATCAATTTAATTGTAACTTGGACCATTCAAAAATGGTTCTGTAATAAACATCCGTTACTTATTACTTCGCATTGTCTTGCTTATGCCTACAATAGACGTTTTCAGTAAATTTACTCATAACGTTAACAGCTGAGGTGTCCGAGTGGTTAAGGAGTTGGACTTGAAATCCAATGGGTTATACCCGCGCAGGTTCGAATCCTGTCCTCAGCGAAGAGTACTTTTTATGTTTACAAATAGTAGGTAGGTACCTACCTACTTATATTTTTTTTTATCAAGTATGGTTTTGGATCTTTGGTGTTATTGATTATTAATCTGCCTAGCCTTTTTCCCAACTATGTTGGTGTCGGCCACCAGTCTAACCGAAAGCAGCTGAATACCAGTATTTTACGTAGAACGACTGCATCTGACCTCCACAGCCCAGTTGTTGGGTAACACGATACCCCTTGGCAAGACTGGTTGTCAGACTCGGGCTTCTGGCTACCCTTAACGATTGTTTTTGATCATTTTTTATGATAAATAGCTACGACATAGTTATTATGATCTATTGAAAGTTTATTTGAAAAGCTCAGAAACAAGTATTCGTTTCAGTAAGAAATGTACTCTGTCATCTGTGCATTAGTTTGCTTCGGCCCAGATACAGAAGGAGCGCCATTTATAAGGTAAAAATGTATAAATGCATACAACTCGGGCTATTACCTTAATTGGGTAAATAAGAATATTGTAAA
Organism: Atethmia centrago; assembly: GCA_905333075.3. Taxonomy (NCBI): domain Eukaryota; kingdom Metazoa; phylum Arthropoda; class Insecta; order Lepidoptera; family Noctuidae; genus Atethmia; species Atethmia centrago. The sequence continues at coordinate 10,083,497 of HG995386.1, read as the reverse complement.
TAACCGCAGGGAAGTAAATTATAGCTAATGTAAAATCGAATTAAGCCTGGGACACTCACAGTGGTGCCGATTCCCTTGTTCACATACAAAACTAAATTTAAGTTCAGTGCATCTTTTTCTTTCTATTTCATTAAGAAAAGGACAGAAGATAAATTTTAGTGTAGTCCTGTCAAATTAATCAGCGCCTGTCACTACTCCATACAAGTTTAGACGTGATTAAAAACTTGCCTACTAAAATTACGTCAATTACGTCAAGCGCTGATTAATTTGACAGGACTAAACTAAAATTTATCTTCTGTCCATTTAGTTTAGTTTGTGAACAAGGGAATCGGCACCATTGTCCGTTCTGCAGGGTACTTACGTAACATGGGTCTAATTTTCAGGGACGGATTTATAGTTGTGGCGGCCCTGGGGCAACCAAGAAGTGGAGGCCCTGAAAAATTTGTGAAACAGATAAAAAAAACAATTCAAAGAAGGTACCTTACGAAGTTATGATTGTGGACTCTTTTTTTTTTGAAGGACACAAACGAAGTATTTTATTCATATAAAAATCAATGAAAAATCTAATTGTGGAGGCCCCTTCTTTGTGGAGGCCCGGGGCAAGTGCCCCTGTTGCCCTGCCCTAAATCCGGCCCTGCTAATTTTGACAGTTCAAAACATTAATTGCGTTATTTACGTTGCTCCAGTATCCTCAGCTGGAATGCTGAAGCAGTGATTATTTTGTACTTTGTTGTGTAATTGTTGTTGTAATTGTATTACTAACATAGTTGTAAGTTTATTTTATTGTCACTAACACTGTACGAGTCTCATGGTTACTCTCAATAATGAATTTATTACTATTATTAATATAATTCAAAATCATTCACATTGTGATTGATAGAGTGTAATAGTAGTAGATATAATATTATAGGTAGTAGATTAAATATGAGATTCAATATTTAACCATCAACACGCACTGATGGGCCCGAGCTCAGATCGTCTATGACCCGAGATCGGGCCGAAATCCAGCACTGGATTACGGCTTACGGCTCACTTCTCCTCACAGTGAAGAGGACAGAATTCCAAGCCATACAATAGTAATATACAAGGTGTCGTTTTGCATCCTCGTCAAATTTCAGGAGGCTGCTATGAAAGACATATATAATCAAATAAAATTACGATACCTGCTCAATAATTAATACATACTTGTTTTTTTAGTTATTTAAGATTGACAGTATTTTAGAATTCGCCACTTTCATAGAACAGAATCACCCCATTCCGTATGCGGTAGTGTGTGTGTAAAAGGGCAGTTACAGTGCGGTATCACACAGGCCGCGTTTTAACATGCGTGTCCCACACATGCCGATTTCCAAAAATTAAAAAAAAAAGACCCTACTTATTTTATTATCGATTCGTGTCGAGAATTATTAGGATAGTCCTCCTTGAATTTGACGAGGATGCAAAACGACACCTTGTAGAGATGGCAAGATTCACAGATTACACTTGACTTTGTTATGTACGCATTTTATACGAATATGAACCTTATCCGTACAACGTTAAGGTTATTCTGAAATACAGGGAAGGCAAGATTCACAGATTGCACTTTGACTTTGCTAAGAAAAGTTAGCGTTTCATAAGAATATAAAACTTAGTTGCTTGAGTAAAGGTTCGTATTAGTTTGAATAACTTATTTTGATTGTATTCGTTTGTAAATTTGTAAATCTAGCGGTGAAAGCTTTCTTTTCATATATCAATCTGCCCCGGCATCGCACGAGTAGCAGCGACATTTTTTTTCCGTTGTATTGTCGTATATTCACCCTGTTGCGTCGAGCATGGGTTAGATTCAAATGTAACTGATGTTCATCCTACTTGGAGAATTTTACATCGTCATATTTCAGCCAATTTCCACAAAACTATAATGAATTATTCACTTAAAGACAGAAATCCGCGGGGGGGGGGGGGGACACACTTTGTTTATGTAAGGATGTGGTGATCGTATTTAACGCATGCAATTTCTCGTAAATTTCCAGGAAATTGCATGAGTGAGTTCATGGGCCTTATTCTGGGTGCATACGAGGCGAAGGAAGGAGGTTTCTTGCCTGGAGGCGCGTCTCTTCACTCCATGATGACTCCGCATGGGCCCGATGACAAATGCTTCAATGGAGCTTCTTATGGAAAGCTGGTTCCCCAGAAAATTGCTGTGAATACGCAGGTACGAGGTCGACAACTATGACGGTCAAACAAGTTTCCCGTAGCAAATCCGTGGGTGTCTTAACGTGGATCCGCAGTACTAGCCCGCGAAATTCAAACTTGGTTACGTTTTTTGCAATTTGCAGGTCAACTGGTCGGGTTATATCTTGATCAAAATATGATTCGCGACCATCATTTAAAAAGGAAAGTTCTTATGGAACGAATCTAACTTAGAGAGATATATTAATGATTTTAATAATTATATCATATTCTTGGGCCCGGCACAAATCCAGACTCTGGGCTGCTAATGTATTTATTTATTTATTTATTGAGGACTTCCAACAAAAATGTACACAATACATGACACATAAATAAAGGGCAACATCAGGTATTAAGTAGGTGTACTCCTTCACTTATAGGAAACCACAGCATGTAGGTACAATACGGGTGGGTTTTAGTCAGTAAGAGTCTGACACACCCACCCGCTTCGCCCAGAGCGGGAGAAGTTATTTGATGATTTCCCACCCAAAAAAAAAAATGCATGTACAATACGGTTAACAACAAAGCAAATAAAGTTAAAATATGAATGAAAGGTAAAATTAGGAAACAGTTAATATATATTTAAAGGACATTAAAAAAGCAAATAAGTAAAACATTTAGAGATACTTACATTAAATTGATTAAACAATTCTTACATTTAGTCTGAGACTCGCTGATGACTATGTCTAAATATACATATGTAAATATAAGAATAGAACACTTTTAAGTATGTATACACCATCTCGGCCCAACTTAGTGTAAGGAAACAGGGGCTCTAGCCCCGGGGCTTCCGCAAGGAAGGGCCTCCACAATTCGATTTTTTTTTTTTTGGCTGCCCTGAAGAGAGCTCATTTTCGAAAATTTAAATAAAAAAATATCCCTTTCAAAGTTATCCCTACTGAGTATTGTGATTTGACTAAGTGATTTACTCTGAAAACTGGATTGAACCGAAATTATTAATTTTTTTTCGACGAAAAAAGTTAAATTCGACTAACATCCTTTTTTTTTGTATATTTTTGCATCATATAAAAATATAGAAAACTGAAAAAAATAAAATCGTCTCGCTTAATTAAAGCGATCTTTGGCAACCTTTGGATGGATTTAATGGGGAAATTGGAGGCAATACTGCAGGTAATCTGTGGTGTGCTATTTACATATATAATAAATACATACATACATACATAAAGCATGAATTATTACAACATGTCCCGGAAATAACGCACACCACCAACACCCCAATTAGAATATTATGTGATAATCATAATACTTACAGTATAAAACATTGTTTATTTATTAAAGTAATTATACTGATTGTGGGGGGAAATAGTGGTCACATTAAAAATCTACGCACGCACTCAATCACACAAGTATCCTAAGGGTCTAGCGTCCGCTCCGCCCAGCGCGGGAGAAGTTATTTGATGATTTCCCAACCAAAAAAAAAAAATTGAAAAAAGAGTCTAGCGTAGTAGGTACTTCGTCCATTTTGGTTTGTTTTCACTGTACAGCGGAAGTGTGACTATAATTTATTAATTGTTCTTGGGGTACCTAAAAAAAATACCAATTAAAAAAATGACAGAAATCGATTCAGTAAGCGATTCTGAACAAACTACTTTCATAATTTGCATTAATTTAGTTACACGTTGTATATTTAGACAAAGTAATGATGAAACAAGAGCAAAGAACTATTGTTCTTATTTCATTATTATGAACGCATGTTATAAGGGTCGGGTAAACGCCATTGATCTTAGCCACACAAATGTGCGTCGCGCTCACGCCGCGCTGCCGTTCGATTGCATAGGGAATATTTATTTTTAGTAACGAAATTATGAATATATGAAAAAATCACAATTAGAAAAAATCACATACAGCAATGAAAAATGTAAATATCTTAGGTAATGTCAAAGTAATATCCTTTCTTATGCTTTGGGTAGACATTACTAAACTTCCTGAATTTATTTCATAAAGTATTTTGCGAAAATTTAAGTATTGTACTTAAATTTTCACATATAGAATTGATCACATTTTTTGCTTAACTTACTTGCGTTATTTGAAGGCGTAATAACAGATTCAAAAGTCACAAAAAATCACATATCTGCGCCTTAAGGGTCCCACGGACACGAGGAGGCGAAACGCTGGGGCGTAACTCCGCTGCCGCGAGAAATCGCGGCACAGCGGACAAAGCTCCGGCGGGATCTCATGGCGACAAGGAGAGTGCGATTATCGCAACCCATTGCTGGGCACGCCACAATTGCGGCGATAAGTCCCCGCGATAAGTGAGTGGCTAGAGAGGCGCCACGGCGTCCTCACCTTCCGCCTGACGCAGGTCCTCACCGGACACGGCAGCTTCGGAAGGTTCCTGTGTCAGATAAGGCGGGAGGAAACGCCCGGGTGTCACCACTGTGTGTATCGCCCGGTGGACACGGTGGAGCATACGGTGGAGGTCTGCCCGGTTTGGGCAGAGCACCGCCGTGTCCTCGTGGAGGCGATCGGCGGCAGAGATCTCTCGCGTCCGGCCCTGGTTCTGGCCATGGTACGGAGCGAGAGGGCATGGGCAGCCGTCACCTCCTTCTGCGAAGCAGTAATGCTCGCGAAGGAGGAGGCGGGACGGTTGAAGGAAAGGCAAATTTCGCGTCCTCTCGCCCCTAGCCGCCGCAGGAGACGCCCTGGGCGTCGGGAATCCCGGGCGGATTTCTGGCCACCGTAGGCGCGGGCTTGCGGATGGTGTGTGTGTTGCAATGTGTGTTGCTCACCGTCCGGTAAGGACTAGGCCCGGGTCGACGGCGCGTTGTGTTTCACGCGCGCCTCAAAGAGATGTCGTCAGCACGCAAGTGTAGGGGTCCACTAGGGCCGATGCCTGCCGGGGTCCCGGGAAAGTTCGAAAGGGTTACCGAGGCCCCTGGCAACACAGGCCACGGAAGGAATACGGGTGGGTTTTAGTCAGTAAGAGTCTGACACACCCTCCCGCTCCGCCCAGAGCGGGAGAAGTTATTTGATAATGTCCCACGGGCAGGCGCTATGAAATCTTCATGGAAATTGTTCTACTATAGTCGCGTCGAGTCGCGCTGCGGTTACATCGCACTGCTGTCGCGTCGCGTCTATGAGCCTTTAAACTTATGCCCTTAACTTGTACTCTACGTGTTTTTTCCAGGCGTTTATGTTCGAGTCTTCACTAAGCTTGGCTATAACAAAGTGGGGAGCTGAGACTTGTCAGAAACTGGACGCGAAATACTACGAGTGCTGGCAAAACTTGCCGAAGCTTTTCTCTGAAAATATCAATGTTTAATTACCTAATAAAGTATTTTATGTTGTATTCTACTGTGGAAAACTATAACATGATCATTTTATCAAAGTTATTACTCGTAAACTGTAGTTACTATGTTATGTATTTGATTGTGAACGTGGTCAAAAAATGTTCTATTCTTGCATTAAAAGACATTTTGAATAAGAGTTTTATTTGCACTAATAAGCTTACCTATACGTAGGGTCATGTATTGTACCTATGGACGCTTTTACCTTTGGACGTTGATTATAATAAAAAACTGGCAGTACTAAAAATATAATATTGTACCATTGTGGTAGCATTTTTAACAAAACCCGGGTTTCGGAGTTATTTTCAAAAACGAAAATAACCTAAAAACTAGGTAAGTAATACGAGTATATTGTTCGAAAATACCAGTGACGCTTTGAAATGAAAACTTCTTTAGGCACGTTGGGCACTTTTGGGATAGGGAAAAGCATTGAACTCGCGTGACCGTCACGCTCAGATACATATATACAGATGTTTGTGTGTGTGTGTGTGTGTGTGTGTGTGTGTGTGTGTGCGTGTGTTTTCACTTCTTCACTTCTGACGTGCAGTCCTACGACTGTATTTTTATTGGCAAGTGATCATATTAGTAAGAATTACGAGATATAGCACAGAATACATAATAGTGCTATAGCGACGTACAGCCGCGACATGGGGTGCCTGACTGAAACTCGGGGATTTACCCAACCTTTATATTGCTAATACTGTGAGCGGGTAACGTATCTAAGAATAATACGTTGGTATATCATGGGACGCTACCGTGATCACACTACTACACCAATACCAATAAAACATTATCATATGTGTGACCAGTCAAGACTGATTAAAGTGCGTTGTTGAGTCTACAGAGCGTCCTGAACAAAAAAAAAAAATATATTTTTATTATCTTCCATTGTACATAAACACTTAGGTAAACACTAAACACTATGCAGCGTAACAACTAAAATAAAGAGTGTTTTCGATGAACTCTGGCACCCAGAGTAAGATTTAACTTGTGTTTAGGGTGCCAGCGTCCTCGCCTATAATTTGAACATATAACAGTAGTTGTATGACGAGCACAGTATATTACTATTAAGAAAAACTACTTACTACTAGAAAATGCATGTTATGATGTGTCTGTTAAAGTACCTATGTGGGGGAATGTGTTTGTGTATGTATTGAGAGAGAGATAAAATATGGTGAAAACTTGTGTGTATATAAGTCTGTGTAAATGTAATTATAAATATATGAATTAATTAACTACTTAAAGATTAAGCGATTGATACATGTAGTAAATCTTCGGTCTTATCGTAACTCATACTCAGTAGCCACTTTGTGACCTTGGTCTTACATCCATTATGGCACATGGGAGCTATGGTGCATACTTTGTTTATTTTATTATATAAATGGTTGGACAGGATATCATAATGACGCTGAGCAAGGGCTGTTCTACATCCGCGAGTTGAGCATACCTCGAAGCCTCTACGCTTTTTAGCAGCATTCTGCTTGTATGACCCTCTGTGATCAGAGGGATGTTTGCGCAGAATGGTGCCAAGAACAAAGAGCTGTCTCACAGTGAGGACCTGACATTCGGTGTAGAGAGCCGAGGTGGGATATCTAAACGGCTTCAACCTCATAACCTTGTGGACAGCTCTCTGTGCTCGTTCCAGAGGCAGTAGGGTTGTCTTGGGGGCCCCACCCCACACTGTGATGCAGTAGTTTATTATACTTTGACATAATAAACAGTTTTAATGGTACGGGAGTCCACGGAGTGCCTTAGTTTTTAAAAAATAAATATACACTTTCGGACTCGCGATATGAGATTGCTAAGATGAGGTTTCCAGCTCAAAGAACTATCTACATAGACTCCGAGATACTTGACTGACTTACACCTTGTGAGTTGTGGACAACCGCATTGTGACGAGGATAGACCGAGTCAGCAGGTATGAGCTCTAAGCGCCATTGTATCCGGTGAAGGGAGGTTAGTGGATAGTAAGGAGAAAGGTAAGTAAACTGTTTTTTAAGATTTAAGGTAAGGATGTTATTTGATAGCCATTTCATCACTGAATTTAGAGCAAGTTCCGCGTATTTTACAGTTTCAGGCCAGTCGCTACCGTGAAGAAGCAAGGCCGTATCATCTGCGTAAGTGTAAATTGAACAGTTCGTTAGAGACATTTTGCATAAATTATTAATATAAATAAGAAAGAGGGTGGGACCCAAAATTGAGCCCTGAGGAACGCCGTAACTCAATGATTTAGTGTCACTAGTAACGTTATTTATTTTGACACATTGGCTTCTATCACAAAGGTAATCCTGGAAAATTTTAGGGTATGCCCGCGAATGCCCGTAGCTTCCAGCTTAGATAAGAGGTGGGGAACAGACACAGTGTCAAATGCCTTGGAAAGATCGAGGAAAATAGCCAAGCATTTCATTTTACTATCTAGTTTAGATACTACATGATCTACTAAACAATACCATTAGTGATCTTAAAATACTATTCATGATAGATACTATTGCTCATGCTCATGTTGTCGTCGTGAATCGACTAGGTAAGTGATAAAAAAAAAAAACAAACGTGTATTTGGGTTTTAATAGCGATTCATAGTCATAGTCATAATATTTATTTAAAATACTTATACTTAAATCATTCATCATATTCCTGAAAAAATCATCACACTACCGTCATTACATGAGCACAGCAGCCCACTGTTCGCTTACCGACGACGCAGCTGCAGGGCTCTGGTGCTAGAATAAAAATCGATGATGTAGATATTAAGGCAGACATGGAGGTGGCAACAGAGTTTGAAAATTTCTTCACTAATATTCTCTTTTTAACAACCAAAACACTGTCATCGTTGTCCTCCACTTCTGCTTACTCAATACTAAAATAATGTGTACCAGAATGTGATAAACACTTTAAATTTCACAGTTGTTAGCCCTAAAGACATTTTGGAGTCTTTTAAAGAACTTGATGTAAAAACAAAACTCTTTGGGGATTATCAGTACATACAGTGTCTTCAATGATTGATATTATTTCATCCTTTTTAGCAATTGTTTTTAACTCTTGTATTGCATCTGGTATATTTCCTGATGTGATGAAACTTAGCAAAGTGATTCCACTGTTCAAATCTGGCAGCACACCTGATCCCACGAATTTTCGGCCTTTTTTCGATATTACCTACATTGAGCAAAATCTTTGAAAAATTAATTTTAAAACAAATGCTAGGACATTTATTATTCGCAGATACCACTTCCCTTATTTTCAAACGTCTGCTGGTCAACTTTGAACACATATTAACTATTCACTCTCTAAAGTTGTCCATTGGTTTAATGTAAATAATCTTCTCCTGAACGAAAAAAGACTAAACTCAAAAAAATCGACAAATAACCAATGTAGATACGGCCAGAATTGTTTATTTTAGTTATTTTCATAGTCTTATGTCATATGGGATTCTACTCTGTGGAACCTGTGCGGACATTACGAGTAATATCGTCTTTGTTTTACAAAAAAGGGCTGTTCGAGCCAACAACGTAGGCCCAAGAGATTCCCTTCGAGTAAAATTCAAAGAAATAGTTATTCTGACTGTAGCCTCTCAATATATATTTGATAATCTTATGTATGTACACAAAAATATATAGTATTTTAAGAAAATGTCCGATATCCACAGTTTAAATACCAGGAATAAACATAATCTTGCTGTACTTCACACTCGCCTCCACAGAGTAGGCAACTCGTTCATGGGTCAATGTATACGCTTTTACAACAAACTTCCTATTGACATTCGAAAATTACCCATTAAACGATTTAAAAGCTGTATTAAAACGAAACTTTGTAAAAAAGGGCACTATAAAATTTCTAATTATTTAGAAGACAAAAAAGCTTGGGATTGGGCTGCTCACTCTGCTAGGCTTTGTGATAAAACCGTAAAACTTGACATTTTAATTATTATGCAAAATCATCATTATATACAATTATATATACATATTGACATTGATGAATATTATAAACAAAATTGCGTGAATATTTATGTACCTTGAAAAGTATTATATTACTTTAATTGTTGTGAATGTGAGCACTATCTGGGTCATTTTTATTTATTTCTTTTTGTTTTTTTTTCTCAGTTCGTTTTAATATTAGTCTGGAATTTTGACTTTATGCGGCCTACCCAAATGTCCTTTCCTTGGTATTGTTCGTCGAGTCGTTGAGCTCCTTAAGTTCTGAGTTGAGCTACATGATTACTGACAAATGCTTGCACTGACTGGACAGGTCCACTCAAATTTGTGTGGTTCTTTCCACAAAAGACCATTTCAGACATGGATCTACATGGTCCTCACATGATTTGAGCAAGATTATGTCTGGACTTTTAAAGAGACTTTGACCCTTGAGTTTGTTTCGCCATTTCTTCTCGGGGGTAGTCAGATAGGAAATGTCGACTCCATATAGCTTATTTTTTTTTTAATATGACGAGTAAAAGTGATTCTGATATCCTATTTACAGAATAAACAATTTCATTTAATTTCGTGGCGCCTCTCTAGCCACTCCTCAAATAGGGGACTTAGCGCCGCAATTGTGGCGTGCCCAGCACTGGGTTGCGTCAATCGCACTATCCATTGTCGCCATGAGATCCCACCGGAGCTCTGTCCTCTGTGCTGTGATTTCTCGCGGCAGCGGAGTTACGCCCCGTCGTTTCGCTTCCTCGCGCCACTACGTGTGCGAGGACTTTTGCCTCCAGATCGCATGGCGGCAATCCGGCAAGGAAGCTCGGCGCCTCACCAGAGACCGTGTGGTATCCCTGGACCAGCCGGATGGCCATGACCCATTGGGCCGCGCTTATCCGGCGGGCTGGCCGCAGTGCCAGGGAACGCGCCCACACAGGAGCCCTGTGTGGGCGCGGACGTGGCCATGGACCGCCCAACCCCCGCGTAGAGCCTCTGGCAGGAGGTGTTTGGACCCCCTAGATTGGGCAGGAGCCGTTTCAAGGCAGCCCCAACCCGCTCCAGGTTGGGAGCCAAACGTCGGAAATGCTCCACAAAGTTCCACCGGCTGTCGAGGACGAGGCCCAGGTACTTCATCGTCGAATCGACGCCGATGTGAACTGCTCCTACCATTATTTGGGACCATGATGCTGGCGTGTTCCGAGGACCATGAAAACACATGGCTTCGGACTTGTGCAGGGCCACCTCGAATCCCAATTGCCGGGACCTTTCGACGATTGTAACAACCCCGCGTGCCACTACTTCGGCCACCACCTGGTGCGACCTACCTTGCGCCAGGACAGACGTGCCGTCAGCGTAGCACACCACGCTGACGCCGCTAGGGAGGTCGGCGCACAGCACCTAGTCGTCCGATGTCCCACAGATGCGGCCCCAGGACCGATCCCTGTGGGACACCGCACGACAAATCTTGCAGGGTCCGCACTCCCTGATGACCGGGGTAGATGACGGCCCTGTCAGTCAGGTAGGCCTCGACCACACGACAGAGGTAGGTCGGCATCCGGTGGTACCGGATTGCCTCCTTTTTTTTTTTTTTTTGTTCCCGGGGTGGAAAATCCTCATGGATGTCCTCCGCCCTGGGGTAGGCGGAGGGGTCTGTCAGACTCTTACTGACTAAAAACCACCCCGGTGTTCCCGTCCCACACTTGCACCGGGGATCATGGGATCTAATGCGACTTCCACGATCCCCGGCTAGTGCCGGCCCGCCTCTGCGGGCCACCTCAAGTCTGGGGGGGGGTGAGGTGTTTAAACCCCCCCGCGACGTCTGAAAGGGGCGCGCGTGGAACACTACGCGCCGCCACCTCGGGTCCAGTGTGATGGGGGGCGGCGGACGTCCCCAAGTCCGCCGTCCCTGGACCCATTTAGGGGGGCCGGAAGAGGGTGTTGTCTGCCCTCTGCCGACGCGCCTGCTGCGGGCCGGGTGAGCGGAAGAGATCTCCCGCTCCCGTTCCGCAGCCTCCTTCTGCGACACGACTGTTTCGCAGAAGGATACCACCGCGTCCCAGGACTCCTCGCTGCCGACCATCGCCTCGACCACGGCCGGCAGCGACAGGTCACTGCCCACTCCTGAGATGAGGGCACGGCGTGGCTCCTCCCAAGCGACACACTCTGCCAGCGTATGCCGCGCCGTGTCCCCCCGACAGTCGACGCAGTGGTGACACCGGGCGTCCGGCTCCCTGTTTATGCGACACAGGTACTTCCCGAAGCACCCATGCCCCGAGAGCACCTGCGTCACCCGAAACGACAGGGAGCCGTGCCTCCTCCCGAGCCAGGGCTCGAGCACTGGCCGGACCGCCTCGATGGTGGCGAGGCCGGCGGTAGGGCGTGAAAGCCTGTCCACCGGATTGCCTCCCTGATGCAACTCCGGGGCAGGGTATTGAAGGCATTGGCGATGTCTAGAGACACCGCCAAGATGACCCCACCCTGGGCAACAGTATTCCCCGTCGTGAGGGCCCGCACGCGCATTATGGCGTCCAACGTAGAGCGCCCCCTGCGGAAACCAAACTGGCTCACCGCCGAATCAGGCCCCACCCGCATCAGCTGCCCGACGAGGCGGTCTGCAACGACTATTTGGGGCGCTTGAGAGTCCTGATGTACTCTCAGTTCCTACCGACCACTTCTTCGCGCTCCGAGCTCCGACCTGAGCCTTTTGCGCTGGATGCAGCGTCAGAATCCGACCCCGCATCACTCTCCACACCTTGAGATTTGTTTTTTTTTTTATTTCCTTTACCATACTTAATCCCACGAGTATGGGAGATGTAAACAGTACACCTAGGGTCATCCCCTGTCCCTACGCAAGTGTACATTTATAACCCAACCGACTGGTACCCTTGCTGGGGGTGCGCTAATGACTGATGCGCCACCTACAACTAAAAAGTTGCAGATGACACTACTTCTCAGCCATTCATACCCTCGCCGCGCACCAAAACTTGATACGAGTATTAGAGGATTTTTTATAGAGGTTATCATCCTCGCGATCCGGGCGGCCAAGCCAAGATCCTCGTCCCGTTCCAAGTCACAAAACATGACTGTGATCTCTTTACGGATTACGATTTCGACGGTTGCAGTTAGAAGAAATGGTTCTCCCGCTGCTAGCTCGCTGGCAGGTTGAGTGCGCAGTGAGCGCCGCCACTCAGCACCCACTTGACCTGCCCTCTGTAAGCAGAGAGGGGAGCGGACGACCGAGCATCGAGCTCCCCGCCACGCAAAAATTCTCCTCAGTCGATAACCGAAACATGGAGAGACTATTGGCCGGGCCCAGGGTGCACCGGCCCGAATTCTATTGGTGAAATATTGTTTTATATCAGTAAAGTAGTTTTTAAGTTTATCCATTACAGACAAACAAAAAATCAAATCTTTTCTCTTTTTAATATTATTATAATATTATAGATATACATATATGTAGAATCCAGACGATGCCGCCACTGATTGAAAGCGTGAACTTTTGCACGAACTTATAATCTTTTTTAGTCTGTGGTTTATAGCCAATCAAATTGTAGGGATTCAATTATTTCTATGTTGACACAATGTATAATGCGAGCCAATCAAAAGCATGGCTTTTATATGTTATGTTTGTATGTTGATTTCTTATCAGCCAATCGTGATTAAGAGATTTATTTTTGTTATGACGGTCAAAGGCAGACTGTCAGTCAATCATACTTCAGAGAAATTGTTTTGTTATGTTGGCACAACACGAACCGACAACCAATCACGCTTTACAATATTTTCCATGTTATCGTAATACTGTAAATTGTAATCGGCCAATCAGAATTGAGATAATTTGTATTTGTGATTTTGATAGACCATAAATTGTGAGCCAATCATATTCGAAATAATTTCTATTATCCAATGAAACTTAAGAAAACGTCATATTGATCGTAAACCAGTGAGAGTCGAGGGAAACGCTAGATTCGCGCTTAGACATGGCTCCAGGCGGGGGATTCTAAAAAAACAAAAGAATTCGATGGGATCGAAGGCCATCATGAAAAAGTAATGTTTTAGTGGGAGAGCTCCTGCTAAGAAACTTGTCTGTTTCCTTTGCCTGTGTTGTTGAACTGAAATAAAGTTAGAGACTGTAACGAAATAGAATAAACAAGTGCCAAGTAAAAAAAGATTACATTTGAAGATGTCTGATGACCCAGAAGACCCACAACTCCTGACTTCGATCGCTCCCTTCTCGTCATATATTATAAATGCGAAAGTGAGTTTGTTTGTTCGTTTATTACGTTTCCACGCTAAAACGCTGAAAGCATTTGGATAAAATTTGACACATGGGTAGACCATGACCTGGATTAGGATATAGGATAATTTTTATTCCAATATTCCTGCGGGATTGAGACTTGTGCGGGTGAAACCGCGGGGCGCAAGTAGTTTTCTAATATTCTGTGAATAATTGTTTGGCAATTAAAATTTGTATTATATTTTAACATTAGCCCTATCCATCTATCTATCGGGCGCTACATTGAAGCGGCTCCTGCCCAATCTAGGGGGTCCAAACGCCTCCTGCCGGAGGCTCTACGCGGGGGTCGTGCGGTCCATGGCCCTCTACGGGACTCCTGTATGGGCGCGCTCTCTGGCGCTGCGGCCAGCCCGCCGGTTGAGCGCGGCCCAAAGGGTCATGGCCTCCGGATGGTCCGGGGATACCGCACGGTCTCCTGTGAGGCAGCGAGCCTCCTTGCCGGATTGCCGCCATGGGATCTGGAGGCAAAAGTCCTCTTCGGTATTTCAGATTCCGTCATTGGTATATACGAATCCTTTTGAATGTTTATTGCTAACATTTCAGCAATAGGTATAATGGTGACCATCCACGTCATTGTTTTTCGGTATTGTTGTTGTTCGGTAGATGTCGAAGTTATCTCTGCTGATTATGGGCACCTTTACCTCAATTATAAGGTATCGTTCAGTCATTTTCGCCTTAACTTGTAGAAGATGATACAGGCTAAACAACTCTGTTTGAATGTTGGTGATGGGTAGGACTAAATCCTTGGGCAATTGACCCGAAATTATGTTCAATTCATCCCGAAGCTGTTCCGGTGCGATGAGATGTAAGTTCATCTTGCCGTTAAAGATGTTTGTTACAGTATCAATAAGGGTCTCCTGGACGTTTCTGAGATGCTCAATCAGGCTACTTGCCGTAATAGCGGACATCACAAATTCGATGGACAGTTCTTGAGAACCCAGTTCCTTCTCGAGATTGTTCGTAAATTTCTCAAGGTTTATTAGATGTTGGTTAAACAGCTTGTACTGTTTTTCAACTGCATCTTCCGACCTCTTCAGTAAATTATATTCTGCTTTGATCACAGATGTCTGATTTCTTAACAACAGTGCCAGGTGTTTCTCGTTTGCCTTGACCAGGCCAATGTCTTGTTGATATTGTTCTGCGAATTCGTCATCTAGTACTCCGAACAGGAAGCGCGCGATGGAACCGACACCGTTGATAAGCCCACGTTTTCTTCTCGTATTCACTCGGCCTTGCGAATTCAGCAACATATGGTTGTAGTGTCCTATTTCGTCGGTCGAGTGTTGTTTCTGTTTTATTTTCTCGCAAATGCTTTTTAGATGATTGGTGAATTTACTGGATACTGCTATACCGTGCCAGTAGGGCTTGACGTCATAGTACACGATAATTTTCCACTCGCCGCGTGTTAGTTGCATATTAGTCACTTTATCAAAGTATAGACCTTGTTGAAGCTTGACAATGTTTGTTGTGTTAGCGGCCGCGACAGGATTTAGCAAATACAGCAGTGCCATGACCAGTCCAATGAAGTTTATTTTTCTGTTTATTGTTTTGCATCGTCGTAAACTTTGCGACTCGCTGTTTGTCTGTGTGTATGACCCATTTTTGTTTGTTTTTGAGGCTGTTCGGCAGTTTCGTCATCGTGAATAGGTAAGACGGATAGTTTTGTTACAGGTCTTTTCATATGCTCATTTGTTGTTTTTAGGCTAACGACCCGATCATATCCATCGTTCCCAAGGTGAAGCTCTGTTATTCTACCCATGTGCCATTTTGCGGTTGGTATATGATCATCATTAATAAACACCAGATCGCCTATCTTCATATTTTTCTTTGGGTCCTGCCACTTTGATCTGGCTAATAGTTGGCACAAGTATTCGTTCCTCCATCTCTTCCAGATTTCGTCGAAGATCTTTCTTGTCAGTTCCCATCTTGTTCTTGCATCCTCCCTTGTTTCGATGACTGTTAGCCCTGGTCTACCCGATAAAAAGTGCACTGGCGTCAGACAGTCCAGATCGTCTGTATTCTCACTTAGTGGACACAGAGGTCTGGAATTCAAACAGGCCTCCAGTTTTGTTAGGATTTTGGTAAACTCCTCATATGTTAGTTTTTGTTCTCCTACTACACGTTTCAAGTGGTGTTTTAGGCTTCTGACTGCTCGATCCCACAATCCTCCCGCTGATGGCCAAGCGGGGGCATTAAAATGCCACTCAATCTTCATCTCCGCGATTTCCTTTTGTAGTTGATCGCTTCTGTATGTTTGTTCGATTTCCTCGTATTGCTCCATGAGTTGGCGGATTGCGCCGACAAAGTTTGTTCCGTCGTCCTCAGTCCGTCGAGGGGCACCTCTTCTGGCTGCTATCCTGTTTAGGGCTGCCAAAAATGCTGAACTGGTGAGATCTGATACCAGTTCAATATGCACAGCTTTGGTCACCATGCATATAAAGACTGCTATGTTCATTTTGACGTCCACAAATCCAGTGTAATCCACCCCGGTATGGTAAAAGGGTGGCGCCTGATTTACTCTTGCGCTTGGTAGGTTTCCCATCAGCTGGTGTTCTTTTGTTGGGTTGTCCTTGCGGCACGTGTTTTGATTTGCATCTTCGTTCTTCGGTTTCCGCCGACGGTCCAATTGTTCTCACGTAAGTGTGAAAGGGTGAGTCTCAGGCCGCCGTGAAACGTCATTCGATGAGCTTGGTCGATGAGAAGATGCGTTAATTGACTGTCGTGTGGAATGTTCATTGGATGTTTCATGTTTTCGGTAAGCAAGGCGTTTTTTAATCTTCCTCCTACTCGTAGGATGTCTTGATGGTCAATGAACGGAGTGAGCGCTTTTATTTTACTGTTAGACTGCACCGTGTTATGTTTTCGTAAATAGCAAATATCTGTGTCAAATGATTTTTGTTGTGTTTGTTTTACGATCACCTTCATTGCGTTATCCAATTCGTGCAACGTCAGATATCTCGGTAAATGTCGCCGTTTTGAGTTCGATGGTCTGAGTATCCATGCGACAATGCGAATAATATGTTCGATAGACCTGTGATTGTGCAATAATTTTTCCACAATGCCCGGATTTTCTATGTTGTGTTGGGATACATTGGCTTGTTTCCGGACAGGTTTTTCTTCTTTGTCTGTGCTATAATTATATTTTTCTATGTTATTTGTTTTGAGCGATGGTAGCCATGTCGGCCCTTGCCACCACAGTTGATTTTCTTTCAGCTGTCTAGCGTATTGGCCTCTGCTTGCGGCGTCAGCGGGATTTTCTTTTGTTTTGACATAGTTCCACGACGATCGTGGTATGACGTCAGTAATGCTTTGTACTCTATTTTCCACGTATGCTTTCCAGCCGGATGGGTCTCCTTGTAACCAACCCAGAACCACCATGGAATCATTCCAGCCGTAGACGTGTACTTCATATTGATTCAATGACTGTTTGACTTTGCGCATTAGTTGTGATAGAAGGTGCGCTCCATTCAATTCCAGTCTAGGCAATGTTGTTGTTTTTCGGTGTGGTACAATCTTCGACTTTGCTGCTACAAGTATTGTTGATGATTCGACCCGTGCATAGATGACACAGGCATAGGCATCCAAGGCGGCGTCACTGAACCCATGTAGCTCCATTGTCTGCTTTTCGCTACACTTAAGCCATCTAGGTATTTCGCAAGAGTTTATTGCCCTTACGTCCGCTTGTATCTTGTGCACCACTCCGCATGTATGTTTTCTGACACTTCGTCATTCCATTGTAAGTTTCCATCCCACAGTTTTTTAAATAATAATTTCAATTTTGTTAACACGGGAGCCAGCCACCCGAGTGGGTCAAATAGTTTAGATATTTCGGCTAGTAGGCTACGTTTGGTCTGTTTCTTGTTCACGTCCGAAATTGTGCTTTGAAAGGTGAATTTATCCTCTCTGGAGTTCCAGCACAAGCCTAACGTTTTTTGTGTATTTTCCGTTTTGAAGTTGAAGACTATCTTATCGTTGTTGTGTTGTTCGGAGATGTCTTCCAGAAGTTCTTGATTATTTGCTGACCATTTTCGAAGATTAAACCCTCCATTTTTTAATAATTGTTTCAGATCAGCGATCAATTTCTTTCCTTGTTCGAGTGTATGTGTCTCATGAACGAGGTCATCCATGTAGAATGATTCTTCCAGTACCTTTCAAGCCTCCGGGAACTGTTCATGTTCATCTGTCGCCAACATCCTGAGCGTCATCATAGCTAGGAACGGCGCTGCCTTGGTACCATATGTTACGGTTGTTAGTTGGTATGAGCGGATAGGTTGATCCTGGGATTCCCGCCATATAATTTGTTGCCATTGTTGGTCTGCAGGAGCCACCCAAATAGCACGAAACATCTTCTCAATGTCCGCTGTAAACGCATATTTGTATTTCCTCCATTTTTTTAATAATGTTTGTAGGTCCTGTTGAAGATTGGGGCCTTTGTACATGAGGTCATTCAAACTGCTTCCTGTAGATGTTTTGCTGACGCATTGAACACCACTCTGTACTTTGTTGTTGTTGATTCAGTGCGTTGCACGCCGTGGTGAGGTAAGTAACACTCGAGTGTTTTGTTACTGACTGTTGATTGCTTCATATGACCTAGATCAATATATTCAGCCATGAAGTCTTTATAGGCCTTTGCCAAATGTGTTTGTTTTTCCAGCTTTCTTTCTAAAGTCTTGAATTGGGCGATAGCCATTGGCTTGGATGACCCTAGTCTGCTCCTAAATTCCTTCTTCATCGGCAGTCTGACTTCATATTTCCCACTTTCCAAGCGTTGCGTAGTGTTGGTGTAGTATTCAATGCATGTTTCATTTTCCACCGATAGGTTGGATTAATCCGTGATGTCTCCGGCTCGAAGGACCAAATGTTGGGGCGTAACTCCCAACAGTGAAAATGTTATGTTGATGCAGAGTTATGTCGAATTTTATGTTGAATGTTATGTTGAATGAGTAGACAACCGATTGGTATGAAGGTTTTATTGCTACTAGAAATAATATGTTGTAAAGTAATTAATGTTGGATTAAACAAACTGCAACGTTTCACTGTAAGTAGGGCGAGCTAGCAGTACTAAGCCTGTGTTGCCAGGGCCTCGGTGACCCTTTAGTACCTTCCCGCGAAAAGTAAGTGCTTGCGGTTCGTTTCTTACTTCAGTGTCGGCTTTAGTCTTCTCGATTGTTCTCTTCATCGTGAACTTCAATCAAATCGGTTAATTTCTCTGCTGCTTCAGAAAGCTCATCTTCGCTATCTTTTGTTTTCCTATTAGAGACGGTTTTCTTCGGTCTGTAGATAGGTCTTCCTTCATACCGAGAAGGGAAGATAGGGTAATTAATTGGAGGTCCACGATTAATTGTTGTGTGAAAAGTAGGTGTTCGATTTGGCTCCAGCCATTTTTGCATGTCGAGTAGTTGTTACAATCCTTGCTGTTGCTTCATTGCCTTCGCAATTCGAAATTTGAATGCTGGTTCAAGTACGATGCTCGAGGGTTCAACAGCTTACGGATTCTTGGGGAGAAAGTTGTCGTCGTTAGTCTTGGTGAGGTTAGGCTAAATTAAATATATTTATGGATGCTAAACTGCTAGACGCATTGTGTTTTGCAAAGCAAAATATGTCGGACGATAAAGGAAGAGTTAATGAATACATCATTAGTCACATTTAACTGTAAATCTCTCAAGATAGTGGTGATTGTGTTCGAGCATTATGCAGGTTAGCAGACATTGTGGCCCTGCAAGAAACCTGACTCATGCCATACGAGATTCCTCTATTGGGAACAATTCATCCTAACTCTGGTCATACTGGGACATCAGCCGTGGACACCTCGACTGGTCTTCTGCGGGGCAGACCGTTTGGTGGGGTCGCCTTACTTTGGAGAAGTGTTTTTCAAATGGTGTCTGTAGTTACAATTAACTACAGACACCATTTGAAAAACACTTCAGCAGTTAACAGTGTGCGGTTATCAGCAATTCAAATAATGTTGTCTCAGAGATCAGTCTTGGTGTTTATTGCGTATATGCCTACGAACTGTGCCAAGAACTTAACCGATAAAGCCCCAATGGCTCCGAATAGGAGCCCTCGCGGCGCGCGATTTGAAAGTAGTTATCGAATAAAAAAGTTTTTTTTGAGATTGAGAGATGACGTTATTGAGCCACGGGCCTGAGCGGTTAAGTAAGTTCACCGAGTGTTTGAGTCGGATTAATGCCATTATTGAGGAACAATAGGTAGAAGCTTGCACCCACCCTAACGAATTGTTTGGTAATGAGTTGCAACAATTTTGCTTAGATCAAAACTGGAAATGCGCTGACATACAGAAGTTATGTTCAAACTCTGATACTTTCACATTTATTAGTGAAACACATACATTGTTGTAAATAAAAGATGGCTTGACCACACTGTCTGGTCACGGAGTCTGCGTGGAGATCAATTCTTAAGGGTCGAGTAATCGCCGTGGACCTTGCCTATACAAATGTGCGTTGCGCTCGCGAAAATAATGTTAAGCTCTATATTTTATGTCTCAAAAAGACTAAAATATTATACGTGCAATCAGATTCCTGTTTTGCCTTGTTTCTTTTTGTTTTGTTTCTTGGATATGTCAAAAGCATTTGACGCGAATGTACTTCGCGAGTTGATGAGTGTTTTTAAATACTGGTCACACATCAAGTTAATTGTGTAAATTGGCCAAGTGAACTGTCGGATGAGTATGCAATGGAATGTGGAGTTAGGCAGGGTGGATTAAGCTCCCCTTACCTGTTTAATTTATATATAAATGAGTTGATTAGCGAGCTCAGCAGTTTGCATGCTGGCTGCTACATAGATGGGGTAGCATTTAATAACATTAGCTACGCTGATGACATGGCGCTGCTGAGCCCGTCTATGGCAGGTCTTTGAAAGTTAATTGAAGTTTGTGAGTGTTAAGCGGAGGATCACGGTTTGAGAAATAATATGGACAAGAGTCAGTTGCTTATCTTTAAGGCGGCCACTAAAGGCGCAGTGAGCTACCCAACTATCACTTTAAATGGTGGTGTCTTGATCCGTGTTCTTCAGTTTAGATATCAAGGGCATATTGTAATGTAATATGTTGATCCGAAGGTTCTTACGCTAGTCGGGTGAGGTTACAATAACACTTTTTAAGGCGAGTGGGTATTTTACTCTTGTACTAGCCTCATTCAAAAAGCGAACGTGTTCGTATTAAAAACGTGTTCGGTCCTTGACCGCCTCCGACAAACTGAACTTAACTCCAGTCGAGCGTTATGTTGTAGACTCTGTCGAGCACCGCTTGGTGGCGCTGGCGTCCCGATTAGTCAAACAAGTGACTAGCGAATTTTTGAAAAATTACATACTCGTATATATCAATAGCATTGTTGTCTGAAGCTTTGCGTTTCTAAGGTTATTTACTATGAGTAGATCTCTCGTCTACGTTATTGAAAAAACTAAATTCAAAATGCTTAAGTTATTGACGAAATAATCTAGACTAATAATAAAGCTGCTTTTTTTGTTTGTTGTATGTACGCGCTAATCTCTGGAAGTAAAAAACCAATCAAACAAACCAACCAACCGGATCCAATCCGGTACCAGTCGGATTTAAAAAATATTTTGAATAGATGTTTTAACTAATAATAATATAAATACTTTACAGGTATTAGAGAAAAAACTAAATAAAAATAATAAAAACAGTATAAAAAGAAAGAGAAAATTGTTTGCATGCAGGTCCTCTTATTTGAGTCTGATGTGTAAAAGGATGTGTGTGGTGTTGTCTTGTGTTCTGCTGTGTGATGTGGTGTGTGTGAGTGTGCGCGCGTTCGTGTGTATGTTATGGGAAATGTATGTTATATTGTATTACGTAGGTTTTTTTATTAGGACGCTATGTGCAGAAGAAGTTCTGTTTTCAGGTATTCGGTAAGTTTCTTCTTGCATTGCATTTTTGTTAACGGGTATATATTAAGGATTCTGTTCAACCTATTGTAAATTAATGGACCAATGGAGAGTATTCTTTCGCATACTATATCTTTTCTTCGTTTCTGGAGGAGTAGTTGGTTGTAGCTAAGTTTACTGTGTTGTAGGAGGGCAACGGTTTGTATGTACAACTGCCTCATGGTCATGACTCCGGCATGACATGAATTCCGGCAAGAATTCAAACTATTACAAGACTAATTTGAATATTGGGATATTCGAGCCTAATGCCATCAACCGGGCACAAATCCGGGCTGCTACTGAGAAAATAAATATGATGGCTACATATTATAAAACAAAGTTCCCCTGCCGCCGCCACATCTCCGTCTGAACGCGATAAGTTCATAAACTACCGAAAGGATTTGCATACGGTTTTCACCAATGGACGGAGTGATTCATGAGGAAGGTCAAGTATCATATGTGTTAATGTATGTAGGTCATTGTTTTTTTTCTAATTTAGTATTAATCATTGTCTGGCAGTTTGAGTAATTTATGCGGCCTACCCAAATGTTCTTTCTTTGGATGTTCGTCGCATCGTTGAGCTCCTTAAGTTCTGAGTTGAGCTGCACGATTACTGACAAATGCGTGCACGATCTGGACAGGTCCACTCAATCTGTGTGGTTGTTTCCTCAAAAGGACCATTTCAGACACCAATATACATGGCCTTCACATGATCTGACCAAGATTATGTCTGGACTTTAAAGGAGACTGTGACCTCTGAGTTTGTTTCGGCCTTTCTTCTCAGAGTAGTCAGATAGGAAACGCCGACCTCATCTAGCTTTATTTTAAAAATATGATTGACGTGTAAAAGTGTTTGTACAAACCTACTTACAGAAAATAAATCATTTATCATTTATCAATCCAGGTTATAAACTAACACAAACGTTTTTTCGAAAGTATATAATTAATTACAGTATCCGTTAGATGTATAGTATTTTGTAGGGGTCCACTAGGGCCGATGCCTGCCGAGGTCGCGGGAAAGCCCGAAAGGGTTACCGAGGCCCCTGGCAACACAGGCAACGCGTTGCCCAACCCAATCCACCCATGTTCCTTATGTTTCAACGGAAGGAACATGGGTGGGTTTTAGTCAGTAAGAGTCTGACACACCCTCCCGCTCCGCCCAGAGCGGGAGATGTTATTTGATAATTTCCCACCCAAAAAAAAAGATGAATAGTATTTGTGTAAATTAGCTGAAATATGACGATGTAAAATACTCCAAGTATGATAAACATACTGATGTTCATACTAATGACTGTACATTTTAATCTAACCCATGCTCGACGCAAAATGCTGATAGAACACTGCGACAGAAAAAAAAAATGTAGGCATATATGCTCTGCTACTCGTGCGAAGCCGGGGCGGGTTCCTAGTATATGATAAGAATGCTTTTAAGTGGCATTACACATATAGAGATTAGATTAGACTTACAAATTCATAAATGAATGCAATTAAAATAAGTTAGCGTTTCAAACTAATGGTGCTCCCACATTGCCGTTAGAAAATGTTTAGTAACGTTAGTAAACATATGTTAGCAAACATTTAATCACATGTTATTATGAAAAGATTATAATATAATCTTTTCATAATAACATGTGATTAAATAAAAAAAAATGAAAAAAATGAAATGAAATGAAATGTGTGAAAAAGATTATAATATAATCTTTTCATAATAACATGTGATCAAATGTTTGCTAACAAATGTTTACTAACGTTACTAAACATTATTATTTTGTTATAATTTGTTTTTTTTTTTTAAATTTCATATATTCTAAGAAATTGTTTAGTTAACAAATTATAACAAAATAAAACATGTGTTACCTTTTGATTATAAACCTTTTATAAAGGTGGCGGTGGATGCGGGGGGGGGGGGGGGGGGGAATACTACATCACGAGTGACAGATAGGAAAGTTATAATGGATAGCAGAGCAAAACCCAGTTTCGTGCTAGGAATTAACCTGTGTTAGGGCCGCTCCATCATCTCACTAAAAACATTAACACAAACGTCCGCAAGAAGAAAATTATTGAGTTACTGGATTCCCAATTTAGGCATGCCTGTATATAAGGAATCCATATAAAATTATGTATTAAAATACAAAAGTATGGATGTGCCACAATTACGACGTGCAAAGGTGTGTTTGTATGTACTATGTGTGAGAGTGAGTGCTGGTGAGGGGGTGTAATATGAGTGTATTGTGTTATGTTATGACGATGAAATACTTATTGATATTATTCAGTTTCATTAGCGATTTATATCTAAAATTTTATTTGTGATGATTTAGGAGGTTCTCAGTATCTGTGAAATTGATTGAAATGATTCAAGCAAGAGAAGTAGGTACTGTGGAACACGATATCAGAGGACTACAAAAACCGAAATAAGAAACACGATGCTTGGATGGAAATTGCCAGTGAATTTAATTTGGATAAAAAAGTAAATGAAAAAAAGATTCGATCACTCGTAGGTCAATTTAACCGAGAATGTAAACCTAAATCTGGTGCAGGAGCTGATGAATCAAGTAAATGGTTTGCATTAAAAAAACTCATGTTCCTTAAGGGCAAAAATATCCCAAGTTCAACTGTCGATGGAGGGTTGCAGGTGAGTTTTATTTTAACGTCTTTTAATAGTATTCAGATGCCCAGTCCAATAACCCTTCATTTAAAAAATATTCAGCAAATTATTTTCTTATTTGTTTCCCATCATCTGCCTGGGATTCACATACTTCAAGTGGTGTTAATTGCTGCTGTTCTAATCTCCGTTGTCCATCGATACGTGTACCAGTTATTTCGTCTTCGCTATCATAGTATTGAGATGGAGCGCAAATCATGCTCGATCCAGTTTTTCTTAGAAAATTATGCAGTAGCACGCATGTCATAATTAAAGTAGTAGTTTTTTCTGGATCTAATAATATTGTAGTTCGTAAAACTCTAAATCTGGCCGACAAACTACCAAATGCGTTCTTTACTGTTCTCCTCGCACGACTCAGTCTATAACTGAAGATTCTTTCCTTAGAATTGCTATCCTGTGATCCTGGAAAAGGTTTTAACAAGTGTTTTTCTAACGGGAACGCATCATCTGTTACGAACACATAAGGAACAGGTTTGTTTCTGCCTGGTAGTGAGCTGTCATTGGGTATTTTCAAACTATTGTCGTTAATTTTATTTCGAAATTTTGTGTTTGCGAAAACTCCACCATCACTTATGCGTCCTTGGCAGCCAATATTCACGTATAAAAAGTTATATTCTGCGTCTACTAGCGCTAAAAGTACAACGCTGTAAAATCCTTTATAATTGTAATATTCACTGCCGCTATCAATTGGCTTTTGTATGGCTACGTGCTTTCCATCGATATTTCCTAAGCAATTTGGGAAATTCCATTTTCTTTTTAATGTATTTGCCACATGTAGCCACTCTTGAGGTGTTGTTGGTATCTGGAACAAAAACAGAAGATTAAGTAACTTGAAGTTATCCTTTACTTCTATTCTTTCAGAGTAACGAAGAAAACGGGGTAACGAGAAACAGAAGTGATTCAGAAAACACTCTCAGTTTAAACGAAACAGAAAATACTGTCACTGTAAACGAAACTACGGGCACGCTTTTCGCCACCCCAAAACCATTTCGCAAAAGAAGACTGCCAATAAAAAAAGATACAACACAACAAGAAGCTGTAAAGATTTTACAAATCATGTACGAAACTAGAAAGAGCAGGGATGAAAGTGACGCATTTGGAGAGTATGTCTCTATGAAACTGAAACAAATAAAAAACAGTTATGCTAGGAATACTGCTCAACATCAAATTAACAATATTTTGTACAATGCATCAATAGGACAATATGATTTTCCTACAAACCCAACTGGCTAGTAGTTCCTGGGGATACAACTCTGAACCAAATCTATCCCCTTTTTTGGAAAATAATGCTGTCTTTAGCTCGACAGGATACTACACCGCACCGAGTCCCTCAGCTTCATTTGAAACCAGATCTTCGGATAGCTCCAGGGCACATACTGCACATACTTGTACCAGCGCAAGAACATCGAGTCCGTCTAATGTAACGGAATCAAGCCAAGATTCGACCCAATCATTAAACGATTTGTTGGGATCAATCCTAAATTAAAAATAGTTACATGTTTGAGTTGTTGATTATTAAAAATTTAATCAGTAAGGTGAATATCAGTAAAGTATGATTTGTCTCAATTGTGTGCAAAAAAATAAGCTCGTGTTGCATTTTTTGTTAATATAAGTTTGTAAAGACACGAATTATTTTTGTTAATGTGTGTGTTTTTTTCCAACGTAGTAGTCTCCCACCACCCAACCCACCCTCGCACCACAACTGTCAGAAAGTTTTATTAGATCATATTAAAAGTAATCAAAAATAAAAATAAATTAAAATGTTGTTTATCTTACCTGTATGTATTCTTGTAAAACCTCATTGAGAGCCTCGCACACTTCTGGTATGATTATAGATGTCACTTGGTCCGACAACTTGAACACATTTCCAAGACTTTTATAACTGCTACCAGTTGCCAAAAACTTAATGTTACCGCAAGTCTTTCCGTCACACTTACAGATTTTCTAAAACTAGTGTCTCGTTTGCCTATTTTTGCCCCAACTAAATTTAGTAGATATTCAAATTCGGAACTGTTCATTCTTATAAAATCTTTTAAGCAAACATCAATGCCCAAGTCCTTGAGATAGTCTGTGGCACTATATTTTCCTCTAGCTTTTAGCGTTTGGCGCATCCAATAATAGCGCTTTTTCTTCTTTTTTAAACAAAAAATGAAAGCTATTCCAATGAGCAAATCCTCTTCCATTTTCGTGTAGACGCCCTCAGAACGCAAACCAAACTGCGAGCCAATACCAGATTTAAATGTTATAAAATGTTAGTAAACATTAGTAAACATTTTCTATTAGTGTAGGAGCACTTATAACATGTAACAGTTCCTAATAAAATGTAACAATTGACAACATTTGTTAGTAAATGTTTTTATGTTAGAAAATGTTTACAAACATTTTCTAACGGCAATGTGGGAGCACCATAATATGAACCTAATGTTAAGCAACTAAGTTTAATATTCTTATGAAAGTTATGAAATGCTTGTTCACATTCGTTAAATACGAATAAGATTCTATTCGTATGAAACGGCAGTCAAGTCAAAGTGCAATCTGTGAATCTTGCCATCCCTGTATTACCGAATGACCTTAACGGTATACCAACGAATAAGGTAGTTTGGGGAATTTATGCCGAATTTTAGCCAATATATATAATAAAATTTTTAGTTTATTTTTTTGTAAATAAGTCAGATAGAGCATTGGCTAAACGCGTAACGCGCGCTTTTACGTATTGACGTAAAAGTTAAACTAAATTTAACTCTGTATTTTTGCCTGAACCGCTATTGCAAAAAAACTACGCTACCGCTAACTACGCACATATTGTGCTAGCACAATATATTAATTTTGATTAATATCTTACGCTAGCACAATATGTTTAATTTGTTGGATACAGTATTAACATATTTAATTAGGGAATTAAATGTAAAAAACCGCTGTTAATATTTTTGCTTGAAGTACAATTTAAAATAGTACCTAATCATTTAAATTTTATCGAAATGTTCGTGGAGAAAAATGTTTAATTCTGAAAAAATATATTGGTTTTATAAATTTTTTACACATCGTAACCAATATTATCCGGTCACTGTGTTCCAGCCTTAAGGCTCGCGCAGACAGGCGCGACGCGACAGCGCGACGCGACACTAATAGACCAATTTCAATGAAAAGTTTATGGAAATTGTTCTACCAAAATCGCCTTTAATTTTACATTACGTAGGTATATTTTATTTTCCTGCGGTAGGTACTTAATACTTAGGTAGGCTCGGTGCGGTTTGATGCATGGACATAGTTGGTTAACACATTTTATTACCCAATTAAGGCAACAGGCCGAGTTGTATGCATTTATAAATTTTTACCTGTAAAATACTGGTATTCACTTATTTAGCTGCATTCAGTTAGACTGGAAGCTGACCCCAACTATCTTAAAAAACAAGAAAAAGACAAGGCAGATAATTAATCAAAAACACCAAAGATACAAAATCATAGTTTACTTAGTTTAATAAATTTAATAATATAATTTAATAACATAAAAATAAGCCGTGGCAGCTAAGAGATGACCAGTCCCTACTGACGGCGGGTGGTGCCCGTTCACGAACATGACGCATGGATCAGCACCATTCAACTCAACCCATTTCGAAGGGAACTTAAGGCGCAGATATGATTTTAGTGATTTTTAAACCTGATAATACGCCTTCATATAATGCAAGTAAGTTATGCAAAAAATAATGTTAAACTAGAACGTATACACATCAATTCTTTATGTGAATATTTAAGTATTGTAGTAAAATACGTAATGAAATAAATTCAGGAACTAATGTCTACCCAAAGCATAAAAAACGATCATCATCATCATCATTTCAGCCGAAAGACGTCCACTGCTGGACATAGGCCTCCCCCAAGCAGCGCCACTTCGACCGGTTTTGTTCTTCCCGCATCCAGCGAATTCCTGGGGCCTTCACAAGGTCATCGGTCCACCAACCTTCCAACGCTACGCCTTCCGGTACGCGGTCGCCACTCCAGAACCTTTCGGCCCCATCGGCCATCTGCTCTGCGAGCAATGTGCCCTGCCCACTGCCACTTAAGTTTGGCAATTCTTCGGGCTAAAAAACGATTTGTTTGCATGAATAGGCTCTTTTATTACCTATTTTTAATTATATCTGTGATTTTTTCAAATATTCATATTCTCTTTACTAAAAATAAATATTCCCTATGAAACCGAACAGTTGCGCGGCGTGAGCGCGACACAATTATTTAAAGTAAAAAAGTACCCAGTAAATGGTAGCTTTATAGTAGAGGTACATAGTGCTCACACATGTGCTATGCAATTATATATCGTGATTGGAAACGTCCATTGTAGGCATAAGCATGAACAATGCGAAGTAATGAGTAACAGATGTTTATTATTTAGAACCATTTTTGAATGGTCCAAGTAACAATTAAATTTTATGTATGGTATGCCGCTAGAAATAGAACGAGACTGGCAGTGTGGAGTGGCATACCAATGCTTAGTATAATTATTTTACGTTCCGGGCACCAATATTGCTATAAGGAAAGTCACAATGAAGGGTTCCGTAGTTAGGAAGTTAGGATGAATTTATCTCAAAAACAAACTTAACATTGTAGTTGAAAAATATGTTCTCCCATACATCGATATACGTCACGGTCAATTCCCCAACTGCAAATTTAAGTTGGTCGACTATTACTCGTTAACTTGTAAAGCCTATTTAGCTGTGATAGTTTTCCTTTTAATTTCATTATATGTACTACTGCCATGAATTGTTTTACATCTCCATAAATGACCATTTAGCTGGCAGGAGGGGTGACACGCTTTTTTTTTTTTGGGAAATCATCAAATAACTTCTCCCGCTCTGGGCGGAGCGGGAGGGTGTGTCAGACTCTTACTGACTAAAACCCACCCGTATTCCTTTCTGTTGCCTGTGTTGCCAGGGGCCTCGGTAACCCTTTAGTATCTTCCCGCGACACCGGCAGGCATCAGCCCTAGTGGGCCCTTAACTTGTGCTGACGACATCTCTTTGAGGCGCGCGTGGAATGCAACGCGCCGTCGACCCGGGCCTGGTCCTTACCGGACGGTGAGCTACCCATTGCTCACAGTCCGCAAGCCCGCGCCTACGGTGGCCGGAAATCCGCCCGGGATTCCCGACGCCCAAGGCGTCTCCTGCGGCGGCTAGGGGCGAGAGGGCGCGAAATTTGCCTTTTCCTCAACCGTCCCGCCTCCTCCTTCGCGAGCATTACTGCTTCGCAGAAGGAGGTGACGGCTGCCCATGCCCTCTCGCTCCGTACTATGGCCTGAACCAGGGCCGGACGCGAGAGGTCTCTGCCGCTGATTGCCTCAATGAGGACACGGCGGTGCTCTGCCCAAGCCGGGCAGACCTCCACCGTATGCTCCACCGTGTCTTCTGGGCGATCCACACCGTGGTGACACCCGGGCGTTTCATCCCGCCTTAACCTCCCGACGCTGCCATGCCTTTAAAGGCTAGGCAGATGATGACTGCTGCCATATTGTTTTTTTTTTTTTTTCAAAAATATTTATGCCACTCGGGATGATGTAAGGATTCTAACGATACCAAACAAATAATTCTGTTTAGGAATTTAAAAGTTATGGTGGCACAAAGAAACTCACATAGACATATAATGAACCTTAAACACATAACAATCCGTTTTGGGCAGTAGTGTAAAAATAGGTATCAAATTGTCAAGCGGGGTGTCAACTGCTGTTGACTGCATTATCAATAGCCTATCGGATCACTTAACATGTTACCTGGGGGTAACCATCACCTCTTATAGCAGTATTATTATAATATTACTTCATAGTGGGAAAGTGATGAAGCTATACAGGACTTATAGCTCCATCTCTTTCTCACGCTGAAGTATTATTGAAATAATACTGCTATAAGAGGTGATGTTTACCCCCCAGTCCTATATTATAAATGCGAAAGTGAGTTTTTTGTTTGTTACGCCTTCACGTGAAAACGGCTGAACAGATTTTGATGAAATTTGGCACATTAGGATACTTTTCATCCCGATATTCTCACGGAATCGAGACTTATTCGGATGAAACCTACTATTATGCTCAGCTAGTACTTTTGTATGTATCTTTGGAACTACAGGGGGTAACCATCACCTCTTAAAGCAGTATTATTTCAATATTACTTAGCGTGAAAAAGAGATGGAGCTATAAGTCGTGTATAGCTCCATCACTTTCCCACTGTGAAGTAATATTATAATAATATTGCTATAAGAGGTGATGGTTACCCCCCTGATCCTATTTCGAAAAACCTTAATTAATCCTTACCTTAACTAATGAGAAGTTGCAGTATTGCCGCGCATATATTCTATCTAAAAACAAGAAATTCCACGTGGACGAAGTCGCAGGCAAAAGTCAGTGTTGATAATAAAATTTCATTTCAATGTTGTAGATGCTGGTGATTCACTTTATATCAAGTAAACAACAGAATGAGACGCTTTTCACTTTATTTTGGAATACATACAGAATTATGACAAGGTTAAATATCTTACACAGTTACAGTTAAGTGCACAGGATTTTATATTTCTGGCATACAAATCTAAATAAAGCAGTCCATACTAAATTAAATAAAAATACAATAATATGCCCCAATATGTACATTTTTTTTTTTTAGAAAAGCCGGGTACCATTTTGCCCAGCGATAAACTTAGATAAATAAGAGGCAAAATTTTTAAGCCATTTTTTATGCCACGGATTTGGGAGAGTAGAAGGATTCAAATTAGAATTAGAAGAAACAGTCGTTGGAGCCGGTTTTCCATCTTTGGCACTGGTTGGATTGCCCGACTTTTCATATTTGGCCTTAGTTGAGTTGCCCGATTTTCCATGTTTGGCACTGGTTGAATTGTCTGACTTTCCATCTTTGGCACTGGTTGAATTGCCCGACTTTCCATCTATGGCACTGGTTGAGTTGCCCGACTTTCCATCTTTGGCACTGGTTGAATTGCCCAACTTTCCATCATTGGCATTGGTTGAATTGCCTGACATTCCATCGGCATGAGTCGAGTTGCCCGACTTTCCATCTTTGGCACTGGTTGAATTGTCCGAGTTTCCATCTTTGGCACTGCTTGAATCGCCCGACTTTCCATCCTTGATACTGGTTGAATTGATCGATTTTCCATCTTTGGCACTGGTTGAATTTTCTGACTTTCCATTTTTAGCACTGGTGGAATTGCCCGACTTTCCATCTTTAGCACTGGTTGAATTGCCCGACTTTCCATCTATGGCACTAGTTGAGTTGCCCGACTTTCCATCTTTGGCACTGGTTGAATTGCCCGACTTTTCATCTTTGGCATTAGTTAAGTTGCCCGATTTTCCATCTTTGGCACTGGTTGAATTGCCCGACTTTCCATCTTTAGCACTGGTTGAATTGCCCGACTTTCCATCTATGGCACTAGTTGAGTTGCCCGACTTTCCATGTATGGCATTGGTTGAATTGCCCGACTTTTCATCTTTGGCATTAGTTAAGTTGCCCGATTTTCCATCTTTGACACTGGTTGAATTGCCCGACTTTCCATCTTTGGCACTGGTTGAATTTTCTGACTTTCCATTTTTGGCACTGGTGGAATTTCCCGACTTTCCATCTTTGGCACTGGTTGAATTGCCCAACTTTCCATCTATGGCATTGGTTGTATTGCCCGACTTTTCATATTTGGCCTTAGTTGAGTTGCCCGATTTTCCATGTTTGGCACTGGTTGAATTGTCTGACTTTCCATCTTTGGCACTGGTTGAATTTTCTGACTTTCCATTTTTGGCATTGGTGGAATTGCCCGACTTTTCATCTTTGGCACTGGTTGAATTGCCCGACTTTCCATCTATGGCACTGGTTGAGTTGCCCGACTTTCCATCTTTGGCACTGGTTGAATTGCCCGACTTTCCATCATTGGCACTGGTTGAATTCCCCGACTCGCCATCATTGGCACTGGTTGAATTTTCCGACTTTCCATCTTTAGTACTGGTGGAATCGCCCGACGTTTTGTCTTTGGCACTGGTTGACTTGCTCAACTTTGCATCTATGGCACTGGTTGAGTTGCCCGACTTTCCATCGTTGGTATTAGTTAAGTTGCCCGACTTTCCATCTATAGCATTGGTTGAATTGCCCGACTTTCCATCTTTGGCACTGGTTGAATTGCCCGACTTTCCATCTTTGGCACTGGTTGAATTGCCTGACTTTCCATCTTTGGTACTGGTTGAATTGCCCGACTTTCCATCATTGGCACTGGTTGAATTCCCCGAGTCTCCATTGTTGGCATGAGTTGAGTTGCCCGACTTTCCAACTTTGGCACTGGTTGAATTGCCCGACTTTCCATCTTTGGCACTTGTTGAATTGCCCGACCTCTCATCGTTGGTGTTAGTTGAGTTGCCTGACTTTCCATCTATGGCATTGGTTGAATTGCCTGACTTTCCATATTCGGCATTAGTTGAGTTGCCCGACTTTCCATCTTTGGCACTGGTTGAATTGCCCGAGTCTCCATTGTTGGCATGAGTTGAGTTGCCTGACTTTCCGTCTTTGGCACTGATTGAATTTCCCGACTTTCCATTTTTGGCACCGGTGGAATTGCCCGTCTTTCCATCTTTGGCACTGGTCGAATTGCTCGACTTTGCATTTATGGCACTGGTTGAGTTGCCCGACTTTCCATCTATGGCATTGGTTGAATTGCCTGAATTTCCTTCTTTGGCATTAGTTGAGTTGCCCGACTTTTCAACTTTGGCACTGGTTGAATTGCCCGACTTTCCATCTTTGGCACTGGTTGAATTGCTCAACTTTGCATCTATGGCACTGGTTGAGTTGCTCGACTTTCCATCGTTGGTATTAGTTGAGTCGCCCGACTTTCCATCTATGGCATTGGTTGAATTGCCCGACTTTCCATCTTTGGCACTTGTTGAATTGCCCGACCTCTCATCTTTGGTACTAGTTGAATTGCCCGACTTTCTATCTTTGGCATTGGTTGAATTGCCCGACTTTCCATCGTTGGTATTAGTTGAGTTGCCTGACTTTCCATCTATGGCATTGGTTGAATTGCCTGACTTTCCATCTTTGGCATTAGTTGAGTTGCCGGACTTTCCATCTTTGGCACTGGTTGAATTGCCCGAGTCTCCATTGTTGGCATGAGCTGAGTTGCCCGACTTTCCAACTTTGGCACTGGTTGAATTGCCCGACTTTCCATCTTTGGCACTTGTTGAATTGCCCGACCTCTCATCTTTGGTACTAGTTGAATTGCCCGACTTTCTATCTTTGGCATTGGTTGAATTGCCCGACTTTCCATCGTTGGTATTAGTTGAGTTGCCTGACTTTCCATCTATGGCATTGGTTGAATTGCCTGACTTTCCATCTTTGGCATTAGTTGAGTTGCCCGACTTTCCATCTTTGGCACTGGTTGAATTCCCCGAGTCTCCATTGTTGGCATGAGTTGAGTTGCCCGACTTTCCAACTTTGGCACTGGTTGAATTGCCCGACTTTCCATCTTTGGCACTTGTTGAATTGCCCGACCTCTCATCTTTGGTACTAGTTGAATTGCCCGACTTTCTATCTTTGGCATTGGTTGAATTGCCCGACTTTCCATCGTTGGTATTAGTTGAGTTGCCTGACTTTCCATCTATGGCATTGGTTGAATTGCCTGACTTTCCATCTTTGGCATTAGTTGAGTTGCCGGACTTTCCATCTTTGGCACTGGTTGAATTGCCCGAGTCTCCATTGTTGGCATGAGCTGAGTTGCCCGACTTTCCAACTTTGGCACTGGTTGAATTGCCCGACTTTCCATCTTTGGCACTTGTTGAATTGCCCGACCTCTCATCTTTGGTACTAGTTGAATTGCCCGACTTTCTATCTTTGGCATTGGTTGAATTGCCCGACTTTCCATCGTTGGTATTAGTTGAGTTGCCTGACTTTCCATCTATGGCATTGGTTGAATTGCCTGACTTTCCATCTTTGGCATTAGTTGAGTTGCCGGACTTTCCATCTTTGGCACTGGTTGAATTGCCCGAGTCTCCATTGTTGGCATGAGCTGAGTTGCCCGACTTTCCAACTTTGGCACTGGTTGAATTGCCCGACTTTCCATCTTTGGTACTAGTTGAATTGTCCGACTTTCCATCTTTGGCATTGGTTGAATTGCCCGACTTTCCATCGTTGGTATTAGTTGAGTTGCCTGACTTTCCATCTATGGCATTGGTTGAATTGCCTGACTTTCCATCTTTGGCATTAGTTGAGTTGCCCGACTTTCCATCTTCGGCACTGGTTGAATTGCCCGAGTCTCCATTGTTGGCATGAGTTGAGTTGCCTGACTTTCCGTCTTTGGCACTGATTGAATTTCCCGACTTTCCATTTTTGGCACCGGTGGAATTGCCCGTCTTTCCATCTTTGGCACTGGTCGAATTGCTCGACTTTGCATCTATGGCAATGGTTGAGTTGCCCGACTTTCCATCTATGGCATTGGTTGAATTGCCTGAATTTCCTTCTTTGGCATTAGTTGAGTTGCCCGACTTTTCATCTTTGGCACTGGTTGAATTGCCCGACTTTCCATCTTTGGCACTGGTTGAATTGCTCAACTTTGCATCTATGGCACTGGTTGAGTTGCTCGACTTTCCATCGTTGGTATTAGTTGAGTCGCCCGACTTTCCATCTATGGCATTGGTTGAATTGCCTGACTTTCCATCTTTGGCACTGGTTGAATTCCCCGAGTCTCCATTGTTGGCATTAGTTGAGTTGCCCGACTTTCCATCTTTGGCACTGGTTGAATTGCCCGAGTCTCCATTGTTGGCATGAGTTGAGTTGCCCGACTTTATATCTTTGGCACTGGTTGAATTGCCCGACTTTCCATCTTTGGCACTGGTTGAATTGCCTGACTTCTCATCTTTGGCACTGGTTGAATTACCCGACTCTCCATTGTTGGCACTAATTGAATTGCCCGACGTTCCATCTTTGGCACTGGTTGAATTGCCCGACTTTCCATCTTTGGTACTGGTTGAATTGCCTGAATCTCCATTGTTGGCATTAGTTGAATTGCCCGACTTTCCATCATTGGCACTGGTTGAATTCGACGACTTGCCATCATTGGCACTGGTTGAATTTTCCGACTTTCCATCTTTGGCACTGTTGGAATCACCCGACTTTTTGTCTTTGGCACTGGTTGAGTTGCCCGGCTTTCCATCTTTGGCACTAGTTGAATTGCCCAACTCTACATCATTGACACTGGTTGAGTTGCCCGACTTTCCTTCTTCGACATTAGTTGACTTGCCCAACTTTCCATCTATGGCATTGGTTGAATTGCCTGATTCTCCATTTTTGGCACTGGTTGAGTTGCTCGACTTTCCATCGTTGGCATTAGTTGAATTGCCCGACTTTCCATCATTGGCACTGGTTGAATTCGACGACTTGCCATCATTGGCACTGGTTGAATTTTCCGACTTTCCATCTTTGGCACTGTTGGAATCGCCCGACTTTTTGTCTTTGGCACTGGTTGAGTTGCCCGGCTTTCCATCTTTGGCACTAGTTGAATTGCCCAACTCTACATCATTGACACTGGTTGAGTTGCCCGACTTTCCTTCTTCGACATTAGTTGACTTGCCCAACTTTCCATCTATGGCATTGGTTGAATTGCCTGATTCTCCATTTTTGGCACTGGTTGAGTTGCTCCACTTTCCATCGTTGGTATTAGTTGAGTCGCCCGACTTTCCATCTATGGCATTGGTTGAATTGCCCGACTTTCCATCTTTGGCACTGGTTGAATTCCCCGAGTCTCCATTGTTGGCATGAGTTGAGTTGCCCGACTTTCCAACTTTGGCACTGGTTGAATTGCCCGACTTTCCATCTTTGGCACTGGTTGAATTGCTCAACTTTGCATCTATGGCACTGGTTGAGTTGCTCGACTTTCCATCGTTGGTATTAGTTGAGTCGCCCGACTTTCCATTTATGGCATTGGTTGAATTGACCGACTTTCCATCTTTGGCACTGGTTGAATTCCCCGAGTCTCCATTGTTGGCATGAGTTGAATTGCCCGACCTCTCATCTTTGGTACTAGTTGAATTGCCCGACTTTCCATCATTGGCACTGGTTGAATTCCCCGAGTCTCCATTGTTGGCATGAGTTGAGTTGCCCGACTTTCCAACTTTGGCACTGGTTGAATTGCCCGACTTTCCATCTTTGGCACTTGTTGAATTGCCCGACCTCTCATCTTTGGTACTAGTTGAATTGCCCGACTTTCCATCTTTGGCATTGGTTGAATTGCCCGACTTTCCATCGTTGGTGTTAGTTGAGTTGCCTGACTTTCCATCTATGGCATTGGTTGAATTGCCTGACTTTCCATATTCGGCATTAGTTGAGTTGCCCGACTTTCCATCTTTGGCACTGGTTGAATTGCCCGAGTCTCCATTGTTGGCATGAGTTGAGTTGCCTGACTTTCCGTCTTTGGCACTGATTGAATTTCCCGACTTTCCATTTTTGGCACCGGTGGAATTGCCCGTCTTTCCATCTTTGGCACTGGTCGAATTGCTCGACTTTGCATTTATGGCACTGGTTGAGTTGCCCGACTTTCCATCTATGGCATTGGTTGAATTGCCTGAATTTCCTTCTTTGGCATTAGTTGAGTTGCCCGACTTTTCAACTTTGGCACTGGTTGAATTGCCCGACTTTCCATCTTTGGCACTGGTTGAATTGCTCAACTTTGCATCTATGGCACTGGTTGAGTTGCTCGACTTTCCATCGTTGGTATTAGTTGAGTCGCCCGACTTTCCATCTATGGCATTGGTTGAATTGCCCGACTTTCCATCTTTGGCACTTGTTGAATTGCCCGACCTCTCATCTTTGGTACTAGTTGAATTGCCCGACTTTCTATCTTTGGCATTGGTTGAATTGCCCGACTTTCCATCGTTGGTATTAGTTGAGTTGCCTGACTTTCCATCTATGGCATTGGTTGAATTGCCTGACTTTCCATCTTTGGCATTAGTTGAGTTGCCGGACTTTCCATCTTTGGCACTGGTTGAATTGCCCGAGTCTCCATTGTTGGCATGAGCTGAGTTGCCCGACTTTCCAACTTTGGCACTGGTTG
The DNA here is from genome assembly GCA_905333075.3 of Atethmia centrago. Classification (NCBI taxonomy): domain Eukaryota; kingdom Metazoa; phylum Arthropoda; class Insecta; order Lepidoptera; family Noctuidae; genus Atethmia; species Atethmia centrago. The sequence goes on along the minus strand of HG995386.1, from coordinate 10,046,147 downwards.
AATTGCCCGACTTTCCATCTTTGGCACTTGTTGAATTGCCCGACCTCTCATCTTTGGTACTAGTTGAATTGCCCGACTTTCTATCTTTGGCATTGGTTGAATTGCCCGACTTTCCATCGTTGGTATTAGTTGAGTTGCCTGACTTTCCATCTATGGCATTGGTTGAATTGCCTGACTTTCCATCTTTGGCATTAGTTGAGTTGCCCGACTTTCCATCTTTGGCACTGGTTGAATTCCCCGAGTCTCCATTGTTGGCATGAGTTGAGTTGCCCGACTTTCCAACTTTGGCACTGGTTGAATTGCCCGACTTTCCATCTTTGGCACTTGTTGAATTGCCCGACCTCTCATCTTTGGTACTAGTTGAATTGCCCGACTTTCTATCTTTGGCATTGGTTGAATTGCCCGACTTTCCATCGTTGGTATTAGTTGAGTTGCCTGACTTTCCATCTATGGCATTGGTTGAATTGCCTGACTTTCCATCTTTGGCATTAGTTGAGTTGCCGGACTTTCCATCTTTGGCACTGGTTGAATTGCCCGAGTCTCCATTGTTGGCATGAGCTGAGTTGCCCGACTTTCCAACTTTGGCACTGGTTGAATTGCCCGACTTTCCATCTTTGGCACTTGTTGAATTGCCCGACCTCTCATCTTTGGTACTAGTTGAATTGCCCGACTTTCTATCTTTGGCATTGGTTGAATTGCCCGACTTTCCATCGTTGGTATTAGTTGAGTTGCCTGACTTTCCATCTATGGCATTGGTTGAATTGCCTGACTTTCCATCTTTGGCATTAGTTGAGTTGCCGGACTTTCCATCTTTGGCACTGGTTGAATTGCCCGAGTCTCCATTGTTGGCATGAGCTGAGTTGCCCGACTTTCCAACTTTGGCACTGGTTGAATTGCCCGACTTTCCATCTTTGGTACTAGTTGAATTGTCCGACTTTCCATCTTTGGCATTGGTTGAATTGCCCGACTTTCCATCGTTGGTATTAGTTGAGTTGCCTGACTTTCCATCTATGGCATTGGTTGAATTGCCTGACTTTCCATCTTTGGCATTAGTTGAGTTGCCCGACTTTCCATCTTCGGCACTGGTTGAATTGCCCGAGTCTCCATTGTTGGCATGAGTTGAGTTGCCTGACTTTCCGTCTTTGGCACTGATTGAATTTCCCGACTTTCCATTTTTGGCACCGGTGGAATTGCCCGTCTTTCCATCTTTGGCACTGGTCGAATTGCTCGACTTTGCATCTATGGCAATGGTTGAGTTGCCCGACTTTCCATCTATGGCATTGGTTGAATTGCCTGAATTTCCTTCTTTGGCATTAGTTGAGTTGCCCGACTTTTCATCTTTGGCACTGGTTGAATTGCCCGACTTTCCATCTTTGGCACTGGTTGAATTGCTCAACTTTGCATCTATGGCACTGGTTGAGTTGCTCGACTTTCCATCGTTGGTATTAGTTGAGTCGCCCGACTTTCCATCTATGGCATTGGTTGAATTGCCTGACTTTCCATCTTTGGCACTGGTTGAATTCCCCGAGTCTCCATTGTTGGCATTAGTTGAGTTGCCCGACTTTCCATCTTTGGCACTGGTTGAATTGCCCGAGTCTCCATTGTTGGCATGAGTTGAGTTGCCCGACTTTATATCTTTGGCACTGGTTGAATTGCCCGACTTTCCATCTTTGGCACTGGTTGAATTGCCTGACTTCTCATCTTTGGCACTGGTTGAATTACCCGACTCTCCATTGTTGGCACTAATTGAATTGCCCGACGTTCCATCTTTGGCACTGGTTGAATTGCCCGACTTTCCATCTTTGGTACTGGTTGAATTGCCTGAATCTCCATTGTTGGCATTAGTTGAATTGCCCGACTTTCCATCATTGGCACTGGTTGAATTCGACGACTTGCCATCATTGGCACTGGTTGAATTTTCCGACTTTCCATCTTTGGCACTGTTGGAATCACCCGACTTTTTGTCTTTGGCACTGGTTGAGTTGCCCGGCTTTCCATCTTTGGCACTAGTTGAATTGCCCAACTCTACATCATTGACACTGGTTGAGTTGCCCGACTTTCCTTCTTCGACATTAGTTGACTTGCCCAACTTTCCATCTATGGCATTGGTTGAATTGCCTGATTCTCCATTTTTGGCACTGGTTGAGTTGCTCGACTTTCCATCGTTGGCATTAGTTGAATTGCCCGACTTTCCATCATTGGCACTGGTTGAATTCGACGACTTGCCATCATTGGCACTGGTTGAATTTTCCGACTTTCCATCTTTGGCACTGTTGGAATCGCCCGACTTTTTGTCTTTGGCACTGGTTGAGTTGCCCGGCTTTCCATCTTTGGCACTAGTTGAATTGCCCAACTCTACATCATTGACACTGGTTGAGTTGCCCGACTTTCCTTCTTCGACATTAGTTGACTTGCCCAACTTTCCATCTATGGCATTGGTTGAATTGCCTGATTCTCCATTTTTGGCACTGGTTGAGTTGCTCCACTTTCCATCGTTGGTATTAGTTGAGTCGCCCGACTTTCCATCTATGGCATTGGTTGAATTGCCCGACTTTCCATCTTTGGCACTGGTTGAATTCCCCGAGTCTCCATTGTTGGCATGAGTTGAGTTGCCCGACTTTCCAACTTTGGCACTGGTTGAATTGCCCGACTTTCCATCTTTGGCACTGGTTGAATTGCTCAACTTTGCATCTATGGCACTGGTTGAGTTGCTCGACTTTCCATCGTTGGTATTAGTTGAGTCGCCCGACTTTCCATTTATGGCATTGGTTGAATTGACCGACTTTCCATCTTTGGCACTGGTTGAATTCCCCGAGTCTCCATTGTTGGCATGAGTTGAATTGCCCGACCTCTCATCTTTGGTACTAGTTGAATTGCCCGACTTTCCATCTATGGCATTGGTTGAATTGCCTGACTTTCCATCTTTGGCATTAGTTGAGTTGCCCGACTTTCCATCTTTGGCACTGGTTGAATTGCCCGAGTCTCCATTGTTGGCATGAGTTGAGTTGCCCGACTTTCTATCTTTGGCACTGGTTGAATTGCCCGACTTTCCCTCTTTGGCACTGGTTGAATTGCCTGACTTCTCATCTTTGGCACTGGTTGAATTGCCCAACTTTCCATCTATGGCATTGGTTGAATTGCCTGACTCTCCATTTTTGGCACTGGTTGAATTGCCCAACTTTCCATCTTTGGCATTAGTTGACTTGCCAGACTTTCCATCTTTGGCATTTGTTGACTTGCCTGACTCTTCATCTTTGGCATTAGTTGAGTTGCCCGACTTTTCTTCTTTGGCATTGGTTGAGTTGCCCAACTTTCCATTTTTGGCACTGGTTGAATTGCCCGACTCTCCATTTTTTGCATTGGTTGAATTTCCCGACTTTCCATTTTTGGCATTAGTTGAGTTGCCCGACTTTTTATCCTTGGCACTGGTTGAATTGCCCGACTTTCCATGTTTGGCATTAGTTGACTTGCCCGACTTTTTATCAGTGGCACTGGCTGAATTATCCGACTTTCCATCTTTGGCATTAGTTGACTTGCCCGACTTTCCATCTTTGGCATTCGTTGATTTGCCCGTCTCTTCATCTTTGGCATTAGTTGAGTTGCCCGACTTTCCATCTTTGGCACTGGGTGAATTGCCCGACTTTCCATTTTTGGCATTAGTTGAGCTGCCCGACTTTTTATCTTTGGCACTGTTTGAATTTCCCGACTTTCCATCTTTGGCATTAGTTGACTTGCCCGACTTTTTATCTTTGGCACTGATTGCATTGCCCGACTTTCCACCTTTGGCATTGGTTGAGTTGCCCGACTTTTTATCTTTAGCATTAGTTGAGGTGGCGGACTTTTTATCTTTGGAATTGCTTGAATTGCCAGACTTTCCATCTTTGGCTTTAGGTAAGTTGCCCGACTTTCCATTTTTGGCACTGGTTGAATAGCCCGACTTTCCATCTTTTGCACTCGTTAAATTGGCTGACTTTCCATCCATAACACTGGTTGAATTGTCCGAGTTTTCATCTTTGGCCCTGATTAAATTTCCCGACTTTCCATCCATAACACTGGTTGAATTGTCCGAGTTTTCATCTTTGGCCCTGATTAAATTTCCCGACTTTCCATCCATAACACTGGTTGAATTGTCCAAGTTTTCATCTTTGGCACTGATTAAATTTCCCAACTTTCCATCCATAACACTGTTTGAATTGTCCGAGTTTTCATCTTTGGCCCTGATTAAATTTCCCGACTTTCCATCCATAACACTGGTTGAATTGTCCAAGTTTTCATCTTTGGCACTGATTAAATTTCCCAACTTTCCATCCATAACACTGGTTGAATTGTCCGAGTTTTCGTATCTGCGACTTTTTGGATTACCCGGATTTCCAATAAAGGTTTCCAAATAAGGAGGAATAGTAGTTTGAGGTGGCATTTTTTGTGTCCGTCTCTTTACATCTTTTTCACTGACGGAACTGCCTAACTTTCCTTCCTGGGCACTTTTTGGTTTATCCAACTTTCCAGAAGAGGGTTTCGAATTAGGAGAACTGGCAGGTAGAACCGCGTGTTCTTGTTTCTGTGTGTTCCCGTTCTTGGCACTGGTCGAATTGCCCGACTTTTTAGTTGAGTGATGGTTTAAATTAGAAGTATGTATAACGCCTGAACCGTGTACTGCTTTTTGTTGACCCGTAGAGGGCTGGTCAACATTACCTTCGCGTTTAGCAGGGCTTGACATGACGGCGGCCAATAGGAACAAAAATACTATGACACTAAGCCTCATGTTGACGGCAAAAGCGACCGATAAAGACTAAATTGCCCACTCAATTTTATGTTTAAACTAGCTGACCCGGCGAACTTCGTACCGCCTAACAGTCAATGAATGTAGAGATACACAGATAGATTAGCTTAACTTAATTTATTTTTTAATTAACGTAATAAGGTGAATACAAAAAAAAAAAAATATTAAGTTCAATAGTTCATTAGGATAACATATAAATATAAAGAAAATAAAATATCAATAAAACTACAAAAGCCAAATATTTCAATGGCGTCATGGCGAATGCAAGACGAATCGGAAATTGAATTTGTTGAAACGTGAATGGCATATCGGCTGGTATCATCAGAGATTTCTTGTTCATCTGCTGTGGATTGATTCGCAATATCCCGAAGTCTAATTGCATTACGGCGTTGTTGTGAAAGATTAGATCTTCTGGGTCGCGGCAATGTAAATAACACTGGAAAATTAATCACACAATTCAAAATAACATAATGAAGCAATTATCGATGCCCGCACAATCACAAATGTGATAACCTCACAAACTGAAGTGTCGAAGGTAACTTACCGTTTCAAAATCACGAGCGAAAAACTGGTTTTGCCACCGGCTTAGTAATTTTTCACTTTTTAGTGTTTCTTTTAGAAGTTGGTTGTTTTTTTTTTGTTTTAAATTAATTATTTTTCACTTTTTAGTTGTTTAGGTACCTACCCTACACAAATTCGAATACCATTACCTGCTGTATAAATAACAGTGACAGGAAGTTATTCTAACATCATCCACATAGACTAAGTGGTAAAAATAGGTATTATTGAAGCTACCTCAAAAACTACTCAAGCAAAGATAATACATTTTATGGGACCGTGGTGCATGGGCAGAACATTTCCCAGCAGAGCATAAACAAATGTGAGTTCTATTCGCATGCGGCTGAGTTCTAGAGTTCCTTATACTTAAAAAAAATAGTTCTGTCATATTTGCCTAAAAAAAAGTCGAATGAAAATATGCTCTGCTAACTTCCGTTAGCAGATCATTTTTCCCAAAATTTAAATTTTGAAACTGATTTAGACGCACAATGGTGACTTCTATATTCAATGGTTCCTTATACTTTTCCGAAATAGTTCTGCCGACCTAAATAAATAAAAAATAAAAACAATAATATTGACCTGTTACTCGAAAAAGACAATCATTTTGATAAAACAGCCGTGAATGGCGTAATTTCTGGATTTTCTTAGATTTTTTGGGCCATAATTGGTAGCCAAGATCCAAGATACAGAAAAAAACTAAATGAAAGCAGAAGTCTCACAAAAGTATACGCAGAGCCTTGTGCAAAAATTAGGTTAGAAGAAATTGAGATTTCGTACAGTGCTTGAGTTAGAGGGGATCCAAAAAGAATTTAAATAGGACTCAGGAGCAGAAAGTCCTCGTTTCTTAATGCATCCAAAAATAACTAGAAAACATTAAATGATAACCCAGAACTCTCACTCAAATATCAGCAGAGCATGGGTAAAGATTTGAGTAAGTTGAAATCGATATTTAATATAGTGCCGCAGTCAGAGGGATAAAAACAAATGAGTAGTGATGAGGAGCCGGAACTCTTCATTTCCTGATGCACTAATACTAGAACTATCAGAAAACATGCAAAAATAATCCGAAACTTTCACTCAAGTATCAGCAGAGCATGGTTGAAAAGTTGAAAAGATTAGTAGAAATCGAGATATAATTCTGTGTTTCATTAAGTAGGATCTTTAAAGTTTTCAGAAGAACTGAAGAGCCAGAACTCCTCGTTTTCTGATGCAACTGTAACAGTTATATTTGAAAAAATGCAAAAGTAACCCAGAACTCTCACTCAAGTATCAGCAGAGCATGGGTAAAGGTTTGAGTAGGTGAAAATCATGATTTAATTTAGTGTTTCAGTAAGAAGGAACAAAAAAAATGTAAGTAGCACTGAGGTGAGAAAACTCTTCATTTCCTGATGCACCTATAATAGAACTATCAGAAAACATGCAACAGTAACCCAAAACTTTCACTCAAGTATCAGCAGAGCATGGTTGAAAAGTTAGATTAGTAGAAATCGAGATATAATACAGTGTTTCAGTAAGTAGGATCTTTAAAGTTTTCAGAAGAACTGAAGAGCCAGAACTCCTCGTTTTCTGATGCAACTGTAACAGTTCTATTTGAGAACATGCAAAAGTAACCAAGAACTCTCACTCAAGTATCAGCAGATCATGGGTAAAGGTTTGAGTAGGTGAAAATCATGATTTAATTAAGTGTTTCAGTAAGAAGGAACAAAAAATATTTGTAGGTATGTATATCAGCAGTCTCCTCAGTGCTCTGAGGAGACTGCTGATACTTGAGTGAAAGTTAAGGGTTACTTTTGCATGTTTTCTGATAGTACTATATAGGTGCATTAGGAAATGAAGAGTTCTGTCACCTCAGTGCTACCTACATTTTTTTTGTTCCTTCTTACTGAAACACTACATTAAATCTTGATTTTCACCTACTCAAACCTTTACTCATGCTCTGCTGATACTTGAGTGAGAGTCCTGGGTTACTTTTGCAGATTTTCGGATAGTTCTGTTTTAGTTTCATCAGGAAACGAAGAGTTCCGGCTTCTCTGTACTACTCATATATTCTTTTTTGATCCTTCTTTCTGAAGCTCTGTATTAAATATCGGTTTTTACTTACTCAAATATTTACTCATGCTCTGCTGATACTTGAGTGAGAGTTCTGGGTTATTTTTGCATGTTTCCTAATAGAACTGTTAAAGTTGCATCAAAATACGAAGAGTTCTGACTCTCCAGTTCTTCTGAAAATTTTTAAGATCCTTCTTACTGAAACACTGTATTATATCTCGATTTCTACTAATCTAACTTTCAACCATGCTCTGCTGATAATTGAGTGAGAGTCGTGAGTTACTTTTGCATGTTTTCCGATAGTTCTGTTATAGTTGCATCAGAAAATGAAGAGTTCTGTCACCTCAGTGCTACCTACAATTTTGTTTGTTCCTTCTTACTGAAACACTACATTAAATCTTGATTTTCACCTACTCAAACCTTTACCCATGCTCTGCTGATACTTGAGTGAGAGTTCTGGGTTACTTTTGCATGTTTTCAAATATAACTGTTACAGTTGCTTCAGAAAACGAGGAGTTCTGGCACCTCAGCTCTTCTAAATTTTTTTAAGATCCTACTTACTGAAACACTGTATTATCAACCATGCTCTGCTGATACTTGAGTGAAAGTTTTGGTTTACTTATGCATGTTTTCTGATAGTTCTATTATAGGTGCATCAGGAAATGAAGAGTTTTGTCTGTTAAATGCTACCTACATTTTTTTTTGTTCCTTCTTACTGAAACACTAAATTAAATCTTGATTTTCACCTACTCAAACCTTTACCCATGCTCTGCTGATACTTGAGTGAGAGTTCCGGGTAATTTTTGTATGTTTCCTAATAGAACTGGTAAAGTTTCATCAGAATACGAGGAGTTCTGACTCTACAGTTCTTCTGAAAAATTTTGAGATCCAACTTACTTAGACACAGAATTATATCTCGATTTCTACTAATCTAACTTTTCAAACATGCTCTGCTGATACTTGAGTGAGAGTAGTGGGTTGCTTTTGCATGTTTTCCGATAGTTCTATTATAGGAGCATTAGGAAATGAAGAGTTCTGTCTCCTCAATGGTACCTAAAATTATTTTTGTTCCTTCTTACTGAAACACTAAATTAAATCTTGATTTTCACCTACTCAAACCGTTACCCATGCTCTGCTGATACTTGAGTGAGAGTTCTGGGTTACTTTTGCATGTTTTAAAGTAGAACTGTTACAGTTGCATCAGAAAACGAGGAGTTCTGACTCCCCAGTTCTTCTGAAAATTTTTAAGATCCAACTTACGAAAACACTGAATTATATCTCGATTTCTACTAATCTAACTTTTCAAACATGTTCTGCTGATACTTGAGTGAGAGTCGTGGGTTAATTTTGAAGGTTTTTGGATAGTTCTGTTATAGCTTCATCAGGAAACAAAGAGTTCTGGGTTCTCTGTACTACTCATATATTCTCTTTTGATCCTTCTTTCTGAAGCTCTGTATTAAATATCGATTTTTACTTACTCAAATCTTTACCCATGCTCTGCTGATATTTGCGTGAGAGTTCTGGGTTATCATTTAATGTTTTCTAGTTCTTTTATAGATGCATTAAGAAACGAGGACTTTCTGCTCCTCAGTGCTATTTAAATTCTTTTTGGATCCCTCTAGCTCAAACACTATACGAAATCTCAATTTCTTCTAACCTAGTTTTTGCACAAGGCTCTGCGTATACTTTTGTGAGACTTCTGCTTTCATTTAGTTTTTTTTCTGTAACTTGGATCTTGGCTACCAATTATGGCCCAAAGAATCAAAGAAAATCCAGAAAATACGTCATTCACGGCTGTTTTATCAAAATGATTGTCTTTTTCGAGTAACAGGTCAATATTATTGTTTTTATTTTTTATTTATTTAGGTCGACAGAACTATTTCGGAAAAGTATAAGGAACTATAGGTGTCACCATTGTGCGCCTAAATCAGTTTCAAAATTTAAATTTTGGGAAAAATGATCTGCTAACGGAAGTTAGCAGAACATATTTTCATTCGACTTTTTTCAGGCAAATATGACAGAACTATTTTTTTTTAAGTTTATGGAACTCTAGAACTCAGCCGCATGCGAATAGAACTCACATTTTTTTATGCTCTGCTGTGAAATGATCTACCAAGTTCACCCACATCCGTGGCGCAAGTTTTATTTTTTGCTTTGCATTTGGAAGAGGAAGCTCTTCCAAATGCAAAGCAAAAAAAAAACTAAAATTGGAAAAAAAATATTAATTCACCGTAATCTCACATGTACTAACTGTCACTTTGTGTAAAATAAAAATAAATGTATAATAATAATAAATAAAAAAATCTTACAATACAATAAATACAATAATTATGGTCATTTTATTACACAAAGTGTCAGCTAGCACATCTCAGATTACTCTATTGAATTAATAATTCTAAGACTTTACAGACGAACATAGAACCTCCTCCTTTTTGAAGTCAGTTAAAAACAGAATTCCACACCAGAAAGATTGATCGAAATGAAATGAGCAGCGAATTCAAATTTAATTACTAACAAATCCGCCTGGAAATTCAGACTGTCCAAAATTACCGATTGGATTGATTGTCGATGCGCGCACAATTACAAACGACACAACCGTTCACAAAGTTCTTCAAACTGAACTACTCACCTCTTTCAAACCACTTTTCGCTGATGAATTTCAGAAAAAATCGATTGTATAGAATTAATTGAATCGGATCCAAATGGAATAACGATCGAAAACTAAATGAAAATTTGTGAAATTTCCAAAAAAAATGCTGAGAAATCGCGGCCCAACGAAAGGGCCGCGCAACTGAAACTGCTGTCAACGCCATGTACTAGCATTACCTGAACCAGCAAACAATGTCATGATCATTTTTGTCCGTGTTTTGTTTCTGTCATGTATCAGAGATAGTGTTGTATAAGGATTTTTTTTTGTAATTTATTTACTTTACCAACGCGTGAGGACACTTCTCGAGGCCAAGAAAAACAAAAAAAAAACATCGAAATCAGTCAATCCGATCTCGAGCTATCATCGAAAAAGCAGCTCCATACTAAATGTATGAGAAAATGAATTTCTTCTTATTTTTTTTACGTGATATTTCCAGAAGTTTTATTGGATTTTTCTGATAGTAGGGGCGGAGACGAATCGAACAAATCAGAGATCATCAAAATCCGTTCAGCCGTTCTTGAGTTATAAATGGTGTAACTAACCCGACTTTGTTGTATTTATATATTATATAGATAGCACCGTACTTTCACTACTTGGTCACAAACCTTAACCATAATCTATTGTGTATCGTGTGATACACATTCAATATTTAGGTACTCATTCTGTGTACCAGTTCTGTTTACGTTTTTATCTCTGCTTGAGAATAGTTTTCGGTCTTTTTCTTTTCTTTTTTTTTTCTTTGTTGGTATAGTGGTGTGCTAGCTGACATATGGCTAGTAATTTAATGTTTTGTGTTTCACGTGGTGTAAATTGTTTTGCATACTATTGTATAGAATCCATTATTTTCTCTAACTGAACAGACAGCTGTGCTGCTGGGGAGTTTGTTGGCCACTTCTTCTCCCAGCTAAAGCACTAGGAAGTGGCGAAGGTTGGGCGTTTTGGGGTCCCCCAAAACGCCCAACCTTCGCCTTTATGTAACCAACCTTTATGTAATTTTGACGTTCGAAAAGTGCTGATCCTCAGCCTAGTTTGAATAAATGACTTTTGATTTTGATTTTTTTGATTTTGTCAATGACGCACATATCCGGTCCGTAGTAAGCGAACACGTTAGTTAAGTACCTACACAAATAAAATAAAATAAAAAAATAAGTGAATAAATCACTTTTTAAATTGTCGATTTCAGTGCAGCGACATCATCTTTTTTTAAATATTAGCGAAAACATTGTTCACGACTTCACGAGTAAAAGTGAAAACAATGGGTAATATCGTTTTTACACTGTATCAAATCGTATCTATACAAGGTGTTGTTTTGGACCTGCAAAACATTTTAGGAGGTAATTATGTTAGTGATTCTCGACCCGAATCAACAAAAAAAAAAATAAAAAAAAAATTAATAAAAAGAAAAGGTAAAATTTAAAAATCTAAAATAAAAAGTATTATTGATTATTGACTTGGTATCGTATTGTTATACGATTATTTACGAGTTTCATAACGGCCTCCTGAAATGTTTTGCAGGTTCAAAACAACAGCTTGTATATTGGTTTGGAATATCGTATATCGCACATTTAAATACCTATATATTAGCTGAATATGTGAGGAACTCTGAAATTAAGGTTCTGTGATTTTTAGGTTTCGGTTTTGCTCGATTGCTGTACATCATTCTATTTATAACTGTATACCCGAAATCAGTGAATGTATTGTTTGGTAGTGTTGATAATATGACATTTTGAATTGAAACTAGTCTAATCGTTTCGGTTTTTCACATATATTTTTATCAATTCAATCAGTTCCCTCTCCCGATACTGCCAGACGTAAACAGAAACTAGTTTGTCATACTTCTTCATATCACACAGTATTTGCGAGAAGACAGTATTATGTTACAAGCAGTATACTTTATAACAAAATTAACAAAAAACTTAATATATTACCTACATCTAAGCAAACATGATGCTAAGATCTTAGTGAAGAGATGGTTATTACAATTAGACTACCTAAATACCGAATATCTTTTGTCTTCACAAACATACTAAATAAACACACACTCACACAAACACATACACACACACACGCGCACTTTATTTTATTTATTATTTTATTAATAATTAAAACAGTAGCACAACGTTTTTTAGGTTATGAAATAACGAAATTGTCAACTGAGTGCTATCTTCTGAGATACAGGCCTTGCCTAGTTCGGAAGATAGAGTCTATACCCTTTTTTTTTTTTTTGTTGCCGGGGTGGAAAATCCTCATGGATGTCCTCCGCCCTGGGGTAGGCGGAGGGGTCTGTCAGACTCTTACTGACTAAAAACCACCCCGGTGTTCCCGTCCCACACTTGCACCGGGGATCATGGGATCTAATGCGACTTCCACGATCCCCAGCTAGTGCCGGCCCGCCTCTGCGGGCCACCTCAAGTCTGGGGGGGGTGAGGTGTTTAAACCCCCCCCACAACGTTTGAAAGGGGCGCGCGTGGAACACTACGCGCCGCCACCTCGGGTCCAGTGTGATGGGGGGCGGCGGACGTCCCCAAGTCCGCCGTCCCTGGACCCATTTAGGGGGGCCGGAAGAGGGCGTTGTCTGCCCTCTGCCGACGCCCGGTGCGCCTGCTGCGGGCCGGGTGAGCGGATGAGATCTCCCGCTCCCGTTCCGCAGCCTCCTTCTGCGACACGACTGTTTCGCAGAAGGATACCACCGCGTCCCAGGACTCCTCGCTGCCGACCATCGCCTCGACCACGGCCGGCAGCGACAGGTCACTGCCCACTCCTGAGATGAGGGCATGGCGTGGCTCCTCCCAAGCGGCACACTCTGCCAGCGTATGCCGCGCCGTATCCTCCCGACAGTCGATGCAGTGGTGACACCGGGCGTCCGGCTCCCTGTTTATGCGACACAGGTACTTCCCGAAGCAACCATGCCCCGAGAGCACCTGCGTCACCCGAAACGACAGGGAGCCGTGCCTCCTCCCGAGCCAGGGCTCGAGCACTGGCCGGACCGCCTCGATGGTGGCGAGGCCGGCGGTAGGGCGTGTAAGCCTGTCCCGCCATTCCGCCACCAGGGCTGCGCGGAGCTGTGACCGACGCAGCTCCATATGTCGCTGCATAAGCCACTCGCCCCGCGCCCTCGCTTCCTCGCGCCACTGGTACAGCGACGCGAGTACTTTCGCCTCGAGGTCCCAGGGCGGGGATCCGGCCAGTACGCAAGCCGCCTCGAAGGAGATCGTGCGATATCCCCTGATGACTCTGACGGCCATCGCTCTCTGCGGCTTCCGCAGGACTGCGATGCTTCCGGCCGTCAGGTCAGCCGCCCAGATCGGGGCCCCGTAAAGGGCCATCGATCGCACGATCCCCACGTAGAGCCGCCTACAGGCGGCGCTCGGGCCCCCCAGATTGGGAAGCAGCGTTGACAACGCCCCAGCCGCGCCCAACAACTTGGGCGCCAGCCGCCGGAAATGGGGCCCAAAATCCCACCGGCTGTCGAGCACCAATCCTAGGTACTTCATGGTGGACTCGACAGCGATTTGAGCCCCCCCGACCACGATGTGTGATCCCGGCGGCGGCGCCCGCCGGGGGCCATGAAAGATCAAGGCCTCCGACTTGTTGAGGGCAACTTCCAGCCCTAGGCGACGTATGCGACTCACCACCTGTGAGACCGCAGCCGTCGCTAGCAACGCTGCCTCCCGGTACGAGGCCAGTGTGTCGTCCGCATAACACGTCAGGTCCACGCCCGGCTGGAGCTCGCCCCGCAGCACCCAGTCGTACCCGATGTTCCACAGGAGCGGTCCTACGACCGAGCCCTGTGGAACACCGCACGACATGCGGCGCTGGTTTCCGCCATCACGTCCCGTGTAGGTGACACACCTCTCCGCCAAATAAGCCCCGACGATGCGGCGGAGGTAGGAAGGCACCCGATGGTAACGCAGTGCCTCCCGAATACAGCTCCAGGGCAGGGTGTTGAAGGCGTTGGAGATGTCCAAGGACACCGCCAACATCACCCCGCCCCGGGACACCGCTTCCTCCGCCAGGACTCTCACCCGTGAAATCGCGTGGATGGTGGAGCGCCCGTGCCGAAAGCCGAACTGGCTCTCGGCCAGGTCAGGCCCCTCTCCGCACAAGTGGCCGACGAGGCGGGCAGCGATTATCCGCTCAAACATCTTACCCACCTCGTCTAGCAACACTATGGGCCTGTACCCGGACGGTGAGTCCGCAGGGCGCCCCGCCTTCCTGAGCAGGACCAGACGACCAGATTTCCACAAAGTAGGAAACTGGCCCTGCTCAAGGCACGCTGTGTAGAGTCCTCTCAAGTGGGGCTCTAGCTCCTTCAGAGCGAGGGCAAGCGCTTGGCCGTGGATCCCGTCGGGCCCCGGAGCCACGTTCTTGGCTCGGAGCCGCGTCACGGCTGCCCCCATCTCTGTTTGTGTCACCTCTGGGACGCTGATGGCGTTCTCTTCTTCTGCAGACTCTGCGGCTGTGGGCAAAGCCATCGGTGGCGGAGTATGCTCCGCTCTTGCCGGGAAGAGGGTTGCGACGACCTCCTCCAGCAGCTCAGGTTGGAGACTCTCCGTGAGTGGAGGCGCCGCGGCTCGAAGTTTCCCTCGAACCACACGATAAGGGCGCCCCCACGGATCTCCGTCTAGAGTCTCCAACATCTCCTCCCTGGCTCGCGTCCTCGCTTCGCCGATGGCCAGCCACAAGGCCTGCTTCGCCGCGCGGTACACCTCATACAGCGCGGCTTCTTCGTCAGGGACCCGACGACGTCTCCTCCGGTATCGGGTGTACCGGCGTCTAACCGCTACGCACTCGACACGTAATTGTGCGATCCCGGTAGACCACCAGTACACCTGGCGCTTTGCTGGATGTGAGTGGACGCGGGGCATGGACGCGTCGCAGATTTGTGTCATCGCCCCGCGGAACCACAGCGCCTCCTCTTCGACGTCGATGGGTCCGTTTGTTGCCGACTCCCGGATCCAGGCCTGAACAATAGCGGCCTCCTCGAGAACCTCCCTGTCGATGCGCTTACGCGTCCAGCGCGGACCGTCCCTTCGCGGGGCCGATGAACTACGACCGCCGGTGGTCTGGGTGGAGACGTCGAATCGGATGTATCGGTGATCCGACAACGTCTCCACCTCCACGGCGACACGCCAGTCACGGACACGGCTCGCGACAGCAGGGCTAGCGAACGAGACGTCCACTACAGATCCGCCCCGCTGCCGCACGCACGTGTGGACCGAGCCCCGATTCAGGACGACCAGGCCAGTCGTGACCGCCCACTCCTCTAGCGCCTCACCCCTAGCATCGGTCACCGGAGATCCCCACGCCGCAGACTTGGCGTTGAGATCCCCGAGCAACAGCACCGGGTAAGGGTGGAGTCGGCCCACGACGGCCCCCAACTCGACAAGGAAGTTCTCGAAGTCGGCGAGACTCTTGTTGGGCGAGAAATACGCCCCAACCGTGCCAATGCCGTCCGCGAGGGCGGCCACCCAGCCGTGTCCTCGGGACGGGTTGACGAGAGCCCCGCCAATGATGGCCACCAAACCGTCCAGGTCTCCCACCCAGTTATCCCTGGGGGGGACAAAGTACGGCTCGGCGACCACAGCCACGTCGATCGACCACTCTGCCATGCTCTGGAGCAAGAGATCCTGAGCTCTGGCAGCGTGGTTGATATTGCTCTGGAGGAAATGGTACAGCGCCATTAGACGCAGTTCATCCCCTCCGCACCATTCACAGGCCGGAAGTCGGCCGTAGGGCAGCCAGGCTGAGGGGGGGGTAAAGAGCCCCCGGCAGCCATGGCTCCCCTCTTCTTTTTTTGTGCTGGCGCATGACAGGCCTTGCCGCCAGCCCTGTGCCCCGCGGGCCTCCCTGCAGCTGTACAGAGGCTGCAGTTTGGTGCCGCGGAGCACTGGGCCGCCTTGTGGCCGGGCTGACCGCAGCGATAGCACTGCTCGCTGCGGTCTATTTCAGCGGTGCACCGTGCCCGGACATGCCCCATGTCCAGGCACCGGTAACACCGCAATGCCCTGGGTTGCAGCAGCTTGACTCTTGCTGCAACCCATCCCACCAACAGACGCCCACCGTTGGCGACCTTGTTTGCTGCCGCCACCGGGCACCGCACCCAAATCGTGCCAGGCCCGGAGGCGTCGGCGCGGATCTCACCCGTCCGCACGTCTTCCGGTGGACATCCACCGGCCTTGGCAACGGCCGCCACGACGTCAGCTGGGGTCGCCGAGTCATCCAGTCCGTCGACACGCAGCTCAGCAGTCTTCATAGGCCTGGACACCCGGACGTCCTCCGGGTTGAGGACCCCTCTCAGTTTGGCGGCCAATGTGTCCGCCTTCTCAGCGCTGGAGGCACCCGACACCTCGAACAGCCGCGCTCCCGTAATGGCTTGCTTATAAATAAAGCCAGCTGGTGTGCCAAGGTCGGGGAACGCGATCTTGCTCCTCACATCAACCATTACCGCCTGATAGGAGAGGCCCCTCGCGATGGCTGCGGGCTGCAGTGTTACCACCACAGCCGCGGAGCGTGGGGCTCTCGTCCTAGGCGGCTTTTGGGTCCTCCTCGGTGCTGGTGCCGGTGCTTTAGCGGGTGCTGGCGGCGGCGCCGTCTTCTTCTTTTTTTTCGTCTTCTTGACGACCGTCGTCCAGGCCTCTGTGGTGGTTCCGGGCGCGGTTGCCGGGGGAGCAGCCATTCGGGAAGTGGGCACGGACTTTGCCTCCGCGGGCTTCTGGGTCCCCTTCGCGGGCTTTTTGGCCCCCTTCCCGGGCTGGTTCGGCTCAGCCACCGCCGCCGCTCTCGCCTCCGCCTCCTTCCTCCGCTTATCTGCCGCAAGCGGCGGTCGGATGATTTCAGCCGGGGGGAGTCGCGACTCTATGGCCTCCAAGCGGGCATCCAGTCGCGCATCCACCATGCCCCCACACTGCACCATGCAAATTCTGGCCACCCTCTCCATGTCGTGGTCCGACCAGGCAGGTGGTGGAACAGGTGCAGGGGCCGACGAAGGCGCGGCAGGAGTGGGGCCGGTGGCTGCGGGAGGTGCTTGCCGCTGCCAGTCTTTCCTCTGAGCAGCAAACTCCCGTTTGAGGTCCTCCAGCTCGGACCGGAGACGGCTATTCTCCTCCCACAACTTTGCCGTCTCCTCCGTGCTCGTGCGACTGAGGAGGACCTCAACTGCCTCCCTGATGTCATCAGCCGCCTCCTTCAGAGCACGGGTGAATGTGCCCTTCAGGTTGCCCGATTTGGTGGCAACCTTCAGGACGACATCCACGCCGTCCAGAGCTTGGCGACTGAGAGCCACCGCCGATGGGCTCTCCCCAGCAGTCATCCGGGCTGAGCGCCGCTCTCGCGCCTGACGGGCCAACTCGCTGATTTCATCAGCCGCCACCGCCTTGCGCTGCGCCCGCTTAGCGGCATTCGCCTCCGCCTTGTTAGACCCCAGCAAGATGCCCTCGCTAGGGTCCACGGTCGTGGGCCCGGGGTCACTCCCCACGCCCTCGGCCTCCACCGGGGCCGGCGTATCGGGTCGGGAAACCGACCTGAACCGACCCCGCACGCCGCGCTCCGGTAAGTGAGCGGGGGCTCCACTCGCCACTGCACGACCTCGCCCACTAGTGAGTGTTGGGACTTTAGCAACCGGCAGGCTCTCCTCACTAGAAGAGCCTGACCCCGCGCGCTTCTTCTTTCGCGTGGTTTTTTGCCAAAATCGGCCACCCACCTCTTCTTTAGTTTGCGAGCGCTTTGAGCTCACGCTCGCCACGCTCACCAAACTCATCTCGGATGCGGTGTCAGAATCTGACACCAACAGTCGGTCCTTTTCAGGACATGAGCCTCCTCGGCTGTTGTTGCCATCAACGACGGCAAGCGGCTTTGTTGCGTCGCACAGTCGCTCCAGGCTAACCCGGAGCTCCTTTTCTTGCGACGCAAGAGGTTGTTGACGAAGACCGGTGGTCTGCCGGCCTACGAGGCTATGGGTGCCCCCCCCAGATACGGTGGGGCTGCCTTCCGTGGAAGGGCGGGATTGTGCCTCCTTATGGAGGTTGCCCGCCTGGGGAATATTTCCATTAGCCTGCATTTTTCCATTGTTTTCCTTTTAAGGGTGAGGTCCCTGTTCGCGCTAGCGACCGGATAACCCTCCGGCCATTCATCCCCTCGGCACGCTAGACCTTGGGATTGGGACTCCCCAGTGTACGCCAACTCAACTCCCCTCTGTAAGCAGAGGGGGAGTAGGCGTACGACCAACTCTAGCCCTGTTCCCTTCACCGACCATCGTGGATGATCGGTGATTGGAACCGTGACCCTTCCCCGTTTGTTGAGAATTCGCCGCCAGCACCAAGTGTCCACCAAAACCTGGTGGGCAGTTGGAGCCGACGTTGCCCAGGGTGCGCCACGAGGAGGCTTCTCAACATGCACCCCAGAGTCTATACCCTAAGCTAACCTTTCTTTACCATCACAAATACTGCTGAATTACTATTGTATAAAACAATAGTATACTTACCTAGTATCTAGAGTTAAGTACTTTTAATGTTAAATCCTTGTTGCTATGCAGGTGAGAAATAAACTATTTTTTTTTTATTTTATTATTTTTATTTAAAGGTTAAAAAAAGTTAAAGGCTTTATAGCATACTTAAAAAATAAAATTCCAGATGTCCTTGCGTTATTCATTGACAACATTTGGTTGCTAGAAATTTAAGTGAACAACTATTTCAATCACTGCAATATGTCATCAAAACAGTCAATAAAATCCGTAACCGTCCTTTGAATGATAGATTATTTCATCAGCTTTGTGTTACTAATGACGAAGATTTCAACCGTTTGTTGTTTCATACTGAAGTTCATTGGCTATCAAGAGACGATTGTCTGATTCGATTTTACAACCTTTTTGACTCTGTGATAGGGTTCTTGGAAACTAAAGATACAGAATTGCGCAACAAGCTCAATATATCAAAGAATGATATAGCTTACATGACTGACCTGTATAAATTGTTCAACGACATGAATTGTAAGGCGATAAACTAAATTTAATTAAAACTAAAATGTCGTTGCTGCTTTCGCAGCCAAACTGCTTCTACACAAAAAGAATATGGGCAGACGTGAGTTACAGCAATTTTAACGACGACTAGCTTGCCTACTGCCAACATTTGGAAAACCTCCACATTGACTTCACCCAACGATACCAGGACATTTTGAACTGCCAACTTGCCAGACTGGGTGTTGTATCCGTTTTCAAATGTCAACACAGCAATATCACCTCAGCTGGAAGAAGAACTTATAGAATGGACAACGAACGAGGAAATAAAAGTCAAGTTCAAAAATGGCTACCAAAAATTTTGGCTACAAAAACCGATCCCGCAATTGTACCCTGGATTGTGGTCAATCGTTCAACGATTCTTGATAGCATTCCCATCGTCATATTTGTGTGAACGTGGATTTAATGCTGTGGCAACGCTGCTTACTAAAAAGAGAAATCGTTTGCATGTTAAGGCTCTTACAGACTGAGGCGATATCGCGGGCGCGACAGGCATATTGCTGCCTGTCGCACCCGCGATATCGCCTCAGTATGCGGCTGTTCTTGAATAAATTGGAACCTGATATCAACAAACTTATTAAACAGCATCAGATTCATCCTTCACATTAGTTTTTATATTAGAATCGATTATGTTTGTTTTGTTTTGAATAAAATATACTCTGTCTGAATACTATAAAGTTGCGTTTCAATAATCATTCTCATTGGCAGGTGTAGACCGTAAAAGTTAACTTGAGACCTGAGCGCCGTTGTGTATCTAGGAGGACTCTACCTACCTACCAACTGCGCTCAGGTCTCAAGTTAACTCTTACGGGTTATAGTAAAAGTCTCGTTTAGAATGAATGATTAATCTCCGCTAATATAGCTCACAATAATTAATTTAATTTGAAGTTATAGTGGTTTTTAAGTAGGTGAAAAAATGGGGGCGCTATAAAATAATGTATTCTCAAAGTGGGCAGTAGACAAAATAAGTTTGGGAACCCCTGTTCTAGGCAAATGACGTCCTTAAGGAAACTACCCACAGTTGTACACCACATTAAAAAGAAAAAAAAAACGGCAAAATGAAGAGTTCCGTAGTTGGGAAGTTAGTATGAATTTATACCAAAAACAAACTTAACATTGTAGTTGAAGAACATGTTCTCCCAAACATCGATATATGCCACGGTCAATAATCCAACTGCAAATTTAAGTTGATCGACTATTAATCGTTAACTTGTACGAGTAAAGCCCACGTAGCTGTGATAGTTTTCCTTTTAAATTCATTATGTGTACTACTGCCATTATTTTTTTCACATCTCCATAAACAACCAGTTAGCTAGCACTTATTTTTTTTTTTTGGTATGGAAATTATCAAATTACTTCTCCCGCTCTGGGCGGAGCGGGAAGGTGTGAGCTGGCACTTGATTCTAAGAAAAATTAACACTTTAATGCTTAATATTACGCAAACGGATCCTTGAATCGAACAGTGGTGTTCACAGACCCACAATATTTTTGAACTGCCTATCCAACGATACCCCGCACCATGGGATGACGAGAAAAAAATTTTTTTCATTATTTTGTTTTAGCACTTCATCGGCGTGATTCGTATGTATACATGTGACAAATTACAGCTTTCTAGTAATAAGCGTCTCTGAGCTACAGCGGGGACAGACAGACAGACAGACGGACATGGCGAAACTATAAGGGTTCCTTGTTTACTTACTATGGAACCCTAAAAACGAATTGGCCTTAAAAATGAATGATCTAAAGGAAAAAGTTTCTTCTCCACAAAGCCCCAATGTTCCCGCGTTGTATTATTCAGTTCTCGCAACAGTCAAAGATACTGTATAAGATTTAACTGGATATTTTCCAAATTTCAAAAACGTGAAGTCTTCGTTATATCAACACAGAAACGCAACGGCAAATATAGAGATAATGAATCAAATCAAATCAAAAGCCATGCATTCAAACTCATAACTTTTCAAACGTCAAAATTACATACTCGTAAGACAGTCCCCCAAAAACGCCCGCCCTTCACCACTTCCTAGTGCTTTAGCTGGGAAGAAGTGGCGCAAAAAACTCCCCAGCAGCACACCTGTCTGTTTAGTTAGATAAACTTAATTCTATACAAATTAAAAAACTTAATTCCTATATTTTTCATAAGTTTTAAATGTTATTTTCGAGACCAAAACTTGCTCATTATAACAGTGTTTAGTGTTTAGTTTGATAACTCTTTATAAAATAATATGGTCTTATCTCTATTCAATTCTTAGAACGTAACATAGAGTAGTGTCAATGTTAGAGAGTTCACAATTTTAACACTTTCAGCTGAGCATCTGGGTATTCAAATGTTTGTTGCGCGGCGCACTATTTTCTCATACAAAATAAATGACGATTAGTGACGTTCTGTTTTTCATACAAGGAAAGATAATATGAAATGTGACACAACCGTTACTACACGTCGACGTTTATCCATGTTGTGTCATATGCAATCCACGTATCGTACTTAAATAAAGAGCAGCGTCTTATCACGTTGACGTCCTTAACCGATGTGTCATATACCGCCCATATAAATTAATAAATTGGGGAACAACATCTTAACAAGTCGACGTTCTAAAACGTTGTGTCGTATCGTACTATAAGGCGTTTATACAGGGTGACATTGAAAACATGCGACAAATCGAAATGGGAGATTGTACTCATCATTATGAACAACTTTTATTAAGGGACCAAAGCTACAATCCCAAAAAAAAAACTGCTGTCCCCTACATTTATGTTCGCAATACCTCATCAAAATGTAGGAAAAGCAGATTTTTTTTTTGGGATTACAGCTTTGGTCCCTTAGTAAAAGTTGTTAATAATGATGTATACAATGTCCCATTTCAGTTTGACGCAAGTTTTCTATTTCAACCTGTATAAATTGAGGGGCAACGTTTAACCAAGTCAACGTATATAAATGTTATGCCGTATACTATGAGATTTATTTTTATAAATTAAGAAGTTGTTAATTAATTTATTAAATGAATTAACAACTTCTTACTACGTCGAAGTTAATAAACGTTTTTTCTTATACTTTTAGCTATTTTAATTAATATAAATTAAGGAAGAACATCTGATCACGTCCACGTTCATAAAAGTTGTGCTAGATACTATTATTTCTGGAGTATGTAACATAGAAAGCAAAGTCTGATAACGTTGACTGATGTTTGAATTTAGTTTGAGAAAAGGCAATAAGACAGTTTTGTTACTCGCTAGATATTTATTCAAATAACAATTAGTATTTTGAAATAAAACCTTCTGACTTCTGACTATAATCATACACTAGATATTGTACTTATAAACTCACTAACGATTGCTGGTCCTGCGGTTTCATTCGTTTTTGGCCACGTCTATTAGTAATTTCTACGAGCTTGGGATGATTTAACGTAGTTACTCGTACCATAAGCACAGACCTTTTGTCTTGCCATTTGGTTACATATACTTTATTTTTACGTACCCAAAAATGCTAATTTTTATTTAATTTCTTTATTATTAAGTCTTTTGGGTTGTCTTTTCTGTTAGTCCGTAGAGTCCCTGTAGAATGAGTTGCTAATTCTAATAATTTTTGAGATAACGTAACTGAGTTGTAATAGTTGTCCATGAACAAGTAATGCCCTTTTAATAAATATGGTATCATTAGTCTCATTAGATAGATAGATAGATAGAACACGCTTTATTATGTACACCATAAAAATTACAGCTATAAATGTAGAAAGTTTACATAGGGTGACACAATGGGTGGTCTTATCGCTAAAGCGATCTTTTAAACACAACCTTTGGATGAATTAGGAGGGAAAGGAGAGACAATACTGCAGGTAGTCTGTGGTGTACCATTCACATATATAAAATAAATATATACATACATAAAACATATTAAAATTATCTATATAATATATTCAATAATAAATAATCATAAAACTAGCGCTTAGAACCAAAACAAACCTTCCTAACTACGCGCAGACAAGGTATATTGAAAAATCGGATGAAAGTTTAAGGGATCACTGTATGTAAAAAGTTTACTTTTTTTAGGGATGCTTCCTTGCCCTATTAGAAGACATAATCCTAAATCCTATTCTCGAGCACGACCGTGAGATGGGCCTGGAATTGGGTTGTCCTCTATCGTAGCAGGTGGTCGTAAGACAGGAGAAACTGAATTACCCCCTAGCGCTATAAGTGGCGCCGGATCTGGAGTTACAGGATGGCCCACTACATCTAAAGGCAACGGTGGCTCAGAAATTGTTGGGTTGTGGGGGTTGCTCTATGTGTCTAGAAGCGCTGGTGGCTCAGGAGTTCCGGGTTGTCTTCTACGTCTAGAGGCGGTAGTGGGTTAGGCATTTCGAGGTTGCCCTCTATGTCTAAAAGTGCCGGAGGGTCGAGCATTCCGAAATTACCCTCATCTAGTTGTGGTGGCGGGTCTCGATTTTCAAGTTCGTTCTCTTGGCTCAGGTTAGGTTATTGTTTCCGTATCGTGATCAACAGTATTGGAATGCTCTGACATAGTTCTAGGCCGTTTTGTTTTTCTAGTGTCAAAAATACTTCCGGAACTAGACTGATCGGAATCTAAACGCTTATTCTTGGCACTTGCTCGTGGTCTTGCGTGAAATAGTAATTCATTACTTACTGAAATATCGCTCCCATATGACTGAAATCATGATTATACATTTTTTTTACAAATATAGACACAAACAATAAGCATAACTGACTTTACGATAAATATCTACACAAAATACTATGTAAAAACAACTACTCAAATACTTACGATAATTCGAAGGCGTACGAAAAACCACGACCGCGGCACTGCTATTTGATACACTCTTCCCGCTCACGGCGCACAGGACGACTGAAGTATGGGAGCGGGTGCACCGAAGGACGTATTACGTTGCGAATGTATGCGTAATTAGAATGTGTCTTTTTTTTTTTTTTGAGGGTGGGAAATCATCAAGTAACTTCTCCCGCTCTGGGCGGAGCGGGAGGGTGTGTCAGACTCTTACTGACTAAAACCCACCCGTATTCCTTCCTGTTGCCTGTGTTGCCAGGGAACTCGGTGACCCATAAGTACTTTCCCGCGACCCCGGAGAATGTATGTCTGTGAGTAGCCTTATAAAGTGTACAAAAAAACTAACGTGGAGTGGCGCTAGCAGTCCGAAAATTTAAAGTGATACGGCGCGATGACGTAGCTTGAAGGAATTGGTATAAGCCGCAGCCGTTTATACACGTTCAAGTACGACATTATCAGTGATATGGACGGACATCAATCATGGCCGCCATTATCTCTATGACATAGTGAGAGTGCGCCTACGGGAAATGCCGCGCCACGTGCTGTGCATGTATACGTTACGGTAGGCAGGTAGTGATGGAAGAAAAAGAAGCATGGTTTTATTTTTAATTTGTCTGTTCATCTGTCACAAGGCATTATCTTTCGACTACTAGTCAGAAGGTGAATTTAATAGTGGCTGAGAATATGAATTTACTCACTAACAGCTAGCCTAATGACTGGCAGTAAAAAAGTCCTATAAAGCCAGACAAAAAATAGAATCTGTTTAAAAAACGTAGGTAAGTAGGTACCTAAGGAAAAAGATAAGGAAAATCCTACCAGATGATTTATTATTTTCTTTTTTAAATAGCCGACCGGCATCGGAATCAGCCTCAGTTAATGAAAAAGCCCGATACTAATTAACATACTTCAACAACTTTGGATACATTGCCATGCAGAATTGGAATCGTGAGACAAATGCGAAAGTACTGAGGAAATACGGAGCTTTTGTACCTACTAATGGAACTAAACTATAGCATTCTAAGCAGGGGCCTGCAATTGGTCCAAGTTTTCTTATTAGTCTTTCGTGATTTTAATTGGAACTACTTGTTCTGCCTGCATGGCTACCTGGAATGCGAATGGATCTGAAATATGATTGCGTAACATAATTACAAATGGTACATGCCGTGTGGTAAAAATATTAGCAAAATAATAAATAGTGTATTCTGTGTAAATGGCAAAAAGTCACTTAAATATAAATTATTGAATTTAAAAAAATCATCGCTTTATTTCACATAAACCTACATGGGCACTTATGAAACGTCAGAAGCTAGGTGCACGGTTCCAATTGGTCGTTTCCTATGGAGAAGAGCCGGCAAGAAACTTCACGGTTACTCTTTTAACAATAATTAGCTTTTACAATTTTTTCAAATTAGTGTTAATAAGTATGGGCGGACAGTGCAGGCATATCAACAAGTACCAGGTAGGTACATAACAAAGCATATTAAGACGCTGACAACACCTAAACCGCGGTCATTGTCAGATTGCATAGAAAAGAAAGAGAAGCGCGATGACACAACGCTTGTAATGTATTGCAAAATATGAAGCAATTCTCTATTTACTCAAAATTGAGTAGAGTAATCGAAAATAAAAAACAACCAAGTTCTGCATTCAAATAAGACGTTCTTGTTATTAATTAAATACGTAACGTTTGTTGATATTTAATGCAAATATTTTGGATTAGAACTCAAGGTAAGAGTAAGAGGTAAGTTTAACGTTAGTTTGTATCGAGATTTTTTTTTCAAAACGTGTTTCAGTAACAACAAGTTCTGGGAAATATGTTCAAAATTAACATATATTTTTTCCGCTACCACAAGCTATACA
This sequence comes from Atethmia centrago, assembly GCA_905333075.3. Classification (NCBI taxonomy): domain Eukaryota; kingdom Metazoa; phylum Arthropoda; class Insecta; order Lepidoptera; family Noctuidae; genus Atethmia; species Atethmia centrago. The sequence goes on along the minus strand of HG995386.1, from coordinate 10,020,445 downwards.
GATTTTGCAAATTTGTTTCTTAAGAGAAGCCTATTTTGGTCAATAGGGTCTTGTCAGCGCCTTAAGCTTACAAAGTTCTAATTAATTTTACAGATTTTATTTTTGTGTCGACTGTACACTAAATGCCAAAGAGCCTATTAATTAAACATTAAATACACGGAACCACGACAGACCATTATTAATGAGATTATATACTTTTCATTTTATGTTTCCATTTTTTAATCAACCTAAGGTACCTGAAAAGGTAGAGCCCAAAACTCACTACACCTTATAGAAAGACATATTTTTTGCTGACGTGATTAAACGTTGTGTCAGATACTCAGATAGCATTTATCAATTTTAATGTATTATAACGTTGCTCCGCTCAAAGTGTTAACATTTAGTTTAATATTCTAATCTTGATTTATGGAATGCAGTAAAATAAACTGTATTAACTGTAAATTCAATGAAAACTGTAGTTAGGTAAAGTAAAGTTAAGGAATAACACTTTTTTTTTCCTTTCAATATTTTTCATAATTATTATAATAGAAGTTTGCAAAATTTTATTTTCTATTTCTATCCAGTATTCCCAATTATAATAGTGCTTTAATTCTGTGTTTGTTGTATTTTAAGTGTATGTAGTGAATTTCAATAGGCTTGTTTTAAAGCGAGTTGCAACCTCTGAAAAGTTCATTACTCTATAATCATGACGACGCCAACAACCGTTGCAGTTGAACCAATACCAAACGAAATTGTACAATTAATCCCGCTGTATAATGGTGATAAAAGACATTTAAACCTTTATTTGAGAAAATGTCAATACGTAGTTGATCGATTTAAGTGTGGAACAAAAGCTTTATGTTTTCAATGCTTTAACGAGTAGACTGAAAGAGAATGCAGCTGCGCTCTTATCGGAACGTGAAGATATTGTTACATGGTCCGCGTTAAAAGATTCAACATTTGCTGATTCAACATTTTGGAGACCCTCGTAGTGAAGCGTGTATTAATATTGAATTAGAATCTTTAAAAATTAATTCAGGTGAAAGCTCTTTAGACTTTTGTAATAGAATCCAAAATGTTCGGTCGTTATTAATGTCGAAGGTGAATACAATTGATGATATGGAACTAAGACGTGCTAAATCTGTTATCTACTACAATACGGCACTAAATGTATTTTTATACAACCTTCCTGAAAATATTGTGCGTATTGTTAAGCTTAAATCGCCTACAACCTTAGAAGCAGGTTTAAGCATCGTACTTGAAGAAGTAAATTTCTTAGATCAATATAACATGCGTAACCGCATTCATGGTAATAGTCAGATTTTGTGATCAAGTTCAAGGTCATTGTTAGCCCAAACAGTCGGGAACAAACTCACCTTACCTTTTCAATCTAAATTTAATTTGAATAATCCCGAAAATACACAAATTAGGTTACCTGAAACTATGGGTCGAGGTCAACCATTCAAACCAGTATTCGAGTATCGTCCTCAACCGGGTTTGCAACTGCAACAGTTTGGTTACAGGCCAGTTCAACAGATCGGATATAGGCCACCTGTACAGTTTGGCTATAGGCCACCTCTACAGTTTGGTTATAGACCACCGCAACAGTTTGGTTATAGGCCACCTCAACCGTTTGACTATAGACCACCCGTACAGTTAGGATACATACCACCGCAACAATTCGGTTACAAACCACATCAACAAGTTGGATCGAATCTTCCCCAGGTATTAAAACCCCGTAATCAAAATCGAGAGAAGAGAAGAAGTGACGTGTCTATGAGAACAGCCCAACCTAAGCAGCAACAAGGTTTTAATTTAAATGAACTTACTATGAACGATTACGAATATGTGTACGAATTTTTCCATTATAATATACCCAATGACTATAACTATTCAAATGACATTGACTCTTACTATGATAACGTAAGTTGCATGGAAAATTCTAAAGTACCTGATGAGAAATTAGAACCAACAAATGACAGTCAGAATGCGGATTTTCAGGAAAATGCCTCGATGGACGACAAGAAGTCTTAGAACTAAATTGCGATCCTAATTTAAAACTACCCTACATTTATTTAGAAGAAATAGACGCAAAAATTATGATTGACACTGGCAGCATGAGATCGTTCATTAGTCCTCAAAAAGCTTATGAATTCTTCAGTCGATATATTAGGAAAGAACCTTTTCAAGTGATAAGCACCCATGCTTCTAGTAGACACGATGAAGTAATGGAAATCCCTCCCTTACCTACTTTTGTAACCAGCGCGTGGCATAAATTCTATCTGTATGACGTTGACGCACGATATGACGGACTTATCGGTAATGACCTTTTATTACAATTCGACGCAGTAATTGATTTAAAGAACCAAGTATTAACAACTAACACTACTTGTATTCCAATAATTAATAATAACTTGAATTATATAATTGATATACCGTCACGAACAGAACAACCAGTTAAGTTGCCTGTGAATCAATATTCAGGCGATGCTGTTCTTGATTTTCAAGGATTCGAGAATGGTCTGCGTATGCCCAGCGCTATAATAAATTGCGTAAATGGATACGCATATACAGTTATCCAAAATACTTCAGATAGTCCAAAACGACTTAATATAAAACAACCCTTTACAGTGAATAAATATGTAAATAACGAATGTAATATAAATTTTACTATAAATAATACTGACATAGAAACAGACAAATTACTTGAAGACAATTTGAATAAACTCAGACTTGACCATACCAATGAAGAAGAACATGAAAAGATTTATAGACTATGCAAGGAATTCAAGGACATATTTTACTGTGACCAAATTCCCTTGACGTTTACTAATTCGGTAAAGCATCACATAAGGACTAAAAACGAAGACCCCATATATGTGAAACCTTATTATATATTATATAAACCTTATTATTATAGACAGGCTCCGTTTGTTCAAAATGAAATCAACATACAAGTTGACCAATTAATAGAAGACAATGTAATACGAGAGTCCCATTCTCCTTGGAATGCCATCTTCTTAGGTACCAGGTGAACCTGGTACCTAAGAAGATGGACGCATCTGGTGAAGTTAAATACAGGATGGTGATTGACTTCAGAAGACTGAATGAAATTACTATTGATGACAAATACCCCCTACCAAACATTCATGACCTTTTTGACAAGTTAGGAAAGAGCACTTTCTATACTACGCTTGATTTATCTAGTGGATACCACCAGATAGAGTTAGAAGAGAAGGACAGACAGAAGACAGCTTTTTCCACTCAAAATGGACATTTCGAGTTCCTCAGAATGCCGTTTGGGTTAAAAACCGCCCCAGCCACATTCCAGAGGACCATGGATAACGTTATACGTGGACTACAAGGACTACACTGTATGGTGTACTTAGATGACATTATCGTTTATGGAAATAGCCTTGATAATATGATACAGAATTTACGGACTGTTTTTGACAGAATTAGGGCCACTAACATGAAAATTCAATTAGACAAATCAGAGTTTTTACGCAAGGAAGTACTTTACCTTGGACACACAATTACCAAAGAAGGACTAAAACCCAATGACGACAAAATTACGGCTGTATTCTATCCCCTACCAAAAACTACGACTGAGATTAAAAGTTTCCTTGGACTAGTAGGATAATACCGACGTTTTATCAAAGACTTCGCAAAAAATACCCAACCATTGACACCTTGTTTGAAAAAGCGTAACAAAATTATAATAGACCAGAAATACATTGACGCATTTAACAAATGCAAAGAACTCTTGACATACGCACGCCCCTCTTTTACAATACCCTGACTACGAAAAACCTTTCATACTTACGACTGATGCGTCAAACGTAGCTTTGGATGCAGTTTTGTCACAAGGACCAATTGGCAGTGACAAACCTATTGCTTACGCTAGTCGCACTCTTAGCGATACCGAATCACGGTATAGCACAATCGAACGGGAATTGCTTGCTATAATCTGGGCAGTAAAACATTTCAGACCATACTTATACGGTCGAAAGTTTTACATATACACCGTCCACCGTCCTTTAGTATGGTTTCGATCTCTGAAAGATCCAAGTAGTAAACTCACACGTTGGGGACTCCGTTTACAAGATTATGACTTTGAATTGATTTACAAAAATGGCAAACAAAATACCAATGCCGACGCCTCTTCTAGAATTAAAATTTATGCTTTAGACTCTAATGACGATAATGAATAACTTGCAGTTAACGTTGGTGAAAAAGATACGGAATACCTAGATAGTGTACTTATAGAAAACTCCACAGCGGAAAAGAAAAGACTACGCAGCAATTCATCAACTATACTATACAGTACTTCGCGATCACCCACTAAGCAAGCACGCACTTCCCTCGTCCGCTACGCACTTCGCGCGACCGCTACGCAAGTACCTGCGCGACTCGCTTGACCGGTCCGTTTTATCAGTGGTTCTAAACATTTTACTCATCCTTCAACATCAAACTCAACTATGATGAAGTGTGCTAGCTGCAATTCTGACTTTAATGATGGCGTTCAGTGTGCCTCATGCAAGCGGCACCTTGATTTTGGCTGCGCTAGCATCACGGAGGGTGGGTGGAGAAAACTAGGAGCTGACCGAAGGGCGGCATGGAAATGTCTTAAGTGCCGAATTTCCTCGCCGGCACCGACCCGTTCCCCGTCTCCGTTACCAACACCTGAACCTGCGTCACTGGAAACGATCCTAAATGAGATTCGTGAACTTAAGGCTCAACTGGCTGGATTGCAAAGAACTCAAGATCAGTTGTGAGTTCGATGGTAAACGCCTGGATGATTTCTCTGTCAAACTTGCAGGCATTGAGACAAGGGTTGCTGGTCTTGAGCATCTACAGGAATCTGTTTGTTCTCTTCAATCTGACATTGACGTGATTAAGTCGGAGCTGTCCGCTGGTGATCAAAGATCAAGGCTGAACAATGTGGAAATTAAGGGCATTCCCCTAAAAAAAGACGAAAATCTGTTCGGTATCTTGGATAAGATTAGTCAAAAGGTTAATTTCGCATTTCCTAAAACCCAGATCAACTACATATCCAGGATTCCCTTGTTCAACACAAAGGACAAGTATTTGTGGTCAGCTTTCTGAACAGATATATCAAGGAGGACTTTGTTGCGGCTGCTCGCTCGTTCAAGACGTTATCGACCCATGACCTTGGATTCATAGGCCAATCGAACCGGGTTTATGTGAATGATCACCTCAACCCTGACTCCAAAAAGTTGCTGAATAAAACCCGAACAATAGCAAAGGAGAAGGAGTATAAGCACGTGTGGGTTAAACACGGAAAGATTCATGTCCGCAGGCAGGAAGGATCGGCTGTCTTTATAATATCTAAAGAGAAGGATTTAAACAAGCTGAATTAGAGTGGCGGTTCCTTCGGTTTTTATTACTTTTCCAGAATAATAACTTAAAACATATGTCTAGAAGTAAATTCATTTTTGATTATGTACTAATAACCGCAACTGTTTACCTCTTGAGTTTTTGTAAAATGTTTGGCACCGCTGACGTGCTCGAAGCTTAGTCACCTCGCTTTTGTATTCGCAAATGGGCCTTATGTTTCTCTTATCACGCTGTTCTATTCATAAGAATGTCCCAATCGATGCTTATCTCGCTCGCACTGACTAATGAATCTAATTACTGCCTACTTCTTCGCACAGTTACCTGTGATATTGCTGCGTTTTTTGTGCCTTTTATCAATTATGTATGCCTAATTACCCTACATACTAATTTACCATTCGCTTTTATTTTGTTATATTACAATAAGTATGAGTATTTATTATCCGTAAACATTGTCTCAGACACTGCAATCGTTAGTCTTTTAGCGTTTTGTTACTTGAGTGGTTGTTATCGTGCTAATAATTTTACTGCTACAACTAGTGTAAATTATCGATGGCTTTAAACGATAATAAAAATCTGCATGTGTATTATCAGAATGTTCGTGGGCTGCGTACCAAGACTGATTCCTTCTTTCGCCAACTATGCCTATGTTCATATGATGTTATTGTTTTAACGGAAACTTGGTTGGTCGACGGCATATCAAACTCGGAGTTATTTGGTGATGAGTATATTGTGTGGCGTCGCGACCGGGATTACTGTCTCACAGGTCAGTTTCGTGGAGGTGGTGTCTTGATTGCTGTCCGTAAGTGTATTTCTGCGGTTCCCCAGCCATTATTTCACTCCTCAGCTGAAGACTTGTGGGTAACTTTGAGCGTACGTCAGCCCAATACAAGAACTTACCTTAAATTGAATGTTTGCGTCATCTATCTATGTAAGCAAAACCGTGGTTATTCCTTTTCTGACCAATTATCAAATTTTGTCCATACCTTGAGTAGTATAGTGTTTAACAATTCCAGTGATAATTATTTAGTTATTGGCGATTTTAACCTGAGTGGAATTTTGTGGCAATTAAACAACAACACATTATTACCCGGGAATATTTGTAGTAGCGACGAGTACATGCTAACTGACGAATTGCGTGTTTTAGGGTTCAATCAATATAATGGAATATTAAATGATTATGGTAAGATTCTAGATTTAGTTTTATGTAATGAAATTGTTTCAGTGTGTGAATGAGTCTCAGAATCAGTAGTGCCTTTGTCACCTATTGACAAATATCATCCAGCCCTCTGTATCGACGTGAACTTTGCTGAGTACACCTATTTAACTCCCGCTCCCTTTACTCGTTACCTTTACGGTAAAGCTGACTTTGCGGCCATTAACAGGGGAATTGCAGCTATAGATTGGACGAACGTATTTCTAGACATGTCGCTTAATGACGCCGTAAACTACTTTTATGCTACTATAGCGGATATTCAGAATAAGTTTGTTCCTATTAAGGCAGTTTTCCCAGCTCATACCCTATTTGGTACTCCCCGGCACTTAAACGCTTAATTAAAGAGAAGATTAAATATCTCCGTAAATTTAAGACGTATGGCAGACTCTCAGACGACGCGACCTTTAAACATCTACGGGGGTGGGTTAATAAACTTGAAGCGGTTTGTTACACCAACTACTTAGCTGATACGGAAGACTCCATTGAAAATAATCCTAAACGCTTTTGGAGCTTCGTGAAGCAGCGATCTAAGTCCAATGCAATACCCAGTTTTCTCAAGTATGGTGATATGACGATTTCTTCTCCTGAGTCTATTTGTAATGCATTTTCTTCCCACTTTTATTTCACTTTTCTTAGCCCTATCAATGATGTACCTACTAATTATTGTCCTCCCCAAACTGCTATAAATTCTAATGTAGCTTCGGATATTCACTCCATTGAGATTGACCTTAATGCTATAGTTAGGCTAATTAGTAAAATTGATCCATTTAAATCTGCTGGTCCGGACCACTTATCACCTATATTGCTGATTGGGTGTGCTAAAACCATTGCCTTGCCAGTATCTCTATTGTTCAAAAAGTCGCTCTCTTCACATTCTGTTCCCCAGATCTGGAAGTCTGCCTTTATAACCCCGGTGCATAAAAAAGGGCACAAAAATGAAATAGTTAACTACAGACCTATTTCCAAACTGTGTACATTAGCTAAAGTTTTCGAGAGAGTTATCTACGAACAAGTTTACGCAGCGCTGAGTCAGTCTTTTAGCCCTTCTCAGCACGGATTTCTTAAGGGTCGTTCAACTGTATCTAACCTGGCTTTGCTCAATGACTTCCTAACGGACAGAATGGACAATGGGGCACAGGTCGACGTCGTTTACACGGATTACAGTAAGGCTTTTGATAGAATTGACCACAATATTCTGAAAAAAAAGCTTTTTATCAATGGTATCAGAGGAGATCTACTTCGTTGGTTTACTTCATACCTTGAAAACAGATCCCAAGCTGTCGTTATCAGTAACTACATGTCAAGCTGGGTTTCAGCTCCTAGTGGTGTTCCTCAAGGTTCCTTGATGGGTCCGTTGCTTTTTATCATCTATGTCAGTGACATCGATTTGTGTTTCCACAACTCAAATTTACTTTGTTTTGCTGATGATATGAAGATATTTTCTGCAATATCTTCAGATGACGACATTGATGCCCTCCAATCTGACCTGGCGTGGTTGGATGATTATTGCTTGGCCAACAAACTAGACTTGAACCCTGTTAAATGTTCAGTAATCTCCTTTAGCAGAAAACGCGTCCCTCTCTCTACAACTTATAAACTTAAAGGGCAGCTATTGCAGAGATGCGACGGTGCACGCGACCTGGGCGTTTTTCATGATTCCAAACTATTATTTAATGTGCACATCGAGCAAATAGTGGCCAAAGCTTCGAAGTCACTGGGTTTTGTTATGAGACTTGCCCCTGGTGTTTCAGGAAGGCCAAAACCCTTAAGATTCTTTATTGTTCTCTTGTGAGAAGTCATCTTGAATATGCGTCACAAATTTGGAACCCGTGTTATGGCAAATACATTGATCGTATTGAAAATGCACAAAAAAGATTTATTCGATTTCTATGTTTCCGGCTGCGTATACCGTACCATTCTGATAATTACATGAATCTTTGCAAGAAATTTCATTTACAGCCACTTATAAATCGTCGTCGACTAGCAGATTGCACTTTTCTTTTAAAAATTATATCTAACGATGTTGACTGTTCTGATCTCCTTCATAAACTGCGTTTCAATGTCCCCCAGAGATCAGTTCGATTTAATCCACCTATCTCCATTCCTTTTTCTTCCTCTAACTACAGGCAAAACTCATACATAGTGCGAGCGAGTAAGGACTTTAATATCCTTTGTAAAGAGTTCTCATTTGACCCATTTACCACCAAAACCTATTTTGCACGCGCTCAGCTGAATGCTGACTTTTTTAAAAGTGCATAGTGCATATATACCTTATTTATATTATTTTCTATCGTGCTTGTTAGTGATCCTAAGATTTCTACTAAATTCTCTATTTTTACCCGTGAGAACCTGTAATTGGCTCTGTGTAGCATATACAATTGTTATCCATTCGTTATAGCTGTTGGTTTTCCTATGAATAAATAAATAAATAACAATATCAGACACAAGTCGAACGGCAACTGCTAGTTCTATAGACTTCACAGACGAAGACGTTAATGAATACCCTGTTCCTGAATCTAGTAAATCAGATACAATTCATTCTGCCTTAAATGAGTCCACTGGAATACCAACTTTACACGAAGCTATAGACACTAAGCCAAATCAAATTTTAGTGTTTTCATGGCTCAAAAATGAAATGCAAGTGAAGAATCTCTCGCGTGATAAACAGAAAATATTAGAAGTTTTTTTACCAACAGATAACGCGGTATTGATAAAAGAATTTTTGAAACAATACATTAAACCAAAGTTTAAGTATTTCATTTATTTTGAAGAAAATGAACATCGTAAATTATTTGGCAATAATTCAGCGTTTTAGGAAAGATTTGATATTTTTTTTATGAATGCACAGAGCGAGTAATTTATGTAGAAGATGAAGGAGAACAGAAAACTATAATATTTAAACATCATGAAGGAAACACGTGTCATCGCGGCATTAAAGAGACCTTAGTTAGGCTTCGTAGGAACTATTATTGGGATAGAATGCAGGAGACAGTAGCGGCAGTTATAAATACTTGTGAGGCATGCCAGAAAATTAAATATGATAGAAAGCCCATTAAACCTAATTTACATCTGACACAAACACAGAATGCTCCTTTTCAGGAACTATTTATAGATCTCTTTAGTATTGAAGGTAAGACTTATCTAACCCTTATAGATGCTTTTAGTACGAGTAAGTTAGGTCAGGCTATCGAAATTCAGAACAAATCTACTCCAAAAGTTGTCCGTGCTCTAATGAAGTATTTTTCATACTACGGCGTTCCTAAAAAGATAAGTTCCGACCCAGGGTCTTTTATTTTTTTTTTTTTGAGGGTGGGAAATCATCAAATAACTTCTCCCGCTCTGGGCGGAGCGGGAGGGTGTGTCAGACTCTTACTTACTAAAACCCACCCGTATTCCTTCTTGTTGCCTGTGTTGCGGGGGCCTCGGTGACCCATAAGTACCTTCCAGCGACCACGGCAGGCATCGGCCCTAGTGGACCCCTACTATATGTGCTGACGTCATCTCTTTGAGGCGCGCGTGGAATACAACGCGCCGTCGACCCGGGCCTGGTCCTTACCGGACGGTGAGCTACCCATTGCTCACCGTCCGCAAGCCCGCGCCTAGGCGCCCAGGGCGTCTACTGCGGCGGCTAGGGGCGAGAGGGCGTGAAACTTGCCTTTCCCTCAACCGTCCCGCCTCCTCCTTCGCGAGCATTACTGCTTCGCAGAAGGAGGTGACGGCTGCCCGTGCCCTCTCGCTCCGTACCATGGCCTGAACCAGGGCCGGACGCGAGAGGTCTCTGCCGCCGATCGCCTCCACGAGGACACGGCGGTGCTCTGTCTAAGCCGGGCAGACCTCCACCGTATGCTCCACCGTGTCCTCCGGGCGATCCACACAGTGGTGATACCCGGACGTTTCCTCCCGCTTTATCCGACACAGGAACCTCCCGAAGCTGCCGTGTCCGGTGAGGACCTGCATCAGGCGGAAGGTGAGGACGCCGCGGCGCCTCTCCAGCCACTCCTCAAAGAAGGGACTTATCGCCGCAATCGTCGCGTGCCCAGCACTGGGTTGCGACAACCGTACTTTCCATGACGCCATGAGATCCCGCCGGAGCTCCGTCCGCTGTGCCGCGATTTCTCGCGGCAGCGGACTTACGCCCCGGCGTTTCGCCTCCTCGCACCACTCCTATACGTGCGCGAGGACTTTTGCCTCCAGATCCCATGGCGGACCCAGGGTCTGAGTTCAATAACGAGTTGATGAAAGAATTTTTAAGCTTACATAAAGTCGAACTTCATGTTGGCACACCTATTAACCCCAACTCAATGGGACTGATAGAACGATTTCACTCCACCATAATTGAAATATACCGATTAGCGAAGTATGAAAAACGATGTACCGATGCGGCATCTGTAATGATGTACTCGGTTATGGCATATAACCATTCCATTCACTCTGTTATCGAACTCACTCCATTCGAAGTTGTTTTCGGACATACTGATACAAATAACCCGTATAGCATAGAGTTAGAAAAACAATATTTCCAGAAAATGGTTAAGGATCATGCAAAACGAACCAGAGATATGTATACAAATTTGACAGATAAAATGGTAGAAATAAAAGAAAGGCATAGGGAAAGGAAAGTCGGTGAATCTGAAGTTGAGTTTAATGAAGGTGAAATTATTTTTGCGAAAGACGTGAACAAGCGTAAAAGTAAAGACAAACCAAGATATGTTAAAGCAAAAGTAATAGGTCCAGCTGAAAGAAATATTTTACCAATACAAATAGGAGAAAGAATTACTAAAACCCCTATTAAAAAAACGTTCTAAAAGAGGACTTATAAATTCATTGGGTTCTATTATAAAATTAATAACTGGTAACCTAGATCACGATGACGCCGTTATATACGGAGAACTTATTTCCAAGTTAAATCATAATCAAATAATTACTTCAAAAAAATACTACTATGAACTTTCATAATCGCCTAACAAAGATTGAACTACTTTTGAAAGATTTATCTGCTAAGCAAAACAATTGGATTTTCTTAACTTACTTTACGGGATTATTTTCTGTATTCACGAGTAGTTTTCGTACTATCTTTGCCAGACTAAGTGAAATCGAAACAGCATTAGCGTTAACTAAATTATCGATACTACATCAATCAATTGTGAACTCTATAGAATTATTGTATTATTTAGAATAAATTTCTAACTCTGGAAACTTAGTGTATCCTCCACTAGAAACAAATTTATTGAAAATAGAGGAGACCATTTGTATAAAATCATTTATTAAAAATATTCAGATAACATTTATAATGGAAATTCCACTTACGGATAACTCATCATATAACTATTTTAAGTAATATTCCTTACCAATATTTCACGAATCTGAAAATAAAACCTTAGCTATTATTCCCAAATACCCGTACCTACTGGCGAAAGGAATGAAATACTTACCGCTAATAAAACCATGTCGACCACTCTCTACTGGTGATCAGTTCTTATGCACTGCGGATAATCAAGCCTTATATTATGAACTTACCTGTGTAGAACAGTTGATGAAATTCAAAGACGACCATACTCCCTGTAACCAACATGAAATCCAAATTGAGAAGGTCAGGGTCCAGCAAGTCAACGCAGCTAGCTGGCTCCTCTATAGTAGATTGAGAACAACACTGACTAAGCAATGCGATGAAGAGATCAGTAAACAACTTATATTCGGCACTTACCTGGTGACAATTGATGACCCTTAGCCTGCAAATCTATGGAATTCACCTTCACCGTCATATTTTTGTGGAGTTGGAAGATGTGAAGAAGATTCCCATTGTCACGTTACCCCAGTTGCACGTGAATGTCACTCTCTCCAAATCAAGTGTAGTTAATATGAAAGGAATAAGTTTAGACGAAGTGAAATATATGGCCTTTTCGTTAAAGCATAGTGAAGTGATCGAAGGTGTTTTGAATGAAAAGAAAGACTTTAACTTCAGTGATAATTTAGGATACGTCACTTTAGGTTTAGTAATTTTTAGTTTTCTTACATTTTTGATTTATATAACTTGGCTAAAATCGCCAAAATGTTTATTGTATTGGCAAAATTGTCGGAAGGACTCTCAAATCGAACCTTCCGATAATTTCGCTCTTAGGGTCGGAGGAGTTATGGATACACCTCACCCGTCTGCTCTAGATTAAGCTAAGTACATATATGTCTCCATTCTAGCAACTAGATATTGTTTGCAAGCTCAGCGGTCTGTGCCCACCGGATGAGCCATGTAACGCATTGTAAGACAGAATAAAACTCGCCTCCAAATCGGCAGTACGTGTTTTAATTTTTTTTATCCTCAGTAAAAATCCTGAGTACAAATTTTAGTATTAGAAAGGTTTCTCACGAAACCAAAAGTAGCTAGCACACACCAATATACCAACAAAACAAAGAAACTGTACCTATACTCAAGCAGAAATAAAAATCACAACATAAAAACGTAAACAGAACTTAATACCTAAATAAAAGCCTCCAGGCATAAAGAGCGTGTCCGCTTACATAAGGCTGTAACTCGAAGTGAGAAATGATAAACTAGCACCATCGAAATAAAATAAATAAACAGTTAATTAGGTACTAATAGCAAAAATAAAACCATGGTCAGTAAGACGACCAGTCATCACAAGCGGCACCCATTCACGAGCATAACGCAAAGATCAGCCAACACCCCTGTCGCCATATTGGAGGGAAGGAGGCAACCCGAACCCCGACGCTACCGCAGGCAGTGACATCTAAGGGAACATGATGAACTTGCTGCCGGTTGTTTAGGCAAGAATAGTATGATCAATTGTCAAGGTCGCTAGCTAACAACTTATTGCAATACAACTCATAAAAAAAGTTTGTAATGAGTAAATTATGTCTCAAATAAACGAAAATAAATTGGCTTATACAGTCAAATAAAAAAAAAACAATTATATGAACTCATATAACCTGTCAGTAGGTAAGCTAATTCTGAAGAAAGAACATAAAAATTGTCTTGAGTTAATCACAGCGACCATCGTTTAAGTAGTCATTGATAGAATAGTATGTTTTTGAACAAAGGTTGGATTTTACTTTGCTTTAAACGCATTATAAGGCAAATCTGGCAAAGAAGAGGGTAGCATGTTATAAAAAGTTATACCAATCCCAAGAAATGAGTTATGCACCTTATGAAGCCTGTGAAATAGAGCACGTAATTTGTCCTTATTTCTGGTGCTAATATTGTAAATATCACTGTTTTTAGTGTAAAAGTATATATTTTGCCTTATATATAAGATGTTGGAGAAGATGAATTGTGACGCCACTGTGAGAATACCAATATCTTTAAAAGAATCTCTCAGAGAAACTCTGGCACCAAGCTGGTAAATTGCTCGAACAGCTCTTTTTTGTAGAACAAATATAAATATTTTGAATGTCAGCGGCTTTGCCCCACAGCAGAATACCGTAGAACATAACGCTATGAAAAAATAACTAAAATAGACTAATCGAGCTGTATCAACGTCGGCGGCCGAACTGAGCCATCCCGTTAGGCTTGATATAAGTGGGCCCCACTAAAGTTTGGCATCTACTGTTGTACTAATAAAAACTGCCGAGTCTACAGTTTCACGCACCCCATTATCTAAGACCATGTTGGGACCTAAATTTCTAACATTCGGTAAGGCAAACTTTATTCGTTTTGTTTTCTTGGCATTGGAGGAGTTAAAGTCTTAGGTAGCGAAAATCTAATAATAATAATAAATAATAATAATATCGTTTATTTATAAAAATGGTGCAGATTTACAATAACTTAATTTAAAAATTATAAAGAACACAGTTGCTCATTTGCCCGAACTAGGTAGGACCTGTGTTTCAGGCTAGAAAGATGCTTAGAAATTTAAAATATATAATTAACAACTGAGAAAACTAATTAAAAACTTAACTTAACTTAACTTAAAAGACTAACATGTTTTATTTACAGACAACGAGTAAATCCTCTGTCTCACTGTATATGCTAAGTAAAAATTGCAGAATAACCTTTTAACAGTCGTAGTTATTTAATTTATAGATATTTAATTTCCTATTTAATTTAATTTATTGTATAGAAATGGGCCTAAAAATGTATAAAACCTGTTTACAAAGACATATTTAGAGGATGCATTTGACTCACATACAATATCATTCCGTCTCTTATGAGTACTTTCAATGTTATAGAAGAGCATGTTGTGCTGTTTTAATACCAAGTGCGTTATGAAAAGCTGTCGAACAGTCAGCACGTTACAGGATTTGTATAGCAGATCTGTAGGATAGAGAAAGGGATGGAAGTTTGCCACTTTTAAAATTGCTCTCTGTGCTCTTTCAAGAGGCAGTAAGTAAGTTTTAGGTGCTCCACCCCATGAAGTAATACAGTACTGTATTACAGATTGGCCTAGGGCCAAGTAACTTGTGGCACTAGTTTTTTTATCTGCAATTGCTCGCAATCTTTTAAAAACAAAAATTAACCTGCGCACTCTTGTAACCAAACTGTCAATATGTGGTCTAAAATAGAGCAACTCGTCTATTTGAACCCCGAGATATTTTATTTAGCAGCAGCAGTAAGTAATTTCGTCTTCGTCAGTGAAAAAATGCAAGGCAAAAGATTTTAGGGTACATCTATTTTCACACCTTTGGGAAGAAGGTTGAACACAGTCAGGTTTTGGAATCTGCTCAGCAAGAGTTTTCCCAATATTTACGAAAAAATTATTCACTTCGTTGGCTGACAGGGTAGGTGAAGGATTAGAAAGCAGTAAACTTGAATTTGATTCGCGCTGTTTTGACATACAAGTGACGTTTTTGATATGTTTCCAAAGTTGCTTGCTATTGTTTCCCGCTCTATTTAATTAATTTTTATCGTAATTTCTCTTTAAGTCCTTTAGGAGTTTGTTACGAAAATCCCTGTATCTGGTATAGGTGACTTTAGTGACGAGATTGTCTGGATTCCTCCTATATGTTTGATGAAGTTTATCTCTCTGTCTTATGCACCGAATTAGGCCAGGAGTATTCCAAGGTTTAATTTATATTATAATTTTTCTTGTTTACTGTAATAACGGTCGTGTTGCGTAATAAAACTGATTGAACATGTTTTATTAAGTACGATAAAGCAAAATTAGCGTCAGGTGTATTGAAAACTGGGCTAAAATCAATGTTGCATAAATCATATTCAAGTTTGTTTGTGTTTAGTTGCGTTTTGGTCTGCGGGCGATTTTGCTTAGGCAGCGTTAAGTTAAGGGTCAGTAAAACTGCGTGATGGTCGGTAATTGTAGAGTTAGTAACAAGCGTAATAAACGAAAAACTGGATTTGATTATCATATGATCGAGGCAGGAACCGCTTTGATGAGTAGGCAGTGTATGTGCGGAAAGAAAACCGTGGAATGAGCAGATATTAAAATAGTCTTGCAGTTATCAGAGTTAATGTTTATATTTATATCACCAGTTAGAATAACATTCTTAAAAGTGACTACTGCTTGAAAAATTTGGTTTAAGGAAGCATGAAAAACATCCAAGTTTTTAGCAGAAGGGGATCTTTATACATGGTGTTGTTTTGGACCTG
Source organism: Atethmia centrago (assembly GCA_905333075.3). Taxonomy (NCBI): domain Eukaryota; kingdom Metazoa; phylum Arthropoda; class Insecta; order Lepidoptera; family Noctuidae; genus Atethmia; species Atethmia centrago. Next base: position 10,004,336 of record HG995386.1, on the reverse strand, counting down.
CAAAACATTTTAGGAGGTAATTATGTTAGTGATTCACAACCGGAATCAACAAAAAAAAAATTAAAAAAAAAAATTAATAAAAAAATTAAATAAAAAGAAAAGATAAAATTTAAAAATCTAAAATAAAAAGTATTATTGATTATTGACTTGGTATCGTATTGTTATACGATTATTTACGAGTTTCATAACAACCTCCTGACATGTTTTGCAGGTTCAAAACAACACCTTGTATAGCAATTATTGCTGCGGTTGTACCAATTTTGATAATCAAGCAATTACTGTTACAGTCGTGTAGATCGGGTTCCGCGACTATGACCATTAAAGAATCTTTTGAATAGACAACTACACCATAATTTTGAGTGTTATTGATTCTGGTAAAAGATACGTTGTACCGATTAGATAACCAGCACTCGGTTAGTATTATTATATCACAATTAAAGTTAAGTCTATGAAGAAAAATGTTAAAGCTATCCATGTTCTTATAAATACTACGAATGTTTTGGGTTAATATGGTTAGTGACTTTGATACATGGAAAGATATTGTCTGCTGTCCTCAACCTTACATGACTTTGAAACAGTTTGAAAACTATTATCTATGTCCGTAATTACGGTACTATCCATAGTTTATTAGATAATAAAATTAAAATGAACAATGAAGTCTAAAATAAAAACAGGTATGTGGCGCTCTTAGGCGCTTTCATAGTCGGTTGAGTTGATGTACCGGTTTTCGGCAGACATTTTAGCTGGACAATCCAGATCTCCCGTTTTGTGGCTCGCTGGTTTTTTGAAGCGCAGACATGTCGCACATTTTGGCGCTTCTGCTTTCTTTGTGCAGTTTTGAATGGTGTGCCCTTCTTCACCGCAATGACCACACGTAGGGGCAGTGGCTTTGCAGAACTTGGCTGCTTGACCGTACTGCTGGCACTTATAACACTGGTTACTAGAGTGAAGTCACGTACTGGACAGGACGTCCAATTAATAAATAGTCGTTCCTGGGTGATCATGACCTTCCGAATGTGAATAAATGGAGCCACCTCGGCTTTAAACAACGTTTTCCTGGCGAAATCCCAACTTAAAAAAATATGCTACGATTTTTTTTTTTAATTTGACCGAGATCTATCTTTTGAGAGTATTTGTAACATTGCACGCGAAGTCTAAGTATGAGTCCCAGAGTACATGGAATCCTGTCATTCTCCTTTATTATCACCATAATTTAATAATTGATAAAATTAACACTTGTAACTGTCTGTCATAAGAAAGATCTTCATTATAAGAATTACAATTACTAACTAATGATAATAATACATTTAGTGTAAACACTCTCAATTAAGCGGTCGGTCTATATTCATGTTACTTATTTAGGATAATTACTTAGATAATTACTACTACTATTCGGAAAAGATAGATAAGGTCACGAAAGACGGAGCGGGCTCTTGGTGACGGCTGTTACCAAGAGCCCGCTCCGCGAGATGACCTGTTCTTATTTACTTGTTAGTGATACGAGAAAAAGAAGGCCGATAATCGGACATCCTCTAACTATTCCATTTTTCCAAACCAAAATAAATGTAGGTACGAGGGTGACACTGAAAGTTCTTAGAAAACCAAAAACTAAACAAACTAGCAAGTTATTAGTTTTATTATATCTTTGCAAAATAATGTCCATTTACATCACAATACATCACAGCATCCGATGGAACCAGTGAGAAAAGCACTTTACCCACTCGTCCTTAGGGGTCTCTTCGACGGCATTTTGAAACGCAGCCACTGCTTCCTCGGCGTCCATAAAACGTTTTCCTCGAAGATTTTCATTTATTTTCAGAAATAAATAAAAATCGCAAGGTGCGAGGTCGGGGCTATAGGGCGGATGACCCAGTAATTCCACGTCTGACATCGCCAAGTAGTCGATTGTTTGCTTGGCGGTGTGTGACGAGGCGTTGTCGTGGTGAAGGAGGATCCTACTGCAAGGTTGTTTTACCCGAACTTTTTCCAAGACTTTTGGCAAGCAATTGTTAGTGTACCACTCTGCAGTAACTGTTTTTCGATTCTCTAAAACAATTATTGCGTAATGACCTGTCCTTCCGAAGAACGAGGCCACCATCTTTTTTCCCACGCTTCGACCTCTCTTCACTTTAGTTGGCAACTCCTCGGAAGGAAACACCCAGACAGAAGACTGTCTCTTAGTTTCAGAATCATAACAATAAATCCAGCTTTCGTCACCCGTAAGTATGTCGAACACAGCATTTGAGTCACCAGTTAAATCTTTGAACCATTTCACGACACCAATCAACACGACGGAGTTTATGGGCCTCTGTCAAATTATGAGGTATCCACCGGACACAAAGCTTCCTGACCGCTTAATGTTCATAGAGGATTTTTTGCACTTGATTCATACCGATACCTAAGCTTGTCCGAATCTGCTGATAAGTCACTCTTTTGTCAGTCTCTATCATACGTCGCACAACACTGATGTTATCTTCAGTCGTCGCCGTAGAAGGCCGTCCCTCACGCAGATCATCGGTCAGATTAGAGCGACCACATTTAAATTCATTAAACCAGTTGTAAAGAGCGGCACGAGAAGGGACTTTATCGTGAAAAGCCAATCAAAGTCTATCATAACGTTCTTGTTGACTTAAATGACGTCGAAAGTCATAAAAATTCATTGTACGAAAATTTTCTCGCGTTAAATTCCTGCTGACGTGACACAGACAATTTTCGATTTGCCGCCAAATCGTAAACAAATGACAAATGAATAAAATACATACACAATAGGTAATATTGGCAAAGAGTTCCATTTTCAAAATTTGAACTGTTTTTTTTTATTATATCGTTTACAAGTGGCCAGTTCTAAAAACTTTCAGTGTCGCCCTCGTACCTACTGTAAGAACACTCATGTACTGTCCAAGTCATAATAAAACATCCTAATATTTAATATTGAATAACTAGTTGACACCCAGAATTGGGCCAAAAAATGCGCATTGAGACGACCTTTCATAAAAAAAAAATATCTTGGTTTGTAAGAAAAACTAAAGATCTAACTTTATTTTACTAAACTAAGTAGTGTTTATATTTTTAACCGACTTCAAAAAGGAGGAGGTTATCAATTCGACATGTTTATATATTTTTTATTTTTTTTATGTTTGTTCGCCGGTTTCTCCGTCCATTGTAGACCTTTTTATTTATTTTTTTGTTTTAAAGAGTATGCTCTCGAGGTGGTCCCATGGTCACAATCCCAAGTCATAATCTGATATCATGCAAATCGAGGTAAATCCTCAAATTTTAGAGACACACCTATATCGATTTAGATATTTTTTTATAGTAACTTGTGCATTTGCTCTCGGAAAGCACCATTTGGTGGAGTGGTATTGATGATGAAGACCACAGATGACCACCGGAACTACTTAATTAGAAGTATTTAACGTTGCGATTCGATTAGGTACTTTAATATGGATAATTACGCACCCGGATAAAAATACCATACAAGCTATCTCCATACCAAATTTCATCCAAATCGGTTCTGCCGTTTTACTGTGAAATCGTAACAGACAGACGGAGCAACTTTTGCACTAGTGCGAAGCTCGGGTGTGCCGCGTAGGTACCTACTTAATATAAACTAAAACTAAAAACGGAGCTTGGTTGGACAGATACTACATACTTACCTAATTGTTTATAGCTGCACACATACATATAACACTCGTTAGCTGGGTAGTGATCGTATAATAAAAAAGATCCCAAATATGACTGAAAAGGAAACTTCCACAGGAACCAAGTTACGTTTGACCTGTTGTTTATATCCATAATAAAATGGTCAAGTTTTCCGAAAGAAATGAAATTTACTCCAAATTAATACAAGTATTCTGCAATATAAAATGTGTTAAACGCCACGGCCACTATAACTTATGTTTTAGTATATATTCTATGTATTATTTTTTAATGTGTCCATATCTGCAAAATAACCATTTTATACAAAAGATTGGCCTCGATTGATCTAATAACACAAAATCCTCTCTCTTCGAGTGCGGGTTGTAAGAGGGCGCTCTGGATCACATTTTCTTCGAATAGTTCCTCTCTAGAACTGCTTGCAGCGCTGATGACTTTCAGCCGTCACAATAATATAAAATTATGAGTTATTACTTCAAATAGTCTGTGAGGGTGAAATAGGGGTACCTATTTGACTACTATCAAAAAAATACATGAATTAATACTTATTTTAAATATTTTACTAAAAGAGACGTTTTGTGAAAAAACAAATAAAATCAGTGGAAAAATGGAGAAGTTATACGCTTACGCTTTTGAAATTATTCTTCTACCCTTGTCACACAGAACGATCATTGTACTG